>OZ010791.1:553249174-558966674 GCA_963932465.1 Maratus speciosus | reverse complement strand
CATTTTGAAACGTCCTGATATTTCTCACGTAATAACAGGCGTATTTATGAACCGACTTGGATGTACCTTGGTGTGTACATAGTACATACAAATATCTCGGCCGAGTTCGTTGGCCAGCTTCATCCGCCATCTTGTTTCAAAATGGCGGCCATTTAAAAAAAATTTAAAAAAAAATTAAATGAGATACCAAAAAATTGGAAAATGAAAAAGATTTTTTTTGTATGTGTTTGACCTTAATACAAAGATTCCGGAACAGTTTTTCTTTCGTCTATATCTAAAAAAAAATGGCTGAGTAATAGCATTTTGTATTTTTCTTGTGGCTGACATTTTAAAACGACCTGATTTTTGTCACGCGATAACAGGCGTATATATGAACCTATTTGGATGTAACTTGGTCTGTACATAGTACATACCAATGTCTCGACCGAGTTCGTTGGCCAGCTTCATTCGCCATCTTCTTTCAAAAGGGTTGCCATTTAAAAAAAAATTAAATTTAAAATTCAAAATGAGGTATTAAAAAATTGGAAAATGAAAAAGATTTTTTTTTTATGTGTTTGGCCTTGATACAAAGATTCCGGAGCAGTTTTTGTTTCTGAAAATTTGTTCTTTTGTTGATATCTTATAAAATGGTTGATTTATAGCACTTTGAATTTCTAGCATGGCTAACATTTTGAAACGATCTTGTGTTTGTCACGCGATAACACACGTATTCGCCTATTTCGATGTAAGAAGGCATGTGGATAGTATACATCAACACCTCGACCAAGTTCGCTGGCCAGATTCATCAGCCATCTTGTTTCAAAATGGCGGCCATTAAATTAAAAAATATGTATATATTTAAAGTGAGGTGCAAAAAAATTAGAAATTGAAAAAGGTTTCTTTCTTAAGTATTTGATCTTGATATAAGGATTCAGGAGCATTTTTTGTTTGTATTTACCTTAAAAAATGACTCAGATATAGCAGTTTCAATTTCTATTGTGGGTGACATTTTGAAAAATCTGATTTTTTGCATGCGACAGCACTCCTATATATTAACCGATTCCGATGTGAGTGAGCATGTGCACAGCAATTACTAAGGTCTCGACCAAGTTCACTGCTTAGCCTCATCCACCATGTTGTCTTAAAATGACAGGCACTTTAAGAAATTGCCGAATTTGGCAGCCAAATATAAGTTACTTTAAAGAAAAGCAGCTTGGATAAAGCTGACTAATTTCGCGAAATTGTCATTCATTATATTGATAAAAATTAGTATTGAATCTCCTATATTCGGTTTCCACTAAATTGAGCTTCGTGTGTTTGCATGATATAAGTTGGCTTTTTTAAAATAAGGATTATGAAAGCTACCTCTTCCTCCCGGCACTGGCCGGAAGGACTTTTTTTTATATCTAAATATGCGTTATAAATGTTGAATTTTCAGAAATAAAGTTAAAAAAGGCGATTTATTAATACTTTTATTGATGGTATGTTTAAAAAAGAGTATCTAGTTTTAACATGCCTTATAAACCTAAATAAAGGCGAAATTTATATGGAACCAGATTGTTAAAGATTATAATTCCACCTTTTATTAAGTTTGACTTACAAAAGTAACCGGAGAGGAAGTTTAGATTAAAGGTAGCAACTGTAACATAATATAGTAATTTACAAAATTTTAAATTACAGTAGCCTCCCGCTTAACCGCCTAAACGGGACCGAGGATTGGCCGGTTAAGAGAAAAACCGGTTAAAGCGGAGAAGTAAAAAAAACATTAAATAAGTATCTGTGTAATTTAATTAATTAAATCCATACGATGTATTTAGTTTTCAATTTGTGTAGTTTTAAAAGGTACATATTTTCTGTATTTTTTGAAATGAATACTAGTTATAATTAACTGAATTGAAAGAAAAATTATCACTGATAGCAAATAATGAAAAATATTTAACATAAATTAAATTGTTTAGAATCGTGTCACACATCTTTTATAAGAAGTTGAAATTGTTCTATATTATGTATATTTAAGTTAATGAACAATAAAGAAATCAGTGACCTGCTTCTGTTGAAGGCAAGATGGCGGACATTTTGCAGCATAATATCTCCATCTCTTTAACATCATAAGTTTAACCGAAGAAACTGTTAGCCGCTGCTCAAATAGCGTAGAGCCAACTTTAATGCTTTTCCCCTTCCGTATGTGGAATTTTATCAGTGTCAATTTCAACTGGATCATCATCAGGATAGTCTTTGTATTGAACAACATCAATTACAGTCCTAATTATATCCTCGTCAAACAATATCCCATGCTTGAGATCTTTATCAGACTCAAACAACTCTTATACATCTATGGTGATATGTTCGCATCCCTCAAACTTTTAAACTGTTTGTACAAAACAGTTTGCAGATAGATCACACATTATAGAGTTCCAGGGAGGGGGATTACACTTTTTACCATTAAAAACACAAAATCTCAAATCTTCCAGGGAGTCATCTTATTGTTCCTGGGGGGAATGACCCCCCTCAAGGGCAACACCCTGAATTCAACACTGGTGAAGGTCAACGCGTATCCATTTAGAACCGACGTTCTCTTTTCTGAATTTTACCTCCTTTCCTTCAGGATCGCACTTAAAATCGAAAGCGTAAGCTGAGTTTCCGAGGCCGTCATCTCTAAATTTTGCTTGATGTTGGGAAAAAAATTCGGCCGGTTAATGCGGAGTTCCAGTTAAGAGGGAGGCTACTGTACTTGTAAAGAAATTTACGTTTTTTAAACTAATTTTTATGCAAAAAGGTAATTAAAAAAATGCATATTAACGAAAGTAAGACTATATTTTTATCCTTGGAGGATGTTTTTTGAAATACTTACTTCCTATACCAAAAAAACAACAAAAAAATGATGAATAATAACGGGTTTTTTTTAAATGCCTAAATGAAATAGGGTAGACTAATACTTAATGTACCGCAATGTAAAAATACGCTAATAAAAGCATTTTCTTAGGTAAATTAAAATATAAAACATATAAACTGCCGTACAACCGCTGTGATCAAAAATCCTCAGTTAAACTGACAGTTTGCCGGTCTATGTATTTTAAAAGCCTTTGGGATAAGCTCATTCTGGAAAAAGTTATCGAAAATTTTGATGTTCGGATAATGGCATGTAAGCGGAGCCGCGGTGGCTACATGTGCGATATTGTATTCCATACATATATGGCATAGATCCACTTTCCATGTTCAATAAAGAATTTCGCTTTTCACTCATAAAAAAATGCGCTTTCTTTCACAATAATAAAAAAACAAACAGATGGACCATCCTTTACTAACAAGCGAAGAATGAGTTGTCCAAGAACGAATCTATCTCGAAGATTCTGGCATAAGAGAGGCGTTTTTAATGACTTGCAACTTTTTAAGCGTTATATTATTTTATCCCACAAATTTATGAGCTTTTTAAAATGGAATAAGCGTTTTAAATCAAAAACTGCGGGAACTGTATAAACTAAAGCCGCTAAATTTGAGCGTGAAAAATCGAAAACGTTTTGTCACCTTAGTTATTTTCATTATAAGCTCCTCTGAAATATTCTATATTCTATTATTCTATATTCTATTATTCTATATTCTATTATTCTATATTCTATATATATTCTACACTCTATATGCTCTATTAAGGCTGTTCTTAAACCCAAAGGAGCTACTTTCTAACACATTTCTGAATTCATTTTTTTTTTTTCAGAAACTCTTAAATTTGGCAGGTGTCTAAATTCAGAAATTATGTTATATAATGGCGTTTTCTATTTTTTGGTAAGGTCAGACGATCTTTCAGAAAATACGATTAAAGTGGGTGCTTTGAACCGAATTCCTGATACGGCATTACGTGAAGGAGGAAAACCTTTAAGTCATGTAACAAGAATTGCCTTTAACACAATAAATAATTTATTTATCAAAAAATGGAAATGCTATTCGATTCCAAATCGCTTCAATAGTCAGGCCTAGCAATTTTATGCCTTTACGTTTAAAGATGAGTCTGAAAATGAGTCAAAATGTTTCGCGTTGCTGAGCAGAGAATTTGATAGCAAACTTAAGCCTTTCTAAAAGATGTATCATCCGTGTACATGTACCAAACATGTATCATAAGTGTACATTAAAAAACTTAAGCTGATTTAAAATGTTTTTAAATTTTCATTTGCAAATCATTAATATTTTAAACTGCACACATAGTGAGACGTACATTGACCTAAATATTGCATCAAAACTTAGAGTGGCTGCTTTTATAAATTAAAAGAATCTGTTAATTTGAAAGTAATAAAAATATCTTTCTCTATCTATTCGCACAATCCCGTACAAAATATCATTATGGCAAAACGAATATTAAAAAAATATAATAATAATGTTTCTTTAAAATTGCAATTATATGTGAATTAAAATATTGTCTTAAGAAAATTATTATGCGAAAATTTGCGATTTTCTTTTTAATGCTACAGTGAACAAAATCTACATTAACTTAGAAATTTTAATTTAGCTCGGATAGCGTTTTATGTCGCATTTAAATTGAAATCATGATTAAGTTAGTAATTTTTTATAAGGATTTCAATGGTAATTTAATGCCAGTGCAAAATTTAAAACATGATTAGCTAAAAAATTAAATTTGATACAAACACACAGAGAAAAGTTTCATTTTGTGATTATTTTAGTTAATATGTCACTTTCATTTGATTCGCCAATTTGCAATGCTCATTTAAGTTTTTCCAATAATGTAGGTCCCCTTATGTAACACTCAAGACACAAGAGTTATACTGAAGATTTTATTAAAAATTTTTTTTAAGGCATTGACTTTTAAAAAGTTGATTTAAATTAAGTTTTTTAGTTATATAAATGCAGCCGGATCAATTATAAAGTGCATTCCGATAAGTGTTAATAACGCGGATCATACAGAGATTCAACGAAGATGTAATATTTTAAGCAAATGGCTTTATTAGAGAAGACGGCAAAGACGTTTCCGCGGGTTAACACAGAGGTGAGAGAGAGGCAAGTTCAGCTCTACATGTTTTTAGTATACTCCCTGTAGGAAAAATTGGCTGTTCAAGGACAAACGTACTCTTGTCATTATCCCTTCGTTGGTCACTCCTTGTCCCTTATCTTAGGTTAGTAACTATGGTAACAAAGGGAAAATGAAAAGAGGACGCTTGTCCTTGAAAAGCCGATTTTTCCTACAGGGAGTATAGTATGGTCAGACTATGAATGATGAATAATTGTCAGGTTTGATTGTGAGTGCATCGAGCCACCAATGTTTGAACCTTGGACAATATTATAACCCCAAAGAAAGCATCACTTAATGGAAATATTGAATTCTAAAGCAACCAAGCGATTCATTAGCTGGCGTAACCGAAATTTTAACGCACATATACGAAGCGCTAAGAAATGCATATTTAGGAGCAACAATTTAGACATTACTGAATGTCCGACGCTTTCTTATCTTTTAGACCAAAATAATCATTCCTATTGAATACCAATCTGAGCATCAATAAAGTGTTTAAATTAAAACTAAAAAGGGTAGATGGTCAGAGAATATCTTTTTTTATTTTTTCGTTAACAGAAAGGAAAGTATGCAACGCACATTTACTGATTTAAGGATGAAAAAGGAGATTTGTTTTTGATTTATTTTATTAACGGGTTGAGTGAACATGGGAACGTTAAAGTGAATGTTATTTATTACGCGCAAAGAAGAAATAGAAATATCTTTTAAAAAGGAAAGGGATATTTTTTATAAAATATATCTGAGAAAGAGGATATATAATTTTAATTTGTGGAACATTAATGATGTTTGATGATTAGGAAATTACTTCCCACAAAGGTCATATCGGGAAATTGAAATCGTCGGATATTAGAGAGAACATTACCAAATGCATTCTTCTAGCTGTACAAACATTAAACTATAATATTAATAAATATTAAGAAATAAAAATATAGCAAAAATAAATACAAAAATAACTAACTGTCATAAAATAAAATAAATAACGGATATCTATAAAAGAAATATTGTAAATAAAGTAGGAGAAATTTAAGGAGAAAATGTTATAAAGATGAATTCTATTAATAATTAATTCTATTAATAATTATTAGTTAGCATGTCGCTTTCATTTCGTTCTCTAGTTTAAAACACGCGATATGTTTTGCCTTGCCGATATCATATTTGTTTCTGAATCTAGCTAAAGTGTTTGAATGTGGAGGAAATATACATGTTATTTTATTATTGTACAATATGTCTATTATTATTTTTTACCTTTCATTCTCAAAAGCTAATTGAAACAACATTGTATGTAGTATTTTGTATTGACATTTATTTGCACAGTCGTGTATATAATATAACTTTGGTAGAATCAATATTCACAACAAATATAATACTTTTTAATATTCAAATTGCATTACATTAAAATTTTTTTAAAGAAACTTCATATAGATAAATCAGCGATTTTTTTTTTTTAAATGTTAGCTCAGAGATGGATTATTTAATGCCACGCTGAACTTACGATAATGAGTAACTTAGTGATTTTTTTTAGATCTCGGAGAGTATTTAATACCACCTCTAAAGTGGAATCATGCTTAAGTTAGCATTTTGTTTAAACATCTCAGAAATCATTTGAAGTTTTAGCTAATTTGAAATACTAATTATCTACAAAATTAAATGTGATACAAATGCTGCTGAATATATTCTAATAAGTTTCTTTTTTTAGCGCCATTGATTATTTTAGTTAGTATGTATCTTACATTTATTTTGTTAATTTGAAATATTCGTTACGTTTTGCCAAAGTCATATTTAGTTCAGAATAGAGATTAGCAGTTAAGACGAAGACATTTTAATTACTGCTAACTACACCTATTTATTTCCTGTGATACAAATGAACAGCTAAATATATTCTAACAAATTTCTCTTTATAATGCCATTGATTATTTTAATTAGTTATGTCTCTTTCGTTTATTCCGTTAATTTGAAATACACAGTATGTTTTGCCAATATCATACTTGTTTCTGAATGGAGTTTAGCTGTTTCAACTAAAGATTTTTTTTTATTATTGTAGCCTAACGTGTCACACCTAAGCCGAGCTGTAGGTAATTTTTGCAATTGCTTTTTTTTTTTTATTACGTTGTATTTTCACATAATATTCGCTTCACTGTTGAAAAAATACCTTTTCATATGAGTTCTATATATTATTATAATATACACGCATTTTTTTAAAGTCGTAAATAACAAAAATTCCTTTCATAATTATTCGTGTTAATTACAAGTGGCAGAATATATTCTTAGAAAAGCAGCGTTCACACTAGAAGGAAAAATAAAGTGATTTTTGCACATCAGCAAAAATTCGTTTGAAAAAAAGAAAGTTTGAAATGGAAGAAAAAAAAGAAGAAATATAAATGTAAATTTTTGTTTTAAAAAACATACTTTCGTTAAAATTCAGAAAAAAAAAAACATATTTTTTAAATGCAATAAAAAGCAGAAAAGTCTCGAACCCCCCCCCCCCCCTTAAATGTACGGAGTTCAAATTAAATTGCGCTGCGCTCGATTATGGAAGATTAATGGGTTTAAATGGGGATTTTTTCAAATTAGCCGGCTTCATATATGGCAACCAGCTTATTTTTGTCGCCAAATTTCTAGATATTTCGCCAATTTGGCTAAAATTTGGCGCTAGTATGATAATCCTGTCATTAGTACTTTTCAATAAATACTCATTGTTGAAACTGATGCTGACTTTTTCTTAGGAAATCAAACGTAACCGTTAAGTAAATTTGCTCCCCCCCCCCCTTAGGGTTTGAATTTTAAAAAGTCAATGTCCAGTTCATGTATTTCCCGCAGGAATACATATTATATTCCAAATTTTAAATCTCTATGACAACAGGAAGTGGGTAAAAAATGAGTCACAAGATTTAACTGCCAAACACAAACATAATTATAAGTTAAAAGAAAGCATGTAGAACAAGTGGGTAAGTGTAATCACAGATCGCACAGAGGGTTTCGTTTAATATTCCTTTCAAAACACTTTATCCGTTTGCAATATCTGTTAGTTCCACATTTCGCAACCAGGGAGCGTACTTTATTTTACACAAACCTCTATCCGAACAAAACTCCGTTTTACAACCTATTTGTCGATATATTAGTCGAGGGAATCGGGCCCATAGCACCCGTGATAGGTAGGCGCCCCCTTGCGATAAAAATGGAACTAAAATATGTAAGTCTATGGTGCATAATATAAAAGAGTCCTCAAAGGGGTGTCGGCAAAAGTTTAAAAATTGCCCCCCGGGGGAAGAAGGGGGAGGATAAAAAATTGCTTAAATACACAAGTTAGAGCACAGAGGGATAAATAATGTTACACTTTTTGAAAATTTCATTATTTTTCGTGATCGCAAGTGTTCTGATATAAGTATGCAAAGTCTCCAACGTAATTAGGGGCTGAGTTAGAAAAATTGCTTAAAATACACAAGTTAAAGACCGGAGGGACAAATATAAGACTTTTTGAAATTCGTATGATTTGTCGTGTGATCATAAATGTTTAGCGATAATTATGCAAAATTTTACGTCTTCAACTTAATTAGGGGCTGAGTTAAAAAAAAAAAAAAAGCTTAAAAACACAAGTTAGAGCCCAGAGGGTTAAATATAAAATTTTTTCAGAATTTTATTATTTGTGGTTTGATTACAAGTGTTTAGCTATAATTACGCGAAATTTCAATTTTCAACTTAATTAGGGGCTGAGTTAGAAAAAAGAAAGCTTAAAATACTCAAGTTAGAGCCCAGAGGGTTAAATATAAGATTTTTTCGAAATTTTATGATTTGTCGTGTGATCGCAAGTGTTTAGAGAAAATTATGCAAAATTTTAAGACTTCAACTTCATTAGGGGCTGAGTTAGAAAAAAAGTTTAAAATATACAAGTTAGGGCCCAGAGGGTTAAATATAAGATTTTTTCGAAATTTTAGGATTTGTCGTTTGATGTGAGGTGTTCAGCTATAAGTATGCGAAATTTCAAGTCTCTAACATATACAGTTTCTGAGAACGGGCTCTGTGACGGACAGACAGACAGACACAGGAGCGAGACGAATAGGATTTCGTCAGATGAACGAAACCTCGAAAAGGATGATAATAAATTGAAATTGTACAGTTATGAAACACAGTAATAACATAAATAAAATAAAATACAAGCAAGAATTTTGCTTTTTCAGAATTTAGTGTCGCCCCTCGAGGAGAAAAAAAAATTATTACGTGGTGGAATTTGTCGAATTTCCACAAAAGAAAATGTTTAAAAAGGAACTGTTTCGTTAATTTATAATAAACCTACAAAATTTGTTACAATAAAAAATGCATCTTATATTGGTTAGTCTAACTCCCAAACAAATATTATTTTAATCTAAATGTCATTGCTCTTCTATAAAGATATTTTAAATTAAATTTTTGTAAAACTTTGCATTTTATGAGTGTGTGATTTCAATTGTGTTATTTTCAAAAGTGAAGCATTTCTATCTGTGAAGAATTTCAAATCCGGTGGAGTGAAAATGATGCACTTCTATAAAACATATTTCAGTTAAAAAGACTAAAAAAAAACATGTTTGTTTTTTTTTGTATAAAAGGACGCATTTGCATCTACTGAAGAATTCTACATTGAGGATCCACTCTTAAACAACATCTATAGAAAAGTTTGCACGTGATGTCATTATCGCGGAATAATACACAAACACAGCAAAAAGCGATGTTGTAAACTCGACAAAAAAAAAAAAAAAAAAAAAAAATCGTCTTTCTCGGCTATGATTCACATGCCTTCATTTGTTTTTAAACGTTAATATGGATACTAAAAGTTAAATGTGGTTTATAATAGCTTCATGTTTTATCAGAAATCATTAATTTATATTTTTTTCAAATAGCACGTACTTTAATTACAATTTTTTTCAGTTTTTATGAAAAATGGCAGCAAAAAGGTATAGTAATCTACTATTTTCAAACTATTTTCCTTTCACTTTTTACAGAAATGGAGTACTTCAGTTGCCACCATTACAGAAATGGCATTAAAAACTACTACTGTTACAAAAAAAAAAAAAAAAAAAAAAAATCTCAAAAATAAATTCAGATGCATTTTTCAAACAAATTTTTCAAAGTACTTTTTTACTCTGTAAGAAGGTATAAAAATTGAAAATTTGGGATGCTTAAAAGTTAAAAAATTGCAGTAGAGATTATCCTTATTTAACCGTACAGTGATACATATTCTTCGATTTACGGCTGAATTATGTAACATAACCTTTTTTTTAGGGCAGCACTTTAATTATGCCTGAAAGAATTCACCTGAAAGAAATAAAATAAGATAAAATAAATAAATAAAAGCAATTAAATAGCATATTTTCAAAAGAATTGTTTTAATTGAAATTGAATCATGTTTTATATTTTCTCAATTATTATTATTATTATTTTCAATTTCTCTAAATCAAACCTTTTTAATGGTTAATTTTTATGTAGCATATGAAATTCGAAATAAGTTACGTGAATAATAAAACTTAGTTGTCTCTAAACTTAGCATGTTTATAAACTAAAACGTAACATGTTTTATATTACATTTTGCATACGGAATAACACTCAACTGAAATTATAAGAAAATAGAAATAATGAAAAAACTGCATAATAATAATAATAATAATAATAATAATAATAATAATAATAATAATATAATAATAATAATAATATAATAATAATAATAAATTGAATAATCGTTATTTTAATGAATTATTTTTACATCTTTATTGCTGAAATTTTAAGTTGCCGTTATAGAATGGGTTAATGAAGTTATTGTCATAAGAAACATTTCTTTACATTTGATTTTTCTGATTTAGACTAATAGTATAAATCGGATTGTCATTAACTATTTCTCAGATTTCATCTGACAGAAATACTTACTTGAGTACAATGAGTGAATGCAGGTTAGTATATAAATATTAGAATTTGGGAAAATATTTGAATGATTAAGCTCTTCGCAAATCCGGCTACGGTAAAAAACAAGTTTTATTGGGATAGTTTGTGAAAATAATCTTCTTTCTTTATAAGAAGGCTAACCTGAAAAGGATTACTTTTCGACAAGCTTAATCAGAATAAATGCCTACTGTAGAAAAAAAAGTACACCAGTAAATACATGCTTTCTGGCCTTTTCTCGCTTAATACAAGGTAGAAGTTGTTAGATTATAATAATAATGAGATTGCTGCACTGTTAGTAGATTATTAGAAATCGACTTTGAGTAGTATATTCATAAACTCACATATTGGCATTCCATTCTGATTTAGGCAAGGAGACTTACTAAGGTTTTCTCTTTCAATGGCCAGAAATTACATTTAATTTACGTGGAATTTTCTGTAATAAGGAGACATTGATAATGATAATTTTTTAAAAATTATTTCATTATTGATAGGTTTTTATTGTAAATAATACAATTATTTATGTACAGCTGTATCTGCTTTGTTTTGTACAATATAGTTTGAGAATTTGAAATTTATATAAACCCTTAAAAATGTATTGGGAAGTATAAAAACAAACTTCTGGAAAATTTTACGTTGTGGAGACATGGAAGGTAAATGCAGATAACGCACTAAGAAACAGTATTAAGTATATTGATACGGAATTACAAGAGTTTTTGCCTATGGGAATAGATTTGCAATTAAATTGTCAGGTTCTGAGTTGATGAATGGAATTTATTAGACAATTATTTCCGAAAAAGCAATGTCATGGTATTTCAATTCACATCACAAGTATCAAGTTAACAGTGTAACAAATTCAGCAATGCACAAATAGCAATAGTAACACATTATTCTCGTACTAAAACAAATTCAGACTAAAAACTAACTCCTCCAGATCAATCTTGAGAATCAAGAGCCGCCCATGATGACGTTAACTTAGCTAAATTGAACTGATGATATATTCCTGATTTTCAGAAAATTCTCTATATTTCCTTTAAATTTCACTTTAGGACTGCCGTTTCTCAAAATTTTCAAATAAATATTTAGTGACCATTTTGGTCTTCAATAACTACGATATAATAGCTCATGTTATAGCTCATGTTATATACCATATAATAGCTCATAGCCATATAATGGCCCATAGTATATACTTTGTCACCTATTGCTGAACATAAACATTAATGAGTCCTATGTTGTTCAGATTTTCATAGCTGTATTTTCCTTATATTGTTGTTTGATGAATTTCGTAACAATATATTTAACTTTCTTTGATTTACGTTAATGCCACATTAATGTCTCATTATATTTTAACAATTAGAAAGAACTTCTTGATGAAGAAATGAATACATTCGTATTAGAATTTAAGGGAAAAAAAATCTGAAAATTTGTATGAATAACTTGTATGAATAACTCCATGGTATTCGACTGAGGTTTAAAAAAAAATGCTTTATTTGGACCTTCCTGGAAAACTAATTTTTCTTCATAAGAAAACAAAGAAGGATTACTTTTCCGCCCAATTTAATCAGAATGAATGTATTCTATACCGAAGAAATACTATTAAATCCATCTTTTGTAGGATTTCCTTATATAATCTAAAATAATACTTTTGTTGAAGTTTCCCTTTTCTTAATGTATAAAAATACTGATACATAAGCAGTGGTTATTAGATATTAGCTTTGAATAACAAATATATTACACTCAAGTGTCGACCCTTTACTCCATCGTAGGCAAGAATATTAACTAATATTTTCTTTTTCACATCAATAAATTATATTTTATTTACATTTTTTTTTCTGTAATAATATAAAATCTAACACACATTAATAAATTTTATATCTGACTATTTAATTTTTTTCTTATAAAAACTGGATGAATACAACAAGTAATGAATATTTACAGTGTTTTTTTGTTTCTATAAACTTTCAAGATTTCAAAGTAAATAACATTAACTCATCAAAGCTTTTCAAATGTGTTTAAAATATTAAAAAGGGGATTTTTACTCGATTTTTACAGCAATTGAAGTTGCTATAACCTGAAGGATGTAGTCATAGCATGAATAAATAATTCTTTTAGTTTATAATAGGAAAACTTACCCGGTTTTCCCGGGTTACAAAATATAGATAAAAACCATTTTTAAAAAAAATTGAAAACGCTAATAGTTTTTTTTACATTTAATTTATTTCTTTAGACTGTCTCTTAATAACACCGAAAAGTATTTTTATATAAAAAATATCAATTACGTATTCAAATAGAGTTTTCAAATTCATTAAAATCAATACACTGTAAAAAACCACTGCAGATTTGCCAGAACAAACTCGATCACAGTGAATGTGCTGTATCTTTCTTTGGTTTCCTGACTATATTAACATGGAAAATGCAGTAGTTGCGTAAAAAATTAACAGTACAATGTGCTGGCAATTTGGACGCATTTTTTTACAGCACAAACTGCTGGCGTCCAAATTGCCAAAACATTGTGCTGTTAATTTTACGCAACTACTGTATTTTCCATGTTAATATAGTCAGGAAACCAAAGAAAGATACAGCACATTCACTGTGATCGAGTTTGTGCGCGAGATGAACAGTACTTTGTACTGTAAAAATGTCATTTTTTTACAGTGTATTTCCGTATTAGCCTCGTGTCAGAAGTTTTAATAGACCTAGAAATCCCCAAAGATTTAGCGATTTATAGCAGCCTTTTTGATTCTGATAATTTCAGTGGACTGTGTTATTACATATCTACAAACAAGAGCCTAGTTTTATTACATGTCTGTTAATGTTACTTTTATTCCTATAATTTTATTAATTTATGGACGAAATTTTAATTTTGTTGTGAAACATTAGCTGGAAACAAATGCTCAACCCATTTGTGCCTAGCGTCCCATTTTCGGGACGTTTCAAATTTTCATGAATAAGTATATTTTTCTTCTCCTTTATAACATGAAAATTGTATGAAATAATTATTTATAAATGTCTTTATCTATTACTGAGAGATGACAGCATAAGGTGGATATTTATTTGTTTAAATGAAGGCTTTTTTCGGTGTTTATAAATTTTTAATTTTTCAAGATGGCGAAATGTAAAAAGTAAGTTTATTTGTATTTTTTCCATGAAGATCCACAATCGCAAGTCATAATCTTAGCTTATAGACTTTTTTTAAATAACGAATTTTTTTAAATCGCAAAATTAAATGTTCAAGCCTATTTTTTATGCATTTTTGTAACGTCCAAAATATAGAGTTCTAGGCACAAATGGTCACATATTTTTGTTGGACATTTAGGAGACAGTTATTTATGTAATCTCCTTTTGAAGATATTTATGAAATAAATTGTTTTTAATTCAGCAATTCGATTATTCTTATTTTGTTATTAATAATAGTTATAACGTTATTAGTCTCTGTAAAGAAATAAATATATTTTTTTTGTAGTTCATAAAAATACTAATTATAGTACATAATATACAATTTAAAAACTTTTTAAATATAAATATAGACAAAACATATAATTATGTATAATATTCTACTAGAAATATTCATGTGTAGTTTTTTTACATTTTATTAAATAAATACAAAAAAATTTAAGTGTAATTTTTTTTAGTACTTTTCCAGTTCATTTTGCAATATTTTAAAGTGATTTTACCAAAACATTTGAGAAAACCAAAATTCAGGCACAAATGGGTTAACTGTTTATATTGTTTTAAAGAAATCACTTGAATAGAAACGGATTATTTTTTCGTAACCTGTCTGCACACGATACAGCGAGATTAAAAAGAAATCATTCCTGAAAATTATTTTTAAAAACATAAACATTTACTAACTTGACATACAGTTTTCAAGCAAATTGCTTCTGAAAGAACATTTTCTTCCTGTTATTGAAGTTTTAAAAATTGAAATTGTACGATGTTCAGAAGTTTAAAAAATGCGAGTAAAAGCAAACGTTATCACTCAAGTCGTTTCCACCATCAATATGACGTCAGTGTTCATTATGAACATATTTTTGCTTCATAATATATGTTTTAATTTTCTGACTTACATCAACAGCAAATGAATTATTATTTGTACTTCGGAAAAAGATACATTCTTGGGTGATGAGTGGATACATTCATAATTAGGGATGCACGGAATAGTGATTTTGGCCGAATACCGAATACCAAATATTCGGCCTACAGGCGAACCGAATACCGAATATTCGGTTAGCCGAATAGTAACTACTAGGCCGAATACGGAATGTTCGGTCTGCTGAATAGTAACTATTCAGCCGAATACTGAATATTCGGCTTGTGGAATACTTTTATATTTCAAAGTTTAACCCGGCAGGACACCCCACGGCCAAAAATATTCGTCTGCTGTCGGTGAGTGCTTTTAATTTATTGTTTATTATTCTTTTTAATAAAGAATAATTTTTCATTTCAGCTATCATTTCTCACGAGAAAGAGTTTAATTATCATGAGTTTCACTAACAGACAGAATTCTAATTTTTTTTTTCGTATTTATGCCATTTAATATGTTTGGGGTGTGATGACAACACATGCCCGTTCTCGTGTTACGTTTCAAGGCGCCTGTCCTGCCGGTTTAAAGGCACTAAAATGTTATATTTTAAAACAATTTTACATAATATTTAAAATAGAAACTTTTATTCTAATAAACAAGAACTTTTTCATGTAAACTTTATGCTGAAAATTATCTCCTTTGAGTTATTTATGAAGAGGATAGTTATAAAACTTTTTTAACTGATAAAATTTTAAATTTTATGGCTTCTTCAGAGAATTACAACAGATGAATAAAATTTTCTTAAATTCTAAAAAAAAAACACATTTTAAAATCAAAGAGAAATTGTGAAAAAATTGGAAGAAAAATTGTACAGAACCATATATTATTTGTTTGTCAGGAAGAGACTAAAGTAAAAGTAAATAATACAATCTATTCAAATTTTATATGGCGGCAACTTAGCAAGAATAACTGTTCTACTATCTTTGATTTAGCAAAGATGTTTTTAAATGCATCCTAGATCGGTGTTTGGAATGGACAATCATTTTCAGAGATTGTAAACGTTGTTCTGAAAATCTTAGCAAGAAGCAGATTATTTACTGGACAATCTTCAGGAACTTGCCTTTGAACAAATTAATTCCTATGAAAATTCCTATGAATAGTGATTGGTTAATTTTCTTAATATAATACTAATACTATAACAGCTAATATAATACTTAACAAACAGCAAATAAATAATGTAAAAACATTCTCTTTTATTTAAATATAATTTTGTTTCTAATTATTCTGAATATTTTTATAAGTTGATTCTTATACGTAGAAGTTGTATAAGGTTTTTAAAAATCTGTTTAAAAAGTTTTTTTTTAAGTATTCGGCTCGTCCAAATATTTTGATATTCGACTAAACCGAATATTCGGAATACCAAATAGTTTGCTATTCGGTCAAGCCGAATATTCGGCATACCGAATAGTTTGCTATTCGGCCAAACCGAATATTCGGTAACATGGCCGAATAGGCCGAATAGCGAATAGATACCGAATATTCAGTGCATCCCTATTCGTAATAGAACAATTTTCTCAGAATTTAGAAAAATATCCGAATAAATAAATACTCGCCTGTGGTACAAAATCAGCTTATTGAGATAGTTTCAATAAAAACTACTACATTTTCTTCATAAGACGACTAACTGGAAAAAGATTGCTTTTTCGACCAGCTTAATCAAAATTAATGCTTTCAGTACCGAAAAATACCGCTAATACCATGCTTTGTGAAGTTTTCTCATATAATCTAAGGTAGCTTTTAATAGGTTATAAAAATATTATGGCGGGTGCAATGTTATTAGATATTGGGTATGAATAGAAGATATATACACTCAGCTTTCAGTATTTTTACTCCAATTTAATCAAGAAGATTAACTAAGGTTTTCTCTTTTAATTCAAGGAATTATATTTCACTTACATTCCGTTTTCTGTAATAAAATTAAAGACAGCAAAGGTCTATAATGCTATCTTATAATAATAAAGAAGGAAGTTTGTGTGTGAGTGAGTGTGTCGACGGTGTTCTGAAGAGACCACTGCACGTAGAGCTACAAAATTAGGCGAAAAGGTACGTCTATATATGAAGTTTTACACCTCGAAGCCCGATTTTCGATTTTTTGATTAGATTTTTTTTATTTAATTTTTTATGCGATTTTTAGCACTTTTTTAAGATTCGAGACGATATTTCCATATAAGTGAGAAGAATATGATTTATTTCTTTTAACCCAATGTAGTAAATTTTGTTCTCTTTTCAAAAAAGTTTATTTGGAATTCGTACAGCGATTTTTGAATTTTTAGCGAATTCTTTATGTAATTATTGAACAGCATTTAATGCAATTCCATACCTATAAGGAGGTTACCGTAGAGGGACACAATTCTGTCGCCAAATGCCGCCAAGTTTGTCGCCAACTTGGCGCTATATCGCCAAATTTGGCTACCAAAAGGAGTCGCCAAAAGTGACGCCAACTTGGCGATATCTCTAATATTTCGCCAAATTCTCATAGACTTCCATTGTAAACCAAAATGGATTACTTGCTTACAGATAATCAACAAATTGAGATATTTTAATGCAACAAAAACTAATATTAACTTAAGGGATTATATTAAATATATTTAACACATTTTCGGCCAAAGGTGCGTAAACGCACCATTTCAATAAATATTTTTTTATTAACACTGAGACGAATATTTTTCACTAATTTTATTTTTCTGCTATTTTTAAGGGTTCTGGAGACATCGATAAAATATCAGTAATTCAATTGGAGTAAACACTTTCAGTTGAGAAATTTTCAAAATACGCTAGTCTTTTAAAATTGAAACGGTTATTGACAAATTCGACTTTTTGAAAATGTATAATTATTCCACTTGTCAATCATATGTTTTTACGATGGATTAAGGTTGCAAACTCTGTAAATAAAATAATAATAAAACTAATGTCATAAAAAATTAAAAAAAATTATTAATTTTAAATTTAATGGTGCGTTTGCCGCACCTTGGCCGAATGCATTTTATTTCTCAGATAAAATATTATTTTTCATGCACGAAACTTTTTATTTGTCTTAATGAATGTAATTTAAGCATATTTCAATGAAAATAATACCACATTTTATAATATGTCTATGCTTGGCCTAAAATGGGTTAAGGGAGTTCAAGTAAATTAATTACGAATAAAAGTAACACGATCTAATGCTTAGCATGATTTCCAAAACATAAATTTTAAGAGAGCCCACAGGTCAAAGGAATTATATTTGAAATTTTTATCCAATTATAGTAAATTTTGACTTTCGTGATTTTTGAATTTTTTGTGATTCTTAATGCGATTTTTATGTTTCTCCGCGATCTGCTGCAATTTTTTGACATTCCATTTTTAACCTAAAGTACATTCTGCCCTCATTTCAATAAAGTTTATTCGGATTTCGTATAGCGATTTTCGAATTTTTCGGGAATTTGTATGTGATTTTTAGTGTATTTTAGCGATTTGCTACTATTTTTCCACATTAGTGAAAGGAATCAATTTACAATTTTCGAACACAATATATATACATTTTTTTTTCTCTTTTTAAAATTTGAGAAGCGATTTAAAATTTTTTTGCGATATCTTATTGTGATTTTCAGAGCTTTTTCGTAATTCCTGCTGTTTTTTTGACGTACCCGGGCAACGCCGGGCAAGTTCGCTAGTATATACATATATATACATTTACTTTATTCCTATCAAAAGCTACATCAATGAATACTTTTATCTTGTAATTCTTTTTTTCTACCTGTAGTTCGACGATTTGAAATCCAATAAATTCTTAAACCTCTTCAATCTGATTTAGAATGCATTTAGATGCGTGATACATACAAATGTGTGGTGCTTAACCGCGTGAGGTCTGACGAATTGCATTGATCAACCATGGTGTGTTTTATGTAAAAAAAGTAAAATAGCACCAATTTATTGGGATCTTGAAGATAATTTAAGAGGTACAGTCGTGGAAAAAAATGTAAACACCCCCTACTAATTCCTCAACAAATTATCGTAAGAAAAAAATTACTGGTACTGAACGATTGGAAATGAAGTCTTCTTTTAAATGATGTATATAAAATTTGCTTAAAAGGCCATCTACATATTAAAACGAGCCATAACTTTGTTTTTTCAATAGCAGTACACAATTCTGACAGCATAAATGAACTCTACAACCTTCAATTAGTCTAAAACAAATTTTTATGAAATTCGTACCATAAGTTTCCGAGAAATTAATCATTTTAAAACGAGCGTATTTTAAGGGCTGTATCCAAATTGAAGTTCGGTACTCGATTGTTAACCGAGAGAGCTCCCTTCTTGATCAAATCACGTTAAGCAGTCAATTAAGCTTGTTAGATTACAGGATAGCATAAGAAATTTCAAAATATTTAGTCACTTCTATCATAAACGGCCCTTAAACCATCATTTTGCCGTTTTTTAAGCATAATTTGATAACTACTTGGAAGAAAAAGGTGAAATTTTGGAGTTCCATAAAGCAGGACTTAATAAACCGGAATCCATCAAAAAAATTGTAGGTTGCAATTCATAATTTTTTTTAAATATTAATTTCATAATTCATAATTCATATCAGAAAATTATAAAAATTGCAAATTCAACGTATTTATGTTTGGGTACATTAGTATTATTGCTACACAAAAAATTAGAACATTAGGATCATAATTTCAGAAGTTATAAATAAAGATATGAAAATGTAATTTAATATTAGAAGCACTAAATTTTGAATGTTTATAATTCAAAAACTTATCATTCAAATGACTCGAAATTTGATGTCTAGGCATAGTTTGAACCAAAGATTTGAAATATCGCGTTAAAATTAGGCATTGCCGTTGAAAAAAAATGAAGTTTGGATTCGTTTTAATATGTAGATGCCTCCCTACGCAATTTTTATATACGTCATTTAAAAGTAGACTTTATTTTCAATCGTTTGGTACCAGTCACTTTTGTCTACGATAATTTGTTGAGGAGTTAGTAGGGGATATTTACTTTTTTTTCCACGACTGTACATACACTTATCCTATACAATCTGACAGATAATTCTTGCCTGAACGTTTAAAATCATAACCTCACCTTAGAGTTACTCCCAATTGATGAATTCAACAAACTTTATTCTTTACTCAAAAGACATCACTTGAGTAAACTCTATTGCAGAATATTATTGTAGATTATTATTGAAACCCTAGTACTGAAAATAGTATTAGCAACTCTGCTGGACGAAACTCTTGTACGGTGGTTGTAAAAACAAAACAACACATAAAAACACCTCCATACTTTTTAATCGCCAAACTGTTGCAGAGAAAAAAGAAAATAGCCATTTGATAGAGAATAATATCTTTCAATTTATGTTAAATAACATAAGCTTATGAGGTCGTTTTCGTATTGAAAATGTAACAAAAGTTGAAATTTCTATTCGGACACCCAATTTTGACCTCATATTTGCATTTTTCGATAAATTTCATCTTTTTATTTTTTTATACCGCTAACCATGAACCTACCTACCGGGCTATGGCCCGGTTTAACAGGTTACATCTTCGTATACCAAACGGGAAATAATTCGATGAAATAGTTCAGGAATTATGCAGATGTGAAATTTGGAACTCCTTATGTTAAACTCATTTTTAATTAAAATTCATATAAAGCACAAATAAAACGTACCTTAAAAATACATTAAAAATGTATTAAAATTCCAAAACGTTTTCAACCAAATTCATACGGCCATCTTCAATGGTTATTTAAATGTTGTTATTTATCTTCCTTTAAATCCTTTTTAGTTATTTCTGTTCCTAATTTGAAATTAATATTTAACAAGTATATGAATTGTAACCTATGAATTTTTTAATATATACGAATCCGATATTACAGTTCATAGTAGAAATCAGTTTTTGAGCATTCTGTAAGTATGAGTAGTGAAGCGTCGTTTAATAGTTAACAGATTAAGGTATTTTAAAGTTAGAGAGTTCTTTTCCATGACACATTGTATATGTCACAGTTTACTAAAGAAAAAGTCTTAGACCAACTAAACGTATGGAACAATCTATTAGCAGGGAAAAGAACCGTCTCATTTTAAACGTCCGTCGTCGATACCAAATGTTAACAATCAAAAATGCATTTATTTAAACTTGCATTATCTTTCACTAAGAGAAAAAAAATCTTATAAATTATGCAACTTTCAAGAAGATTTGGAGCCTAAAACAACTTTTTTATGCAAGATGTAAATCATTTTGAGTACCAAAAAATAAATAAATAAATAAATAAGCTTATTTACTTTAGATTTAAGATATAAAATTTTATTTTTATACATTCAGTCAAATATGAGTTGATAACATTGTATAACAATAGATTGAAATAGAAATTCATATGCTGAACAAATATATTTGTATGCAATATGCAATAAACACACTGTTTCAATTTACTTTAGTTTCAGATTCATTCATTAAAAAAAGGGGGGTGGTAATTATATCTTTGAGAAACAGCATTAAAAGAAGATGAAAATTTTACCTCTTGTATGCATGAATTGCTTTATTTTTGAGATGATTAAACTAATTTACACTGCTTATGTTAATGGAATAAATTTTCTAGTTCATAAGAACAAACTATATAAAGAAACTAAACAGTGGGTTAATAATTTATTATGACATTAATGTATTTTAAACACTTTTTAATTCCCAGCATATTAAAATTTTATGTTTTGGTTTTCGTCTTTTGAAATGAATGTTTCTGTAATGAAAATAAAGGACAAGAAATGAAATTGCGCGGTATTCGTATTGCAGCTTGTTCTATGCGTGCATTCTGCCTTTCATTAAAATGAATGAACTGACATAACTGTTGGTAAAGATTTTTTTTTTTTTTTTTGTAAAAACTATTTTGTTCCGGCATTTTAAATAGAGAGCTATTTTTAGTCTGGAATATTTGTATACTGTCTAATGCAGGGTGTCCCCGTAAAATGATAATACTAGAAAAAGTACAGTAACATGTTTTTCAGTTGTATTTGGAAGCTCAGGACGACATTTCCAGCACAACCTGTCACAACCTTATTTATTAGACGAGAAGCTTTTACATCTAGTTTTTTACTCCTTTATTATTATTTTTAAACCAGCATCTTTCTGGTCTACCTTCTAGTGCAAAACTCTAGCATGCGTCGGTATATAATGCTATAACCAGTCAGAAGTTACTTCAAACAATACAGTGTTCAGCTCTATTTTGGTAGTTCAGGACGAAATTTCCAGCACATCTTGTGACAACCTTATTTTTTAAACACACAGCTTTTACATTTAATTTTCTTCTCCTTTATTACTGTTTATAAACCAGCATTTTCCTGGCCTACCTTCTAGTACAAAACTCTAGTACACCTCAGCATAGAGTGCTATAACGGACAGCTAGAAGTTACTTCAAACTATACAGCGTTCAGGTCTATTTGGAAATTCAAGACGAAATTTCCAGAACATACTGTGCCAACCTTATTTATTAAACACACAACTTTGACATCTAATTGTTATTTTTTATTTTCTCCTTTATTATTTTTTTAAACCAGCATCTTCCTGGGCTATCTTCTAGTACAAAACCCTAGTATACCTCAACATATAATGCTATAACGTACAGTCAGACGTTGCTTCAATCTATACAGCGTTCAGCTGTATTTGGAGGCTCAGGACGAGATTTCAAGCACATCCTGTGACAACCTTATTTTTTAAACACACAATTTTCATATTTAATTTTTTCCTCATATATTATTATTTTTAAAGAACATATTCCTGGGATACCTTCTAGTGAAAAACTCTAATATACGTCAGTATATAGTGCTGTAACGTGCAGTCAGAAGAAGTTCCTTCAAACTATACAGTGTGTTTTGATGATGTCTCGTAAAAAATATATTAATATTTAAAAGTGAACAATCCTTCTGTCTATTTGTTCATCTCTTCATATTTTTATTAATAAAAAGAAATTTCATTTAAACAATGATTCTTTATGGCGAATAAACATTCGCTGTGGAATTCATTTCAACGAATTCGAGTATTACGCTAATAGTGAACAATATTTGAGCATTGCTATGCAAATTTTGTTTAACGGTAGCAAAGTTGGAGTGTTTATGTTTTGAAAATACATAGGAAAATTTTGAGCAACAATGCTTCGCCCAATATTGGTAAAATGCATTACACTGCATTACAAGAACACTCATATATTGACAATGTTTAATTAAAGAAAACTTTCATTTAAAAGCCAATATCATATTGCATTGAAAATATTTTCTAGCAATAGGTTTATTTCGATATTGATGTTATAATGCAACTTTTAAGTAATACCAGTATGTACAGTCGTGGAAAAAAAGTAAACATCCCCTACTAACTCTAAAAGAAATTATTGTAGAAGAATAGTTACTAGTACCAAACGATTGGAAATAAAGTCTACTTTTAAATGATGTATATAAAATTTGCTTAGAGGATCATCTACATATCAAATTGAACCCAAACTTTTTTTTCAATAGAAATACCCAAGTTTGACACCATAAATCAATTCTACACCCTTCAATTAGCCTAAATCCAAATTTTCGTATAATTCGCATTAGTTTACGAGAAATTAGTTATTTTAAAATGAGCATATTTAAGGTGCTGTATCCCAATTGAAATTCCAAATTGAAAGGGACATAGCCGAAAATGAATGACTATGTCAGTTCTATTAATGTTTTATTTCTTGCCAATAATACCATTTTACTCGATTAATATCTTTCGACTATTGTCAACGGAAATGTAAAAATAAAACGGGTAAAATATATTTTTTCAAATTATGCGTTTCTGCACATCATAAACGGCCCCTTAAACCACCATTTTGACGTTTTTTAATCATAAATGGAAAACTACTTGTATTAAAAATTAAAAATTGAGAATTTGGCATAAAGCAGGAAATAATATTAATGTTTTTTTTTTTAATACAATAAATATAAATCTACTAAAAAATTGCAGGTTGCAATTCATTTTATTTTTCAAATATTAGTTTCATAATTCATATTATAAAATTTTTAAAATTAAAAATTTAATCATAGCAAACGCGGTAGCGTTAAGCTATAATATGGTTAAGAAATAGAAAATGCACTGCAAATAGAAGCGTCTTAAATTTAGACACATATGTGACTGAAAAAGAATTTTAGACACTTAAGTGTCTTAATCTGAAAATTCAGACATTATAGATGTCTTAATTTAAGATACATAAGTGTCTTACTATGACCATGGTGTAAACGAATAATGTCTAAAATATCCGCAAACGTCTTATTTTAAGACACTTCATTGCTTTAAACGTGTCTTAATTTAAGACGTTTTGATACTTCCGATGCAATAACCACCAGGGGGCACTAGCACTCCCAGTTGCGCATGCGTTTTAGATGCCTTCGTTCGAAGTGGTATACGTTGTAATTCAAACAAAGTTTGTTTTTATGTACGCGTGTATTTTAATTCGTTTTTTGCGAAATGTGAAGTACTGTGATTTTAATTCGTATTGACTTGGATTATTTATTTATTGAATACATACATCTGACGTGTGTGCTCGACATCAAATGTCTCTTAGAAGCTGTCGTCGATACAAGGGCGGGATAGACACAGAACAGAAGTAGACGACGGTTGAAGATTACACCCGGAAATTCTACAAAGCGTGTGCAATGGGCTTAGTGTTAACTCGTATCAATTTATATAAATAATATTGTGTTATTCTTCTTCGTCCTGTCGAAGCTGGCAAAAAAAAAGAAACTTTTGTCTGGCGGGTCCTGTTTTTAGGATGAAACATCTCATTCTTTAAATATGGCTAGTCGGATGTATTATGGGATTACCTTTTAAACTGATGAAAGTCTTTCTCCCTCACTGTGGTTGTGGTAGTTTTTAAAATTTCAAATCGAGGAATATTTCTTACCTCTTGCAAACAGCGATTAAAGTAAGTGTTATAATTTCTTTATAGTACTAAAATTATTGTCTTTTATGATTTTATTTATTGTACTAAACAAAATCTTACATGAAATTTAATTAGTTTTGAATCTTTTTGCAAAAAAAAAACACTAATTCTAGAAGTATATATTTTTAAATTTATGACGTTGTCTTTTATTACAAATTATGTATTATTTATTCTCATCTTTTTTTCTCAAATTTAAAGTAATAACATCACTAAAAAACAGACATATTTAAAAGTTAAGTTCATTCTCTTGTTTTGTTTTGTTTTCAATATGGCAGTTCTTAGTTTCAATTTCAATGGCTAATGCTTATCTCATACTCGACCACAAGGAAATAGAAAAAAAAAAACTTTGAAAGATCTCCTAAAGTTTTCTTACTTCCTAGCTAGGGATTACAATCCCGGATTGAGATCCCGGGATCCCGCTTTAATTTTAACCCCGAAAATCCCGGAATTTTTACTGGAAAATTCCGGGATTTTCGGGATTGCCTTTTTTTTTCCATTGAACAATATTCAGCTGAAATTAAAAAATATATTTATAAACTTTCGCTTTTGGAAAAAAAAAATCAATTGATTTTCATGAAATTTATATATAATTGAAAATGAATGTTTATCTCAAGTATTTCTTAGATATATTTCTAAAGCTATTAAATATTTTAATGTGTGAAAACTTTTGATTTTGAAACATAGAAGTAAGCCAGACAGGAAAAAGGAAATCATTTGTTTATTTAGATTTCGCTGCATGCGTGAATTCGAAGGTCATTTTCCAATTAGACTTTACTGATAAGCATCGCAAGTTTGTATCATAGTGATATCATGTGCTAACAATTTTTTTTTTTTTGGCTTTATTTTTCTTTAAAGATGTCTTGTTTAGTACCTCATAGGGATGATAACAATAAGCCCATGTGGCAATATAAATTTTTAAAAAATCTAATTTTTAAATGATAAGGATTTTTATTTTTTTTCGGGGAGGGGGGGGGGGGATTTTGTATGAAATTTTCGTAAAGTTGATACATTAAATCTTGCACTGATTATAATGAAAATTTTGAACTTTTAGAGTAGGAAAAGATTAAAAAACACAAAATATAAATAAACAAAATACCGAACTAATTTTTTTCTCAATATTAACTCTTTGCACTCGAGGACTCCGGAGCGGAGCCATTTAAAATTTGTCTTCAAACTCGAGGTCTCCGCTACGGAGACAATGCAAATAATTTTGTGATACCATGTAATCTTAGCTTTTCTAGACAGGTATCACAAAATTATTTGCATTGTCTCCGTAGCGGAGCCCTCGAGTTTGAAGACAAATTTTAAATGGCTCCGCTCCGGAGCCCTCGAGTGCAAAGGGTAAAGTAGAATACTTATTTATTTATTCATAGTTAAATAGCTGTTGTGATTATCATCTGATATATATGTAAAATTGCCTATGTGGCAATATAAATTTTTAAAAAATCTATTTTTAAATTATATGAAGTAGAGTAGGACAAGATTGTAAGAAATATATATATTTATCCATGTGCTTTAAAAGCCCTCAATAGCCCCTTGCCGCTGAATTTGTCCGATAATCGGAGATGTCTGCTTTTGTGAGGTAAAAATATACAAATATGTATGCCATGCGGATTAAAAAAGTATTCGCTAAATAGATGTTTCAGAATAGCTATTCGGGAATGTCCATTAACCTCCACAACGGATACTCCCGAATACCGGACATCTCAATTAAGATAACAATAATGCAGGGTTGTATTTTTTGCAAAAGAACTTCTTGATTAAAGAATGGGCATACTGGGCCGTGCCCCGCCCCCCTACGATTTTAGTGCCCACAAATTTGATGTGCAATATTTGTAAAGTTTATATTTTAAATCTGTTTCGAAATTCCACTGATTATAATAAATATTTTGAACTTTTAAAGTAAAATAAGATTAAAAATAAAACAAATTAAAAAAATCTAATATTTAGATAAATATTTTTTGTTTTAATCTTGTTCTACTCCTGAAGTTCAAAATATTGATTATAATCAGTAAAATGTCGTAAAAGATTTAAATTATCAGCTTAACAAAAATTGCGTACCAAAATTGGGAGCACCAGAAAAATCAGGTTGTAGGGGCGGGGGGGGGGGGGGGGGGGCAGGACCCCAGCCAAATATTTTTCCAGGATTCAACGTGGTCAAACATGGCTACGTATGATGCTTACAAAAAAAATGGATGCTATTAAGACGTTTGAAGTGTCTGAAATTCAGACACGAAAAGTGTCTGAAAAAATTCAGACATTTTAAAATGTCTGAAAACTGAACACTCCGTTTCAGACACTTAAGTGTTTGAATTTCAGACATTTTAATTTACAGTGTGCAAACGACTTTCTTAAATTTCTGGCGAACCAGTTGACATACGACAATGATTTTTCTTTTGAAAGATAGAACTCGACGAAACGAATAAACTGATAGCATTTAAAAAATTACTGTAGCTTTCAGTAGTTTTTTATTTAATCTTAAACGAAAAAATGAAGACACAAAATTCAACAAAGTGTAGCTAACGTTCCAGTGGGTGGATTAACTTCGTTTTTGTTTTATTTTGATCCTCTTGTTAAAACTTAAAATAGGTTTTTTTTTCATCTTTGTATGTTTGACGGTCGCTGAGAAAATCGAAATTGTCTTTTATAATGTCCCCATAAAATTATAGAAATCTCTCCTTTTCATTTTCTAATTTTCTAATTCAATAACTTATTTCGTGTTGCCACTCCCTAAAAAGCAGTACAATAATAAAAAAAAAAGAATAACACGTGTACTTTTGTTTTTATAAGTCAATAAAAATTGAAATTCAACTGACAGATTTTTGTATTTTTGAAATCGACGTCAACCTAAGCAGATAATGCATAATTTTCCTAAATATATATATAAACTTTCTTGATTAGCATTTTGAACTGGAGTAATATACACAATGGAGCACAAACGAGTTGATAGGAAAAAGAAAAACGGGGTAAATCCCAAGCTTCTGTTCAAGAGCTAAATGTAAGGTTTTTTTTTAATTATCATCATAACATCCTGACTTACACAAGCGATAGTTATGCAGTAATATAAATACTTCACATACTAAGCATACCTTAAAAAATACTATTCCATCTATTTTTAATAAGGAAATGATGTCATATACGCACCAGAGTACATAACTGGCGCGATAATGGCGTTTGTTAAGAGTTCTAAAGATAGGCTTAGCATAATATGTAATACTAACCTTCTGATATTCTTCTTGCGAGTTGCATCTACACGATGCTGGGCGTTACTGAATTAGAATCTGGGTTCAAACTCATACAAAGAATCATTTATAGTATAAAATAATCATTTAATTCCGACAATAAAAACATATTTCATTTTACGTCAAGAGAATTCAACAGTTCACATACATTCATGGAATACTCCTATTAATTACGCATCATCAATAAATTTACATTACAATATCACGCACAGCGCGTGCCACTAGTTTCATTTCACTTCAATTCCTAACATCCTCCCCCCTTTGAAACTTGGGGAGAGTTTCAAATACATAACAATTGTTATTAAAAAGATCTAATTTCTTCGGAGCCCTTACACATCTTCCAGAAGAGGTGTATTTCTTAATTATGACACTATCAGGAGAAGATACATTTTTATCATTAATACACTCACTAGAACTAGATTCCTCTTCACCCAACCTTTTAAATGCGATTTCATTCGTATCGTTCGAATATATTTCCAAAGGGAAGATGCGCTGCACCGGACGTAAAAGCGTGCCGTGCTGCGTTTTTAACCTAACAGTACGGATTTTACTATCTCGTCCAGGAATCAACTGAATCACTTTCCCTAAAGGCCAAAATAAACGCTTTTTATTATCATCCCCAATCAAGACTACTTCCCCCAATCGAGGCTCACATGTGTGTTTTTCAGTATGTTTTTGGACTAATTCACTGAGGTATTCCTTTCTAAAGCGTTGCCTAAAATCGGTAAGAAGTTTAGCTCTATAATTCGCCCTTCTCCTTAAACTTCGAGAATCTAATTCGATAATATCTGAGTTGCTAAAACATCTGTTTTCAGTAAGAAACATAGCGGGTGTAAGAGGAACTAGCTCTAGTGGGTCCTCAGAGATATAGGTTAGAGGTCTACAATTAATTACAGATTCACAATCACATACAAATGTATTCAGTTCTTCATAAGTCAATACTGATCTACCAAGAGTACGTATTAACAATTCTTTTACAATACGAACCAACCTTTCCCACCAGCCTCCCCACCAAGCTGCGGTGGGAGGTATAAATTTCCAAATAATTTTATGCGTCATGGTTTCTCGTAAAATTTTATCCCAATTTAATTTCGAAAGTTCATTGGAAGCTCCCTTAAAATTCGTTCCATTATCACAATAAATAGTACTAGGTCTTCCGCGTCTAGCTATAAAACGCCTCAGGGCTAGAAGAAATACATCAGAAGATAACGAGTTAACTAGTTCAAGGTGAAGTGCACGATAAACTGCACAAGTAAATAACGCTATCCAAACTTTCTCGCCTGTTTTCAGGAATAGAGGCCCTGCTAAGTCCACTCCTATAATTTCAAATACAGCGCAATCCGTCACGCGATCTGGTGGTAAAGGCGTCGGTTCGCTTGACAAGGATTTTGCTTTAAAGCGTTTGCATGGAATACAATCAAATAACACATTTTTGATGGCTCTTCTAGCTCTAATAATCCAAAATCTTTCTCTTATTAAAGACTGCATTATTCTTATTCCCGCATGACAATTCTTCTGGTGTACAGATCTAATCAACAGTTTAGTAAATTCACACTTATCTGGCAACAATATTGGATACAAAAATGATTCTTGATCATTTCTTTCAGTTATTTTAGTTTTTACCCTTAAAACTCCATTATTATCTACGAATGTAACAATATGATGCACAGACATTTTATTGTACAAATAATACCTTTGGACTAAACTGATTAGGTGATTTTCCGAATTCTGAATTTCATTTTGAGAAAGATTCAAATCTTCACATTTATCAGAAACCTTACGACAATTATTTACAAATCTCAAGACATAAGCAAATACTCTTATCATTTTGTCATAATTAGATATATTATTTAAGATCGAAAGGGGTGCGTCTTTAGCTAGATCAACATTCATAATTTTAACTTTCTTTTTTTCTAAATCTACTTCTTTAGGTTGACAGTCAATCGCGCTCATTGGCCAACACCCAGGATTTTCCTTTAACCACTTAGGACCTTCCCACCAACTCGAACTAAGCATTCGTTGTGGAGAGCACCCACGCGATAGTATATCAGATATGTTTAAACTTCCAGGAACGTGCTTCCATGATTCCGTTCTGGTCAATTGCCGAATCTCTTTATCTCTGTTGCTCACAAAAATCGACCAATTTCCATGTTCTTTTATCCACCAAAGTGCAGTAGTAGAATCTGACCAAAATGTTATTTTCAGATTTGGCATATTGATCGCTTTGATGGCAGAATTCGCGAGTCGAGCGCCTATACAACAAGCCATTAGTTCTAAACGCGGCATACTCAAAGTTTTGAGAGGAGCAACCCTAGACTTCGCTCTAACAAGTATAACCTTTACTTCAGAACCAATTATTGATCTAGCGAAGACGCACGCTGCATATGCCCCTTTGCTAGCATCAACAAAAACATGGATTTCAGATGAAGTATTAATCTCCAAGTAGCGAGGTATAGCTACTTCCTTTAACACATCGATATTCTTTAGCCATTTCAAAAATACATTTACAATATTACAAGGCAATTCATGATCCCATGGAATTTTCTGTTTCCATGAATCTTGCAATAATAGTTTTGGAAGCAATGTAGTTGGTGACAATAAGCCGATAGGATCAAAAATCCTTTGTACAATGCTCAAGATTAACCTCTTAGTAATTTTCCTTTCGCACGTTACTGCTTCTAAATCTAAACAACATTTTAAAGAATCATTATTTAAATTCCAAATAATCCCTAAAATAGAGCTATCCCCTGAATTCTTATCGACATTCTTGCAAGCTACATTGCTTTCAAAACAACGCAAATTAAAACACCCTTTAGACATTAACAATTTTGCATCTTCAATAAATGTTTCAGCTTCATCAATGTTAAAAACACCTGATACACAATTATCTACATAAAACGAACATTTCAATTTTTCAGCAGTTTCTTCATATTCAGGGGGACTATTTTCTAATAGATGCATTACGGATGCACTTAATAAATAAGAGCTGGAAGATACACCAAATACAACTCTACAATGTCTATAAATCAATTGCCCTTCATTACATGGGAAATAAAATCTAAGAAAATCTCTATCTCTAGGCATAACAGATAACATTAAATAAGCTTTTTCTATATCTGCAGTTATACCGATAGGATATGTTCTAAAACGGTCAAGAATATCAGGTATTACTTCAATGAGATTAATTCCTTTATATAGACATTCATTTAAGGAGGGATTTCCTCTTTCAGAAGCAGACGCGTCAAATACAGGGCGTACCTTTGTAGTTTTCTTATCTAACCTGATTACGGGCCTATGCGGTAAATAATGACATTTATTACTTAATTCATTTTCTGGGACACGCTCAATAATATTTAATTTTTCCCATTCCCTAAATACTTCTTGATATTCAGCGAAAAATCCCCCGCATTTCAATTTATTAATCATTTTTTCATGTCTCTTCCAAGCTAAAATTTTGTTATCTGTCAAGTTCTCAGAATTACACTTCCATGGAAGCTCCACTTCATATCTGCCATCGGGAAGAATTTTCATTTTATTTCCAAAATCGCTTAAATCAAAATTTTCTTTCCTTTCAAAACTCGGAATGGGGTCAGAATTTCCTATTGTTTCAAGTTCCCATAATTCATTCAAAGGAACATTTCTAACATGCATAGACAATGTCGTCAAAATATTATGTTTCTTACTAGAAATTTGTTTTCCCATTACAGTCCAACCCAGCTTGGTTTCTATGGCAGTCAAATCGCAATTCAATTGAATTAAATTACCTGTTAATAATCTCCCTATCAAATCTGCCCTTATCAAAACATCAATTTCGGTTTCCTTACAAAAGTGATCAGTTAGATTAATCTGTCTTTTTTCAGCTCATTTAAAATCCTACAATCTTTAATTTTAGGGACCAAACCGCAAATCTTTCTTTCGGAAAATACTTCGCAACTAAACGCGTTATCTCCTTTTAGTTCACTAATTTCTACGGAAAACACATCATGTGGTTTGGGCTTGGTTTCATTCCCCCCGAACAATTCGTGAATAATTGTTTCCTTTCTCAGAGGACGCATTTTTAATAATTTCGTTACTCTTTCGCTAACATAGCTACTTTGGCTCGCAGTATCTAAAAGTGCGCGCACAACCCTTTGGCGACCGTGCGACCGAATACGCACGCCAAGTGTCTGCATAAAAACAACTTCATTACTATTACAATTAGAAAGAGAATTCTCTGACTTAAGAATTTCATTTTGATCATTTTTTCTAGATTGCTGTGGGCACATTATTTCAAAATGAGGTTTATTACAAAGGGTACACTTTAACTTAGATTTAATATTACAATTTCTACTTAAATGACCAACTTTTTGTAAGCATGAAAAACAGGCACCTTTTTTTAACAATAATTGTTGTTTATCACCTAAAGACATTTTTTTAGCGCTAAAGCACTTTTCACTTTGATGAAATTTTCACAAAAGATACAATTATTTTTTTTACCTATATTTTCCATACTCACTAACGCCGATACGGTAGCTAAATCAGATCTCTTTACACTTTCAGATATAGGGTCTCTTTTGCCGACATTCATTTGTCCGAAACCTTTCCTTGCTAGAGAAACGATTTCATTTCCTTGAACTTCTAGGCGAAGAAAGTCCATCAGTTCCTCTAAAGTTCGGGAATTCTTACCGGCAGATGCATTATGACTTCGGCTTCTTTCCCAAGTTAAAAGAATTTCTTCAGGCAAACAACTTTCAACTAAAGGCGTCAGGAAATCTCCGTATTTCTCTTGTGTTCGACCAAGGCTTTCCAAGGCTCGGAGTTTACTTTCCAATTCATCATATAAAGAAGCCAAATCAACTTTCATTTTTCCAGCTGTAGCATTTCTCATTACGAGGCTTAACAGTTCTCTTACGTAAATCTGAACAAGTAGGTCATCTCAGCCAAATCTTTCTTTTAATTGTTCAATAGCCTTTGGATAGTTTTCAGCAGTTGCCGGATAGCTCTTCACTAATCGCTCTGCCTTTGATTGTGGTTCCATACATTGCAATAAATATTGCATCTTATCCTCATCAGCAATAGAGACATCTTCATTTATTTTTTTGAACTGACTCCAGAAAGATAAATATTCTTTTGGCTCGCCATTAAATCTTTTCAGCTCAATTTTCGGTAGTTTAAATTTTCTTCTTTCACTTTCACTAGGAGATGAAGATAATTCAATTTTCTCATCAATGTGCGAGCATACTTCTATATATTTCTCTCTATATTCTTCTGCACTTTCAAAGTCTTCAGTGAACAATTTTTCGTCTTCCTCTTGCAACAACATTTCCGAAATTTGACTTTGACATGTGTCTAACCTCTGAAACTTGTCCATGAGTTGAGTTTTTAAAAATGAGAAATCTTTGAATTCATGTATCTCTTTAGATAATTCAGCCTCAATTTTATTAACTGTGACGGCAAAAGTAGTTCTTAGTCCTTTTCTTTGCGTTTTTAAATTATTCAAATTCATTTCTTCATTCATATAAATTCAAAATTCAAAAATGCCCGTGCCGCCGAGGGTACCAATATGTTAAGAGTTCTAAAGATAGGCTTAGCATAATATGTAATACTAACATTCTGATATTCTTCTTGCGAGTTGCATCTACACGATGCTGGGCGTTAATGAATTCGAATCTGGATTCAAACTCATACAAAGAATCATTTATAGTATAAAATAATCATTTAATTCCGACAATAAAAACATATTTCATTTTACTTCAAGAGAATTCAACAGTTCACATACATTCATGGAATACTCCTATTAACTACGCATCATCAATAAATTTACATTACAATATCACGCACAGCACGTGCCACTAGTTTCATTTCACTTCAATTCCTAACAGCGTTATTTTGCCTGATACGGTAACTGAGCTATTGTTGTTTATTTATCAATTATTTTTTTATTTACTTTTATTTTATTTTTTAAAATTATATAAATTGTTTTGTTCTATAGTTATTAATTAAACTTTTCATTATTTATTGTTATTTCCTTTTTAAAATAATAGAAAGTAATTAAAAAATATATCTGTAACTGCTATTCGAAAACGCCGCTTTCATTAAATTGGCGTCAGAAAAAAAACTCCGCGCCAAACCCGTTGTGTATATGACATCTGTGCCTTAAATAATTAGGGTTTCATTTAACTTTAGGTACTTTTGCTTGAGATATTGTCGAAAATGTACAGCAAAATATACGGTACTACTTGATTATCCCGTCGACCAATTTCGCCAAACTATTCGCCAAATGATACAAACTGACATAATTTTTATTTTAAATAACGGAAGAATAAATAAATAAGTAAAACATTAATAAAAATACAAATAAAAACTTGGGCACAGATGTCATATACGCTCCATATTGGCGCGATTTTTTCCGACGCCAATTTGGCGAATACCTCGTTAATATATCATCTGTATCCGGGTTACCATATCAAATAAAATAACAACACTTTGGCGCCAGTTAAGTACTCGGTGCGTATATGACATTCGCGGCGTCAAAAAAATCGCGCCAATATGGGGTGTATATGACATCTGTGCCAAAACTTGAATTAAAAATCACTTGATGACGTAACAAACACGTGTATAGTGTTTAATGTCAAGTGAATGTAACATTTACTATGATCCATTATTGTCATTTAATCTTATAGTTTGGCGATAATTTTTTGGTCGACAGGATAATCAAGTTGTACCAAGTATGGTACAGATGTCATATACGCACCACGGTCGAGCGATATTTTTTCTAACGCCAATTTGGCGAAAACCTCGTTTTCGAATACCAGTTACATATATATTTTTAAAAAGGGATTAACAATAAATTTATAAATGTTTAATTAATAACAATAGAACAAAACAATTTATATAATTTTAAAAAAGAAAGTAAAAGTAAATAAACAATTTATTAATAAATAAACAACAACATTCGGGTTACCATATCAAGCAAAATAACAAAACTTTGGCGCCAGTTAAGTACTCCGATGCGTATATGACATTGGCGTCAGAAAAAAATCGCATCAACGTGATGTTCATATGACATCTGTGGCGGTTCAAGTACACTTCGGAACGTTACTTTGAAATCGGTGAGTTTCATCGCCAAAATCGCCAAGATGCTTAATGATCATCGCCATTGAATATATAAATAATGCCATATTTGCAAACTTATAGGTCAAAATATAAGTGGAACCTCGGTTCACGACCACCTCTGTTTACGACCAGTTCGGTTTATGTCCAACTTCGATGATCAAAATTTGACTCGGTTGGCGTGCAATATCTCGGTTCACGACCAAGGCTGCCGAATAGTTAAGTTGGCAACCCTTACATAACTGTTGTTATTAGTCAAGTTTGGAGTAAGGTGTGCATATCAGAGTGCTTTGTGTACCTTTATTACTGCAAAAAAATTAACTTTTTGTTTTACTTTTACTCAGGTTTGCGCTAATATTAGCTCTCATTATGGCTTCTAACAATGAAAAAGTGCTTAGTGATAGCAGTAGTAAGAAGCTTAAGCGAATTACTGTTCAATAAAAGAAATTGTAGCAAAACATGAGAACGATGTTAGTATGATCGGTCTAGCTAAACAATACGACGTGGCCTAAACCTTCAATTTCCACGATAATCTATATATATATATATATATATATATTACGCTATCGTATCGTACGACGTGGCCTAAACCTTCAATTTCCACGATAATCTATATATATATATATATATTACGCTATCGTATGTGTCACAGAAATCGCGATTATTTTTTAATTTTTTAATGGCAACGCTCGAATGAAACGCATCTCAATGTTTATAGAACAGCATTTAATGCATCTCTATACCTATAAGGGGGGTTGCCGGGGGCTCTGCGGCTGAGTGGTCAAAGCATCAGTCAGCTAATCGCTTGTGCGTAAGAGTTTGTGGGTTCGATTCCCGCTGATTCCATTGCACACACACTTTGTGTGGAACTCCCAGGGTGTATTTCTCTTGTGTTGTAATATTTCCTTGTGCTATCTTGTCTCCGACTTATAAGCGGGCTTTATGTCAAGCACCCAAGTCGTATGTTTGTTATTCAGTTAAATAAATAAATAAAGGGGGTCGCCATAGGCTGGAACCTGTTCTGTCGCCAAATACCGCCAAGTTTGTCGCCAACTTGGCGATATATCGCCAAATACCTATAGACTTCCACTGTAAACCAATAGTGTTTACTTGTTTAGAGAGAATCAACAAATTGAGATATTTTAATGCAACAAAAACTAATATCAGTTTAAGGAATTATATTAATCATATTTAAGGGAGCCCAAGTAAATTAAATTATGAATAAAAATAACGTGAATTTGATTAAAAAACTTTTAACCTCTTAAAACAGTGTGTATCACTTGGTTAAATAGTGCATTATTGTGCGAAATGAGATATAAGTATTGGGAATATTTAAAAGCAACTCAGGTTTATTTATATTCAATATATAATTATCAAAAAATTTAAATGACTAACATTAAAAAATGCTCTGACGAGCACCAAAAAAGGCTAATATGTCTTTAAGTATGAAAAAGGGTTTGACAAGTGCTTCTAATTGAGCATGAAAAAGGACAAGGGGTCCCTTCTTGGCTGTAGCTCACTGTCAATGCCAGCTTTGAAAAAATCATATTTTCGCTTTTTCCATGTAAAAAAAAAAATCAGCTACAGTTACGATAAAAATGTGTAATGTAAAGACACAGCCAGTAAAGACGCAGCCTGATTAAATATGAATGAAAGGCGACATAGTACCAAAAATCTTAGTTCCTGCAGTGTATTACACTCATGCAGTGCCACCAAGCATGCCCGCAGTGTAGAACCGTACAGAAAACTGATTTGTAGTGCAGTGCAGACTGTTTCAGCAGTCTGCACAGGAACAATTCTACATGTGCACGAATAACAGTATAATGCATTCATTGATTGTTGAAATTATGTCCAAGTGGTTGTGGCTGTAAGATGTACTATGCAGAACAACAGTGCATATGTAAATTATAAACGAACATTAGACGCATACACCTTTAATACGGAAGTACAAAAGCACAATGTGAGTGTGCGGTGATGGTTCAAAAGCATAATAGGAATGTACAGTGTAGTATAGTTTGTAGAGAAATAATAGTACACAGTGCACTGTACAAAGTTGCATTGCAGACGCATGTGCAGTATAGTAGTGGAACAGTGCAGTTAACATGTAAAGCACGACGGAAAGTTTTACTAAAGTACTGCGAATATATTTTGTATGGAAAAAGCGCAAATATGATTTTTTCAAAGTTGGCATTGACAGTGAGCTGCAGCCAAGAAGGTACCCCTTGTCCTTTTTCATGCTCAATTAGAAGCACTTGTCAAACCCTTTTTCATACTTAAAAACATATTATCCTTTTTTGGTGCTCGTCAGAGCATTTTTTAATACTAGTGTATTTATGTTTGGGATTTTTTTAGTATTATAACCGCACAAAAAAAATTACATTAGGATTATAATTTCAGGAGATATTAATAAAAATATGAAAATGTAATTTAACATTAGAGGCTCTAAAGTTTAAATGCTTATAATTCAAAAACTTATTAGCCAAATGACTTGAAATTTCGTTTCTAGGCATAGTTTGAACCGAAAATTTAAAATATATTGTCAAATATGAGTGTTGCCATTGAAAAAAACAAAGTTTGGTCTGATTTTTATTTGTATATGGCCCCCTAAGCAAATTTTACATGCATCATTTAAAAGTAGACTTCATTTCCAATCATTTGGTACGAGCAACTTTCTTCTATTATATTTAGTTGCAGAGTTAGTAGGGAGCGTTTATTTTTTTTCCACGACTGTACATTAGCATACTTGATGACATAAATATCAAACATTGTTATAAACCAATATTTGCTGAGTATTGGATTGAGACAGTAGCTTTAGGATACATATATATATATTTGCAATCGTTCTTTTAAATGAAACTACTATAAAGAATTTTAATTACTAAGCTTCAAATCTACAACAGAAAAATACTTTACTCGCATTATATTTTGATTCTGATTCCACAAAATGAAATGTAAAGTTATTGTTATTAGTTTATATACCACATGTAATTTAAAACCACTAAACAAGCATATTTATGTGTAGTTTTGAATTTCTAGTGTATTACAATTGTGGGATTTTATTTTTTTCTCTTTGTATACAATGCTACATTTTAAGAGACATTTAATGCTACATTTTACATTACACTTAACAATCGTTAATCGAACGAAAAATTTGCGATTGTTAATCTAGAATTTCATAGGTAACAACAAGATCTTTCGGCTGCTTTAATATAAATTAAGATCAATATTTATTACTTTTTTGATTGACTTTTGTTTGAACATTGTTTAAATGTATTATTAAAGATAGTTAGTATAGGGTAACTCCGGGAGAGTCGCCGCATACGGGATAGATGCCGCACCCCTTGTATTTCTTGTAATTATCGATAGATGGTCGTCAGACGCACAGTATCGGTGCGCAATGAGATTATTTTAACCAGTGTATAGCGTGAATCCCATTTCGATGTTTACTTGTAGAAGTACAGTCATTAATTTGACGTAAGTGCATGATATCACTGTCCAAACTTTTAAACACGTTATGTTTAAATACTTTTCATCCACTAATTATTAAATGCATGCATGATTTCGAAGTCAAAACTATGTGTAGCGTTTGTATAGAGTACTGTGTGTATGGTTACGCCATTCCCCTTAGCGATGGTAGGTAACTGTGATGGCCGACGCCTGCACCATGCAAAATGGGATACATGCCGCACTTCTATTCCGGTATACACGCCGCAGTTTCTTTTGTACGATATGATTATGTGTTATTAACTTTAACTTTTTTTTTTTTTTTTGCACAGGATAACCATGTTAGGCATGTTATCAAGTTTACTATAACCAAAGGATAAAAAGGGGAAAATTAAAAGTAAGAAGGGCAAGAAAGATGCAAGTCAAGATGATAATAATGAAAAATTGGATTACGCGTGACGTTCTTTGCAAGGAATGTTTAGAAAACTACTCCAAAAAAGAGGATGTGTATTTGGCTTCGTTGCATCATGTGTTTAAATGTAGTTACGTAAAGACTGTACTTTTTCGACACTTTTTCTGTAGATTGTAGTCGAAAAAACAGGTCTCTTAACCCATTCGGAACCATAGGTGCATATAAGCACCTTCATAAAGAGCTTACAAAATTTCTTTCTGGCACCAGTAAAAAAGAAAAGTAATATTTGCTTTGTTTAATTAGATCCTTTTTATAATTATTTAATTAAATGGTAGCTTCTTTTAAAAAAGTGATACCAACCGAATAAAATTTGTGTAAAAGACTCCGGTTCCGATTGGGTTAACAAATAAATTATGTAAACACAATTTTCCTTTTTTTTCACTTTCTAATACACTGATGTTACGTTGTTGCTGAAATAACAATTAAAATTTAATGTAAAAAAAATATGTCGATAATTTTAATCGTGAAAGTAGGCAACAATTATTAATTTCAATCTACTAATGCGTTTCATTGTACTCATTTAGCTTCATTTTGTTATAACATCGTTAATTATAGTCCAGATATGAATATTTTTTAAAAATATTTTTATTTATAATTTCATTCTGTTCTTATTACAAGCGCGGCATAACTACCACACAAGTGCGGCGTCTCAGTCTGAATGTACGGGTGACGCGCCGCAGTGTAATGTTTTAGAAAAAAATTGTTAAAAAATATTAATAATTTGTTTTGAAATTTTTTGTCGCTGTACACGCGTTGTATACTTAACATTAAATAGCACAGCATGATTTATTTTATTTTACGTCCACCATGGGACTTTATACATAACTTCAAAAAAAAATGTGCGGCATAAATCCCGGAATTACCCTATGCATATGACATCACTATCACGGAAAAATACGGAAACCCAGCAAAAAGTGACGTCATCATTCAAGAAACTTGACAAAAAAATCGGTTATCTGTTGATTCATATGCCTTTATTTGTTTGTAACATTAATATGGACGCTGAAAATTAAATATAGTTTATAATAGCTCCATGTTTTATCAGAAAACATCCACATATATTTTTTTCAAAATTCGGAAGACGTTATTACACATGGATTAATAAAATCACATTCGTTCAGCTTTTTGATGGGAATTAAGTAAATGCGAAGAAAATAAGTCACACAAATATTCTTTAATACTAGAATGACGGCGAGAAGCATTTTGACTTGTATCAGAAATTCTTTTATAAAATAGGTTCAATAGATAAAAATAAAAATAAATAAACAAGTTGAACATTTTTAAATAAAAATTCTGATGAAGAAATATTTTTTATAAAACTTGAGTAAAATTTTCCGTATTTCTAGTGTTAAAATACATTTTTATAGCAGACGATATTCTTGGCACAGCACGTATTTTAATTAAATTTTTTTTCAGTTGCTATGAGAAAATAGCAACAAAAAGATAAAGTAATCTACTATTTTCCCCTTTTCTTTCTACATGAGTACGTTCAGTTGCCACTATTATAAATAGCATTAAAAACTACAAAAAAATAATTTGAGATGCAGTTTTCAAACAAATTGCATTTAAAAGTACTGTTTTCCCTATACGGCGGTGTAAAAATTGAAAATGTGTGATGTTCAGAAGTAAAAAAAATTGCAGGAGATTAGCAGTATATAGCCGTACAATGATACATTTGCTTTGTTTAACGGGTGGCTTGGTTGTCCGAAAGAAATGGCATATCGGGGGATAATAACTCACAAAAAATAACAATCCACAAAAATAAAATAGTAATTCGCAATAATAATATTTTTTGAAAGTTATAATAACCATTCACTTCAATACCCCATCCTCCCCCATTTAGTTGTCTATATTGTTCCATCCGCTTTATTAATGTGAGAACATTTTGAAGGAATACATTTAATATGCGTCAAACGAACGAATAATTTCTCATACTCAATAAAAAACAACAACAACAACAACAACAAAAAAAAAAACGAATAAATATATTTTAATGTTTGATCACAGAAATAATGGTTTACCATATAAAGGAATATTAGTTTTTGTGATTACTTTCGATTTATTTATTCTAAAACATTTAGAGAGCATACTTATTATCTGTCTAACGAGTAAATAATTTGAATAGTAAACGTAGCGGAAAACCTAACGGATAATTTCTAATATTTAATAACGAAAATAATATGCAATTTGCATAGTTAAAATAGCATTCGGTTTTGTAATTATATCCATTTCATTTATGCTAGAATATTTGGAGAGAGCGTATTTAGTAGTCATTCATCGAACGGATACTTTCTAAAAGTTAATTAGAAAGACCAAATGAATAACTTCTAATACTTTATTCCAAACATAATTTGTAATCAGATAAATAAAATAACATTCCGTCTTTCTGATTAGTGATTACATTCACTTCATTTATACTAAAACATTTTACGAGAGTACATTTAGTCTTCATTAACCGAACGAATACTTTCTAATAACTGAATACAAAAACCGAGTGAAAGCTGTTAATATTTAATCCGTTCAAGACTGGCATCTTTTACACGAATCTTATTCGTTTGCCGCCACTTTTTGTTAATTATTTGACTTAACTTTATAAATCACGAAAATGTCGTAATTAAATAAACTCAATTTTACTTTTCTTTTTTACTCAAGGTTTTGAACTCAAGAGTTTTAAGTACTTTTTGAAGGTGCATATGGGTGCATGGGTGCACCCATGGTCCCGAACGGGTTAATCGAAATACACTATATGGCTATTAATGATCGGCAACTTTCAATTTTAAACATTTTGTTGAATATTTAGAAATATAATTGACAGATTCTTCTGGAATTTCAGGACTAAAAAGAACAGGTATGACCTCATATTTAGAAATGTCGATTTGATAAGGGGGTCAATTAGGGGGGCAACAAAAAATCAAAGAAAAAAATAATACTTGGGATCACCCAGTAAAATAAAATGCACGAAATGATCTATCGCTACCGAATATAAATAAAAAGACATTGTGCAATATGTGTATTCTTTTGTGTAAGAATAGCACGTATATTAATAGAGATATAGCGATTTATTAAAAAAAAAAAAAATTCTTGCATGTTTTTTGTTTATAACATGCAGGGTTTTCAACAAAATTTAACGCCGGTTTCAGAAAAATTGACAAAATATAGTAGAAACAATATAGTGCAATTGGAATATAAATATAGTAAATATTTTAAGAAATATGAGCAGTTGAATGAAATAATTTTTATCTGCGCATGCGCGAACGATAACAAGGATCATTTTACATAATTTAATAGTCAACTCTATGGGGCAACTTATTAAAAAAAATATATATAGTCAAATATCGTAAAAATTCAGAAAGATATCGGCGTTAGAGTGAGCAAATTTTTAGTTGTTCTCTAAGAGCAGTTGAATGATAAGGGATTTTCCACAAATTGTCATTTTTAATTAAATTTTTTTTTAATTTTCATTTTTTATTGATCCTATACCATGAGCCTATACCACGAGTCTATACGATGATCAAAAGAAGTATCAAAATCGAAGCATTTTTTCCAAATCAACTCGTTGATAGTCACTAAATACTAAATTTATCTGAAAATTAGTTATTAAAAAATGACAATTTCTGTAAAATCCCTTATCATTCAGCTGCTTTTAGAGAACAACTAAAAATTTCCTCACTCTAACGCCGACATCTTTCTGAATTTTTACGATATTTGACTAAATTTTTTTTAATAAGTTGCTCTATAGAGTTGACTATTAAATTATGTAAAATGATCCTTCTTATCGTTCGCGCATGCGCAGATGAAAATTATTTCATAAAACTGCTCATATTTCATAAAATATTTAATATATTTATATTCCAATTCACTATATTGTTTCTACTATATTTTGTCAATTTTTCTGAAACCGGCGTTAGCTTTGGTTGAAAACCCTGCATGTTATAAGCAAAAAAACATGCAAGAATTTTTTAATTTTTTTAAATAAATCGCTATATCTCTATTAATATACGTGCTATTCTTACACAAAAGAATACACATATTGCACAATGTCTGTTTATTTATATTTGGTAGCGATAGATCATTTCGTGCATTTTATTTTACAGGGTGATTACAAATATTATTTTTTTTCTTTGATTTTTTGTTGCCCCCCCCCTAATTGCCCCCCTTAACAAATCGACATTGCTGAATATGAGGTCATACCTGCTGCTTTAAATCCTGAAATTCCAGAAGAATCTGTCAAGTATATTTCTAAATATTCGACAAAATGTGTAAAATTGAAAGTTGCCGGTCATTAATGGCTATATAGTGTATAATATGCACCAAATAAAAAAAAACAACATTTATTATTGATTCATCTATTTCATTTTTGGTATCGCATTTTGAGAAAGCTCATTTAATAACCATTAATCAAGCGAATAATTCCTAATAGATAGTTATAAAAAACAAATGAATAGCTTCTAATATTTAATCCCAAATACAATACGTAATCTATACTCATATTATAAAGAGGTAAAAATTGTTTATTTGTAGGAGGTAAGCTCTGGAGCTACCGAACCGATTTCAAAAGCAATGGTATCAAAATGATGGTGTTAGCCCAACTTAGAACATAGGCTATATTTTATGACGGTGCCACTACCCCAAAGGGGGTGCGGGAACAAAAAACGTTCTAAAAATGCTATTTTTGCGTTACTGAATGTCCTAGAAACATGAAATGTGGAATATTAGTTACTTATAAGATATAAATGATGTCTAAGAACAGTTCTTAAACAATTCGAAATTTAGAAGGGGTGAAAATGCTCGAAAAGCGTTCTATAAAACGTTCTAAATGGTATTTTCTACATAATCTCAGGAAATACTAAACCGATTAAAAAAATATTGGCGTCAAAATGATGGTGACAACGCTTGCTCCAAGATAGGCTATATTTTACGTCGGTGCCACTACCACAAAGGGGGTGCAGGAGCAAAAAACGTTCTAAAAATGCGATTTTTGCGTTACTGAAGGGCCTAGAAATATGAAATTTGAAATATTAGCTACTTATTAGATATAAAGGATTTCTAAGAACAATTCTTAAATGATTCGAAATTTAAAAGGGGTGAAAATGCGCGAAAAGCGTTCTTAAAAACGTTCTACATGGTGGTTTCCCCACAATCTCAGGAAATACCTAACCGATTTAAAAAGTAAAGGTTGGTTGGTTGGTTGTGTTTATGACGGCCAATTATCAACAAAGGGGGCCCTAAGGGGGAGGAGTGCCCTTCTTGGGGGGTCTTTCTAAGGGGACCTAACCCGTATTAACGCTTGGAAATCCAAGGTTCGAAGAAAACCACGAAAACTCCGAACGATTAGGCCGAAGGGCGCGATTGGGTTCGAACCCAGCACCTCCCGTCTACCAGCTTCGAGAGCAGAACCTCTCAGCCACTGGTTGGGCTAAAAAATAAGGGCGTCAAAATGATGGTGCAACCCTTGCTGCAACATAGGCCATGTTTTATGTCGGTACCACTACCTCAAAGGGGTGCAGGAGAAAAACGTTCTAAATTGTGGTTTTTGCGTTACGGAAGGGCCTAGAATCGTGAAATTTGGGATGGTAGTTAGTTATAAGATATCAATGATATCTAAGGACATATCCTAAAAAATCGAAATAATAAAAGGGGGTCAAAATGCGCAAAAAGCGTTGTAAAAAACGTTCTAAATTGCGATTTCTATGCAATCTCAGGAAGTACTGAACAGATTTCAAATATAATGGTGTAAAAATGATAGTGACAGATCTTGCTCCAAGATAGGCTATATTTTATATCTGTTTCCACTACCCCAGAGGAGATGCAGGAGCAAAATGCGCGAAAAGCGTTCTATAAACGTTCTAAATGCCGATTTGTCAGCAATATCTCAGGAAGAATCAAACTGATTTCGAAAGTAATGGTAGGAAATTGATGCTGACAGCCTCTGCTCTAACATAGACGCGATTTTATGCCTGTATCACTATCACCTATACGTTGCAGGAACATAAAAGCGTTCTAAATTTCGATTTTTGTGATAGGTAGGGGCTAGCAACATAAAAATAGGCAAGGTACATATTTATTAGATATAAATGATTTTTAAGAATAGTTTCGAAAAAATTAGAAATTTACAAAAGGTTGAAATTGCGCGAAAAGCGTTCTAAAAATGTTCTAAATTGCGATTTCTACTCAATCTGAGGAAATACCAAAGCTATTTCAAAAGTAATGGTTGCAAATCAAGGATGACAGTCCTTGCTATAACATAGGTTATATTTTATGTTGCTGTCGCTACCATCTGAGAGTTGCAAAAGCAAAACATGTTCTAATTTGCGTTTTATGCACAACTGAGGGGTCTAACACTTTCAAGTACGGCATGGTATTACTTACAAGATGAAACTGCTTCTCAGAACAGTTGAAAGAAAATTCCAAATTTAAAAAGATGAAGCGAGCAAAAAGCGTTATAAATTACAATTTTTTATTCAATCTTATCAAATACCAAACCGATTAAAAAAATAATGATGACAAATTATTTGTGATAGAACCTGCTCAAACATAAGCTATATTTTATGTCTGCACCAATACCACCAGGGAGTTGCAGGAGCTAAAAACTTTCTAAATTGCTATTTCTGTGATACTGAAAATGCTAGAAACTTTAAATATGGCACGGTAGTTACTTATAAAATATAAATGCCCTCGAAGGACTGTCGGAAATAAATTCGAATTAAAAAAGGGTGAAGCGAAGGGGAGGTGTCAAAAGCATTCTATAAAAGTCCTAAATTACAATTTCTATACAATTTCAGGGAATATAAACCGATTATAAAAGTAATAGTTGTGAGCCAATGGTAACAGTCTCTGATCCTACACAGGCTATATTTTATGCTGATGATTCTACCACCTGGGGTTCACAGGAACAACAAACGTTCTAAAAAAGGCCTTCAAAAGCCTTTTAAATTACGTTTCTGTGGAATATTAGGAAATAACAAACCGATTTCAAAATTAATGATGGCAAATTAATGGTGACAGTTCCTATTTCAACATAGCCCTTTATGCTGAGAGAGGTGGTAGGACTTGGAATTTGACATGATAGTTAATTTTAAGATGTAAGAAGAAGGCTTCTAAAAAATTCAAAACTTCAAATGAATACTGAAATGCGCGTATTATTTGAGCATAAAAGTTTCAAAATATTTTATAAAATACATTTATTTAGTTTTATTTTGTTTTATTAATTTAAGTCTCATTTCTGTCTAATGCAGTGTAATAATGATGTTTAATCAAACTGTGTTTTAAATAGTAATTTTTGAATTACTAGGGGGCTCGGCCCCCTACGAGCTACGCTCGCCAACCCCCCGTTCAGACACTGCAGTCTCTAAAAGCACGCTAATTTGATCGGCTTTAATTGAATTTTTTTGGAAGATTGAATTATAATTAAAAAAACAAAGGCGATCGCCCTATAAACGGGTTTCTATTCATTTCTCTTTGATTGGGGAATTTTACGGAAAAATCAGCTGCTGTTAAAAGATACAATGGCATTTCAAAATCATCTAATATAAAATGAATTAAGTAAACAGAGTCTTTGTCTCCCGGTATTTTTTAACAAAGCGAAAAGAAAGACCTTTTAAATAAAACATTTTAAATATATCGTTTTTAGTCTGACGTAATTTTCACCAAACTTTTCTTTCCCTTTTTAATATTCACGTGAAAATGCTTTTATTAGAAATGAAATATTATTTGCGCTGTCAAAAAAAAAAAAAAAATAGTTGAAAAGTTCATCTCAAAATATCAAGTAAATGTCTCGCGCTATTTTTAAATTTAAACTACTATTTTGCAATATTATTTTTTGTTCATTTTACGTAATAAATGTAATGTGACGTAAATGTGATGTAATTTCTCCTATTTAAGATTTCTAACGCATGTTAATGAATTTATTACTTTACAATATCCTTTCTCTGTTAATATTCACGTGTAGTATATATGTGTATATGTAGTATGTAATATTCACGCGAAGTAATTTTCAATAAGTTCCTGCTTTTTATACGTAATTATTTAATTCTAATTTGAAAGTTTTTCTTTTCTGTTTATAATAGTCACGCGTAAATAAATTTTTAATTTAAAGCAAACATTATTGTTTCCGTTGTTTATACAGTTTGGCAACAGGTTAAATTAGTACAATTTTCTGAAATAAGTAAAAAAATATCTCTCGAAATGCTGAAAATTTGAATTTAAAATAGAAATGAAACCTCGAAAAATGAGTCAAATTAAAAAAAATAAATTATTTCTGCACACCGGGAAATTATAACGTATAAAATGATCTAAAAAGTATTAAATTCCGATGTATAGTTTTTGCTCCTATAAAACTTTTTTAGTGGGACGATTTTGTCCAACTTTAGCATTAAATATCTCTTAAAATAATTCTTCGATTTGAAAACTGTCTACATCAGCGTGTTTATCAAACATTTCTGTATAATACTACCAATTTTCATATTTTTGTATGTATTATTTTTCTTAATATTAACGAAGAAAGACCTCCGGTCACAAAAAATTCAAAACCGGCGGCGGCGGCGGCGGCGGCGGTGACAGCGGGAGTTACTTTTTTTTAGAATAGAGAGATTCCTGAAAGTAATAAGTACCTTTTAATAAAATAAAAATTTAGTTAGTACCTTTTAATAAAAATTAGACATATAAATATCACTTGGCATATTTCAAATATTACGCGAGCAAAGCCGCGGGGTTTGCTAGTAATATAAATAAAATAATATTCCGTCTTTGTGATTACACTCACTTCATTAATGCTGGAACATTTTGAGAGAGAACATTTAGTCTTCATTAACTGAACGAATACTTTCTAATAGTTAATTGCGAAAACCGAATGAAAGCTGTTAATACTTAATCCCAAATATGATATGTAACCAAATAAAAACAGAAACAATTCTTCTTGATTCATCCACTTTAATTTTAGTATCAAATTTTGAGAGACCGCATTTAATATTCATTAACCAAACGAATAATTTATAATAGTTAATTATAACAAGTAAAAATTAAATTTAAAAAATCCAAAAAGCCGACTGCGTAAAAAGCGAACTAATTAATTATTTCTCATTAATGTGAAACTATTTTTTATATTACTTACCTATTTTTTTATTTACTTGTATTAATGACTTTTAAGTTGTGTTGAATTGTTAGTTCCTATCTATAGGCACTGTTTTGGCGAGGCCTATAGATGTCTATGAAGGTTACAGTTGCAGTAAAGCTAGAGATCCTACCTAGACAACTTCCAGGCTGTGTCATATTTAAACGGAGCTTCTGATTGTAAAATAGCCAAAGAAACATAGTCTTCATTTTGAAAGACCTAACCAATGATATATCACTCAATAGCATGCGTAAAAATGTGTTTTCGTCTTTACTTTGTATTTTACGGCCGCCTCTTTGAATTTATAAAAACAAAACTTAGTCCATAAGCATCGGACGGTTAAGACGAATCGATAGAGACCTCATTCATTTAAAATCCATCCAGCCGTTGGGATGTTTCGAGGGTATAAAGAAATCCACATACCCAGATACGCATCAAACCCATAACCCGTCTTGGCAATCGGGTTAAAAAAAAGAAATGAAAAGCTTCTAGTATTTAATCACAAATACAATACGTAATCAAATAAATGTAGTAATAATCCGACTTTGTGATTACACCCACTTCATGTATGCTAGAATATTTTATGAGTACATTTAGTTTTCATTAATTGAACGAATACTTTCTAATAGTTAATTGCAAAAACCGAAGGAAAGCTGTTAATACTTAATTCCAAATATGATAACCAAATAAATTAACCAAATAAAAACAGAAACAATTCTTCTTGATTCATCCACTTTAATTTTACTATCAAATTTTGAGATAGAGCATTTAATATTCATTGACCAAATGAATAATTTATAATATTTAATTATAGTATCCAAATGACTAGCTTCTAGTATGTAATAACAAATACAGTACGCAATCAAATAAATAAAATAATAACCCGTCTTTGTGATTACACTCACTTCATGTATGCTAGAATAATTTAAGAGTACATTTAGTCTTCATTAACTGAACGAATACTTCCTAATAGTTAATTGTAAAAACCGAATGAAAGCTATTAATGCTTAATCCAAAATATGATATGTAACCAAATAAAAACAGAAACACTTATTCTTGATTCATCCACTTTAATTTTAGTATCAAATTTTCAGAGAGCGCATTAGCCAAACGAACAATTTATAATATTTAATTATAAAAAACCAAATGAATAGCTTCTACTATTTAATCACAAATACAATACGTAATCAAATAAATAAAATAATAATTCGTCTTTGTCATTACACCCACTTCATGTATGTTAGAATATTTTAAGAGTACATTTAGTCTTCATTAACTGAACAAATACTTTCTAATAGTTAATTGCAAAAACCAAATGAAAGTTGGCAATACTTAATCCCAAATATGATATGTAACCAAATAAAAACAGCAACAGTCCTTCTTGATTCATCCACTTTAATTTTAGTATCAAATTTTGAGAGAGCGCATTTAATATTCATTAACCAAACGAATAATTTATAATAGTTAGTTATAACAAGTAAAAATTAAATTTTAAAAATCAAAAAACCCGACTGTGTAAAAAGCGAACTAATTAATTATTTCTCATTAATGTGAAACTATTTTTCAAATTACTTACCTATTTTTTTGATTTACTTGTATTAATGACTTTTAACCTGTGTTGAATTGTTAGTTCCTATCTATAAGCACTGTTTTGACGAGGCCTATAGATGTCTATGAAGGTAACAGTTGCAGTAAAGCTAGAGATCCTACCTACACAACTTCTAGGTTGTGTCATATTTAAACGGAGCTTCTGATTGTAAAATAGTCAATGAAACATCTTCTTCATTTTGAAAGACCTAACCAATGATAAATCACTCAATAGGATGCGTAAAAATGTTTTTTCTTCTTTACTGCCGTTTTGTATTTTACGGCCGCCTCTTTGAGTTTATAAAAACAAAACTTAACCCATAATCATCAGGCGGTTAAGACGAATCGATAGAGACCTCATTCATTTAAAATCTCTCCAGCCGTTGGGATGTTTCGAGGGTATAAAGAAATTCACATATCCAGATACGCATCAAACACATAACCCGTCTTTGCAGTCGGGCAAAAAAAAAAAGGAATTAATAGCTTCTAGTATTTAATCAAAAATACAATACGTAATCAAATAAATAAAATAATATTTTGTCTTTGTGATTACACCCATTTCATTAATGCTGGAACATTTTGAGAGAGAACATTTAGTCTTCATTAACTGAACGAATACTTTCTAATAGTTAATTGCAAAAACCGAATGAAAGCTGTTAATACTTAATCCCAAACATGATATGTAACCAAATAAAAACAGAAACAATTCATCTTGATTCATCGACTTTAATTTTAGTATCAAATTTTGAGAGAGCGCATTTAATATTCATTAACCAAACGAATAATTTATAATAGTTAATTATAACAAGTAAAAATTAAATTTAAAAAATCCAAAGAGCAGACTGCGTAAAAAGCGAACTAATTAATTATTTCTCATTAATGTGAAACAATTTTTTATATTACTTACCTATTTTTTTATTTACTTGTATTAATGACTTTTAAGCTGTGTTGAATTGTTAGTTCCTATCTATAAGCACTGTTTTGACGAGGCCTATAGAGGTCTATGAAGGTAACAGTTGCAGTAAAGCTAGAGATCCAACCTACACAACTTCCAGGTTGTGTCATATTTAAACGGAGCTTCTGATTGTAAAATAGTCAATGAAACATCTTCTTCATTTTGAAAGACCTAACCAATGATATATCACTGAATAGGATGCGTAAAAATGTTTTTTCGTCTTTACTGCCATTTTGTATTTTACGGCCGCCAATTTGAGTTTTTAAAAACAAAACTTAACCCATAATCATCGGACGGTTAAGACGAATCGATAGAGACCCCATTCATTTAAAATCTCACCAGCCGTTGGGATGTTTCGAAGGTATAAAGAAATCCACATATCCAGATACGCATCAAACACATAACCCGTCTTTGCAGTCGGGCAAAAGAAAAAGAAATTAATAGCTTCTAGTATTTAATCACAAATACAATACGTAATCAAATAAATAAAATAATATTCCGTCTTTCTGATTACAATCACTTCATTAATGCTGGAACATTTTGAGAGAGAACATTTAGTCTTCATTAACTGAACGAATACTTTCTAATAGTTAATTGCGAAAACCCAATGAAAGCTGTTAATACTTAATCCCAAACATGATATGTAACCAAATAAAAACAGAAACAATTCTTCTCTATTCATCCACTTTAATTTTAGTATCAAATTTTGAGAGAGCGCATTTAATATTCATTAACCAAACGAATAATTTATAATAGTTAATTATAACAAGTAAAAATTAAATTTAAAAATTCCAAAAAGCCGACTGCGTAAAAAGCGAAGTAATTAATTATTTCTCATTAATGTGAAACTATTTTTTATATTACTTACCTATTTTTTTATTTACTTGTATTAATGACTTTTAAGTTGTGTTGAATTGTTAGTTCCAATCTATAGGCACTGTTTTGACGAGGCTTATAGATGTCTATGAAGGTTACAGTTGCAGTAAAGCTAGAGATCCTACCTAGACAACTTCTAGGTCGTGTCATATTTAAACGGAGCTTCTGATTGTAAAATAGCCAATGAAACATAGTCTTCATTTTGAAAGACCTAACCAATGATATATCACTCAATAGCATGCGTAAAAATGAGTTTTCGTCTTTACTGCCATTTTGTATTTTACGGCCGCCTCTTTGAATTTATAAAAACAGAACTTAGTCCATAAGCATCGGACTGTTAAGACGAATCGATAGAGACCTCATTCATTTAAAATCCATCCAGCCGTTGGGATATTTCGAGGGTATAAAGAAATCCACATACCCAGATACGCATCAAACCCATAACCCGTCTTGGCAATTGGGTAAAAAAAAAAAGAAATGAAAAGCTTCTAGTATTTGATCACAAATACAATACGTAATCAAATAAATAAAATAATAATCCGACTTTGTGATTACACCCACATCATGTATGCTAGAATATTTTATGAGTACATTTAGTTTCCATTAACTGAACGAATACTTTCTAATTGTTAATTGCAAAAACCGAATGAAAGCTGTTAATACTTAATCCAAAATATGATATGTAACCAAATAAAAACAGAAACAATTCTTCTTGATTCATCCACTTTAATTTTAGTATAACATTTTGACAGAGCGTTTTAGCCAAACGAACAATTTCTAATTGTTAGTTATAAAAAAATGAATAGCTTTTACTATTTAATCACAAATACAATACGTAATCAAATAAATAAAATAATATTCTGTCTTTGTGATTACATCCACTTCAAGTATACTAGAGCATTTTAAGAATACTTTTATTCTTCATTAACTGAACGAATACTTTCTAATAGTTAATTGCAAAAACCGAATGAAAGTTGTTAATACTTAATCCCAAATATAATATGTAACCAAATAAAAACAGAAACAATTCTTCTTGATTCATCCACTTTAATTTTAGTATCACATTATGAGAGAGCGCATTAGCCAAACGAACAATTTCTAATTGTTAGTTATAAAAAAATGAATAGCTTCTACTATTTAATCACAAATACAATACGTAATCAAATAAATAAAACAATAATTCGTCTTTGTCATTACATCCACTTCATGTATGCTAGAATATTTTAAGAGTACATTTAGTCTTCATTAACTGAACGAATACTTTCTAGTATTTAATTGCAAAAACCGAATGAAAGTTGTTATTACTTAATCCCAAATATGATATGTAAACAAATAAAAACAGAAACAATTCTTCTTGATATATTCACTTTAATTTTAGTATCAAATTTTGAGAGAGCGCATTTAATATTCATTAATAAAACGAGTAATTTATAAGAGTTAATTATAAAAAAAACAAATGAATAGGTTCTAGTACTAAATCACAAATACGTAATCAAATAAATAAAACAATAATCCATCTTTGTTATTATACACACTTCATGTATGCTAGAACATTTTAATAGAACACTTATTCTTTATTAACTGAACGAATACTTTCTAAAAGTTAATTGTAAAAACCAAAAGAAAGCTGTTAATACTTAATCTCAAATATGATATGTAACCAAATAAGAACAGAAACAATTCTTCTTGTTACATTCACTTTAATTTTAGTATCAAGTTTTGAGAGAACGTATTTAATATTCATTAATGAAACGAATAATTTATAATAGTTAATTATAAAAAAACAAACAAATGAATAGCTTCTAGTACTTAATCACAAATACAATACGTAATCAAATAAATAAAATAATAATCCGTTTTTGTGATTATACACACTTCATGTATGCTAGAACATTTTAAGAGTACATTTAGTCTTTATTAACTGAACGAATACTTTCTAAATGTCAATTGAAAACCGAATGAAATCTGTTAATACTAAATCCGAAACAGAATATGTAACGAAATAAAAAAAAGCAACAATTCTTCTCGTTGATTTATCCACTTAATTTTTGGTATCAAATTTCGTGAGAGCGCATTTAATAACCACTAACCAAACGAATAATTTCTAATAGTTAACAATAAAAAAACAAATGAATAGCTTCTACAATTTAATCACCATTTAAGTCCATTTTGAAAAAACATAATTTTTATCCAACCCCACATTAAAACAAGTCTGTTTTCATATACTTTTTCATATAAGTCCTCTGGTTACAGACTTGTTTTATTGTGGGAGTGGATAAAATAGAGTTTATGAACCTTTTAAATAGACTCTTTCTTTTGTTTTCAAAATGGACTTGGTATAGTATGGTTGTGAGTCCTTCATATATAACAAATATTAAAAAAGCAATAACATTTCTTCTTGATTCAGCCTCTCCAGTTTTCATATCATATTTTGAGATAATGCATTTAATAATGATTAACCAAACGAATAATTTCTAACAGTTTATTGTAAAAAAAAAAAGAATTAAATAACTTCTAATATTTAACAACAAATATAATACGTAATCAAATAATAAAATAATAATCGCTTTTTGTGATTACGTCCGCTTCATTTATGCTAGAACATTTTGACAGAATACAGTTAGTCTTCATCAACCATTTATTGCTCAGTTCTCCATTTCATGGAATATCCAACTTAATTCACAAATGCCACAATGACACTAGAATTTTGATACAAGTGTTTTCCGTTCATTATGTGTATGGAATAAAGCTTTTTCTTATTTCCAAATAAATTTGTTCCTAAGTTCCAGTGTCACTTATTTATATAATCATTTTAGCAATGAAAATGCTTTGCGGCTGATTGGGTTAACCGAACGAATACTTTCTAATAGTTAATTGCAAAAACCGAATGAAAGCTATTAATACTCAATCTCAAATATAATATATATCAGAATAGAAAATAGCAACAATTCTTCTTCTTGATTCATCCACTTTATTTTTGGTATCACATTTTGAGAGAAATGATTTAATAATCATCAACCAAACGAATAATTTCTAATAGTTAACTTTAAAACCCAAATGGATAACTTCTAATATTTAATCACAAATATAATAAGTAATCAAATAAATAATATAATAATCCGTCTTTGTGATTACACCCATTTCATTTATGCTAGAACATTCTGGAAGAGCGCATTTAACATTCATTAACCGAACGAATAATTTTGAGGACAAAGCGGAGGTACAAGCGTTTTGTTAAATCGCTCTTGGCGTCGTTTCAGCTTTCAAGACAAAATTTCCACATATTTCAGTTTATTAAAGAAGGTTTACTCCTTAGTGTAAGCTCCAAAATCAATTATTCAGGATCTTGTTCCAGAGAATGTTAAATTTGAAGAGTACATTATATTTAACCCATTTGTGCCTGAATTTTTGTTTTCTCAAATTTTTTGGTAAAATCACTTTAAAATGTTGCAAAATGAACTGGAAAAATACTAAAAAAAATTAAGCTTAATTTTTTTTGTATTTATTTGATACAATGTAAAAGAACTAAATATGAGTATTTCTAGTAGAATAATATGCATAATTATATATTTTGCCTATATTTATATTTAAAATGTTTTTAAATTTTATATTATGTACTATATATAGTATTTTAATGGACTACAAAAAAAAAATATTTATTTCTTTGCAGAGACTAATAACGTTATAACTATTATTAATAATAAAATAAGAATAATCGTATTACAGACTTAATAACAATTTATTTCATAAATATCTTCGAAAGAAGATTGCATAAATAACTGTCTCCTAAATTTCTAACAAAAATATGTGCCCATTTGTGCCTAGAACCCTATATTTTGTACATTACAAAAATGCATAAAAAATAGGCTTGAACATTTAATTTTGCAATTTTAAAAATTACGTATTTCAGAAAAGTCCACAAGCTAAGATTATAACTTGCGATTTTGGGTCCATGATAGAAAAAATACAAATAAACTTACTTTTTACATTTCGCCCTCTTGAAAAATTAAAAATCTATAAACACCGAAAAAAGCCTTAATTTAAGCAAATAAATATCCACCTTGTGCTGTCATCTCTCGGTTATAGATAGAGACATTTATAAATAATGATTTCATGCAATTTTCATGTTATAAAGAAGAAGAAAATTATACAAATGCATTAAAATTTGAAACGTCCCAAAAATGGGACGCTAGGCATAAATGGGTTAATTTTTAAATATGTAACAATTCTTCTTATATTTATGAATTTTTTACTTATTTAGCTTTTGGGTAAATTTAATATTTTAGCTTGGCTGTTTTTAATTTATAATAAAACAGTTCAGCTGAAGAATTAAAATTACAGTTTTGTTCCGATACAATATAAAGGATTTATATTAAAAAGGCTGCTTTTCAAAAACTGAATTCGATAAAAAGAAGGTTATAATGTGAAAGATGTTCTTGTTGTATGCTGACGTGCGACACTGAAATCAATTGATCAATTTTGAAAACTAATTTTATTTACAGTAGAATCTCGTTACAACAAATGTCGATTTAACGAATTTTTCATATTAACGAATATAATTTGAATTACTAAAAAAAATTCTATTATATCCTATATAATTATAAAAATATTCGCTTTAACGAGCTTTTCAGTATAGCGAATTTAATCAAAGCTCTCCAGATATTCGTTGTAACGAGATTTTCCTGTATTTAATTTATAAACCAAGTTCCAATGAAAAGTATTATACAATTCATTTATATATACAGCATAAGCCCCATTTCACGATTTCCACAATTTAAACATACATTTTAACTGTCCGAATTTATCCATACTTATTTCCTTGTTGAATGATTCTTGTTTTAACGATACTTATTATACTTATCTATTACCTAAACTTAACGATAATTTTGATGAATTTAAAATAATGTTAATTGATGTATTACTCAATCTAGTAGATATTTTATTCAGAAATTTTAAGTTCACGCCAGAAACGTCGTGATAATATATATTTTTAAAATAATAGAATAACTATTTATATTATAACTATCAAACCCTGCGCTTTGCTCGGGTAATAGTTGAAATATGCCAAATGATATTTTCATGACTATTTTTTATTAGAGGAACACTTTTTGGAATAATTCAAAGTTTACAAATTAAGCCACAGTTTGACAAAACTTCTTTATAAAACTGCAACAGACAGAAATGAGATTTTAATTAATAAGAAGAACTAAAACTAATTCTAAATAAATGATAATTTAGAAAGTATTTTGAGACTTTTATGCTCATTTCAGTATTCATTTGAAGTTTTGAAATTTTTAGAAACCATCTTAACACATTTACATCTTAAAATTAACCATCATGTTAAATTCCAAGCTTCTTGTCTAACAGTATACCACCTCTGGTGTTAGTGGCACCAACATAAAATGCGAAACAGAGTTGAAATAGAATGTCTCGAAAAATGTTGAAACAGAGACTGTCACCATTAATTTGCCAACCTTAGCCTTGAAATGGGTTGGCATTTCCTAATATTCTATAGAAAACGGAATTTAAATGTTTTTAAAGTCTTTCTTGTTGTTCCTGCCAACCAGGTGTAGTGACTCCAGCATAAAATATAGCCCGTATAGGATCAGGGACTATCACGCTTGATTAGCAACCAATAACTTCTGTAATCATTTTATTATTTCCTGAGATCCCATACAAATCGTAATTTAGGACGCTTTCAGAATGCTTTTCTCTCCTACCCTTGGCTTCAACTCTTTTTAATTTTGAATTTATTTTCGACTGTTATTAGAGGACATTTATATTTTATAAGTAACTACCGTGCTATATTTAAAGTTTCTAGCCTCTTCAGTACCGCAGAAATCGCAATTTAGGAAGTTTTTTGCTCCTGCAACCCTCTAGGGGTTGTGGCACCGACATAAAATATAGCCTATGTTAAAATAGCAATTAAAGCCTTTCTGCAGGAATATTAAAAAGCAGAAAACCAACGTTTAAAAATGCACAAATAATACGTGAAACGCAGCAAACAGCCTGTCTCGAATCTACTAGCGAGATTCTTCTTCAGTGCAAGATAGAGCAAGACACAGCGTGCTAAAAAAAGCGAAGCTGAGCAAAATGACAGAGACGATATAGTATACGACTTATATACCCGATACGGGTGCTCCAAAAACAACCAGTGAGACAGAAGCAGATGAAACGACTGAGGGGACAAGTAGCGACATCTACCGGAGAACGTGAGCAAAAGAAACCAAAAAGAGGAAATTAAATTAATGATTTCTAAATACTTGGAAAATCAGGAGTACTAGATAAGTCATTGACTAAAGAGTGAGAATTTTTAATAATGTGGTAATCTTCCTAAAAATCAAGGTCAAGGTTAGAAGAACATTTCTGGATAAAGATGGCGGAGGAAAAATTGAACATATGCTGAAAAGACCAACAATGTTGAGCAATAGAAGAACGTTTAAGCTTCTGATTTTTAACATAGCCTTCATGCTCTTTTAAACGAAATCTAAGAGCACGTTTAGTCTGCGCTATATAAGATAGGCCCCACTGGCAAGAGATTTGGTAAATACCCCAGTTATCTAGGCGATCAATGGGGTGTTTAAGATTTGAAAAACACATTTTATTAACAGGAGAAAAAATAACATTAAAATCAAACCTTCTTAAGATTTTAGCAACTTGCTGACTGATTTTAGCAAAAAATGGCAACACAACTGAAGTATTCGAGGTGGAATTAGAATGCTTTTCAGAATGGACGGGTTCGTCAATTCTATAATATTAGAGGAATAACCACGATCAACAGCAATACCTTTGAGGTAATTAATTTCAGCACTAAGTAACTGAGGAGTGGAACAAATATTGATAGCCCGAAAAACAAAAGTTTTAAAGCAGCGAATTTCTTCAGCTGGTTAGGATGATGAGTAGAATATCTGTGAAGTGGGAGACTGACAGCAAATGGTTTACGAAAGACGGTGGTTTGAAAACCATTGTCACAACGAATAACAAGGACTTCCAGGAAAGAAAGACTGTTATTGGTCTCAATTTTATAGGTAAATTGAATGCTGGGATCAATGGAATTCATAACAGAGAGAATATGATTAATATCCGAATTCATTTCAGCCAGGACATAAACATCATCAATATAACGAACATAGAATGGAAATTTTAAAATTTCAAAAAGTTTGACCTCAAAATAGTGCATATAAATATCGCATAAAATTGGACTAAGATGATTACCCATAGCCAAACCGACAATCATACGAAAGAAATTTAACTTCAAAAATAAAAGTATTTTGCGACAAGCAAGCCCGAGTGAGAAGGATAAGCTCCTCGATTTCAAAATAAGAGAAATGGAATTTATAAAGCCTTTTGTTGAGGCAGTTTAAAGCCCCCTCAACCGGAACGGTAGTAAACAATAATTTAACCCTTAAATGCCGGGTGTTGCCTTTCGGCAACATACCCAATTTTGGCTTATAAATACTATTAGAATAATATTGAAGCTATAATGCCTAATGTTTCCAATAAAGTACCTTCTGAAAATATTATTAAATCGATTTTCAACATGTCGATGGCAACACTTGTGCTGCTTAAGAATAAAGATAGATTTATTTTTTTCAATTCTTGTTACATGTTCTTTTTGTTTTGTTTAGAAGCTTGCGAAATACCCTATATTGGTCTGAAGTGAGCAAGTAAAATTTATTTCTTATCGTAGTTCTCAAAATTCTTGTGTGTTTAATATTATAGAATTTTATCAAGGAAAATTATTTTTCACTTAAACACCAGTATTAGTAACAAACAGTTAGTAACAAACAGTTTTTTAGCCGTAAACCATACTTAAAACAAAATATGATTTTTTAAGTATTTTTCCCATGATTTATTTAAAAAAAGAAAGCCGAAAACATTTTTTAAATGATTTTTGAAAAACCAGGCATTTAAGGGTTAACATCAAAGCAAACCATCATGTGTCCCCGTGGCTTAAAATTATGAAGTTTTTTTTAACAAAATCAAAAGAATTCTTAACAGTGAAACAGTTACCTCTCAAAAGAGAAAAAAAAAACAGAAACTAAATATTTGGCAAGCTTATAAGAAGCTGTACCAATACTAGAAACGATAGGTCTAAAAGAAATGTCAGGTTTATGGACTTTAAGTAAAGCATAAAACCTGGCAGAATGCGCAGTAGAAGGAATAAGAGACTTCTTAAAGTTAGCAGAAATAATGGGAGAAGACTTGATGGCAGACTTAATAGAGCTAATTTCACTAGTGGTAGGGTCTTTGCGGATGTCCACCTAAGGACCATCGTTAATTAATTTATGGGATTTTTCCAAATGCGAAGATTTTTCGAGAAGAACAATCTGACCACCTTTGTCAGCCTTGGTAATGATTAAGTTTGGATCAGAACGCAAATTTTTCAGACATTGTTTAACAAGATTTTTAACATTGGGCTTGTAAACATTAGCATTGAAATCGCCAGTATTGGCAATGAGATGCCTTATGGACTCTTTTTGAGAAGAAGATAGAGCGCTATGCCTAAAGGTCCTTTCAATAGGAGCAATAAGATTAGGTAAAGAAGTAATAGCAGAGACTGAGAAATTGTTATTCAATTTGAGAGCTGACTGCCACTTAAAGAAACACTAGAACGATTAACAACAACATTTTGGCTAACAACAAGCAATATAGCTTATGTTTGAGCAGGTTCTATCACCATCAAATTGAAACCATTATGTTTGAAATCGGTTTCGTATTTCACACGATTGCATAAAAATCGTAATTTAGAACGTTTATAGAGAGAACGCTATTATAGAACGCTTAGAACGCTATTATATTATTGTTATTCACTTCATACTTTTAAATTTGGAATTTTCTTTCGACAATTCTTAGAAAGCATTTGCATCATTGAAGTAATTACCATTCCAAATTTAAAATTCTAGACCTCTCAGTAAAACAAAAGCGCAATTTAGAACTTTTTTTTTTCCTGTAACCCCCAAATGTTAGTGACAACAACGTAAAATATAGGCTATGTTGGAGCGGGGTCTGTCACCATCAATTTGAAACCGTTACTTCTGAAATAGATTTATATTTCCTGTGATTGCATAGAAAACTCAATTTAGAATGTTTTTAGAACGCTTTTCGTTCATTTTCATCCCTTTTAAATTTTAAGTATTTAAGAAACTGTTCTCAGCGAACATTTACATCTCATAAGTAATTACCATGCCAAATTTCAAGCTGCTAGCTCCTTCAGCAACACAAAAATTGCAATTTAGAACGTTTTTGGCTTCTGCAACTCCTAGGTGGTAGTGGCACCGACATGAAATAGAGCCTATGTTGAAGGAAAGGCTGTCATCATCAATTTCCAACCATTACTTTTGAAATCGATTGGGTACTTTCTGAGACTGCGTAGAAATCACAATTTAGAACGTTTTTTAGAACGCTTTTTGCGCAATTTCACTCCTTTCTAATTTCGAATTTTTAAACAAATGTTCGTAGAGATCATTTATATCATATAATTAACTACAATGCCTAATTTCAAGTTGTTAGCCCCTGCAGTATCACAAAAAACGCAATTTAGAACGTTTTTTGCTCCTGCATCCCCTTTGGGGTTTTGGCACTGACATAAAATATGACCTATGTTGGAGCGAGGGATGTCGCCATCGCTTCCACACCATTTTTAAAAAAAATCGAATCGGTACTTTCTGAGATTGCGTAGAAATTGCAATTTAGAACGTTTTTTAGAACACTTTTCGCGCATTTTCACCCCTTTTAAATTTCGACTTTTTAAAGAAATGTTCTTGGAGATAATTTATATCTTATAAATAACTACCATTCCACATTTCATGTTTCTAGGCCCTTCAGTAACACAAAAATCGCATTTTTAGAACGTTTTTTGCTCCTGCATTACCTTTTGGCCAGTGGCACGGACATAAGATATAGCCTATGGGAACATCCACTGTTACTCTTGTGACCATCAGAGCAAATTTCCATATATATTTACAATTGTTTTATTAAAAAATATATTTAGGATAAATTTGGTGCAACTACACAAAAATACATGTACTCTACTTTCATAAACCATATACAATTTCTAACAAAAAGCAGTTTACTTGCCTAGATAATAAATAAAAATGTTGTTACTCTTGTGACTACAAAAAAATGCAATTTTCAAAAATTGTGTTTGACGCAGAAATTCTGTGAATTATATGAGACTATAGAAATAAAATTTACAGAATATAGCAGAGACATTATATCTTTTTAAAAAGCATCAATCATTGAACTCATCTGATAACACATGAATTACCTACATTTGATTTTGAAAAATGTTAAGTGTTACTCTTGTGACATTTTGTCCATAATGTAATTTTAGCAAAAATTCAGTTTAAATACTAAACAAAATAATTAAAATAAGTTTATAAAATTTTTTTTCCATACAGAACAACTTTTAATAATGGTTTAATTTTAAAATAACATAAAATAATGTAAAAAATTCTAAAATTAATTACCATTATAACCACATAGCAACCTCACAGTTTCTGCTACTTAACAGAATAAATCGCTGTCTTCATTATCAGTAATATCACTTGCAACTTCTCCTGCATCATGATTTACTTAATGAAACACAAATTCTTTGTACGAATTGCTTTTTTAGCACGCACTTCATTCCACATATATCATTATACAACAACACAAAATATATCTTCAGCATCTATACCAAGAGTATTTGAAAAGAAAACATATCCCCAATTAAGTTAATTGAGAGAAGAGTGTGATTCATTGCAGGCATATTTACATATATTTTTGTTTAAAATGGAAAGCACAGCCATCATATAAATAAACGGTCAAGTGCGAGCATTACTCGCGCACAGAGGGTTCCGTAGAATAAATATATGAATTTGTAATTGTATTAAAAGAAAAAAGAAAGTTGCTAAAACAATACTAAGACTTTGTAAAAAACTATACAACGTAGGGTTGGGTATAACTGTACATATTAGAAATGTGTAAATAGGTATACCATGAAAGTTCAGAGAGATATGGAACCTAAATAATATCAAATATAGCTATTCGTATAACTCTTTTTTTTTTTAAAATATTATCCTAATCTATTTATGATGAACTTAATTCGGTATTGACAACAAAAGCAGTGCATAGTTAAACTTCATTTGGCATTTCATGAAACTAAATTCAGCGTAGAAATAACATTTAAAAAAAAACCTTTGTTCAAAGTTTAAATTTGGCATTGTGCTAAGCGCGCTTCGAATTGAGGTCTCAAAGATGCAACGCCGCCTTGGTCAGTGCCGTGTTTTTTCAGTTAGCTGTTTAATTAACTTTTAAAGACACTGGAGGCGTATTGAGAGATACAATCAATGCAAACTATCGCGAATCCTACTGTATTTATGCGATTCATTCTAATTAAATCTTTCGAGGGCGATGCCCTTAAAAAATGGACACCTAATTTTAATTCCAAAACAGACAAACGGCACCAAGAATATTTAATTAAAATTTTCCTTTTATCATGTACGTGAAAAGAAGCAAGTTCGCATTTTCTAATAAATTCGTTTATAAATTCTGGTGTCAGTTCATTATTTCATAAGTTTATAAATAGAATTACTCAGTGCCGGAAAGGATTAAGTGGTCGCAGGACTCTTAAAGCTTCAAAATTTAAGAAATTTTAATTTTTTTAGATGTTAAACTCCTATTTTTTCTGAATATTTTGATATAATTGTTTCCTTGAAATTCCCATTCGAACAGAAGTTTTGGCTTTTAGAATTATACCCGCTCAATAGCGTTTCCGAAACTTTAAAGTCATTATTTTCCAAATGGCGTTTTTTGGGCAGAACGCGCAGGATACCTCAAAAATTTCTGAATATTTTTTCATGAAATTTTCAAAACATATATTTCATGTTAGTCTGTATAAACTGAACATAAGATTTCCTTTTTAATGTTCAAAAAAATATTTTTTAGGTGATTTTACTGTTGAAATTTTCAAAATTTTGTATTAGCTAAATGCAACATTGCATTAAAAATATAAAAATGCTTTAAATACAAATTTATTTAAGTTCAGGGAAATTATTACAATCTGAAGTATAAGTAAGCACCAAATTTTCATTCTAGTTGCAATACTTATTTTGTAATCCTGCGCGTAAACTGTTATGCCAATTTTTTGTTCGACAAATGTCTAACAGTTTCGAGCCCCTCTGTTCTGTATCTTGCAATTATTTAAATACATGAAACGAAAGAGCATACTTATATCTTTCATCCCAATTAAAATTGTGTTTTAAAATCATATACATTTTAAGACATTAAATGTTGAAAATGGTCTTTTTTTCCCCTTTTTAGAGTCTCGAGACCCAAATTAGTATGTTTTTAACAATTTGACGTTTATTGCTTTTATACTGTTACTGGACATTACATTATACATATATATCTTTAAAAGTTGTTAACTAGGCATAGAGTACGCCGCCCCTGTCCATGTGTATGTCCAAACTGACCGTACCTTTAAGAGTTAATATCTCGGCTAATTACCGATGATTTTTTTCGAAAATCATTATCAACAATGCTTTTATTCTTCTGCAACGATAGGTATATTCAGCGATGCTCAACAATTTTTCTGAATGCTGGTAAATCGAAATTTGTGTATCACAGAAAAATGCTAATTACTTAAAAACTATGTGACCTAGGGTAATCGCTATAATTTTCCGGCAGGGTTTATATTAACGTCTACTACCTCCAATTTTTTCATAATTTTAGTTTCAGTAGATTCGGAATTAGATGGGGGGGGGGAGCATATTTTTGCTCTACATTTTCAACAATATCTTTGAAAATATAATACCTAAAATTAAAAGGAATGTATTTTTGAGTTCAGCGTTACAAAAGCTTTCACAGGATACCCCACATGATATACAAAGAAAAGATTTTCTTTTTCAAGTAGCATAATTAGCCCCTCTACTTTTTTACTAAATATGTTTATGAATGTTTATTAATCTGAAAGTATGTGGGCCAATGGGGTTTATTACTTCCCCGAATTTGAACTTTCCACGTTCCATAGTTTACATGTAAAATGGCTGTGACAGACAGACAGACAGACACAGGAGTGATCTTATAATGGTTCCGTTTTTACTTTTTAAGTACGGAACCCTAAAATAGTAAAACGAGTACACTTTAGGAAAATACAAATTCCCTTAAGGATGCTATGTTGAAATTTTACATACGAGAGCATTTACAAAAAATTGATTATGAATTACATTGTCTGAAAATAATAGCCTAAGATTTTACTTTATTGGAATCATACTAAATAGTGGCTGAAAATACAGTTGCTTGTAGATTTGACGAGTAATGCAGCATTTCGTACCAAAATTTCGTCTTGGCATGAAAATGTACTGTTTTCAGAAAATCCACTGACATAACTATTCTTTGAGAAATGGTTAATTTTTGGCATTATGAAAATAATCCTGTGTACAAATTTGAATGAATGTGTGCCACAGAAATGGATTTAGTTGCTTTCGAAAATTTTGTAAACAATAAAAAATGGTTTCTTCAGCTATTACTTTTTCAAAATGTATATCAGCATTTTGAAAAAGTAACAGTATTGACAAGATGTTGATAAACGTTTTTTCAATAGCAAAACGTTTATCAATATTTTGCTATTTACAATAACTTATAAGAAGTTCTGTATTATGGACTACCGTTTCAAATAATTCTTTGATGTTATCTTCGCAAATTAGACATTCTGAATTCCTACATTCTAATTATGATGTATCTCAGCAGACAAAGTCATTAAATCCTTCACAGGAATGTTTAATGTCGGAAATACACTAGTTACTACATTATGAATTGCTTGAATATTTTCATGACAACGACAAATAAAGATATTCTAATGAGTGATTCAAATAAAGAAATTTTACATTTTTATAATATTAGTATAGATACAAAAATAACCTTTGAAATTTTCTGATGAGATTCGGAATGTTTGAATAAAAAATCCTCAAGATTTGACAACATATACCCTTTTAAAATTCGTGCACGTATCTATTAGACCGGGAGGCCGCAGCACCGACAATCACCTCATCGTTTTCACGGATTATATTCCAGGATTAGTTACATTTTAATTCGAATATTAAAATGCAATCAGTCTACCAAGTCATATCTTGGTGGAAAAGACCGGAAAACCCGAGTTTACCGTAGGTAAAACCGGGGTACTTCATTTTTTCGTTGGTTTACCATTGTGTTTTCCTGTACCCAAAGGTATGAAACATGGAGGGCTAAGAGCAGAAAAACTCAATGGTAAATCTACGAGCCAGCCGCTAAAATCAGATTTTCCGGTGTTTTCCACCAAGATATGACTTGGCAGACCGATTGCGTTTTAATATGTGAATCAAGATTTAACTAATCCTAGAATTTCATCCGTGAACTCGATGTGGTGATTGTCTGTGCTGCCGGCTCCCGGTTTATATGTAACCTCAAAAACTCGGAAACCACAGGGCGCAGGGTTACGAAATTTGGCACACAGGTTGCTGGTACGGGGACCATGAAGTACGCTAAGCTGCAATACTAAGAATTTCTAGCGGGTGTTACGATAATTCTTTTACCTCACATGCAAATAATTAGAGATTATTTAATTGTGCTTAATTATTACCTTTTTTAAAAACAAAGAAAAACATTTTATGACAAACATCAACAAAACTTATCCCAGTTATTCCCTTACTCCAAAGATGTCGTTTTATCGTCTGCTGCCATAGTAACATGATATATTACATTTCATAAAAAAATGCACAGTAGTAGAAAAATATTTTTCTGAATCGAATACTTATTTTTAATTTTGGTTTTAGAATTACATTCATGAACTCCGGTGCGTAGAACGGGTTAAACAGCTAGTAGGTAATTAACTTCTCAAGTAATATGATAATTTTCATATCTTGATTTTATAATTTTAATTCTGACTTTCTATCAAGTGTAACAGCCTGATAAAAGTTCTCTTTTACTATATACAGAGTAACTGATGTCACGAAATTGTTGAATATTAATAAAAATTATCTTACATATAACTGTAACTGTTATATGTTTTCATATGAATAGTGCTTTAGCTTATTATTGAACAACAGGTTTAATAGTCCGCTTAAGAAACTCCTTTTCGTAGCTTCTTTCAAGTGCGATAAACACGAAAAACCTCTTCTGTTTTATATTTATTTAAAAACATGAAATTCATTTTTAACAAAAGGACTTTCTAGAATAATACGCATTTGCATTCACAAAAAAAAAAAACTTTTCCTTTTTCTTTGTTTTACAAAAAATTAATACAATTACGTATTGAATACAAATGCTAGTGAAAAGATGTTACACTTAACATCACATACATTTGAATAAGATTAAAAAATAAGCGTTTTGAAATGTAATGTTAGTTTTAGAAAAGTCGTTAATTAAATAAAGATCTCTGTAGTATTTTCTCCCAGCCTGAAAAGGAACTAAAAGAAAAACAATTTGCTTAAAACTGAATGTTTACCTTGATCCTTTGTTCAACGTCCAAATTCAGTTACGGAAAGTGGTTCCAATTGTGTAACGTAAATGATATTAAAAAATATATATCTGAAAGGAAATGGCTGGTGGATTTTGTTACACGTATTTATCAATGTCAGTAAATGGATATTTTGAAACTCTTTTATTCATTCCATGTTTTGAAGAATAATTTAATTTGATGAATTTATTTGAAACTAAATCGAACTTTTATTGCTCTTTTATTAAAATACAATTTTTGCAGTGCAATATGAGTAAGCGTAATTAAAACTAATATTTTGTTCGTTTTAAATTAAAAAATATATAAATTATGTTAAGAAATATTATAGCTTATTAACTGCAGTTATTTAAATTTTCCACTCTAAATAATTATAATAGATCAGTACTTATTTTTTTGTGGCAAAACTGCTTATGTTTTTAAATAACAATTTACAACTAGATGTTCTTAAATAATAGAAAAAAAAAACTTTTATAGCTGCATAGTTTACATGACTAATGTTATTATAAAGAGATAAATTAGATAAAGATATGATATAAATTATGAAATTTGATACTCAATTAGATCAGTCATCAGATTGTTCACCAACCAACTGGTTTGTACTTGAAGAGTTTAAATTGTCCAAATTCAGTGGAGTAGGAAATATATCTAAAGTAAAAATATGGCACAGGAGTAAAACTAAAGATGGAGTAAAATAAAGGACAGCACAGAATGATAAACAATAAGAAATGTCTTTATGTTAATTATCAATTTCCTGTTACAAATCAGTGGTTTTTTTTAATTGTTTCAAGCAAATTAAAAATAAGAAGAGAAAAACACTGTTTAAGTGAAAATTATCTTAAAAGATGAAAGATTAGCACAAAAGGTGACGGAATACATATATTAAAAAAAAAGAAAGACAAGAGAGAGTCTTTTTTATTATAAAAGAAAAAAACAATTTGTTAGAGGTTAATGTGATTTTAGTTATTGCAACCAAATAACAATAATATGTAAGCCAATCAGTTTAGGAGAAAAATGTATTGAAATTAAAAGACGAAGAATTAAAGACAAATAAAGTAAAGGACGAAGCAGAAAATATTTTATAAAAAGAAAAGTTTATTTTCGAGGATAATATGACTTCAGTTGTTACAATAAATAAATAAATAACTAAATAAATAACAACTACAGAAAAAAACAGTTTAAACATTGTATGACTAAACTTGAAAGAGTAAAGGTTTATCTATGTAGCACACTACATGGCTAAAAGTACCCCGGGTTCTTTTATCTTAATAATCAATTATAAAAGCTTAATAATTTTCTTAGCTTAATGCTTGAATTTTGGTTCTTGTGAATGAAATAAATCTTCTGGCTACCTGAATGTATCAAGTTATTATTATTTTGAAATTCATAAGAAAACGAATCCGAAGTGCTTTTAATGTTTCAATGTAATTATAGGGTGATTCCAAACAAAATCAGCAAATCAGCTGTAGCTGACATGTCACAGATTTTAATAAAAATCGGCATATAAGTAGATTATATTTATTTATGAGTAAATGTAAAATAATAGATCTCGGGATTGTTTATTTAAGAATTGAAATCTACATTAAAAGTTGACACAAAATGGAGATTTTGTTTACATGCTTGAAATTTCAATTTTAATTATTAGCCTTAGGGATGGAAAGACTGTATCAAAAATAATTTATAATTAAGAATTAATAATAAGTAAAAGATTGGCGTAATTTAGGAAATGTCTTTTTTTTTCTTAATGAGAAAAAGACAATAAATAATGAAAAATTTTGAGACGAAATTGCAATATTTCTATTACTTGTTTGGACGTGAAGGAAAGCTCTTAAAATTTAAAAATTATTTGACGCTATTGATAAAAGTATATATTTTAAATGCAGACACTTTCATTCTTGCCTTTTTATTCCTTAATTAGAAAAAAAATGAATAATGAAACATTTGAGAGGAAAATGCAATATTTATATTACTTGTTTGAACATAAAGGAACTATCTTAAAATTTAAAAATTATTTGACATTATTGATAAGAATGTATAGTTTAAATATAGAAACTTTCATTCTGGTCCTCAGTTTATTTTTGCCTATTCTACATTAAAATATTCTTGCTCATGAATATTTTAAAGTAGAGTAGAATTGAAGAATTAATTGTACAGTAATCCTAAATCAATACATTAATTTCCCCCCTGAAATTGAGTGTATGATAGTGATAAACGCGCGCAATTTTGAAGTTCAATGGCTCATAGAATCTAGAATGTGGCAAATGTTACCTTTTTCAACCCAATTCTGTTATGTTAGGAATCAAAAGGCAAACTTTAATTTTTTTGAGCACATCATGGGCTTATTGATCTTTATGCCCATGTAAGTAATGTTTGTTATGTAATGTCGGTTTTTGTGCGTATATAAGAGGAAAAATTGTGATTTTGAACTTTTTTAAAAAGTTTGTAAGCTATTTTGAAGATAAAGAAAAGAAATGGCAACTGCCAAACTTCAGCAATGTGATTTGCATGTGTAACACTACATGAGGTATCAATTTCACATGTGATTTTAAATTCCTTTGACTTTTATAACATTTTTAATTTTTTCAAAATTGACAATTTTTCAATTTTTACAACCATTTTAAAATTAACCATAGTATTACCAAATTCTTATTGCTAAATAAATTTGAAGAAAATTTCCCAGAGATTATAATTTTTATATAATAATTTACATAACAATTTTTTATTTTATACTATATATATTTTTTTAATTTATGTTACATAATTTTTAAGATACTGAACTTCAAACAGGCAACTTTAAACTATTTATTTCACACATGTCATTTTATGTCACAAGTTTTTTAAATGTCCAGTATTACCAAAATATTTTATTTTTTGTCAAGATATTTTTCATTACTGCATTTAAATATGAATTAAATCTGTGTACCAAATTTCATGACTTTTGTTTTTAATTTTGTTCATTTTGTATGGAATGACCCTATAATTACGTTTCTTTGGTCAATGTCATATATTCCTAGTTTTATTAATATAAGTTGGTTAAAAAAGATTATACAAATTCTATATCACTGAAAACATTGTATTCAGACGCTTTTTCTGAATTATATTTGAAAACTATGGGAGTAGTTGTAATATCAAAATATCTGAGGGAGAACTGGAAGCATCAAAACCTGAATTTTAGAATTGTTACCTTTTCTTTCGTTAAAAATGTGTGCTAAAATTTAGGTCTTAAATTGAATCATTTAGTAAGTGGAAAGCTGATAGATCTTTTTTGAAAAAAAAAAAAAAAAAAAAAGGCTGTAATTTATCTAATTTTTTATTGTTTTAATTTGGTTAACTTTTTATAAATATTCAAAATCGGCAGAAAAGGCATTCTACGCCATTACATTTATCAGAGTAAATTAATTTGACTTGCTAGGGGAAAAAAATTGCCAGAATTTTTTTTTTAATTATAGCCATTTTTTTCCCATTCTGACCAGAAAGTTAGAGTTCTAACTTTCACGACTAACTTTTACGACTGCCCTTTCATCTTCATCTAACACTTCATTTATAATGACTGTTTCATAATAATGGAATCCATCAGTTCATCAGAAGGAAATAACTCGGTTAAAGCGGAAACTCGGTTAAGCGGGACTCGGATAATTGCGACTCTACTGTATATCATTTCCTTCAAATAGAAATATTTACTTTTATTCTCATCTGGAAACAGTAAATACGAAAAAACGTAAATCATACATGTTTAACACAAATACCTGCTTCTTTTGTTACTAAATGGAGCAAAAGAATGTCTTGTTCAGAACAATAATAAACGGATCCACTAACAAATGGTTCGTCTGAAGTCTTTCTCCATTAATATCTAGTGACAACGCAAAAGGTTCACATTTTTTTTTCAACTTGCAGTGACATACTATGTATTAAGTACAATATTGTGCCGACATAAAATTTATTTTTCCATTAAGAATTTATGACTCGAACATAAAACATGTATGTTAACACGGAATCTAATGAAAATAACGGACGGATTTTTATTTATTTAATAGTAGTTATAGATTTAGTCTGTTATTTATATTTTGGCTGATTTAGAAAAGAAGAAGAGATATAATGTGATCGGCATATGTACAGGACGGGCAGAAAAAACAGGAACTATGGAAATGTGTAAACGCAAGCATGTACAATTGGCAGCACCACGGAATAGAGACCTTGCATTACAGAGAATCTGGCCAATTAATAATTATGAATCAGCAGAATGGTCAAACGCACGTTTTCATCGTTTGTTGTATCACCCTGTATAAAGCACTTGTTAATGTATTTTGATTATTAACTTTGAAAGAGCAGAAATGACTTTTTTTAAGCATAAGATGTTTTATTTAAATGTTATTGCAATATGATTATCCTAATAGTACAACAAGTCGATGTGAAGTCACCGTGATGTAATAGGTGATAAAAAGTGTCACCTTCACAAAGTGACCAAGATGTGATTATTTTAGTCAGTCACATAGTAACACAAAAGTATCCGTCATTTTGTGAATCCTAAGTGAACATTTATCTATGACAAGTCATTACATGACGTCCCATACTTATAATTTCCCTTGCTTGGTGCATTTAACCTCTTCAGGAACGTAAAAAATGACATTTTTTTTACGATTTATTAATTTTATATTAATAGGAATTTAAAAAAAAGAAAAGAAGAAAAAAGGGAAAAACAATAAAAATTCACAAATTCTCACAAAAAATAACATCCTCATTTGTGGCGGCTGAGCGTTAATGGTAATTTGTGAGTGAAATGATTTCTTATAAAATAAAAAACTAACAGTAAATTTCTTTCTTACATTTATACAAATTATCAAAACTTAATATATTTAATATATCTATATTATTTCTATAAAATATTAAAAATTTGTTCAAATAATTCAACAGCATTGACTGCCGAAAAATTACTTCACGCTTTTGTTATATCTTTAACTGTACATAATAATATTATCAGTGCAGCCAAACAATAAAATTTTTACTTCTCTTATTGAGGAATTCTTTAGTGAATAAGTTATTATCAAATTTTTGTTCTTTTTATTATTGACAGTAATTATAATTATAAAAAACTAAGCGTCCACATATGCGGCCAAGTACGTGAAGAGGTTAATTAATCTCGCTATATTATCGCACTAATAAAAGCCATACTAAGTGAATCGTAAATACAAAGGAAAAATCGGCGATAGTTACACCGCCAACTTACTCAAAACACCCAATATACATATAGGTCATTCTAAAAAATAAATTATTTTTTCAGTACATCGTAGTTAAATTTTGATATACTATTTTTCTAAACAATGTTTGAGGTGTTTTAAACAATAAAACGCGATTAAAATATGTATTTATGAAAATCGATGATTTGAGAATTTTTTTTTTTAAGTAACGGGCACATGTACACCTCCGTTACGTGTTACACCTAACTTTCTTTCTTTACATCTTCATTTATTTTGTGAATACGATAAATGCATCATTCATTCAATAATGTATTTTGTTTATCTGAACATTCCTATTCTATTCTTTTCTAATTAATCTAAATATTCTTTTCAAATCAAATCTAATGTCTAGGTGGTTCAGTAGTATCTAATTCTACAAATAATCAACATATTTTACAGCACAAACAAACATTTAATAACGAAAACGGAACATAAAAATCTATTAAGAGATATTCGACACATTACATCTAATGCATTCTAAGATCAACAAACGATTACTTCACTTCAGTTCAGAAGTATACAATTCAATCAGAGCATGCACGAGCTAACTAGCTGTTTAGAGAATTAGCCGGAACATCCCGCCCGGCGTTATATGGCTGTCCAGCATCATCATAAAATGGCAAAGGTACTACTCTGGAAATATTTCTACGTAACATACTTGTAGAGGTCTTAAAATTGATTACATGGACATGTCCACCATCACCTTTAAAAATTTTCAGAATTCTACCAAGTTTCCAGTCTATAAACTTGTCATTTCCTTCCTTCAATAACACAACTTGACCAACTTGAAGGTTTTGCGAGGACTTTTTACATTTACTGCGGACATGCAGCTCACTTAAGTATTCACGACTCCAGAGTTGCCAAAACTGCATTTTTAATCTTTGAACTAGTGTCCACCTAGAAGAAAAAGGTAAAGAGTCTAAAATAGCATTATTTTCAGGAACATTCAAAAGAGGACCTCCAATGAGGAAGTAACCAGGTGTCAGTGGTTGTAGATCATTAACATCTGCAGACAAGGGGGTCAACTGACGTGAATTCATAACTGCCTCAATTTGCGTCACAAGTGTTGACAGCTCTTCAAAATTTAAGATTGAGGATTTAGTTATCTTCAAGAGGATTCTCTTCATGGTTTTAATATTTGATTCCCATAATCCACCGAAATGTGGGGCTGCAGGGGTTATGAAATTCCATTGAATTTGTTCTTCAGCACTAAATCGTTGAATTTCTTCCGAAGCACATAGGAGGATTTCATAGGAGGATTTCAAAATAGCAGAAGTGCCCTTAAAATTTGTGGCATTATCACTCTATATGACACAGGGCTTAGATCGTCGAGCAATGAATCTTCTCAAACGGGCTAAAAAGGCTTCTGTAGTCAAGTCTGAAACAACTTGTAGATGAACGGCTTTGGCAGAACAACAAATAAATATAGCAATGTATAATTTTAAGGTTATCTTTAATCGTTTTAAGTTTGGTTTTGTTATAATAGGATCTGCTAGATCAACGCCTGTTTTCTCAAACGGTCTAGATGGTACTATTCTATCACGGGGCATGTCAACCATCAATTGTTGAAGATTTTGATGTTTTGTTCGAAGATAAGTCACACATCTATTTATAATTTTATTTACTTGACTTTGACCAGATGGTATCCAACAAAATTGTCTTAATAAACATAGAGTTGTTTGAGTACCTGAATGTAGGATTTTTTTTTATAATATTCAATTAAGAGTGCAGTAAAATAGTGAGACTTTGGTAAAAGTATTTGGTGTTTCTGAAATTCTGATAAATTAGAAAATTTCAGTCTTCCACTGACCCTTAACAGTCCATCTACATCTAGAAATGCATTTAAGTTCAAGACCTTATTGCAGTTTGGGAGAGGACGTTTTTCCTTTAAACATAAAATTTCAGTTTGAAATATGGAATTTTGAACAATCTTTATCAGATTCTTGGTCATATTCTGTAACTCAGAAGTATCTAAATAATCACATTTTCGAATTCTTGATTTCAGTTTACAGTTTTTCAGAAATCTTAAACACCATGCAGTAATTCTTATTAATTTTATAGAAGAAGAATATTGATTAATCAAATCAATGTTTAACTGATTTTCATTTACAATAGTTGATTGTACAACAGCGTTTTTCTTTAATTCTAACTGATATTTAACTTCAGAAATATCTAATTTATCCAATGTATTGTCCAATTTTGGCCAAAGAGATCTGTCTTGCTTTAACCACTGGGGGCCTTCCCACCAAAGATGGTTGTTTTTCAACTCTGAAACTTTCAAACCTCTAGTAACTAGATCGGCGGGATTCTCTTTTCCAGGACAGTGAAACCAATAAACCAATTTAATGGATCACTAAGATTTCTGATTTCTTTTATCCGGTTTCTGACAAACATTTTAAATCTTTCTAACTCTCCTCTAATCCAAAAGAAAGTAATAGTAGAGTCCGTCCAAAAGTAGCAAGTTGCAGGAAACACCAATTCTTTAGCAATTTACTGCAAAGTCCAGCAGACAAAAGAGCTCCTAAAAGTTCAAGCCGAGGTATAGAGGCAGTTTTTAAAGGGGCGACTCGACTTTTTGCTGCCACAAAACTGGTAACAATGCTCTTATTCTATAACACTGCTCTAAGGTACACTATCGTACCGTATATGCCTTCTTTGAAGCGTCTGAAAAACTATGTAACTCAAAATAATCAACTTTATCAAGGGCAGTATCAGCCAAATAATATCTGGGAATGTTAACACAATTTAGTTCTTTTATTTCTTCAAATCATTCATTTCATACATTGTCTAAATGATTGGGTAGGTTTCATCCCAATCAAGTCCTAAACACCAAATTTCTTGAATTAAACTTTTAATTCTAATAGTATAAGGACTTATAAAACCAATTGGGTCAAAAATGTGTCCAACAGTTTGCAATAAATAACGTTTAGTACTAAGTTCATTCGAAAGAAAATTACCTAGATTTTGAGTCATAAATGAAAACATGTCACTATTTGGGTTCCAAACAAACCTTAAACCTTTGAAGGTATTAAATACTGATTAGTGAGATTTAAGTTATCAGAAATTTCATCAACATGTAAACCATATTCTTTCCATTTCTCACGTAATTCATGCGAGTTGGTTTTCCATTTTCTAAAAGTCATACTACCTTCTTGAAATATTTCATAGGCTTCCGTACTAATTTTAAATGCGTAATCAATATTTGGTTGACTTGTAATAAAATCATCAACATATAAAATGATGAATTTAAAATTTCAAAAGATTCAGGAAATGTTTCACCATGCCTTTGTAGGTGATGCTTGATAGTAGTATCCAGAAGAAATGGGCTTGATTTTACACCGAAGAGAACTCTCTCTAGTCTGAATATTTTAAATTCCTTACCTAGATCATCAATCCATGGTTCATTGTCCCAGAAAAATCTTGGAAAGTCCCTATCTGGTTCATCAATCTCGATCTGCAAAAATGCTTGTTGAATGTCTCCAGTAATTGCTACGGGGAAGTTTCTGTATTTTATTAAAAGGCTGAACAATTCGGGGAGGAGATTCAATCCAGTATGAAAACAATCATTTAGTGACGTATCACCCTTAGCATGGGCGCTTCCGTCGAAGACAACTCGAACTTTAGTGGTGGACTTATCTTCACGAATTATTGTTCTGTGGGGTAAGTAAAATGTGTTTACATGAGATGTGTTGTCAACAGGTTCGATAATATTCTCTGCTAAATAGCTGTCTAAAATAGCTTTATATTCCGAGAATAACAAAGGGTCATTTCTAAAGCTTGTTCTCAATTTCAAAAATCTTCTGTATGCGACCTCGCTATTGTTATTAAGAGAACATTTTCAAATTCGCCTTCCATGGAAATTTTACTTTATACCGGTTATCCTTAAAAACAATATTAGGCTGAAAATCAGCCATAATGTCATCGTCCACATTACTAATATTTTGAGTTTCGGATTCAATTCTTAAACTTTCCAACTGGAAAAAATTTCTGATTTGATCGGATATATCTTTTTCTTCAACTATAATTTTCATGCTGAACAATTCATTGGCTGACCCCGTATAACCCTGTAAGCACCAGCCAAAAAGGATTTCAGTAGCTACGAGAATATTCTTTAGTCTTTTGATTCCGCCAGTTACAATATTATAATAATTATCAATGCAGATTAAAACTGCAATTTGTGAAATTTGTTTACTATATATTCATAACTATCAGCTAGCTGTAAACCTTTTAATTTATTGTACGTTTTACTAATGTATTTATCAGGAGTGGGTAAGCAAGCAGCGGAAATTTGATCTGTTTCCAGAGCGTCAACTTCAATGTGTAAAGAGGGATGTTCTCTATTTACAAGCTTTACCTTTACTACATTATACGTTTTCTCAGTTGCCTTTTCAACTCCAAAAGCATAAACAGATAACGTTTCTTTTCTAATAACCGGCAATTGTAACTTTTGTGAAATGTCGCGAATTATAAATGTTCTCATGCTACCATTATCTAATAAGACACGAACTAGTTCATTGTTATCATGTTTAGGATATTTTATTATAACAGAACAAGCCTGCAAAAATATGTTGCAATGCGAGTTTTCATTTTGCGTATTACTAGTAGAATTGTTACCACAATGGGAAATAGATACGACACTTTTATCAACATTTATCTTGGAATCATTTTCAAATTGAAAATAAATAGCCCTATTATGTTTCTTACCGCAAATATCTCATTTTTTGATATTTTCACAGTCTTTAATTCTGTGTTTACACTATAAGCATAAAAAGCATCTTCCCTGCTTTTTTAGTATTTCTTTCTTCTGATCTATGGTTAAAGAATTACACATTTTACTATTATGATCAACACTATTACAAAATAAACACGGGTTCTTATTTAGAGAAGTTATTAATTCATTAGCTATAACACTATTTTGTTTATATCTTTTTGTATTAAATTAATATCTAGGCTTACATTTCAATTGTTTATCTGTAAATTTTGGTGTATATTCAAATTTATTATCATTAGAAAATGATTTCTTATCATCTAAATTATGGATAGTTGATACCCTTTCTCTACTTTCAACTTTATTTTTAACAAAACTCATAAGTTTATCTATATTCCACATTTCTCCGTCTTTTAGATTTCTATTAAATTCTAATGTCAAATCTGGGGTATTAACTTCAGTAATATTGGGCAAAGTAGCTCACTGTATGTATCAGATTTTACACCTAACGACTCTAAGTTTCGAATTTGCACTAGAAATTTATCGTGCAAGTTCCTTAAACCACAAGTGTCAGAAGACCTTTTCAAACCTTTCATACTTAATAAATTGTTTAAGTGAGCATGTACGAGCATGTCATGTCTACCATACCTTTCTTTCAAAAGTGATACGATCACTGCATAATTATTTTCAATTAATCCAAAGCCATTAATCATGTTTGCAGCCGCTCCTGAAACCAAACATTTTAGGTAGGTATTTTTTTTTATTTCTGTTAGACTTTCATTTTTATCTATTGCTAATTCGAACTGGTTCCAAAATTCTAAAAATTTATCCTGTTTCCCAAAAAATCAATTTATTTGTAGCTTTGGCAAGTTTACTATTTTTAATTCGGTAGCAGCATGACATGTCCGTACTGAATCAATATTACTACTATTAGTACTATCTGCATTAAAACTCAAACTATCTATATTATAAAGGACAAACATATCTGTGCGCAACGCATACGTCATTTTGCGAATGGCAACACTTTGAAATTTGAAATAAAAATTTGGTTTTGCAATTTTCTGTATCGCAAATTTTTAAACTTCTAAACATCGCACATTTAAAATTTTTACACCGTCGTATAAGGAAAAAATGCTCTTTTAAATGCAATTTGTTTGAAAGCTCTGTCTCAATTTATTTTTGAGATACTAATTTTTTTGTAGTTTTTAATACCATTTTTCTTATTGTGGCAACAAAAGTACCCCATTTCTATTGAAAGTCATTGAAAGTAAATGGGAAATAGTCAAAAATAGGAGATACTGTATCTTTTTGTTGCCATTTTCACATAAAACCTGAAAAAAAAGTTGAAATTAAAATAGGGGCTATGTCAAGAACATTGTCTGTTATTCCGTGACAATGACGTCATATGCACACTTTTCTATAGACGAAGTTTAAGAGTGGATTGTAAAAATGGTTTGCTTTAGCGGATGCAAATGACGTCATTTTATAAAAAAGCGTGTATTTTAATTCTTAAACCTGAATTATGTTTTGTAGAAGTGTGTCATTTTCACAGCCCAGCTGCTTTGAAATTCTTCACAGGTGAAAACGCTTCACTATTGAAAATAATATAATCGAAATAACACACTGATAAAACGCAATGTTTGACAAAAATTTAGAGTATCTGTGTTATAAAGGACAAACATATCTGTGCGTAACGCATACGTCATTCTGCGAATGGCAACACTCTAAAATTTGAAATGAAATTTCGGTCTTGCAATTTTCGCTACTGCAAATTTTTAAACTTCTAAACAACGCACAGCTTCAATTTTTACGCCGTAATATAGGGGGAAAAATTTACATTTAAATGCAATTTGCTTGAAAGCTCTATCTCAATTTATTTTTGAGATATTAATTTTTTTATAGTTCTTAGTATCAATTTTGTAATTGTGGCAACTGAAGCACACCATTTCTCGCCATTTCTATTAAAAGTAAAGTGAAAATAGTCATGGCTTATTTATTTTTATTTATTATATCCTTATTGATGCCATTTTCACATTACAAATAAAAGTAAATTTTTTTAAATAATTTTTGAACAGAAAAGGACGTCAGCCATTAAAAAAAAACACCCATTCTTCTTCATAAATCAGTTACATTTCAATATTTATAAATTACGCTGATATTGAGTTTGAGACGCTAGGCAAAATGATTCAGTGAGTAAAAATGATATCATACTTAAAACAAGACGATAATTTTCTTTGATGAAACTAAATATTTGACCAATACTAAATGGCCAATACTATGACAACTAAAGGCAAATTTCTGAATTTTTTATTCGCGGGTACTGAGATTAGAACTTAAAGTTTTTGAGAATGTTCATATGCAAAGCTGTATCGGACAAACGTGGCTGTAAGTTTGGAAATTGCGCGTTAAAATACTTTTGTATTATGAACTTGAGTGGTGCGTATGTAAATTTTGAGAATGTGAAAATAACGTACAGTTGAGATTTCACGGGGGAATTTTTATGATGTGACAAAACAAAATCCACATTACTGATTTTTCATCCCGTAAAAACAAACGTAAGAGCCTCTATCGATAATTTCATCATAATTATTCATCTTGATTACGTATTCTAATACAGTTTAATTTTTCAATAATTTAAGCAGTTGCAGTTTGTGGAAATAACATTTTGGTAATTTTAGGTTAAAAATATTATTTGTTTTAAGAATTAGACAACCAATAGAGGATGAATTTTTTATTGTAATTATTTTTGTAGGTTTATCATATTTTGATCTAACAGTTTCTTTCTAAACATTTTAGTTCGTCGAATTTCGACGGGTTCCAACTCGTCTTTATAAAAGAGAAGTGACATGCAAATAATAGCGATTTATATTACAGAAATTTATGATTCTCGCCTGGATGGATTTGCTTCGCCGATTTAGACAAGCAAACAAATAATTCGTGGTTTAAAATAATATCAATAATTTTATCAAAATAACATAATTTGCTTAATTTAATTTTTTCAAATTTTATATAATCTATACATTTAAAACAGAAGTGTGTTCTTTAGTCCTCTGCCCTGATCTTTCACTGAAACAATTTTACTAATTTTTTTTTTTTTTTTTTTTTTAACTGAAAGCTCTTCATTTGTAGATGTGATCGCACTGTCTGTTTTTTTTGTTTTGTTTTTTAATATCCCCACTTTTATTTTTAATTTTAAAAGCATTTTATGAAATTTCTTCAAAATGGTAAAAATTAGCTGGTTTGCATTATTGCAGACAATAGAGAAATAATGAGGTATTTTTATCTTTATTCATGCTATTTTCTGATAAAAATTCAAAATTGCGATAAAAATTGTTGTATAGGGTTTAGTGTCGCAAAATCCCATTAGGAGCAGAATATTATATTAGAGGCATAATGGCGGAAAATGACATACTGCTTTTGAAAACACGCATTTTTCCTCATAAATTTTCAATATTGTTTTTCCTTCTGCATGTGTACTTATACTAAGTTTCAGACACTAGGCGAAATGCTTATTTAAGTGAAAATGAAGTCATATTTAAAAGAAAACGATCATTTTCTTAGATAAAACTAAACATTTTAACACAAATGCGTCTAAAAAACATAAATTACGGAAATTTTTACCCTCCGGAATTGAGCTTAGAATCTCAAGTAAAGAGTGCGTCTGTTATCATAAAAGAAGTTGCGGACAATCGTGACTTCAAGTTTTGAGTTAAAATGATTTTTAAATTATCAAACAAAATACAATTAAAAAAAATGATGAATATGGATCTGAGAAGTGCATATGCAAATTTTGAGAAGGTGAAAATTGCTGTTTATCATTCCGGAATACCGAGCATAAGAGCCTCAATTGATAACCAAATCCTAATAACTGATCTTTATTATATTTTACTGATTAAGTATCTATATTATAAAGAACAAACGTATCTGTACGTAACGCTGACACAATTTTGCGAATGGCGGTCTTGAAATTTCGGTCTTGAAATTTTCACTGCTGCATTTTTTTAATCTTCTGACCATCGTGCATTTTCAATTTTCGTCGCATAGGGAAAAAAATTTACTTTCAAATGCAATTTGCTTAAAAACTTTATCTTAATTAACTGATGTATTATATTTTCTAAAATAATCTTAAAGCATGATTTTTTTAATTTTGTCTTATCACGTGCCCGTTTCAATACATAATAATAATAAACATTTTACACATAAAGCAACAAACATTTTTCAGCCTTTGTTTCTGACTATTTATGCATAAAGAAATTAATACTTCCTTTACAAACAAATAAAAGAATATTATTAAAAAAAAACACCAATCTAACATATTTGTGAAAGACAAATTAACGAAATTAATGCTTCTTTTATCAACAAATAAAAGAATAATATTGAAAAAACACAAAACTAACATAATTGTAATCGTACAATTTAAAATTTTAGATCACCAAATAGAATTTTTTTTCAAATGAAATTTCTTTGCAAAGTTCATCTCAGTTTACTGATTGTCTATGGTTTTAAAAACAATATTAAAACATGAAATATTTTTTAAGTTATCTATATCACGCGGAATTCGATTACGAAAAATTAATCCGTTTGCTCTTAAAACAAAATAAAGAGTTCATCATTTTCTTACGGCTAATATCCATTAAAAAACTTCCCTATGAATAAATAAATAAAATAATATAAATAAAACACAAATTTAACAGACATGTATAAGCTCTGAAATTATTAGAATATAAAAGGATGCCATAAGTAGCAAAATCTTGGTCAAATAACTCTTAGCCTGCGGCTAATAAGAAAATATCGCTTTTGATAAGTTTCAAAAATTTATTTGGTTGTATAATTCGTATTTCCTATATGAAAATTCTTTTTTGATGTAAGTGGGCAATCTAAAAAATTATTGCATATAAAAAAATTATTAGTTTTCAATTTAAAAAAAAAATGTTTTCACCTATATTCCTTAACCCGGGAAACCCGGGTACGATCCCCTAGTTAATTTTAAAGTTTAATTTATTTCTATAACATATTATTTTCTGGTCATATTCGTCAATATTCAATATTTCATTTTCAACATTTTTTGCCTTTATTAAACTTAAAATGTTACTATCAATATCCTTAATAGTCTTACATTTGACGCTTAATTTATCGACTAGTTCTTCTAAATTTTCTAAAGAATATTCATTACTAGCTAAATACTGTTCAATTTCTTCTAACAATTTGTTTAATAGAATTCGATGGGTATCACGCATTTTTCTTTCTTTATTTTCATTCTTTTTCAAGAAATAAAATAATAACAAAATCAACTCACGAACTTGATGTCTAATCCAAACAAATTTTCATTATGTTGCGCAATAATCTTTTTCACATAGAGACTTAACGGTGCGATGCACCAAAAATGTTCTATTCTTTTCTACTTAATCTAAATATTCTTTTCAAATCAAATCTAATGTCTAGGTGTTTCAACGGTATATAATTCTACAAATAATCAACATATTTTACAGCACAAACAAACATTTAATAACGAAAACAGAACAAAAAAATCTATTAAGAGATATTCGACACATTACATCTAAAGCATTCTAAGATCAACAAACGATTAGATCATTTCAGCTCAGGAATATAACAGTTAAACAGAGCATACGCTCGCTAACTAGCTGTTTAGAGAATTAGCCTTAAATTAAATTTTGTTTTTTAAAAATATGTTTGAATTGCTGTTACAAGCCTTTCGTGTATCCTACTTTACAATAAAATTATATGCGGTAATTAAAAAAAAAATAGTAGCATTTGCCAGAATATAAAAGTACTCAGAGGTACGAGATAACCCTTTTTAATCTTAGTTCTTAGTCATGGATGTGCACATTGTCGTTTGTCATTAAGTTTGACGTATTATTGTTGAACTAGAGATGATCGGGAACTTCATGTATCATCTGTTCTTGACTGAAAAATTATCATAATTTAAATATAATAAGAAGAAGTGCGACGATTCCGGTTTTAACTCATCCATCTAACCAGTCGGCGATAAGATGGAGCCATGGTAGGCTTATTTTCGATTTGAGATGTCTATGAGAAAACTTATGTGCCAAAATAAAAATACCTTCTGCTTCAAATAGTCTATTGTTCAACATATTTTCTCTCTATTCTAAAAAAAAGTAACTACCGCTGTCACCGCCGCCGCCGCCGCCGGTTTTGATTTTTTTTGTGACCGGAGGCATTTCTTCGTTAATATTAACAAAAATAATGCATACAAAAATATGAAAATCGGTGGTTTTATACAGAAATGTTTGATAAACACACTGATGCAGACAGTTTTCAAATCGAAGAATTATTTTAAGAGTTATTTAATGCTAAAGTTGGACAAAATCGTTCCACTAAAAATGTTTTATAGCAGCAAAAACTATGCATGGCAGTGTAATCATTTTTAGATCATTTTATGCGTTAGAATTTGCCGGAGTGCAGATTGCATTAATTTTTTTATTTTGACTCATTTTTTTAGGTTTTATTTCTATTTTAAATTCAAATTTTCAGCATTTCTAGAGATAATTTTTACAGATTTCAGAAAATTGTACTAATTTAAACTGTTGCCAACTGTATAAAAAGCGCAAGCAATAATATTTGCTTCAGATTAAAAATTTATTTACACGTGACTATTATAAACAGGAAAAAAACTTTCAAATTAGAATTAAATAATTACGTATAAAAAGCAGGAACTTATTAAAAATTAAGTCATAAAAAGTATACACGTGAATTTTAAAGAGAAAGGATATTGTAAAATAATAAATTCATTAACATGCGTTAGAAGTCTTAGGAGAAATTAAGTCATATTTACGTCACATTATAGTTATTACATAAAATGAACACAAAATAATATTGCAAAAAAGTTTACATTTAGAAATTGCGCTAGACATTTATTTGATATTTTGAGAATTAATTTAAAATGTCTCATTTAAAAGAACTTTCTTTTCGCTTTGTTAAAAAATACCAGGAGACAAAGACTCTCTTTACTTAATTCCTTTTATATTAGCTTATTTTGAAATGTTGTTACACGTGTATACGTCATCAAGTTATTTTTATTTCGACGTTTTATTTGTGTTTTTATTAATGTTGTACGAATTTATTTGTTCTTTCGTTATTTAAAATAAAAATTATATCAATTTGTATAATTTGGCAAGTGGTTTGGCGATTTATATAATTTGGCGAAATTGGTCGACAGGATAATCAAGTAGTACCGCAGCGGATTTGGCGTTAAAATTCCCCAATCAAAGAGAAATGAATAGAAATTCGTTTATAGGGAGATCGCCACTGTTTTTTAAATTATAATTCAATCTTTCGAAATCTTTTTAAAGTCGATCAAATTAGCGTGCATTTAGAGTCTGCGGTGTCTGGACGGGGGTTGGCGAGCGTAGCTCGTAGGGGGCCGAGCCCCCTAGTTCTATAAAAAATTCAAAACTACCAAAATTTCAGTGATTTGTGCAATAGACAAATCATTTCAGAAATCGTGTAATTTTATATGTTACCAAAGAGTTGTGTAGTTACTGATTCATATTTAAAATTCATTAATAAACATTAAAAAAAACCTTTCGCGCTTCGTATATTTTAGCCCGAGTAGTATTAATAGTTAAATGTTGTGTATTTCAATAGTCCAAAACATCGTGATTAATTTTGTTAACGTAAATAAAAATAATGTCATAAAAAAACCTCTGACGTCATTCGCCTATGAACCTGGGAAATTAATGTTTGTTTTAGAAGTGAACGTTTAGATAACACAACTCGATTTTCTGAGCATGAATTTCTAAAATGGAAAAGGTAATAAAACGTCGTCTTTTGTTTTTTTTATGTTGGGAAAATTAAGTGATTTAAGAAATCATCAATACATTTCCTTTTTATTCTAATTTAATTACTTTCCAAAATTTCATAATTTTAAATTTTACACCGTTGACTAGGAGAGAAAATGTACTTTCAAATTTAATTTGTATGAAAACCGTATTTCAATTTTCCGACTTTTTATTATTTTTAAACCAAACAGCTCGATTACGGGACATTAATGCTTTTACGCTGGAAACAGTATAAAATATACAAATATAAATAACTATAAATATACAAATTTTTGACAATTTCTTCGATATTATTTTGGGGCAAGTGTCTGATACGGAAGTATCGTTTGTAAAAAAAGGTTAAAATTCAGATTCAGCAAAACTTTTAAGAGATGAACCAGAATATGAGTTCAACTTATAGGGTAACTCTTATTGGGTCGCAACTTATAAGGTAACAACTTATATTAGTTCAACTTATAGGGTCACTCCGGGAGAGTCGCCGCATACGGGATAGATGCCGCACCCCTTGTATTTCTTGTAATTATCGATAGATGATCGTCAAACGCACAGTATAGGTGCGCAATGAGACTATTTTAACCAGTGTATAGCGTGAATCCCATTTCGATGTTTACTTGTAGAAGTACAATCCTTAATTTGACGCAAGTGCATGATTTCACTGTCTAAACTTTTAAACACGTTATGTTTAAATACTTTTTATACAATAATTACTAAATGCATGCATTATTCCGAAGTCAAAGCTAAGTGTAGCGTTTGTATAGAGTACTGTGTGTATGGTTACGCCATTCCCCTTAGCGATGGCAGGTAACTGTGATGGCCGACGTCTGCACCTTGCAAAATGGGATACATGCCGCACTGCTATTCCGGTATACATGCCGCAGTTTCTTTTGTACGGGATGATTAAGTTTATTAACTTTTCCTTTTCTTTTTGCACAGACTAACCATGTTAGGCATGTTATCACGTTTACTAAAACCAAAGGAGAAAAAAGGGGGAACTGAAAAGTAAGAAGGACAAGAAAGATACAAGTCAAGGTGATAATAATGAAAAAGTGGATTACACGTAGCTCAGACGTTCTTTGCAAACTACTCCAAAAAAGAGGAAGTTTAATTGGCTTCATTGCATCAGGTGTTTAAATGTAGTTACATAAAGACTGTATTTTTTCGACACCTTTTTCTGTAGATTGTAGTCGAAAAAACAGATCCCTTAACCCATTCGGGACCATAGGTGCATATAAGCACCTTCATAAAGAGCTTACAAAATTTATTTCTGGCACCAGTAAAAAAGAAACATAATATTTGCTTTGTTTAATTATAGCATTTTCATGATTATTTAAGTAAAGATGTCTTCTTTTAAAAAAGTGGTACCAACGGAATAAAATTTGTGTAAAAGCCACCGGTCCCGAAAGGGTTAACAAATAAATTATGTAAACACAATTTTACTTTTTTTCTTTTCCCATTCTAATGCATTGATGCTACGTTGTTGCTGAAATAACAATTAAAATTTAATGTAAAAAAAAAAAAAAGGTCGATAATTTTAATAGTGAAAGTAGGCAACAATTATTAATTTGAATCTAATAATGCGTACTCATTTAGTTCCATTTCGTTATTACATCCATAATTATAGTCCAGATAGGAATATTTTTTTTAATATTTTTATTTATAACTTCATTCTGTTCTTATTACAAGCGCGGCATAACTACAGCACAAGTGCGGCGTCTCAGCCTGAATGTACGGGTGACGCGCCGCAGTGTAATGTTTTAGAAAAAATTGTTAAAAAAATATTAATAATTGGTTTTGAATTTTTTTGCGGCAGTACACGCGTTGTATATTTAACATTAAATAGCACAGCATAATTTTTTTTTTTATTTTTTGTCCACCATGGGACTTTATACACAAATTCAAAAAAAGTGTGCGGCATAAATCCCGGAATTATCCTACTGTAAAAAAAAAATTATGTAACGTTATTCCATAAAGTTGGTGGCAACATTCTGGCTCCAATTTTATGAAGTATCTTAACTTACATAATGGTGTAATTAAAGGCACATAACCGGTGCATTTATTACACATTAGTGTAATGCAACAACAGTTCTATCGGCTAAATTACTCAATAAAAAGGAGGCAGCCACCAATTTTATAGAGTAACCTTTGCATAATTTTTTTACAGTGTACTGATTATAACCAATGAAATTAGTTTTCGTTTTAGAAGTAAAGGTTTAGATAAGTAAATGCGATTTTTTGCGCTTAATATTTGAAATGGGATATTAATAATAATGATTGATATATGAATATTTTTAGCAATTATTTTAAATTTTAAGTGATAACCACGATTTCAACCTACCGTTCTATGATGGGCATTCACATTAGCTTACTTAATGAGAATAAGTTTTTAATTAATCAATTTTATGTTATTTATTACAAGTTTTATATCCCAGATTAAATAAGCCTGGTATAACGAAACAAAATACTTTGTATCTTCCATTATGATATTATTAAGGAAATAACTCCCTCATTTTTATTTTTATTTTTATTTATTTATTTATTTATTTTTATGAATCAAATAAACCACAAAATAATGAAAACGCTATATAATCACCTATGTAAATTTTTAAAGAGATGAAAGTTAAACTATGCATATCAGTATAAAATATTTTGGATTAAATTTATTTATTGAAATTATCACGCTCAAAAAGTAGCGTTTTTTGTAAAAATCACCCTTATATACAAAATAAAAATGTACTGCGATATTATTTTTGGTATGATATTCTTAAAATGACGTATTACAATTTCATTTTATTGATTGTTAATAAAATTTATTTAATTTACTATATTCCGTTAACATAATTATAAAATTGTCTAGAAATTTTAAGGAAACATGACTTCTACGCATCACAGGGCTTTAGCCTGTTAAATTTTTTTAGACAAATGTTTAATAACAAATTTTGTCACTTGAAACTCAACATACGCCGCTAAAGAACTAGTTTTAGACAGATTTCGTAAGAAACCTATTGCATTTTCCCCATTGTTGGAATTTCTGAAAATATTTTTTTTTTTTACAGATCTATGCCGATCATGACCCCTAGAACTCAAAACCACCTCCAGTTAAAACCTTTACCTATCTATCTATTTATCTATGTACATATACATATGTATTTTTTATGGATACGATAACTTCCATAGTTCTGCACAAATCTCTTCCAAACTCATACATAAAATCAAGGGCCAGAAAATCTCTTTCAAGTTCGTTAATGGGCAAAATCGGACCAAGGGTATGATTTCTGAATTATAATGCGTACCAAGCCAGTTTAAAGTTATTATTACTTCTAGGAAAAGGTCCAAAAATTTATGCATGACAGATTTTTGATATAATTAAAAATGGTTCAAGGGACGAAAAAAATAGGGTTTTAAGAAGAAACAAATTCATAACTTCGTCGATTCACAAGATATCAAATCCACTTATTATTTTTATAAATCTCCTTAATATTATGTACAACTTTTATATTGACAAGTTTTTGATAGGACCAACTTTTACAAAATAAATAAATAAATAAATAAATAAAATAAAAAAAAAGAAAAGAAAAGAATAAAAGAAAAAAAAAGGGGGTTTGGTGGTTGAAGAAAAAAAAAATTCATAACTTCGACAATTCACAAGATATCAAATCTGCTTAAAATTACTATAAAGCTTCTTAAATTATCTACAACTGTTTTACTGACAGGTTTTTAATAAGACCAACTGTTACAGAAAAAAAGGTGGGGGAGGGGAGAAGTTGTAGAAGAATAAAACTTCGAAATCTACCTGTTCCTGTAGGCCGAACCGGCAGCGAGTTTTTTCATTTTAGCTACTTTTACTTACGCTCAGATCCAGCCATCCAGTTAGTGAATTCTCACATGGCTAAGGTATTTTTGTTGGGTGGCGTGATCTTGCACCTAATTATTATTGAGCGCAGAATGGTTTCAGTCAAACTAATTTATTGTTTTTTTTTTTTTTGTGACTAATCCAAAGTGGATAGAAATTTTATAATACGTTAAAAAACTGCTAGTTTATCAGAGGAACTTTGCCAGAGAAATCTTGAGTTACGAGCACATTTCCTTTCTACATGTTAAAAGACTATAAAGGTAAAGACAAATAAGGCATCAAACAGTCCTTATTTGTGCTTTTAAATTATAGAGCAAACTGGGTAATTGGGGATATGTTAGAGGTCTGCATGGGCCCGGGATTGACTCGATACCCGTACCCGTACAGCGGATCAGGCCGGCAACACGAAGGTAGGCTTTCAACCTGGCCAGTTTGGCACAATTAGAAATATTTTTCTAATTGGTCGGGCCGGGTCGACAAAAATAAATAAATAAATAAATAAAAATAAATAAATAAATAAAAAATAAACGAAGCTGATAAAATATGAACCATTTTCAATGGATGTGACTTTCGCGAGAATAAACATAAATGTGCTGTACGAGTCGATGCATTTTTAACAACATCAATACAGAAATGAAACAAAGACTAGCATAGAGCATAGGCATCGGATATTTAAATCGTGTGCGAGCCTGAGCTATTATTGGTTCACAATTTTTATCTACATATTCTGGACGGGCCGGAACTTGATTTAATTGTTCCCGGGGTGTGTCTGCCAGGCAATGTGTTTTGTAAAAAATAGTAATAGCGATAATGCACTTCTGTTAACAGAATCATTAGAAGGCGTTCTCAAATTCCCTGCTCAACAACGCGAAACTTTCTGACAGATTTTCTAACTCATTCTTAAATGCAAAGGCATAAAAGTACGGGTCTGACTATTGTAGCGATTTGAAATCAGATAGCTGTTTCCATTTTTTGATAAGTAAATTTTACCTAACGAGTTATAAGCAATTCTTGCCACATGACGGCATGTTTTTCTCCTTTCCCATGCTATCGTGTCCAGAAATTAGATTCAAAAGGCCAACTTTGACAGCATTTTCTGAAAGATCTTTTGCCTTTATCAAACAATGGAAAACGCTATTTGAATACATAGTTTCTGATTAAGAACACATGCAATTTTATCCGTTTCCGAACAAAAATGAATTTAGAAATGTGTCAGAAAGGAGCTCTTGTGGATTTGAGAACAGCCTTAATAAATTACAGAGAAACATTTTCAAAAATCTGCATTTTATTATACAGTATCAAAAGTTACGATATTTTTAACCATCTATTTAGATGCGTTCGTAATTATATAAATGTGTAGCTCCTATAGTCGTCGTTCAGTCCGTCTGTCTGTCTGTCCGTCTATCCGCATATAATAGAGCAAAAACTACCCAACTGAATGGTCTTAAATTTTAAATTTATAATTGTTGCAAAATTTTGTCGAGTCATTTCAAATTTTATGAAAATCGGATGTATAGTTTAATTACAGGGACAGTCAAAAGTTTTCCGTTACATTACGGCCAATGTGAAAAAAATTATTTCAAGTGCATTTTAGAGATGCTACAGACTTTCGAACAGAATGAAATTGATATGCACTTATGAAGCGCAGTAAAATAGATATTCAGTACAATATGCGGTGAAAAAAAATATTTATAAAACTAGTTACAGTATGAACGCACCTCATTTGCCACGTTTGACGTGTAATTTCCAACTTGTTTTTTCTTTTATTCTAAACAACATTAATTTTTTTTAATGAATCTTTATTTGAATGTTGAAAAGTCTAAGCGTCTAGGTGATCATTAATGTTGCTATTGTGTATTTTCTGTTTTGAGAACACAATTTAAAACATGCTGTAAAATTTTCCCACAAACATGTATGTAGAATTCATTACAAGAATCTTAAATGCATGCGAAGAAAAACCGAAATTTTTTGAAGAAATTGAGTCGGGCCGGACTGGGCCGTGAACTGTGAAAATATAAACGGATCGAGTTCGGACCGAACTTTTAATTTTTACAACGGGCCGGGGCGATCCAATATAACTTTTGTTCGTGTCGGGTCGGGCCCGTACCCGGACCTGGAAATTTCGACCCGTGCAGACCTCTAGGATATGTGTTTTATTTTTTATTTTTTATAACATTACTCTTCTTGTTCAGGACAAATACAAACATCTGTAGGTGCAGTTACATTCATTGTATAACACTCACATTTTTCCTATTCGTTTGGAACCACGAAGGTAGCTTTATAAAATAATAAATAAAACACATATCCTTAATTCCTGTCCATAAATTCCTTAAAAAGTTTAAAAATTCTTATGAAAAAATAAAATAGAGAAGGAAATCAAAAAACTAATTTAATCAACGCACCAGTTCCGTGTAATTCGATCATAAGCTAACTGAATACCGCTTTTTCTTTATTATTATTATTATTATTATTATTTTTAATTTGAGTTCTTCAACTGCATTATTTTCTTTTTTCGCTTCATTTCATAGACATCTTGCGAAATCTGAAGACATAAAGGAGAAACAATGTACACAAAGAACGAAAATATATGAACGGGTGAGAACATGATATATCAAGCTACAGTCATTTCATTTTATAACCCTCTCTGTATTATGTAACATATAATTTAAGCGGCACATTTGTTCATATTTGCTTATTTATTTTTATGCTTGGAGTAAAAAACATAAAAATGGCTTTTTTCGAATGTATGGAATACGCTTATCTGTCTCACATTTCAAGCAATTTCAGCGATAACACGCAAATGGGAAAATAAAATAATATTAACGAAATCTCTTTTGTTATTTTTCTTCCTTTTCATAAATAAACTCTCAGAAATCTTTTGCATTTTCAATGTACACAAAAAAATCAATTTAGTGTTTTTAGAAACATATTTCAAAAGACTACGTCTAGTTTTATTAAATCATTTTATAAATTTATTTATTGTGTTAAAAACAAAATAAGTTTTAAAGTTTGTATGCAATTTCTTTTAAAAGAAAATTATTAAAAGAAAAGTAATTAGATTTTACAGATTTAGTACATAAAATAAATGTTTTCGGATTTGGACTGATTTTTGTTGTCATGTTGACTGATAATGTTGTCAATTTAATGGACATGTTTGTGGAACTGTATAAATTAGGAAAACCATACTATCTGGGAGTTATATTCCATTTGCTAGACGTCTGGATTATGCATGTGTTGATTCTCTACCAGAAATATATAAAGCCGCTAGGATTATCAAGTGGGTAAATCTGTAACCAATGTCTCTATATATTTTCAAATCTCAAATGCTAAAGTTTTGATATCACAGAAATTCCCAAAAAGAGAGAGAGAGGGAGACCATCCTCATCAGATTTGACTTCAAGAATTGTAAGGTTGATTGCAGTTCGAAAACCAATAGATGGAATCCAATTCGAAAACTTTTACCATTTTCCTAAGCATCTTGGGAAGAAACAAAGAACCAAACTTTGTAAAAATTCACATTGCAGAATCGGTTGCGAAAAGTGTAATTTTTTTTATGATGCAATAGGAATAATAACTGTTTTAAAGCATTCCATTTCAAATAAAAGCCTTACGCGCCGTTGCAAGCCCAAGATTGCTAATTATTTTGACATTTTTCAGTAATTTGAAAGTGTTTTTCTATTTGTAAAAATCTTTGTTGACAATATTGCAAACATATTAAGTAACAATTAATTACAGAAAATTGAACATCCTACCATCCCCCTTTTTTAAAAAATTCCCAATGGAGCCAAATGACACCATTGAAAAGTCCCATCACCTCTCTGCGATACCAAATATAACCAAAAATAACTTTAAAGAAAGAAATATTTTTTTTACGTGAATCTTTTTGTTGTTCTAGAACAAAAATAACTGTAATTCAGGAAAAATAAATTTTTCTTACTGTAAATAAAATGTGGACCTCAAAGAGTTAAATTATAGCCGGTATGTTATTCTTCATTTCAATGTCAAAAAATTAAAATTATCCCAGGATTGATTTAGATATACAATCGCAGTATTTTAAATAACAAACACATTTGCTGAAGGTAGCACAGCGAAAATTTGAATTTCGATTCAGTGGTAAGCAAATCTAACAGTTTGTTAACCCCTGTTTCCATCCTGGTTCTAAACCCATATGATCCATGAAGGTTCAGACCAAGACTCCCTTATCGTACAATTATGATATATGTTGTTATGATAAATATGTTATTATGATAAAGGGGTCTTTGTCCAATGATAAAAAAAAAAAAAAAATGATTGTGTTCACAGTGTTTCAATAACATTTTATTTGCATTAGTGACTGAAGATCTTTAACCCTACAAGACTAGACATCGTAACTATCACGACTATGGTATTTTAATATTAACGCTATCTACCTATGTCTAGTATTCTAGGGTTATGGGAACCATTACTGGAACATTTGCCTATAAAGAAACATATATGTTTCTTTTCCAGACTTGTGCAATGTGAAACGGATTAAAAATGTGAAAAAATAGACTCGTAATTGATATTTATGTGATTATTTATCAGTTTTTGTCTAAATTAATTAATTATGCCAAAACAAAAACAAACAAACAAACAAACAAAAAAAAAACACTGAATCCAAAGTGCAATGTGAAACGGATTTAAAATGTGAAAAATAGACTCGTAATTGATATTTATGTGATTATTTATCAGTTTTTGTCTAAATTAATTAATTATGCAAAAACAAAAACAAACAAACAAAAAACACTGGATCCAAAATAAAGCTTTGAAGGCATTTGCAAGAGAGGACAAAATAATTCAACATGTTCATTTGTACTTTCTAACTAGTCGCCCTAAGATACCATTCTATTATTCTATCAAAATATTAATAGTAACTTAAATTTATTTCGCAATTACTCTCACTTAAATTAAATATTCATTTAAATAAACGATATCCTTAACAGTTTTGTAAAAAACAATAGCGGATTCAATTTATTTTCTGCGTTAGTTATATCTCTGGAGTCTATATGACACCCAAGAGAGTCGTATTTGATGAGGAAATGCAATGAAATTATTGTTTGGGAGAATGCGATAATACTCATAATCTTTAGATGAAGTATGAAGATTGTTTTGCATAGCATTTTTAATGAGCATTAATAGTCTTGCCTCAGGTAAGTTTAACTGTCTGGAGTCAGAATAGTTTCTTAATAAGCGTCTGACCTTTAGATAAATTTTTAAATGCCAGTCAATCTTCATATTATAAACATACAGATTTTTTCTGAAACGCTTCATTAATTTTTGTTAAATATAGTTATCTTAATGGTACTAGTATATGAGTAAAGAAAGACATCATAGTATGTATGCAGATAAAATTTTTTTAATAAAACCGTATAATAATTATTGTAATGATTTTGTAAATGAAATTCCAGAGCATACGCTGCATTTATACACAGACTATTTTTGTAAAATAAACATCTGTGAAATAATAAATTTAACCAAAATTAAAAATTTCTTAGTAATATGAAAAAATTATAAACAGATATTCTTTAGCCAATTTTTTTATTCTGGAATAAAAACCCTTTTAATTAAAAAAAACTTGCATTTTCCAAAAAAAAAAAAAAAAGCCTTACAAAAAAAATTGTACATATGTTAGTAGCACAAGATCACTTCAGATTGATCAGGGATATGTGTAAAATATTCAGGCACAATTACAGTCAGTAATATGTAGTAGTTTCTTTAAACAAGTACATCGAAGTTCAAAATACACCATTTTGAGAAATTGAGTTTAATTTTCAGTGCATAAACATTACTCAATTACTTAAAAAAAAATTAACTTCACGTTGTCGTATAAACAAAAGTAATATACCATTCGAAAGGAGAAAAATAAATCGATTATCAAAATATATCAAAATATCGATTTTTTTTCACAAATTTGCCTTCCAGCTGCTCTTAAGTGGATGTAAGCACTAAAGAAATGGGAGAACTTCCTCAATGTGGAATTTTAAAATGCCAGTCAATCTTCATATTATAAACATACATATTTTTTCTGAAACGCTTCATTATTTTTTGTTAAATATAGTTATCTTAATGGTATTAGTGTATGAGTAAAGAAAAACATCATAGTATGTATGCAGATAAAAATTTCTTATAAAACCTTATAATAATTATTGTAATGATTTTGTAAAGGAAATTCTAGAGCATATGCTGCATTTTTACACAGACTATTTTTGTAAAATAAACATCTCTGAAATAAGAAATTTAATCAAAAATAAAAAAAATATGTAAAATGTCTCAGAGAAGATTTGGATTATATATATATATATATATATATGTATGTATAACCATCGAAATAATCTTTATGGGTACTTTTAGTATAGTGTCTAGAACAGGGGTTCCCAGAATTTTAGACCGACGTACCACTAAATCGAAGTTCATACTTTCGCGTACCACCACGTAACAAACGTAATGCTAATATAAGAAAAACTGTGAAAATGGAGCATTCCATATTTTCTTTGATTTCAAATCACGACTTTAAACAAGTTTACAACATTAAAAACGGATTTCCATGTAATAAAAAGAAACACACTTTTGATACAGAAGAGAAAAAATTCAGCCCACAAACTTATATAAATAATGAATTGTATTTTAAATACAACTTCAACACTGAAATAAAACTTCCAACCCTCCTACCAGATCTACCAGGGAAAAAAATGGGAGAAGGGGGGAGGGAGCGTGTGGTAGAAAAAAGCGCGTTATAAAGTACACTTGGGAAAAAATAGTTTTAATTGTTCCTATTCGAATAGACTTCTACTATTTCCGTGCATTCAAACTTTACCTTCAAATAATTAAATTTAAAAAGCATGTTTAAAAAAGCATGATTTTTCTGCTAATTAAATCTGTTTTATCGATTAATTTTAAAATTAGGTCTTCATTTACAAATTTTAACTTTTCCTATATTGATGTAATAATCACATGTGTTTAATTCTAAAAAAACGGATTGTATCATAAGAAATGTGTACAGATTTCAGAGAGAGTGCCAATAATAAAAATGTCTAGTAATGCATGCAAAAAAAAAAAAAAAAAGTTTACAATCTTTCATTTGCATTCGAAAATTTCTATAAAAGAAAAAGCTTCATATTTGCATTCGAAAATTTCTAGGGTGATAAGTTCACGCTTTTTTTGTTTTTATAGTAATATGCTGTATTTCTTTTTACGTTCCAGTAGCAAGAACGTCACGTACCAGTACTGGTACGCGTACCATAGTGTGGAAATCCCTGGTCTAGAAGATAGAGTGTGGCAATCTGCCAACCAAAAATTGCTAAAAAATTGCATCCCATAAATGCTGAACGATGCTGAATGATAAATGCCGATAGCAGCGACATCGGATACTTCAAATGTAAATATTGTACAAGGATTTAATTGAGAAAGCGTTGCAGCAACGTCTGTCATTGAGCATCGTTCATCCTTTATGGAATTAAATTTTTTATCACTTTTCAAAGGATTACTGGAATAGTCGATTGCCACACTGTTGTCTTTTAGACGCTAAACTTCTAGTAATATTTTTACAAAAATAAGAAGAGTGACGAGATATTAGCTTCTTTGCGCAATAATATATGTAAAAATGTTGCTATCATTATACAAATAAGATATTGCCACCAAAGAAAAGAAAAGCCTATTAAGCAGAATTACCATATATTTTACATTTTTTGTGTATCATATCCCCTCATACATCTGTGTATCATGCATCCTCATCTTTCTGTGTATCATGTATCCTCATATATTTGTGTATCATATATTTTCAAATATTTGTGTTTTTTCTTTCCGTTTATTATACCAATTTGTAATTATTCATTTGAAATTTGAAATATATTAATTGAATGTTACTTTCATAACTTATAATTACGTCTGATATCTATCTTTAAGATCGGGATGACATAGAAGTGTGGGGTTGGAGATAGGGTGTGTGTGAAAAAAAAAAAAACATTATTCTGCACATATCCTTTCATTTAAGGTATTACATGACATATCGTAGATACATTTGAAGTTTGGGAATTTTTCAGATAGCGCCCCCGAGCGACAGAAAGATAAAATGGGGGGACAGAAAGACAAAATGGGGGTGGAAGGGGGGAGATGCTAATTGTTGGGATTTGTTATGTAAATTTTTTTCTTAATTTTTGAAAAAAATTAAGGAGCAGTAATGAACAAATTAAAACTTTAAAACTCCCCTAGTGGTGAAAAAAGGAGTTAAGAGGATGGGAGTGGGTGCTTAGTAATGTGTGCACCAAGAGATTTAAAACGATATATCACATGAAAAAATCCATTTTCGCCTCCCCCACGGGGGAATGCCCCCCTAATTGTCTGGGGTCAAAATAGACCGCACGAACCGAAAGCCCGTGAGCCACTTTCGGTCAAGCCTTCAAACGAAGTCGAATCTCGCTGTAACTTAATTAGGGGTTGTGTTAGAAAAATTGCTTAGAATATACAGGTTAGAGCCCGAGAGGTTAAAAAAAAATATTCAACTTCCCTCCCTCTTCTTTACAATTTTATAAAATATATGAAATTATAAAAGCGATGACTTGATTACTTTTGTTAATTTAAAAATTTTCTGCTGAAGTTAATATTCAGAAATAGTGTTAACAATTACTACTTATAAATAAAAGGGACAATATGTTCATTTTATATAGACTATAATAAAAATCGGATGTAAAATGATGATAATTAGTGAAGAAACGCTTAGAGTTAAAAAATGTGCCGTACCAAAGCAATTTTTTCTTTTTAAAAATCGATTTTATGATAAAATAAAAAGTTCTGAATCGATTTTTACGAAAATTACATATCCCGAATCAGCGTGAAAAAATAGACATAGATGCATGCTTTTAAAATCCAGTAAATTCAGTATTTATAAAAATTTTATACCCCGAAAAACAATCCTAGTCCAAAAACTGTCTGAGGTTTTACCAGGTGTCTGGCTTTAGAAGAAATGAAATTCAAAATAAATCCTTTCATTAAATCCGATTTTTAATTGATAATTAGAGTTCTGATGGGAATATTTTAACAAAAATTACACATTCGGAATCAGCGAAAAAAAAAATTACACACATAGATGCATAAGTATTAAATCTATAAATGCAATATTTGTAAAAAATTATGGACCTGTAATCTTTCCCACTACCCTCAGCGACTGTCGTTTGGCTTTGAAACACCTGCTTTCTACTCGTAATCTTTGAAATAAAATTACATGGATTTATACCAATCGATTTTTAATGGATATTTCCACATCTAGATGTAATTTTTGAAAAATATTTAAAAATTCTGAAAGAGAAAATTTTTATGCGCCTGTGCGCGCATTTTTCAAGTTTTTGGTCCTGTAGATTTCAAGATATGCGCGTCTTTCAAATCGCACCGTACATTTATTGCCATGGACCCCTTTTAAATGGCAGTAAACCCTCTCCTTTTTTTTGCCCCCAAATCTTTGCAGTTTGATTAAAATCAATTCTTCAGTTGAATTATGAATATTTTTCATTCTTTTAATCAGGGTTTTTAAATAATAACGTGCGTTAATTATGATTTTTTCAAAATTTTATGATTTTTCGTGTGATTGCGAGTGTTCAGCTATAAGTATGCAAAATTTCAAGCCTCCAACAGTTTCTGAGAACGAGCTGTGTCATGGACGAACGGAGAAACAGACAGAGGAGTGAGACGAATAGGGTTTCGTTCTAAAAACTATTTTATTCAAAAATGGAAAAACGATGCGTGATCTGAAATACAGTTTTGACAGAATTATTGGCCAGTTGAAATACATCGTTGAAGATTCGTTTTATTTGCGCATTATTTGTAACGGATTTCTTGAACATATTATTAATACATCATATAACGTCACTGTATCTTAGTTTTCATTTTGTTAATATACAAATAGTAAATAATATTTCTTTGAAACGTATTTCGATTACATCTTCATTCAAATAAACGTTATCTTCTAACTGTTTTGTAAGGAAGGAGCGTATCTCTTTACTTCCCACGTTATTTATAATTTCTTAAGAGATTGTGTTCATATGTCACCCAAGAGACTCGCGGTTGATGTAGAAATGTAATTACATTATTCTTTGGAAGAATGTGATGATATTTATAATCTTTAGATGTAACGGGACGTTTGTTTTCTTTTATATCTGAATAAACTTCGAGTTTCTTGCCTTAGGTAACTTTCAACTGCCTGATCAGACTATTTTATTGACAAATACTTAATACTTAGAAGAAAATTTAAAATCTACCTATATATATTAAATCTCAATGAAACGAATTCATGAAACGATTTTATGAAACGATGAAAATTTCTCCTAAAACCATTCCTATAAAAATCTACTAAAAACATTATGCGGTGAAATTAACACACACACACACACACACAAAAAAAAAAAAAAAAAAAAAAAAAAAGGAAAATCCATATTGATCTTCAGACTTAAAAACTGGTATCAGAATTTTAAAATTTGATTTAGTTTTCGAGATATTATTTTTTTTCTAATTATAATACTTTTCTCTAATGATGGAAACTCAAATTTTAATCATAACATACCTATTTTTTCATTTTAGAGAAGGTTATTATTTTAAACTAATTTGGCGACTAGTTTGGTTTCCCTTAAACGTATGCTAAGAAATAGAAATGTATCATGTTACTTTTATTCATAACTCAATTTGAACAATCTTTCGCCAAATCGGAAGATCCTGATAGAGAAATCAAGAACTCGGCATTGTTATGTTAGGAGGACGCAGGTGATAAATCGTCAAACATTTTTCCCGTTGTAATTTTTTTTATTTCATTAATTTCATTTAAAATATAATCCTTTCATTCATTTTATTTAAAATACAAAAATTTTATTCAAAACTGAAACATTTAAAATTTAATGGCTTTCAATTCTTTCTTTAAAAAAAAAAACGAAACGAAAAGAAAAATATTAGGCACAGATGTCATATACGTACCGGGGTACCTAATTCGCGGCAAAATGGCGTTATTTCGCTTGACATAGTAACACGGCTATTGTTGTTCATTTATTAATAAATGTTTATTAACCATTTGGAAAAATAGTTTTGGTCCTCGTCAGGGTAGGAAATCAAAAGCATATTTGAAGCTTTTTATTGGTCGAATCCGCATTTTATTCGTTTTCTGATTGGTCTATGCAGTAATCACTACTTTCCCTTTACTTTCAACAGAGATGGATACTTCTGGTGCCACTGTGACAAAAAGTAATAAAAACTACAAAAAAAAATTTAATAACTCAGAAACAAATTGAGATACAGCTTTCAAACAAATTGCATTTAAAAGTACATTTTTTTTTCTATACGACGGTGTAGAAAGTAATATTGTGGGATGTTTAGAAGTTTAAGAATGAAATTTCATTTAAAATGGGTCGTCAGATTTCTTGAACGATGGAAAAGCCTTTTCCCGAACAGCCAATGAAATGCTTGGATAATACGTAAGTTTCAGGTGGATAATACTTAAGTTTCAGGAAATCTGACGAGTCGCAGGCGATTTTTGTCGCTTGCAATTTTTACATGTAATAACACTATTAATGTTTAATTCATGGCGTACGTAATGTATGATCAACTCCGTGAGATTTTTTATGTCTTAAATTTTAGTCTTTGAAAAAATCATTTTCCAAATGACCGTTGTAATTTGTTAAATTGCTTTTTTACTTTTATTTTCTTTTTTAAAATTATATAAATTGTTTTGTTCTATAGTTATTAATTAATATTTTTTTATTTATTGTTATTTCATTTAAAAAATAATAGAAAATAATTTATAAATACATAGGTAACAGGTATTCGAAAACGAGGTTTTCGCCAAATTGTCGTAAAAAAAATCCCTCCAAACCCGGTGCGTATATGACATCTGTGCCAAATATTAAATATTGCAACAAACCATGACATTTAATTTCAACTTCAAAGCAACGTTTTAAATTTAAAAAAAAAAATGCTAACTGGCGAGATAAAAAAAAAGCTATTGGCGAGATTTGCACCCGGCTAACATAGAAGTACCAAGAATTCTTTGCGATCGCGGCAACTTTTATGTAGTTCTATTCAATTTTTTTTTTTTTTTAATCAAAATGGAAACCTATCATAAGTAAAGCGGAGGGATCAGCAGGTTATTGTTTATGGCAGTTACATGACTTGGACTATTATAATGTAGATGAAATGATGGCGACGGAATAATATTTGGCGACTTATCACCTGTGCCTGGCTAACATTAAACAAAAATGAATCCTGGAATATAAAAAGCGAAGTGGTCCACCTGGAACTATTGATGATAGTCACATGACTTTCGCTACTAGTATAGATATTGTTTTCAATTGTAAAAACAGCGCAAAGAATAATATTTCCTTACGATTAAAAATTTGTTTACACGTGACTATTAAAAACGGAAAAAAACTTTAAAATTACTATTAAATGAGTAGTGCTAAAAGCAGGAAAATATTGAAAATTATGTCATGAAAATTGTAGTTACGCGTGAATATTAAAAGATAAAGGAAATTTAAAAATAAAAGATAGATTAATATGCGTTTAAAGCAGTAAATTGTAGTAATTACGTCACATTTAAAATGGCCAAATAATAATACTGCCAAACAATTTAAATATATCTATGATGGACATTGAATTCATATTTCATATTTCGAGATTATCTAATTAATGAATGTTCCCCATTCTAAGACACCGCGAATAATAATATTTCTTTTTAAAAACAAAAATGAATTTTCATGTGAATGATAAAAGAGAAAGAAAATTTTAGTGAAACTTAGGTCAAATTGTTTTTAGATTCTGCGGTGTCTGAACGGGGGTTGACGAGCGTAGCTTGCAGGGGGCAGAGTCCTCTAGTATCAACATAAGAAAAATAATTCGAAATATCAATTTTTTTTTAGAATTCAGTTATCTCAATAACTGCAAATGCGTAAATACTGTGTTATAATAGGCAGAAAAATATATTCCATTAAGAAACAACTGATAAATCCGCAGAAGACATTTTATTTAGTGATTCATCATTTTGTCTCGAAAAAAGATATACAATAAAAGAACTAAAAAACAGAAATTCTGCTTTTTCAGAATTTAGTGTCGCCCCCGAAGAAAAAAATAAATGTATATAAATATAGATAGTTCAATTTTAAGACTCCAAACACGCGCATTTATTTTATATAAAATGACGTCATCTGCACACGCTAAAGAATTCCTCATTTACGATCCAGTCTTAAACAATATCTACTGTAAAATAGGCGTACACTGTAAAAAAATCGGAGGAGTTTTCCTGTAGGAATCGGAAAAATAGTTGCCCTTATCGTACCGGAAAATTTTCCGACCCAGCTCGGAATAAAATCCGTAAAAAAAAGGAAACATTCATTAAAACGGTATTTTTTTTATTTTATTCCGAGCTGGGTATAGGAAAATTTTCCGGTACGATAAGGGCAACTATTTTTCCGATTCCTACAGGAAAGCTAGTCGGATTTTTTTTTACAGTGTAGGACGTGACTATCACAGAATAATACACAAATCCAAAAAAAGATATTTTGTCATTCAAGAAACTGGACAAAAAAAAAAAAAAAAAAAAAAAAAAAAAAAAAAAAAAAAATCGGCTATTACATGATTCATATGCCTTCATGTGTTTGTAATATTAATATAGATACTTAAAATTAAATTTAGTTTATAATAGCTCCATGTTTTATCAGAAATCTTTCATTTATATTTTTTCAAAATAGCACGTATTTTAATTACTTTTTTTTTCAGTTTTTATGAGAAAATGGCAACAAAAAGATGTAGTTGCTATTTTTGAACTATTTTCCCTTTACTTTCTACAGAAATGGAGTACTTGAGTAGCCAAAATTAAACAACTGGTGCTGAAAGCTACAAAAAAAAAAAAAAAAAAAAAAATTATCTCAAAAATACAGTAGAACCTCTTTTATCCGAAACTCTCAATTAACCGATTTTTTTTTTTTTTTTTTTTTTTTTTTTTTTTTTTTTTTTTTTTACTATCGCATTCCCTGTGTGCAAAATCCATTTTGGAAGCCTTTTTTTTTTTTCTTTTCACTATCACATTCCTTGTGTGCAGAATCCATTTTGGAAGCTTTTTTTTTTTTTTAATTACCGTATTCTTTGTGTGCAAGCGGTCCTTTCCAGACTACGAGTACATGAAAATGAAAATATTTTCGATCCCTTTCCTTAGAGTTCCTTTGAATTTAACTTGAGCACCTGTAAGCTGCGGAGTGGAACGAAAAAAAAACGAACAAATTGGCAATTCTGAAACTTTTGAATGTATTGCAAAAGGTTTCCCATGGCTGGAGCAGCAGAAAGACTGTGATACTGGTGAACTAATAATATAAATAAACTCCGTGATAGAGCTTCGATCTTCGAAGCAAAGACACCGAAACTGCGATAAAAAATACATTTTTTCAAATCCTTGTGATATATGTAAAAGTTACTTAATTTCAAAATTAAAATTCAGGAAATTTATTCTTGTTTCTATTTTGCTATTGCTTTATTTTTATTAAGCACTTGTTACCATAATACGAAATGTTGCATATATTTCTCCTTAATCTTAAAATTGAAGCATTCTCGATTATCCGAAAATTTCGATTTTCCGAAAGAGGTTTGGTCCCAATCACTTCGGATAATCTTGGTTCTACTGTAAATAGAAATGCAGTTTTCAAACTAATTGCATTTAAAATTACTTTTTTTTTTCAATACGACCGTGTAAAAATTGAAAATGTGCGATTCTTAGAAGTTAAAAGAATTACAGTAGAGATTATTCCGTACAATGATACATCTGTTTTGTTTTACGGCTGGCTTATACAACGTAAAATTATTTTTTGGAGACGACACATTAATAGGTGAGAGAAAGAAATAGCATACTGGGGGCTAACAAGGAGGAAGCAAGAAATCTGCTTTTCAGAATTTAGTGTTGCCCCCGATGAGGAAAAGAAAAAAAAATATTAGCCTCCGGTATGATATGCTATTTCTTTCTCCCAGCTTATTTTGTGTCGTATCCAAAAAATAACAAAAAATAACAAAGCAGTGCGATTAAATACTCTATGGTAATTTTTTAAACTTCTAAGCATCGCACATTTTCAATTTTTATACCGTCGTATTGGGAAAAAAAGTACTTTTAAATGCAATTTGTTTGAAAACTGTATCTCCATTTATTTTTGAAATATTAATTTTTTGTAGTTTTTGGAGCCATTTACTTAATATTGGCAGCGCAAGTACTCCATTTCTGTAGAAAGTAAAGAAAAATTAGTCGTGAAATATTAATTATATATTTTTGTTACCATTTTTTCATATCAACCGAAAGAAAATGTAATTAAAATATTTTGAAAAAATGATAAACGAATGATTTCTGTTAAAACATGGTAAAACATTTCTGTTAACAATGACATATATTATAAGCTATATTTAATTTTAAGTATCTAATATTAATGTTACAAACAAATGAAGGCCTATGAATCATTAGACAGCCGGTTTTTTTTTGGGTCGAGTTTCTTTAATGACGGCATCTTTTTGCTGCATTTGTGTATTATTTCACGATAGGGACGTTCTATGCCTACTTTACTGTAGATGTTAGAGTGGATTGGATCGTAAATGTGGAATTCTTAAGCGGATGCGAATGTCGTCCTTTTACATAAAATAAAAGCGTGTTCTGTAAGTCTTAAAATTGAAATATGCTTTGCACTATTTATATATATACATATTTTTTTTTTCATCGGGGAAATTCTGAAAAAGCAGAATTCCTGTTTTCTAGTTATTATTATTACGAGGTGGAATTGTCGAGTTTTGAGGAAAGATAATGTTTAAGAAGGAACTGCTTAATTAATTTATAATAAACCTTCAAAATTAGTTACAATAAAAAATGCATCTTATATTGGTTTTTCTAACTCTTAAACAAATGTTATTTTAACCTAAAGGTCGCTTCTCTTCAATGAAGACACTCTAAATTTTTGCAAAACTTTTCGTTTTATCAGTGCGTTATTTCAATTGCATTATTTTCAAAAGTGAAGCATTTTCACCTGTGAATAATTCAAAGCTGCTGGAGTGAAAATGATGCACATCTAAAAAATGCATTTCAGTTTTAAGACTTAAATACACTCTTTCATTTTATACAAAATGACATCATTTGCACCCGCTGAAGAATTCCAGATTTGCGATCCAGTCTTAAACAACATCTATAGAAAAGTATGTATACGACGTTACTATCACGGAATAATACACAAGCTCAGCAAAAAGGGGATGTCGTAAATTCTAATCTAATGATTCATAAACCTCCATTTGTTTGTGACATTAATATGGATGTTTAAAATTAAATATAGTTCATAATAGCTCTATGTTTTATCAGAAATCAATCATTTGTATGTTTTCAAAATAGCAAAGTATTTTAATTACAAGTTTCTTTTTAGCGAGAAAATGGCTACAAAAAGATATAGCAATATAGTATTATTTCTTTTACTTTCTACAGAAATGGAGTACTTCAGTTGCCACCATTACAGAAGTTTGATTAAAAGTACAAAAACATTAATATCTCAAAAATAAATTGAGATGCAGTTTTCAAACAAATTGCAGTTAAAAGTACATTTTTCCCTATACAAAGGTCTAAAATTTGAAAATGTGCGATGCTTAGAAGTTTAATAAATTGCAGTAGAGATTATCACTATTTAAAGTTCAATGATGCATCTGCTTCGTTTCACAGCTGTCTTGTGTAACGGAACGATATTTTTTTAGGGACGACATTTTAACTGTTACCCGAATAAAACAGCACATTGGGGGCAAATTAAAATTTCACTCAGTTTTGACAGAAAAAGTTTGTAATAAGTTTTGGCTTATGCAATAGGAATTATAAGAATAATAATTTAATATATCGAACTATAATAATTATCTTGGCAAATTTACAATAGTTTTCGAAGATACCATTGTATTATTACACATTACATGTGTATTTTATATTTATTCTGTGACAATATTATTGGTAATTAAGTTTTCTTTGAAAATTACAAGCATTTCATTTAAATGTTCAGAAACTATTTTCGATAAGACCTTTAGCCTAGTTTTTCTAGAAATGAAGGTCTAATATAAGACAGTACTGACGAATGCATTAAAATCAACTGTTCTTTGTAATTGTCTGTCTAAAGGTATTCTATTACAGATTTGCAAATTACAAGCGTATTTTACATTTATTCCGTATAAATACTAATGGTAACTAAGCTTTCTTTGGCAATTAGACACATTTCACTTAAATATTAAGAACTGTTTTACATAAGACATTTAGCTCGGATTTGCCAGAACTAATGATTGAATATAAGATGGAACTGACTTATGCAGTAAATTGATCTGTTCATTGTAACTGGCTGTCTTAAAATAACATTGTATTATTACACATTACCAGCGTAATTCACATTTATTCTGTGAAAATACTAATGGTAACTAAGATTTCTTTGGCAATTACACGCATTTCATTGAAGGATGGAAGCGATTTGTAATCGAAATGAGTTTTCCATTTTTGATAAGTAAATTACCTAACGAGTTATAAGCGATTTTGATCGCGTGACAAGATATTTTTCTCCCTTTTATGACTGGTTTTTCTCTTTTTGTCCGGAAATTCGGTTCAAAACGCCCACTTTGACAATATTTTCTAAAAGATCTATTGAAAAAAAAAAAACTAAAACTAAAAAAAAAAAAAAAAAAAAAAAAAACTGGAAATTTTTTTCGATCACATAGTTTCTGAATAACAACACCTGCCGATTGCATGCGTTTCCGGATAAAAATGAATTCTAATTTATGTCATAAAGTTGCCCCGTTGCATCTGACTTAATAGTAGTACTCTGAAGTAATTTTGAAAAAAAAATTCGTAAAGAGAGACATATTGTCACTAGTTCATAATTTTGACTCCAATAAAGTACATACAATAAGACATTCAGATCAGTAGAACCAAAGGTTTAACAGAGAACTGATTATATTCAACAGTTCTAGGTAACTAATGTTGGTCTTAAGATATTATACCGAATGAAAAGTACCAGGACTGACTACTAGCATGCAGCACAAACAACATATTGGTTTGATTTTCTAGAAAGTACCATCGTTCGAAAGATTCGTGTCAAACGTAGTGACATTTCGACCATTTCTTTAAGAATTGGATTCATTGTTAGTACCACTACTTGTGCCTTTCTTAACACAATGGACGAAAGAGAATTTCGTGTTGATTTACGATATTCTTTTTGACGAAAACAAATACAGTCCAAAACCAAGAATGGATTATGGATCATTACGGTACATCTGCTCCGTCAACTCGAACCATTTTTCGATAGTTTAGTGAATTTAAATACGCACCGTATAAAAGTACCAATGATTCTTCATGTTTTGGATGTCAAGTTGGCATTAACTATGGGAAATACAAAAAAATCGCCATATTGATTTAGATGAATGCAAAGTGAAAGTTGGGAAGATTGTTGATATCATACGATAGAATGTGTGAGGAATTTGTTTCCATGAACATTGATATATAAAAACAATCTTTGCGCGAGATGGGTGCAGTGTTTCCTTAGAAAAACAACAAAAACAGAAACGTTTTCAGAACGACATTTGGCGATATTTCAGCGTAATCTAAATGAGATTTTACACAGATCAGTAACATTGGATGGAACATGGAATACACGTCTAAGTCCTGTAGGCAGCCACATGAGTAGTTGGCAATGAACGGAAGACGTCCAAAATTACCAAACATTCAACAATTAGCTGCAAACGTCTTAGGTGGTATTTTTTGGGATGCACATAGCATAATATTTATCTACTAACGTGTGAATGGAAAAATTTCACGGTAGAGTATGCAGCATTATTTAAATATTTGAACTAAGAAAAAAAAAAGCATGTCACATATGGCAATGAAATGTGTTGTTTCACCAAGACAATGCACGCTGTTACATATCCATGAAAGCGATGGCAAAATTTAATGAATTTAAATACTAATTGTTCCACCATTCCTCGTATTCTCCAGATTTGTCTCTCAGATATAATTATTTGTTTCCTAATTTGAAGAGGAACATATTTGCGTCAAATAAAAATGTTGAAATGCAAAACTGATGCATATTTTGGAAATATAAGTTTTGAGGTAGGGATTTTGATGCATATATTATAGGACCATTGGAAAAGTATTGCTCAAGTAAGAAATTATATTTTTTCTGCATTTAAGAGTATTTATTGCTAGTCCCGTTATTGTTCAATGCATGTATTATCATTTTTTCATTATAAATACAAGTATTTTAAGGGGTCTCAGGACTTTTAAAGCTTTAAAATTTTCGAAATTTTAATTTTTTTTAGATGTTAAACTCCTATCTTTTCTGAACATTTTGATATAATTGTTTCATTTAAATTCCAAGTAGAACTGAAGTTATGGCTTTTACATTTATACACGTTCAATAGCTGAAGCGTCGTTTCGGAAAATTTGAAGCCATTTTTCTCCAAATGACGTTTTTGGGCATAACGCGCACGATATCTCAGAAACTTATGGATATTTTTTCATGAAATTTTCAAAACATATGTTTTGTGTTAGTCTGTATATACTGAAACTAAAATTTACTTTTTATTGTTCAAAACAATATTTTTTTAGGTGATTATACTGTTGAAATATTCTTAATGCATTAGCTAAATACAACTTTGTATTAAAAATATAAAAAAGCTTTAAATACAAATTTATTTAGGTTCAGGGTAATTATTACAATCTGAAGCATAAGTAGACGTCAAAATTTTTATTCCAGTTGCAATACTTATTTTGTAATCGTGCGCGTAAGCTGTTATGCCGATTTTTTGCTCGTCAAATGTCTAACAGTTTGGAGCCCCTGTAAATGCTAATTCTGCATCTTATAATTTTTTAAATACATGAAATGAAAGAACATACTTATATATTTCATTCCAATTAAAATTGTGTCTTAAAATAAAATACATTTTAAGATATTAAATGTCGAAAATGGTCTTTTTTTTATTTTTTCCAATTTTAAGAGTTTTGAGACCCCTTAAATTTATTTTATCAAAAAACTAACAGTTAAGATTTGTTTTTTACAGCTATATGCATTTCAATTAGATATCATCTCTATAATAATAGCCTAAGTCATGTGACTGTCATCAATAGTTCCGTGCTGACCGCTTCACTTTTTATATGCCAAACAGCCAATTTGGTAATTTAATGTTAGCTAGGCGCAGGTGATAAATCGCCAAGTATTGTTCCATCGCCATCATATCACCGGTATTATAACAAAGGTGGTCCATCTCATGCGACCATCATAAACAATTTTTCGTGAGGTAAATTAAAACAAAGCTTTGATGTTGAAATTAAATGCCATAGTTTATGGTATTATTTATTACTTTTCTTCTTCTTCTTCTTTTTTTTCTTTTAAGAAATAAGAGAAAATTGAGAGTCATAAATTTTAAGTATTTCAGTTTTAAATTAAAGTTATGCATTTTAAATAAAATGAGTGAAAGTATTATATTTTAAATGAAATTAATGAAATAAGAATAAATACGACGGGTACAATGTTTGGCGATTTGTCATCTGCACTGGGCTAACATAAAAATACCGAGTTCATGATTTCTGTATCAGAATGCTCCGATTTGAGCAAGTAAATTCAATTATGAATAAAAGTAACATGATACAATGCTTAGCATAGATTTAAAGGAGACCAAACTGGTCGCCAAGTGCGGCTAGTTTCAAATAAACAGTTTTATAGGTAACAATGAAGTATTCAGTTTATTTTCTATATTAGTCATAAATTCTTCACAGTCTTTCTTAATCGTCCAAAGAATAAAAATGGAATGGCATTTTTTTTTGGAAGATTGGAATAATAATGCATTCTTCAGATGAAGCATGAAAATTGATCAGTAATTTCAGAGAATTTACATGACTTCCATGGCAAAATTTCCGGATTTCCCATAGAAAATCATTATGATAGGAAAGAAAATGTTCCATATTTGCCGAATAAATGAACCAAATTAAATAAAAAACTGTACTACAAATTCTAAGTATCTAACCAACATATCTACCAAATACATATAAAGATAACTGGCTGTTTATTACGACAGTTATCGCAGAACATATACACATAAACACATATACAATAGACAGCAAAAATGTATCGTCTCTACAGTGAGTCTTCACTTGACATTTCGGCAACTATCTTAAAAGACCTTATCCGAGCAGAATTCTATAGAGGAGGAGGTCCAAATACCAACTAGGGTCCACATACCGGCTACTAGGTGTTCTGAGAACTGAGCGCAGCGCAGCCTAGCGGCGATAGGTAGCGTTTGTAACTTTAATTGAGAGAAGAAAGTTACGAAAAGTACGCTGCTAAAGTTTGTCTCATTTACAAACCGTAAATGCAAAAGTGTCGAAATGACGTAATCTGGTACATCAAAAGTATTTGAGATATATGTTTCTAATTTTTTTTAAATATACTGATCGTATATTGGCTTGAATTGATGATTAAGTTACTTTCTAGACATATTTAGCTTTCAGCTGCCGCGCGCACAGTATTGGTATTTTATTATATGAATGAGTAATACCGGTTTTAACTTAAACATAGCAGTGGTCCGAATACCGGCTACCTAAAGTGGTCTAAATACCGGCTAGCCGGTATTTAGACCTCTCTCGGTTGCTCTGCTTGAAGGGGAGGGAAATGAATTAATTTAAATATTTCCATAATTAATAAATTAATTTAAATGGTTCAGAAATAGTTCCAGTCCCATTTTGCAATATGAAAAAAAGCAACCTTGGCCGTAATTCTTCAGGAGCGGCACTGGTTACCGGATTACTTCACAAAAAAGCACTGATGGACACTCCAAAATTGCCTGCAATAAATCTAAAGACAAAGTAGGAAAACGAGGGAGGAAAACAGGCAAAATGGGCAGAAATTTGATTTTTAAAAAGTAAAAAAGGAAGATATTCAACAGAAGTGGATGTTGCAATTTGTGTCTTCGGCACGGGTGATTTCTCTGCGGACAAGAATGGGGGAGGGGATTCTGGATTCAATGTCAAGGATGCGATACATTGGCCTATAGCGACTGCACCGACGCAGAGACTCATATTATGTTTGTAATTTTTCAGATAAAATAATTCTCATTTCAATCAGCAAGCTTTTTTTGTTTTACACGTTAAAAACAAAATTAGAAACATAATGGAACTGACTGTGAATGGACTGTGAGAGAAGTATATTACAAATTTGACAAAAATGTTTGTTTATTAAAAATTGCGTATTTTTTCTGTGCATAAGAAATGTTATTAATCAATTAAATTAATTAAAATATTATTCTTATTGCTTAATAATTGTCATTAGCTCTATTTGTGTGATCTTTTGGAAAAAAAGACTTAGGTAGCCGGTATTTAGATCCCATTTTCAAAACTCAAAATTTGCAGACTTTCGGAATTTTGCTTTTTATAAACAGAAAACGCCTATTAAACTGATTTATTTTTCACTAAACAGGTGTAAAACATATCTAGGCACCCTGCTGTTACTTTTTCTTTTACTAATTTTGAAAATTGTATGATCTAGATTGAAAACGAAAGTGGTAGCCGGTATTTGGACCTTCTCCTCTACTATTGTATAACAAGTCAAAAACTATTTTTAATTAATCAACGTTATTTGATGTAAGATCAGGAGGAAAAAAAGGTTACTCGCAGTACTACTTACGCGTTCCATCGAACCGTGTGGCTATCGTGTCCAGGAAGGTGTTCTGGGGAGCTAACAGTCCCTTCCTCGCCGGCATTGGTTGAGGTGGTGATGTGGTATGCCGGGCGGCTCTGCTGCTCTGCTTAGCGTGCTGCTAGAGAAAAGTGCTCGGAAATCGAACTCGAGACCTCATCCTAGGCCACCCCTGGTCTCCGCCTGGGATGGTCTCCGGTGGATGATATTTCACAGGTGTATACTCCTTTCGGGAGATGACTGTAGCAGCAACCGGAGAGCATCGTTAAGTCATTGTTGCTTGACGTCTGTAAAGATATAATAATAATAATAAGAGGGTTTGATTACAAGTGATATAAAGAACAGGTTAGTAAGTAAATATATGGCATTTAAAAATTTCTTAGGTAAATTATTCAATACAAATCTGGCAACTATTACTTTTGTATGCTGCTTGAGGACACCAATGCTAGGAAAATTAGATGGGCAGCTAGACGGCCAATGGGGAACCTAAGCCGGACACAGTAACATTGCAAAATATTTTTAGAAAACTGTCTTTTCATTCAATATTTGTTATAGAAAACAGTTACATACCCTTAATCTGTCCCTATTATGACCAATGGGAACGTTTCAAATTTTGTCCAAGTAAAAATCAATCCATAAAAATAAATCTATAAAACCGGTTGATGCGATGGTCCCATAAGTCATGGGTGTTTCTGTTTTTCTATTTTGTCGCTGCATATTCCCTAAGAGATTTTGTGTCATAAAAACCTTATACAAACTAACCAACCAACCAATAAGTCCTATTGATAGCATCTTTTTCTTAACGGAAATATTGCATGGAAAAGTCAACTGTTAATGAGTATCTCTGTAAAAATGAAAAATTCACAATGCTAACCTATTTCGCAATACCATCCTTATATTTTTAAAGAGTAATTTCATTCATCCTTAGTGTCGTTATTTGTTTTAATTGAAGACTTTATTAAAATCTTTAGAAGATCTTTATGAAAATATTTCTGCTCGAAGTCAGAAAATAAATAAATAATAGAGAAATAAAAGATTTGAAGATTTCACTAAAAGTAACAAAAAATAAAATCCCAACAAACCAGAATTGCAAATCATTTGAATTAAGAAGTTTTGCAAGAAACATTTTTGTATTTGGAAAGAAAATTAATTCTCTATTGTTTATTGTTTCAATCCTAAGTAACACTCTCATTTCTCGAAAAACTGTAACGCGGATAATTTTTCAATGTCAAACAGCTTAAGTTAAAAATCTAAATACGGTTCTTCTCTTTTATTCAAACTGTAATTTTATTCGTGAATTTACATGTTCAAAATTTTTTACATGTTTCAAAATATTTTATGTGAAAAAAAAATAACATGCAAAAATCATTTCAGTTCTAAAGTCATAATCCTATATTATTATTATTTTTTAAATATTGAAAGCTGAATGCTGTTTCGAACTTAAAATTGATTTGAAAGTATGCCTATCATTTTCTAGTTATCACGTAATTTCGTTTTTAAATTATTTGCTTAATATGGCATAATTTTGTTTCTCTTCACAAAGTACGTATATGTTATTAAATCATAAAAATGTGTGCCATAAAAATAGCTATATATCATTCTTAATCTCTTTAACTCCTTCTTAGTCGATTTTGCATCGAATTTTTGATCCAAAAAAATCTTTTTTTTTATTATTATTGCTATAAATTAATATATGTTCAAGCTTATGTTCAAGCTTCAATAAGAAAATGCAAAATGATTTTGTCAGTAAGCAGTTTTTCACTTGACCTGTTGGTGGCTGTATACGTAATATTCCATTCACTGATCTCCAGCTTTTCTTGCAATGCACCCACGTTTTGGATTTAAAAAAAATATATAGTCTGATAGTATATTTATGAACTTCCATCACTAGATAAATCAGAACTATGACCTTCTTCACTGTAAAAAAAACGACATTTTTATAGTACAAAGTACTGTTCATCTCCCGCATAAACTCGATCACAATGAATGTGCTATATCTTTCTTTGGTTTCCTGACTATATTAACATGGAAAATACAGTAGTTGCGTAAAATTAACAGCACAATGTGCTGGCAATTTGGACGCCAGCAGTTTGTGCTATAAAAAAATGCGTCCAAATTGCCAGCACATTGTGCTGTTAATTTTACTCAACTACTGTATTTTCCATGTTAATATAGTCAGGAAACCAAAGAAAGATACAGCACATTCACTGTGATTGAGTTTGTTCTGGCAAATATACAGTGGTTTTTGGTTGTGATATATTGGATTCCTTCAGTGTTGAATTCAGATTTTTTTCTCCGGGAGGTATTTCTGCGATTTTAGGTGTGATATTTTAGAGATCCGATGCGGAAACTGCCCTTTTATCCATTAAAAAGCATAAAATCTCAAACCATCCGGGGAGAATGTCCCCACCATGCCACCCTCTGATTTCAACACTGGATTCGTTGCCCTCGAACTCACTCTCGGAATGCATCATAAAAGCCCTTTTGACATGCTATGATAACTTACAGAAAATTGAAACAAAAATAGTAGGACTATAGTTGCGCGTTTTTCAGCAATATTTAGAAATACAAAGAAATACAGAAAACAATCCCGAAAAAGAACGAGAATTCACTTTCAACGAGGCAAATTTTTTATTCGTCGCATGGCACGCGACACCGACAGCACAAAAAATCAGAACGTATGATATGCGACGCCGACCAAGAAGAGGTTAAAGCATTTTTTATATTGCATAATTACAGTTTTACTAAAACTTTTACCAATACTTTTATTTTGTTCTTTTAATTTCCAGTTTATTTGTTTCTAAATATTCCATAAGTTTGAACAATAATTCATATGAATTACATACATGATATTATAGCATATTTTATTAATACTTAAATCATAATTTAAATATTGCGCGACGTAAATAACAAAATATTATTCAATTACTTTCCCGTGGTTTAAATTGGAAATTAATCCGCCTTGTTTAACGAATTCAGTAGAAAAGTTTACAAATTCCAAGAATTCCTAATAGATTATAAAGGTATTAGCTGTAAATTACTGGAGCAGGTGTTAATGAATATTTATTACGCAGAATTAGTTGCGCCGAGGTTTTCCGCGGGATTTGGAAAAGGAAGGTTTATTTGGTAATATAATAAACGAACATAAGGAATTCAGTGGAAAATACCATAATGCATTTAAGACAAGAACTTTACGATAGCTTTGTAAAATGAAAAAGCTTTGGTATAATATGCATTTTCAATCGATTTTGGTAAATTTTCTTTTTGTTATAAATGTTCGTCATTTAAATGATTTAGTTACAAAGGATATTTATTGAAGGATAAGAAAAGATTCTAATGAAATCTTCAAGAAATTAATTTACTCAGGGCTCGCAGCGCTTTTATTTCTTTTTAACCTTGCTACCTCTATTTTAAAACAAAAGTCTCCATAGAACATTTGTATAGGCAATTAAAATAATAAAACTTTTGTATAAACCACCATAAAATCAAAACAAAACACAGGACCCGTTTCGAGTTGGAAAATATAATAGCCCAGGCTGATGACAGGCTCTTATATTTTCCAGTTCGAAACTCGTCCTGTGTATTTTTCTTTATTTTATAGTGATTTTTACAAAGTTTTTATTATTTTAATTGTGTTTTATCGCTAGTTTTTCGGTTCTGTTTCAACCATTTGTGTAGACTTCTACAAAAGAAATATACCAACAATTTTACTGTTTGACAATACTGGTAGTAAAAAAAAAGAAGAAGAAGAAGAAGAAAGCTGCTCTCTAAAATTAGGAGGAGTGAAAAGTTCATTCTTTGAAAGAGTGACAGGCATTTTCACATTTTTTTGGAGTGAATTTTATAAAAGTTCACTCCTTAAACAGTAGAATTTCCACTCCCTACAAAGAAGTGAACTATTTCACTCCATCGTCGACAATGAAATACGCCACTCCATTGTCGAGAGTGAAACATCTAACTCCGCTTGACGATAGTGAAAGTCTGGCATTATACACTTTAAACAGTTTCCGTTCAACTTTGAATCAATATATGGAGTAAAATAATGAAATGCACCAAAATATGGCACTTCTTAATTTTCAAAAACACCATTTCATAATGTAACCTTGGAAATTACGCTGATTTGGTACTAAAACGCACTCCTTTTCAGGAGTGAATAGTCACTCGTCTGAAAGAGTGACTAATCGTTCCTGCTTAGAGTGAATATTCACTCTAAGGAGGCGTGATTATTGTATTTATTGGCATCACTCATCAGCCTATCAGAACAGTATGTCTACAACGCTTTTTTTAAGATAAGAGAAAGACGTTCGCCATTTTAGATTAAAATACACGTATATTATTAAAGTGATTATTTTGGAACGTAAAGGTAAATCCTATTTAATTTTAATCGTTTATTCCTGTAGTTTTGTATGTTATGATATGAGTTAAATAGTTTTATATACAATTGATTTGGTATTGTGTTCCTGATTTCAGAAGCGATGTTTTCCTATGCGATTCTCTGTTGTAAAATATCTTAATTTGCAGTCGCGTGAAAGCAAAATGCTGACACAGAGGCTGATTCATGCCTTTATTCATAGTAGAATGTAAACATTAATTTTCAGTTATTTGATAAAGAAATTGGGTTGAGACAGTGATTTGGGATGATAATTTTTTTTTCGGTTTTCGTCATTATTATTTTGTAGTTAAATATAATATTGGATTATAATGATGTTACGAAACAGTTTCAGATTGAAAATTAGCATTATACTGGGAAAATGTCTTTTTCCATATTACAGTAGTGAAACTTTTGAAAGATTTTGTTTTATTACTAATAATACTTTAAATTATTATTTAAAATCCTAAATCTTCATACCAATCTTTTCAGATTTAACATTTACCAAATTCATAAAAAAAATCGGGATTTTTTATAATATATGTTAAGATTTGTGAGAAGTTTTAAAATCTAATACTGCACTTTATTCATCTATTATAGTTTGTTGTTGTTTAATAGAACAATTATAAAATACTAATTATTATTTTTAGTGTTTTACAAATTGGTAGATTTATTTTTTTTAATTGAATGAAACATTTTTTTGCTGTTTATGATTTTAATGAAACATTTAATTATTGACATTCTGAAACAGTTATTAAATTTCCTTCTACTGTAAACGTATTTTGTACGTTTATAATGCACGAAATTATTGGCACTAAAAAATAAAACAGGATATTTAAGCATTGGAATAATGTGTTTTTTTGCCTGATGTTCATAGATAAAACTGATTTAGTATATTTTTTAAAAAGTTCATAGTATCACTTATATAATATAAGATTGAATATATTTTAAATAGATGAATAAATACTTTTTACTTTAAAAATGTTTTTTCAAACAATAAGAACAGTACATATGTAGTCATTTCTTTTATTTTTATATTTCCTTCTTCTTTCTATTTCCTGGATCAATCTTTTCTTATAAAACATACGAAAAAGATTTAGCTCATATTCACAAAATAAAATATATACGGGAATAAAAAATAATTAAATCTGGCTTATGTCGTTCCATAAATAAGCGTGGTATTAGTATCCGTTTTTCAGCAATAGCAGAAGAAAATTCGAAATCATGATTTCAGGAATATGTTTAAAAGAAAAATTTATACATATTCCAGCGAATATAAAATTCTAGACTCTATGTTCATACTTAATAAAACAATGAAAAATCACAACACATAAAAAAAAACTTACGCATTCTTAATATTTAGATCAAGCTTAGAACTTATTAAATAAAAGATGTCAGTTGATGACCATTGTTTTTTAAGTGGAAAAATTAAAAATATTTTAGAAGGGTAGAACTCTGGAAGATTAGATATAAGCTCAATAGCAATGAATACTGAGACCTAAATACTTAAAATGTGAATTACACATTAAAAAAAGAACATAGTTTAACGAACATCTCGGGAATTGTTAAAATACTAAATACAACTTAAGGGGTACCTGAAAAGAAAAACTAATATTAACTGATTAAGATTTCGATTAATTACTTGCCCTTATGGGCATTTTAAAATTATCATATGAGGGGCTCACAACCATAGTAGACTAAGTCCATTTCGAAAAAAAAAAGAGATAGTCCTTTTAGAAGGTTCATAAAATCTATTTTATCCGCTCTTACAATGAACCAAGTTCGTTTCCACATACTTTATCATATATATAATCAGTTTTCAGACTTGGATTACTGAGGGAGCGAATAAAACAGATTTTGTGCATTTTAAATGGAGTATTGTAGCGAACATCTTATATTAAAGATTATTCCGCTATATGGCAGCACTAGACGACAGTACCTAATTTTAGCGACTGTCAAATAGATTTCTCCCGTCATTCCACGCGGTTAGTTTTCCGGTAGAGTTCTACGAGACGCGCGATGATGAGTGTGTGAAATGTACGCGTCTTTGCGTTAAGATTTTCTCGCCGTTTTGTTCATGAAAGGTGGAGGGAAGAAGGTGGGGTGATGAAGATGTATGCATGTAAATGTATTCCCGAGGAGATTTCTTCTGTCGTTCGTAAGTATGTAAATATGTACAGCCCTCCTGTAAATAGAAGTATGCCTTATAGTACAAAATTTTATTAAACATTCTTTCTACTGAAGTATAGATTGGTGTGTCCTTTTGAAGTGATGAACCCATTATTAAATATTGTGGCACCTACTTATGGAAAGAAGGTAGCTATAATGGCTTCTCAACTTTGGGCCTGAATCAAACCGAACCGAGATAAAGAGGGGCTGGTGCGTTATCGAAGAAAGATTGTATTAAAAAATGCTGTTGTTTTATTCACAGTGTCGTGCTCTACGAATTTATGAAAGGGTGCTGGTGTTTTTAAAAGTGTTTTAGCATCTGCTGTTCAGACGTCGCTTCTGATTTCAGCTAAGGCAAATTACAAATGCCGTTCGCTCTCCAAAATTTTGAAGGGAGATATGTTCCACGAAAGATGTTTGTTGAGCTTCATGTATATGTGTCAAGTAGTTGTGTAAAAGTGTTCTAATACTCCTGTTACCGAGACGTCGATCCTCGGAACAGAAAATAATATATTATATTCTAAAAGACGTTATTCAAGATAAAAATATGGATGCGTGTAGTAGCTATCTGAAGATAAGTACCTGTATAAATTAATTTCACTGAACTTTTGTTTATTTAATTTTCGTAACGAATATTTTGTTTTATTTTACTTTTGATGTTAAAATTTTTAAGATAAATTTGAAAGTATATAATTTTCTCTTTAAGAAAATAAATTGCGTCCGTTTTATCATTGATATATAGACGATGTAAAAAATGCACTAATTTCATAATAAGTTAGAAATCTAGATGACGTAAAGGTTATCTGTAAGAATTTAATTTTGAAAGTAGCATCTTCGATTGATTCAGATTAAATCAAAACAGTAATTTAAGAACAAAGTTGTTCTATTAAACCATATATTTTACTTACTGATTAAAATTAAATTTTGTGTTCTAATTTGAGAAAACATTTCGTTTTGAATTTAATAAACTTTATTTTATTAAAATGATATATTTTGAAAGATATTTACGATAGAATATATTTTTTCTGTGAGTAAGTTGAATTTCGTTTTGAAAAACGACTGATTTATGAAATGACGAAATTAAGTTCTGAACAGAACTTTTATCAAAATAAGTTTTCTTATACGTTAAACATTTAAATTTGAATTTGTTTTAAAAGGTTAAAAAAATGTTTCCCGGAACAAAAGTAAATTGTGTTGTTTGAGAATGATTTTGAATTATTTTTGCTAGTAATGTAATTTTAATTACTTTTGAATAATTGGGATCTCAGAACAAAAATAGAAAGTGCTCTTTTGAAAACAAAAATTTTAAATATTCTTGCTTAACGTAATATTATTTTTTTTCCTTAAAAAGAAATTGAAAGTTAAGAACTGTGTAGTTCTAATTATTTTTGTTTTATTTTGAGAGTTAATATTGAAGTTATAGAATTTTACGTACAGGGTATCGTATGACGCAACGGTAAATCCAAACTAGTTCAATTTTAGTTTACCTCCCTAAGGAAAGAGTTATTTTGGAGTTATATGTGAAATAAATTAAAATTTTATATTTTAATGATATTACAGTAATTTGCATTTATATTTATATTGTATTTTGAATATTTTTTTATGCGTATTATGATTTCTGTAAAGAAGTGGGGATCCCTGGGTGTAAAGTTAGGTTTACGTAAAAAAAAAAAAAAAAAATCTGAATTCTTGTTCTTGAAATTGAAAATTTTTAAGCGAAATTTTAAAATTTAAATTCTTGTTTTTGAAGAGCATTTTTTAAAGCAAAAATTTTATTTTGGTTGTTAGTTTTGTTAAATTTAAACAAAATGGGGTTTTTTGGAAAGTGCAAAAAAGAGGATGTACGTTTCTTTTGCGATGAGTTAGGCTTAACTGCCACTGACGAAATGAAAATGATCGATTTACGTAATTTAATTACCACGCACGCTGATTACGAGAAGGACTATACTAAAAACTTACTTACAACTGTAGTCGAGAATAGGAAAACTGAAAAAAGAGCTTAGATTTCAAAAATCAACGTGTTTTCGAACAAGAACAGCGTAAAATCGAACAAGAAAATTTAGAGCGCAAACAGAGTTTACAAAAAATTACGCCTTATCCATTTGACTTCGGCATATAACTCAGAGATAGAAAATAATAGATGCACTTACGAAAAGCCGCGAATCGATCTACAGAAATTGATTCACCGTTTTCACCCAAACGAAGATGTTATGAGCATCTTCTTAGTGCTGTGTTAGCGACAGTTAAAGGTCCTAGGGGTTCCGGATCAAATTGGGTTACGTATCTCATAAACGCTTTACCTAGTGATATTGCTAAACTCCTTGCTAGGGAACCGGCCCAGGACTACCAACACACCAAGATAATGTTGTTGAAACTATTCAAATTGACCGCTGAAAATTTTAGAATTCTTTATTCTTAATCTTTATTCTTATTTATTAAGAAAATTTTAGACGATGTGCGATGTTGAGTGAGTGAAATGTACGCGAAGTATGTCTTGTAGTACAGAATTTTATTAAACATTCTTTCTTCTAAAGTATAGTGTGGCGTGTCCTTTTGAAGTGATGAGCCCAATATTAAATATTGTGGCGCCTACTTATGGAAAGAAGGTAGCTATAGTATCTCATTTTTTTTTCAAAATGGACTTGGTCTACTATAGTTGTGAGCCCCTCATATATTTATAAGGCATGCAATGAAAGCAAACCCAAGAGATAAGATTGGAACAAAATATTTTAGTTTATTTCTATAAGCCATCTAATTTAATATGTAACTTTAATTGAGTTTTTTCTTAAAAGTTCAATTAGTGTTACAAACTATGAATTAAATAAATATTGTCAATGAAGTATTTTATTCCAATCGTTACCACGCTTGTATCTATTTATATTTCTAAAAGATGTGATCCTTTTAAAATGCCCATAAAAGAAATATATAAAAAGAATTCACTCCATAACAAATGAACATTCACTCCTATGAAAGAGTGACTATTCACTCTTAGGAGAGAAAAAACGCACTCCTTTAGCAAAAGTGAATAGTCAGTCCTCCGAAAGAGTGATTATTCAACACTGTTTAGAGTGAATATTTACTTCCCAGGAGGGAGTTTTCACTCTTTCAGAGAGTCAAAAATTCCACTTTTGCTCAGAGTGAATAATTACTCTAAAGAGGTTGGGCATATTTTGACTCTGCGATAGAGCTGCTCTCCTTTTTATTTAGAGTGTGGGAGCCTTGTTTACCGTATATTCCGACGTATAAGTCGCATCTACGATTTGAGATTATATATTTCTATTTTTAGGTAAAATCGTATTATGACGGACACCCCCTTTTTTTGCAAAGAAATTTTCATGCGTAGGATGGAAATACAATGCATGGCATTAAAAAATACAGTAACAAATACAATCATAAAGAAAGTAAGTTAATGAAAAATGAGGATATACGTTACTGCCAAGCTTACCTGCTTGTATCTCCACAAAGCGTTCGGAAATGAACTCTAGTTCATTCAAATAATCACGTTGTCTGTAGCGTGTAAAACTTCTACAAATACAGTCGGACCTCGTTATCCCTACACCCAGTTTTCACGTCACTCCGCTTATCACGTCAGTTTTTCAAAGTCCCGATTTTTTGTATACGATTTTAATGTAAATAAACTCTGGGTTTTACGTCGTTGAATAATTTTCAACTCCGGATATCCGGACGGTTTAGGAAAATTATCCATTTTTAAAAATCCATCTTATAAGCATGGGAATTAAGCTGTAAGAAATGTCTTAGCCAAACTTTTCACAAAAGTGTCTAAAATACCCAATGAGATAAATGAGAAATTTTGCTTCAATCCTTTATCTGAATAAATAAACCCACACTATGAGACGTATCAGTCTACTCGAGGTCTTTTTGTTCTGGTCAGGCAGCCCTTTCTCGTGGTTACACGGCGTTTTGATCCGACTAAAACCGAAACATCGTATTGCATTGAAACGATCAGAAATTATCTAACATCCATTTCTGAAACAACGAATATTCATTACAATTCACTGTATAATATTGAAAAAAGAATTGTAGGAAGCACATCTAGGATAAGAAAACCTCAATTCATCTATATTTCATGTAACAATAAAAAAAAACAAGTCATCATAAATCTGATTTTTATTCTTTTCAATTTTGTTTTTGTGTTTATTTTGTTTAATAATAATGTTTTATTGCTTAAAACTGCAAGAACAGTTAAGAATTTAAAATTATCTTAAATTAATTAAAAATACAGCTTTTCACAAACATATTTTTCTCCATCTCCGGTTACCGCGACACTCCGCTTATGACGACACATTTTTCTGGTCATTAGAGTGTCGGGATAACGAGGTTCTACTGTATTTGTCAAATCACTTCATTATTTTCTATATCCACAATATAGTGTACTTAATAAAATTAAAGATCGATTTTACAATTAATGAATTTATATATATATATATATATATATATATGCATATATATATATATATAAACATAAACCGAAACGAAGCAAAAATTTTAAGTATACTATATTGAGGATACAAAAAATAATGAGTGATTTGACAAATATTTGTAGGAGTTTTAGTGTTTTAAACACAATAACGTATTAAAAAACAGCAAACTTTAAAATTCTTTAAATGTCTTTAGAAAAATTAAAATTCTCAATTTTTAACCACAAAATTAATTTTTATCTAGTCAAAATAACTTATTCTAAGTATTACCAATAATAACATGAGTATATAATAAGTAAACGTACATCAGTAAAAAAAAAAAAAAAAAAAAAGAAAAAAAAAATATATATTCAAAGTTCTTCAAATTCGAAGGGTACCGTGTCCCTTTAAGTAAGTACAAAAGTCTGCTATTAAATGAGACAAAGAGATACCCTTTTAAATTCCTGTTGTGAATCCCCTGATATGAAAACAAAATAAACATACTCCGAAAAGAAAAATTGATACAATATAGGGTTGACAGTGGAACAAAAGTTTTTAATAAGATATCAGAAACTAAAAAACACTTATCATGCTCTTAAATTACAGTGTTTCCAGATTATGAAATCCCTTTATTTGAAAAATCCACCACTTTTTTCAGTAGTAAATTTTGCTTTATTTATTTACGTAATATCTCTCATTAAATAAAGCGAAGATTACTATGAATTGCTGTGATTATCTGAAATAGTGACAGATATTTTGAGAAAAAAATTCGAAAACTTATCAACACTATTAAATGGTCAGAAAATGAACACAGAATGAACAGATCATCTTAAAACACATAAAAATTGCACTTTAAAATTTCAAAGCACATATTAGTTTCTAATTTAAGTCATTTACAAACTTTATCACAGTAATCTTGGTTGATTTTATGACAAAATCTTCGCTTTAAGAAATTCAAAGCCAATTTTACTTTTAATTAAAACTACAGAAAAATTTCGATTCATGGTAAAAACATAAAAGTTTATGGTCCGTCGTCATAAAATTAAATTTTAGCCATGAAAATTTACTGGTACCATTATAAATATTGTAACATTATAACAACTGATTTTAAGTGCACTAAAATGCGAAATTAAGAAGAATAGTGATGTACAGTAATGGTAGCGTCTTCATCGTGAAAGGAAAGAAAGTTAGTTTATGGCTTTCTACCACATTTTTAACACTTTCGAACATAGTTGGTGACTGTTTACGAATTCAGATTGTCCGTGATTCAATTCGCGTAATTATACCTGAAATGCCATATAATTTATATCTATTATTGAGGCTTACATGCCATGTTCGCTATTGAACATGAAGTGTGTAGCATTTATAATTCGTCCGCTCGCATACGAAGGGATACTCGATTGTGTTAAACATTTTAAACTCTCACCAAACCAGCGTCGCATAAGTCAGCTATCTGAAAATGCCATTCCTTGCTTGCCAAATACTCAGCAGAAAGAACACAACTATTCAGTGGCGCGAATGGAAAATGGAACTTACGTTCTGGATTACCTGATAATACCCATCTTAATCTCAGCTCTTTTGCCAGAACGGGTAAAGTTATTTAAGGTTGTTCTCAAATCCAAAAGGACTACTTTCTGATACATTTCTTAATTCATTTTTGCTCGGAAGCGCATAAAATTGGCACGTGTTGATATTCAGAAACTAACAGAAAGACATTTTTATAATTTAGGGTAAACACAAAAGACCTTTCCAAAAATTTTGCCAAGTGGGCGTTTTGAATGTAAGTTCCGCGCGCGACGCCGTGAAAAAGAAGAAAAACCGGTTATCACATGACCAGAATCGTTTATAATTCGATAAGAAATTTATTTGTTAAATGAAGGGAAAACTCGTTTTGATCCCAAATTGCTTCAATAGCCAGAGATGCCAATTTTATGCCTTTACTTTTAAAAATGAGTCAAAAATTGTGTTAGAAAATTTCGCGTGGCTGAGCAGGGGATTTGAGAACTACCTTAACACATTCCGGGAAGTCTTTGGACAATATTGTCGGCGGTCGCAGCTTCCTCGACCTTAGACGCACCTTTGAAGCAGTGTCCTTCGAAAACACTTAGTCCGGACATGTTGCTATCTCACCCTACACCTTCACCGTACAAAGGACCTGGATGGTATTTGTTCAGCAAGCATATACCTATAGTTTGAGATCCCGAAGAAATAAGGAATAAAAACACATTTGCATAAGAACATTGTTATGCATGAGATTTTATCAAACATTTACTAATTCTAAGGAACAAATATTGACTAAAATTTAATTAACGATAGTTTCTTTGAAAAGAAATGCCTAAGAGTAAAAATTAAAGATTTTCTTGAAATTTTATTTGTTATGGTTGGGATTATTCTGCTTTATATATCATTAGTTAAGGAATCTGTATTTTTAAATTTGGGCTTAGATTCAAATACCAGAAAATCATCAAGCTTGCACAAATCTTCGTGTAAACTTTACTTTTAGTAGACGGGTGTGGGAGGAAGAAAAAAGAGCTGTTGAGCTTCCAGCTTACTTATAGTAGTGGTGGTGGGACCGCGAATGAATGCTGTGACTGTGCTGTGACTAGGGGCTTGAAGTGCTTTGGCGAGACCCTGACTGTACACACTCCAGATGTGCCTCACAATATTTCATATGACATGTGCTTCTACGGCACAGTAAAATTATTCTCATTTTCTCCAATCTGAGTTGATGATATCAGCACGGTCTCCGAACTTTTAATTCTTGTAGTACTTATCCACAATTACAGCTTGTGATCTATCATTGTGTTAATTTATTTTTCATTTGTTTTCATTTCATTTGTAATAATTGGTATGAGTCAGACGAGATGAATGAAACGCAGTACCTGAGCCATCAACAGATTACCGCAGAAAAAACTTAAATTAATTTACAAAATAAAATAAATATTTTTTAAATGATCATGATATCTGCTCACTAAATTGAGTGTAAGCAATATCTTAATACTAAAATATTTTGCTATAGATTTATAAATTAAGTACGGGGCTCAGCCCCCTGCGAATTACTCCCGCCCAACCCCCGTTCAGACTTCGCAGCCTCTAAAATCAGCTTGTATAAAATCGTTAGGTAAAAATTGTCGCTGTCTTTCAGATTTATAATGACGCTGCAGACATTATTCTTTCTTTAGGTTCGTGGTTAAAAATCTGCATCTGCTTGGGAATAGCGTTCAGAATCACGTTACGCTTCCATTTTATGTTTTAATCGAGTTTTAGATAGTTTCAGGAACAGGTATAGCTTATTAGCCCGCGGTACCGTATGCTATTTCTTTCTCACAGCTTATTTTGTGTCGACTCCAAAAAATAGCGTTACCTTACAGAAGCCAGCCGTAAAACAAAGCAGTACGATTAAATACTCTATAGCAAATTTTTAACTTCTGAGCATCGCACATTTTCAATTCTCATACCGTCGTATTGGAAAAAAACGTACTTTTAAATGCAATTTGTTTAAAAACTGTATCTCCATTTATTTTTGAAATATTAATTTATTTGTAGTTTTTAGCACTATTTGTTTAATTTTGGCAACTAAAGTACTTCATCATACAGCATGATCGTGCTGTATAGTAGAGCTCAGCCGCATCTTTTACGTTTTGAAACATGATGAAAAGACAACAACTCAATTACAATCCAAACCAGAAAACATTCAGTGATGAATAATGGCTTTTTGGAAAGGTCTTAATTTAGCGATGTGCCTTTCGAAGGTCAGGTAAAAAAATATCCAATATTAAGGGAATGGCACCCATTTAAACTTTACATAGCGTTCCATAATTTAACAATATAGAACTATTACAATATAGAATATTTAACAATATCTCCTTCAATCCTTCTTTTATGTTGCCATATCCTTAAAAGCGGCTCAATAATTTAAAAAAAGTGATAACACGCGTATTTTGTTTTAAATAAAAATCAGATTTTCTCGCTATATTTTTGCATTTTTTAAATCGACGTCATTCTAATCAGAAAATGAAAAAATTTCCTGTATATATGTAACAACTTTAACTAAACAAGTGTTAAAATGACGCAGTATCTTCATTTGAATGTTTTTAATGTTTAAAAATCTATTTTAATACAAGAGTTTCAATTTCAAAAAAACAATTTAGGAAAAGATAATAATAAAAAAAAAATCTTTTGCTAGGTATGACGTCAATTTCTGTTTAACTGACATAACTTTGTAATGATGTTTTATTCTGAAAAGAGACTCCTGATATTCTGAAATTAATCCTTATTATTATCATCCATAAAACGAAAGATTTATTTTTAAGTCATACGAAAGAAATTTTTGGTAAATGCTAGTTCATTTGGTTGTATTTATTGCATTTTCCTGCGTATTGTCAAGGAAATCGTATATTCTTACTGCACGCGCCAAAGAAAACATGCATTTTAATTTTAAAAGCTGAAACACTTTAGTATAATTACGTCATTATAACGCCAAATGAAATTCAATTTCGCGAGTTTAAAAAAAATTAATATTGTTGGGCCGAAAGTAATAATCTAAGACAGGGACGGCGATCCTATGGCATGCGTGCCATAAGTGGCACGCTGCAGATTATTTTTGGCACGGCATAGATTTAAGTTTTACATCAAAATGTAGTAGAATTTCACAAAATGCATTAATTAATATAGATGTTGTCTGTGTCACTTGAATCCGATTAGTTCGGTTGGTTGTGATTGTCACACAGGTTGAAGAAATTGAAATATAACTTAATTTATCCGAATCTAGCTCAATATTGGGACACAAAATTTTGAGAAGATTATCGCTAAACAAAAATTAAAAGTGTAATAAGCAAAAATGCTGATTTTAAAATTATAACAACTTGGAATTTAATTCTTGACACTAAAAGCTATAGTTTCTGGCGCTTGCTATTTTGACAATTTTTTCTGCAAGACATTCTTTTCGTAAAAAATACATGAAAAATTCAACTAAAAACGTCTTGTCAAGTGAGTGCAATTAAACTTGCATTCTATCGAAAATAGCTAAGTACAAAGCGGATATAAATTATTTGGCATTTAAGATGAGACAACAGAAATAATATTTTTTAAATAAATTTCTACAGTATAACATCAAATATCACCTGTATTTTTTTAATTCTAAAAACAAAATTTTAAGTAGTTTTGATTCATTACTATTCGATCCATTAAATTTTTTTATTGTTGGCACGTCATGATCACGTAAAGTATATTTTTGGAAAAATTTGGCACGTGGACGTGAAAAGGTTCGCCATCCCTGGTCTAAGAGTTTGAGGTCGTTTCGGTCACTTGATTTTAGCAAGGCTCATTTTTCTATATGCTCTTCCGTTTTATGGTGTAGTATGTATGCGAACGGTCTGGTTGGCGGTAGACGTTACGCTTACCTGCGGCAGAAGACGTTATGCAGATAAAAAAAATTCAAAATTACGTCATTTTAGCAAGGCTCATGTTTCTAGATGCTCTTCCGTTTTATGGTGTAGTACGTATGCGGACGGTCTGGCTTTCGGGAGACGTTGCGTTTACCTGCTGGAGAAAGGGTTATTCAGGTGAAAAAACTTCAAAAATTAGTCATTTTAGCAAAGCTCATTTTTCTATAAGGTCTTCCGTTTTATGGTGTAGTATGTATGCAGACGGTCTGGCTGGCGGGAGACGTTCCGTTTACCTGCGGGAGAAGGAGTTATGCAGGTGAAAAAACATCAAAATTACGTCATGAAACACTTCTGACCTTCCTTGTTTCTTTCAAGGCCAAGGTTGGAAAAAGTTGTATGAAGGAATGTCTTTAGTTTGTTGGCTAGAAAAGTAGAAATATGGCTTTTGGTATTAAATAATCCAGCGCGTGTACAAAAGTTACATTTCGGTATGTTCATTCGTTACGGGATAACACACACTAAAATAATTTTACTGCAAGAGTGAAATAAAAGCTGCCTTCATATGTTGATGAAAGTGTATTAAATGTAATTACTGTAAATTTTATAAAATATTCATGTTTTAAGAGATAAAACAAATCGTTGTAAATTTTCTAAGGAAAAAAACACCCGCCATTTTTACAGAAACTGTTATAAAAGTGAAAAATAAATATGAAACGCTTGATTTTTCCCTAAAAAGAAGTAGTACTGATGCATTTTACAATATAGAGTAGTAGACATTTTTTAAAAACGCATTTAGCCAAAATATAATGGGAGTCAAAATGAGGTGAGATTTACCCCACGCGTGTGTTAACGTTGCAAAAATAGGTGCATGCGCTTACGGTTAAGTTAATTATGCCCTAAACGATGCCCGGTAACATGCGCCAATTGTCTGTAGGCTCAATTATATAATTTATCCGTACCAAATACAACAATTGTCAATAGACGTGTTTACGTAATTTATCTCCTTAATTAATGCATACTTTACAAAGGACACCTACTTTCCAATTTTTCTGATTTTTTGATCAATAGTTACAGTTAGATGTAAATATGTTAGTCATTATCGTGATTTTAGCTTGTCCTCCGAAATATTATTATAAATATCAATATTAGTAATATTTCTAATATTATTTACAGGTGTATTGTATAATATTTTCAATCACTTTTGATCATTTTTCTGCATTCAGTCGTTTTCACACATTTTTTAATTTTAAATTCCCATTAAGTTCCAAAGACAGAAATTTTCCCTTTTTATAGTTTTTTCGCACTTTTAATTCATTTCTTATGACTGTTTCTTACCCAAGCTTTTTGTGTGTTTGAGGGGTTGGCCTAGCATACTGCATAGTCCCTTAAACCAGAGGAGAGTAGGTACATAGCAGAAAAATTCAAGAGATCACACTATGTATAAAACTTAGTCTAAGGACTAGTCTAGCGGTCAGTCCTGAGTAAAGAATAGGTCGATATCCCAATATGGGGTTTAGCAATAAGTATGGGGTCATCAGAGCTCTTGAAATTTACTGGTGAACCAATGTTTCTGTTAGTTTTTGATTGGGACAATTGGTTGGGCCGGTTAATTGGGATCATTGGTTGGTTAATTGGGGCGGTTGTTTGGTTAGTTGAAGTTGGTTGATTAAGTTCTTGAAAGGATCTGAAAAAGATGTGAAATGATATAAAAAACTGGTGGAACCAGAGAGAAAAGTAAAGCTCGATCTAAAAGAGTTACAGTAAAAAATTGTCAAATAGTTTCAGTTTAAAAAAGTAATTAGTGCGTAGAAAAGTAATGGAATCAGATTATCTTTAAAGCTCATGAAATTACCCAAATTTTTGTTTATAGCTGAAAATGTGGACTGAGCTTTACTGATGCCTTATATTCAAAATCATATTATCCACTCAAAATAAGTACTGGGTATAGTAAACAGAATGTGTAGTTATGTGCAAAAAAAATTCTGTCAGGCTCAGAATTGTGGACATGGTTGCATCAAGCCAAGCTAAACTCCACAAAGATGAAAGAATGTAAACCATGAAGTAATATTTTAAGTATAACATTAATATAGTCATGTTGTTGAGGAATTGTTGTTATTAACATTTCTGACATAACACATGTAGCGTAATAATTTTTATTTCATGTAATTACTGTGAAAAGGGAGCCTTATATCAATGGACTTAAGCCAGACAAGTAGTTAACATATGGTTGAATCGTACATGCTTAGGGTTTTGGGCTTATTTTGGAATTTGATCTTCCAGCCTTATCAGTGACCCCTGGAATGGAATTTAGTCCGTACTTCGTACTGAACGATCTCTCATGTTCTCGATACCTCTTATGTTCTCGTTCATTTCCAAATCAACCTCTAACCTATTCTTATGAGCCCAAATTTTTAAACTGGTTATGAATGATTGGAATTCAGAATGAGTTAAAAATGCCTTTACATCCCTAATTGATTTTAAGGCACCAGTAAAGCCCAGTCCACATTTTCAGCTATCAACAAAAATTTGGGTAATTTCATGAGCTTTACAGATAATCTGATTCCATTACTTTTCTACGCACTACTTACTTTTTTAAACTGAAACTATTTGACAATTTTTTACTGTAACTCTTTTAGAACGAGCTTTACTTTTCTCTCTGGTTCCACCAGTTTTTTATATCATTTATGTAGAAAGTAAAGGGAAAATAGTTGAAAAATAGCTATTATATCTTTTTGTTGCCAATTTCTCATAACAACCGAAAGAAAATGTTATTAAAATACGTGCTATTTTGAAAAAATACAAACGAATAATTTCTGTTAAAACATGGAGCTATTATAAACTATATTTAATTTTAAGTACATATAGACGTTTTCAGTGTGACGTCAGTCATGACATTTTGGTTGGAAACTGACTCCAAATAAACGGTTGCTATGCATAATTTCTTTTTAAATGTAAATCGTGGAAAATGTTACTAGTACATAACATATCAAGTATTAAAACACTAAGATGGGAGATATAGATATAAGATATAGCTGCAACACACAAACAAAATAGAAAATACAACTTAGCAACCGTTTGTTTGGAGTCAGTTTCCAACCAAAACGTCATGACTGACGTCACGACTGAAATTGTCTATATTAATGTTACAAAGAAATGAAGGCCTTTGAATCATTAGATAGCCGTTTTTTTTTCTTTAATGACGGCATCTTTTTGCTGCATTTGTATATCAGTTAGCGATAGTGACATCCTATGCATGCTTTACTATAGATGTTTAAGAGTGGATCGTAAATGTGGAATTCTTAAGCGGATGCAAATGACTGTCATTTTACATAAAATAAAGGTGTGTGTTTTAAGTCTTAAAATTGAAATATGTTTTGTACTATTTATATATGCATATATTTTTTTCATTGGGGCAACACTAAATTCTTTAAAAGCAGAATATTTGTTTTCTAGTTCATGAATTCTTTTCTCTATTTTAATGCACCATCATGCATAATTTCATGTTATTTTTACAATGTATATTGTTTAAATTAATAAGAATATCAGAATTTTCTAATATGTATTTTTCGAATAGTAATTTCTTCAAAATAAATTCAAAGTATTTTGCGCTTACATTTACCTGTATTTTTGCTCCATCAAGTGATGCAATATGAAAAATATTTTTGCAAGCCGTAGTACTTTTATACCATATGCCGTAATATTAAAATTCTAATGAGTGAAAAACATTTTAAATGTATATTTTTAATATATGACGTAATTTTACATATTAAATGCATTTCTCATGTAATAACCTATTAATTAATTCTCTTTTAAGATTCACGGGTACATTTATTATTTAATTTAAAATTGCTTGGAAATATTATTTGAGCTTTTTAAATACGGCCTAATATTCACCATTAAAAGTCTTTCACGTGTAATAATTTAATTATTTTAGACAATTTAAATATGACAATATTTAATATTTGAACATTTTACATATGACGTAATTATCACTTTTAAATGCATTCAATAATTTTATTATTTTAAAGTTTTCGTACTTATTTCATGTTTACGTGCAAATATTTTGACGTATTTTTCCATATTTTTTGCTTTTAAAAAATGATCATTTAATTCTTATTTTAAAATTTTCCTTCTGTTTTTAATAATTTCAATTTTCAATTTCACTATGACGACAAAAAATATATCCAATAATCCCTTTGCTCTCTTTTTTTCCCTTACGAAAATGGATTTTTTTTCTTTCACGTCAATCGAAATTACGTCGAAGTGTAAGATGACAGACGATCTTTGATTTTTAAAAGAAACTCATTCCTGACTATCGAAATGTGAAAAAAAGTTTTTATTATCTCAGATTTTCCTTAAAAACATAATTTAATCACAATATTGTCTTCACTATCGATTGAAATAAAAGATAATTTGAATTTGAATTTGAAAATGACGGGGATAAAACGGAATTTTGATAGTCCCTATATTTTCCCGTTCGCCCCTTCTTTTTCACAAAAATGGAGTCATTGAGTTGCCATCATTAAAATTATATATAATTCAAATTAAAAAAAAATAATAGCTCGAAAACTAATTCAAATTTAAAAATTCTAACACCATTTTTGATATACAAAACGGGGGGATAAAAAACTTTTTTTCAGTAATTCTGTCTCAAATGATCGTATAAAAATAATACCAGAATCAATCAGTTAAGAATAATGTCCGCTGTTAAATGCTATGTATGGGTTTGGTAGTCTACATAGTAACATACATGTATAATTTAACTTTTATATTTTCAATGGTAACACCAAATTTTGATAGTACATTTTTATTCTACGTTTGAATTAATGCCCAGGTACCGAATTTCAAGTAATTTAGAAATAAAAAATTAGAAATTATAATTATTCAAAGTTTTGATTCCCAATGTTGCTTCTTTTTGAAATTTTTAAATTGAATGCAATAGCAGTAATTTATACTAAGGATATAGAGAGTGGTCGTAAAGTCTTTCCAGATAGCAATAATTTATTGCAAAAAAACTAATATAATTAGGCACATGCTTTTTTCAATATATTGTAAAAACATTTATGAAGGCTTTGATACGTGCTGCCCAGAAAATCAATTGCATATTTAGCACGTTTATTACAATCATTCGGCTGCAGATCTTGCACGATTTGCATTTTATAAGCATTCAAGGTAAAAGGTTTAAGAAGAATTTTCGTAACTGTTGTACATACATATTTTTTGTAATCAGGGAAAGACTTTATAACCACTCTGTACTTTAGGTTCACGTTAATATCCAAAATCGTGGTATATAATTTAGAGAAGAATTCATGAATATATTCCAGATCATTAGTACAAAGGGAGTACTTTTCCTACTATGATGTTAACCGTACCGGCAATTTAGTTGTTTTTACAACAATATTAATGTACATACTTTGAGATTTTATTGAAACCAAATAATGGATCTAACTTAGTTAAACTTTTTTATGACTAAGACTATGACTCTCATTTGAATTTGCTTCCGGTGTCTCCCTATTCTAAAACTAGTATGTTGTGGTCATCGCAAAACTTTATTCTACATAAATCACGTCAATTTAGCACCAATTCATATCAAAGTATATCTGAATTTGAAGTTTGATGAAAATTCGTGTATTAGTTATTGAGATAGAGCTATAGCGAAAATTCTGAAAAATGTAGCACAGCAGCGCCACCTGTTGAGCGATTTACACCAAAAACTAAACAGCACTAATTCATATTCAGGTATACCTGAATCTGACGTTTGTTGAAAATCCAAGCATTGCTTCTTGAGATAGAGCTATGGTGGAAATCGCAAAAAAGTCATAGCAGTGCCACCTGTTAAGCAATTTACACCAAAATGTATAAAACGTCAATTCATGTCAAGTACTAATTGAATCTGAAGTTTGATGAAAATCCGAGCATTAGTTCTGGAGATTGAGCTACTGTGGAAATCGCAAAAAATGCTGCATAGCAGCGCCACCTGTCGAGCAATTTACACCAAAAACTAATCAGCACCACTTTATATCAGAGACTAACTGAATATACATTTTTATTAAATTCCGTGCATTAGTTCTTGAGATAGAGCGCCCACAAAATTTGTGTCACATACATACATACAGACGTAGTCACAAATTCACAGACAGACATTTTGTAAAAAAATGTTTTTCCTGTTGTCTGACCCCTAAAACGTGTAAATCTGTCGAAAACCGAAATTCGAAAATTTTCACGATTCCAATATTTTGTTCTTGTAAAGACAGAAGAAAGTAAAAAAAAAGAAAAGTGCGCAGCTAAACTGATGGCATTGAGCTCACAGACTATTCACACTAATTGTATATTATACTCTTATTTTAAAGAATAATGCCACTCAAAAAAATAAGTGAAGGGGAATTAGCCCCCGTTTCCCCCTTTATCCTCCTTAACGAGTGAACCTCCAAAACTAATCAGGGAAGCTCCTTATCATAATAAACCGGTATACCAAATTTGGAGCAAATCGAATAATCTTGCAAAAAAAAAAAAAAAAAACATTTATCTAAATTAAGGGGGTGGACTAGCCCCCTTTATCCTTAACCAATGAATCGCCAAAACGAATCAGGGAAGCTCCTTAAGATAATAAACCGGTATACCAACTTCGGAGCAAATCGAATCATTCTGCATGAAAAACCCATTTATCTAAATTAAGAGGTGCGGGCTAACCTCCCTTTTCCCCTTTCCCCTTAACCAATGAACACCCAAAACTAATCAGGGAAGTTCCTTAACATAATAAACCGGTATACGAAATTCGGAGCAAATCGAATCATTCTACATGAAAAACACATTTATCTGAATTAAGGGAGGTGGACTAACCCTGTTTTCACACCTTTATCCTTAACCAATGAACCCCCAAAACTAATCAGGGAAGTTCCTTAACATATTAAACCGGTATACCAAATTCGGAGCAAATCGAATCATTCTGCATGAAAAACCCATTTATCTGAATTAAGGGGGGTGGACTAACCCCGTTTTCCCCCTTTATCCTTAACCAATGAACTCCCAAAACTAATCAGGGATGTTCCTTAACATAATAAACCGGTATACCAAATTCGGAGCAAATCGAATGATTCTGCATGAAAAACACATTTTTCTGAATTAAGGGGGGTGGACTAACCCCGTCTTCCCCTTTTATCCTTAACCAATGAACTCCCAAAACTAATCAGGGAAGCGCCTTATCACAACGAACCTAGGAAAAAATTTTGAAGCAAATCGGATGTTTCTATCAAGAGTTATCGCGTTACGTACATACATACATACGTACGTACGTACATACATACATACAGAACGGGTGGGCACATTAGCTCTCAGGCTTTGACAGCCTGAATAAACCGGTGTACCAAATTCGGAGCAAATCGAATCATTCTGCATGAGAAACACATTTATCTGAATTAAGGGGGGTGGACTAACCCCGTTTCTCCCCCTTTACCCTTAACCAATGAACCCCCAAAACTAATCAGGGAAGTTCCTTAACATAATAAACCGGTATACCAAATTCGGAGCAAATCGAATCATTCTGCATGAAAAACACATTTATCTGAATTAAGGGGGGGGGGGTGGACTAACCCCGTTTTTCCCCCTTTATCCTTAACCAATGAACCCCCAAAACTAATCAGGGAAGTTCCTTAACATAATAAACCGGTATACCAAATTCGGAGCAAATCGAATCATTCTGCATGAAAAACACATTTATCTGACTTAAGGGGGTGGGGGGTGGACTAACCCCGTTTTTCCCCCTTTATCCTTAGCCAATGAACTCCCAAAACTAATCAGGGGAGTTCCTTAACATAATAAACCGGTATACCAAATTCGGAGCAAATCGAATCATTCTGCATGAAAAACACATTTATCTGAATTAAGGGGGGGGTGGGGGTGGACTAACCCCGTTTTTCCCCCTTTATCCTTAACCAATGAACTCCCAAAACTAATCAGGGAAGTTCCTTAACATAATAAACCGGTATACCAAATTCGGAGGAAATCGAATCATTCTGCATGAGAAACACATTTATCTGAATTAAGGGGGGTGGACTAACCCCGTTTTTCCCCCTTTATCCTTAACCAATGAACCCCCAAAACTAATCAGGGAAGTTCCTTAACATAATAAACCGGTATACCATATTCGGAGCAAATCGAATCATTCTGCATGAAAAACACATTTATCTGAATTAAGGGGGGGGGGGTGGACTAACCCCGTCTTTCCCCCTTTATCCTTAACCAATGAACCCCCAAAACTAATCAGGGAAGTTCCTTAACATAATAAACCGGTATACCATATTCGGAGCAAATCGAATCATTCTGCATGAGAAACACATTTATCTGAATTAAGGGGGGTGGACTAACCCCGTTTTCCCCCCTTTATCCTTAACCAATGAACCCCCAAAACTAATCAGGGAAGTTCCTTAACATAATAAACCGGTATACCATATTCGGAGCAAATCGAATCATTCTGCATGAAAAACACATTTATCTGAATTAAGGGGGGTGGACTAACCCCGTTTTTCCCCCTTTATCCTTAACCAATGAACCCCCAAAACTAATCAGGGAAGTTCCTTAACATAATAAACCGGTATACCATATTCGGAGCAAATCGAATCATTCTGCATGAGAAACACATTTATCTGAATTAAGGGGGGTGGACTAACCCCGTTTTTCCCCCTTTATCCTTAACCAATGAACTCCCAAAACTAATCAGGGAAGTCCCTTAACATAATAAACCGGTATACCAAATTCGGAGCAAATCAAATGATTCTGCATGAAAAACCCATTTATCTGAATTAAGGGGGTGGACTAAACCCCCTTTTCCCCCTTTATCCTTAACCAATGAACCCCCAAAACTAATCAGGGGAGTTCCTTAAAATAATAAACCGGTATACAAAATTCGGAGCAAATTGAATGATTCTGCATGAAAAACCCATTTATCTGAATTAAGGGGGTGGACTAACCCCCCCTTTCCCCCTTTATCCTTAACCAATGAACCCCCAAAATTAATCAGAGATGTTCCTTAACATAATAAACCGGTATACCAAATTCGGAGCAAATCGAATGATTCTGCATGAAAAACCCATTTTTCTGAATTAAGGGGGGTGGATTAACCCCGTTTTTCCCCTTTATCCTTAACCAATGAACTCCCAAAACTTATCAGGGAAGCGCCTTATCACAATGAACCTAGGAAAAAATTTTGAAGCAAATTGGATGTTTCTATCAAGAGTTATCGCGTTACGTACATACGTACGTACGTACATACATACATACATACAGAACGGGCGGGCACATTAGCTCTCAGGCTTTGATAGCCTGTGAGCTAAAAAAGTAAGTAACGCTGTACCGGCTTAGTAATTGAATTTTTTGTGATCGGGGGTCTTTCTTTGTTAATATTAAGAAAACTACTGCATACAAAAATATGAAAATTTATAGTATTATACAGAAATGTTTAATAAACACGCTCATGCAGGCAGTTTTTAAATCAAATAATTATTTTAATAGATATTTATTGTTATAGTTGGTCAAAACCGTTCCATTAAAAAAGTTTTACGAGAGCAAAAACTATACATATGAATTTAATATTTTATTTTAAGTATATACATTAGAAGCTCCCTATGTGCAGACTGCATTTATTTTTTTAATTTGATTAATCTTTTGAGTGTTTATTTCCATTTTAAATTCAAATTTTCAGCATTTCGAGAGATATTTTTTAGATATTATAGAAAAGGTTATTATATTAAATTGTTGCCATTTGTAAAAACTGCGCAAAGAATACTATTTCCTTCAAATTAAAAATTTATTTACACGTGACTATTATAAACAGATAAAAAAACTTTCAAATTAGAATTAAATGATTACGTATTAAAAGCAGAAAGATATTGAAAATTACGTCATAAAAACTATATTTACACGTGGAATTTTATAAGAGCTGTAAATGGAAGACATTACGTCATATTTAAAATGGTCAAATAATAATATTGCGAAACAGTTTAAATTAAAAAACATATTTACACGAGACATTTATTTCATGTTTCTAGATAATCTTATAAACTCACATTGTCAATTTTCAGCCTGCACAATTAAAAATATTTCCTTTCAGCAACAACATTATTTTCTCATGAATATTAAAAATAGAAAAGAAATTTTAAAATAATAAATTCATTAATATGCGTTAAAAGCAGTAAGTAGGAGAAATTACATTATATTTAAAATGACCAAATAATAATATTTCAAAACAGTTTAAATTTCAAAACATAGATACGAGACATTTCGTTTTTTGAGATGATCTTTTTAATTATTGTTGTGAATTCTAAGAGAGCGCAAATAATGTTTTCTTTCCAACAACAAAAGTGTTTTCACGTGAATATAAAAAAAGAAAGGAAACTTTGGTGAAAATTACATCAATTTAAAACGATACATTTAAAATATCTTATTTAAAACAACTTTCAAATAGTGTTATTAAAAATACCGGGAGAGAAAACTCTGTTTACTTAATTCATTTAATATTAGTTTATTTTCAAATTTTTAACTGAGCTTATTTAATCAAAGACGAAAACAGCCATTGGATCCAGTGGCGTAGCCAGGATTTCGTTTCGGGCGGGGGGGGGGGGGAGGTCCAAAAATTTTCCTTCAGGTTATATATATAGTTAAACCTGTCAAGATAAAATCGTAAATATTGCTGGAAAATTCCGCTTTACACAGGTTTTCGTGTTATCAGGTGTATTTGTATAGTATTCTTTTCCGTAGCACTATGGAACATTTCTGTTTAAGACAGAATTCCGTTATAGGCAGGTTCCATTTTTACAAGTTTTGTGTACTTATATAAATATACTTATTTATGTCATATGAATAGAATAAAACTTGTCAAAATAGTAATTGTCTATAACAGAACCTGTCTTTAACGGAAGCGTTACATGGTCTTAATATGAATTGCGGTACAGTTAAATTTTCTGAAAACCTGTCTGAAAGGAGATTTTCATCGTTCTTTAGTGAAACATAGTGAAGCCTGTGAAACCGGAATCTTTCTATAACGGAATCCTGTCCCAAACGGAAGAGTTTCAGAATCCCTGCGAAACGAACAATAGATCTTATTGAGGTAGTGTACCTTAGAAGTATAATTAATCACACTTCTTTCTGTGGAAGCCTGTTTAAAATGGAGCTTTTTACTAGTCCCTTGCAATCTTGTCTTGACTGTGTATGTATAATAGAAGCATTTCGAGTAACTTTAAGAATTTAGGTATATCCTTATTTAATATCTTAATTTAAAAAAAAGCATGGATAAAAAATGTAAAGCCAATATCTATAACTCCAACTAATAACACATTGAAGTTACATTAATATTTACCAATGAAAAAGATTCACTATGATGTAAAAAGCTGAGCCCATACTGAAGAGGTAAATTTAATTAACCCATTCGCTGTCATCCACGAGTATACTCGTGGCTTTAATTTATTAATTACTTTGTCACCACTATTTTAGAATTAAAAAAAAAATGCCTCATTTATTGGCAGAAATTTCGCTGTATTAGAAAAGCGAAATTTACCTTTCTGAATTTGTGGTAGCGAACGACTTATGAAAAAAAAATTGAAAATTCTTACTTTATAGTTTTGGCAGCGAATGGGTTAAATCAAGTTTCACATTACATAACATTTGCCTACAATAAAGTTAGGATCAAGTGGTTAAGTTTAAAACAGCAGTTTCCATGTTTAATTTCTTGCCATTGAATTAAGAACTTGTGCTGTAATAGATAATGGATAATGATTTCACATAAGTGTCAATTGCATGAGCCGTTCATGCGATCCGCCGCGCTCCCCATGGGAGTTTTTGAGATAACCCAGCTTGCATGAACATTAGCAGCAAGTTTTATTTTTTCTGATATTATCTTGCCGTGACAAATTTGAATTGAGAAATTCGCAGCAAATCTCCCGCAAAGTATACCATCACCCACTTGCATGAGTCGTTTGTTGTGAAACTGATGCAAGACTGTCGTTAATTCACGAAAGTGACGAAAGCAAAAAATGCACCTGTTGAGATAATAGAAAATCAGCACATACGCAGAAATTGCAGAAATTTTATTCGGTAGGCACCGCTTTTTCTGAACGGTATACTTATTAAATACCAAAAAATGCTCGAAATGAAAAGTACAAATATTACCTGAATTTGTTTATGGTGATAAAACCGATGCATGCACCTTCTGACGGCGCTTTCGCATCAATATACTTGATCAGGTCTATGTACCCCTTCGAAGTGGTTAAACTTATAGTGTGACTTGGAAAGATTACTACTTTGCTGTAAGTTTGCAGTATTTTTGATTACTTGTTTGTCGTTAGTTTGCAATAAATTTGATACAGTATGAATTTAACTTGCACGACAAGTTAGCTGCAAGTTCAAAGTGTGGTGACTTCGGCGTTTGTGTTATCTTGCTGCAGTCTTGTTATGAACTTTCAGTCTTGTCATGCTGAGCTTACTGCAACTTCGCAGGTTTTCAAAGCAAGACTGTTGCAAATTTTCTGCAAACTAAAAATGCTATGTGGGAAGGCTTTAACTTTAAGAAAAAGATCTTGCACTTTCAGCTACAGATACTAGTAATGTAAGAAGCAAACACATCAAATATAGTTCATGCTGGAAAAAGCAGTTTTATTACAATTGTCTTATTCAGCCATAATTCTTTTGGATTTCCATGTTTCATGTCTCGCCACTTGTGATACCATATTCGATCTAATAGTTGCTTATCTGGTCGTCTTTAAGGAAGTTAAATTTTTGTAATAAGTTTATTTGTGATGGATTAGCACTTTTTTGGAAGTATTAGAATGTGTAAAAAATGATTCATGGTGGTTTCTGTTTTTGTACTTCCCAGCCAATTTATTTTAGATGGTTCGAAATAGTTTTAGAACATTCTCCAAGTTCAGCAGTAAGCTTCGGACGGGTCAGATTTATGCAGCTCTGGAAGGGACACTTAGGAGTTCCGTGGAAGGGGGTAGCGCCCTTCTAAACCATTAATAATCATAAAATTCCGAATCTTCCGATTGCACCTTTAAACAACTTGACAGGAGGATCAAGAACCTCATCTCTGTATATTTCGCCATTCACAGTTGCACTGGTAAAAATGTGTCGGTCACTGCGGCCATTCAAAATTATGTCCCTCCATACCATGATTCCACAACCTTTGTATCGATGCCTTTCACGGATGTTTTCAGCCTTATTGCGTGTGATTTTCTCCCTCCATATGGTAACACGTCTGCAGTAACTCTCTGAACAAAATCGGGATTCATCGGTGAAGAGAACTCGGCTCTAGTTCGTGGTACTCCAATGACGATGATCTCTGCACCACTTTAACCGGGCGAATTTCGCTACCGGAGTTAGTGGAACACAAATCATGGGTTTCCTTGCATGCAACCTGTCACTCACAGTAAACCAGGATTGTCGAGTTCTTATTGCTGCAGCAAACTTCCTGCAATCTGAACTGACGTCAATTGCCTATTTCTTTTAGCAATCGTTGGCAAATTATAGTCCTGACAGCCTATTGTGGTGCGTTTTCTACCTTGACCTGGTTATTTGTGGACATTATACCAGTGTCTTTAAACTGTTTCCAGATTCTTGACATGACGCTTTTAGCTATTTTTAAGTCTTCACAAACCCCTAAGAGTGTCTGTCCTGCTTCCATACTCCCTATCGCACGCAATTTCTCAAAATCGGTCAAATGTCTTCTGGACAACATATTCCACCTACTAGAAGTGAAAGTTTTACCTAATTACACGTACAATACTTAAAATTAGACTTCAAATTACCCACGTGCGCTCCTTTTCACACGTGAACCGAAAGAACGGGCTGAGGATGAAAAATTTGCATATATTTCTGTAGCGGATGTTAATCCCATTGGACTACGTGATAACGTTGACATTGAGTTACCTTTCTGGAAGTTCCCTTAATAGAATTAGCATAAAGTACCTTTTTATGGTTGTTCCATTCATTTTTCTCGCCGGTGTATTTTGAAAGTGGTAACAAATAACAAGTCCAAAAATAAAGTTACTTTTATTAATTGCAGGCAGCAGATTTAAAGTAATTGTTAATATTGTCCGTTATAAAGTGAACAAAGGTAAGGGTCACGAAACTCTACAAATGTACCATTATTGCGTTCGTATAAATTCGTTCTTTCCCATAAGTGTCGACAACAGAACCCCACCGAAGTCCAAGATAAAGAAGTTTTACGTTTAATCTAGTTACAGTAAATTTGTGTAAACGGAATAGCAGGTGTATTTGCATAGTTATCCTTTCGTCTCGGGACATTAAAATGTTTTTATTTATGAGAGGATTCCGTGTTTTCAGAAAACCTGCTAAGATGGATTCATAATTGTAACAAGTTTCATTTCAGATAGGTTTCAAACGTTAGCAAGCACAAATATATAGTGTTGTTTTCGTCGAACCTTGGATTGTTTTCCTTTGAGATCCCTTTGATCATCTTCATAGATTTTCCGGTAATAAATTTATGCTCTTCAGAGGTGGTGTTATAGCAGCGGTTTCCAACCTGGGGTAGCGTACCCTTGGGGAACGTGGCGGGTCTGCCGGGGGTATGTAAAAATAATATCGGTAATGGCAGAAGTCACAAAAATGTTAGGAATATCAATGTAATTTGCATCGATTTATTATATGGTTGTGATAAGAAGATTACTAATGAAAATAAGCATGTTTACGTTATCTCCTTGAGTGGAGGGGGGGGGGGGGAGGGGGCGTGTTTATGAGAAATGGTGGTACTCCGAAATGAAAAATATAAGAAAGGGATACGTGAAAGAAAAAATTTTGGGAAGTGAGTACGTTTTAGCAATTTTAAGGAATACTGTGAAACCGGAAATTATTTATAACAGAAACCTGCCTAAAACGGAAAAGTTTATAGTCCCAAAGAAAGACATACCTTTGAATTATACCTTCGAAGACGAACACCTCTCTAAAGCGGAATTTTTTATAGATCCTTTGTGATTCTGTCTTAGCAATTTTTACTGTTGTATTTGTATCCATGATTCAGTAAACCAGGTCTACTTTCGGGGGGGTGGGGGCCCTTTGGCTACGCCACTGATTGGATCTCTTAACTGCAGCTGATTCGGCCTTAAAATTCCTCAATAAAAGGGGAAAAAATGGAATCCCGTTTACAGGAAGATCGCCACTGTTTTTTTAATTATAATTCAATATTCTGTAATCTTTTTAAAGCGGATCAAATTAGCGTGTTTTTAGTCTGCGGTGTCTGAACGGGGATTGGTGAACGTAGCTTGTAGGGAGCGGAGCCCCCTAGTGTTTAAGTAAAATATTTTAAGCAAAAAAAAAAAAAAAAAAAAAAAAAAAAAACCTAAAAAAATGCGAAGAAATCAAATATTCTGTTGGTGTGAAAAGCTAGAGCATTTTTAAAAATGCTTGAAAGTCACCTACTCAATTTATTTTTCTGTCATATTGAAAAAGAATGACGTAAGGATAAATTGCTTTGTACAAAGGTCACACCTTCACTTTGTTGAAGAAAAATCCAAACAGTTATTTTAAACCGCATCTTCAAAAATGTGAAACATTGAAAAACTTCTGACCTTTTGTTAGAATGCTTTTTTTTATATCTCTGAAGTCTGTTGACGTGATTGAAATTCTAAAACAAGCAAACAAAGAATAAACAGTTCTCTTGTTATTTCGACTGCGTAACAAGCCGCATTTGGATTCCAGGCAGAAAAAGTATTTCGTTGGTTATTTGAGGAAATTTAGATCTATCTGGAATAAAAAGAGTCTTATACGGATATTCGATTTAAAAATTTCTTGAAATCTTTTAATTTGAATATTTGCAATAAATTTAAATGAATATACTGATAGATAATCTGAAACATTGCCGATCTTTCACTTTTAAACAGAGTTGTATAATATCATAAACTATGTGATTAATGTTTTTGTATTATTATTACAGTAAAACTTGTGAAGACAGAAACACCTGTATATAATAACACTCTGTTCTAAACGGACATTTTCATGTCCCCGTCGCCAAAGAATACAATTAAGACGAATGGCGTACTAGCTAAGGCCTAAATCTGTCTATAACTGAAATTTAGTTTGCGGTTTCTTGCTATTCCGTGTTTTAATAATTTACTGCTTTTGTTTTCGAATCTTTCGAAGTATGCAGTGGAAAAGGTTTAAGAATCTCCTACTTTCAATTTTATCAACCGACCTTAAAAAAAAATGCATACATTTCATTTGTATAAATATAAATAAATAAATAAATATATAATGTACGCCACGTACAGATTTTGAATGCATGCTCTGATTTTCATATTTACTTTTACTGCTGCAATCACATGTATTGTTGAAATACTGCATCGGTTTAATTAGGATGGAAAAATGGAAAGTTTGACTGGCGGACTAATTTTTGTCTTTTCATTCGACTTTCCAGAAAGTAACTTTAATCAAAATTGGCCTATCACACTATACACAATATGTTGCTCAAGTACACAATGCTACAATCCGTTTTTCAAAATTGTCTTTATATCACTCATAGATTTTTTTTAGAGAGATATCTCAAAAAATTAATATAGGATCATCAATTAAATGTCGTTGCAGGTTTAATTTGAGCTGGGTAAACTTTAATTGATTCGGATCGGTTTTGGTTGTATCTGGTGTAATTTCTTGCAAGAGTCTACACCAAACTGAAAATAGATCTCGCTTTTAATACCCGGAATGACGCAGAAACTGACGATATAATAATGTTCGGCGTGTACATTTAAACTAACGATTCTCGAAACTGGATTTGGAGAATTCAATCAATAATATCCGAAACGCCTCACAAGAAAGTCTATCCCACCTCAAAAATAGATAATACTGGCAAAAATGTGGTACGAAATGAATGCGATTGACAATAAAAGTTGGCACAAAAAGCACAATGTTGTGGAAAACTGTGTTGCTAAACTGTGCAAACTGACGGACGGTAATTAAACAAAAAGAAATAGACAATGTTAATTTTCTGAATGTTTTTGTACAGCTTTAATGAATTGATTATTTCAAATGAAAATCAAATTTCAAAGTGATTGCTTAAAAGGCGCAAAGGCCAACATAGTGAAAAAGATTCCAAGCCGGGACACGAACCCGGGCCATCAGTATAGCGCACTGACGTTCTACCGACTACTCACTTTGTTTTCATTATGTTTTCACTATGATGATTTCACTATGATGATTTCACTACCGACTTTTCACTATGTTGGCCTTTGCGCCTTTTAAGCAATCACTTTGAAATTTGATTTTCATTTGAAATATTGTATGCAAGGCGAATGTTTCTCTCTGGAATAATTTCCATGTATTAAAATAGAATTGATTATTTTTAGACTGTAATGAACTAAATATGTATAAACTGTAATGAACTGAGTATGAATAAACTATAATGAACTATGTATTAGGAAATAATAATTTTTTTTCTCTATAATATTTACTTGTTATAAAGTTTGTTTTTAAGTTTACCCGACGGTAAAGTTAGGATTTGCGGAAATAAGATTATATACTAAGATATTTGTAGAAATGGTCTCGATTTGGTGTTAGCGCAACTATAAATTACATCATAATCCAAAAGTGGTATTTGTTTGATTCCCTACCTTGAAAATTTCGTAAATGTTGGGCAGTTGCCGCAAAATTCGATTATGTTGTTCCCGTACTACAACTTTACGTTTTACATATAGTGATTTTATCATGTATTGTTTTTACTGCGACACGTCTAAAGTATGAATATACGATTGTTTGTTGCACATCATATATGAGCGATGATATGGTAACGCTGTGACTTCAATTATTCAGAATAACAAAAAGAATTTGTCAGAAAATCCCTCTTCGGTAGATTCTTGCATCGGATTTTCACAGTCCGCTTGTTGGGACGGGTTGGTGTTAATTTTTTCGTTGCTGGTCTGATTCAAGTCGGGATGACTTTAATTTCTTCGGGATCGGGCCATTTTCGAGCTGGGATTTGCCTCTTGTTCGGTTTCGAGTAGATCCGATATTTTTAAAAAAAGTGTCGAATATTTTATTAGATAATCTATATATATATATATTTAAATATTAATGAGTAAACATGTTCATTTTTTAATATAAAAGATAAAATTTACATTAGAGGCGAAATTATGGGCTATTTTTCCCTAAGTGTATTAAAATATGGATTAATTTCTGTTCATTTCGAGTTTGCGTCGGTTCCGGTTACATCTTAGCAAATTTTCTTGTATTTCATTCAAATAGATTTTAGTGAAAATTAATAAAGAAGAAAAAAGATTATGAAAAATTCAAAAAATTATAATTCCCATGTTGTGCGAATTTAAGAGAATGAAAGATATGGGCCTTTTCTTCAATTTATCAATGAAAATCTGCGTTAAAAATAAATAAATTTTTTGCCATTCATTACTTTTGTTCAAAATACTTCAGGATTCAACGTGTAAAAAAAGTTTTTACAAATGAAATATGCCGAATTCCCAATACCTTTTCCTGAAAATTTTAAAAATATTCAATACTATAGCCAGCATTTCAAGTAATGGAAAATCTTGAAATATTTCAGAAATCTACGTATTTTCTTATGTTATATAATAAAATTGAATAACGTATATGTATTGTGTTTGGTTATTTTGATGTTAGATTATCATGTACGGAAACAGACCGTGAGATGATATTTGTGATACAAAAATGTATTAAAAAAAAGCGATATGTTTCCCCAAATTTTGGTACTTATTAATCATTTCTTTTATTTTTACACGACTGAAAAGAAGGGTTATGTGTTTCACGCGTATCTGTGTATGTGGATTTATTCATACCCTCGAAACATCTCAGCGGCTGGATGGATTTTAATGAATCAGGTCTCTATCAATTCGTCTTAACGGCCCGATTTTTGTAGGCTAAGTTTTGTTTTTATAAATTCAAAATGGCGACCGTAAAATACAAAACGGCGGTAGAGACGAAAAAAAAAAAATTACGCACCCTATTGAGTGGCATGTCATTGGATAGGTCTTTCAAAAGGGAAACGATGATTTATTGACTATTTTGCAATCAGAAGCTCCGTTAAAATATTATACAACATGGAAGTTGTATATGTAGGATCTCTAGCTTTACTGCAACTCTAACCATCATAGACATCTATAGTCCTCATCAAAACAGTGTTTATAGATAGGAACTAACAATTAAACACAACTTAAAAGCAATCAATACAAGTAAATAAAAAAAAATAGGTAAGTAATATAAACAACTAATATAAAAAAAAATATTTTAAGTCAATTCCTACTTAGATCAATAAGAGAATTTTTTCCCTCCCATTCTTCTTTCTTCTTGAGTAGCGCTTAAAATGCCTTGATCAAGAAGAGGGCTCTCTTGGTCTTAAAATACCTTGATCAAGAAGAGAGCTCTCTAGATTATTGTAAATTAATTAATTAAATTTAATTAATGAATTAATATTTGAAAAAAACTAGATTAACAACAAGTGTCATCCACCACAAGTTAAAAAAATATTTCAGCTTGATTGGATGAATAATAAGTATTTTATTAACGATTGAAAATTTGAACACGACATATATATATAGCGAGCGCATGAGCTAATAGTAGGAATTGAAAAAAAAAATAGTTTCACATTGATGAGAAATAATTAATTAGTTCGCTTTTTACGCATTCGGGTTTTTTTATTTTTTAAATTTAATTGTTTATTATTACTGTTACATAAGAGGTACAGTCGTGGAAAAAAAGTAAACACCTCCTACTAACTCCTCAACAAGAACGTCACTGGTACTGACGATTGGAAATAAAGTATACTTTTAAATGTTGAATATAAAATTTGCTTAGGGGGCATCTGCATATTAAAACGAACCCAAACTTCCCTTTTTCAATGGCAATGCCCAATTTCAACAAGATATTTCAAATTTTCGGTTCAAACTACGCTTAGACACCAAATTTCAAGTTATTTGAATGATAAGATTTTGAATTATATACATTCAAAATTTAGTGCTTCTAATATTAAATTACATTTTCATATATTTATCAATATCTCCTGAAATTATACTCCCAATGTGCTATTTTTTTGTGTAGCAATAATACTAAAATACACAAATATTAATATAAAAATTGCAAATTCCACGAATTTGCAATTTTTATAATTTTATAATATGAATTATGAAATTAATATTCGAAAAAAATATGAATTGCAACCTACAATTTTTTTGGTGGATTTAAATTTATTACGTCCTTCTTTATGGAAATCCAAAATTTCACATTTTTCTTCCAAGAAGTTTTCAAATTATGCTTAAAAAACGTCAAAATGATGGTTTAAGGGACCGTCTATGATAGAAGTGACTAGATATTTTGAAATTTCTTATGCTGTCCTGTAATCTAGCAGTCTTTAATGGCTGCTTGAGTGGTGCTTAAGATGCCTGGATCAAGAAGGGGGCTCTCTCGGTCAACAATCGAGTACCGAACTTCAATTTGATACAGACAGTAAAATACGATCGTTTTAAAATAATTAATTTCTCGGAAACTTATCGCCCGAATTGCATAAAAATGTCTTTTTAGGCTAATTGAAGGGTGTAGAGTTTATTTATGCTGTCAGAATTGTGTACTGCTATTGAAAAAAACGTAGTTATGGTTCGTTTTAGTATGTAGAGAGCCCCCTAAGCAAATTTTATATACATCATTTAAAAGTAGATTTTAATACCAATCGTATGGTACCAGTAACTTTTTTGTACGATAATTTTTTGCAGAATTAGTATAGGGTGTTTACTTTTTTCCACGACTGTACATTTTATGCATTGGTGAAATATCTTCATAGGATAGCGCCGATTCTATTTCGGATACTGGTACAAATTCTTCAGAAAAATGCTCCACTTGAGTATTCTTTGGATTCTTAATCCAGTATTCTTTAGCTAATTCAAATTCTTCTTTTGACAAAAGAACTTCTTATTTTGACTTTTTTTTTTTTTTTTTGGACGAATTTTTGAATACATGCAGTTATCTATACTTCTATACTATACTATCATACTCCTATTATAAAGAGGTAAAAATTGTTTATTTGTCGGAGATAAGCTCAGGAACTACCGAACCGATTCCAAATTTAATGGTATCAAAATGATGGTGTTCGCCCAACTTAGAACATAGGCTATATCTTATGTCGGTGCCACTACCCCAAAGGGGGTGCAGGAGCAAAAAACGTTCTAAAAATGCGATTTTTGCGTTACTGAAGGGCCTAGAAATATGAAATTTGGAGTATTAGTTACTTATAAGATATAAATGGTGTATAAGAACAGTTCTTAAACAATTCGAAATTTAAAAGGGGTGAAAATGCACAAAAAGCGTTCTAAAAAACGTTCTAAATGGTAGTTTCTACACAATCTCAGGAAATACCAAACCGATTTAAAAAATATTGGTGTCAAAATGATGGTGTTAGTCCAACTTATAACATAGGCTATATTTTATGTCACTGCCACTACCCCAAAGGGGGTGCAGGAGCAAAAAACGTTCTAAAAATGCGATTTTTGCGTTACTGAAGGGCCTAGAAATATGAAATTTGGAATATTAGTTACTTATAAGATAAAAATGGTGTATAAGAACAGTTCTTAAACAATTCGAAATTTAAAAGGGGTGAAAATGCACAAAAAGCGTTCTAAAAAACGTTCTAAATGGTAGTTTCTACATAATCTCAGGAAATACCAAACCGATTTAAAAAATATTGGTGTCAAAATGATGGTGTTAGTCCAACTTATAACATAGGCTATATTTTATGTCATTGCCACTACCCCAAAGGGGTGCAGGAGCAAAAAACGTTCTAAAAATGCGGTTTTTGCGTTACTGAAGGACCTAGAAATATGAAATTTGGAATATTAGTTACTTATAAGATATAAATGGTGTCTAAGAACAGTTCTTAAACAATTCGAAATTTAAAAGGGGTGAAAATGCAGAAAAAGCGTTCTAAAAAACGTTCTAAATGGTAGTTTCTACATAATCTTAGGAAATACCAAACCGATTTAAAAAATATTGGTGTCAAAATGATAGTGACAACGTTTGCTCAAAGATAGGCTATGTTTTATGTCGGTGCCACTACCCCAAAGGGGGTGTAGGAGCAAAAAACGTTCTAAAAATGCGATTTATGTGTTACTGATGGGCCTAGAAATATGAAATTTGAAGTATCAGCTACTTATTAGATATAACGGATTTCTAAGAACAGTTCTTAAACAATTCTAAATTTAAAAGGGGTGAAAATGCGCGAAAAGCGTTCTAAAAAACGTTCGAAATGGTAGTTTCTACACAATCTCAGGAAATACCAAACCGATTTGAAAAATAATGGCGTCAAAATGATGTTGACAACCCTTGCTCCAACATAGGCGATGTTTTATGGATAAAAACGTTCTAAATTGCGGCTTTTGCGTTACGGAAGGGCCTAGAATCGTGAAATTTGTAATGGTAGTTAGTTATAAGATATCAATGATCTCTAGGACATTTCCTAAAAAATCGAAATTTAAAAGGGTGTCAAAATGCGCAAAAAGCGTTGTAAAAAACGTTCTAAATTGCGATTTCTATGCAATCTCAGGAAGTACTGAACCGATTTCAAATATAATGGTGTAAAAATGATAGTGACAGATCTTGCTCCAAGATAGGCTATTTTTTATATCTGTTTCCACTAACCCACAGGAGATGCAGGAGCAAAATGTGCGAAAAGCTTTCTAATAACGTTCTAAATGCCGATTTGTCACCAATATCTCAGGAAGAATCAAACTGATTTCAAAACTAATGTTAAGAAATTGATGCTGACAGCCTCTGTTCTAACATAGACGCTATTTTAAGTCGGTATCACTATCACCTAGACGTTGCAGGAGCAGAAAAGCGTTCCAAATTTCGATTTTTGTGATTGGTAGGGGCTAGCATCTTAAAATTAGGCAAGGTACATATGTATTACATATAAATGATCTTTAAGAACAGTTTCGAAAAAATTGGAAATTTAAAAAGGGGTGAAAATGCGCGAAAAGCGTTCTAAAAACATTCTAAATTGCGATTTCTACTCAATCTCAGGAAATTCCAAAGCTGTTTCAAAAGTAATGGTTGCAAATCAATGGTGACAGTCACTGCTATAACATAGGTTATATTTTATGTTGCTGTCACTACCATCTGGGGGTTGCAAAAGCAAAACATGTTCTAATTTGCGTTTTTTGCATAACTGAAGGGTCTAACACTTTGAAGTATGGCATGGTATTTACTTACAAGATGCAACTGCTTTTTAAGAACTCTCGAAAGAAAATTTCAAATTTAAAAAGATGAAGTGAGCGAAAAGCGTTGTAAATAACAATTTTTATGTAATCTTATCAAATACCAAACCGATTAAAAAAATAATGATGACAAATTGTTGGTGATAGAACCTGCTCAATCATAAGCTATATTTTATGTCTGTGCCACTACCACCAGAGGGTTTCAGTAGCTAAAAACTTTCTAAATTGCGATTTCTGTGATACTGAAAAGGCTAGAAACTTTAAATATGGCATGGTAGTTACTTATAAAATATAAATGCCCTCGAATGACTGTCGAAAATAAATTCGAATTAAAAAGGGGTGAAGTGAAGGGGATGTGCGAAAAGCATTCTAAAAAAGTCCTAAATTACGATTTCTACGCAATTTCAGGGAATATAAACCAAATATAAAAGTAATAGCTGCGAATCAATGGTAGCAGTCTCTGATCCTAAACAGGCTATATTTTATGCCGATGATTCTACCACCTGGGGTTCACAGGAATAACAAACGCTCTAAAAAAGGCCTTTAAAAGCTTTCTAAATTACGTTTCTGTGGAATATTAGGAAATAACAAACCAATTCCAAAATTAATGTTGGCAAATTAATGGTGACGGTTTCTATTTCAACACAGCCCTTTATGTTGAGAGAGGTGGCAGAACTTGGAATTTGACATGATGGTTAATTTTAAGATGTAAGAAGATGGTTTCTAGAAAATTCAAAACTTCTAATGAATACTGAAATGAGCGTAATAACTGAGCATAAAAGTTTCAAAATATTTTCTAAATTATTATTTATTTAGTTTTATTTCGTTTTATTAATGTAAGTCTTATTTTTGCTTTATGCAGTGTAACAATGATGCTTAATCAAATTGTGTTTTAAATAGTAATTGTTTAAATTATTCCTAAAAGTAATAAGTACCTTTTAATAAACTAAAATAGTACCTTTTAATAAAATAAAAATTTAGTTAGTATCTTTTAATAAAAATTAGACATATAAATATCACTTGGCATATTTCAAATATTACGCGAGCAAAGCCGCGGGATTTGCTAGTCATCTATACTCCTATTATAAAGAGGAAAAAATTGTTTATTTGTAGGAGGTAAGCTCTGGAACTAGCGAACCGATTCCAAAAGTAATGGTATCAAAATGATGGTGTTAGTCCAACTTAGAACATAGGCTATATCTTATGTCGGTGCCACTAACCCAAAGGGGGTGTAGGAGCAAAAAACGTTCTAAAAATGCGATTTTAGCGTTACTGAAGGGCCTAGAAATATGAAATTTTGAATATTAGTTACTTATAAGATATAAATGATGTCTAAGAACAGTTCTTAAACAATTCGAAATTTAAAAGGGGTGAAAATGCACAAAAAGCGTTCTAAAAAACGTTCTAAATGGTGGCTTCTACACAATCTCAGGAAATACCAAACCGATTCCAAAAGTAATGGTATCAAAATGATGGTGTTAGTCCAACTTAGAACATAGGCTATATCTTATGTCGGTGCCACTAACCCAAAGGGGGTGTAGGAGCAAAAAACGTTCTAAAAATGCGATTTTAGCGTTACTGAAGGGCCTAGAAATATGAAATTTTGAATATTAGTCACTTATAAGATATAAATGATGTCCAAGAACAGTTCTTAAACAATTCGAAATTTAAAAGGGGTGAAAATGAACAAAAAGCGTTCTAAAAAACGTTCTAAATGGTAGTTTCTACACAATCTCAGGAAATACCAAACCGATTTAAAAAATATTGGTGTCAAAATGATGGTGACAACGCTTGCTTCAAGATAGGCTATGTTTTATGTCGGTGCCACTACCCCAAAGGGGGTGTAGGAGTAAAAATCGTTCTAAAAATGCGATTTTAGCGTTACTGAAGGGCCTAGAAATATGAAATTTTGAATATTAGTTACTTATAAGATAAAAATGATGTCTAAGAACAGTTCTTAAACCATTCGAAATTTAAAAGGGGGGAAATGCACAAAAAGCGTTCTAAAAAACGTTCTAAATGGTAGTTTCCACACAATCTCAGGAAATACCAAACCGATTAAAAAAAATATTGGTGTCAAAATGATGGTGACAACGCTTGCTCTAAGATAGGCTATTTTTTATGCCGGTGTCACTACCCCAAAGGGGGTGCAGGAGCAAAAAACGTTCTAAAAATGCGATTTACGTGTTACTGAAGGGCCTAGAAATATGAAATTTGAAATATTAGCTACTTATTAGATATAAAGGATTTCTAAGAACAGTTCTTAAACAATTCGAAATTTGAAAGGGGTGAAAATGCGCGAAAATTGTTCTAAAAAACGTTCTAAATGGTGGTTTCTACACAATCTCAGGAAATACCAAACCAATTTAAAAAATAATGGTGTCAATATAAGGGTGTCAAAATGACGGTGACAACCCTTGCTTCAACATAGGCTATGTTTTATGTCGGTGCCACTACCCGAAAGGGGGTGCAGGAGCAAAAAACTTTCTAAAAATGCGATTTTTGCGTTACCGAAGGGCCTAGAAATATGAAATTTGAAATATTAGCTACTTATGAGATATAAAGGATTTCTAAGAACAGTTCTTAAAAAATTCGAAATTTAAAAGGTGTGAAAATGCCCGAAAAGCGTTCTAAAAAACGTTCTAATGGTGGTTTCTACACAATCTCAGGAAATACCAAACAGATCTAAAAAATAATGGCGTCAAAATGATGGTGACAACCCTTGCTCCAACATAGGCGATGTTTTATGTCGGTGCCACTACCCCAAAGGGGGTGCAGGAGAAAAACGTTCTAAATTGCGACTTTTGCGTTACCGAAGGGCCTAGAATCGTGAAATTTGGAATGGTAGTTAGTTATTAGATATCAATGATCTGTAAGGACATTTCCTAAAAAAATCGAAATTTAAAAGGGGGTCAAAATGCGCAAAAAGCGTTGTAAAAAACTTTCTAAATTGCGATTTCTATGCAATCTCAGGAAGTTTTGAACCGATTTCAAATATAATGGTGTAAAAATGATGGTGACAGATCTTGCTCCAAGATACAGGGATAACTATGATTTTTGGTAGTAAATTTCGTATTTTATTGATATTTTGAAGGAAAGGGTTGCCAGTGATTATATTTTGGCGAAAATTTTGTTGATTAGACAATTGAAATGGCTATATCCGTTAGACAATCACCTCGCAAATAAATGAAAAAAATACTGATATTTAATTTAAAAAGACAACAAAAAATGTTTTAATAAGACATAATATTATAAAATATATACATAATTTTTAATTTAAACAGGAAATAAATATTTGTAATGCTTAAAATATAATTTATTGTGATATTTTACAATATTTGGCGAATTATCGCCTGCCTTACGTTAAAAAAAGGAATCTGAAAATTTGATTAGACTAATTTTGAATTACATTTTTTTCTTTTTTTTTATTTAACTATTTAATCCACGTAATGTGATTTACAGGAGAAACAATTCTATTATAAATTATATAGATATCAGTTAATATTTTAAAAATGGAATCAAATATTTAAATTTTAGTTTGAATTTCTGCCACACAGACATATTGTAAAATCCTTTCAGGATTAGATGCTGTATATTCAAGCGGACGCCATCTTGGATGTTTTGAGATTTCTTTGCGATATTTTGTTGACGATGTTTTACATTTCATTTTCGTTAAGCCTTTCATGCACATAAATCGCTGCTTGGCGACATTTATTACTCGGCAGAAAAGGGGTTATTACGCCAAGAAAAAATCCCAGATGGCGGCCGCGGATATGACATCTGTTCCTAATTTCATACTTTTTAAAAAAATTTTCGCCGTAATTACGGAAGCATGTGATTTTTATAGACTCCAACTCAGATCAATGAATACTATCTTTTTTTTTTTTTTTTTTTAAGTATTATTGTTTATTAAATATTTCTTTGGCCATAACGCCAATTTTACGTACAGGAAAATTCACAGTTTCAAAATTTAGGAACTGAAAATTATTCTTAAGGAAATTTATGCAATCATGTGTTATTACTATAAAAAAAATTCTACACAGATGTCATATACGTACCAGCTTGGCGAAAACATCAACAGCATAAACAACAACATCCGCGTTACCATATCAAGCAAAATAACGATACGTTGGCGCCAGTTAAGTACCCGTTGCGTATATAACATTGGCGTCAGAAAAAAATCGTGTCATGACAATATGACATCTGTGCCAAAAATTCAACATTTTGAATTAAAAATTACTTGCTGAAAAAAAATTGCAAATCGTTTTAAATTCGTTATTTTTTCATATTTTCCGCTCTGTTAGGCAATATTTAAAAAGATATTGGACTAATCTTAGATATTTAAAAACACATAAATTAACGTCTGAATTCCAGTTTTATATTATTATTATTATTTATTAATTGTTTATTTTTATTATTATTATTTATTTTATAGTCTTCGCTAATCAAGTCACCGCCAAAGGGCATATTTACTATATTATTGGAAGTTTTGGTTGCACAGATATGCTTCATGGTACCTAATGGGCTCCAAATTGGCGTTATTTTGCCTGACATGGTAACCCAGCTATTGTTGCTTATTTACTAATAAATTGTTTATTTACTTTTATTTTCTTTTTTACAATTATATAAAATGTTTTGTTCTATAGATAATAATTAAACATTTTTTTTTTATTTATTGGGTACTACTTAGTTATCCATCGGCCAATTTCGCCAAATTATATAAATCGCCAAACCACTCGCCAAATTATACAAATTGACATTTTTTTTTTAAATAATGAAAGAACAATTAAATTAGTATAACATTAATAAAAATACAAATAAAACGTCTAATTAAAAATCACCTGATGATGCAAACACGTGTAACTTGCTTAAAGTCAAGTGAACGTGACATGTACGATCAACCATTATTGGCATTTAATCTTATACTTTGGCGATAGATTTTTGGTCGACGGGATAACTAAGTAGTATTATTTATTGTTATTTCCTTTTAAAATAATAGAAAATAATTTAAATATATATATATATATGTAACTGGTATTCGAAAACGATGTTTTCGCCAAATGGGCGTGAAAAAAATTGCGCCAAATCCGGTACATATACGATATCTGTGTCTAACAGTCATTTACATTATTGTGATTACTTAGTATCAGAAAACAGATTGAAGAGTATTTGGTATATTTTTACTATATGGGCTTTGGCGAGATAGAGAAAATGGCCTTGGTGAGTGAAGTGAATTTTATGTATATTTACTGGCAACCTATTTACTTTTCATATACATATAAGCATTTTTTTTTTTCAATATTGCATTGCAGGTGATGGACTTTATTGCTTTAAAATAGAAGGTTAAATTCACAATTTCGTTTGATTCAAGATTCGTTTGGAAAAATGGACCAGCGCAGCGGGCATAGTCTGCTAGTCATATTATAAAGAGGAAAAAATTGTTTATTTGTAGGAGGTAAGCTCAGGAACTACCGAACCGATTCCATAAGTAATGGTATCAAAATGATGGTGTTTGCCCAACTTAGAACATAGGCTATATCGTATGTCGGTGCCACTACCCCAAAGGGGGTGCAGGAGCAAAAAACGTTCTAAAAATGCGATTTTTGCGTTACTGAAGGGCCTAGAAATATGAAATTTGGAATATTAGTTACTTATAAGATATAAATGATGTCTAAGAACAGTTCTTAAACAATTCGAAATTTAAAAGGGGTGAGAATGCACAAAAAGCGTTCTAAAAAACGTTCTAAATGGTAGTTTCTACATAATCTCAGGAAATACCGAACCGATTCCAAAAGTAATGGTATCAAAATGATGGTGTTAGTCCAACTTAGAACATAGGCTATATTTTATGTCGGTGCCACTACCCCAAAGGGGGTGCAGAGCAAAAAACATTCTAAAAATGCGATTTTTGCGTTACTGAAGAGCCTAGAAATATGAAATATGGATTATTAGTTACTTATAAGATATAAATGATGTCTAAGAACAGTTCTTAAACAATTCGAAATTTAAATGGGGTGAAAATGCACAAAAAAGCGTTCTAAAAAACGTTCTAAATGGTAGTTTCCACATAATCTCAGGAAATACCCAACCGATTTAAAAAATATTCGTGTCAAAATGATAGTGACAACGTTTGCTCCAAGATAGGCTATGTCTTATGTCGGTGCCAATAGCCCAAAGGGGGTGTAGGAACAAAAAACGTTCTAAAAATGCGATTTATGTGTTACTGAAGGGCCTAGAAATATGAAATTTGAAGTATCAGCTACTTATTAGATATAAAGGATTTCTAAGAACAGTTCTTAAACAACTCGAAATTTAAAAAAGGTGAAAATGCGCGAAAAGCGTTCTGAAAAACGTTCTAAATGGTGATTTGTACACAATCTCAGGAAATACCAAACCGATTTAAAAAATAATGGCGTCAAAACGATGGTGAAAATCCTTGCTCCAACATAGGCTATGTTTTATGTCGGTGCCACTACCCCAAAGGGGGTGCAGGAGCAAAACGATCTAAATTGCGGTTTTTGCGTGACGGAAGGGCCTTGAATCGTGAAATTTAGAATGGTAGTTAGTTATAAGATGTCAATGATCTGTAAGGACATTTCCTAAAAAAATCGAAATTTAAAAGGGGGGGGTCAAAATGCGCAAAAAGCGTTGTAAAAAACGTTCTAAATTGCAATTTCTATGCAGTCTCAGGAAATACTGAACCGATTTCAAATATAATGGTGTTAAAATGATGGTGACAGATCTTGCTCCAAGATAGGATATTTTTATTTCTGTTTCCACTATTCCAGAGGAGACGCAGGAGCAAAATGAGCGAAAAGCGTTCTAAAAACATTCTAAATGCCGATTTGTCACCAATATCTCAGGAAGAATCAAACTGATTTCAGAAGTAATGGTAAGAAATTGATGCTGGCAGCCTCTGCTCTAACAAAGACGCGATTTTAAGTCGGTATCACGATCACCCAGACGTTGCAGGAGCAAAAATCGTTCCGAATTTCGACATTTGTGATCGGTAGGGGCTAGCAACTTAAAATTAGACAAGGTACATATTGATTACATATAAATGATCTTTAAGAACAGTTTAAAAAAAATTGGAAATTTAAAAAGGGGTGAAAATGCGCGAAAAGCGGTCTAAAAATGTTCTAAATTGCGATTTCAACTCAATCTCTGAAAATTCCAAAGCTATTTCAAAAGTAATGGTTGCAAATCAATGGTGACAGTCTCTGCTATAACATAGGTTATATTTTATGTTGCTGTCACAACCATCTGAGGGTTGCAAAAGTAAAACATGTCCTAATTTGCGTTTTTTGCATAACTGAAGGGTCTAACACTTTGGTAACAATATGGCATGTTATTTACTTACAAGATGCAACTGCTTTCTATGAACTGTCGAAAGAAAATTTCAAATTTAAAAAGATGAAGTGAGCGAAAAGCGTTATAAATTACAATTTTTATGTAATCTTATCAAATACCAAATCGATTAAAAAAATAATGATAACAAATTTTTGGTGATAGAACCTGCTAAAACATAAGCTATATTTTATGTCTGTGCCACTACCACCAGAGGGTTGCAGTAGCTAAAAACTTTCTAAATTGCGATTTCTGTGATACTGAAAAGGCTAGAAACTTTAAATATGGCATGGTAGTTACTTATAAAATATAAATGTCCTAAAAGGACTGTCGAAAATAAATTCGAATTAAAAAGGGGTGAAGTGAAAGGGAGGTGCGAAAAGCATTCTAAAAAAGTCCTAAATTACGATTTCTACGCAATTTCAGGGAATATAAACCAAATATAAAGATAATAGTTGCGAATCAATGGTAACAGTCTCTGATCCTACACAGGCTATATTTTATGCCGACGATTCTACCACCTGGGATTCACAAAAACAACAAACGCTCTAAAAAAGGCCTTTAAAAGCTTTCTAAATTACGTTTCTGTGGAATATTAGGAAATAAGAAACCAATTTCAAAATTAATGTTGGCAAATTAATAGTGACAGTTCCTATTTCAACATAGCCCTTTATGTTGAGAGAGGTGGTAGGACTTGGAATTTGACATGATGGTTAATTTTAAGATGTAAGAAGATGGTTTCTGAAAAATTCAAAACTTCAAATGAATACTGAAATGAGCGTATTAACTGAGAATGAACGTTTCAAAATATTTTCTAAATTATTATTTATTTAGTTTTATTTCGTTTTATTAATGTAAGTCTTATTTTTGCCTTATGCAGTGTAACAATGATGTTTAATCAAACTGTGTTTTAAATAGTAATTTTTTTAATTATTCCTAAAAGTAATAAGTAACTTTTAATAAAATAAATATTACCTTTTAATAAAATAAAAATATAGTTAGTACCTTTTAATAAAAATTAGACATATAAATATCACTTGGCATATTTCAAATATTACGCGAGCAAAGCCGCGGGGTTTGCTAGTATAATATAATATAATAATATTATAAAGAGGGAAAAATTGTTTATTTGTAGGAGGTAAGCTCTAGAACTACCGAACCGATTCTAAAAGTAATGGTACCAAAATGATAGTGTTAGTCCAACTTAGAACATAGGCTATATCTTATGTCCGTGCCACTGGCCAAAAGGGAGTGCAGGAGCAAAAAACGTTCTAAACGTTCTTTTTGTATTTCTGAAGGGCGTATAAACATAAAATTTGGAATGGTAGTTACTCATAAGATACTAATGATCTCTAAGAACATTTCTTAAAAAAATCGAAATTAAAAAGGGGTGAAAATGCGCGAAAAGCGTTTTAAAAAACGTTCTAAATGGCGATTTTTACGCAATTTCAGGAAGTACCAATAAAAATAATGATGTCAAAATGATGGTGACAACCCGTGCTCTAACATAGGCTACATTTTATGTTTGTGCCACTAACCCTAAAGGGGTGCAGGATAAAAAAAAAACGTTCGAAATTTCGATTTTTGTGTTACTGAAGGGTTCAGATACATTGAATTTGGCATGATAGTTCCTTATTAGATATAAATGATCTCTAAGAACATTTCTTAAAAAATTCGAAATTTAAGAGGGGTGAAAATGCGCGAAAAGCGATCTAAAAAACGTTCTAAATGGCGATTTTTACGCAATCTCAAGAAGTACCAAACCGATTTAAAAAATAATGATGCCAAAATGATGGTAACAACCCTTGCTCCAATATAGGCTACATTTTATGTCAGTGCCACTACCCCTAAATGGGGTGCAGGAGCAAAAAAAGTTCGAAATTGCGATTTTTGTATTACAGAAGGGCCCAGATACATGGAATTTGGAATGGTATACTTATAAGATATAAATGATCTCTAAGAACATTTCTTAAAAAATTGGAAATTTAAAAGGAGTGAAAATGCGCGAAAAGCTCTAAAAAACGTTCTAAATGTTGGCTTCTACACAATCTCAGGAAATACCAAACCCATTAAAAAAAAACGGTTGGAAATTGATGATGACAGCCCTTGCTCCAACATAGGCTCTATTTCATGTCGGTGTCACTACCACCTAGGGCAGGGTCCGCGAACCTATGGCACGCGTGCCACTTTCGGCACGCCAAAGAATAATTTTGGCACGGCGCGGCGTTGATTATATCTCTGATTGATGAGGATACAGAAATTTTACACAAAATACACAAACTTAAATGATCTGATTAGATTCTAAATTCAATTAATTGCAAATTGAAGAATTTTAATCTTATTCAACGTGGTTTAGAAAATTTATCAAAGAAAATATTTGAAAACGGAAAAGAAAACGGATCAAGAAGGAAAGATTATTACCGATGGTATATTATGGCAACTTGGAAATTAATTTCAGAAATATTTAAATAAACTGCCTTTTTTCAAATTTAATATTTTTTTCTATTATTTATATCTGTCATTTTCGCAAATTTAGAATATAAAAAACCAAATAGAGAGTGGTTGCCATATAAATTCATTTGGTTTCCATTGTGTTGAAATTAACTGAACATGAACATGTTATTATTTATTTTTCGTCCAAGATACAACAATTAATCACGTTATGTTTTTAATTAATTTCTAAAATATAATTGTTTCTATAATTATTGCTGTGTAATACTTAGATGTATGTTACTCATTTTAGAAAATATCCTAATAAGTAATTTTCATGTAGTTTTGATTATTATATTTCAATTCACTAAATTTGTTTTTTAGTTGGCACGTCAAGGTCAAGTAATATATATATATATTTTAAATTGGCACGCGACTATAAAAAGGTTCGCCAATTCTGACCTAGGGGTTGCAGAAGCAAAAAACTTTCTAAATTGCGATTTTTGTGTTACTGACGGGCCTAGAATCTGAAATTTGGCAGGGCAGTTATTTATAAGATACAAATGATCTCTAAGAACATTTCCTAAAAAATCGAAATTTAAAAGGGGTGGAAATGAGCGGTAACTACTTCAAAGATGCAAATGTTTTCTAAGAATTGTCGAAAGAAAATTCCAAATTTAAAAGGATGAAGTGAACGAAAAGCGTTCTATAAGCGTTCTAAATTACGATTTTTATGCAATCGTATGAAATACGAAACCGATTTCAAACATAATGGTTACAAATTGATGGTAATAGAACCTGCTCAAACATAAGCTATATTTTATGTCGAGAATTGCAGGAGCAAAAAACTTTCTAAATTGCGATTTCTGCGGTACTGAAGAGGCTAGAAACTTTACATATAGCATGGTAGTTACTTATAAAATATAAATGTCCTCTAAGAACAGTCGAAAATAAATTCGAAATTAAAAAGCGGCGAAGCGAAGGGAAGGAGCGAAAAGCATTCTAAAAGAGTCCTAAATTACGATTTCTATGGAATCTCAGAAAATAATAAACCGATTAGAGAAGTTATTGGTTGCGAATCAAGAGTGATAGTCCCTGATCCTATACGGGTTGTATTTTATGCCGGTGTCACTACCACCTGGTTAGCAGGAACAACAAGAAAGCCTTTAAAAACATCAAAATTCCGTTTTATATAGAATATTAGGAAATGCCAACCGATTTCAAGGTTAATGTTGGCAAATTAATGGTCACAGTCTCTGTTTCAACATTTTTCAAGACATCCTATTTCAACTCAGTTTCGGCATTTTATCTTGATGCCACTAGCACCAGAAAGGTGGTAGACTGTTAGACAAGAAGCTTGGAATTTGACATGATGGTTAATTTTAAGGTGTAAATGTGTTACGATGGTTTCTAAAAAATTCAAAACTTCAAATGAATACTGAAATGAGCGTATGAAATGAGCATAAAAGTCTCAAAATACTTTATAATTATCATTTAATTGGAATTAGTTTTAGTTCTTCTTATTAATTAAAATCTCATTTCTGTGTATTGCACTTTTATAGCGAAGTTTAGTCAAACTGTGGCTTAATTTGTAATTTTTGAATTATTCCAAAAAGTGTTCTTCTAATAAAAAATAATCATGCAAATATCACTTGGCATATTTCAGCTATTACGCGAGCAAAGCCGCGGGGTTTGCTAGTTTGAAATATTTTTCTTAGCTTGCTGAATCTTCGGTTGTCAAAAAAAATTTCAAGACTCGCCTCTAATTAAATTTTAGAGGAGATATTTTCCATTTACAGTATCTGATTGAGTCTTCTAATACAAATGAGATTTCTCAAAAATATTGCATTTTGCTTGAAATTTGCAAATAAGTTAAGCAGGGCTTTAAAAATATAAACAATTAGTTTTTAATCAGAAATAAACGAAAAACTGGTGGCTTTCTCTCTGTAAAACTTTGAGCCTCCTTCTAAAAATGCTCAAAGGCGTATTTGCATTGACTGAATCTGAAATTGGAACGAACGAAAAAAATATTAAGTGCACACACATGCATAAAAAAAATATATATAATCCGTGCATAAAAAGCCAGTTTTCGTGAAAAAAATGCATTAAAATTTTTCATTTAAATTTGTTTTTAACCAGTTTTATCGTCTAGAATTATACAATTTATATAATATGTCGAAAAAGAAAGACAATATTTTAAGAAGAATTTTCATATTTCTCACACAGCAGTTAAAATAACTTTTTTAGAAAAATATCATGCATTTTTATGTATTTTACTTTGTATGTATGTGTTTTGTGCATGTATATTTCCTTGTATGTAATTAATTACTGATTTGTAAGTTATACTTGTTATTTTGTACTGTGCATGTGTTCCTGTTGCATTTTGGTGTGTGTACACGTTATGCATGTATCTGTCTTATAATGCTTCACCCCAGCACATATTAAACGACCAACCTTCAAGATGGGCATCTGGCAAGTAGTTATTACGATTAAAAACAAACACCTTTTGTTAGAGATTTTTTAAGTAAATCGTGTAGGGGGCCGAAATAATATTGGCACACAAAGAGAAAAATTGAATTATGGAATTGAATGGAAATAATAACAAGTCACAAAACAAATTCTAAACAATAAAAACGTAAAAGGTACTAAAAGATTTGGTCTCATCTAATCAATCCCTGGTGCATTTCATTTCTGTAGAACTTCAAAATATTCTAAAGTCTTTTTTGATAAATAAGGACGATTTTATTACGGAGACCACACATATTTACACTGGTAACGAACACATACATATATAAAATGAAAACATAAACGATACAGTATGTGAACAAAAGTTCGACGCGATTAGCGCCATCTGGTTTTCTTATTTTGCAACAAATTCTGACGGGCAAGGTACGTCTTCAGATTAAAAGATTGAGAGTTCGTAAGGACAAAGAAGCTGCATTGGCCTACTGATCATGCCTCCATTTCGTAACATCACTGTGCAGGCTCTCCTTGGAGAATCCAGTTCAGAGTGAGTTTGGATTACAAACACACTTCCCAGATCAGTCGTAGGGTGGTCTCCTTTATGAGAACTACGGAGTTTTCTTTAAGTTCACTTGGCTAGTTAATTTGCCTATACTGGCGAGCTAATTGTAATTGAAGAAGATAATAAGATTTCCGTTGCTTCAAAACTTGATTCAAAATATTTCTGGATATTTTCTAACTTTTATTATTTGACATTCAGTGGAATGGTGAACCGGTATTTTTGTCTGAGGTAGAGGTGTAGGAATCGGGTGGCAGGTTTGACACAAACTTTTTGATGCAAATTGGATCTAAATGTAAAATCCTTGATTCGTTGTCTGCATCTTCAAGTTCTAGTTATTTCTTTAAAGTTGTATATCCGAGTTGCATAAATGTTTCTACGACACCTTCACATCTCGTTCGTTCAAGTCTTTGATGATAAGGTTTGAAAAATGGCATATACTAGGCAATGAAACTGGATAAGTTTCGTGGTGCGAGATATTAGCTTGATGTAATAAACCACGGTCCGAATATTTTTGTTTCTCTTAAAGTTGGATTAACCGATTGAATATAGGAGCTTACAGGTACTGGTTTTCTTTGCATCAGCGCTGAATATTCTTTAGGAAAATGTTTCATTTGAGTATTCTTAATCCTGTATTCCTTAGCTAGAACATTTTTTTCTGTTTACAAGAAAAGAATTTTCTCAAAGATTGTGGACTAATCTTGGAATCCATGCACGTATTCGGATATTATGGAATGAATGGACAATATGGAATACCTCAATATCTGGTCCATACGGTGTTGCAGCCAAGCGTTAAATTTTTAAACGATTTCGTAGTACTCCCTTAAGGTATCTGAGCTCAGTTCTGTTTGGATACCTGTTTTTGAAGCAACGTAGTGAAATGAAATCTTATTCTCAATTTTTGAAGATTTTTTTCAGGTAAATTTTTATAAAATTCATATTAATTATAAAATTTCATTGCCAGTGATGTTAATCAAGTTCAGTATTAGTATGAATAGTTATATGTATTGCTGTGTTAGTCAGTTTTCCTCTATGCTAACTTGTCGACGAGTGAAGAGTTTATGTTTTTCAAAAGGGTGTGTATAGAATATCAGCTAGACAATTGTTTTAAGACGAGTTTGGATAAGACGAACAATCTTTTCACCCCGACATATAATTTGAGATGGGCTGTTTATCAAGTTGAATACCAGATGAGGATGATTCAGTGGGCCTGTTTTGCAATGGGAGGGTGGAGTGGATATAATGCGTGATGTGGCTTAATGTGGACTGTGGCGAGGCCGAAACAATACACTACGTTTGTGTTTTTGTAAAATTGAAACAATTTTTCGAAGAATCTGATGATTTATAGATGATGTATGATATTGTAGCCGTACTAATGTTTACTTATAAAGTAATTTTAGTTATTGTTGTAAATCATGGTTTTTCTTATAATTTTAATATCCCATATAGCCCTATTTCATAATAGTCGGCAGATTGCCATTACCCGAAAAGTGTAACTTTTTTTTAAAGCTAAATATTGATAAGTATTTTTTCCTTCCACTTTAAACGTATTAAAAATGTGTTAAGACATAGTTAAATTTTACTCTTTACTAACATTTAATGTATCTCAGTTTTTTTTATATTGATTTACAAATAAAACTATAAATAGTATTCCATAATACCCGAACTTCCTCTACTTAAAAGTTAACTTACTGAATGTTTCACAGCTTGTTTAAAAACATTTTTATACATACTATCAAAATCTACTGATACGGCGTTGCTGAAACACAATTCAGGTTGTAAGGCCGAAATAAAAAAGGATGGGGGAGTTCTAAATAAATAAATAAAAAATAGCGTATGATATTAAAACAGTATAAAAGTTTATATTCTAAACATTCAATATCAAAAGCATAAGAACTAAAAGAAATTGTTACGAATTTTCAAAACGCCATAAAAAGGAAATCAACATATTTTAAAAACATTAGTGTACAATTATGCAAAGTTGTGCATGGAATAAATTCAAATTTTATTTTAGCACTTTGGGCAACATTTTCGAAAATTTCGCCACTGTGCAGCATTGCTTAAAGTTCTGTAAAGCAGTTCATATTCTCATACCTGCTAACTTTTCACTAATCGCCCGTATATATGGATTAATTTGACACAGATTAAAAACATTTCAAACCAAAACATATTATTAAAAATGAGATCTAAAAGGTTTTAAGTAGAAACATGAAACCAAATAAATAATAAAACATCAAGTAATTTTTCTGGGTTGAAAATGTTTAATCTAGTTCAAATTGACGCACATTTTTCGAAAGAATATTTAGAAGTTGGCATGTATGTATATTTGGGTACTTATATTAAAACAACAAAAAATTCATTTTATTCGTTAAGGAAAAAAAGAATTGTCTCATTTTTAAATAATTTCGCGCCAGATATTAAATGAAATTTCATGTTTTATTGCTGCTGTATATACCAGAAAATATACAAGATTTTGCTCTGTTGTTTATATAGGAAAACGTGACGACTATCTTAGAAAAGTTATATTTTTTATTAATCCCTTCGATCTCAGTTTATACACTTAAGGATGTATTCTCCGTATACTGTAAAAAAAGGTAAATGCTTTTAAATCAACAAAAGATAACATAACAGAACTTCTTTCGGGTTACACACGATTTCGAAAAGCTTTCGTTTTTGTTTAGAAACTTTGAAACTAATAGTTTGTCGAGATTCAAAGAAGCATTGATAAAAAAAAGTTTCTTTCTCTAACCGTAATGTTCGGACCCGTTTTCGAGTAACTTTTACAATACTTTAATCAGTTTACTCGAACTGAAATATTTATTTTTTTCGATACTATCACTTTTTAAGTAAACATTTTCAGACTGCGTAACTGAAATAATGCATGCAAGAGTAGCTGAAATAATAAATGCAGAGTAACAAACTGATATAAATTTTAATGTTAATTGAAACGTAATATTAATGTACTGTTAATTAATATGCTATGACATGTTTCTTAAATACGTGTGTTGTGCACGAAAATGTTTATTTTAGAAGTGATAGCTTCCGAAAAACCTATATTCTGGGTTGAGAAAACGAATTAATACATTATAAAAATTACTAGGAAACGTTTCTGAAAATTACGGGTAGCAAAAAATCTTTATTTTTATAAATATGTCTTTAAATCTATAAAATCTATTGGTTTCTTAAATTGCTGAAGATAAAGAAAAGTTTTCGGAATCGTGGGTAACTCGAAAGAGGTTACATTATATTTTCGTTCGTTGTCACATTTTTGTAGTTTAAGAATCATTTGCCTTTTTTTTACAGAGTTGAGCTATTCCATCTGGGAGGGAAGGGATTAAAAGTTATCACTTTCACATGTTTAATTTAAGAAAAATAAATTTGAAAATCGTGCATTTGAAAAGTGATTCTTATCATCATAGTTCTGGTTAGATATAATCATCAGAAAAACAATTTTTTTCTTTGACAACTAATATTTTATTAACACAAGCCTGCGATGGTTGTGTTTTTTAACTTTTAATAATTGATTTTTAAGTATTTTTCAGCGCTGAATTTGGAAATAACCTTCATTTTTAACCATCATGTTGGAATTTTTTGTAAATCCTAAATTTCAAAGTAAAAAATAGCGAATATCTGATACTATAAAATAGATGCAAAACATTTTTTACTCAATTTAACTTTATTTATTTGAATAATTTATTTTTTGGGCATATACTGGGGATTCTTACAGCTAAACAGTTCAGGGGTCCGATGTGGTGGGAGAAGTTCAATTTTAACTTTTATTTTTTTAACTTTGCAATTTACGATTTGCAAAAAAAACCTGGCGTGATGGTTAAAAATAAAGGTCATTTTCAGATTCAGTGGTAAAAAATATATAAAAATCAATTATCAAAAGTTAATAAACACAATAATGACATCTATTTTATAGTATCAGATTTTCGCTATCTTTTGACTGTGTAACTTTGAAATTTACGATTTGCAAAAATTCTTTACGTAATGGTAAAAAATGAAGATTATTTTCAGATTCAGTGATATAAAATACATAAAAATCAATTATCAAAGCTAAAAAGCATGACACAAACCGAAATTTTGCAGGCTAATGTAAGTTATTACAATACTGATTTTCGAATATCTTATTTCGTATACTAATACAAAGAATTTTTTTTTAAATTTCTCTTCCAAAACAAGCAAATATATTAATCAGAGCATAAAGATTCTACGTCATCTCTGTTAAATATTGGGAGAAAGGACAAATGAACGATACGTAACATCATTTTTTTTGTTTATGTCGTAACTATTTGATTCAATTACCATCTTTTAGCTAAACCATCCAGCTCTCACAAACTACATTATTATTCTTCCTCGTGTGCTAAATATTTAACTGCAGGGTGCGGTTCAATGTTGTCTGAGTATTCCCCGAGGTGACAAGAGAAGTTGGGTAATATGTGGTCTGTAAGGAATGGATTAAGAGAAGAGGTCTATAAATAAATGCGGAATGAAAGAGGGTTAATTATTGCGATTATTCCTAATAAACCTAATCCAAAATTGTATTATTTATGGATGCTTTATTTAGAATAATCTAATATCTTAATAAATATTAATATTGTTCCATGTTAATAATAAAGTAGCATGTTAAAATCTTTATCAAAGGTAACAAATTTTATTGAAATTTCAGATATAGTGAACTTTAAGAAAATTAAGGTTTTATTTTGCATTAGAGATGTTCGTTTTAGTAAGATATGAAAATATATTCGTCTGATATTACTTGTCATGTATTTGTTTCATAAGATGTCTTTAATTAATTCGTGGTTTACATTAGATGCAGTTAAATAACATTTTGTTTACGCAAAAATTATATAATATGAGACTTTTTTCATCTGAGTAGCCAAAAAGTACCAAGGATATTTGTCTTAGAATTTACCTATAATATATTTAGATTTTTGTAAGTGTCTATTCATGAATTTGAACTTTTAGGCTCCCTCCAGCTGTCTCAGGCTGTACATAGGTAATAATAAAATACCGATAGTTATTAAGCGAAATGTCAGTGAATATAAGAGGTTATTCAAACATTTCTTGAACGATTTTGATGAAGTGTAAAATGTAATCGTCTGTTTTAAGTTTTTTCCAACACTGTGGCGTCAATAATCTACACTGCTAAATTAGGAGAGTAAGCAAAAAAGTAAAGAGAACAGTGCGAGACAGTCATGCATGGGCATAAAGTGGAGAGTTCATGTATATCAATGCGCAATACAGAAATAAAGATGCAAAAAAATTTGCAAGAGAGATGAACTTCTTTGAAACGATAGATAGAATATGAAAAGATAGTTCAGGGCAACAATTTCGTTATATGTAAATGACAAGAATGTACTGTTTACGAGTGATGCAAGGAATTTAATACGGCGTGTGGTCCCCTGGAACAGATAAAACTCCCACATACCTGTTACCCATGGATTCGAAGACATTATCGATAAGACTTTGAGGAGTACTGTTCTACTCCTCAGAAATTACAATCTCCAATTCCAACGCAATAAAAAGAGGCCTGAGTCTCGCTGCAACGCGTCGTCCGAGTGTGTATCAAACATGCTCGATCGAATTCAGGACAACAGAGCATGTTGTCTGTTCAATACTCTGTATTGTTTCAGCTTTAAGCATGTTCTCCACAACACGAGCTGTATTCAGTCGGTCATTATCTTGCATAGAAAAAAAGGAATCACCAATTGCTTCAACGTAAAATACGACATTAACTCTCAGTATCTAGTCTGTATAACTTTGGGCCGTGAAAGTACAATTCCGAATTATATGAGGGTCTGTACGCCCACATATGCTGATTCCAGCCTATACCATCAATCCACCCCGTCTGTAACGTGATCTTTCACGAACAAATGTGGGATTATTTCGAGTTCCCATTTCCCTCCATATCAAAACACGTCGGGTGTCACATCGAGACTGATTTGGAACTCGTCTGTAAACAGCAGTTGACTCTAACCCCATTGCATCCAATCTCGATGTTCAATTGTCTACCTTCTTTTGGACCGCACAGTTGCTTGAGGTCTACTAAATATAGACCATTGGCTTAGGTGCATACAGACTACCCTGATGAAGCCTGTTTCAGACAGTTTGCCAGGAGACATCCTTTGTCCTGTGGCCAAGAACAACTGTGATTGTGGCTCAGTAGCATTGCTTGTTCTGCCTCGACGAGCTGTTATCAGGATATATCGGTCGTCACTTTCCGTGGTAAACATGGCCGACTTTGCCCAGGTCAACATCCAACATTTCCCGTGTCTTGGAATCGATTCCATGCCGTTTCAGTAACGCTTCTTGCGACTCCAACAGGGTCCGCTACACTTCGTTGGGTTTCCCTGGGTTCAACTATCCCGTTAACATGTCAAGCCATCGATTTCGTTAAGTCACGTTGTTGTGACATTTTCAAGTCACCTTTTCTCAAAACACAAGCTTAGCAATCGAATTTCATAACTGAGACAGTGAAATAGGCGTTTCTGCAAAATCCCGATTGCTGTACTTATCTCCTTTTTCTAGTTTTTGACGTCATAAACTTTGATTTGCATGTGATGTTTTCTTCATCTGTTTTCCACTACGCTTGAAATTATGGATGTTTTATTTTACGTTACTTATTGGTGTAAGTATTTGCATAGTTTTATTAAAACCATGTGCTTCCTTTATTGTTTTGAGCTGTGTAAATGTAATTTATTTTCTGGAACTTTAAAGTTTGCTTTTATTTAGAAAATGGAGCATGTAAATAAGGTGCAGATGTAAGGATGCATTTTTGAACTTTTTGTTCCGAAAGTTCCGAAGTACTTTCCACCGCTGTGTAACCGATAATCTACATTTAATTTATCGTCCGTAACTTTAAATCTTGCTTTTATGTATAGTTTTTAAAATTAATTTTCAATTAATGTTCACTAGTGAAATTACGTCCGAAATTATTGATCTCAATTCCCCAAAAATGTGTGGGGTATTTTCAGTAGGGCTGCATATGCTAGTGACAAACAGTTTTAGTCTGTGGCAGAATTGAAGGCCTCCATCATTGAAGCCTTTGATAATACTGATGCTACTGTCCTCAAGGGATTGGTAACTGGTATGCCACATCGTATATTCCAAGTCATATATAAACATGCTGATATATTGGCTATTAACACTAGCGGCTTTATTTCGGCGGGACATTTTTCCACTCCTTTCTTACACATTCATTTTTTTCCTGCCAAGGTGGGGCAGGGAGCGAGTTACTCCTTGCAAATATGTTTTTGTATATAGACTTTCTTAATATATATGCTTCGTTCTTATTGGTTTGTTTCGTGTCCAGTTACGGTGGCTTTATTTTGGTGGGACAACCTTAGATAGGGGGAATAGAATACCAGAAGATATCAGTCAGATGGCGTTAATGGTATAAGTGGCGTGGCCCACTGTAATACTACCTTAATCATTAAAGATTAAGTAATCTTAAAGATAAGATTACTCAACCTAGGACCGTTAATGAAAATGTCCTCAAATGCATAATATAGCCAATATTTGACTTACCTTCGTACAATTCGCATCTAGCAAGCATCTTTTCTTCTGGAAGGTGGTGTATTCTTTCATAATCAACGATGTAATGCAAAAGGAATCTTCGTTTATCAATCTGCCCAATTATTTTCCACTGTGCAGTTTCTAAATAACGAACTGCATTTGCCCACTTTAGGCTTAAACACTTATGACATTCGATTAGCAAAAGTATTTTTTATTATAGTTTACCACGGATTCATATATTGAAGAAAGCAAAGTGAGTTCTACTGTGAAAAACACATGAATCTGGACACACTTTGTAGTCAATTTATTTTGTTTTATTAAGCGGGAGATTCGTCAGCTTACATACACTGGTTATCAAAAATTAAGGAAAAGTCACAAAATGCTAATTTTCAATTACGTGACTACTCAAAAGGAAATAATATAATTCGAGTAATTACTATCTCTACAACACAGCTAGCCCATATAACATCTCATTCATGTCACACATGGTCACAAGTGTCACAGTCACTACAGGGAAGCAAAAAAATAGGAAATTCCATACATCTCATTATGAGTCTCAAATGATCACTATATGTGACTCCACTGAGAAGTCAATGTGACTGCCGCTTTGTGACGAGTCACCAGGTGACTTTACAATGTACTTAAACTGTGACTCTTATGTGACTGTCATTTTTAGACTCAATTTCATAGTCATCATGAACGTTGCATTATGATAAGTCACCAAATAATATCATATTATGGTTACAATGAGACTTTTCTCAAAAGAGCACAATAGTGACTTCACAGTAGTCTCTCTGTCACCTGAAAGTCATCATGTGACTTTAATGTGACATTATTTGGTAACTTATCACAATGCAGCGTTCACGATGACTTTGAAATTGAGTCTACAAATGACAGTCACAATGTAACTACATAGTAAAGTCACATTATATGGACTTATGGACTGTTATATGGACTAGTTGTGTTGCAGAGATAGTAATTACTCGAATTATATTATTTCCCTTTGAGTGTTCGCGTATTTGAAAATTAGCATTTTGTGACTTTTCCTTAATTTTTGATAACCAGTGTACATATCTTAAAACGAGACACGACTAAAGTCACCGTTTGTACTACCGATTTTATTATTATTCTTCCAGTTTTTAACAATATTATAAAATTTATCTCCCAAACATCCAAAAGGCTTTGTAGTTTTTGAAATTGTCGTTTAGAGAAGTCGGACCACAATAAATTTTATTTTATCTAAATTATTGAAATTTAACCGATTATACATAACAGATTCCATATAATATAGATTTATACTCCTAGAATCTCTTACATATTTTTCCTAATTTGTCACTTACTGTATAAATCAGCCAAGAACACCGATTTGGGTATACAAGGTAGTCAGAAGTTTTTAGCTGATCTATGATCGATACGTTTAAATCGCGCGAACGCTTTCAATAAACATAATTAAAAACACAATTAAAAAAAAATCCTTAAATTCTCATATTTTAAAGAAATTTGAGATTTTATTTGCATATATTTCAACAATGGACTGCGTGTTGGACAGTTCTAGTCTAAATTGTTGCAATACATTACATAAAATATCATAGTAAAGTGATTCAGGTTTAATTTAGTTACTTTTAAGTATTTTTCTTAATTTATTAGCCAATAATCTCGCACTATATGAATGCAGTTATAAGAAGTGTTATATTATATCTGCAACTATAAGAAATGCAATCATGACCTTTTGGATCGTTTACACAAAAAGAGTAGCTAAGAGTTATACAAGAAGAGTAACTCAGAGTAGCAACATGATACTGGATAATCGTGGCAATGAAAAATTTTTACTCAAAACCACATTTGTATATGTATTTCCTTTTAATATGCTCCATAGAAGTGCTTAATAATATTAATCATAAGAGCACATCATTTATATTCGTCAACGTATGAAATCTGTCTCTTCACATGCAAGTGCAAGTTTATTTTTCAGCATCACATCGCGTAGTTGCAGAGCAGAATATTATAAATGTAGACGATGTGAAATTATGGTTTGTGTTCGGACATTGTTTTACATATGTAGATGCTGATTTCTAAGTGTTCTACGGTGCAACTCCGATTTCCGATTGAGATATAGGGTCAGATCATTGATTTATATGAATGTATGCTGTGTAAGGTAAGAAAGTATGTTGCCACTTTTGTTGTTGATTTCATATTACTATTGTATTACATTAGCCAATTTGATCCAGTTACTCTAGTCTTGTTTATTTTGTGAAGCAAATTCAGCATCATTGAACTCGAAAAAATATGATTATTTAATTTATAAACTGCGCATGTAAAACACAATAAATAAATGTGAACAGTTGTCTGAATTGTATGCCAGCAAGTTATTTTGTGTATAAATTAGATCAAAAATATGTTAAACGTGGTTATAAGGCTTATGTTTGTCAATGAATTTAAAATTCCGGTACATCTGTGATAAAGGTTCAATAGTTAAATGACATCTATGGCAAAATGATAGTTCGAATGATGGCTATAAAGGGTTTTGATGGGGAAAAATGTGACTGGATAAGTTTATTAAAAAAGCACTGGCCTCCAAAAGTTAAGGTACAAAAAGTTTTTCGAAGCTCACCATTAAAATAATGTCAGTTACAATAAAATTCTTAGTGTATATAAATTATAGTACAGAACTTTAAAAAAACGTATGCAAAACATCCTAGTCATCACTTTTATTTTAAAGAAATTGTTATTTATACAGGAGTAAGAGAAAATGTCGAAAAAGCAAACTTTCCTGACTTTGTCCAAGTATTGTGAATGATTGTTTATTTTCAATTGTTGTTGGCAGTTTCGTTTAAAATACTCAGGAGAGTATAGCAATGTCTGGAAGTCGAACTCGATTCATTAAAGTGGCGGGCCATTGGATGTATGAAAATGGGATTGTCACAAGCCGATTCTGCTAGACGTCTCCTTGTTTCTCGCAGTTTGGTCAAACAATTGTGGAATCAGTTTACATCAGAAGATTCTGAGTCTAGAAGATCTGCTCCAGGCCGAATAAGAGTTACAATACCTGCGAGAGACCGCCTTATAGATCTTTCGTCCCGAAGAAGGAGAACCACTACTGGGCCGCAGCTTGTTTCAGATCTTCTTATCGCTTCAGGGACAAGAATATCCGCTACTACGGTGCGAAAATGCATTCACAATTCTGGTCTCTGTGTAAGATGGCTAGTTGTGTGTGTCCCTCTGAACCGACAGCAGAGAAGTGTCCGTTCATGTAGGAATTGAGAATATGTTTCCCGGACCAGACAGGAATGGGCTTCTTTACTGTTCACAGATGAGTCCAGGTTCACAGTAGAGAGCGATTCAAGGCGTCTGCTGATCTGAAGAGAACAACGCACCGGATACATCCAATCCAACATTGCTGAAAGACACAATTACAGAGATGGTGGAATAATGGTTTGGGCTGGAATCTATCTCGGTGGCATGTCTGCATGCGTCCCTGCTGGTCTGCATGTGTTCCATGGAGGACCTCTGATTGGTTTTATATATCGGGACGAGGTCCTTGGCTAATATGTCCGTCCACACGCTGCTATTGGTAACATTTTCATTTTAATGGATGATAAAGAGAGACCTCACCGAATTCTGCTTGTTGAGAATAATCTTGAGGGTCATGGATTGAAGTGAATGGAATAGCCAGCCCGATCTCCAGACCTGAATCCGATAGAGCATATTTTGGAGTAGCTTGACAGACATGTTGCTGCTTTAAGTCCTCCAACGAGGTCCTTACATGAGCTGGAACAGGTTTGATCCATGTCTGGTCTTCGCTTCTTATTTCGGTGTGCGACAACTTAATTGGAAGCATGAAACATCGGTAACGACAATGCATTGCAGATAGGGGTGGATATATACCTTATTAGAAACCATTTTTTATGTTTCCATGACATTTTCCCACCTAAAACTGTACAAGAATGGAGTTTTCTGCCAAGAGTGCTTTTTTGCTGGAACTCATGTAAATTATGCAAATTTCTTTATCGCATTTAATAAAGAATTGTTTATTGCACGTTTCTTCTAAATTTCTTGTTTATCTGTTAATTAATTTTAAAATTTGGCATAAAAAACAGGTTGTACCTTAACGTTTGGAGGGCAGAGGGCACTTTTCATCAATACTAAGAGCTCGATAAATTGCCAGATCGTAAAAACCAAAATTATGATGTTTCGCTAGTTATAAGGATTTCTTTGTGTTTTGTTAGAGTATCAACCGAATCCATTTATAGAAACTCTTAGCTTTATCTAAAAAAGGATTCTCTTTTCCCAAAGGCATTTCATTCTTAAACACTATGGAAAAGAAGGAAGTTATTTCCTTTGTTTACAGAACGGGAATTCGATCTTTTTCATTGGTTACCATCAGGTATCCGTAAAAAGATTGATACAATACAATTGCTGATAGGTTAACATTATTTTTATCCACGTGTTGCGGATATTATTGATAATCAGTACTATTAATCACCTTAAGTCACAGAGTGTTATTTTTTGTATTCCATTCTTGCAAGAATTTGTTTAATTCCAGTAGAAACACGTAAATTATTATTTTCAAAATTATAGTATAATTCCAGTTATCCGAAAGACAGTCTCCCGAATCGCCCAAATACCAGTATCAATATCGGGAAACGAAATAATTAAATTAAGAAAAAATAGAATGAAATGTCAACTGTGTTTATTTATTTAAGGAAATATAGTTTCCTGGAAACTTCTTTTAAATTAATGATAAAAGTTCTGTTTAGTTGGAACTTTAATGTCCATATTTGGATAAATCTAAGTCAACATTTCGCCAATTTTAATGGTATTATAGTTTTGCCTTTTCTTATTCTAATAAAATTCGAAGAATTCACTTGTATTTTGGGTTATTCTCATAAAAATATTCCCGAAGGTAGCGGATGCAGAACGAAAGTACTCGGAAATATAAATTAAAAAAAAATATGAATACATTAAAATGATTCTCAGTTTTTATTACTAAAATAGGTGCTAAAAATACAATTAACAGGTTTTAAAACATTAAAACCAATAATCAGAAGGTAAAAACTTCCCGAGCGCTTTTGACCAAGCCCTGGTCATCATCAATGGGGGTGAAAAATGAGAAGAAGACCTTCAGAATGCATACTGGTATAAATAACGCAGGGCGATTCCAAAAACTGTAAAAAAGGGGTGGGGGGAGGAGGGGGGACGGATGAGCCCATACAGCTACATTGATCATTCCAATCCAAAGATTCCATTGACTCCAAGTAAACCAAACCAAATGCTTGGTATATGACAGGACAATGTATCATTACAAGTGTTTCTACCTCTGGTTAAAATTTCAATAGACTCTCTCAAAATACATGTGTTAAATTGATTTATATGTGTGATGATCTTTGCTTTACTAAAAAGGATGTCAAGGTCATGTATTTTGAGAGAGTCTATTGAAATTTTAACCAGAGGTAGAAACACTTGTAATGATACATTGTCCTGTCATATACCAAGCATTTGGTTTGGTTTACTTGGAGTCAATGGAATCTTTGGATTGGATTGATCAATGTAGCTGTATGGGCTCATCCGTCCCCCCTCCCCCCACCCCTTTTTTACAGTTTTTGGAATCGCCCTGCGTTATTTATACCAGTATGCATTCTGAAGGTCTTCTTCTCATTTTTCACCCCATTGATGATGACCAGGGCTTGGTCGAAAGCGCTCGGGAAGTTTTTACCATCTGATTATTGGTTTTAATGTTTTAAAACCTGTTAATTGTATTTTTAGCACCTATTTTAGTAATAAAAACTGAGAATCATTTTAATGTATTCATGTTTTAACTTAAAGTATTAAGGTGAATGTGTCGTTTCTCTTACATATAGTTTTCTATATATATTAAAAAAAATATATATTTTAAACTTTTAACATCGGCATTATTATTCGTCAACTTTTAAGTAAACAAAGAACTTTTAAAGTTCTTACGATCTTTGAAAGAAAAAAAACAGCTTGTTGTAACAATATACAATTATTTGAGATAGTCAAACTTTTCACCGTCAGCTGCAATACACATTTGGATGCACATTTGCCCGAAAGATAATCATGTCACGTTTCGTGACGTCACAGAGTAGGAAATCACGAAAAAACAAATTCTAATTTTAATCATTCTGTTCTTCGCATTAATGTCCACAAGTTGTCTTTTCGTACTAAATCGATGATGCTCTACAACTTTGTAAATCACTTTTTCCCTATCTCTTTCCGTTTTCGAGATAGGAATTCTAACTCCGCAGTTTTCCACCAAGCGACGCCGTTTGCGGTTTCATTCAGTAGCTCATGGCTACTTTACTATATCAAGACACCACTTTCATGAATATAGCAGCAGCCGTTCCGAAGTTAAGACGGTGGCAACGGGCTTTAGTGGGCATACTGTATATAAAAAATCTTTTAGGGTTTTCAAAAAAAAAAAAAAAAAAAAGATTTTCGCTTATGTTCTGTAATCCCTTGAAGCCCAAGTTGAATCCCCTAGTTTAAATAATATTAGTTTTATGATCGGCTTAATTAGCCTTCTTTCCTAAATTACCATAAATAATTCATAAATATTTCAACTTAGAAAATATTTAACCAACAATAACTACAGACACGTTTTCATATTACATTTTAATTTTAAACAAAGGTATAATCAATTATGTTTATTAATGTCTCTGTAATTAAATTATGTCTCAGCCAAATTAAAATATCATAGTTTAAAAATTTCCAATTTTATTTATTCATAAACGATTTTTCTACGTAAATGAAATTTTCAATTAAAATTTATAAAAGAAATTTTAATTATTGTTCACTGCAACCGAAAAACGCGTTACTGGAATTTAATGAATTCGCACAATTAAAATAAAATCTAATAATAGTAATTAGTTGTTATTACTGCTGCAGAAAATAAATGCAAATAATTGTATGATAGTAAGTAATTACGTTCATTCATTTGTACAATATAAGAGAAAAAACTAATAAATTACTTGGAATTTTTTAAATATTTTTTTATAATACAATTAGATTTAACAACATTTATTTTGCGTGTCATTAAATTTCTTAAAAACTTCCTGATAATATTGGTATGATGAATAATTTTATTCTGGATAAACATCTATTTTGATTTTGAAGGAAATCTAGTCTTGTTTATGTTTGTTTTTTATTCAAATACAATTCAAAATATAATTTTTATAGAAATGAACTATAACATTACTTTTTATATCTTGAAAAAAAAATGAAATAATTAATGTAGAAACTTTGAAAGCTTAGAAATGCATTTGTTATTTTTATTAAATTAAAAAAATATTAATACAAGATTATTTGGGGCAACTGGGCCATGATTTTACAATGTGACTCTGGAGATTCTGACGATTCAGCTTCAAAAAGCTAATGTTCATTTGAATTAAAGTCTGAACTTCTGTAAATTTGTTCAGATAGGTTCCCTCTATCAGACAGAAATGCTCAAAATTACATTTTAATATTAAAAATATAAAAATATGCATATTTCATCTTTCTTTCCTCATGGGTCCAGTTGCCCCGTAAAAATGGGGCAAGTGGACCAGGAGGGTCTATTTTCCACACGCGTTTATTTTTTTCATGTGGGATATCAGGTCCTGTTTGAAAAAGTGTAAACAACTTTAAAAAATTTAAACCAGGCAGATCATGTAAATTATATATAATAACTAAACAGCGTAGTAAGGGTAACCTTTGCTGTCAATGTGTCTAAAAAAAGCACTAAAAGTGAAAATATTAGATTTATTTATACCAAAAACATAAAAATTAAGTAAGTACTTATGTACTTTAGTATAGGTAATAAGTGTAAAAGTCACATGGGTATTTTAAGGAAAAAAATAGCAAGGTAAATCTATGAACAAACGACTACGTAAGTACTTAAGTAATTTATCTGTATCCAGGGGTCACATTATATAGGGAAAGTTTATTGTTCCTACCAGAACCCTTAATGATTTACCTTCATGATCATTTTATTTAACATATTCTAAAGAAAGGTGTGATGAAGATATTATTTTCGTATAATATATTATTTCGTATAATAGTAGTATATATATAGTATTTTATTTCGTATAATAGTGGTAGGAACAATAAAAGTTTCCCTATAGAATGCGACACCTGTATCGTACAATTTTAAGGTTTGGCTATCTCGCTTTCAGGGACAAGGTATTTCGTAAAATATTGAAATAATTTAATGACACCAGTATTTACAAGAGAATCTATTTGAAAACAAGTAAAAGTATATTTTCGCGTACTTAATAAAGGTGAAATTTTCATTATAAAATTCCGGTGTCAATGTGGCAATCAGGAATTAAAATTATGTGATGCCATAACGGCATCACCGCCTCTCAAGGGGTCAAGAAATTTGGTTTGATATCACCCAATATGCTTTTTAAAAAATTTATTACGTAATTTTAATAAGGTATTCTATAGTTTTCTTTATTGTGAGGAAAAAACAATGGAGAAATTTACTTCCCGTTGTAAGAGAAACTCAAAAAAATTATTTATAACTATTCGGGTAACTGGATCCAGCAACGACCAGTTACCCCGGATACATGTCCCAGCTACCCCATTCTTGAAAAATCTATTGGGTAACTGGGACACCGGGCTTACATTTCAAACATGAAGTAAATATGTATAGATACCTAATAATATCAACGTAGTTATATGCCTAGTCTTAAAAAAAAAAAAAGATGCTTTAATAAAAGTACTTACAGTATTTTAATAAAAAGCCGAGGAAGTTCAACTAAATTGACGTTTTTTTTAAAAAAAGAAACGTAAATTTTCGATAACCTGTCACAGCAAAGAGAGCATTATGATTGAGTTGACACACGTTGTTTTAGGAAGTAGAGGTTAAGGGCCATTGTTCACAAAAGCTAAAACTTAAAATACATCAACAGTTTTTTATAAAATAACCTATGGCCCAGTTACCTCGAGGGTCCAGTTACCCCGACTAACCTTATATATGTATTGTGAGTATGTGCATGTGTGTCTTTATTTAAGTCGTATTTTCATTTTACGATTATGTTTCTTTTCCATTTTGTGCTTTAATCCTTACGTTTGTCGTAATATATCTAGCAATGTCTCTATGGATTCCAAATTCTATTCTTGAACAGAAGTCTCAGGGAGACCTTCTTTACTGTTTAAAGCATATTTTATCATTATATTGATTTCTACCATTTTATAAAAATGTTTAGCTATATTATTAAACCATTTATTTTATTGCAATAACACTATTTCTGTCAGTTTCTGATATTTTTATAGGCCAGTTCTTCACACGTAAAAGACAGAAACGTTCGCTTATTATGTGTAACACTGGTATTTTAAATTAACTTTTAGTAAAACGGTTAAGCTTTTAATTTAATTTAATTTTTATTTTTAATCTTTACTGTCTTCACAACTCTACACTTTTAATTAAATTATTTGTTCCAACGCTTCGCCAAATTTTGAAGTTCTGTGCGGAACGTTTAAGATTAGACCATGCAACATCCTTCTTACTGTGGCCCGAACTTCCGGATAAGTTTGAAAATATCAAGCTTTTCTCATCTGTATCGCCAGTTGTATGGCCATAGAAATCAAGTTCATCCAAGAATCAGACTCTGCCTTCGGCGAATTTGTTGCACCACTTTCTGGCTATTTGCGCAAACATAAAACTACCAGTTTACATACCGACAAATTTCCTTTCGATGTAAGTAGATATCAAGCCATTTGTCCAATCGTCAGAATTATGAAACGCAATTCGTCAACGCACCAGCTATTTTATACATAAACAGGTACACAGTAATCATTACACAAATGGCAGGAGCCCGGGCCAGTTGAAATGACTATCATTTCTTGAAGGTGACCAACAGGGCTCTTCAGCCATGTATATTGATTGATTATTCTTGTAAAAATGTTTTGAACCAAGTTTTGAACTAAAGAAACTTCTGTTGAACTATCTGTGTAATAAATTGGTACCATTGTCAAATCCGAGTGAGATTGCAATTATTATTCGGAACTTGTACATAGTGCTAGATATTTTCTAATAAAAACATTTTAGCTAGATAACTTTGTGTCAAGACACTTTTTTAAAATTTAAAATACTAAAATATAAAAGTACGTCTAGTTTAGTAATGCACTTGCACTTATATGAAATTGTGCCTAAAGTTTTTGTTTAGTGAACGTATTTATAGCTTTATCCTTTAACAAATTAATAAAAAATCCTTTTAAAATACCAATAAATAATAAATAAATAAAATGCAAATAACACGAATGTAATGATAGAAAGATCTTCAATAATTTTGAAGAAAAAGAAATTACCTAAACAATAGTAAAATTAAAGAAATTTATTGGACATAGATTTAATATGTATTTAATTTAATTATTCTACATTTAATTAAACGTGACAAGAATTCTTTTCATATCAAATCAAAACATGGACATTTTTGTTATTAAGTAGTAAAAAAGCACCAAGAACTGACGACAGATAAATAAAATAGAAAACTTTCTTTGTTGTTCATTTTATTCTTAATTTTTATAACGATTAGGGGGCTCTGCCCCCTACGAGCTACGCTCGTCCACCCCCGTTCAGACACCGCAGACTCTAACAGCACGCTAATTTGATCGCCTTTAAAAAGATTTCGGAAGATTGAATTATAATTTGTATCTGACAATTATAATCTGATGTAATTTTCACCAAACTTTTCTTTCTCTTTTTAATATTCACGTAAAAATACTTTTGTTAGAAATGAAATATTATGATCATCTTAAAATGTCAAGTAAATTTCTCGCGCAATTTTTAAATTAAAACTGTTTTGCAATATTATTTTTTGTTCATTTTACGTAATAAGTGTAATATGACGTAAATTCTCCTATTTAGGACTTCTAACGCATGTTACTGAATTTATTATTTTACAATATTCTTTCTCATTTAAAATTCACGTGTAACTATAGTTTTTATGACGTAATTTTCAATGAGTTCCTGCTTTTTATATTTTTTGTTTATAATAGTCACGTGTAAAATAAATTTTTAATTTGAAGCAAACATTACTGTTTGCGCTGTTTATACAGTTGGCAACAGTTTAAATTAATACAATTTTCTAAAATTAGTAAAAAATATCTCTCGAAATGCTAAAAATTTGAATTTAAAATAGAAATAAAACCTCGAAAAATTATTCAAATTAAAAAACTAACTGCAATCTGCACACCAGGAAATTCTGACGCATAAAATGATCTAAAAATGATTAAATTCCTATGTACAGTTTTTGCTCCTATAAAACTTTTTTAATGGAAGGATTTTGTCCAACTTTGGCATTAAATATCTCTTAAAATAATTCTTCGATTTGAAAACTGTCTGCATCAGCGTGTTTATCAAACATTTTTCTATAATACTACCGATTTTCATATTTTTGTATGCAACAGTTTTATTATTATTAACGAAGAAAGACCTCCGGTCACAAAAAATTCAAAACCGGCGGAGGTGACAGCGGTAGTTACTCTTTTTTTTAGAATAGAGAGATATCAACATAGTTTTCGACTTTATTTAGTTTCGCTTGTAATTGTAATCGAGAACTTTTATCGGAGCCAATATTATATTTTCTCAGATTGTAAAATTACAATTATGATATTCACATGATTAAATTATTTGTCAATAATAATTAAAAGAAATCAGTGTTTCCTCTCTTAGGTAGATTTCGTAAGAAATACTACCTATTGCAGTCTTTACCATGGTGCGACTTTTGAAAAATTCCTTCATAACTTTTCATTATAGGACCCCAGGAACCCAAAACCACCCCCCACCTAAAAAGTTTATATATATATATATATATATGTGTGTGTGTGTGTATGTATGTATGTATGTACTAAATTTTGTCCGCACGATAAAAGTCGCAACTATGCACGGATCGTCTTCAAACTCGCCAACAACTTTGAGATGGCTAATATCTCGGCGGGGATTGAAAATGGGCAAAATCGGTCCAAGGGAATGGAAATGGGGAGGGTTCAAAATTTTGAATACCGTCTTAACAAGATTCTGATAAAACCAGCTCTTACACAACAATGACAGGAAAAAATAAATATTTTTCGTTATAACAGTTGCCAACAATTAAAAAAAAAAGCAATAAATTTCTCATCACAACAATTGCTTTTCTATTGCAAGTTCACGTGAAAAATTAAATTAAATAAACAGTTTGACGAATTGAAAACAAATTGAATATTACGTTATAAGTTTTCTAGAGCAAGATTTCTGCATGAAAACTCAAAATGAAATAAATAGTTTGACGAATTAAAAAAAAAAAAAAAAAATATTTCGTCATATTGGAAATAAAATGGACCTCAGTTGGTGAATATGTAACGTCATGCGAGTCTGAGAAAAAGTATTAAAACATGATAAAAACACGACTATGGAAATATTAACTTATTTTAACACTTTGAGGTTCTCTGAATTTGCTTTAGCTATTTTTTAAACCTATTCCATATACATGCGTGTGTGTATTCGTGCATATTAGAATTTTCACAAAATGTTTAGCTCCCTAGAGCTCATTCTTAGTGGAGGAACTGGGTTTATCTCTAATCTTGATTTAAATTTTGTTGGTGAATTTAGTACTTAACTTCGAAATCTACCTCCGCCTGTAGGCCCGAGCCGTCAGGGATTTTTTTTCTTTTTGATTATATAGAATCTGCAATAATAAAGTTTCTAAAGTTATTACAAAGGTCCACTAAATGCTACAAAATGTAGCATATGAATTATAGGTGCTAATATTAGCCATATCCTCTAGTGAGAAAAGAAATAGTATTGCTTTCTCAACATTATTACTCAACAATCATGTAGATAACGTTGCAGTTTAAGGTTTCAGTTTCGATTATACTGTAAAGGAGAGGGGGGCGCATGTGAACAGTTCACATAAATATAATTTTTTCTTACAATCGGATTAATTTCTATGTACAAAAACTACTCATTATAGTAAACAAAGTTTTAAATGTATTTCTCCTGTTTCTGGATGATTTGTTTAAGGAAAAGATTATAAAATGGAAATAAGTGAATACAAAGCTGTTCTTGCCCCACACCCAAGAATCATATTATTTATCAATTTAAAAATTTGGCTGCTTTAAAATGTTACTGATATCTACCCTCATTCAAAACGTTATATTCATAGCTGCTGTTTTAGAAATGGAACTAAGCCATCATTGCAAGTTTGGAGCAAATAAAATAGAAAAAAATTGCAAAGTTGTTTAACATAATACTTTTTGCATTAACAATAAATAAGAAATATTGTTGTAAACCATTTACTAAACTAATATATCACTTATTGCATTTTAGAAAACATTAAATTTATTTCAATTACAATTGAAGGTGAATCAGCTTGTTGTTCTTTATGTACTTCGGGACAGATGTGGTTGTGGAAATTTCGATATAAACTTCACTTTTTGTATGACGGAAATGTCTTCTATTTCAGGAAAATTATAGGTATTGGAGCTGATATTCATTCTCATGAATTTAACTGAAAGAAAAATAATCGCAGAATGGTTATTGAGGCCCTTATGTACTGTTCATATCTGCCCCCAACTAGTCTGTTCACAAGTGCCCAACATGACTGCTAGAGTTAAATTGATAAATCATTAACATTTCTCGATTTTAAAAGAAAAAGAAACTTTTTCAAAAATATTTATTACTATTCGTAGTATAGGCTTAATTCAAATAAATAAATTTATTAATTGCGTTAATCGCTCACAAAGTTGGATCTGAGATTCTACTTTTGAGATCTACAAACTGTGTTTTGGCTACTAAAGAAAAAAAAAAGCATAGAGGTTCAAAAATTTATCATCACATGTCTAAAGGTGTTACCATCTTTGGTATATAAAAAAATCCCATGAAATAACTATTTAAAAATTGTGATGTCCACATGTGCCCCATGATCACATGTGCCCCTCTCTGCCCTATATATCGTAAAATGAGCAATTTATTTAGACTAAAACATATCGATGCCATTATTTTTATAGATGAGAAATCTTAAATTAAGTTTTCGAACTTTTAATTTATCCAGATCTTTACTTGTAAAATGCATACAACTTGATGCAACAATTTTGAGATAGCTTTCTTACTCTCTTTAAGCCAAACATGAAGTAATTAGTTTGTTGAAGTCTATAAAGTATCCAAATTGTAATTAAATGGAAGATGATGCATAAGAAACGATGAGGTGAAGACGAATTGGTAATAATATGTTTAGAAACCAGGATCGACTGAAAGATAATGTTTATGACGAACATACGTATAAGTCACATGTGTTGGTACTTTACTAGCATACCATTTGTTACTACTTAGAAAAGAAAAACTATTGTTTTTAAACATTACAAAACAAGAATATCATAGATAAGATTTATAAGATTTCATAAATTCTAAGAAGATCGTTTTATTTACAGTGCATTGCATAATGATAGATCCACCCTTGAAAAATCAGTCTAACTTTTGAAAACATTGCATTTTTCCTTGATAAAGAATTACGCGTTTTATTCCTTTTATTTATCATCGTAAGGAAGAAAAATATTTTTACAAATCATATTAAAAACATCTTTTTAGGTGTTGCAAGAAGGTAGGCCCATTTTCTTTTGTTTTTTAATTTAAAGCTCAACTATTTTAATTTATGCAACTTTTTGTTATAGTCGAGGTCATACATGGCTGTGTAGTAACCTTGATTGTAAAGCTCAATTCCACGTGTAGCTTTCATTGTTCAGTAGCAAATATAAATTGGGATGTAATGGGTTTCAAAAAGTAAATTTTCGCAAACGAATAATTGTGTTATTACAACATTTAAGGAATGTTGTAAATCTAATAGAGAAATAATATGAATTTTAAAACGATCACATAAAGTAAATTTGCAGAAAAAAATAAGGGCGCTATTACGACATTTAAAGAGTGTTGTAAATCTAATAGAAAAATAACATGAATTTTTAAACGATCATATAAGTTCTCAACAAATTTTGCGCGATGAAATTTTAGGTAGATTTCGTAAGAAATACTACCTATTGCAGTCGTTACCATGGTGCGACTTTTGAAAATTTCCTTCATAACTTTTCATTATAGGACCCCAGGAACCCAAAACCACCCCCACCTAAAAAGTTTATATATATATATATATATATATATATGTATGTATGTATGTACTAAATTTTGTCCGCACGATAAAAGTCGCAATTATGCACGAATCATCTTCAAACTCGCCAACAACTTTGAGATGGGTAATATCTCGGCGGGGATTGAAAATGGGCGAAATCGGCCCAACGGGGTGGAAATGGGGAGGGTTCAAAATTTTGAATACTGTCTTAACATTATTCGGATAAAACCAGCTCTTACACAACAATGGCAGGAAAAAAATAAAAGTTTTTCGTTATAGCAGTTGCCAACAATTAAAAAAAAAACAAATAATAAAATTCTCCCCACAACAATTACTTTTCTTTTGCAAAATTTTCACGTGTAAAATTAAACAGTTTGACAAACTGAAAACAAATTGAATATTACGTCATAAGTTTCCTAGAGCAAGATTTCAGCATGAAAACTCAAAATAAATAGTTTGACGAATTAAAAAAATATGTATATTTCGTCATATTGGAAATATAATGGACTTCAGCAGGTGAATATGTAACGCCATGTAAGTTTGAAGAAGCGTATTAAAACATGATAAAAACCCGACTATGGAAATATTAACATATTTTAACACTTTAAGGTTCTCTGAATTTTTTGTAGCCATTTTTTAAACCTATTCCATATATATGTGTGTGTGTATTCGTGTATATTACAATTTTCACAAAAAGTTTAGCTCCCTACAGCTCGCTCTTTGTGAAGAAACTGGGTTTTATCTCTAATCTTGATTTAAGTTTTGTTGGAGAATTTAGTACTTAGCATCGAAATCTACCTACGCCTGTAGGCCCGAGCCGGCAGGGATTTTTTTTTGTGAAATTGATTGGACGAAAAAGTATTTGTTCATTCAGTGAGAACTAGGACTGGGCGATGTAGAAATTTCTTAAATCGATTTATCATCCATCTAACATCGCGATTTGGTGCTAAATCGCGATTTAAAACTGATTTTACATTTTAGAATATGGACGCCTATTTTTTTTTATTTTTAGTAACAAAATACGGTCTTTATGCACCCCCCACCCCCCGTCCTCTTGTATCATTTAGTATGCTTAGCTTTTAATTTTTCAAATACCTTTGAAAAGAGGTATATTTTACACATAAAAAAAACTTTGAATCCCCCTAAACACTAGTTATTTTTTTCCATTTTAAAAATTAGTGACCTATTTTAATACATTTTATAAATTCATTCTTCAAGAAGTAATATAAAAAGAAAATGATTTTTTTTTTTGGTCTGACTCGTTATGCCTGCTACAATCTAAATTCCTTAAGGGGGGGGGGGTGTGTGACAACTTCCTCTAGCCCACCCAAATAGCACTTCATTGCTAACAACATACACACACTTTTTTTTACAGACACAGAATTAAAAAGTTATTGAGGTAAAACAGAAGCAGATTCAAAGAATTCAATGATGAATTTAACTGTTCATTTATCATGATGAGAAAAGCAGAAAAAGGGGGGGGGGATATGAGAAATAAGGTGCAACTTTATATCTTTTTAACTTTTAGATTATAATAAGATTTGTTAACATAAATGCTGACATTCATACAGCGGATGCAGAAGGATTGAGTCTTTGAGCACAGTACTGAAATTGCTGATTTTTTCACGATTTAATATAACACGATTATATTTCACGATAAAATATAATCTTAAAATATATCTCTTTTTAATGATAACAAAATGTCAAGAAAGCAGAAAATCGCAGATCTGCAGAAAAATCTAATGAATGCCCCCTTCACCTCTCCATCATTCTGCTGTAAAAATCAAGTTACTTTACTCATTACAGAACTTTATTAAAGTATTTTTAATTAATTACAAAATAATAATAAATAAAAATATTCTCATAATACCCAAACATATGAAAATTAATTTTTGCATCAAAATAATGCATAAAAATATAAACTAAAATTGGATAAATTTGGATATAAATAGTGAATCAATTTCAGCAAGATACTCAATCCACGCGGCTGGTGTTGAAATAGGATGTCAAACCCGATGCATGACTATTTTAAAATATTTTAATTAGAGAACAATAGGAAACAAAAAATATATATTAAAATATTACCCAAACATGTGAAAAATGATTTTTTCATTAAAATAATGCATAAAAATAAAAACTGAAATTAGATGAATTTGGATTTAAAATTTGAAACTTTATTCTTTTTTCTTTTCAACAATTAATACTTAATCAATTTCAGGAAAAAAAATCTTATTAGCAAAAGAAAAATATTTCATGCGAATCACGGCCAAATTGGAATACACAAAACAATGCATGACTATACTTTAAAATTAATTCATTAATTACAAAATAATAGAAAATAAAAAATATATGTTAAAATATTACTAAAACATGTAAAAAATGAATTTTTCATCATAAGAATGCATAAAAGTATAAACTGAAAGTCGATGAGTTTGGATTTTAAATATGAAACTTTATTCTTTTTTTCAACTTTATGGTTGAAAAAAAAATCTTGATGCAGGATTCTTCTTTAAAGCAGTTTAATTAATTACAGGATAATAGAAAATAAAAAATACATATTAAAATATTACTGAAATATGTGGAAACTTAATTTTTCATCTAAAGATTGCATTAGCATATGAAAAGAAATTCGATTAATTTGGATTTTAAGAATTAAACTTTACTTTTTCCTTTCAACTTTCAACCATTTAAGTGCTTAATTTCCAAAAAAAAAAAAAAAAAAAAAAAAAAAAAAATACACATTCCAGTCTCAAACTCTGAATCTCGTTTACAAAATAAATAAATATAAAATTTTACTTAAATCGTCGTTTTCTTAAATCATCTTACATCGGAAAGCATTGAGGCCTGTATGTTTTCTTAAATCGGATCCTGCTAAATCGATTTAACACCAGCTTCCTTTGTTTTTTTTTTAAATCGGAAAACATAGAGGCTTGCGATGTTTGCTTAAATCGGATCCTGCTAAATCGATTTAACACCAACTTGCCTTGTTTTTCTTAAATCGGAAAGCATTGAGGTTTGCAATGTTTGCTTAAATCTGATCCTCCTAAATTGATTTAACACCAGCTTGCCATGTAAGCAGTAGATACATCAAAGTAGATAAATCGGTTTTTCGATGTTAGCTCTGAATCAGTATTTTGTTTTAAATCAATTTAAAGCCAATGGCTAAATCGCGATTTAAGAAAAGGGCTAAATCGCGATTTAAGACAATGGCTAAATCGCGATTTAAGACATTATCTAAATCCCGATTTCCGATGTTAGCTTAAATTGATTTAAGAATGGTTAAATCGGATTTTCGATGTAAGCTTTAAATCGATTTAAGAGTTAAATCGATTTAAGGCCCAGGCCTAGTGAGAACGATCACCATTATGTTAATTCTGGCTTATCTTCTTTGGAATCTAAGAAAAAAGAGAAGATGTTCTAGTCTTTCAGTCTCTATCGTCTATAAAGTAGAAGAAACTAAGTTTTCAAAGAACAGAAAGAGGAAAGCAGTTTTAAACTTAGCTTAAAAAGACAAAGAATAGAGATTAAAATTTTAACAAACAGTAATGCCTTAGGAAAAAGTCTCGAAAAGAATAACATTTCGTGATGACAAAAAGTTTAATTTATATGAGTCAGATGGTTGGCAAATTTAATAGATTGACTTCTGAACAGAATACAAATTTTTATTTTCCAATGACAACACGAATGGGATTCCATAAGGGTTTGCGCAGTCTTTGGATGGTAAGTAAAAACAGATATTGTAGTTTTAAATAATTGCTTGGATGCTAGAGATAAGTAATGACCATTTGTTACCCGTTTCATAAGAAATTGGAGTATCATGCTTTATGTTTCAACAAGACAATGCCCCAATTTGCACTCCATATTCTATTTTTGATGGTTTTCTATCCTAGACATTTGGTTTAAGTATTGATTTAAGCAACATATACAATGTAAGAACATTACCAAAAGCTGTATATACTGGTGGAAAACAATACAATTCTACTAGTAAACTTTTAGAGACAAATTTGCTTTGCCAAAAATAATTTATGGCATATGTTGAAGAAAAGATAAATATTTTTTAGTAAAATGTTTTTTTATATTTCGTTTCGTGGACCTACCTTTTTCAAAGACCTGTTTTGCATATATTATTTAGATGTTTATAAATATATTTGCTATAACATATTGCTTTTGAAATTTTCTGTTATTAGTGTTTTATAGCTTCTATTATACAGTATTTTGTATTAAAATGTAATATTTCATGACAGTTAAAATTTTAATGTGAACATATCATTTTATAACGCACTGTACACTTACGCATGTCGTGTAGATTGTTTTTATAGATGACAAATATCACATTAATTGATTTAACTTTTAATTCATCTAGATTATTATTTTTAAGATGCAGACAATGTAGAATAATCTTGATGCAGCTTTTTCTTTTTTTCAGTACCAGTCATGAAGTAGTTAATAGTTTGATGTAAAAAAAAGCACCAAATTATTAGTAAATAGATGAAACAAAAGAAACAATGATGTAACAAGGCTAAACATGACTGAATCGGTGATGACATATTTACCTACAGCAACTAAAATATAATGATGATAAAAAAAAATGTATTTTTATTTTCCGATTTCATAGACCTAAAAATATCTGATAAAAAATGAGAGTTAATTTAATTAAGACGACAATTAACGATATTAATAATTTAGAATTGAGTGTTAATTTATTCTTCACATAAATTTATTTTGAGAGTGAACATAGGAAATTATATGCATAGTTTCTTTCAAAAACTTTTACACAGGAGGCAATGTTTAAGCTGCAACAGATTCCAGCAAATTCTCGTAGCGGACGTTGGGATGACATAGAGTGATAGGTCACATGAGAGCGGGGACTCTGAATGTAGTACCTGTCGGAAGACGCCATGAATGGTAATCCATTTACGGTAATCCGTAACGCCATGAACGGTAATCTAAAACGTACTGTAATCCATTTAATGAGGCGTAGATAGATATAGATTTTTCCAAAAACTTATTGTCCCGTAGTTATGTACACACGCACAGACCGTTTTGATTCCACGTCTCATTACATGCATCACAACATTCCGTTATGTCATTTCTATTCACTGCCGGATTCTATAATGGTGCTATATTCCGGGAGCTTCCCTTGTAATATATTATTATGCTCGTCTGGATGTTTCCTGTTAAAGCCATTAAAACTGATTCTGCACGCATATTAGGACAGTCTATATTTGATGATAAATGTATCAACAATCTATTATTTGATCGGTATTAAACGAAAATATTTCGATTCGAATCAGAAATTTATTTATAAAATAAATAAAACTAAGGTTTATCTATACTAAAATATAAATCACATAGAAATGTTAAGTAGTTTTAAATAAAAATTCTGGTGTGAAATATTTTTATAAAACTTGAGTAAAATTCCCGGCATGTGTAACGTTAAAAAATAATCGCGACAGCAATCATATTCATTTTAATAAAATCTTAAAAAGAATAATTCTTATATCTTACCTATTTTACGTTTTCAATGGGCTTGAAGCATGCAATTGATATTTCATTATGGATTTTGAAAGCTAAGTTTGATTGGATCTAAAAATAAAATAGAAAAGCTTAGTAAGTATGAATTTCCTGTATTAGTAGCAAAGATACAAAATCGAAGAAAAGAACAATTCTACAAATATTATCAAAGAATTAAAATAGCTTAACATAATGCATATATTTTGATATTTGTTAAAAGAAATCTATTTACTGTAACGCTAATAATTTACAAACATAAAAACTGTTTACAGTTGAAAAATTCTCATGCTGTCTCTACTCAGAAATTAATATTAGAACAATATTATTTACCAATTTTGGACTGATAACGTGCACAGAATGTTTCTATTTTAAGAAAATAATGCACAGTGTTGTTAGATATTTTCTCAGTATTGTAATCAGTAATAAATAATCTTTTGTTATAAGAGACTTTACATTTTTCATATTGTAACATATTTGAATTATCATTACTTTTTTTTAACTTTTACCATTATTACTTTATATTATCCAGGATTGTTTTTAAAGATTTTATGCATTTTTCACATTTCATATATAGTGGAACCAAAAATATGTCCACTTGTGATGATGTCGAGTTAGCAAATCTTTTGCATAATTTTTATACTTTAGAGGTTACTTTAAATACCGCTTAAGTACTACAGTTCTAAAATCATGTATGATTAGAAAGAATGTGAAATGCGCTCTAAACATTACAACTGCCGAACAGTTGAATGACTGCATTTAACTAAATTCCATAATTTTCTATCCCAGGAAATTATTATAACAATATTAATTATTTTATAAAAACAAAAAGGAATTTTTTGACTTCATACTTGACTGCATACGCAGAAAGCGGCATATAACTTTAATAACTTTCAATGCACCGTGGCCAGACAGGGTCAGAATATTGAATGGAATAATGTTTCTTCTCTACATTAACAATGAAGAAATTGGGCAGAAACAATGAATTTTAAACTGAAAGGACTGACCAATGAAGGAGTTCTTACTCAAGATTAGTTGTGATAAAACAGTTCAAATTGTAGTCGACTTCAGCAGGTTTCTGTTAAAATATGTCGACTTAGCGAGTATCTTTCTCTTTGAAGATAACATTGTGTCAACCATGTACATAATAATAGTCAATTTGCAAATGTAGTCCAGTTATCTAGATATCGTGTTACCTCGGTTTCATTGAAACTGTTACTAGTAAATTGAAAAAAAATATATGTATGCCAGGGAAGAGAAAAAAAAGTCTCTATAAATGCAACTTACTAAATATCTGATAGTGCAAAATTTATTTCAAGATATCTTTCATTTTCAAAGAAGAATTAAGTTTCCATATTCAATTATCACCTTAAATATTTGGCATTGATGCTCAAATAGAAGTTTCATGCTCATCAGGCTAACATAAAAATATTGTTATAGTTACCATTCTAACATTTTTTGTCATTCAAGCATAATCACGAATATTAGTTATATTCAATTAGTATCCATGTATAACACTTATGTGACGTAACCAGATCAAGTTATTGAAATATTAGTTTAGAGTACTTACTAAGTGGGTCATTTTACTGTAGTCAGTATTTTGAAATAGTGATAAAAAATGAGCGGGAAAATCGTCTGCATGTAGCGATATGCAGAACTGGAATATATAATTCAGGTGTAAAGGCACATTAACATTTAATTAGTAAGAATAAATTAATTTAATACAGATAAAAATTTCAGTAATTTTCTGTACACTGTTAAAAATTTTGCAGCGTTCTGGCAGGTCATTCGACCGTTTTTTGAAAAAACGGTTTCATAATCATAATTTAACTATATTCTGACCATAAAATGGCCAATAATATGGTCAGGATAGTGTTAAAATTGCGGTTGTGTAACAGTTTTTGGAAAAAATGGTCAAATGACCTGCCAGAATGCTGCAAATTTTTAACAGTGTACATCTAACAACAACCTAAAAATACTCGATGAGGATTCGTTAGAATCATGGTAATTCTGCAAAATATATGGATTTTTAAAATCATTTTCATATGTAAGTTATATCTGTAAATATATCAAATTAAAGTAAAAATTTAGGATACATAAAAAATGTTTTTAAATGGCTTTGGACTTATATAATATTATGCCAATAATCACCAAGATTATATGGATTTTTAAAGTTATTTTCATGGGCAAGTTATATCTAAATTAGCAAATTAAAGTAAAAGTTTAGGAAATATAAAAAATATTTTTAAATAGCTTTGGAATTTTATAATATTATGCCAATAATCAACAAGATTCTGAAAAAGTAGTTTTGCGGCAATAAGTTTGCAAATTTTTCTAGGATCGGCGATTACTAAGATTATCAGCGATCTTTCAAAAGTTGAAACACAAACTTCAATAGAATTTTGAATAACAAGGATAACTTAAGGCTGCTAATCACTCAGTTTCTGAATTCCCCTCGGTAATTTTAAGTCTGTGGGCGTTTGATGCATTTGAATATATAACATATCGCCTCAGTAAATCAATATTTTTAGCTTCTTTTTTCTGTGTACTCTTCTTTTCTTAGTTGTCAAAATATTCCTAAAATCTATGCTTAATTTAATATTTTATATGTTAAAAGCTGACGTACTTGGACTAAAATCTTAACACTTCTTATAAATTAATCACAGATTTTAGAAGTATTTCGACAACTAAGAAAAAATGAGACATCCTTCAAGAAGAGTACACAGAAAAAAAAAAATTATTATATTATTAATAAGTTAAAAATATTAATTTTAAATATAACAATGCATTAAACGTCCATAGACTTAACAATACCAAGGGAATTTGGAAACTGAGTGGCTAGCAGCCTTAATTTGATCATGTATTTCATGAATAATTTAACTATGTTTCATATAATAATAGATTAAACATGATGCTCTCTACCTGGGTGTAGGAAATGAGATGTTGTCGATATTAATTTGCTATTTTCAAGATACTATCGGCTCTAAACAACCAAAATTATTGATAGAAAGTAAGTTTTCAGATTTTTAATATTTAAATTTCAATTTACTGGATGTCAGTAATTTTTTTACAATAAATAAATAATTCTTTATTTAACTAATCAAAATATTTTAATATTCTCAATTGATCTCAATACTTTAAGTAGTATAAGTGTGCAGAAGTTGTTTCAGGATGTTTGCTTTTGAATACTAAAATAAAGCTAAAATAAATAACATTTCCTAAAGGAGCCCGAATTATGATATGTATTCGATTCCTGTTTAAAAAATCTGTGCATGATACGATGGCTATTTTTCGAACAATTAAATTACATATTCTACCTCAACAACACAATTAAATAAAACATGTTACAGGATGTTCTTAAAAGAATATCCAAGTTATAAATTTTACTAGTATCAACTGTAAACGTTGTAGAGTATTGGTTCAAGGTCACAAATAATGAGTAATTCAAACAGTGTTAGATTAGCGCTTGCGCGAGTACTGCTTTGTTATTGACTGGCTTGCAGTGCCATATACGCAAATTGGCGCCTACTAAGCGTAAAGTGTTATTGCTGGGCTGAAGATTTAAAAGTGGTTAGAGCTGTGCTATTTTTTTCATTTATGGCTTTATAAAAGATCATGTCTACGTTCCGCCACTACCTAATGATTTGCAGAGTTAAGACACATAATTGAAGAGGCTATTGCTTTCGTTTCTCCGGACTTGTTAACCGAAGTGTGGGAAGAATTGGACTTTAGGTTGGATGTGTGCTAGATAACTAAAGGTGCATATATTGAACATTTGCAAGAAAAATTAGGTTAGTTTACCTTCAATTTGAAGTATGATTTGCTGTAAATAGACTAAATTAATTTTTATAATACAGTGAAACTACGATTTAACGTTATTCAAGGGACCATATAGATATGACGCTAAATGCGGGAAAACGTTAAATCGAGGCAAGACGAAAACGAAACGCTGAGCGTAAAATAAAGACTAATTTAGGTAAGATACGTTTCATTTCTTCATTTACAATGATTTAGACATCAGTTTTCTAAATTATGGTTTAAAGAATTGTGCTATTTTATTTTACGCAATGTTTCTAGTGGCTGCAACACAAATCGCTTTCTAATCTTAGAGGATGTTTTTGCAAGCTTTTTTTTATTGGTCTTCACTATTTCAAAGGAATATACTATATTTTACCATCTGAAGCTGATAAAAAATTTCTAAATATCTATGAGTTCCGTTTTAGTACAAAAAGCATAATCGAATAAATTAAAAACGTGTTTGTGGGGAAAAAAGAGAGGAGGGTTTTCGAATACCCGTAGTTGGTAAGAAAGACAAAAACAGGAGAGATTCCAAATTTCGAACATATTGATAAAAAAAAAATTATTTATTTTAATCACAATTTTTGACTATTTTAGAAAAATTTCATTGAGGTTTTACCGCTGAAAAAACGTTAAACGCGGGAAATATTTCAAAAGATAGCGTTAAATCAGGGATTTTTTAACATTACGAGTATAGGAAATTAATTGGGACTAGTGAGAATGACGTTATATGCGGGAAATCGTTAAAAACGGGTTACGTTAAATCGGGGTTTCACTGTATACCATTGAAACTGGGACATTGTTTTATGGACACTCTATAGCCACTTGACTTTTTTTTACAGCGAATATGAGTTACAATATGTAAATTCAATGTTCGTGGCCCTATGAAAATCTATACGGTCCAAAAACTTTGTACACAAGAAATTTTTTTATCTTTAATAAAATATTCAAACATCATTATTTTAAATATACCAAAATACTATTGCAAAGATAATATTCTGCTTGGTCATTTAGAGATTTAAGGGGACACAGTATCTTTTAAAGTACTTTTTCGATTTTGAATAATACTGTAATATACTTAAATATAATGTCACTACAGATATTAGTTACTATAAAGCAAATATAATTTCATATAATTAAAAAAAAATCTTGTAGAACAGCCTATTTAACTAAACTTTAAATTAAAAAAAAATAAATTTAAAATCCCTACTACTTTTTAAAATATGAATATTTTTGCTTCAAATTTTTTTTCATATTCCTTAGATTATACTACACAAAACTGTGCATGGATTTTTAGATGTATGGGATATTACATTTAATATCAATCTTTTTCTCTTTTGTATAGTGAAAAATCAAGGAAGAATAATTGAAAATTAAAAAAAAAATAACTATAACCTTGAATGTTAAATCCATGCACAATTTTATGTAGTATCTTTTTTAAGATTATGGAAAAAAATTTGAAGCAAAAATATTCATATTTAAAAAAGTAATAGGGATTTTAAATTTATTTTTTTAATTTTTTAAAATTTAAATTTTAGTTAAATAGGCTGTTCTACAAGATTTTTTTTTTTGAAATTATATGAAATGATATTTGCTTTATAGTACCTAATATCTGTAGTGACATTATATTTAAGTATTTTACAGTATTATTCAAAATTGAAAAAGTAGTTTAAAAGGTACTGTGTCCCCTTAAAAAGCAATTTACGAGTTATACATACTGCCGAGATAACGGGAATCGTGTTATTATGAATCTACTATAATATAATATAAGTTTAGAAATGTATAAATATTCTTATGATGATCTCATGAGTACAGGAAAATAAAACAGGAGGGTAATGAAATCAGTAAAACGAGAAGCACACCCGTATATAAAATATTTGTTTTGTAATTAAGTGCTGTAATAATCTAAGCAATTGAAGTTAATTTTATTTTGGAACGTTGTTGAAAACGGCAGAAAAATGAATGTGCATTATTATTGATTTAGATTTTTTATAAATTATACATTTAGAATTAAAAAAAAAAAAATAAAATCCTCCTATTACTACTGCTATTGCTATAATCCACATCTTAATTTGCGAAAATTTAAACTTTTGTTTAATGAATCTAATCGATTACTGTATTCACTAAAGACACTAGAAGCTTGGGGAAAAAAGCCCTTTGGAGTAAATACACAAAACTAATTTCCCGTTTAATCAGTCTCCTGTTTAATGTCTAAACAGAATATGATTAGTTTATTACAATTACACAATACTTATCAAAATCTAAAGCTATTCATTCATAAAGTGTAATACAAATTTTGCTTTGTCGATCTATAAACAAACTGTTAAATAACTTCATGATGTGAATTCATTAGCTATCTCTTTATATTTTCAAGAATCTATACATCATATATGTTTTATTGTGTTTTCAATAAACAAAATTGTTTAATCATGTTCTCCACTGTTCTACTTGCTTTCAATCATAAGGCCTATTATGCATCAACCGATAGAAATTCGCTGTCAAAAGTCACAAAGATATAATATTTCATTTATTAATAACATGTCTACCTCATAGAGGAACTCTATATTTGATACATAAATATATTCAGGTAAAATTTTGATTTTTTACTATTTTAGTTTGTATGTAATATTGATCAATCAAAAGAATGTTAAATTTGTTGTCTCTTTCGGTTAAAAGCACATATTTATTCACTATCCGTCACTCGATTTACCTCTAATCTTGTAAAATGAATGTAACCTAATTACCGACAAATTTACGTAAAAAATGTATTACTTTCCATCATATAAGATTTATTAATAAATGTATGCATCTTTCATCGATAAAATAAAAGAATTTTGTTTTGTCTGGCTGTGGATAATATTGTGTTTTTATGAGAAAATTTATTTTTACGAAATTTTGCATGAAGATGGATAAAGAGAAGAGAAATGTTAAATATACTTCCTTTCAAAATATCGATTTATATTTTCCAATACTTACTTTGGTGAACATTTGGTATTTATCAGATATTCTATCTCATACAGCTAGGGATAATTAATAAATACGACGTTTTTCCACCTAAGTTAGAAAAATAAATTTAATAAAATTTTTCTGATGCAAATCTTCATTAATCATAGGTGGGATATGATATATCCCATCGTCCCTCAAGGGGTTAATACTTTGCTTTTTTTTTCTATAATCGGGGTATGGGAGACTTTTTTACCTTAATGTCACTTTTGGTTAATGCAGTAAAAAGGAGATACTAACCAATTTTAAAATCGTTCATTTAATGAACACAGATGCATATCGTATTTCCTTGTTACTGGAAGTATCGTACATGCTTAGGTCTCGCAGTAGTAAGATGGGGCCAATTTGACCCGACTGGACATTTCGCTGTTTTTTTTTCCATTTAGAATATGTATTCCAAAATTATTTTCTAGGAATTCTCCTATAAAGTTATCTTTCACAATTTTGTCTTCTTAGTAAGTTTCGCACAGTTAAAATTTTTTGTTTATTTGTAGAAATTGCGAATGGGGTCACATTATCCCCATCGTAGGAAACTAGGGAATAAATGAAAGTTTTCTATCGTTTAAATATCATGTTTCAAGAGGGAGAAAAAAAAGGAATTCTTGGCATTTCACTAGATGGTGAAGTACACATTGGTACAGCGTTTCGATGCAACCGATTGTAGGCGCCTCCACCATGTCGTTATTTCTTGTTTTTGTGTTCGGTTGTGTGTAAATTTCGCTATTCTACGAAATGAATCGTCGCGGTTTGTCTATCGAGGAGGCACATGCTTTGTTATTTGATGAAGATTCTGGTCAAAATACCCTATCTTAGGCATTTACATAATATTTTGATCTTAGTACTGCAAGGGTTAAAATTGAAAATCATGACAAATAGAACCGTTTTCCTGAAAACATACGAAGTGCTCTAAGCACAAGAATTCCAATGTATTTACGGCTTTCAGTTATTGTACCTCCAGCTGTTTCCTGAAATTTTGATTTTAAGCTACATAATAAACAAGAAACGCACATTAAAATTTTATAAAACAAAAATCATCATCAGATAACACAAAATGTGTTTACTATAGAGATAAAAATTATCTTAAAATTTTAGAAATGATGTTATTTTACATGCGTAGTGTAATCTGCTTTCTGTTTTCTGGAAAATACGTTATATTGTGCATATTATAAAGATGTTGTGAGTGAGCATGTAATGTGGGTACGTGCATGAGAGTCAAGGTTGTCCTTGACACGCGCGTCGTTTCTACTATCTTACTAACATTAACAACTAAAAACTTACTTTTCGTGTTTCGCTTTTGCTATTCGATAGTTAACTATTTTGGGAAGGTTTCGCATTGCTCTTGAAAGGTTGTTATAATTGAATACGAATGAGGTTTTGTAAACGCATGTCTTTAAATTGCATGTATACATGTTACATATACGTTACAAGGTTTATTTCACGGAAAGGAAAAGTTTAGGATGATAAAAATGTGTTCTTTAAATCTATGTTCGAAATCCCATTTTAATGTATGTATTTGATCTTAACGCTGCGTTAAGGGTGTTCTCAAATACAAAAGGGCAACTTTCTGACATAAGTTTTAATTTATTTTTGTTCGAAAATACACGAAACTAGCTGGTGTTGTTGTTCAGAAACTATGTAATTGAGCTGTTTTTTTTTTTCATTTTTTTTCAAGCGTAATAGATTTTTCAGAAAATACAGTCAAAGTGGGCGTTTTGAACCCAAATTCTGCGCGAAGAGAGAAAGAGCACTCAAGAGCGGACGAAAAACGTGTTTGTCACATGATTGTATTCGCTTATAACTCAATAGGTAATTGACTGATCAAAAAATGGGAAAAACAGTTCAATTCCAATTCGCTTCCATGGCCAGGCTTTCCAATTTTATATCTTTCCGTTAAAAAATGAATTTGTAAATATGTCAAAAAGTTTAGCGCTTGTTGAGCAGAGAAGTTAAGAACAGCCTTAATCGCGTGTATATCTCGTGATGCATGACGCCATTTTCTCTTGTAAGTTTCGGATGCTCGACCGGTTCGAGAGCAACTGTCGCGGATGAAAAAATCATACCGGTGGGAAGAAGATAGAAAAAACCTCAGATTCCGAATATGCTTGTTTAAAAATTTACAGAGAAAAATTAGTGCATTATCACAGAGTCACACATGCGACTAACGCACGGTTAAGTGTGCAAGCAACTCAGAAATTGAATTTTGATAGATTTTAGACACGCACCATAATATAGGCACGTGTTTTCAAGTTAAGGTTGTCTTTTACACGTTTGTATTATCTTATTAAGAGTAACAATTAACAATTTTATTTTCGTGTTTCGATAAAAAATATTGAAATAAAGGAATACGATACAGATTTTCTAAGGTACGTCTTTAAAGAAGTGAATAACAAGGTTTATTTCAGAGAGAACCATCCTGTTATATGGTATCCGCATTATGTTTTATGAATTTCTGTTTAATACAGGGTGGGGCAAATAAAAGTGGCCCGGATGAGTCGATCAGTGTTGCCACTGGGCTATTTTTTTAAATTCAGATATCTTGATTGTCATCACTTTTTTGAAATAGTAAAATTCGCCTTATTTAATGATATATGGCGAAAACAGGGGGAATTTTTCCATTTCAGAAAAGTGGTACCAATCAAGAAATCTGAATTTAAAAAAAGTAGCCCACTGGCAACACTGGAGTAGATACATGGAACGTCCGGGCTACTTTTATTTGCCCCATCCTGTACAAAGGAAAGGGGTTTTAATGTCTGGTGTCGATTAAATTGTGGTAATTTTAATATTACATTTATTTTTAGATATTGATTTACACAACAAAAGTTGCTGTCAGGCGGTGTTTCTATGAAGATAACTATGTAGTTTTTCTAATTTAGGCAGGGCAACTTTCAGATTTTAAATTTAGAGCTTATAAGTCGATTGGAAATCCCGCAGCGTAGACGTTTATACTCATAATCTATTTTTTTTAACTTGCGACTTTTGGGCAAAATTGTCTTTATGTTGAGCTTTAGGAAAGTTAATTTTTAATTTTTGAAATTATCTAAAGTTTCGTTAATTTTTTTCGAACTTTTTTCTCCGAGTAGTGAGATCATAAATTTGATGCATTTACGACTTAAAATTTGTCAGGAAATACATTTTAAATTGCATGTCTATACAACGACAGCAGTGATGGGTAATAGACTATGCCCACGAACTGCAACAGTCACGCCTCTGCGGGTATATACCCTCCGAAAAACACTGTTTATTGGACGAAGGGGAAGTAGTCTTAAAATACTCTTTGCGCCTACTGGTGTTTTTCTTCTACATACCAGCTGCTGATGCAACACGGGTATGAAAAGTTATTAGCCATCATATATTTTATTTATTTATTTTTTGCTTTTGAATTTACACACACACACAAAAATGAACATGTATAACCAGGATTTTTTTTTTTCAAGGTTTCGAGAAGATATCTACTATTTACCCACCTACATTAATTCTCTATGATATGAGATATATAATTGTATGCATTATAAAACTGTTTTATTATTTTTTTCATACATATTAAAATTATAAGGTTATTACGGTTTGAAACTAAAATATTATCTTAAAAAAGTTTTGATTTATTTTTTAGAAAATTTTAAAAAATTTCCAGAAAGAATAACTCAATTTTTGAAAATATATTATATCAATGTCAAAATATCAATACAAATCTGAAAATAAATCTTTTTCAGACCTAAAAGTAAACGATTGTATTTTGCTCTACGAAAACTGTGGGCTAAAACTGATTGAAAACATGAAATAATATTTGATTAAATTTAGAAAAACTATTTTTATAAAGGAAGCAATCATTTTATAAAAGAGGAAAGTAATCAATACTACTTTGATACAATTTCGACGCTTATTTCAACTTATTTGAAATCTAGTACGATAAATAAATAAATGTGTTTTATTTAATTACTAATAAAATATTGTACTTTGTGATTCTCTACACCGCATTTCACCTCTTTTTATCAGATTTATTGCTTCTGAATAACATATGAAGAATTCAAATTAACGGGAAAACCTAACCGAAAAGGAAATATGCGACGAAACATAAAATTCTAAAATAAAATATCGTCGAAAACAACGTAGAATTCACATCCAAATTCTACATCATAAGATAATACACATATTCAAAAATTTAAAGAGATAATCTAACCCTCAGCTAAAAGTCTTTGCGAAACTAATTTTGTTGTAGAGGTTTATTCAAGTGTATGGTCTGGAATGTGTTCAAGGGAGACTTATTTACTATTATTTTTCATCTATATGATATGCATTTATTATATTAGCCTCTTCAGTTCCGAAGCTAAAATAATAATACAAATGATTATTTATTGTTTTTTTTTTCAAACAAAATGACATCGTAAATGACAAAAAAAAAAAAAAAAAAAAAAAAAATCTTTTCTGAAATTGATCCTTTAGCCGCTTAGTAATTTAAGTTCAAAAATATGGATCTAAAACTACAAACCTCTTAAAAACATCAATCTAATAACCATTAAATTAAATTAACGCAATCACAAATTTAAGAGTTTTAAAGAAGTAAATAATAATCTACAAATCCTCAAAATATTTATTGCAAAATATTTAAGTTAAATACTTATGAAATTTTCTCACTTTCTTGGTCATGCTGTCTTTTGGCCATTTTTAGGAATTTTGCAAACTCTGATGAAAATAACATTTATTTTATGTGGAAATCAGCTTAGATGCTGCCAATTATTCGTTTGCTTTGAACTGAAAAAAAAACATTCAGCTATTAAGAAGTGATGTGAAAATGTAAAAAAAATCGGACATTTTAGTTTTTATACGGAAAAGAACAGAAGAGAATGAATTTCAATGAGCAATTTTTATTGTTTCAACTTGTAAAAGGAAACTCTTTAAAAGAAATCTCAAATGAATAATAAACTAATGAAAATTATACTTTAAAAAGAGATGTAGTAAATTCTTCCGACAATTTTATTATTATTTTCTATTTGTGCAAGATTTGTTTATTATATCAAAATTAATCCCTATAAGAAATTTATACAATTACAAGTGGCAATAAAAAATTTATTTCAAATCAATACCCATAACTAAATGAATATTATTCTTTATTCTGAAAGCACAAAAAATATAGAGAAGACTGTTAAAAGAAATGTATCGAATTCTGGAATGTGTCATTTCAAAGAAAATAAAATCTTATATTTACAATGTTAAAAAAAGGGGGAGGGGAAGGAGAAAACAAAATGCATCAGAGATTTTTCGAAATAAAATTTAAAAAGTTTGTGTTTATTTATATATTTTTTTTTAGCTGTCTTACTTTTTATAAACGTTATCAATAGCTATACTATTTCTAAAAACGAAACAAAAAATAAACATATTTTTAAATTCACTACAAAATGTGTGTAGAAATCGATACCCGTATAAATAAAAACATCCTTTTTCTACGGTTTTTATTATTCTGTTCTATTTGCAAATACATTTTATTCGATGAGACTGAATACAGGATAATACTATTTCAAAAGATATTATTTGTCATCTTTAGATGGGAGCATATTTATCCAATTCTTTTGAAGCAAACGTATCTTATTAATGTTGTATTATGTAATTTTTGTTTATTTATGTCTTTCGCCTACTTTTTTCCGCAGTTGGATTATTGAAAAATATATTTATGAGAAAGTTTTATTTAATCATACTTTCGATTTTTATTACATTTTCATTTGATATTGTTACAAAAAAGAAAAAAGGAAATCTAATTTTTTTAATTTTTTCACATTTAAGATATATACATTCGATCTACATATAAATATTTATTACCTGTACATTGAAATAAACGTTAAGGGGACCAGAAATATTTGAAATAAGGAAAAAATGAATTTGCTAGAGCGTTGGGGCGTATTTCCAATGGCTCAGGATCGAATCCTGGCGTGAACACTTTTTTACTTTGTTCTATTCACGTCTTACAAGCAATCTGATTAAAAATTCAATTACTATTTCTAAGTGCATATGATATTTTTAAAGAATATACATATATACATATTTTATCTTTTAACAAATATTTCTTTATTCATAAAAAAAAAAAAAAAACTTAAACACATGCATAAAGAAGTTATAAGGAAAATTAGTTTACAGGCTTCGTAATTCACGATCAAATTTTAGTCAATTTTCTTCATTTGAAATATGTATGGACCCTTTAATGCCGCTTAATATGCAAAAAGTAAGAAACTATGTCATGTTATATAATCGTTTTTCAATTTCTTTTCTCCTTCTAATTATTTTCTTTGAATCTGAAAGTATATACTTATAAGAAAACGTTTCTTAAACATTTAAATTTTTTTTGAGATACACTTGGTAATGCTACAAAAAGTAAACATATTAATTTAAGTTTAATTTCAATTTAATTTATATTTTCATTTGATATGGCTACAAAATAAAAATAAAAATATCATTATTATTCTTTAAAAGAATATTCTCGATTACAGAACACAATCAACTGAATCACTTATATGTGTCAACTAGCATTAATTTTCCCTAAAGTAATGCTAGGGAGTTTCTAAATACGTATTTATTTGTATGTATATAATAAAATTTATTAAATACACATTCAAATGTTTCATTTCAACTTTGTTCGACTTTAAATCAGTTGTTTCTAAACATTTATGCATTGCGTACTTCCTGAAGAATTGAATAAGCGTAGCATATTACTCACTTTTAGACACTTTTCAACATAGTGGAAAAGAGTTTATAAATTCGGTTTCTCTGTGTGTCTGACTGTCTGTTCGCGCTCTAACTCGCGTAAATATTCTCGGATTACCGTGTTTTTTAATATCTTATTGAGGGTTAAAATGACATGTTCCATATTAAAAATAAAATGCGTAGTATCAATTGTTCGTTTGCACATAAAAGAATTCCGTTACATTACGGTCGAAGTGGAAATATCGTTTGCAGTGTTAAGCAATTAAGTTACACGATTTCAATTTTATTGAAAATTATATACCTTACTGGAGTTCCCTACAAGATTATTACTATAGAATATGGTTTACATAGCATTTATCATTTATTTACATAAAAAATAATTCGTTTAGAGTACTTGTCTTTGGGCAATAACTGCTGGAAGTGCGTTTTCAATTGTTGTATGTGTTTTTTCATTTAACTAATTTTTTGCAGCTCAATCGATGTTCATAACAGCTGCACAAAAGAATTCGAGTACAACTCTGCTTACTGACGAAAATTGCTGAAGGAGAATTTTAAACTGTTTTATGTGTTTCATAACTGAACTACATTTTTGTATACTATGTAATATATATATATATACCGGGTGTCCTAAAAAGGACTGGCTGATTTTAAAAATCAATAACTTGCAAACGGTGACAGATATTTAAAAAATTCTTGCAGGAGGGTAATGCATAAGGTCAAAAGTTTTTTTTTGCAGATATTTTCGATTTTTGTTCTAATTACAAACAATAGATGGCGCTGCGATCAATGGACGCTAAATTCAGGCTTGATTTTTGGTCCTACCTCTTCTTCCATGTGGAAAAAGGAGATGAAAATGTATTGAGTGGGTGCGAATGTACCAAAAATCGAGCCTGAATTTAGCGTCTATTGATCGCAGCGCTATCTATTGTTTGTAATTCGAACTAAAATCAAAAATCAGTGTAAAAAAACTTTGGACCTTATGCATAACCCTCCTGCAAGAATTTTTTAAATATCTGTCACCGTTTGCAAGTTATTGATTTTTAAAATCAGTCAGTCCTTTTTAGGACACCCGGTATATATATATATATATATATATATATATATATATATATATATATATATATGTGTGTGTGTGTGTATATATGGTTAAAAATTCCAAAAGTAATTTCAAACATTACCACAAATTGTAAACTTTAATTGAAGTACAAAATTAACTAAACCATACAAAAAAACTATATTTTAACCTAATGAATTATCTATAAGAAGCACAACATAACCAACATAAATTTGAACAAAATCAACCGTAAGAAACAAGACAAATAACGAACTAAACATGGAGACATGTTGCGTGGCTTATGACACGCCAATGCAGGGTTAAAGCTGTTTTTATGCATGCAACATTTGACATATAAATCTATATATCAAATACACAACTGTACAAAATAATTCGGATAGTTTTATGACTGTAGGTAGGAATTGCTGAAATTGGGTTTACAAATGTACTATGCGCTTACTAAATGGTTCACTTAGACATCATATTTCATCTCATTAAACGGTAAAGTTTTGTTACATTATTCTGAATGTTTTGGAAAGTATTTCATAATCTATTCATGAAGCATGATTTTCTTTCTTGTAAGAGTTATGGAACAAAAGCGGTAAGCAAAGGAATTAATAACTTTATTGTAATCTTGCATTGGGTCGGATAACCAGAATGTACTCGAATCCGGCACAACCCGTGGTTCGGGTCGGTCTGCAGCTATTTTTATTTTATTTTTTTTTGTCGCGGGTAGTGTTAATTCTAATTGTTTCAGGTTCGTGTAGTTTTCAAGTTGCGGTTTGATACTTACTTGTCGGGTTCGGGTTAATCCGATATTTTCAAAGAAGGTCTAGAATATTGTTTCAAAATAAAAATAAAATTTCTATTAGAGATATGTTTGTAGACTATTTTTCAAAATTATATTAAATTAGAGCCCCCTAATATATTTCTCCAATGATCGGTGTTAATATGCTGAGGCGACCAATGATAAATCATTTTTGACATTTGGTCTGTTTTTATGCTTGATTCGTAGCACATAACCTAAAACCTTTTCATACATCCCAAAGGGGTATGTTTGGCTCACTTTTACAAATTCTTACACATAACCAATTCCTTTCCTTTTTAGTTTTCTTGGATCAATAACCACGGAGATTTAATCTTGTGACCAAATTTGATCCATCATAACGCTTTTAGAAAAGAGGTTATTTGCCATCGTACGTTGAAAGCATATTTACTCAATTTTTCTCATATATTGTAATCGTCATGTTATATAATCTTTGTTATTCATATTTTACTCTATTTTTTTTTTCAGATGCATGTTTCTGAAAATGTATATGTAGAAAGTTTTATTTAAACATACTCCGGGTTTCTGTTACATCTGATACTCCGCACTTGATGTTGCTACAAATATATACATACATATATATATATATATATATATATATATATATATATATATATATATATATATATATATATATTCGTATCCAGAAATTTAACTTTTTCAAAAACATAGAATATAGTCTACATATACAAATTAGATATATTGAAGTCTATGTTAATGTTTTTTTTACATATAAAGCAAGCAACTATTCCTATTACATTATATTTTTATTTATATTTTTTTACTTAAAATAAAATACATATGCTAAAAATGATTACAAAACACATATAAAAAAGCTTAAAAAACCTTTTAATAAATAAAACGACTAGTTCCGTATACTCAATAACGCGGACATTCTGAAGGTCTGCAGTGATAAATATACCATTTTCGCATAAAATCTGAACTATATACTTAATAAATAAATATAACGATATGTAAGTGCGCTATTCAATACCACTGTGTTTCAATAAATAGTATGATCTGGTGTAAAAGTGATTTAATTTATATTACCTTTTTTTAAAACTTATGTAGCATCTCATGTAAAAATTCTGGGTAGGGGCTGATTCTTTGCCTATGCACACGTTACGCATATAGATGGACTCGCGGATGATGGATGGGGAATAAAATCTCAATGGATAACTTATTTTACTATTTTTAGGATTAATTTGTAAAGGTTCTATATTATGTAGTCTCTCTAAAGCTTTAGTTTTCTTTTTGTACACGATATTATTTGTACCGATTGCTATACGTTATTTTATCCTCGTTTTAAACATTTTGTTCGTTATTTCTATGCAATATTTCAATGTTGAATCTGCTTTGGTGAACAGGATTTCATATGCACCCGATAATTGATCAGGTTCTATTGGATTTATCTTCTTATATATTACGTTTTTTAACACTTTCCAATGTAGTTGAAAAGAGTTCACCAATTCGGTTTGTCTGTCCGTGCTCTAAATCGCGTAAATATAATCCGAGTCACATGAAATGATATATGTTATTGAGGTTTATTATGGCATGTTCAGTATTGAAAATGAAATGTGTAGTATTTTTGGCTCATTTACAGGGCCACTCAAAAGAATTCCGTTAAATGCAGTTTATCGAGAAAAATCGTTTCCCGGGTATTTTAATAATATTACAGTATTTAAACCATACTGAAATTGATATACATCACTGAGGTGTACTTCATGGTTTTTACTATAGAATATGGTGTGCATAGAGCTTATCGTTTATTTACTGGGACACACAAAAGAATTTGGTTATAGAAGAAAGTGAGCAATAATTGAACTATTGAAGCCTACGAACAATAAATGCTGGAAGTGCGCTTTCAGTTGTGGTATGCGTTATTAAATTTATCTATTTTTTTTAAATATTCCTTGGTGTGTATAAATTCTATAGGTCATATACAGGGTTGCACAAACGTTCTCAACAACATCCGTTTATTGGCTGAAATTACTGAATGGAAATTTTCAACTTTTCTATGCGTTTAACTGAACGTTCAGCATACTATGTATATTCATACATATATGTAGATCACATACAGGGTTGGAAAATTTTTTCTTATTTTAACGGCTGTTATGGAAATAGCAGAAATTGAGTTTTGAAATTGGGTTATATGCGTTTTCCAAATTGTTCATTTAGACGTTATCTTTCACCTGAATAAATGTAAAGCTCTCTTATAGTTTTCTGAATGTTTGTTGGAAAGTGTTTCATAATCTATGCGGTACACAGGATTTTTTGTTCCTGTTTCAGGGGGAAGAGGGCCTTTGAATTTTCAAAAAATCAGTTTTCGGATTTTGTTTTATTCTAAATTTTTAATATTTTCTCAACAATATGTAAAAATCTGCATTATTTCTTGAGTTATAATCATCTCCAGTGATTACAGTTGAAGTTCTGTAGATATTGAAACTTTAAATGCGTTTTCTCAGACTAGCAAATTTGGAGATTACGCGCACTGTTATATTCAAACTATATAAGCTAAAGCTTTAAAAAATAAATAAATATCCGCTTCTTTACAGTCTTCAAGCTAAAACCAAACAAATTCACATATTTTGGTTATTTGTTTTTTTGCACTTGAAAACATCGAAAAAAAATTTAAATTTTTGAATTTTTTTTTATTTTGTGCTAAAATTAAATTTTAACCAAAACTTTTTGCATATATTTTGGTTTTGATTTAGAAGTAGGTATGTTATGATTCTATTTTGTTCAAAAATTGTTTTCTGTATGCATAATTTAGAGTTATATCATGTGCGCAAGATTTAATGATATTAATTAACGCATTGGTGAGATGAATTTTTAAATTTAAAGTTTAAATATTAATTTTGTATATACAACATTTATTTTTCTGGATAATATAGCTAAAAATATATACTGCAGTCAGAAAGGGGAATAAAAGATCTTAATTGCATATTATTTGTGTTTAGTACTTTGAAAATTGCGATGTGTTTGTTCGTTTCGACTAACGCCTTGTGTCCCCTTAATTTTAAAGTGGGCTTTGCGAAAAGACAGATATTGTATTGTATTTTAATCATTCAAAGAACCCATAAAAAATTGTAAAGTAAATCTTAGAATTTTGTTCATGTGAGTTTCTTTTCTTTTTATTATTCATGTTCAGAATTAATCTTATAAAAATCTTATAGATGACATTTCTTGCAACATAAAGCATTTTAATTAATTCATTGGTTAACTGTTTATCACAGGCTGTGAAGGCTCTCTTAATAAATGTCTAAATGCAGAAACTTTGTAAGAAAATGGGACTTCAAGATTTTGATCGACTTTTTTCAATGACTTGAGAAATGCTCAAATCTAGTGATGTGAAGAATCAGTATTGCCAGTTAGTTACTTTTTTGAAATTGAGATTTCTTGATACGCACCACTTTCTCTAAAATGGTAAAATTTGCCTCATTTAATCACATTTTAACTAGGACTTCCCTCAGAGGGATTAGTCTGAGCGATACTGAGAACATAGATTTAATAATAACATGTGGAAGCAAAGAAAATGAGATGTTATCTTTAATTGTCCATATACTGCAAAAAAATGAAATGATGAAAATAACGAATTGTAGAATTACAAAATCTTATATATAAATTCGTATACACTGTTTAAAAAAATGGGAAATCAAACCTTTCAAGACAGCCATGCATGGATATAAAATTGAAAGTACGCAATATATTAAAAGTAAAATAGAAAATGAGACACTAATTTACTTATATCGGAATTTTAACTGTATAAAATGATGTCAAGAACATAATCAGACGCTCCGCACCAATTTGAGTAACTTTAAATGACAAATATATGATGTTTAAAAAGAATGGACTATACTTTATATGGTGCGTGCTCCCCCGGAATAGTTAATAATTACAATATCTGTTTTCCACGGATGCAATGAGGTTGTCGATAACATTTAAGGAATTCTCTTCTCAAAATTTAATATAGTATCAAAGTACCGAATACATCAAAAGTGGCATGCAATGCTTCGTTAGATTGTGTTTTAGATATGCTCGATCGGATTTAAATGATGAGTGTATGCTGGCCACTACATACGCTGTATTGTTTTATTTTCAAACATATTCTGCACAAGTTGAGCTGTATTTAGCATGTATTAAATAAAAGAAATCGGCAATGATTACAACATAAAGTATGACACAAGATCTGAATATATCGTCTGCATAACTTTTGAGCTGTCAAAGTGTCATTTGAAGTAATTTACAAATCCATACATATTTATTCAGCAAATCATGCAAGCTAACATACGCCAATATGAACCCGATTACAAATTTTCACCAGAATAAGTTAATATATAAAAAATATACTAATGATAATTGAGAATATGACCTTATGATAAAATGTCTAGAAAAATGAATCGGATAAAAAATTCATATCACATTTAAAACGACACTTCCCTCTGTTAGTGGCCTTGGCGAGAGAGAGAAAAGCCTAGAGAAGGAACACTTTAACAAGTACTTTAGGGCAACCTACTCACTGTTTCATACAGGTCTTTATTCAATATTTACACAATTTATTTAATGCTAGGTGGGTATCTATCAGTTGTGTTGCATTTAAATTGCATGTTTTGCAGCATTATGAAATATTTAAAGTTGCTGTACCTAATAATTCCAAATTAATGGTAATTGAGATCGCTTTCCGTTAATTTCATCTTTTTAAATTTTAAATTTTTTAGAAACCATTCATAGAGACAATTGTATATTTTAAAACTAACCCGAAGCAAAATTTCAAGATTTTGGGCTCAGCAGTAACAGAGAAATAGAAATTTTTTGAAAGTTTTTTGTTTCTGCACTGTTTTCTATAGCGACATTTTTAGAAATTGTTCTATTGCGAGAATTTACGTCATGATAAATGCAGCCATGTCAATTTTCATGCTTATATTCCTAACAGTTCCATGTTCTTCGTTACTTAGATCATCTTTAGATCTTTTTCCGCTTTGTTTAGTCTTTCTATTTTTTAGAATTCGTTCTACAACGAGCATTTACATCTTATTAATTACTACCATGCCAAAGTTCTAGTTTCTAACCGCAACAGTATCCCAAAAATTTCAGTATTCCAAATAAATCATAGTTTAGAACCTTTCTAGAAATTTTTACGTTTATCTGTCAAATTGAATCTTTTAGAGAGCGTTCATTACGAGTATTTACATCTTAAAACTAACTACCGCACCAAATTTAAAGTTTCTAACCCAATCAATATCGTAGAAATCACAATTTTAGAACTTTTTTGCTCCTGCAGCGATGTAGGTTCTTGCACTGACATAAAATAGTCTTTTTTTCGGAGCAGAGATGGCCACCAACATTTTTTTAAGTTGGCTGTGTAGTTTCAGAGATAACACCTCACAAACGTACAAGCATTAATAATATTAAATACTTTATAATATTATAACGCTTTATAATATTAGCATTAGATGTACAGATACAAAAGCCATTTATCTGTTACAAACTTAAGTGCCGGTGTTGTCCAGAATTTGAAGGATGTTTGTTCTGAAAAATCAATTTCAAAATTTAACATACAACACAAAACAAACATTAAAAAAAGCAGTCGAAATGTTGTTGAATGAATCATATGAAAACGCTATATAAAAATGTATAAATGTATATAACATACGCAAAAGAATACAGCTATAAATGAACTTATTTCAATTTATAATTGGAGCAATAATGTTAAAATACGCCAATATTTCCCTAATCGGGTTTTTATCATGCTTCAATACATTTTTCACACTCATATGACGTTATACTATATCCACCATGCCCTTTATATTTCCAATATGACGTAATATTTTCCTCTTTCACGTGGAAACCTTGAAATAGAAAAGTTATGAAGTTATATTCACTTTCATTTAAATTCGTCAAACCATTTATTTCATTTTCATATTTCACGTGAATATCTTGCAATAGAAAACTTATAACGTAATATTCACCCTTTTTTTTAAATTCGGCAAACTATTTATTTCATTTTCATTTTTTACGTGGAAATCTTGCAGTAGAAAATTAATTGTTGTAGTAATAATTTTATTGTTTTTTTTTAATTGTTGGCAACTGCTATAACGAAAATGTTTAAATTTGATAAGAAATTGCTGTTAAATTGGTGGTTTTTAATTAATTAAAAATTAACTATAAGTTATTTCGATTCCGGTTTACTTTAGTTGTCTCGGCCATGTTTTAATACACATGTACGTATCTCTTCACAATTTTGGCTTCCAAATTGTGGATTTTTTATAGAATTACAAACAGACAGATAGACAAGTTTTCATTTTTATATATCTCTATATTCTATAAAAAGTAACTAACGCTGTCACCGCCGCCGCCGGTTTTGAATTTTTTGTGATCGGAGGTCTTTCTGCGTTAATATTAAGAAAACTATTACATACAAATATATGAAAATCGGTGATATTATAGCGAAATGTTTGATCAACACACTAATGCATACAGTTTTCAAATCAAAGAATTATTTTAAGAGATATTTAATGCTAAAGTTGGACAAAATCGTTCCATTAAAAAAAATTTATAAGAGCAAAAGCAATACATGGGAATTTAATCATTTTTAGATCATTTTATTCAATAGAAGATCCCGGTCTGTAGATTTCATTATTTTTTTTTAATTTGACTCATTTTTTGAGGTTTTATTTCTATTTTAAATTCAAATATTCTGCATTTTGACAGATATTTTTTACATATTTTTGAAAATGGTATTAATTTAAACTGTTGCCAACTGTATAAACAGCGCAAACAATAATGTTTGCTTCAAACAAAAGAATTATTTACACGTTACTATTATAAACAGAAAAAAAACTTCAAATTAGAATTAAATAAATAGGTATAAAAAGCAGGCACTTATTGGAAATTACGCCATAAAAACTATATTTACATGTGAATTTTAAAAGAGAAAGGATATTGTAAAATAAATAAATTAACATGCGTTAGAAATCTGAAATAGAACAAACTACGTCGCATTACACTTATTATGCAAAATGAACAAAAAATAGTATTGTAAAACAGTTTAAATTTAAAAATTGCGCGAGACAAAATATTAGAGGTTAAATATTAGATTTTTTCAAAATTTTATTATTTGTCGTTTGATGTGAGGTGTTCAGCTATAAGTATGCAAATTTTTATGTTTCCAACATAATTAGGGGCTGAGTTAGAAAAGCTTTAAATACACAAGTTAGAGACCAGAGGGTTAAATATTAGACTTTTACAAAATTTTATTATTTGCTGTTTGATGTGAGGTGTTCAGCTATAAGTATGTAAAATTTCATGTCTCCAACTTAATTAGGGGGTGAGTTAGAAAAATTGCTTAAAATACACAAGTTAGAGCCCAGAGGGTTAAATAATAGACTTTTTCAAGATTTTATTATTTGTCGTTTGATGTGAGGTGTTCAGCTATAAGTATGCAAAATGTCATGTCTCCAACTTAATTAGGGGCTGAGTTAGGAAAATTGCTTTAAATGAACAAGTTAGAGACCGGAGGGTTAAATATGACTTTTTCAAAATTTTATGATTTATCGTGTTATCGCAAGTGTTCAGCTATAAGTATGCAAACTTTCATGTCTCCAACTTAATTAGGAGCTGAGTTAGAAAAAATTGCTTAAAATACAGAAGTTAGAGACCGGAGGGTTAAATATGACTTTTTCAAAATTTTATGATTTATCGTGTTATCGCAAGTGTTCAGCTATAAGTATGCAAACTTTCATGTCTCCAACTTAATTAGGGGGTGAGTTAGAAAAATTGCTTTAAATACACAAGTTAGAGCCCAAAGGGTTAAATATTAAGCCTTTTTCAAAATTTTATTATTTGTCGTTTGATGTGAGATGTTCAGCTATAAGTATGCAAAATTTCATGTCTCCAACTTAATTAAATTAGGGCTGAGTTAGAAAAATTGCTTAAAATACACAAGTTAGAGCCCAGGGGGTTAAATATTAGACTTTTTCAAAATTTTATTATTTGCCGTTTGATGTGTGGTGTTCAGCTATAAGTATGCAAATTTTCAAGTCTCCGACATATATAGTTTCTGAGAACGGGCTCTATGACAGACGGACAAACGGACAGACAAAGGAGTGAGACATGCTGCGGATGACTGTAACAACATCCTAACATTACATTTACCATCAGCGATCTACCAATCCCGAATTTAGTTTATATTCGTTTCATATATTCTTATTCTTTTGTGCGGCCCTGTAAAATAATTATCAATATTATATACAGTAAAACCTCTGAATAGCGGACACCCCGAGAATGCAGAATTTGTCCTCTATTCAGAGGTGACCGCTACTGAGAATAAAACATGTACAGTTATTTAAGAGTTGGTAATCGAAAAAATGTCCGCTAAATAGAGGTATCCGCTAATCGGGTGTGTCCGCTATGGAGGTTTTACCAGTAAAACTTCTGAATAGCGAACACCTCGGAAGGGCAGAATTTGTCCTCTATTTGGTGGTGTCCGCTATTGAGAGTAAAAAATGTACAGTTATTTAAAGGTTGGTAATCGAAAAAATGCCCGCTAAATAGAGGTGTCCACTAATCGGGTGTGTCCGTTATGGAGGTTTTACTGCATAATAATATCATCCTTTACAAGAAAATTGTATGCTGAATAATAGATAGACAGACATCCAGAGAAAGATAACCTCCCGGATCAATAAACACTCATGTCTTTTGTTTTAATCATCCACAATTGTATGTCATACAACAGGCTAAAAACGGTCACCGTGGTACGGAATACTGTATTATTATTTGTTTGCCCACCAAAACTGGTTGCCACGGGTTGTTGCAAGGTTTGTGATCACGTGGTTGAAACTGATCTATTCAATATTACTGCGTGCGTATTTTTTTTTATTTGCTCCATGTGTTCAAACCAGTTGTCTACGAAAACATCAACCGGTGAAAGTGACGCACACCAAATTTCTGTGACGTATGCAGATAAATTGTACTTTTTTAAGAGTTTTTTCTATATAATTTTTAAACGGTTTGAAATTTATTTTTCATAGTGGGTGCATTCAGTAGGCGACCCTCATAGGTACCTTCTGGTGCAATCAGAAACGAAATCCGACAACTATTTTTTGAGTTATGCTTGACGAAAGGTTTTTATTAGGCTTTTTTTTAAGTAGGACATGGCGTTAATATCCATCGTAGTAGTAAAGTGTCCGGACAGTAATATTTCGCTGAGTATTAGCCTTCGCTTCGCTCAGACAATTAAGGCGAAAATAAGAGGAATTTTACCATTTCAAAAAAGTGACTTCAGTCAAGATATCTGAATTTTAAAAAAGGTAACACTGGTAACACTGTGCAGAATGAAGGATTTTACTGATCGAATGAATCAGTCGGACATTCGCAAAAGCATAGTTGCGAAACTTTTTTAATTCAGTTTCTACCAGAAATTTTGTATCGAAAAAGTAGTTTCTCATTTAACTTGAAAGTAATTTAAGAACCTCATAAAAATATAAGGATTCTTTTTGTTTGAAAAATTTTCGAAGATAATTGATTAAAGGAATAACGAATATTGCAACTGTGTTTTTATTAATTTTTATTTTTTTTACAAAATTTCTGGTGGTAGGTGATTAAAAATATATATGAAGCTTGGAATGTGGTTGCGCCAGTATTGCCAGATTGGGGACTGTTTTAATTCAGATTATTTGAATATCACCACTTTTTAAAAATAGTGTAATTCGCCTTATTTTTCAGAATTTTTAATTTATTTTTAAATAGGCCGAATATTTCTATTTCCAAAAAGTGGTGACAATCGACAAACTGGGAACAAAAAAGCCCCCAATCTGGCAACACTGGTTTGCGCATGGCCGAATGATTCATTCGAATAGTAAAATTATTCGTTCTGCCCATCACTACTCAAACCCTTTTCTAGTTCCGGAAGTTACCGCTTGTGAGTGCTGCCAAGTACTTCTTGGTGTAGCACATAACCGTTATACTATAGAAAGATACCACGTTCATGGTTATAACTAGCTGGGTACGCCAATTATTTGAGGGGAAACGGAATTAAGGAATCACGTTGTATAACTGGTATTCAGTTCACGCGAAGGAATGACAAGAAATGTAAAGAGTACTTTTGATGTTAAAATTCATACAAATATGTTATTTCCCCTTTAATTAAAATTGATAAATAAGATCAGATTTATTTGTTGTGAAATGCAATTTTTATATTAAAAGTCATTAGTTATGCGAGAAATATTCTTTCTATATTTGAATGCAATTTGAACTTTTGTCAAAGAGAATCGTTGTACCTTGTCTCCAACACAATAGAGAAAATCTTTTAAAACATGAATATTTTAATTAATTATTCTTCTCTATCATATTTAATGAACGATGATTAGATTAATAGATTTAATTAAAATCTCCAGAATTTCTAATTTCTTTTATGATTTTATTTTATACATTATTTTATACATTACATTTAGTTTATTCCTTCATCAAAAGAACAACCTTGCAATTTGAAAGAATACACACATTTTTTTATTTATTTTTTTAATTTAATCCTTCATATTTTTTTATTAGCAATTGGACTAGTGATTAAAAAGAAGTCTTGAACAAGTCTAGTTTATATACATTATCTAAACATTCCAGATAATTATTTTTCTTAAAATACAATTTAAAATTTTTGGTCTGCTTTCTCATAATTTTTTTTTATTGTTGAAAACGTCCCATTTAAAACAGCTTTTAAATTTTGTTTCCAAGTTACTAGATATAATGATTTGAAAAATGATATGTCTACTGTATATTTTTATGATTTACATTGAATCATTACATTAAAATATTAAAAAACATTTTGTATAAATTTTAAAATACTTACAAAAGCACATTATCACGAACTAAAAATTAGATTTATCACTAAATACTACAGAGGCATATTGATATTTATTGCTCCACACTACTCTTCTCAAAATACTACTAGGCTGAAAACTATTTTCAGCCAATCACTGGCAAGATGTTCCAGCTGACAATAGATTTCCAATAAATTATTACATGAGAATAATAAATAATATTTTGTACAAACTTTTAAAATCTTATAAAAGCTAATTATCGCGAACCAAATATTATAGCAAATATTTTTACAAAACTGCAATGGGTGTTTCAAAAAGATAGGTCCACCAAAAAGAAATTCAGTTTAACATGTGTTTTATAAAGAAACTTTTTCTCCTTTCTTCGGAATCACTTCAGAACTTCTTTTTGACATTGAATTAATGAATTTCTGCAAGTGATGCTGGCCGATAATACATCACTGAATCAAAATTGTTTGTTTTATTTTACTTTTATAATCGTCTTGTTTTGCACGAGCAAATGCAGATCTTACCCGTCTTCCCCATAGGTTTTCTATGTGTGCACAAAGAAAAATTTAAAGCAGGCCAGCCATTAATGTGAAAACTATTTGATTGAAAACATTCAAAAATAGAATTTGTAGAGCGAGGTACAGATTTTTCTTATTCAAACAGAAAACATATGGGCCTCCAATTTCTTCAGAAATAGGTGAAAAGTTGTAATTGAGTACCTTTTCTAAACTCTAAAATTCACTAGATTAATTAAATAAAAGTTATATGTTTTACTTCTCATCAAAGGTCTAGTCAAACCATTACGGGACCACCTCTACCATGACTTTTCAAAAGAAAAATTGTTTCTTTTCGCAATTCATGCAACATTTAACAACAATTCTAACCATCTGAGCCATATAAATTAAACTTTTTTCATCAATAAATATTAATCTTTTCGAAAACGTTTTTATTGATGAAAATTAGTTTATAAATGAGTCAGATGGTTGTCAATCTTACTGACATGACAAGCAAAGAAAAGAACAATTTTTTTCTAAACAACAAACAAGAGGACGGCGTTCCAAAATAGTTTGGGTAGGCTTGCAAGAGAAAAAGTTCCGTCTTTTTAGGGTTCCATACTTAAAAAGTAAAAACAAAAGCATTATAAGATCAATCCTGTGACAGACGGGCAGATGTCCGTCTGTCACAGCCAGTTTACTCGTAAACTATGGAACGTGGAAATTTCAAATTGGGGGGAAGTAATAAAGACCATTGACCCAGATTATTAAACGTTCACAAATATATTTCGGAAAAATATAGGGGCTAATTAAGTTACTTGAAAAAAAAATCTTTTCTTTCTATATCGTATGGGGTATCCTGTGAAAACTTCCGTAACGTTGAACTCAAACATACATTTCTTTTAATTTTAGTTAATGTATGTTCAGCGGTATCGTTGAAAGTATAGTGAAGAAATATGTCCCTCCCCCCCTCGTCTCTTTTTCCGAAACTACTGAAGCTAAAATCATGAAAAAAAATAGAGGTAGTAGATGTTAATTTAAACCTTGCAGGAAAATTATAGCGATTACCCTAGTTTACATAGTTTTTGAAAAAAGCACATTTTTCCGTTACACACAAATTCCGATTTGCGAGCATTCAGCAAACGTGTTGAGAAGTGCTGGAGGTACCTATCGTAGCATAAGTATAAAAGCATTGTTGATAATGATTTTCGAAAAAAAAAAATCGTTGGTAATTAGCCGAGATATTAACCCTTAAAGACAGTTTGGACATACATAATGATAGGGGCGGTGTATTATATGTGCCATATACTTTTAAAGCCTAGAAAGCAACTTTTAATGATATATTTGCGTAATGCAATGCCCAGTAGCAGTATAAAAGCAATAAACGTCAAATTGTTAAAAACAGATGAATTTAATTAGGATTAATCTCATTAATACTATATGATTTGCGACTAGTTTGCATTGAAAGGATCTCTCAATACGCCTCCCTTGTATATGCACTACTTTTATTGTCAGCACCGAACTAGTTCATCATAAACAGATGATGATAAGATTTAAAAAATGTTATACAGAATAACAATATTTGATATTATTTAGGCTTTATATCGCTTTGAACTTTTATGGTATACCCATTCATACTTTTCTTGTATATACAGCTATACCCAACCCTACGTTGTAATACTCGTACTTGACCGTTTATTTAATAATCGCATGAATGCTAGGTACGTAACAACCACATTTTACAAGTGTTATGTTTTAACAAGGTAGTGAACCGAGATTCACTCGACAAATGAAATGTTTGTGGAGTATTATCTATCCAATGATGTGCCCATTATTGACTGGTTTATTTTATGTTTTGATTAAAGACACCTAAAAAATCTATGCCTAAAACGTGAAGGAACTGAGTATTTGGTGAAAAAGAATGCAATTCCACAAGGGAACAAAACCAAGCAGTTTTATTTGTGTGACGTATATCGGATTGCATCACTTGCAGAAATTCATTAACCGCTTATTAATTCAATAACAAAAAGATTTAAGAAAAAGTAGAGTATAGTGATAAATCTCATTTTTGACTTATAAATGATAATAATCTACTAAAAGTTTAGAGGTAGAAAGTAGATTAATTCAATTTTCTGCCAAATGTTTAACGCCATAATAGGATATGGAATTATGATTTAGGATGTAACCAATAAACAGCACCTAATCGACTAAACTTTTCATCATAACAACAATTCAAAATATAAATGAATTGTGACAACGGATAATAATTCAATGATACCTCCGTCAACGAAGACAATTGGTTCTGAAATCGCATTCATTAGCCAAAATCTTCATTAATCGAAGCTTGATTTCGAGTCTAATAAAAGCACAATGTGGTTGCATTATATTAGCGCACGAGTGGAATAACATTTTCGTATGCCTAACGAACATTCGTTATAAGCATAAATCAACAACTTTGAGTGAATTTTAATACAAAATCTAAAATCTTGTGCGTATTTGTGCGTTAAATCTTTATTAAAGATTTTAGCTTTTGTGACAACATTCGTTTATCAAGTCATAAAAACATAGAAAAACTTTGTTAACCGAAACATATGTTAGCAAAGACACTTGTGAGCTGCGATCTAACTATATACTCTTCATCTAAATGTTATAAACGTTTCTATGTAATGATAATTTTAAACACTTGCATACAGATATTTTCCACATTCTAGATATGTCCTTGTTACAACTTATCTCTAACTCCTTCTTCAACGGAACATATATAAGACATTAAGTACCTATGTCTCTTTTGTCCTAGACACAAAAAGTGGACATATCGGAAAGAAAAATGGAAATAAAACGATTATCCTTGATTAAAAACAATATATGACATTAATAACCGGTGGCAACGAAAGAGAGAGACCGCGATATTTGTATTCCTCTTTATCAAGTGATCAAGATATGTTGATTTCCGTCAATTGTCGAACTGCCACATGAACAAAGCAGGTTGAAAACATAGATAAACATATAAGATAAAACACTTACAGCAAAATCTGTAATGTTAAGAGTACTAGTGTCACTAGTGACAAGGGGGAAGAACTAACAAGTTTCCGAAATTTACCATTGTCTAAGAAATATGTTTTAAATTGATTGTACGTCAGATAAAAGGAAAACAATCTTTTTATTTCTCTATGATAAAGTGAAAATACATAAAATTTAAAAGATTATTGTAACGATTGTTTAATATATTAAACTTAAATTACTAAAAAATCGGCTAAAATATTTTCCTACCAAATGGGAATATTTATGACATTTTCTGGGATTTGTAGATTGCAATATTTCGTATAATTTTATGTTATACCATTGCTTTATGCAACTTTAAGTCCAATTATATCATATAGTTATTTGGTATAACATTCAAGACGTATTTTTTAGCTTGTTTTTGGTTCCAGTTATATCGTTCACCACATATATGTAGGGGAAAAAATCCGTGTAATATTCTGTTGAAAACGTAAACATGTAACATTAATAATCTTAATAAAATCGTAAGACGAAACGCAATTTTTCACTTGATTCAACATAAAATATGCAATGTGAACATTAAAAAGTCCACAATCTTACTTAAAAGGCGACTAAAATAATGAAAAAGATGTTATAAGTTTAAAATATACATTTTATTTAAAACAAATTATTCAAACATTATTATTTACATTATTTATGAATTAAACAAATTCATTTTAAAAACAAAGTGACGTATTTGTATAAATAAACAACATTTTGTTATTAAGATATTCTCTGATGATGAGCTTGGAAGTCTTGAAAGTACTAAGAAGTTTTAAATAAAATGTATATTTTAAACTTATAACATCTTTTTCATTAATTTAGTCGCCTTTTCATTAAGATTGTGGACTTTTTAAGGTTCACATCACCCTTATAATATATAATATTATAAATGTCAATGTGTGTCCGAAAGTTTGAATGAAATCAACATCAAAACGGATGAATTAATGTCTTTGTATCTTTGCATATAGATAGATTATAGCCATGAAAAGAACATAGGCTAATTTTTACTTATTTTGTTCAAATATTTTTATTAATATTTCAATATTTCATTATTTTCATAGTGAATTCTATTGAAATTTTTTCTTTTAACATTTAATTATCTTTCTTTTATGTTGCCAAAAAATAGAAATCCGCAATAATAACTTCCCCACTAAAAATTAATCTTTAATTGAAAGATTTTCACGTGAACAAAAAATGAAATGTAAAAAAAAATAAGATTAGATGCTTTTAGTATGACGTTAGTCATGGCATTTGGCTTGGAAACTGACTCCAAAAAACCAGTTTCTACGTTGCATTTTCTATTTTATTTGTATATTATAGTTATAATTTATAGCTTTATCTCACAGCTATGATTTCTAATACTTTATGAGCAATGGTAACATTTTCTATGAATTATCATGTAGAAAAGAGATAGATGGAGATGCAGTATGCCGTAAAAACGGTTTGTAATATAATGTGCGTTATCGCTCAAATTTAAATACCCTCATTCGGCCCAAATAAAACAAGCACGTGGATTGTAAATGTCAATAATATGTACCATAAATTTATCCATGTCGAAAATGACGTCGTGATTAGCATCAAAACTCGGAATAAAAATATCTCTTCAGCAATTAATTTTCTATTGAAAGATTACCACATCAAAAAGAAAATTAAATAAAAAATTAGGAATAAAAAAGGATGAGTATATCATAATATTGGAAATAAAACAGAAATGCTCAAATATTTCTTAATAATATAATCTGCATGAGTTTGAGTAAGTACGGAAACAAGCGAATATGACGTTATGGAAAATAAAATGGATATGCTTTGATGTTAAAAGAGAATGGTCTTGAGTTATAGTATTGAATCTCATTATTTAAAGAATATTTTTAGCAATTTTTGATGGTGTACCGTCTGTTCACAGCTAATATAAAGATTTAATTTTTATTTTAAATTTGAAAAAAATGTTGAAAAGAGTTTGAAGGGAAAATGTATTTTAGATGTCAATAATATGCATCATAAAATAATTTCTGTCTACAAAAATAACTCGAATGCCTGATTTTTTTTATTATTTTATTTATTTATTTATTTATTTATTTATCTATTTTGACGAGTAATACTTAAAGCCGTTCATTGCAGAAACTATGAATAAAAATTACCTTATTAAAAGAAAGTTGCTTTTTCATTCATAAAACCTAAAGATGAACATCAGTATTGAAATTTGGCTTGGAAGCTGGAAGTCTACTGGAGCGTGGCATACGCAATAAAAAGTATAGATGTATAGATCTGGTATGTCCTGATTGGAGGCACGTTTGTAAATCGTGGTTTGGCAAAAGGATTTTAATTTCACATATCTTCCACCTTTAGTAGAGTAAACATATGTTATCATTTTTAAAAAAGTCTTTTTTTAATGCTTTTTTTAAAAATATTTTTGTAGCCTTATATGTTGCAATGCATGCATACAGAAATTTGACATCAAAAATCGTCTAAAATACACTACAATAATAGAATTCTCCTAGCATTGTTTTTTCGTTCTACGAAGAGAGATTCGTCTATTTTCACGATTTTACCTGACCAACTTTTTACTTTTTTCTATCTTTACAAGAAGAAAGTATTGGATTCATGAAAATTTTCGACTTCCGGTTTTCAACGGATTTACACGTTTTAGGGGATCAGAGATTCCGAAAAACATGTTTGTACAAAATGTCTGTCTGTGAGTCTGTATGTGAAACAAATTTTGTGGGCGCTCCATCTGAAGAACTAATGCTCGGAATTTAATAAAAAATTATATTACATGGTGTAAATCAACCAGCAGATGGTGCTGCTACGCTGCATTTTGCAGGACTTACATGATTTTTGCAATAGCTCTATCTCAAGAAATAATGCACGGATTTTAATCAAACTTCAGATTTAATTATTCCTTGATTTAAATTGGTGCTGGTAACGTTTTGGTGGTAACGCCCAATAGATGGCGCTACTATGCTGCACGTTGCATGATTTACATGATTTTTTTCATAGCTCTATCTCAGGAAATATGCACGGATTTTCATCAAACTTCAGATTCAGTTAGTCCTTGACATTAATTGACGTTTTGTTAATTTTGGTGTAAATCGCTCACCAGATGGCGCTGCTATGCTGCATTTTTTGCGATTTCCGCAATCTATCTACAGAACTAATGCTTTGGTTTTCAACAAATTTCCGATTCAGATATACCTGGGTATGAATTAGTGCTGTTTATGTTTTGGTGTAAATCGATCAACAGGTGGCACTGCGATGCAGCATTTTTGCGATTTCCGCAATAGCTCTATCTAAAGAACTAATGCTTGGATTTTCAACAAACTTGAGATTCAGGTACACCTCGATTTGAATTAGTGCTCTTTATATTGTGGTGCAAATCGCTCAACAGGTAGCGCTGCTATGCTACATTTTTCAGAATTTCCCCTATGGCTCTATCTCACTAACTAATGCACGAATTTTCATCCAACTTCAAATTCCGATATACTTTGATATGAATGGGTGCTAATTTGATGTAATTTCTTGTACTATTTAAATGATTTAATTGACGTGATTTATATAGAAGAAAGTTGTGTGCGATCAACATCATACTAGTTTTTAGTGGATTGGTTGCAGCTTCGTTTTCGAGATTGTTTGTATTATTTCGCACAAATTTCATTTTTTTTTATGAATGAGTTATGTTAGGGCCCCTATAAATAAGAAAGACCGTATCATCTTTTATAAAACGTGATAATAATAAAGAGTTGCTTGATTATATATGTTTTTCATTATCAGGAGTGAATTTTTTTTTTTTAAATGTATTTATCTTTTTTTAATGGTACGTGAATGGCGTCACGGGTAAATGCTAGTGTATTAATAATCTTGTTTATCTATGACTGAAAACAAGCCAAGACGTGTTGAATGTCGCAGCCCATATCTATTTCGTTGGTTGAGTTATTTACACTTTAATAGTTGTTACCTGTATTACCAGAATAATTGCTTTCACATTCTTCTAATCAACTGTTTATTAGATCACTCAATCCTAACTTCTTAGAATTAAAAACCAGGTTTTAGATATAAGTTTTCTATCAATGTTGTACTGTCGTACACATTTTCATGTTGCAATTTTTTTTGCCGTACAGTGTCTCTTTTATTATAGGTGAATACGCATTCGGTAATTTGTGAATATTTTTTATAGTATTATGCATTTTAATGCATTATTTATTGTATTAAATACAGTGGCCTCCAAAAGTTAAGGTACAGGGACTGGTTGCTTTCGATTCCACACGGTTTGTCGAATATCTACCAACATTATTGACGAATTGTTCTTGAACATCTGGGATGTAAAGAACATGTTTTATTTCATATTTCTCGATGAAGATTTAATCGGGCCGACAATTAGGGGACTAATAATAAATTTAATAATAAAATAATATTTGCTATCAGCTATGCAACAGAAAAGGCTGGAAATGGTTTGTCACTGCGTTAAATGACTATTTGGGTCCTGTTCAACGTTTGTGTGTATTTGTGTAAGCACTCATATTCGTAAAGATGTTAAAGTTTTTTTGAAAAATTCAAAAGTTTTTTGTTTATAGCATACAGAGTTTTTAACCAAATTTAACACAACTTTCCGAAAACCTGATAAAAAACAGTAGCAACAGTACACTTCAATTAAAACATGAAATTATTCAATATTTGATGAGATATGGACACTTGTATGAAATAATTTTTAACTGCGCATGCGTGGAAGATTTCAAAATTTTTATTTCATAATTTGGTAGTCAGCTATTTCGGGCAACGTATCTAAAATGTCCAGTCAAATATCCAGAAATTTCACAAAGATAGGGGCGATATAGTGAGTTGCTCTCTAAAAATAGTTTTATTATAAGGGTTTTTCCACAACTTTTCAATCAACTCACTATATCTTTCTGAGTTCTCACAATATTTGACTGGACTTTTTACAGAAGTTACCCAAAATAGCTGGCTACCAAATTATGAAATAAAAATTTTGATATCTTACGCAGTTAAAAATTATTTCATACAAGTGCCCATATCTCATCAAATATTCAATATATTCATGTTTTAAATGCAGTATACTGTTGCTACTGTTCTTTTTCAGGTATATGGAAAGTTGTGTTAAATTTCGTTGAAAACTCTGTATGCTATAAACAAAAAACTTTTGAATTTTACACGAAAACGTTAACATCTTCACGAATATGAGTGCTATGCTTACACAAATGCATACAAACGTTGAACAGGACCCAAATAGTCATTTACCATAGTGACAAACCATTTCCAGCCTTTTCTGTTACATAGGTGATGGCAAATATTATTTTATTATTAAATTTATTATTAGCCCCCTAATTGTACCCCCGATAAATCTTCACCGAGAAATATGAAATCAAACATGTTCTTTACATCCCAGAAGTTTAAGAACAATTCACCAATAATGTTGGTAGATATACGACAGCACCCAGTCCCTATACTTTTGGAGGCCAGTGTAGACAAAAGTGTAGAACTTAATATATTTTTGTAAAATTTGAGCAAAACATTTTGAATATTTCCACATGAAAATTATGATCTCATTGATCTGTACATGATTATCCTAGTATATTTCTTTCTGTTTGTGAGTAATTAAGAGGAGTAAATTTCACGTGTCATATCCAGAAGCATTTTGTAAATATTTGCATGCCCTAATTATTAAATCACATTACCATTTATTAATTCACTAATGTACTTCTCTAATTAAATTTAACTAAACGGGGCAAAATTAATTCATGATTTTGATTGCATTATCTTATAAGCATAACCCAGTCTCCTATGCTAAGTAAGCAAATATTGTAAATATTCAATTCAATCAATTTTCTAACTACTCATCAGCAGTGAAATTACGTTTGAAATTATTGGATATTTGTTACATTGAATATGTGATAATTCACGTCTTTAATATTCAATTGTAAATATTTTTTTTAATAAATAAGCTAGAAAAGTTTCTAGAAATCAGCTTTCTAAAGATCGCATAAAACATAAAATGCCTCATAAATTGTAATCATGTTATTTGCTAATTTAGTAATATTTAAATGGCTTATTACATGTAAAGTTTTACCAGACATTTGTTTCCTAGAACTAAATAAGCGTAAGTAATTGAGTGATTAAACTTTCATGAAATCTCAGAAATAATTTCAAATGCTTTCTAGGAGTAGTTTCAAATACAAGTATTTTTGGACACTTTCGAAGTTCACAAATTAAAAAAATACTACAATGACAGTTTTTAAATACTCGCCATTGTGTTTAAGATAATTACATATATATTTTTTTACTTTTAAATTACCGTCATGCTGAATGCATCACTTTATAAATACTTTACATTCATTTCTAGATGATTTTTTTAAACTTATGCTGGCAATTCTAAGACAAAACGAATAATAATATTTCCTTTCTAGCAACAAAAGTATTTTCACTTGACTATTAAAAAGAAAAAGCAAACTTGGGTGAAAGTTACGTCATATTTAAAACGACGTATTTAAAATGTCTTATTTAAAAAACTTTCTTATAACGCTGTTAAAAATACCGTGAGGCAAGGCTCTGATTACTTAATTCATTTTATATTAGCTTCTTTTGAAATGTTTAACTAATCACTGGTCCAAACACGAAACCAGCCATTGAATGCCTTAACAATAGCTGATTCGGCCTTAAAATTCCCAAATCAAAGGGAAGCCCGTTTGCCAGGAGATCGCCACTGGTTATTTAATTATAATTCAGTCTTTCCCAATCTTTTACTGCCAATCAAATTAGCGCATTTATAGAGCCTCAGGTGTCTGAACGGTGGGTTGACAAGCGCAGAGCTGCCAAGTCTCCGGCTTTTTGGATATCGGTATTTTAATACAGAAAATGTTGTTTTATTTAATTGAAAAATTCCGCGAATTTAAAAGAACAACATTTTCTCTAAGATAATACTGGTGTGCAAAAAGCCGGAGACTTGGCAACTCTGCAAGCGTAGCTCGTAGAGGGCAGAGCCCCCTAGTGTAGTACAATTTACGATAACTCGCTAGCTGAAAGATCGAAAAAAAACCAACAAAAAAAAACAACAACATTCATAGTGAGTTTAATTCCAAAAATGTTTTTTTTGTAAACAAACTTACACATAAAACTTAACAAATTGCTTAAATATCCACAGCATGTTTGTAGCCGACTTAGTAGGAATTTAATTTGTTTTGTAATTTTTTTTTTATCTCTTCTCTAGATACACACAATGTTTGGAAATATGCACACTTATTTTTACTTCCAGACAAAACCCGCATTGACAATAACTATAATTCAATCTAAACATGTAAGCCTGCGCATAATATTATAATTTTTATTTTGTTGCGTCAGTTCTTCAGAATTTATATCTAGCTTAGAAAAAACTTTTTTGAATCCTGCTAATACCAGAAGAGCAAACACATCCCTTCATCGGTATCTGTTGAGTTTTATATATATATATATATATATATATATATATATAATCACCGTTAATTGTGTAAAATACAAGTAGTCTTACTTATTTAATAAAAGGCTGGCATATCATTTAAAACTTTTCTTTTGATCTTATAGCATTTAAACATTCTTCTAAATTGTCAGCTGTGATATTTGCGCACTGTCTATTCACAGGAGATGGCTACAAATATCCAAATAATTTCCCGAGAATAGTGATGAAACTTTTTAATTAAGTAAAATTAACAAGAAGTAATTATTAAAAACTACTTATAGATAAATGTTTAATATACAGTGGTGGCCAAAATTGTGAACACTTTTGGATAGCTTTCATTACAAAAATTAAAAAGCTACTTATTGCAGCCGTCCGAAGGTAAACATTTCGGAAAATTTTGCTATATTTTCGCCGATCGTGACCCCCAGATACCAAAACAACTCTCCGTAGAAATACTGACTTATATATACTATATACTATATATATATATATATATATATCCATATACCGTCTGTCCCAAAAATGACTGATGTATTTTAAAATTCAATAACTTGCGAGCGGTGACAGATATTGAAAAAATTCTTGCATGAGGTTTCTATATGATGTCAGGAGTTTTTTTACTGTGATTTTTTATTTTAGTTCGAATTTCAAACAATAGATGACGCTGACAGCGATTGGCGCTAAGTCGAGACCGAAATTGACGTCACTCAGCATTTATGCGAAGGAAGGAGATTAAGGCTATGAAGTGGGTCGCATTCGTCAGAACAATCTTGCTCTTAGGACCAGATTCTGAGCTCATTCGATATGATTTCAATGGAATGCGCTGTTGCCACGGATAAATGAAATATAATTTGAAATCGCAATCCCCATAAAATACTTTTTTTATTTTTTTCTTTATTTCTTTTTACCCGTCAAATTCTAATAGCAATTAAGAGTGGCTTATTTATAATGCAGATAAAATACGATAAAGAAAATGAAACGTTACAAAGTGCAGATGCACTTAGGTTTATGTATCCTTGATTGCTTTTAACAAAAAACTGTTAAGAAAGAAAAATAAATATGCGAGAATGAGATTTTTGAATAAGTAAAAATGAAATTATAAATCATTGTACGTGTTGAGTTAAGTTCGTTGTGAACAGGAGAGAGAAAAGAAAATATATATATGAAAGTAGAACTATGTATTGTTTTAAGAAAAAGAATTATTTTAATGAATTTACTTGCTCAAAGTAGATTTTGAGAAACGGGGGGCGAAAACCGATATGTTGCAGAGAAAACTGCCACATATCGGAACACTAAATTGCAAAACCTGAAAGAGTGCAAGTAGCCTGTTTTTACGAATATTCAGTTACATTTATGTTGTATTTTTCAAAACATAGTTGACATGAACCTAAAATGAAGCATCGGAATGTTAAAGGAAAATGTTTTCTATATACCATCTTGACTGATGAGAAAAAAATTAGAGTACATATAACAAAATCTTTCTGGTTTGTCAAAGCATTTTCTCGACATAGTGCGTTTGCACTATTACTTTAAAGAACATATTTTATATATAGACAAAGTAAAATATCGAATATTTTAATAAAGAGTCTAGAAAATGCACAGGGGAAGAATATGTTATACTGACGTATACTATGATGTATATGCTGACGTATGACGAAAGGCCAAGAAACATAAAGCGGGATCTCTTGTATAAGTCAGTTATTTTCGGTAAATGCTGAATTACATGAGATTGATTAAATTCATTTAGTAAAAAAAAAAAAAAAAAAAAAAAAAAAAAAAAAAAAAAAAAATTCTTCTTCACGATTTATACGGTTCTTGGGATTTTGGGTACCATGTTTCCGAATCGACTTAATTAATTCCGGAATTTGCGATAATTTTCTACGATTAAATAAGACAAACATAAAAATTAGGAAATGCTGGTACTCAAATTAAAGGACCATATGAGCCTTTTTTTTTCAGAAATAACTATTATCTATGAGATTTTCGATTAAAAAACATTCTAGAAACGAATAAGAAAATACAGAGTTGAACAGGTTACTAAGTTTACTGCTACAGTCTCTTACTGCTACAGCAAAACTAAATACTTTTATTAGTCTAGTAAAGTAGAAGCAATAGTCATTCTATATCACAGAAATTCTTTTTAACTTTTTCCAGCAAAGTTGAAAAGTGCCCATGAATTCTATTAGTCATTTTTCCGCCCGTCCGTACTTTGACTCTCGTAAATATACTCGGATTGCCATGTAATTTTTTATATGTTATTGAGGTATACTATAAAATGTCTGCGTTATAAATGAAGCGTGTATCTTTTATAATTCGTTTACAGGGACGCACAAAAGAATTCCGTTACATTATGGTCTATAGAAATAAAAGCATTTTGCATTTTATCAATGTTACGATATTTCAAATATAATGAGATTGATATGCATCACGACGAGTCTGCAACATGCTTTTTCAAGAGTATAGAATAACTAGCGTTTATAATTCGTTTACAGGGACGCACAGAAAATTTCATTATACTATGGCAGTGTCGGCGAACCTTTTTGTTGCCGCATGCCAATATCTTTTACATGACCATCACGTGCCAACAAAAAAACAAATTTAGTAATTGGAAAAATAATGGATTGAAATTGCTTAAAATTTTCTATTAAGATTAAAAAAATATGAGGAACATACATTTTAGTTATTACACTGTAATAATTATGGCAACAAATATATTTTAGAAATTAATAAAAAAAAATAATGCTATGTAATTTGATTTTCGTTGCTGCATCTTAATATCGGGTTAATTGTAATGCAAACTAAACGCCGGATTTATCTGATAAGTTCTTTCAGTATAAGTTTTGATATTATTCATTCGTGAAAACAGTGGCTTGAAAGCATAGATAGGCATAGTTGTAATAAACATAGATAGTTGTTATAATTTTATCATTAGGATTTAGTAATGTGAAATAACCAGTTCTTGTCGATAGTTTTCAAATATCGTCTTTGTTTAAAAATTTTTTGAGACTGTAGTTAATCAGATTGGAATATAATATGCCACAGTTAAAGAATTTCCATTTGTATTTAATCAAATTTAGAAAAGATCAGTCGCAATTTTATGTAATCTCAATTTATTTTGATTTAGAGCCACAAGCAATGCCGTGCCAAAATTATTCTTTCGCGCGCCAAAAGTGGCACGCGTGCCATAGGTTCGCCGTCCCTGTACTATGGTCTATAAGTAAAAATACTTTGCAGTGCATTTTAATAATGTTATGATACTTTAATCCTCGCAGTACTAAGATCAAAATTTTTTGTAAATGTCTAAGATGGGATATTTTGACCAGAATCTTCATCAAATAACAAAGTATGTGCCTCTACGATAGACAAACCGCGACGATTCATTTCTTTGAAGAGCGAAATTTACACACAACCGAACATAAGAACAAGAAACAACGAAATGATGGACGTGCCTACAATCTCTTGCAGCTGACCCACAACGCCATCTACTGAACTACATTTGGAAGGGATGCCAAAAATTTTCTTTTCTTCTCTTGAAACGTGATAATTAAACGACAGAAAACCTTCATTTATTCTCGGATTTTCTAAGATGGGGTTAATGTCATACCATTTGCAATTTTTACAAATAAACAACAACAACAAAAAAATGAACTGTGGAAAGTTACTATGTAGACAAAATTATGAAAGAAACCTTTATAGAAGAATTACTAGAAAATAATTTTGGCGTACATATTCTAAAGGAAAAGAAAACTACAAAATGTCCAGATGGGGGTCAATTTGACACCATGTTAGTACTGCAAAGGTTAAACACAATGTAAAAGGATCGCTGAGGTGCATTAAAACATGTTTTCTATAGATTATGGAATGCGTATCATTTATTGTTCATTTACCGAGACATACAAAATCAATTTAAGTACAGAACTGACTATGAATGGTAATTGATGGAAGTAGTTTTTCACTGTGGTAAACATTTTTGAACTTATTCAACTTTTGGCATATTTCGTGGTGTGTATAGATCATATAGTATTATATAGATCATATCCACAAATGTACAAAAGAATTCGCACACGGTGCCGAATAGGGATATTAATTGACGAAAATGGAATTTTACTGAGTCATGTGTTCTTTAAATTGCGTATTTTGCTATCTCATTTCAAAATATGAAAAAATTAAATTTCTTAACAATATTTTGTAGAAAAGTGTGTCTTAATCTGTGCCTGATGCATGATATTTCATTCAAGTTTATTTTTATCGTATATAATATTTCATTATCATTCATATATTCACTCATTCATTCATATATTATAGAATTGTAATTAAATGAAGAAGCAATTTTGCAAAGTGCAGCACAGAATGTGACTTTGGATATCTCATATTCTAAGTGACAAACGTGTCCGTGTGTAGAGTTGACGTCATTTTACGAATGGCCATGCTTGAAGATGGAATTTCGGTTTTACAACTTTTTGCAATGCATTTTTTTTAATATCTAAACATCGCACATTTTAAATTTTTACGCAGTCATATAGGAAAAAAATATACTTTCAAGTGTAATTTGTTTTAAAACTGTATCTTAACACGTTGAGTGCCGCGTCAGTCACCGGTGACTGACAGTGAATTTTCAGTTTAGACCAAGTCAGTCATCGATGATTGACACTTACAGATTGTGTAACGGGAGTCTTATTTCATGGACTAAAGGGGAAGACGTGCAAAATAGACTTTGCATTCAACGTGTGATATATCATCATTTCTATAGATCATCTATAGATCAAAGTCATTATGACTTTAAAAATAATTTTCAAGGATGAATATTTTTAATATATCTCCATCGCATGCAGGCTCCATTGCTAAATAACCCATTTGCGCTTAAAGCAATATAAATAGTTCACCATATGTCTCTGGCTAATTTAACATAACGACATTAAAATGTCATCAAGCCATTATCTTAAAAAGCCACAATCCGTTTGTATTTCACAGCTATTCCTTCTAGAATATGGAACGTTGTGCGATCCAATTTACTCCAGTTATCCATGGATCCAGTCCATGGATCCGAAGATGTCAAAAGTGGTCTTAGAATTTTAAAATTTGAATTAGTTTTCGAGACATTATTTTTTTTCATAATTTATAATGACATTTCTGTAATGATGACAACTCAATTACTCCATTTTTGTGGATAAAAGAGAGAAAAGAGAAAACAATAGGGATTATTAGGTTTCTTTGTTTCAAATATAAATTAACTTTTATTCGAATAGAAAGTGAAAATAATATTGTGATTGAATTGTATTTTTTCAAGAAATTTTCAAGAAATACAAACTTTACTCACATAATCAAGCTTCAAGAATCAGTTTATATTGGAAATAAGAAATTCGTCTGTCGACTGCCACATTGAGATAAATTTCATTGATGCAAAAAAAAAAAAAAAATGCATCTTAGCTTATTTAATCTAATTTAAAGTAGAAAAGAGATTTTCAACTATACTGCATTTTTATTGGGAAAGCTTTTAATTTAAGTTGCAAATATAACTTATTATTTGAAATATTCTATTTAATAAAATTAATACAGTAAACCCTTAACATTCGCGAGTTTTAATTATTCACGAAATAGAAAATGTAGAACATTTCAACATTCGTGAATACTTAACTTGGATATTCGCGAATTTTTTTATAAAGAATACTTTTTACAAAGTAAACTGACTTAGTTTTACTCTATGAACTACGTAACACTGGACACCTATCTACTGTACAGTCTACTGCAATACCTAAGTTACGAGAACTTCAGCCCTTGTGTTGAAGGAAAATATTAGATCAGTACTTTTATTTGTTTTTTATGCTGATTTTTTTTTTTTTGTAAATTTTCTAAAATTCAAAACTTTTATTGCAGTTGAAATACTTTCTGCAAAAATGATCAGGGAAATTTTAAAACATCAACAACAACTTGTTTATAAACGCAATAGAATGCGATCCTTCACTGGTGAGGAGTCTTAAATTTAAAATAGAAATTGAGGCCGCAGCTTTTCCTTATATGAAAATTGATAAACAAAAGATCTATTCTGCCAAGCAGTCGTATATCACTAAATTTTTCGGCCATCAACTAGCAAATACATTTTGTATAGTATGTTTATAACTATTCAAATTTATTTTATGAATGTACTATTAATGTATAATCCTTAATATACTTTTTGAATTCAGATTGCTTTTTTACATATACAAAAAAATTATAAAACCTAACCCACTTTTATGCAAGGGAACAGTAGTGTAGTCGTAAAAATAGCAGAGGGCATGCGCTCTAAGCAGAAGGTATACGCTCAAGGCAGGGGGTATACCTTACAGTGTATGTACTATAGCTTTTTTGAGAAACAGAGGATATACGGTGTTCCTTAAAAAAATCCAGAAGGTATACGACGTATACCACCGTATACCCTCCACTATATCCCTGCATCCCTGCAAGGGAAGATTGTCTTAACATTCGCAATTTTGACATTGACTGAGGTTTCCGGAAACATAACCCTTGCGAATGTTATGGGATTATTGTAGTGTAATTGCCTTCCAAATTTACTATAAAGTTAGATTTCATTTCCCCCAAAAGTATCGAATGATCTCATGCAATTCAAAAGCAACACATCGGGTTGCCACACAACTAATATAAATATAAACTTATTTATATTATTACGTATGTCATATTTACCTGACTTATTTAACGAGGGACAATACTTACGTTCTATAGAAACATATGCATTAAAATTACTTCGTATCACATACATTTATTTATTTCGTTAGTAACATATACACAATATTTTATATTACATAGGTCTAAATACTTCTATAAAAGGACAAACATTTAAATAATTGCTTTTAGCAAACTCTATTGCATTCTTTTTAAGATTTTCACTGTTAAATTTATAGATTCAAATGTTAAAGTAATGTGTAACTCAAAAAATATGTTTTCCACAACATTTTGTTTAGGTTAATGCCAGACGAACGTCTTTTTGCACTCTTTTTTCCCTACATATCATATCTACACAATGCCAGCCTATTAACCATTAATCGTAAGATGATTTAAAATAATAATGTAACAACGTTTATAGTTTTATTTTTTTTCATCATATTTAGCTTTCTGAATACTTTGAAATATACAATGGAAGTCATTTTCTAAAAAATCCTGAATCAAAAATAATTCTATACATGTATAAAGCCTGTTAGTTTCTCAATTGCAGATAAATAGATTTTCTGATTGTTTTTAAATCAAAAGTTTAAAACTTTCATTTAAAAATAAATACAATTAAAAACAAAATTGTTTAAAATCGGAAATCTAATCCAACTAGAAGTAAAAATTCTTGTGTTATTTGAATATTTTATTATTAAAACAACGAATAATTCTCATAAAAAAACGATATTTATTATATATGATTCTATTTAATTAAGTACTTCGAAAAAAGAGTCTGAAAAAATATAGACTGAATAATCAATAAACTTAACATTAAACTAATATATTTAAGAAATATAAGCTTTTAAAATTATCAGTCACTGTAAATTACAGTTTTAATTATGAAAGAAACATCGCGAGCTTACATAAAAAGTTACATTCTTCAGAAATACAGATAAGACGCTTCCTCTAATTTATATTTTAACGAGAAAAAATCAAAATAAGCAGGAAAAAGTTAAAAGCCTGACTTTAAAGCAGTATTATCTAACAAAGGAAATCTCATGTAATCTCATTTCAGAATCTGTTTATAACTCCAGATAAAATGAAATAAAAACCAAGAAAATAAATATGCATGTTTTCTTTTTAATTTTTGTTTTCCGTTTGATATTTTTATTTTTTATTTGTAACACGAAAAGACGAGTTAGCATTGATTCGTGTATTAACTGTGTTCTTCAGGGTCTTAAAATTGCAGAACGTTTTACATGAACATAGATAATGCGCTTTGTGTAATGAACATTTTAGCTAAAACATTTTAACTAATTTGTCGGGAGAAAAAACTCAAAATATACTTTTTAACACTTTCCAACAAAGCTGAAAAGTGTTTATGATTTTTAATACTTTTAAAAGTTGAAAATTGTTTGGGATTTTGGTTTGTCTGTCCGTCTGTCCGGGCTCTAACTCTCGTAAATATACTCGGATTGCCCTGAAATTTTGGACGTTATTAAGATGCACTATAGCACGATCCCTATTTCAAATGCAGTTTGTAGCATGTTTAGTTCATTTACAGGGACAGTCAAAAGTTTTCCTTTACATAACAGTCAATGGGAAAAAATTGTTTCAAATGATTTCTAATGATGTGACACGCATTCAAACATAACAAAATTGGTATGCATTTATGAAGTGAACTAAAGTATGCATTCTGTAGAATATGCGGTGCAAATAACAGTTATTATTCATTTACAGGGTCACACAAAAGAATTCCGTTACATAATGATATAGGGGGAGGGGAATTGTTTGCGGCGTATTTAAATTATGTTAAACTATTTCATATATAATGAAATTGATATACGTCACTGGAGATTACCATAAGTTATTTTATGCATAATATGAAGTGCACAGCATTTACAGGGACACACAGAACATTTCAAATGCTATTTTGTGTCCGAAGAACGGTACATAAGCGATGATTGCTAGAAATGCATTGTAATTATGATATGCACTTTTATGTTTCACTATATTTATGCATACAGTACGGTGTGTATAAATGCTGTAGTTTATGTACAGGGCTACACAAATGAATTCGTAAGGGTTACTGAGTGTGAGCGTAAATTGCTTAAAGTTGGTTTTTAAAGAAGTTATGCATTTTTACGCTGAACTGCTTTTAGTTTATTAAGAAATGTTTGTAGAATATAGATAAAATGGTATACATGGTCCCGCAAAGAATTGGATACATAACCCTCTATGGATGATAGTATCTGGAAATGTGATTTCAGTAGTTTTAAGCGTGTTTTAGTTTAAATTAAATTTTACATAAATAGTGGCGTGTAATAAAGGTACTATTGGCTATGGACGGTAACTTCTGAAATCAACTTCTAAAATGTTTTATGCGTTTTCTAAAATGTTTAATCTATCAAAATCCAAAACTCTTTCTGAAAATTTTAGAAAGGAAACAAAATGAACAGTGATACTTCCGAGTTTTCAGCCGTTTCATCATTTTGGGATCGATAAAATAACTAATAAAAAGAAAAGTGCCCAGTTTAACTGATGGCATTGAGCTCACAGGCTATATTCACACTAATTGTATATCATACTCTTATTTCAAAGAATAATGCCCCTCGAAAAATAAATTAAGGGGGGGGATTAGCTCCCCCATTTCCCCCTTTATACTTAACCAATGAACCTCCAAATCTAATCAAGGAAGCACATTATCAGAATAAACCGGTATACCAAATTTGATGCAAGTCGGATAATTCTGCATGAAAAACACATTTGTCTAAATTGGGGGTTTAGACCCGCCCTCCCTTTATACTTAACCAATGAGACCGCAAAAGTAATCAGGTAAGTACCTTATCAGAATGAACCGAGAAAACAAATTTGAAGCAAATCGGATATTTCTATCAAGAGTTTTCGCGTTACGTTACGTACATACATACATACGTACATACAGAATCTGCGGGCACATTAGCTCTCAGGCTTTGATTGTCTGCGAGCTAAGAAGCTTGCTTGAGAACCAAACAGGGCTCAGCGTCTTTTTTACCACCTGAATGGATCTTATGCTGTATATTGTACCTCAGACCACATCATCTAGTAAACAGAGTTGGTTACCGAAGGCTATAATCCTTAATGAATTGTAGTGCCACAGAGTTTAGTTCAGTTACTTCTGAATTTTATGGAATAAGGTACCCATAATGCCTTTGACATGGATCTTCAAAATATCCACATTCTTTAATTTTTATTTGTTACTGTTTCAACTATTGAACAGAATAAGGTCAATTCATTTTAGTGTATTTAGTTGAAGATTATATTTCATTGCTATCTTGAGACAAACTCAGACTTCTCCAATTTTTCCCAGGCAAACTAACGATACGCTGCACGTTTCGCAAAAATTGTTATACATGTATCAGTTTCACATTATTTTATTTTTCTTTGTTTTATAAACTAATACATAAACTGTTCATATATGTGAATAACTGCATCTAATCGTTTAACTGATTCTGGGTATAGTGAGTCTCAGAAAAAAATCGTATAAAGTACAATGCATCGATACTTGATCTTACAAAAATTAATTTTATGGAAATCCCTTGAAGAATATGATTCAAAACGCTCTTACAGTATGCAGTCGCAGCGTTGTCACAAGGGATTATTTTTTATATTTCTATTTATAAAAAATATTCCTTGTTGTATATTTCTCCTGCAGTTGTTGTATATATATATGGGGGATTATAGTTTGAAAAAATTGGTACAAATTGTTCGAAATTAAATAAAAAAGGTAGTGAGTCGCTTGCGAAAACCCTGGAGGCACAATGTCAGTGATTATCAAAAACTGCAATTTGAAGGCTTTACTCTTCCCATAAAAGAGAAAGGGAGAATGTTCTTGTTCGCTCCAGCTTTCAAAATTTATTTAAAAATATCTTTTCCAGAGATGTGATAAAAATAGAAAATCGTCCTTTTCAAAAATCTAATAATAACTGTGCAACGCAACGAATGCTTCTGGCATATAGTTCGTGTGCAATTTTAACTAACCAGAACTGGACCAATTTCCAATGGACTAATTAAAAATAATAAGTAATATTTTTTTAAAATTAGAATATAGTAATTGGAAAAAGTAATATTTTTAAAACTCTAATTTAATACATTTAATTCAATAACAGTTAAGCTATTATTCGTGAATTTTGATGTTAGATAGTTGATCATACAGCTGTAACCGTAACATATGCGAAGGCGTTATATGAAATACAATACAAAAATAAAGTACATTAAAGAACCACTGAAATCAGTAAACGTTAATAGCTAAATTTTCGTTTTTTAGGCTTTTTTAGGTGCTTTCGTAATTATATAAATACGTAGCACCTATAGTCGTCGTTCAGTCCGTCTGTTTGTCTGTCCGCATATAACAGCGCAAAAACTACTCAACCAAATCGTTTGAAATTTAAAATATATAATTGCTGCATAATTTTGTCGAGTCATTTCAAATTTTATGAAAATCGGATGTATAGTTTAATTACAGGGACAATCAAAAGTTTTCCGTTACATTACGACCAATGGGAAAAAATTATTGCAAGTGCATATTAATGATGTTACAGCCTTCCGAATGATCTGCAATTTTAAATATATAATTGTTGCAGAATTTTGTCGAGTCATTTCAAATTTTATGAAAATCAGATGCATAGTTTAATTACAGGGGCAGTCAAAAGTTTTCCCTTACATTACGGCCAATGGGAAAAAATTATTTCAAGTGCATTTTAATGATGTTACAGCCTTTTGAACAGAAGGAAATTGATATGCAGTTATGAAGTGCACTAAAATATACATTCAATACACTATGTGGTGCAAAAAATATTTATAAAACTAGTTATAGTACGAACGCACCTCATTTGCCAAGTTTGACGAGCAATTTCCAACTTGTTTATTTCTGTGAACAGATAAGAAGAGTCGAGTTTCGTGATAAATTATAGCGCATTTCTAACTAAATCTATTATATCTCAACATTTCTGTCTACAAGTCTCAATAACTGACACTCTCTGACATCAGAATCTTACTGCAATTGCAGTACACCTTAAATATTTACACACGCATGCATACATTCTGAAGCAGAGCATAGCATGCGACAGATCACCAACCATCCTTTGTTATTCCTTGTCAATAATATTATGTTATATTACAGCATAACTAATCTCCAAAATCCATCATACTTTACGTCATACGCTGCGAAATGTTACATAGTTATGCTGTATAAGCTAGTAATTATTAGTAAAGTTCCAGACGAAATGTACTCCTGAAACTCAAATATTGGATAGGAAGTAACTAAATATAGCCTAATTAGAAAGTTTAGGCTGCCGAGTACATTAAAACTAACCGTAAAATTATAGTTAAACTTGGTTAGAGTAATATAAACTAGGACGAAATCTGAGATAAATACTGGTAACATTAATAACGTTGATAGTATCATCAAAGATAGGCATAAATAAATAAGACACCGGGTTACAATTTGAGAGTCTGCATAATTGTCAGAGTTTCTTTTCCGTAAAATTAGAAGCATGTTCCCATTTGTAACCCAAAATATGATTATCTTACATTTATTATTAAAAGAATTTTTAGAAGTTGCTATCTTTTTTTTTTTTTGTATGCTGTTCGTCTCAAATTTCAACAAAATGTTAATGGATATGAACTTGTTAAAGACGACATTTAAATACATGCTTACATATTGCATTTCACTTATTCAGCTTAAGATGAAATAAAATCAGATTGATTCAAAATTCTATTCCAATGGGAAATATTTTATATACGTGTTTTACATCGCACAATTTTAAGTACAGGTTGAGTCAAAAACAGATTTGATAAAAGTCTGGACACTCCCTTATTTGTGAAATGATGACAAATATAAAATATCTGACAGCATCAGGAAGAGAAAGTGAGGGCACCGATCTTTTGGATTATGTTCGGAATATGGTAGTTATTATGAAATCTGACATGCTGTATTTTAATTAACATTTTCATGTTCTTAGAAATCGATTGCTCAAACCAGACTTTTCATATATGTAATTGTATAAAAGGCTATAAATGCCAAAAGCTGACGAACACACACTTTGCAAAATTTTTCTCAGAGGTAAAGTGAGCCGTTAAAAGCAAAAGTATAGGAATGACAATAATCCCTCCCTGGAAAGATTAATTGAAAATTGTTGGTGGCGGCAAGAATAATACTGTATTGTATGTAGCTTATGGTATATCTGTATTGTTGAACCTATATGATTCAACCGTGTTCTAAACTGTCTACCTATAAATATCGCAGTTAGCATTTCTACCCTGGTCTCTAAAGATGATAGTTTCCATAGTTATTATTATTTAATTAGTTGTGATGCTCCCTATTACTGAATAGCTACACTGTTAAAAATGTGCAGCATCCTGGCAGGGTACACGACATTTCGGTCCCGACACTTCGGTCCCGCCATTTCGGTCCCGAGACATTTCGGTCCCTGGCCATTTCGGTCCCGAGACATTTCGGTCCCTGACCATTTCGGTACGGAGACATTTCGGTCCCTGGCCATTTCGGTCCCGAGACATTTCGGTCCCTGGCCATTTCGGTCCGGAGACATTTCGGTCCCTGGCCATTTCGGTCCCGAGACATTTCGGTCCCTGGCCATTTCGGTCCCGAGACATTTCGGTCCCTGGCCATTTCGGTCCCGAGACATTTCGGTCCCTGGCCATTTCGGTCCCGAGACATTTCGGTCCCTGGCCATTTCGGTCCCGAGACATTTCGGTCCCTGGCCATTTCGGTCCCCAGCCATTTTGGTCCCTGGCCATTTCGGTCCCCGGCCATTTCGGTCCCTTGTCATTTCGGTGCCCACCACCTTATAACTTGTATTCTAATTGTCGTGGGCCACCAAACGCTGTAATTTAAACATTATTTGGGACCTTTTTAAATTTTTTTAACACCCCCCACCCCCCAAATAAAAAAAAAAAGCTGAATATAACAGTCCGATAAATTTAAACTTTTATAACTCGTGATAATGAAATCACAGCGAGCTGAAAATTTGTTTGATTGAACAATGTGATATAATTTTACAGGGGACATTGTCTTTTTATTATTATTATTATTTAACAAAATGGATTTTTTAAGCTGTATTATTTGTTATTAATATTAGGTATTTTATATATACTATAAACTGCCATAGATGATTTTTTGGTTGTTTTCATACGTTTTTTAGAACCTTTAAATTATCATCATTAATTAAATAATTTAAAAAACTGTTCTTATTTTTTCTCCTTCTTACAATTAGATTAATAATAAATGTCTTCAATAATTCAATTGGACACTTATAAGCTATTGTAGGTAAATATTTCCTCAAATCATTCTTCTACATCCTCTCCTTTAATAATTCAGAAATGAGATATATTTATTGAAGCAAAAATATTTAATTTTTCTTATTACTTTTATAATACAAAGTTATAATTTTGTTTTCATAAGTTACTTTACCATTATAAACATTGGGAAAACAATAGTGATTTGGTAATTAGGTGTGCCAGGAAAAATATTTTGTTGTCAGAAAACTCCACCCACCGCTTCATTTTTTTAAAAAATAATTATTGGTTGCATTTTTAACAGTCTTCTCATCCATTTCAGACGATTTTTGTGAACTAATTTTATTGAAACTGGGCCTATTTCTTTGTAATAAGATGATTATTTTTTATTTTATGTAATAGTGTAAGTATTATTTTAATTAATTTTATTTCCAATTTTTAACTGACAAAACTAATGTTTTTAGGTGCGTTCGTAATTATATAAATACGTAGCACCTATAGTCGTCGTTCAGTCCGTCCGTCTGACCGTCTGTCTCCGCATATAACAGAGCAAAAACAACCCAACCGAATGGTCTGAAATTTTAAATATATGATTGTTGCATAATTTTGTCGAGCCATTTCAAATTTTATGGATATCGGATGCATAGTTTAATTACAGGGACTGTCAAAAGTTTTCCAATGGGAAAAAATTATTGCAAGTGCATTTTAATGATGTTACAGCCTTCCGAGTGGTCTGAAATTTTAAATATATAATTGTTACAAAATTTTGTCGAGCCATTTGAAATTTTATGAAAATCGGTGTATAGTTTAATTACAGAGACAGTCAAAAGTTTTGCGTTACATTACGGGGAATGGGAAAAAATTATTGCAAGTGCATTTTAATGATGTCACAGGATATGCACTCATGAAGTGCAAAATATATATATATATATATATATATATATATGCATTCAGTACAATATGGGGTACAAAAAATAGTTATAAAACTAGTTATAGTACGAACGCACCTCATTTGCCACGTTTGACGAGCAATTTCCAACTTGTCTGTATTTGTCGTTTATTTATTGATTTTTAATATTACCCTTTTCCTCCCACTTTCCCAGAAAAAAAATTAATAATTTTTTATTTTAGATTTATTATTAATTATATTAATAGTTTTAAATTTCGGTGACTTTAAATATAAAATAAATAAACATGTAAAAGATAAATTTCAGTTTATAACTACTATATGATAAATTGAATATAAAATGTATTATGTATTGAGTTTATTTTAAAGTAAAAAAATGTAATGTATATTAATAATGTTATTAATTTAATAAATTAAGGATACATTAAATAAAAAATATATTTAATAAAATATTAATTTAATTTTTATACTAAAATTCCTAACTTTTTTGGGAATTAATTAATAGCAATTATTAGTAGCAATTATTAATAGCACTTAAAGTTTTTATTCAAAAGTTTTAATTTATAATTTCCAAAAAATAATATAGGAATTTTTTGAAAAATCAGTCAAAAACATAAAGTCTAAGTAATAATTAATTAATTAATTAAACATAATAATAATAATAATAATAATAATAATAATGCAACATTGTACAAATACGTAAAAATACCTTTTAACAGTGTTAGGTGATATTATGCAGATTTTAATTTTTTAAGTACAGTTATAATTTACAATTCGCAAAAAGTAAATTATTAATTAATTATAATTAAAGAGCAAAAATAATATTATAAGCTAACTAATAAATGAATAAACAGCATGTTTATCTTCAGAACCCTTATCACTTTTATACATCCTAATGAAGTTAATAACGTTATAATAACCGAAAATTAAAAAAATATACATTTGCATTTACCCTATATAAAAACTATTATATAGTTCATGTAATAGTTTTTAAACAAGCAATTGATAAATTAGTTATCTAAACAATTAATAATTAAAATAATTTTGAATTGATAAATACGTTTAATAAAAACAATTCAATTTTTGAATTTTTTTTTACTTAACAATATAACTATGAGTGTTTTCAACTTGTCGTGCAAGTTAAATTCATGCTGTATAAAATTTATTGCAAACTAACGGCAAACAAGTAATCAAAAATACTGCAAACTTACTGCAAAGTAGTAATCTTTCCATATCACACTATAAGTTTAACCCCTTCGTAGGGGCCAATAGACCTGATCAGGTCTATTGATGCGAAAGCGCCGTCAGAAGCCGCATGCATAGGTTTTATCACCATAAACAAGTTTAGGTAATATTTGTACTTTTCATTTCGAGCATTTTTTGGTATTTAATAAGTATAGCGTTTAGAAAAAACGATGCCTACCGAATAAAATTTCTGCAATTTCTGCGTATGTGCTGATTCTCATTGTTGTTGAGTCTCTCAACAGAGAGATTTTTTGCTTTCGTGAATTAAAGACAGTCTCGCCATCAGTTTCACAACAAACTACTCATGCAAGTGGGTGATGGTATACCTTGCGGGAGATTTGCTGCGAATTTCTCAATTCAAATTTGTCACGGCAAGATAATATCAGAAAAAATCAAACTTTCTGCTAATGTTCATGCTATCTGGGTTACCTCAAAAATTTCCATGGGGAGCGCGGCGGATCGCATGAACGGCTCATGCGATTGACACTTATGTGAAATCATTATCCAATATCTATTACAGCACAAATTCTTAATTCAATGGCAAGAAATGAAACATGAAAATTGCTGTTTTACACTTAACCACTTGGCCCTAACTTTATTGTAGGCAAATGTTATGTAATATGAAACTTGATTTAACCCATTCGCTGCCAAAACTAAGAATTTTCAAATTTTTTGTTGAAGGTCGTTTGCCAGCACAAATTCAGAAAGATAAATTTCGCTTTACTAATACAGCGAAATTTCTGCCAATAAATGAGGCATTTTTTTTTAATTCTAAAATAGTGGTGACAAAGTAATCAATAAATTAAAGCCACGAGTATACTCGTGAATGACAGCGAATGGGTTAATTAAATTTAACTCTTCAGTATGCGCTCAGATTTTTACATCATAAGTTAATCTTTTTCACTGCTAAATCATGGAAGACGGTAGTATTTCGAGTGACGCAGCCTTAAGCCTAAAATCGTATCGTATCATAGAATTCGTAGATGGCGGAACTCATATATACAGCTAACTTGACATCAAAGAAAATGCGAAAAGCCGCCTTTTAATAACTCAGCAGATATACGTCTTATTGTTCTGAATTTTCTAGAACAGTCTTATATCTGCAGTCTAATCGTATACTGAAATTTTTACATTTCTACGTGCAGTATATTTTGAGATCTAAATAGTCATTTTTAAAGTGAAAACGTTGGTATAATATCGAGGAAGTTCCTAATTTGAAAATCTCGAAAACGGTTCTAACGATTATTTTTAAATTGATACATAATATAAATGTGATTAAGGCGAGGTGAATAACACTTTTCTTTTTTCTGGGAAAACTCTCGTTCGTTAAATAATTCGATTTTTTTCTCTCTCGAAAATGACACGAGCGATTTTTTAAAAATCAAATAAATATGTTTTAGATGAACCAAATAACAATTTACTTGTTTCCAGCAAGACTCTTGTTCGTTTTATAATGCGCATGAAAAATCGGACTATATTTCTTCGCCATTCTATGGAAATTTCACCGAAAATGCATGACACTGTATTCATACACATGCTTTCTTTTTAACCACTTTTGGGGAGAAAAATTTTGTCTTCCCACGGCTGAGTGGTTGAGGGCCATCGTCTACTAATCTTAACATAGGCAGTTCGATACTCGCTGATGCGTGCTAAGTTTTTTTTTTTTTTTTTTTTTTTTTAAAGTCTGTTAGTTGACCATTATTCTCAGTTCCTTTGTAATTTTTTAATTGCTATTAAGTTAAATAAAATTACAATTATAATGACGCCAATTTGATGATGATTATTTCTTGGCAATTTTTCAATAATAAAAATATTACCATAAATTTTATAAATATATTTAATTTCAATCACTTTACAAAAAATATACATTAATACAGTAAACTCTGTGTAAGGCGGAATCGATCGGGACCAAGAAAATTTTCCGCAATAGACAATATTCCGCCTTAGACAAATTTTACTCTATGTCTATGGATTCGTAGGGAATTGAAATTCTTTCCGAGTTAGACAGATTTCCGTCTTACACAGAGTCCGCCTTACAGAGAGTTTACTGTAATTATTATTTGAATATAAATCACACGATCAGAAACGTAAAAAAATAATTCATTTCAGCTCTTCTTTTTATAATATCATTTTTTATTATTATGACGGTCAATCAATATATAATCACTGACATCCATAATATTATTATTATTATAATTATTATTTTCCTTGCATAAAAACTATTGTGATGTAATAATTATTTTATAATAAATAATTTAGTTGAAATGTTTTATTTATAAATAACAATGAAGTTTTACATAATAAGCATATCAGAATTCTGGTGTCGCCATCTTTTGACGCAATTGCGTACCACATTTCAGGGTCGTACTGGCATAACTGAGAGGGCGGTGGCAAAATGGACAAAAAGGGCGCAAATGCTTATATATACATACATACACATACTATATAAATTATGTATAAAAAATCACTTTAAAAATATATACGAGTATATTGCTATAGCGAAAACTATTCCTAAAATAATTATGTCACCCAAATTAGTATTTTACACTATAGAAATGTAATATGCACAAAAATAGTTCCCCGCAAGGCATTGCAGTTAAAAAAAAAAATCTGATGTTAGACCAGTATTGCCAATTTAGAGGTATTTTTTTCCTCCACACTTTTCTAAGAAAGCTATCTCTGTTTTCGAATTTCGCTCACCTTATCTAATGAGTTAATTCAAACTTTACCCCGAATATTTGAATAAAAATCTCCATACGATTATCTCCAAATGGAAAATAAAATATTAAAATAAAACAAACAAAAACAATTTCGTTGGGTCAAAACTCAAAAGTGCAAAACATTATTTAATACAATTCAATAATATTTTATATAATACAATCTCTAGAATACAAATACTAATTATGGTGTATAAAATTTCAGGAAAGTTATTTTTGTTTAGTTCAAGAGTGACGTCTATTTTACGTGAATTATTTTTAAAATATGTTTTATTTCTTTATTTTTTCAACATTCAAAAGATATCATAGATTTTTTTTTTTTTAATTATGGCCATTTTTTTTCCCATTCTGATCAGAAACAAAATTATGGCCATTTTTTTTTCATCCTGACCAGAAAAAAAAAAAAAAAAATTATGACCATTTTTTTTTTTCCTTTTCTGACCAGAAAATCAGAGTTCTAACTTTTTACGACAGCTCTTTCATCTTCACCTAACACTTCATTTATAACGGTTGTTTCAAAATAATGGATGGCACCAGTCCATCAGTTCAGAAGAAAATGATCCATTCCAAAGGTATAAGTTCGATTGAAAAAAACTATTTAATACTTTGAGCAGAAAGAAGAGGCTACACCTGCAATTTTTATGACACTAATTAGAATCCCATAGCTGCCAATGTGTACGGTTTAGTTACCTCTAAAATTTAACACAAATTTTTGCCATATTTAATCGTTGACAATTGTTAGACTTTTTAAACTGAAATTCCGGAAGTGACAGCCGATTGTTCCCTTGCGACGACATTCCTCTGGCTTCAACTCGTAAAACTTGGCTAAAAGTGCTATCTTTGACAACATTTTCTGAATGAATCTTTGCCTTTATAAGAAAATGGGAAACTAATTTCCTGGTATCTGAACAAAATGGGCAAATTTTATATTTTTACGAATATTAATGCAAATTTTTTGTATTTACGAATGAAAATGACTTCGCGAAAGTATCAGAAAAGTAGTTAGTTTGGATTTGGGAATAGCTTTCAATATAAAAAATTCTCATAACGAGGATGTGATCGCCCCCCACCCCAAAAAAGGAAATCCATGACCCCCTCTAAATGATGAGCTGAATCCGTCCTTGGCTTTGTCGAATATTGATTGATTAAAATCTCGGAAACGGAATCTAAAAAAAATCCGCTTTATACAGGATTCTTATGCCATATCATCTTTAGATTCTTCTATGTTTTGTCATACGCCAGACAGAATGATTTTAACAATACCGTGCAAAACACAGATGCGAGAAAAATCGACAAACAAAATCTTCATTTGGCGCCCGGGACACATGCCCCCTCTGCCCCCCTTAATTTCGCCCTGCTTTCAAATCAGCAAACTTACAAAGGCTGTGCCCAATAATGGAGTTGTTTCTGTTTTTCAAAGATCTTGTTCTCTTTTACCGCGATTCATGTGTGTACGCAGGGTAGGGGGGGGGGGCAGAAAATCTTTGGAAAAGTAATACATTCTTTAAAAGTATTACGCTGAATGTAATTATTTTGAAAAGTAGTATTACTTGAATTTTATTGCATGATAGTTTTGTTTTAAAGGTTTTCATTAAATTTCATTGTAACTGCTGGCTGAAAATACCAATTATTTTTTATTGCCCACCAGAAACTTTTTAATCGAACTGTCTTTTATAGCATTAAAGTAAATTTATGAGTACTGCATACTATTTTTTTATCCTAATTTCTGAAGAGAAAAAATTATTTCGGTTCCATTCTTAGGTACTGGTCTGAAAAATTTTGAAAAAGGGGGGAAGGAGGGGACATGAGACTGCTGTTTGTGAAACAACACAACGGGGTCTGGCTTATTCAACTTGGTTTTTGGTGACTTCAATTGGAAGGTGGTTTGTTTAAAAGAATGCGTTCCCTGCCCCATGAAAATTGGAACTATTGGTGCACCATCTATGTAAGGATTTAATAATTATAAATTAACATTTTGGATTTATTAATTTAAGGACAAAGTGTTTTTAAAGGAATATCAAATGAAACCCTCTGTGCGATCAGCGATTATACTTACCCACTTGTTTTTATATACAAACTGCTATAAGGAAAATTGTAATAAAATAGTAAAAATTAAATCTGCATTAAATTCCATAAGTATCTTTTTTTAATCATTTTATCACTAACCTCAAAAAAGTAATGATATCAATGCAAAAACCCTTGACGGGTTAAAAGTTTCTGACACAGCAATTTATCTTATGCTCTAAGAATTTTAAATATGGAACTTAAAAATACTGATATCAAATTTTGAGTGACGTTATGCTATTTCTTAAAAAATATATTTGTATTTATTTCACCATTTTATTTTTGTTTTATTTATAATCGCATGTGCAAAAGTTATGTTCAACATGAAAAGCTGCATAAAATTTTATTCGCTGTTGCTTTATCATTTACATCTCTCATAAATTCAAAATATGAGTTTTAAAAGATATGATATAAAATTTAAGTGACGCCTTGATGTGACTTTAAAAGGTTTGTTTTAAAATTCAATTTAAATTATTTTTGACTTGGTTAAAATATTTTTTTACATCTACACAATACTTTTAATTTTCCAATTCACTGTTAAATATATCACTTTCATTGAATCTATACTATGCATTGAAATGTATTTATTTCAATAAATTGATTTATCTTTTGTGTCACGCTATTCAAAATTGTGAGTAAGATTTATGTAAATGGTTTCTTTGCTTCAAACTATCCTTTTTCATACATTTCATGTAGTTTGGACACAATGACGCAAAGAAACCATTTACATAAATCTTACAATTTTGTATAGCGTGACACAAAAGATAAATCAATTTATTGAAATAAATACATTTCAATGCATAGTATAGATTCAATGAAAGTGATATATTTAACAGTGAATTGGAAAATTAAAAGTATTGTGTAGATGTAAAAAAATATTTTAACCAAGTCAAAAATAATTTAAATTGAATTTTAAAACAAACCTTTTAAAGTCACATCAAGGCGTCACTTAAATTTTATATCATATCTTTTAAAACTCATATTTTGAATTTATGAGAGATGTAAATGATAAAGCAACAGCGAATAAAATTTTATGCAGCTTTTCATGTTGAACATAACTTTTGCACATGCGATTATAAATAAAACAAAAATAAAATGGTGAAATAAACACAAATATATTTTTTAAGAAATAGCATAACGTCACTCAAAATTTGATATCAGTATTTTTAAGTTCCATATTTAAAATTCTTAGAGCATAAGATAAATTGCTGTGTCAGAAACTTTTAACCCGTCAAGGGTTTTTGCATTGATATTAATGTAACTTGAATGTATTATTAGTTGCAGTTATAGAGATTGGCCTTATATTTTTTATCCATGCTTTTTTTTTATTAAGAAATTAAATAAGGATATACCTAAATTCTTAAAGTTACTCGAAATACTTCTATCATATATACACAGTCAAGATAAGATTCCAAGGACTGGTAGAAAGCTCCATTTTAGACAGGCTTCCATGTAAAGAAGTGTAATTAATTATACTTCTAAGATACACTACCTCAATAAGATCTATTGTTCGTTTCGCAGGGATTCTGAAACTCTTCCGTTTGAGACAGGATTCCGTTATAGATAGATTCCGCTTTCACAGGTTTCACTATGCTTCACTAAAGAAGGGTGAAAATCCCCTTTTCAGACAGGTTTTCAACAAATTTAATTGTATCGCAATTCATATTAAGACCATGTAACGCTTACGTTAAAGACAGGATTCTGTTATAGACAATTACTATTTTGACAAGTTTTATTCTATTCATATGATATAAATAAGTATATTTATATAAATACACAAAACTTTTAAAAATGGAACCTGCCTATAACGGAGTTCTGTCTTAAACATAAATGTTCCATAGTGCTACGGAAAAGAATACTATACAAATACACCAAATAACACGGAAACTTGTGTAAAACGGAATTTTTCACCAATATTTACAATTTTATCTTGACAGGTTTTACTATATATATATAACATGAAGGGAAAATTCTGGACCCTCCCCCCCCTTCGAAACGAAATCCTGGCTACGCCACTGCATGTCGTCCCGGTTTTTTTAAGCCATTAAAGATGAAAAATGCCGTGTGGCCACAAAAAAGCGCCGGCTGACTAGAACAAAGAGAGCGCGAGTAGAATAATTCTTCTATCTGTATCTTTATTTAGCATAATCAAATGGGGGAAGCCAGGACATCTACACTTGACATATATATATATATACATGTATAATATTCTTTTGAATGAATAACATATAGATATCAAGAAAAGCCAAATATGTATTCTAAATTTCCAAATTTCTTTATTGTGATATATTTATAAAATTTCTTAATTTAAAATGAAATTTTACGTAAAAGTAATTCACTATACATTATTATTTCGAGATTTTATGTTTTTTTTTTTTGTTTTTTTTTTGTGTGTGTATTTTCATTTTTATTTTTTATTTGTCATATTAAAACATGTAGGCTGCTTTAATTCTAAGTATATAAGTCAAATAAATAATAAAGAAATATTTGAAATACAGAATTAATTTTAAATACGAAAAGAATATTTTATGACAATAGAAATTTTAAAATTTTGATTTATGTTTATTGTGCTCGTAGTTTTTGAATGTAATAAGCATATAAAAGTCTTAAATATATTAAAAAGGATTTGTAATTGTTGCAAACCACTTCACCGTCGACAGGTATGGGGAAAAAGTGCTTTTATCCCCAAATTATCTCGGGGCAAACGGTGAAGTGGTTCAAAATTAAAAATATTTTTAAACTTGTCATTCGACACCGGTAGAAATAGCGGTAATATTATTGTTACATGTAAAAAGATTAATGCAAACTTTTAAATAGTTTTTCAAAAAATAGTAAATTAAAATAACTATTAAAATAAAATAGAAAGTTCTAGTCTGTTCCGGTGCAAAATTTAAAAAATAATGTGTCTTTATCACAATTCCATGTTAAGAACCCCCTTTTTAAAAAATATGTAAAATGCAATACATTTAAAATTGATGCGCCGTTAAATAATAGGATAAAATAAAGATTTGCAAAAATATTTGCAGATTTTTTGATTATTAATCACATAGTGTGCAAATTATATACAATTGAATATGTGCATTTTGGCATGGGCACTTGCATATGAAAATTAAAGCTCGACTTATAAATATTTTTAAATTGTCTGGACTTTATATTTATGATAGACTAAAATATGAGGAGCTTCTATAAAGAATCCACAGAACTCTCCTTTCCCCCACTCCTGAAAACGATTACTTCTACCATATAAAATTTGCTAGAGGTACTACAATTTGATTGCGAGTTATAAGTGTTTGCGGTTTTCGGGCCCTTATATTCGGTTATACTAAAATTTCAAGGGTTCAGTTAAAAAATCTTATAATGTACCTCCTTTTTTAAAGATTACGTTTACCGTACAAAATATGAGTGTGATTACGATAATTACAGAGAGAGTTATAAATGTTTTAATTTATCAGGACCTTATACTTAAGATACACTAAAATATATAAAAAGTCAACAGAGCCCCCCCCCCCTGCCTTATAAAACGATTATGATTATCATAGGAAATTTGTGTGGGCTGCGACAATTTTGATCTGTGTTATAAGTGTTTGCGTTTTCGAGTCCTTATATTCGAGTTATACGAAAATTTAGAGAGTTCAGTTAAAAAATTTGATAATGTCCCTCCTTTTATAAAGATTACGTTTACCATACAAAATATGAGTGTTTTGCGATAATTATAGATCGAGTTATAAATATAGAAAAATGTCAATCCCCCCCCCCCCCTTGTTTTTTAAAATGATTACCATACGAAATTTGTGTGTGTTTACTAAAATTTTAAGGCCTTTATTTAAAAAACTCTACAATGTCTCCTATAAAATTGTCACGTATTTGAAGTGCACAAAATTTCAGCTTGCTGGAGAAGGGACCGAAATATCTCGGGACCGAAATGTCTTGGGACCGAATTGTCTCGGGACCGAAATGTCTTGGGACCGAAATGTCTCGGGACCGAAATGTCTTGGGACCGAAATGTCTCGGGACCGAAATGTCTTGGGACCGAATTGTCTCGGGACCGAAATGTCTTGGGACCGAAATGTCTCGGGACCGAATTGTCTCGGGACCGAAATGTCTCGGGACCGAATTGTCTCGGGACCGAATTGTCTCGGGACCGAAATGTCTTGGGACCGAAATGTCTCGGGACCGAAATGTCTTGGGACCGAAACGGCGGGACCGAAATGGCGGGACCGAAGTGTCGGGACCAAAACGTCCTGCTTCCTCCTGGCAGGTCTTTTGACCGTTTATTCCGAAAACGGTTACACAACCGTGAATTTAACACTATTCTGACCATATTATTGGCCATTTTATGGTCAGGATACAGTTAAATTATGGTTATGGAACCGTTTTCAAAATACGGTCGAATGACCTGCCAGAATGCTGAAAAATTTTTAACAGTGTATTCACGAATGGACCTATGTTCATTTTCTCGATCATTTGATTATCTGAGGAAATTATTAATTGAATAGTTATTAAGATTAATTGATAATACACCACTAGCGATTATTCTCTCCGAGATCATTTAAAAAAAAACTATCATAATTTTCTGAAAATTCATGACAAAAACTCCTTTCAGCAGCGGATCCTGAATATTTGTATCAACATCGCTTTTAAGATGTTGATACTAGTTCATACCGAGTCATTAAAACACCTTCAACAGTGTGTTTTGTATCAAGTTTAACACAGTGAACAAATCCCCTGAACCCACAGTAAAAGGTTCTTAAGCATTTGTTTCATTAATTTTCAATTTTCATTACTCGGAGACTACTGGGAGACTACTGACCAGGCCCCTACCTACCGGGGTTAACCCAGACATGCAGGTCTATCAGTTTCGCACTGAAGTGGGTCACTCCACACAAAATGAGCAAAAATTTTTAAAAAGTCGTGACCTCATAGTAATTGACTTTAATAAAATTTGGTACACAGATTCAATTCACATTTAAATAGAGCTTTGCAAAATATATCTGCAAAAAATAAAATATTTTACCAGTTCTAGACATTTCAAAAAATTGTGACATAATGGTATGTGTGAAATCGTTAAAAGTTGCAAGTTTGAAGTTCCGTGTCTTGAAATCCATTTAACATAAATTAAATCTTTTTATAATGCTGTAGCCTTTGGAAAATTATCTTAATATTTATTTATCAATGATAATTTGCTAACACCACGATCAATCTTAAATTAGTTGTAAAAATTTAAAATTTCTCCGTTTTGAAAAAATTAAAAACGTTATAAATATCAAAGAAAGTCAAAAATATCAGTGAAATTTATGCTTGTTGTACTATTGTTACATATTAAAATCGAATTTCTCAAGTTTGTAAGTTGACATTCATTTCCTTCATCTTCAAAATAGCTTAAAAACTTAAAGAAAATTGCAAAATCACGATTTTTCCTATTATATATGCTCAAAAAATTAAATAAAGGAAAAGTCAGATATTCACAATATTACAGAATCATAAAGATCAATAAACCCATAATGTGTTTTAAAAAATCAAGATTGCCTTTTGATTCCTAACATAAAAAAATGGATTCAAAAACGTAATATTTAATTGCATTCCACTTCAAATTTGGGCGGGTATTTTACAATATTGCGAACGATTTAAGGAAAAATAAACTGCCATCTACGTTGATTCGGGATTAAATTACTATTTTTTGTTCAAATCAATCATTTTTTATACTCAAATTTAAAATATTCTTCAGACAAAAATAAATCGAAAGCAAGAATAAAAAATTCCATATTTAAAATATACACTTTTATGTATAATATCAAACAATTTAAAAAATTTAAGAACTGTCCTTCATGTTCAAACAAGTGACAGAAATATTGTATTTCACAGTCAACATTTTTTACTATTTATTTTTTTCCTTATTAAAAGATAAAAAGGCAAGAAGGAATGTTTTTTTTGTATATAAAATGTATACTTTTAGCTATAACGTCAAATAATTTTAAAATTTTAAGATCCTTCCGTCATATTCAAACAAGTAATAGAAATATTGCATTTTCCCTATAAATATTTCAATATTTATTTATTTTTTCGTTACGGAATAAAAATACAATTACTAACTTACGCCAATCATTTTCTTATTATTCATTCTTAATTATAAATAATTTTAATACAATCTTTCCATTCCGCTAATAACCAAAATACAAATTTCAAGCATGTAGACGAAATATCGATTTTGCCCTTACTTTTAATGTAAATTTTAATATTTAAATAAACCATCCTGGAATCTATTATTTTACATTTACTCATAAATAAATATGATTTACTTATATGCTGATTTTCATTAAAATCTGTGGCATGTCAGCCGCAGCTGATTTGCTCATTTTGTATGGAATTACCCAAGTAGCTCTCGCGTTATCGGCACTGATAAGCCTTGTTTCATATTGCTAACACATATTTCTTATTTCATGCTATCATGTCACTGAAGGAATTCGACTATTATCCAGTTAGGAGTATTAAATATTAATTGCAGCTTGTTAGAAAATCTTTCTATTTTATCTACTTGTTCAGAAAAAAAGTGAAACAGACATAACATTTATTTTCGATCGTACTGTTCTTTGTCTTTTTCAACGATTTATGATCAGTTGGCGGTGTTAGCATCTATGATAAAATCGTCGTACTCAGTATTATGAAGTTTCACTTCTTTGACGGGTCTCTAGTGCTCTATGTATCTTAAAATCAAAGCTACATGTAAAACATACCTTCATATACGTGTTTCTTCTTTACAATGATAATAACAAGAACAAATTAGTGGAGAAAATCAGTTGTTATACCTTATCAAAGTATTACTATTTTTGAAGCTGTATGTCGAAAAGTAATTCCAAAACTTTTCGAATACATGTTAAAACAGCATGTCGATTATCAATTCATTTACTAACGGCATGTTAAACAGCGTCGAAATTTTCAGAAGTATAGCATTTATTTCACTTCGACAGGAATGATTTTCTTACCAAAACCAGGTCACGGAATTTGCCACGGAAAATTCCTGATCCCTCCTCCCGGTGCTTTGATCATCTTTGCTTCTGACACATCAATCCTCCTAAATCGACGGAAGGCAAAGAAAAGCATGAAAACTTTTGAGGGAACTTCATCACTACAATCAATTTCTGAGAATAAGACGATGTTATTTGTTATTCAACATTGCAATTTTAAAAATTTCCATTTGATCCAATATGGTGGATTTCTGAATGCTGCATATATTCCGGGCGTTATCTATAATTCTCCGAAAGCTTTTATTGCTGAGATATCAGATAGAGCTACCAGGTGTGGTGATTAATAGATAGTTAGTAATTTTTTCAAGAGATGATGCTGGAAAAAAGGGTTTGTTCACAGTTTAACTTCTTATCATTTTATAGCTATGACAGAATGCCATTCATAATTAAGCGTTCTCGAACTAGATTAATATTTTTTTCGAGTGGTAAACATGTCAAGTTTCCAGTCAAATAAAGTGCATGTGCGGCAAGTACTGCTTTTCTTGTTCAATACAGAGAAAAACGCGACTGAAAGCTGTTGTATACTTGTGGAAATTTACGGTGACAATGTCCGAACACAAGATCAAGTGCTGGCCCAGGATAACCATGAACATCGACTCTAAAAAAAAATCGCTTTGGAATGAAGACAATCCTGTGCATTTGGGGGGATCAGAAGGGTGTCCTGCACCATGAGCTCCTAAAATCAGGTAAAACAGGTAACACCGTTCTCTACCGTCAACTAATAACCCTCATAGCATGCATGGTCACAGTGACGTCGTTGTGATGTCACTGTGAGTCACTGTGGTCACGTCACATCTGTGACCGAAATGCCACCACTCAGTGATGTCATTGTGAATGAGATGTGAACTTCTTAGAAAACTTTAAAAAATTACAAAAAATCTTCAAAACATGTTGTTACTGTAAAATTTTATTTTTCTGTCAATAAAAAAGAATTGTTATGTCACTGCATGTAACGTAGGTCACGACACACTCACAAAAAAAAAAATTGTAAAAAATTGTAACCCATATTGTAAGTCACAGTGTGAGAAAAATATGAACTTCAAAAATCTTTGAAAATGAAGAGAAATGTTTTAAAAAGGCCCGCGTTACAGCGGCATAAGGAATGAAAATATATTAGTGGGTAGCAAGTAGCAAATTCAGACACGAAAAGATGGTGGGGGGGGGGGGCATATAAAGGAAAATGCACGGTACAAGTATCAACAAACTAGATTTCCATGCTATATTTTATCAATTTGATATCTAAGAGTGTGAAAGTATACTTTTTTCCTGATTTCAATTTTATCTACTATTGCAATTTAATATAATAATCCTTCTCTTATTCTTATTATTATAAAAGTGTTTCTCGGAAAAATGGTACGTGCTGGAGCAATTTGGATAACATATTTAGAATTAGGAATATTAAATATATACACTTTACATATTTAGTTTGCAGGAAGGAAAATTTTTAATTTATTTTTACCGACCACTGGTATTCGAAACACTTTTGTGGCTTCAAACTAAAAAATTTCTATTATAGTTAAGTCTGCAGCTTTTAATGAGCACGTAGAAAGAGTCTTCAGAGTTTAGTCATACATACATTTCTTGCTTTATAATTTGCATTCAAGTCATATTTTTTCTTGTTAGTGTACCTATTTTAAGTAACTATTTTTTTAAAAAATTCTACTTCTTTCAGACTTTTAAAATAAAATTAGCATTTTCCGAATAAATAAAAATAATACAAAATTTATGCAAAACCCATGATATAATTTATTATTCGTATTTCAAATTTGTGTTTTAGAGATATGACTCTAAAAAAAAGTTATTTTACGAATTGTTTTATTTTACAGGAAATTAACATGAAAAGAATGACGATTGACAAAGGAATTTTTTTTATCCTCGATATTTATTTATATCTTTTTATTTTTTAGGAAGATATTTTGTATTTGTGTGAAACAATCTTTACTTAGAAAAAGGGAGGGGTGGGGGGGTTAAAACTGATAAAAAGAAAAGGTAAAATACATTGGAAAATTCTTCAAATACAAAAATTTAAATACAGACAGTCTCATAAAATGATTGCACATATAAGTTCCATATCTGTTTATATAAAAGGAAATAAACTCACACCTGCCCCAAATCGTCTGCCACGATACCGCAGGGTAAACAGAGAACTTTTTGTTCTAACAGATGCGGTAAGTTACTAGTCTAAAATGTAAGCTTTTGCGTGTGCTTTTTTTAATGGAAGAAAAAGACGTCGCCATTTTCGGATACACACGGATATTAATAATTAATTTATGGAGCTCAAAAAGTAAGTCTTATTTAATTTAAATTGTTTGTTCGTGTTTTGTATATTTGGTGAGATGAGTTAAATAGTTTTATATTATACCTATAGAAAGAGACTGTTCTGGGATTGTTTTTCAGATTAGAAATTAACATTATACTGAATGGGAAATGCCGTTTTACATACTATAGTAGTGAAACTTTTGAAAGACTTTTTTTCATAACTAATAATATTTTAAATTATTATTTAAAATCCTAAATCTTCATATCAATGTTTTCAGATTTAACATTTGCCAAAATTATAAAATAATAGGAATTCCTTGTAACATATGGAGAGACTTTTGAGAAATTGTTAAATCTAATAATACATTTAATTCATCTATTGTACTTTGTTGTTGTTTAATAGTACAATTATAAATACTAATTATATAGTGTTTTTCAAATTGGTATATTTATTTTTTTAAATTGTATGTAAGCACGTTTTTGCTGTTCGTGATTTTAATCAAACATTTAATTGTAGACATTCAGAATCAGTTATTAAATTTTCTTCGATTGTAAGCTCATTTTCTACGTTTTCGATACACGTTCGATACTTCGCATTAAAAAATAAAATATGACAATTAAGCATTGAAATAAAGTGTTTTTCATACCTGATAACAAGTTTATAGATTAAACTGCTTTACTATACTTTTTAAAATTTGATATTTATAACATTTATAAAAAAATATTTATAATTTATGATATTTATAAAAGTTGATATTGTACTGTTCATTAGCGATAATTGCTGGAAATGCATTTTTAATTATAATATGCGCTTTTATGATCCACTATATTTATGCATAGTATATGGTGTATATAAAAGCTATAATTCATATACAAGGCTACACAAAAGTATACGTAAGAGTTAAGGGGTATGGCCGCAAATTGCTTAAAGGTGTTTTTTAGATGAGTTATGGATTTTTATGTTGAACTGCATTTAATTTACTAAGAAATGTTTGTAGAATATGGATAAAATGATACACAGGGTCACGCAAGGAAATGGATATATCGCCGTCTATAAATTATAATTTCTGGAAATGTGATTTCAGCAGTTTTAAGAGTGTTTTAATTTGAATTAAATTTTAACTAAATAGTGGCGTGTAATAAAGATTCTAGGTAAACTACAGGGTTGTACAAAAGTATTCAAGTATGTTTTTATATATTAGTATAAATTTTTGAATGAGAATTTCAACCTGTTATGCATTTTCTTGCTAAACTAAATTTTCACATTATATACTAGTATATATCAACCTACAGATTAAATACAGGGCTATTCAAAAGAATTGGAAAACATATTTGGCTATGAATGGTAACTGCTGAAATCAGTTTTTCAAATGTTTTATGCGTTTTCTAAAATATTTGCTTAGTTATCTTATTTACGTTATTTCCTTAAATTACGATGTCTAGTTAAAGCATTCAGGAAGCGTTGGAAAGTGCTTTATAATCTATGCTTAACGCATGATTTTTCTTACTTGTTTTTTCTATTTCCCAGATCAGTGATTTCCTATAAATCATACCAAATCTATTTAGCTCATATTAACAAAATACAATATACACGGGAATACAAAATTTAAATAAATATGGCTTATCTTATTCTTCTTTAAATAGGAAATGTATTAATATCCGTTAGACTCCATGTTCGTATTTAATAAAATAATAACAAATCACAACACACAAAACATTCTTAATACAAAGCTTGAACTCAAGATCAAGCTTAGAACTTAATAAAAAAGGATGCCAGTTGATAAGCATTGTTTTTTTCAGTGTAAAAATTAAAAGTATTTTAGAAGAATAGGACTCCAAAATAGCGATACATTGCTAAAAAATACGGTAAAAAGATAATATTGTATATTTCAAACAAAACTTTATTTTAAAATTCATCACAGTGTTTATAACAAGAATCATCACAGTATTAATGCTTGGAAAGTTTTCCAGAGAGAAACATTCGCCTTGCAAACAATATTTCAAATGAAAATCAAGTTTCAAATTGATTGCTTAAAAGGCGCAAAAGCCAACATAGTGAAAAAAATTCCATAACGGTACTTGAATACGGACCATCAGTATAGCGCACTGACATTCTACCGACTAAACCACATGGAACGAGACCCAGCCTGGAAAATTTCTTACTAGTACATGTTTTCAAGGCTACAAACGCAGCACAAGATGGAATATTTATCATGAGCCACCGACATGGGGCAAACACGAAACTTAATTAAATCCAGCAGCGATTCAAACTATATGAATACTTGGAAATTTTTCCAGAGAGAAACATTCCCCTTGCATACAATATTTCAAATGAAAATCAAATTTCAAATTAAAATTGCATTTTAAGCAATTAATTTGAAATTTGATTTTTTTTTGAAATATTGTATGCAAGGCGAATGGTTCTCTATGGAAAAATTTCCAAGTATTTATATAGTTTGAATCGATGCTGGATTTAATTAAGTTTCCTGTTTACCCGATGTTGGCGGCTCACGATAAATATTCCATCTTGTGCTGCGTTTGTAGCGTTGCCAACATGTACTAGTAAGAAATTTTCCAGGCTGGGTCTCGTTCCATGTGGTTTAGTCGGTAGAATGTCAGTGCGCTACACTGATGGCCCGGATTAGAGTCTCGGCTTGGAATCTTTTTCTCTATGTTGGCCTTTGTCCTTTTAAGCAATTAATTTGAAATTTGATTTTCATTTGAAATCATCACATTGTTTATGACAAGTTCGTCACAAATGACACATATTTCACAAATTAGTCACAGTGTGACGTCAAAGCATTGTCGCTGTCGTCACAGGTTAGTCACAAAGTTAATGCCAAAATAGTCACAAATGACACACTTTTCACAAATTTGTCACACCGTGACTTCACAGAGTGGTCACAATGTGACGTCACAAACGACCTCTCAAACGGCCATAACGACCTCGCATTCTAGTCACTATGACGTCACATCGACGTCACGTGACGTCACATCGACGGTCACAAAATCACAGTGTAACTTCACAACGACGTCGCCGTGACGTCACCATGCCTTACGGGAATGATCAATTTGAAGCATACAGTAGTCATAAAAGCGACCAGAATGTGCTACAAAAAAAGGGATTTTGCTGCACAACAACCTCTTCATTACACACAGCCGTAGACACCATTTTAGGTGCGTACGTAATTACATAAGTAAATAGCACCCACAGTCGTCATCTGGTCCATCGGTCGGTCTGTCCGTATGTCGCATATAACAGCGCAAAAACTACCCAACCGAATGGTTTGAAATTTAACATATATAATCGTTGCAGAATTTTGTCGACTCATTTCAAATGTTATGAAAATCAAATCCAAACTTTAAAAGATATTAATAAAAATTGTCTTCATTCTATTAAATCCTATCACACGTAATTAATTAAATGATGACTCATGATAGGGAATGATTCTAAGTTGGCCTGGTGATTACGTCATATTTACGTCATATTTAGAGTTATATTGTTTCCATATTACTGAATTTGATGTATATAATCGTAATAAATTTTGTATTCAGGCATTTTCGCATAAGAGTGCAACAGCTATTGCACCAAGATCTGAATATTTATAAAACTAGTTATAGTACTAACGCACCTCATTTGTCAAGTTTTACGTATAATTTCCGGCTTGTTATACTTGGCTGGGAACACTTGCTTATCCGCCGTATTCAAAAAACTTGGCGCCTTCCAACAACCACTTGCTTTGATTGATGTCTCACATGCTCGCTGTGGAACGCTTCAACAATTTCGGCGATTAGAAAAATGGCATGATGACTGAATCAACTCAAAAGATGCACGGGTTTTCTGAGAAGGTATCAACAACTTGCAGAGAGATGAGAAAAAAGCGTAACCAATCATGGCTCATACTTTGAATAAACCATGTTTTACCTTTCTCCCAAATTATAAGTATTTTTTTAAGGAAAAAAATTAAGAATTATTAACATCCACACCCCGTACTTCATTTTATTATTTGTTTTGAAATTAAAAGCTAATCCAAAGACTTTTGATTCACACTGTATATCAACAATTTTCATGATGTTAGAGAAACAAACAGTATAAGATGATTTGAGGAGTTAAAAAAGACTGAGAAAGCGTAAATTTATTTCATTTGTGTTATGGCAAATATTAGACATATAACGTCACTGCATTTAAACTTAAATAAAACATTTTAGCTCCGAGCGCCTTACAAACACGAAAAATGAAAACAGCGCTACTCGTTTTAAAAGTGTACAAGGAAAAAAAAACAGAACACGAATGAAAAGTGTTTTATTAAATTCTTTAAATCAACTCATACAAAACGGAACTGTAAAGGAAAGGTTTGCTCGATATATAAAGAAAACGATTTTTTTGAATAAATTATTTAGATTTCATTAAATGTATGAGATGAATGATGCATAACTTATTGTTTTGAATTCGCACCTGAAAAAGTTTTCTGAACCATTTTTATATTTATAGAGTTTTACATTTTATGTTTATTAGCAATACCTCATAAAGTGAGAACAAAATAGTGTAGAAAAAAATTAATTTTTTCCTATTTAATAACATTTTTATATTTCATTTTTATTTTTTGAAAATTTAAGTGTATAAATATGCTTTTACACATACTTTTGGCGATTTTACTATTTACCAGTTAAAAATAAAGTTCTTTCTAGTATTGTATACTACATTTAGGTTGATATCTTTAGAAATCAGCGTATTGGTATTGCAACTTCTTCGTTTAAACTACTTTTAGGTTGATATCTTTAGAAATCAGCCTATTGGTATTGCAACTTCTTCGTTTGACTATCTATATATAATGATGACGATGATTACTAAAACATCCGAAATGCTGAACCAATTAGAAATTAATTGGGAGAGTTTTGTGATCTTAGAAATATCTTGGATGAGTTCCTTAATCAAGTATTTAGCTCTTATAATTCGTTTACAAAACATCTAAAACTCTGTCATCACGATAACGCCCGAAATATTAAATAAATTCGAACCTAATAGGGCCGTGTATTGATTTTGTTTGATTTATGGGATAAGAAAGTTGTGGTTTCCTTCCACCCTTCATCATCCACTTCATCTTGGATGAAATCGTTAATCAAGTAGATAGCTCTTATAGTTCATTTAGAGGATAAACAGAACCAAAACAGGAAAAACTTGTCATCGCTATAACGCTCAAAATACTGACCTAATTTAAACGTAATTGGGACAGTGTATTGATCTGTGAAGTATCTTAGATGAGTTCGTTGATCAAATATATATCTCTCTATGTTCGGTTGCATAGATACACATAAGTTTGCGGTGGCATTTATTGAATGGTTTGAGTTAAAAACTCGTTTGACCGCCGTAAATGTATTATACCCTATGGACGATTTAAAATTTTTTATTTCAAAATATTTTAAACATTTTTGATATAATTGCTTCATACCCATTCAATAACATTTGATAAGCGAAAAAAAAAATCATGGAAGTCACCTTTTTCGCCAAAATAGCGAAGAGCGAGATCAATTAGTTTCATTTATATTAAATCAGATGTATGTATCTCATAATAAAACAACAACAACAAATGAATAAATCTAACACAACAACAAACGAATTAATCTACCTTCGACTGATTCGGTACTTGTTTTCAATAGTTTTTTAAATTTCAGTAATAACAACTTATAAAATATGAAATTAGTTATCCACCGGCATGCATACCTGTAAATATATTCCTGGGAATTAACAGGTAAACGTGCGAATCAGTTTTTTATATCCTTTATTAAAGGCAACGATTGAATGTTTTTTTAAAAACAGTTCAAACTATATAATATTACCGAAACTGTCTGAGTCTAGAAAATACTTTTATTAATGGAGTTATATTAGACGAAGATTATGCACTATCTTCCTCAAATTTCAACGGAATCATGCTAATCATAGATATGTTGAATTTGAAAGGCGATTTTTAAAAAACATGTTGTGATTATGCGTTTTAGATATTTAATTCAAAATAAAGTCAGATTAAATGGATTGTAGTTTTCAACATATATTGTAATAACTTATCAGCCGTTTTTACAACGTAACATAATTTAAAGTGTATATGTGCAATATGTTTCCTAATTATTAATGGAGTTATATTAGACGAAGATTATGCACTATCTTCCTCAAATTTCAATGAAATCATGCTAATCATAGATATGTTGAATTTGAAAGGCGATTTTTAAAAACATGTTGTGATATTGCGTTTTAGATATTTAATTCAAAATAAAGTCAGATTAAATGGATTGTAGTTTTCAACATAGATTGTAATAACTTATAGACAATTTAACAACGTAACATAATTTTAAGTGTATATGTGCAATATGTTTCCTAATGGTATAGGTTCATATTATTCTGTACGCCGACGGAAAACAGGCAATATAGAACGATTTCAGACAGGTTTAAAAAACAGATACAATGTGCTTAAAAAAGGGAGGGCTGCAATTGGCGAATCAAGTAGAGAATCTACAAGGTTCTCTAGATTGAAGCATTCGAATGCTCCATCTTGTCTGTAAAAGATATAACTTCTCGCTTCTCGAAAATCCCTTGCAAGCACATTGGATTAGATGCATTTTAAATTTGTTCATAATAATTATTTTTCTTTTTTACACAATTTAAGATTTCATGGGGCATTAGTATTTTGTGTTATATGACAAATTAAAAATTTACCGAATTTGAATATCTGAAGTTTCCAAAAGCTTTTACAATAAAAAATGATTTTAATTGCACTTTAGCATTAGTTAAAAGGACGATTTTTCTGTACCGACAGGTATGATTAGCTTTTCTACAGGCCATTTTAAGTCACATTTGAAGTTATTCTTCCAGAAGAGTTATGCGTCAAATCAGGAATTTCTTTAACATCTCTCATGTCACTAACCTTCTCTGTTCAGATCGAATATTTAAGATGTCTTAGGCCGCCATTTTGAAGTGGTGCTTTCCCGGAATCGAATGCCTGTTCACATCCTAAAACTCATCTAAGATAACTCAATGAATTGTGTCTGATATCTGAACAAATGTAAAGTGTTCGCATGAGCATAAAATAAAACCGGCCGTAACAGCCAATTAGTTAAAGCGAAGCTTTATGGCCAGTCAGAGTGAGTGGTAGTGGCTCTATCTAGCGGAAGAAAATTGGAACTCACTGAGTGGGTTTGTGGAACACTCTCATAGCGTTCTGCGGTCTAAGATAACTTAAGTATGTGATCTGAAAGGTGTATTATATTCACTCGCACATCTTCGAACTAAAGCGAAGAGATCTCCTTTGGAGAATCGAAATGGAACGAGTGGAAGAAACGAAAGTAGCAGAGAGCAAAGAGTTGCCGGTGGCTTCTTGAAGGAGTGGAATGTCAAGGGGACATCTGAGTTGTTAATTACTTTGGCAATGAGTAGAATCTATTAAAAACATCTGAGAAAGTTACAAATCTTTCTAAATGATCATTAAAGAGTGGTTTTGTATATTGGCCTTGTGCATAATAGTGAGTATTTCATAAATACGCATTACATTAAAATTTTATTAGTGTTGGTAACTGAATTGGCTGTTCAGAAGTGTAAGAATGCGTCCTTGATTTAGTTGCATGTATTACCGATACATGGCGCTGCGCTGTCTCTAACCGTAATTCTACTAAAATTAAACTTGCAGTTTCAAAACGTAGACAATCTTTCGGCATTTCAATCACAAAAGAGGATGAAGGTTAAAAGCTGAATAGACTTGATTCATTTTATGTGTTAGTTTGAGGGCTCTAATATTTGAAGATAGGGCACGTCCCTCTATGGTAGGTATTTGGAAATAAAACAGGGAATCCTAGTAAAGAAATTATCCCCTTCATGATTACGATCCTGTAGTAATAACTTTGACAACAATCCCCCTTCATATGTTATTATATTTTGAAAACGTTCAGCATGTTATAGAATTATTTGCATATTAAAATTCAAAAGATAAATCAAATGATTTCATCTATTCTGGAAATGTTAAAAGCAAGTATTGGGAAAATAAATATAGCGTGATTACCCTTTATTTTAAAATAAAATATTCTATATTCGCTTGTCTAAAACATACAAGCACACAAAAAATAAAAACAACCGTATAGATAAAAAAAAAATGCATATGAAAAATTTTTTTAAACAGTCAAAATCCAAAAGAAATGTATTTTATTAAATTCTTTTAAATCAAACCATATAAAACGAAGACGTAATGGAAAGATTTGCTCGAAATATAAATAAAATGAAAATTCTGAATAAATTATTTAGATTTCACTAAATCTGCACGATGAATGATGCATAACTTATCGCACTGAATTCGAATCTGAAAAAGTTTTTCTTTCTTTCTTTCTTTCTTTTTCTTTCTTTTTTTTTTCTTCGGGAACGTTTTTGATATTTATGAAGCTTTTCATTTTGTATTTATTCAGCGACATCGCACAAAGTAAGGAAGAAATAATCTGAGAAATAAAAAATAATAGTAATTTATTCATATTTAGAAGCACTTAAGAAAAAAAATCTCATCTTCATTTTATGGAGAGTTAAGTACTGCAGTATGCTTTTACAATGATCTTTAAGATGATTTTACTATTTATAATATTGAAAAAAAAGTTTCCCTTAATATTTTATGCAGTTTTATTCAGCAGTATTTAAGATTTTAAAATCGCCTAGTAATTTATAAAATCTGAAAGAAAATTTATTAAAACCGTATCCATATAAACAGTCACGGAGTCCTTACGATCGTCACAGATAGATAGGTGATAGTTATTCATCGTTCTTTCTTCTACGATATTCCCATTCCATCATTGTTCCTCTATCGTTCCAATCATCAACTGGACATTTTTAAAAGACTGTCATCATTCTACACCCTTCAAAGTTATATTTAACTATGTATTTCGAAAGGTTGTCCACAACTATGCCTCAATCAAAGCTTTCTAAAAGATAGTATATTTCTTAGCGAAATAAATGGTACTGTCCTCCAGTACATCATTTGGGGAAATATAGAATGGGCAATTGCCCCTCCCCTCATAGATATTTGGTAGTTAAAGAACCGTAAATCATCAAAAAGGCAGAAACGCAAAGAAAACAATTCGGAAATTGTGCGTGAAACGTAGCAAATGAGGTACGTACGTATTATAACTTGTTTTATATTATTCAGATCTTGGTGCAATAGTTGTTGCACTCTTATGCTAAAATGCATGAATACAAAATTTATTAAGATTACACATACTAGATTCAGTATTACCGAAATAATATTATTCTTTCTTAAGTATAGCGTAATCACTATAACATCCTAGAATCATTACCTGTCATGGGATATCCTTGAATTAATTAAGTATGATAGGCTTTAATAGAATGAATAAGACTTTTATTAACATCTTTTTAAGTTCTGATTCGATTTTCATAAAATTTTAAATGACTCGACAAATTCACCAAAGATTATATATATTAAATTTTAAACCATTCGGTTGGATAGTTTTTGCGCTGTGATATGCGGCATGCGGACGGAGCAGCCGACGACTATAGTTGCTACGTATTGATATAATTACGAACGCACCTAAAAAAATCAAAAATTTCACAACAGTAAAATAACTTGTCAGCTTTGAAAGAAATAAAAAAATATCATTAAATAAACAGTTTAACAAAACAAATTAATAATTATCGTTAATATTTGCGGAAACCTTGGTATTGTAAGACTCTCGAATTAAGACACTTTTTTCATTAACGGGTACTTTAGGTAAATTTAAAAATACATATGACAACAATATTGTATCAATTTCTTCTAAGTTATGAACAACAAAATCAAAAGAAGAAATTCCCCCTCCCCTTCAAGGAAAATTCTCCTTAGAAAGTTTCGAACTGGGGCCTCTGCTATCATCTCGAATTACATAAAAAAGTGGACTATCATCGTTTTCTCAATTGACCCTTGATATCTAGAAAAAACTTTCATGTGAAATATCGTTTTATAAGTGGATAAAATTGTTTTAGATGTTATTATGTACTTATGTATTATAATATTTTAATATTATGCACATTGTAAAAACAAAAATCGATTCAAAAATGCGGACCTGAATTTAAAAATTAATTTAATACAACACTGTAACAAGAGAGAAATGTTTCTCGATCTTGCAAGAATGTTTACAATATAATATAACCGCTTTCGAGTTATCAACGATTTCGAAAAGCAATTGTTTATCTTCAGGAACCTCGGAATCTTACAGATTTCCGATATTTAAACAAAAATTTCTTTTCCTATCCATAATTTTTGAAAACACTCCAGAGAAGTTTGCACAGTATAAAAAGTATTCTCCTCATGAAATATATGATTTTCGGTTACTATCAATTTTCAAGTAAACATTTTTATACTCAACAAAAGAAAACAAACAACAACAAGAAAATAAACCTAAATTAATAGTACCAACATTAACTGTCTTTTGCGACTCTTCCACGTATAAATTCAACACAGCTGAAATGTTTACTTGAAGATTGATAGAATGATAAAAAGTGATATTTCGTTTTGAGGATATTGATTACATTGTAATAACTACATGGAAAAGGTTCTAAAAATTACGGGTAGCAAAAGAAACTTTTGATTCAGTTATGCTTCTGTAAATCGCTGAAATCTCTTTCGGTTTCTGGGTTTTCTGCAGAAAAACGAACGCTTTTTGGAATCGAGTTTAACTCAGAAAAGTTTAGCTCAGAAAATTATATTTTCGTAAACCTTCTTGCTAGATCAAATATGTATATATATATACATATATATATAATTATTTACACTGTACTGAATCATAAATTAACGCATGTCATGCTCAAAAATAAGTAATCGTATTTAGTTAAAATCATCTTGTTGTTAAAAATAAATACTAGTCTTTTTTACATACTTTAGCTTTCATAAGAAACTGCAATAAATATGCTTGAACGATGTTTTATCCGAATAGTGTGAAGAATAACAACTGTGCACTTCAAGCTTAACAAATTATATATTACTAGTATTTGATCCTTCGTCAAAAATGACGGAATATAAATGACAAATCTTCAAAACAATATTTAAAAAATATATTTTTTCTGACTTAAAAAAAATGCATTTTGTTGATCAAAAAGTATTATCCTTTGATTTTTGATGATTAGAACAAAGAAATTATGTAAACTATAATTTAGTCACCAGCGCTTAAACGCGCCATTTCCAGCTACATATTCTATGACGAAAATGCTTGCTTAGGTTATCTCTACATTAAAAAATTGCTGTTTAGCGTATTACAGAATAATTCAAAATTAGTTTCTGAGTAGTAAAATAATTTGTAAGTCACAAAATTAATATAGTGTAAAGAATAATACATAAAAATAACCTCCTACTCAGTAATACGAATATGCAAAATATACATTATAGGAGAAATTACGCTTAATTCTATAAAACTTTATATAAAATATTTTACATATTCATATTACTGAGTAGAAGGTTATTTTTATATATTATTCTTTATCCTATATTGATTTTAGGACTTACAAATCATTTTACTACTCAGAAACTAATTTTGAACTAGGGGAGACTAGGGACGGTTGACCATATGGGATCCTTGACCCACCCATCAGTTTTCATACTTAAAAGAATTTCAGAGGTTTATCAATAGGTGTCAACCAAAGCTACTGAAATGCTCAAACAAGAGTCTTTGTTTCATACAGATAATCGAAATAGGTGTGGAAAAAATCAATTGCGAGGCGTTTTCAACGTAAAAGTTGTGTATTTTAGAAATATTTTGTAAGCGTTTTTCAGATAAAACATATCATAGAAATTTAAGTAAGTACGTTTTAAGTAATGCAGAAATATCGAGCTTTCATTCCAGGCATAAAGATTATACAGTAAGTTAGGCTTAACATAAGAATGTGCTATTCTTTAGAAAAAGGTTATGTGGGGACGCTTGACAAAGACAATCTGAGGGAGGGTTGACCAGATCCTCAAGGCTCCAATAATTAAGTGGTTTTGGAAATATTTTCATTATACACTGTGCATAATGAAAGGTTAATGGTTATATATAGAAAAAAATGTAAATTTATTCTATAAAGCTACAATAATACAGGGTGATGGAAAAGAAAATGTGTAAAACTGATTAAAAGAAGATGTGAAAAAATGCTACAGTATCCACTGCAAGAAAAAATTTAACGAAATATAAAGGAAAAAGTTGATAGGAAGTTTTTTCCATTTAAACATTAATTACAATTGGTGAATATAAACAGTGGAAAAGACTAGAAAGAACTAGAAAGTATGAAAACAGCAGTCGCTTCTCCCTTTCATAGCAGTGATATGTATATGAAAAAACTTAATTTTAATTCCAAAACGCCACAATGGCACCAGAATTTTGCTAAAATCTTTTCCATTTAATATGTGTGTGAAATATAGCCTATTTCTTATTTCCAAATACATTTGTACATAAATTCCGGTGTCAGTCATTCATTTCAACATTTTAGTATTGAAAGTACTAATTAACCCCTGAAAGGATAAAAAAAATGTTAACGATAAGTTTAGTGTACATGCGGCTACAAAAGAACATAGCATTAATCGAAAATCTTTAGGAAAGTATGTAGACAAATTTCAGCAGGATGAATACAGTGAGATGAAGCCAAATTATGTGACAACTAGAGTTGTCAGTTCGAGTGTCACAAATAGTGGGACAAGAAGACCAATAAAATCGGGACAGTGGCTCCTAAATCCGGATATAATATTAGGTTGAGCAAAAGGTTCTGGGAAATTTTTAATCTAATAGTTACCAGAATTTGTATCGTATATGATGGTCGTACCATGAATGCCAAGCTCTATTGCCAGCAGTTGGATCGCGTCTATGGCAAATTGATGCAGAAGTATCCAAGATTGGCCCGCCGAAAGCGCGCTTTGTTTCAGCAGGGCAATGTCAAACCGCACGTGGCCCAGAGGACCAAGGACAAGTTTGCACAATTTGACGGCGTCGAAATTCTTTCACATCCCGCCTACAGTCCAGACGTGGCTCCATCCGATTATGGCCCTTTTCGATCAATGCAATACGTTTTCGAGAGCCGTCGATTTGAATCCTTTAATGAAGTTGAAGAAGCATGTCAAGAATTTTTTGATTCCAAGGAGTCGCCATGGTACTTCCAGCAAATCCGGAATCAGTCAGAACAATGGCAGAAAGTTGTGGACTATGATGGTCTCTACTTTGAAGAATAGTCCTTGTTGCTTTTGTTGTTAATTTGCGCATAACAACGCAACTTTCACAAATTTCCCAGAACTTTTTGCCCAACTTAGTAATACATGAAACCCTATGAAAACGGTACCTGTCTTTAACGGAATACTGTTTTAAATGTTAATATTTCCCTTTCCCTGCTTTACAGTTATACCTGCTTAGACAAAATCCTGTTTAAAACAAAAACTTTCTCCTCTGATTTGCGATTGCAGCTAAACAGGTTTGTTTAAGCATAATATTTTCAAAAATATTTTTTATAATAATTAAAGCATGTAACATAAAGTTATTTTGCTTTTTTTTTAATTGATTTTATTTTTCTTCACAAATATTTCAATATAAAACAAAGTGGATCAAGCCTCGCATATAGTGGGTCAACCCTCCCATATGAGGGGAGCCTTGGCCCCTTATTGTCTCATGATTAAAATCAATAATTTTTCAAATTTTTTATATGTTACACTTATGTAGCAATTTTATTTTGATAACTGATTGTATAACGAATAAAATGATCTATAAATCTCTATTCTACGTTCAATATTTAGAAACTAAAAAATCATTTTGTAAAAAGGGGTTCAACCCTTCCTAGTCTCCCCTATTCTGTAATACGCTAAACAGCAAATTTTTAATCATTTTAATCTGCATTGTTTCTGAAAGTAAATTGCATTAATGACTTTTTTTTTGGGGGGGGGGGGCTACAAACCTATTATGCTAAAATTCATACTTTTATCTGCAAGATAATTAAAATATGTTACACCACTGTGTTATACATTCTTTATCAGTGAGAATGTATATGTAAGAAAAGGTTAAATTAAATTAAATTTCAATGAGAATTGATTAAAAAAATATTCATTTTATTTGCAATGCCTTCAAATCTGATAAAATGCATTTAAAAAAATTACGATTTCAACAGAAAGTTTCTTCTGTTTACATTAATTGCTGTTAGATGGAGCCACAGAATTAGCAAGAAACATCATCCTGATTTATAGACGGAATTTTCTGTAAAGCGTAGGCCGAGGGTGCTAGTGTAGCTGCCTATAGCTCGTACTTCCAGTTGTTGTATAGATAGTTATCCGTTATTTTAAATTTAGAAGTTAATTGGATAGTTTTTATAGGTTTTAAACGAAGTTAAAATGCTTAAAGATTTTAATATACTTTTACAAACATTTTAAGAGCAGCATCGACGCTAACCTGTATTTATTTATTTATTTATTTATTTTATGCAATGTTCAAAGAATTATTTCATTTGTTTCAAGATTCGGAAATTATGAATGGCAAAAGTTTTGTTTTGTTTATATCTAGTAATCTGATTATAATAGCTTATTTTTAATTTGGAACTTAATACATTATAATTGGATATGATATACATGTTTTATATGAAAATATGCTGAACAAACATTATTTCAAGTAGAAAAAATTACCATTTAGCTGTCATATGTTACCCTATGTTTTCCATTTAGCCTAACATGGCGTTTAGCTACGTTCGATTCGCAGACCAGAATGGTTCGCACCGGAATGGTTAATTACATTTTTCTCCACTCGGAAGTATATAGGGAATGTGTAGCACCCTTGCATGAATAAGTTAACCCTTTATCTACTGACGGCACTTTAAAATTTTCTTGGCGTTAGGGCAGGGGGGGGGGGGATTTTTCAATTCGGAAATGTTTTTATATTTCTAAGAGCATTATATTATTCTTACAATATATTGTAATTATTATTAGTATCAATATTATTAGTATCAATAATTTATAGTATCAACATTATTAGTATCAATAATTTATAGTATCAATATTATTCTTACAATATATTTGTACATTTCCCAATTCTACAAAATACTAAGAAAAATATTTAAAATAAAAGATTTGAGTGGGGTTATAAGTTTTGCACAAAATCCCTTTAAATTCAAATTTAAGTAATCCTTCTAAATTCTCCAATTCTTCTAAAATCCTTCTAAAATTTATTAAATGATTATGTAAACCTTTTAACGTAGTTTCAAAAATTAACGAAAAATTCCCGTACATTCATAATTACGTACATAAAGGGTTAAATATCGTTATGTCTCGAAATCTTTGTGCAGCTGCTTCATAGAGGCATTTTTCAAGTTTTACAGAAGCGATATTATGTGAAAACGACGTACACACTGAAAAATGAATTTACTTTTTTTTCTAAAATGTAATACTTAAATATTATTTTTAAGATTTTTGTTTTTTACTTACCCATCATACGTAGTATAGGGTAAGTCTTGTAATCGTTTTAAAAATCGAAAAAAAAATTTTGACGGATTTACACGTTTCAGACACTGGAGATTCCGAAAAACATATTTTTAGAAAAAAAAAAAAAAAATTGGTGTCCGTCTGTATGTGTGTCGGTGAGCGTATCTCTAATTGCTCTATCTCCCGAACAAATTGAGATAGAGACTTGAAATTCAATGTGTACTTAGGGAGTAATAATGGGAAGAAGCCTATTGAATATCAGTAACCTCGATTATCCGGAACTACTTTTTTCGGACTCTCGAAATATTCGTTCTGATAAAAGGTATACAAAAATTTTCGAAATTGTTTATTTGAAGGAGTGAATATAAAAGACAATAAAAAATATAAATTTTGCATCATCAATGAACTTGATCGGATAATTAGTTGCCGAGATATTTGTGATCTTATTTTTGTACTCTTCGATTTTTCATGACCCTGTATTTTATTCAAATTTCAATTCAAAGATTCATTTTAATTGGAAATGAGACGTTTAATCCGACGCAGTAAACTGTTAGTTAATATGATTATAATTTTTCGAGTTATAAGGATGTTTTTTTACGCAATTCAGTATTACACGATTATCCCGCCGATCAAAAAACTATAGCTAAACTATAAGATTAAATGCCAATAATGGCTTATCGTAAATGTCAAGCATTTAATGCATCTCCATACCTATAAGGGGTGTTACCATTGGGGGGACCCTGTTCTGTCGCCAAATGCCGCCACGTTTGGCCCCAACTTGGCGGTATATCGCCAAATTTGATTTATAATATTTAACAAATATTAAATTTTAATTAATTAATTTTAGTTGACACTTTAAATTATTAATTTTAGTTGAGCGAAATAACACTAGATTATTTTAACACGCATCCAGCGATTTCTGGAGTTCCATTACCTGAGATTTATTCTGTTGAGCTGAACCAGGTTTCAGACCAGATGCTGTAATCTTCAAGGTTAGCTGGGTGAAAAAGTTCGACCAGAATCGTCCGGGATAGCTCAGATGGCAGAGCACTGGCGGCTTCAGCCAGGAGATCCCGGGTTCGAATCCTGGTCCGGACATTTTTCACCCAGTTGGAAATTTACATCTAATATGATTTGTTTACCAATTACATTAATTGTGTTAAAATAATCTAGCATTCTAAAAAAGTCCTAAATTACGATTTCTATGCAATTTCAGGGAATATAAACCGATTATAAAAGTAATAGTTGCGAATCAATGGTAACAGTCTCTGATCCTACACAGTCTATATTTTATGCCGATGATCCAACACCTGGGGTTTACAGGAACAACAAACGTTCTACAAAAGTCCTTTAAAAGCTTTCTAAATAACGTTTGTGTGGAATATTAGGAAATAACAAACCGATTTCAAAATTAATGTTGGCAAATTAATGGTGACAGTTCCTATTTCAACATAGCTCTTTTTGTTGAGAGAGGTGGTAGGACTTGGAATTTGACATGATAGTTAATTTTAAGATGTAAGAAGATGGTTTCTAAAAAATTCAAAACTTCATATGAACACTGAAATGAGCGTATTAATTGAGCATAAAAGTTTCAAAATATTTTCTAAATTATCATTTATTTAGTTTTATTTTGTTTTATTAAAGTCTCATTTCTGCCTAATGCAGTGTAATAATGATGTTTAATTAAACTGTGTTTTAAATAGTAATTTTTGAAATATTCCTAAAAGTAATAAGTACCTTTTAATAACAAAACCTTTAAATAAAATAAAATATTACCTTTTAATAAAATAAAAATTTAGTTAGTACCTTTTAATAAAAATTAGACATATAAATATCACTTGGCATATTTCAAATATTACGCGAGCAAAGCTGCGGGGTTTGCTAGTATATAAATAAAACATTCGCTATTTTAAACACATTTTCATTGACATAAAAATGTTGTCATGACGACGTATTTATAACTAATTAATATTTATTTATACTATGGTAATTTCTATTATACTTTCTATTTCTATTATATTTCTATCAGTTATATTTTTTTAAGGAGAAAATTAATCTTGAAACGATCTAAAAATGTTATTAGCAATACTTTCGGTATAGGAACCGGGGTCTGAGGAAATAATCTTTTTCTGTCTCTTGCGGGAGTAGATTTCAAATCGTCCGGCTCGGGCTCCAAAAAAGGACACGTTCTCATCTGCTAAATGAACAGATAATTTTATACTACGAGTTATCCGTCATGTTTTCTTTGGTGCACTAGGTGTTTCTGAACTGACGATCAGATAGGGTAATAACACATGTAAAGACAAAGAATTTTTATATAGGAAACCAGGGTCCAATCCATACATTCAACCAAAAATAGTGTATCACATCAAGCCATCAAGTCTGATTTCCTTTCATGACTGTAGCAATAATGAAAGTATTTGACGACATTTCCGGTAGAATAATTTTGCTTTTGTGAAATGCCATGAAATCAACGAAAGTGGTGGAATTACTATGCAATGTTATTATTTTCGCCGCATGGACATTCACGTCCGCACGTCGTTCATGTTCGAAATTTTTAAATTTCTTGTCTGTTTAGATGTTGAGCATTTTTAGGTACATTTTAGAGAAAGTGACTCCATTGAAAATTTTGCTAAAATATCTTCATTATTTTTACAGTTATAAACCAAAATATGGTTTTGACTTTCTGTAAGAAATTCTATATTTTTCATTAAATAGGGTCAATTGGGGATGATTCAGAGCAAGACAACCACTGACGCTCGTGTGCACTGTAAAAAAAAACGACATTTTTACAGTACAAAGTACTGTTCATCTCGCGCACAAATTCGTACACAGTGAATGTGCTGTATCTTTCTTTGGTTTCCTGACTATATTAACATGGAAAATACAGTAGTTGCGTAAAATTAACAGCACAATGTGCAATTTGGACGCTAGCAGTTTTTGCTGTAAAAAAAAATGCGTTCAAATTGCCAGCACATTGTGCTGTTAATTTTACGCAACTACTGTATTTTCCATGTTAATATAGTCAGGAAACCAAAGAAAGATACAGCACATTCACTGTGATCGAGTTTGTTCTCGCAAATTTACAGTGTTTTTTTTTTACAGTGTGAGAGTTGCTAATACGACAGTGGAGCAGATTTCAAAGGTTTACACCTCTGTCGAGAGAATGAGAGCCTTCCCGACGTTTCTGCTTCACGAGCGGCACCCTTGCTCGCGTTCATCCTATTACTTAACAATTCAAAGTGTCCAACAATTTTGTAGTGCATGTGAATATTCTTCGTTTCTATCAGATAAAATCAATGTAAGTCGTTTTTCTTAATCAATAATTGTTAAGTCATTATTACCCAAACAGAATATCACTATATTTTTCCTCCAACACATTTTCAAGAATCTTAGATGTTCATAATTATCCCACACCTTTTGTGATATTGGGTATAAACCTTTTTGTAAGGGTTTTGCTCCATATTAGGCCGTATCAAGCCTCATATGAAATCATATCTGATTGTACATTTGAAACTTTAGGCTTCTTCAGGAACTTGTGTTCAGTATTGATAGTCTAATATATCTAAATGTCAGAAATTCAAACGGAAATCGTTATAACTGGGACACCTTAGTACGTTTGGAAAGAATTTCGTTTAAAAATATAAATTCAAAAGAGATCGGAAAGTGCGCAGAATGCTCAGTATACACGGCTGACGGCAGTAAGGTCCCTGACTCTGGCTTCGTTTGAATAGATTTTTATGAAAAATATACAAATTCAAGGGTGTACGCAGTCGAAGGTAGTTTGGCTCGCAACATTAGAATCGTTTGAAAATATAAAATCATTCAATACTGATTTTAGGTTGTATATTGTGATTATTATCACGGCAATATGACAACGCAGGGCGTGTCAGCTAGTGGTAGAATAATGTGGTATGAACTCGTTATTGAACAAATGTTTTGTATTAACTCTTTATCGGGTAATGGTAAAATACTTTTCACTTAATTTTTATTGAAAACTGATCGATTCGCACACGAATTTTTAGCATAATATTTTGTTTTTATAATGCATATGATGAAAAAACTGCATTTTATTTTAAATAAAATTGTTTGTAGATTCTGGCGGCAATGAAATTATTCATTTCAGTCACAGAATTGACTTGCCCGACAAAGGGTTAACTTCATATTTTTTTAGTATCCCAAAATATAAATAGCTATTCACAATCTTCCCGTAGTCTTTGAGGTTAATTATGAAATCACCTGGGGTAATTATAAATCAGCAATTTTAGATACTTAATTAACATCTCACAGCACCACTAACTAATTGTAATTGTAGTATAGCAGTGATACGATAGCTTTATAGTAGTTTTAAAGATTTTACAGGGATCATGTGCTCTTTAAAGCTGTCGGTAGTTGAAAATAGTAAAATTTGTTCCCAATTACACTGTAAAAAGAATACGACGAGTTTTCCTGTAGGAATTGGAAAAATAGTTTCCCTTATCGTACCGGAAATATTTCCGACCCAGTTCGGAATAAAATCCATAAAATCGGAATAAAATCCGTAAAATACCATTTTATTGACTATTTCTTTCTTTTACGGATTTTATTCCGAGCTGGGTCGGAAAATTTTCCGGTACGATAAGGGCAACTATTTTTCCGATTCCTACAGGAAAACTGGTAGTATTAGTTAGCTTTCATTACAAAAAGCTACCTATTGCAGCCGTTAGGAGGAAAACAATTCCGAAAAATTTTGGTATATTTTCACCGACCATGACCCCTAGACCCCGAAACCACCCTCCATTCAAAATTGATATATATATATATATATATATATATATATTTATATACACTATATTACATTAATGACCGGCAACATTCAATTTTAGACATTTTGTCGAATATTTAGAAATATAATCGGCAGATTCTTCTGGAATTTCAGGATTGAAAAGAACAGGTATGACTTCATATTTAGCAATGTCGATTTGATAAGGGGGACAATTAGGGGGCCAACAAAAAATCAAAGAAAAAATAATACTCGCGATCACCCTGTAAAATAAAATGCACGAAATGATCTATCGCTACCGAATATAAATAAACAGACATTGTGCAATATGTGTATTCTTTTGTGTAAGAATAGCATGTATATTAATAGAGATATAGCGATTTATTTAAAAAAATCAGAAAATTCTTGCATGTTTTTTGCTTATAACATGCAGGGTTTTCAACCAAATTTAACTCCGTTTTCAGAAAAATTGGCAAAATATAGTAGAAACAATATGATGCAATTGGAATATAAATATATTAAATATTTTAGGAAATATGAGCAGTTGTAGGAAATAATTTTTGTCTGCGCATGCGCGAACGATAACAAGGATCATTTTACATAATTTAATAGTCAACTCTATGGAGCAACTTATTAAAAAAAATCTAGTCAAATATCGTAAAAATTCAGAAAGATAACGTTGGAGTGAACAAATTTTTAGTTGTTCTCTAAAAGCAGCTGAATGATAAGGGATTTAATACAAATTGTCATTTTAAATTTTTAACTTTCTTTAATTTTCATTTTTTATTGATGCTTTAGTTCTTCTTGGATAACCACTAGAACAAGCCTATACCATGATGAAAAAAAGTATAAAAATCGAAGCATTTTTTTCAAAATCTACTCGTTGATACTCACTAAATAGTAACTTTTTTCTGAAAGTCAGTTAATAAAAAATGACAATTTGTGTAAAATCCCTTATCATTCAGGTGCTTTTTGAGAACAACTAAAAATTTGCTCAGTTTAACGGCGATATCTATCTGAATTCTTACGATATTTGACTAGATTTTTTTAATAAGTTGCTTCATAGAGTTGACTATTAAATTATGTAAAAAAATCTTTGTTATCGTTAGCGCATGCGCAGATAAAAATTATTTCATACAACTACTCATATTTCCTAAAACATTTAATATATTTATATTCCAATTTCACTATATTGTTTCTACTATATTTTGTCAATTTTTCTGAAACCGGCGTTAAATTTGGTTGAAAACCCTGCATGTTATAAGCAAAAAACATGCAAGAATTTTTTAATTTTTTAAAATAAATCGCTATATCTCTATTAATATACGTGCTATCCTTACACAAAAGAATACACATATTGCACAATGTCTGTTTATTTATATTCGGTAGCGGTAGATCATTTCGTGCATTTTATTTTACAGGGTGATCCCAAGTATTATTTTTTTCTTTGATTTTTTGTTGGCCCCCTAATTGCCCCCCTTATCAAATCGACATTGCTAAATATGAGGTCATGCCTGTTATTTTCAATCTTGAAATTCCAAAAGAATCTGCCAATTATATTTCTAAATATTCGACAAAATGTCTAAAATTGAATGGTGCCGGTCATTAATAGCAATATAGTGTATATCCATATATATATATTAGGGTGGAACTTAAGTATAGGGTAAAAAAAAACCTTTTTTATTTTAATGTGTAATAGTGAAAACTTTTTTCCTTTTTGGATGTCTAAACTTTTGGCTGAAAAGGTTTTTTTAAAATAAGTTGTTTTCCGGTTCCTCAAAGAGGTCAAAGTTTTGAAATTTCAGTATAAAGTAACTGAAAGTAAACAACGTAGCTGTTAGCTCATATCTACTTTTATTTTGCAAATACTATCCAGAAGTCACCACGAAGAGGTGGTTAAATATCGACTTCCACCCTCCTTACCTCCCTTTGTTATGAATTAATTAAATCGGATATTCAACCTACTGTCTTTTTAGGCAAACTTTGTCATTACATTGTGGGAATTCAACTTTCCCAAGATTAAGCCGTCTTTTGCTTAATATTTAAAGATGGTTGACGCAGCTCGCGGGACAATTTTGACACACGTTTCCACTGTTTGAGTATGACAAGGAAAATCTAAAATTCAGGTGTATCCCCTGTTTGTACTTTTTTTAAGTTCATCCGATCAGACCGTCAAGATAGGATCAATGTTTTTATAGTCTATAATTTTAATATGTTCGCATTTTTTCAAGTCGCTTTCCTACTGGTCCAGAAAATCCTTTTGTACCCGTAGTTTTTCAGCAAGATGTTGAAATAAGTATCCAAGAAAAAAGTTCATTTGCATGTAATAATCAAATTATCCATTATAAAGTTTTTAGGGTATTGCTTCTGATGTTTTAACAACTCCAGATTTGCATCCTGCATTAAAGGCGTTTCTGTTTCACCTAATAACTCTCAAACTTGAAATGTCTGCATTATTATTTTGAAAATACACCAAAATTGCAGTGGCTATATTAATATAAGAAGAAGATGTCAATGAAATATGACCAATATATTTTTATCCTGGTTTTCGAACTGAGACCAGATGTTCGTCTTTAATGATTCTTTATACTTTTTTCCCTCTGCTTCAGTTATCATAGCGTTATCCTTTCTGCCATAAAAATACTAACCTTCTAAAATTAACTCATTTCGTCTTTCCTGTTCTTTCAAATTCTTCCTTTTCTTTTATCTTTGTCATCTTCAAGTCCTTCTTTCAGTTACCTTTTCTTTATTATCATCAGAAATACCCATATCTTCTAAGGTGCCATTTGCAATAATATTTGCAGTTCTGTCTAATACTCCGGTTCTTTCACCGTGTTGATTATCAAATTCAGGTTTAGAAAAACAACTGATTGAACCATTTCCTTCCGAACTGTTTTTTTACACTTGACGATCATTCAATCAAAACATCATTTTTTTGTTTTAAAATAACTTTTTTCCTTGATATTTTCATTTCCAGTCTTGCATTTATTGTAGTTTTTATATCTATTGATCCTATTGTCATCACCACATCTCTCTTTGGTCTTTGAGAAAGTGACGTTCTTGTTCTGATACACGATAATATTTAATGCTTTTACACAAAGAAATGTTTTTTACAGGATAACCTAACATTTTGCAATTTTATATTGGATGTGGGATTATTCTTTCCAATCTTAATATTTTTCTTCAAATTTTGACATTTCTCACACTAGTCTCTAATCATTTTTTTATGATTTGTGTATAAGAAACCGTTGGAATTGAAGGTCTCAGCAATACACTTTTAATTGTATCATCAACAGCTTTAGATATTTTAGAAATAGTGTGTACCAGATTCCAGCTGTCAGATTTTAAGTTAAATTGAACCCAAAAATAATGTTTCATAACTTCTTCATATGTTCGTAAAAGATGACAGTCTAATGTTAGTTGTTTTGGTTCACAAAATACAGACACTTCAACAATTATCAAGATTTAGGTACGTTAACAGATTTTGTCACTTTTGACACCGAATGTTTATCAAAAAATAATTAAAGAAACTGTTAACACCCGTTAAATCGGACTAACTTGTTATGTGTCGCAGCCAAATAAATCAGAGACAATGAAAGCCGACGCCCATGACGCTCGCTTCTACAAAAGTCAAATAAAGTGGGGCTAACTTTTCTAAGGCACTCAAACTAAATTATTCTCTTTATTACAGGACATTAACACTTAATTAATTTAATTTTGCAAAATATAAATTTAACAATAAGCTTAAAAAACTTTTCATGCAAATATTGGCTTTTTTTCGTTTTTTATGGAAAATCAGGCGCTTTGAGGAACCGGAAAATATCATTTTAAAATTAAAAGAAAAATATTTTCTTTTTATGGAGTTAAAAAGGAAAAAAATAATCACTATTAGAATATAAAATTCGAAACTTCGTTTTTTAGTTCCACCCTAATATATATATATATATATATATACATTAGGGTGGGGCGAAAAAAATTATTTTTTTATAATCAATTTTTAATAGTGCGGAAAACTTGCGCATTGGCATCCTAATAACGGGAAAAATAATATAAAAAAATATAAATTGGTTTTGAAATCGCGCAAGAGCCTTAAAGTTTAGGATAAAAAGAAAAAATATGCAATTTTTAAAAACTTATAAATTTTTTTAATAGTTTATTTTATTTCTAAATGGTATAATAACTACTCTTTGTAGTTTCCTAAATGTGTGAAAAATACTTTTGGACACATTACCGTTCATTTTAATTCCTACAAAAAGCTTTAAAATACCATTTTTTTTTTAGCAAAAGTTGCTTTTTTTTTCAAAAATTCGCAAGCGGACATAAAGATAAAAAAGTACACCATTAAACATTAAACAACCGTTTTAAAGGTTTTACGAACCTACTGCTGTTACGTTTTCACCTGTTGCCGAGTTAGTTGCAACTCAATTAGTTAATATTTATAGAAAAGCCTCAATTCCAACAGTCACACAAACGAGTGTTCTGCAAATGATCACCTCCTATTTTAATTCTTATATTGGGTTAAAAAAATCTTACAACCGAGACCATGATAAAAAAATTTATAAGAGAAGGTTAGATGAGTTTTTAACCAACGCTAAGAAGAAACTTTTCGATACTGCAGCTTGTAAATGCACTATGACATTTTCTTGTACATGTGGGAATAAACCAATCGACAATAACCCTGTCCAGTGGTTGTAAAATGCAATTGTAAGAAAGCTAAAACAATTATTCTTAACATTGGATTGGGGTTTATGCACGATCAGCAAACAACCAGGATGCTGTTTATTGGTAATTTACATAGAAAGGAGACAAACTGATTAAAAGAGAAGAAAGAAGCGAGCAGCTTTCGATGCAGCAATCTATTATTTCTGACCCCGTCAGTCCTGGCATAAGTAAGAGTAAAGTTAATCAAAACACTTCCATAAGAACAGGCAGTGACATGAGTTTCGTATTGCTTTCTACATCGCAAATGCATTCAAAGTTGTCATATACTTCCTTAATAAGCGATAGATACGGCGTTTCTGACAGGACCATAGCAACAATAGCTTCTGATGTCCTGCATGATCTTGGCATGATCTCTGATTCAGATATGTCACGAGTGATTGGCAAAAGTAAGATTTGAAGGGGAAAAGTGAAGATTCGAAAAGCAATAAAGCAATAAAGGAAAAAGAGCACCAGCTGAAAGATGTAAAAGGAATTTACTTCGACGGTAGAAAATATACTACATTAACACAAGAAAAAATAGAAGCTAAAATGTACCGAAGAGTAAGAAAAGTAGACCATTTTAGCGTAATTAGTGAGACTGGTGGCCAATACATTGGCTATGTTACACCAAAAACACGAACCTCTAATGGTTTTGCTGAAAGTATTTTCGACTACATGAAAAAGAAAGATTTTGACATGGGTGCAGTAGTAGCCATCGGATGTGATGCGTTAGTCACAAACACCGGTTGAAAGAGTGGTGTTGCACATAACATTAAAGTTAGGTGTCAGCGACCACTGCAGTGGTTTATTTGTTTGCTACACTTTAATGAACTGTCTTATAAACATTTGTTTGATCACCTAGGCGGAACAACAACGTGGCCAGCGTCATTCAGTGGTCCAATTGGAAAGCAACTGTCTAGCTGTGAGAAAAATCCTGTTGTTGATTTTGTGCCAAAGCAATTTCAATTTGTCACAAAAATAAATAAAAGTCACCTCAGTAAAGATCAGCAGTATCTTCTAGACATTGTTCGTGCAGTCATCACTGGATTGTGTGATCCAGAATTAGCTGTTAAAGATCCCGGACCCCTCAGCTATTCCTGATGGTTAATCTGTGCTAACCGGGTATTAAGACTTTATGTTTCCCAAATTAGTCCGACAACCGAAATGAAAACACTTGTAAATTACACTGTAAGGACAGACGCTCCTGTTTCATTTGATATTAAGATGCATTACACTGCGAAAGACGGTTCGAAGCACATACTGAAAGTCATGCAAACAACAAGACACTTCCAGGACAACATTAAAAAATTCATCGATCCTGTCATTCAGAGAAACTCGTTCTTCTGCAATGCGGGGAATTGTTGGCGATATTGGACGAGAGACAACACATTCGATAATTAGGCTACAGGAGGATACTGAAAGCCAAAAATGTGCCGCCAGTAGTCGGTCACGTTAGACCCTTCAAGCATTCTTTAATTAATTTTCAAGCCACAGACTATACTGAACTTATTGTTTAGACAAAATGTAAGCTGACACCACCTCCAATGTTGTCAAATAGGGCAACAGAACACATTTAAACTTTATTGAAAGACAAAGCCGTGCCAGAATTTGAGTGTTTGAAATTTCCATACCACACTCAGTCGGTAGAGAGAAGTATGAAAATTGTTACAGAAGCCGCTGGAAAAGTTTGCGGACATGAAAACGGAGAAGGTTTTATTAGGACAAATTTAAGATCAAGGTTTTTGATGCCAAAATTTGATACGAAGTTAGAATTTAAAGAGATTTCAGTGTAAGTAATCACACCCAAAAAGTTGGTTGGGTAGGGTTGTGGGTGGGACTCGACTTGCAGCTACCTCCACGTGGAGGTCCTGGGTCATTTAGGCATAAAGGAAAAACATGCTGTGAACATGGAAAAACATGGGCGGAGAGCTGCAATATGAGGTTTTTACAAACATAAATGGTATTTTAAGGCTTTCTGTGCTAACTCAAATGAACGGCAATGTGTCCAAAAGTAATTTTCACGCGCTTAGGTAACTACAAAGACTAGTTTTTACCCTAACAGAAATAAAGTAAACTATTTTTTTTTAAATTACGTTTTTAAAAATTGCATATATTTTCTTTTTTTTTTTCTAAACTTTATGGCTCTTGCGCGATTTCAAAACCAACTTATATTTTTTTATATAATTTTTCCCGTTATTGGGAGGCCAATGCGCAAGTTTTCCGCGCTATTAGAAATTGATTATAAAAAATAACTTTTTTAGATCCACCCTAATATATATATATATATATATATATATATATATATATATATATATATATATAACCATTAATTAAACATAACCTACCACTATCAAAAATCGTAATATTATGAATTAAAGCTGTAAGTATAAAAAAAAAGGTGCCAAATAATTTATTATAAGAATTATTATGGAAGAAAAAAGAAGAAAGTGGACACCGACAAATAATGGAAAAGCTTATATATTGAATTACGTTTTCATATATATATATATATATATATATATATATATATATCTGATCTTTGCCATACTGTAACTCTCGTATTTATGAACCGATTTGGATAAAATTTCGTGTGTACATAGTACATACCAATGTTTCGACCGAGTTCGTTGGCCAGATTCATCCGCCATATTGTTTCAAAATGGCGGCCATTTAAAATTTTTTTAAAAATTAAAATTTAAAATGAGGCACAAAAAAATTAGACATTGCTAAAGATTTCTTTCTTATGTGTTTGGGCTTGATACAAAGATTTTGGAGCCTTTTTCGTTTCGTCTATATCTTAAAAAATGGCTGAGGTATAGCGCTTTGAATTTCTAGCATGGCTGACATTTTGAAACGATCTGATTTTTGTCTCGCGATAATACTCGTATTTATGAACCGATTTGGATGTGACAAGGAATGTGCATAGTACATAGCAATGTCTCCAACGAGTTCGTTGGCTAGCCTCATCCGCCATCTTGTTTCAAAATGGCGGCCATTTAAAAATAATAAATAAATTTAAAATGAGGAACAAAAAATTTAGACATTGAAAAAGATTTTTTTCTTATGTGTTTGAGCTTGATACAAAGATTCTGGAGCATTTTTCGTTTCGTCTATGTCTTAAAAAATGGCTGAGTTATAGCACTTTGAATTTCTAGCATGGCTGACATTTTGAAACGATCTGATTTTTGTCACGCGATAATACCTGTATTTATGAACCGATTTGGATGTGACAAAGAATATACATAGTACATAGCAATATCTCGACCGAGTTCGTTGGCCAACCTCATCCGCCGTCTTGTTTCAAAATGGCGGTCATTTAAAAATTTAAAAAAAATTTAAATTTAAAAGTGAGGTACAAAATAATTAGAAATTGAAAAAGATTTTTTCCTTATGTGTTTGAGCTTGATACAAAAATTCCGTAGCATTTTCTTGTTTCGTCTATGTCCTAAAAAATGGCTGAGTTATAGCACTTTGAATTTCTAGCATGGCTGACATTTTGAAACGATCTGATTTTTGTAATGCGATAATATGCGTTTTTATTAACCGATTTGGATGTGACAAGGCATGTGCATAGTACATAGCAATGTCTCGACCGAGTTCGTTCGCCAGCTTCATACGCCATCTTGTTTCAAAATATCGGCCATTTAAAATTTAAAAAAAATAAAAATTTAAAATGAAGTACAAAAAATTATAAATCGAAAAAGATTTTTTTTCTTATGTGTTTGAGATTGATACGAAGATTCCGGAGCATTTTTAGTTTCGTTTATATCTTAAAAAATGGTTGAGTTATAGCACTTTGAAATTCTAGTGTGGCTGACATTTTGAAACGATCTGATTTTTGTCACGCTATAACACGCGTATTTATGAACGGATTTGGATATAACTTGGTGTGTACATAGTACATACCAATGTCTCAACCGAGTACGTAGGCCAACATCATCCACCATCTTGTTTCAAAATGGCGGCCATTAAGTTTTTCTATTTTAATTTAAAATGAGGTACAAAAACATTAGAAATTGAAAAAAGAATTTTTTCTTATGTATTTGACCTTCATACAAAGATTCTGGAGCATTTTTCGTTTCGTCTATATCTTAAAAAATGGCTGAGTTATAGCACTTTGAATTTCTAGCATGGCTGACATTTTGAAACGATCTGATACTTGTCACGCTATAACACGCGTATTTATGAACCGATTAGGATGTGACAAGGCATGTGCATAGTACATAGCAATCTCCCGGCAAAGTTCGTTTGCTTACTTCATCCGCTATCTTGTTTCAAAATGGCGGCCATTTAAAAATTAAAAAAAAAAATTAATTTAAAATGAGGTACAAAAAAATTAGAAATTGAAAAAGATTTTTTTCTTATGTGTTTCAGCTTGTTACAAAGATTCCGGATCATTTTTTGTTTTGCCTTTATCTAAAAAAGAAGCCGAGATACAGCAGTTTGAATTTCGAATGTGTGTGACATTTTGAAAAATCTGATTTTTTTGCCTGCAACAGCACTCGTATATATCAACCGATTTAGATATGAGTAAGCATGTGCACAGGAATTACTAAGGTCTCGACCAAGTTCATTGGAAGCTTTGTTGCACCCATTGTGTTGTTTTAAAATGGCGGGCTATCACCGATAATTCGGGTTAATATAATAATTAATATAATTCGGGATATCACCGAATTCGGCGACAAAATATAAATCACTTTAATAAGACCAGCTTTGATAACGCTGACTAAATTGGCGAAATTCTCATTCATATTCAATATTGACAAAAATTAGTATTTAATCTTCTATAATCGGGTTCCACTAATTTGAGCTCCGTGTGTTTGAATAATATAAGCTGGCTTTTAAAAAATAAGGAATATGAAAGATACCTCTTCCTCCCGGCACTGGCCGGAAGGACTTTTTTTCTTTACAGTGTACCTTAACAGGACATACGTTAATTAAGATCCTGGTTTCCTATACAAAAATTGTTTGTCCTTTTACAGTTCTGAGAATAAGTTTACATACATATAGCATATTTCACATGAAAAATGCTTGCTGTAGGAATCCTCAGATATACAAACACCCACAAAAACCCCCCAGAAAGTTAAAATTTACAAGTGTTTTGATGTTTCATTATGAGGTCTCTTATTAAGTGACAAATTAACAGGATAAAATGAGAAACACCAGCCATACACATGCATATTATAAATGCCAAAATATCAATTATAAACATAGACAAGTATACTGTGATAAAAAAGCTAAAATCTTTAACAACGATTTTTACGCAAAAATAATGTACAGAACGACAAAAAAATCCCATACGATCGTTTCGAGGATTCCTGGATCCCCTTCCTCAGTGAGGAAAAAAAAAGAATTAAAATGGATTCGAAGAACCCCTCGGTTATAGTCCCTATATTGAAGCCCCTCGGCTATAACCGAGGGGTTCTTTGAACCCATTTTAATAATTATTATTATCTTTTTTTTCCGCACTGAGGAAGGGAATCCAGGAATCTTCGAAACGATCGTATGGGATTTTTTTTGTCGTTCTGTACGTTACGTTATTTGCGCGTAAAAATGTTTGTTAAAGATTTTAGCTTTTTTTTATTACAATTCGCACAAAGTTTAATTTATGCTTATAAGTATACTGTGAATGCTAAAAGACATAATGAATAATTTCATACATATCAATATCCATAAATCTTATCAATAATGATTATATTAATTTGCACATGTAATTTGTTTTACTCAACACTCGGGTCTTGTGTTATTTGTAATTTCCAATTTGAAAGCAAACTAAACTAAAAAACTGAATAAAAATAAGCAACTAAGTATAATTTGGTTCCGTGTTGCAAAGTCACTGTTTGGCAATATTATGACGATGACGTCAATAGGACGTCATTCCTGTACTAATAGTCAGGTTAAAATTAATCCTGTAAAAATAATTTATCGGGCACTACCTAAAATTGAAGATTTATAGTTTCAAAGGAAGAGGATTTTCGTTATTTTGCAATCTCCAGGAATTAAAGTACTTTCTGAAAAGTTCAATTAGTTGCCTTACACGACTTAACTTTTAAATAAAAATTTGCCTTTTAACTCTTTGTGTTTTTCTGTTTAAAAGAATCTGTGCAATCCAAACGGAAATTTCGTTCCGAACGCCGAGATTTCAAGTTCTACCGCATGGATTTTGACAGAACTTATACCGTTAGATAGGTATCATTTCAGGGAAGGTTTTAAGCTATAACACATCATTCTACCTAGATTAGTTATAGAATGATTACGGAAAATTTTGTTATTTTGGACTTTGTTACTTCATATTTCCTTAAATATCTGGTCTCCTATTGGTCGTAGAGCTTAGATCTCGCGCCAAAAGTAGCTCCGAAGCACCCAAGCAAACTTTTCCCCGCGATTATTTTGCCGTCTTCCGATTTCCTCTAACTCTATTAGGGGCCCGCGTAGGGCCCCTTTAAAATATTTTTCGTAGTAATTTCAGCAATTATCTTAAATTATTGGTTAAGACCGCCACCCTCCCGATTCATGTATCTACGGAAAGGTTGCATGAAGGAGTTTCGTTCAGATACGCTTTCGTTGAGAATAGAGCGCGCTCCCTGGTGGTGGAATGTGGAACTAACATAACGCGATATTGTTAAAATTAGGAAATCTAACAATGCGATCTGTTTTAAACTTTGAGATAGTTCATAACACATAATCTATTATCTATTCTATTATATATATATAAAATCTATTATCTATTCTATTATCTATTATATATATAAAATCCAAACGGAAATTTCGTTCTAAAACGCCTAGATTCCGAGTTCTACCGCATGGATTTTTACGGAACCTATTCCGTTAGATAGGTGTTGTTTCAGGGAAGGTTTTAATCTATAACACATCATTCTACCTATATTAGTTTTAGAATTATGACGGAAAATTCTGTTATTTTGGGCGATAAGGTTGCCATTTTATTTCTTGGCGAAATTCATCGTTGATAAAAGAAATTGAAACGGCTATTAAACCTCGATAAATAAAAGAAAAACTGTTACTAATTTTATTTAAATGAAAAAAAAAGAAAAAAAGAAGAAGAAAATCCGTTTTAATGAGTGATAATATTAAAAAAAGGAAACATTTAATCAAAACCTGAAAGAAATATTTGTAATGCTTAAAAATTAATTTAATAAGAAATATTACACTTGATACGCAATATTTGGCTCTTTATCGCTTGCGTTAGATATGGAAGCGAATTTGAAAATTTGATTAGATGAAATTTTAACGACATTTTCTTTCTGTTCTGTTCTTTTCTTTTTTTTTATATCTAATTGTCCCATCACGTGACTTATAGAAGAAACAAGCAGATGTAATTGTGAGTCACATGTGTAATTACTATTTGTTTCTTTACAATTTTTTATTTTTCTTTTGACGCCAAACAATGTGATTTTAAGCCAAAAATGCATAAGCGTGACATTAGCTTGAGGATGTTCTCACAAATGGTGTTTTTTTTAGGTGAAAGAGATCATTTTTTGAGTACATTTTCATATTCAATTGTAACTTATATAGATATCAGTTAATATTTTAAAAATGGAATCGAATACTTAAATTTCAGTGTGAATTTCTGCCACACATACATATTGTAAAATAATTTCATACTTTTTAAAATGTTTTTCGCCGTAATTCCGAAAGCATGTGATATTTATAAACTCGAACTCAGATCAACGAATATTACCCATTTTATTTAAGCAAATATTATCTATTTTCTCAAGTCATATCGCCAATTTCATTTATAGGAAAATTCACAGATTCGAAATCTAGGAAATAAAGATAATTTTTAAGGAAATTTATGTTTTAATACGTTATTACTATGGAAAAATTCAACATTTTGAAAAAAAAATTACAAGTCTTTTGTAATTCGTCATTTCTTCTTCGTCTTTCTTCGTACTTTCTCCTCTGTTATGTAATATTTCAAATGATATTGGACTAATTTTCAATCATCGATTCACCGCAAAATCGCATACCTAATACAGTATATAAAATAAAGTCTAGATTAGGGGACTAATTAACGCACAGCGCAAACTACTGAACCTAAAATCTTGAAAATCGTGGTAAAAATACTTCTTATGACATAAACTTCTGCTAAGAAAGGATTTTCTAAAGTGTCACCCCTAATGGTTTTTGCACGGGGAGGGGGAAAAAAATAGAATATCAAAATTATGCGTCAAACAATAGCATATTTTAATGTAGTTTTGTATGCTGAATCGAATGCTACCAAATAAATTTTTATAAGTCCAACAGTTCATGACACATTTCATATTTTTCTAATTTGGCGGTGTCTTTGGCATCTAAACCTCAAAATATCTATCATTACACCCGTTACTCAAGCAACGGAAAAAATTCAAATCAACCCTTTTGGCTAAAAAATAAAAACGGCTCTATGAGTTTGAAATAAAAATGCAAGAATCTTAATAAAAAAAAAAATAGTGATTTTATATAAAATAAAAGGGAAAAAATTACTGAGAATTTAGCGTTATAAAACAAAAATGGAAAAGGTACTACTTAGATATTCCGTCGACCAAAAAACTATCGTCAAACTATAAGATTAAATGCCAATAATGGTTGATCGTAAATATCAAATTCACTTGAATTTAAACAAACTACACGTGTTTACGTCATCAAGTGATTTTAATTTCGACGTTTTATTTGTATTTTTATTAATGTTATACTAATTTATTTGTTATTTCGTTATTTAAAATAAAGATTATATCAATTTATATAATTTGGCGAATGGTTTGGCGATTTATATAATTTGGCGAAATTGGTCGACGGGATATCAAGTAGTACAAATGAAAATATTTAAGTATGAAAGCAATGTTTGTAACGACTTAAAAATTATTTTCATACATATAAACTCGGTTTATGACGTCAGATACCGTCATCCGAAGAATCTACAAGAGTCTTTTTCCATTTTTTTCCGGTCATAGGTTCCTCAATGAAAGAAATTGGAATTGGAATAATATTGTGCGATTTATAAATTGCTCCTCGATAAGAAGAAAAAATGGGTACATTTATAACAACCGTGCGCACATCTCGCTGATAGCATTTTTAAAATTCCCAGTAGCAGTAGTTACATTTTGCGTATGTAAATTAAAAATATTTGTTTGCTTTTAATTATGGCATTATTTCCTGTTATTGTTTATCTTTTCAGTTTTTTAAATGAAATTAGTATAAGGCATGCATTTTAACTTAAATGAGTGAAAGGTTTGTGTTTTAAATGAAAATAATAAAATAAGAATATGCTATGAAAACAATCTTTATTGATTTATTACCTGCGCCCGGCTGACATAAAAGTATCACAAAAGCCACATATTCACTTTTCTTTGAGTAGTTGCTCATGAGAATTCAAGTTAACCTTCCGTAATCGGATACTTCACATATTGGTGTATTAGCTTTAATGTTGAAAGCATCGTTTTTGTTTGAAGCGAAAACTTTACTATGAATTCTATTACACAAAATCGCATCATCATCATCTATTATATATTTACAACTTAAATTTGTATTTCATTCCGATTGTTTATAATACTTTCGTAGGATATACCACAATTAGTTAGGTAATAATTTTGGAAAGGTTATAGTGTATACATATTATTCAAGAGTACTTAGTTATAGAGCAACAGTAAAAGTTCAAAAATTAAGTGAACCTGATTAGGAAAGTTTAGCCTTTTTAAAAAAATCTACAGAACATATTTTGTTACAAGTGGTCCTGTTGCATGACTTTTAGGAATGGTGTTAGTATATACGATTTCATTATATGTTGATTAGTTACAGAGGTGTTAATTCCTGTTGTCATAACGGTCTCATTACCCGACCATAAGTGCGCTGTTTATAATCAACTAAAACAATTACTTCTTAATTGCTAAATTTTGTCCAACGCTTAAGATAACATTATATCGCAATGGCGTTCGCATCGTTTTCAGTAATGTGCAAGGTCAAGCTGAAGATCCATATTCTTTAAAATACAAGTTCAAATTCACCATTTAGTTTAATCCAAGGTTCATTTGGAAATATTGACCAGCGCAGCGGGCATAGCCTGCTAGTCACAAATATAAAGCTGTAAGTAAAGCTAATGAAATATGTAAAATTAATTGAAAAGATTTAATTATTTATGCAATGGATTGGTTTTTTGAACATTTTTAGCATCACAATTCTGCAAAATGAAGAAGGTAAAAAAGTAATCGTGAAAACATTTTTTTAATTTAAACTAACTTAGGATTTTTTTAGCGTAGATAAAACAGGAAAGTACATTTCTTATTATGAACAGTTTTTCGAATAAGAGGAATTTCTTATTTATACAATTATATAAATCGACAGCACTATAAAAATATGTTAAAAATTTAAATAGAATATCATTTGATTTCATATTAATTTTCTTTGTATATTTTATCCTTTTCCTCTTAAATTGTGAAATAAATTCACAAAATATAATTTCTTACTAATGAATTTTCTTCAATATTCTGCCATATTCAAACTTAGCGAATGAATCTAGCGTGTTTTAATGAGTATATTCAAAATAATTTGACAGTTTTCATCTTATTTACTTAAAATTTTTCCAGAAAGATATCTTTTTATGCAAATTTTTGCAGAAGAATTTAACGTGGAATATTTAATTATTATTTCAGTTCTTCTACATAATCTTATGCATCCATTTTTCAAAACTGTGTTTGAATGAATTGATGTCTGAGGAATTTTATTGTTCGGTTGTAGTGTTCCGCGCATAACGAAATTATTTCTACGAAAATGTTATTTATGACAAAGAAAGATAGGAAATCAACCTTTTCTATCACTAAGTATTACAAGACGGTATAGAATTAAGTGTACAATTAAGCTGCAAAAAAGCGATAAAAGTATATAAATTTAACTTAAAAAAAATTATATGTACAATAATTACTACATTTTTTAATACAATGGATAGGTTTGTGTGGACATTCTTGCACTAAAATGGTGAAATATGATAAAGGTAAAAAAAGCAATGGTTAAAGTTTTTATACAGGGTGTTTATAAAGTCACGCAACCCACATCTCCGCTATTATCCGTCAGAAATATAAAGATACATGCTTTAATTTTATGCTATTGATGCATCCTATGATGCACGATAGACTGCGTTGCTAGCACAGCATCATTTCACATACAAATGCGGCAGGTATTTGAGTACATTATAGGTGGAACATTACCCTGTACATCATGGTTACAAATCCTTTTCTGTTACATTTAAGCAAGTTCGAACCAAGACTAACTGACGAAATATAGAGACATGCTGTCCATATCACAGTATTAAAATATTTATTTGCTTAAAAGACGTTATAAAAACACATTAAAAGCAAATTAAAAATTTATATTAACATGTTTCAACTCTTTTACTGAATCGTCATCAGAATGTATAACAGAAAATTACAAATGCATATGAAAAATGGAAAAAAACCATCGAATATAAATAAGTAATCATATAAAGCGACCTACATTTTCGCGATTGCTCGTGTTCCCTCTATGTCGCGACGCCCTAAGTTGTCCAACCATTCAACCCATAAATTCGGGAAAGATAATGTATCGTTACAAACTCCTGAACCTCTTAAATAAATTTAGCTTTTAATACTTTTAAGCGAATTATTATTTTAATATTGTGATATTGTTAGTGGTGGATGTAATTTTGACTTACTACTCTCACTTATTTACATTTGGCATGCTGTCCATAACCTCATTCTCTAAAGAACCCTCATATTTAGAGATTGCTGCATTCTTGAAACTCGCCGGGTCATTCGTCTTTAAAGTAAGGAGCGAAACTCAAGGCCGCCAGTTTTGATGTGGTAACGCAGCCGTTCCATTCAGCAAATGGCATTGTCGGCGATATGATGTTGTCAAGAAACTGGAATTCGTTATTCGTGTCGATGAAAATTCTAGGAAGTCGATGAGGGAGCTGCAGGTTGAAGAGGCCGACATCCGATGTGCGATTTGTGAGGATCATCGTTAGAGGGCGTGATAAGAAGGAGACAATTCTTGTCCGAGAAAGCCAGGGATAACCGCTTGACCAAAGCCAAACGCCTCCTTAACAAGCTGAAACATGAAGAGTAGCCAGGAATGCTGTTGTTTTCTTCCGATGAGAAAAACTTTGTCCAGGTCCAGAAAGGGAACCACAAAAAGATGCGTGACTGTATAAAATCCCCGAAGGGTTTCCGATCGTCATGCAAAGAAATTTCGATCTTCACTGATGATTCTGGGGGGATGTGAGTAGCGAATATGACCTGATGCCTCTACATTTGTTTCTTCAAGGTACTAGAGTCAATATTGTTTGTTATATGGAGATGTAAACGCTCTGGGTTACTTCTATAATACGTGGGAAGCCGTGCGTTTATCAGCAAGACTCTACACCATCCCATACAACCCATAGAACACAATAATAGATGGTCGAAAACTTTCATTACCATGTCATCCACAACTTGTAGCCGCTTTCCAAGTATTAACCCGACGACGGGCGATTACGTATGTGGTGTGGTTAAGTTGGACTCCAATAGGGATCCTCACCATACTTTTGCAATTTTAAGGGCAGCCGTTTGTGTTCGATGGCAAACGTATAAAAAGTCACAGTATAAAACACACAGTATAAAATCACAGTATAAAAAGTTTAACAAAGTCTTTCATTACTTATTTTTTTCTATGCAAAGTGTAAGAAATAAACAGAACTCGGCGTTTGTATCTTGCCTTTCTTTCTCATATGCTTTTAAATAAATGCTCAAATTACAGTTCTTAAAAGCCTATTTTCTTTAGTATCTTGTATTAGTCAAATTTAATTCGTAAATTTTGTATTTTACTATGCAAATTCAAATTAATCAGAGAAGAAGGATATTCAGTCTCTTTACTCCAAATATTTTAAGGCAGACTCCTTTTTATGCAACGTGTTGCAGAAGAATTTAATGAATAATGTTTTCTTCCCATATAAGTTGTTCTACGAAATCTTACAAATACCTTTTTACAAACCGCGTTTGAAACAATTCAATTTTGCTTGTGTGTTGCATGACACGTTATGAAATTATTTTTACGAAAGTTCAGGTATGACAAAGAAACTTGAGAAACATTGAAATTCATATTCCACCGCAAAGATTGCGCGAAACTTTAGAGAAATACGTGCACATGCACAAGTAATGAGGAAAAAAAGTGTGTAAAAACGAAATGTCATGAAAATTACGGAAAATGAAATGCATATCGTGTATATATTAAACTCACATGACATCAATAGGTAACAAATCATATGGTGCTAATTTGGTTTGAAACCAAATTTAATGCCATTTTCACGAAATTAAATTTCACCAAATACTCAATATATTTATATTCTAATTGCAGTATCTTGTTTATACAGCTCTTTATGAAGTTTCGTGTAAGTAGGGTTAAATTTGATTAAAAACCTTTAATGCCATAAAGAAAAAGAAGAAAGAATTTTCTTTAATCTTTTAAAGAAACTTTTATATCTCCATAAATACAGGTGCCATTCTTAAACGAATAAACACAATTGTTATGAATGGATCACACAGTTATTTGCGATAGATATAGATAATTTTAAATGTTTTACTTTATAGGGTTGATCACAAATATTATTTTTTATTAAATTTTCTGTTAATTCTCCTAATTGCTCTCGTGACTAAACCTTCGCTGAAATTTGTGAGGTGAAACTTTTTTTTTATATTCCCGAAGTTCCAGAAGAATTAGCCAAGTGTTTCTTTAGATATTTGACAAAATTTCTAAAATCAAAAGTGTCCGGATACTTTTTAAGGAATAGCGTATGCTGATAATATTTCGAGTAACAAGTAAAAAAATAAATTAAAAATAAAAGAATAGAATTTAAAAATTGGTTGCAAAAAAAATGACTTAAAAATTCTGAAAAATAATTCAAACTTGCATTTTTTTTCACACCACAATAATTGCTTTTAACACCCTTTTAATAATTATTAAATGTACATTTTGAACGGAAAAAAGCATTTTTAAAGCTCTCCGGCACAGTAGAAACTTTATCCTCGAACGCTTATTGAACAAGAACTTCAAAAGAAATTTTCCACAGTCCCGAACTGTGGGAGTGTCGTAGCCTAATCCACCGAATGAAAAAATGTTTCAAATGCGAGTTTAAAAAATAACTCTTCAGTAAAACATAGATTCAAAAACGCTTTTTTAAAAGGAAACCATAACCGAAATTGCAAATAGCCTTTTATGTCCAAAAACTCGAAAAGAAACTATGTAACTTTATTTTATTGAATTTGCTTCCAATAAAAATGCAAAATGTTCTTGAAAATGCTTTTATTCACAATATTTTTATACTTTTTATTATCTATTTATTTTTGGGGTCATAGTTTTTCAAAAGTATGGTTATTTTAAGCACGTTTTCTTTTTAAAACAGTTATTCAATAAAAAGACTTCAACAAAAACATTATTTCAAAATTATTATTATTATTATTTGTAATGAATGTAATATTTCACAGACTTTGCGAAATGTGTTAGACTGCATGTCATTTTGCTGAGTAAAATACTTTTGAAAATCTGTTAAAGAAGATGGGTAAATACGCATTAATTTTTGTGCCCTCTCACTTCACCCAATATAGTAAAAAAATACTTTTTTTCCTAAGATTTTTCGGCTGCTTTAATATAAATTAGGATCTATATTTATTACTTTTCTGATTGATTTTTGTTTGAACATTGTTTAAATGTATTCTTAAAGATAGTATATAGTTTATAAATATAAGTAAAATAGTCTTAATTACGTCTACTATTAACTGTACCATAATAATATATATTTCAAACAAATGTCAAAATGTATATTAAAATACAGTTATTTGCTTAAAAGGCGCCAGTTCAATAAAAATACATTAAAAATATTAAAAATTTTACATGTTTCGACTCTTTCATTGAGTCATCATCAGAGGATACAAAAAACTACAATGTGCGTTGTGTTTGTAGTTTCTTGTATATTCTGATGATGACTCAATTAAAGAGTCGAAACATGTAAAATTTTTAATATTTTTAATGTGTTTTTATTGAAATGGCGTCTTTTAAGGAAATAATTGTATTTTAATATATATTTTGACATTCGTTAGGAATATATATTATTATGGTATAAAAATAGGTTTAATTAGGAAATTTTAATGTATTTCAGTTATATCAATTTGATTTTTTTTCTATATGAAAACCCTTTTTAATTTTACACGTATATAATAGTCATTTTATATAGTTATAACACAATTTTCGTTTTTAGGTTTTTTTCTTTTGCATATCAAAATATGTTGAAATTTTGCTGGTGTTATGAGTGAAATGAAATAAAGCAATTTTATATAATTGAAATGTATTATTTCAATCGAATTTTCTCATCAATCTCTTTAAGACAGCTTTCATACATTCAACAAGACATTAAAAATCAATCAAGACATTCAATGCAAAATTCAAACATCTTAGTAAACGATTTGTCCAGCACACCCAATTTTTCAAAGATATGGTTTAATTTTCTTTAATTCGTCCTCTTCCCTCTCCCTCCCTTATTTCTCCGCTTTGTTTGAACTCTCCCGGAGCATCTGGGCGGTTTTTGGTTGGTCTCCCTGTGTGCGCGTGAGACCGACTCGGTGGTTGTTTGTCAACAGTGATTTTCACTTCACCGTTGACCAACAGTCAGGATGTGAAGTGCGCCTCTCTGTCTCTGTCTCCCCTCTCTCTTATTCCACAGTTTAATTTTAATTTTATCTTTATTTTATAAGCACTGATGATGAGGCCTTAGAGCAGTATTTCCCAACCTTTTTTGGGCCATGCACCACCAAATCATCTCTAAAACCCTCATGCCCCCCCCCCTTCCCCTCTCTGTGACTAATAATTCTTATTACATAAAAAGTTAAGTCTTATTCCCTTTAAAATCCAATAAGACTTTTAAAAAATGCGATATAAAACTTAAACAAATAGAGAAAAGGTCATAAAAAGGAGCATAAAGAAAGAAAAGTATTCAGGACGAAATCGTTAATAATAATAATAATAATAATAATAATAATAATAATAATAATAATAATATTAATAATAATAATAATATGCACCAATAGTAAAAAGCAAATTAGATTTTGAAATATTTAATAGCGAATTGAGATACATAAAAATTACTTTAACTGAAGCTTTTTCGATGATGATTTTATGACTTTAATTGCTGACAGTAAAAAAAATAGTATAAATAAATGTATAATAAAATAAATTCAAATTATACGTTTCGAGATAAATAGAATAAAATTAATGACATCCTTGTGCTTCATGTTGGCTGCAGAGAGATTGTATATCAGGTACTAGATTTGTCAATTTTAATCTCAAGTCCCCTCGTTTAGTGATGTCCAGTCGATTTCTTTTCTTCAGTAATAAATCACTTACTGCACTAAAAACACATTTAGCTAAGTACGAAGATGGGAATGGAACAATATTTTTCTTGCTAATTTTGTTGAATTCGGATACTTAGTTTCTGTCTCAGCACAAAGCCATGCCATAGTTCATTTTATGCTGAATAAGGTTTTAACTGACTCATCGTTTTGAATTTCAGCGATTTCTTCTTGATAACTTATTGAAACATCAGACGATAAGTCAACTAACATTGGCTGCATGACCCGCGATGGAAAATTTGTTTGCTTTAAATCAGCAAATCTATCATTCATATCAGACGCCAACATTTTCAGATGATCGACGATGACAGTAATAGCAGAATCTGTTACTTCGCATTTTTTAAACCAGTAATAATTAGTTAAACCATTTAAATAATAATTATAAATCGAAACGCAAATCAATCTAAATTACTTCACAGAAAATTGCTGAATAAGTCATGGAACATATGCATGCAGTCAGAAAACGTACACTGTCCGAATGACTTCTGAATTGTGACAGTAATTCTTTTCCAGAACTGCTAAAAATATTCTATCACTGACAATCAGCTCAAATTAAGATATTCACTCTGGAATCCTAACATAAACATCTCTAATAAGAGGTGTTTTGATTGGTTGATCAAATGTGATGTGCCTGTCGATAGCGCCTTGACTTTTTATGGTAGTGAGTCAATTTGAAAGAATTAAAATTAAAAATGTTTCAAACCAGGAAATTTATATAGTTAAATGATTTTTAAATTTATTTGTTACTTTTGCATACACTCATTTAAAATGAAAAATATAAAAAATTAAAGAAATAGCATATTATTTTACGATGGTAAGAGCGAATTTCCAAATTTCGCAGATTTCTCAAATTGCCCCCCTGGAAAGCCAAATTGACCCCCTGTGGGGCGTACGCCCCACGTTGGGAACCACTGCCTTAGAGGCTTCGAAATACAGTGGCGGTCAAAAGTTTCCGGCCAGCATACAGTTTTTGGTTAATTTGTAAGTATACCCATATGAAGAGGAATCTCAAAGTGATTTTTATACACTTTATTGACATAACAGTTACGAACTTATTTATGGAATAAAAATTAAATACTAATAAATTTAATTGGCAAAATTAATGGCAGAAGAAAACGCATGTTCTCAAAAGTTTCCGGCCACCTTGGCAAGCTTGGAAAAAAATAGTGTTACCACAGAAAATAACAGTGATCAACAACATTTATAATTATTATTTTGTATTCATAGATTTAGCAATAAGAACTGCGGCGCAACAACGTGGCATCGATTCAATGAACGGTTGTAAATCATCAATGTTAAGTTTTGTCTCCGGTTCTTGCAATTTTTGTGAAAATGTTGCTGAATTGGAATATTTAAAATTCCACACACATTTTCAAGTTAGTTTCAAAGATATTCTATTGGATTCAGATCGATGATTGGGCTGTCCATTTCAAAAGCGGATATTTTTTGTGCGAAAGCCACTGCTTGGCGAGCTTGCATGTATGCTTTTAGTCGTTATCATGATGAAACAAATAGTTGCGACCACAATTTTTCCTCCAATAAGGCAGCAAATGACCCTGCAAGATATCCTTATGCATTGTACTATTCATCTTGCCACGGATTTTAAATAACGGACAGGCACATTTTCCAGAAAATGCTCCCCACAGCATAACGTGTCCTCCGCCATGCTTCATTGTAGGAATAATATATCTCGCACCTTATCTTTTGTTTTTAGGTTGTCGGTTGTAATGACTTTTATCACTACCAAAAAGATTGAACGTCGATTCATCGGAAAGTAGTACTTCTTTCCAGTTTACACTTGACCACTCTTTGTATTTCCTTGGCGAACGCCAGTCGGACCCTCTGAATTTTTTTACTTATGAAAGGTTTTTTAACACCGACTGTTCCATAAAGTTCTACGTCACATAAGCGTCTTGACACTGTAGACAGACTTGTTTCAGCAATATTTTTACACCATAAATCACGTGGAATTGCAGCGGCATTTTTACGCGGGTCATCAACTGCTTTACTTCTGATAATTCTGTCCACAAGAATAGTCATTTTCCGGGGTCCCCCGGACTGTGGCATGTTCTGAAGGCCATGACCATCTTTATATATTTTTTTAAATATCGTTTACAGCAAATTTTCCGATCGACAACTTTGCCGCAATCTCACGAGAGGATTGTCCCTTCAGCGACAAACAAATTACTCGTTTAGGAACAATAAATTGTTAAACTTTTCATATTTGAATTTAAATACGTTATTCATGTTCATTAATTAACAAACATGGCCAAAAAAAAACACTTTAGCGATAGCAAAAACTAACGATTGACGAATGGCCGGAAACTTTTGCACGCGCGAATTTCGAATTCCTCCCCGTTGCATCAAGTATCTTAAGTATCCAATCAAAATGATCACGTGGTCAGAGGTAATTTGCTTATTCCTAACTTTTGGAGCAATTGTGCTTCTTCTTCGCTGAAACGTTCTATCAAACAAATCAAAGAAACTAACTGGCCGGAAACTTTTGACCGCCACTGTAACTATATGCTTTTTAAAATTACTTACATTTGTGTTTTGCAAACGTTGTTTCTTTCTTTTTAATTCAAAATCTTTCAAAATATTGTTTGAAATCTAAAACGTCTCCAAGTTTTAATATAAAATGCTAATTTATTAATGCCTTGACTTTGCCTTAATCTCTCAAAATTAAATATGAAGGAAATTTTAAACAAAAATTTCAGTTCGTTCAAAATTAAGTTTTCTTCAGACTTAAATTTCTGCGGTTTAAAATTTTACTTTAATTCAATTTATTGTTCATGAATCCGAGTACACTTTTGTCTGTTCTCAAATACAGAAGGGCAACTTTATGACATGAATGTAATGTCATAAAGTTCACACTGTTATACTTCTAATTTTTGTTCGAAAATGCATGAAACTAGCAGGTGTTGTTGTTCAGAAACTATGTATGTCATCGTACTGTTTTTTTTCGTGCTTTTGCAAAAGTAATATATATTTCGTTATAGATTAGTTTTGAACCGAATTTCCGCGCGAAAGAAGAATAAACACTCAAGGAAGGGTGACAAAGTTCTTTGTCATGTAATCAAAATCGCTTATTACTCAGTAGGTAATTTATTTATCAAAAAATAGAAAACACAGTTAGATTCCAAATCGCTTTCATAGTCAGGCCTACCAATTTTATATCTTTCCGTTAAAAAATGAATTTGTAAATGTATAGAAACGCTTTGCGCTTGTTGAGCGCAGCAGTTGAGAATAGCCTTAAGTTAGGGGTGCACAACCTTTTTGACAGAAGGGCCACTTACAAAAACGTTTGGGTTGTCGAGGGCCACATCAGTAACACTGACAGAATTCTATATCGGGGAGGCTGGGGCGAAGGGGGGAATAACTCTTTAAGAATAGTGATTTGTTGTATATAGTCAAATTAAACAAATAGAAATAAATAATTGCATACAGGGCATCTTCACATCTGTATGAATAAACATACAACACTTTGTGAAGACTAATTGTTCCTTCTTGATAAATGGAAAAATATGACAAAATTCAGGACTTTTTTTCCACGATCGATTGAAGAATTTCGCGATATTTTTGCCACCAATTAACAAAATTTGTAACTTTTTCCAACAATTGTCTAAATTCGTGATTTTTCTGAGTGACAAAATTCGCTATTTTTCCTGGCGATAAATTGACGAAACTCGCGATTTTTCCGCAGCCGACCAACGAAATTTTAGATTTTTACGCGCTCGATTGACGAAATTCGCAATTTTTTCTCGCGATAAACTGACGAAATGCGCGATTTTTCTGCCGCTGATCAACGAAATTTAAAAATTTTCAGCATTTCATCGAAAAAATTCGCGATTTTTCTGCGCCCGATCAACGAAATTTGAAATTTTCCCCCACCGAATTGACAAATTTCTCAATTTTTCCGCACTCGATTAACGAAATTCTCAATTTTTCCGCACTCGATCAACAAAATTTTCGATTTTTCCCGCACTCGATCAACTAAATTTGTTATTTTCCCGCGCCCGACCAACGAAATTCACAATTTATCCGCACCTGATAAACAAATTCACAATTCTTAAATAGCTCCGACGAAATTTGTAATTTTTCCCGTGGAAAATTGACGAAATTTGAGATTTTTTCTCGTGATGAAATGACGAAACTCGCGATTTTTCGGTAACTGATCAATGAATTTCCAGATTTTCTGCACATGATCAACAAAGTTCGCGATTTTTTAGAATCCGATCAATGAAATTCTGGATTCTTAACTAACTGACAAAATTTGTAATTTCTTTCCGCTTTAAACTGGCGAATTTCGCGATTTTTTCTCGCGGTAAACGGACGAAACTCGCGATTTTTCCGCACATGAATGAAAAAATTCGCGATTTCTCCAAACCCGATCAACGAAATTCGTGATTCTTAACTGAGTGACTAAATTTGTAATTCTTCCCGCGGATAATTTATGAAATTTGCAATTTTCTCTCGATAAATTGACGAAACAAGCGATTTTTCCGCAGCAGATCAACGAAATTTTAAAATTTTCAGCACCTCATCGACAAAATTCGCTATTTTTTAGCACTCGATCAACGAAATACGCTATTTTCCGCGCCCGGTCAACGAAATTCGCGATTCTTAAACGATTGTTGAAATATGTAATTTTTCCTGCGGTAGATTGATGAAATTCGCGATCTTTTTCGCGATATATTGGCGAAACTCTCAATTTTTCTGCAGTCATTCAACGAAATTTGAGATTTTTTCGCATATGATCGACTAAAATTGCGATTTTTCAAAATGCGATCAACGAAATTTGCATTTCACAGCCTAGAATATACACATTTAACGCACTCCATCCACCATCAAATAAAATTCATTCTGGGAGAAGAAGGCTTTAACATAAGAAAATGGAAAACAAATGATCATTCATTGAAAGTTCGATTTAAAGAAGATGCTAACAACGAATCCACGTCGTGTAAGGTCCTTAGCTATTGCAGGAATTCAGCAGATGATGTCTTAAGTGTTGATGATAAACCTTTAAGGAATAAAGATATGACAGAATTAAAATTTACGAAGAGAAGTGTAATAAAAACTACCGGAAGATCCACGTTCCTTTGGGCTTAATATCACCATTTTCGGTTCGAGCTAAAATATTCTTGCAAGACATATGGAAGAAAAAACTTGATTGGGACGATCCTTTACCACCAGACTTAGCAAAAATATTTCATTATTGGTGTGAAGAAATGTTTTACTTGAAACAAATATCTGTGGCAAGACATCTATTCTCAATGAAAGGAATAGAGTAACTAAGTGATTGTCAGTTTAATGTCTTCGTCGATGACAGCAAACGAGCTTACGAAGCAGTTGTTTACGAACGCTTTTGCACCTCTGATGGAAAATAGCATTCAAATTTAGTCACTTCAAGGACTACTTCACTCTAGTTCAAGAAATAATTCTGCCGAGATTGGAACGTCTTACTGCACTTATAGGATCCAGATTGTTCCATTACTTTTTAACTCCATTTAACCAAGGGAGGTGAAGACTAACTTTTGGTCAGATTCCATGATTTTTCTTCACTGAAGAAGGCGGTTTGGAACACCAAGGCTAAAGAGCTGTGAAAACCAATGACCAGAATCCAATGTTGATATCTTTCCAGAAACCAACTTAGAAAGCAAAAAATATGAAGTGATAGCTTTTTTGTGACTACGAAATTTGATCTCTCTTTGACATCCTAAGATCAAGGAGACTTAAACAAATATGAGAAATAACTGCATGGATCCAAAGATTCGCCCACAATACAATAAATCCCCAGAGTAAGAAAACTGGGTCCTCATCTACAGAAGAACTTGAATTAGCCGAAGAATACTGGATTAGAATTACTCAAATAGAATACTTTTCTGGAAAATATTCAATAGTGACGCAAGGAAAATTTTTACCGTCTTTACTCGACCGTTTAATCCAATTTCAAGTGAAAGAAAATTATCCTGATTGGTGGACGATTACAACAAGCTAATACTCATACCATGAAGTTCATCCAATTTTACTGCATAGTATTTCTCTTTTATTAAACCTTATCATCAAAGACTGCCATGGAAAAAAAGGCATGAAGGTGTCTCGCAGGGCTGCCACAGGCGACTATTTTTATATTCTCTTCGCACCAGTATTTAAAAAAATGTATTTTGTAGCCTATTTCTGTCGCAAAGTTGTTAAAGCGTAGGTAAAAGATTTTTGTTTTGAAAAAGTAGTGCAAAATAGAATTAAAAAATAGCGTCTGTGGCAGCCCTGGTCTCGAGAACTTTCACGCAAGTTAGGTAAATAATCTGGATTTTTAGACAGGACAAAGACCCGTATTTTGATATTTAAGTGCAAGTTATGTGATAAACTTCGTATTAAGCCTGCCACACAGATTCCTGCACCTCTACCTGCCGACAGAATAAACGAATACTATCCACTGAAAGTCACAGGCAGGCCTAGACTACTTAGGTTTATTCTACGTTGAGGTCACAATGAAAAAAGAAAACTTACATATTGCTCTTCACATGTACAGTCGTGGGAAAAAAAAGTAAACACCCCCTACTAACTCCTCAACAAATTATCGTAGAAGAAAGTTACTGCTATCGAACGATTGGAAATAAAGTATACTTTTAAATGATGTATATAAAATTTGCTTAGGGGGGCATCTACATATTAAAACGAAACATAACTTTATTTTTTTCAATAGCAGTACACAATTCTGGCAGCATAAATGAACTCTACACTCTTCAATTAGCCTAAAAACGAATTTTTATGCAATTCGTACCATAAGTTTCCGAGAAATTAATTATTTTAAAACGAACGTATTTTAAGGGCTGTATCCAAATTGAAGTTCCGCACTCGATTGTTAACCGAGAGAGCCCCTTTCTTGATCAAGGCACCTTAAGCGCCACTCAAGGAGTCAATGAAGCCTGTTAGATTGCAGTACAGCAGAATAAATTTCAAAATATCTATTCACTTGCATCGTAGACGGCCCCTTAAACCATCATTTTGCCGTTTTTTAAGCATAATTTGAAAACTAGTTGGAAGAAAAATGTGAAATTTTGGATTTCCATAAAGCAGGACTTAATAAATCTAAATCCATCAAAAAATTGTAGGTTGCAATTCATAATTTTTTTCGCATATTAAATTCATAATTCATATCATAAAATTTTAAACATTGCAAATTCAGCGTATTTATGTTTTGGTATATTAGTATTATTGCTACAAAAAAATTAGCTCATTAGGTGCATAATTTCAGGAGATATAAACAAAAATATGAAAATGTAATTTAACATTAGAAGCACTAAATTTTGAATGTTTATAATTCAAAAACTTATCATTCCAATGACTTGAAATTTGGTGTCTAGGCATAGTTTGAACCGAAGATTTGAAATATCGCATTAAAATTGGGTATTGCCATTGAAAAAAACGAATTTTGGATTCGTTTTAATATGTAGATAACCCCTAAGAAAATTTTATAGACATCATTTAAAAGTAGACTTTATTTCCAATCGTTCGGTACCAGTAACTTTTGTCTACGATAATTTGTTGAGGAGTTAGTAGGGGGTGTTTATTTTTTTTTCCACGACTGTACGTTAAAAGGGCAGTCTAACTTGAGTACAAAAACATTACATTCATTCAGGTCTTCAGAAAATTCGTATGTAGACGCGAAAATTGCAGCACTGTCTACAGGGATAATGCAAAGAACGTTACATAAAGTAAACGAGAATTAGTTTTACCATGGCAGATTATGGTTAACAAAGAAGTTCAAAATTAGTTTAGTGGATAGTCTTTCAAATGGAATTTTATAGTTGAAAGAGCACCTTGGCGAGGATGCTTCTGAGAGCGTTTTGTAAAATTAGTGAAAATATCTCTGAAAAGAATTCTTCAGAAAACTTCAGTTTTCTTTCAAGAACTGGAAGTAATTGTGATTGAAGTAGGAGCGATTGTCAAATTCTAGACCTCTCACGTATGCTTTTAGGGATCCTCGTGAACCAGAACAGCTCACAGCTTGCCATTTCTCAATTGGTAGAAGATTGCTCAACGCAATAATCCATGGCAAACGTGTATTTGAGAAATGAAATGGTGGCGTGAGTCAGCCCGTATTACTGGAGCCTTACACGCACGCCATATAGGATTGCCAGTTATTTGGACGATTGAATTTTGAGTGACGCTTTTTTCGTATAGAAATATTCGGCTTATTTAAAAAGCCAAATATTACTAGGCGAAATTAGTGGTATTCAAAATTCGTTATGATATTTCCCTTACAACATTGCCCCCGTACCAGAAGTTGCATTAATTTACAAAATGTTTCCATAATAATGTTCTGTAAGTTCAAGGTGAACTCTTGGATGACTGCATTGACTCTTTGGTTTTACTATTTGAATGAATGCATCTAAATAGATCCATATAAATTTCATTGCTATCTGAATTTGATTTTTCTCTATGTCTGCATATTAATTTGTGCTGCAAACTTTATAAAAACCACAATATTACAATGAAGTGTTGATTTTTCTATTTTTTACATTGACAATCAAGTATAATTTTAATAAAGCTACTACAGTGCGTGTCAAAAATTTAACGAGCACAACATAAAATTTCAAAATAAAATTTTATTATTGACTGAAAGTTACTTTCCTTTTCACATGGCCTACAAATTGCAGATTTAAAAGGATATTTAACAGATTTATGCTTTAAAATTTAACTCAAATAATAGAATTTATCAAAAGAACCTGTTGAGCTGAACCAGGTTTCAGACCAGATGCTATAATCATTAAGGTTAGCCGAGTGAAAAAGCTCCACCAGATTCGTCCGGGATAGCTCAGATGACAGAGCACTGGCGGATTCAGCCAGGAGATCCCTGGTTCGAATCCTGGTTCGGACATTTTTCGCCCAGTTGGAAATTTACATTTAATATGATTTATTTACCAATTGGAATAATTGTGTTGAAATTAATCTAGTGTAATTATGCATCCAGTGATTTCTGGAGTTCCATTACCTGTGATTTATTCTGTTGAGCTGAACCAGGTTTTAGACCTGATGCTATAATCATTAAGGTTAGCTTGGTGAGATAGTTCCACCAGATTCGTCTAGGATAGCTCAGATGGTAGAGCACTGGCGGCTTCAGCCAGGAGATTCCTGGTTCGGACATTTTTCGCCCAGTTGGAAATTTACATCTAATATGATTTATTTACCAATTAGAATAACTGTGTTAAAATTAATCTAGTAAAACATGATGTTCTTAATATAATTTTCTTTTTAAAAATAGGGTTACAAAATTCATAGCGGTCTAAAACTAATCAAGCTTGATAACAAGATTAAACAATTAAGATTTGTTCTTTTCAAGTAGAATAAGTCTTTTTTTTTTTTTTTTTTAATAAATTTAAAACATCTTTTCTTTCTTTAACGAAGCAACGATACAGCTAAAGAAATTTATAAATACGAATAAAAAATCAAATACGAATTAAGTTTTTTTTTTTTTTTTTACTCTTTACATATTAAATGTTTTTGCTATAAAACTATAATTAATGAAAATAGTTTTTAAAGCACGTGTCTTTTTATGGGAAAAGGGTGTAGAAAATTTTAAATAAATTCCAAAAAACAATTATATGTGGCAAAAACATATTTATGTATTGCCAATTGGACAAGTTATTTTTTCTAGATGTTTAATATTTTTGTTTCCTTTTCAGCTTACAGGCTATGAAAGCCTGAGAGCTAATGTGCCCGCAGGCTCTGCATACATGTATGTACGTAACGCGATAACACTTGATAAAAATATCCGATTTGCTTCAAATTTGGTATATAGGTTAATTCTGATAAGGTTTTTCCCTTCTTAGTTTTGAAGGTTCATTGGTTAAGTATAAAGGGGTGGAGGAGAGGTGGCTAATCACCCATTAATTTAGATAAATCGGATTTTCATGCAGAATTATCCGATTTGGTTCAAATTTGGCATACCGGTTTATTCTGATAACGCACTTTCCTGATTAGATTTGGAGATTCATTGGTTAAGTATCAATGGGGAGGTAATGGGGAGGTAACGGGGAGCTAATCCCTCCCTTAATTTAGATAAATGGGTTTTTCATGCAGAATTATCCAATTTGCATCAAATTTGGTATACCGGTTTATTCTGATAAGGCGCTTCCCTTATTAGATTCAGATGTTCATTGATTAAGTATAAAGGGGGGAAATGGGGAGGTAATCCCGCCTTAATTTATTTTTCGAGGACATTATCATTTGAAATAAGAATATAATATGTAATTAGTGTGAATAGCCTGTGAGCTTAATCCCATCACTTTAACTGGGCACTTTTCTTTTCATTTGGATATTTGTTTAAATAAAATTACTGGATTTAAAATTTTTCTAATGATTATTTTTCTTTTCTTTTTAACACTTTCCAACAAAGTTGAAAAGTGTTTATGGCTTCGGTTTGTCTGGCCGTCTGTCCATGCTCTAACTCTCGTAAATATGCTCGGATCGTTCTGAAATTTTTGGATGTTAGTGACCTCTACTATAGTACGTCCCCTATTGCAAATGAAGTTTGTAGCATGTTTAGTTCATTTACAGGGACAGTCAAAAGTTTTCCGTTACATTACGGCCAATGGGAGAAAATCGTTTCAAATGATTTTTAATGGCGTTACACTCTTTCAAACATAGTAAAATTGACATTCATTTATGAAGCCCACTAAAATATGCATTCTGTTGAATATGCGGTGCAAAGAATAGTTATTGTTCATTTACAGGGCTACACAAAAGAATTCCGTTCGTAATGGTATAGGGGAAATTGTTTGCGGTATATTTGAAAAGATTTCATACTATATTGTATCCGGATTACTGTATATTAGTAATGATTGCTCGAAATGCATTCTTAATTATGATATGCGCTTTTTTAGGGTTTCGTTCATCTGACGAAACCCTATTCGTCTCGCTCCTCTGTCTGTCTGTCTGTTTGCCCGTTTGTCCGTCTGTCACAGTGCTCGTTCTCAGAAAATATACATGTTGGAGACTTAAAATTTTGCATACTTATAGCTGAACATCACACATCATACGACAAAACATAAAATTTTGAAAAAGTCGTACATTTAACCCTTTGGGTTCCCACATGTGTATTTTAAACAATTCTTTCTATGTGAGCACTAATTAGGTTGGAGGCGTGAAATTTTGCATACTTATAGCTGAACACCACGCATCATACGACAAATCGTAAAATTTTGAAAAAGTCTTACATTTAACCCTTTGGGCTCCCATAGGTGTATTTTAAACAATTCTTTCTATGTGAAACCTAATTAGGTTGGAGGCGTGAAATTTTGCATACTTATAGCTGAACACCTCACATCAAACGACAAACCCTAAAAGTTTGAAAAAGTCGTAAATTTAACCCTTTGGGCTCCCACATGTGTATTTTAAACAATTCTTTCTGAGTCCCTAATTAGGTTGGAGGCGTGAAATTTGGCATACTTATAGCTGAATACCTCACATAAAATGACAAATCATCAAATTTTGAAAAAATCGTACATTTAACACTTTGGGATCCAACATGTGTATTTTAAACAATTCTTTCTAAGTGAGCCACTATTTAGGTTGAGGCGTGAAATTTTGCATACTTATAGCTGAACACCGCGCATCAAACGACAAACCGTAAAATTTTGAAAAAGCCGTACATTTAACCCCTTGAGCTCCCACATGTGTATTTTAAACAATTCTTTCTAAGTGAGTCCGTATTTAGGTTGGAGGCGTGAAATTTTGCATACTTATAGCTGAACACCACATATCATACGACAAATTATAAAATTTTGAAAAAATCGTACATTTAACCCTTTGGTCTCCAACATGCTTATTTTAAGCAATTCTTTCTAACTGAGCCCCTTATTAAATAGGAGATTTGAAATTTTGCATAATTATAGCAGAACACCTGAGGCCAGGCGACAAATCATAAAATCTTGAAAAAGTCTTACGTTTAACCCTTTGAGCTGCCACATATGTATTTTAAGCAATTCTTTCTAAGAAAGCCCTAATTAAGTTGTAGACATGAATTTTTGCATACGTATAACTGAATACCTCAGATCACATGGCAAATCATAAAATTTTCAAAAAGTCTTATATTATTTACTCCTCCGGGCTCTAATTCTCTATTATTTACTCCCGGCCGTTAGCTCTCCGGTGGAAGTAACAGATTTTTCAAAAGGATAAAGTGTTTTGAAATTAATATTAAACGAAACCCTCTGTGCGATCTGTGATCACACTTACCTACTTGTTCACTAAATTTATGCATACAATAAAGTGCGTATAAATGCTATCTATTTATATAAAATCCAAGTCTCTGTGTGTCCCTTACTATTCCGGTAGGACCGCCTCATTGAAATGAGTAATTGTTGAAAAATATTAATGCAGGGTTACCACAGTAGCGCCAAATGTTAGCCAACTTGGCGATAGCTGGCTAATTTGGCGAAATTCCCATTTAAAACCATTAATCTTTCATAATGGAGGTCACCGAAATTTAATTTAAACTCCACTCTTTTAAGATATTTTTTTTCGAAATCTATGGGTGAGAATTTAAAGTACATCTTTACATCTTCCTCCCGATACTACAAATAAAATAACCGCCAATAGACAACGGTGTACTGTGTGAGCTCCTAACTGCGCGATTTTAATGTGCTTTAGGTACTTTTCCAGTATAGGTGCCTTGGCGAAAAAGGAAATTTGGTAACATATTTTCCGGGAACCTATTCACTGTTTCATTTTATATACACACGCATTTTTTTCGATATTTATACGATTTTTTTAACATAAAAAAGCCGTTTCTCTATTTTTATACAGAAACAGATGTAATTTGTTCATAAAAACATCAATAATATACATATAAAACAAACAAAAACGCTCATAAAATTTGTTTTCATAGCTGTTTATATGATTTGACAACAAATCTCGATATTTTTCCGTTATACGGACACTATGCCAAAATGTATGCTAATGCGCCAATTATTTCAAAATGCTAAAAGATACTTGTAATTTTATGTCAGCAGTTTAATATGAGTTTTATTTTATTGCTTTATTTTATAGCAGTTATTTGTTCACTTATTTTAAGTATATATTTGTGATTTGATGAAATAGTTCGTAAAAGTCTGGAATTTTCAAATGTTATATTTTTTAAATGCTCACTTTAGTATCGACAATGGTTTTTCTTTTATTTTTCAAATGCTTCAATTCACTATTTTGCGCCAACTATTACTCTTGGCGACAATGGTGTCCGCATAACGGAAAAGTACCCAAATCTCACTTTCTGATGCCCAAATTACACCAAGCTTTTTTTTAAAAATGCCAAAGCTCCTACAGTGGAAAAGTACCAAACTGTCTATTATTTTGCGCTATTCGTGTTATAGTTTGTACTATATGCAAGGGGAGTGGAGCGAAGAGTTTAAACATTAAATATTAAAGTTTCGGCACAGATGTCATATACGCCCCATATTGGCGCGATTTTTTTCTGACGCCAATGTCATATACACAACGGGTACTTAACTGGCGCCAAAGTGTCGTAATTTTGCTTGATATGGTAATCCGGATGTTGTTGTTTATGCTGTTGGTGTTTTCGCCAAATTGGCGTCGGAAAAAATCGCGCCAATATATGATAACGTATATGACAACTGTGCCAAAGTTTCTGTAAAGCAGTATAAGACTAAAAAATTAAGAATAAAATAAATGCAAAATAAGACTAAAGAAGAAAGAAAAATCATGCAGAACATGTCATATTCGCCCCATATTGGCGCGATTTTTTTCGGTTGCCAATTTGGCGAAAACATCAACAGCATAAACAACATAATCCGGGTTACCACATCAAGCAAAATAACGACACTTTGGCGCAAGTTAAGTACCCGTTGCCTATATAATATTGGCGAGAGAAAAAAATCGCGCCAATATGGGGCGAATATGACATCTGTACCAATCATGCGTTAAGCATAGAATATGAAACACTTTCCAACACATCCTGAATGCTTTAACAAAACTTCGTTATTTAGGGAAATAAGGTAAATAAGATAACGTTACTTCTTAGATATCCCGTCGACCAATTTCGCCAAATTATATAAATCGCCAAATCAATAGTAAAACATTGATAAAAATACAAATAAAACGTCGAATTAATGGTTTTATTGGCCATTATTGGCATTTAATTAATTAATTAATGGCAACCATTATTGGCAATTAATCTTACAATTTGGCGACAGTAATTTGGTCGACGGGATAACTAAGAAGTACCAAGATAACTAAGTAAACATTTTAGAAAACGCATAAAAAAATTTAAAAATTGATTTCAGCAGTTACCGTCCATAGCCAATAGTACCGTTATTGCATGCCACTATTTAGCTAAAATTTAACTTAAACTACTCTTAAAACTACTGAAATCACATTTCCAGATCATCCATAGACGGTTATGTATCCAATTCTTTGCGTGACCACGTATATCATTTTATTTATATTCCACAAACATTTCTTAGGAAACTAAATGCAGTTCAGCGTAAAAATGCATAACTCCTTTAAAAACCACCTTTAAGCAATTTATTCTCATACTCAGTAACCCTTACGAATTCTTTTGTGTAGCCCTGCATATGAACTGTAGCATTTATACACACAGTATAGTATGCATAAATATAGTGAAACATAAAAGCGCATATCATAATTAAAAATGCATTTCTAGCAACCATTGCTTATGTACAATACTTCGGAGAAAAGTTTCTTGGCGAGAAAGAAGTTTGCCAACGTATTTTCTGGCAACCTATTTACTGCTTCATACTCACAAGGAATTTTTTCCATATGTATACAATTTGGCACAGATGTCATATACGCCCCCATTGGCGCGATTTTTTTCCTACGCCAATTTGGCGAAAACATCAACAGCATAAACAACATTCGGGTTACCATTACAAGCAAAATAACGACACTTTGGCGCCAGTTAAGTACCCGGTGCGTATATGACATCGGCGTCAAAAAAAAAATCTCGCCAATATGGGCGTATATGACATCTGTGCCGACAATTTAATATAAAAAAAGCTATTTACCCATTTTTATAAAGAAACAGAAGTAATTTTTTCACAGATGTCATATACGCATGGGGGTTAACGTGATTTTTCTATGACGCCAATTTGGCAGAAATCTCGCTTTCGAATACCAGTTACTTATATATTTTTCAATTATTTGCTATTATTTTGAAAAGGAACTAACTATAAATAAATAAAAGTTTGAATAATAACTATAGAACAAAGCAGTTTATATAATTAAAAAACAGAAAATAAAAGTAAATAAACAATTTATTAATAAATAAAAAACAATAGCCGGGTTACCATAGCCGGTAAAATAACACCATTTTGGCGCCAGTTAGGTATCCCGGTTCATATCTGAAATCTGTGCCGTAATTTGTATATAAAAATAATTATATATATTTAGAAACTATTTTTTATGCATATAAGTGCATATATAAACAAAGATAAAAGTTTATTAGATTTGTTTTCATGGCTGTTTATATATTTTCGCAACATATCTCACTTTCTGATGCCCGAATCGCGCCAAGCTTTTTTTTAAAATGCGCTATAATGGAAAAGTACTTAAATAATTAATTAACAAAAATAACAAATTATACAAACTAAAACTTTTTATTTCGAGATCAAAGCATTGTTTTTAATTTCGATTAAAAATACATATATCCTTGGATAACTTCAATTGAAATTAGTTTCACAGCTTAATATGTCATTCCATAAACCTAAACAAACACAAGTGATTCATTCATCGTGAAACGTCAAAAATATTAAATCATTGAGGTAATCATTCACAAAGTAAGTTCCCCAACAATCAATGGGCAATATTCTAATGACGTCATAGTAGGTAAAATGGTGGCGGTATCGTTTGTTTATGGTTTGTAATCACAAAGATTTAATTTTGCAATGTCTCTTAGTTACTATATTTTATTATCATATTTATGAACTCAGAACAAAAGCCTATTTTTTCATTATTTAGTTATTAAAGACGGAAAAAAATCATAAATGCATGATTTGAAAATTTTAAATAATTTTCTTTCTTAATACTAAAAAATAACATCATAAAGTAACAGCGGGTTTAAGTTAAATAAGTTAAACTGTTTAATTCTGTTGTAATGTTCAAAATAATTGTATTTATTAGATTTCAGTACTCAATATCAGGGACCGATTAAACTTTGAAGTTAGAGGAATTACAATGTCATTTCAGGACCTTTCTTTTGGAGAAGCTCTTCTAAATTCCATATATACATGGAGAATCTTCAGTGTTTGAAATATTATTCCTAGGACTGACATAACCCGAGAACGGCCTGCAATTTTACACAAGTTTTTGAAAGCTACTTTGTATCAGAAATTTTACTAAAAACTGGTTACTTTTTTGTTATAGCGGCCCACACTATTAGGATTATGACAAGTTGCAGCCAATTTCGCCAACGTCGTAACCAAGATCATGAAGCACACACATATAATACCATATAATACCATTTCATGAAATCGTATACGATAATTTAATAGTTTTTACCCTTACTTCAAGTGTGTTATTTATTTATTTTTAAGGCTCAACAATCTAAATTGTCCAATATATAAATTTAAAAAAATGTAAACAAAGATTGAATGGACATGACCGCAAAAAGCCTCAAATATGCATAACACTTGGAACCAAACTGTGAAGATTAGTGGTCTTCTACTGTACACAGTTTTTCATAAATGTGTTTCGTTCTTAAAATGTGTTATTTTCATCTATCACTGCGGAACAAGCGAGAAAACTCATATTCTTGCACATGAGTTGTATATATCTTTATATCTAAATTTCCGTCATTTTTGACGGGCTACCTTTCTAGTAGTTCATATAAAGAGCTACAGAAATGAATTCGTTTAGGTTACTGAGTATGAGCATAAATTGCTTAAAGGTTGGATTTTAAAGGAGTTATGCATTTTTACGCTGAACTGAATTTAGTGTACTAAGAAATATTTGTAGAATATAGATAAAATGATATACAGGGCCACGCAAAGATTTGGATTCATGGCCGTCTGTGGGTGATAATTTCTGGTAATGTAATTTCTGTAGTTTTAAGCGTGTTTTAGTTTGAATTAATTTTTAGCTAAATAGTGGCATATAATAAAGGTACTAGGTAAACTACAGGGCTGTACAAAAGTATTCAACTATGTTTCCATCTATTAGTATAAATTGCTGAAAGATGAATTTCAACCTGTTATGCATTTTCTTGCTAAACTAAATTTTCCCATTATATAGTATATATATCAACATACAGACCGAATACAGGGCTGTTCAAAAGAATTGGAATACATATTTGGCTATGGGCGGTAACTACTGTAATCGGATTTTTAAATGTTTACTTAGTTATCTTACTTACCTTAATTCCGTAAGTAACGAAGTTTCGTTAAAGCTTTCAGGGAGTGTTGGAAAGTGTTTCATAATCTATGCTGTACGCATGATTTGTCTTACTTGTTTAGTTATATTTTTAATTAAAAATGTAAAAAAAGATATTTTCACATGTTTATGTAAGCGGAAGCATTTAAAATTCAATAACCACGTAAAAATTTTCAATCACGGCGTATATTGACGAAACGATATCTTTTCTAAATCTTCCCCAGGGAGAATTATTCAAATATTTAACAGAAGTGTTTAAATGGTAATAGGTTCGTGTAAAGTAGAATACTAAATGAAACTGGTCAACAAATGAAAAGCTTATTAACGGAAAGAGGATAATTGTAAATGTTTTAGAGATTTACTTAATATTTTCATTAAAATCCATTTGTTAAGTAAATTTATTGCGACTTGTTACCTAGATATTGCCTTATAGTAACGAAATTATATGCATGCATTGACACTTTAAGACCGATATTTTCTTCATTAAATGTACTCCTAAACAAAATAAAAAGTCTTTTTTGAATAGATGTATAACTTTCAGGGTTCGTAAATACAAGTCTGCCACAGGCGACTATTTTTTAATTCTCTTTCGCACCACTTATTTGAAGCAAAAATCTTTTTCATACGCTTTGACAACATTTGCAAGAGATATATACTACAGAATGTATTTTTTTAAATAGTGGTGCGAATAGAATATAAAAATAGTCGCATGTGGCAGCCCTGTAAATATCATGATAATTTCGAAAATATAAAAAATATCCGATATTTTGATATACACTGAAGAGCCAAAACATTATGACCATCTCCACATTTTTCAATAAAGTCGCCTTGATGGCGTGGAGGGCACGTAATCAGGTGGGGGATGGTATTTGATGGTATTGGAGTATGAGGAATCATTTTTGCGCTTACTTCTTCATGTCATGGGAAAAGCAGCTGATCTAAGCGATATTGATAGAGGGCAGAATTCAATGGCCCGATGGCTCAGAACAAGCATCTCCAAAACTGCACGACTCATGGGTTGTTCGCGACGTATCTTTGTTAGTACGTATGAAAAGTGGATGAATAGCCTTGAAATCATCAACAGACGTTATGGCGTTGGACGTTCACGTGCTATCAAGAAAAAAGGACGTCGAAGACTCTCCCGCTTGGTAAAGAAAAATCGACTACAGACAATGGTTTAGCTGGCAAGCCCAATACAATACAAGTCCAAGGAGAATAGTTTCTGAGTACACAGTTCAGCTGACTGTCAGATATGAGGCTACTCAGCAAACGTTCCACTCATGTGCCTCTGTTGACAAAGCATCATCTCCAACTAATCCTACACTAGACACCGGAACATCGTGACTGGAGATGGATCATTGGCAGAGAGTTGCCTGGTCGGATGAATCACGATTCATTCTTCAACACATCGAAGGCAGTGTAAAGGTACGCCTTCTTTCAGGCGATCTGTTGCTCCCCCTTATGCAGCAGGTCATACACAGACCGGTGGAGCCGTTATAAAACTTCGGGAAACGTTCTCGTGGGCATCCCCGGGACCTCTGATTGTTGCAGAACAGAGACTATGAAGACCGCGGATTATCTGAACATCATTGCAGAAAAGTTGTACCCTTACATGTTATCTGTCTTTCCAACTGGAAATGAAGTTTTCGAGTACGACAATGCTCCATGCCATGGTGCTCGAATTATGATGGAGTGGTTCCAAGAACATAATATCGAATTCCAGTTAATGTCCTGGCAGTCTAACTCAACGAATCTTAATATAATAGAGCAGATTTGAGATGTCGTGGAATGGTAACTCAGCGCTCAAAAACAACCATGTTGTAATATTACGGATTTGCGCGACCTCTGCTTGAATATCTGCTACAATCTGTCTTCGGCCTTCTACCAAGGACTTGTGTCATGCATGCCAAGGCGGAGTGGAGCTTTTTTGCGGACCAAGGGCGAGACATTCGTTTTTAGGTAGGTGGTCATAATGTTTTGGCTCGTCAGTGTATATCCGATATGTTCGATATATCAGATATTTTCGATATATATCCGATATTTTCAAAATAGTCAACATATTGATAATTATAAATATTTTCAGACATAATATAAATTAGAAACTAAAACATGCATTTAGCATGGAAAATTAATAAAACAATATTCTAAATGTATTTTTCCCACTTATGTAACATAATTGAAGATCAACTAATTGAAAACAGGCACAATTTGCTTTTTACACTCACAAAAACAAACTATGGGATTAACTATAATGTTTCTGTGAAATCTTGTGTTTTATACAAAAAAAAATCAGGTACAAAATAATTTATTTTTATTGAAAAATTTAACATAAATGTAAGCTTTTATGCTTTTTCATTCTCTAACCTGTAGTGTACTTTACAATAAAGAAAACCAGAACAAGAAAAGATTCTAATGATACTGTAAATACTTCTCTAAATTAGACAGTTTATCTTACAATAGTTGTTTTAAGTAACATTTAAAAATTCAGCTTCAAACAAAAAGCTTGGGAAAGATTTTTTTATTGTGTGCGTGTGTGTGTGTGTGTGTGTGGGGGGGGATGTTGGGATACTAAAAACGACGTGCCAAAACAAATGTTCTTATCTACTGAATAACCAATCAATAACTGTTAACAAATTCATTTACACTTGTTTTGACTAAAAATATAAAAAATATCACATGCAATATTTTGAAAATCTGTATCAAATATATGAAAATATCGAAAATACCAAACTTCATGATATTTTGAAAATAAATATCGGATATATATCATAATATGTATCAAGATATATATCCTTTGATATATATTGCCAAACCCTGATAAATTTAAAAGAATATTTTTAAAAATAGAAACTTTTGCGTAACGTGTATAAATTTTGAAAATTGAACATAAAATGTAAATCGAGAAGAGTTATGAAACACGATTTAATAATTTATGCATATAATCATTTCGAATTTAGTTAAATTAGTAGAAATAATTTTCACGAAACTTTAACTGTAAAACAATTTACTCAAAAGGCTTCTATTTACTGATGATTAATTTAATAATTTTTTTAAGATTGGAAAAAAGATTTAAACCAGACGTACTTAACCTGCGCCCTCCAGACTTTTATATGCGATCGAAACACGCAATCATTATCCATATTTATAAATAATAAATTTTTCAATGCGTATGAAAATGTTTTAAAACGTGCTTGAGCCACTATTTCTATGTTAAAAACCCTTAAATTTTTCGCATTTCTTTTAAATGTAATTATTGTGTATTATTTTTTAATACTAATAATTTGTACCTATTAATTAAAGATTCTTTAAGATCTTTGTTGCTGTTTCATAGATTTTTATTTAAAGATCAAACATGTCCTGTCATTTTTAATTAAATGAAAAATTCATTAAATCCTCTTAAGTGTAATTTCTTACTCAAAAGTTCTTTTTAACGAAATAAATTTCCGCATATATATTTTTACATTTAAAGAGATAAAAAGGTTTTACATTGAGAAAAATTTAGATTTCTTCAAGAATTTTTCCTGATTTTTCATCTTTTTATCTTGTCTATTCTGCATTATTTAAATTAAACTTTCTAATTATTATATAGTTAATATTGATTTTATTATGATTATTACGTTACGTGCAATAATGCTGCTTTTGTTATTTTACAATTGTAATTATTTTTGTGATTATATGACTTTTATTACTATACATGTTTAGTGTGATTCGGCTAACCTTGTTTAGCAGGCGTATGGTTGTGGCCTGGAAAACAAGAGGTTGATTCTGGCTGTTTTAAACCAATTTCAAAATAGAAGAGGATTTCTGATATTGTATTTATTTACTGTTGTTGATACCAATGATACACATGGCTCTAGAATGATTTATTTTCATAGTTTCAAGATCTTGTGCATCAACCAAACAAGAATTCAACTTGTTATAAAATAACATTTTGGGGACAAAGAAATAGACACTTCTATTTAAAATCTTAAATAGTGCATCATAACTAATCCACATGGATACAAAAATAAATACCGGATGATCCAAGATAAATGGAAGTATAAACCGCATTACGACAAAAGTATGGCACAGTTTTCATGTAAGTGTATAGAATTATATGAGATTTTTTAATAATGAAAAATTTAGCTAAAGAATAGATATATTTGCAAATAAAAATTTGTGCTCTCGAAGGGGATACGTGTCGCTATTTTGAGCATCATATGACATAAATGACATAAAAAGTTCTCTCAAGTGTTGTGTATAATGTTGCCCTTTCACACAATTCTCATTATTGACTGTCGTCACTTGAATATTTGTAATACTCGCATCATTGTGAAGTGTGATACGCCTACGTACAGTACAGCTACAGCGTGCTGATACAACTGAAACACTACTTGTTGGAAGTAGATGTAACTATTCTGGCAGTAAAAGTTACGTTATTAAAATTACACCGTGCCTTTTTGAGTATTATAGTACAAACGGTATCATGCTACAACCTACACTTTTCAAATTAATGAAAACTTTTCACTTTTGGATCATCCACTATGAAATAAATGCTATGAATTTCCATTGGCTCACACCGCTCAATAAAGTAAAAATGCTATAGATCATCGGTGATTCACACGTCAGCGAAAATGTTTTCAAGAATACTGAGCAAGTGAATTATTTCGTCGCTATTAAATGGCCATCGTCAGGGCCAAATCCAGCATATTTGTAACTCTTTTTGCCGCTAAAAAATTTCAGCACCTTGCCTCAAATGTATCCTTTTCGACACTTTCTAAAATAGCTTAAAAGTATTTATGATTTCGGTTTGTCTGTCCGTCTGTCCGACCTGTAACTCTCTGAAATATACTCGGATTGTCCTTATTTGGTTGTATGTTGTTGATGTTTACTGCTATTTATTTACAGGACCACACAAAAGAATTCCGTTACCTAGTGGTCTATGGAGAAGTTACTTCAGCGTATTATAGTTCTGTTGCTACACTATTTCAAATAAAATGAAAACTATGTACATTACTGAGGCTTACTACAAGATACTTGTTGTATAACATGATGTGCATAGCACTTATCGTTCATTTACAGGGACACGCAAAAGATTCGTATAGAGTACTGTATCTGAAATACACTGTCTATTAGCTATAAGTACTGGAAACGCAATTTCATTTATGGTATGCGCAATCAACAAAATTTTTGCTTAGTATGTGGTGTGTATAAATGCTATATATCATTCAGAGTTTCACAAAACAATTCGCAAGCACTGCGGATTCTCAGTGTGAATAGCTTAAAGGCAACTTTACTTTTAATTGAGTTATGCACTTTCAAGTTGAATTATATTTGCTATACTAAGAAATTTTTGTATAAAATAAATAAAATCATATACAGGGCCACGCAAGTAACTGGATACATGACCTCCTAATGATGATAATGTGTGCAAATGTGATTTGAATAGTTTAAATTATGTTTTAACTTGAATTAAATTTTAACTAAATATGTAGCGCATATAAAAATCTGTTGATTATATACAGAGCTGTACAAAGAATTCAAGTATGTTTACGTATATTCATAGAAACTGCTGAACGTGAATTTTCAACATATTATGCATTTTCTTACTAAAGTAAGTTATAGCGTATTTTGTAGAATATGTAAAGTTTGTTAGTTAAACTCACTGCTACACAAGATAATTGGACTTCTTTTCCGCTATGGACAGTAATTATTTTTTTTTATCTTATTAAACAACAAAGTTTCGTTAAAGAATTCAGGGAGTGTTGGAAAGTGCTTCATAATCTATGTTTGAGGTATGATTTTTTTTCTTGTTTAATATTATTATTTCAGTGCATTGTTAGCACTTTTGTCTTTCGTGTATCCTTGTATGAGATCTATAGAATTTATACACACACCTAATAAAGTCAAAATTAGATCAGTTTAAAAATGCATACTTCAGAAGGATACGCACTTCCATCAATTATCATTGTAAGTCAGTCCTTTAACGGAATTATTTTGCGTTTCTATAAAAGAACGATCAATACTTTTCAATTTCTATAATCTATAGAAAACATGCAGTGCAGTTTAGTGATTACGTTATAATTGAAATATCATAACATCGTTGAAATGTACCGCAAACGATTTTTTCTCATAGATCATCATATTGTAGTGCCATCCTTTTGTGCGTCTCTGTGAACGAACTATAAATATTACTTTAGCTATACTCCTGAGAAGGCATGTTGTAGTCCCTCTCCATGATGCATATTAACCTCATTATGTTTGAAATATGGTAACATCAATAAAATGCACCGCAAATAATTTTTCCGCATAGGCCGAAATGGAATGGAATATTTTTGTGTATCCTTGTATACAGCTACAAATTCTATATGCTTCATTTTCTGTACCACATATTCTATAGTAATCCTCTATAACCTACAAAAATTTCATTGAAATACGAGAATAGATAGAAATCAACCGTTGCTCCTCCGCGTTACCTCCCTTAGGGATCAAATTAAAAAAAAAAATCATTCTCCAACTCATATGCGTATTGCTCTCAGGAATACATATATATTCCAAATTTGAAAGTTCTATGTCAACCGGAAGTGGATGAAAAATGAGTCAAAAGATTTGACTACCACACACAAACATATATCTAGTTAAAGGAAAGCATGTAATAAAAATCATGTAATTGGCGTACGAGCGTTCGGTTTGCGCGAAAATTCTTTTCGTAATCAAAAGTTTTGTTTAAGCAAATAAAACGTTTAATTCGACGAACTTTCTATAGATGACGCTAAACCGGCTATGCTACTCAGAAATATGTCAAAAGCTTACACAAACAAGCATTTGATCATACAGGACACCAATTTTTCTCAATTTCTCAAAATGATACAAAAATTTAAAATTTTTCTCAAATATGGTCATTGCAGCAGGAAAAAACTAGCATGTGCATTTTTAAAGAACGACAAAAGAGTCTGTACACGAAAAGTGGTAACTTCAAGTATAAGTCAAAAACATAGTTTAGAGCACAAGCTTGAACGGAGTTACAAATTAAACAGTGTTGAAGAAATTCACAAGCATTTTACACCGTGAGACTTGCAGCGTGTTGTGTCTTTATGCATCAAAGAGTAGCGATATACGAGAAACAAAATTTGATTGGTTAAGAAGATTTTGAGCAAAAACCAATGCCTAAACATTTTGATGAGCTTGATTTGTTCATGTCTAATCAGACTCATCCAGGTGGGTATCGCCAAGTTCCAAATATGGGTTGCTATAGTTTGGACAAAAACGCCAATCTAAATATGCACGCTGCGCGTATGCCACTACTCATATATAAAGGCACTCTACATATTCGGTAGCTTTGCCACTTAGCTCAAATGCAGAACGGAGGACCTGGCAGTCTGCTTCGTCTGCTAAACCCGTATTATTATTAATTTTTAAATGTGTAACTAGGATTTTTGGTTTAACCAATTATGTATATATGAAGAAAGAGATTATAATAAGTCGATTTCTAAAGAAATCAACTTAAAATAAAGATATCTAAAGACCTTTTTGCTTGTTTCTTTTTCATTTTTTTATACTCTGATTTCTAACGTTCTTATGATCAAAAATGTATGTATGTATCATTTGACAAGAGAAACAGAAGTTAAAATTTTAGTGAAATTTATTATTGGATTATAAATAAAACTGAAATTCTAATAAATGATGAATGAAAGTGATATTAATTGTAGAAGAGCTGTAGCACTGATACATTTTCGCATTCGAATAAATCAATCATAAAAATATTTATGCCACTCTGAAAGTGGCATAGCAGAAACATGGCATTTGTAAGCTTTAACGGCTTCTCCCAAGTTGTTAAAATGTTGACCATGTATTTTATTTTTTATGAGCAGAAATTAAAAGTAATCATTAAGTGCTAAGTTCAGTAAATACGGGCAATGACACATCAATTCGATGTGTCATTGCCCGATGCATAGATTAACATCCAAGATCGGACATCCCCATAGAGCGTAATGGTAATGCGATTGCGATCGTAGCGCCCTTATTGACAATGGGGAAGAAACTCCCCATCCTTGTAGTATGCTTATTATTGAGTATCTACCTTATTGGGATCTTTCTTTTTTTAATGTTGTATGTTTACGTTTTCGATAGAATCTTACACCGATACATGAACATAGAATAGAATTCTATTTTATATATCTACTAGCAGGCTACACCCGCTTCGCTGGTCCATTTTCCAATTGAACCTTGATAAAACAAAATGATGAATTCGACCTTATATTTTAAATTAATACGGACCTTCACCTGGAAAGTCTTTCTGCATTTGCTTAATACAATGTGAACGCCATTTAGCTATTATGTTATCTTATGGGTTAGGCAAATTTCGGGCTATTCAGAATAAACTCTTTTATAGTAGACTAGCAGCCTAACGCCCGCTACGCTGGTCAGTTTTTCTAAAGAAGCCTTGAATCAAACGAAATATATCTGTGAATTTGATCATGCGTTTTAAAGCAATATGGACATTTAACTGGAATGCCCAATCTAATTGGTAAAAACAACATGAACGTTATTACGCTATTATATCTTTTGAGCCATACAAAATGTAGGCTGTTAAGGGCCAATCTCTTTCGTTGATCATTTAGTGTAGTATTCGGTGAAGAACGATAGAACAATATGTAATATACTAAAAGGGTTCATGAAAAATTATCAATGCAAATCTCATCAGAATCTGTTAATTGGACATACTGAAAAGGCTAATCGTTCATAATTTGGTTCGCCTGCTTCTAAAACATTCAGCCTTAATTCTATAATCAAGAAACCTGTTGACCAAGCAACACCAAGCGAATGATATGTGCTTTATACTGAAACATTCACTGAAAAATTAACTAACCGAGCAAGTTCCATCAAACTCCATTTAGCAGGATCTTTTAAACTGGAAAATGTACGAAACATTTAATAAAAATAATCTAATTCACAGTTTAAATCCCGTGAAAATTCATTCAGCGAAACCTTAAAAAAAAGCCAATCTTTCGAAATTGGGTTCACCTGATTTAGATCTTTACCCATAATTATTTAATTGAGCAACGTAGAACATTATATTTTATACTAACATCTTTTCTGTAAATTATCTAAGTAACAATGTAAGCACCATCAAAATCAATTCAGTAGAAGTAAATTTAAAAGCGGCCGGAATGAAATTTCTCTTTGCATTTTATATACATTGAGATAGTTAAATATAGCTATCATAATCGCGTTAGCCTGATTATATAGAACTCTCAGGGATGTAGGGGTAGGTATACGTCGCATCATTTCTGGATTTTTAAAGAATGCACAACTTCCATAACTATAGCATTCTAGTATACATCCTTTGTCTGTAGAGTATTATCCTCCAATTTTCTTTACTATACCACAGAGAACTTTTTCCGCATAGCTTCGTAACTAAAAAATTTTGAAAGATATGTAAAATATTGGAAAAATCCCTGAAATATTATCTAACTAACCGTGCAACTGTCATTAAAATCCATTCAGTAAAACTTGAAATCTTTCCTAATCGAGTTCCCCTAATTTTAGAACTCCCGTAACTATTACTAAGCAACTTGGAACGATGGTTTTAGATTAAACTATTTATAAACCAAATTTACCATCTAATAGTGTAAGTTCTGCAAAATTATGTTCAGTAGAATCTGAGTTATAATCAATCGGAATGAAATAGAAATTTCCGCTTTACATATAGTAATAGAAGCCTTCGCCCGCTACGCTGGTCGGTTTCACCAAGCGAAACTTTAATCAAACGAAATATATCGGTGTATTTGATCTTGTGTTTTATAGCAATAAATACATTTATCTCTAATGATCATCCGCGTTGCTGAGAACGATATGAACGCCATTACGGTTTTATATCTTCTAATGTCTCAGACAAAATTTGGACTGTTATGAAGCAAATCTTTTAGTTGATTATTTAAAATTCAATATAAAAAAGAACGGAAAAACAATATGTAGCACATTAAAATCATCCCTGAAAATTAAAAAATGCAAATCTCATCAAAATCCGTTCAGTAAAACCTTCTAATGCGACTAATTTTTCCTAATCGGGTTCACCAGATAAATACAACATTCAGCTATAATATCAAAGTAATGTAGAACAATATATGTATTATATACTAAAATCTTTCCTGAAAAAATATCTAACAACAGTGCTAATTAATTCAGTAGAACATTTAAAAAAGGCTAATATTTCAAAATAGGGTTCACTGATTAAAGAACTTTCGCACATAATTCTATAACTGAGCAACGTAGAATAATATGTGTTATATATGAAACACTTTCTTGAAAATTTATCTAACAATGCAAATCTTCTTAAAATCCACTGAAAAGAACTCAAGTTATAAGCGGGCGAACCGAAATTGCCCTTTTTATTTTATATTTGAAATTGATAGTTAAATATATCTTTCATAATCAAGTTAACGTGATTGTAGAATTTTTAGGAATGTAGCATGGACTATACGCCGTAGACTTTCTGGTGTTTTTTAGAAACTCTGCACTCCATAGCTATAACATATATACTCTCTAATATATACCCTCTGCTTGTAGATTTTATCCTACTTTTTTTCAACTACACCACTGAGAACTTTCCTCATAGTTTCATAACTAAAAATGTAGAATAACATTTCAAATATTGCAACAATGCCTAATATTATCTAACTGTGCAACTCCAATCAAAATACGTCAGTAGAACTTTAAATAAAAGGTAATCTTTCACATTCGGGTTCACCTAGTTTTGGAACTTTCTCTTGCAATCTAATTTTCTACAATCTGATTTGTTGCAAAGTTTGTGCTTCAGAAAAACAATAACCCAGAAGAAAACTTCACTACAGAGAAGTACCACCCATGCAAGAAGTACCAACCATCCACAGAAAATAATCTAACTAACAGTGTAAGTTCCATCAAAATACATCCAGCAAAACTCAAATTATAAACGGGTGGAAGGAAAAGCAAATTTGCATTTTTTATATAATTACAGTACATGTATCTTTCAAAATTTGCCATTCACCTTTCTGTATAGCTTTTCCAATAGCTCTATAACTAAAACTAAGCAACGTAGAACACTGTGTGTATACATAAAAACCGGTCCAAAAACATTACCTAACTAATAGTGGCACATCCTATCAAAATATTATAAAGAATAGGAATAAAATGCAAATTTCCGTTTTAAATATATAGTAGATGATAATGATACGATTTTCTGTAATAGAATTCATCATGAAGTTTTCGCTTCATACATAAACGATGCTCTCAACATTGTAATTAATACACCGATTGATGAAGTATCCGATTACGGAAGATTAACCAGAAATTCCATGAACAACTACCCAGAGAAAGGTGAATATATGGCTTTTGTGATACTTTTATGTTAGCCGGGCGCAAGTAATAAAACAACAAAGATTGTTTCCATATCTTACTCTTATTTTATTATTTTCATTCAAAATAAAAACATTTCACTCATTTCATTTATGATACATGCTTTACACTAATGTCATTGATTGGTTGGTTGATTGATTGTTGACGGCCAATTATCTACACTAGGGATATAGGCCCGAAGGGGAGTGCCCTTCGTGGGGGTCTTTCTAAGGGAACCTAACCCGTATCTACGCATGGAAATCCATGGCTCGAAGAAAACCCCGAAAACTCCGAACGATTAGGCCGACGGGCGCGATTGGGATCGAACCCAGCACCTCCCGTCTACCAGCTTCGAGAGCAGAACCTCTCAGTCACTGGTGGGGCCTAATGTCATTGAAAAAGATGAAAAGTAAAAACAATAGGTAATAAGGCCATAACTTAAAACAAAGAATTGTTTTTAATTTAGATACGCGAAATGTAACTACTGCTATTGGCAATTTTAAAAAAGCTAATGGCGATATTTACATACGGATACGGCTGATATAAAAGTACCCATTTTTTCTTCTTATCCAGGAGCAAGTGATAAATTGCGATGTATTATTTCAATTCCAATTTCTTCCATTAAAAAAAGTAATACTTACGCATTATTCGTACCATGAGATAAATCACCAAAAATAGTTGACAATTGCCAATCTTGTTTATCGTTTGCCAATTATGTTCAAAAAAGTAAATTAACATTCTTAAATACATAACCTTGTTAAAAAGGGCAAATTGTTTTAAGTAAATAAATAAATAAAATATATAACATAAAACTACATACTATAGACTATAAAAAATAAAAATTATAATAATAAAATTAATTTAAAACTATATTAAATAAACTATCAAATGAACAAAAAATAAGGGTTGCTGTAATTAATGTAATTGCCATGCTTGGCGCAGTTGTATCTGACATGGCCCGGATGTAAGTATCACAAAATTTTTAAAGTCGTACAAACATTGCTTTCATTTTTTAAATATCTTCGTTTTATCATGTTAATTTCTAAGTGGATCGCTTTCTTGTATTTTAAATAAATTCAATATATTTTTTTCTTTTTTTCAAGGCGTTTGTATTTATTTATTTTTTTTTAAACTCATATAGCCGGTTCAATTCTTTAACCAAAAGATTTAACAAAAAGATTTAATTTGAATTTCTTCCGTTGCTACAGTAACGGATGTATAAGATGAATGAATATGGCTGAATTATCACTTATAATGTTAGGTATTTCGAGGTTTTGGCACCAAAGACATCGCCAAATTGGAAATATATGAAATATCTCGCAAACTATTGGACTTAAAAGAATTTAGTTAGTACCATTCGATTCAGCATACAAAAATACACCAAAATATGTTATCAGTTGAAAAATAGCTATAAAATCAGATTTTTAAGGAATTTTTTAAAAGTTCGTTCGATTTTTTACCCCCCTTAGGGGTGGAATTTTAGAAAATCCTTTCTTAGCGGCACTCTATGTCATTAGAAGAATTTTTACCCCAAATTTCAAGACATTAGGTTTAGTAGTTTGGGCTGCGCGTTGATTAATACAAAATTCAGACTTTCTTTTATATATATAGATTAATTAATAAAGTAGGGGTTGGGAGGGAAATATGACCGTTATGATCATCAGAAATTAAAATGTTCTCTAGTCACCACACTACTAAAATGAGAGATAATTGCAATGATTGCAGAGAGTGACTACTGATAATTAATCATATTCGGATTATTCACTATCGTTTGTTAGTTCTTGAACTCCTGTCTCCTCAGTTTGGTGCTATATGTGGTTCTGGTAGCTTAAATAAATCTCTCCTACTTTACATTACATTTCGTAATATACGTCTTCTTCTGGCATGTCTACTGCAGTTTTCTATCTTCGGATCACAGCAGAGTAAATACAGCCAAAGAACGTAATAAATTATTTGCACACAACGGACAGTGTTTAACTTTCATGATTAAAATAAATGTGAATCATATAAAAATGGCTTTTTAAAACTCAAGTGTTTGAATAAAATTAAAATAATGTCATTTTCACTGTCATTTCTTTTTTAATACCAGTTGCAATCATGCAGCTGTTAACCTGGAAAAAAACTCGAAAACTGATTGTAATAGAAAAATGAACCTCTTTTTTTTTCATGCAATCCAAATCTTCCCAATCTTCCGTAATCGGGTACACAGCTCAGTTTGACGTCAAACATTGGAAGTGTTTCCAAATATATGGTTATAATTGTACCAGAGTTAGATATAAAACAAAGGTAATTATGCGCCAAACAACATTCCATTAAATAAAGTGAATTTGCTGTTGACTGAATTATAGATCTTTCACCAAAAATACTCTTTGAGAATGATAAATAAAGTCAGTTATATAAAACTTAATAACCTAGTACGTAATAATATACGTAATAATCTTTTTGATGCACCAAAGATTTTTTTTCATTTCTCTAATTAGCATAATTCACAGAGGAATAAATAGGCTTTCTATTTTCAAGATTACATTATTCTTCAGTCTTTTGCCTAAATAAACCTAAAATCGTTAATTTTCATAAAGATTAGTAGCTACGGCTATGAGTCATAAAAAATTGCTTTATAATTATCCAATTTTATCTGAATTTCAGGTACTTTTTTTCTTATCTAGGCTAAAATGATAAATCAACAAATATTGTTTATTTTGTAATAGGAAAATAACTGCAAAAATATATAATACTAAATCTTCTGTTGTCCATTTGCTTCATAATGAAAAACCATAAATTTACTAATCGCTATGTAGAATTTCATGTAATCTTCTGCAATCGGGATCACTGTCTAGAGTCTCTTTCAAATAAAAAGAAACATCCAACAATTCACTAAATATGTTAATTAAAGGGATAACCCGATTACAGAAAATTAATCATATACCTTTCTAAAACCTTCAAAAAAAAAAGAACAGATAGGCCAAAAAAAAAAACTGAAAAAGGGATGACGAATAAAAAGATTATCAAAAATTTATTTCAATATATGAATGCAATATCAATTATAAGCAATTTTTAGTGTAAAATATTTTCTTTTTTGGTATTAATAACGCATAATTCCATAAACTTTCTAAAGAATAATCTTTAGTACTTAACATTTGAAGTAGTAGACATTTCTAAAGGGGACGATACGTGTTAAAAGAAAAGAGTGAGCAATATTCGCTGATCTGAGTTCAAGGTTATAAAAGTCACAAGTTTGGGGAAACAAACCAGCATGTTTCCGTAGTAAAGTATGTAAAAAATATTTTTAAAGGTACACATATATTAAGACAGACTTTAAATACAATAAACCCAACTGGAGTGAAAAATTAGCCGGGGCCAGGAATCGAACCTGGGTCGACAGCATAACGTGCTGTTGCTCGACCGTTAAGCTACCCATGGCCGATGTCCTAGCCTGGCAATTTCTCACTAATAAACCAAGTTGGGGAACGTCACCGACCATCTATCAGATAGCACAGGATGATGTGACAACGATGGATAAATATCTTTTTCCATCGATCCACAATCGATGGATCGATTGTGGATCGATGGAAAAAGATATTTATACAGGCTAGGACATCGGCCATGGGTAGCTTAACGGTAGAGCAACAGCACGTTATGCTGTCGACCCAGGTTCGATTCCTAGCCCCGGCTAATTTTTCACTCCAGTTGGGTTTATTGTATTTAATTGTATTTAAAGTCTGTCTTAATATATTACCTTTAAATTTAAACCCTTATATAATACCTTTAAAAATTGAAAATGGAATTCAGACGTTAATTTATGTGCTTTAATGTAAAAAAATATTTTAAATGTCTGAAATTAAATTATTTAAAATATATGTGGGGGGGGGGGGGGGAGACATTTGCACTAAAATTTAAATATTTGACTCCACTTTCATAATATTAATTGCTATTTATATAATTTACATTTGAATATAAACAATTCCTCCAAAAATGCCGTCTTACACTTGCAAAAACACCTATAATGTATCGATGGGGCTATGTCATGTTTACGCCTTTTTGGATTAAAATCAAATTGTTTGGCGGCAAAATGCTCATAAAATTACTCGTGAATGTAAAAAAGATCAGTCAAATGTAGCGTCGGAATTCCAGTAAAAAAACTGCAAAAAAATATTTTTTCCAGTATTTGGCGTGAAAAGACGAACGCTCCACGCTATTTCGCAAACGAATACATTTCCTGGCCAAATGCAAAAGATTGAAATGCATTTATAAATTTCTTGTTAAATAAGTATTTAAATGCCTAATACTCAATGAATTTAAACTTAAATGGTGGATTAGTTTTTTTTTTTTTTTTTTTTTTTTTTTTCTGTAAGCTTATTAAATGTATACAAATTGCGTGTTGCTGTAGTTATTTTATTTTATACTGTGTCACCGGCTGGATACGTTTTGTGTATTTTGATTATGAATGCTATCATTAAACATTTCGATATGAAGTGGTTGTTTCCATGGCAACAATACATTTCTTTTGTTGTCTCTGGCACTAACAACATCGATGTCAAATTGCGAATGCTTGGAATAGGACCTTAATTTTGAGATTGAAACAATTTTAATCCATTTAAATGTTATTCTAAACGGCATAATTACGATCGTTAAATTTCATTACATACACATATAAAAGTATATGATAAAGCATCAGTTATAAAAATGTATTTATTTAAGTTAAACTCACTTAAACTAACTTCGTATGGAGACAGAGAGTTGAAAAAAAAAATTATTTTTTTTAATATTCATAATAGTATTATTCAAACTTTAATTGTGTCGCCAACCAGCGTTAAATCGCAAAAAATGAAATTTTCATTATTGTTTTACGAACGTTAAATCGAGGTTCTGCTGATTTTGTTAATAAACATATATTATCCTCATGAGAGAAATTCCTTGGTATCATCTTATCAATTTTTCAGATGTGTTTTTCTTAATCTGACGCAAAAGATAAATCGCCAAATCTTGTTGTTTTGTAGCAATATTTCAACTGAGTAAATTTTTAAGCATTAAGAACATTCCCTTTCATGTTTAAATTAAATATTTTCGCTTTTTAATATTATCACTCATTAAAACGGATTTTTTCTTCTTTTTTTCTTTTTTTTCCCCTTTTAAATAAAATTAGTAACAGTTTTTTCTTTTATTTTTCGAGGTGTAGTAGCCGTTTCATTTTTTTTTTTTTTTATCAACGATAAATTTCGCCAAGAAATAAAATTGCAACCTTATCGTCCAAAATAACACAACTTTCCGTCATAATTCTATATCTAATGTTTGTAGAATGATGTGCTATAGCTTAAAACCTTCCCTGAAACGATACCTATCTAACGGTATAAGTTCTATAAAAATCCATGCAGTAGAACTCGTAATCTAGGCGTTCGGAACGAAATTTCCGTTTGGATTTTATATACATAATAGATATAATAGATAGAATAGATAATAGATTATGTGTTATGAACTACCTCAAAGTTTAAAACAGATCGCATTGTTAGATTTCCTAATTTTAACAATATCGCGTTATGTTAGTTCAACATTCCAGCACCAGGAAGCGCACTCTATTCTTAACGAAAGCGTATCTGAACGAAACTCCTTCACGCAACCTTTCCGTAGATACATGAATCGGGAGGTTGGCGGTCTTAACCAATAATTTAAGATAATTGCTGAAATTACTACGAAAAATATTTTAAAGGGGCTCTACGCGGGCCCCTAATAGAGTTAGAGGAAATCGGAAGACGGCAAAATAATCACGGGGAAAAGTTTGCTTGGGTGCTTTGGAGCTACTTTTGGCGCGAGATCTAAGCTCTACGACCAATAGGAGCCCAGATATTTAAGGAAATATGAAGTAACAAAGTCCAAAATAACAGAATTTTCCGTAATAATTCTATAACTAATCTAGGTAGAATGATGTGTTATAGCTTAAAACCTTCCCTGGAACGATACCTATCTAACGGTATAAGTTCCGTAAAAATCCATGCGGTAGAACTCGGAATCTCGGCGTTCGGAACGAAATTTCCGTTTGGATTTTATATACACGAGGTGGAACCCGTCGAATTTCGACGAAAAAAAATGTTTACAAAGGAACTATTACATGGAATTTATAATGCATCGACAACAATAATTACAATAAAAAATCCATTTTACACTTGTTAGTTTAACTCTCCAAAGACATATTTTAACCTAAGATCAACGAAATACTTTTTTCATAAACTTCAACTGTTAAAATTAATGAAAAATTAAACTTTATTCATATGCGTAATCAGTAGCATATAATCACGATAAGTAATTTTGATTAAGTTATCAATTGATGCTTGGTATTACGGAATGAAAAATCAGCCAAAATGATTTCACCTTGACATAATCATAGAAATTTTCCCCCTTTAAAAATCTAAACCGAATCAAGTCATTTTCCCCGGTCCAATCCATATTAGCCATTTAAAATCATTTTAACGCGCAATAGGTTATTAATAAATACATTTTCAAACTTGAAGTCACGTTTGTCAACTATTACAACTTTTCATGTTAAAATTACCACTCGTGATTTGAGGTCTTAGTATAATCTCTATACCTGCGTGTAAAAATTCCAGAAATTTTTTACTTTTAGACGTATTCAAGGGGAAATATCTCATTTTATCAAATAAATTTATCGTTTTCTTTTAAATATAACGTCATATTCCGTCGCTGAAATATTTTGCCTATGGACCATATTCTTCGTTTCGGTTCGAGACTATAAAAGTCGCCATTTTACCTTTTGCGACGTCACAGGAATATTGTCTCAAATTCAATATTAGAGAAATAAAAAAAAATAGTGGAATATAGCAGCAGCATCAGGGAAATAGTGTCTTTTTTAAAGCGTAACGTCATTTTCTGTTAAAATTTTTAAAAAAGATATTTTTTATTGTAATGAGAAAATGGCATCAGTAAGAATATAATCAATAAAGATAGCTAAACCACTTTTAATAGAAATGAAGTACTTCAGTTGTCACGATTAGAAAATTGGTATTAAAAACTATAAAAAAATTAATATCTCAAAAATAAATTGAGATACAGTTTTCAAACAAATTGCATTTAAAAGTGAATTTTTTTCTACATACGACGGTGTAAACATTTAAAATGTGGGGTGTTTAGAAGTTTAAAAATTTGCAGTAGCGAAAATTGCAAAGCCGAAATTTCATTTCAAATTTCAAAATGTTGCCATTCGCAGAATGACGTATGCGTTAAGCACAGATATGTTTGTCCTTTATAATATATATAATAGAATATCTATTCTATTTTCATGCACCGATATATGCTTTTTTTTTTTTCTACATGATTAGTGAACGGTTTTAAGTTCAACGAAAAACTAGGTAAAAATTTCGTCTTGAATGCTATGTATCAAAAGCAATGGTGTAATATAAAAATATACGAAATATTGCACTCTACAAGTCCCAGAAAATTTCATAATTATTGCCCTTCGGTAGGAAAATTTTTATAGCCCGTGTTTTATTAATTTATGAAGTTTAACGTATTAAACAATCGTTACAATAATCTTTTTAAATGTATGCATTTTCACTTCCTTACAGAAAAAATAAAAATATTGTTTTTAATGTAAATAACGTACAATCAATTCATTAATATTTATAATATTAACATATAAGAAATAACAATAATATTACAGATAGGGAAAAATTCCTTCCGACAAATTTTTAGAATTGTATAAATCTAAAAGTTAAAAATAAATAGAGGTACTGACATTACACTCAATAAAATTTTATTCGATATGAATAAATTGACACAATACCTGAATTTGATTTTTTACAATTTAATCTTATAAACTTACATATTTGCATTCTTAACAGAATTTTCTGGCGGTTTTCTTTTATATTATTAGTCTAATTATCATTTTGTAAGTTAAAAATAAACAATACAAGTACGGTTAAAAAAAAAAGTAGCTAAATAAATAAAGCAAGCATGAATAGAATATCGTCTGACACCTGCATCGTTTTAGGAAGGAATAGATATTCAAAGCATAGAGGGTAAACATATTTCTTCAACATAGGTAAATTTCGGAGGTTTTTTAGTTCTTCCCCCTTGTCGATAGTGACGCTAGTACTGTTGCCATTACAGATTTTGCCGTAAATGCCCCATCTTGGTCCTTAATCTATGGCCCGATGTGTCATTTTCATGCTTAAAATAACCCGTAGTTATCGAAGCAGTGTATCATCTGTCGTTGCTGTGGTGCAGAATGACGTGACGGTTTGAAATTTTATTTTTCGTAGTTCTGCAGCTACTTTCGCCAAACAGATTGTGGTACACGATGGAGCATTGATTATTTTACGATTGTCCAAAGGAACGGTTACAGTATATCCAGATTTACCAAAAAAACAGCAATCATTTTTTTTAAAATTCTCCTTGCACGAACAACTTTTGTATGTCTAGGGTCATCTGGAAACACCCAATCGATTGTTGTTTTGTTTCGGGTTCATAGGAATAAATCCGGGTTTCGTCAGACGTTACGATGTCGTACACATGTTTTGAGGCACCAGGGTTGAAAGTTTTTAGATTTTCTTGGCACTATTTCACACGAGCGTCCTTTAAAGCTTGAGATAATTTGTAGGGGTTTCCATCGGGAACACAACTTTTTTACTTTTAAATGATCATGTAAAATTGAATGCAAGCGGGTCCTTGAAGTGTTCAAAGATGCTTTTATTTCATCATATGTCACATGACATCAGAAGCGGTTAGTTTTCTCACAACATTCATGTTTTAGTTAGTCACAGCACTTCAGATCAATCCTGCCGAACATCATGAGTTGGATTTTTACGACCGCCAGATAATTCTTTAACCTTTAACTGATGTCACCGGTCTCTCAGACCGCGGCTTTTTTCAATTTTTATAGATTAACTTGCAATTTTCAGTTTAACTACAAACACTACCGAAATTTTGTTTCGTTTGGAACTTTAGTACTATCACAAGAGACTTTTGAATAGGTGAATTTTAATTATAACCCTCCTGTACAAAAAGTTTAGTACAAAAACACCATCCTATGAGTTAATCGCGTCTTTTATTCACCTTTCGATGGAGCGGTCTCACAGACCACTTCACACTTGTTATGTGTCAATTTCTGTGACATCAGTTAAAGGTTAAACTAGTTGTAAATCATTGCCATAAATGCTGCTTCGTTACCAAGCGTCGATTTCGTTGTATCGCTACACAGTTTCTGTGTTAAACCTTGCCGAAAGTCATAAAAAATCATGGTTCTGAAGTCCTTTCGACATAACTACATAATTATTTAGCATTTCTGATTTTTGAAAGATCATAGAAAATTCACGTGACTGTTCGATGCTTGATAAAATGATTCGATGCGCTGAAAGAAGCTATCTTTTCGTTGCCAAATTCTGAAAACTTAAGTACTGGTCCTCATAAGAGAGAAAAAAAGTTTTATTTTTCAGATGAGATTCTGGATATTCCTTCCCTGAACTATTTTTTAATTATTATTCTTGACTGTTATTCAGCGTACATGAAAGAATAACAATGAGTGGGAATTTGTGCTTTTGATGTTAAAATGAATTAAAAATATTTTATTTTACAGTTAATTAAAAATAATAAATATTATAAATTTTTTTCCTGTAAAGTACAACTTTTCTAGTAAAAGTCATTAGTTCGGCTTTATTATTCTTTCTATTTTTAAATGAAATTTGATCTTTCGTTAAAGAGAATCGTTGTATTTTGTCTAAAACATAAGACTGAAATTCTTTTAAGGCGTGAAGCTTTTAATTAATTATTCTTCTCTATCATCTTTAATTAATGATGTTTAGATGAATAGATTTAATTAAAAATGTCCAGATTTTCTAATTCCTTCCGTTATTTGAATTTGTAAAGTTTTTTTTTCTCTCTCTCTTAGAAACATGAAATTAGGTAGATTTCGCGATACTCTTTCCTTCAAATTAATTGTTTATTGTTAAATAATATTTGTTTTTAATGATTTTTATTTGTATTTCAAATTAAAATGAATTTATTAGTCAGAGTATCTTATTGTAAGAAAAAACCGAATCGAAATTCTCTCGTTGGTTATGGATTGGGACACACATGTCGATATATTGCGGAAATTATATTTTCTAATGTAATTTTCGAATAGACACAATTTAAATCATAACTTAAGAATTTTAAAAAATTTCCATATTTTTATTTTTTTAGTCTTTTTAAATATAATTATGTAGACTTTGCTTGGTCAAATTAATTGTTGTGTTTATTGTTCAATAATTTCTACCTTGAAAATTTAAAAATTAATTTGAATTGAAACGAAATTATTAGACAGGTTAATATGAGATAACTGTAGCAAGTATCAAATTTCATGCTCCACGCAATGATTATTCAATGTGTCTTGAACAGTTTCTTAATTGTAAAAAATCCGAATGAAATGATGACAATGATGGTCTCCCATGGAATGTCTCCTGATGACTTGCGAGGAGAAATGACTAAAGTTGTTGCACATTAGAGTCGCCAAGTGACGTTTAGCTGACAAACGAAAGAATCACACTTTGGTAATGTTGGGGCTATGACATTTGAAAATCAGCTTGTATAACGTGGTTAGGTAAAAATGCCGCTGCCTCTCGGACTTTTGTAATGACACTATGAACAGCATTCTTCCTTTGGGTTCCAGGTTTAAAAACTCCGTCCGTTTGAGAATAACATTCAGAACCACGGTATTGAAAAGCATTGTGTTTTGAAATTTTACCCTTATATTTTATGTTTATCGAGTTTTATATGTCTTAAAGAACAGGTTTAGCGGCCTGCACGGGTTGGAATTTTCAGGCCAGAGCCTGGTCCTTGTTCTTCCGACATGGCTACTTAAGTCACGCGAAAAAACCCACTCGCTAATGTTAGTCCAACGAGAGAATATTTTCAAGATATATCATTTGCATTTCAATATTTTATTAGGTCTCCAAGAAAATTTTGTCGTTTAAAGTTCTTTCACGCCCACTTTTTAAAATTCTTATTTCTTCATTAGCACCACTTTTTTGAAATGGTAAAATTCCCACAGTTTTCACATTTGACATTAAGGTGAAAACAAATGGAATTTTACCATTTCAAAAATGTGGTGCCAATGAAGAAATTAACATTTTAAAAAAGTAGGCGTGAAAGAACATGAAAACGACAGAATTTTCTTGGAGACCTAATAAAAGGATTTTTGTTGCACTGCATAGATGAGGTCGATCTCTAGAAAGGCCGTTTTTTACTTTTTCGATTTCGATATTTTTTATGAGGAAATGTTCACTTTCAAAACTGGTTCCGAAAGTGAAGTTGTCCTAATTTTAAATAACTGCAAAGAAAATCAAAAAAGTACAAAACAGCCTTTGTAGAGATCAAAGCTCAGCTATTCAATACGAAAAAAAAAAAAAAAGAAAAAGAAAAAATCATTTAAAAATATTGAAATGCAAACGAAATTTCTTAAAACTTTTCTCTCATTGTATTAATATTAACGAACGCGTGTTTTTGCGTGACTGAAGTAGCCTCTTATGTCTATTACCCGCCCGCCACATAGACCTAGTAAGCTTGATCCCTCTTACTGAAAAATTTAAGCGCTGTTTCAGACACAATGTAACTGCCAGATGTCGATCTCTACGCTGGTCATGTTTTCTGTATTGATGTTGTCAATCTAACATCGGATAATGGAGCACATTTACACTTATCCTTGCCCCGGTCAGATCCATTGAAAATTGTTAGTATTTTATCGGCTTAGTTTGATACTTTTAAATTTCTATATCTGGCAGGTCGGTCCATTTTATCATTTTATCGGTTCGGCACGTTGAAAAAATTGTCTTTATTCTGTCGGGCCAGTACGGTCCGGCCCGTTAGAAATTTTGGCTTCATTTTGTCGGTACGGGAATGGGCTTCAGGCCATGCACGGACCCATGCAGATCTCTGTTATAGCTTATATGCGTGGGTTCTTTCCTCTGTTTTAATGCACCATCATACATATTTTCATGTTACTTTTAAAATGTAAATTATTTATATTAATTAAAAAGTATATATTAAAAAGTATAGCATTTTCTAATATGTATTTATCAAATAGTATTTCGTACAAATTAAATATAAAGTATTTTTTTGCGCATGCACTCTGTATTTATGTTGCATTAAGCGATGAAATATACAAACAAATTTTCTAGCTGCGTTCCTTTTACACCATGTGATTTCCAATGCGACATCACATGAATATTGTCCATAAAAAAATAATTTTAAATGTATAATTTTAATATATGACATAATTTTCATCATTAAATGTGTTTCGCATGTAATAATTTAATTATTATTATTATTATTTTTTAAGATTTACGTGTAAATATATTATTCAATTTAAAAGTGTTTGGCAATATTATTATTTGAGCTTTTTAAATATGAACTATGTTTCACCATCAAAAGCTTTTCACGCGTAATAGTTTAATTATTTTAGGCATTTTAAATACTACGAAATTTAATATCTGGACGTTTTACATATGGCGTAATTGTCCACATTAAATGCTTTTCGCGTGTAATAATTTAATTCTTTCAAGAGCTTCTTACTTTTTTAATATTCACGTGTAAATACAATTTTTATGACGTAATTTGCCCTAATTCCTGTTTTTAACACGCATTTAATAATTATTTTTATCATTTAATTATTTTTTTTATTATTATCATTTAACTAGGATTTTAAAGTTACGTTTCTGTTTTTAAAAGTCAAGTGTAAATACATTTTTTATTTGAGAGAAAATATAATTATTTGCACTGTTTTACAAATTGGTAAGAAAAAAATCTCTTGAAATGATGAAAATTTGAATACGAAAAAAAAAAAAAAAAGCCCTCAAAAATTAATCAAAATAAAAAAAAACTAGTTGGATGAGCCAATCCCAAAACTTTCTTCTATCTTATACATCTTAATATTTCAAAACCTAGTTACACATGTTAATACTTCAATATTATTAGTTCAATACTATACCAACTTTGATTTTCATCTTAAATCTCTGCTCAAGTTCATTAAACGGACTAAAAACGAGTTAAGCTATATCATGACATTTGTTAAAATTATTAATTTTTCCTTATTCTGTCGTTATCAGCTGTTTGCGAATAGCCGGCATAGCAGGAAGCGAGTTCCCGCCGATGCACAATAGAACTACGAAAAATCAAGAAAAGTATACAAAAATCGCTAGCACGGAGCCCCTTTACCCCGCAATATTTCCAAATTCAAGGAGAACCTGTTGGCCAAAGCCAAAAACAAGCACACACATTTTGGTTCAATTGTATGCATAATTTTATACGCTGTTCGATGGTACAATAATGAAAATGGCACAAAGATCGGAATTATAGTGCCCCCTTCTTTCGGAATTTTTTCAAGTTCAGGGAGGACTTGTTTGCCATAGCCAGAAACATCCACAAAAAATTTGGTTCAATTATATGGATAACTTCATACACTTTTCGATGGTACAATAATGAAAATGGTACAGACATCGCAATTATAGTGCCCCCTTCCGGCAGAATTTTCCCAAATTCAGGGAGGACCTTCGTGACATGACTAAAAATAAACACATAAAATTTGGTTCAATTCTATGCATAACTTCATACACTTTTCGGCGGTACAATATTCAAAATGGCACAAAAGTTGTACAAAAATCGCTATTACAGCGCCCTCTACGAGCGATTTTTTTACAAATTAAGGGAGGACCTCCTTGCGATAGCCAAGAACTTAAATTTTTTTTTTGGTTCAATTCTATGCATAACTTCATACAGTTTTCGATGGTGTAATATTCAAAATCGCACAAAAATCGCTATTACAGCGCCCCCTAACGGCGAATTTTTTGCAAATTCATGGAGGACCTGCTTGCCATATCCAAAAACTTAAAATAAAAATTTGGTTTAATTCTATGCATAACTTCATACACTTTTGGACGGTACAATATTCAAAATCGCACAAAAATCGCTATTACAGCGCCCCCTACCGGCGAATTTTTTGCAAATTCATGGAGGACCTGCTTGCCATATCCAAAAACTTAAAATAAAAATTTGGTTTAATTCTATGCATAACTTCATACACTTTTGAACGGTACAATATTCAAAATCGCACAAAAATCGCTATTACAGCGCCCCCTACCGGCGAATTTTCTCCAAATTCAAGGAGGACCTGCTTGCCATAGCCAAAAACTTAAACTAAAAATTTGGTTCAATTCTATGCATAACTTCATACACTTTTGGATGGTACAATATTCAAAATCGCACAAAAAACGCATTTACAGCGCCCCCTACAAGCGAATTTTTTCCAAATTCCGGGAAGACCTGCTTGCCATAGCCAAAAACTTATAATAAAATTTTGGTTTAATTGTATACATAACTTCATACACTTTTTGATGGTACAATGGCGACAGACAGACGGACAGACGGACAGACGGACAGACGGACAGACGGACGGACGGACAGACGGACAGACGGACACACAGACAGACAGACATTTTCTATAAACATGTTTTTTTGAATCTCTGACCCCTAAAACATGCAAATCCGTCGAAAACCGGAAGTCGAAAAAAATTTCGATTACAATACTTTCTTCTATTGAAGATAGAAGAAAGTAATAAGTCTGCACACCGGTAGTTAATGAATTATATCCCTAGAAAAAAAAAAAATATTAAATTCCTATGTATAGATTTTGTTCTTATAAAACTTGTTTAATGGAACGATTTTGAGCGAGTTTAACATTAAATAGTTCTTAAAATAATTTTTCGATTTAAAAACTGTCTGCTTCAGCATGTTTATATCACATATCTTTATCATACTACCAATTTTCATATTTTTGCATGTACAGTAATTTTCTTAATATTAGTGAAGAAAGACCTCCGGCCACAAAAAATTCATTGACAGCGGCGGTGGCAATGTTAGTAACTTTTTGTTAGAATAGAGATAAAAGAGTATTTCAACCAAACTTCACAAATGTTGATAATATGCAAATAATATTTCATTTTTTTCTTCTTGCGTAAAATAACTTAGTCGGATTCGTAAAAATGCTATTAATCAGAAATACTTCATTTTAACCCTTAAATGCCTGATTTTTGAAAAATCATTGTAATGATGTTTTTCGGATTTCATTTTTAGGTGCGTTCGTAATTATATAAATACGTAGCACCTATAGTCGTCGTTCAGTCCGTCTGTCTGTCTGTCCGTCCGTCCGCATATAATAGAGCAAAAACTACCCAACCGAATGGTTTGAAATTTTAAATATATGATTGTTGTAAAATTTTGTCGATCCATTTCAAATTTTATGAAAATCGGATGTATAGTTAAATTACAGGGACAGTCAAATGTTTTTCTTTACATTACGGCCAATGGGAAAAATTATTGCACGTGCATTTTAATGATGTTAAAGCTTTCCGAATGGTCTCAAATTTTAAACATATAATTATTGCGACATTTTGTCGATCCATTTCAAATTTTATGAAAATCGGATGTATAGTTAAATTACAGGGACAGTCAAATGTTTTTCTTTACATTACGGCCAATGGGAAAAATTATTGCACGTGCATTTTAATGATGTTAAAGCTTTCCGAATGGTCTCAAATTTTAAACATATAATTATTGCGACATTTTGTCGAGCCATTTCAAGTTTTATGAAAATCGGATGTATAGTTTAATTACAGGGACAGTCAAAAGTTTTTCTTTACATTAAAGCCAATGGGAAAAATTATTGCAAGTGCATTTTAATGATGTTACAGCTTTCCGAATGGGCTGAAATTTTAAATATATAATTGCTGCAAAATTTTGTCGAGACATTTCAAATTTCATGAAAATCGGATGTATAGCTTAATTACAGGGACAGTCAAAAGTTTTCCGTTACATTAAGGGGAATGGGAAAAAATTATTGCAAGTGCATTTTAATGATGTTACAGACTATGCACTTATGAATTGCAAATAAATACACATTCAGTACAATATGGGGTGCAAAAAATAATTATAAAACTAGTTATAGTACGAACGCACCTCATTTGCCACGTTTGACGAGCAATTTCCAACTTGTTTAAATAAATCACGGGAAAAATACTTAAAAAATCATATTTTGATTTAAGTATGGTTTACGGCTAAAAAACAGTTTGTTACTAATCGGCAATACTGGTCTTTAATTGAAAAAGTAATTTTCCTTGATAAAATTCTGTAATGTTAAGCAGACAAGAATTTTAGGAGCTATAATAAGAAATAAATTTTACTTGCTCACTGCAGAACAAAATAGGGTATTTCGCAAGCTTCCAAACAAAACAAAAAGAGCAAGTAGCAACAATTGAAAAAATAAATCTTTCTTTATTCTTAAACAGCACAAGTGTTGCCATCTACATGTTGAAAATCGATTTAATAATATTTTCAGAATGTATTTTATTGGCAACATTAGGCATTATAGCTTCAATATTATTCCAATTATATTTTAGAGCCTAAATTGGGTATGTTGACGAAAAGCAACACAGGGCATTTAAGGGTTAAACATTTGTCTTTTTTTTCTGTAAAGCTTTCTGAATAAAATCATAAAGATTTTAGGTATGTAACAGATCTATAGAAATTATATTATATTCCTTTCATCAGGGCTATAGAATTGTTCTGTTTAAAGCAGGATTCCGTTATATACAGGTTACGTTTTGAGTTTTTTCTATATATTCTTTTAAAACAAAAATAGTTATGAAATGCTTAGTTATCAATCATTTGCATGGTTCATATATTTTCTTGTTTTATTGCAAAGCAATTTTATAAAATTTCAGCCTGGATTTTTTTTCTGAAATTTTTATTCAAGTATAGTGAAAAAGTAAAAACAAAATATGTATATTAACTTAAATTATGCAAATAAAAGTTCATATTTTTGTACAAGTTGCAGTATAAATTTGTCATAGAAAATTTCAATTTCTGGATTATTGCGTGTTAAATCTCTTTTGTAAATTTTACCCAGGGGGAATTATATTAAATATTCAACAAAAGGATTCAGTAATAACATTTCAGAGTAAAAGAGAATTACAAACGTAACTAGTTAACAGATGAACAGCTTAACGAATAGAGGATGAAAGTAAATAGCTTTAATGGTATTAGATAACTTTTTCTTTAAAAGGTACTTGTTAGACGCAATTAACACGGATTGTTACTTATATTTATTTGCGCTAGTATCATGATAAATGTGCTTTCCTTTTCCAGTTAACCCTTAAAATTGCAATTCTACTTACTATTCTACTAATACTTATTGATTCTACTAATTTATATGCTCTGAAACATTGAAAAAAAAATTCCCCTTGTTATTTTATAATTTGTAGCACCACGTTTTGGAACAGATGTGCTTGTGGTCCACTGAAAAAAAAATTAACCTGCGAAAAAAGGGCAAAATTTTGGCGATGAATTGTTATTAGTGGCAACCTAGATTTATGCAACCATAGCTTGCTGCATTGTTTCTGGAGGGATATAAATTTTTTCCATCTCGGTTTGCAATTTTTTTTTCCAATTCCTGTATATAGATATTTTTACATATGATTCTTTAATATCAGAATTATTCCGTTTCTATTTTTTTTAAATCTGACATTTTACTTTAAAAAAATTGTCAGCTTAATTTAAAGAATATTTTTGAATTATTTCTTATTAACGGAATGTGATTTTCTATATTTAGATTCTAAGTTTATTAAAATCGAAGCTCAGTTTTGTAATTCTTAATATATTTTTTTTAATTTTTAGTTTTTTTTGTGTGTGTGTGTTAATATGCTGAAAATGTCGTTATTGAAATTTATCGTAATTACAAAACTACGAGGGAATTTTGTTATTGAAATTGATCGTAGTTTCGAAACTATGAAGAAATTTTGTTTTGAAATATGGCGATCACTTTCAAAACCTTTAATTACTAACTTTTTTAAAGGGCCAATAAAATCACTTTTCACTCATTGCAGCCTTTTAAATTTCGAAATTTTTAGCAACTGAGTAACTGACCCTAGAGATCATTGATATCTTAACTAGCGGACTTCGCCCGCTTCGCTGGTCAGTTTCTCTAAAAGAATCTTGAATCAAACAAAATATATCTAGCAAAGATCAAATATGTTTACCTATTTTTTTAGTATGTTTGTTATCTTTAATTTCACGCTTCTACCTAAAATGACGGCTGAAATACAGAGAATTACTTTGGATTAAGATACCAAGAGAGATAGATACCAAGATATTTGGATTACGATACCAAGAGAGTAGTGGAATCTTCGAAATAATGATGCTTGAATATGTTATAGAGGTTGTGATGTAGTGGGCCAGAGCTTTTTGGTTCACTAAGCTCTTGTGAGATGATCGTTGAAAAACAATACATATTTCTTACCAAAGTCCTTTATTAGAACAACTAAAATAGATTTGAAAAATGTAATAACAAACTTTACTATTCATAGGTAGACACTCTCACTTTTTATTAACAGTTCTATACTCCTCATAGCCAAACTGAGTAAAACGATTTTTACTCGCATCTCTTCCGTTGGTAAAAAACAACCTGACTTCATCAGTATCTCCCAGTCTACTATTCAGCCTCCGCAACAGCTCCTATCTGAGCCTCTTTTTCCTTTCACTTTGGGGACGAGTTCCCACACATTGTCCAGCCCTCCCTATTTCTTGGAAGAGTGGAAATATCCTGTTGACCAGATCCCAAGGGCAGAAGTATGCCTGGTATTTCCCCTGCATGCCTTTACACAAAAGACTATTGTCCTCCACGGAAATGCCTGTTGCTTTCCCCGTCGAAAATTTGTGGCGAAGGTACGATATCACAACACCTCCCCCAAAAGAGATTTCCACAGGAAATATTTGGCATGAATTCACGTAATAAGCCGTTTTAATAGATTTCCCGAGAGGTCAATCACACCATTAAATCAGCAATAAAATATCATTTAGACTTTTGACCCAATTATGAAAGTTCTACTTAAATTCAAGAATACACACTCTCAGTTTCAAAAAACACACCAAAAATATGAAATTTTCAGAATTTTCCTTACACATAATTAATCAAAAGAATAAAAAAAATTACATTTTTGATGCTAGAACAATTAATTTAAATTTAAAATATTTGAATATAATACTAACTCAAAAAAGAAAAAAAACACTGTAACACAATCTAGGTAACTAAATTTTTACATACAGTACAATATCTTAATAAAACGCCCTAATTACAAGTATTAAAATTTTGAACACTAAATTCCAAACAGAAAATCTACCTCTGATTCTAAATCTTCCTACTTAGACCATCTGCATTTCCATGTAATTTTCCTGGCTTATGTGTAATTTCAAAATTTAATGGCTGCAAAAATAAAGCCCAACGTGTCAAACGAGAGTTTGTACCAACCATTTTCTTTAAGTACACTAATGGATTATGATCCGTTTGTATTTCAAATTTTTGCCCATCCAAATAATAATTTAACTTTTTTAATCCATATACTATAGCCGCTAATTCTCTTTCTATCGTGCTATAATTTCGCTCCGCACGAGAAAATTTTTTGCTAAGATACAAAATTGGATGCTCTTCACCTGCAATAATTTGAGATAAAACAATTCCTTCCCCATACAAACTCGCATCTGTTTGCACAATGAATTTCTGCTTAAAATCAGGCGCATATAACACAGGACTTTTCATTAATTTTAACTTTAATTCTTCAAATGCATTATTACACTTCTCGTCCCATATGATTTTTTCTTTTTTTCTTTTCCCTTTTAAAGCATCTGTTAACGGCACTGCTATGGTAGCATAATTCTTTATGTACCTCGCGTAATATCCTACCACTCCCAGATATGCTCTTAGCTCTGTTTTCGTCGTCGGAATTGGAAAATCTTTAATAGCCTGCAATTTAGCTTCACTAGGAGACCTATTTCCTGACCCAACTTCGTGTCCCAGAAATTTTACGTGATCTTGCGCGAATTGGCATTTGGATGGTTTCACCACACTTCTTTTAACCGCTTAAGAACCGCTTCCACATCTTTTAAATGCTGTTCCCAGGTCAAAGAAAATATAGCTATATCATCGATATATGGAAACGCAAATGACTCTAACCCATATAAAACTATGGCAATCAATTTAAGAAATTAATATGCTGAATTTAAAAGTCCAAACATCATGACTTTAGGTAAAAAAGTCCCAAATGGTGTTACAAAAGTCGCATATCTCTGAGCTTCTTCCGTGAGAGGAATCTGAAAATAACCTTTCGTCAGATCCATAACAGTAATAAAAGGCGCTGTACTCACTTTCTCAACGACCTCTTCAATGTTTGGCAAAGGGAAAAATTCAGTTCTGGTCTTTGCATTTAATTTACTATAGTCCACACAAGGGCGAGCGTCTTTACCCGCACTCTCAACCAAAATCATAGGCGAAGCATAATCTGATTGCCCGGCTTCAAACACACCCAAATCTAAAAGCCTCCGAATCTCTTCACGCATAATCTCTAATTGCCTCGGCGACATACGATATGGTTTTGATCTTACCGGCACATCATCCGTTAAAACAATGTCCATTTTAACTAACGGCGTACTCCCAGGGTCCGTAGAAAAAACTTTCATATGACGCTCAATCATTGTCCTGAAATCTCCTATTTGCTCTGTAGAAACACGTTTTTCCAAATTACTTTCTTTTACTAATTCCCAAAAGTCTAATTGAGTGGGATCCGTAATGGGATAAGGAATTTCCGTTTGATCCTCAATTTCCTCACACTCCTCATCAATCAACAAATTTACAAATTCAGGTCTACTATAATATGGTTTAATTAAATTAACATGATAAATAGTATACTTATTTCTCTTTTCCGGAATATCGATAGTATAATCAGTTTGAGATATTACACTAGTAATAGTTCCCGGTCCTATCCAATTAACCGCCATTTTACTTGGTTTCGAAGTAGCCAGAACTAACACTTTATCTCCAACATTAAATTTTCTATACACCGCATTCTTATCATACCATTGTTTTCGTTTCTCCTGACACTCTTTCATTCTTTTACACGCTAATTCTTGACAATGTTTCAATCTATTACTTAAGTTCAAAATATAGTCCACTACATTCTGATTTACCGTTTCCTTTTCCATCCAATTTTCATATACAAGAGTATGTGGCATTCGTAAATTCTTACCATGTACAAGCTCAGCAGGGCTAAATCCCGTGCTTTCATGACTTACAGTCCTCAAAGCAAATAAAGCCATTAGCAAGACTGCTTCCCAATCTTTTCCTGCCTCCAAACATAATGTCTTTATAACCTTTTTTACACTACCATGCATCCATTCAACGCTATTCGATTCTGGGTGGCAAACTGAACTATGTACAACTTTAATACCAAACCTATCAAAAAATTCCGATGCCAACTCACTTGTAAATAACCTACCCAAATCACATTGTACCTCTTTTGGATAACCAGTCCTAGAAAATATTTGTATTAGCCCCTCAATCACTGACGGAGAAATTAAATCTTCTACTGGAATCGCATCCGGATATTTTGACGCAACACAAATTGAAGTAATCAAGTATCTATTATTTTTTTCGCTTAAACTCAAAGGGCCTACACCATCAATATTTATCCTGGAGAAAACTTCTGAAATTATTAGTACGAGCTTCAAGGGAGCTTTCTTTTTATCTCTATTTTTACCAACCTTTTGGCACAGATCGCAAGTTCTTACAAATGCCTCAATTTCCTTGTAATAATTTGGCCAAAAATAGCATTTAAATACCCTATCTTTTGTTTTAGTCTCCCCTAAACGTCCCGCAACTTCCCCATGACACATTTTCATTATTTTCTCTCTAAATTCTAATGGCAAACATAATTGTAATTTCTCATCCCCACTATTTGAATGTGAAACTCTTACTAATTTATTTCCCATTATTTTAAATTCCTTTTCTTCTACATTATTCGCCTTTTCCTATAATGTTTTTAAAGATAAGCCCTGTTTCTCAGCTAAGCTGAAATCTTTCGCTGTAATTTTATTCAATCCCACATTATCTTTCACCTCCCATTTCGGTAATAACATAAGATCTTCGATTTGACTTTCATCCTGTCTATTCTCATCCATTTGAACTACCTGCGTTTCTTTGTTCTGTGAGCAATCCCCAATTTTCTCTACCCTACCTGGTTGCTCTTCTAACTTTGCCTGCTCAATAAACGACATTTCATTATCATCATCCCGTTGCTCCATTCTTTTTTTTAAAGAATCCGTCCTACTACGGGTAACTACCATATTTATAGGAACACCATTTCCTTTATTTTGCTCAATAAGCTCCACAGTTTTATTACCTAAGAGATAGTAACCTTGCTCCGACTCCGATGGTTTAATCGCCGCCTTTGTGGTGATGCAACCAAAATCCCCTTTTATAGTCACCCATGCTAATGGTAAACATTTACATTCATTATCAAGAGGTTGACGTACCCAAGTTATATCTCCAGTAAAATCCTCTGTTTTAACCCAATTTCTATCGCATAGATCAATCCCTGCTCCCGTGTCCCTCAAATAGTGTCTTTCAACCCCGTTTATTAGAGCTTTTTTTAGATAAGGTTTAAAACAATCCCCTAAATCAACATCATTACCTAAATGATTAACTGTATTGAAGTGATTTTTCTTTTTTAACCATTCCGCACAATCTGGTTTTATGTGCCCTGGTTGATTACAAAAAAAAAAAACACCTAATCTGCCTTTTCCTCTCAAAAGCCTGGTCTTGCTTAAGTTTATCATTTTTAAAATTTTCCGTTTTATTCTCTAACTCCGATTTAGCTTTTACTTCACCCTTAATTTTCGTATTTAAATTGCTTCTTTGCATCTCTGAATAAGGTTTTTTCCCCCAAGATTTTTTTTCTGATTTCCTGAAACTACTTCTAATACTCTCATATTTGTCACATTCATCAGCAAGCTTCGAAGCCTCTTTCATTTCATCCCATTCATCCATAAATTTTTCTTTTACTTCAAAAGGAACGCGTTTTTTTTTTTACTTGCGCAGTGAGCATGAGTTCTTTTAAAGACTCGAAATCCTTTATTTCTAATGATTCCAACCAATTATCCAAATAACCCCTTAATTCATATACCAAGTCTACCCATAACGCTCCAGGTTTTCTTTGATGATTTTCAAACTTCTGTTTTAAAGCACCTGTTCCCAATCTAAAACGATTTAATAAAACTTTTTTTACATGTTGAAAATCATCTCCTAATTCTGCTGGTTGTTTCACTATAATTTCCGCGATATCTGATGGCAATAAGGGAATTAATTGGCTAACCATATCCTCTTGCGAAATTTTAGCTTTTTCCGCCTGTTTTTCAAAGATCATAAAGAAAAGAGTGATGTCAATTAATTTAGAATCAAAGCATGGAACTAATTCTTTCAAATTAATTTTTGGATTCCTATGCGAACCTACATTCATATCACTAGACGAAAGACTAACAGTTTCCTAAGAATTTTGAATTCTTAATTTTTCTAACTCAATTGTCTTGTTTTTTCACGTCCTTCGTTTTCTTTACGTTCTGCATCCTCTTTAAGAATACATTCCAAATTCGATTTAGCAAAACTCTCATTATAATCCGATGCTTCTAAAATAGCCTGAATTATAGTTTTTTTCTTATCAGTTGCCGACACGTTGGTCTCAAATTCCTCTGCCAGCAAAAGCAAGAAATAGTATATTTCCCTAGAAATTCTAGCATGATTTTCCCCCAAAATATACTAATCACAAAAATACACAAATATATATAATTTGTAAAACACCAAAAACCAAAAAAAAAAAAAAATAACACAATAAGGAATAGGATTTTATCCTTTAGATATATTTCAATGCATAAAACAATAATGCAATTTTCCTACCGAAAATTTTCATGCACTTGTTATATCCTTTAAAACTGAGTAAATCCTCAAAATTATTTTGATACTCACAGTACTACATAAATACAATTTATATATAAACAATTAATTCCGCTTTTTCCTACAGCATACCTATAAAATTTCAAATAACTTTATTGCTGTAATAAACAAAAGCTGTATATGCCCCAACTTTATAACTAAAAGTTACATCCACAACTATGATTAATTTTAATGATTAATATTCTTTTATTAATCAACCGTAATTTACTATCCTCAAGTAAATTATGAAATACATAAATATTAAATTTTCAAAACCAAATGAATTACCGTACAGACCTTAAGAAACCCGTTTAATATAAAAATTCTAACTAAAAATTTCGATCCCAAATTAATAGCTACCCTAGACTTTTTATCTATTAAACATATACAAATTACCAAGAACAGACATATACAATATTAAATCCTAACAGACCTCTCTGGAAAATTTCATAAAAGGGCTTACCTTCAAATGTAGACATTTCTCCACACTGCTCCAAGGCTTTTTTGCACTCTTTTTTTTCGGTACTGTCGTATCTCAGGATCTAACTTCATTTCCGCCGGGAAATTTACACACAAGCTGTCTCCATGAATTCCTAAGGGCGATCGGTGAATAGTCTTCTATCCACTGCACTGGATGTTTACTAAAGAAATTTTCTATATCGTCGAATCCTTAGTCCTTGTTACATACCAGCTAACATATTCGACACTCCAGATTTCATAGTTCCTCACCGGATACACTTGAAAATCTTTCTCGTCAAACACAAGATTTCATCACCGACTTTCCTTATTTCTAACACAGTTTCCTTCTGTACATCAAGTTCACGTGGGTTCAGTCTAATTTATGCTAGACCTAATTAATCCCACCGCTGCCACCATTTGTAATACTATAGCTGTGATGTAGTGGATTAGAGCTTTTTGGTTCACTAAGCTCTTGTGAGATGATCGTTGAAAAACAATACATATTTCTTACCAAAGTCCTTTATTAGAACAACTAAAACAGATTTGAAAAATGTAATAACAAACTTTACCATTCATAGCTAGACACTCTCACTTTTTATTAACAGTTCTATACTTCTCATAGCCAACCTGAGTAAAACGATTTTTACTCGCATCTCTTCCGTTGGTAAAAAACAACCTGACTTCATCAGTATCTCCCAGTCTACTATTCAGCTTCCACAACAGCTCCTGTCTGAGCCTCTTTTTACTTTCACTTTGGGGACGAGTTCCCACACATTGTCCAGCCCACCCTATTTCTTGGAAAAGTGGAAATACCCTGTTGAGCAGATCCCAAGGGCAGAAGTATGCCTGGTATTTCCCCTGCAAGCCTTTACACAAAAGACTATTGTCCTCCACGGAAGTGCCTGTTGCTTTCCCGTCGAAAATTTGTGGCGAAGGTACGATATCACAAGGTTAAATATTTTCCTGTTGAAAAGATTTGTTACACCGTATATAGATTAGTTTAAGGCCACTTCTAAATTTCGTACACATTGTGATCTATATTGACTTTAAAAATAGTCATATTAGCGTATATCCCAGTGTATAACGTGCATCGAGAATTTTGGAATATGTATTTTTCTCTTTTTAAGTATATTTGCCGTTTAATGCGCACTCCATGCATTGCAATGAAATCTTCACTAAAAATACCACGTAAAAATACATTAAAAAAACATTGTAACGTATAAGAAATAAACATAAAGAACGGTTATATAAATAAATACATGATGTAGAAAAATCAATTCTTCTGCTCGTCTAAAAGAAAAAAAAATTACTTTTCATTTCTATTTTCGGCGTATAACGCGCACCTGTAACTCTTGATAAATTCGCATTATACGCCGAATTACGGTAATATACATATTTTTTGATTTAGTGTAAAGATTTTTCTTTTGAAAAGAGTTTTCATATCTTATATAGATTTCTGTAAGGCCACCGCTAAACTTCGCACATATTGTGATCCATATCCATTGTAAAAATACTAAAATTACCGTTTTTTCTAAGTGCTCCACCATATAACGCGCATTGAGAATTTGCGAATATATATTTTTGCTTTTTAAGTATATTTTTCGTTTAAAGTGCGCTCCATGCGTTGCGAAGAAATCTTCATTAAAAATGCGTTTTGGTAAATAAATACATGATCTAGAAATATCAATTCTTCTACTCATCTTCAAAGAAAAATAACCTTTTTTTTTAAATTCCCGGTGTATAACGTGCACCTGTAAGTCTTGATAAACTCTCTTGTATCAGAAGTACGCATTATACGCCGCATTACGGTAGTATTCATATATATTTTTGTTGAAGTAGACCTTTTTCTTTTTGGAAAAAAATTTGTTTATCGCATATAGATTTCTGTAAGGTCATGACTAAAGTTCGCGCATATTGTGATCCTTATGCATTGTAAAAATATTAAAATTACCGTTTTGTTAAAAAAAAAAAAAAAAAAAAAAAAAAAAAACTCTCAGCCATATAATGCGCATCGAGAACTTGAGAATATATTATTTTCTATTTTTAGGTATGTTCGCGATTAATAAAACAATAAATTAAAAGCGCTCCGCCATAAAACGCTCATCGAGAATTTCCGAATACATTTTTTCTTTTTTTAAAAAAAAATTATGTTCGCGATTAATAAAACAATAAATTAAAAGCACTCCGCCATGTAATGCGCATCGAGAATTTCAAATACATCTTTTTCCATTTTTACTTTCTTCTATCTTTACAAGAAGAAAGTATTGGATTCGTAAAAATTTTTAACTTCCGGTTTTCGACGGATTTACACGTTTTAGAGGTCAGAGAATCCACAAATCACGTGTAAATCGCCCAACAGGTGGCGCTGCTATGCTGCATTTTTTGGGATTTCTGCACTAGCTCTATCTCAAGAACTAATGCACGGATTTTCATCAAACTTCAGATTCAGTTAATCCTTGATATGAATTGGTGCTGGTAACGTTTTGGTGCAAATCGCCCAACAGATGGCGCTGTTATGCTGCATTTTGCAGCATTTACTCGATTTTCTTAATAGCTCTATCTCAAGAAATAATGCACGGATTTTCATCAAACTTCAGATTCAGTTAGTGCTTGACATGAATTGACGTTTTGCTCCTTGCGGTGTAAATCGCTCGACAGGTGGCGCTGCTATGTTCCAATTTTTGTGATTTCCTCAATAGCTCTATCTCAAGAACTAATGCTTGGGTTTTCAGCAAACTTCAGATTCAGGTATACCTGGATATGAATTAGTGCTGTTTATGTTTTGGTGTAAATCGCTCAACAGGTGGCGCTGCTATGCAGTATTTTTCACGATTTCCACAATAGCTCAATGCTCAGAACTAATGCACGGATTTTCATCAAACTTCAGATTCAGTTAGTCCTTGACATGAGTTGATGTTTTGTACTTTTTGGTGTAAATCGCTCAACAGGTGGCGCTGCTGTGCTGCATTTTTGTGATTTCCACAATAACTCTAGCTCCAGAACTAATGCACGGATTTTCATCAAACTTCAGATTCCGGTATACCTTAATATGAATTAGTGTTGTTTGTATTTTGGTGCAAATCGCTAAACAGGTGGCGCTGCTATGCTGCATTTTTCAGAATTTCCCTACAGCTCTATCTCTATAACTAATGCACGAATTTTCATCAAACTTCAAATTCAGGTATACTTTGATATGAATTGGCTCTAAATTGATGTAATTTCTTTTACTATTTAAATGATTTAATTGACGTGATTTATATAGAAGAAAGTTTTGTGATGGCCACAACATACTAGTTATTTATATTCAACATATAAGTCTTTATATATTTGAAGGTTTAATTTTTTTGCCATAATAATTTAATAGTTTAAACGCCTTATTGTTTTTAGGTTTCATAAAATTTTGCATGTGAATACTGTTTTTTTTTTTTCTTTTAATCTTAATAATTATTTTAGAGTATGTTTTACTTTTCTGTGTCCTTTAGTGTTTTCGAAATTCCATTAGCGTAATATGTAGTAAAATATTATGTGATGTGAATAATCCACCCCTTATTCCATAAAACTCGATATTTTCATTAGCTCGTCACCCCATCAGCCGACATTAGTGCGGGAGTCTAACGTGCATTTAACCAATATTGAGTAAATATTGGTAAAAAATATTGTCTATATGATACACAAATGAACCAGTTTAGTACTACTTCGCATAGCCAATATTAGGTCGATAGATGTTTGCTATCAGACTATTGCTGTTCAGCTGGTGTATACGAGTTCACAGAACTACAGTTTTCACTGAAATGCATGTTTAATTGATATCTAAATACCAGTGAACCGTGCGAAACTTTCGTACTGCATCCTTTCGGGTTATTTAGTTTTATTCTTTTTAGCCCTCGATATGGAATTTCCTTCGGCCAGCAATTAAATCGTTTCTAAAAAATAACGTTTCGTTATATAAGGCAGCCGTAAAACAAAGTAGATGTATCATTGTACGGGATAATCTCTACTGCAATTTTTTAAACTTTTAAGCATCGCACATTTTCAATTTTTATACCGTCTTATTGGAAAAAGAAGTACTTTTAAATGCAATATATTATGACTTTTTGTTGCCATATTCTCAAAATAATTGAAAAAAAAATTAATTAAAAAAATTATTTTGAAAAAAAATATAAATGAATGACATCTGATAAAGCAAGGAGCTATTATAAAGTACTATATTTAATTTTAAGTATGTATATTAATGTAAGAAACAAATGAAGGCATACGAATCATTAGATAGCTGATTTTTTCTTTGGTCGAATTTCTTGAATGACATCACTTTTTACTGGAATTATGTATTATTTTGCAATAGTGACGTCATATGCATACTTTCCTGTAACGTCCCCTAAGACTGGATTGTAAATGTCAATTTCTTGAGCGGATGTGAATTCCACTTTTTTGTTGTCTGTTTTAAGTCTTAAAACGGAAATATGTTTTGTACTATCTATATTTATATACATACATTTTTTTTTCATCAAGGGCGCAACAAATTCTGAAAAAGCATAATTCCTGTTTTCTAGTTATTAATTTTTCATTCACTGAAATTTGTAAGTAAAAAACGTAATTTGCAAAAATTCGAGCGTACTATGTCAAAAGCCTGTGAAAAACGTTTCGTACGATAACTCATGTATATTTGTGCTTTTTGTAGGTGGATAGGAAAATGCATGTTGACATCAAAATTAATATATATATATACAATAATTATATATATTTAATATTGTTTAAAAACATTAAGTGATGTTTAATGCTCTCAAGGTGTATCTTCATACATATGGGTGAAAGACGTATGCGTGAACAACGTCCATTGATCGGATTAATATCAATTATTGGCAATTTTCAAAAGATTTTTTGTCTCATATTAATTAAATAAATTGGAAGTTGCTCATATGTCCTCCATTGTTTGCATGTGTTGTTTTTCTCCCTATAATTAAGTCTTTTTTAATAAAATATTAGTGTAATTATTTTCTGTTTAGTTTGTTAAAAGTTTTGTGTTGGGTTGAACCAAATTTTGGTGTTGCTGTAGGTGCAACCATAAGATGGTGCAATCTCGATCCAGCATTAAGAAATATGGTTCGATCGGAGCTCCAGATGTTGGAACAGGAGTTCACCATCTAATAGTTGCAGCTATCGTAGCACCACAATTTGCAAATACATTATGTTTAACAGTGAATAAAAATCATTACAGAAAAAACAACCTTACAATTTTGTCTTTTTTGTTGTAAAATGAGAGGATTTTGAGAACAATCTTAATTAAAAAGGTCAAAAATTGTACGTCAAACATGGCAAAAAAAGTTCGTACTATGACAAGTTTTATAAAGATTCAGATCTTGGTGCAGAAGCTGTTGCCCTCTAATGCAAAATTGCATGAATACAAAATTTATTACGATTATATATATTAAATTCGGTAATAAGGAAATAATAGGCCTCTATCTTAAATAGAACGTAATCATCAAAATAAACTAGAATCATTACCCATCATGAAATTTCATTGAATCAATTACGTATGAAAAGATTTAATATAATGAAGAACACTTTTATTAATATCTTCTTAAGTTTTGATTCGATTTTCATAAACTTTGAAATGAATACACACAATTGTGCAACGATTATATATATTGAATTTCAAGCCATTCAGTTGGATACCTTTTCCGCTGTAATATGCGGACAGTCGGACATACGGACGGACGGACAGGCTAGACGACGACTATATGTGCTAAGTATTTATATAATAACGAAAGCACCTAAAAATGGCATAAGTGCATTCTTTCTAAAATTTACTTTATTTCTGGGAATTAGAACGCAAAAGTAATAAACAATGTACAATTTCCGCAAAAATATTTATATAAAACATGAAAACGTTGTTAAAAAGAAAAAAAAAATGTAAATCAGAGAAGAGACATAGAAACATATGTAATTTTTCTGTTAGAAATTTAGGACTTTGATGCATACTTTCTTAAAAACTCTTTTGACTCTTGTTCATTGCATATGCAAGAATTAAGAAAAACTGGAAAATTTGTTCTTTTGATGTTGCTGAGCGGAGCAATTTAAAATGTCTTTGATAAACGTTTTCTTTTACAATTACTGAAAATAAATAAATAAAATTTAATTTGTTTCTCTTGCGAATAAATCTTTTTACCAATTTATTAAGAGCGAGGAGGTATTTATAATTTTTATATTGAAACATATTTTTATTTCTTCCTTCATCAAAGGAAAATCCTCACTTTTTGATAGAAAGCACACTTTTTTTTAGTTAAATTTTTAATTAAATCTGTTATGTTTTATATTAATAATTATGTGAGTACACTGTAAGAAAAGTCAAATATTTTTTAATATACATAAATATTATGTAACAACGAACGAAAATGTGCAATAAGCTTTTCTGAGTTACCCATGATTTCTAAAAACGCTCTTTATCCTTAGAAACATCAGGAATCAGTTTATTTCCGCGATTTAAAGAAGCTTTATAAAAATAAAGCTATTTTACTGCCACTGATTTTTGGAAAGGTTTCCGAGTAGTTTGTATTAACCCTTTCAGGGACAAATAATTGCGTTGCTGTAATGTCGAATTCACACCGGAATCTCCCAAAAATTTTATTGCAAAATAAGGAAAAGCACTTTTCCACTTTTTTCCAGCAAAGTCAGAATAGTAAAATTTAATAAAAGTTCTTCAATAGTGCAATTCTTCATTATTCGTAGGTGGGATAAAATATATCCCACCGCCCCTGAAGGGGTTAAGGGGCTACTTCACTCAGGCAAAACACCCACTCTACAGTTAATCCTATGGAAGACATTTTTTAAGATTTCTCGTTTGCATTTCAATATTTTTAAATGATTTTTTTTTTTTTTTTTTGCATTCAATAGCTGAGGTCGGTCTCTACAAAGGTCGTATTTTACTTTTTCGATTTTCTTTGTAGTTTTTTTTATGAGAATACTTTCACACTCGAAATCGGTCCGAAAAGTAAAAGTATCCTAATAAAAAAAAAAACCCTGTAATAAAAATTGAAAAAGAAAAAATTCAGCCTTCGTAGGGATCAATTTCAGACAGCCAATAATAAAAAAAATTATTTAAAAACATTGAAATGCAAACGAGACATCTTAAAATATTTTTTCTATGGGATTAACATTAGTGAACAGGTGTTTTTCCCGTGAGTGAAGTAGCTTCTTAACCAGTTTTCTCAACCCGGAATTTAAGTTTTTAGAATGCTATCAATTCTTAATTAAACATTTTTCAGCTGCGCAATTAAATCCACGAATGCAAGAGTAATACAATTATAGTAATTTTACTATTAAGGTTAATGATGTAAATTTATTATGTCTGATTTTACAGCATGCTTGTTGAACATGAAAATGTTTAGTTGAGAAGAGGTAGCGTCTAAAATAATACTTGGACTACATAAAAAATATATAAAAAACTTGGAAAAACTTCCGAAAATCAGTTTCAGCAAAATGTACATTGTTTTTATAAATGCTTCTCTAAATCTTAAAAATATACGTGTTTCTGAGATTTCTAAAGATAAAGAACACTTTTCGGAATGGTGGATAATTCGGAAGAGGTTATTATAAATTTTCGTTCTTGGTTATACAGGATGTCCAAGTTATAAATTTTGATAGTATCAACTGTAAGCGTTATAGAGTGTTGTTTCACGGTCACAAATAATGAGTAACTCAAACAGTTTTAGTTAAGCGCATGTGCGAGTACTTAAAATCCTGAGCGTAAAGCGTTATTGCTGGGTTGATGATTTAAAAGCGTTTGAGCCATGCGATTTTTCATTTGAGGCTTTATAAAATTCGTGTCTACGTTCCGCCGCTACCTAACGATTTGGCAAAGTTGAAACACAGAATTGAAGAGGATATTGCTTCCATTACTCCGGACTTGTTAACCAAAATGTGGGAAGATTTGGACTTTAGGTTGGATGTGCGCCGTATAACTAAAGGTGGACCTATTGAACATTTATAAGAAAAACTGGACTGGAATATTTTTTTATGGACACTCTCCCTGTATTATGTTTTCCTAGATTAACAAACATTTGTCTTTTTTTACAATGTCTTTTATAATTCTTAAGTTTTCCTTGTTTCATAATCAATTTTAATGTTTCGGAGATTTTTGTTTCTTAATCTATAAAATATTATAGCTTTTCATTTTCTGTCTCACAAATTTATTTTTAAAAACCTTTCACTTAGATTGAATTGCAAGTCTCAATTCCAAATTGAAATGGAATTACTTAATAGGTTAATCGCTGATAACTATAAAAAGTACAATAATTAATAATCAAAATAAACTTTTTAAAATGAGTGATACTCTTGAAGAAGCCATTTCAAGAGTTTTTTTATTGTCCTTTTGTAACAATCGCAAAAGTCTAAAGGTTTTTTATTGCAATAATCGCAAAAATTTAAGGTTCTTGTATTGTCATTCTGTAACAATTGTAAAAGTCAATTTTTTTTTTTTTTTTTTTTTTTTTTTTTTTTTTTTTGTAACAATAGCAGAAGTCTGAAGTTTTTTCAATAATATTTTAAAGCTAAACGATAATGTATTATTTTAACACAATCAAACTGATCGGTAAAGTTATCATACGGATTGAATATTTCCAACTGAACGAAAAAATTCCCAGGCCGGGAATCACGCCCAGATTCCCGGACAGATTCAGTTTTCGCTCAGTTGGAAATATTCATTTCGTATGATAACTTTACCAATCAGTTTGATTGTGTTAAAATAATAGTTTATCTACGTTCCCATCGTTTATATGGAGTTCCTTTACCTGCGCGGTTTATTTTGTTGAGCTGACTACATGACAGACCAGATGTTATTGCGAATAACGTTTCTTGAGTGAAATACTCTCACCGGTTGTCGGCCCAATTAGCTTAAACGGCAGAGCATTGGTCCTGTAAGCCAAAGATATGGGTTCGATTCCCGGGCTGGACATTTATTCGCTCAATTGGAAATATTCAATTCGTATGATAAACAATAATGATTTATATGAAAATATCGCATTTGATTTTAAAGAAATCACATTTTCAAATCATTTTTTGTATTTGTTTATTAACATTTAAAAACAATCACATGCGTATTTTGGAGATTTTATTTGTATACGTATTTTCGAATTTAAAAATACCATGCTACTAATATATATATATAAAAAACAAAACATGGATACTTACCTAAATGTTTATTTCATAACAAAACTTGCATAGATAGATAAGTAAATATTCTGAGCTTCTTATTTCTGAAAAAGAAGAAATAATACTTAACAGATATTAAAAACAAAACAAAAAAACTCACTTAAATATTTCAATTATTTCATACAAATATTAAACAAGAAAGATAAATCATGCGCCAAGTATAGATTATAAACAATTTCCAGTATTTCCAGAATGCTTTAACAAAACTTTGCCTTTTAATAAGATAAAGAAGATATCCAAGAAAACATTTTAGAAAACATATAACACATTTAAAAACCAGATTTCAGTAATTACCACCCATATTAGTAAAATGACTCCAATTTTTTTGTGCAACTCTGTATATGATCTATAGAAGTACGCTAAAATTTAGTTTAGTAAGAAAACGCATAACACTGTTGAAAATTCTCATTCAGGAATTTTTACTAATAGAGGGAAACGTACTTGAATTGTGTTGTACAGCCCTGTACATACAGAGTTTTATACACGCCACATATTATGCTGAAATTTAATTCAAACAAAAATATGCTTAAAACTACTGAAATCACTCTTCCTATAATAACTATCCATAGGCGGCTATATATCCAGTACTTTGCATAGCCATGTATATGATTTTATTTAAATGCGACAAACGTTTTTTAGTATTATAGTAAAAATAGTTGGGCTTTAAAATCAACCTAAAGTTGTATAACTCAAATTAAAAACATTTTTAAACAATTCACGCTCATTCTCAGTAGTATTTACGAATTCTTTTGTGTAGCCCTACATATGTTCTATAGAATTTATGCATACCACGTAGTATGCAAAAATTTAGTTAAACTTAAAAACACATTCTATAAATAAAAAGGCACTTTCTGTAATCATCCCTAATAGACAACACTTCGAATACAGTACTGTCTCCAGGATTTTTATGTGCCCCTGTAAATGAACGATTAATTAAATGCACATCATATTCTACTGCAAGCATCTTTTAGTAAACATCAGTAATGTATACATCAGTAATTTCATAGTGTTTGAAACAGTGCAACATAATTGAAATACGCTGCGAAGAATTTTTCCCTGTAGACCATTATATAATCTAACACTTTCGCGTGACCCTGTAAATGATCTGATTTACAACCCCATATTCTACAGAAAGCATGTTATAGTGCACCTCAAAAATCCATATTTCATTATGTTTTTCAACAAAGTAACATCATTAAAATATGTCGCAAACGGTTTTTCTTCATAGGCTCTAATATAACGGAATGCTTTTGAGTTCCCCTGCACACGTACTGTAAAGGCTACACATAACATATTCTATATAAACCATTTTTTAGTGCACGGCAATAAGATATATAAATTTCATTATGTTTAAAATATTGTAACACTATTAAAATACAACGCAAAGGATTTTTCTCCATAGACCATAATATAACGAAACACTTTTGAGTACCCTGTAAAAGAACTATAAATGGTGTACACTTCATTATCCATACCGAACATGCCATAGTGAGCATCTATAACTACCAATTACATGGCAATCCGTGTATATGTACGCGAGTTAGAGAACAGACAGACGGACAGACAGGCGGAAAGAAAAAGCCAATTCGTAAACACTGTTCAACTATGTTGGAAAGTGCTAAAAATAAGATATTAAGGGGACAAGGGACCTTAAAATCCTTAAAAATAATTTTTATTTTTTATTTTTTTGTACATTTCACCTAATTATAATTCAAGGGTACATTATATGCATTATGGCATGCATTTATCACAAAAAAAAAAAAAAAAAAACAATAATAATAATTATTTTTATGAAAAAAATGGAATTTTACGCGTTGTCTTAGAAATCTTCGAAATGCCCCCTGCATTCCCCATATCAATGAAAATCCTCAATATTTTTTATATAAGTTTGGTTTATATATATAAATGAAATAGAGCATCAAATTTTATATATTTGAATTTAAAGGTTAAAAAAAATTAAAAATTTTGAAATTTTGTCGAAAAAATTTCAAAATTTTTCTTTTTTTTTTTTAATCTTTAAGTTCAATTATATAAAATTCGATGCTCTATTTTATTTATATATATAAACCAAACTTACATAAAAAATATTGGCGATTTTCATTGATATGGAACGCGCAGGGGGCATTTCGAAGACTTCGAAGACAACGCGTAAAATTCCATTTTTTTCATATTTTTTTTTTTTTTTTTTTTTTTTTTTTACATTTTTTTGTGATAAATGCATGCCATAACGCATATAATGTACCCTTGAATATTATTTAAGATAAAATTTACAAAAAATAGAACAAAATTGAAAAATTTTAAAATTTTTTCGAAAAAATTTCAAAATTTTTCATTTAATTTTTTTTTACCTTTAAAATCAAATATATAAAATTTGACGCTCTATTTTATTTATATATATAAATCAAACTTTTATAAAAAATATTGGAGATTTTCATTGATATGGAACGCGCAGGGGGCATTTCGAAGATTTCTAAGATGACGCGTAAAATTCCCTTTTTTTCTCAAAAATAAAATTTTTTAAATATTTTTTTATGATAAATTCATGCCATAATGCATATAATGTACCATTGAATGATATTTAAGATAAAATTTACAAAAAAAAAAAAAAAAAAAAAAAAAAAAAAAAAAAAAAAAATCAAAAATTTGGAAATTTGGAAATTTTTTCGAAAAAATTTCCAAATTTTTCATTTTATTTTCAACCTTTAAATTAAAATATATAAAATTCTATGCTCTATTTTATTTATATATATAAATCAAACTTTTATAAAAAATATTGGGGATTTTCTTTGATATGGAGAACGCAGGGGGCATTTCGAAGATTTCTAAAACGACGCGTAAAATTCCATTTTTTTCTCAAAAATAATTTTTTTTTTATTTTTTTTTTTGTGATAAATGCATGCCACAATGCATATAATGTACCCTTGAATAATATTTAAGGTGAAATTTACAAAAAATAAAAAAAAATTATTTTAATGTCCCTTGCCCCCTTAATAAATTTTTGGTTTTAACATTATGAAATAATTTCCACTATAAAATATACCATAGTCCTAACTTACAATGTGGTAGAAAAATTAATTATAATTCAGCGGTTTTCAAAGTATGGATTACGGAATGATTGATGAGGTTACCATAAATTTACAGGATAGTTTTTTAAATCCCCGATGGAGCGTAAAGTAAAGACAAGTGTGAATAACAAATTGGTTTTATTACCACGAGTCAAGTACAATAAAAGTTTTTTTTCGACATAGGCACCCAAAAGATTGAGACTTTTGTGAAACCGGCGGACGAGCTTTCCAATACCATCTTCATATATTAGTTTGCATCAGCGTGTTGAAATAGGTTTCTACTGCTTCTTGAAGATTTTCGTTGGTGCGAAAGCGTTATCCCCCACACTTGCCCTAAGTGCTCGAAGAAGATGAAAGTCACTCGAGGCCAGATCTGTGCTGTACTATGGGAGATCGAACACTTTGCATCGAAATTGTGAAAGAAGCTATAGGGCTATGAATTCGGCCTGGGAACGAGTGACTGCCACTTTTCTCTAGAGCGTAAAGACGGCTGTCGGAGAACAGTTCTTCCACCCCAACGAAAATCTCCAAGACGCCAAGGAGACCTATCTCAACACGGACGCGGCACAAATCTTTGAAGAGTGTATTGGAAAACGCGTCCATCGGTATGAAAAATGTCTAAATCTTCCTTGTAATTATGTCGAAAAGCAACTTTGATTGTATTTGACTCATGGTAATGAAATCATTTCGTTAAAAACACTTGTATTTATTTTACGCCCCATCGGCGGTTGAAAAAAAAACCTTCGTACATTATTAATTTTATCTGCTACAAAAATATGATAAATAGAATTTGTTACCTCTTTAAAGTAAAAAAAAAAAAAAAAAAAAATGCGAAAGTTAAAGATAATCAACTTCATGAAAAGACAGTGTTTGATTATTATTGTGTAGAGAGCGAATTGAGACTAGAATTAGTGTGTCTCAATTCAACACTAACATAGACTCCCTTGTTGGTGCAAAACAATGTTGTAAATTGCATTTACCTTCAAGTGTAATTCAAAAAAGTATTGGCTAAGTTCCATGGGTTTTTGTAGTGTAAGTCACATAGCTGATAACTGCTATGCTTGTTGGCCACCATTATTTTTTAAAAGTTTGTTTGGCCTTATTCAATTAATAAGATATCTTCCTTAAAATAAGTCACATTTTTCCGTTCTAAAATACTGGTAACAAAAAATCGTAGCATGTGACTTACACTACAAGTACTAATGGAAATAGCCTATTAAAAACATATTTTTCAACTAAGAGTGATAGAACATCATGTTTTATAATTATACATGAAGGTGTAAAAAATTTCTCAATCTTAGATAATATGACTAAGAACAAAATATACAATTACCTCTTCCGCGTTACCCATGATTCCGAAAAGCATTCATTGTACTTAGTAATTTCAGAAACCAATATATTTTCGAGACTTAAATAATCATTTATAAAAACAAACTTTCTTTCTCTGCCACTGACTTTCAGAAACTTTTCCGAGTAGTTTTTATAGGGTAATAATCAGTTATCTCAAACCTGAATATCAGTTTTTTTAGGAGGCTATCAATTCTCAATTAAGCAGTTTCAGCTGCGTAATTAAATTTGTAAATACAAAAGCAATAAAAAAAGATAATTTTAACGTTAATATTAATAATATTAATTTATCATGTTTCCGTGTGAAACATATTGGCTGAACATTTCGTTCGCCCTAGATTCAGAAATATTTGTCTTTATTTTAGTGTATTATTAATATGATTATTTACATTCAAGACACTTATAAAGGACTTTATGTTCATGTTTTGTTTATGGTTGCGATGCATGTATGTTGTTTTCGTGTGTAAAAGAGAGGTTATATGAAAGCTCGTCTTTTTTGCGATAGATTAGACATAAAGCTCTATATTCCTACTAATAGTTGGACTCGTAAACGTTTTTCAATTTTTAAGGTGGATCACTTACCAATAAAGTTTGGAAACCGCTGAATTACGTTATTATATAATATCTATCATAATGAAAGACTGAAGATATGAGGGAGAATCAATCATTTCCTTTGATACATTGCGATCTTACATTCTGAAAAAAATTCGTTATTTGAACGAATATTTCCATTGAATATATTTCGTTAAGACACGAAATTTTCCTCTTTCATTTGCTCCCATCGCCGCCCCCCTAAAAATAAAAAATATACAGAAAAATCGTTAATCTAACTTAAAAATTACCTGAAACACTACATTCTAAAGCTGCATAGTCGTCAAATTAGAGGGATGTTCAGGCAAGCGTGATACTTAGTACTTTTCCGTGTTAGATTCGCGCGCAGGGCTCTGTAAATATGACTACGGTTTTAACGGTTTATTTACGCAAATTTTACAACGTTCGTTATAGCGATTGTCGTTTTGTCACTTTATGATGCGCGAATCATCATGGCCTTTTTTTTTAGGGTATTCCATTTTCGTTTATTTGGCTTGGAAGCTTCTCGCCCTTTACATTAGTAATGGATAATGCCGTGCGGTCTGCTAGTAACAATATGCATAAATCTTATCACTAAATCCTATGTATTGCGTTATTTAGATAACTCTTACACTGTAAAAATATCTATATTTTTTACAGAAAACAGTTTTTCCTTAAATAATTTTTTTCTGTAAAAAAAGAAAAAAAAAATAGATATTGTAATATTTACAGTAAAAATCCATATTTTTTACAGAAGAAAAACTGTTTTTATGAAAAATTACAGATTTTTTTTATATAAATATTCACATGGCAACATATAGAGATTTATATAGGTATATTTTATACGTGACATATCACATATACTTCAAAATGATGACGTACGGAAACAAAGACGTCTTCAACAAAAATATATCTTTCCTTTCGTTAGTTGTTCAATAAAGAATTACGCTTGTTGTAACTATAACTATATAGAAAGTTAAACGAGTGTCATTACACGTGAGTAAAGCAAGAAAGAAAAATGGAGGTAATGAAATAAGACAGTGAAAAAAAGACATTTATATTTATTTCTTGTTCTTTAGGTTGACAGTATTTTCAAGTAGAAAAATATGTTACTTTCAATAAGAACAACTTAACATATGTTTTTTTTTTATATACAAGGCAACATTTTTCAGCAATAAATGTTATAAAGAATAGAATATATCGTATCAAAATATAGGGTTAGTTATAACTTTCCTTGTTTGGAGGCATCTACACTAATATATATATATATATATATATATATATATGTATTAAAAAAAACAGAAAACGTTTCCCAGCAACAGAAAATTTGCCAGACGATTTCTGTATTTTCCAGAAATATCTGTCTAACTCTTTTTCTGTAAGTAGGTACCGAAGAGGTTCGATACACACAAACTTTTGCTGTCATACACTTGTGGGGGGAAAAAAGTAAACACCCCGTACTAACTCTGTAAAAAATTATTGTAGAAGAAAGTTACTGGTACGAAATGATTTGAAATAAAGTTTACTTTTAAATGATGTATATAAAATAGTGAGTTGATTTCTAAAAGTAGCTTTATCATAAGGGATTTTCCACAATTCTTCAATCAGCTCACTAAATCTTTCTCAGTTTTCATAATACTTGACTGGATTTTTATAGAAGTTACCAAAAGATCTGACTATCAAAATATGGAATAAAAATTTTGGAATCTTCCACGAGTGCGCAGTTAAACGTTATTTCTTACAAATGCCCATATCTCATCAAATATTCAATATATTCATATTTTAAATACAGTGTACTACAGTCGGACCTCTATTTAACGAAGTAGCTAAATCCCGAAAAAAAGTCCGTTATATGGAAAATTCGTTAAATAGAGAGTCACTTTTTAAAATACTTTAAACTACATAAAAGGTAATTTAAGTCCATAAACACTAAATATAATTTAAAAAAGTAATTAGTCACACTTTTTTTTATAAATTATATCTATTTGTTTTATTTATTTTGCCCATCAAAAAGAAAACTGCAAGGGAAATAAGAATGAAACAAAACATTGTCTGGAAATACAATGTATTTTCAGTTAAATTTAATTTTACATTAAAATCACGATTTTTTATTATGGCTGATAAGCTGTCTGGAGGAATACCAGATTTTAAAGCAGAATTCTTTTAATTCACGCCTTTATCCACCTCATCAAAAATAATTTTTTTTTCTTTGATGCTCTAGCACTTTCGCTTTGACATTTTTGAGCTACAAGAACCGAAATTATCAACACGATTGATCATGATCAACAATCTAGAAAACGGGAAACTATAGTTTAAGGACATAGGGCAACTCCATTGAGGGTTAAAAGGGAATATTTAAAGTTTGGACTTCTTGGATGGAAAGCAAAGAATCACAGCAATTTTACTGCTCTCTGTGCCTGGTAAGACCTGTTCATGGTCATTGATCATCATAAAGTGTGTTAAGAGAAAGAATAAGTTTGAAATGTCCAGTAATATTTTAAGAAATAGGGAGAAGAAAAAAATTAGATCCCGGAGAAAAGTTCGTTAAATAGAGAATGCACTTCGCTATTTGGAGGTTATTTTACGAAGAATTTTGCTAAATTTTCTTGATTCCAAGTACAAGCTCGCAAAATAGAGGTCCGACTGTATTTCTACTGTCATTTGACGGGCATTCTGAAAGTTGTATTAAATTTGGTTGAAAACTCTGTATGCAACAAGCAAAAAACTTTTAAAGTTTTCACAGAAATGTTAACATCTTCACGAATCTGAATGCTATGCTTGCACTAATGCACGCAAAAATTGAACATGACTTACATAAATATTTAATACAGTGACAGATAATTTTGATCACTGTTATATGGGTGATCGTAAATATTACTTTATTAAGGTCTCAGGGTATAAGGCGTCTCAGGACTCTTAAGGTTTCAAAATTTTCGAAAATTATTTTTTTTTAGATGTTAAACTTCGATCTTTTCTGAACATTTTCATATAACTGCTTCCTTGAAATTCCAATTAGAACAGAAGTTATGGCTTTTAGAATTATACCCACCCAATAGCTGAAGCGGCATTTCCGAAACTTTGAAGTCATTTTTCTGTAAATGAAGTTTTTTGGCATAACGAACAGGATATCTCAAAAACTTCTGTATATTTTTTCATGAAGCTTTCAAACATACGTTTCATGCTAGTCTGTATAAACGGAGCCTAAAAGTTTATTTTTATTGTTCAAAAAAAAAAAAATATTTTTAGATGATTATACTGTTGAAATTTTCAAAATTTTGAATTACCTAAGTACAACTTTGTATTAAAAAAATAAAAATGCTTTAGATACAAATTTATTTAAGTTTAAGGTAATTATTATAATCTTAAGTATACGTAGGCACCAAAGTTTTCATTCTGGTTGCAAAATTTATTTTGTAATCCTGCGCGTAAACTGTTATACCAATTTTCTGCTCGTCAAATATCTGATACTTTGGAGCCCCCTATAAATGCTAATTCTGAATCTTGCCATTTTTTATTTTCATAAAAAGAAAGAACATACTTATATATTTCAGCCCAATTAAAAACGTGTTTTAAAATCATATACATTTTAAGATATTAAATGTTGAAAATGGTCTTTTCTTTAAGTTTAAGAGACGTGAGATCTCTTAATTGTCCTCCCGATTAAATCTTCACTGAGAAATATGAAGTGAAACATGTACTTTGCATCCTAGAAGACCAATTCGTCAACAATTTCAGTAAGTATTCGTCAAAACGTGTGAAATGGAAGCGCCCGGTTATTTGCCCTTAATCCTTGGGTATGAGCGTAGTAAACATAATCTTAACTTTCATGGTAAAGGTAATAAAGATAAGGAATTTAGTCAATGGAAGATATATTGCAGCAGATTTTTTCTGTCTTTAGCATCCGCATGTGCTTTTATTTATTATCCTAAAAATCGCGTTTAAACTTTAAAATAAACTTTCTGACATTGATAATTTAAAAGCAACTCGGGAGTCTCACAAGCTGCAATTTAAATAAAATAGCTGACAATATCAATATTCATAAATATTTTTTTCCACCAAAAAGGCATTGCGGACTTTTCCTGGAAAATCAAGTAAATTAAATTGAATACTCGAAAGAGCTTTTAGCATATGGAACTATTCTTATATGCTCTTTTGCCTTTAGTATTATAGAAAAAAAAGAAAACGGAATAGAAGTGCATTTTTATTTATGATTCATGGGATAACGTGTGAAAAATGAGAAAAAACACATTTAAAATAGTTTCTCTCATGCTCTTTCTTTGGAATACATTTTCTTCAGCGAATAAAATAAGAGCTGTTATGAATTAAAAATGACAATTTTTCTATGTCTATTGATAATTTATAAACAAAAGTAGTCCTTAATTTATTACAATGGTTCTTACCAAATGATATTTTAATATTTGCAAATGCTAAACATTTTCTTTTTGGTTGAAAAGTATTTCCTCATATTTTCGTATAAACTCTTGCGATGTAGTTATATCAGTGAAAAAAAATCTACAGTGACTCTACTCAGCTTTCTAAACGCTGGTGCATGTGTCAATGGAATCGGCTGAATTCGAACGTTGGACCTCCCGTTTTGAAACTGGAGCGCTATCTCTGCGCTACTAATGCTCAATTACATCCCTGCAATATTATGACTTATACTCAAGTTTTCTTGCAGATTACCTTTGTTTAATCAGTCGCAAAATGGTTTGAAAATGAATTAAAAAAGAATTAAATAGACCGCCAGCCGATTTTTATGCAAATCTGTACAGATCTTGTGACAGAGTTTTTAATCATATTCTCCAAATGGGAGTATCGCTTAGGAGTAAACGTGTTCACTCACACATCCAGACATACAAATCATGATTACAATACTTTCCGTACTCTATGTGTTTGGAATTAAAAAAGATCAATGTAAGTCTGCTATTTTACAACAGAGAGAAGATGTGCTGAAATTCACTGGTTCTATTCCACATGGATTTAGCTGAGTGACGCTAGCATTATAAAAACACACACGCATTATATAAACATAAAATATTTTGTAAAAAAACCTCATACAAAACTATATAAATCGTTTAAAAACGATAAAACTAGCCCACTCTTTCTCCATCTGAAAAATAGTTATGTGCAGTTACATACAACATTTACAATAAATTCGCGTTTTCTACAAATATCTTGTTTGCATTTCAAATTTTTTAAATGATTCTTTTATATAGGTCATCTGAGGTCGAAAGCTAACATGAAAGTTTTGTATTTTTTCGCAGTGTGCTTGTTCTGAGGTCACTTTCCATTTTGGAACCAGTGAGGATCGAAGTTTAGTTTGTTTTATAGGCTTGCAAAATTCTTAAATTTTCATGCACTAAAGAAAGGTCTTCCACCTGACGTATAGAAAAAACAAATTACTGGAATGAACACGAGAAATTTGTAAAAAAACGCTTTCTTTATTTTAATATTATCTTGTATATGCTAAATGTTGACAAATGTAGGTGTTCCTAACGAGTGTTGCAACATGTGGCTCTCGTTCACATGAAGAAGGAACGAGTTGTATTTTTTTCCGTTTCGAAGCGAGCAATCTCTATATAATAAAGCACGGTGGAACGAATACGGGGCAAACCCATCAATCTTGCTAGTCTCCGATAAGATGGAGCCACGTTAGGCTTAATTTCGATTTGAGATGTGTATGAGAAAACTTATCTGCCTAAACACAAATCTTTGCTACCTGAAATCCCTTCTGTTCAACATAATTTTCAATAAAAGATTCAAAAGTAACAAAATTTCAATGATTTACGCAGCCATTTCTGAATTCGAGTTGAAAACAACGTAGCGTACTCCGTGCGTAAAACGTAAATAAGAAGCTGTGGTAAAGAGTCATTTCTTTTGTGATTCATTGAAAATAAATTATACCATGGAGCTTTGAAGATTAAAGGAGACGGCATAAATGACATCACTTGAAGCTGTCCTACCCCTGCTGCGTGACGTTAGCCGCGGGTAAACAAACAAACAAACAAAAAAAACCAATAGGCGTGAAGGACATTTTAACAATGATTCCCCTTCGTTCTTTCCGATGGGGTTCAACCCGAGATACCTATTTATTAATCAATATACATATAATTTTTTTTGGAGGGGAAGGAGGGGGGTAAACGATAAAAATACAATTTTAAAGTGTTATTAAAAAAATTAGTATTATTTCAATAGTTGCAGCAAACTTTTTTAATTACGCAGTTTTATTGCATATTTGTTACATTTTTGTTTTATTAAGAATCTTAATTTTGTTATGGTATATGAGCTATAAAGACTGGTTTACCCAGAAGTATTGTAAATGCCAATAGTGTGTTTGCTAGAACACAAACTAGCTGAACTTTGCTCATCTAAACGCTTCCATATCAATTATTTTTTATTAGTTTTTCATATTTTAAGTGAAAAACGCAATTTTTACCCACCGTCCTAGGACGGGCATTTACACTAGTTTGATTTATAATTTATTGAGATGTTTTTCAACAAAATATTCTATGCTTACTGGCAGGGAATATACTGGCTGTTACTGGGATGCTACAGACATACATGTTGTTGAAATTTGATGACTAATTTGGATTCTCCCTCAGAAACACTGGAATACGTATTTCAAAAATTTTTAATTGAAACTCCGCCCCCTCGACCATTTTATGCCCTCTAATCCTAATTTTTTGTTTTCCTATCATAAGTCAGCCCATTACAAATCGCTGGCTTACATGGATACAAATTTAGGGAATCTACGTGCCAAAATCTACATGCTCGGGACTTATTGGCTTGTACGAAGTCAGTTTTGATCCGGTACGGTATAAAATCTAAAACTCAACCCCCCTTACACGAAACTTATAGCTTGGCCCGGTATAAAAGCTAAAATGTAAGTCTGAGTACATCCTGACCCGACTCAATTTTCTACAATACATGCCGATATTGCTGAAGAAACATTACCTTACAATTAAAATTATTAAAAAAGCAGATTTAATTATAGATAAATTTTATCTTCAGATTATGTGTTCGCTATTCATTGAATACTGGATAATAATAATATTAATGACCACTTAGACGTTAACGTATATAAACTCTCATTTAAAAAATTGACTTAGACAATTACACTCAAATGAAGTTTCAGTATGAAAATGAATGTAGTTTGTTTAGAGTAGAAGTAAAAGATGGTTTAAAATAATCATAATTTTAAAGCTGTACAAAGAAACAAATTTGGAGTAACTCCATTCGACTTTCCGTACACTTTATAAAATACTAGCTGTTAAACCTATTCTACGCACGGGAGTTCATAAATTTAATTCTAAAACCAAAATTAAAAATAACATTTTGCCGAATTATCATGTTGCTATGGCAGCAGACGATAAAACGATATCTTTGTAATAAGGGAATAGATAGAATAAAAAGTTTTGTTGATGTTTGTGATAAAATATTTTTCTTTATTTTTTAAAAAAGGTAATAATTACACGCAATTAAATAATCTCTAATTTTTAGCACGTGAGTAAAAGAATTATTGTAATACCCGCTACAGCTTCTTAGTATTGCAGCGTGGCATACGTAATATGCATATCTCACATTGCAGTAAACAATTAGAACTGGTTAGAACTCACGTGATGACGAGTTGAACATAAACAAATCAGAAATTCGCCAAAAACATAAAATAAAAAAATTCTATTTAAAATTTTCGAATTTTTTGCCCCAATCGTTCATGGACCCCCTACCAGCAACCCGTGTGCCAAATTTCGTAGCCCTGCGCCCTATGGTTTCCGCGTTTTTGTAGTTACATAGATAGATACACGCATGGATTTTAATAGGGTAGATTTCGTTTCTAATTTCGAAGCTGGCGAAATGAAAATGACATCACTTTCACGAAATTAAAATAAATATATATTAATATTTTCTAATTAAAATGAATGCTTTACATGAATTACATCATTTTTACCCGATAAAACTTTTACTAAAAGCACTTTTGTAAAACGTTTAATCTGCTACTATTTAAAATTAATTAATTAAAATAGTATATACTTTTTTAAAATTCAATTCGCATGAATACGGGGCAATAACTATCCACTTAAATGTACGGAAGTTATATTTACATCTTTGGTTGTAAATGCCAACATGTTGATACACGATTTTCGCTTCGATCTCAGTGGAATAAATTCATTCATGAAGCTTCAATATGTGTGAAAATGTGTTTTTAGTTTTTGAAAAATTTTCTTTTTCAATTTTAAAGAAAAAATAACGTCAAAAATTTATAAGTCGGTTATATTTCCCCCTTTTTTACACGAAAAATGTCGTCTCCGTATAATCATAAAGTGAATTTTGAATTTAAACTCTCATTTGTATGTAACTTGCTATATTCACACTTTTTAGTTAGTATTATAAAAAGTATTTATGTTCTTTATTTTAAATATTACGTAATTATTTATGTATTTTCATTAGTTACTGATATTCATGCCCCTTGTATTTTTAACGAATACTTCAAAATGCCTGTTTTATTCCAAATATGACATAATATTTTTCCTAGCGAAATATTTTCTTAATAATATAAATCTATTTCATTATTATTCCTTCTAATTATTATGCCATTTTTGACAGAAAATATCTTATTAACGTAACAGATAATCACGCTTCATGTATAATAAAAAATATTCTCCTTTTTTTGTTTCAAATATGACTTCATACAGTAAACTCTGTCTAAGGCGGAATCGATCGGGACTGAGAAAATTTTCCGTGGTAGACAATATTCCGGCTTATGTAAAAAAGCCCCCTCGCCCCCCCCCCCCCCCACCAAAAAAAAAAAAAAAAGAAAAAAAACCCCTCGAATTTGATGATTTTTACTCACCCATCATACGTAGTATAGGGTGTCTTGTAATCGCTTTAAAAATCGAAAAAAAATTTTTGACGGATTTACACGTTTCAGACACGGGAGATTTCGAGAAACATATTTTTAGAAAAAAAATTTTGCCGTCCGTCTGGATGTGTGTGTATGTGTGTCTGTGTGTCTGTAAACGCTCTATCTCCCGAACAAATTGAGATAGAGACTTGAAATTTGGTGTGTACTTATGAAGTAATAATTGAAAGAAGCTTATTGAATATCACTAGCCTCGATTATCCGGAACTATTTTTTTCGCACTCTCGAAATGTTCGTTCTGATAAAAGGTATACAAAAATGTTCGAAATTGTTTATTTGAAGGGGTGACTATAAAAGACAATAAAAAAACATAAATTTTGCATAAAGAATGAAGTCGATCGGATAATCTGTTGACGAGATATTTGTAATTCTATTTTTCACACTCTTCGATTTTCCGTGACGCTGTAATTCATTCAAATTTCAATTCAAAGATATATTTTAATTGGAAATAAGACGTTTAATCCGGCATTGTTAGTTAATATGATTATAATTTTTCGAGTTCTAAGGATGTTTCTTTTACGCAATTCGGTGCTACTCGATTATCCCGCCGACCCAAAAACTATCGCCCAACTATATATGCGATATATCGCCCAATTTGGCGACCAAAATTAGTCGCCAAAGGTGACGCCAACTTGGCGGTATCTCCAATATTTCGCCAAATTTCCATAGACGTCCATTCTAAACCAATAGTGTTTACTTGCTTACAGAAAATCAACATATTGAGATATTTTAATGCAACAAAAAGTAATATTAGCTTAAGGGAGTCCAGGTAAATTGAATTATGAATAAAAGTAACATGATACAATGCTTAGCATGTATCGCATGTTTCATTTTCATATTTTATATTATGTATATCAATGATGGGTAAATATTTCGGTGGCCGCCAACGACTAGTTTATTGATTTTCTTGACTCGAAAATCGGTTGAAAACTGAAATTCGGAAAGATCTTTTGTCTTTATAGATAAATGAGAAACGCTATTCAATTTTTTAGTACTGCTGTAATACATGCGAATTGGAAGTTTACACACACACACACACACACAAAAACAAAAAACAAAAACTAATACCCCCCCCCCTCCCCAAATAAACTTGGAGAATGAGACAGAACGCTATAACTTTGAATTTGAGTACATCCTTAAAGTATAATATATTGCACTTTCGAAAATATATATTTTGATAAATGTTCATTCTACTAGACATATTAACTTTTAAATATAATTTTGCATATGAAAAAATGGCACAAGCATAAATTCCTTAAAATTTAAACAGTTTCTGTCTGCTTGAATTAACTTTTTCAAAGTGTTACGGAATTTAACTAACATGCACGATATTGAGTATTTGACTTATCAGTTTTAAAATTTGATAAACAAAATGCCTTTCATTTTTAAATTATCCTTTTTTCCGCCTTATGCAAAATTTTGGTTTCGGTGGCACCTTAAAATATTTTCCGTTTCCGCGTTAGACAAATTCCGGCTTATGGAGCATGAATTAACGTTATTTTCTATAGGTTCGCCGGGACTTGACAATTTTTCCGCGGTAGGCAGATTTCCGGCTTATACAGAGTCCGCCTTAGACAGAATTTACTGTATTTATTTTCTTTTGAATTCTTTGTATTTGCATTTTTCGTATGGAAATTGTTCAACATAAAATTAATTGTCTAGGAGAAAGTATTATTCCGGGTTTTTATTTTCTTGGCAACGATAAGAAAAGATGGCTAAATGTTACAGGAAAATTGTCGATTGATTCTGTATGAAAAATAACGAAATTTTGAGTTATTAAAAAGCATATATGAATAAAATAAATTAAACACAGCCTATGTTCATTTCTGGGTTGTAATCCATCTATATCCAAAGATACAAACGCATTAATTCTTCCGTTTTGACGCTGAATTCATTCAAACTTTCAAACACACTTTCACATTTATAATATTACTAGCAAACCCTGCGGCTTTGCTCGCCTAATAGTTGAAATATGCCAAGTGATATTTGCATGACCATTTTTTATTAGAAGAACACTCTTTGGAATAATTCAAAAATTACAAATTAAGCAACACTTTGACTAAACTTCATAATAAAAGTGCAATAGACAGAAATAAGATTTTAATTAATAAGAAGAATTAAAACTAATTCCAAATAAATGATAATTTAGAAAGTATTTTGAGACTGTTATGCTCATTCCATAAACTCATTTCAGTATTCATTTGAAGTTTTGAATTTTTTAGAAACCATCCACATTTACATCTTAAAATTAACCTTCATGTCAAATTCCAAGCTTCTTGTCTAACAGTCTACCACCTCTCTGGTGTTAATGACATCAACATAAAATGCCGAAACATAGTTGAAATAAAATGTCTCGAAAAATATTGAAACAGAGACTGTCATCATTAATTTGACAACATTAACCTTGAAATCTGTTGGTATTTCCAAATATTCTATAGAAAACGGAATTTAGATGTTTTTAAAGGCTTTCTTGTTGTTCCTGCCAACCAGGTGGTAGTGATACCTGCATAAAATATAGCCCGTATAGGATCAGGGACTATCACTCTTAATTCGCAACAAATAACTTCTTGATCGGTTTATTAGTTCCTGAGATTCCATAGAAATCGTAATTTAGGACTGTTTTAGAATGCTTTTTGCTCCTTTCCTTCGCTTCACCCCTTTTTAATTTCGAATTTATTTTCGATTATTCTTAGAAGACATTTATATTTTATAAGTAACTACCGTGCTATATTTAAAGTTTCCAGCCTCTTTAGTACCGCGGAAATCTCAATTTAGAAAGATTTTTGCTCCTGCAACCCTCTAGGGGTTGTGGCACCGACATAAAATATAGCTTAAGTTTGATCAAGCTCTATCACCATTAATTTGCAAACATTATGTTTGAAATCGGTTTCGTATTTCATACGATTGCCTAAAAATCGTAATTTAGAACGCTTTTCGCTCACTTGATCCTTTTAAATTTGGAATTTTCTTTCGACAATTCTTAGAAAGCATTTGCACCTTTGAAGTAATTACCAGTCCAAATTAAAATTGTTAGACCCCCTCAGTATCAGAAAAAACGCAATTTAGAACATTTTATGTCCCTGTAACCCGCAGGTGGTATTGGCAACAACGTAAAATATAGGCTACGTTGGAGCGGGGACTATCACCATCAATTGAAAACCATTACTTCTGAAATCGGTTTATATTTCCTGAGATTGCGTAGAAATCGCTATTTAGAACTTTCTTAGAACGCTTTTAGTTCATTTTCACCCCTTTTAAATTTCAAATTTTTAAGGAACTCTTCTCAGAGAACATTTATATCTCATAAGTAATTACCATGCCAAATTTCAAGTTGACCCCTTCAGTATCACAAAAAATCACAATTTTGAAAGTTTTTTAAAATGCAACCGCAAGGTGGTAGTGCCGCCGACATGAAATAGATCCTATATTGGAGCAAGGGATCAATTTCCAACCATTACTTTTGAAATCGGCTTTGAATCCCCTTTTAAATTTTGAATTACTTAGGAAATGTTCTTAGAGATCATTTATATTTTATAAGTAACTACCATGCGTAGTTTAAAGTTGCTAACCCCTGCAGTATTACGAAAAACGCAATTTAGACCGCTTTTTGCTGTTTCACTCCCTTTGTGGTAGTGGCACCGACATGAAATACAGCCTATGTTGCAGCGAGGGTTGTTACTATCGTTTTCACAACATTATTTTTTAAATCGTTTCGGTGTTTCCTGAGAGTGCGTAGAAATCGTAATTTAAAAAGTTTTTAGACCGCTTTTCGCTCTTTTTAACCCCTTTTAAATTTCGAGTTTTTAGGAAATGCTCTTAGAGATCATTAGTATCTTATAAAAAACTAGAACTACCATTCCAAATTTCATGTTTCTAGGCCCTTCAGTAACACAAAAATCGCATTTTTAGAAAAAATTTTTCTTCTGCACCCCCTTTGGCCAGTGGCACGGACATAAGATATAGCCTATGTTCTAAGTTTTACTAATACCCTTATTTTGATACCATTACTTTTGGAATCGGTTCGGTAGTTCTAGAACTTAGCTCCTACAAATAAACAAACTTTATCTCTTTATAAGATTAGACTATATATTAAAAAATGTATTATATATATTCTTTTATAAATTATATCTATATAATATAGATAATATTATATAGATAGACTATATATTAAAAAAAAATAACAGTAGAAAAATGGATAAAAATTTAGATTCTAATTTTACAAAGATTAAAATTTCCACTTGTGAAAATGACCTTAAATTCTAAAGAAAACGCTAATTTCAGTCATAAAACTCAAACTTTTTTCTAAAATTATAACGTAATTTTCAATGAATTTTTATTGCACCAATGCAGAATTTAAGGCTTGTTAATTAAAATAAATATTGAAATAAATTTAGATAGTCATACTAATGGCAATTTTAAATTGTTTTAAATATAGATATTTTACCCTTATTCCTCAACAACATACAGTACTTGTGTTTTTATTAGATAATTAAAACTCACTCTAATTTTTTCTTTGCTGTTTAAGAAAAAGTATACACATTTAAGTCATATTCTAGGGAAATATGGCAGTTGTATCAGATTAAGCGTGAAGAAAACAATATTTAATTGAATAATTGAGTTGAAAAAGAAGATATCGTTTTTTATTCTCTTTCTGTGACAAAATGGTTGAAAAATGATTTAGGTACCAAACCCGCTAAACGATTTGTACGAAAACGAAAACAGCTTCTTCGACATTAGCCTATAACATATTCACCAGGTGGGAGCTCAATGGAAAGTGGCTCAATCCTGTACACGCACACACACATACATAGCGACATAATAGAAAAAACATCAGAAACGGATTCTGCGGGCAATGAAACGTACAAAATTAAAGAAAAAATAAATAGTAAAAATAAAAATTACCCGCATACATATATGTGGAATCACTGCAAAAAAAAAAAAAAAAAAAAAAAAAGAAAAAGAAAAAGAAAAAAAAAAAAGAAAAAGAAAACGGATTCAGGGAACCTCAAAATATAAAAATATACCAGTATTTCAATATTGTTTTTTTATCATGATTAAAACACTTTCCTTACACTATATGTATATGTAAAGTAAAAGTAGATAAAAAAAAATAAATTTCTCTACGATTTATTAACAAAATTAAATTTCTTAAGAGCTCGTTAAACAAATGTAGAACATCACTTTTAATTTTAACAAGAAGAAATGAATAAATCATTGCAATGCCACTCCAACGTGTCCTCAGGAAGTAAACAAAATCTAAGCCCGGAACGTCCTAAAAAAAAGTCTGGTCAGGCAGGAAAAGAATGCAGACTAGTCGCAACCCGGACCGAGTCTGGAGAAAAAAAGGAAGCCTGGGTTAAGCCCGAGTTCCATGAAAGAAATGTAGCCAGAGTCCTGATCTCGGTCCTCCATGCCTTGGATTTCGTGCCATTCCCTGTCCCACACAGACCTTCTATGCGGAGTGCCCTTCGCTGCACCATCTGTCGGTGTACAACTATACAACGCAAAACTGTCTATTTTCTTGAAAGTTAGCACAAATATATTACTAAGAGTTATTTATTATATGATAAACTATTTCGAGTTTCGCTAATGCCACTTAATGTTCAATGTCAGTTTAATATAATTAAAATTACATAAATTTAATTAGATTAGGGATTTCAATGATTTTATTCCCATTTGAATTATAAGAGTTACGAGACACGGTCGTGCGCTGTAATACTTGTGCTTATTGATATGAGTTTCTAGATGATTTTACACTTCACATACACACTGCATTTGTTAAAAGTATGAAACTAAATTAGATATTCACTCTATTTAACTAAATACGTATACAATTTAATCAAAAGTTCTCTGAATTTTATTCACTTGAGATAAATTACACATTTTGTTTTTTAATTGTCATTATAATGTGATGATCACACAATTTCTGGATCATTTAAAATAAATTCTATCGTATTCGTTCTTCGTTTACTTTTGAACGTTTCCTTACTTATGTTTTACTTTTGAACTTTTAAAAACTCAAAGCAAAAGAAAATTAAACAATTCCAGCGCAATATAAAGGATTCTGAAGATATTACTTTTCTGGAGTGTGTATGCACTATTTAATAGGAACGTGCGTAATTGCTTAAATAAAGTAAGTATTTTATTTGACAGCATAATTAAATTTCAGATTTTAATTTTATTTATTTCAGAAATGGGATTCTTGTTGAATTTTGAAGCGTAATTAAATATTAATGATTATGATTGCTTACTTATTGCTTAACTATTATTTAATACAGAAATATTTTTTGTTCCATTAATGAAAATACTTTACTTAAATTTATAAACCAATTTAAAATTTTTATATTTATTTATTTTAAGAATATGACATTTAAGTATTTAAAGATCAATTTGTTGCTAATAATGTTTTTTTTCAACGATAATAATGATGAAATAGATCTGTAGGAAATATCTTATAAAAATTTTGTTCTTTAAAGATCATGCATATGCTTTATTAATATTATTTTTTATTTTTTACGAAGTACAGTGTTGTTCAAATTAAAGTATGTCTGTTTCGGGTGTCGCCCTGGCAAGAGAAGCAGTGGGATAATGTCTTCATATTTGGAGTGTATACAAATCATAACAGGCCATGGAAAATTAATTGGTTAAAAAAAAAATAGTTCAAACAAAGGGCTCGAGGTGAAAATGAAACGCCGCGATCAGTTTAATGTACGGAAAATGTAACATGACACAACTAATGAAGGACAATGAATATGAGGTGTCTGTAATTATCTTTATTACGATTTTCTACATATAAACTGTCGATCCTACAACCATGTTAATGACAATACAAATAAAAGATACACGCGTAGTAACGCAGCAGCACACAAGGGTTTCACAGCTGGGTTTCAATGTACCTGCCTTGTTTAAGGACCAACAGGTGAAACCGTATAACATCATGATCCACAGAGGCATAAAACCGATCGGGACCGATGCACGGTGGTTGATTTACCAATTCTAGCTGGCCAAAAGTCGATTTTTAAAAGTTTATCCTAGCGTAATTTATTTTTTGCCTGTTATAGCTCAATAGTTAGGGCGTTGGACTCTGCTATTGATTTTGATATAAATATAATTGTATGGTCCATAGACTAGCGCAAAGTTGGTGCTTCTTAGTTGGGAATGAATCAAACAATTTGAGTATAGTTCTATAATCTATTACTTGAAGCGGAATAAAATATATTGCTCGATTATGGACGCTTCTAAAGAAAGTATGGACTTTATTTTATTGGATTTATGTGCATAAAGTTTGCACATATCAGATGTTATTTCATATTTAATGTCGCAAAAAAACTCTGTATTTTTTTACAATTTTTCAGTTTTAATATAGGAAAAGTTATATGATAAAGCACGATTAAGCTCAATTTTTCATACGATTAAATAGTTTAGATTATTACTTTTTCGTTCCAAGTTAATTTGTCTACCCTTAAGTGCCCTCCCAGTTTTTAGAATTGTTTTAGCTTTCTAAGTCTGAAATATTTTTTTTGAAATTTTAGTTCAAGAAACATTTTTCAATGCATTCGGACTACTATAATAAAACTTCCTAGCTTAACATTGTTGAAAAAAGATGTCTAATTAATAATTTGTGAAACGTATAATACGTTTGAAAACACAATTTCAACCAAAGTCGACAAAATAGCTCAAAATTTTGTACATACCTGTATATGAACTATAGATTTATCATATAATTCACAATATTCTAAAATTTAGAACAGTTAGTGAACGCATAGCACAGTTGAAAATTCCTCGTCAGCAATTTCCATCAATAAACGGAAATGTATTTCAGATGTTTTGTGCAGCCCTGTATATGATTTATAGAATTTATACACACTAAATAAATAGCATGCAATTTTTATAATTTAAAAAAGTGTTCCACAACTGAAAACACACTTCCATCAATTATTGTTCATACAGAGAAAATATAAGTGATTTATTTTGTGTGTCCCTGTATATGAAAGATGAATGGCACATCATATTCAATAGTAAGAATCTTATAGAGCACCTCGGAGATATATATCAATTTAAATACTTTTGAAACAGTGTAACATGAGCAAAATACACCACAAACAATTTTTCTCCATGGACCGTAATGTAACATAATTCTTTTTAATGTCCCTGTAAATGATCTATAAATGCTATCCATTACTATATTCTATAGCAGTCATCTTGTAGTTAACTTCATAGATATGTATATAAATTTCAAAGTGTTTGAAATTATGAAACATCATTACAAACCATCGCAAACGATTTTACCCTATAGGCCGTAATGTAATTAAATACTTTTGAATGTCCTTGTAACAAAATTATGACTGCTACATGCTACATTTTGCAATACCTAACATTCAATAGTGAATATAAATAACATTTTTCAATTTTATGGCGATGCGACTATATTGAAGCCAAAAATAATTTTGGCCAGCTAGAATCGGTAAATCACCCACCGTGCGATGTTGCATACGTGCAAGACGAACTGGTTCTTCAAAGCGCCAGATTTCCAACGTTTCCCAGATAAACTTTATCCTTCATGTAACCCCAAATCCAAAAATCATACGGAGTTAAATCAGGTGAATGTGGAGGCCATCTTGTAGGAAATGCACGACTGATAATGCGATTCTCCGTGAAATGGCGTTGCAGCAATTTTTGAACTTCAAGTCTCTAATGTGAGGGGATGCACCATCTTGTTTGTCTGTCGTTGTAGTGAGGCGGCTGGAGTTCCGGAATGATCACACACTGCAACATGTTCCGATAACGTGCTGCAGTTGCAGAACAGATTTTTCGTACCTGAGGGGTCATGAGGAGTCATTTCCTCAAAGAAAAATGGCTCAATCAAAAATATCTCAGTGAAGCCGATCCATGCAGTAATTTGCGGAGAATGCAGGGGCGTTTGTTGGATCTGGTAAGGATTCTCAGTGAATCAGATACGGTTATTTTGAGTATTCATTGTCCCACACATTGAAAAGGGAGCCTCATCGGTCCATAAGATGTTCCATTGCCACTTCTTATCCATTTTCATTAGTGCCAAGAACATCAAAGCGACGTTTTACGAAGAACATTATCGCCAGGCTTTAACTCTTGGAAGTGATGAATCTTTTACGGGTAGGCGTTGAATGCTATCAACATGCATCACCATATCGTAGTGTATGGCAAATCCAGTTGCCTTGATATGGTGCGAACATTAGATGGTTCTGCTGTGTTCGTATTGGCCAGCTCAACGACAGTGTCTCCTCCAAATATGAAGACGCTACGTCCACTTCTTCTCTCGCCAAGGCGTCCGAAACAGGGATACTTTAACTTTAACCTCCCTGTATTTCTTAAACTGTAAAAAAAGGCAGATTTATTTCCGGATACAGCAGAAACATTTATGACCATCTTGTAGTTACCTACACTACTGGAAAATGTTCCTTTATTTTTAAAAGCGTTCAAATGAAGAGCCGAGTAGAAACTACAGAAACCAATAAATGTCAGTTTGAAAATCTTCAAGTGAAGAGCCAAGCAGAAACCATAGAAACCAATAAGCGTCAGAAATTAGCACTCAATGCATTCTCCGAAATTTTCCAGCGGCCAAGAAGACATTTCATTCCATAAGCATTTTCATAAAATTTTTCACGTTGATTCTTTTCCAGTTGCTCTCTAAGAAAAGAGAAGGCTTACTTTTCTGTTTTTGATATCATAAAGAAACATTTTCAAAAACGCAGGATAATCTCTTAATTGCTCGAAATCTTTTTTTCTTACCTGCAGAAACTATTTGGAGAAGATTCAGTTAGAAACCTTAGAACTGATAGGTTTCAGAAGTTAATGCGTTATGACTTTTCCTGAATTTACTGCGAGCAAAGAGGTCCTTTCATTCCAGGAACACTTTAGTAAACCTTAGAAACCCATTGTTTTCGGGTGTTTCTCATTGATTCTTCTCTAATTGATTTTTAAGGAAAAGTGAAGGCCTTATTTTCTTCTTTTTAACGTTTTCAAGGCCTTTGTTACACTCTAAAAATACTGGAGATATGTTTCTTGATATAGAAGAAACTTTTCCAAAAACTCAGTGGAACCTCTTAGTTATCAGAAATCCTTTCTCTTGTCTCCAGAAATTATTTAGAAACGATTCGAATCAGTCAGAATTAATAGAACTGTTAAGTTTCAGAAGTAAACTGCCTTTTCTGAAATTTAAAGTCAGCAGAGAGCTCTTTTTATTTCAGAAATAATTTAGTAATTCTTGGAAATACAGTCGTTTCAGATTTACCTGATTATTCTCAAAATATTTCCTGACGATAAGAGAAAGATTTCAAGGGTCATGGGTTTTTACCAGTTTCCATTCAAGTCTCGTAAATCTTTCAGTTATGTTCCAAAAATATTCAACATTTTTTGCAGAGTGTCCTCAAGAGAAATTTCCCCTTATCCAAGACAAGAAAGAATATATTAAAACAAAGCCCGAATTTGTCTATTTGCATAAAGTAAATTCTGAAACGACAACACCGCCTATTAAGGGAACAAGTTTTAAGTGTTTAATTCCTGTTTATATTAATGAATTTAGACTACTAAAAAAAATCCCTCAATTCCCTACTTTTGGCAGAAAAATTTTAAATATCTAAACTATATGGGCCGTTTTGGAAAATATTAAGAAGAAAAATGAGCGGGATTCTACTGAATCAAAATCTTTTTCTTTATCGTAATATCATAAAATGCTGACTGTCATCTTAAATTTTATTTGCCTGGAAAAAATGTCAGAAAAATTTAAAAAATAGACGAAATTCTTTTTTGAAATGTGAAAGAGAAAATTTAAAAGAAAAAATATGAATTTTAAATCCTTTGAAAGGAAGGGTGAAAAGTTTTCCCATTTAGAGGTATATAAAGTAAAAGATGGTATACCATTGCATCATATTTTATATCTGCCTTGAATATATATCACTGTTCAGAGAAATTCTCGAAAGAGACTAATAAATTCAAAACCCACTTAAATTGACTTTCTTTTAAGCACAGCGTCTAGATAATAAATAATACGGAAAAGAAAAAATGAATAAATATATAGATATTACATAAAATATTCCAAAAGGTTTTATCCTTTGAAAAATTTAAAAATGCAGTTTATGTAAAAATAGGAAAGTTAATTAAAATATGAAACCATAACATTTTATCAGAGGAAATTGTAAGGAATGAATATAATTAATTCTTATGAATTGGATTTAAAAAATAGCTTGTAAATACTTAAAAATCAGTGCTGTGTTAAAAAATGTAAAACTTGTTTCATTTTTTATGTATTTGATTAGAAAAGCATTGAAATAATATGGCAAAACACTCTAAAATAGATTTTTATAAGCATAGATAGTATTCGATTTTATAAATTTAAATATATGCATAATGCACTAGGTTCTACATTTTAAACAAATATAAATTGTATTTCAGTGTCTTATAAAACAAATTTAACATATGACACAGTGTAAGATTTCAAAATTCAGAATTAAAATATCCTTAAGATTAAAATGTATTCAAGTTAACCTAATGAAACCTGTCTTCCTGCTGCTTTCATAGTAGAAGGACGTCGTCTTTGCGCCTGACGAAGAAAGACTCAGATCTTTCGAAAGACCTAGCGCATTAGATAATTTTTGATGGTGTTTTAAGAAGTTTTTTTGTTCTAATGAAATGCATTCATAATTAAATTCGATGAATAATAATTAGTTAAGAAAGTTTGTTGATAAATAATAAACAATTGTAATTTTTTTATCGAGAGGGTATGGGCAAAATATTAAAACAAAACCACAATATTGCTCATGCCTTTAAAGCAAAATACGAATCTGAAATGACAATACCTAGAAATACTTAGTAATACTCAGAAATAATTAGCCCAAAACTTTATACAAAAATTGATAATAAATAAAGATAATTTTGTCTATGATATACTAAAGATGTATACCAGAAAAACTTTATTCCCTACTTTTGGTAGAGGGATTTAAAATGTATGAACTATGAAAACGCTTTTCCAATATTCAGATAACAAATGAACATCAGTTAACTGAATCATTTTTAACACTTTCTAACAAAATTAAAAAGTGTTTATGCATTCGGTTTGTCTGTCCGTCTACCCACGCTCCGTCTCCCGTATATATACTCAGATTTTTATACAATATATACAATATATAAGCGTTATTTAGCGTCCCCTAGGCAAATTTGGTATTGTATATAAAGTTTGTGGGATTAATAGTTCATTTACAGGGCACCCAAAAGTATTCCATTATATAATGGTACTTGGGGAACTATCGTTTGCAGAGAATTTTAATGACATTACTCAATTTCAAATGTATTGAAACTGATATAAATCACTGAACATTTCACTACTAGGACTTCCCTCAGAGGGATTAGTCTGAGCGATATTACTGAGAACATAGATTTAATAATAACATGTGGAAGCAAAGAAAATGAGATGTTATCTTTAATTGTCCATATACTGCGAAAAATTGAAATGATGAAAATAAACGAATTGTAGAATTACAAAATCTTATATATAAATTCGTATACACTGTTTAAAAAAATGGGAAATCAAACGATTCAAGACAGCAATGCATGGATATAAAATTGAAAGTACGCAATATATTAAAAGTAAAATAGAAAATGAAACACTAATTTACTTATATCGGAATTTTAACTGTATAAAATGATGTCAAGAGCATAATCAGACGCTCCGCACCAATTTGAGTAACTTTAAATGACAAATATATGATGTTTAAAAAGAATGGACTATACTTTATATGGTGTGTGCTCCCGCGGAATAGTTAATATTGTACAATATCTGTTTTCCACGGATGCAATGAGGTTGTCGATAACATTTAAGGAATTCTCTTCTCAAAATCTGATATAGTATCAAAGTAGCGAATACATCAACAGTGGCATGCAATGCTTCGTTAGAGTGTGTTTTAGATATGCTCGATCGGATTTAAATGATGAGTGTATACTGGCCACTACATACGCTGTATTGTTTTGTTTTCAAACATATTCTGCACAAGTTGAGCTGTATTTAGCATGTATTAAATAAAAGAAATCGACAATGATTACAACATAAAGTATGACACAAGATCTGAATATATCGTCTGCATAACTTTTGAGCTGTCAAAGTGTCATTTGAAGTAATTTACAAATCCATACATATTTATTCAGCAAATCATGCAAGCTAACATACGCCAATATGAACCCGATTACAAAATTTCACCAGAATAAATTAATATATAAAAAATCTACTAATGATAATTGAGAATATGACCTTATGATAAAATGTCTAGAAAAATGAATCGAATAAAAAATTCATATCACATTTAAAACGGCACTTCCCTATGTTAGTGGCCTTGGCGAGAGAGAGAAAAGCCTAGAGAAGTAACACTTTAACAAGTACTTTTGGGCAACCTACTCACTGTTTCATACAGATCTTTATTCAATATTTACACAATTTATTTAATGCTAGGTGGGCATCTATCAGTTTTGTTGCATTTAAATAGCATGTTTTGCGGAGGAAATGCAGCATTATGAAATATTTAAAGTTGCTGTACCTAATAATTCCAAATTAATGGTAATTGAGATCGCTTTCCGTTAATTTCATCTTTTTAAATTTTAAATTTTTTAGAAACCATTCATAGAGACAATTGTATATTTTAAAACTAACCCGAAGCAAAATTTCAAGATTTTGGGCTCAGCAGTAACAGAGAAATAAAAAAATTTGAAAGTTTTTTGTTTCTGCACTGTTTTTTATAGCGACATTTTTAGAAATTGTTCTATTGCGAGAATTTACGTCATGATAAATACAGCCATGTCAATTTTCATGTTTATATTCCTAACAGTTCCATGTTCTTCGTTACTTAGATCATCTTTAGATCTTTTTCCGCTTTGTTTAGTCTTTCTATTTTTTAGAATTCGTTCTACAAGGAGCATTTACATCTTATTAATTACTACCATGCAAAAGTTCTAGTTTCTAACCCCAACAGTATCCCAAAAATTTCAGTATTCCAAATAAATCATAGTTTAGAACCTTTCTAGAAATTTTTACGTTTATCCGTCAAATTGAACATTTTAGAGAGCGTTCAATACGAGTATTTACATCTTAAAAGTAACTACAGCACCAAATTTAAAGTTTCTAACCCAATCAATATCGCAGAAATCACAATTTTAGAACTTTTTTGCTCCTGCAGCGATGTAGGTTCTTGCACTGACATAAAATAGTCTTTTTTTCGGAGCAGAGATGGCCACCAACATTTTTTTAAGTTGGCTATGTAGTTTCAGAGATAACACTTCACAAACGTACAAGCATTAATAATATTATATACTTTATAATATTAGCATTAGATGTACAGGTACAAAAGCCATTTATCTGTTACAAGCTAAAGTGCCGGCGTTGCCCAGAATTTGAAGGATGTTTGTTCTGAAAAATCAATTTCAAAATTTAACATACAACACAAAACAAACATTAAAAAAAGCAGTCGAAATGTTGTTGAATGAATCATATGAAAACGCTGTATAAAAATGTATAAATGTATATAACAGACGCAAAAGAATACAGCTATAAATGAACTTATTTCAATTTATAATTGGAGCAATAATGTTAAAATACGCCAATATTTCCCCAATCGGGTTTTTATTATGCTTCAATACATTTTTCACACTCATATGACGTTATACTATATCCACCACGTCCTTTATATTTCCAATATGACGTAATATTTTCCTCTTTCACGTGGAAACATTGAAATAGAAAAGTTATGAAGTTATATTTACTTTCATTTAAATTTGTCAAACCATTTATTTCATTTTGATATTTCACGTGAATATCTTGCAATAGAAAAGTTATGACGTAATATTCACCTTTTTTTTAAATGCTGCAAACTATTTATTTCATTTTCATTTTTCACGTGGAAATCTTGCAGTAGAAAATTAATTGTTGTAGTAGTAATTCTATTGTGTTTTTTAATTGTTGAAAACTGCTATAACGAAAAATGTTTAAATTTGATAAGAAATTGCTGTTAAATTGGTGGTTTTTTATTAATTAAAAATTAAGTATAAGTTATTTCGATTCCGGATTACATTAATTGTCTCGGCCATGTTTTAATACACATGTACGTATCTCTTCACAATTTTGACTTCCAAATTGTGGATTTTTTATAGAATTACAAACAGACAGATAGACAAGTTTTCATTTTTATATATCTCTCTATTCTATGAAAAGTAACTAACGCTGTCACCGCCGCCGCCGCCGCCGGTTTTGAATTTTTTGTGACCGGAGGTCTTTCATCGTTAATATTAAGAAAACTATTGCATACAAATATATGAAAATCGGTGGTATTATAGCGAAATGTTTGATCAACACACTAATGCATACAGTTTTCAAATCGAAGAATTATTTTAAGAGATATTTAATGCTAAAGTTGGACAGAATCGTTCCATTAAAAAAATGTTATAAGAGCAAAAGCTATACATGGGAATTTAATCATTTTTAGATCATTTTATTCAATAGAAGATCCCGGTCTGCAGATTTCATTAATTTTTTTTTTTTAATTTGACTCATTTTTGAGATTTTTTTCTATTTTAAATTCAAATATTCAGCATTTTGACAGATATGGTTTACATATTTTAGAAAATGGTATTAATTTAAACTGTTGCCAACTGTATAAACAGCGCAAACAATAATGTTTGCTTCAAATAAAAAAAATATTTACACGTTACTATTATAAACAGAAAAAAACCTTCAAAGTACAATTAAATAATTAGGTATAAAAAGCAGGCACTTATTGGAAATTACGCCATAAAAACTATATTTACATGTGAATTTTAAAAGAGAAAGGATATTGTAAAATAAATTCATTAACATGCGTTAGAAATCTGAAATAGAACAAATTACGTCACATTACACTTATTATGCAAAATGAACAAAAAATAGTATTGCAAAACAGTTTAAATTTAAAAACTGCGCGAGACAAAATATTAGAGGTTAAATATTAGATTTTTCAAAATTTTATTATTTGTCGTTTGATGTGAGGTGTTCAGCTATAAGTATGCAAATTTTTCTGTTTCAACATTATTAGGGGCTGAGTTAGAAAAATTGTTTTAAATACACAAGTTAGAGCCCAGAGGATAAATATTAGACTTTTTCAAAATTTTATTATTTGCTGTTTGATGTGAGGTGTTCAGCTATAAGTATGCAAAATTTCATGTCTCCAACTTAATTAGGGGCTGAGTTAGAAAAATTGCTTAAAATACACAAGTTAGAGCCCAGAGGGTTAAATAATAGACTTTTTCAAAATTTTATTATTTGTCGTTTGATGTGAGGTGTTCAGCTATAAGTATGCAAAATGTCATGTCTCCAACTTAATTAGGGGCTGAGTTAGAAAAATTGCTTAAAATACACAAGTTAGAGCCCAGAGGATTAAGTAATAGACTTTTTCAAAATTTTATTATTTGTCGTTTGATGTGAGGTGTTCAGCTATAAGTATGCAAAATGTCATGTCTCCAACTTAATTAGGGGCTGAGTTAGAAAAATTGCTTAAAATACACAAGTTAGAGACCAGAGGGTTAAATAATAGACTTTTTCAAAATTTTATGATTTATCGTGTTATTGCAAGTGTTCAGCTATAAATATGCAAACTTTCATGTCTCCAACTTAATTAGGGGCTGAGTTAGAAAAATTGCTTTAAATACACAAGTTAGAGCCCAAAGGGTTAAATATTAAGCCTTTTTCAAAATTTTATTATTTGTCGTTTGATGTGAGGTGTTCAGCTATAAGTATGCAAACATTCAATTCTCCAACTTAGTTAGGGGATGAGTTAGAAAAATTGCTTAAAATACATAAGTTAGAGCCCAGAGGGTTAAATATCAGACATTTTTCAAATTTTTATTATTTGTCGTTTGATGTGAGGATTTCAGCTATAAGTATGCGAAATTTCACGTCTCCAACTTAATTAGGGGCTGAGTTAGAAAAATTGTTTAAAATACATAAGTTAGAGCCCGGAGGATTAAATATTAGACTTTTTAAAAATTTTATTATTTGTCGTTTGATGTGAGGTGTTCAGCTATAACTATGCAAAATGTCATGTCTCCAACTTAATTAGGGGCTGAGTTAGAAAAATTGCTTAAAATACACAAGTTAGAGCCCAGAGGATTAATAGACTTTTTAAAATTTTATTATTTGTCGTTAGATGTGAGGTGTTCAGCTATAAGTATGCAAACTTTCATGTCTCCAACTTAATTAGGGGCTGAGTTAGAAAAATTGCTTTAAATACACAAGTTAGAGCCCAAAGGGTTAAATATTAAGCCTTTTTCAAAATTTTATTATTTGTCGTTTGATGTGAGGTGTTCAGCTATAAGTATGCAAACATTCAATTCTCCAACTTAGTTAGGGGATGAGTTAGAAAAATTGCTTAAAATACATAAGTTAGATCCCAGAGGGTTAAATATTAGACTTTTTAAAAATTTTATTATTTGTCGTTTGATGTGAGGTGTTCAGCTATAAGTATACAAAATGTCATGTCTCCAACTTAATTAGGAGCTGAGTTAGAAAAATTGCTTAAAATACAGAAGTTAGAGACCGGAGGGTTAAATATGACTTTTTCAAAATTTTATGATTTATCGTGTTATTGCAAGTGTTCAGCTATAAATATGCAAACTTTCATGTCTCCAACTTAATTAGGGGCTGAGTTAGAAAAATTGCTTTAAATACACAAGTTAGAGCCCAAAGGGTTAAATATTAAGCCTTTTTCAAAATTTTATTATTTGTCGTTTGATGTGAAATGTTCAGCTATAAGTATGCAAAATTTCATGTCTCCAACTTAATTAAATTAGGGGCTGAGTTAGAAAAATTGCTTAAAATACACAAGTTAGAGCCCATAGGGTTAAATATTAGACTTTTTCAAAATTTTATTATTTGCCGTTTGATGTGTGGTGTTCAGCTATAAGTATGCAAATTTTCAAGTCTCCGACATATATAGTTTATGAGAACGGGCTCTGTGACAGACGGACTAACAGACAGACAAAGGAGTGAGACAGGTAGGGTTTCGTTAGATGGACGAAACTCTAAAAACATGCTGCGGATGACTGTAACAACATCCTAAAATTACATTACCATCAGCGATCTACCAATCCCGAATTTAGTTTATATTCGTTTCATATATTCTTATTCTTTGGTGCGGCCCTGTAAAATAATTATCAATATTATATACAGTAAAACCTCTGAATAGCGGACACCCCGACAATGCAGAATTTGTCCTCTATTTAGAGGTGACCGCTACTGAGAGTAAAACATGTACAGTTATTTAAGAATTGGTAATCGAAAAAATGTCCGCTAAATAGAGGTATCCGCTAATCGGGTGTGTCCGCTATGGAGGTTTTACCAGTAAAACTTCTGAATAGCGAACTCCTCGGGAGGGCAGAATTTGTCCTCTATTTGGAGGTGTTCGCTACTGAGAGTAAAAAAATGTACAGTTATTTAAGGGTTGGTAATCGAAAAAATGCCCGCTAAATAGAGGTGTCCACTAATCGTGTGTGTCCGTTATGGAGGTTTTACTGCATAATAATATCATCCTTTACAAGAAAATTCCATGCTGTATGATAGACAGACAGACATCCAGAGAAAGATAACCTCCGGATCAATAAACACTCATGTCTTTTGTTTTAATCATCCACAATTGTATGTCATACAATATGCCAGATTTTATACAACAGGCTAAAAACGGTCACCGTGGTACGGAATACTGTATTATTATTTGTTTGCCCACCAAAACTGGTTGCCACGAGTTGTTGCAAGGTTTGTGATCACGTGGTTGAAACTGATCTATTCAATATTGCTGCGTGCGTATTTTTTTTATTTGCTCCATGTGTTCAAACCAGTTGTCTACGAAAACATCAACCGGTGAAAGTGACGCACACCAAATTTCTGTGACGTATGCAGATAAATTGTGCTTTTTTGAGAGTTTTTTCTATATAATTTTTAAACGGTTTGGAACTTATTTTTCATAGTAGGTGCATTCAGTAGGCGACCCTCATAGGTACCTTCTGGTGCAATCAGAAACGAAATCCGACAAATATTTTTTGAGTTATGCTTGACGAAAGGTTTTTATTAGGCTTTTTTTTTTAGTAGGACATGGCGTTAATATCCATCGTAGTAGTAAAGTGTCCGGACAGTAATATTTCGCTGAGTATTAGCCTTCGCTTCGCTCAGACAACAAGATGGTACTGATAGAATATGGTATTAACAGCATTTGTCGTACATTTATAGGAACACACACAAAAGAAATCGATTACAGTGCTGTATTTGAGTAATAATTGCTTGAAGTGCGTTTTCACTTTCGGCATTCGCTTTTTAATTTAACTATTTTTTGCATTTTGCTAGTTGTATATAAATTCCATACATCATATACAGAGCTGCACAAAAGAATTTACGTGCCATTCTCCTTATTAGCGGAAATTGCTAAAAGGGGAATTTCAACTAAAGTATAGAGGAAAAGGTCCAAACACCGGCTAGGGTCCAAATACAGGCTACTAGGTGTTCTGAGAACTCAGCGCAGCGCAGCCTACCGGTGATAGGCAGAGTTTGTAACTTATTGAGAGAAGAAAGTTATGAAAAGCACGTCGCTGAAGTCTGTGTCATTTACAAATAATAAATGCAAAAGTGTCGAATCTACGTAATCTGGTACATCAAAAGTTTTTCAGATATGTGTTTCTCATTTTTTAAAAATATACTGATCGTATATTGGCTTGAATTGTTGATTAAGTTATTTTCTAGACATATTTAGCTCTCAATAGACGCGCGCACAGTATTGGTATTTTATTATATGAATGAGTAATACCGGTTTTAACTTAAACATAGCAGTGGTCCGAATACCGGCTACCTAGAGTGGTCTAAATACCGGCTAGCCGGTATTTGGACCTCTCTCGGTTGCTCTGCTTGAAGGGGAGGAAAATAAATTAATTTAAATAGTTCCATAATTAATAAATGAATTTGAATGGTTCAGAAATAGTTCCCGTCCCATTTCGCAATATGAAAAAAGCAACCATTGCCGTAATTTTTCAGGAGCGACACTGGTTACCGAATCACTTTCCAAAAAAGAGCTGTTGTACACTACATAATTGCCTGTAATAAATATGAAGAGAAAGAAAAAAATGAAGGAGTAAACCAGGCAAAAGAGGCAGAAATTTGATTTTAACCCTCTCGCTGCGCAACCCGAGATTTCCTTGAAAAGTAGCAAAGCTTGCGCAACCCGAGATTTCCTCGGGGATGCATTTTTTCCGTCTAATTAATTCCCCTTGATTATTCCCACCAGTTATTTTTTTATTGTAAATTATGCCTTATTTAATCGGAGCCTTTTCCCGGTTAAATGAGACAAAAACTTTTGTTTTGAAAAACCGATGACAAAAGAATAAAAATTCTTGAAATACGCTCGTCGCGAAGGGGTTAAATACGCAATTTTTGAAGCTATTTTGATAAAACAATTACGCAGCGAGAGAGCTAAAAAAGTGAAAAAGGAAAATGTCCAACAGAGGCAGATGATAAATTTGTGTTTTCTGCATGGGTGCTTTCTCTGTGGACAAGAATGGGGGAGGGGATTCTGGATTCAATGTTAAGAATGCGATATGTGGGTTGATAGGGACTATACCGACGCGACGCAGAGAGTGATATTATGCTTTTGATTTTTTCAGATAAAATAATTCTCATTTCAATCAGCAAGCTTTTTTTTTTTGTTTTACACGTTAAAAAACAAAATTAGAAACATAATGGGAAGAAGACTGTGCGAGATAATCATAAAGAATTTTAGAAATTTAACAAAAATACTTATTTATTAAAAATTGCGCATTTTTTCTGTGCATAAGAAATGTTATTAATCAATACAATTTATTAAAATAATATTCCCATTGCTTAATAATTGTCATTAGCTCTATTTGTCTGATCTTTTGGGAAAAAAACTTAGGTAGCCGGTATTTAGACCCCATTTTAAAAACTCAAAATTTGAAGACTTTCGGAATTTTGCTTCTTATAAACAGAAAACGCCTTTTAAACTGATTTTTTTCCCTCTAAACAGGTGTAAGACGTGTCAACTTAACCTGCTGTCACTTTTTATTTTATTAATTTTGAAAATTGTATGATCTAGATTGAAAACAAAAGTGGTAGCCGGTATTTGGACTTTTCCTCTATATGTATTTCTTAACTGAACTAAATTTTGGCATGCATGTAGCTAATAGATACAAATCTATTAACTACATGCATCCTATACAAGCTTCTCAAAGAATTAGGATAATTTTCCGATTGTAGATGGGAACAACTAAAATTGGGTTTTCTAGTGTGTTATGCGTTTCCGTTTGGTTGAATTAGACATAATATTTTAACTTATTAAACGGTGCAGTTTTGTTACATTATTCTGAATGTGTTGGAAAGTGTTTCATAATCTATGCTTGAAGCATGTTTTTTTCTTTCTTGTTTAATACTTTCCAACATAGTTGAAAAGTCCCAGCAAAGAAAGAAACAGTGGGCCATCAGCTGGAAAAAAGATGGCAGCCAGCAGTGCCATCAGTGGTAAAGTACAAGGGTGCAATTACTTAACACGTTCACGCCGGCGCGGTGGGTCACACTCGACTGTCATAGAGCTGTCAAGTCTCCGGCTTTTTAGATACCAGTATTTTAATACAGAAAATGTTGTTTTATTTAATTACAATAATTGGGCGATTTAAAGTAACAACATTTTTTCTTAAATAATAGTGGTGTGCAAAAAGCCGGAGACTTGACATCTCTGAGACAGTAAGTAAGTAAGCACCCACCCTGGGAACCCGCTTTTGGCTTATGGTTAGGTGTAACCCCCAAGCCCAGGGCAGGGAATCATCTCTGAGACAGTCGAATGTGACCCACCGCGCCGGCGTGAACGTGTTAAACCTGTCGAAAAGTGTCCGAGTCGAATGCAGCTGGCCCATCAGTGATGGCCAACAGCAGACCAGCATTGGTATGCCATCACATTACTTCAATCCGGCACTTTTCCTGCAGTGCTAGCACCTATCCCACTGCTATTACTTTGCTGCCCAGCACTTTATCTTACAAAAATTTCTCATAGAATTGTATAAAAAAAAGTATTATATAATTATGGCTCTTTTTTCTATAAGCTAGTTTCACCAAGAGCTGTAGAAGTGTCTATTATAGAAATGTCTATAGAAATATTTCAACATTCAGCCGTTTCCATGCAGTCACCCTCCCAAGTACTAACCGCGCTCGATGCTGTTTGGTTTTTGTGATCGGACATGAACAAGTGCTTTCAGCGTACGCTACGACTGCTTGTAGTTTTCAAGCTCTCATTACACTAATTCAAGTTTGTTTCTTTTGTGATTTACGCTCCCAATCATTAAACTGGTATAGAAATTATTCTATTGTATAGAAATCCTATGTATTTTAAAGCTTTTTTTATTATTGATTCTGAACTGCATAAATTATGAAAACCGAAATCCTTTGTAGCCTAGTAAAACAAGATTTTAGGAGAAAAAAAAGTGCGTTGAAATAAAGAATTTATTTATTTATTCATTTACTTATTTATTTTGTTGGTGGCAGTGGTGCTATTTTTTTACAGTTAAAAAAAATAGCTTCACAGCTTAAATAGTGTTAAGATATTCATTTCAGATTTGTGTTCAAATACTCAATGTCTTTGATATTCGCAGCTGCACCTAGCGTAAAGGTTCCCAGCAATAATACTGCAAAAGTTCGTGCACTTTCATGTAGTGGTGGGCCAGCGCATGAGATAAAATGGATGCCCACCAGAATTTTATCTGATGATTTCCAACAGCAAAGTTGACTGAAGCTGTCCAGCAGTAGTCATGCAGTGGTAGACCATTAGCCAGCACTTCTCCATCATTGCCAGCACCTATCTTGCTGCTGGCCAGCAATTTCCTCTTTGCTGGGGCTGCTTATGAGTTGGGGTTGTCTGTCCGTAAATAAACTAGCATTGCCATTTGATTGATATACGTTATTGAGGTTCACCATGGCATGTTCGGTATTGAAAGTGAAATGTGTATCTTTCGTAGATAATTTACAGAGGCACTCAAAAGTATCCCGGCATATTACGGTCTATAGGGAAAAGTCATTTGCGGCGTATTTTAACAGTGTTGCAATATTTTAAACACGATGAAATTTATATGCATTTTGTGGTTCACTAGAAGATATTTACTATAGAATACGTTGTGTAGCACTTACAGTACGCGTACAGGGGAACTCAAAATTATTCTGTTATATTATAGTTTTTGAAGAAAAATCTTCTGTGGCGTCTTTTAATGATGTTACACTGTTACAAACATAATGAAATTGTAATGAATTTCTGACATGCAGCAATACTCGTTTTCTGTAGAATATGAGGCGTAAAGCATTTATCATTCATTTACAGGGTCATACACAAGAGTTCGGTTCCATAATGGTCTACAGGGAAAAACTGTTCGGAGTGTATTTCTGTTATGTTGCACTCTTTCAAACATGATGATATTATTACAAATTACTGAGGTTTACTACAAGATGATTGGAGTAGAATATGATGTGAATTGCATTTATCGTTCATTTACAGGGACACTTAAAAGATCTCGAACACAATATCGTTTCCAAAGTGTTGCCTAATTGGGAGGATTACGAGAGCGTTTTCAGTTTTGGTATGCGTTATTAAGTTTAACAAAACTTTTGCATACCAGGCTCTGTGTATAAATTCTATAGGCAATATACAGAGCTGTCGATAAATTTTATAGACTTTAAACAGGTATACACAAAAGAATTCGTAAGTATTACAGAGAAGTAGCGTAAATTGCGTAAAGGTGTTTTTTAATTTGAGTTACGCATTTTCATGCTCAACTACTGTCATATTTATGTTTCCAATTAAAATGTACAGATGGCAGCAAAGTACGATTTCAGAAGTCTTAAGCATATTTTTTGCCTGAATTAAATTTCAGCTTAATATGTGGCGCGTATAAAAAATATGTATGTCATATATACGACTGTGCAAACGAATTCAATTATTTTTCAGTTAAGATTAATTTTTAACTGTGTTATTCATTTTCTTACTGAAATTTGGCTAAGTAAATTTTATCATACTATTTAGAGTCTGCACAATACTTATAGATCATATACAGAGCTACACGAAAGAATTGGCGTATCTTTCCGACTATGGGCGGTAATTGTTGAAATGTATTATACGATACAAAATAAAATAGATGTTGCTGTCCTACGTACACTTTATTCACAAATTAAAAGATGCTGTAAAATAAACATATCAATAAAATAAATCTCGACGTTTCGGTTTAATCTTTAAAACTTTTATCAGGAGTAAAAATTTCTAAAATATAAATCGGCAGAGACACTTTATATACTACATCTTAAAATTCAAATTCAAACTGTGAAACAGTTCAACGGAAACATCCAAAATTCTTAAGAACAACTCAGTGACGCCATCTGTTGTTCAAAGAGAAAAGAAGAATGAAAGGCTTAAAACGATGGAAATTTTCATAGATCTTTCAAAATAGAAAGCCAGATTTCAGGAATGAGAAAGGAAATATTATCATTACAAATTTCTTGGTTCCTTAAACGAATTTCTAAAGATTCACGAATGACACCATTAAACGGAACAATTTGTTTTGAAATAATACTAGCATGGTCAAAGTCAATAAATGAAATAAGTCCTTTACGGAAACTTCTTGAGAGTGCTGTAGAAAATTTGCTAAACTTTAAATCATTTTGTATTCTTTCAATCATCCGAAAAATTGACGTTTAGTCACACCAGTATATGAGGATATTGTCCCATCTGTAAATTTAAAGGAGATTTCATACAGTCCTGAGAAAGATGTAAATGGAACTGGATCTATTTTCTTACTCATTAAATTAAATAATGCCATCGAATTAGATGCTACTAGCTGAATGTTGTATTTATTGAAAACCTTTTTTAACCGTTCAAATAAGATTGGAACATACGGAGTCTGTCGGCAAGCGTGATATAAATTGGGGGTTGGATTAACAGAGATCTTATATTTATCAATCAATTATATGGATAAGATTTGAATTATAATCATGTCGTAAACCAATATTAACGATGAAATTGAGTTAGTCATCTAAAAACTCTTCGGAACAAGCAAGAAAGGAAACGCTGAATAAATGACCTAACTGCTAACGTCTTATAATTGTATGTTGGATATGTTATTATGAATTATACGTTTTCTACAATGTTTACTTAAGTATATTCTGTGAAGTTTTTTTTTTTTTTTTTTTTTTTTTTTTTTTTTTTTTTTTTTAAATATTCTGAAAGTGTTGGAAAGTATTTCATTATCTATATTTGACATATGATTTTTCTTTCTTGTGTTTCTTTTTAAGTAATTTCGCAAAATGCTGATTGCTTCATATTTTATTTTCTAGAATAAAAATGACAAAAATTAAAAAAATAGATAACAAATTTCTTTAAAATAAATCATAATATCTATCCGAATAATTTCGTATGTGAAAAATAAATAATACAAAAAAGAAAACAATAAAAAGATGTATAGATTTCAAATAAGATCTTATTAAAGCTTTTATCCGTTAAAAGTAGAAAATTTAATCCGCATAAAACTGGAAAAGTTAATTAAATTTGAAAATTAAACTTATGTAACGAGAAATTCTAACGGATAAATAAAATTAATTCTTACGTTTAAGATTAAAAATTAGCTGGTATATACCTAATAATCAGTGTTACTTTAAAGAAATGTAAAAGTAATTTCAATTATAATGTACGTGATTACAAAATATGATTACGAAAAATTAAAATGTCACTAATGTTTAAAAATATTCAAGTTAATGCAATGAAAATAAAATAAATTTGCACTGTAATAATAATAAGGTTTGTTTATAAATAAAAAACAATACCAATATTTTTATGGAACGAAAACGTGGAAAATATTAATACAAAATATCAGTATTATTTATTTATTTAATGCAAATGTGTATCTGAATTGAAAGCAAATCATATTTATATACAAGTAATTAATGCATGTATTTTTAAATTATACAATTTATAAATATTGGAATATTAAAGACCTAATTGGTATGCGCTAGTTTTAAATCTGTGGTATTCTATAGTACAGTATATTAAAAATTTGTACAGTTATGAAAAAAAAAGCCTTACTAACTCTGCAACTAATTAAAACAGAAAAAAATTACAGGTACAAAACGATTGGAGATAAAGTGTACTTTTAAATGATGTATATAAAATTTGCTTAGGGGACCATCTACAAATTAAAAACTGACCAAACTTTGTTTTTTTCAATTGCAACATCCAATTTTGACAATAAATTTTAAATATTCTGTTCAAACTATGCCTAGAAATGAAATTTCAAGTCATTTTGATGGTAAGTTTTTGAATTATAAACATTCAAAATTTACAGCTTCTAATGTTAAATTACATTTTTATATTTTTATTAATATCTCCTGAAATTATAATTCTAATGTGGTAACTTTTTTTGTTTAATTATAATGTTAAAAAGTCCAAAAGTAAATACAGTGAATTTTTAATTTTAAAATTTTTATAATATAAATTATGAATTATGAAATTAATATTCGAAAAAAATATGAATTGCAACATTCAATTTTGTTGATAGATTTGTTTATTATGTCCTGCTTTATGCAAATTTACAATTTCAAATTTTACTTCCAAGTAGATTTCGAATTATGAGCAAAAACCGTCAAAATGACTGCTTAAAGGGCTGTTTATGATGTGCCGAAAAGCATAATTTGAAAATATATATATATATTACTCATTTTAATTAAATATTCGTGATGGCAATTGTCGAAACATATTAAGCAAGTGAAATGGTGTTATTGGCAAGAAATTATGCATTAATAGAAGTGAGATGGTCATTCTGTAGCATTTCAACAATCGAGTACCGAACTTCAATTTGGATTCAGCCCCTAAAATATGATCTTTTTAAAATAAATAAATTCTCGAAAACTAATCGTAAGAATTCATAAAAATTTAGATGTAGGCTAATTGAAGGATGTAGAACCTATTTATGGTGTCAAACTTGCTTATTGATAATGAAAAAAAAAAAAAATCAAAGTCTGTGTTCGGTTGGATATGTCCCCTAAGCAAAATTTATATATATTATTTAAAAGTAGACTTTATTTCCTATCGTTTGTACCAGTGACTTTCTTCTACAATAACTTGTTGCAGAGCTAGTAGTAGGTGTTTACCTTTTTTTTTTTTTCCATGACTGTACAACAGAAACCTTTTCTTTACTAATTTTTGACACACATATTTCAAATATGTGAACAATACCCTTTTAGAATAATAAGATGAAAAATGAGAAAATCCACTTGAATCAAATTCTTTTTTCTTTTAAGTAATATTATAAAATTATGATTGGCTTGTTAAACAGTTTCTTTCATAAAAAAAGAAAAAAAAAAGAAAAAACCCAAATATTTCTTTGAAATATTAAATATATCGAAATATTTGAAAAAGAAAATTTGAAACAAAAAGTATGAAATTCGAGGAATGGATGAATTTTTTTTCTGCTAAGAGAGGGTAATTCTAGGATAGATGGCCATAGAGGAGAAATGGCCAGTCTTAATATTTTAAAAACTATACCATAAATTACAGCATAAACTTTGTTCGTAAAAAATAGTTCAACATGTTAATTAATTGCCATGTGCAGCTGCGTTTATCAGTTATAAAAATAAAGTGTAATTTTAATGTTTATTTAATTTAGTGGTTGAATATTTTTTGTTGAGTTAGGTATCTCAATGCTTTACAGTACCTATATTACATTTTTTTTCTTTTTTTTTTCTTTTTTTTTTACTATAAGGATATTTAAGGCACGTAGATAATCCAATCTTTGCTTCTATGTCTAAAACAAAGACGTACAATAGTGGAGTGATGCTTTAAATTGAGTGGGAATCTGTCCATCCATTTTAGGAGAGATGGCCACATCAAATTGAGGAGAGATGGCCACCTATAATCAATATTTCAAAATTATACGGAGTGAGGATTTTAACTAAATATAATAATTTTTAAAATAATTATATAATTTTTATGTTTATATTTATAATAATTGATATAATTATTTAAATTTGAACTAATATAAATATTTCATTAGCAATAATATAATAGGGCCTACCGATGTATTTTTTAAAAAAATATATTGAAAAACTTCGGAAACGATCATTCCAGCAACAGATAAGTTGATAAACAAACTTAAAACCGTGAAAAATCTAAAATAAACTCGAGAAAAAACAAAAGTATGACACTTCCAGTAGCGAAGATGAAATACATTTGAAATTATTAGATTCTACAGATTCCGAGGGAATAGAATTGGATGAGGATCATTGTGTTGGTTGTGGAGAAGAATATAATACCAAAACCAAAAAGAATGACTGCATACAATGCATAAGGTGCCAGAACTGGTTCCATGAAACGTGTACAAAACATCAAGATCTTTGCCAAAAATGTGATAAATTTTACGAAAAGAGAAGGATTGAAATTATACTTCGAATTTTGTTTATTCAAATTTTATTCACTGATTTTTTGTGATATAATTGAACCTTTACAAATTTCTATGCGTTTTTCATGATTAACTACTTGAAATGTGTTATTTTTTGATATTTTAACTTCATTTTTCCTTTCTTGTATTGGGTGGCCATCTCTCCTCTGCTTGAAGGATAGATGGCCATCTGCCATTTTAATTTCAATTTTGTTTCCCACTTTTTGCTCTCGATATTTAATTATTTTTTGGCCAAAATATGATAAGTATATGCATAATTATTTCAAAAATGCATAAATATTTCTTGTATTTGCATTCTAAGAATTTTTATTTCAATCTTTAAAAACTATAGCCATCTATCCTAGAATTACCATATATAAACAAAGAGATGGTATATCATTGCCTAGTATTTTATATTTTCCTTGAGTGTATATCTCTCTCTTCTAAGAAGTTTTAGTAAAAAAATAGTAAATTTAAAACCCACTTAAATTTATTTTTCTTCGAACACAGTGTGTGGATAATAAATAACACTAAGAAAAAAAAATGAATAAATGTATATATTTAAAATAAGATATCACTAAAGTTTTCTCGGTTTAAAAAAAAAATCTATCTATGTAAAACTGACAAAGTTAATTAAAATATGAGATGGAATTTTTGTAACAGGAATTTTAAAGGAATAAATGTAATATTTTCTAATGCATTGGAATAGGCCCCATGTACTTAGAAAACCGTTTAATATTAATGAAATGTAAATTTTATTTCACATTTGACGCATATTCTTACGAAAATATTCGAATAAAATGAATTTCCAAATACATAAATATTATTTGATTTAATGGGAAAAAATATATGAATACTGTATTAGCTTCTATACTTTTTTAGGATTTCAATGACACATGAAACTACCGGGTGTCCCAAAAAGGACTGACTGATTTTAAAATTCAATAACTTGCAAACGGTGACAGATATTTAAAAAATTCTTGCAGGAGGGTTATGCATAAGGTCAAAAGTTTTATTACAATGATTTTCAATTTTAGTTCGATTTACAAACAATAGATGGCGCTGTAAGCAATAGTCGCTAAATACAGGCTCGATTTTTGGTCCTTTATCTTGTTCCATGCAGAAAAAGGAGATGGAAATGTATTATCCGGGCCACGAAGTACCAAAAATCGAGCCTGAATTTAGCGACTATTGCTTACAGCGCCATCTATTGCTTGTAAATCGAACTAAAATTGAAAATCACTGTAATAAAACTTTTGACCTTATGCATAACCCTCCTGCAAGAATTTTTTTAATATCTGTCACCGTTTGCAAGTTATTGAATTTTAAAATCAGTCAGTCCTTTTTGGGACACCCGGTAGTTTCACATATGATATATATGCTTACATAATACAGAGCTAAATTATTTCTAAGCTTAAAAACTATTAGAATTAATGCATTCATAATGTATTTTGCAGCTGTATAATATGAGAAGATAAAAAATCATAAACATTCTAGTATTAGTATCAGAATATAGTGTCTTGAATATTTAAAATTATGTATGGATATATTCCTTTTATAAATATGTAAGTTGGCGAGATTTAACTATACGCTAATCTAGATATATGCGTGAGTGTATGTTACGCATATGCACTGCATGCATTCATATACAATATTTAACAATTATTTTTAAAACATGGCAAAGACCTGTTGAAATCGGTTTGAGATCTTAAAGCGACAGCATATTCAAATTTTTACTAAATGTTACATGGGTACAAATGCATAGAAATTGCAATTTAACCAGAAAGACAGATTTCTAACTGAATGTAGCTTTGCAACAATTAGGTAGATTTCATGAGAAATACTACCTATTGCAGTCGTTACCATGGTGCGACTTTTGAAAAATTCCTTCATAACTTTTCATTATATGACCCCAGGAACCCAAAATCACCCGCCACCTAAAAAGTTTAAATATATATATATACACTATATGTATATATACATTTGGCTCTCTGTTTAAAGACTTTCAAGAAACCTCGAAAAATCGTCCTTAAATAGAGATCGTCTTTAAACAGAATTTGTGGAAAAATAATATTTGAAAAACATTTCCCTCCACACTTTACAGGCTTAGGACTGTCAATACGTTTCTCAATATATTGGTATGTTTAGAAATGTTTTATATATTTATTTAAATTTATTTTATGTTTTCTTCCTTTCTTTTTTTATTGATACAGACATAATACTACATATTTTTGTTGCACAAATACGAATTGCATTAAACATGCTGCATACAAGAACAACAGTACAGCATACAATGTTACTTATAGTACAATAAAAATATTTATAATACATTTAATTAAACAAATTAAGTTTTTAAAAAATCAAAAATTGTAGATTGTTTCAATGATATTCTAATTTTTAGTATCCTTGCTTTAAGTTTCTCACGAAGTTTGAATAAGTCAGCTTCCATATTCGATGAAACAATGCACTAGCGAAGAATATCCAGGGCAGAGTTCGCATCTGACAAGGGAACCACTTTTGGTGTTGCTCGCACCTAGCATCGAGACCTGGTGCGTTTTGTAGCCTTATACATAAAAGTAAGAGAACCGAAAAAATTTCTCTGTTAAAATAATATTTTTTAAACTTTTTTATATATTTAATTTTTTATTATTACATATTTATTTGTTTATTTCACGCCAAAACTGAGTTAAGTCGCCAAATATGGCGCTACAATTTTTCCGTCCGCTTTATCCAAAGAGAAAATGTACAGCACATATTACTAGAATCAGTCTCAGATTGCGATTTTCTTTATAATAAACAAATATTAGGTTTTTTTTTCTATGCAGACGATAATTATATATAAGTAATAAATATAATTCTATAAAAGCTTCGAAGATCATCGAAAACTATTTTTTAGTGAAATATAAAATAAGCAACCTATTTTCTTTTGAAATCGAATGAAATAAAGTTTCGAATGTTTAAAATGAAATGTTGCTGTATTAAATGGTCCTTCGGTAAAAGTAATCATAAAGTAAATTAATATTTTTACACAATTTAGAAAAATTACTGTGGCGAAATAAGTCGGACATTGCAATTTTTAGCTATTACAAATTCAGCTATGACATTTGGCTAGGGTTGCCGGAAAGCTCTACTTTTGAAAATAAACGCCAACTGTTTCCCCGCCAAAAATATGAATATAAAGTTGCAATTTTTCAAAATCAAATTCGTGGTGTTTGAAGGAATTTTCAAACTTTTTTTCAATATTTTATACTTATTATTAACTAATTTTTATTTTTAAATGCTTATCTTTAAAAAAATTCAATGTTAATAGTCCGATAAGTGGTCTTGCATTTTCAGAAAGTTATGCTGCTGTATAATCAAGAAATGTTATTTTAACAGAAAAATTTTATCGATTCTCAAACTTCATAATATGGGGCTTTAAAATACACCAGGTCTCAATGCTAGATGCGAGCAACACCAAAAGTGGTTCCCTTGTGAGTAAGAAGGAGGTGGTGCCTCGTTTTCTGTAGCATCGGCTTCATCACCATCTTCTGCATCTGAAGTTGCATTTTCATTTGCGAGGTTTTCATAAATTTGATCAAAATTTATGAAGTCGGTTGTTAAAACGTCTTCGTCAAAATAGATAAAATGTTTTGTGGGTAGAGGGAGAAAACGAATCATCACATTCCAGCAATTACACCCTTCTCCTTTATCTGTACTCATCTGAATTGCAAGAAATATTGTTTTTCTATCAGAGAAAGTTCTCTCGTTTAACACGTTTAAAGTGATTGGGGAACAAAAACTACGTGAAAATCGTCGTTAAATAGAAACAATTTCGTCTTTAAATAGAGATTTGATTTTTTTTACTTAAAGGAGCCGGGACCGCAAAATATCGTCCTTAAATAGAGATCGTCTTTAAGTAGTGCGACGTTAAACAGAGAGACAACTGTATATATATATATATATATATATATATGTGCGTGTGTGTGCGCGTGGGAACTAAATTTTGTCCGCCCGATAAAAGTAGCAATTATCTCACGAATCGTCTTCAAACTCGCCAATTATCTCGGCGAGGATTGCAAAGGAGCAAAATCGGCCCAAGGGAGTAGAAATGGGGGAGGGTTAAACAATTTGAATACCGTCTTAACATAATTCAGATAAAACCAGCTCTTATAAAAAAAAATGACAGGAAAATTTAAGCGTTTTTCATTATAGCAGTTGCCAATAATTAAAAAACACAATAAAATTCTTACCACGACAATTACTTTTCTATTGCAAGATTTCCACGTGAAAAATGAAAATGAAATAAATAGTTTGACGAATTTAAAAATATAAGTGAATGTTACGTCATAATTTTTCTATAGCAAGATTTACACATGAAAAATGAAAATGAAATAAATATTTTGACGAATTAAAAGAAAGTTAATATTACGTCATATTGGAAATATAATGGACGTCAGCACGTGAATATGTAACGTCATGTGTGTTTGAAAAAACGTATTGAAACATGATAAAAACCCGACTATAGAAATATTGGAATATTTTAACACTTTGAGGTCTAATTTTGAATACCGCATTAACATGATTCTGATAAAACCAGCCCTTACAGAAAAATGAAATTAAAAACTCGTCAGAAACGGGCAGATAAAATTGTTAAACTGTGTTTATCTCTAATCTTGATTTAGTTTTTGTTGGTGAAATTATTACTTAACTTCGAAATCTACCTCCGCCTGTAGGCCGGGCCAGCAGGGATTTTTTTAGAAACACGAATTCTCCTCCTTTTAAAAAAGACTAATTATGACAGAAATTTTCCACTTTAAAATATTTTTAAAAGGAAAGATTGTGAACATATTATAATTCAGAATGACACAACCCAAGATTGCAGAATTATGATTGCGCCACAATGCGGGATCTCCGGGATGTAACAAAGGTTTGAAAACATGAGAGACGTAAGTCGAAATCCAATAGTAGGTTGTCAGTTACTTCCTTACATCAAAGCAATATCTGACACAAGTTTCGCGACTTATGAAAAAGTATTATGTAAGTTGTGGCTATTAATTTTCAGGACTGTAGCAACAATTATTATAAATGGAAGTTCGCTGGTTGGTTAACGATGATATACGGATTTTAAGATGTCTCCTCACAATAAAAGATTGCTGTTTTAGTAAAAATAATGGAGCAGAGAATAAACATTTTTTTTTTTTCAAATTGGGAGAAAGTACTTGCGAAACATGTAAAATGCTGCAGCAAGTGTACTGTGATGACGCGTTATCACAGTTCTAGCAGTTTTGAATGGTTTCAACGTGATAGTCGGGAAAGTGTGGCAGATGATCCGGAAACTGGTAGACCGAAATCCGTACATACGCCTGAAATGATGGAGAAAGTCTGCGACCTTGTGACTACTGATTGCCGACTGATTAGTCAACAACCCGCTAACGAACTGGTTATTTATAAGGAGGTGGTTCGACAAATTTTGAAGGAAGACCTACGGAAACGTAAGGTTTGCGCAAGATTCGTTCTTCACTGTTTATCAGAGGAATAAAAACAAATGAGAATGGAAACTTGGGGTAAAATCATCGACAGTGTTTTCCAAACTTAAAACATCACTAAAGGGGAGAAGGTTTGTGGATATTGATAACATCAAGGAAACGTGACGTCCGAAATTAACAGGAGCCCGAAAGATGACTTTGCAAGTTGTTTTAAAGAATTGCACAGTCGCATTTACGTCAGTCGAAATTTACTTCGAAACATATTAAACAGTTATGTACTGTACATGAATATTTTAGAAGTTATTTCCCCAGTCCTGGAAATTAATAGCCACACCTTGTATAATAGACTATGCATGATAGCTGCCTTCAGAGCTTGCAGTAATTAAAGGAATGACAGATTCGAGGCAATATGAGTCCAGCAGATTTGAAAAGAGTTTCTTTACCAGATTTCCCAAAATTTGACAGCCATTCACATCTGATGTAGCAGAAGCATTCGGTAATTACCATATAAACAGTCATATAGGAGTTAACTATGGAATCCAATAACTGGGGTCAAGTAATTTTTAGTTACATTACTTTACTAAACATTAATAAACAGGAATATAAGTGCTTATTCACATCCTGAAACGATATCGAGGGAACCTGGAACCGATTTTTATGACTAAATTTAATAAGGCTGTTCTTTAAATCCAAACTAGCTACTATTTTCTATACATTTACGAAATCATTTTCTTCTAAAATACACAAAAATTCAAAGTGTTTTTATTCAGAAAGTAAGAAATATAACGCTTTCTATTTTTCGATAAATGTAAAGGAGTCTTCAGAAAAGGCTGATAAAGTTACCGCTTTAAGCCAATTTTTGCAACACTACAGCTAGGAATAGTAGTAACAAGTAGTCATTAGAGAGTAATCGGTTATAACTGAAAATGTCGTATTAAGATTTAGAAGTGCAGCATTTCGATTCTTATGATATTAAATTACGAAATTATTTATCATTAACATGAATCCGATAATATGGTAATTCAATGCTAATTCGATAACTGAAATAAACCATTTTAAAACAGGCTGGAATATGTTAGAAATACTGAATCTGTAGGTAAATTAGGAAAAATAAATCATCTAAAATATATTTTTAATAGAAATTTTAAAAAAATGCATTTACTGATTTAAAGGTTAAAATATGCCTACTTTTGATAGTTTTTAACATGGTATTTCAAATTGCATTACAATGTATATTCTGCTATTTAATATGCATATACAAAATGAAAGACATAAAAAATTTTTATTTACATAAAAAACTATGTGTTTTCGTTAATAGTTTCTGGCTGTTCGCAGATCCAAAAGGGAACCTTTATGACACAAAATTTAATTCATGTTTGTTCGGAAAAGCATGAAATGGACAGATGTTGCTATTCAGAAAATATGTGATCGAATCAATTTTTCGATAAATGTAAAGAAGTCTTCAGAAAAGGCTGATAAAGTTACCGCTTTAAGCCGATTTTTGCAACACGACAGCTAGGAATAGTAGTCATTAGAGAGTGATCGATTATAACTGAAGATTTCGTATTAAGATTTAGAAGTGCAGCATTTCGATTCTTATACTATTAAATTACTAAATTATTTACCATTAACACGAATTCGATAATATAATAATGTAATGCTAATTCGATAACTGTAATAAAACATTTTAAAACAGGCTGGAATATGTTAGAAATACTGAATCTGTATGTAAATTAGGAAAAATAAATCATCTAAAATATATTTTTAACAAAAATAAAAAAATGTATTTATTGATTTAAAGGTTAAAATATGACTACTTTTGATAGTTTTTAACATGGTATTTCAAACTGCATTACAATGTATATTCTGCTATTTAATATACATATACAAAATGAAAAACATCAAAATTTTTTAATTTCATCAAAAACTAAGTGTTTCCGTTAATTGTTTCAGGCTTCTTGCAGATCCAATAGGAAACTTTATGACACAAATTTTAATTCATGTTTGTTCGGAAAAGCCTGAAATGGGAAGATCTTGCTATTCAAGAACTATGTGATTGAAAGACGGTTTCCATTTTTGGGTAAACTCAAAAGATGTTTCAGAAAATACTGTCAAAGTTGTCGTTTTGAATCGAATTTTCGGACGGAAGGGAAAAAAACAGTCAGAGAAAGGAGAAAAACTGACCCAAAATCGCTTATAACTCGACAAATAGTTTATTTATCAAAAAATGGAAAGTACATTTCGATTCCAAATTGCTTCCATATTCAGCCCTACCAATTTTATGCCTTTTCGTTTAAAAATGAGTCAGTGAGTGCGTGAGAAAACTTCGCGCTTGTTCAGCAGTGAACTTAAGAACCGCCTTAACCCTCTCGCTGCGTAAGTAATTCTTCGCGATGAGCGTCTTTCACAGAATTTTTAATCGTTTATGACCGGTTCTTTAAAGCAGAAATTTTTGAGGGGGGGGGGGGGGTGCTCTGATTAAATCAGACAAAGTTTTCGCTAAAAAATAACTGGTGGGAATGACCAAATAGTATTAATTTGACGGAAAAATGCCTGCCCGAGCATATCTCGGACTGCTCAGCGAGAGGGTAAGTAATACTTCTTTTAAATATTTTAAAACCACAAAATGAATGTTTTACTATACAATGAGATACTATACAAGATTACTATATTACTATATTACTATATATTATTATATTACTATATTACTATATATACAAGATACTATATTACTATACAAGAGAATGATTTAAAGATGTTTTTTTATATTCCTATTAATTTTACATAATAACATCTATGAATAGTTTCATGAGAATAAGTCTTGAAATAGTAGAGATTTACAAAAACAGCCTCGTTACATTTAGATCTAAGTTGTTTTACGTGTTTTGTAAATGGAACAACGCTGAATAAACTTTCCGGAAATAATTTTCCCATTGAAGTGGGTAGAACATTATTATCTAGATTGCTCGAACTTCATTCGAATACTTAGAAGACAATATTAGTGTTGTAATTATTTAATCAAAATCCCTTTTTTCTAAAGTGTCAGTAAAATGCGTAAAGATATTTTTATATGTTGCATGTATTAAAAGACATATTCATAACTTATTAAGCTGTGATTTGCCTGTGGAAGGACAAGTAAAGGGTATTTTTTAGCAATTGTTTTTCTGGAATAGGAAAGAAGATGTTAGTACCGGGTTTTTGTTTTTCGCATGTTGTTTATTATCATTTAAACAACGTTTCAAAAATGTTTTAATAAAAAATTGGCTCAAGTTGCGTGGGAGGATATCGTAGTGTGCACGCCTTGAACTTCCATAAATTCCGGAGCCGATAGATCTCCAGACTCGTTTGCAATCAATTTTCCTTAAAGTTTATGAAAGATGATAATATTGTCTGGAGCTTCAAGCCCTTTGAGTTCAAAAAGTTGAAAATCAGCAAAATGGCACCACCTGAATAAATGTGCATTTCTTACCCCATTTTTCGCACTTTGTCGCGTTTCTAAAAATATTTATTTACGCAATTTTCGAACGCAATTTATGTACGCAATTTTTGAAGCTGTTTTGATAAAACAATTACGCAGCGATAGGGTTAATGCGGAAGGCGATTTTTCATGAATGACATACCAAATCTGGACTGTACATGTACATCCTTCGGACGGAAAGTTTTTAATCCTTCCTTATATTTCAATGTAACTCATCTCTGAAACTTTATTATTTTTTAAACGATGTTCATAAAAATGCAACATTTAGTCAGTTTAATTCGAAAATATAATTTTGATTAACCCCCTCGCTGCGTAATTGTTTTATCAAAATAGCTTCAAAAATTGCTCATTTAATTCCTTCGCGACGAGCGTCTTTTAAGAATTTTATTATTTTGTCACCGGATTTTCAAAGCAAAAATTTTCGTCTGATTTAATCGGGAAAATGCTGCGATTAGATAAGGCAAAATTTACAATAAAAAGTAACTGGTGAAAAAATCAAGGAGGGTTAATTGTACGGAAAAAATGCATCCCCGATGAAATCTTGGGTTACACACATTTTGCTACTTTGACGTTGCTCGAGAAACTCTCGGGTTGCGCAGCGAGAGGGTTAATAATGGCCACTTGAAATATGTAAAATGAAGTGACCAACCCTTATTTTTTATGACAGTCACCTGACAGGCTTTAATTATATAGATCTACAGTGGCGGTCAAAAGTTTCCGGACAGAATAAAATTTTTCGTTAGTTTGAAAGTATGAAGAGGAATCTCAAAGTCATACTTATACATTTTTTTAACATAATAGTTAGGAACTTATTTATGGAATAACAAATAAATATCAATAAATTTAATTGACAAAATTAATTGCAAAGGAAAACGCATGTTCTCAAAAGTTTCGGGTCTTCTTGGCAAGTTTGGAAAAAAATGGTGTTATAATAGAAAATAACTGTGATCAACAAGATTTAAAATTAATATTTTGTCGTCATACATTTAGCAACAAGTACTGCGCGCAGCGATGCGTCATCGATTCAATGAATTGTTGAAGATCGTCTATGAAAGGTTTTTTTTACTCTTCTTGCAATTAAAAAAAAAAAAATTCTGCTCGATTAGAATATTTATAATTCTGCACACATTTGTTCATTCCAGAGATTTTCCATTGGATTCAGATCGGGTGATTGGGCAGTCCATTTCAAAAGAGGAAATTTTTTTTTGTGTGTGTGTGTTAAGCCACTGCTTGACAAGCTTACATGTATGCTTTGGATGGTTATCATACTAAAACAAATAGTTGCGACCAAACATTTTTCCTCTAATAAGGTAGCAAATGATCTTGCAAGATATCCTTATGCATTTGCCGCGAATTTCAACTAACGAACCGGCACCTTTTCCAGAAAATGCTCCCCACAGCATAACGTGTCCTCCGCTATAATTCATTGTAGGAAGAACATATCTCGAATGATATCTTTTGTCTTTACGTCACCGGATGTAGTGTCTATCGTGACTTCCAAAAAAGATTTAATTTCGATTTATCGGAAGATAGTACTTTTTTTCCAGTTTTCACTTGATTAGTCTTTGTGTTCCTTGACAAACGTCAATCGGACCTACATTTTTTTGTTTTGTTTTGTTTTTTCTTATGAAAACACTGACTCTTCCATAAAGTCTTACGCCACGTAAGCGTCTTGACACGGTAGATCGACATATTTCAGCAATATTTTCACTGCGTAAATCGCGGGATATTGCAGCGACATTTTTATGCGGGTTAGAAACTGGTTTTATCCTGATAATTCTGTCCGCAGGAATAGTCATTTTCTAGGGGTCTCCCGGACTGCGGCCAGCTCTGAAGGCCATGACCACCTTTATATTTTAAAAAATATCGTTCACAAGGGATTTTCCGATCGATGACTTTGCCGCAATCTCACGGGAGGATTGACCTTTTAGCGGCAAACAAATCACTCGTTTACGAACAATAATTTTTGATCTTTTAATTTCAACTATGTTATTCACGTTGATTAATTAACAAACACGGCCAAAAAACACTTTACCTATAGCAAAACAAACGAATGACGAATGGCCGGAAACTTTTGCACACACGAATTTCGAATCCCCCCCCCTTCTTTTTGTATCAAGTGTCTTCACTATCCAATCATAACGATCACGTCGTCAGAGCTCATTTCCACGTTTCTAACTTTAGGAGCAATCGCGCTTCTTCTTTGTTGAAACGTTCTGGCATAAAATCAAAGAAACTAACTGCCAGGAAACTTTTGACCGCCATTATATATATATTTGTATGCATATCTATATAAACATACGTAGATAATATAGGAATAATATAGGATGCTAATAATAGGAATAATATCGAAAAAAATTATTTAATAAGAAAACATTGTGTACATTACAATGTCATTTTTCTGATTAAAAAATCAAGCATTAAAAACATAAAATTCTAAAATGGAAATGGAATATATAGATATAATCAGTGAGCGCAAGCCTCTAAATTATCTAAAATAATACTTGCACATCTCAACATTTTATGATATCTAAAGTTGGAATGATCCATAATCATTACAATTTTTTTTTTCTTTTTACTTAAATTTAGAACGTTAACTGATGCTTTATAGCTTTCGGAAATCCTAAATTCAAATGAATCCCAATTTCTCAGAATTTCAAAAATGAACTTCTGAAAATTAATCATTAAGGAACTCTTCAATCATATAAAGTCTTATCATATAAAAATGCTACTTTATGAAACATTCGCTTTGTAGAGGTAGAAAAGATATCTTTAAGGAAATAACAGCATCATAATACCAAATACATACTGGAAATCTTTATGACATATAGAAAAAAACTGTTATGAAATGTATTTACTCTGCGAGTTTAATTTTGGTAAAGTTTTACGACGTATTTAGCTTGAATCATAATTATTACAGCCCATTAAAAAGTTTCTAAAATTTCAGTACTTTAATTGACACTTTATTGCTTTTGAAGAACCTAAACTTTAATAGATCACAATTTCCCAGAATTTTGATTAAAAAAAAATTCTGAAGTTTAATCAATAAAGATCCCTACAATTACTATTATTCAAAAATGCCTCTTTAGGAAACACAAAATTTTTTCTTCAATTATTCGTTATGAGTTTTGAGAAGTAATAAAAAGGCAATAAAACTAGCAGTTAAATTTTCCTGGATATGAAAATTAAGTTATGAGTCTTTATAACCTGTTCACGCTAGAAAATAAAAAAAATATTTTTTTTCTTCCTATCGCATTTCAGAAACAGCTATAAAATTTTATTTTTACCGCCAGTTTTCATTCCCAAAACAAAATGCCTGAAATTTTTATGTAGTTGACTGGCATTATTTTTCTCCCGAAAATATTCCAGGAATGAAATATTTCTCATGACCAATACCGAGAAATTTATTTCTAGATTGGCTGTTTGAATTTTCATTCGAAATTACTTTTCATTATTACTTCCTTTGCTGCTTAGAAAAGAATTCGAAATAGTATTGTAGAAATAATTTCTTGAAATGGATTATAAAATGATTTGGATAGTTTACTTATAATTACATTTGTTATTTTAAGCATATTAAAACTTCTAATGATGCTAATGATTGCATAAATGCTGTTTAATTAAGAAAGGATAAAACCTTTATGTAATTTCAGTATACAGAGTGTTTCAAATTCAATAGATGAAGCATTAAAAGGTGGAAAAATTCGCGGAAGTACATTTTACTGTGGAATATGTGGTCAAAATTAAAAATTCAAATTGCTAGCTAGCACTTTCCGATTATGATGAAAAACGTCATTACCTCACAGTAATGTGAAATAAATGTTGACTTAAAAAGCAAATATTTTGAGCAATAAATAAAGTAATGAGAAAAGCGAAAACAGGAAGAATTTTTCCTGTTGTACTTCAAAACTGCTATATAATGTTTTTGGCACTTGTCTTTTTCTCGTCGACCACATTCTATAAGGGATAACTATCGCCAAAGAAGGAGATTAAGCGTCAAAAATGCATAAGGATAACGTAACATTCATTACACGCATCCCGGCGATCACGATTTTGGTCAAATAATTGTGACCGAATTCCTCATCCGTGTATCCCTACTACGAAAGATTGTCGAGAAAGTGCGTTAAAAAGGAAAAAAATACTGGCATGACTCTCATCCTAACAGTCGCACGATAAAGCTATTCCTATCAAAATTCTTTGTTTGTGGTTTTATGTATTACTGTTACAAAATTGTTTTATTTAAGTTTTCTGGAGGGATGTAATAAACGGCAATAATTACAGAAATTTGGAAGGAACAGATTGGCTCTTTATTTAGTCAGAAAATTTAAGGTATCCGCACATCTTTGACCCGTCATTTTCGATCAAAATATCGATTTTTCTTATTTTGCAATAATATTAAAACCGAATCTTTTAACTGCCGAATTATGCTTAAATTGTGTCTGTATCTTAATTTGAACCAGAGTTACAGCTATTACAAGTTTTTGAATTGTGTTTTAAAGTTATTTTTAGTTTTTTCTCAAAATGAAGTTTTTCAAATTCTTACTATACGCAAAACATCCTGTTGGGAAGCATTGCTCCCACCATCTATTCCAGTCACAATATGATTTTCTGCGTATTTTTTGCATTTATATTTTAGATGTGTATTTTTATAAAATGGTATAGATATTATACGAATGTGTAAAGTTAATTTTTAGAATGTGAAATGATATGGATAGGTATAGAAAAATCTCTTTCACGGAATTATAGTGCATTTATATATAAATGGTTTTATTGTTTTATTTTAAATGAGTAAGTTACACAAAGCTATTTCTTGGATCCCAGGGAGAAAGACGTCTGCCTCGTCGGGCCGGACTAAAAGACGACGAGAGTTGATTCCTGTTCAAAGGAGTACTGGACAGATTTATTGCTGAGGGATAACAAGGTAGTTTGGGACAATAAAGTGGTCCCGATATATTTTTATGGCATTAGGCCTTTGGCCCTAACAGGGGAGGCTAATTTGGTTAAGCAGATGCTTATGGGAAAAGCATGCTAACCAAACAGAGATCTGCTCTGGAGAGATTGGCGAGGCTTTACAGCTAATCAGGGAGTCTGTAGGATTAGCCCTGCTCACATCAGAATTGGAGAGCCTCAAAAAATAAAAATAAAAATAAAAATAAAAATATTTTTCAGTGCGGACCTAAGATCTTCAGAGAGATGACATAAGAATCGCCAGAGAGCTGATAATGCGGTGTCCCTCTTTCCTCTCGCGAAAACAAGTCCCGGCTGTGGTGGAATCCCGATGGAAGGATCATCGTGTATGCGATAGCTTCCGACAAGATGAATAATTGTGCCCATATGCATTGCCTTCATCTACTGGTTCACAGACCAACCTACCGATGCCTTCTTCTTTAATGCCTACATGATGGTGTTGCGACTTTTAAATCGCCTTAAAGCAGTGGCTTATAAGGTAATCAGCATTTTACCACATTCTTAATCATTTAGGAATACTTGTGTAATAAGTGTTTGCCAACTGGGATCCAAATTAGTTAAAATTCCACTAAGTGAATGAAAAATATGTTAAAATAAGGTACTATAAGAAAAATGACATATATAGTACATACATATAATCTAAGTAAAGAGAATAAAACGATAATAAATAATTTAAAGTAACAAAAAAGCTAAGAACAACTAAATCAAATAAAAGATTATTTCTGTTAAAATTTTATAAACTGATTTAAGACAGCGTAATTGTAAAAACAATATTTCACGTTGTAGAAGAACAAAATCTTCTTTGAAATATTTCTGTCCATTCTAATTTTCTTAATTGTGTAAATGTGATTGTTTATATTTAATCTGTAATTAAATTAATTTAATCGAGAATTAATCCTAGTCTGTTTTATTATAGTAAAGATTTTAACGTGTACAGTTCTCTTTTAGGATTAGGTGTTTTGAATTTATTTATTTCAGATACAGTTGATTTACAATCGTATTATCAGCTTAATTAAATATTTTTTTTAACTAATTGCTTATGTAAAAAATACGACTCAGAAATTCATAATTAATGGAGCCTTCGAAATCACACAACGCAAACTATTTTTTTATTAATAATTTTTTTAATTAAAACAATTAACGTGAGTATTATATTACTTCTCTTTTTTTTGGGGGGGGGGGGGTCGCGCTGCCCCATTACTAGAATTTTTATTGTTATGATCATGATAATTTCCTTTTTTGTATGTAAATTTAAAATGTACAAACATAGCTTTGTTGTGGAATTTGGTAATGTTTTACAGAGATTATAACAAATTACCAGATATACAGAGAAGATGTCTAAATCTGTCTAGCATATCCTATAGCAAGAAATTATGCATGAAATGCCTTCAAATTCTGGGTATTTCTTTTACAAATGTTTATTGAGGTAATAGACTACACTCGTGAAAATTTATTAATTAGTTTTGTATTTATAGTGGTATAAGTGAAAAAGTTGCAACGAATTTTGCAAATTTTTCATTACATCAGTACTTTAACTGCCATAGCATCTGAGATATAGCTGCTGTTTTAATTCGAATAGTCTATGTACTGGAGAAAGTTATTCTCTTTATAATACAATTTACAAAGTGCCAATATATTGAGTTTTTGAGTTACCATGTTTTGAGTAAATGTCTATCTTACACATAATTTTGACTATTTTTCACTTTTAAAATATTATTTCAGTGTAATTTCTAAACTATTTACATATTTTTCAAAGTTTTAACTTAAATGTCATCATAAAAAATTGGTAGAAAGATAAATTTTCAAACTTTCAAAAAATTACCTCAGAAGGTGTGTGGATACCTTAAAAAGATTATGTTGTGTACAAAAATCAGAAGATGTGTGTTCAAATCCCGTCCCTGTCTTTTAAATTACATTTTCATTATTTTCTTTCTACACGAACTGTATGCAAATGACTTTATAATTTCGATAACTTTGCACAGATATGCAAATTAGTATCTTAGCGTAGTCATGCTCCCAGAATGTTCTAGGATATGCAATGATTCAAAGCACGAAAGAACCCGTCACTTCAGCCGGGTTGTTGTATGTGAAACTTGTTTAATACTTAAAGCATTAGAACCCTATTCCGTACGTGAAAATCTTAATGTTAGTATCTTATCAGTTTCAGTATGAAGACAGGGGAAAATACGCCTTTGGACATTCTTCTTTTAAGAATTAAAGCAGCGGGAGGAAAATGTCATATTCTGCTATCGCGAGCAAGTTGGGAGTTCCAAAATCAACTGCTGGCTACATAGTAAAGAAGTGGAACGATGGTAAAGGTGTACGCGATCTTCCAAGATTAGGAGCCCAAAGAAAATAGACTCAACGTCAAGATGTGTTGATTGGATGATGATGCAAGATGCGTTGAACGGAAGGAAGTCGGTCGCTGACGCCAATAAGAAAACTTCTGAAATATGTAAGGAGATGGCTACTGAACTTGAACTCACAGTGAGAAAGGATACGAAAAGATGTTGGCTGGATGCTACTTGATTGTGTGCACGGGTCCCTTGCCTAAGTACCTCTCATCCGGAAAAGAATAGGAAAATCTGTTTGAAATTCACTAATGAGCACGGAACGTGGACAACCAAAGATTGGAAAAAGGTATTTTGGAGTGCTGAATCCAAATTCAATTTCTTTGGAAGTATATTCTGAATTTATATTCGTCGTACAAAAGGCACTAACGTCCAACAGTGAAGCACGGAAATGGATCAGCAATGGTATGGAAAGCTTTTCACCATGGATCAAAATGTTGATAAAAACATTTTAGAAGATGACATTCTGCCTCATGTTTCGATGGATGTTTCATTAGGATAATGATCCCAAGCACACCTCGAAAATTGTGAAAATTTGGTTTACAGCTAAAAAAATTAAAGTTATGGACTGGCAAAGTCAGTAACCTGACCTCAATCCAAAGATGTTCAAATCTTTGGGTACACATCGGAAGAAAAGTCGGGACACGAAAGCATTCTTCAAAGGCAGAACTCCTTTAGGATCTTCAATCGGAATGTGCGAAAATCTTAAGGTCTACCTTCGAAAGCCGTGTTAATCCCATGCCCAGTTTTCAAAGCAAAAGGAATTGCAACTAAATATTAAATATTGCTGTATTTCATTACATTAAGATGCTTAATTTCAATAAAAGTTTAGAAAAACTGAATCGTCTGAAAACTTTAGCTTAAGGGGACAGTACACTTTTAAAATTTTCAAAAATCGATTTTTTTATTTTTACATCGTTAGAAAGCTTATTGTATACTGAATAAGTTGATACCAATCTTTTAAGTGTGCGATAATTATTTACTGAGGTATTAGGGAAAATGTAGACATCACCACTTCATTTCCGAATTAACAGCCCTACGATAACTGTCATGGCGGCTTGTTTACATTTTGTTTTCGCACTACATTATCGTAACTTTGGAAATATGCTAAAATGCGGCAATTGTTATTGATTAAATACATTACTCAATAATAGGAAAGCTTTAAAATATTAACTTCAACTTCAACTTTCGCCATATTTGTTTACTATCATGGTGTTTCACAACTTTATTTGCTATTAAGTCTTAAAATTGAAACAAAACATTTTTTCCCCCTAGCGCAATACTTTCCTGATTTTGTAATAGTATTCTACTTCTTAGTATTTATTAGCTTTTTAATGAGAAAATATGCAAAATGTGGTTCAGAACAGCATCGAAGAAGGAATCTGTTTAATGGTAATCGCTATACAAAATACGATTATATATATATTTTAAGGTGCTAACTCATCTTATAGAAAACTGAAAAGTAGTCAATTTGATAGCGATTTGTTTTTTCAATTGACAGTTTAGAATACGGATTTATTGACATTAATATATATATATTTAATAAACTATCCGGATTTTTGCGCAGCAAAGTATGTGAATCAGATAGTGAAATACGAAAATCCCTACAAAATGACCTATATTTTACATTAAATAATTTAGTTTTATAAAACGTGCACATTTAATTCACTTTACAATCCAAGCTAAAAAAAAATAAGTTATATGATTAAAATTAATTTTTTGCAATGGTAAATGCTACATTTTTACAAATTACATATATTTAATTTTTAAGCATGTTCCTATATTCTGCAGCATTTTACGAATAATTTTATATTTATCATTTTAAACTAGCATCTATTTTTATTTTTAACACAGAATACGATATATAATTAGTAGTTTTGCTTCCTTTATATTTGAAAAATACAATTTAATCTTTAAACGGCTTTTTCTCAAAATGTCATTTTTTATTCTTGCACGCATGATACACTCCAAAACTATTTGAAGTAGAGCTTTAAAAATTTTTCCCTACATAAATATTTATATTATCATGAAAATGAACTAGAATTATAAACCTGTGTTCAGTATGAAAAAAATTATGTGATTGAATGCATGTAAAAATTCATGGTTTTTCTAATTTTTCTAATTAAATGTTAATTACTCTTTATCTAATTAACCGATTACAAATGTCCTAGTTCAAATTATAGACCACATTGTTATCTTTAATTTAAGATAAAGTTTATGCAAATACAATGAAATTAGCATGAGATATCGTGCAATTTCGCAGTGAAACGTTATCCACTGTAAAAAAATTTAAATAGTACTTTAAAATTGATCCCTTGAATTTTTTAAATAATAATATAGCCAAATAAAAAATTTTCAAACGTCCTTCAATATCACCTAAATATACTCTAAAAAATTTGTGCTTTTAGAGTGGTTATATTTTTCATAAAAAATTGCTAAATTCATGACAAATTTCGTATGTTTTATGACCCTTTAAAACTGTATGTCCCCTTAAGTAATTTCGCGAATTTCCGAATTATTTTTAATTCATGCATATGTCTCAATCGGTTGAACGTTGCATTTTGTTGATCTTTAAAGGGGTGCAAATTACTAATTTACATGATTAAGAAATTTTTCCTACAGAAAAAGTTAGGACGGAAAAACATATCGTCTCAAAACTTTTTCCAGCTACTGTATGTTTTTAATAAGAAGAGTGAATTCGGGAGTGAAGTGTTTTGCTTAATCAAGGTATTTATCTTTCTTTTAATGCTTCGTGAACGACGTAACAGATAACAGCTAGTATATACTATATATATATTGCACTTATTAGATTTTATTTTTAAATTTTTGATTAAATAAAATTTCTTGTTCAAACCACCCTCGAATAAATTAAAACCCCAGAAGAATACCAAAATGTTGATGTCTTTTTTTATAATATCAAAAAAATGGCGCTTCAATTTATAACCACCCACGGTCGATAACGCATTTAAAGATTTCGCATTACCTTGTAAAAGAAATAACAATTGTTATACATAACCTTTTCAGTGCAGAAAGTGTGAAATCTTCTTTTATAAAATATTTTAATTTTATGGGCATTTGAAACTCTTTCCAAAGTTAGAATGCTGGTTAGTAGACACATAGACAAACAGAGAAATCCACCGAAGACACAAACCCTTTTAAATTAATTCTGAAATTGTTAAACCGAAATCCCACAGCAACATTTTAAATTTCAAATATTATTGCAGGATGTTGAAATGAGATTTTTAAAATTCAAAATTGAAAGGAGAGCAGAGAAAAAAATCCGCTTTATTCACTGGAAATACCCAGATAAGAGAAAACTTTTAGCTTTGACGATTTGAATCTCTTTGTACAACGAATAGGAACCGCGATAGTATTTTATTTTTTAAATCTCAAAAGTATAAGATATGCAAACTGAAAACTTTCACTTAAGCGAGAGAGATATTCAATTCATGCATTTGTTCATCTGAAATATTTATTAGAAAGAAGTTATTTCACTTTTTAAAATCATTTCAACAAAGCAGTACAGAGAATATATGATTAAATGCATATGTAAAGAATAACTTTTTTATATTTTACAATGTAAGTGTCATATTAAAAAAAATTATTTAATCGACTCATGATTCAGTTCTTGCATTTTCTCTTATTAAATATTAATAAAAGAGAAAAATACGTATAAAACCATTTAAACCCCCTTCAAATTTTATTCGCTGATAGACGGTCATTTATTTAGATTCTTCTATGTGACGTTGCAAAATTATTATAATTGCTGCACATAATTTTTTGGAATACAAAACAGTCTACCTTTACAAAACGCGTAATTTTCATAGGAATTGAAACCTCACAAAATACTAAACGAAATATGAATTCTAAAAAGCTCACCGTTTTATTTAAAATGCGACAAAAATAATAATATTGATGTTACAAGTTTAAAATATACATTTAATTTAAAATTCCATAGTACTTTCATCTTGGAATTTCCTCTTGGAATTACCTCAGTCATCGTCATAGAATATTTGTATTATTAATTGCTGTGCCATTCATACAAATACGTCACTTTGTTTGAAATGGGAAAGTATATATTGATAAAGGTACCTGAGAGTAGAAGTAGCAGTTCCTTGCATTGGACTTATGTAGAGAAAATATATATTTAACTGTCTTTCTATATATTTTAATACGTCACTTTCATTTTTAAATAAGTAGCTGGACAGCAATAGAAGTAGCAGTGAATACGGATTAAACTTGGGTAGAGGAAAATATTTAACTGCCGTACCATTCCTTTTAATACGTCACTTTTATCTTGTTTTCAGAATTTATTTTCAGGATATTTAACCATGTATTGGGGGTAATGTATGATAGGGCGTCGTTACATGCTTCATTGCTTCTACACACAATTTCTATGGATTCTCTGATAGTGGATGCGTAATAATTAGATATTGCGTACATAATTTTTGATTGATCAAAATATATTGTGATATTCTGATTGAAATTTAAGCGTGACAGAGCTGTGGATTGGCGACAGATATTTCATTTTTTTATGGTTTACTTTCTTGACATTTCTATGAAATCTGAATTCATACATAAGTTTATTAATGAGGTTCGTTGAAAAACTTTTCTTCAGCGATAGCTCTAATAGTATTAAGTTATTTTTCTAAAACTTTACCTGAACATACTTTAAAGGTTCGCCTAATATAAACCTTTATAAATGTAATGAATGTATATTTATGAATGTAAACCTTTATCTAATGCAAACCTAATTGGAACTTTTTAAAAGCAGTTAGAGTTTGGATCAGTAAACGTAAAGATAAGCAAACATTCACAGGGCGCATCGAATCCAAGATCTTATCGCGTGGTATGGTGCGAACAACTCCGCTACCCTCCGCATAACCCTGAGCTAGAGTCAAGTGACTAAAACGTGTTAATGTACTTATATAATCACCTTGTCGGTTAGCGCTACAACGAAGATGACGACGTCAAAACGGCGATGATGCAGTGGTTAGGCAGCGGATTTCTATGATAATAGTTTACAACAGCTGGACGTTCGATACGATAAATGTCTTAATAGGGTAACTCCGGTAGAGTCGCCGCATACGGGATAGATGCCGCACCCCTTGTATTTCTTGTAATTATCGATGGATGGTCGTAAAACGCACAGTATAGGTGCGCAATGAGATTATTTTAACCAGTGTATAGCGTGAATCCCATTTCGATGTTTACATGTAGAAGTACAATCCTTAAATTGACGTATGTGTATGATTTCACTGTCCAAACTTTTAAACACGTTATGTTTAAATACTTTTCATACACTAATTATTAAAAGCATGCATGATTTCGAAATCAAAACTAAGTGTAGCGTTTGTATAGAGTACTGTGTGTATAGTTACGCCATTCCCCTTAGGGATCGCAGGTAACTGTGATGGCCGACGTCTGCACGATGCAAAATGGGTACATGCCGCACTGCTATTCCGGTATACATGCCGCAGTTTCTTTTGTACGGCTTTTTTTTTTTTTTGTCTTTTGTTCTTTTTAATTAAGTGTTATTAACTTTTCGTTTCTTTTTGCACAGACTAACCATGTTAGGTATGTTATCAAGGTTACAAAAATCAAAGAGAAAAGGGGAAAATAAAAAAGTAAGAAGGGCAAGAAAGATGCAAGTCAAGATGATAATATTGAAAAATTGGATTACGCGTAACGCAGACGTTCTTTGGAAACTACTCCAAAACGAAAAAAAGTGAAATTGGCTTCCTTGCATCATGTGTTTAAATATAGTTACATAAACACTGCACTTTTTCGACACTTTTTCTGTAGAATGTAGTCGAAAAAACAGGTCTCTTAACCCATTCGGGACCATAGTTGCATATAAGTACCTTCATAAAGAGCTTACCAAATTTATTTCTGGCAGCAGTAAAAAAGAAAAGTAATTTGCTTTGTTTAATTAGAGCATTTTCACGATTATTTAAGTAAAGGTAAATAAAAAAGTAAAGTAATACTTTTAGAAAAGTTGTACCAACCGAATAAAATTTGTGTAAAAGCCATCGGTCCCGAAAGGGTTAACAAATAAATTATCTAAACACAATTTTACTTTTTTTCTTTTCCCTTTCTAATACTTTGATGTTACGTTGTTGCTGAAATAACAATTAAAATTTAATGAAAAAAATAAGTCGATAATTTTAATAATGAAAGTAGGCAACAATTATTAATTTGAATCTACTAATACGTTTCATTGTACTCATTTAGTTTCATTTTGTTATTACATCGTTAATTATAGTCCAGATATGAATATTTTTTTAAATATATTTTTTAATAATTTCATTCTATTCTTATTACAAGCGTGGCATAACTACCGCACAAGTGCGGCGTCTCAGCCTGAACGTACCTGTACGGGTGACACGCCACAATGTAATGTTTTAGAAAAAAATTGTTAAAAAATATTAATAATTTGTTTTGAATTTTTTTGTCGCAGTACATGCGTTGTATATTTAACATTAAATAGCACAACATGATTTTTTTTTATTTTATGTCCACCATGGGACTTTATACACAAATTCAAAAAATGTGCGGCATAAATCCCGGAATTACCCTATAGGAGAAAATAGACTGAAAATTAGATTAAGGTCCTAACTTTCTTGTAAAAATAAAATTGTTAAAAAATGTTCTTGTAGGTTCTTACATAACAATTTAACACAATCTTACATAAAAATCTTACATAAAAATTACATAAAAAATTGTTCCCATACCCATTATTCGTATTTTATTAATTTGATTTAAAATACAATTCTTTCACTCATTTCATTTAAAAAACAGAATTTTAATTTAAAACAAATATATTTAAAATACATACACGTGTATTACATACATTTAAAATACACTCATTTCATGTGAAATACAAAAAGATAAGAGAAAGAAAAGAAAAAATAAGGAAAGAAAATTATACAAAATAATACCATAACCAAAGATCACTTCATTTCAACATCAAACCATATTCTTTTTATTTTCTGTATATGACGCCATAATCGCCTGCTTTTGTACTTACTCATATCCATACGCGTTGTATTATTAAGTCATACTTGAAAAATTCCTTTTTATTTTCAATATGGCGTCATATTCATCTATTTTTAATTCTTATTTTTATATTTCATTTTCCTTTTTCGCGTAAAAATTTTTCAGTTTTAAATTAAGTGTTGGAGTGAAATTATTATACCGCGTTTTCATTTATTGGCAACGAGATAAAAAAGCTGGTTAAATTTTGTTGGGAAAATGTCAATTAATTCTCTATGAAAATAATGAAATTTTGAATTATTAAGGAAAATATTTGACTAAAATGAATAAAACATAGCCTATGTTAATTTCCGGTTTATAATCAATCTATATGCAACTATACAAAGGTAATAATTCATACACCTTCACATTGATTTGACTCAAACATTCACACACACTTTCACATTTATAATATTACTAGAAAGATAGCCCGCCAAAAATGACGCAATATAAGATATAAAGATGTATACAACACATATGCAAGAACATGAGTTTTTCTCGCTTTTTCCGCAGTGATAGATGAAAATAACAGAATTTAAAAACGAAACTCATTTATAAAAATTGTAATACGGTAGAAGACCACTAATCCGCACAGCTTGGTTCCAAGTGTTGTGCGGATTTGAGGCTTTTTGCGGGTTACAGGTCATGTCTATATTATAAAATTAGATATATGGCTTCTTTATGCTAAATAAATTTTATAAATATTGAAACAAAAAATGAGTGTGTATATGAAATGAAACAGCGAATAGGCTGCCAATTTTCCTTCTTCGCCAAGACCCCTCAAGTGGAAAAGTACCGATTATGTAATTTAAATTTTGTATCCGACTATATAAAGCGCGATACTTTTCCAGTATAGGGGCCTTAGCGTACTTTTTTAAAGTTTCTCATAATATGGGTTTCAGAAGGGAGATTTTTGGCCAAATGATATAAACAGTTATGAAAACAAAATTAATGAACTTTTAAGTTTATTTATATAACCTATAAACATTTTATAGTATATCTATATTATTGTTGTTGTTTTTTATATAAAATTTACTTCAGTTTGTATACAAAATCAGTTAAATGGCTTCTTTATATTAAATAAATTGCATAAATATTGAAAAAATACTTGTGTATATGAAACAGTGAATAAGTTGCTAGAACATATGTTGCTAAATTTCATTTTCCCTAGTATCTCGCCAAGGCCCCTATATTGGAAAGGTACCTAAAGCATATTAAAATCGGGCAGTTAGGAGCTCAGACAGTACAGTGCCGTGTATGTATTGGCTGTTATGTTATTAGTAGCATTGGCAGAAAGATGTAAAGTACCTTTTCGTATATTACACTTTAAATTCTCACCCACAGATTCTGATTAAAAAAAAAAAAAAAAAAAAAAAAAAACTTAAGAGCGCGGAGTTTAAATTAAATTGCGCTGACATCGATTATGAAATATTAATGATTTTAAATGGGAATTACACCAAATTAGCTAGCTATCGCCAAGTTGGCTTCATATCTGTCAACATATTCTTGTCGCCAATTTTGGCGATATTTCGCCAAGTTGGTTGACATTTGGCGCTACTGTGCTAACCCTGCATTAGTAATTTTCAACAATTACTCTTTACAATGATGCAGTTCTACCGGAATTTTGAGGGACACACAGAGACTTGGACTTTACATAAATAGATTAGGATAAAGACACATTTCGTAAAATACATTTTCTGGTTCAAAACATGTTTATTTTTGGTCAGATTCCGAAAGATTACCGAAATGTTTTCATCTGCATTTATACATATTTAAAAAATATATTTTTTCAATTAACTTCTATAAAAATAAAATGCATAAATCGGTAATCTTTGTCGCTTAAATGAAAATGATCTAATTTTGATTTTATTATTTAACTAAAAAGAAAAGTGCCCAGTGGAATTGATAGCATTGAGCTCATAGGCTATTCACACTAATTGTATATTATACTCTTATTTCAAATAATAATGCCCCACAGAAAATAAATTAAGGGGATTAGCCCGTTACCCCCCTTTATATTTAACCAATGAACCCCCAAATTCAATCAGGGAAGCTCCTTAACAGAATAAACTGGTATACCAAATTTAAAGCAAATCAGATAATTCTCTATGAAAAAAACATTTAACTAAATTAGGGGGTTTTAGCTCCCCCATTTCTCTCTTTATGCCGAACCAATGAACCTCCGAATCCCTAATTAGAAAAGCTTCTTATCAGAATGCACCTACAAAAATAAAATTAAAGTAAATTGGGTAATTCTTCATGAAAACCCATTTATCTATATTAAGGGGAGGAGACTTGCACCCCTTTCCCCCTTTTATACTTAACCATTGAACCTCTAAATCAAATGAAGGGAGCGCCATATCGCAAGAAACTGGTATATCAAATTTGAAACCAATCGAATAATTCTGCATGAAAACCCATTTATCAAAATTAAGGGGAGGATAGCCCCCGTCTCCCTTTTATACTAAACCAAAAAACCTCCAAATCTAATCAAAGCAGCTCCTTAACATAATAAACCGGTATAGCAAATTTGGAGAAAATCGAATAACTCTGCATGAAAAACCCATTTATCTAAATTAAGGGGGTGTCTACCACCCCTTTCCTGCCTTTATACTTAACTAATGAGCCTCCAAATCTAATTAAGGCAGCTCGGTAACATAATAAACCGGTATACCAAATTTGGAGCAAATCGAAAATTTCTGCATGAAAAACCCATTTATCTAAATTAAGGCTGGGATTAGCCCCCCTTTTCCCCATTTATCCTTAAACAATGAATCCCCAAAACTAATCATGGAAGCGCCTTATCAGAATGAACCTAGAAAAAAAAATTTAAGCAAATCGGATATTTCTATTAAGAGTTATCACGTTACGTACGTACATACAGAACCGGCGGGCACATAAACTCTCAGGCTTTGATAGCCTGTGAGCTAAAAATGTAAATAAATATAACTTCACATTTGAACTTAATCGCACATTTTAACACACAACTTTGTTAAAATACTTTTAAAAGTAAAATAACTTCTTTCGGATGAATATCCAAAACAAGAAAATATACATGAATTGTATATTTTTCTCGCTTACGAGAAAACTTTTAGATTGAATACCTGATGACTTAGAGTTTCAAAAACAAATTCAGATTGTGGTCTCTATTTGTTGTAGAAAAGATATTTAGATTGTAAAAGTAAAGTTGTTCTTTGATCTAGATATTTTCGCTAAAAAAAGAATTAAAATGATTGTTTTATTTTATATTTCCCTTGATTTTAGAATTTTAAATCTGATTTTATTTTATTCTGCATTAATAATTTAAATTTAAATTGTGGATACAGACTTCCTTTACACTTTTGTTGTAAAATACAATACATACGAATTCTAAAAGTGATTACAGTAAATAAAAAGGCTTTAAAATATTAAGTATTAAACCGACTAGTTAGTATTATCAGTAGCGTTGAACTTCTAAAGGACTCTAACGATAAATAAACCATTTTGCAATTTTATGCGAAAATGGCTTATTTATTGTTGGAGACCTGGCGAATACCACCGTTATTGAATATTGTGAAAATAGTCGGTTTGTTTAGTAAAAGGCTTTTAAGCTTTTTTATTCGTTACGCAAAATGGTATGAAAAACTGCTTAAACATGAATTAAATAATTCGTCGTTCGATGTAAGGAAAATCTATATAGTTCTTGCGACAACGGTCTATGACATATTTGCCAGGTTCAGTGGGAAGGATCATATAATCGTTATAACTTTAACTTACGCACCTTACACATCATACAAACCATTATTAGAATACACCGTAAAAACATTCCTCATGTATACGGGGAATTTATGTGAAAATTTTATCTTTTAACGGAAACTTTTTAGCCAGGGTGAAATCATAAATTTTCCGAGAATAAACGGAAAACTTCCTATTATCCTTACTCACTGACTGCTAAAAAGATAAAAATGTTTCTTCTAAGACAGACAAACGGAAATGTTCCTTTTCACTTGAGAGAAAGCGAAAAATTCCATTTAAATTTGCGTAATTGATTGATGGTCTATAACGAAGTCGTTGGAATTGTCCGAGTGGTGTAGGTGACATAACCACAGAGTTCTAGGTAATAATAGAGATGCAGTATTAAGCAACAGCTGTTTTCAGTATGAAGGCGGTTATCGCTCAAATTTAAATGCCCCCATTCGGCCCAAACAAGACAAGCACGTGAACAACAGCTGAATTTCATTAACGGCGAGAGGTTTTCAATAGGAGCTGCACACAGACGTTGTGGAGCCGCAAGTATTTGGACTAAATTTTACCGGTTTCAGGGTTGCACTTTTAACATCACACCAAATCAAAATACTTCATTCTCCATCCATCTCTAACCTCTGTGTGACAGAACGATTATCCTTTAATGGCGAATACACAGATTCGAATTCTGAGGAAGTTAAGGCGATAAAAAGCGGAACTAATAATGTTCATAGTTGCCAACCTCATGATATATATATTTTTAAATACCAGTTAGTTTTTACAAAATGTTCGTTCTCTTTAATTGCAGAAATTGTGAAATTTTATAAAACAAATACTTTTGAATACAAATATTGGTATCGGAGGTAGGCAACTATGAATATTCAATACAAGTACCTGTTCCGTGTAAATATGCATCATTATATATAATTATTATTTCTTTTTTTTATTGCACTTTTGCTCACATTTATATCTGAAATAAGATATTTCGTTTTGAATAGTGAAAAGCTTCCATCTTGAAAAAGGGGAATACCAGAATATGTGCAAAAACAGAGAATATACAGCACTTTTGCTGCCAGTAAAATTTCAGTTTTTTCCACTGATTTCTTTCTTTTACAGTTTACTTTCCTTCTACTATATGTTCGAAAAGTAGCATAATTTTTTTTATGTGAAATCCCACAGCGTTTCAATTTACTTCCGTTTACTTTATTAAATATCTCTTTCTACCCCTACTGATTGCTAAATTACTTTAAAATTTATTTAAACCCTTTGCTTTTCTATTTCGTATAAATAATTGTAATAATTTATCCTTTTCTAGCATTAAAACCCTCCCACGCAAATTCTATTTCTTTCGCCTACGCATGAAATCAACCACATTTTCATTGATAAAAATGTAACAGATGTATTCACTCTTTTAGATTTCGTTTTTAACACTTTCTAACAAAGTTGAAAAGTGTTTATGTATTCGGTTTGTCTGTCCGTCTGTGTGACTATTCACGCTCTAACTTTTGTAAATATATTCGGGTTGTCATACAATTGATATGAGTCATTCTCTGAAAAGTGGTAACTTTATGTCCCAGGGGTCTTGCAGATATATTTTTAAAATTACAAAAATAAAAAGTCATTTAAGCTATCAATATTAATCAGTTATACATATAAACAGCAATTATTTGCTTATCGAAATTGAAATTTAATAAATTTAATGTATTTTTAATGCAAATATCATTCCCTCACTATGTCCCTATTGACATATGTAGGAAAGAAAATGCTTTCTCTGCCATTGCAACGCGTATATTTATAATTATTTTTTCTCAATCCATCAAACACACTTAAATACATATTTAGCCATTTAATTATATTTATATTTTATATAATGAATGAATTAGGGTACTTTTTAACGATGTCCCTAGCATTTGTCATAACTATATACATTTGTCATAACTATAGTATTGCACATAACTATAAATTTGCCATTATTTACTTAGTAGAAAGCAGCACATGCTTTATATATGCCTAGGACAGTTTATACAAGAGTAAAACGAAGTATCCATCTGGTTGTTTCCTCAAATACGTTCTTGAATAGTTAGTATATGACTTTGAAGTACTAGATCAATGTAAGTATTTTTATTACGCATTATTCCCTCATCTATTATAAATTTAATAAAAACTAATGAAATGTCTTTTTATGTTGTTATATTATTAGAAATGTGTTTAAAAGATATTTAGTAACTGAGAATATACCTAAGACTAACCACTTTTGTATAACGTGGTTTTCAGAAGTATTTCGTCATTCCTTCACAATAATTCCCTCATAATTTTAATATGAGGGAAAGATTTAAATTGTGGGGGTATGATGTGATTCCATTTATATATGTACTAAACAGTAAAATAAGAAAATCTAATGCAATAAAATACATATTAAAAAAACTCTTAATACTTTTAATTACCGTAAGTAAAGATAATATATTTTCAATTTTTATTATTTTACAGGATTGAATTTCTGATGTCTTATTGAATTTCTGATTGAATTTCTAATGTCAAAAAAAAAAAAAAAAAAAAAAAAAAAAAGAAGAAAATACTTGTTTAACTATTTTTCAGTAGATTTGTTATTTTGAATTTCACGCTCCTATCTGAAACCGCTCCTGCGATATGATGAAATGACCTAAAAATTTCGAACCCCGCCCCCAATCAAGACCCTTGGTGGTTGAATTTCTAAAATCACCGAATACATGTTTAACTATTTTTTAGTAGCTTTGTTATTCTGAATTTTACGCTCCTACCTAAAAGTGACGTTGAGATATGGAGAAATGACATAAAACTTCCGACCACTCATTTAACTCACTTGGTGGTTGAAATTCTAAAATCGCTGCAATACATGTTTAATTATTACTTTACTAGATTTATTAACTTGAATTTACACTCCTACCTAAAACTGCTGCTGAGATATGGCGAAATGACCTAAAACTTCTGATTCCCCATTTAACTCCCCTTGGTGGTTGAATTTATAAAACCTCTGAAATACGTGTTTAACTATTTTTTAATAGATTTGTTATCCTGAATTTCGCGTACTTTAAAATATTCTCTTGAGATACGGCTAAATGACCTAAAACTTTCTACCCAAGCCCACTTAATCCCCTTGGTGGTTGAATTTCTAAAATAGCTGAAATACGTGTTTAACTATTAGTTTAGTAGAGTTGTTATTCTGGATCTCACACTTCTACCAAAAACTGCCCAAGAAATACTAAGATACGACCTAAAGCTTCCTATCCTCCATATAACCCATTTGGTGGTTGAATTTCTAAAATCGCAGAAATACGGGTTTAATTATTATTTTAGTAGATTTGTTATTCTGAATTTCACGCTACCAACTAAAACCGTTGGTGAGATATGGTGGAAGGAACTAAAACTTCTGATCCACATTTAACTCACTTGTTGGGTGAATTTCTATAATCGCTGACATACACGTTTAACTATTTTTTTAGTAGATTTGCTATCCTCAATTTTACGCTCCTACCTAAATTTGCTGCTGAGATATGGCGAAATGACCTAAAACTTTCGAAATCCATTTAACTCCCTTACGGGGTTAATTTTAAAAAATCCTTCTTTTTGACTTGCTTAGGTCATAACAGCAATCTTGTGTCCAAATTTCGTGATCCGTTCTTTATTCGTTTCAGCTCTGCGTTAGTGAGTCACTCACTCCGTCAGTGAGGAATTTCTCTCTTTATTATATTAGTATAGATATTTTTTTTTAGAAATCATATAGCATAGTAACGAAATGTTTTTTCTAAACAATGAAAACTGCAATGTCCTTTTTTAAATTTAAAATTTACAAAAAAATAAGACAGTAGATGATTCTACACAACAATGTTACTTATCCAAAAATTACGATAATGAACGAACATGCAATGCTCTTTTTTAAATTTAAAAATTACAAAAAAAAATAAGACAGTAGATGATTCTACACAACAATGATACTTATCCAAACATTAAGATAATGAACGAACAGCACAACATTGCTGCTCTGGGTGGTATTTACAACATACTGTGACACAATTTAAGAAATGTCCTACATACTTTTTATGAAAGAAAGAGGATTCTAATTCTAGTAAGTAAATGTAAATGTGAAAAAGTAATTTAATAAGATTTTATTTAAAGGTAAAGCAAAGAGCATTATACATTGAAGAAATCCGTCATGCTAACAAGAAAAAGTCCTAGTTACTAAATATTCCTTAATCAGTTATTTTTAAAGTCTTAGCTTTAAATTTATTCTAAGATGTTTCATTCACGATTATTCGAAAGTCGTTCGAAAGTCGTGCTTAGTCGTCGAAGGGCAAACTCAATCATCTTTCCTACAAAACAGTGTCCCAATAAAAGCCAATACTAAAGGAAAGGATAGTAAAGGAAACAGCTCTTATAAATTATGAATGATTGAATATACTTTATAAGTTTAAAAATTAAAAAATACAGAAAAACATTTCAAATTGCAGAGTCTTCGTTTATGCCCAAATTCTCAAGTAACCTGTTTAACCGCTTACCAGTTTTGCCCGTACCTCATAGGGGCAGCGTATTTTCGCCCAGCGTGATTTGCCCGTGCTACGTACGGGTATCGCATTTTCTAGGCTTACATTTTCCTTTATCCGGTGTATTTCAATGTAGTTAACAATTTAGCTCATTAATGGCATACTTTTGCTCATAAATTGATATTTGCAAATATCATGTTTATTTTATATGTGTAATTATTTTTTAAATATATTTCGCTTAAAAATCGCATGAAAATATTATTTTTGTAATAGAAATAGGCATTTTTTAGAAGTTTTCTTCAACAATATTGAAGTGGTAAGTGAATAATTTAAAGTGAAAGACATTACACCGTAAAATATTTTAAAACATATTTCTAACGGAATCCGACATTAAACAGAAAATTTTCACGAACCGATAAAAAAAATGTCGTAATTTATACTTGCTACGGCGGAAACTGGACTAAAGCGGAATTTTTTTCTACTCCCGAAAGCTTCAGTTTTCACAGTTTTTACTGTGTGATAAGTAAGAAACCAACCGCTCACTTCAGTAAGGAAATTACAATCACTTTTCAAGCAATATCACTTTTTTGCATATTCTTTAATCAGATTGTTTTAAAGTTTAGTCTGTAAATCTATGTTATGACAAGTTACTAGTTTGAATGTCAAAAAAGCTCGGAAATTAGAATTTTTTGTGGGCTTCAGTAACAACGTAATTACTGCAGGGATTTAACTGAAGTTTACAAAACGGATTTAAGAAAAGAAAAAGGGATTTTACAATATATTAAATTCTGTTTTAGAAAGTGTTTCGTATTTTTTTTTTTCTGGTTTAGATGTGATCAAGGATGCCCTACAGTGGCAGCTGGCTGCTTGCACCAAGCATCCATGAAATATCAAAACACGAAAAAAAAAATCAATTAATCTTCAGCTTATTGGCAATAACGTAGTTTTTAACGTAGGACTTTTTTTCAGAAATTTAAATATTTGTGAAAATGGCGGAATTTTTTGCGGCGGAAATAAATGGCGAAACCATAAAATTCAAAACCTGTAATATATGATATTTTGTTATAATTTAAAACAATTTGTGATTTAGAAAACTTAAAATTCTAAAGCTCAATCATCTTTCCTACAAAACAGTGTCCCAATAAAAGCCAATACTATGACGCATATGTTTTTAAAATATTTTAATTATACACTGTTTAAAAGCTGCACAAAACTTTCCAGCCATTCAACCTTTTTAATAGAAAACGATTACGAAACGGTAATTTATCTTTTCTGACCAATGAGAACGTTTCATACTGTTGTCAAGTGATCGTTATCTATTGGACAGTGTTTAGCAGATTTGTAACAGTATATTTTCTTACCATAAACCTATTCTTTATGATTTAAAAATCACATTTCTTATATATCATCTTCATTTAGAGATATATTTTGAGTTGACGTTAACGAATAATATACAAATATTTTGCCTGTTTCAAATCTAAACCAACAATGGCATTATTGACTTTCAAAGCTTTTTTGCGCTTCATCAAATGCTATTAAAATTTTTCTCAATTTAAAAATCCTATTTCACAAATAATCTCTTATAGTTTTTATTTTTTATTTTAATGGGTTGTGATATATTTAATCTCTTTCAATGCAATTCAGCCAATAATATGTGGAGGTAATAAACTTAAGGAGGTGCCACTATCAAGTAAAACTTTGCTGCAAATCCCATTTATAAAGTTGTAATAGATAGAATTTAATTCCATATGGAATACTTTTAGTCCATATTAATTTCACTTCATTGCGCGCATTTTCACAACTAATCCCTTTTCTTCTCTGATAATATATAAAAATTAGTTTCTTTTTATTATTATTATTACTAATTAATTTAGTGTTATTTACGAGTATAAGATTATTTTTTATATTTCTCGTTATGTTAATTATTTTATGCGAGGATTTCAGTATAAAATGCTCTTGTTTGTTGTTTTGTTTCTACTTTTATACTACTAAAGGATACTTTTTAGCATTATTATGAATTTTTGTAATTATATTTGGAATATAAAAGTTTTCAGAACATGCTTGCGTGTAATTTAGAAAAGTAAGATACAAAATAGCTTTGTACACTCTAATCATTTTGATCATGAAATACTATTAGGAAATCATCGGCAGAAACGCACCCTTCATAAGTGAGTGGGTGGAGGGTGGAAGAGCGGGGCTCCCGGAACTGACGTCATGAGTGGAGCTGTTTTATATGGGGACTAGAGTTGTTTTCATCTTGCATGTTCAGTTTTTTTTTTGTTTATATATATATATATATATATATGTATATATCTTGAGCTGTAGAAAGTTGAATGTATTGTTATCGGTTTCCCTTAAAGATGGAATGTGTTTTTAAAAGAATTTTACTTTTTACCGTACATAAACACCAAATTACATCAAAGTAGTATACACTCCTCTTGGTTAGAACTCCTATTATAGTAGCCTTACTCTTGGTATCATAAGTAGAGAGAAACGACGTCATCAAAAAAGACGTGACCGGAACTAACTCAAGCAGTTAAGCTGAGTTGTTTTACTGTTCGATATCTGTATGTTGAGTTGCTAAAAGCATATTTTGATTTTCCGGAAAGAGAAAGAGGGTTTTTAAAAGAATGGCAACACAAAGTTCTTTTTTGGAGGAACACGTTACATCGTCGATCACGGTGTGCATATCTGCTCGATCTGCTTATTTTACTTCAAAGTTTTATGTACCTATCGAAATGCCCATGGGCATTTCCATAGGTACAGAAAACTTTGAAGTAAAATAAGTAGATCGAGCAGATATGCACACCGTGATCGGGCATTTCCATATAGGTACAGTCGTGGGGAAAAAAAGTATACACCCCCTACTAACTCCTCAACAAATTATCGTAGAAGAAAGTTACTGGTACCGAACGATTGGAAATAAAGTATACTTTTAAATGATGTCTATAAAATTTTCTTAGGGGTCATCTACATATTAAAACGAATCCAAACTTCGTTTTTTTCAATGGCAATACCCAATTTTAACGCGATATTTCAAATCTTCGGTTCAAACTATGCCTAGACACCAAATTTCAAGTCATTGGAATGATAAGTTTTTGAATTATAAACATTCAAAATTTAGTGCTTCTAATGTTAAATTACATTTTCATATTTTTATTTATATCTCCTGAAATTATGCACCTAATGAGCTATTTTTTTTTTGTAGCAATAATACTAATATACCAAAACATAAATACGCTGAATTTGCAATGCTTAAAATTTTATGATATGAATTATGAAATTAATATGCGAAAAAATTATGAATTGCAACCTACAATTTTTTTGATGGATTTAGATTTATTAAGTCCTGCTTTATGGAAATCCAAAATTTCACATTTTTCTTCCAAGTAGTTTTCAAATTATGCTTAAAAAACGGCAAAATGAGGGTTTAAGGGGCCGTCTATAGTAGAAGTGACTAGATATTTTGAAATTTCTTCTGCTGTATTGTAATCTAGCAGACTTCATTGACTTCTTAAGGTGCCTTGATCAAGATGGGGGCTCTCTCGGTTAATAATCGATTTCCGGACTTCAATTTGGATACAGTCCTTAAAATACGCTCGTTTTAAAATAATTAATTTCTTGGAAACTTATGGTACGAATTGCATAAAAATTTGTTTTTAGGCTAATTGGAGGATGTAGAGTTCATTTATGATGTCAGAATTGTGTACTGCTATTGAAAAAAAAACAAAGTTATGGTTCGTTTTAATATGTAGATGGCCCCCTAAGCAAATTTTATCTGTATCATTTAAAAGTAGACTTTATTTCCAATCGTTCGGTACCAGTAACTTCTTTCTACAATAATTTGTTGAGGAGTTAGTAGGGGGTGTTTACTTTTTTTTTTTCCACGACTGTACATGTGAAGAGCAATATGTAAGTTTTCTTTTTTCATTGTGACCTCAACGTAGAATAAACCTAAGTAGTCTAGGCCTGCCTGTGACTTTCAGTGGATAGTATTCGTTTATTCTGTCGGCAGGTAGAGGTGCAGGAATCTGTGTGGCAGGCTTAATACGAAGTTTATCACATAACTTGCACTGCGAAGAAGTACTTTTGAAGCACTTTTGAAGTAAAATAGACGGATCGAACAGATATGCACACCGTGATCGACGATGTAACTGACAACGACGATGTAACGTGTTCCTCCAAAAAAGAGCTTTGTGTTGCCATTCTTTAAAAAACCCTCTTTATCTTTTCGGAAAATCAAAATATGCTTGCCCGTATTCTACTTTACCTATTGTAAGTTCAGAAGGTATGCTACCAGATCATCAAAAAAATATTCGCTACATTTACATAAAAAAAAACTCCATTCATGCCTGTATTCTAGTTTTCCATACTTAAAACAAATAATCATGACAAAAGTGTTTAATCATCTAAGCATTCTTCGTGAATTGTCTAAATGTTTTAGAGTGCAATGTATTTTTATTTCTATATCTTCGAAAAATAAAATTATTATCGGATACAATCATGATTTAGTCACAATAATTATTATGAAGATAGTAAGCATGTTTTTAGTGCTTAAATGATGTGCAAATAGAAAATCAAAATAATAGAATATTTCTTCCCGAAATTCCTTTTTATTTCTTTATAAGGCATAATTTTTATGCAGATTACTTTTAAGAAAGAGAGCTCCCCCCCCCCCCCTTACTTATTTTGTGCTGTTAATCGATTTGTAAAAGAAGAAACGCAACTTTGCATTCAAAAGGGAAAAAGAAGTTTATCTTCTTCATATCATGTTTAATGCATGGTTGCTTTTCATTTTTATGCAATTTTCTTCACCTCTCCATAATACTTTTTTTTTTAGAGAAAAAATATTAAGGAAATCGATAAAAATGGTAAAATTAATCAGTAAGTTGAAAAAATAAATTTCTTTCTGTTCTAAAAATTTCCGGTTAATTTATTTCAAACAATAATTAATTCCGATAATTCGTATAAATGATTAATTACATTTATATATAGTATATAGTATAAGCGAGAAGCGTGCAATTTTATTATTATTATTATTACCCTTTGGGAATTTTTAAATGCAACTTCGTAAATATTTTGTGATACTTTATTCTATGTTTAATAACCTTTTTCTATAAATATTTTGTTTCGAGGTTCCATGTACAGTCGTGGAAAAAAAAGTAAACACCCCTTACTAACTCTGCAACAAATTATAGTAGAAGAAAGTTACTGGTAGCAAACAATTGTAATTAAATTCTAATTTTAAATGATGTATATAAAATGTGCTTATCTACAAATGAAACTCAGACCAACACTTTGTTTTTTTCAATGGCAACAGCCAATTTTGACAATATATTTTTAATCATCGGCTCAAACTATGCTTGAAAACGAAATTTCAAGTCATTTGGATGATAAGTTTTTGAATTATAAAAATTCAGACTTTAAAGCTTGTAATGTTAAATTATATTTTCATATTGTTATTAATGTCTCCTGAAATTATAATCCTAATGTGATAATTTTTTATATGGTTATAATATTAAAAAACCCAAACATAAATACATTGAATTTGTAATTTTAAAAATCTTATATTAGGAATTATGAAATTAAAATTCGAAAAATATATGAATTGCAACCTACAATTTTTTTGACAGATTTATATTTATTATGTCCTGCTTTATACGACTTCTCAAATTGAAATTTTTCTTCCGAGTAGTTTTCGAATTATGCTTGAAAAACGTCAGAATAATGGTTTAAGAGATCGTGTATGATGTGCCGAAAAGCATAATTTGAAAATATATGTATATTACTCATTTTATTGAAACATTTGTTTTGGCAGTAGTCGAAATATATTAAGCAAGTGAAATTGTCATATTGGCAAGAAATAATATATTAATAGGAGTGACATAGTCATTCTGTAGCATGTCAACAATCGTATACCGAACTTCAATTTGGATGCAGCCACTAAAATAGGCTAATTTTAAAACAATTAATTAATCGAAAACTAATGATAAGAATTATATGAAGATTTTAATTTAGGATAATTGAAAGGTGTAGAATATTATTTATGATGTCAAGCTTGGGTATTGATTTTGAAAAAAAAAAAGTTTGGTCTCGTTTTTATATGTGTCTGGCCTCATAAGCAAATTTAATATACATAATTTAAAAGTAGACTTTATTTCAAATCGTTTGGTACCAGTGGCTTTCTTTCTACAATAATTTCTTGCAGAGTTAGTAGAACGTGTTTACTTTTTTGTTCCACGACTGTACATATGGAATTCGTATTCTGCTTTATTTATTGCAAATTGTGTAAGTATTCTACCAGATTTTTATTAAAATACTTCTCTATAACCAATACTCTTCGCAACATTTATACATATCTATATTCCAAACGATTCATTTATACAGGCTGTCCACTCTCAGCGGTGTCCAATGGCTAATTCCTAAACCGTTCAAGAAAAATATTTGTTAAAAAATTAAGATATTTAATTATTTGTACGGTCCCCTTGTCCTATAAGTGATATTTAGTAAAAATTCCCTGTTACACTAAAAAAAAAAAAAAAAAAAAAAAAAAAAAAAAGTCACGTTTATCTAAGATTACAATTGACCGAGTTATGTAACTTTGAAATTCATGACTCATACCACTTTTCTGCACCCGAATACAAATGAGTTCGACTGTGCTTCGAGAGGTCGTATTCAAAGTGCTTAAAGTATTCGAAGGAATTATTTCAGGTGCATCTCCGCTTTGAAAGAATTTGTACAAGAATTACGAAAGAGTTAACTTTTATTAATTAAGTTATAGATTCATTAAGATAATTGCATTTTAACATATGTTTCATTTCGTAAGGATTTGAGGCTGTTTCTTTTCATGATTTCTTTTAACAAAAATTATTTTAAAAGCTTTTATTTAACTTGAAACAATCGTATGTAATCTTTCCAGTTCAAAATTTGTATTCCAAATTTAACGCATTTTAAAATATCAGATCGAGGTATAAATTTACGTACTGACGTAAATTTGATGACAATGAAGTATTATGATTTCCATTGATTACCATTTATACTTATTTTACAGGACAACACAAAAAATTTCAGATAGATTAACGCCAACAAGTTTAAGAAAATTTTAAGATTAGATAACACAACCCTGAGATGGTTGTGCTTTTAACTTTAAAAAATGATTTTTATGTATTTTCCTATTGTATTTGGAGGTCCTAATTAACCCAGCTAACCATTCATATCTTTATTCAATTTCTTGATGTGGCGGAGAGGTTCTGCTCTCGAAGCTGGTAGACGGGAAGTGCTGGGTTCGAACCCAATCGCGCCCGTCGGCCTAACCGTTTCGGAGTTTTCGTGGTTTTCTTCGAAGCCGTGGGTTTCCATGCGTAAATACGGGTTAGGTTCCCTTAGAAAGACCCCCACGGAGGGCACTCCCCCTTCGGCCTATATCCCTCGTGTAGATAATCGGCCGTCAAAAAACAAACCAAACCAAATCAATTTCTTGATAAATAAATAAAAACATTTATTCAACAAAGCATTCTTCAAGAATCGTCTAACTGTAACCATATATTAGGTTTTTATTTCAGAATTTTCGACAGATAAATTTACTTATCGATGTAACTGTTATTTATTAGCCATAATTTTGAAAATAATAAGCACATTTTTAGTATTTAATGTTGCATAAATTAAAAAGAAAAATAATTAAACTTTTCTTCTCACATTTCTTTTTTAGGCATCTTTTTTTTATGGAGATTATCTAACCGATTTGTAAACAGAAAACAAAATTTTGAATTCAAAGGGGAAAAAGAAGCTTATCTTCTCACTGTCATGTTTAATGCCGAGTTATTTTTCATGTTTCTAAAAATTCTCTTTTAAAAAATGTTTTTATTTTAAACAAGAAAAGCATGCAAGAATTCGACGAAGATGAAAATATTATTCAAAGGTGGAATAATAAATTCGTTTCTGTTTAAAATTTTCCAGATTAATACATAAGTGGATATGTGGTATATCAATGAGTTAAATAAAGCCTTTCTTAACGCAAAGAGTATTGAATTAAAAACAAAAGCAAATCTGTAAACATTGAACTTTTAACCCTTAAAATATGTATGTTGTAACATACATATTGCATAAAAAAATATTATTTACACATGTTTATTAAACACAGTTGCTTAACTTTTGTGTTACAATAATAATAATAATAATAATAATAATAATAATAATAAATAAACAAATAAATATATAAAATATAATAAAGGATTTGGAAATTTAAATTATAAAAAAGGGCGGATTAAAATTTGGAATATAAAAATTATGAAAATTCCTTTTAAATTAGAGAAAAGAAAATTTATTATTTAATGGTCAAAAGATCGTATCTATTAATAAGTAGTACACTGTAAAAAAAAATCTGTGAAGTTACTAAAGTTTTTCTAGGAAACTGGGATTCCTAGAACTTTTCATGTAACGGCAACAACAAAATTTCATGTAACAGACACACTTTTGCGCCGAAAATCAAAAAATCTGTAAGGTTACTAAGAATTTTTTTGGAAACTGGGATTCCGAGAACTTTTCATGTAACTGCAGCCAGGTTTACAAATAAAAGTTTAGTAAGATTGCTGAAATTTTAGCAGATTCATTTGTAAAGTTACAGATTTTTGTAGCTTTACAAAAACTAGTTTTGTAGATTTGCAGCTTTTTTCGTACAGTTACAGGTGAAAGTTTAGTAAGCATGTAACTTTACATCTGTAGAACTACAGATTTTTTTTTACAGTGTACATTGCGCATGTAAATAACATATAAAGAAAATTCCCTATGGTGAAAGTTAAATAACAACAAAATTCAACCCACCTGAACTAAAGCCTTACTGGAATGTCAACACTGAAAGATTGATACACCTAAATCGTATTTATATATCTTGCGAAGAATTTTTATCCTTGTGCCAAATATTATTTATTGTAATTTTAATTTATTTAATGACATTTACTAAAGCCATTCAAAGTTGAAGATATATGCATAATAATTTGTTTATTTTGTTTATTCAATGTTACCATTATATATTTTATGGAAATTAAAATTTTAAATTATAAAAATTCATTACTGTCACATTAATTAAGACCTCATAAAATAAAATAACTAACACATGAATAAATATCTAATTATAAACGTTGAACATCTTTATTTGACAGATATATCTATAAGCATATTATTCATCAAAAAGAAATATTAATATAAGAGGGAAGTGCACTCACCCTGCATTTATTAAAATGTATTATTTATTTGAATGAATAAACATCTCAAAATGAAATTTATACCACAACACATCCAGTTATCGGAATGTTCTCAAAACACATTTCATATGAAAATTTATTATCCTCCATCAGATTTATGAATTATAATGCTGAATTACTGAAATTGAAGACCGTCTCCTTCATAGTTATAAATTTTAAAGTTCTTCAATTCTCTTCCTAATAGGGTGTCAACGATTTTAATCAGTTGATTTAAATCAGCGATTAAATCATGATTTAAATTAACCGATTAAAAAAAATCTAATAATAATCTCTAATAAAAATCTCTAATAAAAATCTAAAAATAAAAATCTAATAAAATCTAAATTTCTAAATGTTTAAAATGTCAAAAAAGTATTAAAATCTAACATGTACATAATTTGGAAGTTTCTACAGGTATTTTGACTTATGAATAAACAAAAAAAGAGCTTTAAATAATTGTTTCTAAGCTTAATTCATGAGTGTTGTAAAAAAATTAAAAACAATTGAGTTTGTAAAAAGCATTGTTTTTAAAGTTTTTATCTAATTAAAACAATTTCATTTAAAAATGATATCTAAAGCTAATATAATTTGCAATGTCATAATTTCCTTTAGGTAATCAATTTATGCATTATTTTATATAAAATACACATAGCCAGTGTAATGCATTTTAACAAGTAAAAGAATAAATAGTAATTAATAGCAATCTCATGCTCAATAAGAATGAACGAATGACATCTGCTCAACAGTTAAATTGTAAATGAATGCATAAGGGAAAAAGAAATAATTGGTATAAAAATGATAAGCACAGCGAGAGCTTCTTCGGTATAGCTTGCAATTTTTTTTTTTTTTTTAACTTTGTAACTCATACAAACTAAAAAAAATAAATAAATTAGGGATTGAAAAGGCAGTAAAACTTTTCTTAAAAAGAGGAAAAATGAACCATTGAAAGCTAATAATCCACACTGAGAGGTAATAATGCTGTTACTTAAATATTTTGAGGATTTCAGATTTTTGGACTTATTCTATATGAATGGGTTTCACTCATTTTCATAATTTTTTTGTTTAGCATACACATACATGTGTGTAAGTTTAGATTTTGGTGATTTACAGTAATTTTCCTAAATACAAATGAAAAACTAAAATGCAAAATCCTAAATGCAAATAATATTTGTTAGTTTTGTTATTTGCGCTACTAACTAATGAAATTACTTATCTGCAGTTTTTATTAATTCTGTAATTACTCATACTGTTTCTTCTAGGCCATTTTTTTATGGTACCGCACCATGCCTCTTTTGAAATTGGCAAAATGCACCCTGCCTTAAAAAATAAATAGTTTAAATTCACCTGTAGTTGTAGCCACAGATTTCTTGTAAAAAACTTCCCCATTCAACAGTAATTCTAAATTCATGTGGTCAAGATATTGCAAAATATAGAAGTTTATTTCTTTTGAAAAAACAAGATATCATTAAAATATGTATTTTAATTGTATTTTTCAATTTGTTTTTCATAAAATTATTAAAAATTAAGGACACTTTATTTATCATACTAAAAGTTATTCTTTTTTTTTTATATCATTGCTAAACACATTACTAATATATTTCCTCATGAAATAGTACCCTTTTTGAAACTAGCATCCTGTCCCTTTTTCTTTCTATAAATAATACTACATTATTATCATTTTAATAATTAGGGCTTAAAAATGCATAATATGTTCCTAATTAGAGTTAATTGTTTAATAATTATTAATTTTAAGTAATATAATTAACTATATAATTAACTATATGAAACTACATACTACTAGTGAAAAAGGCCTTTTTAGTTTTAATACTTATCAGCAGAATGTGTATTTTGAGTTAATCATACATTATGAAATTTGAAATTTTAATTGATAAATAGAATTTTTGTTTTAATTGTTTGAAAAAAATTAATATTTTTTTTACGAGTTTATGCAATAACAATCCTGATATTTTTAATTTAAAATTAAGGCATATTTACTTTTAAAGGGAACTTTAATTATTTACTACTAAAATTGTGTGATTTTAATGTATTATTTCTTCTGCCATAAATTTATATTTCAAATTAAACTCGCCGAAAAATGCCACAAACCCCAAATTTTTTAAACTTTTTTTGCATTTTTATTTTTGCTAATAAATTTGTTTAATTTTAATGTATGATTTTCTCTGCCATAAATGTATATTTCAAGTTAAAATCTTTGATAAAAACCACGAAACAAATGTATTTTATTGCATATGAAATGAAGGGGCAAGTATGAATTTGAACTCAAGTAAAAAAAAACCAAACAAACTTTGTTTATTGATCCTTGGATGTTTAATTATTGAATGTATAATTTAAACAGATCTAAAATAAGCCGCAAATTGCTCAACAAAATCATAAATTTCTAGCACAGTTTTTGATGCACACATACAACTATTTGATAAATTTCGTTTGCTACTCAGATCTCTTGTGTGACGTCATCCTCTCCTGAACCACAGCCCTCTGAATACTAGGCCTGAGTGCTCATTCAAAATGGCGGCTGCCGAAGGCGGACTTTCCCCCCACTAGTAAAATTATATCGTGATTGAGTGCCTAGTGAATCTCCCTTCAGGTCCCGGTTTTCTTGTAATATTATTTTACTGAAAGATTTTTCAATAAGCTCAATCAATCGATTAAAAATTTCTATCTATTAAAAATTTCTTTTGACAAGAAACTTAGTATGCCATCATTCAAAAATTAACAAAAATATTTCCCATCTATTACATTTGTCAGAAAAGTAAAGAAAATTTAAAATGTTTGTTTAGCTTCATGATCAAAGTTTTATGTGGAGCCAGCCCCTTAGTTATGAAAAGAATAGCATATTATATTGGCTAAATGCATTTACACAAATTAAAAATAAATGAAAGGATAAATTTGGTATTTAAATTATGAAAAGCACACGACAAAAATTATTCACATATTGTTAAGAAGTTCAGATATTCTAAGGTTGAATGCTAAAAATAAATACAGATTTATTTATTTTTCAGTTTTTTTAAATTTTTCTCTTGTATTTCTTTTCTTAATTAAAATTTTTAATAACTATTTTTGAGTAATTATTTGGTAAGATCTTACATACAACTTGCATCATATTTTTAAATAAATAAAGCTGTCATGAGTCCAGGGATCTGTTTAGAGAAAAATTAGGTCCTTTAATGGACCTTTCACAGCCTTTTTATTTTAAAACAGGACCCTTCACAAAAATTTTTCACCTTAACAATTAGCTTTACACAAAACTTTTGCATTTCCAAACTGTACTTTTCATCACAAATTTTAAAAGTAATACTATCTAATTTGTCAAAAAACCTATTATCAAGATATAGATATGGAAAGGGTCTTGTTAAAAATGTATAACAAGAACCTGAATATAACGATAATTTCAAATTCCCAAAATTAAAAATAGATTTTTCATAAATGTGAAAAAAAAAAAAAAAAACTATTCACAATTTCAAAAATAGGACCCAGAAAGAAAAATCTGGACAGATCCCTGTGAGTACAATATTTACATAAATGATCAAAGTCATTCACTACATTTTTAACCTAAAGTTAACTAATTTTTAATAAAAAATTCATATGAAAAATCCCCATTACTAGAATCTATACAGTAATTATAACAGTGATGTTTTAGCAAGTTTAGAAAGCAGCATAACCTGCAATTAAAGTAGGATTGGCACAATGTTTTTATAAACTGGGTTTAATATATCATTTAAAGATCTTTAAATGCGTCTAAATTTATCAGGCATGAAAGTGGAAAACAGAAAAAAAGTTGTAAAATTTTTTCCATCTATACAATATTTATTTTTGGACACATTTTAACTTATTTATACAATAAAATAAAATATTACTGTATGTATGATTTTCTTTTAATAATTTAAAATTTATTAAAAGAAATTTAAACTAACAATTTTACAGGTCCTTTGAATCAAAACAAGAAATTGAAGACAGTTTGCTAAGATGTAAAACCATAAATATCTGATGAATTTATGTTAACTACAGCGATTAATTTGTCAAAATAAATATTATTTTAGAAGGTTTGTCTGTTTAAGATTTCCCCCACTCCTTTCAAAAACAAACAAAAAAACAAACGTCCATGCTGCATAAATACAAGCAAGTCAAATTAATCTTCACTTCAGAAATACATCTCCAAAATTGCATCACTGAAATTACACAAAAGTGTTAATTAGGAAAAAATATTCTATTCCAAAAAGAACCTTATGGAAACTTCCTTTACCTTTTAAAGTCTAAAAAAATCACTCTGGAAAGACATTTTAGAAACAATTTACACCACTTTCAGATGCTTATTCACCTTTGATTTGATGACTTTTTTGCACAGTAATTCAGAAACAAATTCCGACGATTTGAGTAAACAAAATTATTATTAAAATTTCCTAGACACCCCCCCCCCTCTCATATATGCTTCCAATATTTTATTTGCATTTTTGCATCAATCCAGAAAATGTCCAAAATAGCTTTAAAATAGGTGGAATTCCTCCTTTAGGAGGAATTGTTTCGTGCCTGATTTATTGATAAATTGCATTTCTTATCTAAATATTTTTGTTTATTATGAAAGAGCTTTTGAGTCTTTTCTCATTTTCAATCAACTTCTCTAGAGAGATATAATAATTACTGACATATAACTGTACATTCATCATACATTTTAACAATCATGTCAACCCTATACTTATTTTCTTAGATTGCTAATATTCAAACCAAGCGTCTGATATAATTTGTTTTATTAAGACAATAAATTTTAAAAGTTAAATCAGAACAGAACTTACTTCAATAGTTATGTTAATCCTTGGTGATATCCACTGAACATCATTTTAGAATATCTAATGCATATTCTAGCCTTTTAGATGAAATTAAAATTATATTTGCGAATCCTTGAGAGCCATATTTTCTTTTCAGAAAGAGAAACAATGAAACACTAGGGAAGCACATGAAACGCAGGGAAAACACATGAAACACTTTCTTGAAATAAAACATAAGTATCTAAATAAAACAGATAGTATAAAGATGAAAATCATGAACCATGTGCAACTTTATACGAAAACTGCGACTTGAATTCATCAACGATGGCATTTTCAAGAACAGAATAAATGGCGACCGTCCCTTTGATTTCGCTTGAATTTAACCGCCTTCGACTGGTCACGTGACCCGCCGGAGTTAGTTTAGCGATTTGGCCGGTGTAGAGATGGCTGTGCCTGAACGCTCTTGAAGCAGGCCCGTAAGAGAAGAAAGTTGTTTCGCGACGGCCCCGGTAAAATGTAGTATAGCAGCACTACCTGTTGGGATATTCACAACGAAATACATTCAGCGTCTATTTATGTAAATTTCTAGCAGAATAGGAAGTTTGATGAAATTCCGTGCATCAGTTCTTGAGATACAGCTATTGTAGAAACCGTGGAAAATACTAGAGATCCTAGATTAGAGACTGTAGGATCTCTATAAAATACAGCATAGCAGCGCCATCTTTGTGTGATTTACATCAAAACATAATCAGAACCAGTTTATGGCTAGCTGTAAATAAATCTGAAGTGTAATTAAATTCCGTGCATTATTTATTGAGATAGAACGCCCAAACAGTGTGTCACGCCCAGACAGTTTCACGGACAGACATTTTCTAAAAAAATAGAGTACTCAGGACCATTTAAAACATATAAATCTGCCGAAAACCAGAAGTCCAAATTTTTCACGAATACTTTCTTCTTGTAAAGATACCTCAAATACCTGTCACTTCAAATTTATTAAAAATAGACTATCCTTATCTGGTTTTTATTTCTTGGCCCTTCAAATGCTTTGAACATATGCAGTCAGATCAAAAATGCATGTAAAATGCAAGATGTTTTTTCTTTGTGTGTTTCTAGTTATTCGATTTCTAAGGGTATGCTAAAAACCTTCTGTAAAATCTTTTACATGTTCAATAACATTCTCTAATTTTTTGTAGAATTGTTTTATTTTTAACGTTTCGTTTATTTGCACATATTTTTCTTTACTTACGCGTATTTGAAAGTACCAGATCTTCATAAAAATATTTTTATAAAACCACCGTCCTTCCCAAAATTTAAATGCACTTAAACATTTAAATTCAAAACATTTCATTCACATTTTTATTCTATTTCTCCATAATTAAATAAAAAATATAGAGCCAAGCTATTTATTGATCCAAGAATGTGCATATTATCTATATATGTTTCAAAATATTATGTTTTTATTTCCTAATTTTTAATACTTTCCAACAAAGCTGAAAAGTATTTATGCATTCGGTTTGTCTGTCCGTCTGTCCATGCTCTAACTCCCGTAAATATACTCGGATTTTCATGCAATTGATAAAGTTTATTTAAGGTCACCAAAGCATGTTTGATATTGTATATGAAGTATCTAGGATTAATAGTTCATTTACAGGGGCACTCAAAAGTATTCCATTACATTATAGTATATGGGGAAAAATCGTTTGCAGAGTATTTTAATGACATTACGCTATTTCAAATGTATTGAAACTGATATAAATCACTGAATTTCACTACGATTACGTTAGAACAGGGAATTCATAGCATTTTTTATTCATTTACAGGGACACACAAAAGAAATCGATTACAGTACTGCCTTTGAGTAATAATTGCTGGAGTGTACAGTTTAACACTCGGTATGCGCTTTTAAATTTAATTAATTTTTTGCATGTTACTTGTTATATATAAAGTCTATATCTCATATACAGGGCTGCACAAAAGTATTCACGTACCAGGACATCCTTATTAGAGGAAATTGCTGGAGGGAAATTTTCACCTGAAATACATGCATTTTTTAAGCGAACTAATTTTTGACATACATGTAGTTAATAGATACAAATCTATACATCACATACAGGGCTGCTGAAAAAAATCGGATATTTTTCCGATTGTAGATGGAAACAGCTTAGATTGTGTTTTGAAATGTGTTTTGCGTTTCCTTATGGTTGAATTAGAGGTAATATTTTAATTTTTTAAACGATGCAGTTTTGTTATATTATTCTGAATGTGTTGGAAAGTGTTTTATAATCTATGCTTGACGCATGATTTTTTCTTTTTTGTTGAAAGATAAAAATACTTATGGATGCAATCATGATTTATTTTTTATTGTTAAACTTGTGTAAATAAAAAGGGTTTTTCGTGGCTAAATTATATATTTAGTCATCGTTTTTACGCAGATTATCTTCGAGAGAAGAGAAAAACAACTGATTTTTAACATTTTCCAACATAGTTGAAAAGCGTTCATAGATTCGGTTTGTCTGTCTGTCCGTACTCTAATTCCCGTAAATATAAAGGTATGAAATTGAAATATGTTATTGCTGTTTACTATGGAATATTCGGTATTTAAAAATAAATGAGAAGCATTTACGTTTCATTACGTTTCTCAAAAGAATTCCGTTACATTACTACCTACGGGTGAAAAATCGTTTGCGGTGAATATTAATGATATTACACTATTTTAAACATATTGAAATTTATATATATCACTGAACTGTACTACAAAGCTCATACTGAAGAACCTGGTGTGCATACAGTTTATCGTTCATTTACAGGGACACACACAAGAATTTGTATACACTACTTCCTATAAAGGATAATTGTAGGATGTGCGTTTTCAGTTGTAGTACGCGTTTTAAAATTTAACTAAATTTTTGCATATTACTTAGTGTGTATAAATTATATAGATAATATACAGATCTACACAAAAGATCTCAAGTACATTTCCGTTTATTGACGGAAATTACTAAATGAGAATTTTCAACTGTACTATGCGTTTAATTAAACTAACTTTTACCATTCTGTATACATACAGAACTCTAGATCATATACAGGGCTCCACAAAAAGAACTCGAATAATTTTTTGATGGCATTTGCAGTAATTGGGTTTTTAAATGCGTCATGCATTATCTAAATTGTTCATTTAGACATCGTTCACCTTAATAAACTGTAAAGTTTTGTTACTACGAGGGAAAGTCAATAAGTAGGCCAGAAACCGATATGAGAGATTGGAAATTAGCAGTAAGTTGTTTCTTAATATACCAATAGGTTGCAGCACTGTCCAACTCTAATATGTCAATTTCGAATTCATGAGACAACAGTTCTACAAGATGAGCAGGGGGTGTTCAAAAGTTGTTGAGGAAGAACGAAGTAGTCGTCTGTTGTCCGTGCGATAGTCAGGGCCTGACTGCAACAGGGCGTTCACATGGTTTAGCCTACAGCCGACTGATGCAGACGTTGAATGTGAGGTACACAGATGGCTGAGAGTGTAGTCCAAAGACTTTTATGAAGCAGGTTTTTAGAAAACTCATAAAGGGATGGGACAAATGTATCAATGCAAATGACTATTATATAGAGAAATAAACATAGCCTTTTAAGTATGTATCTTGGTTTCCCCTTTTTTGTGACCTACTTACTGACTTGCCCTTGTAAATTCTGGAAGTTTTGGAAAGTGTTTATTAATCTATGCTGGACGCATGATTTTTTATTCTTGTTTGCTTTGTCGCTGTTAAAAAAAAAAAAAGAGAAAACGAAACTTTGAATTCAAACGTAAAAAGAGAAAAGTTCTCTTCTTCATGTCATGTGTAATACATAGTCGCCTTTCATTTATTTGAATTTGTTTTACTCATGATGGTTTCTTGCAAAGCAGATCATTAAAGAATTCTGTAAAAAGAAAAAAAATAACAAAAAAAATCAACAAATAAGTTATTTTTCTTTTTTAAAATTCTCCAGATTCATTTATTTAAAACAATAATTAAATATGAATTATAATACGAATAATATAATAATAATTACATTTTTATTTATTTTATTGCATTTTTTGTAATGTCAGAGTGTCTTATTTTTAATTTCACTTACTAAGTGTTCTGAACATATGTACCAGGCCTAAAACAGAAATAATTAATGCAGGTCTTTTTTTTATACTTTTAGAAATTTTACTTTTAATCTTTTATAAAATTTGATTCCATGTTTATTAGCTTCCTCTAATTTGTTATCCTTTTTTTTTTTGTTAGTTCGAAGACTTCATATACGAATGGAAATGCACATATTCGGTTTAACTTATTGTAGGTTAGGTTTTAATGTTTTGTTATATTGCAGGTTTTAACGTTATGCTATCAAATCCTAATCAAAATGTATGTTTATAGCCAACGGTCTTTTCAAAAATTAGATACAGTCTAGTTTCTGAAAAATTCATTTATATGCTTATTCTATTTCTCCATACTAAAAAGACCTTCATAAACAAATCGTTTATTCATTTATGGATTTCCCAAAAATTGCGCATCATGTAAGTAATTCAGAATGTAGTGGGTTTTTCTTTTTCGTATATTCGAAAGATAAATTTATTTATTGATGCAACAAGAATTTATTCATAATAATAATTTGGAAAATAGTTTTCCTGATAAATGCTATGTAAAGAAGAAAGGAAAAACAGCTATTGTTTAACAAAAAATAATTTTGCTAAAAAATAGAATTTTGCTAGCAAAATTCTATTTTTTATCTGCCATTTTTATACATATTAACTCCAAGATAAGAGAAAAACGCTGTTTTTTGCTTTGTAATTGATTCGAAAAAGGAAACCAAACTTTGAATTCAGGTGACAAAAAGAACTTTATCTTCTCTCTGTCATGTTTAATGCAAAGTTTAATTTAATTTTGCTAGAAATCACAATGTTTTTATCTGAGAAAAATAAAAATTAAAGAATTTCCGGTCGATGTCAAAATTAATCAGACAGATAAAAAAATATATTACTTTCTATTTTGAAATTTTTCGTACCGATTGTTTTATTTTAAGCAAGTAATTAAATACAAATTATAATACAGATAATATAATCCTGCTTATACTGTCGCTATTAAACTTCTTAAAAAAGAAAATATACATGTGCAATATAACATATTGCACATCTACAACATATCTACTATCATATATCTACAACAGTACTAGCAAATGTTAAATCAGTATGTACAACATTAAATGTATGGACTTGAATTGAAAATTCCAAAATTTATATTTTCTTTCTTGTTATATTAGTTACGCTCTAAATATGATCTGAAAATGTTTCAGTTAATGCTGTGCTAACTACTGGCGGAGAACAAGGAGGGGGGGGGGGGGGAGGTACTCGTAGGGGAAAAACTCTAGGAACTGCATGTAAAAATAATGAAATTCATCATATGCAATAAGTACCTCTGACTAGGTTGTTGTGGAAAATCACACCCAGTTTGCTTCTATAGCTGATAAAGCAAACATACAGTTGAATGTGCATGTTAACTAAATAGTATTTGGCATTGGTAATTATACTATAATACATAATTATTTATTAAACTTTCATTTGACTTATAAATGAAAATAAAACACTGTGCATGTTAATTGAAATTTGTTTATTAAAAAATATTTAAAATACTTAAATTAATGAAAGATTAATTTAATTAAAAAATGACAAATTGAATAAATATTATTACAGTAGAGATCCAATTATCCGAGTAGTGCTTAACCTAGTTCCCGCTTTAACCGAGTTAGTTTCTTCTGATGGACTGATGGCTTCCATTATTATGAAACAGCCATTATAAATGAGAGTGTTAGGTGAAGATGAAAGAGTAGTCGTAAAAAGTTAGAACTCTGATTTTCTGGTCAGAATGGGGAAAAAAATGGCCATAATTTTTTTGAACACTCTAATTTATAATGGCTGCTTCTTAATAATGGAAGCCATCAGTTCATCAGAAGAAAATGATTCATTCCAAAGATATAAGTTCTATTGAAAAAAAAAAAACTATTTAATACTTTGAGCAAAAAGAAGAGGCTACACCTGGAATTTTCATGACACAATATAATCACACACTGTTAAAAATTTTACAGCATTCTGGCAGGTCATTCGACCATTTTTTGAAAAAACGGTTTAATAACCATAATTTAACTATATTCTAAACATAAAATGGCCAATAATATGGTCAGAATAGTATTAAAATTACGGTTGTGTAACAGTTTTCGGAAAAAATGGTCAAATGACCTGCCAGAATGCTGCAAATTTTTAACAGTGCATAGCTGCCAACTTGTATGGTTTTTTGTTACCTCTTAAATTTAATACAAATTTTTGACATATTTAATCGTTGACAATTGTTAGATTTCGGCGATTGAATTAGCAAAAATACTGGCCAGTTTTAGTGATAAGAAAAAATCTTAGAAATTGGTAGCTATGCAGTAGCGTAATTTTCCTTATTTTGCAATACATTTTTTTAAAGATTCCGGTGTGAATTCGACATTACAGAAACACAATTTACATGCCTGTGAAAGGGTTAACTGTATTTTTTATCACTTTTAGGAATTTTTAGCTTTGTTAGGATGATTTTAAGTGATTTCCATACATAATTTTATAACAAAACATTTATTCATTTATAAATTTTCCAAAAATAGGGCATCCTATAAATAAATCAGAATATTATTATTATGTTTTTCTAATGACAAATCGATCCAACAAGGACTTATTCCTAATAATGATTTTGAAAATAGAAAGCGTCGTTTCCTTGTTAAACGCTGTGTAAAGAAGTAAAGACAACAACAATTGTTTAACAAAACTATAATTTCACTGGAGTGTCACGCACATGGCGTGCTATGCTGCATTTAAAATCGGACAATAAGATCCATTAAGATCCATTAAGATCGGACTAGTCTTATCAAATCAAAGTAGACCAAGTCTTTGAGATTTGGAACAGTCTTATTTTTCCGCTAGAAAAAAAAAATTCCGCTAAATTCTCGGCAAATTTCATGATTTTCTCCTGAACTGTTTTTGATGAGGCCTCCTTGGAAATGTGTAGTTTACTTTGAGGTACCCTGTACTTTAAAATTTACTTGAATGTCGCAGTTATACTGCGTAATACTTCAGCAAAATTGACATTCAGCAAACAAAAAATTATGAAAGGCTTTTTTCAAATAAACAATTTCATTCCCCGTTTTTCTTAAAAGTAGCGGAAATGTACATCAAAGAAATGTTACTAGTACCATAAAACTGAATGAATTACGTGAAAATTTGATTTGGTCTCCTTAATTGGTGACGATTTATATAAATCCGGTTTATACGAGTTTTTTGCTTATCCGAGATGAGCATGGTCCATATTAATGCGGATAATCGAGACTCTAATGTAAATTAAAATTTTAAAAAATACCACAGAATCATGCCAAATCAGCATTAGGTAGTTTATGAGAAAGAAAGCCCTTATGAGTTTTTCTTAAAAGTAACGGAAATGTACGTCAAAGACATGTTACTAGTACCATAAAAATTAATGAATTAAGTGAAAATTTATATTTCATATCCTTAGTTCGTGACACTTTATGTAAGTCCGGTTTTTGCGATTTTTTTTTAATATCCGAGGTGATCTTGATCAATATTATCTCGGATACCAGACTCTACTGTAGTACTTTTTATTTTATTTGAATTCATATTTTGGGTCTCATAAGAAACTTTATTCCCGGGGCTCAAGATAGCTCTCTGTGGATCTGGTGATAATATTAAAGCGTTATTATTACTGTTATATTTCAAGTCATTCATCCTGTGTGTTACAGAAAATTTAAGGTTGTTTCAATTATTTTGTACAACTTTGAATTATATTTCAATTACTTACAAGAAAAATCAATAAATACATCATCAATATATCGTTCGGCAAGAACCACTAGGGCAGATAAGGCTTTAAAAGTGGCAACTGCGACTTTCAAGTAAATTTTAAAGTACAAGGTACCTAAAATTAAACTACAAATTTCCAAGGTGACCTCATCAAAAACAATTTAGGAAAATGTCATGAAATTTGCAGAGAATTTAGTGGATTATTATTTTTTTTTCTAGCGGAAAAAATAAGTCTGTTCGATATCTCAAGGACTTGGTTTATTTTGATTTTATAAGATCAGTCCGATCTTAATGGATCGCAATGGATCTTATTGGCCGATTTTAAATGCCGCATAACACACCATGTGCGTGACAAGCCGGTGAAATTATAGTTTTATTAAACAATTGTTGTTGTTTTTACTACTTTGCACAGCGTTTAACAGAGAAACGATGCTTTTTATTTTCAAAATCATTATTAGGAATAAATCCTTGTTGGATCAATAAGTAGATTTATCATTTAAAAAAATAATAATATTCTGATTTATTTATAGGATGCTCTATTTTTGCAAAATTTATAAATGAATAAATGTTTTGTTATAAAATTACGCAAGAAAATCACTTAAAATCGTCCAAACAAAGCAAAAATTTTTAAAAGTGATAAAAAGTATAGTTAACCCTTTCAGTGGCAAGTAATTGTGTTTCTGTAATGTCGAATTCACACCGGAATCTTAATAAAAAATTTATTTAAAAATAAGGAAAACCAAGTTTACGACTTTTATCCGCGAAAGTGAGAAAAGTAAAATTTAATAAAATTATTCTGTGGCAAATCTTCATTAATCGTAGGTGGGACATAATATATCCCAATTATAAAATATATATCCCAATACACCCCTTTCAACGCCCCTCAAGGGGTTAAAAGGCATATAAATACCTTTATTCAGATTGACATATATTTCATCGCTCAAACGACGACATTCTCAAGATCTTTGATGATACAAATATTTTCGCAAAATTTTTTTGAAATCAAGAAATTGGTAAACAAAATCACGAGACCACATGCATAATGAAAAACAAATACAAATATAAAATAAAATAAAAATGGATACGTGTGAACGTGAATTAACTTCTGCTATTGTTTATTATTCTTTAGAACATCTCTTTCCAAATTTTAGGCATCTTAATGGAAGCTGAATCATTGAAATATTCTGAATGCGTAAAAAAATATCTATTGATTCCCGGATAATGGATGGTAAATAAAAACTTACGTATATATTAAATGCTGAAAACTCCATGTTCTATCACATTCCATTCAACTACATTTTAATTTGGAAAATATTGTTTCATGCGTATAAATTAATATTGAAAATTTTCAGTTTTTTTTGTAATAGTTATATTAGGTGTTGAAGAATTCACATGAATATTCTTTACATTGTATTTTTAAAAAGAATATTTACACGAAACGTCATTAAATTGACCCATACAATCAAAACAAAAACAAAGATGTATGTTCTTCAATTCGGATAGCAGACGACATTCCATTATTTCTCTTCTTCTTTTTTTTCATTCACAAAATAAGGTAATTTTTTTGCTTTATTATTATTTTTTGTTTTTTTTTTATTTTTTTATGGCTATTCATCACAGAATATTCATTAAAAATTAGAAAAAAAATGGCATCTCAAAAACCAATTCAAATTTAAAAATTCTGAAAGTTATTATGACTTTGCATCCATGGACACAATTAGTAAATCTCATCGCGGTGCGTTCCGTATTCTTGGGTGCATTGCCCATATTACTGTAGTTATGAAACACAAACAGGTAGTCAAATGTTAATTATTATGACTTTGCATCCATGGACATAAATAGTAAATCTTATCGCGATGCGTTTCATATTCTTGGATCTATTGCCCATATTCTTGTAGTTCAGAAACACAAACAGGTAGTCAAATGTTAATTATTATGAATTTGCATCCATGGATATAAATATCAAATCTCATCGCGGTGCGTTTCATATTCTTGGATGTATTGCCCATATTCTTGTAGTTTTGAAACACAAACAGATAGTCAAATGTTAATTATTATGACTTTGCATCCATGGACATAAATAGTAAATCTCATCGCGGTGCGTTTCATATTCTTGGATGTATTGCCCATATTCTTGTAGTTCAGAAACACAAACAGGTAGTCAAATGTTAATTATTATGAATTTGCATCCATGGACATAAATAGTAAATCTCATCGCGGTGCGTTTCATATTCTTGGATGTATTGCCCATATTCTTGTAGTTCAGAAACACAAACATGTAGTCAAATGTTAATTATTATGACTTTGCATCCATGGACATAAATAGTAAATCTCATCGCGGTGAGTTCCATATTCTTGAATGTATTGCCCATATTCTTGTAGTTTTGAAACACAAACAGATAGTCAAATTTTAATTATTATGACTTTGCATCCATGGACATAAATAGTAAATCTCATCGCGGTGCGTTTCATATTCTTGGATGTATTGCCCATATTCTTGTAGTTCAGAAACACAAACAGATAGTCAAATTTTAATTATTATGACTTTGCATCCATGGGCATAAATATCAAATCTCATCGCGGTGCGTTTCATATTCTTGGATGTATTGCCCATATTCTTGTAGTTTTGAAACACAAACAGATAGTCAAATGTTAATTATTATGACTTTGCATCCATGGACATAAATAGTAAATCTCATCGCGGTGCGTTTCATATTCTTGGATGTATTGCCCATATTCTTGTAGTTCAGAAACACAAACAGGTAGTCAAATGTTAATTATTATGAATTTGCATCCATGGACATAAATAGTAAATCTCATCGCGGTGCGTTCCATATTCTTGAATGTATTGCCCATATTCTTGTAGTTTTGAAACACAAACAGATAGTCAAATTTTAATTATTATGACTTTGCATCCATGGACATAAATAGTAAATCTCATCGCGGTGCGATTCATATTCTTGGATGTATTGCCCATATTTTTGTAGTTCAGAAACACAAACAGATAGTCAAATTTTAATTATTATGACTTTGCATCCATGGACATAAATATCAAATCTCATCGCGGTGCGTTTCATATTCTTGGATGTATTGCCCATATTCTTGTAGTTTTGAAACACAAACAGATAGTCAAATGTTAATTATTATGACTTTGCATCCATGCACATAAATAGTAAATCTCATCGCGGTGCGTTTCATATTCTTGGATGTATTGCCCATATTCTTGTAGTTCAGAAACACAAACAGGTAGTCAAATGTTAATTATTATGAATTTGCATCCATGGACATAAATAGTAAATCTCATCGCGGTGCGTTTCATATTCTTGGATGTATTGCCCATATTCTTGTAGTTCAGAAACACAAACATGTAGTCAAATGTTAATTATTATCACTTTGCATCCATGGACATAAATAGTAAATCTCATCGTGGTGCGTTCCATATTCTTGAATGTATTGCCCATATTCTTGAAGTTTTGAAACACAAACAGATAGTCAAATTTTAATTATTATGACTTTGCATCCATGGACATAAATAGTAAATCTCATCGCGGTGCGTTCCATATTCTTGGATGTATTGCCCATATTCTTGTAGTTTTGAAACACAAACCTATTGTCAAATTTTAATTATTATGACTTTGCATCCATGGACATAAATAGTAAATCTCATCGCAGTCCGTTCCATATTCTTGGATGTATTGCCCACATTCTTGTAGTTGTGAAACACAAACAGGTGGTCAAATTTTAATTATAATAGATGATACACTTAAAAACTTCTGAACAAGGTGTTTTCTGTGGTTTGAGGCAGTCTGAATATTAAAAACCAATATTTTACTAACTATCGCTGAAACTAATGAATGGCTGTTTAATTTTTCATAGCTATTTATGTCCTTTATTTATTATCACCCGGTATGCTATTTCTTTCTCTCAACTTATTTTGTGTCGTCTCCAAAAATAATGTTGCGTTTTATAAGCCAGCCGTAAAACAAAGCAGATGTATCATTGTACGATTAAATAATCTATAACAATTTTTTAAACTTCCAAGCATCGCACACTTTCAATTTCTATACCGTCGTATTGGTAAAAAAAAAAGTACTTTTAAATGCAATTTGTTTCAAAACTGCATCTCAATTTATTTTTGAAATATTAATTTCTTTTTGTAGTTTTTAGAGCCATTTGCTTAATATTGGCAACGGGTGTACTCCATTTCTGTAGAAGGTAAAGGAAAAATAGTTGTAAAATAGCAATTATAGATTTTTGTTGCCATTTTCTCATAACAACCGAAAGAAAATGTAATTAAAACGTGCTATTTTGAAAAAAATATTATATGAACGATTTCTGATAAAACATGGAGCTATTATAAACTAAATTTAATTTTAAGTATCTATATTAATATTACCAACACATGAAGGCGTATGAATCATTAGATAGCCGATTTTTTGTTGGAGTTTCTTGAATGACGATATCTCTTTTTCAGGATTTGTGTATTCTTTAGCTATAGTGACCGCCTATGCACTATATACTTTACTGTAGACGTTGTTTAAGACTAGATCGTAAATGAGGAATTATTCTTCCGGATGCGAATGACTTCATTTTATGTAAAATAAAAGCGTGTGTTTTAAGTCTTAAAGCTGAAATATGTTTTGTACTACAGTCGAGTCCCGATTATCCGAGTTTCTGTTTTAACCGAGTTATTTTTCTGATGGACTGATGGTTTCCATTATTATGAAACAGCTATTATAAATGAAGTGTTAGGTGAAGATAAAAAAGCAGTGGTAAAAAATTAGAACTCTGATTTTCTGGTCAGAATGGGGGGGGAGGGGGAGGATTGGCCATAATATTTTTATATTTTTTGCCATTTTTTCCCCCATTCTGACCAGAAAATCAGAGTTCTAACTTTTTACGGCTGCTCTTTCATCTTCACCTAACACTTCTTTTATAAAGATGTTCCACAATAATGGAATCCATCGGTACATCAGAAGAAAATGATCCATTCCAAAGGGATAAGTTTGATTGAAAAATACTATCAAGTAATTAATGAATTAAGTGAAAATTTATATTTCATCTGCTTAGTTGGTAACGATTTGTGTAAGTTCGGTTTATCCGAGATTTTTTGCTTGTCCCAGGTGAGCTTGGTCCATATTAACTCAGATAATCTGGAATCTACTGTATCTATATTTGTATACATATATATATTTTTTTTCAACGGGGATGACAGTAAATTCTGAAAAAGCAGAATTCCTGACCTCTTGTTTATTTATTTATTTGAAAAAAAAAAATCATTTATAGAACTGCATTTTATACGGAACACAGGAGTCGCATTATATACGGGAAATTTTATTGTTCCTACCAGAACCCTTAATGAGTTACCTTCATGATCATTTTATTTAACATATTCTAAAGAAAGGTCAGATGAAGATGTTATTTTCAAAATAGTGGTAGGAACAATAAACCTTTCCCTATAGAATGCGACCCCTGGGAACATAAATGATAATGAAACTTAAATTTTCTTGTCGATGTAACTCGCACAAAATGTCATAGATCAAAAGTCATATCAAAGGACTTTGACAGTCAGGCTCAGAAATTGAATTCTATACCTAATACCTTTAGCAGTAAACCTTATTTAGTTACGGCTGCATTTTTTATATGTGCACGGCACATAAATTTCTCTTTTTCTTATATTCCTTAGTCTGAATCATTTATTACTTTTGCAAGAAGACATTCAAAAATGTTATGGATTTAAATTTGCTATGCTGTAAAACTCGCAGAAAAGAAAATAAATTTGAAATCTAGGCTATCAACTGTGTATATTTTGACGATTAAATATTTATACTATACAACGTAACAATAAAAATACAACAAGCAAGGTAGTACATATCATGCTAAATATATATCTAAATATTTTCAAATTAAAGAGACAAGCCGATGCAGGGAAAATTTAATTTAAAAGTTGTATTTTAAAATAAAAGATATTTAGAGAATTTAAATAAAATGTAGATCCAAGCTATTCATTTTTTAAAACTTTTTGAACATTCTTTTAATAAATTCTAAAGCTATATGATCTTTATCACAAACCAGTTTCTCTATTGGGAAGTTCCACAACTTTGCTTTTTTTAACACTTTAAAGATTACTATATTTGACTTCGAAATGTTATCAGTCATCTGCTATATAAGGTATATACTTAAGTCGTTTTAACACCAATAGCTAGTGAATCGAATTAGCTATAGTCATAAATTAACACCAGTAAAATTAGTATGAACTACACAATAATGTAGGGGAGACTAGGGAGGGTTGACCCACTTTTTACAAAATGATTTTTTCTTTTTTAAATATTGAACGTAGAATAAAGTTTTATGTATCATTTTATTCGTTATACAATCAGTTATCAAAATAAAATTTCTACATAAGCGTAATATATAAGAAATATGAAAAATGATTGATTTTAATCATTGGAAAATAATGGGTCAAAGCTCCCCAAATACGGGAGGCTTGACCCACTATAAGGGAGGCTTGACCCACTTTGTTTTATATTGAAATATTTGTGAAGAGAAATAAAATTAGATTAAAAAAAGGTAAAATAACTTTATGCTACTTGATTTAATTATTATAAAAAAATATTTTTGGAAATATTAGGCTTCAACAAACCTGTTTAGGCGCAATCGTATGTCAGAGGGGGAAAATTTTGTTTTATGCTGAACAGGTATAATTTTACAACAGAGGAAATGAAATTTTAATATTTAAAGCAGTATTCCGTTAGAGGCAGATTCCGTTTTCATAGGATTTCATACATTATTAAGCCCGGTAGAAGCAACTGTCGTGCTTTTTATTTGTCTCCTTGCCCTACTTTCTGTGACATGCGATTTGACATAATTTGGCCTCTTCTCACTCTATACATTGTGTTGAAATTTGTCTACATACCTTCCAATAGTTTTTCGATTCTTGCTATGTTATTTTGCAGCCGCATTGAGTACTTAACTTATCATTAACATCTTTTAACCCTTTCAGTACTAAAATGTTGAAGTAAATGACTGGCACCGGAATATACGAACAAGTAAGTTTATTTGGAAATATGAAACAGGCTATATTTCACATACATATTAAATTGAAAAGATTTTAGCAAAATTCTGATGCCATTATGGAATTTGGGAATTAAAATAAAGTGGTTTCATAAACATACCACTGCCCCTGAAACGGTTAAGACTGCTGCTTTCGTACTTTCTAGTATTTTCCACTGTTTCTATTTACCTATTGTAAGTAATATTTAAATGGAAAAAAGTTCCTATCAACTTTCATATTTATATTTCATTAATTTTTTTCGTGCGGTACAAATAGCAATTTTTTACATCTTTCTTTAATCAGTTTTAAACGTTTTCTTTTATATCACCCCATTTTACTGTACCTTTGCAGAATAAATTTACATTTATTTTCATATATAACCATTAATCTTTCATTATGCACAGTATATAATAAAAAGATTTCCAAAACCCCTCAATTAACACATAGCCAATGGGCAATTTTTATCAAATCTGAATTTTAAAACAGTTGAAGCTCCTCCCTGTTCTGAAAGTCTTTTGTAAATTGGTGGCCAGATAGGTTTTCCAAGTTTATGCATCGGTAAATATCTTTCAATGAACGATCTTAATAAAAAAAATTCTTACAATCTAAAAAAATATAGACAACATGATATAAATTCATTTTCTGTAAGATAGAAGACACGCCCTTAGTCAATGACGTTTTTTGAATGAAAACCAGAATTCTCGTTTCCCGCCGTGAATATGTTAAAGAAGCCTTGAACATGTGGTCAACCCTCCCTCACATTGACTGGGTCAAGCCTCCCTTCATAGCTTTTTTCTAAAGAATAGCACATTGTTATGTTTAGCCTAACTTACTGTACAATCTGTATGCTCGATATTTCTGCATTACTTAAAACCTACTTACTTAAATTCCTGTGATATATTTTATTTGAAAAAAGCTTACAAAATATTTCTAAAAAATTCAACTTTTATGTTGAAAACGCCTCACAATTGATTTTTTCCACACCTCTCTCGATTGTCTGTATGAAACAGAGACTGTTGTTTGAATATTCCGGTAGCTTTGGATGACACCTATTGATAAAACTCTCAAATTCTTTTAAATATGAAAACTGATGGGTGGGTCAAGCCTCCCGTATGGTCAACTCTCCCTAGTCTCCCCTACATCTAAACGCCTCCTAACGGCAAATTGAGCAGTTAGACTTTCTGTCACAAACAATAAAGAAAATACGACTAAAAAACCAACTACAAAGTTGTAAAACACCACCTTTTTTGGTAAGAATCAACATAATGAGCACACGAATGCAATCATCTGCGCAGTCCACGCAGAATATCCGAAACTAATATATTCGTAAGAAAGTGGAATTCAGATATAAACCGACCAGAAAATATATTTATTAATATTAATCAAACAACCGTTTTAGCATATGTATGTACGCTTCGATGTAATTCCAGCAGCCAAAAGGAAATAGAGAGCAAGTTACAATGGTGCCCTATTGAGGTATAAAAATTGAATAAGTGACATTTTTCTTATTATTTTTATTGTATGACTAATGTAAATTATAGGTATAGTTATGTCCAAATCGGATAGTATCTAGAGTCGTGCATAAGGTCGGGTAACACCAGGTTACCTAAATCCGACTCAACGTTGTTTTTCTAGTAGGGTCGATGTTAATTGTTTTCTTTGCGGATCGGAATCGAATCGGGATGACTTTAATTGCTATGGTTTCGGGTCAGTTTCGCATTGGGATTTGACTCTTGTGGGTCAGGTTCAGGTATTCGATTTTTCTTTTTTTCTCTTTCAGATGAAAAAAAAAATACTTATTTGAATATCGATGAATATATATATTTAGTCGTTCCGTGTATGTGTTTGAGTATTTTAAATTCGGGTTGGGTTGAGGGTTGACTACCCGTAGGATTTTTGGGCTTGAGTCGGATACAAACCGCCATGCTCAGGACATTAATAGTAAGTGAGACAAAAAGAAACCAACTTAAATTTATAAAAGTATTTCATGTGCAAGGGAGTGATAATTACATTAGACATATCAGAATACGATTACTGATAACCTATAACAGCTATTAGAACCAATTTGAATAGACATATTATTTAATATAACCCCCCCCCCCCCCCAAAAAAAAAAAAAAGTTCCGACAAATGGGAAACATATGTGCTGCAGGTTCGGTGATAATTAAGTAATAAATGCACAGAATTGCACACAAAAGCTTTACTCAGATTTAGTTGCCAGTAGCATAAGGTGTTCTGACCTTCAATCTCTTCCAACTGATTCTAACTTCTTCCGTATTTCAGCCTCAGCCGATGAATTTACAATTTTATATTATATGCATCGCCATTTTTTTCCTTGGTGTCTCTATTGGATCTATTTTTTTTACTGAATGAAATTCCAGTCATCAGAAATATACAGGGTGTCCCAAAAGCCGCTGACACACCTTTTAAAAGTGAAGATAAAATCAAGTAGTTGTACAAGAGTGCGGTTTGGACTAAAATGCTTCTCACGATGAAAAGTTTTCTTCAAGTGAATAAAACACTTAGTTTAAAACTTCGATCATAGATGGCGCCACTTGTATGTATGTTTGGTTTCAAACATGCGTTTTTTCTGATTTCCAGATTAGTTTCGATTTGGTTTCGAAGAAGAAACTACGCAAGTAGCTTTTTCACTAGGGGTCGTCATTTCTGTGTGATGGCGTTAAAACTAATCTGAAAATCGGAAAAAAACGCATGTTTAAAACCAAACATAAAGGACATGTGGCGCCATTTATCATAGAAGTTTGAAACTAATTATTTTCGTTCGCGTGAAGAAAACTTTTCACTGTGAGGAGCATTCTAGTCCGAACTGCACTCCTGTATGACAATTGCTTGATTTTATATTGAATTTTAAAATGTGTCAGGAAGTTGTAGATATCCGTCTTTAAAACATCTAACAATAATAATAATAATTCGTAGTTCCATTCGGAAGCTGAAAAGGACTTAAGAATAATTGGAACAAGTAAATAATAAGTTGAAGACTTATAAAAACTTAACAAAAATATTATTAACAAAAAATTACAAGTTGCATGATAGATACATGCGAAAGCAGCATCGAATAACCGCCAAACTACAAGATACAGTTACAGGTAACGGACACTAGAGTTGAGTTGTTGAAGTCACTTAAATGTTCAAAAAATTAATGAAAATGTTCACGGTTCTGACTAACCACTACAGACTTTTGAGACACAGTGTATGTTCAAGAAATTTGGTTACATTGGGAAGTGGTAATGAAGTAAATCATAGCAACTTACGTATGTGTCCTGAAAGACCCCAACAATGGTTGTAGTGACGCCAATCGCAACTTACCTATTTGTGCATAACCTTACCAAGAAATCGCAACCAACTGGTATCAGCATATAAATTATTTGCTTGTACAACTGTTTTGATTGCGTAGATCGCAACTGTTACATTAGAGGTAATAGGCTTACTTTAATATGACTGCAAGCATCTACTGTTTAATCTAATATGTAAAAATGAAAAACTTGTCTGTATGTCTGTAATTCTATACAAATCCACATCTTGGAAGCCCGAAATGTGAAATGTTACGTACATGTGCATTGAAACACGGTCAAGGCAACCAAAGTAATCCGGAATCGAAATAATTTATAGTTAATTTTTTATTATTAAAAAAACACCAATTTAACAGCAATTTCCTATCAGATTTAAGCATTTTTCTTTAAAATCCACAACAAAATTCTTACCACAACAATTAATTTCTACTGCAAGATTTCCACGTGAAAAATGGAAATGAAATAAATAGTTTGACGGATTTAAAACAAAGTTAATATTACGTCATAACTTTTCTATTGCAATATTTCCACGTGAAAAATGAAAATGTAATAAATATCAGTAAATAAATAAATAGAAATGCTTAATTCATCTTTAAAAAGTTAAACTTAAACTTACACAATGTGCAAAACTACTTAAAAGATGAGACAATATTAAAAAGATGTTAAGTTATTTTAATACCTTAGTACTTTCAACTATAAAAAACATATTCTTCGTCAGAGAAATATAAGAAATACAATTGTTATTGACGTCTAATTTTCAAAATTCACGTAGATGGCGACGAAAGGAGTGAAAGTGGAAGTTAATTTTTAGATCCGGAAAACATTGGGAAAATAAAACATGGATATAGGTAAGTGGGATATTACTCGTTTTATGATTATTTAAGCAAACTGGGTATCCTGGTATAAGCTATCCTGGTATGTACTCCATGTACAAAAAACTCCACGGAGTAATATGAGATATTGCAAGATGAAGTACATACCAGGACTTTTCGAAAAACTCAGACATGCACTTTTTCGCTTTGACGTAAACTTAATCGCCACTCCTCCAGCAAAACTGAAAAATCTAATTAGTGCCAAAATAGACTCGATCCCGGAAGATGAAGTTTCTGGAGTATATATAATTCCACTGAAAACCAAAAATATTTATCTCGAATATATAGGAATGACGTAACGTAAACTTAAAGTCCGTATTAAAGAACATTTGAGAGATTTAAAGTATAATCGACCTACAACAGCCCTGTCAAGACTTAACCAGAAGCAGAATATACAAGTTAATTTCGAAGACGCAAAAATTATATATCCCTCAAAGAATTATCATGATTTAATCATCCGCGAATCAATGGAAATTATTACTAAAGAAAATACTGTTTGCAATGACGTTTTATCCTACAACATACCCATAATTTGGCTCAGTTTGCTTAAATAATCGTAAAACGAGTAATATTCCTCTTCCCTATATCTAGGTTTTATTTTCCCAAGGTTTTCCGGATCTAAAAATTAACTTCCACTTTCACTCCTTTCGTCACCATCTACGCAAATTTTGAAAATTAGACGTCAATAACAATTGTATTTCTTATATTTCTCTGACGAAAAATATGTTTTTTATAGTTGAAAGTACTAAGGTATTAAAATAATTTAACATATTTTTAATATTGTCTTATCTTTTAAGTAGTTTTGCACATTGTGTAAGTTTAAGTTTGAAATAAATATTTTCACGAATTTAAAAAAAGTAAATATTGCGTCATATTGGAAATATAATGGACGTCAGCAGATGAATATATAACGCCGTATGAGTTTGAAAATACGTATTGAAATATGATAAAACCCGATTATGGAGATATCGGCCCATTTTAACATTATGTGGTTCTCTGAATTTGTTTTCGCCATTTTTAAATCTATTCCATATATATGCGTGTATGTATGCGTGTATATTAGAATTTCCACAAAGGTTTAGGCCCCTAGAGCTCATTCTTAGTGAAGAACTGAAATAATGTTTTCAGGTGTTTTTTTAAAATAAAATTCATAGAATTTTTGTACTTGGCAATTTTTTTTATCGTGAAAAAAGTATTTAAATAAGAAAATACGCGGAAACAAATTTTCATCAAAAGGTTTTAATCTCGGTCTCAATCCAGATCACAGATTATATTTGCTAAGTAAGCACATAATCTTCCGTTCGTATTAAATGAAAAAAAAAGAGTGAAAATTACGTAAATTAACACGCAATCGTTGATTTTTCAAAACAAACATTCTTGAAATTCCGGGCAACGCTGAGTACTTTAGCTAGCTATAACTAACTTTTTAATTTTTATATTTACTCTAGCCAATTTTCATTATTACAAAGGTGTAATTTTAATAGCTTATTGGATATCTTATAATTAACGTTTTTATTTGTGGCATGGTTACACACGCTTAGTTTTTCTATTATAAATTAAAACACACTTGTTCAAGAAATAAATAAGCCAAATAATAAGTTCGTAGTAAGCATAAATTTAACGTATTTACATTCTCCAAATATTGATTTCTCTTGAATACGTTTCTGCTTGCTCAGTATCCTGAAAATAAATTGCATTTTGTAAAATTTGCAGCAATAATAAACGTTTTATCTTAAGAAAAATGCAGAAAACTTCATAAAGTCTTAATTAAGATGTGTATTTTTTGAAAGTTAGTCTTAGTTTTCGTGAAATAAGTCTGGTATTCTCCTGATGATAAAGTATTATCGATCATATTCATTAAAACAAACGAAAGAAGTTCAGTCATCATCAATAATATTGAAGTTTGTGCAGCATCAAATTGGCTGCCCTACTTTCTTCTGATTGACTACATTTTCCACAGTTTAATCCTAAGGAATATCTTAATCGAATTCGTAAGAAAGTACATTATTTATTCCTCTAATTTCTTTTATATTCATTTCTAATTTTGTTTGTTATCAGCAGTTTTCAAGTATAGCAGTTTTCAAGATGTCTGGCACTATACGTGCAGACAGAACAACCTTTTTGGCCTGAGTTTGTTTTTTCCAAGAACATTTAGATAAACGGCAGAATAATCTCTGAAATACTTATGTTAATTTTTTTATATAATTTCTTTGCTTTCGTATAATTTTTACTAATTGGGAAGATTTATCCCAGATAAATAAATTTTAGGACCACGCGGTTTAATTAAATTGTTTAATTAATTAACACAATATTTTGGTTATTCTATTATTTTAATTAGACACTTCTTATAGACACTGCTCAAAACAATTAAAGGATATTTGAAGTTTTATATAAAATAAAGATATAAACGAAATTTTTTTTGCCGAAAATAGAAGAAGAGAATCACAAATGCAAATTTTTCTGGTTTTCAAACTGTGGAGTATGCAAATTTTGAGTTCGACGTCAAAAACGTCGCTTCAGCGGCAGCGAATGAAATTTGACTTTCAACTGGATAAAAGAGAATGAAAACAAGGATGATCGGCATTCAGTGATTGCTTTGTTTTGATGAGTACGATGTCTCAGCGAAGTCATTTGACAGATTCATAAGAAAGTACATTATTTATTCCTCTAATTTCTTTTATATTCATTTCTAATTTTGTTTGTTATCAGCAGTTTTCAAGATGTCTGGCACTATACGTGCAGACAGAACAACCTTTTTGGTCTGAGTTTGTTTTTTCCAAGAACATTTAGATAAACGGCAGAATAATCTCTGAAATACTTATGTTAATATTTTTATATAATTTATTTGCTTTCGTATAATTTTTACTAACCTGGGAAGATTTATTCCAGATAAATAAATTTTAGGACCACGCGGTTTAATTAAATTGTTTAATTAATTAACACAATATTTTGGTTATTCTATTATTTTAATTAGACACTTCTTATATATTTATTGGATATATCTTGCAATTATATTTGCGTTTAATGAAATTTATAAGAAAAGTGAGTTATTTATTCCTTTTACTTTACCAAAACTGAATTTTGTTTGTTTTGTCAACAGATCTGAAATAAAATGCCAGGTGTTTTATGTGTAGAATTGTACGATTTTTGGTTCTGAATTTGATTTTTATAAGAATGAATCACATTTGCCAGCTGCTATGGTTTTTTGCCACTAGTATTTCCGATTAGAAATCTTTGCTTTATTTAATCACATATTTTTGAGATTAAATAAAGATTCTGTTCAAATTTCAATTCAGAAATAATGGTGTCAAAAAATCTTAGCTATTGCCAGATATGACAAAGAAGTTTAGATAAACGGAAAAACAGTCTCCAAGAGCTCTATGTTAAATTTTATGTATAATAAATTCACTTTTGTTTATTTCCTGCCAATACGGAATAATGTATTCCTGGTGAATCATTTATTAGAATTGCATTTTTTATTTAATTTGCGCCTAATGATTCGCTTCAATTTTCGGTTCTTTTTGCAAACTTAGCAGCTATAATAAACACAACATCGTAAGAGAAATGTGAAAAACTTAATAAAGCCTTAAATAAGTCTTTTTTGAAAGCATACCATTAGTTTTAGTAAAAAAAATCTGATATTCTCCTGACATTTAATTAATCAATCATCTTCAATAAAAGAAACGAAAGAAGTTCTGTCATGATCAATAAGGTTGAAGTTTGTTCAGCATCAAATCGGCTGCCTTAGTTTCTTTCAATTTGCTACTTTTCCCATAGTTTAATCATAAGGAATCAATAGAATTCATAAGAAAGTAGATTATTTATTCCTGCCGCTTCCTTTATATTCATTTCTAATTTTGTTTGTTATCAGCAGTTTTCAAGTAAGATGTCTGGCACTTTACGTGCAGACAGAACAACATTTTTGGCTTGAGTTTGATTTTTCCGAGAACATTTAGATAAACGGCAGAATAATCTCCGAAATATGTAAAATTTTTTATATAATTCATTTGCTTTTGTGCACTTTTCCACCAATGTGGAATTATTTATCAATAAGAGTTAAATAAGTTGTAGGACAACACTGTTTAATTAATTGTAAAAACTTTTCAAAATAACAGACATTACATTACATTAAAGGATAAAAACACTAAAAACAAGTTAAAAGGACGCTTCGGATTCATTCTTAATCCCTCATCAGCTAATTCTTAACGTAAAAGTCATACTAGGTTTTAAAGTTCAACAAGTGGAAAAACATTGCATCAAGTTGCCAAAAAATTATAGTTAAAACAAAACTGAATATTCTATTGGTAGAGATGCAGCCTCCTTATTTGCTAAATCAGCTGTTCTCGTGTACGAAGCTTCCAAAAAAATGCGACTTGCATAAATGCTGCAGACTGTTTAATTAAATTGTTTAATTAATATATCACATTATTTTGGTTATTCGATTATCGTACATAGACACTTTTTATGTATTTATTGTATATATCTTGCAATCCCTTTTGCGTTTAATGAAATTTATAGCAAAAAAAAAAAAAGTTATTTATTCCTGTTACTTTTCTATACTCAAACTTAATTTTGTTTGTTTTATCAACAGATCTGAAATACGATGCCTGGATTTTTATGTGCAGAATCGTACGATCTTTCGTTCTGAATTTGATTTGTATGAGAACGAATCATAGTTCCCAGCTGCTAGAATTTTTTGCCGGCAGTATTTCCAAATAGAAAGCTTCGTTTTATTTAACCAGACATTTTTCAGATTGAATAAGGTTTTCTGTTTAAATTTCAATTTAGAAATAATGGTGTCGAAAAATTGTAGCAGTTAGCAGGTATGACAATTAGATAAACGGAAAAATAGCGGCCAAGAGATATATGATAAAATTTATGTATAATAAATTCGCTTTTGTTTATTTCCTGCCAATACAGAATAATTTATTTCTAATTATTCTGTAATTGCATTTTTAATTAAATTGTTTAATTAATTTACACATATTTTCTCGCTTTAGTTTTCGATTTTTTTTTTTTTTTTTTTTTTTTTTTTTTTTTTTTTTTTTTTTGCAAAGTTAGTACTTCTTTTCCCATAGTTTAATCGTAAGGAATCTCTTAATAGAACTGGTAAGAAAATAGGTTATTTATTCCTCTCGCTTCCTTTATATTCATTTTTAATTTTGTTTGTTATCAGTAGTTTTCAAATAAGTTGTCTGGCACTTTATGGGTAGACAGAACAACATTTTTGGCCTAAGTTTGATTTTTTTCGAGAACGTTTATCTAAACGGTAGAATAATCCCGAAATAGTTATGTTAAAATTTTTATAATTCATCAGCTTTCCTGCACTTTTCTACCAATATGGAAATATTTCTCAATGAGAGTTAATAAAAAATTTAGGACAACATTGTTTAATTAATTTATGTATTATTTTGATTATTCGATTAATTATTTCGGTCGAAATTAAATACTTCTTATGTATTTATTGAATATATCTTGCAATTCATTTTGCATTTAATGAAATTTATAGGAAAAGTGAGTTATTTATTTCTCTCCGTTTTCTGCACTCAAACTTTTTTTTTTGTCAACAGGTCTCAAATAAGATGCCTGGAGTTTTTCAAACTTTATGGAGTTTATGTGCTGAATTAATTGTACGACCTTTCGTTCTGAATTTGATTTTTATGAGAACGAATCATAGTTGCCAGTTGCCACGATTTTTCGCCAACAATATTTCCGAATAGAAATGCTCGCTTTCTTTGATCAGAGGTTTTTGAGACTGAATATTTCTATTCAAATTTCAGTTTAGAAATAATGGCGTCGAAAAATCGTAGCAGTTGACAGGTATGACAATTAGATAAACGGAAAAATAGCAGCCAAGAGATCCATGATAAAATTTATATATAATAAATTCGCTTTTGTTTATTTCCTGCCAATACAGAATAATTTATTCCTGATGAATCATTTATAACAATTGCATTTTTTAATTACATTGTTTAATTAATTTACACCTAATTTCTCGCTTTAGTTTTCGATTTTTTTTTCAAACTTAGCAGCTATGATAAACGCAACATCGAAAGAGAAATATGTAAAACTTAATCTAACAAAAACATAGCTGTGAAAAAAGGGAGCCAAGTTCTGTAAAGACAATGGCAAGAAAAGAAGAGATATCTAAGTGGGTGCCAAGTTCAAATAAAATTCACTCAAACTTACTTACTGAAGTATTATAGCATTTTTTAAATTGTTTAAAAATAAAAATTATTGATAGCATATTAATAATAAATCTAGAACTTGGCAAGTTTTTACCTACGAGTCATTTATTTTTAATAATGACATTATTATATCAAATCTTGTTATTTCATGATTGGAAGCCTTAATTTGAGTGAGCTCCTTCCCCTTGAAGGGCGGTGGAATAAAATATATTCCACCTAATTTAACTGCAAAATGCCACATCGACACCAAAATTCAGGACTAAAAAGTTTAATTTTATTAAATACATGAAAAGAAGCTTTTACCCATTTTGAAATAAATTTGTTTTTAAACTCCTGTGTGATTCAATCATTTCAGAATTTCACGAATAAAAGTTATTTGCCCCTGAAAGGGTTAAAGGGGTGCAGTCTCTAGAGTGATGACGAAGAACAAGCGTAAGTATATCTGGCTCTTTGTCAGGCACCTTAGTCTGTTTGCATTGAGGTTTCTGGAGGGTGAGTGCTACAGTGATAACCAAAGACGAGCGAGAGTGTATTTGTGTATTTATTGGTTTATCAAATTTTTAACATGAGTCATTTGTTTATAATAATAACTATATTAATTTTTTTTTTGTAATGTCATTGAAATTAATATTAACATCACCATTTTATTAAGACATGAAATTGATAGGCATAACATTTATCAAAAACTTGCCAAGTTCTAGATTTATTATTAATATGCTATCAATAATTTTTATTTCTAAACAATTTAAAAAATGCTATAATAATTCAGTAAGTAAGTTTGAGTGAATTTTATTTGAACTTGGCACCCACTTAGATATCTCTTCTTTTCTTGCCATTGTCTTTACAGAACTTGGCTCCCTTTTTTCACAGCTATGTTTTTGTTAGATATCATTACTTTTTGTAAAGTTACAATATATTTAGACACTTTATTTAATGCTTTTTAATGTGTTTACATGTGACTATTTTATTCACTAAGCAACATTCAATTTTAATTTAAATTTCCTACAACAAACTATTTGGCTGTCAATTTGCGGAAAAAATCTATATTTTAATACTGCTACATTGAATGCATGTTTTGAAAAGAAATGTATTGATTCGAAATATTTATTGTTTCTGAAACAACAATTCCTATTAAATTCCTATATTAAATTTTCCTATTAAATTTTCCAATTAAATATCCTATAGCTGGGCCTGCTTTTTTGTACTGAAAGTGAAAAATAAAGTTATGTGCTTATGCCACACTATGTATCATTCATCCATGGGTACCGGCAAAGAGACAGTGCAGAGGAAGGACATTGCCCCTCCCTGGATTTTCAAATTTAATTAACTAAATATCCTTTCCTCTGATGATTTTGAAAATAACAAGTGTTTAAGTGTGATCCCAGATCTCACAGAGGGTTTCGTTAAATATTCCTTTCAAAACACTTTATCTTTTTGAAAAATCTGTTAGTTCCACATTTCGCAACCAGGGGCGCACTCTATTCTAAACAAACCTCTACCAAACGAAACTCCGTTTTACATATTATCCGTAGCTATATTAGTCGAGAGGACTGAGCCCATAGCACCCGAGATGAGAAGGCGCCCCTGGCGTTAAAAAGTGGAACTAAAATATGTAAGGCTAAGTTGCATAATATGAAAGAATGATCAAAGGGGTGTCGGCAAAAGTTTGAAAAGTGCTCCCCGGGTGAAAAGGGCGGAGGTTAGAAAAATTGCTTAAAATACACAAGTTAGAGCCCGAAGGAGTAAATAATATAAGATTTTTTGAAAATTTTATCATTTGTCGTGTGGTCTGAGTTATTCAGCTATACGTATGCAAAAAGTCACGTCTCCAACTGAATTAGGGCTCCCTTAGAAAGAATTGCTTAAAATACACATGTGGCAGCTGAAAGGGTTAAGCGTAAGACTTTTTCGAGATTTTATGATTTGCCGCCTGGCTTCAGGTGTTCTGCTATAAGTATGCAAAATTTCAAATCTGAAATTTAATAAGGGGATCAGTTAGAAAGAATTGCTTAAAATACGCATGTGGAAGCTCAAAGGGTTAAATGTACGACTTTTTCAAAATTTTATGATTTGTCGCATGATGGTGTTCAGCTATAAGTATTCAAAACTTCACGCCTCCAACCTAAATAGGGTCTCACTTAGAGAGAATTGTTTAAAATACACATGTGGGGACCCAAAGGGTTAAATGTACGACTATTTCAAAATTTTATGGCTTGTCATTTGATGTGTGTTCAGCTATAAATATGCAAAATTTCACGCCTCCAACCTAATTAGGGGCTCGCTTAGAAAATATTCTTTAAAATACACGTAAGAGCCCAAAGGGTTAAACGTACGGCTTTTTCAAAATTTTATGGTTCGTCATTTGATGTAAGGTGTTCAGCTATAAGTATGCAAAATTTCACGCCTCCAACCTAAATAGGGGCTCACTTAGAAAGAATTGTTTAAAATACACATGTGGGAGCCCAAAGGGTTAAATGTACGACTTTTTGAAAATCTTATGATTGGTCGTTTGATGTGAGGTGTTCAGCTATAAGTATACAAAATTTCCCGCCTCCAACCTAATTAGAAGCTCACCTTGAAAGAATTGTTTAAAATACACATGGGGGAGCCCAAAGGGTTAAATGTACGACTTTTTCGAAATTTTATGATTTCTCGTTTGATGTGAGGTGTTCAGCTATAAGTATGGAAAATTTCAAGGCTCCAACCTAATTAGGGCTCACTTAGAAAGAATTGTTTAAAATACACATGTGGGAGCGCAAAGGGTTAAATGTACGACTTTTACAAAATTTTATGATTTGTCGTTTGATGTAAGGTGTTCACTGTTCAGCTATAAGTATGCAAAATTTCACTCCTCCAACCTAATTAGGGACTCACTTAGAAAGAATTGTTTAAAATGCACATGTGGGAGCCCAAAGGGTTAAATGTACGACTTTTTCAAAATTTTATAGATTGTCGTTTGATGTGAGGTGTTCAGCTATAAGTATGTACAATTTCACGCCTCCAACCTAATTAGGGGCTCACTTAGAAAGGATTGTTTAAAATAAACATGTGAGACCCCAAAGGGTTAAATTTATAACTTTTTCAAAAATTTTTGATTTGTCATTTGATGTGAGGTGTTTAGCTATAAGTATGCAAAATTTCACGCTTCCAACGTAGTTAGAGGCTCACATAGAAAGAATTGTTTGAAATATACATGTGGGAGCCCAAAGGGTTAAATGTACGACTTTTTCAAAATTTTATGATTTGTCGTATGATGTGTTGTGTTCAGCTATAAGTATGCAAAATTTAAAGTCTCCAATATGTATAGTTTCTGAGAACGGGCTCTGTGACGGACAGAATATCTCAATTTGTTGATTTTCTGTAAGCAAGTAAACCCAGATAAAGCCCCCAGTAAGGAGATAGGCTTACAATGGAAGTCTATGGGAATTTGGCGAAATATTAGAGATATCGCCAAGGTGGCGTCATTTTTCGCGACTAATTTTGCCCGCCAAATTTGGCGATATATCGCCATGTTGGCGAGAAACTTGGCGGTATTTGGCGACAGAACAGCGTCCCTTCCTACGGCAAATTAAAATTTCGCCTAATAGACGTAGTGTTAAACTAAAAATGGACACCCCAGGTGGGTAATTCATCGATTTTCACAATTTTTTTATTTTTTTCCTTAGATTTGTAGTCTAAACGAACTTCGCACCAAATTTGAAGTCTGTAGCTGCAGTAGATATACGAGATCTTTTTGATGAGTGAGTCAGTCAGTCAGTCAGTCAGTGGTAAAATTATCGATTATCAGACATTTTCAAATGTCATTATCTCGGAAACTAATTATGCGTTATTTATAAAATTTTGGAATTTAGGTAGTTAGGGTGGCCTTACTACACATTTCGTATAACAAGTACGTAGGTCTCATAGATTTTCAGTAGTAGAACATTGAAATTTGACGAAAACAGCTCGAAATGGTTCGTGTAAATAACACACGGCTATGTCAGGCGAACTTGGCTGACACACTGCCGTGTGTCTAGATAAAGCCTTAAATAAGTCTTTTTTGAAAGCATAGTATTAGTTTTAGTGGAAAAAAATCTAATCTGACGATAAATTATCAATCATTCTCATTAAAACAAAGAAAGAACTTCTGTCATCATCAATAATGTTGAAGTTTGTCCAGCATTAAATCAGCAGCATTAGTTTCTTCTGATTAACTTCTTTTCCCATAGTTTAATCCTAAGGAATCTCTTAATAGAACTGGCAAGAAAATAGGTTTATTTATTCCTCTCGATTCTTTACATTCATTTCTAATTTTGTTTGCTATCAGCAGATTTCAAGAAAGATGTCTTGCGCTTTACGTGCAGAACTGTAATACGAGAACAACTTTATGTTGTACGCTTAACTGCCGCAAAAAAGTTTAGATAAAAATTAGAACAACTTTCAATGTATTTATGTTAGAAATTTCACATTATTAACTTTCGTATTTTTTACCTATACTGAATTGCTTTTTAGATCTAACTCTAGATGAATCATTTTTACTACAACACTATTTTATAGATTGTATATATAGAGTGTTAATGCACTGAAAAAAATGAAGTACTCAAAAATGAGTAAATCGATGTACTTATATCGAATTGAGTATGGATAAAAAATGAACCTATCCTTTCTCAATTTTAATGCATCACATGTTATCAAACTCGAACAAAACGGTAATTTTGTACCCTGTAATGATTTGTTTATTTTATGGCGCCATAAAAGATGTTTATTAATGTAAATATTAAACTATGCACAGTATTTTAAAACAATTTAAAAGTGCTTGAAAACAATGCTCTTGTCATAAAAGTATTCGAGTTGGCTCTCTTGCTAATAATTTTGTTATTTTTCTTAAAAAAAAATCAATTAAAAATTTCTGGTTAATAACTGGTAACGGGAAATAAATGCCGGTACATTTTTATTTTACTTTGTAGGTTCAGGGGGCAGTACATAAAGATTCATATTTGAACACAACCATGGAATCAAAAATGAGTGCATGTGTTTCTCAATTTTGAGTACATTTGGCTGGGAGCTATTTTGAGTATGTGACGTACACTGTTAAAAATCTGCAGCATTTGCTGCATAGTCACTCCGCCACTATTATAGAATATCTCTATTTTGACCAACGAGAATGCTCCATAATATAGTCAAGTAACCGTTTTCTATAAAAGCGGTGGAGTGGCTATGCAGCAAATGCTGCAGATTTTTAACAGTGATTTAAAATTGAGTACTTTTTATTCAATTTTGAGTACTTATTTTTTTTCAGTGTGAACTTGAGCATCATGTTGTTTTTATTTTTTGCAATTGTAATCGTACTTTCTTAAGTTCTTCCAAGGTTCTATGACATTCTTTGCATGTTTATCAAAATCGTTTAAAAAGTTACTTAAATCTCTAGCTTTTTTATATTCTTCTCCAATTTTGTTTTTGCTATGAGCAGTTTTGAAGTCATATGTCAGGTTAAAAAAATATATATATATCGAATTTTCTTGCTGTGAGTGTCATTTCCCGAGAATCCTTATCATTTTAAGCTAAACCAAATTTTTAGACACTACATGGTGTGCATAAATTTTACAGCTCATATACGGGGCTGTGCAAAAAAATTCGTAATCATTACTGTCTGTGTGCATAAATTGCTTAGAGATGTTCTTTAGTTGTGCTATGCGTTTTGAAAACTTAAGTACAGGGTGGTTATAATTAAACTTCCCCTATAAACAGCATCCTACAGCGCAAACGGGTGAGCAGAATGCAATGAAATTTGGTTCATAGACTACACACGAGATGCACTCACGGAATTTCGAAAAAAAAAAAAAGTTCCAAATTGTCCACCAGATGGCACTTTTTCCGGAAAAAACATTAAATTTAACACAATAAACGACCCAAAACGGAATACAAAAACAGTATTAACAATCCAGAACAAGAATTATGAGTATTAAAATGTAAAACCGGCTGTTTTGGCCGTTTATTGTGTTAAATTTAATGTTTTTTTCCGGAAAAAGCGCCATCTGGCTGACATTTTGGAACTAATTCTTTTTTTCGAATTTCCGTGAGCGCATCTCGTGTATGGTTTACATACCGAATTTCATTGCAGTCCGTTTACCCGTTTGCGCTGTAGGATGCTGTTTATAGGGGAAGTTTAATTATAACCACCCTGTATATTTATTATACAGTGCGACTTAAAAAATCCGGCACAAAAGTCATCTTGTTCGTTCTCTTTTTTTTATACTTTCACCTCACGGGAGAAGGAAAAATAGCAATTGTTTTGCAAATAAAAACTTCGAGATCGAAATCGATGGATTAACGTGCAGGAGATCGCTGTCGCTATGCTAAATAGAATCGCCGGTAACGTTGGTATCAGCTCAGAGGAACGAGGACGAGGAGCCAACAGAGGAAATAGTGCACTTTAAAAATATTCCGTTAAAATACGAAAATTATACTGGCAATCGAGACGCCAGTACTATTTCCGTATTTTAACGGAAATTTCCCCCCGGACATTCCAGAAAAACGGAAATTTTTCTGGAATTTACGGGAAAACTTTCCGTTAAAATACGAAATAGTACTGGCTACCCGATTGCAAGTACAATTTCCGTATTTTAGCGGAATAATTTTTACAGTGTATCACTGGGAAAATGATTAAGTTTGACTGGAAAATTACTATCTGCTTTAGAGAAAACAGACTGTATTTCCAAAACAGATATTCTTCAAATACATAAAATTCAAGAAAAATGCATTAAAGAACGGGCAACCGATTTCACCAAACTATATAAACCGCCAAACCACTCGTAAAATCTTTTTTTGAAGTGTCTTTTTCAACATTCTGAGATCTAGCTTATTTGAACCAAATAAGTTAAGCTGTCTCTAAATCTTCGTGCTTAGCAGTTCTCATACGTTTTCTCTCAGGCTTAAACATACTGCGCTCAAACATTAACGTAATGGGATCTCTGTTTTTTATTATTGCTGAAAATGTAGAAGTGGCAATGCAAAACTCTTTGCAGATTTCTGTTTTCGTCCTTCTTTTTCATCAACTGCATTAAGCAGCTTCATCTTCATTTGAAGCGAAATAACAGTTTGTTTTCGCACCGATTTCTCAGCTATTGTGCTCATAAAACATAAGCTAATTTACAAAAAACACGAAATTCTGATTTTCACCCAAAATTCAGTGGTTTTAACATAAAATTCACCATTTTCAACTTAAACTAACTAGCTCGAAAGCCAATTTTTTTTGTGTTAAACGATCTTTGTTTCGTGTTAAAAGAACAAAAATGTATTAAATTGCATCATATATTGTCCGGACCGCTATATCATTTCGTGTTAACCGATTTTTCGTGTTAAACGTATTTCACTGTAAGTGTAACTTACCTAAAGTCAAGGGAATGTGACATTTACGATCAACAATTAATGGGATTTAATCTTATAGTTTGGCGATAGAATTTTGGTTGACGGGATAATCATGTAGTACCAAAAATTGAAGCAAATGTAATTGACATCGGTGTTACGGAAATTACTGAAGAAGAAATGACTTCACTTAAAGGTATATATAAATATTATACAGACATACATACAATAAATACAATAAACCCAACCGGAGTGAAAAATTGACCAGAGCCGGGAATCGAACCCGGGACCACAGTATTCAAGACTGCTGCTCTAACCACTGAGCTACTCCGGCCGATACCCAGTCTTGTATACTGTGGTCCCGGGTTCGATTCATAGCTCTGGCTAATTTTTCACTCCATTTGGGTTTATTGTACTTATTGTATGTATGTCTGTATAATATTTATATATACCTTTAACTGTTGAATGCAGGCGTTATTTATGTGAGTATGTGTGTTTTAATATATATTGTAGCATGCGTGTTTATATATTTATCGTAGATCGGTGTAATAGTAAAATCTATTCATCGTTGTACGGTCATCCAAGGCTGTCGTATAGATGGCTGGTGACTTCCCGAACATGGTTTATTAGTGAGAAATTGCAGACTCAGGTAACGGCCGGAGTAGCTCAGTGGTTAGAGCAGCAGTCTTGTATACTGTGGTCTCGGGTTCGATTCATGGCTCTGGCTAATTTTTCACTCCAGTTGGGTTTATTGTATGTATGGCTCTATAATATTTATATATACCTTTAACTGTTGTTAATGTTATGCAATTTTATTAATGATGTTATGCAATTTTAGCAACAATAGTAAAAATTAATCCACGTTCACAAATATCCAGTTTCATTTTATTTTATGTTTTGATATGATTTTCATTATGCATGAGGTCTCTAGACATTGTTTGCCAAGTTATTGTTTTCTAAAATTTTGCGAAAATATTTCTATCAAGAATGATTTTGAAACTGTCGCCGTTTGTGCAATGAAACGTTCGTTAATCTAAATATAGGTATTTTATCACTTTTATAGCATTTTTTTTTAGCTTAGTCTGTTTATAAGTGGTTATCATACATATGAGGATGTATCAATAAGTTTTTGACCTGATGTAGAAATTATTGAGTGAAATTTATGAAATTGCTACATTTTCTGAGTCCTTTTCTATGTAGTCAGTGTGCACAGTAACACATTTGTGCAACCGGTATTTCAAAGAGAGGGTGGAGCGCGGTGGATAAATTTGGGGGTGGAGGGGCTTGGGAGTTGCATAGCATGAATAATTAACCACAGGCCTTTCCAACGATATGTCACATATGGGAGCCGGCAAAAGTTAGAAAAATGCTCCCTTTGGGTCTGCTATCCCGCCTCCTGGAATACATCCCCTCCCTCTCTTTGAAATACCATTTCCAGAAATGTGTTTCTGTGCAAGGTGACTATATAGAAAAGAACTAATACAATGTAGCAATTTCATAAATTTCACTCAATTACTTCTTTGTGAGGGCAAAAATTTATTGATACACCCTCGTATTGTTATTACAATGTCTTATCGATTATAGGCTAATTTCAGAAATTGGGTGTTAACTGTGTTATGATGTTTTCTGCCTACAAAGGTCCTAGCGATCAGATGATATTGCCCCACTTAGGCATCAATAAATAAATAAATAAATAATTTATTTATCTTCTTTTACTTTATTCAATAGTTAAGTTTCGTGATAGTATTCTGGAAGTGTGGAAATGTTGGACGCATGATTTTTATTTCTTTTTTCTGTTTCTTTTTTCCAAGGTTGTACATTTATTACAGTGCATTTATTTGCTACATTTATAGAGCAAAATACTATATGGTTCTAAGCTTTCAAAGTTTTTTTTAAATTCCGAATGAATGTTGCAAACGCTAAAGGAAGAAATGTTATTAATTCGTATACTGTACATACCTTTATTTCACTATATCTTCAAGAGAATCCTAATTTGAGCATTTATTCCATATGAAATGATCCAAAATAATCAAAATTTTATACTGAGCTATCACTAGTCTACGAGTTATTTTAAAGATAAATTTTATTATCAAATAAAGATTAATACCTAAAATATATTCGAAACTAATTTTATATTACAGTTGTACTTTCTTATACCATATTTCCGTGAATAATACCTTCCAAAACTCATACACTGAAAAAAATGGGCTCTATATGCTGAGTAAAAAGGACTCAACTTTAAAGCCCTCACATAATCAAAACATCTCCTATTCAAATGTACTCAAAATTCAGAAACAAGTGTACTCATTTTTGATTCCACGGATGTGTTCAAATATTGATAATTATATACTCGTCTTTTATCTTATGGATATATTCAAATATGAATTTTGAAAGTCGGTGTTCTCTGTTAAATACATTTTTTTTCTTATTTTATGAAATCAGCTGTATTTTCTGTAAATATTAAATTAATGCAAATATTAAATTATGCACAGTATTTGAAAATAATTTAAAGGGGCTTGAAACAATTATCTTATCGTAAAAATATGAAGTCAAACAAGATGGCGTCCAGATGACCGATTAGTAACACGCCCGAACCGAAAATAAAAACACGAGCTAAAAGGAATCTTATTAAAATTAAAAAACTAAAATAAGTTAAATGGAAAAAAAGTCCTTCCGGCCAGTGCCGGGAGGAAGAGGTAGCTTTCATATTCCTTATTTTTAAAAAGCTAGCTTATATTATTCAAACACACGAAGCTCAATTTAGTGGAAACCGATTACAGAAGATTCAATACTAATTTTTATCGATACTAAATCATTAAGAATGAGAATTTCGCGAAATTAGTCAGCTTTATCCAAGCTGATTTTATTTAAAGTAACTTATATTTGGTTTCCAAATTCGGCGATATCTTGAAGTGCCTGCCCTTTTAAGACAACGTGGTGGATGAAGCTAACCAGTGAACTTGCTCGAGACCTTAGTAATTCCTGTGCACATGCTCACTCACATAGGAATCGTTGATATATACGAGTGCTGTCGCAGGCAAAAAATCGGATTTTTCAAAATGTCACCCACATAAACAAATTCAAACTGCTATATCTGAGCCATTTTTTAAGATAAAGACAAAATAAAAAATGCTCCGGAATCCTTATATCAATGTTAAATACTTAAGAAAAAAATCTTTTTCAATTTCTAATTTTTTTGCATCTCACTTTAAATATAATTTTTTTTAATTTAATGGCCGTGATTTTGAAACAAGATGGCGGATGAAACTAGCCAGTGAACTTGGTCAAGACATTGCTATATATTATCCGCATGCCTTCTTACAACCAAATAGGTTAATAAATTCGTGTGTTATCGCGTGACAAATATCAGATCGTTTCAAAATGTCAGCCATGCTAGAAATTCAAAGTGCTATAACGCAACCATTTTTTAAGATATAGACGAAACAGAACCTGCCCCGGAATCTTTGTATCAAGGTCAAACACACAAAAAAAACCTTTTTCATTTTCCAATTTTTTGATACTTCACTTTAAATTTTAAATTAAAAATATTTTTAAATGTTCCATTTTGAAACAAAGATGACGAATGAAGCTTGCCTACGAACGCAGTCGAGACATTGGTATGTACAACGTTCACACCAAGTTACATCCAAATCGGTTCTTAAATACGCCTGTTATCGCGTGACAAATATCTGGTCGTTTCAAAATGTCAGCCACAATAGAAATTCAAAATACTATAAATCAACCATTTTTTTTTTAGATATAGACGAAACAAAAACTGTTCCGGAATCTTTGTGTGAAGGTCAAACACATAAGAAAAAAATCTTTTTCATTTTCCAATTTTTTGATACCTCATTTTAAATTTTAAATTTTTTAAAAATTTTTAAATGGCTGAATTCGAATGAAGCTGGTCAACGAACTCGGTCGAGACATTGGTATGTACTTTGTACACACTAAGGTACATCCATATCGGTTCATAAATACGCCTGTTATCACGTGACAAATATCAGGACGTTTCAAAATGTCAGCCACGCTAGAAATTCAAAGTGCTATAACTCAGTCATTTTTTAAGATATATACAAAACAAAAACTGCTCCGGAATCTTTGTATCAAGGTCAAACACATAAGGAAAAAATATTTTTCCATTTTCAATTTTTTGGTACCACATTTCAAATTTTAAATTTTTAAATTTTTTTAAATGGCCGCCATTTTGAAACAAGATGGCGGATGCAGCTGGGCAACGAACTCGGTCGAGACATTGGTATGAGCTATGTACACACCGAGTTTCATCCAAATCGGTTCATAAATACGAGAGTTACAGTATGACAAAGATCAGATATATATATATATATATATATATATATATATATATATCAACTTTTGAACGGAGGGTGGTTTCGGGGTCTAGGGGTCATGATCGATGAAAATATACCAAAATTTTTTGAAATCGCTTTCCTCCGAACGGCTGCAATAGGTAGCTTTTTGTAATGAAATCTACCTAAAATACTTTTCTTGTCAAGAGAATCCCTCACCCCCTCACCCTGTTTACTGCAAATTAATGTAAAAATTTGCTGCTCAAAATTAGTAACAAGAAATATGTAATTGATTATTTATTAAGGAAAAATAACAAAATTATTATCGAGATGCCCAAATAAAATATTTTTATGACAAAGGAATTGCTTTCAAGCACTTTCCAATTATTTTAAAACACAAAGTATAATTTAATATTTAAATTAATTTAATATTTACAGAAGGTACAGCTGATCATATAAAATAAGAAAAAAATGTGTATTGAATATTTAACAGAGAACACTTACTTTCAAAGTTGTCGGTGAAATCCGGAAAATCCTATTCTTCTTCTTCTTCTTCTTTTCCCATGAACAAATCTGTCTCAATGAATGTCTCACGGACCAGATTACTGTGCATAGATATACGAAGTACTCGTATCAATAATACAATGTATTCTTACTCATTACAAAAGAGATGCAAGATATAGTTTCCTTAGGGGAGTCAAGATATAGTTTCTTAAGGAAGAAAAATGTAAAATTATTCCCGGATTTCTAGGATAAATTGCAGTGTTTTCCTGTTAATAAATGTATTTTTACGAGCTATAAAGGAAATAAACCATTATAAAGTACAAAATTACAGTTTCCTTTGGATTTGATACCATGTGATGTTTCAAAATTTAAAAAGTATGGGTTCATTTTTGATCCAAACATGCCCAATTCGATATACATCGATTTACTCATTTTTGAGTGCTTAATTTTTTTCAGTATAGTTTAACACGTGGAATGTCTATTTTGTCTGTCTTTCCGTTTGGGCCACGAAATCAGATTACCCTTACACAATCTACGAGTGTCTGTCACCGATGACTGAAAGACCGATGACCGTAAACAGAAAGTTCAGTGTCAGTCACCGGTGACTGACGTGAGACTCAACGTGTTAAGAAAGGTATTGTAAGTGTGATGTGAATGTATATGCGTGACTGCATACGATAACAAACAGACTGACAAACGGTTCGAATTGAGCTCACACTGTGACTGAGATGAGCACTATAAAAAAAAAACCTGTAAAGTTACTAAAATTTTTCCAGGATACAGGTATTCCAAAAACTTTTTATGTAACGGCAATAACAAAAATTCGTATAACAGGTACACTTTTGCACCATAAATCAAAAAAATTCTAATGTTACTAAGATTTTTTTAGGAAACTGGGATGCCTATAACTTTTTATGTAACTGCAACCCGGGTTACAGATCAAATTTTAGTAAGATTACTGTAATTTTAATAGATTCTTTCGTAAAGCTACAGATTTCTGTAGCTTTGCAAAAACTACTTTTCTAGTTTTGTAGATTTACATATTTTATTGTACAGCTTAAAGATAAAATTTTAGTAAGTATATAAATTTCTGCAAATTTACATCTGTAAAATAACTGATTTTTTTTTATTTTTTTTTGTGAATATGGTATAGATCTCTATCGAAAGAACTGATGGATTTTTGTTAAAATTGATCAATGGATTAGGTATTCAATCCATTTTGAACCATTTCCACACCATTGAGAGACAGTTTCTATTGGAAAAGACCATCTAGTAAATGTAGCAGAATAAAAGTGATAAATATTGCAGCGATAGTAGCACAATTTCTAAACTGGAGGTTCAGCGATCGAATCCAGCCAATTCCACGTTGTCCGAAGTTTTATATATTGTTTCTTCCGGGATCCATACAGCAGAGTTCGGAATTTCGAGTTCAGTCATTCAAACTTTTTTCTATTTTGTACTCAGATGTCACTTGTATCCGAGCTATTCTTAAAATATTCGCATTATCGTGTAACGAATAATATCTAAAAATATTTGAAATTCATTTTGTATTATGTATGTACTTTCTTATACAATGCTCTGAAAAATTTAATTCACAGTGAGTTTACACAAAAATATCACTGGTTTCCGAGTTGTGCAAAAAATATATAGCATATAAAATATATATATCCAAAATAGAATAATATCTTAAAAATATCTGAAATTCATTTTATATTATATTTATATCTTCTTATAAGCTGTTATCGCTGAAAACGTTTGATCTAGATTCATAAATAAGAAATCGTTCAGCAGTTAAATAATTATAGAAATATTTTCCATTGCAAAAAATCGAAATTTTGCGCATTGAAAATCTTTAATCCATTTAAAAAAGAATCCCCGCCGGCTCGGTCTACAGGCGGAGGGAGATTTCAAAGCTAAGTACTAATTTCACCAACAAAAACTAAATCAAGATTAGAGATAAACCCAGTTTCACAATTCTATGTGGCAGCTTTTGATGAGTTTTTAATTTCATTTTTCTGTAAGAGTTGGTTTTACCAGACTTATGTTAATACAATAATTTTTCCTTCAACCCCTATTTTTGTTTAATTTGTTTTTGCTGTAAGAGTTGCTCCTATCAAAACTTTGTAAATATAGAAGTTGTAGATAATATTAAGGAGATTTATAATAAATCAAAGAGTATTTGATATCGTGTGAACGGATGAACTTATAAATTTTTTCCTCTTCAAGCCCCCTCCCTTTTTTTCGCTTTTTAATTTTTGTTTGCGGCAAGAGTTGGTCCTATCAAAAACGCGTCAATATAAAAATTGCAGATAGTATTAAGAAGACTTATAATAAGTTTAAGGGAATTTGATATCTTGAGAATTGACGAAGTTACGAATTCTATCCTTCCAGAACTCTATTTTTTTCGCCCTTTGAGCCAATTTTTAATTTTATCAAAAATCTGTGATACATAAATCTTTGGTCCTTTTCCCAGAAGTAATAATAACTTTAAACTGATTTGATATGTATTATAATTAAGAAGTCATAGTGTTTTTCGGTTTTTTACAAAATCCCTCTCTATTTCCACTCCCTTGATCCGATTTTGGCCTTTAACGAACTTGACCGAGATTTTCTGCCCCTTGATTTTATGTATCAGTTTGGAGGTGATTTGTGAAGAATTAAGAACGTTATCATGTCTATAAAAAATTGATATATGTGTATATATATATATATATATATATATATATATAATTTTAAACTGGATGGGGGGAGGGGGGGGGGGTTCTAGGGTTCATGATTGGCGTAGATCTGCGAAAATCTTTCAGAAATTCCAACATAAGGGAGGATTCCCGAAATCTAGCTAAAAAGGTAAGAGATATAAAGTTCAAATGCATATCATATAACGCATCAGAAAATCATTAAAAACCATATCAACTGTGTTAGAGATCTTCTGATTGATTTCTTTTACGCCATCTCTGATCAATGATAATTCGTTCATAGCATCTTAAAGAAAGTGGATTAGTTCTTTTAAATCTAGATTTTTAAATTTCAGGCTGAATTTCTTTTAATATCAGATTATTTTAGATCATATCAGCGTTAAGGAAATGAATTAATTTATAAAAATACAATCATAATTATTTCATAATTAGTAAATGTTTAAGAATTTCGTCTTTAATAGAAATCTACTAAAAGCATGGTACAATTTTAGTATAGCATTCACGTAGCATTTTCGTATATAGAATTATCTATTATGTTCAAAGACGGAAAGATTAAAGACTGTAAGTAACACAGAGAAATTAAGAGATGTATTTACAATACAAACTTTTAACAACGAGAAATTATTATGTTTGTCAAATTTTAATAGTTTTAAGTATTTTTAACAATCCAGTTCAATATAAATCTTAGTCGAATGTATTCCATTTTTCAGATTAGCAATGCAAATTTTTGTTACATTTCGTGTTAAAGAGTTAAAATTATTCTGAAACATTTTTATTGCAGAACTGCAAAATTATGAAGTTAATAACAGATCACTTTTTAAATAACAAAATGTACAGGCCATTATTTAAAAAATAATCAGGTTCGTATAAAAAGATGCAGAGCTTGGTTACTTTGCACCTGAAATTTTGGCATCTAAAAAAAACAAATACAAGCAGGAAGCATGAATTCTGCTTTTTTTAAATTTATTGTCGTCCCCAGATGAAAAAAAATGTAAATATAGATAGTTGGGTCCTATTTACACGTATGGCCAAAAGCACATTTTTAATTTTAGCCGTTTATTACAATAACCAGAAAAAAAATTCTTGACGGATTTTCCTAGACCATCGGGAATGTAAAGAACATGTTTGACATCTTATTATTATTATTATTATTTTGCTAAGATTTGATCATAAAGACAACTAGGGAAACAACAACAAATTGAATAAAAAATAATATTTGAGATGATCACCCTTATAAAATAAAATATTCGAAATTATGTGTAGTTGGAGCACATGAGTATGTGCTTATTTTACAACATTTTTGTTCATTTTTGTTAGAATAACAGGCATATTCATAGAGATATAAAAGTTTTTTTTTTTAATTCAAGAAATTTTGCATGCTTTTTTGTCTGTAGCATACAGCGCTTTCAACCTAATTTAGCACTGCTTTGAAATGACTTAATAAATTACAGTAGAAACAACATAGTACAATTAGAATATAAGTATATTAAATATTTGTTGAAAAATGAGCTTTTGTAGGAAATAATTTCTAAATCAAATCAATATTATCTTTGCGCAGATGCAAAAAATAACTTTTTACTTTTGAATAAATTAGTAGCTAACTATAAAGAGCAACTAATCATATGAAAAGACCTGTCGAATATTACGAAAATTCAAAAAAGATATTGCGATATACTGAGCTGAATTTCGTTTGCTTTCTAAAAGTAGTTAAATGATAAGAGATTTTTCACAAATTGTCATTTTTTATTTTTTTTTATTGATACTTTAGTTAACCTTGTAAAAATAATAATAATGAACCCCTTCCTCAAAAAGAAAATCGTCAAAGTAGAAGCATCTGTTCTACAGGTAAGCATAGATCCACCATAAATATTATCTCCTTTGTTGAAAGTGGGTTAATGAAAAATGATAATTTGTAAAAAATCCTTTATGATACTTTTTGAAAGCTATTGAAATTCAGCTCAGTATATTGCAATACTGATTCCAATTTTTCGCGCCATTTTAAATGTTATTTCATCCTTACGAACAGGAATAATATACAAATTGACGACAAGATATCAAAATTTTTTAACGCGTGAAAATAAAGCATACTATATCTAAATGAATCCTTGCGCAAGCAAAAAAAAAAAAAAAAGTTAAAGTGTTCTTAAATTGTTGTCTTTAACTTAATTTCTAGCTGAGCTCATTTTATACTGATTCTGTAAATAATATCCTCTTCGTTCCCAAAGCTAAAATACTGCTACAAATACTCATTCATTGGTTTTAAACAAACAAAATGGCATCATAGATGACAGAAAAAAAAAACTTTTCTGAAATTGATACTTTAGGGGACTAGTAATTTTGGTTCACAAATAGGGATCTAAAATTACAAATTCCGTTAAAATGTCAATTTAATTATCACTAACCCAAATTCACGCAATCACAAATTTAAGGCCTTTTAATCAAGTGAATGATATACAAATCCTCAAAACATTTTATTGTAAAGGATTTAAGTTAAATAAGTATGAAAATTTTTCAATTTCTTGGCACACCCGCTTGAAGGCGTTTTGCAAATTCAGATGAAAATAACATCTATTTTATGAGGAAATCAGCATAGATATTACCATTTATTGATTTTCTTTTAAAGCAAAAAAACATTCAGCTATTAAGAAATGAAGTCAAAATTTTAAAAAGTCAAACAGTTTAGTTTTTATGGGGAAAATAATAGAGGTCCACATCTGTGGAACCAGGTAGCGAAGAGGTTATGGAGTTCTTCGTCATTTGCAACTGATCGATCATATGATTTTTAAGCTTAACTGCATATGTAATATTGTCCATTACTTTTTCCTTGAAACATCGCACAGATTTACATTTTTAATTTGACATATGGTCAGCAGCGCCAACTTTTGAAAAATATTGGATGGGCTGAAATCATTTTGAGTTAAATAATACATACAATTTTCCCCCTTGGTGCACGTGTGTATGAAGAAAGAGGGGGGGAGGGGGGAACCAATGACTAAAGATGATAATTCAAAGTTATGTTTTTTCTAAGCAAAATATTAAATTATTATAATTTAATTTTAATTCAATAAATAATTTAATTAAATTATAATCTCATTAATAGACATTAATATTTATTATAAATAACATAAAAAGTGCTAACTACTGAAAGTGCAAAAAAATAAATGTAAAAAAAAACATACATTTTCGTCACCAATTCAAGACATTAAAACAGATGGAAAAAATATGCAGGAAATTTGTTTTTGAGGGAAATTTAATTATACATCCGCAAAAGGGCTTCCAGAGCTGTTGTAAGTCTAATTAATGTCCTTACTATTTTTCAAACAAAACAAAACAACAAAATTATTTTAAGAACATCAATAAAGCCAAATTTTATTTCTGCAATTAAATAGCTAAATAAATAAATAATGAATAAATCAATTGAATAAGGGTTGGTGGAAAGATCAAATTACTGGGTGGGCTCTTGCCCCATGGGCCCATATAAGATGGCGCCACTGTATATGGTCACCATTAACAATGAGCAATTTTCTTAATGAGATTGTTACAACAAAAAGAAAAAAAAATCCAACTGACCAATTTTGTTTAGGAGCGGGTATAAAAAATTTAATTTGTAACTTTTATATATAAAAAATAATACCAGGTCAATTTCATTAATACAATTTTATTGTCTTTATATCTTTTATATATCTTTAATTTTATCTATAACAGATAAAATATTAAAGCGTATTTTAATCTAACACAAAAAAAGACAATCTTAAAATTAATAAGAATTGTAATGAAATTGTTTTTTCTTTTAAATGTCTGTGAGATATAATCTAAATCTGTAAGAAATTACAAAGAATTAAATTTTAAATAAAGTTTTTAAATATCTACAATTTTTTTTAAAAATCCATAGCAATTGGCACCAATTTAGATTATCAGCGTAAAATGAAAGAAAAAGAGATAACTAATTCTGCCCAGTGACTTTATCAGTGAAATGAAAGCTGTACCATACCATATCTACTATGTCAGAGATCTTCTGATTGATTTCTTTTACGTCTTCTGCAATCAATGAGTATTCATTCGTAGCATTCTTCAGAAAGTAGGTTAGTAGTTTTAAATGAATAGTTTAACGATTCAGGCTACATTTTTGTTCTTGCTATCAATTGTTGCAAAAATTAAGAAATTATCACTCGAACAAAAAGGATTAGCTGGCGTAAAATGTCCAAATTTAGGGGATGGGCGAAATCTATAGATAAATCTATAGATAAATGTTTAATAAAAGGTTGTTTAATATATGGCCTAGATTTTCAGAATTTACACATAGATAATCGTATATACAGTAGTGGCCAAAATTGTGGTCATTTTTTGAAATTTTGATGTTTTATAACTTTGCGTGCTTATAGAATATATTAATTTTAATTTAAATACCAATGTTTATACATAAAATTCAAGGAAATTTAATGTAGAATTTAATAATAAAAAAAAAGAATTAAAATATCTGCATTGCAAAAAAAGTTACACTTACTTTTGTCTAAAATACAAACACAATTAGTCATGAATGCTGAAGTGTATTGTAATAAAAGATTCCTAACCAATCACAATGACTGTTCTGAGAACCAATCAAATGTCAGTAACTAAAGTGTAGTATGTTTTGATTTATAAATTGCATGAATGGTATGAATTTTGCAAAAGGGGGAATACGAGTGTAACTAAATAGATTTTTTTTTATATATATTTTTATTTTTTTCTTTATGCAAATAATTTAAAACAATTTCATCAACAACAAGAACTGATTGAACACCTGCAAAAAGAAGCAGAATGTCATATTGAGAGAAAATGGTCTCTCTTATGCTGAAATTGCAAGACAGGTAGGTGGATCAGTCACTTTATCTGGCGTACGAAAGTTGTGCTTACGTTATGAAGAAACTAAATCAGTGATAAATAAGGCAAGATCAGGCCGAAAAAAAAGCGCGAGTGCTTCTGACGATAGAAAGATAAAAAGGATATGCCTCGAGCATAGAAGAATTTCATCTGATGCTGATAGATGTGAAATGAGTACAATGGGTATTTCAGTTAGTTCAAGAACAATAAGAAGAAGATTAGCAGGTTTTGGACCGAAAGGTGGAATTCCGAGGAAAAAACCATTTTTCAATCTTCAGCAAAGCAAGAAACGAGTTCAGCGGGCAAAAGTACACATTAATTGGTCAGAAAACCAGTGGAAGCAAGTAATCTGGAGCGATGAGAGTAAAATATTGCTCTTTGGTAGTGATGGGTAAAAATATGTGAGACGTAGAGTAGGGGAAGAGCTGCATCCTGACAGCATTGAAGCAACTAGAAAGAATCCAACAAATGTCATGATTTGGGCGTATATGTCTGCAGATGGTATGGGCAGCATTCAAGTGATTGATAGCATTCTGAATGCAAGAGAATACATCGAAACTGTCCTGGAACCAAAATTGACACCTTTCATCAGGGATCTCTTCCCCAATAAAGCACCATTTATCTTTCAGCAGGATTCAGCTCCATGCCATACGGCAAAAATATGCAAAAAATGGTTTAAAAATAATAGCATACAATTTTTATCTTGGCCAGGAAACAGCCCAGATCTGAATTCTATAGAAAATTTGTAGCGAAGTTTGAAAATCCATGTACAAAAAAAGCGTCTATCTAATAAAATGCAACCTATTGAAGCTAAAATTGATTCTTCGTATCATGTGATTAAAAAGGATGAACTCCAAACGCTAGTTCTCTTAATGAAAAGACGCTGTGAAGTTGTAATAAAAAACAAAGGCTATTCTACTAAATATTGAATGTGTAAGTGTAACTTTAAAATACTACGAAATTTAAGATAGATATTATTTTTTATAAGCGTAAGTTTTTTGTATTGCAGATATTTTAATTACGTTTCTTTTATTGAATTCTACATTAAGTTTCCTTGAATTTGAAAATTTCAAAAAAATTCCACAATTTTGGCCACCACTGTATATACGTTTACTATAACACTGTAGGAATACGACATCATGAAAAAATATTTTTTTTCCTTAAAAATACTGATCTTTTTTGGAAACAGTTAAGTCGATTAAGCTTTAACGATTCAAATATTTCAATGGAATTGTCTAATCTTATTGTTAGAGTCCGGTTTATATTAATCATACAAATCGTGAAATTTAAAAAAGACTGAATTAAAGTTACTTACAATATGCATATAAAATTTTATCTACTTCTCATTTTCATAGATTGTCAAGTTTTGTGTGCATAGATGTTGAAAATAAAGGCAACCATATTTCATATTAGTTATAAGCTAACTTGAGTAATACAGCCAGTGATGCTAGTATGGCTATCTAGATTCTATTTCAGATTTATTTTCAAAGTTTACGAACAAATGACTTCACTATCTTGAAAAAGAAGTTACAGATGCGTGCCGAGCAGGATTCGTAGAACCTTTCCTGGAGAAGGTGTTATCTGTATTTGTTTGGGTTTCAAGAAGGTCGTTGTCTTTATGATCTGGCAAACTCACACTGTTTTGGCGTAGCTACAAAATTGAAAAAATCCAATGCACTATTGAATTTGTTTGTTGCTCTTCAATTATATGTGATATATATATATGATATATATATATATATATATATATATATATATATATATATATATATATTTTTTTTTTTTTTTTTTTTTTTTTTTTTTTTAATGATTAGTGCATAAATTACAAAAGTTGTCTTTATGATCTGGCGAACTCACACTGTTTTTGCGTAGCTACAAAATTGAAAAAATCCAATGCACTATTGAATTTGTTTGTTGCTCTTCAATTATATATGATAATTTTTTATTTTTTCTTATGATACATGCATAAATTACAAAAGTTGTCTTTATGATCTGGCGAACTCGCACTGTTTTTGCGTAGCTACAAAATTGAAAAAATCCAATGCACTATTGAATTTGTTTGTTGCTCTTCAATTATAAGTGATAATTTAAATTTTTTTTATTATTAATGCATAAATTACAAAAGTTGTCTTTATGATCGAATAACACCATCTCTTATGACAGTAACTCCCTTTTCAAATATAAAATTGCTGCGTGCAGATTTTACATAAAACGAGCTTTTGATATTTGCAGTGAAAAGTATCTACAAAATGAATTAAATGCAATTAAACACATTGCAATAGCAAACGGATTTCCCCCTCAGCACATAGCCCACCAGCGGCTGAGAGGTTCTGCTCTCGAAGCTGGTAGACGGGAGGTGCTGGGTTCGAGCCCAATTGCGCCCGTCAGCCTAATCGCTCGGAGTTTTCGTGGTTTTCTTCGAGCCATGGATTTCCATGCGTAAATACGGGTTAGGTTCCCTTAGAAAGACCCTCACGGAGGGCACTATCCCCCTCGGGCCTATATCCCTAGAGCAGATAATCAGCCGTCAAAAATCAACCAACCAACCAACCTCTCAGCACATAAATAAATTAATTTATGAAGTACAGCAGAAAAATCAGAAAGAAAGAATAAACATGAGAGAACTTAGAATGTATAGCTTCGATTACTTACCAAGATTATATGAAAGATTAAAATACGCCTTAAGGAAATTTGATATCAATTTAATAGTCAAACCTCCTACAAAACTAAAAGCTCTAATTCAAAGGAAAATTACTCCCATACCTAATAAGGAAATTGCAGGTGTTTATTCTATCCCATTTCAAACGGAAAAACAGAAGGAGTTAAGCTACATAGGTATGACCACTCGAAAATTTAAAGAAAGATTGGGGAGCACATGAGAGATATCATGTTTAACCGACCATCTACAGCACTTTCCAGATTAAATCAACGCCAAAATTTAAAAATAGATTTCGAGAACGCAAAGGTTATTATACCTACATCAGATTATTATGCTTTGAGAATTAGAGAATCATTGGAGATTTTAAGTAAAGAAAATAGTGTATGTAACGATGTTTTATCCTATGACATACCTCATATTTGGTTTAATATTTTAAAAATATCTAACACTTCAGCATCGGAACGAAGCAACTTTATAGACACCCCCAGCAAATAATAGACTGATCCTTTTTTTCCAGACTGGTGTATAAATAGCTCAGTGAATGCGACATTCCAGTGAAAGTATCCTTTGAAAATGATCGCGTTTGCGATCGAAAGATCTCAGGAATCATCTTTTTCTGTTTCATATGATTTTTAACGTCAATGGTTTTTAAGTTTTAAAGACCAGTTCATTTTGTAACGGAATATTTTAATAAATTTTTATGCATCTTATTAGTAAACAGTTTTTAATTCTGATTTTAAATAAAATACGCGCATGCAGAACAATTGTAGATTACGAAAAATCATGCAATGCATAGACGTTTTCGTTTCTGCAATTTTCTGTGAGTAATTATTTAAAAAATCATCCAAAGGACAGGGAATTGTACATGGAAGACATATTTTGTGCGAATGTTTCTTTTTCTTTCCTTCTATAACTGATTTCCCAGAAAATTGTAAAGACAGATGAAAAACAACAAAGTTACATACATTACTCATAAGTTTGTAAATGCATTTAAATTTCATAAAAATTCTAGGACGGTGAAAAGAAATGTATAAGCTTAAGAGGTATATAAAAATCCTATTTCTACGCAGCAGTGTTATTTTGTCACATGGAGAAATATTTCTTTTATATTTTTTTGTATTGAGTAGATGGCACTTGACGCAGTCAGATTCTAAAAATCTCTGGAAACCGAATTTAGCCATATTGAAGCAGTAAATATTTATTCATACCTCTTTACAAACAAGAACGAAAAATCCTGCTTCCAGCATAGATTATGAATCACTTTCCAACACATTCAGAATACTGTAAGTTAATAGTTGGAAAAACATCAGAATTTTTTTGTACGTCCCTGTTTATGATCTACTTATTTGTATTTATATTTCATCCTATGCTAAAAGCTAGTTCAATTAAGTGCATAGCACAGTTTAAAATTCCCATTCAGCAATTCCGTCAATTAACAGAAATGTACTCTATATCTTTTGTGCATACCTGTATAATCTATAAAATCCATACAAACCAAGTAATATTAAAAAATTGAATAAATTTTAAAACGCGTACCACAACCTAAAAGCACTGCCAGTCGTTATTTTTCATAGGCATATTCTGTAGAAAAATACTTTTGTGTTTCCCTATAAATGAATGGATGGTAAATTTTATGCAGACCAAATTCCACAATAAGTGCTTGTAGTAACCTCAGTGATATATGCAATTTTAAATTTGTTTAAAATAGGGAAATTTCTTTAAAATACACCACAAACGATTTTTCCCTATAGGCCGTAATGTAATGGAATTCTTTAAGTGCTCCTGTAAATGAACCGTAAATGCTACGCACTTCCTTTTCAATACCGAACGTTACATAGTAAATCCCGATAACATATACCCATTTCGTGTTAATGACAGTATATTTAGGCGAGTTATAGAATGGGCAGACTGACAAACGAACCCAATTCATAAAACACTTATTAATTTTATTGGAAAGTGTTAAAAGTAGCTTTTTACACACATGAGATAGATTTTCCCATCAATATGGATTCGCGGGATTTTGAATTTCAGGGTTACTGAGGGCGAATAAACTGTTTTCGAAAGAATCTGAAAAAGGAACTTAGTTTAAAAATTATTTTTCAATTTTTTCATTAAAAAAGTTTTCTTTTATAAATATAGATCTTGATAATGTTACGATTGCGTCTACGATAGTAGTAGATCTCTTTAATAAAATGTATTTATAAGCCTTTAAGTGTACTGTTATCACTTGCAACATGTATATTTTATATTTATTTAAAGTATAAAGTTATCTTCTTATATACTTATAAACAGGGTTTAATTTGCGCCGGAGTCCAGCTCCGGTACTTTTCCGTTTTCAGTAAATATTTAAATATTGGTCAGAATGCACCGGAGCTCATAAATACAAGGCTCTGGCGCCCAGTGCAATAGCTCTTCCGAAAAACCGAAGCTTAAAATACCCTTTGCTTTCCTTCCCATCTCCAAGCTTTTGCATTCTTTTCTTAAAATCAAAACACTTATGTGTGACGTAATGTGCCGCACACATAGGAGATGGAGATAAAACGGACTCAATTTTAATATCAGTTTTTGGGCTTGGACTGATTCGAGATCAATCCGTCATGTTCGAAATTTTATTTTTCCATGTATAGAAAAAAAAATTCCTTCTTCAAAATCACGTATTATATTCTATTTCAAATCATTTTAAGGCTATTTTGATCAGAATAAAGGGAAAACAAAAATCGTGTTTTTCTATTTTAGTATTTGAAAATTTATGTTGACGACGCATTGATACGGCGTCACTCAAGAGACAAAACAAGGAATTTTCTTTCAGTTCGATTTTCTTTTTTGACAGTAGGATAATTTTTTGTTTATTTTTTTTCTTTTTTCTTTGGATATCTAATCTGAAAAGAATATTTACTGTTTTTAACCAACGAGCATCAGCTTTTTTGTTTGTTTGAGGTATTTTGTCTCCTACTGCGTACGAGTATAAAATGTTAGTGATTTTCACGAGCATAAAAATCACGTTAGTGATTTTCCTATTTATTTTATATCATGAATGCTGCTCATGCTAAGGATCTACTCTGCACATTTACGAAGCAACTTTCATTTGTAAGTAGATGTAATTGTCATGTATTGTTGTCATGTATTCTGATAGAAAAGAATCGAGCTGTGTTTCCCCCTTTTTTTTAGAAGCACCAAATCTTTCCGATAATGCTGTAAAATTTTTAATTTTATCTGATTTTCAGAGACTCGCTACAAAATACTGTTATGCTGAAGTAATCGATTATAGTTTAAGATATGCACTTTTTACAGGAAATTGAAAAACATTGTTCCATTCTCAGCATATAAACATTAATCTCTGTAAATTTCATTCATTTTTTCATAAAAATACATAGCTACGAACTATCCCTTTTTTGTGTTAACACTATTTCCGAATCATAATCCTTGCGATATTTAATCGTACAATTCACAAAAAATGGTAATTAACATTATAATTAGGCAAAGATTACTATTCGGTGGGAGTGATAACTAAAAAGTGGAATAGTTGACAGCTAAAATATATGCTGATAAATTTTTATTGTGCTAAAGAAAAAAGTCTTTAAATTTTGAAAATAATGTACAAAATATAAATATGCAGATTAGAGCGACGGGGGGGGGGGGTAGGGGGCGGTACAGTTGTTAGTACCGGTGCCGCAGAATATCAGGGCTCCGGTACTTTTTTTGTTAGAAATTAAGCCCTGCTAATAAATCATATATTTAAAATGATGTTGTTGTACAAGGATAAATTCAGAGTGTTTTTGCAAAGCTTCAATAAATTTTGTTGGAAATCCTGGCTTCTAGATGCAACTATAATAAGGTATATGGTTTTATTCTATTTTCCCCTATAAGAAGTTTCAACGCCAAAATAACAGTAATTTTATTCGAGTTTTCCAAACCTAAAAATATTGTGTAAAGGCTTGTTAAATTTAAATGGAGGTTAAAACTCAATTTTTAGTTTGATGTGAATTACACGGCAGAATGAACTCACGTTCAAATTTACCTTTTCTTTCTTTTTGGTTTTGTTGATCCTTATCTATCTATATTGCTATTCTATACTAATATTATAAAGAAGTAAAGTTTGTTTATTTGTAGGAGGTAAGCTCTGGAACTACCGAACCGATTTCAAAAGTAATTGTATCAAAATGATGGAGTTAGTCCAACTTAGAATATAGGCTATATCTTATGTCCGTGCCACTGGCCGAAAGGGGGTTCAGGAGCAAAAAATGCGATTTTTGTGTTACTGAAGGGCCCAGAAACATGAAATTTGGAATGGTAATTACTTATAAGATACTAATGATCTCTAAGGACATTTCTTTTAGAAAAATCAAAATTTAAAAGGGATGAAAATGTGCGAAATGCGTTCAAATAAACGTTCTAAATGGCGATCTTTATGCAATTTCAGGAAGTACCAAACGATTTCAAAAATAATGGTGTGAAAATGATGGTGACAATCCTTGCTCCAACATAGTCTGCATTTTATGTCGATGCCACTACCCCTAAAGGGGGTGCAGGAGCAAAAACATGTTCGAAATTGTGATTTTTATGTTACTCAAGGATCCAGATACATGGAATTTGGCATGGTAGTTACTTATTAGATATAAATGATCTCTAAGAACATTTCTTAAAAAATTCGAAATTTAATAGGGGTGAAAATGCGCGAAAACAGTTCTAAAAAACGTTCTAAATGACGATTTCTACGCAATCTCAGGAAGTACCGTACCGATTAAAAAAAATAATGGTGTGAAAATGATGGTGACAGCCCTCGCTCAAACATAGATTGTATTTCATATCGGTGCTACCACCCCAAAGGGAGTTCAGGAGCAAAAAATGATCTAAATTGCGTTTTTTGTAATACTGCAGGGACTAGCAAGTTGAAACTAGGCATGGTAGTTACTTATAAATTATAAATGACCTGTAAGAACATTTCATAAATAATTCGAAATTTAAAAGCGGTAAAAATGGACAAAAACGTTCTAAAAAACGTTCAAAATTGCGATTTCTACGCAATCTCAGAAAGTAACCAACCGATTTCAAAAGTAATGGTTGAAAATTGATGATGACAGCCGCTCCAATATAGGATCTATTTCATGCCGGCGTCACTACCACTATTCTGTTGCATTTTAAAAAAACGTTCTAAATTGTGATTTTTGTGATACAGAAGGGTATAGCAACTTTAAATTTGGTATGGTAATTACTTATGAGATGTAAATACCCTCTGAGAAAAGTTCCTTAAAAATTTGAAATTTAAACGGGATGAAAATGAACGAAAAGCGTTCTAAAAACGTTCTAAATAGCGATTTCTACACAATCCCAGGAAATATAAACCGATTTCAAAAGTAATGATTTCAAATTGATTGTAACAGTCCCCGCTCCAACATAGCCTATATTTTACGTTGTTGTCACTACCACCTGGGGGTTACAGGAGCAAAAAAAGGTCTAAATTGCGTTTTTTGTGTTACTGAGCGCATTTTAAATTTGGAACGGTATTTACTTCAAAGATGCAAATGCTTTCTAAGAATTGTCGAAAGAAAATTCCAAGTTTGAAAGGGTGAAGTGAGAGAAAAACGTTTTATAAGCGTTCTAAATTACGATTTTTATGAAATTGTATGAAATACGAAAACGATTTCAAACATAATGGTTGCAAATTGATAAGATAGAACATATTCAAACATAAGCTATATTTTATGTCGGTGCCACAACCCCTAAAGGGTTGCAGGAACAGAAAACTTTTTAAATTGTGATTTCTGCGGTACTGAAGAGGCTAGAAACTTTAAATATAGCACGGTAGTTACTTATAAAATATAAATGAACTTATAAAATACTAATAGTTACTTATAAAATATATATAAAATATAAAATATAAAATATAAATGTCTTCTAAGAACTGTCGAAAATAAAATGGGGTGAAGCGAACGGAAGGTGCGAAGAGCCTTCTAGAAGAGTCCTAAATTACGATTTCTGTGGAATCTCAGGAAATAATAAACCGATTACAGACGTTATTGGTAGCGAATCAAGAGTGATAGTCCCAGATCCAATGCGGGCTATATTTTATGCCGGTGTCACTATCACTTGATTGGCAAGAATAACAAGAAAGCCTTTAAAAACATCTAAATTCCGTTTTCTATTATTAGGAAATACCAACTGATTCCAAGGTTAATGTTGGCAAATTAATGGTGACAGTGTCAGTTTCAACATTTTTCGAGACATTCTATTTCAACTCTGTTTCGGCATTTTATGTTGGTGCCACTTACACCAGAGAGGTGATAGACTGTTAGACAAGAAGCTTGGAATTTGACATGATGATTAATTTTAAGATGTAAATGTGTTAAGATGGTTTCTAAAAAAATCAAAACGCCAAATGAATACTGAAATGAGCATATGAAATGAGCATAAAAGTCTCAAAATACTTTCTAAATTATCATTTATTTGGAATTAGTTTTAGTTCTTCTCATTAATAAAATCTCACTCCTGTCTCTTGCACTTTTATAATGAAGTTTAGTCAAACTGTGGCTTAATTTGTAATGTTTGAATTATTCCAAAAAGTGTCCTTCTAATAAAAAATAATTATGCAAATATCATTTGGCATATTTCAATTATTACGCGAGCAAAGCCGCGGGGTTTGCTAGTAATATTATAAATGGAAATTGTGTGTAAAAGCTTGAATGAATTTAACGTCTAAATGAATGAATTAATGTTTATGTATCTTTGCATATAGATGGATTACCAACATGGAAAAGAACATAGGCTATGCTTCATTTATTTTATTCAAATATTTTTCTTAATAACTCATAAAAGTTCATTATTTTTTATACAGAATCAATTGTCATTTTCCCGATGAAATTCAACCATCTTTCTTTCTCGTTGCCAAAAAAAGTGGAAATATTAAAATCTGGTGTAATAGTTTCTCCTCAATAATTACTTTCCAACTGAAAGATTTTCCCGTGAAAAAGGAGAATGAAATAAAAAAAATAAGAATAAAAAAATAATAAAAATGTGACGTTATATTAGAAATAAAACGAAAATTTTTAAGAATTTCTTAATAACACAACGTGCATTAATATGATAATATTGATAAATGTGGAAATCAGGCGAATATTACATCATATATCGAGAAGAAAACGGGTATCCTTTAATGTTGAAGTAAAATTGTCTTGAGTTATGTTATCAATTCTTATTATTAGTCCGAGTGCTACGCGACCAAAATAAGTTGAAAACTGCAAATCGTGATAAGAATATACCAATTGGTCAGTATCTATATTAATACAATGCATTTCAGAGGGGGAGGCACGGCGTAAAGTCGTGGGAATTCAAGATGGCGGCTGTTATTCAAAATGGCGTCATTTTTTTTATTTTTCTCAGTATCCATCATATAAATGTGTGTTTCAGGTGGATTTCGATGTTTTTAACGTCAAAAAATTTCGCTTTTAATATTTTCCGTCATAGTTGATTGAGTTTATGAATTCAGTTTGTCTGTTTGTTTGTATCTCTGTCATTTTGCCATTCCATGCTCTAATTCGCTTAAATAACGACGCTCGCTTAAATTTACTCGGATTGTCATGTAATTTATATATGTTATTGAAGTTTACAATAAAATGTTCCGAATAAATATTCAATATATAGGTTTTATAGTCCGTTTACAGGGCCCTAAAAAAAAATTCCATTACGTTATTGTCTATTAATCCGGGTGCTACGGTTGAGAAAACTGCAAATCGTGAGAAGAATATACCGATTGGTGAGTATCTACTTTATATTAATAAAATCCATATGAGAGGGGGAGGCATCACGTAAAGTCGTAGGAATTCAAGATGGCGGCTGTTATTCAAAATGGCGTCATTTTCTGAATTTTCTTACTATCCATCATATAAATGTGTGTTTCAGGTCGATTTCGATGTTTTTAACGTCAAAAATTTCGTTTTTAATACTTTCCGCCATAGTTGAACAAGTTCATGAATTCAGTTTGTCTGTTTATTTGTCTGTCTGTCTGCTTGCCATTCCATGCTCTAAATCGCTTAAATTCATTCAGATTGTCATGTCATGTAGTTTATATATGTTATTGAAGTTTAGAATAACATGTTCCGAATAAAAATTGAAGTGTATAGCTTTTGTAGTCTGTTTACAGGACCCTCAAAAGTTTCCCATTACGTTATTGTCTATTAGTGCGGGTTCTACGGTTGAGGAAACTGCAAATCGTGAGAATGTACTGATTGGTGAGTATCTACTTTATATTAATAGTATCCATATAAGAGGGGGAGGGACCGCGTCAAGTCGTAGAAATTCAAGATTGCGGCTGTTATTCAAAATGGCGACATTTTCTGGAATTCATGTAATTTTCATACTATTCATCGTATAAAAGTGTGTTTGATGTAAAATGTATGTGCCAAATCTGTAAAAATAAGTGTTGCTGTAGAAAGAATAGATTTTCTTGCACATTATTGTGCAACTTCAAAAACGAATGAGACAAATGTAACGAATCAAAGTGAAGTTTTTTTATTCTCTAACTTTAAATGTAACATGCAATATTTTTAATATCTGTTATAATTAAGGTATTAATAAAAATGCATTTATTTATTTATTTATTCCTTCATTTTCCTCACTATAAAATACAAAAACACTTTAATAATTGTCCTATTTTCTTTTTAAGCGTATTTCTGATGTTAAAAAGGGAATTTTTGCAGTTTAAAATATCGAAATTGACATTATAGACACTTTTATATGACGCATAGGAATATAAATGCAAACAATTTTGAATAACAGCCGCCATCTTGAACTCCTATGAATTTGCGAGATGCCTCAACTTCTTATATGCATTGTATTAATATGAAGTAGATACTGATCATTCGGGATACCTTTATCACAAAATGCAGTTTTTTCATACCTAGCAGCTCCACTAATGATAGTTGATTTAACTGATGATCTTTATAGAATTTATACACGAGTTACAAACGCACGTATTCTTTTTTTGGTGTGTCACTGTAAATAAAAGATAAATGCTATGCACACCGTATTCTATTGTAAGTATAGCGTAGTGCACCTCACGGATGTGTGCTAATTTGAATGTGTTTCAGAGAGTATAACATGATTAAAACACATTGCAAACGATTCCCCCCCCCCCCCCCATAGACAATAACGTAATGGAATTCTTTTGAGGGCCCTGTAAATGGACTATAAAACCTATATATTGAATTTTTATTCGGAACATTTTATTGTAAGCTTCAGTAACATACATAAATTACATGGCAATCTGAGTGAATTTAAGCGAGTAGCTATATTTAAGCGAGTTAGAGCATGGAATGGCAAGCAGACAGACAGACAAAGAAACAGACAAACTGAATTCATAAACTCATTAAAATATGGCGGAAAGTATTAAAAACGAAATTTTTGACTTTAAAAACATCGAAATCGACCTGAAACACGCATTTATATGATAGGTAGTATGAAAAATGAGAAAATGACGCCTTTTTGAATAACAGCCGCCATCTTGAATTCCTACGACTTTACGTGATGCCTTCCCCTCTCATATGCATTGTATCAGTATAAAGTAGATACTCACCAATCGGTATATTCTTCTCACGATTTTCAGTTTTCTGAACCGTAGCACATGGATTAATAGACAATAACGTAATGGAATTCTTTTGAGGGCCCTGTAAACGGACTATAAAACCTGTACACTTCATTTTTATTCGGAACATGTTATTGTAAACTTCAATAACATATATAAATTACATGACAATCCGAGGGAATTTAAGCGAGTTAAAGCATGGAATGGCAAGCAGACAGACAGACAAACAAACAGCCAAACTGAATTCATAAACTCATTCAACTATGGCTGAAAGTATTAAAAATGAAATTTTTGACGTTAAAAACATTGAATTCGACCTGAAACACATATTTATATGATGGAAAGTAAGAAAAATCAGAAAATGACGCCATTTTGAATAACAGCCGCCATCTTGAATTCCCACGACTTTACGCGATACCTCCCCCTCTGAAATACATTGTATTAGTGTAAAGTAGATACTCACCAATCGGTATATTCTTATCACGATTTGCAGTTTTCTCAATCGCATAGATTAAGGACCAAGATAGGACATTTATGGCAAAATCTGTAATGGCAACAGTACTAGCGTCACTATCGGCAAGGGGGAAGAACTAACAAACCTCCAAAATTTACCTATGTTGAAGAAATATGTTTATCCTCTATGGTTTGAATATCTATTCGTTCCTAAAACGAAGCAGGTGTCGTGTCAGACGATATTCTATTCATGCTTACTTTATTTATTTAGCTGCTTTTTTTTTCCGTAGTTGTATTGTTCATTTTTAACTTACAAAATGATAATTAGACTAATAATATAAAAGAACGCCGCCAGAAAATTATGTTAAGAATGCAAATATGTAAGTTTATAAGATTAAATTGTAAAAAATCAAATTCAGGTATTGTGTCAATTTATTCATATCGAATAAAATTTTATTGAGTGTAATGTCAGTACCTCTATTTATTTTTAACTTTTAGATTTATACAATACTAAAAATTTGTCGAAAGGAATTTTTCCCTATCTGTAATATTATTATTATTATTTCTTATATGTTAATATTATAAACATTATTGAATTGATTGCACGTTATTTACATTAAAAACAATATTTTTATTTTATCTCTAAGGAAGTGAATATGCATAAATTTTAAAAGATTATTGTAACGATTGTTTAATACGTTAAACTTCATAAATTTATAAAACACGGGCTATAAAAATTTTCCTGCCAAAGGGGAATAATTATGAAATTTTCTGGGACTTGTAGAGTTCAACATTTCGTATATTTTTATGTTACACCATTGCTTTTGATATATAGCAAGACGAAATTTTTACCTAGTATTCGTTGCACTTAAAACCGTTCACTAATGTAAAAAAACAAAACAAAACAAAAACATATATCCGTGCACGAACATAGAATAGATATTAGATATATAGAATAGAATGTCTATTCTATGTTCATGTAACTGTGTAAGATTCTTTCGAAAGCGTAAACATGCAACATTAAAAAAAGAAAGATCACAATAAGATAGATAATAATAAGCATACTACAAGGATGGGGAGTTTCTTCCCCATTGTCACTAAGGGCGCTACGATCGCAATCGCATTACTATTGCGCTCTATGGGAATGTCCGATCTTGGATGTTAATCTATGTCTCAACCGTAGCACCCGGACTATATTTAAAGAAAATTATTATAAATACTTGACGTTTTATTGTCTGCGCACGGTTAACATAGAGATTTAATTTTTAATTAAAAATTGAAATAAGTTAAACAAACAAAACGTTTAAAAAGAAACGCTTAGTAAATTTCAATAATATGCAGCACAAAATTATCCATGTGGGAAATAATGTCATGATTAGCGGGAAATAGTTATTTTCATTCATAAAAACTAAAAAATTAACTCGATTGACTGATTTTTTTTAACCATTTGGAAAAATGGTTACTGTCCTCGGTCAGGGTAGGAAATCAAAAACACATCTGAAGCGTTTTATTAGTTGAAACCCGCATTTTATTCGTTTTCTGATTGGTCTATACAGTAATCTGTATTTTCCCTTTCAACAGAGATGGATACTTCTGTTGCCACTATGACAAAAAGTAATAAAAATTACAAAAAAAAATTTCAGAAATAAATTGAAATACAGCTTTAACAAATTGCATTTAAAAGTACATTTTTTTCTCTATAAGACGGTGTAAAAAGTAATATTGTGCGATGTTTAGAAGTTTAAGAATAAAATTTCATTTAAAATTGGTCCAGGAATAGTAATGTTTAATCCATGGCGTATGTAATGTATGACCAGCTCCGTAGAGGTTAAAAAATTTACAGTACCGAAAAATGCAATCCATGGCGTACGTAATGTATGATCAACTCAGTGCGATTTTTTATGTCTTAAATGTTAGTCTTTGAAAAAAAAAAGGTTTAATATGATTGCGTCAAAGTAACATCATTTCTCTTTGTCAATATCGAAATTAAGGTTTGGAAGTATATTAGAGACGCATTTGTAAATCGTTGGCAACCGGATTTTAATTCCACATTTCTTTTATCTTTAAAAGAGTAAAAATATATTGTCATTTTTGCTAATAGTTTTTTATTTATTTTTTTATAATGGGTTTTAGTGCAGTCTTATAGGATGTAATGCTTAGATATACAAATTTCACACCAAATACCACCTAAAATACACTCTTGTTGTAAAATTATTCCAGCGTTATTTCCACGATTTTACTTGTCCCTCCTTTTTTCATTGGTTGCAATTTCCTTTTTGCGATTGTTTATATTTTTGGTACGAATTTTCATATTTTTATGTCTGAGTTATGTCAAGAATACTATAGGTACACTCGTGGGGGAAAAAAAGTAAACACCCCCCTAATAACTCCTCAACAAATTATCGTAGACGAAAGTTACGGGTACTGAACGATTGGTAATAAAGTCTACTTTTAAATGATGTATATAAAATTTGCTTAGGTGTCATCTACATATTAAAATGAACCATAACTTTGTTTTTTTCAATAGCAGTACACATTTCTGACAGCATAAATGAACTCTACGCCCTTCAATTAGCCTAAAAACAAATTTTTATGAAATTCGTACCATAATTTTCCGAGAAATTAATTACTTTAAAACGAGCGTATTTTAGGGGCTGTATCCAAATTGAAGTTCCCCACTCGATTGTTGACCGAGAGAGCCCCCTTCTTGATCAAGGCAATTTAAGCGTCACTCAAGCGTCATTGAAGACTGCTACACCGCCCCCTGAATACTAGGACTGAGCGCTCACACAAAAATGACACAAAAAGGGCGGCTACCGAAGGCAGATTTATTTTAGCGTAGGTACGGTCCCTTAAATGTAGACACCAGTATTTTATAAAAGATTTCTCTACCTTGTTTATTCTCAGAAAAATGAAGCGGAAAAAACTTGAAAAAATTATTGGCAGGAATATTTAAGGGACCGTACACACGCTGAAAAAAATCCGCCTTCGACAGCCGCCATTTTTGGTCCAGCGCTCAGGCCTAGTATTTAGGGGGCGGTGACTGCTAGATTATAGGATAGCCTAAGAAATTTCAAAATATCTAATCACTTCTCTCTTAGACGGCCCCTTAAACTATCATTTTGCCGTTTTTTAGGCATAATTTGAAAACTACTCGGAAGAAAAATGTGAAATTTTGGATTTCCATAACGCAGGACTTAATAAACCTAAATCCATCAAAAAAATTGCAGGTTGCAATTCATATTTTATTTAAATATTAATTTCATAATTCATATTTCATATCATAAAATTATAAAAATTGCAAATTCAAGGTATTTATGTTTGGGTACATTAGTATTATTACTACACAAAAAATTAACACATTAGGAGTATAATTTCAGGAGATATTAATGAAAATTTCAAAATATAATTTAACATTAGAAACACTAAATTTTGAATGTTTATAATTGAAAAACTTATCATTCAAATGACTTGAAATTTGGTGCCTAGGCATAGTTTGAACTGAAAATTTGAAATATCTTGTTAAAATTGGGTATTGCTATTGAAAAAAAAATGAAGTTTTAGTTCGTTTTAATATGTAGATGGCCCCCTAAGCAAATTTTATATACATCATTTAAAAGTAGACTTTATTTCCCATCGTTCGGTACCAGTAACATTCTTCTACGATAATTTGTTAAGGAGTTAGCAGAAAATGTTTACTTTTTTTTCCACGGCTGTACATAGGAAATACCGTATTATCTCCCATAAAATGTGAGAAAGAGTTGATTAATTATGTATGTTTTAAATTATGGGGAGTGAACTGTTTTGCTTGATTAATGCATTTATCTATTTTTTATGCTACGTGAACGACGCCACGGGTAACATCTAGTAAGTCATACTTTAGTAAAGTATAAAGAACCCTGCTTTTAGAAGTTTCAAGGGAAGTAACAGAAGTGTGAAATTACTAAGTAAAACCGCTAGGGCAAACTACCAAGAATACTTTATAAAAAAAATTTTTTGATTTATTTAAGATTTTTTAAAATATCGCCTGTAAATTACGGGAAAATTTCTATACCAAAATACTAGCAGAATTTCGCCCCTGCAGTAAACTGGCCCTAATCCCATCAAGAGTGAAAAAAAAGTTGGTAAGTGTGATCACAGATCGCACAGAGGGTTTCGTTTAATATCCCTTTCAAAACACTTTAACCTTTTACAAAATATGCTAGTTCCACATTTTGCAACCAGGGGGCGCACTCTATTCGAAACAAACCTGTATCTGAACTAAACTCCGTTTTACAAACTATCCGTAGATATATTAGTCGAAGGGATCGGGCCCATTGCACCCGAGATAGGTAGGTGCCCCCTGGCGGTAAAAATTGGAATTCAAATATGTATGGTCATGATGCATAATATGAAAGAGTGGTCAAAAGAGTATTGGCAAAAGTTAAAAAATTGCACCCGGGTGAAAAAGGATGGAGGCTAGAAAAATTGCTAAAAAAACAGAAGTTAGAGCCCGGAAGCGTAAATATTATAAGACCTTTTGAAAATTTTATGATTTTTCGTGTGATCACATGTGTTCTGTTATAAGTATGCAAAATTTTACATCTCCAACTTAATTAGGGGCTGAGTTAGAATAATTGCTTAAAGTACACAACTTAGAGCCCAGAGAGGTAAATATAAGACTTTTTCAAAATTTTATGATTTCTAATTGGATGTGAGGCATTCAGCTATAAGTATTCAAAATTTCAAGTCTTCAACTTCATTAGGGGCTCAGTTAAAAAAAAAAAGTTTAAAATACACAAGTTAGAGCCTAAAGGAGTAAATATAAGACTTTTTCAAAATTTTATGATTTGTCGTTTGATGTGAGGTGTTCAGCTATAAGAATTCAAAATTTCAAGTCTTCAACTTAATTAGGAGCTCAGTTAGAAGAAGAAACTTAAAATACACATGTTCGAGCCCAGGGGGGTAAATATGACTTTTTCAAAATTTTATGATTTGTCGTTTGATGGGAGGTGTTCAGCTATAGGAATCCAAAATTTCAAGTCTCCAACATATATAGTTTCTGAGAATGGGATCTGTGACAGACAGAGGAGCGAGACAAATAGTGTTTCGTCAGATGAACGTAATCCTGAAAAGTGCGAAGTGCTGGAAAACGTGAATTCGCTGAACTTAAAACCGGGTTTCGCTTGTATTTATGAATATATTTAATTTCATTTGTTTGTATATTTAATTTTTTATGAAAGCTCAATACGTGATAGGGCCGAGAGGTTCTTCACATTTGATTTATTTTATATTAATTCAATCAAATTTATCTTTTTGATACCGATTTTAAATTTGATTGTATATAATTACCGTTTCAAAAAAAAAAAAAAAATGTGTTTCGCATATCGTAATTTTGAACAACTTTAAAATTTCATATGATAATATATAAATATTTATAATTCGGTGAAACACAGCTGTTTTCATTGCGTATGCGAAAAAAGAAATGCAGATTGTTTCCGCTCTGTGATCATAGCATATCGGAAACCATTATTCGAGCAACTCCATTATCAAACTTCAATGAACAAGTATTGATACGGTATCGCGTGATAGCGTTTGGATAACAACATGAAACATATGGAGAACGTACATTATTTATTTCGTGCTATAGATTTATATGCACATATTCTATAGATTTCTATATCAATAAGGAAGATAATGATGCAGTAGGAAGTTATCGTTTCCGAATAAAAAAATAATAGTAGCTATAGATGTCAGTATGAAATTTCAATTAAAGTAATTTTATGCGGCTGTTTTATAAATAAAAATCTTTCAATTGCTTTTATATTTTAATCAGCGTTACCAAATTTGGCGGATTTTTTTATTCCACCGATAGTTTATTCCGTCGAGAAGTTCTGAATTCATAGCAGAAAGTTTTGAATAGTAATTATTTTAAATACTATTCACGAAAGTCTTCACCAGTGGCTGAGAGGTTCTGCTCTCGAAGTTGGTAGACGGGAGGTGCTGGATCCGGCCGTCGGCCTAACCATTCGGAGTTTTCGTGGTTTTCTTCGAACCTTGGGAAACCTTGCGTAAATACGGGTTAGGTTCCCTTAGAAAGACTCCCCACGGAGGGCACTCCCCCTAGGGCCTATATCCCTGGAGTAGATAATCGGCCGTCAAAAATCAAGCCCATTCACGAAATATCTTCCAATAAAAAAGCAAAACATTATTTTAAAAGTGGCTGTCGGGTCCACACTTGTAAATTTTATAATATAGTTCTTATTTCATGTCTTCTGTACTATTTGCATTGTTTAAGTTATTATTTTATTCAATTTAGTTTACATATATATAAAGAATGTATGGCTCTGGGGACTTTTTCTCCTACCTTACCCTCAGTTTGCTTAGCGCAATCTGCCAATTCTAATGCTAAGGAATTTGTTTTTTACAAATTCCAATTTTGCTTTTTTTTATGCATGTCCAAGCATAACGTTTCAACAGATACTCTGATTTTCAAACACTTTTTTCCTTGGAAAGATTTCAATCTGTAGGTGGTTTTCCATTTTAATGTAATCAAGGTCTAACGATAAATCTTTTTTCGTGCCTTTTTTACTTTATAATATTTAACTTTCGTAAAGACTGGCCAATTCGTTGCCAATTTTAGCATGATATTAAGATACACTGTTATAAATATTTTTAAAACAGCTGTCGTATGCTTTTTATTTTTTCCATTATCCATCGTCCTTTATATCTTTTTAATACATCATCGTTCACTGTCGAAACGTGCGATATTTTCGAGAAAGATAATTAAAATGAATGTAAATTAAAGTCCTGCATCGGGTCGGAAATTCGATTTTATGCCGAATGTTACCCAACCCGCGGGCCTGGTCGTGTCGTGTCTGCGCTATTTTTTTAACGCGGATCGGATTCGAGTCGGATTGGTTCTAATTTATTCGGAGTTCATTTCTAAATGAGTAAAGAACAACCTACAATTTACAACAGTTAAAACTTCTTTACCAATTGAACAATTGTCTCAAAAATTAATCTAATATAATTACATATGCAGCATTTATTTCAGTTCCAAAAACAACCTACGATTTATTCTGTTGAGCTGATTTATATATCACACCAGATGCTGTGATCGTTATAGGTTAGTTGGGTGAATTAGTCCTCCAGATACGTCCGAGATGGCTCAGTTATTAGAGCATTGGCGGCTTCAGCCATGACATCCCTGGTTTGAATCTTGGCCCGGACTTTTCCCCCATTTGGAAATTTACTACTGTTATGATTTATTTACCAATTGAATAATTGCACTAAAAATTTATCTAATATAATTATGCATTATGTTTACTGCAGTTCCAAAAAAAACCTATGCTTTATTATGTTGAGCTGATTCAAATATCAGACCAGATGCTGTGATCGTTATACATTAGTTGGGTGACTTAATCCTCCAGATTCGTCCGGGATGGCTCAATTGGTAGAGCATTGGCGGTTTCAGCCAAGATATGCCTGGTTCGAATCCTGGCACGGACTTTTTTCACCCATTTGGAAATTTACTACTGTTATGATTTATTTACCAATTGAATAATCCTTCTATATATAAAAAAAAGTTTTGATTTGGAAATGGACAAATGAAAATCTGCGTAGATATTCCCGATAGATCGGCATCCAATTTGAATGCTTAAGCATGGCCTTTCTTCGTTAATATTAAAAAAACTGTTGCATACAAAAATATGAAAATCGGTGGTATTATAAGAGCTGTTAAAAAATACCGGGAGAATATGACACTGTTTACTTAATTCATTTTACATTAGCTTGTTTTCAAATGTTTAACTAATTTTTTAATTAAATACGAAAATAGCCATTGTATCTCTTAACAGCAGCAGATTTGGTCTTAAAAATCCCGAATCCAAGGAAAAGGAATGGAAACCCGTTTACAGAGAGATCGCTACTGTTTTTTTTAAATTTTAATTCAGTATTTTTAAAGCCGATCATATTAGCGTGCTTTTTTTATTTTGGTGTGCCTGAACGGGGGATTGGCGAGCGTAGCTCGTAAGGGGCAAAGCCCCCTAGTTGTGTAAAAAAATAATCTAATATTAGTGATATAATTACAGAGTATTTTTCCATAATTAGTTTATAATGTGAATCAATTTTCTTCCATTTCGGGTTGGCTTCTCGTTGAAGCGATTGAAGTGTGGATCGGACTATACCCGACTCATGCAGGATTCGTATGTTAACTAGTCGGATATATCAATCCCAAAACTTTCTTCCATCTCATACATGTTAATACTTCAAAATTCGCTATCACACTGCCAAAATTAAATGGCAATCTATGCCCATCATGAGGATTCTGAAGATATCAAAGTCCGTTCATTAGTTTATGAGATATGACTACCACTGAAATCGTGTAAATCCAGCAAAATGCAGCCTAGCAGCGCCTCCTATTGGGTGCTTTACACCAAAACTACCTAGCAACAACTTATGTCAACGTCTAAATGAATCTGAAGTTTGGGGAAAATCCGTGCAATAGTTTTTGAGATAGAGCTATTGCAGAAATCGTGAACATTCCAGCAGAGCAGCGCCACTTGTTGGGCGATTAACACCAAAACCTAATCAGTAACAACTTGTGTCAACGTATCTGAAATTAGATGAAAATTCGTGCATTAGTTCTTGAGATAGAGCTATTGCGGAAATCGTGAAAAATGTAGCACAGCAGTGCCACCTGTTAGGCGATTTACACCAACACGTAATCAGCATCAAGTTATATCAAGTACTAACTGAATTTGAAGTTTGAGGAAAATCCGTAAATTAGCTTTTCAGATAGAGCTATAGCGGAAATCGTGTAAATCCTGCAAAATGCAGCATAACAGCGCCACCTGTTGAGCGATTTACACTAAAATGTATAAAACATGAATTCATGTCAAGGACTAGATCACCCTAACCTAGGCACCAACCAGAATCTGGCATAGGTGTTAAAAACCTAGGCAGGAAATTCCCTTCCATGACTCAGCCAAAGCCACAACCAGGGCAACAGACCCAGAAAAACAGCAGGTATTTACCAAAGAAAAATTAAATATAATACATAATAAAAAAGTAAGTGCCCCGACACTTACAAAGAAAAACATAATGGTATACAGAAATTTAGGACATTTACAATTTTTGACATATGTCTCAAGCTCTTAAAACAAGGCAAACAGGATTTATAGACAATTTTTTACAATATTGCAATTGTCTTTAAAATAAATTCCTAATCATATATAAAAACTAAAAATATATCCAAGCTTGAATTTAACAGATCAAATATCAGCAATTGTGATACAACTTTGTAGTTTTTAAAATGTTCAAAAACCATAAAAGCCAGTCCACAAAGTTCATAAAGTCATATAATGTTCAGAATTTATACCTTATGAATGAAAAATTTTTATTTAAATCATTATAGATTCTACACAATGTTCTATAGTTAGATCTCGTCAGAAGAACACATCTTAAGTTCCACTCAAGTGTTCTATTGCGTATCATAGGAAAACAGTCCCTTGAAACACGACAACTCTGAAATAAGTAATGAGGCGTATCACCACGTTTTCCACATGTACATTTGTCGTTCTGACGTTTACCAATTTTATGTAAATACGCCGGAAACGCTCCGTGGCCACTGATAAAGTATACTACGATTTGAGAATCACACAAAAAATCTAGGCTAACGTCCGGCAAAACTTTGTATGTGTCTCGACCTTTGACTGAATAAGACCAACGAGTCTGCCATTCTTTCATATTTTTCGTACGAAAATGGGATTTTAATACACAGATAGGTATCGAAAGCTTTTCTTCTGAATCAAAAGTGTTATTTAAAATAACAGACTTTGCCAGTTCGTCGGCACGTTCGTTTCCCGCAATTCCTACATGCGATTTTATCCATCCAATATGCACCATCTTATTCCTCAGAAGACGAAGACTAGTAAAAAGTTCAAATAATATATCGTTGCTGGGAAAAAGTCTGCGAAGAGCAGACACTGAAGACAAACTATCTGTGTAAATATAAAGCTGACGATAAGAAACTACATTGAACCATCTAATTGCCTCGAGGATGGCGTAGAGCTCCGCTTGAAAAACGGTATTATACTCACATAATCGTATTCTCTTAGTAAAAATTTCCACATTTTGAAAATATACTACAAATGCTGCCGCCACTCCCCCAGGCATCCTGGAACCATCTGTATAGGCAATCGGAAAGTTTCTGTTAGGAACATACTTAATAACAGGTGCAATAAAGTTGATGTTATGCTTATCGTAAAAATTTGGATAGTTATATGTTGGCAGATTTTTCGAGACATCTTCGGAGTGTATCCGGTTGCCATCAATTTCCAATGAAATATCACCATGAATTATGTTGTGTAAATGGCTAGAATTATTAAGCTCAATATCCATTGGCAATACTCCCGCTAAGACGCACAGCGCCTCCGTCGAGGTTGATCGATAACTTCTTATTAATGTCAATAGACAAATCCTCTGACACGACGAAAGTCTTCTTAAACCGTGAATTTTCAAATCTTTATACCACACTTCGTGGCCATAGGATATTTGTCTTTTAAGCACTGTCTCATACCAGATCTTTAGAAGCTGCACCGACACTCCGATGTCTCGAGTTCTCACCTTTCTTACATTACAAGTGAAGGAAATAAGTTTACACCTTACCATATCAAGGTGATCCAACCAATTAAATGTACTATCCAATAGAAATCCTAGATATGTAATGTTATCCTTCACTGGAATTGATGTGCCTTGACATTTAAAAATCGGTTTTCTCTTCTTCATAGTGTTTTTTCCAAAAAGCATAGACTCTGTTTTAGTCAAATTTAAATGTAAATTAAGCTCTTGGCACATATTCGAAAAAACATTGATTGAGATATTAATTTTGTTTTCTAAAGCCGCTCTGGTGTTGGCACCTTCCACTACCACGGAATCATCCGCATAGGATATCAAATCAAGTTGATGTTCGCTGCTTCTTTTAATTAAACGATCTGCTACCAAAGTCCAAATCAAGGGGCCCAGACATGATCCTTGCGGACAACCCTTAAACAGTCTAAACCATCTTATACCACGTATAAATCTAAAACCAATTAATCTTATCGATATATAATTTTTTAAAACGTTCTTTAGGTATTCATATAATGGAAGATTATTTATTATTTCCGCTGCTATATTCCAATCTAAAACATCGAACGCACCTGCTATGTCGAAGGAAACTGCTGCACAGTATTTAAAATCTTTCAGAGCAATAACAATTTTCTTTTTAAGCGTATCCATTGCTGTCACCGTGCCTCTCCCTTCCCTGAAGCCGTGTTGTCTATCATCTAAGTAATAAGTAGACTCCAGCATAGTTAAGATTCTAATCTTGATCATACGCTCATATATCTTTGCAATTATAGGCAATAAGGTAATGGGTCTATATGACTTATAATGTCCTTCAGGTCTATTTCTTTTTCTAAAGAAGATTACTACCCCCTTTTTCCAACGACTTGGGAAATGCGCAAAACGTAGACAGGTATTAAACAGCTGTAACATAAAAACTGTAAATCTTTTACATAAATTCTTGATGATCAAGGCATCCACTTCATCATATCCCGGGGCCTTATTATTATGTTGCTGCTTCAGTGCAAAGGCTAATTCTTTCCTTGTAAACTTATTATAATCAGGGTCGGTTTGACAATCTTTAGTGCTCGTAAAATAGTGAACATGATCAGGTACATCCTCTATACCAAAGTGCTCTGTCATCAGATTATGTGCTACCTCATCATAAGAATCAAAAACGTTTGAATTTTCAAGCGTTGAGAAAGCCATATCTTCGTATCTAAACTTCTTCCCTGATACAAATTTGAAAAGGTTACCGTAAACTTCATCTGTTTTCGAACAATATTCTAACCAACCCTTTCTCTTCGCTTTTCTTATCTCTCTTTTATACTGTTTTCTAATACTGACATATGATTCTCTATAATGTACGTTCTCCAAGTTGCCTCTATATCTCTTATAACATGCTGACACTTTATTTCTCAACACTCTGAGATCCGGAGTATACCAAGAGACTGATGGCTTATGAGAAAGTTCGCCTTTTTTAAAAACTCTGTCCATGCAATAATGCAAGTAATCGCTAAATCCATCAATCCACTCTTCTAGTGACGTCTGATCACGTACTCGATCAAGTGTAGAAGACATTTCTTCATATTTCTTAACAAACTCCTTATTAAATCTTGCCATCGACTTGTTCTTTGTCTTATAACGCTCATGTGTACGACGTATCGGAACAAGACATAATTCAAACACTATGTAACGGTGATCCGAATACGAGAAAATTGAATCATCAACTTTCCAGTTCTTCAAATGTGGTAAAATATCTACTCCCAACAGGGTGAGATCAGGTCTTCCTAAATGATCGCCCTGGACATATGTATGCGGAGCTGTGACGTCATTAACAATTCTTAAATCAGAAGACATAATATAGTCCGCAAATATTTCAGTTCTTTCATTTTCTCTGGCATAACCAAGCATCTTTAATGGAACATTAAAGTCACCTCCAATGACAATGTGTGTCGCTTGTTGATAGTACACCATCCAGGGTGACATGTCATTATCCAAATTTCCAGAGGGCGGAGCATACACAGACCCCAAAATAACTGGACCACTCTCCAAAGTTACAGTTATAAAAACAGCGTTACTTGTCTCAAAACCTTTCACTATTGCATAAACCTTATCAGTGCATAAAATACAAGCAGAGAAGGAAGCCGAAGGAAAGCACAGCCAGCCCGGAGGAAGACCAGCAAAAAGACCATTATATGTATAAGGATCCTGACATAAAAAGAAATTAGCACCACTACTCTCCGCATATGATGCCAAAGCATCATTTGCATCCGAGCAGTGATGCAAATTGATCTGAATAATCACCAGACTATCTGCGCCACCACCCACAACAACCCCATCCACTGTTATAACCGTTTGGAAAGAAGTTCAGCACGATATTCTTGGTAGCAAGGGCATTCCATGCTATCAGCTCTATGAGAATTATCCGTATCATCATCCCGTCTAATACAATTAATGCAACTTTCTTCAGTTTTTGTACAATCTTTTAATTCATGATCACCTGCACACTTGGGACATTTTTCACTATCTGCACATTTTTGACTAACATGACCGTAAGCCTGACACCTATAACACAGAACTATAGGGACGAAACGAACAATTCTAATCTATCCAAGTCAATACACACTCTCTTCCTCTCCAACAAAAAATCTGCTCCTTCCATATCTACATCTACGATCCAATTCTCCATTCCACGACGTGTCGGGTAATGGCGAACCACCTCCACATCCGAAGATGCAGGAAGTCCACCATCAGTCAACACATTAGCCAGAGAAGTCCTTATACCCTCCTCAACCACATCCGCACCTACGCTCAGGATCAAAAGACGTTGTCGTCTTCTCCTTGGAACCGTGACTTTTACTTTGTCCTTAATACGTTCGTCGTTTTGTAAAAAGTCTTCATTTTCTCTGTATCCTCTCTTGTTTTTACTCTTAAAACCAACTGTCCGGCTTTCGTAGGAACCACGTCATATGGGGTCGGGCTATATGACGTGGTTGCTACGAAAGCCGGACAGTTGGTTTTAAGAGTAAAAACAAGAGAGGATACAGAGAAAATGAAGACATTTTTACAAAACGACGAACGTATTAAGGACAAAGTAAAAGTCACGGTTCCAAGGAGAAGACGACGAAGAGGTCATGTCAAGGACTAACTGAATCTGAAGTTTGATGAAAATCCATGCATTAGTTCTGGAGATTGAGCTAAAGTGGAAATCGTGAAAAATATTGCATAGCAGCGCCACCTGTTAAGTGATTTACACCAAAAACTAATCAGCACTAATTCATATCAAGGATTAAATGAATATAATTTTTTATTAAATTCCGTTCATTAGCTCTTGAGATAGAGCGGCCACAAAATTTGTGTCACACACACACAGACAAACAGACAGACACACTCACAGACAGACATTTAGTAAAAACATGTTTTTATGGTTCTATGACCCCTAAAACGTGTAAATCCGTCGAAAACCGAAATTTAAAAATTTTCATGAATCCAGTACTTTCTTCTTCTAAAGGTACAAGAAAGTAATAAAAAAGAAGTGTTTCCACAAAACCCCGAAGGTAAGAAACAATATCTTAGAGACTGTTTTATATTATTTTTCTTAAAAATTACTTCCTTACTGTCATATTGTTTACGAGCAGAAGTCGCACTTTTTCGTGAAAATCAAATATTATTTTATATATTTCCATTATGCCGTTTATCAATACAAATAACCAAAAACATCTTGGTCATAATAAAAAATGTTTTTCAGGCGCTGAAACATGCAATTCAGGAGCTGTTCGACAAAATAAATACTTTTTTGAAAACTTTATGATTTACTCTCATGTGGCGCATTAACGAATGGCTAATACGGGCTCTGGCTTAAATATGTCTTACTTCCAGAGTTACAATATCATAGGTATTAACCTACCGTTTTTTCTTCAAGAGAAACAGCTTGTATGCAACCTGACTTTTAGTTATTCTTAAATAAATAAATGTCACTGAACTGTAATGTGTTCTTTTAAATTGCAGTTACAAATATACAGGGTGATTTGCTTTTACATGAGGCCCTGGCGACAGTCAAGGAAGCGAGATGCTATTTGCATGAGTTTATTTTATGGCGTGGGCTCTAGAATGAAATAAAGAACAACAATCAAGGTCTCAGAGTTACAAGTACAGTAAAAAAATTTTTTGAAATTGTCAAACAGCAGCACGTTCGTAATATGCGACCAGCTAAACGTTGCTTTTTAACGCTAATTTATGCTTTTTTTTTATCGTGAAAATAAAAACAATTACGTGTTGCTTTTTGAACTTTTCGAAAATTCGTCAATGCAACCGTAATTGTGAGTCCTTGCTATTCTATGCCAATGCTATATTCTTGTTGATTTCTATGACTCATTGTCGAGCCCGTGACTTAAAATAACATCATTAATGGCATCCTGTTCTCTTATATATCGGAAAGTTTGTTTTATAATCATCCTGTATTTTAAAAACTGTTATTGTATCTGATTCATTTTCAAATAATTTCCTGTTTCTTTAATTTTCCAGCAATAAATCTCCTGATATTTCTTCTATCCATATAATAAAGGACAATCGTGTCCGTGCGTAACACTGACGTCATTTTAAGATTGGCAACAACAAACGATTAAATTTAGCTTTTACTGCATTTTTTTTTAAACTTCTAAACATCGCACATCTTCAATTTTTATAACTCCGACTAGGAAAAAAAAAATACTTTCAAATGTAATTCGGCTGGAAACTGTATCCAAATTACTCATTTTTTATGGTTTTAAAAATAACATTCAAGCGGGATTTTTTTCTTTTTTAAATCTATGTATGTTGTGTGCAGACAAGGAAAAACATATCGATTTGCACTTAAATTAATATAAATAACTCAGCATTTGTTTCCAGCTTATATTCCATAGCAAAATTAAATCTTCATAATTAAATAAAAAAATAAAATATAAACAAAGTACAGATTTAAGGCATGTAATTAACTACGCGCTTAAACCACTGAAATGATCAGAATAAACTAGTTGGATGTGCCAATTCCAAAACTTTCTTCTATCTTATACATCTTAATATTTTAAAAAGTAGTTACACATGTTAATACTTCAATATTATTAGTTCAATACTATACTAACTTTGATATTCATCTTAAATTTTTGCTTCCGTCAATTAAACGGGCTAAAAACGAGTTAATCTATATCATGATATTTGTTAAAATTAATAGTTTTCCCTTATTCCGTTGTTATCAGCTGTTTGCGAATAACCGGCTTAGCAGGAAGCGAGTTCCCGCCGCTGCACGAGCCACCGATGGACAATAGAACTACGAAAAATCCAGAAAAGTATACAGGGGCGCGGCAGTAAATAATGGTAAGTGATATTTTTCACTTTTGGAGATATTAAGAAAAAAGTTTTTATTTACATGCATTTGGATACAAATGTAGTTAATTTAAAACCTGCAAAAGATGGTTAATTTGCTATCGAGAGTTTTTATCTTATAAAACTTACTTTATTGAACCATCTTGACCGATTTCAACCTTAACATGTAGAATGCCAAGTCTATTTTGTCTGTCTTTCCGTTTGGGCCACGAAATAAGATTCCAGTTACCCAATCTATGTCAGTCACCGATGGCTGTCGCGGCACTCACGTATTAAATAGAGCCTAAAATAATTTAGGGGCTCGGCAGTAAATAATGGTAAGTTGCATTTGTCCCTTTTGGAGATATTAAGTAAAAAGTTTTTATTTACATGCATTTGGATACAAATCGCGTTACGAGTAACCCGAGATACTACTGCGATCTTTTGAGAGAATGTAGAACTTTTTATTAATTTCTGTAGTAAATGTACTAATTACTGTAGTAAGTAAAAAAACTTAATTTTATAATTTTGGCGTTTACCATTATTTACTGACGAGCCCCACAATTCTTCGATTCACAAAACTGCCCGCTTTAACGTGTTCATCATACATGTCTGCATAAAACTAGTAGATTTCAAGTTTTTATATGCAATACGCTTTTCCAGGGTGATCCAATAATCTGAGGAGGTAACAACAAATTCAATTACGGTAGCTGCTGTAATTCGTCCTGCAATTCGCCGTAATTAGGGCTCGTCAGTAAATAATAGTAAGAGCCAAAAAAAGCTATTGAATATAAAAACATGAAATCTAGTAGTTTTACACAGACATCTATAATGAATACGTTGAAGCGGGTAGTTTTATGAATCGAAGAATTGCGGGGCTCGTCATTAACCCTTTATCTACAGCATTATGATCTACATTAATTTTTTATCATGTAATTTTTTTTTCAGTTACCACAATGAAAATTAAAGGATAAACATAAAAAAAAAAATACTCACTCGTGAGAAATTTAATTCCTTAAAGGTAATTAATTAAAGTGGTACTTTAAAGCACCGTCAGTACACTATGACTGAAATATCGTAACAGAAATCACACAAGGTATTTTTTTAAATGGCACCAGAATTGTGGTAAAATATTTTTAATTTAGTAAGTGTGTGAAACATAGCCTTTTTTCTTATTTATAAATAATTTTTTTGGCAAATTCCGGTTTCAAGCCTTTATTTAAATACTTTAGCATTGAAAATGCTTTTCCCCTGAAAAGGTTAAAAAAACTATTTTTTTTAAAGGTTCGATCTTGTTAGCATCGATCTTGTTAGCCTGTTATCCTTTAGTTATGCGACGTCTATATTCTAGGGACAAGATGTTCTCTCGCATCTCCACATATGCAATATATGAATTTACATATGCCATTTATAGCATAGCAAAAAAGAGCCGGTGCCACAACTTTTTCGATTTCCTATAAAAAATAATAATGCAACAGAAAAGAAGTACTAGGAGAATTATTACTACACTACATTTTAGTAATTACATTTTAAAGCACATGAAAACGATGGAAAACTAGTCAGACGAAAAGTAAACAAGAATTTTTTCTCCAACACCCAGTGTACTGACAGTACTTATAAGTACCACCAAGTAATTCAACTGTTAAATCAAATACATACACCGTTCACATAAAATAGCTAGTCAAATTGTATTATAAGATCATAATGAACACATAAAAAATATCCATCACTTATCTTATATCCTTTACTGTGTTTGCAGTAATAAAAAGTCGAGCGTGACAATCTGTATAAAATGTCAGCACAAAACACATCGACTGTTTGAAAGATAGCCTCCTTCTTCGCTAAAATAACAAACCTAGAACTACTGCTCCATGTATCCGGATAGTGGAGTTAAAAGAGTGTTTTTGCAAAGTGCCATTAGAATATTAGTAATATTCATTATGGAATGAAAGTTTAAAGTGAATGGTACTTATAAATACCGTCAGTAGATAAAGGGTTAAATAATGGTAAGCCCCGAAATTATAAGTGCGTTCGCAATGACATAAATACGTAGCACGTATAGTCGTTCTCTGTGCGTCCGTCTGTCGCATATAACAGCGCAAAAACTACACAACTGAATGATTTGAAATTTAATATAATTAATCTTTACAGAATTTTGTCGCGTGATTTTAAATTTTATGAAAATCGAATCAAGACTTAAAAAGATGTTAATAAAAGTTTTATTCATTCTATTAAAGCCTATCTTACGTAAGTTATTCAATGTTATTCCATTATAGGTAATTATTCTAGGATGGCATGCTGATTGCGCCATATTTAAGAAAAAGTATTATTGTTTCGGTATTACTGAATTTGGTATAGATAATCTTAATAAACTTAATATTCATGCATTTTAGTATAAGAGTGCAGCTATTTCACCAAGATGTGAATATTTATAAAACTAGTTACAGTACGAATGCACTTCATTTGCTATTTTTCACGTACAATTTCCGACTTGTTTTAGACTACAGAAATATTTTATTTTAAGTAAATTTTGCATGTATTTGCTTCGTGAAGATTTTACTAAAAATTGACATCTTTATATTTAATTTTTTAAATTATTATAATGATTTGTATCTTTATCTAACATAAACATCGGATTTCCCATTTAGTTTAAAAATTCAAATTGGAAAATAATGTCGGTTCGAAAAATAAATAAATAAATAAATAAACTCAATTTAGTCAGTATTATTTATATACGTCTATGTTTACCTACTTTTCAGTGAAGTAACTTTATTTATTTTATAAACGTTTATTTATTCTTTAGTCGTTATTGTTAGAAATCTCTTTTAGTATGTAGAGGTCTTTGTTCATCCTGTCATTTGATTTAATTCATTATCAAACATTTTCCTTTCTGCACTATATCTAATTCCAGGTGTTTTCGATCTCTAAAGATCAAATTCCTAAAAATAAATCTCCAAAGAATGTGAAATATGATTCAGTTTGTCTTGTTTTTTCTCTTCTTTTTCTATTTTATTTGAAAGATGGTTCTTTTGGAATGTGAGTTTATCTTCTGCGCCTGCGCCTAGATCGATTGAAGATACCCTAAACCAGGTGTTGTTAATGCAACCAATTTTTTATTTTATTTTCTCCGAATCTACTTTTTTTTATTCGTTTTTTTAAATAAGCATAAATATATATATATATATATATATTTCAAGTTCAAAATAAATCAAAAATTGCAAAGTCAACTAAAAAATGTTAAAAAGATATGCGGAATCATTATTTTTATCTAAAGTAGAATTTACGTAGATTAATTTTAACGCAGTTATTCTAATTGATAAATAAATCATATATGTAAATTTCCAACTGGGGGAGAAATGACCAGACGAGGATTTGAACCAGGGATCTCTTGGCTGAATCCGCCAATGCTCCCGGACGAATGTGGTGGATCCAATTCACCCTGTTAACCTTATTGATTACTAGCTGTTTAACCCGTTCTATGCACGGGAACTGATGAATTTAATTATAAACCCAAAATTAAAAATAACTATTCGATTTGGAAAAATATTTTTCTACTACTGTACCTTTTTCTTAAAATGAAATTTAATTAAACTTAAACTTACACTATGTGCAAAATTACTTAAAAGATGAGACAGTATTCAAAAAATTACTTTAATACCTTAGTACTTTCAACTATAAAAACATCGTTTTCCTCAGAGAAATAAAAGAAATATATGTTTTTATAGTTGAAAGTACTAAGGTATTAAAGTAATTTAGCATTTTTTGAATACTGTTTCATCTTTTAAGTAATTTTACACATAGTGTAAGTTCAAGTTTAACTTTTAAAGATGAATTAAGCATTTCTATTTATTTATTTACTGAAATTTAATTTATTATGTTACTCTGGCAGCAGACGATAAAACGATGAAAAAGTTTTGTTGATGTTTGTGATAAAATGTGTTTCTTTATTTTTAAAAATTTGTAATAATTAAGCGCAATTAAATAATCTGTAATTATTTGCATGTGATGTAAAAGAACTATCGTAATACCCGCTAGAGCTTCTTAGAATTGCAGCGTGGCGTAAGTAATATGTATATCTCTAATTCTTTTCATGTGAGGTAAAAGAATTATCGTAATACCCGCTACAATTTCTTACCATTGCAGCGTGGCGTATGTAATATGCAGTGCGTCTTGCAATAGAAAGATAATTGTTGTGGTAAGAATTTTATTGTGAATTTTTAAATGTTGGCAGCTGCTATAACGAAAAATGTTTAAGTTTGATAGGAAATTGCTGAAAAATTGGTGGTTTTTTATTAATTAAAAATTAAATATAAATTCTTTCGATTCCGGATTGTTTAGTTACCTATGGATGGTAATGGAAATCCAGAAAGCGCTGGACACGGAATTACACTACATTAATTTTTCACAATTTATCTAATTCGTAAATGAATCATATTACATGTAAATTTACAAAAAGGGCGAAAAATGTCTGGATCAGGATTCAAACCCTGATTCAAGCTTGGCTGAAACCGACAATGCTCTACCATCTGAGCTATCCTGGACGAATCTGGGTCTATATCATATGATTTATTTACCAATTAGAATAATTGTGTTAAAATTAATTTTGTGTAATTACGTATCCTGCGATTTATTCTGTTGAACTGATTCAGATATCAAGCCAGATGTAATCAATAAGATTAGCTGGGTGAATTAGATACATCAGATTCGCCCGGCATAATTCAGATGGTAGAGCATTGGCGACTTCAGTCAAAAGATCTCTGGTTCGAATCCTGGTCTGGACATTTAGAAGGAAATTTAGTTAGAAATTTATATCTCATAGAATTTACATACTTGTATAAAATGGCATATAGAACGTCTCCCATAAATCAGTTCACTTTTAAAAATTCACAAAAAAAAAAAAAATAAATAAATAAATAATAGTTATGTCAGAGTGCAGTATGCTTCATGTAGTTTATGAAAATGTTCGGAATTTTTGTGGCAAAAAAAAAAAAAAAAAGGTTCAATTTTTAAAACTACTTTTTGATACAAAAGTTCTGACCATTTGCAAACCTGAACTGCACTCCGATATGACAAATAATTAATTTTTTTTTAGGGTTTTGAAATCAAAACTTACTTATGAGTTTTCTGAACATTTTTTTTTTTTTTTTTTTTTTTTTTTTAATCGCCGGAAAAAATTCCACTCCTTGACAAATTCTTCAATCTAAAGCTGCATGAAATTAAATCACTGCGATGTCCCGGTAACTGCGCAGCTTAGCCCTTTTTCGCATTTTTTTGTTTGTTTGTTGAACACACACATCCGACTTGTGTGCTTGATATCAAGTGTTTGCTTATAAACCGTCGTCGATTTATGTCTCTAACAGATACGGGTCTAAAAGGGATTTTTTCCCTGTACATAGCGATTCCGCTTTTACGGATATTACTGTATATCTTTTGAAAAATAAAAGGAAAATGTTTAACATGTGTGTCAATGCATTTTGTGTTTCAGACAAATTTTATGAAAATTGTCAACGTCGGAAAAGTCTCTCCTTCACTCACAATCCCCTTCCTTATCGAGAGCCTTGCGGGTCAAATTCTTAAATGCCTATATTCTAAATCTTAATGCAAAAGAAAAAAAAATAACTAATTAAAAACTTTTGACATGGTCTTATAAATTTTAGATGATACTATAGAACTAGTAGCTATAAGAAATTATCGTTTAATAATTACATGCAAGCAATTTAAAGAAATCAGTAATATTTATTCATTAATGGAATTTTCAAGCATTTTGCTTTAATATATAAGCATAATTTCTGACGGTATAATCCCGTCTCATGTTGATAACGAAATTTCAGCTTCATGATTATTTCACTTTCTCAGTAAAGCATTATTCTTCATTATCATGCACCACTTTACGAATAAACATTAAAATATTCTGTGGTGTATTTAAAATTATTGACAAAAGATCCAAGAATAAGCATTTTGCGCCTTTGAATTTTACATTTAATCAGCGCACGTGCCTCCAAGTAAAATCGTTACGAAAATAGTTTTACGTAAATCATCTTAATTATAAATTCTATAAGATGATTTCAAAATTATTCGATCATGCAAATGCAGGTAAATTACATTCAAGCATGAACTGTTCATAAGATTTCATATCTGCATTGGTTGGTAAGCATCTAATGTATAGTGCATTTTTAAAAGACGTCGATAAAGAGGAAAATCTAAATTTATGTAGTATTTCCTTTTAAGATATGCTCACACACATATGTATTAAAGAATCTTTAAAAGGAAACATTTTAAATTTCGCACATATTTTTCTAATATATGCTCACACATAATTTTGATATGAATTGAACAGTCATTTTGTAAGTTTCGTTGTTGTCTGTTTGCTTATTGTATTTATTTGTTTATTGTATAATACATTTAATGGGCTTTGAAAATGGAAAATTCTGTTTAATCAGTAAATGAAAAATTCTGTTTAAGCTTTGTTTGTTTCACTGTTTCTTAGTTTATTGTTATATAAAATTGCAGTGTATTACATTGTACGTGTTATATTTTTAATGAACTTTGAAAAAGACAAGTTTGTCTTGAATATAAATGATGTCCCATATGTTCGTGGTCCTACTTAGCTCAGCGGTTAGTGTGCTGGTTATAAGATGAGAAGCTTGGACTGACGTTCACGGGTTCGAAATTAGTATGCTCTGGCGGGTGGCTGCGTAAGGTATTCAGAGTTTATCGTGTAAAGAAAACGATAATACTTTCTCTTCAAAAGTCCTCCTTGAAGACATCCCTCGTACTGAAATATTGCCAAAACTGGCCGATGTTTAACCAAATCCTATCCCAAAGATCTGTTCTAAATTTTCTTACCTCTTTATGCACTGCCGTTACTTTGGGGTACACAGGACCTTTTAGATTGTTGAAAACGATAAAAAACATCACCATTATCAAAGTATGAAAGCTGAAATAATATGCAATTAAGATTTTAATTTTTCTTTTCTGCCTAAAATATATATTCTATAGTATATTACACAGAAAAATAAATGTAGTACATACAAAAGTAATATATAATTTAAATTAAAAAAAAATTCTATCACAATTACGTGAATAAAAACTAGTCGGATGTGGCAATAGCAAAACTTTCTTCTATCTCATGCATGTTAATGTTTCCTGAAAAATGCAGCATAGTAGTAATTTACACCAAAATCTAATCAGTAACAACTTACGGCAACTACTAATTGAATCCGTGCATTTGTTTTTGAGATAGAGCTATTTCGGAAATCGTGAAAAATTCTGCATAGCAGTGCCACCTGTTCGGCAATTTACTACAAAAACTAATCAGGACCATTTTATATCAGGGACTAACTGAATGTGAAGTTTGATGAAATTGTCATTATGCATTAGTCGTTGGGATACAGTTCTTGTGGAAATCGTGATAAATGCAGCCTAGCAGCGCCAGCTGTTGGGCGATTTACACTGAAAACTAAGCAGCACTATTTTATATCAGGCACTAACTGAATCTGAAATTTGTTGAAAATTCGGGCATTAGTTCTTGAGATAGAGCTATTGCGATAATCATGAATAATGCCGCATAGCAGCGCCATCTGTTGGGTGATTTACACTAAAAAATAATCAGCGCCAAATTATATCAAGACTAACGGAATCGGAAGTTTTACAAAAATCCATGCATTAGTTCTTGAAATATAGCTGTTGCGGAAATCATGAAAAATGCAGCATAGCAGCGCGACTTGCTGGACTATTTACCCAAAAAGTAATCAGCACAAGTTTCTATCAGAGACTAACTGAATCTAAAGTTTTATTAAATTCCGTTCATTAATTCTTGAGATAGAGCGCCCACAAAATTTGTACCACATACACACACACAGGCAGACAGACATTTTGTAAAAACATGTTTTTCGGCTTATCTCACCCCTAAAACGCGTAAATCTGTCGAAAACCGGAATTCGAAAAATTTCTACCAAATTTACGTATCTCTTTTTTAAATACAGAAAATTAGATTCAATGCAAACTATACTTGAAAAACAAGCAAAGTGCTAACAAAAGATAGTGTCAGATTTACGGATTTTGATTTTTAATACTTTACAACAAAGTTGAAAATTGTTTATGAATCCCGTTTGCCTGGCCGTCTGTACGTCTGTCCAGCCACGCTGTAACTCACGTAAATATGCTCGGATTTTCATGCAATAGACATAAGTTAAGGATGCTTACCATGGCATGTTCGATATTGTATATGAAGTGTGTAGTATGGATAATTCTTTTTTCGGGGGTACTTAAATGAATTCCGTCACATTATGGTCAATGGGGAAAAATTTTTGCACAGTATTTTAATGACATTACGCTATTTCAAATGTATTGAAAATAGATATTAATCACTGAATTTCAATACAAGATGTTGCGATAGAGTAAGGCATTCATAGCATTTGTCGTTCATTTACAGGGACACGCAAAAGAAATCGGTTACAGAGTATTGTCTTTGAGCAATAATTGCTGGAAGCGCGTTTTCAATTTCGGTATGTGCTTTTAAGTGTAACTGATTTTTTGTATGTTACCCATTGTATATAAATTCTCTACTTCGTACGCAGGGCTGCACAAAAAATTCACGTATCATTCTTTTTATTAATGGAAATTGCTGAAGGGAAATTTTCAAGTGAGGTATGTATTCCCTAACTGAACTAAATTTTTGCATATAAATCTATATATCACAAACAGGGCTGTTCGAAGAATTTAGATAATTTTCCGATTGTAGATTAAAATTTCTGAAGTCAGGTTTTCAAATGTGTTATGCGTTTCCGATGGTAGAATTAGGCATCCTATTTCAACTTATTAAACGGTGAATTTGTTACAGTATTCTGAATGTGTTGGATAATGTTGGGAATGTTGTTTCATAATCAATACTTAACGCATGATTTTTTCTTTGTTTCTTGATTGATTGTAATTTATTTATTTTTTGAATTCCAGTGTAATTGAAAAACTTCGTAATAAGCAGTATTATCTCTCTATTCTAAAAAAAAGTAACTACCGCTGTCACCGCCGCCGCCGGTTTTGAATTTTTTGTGACCGGAGGTCTTTCCTCGTTAATATTAAGAAAAATAATGCATACAAAAATATGAAAATCGGTAGTATTATACAGAAATGTTTGATAAACACGCTGATGCAGACAGTTTTCAGATCGAAGAATTATTTAAAGAGATATTTAATGCTAAAGTTGGACAAAATCGTTCCACAAAAAAAGTTTTATAGGAGCAAAAACTGTTCATAGGAATTTAATCATTTTTAGATCATTTTATGCGTTAGAATTTGCCGGAGTGCAGATTGCATTAATTTTTTTATTTTGACTAATTTTTTGAGGTTTTATTTCTATTTTAAATTCAGATTTTCAGCATTTCTAGAGATATTTTTAACAGATTTTAGAAAGTGATATTAATTTAAACTGTTGCCAACTGTATAAACAGCGGAAACAATGTTTGCTTCAAAAAAAATATTTATACGTGTAAATCAATTAAAAATTTATTTACACGTGACTATTATATACAGAAAAAAAACATTTGGAATTAGAATTAAATAATTATGTACAAAAAGCAGGAACTTATTAAAAATTACGTCATAAAAACTATAATCACACGTGAATTTTAAGAGAGAAAGGAATTTGCAAAACAATAAATTTATTAACATGCGTTAGAAGTCTTAAATAGGAGAAATTACGTCATATTTACGTCACATTACAGTTATTACATAAAATGAACACAAAATAATATTGCAAAACGGTTTAAATTTAGAAATTGCGCTAGACATTTATTTGATATTTTAAGAGGATACTTTTCAAGTATTTTTGTTAGGAAAGCGCAAATAATATTTCATTTCTAACACAAGTATTTTCACGTGAATATTAAAAAGAGAAAGAATAGTTTGGTCAAAATTATGTCAGATTAAAAACGATTAATTTAAAATGTCTCATTTAAAAGAACTTTCTTTTCACTTTGTTAAAAAATACCAGGAGACAAAGACTCTGTTTACTTAATTCCTTTTATATTAGCTTATTTTGAAATGTTGTTACACGTGTCTACGTCATCAAGTTATTTTTATTTCGACGTTTTATTTGTATTTTTATTAATGTTGTACTAATTTATTTGTTTTTTCGTTATTTAAAATACAAATTATGTCAATTTGTGTAATTTGGCGAGTGGTTTGGCGATTTATATAATTTGGCGAAATTGGTCGACGGGATAATCAAGTAGTACCGCAACGGATTTGGCGTTAAAATTCCCCAATCAAAGAGAAATGAATAGAAATCCGTTTATAGAGAGATCGCCACTGTTTTTTAAATTATAATTCAATCTTTCCAAATCTTTTTAAAGCCGATCAAATTAGCGTGCATTTAGAGTCTACGGTGTCTAGACGGGGGTTGGCGAGCGTAGCTCGTAGAAGGCCGAGCCCCCTAGTAAAGAAAAAAATTATAACTATCCTATTTTTAATATTTTCAACTGAGAGAAAAAATTCCCAAGCCGGGAATCTAACCCAGATCCTTGGATAACATTACCGATACTCTACCGCTTCAGATATTTGGGTTAATAACCGGCGAGCAAATTTCACTCAGATAATCTTATTGAAAATAACATCTGGTCTGTCATGTAGACAGCTCAACATAATAAACCGCAGGTAAACCAGGCAGGGTAGCTTAAACGGAGGAGCATCGGCTATGTAAGCCAAGGATCTGTGTTCGATTCCCGGCTTGGGCATTTTTTTTCGCTCAGTTGGAAACATTGAATTCGTATAACTTTACCAATCAGTAGGATTGTCTTAAAATAATAGTATATTTACGTACCCATCGTTTATATGGAGTTCCCTTACCTCTGAGACTTATTTGTTTAGCTGTCTACATGACAGACCAGATATTATTACCAGTAAGGTTATTTGAGCAAAATATGCTCTCCAATTGTCAGCCCAGGTTGCTTAAATGGTAGAGCATTGTCCCCGTAAGCCAAGGATTTGGGTTCGATTCCGAGCTTGGGCATTTTTTTCGCTGAGTTGGAAATATTGAATTCGTATAACTTTACCAATCAGTATGATTGTGTTAAAATTAATAGTATCTCCTACTTTGTTTTCAACGTATTCTTCATATGATATATCAACAAATAAATTACTTAAATACATTTATAAAATACTTAAATATAAATTTTTATTATATTTACATAAATATATACTAATATTGCTTAAACTTTGTTTTAGTAAAATGTATTAAAAAATATAACAGTAAAGTAAAAAAATTATGTTTAATTTTATTGTCTTTAAATACAAAATATTGATTGATATTTATTAATTATTATAAATATTTCTTTTATTATAATTTTTTTTATGTTATCGTAAAATAATAATTACTTTGTGTGCAATATACCGTGAAATAATATTGAAATGTTCACGTTATTCAAATGAAAACTTAGTCATTTAATTTTTTTTCCTTTTTAATTTCGAAATGAATAAATAAAACATTTTGCTATTCAAATAAACAGTTTCGCGTGCTAATAAAGCTTTTGAAACACATATTCGCATTAAATGCAAACATAGAAAAAAAGTCAATAAGTCAGAAATGCCTTTCCTTAATTGAAGAAAAGTAGAATTTTCTCATGCTGCAGCTTATACAAATCTCTTTATTCTGCGCATGTTGTTAGATCGATTCAAGACAATGCCGATGCAAGGGGTCCCAGGTGCAAGTATTGTATATATATATATGTTTGTTTCCTCAGGAAAATCAAACGGATTTGGAGGGTTCTTGATTAATTGCTTTGTGACATTTAAAGAATGAAAGAGAAATATTTTAAAATACTAGAAGAAATGTTAAATATATATATATTTCTTTTAAATTGTTATTATTATTATTATTATTATTATTATTATTTTAGAGGGGGAGGGAGTGCAATTAGTTGTGAATATGTTATATTTTATTTTCAACACAACAAAACTTTTAAAGAAAAAATTTTCCTAAAAAATATAATTATATTTTGCTTCTCCATCTAATATTATACTTGTAGATTTTTTTTTCTATTAGTATAAACAAGAACGAAAAATCATGCGTTTAGCAAAGATTATGATACACTTTCCAATATACTCAGAATACTATAACAGAACTTCACGGTTTACAAGGGTGAAAGACGATATGTAAAAGAACAATTTGGAAAACTCATAGTGCATTTAAAAACCCAATTTCTGATATTATCATGTATAGTCGGAAAAATATATGGTTTTTATGTATAGCCCTGTTTATGATTTATGGATATGCATGTATACTACATAATGCTAAAAGTTAGTTCAGTTAAACGCATAGCACAGTTGAAAATTTCAATCAGCAATTTTCGCCAATAAACGGAGGTTGCTGAAAACATTAGTGCAGCCATGTGTATTATCTATATAATTTATACTCACCAAGTAAAATTTAAAAAATAATTACATTTAAAAACGAATACCACAACTGAAAATGTATTTTCAGCAATTATTGTTCGTAGGCTTCTATAGTTCAATAACTGTTCATTTTCTCTTGTAGCTAAATTATTTTCTGTGTCCTTGTTAAATGCACGGTAAACTCTATGCTCAACACGTTCTACAGTAAGAAGCTTGCTGTACACTTCAGTGATATATGTCAATTTCAATAAATTTAAACCGGTGTAATATTATTAAAATACTCCCCAAACGATTTTTCCCCATAGATCGTAATGTAACGGAATTATTTTGAGTGTCTCTGTAAATGAACCATAAACGCCACACACTTAATTTTCAATACCGAAAATGCCATTGTAAACCTCGATAATATATATCAATTTCATGGCAATCGGACTATATTCACGGTAGTTAGAGCGCGGACAGACAGACGGACAGACAAACCGAATTCCTAAACACTTTTCAACTTTGTTGGAAAACTTGAAAATGATTATCAGGATGTTAACTACAATATATACTTGCCTTGCACGTTCCCTATTAGCTTAAGTCTAGGTTTATTACTATGTTTTTAAGTAATAAAACACTTCATTTACATGCTAGAATAAATTTCTATATCATTTATACAGTGTCTCCCAAAAGTATTCGTACACTTTAAAAAATTTTAATAAAAAGGAGGTATCCTGAAAGTGAATTCGAACTTGAAGTTCAACATTTTTCCACATCATTTCTGTGTTATTCTAAATAATATCCAACTTTTTTTTAAATATTGACTGATTTTCTTTTTGTGTAAAAATGAAATCAGAAGGAGGCAGAGAAAGAACACGCCACACAAGTCTTCGTACTATGAAACATTTTCAGATAAATTCATAATTAAAATTATCGTCTTCCGCTTTATTTTTATTTTTGCAATGTGGTGACATTTAAAAATCAGCTGGCTTTATTTTTTGCTTCCTTTCTCCGTAAAATTCTATTTATTATATAAAAATGGCTCGTACTCGTAAAGAAACAACTAAAAGCATTCGAAAATCGATTATCTTTAATCATAGTAGTGATAAATCAGTTCAGAATATTTCAAAATTGGTTATTTAAAAGTCATTACTTAGAAAGAAATTAGTTATAATTTATCCCATTCTAAGGTACAGTATGTGGTAAAACGCTTTAAAGAATAAATTTGGATCGAAGACAAGGTAAGAAAAAGTGGTCCGTCAAAGTTAACACAACGTGATCAGAGATTTATAATTTGAAAAATTGTAAAAAATCCATGTTTAAGTGCTGTAAAAGTTGCTACAGAATTTAATGAAACATTTTCTTTCTCAATTTCATCTGAAACTATTCGACGAGTGCTGAGATCAGCTGGATTAAATGGGCGTTCTGCCCGTAGAAAATTTTTTGTTAGTGTGAAAAACAGAAAGCTCACGTTTTTCTTCGCAAAAACAATATTAAATATTACTTTTTACACCGTCGGATAGAGAAAAAAAATTTACTTTTAAATGCAATTTGTTTGAAAGCTGTATCTCAATTTGTTTCTGAGTTATTAATTTTTTTTTTGTAGTTTTTATTACTTTTTTGTCATAGTAGCAACAGAAAGTATCCATCGTTGTTGAAATTAAAGGGAAATACAGATTACTGTATAGACCAATCAGAAAACGAATAAATTGCGGATTAAACCAATGAAAACCGTCAGATATGCTTTTCATTTCCCATCCTGACGAGAACAATAACCATTTTTCCAAATGGTTAATAAACCCGAATCATATTGGAATAATGTATTAATTGCAGATGATAGCAAATTTAATATTTTTGGTATCGATGGGCGTATAATTGTATGGAGAAGAAAAAATGAAGAACTGAATCCCAAGAACTTAGTTGGAACAGTTAAGCATAGCAATGGAGGTGTCCTTGTATGGGGGCGCATGGCAAAATCAGGACTAGGTAATTTGGTATTTATTGATAGCATAATGAATCATGCTTTTTCTTTAAATATTTTAAAAGACAATTTAAAGTTATCAGCCAAAATTTGGGTATTGAAAACAACTTTGTTTTTTTTTATCGAGATAAAGATCCTAAGCACACGCCTCTCAACGTTCGCCTGTGGTGTCTCTATAATTGCCCACAAGTTCTGTAAACACCATCTCAATCGCCGGATTTATATCCAATAAAACATTTTTGGAGAAAACTGGAGGTTAGAATACAAAGAAATAACATTAAAACGAAATGCGAACTAAAGACAGCAATGATCGACGAATGGATGAATATTAGGGTGGAGCGAAAAAAAAATATTTTTTTTAAATCAAAAATGGGTAGGTGCCAAAAGTTGCCTTTATACTAGTACATCAAGTGCGTGAAATTTTACCGCTGAAAAAAAAATGACTTGAGTCTGCGCTTTTGGTCCAAAAGTCGAAATTTTGGGTAAAATTTGACATTTTTTCAAAAGAAATAAAAAAATTCCTATAGAAAATGTTATTATTTATATATGTTATTTAAACCTTTATTATTAATGTCTTAACATATTTAAACGATAAAGCGGTATCTTTATTGTGTATAACTGGAGCAAAACTGACAACTTTTGGTAAAAAAAAAGGCATTGCCACTCTGTAGTGTCATACAATTAATTGTTCTTTAGAATACAGCTCTTACCTAGTTGCTTTCAAAACTACCCAGGAGCTATCACGTGGAGATGGCTGTATTTCATGTCACAGCAGTGCATAACTCGACCACCCTACCATCTGAGCACAATGTTTTATTTATACATTGAATTGTGATTTTTTATCAAAGACTGGCGTAAGTTTTCTATGTATCAACCTAGTCCATCTATCTTTGTATCCACAGACGTTGGATGATGCTGCTGTAACACTCCTTAACGTATATTTGTACTGCTTCTGTATGATAAGGCAAGCAGAGTAATACAGTGGAATTAATGAAATCTATTCAGCCCTCTATTATCTTCAAAAAAAAAATGCATCCAGTTAACGTATAGTGATTGGGAGTATGCTATAACATTTAGATATTTCTTCTTTGGGTATGCCATCATTTACTCTACCTCTTGCATTTTTTATATGCTGGGAAGCTGCAAAAATTAGCTCTCGATGAGCAAAGCAACCATTGTCCTAAATAAATTTTTTTAACATTTGTTTTATGCTGTTTTCTGTTATGTTTAGTAGCTGAGTAATTTCCCATAAGATTTTTTATCCATTTTTTAGATGTGGATTACATTTGGTGTAAACCATCCTGCGGCATAAACTTGGATTACATACTTTGTGAATGAACCTACAGACTCGGATGGTCAAGCAGTGCTTATATAAAGGCGGAAAATTTTATTCGCCTATGAGAGCCATCTTGCGTACGACATGTTTTTATTGGTTCCTATTCGCAAGTTCTTCTGAGCAATATATTGATTAAATAACTTTGCAAATGTCTAGCAGGTATTTCTGGTCTGTGCTGAGTACCCTTTTCGCGATTTCAGGAAATAATGTTTCAAAATTTCTCTCTATGGCTTCAAAAATTGAAATAAGAAGGGAATGGCAGGTGGACAAAGATTTTCCTATTGGTCCGGCGAATCTCTGTGGGTTAGAATCTAATTTTTGCCAATAATCTTGTCTAATAAATGATTCAGAGGAAATTCGCTGGACTCTGAGGTGGCATATGACCATTGTAATGGTTCATTCTAAACATGTCCCACGCAGAATGAATAGCAACGATGAACAGAATTCTCCGCCTTTAAATGAGCACGCACTTCCCATCAGAGTCACTATGTTCACTCAAAAAGTACTATGCAATCCAAGTTTGGCCCCAGGATGGTTTACCATCAAATGTAATTAACATTGAAAGAGGGAATCTAAAAACTCATGGTAAATTATTCGGCTACTAAACAACACAGAAAACGGAATAAAACAAATACTAAAAAAAGTTATTTTGAACAATGGTTGCTTTGCATACGCAGAGGAAATTCTACTTTCAATGCTTTCTCACGATCGCCATTACACTAAACAGCTAGCTGCTCAGCACATAATAGTTGAAATATGATTAGTAAATGATGGCATACGCAAATCTGATATATCGACAATCAATTTTGAAGCGAATAATTATATAAATCAAATTGAATGGAAAATTGTTGTGGCAACAGAACCCCTAATCAATATGCATTTATCGGGTGAAATTTTGGTAAAGGTAATAGACGGCTGAATAGATTACATAAATATCATCCCCACTGCATTGTTTGCCTTCTCTTACACAAGCAGCAGAAAAATACGTGAAGTAGATCACAGCAGCAGCATCCAAAATCTGTGTATACAAAAAAAGACATGGACTAAGTTGGACTAGGATGGACTATGCCATTATTTGATACAAAATCCCAACTCAAAGTATAAATAAAACATTGTGTTCAGATGGTAGCGTAGTCGAGATAGATATCCCGGGAAGTTTTGAAAGGAACTAAGTAAGAGCTGTATTCTAAACAACAAATCGTTGAATGACACAACAAAGTTTCAACGTTCCCTTTTTGCCGAAAGTTATAAATTTTGCTCCAGTTATACAGAATAAAGATATCGTTTTATCATTTAAATATGTTAAGTCGTTCATAACAAAGGTTCAAATAACACTTTTAAATAATAACCATCTCTATAGGAATTTTTTTAATTATTTTGAAAAAATGTCAAATTTTACCCAAAATTTTGACTTTTGGACCAAAAGCGCAAGCTCAAGCCATTTTTTTTTCAGCGGTAAAATTTCACGCACTTGATGTACTAGTATAAAGGCAACATTTGGCACCTACCCGTTTTTGATTAAAAAAAAATATTTTTTTTCGCTCCACCCTAATGAGCATTGACGCAGAAGTTAAAAAAAACAACAAGCTAAATCTATTCCTAGATGTTTAAAAGCTATTGTTGATGCTAAAAGATATCATACTAAGTACTAATTTAACGAAATCTTACAATATTTACTAATATACAGAGATTTTTTAAAAGTGTGCGAGGACTTTTGTGAGGTAATTTTTTGTTATTATTTGATTATTTATTTCTTTAAAATAACGTTTTACTATATTTTAAAAATATTTCATGTAGTTTTGTTAAGAATAAGTCATAGATCTTATTATTAAATACCAATTTCGAAATATCAATTTTAATTAACGGATAGAGCACTATTTCATTGAAATTCGTAAATGTACGAAAATTTTTGGGAGCCACTGTAGGTGTTTTCTTTCGAAAATTCGAAAATTGAAAATTTCATTCTGGAGTGCAAAAAATTTGCTTTCTCGCCGAGTTAATCTGATTTAATCATTTTACCCTATTTTCCTAATAGATATTATTGTTAAATAAAAAGCCTACACACCTGGAATGGGTTATCATTATCTGTTGTTGATGTTGCATTGACATCGAAATAAATGTGCAAGCTTAAATTAACTACCTCACTTACACTTTTTTTGAATCATTATATATATAATATTCTAATTTAATCACAGAATTTTGAGATTAAATAAAACGAAGAATACCTCTCGGAGGCAAAAGTTTTTCATAAAGAAGGCTGAAACCCATACCTCCCACTGTAAAAAAACCCGGGCTAAAATACGGAAATACTACTGGTAATCGAGACACCAGTACTATTTCCGTATTTTAACGGAACTTTTTCCCGGTAAATCCTAGAAAAAAGTCCGTTTTTTTTTTTTATTTACGGGGGGGGAAAATTCCGTTAAAATAAGGAAATAGTACAGGCGTCTTGATTGCCAGTAATATTTCCGTATTTTAGCCCGTTTTTTTCACAGTGTAGAGTTTTGACGGTTAATGAGTTAGTAAAAAATAAAATAAAATGACCAATTTATTAGATGCGTTCGTAATTATATAAATACTCAGCACCTATAGACTTCATCTGGTCCGCCCGTTTGACTGTCCGCCTGTCCGCATAAAAACTACCTAACCGAATGGTTTGAAATTTATTATATATGATCGTTGCAGAATTTTGTCGAGTCATTTCATTTTTTATAAAAATCTAATCAAAACTTAAAAATATACTAATAACAGTTTTCTTCATTCCATTAAATCCTATCATACGTAATTAATTCAATAATTTCCCATGAGAGGCAATAATTATAGGTTGCCATGGTGATTGCGTCCTATTTAAGATGGAGGCATATTATTTCCGTATTACTGAATTTAATATAAATAATCGTTATACATTTTGTATTCATGCATTTTTGCATAAGAGTGAAACAGCTATTGCACCAAAATTTGAATATTTATAAAACTAGTTATAGTACGAACGCACCCCATTTGCCACGTTTGACGTACAATTTCCGACTTGTTGCATTCAAGGTTGGCGTAATTAGGATAGTTCAATAGTTAGAGCATTGACATCGAAAGTCAAGGTATCCAGGTTCGAATCCTGGTACGAACATTTTTTACTCTGTAGGAATAAAACTCAAATGTGCTACTCTAACCTTGAATTAGATTTATCCAGTTGCAAAAAAAAATTCCTTCTCTTCATTAGGAACAATTTATTGTTTTAAAAACATACTACCTATGAAATGCATACATAAAACAAGAACAAAAAATCATGCGTACAGCATAGATTATGAAACACTTTCCAACATATTCAGAATACTATAATAAAATTCACAGTTTGTTAAGGTGTCTAAATGGACAATTTGGAAAACGCATAGCGCATTTGAAAACACGATTTCTCATATTATCATGAATAGTCATTAAAATAAATATTTTTTTATGTAGCCCTGTATAGGATTTATAGATTTGTATGCATACTACATAGTATGCTAAAAGTTAGTTCAGTTAAATTGATAGCACAATGGAAAATTTCCACTCAGCAATTTCCTCCAATAGACGGATGTTGTGTGAACTTTTTTGCGATAATATGATCGATAGAATTTATACACACCAAGTAATATTTAAAAAAATAATTAAATTTCAAAACGCATACCACAATTCAAAACGCAATTCCAGTAATTATTGTTCGAAGGCTTCAATAGTTCAATTATTGATCATTTTCTTTTTTAAGTAAATACTTTTCTGTGTCCCTGTAAATTGACGATAAGTTCTATGCACACCATATTCTATAGTAAGGACCTTGTAGCTCACCTCAGTGATGTGTATCAATTTAAATATATTAAAAACACTGTAATATCATTAGAATACTCGGCAAATGATTTTTCCTTATAGACCGTAATGTAATGGAATTATTTGAGTAGCCCTGTAAATAAACCGAAAATGCTACACATTTTATTTTCAATACGGAACATGCCATAGTAAACCCCTATAACACATATCAATTTCATGACAATCGGACTATATTTACGTGAGTTAGAGCATGGACAGACAGACGGAGAGACAAATCAAATTCGTAGACACTTTTCAACTTTGTTGAAAGCGTTAAAAAAGTCAGTAAGTTATAAATTCTTTTTTCTTAAATTGAAACATACAGAATTTTCTAATGTTATGTCTTGGAGTCTGTTTTTAGATTCGATTCAAGAATATACCGATATTAGGAGTGTCAGGCGAAAAGTTTCTTTCCCCCCAACCAAGCTCCCCCCTAACATATATGAGGTGTTTTACACTGCAATAAAAGACAGATATATATTTTTTTTTAAGGCTGTTCTGAAATCCAAAGAGGCTGCGTTTCATTTTCAATTTTCTATTTATTTATTGCTGTTCATCTCTAGCGCATTTTTTAAATTATTTTTTGTTCGGAAACACATGGAGTTGTAGGTGTTATTCAGAAACTATGTATTCGAAATCCATTTTTTTTTTTTTTTTTTTTTTTTTTTTTTTTGTTAAGGCAGAAGATTTTTCAGAAAATATTCTCCAAATTGGCGTTTTGAACCAAATTTCCGGACGCAATGCGAGAGATAGAAGAAACGTGGTCACGAGATCAAAATTGCTTATAACTTCATAAGAAATTTGTTTATCAAAAAATGGAAACCTGATTTCGATTCCAAATCGCTTCAGCTGTCAGGCCTGCCAATTTTATGCTTTTATGCTTAGAAATGAGTCAGAGAATGTGTCGAAAGTTTCGCGTTGTTGAGCAGGGGGGTTGAGAACCTCCTTAATCTGGGAAAATATAAAATAATCACTAACGGAAATATAAAATAGCCTCTTCAGAGTTAATCACGATTCCGAAAAGCGATCTTTATGCTTAGAAATCTAAGAAAATAATATTTTTTCGAAATTTAAAGAAGTAGTTATAAAAGCAATTTCCTTTTCTGTCACTGGTTTTCGGAAACGTTTTCCAGTTGTTTTTATAGTACGGTATTAGCCTAAATGATTCGTCGGGTTTCAAAAGATTGTTTATTTACAAGTATACGACGGAAAAAGATACGTGATACATGAAAAGATACATACACTCACCAAGTTTCTGGTAATACTACAAATGTTCAATGTGTGCGCCTTTAGTCACACGGCACACATCCCAACGGTAATCCAATTCCTTTCGTACGTTCATCAATATGTTTTTGTCAATGTCCGTCATAACAGCATTGATGCCTTCCAGCACGGGAGGACACGAGGTGGGCTTTAACATTTCACGTGCCATATCTGGCATATACCTAAAAACAGTATAATTCTCATTATGTGCCATGAATTTGGCCAATATGATCTCTATCCCTGATCAAGAATAGTCCAAAAGATGGAATAATACTTATTTTGTCCATTCCAGATGGTTTCATTTGACAAAAAAATTAGAATTTGTTCTTCAAAAAAAAAAAAAAAAAAATGATCAAGCTATTAGGTTAAGATTTACTTTCATTATTTTTACTCAATACTTAAAAATATCATTACAAAAAATATTGCAGAGTGTTAATCAGATAAAATTAATTATTTTAAGCTCATGTAGTTACAAAATATAGCAATACAATATTTTAAACCCCGAATTGTGTACATATGGTCTACACCAGGAACAGCGAATCCATGGCACGCGTGCCACTTTTGGCACGCGAAAGAATAATTTTGGCACAGCATTGCTTGTGGCTCTAAATCAAAATAAAGTGAAATTTCACAAAATCGCAACTGATTTTTTCTAAATTTGAATAATGGAAATTGAAAAATTTTAATAGCGGTATATTACATTCCAATCCAATTAATTATGGTCTCAAAACTTTTTCAGACAAAGACGATATTTGAAAAATCTCAGCAAGAAGTGGTTATTAGACATTACTAAGTTCCGAAGGTAAAGTTGTGGCAACTTTGAATTTATTTCAGAGCTATTCAGAGAAACTGCCGTTTGACATTTTAACTGTTTTTTTTTTTTTACCTATCTATCCTTTCAAGTCGCTGCTCTTTCAAATGAATAATATCAAAACGCAAACTGAAATCATTTGTCAGATAAATCCGGATCAGTTTGCTTTAAAATTAATCTGATATTAAGATGTAACAACAGAAATCACAATCAAATTACATCGCATTCATTTTTATTTTTTAAATTTCTAAAATATATTTGTTTCAATAATTATTATAGTGTAGCACCTATATGTATGTTTCTAATAGTTTTTTAAATCTTAATAGGAAGTTTTAAATAATTTTAATGCATCATTTTTCCATCGACTAAATTTTTTTTTTTTTTTTTTTTTAGTTGGCACGTCATGGTCACGTAAAATATTTTTTGACCAAATTTGGCACGCGGCAACAAAAAGATTCGCCAACCCTGGTCTACACCATAAAATGTAAAATTTTAGCTGAAAATTTGAAAATTAATATTTTTTACTATTTTCCACATTATTAGACCGATATATAGATTTCAAATATTTTTTTTCATAAAAACAGAAAAACTCGTGCAGTGAAGGGTCAAAACTTGGTAAATGTATGTATCTTGTCATATATCACCTGTTTTTGTAGGTCATATACCTCTCAATACACAGTGTTTTGAAACCCGATGAATCATTTAGGCTAACCTAGTATATTAATCATTTTTTTGTTCACGGATTATAGGTTTTCGGATGTTACTCATTATCAAGTAAATATTTGCATGCGCAACAACCATGATATTTTGCTGACAAACATGATAAACTAACAGCATTATCATTAACATTAAAATAAATTTTATCTCGTTATTCTTATACATATAAATTCTATTATACAGCTGAATTTTTTTATTTTAGAATTAGTAGCATCCTGAAACCGATGTTTCGATTTAAAAAATTGATTAATACACCCTCAGGAATACTTTTTTTCAATTCACGGAAACTTTCCTGGCAGCAGTTCTACCAGGATCTATCATTAATAGACGAATATCCTTTTTTTTTTCCATTACAGGAGTTAAAACATACGTCAATTGAAGAAAATGAAAGTTGCTGACCTTGAAGTCGAACCCGCTACCTTACTGTTATGAGACCAGAACTCTAACCATTCGGGCACAGCTGTACAGTTGAAACAGTTCGAAGTAGGGGAGACCGGGGCTAGTAGGCCCAGTTTTTAATTATTAATTTTTATTTATTTTTTGTTTAAATTTTTTATGAAACTTTAACTCTACTTTTAAAGAACAGGCATTGGGCTATTAATACCCGGAGTTTTGAGTTTGTAGCTTTTGTAGTTTATGTTTAGCGGAAGCCTAAAGTAAAAGGAAAATTGTGCGTCAACCTACCCCTTCACGGGGAAAGTTGCCTATACCTATGGGGTAAGTTGGCATACGCTTTATAAAAATTTAAATGAAGCTCAAATAAGACATGCAGTTAAGCGAAATCAATTTCATTATTACCAGTAAGTTTAAACAAAGGCGTTACAGCCGTACAATTTAAAATCTATATTATACAGGCATAAAGATATTGAATAAAACATTAACATTGAGAAACTTCTATCCTGCTCTATATCATCATCAGAGTTACAGTTGTCACAAATAAAAAATCGAGTGTCTCCGTTTGGGCAAGCCTCGTGTGCCCAAAATCTTGCATTGCAACCACTTTTCTCGTTGTTTGCTGTTTTTCAAGCTACCAGCATACACCAAACATCGAGCCAACTTGCCCCGTGTTCAATGCGCCTACTGGCCCCATAATAAATTTCTTCACAAAAGAGACACGTAATCCTCTAAGCATAAATAATCCAAGGAAATCAATATTGGGTAGGTACAGTTAATCATACACTAAGAAAAACTGCACAAGTTAAATCGCAATTATTAAGATAAGTATTAGAAATTAGAAAAAGAATGAAGCAACAAAAAATTACTTATGAGTGCAAAAAACAGAAAAATCGTAATAAATGTCCATTGCATGTAGGTAACGCTGCAAAACTACAATGGACATTGTAAAAAGCAATAAGAAAGGTACTATGTGAGTGGTTGCGTAATCTATCCACAAACAGGCGATTTATGAGGACTGCGCCTACTTAATTCTGTAGCCAACTAGCCCGGTCTCCCCTAAATGTGTTTCTTTCAGATGGACGTCTGGATAAATTTCTTTAAAAAGCTCTGAATTTTGAAGTTAATTTCGTAAGATTTCATCTTTAATAAGATTATGGCTGGGGTTTTAATACTTTAGAATTAAAATAGGATAAAAATATGAATTACAAACCTTTTTATGCCGATTGCTACATGTAAAATATGAATATTATATTTTTATATGGGAAGATTTTGTTGGGTAAAATCGATTTTTTTCCATTCATTATTTTAATTAAAATATCTATTTTAAATATGTTCATTCAAAATATATATGAAATGCGAATATATTTTCATAACTTAAAAAAAATAAATTGTGAATACTTTTATAAGAATGAGAAAAATAGGTGTAATTTATTTTTAAATTCAAAACCGTTTCTATTCTTTGTTGGTGGTTTAGTTTTTTTTCCTAAAGAAAAAAAAAATTAAATTAGAAATCTTAATTTATAGAATTTTTCGTTTTTAAAATGAATTCGGATTTTAGTATTAATAGAGCCATTACGCATGCGTGCTAGGAATGACCGGATTTTATCCATCTTTTTCTGACTTTCGAGAAGAATTCCCGGATAAAACATGTTTTCTAGTAGTACGGAAATTATTTGTTAAAAAATTAGGAAGAATTTAGTGTATATTGACGAGTTTTTCTGACAGTGTACACTATAAAAACTACTCGGAAGCGTTTCCGGAAATCGGTGGCAACATTTTTTTTTAAAAATATATATAAATGTTTTTTTAAATTTCAAAACTATATTGGTATCCGTGGTTTATAAAGATAAAGAAACATGTTTCAGAATCATGGGGTAACTCGGAAGAGGTTTTACATATTTTTGTACGCTGTTAAACAATATTTTGTAAAAAAAAAAAAAAAAATGTCTTTTTTGCAAATTGCATAAGAAGAGACGATTTTTTTTAATATGTCTGTTTTTCACAAAATCAAGCAGATATGGAGTATTCTAGAAAATTCCGTTGTGATATTTAAAGACGGAAATACTTCAAAATTGGACATATAAGGTGGCCAAAATTAAATTGACAGAACTCAGAATGTTCTCTAGCGCGATCTAATTTAGAGAATGACGCCAAATTTTGCAAGACGATTAAATAAGAAGGGGAACGAAGGACTCCGCGAAAAAAAAATAGTTTCAAAAGTCACTGGTAAGGAAATATGTGGCGCTATGTAACAGAAAAGAGAGTTGCAAAAAATGCAGAATCAATACTGAAATAAAATTACCTTTTATTTAGCTCATTTAACGATTTTGGTATTGATGCTGCATTTTTTAAAACTATTTTCTGTTACATAGAGCCACATAATCCCCTAGCTGTGACTTTTGGATATAATTTTTTTTTTCTTTCTCGGAATCCTCCGTCCAGCGTTTTGTACAAAATTTGGTGCCATTCTCCCAATTAGGTCGCGCAACGTGGACTCCGAGTACTGTCAGTTTAATTATGGCCACCTTGCATATATATATATCTTCCCTATATATAAAAAATCCTAATGAAACGAATTTATGAAACGGATATATGAAACGACTGAAATGTAACAAATTTATGAAACGATTCTGTGAAATGACTGATTAATCAACTGATTATGTTTCGCGGCAATTTCTCCTAAAATATGGAATTCTTTGAGATGAAATTAACACCAAAAATCGGTATAGATCCGCAGATTTCAAAACTGGTATAAGAATTTTTATATTCGAAAAAGTTTTCGAAATATTAATTTTTTTCTAATTTTAAATATTTTTTCTACTGATGTCAACTCAAATTTTAATTATAACAGATATTCTTTTTCATACTTTACTACAGATTATTATTTTAAACTAATTTGGCGATCAGTTTAGCCTCCCTTAAATGTATGCTAAGAAAAATGATTTTTTTTTTTTTTTTTTTTTTTTTAACACAAAACTTTCATGTAAAACTGAAAAGTTTAAAATTAAAAGCTTTCACTTCTTTCTTTTTTTTTACACGAAACGAAAAGAAAAATATTAGGCGCAGATGTCATATACGCACCGGCATACCTAAATGGCGCCAAAATGGCGTTATTTTGCCTGACATGGTAACCCGGCTATTGTTGTTTATTTATGAGTAAATTTTTATTTACATTTATTTTCTTTTTATTTAAAAAAATGTTATAAATTGTTTTGCTCCATAGTTATTAATTATTTTTTTTATTTATTGTTATTTCATTTTAAAAATAATTTAAAAATACATATGTAACTAAACTCGAAAACGAGATTTTCGCGAAATTGTCTAAAAAAATCACACCAAACCCGATTAAATAATGCAAGAAATCCTGACATTTAATTTCAAATTCGAAGCAATGTCTTAATGGTACTACTTAGTTATCCTGTCGACCAATTTTGCCAAATTATATAAATCGCCAAACCACTCACCAAATTCTACAAATTGACGTAATTTTTATTTAAATAACGAAAGAAAAAATAAATTAGTAAAACATTAATAAAAATACAAATAAAACGTCGAATTAAAAAACACTTGATGTCGTAATAAACACGTGTAATGTGTTTAATGTCAAGTGAATGTGACATATACGATAAGCCATTATCTTATAGTCTGGCGATAGATTTTTGTTCGATGGGATAATCAAGAAGTACCGTTTTAATTTTCCACTCGAAAAATAAAAAAATGCTAACTAGCGAGTTAAAAAAAATATATTGACGAGATTTGCACCAGGCTAACATAAAAGTACCAAGAATTTTTTATGATCTTGGCAGGGGCGTCGCCATGGGGGGGTATGGGGGGGGAGCCCCCACCCCCCAATATATGTGAAGTTGGGAAATTTGAGCTTAGAGTTGGGAAATTCTAGATTTTTGTGACATTTTCTTTTTTAGAAGTAATAGTAAAATTACGAAATTTTTATTGTTTTGGTGATTATTTTGAGTACTGCAACAGTAAACAAGTTAAATTATCAAAAGAAATACAAAAAGAAATCAGCCACACTCAATCTATCATTGTATTTTTCAGTTCTACAAAAATATTTTACACCTACCAGACCTAAATTTCTCTACTCCTGTCCATCAATAACTGACTAAACAGTTCCTTTATTTCCTCCAAAACGTTGTTCCTTTCTCAAAAATTTCACCCCCCTTCTCCTCCCAAAAGAGAATCCAGCTATTTTAATCGAAAGGGATTGCAGCTTCTTTTGAAAATCGGAGATCACTAGTAGCACAACAGAAAGGAATGTAATAACCTACTTGAAACACAGCTATGGGTAAGAAGATTTGATGAGTTTTCACAACTTTTTTGACTAATTTTGCGATTTTTGAACAATATTTTACTCATTCTCGTGATTTTTTTGCCGCAAAAATTAGTTAACCCTTCGCTGTCAAGTAAAAAGTGTTATATTAGCAAATGCGGATATAAGAAGTCATTAGTTTAGATAAATTTGTCACATTTTACTTTTATTTGGGTGCGGAAATATATATCAGTCCTGTTCGTTTATATTCGTATGTGTTCATAAAATTTTAAACCAAAAGTCCAGTGTCCTGTGTTTAAAGCTGTTCTAAAAAGTTACTATAAATATCAGCACGAAGAAACCCTTCATAATAAGAAAGGGGTTTTCGTGCAAGATTTTTGAACATCTAAAAATCCATTCGAGGATGAAAAAGGTAAAAAATGGACGATTTTAATTTGGAACAGAAATATAACCATGAAAGAAGTCCATCAACTGAAGTAAAAATCGACATGCACTGTAACACTGACAGGTTGCACTTGAATAAAATTTTGAAGAAATAAAGATTTCCTTACAGACAAGCTCACAAACAATTATGAATATTAGACTGAGACTGGAGAAGCTGAGTTCCGAAAGCACCGTAGGAAAACGGTTTCACCAAAGGCAATAGATAACAATAATAGCACAGCAATGGACATTGATACACATAAGTTTTACAATAAAGAATTATAAGAAATACAAGAAAATTTTGGGAATTTAGTAATGGGCTTAAATGACAATGTTCCCTATATCAAGATAATATTTGCAGCAATGCATTCCATATTTAAATTACAATTGTGCAAGGGAAAAGTTAATAACGTTTCCACCTGGATATGAGAAACCGGATGTACATAACTTGCAGAGTCAAATAGAAATAAACCAAATCCCAACTCACTTAACAAACCTTTTACTTATGCCATGAAATTCAAAGACTATTTGGGTCACGCCGTCAAACTATATACTCGTACCTTAACATTCACAGCAGCTTATCTTTATGGCGTTGCATCTAATGAAAGAATCTTTAGTCAAATAAAAATTTAAAAAATATATATTGCAAGCTACAATGAGGGATGACAGACTTGACAGCCTAATGCTTTTAAAATATGAAAGTGAAATAGGGAATTTTATTAAACTAAGCGATGTTATTAACAGGTGGGCTTCTTTGAAGACCACAAGAATTAATATTAAGGGAAAAATAGTCGGATGTGCCAATCCCAAAATTTTCTTCTATTCCATACATGTTAATGCCTCAAAATTTGCAATCACAGTGCCAAAATTAAATGACAATTCTTTGCCTATAATAACAAACTCTAAAGATATAGATTTCTTGAATTGTGCGCATTTAAAAAGGAGATATAAGCAAAGCATTTTCCAAACAGATCATTGATTTTGGCACCCAGCCTCTTAGATGTCTGCAGCCAAAATTCCTTACTCAAAGTGCACAAAAGCGATAGATTTGGACAGTATAGACCCAAGCCTAATAAGGATCTATTTATGCAGAAGTGCTACTTATGTGGAATATGAAGTTTGACTAAATACCGTGCATTAGTTTTTGAGATCCAGCTATCGCAAAATCGTGAAAAATGCTGCATAGCAGCGCCACTTGTTATATGATGTACATAAAAAGCTAATCTGCATCAAATTATGTCAAGGTTTAACAGAATATGACGTTTGATCAAATTCCGTGAAATAGTTTTTGAGATATAATTATCACTAAAATCATGTATATCGTGAAAAATGCCGGATAGCAGTGTCACCTGTTGGACGATTTACACCAAAAACAAATCAGCACCAATTTTTATCAAGGTGCAGTCAAACCTCATTTACACGAACTGTTTCCGATTGCCTCGTCCAGTTGTATGTAATGTAGTTAAGTTCCGATAACACGAACTACTTTTAATACGAACAAAAAGTGTTTCCCCTTGAGTGTTCGCGTTAACGAGGTTCGACTGTATAAGTGAATCTCTAAAGTTTTATTAAATTTCGTGCATTAGTTCTTGTGTTAGAGCGCCCACAAAATTTCTATCACATATAGACAGACAGACATATTTTCTAAAAACAGTCGAATCGTGTTCAGGACTTACTAAAACGTATAAATCAGTCTAAAACCGGAAGTCCAATTTTTTCACGAATCCAATACTTTCTTCTTGTAAAGATAGAAAAAAGTAAAAAGCGTATTTATTTTTTTAGTAAACAAACCCATAATTAGAATTTTTATGTTTTCAGTTTCAGAATTTTTCTTTGGAAATGATTTTTTTATGCAAAAGTATCATTATAATTATTACACATGTTGTGCATATCATTTTAGTCGAAAATTGGAGCAATTTGTTTCAAGTTGGGAAATTTTCGAATTCTCCCTCCCGAAAAAATATATGTGGCTACGCCCCTGGATCTTGGCAACTTTTATGTAGTTTTATTCGAATAAATAACTTTGATTCTTTAATCAAAATGGAAACCTTTCTTATGAAAAGCGAAGGGTTGTAATTGCTTGTGGCAGTTACATGACTTGTACTATTATAATATAAGTGAAATGATGGCGATAGAATAATATTTGGCGACTTATCGCCTGTGGCTGGCTAACATTAAAGTACTAAAATGACCGACTGGAATATTGAAAGCGAAGGAATCTTCCCGGAACTGTTGATAATAGCCACATGACTTAGGCTATTATTATAGAGATTGTTTTCAATTTTAAAAACAGCGCAAAGAATAATATTTCCTAAAGATTAAAAATTTATTTACACGTGACTATTAAAAAAGAATTAACCCTTTAAAATTACTATTAAACAAGTAATATAAAATTTTTCTTTAAAGTCAATTCCTACTTAGGTCATCAAAGAAAAATTTAATGTAATCCCTTAAGCTAATATTATTTTTTGTTGCATTAAAGTATCTCAATTTCTTGATTTTCTATAAGCAAGTAGGTTTACAATGGTAGTCTATGGAAATTTGGCGATATATTACAGATATCGCCAAGTTGGAGTCACTTTTGGCGACTCATTTTGGTCGCCAAACTTGGCGATATATCGCCAAGTTGGCGACAAACGTGGCGGTATTTGGCGACAGAACAGGGTCCCCCCTATGGTAACGCCACTTATAGATATGGAGATGCATTAAATACTGTTCAATAACCAATGGCCGCCATTTTGTCTCCCATATAAAATTAAAATTAATTAATTAAAATTTAATTAATGAATTAATATTTGAAAAATCTGTATTAACATCAATTGTCATCCAGTACAAGTTTAAAAAATATTATTTCAACTTGATAGGATGAATAATAAGTATTTTATTAACGATTGAAAATTTGAACAAGATATATAAATAAATAAATATAGGGAGAGTGTAAACTAATCGTAGGAGTTGAATGAGTAAGTGTTAAAAGCAGGAAAATATTGAAAATTATGTCTTGAAAATTGTATTTACACGTGAATATTAAAAGAGAAAGGAACTTTTAAAATAATAAATACATTAATATGCATTTAACCTTTTCAGGGGCCAGATACTTCTATTCGTAAAATGTTGAAATCAGTGAATGGCACCAGAATTTACAAATTTCGAAACACGAAAATGCTTTAGTTCACTTACTTAATAAAAGGAAAATTTTCATTCCAATATTCTGGTACAAATATGGCATTTAAGAATTAAAATTATGTGGTCCAAAAATGAACCACCACCCTTGAAGGGGTTAAAGCAGTAAATTGTAGTAAGTTGTATTATGTCAATCGTTTTATAACGCTGTTAAAAATGCCGGGAGGCAAATACTCTATTTACTTAATTCATTTTATTTTAGGTTCCTTTCAAATGTTTAACTGGTCTTCTTTAATCAAACCCGAAAACAACCATTGGATGTCTTAACAGCAATTGATTTGGCCTTAAATTTTCGCAATCAAAGGGATTTGAATGGAAACCCGTTTACAGTGAGATCGCTACAGGTTTTTTCATTATAATTCAATCTTCTCGAATCTTTTTAATACCGATCAAATTAGCGTGCTTTTAGATTCTGCGTTGTCTGAACGGAGGTTGGCGAGCGTAGCTTTCAGGGGGCAGAGCCCCCTAGTATATATATGCGTGTATACACTGAAGAGCCAAAATATTATGACCACCTACCTAATAACGCATGTCTCGTCTTTGGTCCGCAAAAAAGCTGCCATCAGACTTGGCATGGATGCCACAAGTCCTTGGTAGATGGCTGAAGACAGATTGTACCAGATGTTCAAGCAGCTATCCCGCAAGTCCGGTATATTTCAACATGGTTGTTTTTTAGCTCTGCACTACCGTTCCACGACACCCCAAATCTGCTCTATCGGACTAAGATTCGTTGAGATAGTCTGCCAGGACCTTAATTGGAATTCAATTGTATGTTCTTGGAACCACTACAGCTCAATTCGATCACAGTGACATGGAATGTGGTCTTGTTAAAATGTTCCATTTTCAGTTGGGAAGACAGTTAACATGTAAGAGTCTAACTGTTCCACAATGATGTTCAGATAGTCTGCGGCCTTCAAGGTCTTTTCTGCAACAATTACAGGTACCAGAGACGCCCATGAGAACTCTCACTAACGTATAACATCGTCACCACCGGACTGTGTATGACTTGCTGTATAAGGGGGAACAACTATTCCCCTGGAAGAAGACGTACTTTGACACTTCCATAGGCGTGTTGAAGAATGATACGTGATTCATCAGACCGGGCAACCCTCTCCCAATGATCCATGGTCCAGTCACGATGTTCCCGGACCTAGTGCATGAGTAATTGGCGACGATGCATTGTCAACAGAGGCATATGAGTGGGGCGTTTGCTGCGTAGTCTCATATTCAACCATGTCAGCTGCACTGTGTGGTCCGAAACAATTCACATTGTATCTTTATATTATTGGGCTGGCAGCAGAGCCAATGTATATCGCCGATTTTGCTTTATCAAGCGGGAAAATCTCCGACGTCCTTTTTCCTAGATTACGCGTGAACGTCCAACGCCACGGCGCATGCTCATGGTTTCACCGTCATTCTTCCACTTTGCATAAGTGCTAACGAAGATATCACGAGTCTTGCAGTTTTCGAGATACTCGTTCTGATTCGCCGGGCCATTGAATTCTGTCCTCTATCAAAGACGCTTAGATCAGCAGCCTTTCCCACCACAGGCAGAAGTAAGCGTAAAAATGGTTCCTCAGACTCCTTAGCAGTAGTTAAATACCATTCCCAGCAGATTACGTGCCCTCCATGTCATCCAGGCAAGTTCATTGCAAAATGTGTGGATGATTATAATTCTTTGACTCTTCGGTATATATATATATATATATATTGGGGTGGGGTGGGGGGTGAGGGTACATTTTCCTTTACATTGTGCATGTGTAATAATTTTACCTTTTCAAAACAATGAAACTTTTTTTTCATCATAAATTTATCTTAAACAGGGCAAGAAACCTAAATCTAAAAGTAGTCGCCAGACTAAAACTATTGGTCGACACAATTTTATAGGAGATGAAACTACTTTAGTTAGAGTATGAAGTTGTAAAGAGGACCTTTTTTCCATTTTCTGTTTGTTTATTGCAGTTCATTTGTCTGTAACACTTATTACGGGTTTATGAAATGTATAAAAGAACATTATCTTTTAATAAAAATCATTCAAGCTGCATCTACGATTTCATAAAAAGTTTTAAAGCTCTTAATAAAATAATGGTTACACACCTAACCAATGTGCTGAAAAACAGCAGCATAATATTCCAAGAAAAATAATAAAATAAAATAAAACATAAAATAAAATATAATAAAATAAATATACTTTGAATTCTACTATGGAAAGTCAATGGAATATAACATTCAATTTAAATTAACATTTCATTAGAAACCTATTTTTTTTATTTATTTAAAGATAGAATCTCATATGGTTTAGGCCGCCGTAAACTCTTAAAAAATCCGTTTTTTTTCTTCTTTTTTTTCATTGTCTTTGTTTCGTTAAAACACGAAACTTTTCGCTTTGATTTGCCCATTTACCGCCAAAATAAAGAAAATTCAGCAATCTGAGGTAAATTTTTTCTGAAATGCGCTAATCTAAAGCTCAATTTTCATGAAATAACACGGTGTTCCGGCAACTGTGATGCTTGAACATTTTAAGTTTTTTAACGATTTTTTTAGAGTGCAATGACATACAAAATACATGTTACATTCAAAGTACAGTAAATCAATTTCTTTTAATCAGTGTCCCGTAAGGGGATCTCACGTGTGACGAGAAACATTTTATATCAAGATTTTCTAAATTAGTCGGAAGTTTTTTTAATAGCATAAATTACACAATTTACTAATTAATGTGTATTAATGCAATAACGATTAAATGCAAATATGTAATTTAAAAAATAGTAAAACATATTTTTTCACAAAAATGTGTAGTATATTTTTGTTACAAATTCCAATACATTATTCTTTGTTATTTTCTTTGACGGAGACTTTTTTGTTGTATTTGTATGTTGAAGCCTTTTTTTATGTTTTTAAATCATCTGAACCTTATGTTAGTGTGTTGCAAAGGTGTAATTATAAACTAAAGTGTGTCGCAAAAAATTATAAATTCAAATGCGGTCTAAGATAAATTAGATTTTAAATCACTGATCTAAATACAAGAAATATTATACAATTTATCATGCATCCAAAATTCACATAGGAAAATTTAAAAACCTCTTACTTTGTATTCAAGACGACTAATTCATTTAAAGCCTGTGTTATTCTAAGAAAATTCTAAGAAACTGAAACTATTTTCTTTTCCATTAGATTATTCTCTTGCTCCGATTAGAAGTAAATGTCTAGAAAAGGGGAATGAAAATCCTCTTTATATATAACTTACATTATTTTAATTAAGTTTCATTCACATAAAAAGGGGATATATTTTGAATAAATTGCGATTCTGCTAAAACTTACTCTTTTTAATTCTGTAAAACACTCAAAGCGTTTTTTGTTTGTTTTGTTTTGTTAATATTTATATATATTTCTTGTATTCCCTTTTAATGATCTCTCTCGAGGTTTTGTTTTTTTCTCATTAACGAATGCGAACAGATGAGAAAGTGACATGCGAAGAATTCATTTGAAATACAATTTAGTTGCATCTTTATTTTTTTAACTAGCGATATAAGAATAGGTTAATAATTCGACCAGAAAACACAGACGCCCACACATTTGAGCATTAAATATAAAATGCATCGTATGTAAAATGTTAAAATTCATCAAGCTGAAAGATTTATGTACAGAAAACCACTGTCAAAACTCGCTTATTCAGTCCCATATACCGGGTATTTCACTCTAAGCTGAACTCGGATTTTCGTCAATAAGTTTAACAATAATTAAGATAGTTTAGTGACATTTTTAACAGACTAACGTTGGTTTGTGTGAAATGTGATGACATAATGAGGAGTGATGGAAGTGGCCACCATTCGTATGCAAATAGTATTAAGCTAGATGCTCTATGAATTATTGGGTGATTGCAAAAGTTCGAGCCTTATTTCATAGATTGCAGAAACTTGCAATTTTGAGTGTGCTGATGTTTCTGTTATAAGCATATTATTAACTGGCAGTTGTCAACATGTGTCGTGAGTGAACATAATGTTAAAAAAGTTTTTCATATTAATTTGTGTGCAAGATTAATATTCAAATTGGAAAATGAAAAGTTGCATTTTCGTCATGTTATGTTATATGAGTTTTAAAAAAAGAGTGAGTATTGGGCGTGCTACAAAAAATATTAAAGACGGTTATTTCGATAGTTCTCTCGCTCTTAGGAAAGTTAAAGGTGGTTTTGACGATTTCGAAATAATGATTTCAATCCAAACGATAAAATTCGCTCTGTGCGACCTTCTGGCATTGACAATGACTTAATCCGTGATTTAGTGAGTAATAATCCACTGATTACTACTGAAGACAATTATGAAATTACTGTAGACAAGTATTACTACCGAGTGAGTAATTGTTCCCAATTCGACTACATTTCACCCTTTAAATCAACTTAGGTACATTTCCATACTCGATGCATCGGAAATTGTTCACGAACTTTTGCAATTACCCAATAGAATGCAGCTGACAGTAAGTGCTGGAATTAATTTTATTTCGCTTATAGGAAAATTCTAATAAAATAATGATATCAACATGCTGAAGAATAGCAGCATAACATTAGAAATAATAGTAATAATAATAATATAATAAAGTAAACAAGTGGGTAAGTGAGATCACAGATCGCACAGAAGGTTTCGTTTAATATTCCTTTCAAAACACTTTATCCTTTTGCAAAATCTGTTAGTTTCACATTTCGCAACCAGGGGGCACCTTCTATTCTAAACAAACCTCTCTCTGTTTTATTACCTATCCGTAGATATATTAGTCGAGGGGATCAGGGCCATAGCAACCGAAATAGGTAGGCGCCCCTGGTGGTAAAATTGCACTAAAAATTTAAGGCTACGATGCATAGTATTAAAGAGTGGCCAAAGGGCTGTACTGTGATATACCACGTGAGGAGTGTCGTCAAAAGTTAGAAAAGTGCCTCCCGGGTGAAAAGGGGGGAAGTTAGAAAAATTGCTTAAACTAAATAAGATAGAGCTCGAGGGGGTAAATAATGTAAGAATTTTTGAAATTTTTAAGATTTTTCATGTGATTGCAAGTGTTGTGCTTTAAGTATGCTAAATTTCAAGTCTCCAACATAATTAGGGACAGAGTTAGAAAAATTACTTAAAATACACAAGTTGGGGACTGGAGGGGTAAATATAAGACTTTTTGAAATTTTTATGATTTGTCGCGGGATTACAAGTGTTTAGCTATAAGTATGCAAAATTTCAAATCTCCAACTTAATTAGGGGCTCAGTTAGAAAAAATGGTTAAAATGCACACGTTAGTTCCCGAGGGAAAATATAAGACTTTTACAAAATTTTATGATTTGTCGTTTGACGTGAGGTGTTCAGCAATAAATATGGAAAATTTCAAGTCTCCAACATATATATTTTCTGAGAACGGGCTCTGTGACACACGGACAGATAGACAGACAGAGGAGTGAGACGGATAGGGTTTCGTGAGGTGAACGAAACTCTAAACATAAAATAAAACGAAATAAAGTAAATATACTGGTATGGAAAGTCAAAGAAATATAGCATGCAATTTAAATTAACATTTCATTAGAAATTTATTTGTTCTAATTTATTTAAAGTATCATCTCATATGTTTAAGTAACTGTACACTCTAAAAAAACTCGTTTTTTTTTTTTTTTCTCTCTTCTTAAAACACGAAAATTTTCGCTTTGATTTGCTCATTTACTGACAAAATAAAGAAAATTCACCAATCTAAGAAATATTTTCCTGAAATACACTAATCTAAAGCCACATTTTCATGAAACAACAGGTTGTGTTCCATCAACTGCGCAGTTTGTACATTTTACGTTTATTTTACGATTTTTTTAGAGAAATTTTTAAATATTAACAATCAAACGTATCGTAAATCATTTTTTTTATCAGTGTGCCGTTAGATGATCTCATCTGGGAGGAGAAAACTGCAGCCAGTTTATATCAAGATTTTCCGAATTAATTGGAAGTTTGTTCTCTTTTATTAATAGTGTAAATCACCCAATTTACTGAGTGATGAAAATTAATGTAATAATGATTAAAAGCCAATATATAATTTAAAAAATATTAAAAAATATTTTTTCAAAAAGAATATGTATTATATTTTTGTTACAAATTATAGTAAACTATTCTTTGTTGTTTTCTTTCACGGAGACTTTTTTTTTATGTTGAAGCATCATTTTTTTTGTTTTTAAATCACCTAAACCTTAGTCAATGTGTAATTATAAGCTAAAGTGTGCTGCAAAAGATTATAGATTTAAATGCGGTCCAAGATAAATTAGGTTGTACATCACTGCTCTAAATACACTAAATATAGTAGAGTTTATCATGCATCCAAAATTTTCTTAGTAAAATTTTAAAACTTTTCTCTTACTTTGCATTCAAGACGACGAATTCATTAAAAGTCTGGGTTACGCTATGAAAATTCCAAGAAGCTGTATCTATTTTCTTTTACAGTACTATGTATTATTCATTTGTTCTCATTAGCGGTAAATGTCTAGAAAAAAAGAAAGAAAATTCTTTTTAAATATTGCTTACATTATTTTAATTAAATTTCATTCCGATTAAAAAAAAATGTATTTTGAATAAATTGCGATTCTGCTAAAACTTACTCTTTTGAATTCTGTAAAACATCTCCACATGTTTCATTTCTTTTATTATGTTAATATCTTTATGTATTTCTTTCATTTTATTCCCTTTTAATGATCTCGCTAGAGGTTTTGTCTTTTTCTTATTAAGGAATGCGAAGATATCAGAAAGGAATATACGAAGAATTCTTTTGAAATACAGTTTATCTGTATCTTTTTTCTTTTAACTAGCAATATAAAAACAGGTTAACAATTCGACCAAAAAATACAAACGCCACACATATGCGCATTAAAAGCATCATATATAGAATGTTAAAACTAATCAAGCTGAAGAATTTATGTACACAAAACCACTGTCAAAACTCACTTATTCAGTTTAAAATACAGGGTGTCTCACTCTAAGCTGAACACAAATTTTCGTTATAAGTTTAACTATAATTAAGATATGAGTTGTAAATTTCCAAATTGTTGAAAAACATCTGGGCCAGCACTGTAAAAAAAATTCCTTTAAAATACGGAAATAGTACTGTCTTCTCGATTGCTAATACAAATTCCGTATTTTAACAGATTTTTTTTTTTTTTTTACAGTGAGGATGCGAAGCAGGGATCTATTAGCTGAAACTGCCAATGCTTAGCCAACTGAACTACTCCGGACGAACCTGGGGGGCCTAATTCTCTGGTCAGAAATCTGAATCAGCTCAACTGAATAAATCGCAGGTTTCTGAACTCCAGTAAACGCTGGATGCGTGATTATATTTGATTAATTTTTAACACAATTATTTAATTGGTAAATAACCCATATGAGTTGTAAATTTACAAGTGGGTGAAAAATGTCCAGGCCATGAATCTAAAAATTAATCTAATATGATTACGCATCCAGCGTTTACTGGAGTTCCATAACTTGCGATTTATTCTGTTGAGCTGATTTAGATGTCAGACCATGCTATGATGAATAAGATGAGCTGTGTGAATTAGATCCTCCAGATTCGTTCGTGATCACTCAATTGGCAGAGCACTGGCAGCTTCAGCCAAGACATCGCTGGTTCGAATCCTAGCCCAGGCATTTTTCACCCACTTGGAAATTTACAACTTATATAATTTATTTACCAACTGAATAATTGTGTTTAAAATTAATCTAATAATTAAGATAGCTTAGCGACATTTTCAGATGACTAACTTTGGTTTGAGTGAAATGTGATGAGATAATGAGGAGTGCTGGAAGTGTCCACCATTTGCACGCCAACAGTATTAAGCTAAATGGTCTATGAATTAGAATGCAGCTGAGAGTAGGGTAATTCCGGGATTTATGCCGCACATTTTTTTGAATTTGTGGATAATGTCCCATGGTAGACATAAAATAAAAAAAATCGTGCTGTGCTATTTAATGTTAAATATACAATTTGTATAGTGCGATAAAAAATTCAAAATAAATTAGTAAATAAATAAATAGAAATGCTTAATTCATCTTTAAAAGTTAAACTTAAACTTACACTATGTGCAATATTACTTACAAGATGACACAGTATTTAAAAATGTTAAATTATTTTAATACCTTAGTACTTTCAACTATAAAAACATAGTCTTCTTCAGAGGAATATAAGAAATACAACAGTTATTGACGCCTAATTTTCAAAATCCACGTAGATGGTGACGAAAGGAGTGAAAGTGGAACTTAATTTATAGATCCGTTATGAACCAGTGAGTTTCCCAACGTTTCCGGATCTATAAATTAACTTCCAAAAAAAAAAAAAAAAAAAAAAAAAAAAAATGAAAAGCAAGAAAACCAAAAAAGTAAAATTGTGTTTACATATTTCATTTGTTAACCCTTTCGGGACCGATGGCTTTTACATAAATTTTATTCGGTTGATACCACTCTTTTTAAAAGAAGTTAACTTTACTTAAATAATCATGAAAATGCTCTAAGTAAACAAAGTAAATATTACTTTTTTTTTTTATTGGTGCCAGAAACAAATTTTGTAAGCTTTTTATGAAGGTGCTTATATGCACCTATGGTTCCGAATGGATTAAGGGACCTGTTTTTTCGAATACAATCTACAGAAAACTGTCGAAAAAGTACAGTCTTTATGTAACTACATTTAAACACATGATGCAACGAATCCAATTACACTTCCTTCTTTTTGGAGTAGTTTGTAAAGAACGTCTGCGTTACGCGTAATCCAATTTTTCATTATTATCATCTTGACTTACATTTTTCTTGCCCTTCTTACTTTTTATTTTCCCCCTTTTCTCCTTTGGTTTTAGTAAAATTGATAACATGCCTAACATGGTTAGTCTGTGCAAAATGAAAAGGAAAAGTTAATAACACTTAATCATCCCGTACAAAAGAAACTGCGGCATGTATACCGGAATAGCAGTGCGGCATGTATATCATTTTGCATGGTGCAAATGTCGGCCATCACTCTTACCTACCATCGCTAAGGGGAATGGCATAACCATACACACAATACTCTATGCAAAAGCTACACTTAGTTTTGACTTTGTAATCCTGCATGCATTTAGCACTTAATGTATGAAAAGTATTTAAACATAACGTATTTAAAAATTTGGACAGTGAAATTATGCACTTACGTCAAATTAAGGATTGTACTTCTACAAGAAAGCATCGAAATGGGATTCACGCTATACACTGGTTAAAATAATCTAATTGCTCACCTATACTGAGCGTTTGACGACCATCTATCGATAATTACAAGAAATACAAGGGGTGCGGCATCTATTCCGTATTCGGCGACTCTCCCAGTGTTACCCTAAGTGTTGGAAGTAATTTGATTAGCGACATATATACTTTTAGATATACCGAATTGGGAAGTGTCTAGCTTCTTGATGTTAGGCAGTGTTGCCAGTTCGGTACTTTTTGTTTTATTCAAATTCCTTTATTGGTATTTATGAAATCCCATAATTCGCCGTACTTAATCTTTCATTAAATAAGGGGAATATTACTTCTTCAAAGAAGCGGTGGCAATCAAGTAATCTGAATGTATATTTTTTAAAGTAGAGGTCTGGCAACACTATGTTAGGATGCAAATGGTGGCCATTTGTATAATTTATTTTCATGTTATCATATTTAACAAAGAGCAAAATATTCTGTTAAAAGTATTTTTACAATATCTGCATTATTGGTAAAATTATGAATGGACCTTACAGTTAAAAATCTGCAACAAACTTTGCAGTCTTTTAACCTTTGTTTATAGAAAACGGTTACATAGCTGTAATCGGACGAATGAGAACGCTTTATAATATGGGCAAGTAACTTTTGTTTACAAAATTGTTGAATGACTGGAGAGCTTGCTGTAGATTTTTAACAGTGTAGAATAAGACATCCTGTATCTTTGACTAAAAATGTGAACTGTTATCTAGGTTTACTATACATAAGTTGTTTATCTAATAGATATTATTACTTCTCTTATTTTGTAAAAGCAGTTTAATAACACCCTTTTATTCTCTAATATCTTTATATGTCTAATATCTTTACAGATATTAGACCGCATGCGGCTGCGCAAACCATCACCTCATCGAGTTGATGGCTATAATTCCAGGATTAGTTAAAATTCGATTCTCATACTAAAATGCAACTGGTATTCCAAGCCATATCTTGGTGGAAAACACCTGCAAACTCGGTTTTAGTGGTTTACTGGAAGGTTTACCATTGTGTTTTTCTGCTCACATTCATCCATGTTTTCATACTATTGGTTGCAGGAAATCACAATGATAAACCAAACGGTCAAGCACGAAAATCGGGTATGCAGGTGGTTTTGCACCAAGATATGACTTGGCAGACCAGTTTCATTTTAATATGCTAAGCGAGTTCTGTCTAATTCTGGAATTCAGCCTTCAACTCGACGAGGTGATGATCTGTGCAGCAGCATCCCGGTCTATATCCTCTTTTTAACAGTAATTCAATAATTTCTTCGCGAATATAATGCAAATGTTACTTAAAATGGGATTTTACGTGAATGGCTGTTTTAAAGAGGTCATTCAACAAAAAAAACTAGAAAAAAAATTTCCTACACGCATAATTCATAAATCAAAATTTAAACTTTTTTTTTTTTTTTTTTTTTTTTTTTTTTTTTAAACAATGTGCATTTATATATTTTCTTTGAAACAAATTGATGCTCTTACGTAGTCATTTTAAGTATGCTATCTAGCAGTAGTAAAGGCATATTTTTGTTAATGTAGAAAATGTTACAAATAATTAAAGTTTCAATTCTCCAATTAAAAGTTTACAAAAATCACAATATAATTTCCACCCAAAATACTTCTCAAACTTTAAGGGAATATCTACGATGTTCAAAAAAAAAAAAAAAAAAAAAAGGATGGAAAAAGCCTAGATGTTAAAAAAATCGCACTAAAGATAAAAAAACAAAAAGAGCTGTGGAAATTTTTACTTATCCAAGGTAAGTGAATTAAATTTTCATTAAGGCCGTTTTAGTTTTATTTGCACTCAGTTTTGAAAAAGAATAAAATGAATAAAACTAATTTTATTTTTAGAGCGCAGTATTTACTACCTTTGTTTACTGCTAAAAAAGTGCTGCTGCTCTCAAAAAACATATAGTTTATAATACAAAATTTCTAACCAAACGCGAAGAATAGCTAAAGCCTTTTAAGAATAACGGGTGTTATTTTACGTTGAATTTTGAACTTTTTTATTTCTTCACAATTCTGAATATATTTTATTTCAAAACAATTGATTAAAATATGTGGTGAATTTAACTTTGTTACTCAGAATATTACTTACATGGTGATAACTTTGTTATTCCTACAGTGTAGGCACATTTTTATTGGTATAAAAACACTTCAAGTAAAAATTATTTAAAGTTATAATTTTCTATTATGTTGCATACAATGAAAAAAACACATATATTTCTGAATCTAAAAAATATAATATAGCCACAAAGGTACATTTAGAATAATCTAGTCAGAGTTACCCATGGTTCCAAAAAACATTCTTTACTTTTAGAAACCTCGGAAGATAAAATATTTTAGATATTGGAAGAAGTATTTATAAAAAAAAAATAATAAAAAATACTGCCACTAATTTTCAGAAACATTTTTTAGTTTTTTTTTTAAGTGGATCAATCAGTTTTCTCAATCTGGAATTTAAGTTTTTATAAATCTATCAATTTTCAAGTAAACATTTTCATGTTCAACAAACATGTTTCACAGACAACGGGATAAATTAACAACATTAACATAAAAATCTAATTTTACTTTATTTTGTTGTTCTTTCATGCTTTTTGTTACTGTTTGTCACCTACGCAATGAAATTGTTTTATACAGAATTGATAGCATCCAAAAAATAGACATTCTGATTGGAGTAATTGATTAATGCACTATAAAAGCTTATCGGAAACCTTTTTGAAAATCACTTGCAGCAAAAGAAATTTTGTTTTAACAAATGATTCTTTAAATCTCATAAAAATATTGGTTTATGAGAATTGTAAAGATAAAGAACGCTTTTCGAATCATGCGTAGCTCAGTAGAGTATTTACTGACAGTTACTTGTACAGTTAATTGTATATTTTCATATGTGATTATATTTTCGTAGATTAAGAATGTTTGTATTTTTTACTATATACAAAAAAATAGTGATTTCTGTTATTTAACTTTTAAAACATCTTTTAACACTTTCCAACAAAGTTGAAAAATGTTTATGACTTCGGTTTGTCTGCCCGTCTGTCCGCGCTCTAACTCTTCTAATTATAATCGGATCGTTCTGAAATTTTTGGATATTAGTGACCTCTACCATAGCACAATCTCTATTTCAAATGAAGCTTGTAGCATGGTTAGTTCATTTACAGGGACAGTCAAAAGTATTCCATTACATTACGGCCAATGGAAAAAAATCGTTTCAAAAGATTTTTAGTGGTATTAAACTCTTTCAAACATCGTAAAATTGATATGCATTTATGAAGTCCAGTAAAATATGCATTCTGCAGAATATATGGTGCAAAGAATAATTATTATTCATTTACAGGGCTACACAGAAGAATTCATAATGGTATAGAAAACGTAAAACATAATGGTGTAGGGGCGAACTGCTTGCGGCGTATTTGAATTATGTTAAACCAATTCATATATAATGAAATTGATATATGTCGCTGAGGTTTATTATAAGTTATTTAATGTATAATACAAAGTGCATAGCATTTACAGGGATACACAAAAGATTTCAGATACTATACTGTATCCGAATTACTGTATATTAGCAAAGATTGATCGAGGAACATTTTTAATTATGATATGCGCTTTTGAGTTTCAGTATATTTATGCATGCTATATAGTATGTATAAATGCTGTAGTTCATATACAGGGCTACAGAAAAGATTTCGTAAGGATTACTGAGTACGAGCGTAAATTGCATAAAGTTGGGTTTTAAAAGAGTTATGCGTTTTTACGTTGAACTGAATTCAGTTTACTAAGAAATGTTTGCATAGAATATAGATAAAGTGATATACAGGGCCAAGCAAAGAATTGGTTACGTGGCCGTTTATGGATGATAATTTCTGGAAATGTAATTTCAGCAGTTTTAAGAGTGTTTCAGTTTGAATTAAATTTTAGCTAAACAGAGGGGTGTAATAAAGACAACTACAGGGTACGGTAAACTTCAGGGCAGTACGAAAGTATTCAAGTATGTTTCCATCTATTAGTATAAACTGCTAAAAGAGAAATTTCAACTTATGCGTTTTCTTGTTAAAGCAAATTTTCCCATCATATAGTATATATATCAACTTAACGATAAAATACAGGGCAGTTCAAAAGAATTGGAATACATATTTGGTTATGGGCGGTAACTGATGAAATCAGTTTTTCAAATGTTTTACACTGTAAAAATATTACGACCAGTTTTACTGTAGGAATCAGAAAAATAGTTGCCCTTATCGTACCGGAAAAATTTCCGACCCAGCTCAGAATAAAATCCGTTAAATACCGTTTTATTGACTATTTTTTTTTTTTTTTTTACGGATTTTATTCCGAGTTGGGTCGGAAAATTTTCCGGTACGATAAGGGCAACTATTTTTTCCGATTCCCACAGGAAAACTGGTCGGATTTTTTTTTACAGTTTATGCGTTTTATAAAATGTTTACTTAGTTACCTTATTTCCCTAAATAACGAAGTTTTGTTAAAGCATTCCGGAAATGTTGGAAAGTGTTTCATAATCTATGCTTAACGTATGATTTTTCTTTCTTGTTTAGTTGGGTGGTGATAGTTTTAAATAAACCTCAAAGTTCAGCCGGAAGCTCTCTGTCTGATATACCTGGAAAAGATCAACAAAAACTTTTAATTTCTCATTGATAATGTAAAACTCTCGTTCATAAACCGCTCCCATTTCAAGAATTTCAATTCCATAAGAAAATTTCTGGAACCAACATGCAACTATGCATTTAATAATTTGTCCGTCACTTTTATATAGACCCAGAAGCGGCTGCACAAACCATCACTTCATCGAGTTGGCGGCTAAAATTCCAAGATTAGACAGAACTCGCAAATTAAAATGCAATAGGTCGGCCAACTCATATCTTGGTGGAAATCCCCTGCAGATCTTATTTTAGTGGTTGATCAGTAGGTTTATAATTGGGTTTTACTGCACCCAAATACATGAAAACATGGAGGACCGGGAGCAGGAAAACACAATGATAAAACTACCAGTCAACCACTAAAATTGGATTTGCAGGTTGTTTCCACCAAGATATGACTTGGCAGACCAGTTGCATTTAAATATACGAATAGAGTTTTAACAAATCCTTGAATTTCAGCCGTTAACCAATGAGGTGACGGTCTGTGCAGCTGTGTACCGGTCTAATAACAAAACCGCCATTATTTTTTACGCAAGCCAGTTAGTTAAAAATTTGTTAAAACTACCAGATGATCCCCTTTCAAAGTATTCATTCTATCAAACTACAAGTAAAAATATACAATTCTCAATAAAATAATTAATTAGATGAAAAGTCATAAAAGGTTTAAACAAGAAAAAAAATCTGTCAAGTATACTTGACAGATTTTTTTATGATTATGAAACTCCAACATATTCCGAATACTATAAAGAACAAGAAAAAAATTATCCTTTAATAAAGAGTAGACCGGGGGCAAGTTGGCCATAGGGGCATGCTGGCCCAGTCGCGATATTTTTTTTAAACTTTCCATTACATGGCATTGTCAGTCCAGCCAAGTATGCGTTGCTTCGCTTTCCTCCTTCAACATCAGCACCATTGAAGTCGAAGCGTCCATTAAAGAACCAACCAGCGAGAATTTTCAAAATTTTGCTAAGATGAATAAATTTCCTCTCTTATAAATAATAATTTTTTATTTGTTTGTAGATTACATTTTAGATTTTGATACATAGTATTAAAAAAAAAATTGTGCGTAGTTATTGTTGGACATGTTTGTTTATTGAAATGCTTTCAGAATAATTCCTTACAGTCATGAAAAATAAAAATGACGATATGATGTTAGTTGCTGCATTTGGCATGGAGCAGGTTCGCCCGGTGGGCCAATATGCCCCGTGGGTATTTGGCTCTGGAGGATTGGAATTTTGATAGTTTTAATGAATTATTTTAATAAACATTTATTATTATTTAAATTAATTTATTATTAATTAATAGTAAGGAATTATTTTATTAATTGAATTCCTGGTTATTCCAGCCAATCTTTTTAAAAAATGAAGTTACAGTGTTGTTTACCTCCTCTCCATAGTAAATCAGCTGCTCTGTTGTGCAAAAACATTCATAACTTTCATAATTATAGGAAAATCTCTGTTAGCTTGGCCTACATGTGCAGGTAGATTTCGAAGTTAAGTACTAATTTCACCAACAATTTAACGGATTAAGGGAAATGTGATTGTTTATCTTATGCAACCCACCCACACACACGCTTTTTTGGTTTAATTTTTTTTTCTGTAATAGTTGGTCCTATGAAAAACTTGTCAGTATAAAAGTTGTAGATAATATTAAGACGATGTATAATAAATTTAAACGGATTTCATATCTTGTGAATTGACGAAGTAATGCTTTGTTTTCTTCAACCCATCTTTTTTTTTTACTTTATTTTTGCTGTAATAGTTGATCCTATCAAAAACTTGTCAATATAAAAGTTGTAGATAATATTAAGAAGATGTATAATAAATTCAAACAGATTTGATATCTTATGAATTGACAAAGTTATAAATTTTTGTCTTCATCAACCCACCTTTTTCTTTTGTTTTTATTTATTTTATTTTATTTTATTTGTTTGTGCTGTAAGAGTTTCTCCTATCAAAAGCTTGTCGATACAAAAGTTGTAGATTATATTAAGAGGATCTATAATAAATTTAAGTTAATTCGATATCTTGTGAATTGACGAAGTTATGATGTTTTTTTTTCTTCTTCAACCTACCTTTATTTATTTATTTGCTGTAAAAATTGCTCCTATCAAAAGTTGTAGACAATATTAAGAGGATTTATAATAAATTAATTCTATTTATATCCGTAAATTGATTTTTTTTAACTTTAGTCCTTTTTTTCGAATTAATAACTTTATATTTTTATAATTTTATGGCTTTATTAAGGAACGTTGTATAGTAGATTTTCTTTAGGCTATATTGTGTTTTCGTCCGCATTAAATAAAAATTAAGGTATGGTAAAATTTTGAACATTTCTTAAACTTCTACACAATCAGACCATTAAAAAGTGACGTGGGCTAACTTACCCCGCAATCAGGGCAGGCTGGCCCAAGCGACTTGTGTCAGTTTGAGCTTCTAAATTAACACTTATAGTTAATATTTTCAAGTTTTACTATTGTAACATATTCTTGAAAATACACTCAAAGTGATAACATAAAAAGAAATTTAAAATGTTGAATTGTAATTTTTAAAATATTATTAGAAGAAAAAGCGGGCCAACTAACCTCGGTCTATCCATATTAATGATTTTGAAGCCATCGTAGAAAAGAAGAAAAGCTGTTTCAGTGGGCATTTTATTTCCGTATCTCTAAAATTAAGTTCGAAGCGAGTTTGAACTAACTTGAGTTTCAATTTTTTAATTAAAATCTATTAAAGTAATGAGATATTTGCACACAAATGATTAATCATTTCCCTTAAACCAAGAAAAAAATACAAAATATAATAATAAAATCAATCGTTGAAAAAACCATAGATGGCTAAAAAACACTAAAGAGAAAAAAAATGCTGTGAAAGTTTTCATTTATCACCAGGAAAGTGAATTAAATTTTTATTAAGACCAATTTATTTTCTATTTATTTATTTCTGTGGTATAATAAAATAATGATCTAAATTAATTGTATTTTAAACGCGAGAGTACCTTCTTTACTATACCCCGACAAAAGTGATGTTAAAAATCACATGTTTTAAAATCAGAGATGTATTCGGGTAAATTTAAAGAATGAGTACAGACCTCTAAATGTTACACACATTCTTTTTTAATTAAAATCTGAACTTTTTTTTTCTAATAAAGAATCTTCGTATATTTCATTTCATTCATACAAATTGAAGAATCTTAATTTTAAGTCTATTCATTATTCATAGAAGTGGAATAATTTTGATCGTTTAAAAGTAGTTTAAGGATGGACAAACTAAATTTTCGTTTTCAAATTAAAAGTCTATCAAAACTACGAGATGTTTTTCTGGCAAAGCACCAGTTAACTTCAAGAAAAAATTTACGATGCTGAACAAAATAATAAAAGGAATGAAAAATTCCCCAGAGGGCGAAAAACAGCACTATCGAAAAAAAAAATGTGCTGTGAAAGTTTTCAGTTGTATTAGATAAGTGAATTAATTCTTTATTGGGGCCACTTTACTTTGCTTTTAATTCATTCCTGTCATACAATAAAATAAATACTTTAAATTAATTATATTTTTAGGGCGAAAATATTTTCCTCATTAAACACAAACAGAACTGGTTTTTGCACTTTAAATGGTGCATATTTTAAGGTGTTAAATGCGTTTGAAAATTTCAAAAATCCATTTTTTTTATTATTTTTTATCTAATAGTACAATCTGCTTAGAATATTTCCCCAAAATTTCAAGTCAATCGGAGTAAAAGTTTAGGAGAGAGAGCCTTTAGAAATTCCCCTCACTAAGCTCGTTTTATTTCCACTTAAAAAACTTTAATCGTTTTTTTTCCTTTTTGAAGTCGTTGAACACGATTTCTCGAAAACTAATTCACCGATCTTATAGAAATTTTGCGCACTTCAATATAGGATCATTAGTGATTGAGCGAATTATTTCTTCTTTCTTGATTACAACTAACGTAGTGTAAATTGTATTGTTTTGCATACAACTCTGCAAAAAATTCAAATTTCAATTTTTATTAGCCCCCGGTATTCTACTTCTTTCTCCCAGCTTATTTTTTGTCGTCTCCAAAAATAACGTTACATTGTATAAGCAAGCCGTAAAACAAAGCAGATGTGTCATTGTACGATTAAATACTCTATTGTAATTTCTTAAACTTATAGGTATCGCACATTTTCGATTTTTATACCATCGTATTAGAAAAAAAATGTACTTTTTAATGCAATTTGTTTGAAACCTACATCTCCATTTATTTTCGAGATATCAATTTTTTTTGTAGGTTTTAGCGACATTTGTTTAAATTTGGCAACTCAAGTACTCCATTTTTGTAGAAAGTAAAGAAAAAATAGCAATTATATCTTTTTGTTGCCCTTTTCCCCTAAAAATTGAAAAAAAATTTACTTAAAATACGTGCTATTTTGAAAAAATATAAATGAATGATTTTTGATAAAACATGGAGCTATTATAAACTAACTTTAATTTTAAGTATCTATATTAATATTACAATCAAATGAAGGTACATTAATCATTAGATAGGCGATTTTGTTTTGATGAGATTCTTACTAATTCCATTTAGCTGGATTTGTATATTAATCTCAGACAGTGGCGTCCTATGCATACTTTATTGTACACTAGTTATCAAAAATTAAGGAAAAGTCACAAAATGCTCATTTTCAAATACGCGAACACTCAAAAGGAAATAATATAATTCGAGTATTTACTATCTCTACAACACAGCTAGCCCATATAACATCTTATTCATGTCACACATGGTCACAAGTGTCACAGTCACTACGGTGAAGCAAAAAAATAGGAAATTCCATACATCTCAGTATGAGTCTCAAATGATCGCTATATGTGACTCCACTGGGAAGTCAATGTGACTGCTGCTTTGTGACGAGTCACCAGGTGACTTTACAATGTAGTTAAATTGTGACTCTCATGTGAGTGTCATTTTTAGACTCAATTTCATAGTCATCATGAACGTTGCATTATGATAAGTCACCAAATAATATCATATTATAGTCACATGGAGACTTTTCTCAAAAGAGCACAATGTTGACTTCACAGTAGTCTCTCTGTCACCTCAAAGTCATTATGTGACTTTAATGTGACAGTATTTGGTAACTTATCACTATTAGTGATAACTATTGGTGTCGTCTGCGAAGTACAACAGTGGACAGAAAAGAAAGCTTTCTGAGAGGGATAAAAGAGAGTTGACCCGCATAGCACAATGCAGCGCAATGCAGCGTTCACTATGACTTTCAAATTGAGTCTACAAATGACAGTCACATGAGAGTCACAATGTAACTACATTGTAAAGTCACATGGTGACTCGTCACAAAGCAGCAGTCACAGTGACGTCTCAGTGGAGTCACATATAGTGATCATTTTGAGACTCATAATGAGACGTATGGAATTTCCTACTTTTTTTGCTTCACCGTAGTGACTGTGACCATGTGTGACATGAATGAGATGTTATATGGACTAGCTGTGTTGTAGAGATAGTAATTACTCGAATTATATTATTTCCTTTTGTTCGCGTATTTGAAAATTAGCATTTTGTGACTTTTCCTTAATTTTTTCACACCAGTGTAGATATTGTTTATGACTGGATAGTAAATAAGGAAATCTTCAGCGGATTCGGATGACGTCGTTTTATATAAAATAAAATCGCGTGTTTTAAGTCTTAAAACTGAACTACAGCAGAGTCTTGATTATCCGAGTCCCGCTTAACCGAGTTTCCGCTTTAACAGGGTTATTTTCTTCTGATGAACTGATGGTTTCTATTATTATGAAACAGCCATACTAAATGAAGTGTTAGGTGAAGATGAAAGAGCAGTCGTAAAAAGATAGAACTCTGATTTTCTTGCCAGAATGGGAAAAAATGGCCCTATTTTTTTTTTTTTTTGAAAGAAAAAATTATGGCCATACCACCCCCCCCCCCCCCACTCATTCTGACCAGAAAATCAGAGTTTTAACTTTTTACGGCTGCTCTTTCATCTTCACCTAACACTTCATTTATAATGGCTGTTTCATAGTAATAGAAGACCCATCAGAAAAACCCATCAGACATCAGCCCATCAGAAAAAAATGATTCATTCCAAAGGTATGGCTTTATTGTATCTATATTTATATACATATACATTTTTTTTCATCGGGGGGCGACACTAAATTCTGAAAAAGCAGAATTCCTGTTCTGTAGTTTAAATCCTTCGTTCAATCACGAGCTATACTTATCTACTAACAGAAAAATTTTGTTTTTTTAATTTCAGATAAAGCTATCATGAGTTAGCCTGATCATCACGAAGACACTTTTTTTAGGTATCTCTGGAAACCAGATCCCACTGGCTAAAATTTCAAAATTTTTGAATGAAGGTTTTATAAAATATTGTTTAGATGTTTCTCTTTTATTTGTGCTTAAAATTTTGAATAAAAATAATTCTTTTTTTATATTACAGAAAATAGAGAATATAAGGCTTCTTTTTAAACCTTCGGAATCCGTGTAACCCTTCAAATAAGCACTGGGAATAGATTTAAACTGCAAATTATAAAATTTAATTTTTCTTCATCTCAAGTTGCATATCTATAGCTCTAAACATCTCGAAAATTAAATATACAAATGCAAAGCTAAAAACCTAGCATTTTTTTAAAGAGTAATTAATCTTGACAATAATTAATCTTGACAATAATTTATACAATAGTATAATTTAACTATAAATTACACAGGTAGCAAACTTTCACCGGGGCATGAAATAAATTAAAGAATTATTTTACTTTTATTACTCTCTAATTATAGTTTCTTTAGTTACTTGACTCTTATTTTATCATATACTTTGGCTGTTGGACCATGGCATTTTGTAAAAATTTCTCACTCATTCATACGCATATTCCAAAATTCAAGGCTCGCAAGTAAATATGGAGAACTGGTAAAGGCCACTAAGGATAATAGTTTATTTTCCTTCATTTCGAGTTGTGTGTTCATAATTTTAATGCTGTTTAATACTGGATCGCAAATGATAAATTCTTCAGCGGATGCGGATGAAGTCATTTTATATAAAATAAAAGCGTGTGTTTTAAGTCTTAAAACTGAAATATATATTGTACTATCTATACAGGGTGATTCATAAAAGATGGGCAGAACTTTAAGGGGTTATAGTACACTTAAAGACAAATAATATTAAATAGGAGACTAAGGGTCCCAGACGTATTCCCAAGGAGATAGGGGGCATTAAAGTTTAGGGTCCGAAATTTCAAATGATTATAAAACATGGAAAAATTGGTCGATTCGTTTGCGGTTTTTGCAAAAAAATTTCTTTATGCCAGTATTTTCTTGAAATAAAATTTTAAAGTTCAATTTCAAAAAATGCCGATAGGGGGCGCTTTAGACTTTGGAGTAACGAACAACTATTTTATACCGTTATTTTTTGTGTCTCATTAAATGCTTTCTAAAGCTTAGACTTAAACTTAAATTTTCAGCTCAAAATCTGAATCGCTGAGCGTGGTTCAGTAGCGCGGGGAGGGGGTTCAAATTTCAACTTCTGAACATAGTTCAGTTTGAACTACTTAACCATGCCCAACGATTCTGTGCTGTGATACGAGGCAAAAATACAACTTTCGTCAAGGACTGCATAGTCGGAATTCACTCATAAAGGCACTGGCACAGTTGGAAACGTCGCTCATGCAAACGTTAAAGCTCCATTCCTGACGCTAGTCACCGGGTGAAGAAGGAAACAGAAAGTATGCAAATGTCAAATGGGGAAGAAGAAGAACACGTATGCAAAATTTCGACACGATTCAGGCATAAAAACCACTGAACGGTGAGTCAAGTGTAAGTCGCTGTAGTAATAAATCGGAAGATGGTGCCCTTCACGAATAAGGAAAAGGCTGAGATGCATTTAATTTACGGAGCGGCAGATGGAAATGGTGCAGAGGCACAACGAATGTACGGAGAGCGATTTCCCAACAGGCGGTTGCCTAACCGCAAAACTTTCGAGCGCTTGCACAGACAGTTGTGTGAGACGGGATCATTTCTCGCTTCCCGGTCGAATGCAGGTCGTGCAAAAAAGGACGAATCAGTAGTTGTTGCAGAAGCCATTCTGGATGTAGTAGCGGCGCAGCCAAGTACAAGTACACGAACAGTGGCTAGGCAGGTGGATACCTCACAGTCCATGACTTGGAGGGTACTGAAGGATGAACATTTGCTCCCGTTTCATGTGCAACGAGTCCAGAAACTGTCTCCAGGTGATTATCCAAATCGTATTGAATTCGCCCGCTGGTTTCTGCAGCAGAACGCGCTAAATCCACATTTTGGACGAACTGTGCTTTTCACCGATGAATGTACCTTCACACGTGAAGGTACATTTAACACACACAATGCACATGTATGGGCGGATGTCAATCAACATGCTACGTATCCACATGCTCATCAGAGACGCTTTTCCATCAATGTTTGGGCAGGAATCCTCGGAGACCACCTAATCGGACCGTACCTTCTTCCTGAACGCCTCAACGGTAAAACATACCTCACATTTCTGCAACATGTGCTGCCAGACCTGTTAAACGTTGTTCCTCCACGCATCCGGCGGGTCATGTGGTTCCAGCACGATGGAGCGCCAGCCCATTACGTACGAGACGTCCGCAACTATCTGGACATCACATTTCCGAACAGATGGATTGGTCGAGGTGGTCCTGTTGCTTGGCCTGCTCGCTCGCCAGATCTTTCACCACTCGATTTCTTTTTTTGGGGACGATTGAAGGCTCTTATGTATGAGACACCCATTGAATCCCCCGAGGAACTGGTCGCCAGACTTTCCGCCGCTGTAGGGGAAGTGCTCGAAAAGCCTGATGTTTTCGCGAATGTTCGCCGTTCCATTCTTCGCCGTTGTTCTGCGTGCATAACCTCTGGTGGTCACAATTTTGAACATTTATTGTAATTACATGTTAATAAATATGCTTTGGTAACATAATCCTAATTTGTGTCTTTTTACCTCGTATCACAGCACACAATGTGTGGACATGGTAAACTGAACTGTGCTCAGGAGTAGAAATTTCAAACCCCTCTCCCCAGAAACTTAACCACGTATAACGATTCAGATTTTGGGCTGAAAATTTAAGTCTAAGCTTTAGAAAGCATTTAATGAGACACAAAAAATAACGGTATAAAATAGTTGTTCGTTACTCCAAAGTCTAAAGCGCCCTCTATCGGAATTTTTTGAAAAGTTTCTTTAAAATTTATTTTCAAGAAAATACTGACATAAAGAATAATTTTAGCAAAACGCGGCAGTAGTTAGAGCCTAATCTACGACACAAAGATCGGGAATAACTGATTTTTGTTCTGGGGGGAGAAGGGTTTCAAATTTCAAATTTCAGTTTACGCTACTTAACTACTCGTTAGGACTCAGATTTTTAGATCAAAATTTAAGTTTAAGTCTAAGCTTTCGAAATCATTTAAAGAAATACAAAAAATAACGTTAAAAAATAGTTGTTTGTTACTCCAAAGTCTAAAGCGCCCCCTATCGGCATTTTTTGAAATTGAACTTTAAAATTTTATTTCAAGAAAATACTGGCATAAAGAAAATTTTTTGCAAAAACCGCAAACGAATCGACCAATTTTTCCATGTTTTATAATCATTTGAAATTTCGGACCCTAAACTTTAATGCCCCCTATCTCCTTGGGAATACGTCTGGGACCCTTAGTCTCCTATTTAATATTATTTGTCTTTAAGTGTACTATAACCCCTTAAAGTTCTGCCCATCTTTTATGAATCACCCTGTATATATACATATTTTTCTTTTCAACGGGAGTGTCACTAAAATCTGAAAAAACAGAATTCCTGTTTTCTAGTAATTAATTATTTTATTACATTTTCATAGTCTAAGAAATATTTATCGTTTATTACAGTGTATGCTTTTTCATTAACTTGGCTGTTATTGCCTCGTGTACTTCCCTTGAATGACAATGGTAATTTGTAACATTTTCCCACACATATAATGTAAAAGGTCGTATGAATCAATCTTGTTATGTGAATTTTTTCGGTTGTGACTGCAACATTATAAGATAAATACAGCTTTGCAATATAATAGCATCGATATTTTCTTCCTGATATAACATATATATTGTGATTATAAATAATATTTGACACCTTTTTGACGCATAAAGTATGATCGATGATATCTCATGTCCCGGTTGAAACATTTTACACAATACTTTTTGGAGAGATAAATCGCTTCTGATGATACTTTGATAAGCTATTTATTCATCCATACAGAGCATAATGTCATTTTTGAAAAAGTAGGTTTTACACAAGAATCTTTAAAAAAATCTTTCTCGAATTTTTAGATATTACTTCTGGCGACCTTACATATTTTTAATAATATAAAGTGATGTTTTTCCAACAAGCAATAAAAATCGTAGAAGGCTTTAGACTTCACGGCAATGAAATTTGTTTTAATGGGAACTGAAACGTAAGATTGCAATAGATATAGTATTTAATTTTTACCGTAAATAAGAATGCAATAGAATACAGGTGAGACAGGATGAAATATTTTCCACTATTTTTTTTAATTTAGACAATGTTATTTAAGCAGTAAGCAGCAATATTTTGTGAAATTCTGGGGAATAGTCACTTGCACTCCGCCTTATACCATCAAACCAACGCCATGTATTTTAACCATAGTCTGAAATTTAATATGTAACAGTTCTTTGACGTCCTGGATTTTAAGGCTTTTTATTTTTTTAAAGCAATGCAAAATGTTTACAAACTTACATTAAAATATTTTACATATATTAACTCTACATTGCAGTATTGCCATTGCTCTGATGTCATTTCACCTGTGCCATTACGCCCAGTGCTAACCAATACAACTGTTCATAGTTCCAAATATGTGAACAGCAGACATACATAGCGTGTATTATAAGGATATCAAACAACAGGGAAACATTTTAGTTCAATACAATTGCTAGATAGCACGTAACGAAGAGCTTGATTATTATTTTTTTCTGTCATTGTGAAGTGCTAGTTTACATGAATTCAAATTTGAATAAAAACTACTTGAGCGGAGTTTCATATGCAAGAAATATCGTTATATTTTGGAAAAACTTTATTTTGATTTTACTTTATTTTATTTTAGTATTTTTTTGCCTTTTTATATGCATTAAGGTATTGATAATTTATTTTAAAAGACAGTTTCAGATAGCGGAGAATAAGGGCAGTTGACAATAGAGGAGGCTTGACCCACCCTTCAGTTTTCATATTTAAAAGAATTTCAGGGTTTTGCTAATAGGTAGAAACCAAAGCTGGCGTGGAAAAATTAATCGTGAAGAGTTTTCAATTTAAAAAGTGTGTTTTTAGGAACATTTTGCAAGATTTTCTCAGGTAAAATATGTCATAGAAATTTAAATAAGTAAGTTTTAAGTAATGCAGAAATATTGAGCTTTCCTTCTCGGCATAAATATCGCACAGTAAATCAGATTAAACGTAATAATATGCTATTTCTTCAAAAAGTGGCTATGTGGGGAGGCTTGACCCAATCAATGTGAGGGAGGATTGACCAATAATAAAGTGTAATCCAATAATAAAAAGAAATAATTAAGTGTTTTTGGAAATCTTTTTATTATACGCTGTATATAATTAAGGTTTAATGGTTATATTTATAAAATAATGTAAATGTATTCTGTAAAGCTACAATAAAATGAGGTGAAAGAAAAGAAAATGTTTTAAATTGAGTAAAGGACTATTTGAAAAATTGCGATGGAAACAAGAAAAAAATTAATATAAATTGGAATGTTGATAGAAACTTTTATTTCATTTAAATAGTACCCATAGTAGATAAATAGGAAAAATGGAAAAGACTAGAAAGGATAGAATCAGTATCCGTAAGAAATGTTAAGTGTTCATGTCTCTGCAAAAGAACATAACATTGATAAAAACACTTTAGGTAGGTATGTAGACAAATTTAACTAAGATGAACACAATGAGATGAAGTCATACTATCTGGCAACTAGTGTTGCTAGGTCGAATGTCTCAAAAAGTGAGCTTTTAAAACGGAATTTTGCTCCTGTGTCTTGAGTTCAGTCTAAGAAGATTTGCTTAAGAATCCCATTTGCCAAATAATTTTTAATAATAATTAAACCATATAACATAAATTAATTCTGGCTTTTTTTAAAACTGATTTTATTTCCCTCAACAAATATTTCAGTATAAAATACAGTGGGCCAAGCCTCCCATACGCGGGGAGTCATGATCCATTATTTTCTCATGATTAAAATCAATCATTTTTGAAGTTTCTTATATGTTACACTTATGTCTCAATTTTATTTTGATAACTGATTGTATAACGAACAAAATGATATATGAAACTTTAATCTAGGTTCAATATTTATAAAATAAAAAATCATTTTGTGAAATATGGGTCAATCCTCCCCAGTCTGCACTATATCATAACTGGATTACGTTCATACAGACAACGGAATTTTTTCTTTTTCTTTTTTTTTTTTCAATTTCGAAGAAAGTCTTGATGAATGTAAATACTGTCACTATCGACACAGAAAATGCGCAGAATGAAACACCAAACAGTTAGCCTAATACATCAGAATCCATAAGAAGGTTGTAGAAAAACGGGGCTTCATCCAGAACTAAAGCAGATTCTGCAGCGCGGGTTAACCCACCAATCGGCATATAGGATTCCAGATCCCGCATTGCTAGTTTATTAAAAAAAAATTACAATATTATTTAACAATAGTTGACTATTTACAAGTTTATATAAGAGTTGATAAAAATTCTATTGTTCGGAATCGGAATCCTCATAATTATTTGTTAGACTCTGAAAAATAACTTGGTTATTTTCGATAATCTTAACGCATTCTATTATTTTTTACTACAGAAATGGAGTTTTTTGCACAATATTGAACCACTGCTCTAGTTGCATAGTTCTGTATTTTCAGATATGGAATAAGGAGGTTAATGTGCATTCAGTTAGGTAATGAATTCAGGTACCAAGTTTGTCACATGTGCAGAATGGAGTTGGGGCTTTATTAATTTTATGAAGATAAGTTGGAAAAGGTCCATGATTGTTGCAAATGTATAAATATTTCTATGTGGTAATAATGCATTTAGATTTACTTTTGGCTGAAGAGCATATGTGTATCTCCCTACATTGCTGTAGTCCCAGTCCATTTGCCATTGGGCAAGAGCTTTTTGTTTTAAGACATTTTTAAGAAAGGAGGCTGAGAGTTGATGATATTTTTTCTGCACAACTTCTTGTGTTATTGCGTTCATTGCTAGTGCATCCGCATGATCGTTGTCATACGACTCTGAATGACCTTTTATCCACTGAAATCGAATATTTTTATTTGTTTCTTGAAGCTTTTTAATTATTTGTGAGTTTATAAATCTGTTTCGAAAAATATCTTCCATTAGGTGAAGACTTGATTGAATATCAGTAAAGATGATATAATTATCCATTGTAGAAGAATTTTCCGAATCTATGGCGTGTACAATGGCTAATTGCTCAGCTTGAAAAATTGAGTTGTTATACTGTAGTTTAACCTGATGAGTGTGAATGCATTTTTTTTATAAGCACAGAAAGCATAGGCAGTTCCTTGATCGGATTTAGAACCATCTGTAAAGATTAAGGTTGTGAAGGTGTCTGGATTTCCTTCTAATTTATGTAGGTAATTAATATACGGTGTAGTTAACGAGGAAGAACTAAAGCAAGAAAGACAAGAGCTCTGACTAAAGGCAAGCAAATCTGATACCTAAATGAAAAAGAGCAAGACTTTAAATGTATTTTAGAATGACACAGATTTGTAATATTTTAATGAGCCTGACTTGGATGCGAGCGTAAATATCCTTGTCCATCTTGCAAGGTGTATACCTAGCAACCAAAATTATAGACTGCTATTTAACAACTATCACATATCTCCAGAATAGATTTCTTATCTAGCAAAGGAGAGTATACAATCACTGGGAACAGTAAATAAAGGAATTTTTCCAAAGATATGAAAATCAATTTATTGAAAGATATGGAAACTTAAAAAAAAAAAAAATCGAAATCTATTCAAAGGAATAGTTGACTGCTGTAGTTGAGACTATAATTATTACAATAATGCGGTATGATAATAAACCAGTTGGTTTATCATTCGTCTTTTTTAAGTCAATAACCACCTCAAAAAGTTAGCAAGTACTGAAAGAAACAGAAAAGGTTTGTAGTAGTGGACCGTTTCCAGATTTTGTGGAACAACAATCCACATATAGTGTTGATTTATTACATTCATTTCTGGGAAAATGAAAAATAAAAATGTTATTTTAAATTATTTTATCATCTCTTTGACCTTATTGTTAGTTGCGAGGTTTAGTAAGGGATATTGTTAGTAGTAAGAGTTGGAGAACAGAGGCAAATGGTCTCACAAACCACTGATGCTTCGAAAGACTTCAAAGTAGGGTGGAGCGAAAAAAATTATGTTTTTTAAAAATCAAAAACGGGTAGGTGCCAAAAGTTGTCTTTATACTAGTACATCATCTGCGTGCAATATTACCGCTGAAAAAAAAATGGCTCGAGTCTGCGCTTTTGGTCCAAAAGTCGAAATTTTGGGTAAAATTTGATATTTTTTTCAAAAAATTAAAAAAAATTCTATTGAGATAGTAATTTAAAAGTGATATTTAAAACTTTATTATTAATTAATTAACATATTTAAACGATAAAACAATATCTTTGTTCTGTATAACTGGAACAAAACTGACAACTTTTGGTGAAAAAAAGGCGTTGCCACTCTGTTGTGTCATGCAACTAATTGTTGTTTAGAATACAGCTCTTACGTAGTTGTTTTCAAATCTGCCCAGGAGGCATCACATAGAGATAGCTACATTTCGTGACACAACAGTGCATAGATTGACCACTCTTCCATCTGAGCGCAATGTTTTATTTATATATCGATTGTGATTTTTTATCAAAGACTAGCATTAGTTTTGTATGTATCAACCTAGTCCATCTCTTCTTTATATCCACAGACGTTGGGTGATGCTGCTGTGACACTCCTTCACGTATATTTCTACTACTTATGTATGATAAGGTAAGAAGAGTAATGCAGTGGGATTAATGGAATCTATTCAGCCCTCTAGTATCTTCACCAAAATTTGCTTCCAGTTACTGTATAGTGATTGGGAGTTCTGTTCCTACAACATTTTACAACATTTAGGTACTTCACCTTTGAGTATGCCATCCTTTACTCTACCTCTTGCATTTTTTATATGTTGATAAGCTTGTTGTTTAATGTGATGGCAATCGTCATCAAAATTGCAATAAGAATTTGCTCTCGTTGTGAAAAATTTGCTCTCGATGTCCTAAATAAATTTTTTAGCATTTGTTTTTTGCCATTTTCTGTGATGTTTAGCAGCCGAGTAATTTGCCATAAGTTTTTAAATCAACTTTTTAGATGTGGATTATATTTGGTGTAAACCATCCTGCGGCATAAACTTGGATTTTACACTTTGTGAGTAAACCAGACTCTGATGGTCAATCAGTGCTTATATAAAGGCGAATAATTTTATGCGCCTTTGTGAGCCATCTTGCGTAGGAGAAGTTTCTTGGGTTCCTATTCTCTACTTTTTCTGAGCCATCTCTTGATGAAATAACTTTGAAAATGTCTAGCAGGTATTTCTGGTATGTGCTGAGAACCCTTTTTTCGATTTCAGGAAATAATGTTTAAAAATTACTCTCTATGGCTTTAGAAATTGAAATAAGAAGGGAATAAGCACGTGGACAAAGATTTTCCTATTGGTCCGGTGAATCCATGTGCGTTAGAATCTAATTTTTGCCAACGATCTTGTCTAATAAATGGTGCAGAGAAAATTCACTGGACTTGGAGGAGGCATATGATCAATTGTAATGGTTCATTCTAAACATATCCCTCGCGGAATGGATGACAACGACTAACAGAATTATCCGCCTTCAGATGAGCACTCTCTGTCCATCAGTCTCTGCGTTCACTCAAAAAGTACTATGTTACCCAAGTTTGGCCCCAGGATAGTTTACAATCAAATTTAATCCACAGCTAAAGAAGAGATCTAAAAACTCATGGGAAATTACTCGGCTACAGCAACACACAAAACGGAATAAAACAACTACTAAAAAAAGATTATTTAGGACAATGGTTGCTTTGCATACGCAGAAAAAAGTCTGATTCCAAAGCTCTTTGACGATACCATCACATTAAACAGATAGCTGCTCAGCACATAATAGTTGAAAGATGAGAGCAAATGATGGGATACGCAAATCTGAAATATCGACAATCAACTTTGAAGCGGATAATTATATAAATCTAATTCATTGGAAAAGTGTTGTGGTAACAGAACCTCTAATCAATGTGTATTTATCGGGTGCAATCTTGGTGAAGATAATAGACGGCTGAATAGATTAAATTAATATCATCTGCACTGCATTACACTGTTTGTCTTCTCTTACACAAACAGTAGAAAAATACGTAAAGGCGATCACAGCAGCTGCATCCAAAGTCTGTGGATCCAAAGAAGAGATGTACTAGGTTGATACATTGAAAACTTACGCCAGTCTTTGATAAAAAATCACAATTCAATGTATAAATAAAACATTGAGTTCAGATGGTAGGGTGGTTGAGCTAATGCACTGTTGTGACATGAAATGCAGTCACCCCCACTTGGTACCTCCTGTGTAATTTTGAAAGCAACTAGGTAAGAGCTGTATTCTAAACAACAATTATTTGTGTGACACAACAGAGTGGCAACGCCTTTTTTTCACCAAATGTTGTCAGTATTATTCCAGTTATACAGAACAAAGATATCATTTTATCGTTTAAATATGTTAAGTCATTAATAATAAAGGTTTAAATAACACTTTTAAATAATAACCATCTCTATAGAATTCTTTTTAATTTTTTGAAAAAACTTCAAATTTTACCAAAAATTTCGACTTTTGGACCAAAAGCGCAGACTCAAGCCATTTTTTTTTCTGCGGTAATATTGCACGCAGATAATGTACTAGTATAAAGTCAACTTTTGGCACCTACCCGTTTTTGATTGTAAAAAATTAATTTTTTTCGCTCCACCCTACTTCAAAGTGGAGTAAAGTCTTAGCACGTGTAGTCTATCAATAAATAAAAACTAGTTGGATGTGCCAAACCCTGAACTTTCTTCTTTCTCATATACTTTAAAATTTCAAAATGTTGTTACACATGTCAATATTTCATATTTATTAGTTCAATACTATATCAACCTTGACTTTTATCTTAAATTTCTGCTTCAGTCAATTAATCGGAGTAAAAGCGAGTTAATCTCGATCATGATATTTATTAAAATCACGAATAGTCGCGAATACTCGGCTTATCAGGATGGGAAGTTCCTGTCGAATCACAAGCCACTGGTGTACAATAGAACTACGAAAAATTAAGAAGATTACACAAAAATCGCTATTACAGCGCCCCCTTTCGGCTGAATTTTTCCACATTCTAGGAGGATCTTCTTGTCAAGGCCAAAAACATACACAAAAAATTTGGTTCAATTCTATGCATAACTATACATACACTTTTCGAAGGTACAATATGGAAAATGGCACAAAAATCGCTATTACAGCACCCCCTACCGGCGGATTTTTTCCAAATTAAGGAAGGACCTGCTTGCCATAGCCAAGAACTTAAAAAAAAATTTGTTCAATTCTATACATAACTTCATACACTTTTCGATGATACAATATTCAAAATCGCACGAAAATCGCTATTACAGTTGCTCCTTCCTGCAGATTTTTTCCAAATTAAGGGAGGACCTGTTTGCTATAGCCAAAAACTTAAAATAAATTGGTTCAATTCTATGCATAACTTCATACACTTTTCGATATTACAATGGCGACAGACGGGCGCACGGATAGATAGACTTTTTCTATAAACATGTTTTTTGGGATCTCTAACCCGTAAAATGTGTAAATCCGTCGAAAACCGGAAGTCGAAAAAAAATTGCGATTACAATACTTTCTTCTATTGAAGATAGAAGAAAGTAAAAGAGTGTTGATCATCTTTTGCATCCGATAGTAAGATTGAAATGAAAAAGAAAAGGGTCAATGCGGCGATTCTTCTTCTCCATGATGTAAGATGGTTTTGAAACGATGGACGCTAAAGGAAAACTGTAGTATGATGTAAAATATGCAAAGTTAAACTTTCTCTGAATAAAAATAATAATTGCTTCAAAATTTTCTAAAGGGATGGAATTATGTTAGGAAAGTTAATTATTTTATTCTATAATTTTGATTCGTTTTGTCATACGATTAAATAAAGCAAAGATTATTATTCCACAATAGGAGCAGCAAAAAGCGTAAAAGTTTGCAGTTATGGAAAACAAGTATACATAGTAAAATAGTCACATATTTCAGAACAGCATAAATTAAAGCATACGATCAGTTATTTCTATGATATCGAAATAGGTGTGATAATGCATAATGTGCCACATATGGGACGTAATAAATGACTACATTCTCTGCTAAAATTATTATGTTTAATTTTTGTAAATTTATTTTCCCATGGCCTATATTGCAGCATAAACGAAATCCCACATATATATTTTTTTATATAAAAAAAGCGACTGCATTTTAGGGTTAAAATTGAAAGCTGTATTTTTGTTTAGTTGATATATATTAAAAAGTGGCGTCTTGACAGCCGATGGCTGGTGTACTTTGCAAGAAGACGAACGAGTCATCATAGATTCGTAGCTACTGAAGTGCATTGCCACTAAACACACACACACATACACACACGCACACACACATGATGCTCAATTTATTAATTGTATTTTTAGTAAAAGGAAAAAGATGATGAATTGTAATTATATATATATATATATATAGTTCAATGGCATAGATTCAAAGTAAAATGTAACTTTGCAACCAAAAATTTCATTTACTTAAAGTTAAACAGAAATGCAAAGTTAAAAAAGAAAAGAAAAACGATTTTTCATTACAAAGATATTTCAAAATTATAATGTTTAAAAGGACAAAAATAATTTATTAAAATCCGTAAAGCTAGAGTGTCCAGCGAGATTTGAAAATGATATTCTAAAAAAACAAAAGCAAAAAAAAAAAAAAAAAAAAACAAAGACGCTTAAAGTATTGTGTGCGTTTACTCGCTGAGACGTGCTCTATTTTTATAGCTCCAAAATTGCTTTTTCATCTTTGATATCGATTTCTAACTAATAAAAGAGGATTTTTGTGTGTACAAAGTGTACTTTCAACGAAAGAAGATAAAAATGAAAATTTGGAACCGGTCAAGTCACCCCCTACGTTGTTTGAAATTAAAGTGTGCAGTGGAAAGTGTTGAAACTAGGTGCAGTATTTGAATTAAATCTTGCTCAAGCAAATACTGCGATTTAAAAATCAAATAGAGAGCATAAGAATATTACTAATTCACAATATAATTTCGTAATGAAAGGCCAGACACTGAAAAATTAGAAAATAAAGATTTATTCTTTTTTACTGAAGGATTTTCTATAACTTGTTTTTAACGGTCAGTTTCTTTTCAAAAACAAATTCTGTTACATTTTCCTTGACCTTTGCCGTAACAATAAGAAAATATTTACTTTAAAGGTGTTTATAGAACTTGAAAGAATTCCGCTTTATAAGATCGATGTCTACAAACAAAGCAGAATAATGTAATTCTGGAAGTTACATAGGACAAAAAATGTTTGTCCCTGGAAAATACTCCTCTTTATCTTAAATTAAATTTAAACTTAAATCTTAAGAGAAAAAAAAAGTTTAGAAAAATGATTTTAAATTATTTGGTCTTGTGTAGATTTCGAGCTGAAATACTTTTAGAATTCAGTGGAACCCATTATATGCAATTAAGTAGAACCGACTAGTAATAGTATTCGAATTAGTTCTGGGTCAAGGGAAGTCTCTGATCTAAAAAAAAAGTAAGACGTTCAAAATATAGAAAATAAAAAATTTCCTCTTCTTACTAAACTATTTTCTATAAGTTCTTTATAGCGTTCAGTATCTTTGCAAAAACAAATTCTTTTAAAATTTCCTTGACCGTTGCCATAACAATAAGAAAATATTTACTCTGAAGAAGTTTGACTAAGAAGTAAAAGAAATGAAAAGGAGTAAAGGACTTGAAAGAATTCAGCTTTATAAGATCGATGTCTACAAAAAAGAAGCACAATAATGTAACTCCGGAAGTTACATAGGAGAAATAAAGTTTTTCCCTGGAAAATACTTCACTTTATCTTAAATCTTTTATAAGAAAGAGAGAAAAAAAGAGGTTCAGAAACATTATTTTAAATCATTTGTTCTTGAGTAGATTTTGAGCAGAAACGCTTTCACAATTCAGTGGAAATAATTGCATGCGGTTAAGCGGGACCGACTAGTAACAGTACCCGAATTAGTTCTTGGTCAAGGTAAGTCTAAGATATGAAAAACAAAATGATGAAGATAAGAATATAACCATTTCACAATTTAATTTCGTAATAAAAGCTAACAAGTTCTAAAATTTGAAAATAAAGCTTTTCCCCTTTTTACTAAAGGACTGCCTATAACTTGTTTGTAGCGTGCAGTATCTTTGCAAAAACAAATTATGTCACATTTTCCTTACCCGTTGAAAGAACAATAAAAAAATATTTACTCTAAATAAGTTTATAGGACTTAAAAATTTACACTTTATTAAATCTATGTCTACAAACAAAGCACAATAATGTAACTCCGGAAGTTACATCGAAAAAATAAAGTTTCTCCCTGGAAAATACTTCTCTTTACCTTAAATCTTTTATAGGAGAGAAAAAAGAGGTTTAGAAAAATTATTTTAAATCATTTGGGCTTGAGTAGATTTCGAGTCGAAATTCTTTTACAATTCAGTTCCATGCAATTAAGTGGGACCAGTTAGTAACAGTATTGGAATTAGTTCTTGGTGAAGGAAAGTCTCTGATACAAAAACCAATTGAAGAAAATAAGAATATGCCTATTTCACAATTTAATTTCGTAATGGAAGATAAGAAGTTCAAAATATATACAATAAAGCTTTTATCTTCTTTATACTAAAGGATTTTCGATAACTTGTTTGTAACGTTCAGCATCTTTGCAAAAAGAAATTCTGTTACTTTTCCTTGACCGTTGCTATAACAATAAGAAAATATTTACTCTAAAGAAGTTTATATGACTTGAAATAATTCCGCTTTATAAGACCGATGTCTACAAACAAATCACAATAATGTAACTACGGATGTTACATAGGATAAATAAAATTTCCCTGGAAAATACTCCTCTTTATCTTAAATTTTTTATAAGACGTAAAAAATCAAGAAAAAATATTTTAAATCATTTCGTCATGAGTAGATTTCGAGCCGAAACACTTTTACAAGTGGAACCACTTGTATGCAATTAAGCGGAACCGACAAGTAATAGTATTCGAATTAGTTCTTGGTCAGGAAAAGTCTTTGATGTAAAAAAGGGTAAGATGTTCAAAATGTAGAAAATAAAGATTTTTCCTCTTCCTACTAAATTATTTTCTATAAGTTCTTTATAATGTTCAGTATCTTTGCAAAAACAAATTCTTCTACATTTTCCTTGACCGATGCCATAACAATTAGAAAATATTTATTCTCAAGAAATTGAACTAAGAAGTAAAGGAAAGGAAAAGAAGTAAAGGACTTGAAAGAATTCAGCTTTATAAGATCGATATCTACAAACAAAGCACAATAATGTAACTCCGGAAGTTACACAGGAAGAATAAAGTTTCTCCCTGGAAAATACTCCTCTTTACCGTAAATCTTTTATAATAGAAAAAAAAGAGGTTTAGACAAATTATTTTAAATCATTTGGTCTTGAGTAGATTTCGAGTCGAAATTCTTTTACAATTCAGTGGAACCAATTGCATGTAATTAAGCGGGACCAATTAGAAACAGTATTCGAATTAGTTCTTGGTGAAGGAAAGTTTCTGATATAAAAACCAAATGAAGAAGGTAATAATATAACTATTTCACAATTTAATTTCGTAATGGAAGGTAAGATGTTGAAAAAATATAAAATAAAGCTTTTATCTTCTTTTTACTAAATGATTCTCTATAACTTGTTTGTAACGTTCAGTATCTTTGCAAAAATAAATTCTGTTACATTTTCCTTGACCGTTGCCATAACAATAAGAAAATATTTACTCTAAAGAAGTTTATACGAATTGAAAGAATTCCGCCTTATAAGATCGATGTCTACAAAACAATCACAATAATGTAACTACGGAAGTTACATAGGATAAATAAAGTTTCTCCCTGAAAAATACTCCTGTTTATCTTAACTTTTTTTTTTTACAAGAGATAAAAAATCAAGAAAAATTATTTTAAATCATTTGGTCTTGAGTAGATTTCGAGCTGAAACACTTTTACAATTCAGTGGAGCCAGTTGTATTTAATTAAGTGGGACCGAGTAGCAACAGTATTCGAATTAGTTCTTGTTCAAGGCAAGTCTCTGATATAAAAAAAAGCAAGACGTTCAAAAAATAGATAACTAAACTTTTTTCTTCTTTTTATAAATAGATTTTCCATAACTTTTTTATAGTGTTCAGTATCTTCACATAAACAATTTTTTTTGCATTTTTGTTAACTGTTGCCATAACAATAAGAAAATATTTGCTCTAAAGAAGCTTATAGGACTTGGAAGAATTCTGCTTTATAAGATCGATGCCTAAAAACAAAGCACAATAATGTAACTTTGGAAGTTACATAGTACAAAGGAAGTTTCTCCCTGGAAAAAACTCCTCTTAAATTTTTTTATAAGAGGAAAAAAAAAGTTTTAGACAAATGATTTTAAATTATTTGGTCTTGAGTAGTTTCCGAGCAGAAACACTTTCACAATTCACTGAAACCAATCGTATGCAATTAAGCGGGACCGATTAGTAACAGTATTCGAATTAGTTCTTGGACAAGCAAAGTCTCTGATGTAAAAAATATTGAGCCGTTCAAAAAATAGAAAATAAAGCTTTTTTTAATCTTTTTACTAATTTATTTTCTATAACTTGGTTATAACATTCAGTAGGGTAATTCCGGGATTTATGCCGCACATTTCTTTGAATGTGTGTATAAAGTTCCATAGTGGACATAAAATAAAAAAAAATCCTGATGTGCTATTTAATGTTAACTATACAACGCGTGTACTGCGAAAAAAATTCAAAGCAAATTATTAATATTTTTTAACAATTTTTTCCTAAAACATTACACTGCGGTGCGTCACCCGTACATTCAGGCTGAGACGCCGCACTTGTGCAGTAGTTAGGCCGCGCTTGTAATAAGAACAGAATGAAGTTATAAATAAATAAAAAAAACATTCATATCTGGGCTATAATTATGGATGTAATAACAAAATTAAACTAAATGAGTAAGATTAGTTGGGGCAACTGGGACGTGATCTTACAATGTGACTCTTGAGCTTCTGACAATTCAGCTTCAAAAAACTAATGTTCATTTGAATTAAAGTCTGAACTTCTGTAAATGTGTTCAGTTAGGTTCCCTCTATCAGACAGAAATGCTCAAAATTACATTTTAATATTTAAAAATACAAAAATATGCATATTTCATCTTTCTTTCCTCATGGGTCCAATTTCCCCCAAAAATGGGGTAACTGGACCAGGGGGGTCCACACGCGTTCATATTTTTTCATATCGGATATCAGGTCCTGTTTGAAAAAGTATAAAAAACTTAAAAATATTTAAACCAGGCAGATCATGTAAATTATATGTCAATAAACAGCGTTGTAAGGGAAACCTTAGCTGTCAATGTGCCTAAAAGAAGCACTAAAAGTGAAAATATTAGATATATTTATACCAAAAACATAAAACTTAAGGAAGTACTTATGCTGGATCCAGTTACCCCAATTGATATAAATAATTTTTTTGTATTTCTCTTACTACGGGAAGTAAATTTCTCCATTGTTTTTTGCTCACAATAAAGAAAATGATAGAATACCTTATTAAAATTATGTAATGAAATTTAAAAAAAAGCATATTGAGTGGTATCAAACCAAATTTCTTGGCCCCTTGAGAGGCAGTGATGCCGTTATGGCATCACTTATTTTTAATTCCTAATTGCCACATTGGCACCTGAATTTTATAATGAAAATTTCACCTTTATTAAGTACGCGAAAATATACTTTTACTTGTTTTCAGATAGATTCTCTTGTAAATATTGGTGTCATTAAATTATTTCAACATTTTACGAATGCAAGTACCTTGCCCTTGAAAGCGAGATAACCAGATCTTGAAATTGTACTATACACAGGGGTCGCATTCTATAGGGAAACTTTTATCATTCCTACCACTAATTTGAAAATAATATCTTCATCGCACCTTTCTGTAAGGGTTCTGCTAGGCACAATAAAATTTTCCCTATATAATGCGACCCCTGGATTACTTAAGTACTCACGTAGCCGTTTGTTCATAGATTTACCTTGAAATTTTTTTCCTTAAAATACCCATGTGACTTTTATACTTATTATCTATACTAAAGTACATAAGTATTTCCTTAAGTTTTATGTTTTTGGTATAAATAAATCTAATATTTTCACTTTTAGTGCTTTTTTTAGACACATTGACAGCAAAGGTTTCCCTTACAACGCTGTTTATTGACATATAATTTACATGATCTGCGTGGTTTAAATTTTTTTAAGTTGTTTATACTTTTTCAAACAGGACCTAATATCCGATATGAAAAAATATGAACGCGTGTGGACCTCCACCCTGGTGCAGTTACCCCATTGTTTGGGGCAACACGACCCATGAGGAAAAGATGAAATATGCATATTTTTATATTTTTAAATATTAAAATGTAATTTTGAGCATTTCTGTCTGATAGAGGGAACCTAACCGAACACATTTACAGAAGTTCAGACTTTAATTCAAATGAACATTAGTTTTTTGAAGCTGAATTGTCAGAAGCTCCAGAGTCACATTGTAAAATCATGCCCCAGTTGCCCCAACTAACCTTACTTATTATTGGATTTTGTGATACGTAATACTCACGAGATGAGATAGTTCCAAAATTGTATATAAAAATTTAGAGAATGAGAAATAGAAAAATCAGTTAAAAATGCTTAGTATAAACAAGAGAGATATAAAGATTACATAAACACTATAGGTGCAGATTCACTGCTGCCAATCGCCGCGTGGTGACTAAATTTTTTGCTTTGGCGACTAATTTTCGGCGTCTCAGTCGCCATCATTTTTGACGAATTTCCCATATTTTTCAGTGATCTTTTGTCGAAAATCGCGTTTACAATAATCCTCTGACCGAAATCGCGTTTTTTCCGCGATCTTTTACGAATTTCGCATTTTTTTTTTTGTGGATGCTTTGACAAATTTCGTGCTAAGATATTTGCGTTTTTTGAGATCCTTTGATAAATTTGCGAGTTTTTTTTTCAATCTTTTGACGAAATTTGCGTTATTTCTGCGATCCTTTGACTAAATTACCGATTTTTCTGCGATCATTTTTTTTTTCCTTTCGTGAGTCACTGACGAAGTTGAGGATTTTCCTGCGAAAATTAGTGAAATTCACGTTTTCCTCGTGATTCTTTTACGAAATATGCGTTTATTTGCAATTTTTGACGAAAAAACTCGTTTTTTTCGCGATTCTTTCCGAAATTTTTTTATCAAGATTCTTGACGAAATTAGCATTTTTTCCCTGATCCTTCGAAATAATGGGCAATTTTTCATGCTTTTTCCGTGATCCGTTGAAGAAATTCGCGATTTTTTTTTCTGACGATTGACAATTTTTTCGGCGATCATTTGTCGAAATTCTCAATATTTTTCCATGATATTTTTATGTCCGAATTTTCGGAACCTCTATCTTGCCAATCTTTATGTTCTGACTCTACTTAGCTTAAGATTTATATTACACTTAATTTATATCCAAATTAAAAGAATTGTGTGATTAAATTAAATATACGCATTTGATGTAATTAGTCTGTGTTTGTTTTGTGTATGTGTAGGTTATTTTTCACTTTGAATTCCTGAATTCTTTCCCATATAAACGCTATTGCCGTTATGCGTTTCTTTCACAATGTGGCCACTGGATTATTTGGGTTTAGGAGCCGCTGGCTCCTTCAAAATTTCGGGAATCTGCACCTGTAATAAATACATCAATTTTATATTTTCTTTTTTTTTCGGTTTTTGATATCACAGGATTTCAATGCTGACATCTAATTTTTTTTTATTTCTTATTTCTAAAGAAGAAAGTATTGTAATAGAAATTATTTTCGACTTTCGGTTTCCGACGGATTTGCACTTTTAGGGGTCAGTGATCTCGAAAAAAATATTTATACAAAATGTCTACCTTCCGTATACCCGTGTGTGTGTGTATGTCCACTTTATATCATCGAAAAGTGCATGAAATTATTCATAGAATTAAACCAAAATTTTTGTGTATATTTTTGGCTATAGCCAATAGATTCTCCTTGAATTTGGAAATATACCGCCGGAAAGGGACATTGTAATAGTTATTTTTCTCGATTTTTCATAGGTCTGTTGTACATCGACGATGTCTTCAGAAAAATCGTTCTTTTTTAATTGGGTTAAAGGGAATTCTGGTATAACGGGCAACGAACTGGCCAATCGGCTGGTGAGGTAGGCAGTCGATGATTTTACTTCACCACTAACATTTCTTCCATTCCCACAATCAACATTGAAATCAGAACTCAAAAAACAATTGCTGCACCGCTGGCAACAATGTTGGTCTACAAGGCATCTAGGTCAATGCACTACTGAGTCAGTGACTTCATACCGGAGGTATCACAAAACATTTTCATAAGTAACAGATACCTGTATCTCTTTCTCAGTAATCATGGACCCTTCAAACAACACTTATATACCATTAATAAACGCGACTCACCTCTTTGCAACTGTGGATCTTTGCATCTGTGGTATTTTACATTGCACACTAACGTCCCACTACCATGTTAAAAAGTCACAACAGATAACACTTCCGGCCTGTCTAATTTACCTACTTGACCCTCCAGTTCTCCTGCAACGTATCGCGGATTGTATGAAATTTTTAGAACACAAACGAATTTATATTTACCAATCCCCTCGCTTTCTGAGCTAGTTGAGCCAACACATTGTTCTCAGCTCCCATTTCAGACAGGAGCCCCTGTTTTGTACATAATGTAAATATTTGTCTTATTGCCATTGGTTTGTTTTACTTAGTTATTTAGTAATTTCATCATAATTATCAGCATACGCATTTCACTTAATATTTTCCAACTCTAATATTAAAAATTATGTCTTGTAATTGTTTATGTATGTATAGAACATAGTACAATTCCTGTCAATGTGTGTACTGATCACACTTCTTATGAGTTTCAGAGTCAAAACTAGCAAATTGAATTTATTTTTCTTTATGTTATTAACTGTTGTAAAGTATTGTAAAAATTAGTGATTGTTAATGTATCTTACCATATGCAGTGGATTTGAGGCTTCCCCCTGTAATTGCACTTATACTCTAAAGCGAAAGCTGGGTTCCCGGGGCGGTCATCCCTGTGCATCGACGGCGATGTGTAGCGATGGGTAATTCGCAACTAGCTAACCCGGCGATTCTCAAGCAGCTGATGTACAACAGAATAACGAACATTATTGATTTTAATAAACATTATGATCGAGATTAACTCGTTTTTATTCAGATTAGTAAAATAAAACAAAAATTTAACATGAAAATGAAAGTTGGTGCAGTATTGAAGTAATAACACAGAAGTAGTAGTATGTGTAACAACTTTTCAAAATATTAACATGCAAGAAGAAAGTTTTCGAATAGTCACATCCGACTGGTTTTACTTTATTTTACTTAACTCAAATTGGTTTTTGTATTTAAAGATGAACTTTTATCTGATTTTTCACTCCCTTCTTGATATGTTAGAATTAAAAAAAAATAATAATAAAATAAAAATAAAAGGGCCCAGTTTAACTGATGGCATTGAGCTCACAGGCTATTCACACTAATCGTATATTATACTCTTATTTCAAAGAATAATGCCCCACAAAAAATAAATTAAGGGGATTAGTCCCCGTTTCCCCCCCTTTATACTTAACCAATGAATCTCCAATCTAATCAGAGACGCTCCTTAACATATTAAAAACCAATATACCAAAATTGAAGCAAATCATGTAACTCTGCATCAAAAAAACCATTTCACTAAATTAAGTGTGGGGTGAGGGAGTTGTTAGCTCACCCATTTCTCCCTTTATGTTTAACCAATGAACCTCCAAATCTAATCAGGAAAGCTCCTTATCAGAATGAACGTAGCAAAAAATTAAAGTAAATTGGATAATTCTGCATGAAAACCCATTTATCTAAATTAAGAGGAGGGGACTTGCCCACTTTCTTCCTTTTATACTTAATATGAACCTCCAAATCTAATGAAGGAAGCGCCATATCGGAATAAACCGGTATTTCAAATTTGAAGCAAATCGAATAATTCTGCTTGAAAAACCCATTTATCTAAATTAAGGGGGGACTAGCCCCTGTTCCCTCTTTATACTTAACTAATGAACCTCCAAATCTAATCTATACAGCTCCTTAACATAATAAATCTGTGCACCAAATTTGGAGCAAATCTAATAATTCTGCCTTAAAAATCCATTCATCTGAATTAAGGGGGGGGGGGAATAGTCTCCCTTCCCCCCTTTATACTTAACCAATGAACCCCCAAATCTAATCAGGGAAGCGCCTTACCAGAATGAACCTAGAAAAAAAATTGAAGCAAATCGGATGTTTCTATCAAGAGTTATCGCGTTACGTACACGTACTTACATACGTACATACATGCATACAGAAACGGCGAGCACATCAGCTCTCACGCTTTGATAGCGTGTGAGCTAAAAACTACACACGTGTGTTTCAGGTTACAATACAACATTTTAAAATTTTTAGAGTTTGATTATAAATTAATAAATAAATTGTAAGGCATTTTCCATTAACCGGCCGCAAGGGATAAAACGCCAAATATTTCTTATAATTACAGATGTTTACGAGATGCAAAAACAATAGAGTTAATTACACGCCAAACCATACTAAAATGTATGCCAAGTGACTGTGAAACAGCAACAACGAAATATTTTAAACACTAATCAGCAAAAACTTGAAATAAAGAGAGTTATATATATGTTTTTTAAAAACACTATTTTATCCTAGATTAATTTTAACACAGTTATTCTAATTGGTAAATAAATCATATTAGATGTAAATTTCCAACTGGGAGAAAAATATCCGGACCATATCATTAAGGTTATCATCTATAATCATTAAGGTTAGGTGGGTGAGAAAGTTCCAACAGATTCGTCCGGGATAGCTCAGATAGCAGAGCACTGGCGGCTTCAGCCAGGAGATCCCTAGTTCGAATCCTGGTCCGGACATTTTTCGCCCAGTTGGAAATTCACATCTAGCACTATTTTATCATTAAATAGTTTAATAATAAGGGGTTGGCGTACTTTAAATTTTTTGTCTTTTAATTTTCATCATTGAGATATGAAATTTTGTGAAAATATACATTTCACCATAAGTATATAGAAAACCATAAAATAATTTTTCAATCTCATTATAATTTTAAGATTTTTATAGAAAATTAAAAATTTAAAGCGAAATTTTAGAATGCTCCATGTGTCTTAATTTTTGAGACACTTTCAATTTTGCATTTTAACCACTGAAAAGTCTGCAAACAAGTCTGTGTATCGACTTTTTAATCCCTTGAATAGTTAATTTTTTAGAGATTTATTTCTGAATTTCATATCACTTTTCATCAAAATTTTGCCTTTTAATAAGTTGAAAATCGAAATTAATTACCTTAAGGAGATCGAATTTTAAAATGCAAACACAGTTTCTTTGTACGTAATATCAGGATTCTTCCTTATCAGTTTTATGAATTTGGAACAAAAATTAAGACACATGGACCATTTCACAATTTTTAAAACGTAGAAAAATCAGCTTTGAGAAAAATAGATTTAAAGTATACTAAATGGCCAAAAAATTGTATGTGTACAAAATTTAAATGCTTGTAACTTTGCGAAAAATAATCACATCTGCATGCGTTTTTTCACAAATGGCTCAGAACAAAATGGAGAATAAGCACAAAAATAATTTTCCGTTTTTGGGTAAAATTTTGCTCAAATAAAGGTCTACGGTCCCCAAATAAATTGACTATACGTTAGGAAAACAATTTAGAAATTCTGAATAGATGATTTAAATAATAACGTTTTTTTCTTTCGTGTTGCCATATTAAACTAGTATGTTGTAGCCATCACAAAACTTTCTTCTATATAAATCAGATCAATTAAATCATTTAAATAGTATAAGAAATAACAACGATTTAGCACCAATTCATATCAAAGTATATCTGAATTTGAAGTTGGATGAAAATTCGTGCATTAGTTCTTGAGATAGAGCTATAGCGGAAATTCTGAAAAATGTAGCATAACAGCGCCATCTGTTGAGCGATTTACACCAAAAACAAGCAGCACTAAATGATATCAAGGTGAATCTGAAGTTTGTTGAAAATCCAAGCATTAGTTCTTGAGATAAAGCTATTGCGGAAATCGCAAAAAATACAGCATAGCAGCGCCACCTGCTGAGTGATTTGCACCAAACATTAAACAGCACTAATTTATACGTCAATTCATGTCAAGGACTAACTAAATCTGAAGTTTGATGAAAATCCGTGCAATAGTTCTTGAGATACAGCTCTTGCGGGAATCGTGAAAAATGCAGCACAGCAGCGCCACCTGTTGGGTGATTTACACCAAAAATTAAACAGCACTAATTTATATCAGGGACTAACTGAATCTGAAGTTTCACGAAAATTCGTGCATTTTTTCTTGAGTTAGTGCTATTGCGATAATCATGAATAATGCAGCATAGCAGCGCCACCTGTTGGTCGATTTTCACAAAAAAGTAATTAGCACCAAACTATACCCTGAACTAACTGAATCTGAAGTTTTATGAAAATCCGTGCAGTAGTTCTTGAGATATAGCTGTTGCAGAAATCGTGAAAAATACCGCACAGTAGCGCCACCTGTTGGGCGATTTTCACCAAAAACTAATCAGGTTCAGTTTATATCAAGGTCTAACTAAATATAAAGTTTTGTGAAATTCCGTGCATTAGTTCTTGAGATAGAGCGCCCACAAAATTTTTGTCCCATACAGACTCAAAGAGTGACAAGGTGACAGACTCACAGACAGACATTTTCTAAAAACCATCAAATCATGTTCTGGGCATTCTAAAACGAAGACTTGAAATTTTGCATACTTATAGCTGAACACCTCACATCAAACGACAAATCATAAAATTTTGAAAAAGTCTTATATTTAACTCTCTGGGCTCTAACATGTGTATTTTAAGCTTTCGTTTATAACTGATCCCCTAATTAAGTTGAAGGCTTGAAATTTTGCAAAATTATAGCTAAACACTTGCGATCAATCGATAAATCATAAAATTTCGAAAAAGTCTTATATTTACCCCTTTGGTCTCTAACTTGTGTATTTTAAGCAATTTTTCTATTTCAGTCCCCTAATTAAGTTACAAGTTTGAAATTTTGCCTACTTATAGCTGAACACTTGCGATCACATGACAAATCATAAAAATTTCAAAAAGTCTGATAGTTACCCCCCCCGGTCTCTAACTTGTGTATTTTAAGCAATATTTGTAACTCAGGCCCTAATTAATTTGGAGACATGAAATTTCCCATACTTATAGCAGAACACTTTCGATCACACGAAAAATCATAAAAATTTAAAAAAGTTTTATATTATTTACCCCTTCGGGATCTAACTTGTGTATTTTAAGCAATTTTTCTAACTCAGCCTTTAATTAAGTTGGAGACTTGAAATTTTGCATACATATAGCAGAACACTTGCGAATACACGAAATATCATAAAATTTTCAAAAAGTTTTATATTAATTACCCTCTGGTGAATTCTTGTCTAACTTGTGTATTTTAAGCAATTTTTTATCCTCCCCCCTTTTCACCCGGGGGGCACTTTTCTCACTTTTGCCGACACCTTTTTGACCGCTCTTTTATATTATGCACCATAGACTTACATATTTTAGTGCCACTTTTTTACCACCATGGGGCGCCTACCTATCTCGGGTGCTATGGGCCCGATTCCCTGGACTAATACATCTACGGATTGATTGTAAAACGGAGTTTCGTTCAGATAGAGGTTTGTTTAAAATAGAGTGCGCCCCCTAGTTGCGAAATGTGGAACTAACAGATTTTGGAAAAGAATGAAGTGTTTTGAAAGGAATATTGAACGAAACCCTCTGTGCGATCTGTGATCACACTTACCCACTTGTTTTTTTTTTTTTCTTAAGTAGATGAATTAATTGCACTATTTAAATAAGTGTTGATGTTTAAGTTAAACATTGAATGCTTATAAGAGTTTTTTTTTTTAATGTCTATCTTTTAATGGTCCAGAATGACCTTTTGTATATTATTGCCATTAACGACATTTAATATTCGCAATTCTTTTCACATTCCTTCGCCTATGAAATTTTCAATATATATCTTTCTATAACAGAACATTTTTAGAATTCAGCATAATCGAGTTTAAATATTTACAATGGTTTATTTACACAAAAGCTGTATTATATCGCCCGATGAAAGCGTTTCGCTTATTCTTCAATGTTGCTATGTGTACAGAAGAAAACTTATTTACAATACATCGATTCTTGACGAAATATGGGATTCCTTTCTTTATTTGTTGCATAACAATAGAAGAGGAGTATTTGCGGCTGGGGATGCAAGGAAAGATATTCATTCTGTTATCTATAAATACAAAATGCAAGATCGAAATTTCGAAGCCTTTACACTTTCAGTGGGCGTTTAATTTTTCACCACAATATAGAGGAATTTTCTTAGAAATTTTTCTATTTTTTTTTTTTTTAACTTTCTTCTATCTTTACCAGAAGAAAGTTTTGGATTCCTGAAAATTTTCGACTTCTGTTTTGGACTGATTTATACATTTAAGAAGGTCCTGAACACCATTTGACTGTTTTTATAAAACGTCTGTCCGTTAGCCCGTGTATGACACAAATTTTTCGGGCACTCTATCTCAAAAAGTAATGCTCGGACTTTAATCAAACTTCAGGTTCAGTTAGATCTTGACATGAATTGCTGCTCAGTAGGTTTTAGTGCAAATCGCATGGCGCTGCTATGCTGCATTTTTAAGATTCCCGCGATGGCTATTTAGTGTTATATTTAGCAGTTATTTAGTGATTTATTTCCACTCCAAAAAATTACAGCCAAACCTGCCTAATGTAATATCGATTAAAGGTACCTCCTGCTTAACCCTTTCAAGATCAAGATACTTCTATTCGTAAAATGCTGAAATGAGTGAATGATACCAGAATTTACAAACAAATTTATTTCAAAATAACCAAAAGCTTTCGTGCACGTACTTAATAAAAGGAAAATTTTCATTCCGATATTCTGGTGCCAATGTGGCATTTAGGAATTAAAATTGGGTGGTCCAAAAATGAACCACCGCACTTGAAGGAGTTAATATGACAAATTCTCAACGCTCCAAATAAGCTTTTCATTAGTTTCTATGTTAGAGTATTCTGTTAATTCATTCAAATTTTAAAGTAAACCAAGTTTAAAGATTACTTTTAGCCTTTCGGTAGTCAAATTTGTTTGCATTTTTGGACACAGAGTTTCATAATTTTTCGAATGTGTGTTTCCAGGACTACCTATTTAACATTTCGTATAAAAGTTGAGAAAAGGAAAAAGTATGTATCAAACACCATCTTGTATACCAGTAAATACGGACTCTAAGTTCAAATTAAGAAATGGAAAAATTGCTGATAAAAATGTATTTATCTTTTCAAGATGGCATATTTATGCCAGCATTAGGTATTTAATTAGGCTGGCTTAACATCTGACCCATGCAGTTTTCTGAAAACATCCGAAGTTAATGAATGGCGATGCCATAAAATCTAATAAGTACCTAAAATGTTATATTATTACTTTCTTCTATCTTTACAAGAATAAATTATTGGATTCGTGCAAAATTTCGACTTCCGGTTTTCGATGGATTTATACGTTTTAGAAGGTCTTGAACACGATTTGATTATTTTTAGAGAATATATATCTCAAGAACTAACGAACGGAATTTAATAAAATTTTAGACTCAGTTAGTCCCTGATATAAATTGGTGCTGATTATATTTTGGAGTAAATCGCCCAACAGATCGCGCTGCTATGCTGCATTTTTCAAGATTTCCAGAATAGCTATATTTTAAGAACTAATGCACGTATTTTTTTTTTATATAAAACTTCAGATTCAGGTAGTTCTTAATATAATTTGGTGCTGATTACTTTTGGTATAAATCGCCCAATGGGTGGCGCTGCTATGCTGCATTATTCATGATTATCACAATAGCTCTATCTCAAGAACTAATGCAAGATTTTTCATCAAACTTTAGATTTAAGTTAGACTGTGTTATAAGCTAATGCCGTTTCGTTTTTTGTGTAAATCGCCGCACAGGTGGCGCTGCTATGCTGCATTTTGCACGATTTCCGCAATAGCTATATCGCAAGAATTAATGCATGAATTTTCATCGAATTTCAGATACTATTATTATCTCATATAAATTAGTCCTAATTAAGTTTTGATGTAAATCGCCAAACAGAAGAATTGTTTACGATTTCCACAATAGCTCTATCTCAAAAACTAATGCGCGTTCATCAACCTTCAGATTTAGTTAGAAGTTGACATAAGTTGTTGCTGATTAGATTTTGCTGTAACTCAACTAACCACTGGCGCTGCTATGCCAAAATTAACAAAAGTGTTAACATGTATGAGATAGAAGAAAGTTTTGGAATTGCCACATCCTATTAGTTTAAATATAAGACCTAGATTGACTTGCAAATATAATGCTTATACAAAGCATTTTAATTGAGTGATGAAAAATCTATTTGTTTTTAACAATCACTTAAACTATTCTTTTGGAATGAAAGACGATATGCTAAAATATGCTTTAGATAAAAATCTCTGTAAAGATTTTGTTCGATAATTTACTTGAGAACGCGTCAAATGAAGGGATTAAATATTAGGTAGAAATTGCTTAACCATAAGAGTCTTCGCGAAAGAAAACAAGAATTAAAAATCATGTTGCTGGCGCAGATTATGAAATACTTTTCAACACCAAGAGAATATTATTAAAAAACTTTCATACAAAATACTCATTTTCTCTTACTCTTACTCATTTTTTCATACAAAAAAATGAGAAATTGTAATAAACGATTTGAAAAACACATGACGCAGTAAAAATCCATTTTCAGCAAATGCTGCCCTTATTCAACAATGTGTGCGAATGTATTCATTCATCCCAGTATTTCAGATCAACATAATTTATTCATACTACGTCATACACTCAAAATTAGTTACATTTCAAATTCATATTACAAGTCAAGGGAGAATTTCAGCAGTTATCGTTCATAGGCAGTCGTTTACGTGTCTTTGCAAATGAAAGGTAAATTCTATGCACTCGATAATTTATAGAATATATGTTGTAAAAATAATCAATGTACTAAAATTTGTAATCATACTTCCTGTTCTATTACTCGTCATGATATTTATGAAGATTTAAACGCATAGAAGATTATCAACACATATAAATTTATTACATAACAAGATAACACTGAAGCAGACATGTGGGATACAAGTGTTTAAAATAGCTCATAAAATTCAAAATAATTCATTTCCTAATTTTCCCGCACCCGGTACTTATGGTCAGTTCGGAAACTCTTACTCATTCTCTTGTTGCCAGGTGCGCACCGACCCAGTGTGCAAAGTGTGCGGTGCACACTGGTGCCGAAGTAGTAAAGGCGCTAAAGATTTCAGTTGAGCAGCAAATATTTAAAAAAAATCATTAATTTAATTATTCTAAAGTGTATCACATTTTCTTGATATCTAAATTATGTTTTGTAGATTTGAGAGTTTGAGACAAACTTACTTATACATGTTCAATTCTTTTTTCAAAAAATTATTTCGTTTCATTCAACTTCTGAGTATTATAATACGTGATTTAGACGCAGACCTGTCCAACCTCTATAAACAGTGCGCACCTCATGTAGCAAACAATGAAAAGTGCCAGAATTCACATGGATGAATATATATGCAACACTATTATCTCACTGCAGCAGTGTTAGAGCATGGTACAGTTTTATTACCACAAAAGCAAAATTGCACCCGTTTTTAATTTTTAATAGCAATCGTCGTCTTACTGCAGAATTTGTGTCATAAATAAAATGAAAATTACTATTCGGAAATACTGGTAAAAATTTTCCCTGCTTTAATTAGGCCATGAATATAGATATAGGAAGACTTTATGCGTCACAAGCGTCTTATATGATGTGCACATGCATATCATGGTGATGCCCAAAGTTCCTGCGACTCAGAAACTCTATGTAAAAATAATTTGCAGAAATAATATAAATCATAATAAATTTAAAATTAGATTTTTCAGAGGGGCAACATATCTCGTTTTGTAGGTGAAGAGACAACAAACCTTAATCAATAAATAACACATTAAATAATTAACACTAAATAACGGTCACTAGTAACAGTTAAAAGAACCCCATTCAAATATATTGATTTTAAAGAAATGATTCTTTAACACTTAAATACATAGCGTAACTCAGGAGTTACATGGTTTGTTTTTTGTCATTTAGAGCTTTCTGTTGGTCTTTTGGTGAGCTATTCTGAATTACTTACGTTTGATAACATGCATTTAAGGTCGTGAAGTCTATTTACATTCTAATTTGGTATCACGGTTATGTTTTGACATCTTTTGTTGATACTGCCTGCAACGGGCTCGACTGGCGTTTTTTTGTATCTTTATAAGAAAATCATTATTAATTCTTAAAACTATTAAAAGCATTATAAAAATTAATGTATATTTAAATAGTTGTTATTGTGCAGTGTAAACACTTTAAAGTAAGTATATAATTAAAAATTATAATTTTTAGAGCCATTTTTTATTGTAACTGAGGCGTGACATTATGACATCATGTCCAACAGAAACATAAATTTCTTTTTTTACTATTTTTTCTAGCGGATAATTAACAAAAATAGATTCAAACGTATTTTTTTTTCTGAACAAAATAAAAAATCATGCATAAAAAGGTTAAAATGGATTTTTTATTTTAAAAATAGCTGGTCAGAGGAAACATTCGAATGGGTGCCAAGAAAACCTTCAAAGAGAGCCACCATGACGTTTGCGGGAAACGCACGGGGCAGTCCTGGTTCTGAATAGAGAAACAATGTAAAAACTGAACTTGCTGTTCAATGTAGAGATTTTAGATTGAAGAGACTGGCGTCAGCTATGCGACAAATTTTTATTTTAACTTGAAGCATCAGACCTCGGCCGTATATGAAGGTTTTGTAATACGGTGCCGTAGGTTTAAGACTGTAATTTTAGTGCTCATAAAGTCTACATTAGGGTTTTTTTTAGCTCTTCTACAAACGACCACTTCTGTTGAAACTATTTTGTATTGGGAAAAAATTGTGTTTATTCGGACCACAAACTTTCGACCAGAACAAATACTTTTCATCTATATTATCTTGTACTTTGGACCTATCATCATGGCGGAAAAGGGGGAGGGGTGGTAAAAACAAGCTAAATTGAGCCGTAAATGTAAAAAAATTCTTATTTTTGCAACGATTCAGAGTAGGGGCATTTCATTGCACTACCTGTATACGCTCGTGTCTAATCACATATTGGATGAATAATGGTGATGAATGTAAGATTTATTCATTTCAATTAAGAACATAAAATTAAAATTTGTTCATTTCAATTCAGAACATAAAATTAAGATTTGTTCATTTCAATTCAGATCATAAAATTCAAAGTATTGCAATATGAGCGCTTATTAGCATTACATCTGAGACACTACAGAGACTCGAATGTCAAAAAAGGATCAATTTAGACATAAATAAGTTAGGAGCTGTAATATGAACGGAAAAATATAGATTTATGAAAAAATAAGTTTTAAATTCACGTGAACTCTATGCTATACTGACTGACCCACCCGGCATGACCCGGAACAATGAAAATAACTTTAAATATGTCAAAAATCAAATATTGAATGATTTTATATTTCTCCAAATGAACCTAATAGTGTTAGCAGCACTGACTTCGGCAGGGTACAACATCGATTTTGTATGATTCTTAAATCATTAATACATCAAACAAAGCTCAAGTTGAGGACCCCACTGACTTCGGTATAACATACACCTGGGAAGCTATCTACGCTCCTGTCTGATTTTTCAAGCAAACCTCGAATTTGTATTTAATTTCTAGCATTTAGATATATAAAACTTTCAATTCTGACCAAATATTCTTGATAAAACATAAATAATATATAATGCGCACCATCCCCTCACTTTTTTAAAACGCGAAATGATATGCAAAGCGCATATCTCTTAATCGGGAAACGATATCTTGAAAAAACTGGCACTCAGAGAAAAAAACATCTCTGGCTAATCCTTGAAATGACTCCAAGATATTTTTAAATTGTAAATAATAATATTTTTTCACACCAGAAATATCATTAGAACCGGAAAAATGACGAGAATCTATTAATAGGTGTTTTTCTCCCCCCCCCCTTTTTTTTTCTTTTTTTTTTAACTTTTGAAACTTTTGAAACTTCAGAAAAACGGAAAACTTGAAAACTGGAGCAAATCGCGGCAAAATAAAAAGGTTTTTTGAAATAGTAACGAAAGATACTGTTGGAATCCGAAAGGTAAGACGATTTTCCTTCTTTCTTTTTTTGTAACTCTACAGAGACCCGACCATCGCAATTTTAAAGTGCAGTAAAAATCGAACGCTACGCTTTCGTCAATGTGAAGGAGCGCTTAACGTCTGGGGAAATGCACAGGCATGATCACTTTGGAGAAAGAAAGCTCGCTATTTTGCGATGATAATTATGGCTTTTAATTAATATTTCGGCTAATTATAAAAAAATGAGAAATCTGAGTTCAGGTTCATTTGGACCTGACATCATCTATTCTTATCCAAATTGTTAGACTTGTATTGGCGGTAAATTTGCTTAGCCATCGCCAACGCATGCAGAGTAAAGACAAACGTCTTTCTTTTCTTAATATAGATACGCAAATTAGAGATCTCAAACAGCTTTCTTTTGTAAGTATAAATGCAATATATGGTTTTTGCATTTTATTATTTTCTGCGGGATAACGAAATTTTACCATTTTAATGCAGGATTCTGATACAGTCAGATTCCATTTTCCCAGGCTTTACTGTGTTTCGAATTTTATCTACGTAGCTGCCAATCTTCCTTATTTTTCATGTAAATTAAGCATATTTTGAACCCGAAATTTAATGTAATAAATGAAGTAAAAGACGAACCCCAAAAAAACAAGACATGTGTCATTAAATAAATTTTCTGGCTCCAAAAACATTTTTTGACCTGGAAAGAAACCCCAGAAGGATGGCAGCTATGCATTTATAGATACTTATGGAATTTTTTTAATGAGGTTTTATTTTCGGAGGTGGTGGCGGCGGGGGAGGGGGGCGGGTATAGGGCGCCAACTGAAGTTCTGCACACAGACACTGGATACTGCTGGCGCGCCCCTGCTTGTTGCCATTATCACTAATCAAACTTTCGTTGATTGAAGAATGGAATCGATGTAACCGTTGAAGTACAGCACATATTCAAAATATTAGAATAATTACTTTTTTTTAACAAGTTCAAAATATCGTTTGGTAATTTAATGTTGTTAATGCAAATATGCAAACGATATTTTTATTAAGAACTTATTGTTGATTAAAGTTATTTATTATCTTAAAATTAATATCATTTTTGAAAAGATTAATTGAAAAAAAATATTTTGAGAAGTCAAATTATTAGAATATTCATTCAAGTGGTTCAAAATATTAAAATATTTCACATTAATTCTCCTTTAATTATCAGCAATTCATAACTGGTGGAATCATTAATTAAAGTCAGACGATTTTATTTAAAATCGGTATTCTTTTTGCAGTTTGTTTGCTTTTACATCTTAAAATGGGTCGTGTGAGTGATATTCCTGAATCTATTAAACTTCGTATGGTTGATCTGTATCGGCACGGTAGAAATCAGTGTTATATAGCGAATTATTTACATTGTTTGCAATCAAGTGTTAGTAAAATACTAACACAATATTAAAAAAAATGGAAAATTTCAAAATAATCTACGAAAGCGCGGCCGAAAACCAAAAACATCTGCTAGCGATGACATGAAACTGAAGCGTATAGTTAAGAAAAACCGTTTTAAAAGTGTGCGATTCTTGCACCGAAAATGGAAATAAGAAGGAGTTGAAGTTTCTACATCGACAACATTAAGACGTCTCCATAAATTTAAGGTTGAATCTTGTGTACCAAAAACAAAACCGCTCATGACTGCTTAACAAAAGCTTATAAAATTGAATTGGTGTAAATGAAGACGTTTATGGAGCTAAAAAGATTGGAAAAATATATTATTTAGTGATGCAAGTATGTTTTGTGTTTCATATGGTAATCAAGATATTCGAGGTTGGAGAATGAAGGAAGAAGCATTTGATAAAGAATTCCGTAAACTTTCTGTAAAATTTGCTACTAGTGTGATGGTTTGGGGTTGCATGAGTGCAGAAAGACCTGGTAAGTTATACATCGTCTACGAAAAAGTTAACTCTCAGATATAAGCAAGAAATTTTGGAATATTACATGATTCCATCACCAAATGATTTATTTGAAGATGATTTCATTTTTCAACAAGATTTAGCTTCACCGCATACCTCGGTGTCAACTAAGAATTGGTTCCGCCAACGCAACATTAAGGTGCTTCCTTAGCCACCAAACTCACCAGACCTTAATCCCATCAAAAACTCATGATGTATAATGAAGAAAAAACCCCAAGAAAATCCTCCTTCAAGCAAAACTGAGTTATTGTCACGCATAAAGTCTATTTCAGCTAATATTGATAGAAATGTTTGTAAACACCTTGATATAGTATGCAAGATGGATTGTACGCTGTTATGAAAGCTAAAGGGGGTGTTACAAAATATTAACTACCATTTACTACATATTCATAAGGTAATATTGTTGCGTAAAATAAAATATTCTAATATTTTGAACCAATCTAAATTTTATTCTAATATTTTGATGTGTTTCAGAAAGCTGTATACCTGATTTATTGTATTGTATTTTATATTTTGTAAATGTTAAAATCTTATCTAAACATTCCAGTTTTAATTTATAAGAAATTTAATTGCATTTACTTAGTATCAAAAATAAATTAATGAAAAATAATTTTTTCTTATTGCTTTTTCTCAATTATTTTAATATTTTGAATATGAGTTGTATTATAATAACTCAAGCCCAACCCAACAGAACATTAATCAGTTCTATCAACCTGATATAAATACAAAATATCGCTTTTTAAGATACTATCAGTTCTCGCGTAAATAATTTTATGTTCAATAACATGCTCAGCGGAAAAATTGACAAATTAACAGCGTAAATTGATTATTATTTGTTAATAAGGATGCACCGCAAACGGTTTTCTCCCACCCATTATGATCTAATGGAATTTTCTTGTGCACCCCTGTAAACTAACTGGAAATGCTACTTTTTCTATACTCCACAGATAGCACGATGATGTTGAGCCCAACCCAATGATGCATATCAATTTCAGTACGTTTTAAGTATCGTGACATCATTAAAATGCAATGTGAACGATTTTTACCTGGCCACGTCATAAGGTAAGGGATTTTTTTCGTATGTCACTGTAAACGAATTATTTATAGTCCGTTTACACAATTCACTATCAATAGTGAATATTTAAAGTAAATTACAATAGCATAAAAAACTTACATGCCAATCCGAGTATATTTGTGAGGGTTAAAATACGGACAAACAGACGGACAGACAAACAGAAATCATAAACACTTTTCAACTACGTAGGATTTTTTTTACCAATGTTTTTTTAAATTGTATCAAATGAAAGGTTGAATCTTCAACTACTACATCCTGTGTGTGTACGTGTGTGTGTCGGGGGAGCAACTTTATTGCACGTAAATATCCTCAGTTTAACTTGTTAGCTATGATGTGTTCCGTGTCCACTAGTTGTATCAAGTGTAACTGAAAACTTGCGAAGAATTTTAACGGGTTTCACTTTACAATATCACTTTACAATGTGGCAAATAAAGGGTTAAATCTTTACCTGCATTCTATTTTTTTTTTATATCTGTCCTATCCAAATTTAATTTGTACAAATGTTCTTGCTTACCTATGCGTTTCATATCCACTAAAATGCGAAAACTGTATCTACGCGAAAAAAAAAAAAATAGGATTTGTTACCATACATATTATATTATAATGCATGAATTGGAAGGTTAATACTTTAATTACACCGTGTTGGGTTGCTTTTTTTTGTTAATCCTATATGAAGATATCTTCAGTTCACTCTATCTTCGGTTTCGTACCCATTAAAGCTATGCTGTTCATTATGAAGCCACGCTAGTTAAGGACATAATCTTCTTTAATAAAAAGCTACGCGGTGCTGACGACTGGTTTTTTTCGCTAACCGTTGCCACAGATTTATCTCAGAAAATGAAACATTTGAAATTACTTTAAAAAATAATAGCTCGAAAAGTATTTTTCAGAAAATTGTTAGACAAACTGCCTTAAAAAGGTAAAAATTGTATTTTTCTACCAACAACAGATTGTCGATATAAACAAACGAACATTTCAGAAATTGTGATTGGTTTTACAAATGTAAACAATGTGTAGTGAGCCATTCATTTTTGAAAATTCATTGATAAAAATTAAAAAACTTTCGAGCACTGAATATTTTAACTCTAGTAGTATTAATATGCATTTGACGTTATTCGCTTATGAACCACTGAAAGCTTTTAATTTAAAAGCAAAGTCTTAAAAAACTCAAGTTTATTTTCGGTATTTTTATGTTATCCGGTGACAAATCCCGCCAATAATTTTTTTCGTCAATAGTAGTTATTTTTTAGCGTTTGTGATTTAGAAACAATGTTTTAAAGTTGAAATAAAATGCTATGGTATTTATAATTATTGTTATGTGTTTTAAAGGAAATCAGTGAAAGGCATGTATTTTAATTGTATGCAATATATGTATTTTGAATGTTTGTATTTTAAATAAAAGTTATTCATTTTAAATGAAATGGGTTAAAGTTTTATATTTTAAGTGAAATTTATGCAATATGAATAATATCAATGGGAGCAATATTTGGCGATTTATCACATTGCCAAATTAATATAAAAGTACTCTATTTTCTGAGTATTAATGTAATAAACATAGCACTTTGTTTGTTTCAGGTTTCTAATATTTAATTTATTTTCGAAAAATTTCATTGGTGAATAATTAATCGAATTTCCCTTTTTTTTTCAAACTTAATTACTTCTCAACATTACATAATTTTAAATTATACACCGTTGAATAGGGAGGGTGTACTTTCAAAGGTAAATTGTTTGAAAACTGTATTTCAATTTACTGACATTTTATGATTTTTAAACCAAATAGCTCGATTACGGAACAATAGTATATAAATATTTTTATCAATTATTTAAAATTTTAAGGAAGAACCACTTTTTCTACCTACCGTCGTAGGACGGGCGTTTCCACTAGTTAAAATATATTTATAATTATATATAGATATAGATAATATATAGAACACATGTTTCTTAGACCACGTGATTGCTTATAAAATCTGATACATAAAGCATAAAGCTTCGGTATTTTTTCCCAAAATAACTCCAATATTGAAGTAAAATATTGCAAATGTAGTCTATAGCGTTTCATATCATTCTCAGAAAATTTTCTGTTAGCTAATGGACCTTATCCATCAAGTAGTTAATATCAAATTCATAAAGTTGATTAAAATTAATATTTACGTATTAATAATTGGTATATAACAGCAATTCATTATAATATATATATACAATATATATATATATATATATATATATATATATATATATATATATAAAACCATTATAAACCATTACAAATGATCTAAAATTGTGAATATAGAAATAAAAATGAAATTTTATGCAAATTAAAAAATTAAATCCGAAAGAAACCTGAATTAACATTAGATAAAAATAAATAAATAAAATAATATATATATATATATATATAAACTTTAATTCGGTCCTCAAGCTCACTTCTCTATCAGATTTTGTGTCTTAAAAAAAGAAAAATTAGTGATAGGCACTGTGTTAAAGTGTGTGGGGAAAATATTTGCCCCGTTTTTTATCAGACATACTTTTTTAAGATGTGTTAAATATTTAATTGCGTGAGAATTTTTTTCCTTTTTATACGTACGATTGTTCTTAGATCCGTTAACCGTTGTATTCAGTAACCCCAGATGTCCGATTTACAGCCTCGCCTTCACCGTTTGCATTTTTCCCTCGCAGAAAAGTTTGGCCCAGCCGCATCTGAGAGCAAATCAATAAATCCTGGTGCTGGGAAGAGAAGGTATAGTAGATATGGTTAGAGTCTAGAGAAAAATTTTCTTATTCTCAACCTATTCCCGGATTTAACAGAATCCTTTCGGAATGATATTTGTTTTTCAAAACGATTTGAAATTAAAAGTTTTCTTTTTTTGAAGAAATATAGAAGAGCGGTAAATATAAAATTTTTCTTTTGAAATGTAACGTAGAATTCAGTACAATGGAACCTTCTATGCAAACTGTTACTTTTTAAAAATAATATCAAGGAAATAAGATTTTTTTCTTTTACTTTTTAAAAATAAATATCAAGGAAATAAGATTTTTTTCTTTTACTTTTAAAAAATAAATATCAAGGAAATAAGATTTTTTTTTTTTTTTACTTGTTGACTTCCCAATAAATTTAATTCTATGGATTTAACACTTTATATACTGACGGTGCTTCTAAGTACCATTAAAATAACTTGTTATAAAATTCATTTAATATATCGATTAGTAATTATGCAGTTTAGAATGAGGTATAGATGCATTACTTTATCTTGTTCCAAAAGCATCATTGGTTACACAAAACAAAAATATTTTTTAAAGGATGATTTCTTTTGCCTTTGCATCTTTTCAGCTTTAGAGAGCAGTAAATATACAATTATAGAAGTAAATATAGAGAAGTATATAGTAAATATAGAGAGAGCTTTGGAGAGCAGTAAATATACAATTATAGAAGTAAATATAGAGAAGTATATAGTAAATATGCAATATAGAAGAGCAGTAAATATACAATTTTTCTTTTGAAATGTAACGTAGAATTCAGTATGATGGAACCTTCTATACAAACTGTTACTTTTTTTAAATGAATATCAAAGGGATAAGATTTTTTTCTTTTACTTGTTGACTTCACAATAAATTTAATTCTATGGAGTTAACACTTTATCTACTGACGGTACTTCTAAGTACCATTAAAAATAACTTACTATAAAATTAATTTAATACATCGATTACTAATTATACAGTTTAGAATGAGTTATAGATGCATTACTTTATCTTGTTCCAAAAGCATCATTGGTTACACAAAACAAAAGTATTTTTTAAAGGATGATTTCTTTTGCCTTTGCATCATTTCAGCTTTCTTGGCGTTGGGGGTATGATTTTTTAATTCTGAAATATTTCTATATTTCTGTTGTAAGAACATTATATTTGTGCATTTCCTAATTCTACAAAATACTAAGAAAAATATATAAAATAAAAGATTTGAGTGAGGTTATAAATATTGCGCAAAATCCCTATAAATTTAAATTTAATTAATCCTTCTAAATCCTCCAACCCTTCTGAAATTTATTAAATGATTAAGTAAATATTCTAATGTAGTTTCAAAAATTCCCGAAAAATACTTTAGAAGATAAAATTTTCATGAATTCATAATTCAGTACATAAAGGGTTAAATAAAAATATTATTTTTTACCTCCTCCTCCCCCAAAAGCACAACAAAACAATTTATCTAAAGAATTTATCTATAGAATAGGAATATTCTGAATCTATATAACTAATTTGCAGGTAACATGTTAAATTTCCAGTAATAAAAGTTTAAAAAAAATTTCATGCTAAAATTAAATTACAACGTCATATATTTAAAAATAATATCATAAGACGAAACGCAATTTTTCACCTTGATTCAACATAAAATATATAATGTGAACATTAAAAAGGTCCACAATCTTGCTTAAAAGGCGACTAATGTAATGAAAAAGATGTTATAAATAAGATGTTATAATAAAAATGTATAAAGATTGTATAAATAAACAACATTTACTTATTAAGTTATTCTCTGATGATGAGCCTGGAAAGCTTGAAAGTACTAAGAAGTTTTAAATAAAATGCATATTTTAAACTTTTAACATCTTTTTCATTACATTAGTCGCCTTTTAAGTAAGATTGTGGACCTTTTTAATGTTCACATTATATAGTTTATGTCATATATTTATTTGTATACTTTCGTTTAGTATATAATCTTATTATTATTATTATTATTATTATTATTATTATTATTATTTTCACCTTAATTCACATTTTCATTTTTTTTGTAATAGATTATGATCATTCGGATGCTATGTTTTTTAAGTACTGTATTTTAGAAAATAGTAAAACACAATAGATTATGAATAATAAAGTGTATCAGATATCACTGTATTTAATTTTCAAAAAATGGATGACTGACAATTATTAATTTTATAACCATTTTATTATTAAATACAACATCTTAAAATAATAATTTAATAATAATAATAAAATAATAATTTAATTACTTGATTTGTTATTAAATTTTAAAATAAATTAAGCACATTTGATTAACCCTTACAATTACCATATTATTATTAAATTATTATTTTAAGATATTGTATGTCGATGTCAAATAACTACAAAAACTGAGACGGGCTTTCCTGAGAGAAAAATAGATCCAATTTTACTGAAATTCTACTTTATAACTATGCTGTATATGTCAAGTAAGACAATTGAGAAAATGATAAGCTAAAGAGAAAAGGGTTAGGTTCTCAAGCTTTCAAGTCACAAAATACGAAAAGGAAAATTGTTACGTTCTCAAGCTTTCAAGTCACAAAATGGTAAGTTACTGGAAAATAAGATCTGTTTCAAGGAAAACAGCAGCAATAAAGGAAAAATAGTTGATCTCATATCACATAACAAAAGCGCTTGAGGGAAGGTTGAATTATTCATCGGCTATTATATGTTAATAAATTCCTCACATAAAATCTCAGTTGTTTAGAAACATTTTTATTGACACAAATATTTAAACAGTCTGTAGAAAAGGAAAATAATGCTAATGAATCAAAAACATATGTATTATTTTCTTAAACCCCACAATCTACATCCAGCTGTTCCCAAACTGCTGGGTCTCGAACGATATTTTGGTTGGCAGTGGAACGTTCGGTCAGATATTCAAAATTTATAATTAATTTTATCTGTTGCAATATAGCAGGGTTAATCAAAAGTGCTTAATTTATTTTAGAATTTAATAACAAATCAAGTAATTAGCGTACAAAAGTGTGGTTTGAACAAAAATGCTTCTTATGATCGAAAAATGTGTTTAGTCAAAAGAAAAAAAAACAAAATGGTTCCAATAACGGCCCATAGATGGGGATACATCTGCGAAGCTTCCAGAAACGCATCATAAAGTGCAAAAAGACGCAGATGGCGCCAGTTATTCCTGGTTGACAAAACTGTTTTCGGTTATGTGTGCCTTTTCTTTTGTTTATTCGTAATTTTGGACGCAGTTAATCATTGTTACTTAATTTAACAAAATAACAGAATTGCGCAAAGATAAGATTAACATCTACAATATATGAAATGTGTATTTAGAAATACAATAGATTGAAATTAATATAAAGCTGTTTTTTCTTTTCTATGTGGCCTGTGCCTTACAAAAGGCATTTAATTTGGGCCTTGGTAATAAATGAGTTTAACATGCCTACTCTCTTGATAGTAGATTTTTAGGCAGATTTCGTAAGAAATACTACCTATTACAGTCGTTACCATGGTGCGACTTTTGAAAAATTCCTTCATAATTTTTTATTATATGGCCCCAGGAACCCAAAACCACGCCCCCATAAAAATTATATATATATATATATATATATATATATATATATATATATGTATGTACTAAATTTTGTCCGCACGATAAAAGTCGCAATTATGCACGGATCGTCTTCAAACTCGGTAACAACTTTGAGATGGCTGAAATCTCAGAAAAAATGAAAATGGGCAAAATTTGGAAATTCAATGGGAAATTGAAAATGGGCAAAATCGGCCCAAGGGAATGGAAATGGGGAGGGTTAAAAATTTTGAATTTCATCTTAACATGATTCTGATAAAACCAGCACTTACACAACCATGACAGGAAAAAATAAATATTTTTCATTATAGCAGTTGCCAACAATTAAATAAAAAGAAAAGTGCCGAGTTAAACTGATGGCATTGAGTTCACAGGCTATTCACACTAATTGTATATTATACTCTTATTTCAAAGAATAATGGCCGCAAAAAATAAATGAAAGGATATTAGCTCCCGTCCCCCCATTTTAAATTTAACCAATGAACCTCCAAATCTAATCAGGGAAGCACTTTAACATAATAAACCGGTATACCAAATTTGAAGCAAATAAGATAGTTCTGCATGAAAAAACCATTTCGATAAATTAAGGAAGGGGGTTGTTTTTTCCTCCCCCCTTTATACTTAACTAATGAACCTCCAAATCTAATCAAGGCAGTTTCTTAACATAATAAAGCGGTATACAAAATTTGGAACAGATCGAATAATTCAGCATGAAAAACCCATTTATCTAAATTAAGAGGGGCTATCCCTCTTTCCCCTCTTTATACCTAACTAATGAACTTTCAAATCTAATCAAGGCAGCTTCTTAACATAACAAACCGGTATACCAAATTTGGAGCAAATTGAATAATTCTGCATGAAAAACCCATTTATCTAATATAAGGGAAGGGGGATAGCCCCCTTTCCGCCCTTTATACTTAACCAATGAACTCCCAAAACTACTCAGGGAAGCGCCTTATCAGAATGAACCTAGAAAAATATTTGAAGCAAATGGGATGTTTCTATCAAGAGTTATCGCGTTACGTACATACATACATACAGAACCGTCGGCCTCATTAGCTCTCAAGCTTTGATAGCCTGTGAGCTAAAAAAAAAACAATAAAATTCTCACCACAACAATTGCTTTTCTATTGCAAGATTTTCACGTGAAAAATTAAGTTAAATAGTTTGACGAATTGAAACCAAATTGAATATTACGTCATAAGTTTTCTAGTGCAAGATTTCCAAATGAAAACTCAAAATGAAATAAATAGTTTGAGGAATTAAAAAAAAAAGAAAGAAAAAGAAAAAAGAGAAAAAGAAATAAAAATATTGTGGCATATTGGAAATATAATGGATCTCAGCAGGTGAATATGTAACGCCACGTGAATTTGAAGAAACGTATTAAAACATGATAAAAACCCGATTATGGAAACATTAACATATTTTAACACTTTGAGGTTCTCTGAATTTGCTTTAGTCATTTTTAAACCTATTCCATATACATGCGTGTGTGTATTCGTGTATATTAGAATTTTCAGAAAAAGTTTAGCTGCCTAGAGCTCATTCTTAGTGAAGAAACCGTGTTTATCTCTAATCTTGATTTAAGTTTTGTTGATGAATTTAGTATTTAACTTCGAAATTTACCTCCGCCTGTAGGCTGAGCCGGCAGGGATTTTTTTTTTTTCGATATCTTCCGTTATTATGAAAATAATTCTAGATCCCCAAATTTGCCATTAAAAGTTTATTGTAGCCAATTTCTTCTGTTTTTTTTTCACGATCTTTTACCTTAGATAATATTTATAGCTTGTAATTACCTCTATTCAATTTTAACGTTGCTAAATTATGCATTATAAATTTTTATATCCCTTTAAGACCTGACCTATACAAGTGCTTAGGTGATTTCAAAGTAAAAGGAAAAACAATTTTCTCTAATTTGTCTGATTTAAAGCAGAGCCTGCACCCACAACAATTGTGTGGGTCCTCCCTCGGTATAACGTAACATCGGGTATTTTTTTTAACATTTCCTCAATCGAATATGATCAAGCATCAAAATTTTAATTTCTACCAAAATCTTCATCTTTTAAAGAGTTAAGGCACGACTCCCATTAAATGATTCATACATGAATGTATGTAAGCTATAAATACATTAATAGATATTTCGAGGAAATTATACATGCAAATTTAGTGTTGCTTATATTATGAATTTTTTTATTCATATATATATATATATATATGTGAGTTGTGGTTTTAGATTCCCATAAAACCCTACTCATAGCAACAGATATGGTCAGCTCTTTTCCATGAGAACTTGTTACCACAGAACAGCAGATGTTACTGAATTCGCTGATATGCAGTTTGCATTCTCTCGCTTGGAAACAAGTGACAACCGGGAGCAGATTGCATTCTGACGCGGCCGATGGTAGGCATATCTCGCTCTAGACGAGAGCAGAGGCCGAACTCCGATGATTCTGCGGGCGCGTATGCTGCAGAGAAAACCCCTACCCTCCCGTACTTGTAAATATAATTTCTATTTAATATGTAAACTATAACCTAGACTCATTAAACTCCTTTTTTTCATTAACTAAGGCCTTATCCTTATATCATCCTTATATTACATGGGTGCTCTAGGCCGAATTGAATCCCAAAACGAATTTAAAAAGTAAAATCCCCTAGGCTTTCTTACCGATCTACGTTTAAAATCAGAGAACTGTTTCGTTCCGTTATCAACCCTTGCATTTCAGCTGATGTGATTCATCTACATCTGATGTGAGCCATCTGTGTGAAGCTCAATCTCCCGTTTATTTTTATTTGTGCAAGATAGTTATCGCTGTACAAGGAATGAATCTTCGACTGCATATTTTTTTTTCTACGGATCATTAATTGGATTACTTCAATATATCGTGGCGAGGAATTTATTTTTCAATTGGATAACTCCTTTTGCAGTAAGTTTATTTTTTTTTCTCTTTCCTTTCTTGCCTTTTAATATGGAATTGCAAGAAATTGACTTTATTAAAAGCCAGTTGAATTCGGCTAAAACAGATAAAATCAAATTATTGCATGAATTTATATTTGGTTGCGATAAAAATCGCCAGAATAGAGCCAATTTAAGGAAATTTAAAGGTTTTTCTTTTACTGACAAAAGCGATGAGTATGAAAATAAACTCAAAATAATTTTGGACGATTACGATCAGATACAATTGATTACTATTGCTAATATCTTATCCATTGACATCCATGGATCAAAACAAGATATAGGGCAACGTATTTTAAGCACACTAGTTGATATTTCGGCTTTTAAAGACACGTTTACGGCAGTTTCCGAATCGGATACAGAATTTGATGATAGCCACAATAGTAGTGGAAGCACTGGTTTATCTTCGCCTTTGGCAGTACAGCCAGACCAGGCGCGTGTACACTGTACACACTCCGCGCCCAAACAGACAATTTCTTTCCATGACATTGATCATTTAATTACACCGTTTAGTGGTGATAAAACTGAAAACGTTCAAACATGGTTTCAGAGATTTGAATCTCTGGCCCATTCATTTCAACTGTCCGACATACAGAAATTTGTGTTTGCTGAGCGGGCATTAAAAAGTTTAGCATTATTGTATGTACGTAGTGAAAATAACATTTCTTCATATACATCGCTCAAAGAAGCATTGCTTCGCGAATTTGGACAATCAGCTTCGTCCGCCCAGATACATCAATTACTAGCCGCTAGAGGCTGCCGCCCGAACGAAAAACTATTGGAATATTTTCTGAAAATGAAAGAAATAGCACAGAGAGGAAACATCGATGATATATCATTAATTCACTATATAATTAATGGGATTAACGATACACCACATAATAAAGCTATATTATTCGGGTTCGCCACGCTTGCCGAATTTAAAAACAAGCTCCAAATTTTCGAACGAATTTGTGAACAGAGTTCTAAATTTTATCAATCAATGTCACCGACTACACCCAACACTCCTAAGATTAACCAGAAGGAGAAAACTGCAAAATTAACTTGCTGGAATTGTTTAACCCCAGGTCACCTGTCTACCCATTGTGTGCATTTAAATAAAGGAAAAAAGTGTATGAAATGTGCACGTTTTGGTCATGTTTCCAGCCAGTGTACAGAGCAAACGCCAGAACGCAAGCGTTCGACTCAAGGCACCTCCCCTTCACACAAGACGTCACCACGCAGAGACGAACAAATCCACGTAGTAGAAATGTGTCATTCTCATCCGCGTATGCAGAAACCTGTAAAAATTTTTAATTTACAAATAACTTCAATCTTGGACACTGGAAGCTCACTGACGATACTGAGAGAAGACATTTATAAACAAATTGGGTCTCCCCCCCTCACCGGAGCTCCTGTACAATTGTCGGGTATCGGTAACCGTGTTATTCAACCTATAGGATCGTTTTTTACCAATATACAAATAGACGATAATACTTTTTCTACTTCTGTTTACGTAGTTAAGTCTTCTCAGATGCCCATGCCACTTATCATAGGGACAGATGTCATATTTCAGGGTACTCTCACATGCGACAAAAACGGAGCTACTTTAACTAAATCTCCACCCACAAGTATTTTTATAAGCTGCATTACTGTGTCTGATAATGTATCTGCAACGAAATCTCAAGATAAATCCCATGTACCTGCATTTCCCGACGCAAGATGCACTACGGAAACATTTGTTTCAAATTCTTTCCCCCAAGACCTAAAACCGCCGACAGTAAATAAAGATTTTTCGAATGAAAATATTCCTACTGACATCGAAATCGACCCAGTGATTGACTCAGCACATCTGAAACATCTCGCAACATTATCGCCAGACTGTTTTTACTACGATTTAAATTTCTTATCCTACAAGCTGTGCATGACTGTGCTCGTCTTATTGACCATCTATTTATTACTGTTTACGTCTGCCAACGGACTCATTTATCAGCATTCGGCGTTCCATACATCCCAACCATCTCGAGATTCGAGTGACGTTACTAATTGGACCGAAATTCTGCGTGTCCTTATCATTCCTTTTTTATTTTTTATACGCCGACATTTTGTGAAGTCAACAACGAGAAAGAGAAAAAGTAGACTTAAATTTCCAAAAAGAAATATGCTTCACGTATATAGGTCACAAGTGCAACCAACGAATTTATCATAAATGTGTTTTCTATTATTACTACTATTTTTTTTTAACTGTGTTTTTATATATTCTGTGTTTTACACCTATATCTGCTTATTCCTGAGAACATTTATATCATACAGACTATTAGACTGCTACTATCTGTGACTTTCTTAGTAACTTTATTTCACAATCTTCGTTTTTTTTTTACGATCGCAGCAAGCATCCACGATCATTTTTTTTCTGGACGAAACATTAGAATGAGGTGTTTACCAGTGTAACTCACCATTTCAAGAGTCCAATCATTGATGAAAATCTGCAACACAGAACGTTTTTTTCTTCTTCGTATTTTTGTGTGTCATGCCATTCTTCAGTGCGATAAACTTCAAGTGTTTTTTTTTAAGAAGTTATCGCGTACCAAGCATTTTTATCAACAGTGTTTATTTTAAAATTATCCTTAGTTTGTGGAATATGCAACAGATTCTTTATTTTTTCAGCTCATATTAACAGAATTTATGTGCCCTTTTTTCCGAAGTCCTGTTCAACATTTTTTTTAAATCTGAGCGATATATATCTGCTCAAAACTTTTTTATTGAACCCATGCGGTGATTTTTTTTTTGCGCATGTCAAGTTATCTTTCTCTCGGACTGTAAATGGTGCATTATTTTTTTTCATTTGCCTGTTTCGCAACACGTGCTTTTTTTTTATGTTGTGTAAACAACAACTTTATTTAAAATGACTATCTACACAGGACTTTATTTTTTTTTGAACACTCACTTTTGACAAGAAGAAAAAGAACATTGTTGTATTTATACTTTTAAAACTGCATTTATATTTTTAAAACTGTATTTTATGTGTAAACTTTTTATTGAATTGCTATATATATGTATGTGTTTTAGCCCCCCCCCCCACGCATATTTTTTTTCTACAGAAGTAAGAGCTGGCTGTCGAAAAAAAAAAACCTTTTGGTGGGAAATCTTTTTTTTTTTTTTTTTTTTTTGCTTAGACGAGGCAAACCTCTTTTTTTTTATTTTTTATTCTCGAATGACGTTGGGATAAAGATGTTTTTTTTACGAAATTCTACCTAAGATGAGGCAGATTTCAGTATGTTTTCTTGATGATAATATAATGGGCAGACGGCCTTTCAGATTATATTTTTCATCCCTGATGATGGCTCATGAGAAAGACGGTCTCATGATTGATGTTATCCTGAGATTTTTTTTTATTCTTTTGTTTGTTTTTTTGGAGATATCCCACGGCAGCTCAGCATTAATTTACATAAATTTAGACTTAATTTTTTTTTATTATTTAGCTCAATTTTCTTAAATATTTAATGACAATTTTTTTCCTTTGGATTTTAATTATTTTTAGATAGTTTTTTTTTTGTTTATTTTGTTTTTGACATATCTTGTTGCTTATTTAACGCGCTGTCGAGGTCGACAAGCGGACAAGATGGCCGAGTGTGAGTTGTGGTTTTAGATTCCCATAAAACCCTACTCATAGCAACAGATATGGTCAGCTCTTTTCCATGAGAACTTGTTACCACAGAACAGCAGATGTTACTGAATTCGCTGATATGCAGTTTGCATTCTCTCGCTTGGAAACAAGTGACAACCGGGAGCAGATTGCATTCTGACGCGGCCGATGGTAGGCATATCTCGCTCTAGACGAGAGCAGAGGCCGAACTCCGATGATTCTGCGGGCGCGTATGCTGCAGAGAAAACCCCTACCCTCCCGTACTTATAAATATAATTTCTATTTAATATGTAAACTATAACCTAGACTCATTAAACTCCTTTTTTTCATTAACTAAGGCCTTATCCTTATATCATCCTTATATTACATATATATATATTATTTTAAAGAAAGGCCATGTATGAAGTGTTCAGGTGGTATAAATGTTGCCGACAAAAATGATTTTTACATCTTTGTGAGTATACAAAAATCTTTACATATGACATTTAACAAAAGGTATTTGTCAATTTCTAATCCTCAAAGCAGAAATGTTTTCGTAGCATATATTAAAGTGATTGCACAAATAACTTCCAAATAAACATATGTCCTTAATACATTTTGAAGCACGCCGGAAGCTATTCATAAATTCGACTTTTCATTTATGTCCACTGAATCATTTCTGAATGCTCCATTCAGTTTTCTCAATAAATTCGAACTAATGAGGCAGTGTACAAGATTTTTCTTTCTGCTAATTTTTACCGCTGAATATATCGACAAAAGTTTAATAACTTCCACGGTACTTGAAAGATAATTTCTCTCAAAATGTCTGCAAGTGCTGAAAAGATTTTGTTTATACCGCTTGAAACATTTTTATACTGCTTAATACATCTTCATACTGAAATATTTTCACTACTTTATACTGAAATTAGAATGTTCAATAAACTTAATTTAATAAAAAGCACATTAATAAGTGAAGGTGTGGAAAATATTTTGGTGAAGCTGTAACAGGCTTCTACAAGTCCGGCAATTCTCTGACTTTTGGTCAGAAAAGTACCAGTGTTTATTAAAAGAAAAACATGCCTTATGCAGTCGCGCAATTACGTAAGTCGAATTTTTCTATAAGAAAATACTGGTATATTTCTTGAAACTGTAGGAACCCTGTGTAATTTTATTATAAATTTCTAAAAGCTGATTTGTATTTTGTTTATTGCCTTAAATTTCTCTTTCTTTCGCCGCAAAAAATGTTTGAGTTCTTAAATGCAGTTTCGGATTAGATCATCAGAATCATGGAAGGAACTTTAATAGAATGGAAGTAATATATACGAAATTTTGGGGTTATTTTACATTAGTGTAAGAACCCACTATCGAAGCATAACACTAGCAAACACACACGACGTACGAGCACACACGCACACATATCCACTGTATTTACTTATATACCTTGCTCAAAACAATTTTGATTGGGAAAACGAAAGGTAATATATATCGTGTATAATGCTCATGAAAATAACATACCATATTTAACGGTAGTAAATTCTGAAAAAAAAAAAAAAAAATCTGTACAGCAGACTCGCAAACAAGAAACTCGAATCTAAATCACTATTATACCTTTACCATGACATAAAATACCATAAAATTAATATTTTCACAATGTATACTTTTCTGACATTAGAAACTTTGTTTTAAAACATTTTTCCATACCAGAAATGTAATATTATTAGTAATTACTAGAAACTGTGAAAAAAAATGAAAAAGGTCATATATTACGTACTTAGATGTATTATGTTTTCAGAGAAACAGAGGCTACCATGGAAAAGAGGACAAGTTAGACTTAGTAATGGGTATGAATTATTTTGATAACCAAATGATTTGAAATAATGGAATGGTGTGAAAAAAAATTGCAAAATATAGGTGTCGTTCTTCCTTCTGATTAATTTTCATTTAACATTATCAGATCTAGGGAAAATTACCTAAAACAAGTGAGATTCAAATAATTTTAAGGACTTGGGGAACACTTACTTAAATCAGCGTGATTTTGAAAAGGTAGAAATCATCTCTTAAAATTGTGGAAAAAAGAGCATTTTTAAGTCTCTTTTAAATATTTCTAGAATATTACATAGATGGACTTCAGTATTACACTAGAAACCAAAAGGCTCAAAACAACTCAGGTGACCCCCCCCCCTATTTTTTCAATGTTCCAAATCTCCTTTATCTCGTACATGCACGCAAGGTAAGATTAAGGTTGATAGCAGTTTTTTGGATAAAGAAACTAAAAAATAGAACTCGGTTACATGCCTCTGAAAATTGTTGTATGTATGATTTTCTTAATAAATATCAGTGCTATATAAATTAGGTCATATGATTCGGCTGTAAATTAATCAAGTATGAAACGTTTTGTACATGTAAATATATGTGTCAAATGCTTATTACTTTTTTTTCCTTACACTTTCCTTAGTATATAAGAGATACTTTAAAGAAACATCTGAATTTAAATTAAAATTTTGAAAAAAAATCTGTCATTTTTTGACTTTCATTTTGATGTTGCTTCGGTTGTAAATATTTCATATCAAAATTCAACAACCGGATAAATAATTATGCTGGGAAATTCATCTGTAACATGATTTAGTAGGAAACAACATTCTTTTCAGCGTCCTATACTGAGGCTGAGTTTATTGATGTGACTGGAAGGATACAAATAGGGTGTGCGGTTAATACAATTTATGTATGAAATTGAGGATACTCAGGAAAGATAGTCTATCTAACAAAAACTTAACTGTGAATAAAAAGGACCCAAGTTCTGTAAAAACAATGGCAAAAAAGAAGTGATATCTAAGTGGATGCCAAGTTCAAATAAAATTCATTCAAACTTACCTACTGAAGTATTATAACATTGTTTAAATTGTATAAAAATAAAAATTATTGATAGCATGTTAATAATAGATCTAGAACTTCGCAAGTTTTTACCTACGAGTCATTTATTTTTATTAATGACATTATTATATCAAAACTTGTTATTTCCTTATAATATCATAAGACGAAACGCAATTTTGCACCTTGATTCAATATAAAATAAATAATGTGAACACTAAAAAGGTCCACAATCTTACTTAAAAGGCGACTAATGTAATGAAAAAGATGTTGCAAGTTTAAAATATACATTTTATTTAAAACTTCTTAGTACTTTCAAACTTTTCAGGTTCATCATCAGAGAATATCTTAATAACAAAATGTTGTTTATTTTTATACAAATACGTCACGAGCCAATAATTACTAGAGTTGAAAGTAGAAGTAGCAGTAGCTATTTCTTGGAATGAATTTAATTAGAGGAAATATATATTATTATTAATTGCATTTCCATTTAATTTATGACATCACTTTGTTTCTCATACGTCACTTTTCATGGGTAGAAGAAGATATTTAACTTCTGTACTTTAAATTTTATTACGTCACTTTGCTCAAGTTTTCAGGATTTATTTTCAGGATATTGAACCACATTTATAATCCATCCATAGAATTTATTTTATTGTTATTTCCTGTTTGGAAGTTTTAATTTGAGTGAGCTCCTTAAAGGGATACAGTCTCTAGAGTGATGACCACGAACAAGCGTAAGTGTATCTGTCCCTTTGTCAGGCCTTTTAGTCTGTTTGCTTTAAGGTTTCCTGAGGGAGGGTGCTAGAATGATAACTAAAGATGAGCGGAAGTGTATGCGCATGTTTATTGGTTTGTCAAATCTTTAACATGAGTAATTTTTTTGATAATAATAACTATATTATTTTTTTTATAATAGCATTGTTATTAATATTAACATAATCATTTTATCAACGCATGAAAATGATAAGCATAACATTTATGAAAAACTTGCCAAGTTCTAAATTTATTATTAATATGCTATCAATAATTTTTATTTTTAAACAATTTTTAAAATGCTATAATACTTCAGTATGTAAGTTTGAATGAATTTTATTTGAACTTAGCACCCACTTAGATATCACTTCTTTTCTTGCCATTGTCTTTACAGAACTTGGTTCCCTTTTTTCACAGTTATGTTTTTGTTAGATATAATTACTTTTTGCAAAATTGCAATATATTTAGACACATTGCTTAATACTTTTGAATGTGTTTACATATGACTATTTTATTCACCAAGCAACATTGAATTTTAATTTAAATTTCGTACAAAAATTATTTGGCTGCCAATTTACAGCACAAATCTATATTTGAATATTGCTGTATTGAATGCATGTTTTAATTAGAAATTTTTATTGTTTCTGAAACAACAATAATCATATTGATAATTAAATAAAATTATAAATTAATAGAAAAATTTAAAATAAAAATTGCAAATCTTAAAAAATAGGGTAAATTTAAAAAGCAACAAATTTATTAAAATTATTTGGAATTTTTCATCCTTTTCCTTTTAATGAAGTCCCTAATTTGTAGTTACAGTAAATACTGTTATCATATAAATCTTTTCTCTTCTGAAATTTCCACTTTGCCACCTTTTCTCCGGCAGCATATACTGTGAAAAATTATATAATAAATATTTTCTTCTATTTTTTTATAGCAATAATAATTAAAAAATCTAAATGTCCTACCTCATGGTTTTTTAGGAAGAAAAATCATTCGTTAAGCATAGATTATGAAAGATTTTCCAATACTTCTTGAATGCTTTGACAAAACTTTGTTATTTAGGGAAATAAGGTAAATAAAATAATTAAGTAAACGTTTTAGAAAACACATAAAACATGTAAAAAACTGATTTCAGCAGTTACTGTCTATAGCCAAGTATGTATTCTAATTCTTTTGAACAGCCCTGTATGTGATCTGTAGATTGATATAATATAATATGTATAGTAGGTTGGTATATAGTACTATATAAGGGGGAAATATAGTTTAACAAGAAAACGCATAACAGGTTGAAATTTCTCTATCAGCAATTTATACTAATAGATAGAAACGTACTTGAATACTTTTGTACCTCCCTGTATTTTACCTAGTATTTTTATTACGCGCCACTATTTAACTAAAATTTAATTCAAACTAAAACACCCTTGAAACTATTGAAATCACATTATCAGAAATTGTCATCCATAGACGGCCGTGAATCCTATTTTATGCGTGACCTTGTATATCATTTTATTTATATTCTACAATCATTTCTTAGAAAACTAAATGTAGTTCAGCAGTGAAAATGCATAACTCATTTAAAACCCACCTTTAAACAATTTCCGTTCATACCCAGTAACGCTTAACAAATATTTTGTGTAGCCCTGTATATAAATTATAGCATTTATACACACCATATAGCATGCATAACTATAGTGAAACATAAAAGTGCATATCGTAATGAAAAATCCATTTCCAGCAATCATTACTAATATACAGTACTTCGGATACAATATAGTATATATGAAATCTTTTGTGTGGCCCTGTAAATGCTATGCACTTTGTATTATATATGAAATAATTTATAGTACCATAGTGATAATAGTATAGTGAGCGATGTTTATCAATTTCATTATATACGAAATAGTTTAATATAATTAAAATAAGCCACAAACAATCACTCCCCCTCCCCTTATATCATTATGTAACGAAATTCTTTTGTGCAGCCCTGTAAATGAATAATAACTATTCTTTGCACCGACTAATTTACAGAACTAGGGGACTCTGCCCCCTACGAGCAAAGCTCGTCAATCCCCGTTCAGACACCGCAGACTCTAAAAGTACACTAATTTGATCGGCTTTAAAAATATTTCGGAAGATTGAATTATAATTTAAAAAAAAGTGGCGATCTCCCTATAAACGGATTTCTATTCATTTCTCTTTGATTGGGGAATTTTAAGGCCAAATCCGCTGCGGTACTACTTGATTATCCCGTCGACCAATTTCGCCAAATTATATAAATCGCCAAACCACTCGCCAAATTATACAAAATGACATAATTTTTATTTTAAATAACGAAAGAACAAATAAATCAGTGCAACATTAATAAAAATACAAATAAAACGTCGAAATAAAAATAACTTGATGATGTAGACACGTGTAACTTGCTTAAAGTCAAGTTAATGTGACATTTACGATCAACCATTATTGACATTTAATCTTATAGTTTGGCGAATAATAGAACCAAAGATACAATCACTGTTTTCGTCTTTGATTAAGTAAAACAAGTTAAACATTTCAAAATAAGCTAATATAAAAGGAATTAAGTAAACAGAGTCTTTGTCTCCCGGTATTTTTTAACAAAGCGAAAAGAAAGTTCTTTTAAATAACACATTTTAAATTAATCGTTTTTAATGTGACTTAATTTTGACCAAACTATTCTTTCTCTTTTTAATATTCACGTAAAAATGCTTTTGTTAGAAATGAAACATTATTTGCGCTTTCGTAACAAAAATAGTTGAAAAGTATCCTCTCAAAGTATCAAATACATGTCTAGCGCAATTTCTAAATTTAAACTGGTTTGCAATATTATTTTGTGTTCATTTTATGCAATAACTGTATTGTGACGTAAACATGACGTAATTTCTCCTATTTAAGACTTCTACCGCATGTTAATGAATTTATTATTTTACAATTTCATTTCTCTCTTAAAATTCACGTGTAAATATAGTTTTTATGACGTAATTTTTAATATGTTCTTGCTTTTTGTACATAATTATTTAATTCTAATTCCAGATATTTTTTTCTGTTTATAATAGCCACATGTAAATAAATTTTAAATTTATTTACACGTATAAATATATATATTTTTTATTTGAAGCAAACATTATTGTTTACGCTGTTTATACAGTTGGCAACAGTTTAAATTAATATCACTTTTTAAAATATGTAAAAATATCTCTAGAAATGCTGAAAATTTGAATTTAAAATAGAAATAAAACCTCAAAAAATGAGTCAAATTAAAAAAAGAAATACAGTCTGCACACCAGGAACATCAAACGTATAAAATGATCTAAAAATGATTAAATTCCCATAAATAGTTTTTGCTCCTATAAAACTTTTTTAGTGGAACGATTTTGTCCAACTTTAGCATTAAATATCTCTTAAAATAATTCTTCGATTTGAAAACTGTTTGCATCAGCGTGTTTATCAAACATTTCTCTATAACACTACCGATTTTCATATTTTTGTATGCATTATGTTTCTTAATATTAACGAAGAAAGACCTCCGGTCACAAAAAATTCAAAACCGGTGGCGGTGGTGACAGCGATAGTTACTTTTTTTTTAGAATAGAGAGATACATATTTTAGTGCACTTCTTATTTGCATATAAATTTTACTATGTTTGAAAGCGTGTAACATCATTAAAATTCTTTTGAAATGATTTCTGCCCATTGGACGTAACGTAACGGAATACTTCTGAAAGTCCCTGTAAATGAACTACACAAGCTACAAACTTTACTTGAAATAGGGATCGTGCTATGGTAAGGGTCAGTAATATCTAAAAATTTCAGGGCAATCCGAGTATATTTACGAGAATTAGAGCGCGGACAGACGGTCAGACGGCCAGACAGTCATAAACACTTTTCAACTTTGTTGGAAGTGTTAAAAATAGAAGAATGCTATCGAAACGCAGATGATCCCGCCCACGCGTACTTTCTGATTAGTTATTTGAAATTATCTTATTTCTGTAGAAATCCATTTTGCCATCGACCCCTAATTTAAGCAAATTTTCAAAAAAAAAAAAAAGTCTATTGAAGTACAGGAGTTTCTTCCCTTTTCCCGACCATTCTATCTGCATTCTCTACCTTCATGGTTTTCGCCAAACCGCATTCCTTCCTGCCAAGAAAAGTCATTTTGACGCAGAAAGCTTTGACCAATCAGGGAATAAAAATGTTTACCTCGGATTCAACATTTGGTGCTATTTTTGGCAAATTAAAATTTCGCCTAATAGACGTAATATTAAAGTAAAGATAAACACCCTCAGGTGGGTAATTAATCGATTTTCACATTTATTTATTCCTTAGTTTTATAGTGTAAACGAACTTCGCACCAAATTTAAAGTTTGTAGTTGCAGTAGATATATGCGATATTTTTACTAGTGAGTGAGTGAGTGAGTGAGTCACTGATGAATTTATCGATTATCAGACATTTTCAAATGTCATTATCTTGGAAACTAATTATGCGTTATTTATAAAATTTTGTATTCTAGGTAATTAAGATGGCCTGACTACGTATTTCACATTTCAAGTACGTAGGTCAAATAGATTTCCTGTACTAGAGCGTCGAAATTTGGCGAAAACAGCTGGAAATGGTTCTTGTAATATAACACAGTATGTCAGACGAGCTTGGCTGACACACTGCCTGTGTCTAGATGGTTTGTGAAGACAATCAAGATTGAACTGCTGTGCTATGTTTAAAAAGGAGTATGTCGGTCAAATATCTAAACACATTGTCGAACGGTACTGTTTTATACCTGAATTAAATAAAGATATATAGTTCTGTATAAAATAATGTGTATCTCATAAAGGTGCTTTCAAAATGACGACTTGGTTCGATACTGACTGCAAACAAACGGTTGTCATGGTTCCTTTTTTATTAAATATAAATCGTAGAAAATATTACCACTGAATATAAAGTATTAAGACGCTTAGCTATGAGATATATCCATAAGATATAACTGTAATATACAAACAAAATAGAAAATAGGACATAGCAATCGTTTCTTAGGAGTCGATTTCCAACCAAAACGTCATGAGTGACTTCACGACTGAAAGTGTCTATATGTCTGTAGATATGTTTACAAAGCAATTCGGTAAAATTAAACTTAAGAACATGTGTGATAGAACAATTTTTAATGCATCACATTGAACGGGTATGTTTTTGAATTATGTCTTCATGTGCAATCTGTTTTATAAATGTTTATTTGAAAGTTAAAATTTTATTGTTTGTCAACCATAATTTGTCTATTATAATGCCAACTATAATTATTAAACAAAAGCATAATTTGAAGAACATATTAAAAAAACAAAATTTATTTCCTACATTGTTTAAGCCCGAGAAGGAACAGATATTAAGTTATTTCATTCAATTAGTTCTACATTTAATGTTAAATTTTTGTAGCAAATTAGTTAAGCCAATTGAAGATTAAAAACTAAAAATAAAATTCATACAATATGATACTTAAAACACTCTACAAAATTGGATTCCGTTCAAATGAAGTCGAAATAAATCTTAGACTTCTTCCATTTTTAATTGAAAATATTTGTATTGCAGATTTTGCATTATGTTTATGGCAATTGTGCATAAAATGATAAGATGCATGCAAAATACAAAACTTTAAAAAAAAGTCTACGACTTATTTCGATTTCATTTGAACGGAATTTAATATTTTAGGATGTTTTAAGCATCATATTGTGTGAATTTTATTTTTATTTTTTAATCTTCAATTGGCTTAACTAATATGTTACAAAAAATTAACATTAAATGTAGAACTATTTGAATGAAATAACTTAATATCTGTTCCTTCTCGGGCTTAAACAATGTAGAAAATAAATTTTGTTTTTTTAATATGTTCTTCAAATTATGTTTTTGTTTAATATGTCAAGTTTTTCAATAACTACTGCACTCAGACGAACGCATTTCAAAATTAATAGAGAGTATCATCATCAGGCTTTGATCTATGGGGTATTGCATCACAATGTGGGGTGCAGTTTACCAATGTGTAATTCAAAATGTTTCACCACAGTAGTAATGCAGGTTGTGGTAGTTTGGACAAAAACTTCCAATCTGAACATAAAAAAATCTGTAATCAAAACCTAAAAAATTAACTTCACTTAAATTTAGATACCCTATTTCCCACTCAGGAACGCTATGAATGTAAATGTAAATTAAGTTTAATCCTTACTTTTAATATTTAACAATATTATAGCTGTGATACAGTAAAACATAAAAAATAAGAGTTTTACTTAAATTTTTAAACCTTATTCTCTCCCAAGGGATGATGTAAACACATCAGAAAATTATTACCTAAGTTTAACTTGGGGTATAAATAATAGTTCTCATCTCGGAAAAAAAAATACATTTTAAAATTTAAGTTATGTAATTCCCAACTAAGTTCTCTACCTGCGTAAAAATAGCTATCCATTAGAAACTTTCTCTCTATTCTAAAAAAAAGTAACTACCGCTGTCACCGCCGCCGCCGCAGCCGCCGGTTTTGAATTTTTTGTGACCTGAGGTCTTTCTTCGTTAATATTAAAAAAAAAAATGCATACAAAAATATGAAAATCGGTAGTATTATATAGAAATGTTGGATAAACACGCTGATGTAGACAGTTTTCAGATCGAAGAATTATTTTAAGAGATATTTAATGCTAAAGTTGGACAAAATCGTTCCACTAAAAAAGTTTTATAGGAGCAAAAACTGTTCATAGGAATTTAATGATTTTTAGATCATTTTATGCGTTAGAATTTGCCGGAGTGCAGATTGCATTAATTTTTTTATTTTGACTCATTTTTTGAGGTTTTATTTCTATTTTAAATTCAGATTTTCAGCATTTCTAGAGATATTTTTAACAGATTTTAGAAAGTGATATTAATTTAAACTGTTGCCAACTGTATAAACAGCGGAAGCAATAATGTTTGCTTCAAAAAAAAAAAAAATATTTATACGTGTAAATAAATTAAAAATTTATTTACACGTGACTATTATAAACAGAAAAAAACATTTGGAATTAGAATTAAATAATTATGTACAAAAAGCAGGAACTTATTAAAAATTATGTCATAAAAACTATAATTACACGTGAATTTTAAGAGAGAAAGGAATTTGTAAAGCAATAAATTTATTAACATGCGTTAGAAGTCTTAAATAGGAGAAATTACGTCATATTTACGTCACATTACAGTTATTACATAAAATGAACGCAAAATACTATTGCAAAACGGTTTAAATTTAGAAATTGCGCTAGACATTTATTTGATATTTTAAGAGGATACTTTTCAACTATTTTTGTTAGGAAAGCGCAAATAATATTTAACTTCTAACACAAGAATTTTCACGTGAATATTAAAAAGAGAAAGAATAGTTTGGTCAAAATTACGTCAGATTAAAAACGATTAATTTAAAATGTCTCATTTAAAAGAACTTTCTTTTCACTTTGTTAAAAAATACCAGGAGACAAAGACCCTGTTTACTTAATTCCTTTTATATTAGCTTATTTTGAAATGTTGTTACACGTGTCTACGTCATCAAGTTATTTTTATTTCGACGTTTTATTTGTATTTTTATTAATGTTGTACTAATTTATTTGTTTTTTCGTTATTTAAAATAAAAATTATGTCAATTTGTATAATTTGGCGAGTGGTTTGGCGATTTATATAATTTGGCGAAATTGGTCGACGGGATAATCAAGTAATACCGCAACGGATTTGGCGTTAAAATTCCCCAATATAAGAGAAATGAATAGAAATCCGTTTATAGAGAGATCGCCACTGTTTTTTAAATTATAATTCAATCTTTCGAAATCTTTTTAAAGCCGATCAAATTAGCGTGCATTTAGAGTCTACGGTGTATGGACGGGGGTTGGCGAGCGTAGCTCGTAGGGGGCCCAGCCCCCTACTTCTAAAAAAAGTAACTACCGCTGCCGCCGCCGGTTTTGAATTTTTTGTAACCGGAGGTCTTTCTTCGTTAATATTAAGAAAAATAATGCTTACAAAAATATGAAAATCGGTAGTATCATACAGAAATGTTTGATAAACACGCTGATGAAGACAGTTTTCAAATCGAAGAATTATTTTAAGAGATATTTAATGCTAAAGTTGGACAAAATCGTTCCACTAAATAGTTTTATAGGAGCAAAAACTATACATCGGAATTTAATATTTTTTAGATCATTTTATACGTTATAATTTCCCGGTGTGCAGAATTCATATTTTTCTTTAATTTGACTCATTTTTCGAGGTTTCATTTCTATTTTAAATTGAAATTTTCAGCATTTCGAGAGATATTTTTTACTTATTTTAGAAAACTAGGGGGCTCGGCCCCCAACGAGCTACGCTCGCCAACCCCCGTCCAGACACCGTAGACTCTAAATGCAAGCTAATTTGATCGGCTTTAAAAAGATTTAGAAAGATTGAATTATAATTTAAAAAACAGTGGCGATCTCTCCGTAAACGGATTTCTATTCATTTCTCTTTGATTGGGGAATTTTAACGCCAAATCCGTTGCGGTAGTACTTGATTATCCCGTCGACCAATTTCGCCAAATTATTATAAATCGCCAAACCACTCGCCAAATTATACAAATTGACATAATTTTTATTTTAAATAACGAAAAAACAAATAAATTAGTACAACATTAATAAAAATACAAATAAAACGTCGAAATAAAAATAACTTGATGACGTAGACAGGTGTAACAACATTTCAAAATAAGCTAATATAAAACGAATTAAGTGAACAGAGTCTTTGTCTCCTGGTATTTTTTAACAAAGTGAAAAGAAAGTTCTTTTAAATGAGACATTTTAAATTAATCGTTTTTAATCTGACGTAATTTTGACCAAACTATTATTTCTCTTTTTAATATTCACGTGAAAATTCTTGTGTTAGAAATGAAATATTATTTGCGCTTTCCTAACAAAAATAGTTGAAAAATATCCTCTTAAAATATCAAATAAATGTCTAGCGCAATTTCTAAATTTAAACCGTTTTGCAATATTATTTTGTGTTCATTTTATGTAATAACTGTAATGTGACGTAAATATGCCGTAATTTCTCCTATTTAAGACTTCTAACGTATGTTAATAAATTTATTGTTTTACAAATTCCTTTCTCTCTTAAAATTCACGTGTAATTATAGCTTTTATGACGTAATTTTTAATAAGTTCCTGCTTTTTGTACATAATTATTTAATTCTAATTCCAAATGTTTTTTTTCTGTTTATAATAGTCACGTGTAAATAAATTTTTAATTTATTTACACGTATAAATATTTCTTTTTTTTTTTTTTTTTTTGAAGCAAACATTATTGTTCCCGCTGTTTATACAGTTGGCAACAGTTTAAATTAATATCACTTTCTAAAATCTGTTAAAAATATCTCTAGAAATGCTGAAAATCTGAATTTAAAATAGAAATAAAACCTCAAAAAATTATTCAAAATAAAAAAATTAATACAATCTGCACTCCGGCAAATTCTAACGCATAAAATGATCTAAAAATGGTTAAATTCCTATGAACAGTTTTTGCTCCTATAAAACTTTTTTAGTGGAACGATTTTGTCCAACTATAGCATTAAATATCTCTTAAAATAATTCTTCGATCTGAAAACTCTCTGCATCAGCGTGTTTATCAAACATTTTTGTATAATACTACCGATTTTCATATTTTTGTATGCATTATTTTTCTTAATATTAACGAAGAAAGACCTCCGGTCACAAAAAATTCAAAACCGGCGGCGGCGGTGACAGCGGTAGTTACTTTTTTTTAGAATTTTAGAAAATTGTACTAATTTAACCTGTTGCCAACTGTATAAACAACGGAAACAATAATGTTTGCTTCAAATTAAAAATTTATTTACACGTGACTATTATAAACAGAAAAAATCATTTGGAATGAGAATTAAATAATTATGTACAAAAAGCAGGAACTTATTAAAAATTACGTTATAAAACGTATACACGTGAATTTTAAAAGAGAAAGGATATTGTAAAATAATAAATTCATTAACATGCGTTAGAAGTCTTAAATAGGAGAAATTACGTCATATTTACGTCATATTAAAGTTATTACATAAAATAAACACAAAATAATATTGCAAAACAGCTTAAATTTAGAAATTAAACTAGACATTTATTTGATATTTTGAGAGGATCTCTTCAACTATTTTTGTTAGGAAAGCGCAAATAATATTTCATTTCTAACAAAGGAAATATACAAAAGGAAATATATATATTTTCACGTGAATATTTATAAAAGAAAGAATAGCTTGGTCAAAATTACGTCAGATTAAAAACGATTAATTTAAAATGTCTCATTTAAAAGAACATTCTTTTCGCTTTGTTAAAAAATACCAGGAGACAAAGACTCTGTTTACTTAATTCCTTTTATATTAGCTTATTTTGAAATGTTGTTACACGTGTCTACGTCATCAAGTTATTTTTATTTCGACGTATTATTTGTATTTTTATTAATATTGTACTAATTTATTTGTTCTTTCGTTATTTAAAATAAAAATTATGTCAATTTGTATAATTTGGCGATTTATATAATTTGGCGAAATTGGTTGACTGGATAATCAAGTAGTACCGCAGCGGATTTGGCGTTAAAATTCCCCAATCAAAGAGAAATGAATAGAAATTTGTTTATAGGGAGATCGCCACTGTTTTTTAAATTATAATTCAATCTTTCGAAATCTTTTTAAAGCCGACCAAATTAGCGTGCATTTAGAGTCGGCGGTGTCTGAACGGGAGTTGGCGAGCGTAGCTCGTAGGGGGCCGAGCCCCCTAGTTTACTAAATATAAACATAACCAAAGCAAAAACTTATTCTGAAAATATCCTTTTTATTTCCACTATGACGCCATATTCACCTTTTTAATTTTTGAGAAAAAAACCTAGCTCGATTTAATATTTCACGTGAAAATCTTTCAACTAAAAAGAAATAAATTATTATTACGGCTTTTGAAATATTTGCAACAATGAAGTAAAAATGTTACATTTTCTGACATTGAAAAATGATTACATTGAAGTCATTACATTGAAAAATGTCCGTTGATTCAATTCCTACTATTAGCTCACACTCTCCCTATATTTATTTATATATTTATATATTTATCTTGTTCAAATTTTCAATCGTTAATAAAATACTCATTATTCATCCTATCAAGTTGAAATAATTTTTTTTTTAACTTGTACTGGATGACAATTGATGTTAATACAGTTTTTTCAAATATTAATTAATTAATTAAATTTTAATTAATTAATTTTAGTTTTGCATGGGAAACAAAATGGCGGCCATTGGTTATTGAAGGTCAATGAAAGTACTTTCAATAAGGGGTTACCATAGGGGGGACCCTGTTCTGTCGCCAAATACCGACAAGTTTGTCGCCAACTTGGCGATATATCGCCAAATTTGGCGGCCAAAATAAGTCGCCAAAAGTGACGCCAACTTGGCGATATTTCTAATATTTCGCCAAATTCCATAGAGTTCCATTATAAACCTACTTGCTTATAGAAAATCAACAAATTGAGATATTTTAATGCAACAAAAACTAATATTAGCTTAAGGGATTATATTAAATTTTTCTTTGATGACCTAAGTAGGAATTGACTTTAAAAACAAAATTTTTATATTACTTGTTTTCAATGAAAAAAGCGAAAATTAGAATTATTAAGAAAAATATTTGAATAATGTAAAAACAAATTGGCCCATGTTTCTCTCTGGGTAATAATTCACCCATATGCAAAGGTATTTTACCATTCATTTTAACGCAGACGTCAGAGAAACGTTTTTACACTTTAGTTTTATAATATCATTAGAATTAGTAAAGAATAAAAAATGAGTGGCATCAGGGACAAAAAGGTGGGAAGAAAAAATGAAAAGTTATGATCTCCATAGGCTTTTCCATGTTAAATTAACATTAAGAAGTGACACTGGAAATAAAGGGACAAAAAGGTGGGAAGAAAAAATGAAAAAGTTATGATCTCCATAGGCTTTTCCATGTTAAATTAACATTAAGAAGTGACACTGGAAATAAATAAGTATTGCGCTGCCGCGCAATACTTAAATATATTTAAATTCTTTTTCTGTATTTGAAGTTAATATTCCTATATATTATATGTAGGATTCTTTTTATTTTACTACTACGGGTTTCCCTTAAGTATCCTTCTGTATATAAAAAAAAGTAACGATTTGGAAATGGACCAATGAAAATATGCGTAGATACCGTGAATCGCTTCTGATTGGTCACAGCTTTCTGACGCTATAAGGGGATTACCAAGGGGGGGGGGGGGGCGCTCTGTCGCCAAACGTCGCCAAGTTTGCCGGCGTCACGCCAACTTGGCGCATTTTCCGGTATTTCGCCAAATTTCCATAGACTCCCATTGAAATTTAATAGGGTTTAGTCGCTATCAGAAAATTAACAAATTGAGATATTTCAATGCAACAAAAACTAATATTAGCTTATGAATAGAGTTTAATTGAACTATTGAGATTATTTTTAAGCACAAACACTAACTATTTACAATATTTGTAACATCATATCATCATATCTATACTTCTATACAAATATTATAAAGAGGTAAAAATTGTTTATTTGTAGGAGGTAAGCTCTGGAACTACCGAACCGATTCCAAAAGTAATGGTATCAAAATGGTGGTGTTAGTCAGATTTAGAACATAGGCTATATCTTATGTCCGTGCCGCTGTCCAAAAGGGGGTGCAGGAGCAAAACAGTTCTAAAAAAGCGATTTTTGTGTTACTGAAGGGCCTAGAAACATGAAATTTGGAATGGTAGTTACTTATAAGATACTAATGATGTCTAAGGACATTGATTAAAAAAAATCGAAATTAAAAAGGGGTGAAAATGCGCGAAAAGCGTTCTAAAAAACGTTCTAAATTGCGATTTATACGCAATCCCAGGAAGTATCAAACAGATTTAAAAAATAATGGTGTCGAAATGATGGTGACAACCCTCACTACCCCTAAAAGGGGTGCAGGAGAAAAAAAACGTTCGAATTTGCGATTTTGTGTTACTGAAGGGTCCAGATACATAGATTTGGCATGGTAATGATCTCTAAGAACATTTCTTAAAAAATTCGAAATTTAAAAGGAGTGAAAATGCGCAAAAAGCGTTCTAAAAAACGTTCTAAATGGCGATTTTTACGCAATCTCAAGAAGTACCAAACCGATTTAAAAAATAATGGTGTCAAAATGATGGTGACAACCCTTGCTCCAATAGAGGCTACATTTTATGTCGGTGCCACTACCCCTAAAGGGGCTGCAGGACCAAAAAAACGTTCGAAATTGAGATTTTTGTGTTACTGAAAGGCCCAGATACATGGAATTTGGAATGGTAGTTACTAGTATAAGATATAAGTATAAGTATACAGTTACTAGTATAAAGTTACTAGTATAAAGTTACTAGTATAAGATATACATTATCTCCAAGAACATTTCTTAAAAAATTAGAAATTTAAAAGGGGTGAAAATGCGCGAAAAGAGTTCTAAAAAACGTTCTAAATTGCGATTTCTACGCAATCTCAGGAAGTACTGAACCGATTAAAAAAATAATGGTGTGAAAACGATGGTGACAGCCCTCGCTCCAACATAGGCTGTATTTTATGTCGGTGCTACTACCCCAAGGGTGGTAAAGGAGCCAAAAACGATCTTAATTGCGTTTTTTGTAATACTACAGAGGCAAGCATCTTGAAACTAGGCATGGTAGTTACTTATAAGATATAAATGATCTCTAAGAACATTTCCTAAATAATTCGAAATTTAAAAGGGGTGAAAATGGACGAAAAACGTTCTAAATTGCGATTTCTACTCAATCGCAGAAAGTACCGAACCGATTTCAAAAGTAATGATTGGAAATTGATGATGGCAGCCCTTGCTCTAATATAGGATCTAATATAGGATACTAATATATTTCATGTGGGCGTCACTACCACCTTGCGGTTGCATTTTTAAAAACGTCCTAAGTTGTGATTTTTGTGATACTGAAGGGGCTAGAAACTTGAAATTTGGCATGGTAATTACTTATGAGATGTAAATGCTCTCTGAGAAGTGTTCCTTAAAAATTTGAAATTTAAAAGGGGCGAAAATGAACGAAAAGTGTTCTAAAAACGTTCTAAATAGTGATTTCTACGAAATCTCAGGAAATATAAACCGATTTCAGAAGTAATTGTTGTCACTACCACCTGGGGGTTACAAGAGCAAAAAATGTTCTAAATTGCGTTCTTTTTTGTGTTACTGAGGGGGTCCAACATTTTAAATTTGGAATGGTAATTACTTCAAAGATGCAAATGCTTTCTAAGAATTGTCGAAAGAAAATTCCAAAGTTAAACGGATGAAGTGAGCGAAGTAAGCGTTCTAAATTACTTTTTTTATGCAATCGTATGAAATACGAAACCGATTTCAAACACAATGGTTGCAAATTGATGGTGATAGAACCTGCTCAAGCATAAGGTATATTTTATGTCGGTGCCACAATCCAATGGCGATTTCTGCGGTACTAAAGAGGTTAGAAACTTTAAATATAGCACGGTAATTACTTATAAAATATAAATGTCCTCTAAGAACAGTCGAAAATAAATTTGAAATGAAAAAGGCGTGAAGCGAAGAGAAGGAGTGAAAAGCATTCTAAAAGTGTCCTAAATTGCGATTTCTATATAATCTCGATTGCAAAAGTTATTGGTTGCGAATCAAAAGTGATAGTCCCTGATCCTAAACGGGCTATATTTTATGCCGGTGTCACTACCATCTGGTTGGCAGGAACAACAAGAAAGCCTTTAAAAACATCTAAATTCCCTTTTCTATAGAATATTGGGAAATATCAACCGATTTCAGGGTTAATGTTGGTAAATTAATGGCAACAGATTCTGTTTCAACATTTTTCGAGACATTTTATTTCAACTCTATTTCTGCATTTTATGTTGGTGTCACTAACACCAGAGAGGTGGTATATTGTTATAGAAGAAGCTTGAAATTTGACATGATGGTTAATTTTAAGATGTAAATGTGTTACGATGGTTTCTAAAAAATTCAAAACTTCAAATGAATACTGAAATGAGCGTATGAAATGAGCATAAATGTTTCAAAATACTTTCTAAATTATCATTTATTTGGATTAGTTTTAGTTCTTATCAATTAAATTCTCATTTTTGTCTATTGTACTTTTATAATGAAGTTTAGTCAGACTGTAGCTTAATTTGTAATTTTTGAATTATTCCAAAAAGTGTTCTTCTAATAAAAAAATAGTCATGCAAATATCACTTGGCATATTTCAACTATTACGCGAGCAAAGCCGCGGGGTTTGCTAGTATATTATAAAGCAGTAAGCTCTAAAAGTTCCGATCGAGAGTTTTCAAAAACTACCCGGGGGATTTTTCTCCAAATTGTATCATTCGATAGGAAATATTCCCGGGGTGGTTTATGAGAAAATATATGGGGATAGCTATGATTTTTGATAATAAATTTCGTATTTTACTGCTATTTTGAACGAAAAGGTTGCCAGTGATTATCTTTTGGCGAAAGGTTTGTTGATTAAAGAATTAAGATGGCTATATCTGTTAGAAAATATTACAAACACCTCGCGAATAAATGAAAAAGTACTGATATTTAATTTAAAAGCAACAACAAAAAAAGTTTTAATAAGACATAATATTATAAAACGAAAATATTTAATTTAAACATGGAATAAATATTTGTAATGCTTAAAGTATAAATTATTCTGAAATTTTATAATTGTCCTGACGCACACTCTAGCAGCTAAACACAGCAACAAATTAAGAGTTATTATCATAATGTGGGTTATTTACACAACAGACGGAAGATTAATTTACTCTTAAATATAAAGAAAATAGCAGGATTTTTTGTTTGTCCGTGTTATTATGCTCTTAAAAAAATGCAAAATAAATCTTCGGTTCAGGTATTCACCAAAATGCATATTTCTAAAATTTTTGTATAACTAACTTTATTTATCATTGTCAGATCTTAACCCTGGTACACGTGCAGCACTATTGTTGCATCAGTTTTAAAGTTTGACGTGAACCCTCACAATGACGTCGATTACGGATGATTATAAAGATTTAATTGGATGCATGAGGTTTATTTTTCTACAAGATTAAGTCATCGAGCTTTTTCCGGTTACATAATCCGGTCCATTTTATCGGTTACATGATTTCAGCTAGTCTACAAAATGAAAAGACAGTGAAAATGACGTCATTTTAGATTTATTCAGGCAATTCATCTTTAAAAACACACATTTTTATGTTTCACTTTTCTTTTAAATATGAAAGTTAAACAATCGTCTTTGTCTGCAAATGTTTTATTACCTTTTTTGACAGTATTTACTCTGCTAGAACCCAAAGAGGGAAAACAGTAGTAGCACAAGAGGATGTTTATTAAGAAATATAACTAACATCCAGTGAGATTGTATTTAAGCTACCAGAATCCCATATTGCGCGAGCTGAGAGGCCAGGAGATCAAGGACAAACAAACAAAAATAGAACACCCGAGCATTATTCAAGTTCAATGGTAAATCTCTGCAATCATTGTAATGCATCTCTAATTTAATATTGTCAGATATGAGAACATTTTAATTCCTATTGTCATGACGGTCTCATTTCCCTACCAAAAGTGCATAGTGAAAATTCAACTAAAAGAACTGCTTCTTAATAGCTAAATTTTGTCCAATGCATAAGGTAATATAATATCGTAATGGCGTTCGCATCTTTTCAGCAACGCGGAAGGACATTCAAGCTAAAAATCCATTTAAAAAAAATACAATTTCGAATTCAACATTTCGCTTAATTCAAGGTTTATTTGGAAATACTGACCAGCGCAGCGGGCATAGCCTGCTAGTTTATTATAAATCAGTAAGCTCTAAAAATTCCGCTCGAGTGTTTTCAAAAACTACCCGATGGTTTTTTTTTCCAGATTGTATCATTCGGTAGAGAATTTTCCCGTGGTGGTTTATGCGTCAAATATACAAGAATAACTATGATTTTTGGTAATAAATTTCGTATTTTATTGATATTTTCGGCGACAGGGTTGCCAGTAATTATTTTTTGGTATAATTTTATCGTTAGTTAAAGAACTGAAAAGGCTATATCAGGTAGAAAATAATGTAACCAACTCGCAAATTAAAAGAAAATAACTGTTATTCGTTTAATAAAAAAAAAAGAATCAAAAACCCTTTTAATGAGAGATAAAATTATAAAACGAAAATATTTAATTTAAACACGAAAGAAATGTTTATAAAACTTAAAGTATAAATTAGTATGAAAGAAGCAATTGATAGCATATTTGGCGATTTTTCGCTTGCGTCAGGTTAATACAAATGAGCCTCAAAAATCTTGAAGAAATAAAATTTAAGTAACATTCTTTTACTCTTTTTTGTTGTTGTTGTTTTTTTTTTTCAATTTAATTAGCATTTTTATGTAATTCTCCCATCGTATGTCTTAGAGGAAAAACTAGAAGACGTAATTGTAAAAATGGCTGTATTAATCACTGATCAGTTGCATGCTATTTAATTATTACTTTTGTCGCCAAACAATCAATTTTAAGCCACAAAGGCAGAAGCGTGAAATAAGCCAGGCGAAGGTCGCAATAATGTTTTTTCTTCTTTTTCCAATTCCTACTATTAGTTCACACTCTCCCTATATTTGTTTATTTATAATATTTATTTATTTATATATTTATCTTGTTCAAATTTTCAATCGTTAATAAAATACTCATTATTCATCTTATCAAGTTGAAATAATTTTTTTTAACTTGTACTGGATGACAATTGATCTTAATACAGTTTTTTCAAATATTAATTAATTAATTAAATTTTAATTAATTAATTTTAGTTTTGCATGGGAAACAAAATGGCGGCCATTGGTTATCGAAGGTCAATGAAAGTATTTTCAATAAGGGGTTACCATAGGGGGAACCCTGTTCTGTCGCCAAATACCGCCAAGTTTGTCGCCAACTTGGCGATATATCGCCAAATTTGGCGTCCAAAATAAGTCGCCAAAAGTGACGCCAACTTGGCGATATTTCTAATATTTCGCCAAATTCCCATAGAATTCCATTGTAAACCTACTTGCTTATAGAAAATCAACAAATTGAGATATTTTAATGCAACAAAAACTAATATTAGCTTAAGGGATTATATTAAATTTTTCTTTGATGACCTAAGTAGGAATTGACTTTAAAAACAAAATTTATATATTACTTGTTTAAGTGTAGAAGAAGATTTTGGAGTAAATATTTATATTCAAATGTAAATCATATTAAAAACAGTTAAAATTGTAATTATGTAGCAGGTATTTAAATTTTAGTGTAAATGTCTGCCAAATGCACACATATGCTAGAATAATTTAATTTCAGAGATTTAAAATATTTTTTTATCATAATATGGAATACCATTACTATGGAAATATGCCGTTTGGTTTTCTTCAAGCATGTGATTTTTATATCCTGGAACTCAGATTATTACTTATTAATGGAAAATTGCGTATTATGTTATTTTCTTTAAAGATGTCGGACCTATTGCTAATTTCACCTATAGGAATATTCACTGCTTTAAAAATTAGGATCTAAGAAGATTATTAAGAAGATTTCTGCAATTATGCGTTATTATTATTGTAAAAAAATCCAAAATTTTGCAATAAAAATTGCTTGCTGAATTTAATTTCAGTTTTTCTAATTCGTCGCTTCAGCTGAACTTAGCAACAAATTAAGAATTATTTTCATAATCTGGGTTATTTACACAATAGACAGTAGATTAATTTACTTTCGACTATAAAGGAATTAGCAAGCCTATTTGTTTGTCCGTGCTATTATGCTCTTTAGAAAAATGCAAAATAAATCTTCGGTTCAAGTATTCACCAAAATACTTCTTGCTAAAATTTTTTGTATAACTAACATTATTTATCATTGTCAGGTCTATTTAAGACATGAATTTTTATTTATAAAAAATCTATAATTGACACGACAAAAGTTTGACATTATTTATTGGATAGCAACTTGGCGAGTAATTAAGTTCTCTGGTAAATGTGTGACAATATTGTTGCATCAGTCTTAATGTTTGACGTGAGCCATCACAATGGAGTCGATTACAGATGAATAGAAAGATTTTATTGGATGCAAGAGGTTTATTTTTTTACAAGATTAAGTCATCGAGTTTTATAACGTGTAAACGGTTACATGATTGTAAATTGTCTACAAAATGAAAAGGCAGTGAAAATGACGTCAGTTTAATTTTATTCAAACAATTCAGCTTTAAAAATACACTTTTTTATATTTCACTTTTCTTTTAAATATGAAAGTTAAACATTATTTTTTGACTGCAAATTGTTCAATAATTTCTTTACGGTATTTACTCTGCTGGAATCCAAAGAGAGAAAACAGTAGTAGTAGATCTGTCACAAGAGGACGTTTATTAAGAAGTATAACGTAACATTCAGTGAGATTATATTTAAGCCACCAGAATCACATACTGCGTGAACTGAGATTCCAGGAGTTCAAGAACTATCAAACAAAAATGAACTACCTGGACATTATTCATGTTCAGTGGTCAATATGTGCAGTCATTCTAATGGTTTCTAATTTAGTAAAGCCAGATCATAGACCATTTTAATTCCTGTTGTTTTAATTCCTGTCATAAAGTTCACAATATTCTACCAAAAGTGCACTTTTAATAACCAATTTAAAGAATTGCTGGTTAATAGCTAAATTTTGTCCAACGCTTAGATAACATAATATTGCAATGGCGTTCGTATAGTTTTCAGCAATGAGCAAAGTCCAGCTGAAGGTCCAAATTGTTTAAAATAGAAGTTCAAATTTATTTCGTTTAATCCAAGGTTAATTTGGAAATATTAACCAGCGCAGCGGGCATAGCCTGCTAGTTATATATATAATTTTATATTTAATAATTCTTATAATATGAAACTCCGTAAGCTCTAATGATTATGTGCTTGGATATAAGGAAGTAAAATTGTCAGGTGTTGGGGAGGAGAGCGTTTTTACCAAGTGGAATCTAAAAATTGAATGCATACAAAATAAGGGATCGCAAAGCTATCCAGAATGGAAACGCGAAACAATTACGTGTGGGGTTGGCTAGAAAACTGGGATTGCTTCGCGATATCGAATGGAATCGAGAAGCTATTACGCGAGGTGTTGGAGAACGTAGCAAGCAGGGAGGGGGGGCGGTGAAGCTCCCCTAGTATTTTAAAATTTAACTGAGTTTCTTTTCTGTTTGATAGATTTTAAATACTACCTTTAACAAATTATTTTACTAAAGGCAGTATAATTTTTAACAAAAAACAGAAAACAAAATAGTTTTTTATTCGGTACTATTTAATTATCCCGTCGATCAATTTCGCCAAATTATACAAATTGACATAATTTTTATTTTAAATAACGAACGAACAAATAAATTAGTACAAAATTAATAAAAATACGAATAAAACGTCGAAATAAAAATCACTTGATGACGTAAACACATGTAATTTGCTTAAAGTCAAGTGAATGTGACATTTACGATCAACTGTTACTGGCATTTAATCTTATAGTTTGGCGATAGATTTTTAGTCGACGGAATAAATAAGTAGTACCTATTTTTCTTTTGAAAATTACGTCACTTTCACCACTGGAACCATTCCTTCTTTCCGAGATTAGGCATCATTTAACACAATCGTTGTAAAATGTTTGAATTTTATTAATACAAATATATACAAATATTATTAATGCAAATAATTTTTTTCTTTTAAATATGGCGTCTCTTTCGCTAGTGTATATAACAGTCTAAATTATGCTTCTGTTTAATGGATTGTTGATTAGGTAAATTAAGTTTTATGTTATAGAGTGATATTGAAAATATTTTGAAAGAAAAATTATTTCTTGAATTTATCATTTCATAACCATAACTGATTATAAGTTCTTCTTTGTTTTGATTTCTGATTGCAACTTGAATGCTTCAATGTAGCTTCATGCTGATTTTGATTCGCTAAATTCAAAATTGGTAAACGGCGTTTATAATCAGATTTAAAATTAGCATATTTTTTTTAAAGAAAATATTTTCAAAATGCCTCCCAAGAAACAGCCCGATAAAAAGAAAGGGAAGGAAGATGAAACTGCTGGCTATAATGTCAATGTTATGACTCTAGATCAAATGAAGCATTATGCTCGGTTACTTGAAGGCGAAATTGAAGACATGCGAAAGCACTGTAATTTCTACCAAAAAACAGAAGATGAATTGGTTGAATTGCTTAGGATCGCAGAAGAAGATTTAAAATACTATGAAGAAGTTTTGTTATTGAAAGACGTTGAGTTGGAGAAGCTGAAACTGAATTTCCTTAATCATCTTCGTGAAAAAAGACAGTTACCTAAGTACATGGAGCACAGAAGTTCTGAGACAAAAGAAAAACTGTCAGCCGAAATATCATCTCGTTTAGAAGAAGAAGAAACTCGCCATATTTCAGAAACAAAGAAGCTGAAATCTATTCTACTGGAGAAAAATAGGCAGTTAGAAGCGCTTAAAGTTAAAATTGAGATGGGTCGCCGCGAATCTAAAGAAAGAAATGAAGAATGCTTAAGAGATATGGGTTCTTCACAGGAGAAGGTTCTGGAGCAAGCCATAGAAAGGTACGGTCATGCAAAGATAGAGGCTGAAGTCGAGTTTAAACAAGCATTAGAAATGATAAACTTTGAAGCACGGGAAGGTAAAATTAGAGGTGAAAGAAAGTTCAACGAGGCTTGCATGTCATTTAAACAAAAACTCCATAACTATTATAAAGAAATAACTAAACAGGATTTAGAAACAATTAAAAAACTGAAGAACAAGATAGTAAAGATAGAAGAAAGCATAAAAAAATCAAAATCTCTGTTTGAAAAAGCCAAAGAAGAAGAAAAAGAATTAAAACGAAGAATGAAATCTAAAATAAACAACCGTAATGGCGATATTGCTGCAAAATTTGATGCTGGCCCATTTAGAATAATGGAGGCTTTTAAAATCCATAATAAGACGGAAAAACTGACCCTCGATAATCAAAATTTAGACAAACACATCAAGGATATCACAGAAAAGACTAAAAACTTAAAAAGGCAGTTCACCACGGCACTTGGAAAAATACGAGATAGCGCCGAAATGAAGGTGGAGTTTCTTGATAAAAAATTAAATTTTATTGTACATGGAGAAGAAAATGAAACTGTTATTGACTCCACAGTTCCCAGTTCTTCAGAAAGATTAAGTTCGGAAGAGAGCATGTCTAGAATTGGGACACCATATTCAGACACATCTGATAATTTGTAAGAGCTATTGTGTCAGATCACTATTTTTGAGTTATGTAATTATACCTACCATTGTGTTACTTTTCATGTGACTAAATTATTCTTGATTTTATACATTATGCAATACTTAAATAAATAATCATACTTGAAAACATTTATATTGAGTAAGTCAGGAGTACACTTTAGATACATTTTAGAGATTGGGATTTCCCCCCAATATTAAGGGGCTTTACTCAAAATAGCTTTTTTCTCTGGCTGTGTATTTGACTTTTAATCTTTTGTAATCGGTCCGTAATAAGTTGGTGTACGTGGTGCTTTTTTGTTAGCCGGGCTCAAATCTGGCCAATAGCATGTTTTTCTCGTTAATAGTATATTTTCCCTCGCCAATAGTAGTTTATGTTTTTTGCGTGTGTAAAATATAAAAAATGCTTTGATTTTGAAATAAAATGTTTAGGTTTACAAACTTTATTTCTCATTTCTTTATCATTTTTTTTTTAATTTTACATTAAATGAGTAAAAAACATGTATTTTAAACGTATATTATGAGTATTTTAAATTAAAGTTATGAATATTAAGTAAAATTAATGAAATATATATATTTTAGATGAAATTAATGCAATACGAATGATAAAAATGGGAATAGAATCTGGCAATTTATCACCTGCTCCAGGCTAAAATAAAAGTACGGCGTGTTTTTAGCGAAATATTAGCATTTTTGATGATTTTTGGTAACAACTTTGGTAAAGTTGGAAAATTGAAAATAATGGCAGTAATGAAAAGGTTACCTGACTACAAATGGATATCAGGCCGATTTAGCAACAAGCACCCGATTTCATTAAAAAATTATTATTGCCATAACAGTTTAGCGAAATTTTACAAGCAGAAGAAATAATATGGTACAGCTTATGGATATTAGCTGTATCTATTAAACACTGTTGGCGGGAAAATTTTCATAATCGAGTTGACTGTTAAAAAACTTGCTTTTCTGAGATAGATATTATAGTCTAGCATTACTAGGATGTTGCTGAATGAAATTTGAGATGAGATTTGGGGCTGAAGCGGTATATCTCTATTCGGTACTATTTTATTATCCCATCGACCAAATGCAGCTACTGGAGCACCAAAAGTTGGTTCAATCTGCTGCAAAACTTTTAATAGTGTACAACCTATATATACACATACATTAAAATTTGCACAAATGTTCTTTGTGCAGTAGTCGGGTTTTAAGAACTGGTGTAATTTTCTTTCGTCTGAACTACTCTATCTTTATTTTCTTTCTTGTTTGAATTTAGAGAATAAATGAGAAGGGATAAATGAATAAGTACTATTGTGTTTATTCTATTGTGTTTTTCTATTTTATCCTACTGTGCTTGCATCGCCCCTGCAGGAAATAGGCTAACAAAATCTAAGTAAAACATTTTTTTGGTAATTTTCGGTTTGCCGGGCGCCAGTGTTACATACACTTATATATAATGTATATATAGATAGGGGAGGGGGGGCACCTTTGAACAATTTTTAAATAAATCGACATATTTCTTACTTGAATTATATTTATTGATTTTAAATATTTCCTGAGAGAAATAATGTAATTCTGCATCATATGAAATAAAAAATTACAGTTTTTAAGATAAATTAATTATGTTGTGAGGCTTTAAAAAGCTGAAAGTTTTCTGTTCAAACCTGCCCCATGTAGTGGTACCTTTGAACAAGGTAGGGGCACCTTTGAACAAATAAACAAAATATGAAAATGTTGACAGTTTTTATTAAAAACTGCATATCTTTCCAAAATATAAAATAATAAGAATAAAATTACACAATTACATTTAACTGAAATTACTAATTTTTTATTATTTAACCAAATTTGTATCCATCAAAGCACATTGTTGAGACACAACGGAGGATCCCACCAATTATGTTTAATTGTGGCAATTGTTTTTATATAATATCCTTAAAATCCAACAAATTGATATCTGATGCATCTGGAAAATATATCGCATGTTCCTTTTTACAAAGAAACCTGACATTAAGCAATTTAATATGACCAAAAGATAATGAAGAGTTCTTTTTGCATGAAATTGAAGTAAAATGAAATCATTTTCATTCAAATTGTTATAGAAAATGGATAAAGCCCTGTTTTATGAAATCCAGAAATAATTTTTACCACGTAAATGAAACAGTATAGGGTTTGTTAGACAAATCTTTTAAATCATGTATTATTAAAGTTGTGTGTCCTGAATTTGCCTGTAGTTGAAGCCCTACATTAGTACAGCTTTCATGTTAAGTATAATAACACTTAATTAATCTCTTAATTTTCATATTTAAAAGAAAATTTCAGCAATAATAATATTTAGATACATCTATAACTCTTTATTTCATAGTTTTCATTGTTCAATGGTGCCTCAACTTTTCCATTCAATGGTGCCCCATCACATGGAGTTTATAGCATTACAACTATTTACTCAATTAGGTTTGAGAATTTGAATAAAACAAACTTTATAAGTTAAAGCTAACACCTTTATTCACGTATTAAATAGTAAATTATAATTTTAGGGATACAAGATTATCAACAAAAAGCTTACTACTATTTTTTGTTAAGTTTAGATTCAAGAAAGCAAAATATACATATCTTGCTTAGATAGTAGTGTGCATGCAAAATAGTAAAGCTTTGTATTCTCGTTACATTGAAGCAGTAGTACTGTGCTGCCATATATATTTAAAATATATAATTTATTTAAAGGAAAATATTTACAGTGTTCAAAGGTACTCCCCTCTCCTCTACATATGTATATATAAATGCATATATATGTCTATGTATATACACATATAGGTATATATATATACATATACATGTATATATACTTATATGTATATATATGTATGTATATACAGGGTGATTCATAAATATCGAAACAATAGGCTATCTCCTTAAATGTTGCCCCTAGGCACATACTTCCAATTGCAAAGTTTCATAAAAAAAGGTTCAAAATTTGATGAGATAAGTTTCAACTCCATGGAGGGTCTATATGAGAAAATACAAAAATCAAATTTTTATACGGCCCCCGCAGAGTAAAATTCCCAATTAGAAATTTTTTTCTTATCCATTCCTGAATTAAACACAAAAAAATTCATCTCGGTACCTTCAAAATTCGCAGAGATATCAAAATCCAAAATTCGTGACTTACACCATTTATCCATGCTTCTGAGCGAGGAGTTTTTGACTCATTTTGAATGCAAGATAGGGATCAGCCACAAATTGTACATTATTAAAAGTCGATATAAGACAGTGCCTCTCCTTTGGACATAAAATAGGCAGCGTATAGATTTTACGCTAAAGCTGTTTTCAAAGTATGCTGGTGGTCTGGACTAGAGGTCTGCATGGGTCAAAATATCTAGGTCTGGTCCCGAACCGACCCATAGGAAAAAAAGTTCGGCCCTGCTGGAAAAAAGTTCAAATCGTAGCCTGGACCGACCTGACTGAATTTCTACATAGTTTGTTACATCGATATGGTTAAAAGTTGTTTCGTATGGAGGAGTTCTGACCAAAAATACTTATTGTATCTTTTCTTTTTTGATGTTTACAATTATTATTTTTAAAGAAGTGCTAAAAGCTGTGATTATTTGTTTTATTAATGAATCTCTATTTATATGGAAATGATTCACTTCTCCTTTAATATCGTTAATCCATATTCCATGTGTTGGAGACAATGAAACATGCTATAAAGTAAAACCTTTTAAGATGGAATCACATAGGAAAGAAAAAAAAAGCGTTATAGACAAGTTCCTTTCTTAGGAGTTGTAAATGTAGTCTATTTTTTCTCAGGAATTATTATAGTCATTTTCCATGAATCAACAGATTTTTCCGTTTAAGAAAGGATTCCGTCATAGGCAGATTTTTTTCACTAGTTTTACTGTATTTTAATTTTTTTGCTTTAAAATGTACTATCCTTTAAAAATATGAATTTTAAAATTTTATTGTAAAATAATGGCCATTTAAAAATATATGCATTTGTTGTAAAAGTGTTTGGGCTGAGCAAAATTTTACTTATTTTTGCACGGATTAGGTCAGTCAGAGATAATGATTTTAATACAGGTTGTCTCGAGACCGGGACTGAAAATTTCGCCCAGGGGAGACTTAGGAATAAGGAAGTCAGTCCCGGTTCGGTATATCCAGAGGCCTAGAGGTTTGCTCTCATGCTAGGCTCGAACCCCAATTGCGCCCTTCGGCCCAATCTTTCGGAGTTTTAGTGGTTTCCTTTAAACCTTGGATACCCTTGCGTAAATATGGGTTGGGTCCCTTTAGAAAGACCTCCACGGAAGGCACCCCCACCCCTTCGGGGCCATATCCCTCGTATAGATAATTGGCCGTCATAAATCACACCAACACCCGGTTCGGTATGAAAAAATACGTTAGGCCCTGTCTGGCCGAGTCTTTAGAAAAAAGTCGCCAATCCCGGGTCTGGCTCGGCCCCAGTACTCAGACTTTTTTATCGGCCTCGCCGGGTCGATAAAAAGCCTGAATTTGTAAGGGCTAAAATTATGAAAATCTCTTAATCGGCATGTTAGAAAAAGCATTGTTTCAAATTATACATTTAACATTTATTTATGGACCTTTAAGTAGTACAAAAAGGTGGTGGAAATGGCAAAAGTTAAACTGAATCGGAAGTTTAAGCTACCGAAAGAAGTTACTTTTTCACGTGCAGTTTTTAAAAATGCATTTAAACATTTTATTAGGAGCCAATCAATCTATAAAACTTTAAATGCGTTTTTCTGCATGATGTTGTTTTAATCGTAAATTAAAAAGGTGCAAACTTGGAACAAGTCTTTTTTGATTATTTTACATTAATTTTGTTTCGGCAAATTTGAAAAAAAAAAATTACTTTTGAAAACATGATTTTTTAAAAAAATAAGTTACATAATTTTTTTAATTAACATTTTTAATATTTTTAAAATTAAAATAAAAAAAAAACATTCCTGAAACAAAACTAAAATTATTCTTTCCTCTTTAATTAAATGAAAAAAAAATTTTGAAATCCGATGAATAATGTTTCGAGTTATAAAGATTTTAAGTTAAATCCGCTTAAAAAAATACTAAACATTTAATTTTTTTAAAAACTTTATGAGAAATATTAGGATGTGATTTTGTTTGAAAATTATATGGTTAACCATCACAAAGAAGAAAAAAGAATCAAAGAAATTTTAAGCTATTTTTGCAGTCATAGCTTTCATGAGTGGAAAATGGGGTAACTAAATCTAAGTGAAATTCATTTTTTTTTTTTTTTATTTTTTTTTTTTTATTAAAGTTTTTTTTTATCTTCAGATTGGACGTTTTTTCCAAACTACAACAACCTGCTTTACTGCACTGGTAAAACATTCTGGATTAAATATTGGTAGATTAAACCCCAACTTGTGATCCGATACCTTGTAAATCAAACCCTGATGATAGTACATTCCGTTAATTTTGAAATTAGTTCGTCTGAGTGCAGTAGTTACTAAAAAACTGGTCATATTAAACAAAAACATAATTTGCAGAACAAATTAAAAAACGAAACAATTTATTTCCTATATTGTTTAAGCCCGAGAAGAAACAGATATTAAGATTTTTCGTTCTGTTAGTTCTACAATTAATGCTAAAATTTTGTAACAAATAAGTTAAACGAATTGAACATTAAACAAGTAATATAAAAATTTTGTTTTCAAAGTCAATTCCTACTTAGGCTCTCAAAGAAAAATTTAATATAATCCCTTAAGCTAATGTTAGTTTTTGTTGTATTAAAATATCTCAATTTGTTGATTTTCTATAAGCAAGTAGGTTTACAATGGAACTCTATGGGAATTTGGCGAAATATTAGAGATATCGCCAAGCTGGCGTCACTTTTGGCGGCTCATTTTGGCCGCCAAATTTGGCGATATATCGCCAAGTTGGCGCAAACTTGTCGGCATTTGGCGACAGAACAGGGTCCCCCCTATGGTAACCCCTTATTGAAAATACTTTCATTGATCTTCAATAACCAATGGCCGCCATTTTGTTTCCCATGCAAAACTAAAATTAATTAATTAAAATTTAATTAATTAATTAATATTTGAAAAAACTGTATTAACATCAATTGTCATCCAGTACAAATTTAAAACAATTTATTTCTACTTGATAGGATGAATAATGAGTATTGAACTTTATATATGCAAATGCTAATAGCATATAGCATATAGCAAACAGCATATAATAATGCTCATATAATAATTTGCATATAATAATGCTAGAATGCTATTATTTCCCCCTAAAAAGGTTAAAATACATATATGATTACATAATAAATACATAGCTTTAATAAGTTGTTTAATAAATATAACATAATATAACATAGCTTTAATAATTAGATTTTATTAGAATTAGTTTTAAGTAATAAGCAATAATAAATACATAATGAATACATAGCTTAGTTCTCTAATGATAGTATTAGAGCATATAATATAATTGTAGGATTTAATAGCAAATAGCATATACTGAATTGCGATTATTGAACAGCATGTAATGCATATCCATACCTATAAGGGGGGTTATCGTAGGGGGGATCCAGTTCTGTCACCAAATAACGCCAAGTTTGTCGCCAACTTGGCGATATATCGCCAAATTTAGCGACCAAAATTAGTCACCAAAAGTGACGCCAACTTGGCGATATCTCTAATATTTCGCCAAATTCCCATAGACTTCCACTGTAAAACAATAGGGTTTACTTGCTTACAGAAAATCAACAAATTGAGATATTTTATGCAACAAAAACTAATATTAACTTAAGGGATTATATTAATTATATTTAAGGGAGTCCAAGTAAATTAATTATGAATAAAAGTAACATGATCTAATGCTTAGCATGATTTCCAAAACATAAATTTTAAGAGAGCCCACAAGTCAAAGGAATTAGATTTGAAACTTTTATCCAATTACGAGGTGGGACCCGTCGAGCATCGACGAAGGAAAATGTTTAAGAAGGAACTGTCTCACTGATTTATAATGAACCTACAAAATTAGTTACAGATAATGTAAATTTTTGTAAAACATTTCGCTTTATCAGCCTGTGCTTTCGATTACAGTATTTTTAAAAGAAGTTTTTTCACCTGTGAAGAATTTCAAAGGCGCTGGAATGAAATGACCTACTTCTACGAAACATATCTCTGTTTTAAGAATTAAAAAATACGTTTTCTTATAAAATGAAATCATTTGCATCCGCTGAAGAATTCCACTTTCATGATCCCATCTTAAACAACATCTATACAGTACAGAGTTTCTAGAATTCTTAAATTTTGTAGTCAATCCTACATATCAGCCTGTGGTTTCGATTACAGTATTTTTAAAAGAAGTTTTTTCACCTGTGAAGAATTTCAAAGGCGCTGGAATGAAATGACCTACTTCTACGAAACATATCTCTGTTTTAAGAATTAAAAAATACGTTTTCTTATAAAATGAAATCATTTGCATCCGCTGAAGAATTCCACTTTCATGATCCCATCTTAAACAACATCTATACAGTACAGAGTTTCTAGAATTCTTAAATTTTGTAGTCAATCCTACATATTAGAAAAGTATTCAAATAACACAATTATTGCAGAATAATACACAAACATAACAAAAAGCAATATCGTCATTCAAGAAGCTCGGCAAAAAAATCCGGTATTTAAAGTTACATATGTCTTCACTTGTTTTTATTTATAATAGCTCCATGTTTTATCAGAAGTCATTATCAGAAATCATCTTTTCAAAATTTGGAAAATATTATTACATACGCATAAATAAAATTATTTACATTTTTTCAGCTTTCTGATACGAAATAAGTAAATGTGAAGGAAACAACAATTATTTAAAATGCGTTTTCTTAAAGAGAAAGTGTTATATCGTTTGTAAAATATTTTTGCTATAAACTAAGAAACATTTAATTGATGATTAGAAATGAAATAAAACCAAAATTCAACGGATTCAGACGGTATTTTTCACGTAGCATGTATTTCAATTTCAATTTTTATGAGGAAATGGCAACAAAAAAGTTACGGTAATCTACTATTTTCCCTTTACTTTTAATAGAAATGAAGTACTTATGTTGCCACAATTAAAAAATTGGTACTAAAAACTAAAAAAAAAAAAACTAAAAAATTACTATCTCAAAAATAAATTGAGACACAGCTTTCAAACAAATTGCATTTAAAAGTACATTTTTTCCTTATACGACGGAATAAAAACTAAAAATGTGCGTTGTGTAGAAGTTAAAAATTTTTCAGTAGTGAAAATTGCAAAAAGAAAATTTATTTCAAATTTGAAAGTGTTGCCATTCGCAGAATGACGTATGCGTTACGCACAGATATGTTTGTCCTTTATAATATAGATAGATAGACTAGGGGATCGTACCCGGGCTTCCCGAGTTAAAGAATATAGGTGAAAACATTTTTTTTAATTGAAAACTAATAATTTTTCATATGCAATAATTTTTTTAGATTGCCCACTTACACTAAAAGAGCATTTTTCATATGGGAATTACGAATTATACAATCAAATAAATTTTTGAAATTTATCAAAAGCGATATTTTCTTATTAGCCGCATGCTAAGAGTTATTTGACAAAGATTTTGTTACTTACGGCATCCTTTTATATTCTGATAATTTCAGAGCTTATTCATATCTGTTAAATTTGTGTTTTATTTATATATTCATAAGTAAGTTTTTTTTAATGGATATTAACCGTAAGAAAATAATGAACTCTTTATTTTGTTTTAAGGGTAAACGGATTAATCTTCGTAATCGAGCTCCGCGTGATATACATAAATTAAAAAATATTTCATGCTTTAAAATTGTTTTTAAAACCATAGACAATCAGTAAACGGAGATGAACTTTGCAAACAAATTCCATTTTAAAAAAAAAATCCTATTTGGTGATCTAAAAATTTAAATTGTACGATTACAAATACGTTAGATTTGTGTTTTTTCAATATTATTCTTTTATTTGTTTATAAAAGAAGTATTAATTTCGTTAATTTGTCTTTCACAAATATGTTAGATTGGTGGTTTTTTTTAATATTATTCTTTTATTTGTTTATAAAGGAAGTATTAATTTCGTTATGCAAAAACAGTCAGAAACAAATGCTGAAAAATGTTTGTTGCTTTATGCGCAAAATGAGTATTATCATTATGTATTGAAACCGGCACGTGATAAGATAAACTAAACAAAAATCATGCTTAAAAATTATTTCAGAAAATATAATACATCAGTCAATTAAGATACAGTTTTTAAACAAATTGCATTTGAAAGTAAATTTTTTCCTTCTGCGACGAAAATTGAAAATGTACGATGGTCAGAAGATTAAAAAATTGCAGTAGCGAAAATTTCAAGACCAAAATTTTATCGTGAAGTGTTGCCATTCGCAAATGACGTCAGCGTTACGCACAGATACGCTTGTCCTTTATAATATAGATACTTCTTCAGTAAAATATAATAAAGGTCAGTTATTAGGATGTGGTTATCAATTAAGGCTCTTATGCTTGGTATTCCGGAATGAAAAAAAGCAATTTTCAACTTCTCAAAATTTGCATACGCACGTCTCATATCCATATTCATCATTTAAAAAATATTTGTATTTTGTTTGATCATTTAAAAATAATTTTAACTCAAAACTTGAAGTCACGATTGTGAGCATCATCTTTTATGTGAACAGACGCACTCTTTACTTAAGATTCTAATCTCAATTCCGGAGAGTAAAAATTTCCGGAATTTATTTTCTTTTAGACGCATTTGTGTTAAAATGTTTAGTTTTATCTAAGAAAATTATCGTTTATTTTAAATATGACTTCATTTTCACTTAAATAAGCATTTCGCCTAGTGTCTGAAACTTAGTATCAGTACACATGCAGAAGAAAAAGCAATATAGAAAATTTATGAGGAAAAATGATTGTTTTCAAAAGAGTTATATAATTTTCCGTTTCATGCCAACTAATATAATAGTCTGCTCCTAATGGGATTTTCCTCCACTAAACCCTATACAACAATTTTTATCAACAATTTTGCATTTTCATCATAAAATAGCATGAATAAAGATAAAAATACCTCATTATTTCTCTCTTGTCTGCAATAATGAAAGCTATCTAATTTTCACCATTTTGAAGAAATTTCATAAAATGCTTTTAAAATTAAAGTATAAAAGTGGGGATATTAAAAAAAAACAGATAGTGCGATCACAACTACAAATGAAGAGCTTTTAATTAAAAAAAAATATTAGTAAAATTGGTTTAGCAGAAAGATCAGGTCAGATGACTAAAAACCACACTTGTGTTTTAAATACATAGATTATATAAAATTAGGAAAAATTAAATTAAGCAAATTATGTTATTTTGGTAAAATTGTAGTAGAATGTCCCAAAGAATAGCATTTTATTATTCGAGAGAATTTTGGACTAAAACTTCAGGAACATGATATTATTTTAAACCACGAATTATTTGTTTCCTTGTCAAACTTGGTGAAGCAAATCCATCCAGGTGAGAATCATCAATTTCTGTAATATAAATCGCTATTATTTGCATGTCACCTCTCTTTTATAAAGACACACTAAATTTTTGTAAAACATTGCGTTTTATTAGTGTGTGATTTCGAATACATTATTCTCAAAAGTGAAGCATTTTCACCTGTGAAGAATTTCAAAGCAGCTTGACTGCAAAAATGACGCACTTCTACAAAACATAATTCAGATTTAAGAATTAAAATACTCGCTTTTTTATTGAGGCTAACGAAAGAATCAGGCTACCGCGGTTTATTTCACGTGTCTTTTTTTACAGACCGCTGGAGTCACGTGATGCTCGAATGCACCAATGCAGGTGTACGAAAAGGGCATCACATCAATCTAGCGGTCTGTAAAAAAAGACACTTGGGATGCACCGCGGTAGCCTGTCTTTTTCGTTAGCCTCATTTTTTATAAAATGACGTCATTTGCATCCGCTAAAACAATCCACTTTTACAATATAGTCTTAAACTTCGTCTATAGAAAAATATGCATATGACGTCATTATCATGGAATAACAGATAATATTATTGACATAGCCCATATTTTAATTTCAATTTTTTTTCTTCAGGTTTTATGAGAAAATGGCAACAAAAAGATGCAATATCTCCTATTTTCGACTATTTTCCGTTTACTTTTAATAGAAATGCGGTACTTTTGTTGCCACGATAAGGAAAATGGTATTAAAAACTACAAAAAAATTAATATCTCAAAAATAAATTGAGATACAGCATTCAAACAAATCGCATTTAAAAGAGCATTTTTTCCTTATACGACGGTGTAAAAATTTAAAATGTGCGATGTTTAGAAATTTAAAAATTTGCAGTAGAGAAATTTGCAAAATCCAAATTTTATTTCAAATTTCAAAGTGTTGCCATTCGCAAAATGACGTATGCGTTACGTACAGATATGTTTGTCCTTTGTAATATAGATAGTAAATTTTGACTTTCGTGATTTTTGAACTTTTTGTAATTTTTAATGCGGTTTTTACGTTTCTTCACGATCTGCTGCAATTTTTTGGCATTCCATTTTTGACCTAAAGTACATTCTGCCCTTAATTCAATAAAGTTTATTCGGATTTCGTATAGCAATTTTCGAATTTTTCGGGAATTTTGTATGTGATTTTTAGTGTATTTTAGCGATTTGCTACTGTTTTTCCACATTAGTGAAAGGAATCAACTTGCAATCTTCGAACGCAATATATAATTTTTTTTTCTCTTTTCAAAATTTGAGAAGCCATTTAAAATTTTTTCGCGATATCTTATTGTGATTTTCAGAGCTTTTTCGTAATTCCTGATGTTTTTTGACGTACCCGGGCAACGCCGGGCAATTTCGTTAGTAAATAAATATAGGGAGAGTGTGAGCTAATAGTAGGAATTGAAAAAAATAAAAATAAAATTCAACAATATGATACTTAAACACCCTAAAAACTTAGATTTTGTTCAAACAAAATCGAAATAAATCTTTAAAAAAGAATATTTTTAATATTACCAAGAATAATTAAGCCCTGTTGCGAATTTATGCCATTTAGGTTTTTACCATTTAAATTTAAATCATAAAGTCAAAATCGTTACAAAGATGTGTGAGTAACTCTTGTAACACATGGATTCATTTAAAACTTAATGAATATATGTTTAAATTGAGGAATCGCTCATGATGTTATAATTTTTGGTAATAATGTTTTTGAACAAAGGAGAATAAATATCTACCCTGTCTTTAATAACTCTTTGTGCTCGCCAATAAATCTTTTGTTAATATATTTACATGTGTGTATTCATACACGACTTTCGTTTTAAGCATCTAATTTCTAATTTTCTATTATGACACCTATAGTGCTTTTGCATTTCCAAAAAGTAAACACTTCTGGGAAATTAAAGTTGTCGTATATATGTTGCATCGCATCTAAAATTACGAAATGGTAAACATAGATATATTTGCTTAGACTTCGATAAATAATCCTTTGGTGATTCCACTGCATGGTAATTCTTTAAATGTCAATCATTTTTGGTTGTTATTTTGTGAAATCCATATATATTCTACGTTACATTTCATGAATTAAAATTTATAGTTGCTTATAATAATATTTTAACTATACCATCTAAATTTGGTCCTTAAATAAAAGTGAGAATGATTTAAAACCAGGCTTATATATCTTACACTGAATTCTCATTACCACACAGCTATTTAAATTTAAATCTATACAGAATTTTGCTATTTACTTATACTGCAGAAACCTAAATAAAGCTTAGTTTTGAAAGTTGTCATTGACTAAAATTTTCTATCTACGTAGAGCAATACTGGTCAAAGACAAAATGCGATTTAACCTGAGAAATGCAATTGTCTGTTTCTTAAAATTCCACTAGGATTAGATTCATGCAGCTGAAAAATGTAAATTGCATCTTTTGCTTATTTAACACAGGGTGCGGTAGACATAACTCCCCAAGTCCATACGTAAATAAAAGAGCAATAATAGATTTTATTCAATATTTTAATCTACACATTGGAAAATAAATACCTGCCATTTTGTTTCCCATAATTACTTTTGCAATTATATCTAATCTCTTTAAAAAATATCATCCTAATTCTAATCCTAATTTTCTACGAATTGCTAATGTCTTACTATTTTTGTTTCACTGTGCCACGACGTTTTGAATTAATGTGCGAGGATTCTTATATTTTACAAAAGCGCCGGTTCATTAAAATTTTTTTATCCATAGCAATGTTATCTTATCCGGAACTTTAGCTTTTGATCGAGATTGAATTAGGGATAAAATAGCCTGTGTGTAGAGATAAAATAACAACATCATAGCCATATTTATTAAAAATGACAGTGCTTACAGCTGCACAGCGCAATGTAAAATGATTGCAAAGAACATCCTACTCAGAGCAGGAATTGATATATTGCCCTTATAAGAGAGTTATGACACACCTACAGGGAGCATACGCAGATTGAAGTTTTTCTCCGAACTATGGAAACAAGCATTCCAGAACTGGCCTAGATGAGTTCGATTAGAAAAGTCATTCTTGTTAAGAAACATTAACTAGGAAAAACTGGCAAGCTCCTCAAGATGCTTCGCGATTAGTTATGTCGAAAATTCTCTTGACCAATAAAAATTTATTGTCCATGTGTAGCCACTCTCTTAGAAACACTAGGAACTGCCACTCCCCTTGCACTACTAGCTACGGAACAATCGTAGCAGCAAACAGAGAATTATTTTCGCTTCTCCCTGAATTGTGATCATCATTTCAATTTCTTCAATGTTGCGATAGGCTTTGTGCAGTTTATACTGGCTTTGCTCACAATAAGTTTCAAAATTGTATTATTCTGTACTCTTTTTTCTCAAAGTGCTACGTTCACTCTTACTGCCTCTAAGAAAAAAAGACAAGCTGATTAGGCTGTTCAAATAATCTGTTGTGGTAAGGTATCTAGGTATAATATGAAGGGCAAGTATAAAGCAGTAGTGGTTGAAATAAGCTCACTCCCCAATTCTTGTTGAGATTATATTTAGCTCCTTAATTGCCCGGGCGTATATAGACGCAGGTAGAAAATACATTCATCTATTAAAGAGATGGCGAATTCTAATTATAGCGAGGCAATTTTCACCACATGGGTCATTAAATATAACTAGGAGATCGTACCCGGTCTTCCCGGGTTAAAGAATATAGGTCAAAACATTTTCTTAAATTGAAAACTAATAATTATTTATATGCAATAAAATTTTTAGATTTCCCACTTACATTGAAAAAGCATTTTTCATATCGAAAATACGAATTATACAATCAAATACATTTTTGAAATTTATCAAAAGCGATATTTTGTTATTAGCCGCATGCTAAGAGTTATTTGACCAAGATTTTGCTCCTTATGGCATCCTTTTATATTCTGATAATTTCAGAGCTTATACGTGTCTGTTAAATTTGTGTTTTATTTATATTATTTTATTTCTTTGTTCACAGGGAAGTTTTTTTTTTTTTTTAATGGGTATTAGCCATAAGAAAATGATGGACTCTTTATTTTGTTTTAAGGACAAACGGATTAATCTTTCGTAATCGAGCTCCGCGCGATATAGATAAATTAAAAAATATTTCATGCTTTAAAATTGTTTTTAAAACCATAGACAATCAGTAAACTGAGATGAACTTTGCAAACAAATTGCATTTGAAAAAAAATCGTATTTGGTGATTTAAAAATTTAAATTGTACGATTACAAATATGTTAGATTTGTGTTTTTTTTTTCAATATTATTCTTTTATTTATTTATAAAAGAAGTATTAATTTCGTTAATTTGTCTTTCACAAACATGTTAGACTGGTGTTTTTTTTTTAAATATTATTCTTTTATTTGTTTATAAAGGAAGTATTAATTTCGTTATGCAAAAATAGTCAGAAACGAATGCTGAAAAATGTTTGTTCCTTTATGTGGAAAATGTTTATTATATTTATGTATTGAAACCGGTGCGTGATAAGATAAACTTAAAAAAATCGTGCTTAAAAATTATTTTAGAAAATATAATACATCAATCAAGATACAGTTTTTAAACAAATTGCATTTGAAGGTAAATTTTTTTCCCTATACGACAAAAATTGAAAATGTACGATGGTCAGAAGATTAAAAAATTGCACCAGCGAAAATTTCAAGACCAAAATTTGGTCGCATTCGCAAAATGACGTCAGCGTTACGCACAGATATATCTGTTCTTTATAATATAGATACTTAATCGGTAAAATATAATAAAGATCAGATATTAGGATGTGGTTATCAATTGAGTCTCTTATGCTTGGTATTCCGGAATGAAAAACAGCAATTTTCACCTTCTCAAAATTTGCATGCGCACTTCTCATATTCATATTCATCATTTTTTTTAATTGTATTTTGTTTGATCATTTAAAAATCATTTTAGCTCAAAACTTGAAGTCACGATTATCAGCAACATCTTTTATGTGAGCAGACGTATTCTTTACTTGAGATTCTAATCTCAATTCCGGAGAGCAAAATTTTCCGTAATTTATGTTTTTTAGACGCATTTGTGTTAAAATGTTTAGTTTTATCTAAGAAAATGATCGTTTTCTTTTAAATATGACTTCATTTTCACTTAAATAAGCATTTTACCTAGTGTCTGAAACTTACCCTCAATACACATGCAGAAGGAAAAACAATATAGAAAATTTCTGAGGAAAAATGTGTGTTTTCAAAAGCAGTATGTTATTTTCCGTTGTTATGCCCCTAATATAATATTCTGCTATTATTGGGATTTTGAGACACTAAACCCTATACAACAATTTTTATCAACAATTTCGAATTTTTATCAGAAAATAGTATGAATAAAGATAAAAATACCTCATTATTTCTCTCTTGTCTGCAATAATGTTAAAGCTATCTAATTTTTACCATTTTGAAGAAATTTCATAAAATGCTTTAAAAATTAAAATGAAAAAGTGGGGATATTTAAAAAATAAAAACAGATAGTGCGATCACATCTCCAAATGAAGAGCTTTCAGTTTAAAAAAAAAATATTAATAAAATTGGTTCAGCAGAAAGATCAGGGCAGATGACTAAAAAACACACTTGTGTTTTAAATATATAGAGTATATGAAATTAGGAAAAATTAAATTAAGCAAATTATGTTATTTTGATAAAATTATAGTAGAATGTCCTAAAGAATAGTATTAAAATTTTATTATTCGAGAGAATTTTGGACAAAAACTTCAGGAACATGATATTATTTTAAACCAAGAATTATTTGTTTGCTTGTCTAACTCGGCGAAGCAAATCCATCAGGTGAGAATCATCAATTTCTGTAATATAAATCGGTATTATTTGCATGTCACCTCTCTTTTATAAAGACACTCTAAATTTTTGTAAAGCATTGCGTTTTATCAGTGCGTGATTTCGATTACTTTATTTTGAAAATTGAAGGAGTTTCACCTGTGAAGAATTTCAAAGCAGCTGGTCTGTGAAAATGACGCACTTCTACAAAACATAATTCAGGTTTAAGCAATCCACTTTTACAATCCAGTCTTAAACTTCGTCTATAGAAAAGTATGCATATGACGTCATTATCATGGAATAACAGACAATACTCTTGACATTACCTATATTTTAATTTCAAGTTTTTTTTTTCAGGTTTTATGAAAAAATGGCTACAAAAAGGTACAGTATCTGCTATTTTCCGTTTACTTTCAATGACTTTCAATAGAAATGGGGTACATTTGATGCCACTATAAGAAAAATGGTATAAAAACTACAAAAAAATTAATATCTCAAAAATAAATTGAGATATAGCTTTCAAACAAATTGCATTTAAAAGAGCATTTTTTTCCTTATACGACGGTGTAAAAATTAAAAATGTGCGATGTTTAGAAGTTTAAAAATTTGCAGTAGAGAAAATTGCAAAACCAAAATTTTATTTCAAATTTCAAAGTGTTGCCATTCGCAAATGACGTATCCGTTACGCACAGATATGTTTGTCTTTTATAATATAGAAAATAGATAGACAGTATAACATGTGCATTTCCTTACTGTTATTTCAGAAAACTAATATACACCTTCTTCAATTGCAGAAATATGCGGTTTAAGTAAGGCATTAGTGATCGCGTAAGATTTTTTCGACAGTTAAGGGGTTAATGGCCGGGATCCAGATAGATTTTGCGCTGTTACCGAAACGAGGTTGACTAATAAGAAAACTTGCTTATTTAAAACAGCGAAAATTTTGCAACAATGCAGCCTTCTGATTGGTTAATCTCGTTTCGCTAACAGCGCAAAATCTATCTCGATCCCGACCATGGAGTGATTTGCAGAAAATTAGGTGGTGTTCCAAAAATGTTTTGCGCTCTGCATCTGTTAAAGACTGCGTAGTCTGCTAAAATGGTGCTTAAATTTAAATAAACGAAGTAATATTTTATACACAATACCTTCATGTAGATCCCAAGCATAATTTGGTTTTTGTTTTATTTTAAACTTGAAGAAATCTTGTTAAGTTGATAAATGTTAAGGGTAACTCACAAATACTGTAACATTATTGAAATAAAATTGAAGTTTGATGAGGACGTTTGTCATATGTCCTGAAATGCTTTATAAAGTTGGAAGTAAGAGGTTTTTGTACATTACATTCCGAGTGAATGCAGGCTTTCCTTAAATCTACAATTTTCGATTGACATTTGTTATCAATGAGAAAGATATAAGGATTGTTAAAGATTTTAAGTTTAAATAAAGAAGAAGCACGCGTATGTAAATTTTATTAGCTTTCGTCCTGGTTAGTACGCATTTAAGGCTCATTATAAGTCAGTTCAGAAATACCTCCTCTGTCCATTTAAAGTTATTCGGCTCCTGTATTCTAATATATAAAAATGAAAATTTGTCTGTCTGTCTATAATTATATACAGATCCGCAGTTTGGAAGCCAAAATTGTGAAATGTTATGTACATGTGTATTAAAACACATCCGAGGCAACTTAAGTAATGTGGAATCGAAATAAATTATAGTTAAGTTTTAATTGATAAAAAAACACCAATTTAAAAGCAATTTCCTATCCAATTTAAATATTTTTCGTTATAGTAGTTGCCAGCAATTAACAATCCACAATAAAATTCTTACCATAACAATTACTTTTCTATTACAAGATTCCCACGTGAAAAATGAAAATGAAATAAATTGTTTGACGGAAAAAAAAGTGAATATTACGTGATAACTTTTCTGTTGCAATATTGCAAGATTCCCATATGAAAAAGGAAAATGAAATAAATAGTTCGACGAATTAAAAAAAAAAAAGCTGAATATTACGTCATAACTTTCTGTTGCAAGATTTCCACGTGAAAAGGAAAATAAAATAAATAGTTTAATGAATTAAAAAAGTGAATAATACTTCATATTGGAAATATAATGGACATCACCAGGTGAATATATAACCTCACATGAGTCTGTAAAACGTACTGAAACATGATGAAACCCGATTATAGAAATATTCGTACATTTCAAGATTTTGAGGTTCTCTGAATTTATTTAGCTGTTGATCTATTTGTTGATCTGTTAATTTTAAAATTGATTTTTCAAAACAAACATTTTTAAAATTCCTAGCAACGCTGGTTTCTTTAGCTAGTATGTATGTATATATGTATGTTATATAAAAATTTTACTTTTTTTATTCAATTAAATTACACTAAATTGTCGGCGCACACATTATTTCCCTATTTCTTAATACTCCCTATTATTTATTTCTAGTTAAATTCCTATAAAATTAAAATGCGTATCTTAATAAAAGTATTATTCAAAAACTTAATCTAAACTTTTAATCTTAATCCGTTCATTAATTTTTATCAGCTACAAAACTGTAAAATTCTAAGTCCAGTTACTTTATTTTTCAAATGTTTATAAAAGCCATTTTTACATTTTTATTTTATCCCATCTCAATTTTTCGCCAGCCTGGCTACCGTCAGCCGAATCACATTGTCCATCCTCAGTCAGCAGAGCCGGGACTCGTTTCTATGACGTTCCTCGCTCGTTCTCCATTGGTTGAGTGACGGATCGCAGTTTCTTTCGTGTCTCGCTCATGAATTTGTTTGGTAAGTCTGAAGTTTACATTTCAATCGGGATTCCTCTGCGTATTCTAATAAATCGCTCGAGCATGAGCTCAGATGAAATTTTTTTGTGCTGTTGATTTTTTATCTAAGCTGTTACCTGGTGTCCAAAGTCATGTAGAATATTTAAATCGTTCTTTAAGGGGGTCCGGGACACAAACATCTTCCAATTTTCATTTTTTTTCTTTATTGGATTCAAAAAAGCTCTGCCGTTTTCTGCTTAAAATGATGTTTAAATCATGTTTCTATCTTAATTAGAACAGGAAATATTAATTTTTTCGTTTTGAATTGTTTTCAAAATCTGCCTTTCAAGCTATGGTTGTCAAGGAAACGAGTTCTTGTGAAATTACATTTTTCTTCATGATAGGTTTTTTCACCATTTCTCATATTTAAATTCTTATAACTCGAGAACCGTTAAAGATACAGGGTTGAAACTCGGAACATATCTTTTTCAATTATTTTACTTTACTTATGAGCCAGCATATTTGAAAAAAATATTTACTTTTGAAAATATGATTTTTTTTTTAAAGTTGCACCACTTTTTTTGTAATTTTTTCGTTAAATATTTTTATTTTTTTTTAAATTAATATTTTTTAAAATGCTGGCTCTAAATTAATATATATATATATTTCTGTTTATTTAAATGAAAAACAATTTAAATTCTAGAAATAATATTTCGAGTTATAACGATTTTAAGTTATACCACTTTTTTCATAAATTTTAAATTAAAAATTTTTTTTAAAAAGTTAGGAAAAGTTTTATCATTTGATTTTATTTACAAATGATATGGTTAACCATTACAAAAAAAATTCAAAATTTTAGCTCAATAAATAAAAATTTTTTGAAAATGTGTCCCGGACCCCTTAACATCTTTTTCGCATGAATAATTAATTCGTGCTCAAGCATGATGGCTCTGATAAATTCTCACCCTGTGGGAACTGCTTATGTTGATATGTTAGAATGAAATAAACAGTTTCCAATGACTTCGGCCTAAGTTTTATTGGGAAAACCCTGGATTTCTTCATCCTTTTTTCACCACTCATGCGGCCTAATCTGCCTTCACTGTATCAGGAATCAATGGTTGTTTGATTGGACTTCACCAATCTCATCACTATCAACAATCGATAGAGTTGATTAAATAAGTCAACTGGAGTATTCCATCTATCCACAGCTGCTAAATTTCCACAGTGTTGACACCTCCAATAGCAATGCTTACACTAATTGGTATGACTGTTATACAACCTCGCCAATGGCTGATTAATATATAGTACTAATCCAGCAATATGTCGTAAAAAGCACGACGTGATTGTTCGACTTAACCCATTTATTTGTTACGTAATATGTATACAATGTGTGCCAAAATTTGGCCGAGAATTTAAGAGGGGTGAAAGAAGGCATTTCTATTAAAAGTTTTATTATAATATACTTCAGTTTTCTTAAAGTTATTACCGTCAACACAAATTTAATTAGGGCAGAACACTCTGTATGTTTTTTTTTATACATGGTTTGCGACTCCATGTTCTATGGTAATTTTTCATCCTCTTGATGTTTTCTATCACCCCTCTTAATTTATTCGAAGAATTTTGGAACACCCTGTATATATTCAAACATATTATTTTTGTCGCTATCTGAAAAATACTTTGATTGATCCGATTAAATATTGATCACCGAATACTAAATATGTATATCGAAAAAGTTTTATTTCATTTTATTAATTGAAATCATTTCTATAGTTGCAAATAAGAAATTCTTTAAGAAAAAAGTTTTGGGAATAAATCAAGATTACACGAAAAAACTTTATTTACACAGCAAACAATAACTACAGTGCTAGATTGTAAAAAAAAAAGCTACACTGGTGGACAAAACGTGTAAATTTGCACGAATACGGAATGTACTCTGTTTTGTGAAACTTATTCAAATTTTATATTTCCGCTTTTGTCGATTACGTAACAGCAGAGATAAGAGATTTTAGGCAATCGGCAGAGTGCTGTTATTAGATGTAAAAATTGAACGAGATGGAGTGAAACTTGAATATTGAAATTTTGAACATGTCTTCGAGGCATCATTTAGATGATCTTACTCGTGGTAGAATAATCGGAAAGTTGGAAGAAGGACGCAAAATGAGAGATGTTGCCCGTGAATTTAACATCGCGCACAGTATTGTGTCTAGGCTATGGGCGGTATTCCAAAAGAGTGGAATATATACAGGGCGCACGGGAGGAGATCGTCCTAGCAGTACTACGACGTCCCAAGAAGATCGCTATATTTTTATTTCTGCAAAAAGAAACTGACGCAGCACAGCTGGTCAAGTAGCAAATCAACTTTGTGCTGCCACAGGAACTGAAATATTGGGGGGAAATGTTGCAAGACGTTTGATAAACGGTGCACTATACGCCCGAAGACAGGCTGTGTGTGTTCCACTCTCGAGACACCAACGTAGCGTCCGTTTAGAGTGGTGCCGTAAGCATCGCAATTGGACTGATGACGACTGATCTACCGTGCTCTTCTCAGATGAAAGTAGATTCAGTCTGTCGTCTGATTGTAGACGAAAACTGATATGGCGCGAGGTTGGTAGTGCTTACTGTCACGAAAGTATTCTAGAAAGAGATTGATATGTGACTTCAAGTATCATGGTGTGGGCAGGCATCATGTTCAATGGACACACGAATCTCTATGTGCTTGACCAAGGGTCCATGACTGGTAGACGGTACATTGAAGGCGTCCTGCTTCGACCTTTTTCGAGGCGCTGTCGGCGAAAAGTTTCGTTTTATGGAAAATAACGCACCTTGTCGTCGCACACAGTCTGTACAAGATTGTCTTGAGGGCGAAGATAACCATCCCATAGACTGGCCAGCACGTTCCGCTGACCTGAATCCCATTGAAAATGTATGGCATGCCTTGCGAAGACGTCTTGCTGCTCGACAATTTCCTTCCACAAACAAGGAAACCCTCATCCGTGCAGTGAAGGAGTAATGGGGCAACTTCATTCAACAGCTACTGAATCATGTTGTTCTGAGTATTCCACGCCATGTTGAAAGTTGTTTCGCATTACGCGGTGCTCACATCTCTTATTGATATGGCACTGACGATTGTTAATTGTGAGTATATTGCGTTCTTTGTATAGTACAATATACACGACACACGTTACATAATATACACGTTAATGTACACGACAACATACACGTTTCAGAAAAAGTACCTCTGGTAATACTCTATATACATTCTTTCAACAGAATTTTGATATTAAACCCTATGTGTAACATTGGTTAATACTATTGCTTGGTTCTTCACCCACGATCTCACGTAGATTCTCGATTACGTGTACCTTTCTTCTTGGTCCTTAAGTTTTGTACACCAGTGCATATGTTCTAGACTATTTTTAACGGCTGCGCATAGCTCATTACAAGTAAACTACACTGTTTTCTATACTAAAAGAAATTTTCAGTTTACTATGTGTGCTCTAAAATTTAAAAGAGAAAAACAGAAAAAAATGTTCTTTGCATTAGAGATATATTATTCTTAAGGTACAGTCATGGAAAAGAAAAATAAACACTCCCTACTACCTCTGCAACAAATTATTGTATAAGGAAGTTACTGATACCAAACGATTGGAAATAAAGTCTACTTTTAAATGATGTATATAAAATTTGCTTAGGGACCATCTCCAAACCAAAACCAGAACAAACTTTCTTTTTTTCAATGACAATACCCAATCTTGACGATGTAACTTCAAGTCTTCGATTCAAACTATCCCTAGAAACGAAATTTCATGTTATTTGATAATTAGTTTTTGAGTTATAATCATTTGTAATTTTGATCTTCTACTGTTAAATTACATTTGTATATTTTTATTAATAACTCCTTAAATTATAATCCTAATGCGATAATTTTTTTTGTGTGGTTATAATATACTGAAAAACCCAAATATAAATACATTGAATTTGCAATTTTAAAAATTTTATAACATGAACTATGAATTATGAAATTAATATTTGAATAAATATGAATTGCAATCTACATTTTTTTTATAGATCTATACTTATTATGTCCTGCTTTATAGGAATTCTCAATTTCAATATTTGATTGCAAATAGTTTTCAAATTATGATTAAAAATCGCCAAAATCATGCTTTAAGGGACCATCTATTATGTGCAGAAATGCATAATTTGAAATATATATATTTTACTCATTTTATTGAAACTTTTAGGCTGGCAATAGTCAAAACACATTAAGCATGTGAAATGGTCATATTGGCAAGAAATAATACATTAACAGAAGTGTCATAGTCATTCTGTAGCATCCAACAATCGAGTACCGAACTTCAATTTGGATACAGCCCCTAAAATAGGCTTGTTTTAAAATAATTAATTTCTCTGAAACTAATCGTACGAATTTTATGAAAATTTGGATTTAGACTAATTGAAGGGTGCAGAATTCATTTATAGTGTCAAACTCGGGAATTGCTATTGAGAAAAAAAGTTTTGGGTTCCTTTTGATATGTAGATGGTCCCCTAAGCAAATTTTATACACATCATTTCAGAGTAGACTTTATTTCCAATTGTTTGGTACCAGTAACTTTCTGCTACAATAATTTGTTACAGAGTTAACATGAGGTGTTTACATTTTTTTTCCACGACTGTACGTCTATGAAAGAAATGATTAAATTTTGATTAATTTTTAAACAGCGGGTAGACTTTACGAGTAGCTCATAAAAGTGATTAAGATTGTAATTAAAAAGTTTTTTTTTTATCGTTAAATGTTTAAGAAAAAATTGTCGAGTCAATTTCAAAGATTAAAAACACACACATACATAAAGAAGATTAAATATAGTATAAAAAAGACAGGAAGAATTATTTTTTTTATTCCTTTAGAAAATAATTAGGTTCCTTTTTATTAATATTAATGAGAGAAAAAGATCCAAAGAATTTATGGATTGTATAACATGAAATTCTTCTTTAGCGTTCAAAATAAAATATTTTCTAGGAAAGGAAATGCGTGGGAATTAGAGAGAAACTCTTTTATAAATATTTCAAGAACACCTGAAAATTTTCTGTTAATATATAATGTAACAAATCTGTCGATTGAAGTTATGAAAATTAAATCGATATTCTTGAGTATTTTTAGTTTCATCGATGTTTTCAATAATGACATATGTTCTATTTCGAAAAAATACTTATACGATCTATTTTCTGCTCTACTTTGATAGAGTTTTTAAAACCGCTTCATATTTCCAAAAATCGTAAGACTATTCAGCACCTAAGTAGGAGGTTCTGCTTCACGAAAAACTCTTCAGAGGAATGAATCGATTTTGATTAAACTTTAACAGTCTCTAAGCTTTTTATCTGTGAATGTTTTCCAGTGCATTAGCCTTTTATTTGTGAATATTTTAAAAGAAACGCTTCTGAATTTTTCTCAGTAATTTCTGCGAGAATGCTGGGCAATAATAATAATAATAATAATAATAATAATAATAATAATAATAATAATAAAACGATAGCAAAGAACTGAAAAAGAAGTTAAACAAGCAGGAAGCAGGGATTGTCCTTTTTTAGAAATTAGTGTCACTCCCGATGAGAAGCAAAAATTATTATTATTATTACGAGGTGGAACCCGTCGAATTTCGACAAAAGAATATGTTTAGGAAAAAAATGTTTCATTAATTTATATAATAAACCGACAAAATTAGTCACAATAAAAAAATGCATCTTTTATTGGCTAGTCTAACACTCAAACAAATATTATTTTAACCTAAAGGTCACTGATCTTCTGTAAAGACACTCTAAATTTTTGTAAAACTTTTTTGTCAGCGTGTGATTTCAACTGCGTTATTTCGAAAAGTGAAGCATTTCCATCTGTGAAGAATTTCAAAGCCGTTGGAGTGAAAATGATGCACTTCTACAAAACTTATTTCAGTCTTAAGACTTCAAACACATGTTTTTATTTTAGATAAAATGATGTCATTTACATCCGCTGAAGACTTCCACATTTACGATCCACTCTTAAACACGTAGAAAAGTATGCATATGACGTCACTATCGCGTAATAATGCACAAACCCAGCAAAAAGCAATGTCGTAAACTCGACAAAAACCTCCCACCTATCTAATGCTTCTTATTCCTTAATTTGTTTGTAACATTAATATGGATACTTAAATTAAAAACAGTTTCAAGACTTCCATGTTTTATCAGAAATCATTCATTTATACTTTTTCAAAATAGCACGTATTTTAACTACAATTTTTTTTAGTTGTTATGAGAAAATGGCAACAAAAAGATATAGTAATCTAACTATAGTATTCTAACTAATTTTTAACTATTTTCCCTTTACTTTCTACAGAAAAGAAGTACTTCAGTTGCCACCATTGTAGAAATGGCATTAAAAACAGCAAAAAAATTAATATCACAAACATAAATTTATATGCTGTTTTCAAGCAAATTGTAGTTGAAAGTACTTTTTTTCTCTACACGAAGATATAAATATTGAATTGTGCGATGCTTAGAAGTTAAAAAACGTACAATAGAGATGATCAGTATTTAACTATACAATGATACTCCTGCTTTTTTTTACAGCTGACTTATGTAACGGAACGTAATTTTTTAGTGACGACACTTTAATTGTTGCCTGAAAGAAATACTATATCGGGGTCTAAAAAAAGTCTTATCCAATGATATAACATTCATAGCTATACGTTACATACTAGTTAAGAAAAAGAAATGTTAGCAAAAGAAATAATATATACTAGATGGTACCCGTCGATATTTGACGTTAAATAGCTTGAATAGCTTGAATGTCGTAATAGGAAAATTCTTGAATTTTTAATTAGATGTTTTTAATTAATCATTGAAATTGTGACATATTTCTATATTGCTTAATTGATTCCTATTTCTTTAAGACGATAGAGGATGCTGTCAGCTAAACATATTCAATGAAGTCAAAGAATTTTAACCCTTAAATGCCTGGTGTTGCTTTTCGGCAACATACCCAATTTAGGCTCTAAAATATCATTAGAATAATATTGAAGCTATAATGCCTAATGTTGCCAATAAAATGCATTCTGAAAATATTATTCAATAGATTTTCAACATTTAGATGGCAACACTTGTGCTGTTTAAGAATAAAGATAAATTTATTTTTTCAGATGTTGCTACTTGTTCTTTTTGTTTTCATTGGAAGCTTGCGAAATACCCTATTTTAACATGCAGTGAGCAAGTAAAATTTATTTCTTATTATAGTTCCTAAAATTCTTGTGTGTTTAATATTATAGAATTTTATCAAGGAAAATTATTTTTTCAATTAAACACCAGTATTGCCGATTAGTAATAAACTGTTCTTTAGCCGCAAACTATACTTAAAACAAAATATGATTTTTTAAAGTATTTTTCCCATGATTTATTTAAAAAATGAAAGCCGTAAAACATTATTACAATGATTTTTGAAAAAACAGGCATTTAAGTGTTAAATTTATAATTTACAACGAATTTTGCTTGCCTTTTTTCAGAAATTTAACTAAAAATAATGGGTAGAGCATTTATTTTTACATACTACGGTCTATTTTTTTTTCAAATAAAAAACAATATTTATTATTTATTTATTTTATATTTTAACTACATGGCCATTAGAAGCTACCATGAATTTTATTTTTATCAGTCTCATTTTCTAAAACCCTAAACTTGAAACTTGATGCAGCTAACAATGAATAATATATATTTTATTACTTGAATTTTATTTTACATTTTTATGCATTTTTTAAATATATATTATGTGGATATCAACGTAATTTCTTTTATAGTTCTTATATGAATATTTTACTTTCTTTCCCTTTTATCTTTTACGTAAAAGAAAGGTAAACTTTTCTTCCTGACACACACACATCTATATATATTCTTGATAATGGACAGAAAATATAACAAAAATTGTAGATAAACTCAATTTATTTTATTGATAATATCATGCAAAATATTTTAAATATTAAATTATCATTATTATTTCTTTTAATATCGTTCAGTGTTAAATTTTTATTAATTATAAAGCATTCAAATAATACTAATAATAAAATAAAAATCATAAAACTTCTCCTACTAATAAAATTTGTTATTATTGAAATAAATTATCGCCAAAAATATCACAGAATTTCTTTTGCCGGGCGTAGGATTCGAACCTGCGTCCTCTACAAAAATTCAGAGCTTTAAACTGGTGCCTTAGACCTCTCCGCCACCAGGAACCCCAGCTACTTTCCTCTAAATTGTAGAAGTCCAAAAAATAATTTTGGCGCATGCGCATAAGCCCGAAAAATTGATACTTACTGAATTTTAATATATATGATAATTATTACACTGTACAACAGTGGTTTTGTCCTTGAGCTAAAATTAGTTGATCCTAGATCAGCTTTTGGCGCTGATTCCGAATATGCTTTCCGTTTATCTCTAGGCGGTCCAGATGTTTTCATATTTAAATTTATGCAAATTTAAGCTTTTTGTGCTATTTTATGCAAATTTTAGATACAATATATGTCACATCTAATTACGTTTTCTAGATAATTACTACTTGACTATTTGCTTCAGATAAATGTCACGATTTGTATATTCTTAACTTTTATTTATCAGTTATTAAGCCTAATTTTCATATTTTTGAATGGCGTAATGTTTACATCACTATTAACTTTAAAATAGTTACCACAGATTTGACGTAATGTTTTTCCAGACTAGATTTTTATCCTGATTTCAAATCTGCAGTCTGTTTTCTTATGTCATGTCTAGTTTTTGAGTAAGATGAATTTCTACTTTTGCAAGGCATTAACACAGGTTTGATATAAGATGCTTTTTAGGGTTGTGTAATTCATTGACAAGAAGGTGAACAGGATCAGATCCATATCAGAGACATAAACAAAAATTTATATAATCGAAAAAAAAAATAAGTAGCATAATCTATCCTAACTAGTTGAAATTTATCATACAAAGTATCATAAAAAGCTATTTCTGGCTTTTTTGGCCAAAAACTAAAATTTCATCAACAACTAGACGTGATAGAAGAAAACAGATACAAGATTTGAAATCAGCTTAAAAAAATGGTTTAGAAACATATTAGCGTACTCGTGTGGCAGAAATATTTGAACGTCAAGAAACATTATGAAAAATATGTAAATTAGGTACAATATTTCACAGTCACATGTCAGTATAACCTCAGAAACAACGTTTTTGTGAAGTAAATTAGGTAGTAATCATAACATAAAACAAAAAACTCTGTCTGATATTGCTTTATACCTTAAATTTGCAAATAATTGTATAAAATTCACTAAATTTGCATAAATTGAAATATGCAAATATCTCTCAAACTTGACGTGCTGGAGTAAATCTAAAACTAGATTCGGAATCAGCACAAAAAACCGCATAAATTAATTTTTGTTTTAGGACAGAGCAAAAGTTCAAATTTGTTGACCAGTGTTATTAAACTCTTTACTTTTATTTATATTTTAAACTCTTTACTTTTATTTATGTTTTATTTTCTGCTTTTTAGTTTTTAAAATATTTAATTCTTCCAGTCTCACAGCCAATTGACCTACTTTAGCGAGTGTGATTTGGGGCATATTCCACTGTTGTTGTAATACTGTCGTAACCATAAAGTATTTTTGGCGATTTATCGTCTGAGCCCGTCTAAAAGAAAAATACATAAAATTAATAAATTTATTTATAACTTATAAAAATAATAAAATGTTGTATTATCATAGGGAAAACAGCTGTGTTCATAATTTGTATAATTTTAGTCTAAAAAATATATTTAAATGTTCCATCTTTTTCATACAAGAATCTATTTAAGTTAAATATAAGAGTGTAAAAAGCGGGAAAACGTAGAAGAAAAATACTATTCGAATAAAATGTTAAAACTGAGTCCCAGATCTTACAACTTGTGCAATAAATTAATAAAACTAAGTTATTAAAATTTGCCACTGAAAATATTTTTTAACCGACTTCGAACAAAGTAGGTTATACGATTCGTGTTTTTATTTTAATGTATGTCCATGCATAGCTACCTTGGTGTTATCCCGATTTTGTTGATTGTTTTTAACAAGTTCCAACATAGTTAAAACATGTTTATAAGTTCGGTTTGTCTGTCTGCCATCTATCCGTGCTCTAATTCGCATAAATATAGTCAGATTGCCATGAAATTAATATATATTATGTGGGTGTTATTATGGCATGTTCGTTATTAAAAATGAAGTGCGTAGCATTTAGGGTTTCTTTACAGGGACACTCAAAAGAATTCGTTACGGTGTGCGTGTAAAAATCGTTTGCAGTGTATTTTAATGATATTGCACTATTTTAAACATATTGAAATATATATATATATATATATATATATATATATATCACTGAGGGTATTACACGGCGCTTACTGTTGAATATGTTGGACATAGAATTTATCGTTCATTTACAAGGACACACAAAAGAATTCGACTATAGAAGAAATTGAACAGTAATTAAACTCTTGAAGCCTATGAAGACTAATTACTGAAAGTGCGTTTTCAGTTGCGGTACGCGTTTTTAAATTGAACTATTTTTTTAAATATTACTTGGTATATATAAATTCTATAGATCATATATAGAGCTGCACAAAAGAGCCCAAGTACATTTCCGATTATTCACGGAAAATGCTGATTGAAAATTTCTATCCGTGCTATTCGTTTAACTGAACTAACTCTTAGTATACACTGTAAAAAAAAAAATCTGTAGTTCTACAGATGTAAAGTTACATGCTTACTAAACTTTCATCTGTAACTGTACGAAAAAATTCGCAAATCTACAAAACTAGTTTTTGCAAAGCTACAGAAATCTGTAACTTTACAAATGAATCTGCTAAAGTTACAGTAATCTTACTAAAATTTTATCTGCAACCTTGGTTGCAGTTACATGAAAAGTTCTAGGCATCCCAGTTTCCTAACAATTTCTTAGTAACCTTACAGATTTTTTGATTTTCGGCACAAAAGTGTGTCTGTTACTTGAGGTTTTGTTGTTGCCGTTACATAAAATGTTCTAGGAATCCCAGTTTCCTGGAAAAACTTTAGTAACTTTACAATTTTTTTATACAGTGTACTGCGTAGCATACATACGAATCTATTTTTCCGTAATTTGATAATATGCAAAATGAACTTAATAGACTATTAATAATGGAAACTTCAGCCCATGCCACAGAACTACACAATAGTACAGAGGGATAACTGTATATTCCGAAACATGGAATCTAGCGGTCCGCCCATTAATACTATGCCAAAGATTTTCCGAGGAAAACCAGAAGAGTAAATAAGTATCCAGACCAGGGTTCGAACCTGGGTCTTTGGTTCAACGCATTAATGCTCTTTCGGGTTTTCTCGGCCGTGAGTCATCGATTAAAATTATTACTTATATGTATTAACGATGGTGGATTAATTTGGAGTCGTGGTTGCCGCAGGGTTGTGGTTCACGAAATTATATCCCCTCGGTGTGTCGTCCCACGCTGTAAAAAAAAAAAATCTGTAGTTCTATAGATGTAAAGTTTCATGCCTACTAAACTTTCATCTGTAACTGTACAAAAAAAAAGCTGCAAATCTGCAAAACTAGTTTTTGTAAAGCAAAGAAATCTGTAATGTTAGAAATGAATCTGCTAAAATTACAGTAATCTTACTAAAGTTTTATCTGTAACCCTGGTTGCAGTTACATGAAAAGTTCTAGGCATCCCAGTTTCCTAAAAAATTCTTAGTAACCTTAAAGATTTTTGATTTTCGGCGCAAAAGTGTGTCTGTTACATGAATTTTTGTTGTTGCCGTTACATAAAAAGTTCTAGAAATCCTTGTTTCCTAGAAAAACTTTAGTAACTTTACATATATATATATATATATATATTTATTTATTTATTTATTTATAGTGCAGGTGGCTCAAATGGAGGTTGATGATGGTGGCTGAACCAAAGACCCAGGTTCGAACCCTGTCCTGCACTGTAAAAAAAAAAAAAAAAATCTGTAATGTTACAAAAATTTTTCTAGGAAACTAAGATTTCTAGAACATTTTATGTAATGGTAACAACAAAAATTCATGTAACAGATACACTTTTTCACTGTAAATGAAAAAATCTGTAAGATTACTACAAATGTTTTAGGAAACTGGGATGCCTAGAATTTTTATGTAAGTGCAACCCGGGTTACAGATAGAATTTTAGTAAGATTACTGTAATATTAATGGATGCTTTTGTAAAGCTACAGATTTCTGTAGCATTACAAAAACTAGATTTGTAGATTTCCATCTTTTTTTGTAGACTGTACAGATAAAATTTAATAAGCATACAGATTTCTGTTCCTTTACATCTGTAGAATTCCAAATTTTTTTTACAGTTTGGTTGCTTTTTCATTCTGTTGGTTTTACGCCTTGTTATCAATGTCAATAGAAATTCACGTAATTAAATTTAACTTTCTCGGGCGTAATTCATCGTTTAAAAATTATTATATGCCATTATTGATATTTTTCATATAAAATTATTTTTATGTAGTTAATGCGCAATCTAAGAAAATACATTTAAACAGAAAAATCTATTAGAGTTTTCAAATAAAAAAATGCTTTTCATGTACATTCTTAATCCGCAAAGACCGGGTTCGATCCCCTAGCGGAGGGAAATTTGGTTTTCAACTGTGTTATGAGTTTTCAAATTTTTTTAAATATTATGTTTCGCCTTATTAAAACCAAGACATTTTTATTAGCGCATTCTGAATACGTTGGAAAGTGTCTTATTATCTATGTTTGACGCATAATTTTTCTTTCATGTTATTTTTGAATTGGCTGGGGCATACATAAATGAACTAAAAATAGATTCTCCTTCTTAATACAAGTGAGCTACGAAAATTGTTTCCATGATCGGATTGCTTTTATCATAAAATACATGACTTTTTCAAGCGATTGAAAGAAAAAACAACTCTTTCTTAAATAAATAAATAAATAAAAACTTTTAGATTTATACAAGCTACCAAATATTTTCTTTGTATTGCTTGAAGGAAAACGGGTGAAATAAAATCTGTTTTTCGCAGCCAACATTGCTTAACATCGACGGCCGTTTCCACATATACAAAATTTGTTTTCCTTTGCCATTTGACATGAATACAAAATAAAAGCTGTGGGAACGGTTGGATTTATTTGCCGTTCACGTAGTTAGAAGAATAACGTCAGTTACAAAGAGCACATTGTCAGTCCTAGAAATGCATTCAGAATCGATTTTTAGAATAAAAAATAATGTGTTTGAAAGATACAGTTAAATTTCAGACGGTATAACAACCAGCTTTGAGGTACATCGGTTTTGCATTTTTAGAAAAACGAGTAAAAACCGCATTATTTTAACAAAACAAAATTTTGTGAAAAAAGTGTTGTATACACACTTGTTTTGCGTTGCACGTCAATGTGTGCGTTTTTCAAATCAGTATATCTGGCTGAATGTCTATCTAGATTGTTTTTAATTTTGTAGAGTGATTAAAAAATTATTGGATAGATGACCAATCGCAATTTAGATATTTAACTTAAAACAAATGACGGTATATAAATCAATTTTCGAATCACTATATTATAAATATTACAGCGTCTAATCATTTAGTACGTTTCTCTCTTTCCTTTTCTTCTGACAACTAAAGAATTAACCAAAGTCGATAAACATTTATTTATATTGTAAATATATGGATAGATTAAAACTGTTATTCAAAAATAAAAGAAATTTCATATATTTCAAGATAAACGCTAATTCATTAACTTACTTACTAAAATGTTATTTTCTAAAAATCTTATAAATTAACCTAAAGTCTATATTATTAAGATAGCTCAAAGTATAATCTAAGTTATAGTTAACAGTTAAATACTTAGAATGAATTACATTATTACCTGTGTTCTGTAAGTGCTTGAATAACTTGTAAAATATTTTAAACCGCTCTCTGTTTGACATATTTTTCCTCAAATATTTATAATGTACGTGTGTTACATTATGTTTGAGTTACTTCTCCAAAATGCATAAAACAGATTGTTTTGCTTGAGGATTATGACATAAGCCAAGGCATAGTTTTATGTCAACTCTGTGAGAGTTAATATACATATATGAAACATCTTACACAATTCGGAAAGCGCCCAAGTCCAAGGATGAGATTTGAACATATGAAGATTCCCTATTTTCTATTGCATAAATTTGAACTGAAGCGATAAGAGTATTATATAACATTGCTGTAAGTTTAAGATAAAAGCATAATAATTCAGCAACATTGTTCTGAATCCTGAAATCTGAAAAATCTATTTTTTTTTTTTGAAATTTTTTCTATAAAAACTATCATGGATCTTTCATACAACTCAGATGCCGTATATCCATATTTATTTCAAGAAAGTATGGCGAATACGGTGCGCATAATTTACTCATAGATTTTGAATTTTAAATTCTTAGATATTATTTTTCGGAACATTCTACAGCTATAATTTTTAGTGGGCTAGAGTGAAAGTAAATGATAGGAATATGGAGGTATCCTATGTATAGTGTATGTTTGTAAGAGAATAAGGTATGTTTCACATATCTCTTAAGGCTGTTCTCAAATCCAAAGGGTCAACTTTCTGACATAAGTTTTAACCCCCTGGCCACTGAGCAAAAGGGCGAAATTGTAATGTTGTTTTCTCTGTAATTTTTAAAATGTTAAAAAAAAAAATGATGTTTTTTCCAACATGACACAAAAATTTTTATTACGTATAGGCATGTAAGCCTTCAGAGAATTAATTATAACTTAATTTCTTAAAACTGAATTATATATGTAGAATTATATTAATTTAAATAATGATTCTATTGCAGTGAAAGTTGCAGCTTAGTGAACAGATATATCAGTTCGCAGCGGTGAGAAGGTTTAATTCATTTTTGTTCGGAAACGCATGAAACTAGAAGGTGTTGTTATTTAGAAACTATTACATCGAACTGTTTTTTCCGTTTTCTTGTAAACGCAATAGATATTTCAGAAAATACTTTCAAAGTTGGCATTTTGAACCGAACTTCGAACGAAAGAAGAAAATCCAGTCAATAAGTGGAGAAAAATGCCGTCTCACGTGATCAAAATCGCTTATAACTCAATAGGTAATTTATTGATCAAAAAATGGAAAAAACAGTTCGATTCCAAACCGCTTCCATGGTCAGGCTTTTCAATTTTATATCTTTCCGTTAAAAAATGAATTTGTAAATGTGTCAAAACGTTTTGCGCTTGTTGAGCAGAGCAGTTGAGAACAACCTTAAACTGTTAAATTGATTGTCTTACATAAAATGTAGTTTAATTAAGGGGGTCCGGGGCTTAAAATTCTATTTTTTTTTTATTTATAAAGATTTTGTTATGAAGTTTTTTTCTGAAATATGTTTTAATATAATAAGGATATTGCATGTAAAAAAATCTGAAAAATTTTAAATATTAAAAAAAAATAATTTAAAAATTTTAAACATACTTACATACTTAATTTTTGATATAACTCTGGAAGTACTTACTCGACTTACAAAATGTTTACACTTTTGTGTACAGAAAATGTCATTTTAATTTGTCTCTAGGATTTCTTAAAAGGTTTATTATAAATTTTATTAAAAAAAAATTAAGTTAAAAAAGGAAGTTTTTTATGAGTGCCTTTTGCACTAATTAGCATATTTTCACAATTATCACTGAAAATTAAAAATCCTGAACACAATTTCTAAGAAATATAGCATAAAATATCTATTGAAAATTTCCTACATATATCTTGCAAGGAACTTTAGACTGATTCTTCTAAAGTTGACAAATCGTGAAAAAGTTCATTCTCAGATAAATGAAATAAAAGTTCTCATCAGAGGTCAACTGATGCATCGCTTCTCAAGGCAAAAGGTGTTATATCTCTGGATCTAATGAAGATAAAAGCATGCGGTTTGCGGTATTTAACGCTAAAAACTCAGTATATTTTTTAAGCCAATAAAATAAAATTGCATTTTTTTTTTGAGAATTTTTAGACCCCCTTAATAAAATATCGTTAAAGCTACGCGACTGGCACAGGATATAAAAAATTGGAAAATCAAAATTGTAGTCCAATTCCCATATGTTCCACCATAGCTCTAGAAATTTTTAATCAATTTTCACAAATGAGGTATCGTTTGATATTTTAAGAACGTGCGTAACAAAGGTTATAAAACCTTCGAGAATTCCGAAGTGACAAAAAACTGGTACATTCTATATTATGTGAACCATTATAAAACTGTTTTCAGAAATGAAGAATTACTTGATTAATCATACCATCGGGAAAAAAATAAAATGTAAATACCTTGGAAAAATCTAAAGTGGGCGTTTGATGTGTACCTAAATATGATGTGCTTTACCATAGCCCTTAAATTACCAAACTTTCCGAAAATTATGTTTTGTTTGATTTTTCTTAACAATGCTAGAAACACAGGCTAGAAAAAGAAATTGTTAAATCCAAAATGGTGAGAAAATTGTATTAGCCCATATTAGCCCTTCAATTATAAGCCAATTACCACACCCAATGTATCTTTTATTTTGTATTAACGACAAAGGTAGCATAACTCATAAAAAAATTAAGAAAATAGAAAAATGGTGGCCGTGAGAAACTCAAATTTGACATCGAACACATTTTCATGAATACCAATTTTTGTTTTTAGTTATCTTTTTTACATAGTTGCATTTGGGTTTTAGTTTTATGGTATTTTTAATTTTAACGTTAAACACGGTACTTACTTTTAATCAGTCGTTTATATTTTTAGTACTGAAACTTTCAAAAGTATTTTTATACCATTTTCAAACATTCACAACTTTATAATTTTTTCACTAATAAATTGTAGGTTATTTTTAAAGGAAATTTATAAAGAGTTTTAGATATTCAATTCTATAGATATAAAAAGATTAACCACCTTTGCCCTAATGTATGATAAAATTAAAATTACTCTTACTAGAATCTATTTATATAAAATCCAAGTCTCTGTGTGTCCCTCACTATTCCGGTAGGACCGCCTCATTGAAATGAGTAATTGTTGAAAAATATTAATGCAGGGTTACCACAGTAGCGCCAAATGTTAGCCAACTTGGCGATAGCTGGCAAATTTGGCGAAATTCCCATTTAAAACCATTAATCTTTCATAATGGAGGTCACCGAAATTTAATTTAAACTCCACTCTTTTAAGATATTTTTTCGAAATCTATAGGTGAGAATTTAAAGTACATCTTTACATCTTCCTCCCGATGCTACTAATAAAATAACCACCAATAGACAACGGTGTACTGTGTGAGCTCCTAACTGCGCGATTTTAATGTGCTTTAGGTACTTTTCCAGTATAGGTGCCTTGGCGAAAAAGGAAATTTGGTAACATATTTCCCGGAATCTATTCACTGTTTCATTTTATATACACACGCATTTTTTTTCGATATTTATACGATTTATTTAACATAAAAAAGCCGGTTCTCTAATTTTATACAGAAACAGATGTAATTTGTACATAAAAACATCAATAATATACATATAAAACAAACAAAAACGCTCATTAAATTTGTTTTCATAGCTGTTTATATGATTTGACAACAAATCTCGATATTTTCCCTTTATACGGACACCATGCCAAAATGTATGCTAATGCGCCAATTATTTCAAAATGCTAAAAGATTTGTAATTTTATGCCAGCAGTTTAATATGAGTTTTATTTTATTGCTTTATTTTATAGCAGTTATTTGTTCACTTATTTTAAGTATATATTTGTGATTTGATGAAATAGTTCGTAAAAGTCTGGAATTTTCAAATGTTATATTTTTTAAATGCTCACTTTAGTATCGACAATGGTTTTTCTTTTATTTTTCAAATGCTTCAATTCACGATTTTGCGCCAACTAATACGCTTGGCGACAATAGTGTCCGCATAATGGAAAAGTACCCAAATCTCACTTTCTGATGCCCAAATTACACCAAGCTTTTTTTAAAAAATGCCAAAGCCCCTACAGTGGAAAAGTAACAAACTGTCTATTATTTTGCGCTATCCGTGTTATAGTTTGTACTATGTGCAAGGGGGGTGGAGCGAGGAGTTTAAACATTAAATATTAAAGTTTCGGCACAGATGTCATATACGCCCCATATTGGCGCGATTTTTTTCTGACGCTAATGTCATATACACAACGGGTACTTAACTGGCGCCAAAGTGTCGTAATTTTGCTTGATATGGTAATCCGGATGTTGTTGTTTATGCTATGTTGATGTTTTCACCAAATTGGCGTCGGAAAAAAATCGCGCCAATATATGATTACGTATATGACAACTGTGCCAACGTTTCTATAAAGCAGTATAAGACTAAAAAATTAAGAATAAAATAAATGCAAAATAAGACTAAAGAAGAATGAAAAATCATGCGTTAAGCATAGAATATGAAACACTTTCCAACACATACTGAATGCTTTAACAAAACTTCGTTATTTAGGAAAATAAGGTAAATAAGATAACTTTACTTCTTAGATATCCCGTCGACCAATTTCGCCAAATTATATAAATCGCCAAATCAATAGTAAAACATTAATAAAAATACAAATAAAACGTCGAATTAATGATTTTATTGGCTATTATTGGCATTTAATCTTACAATTAATTAATTAATGGCAACCATTATTGGCAATTAATCTTACAATTTGGCGACAGTAATTTGGTCGACGGGATAACTAAGAAGTACCTAACTATAACTAAGTAAACATTTTAGAAAACGCATAAAAAAATTTAAAAATTGATTTCAGCAGTTACCGTCCATAGCCAATTGTACCGTTATTATGTGCCACTATTTAGCTAAAATTTAATTTAAACTACTCTTAAAACTACTGAAATCACGTTTCCAGATATTATCATCCATAGACGGTTATAAATCCAATTCTTTGCGTGACCATTTATATCATTTTATCTATATTCTACAAACATTTCTTAGGAAACTAAATGCAGTTCAGCGTAAAAATGCATAACTTCTTTAAAAACCACCTTTAAGGAATTTACTCTCATACTCAGTAACCCTTACGAATTCTTTTGTGTAGCCCTGCATATGAACTGTAGCATTTATACACACAGTGTAGTATGCATAAATGTAGTGAAACATAAAAGCGCATATCATAATTAAAAATGCATTTCTAGCAATCATTGCTTATGTACAATATTTCGGAGAAAAGTTTCTTGGCGAGAAAGAAGTTTGCCAACGTATTTTCTGGCAACCTATTTACTGCTTCATACTCACACGCAATTTTTTCCATATGTATACAATTTGGCACAGATGTCATATATTGACCCGATTTTTTTCCGACGCCAATTTGGCGAAAACATCAACAGCATAAACAACATTCGGGTTACCATTACAAGCAAAATAACGACACTTTGGCGCCAGTTATGTACCCGGTGCATATATGACATCGGCGTAAAAAAAAAATCGCGCCAATATGGGCGTATATGACATCTGTGCCGACAATTTAATATAAAAAAATCTATTTACCCATTTTTATAAAGAAACAGAAGTAATTTTTGCACAGATATCATATACGCATGGGGGTTGGCGTGATTTTTCTATGACGCCAATTTGGCAAAAATCTCGCTTTCGAATACCAGTTACTTATATATTTTTCAATTATTTGCTATCATTTTGAAAAGGAAATAACTATAAATAAATAAAAGTTTGAATAATAACTATAGAACAAAGCAGTTTATATAATTAAAAAACAGAAAATAAAAGTAAATAAACAACTTATTAATAAATAAAAAAACAATAGCCGTGTTACCATAGCAGGCAAAATAACACCATTTTGGCACCAGTTAGATATCCCGGTTCATATCTGAAATCTGTGCCGTAATTTGTATATAAAAAAAATTATATATATTTAGAAACGATTTTTTTATGTATATAAGTGCATATATAAACAAAGATAAAAGTTCATTAGATTTGTTTTCATAGCTGTATATATATTTTCGCAACATATCTCACTTTCTGATGCCCGAATCGCGCCAAGCTTTTTTTAAAAATGCGCTGTAATGGAAAAGTACTTAAATAAATAATTAACAGAAATAACAAATTATACAAATTAAAACTTTTTATTACAAGATCAAAGCATTGTTTTTAATTTCAATTAAAAATGCATATATCCTTGGATAACTTTAATTGAAAATAGGTTCACAGCTTAATATCTCATTCCATAAACCTAAACAAACACAAGTGATTCATTCAGCGTGAAACGTCAAAAATATTAAATCATTGATGTAATCATTCACAAAGTAAGTTCTCCAACAATCAATGGGCAATATTCTAATGACGTCATAGTAGGTAAAATGGTGGCGGTATCGTTTGTTTATGGTTTGTAATCACAAAGATTTAATTTTGCAATGTCTCTTAGTTACATTATTTTATTGTCATATTTATGAGCTCAGAACAAAAGCCTAATTTTTCATTATTTAGTTACTAAAGACGGAAAAAAAATCATAAATGCATGATTTGAAAATTTTAAATAATTTTCTTTCTTAATACTAAAAAATAACATCGGGAAGTAACAGCGGGTTTAAGTTAAATAAGTTTATCTGTTTAATTCTGTTGTAATATTCAAAATAACAGTATTTATTAGATTTCAGTACTCAACATCAGGGCTCGATTAAACTTTGAAGTTAGAGGAATTACAATGTCATTTCAGGACCTTTCTTTTGGAGAAGCTTTTCTAAATTCCATATATACATGGAAAATCTTCAGTGTTAGAAATATTATTCCTAGGACTGACATAACACGAGAACGGCCTGCAATTTTACACAAGTTTTTGAAAGCTACTTTATATCAGAAATTTTACTAAAAACTGGTTACTTTTTTGTTATAGCGGCCCACACTATTAGGATTATGACAAGTTGCAGCCAATTTCGCCAACGTCGTAACCAAGATCGTGAAGCACACACGTATAATACCATATAATACCATTTCATGAAATCGTATACGATAATTTAATAGTTTTTAACCTTACTTCAAGTGTGTTATTTATTTATTTTTAAGTCTCAACAATATAAATTGTCCAATATATGAATTTAAAAAAATGTAAACAAAGATTGAATAGACATGACCGCAAAAAGTCTCAAATCTGCGTAACACTTGGAACCAAACTGTGCAGATTAGTGGTCTTCTACTGTACACAGATTTTCATAAATGTGTTTCGTTCTTAAAATGTGTTATTTTCATCTATCACTGCGGAACAAGGGAGAAAACTCATATTCTTGCACATGAGTTTTATATATCTTTATATCTAAATTTCCGTCATTTTTGACGGGCTACCTCTCTAGTTTAAAATAATAATAATAATACAGTACGTAAATACACATACAGGTGCCAGTCAAACATACAAATAATGTATATAAAATTAAAATTACTCTTACTAGAATTTAAAATAATAATAATAATACAGTACGTAAATACACATAGAAGTGCCAGTCAAACATGCAAATCTATACTCATCATCTATACTCCTATTATAAAGAGGAAAAAATTGTTTATTTGTCGGAGATAAGCTCAGGAACTACCGAACCGATTCCAAAAGTAATGGTATGAAAATGATGGTGTTCGCCCAACTTAGAACATAGGCTATATCTTATGTCGGTGCTACTACCCCAAAGGGGGTGCAGGAGCAAAAAACGTTCTAAAAATGCGATTTTTGCGTTACTGAAGGACCTAGAAATATGAAATTTGGAATATTAGTTACTTATAAGATATAAATGATGTCTAAGAACAGTTCTTAAACAATTCGAAATTTAAAAGGGGTGAAAATGCACAAAAAGCGTTCTAAAAAACGTTCTAAATGGTAGTTTCTAAATAATCTCAGGAAATACCAAACCGATTTAAAAAATAATGGCGTCAAAATGATGGTGAAAATCCTTGCACCAACATAGGCTATGTTTTATGTCGGTGCAACTACCCCAAAGGCGGTGCAGGAGAAAAACTTTCTAAATTGCGGTTTTTGCTTGACGGAAGGGCCTTGAATCGTGAAATTTAGAATGGTAGTTAGTTATAAGATATCAATGATCTCTAAGGAAATTTTCTAAAAAAATTTAAAAGGGGGGTCAAAATGCGCAAAAAGCGTGTAAAAAACATTCTAAATTGCAATTTCTATGCAATCTCAGGAAATACTGAACCGATTTCAAATGTAATGGTGTTAAAATGATGGTGACAGATCTTGCTCCAAGATAGGATATATTTTATATATGTTTCCACTAACCCAGAGGAGATGCAGGAGCAAAATGAGCGAAAAGCGTTCTAAAAACCTTCTAAATGCCGATTTGTCACCAATATCTCAGGAAGAATCAAACTGATTTCAAAAGTAATGTTAAGAAATTAATGCTGACAGCCTCTGCTCTAACATAGACGCTACTTTAAGTCGGTATCACTATCACCTAGACGTTGCAGGAGAAAAAAAAGCGTTCCAAATTTCGATTTTTGTGATCGGTAGGGGCTAGCAACTTAAAATTAGGCAAGGTACATATGTATTACATATAAATGATTTTAAGAACAGTTTCGAAAAAATTGGAAATTTAAAAAGGCGTGAAAATGCGCGAAAAGCGTTCTAAAAACTTTCTAAGTTGCGATTTTTACTCAATCTCTGGAAATTCCAAAGCTATTTCAAAAGTAATGGTTGCCAATCAATCGTGACAGTCCCTGCTACAACATAGGTTATATTTTATGTTGCTGTCACTACCCTCTGAGGGTTGCAAAAGCAAAACATGTTCTAATTTGCGTTTTTTTTGCATAACTGAAGGGCCTAACACTTTGAAGTATGGCATGGTATTTACTTACAAGATGCAACTGCTTTCTATGAACTGTCGAAAGAAAATTTCAAATTTAAAAAGATGAAGTGAGCGAAAAGCGTTATAAATTACAATTTTTATGTAATCTTTTCAAATACCAAACCGATTAAAAAAATAATGATAACAAATTGTTGGTGATAGAACCTGTTCAAACATAAGCAATATTTTATGTCTGTGCCACTACCACCAGAGGGTTGCAGTAGCTAAAAACTTTCTAAATTGCGATTTCTGTGATACTGAAAAGGCTAGAAACTTTAAATATGGCATGGTAGTTACTTATAAAATATAAATGCCCTCGAAGGACTGTCGAAAATAAATTCGAATTAAAAAGGGGTGAAGTGAAGGGGAGGTGCGAAAAGCATTCTAAAAAAGTCCTAAATTACGATTTCTACGCTATTTCAGGAAACATAAACCAAATATAAAAGTAATAGTTGTGAATCAATGGTAACAGTCTCTGATCCTACACAGGCTATATTTTATGCCGATGATTCTACCACCTGGGATTCAAAGAAACAACAAACGCTATAAAAAGGGGCTTTAAAAGCTTTCTAAATTACATTTCTGTGGAATATTAGGAAATAACAAACGAATTTCAAAATTAATGGTGACAGTTCCTATTTCAACATAGCCCTTTATGTTGGTAGAGGTGGTAGGACTTGGAATTTGACATGATGGTTAATTTTAAGGTGTAAGAAGATGGTTTCTAAAAAATTCAAAACTTCAAATGAATACTGTAATGAGCGTATTAATTGAGCATAAAAGTTTCAAAATATTTTCTAAATTATTATTTATTTAGTTTTATTTCGTTTTATTAATTTAAGTCTCATTTCTGCCTTATGCAGTGTAACAATGATGTTTAATCAAACTGTGTTTTAAATAGTAATTTTTTTAATTAATCCTAAAAGTAATAAGTACCTTTTAATAAAATAAATATTACCTTTTAATAAAATAAAAATTTAGTTAGTACCTTTTAATATACTAGGGGGCTCGGCCCCCTACGAGCTACGCTCGCCAACCCCCGTCCAGGCACCGCAGGCTCTAAATGCACGCTAATTTGATCGGCTTTAAAAGGACTTCGAAAGGTTGAAATATAATTTAAAAAACAGTGGCGATCTCCCTATAAACGAATTTCTATTCATTTCTCTTTGATTGGGGAATTTTAACGCCAAATCCGCTGCGGTACTACTTGATTATCCCGTCGACCAATTTCGCCAAATTATATAAATCACCAAACCACTCGCCAAATTATACAAATTGGCATAATTTTTATTTTAAATAACGAAAGAGCAAATAAATTCGTACAACATTAATAAAAATACAAATAAAACGTCGAAATAAAAATAACTTGATGACGTAGACACGTGTAACAACATTTCAAAATAAGCTAATATAAAAGGAATTAAGTAAACAGAGTCTTTGTCTCCTGGTATTTTTTAACAAAGCGAACAGAAAGTTCTTTTAAATGAGACATTTTAAATTAATCGTTTTTAATCTGACGTAATTTTTACCAAGCTATTCTTTCTCTTTTAAATAATCGCGTGCAAGTACTTTTGTTAGCAATGAAATATTATTTGCGCTTTCCTAACAAAAATAGTTGAAAATATCCTCTCAAAATATTAAATAAATGTCTAGCGCAATTTCTAAATTTAAACTTTTTTGCAATATTATTTTGTGTTCATTTTATGTAATAACTATAATGTGACGTAAATATGACGTAATTTCTCCTAAGACTTCTAACGCATGTTAATGAATTTATTATTTTACAATATCCTTTCTCTTTTAAAATTCACGTGTGTACTTTTTATGACGTAATTTTTAATAAGTTCCTGCTTTTTATACATAATTATTTAATTCTAATTTGAAAGTTTTTTTCCTGTTTATAATAGTCACGTGAAAATAAATTTTTAATTTGAAGCAAACATTATTGCTTGCGCTTTTTATACAGTTGGCAACAGTTTAAATTAGTACAATTTTCTGAAATCTGTAAAAAATATCTCTAGAAATGCTGAAAATTTCAATTTAAAATAGAAATAAAACCTGAAAAAATGAGTCAAAATTAAAAAATTTATGCAATCTGCACTCCGGCAAATTCTATCGCATAAAATGATCTAAAAATGATTACACTGCCATGCATAGTTTTTGCTGCTATAAAACTTTTTTAGTGGAATGATTTTGTCCAACTTTAGTATTAAATATCTCTTAAAATAATTCTTCGATTTGAAAACTGTCTGCATCAGCGTGCTTATCAAACATTTCTGTATAAAACCACTGATTTTCATATTTTTGTATGCATTATTTTTCTTAATATTAACGAAGAAAGACCTCCGGTCACAAAAAATTCAAAACCGGCGGCGGCGGCGGCGGCGGCGGCGGCGGCGGTGACAGCGGTAGTTACTTTTTTTAGAATAGAGAGAAATTAGACATATAAATATCACTTGGTGTATTTCAAATATTACGCGAGCAAAGCCGCGGGGTTTGCTAGTCATCATATTATAAAGAGGAAAAAATTGTTTATTTGTCGGAGATAAGCTCAGGAACTACCGAACCGATTCCAAAAGTAATGGTATCAAAATGATGGTGTTAGTCCAACTTAGAACATAGGCTATATCTTATGTCGGTGCCACTACCCCAAAGGGGGTGCAGGAGCAAAAAACGTTCTAAAAATGCGATTTTTGCGTTACTGAAAGGCCTAGAAATATGAAATTTGGAATATTAGTTACTTATAAGATATAAATGATGTCTAAGAGCAGTTCTTAAAAAATTCGAAATTTAAAAGGGGTGAAAATGCGCGAAAAGCGTTCTAGAAAACGTTCTAAATGGTAGTTTCTACATAATCTCAGGAAATCCGAACCGATTCGAAAAGTAATGGTATCAAAATGATGGTGTTAGTCCAACATAGAACATAGGCTATATCTTATGTCGGAGCCACTACACCAAAGGGTGTGCAGGAGCAAAAAACGTTCTAAAAATGCAATTTTTGCGTTACTGAAGGGCCTAGAAATATGAAATTTGGAATATTAGTTACTTATAAGATATAAATGATGTCTAAGAACAGTTCTTAAACAATTCGAAATTTAAAAGGGGTGAAAATGCACAAAAAGCGTTCTAAAAAACGTTCTAAATGGTAGTTTCTACATAATCTCAGGAAATACCGAACCGATTCGAAAAGTAATGGTATCAAAATGATGGTGTTAGTGCAACATAGAACATAGGCTATATCTTATGTCGGTGCCACTACACCAAACGGGGTGCAGGAGCAAAAAACGTTTTAAAAATGCAATTTTTGTGTTACTGAAGGGCCTAGAAATATGAAATTTGGAATATTAGTTACTTATAAGATATAAATGTTGTCTAAGAACAGTTCTTAAACAATTCGAAATTTAAAAGGGGTGAAAATGCACAAAAAGCGTTCTAAAAAACGTTCTAAATGGTAGTTTCTACATAATCTCAGGAAATACCAAACCGATTTAAAAAATAATGGTGTCAAAATGATAGTGACAACGTTTGCTCCAAGATAGGCTATGTTTTATGTCGGTGCCACTACCCCAAAAGGGGTGTAGGAGCAAAAAACTTTCTGAAAATGCGATTTATGTGTTACTGAAGGGCCTAGATATATGAAATTTGAAGTATCAGCTACTTATTAGATATAAAGGATTTCTAAGAACAGTTCTTAAACAATTCGAAATTTAAAAGGGGTGAAAATGCGCGAAAAGCGTTCTAGAAAACGTTCTAAATGGTAGTTTCTACACAACAGGAAATACCAAATCGATTTAAAAAATAATGGCGTCAAAATGATGGTGAGAATCCTTGCTCCAACATAGGCTATGTTTTATGTCGGTGCCACTACCCCAAAGGGGGTGCAGGAGAAAAACGTTCTAAATTGCGGTTTTTGCGTGACGGAAGGGCCTTGAATCGTGAAATTTAGAATGGTAGTTAGTTATAAGATATCAATGATCTCTAAGAACATTTCCTAAAAAAATCGAAATTTAAAAGGGGGGTCAAAATGCGCAAAAAGCGTTGTAAAAAACGTTCTAAATTGCAATTTCTATGCAATCTCAGGAAATACTGAACCGATTTCAAATATAATGGTCACAACCCTTGCCCTAATATAGACTACATTTTATGTCGGTGCCACTGCCCCTAAACGCGGCGCAGGAGCAAAAAAACGTTCGAAATTTCGATTTTTGTGTTACTGAAGGGACCAGATACATGGAATTTGGCATGGTACTTATTTATTAGATATAAATTATCTCTAAGATTATTTCTTAAAAAATTCGAAAATTAAAAGCAGGGAAAATGCGCAAAAAGCGTTCTAAAAAACGTTCTGAATGGCGATTTTTACGGAATCTCAAGAAGTACCAAACCGATTTTAAAAATAATGGTGTCAAAATGATGGTGAAAACCCTTGCGACAATATTGGCTACATTTTATGTGGGTGCCATTACCCCCAAAGGGGCTGCAGAAGCAAAAAAATGTTCGAAAATGTGATTTTTCTGTTACTGAAGGGCCTAGAAACATTAAATTTGAATGGTAGTTATTTATAAAATATAAATGATCTCTAAGAACATTTCTTACGCGAAAAGAGTTCTAAAAAACGTTCTAAATGGCCAATTTCTACGCAATCTCAGAAAGTACCCAACCTATTTCAAAGTAATGGTTGGAAATTGATGATGACAGCCCTTGCTCCAATGTAGGATCTATTTCATGTCAGCGTCACTACCACCTTGCGGTTCCATTTTAAAAAATGTTCTAAATTGTGATTTTTGTGATGCTGAATGGGCTAGCAACTTGAAAATTTTCATGATAATTACTTATGAGATGTATATACTCTCTGAGAAGAGTTCCTTAAAAATTTGAAATTTAAAAGGGGTGAAAATGAACGAAAAGAGTTCTAAAAGCATTCTAAATAGCGATTTCTACACAATTTCAGGAAATATAAACTGATTTCAGAAGTAATGGTTCAAATTGATGGTGACAGTCCCCGACAGCTCCCAACATAGCCTATATTTTACGCTGTTGTCACTACCACCTGGGGGTCACAGGAGCAAAAAATGTTCTAAATTGCGATTTTTGTGTTATTGAGGGGGTCTAACATTTAAAATTTGGAATGGGAATTACTTCAAAGATGCAAATGCTTTCTAAGAATTGTTGAAAGAAAATTCCAAATTTAAAAAGATGAAGTGAGCGAAAAGCGTTCCATAAGCGTTCTAAATTACGATTTTTATGCAGTCGCGTGCAATACGAAGCCGATTTCAAACATAATGGTTGCAAATTAATGGTGATAGAACCTCCTCAAACATAAGCTATATTTTATGTCTGTGCCACAACCCCTAGAGGGTTGCAGAAGCAAAAAAACTTTCTAAATTGCGATTTCTGCGGTGCTGAAGAGGCTTGAAACTTTAAATATAGCACGGTAGCAAAACATAAATGTCCTCTAAGGACAGTCGAAAATAAATTCAAAATTGAAAAGGGGTGAAGCGAAGGAAAGGAGCAAAAAGCATTCTAAAAGCGTCCTAAATTACGATTTCTATGGAATCTCAGGACATAATAAACTGATTACAAAAGTTATTGGTTGCGAATCAAGAATGATAGTTCCTGATCCTATACGGGCTATATTTTATGCCGGTGTGACTACACTGTCAAAAATAATTTACTTAAAAATGAGAACTTCCATGTACTCGTATTGTTTTAAATACAATTGTTTCAAAAAGAAGTACATTGTTAAAAGTAATCTACTTAAAAATGAGCATTTCTATGTACTCATATTTTTTAAGTACAATTGCTTCAAAAAGGAGCATTAATCTACTTAAAAATGAAAATTTCTTTGTACTCGATTTTTTTAAGTACAATTATTTCAGAAACGAGAACATGATATTTTGAAGTTGTGTATACTTATACTTGATTTATAAATGTATGCAGAAATGAATACATATATTTTGTATTTTAACTCTTAATATTCATGTTTAACTCCTATGTGCTCAAAAATATGAGTTTTCTGATAAACCCTTTTCTTATACCGAATTGACAGTAGGGATTTCCAAGCTTTTATTTAAAGATATGTCTATCTTTGTTATAATTTTTTATTTATAATACACACTTTTCAAATTTATTTACAATTTCATTAGAAATGTTAAAGAAGAAAATTTAGTTTAAAAATTGTTTTATTAGAAATTAAAATATTTAAGAAAGGGAAAATTCATCTCTGCTGTTAGCAATCTTCCGTTGCTGATTCATAAAAGGTGTCATTTGAAAGCAGCTGGTAACTGCTCTTATAGCACAGTCAGTTCAATACTGATCTCCCACCTAGAGGAATCGGGTTCAAATCACGAGGCAGCTCATGCACAAAATTTCAAGAATTAAAATAGTAAATTTCGTTGTTCTTTACTCCAAAAATTGTAGTTCTTCGCAATTCAAAATTACCGTAATTAAAAATGGTGATATGTCGGTTCTCTGTAATTTCGCTTTTTCTTCTTACAGTGTATCGGTGCTCCTATAAATACTTATTTTCGAGTCCCTGTATGTACTCAAAACAAAATGAGTACATGCGTTTCTCAAATTTAAGAGTTAAGTACTCGGAGCTATTATAAGATCGGAAAGTACTCAAAAGTGAGTACATTTTACTTATTTTTAAGTATCCAGTTCTAACAGTGTACCACCTGGTTGGCAGGAACAACAAGATAGACTTTAAAAACATTTAAATTCCGTTTTCTATAGAATATTAGGAAATACCAACCGATTTCAAGGTTAATGTTGGAAAATTAATGGTGACAGTCTCTGGTTCAACATTTTTCGAGACATTCTATTTCAACTCTGTTTCGGCATTTTATATTGGTGCCACTAACACCAGAGAGTTGGTAGACTGTTAGACAAGAAGCTTGGAATTTGACATGATGATTAATTTTAAGATGCATGTATGTTAAGATGGTTTCTAAAAAATTCAAAGCTTCAAATGAATACTGAAATGAGCGTATGAAATGAGCATAAAAGTCTCAAAATACTTTCGTAAATATTAGTTTTAGTTCTCCTTATTAATTAAAATCTCATTTCTGTCTATTGCACTTTTATAATGAAGTTTAGTCAAACTGTGGCTTAATTTGTATTTTTTGAATTATTTCGAAAAGTGTTCTAATAAAAAATATTGATGCAAATATCAATTGGCATGTTTCAACTATTACGCGAGCAAAGCCGCGGGGTTTGCTAGTAATGTATATAAAATTAAAATTACTCTTACTAGAATTTAAAATAATAATAATAATACAGTACGTAAATACACATAGAGGTGCCAGTCAAACATGCAAATAATGTATATTACTTTACGATCTGGGAAATTGAATAATATTAGAATTTTCTTAATCATATTTCATACTTATTTGTACCACATTTGTTAACAGTCTTCAACACTGTTTGCTTTTAACTTAAATTGTTAGAGTTATAGTTTCTAAATTACAAACGATAAAATTTTCTTAGAAAATCAAAGTAGAGAAATACTGCATCCCTTAAGCATAAGTGCGTGGCGACTATATTTTTTGCTTAGGCGACTAACTTTCGGCGTCTAAGTCGCAATATGCTTCTTATAGGGATATTATTCTTTTTCGCCCGAAGATATCCGGATCCTTATTTTTTTTTAAACCAATCGCAGGATTATGTCCCCTCCATATCCCCGCGATATTTACCCCTTTTCTTTTTTTCTTATTGTCCGTAATTAAAAAATATTAAACATGGGCGCCACATTTCCGCGGAATCGTAATTTTTTGTTTTCTTCTAAAAAACTGCGATGTCCACGGGATCGGAAAAAAATGGCGTTTGATGTGCTCCGCGAATTATTTAACAACTGTGGTACACCACAGTTAGCTTGCGACGCAGAAAAATTTGAGGCGAGAAAAAACTACGTTTGGGCCTCACTCATTAAATTTGTAGCTCTGGGATTATTCAGATATGTTCTTACAGGTAGAGAATAGATATCAGCATGCGATTCTTGTATGAATTAGCAGAATTCCTTGAATTAGTATTTATTTAGCAGATTTCTGCAAAGTCAATTTGTCAATCAGTCATGAAAAGAAATCAGGAATTTCCTCAATCCGTCCTGAACTTTGATAAAACCGTCATGGAAAAATCTGGTAAATTTTGTCGATCACTAGCCAAATAAAACCAAGAATTTCATCAATTCATAAAATAAAACTCCAAATTTCGTCAATCTGTCATGAATTAAACGGTGATTTTCATCAATCGGTCGATAGAAAAAAAACAAAAACAACAACAACAAAAAAAAAAAAAAAACGAATTTTGTCACTCCGTCAAAGAAGGAAAAAAAAGAGGCAAACTGCATCATTTTGTCCCCCCCCCCCCCCGCAAATATCAGGAATTGAATTTTATCAACCGGTCCATTTTTTGCACTATCATTTGACGAAATTTGTGGGAGATTTTTTACGATTCTTTGACAAAATTCACTGTTTTTCTGCAATCTTTTGACAAAATTCGTTTTTGCGATCCTCTGACAAAATTAGCATTTTTTCCGCAGTTCTTTAATGAAATCGGTGTTTTTTTTTTTTTTTTTTTTTTTTTTTTTGTGATTACTTGACGAAATTTGCGGTTTTTTAAGGGTGGGTACTTTGATAAAATTCGCATTTTTCCTCAATTCCCTGACGAAATTCCGGTTTTCCCCGATTCTTTGACGAAATTTGTGTTTTTTCACGATTCTTTGACAAAATTCGCGTTTTTTTTGCGATTCCTTGACGAAATTTGTGGGTTTTTTCCGATCCATTGATAAAATTCGCGTTTTTTTCCCTCGATCCTTTGTCGAAACTGGAGATTTTTTTTGCGAACGATTGACAAAATTGATTTTTCCGCCGACCATTGGTCGAAATTCGCGATATTTTTTATGTCCAAATTGTTGGAAACGAATCCCTTAAGTTTTCGGAAAATTCGGAACAGAATCCCCCTGTGCTAAGGTTTTTTTAAAGGTAATTTTTCTTGTGGTTCTTCAAAAACAAGTGTTTGAATTGTATTTTGATTTTTATAGTACAAAATATAATACTCACACTTTCCCAATTTTTTTATATGTACTCTTGTAGGACAAAATAGAAATCTTTATCCTTATAATATTATAAGTCAATGCGTGTCCGAAAGTTTGAATGAAGTCAACATCAAAACAGATGAATTAAGGCTTTAGTATCTTTGCTTATAGATGGATTATGAAACGGAAAAGAACATAGGCTATGTTTTATTTATTTTATCCAAATATTTCCCCTAATAATTCAAAATTTCATACTTTTTCATACAGAATCAATTGACATTTTTCCAATAAAATTTGAACATCTTTCTTTCCCGTTGCCAAGAGAATCAAAATCTGGAAAAATAATTTCGCCTCGGCAATTATTTTTAAATTGAACAATTTCTAAGTGAAAACTGAGAATAAAAAGAAAATAAATATGACGTCATATTTAAAAACGAAAAAAATGAAGTATTTTTTATTATATATAAGACATGAATATCGGTTACGTTAATAAGGGGTTTTATGCCAAAAATGGTGATATAATTAGAAGGAAAAGAAATGAACAAGAATCATATTATTAATAAAATATTTCACTTGGGAAAATATGACGCCATACTTGAAATAAAACAGGTGTTTTGAAGTATTCGTTAAAAATACAAGGAACATGAATATCAGTAACTAATGAAAATGATAAAAATGACGTCATATTTAAAATGAATGAGAAATTTTTTTACTAATATTGATTAATAAGTTTGAATATAAGTTACATACAAATGAGAGTTTGTATTCAAAATTTACGTTATGATTATCAGTAGAAGACATTTTTTGTGGAAAACAAGGGGAAATAAAACTGATTAATATATTTTTTGATGCTATTTTCTCTTTAAAATTAAAACATTTAATTTCAATTTGTATAGATTGTACAAAAACATGATTAAAGTAAATTTTCCTAACACTAAAAACATATTTCCACAAATTGAAGCTTTATGAATGAATTTATTCCACAGAAGCCAAAATCGTCTGCAACATATTGACATTTACAACCAAGGATGTAAATAAAACTTCCGTACATTTAAGTGGAAAGTTATTGTTCTTACGAATTGAATTTTTAAAAAATCATGTACTATTTTAATTAATTATTTTTAACAGATGGTAGTTAAACATCACAAAGGCGTTTTTAATAAAAGGTTTTATCGGGAAAAAATGATGTAATTTTTTTTTTCGTGTAAAGCATTCATTTTAATTTAAAAACATTATGTAATTGTTTTAATTTCGTCAAAGCGGTGTAATATTCATTTCACAAGCTTATAAATTAAAAATGAAATCTTAAAATAACAATATACATTTCAGAAATAATGTTTTGCAACAAAAGTCTCATTATTTCAAAATGTAACTTTAGCTTACATTTTAAATATATTTTCTTACTTGAAATTTAGCATTTAGTAACAATAAATTTCAATATTTTTTCTAAATGTACATGTACAATAATATTGGACTTCATTAAGCGATTTCATGTTTTAATTAAGTTGAAATGCACAGTTTTACATGATTTATGAAGTGAAAGAATATATAAATATATAATCTCGACAAGTATTATTCCGTACGAAAAACTAACCATGTGACGTCGTCATATTTTAAATCATTAACCAGTTTTCTTTCAGAAAATATTAGCATTTTCTAGCATTTATACAAAATTGTTTGATTTTCACAGAATTTATCATTCGCAAATACATGTTTAATATCCTTTTACCTTAAAATCTCCCAGAAATTCGATGTAAGAAAGTTTAGCAAGTAATTTTAATTAGAGATTAGGCTTCACATATGTCATCGTTTACATGTAAAGAAGAGGTGAAATCACTAAATAAGCAATAAATTCGCCTTTCACCTCACATTCTTCTGACTTTTAAAGACACCATGATTATCGGAAATCAACAGAGAAGAAGGGAAATTTTCTTTTGATTTTAAAAAATGTAAATCTAAAGTTAAAAAATCTCTGAAACACAGTATCTGTCTCCCATTGGAGCATATTCCCACAAATAGCCAAGCTTCCATAATCCAACCTTACATCACAACAATCGATATAAAAATATTTAGCCGTGACTGGACTGCTTTTTTCATAAATAGATTCTTTCCGCGATTGAAAGAAATAAGCAACTTAATTGCTTAAATAATAAGCATTTAGGCTTCGAGAGTCTTCAGAGCGTGTTAAACATTTTGATATTATTGATAGATCTACAGCTATTAAAAATGTGGTACGATGAAATAAAAATGTAATAAATATTTGAAAGTTAAAGATGTTTCGCGTGCTTAATTATTTATTTTTTACCTTTGATGCTTCACTACGTCTAATTTTTTTAATACCATTTATCTTTTTTTTTTTTTTTTTGAAGGTGTGATTTTTTGGAATAGAAACATAATGTTGTATGTTTATTTTTCGATTATTCTAATCAATTCAAAGACACGTCTAAAGTTATCTGTTAATAATCACTATTTACTAATATCTCTCTTTAAATAATATTCTTTGTCACGAAAACATAAATCAATATACATGACGGAATAAGTATAAAACAGAATAAATATAAATAATAAAATAGAATATCAGAGATGTAAATTTATTCTTCATTTAATCTTAGAAAACGAATAAGAAATTTAAAGCTCACGAAAGAAATTTAAATGATCCTATATATAAAAACAAAAATAAGCAAATTGGGATCATTAGAAATGTTTCTACTATAAAATATGATAAAAGTTTAATTACATATGCTATTAATTATCGAATTTTTTTGCTTAATTGATGAAGTTATTCTTCTTTAAATGTTAAGTGAACGAAGTCGCGGGTAACAGCTAGTAAGAAATATTGTTTTCCTAATATTCTCTACTATCGTGATTCCTTAGGTTATGCATATTTTTTTAACCTGTATCTTGCCCAACTTTATATTCTGAACTGTATATAGTTTAAAATTTATGTTGCATTTAATTTATAGAAAATTATTTTAAATTCTTAAAAACAGAAAACATAACAACGATCGAAAATGTATAATAATAACTTCAGTTGCTGCCCACAATTCCAAAAAACATTCATATATTTTTAGAAGCTTTTAACTAACGCAATCTGTAGAAACTATTTTAAATATCGAAAATGTATGAAAATCGTTTAGTTGCTGCCCACAATTCCGAAAAGCATTGGTATATTTTTAGAAGGTTTTAACTAACGTAATCTTTAATATTATATGCAAATAGACAAAAAATTACGTTTACTGTCATTTAAATACATTTAAAATTTAACATGGAAGGTTTTTTTAAACAGGTCAGTACATTCGGACATAAGTTTGAGGCACTGTACATTATTAAATCAGTAAAAAGTTAGAAATTTCAGTGCAAAATTCACCATGATTAATAATTAAAATTTATAGAAAAATGCAAATAAATGTATCATCATTACATGCGGTGTGTACAACACAGTATAAAAACCAATCGAGTAAGTTCGGTTGAAACTGTTTTGATTTTAAAGGATTTTAATATTTTAAAATCTTTTTTAAACTGTGTTGTTCGCATCTTTAAGTTATTATATTTATTTGTATTTTTCTATAAATTTTAATTATTAAATCAATCAATTGTTTATTGTTATGTCATGTGTTGATAGATAAAAAAAATTAAATACTTAAAAATTGTTTTAAAAAAGTCCAGTAAATCAGTAACATGTAAATTAAATTACAGACTTTAGTCAAACTTTATTTTAATGTATATTTTTTGTTATATTCGATGAAATAAAGACTGAAGTTGTACAATATTCAGAAGCAAAAATATATGCGATCAAAATGTGATCGATAGCAGGTGTCGCAATAAATAGTGTATCTTTTAAGCTAAGCACAAGTAACAGGCACAATTGTAGTTTATAATATAGTTAGAATAAACATATACAGCTAATTCTCAATAAAATTATTTAATTAGAAGAATACATTTAATCTTTAAATATGCTATTCTATCGTTTTCGTTCCCATAGCTTAAAAAATAAACATTCTTTAATTAGATTACTTTATACATCTAAGAAATATTAACAAATATGTATGTTTCACAAATTTATTAAACAAATATTTAAGATGTAAATGAAGAATATTGTCCAAGTGATTTTCTAAATCAATAACTGTGGAAATTTACGTTACATAGCAACTAGAAGCAATAAAAAGAAAAACTCCTATATGAAACTATTTTTCATTTTGCAAAAATTCTAGTAACCAAGACAGTATGAAATAAAATCGCTAGCATGAAATTAAGAAAATTGTTATGCCATAATATATTCAGTCCCAGACAAATGACGTCATACTTTTGATGGTGGTGACACAATATTTGATAACGTATCGTGTAATTATCTCATCAATATGAACGAGGTAGATTATTCATATTTCCCTAATAAAGAAAATAAGCGGGAAAATGTTCGGCCTTCTACCCAAATTACTAGAGTTAACAAATAGTTAATAAACAAGAACGAAACATCATGCGTCAAGCAAAGATTATGAAGCACTTTCCAACACATTCAGAATACTGTAACAAAACTTCACCTTTTCATTCATAAGACGAAAGATGACGTTTAAGTAAACTCATAAACTCGTTTGAAAATCCAATTTCAGAAATTACCGTGAAGAAGAGGAAAAACCCGGGCTTCCCGGGTTACAGAATATAGGTGAAAACTATCCTATATATTATTTGTAGTGTTAGCACCTTTTTCACTCTTCACATACTAAAGGCAAAGCGATGAGTGAGGTATTTTTTAGAAAGATTGTGCACACGACTTTTGACGTAGTATACATAATATATTCTTAGAACATGATGTTCATGCTATCATAAAAATAATCGCAATTCATCAAATATCGATAAAAAACGTAACAGCAGATAATCAATTGCGGCGAGAAAGGATAGCACGGAACTACTTTATTAAAAAAATTAATAAATCTAATGGATTTTTTACATTTAATAATTTTTTTAGATACTAACAGTACCAAAAAGTTATGCTTATATAAATAAACGGTCAAGTGCGAGCATTACTCGCGTACAGAGGGTTCCGTAGAATAAATATATGAATTTGTAACTGTATTATAAAAAAGAAAAGAAAAAAAAAGAAAAAAAAAGAAAAGAAAAGAAAAGAAAAAACGTTACTAAAAGAATACTAAGACTTTGTAAAAAAACTATACAACGTAGGGTTGGGTATAACTGTATGCAAATGGTATAGTGTAAATGTAAAAGTGTAAATGGGTATACCATGAAAGTTCAAAGAGATATGGATCCTAAATAATTTGAAATATAGCTATTCGTATAACTCTTTTTTTAATATTATCCTAATCTGTTTATGATGAACTTAATTCGGTACTGACAATAAAAACAGTGCATAGTTAAACTTCATTTGCACTTCATGAAACAAAATTCAGAGTAGTAATAACCTTTATTTTTTCAATGTAGCTAAAACAAAACCTTTGTTCAAAGTTTAAATTTGGCATTGTGCTAAGCGCGCTTCGAATTGAGGTCTCAAAGTTGCAACGCCGCCTTGGTCAGTGCCGCGTTCCTCTAGATAGGTGTTTAATTAACTTTTAAAGTCACTCGAGGCGTATTGAGAGATACAATCAATGCAAACTATCGCGAACCCCACAGTGTTAATGCGATTCATTCTAATTAAATCTTTCGAGGGCGATGCCCTTGAAAAACGGACACCTAATTTTAATTCCAAAACAGACAAACGGCACCAAGAATATTTAATTAAAATTTTCCTTTTATCATGTACGTGAAAATAAGCAAGTTCGCATTTTCTAATAAATTCGTTTATAAATTCTGGTGTCAGTTCATTATTTCATAAGTTTCTAAATAGAATTACTCCGTGTCGGAAAGGATTACGTGGTCGCAGGACTCTTAAAGCTTCAAAACTTAAGAAATTTTAATTTTTTTAGATGTTAAACTCCTATCTTTTCTAAATATTTTGATATAATTGTTTCCTTTAAATTCCCATTAGAACAGAAGTTTTGGCTTTTAGAATTATACCCGCTCAATAGCTGAAGCGGCGTTTCCGACACTTTAAAGTCATTATTTTCCAAATGGCGTTTTTTGGGCATAACGCGCAGGATACCTCAAAAACTTCTGAATATTTTTTCATGAAATTTTCAAAGCATATATTTCATGTTAGTCTGTATAAACTGAACCTAAAATTTCCTTTTTATTGTTCAAAAAAATATTTTTTAGGTGATTTTACTGTTGAAATTTTCAAAATTTTGTATTAGCTAAATGCAACATTCCATTAAAAATATAAAAATGCTTTAAATACAAATTTATTTACGTTCAGGGGAATTATTACAATCTGAAGTATAAGAAAGCACCAAAATTTTCATTAGTTGCAATATTTATTTTGTAATCCTGCGCGTAAACTGTTATGCTAATTTTTTGTTCCGCAAATGTCTAACAGTTTCGACCCCCTATAAATACTAATTCGGTATCTTGCAATTTTTTATCCCAATTAAAATTGTGTTTTAAAATCATATACATTTTAAGACATTAAATGTTGAAAATGGTCTTTTTTTCATTTTTTCCACTTTTTAGAGTCCCGAGACCCCTTAAATTAGTATGTTTTTAACAATTTGACGTTTATTGCTTTTATACTGTTACTGGACATTACATTACACATATATATCATTAAAAGTTGTTAACTAGGCATAGAGTACGCCGCCCCTGTCCTTGTGTATGTCCAAACTGACCGTACTTTTAAGGGTTAATATCTCGGCTAATTACCGATGATTTTTATCGAAAATCATTATCAATAATGTTTTTATTCTTCTGCAACGATAGGTATATTCAGCAATGCTCAACAATTTTTCTGAATGCCCGTAAATCGAAATTTGTGTATGACAGAAAAATGCTAATTACTCAAAAACTATGTGACCTAGGGTAATCGCTATAATTTTCCGGCAAGGTTTACATTAACGTCTACTACCTCTAATTTTTTCATAATTTTAGTTTCAGTAGATTTGGAATTAGATGGGAGGCGACATCTTTGAAAATATAATACCTAAAATTAAAAGGAATGTATTTTTGAGTTCAGCGTTACAAAAGCTTTCAAAAGATACCCACATGATATGCAAAGAAAAGATTTTTTTTTCAAGTAGCATAATTAGCCCCTCTACATTTTACTAAATATATGAATGTTTATTAATCTGAAAATATGTGGGTCAATGGTCTTTATTACTTCCCCGAATTTGAACTTTCCACGTTCCTTAGTTTACGAGTAAAATGTCTGTGACAGACAGACAGACAGATAGACAGACAGACACAGGAGTGATTTTATAATGGTTCCGTTTTTACTTTTTAAGTACGGAACCCTAAAAATATGAATAATACCTTCAAGTAAAGTTTTGAAATGTATTAAAAGCGATATTTTCATATTAGCCTCACGTCAGGAGTTAAAAGCCGAAGAAATCTTCAAAGATCGCTATTTACAATCAGCCTTTCTTATTCTGTTCAATTCAGTGGATTAAGAGCGAAATTAGATTACATGTTTTAAATTTGTGTTTTATTTATATTTTATTGATATATATATATTGATCGTTCATTGTTTTAATTTTGTTATGGATATAAGCTAGAATCAAACGATAAGCTATTTATATTAATTTACGTGCAAACGTATTTATCTTTTATAATCGTCTGCACGTGACAAAGATAGATTTAGAAATAATTCATGCTTGAAAATTAATTTAAAAACAATAAAAATGGAGTAAATTGCGATACAGTTTCAAATAAATTGGGATATATTTTTCAAACAAACTGCATTTAAAAGTACATTCCCCCCCCCCCCAAATTTGACTGTGTAAATATTGAAATTGTGCAGTATTTTGAAGTTTAAAAAATTGCAATAAAAGATAATAAAAGTTAAATTTAATCGTCTGCTGTTGCCTCCATCAAAATGCTATCAGCGTTACGCACCGTCACGTTTCTTTTTTATAATACAGATAGTTAGAATATATCCGAATTCTCTTTTGTGCAACCCTTCATATCATCTACAGTGAAGTACATATACTATATATTATGCTAAAATTTAGTTCAGTTAGGAAAAGATTAGACAGAACTAACTGGGACACTGGAAAATATTGGATTGGGGCATTCGAAAGTATCACTTGTGATACTTCCGAAACGAGGGGGATATAAACTATACTATTTGATTTTTTTTTTTTTTTTTTTTTTTTTTACATTTTTAATTGGCTTCTATATAGCTGAATGTTTTTGGCTTTAGATCAAAGCGAATAAAGACAGCATTGATGCTTATTTCCTCATAAAATAAGTGTTTTTTTTTTATTATCTGAGTTTGAAAAATGCATTCCAGACAGTGTGGATAGGTAAATAAAAAAATTTCATAATTAATTAACTTAAACGCTTTACAAAACAAAATATTGAGGAGTTGTAGAACATCCAATTAATTAAAGCCCTTCAATTTGTAACTGCGCAATTTAGGTTATCAATAATTAAATTGAAATTTTAAGGGTGTTAGGAATTTTAGATCTGTATTTGTGAACTTAAAGTATCAATTTCAGAAAAAGAGCTTATTCTATCATCTATGGTGTCTTTTTGTTTTTGCAGCATCAATGAATGCGTATTCGCAGTGTTATTTTACCTTCGGTTTAAAGAGGTTAAATAAATTATTCATTGTTACAAGCATGATTTTGGAAAATCACATGTCTGACAAGGAGATGGCCAAGCGTGGTGATCACAGATTTTGATTATTTTTATATATGTTGTAGGGTAGCGACCCCTTAGTCTTAGGCTCAACGGATTTTAGACAACGCTCCTTAGTTCTTGAGAAACAAGGGGGTCTAATATTAAACACAGCTTAAATACTTACTTTGTAACGGGAGGTTAAGGTTGGTCCTAGCTTAGTTGGTACGGTGTTTCTTCGTTGTTCCGCGGGATCGGGTTCGGTACCAGAACGCACGACCTATGTTTTTCTCATTTTTTTTTGTTTTATAAATATACTTGTAATCATAATTTAATAATCTCGTTGTCAATTAAAAATTATAATATTGTACACCAATTATTATTTTAACTTATTTATTTTTTTACTTGTAAATAAATAGTTGTATAAAACATCATAAAACTGTTATTATTTTTTAAAATCACTTTTAAAACTTATTTCATATATTTTTATCGGTATTGAAACATTGTATCAATTCGTGATTTTAAAGAAACATCATATATGTATTGTCTTAATAAAGGAAGTCAATACGATGATAATATTATTCTGTTATTAAAGTAACATTAAAGCTATATTAAAAATTAGCATCAGAATTAAATTACAACATATTTTTTGCTTATTAAAGATTTTTAAATTTGTAATACGTATGCTTGCGGTTTGAATTATTTTGCTTTCTCCTTTATTTTCTTTCTGCTTTTCTTTCTATTTTATCATAACTAGAGAGCTTCACGACAGATTTTGTAACGATTTCGGAATTTTTGTTATTCAATAATAGATCGAAATTTTGGTGTGAATCATCTAACCGGTGTTGCTTATATGCTGCATTTTTCAGGAAGTATTAACATGTATGAGATAGAAGAAAGTTTTGGGATTGCCACATCCGACTAGTTTAATTATATATTTTTTTTAATAATAGCATTTCAGAATCTATATATGATGCATGGTTTTTAGATCTTGTTGTAAACTTGAACGAGATATGGGGTATTTTTTTAGTCGCCCATTCGTCTAAACGCATTTTAATCTCGATTTAATATATTCCAAATGAAGGTTATTTTATTTTCTTTGCCTCTCATACGTTATCACAAGCTTCACCAATAATATAATAACCAAGTTATAATATTTTTTAAAAACATTTTGCTTTTTGTGTGTGTAAGAATACAACTTATTCAATTTCAAGCTTTATTGGAAACTCAATTTTCTCTGAAGTTATCGCAAAATCAATATGTACGTAACACAAAATAACAACCGGTATGCATCTTTATGAAAAACAAGTTCAAAATAAATTGAAATAAAATATGCAAAATGAATTGAAAGGAAACTTCCAGTGGTTAAATATTTAAAGGACCTTAAATAGACCATATTCAAAAGTTAAAACAGAATAAAATTTCTTTAAAATGTAGACACTGCATTTTAGGAAAATATATGGTAAAATATGTTACTCTGAAATTGTAACGTTTAATGTTCTTTTAATACTTTCCAAAAAAGTTGATAAGCATTATTATAACTAAATTTGTAAATTCGCTTTGTCTGTCTGTCTGTCCGTGCTCTAACTCACGTAAATATTGTCCCATTGCCATGAAATTCATAAATGCTTTTGTGTATCACTACGCCATGTTCGTTATTGAAAACTAAGTGTGTAGCATTAGCGGTTCATTTACAGGGACACTGAAAAGGATTCCGCTATGTTACGGTTTATGGAGAAAAATCATTTGCGGTGTATTTTAATGATATTACACTATTTTAAACACACTGAAATTTATTTAAATCACTGAGGTGAACTACACAGCACTTACTGCAAAATAGGTTGTGCAATAGAATATATATTTCATTTACAGGGACGCACAATAGAATTTGGCTACAAAAGAAATTGAACTATTGAAACCTATGAACACTAACAAATGCGTTTTCATTTGTGGTACGCGTTTTTAAATTGGACTGTTTCTTAATTATTACATGACGTATATAAATTTTGTAGATCATATACAAGGCTACACAAAAGTTCTCAACTACATTATCCATGGAAGTTACTGAATAGAAATTTTCGACTGTTTTGTTCGTTCAACTGAACTATCTTTTATCATACTATGTATATAAATACAAATCGAATCTATAGATGATATACAGGAATGATGCATTCAAATGCATTATGCGTTTTTAAATTGAACCATTAAAAAAAAAATCGATGTGTATAAATTATATAGATAATATTCAGTTCTGTACAAAAATTATCAACTATATTTCAGTTTATGCACGGAAATTGCTGAATGGAAATTTTCAACCGTGCTTTTCGTTTAAGGGGGTCCGGAACACATTTTAAAATAATTTCTATTTATTGAGTTAAAATTTTGAATTTTTCGTGATGGTTAACCATATTATTTTTAAACAAAATTACATGATAGAATTTCTCTTTTTTTTAAATTTAAAATTTATTAAAAAAGTGGGGTAATTTAAAATCGTTATAACTCGAAATATTATTTGAAGAATTTCAATTTTTTTCATTAAAATAAACAAAAAGATATAAGTTTGATAAAAGTAATTTTGATCCAGCATTTTAAAAAATATTAATTAAAAAAATGGAAATTTTTAAAGTAAAAATGTAATAGAAATTATGTAACTTTTTAAAAAATATCATATTTTCAAAAGTACACATTTTTTTTTTAAATTTTCTCAAACCAAATTAAAGTAAAATATTTGAAAAAGACATGCCTCAAGTTTGAACCATTTATCTTTAACGGTTCTTGAGTTATAACAATTTAAATACGAGAAATGTTGAAAAAATCCATCATGAAGAACAACGCATTTTCAAACGAAGTCGTTTTCATGACAACCATTGCTTGAAAGCTAAATTTTGAAAAAAAAAAAAAAAAAAAAAAAAAAAAAAAACGAAAAAATTAATATTTCCTGTTCTAATTATGATAGAAACATGTTTTGAATGTCAGTTGAAATGTCAAAAAAATTTTTAATGCAATAAAACTTCTTTAGAAATTTTGAAGATTTTTGTGTCCCGAACCCCCTTAACTGAATTAACATTTAACATACTACGTAATATATATACAAACTATAGATCCTATACAGGCTACACAAAACAAATAGGATATTTTCAGGACTACTCGTAGTCATTTTAGAAATTGGATTTCCAAATGCTTTATGCATTTTCCAAATTGTTCAATTAGACATTAAACTTTACCTTAAAAAAATGTGAAGTTTTGTTTCAGTATTCTAAATGTGTTGGAAAGTGCTGTATAATCTGTGCCGGACGCATGATTTTTTATTCTTGTTTAAATATAAATTAATTTATTGTTTCAGGAAATAATATGCCTACGTACAGATTACAACAATTCAACAAGAGAAACAATTTTTAAATGATTATTTTGAAATTATCATAAAACTTTTAAATACAGTTTAACAGAGAATGCAAAGAATAAAGTTTAGACTTTATTATAGTATTTCCAGTATTTCTATATTCTAGTATGTCTAGATTTTATGGAATAAAATTTCTTTAAAACCTAGCTTTCATATTTTGATAAAAAGATACAGAATAAACCTGTGTAGATTTGTCTGTAAATTTCTAGTATATCTCGATTATATATATATATATATATATGTGTGTATGTATGTATATATAAATATGTATATATAAACGTTTTATCTAGACTTCATATTTCTCTAAAAAGACACACGTTAAAAAAATACAAATGTTTCTTAATTAGAAAAATAAAATCCTTATAAAATACAAAATAACACAAAGGACCCGCTTCGGGATGGACATTTTAACAGCCCGTCCTCAGGCAAAATAAACACGTGTCCGAAAGCAGAGAAGGTCATAAGTTTTATTTTTCTAATTATGATTTATCATCAGTTTTTCGGTGGTGTTTCATCTGTTTCTTAATCTTTGAAAATATACAATAATCATTTCCGAGTTACCCACGATTCCGAAAATATTTTAGCAAGCACTGAATTTAGAAAGCACTGAAATCAATCTATTTTTGAGATTTAAAGAAGCATGTTCAAAAACGAATTTTATTTTGCTACCTTAGACCTTTGGAAAAAAATTTCTGACTAGTTTCTATCGTTTATTAATCAGTTCTGTCCAAGAGGCATTTCAGTTTTTAGGATACTAACAATTCTTAATTAAATATTTTTAGCTGCGTAACTGCATTTACAGATGCAAGAGTACCAAAATAGTATTCATTTTTATGTTAATATTAATGATGTTAACTTATCATGTTTGTACATAAAACATGTTTGTTGAACGTGAAAATGTGACTGAGAATAAATAGCATTAGAAAAACCTCTATTCTAAGTTGAGGAAACTGATTAATACAGCATAACAACTACTTGTATAGGTTTCCAAGAACCGGTGGCAGCAAAAGAAACTTTTTTTTTTTAATGCTTCTTTAAATCTCGAACATACATTAGTTTTTGTGGTTTCAAAGGATAATGAATGTTTTTGTTATTGAGGGTAACTTGAAATTGAGGTAATTCACTGTAAAAAAAGCGGACGGAAATACGGATATACTACTGGCGATCTAGACGCCAGGACTATTTCCGTATTTTAACGGAACTTTTTCCCGGTAAATTAGAGAAAAATTTCCGTTAAATTCCAAAAAAACGGAAAATGTTCTGTAATTTACCGGGAAAATTTTCCGTTAAAAAACGGAATTAGTACTGGCGTCTAGATTGCCAGTAGTATTTCCGTATTTTAGCCCGTTTTTTTTTTGTTTTTTTTACAGTGTTGAATATTTTCGTTTGTGGTTATATTATATTTTCCCAGGCCTATAGATGAAGAAACATTTGTCTTTTTTCACAGTGTATATAATGGCGTGTTATATTTTAAGCAAAGGAATTTAATAATGCATTCCTGTTAAATTTTTAGTTTTAAGATATCTGCTTACGTTCGGAGCGCTTTTTTTTTTTTTAAATGTACAATATTGAATAAATACGCATATTTTTAGTTCAATTGTAATACAGAATGATGAAAAACATAAACTCTTAACAATATCTTCATAACATTTTTACAAATTCGAGTTATTAGCAAGATTTCATACTTACGCTAGATAGCGTACATTCAATTCATCTAAATATATTTAAATTCTTACAAAATTTTACTGAAATATATTTAAAACAGTTTATGTAATGAAGTTTATCGAACATAGAAATAACGGAAAAATTGATTTTCTAGAAATCGCATTCACAGATTTCGTATCTATAAAATTAATCTAGAAATATCAATTAATGTTTAATAGTGTTTTTAGGTTAAAAAGTTAGAAAATTATGCATAGAAACATTGTTCAAAGTTCTCCTGACCTTCGCAACGCCCACGTCAGATAGTTGGCTGATTACTTCCTGTTTATTAAATCGGCCATAACCTCTCTTTTAGAAACCGTAGGAATAAAATTGAAACATATTTTGATTTGTAAAAATTGCTCTTTTAAATAATTTTTTTTTATTCAAAAATTTTCATTAAAACAGCCATTTTAATGTAGACTTAATGCAAATTCCTTAAAGATTTTTCTAATTATAAATTGATTTATCATTTGAGATCATAACGCCTACGTGCAAATTACAGTAGATGAGTGAGAAAACGAATATTTAATTAACTTTTTTGAAAGTATCACAAAACATTCAAATAAAGTTTAACAGAAAATTTTAATATTAAAAGTTATCTTTCATTATGAACTTTTAACTAAATAATAAAATTTTCTTTAAAATCTAGACGCTATATTTTAACTAAAAGATATGTAATATTGCGCTACTGTTAAGCTATAACATTCTAGGTGTCTTTAAAGAAAAATAATTTATTGTTTCAGACAATAACACCTACGTGGAAAATTACAACACATCAGCGAAAATAAGAATTTCCAACTAATTATTCTGAAATTAGCTCAAAAGTTTTAAAGACATTTTAACAGTAAATGTGAAGTCATTTTTGAACTTTCAGAAAAGAAACTGGAAATCAAAAGGAATTTCTTCAAATGACTTGAATTACAAAGATTAAAGAAAGAGTGAAAAATATGTAAATTTGAACATTGTCTGGAATTTTTTATTTCTGTAACGGTAAGCCTTATGAATTAAATGTTATTTCATAAATTAAACGACCGGATTACCTTAATAAGTGTCGGAAATATTAAAGCTTCTTATATTAGCAATTAGGAGACTAACTTGTACAAAATTTTATAATTACATGTAATGATGGCTACTTTTTTAAATTTTTACTTAAAAAAAAGTATGTTTAATATCTATTCATTTTAATTTGTAAAAGAGATAATTTCTCCAATCCACAATCAGATAGAATGTTTTATAAACAGTTTACTTTTGGTTCCAAATAAAATATTATGATTTCACAATCCTCAGAATCATTTGACCAATCATGAGGCAACACGAAAGAATTGTGGATATTATTTTTTTTTTCACTTGTACTCGGACATTTTTTTTCTGATATAAATGATCGACACGCACATATATATGCATAGAATTTAGGCCAAAAAAAAGTATCAAATTTAATGAAAAGTGAGTGCAATATATATACAAGGATTGTGAATATTTGAAGTAGTGTCAACATAGATCGAAAAAAATTGATAATGAACTTACAAGTAAATTTGCATTACATTCCTTGAATACAATCATCAGAAATGTTTAGTACCTTTTGCCAAATGTTGGGAAGACGTAGAATACCTTTGGCAAGGTGTTTGTTGTTGATGACTGCGACGGAGCACTCTACTGTTCGACTGAGACCAAATTCTACGGATGATTTCCGGACAGTCCATCGACAGTCTATGGAAAGGAGACCACTCACGGTGTCAATTTTATCTTTAGAAATGGACAACCGACATGCGCTGTGCAAATCCACAGTCTCATTTCACCCGCACGAAATGCTTTGACTCATCGTGCAACCATGCTGTACGGAAACGCATTCTCTCACAGGTTTCACGTAATCTTCGATAACATTCAGATGCATTTTTGCCACTGACAACATCAATTTTAATCCACGACTGATGCACTGATCACTTTTTGTAAACATGCTTTAGAGTGGTAAAAATGACACTTTCCACTTCAACACCACACAGCAACTACCCCTTGTAACTGGATCAACTGTTTAATGCACTCTACATATCAATAACTGCACCACCTCACTGCTACCATATCTTCTTTGCACATGCCAAATTTCTGAGACTTTCATGACTACGTTACTAATACTTCATTTACAACCCTCGTATGATATATATTCCAACTAATTATTCTGAAATTAGCTCAAAAGTTTTAAAGACATTTTAACAGTAAATGTGAAGTCATTTTTGAACTTTCAGAAAAGAAACTGGAAATCAAAAGGAATTTCTTCGAATGACTTGAATTACAAAGATTAAAGAAAGAGTGAAAAATATGTAAATTTGAACATTGTCAAATTCATAAGTTGGTGTTTCATAAAAGATGGGCAAAACTTTAAGAGTGATAGCACACATCCAAACAAAAAACTTTCATCAAAGAATGCATGGTCAGAATTAAAATGCAAATGTGGTAGAGGGCACCAATGATGATGTTGTTATACGAGCCAAAAACACAGAAAGAACGATTAAGTGACAAAAGCAAGATGGGAAACCGCTCTCTGTACAATCGTTGAGCCTCTGAGCCATTTTCATTTTCAGTACTGTAGATAAAATGCATATCATCCTTTTCACTATTAGTGAAAGGCAACATCTTCCGATAAGTTCCTACCGTGATCGACAGTTGCACACTCGGATCAGCGACATTTATGTGTTAATTCAGGCGAAATTTTGCATACCCGTTCTTCTTCTTCCCCATATCATATTTTAATGCTTTTATTGTCGTTCTTCTTCCGCTAAATCACAACAGGACTAGAGCTTTAACGTTTGCATGGATCAAGTTTCCAAATCACCCAGCACCTTTGAGTTTTATTTCCGACCATGTATTCTTTGATGAAAGTTGTTTGTTAGGATGTGTACTATCACCTTTTACAGTTTAGCACATCTTTTATGAAACACCTTGTATATATATATATATATATATGTGTATATAATAAAATAGAATAAAATATATATATATGCATATATATAATTCAGTAACGAATACAGCTACTCGTTCGGGGCATGCTCATTTTCACCAGTTTTTCTGAATAGTCTTCATCGCCTTATTTAACCGTAAACACTACCTACAAAACTTATTACAAAAAATTACTAGAAATTATTAATGGTAAAAAGCATGGCTCTGCTTAAATAGGAGGATTTTCCCTTGATATGTGTCTATGTACATATATGCGTGTGTATGTGTGTGTAAGTGTGTGACATTCTGTTTTGTAACATCCTGCTCTGCTTTTTTAAGTTGGGGCGATTTACTTGAATGAAGCAGATTTCTAGTAGATTGAGTTTTGACCCAGTCGTTTTAGAGTGACGCTGTACTGTAGTCGAAGCACTAGAGGATTTTGCATTTTTTGAAGCTGGATTCAATGATTCGAGTATGAAATCTCTGCAGACAAACTAACAAAAAGTGTCGTGATTTTCCCCAGAGTTTAGGAGTCAGTCGGTAAGTCAACACATTTGTTAAGTAGTAGCTTTTTACAGTCTTTACGGAAGGCGTAACACGATAAAAAAAAAATAACTATTGAATTCAACATATCGAAGGTTGATAAGCAATTTCAATATATTATTAAATTAAGTTAAAACTGTAACTAAAACTAGATTTTAAGGTATCTCCATAATATTAACTGTCTTAAACTACTCTCATAATAAACGCAAGGATTTCAGAGATTGGTGATGACTGCACATATTTTAAAGGCAAGAGAAAAAGAAAAGGTTGTTTCCCCGAGTGCGTGCATTCGCTTATATCGATGGGTGAAGACAAGGAAATAGAACAGTTCGGTAGCAGGCGCCAGCTAACCAGCGCATTTGACCACGCTCTTTCATTGCATATGAAGAAAACAGCTATAATAAGGTATTGAATTTGCGCGAAAAATTCTTACACGAAATCTTTGAAAAAAAAAAAAAGACTACTTTAAATTGGGTCGAATTTTTGATACGGAAAACTTAACATACCAGGTGCAGAAATAGTGTAATTTTGATATAGATAAAGTAATAAAAATATTACAATGTGGAAATAAGTAAGTTATATCGGAAAAATTATAGAAATATAATATAGGGGAGACAAGGGACGGTTGACCATACAGGAGGCTTGATCCACCCATCTATTTTCATATTTGAAACGTTTCATAGAGAAATCGAAATAGGTGTGGGAAAAATCAATTGTGAGGCGTTTTCAATCTAAAAGTTGTATTTTTTAGAAATATTTTGTAAGCTTTTTTCAGATAAATTATATCATAGAAATTTAAGTAAGTAGATTTAAAATAATGCAGAAATACCGAACATTCATTCCAAGCATAAAGATTGTACAGTAAGTTAGGCTTAACATAACAATGTGCTATTCTTTAGAAAAGGTCTATGAAGGGAGGCTTGACCCGGTGAATGTGAGGGAGGGTTGACCAGATGCTCAAGGCTCCCTTAATTAAGTGGTTTTGGAAATCCTTTTATTATACACTGAGCATAATGAAAAGTTAATGGTTATATATATAAAAGAATGTAAATTTATTCTGTAAAGCTACAGTAAAATGGTGTGATGGAAAAGAAAATGTTTAAAACTGACTAAAGAAAGATGTGAAAAATTGCCAGAAAATGGGAAAGTTGATACGAACTTGTTTCCATTTAAATATTACTTACAATAGGTAAATAGAAACAGTGGTAAAGACTAGAAAAAACTAGAAAGGATGAAAGCAGCAGTCTTACCCCTTTCAGCGGAAGTGGTATGTTTATAAAACCACTTAATTTTAATTCCAAAACGTAGCAGTGGCACCGGAATTTTGCTAAATTCTTTTGCATTTAATATGTATGTGAATTATAGCCTTTTTCTTATTTCCAAATAAATTTGTTCTTAAATTCCAGTGCCAGTCATACATTTCAACATTTTAGTATTGAAAGTTCTTTGCTCCTTGGTTTAAATAATATTAATGATAAGTTAAGTGCTCATGCGGCTGCAAAAGAACATAGCATCGATCGAAAAACTTTAGGAAAGTCTGTAGATAAATTTCATCAGGGTGAATACAGTGAGATGAAGCCAAACTACAGCTCATATTCAAAATATTAGAATACTGTCAGACCTCGTTATCCCAACACCCGGTTTTCACGTCACTTCGCTTATCACGTCAGTTTTTCAAATTCTCGATTTTCTGTATATGATTTTAATGTAAGTAAACTCCGGATTTTACGTCGTTGAATAATGTTCATCTCCAGATATCCCGACGGTTTAGGAAAATTATCCATTTTTCTTAATCCATCTTATGAGCACAGAAATTAAGCTGTAAGAAATGTCTTATCCAAACTTTTCACAAAAGTGTCTAAAATAAACCATTGAGATAAATGAGAAATTTTACTTGAATTTTTTATCTGAATAAATATACCCACATACTAGGAATGACCCACTTAAGCACTGGACTGACGTATCAGTCTACTCCCGGTCTTTTTTCTGGTCAGGCGGCGCTTTCTTGAGGTTACACGGCTTTTTTCATTCGTCTAAAACCGAAGCATTGCATTGCATTTAAACGATAAAAAATTATCTAACATCCATTTCTGAAACAACGAATATTGATCACAATTCACTGAGTAATATTAAAAAAATAATTATAGGAAGCACATCTAGGAATAAGCAAATCTTAATTCATCAATTTTTCATGCAACAATAACAAAATAAGTCATCATAAATCTGATTTTTATTCTTTTCAGTTTTGTTTATTTTGTTTAATAATAATGTTTTATTGCTTAAATCTTCAAGAACAGTTATGAATTTAAAATTGTCTTAAATATATTACGAATACAGCTTTTTTTAAATATATTTTTCTCCAACTCCGGTTACCGCGACACTCCGCTTATAAAGACACTTTTTTCTGGTCATTAGAGTGTCGGGATAACGAGGTTCGACTGTAATTACTTCTTTTTGCAAATTGAAAATGTCGTTTATTAATTTACTGTCTTTTAATGCAAATAGGCATACGTTATTTTTATTAAGAACTTATTGTTGATAAAACTTATTTATTATCTTAAAATTAATATCATTTTTGAAAAAAATAATTGAAAAAAAAAACAGTGGCACTCCGGGAGTGCCAATAGAAGGGAAAACTTCAACAATTACGTGTGTGTTTTTTTAATCGTCAGGAAATGTTTTATTGTGCAGGAAATACTTTTAAATGTAGTGTTTTTTTATTCATTGTTATAAACTATTACTACCAAAATTATATTACAATTTTCATTTAATGCGATAAATAAGCAACAGTAGCCAGGTTACCTTGTAAAATAAAGTAACGCCATTTTTGTGTCAATTAGGTACCCAAGTGCGTATCTGGCATCTGTGCCCCGTATTTTATCTTCCGTAATCGAAATTCCCGCCAATACTGTTGGTCACTGACCAGACCATCAACACGATAAAATACAGCGTTATCGATTTTTAGTTACACGAAATAGGTAGGTCACGAATACGGTATAATTCATTTTAACTGACGAAGAACAAAATAATAATTTGTTTTACCAAATGTTGTTTTGGTGAATTTAAATATTTCTGCAAGTCAAATAATTCTGCAAGTATGTTAACATTTCTTTATAAATAATTGCTCTTATGCTTTTGCTATATTTAAAACCACTACCATATTATTAGAAATATCGCTATAGTTTGATGCTATGACATACACCATAACGCAAAAATAACACGAATTTTAAAAACAAGAGAGTTTTTCTGCTAAACTTACCCGATATTTGATCGAATAGTTCACTTTTGCTGCCAACTACTGACATAAATAACAACTGTTGAATAAAGATAATTTTATTTTGCTAGAGCAAGGTAGTTTTATTTTAGCAAGAGTCACGAGACTTGGCTAATTTTTACATGAGATGTTTTTGATGAGATTTCCTTTTTCTAACTCTTGTACGTGTATTTCGGGAACCAATAGCGCACAGGCAAGCATACGGCGCGTTAGCTTGTAAATTTTTGTTATTGATTAAGCAATCAATAACAATTAATTGCCCGCCCACCTCATACCGAACTATGCACAATACATGTACATACTTATATACAGAGGTGTCGGTTACAATAACAGTATCACGAGTTCAATGGTTTTTCCCATCTCAAAAAATGCCAAACGCGCCCAAAGAAGCTTTCACTTCAATAATGAAAGTATCAAGTATTTGTCTTTAACAATAAACACAACAGCACACTGCAACGAAAATGTAAATTTTGTGTGTGTTCCTGTGTGAACGCCGGTAGAAAAAGTGAGTTTTAGCTTCGTTCTTCTTTTGCAGATTGAGCTGAAGAGGGAAAAGTTCCTGTCATTCACCGCTTGGCGCACTAGTGTCTATGTACCAAAATGCTAGCATGTCGGTTACGTAACAGTGTCTCCAAATCAGTGGTTTTTCTCCATATCAAAAAAAGCTCAACGCGCCTAATGAAGTTTTCACTTCAAAAATTATTTTGAAAAGTCAAAATATTAGAATATTTATTCAAGTGGTTCAAAATATTAGAATATTTATTCAAGTGGTTCAAAATATTAGAATATTCCACATTATTTATCCTTTAATTATCACCAATTCATAACTGGTTGGCATCATTGATTAAAATCCGCCGATTTTATTTAAAATCAGTATTCTTTTTGCAGTTTGTTTGCTTTTTCGCTTTAAAATAGTCTTTTGTGTTTGATATTCCTGAATCTATTAAACTTCGTATGGTTGATTTGTATCACCACGGTAAAAATCAATGTTATATAGCGAATTATTTACATTGTTCGCAATCAAGCGTTATTAAAATACTAACACATTATTCAAAAAATGGAAATTTTCAAAATAATCGCCGAAATGGTCGCCGAAAACTAAAAATATCTGCTAGAGATGACAGGAAACTGAAGCTTATAGTTAAGGAAAATCGTTTTAAAAGTATGCGATTCTTGCACCGAAAATGGAAAGAAGAAGGAGTTGACATTTCTACATCGACAACGTTAAGACGTCTCCATAAATTTAAGTTTGAATCTCGCGTACCGAAAACAAAATCCTCTCATGACTGCAAAACAAAAGCGTGTAAGATTGAATTGGCGTAAATCAAGACGTTTATGGAATGAAGAAGATTAGAAAAATATATTATTTAGTGATGAAAGTATGTTTTGTGTTTCATATGATAATCAAAGTATTCGAGTTTGGAGAATGAAGTAAGAAGCATTTGATAATGACTGCTTTAAACGTTCCGTAAAATTTCTGCTAATGCCATGGTTTGGGGTTGCATGAGTGCAGAAGGACCTGGGAAGTTATGCATCGCCTACGGAAAGGTTAACTCTCAGATATATCAAGAAATTTTGGAATATTGCATGATTCCATCATCAGAAGATTTATTTGAAGATGATTTCATCTTTCATCAAGATCTAGCGTCAACGCATACCTCGGGGTCAACTAAGAATTAGTTCCGTCAACGCAACATTAAGGTACTTCCTTGGCCACCAAATTCACCCGACCTTAATCCCATCGAAAACTTATGGTGTATAATAAAGAAAAATCTCCAAGAAAATATTTCTTCATGTAAAACCGAGTTAGCGGCACGTACAAAGTCCATTTGGGCTGATATTTATAGAAATGTTTGTAAACACCTTGTATATAGTATGCAAGAACGATTGTATATTGTTATGAAAGCTAAAGGAAATGCTACAAAATAGTAACTACCATCTACTTCATATTGATAAGGGATTATTTTTGCGTAAAATAAAATATTCTAATTTTGAACCAATCTAAATTTTATTCTAATATTTTGATGTATTTCAGAAAGCTGTATACCTAATTTATTGTACTGTATTTTATGTTTTGTAAATGTCAAAATCTTATCTTAACATTCCAGATTTAATTTATAAGAAATTTAATTGCATTTACTTAGTATAAAAAATAAATAAATGAAAAATAATTTTTTCTTATTACTTTTTCTCAAATATTCTAATATTTTGAATATGAGCTGTATATGACAACTAGAATTGTCAGGTCGAGTGTCACATAAAATAGGACAAGGAGACAAAAAAAAAAGCGGGTCAGTGACTCTTAAAGCTGGACATAAGAACATCAAACACTATGAAAACGGAACCTGTCTCTAACAGAATACTGCCTTAAATGTTAAAATTTCATTTTCTCAGCTGTTCAATTATACCTGCTCAGACAAAATCCAGTTTAAAATAAAAAAATTCTCCTCTGACTAGCGATTGCGTCTCAACAGGTTTGTTTAAGCATCATATTTTAATATATATATATATATATATTATAATAATTAAAGCATGTAGCATAAAGTTATTTTGCTTTTTTTAGACTGATTTTATTTCTTTTCACAAATATTGCAATATAAAACAAAGTGGGCTAAGCCTCCCATATAGTGGGTCAAACCTCCCATATGTGGGGAGCCTTGACCCATTATTTTCTCCTGAATAAAATAAATGATTTTTCAAATTTCTTATATGTTATACTTATGTAGCAATTTTATTTTGATGACTCATTGTATAACGAATAAAATGATATGTAAAACTTTATTCTTTGTTCAATATTTAAAAAATAAAAAAATATTTTGTAAAAAGTGGGTCAACCCTCCCTAGTACCCCCTATATATATAATTGATGGTCTATGTGCAGGACAACGTTCACATAATTTGGCTGTTTTACGCATTTTTTTTTTTTTTTAATAGCTTGAAAAATAGTGTTTCATAATAACAATCTACTATACAAACAAAATTTATATTGTTTCAGTAATAAAAATTAAATATTTATTAATGGCGAAAATTCCGAAAGTTTTTAAAATCATGTGGAAACATCAAACACAATTAAGAATATTAACAGAAAGAACAACATTTTGCATTAATTCACATATTCATTTATAACACAGTATGTTAAAAATCGCGAAAATTTAAGCGACGCAATTTTCGGAAAATCGTACGCACAATTTGTAAGATAATAATTCTAAATATGATTATTTTTAAAAATGAACATTCTTTAGCAGTATAAAGCGATAGATGAAGTTCTTTTTTGCCGTAACTTTCATTCTAATGCAAAATGTTGTGTTTAACATATTTTAAATTAACAAAATTTTTAAAGAGTGAATTCAAATTTTTGATATATTTAAAGTTTACCTGGCTTCTTAAGATAACTGTTTAAATATAAGTTATTTTATTACTTTAGACAATAGAGTCTACGCACAAAATACAATACATCAGCGAGAATAAGAATTCCTAACTAATTATTTTCAAAGTAAACGGAAACTTTAAACACAGTTTAACAGAAAATGTGAAGTACTTTTCGAACTTTCAGCAAAGAAAGTAGAACTGAAAAGGAATCTCTTCAAATGTGTCCAATTACGAAAGTTGCAGAAATAAAGAAAAATGTCTTATGTGAATTGTTTAGGAAGTGGATGTTACTGTCTTGATAACTATAGGTCATATTAATTGTTATATTTGAAATAAATGATCGGATATCATGTTATTTGAATGCAATTCAATCATTCTTTATCATGTGTTATATTTTTAACCTCTTCGGTCCCTGGGTCCCCATACGGGGACCTCGGTTCTTTGCCTTAAAAAACTAAAATTTCCGATTTTTTTACATTTTCACATCACTTCTTAATAGCTGAATGTTTTTGCATTCAAAGCAAACGAATAAATGGCAGCATCTAAGCTGATTCTCGCATAAAATAAATGTTATTTTCATCTGAATTTGCAAAATGCCTATAAATGCCCAAAAGACAGTATGACCAAGAAAGTGAGAAATTTTCATAATTATTTAACTTAAATTTTTTTTAATAAAAAATTTTGAGGATTTATAGATCATTTACTTGTTTAAAGCTCTTAAATTTGCAATTGCGTTAATTTAGGCTAATGGTTATTAAATTGATATTTTTAACGGTTTTGTAGTTTTAGATCCATATATTTGAACCTAAATTACTAAGCGCCTAAAGGGTCAATTTGAGAAAAGATATTTTTTCTGTCATTTACGATGTCATTTTGTTTGGAAAAAAACAATGAATAAGGGTTTGTATTATTATTTTATCTTCAAAACTGAAGAGGTTAAAGTTACTACATATACAGCGGATTTCATGTTTTAATATTATAATAACAAGGGGATCGAACCCGAGCTCCTCGGGTTACAGAATATAGGTGAAAACCATTTTATTTTATTTTTTAACTCTAATTATTTTTTTACATGTAATATATATTTTAGATTGCTCACTAACATCAAAAAGAATTTTTATATGAAAATTTCAATTATCCAATCAAATAAAGTTTCGAAATTTATTAAAAGCGATACTTTCACATGTCACCGCATGCCAGGAGTTATTAAACTAAGATTTTTCGACTTACGTCAGTCTTTCCGACCATTTCGGTGCTTTAAGCGCGTGGTTCAATCACATGTCTGTTAAATTTGTTTCTTATTTACATTATTTTATTTCTTTTTCTATAGAGGAAGTTTCAATTTTGTTATGGAACATTAGACAGAAAAAAATGCTGAACTTTTTACATTGTTATAACCCCTTGAGGGGCAAGCAAAAATGACTTTAAATGTTGAATTCTCACCGGAATAATCGAAAAATTTTATTTTTAAATAAGGAAAAGCAATTTTTCAACGATTTTCCTCCAAAGTTAAAAATATAAAATTTTGTAAAAATTTTCTGGTGAAAATCTTGTTTAAATTAGGTGGGATATATTTTATCCCACCGCCCCTCAAGGGGTTAAGGGCAAGCGGATTAACCTTTCGTAATCGAGCTACACATGAAAGAGATAAATTTAAAAATAAATTATGATTGAAAATCTATATATGTATTACGCTATCGTACGTGGCACAGAAACCATGATTATTTGTTAATTGTTTAATGGCAAAGCCCAAATGAAACGCATCTCATTGGTTATTTTGTAATATTTTTAAAAGGGGAATAACAATAAACAAATAAAAGTTTAATTATTAACTATAGAAAAAAAATTATATAATTAAAAAAAATAAAATTAAAGTAAATAAACAATTTATTAATAAATAAACAACAACATCCGGTTTACCATACCAAGCAAAATAACGACACTTTGGCGCCAGTTAAGTACCCCGGTGCGTATATGACACTTGCGTCAGAAAAAAGACGCGCCAACGTAGTACATATATGACACCTGTGCCGTCTTTAATTCATCTAATTTAAAATACAGTAAATAAATAAATAAATGAAGGCACTTTTCCCGTATAGGTACTTGGCGAAATAGAGAAAAGGTCCATGGCGAGAAAAGAATTTTTTTTCTAGCAACCGATTTAATCAAAATATTTTTTTTTTTCAAATAAAACTACATAAAAGTCGCCATCATGATCGCAAAGAACTCGTACTTTTATGTTAGCTGGGCGCAATTCTCGCCAATAGCATTTTTTAACTCGCCAGCAGCATTTTTTTATTTTTCGAGGGGTAAATTAAAACAATGCTTTGATGTTGAAATTAAATGGTTAATGGTTTATTATTTATTCTTTTTCTTTTTCTAAAGAATTTTTTTTTTTTTTTTTTTTTTTTTTAGAAAGGATTATATTTTAATCTGAATTAACGAAGCATGGAAAAAAAATACGACGGGTACAATGTTTGGCGATTTATCACCTGTCCCCGACTAACATAAAAGTAGCGAGTCCTCGATTTCTCTATCAAAATCTTCCAATTTGGCGAAGGGTTGAGCAAGTAAATTAAATTATGAATAAAAGTAACATGATACAATGCCTAGCATACATTTAAGGGAGACCAAATTGGTCGCCGCGGTCGGCTAGTTATTTAAAAAACCATGATAACTCAGTCAATTAAGATACAATTTTCAAACAAATTGCATTTGAGAGTAGATTTTTTTCTCTATTTGACGGTTTAAAAATTGAAAATGTGTGATATTTAGAAATTTAAAAAATCGCTGACATAGCACGTATTTTAATTTCAATTTTATTTTCAGTTTTTATGAGAAAATGGCAACAAAAAAGGTACAGAAATTTAATATTTTCATTCTTCCGTGATTATTTTCCCTTTATTTTCAACCCTCCACGACTTTCAACAGAAATGGAGTTCTTCAGTTGCCACAATTACAAAAAATGTATTCAAAACCACAAAAAATTAATATCTCAAAATTAAATTGAGATACAGCTTTCAAACAAACTGCATTTAAAAGAGCATTTTTTTCCTTATACGACGGTGTAAAAATTTAAAATGTGCGATGTTTAGAAGTTTAAAAATTTGCAGTGGAGAAAATCGCAAAACCAAAATTTTATTTCAAATTTCAAAGTGTTGCCATTCGCAGAATGACGTATGCGTTACGCACAGATATGTTTGTCCTTTATAATATAGATAGATCTTTGTTCTATGTATAGATTTGTAGTACAGCTTTTCAGGATGAATATAATAAGTTAATTTATATTTTAAAAATTAACTGCCAAAGGATATGTTACAACAACAAAGATAACAATCGAATTATTGCTTAATTGCTTTAATTACCATTTATAACAAAACTATAATTAGCTACACCGAAGAATAGTAGAAATGTATCCCGAAGATTAATGCGTAGAAATAGTGATAGACAAAATAATAAAATACTAGAAAACAAGAGTTCTGCTTTTCAGAATTTAGTGTCGCCTCCAATGAAATATATATATATATATATATATATGTATATATAAATAGTACAAAACATATTTCAATTTCAAGACTTAAAGCACACGCTTTTATTTTATGTAAAATGACGTCATCCGCATCCGCTTAAGAATTCCACATTTACGATCCACTCTTATATATCTACTACAGTAAAGCATGCATAGGGCGTTACTATCGCAAAGTAATACACAAATGCAGCAAAAAGATGCCGTCATTAAAGAAACTCGGCAAAAAAAGGTTATCTTATGATTCACAGGCCTTCATTTGTTTGTAACATTAATTTAGATACATAAAATTAAATATTGTTTATAATAGCTCCATGTTTTAACAGAAATTATTCGTTTATATTTCTCCAAAATTGCACGTATTTTAATTACATTTTCTTTCGATTGCTATGAGAAAATGACAACAAAAATATATAATTACTATTTTAGAACTATTTTTCCTTTACTTTCTACAGAAATGGAGTACTTTCGTTGCGAATATTAAGAAAACGGCTCTAACAACTACAAAAATATATTAATATTTCAAAAATAAATAGAGATATAGTTTTCAAACAAATTGCATTTAAAAGTACTTTTTTCCCAATACGACGATATAAAAATTGAAAATATGCGATGCTGCGAAGTTTAAAAATTGCTATAGAGTATTTAATCGCACGATGATACATCTGCTTTGTTTTACAACTCAATACAATGCTTATAAAACGTAAAATTATTTTTGCAGACGACACAAAATAACCTGGGAGAAAAAAATAGCATACCCGAGGCTAATAGTCGCCAATGGCAGAGCTAATTTAATAATCTATAGATGAAGCACAAATTTTATATTATTTTTAAATTAGTGTTCGTCACAAAAAAATAATGTTACACTTAACAACAAGGCTCTCGTAAAACAATACAGGTGTATCATTGTACGGCTAAGTACTGATAATCTACTGCAATTTTTTTAACTTCTAAATATCGCACATTTTCAATTTTTATACCGTCGTATATAGAGAAACAAGTACTTTTAAATGCAATTTGTTTGAAAACTGCATCTCAATTTGTTTTTGAGATATTAATTTTTTTGTAGTTTTTAATGCCATTTCTGTAATGTGGCCACTGATGTGCTTCATTTCCATAGAAAACAAAGGGAAAATAGTAGATTACTATATCGTTTTGTTGACATTTTCTCATAACAGCTGAAAAAAACTTGTACATATAATGCGTGCTATGCGAAGAATATCGTCTGCTATAAAAATGTACTTTAAAGAATATTTGTTTGACTAATGTGAAATTTTTATTCAGCTTGCTTAAGGACTTAAAACCAATAGAGTGAAAAAATATCTAAGTCTGAGATCGGACCAGGGCGTTGTCATCGAAAAACGCAAGGCTAGAGGACACGAATGTGACGTCATCACTAATCGACCGTCTTCTCAATTGTCTTGGAATTGACACCGGAAATTTTTGAATAGCAATTTCCTTTTGTTTTATTTGTGGAATATCTATCATCTTATGAAACAATAATAGCTATTTAAACTTACTTGTGAGAATTTTGAATCCCCCAATAAAAAATCAGCCAGATGCGGCAACACTGTGGCATTCCGCATCTAGCTGAACTTTTATTTAGGGATTTCGAATTCTCACCAATAAGTTTAAATAGTTATTATTGTTTTATAAGATGATAGATATTCCACAAATAAAAAAAAGAGAAAATTGTTATTAAAAATTTCCGGTATGAATTCTAGCACTAGTGAGAAGTCGGTCGACTAGTGATGATATCACACTCGTGTCCTCTGGCCATAAGTATTTCGATGGCAGCGACCAGGGTCGTTGATATTATACTCCAATGTTGTTACTCAGCTACCTGAACGATACCAAGCTTAACACTTCTCACTCTTATTTCTCAGCAATGCTGCAACTGCGGGACACAATGGAATATATTCAATCTCAGTCTTGGAAATTTTTTCACTCTGTTTGTTTTACGCCACTTAAGCTGAAAAAAAATTTCCAATTACAAAATCATACGCGCATGAAATTTTCTATAAAAAATTCCCAAAATTATACATAGGTTAATGTGAAATTATTCATAAAGTTCATGATAAATTTCACTAAATATCAGTACAATCAGTCTATCTTGATCTGAATTATCCACACTTATAGCAATATATGCATATTAATTCTAAAAGGATATATTTTAAGCATCTTAATAAAAAAAAATTACAAGAAAGATAAATCGTGCGTCTTTTATACATTATGAAAGACTTCCCAACACTTTCAGAGTTCTGCAACGAAACCTCCCCGCAAATAAGGTTAAAGAAAATATCTAAGTTAGCAATTTAGAAAACGTATTACGCATTTGAAAACCAATTTTAGAAATCATTGTCCATAGCTGGAAATGTGGTTGAATTGTTTTGTCAAGCCGTGTATATTATCTATAGTTTTGCATATACATATACATAGTATGCTGAAATTTAGTTTAGTTTGAAAACGTGTAACAAAATTGAAAATTTCCCTTCATCAATTTCCGTCAACAAGCAGAAAAGTAATAGAATTCTTGTGTGCATCCCTGTATACGATCTTTAGAATTCATACACACTACGTAATGTGGAAAAAATTATTTAAATTTAAAAACGCATATTACAACTAAAAGCGAACTTCCAGCAATTATTGCTTATAGACAGTATTGTAACCGAATTCTTCTGTACATCTCTGTAAATGAATGTTAAATTCTTTGAGCATGTAATGATGCTTACTATTCTATAGTAGTGCACATTAGTTATGTACACTGGTGTCCAAAATTAAGGACCAGTCACAAATTGCTAAATTTTAAGTAAGCGAATACTCAAAAGGAAATAATATAATTCAAATAATTACTATTCCTACAGCACAGCTAGTCCATATAGCATCTCATTCATGTCACACATGGTCACAAGTGTCACAGTCACTACGGTGAAACAAAAAATAGGAAATTCCACACGCCTCATTATGAGTCTCGAATAATCTTTATATGTGACTCCACTGAGACGTCAATGTGACTACTGCTTTGTGACGAGTCACCAGGTGACTTTACAATGTAGTTACATTTTGACTCTCATGTGACTGTCATTTTTAGACTCAATTTCAAACTCATCATGAACGTTGCATTATGATAAGTCACTAACTAATATCACATTATAGTCACATGGTGACTTTTCACAAAAGAGAACAATGGTGACTTCACAGTAATCTCTCTGTCACATGAAAGTCATCATGTGACTTTAATGTGACATTATTTGGTAACTTATCACTATTAGTGATAACTATTGGTGTCGTCTGCGAAATACAACAGTGGACAGAAAAGAAAGCTTTCTGAGAGGGATAAAAGAGAGTTGACCCGCATAGCTGTCCAAAAGCGCAGGCAATCGTTATCCTAGATAACGTCAGAGATAAATAGAATCCCTGAATCGCTTTCAGCAAGAACTGTCCAAAGGGAACTTCATGATTCGAACATTTTTGGAAGAGTTTTAATTCGTAAGCCATTGCTGTGATAGGTGTTCGTCTTATTTTGTCACCCATCTGTAATACTTCAAAAGTTCTAAACAAGTAAAATATTGGAAATTTGAGGAAATTATGGAAAACAATGAATATTATATTATTAACTAAATAAATATCAGAATTTTAATGAGCTTTGTAAAAATAATTCTCAAAAACTTGGAATAATTTATTTTAGCAGCCCTGTATATTTTCATCTTACATAGGTTCCTTTCCAATTCCAATTGGATCATAATTTTAAAAATCTGTAATCATCTGCAGAACCATTATTAGATAATTACATAAACTAACTTTAAACTGGAAATTAGATTAAAATTTATAAAGGAAATAATAACAAATTCATATTCTTTTCCATTTTCATTCTTTTGAACTTAAACTATGTAATTCAACGTCCTTACACTTTCTAGCTTTTGAAAAAAGTTATATAATTCATAAAACGCACATTCAGTTTACTTTTATCATAAACGGAAGAAATAAAGCTGAATTGTTGCGGCTTCCAATTCAAAATGGGGCTTTTAGCTACGAAGATTACTTTTATTGTATTTTCAAAGAGCACTTTTACTGAATTTGAATTCAAGAAACCGATATTAAAAATTCAACTGGAACATTTTTTCGAATGTATTTTGAAAATAACGTGAATACTTTTTTATACCATAATCTGCCAGCGTTTATTTAGTCCTTAATCAATATTAAATACATTAGTAATATTGCGAGCTAAATTAAAAATGAGAATATCATTAGATTCTAAATAAAACTGTATGGAAAAGTATATAACTCTTTTGAAACTTTCTAATTTGTCTTAATTACTTAAACTATAATCTTAAGTAATTATAAAATTAAAATGTCTGCGTCAGGTAACAGATAAACCGTTCTCCAAATTGAACTTTAAACATTCATATAAAAAACTGAATCAGATTATTTTTTTATTCGTAATTTCAAAAATCCTTCTTATGAATTTAATCAATTTCTTGTTGTAAGTAAGAGATAAAATCGGGTTATATGGTTATGTACTCAGTACTAGATGTTTAAGGAAGCTTACAAGTTTGTGTTTCTTTTATTCTGGAGTCTTACACTTTCAACAGAGACCTTAGACAAGATCAAATCTCTGATTAAATCTGATTGTTCCTACTTATTAAATAGTTGAGTGGCATAATTTTATATATTACGCTGAAACTTATCGGTAGCAGCATTATATTAATCAGAATCTGGTAAGTCTTGAAATATGGCTTTCAAAAAGTGGTCGGGCAAAAATTCGACTGTTGACGGCATTTACTTTTGAATATTAGCATAGTGCTTTATGGAGTATGTATTAGAAATGCTTGTTTGTTAAAAATGCTGCAAAAAATCATTATTATAGCAGTAGATACTTAATATATTGTAATATAAATTCAAACTATTGTTCTTTATCCAAGAATATTCGCTAAATTTGCAAAATTTCAGTTAAAATTTATGTATGCAACTTTGTTTGAGGCTAAAGCTCTTCTGATAGCGGTAGTTGCGCCTGTGCATACTGGCATTCTAGAGCTACAGTGGCTGAAACAACTGATCAATATTCCGTGAGCTCTCGGGTGTGACGTCATATGCATAAGTTCCATTACAAAATTTAAATCGCTGCATCAAGTAACAGAAAAACAATTCTCCAAAATTCAACTTTAATCATTCATATAAAAACTGAGTCAGATTATATTTTATACGTAATTCCAAATATCTTTCCGTGACTTTAATCAATTTCTTGTAAAAGGTAAATTATAAACTCGAGTTATCTGGTTATATACACAATATTAGATGTTTAGGGAAGCTTACAAGTTTTTGTTTCTTTTAGCCTAAACTTTCAAAAGATCCCTTAGACAAGCCAAAATCTCTGATTAAGCCAGACTGTTCATATTTATTAAATTGTTGAGGGGCATTATTTTACATATTACACTGAAAATTATCATCATCAACAATTATTCAGAATATGGTGACTCTCCAAATATGTCTCCCGAAAGGTGGTCAGGCTAAAATTCGACTGTTGATGGTATTGATATTTGAATATTAGCCTAGGGCTCTATGAAGTATGTGTTATTATGATTGTTTGTTAAAAATAACTTAACCCCTTAAGTGCCACAGACGTATATATCCGTCGTGCATAGTCGATGCGTTAAGTGCCACTGACGTATATATACGTCAGTCCAAAATATTGTCCTTTATATTGCGCTGTACCAGTAAAACCACGCCCACGGCTTTGGAATAAAAAAAAGAAAAAGAAAAAAGAAAAAGAAAAAAGAAAAAGAAAAAAGAAAAAAGACTTTGAAGGTGTTTTTGAAAGACTGACCTATTTCAGAGGAGAAGGAGTAGAAGGAACTACCTTAATAAAGGCTATCGCACTGAGCTAGTAACGTGAAAATACAAGCGAATTTTTTTCCATATTTGACAAGGCTCCGCCCTTTTTGTACACCACTATTATTTTAGAGAACATATTGTTAGGTTTACCGTTCACTTTTCGCCTTTCTATCGCATTGCTATTTCGATGTCACTACCTCAGTCTCATAGCTTTAGCCGTGCAGTTTCTCGAATTTTCTCGAATTTCGTAGGAGTATGTCCGATACTGATGATAGTGAGTTGGATGACGACTTTCCGTCATCTTCTGGATCAGAGACGTCAGAATATGATATGTCAGATGAAGAGGATTCAGATAACGACTATTCTATGAAAGATGCCAGAAACTGGGTACGATAGGATATAAAAATTTACCTATGCCACCTTCACGGTTTCCATTTTTGGGACAACCAGGAATAAATAAAAATGTAACAGATGTTACGAACCCACTTTTATTTTTTGAATTATTTTTTGATCAGAAGCTGGTGCTTCATATTGTTACAGAAACTAACCGTTTTGCAGAACAGTATAACAACCAGCATCCTGGAAAAGAGAAATCAAGGACGAAGTTGTGGCGTCCAACAACTTTAGAAGAAATATATTTGTTTTTTTAGGTATACTTATTCTGCAAGGAATACTTGCAGAACCTCACGTTGCGCTTTACTGGTCTAAAAACAAATTGATCGAAACTCCAATTTTTGAGAAATTTATGAGCAGAAATCGCTTTCAACTTATCATGAAATTTCTACACTTTTCTGATAACAGTACTTTTGATAAAAATTCACATCCAAATCCAAAACTAAGTAAAATATGGCCTGTTTTTTCTGACATGATGAAGAAATTTTCAAGTGTCTATACACCTGAAAGAGACCTGAGCATTGATGAGAGCTTGATGCTTTTCAAAGGCAGCTTATCATGGGTACAATACATACCAATGAAAAGATCTCGCTTTGGAGTAAAACTCTATGTACTTGCTGAAGCAGAGACAGGATATATTCACAATACGATCGTGTACACAGGGCAGAGTACAATCTTTGATAAAAAGTATGAGAACTATGGAGTCGCAACAAAAGCAGTGATGACGCTTATTGTACCTTTTTTGGGAAAAGGTTATTGTGTAATTGCGGACAATTTTTATCTCTCACCAGAATTAGCAGACCTTCTTATCCAAAATTCAACTGACGTATATGGAACTCTTCGTCCTAATCGACGTGATTTGCCGGAAAATTTCAACAAACATATTTGAAGAAAGGCGAAATAGCCGCTTTCCAAAGAGGCAAAATTACCGTGTTGAGATGGCGTGACAAAAAAGATGTTTCGCTTCTTAGTTCTATCCATATAGCAAATTACTCTGAAACTGAAAAAAATGTCTATTGTTATATATATTGTCAGCTATTGTTATAGATTATAACTTGAAGATGGGTGGGTTTGATAGAGCGGATCAGGCATTAGTTTTTTATTCAACAACACGAAAAAGACAGAAGAGGTATTATTTAACAATATTTCGCCATATATTAGATATGGCTATTTGGAATGCCTTCACATTACAAAAGAAACAAATCCGTAACGTTGATAATTACAACTTCCGCATGAATTTGGTGGAACGTATATTTGAGAAATTTCATATTACTCCCCCACAACCTGCCAAACGACAGAAATTAGAAAGTGGCTGTCCTTTACGACTTTCTGCTAGACATTTTCCGCACTTAGTAACATCAACGTCTTCAAAGAAAAATGCATCGAGAAGATGTGCGGTTTGTTCAATGAAAAAAACAAACGCCTTGAATCCCGCTATCAATGCACTGAATGTGATGTTGGTTTATGCGTCCAACCATGTTTCAGGATATATCACACGGCCACTAAGTTCTAACATCTTTTTTATCATATTGTTACAATATAATTTTACATTTTTGGTATAATTTTTGTACATAATTTTTGTATTTTCGTTTCTTTTTATATTTTCGTGGTAGTACACAATGTTTATATTAAAAGCTTGTCTCTTATTTCCCCAAATACACCGCATAACTACGTGCACCTGTTTGGAAAACTGTGGCACGGGGAATGAATCTCGTAAGTTTTTCTCGACAGGTAAGATATTACAATAACTACTAATTGTTTAATATTTTACTTATGACAGTAATTTTTGCTCGTGTTGCAGATGTGCAGTACAAGATAAAAGTTGACGTTATACGAAAAACACATCTCTGATTTTATCATTATTTTTGTAGTGCAATAAACCTTCCGTTAAATCACATATCATTTTTTTTTGAAAAAAAAATCAAATAATTCATAAAGACATGACATAAAGAATCCGACTAAAATGAACGCAAGGCAAGAAAAACTTTTTTCGTAGAATGAAACGAATAGAACCAATATTGTTACCGAGAAATTGTTGGTTCTAAAGCGTACTTATTTATCGGAAGAGAATCAATAAATCATATTCGAAAAAATATGAAATATTTACCTAGATGAATTTTTACATAAAAAGATTTTTTTTCGGAAATATGGTTTTGTTCACGTAAAACTCACTCCTGACTCTTTTGTTCGAGATATATACAATAGTTTCCTATCGATAGCTTAAGGGCACAGCTTTCAGTTATTAGTGAATCCACAAAAATTAAAAATTGAATGGAACATCTTCTATCTCTCAATGATTATTTGCAGAGTTCGCACGCTCTTAAGCCACGCCTCATTTTGTAAGGCCACTAAGTTCTAACTGTGGCACTGGGGAGTGAATCTCGTAAGTTTTTCTCGGCACGTAAGGGGTTAAACTCCTCATTACTGCAGCAGTAGATACGAAATACCGGGTGTCTTAAAAAGGACTGACTGATTTTAAAATTCAATAACTTGCAAACGGTGACAGATATTTAAAATATTCTTGCAGGAGAGTTATATGAGGTCAAAAGTTTTTTTACAGTGATTTTGGATTTTAGTTAGAATTGCAAACATTAGATGGCTCTGCGATCAATAGACGCTAAATTCAGGCTCGATTTTTGGCCCTTCGGGATCCACTCAATACATTTTAATCCCCTTTTTCCCATGGAAGAAGAAATCGGCCAAAAAATCGAGCCTGTATTTAGCGCCTATTGCTTACAGCGCCATCTATTGTTTGTAATCAAACTAAAATCGAAAATCACTGTAAAAAAACTTTTGACCTTATGCATAACCCTCCTGCAAGAATTTTTTAAATATCTATCACTGTTTGCAAGTTATTGAATTTTAAAATCAGTCAGTCCTTTTTAGGACACCCGGTATATTGAAATATAAATTTAAAATAGATAATATTAATTAATTTTTCAATTAATATTCAGCAGTGAAATTACGCTCGAAATTATTGAATATTTAATATGTGATTTATCACATTACTAACTAAGCGTAGAACCAACAGAGGGAAATTTTTCCAAGCCGGCAATCAGAACGATGCCCAGATTAGAATTTCTCCCTCACATATGTTGGTAAGGCTGCAACTGCAGCACAAGATGGAATTGTCTTCAAGAGCACACAATATTGCGGTGAAACATGAGATACAAATAAACCCAGCATCGGTGAACACTTATATATAATATTAAATTCTTTTTTCAGCATTGTGCGCTCATGAAGACAATTCCAACTTGTGCTACAGTTGCAGCCTTACCAAGATATGTGAGTGAGATATGCTAAGCTGGGCATCGTCCTCGTATCTTAAATGGTAGAGCACTTGGAGCGCAATTCCAAGGGTAATGGGTTCAAACGGGGACATTTTTCGCTCTGTTGGTTCTACGCTTAGTTAGCAAAGTGATAAGTCACGTATATATATTAAGTTCAAAGCGTTGTTCCGAGAACATTCACTAATTTGCAAAATTTCGTTTTAGAATTTATGCATACAACCTGGGTTAAGGCTAAAGAACGTCTGCTAGCGGTATTTCGCCTGCGCACACTGACATTCTGGCGGTACAGTGATTAAAATAGCTGATCAATATACAGCCAGCTCTAAGGTGTGACTTTACATGCATAAAGTCCAAAATAAATTTAAAATCTCTGCATCAAATAACAAATAAACTATTCTCCAAATTTAACTTTAAACATTCATATAAAAACTAAGTCAGATTATTTTTTAGCAAATAAATAAATATAATGCTAAATTCATCTTTAAAAAGTTAAACTTGAAATTACTCTATGTGCAAATTACTTAAAAGAGTCTTCGTCAGAGAATACAAAATGTTTTGTATTCTCTGTCGAAGGTTATGTATATAGTTGAAAGTACTAAGAATTATTAAAGTAATTTAACACCTTTTTAAATATTTTATCATCTTTTAAATACACTGCTCAAAACAATTAAGGGAGCACATGGTTTTACCAAAATTACGCAAATATTTACACCGATAAGTAACGTAAAATAAAACATCCATAATTTAAAGCGTAGTAGAAAACGGATGAAGAAAACTTCACATGCAAATCAAAGATTATGACGTCAAAAACTGGAAAAAGGAGATAAGTGCAGAAATCGGGCTTTGGCAGAAACGTCTGTTTCAGTGTCCCAGTTGTAAAATTTAATTGACCAGTTTGTGTTTTGTGAAAAGGTGACTTGAATATGTCACAACAATGTGATTTACCGGAATCCATGGCTTGGCGTGTTATCGGAACAGTTGAATATGAAGAAAACACAACAAAGTGTAGCAGACACTGTTGGAGTCACAAGAAATGTCAATGCAAGGCTGTGGAATCTATCCCAAGACATATGGAATGGTAGACATCTTCAAGAGCAAGGAGGGCCACGTGCTACCACAGTAACTGATGACCGAGATAACGTGTTAACAGCTCGTTGAAACGGAATGGGGAATGCTACTTAGCTGCAAACATAGTTGTTCTTGGCCACAGGACGAAGGGTGTCCAGCCAAACTGTCCTAAATAGGCTTCATCAGGGTGGTCTCTATGCATGTAAGCCAATGGTCTGTATTCCGTTGACCCCAAGCAACTGTGGGGCCCACAGAAGATGAGCAACTGAACATCGAGTTTAGAGGCAACGTTGTTGGAGTCAGATTCTGTCTACAGACGAGTCACCATCCAGTCTGGATGAAACATCCAATGTGTTTTGGCATGGAGAGAAAGAGGCACTCCAAATAATCCCACATTCATTCGTGAAAGATCACAGAGAGGGTGGGTTGATGCTGTGGACTGGAATCAGCATACGTGCACGTACGGGCCTGCATATCATTCGTAATGGCACTTTGAAGGCCCGAAGTTATACAGACGAGATACTGAGACCTCATGTCATATTTTACGTTGCAGCAATTGGTGATTCCTTTTTTTCCATGCATGATAATGCCAGACCACATACAGCTCGTCTTGTGGAGAACATGCTTAAAGTTGAAATAATACAGGATATCGAATAACAAACATGCTCTCCTGACCTGAATCCGATCGAGAATGTTTGGGAGAAACTCGGACGATGCATCGCAGCGAGACAGAGGCCTCCTTTTATTGTCTGGGATTTGGAGATTGCAATTCTTGAGGAGTAGAACAGTACTCCCCGAAAACGTATTGCTAACGTTATCGAATCCAAGGAAAACAGGTATGCGAGAGTTTTATCTATTCGAAGGGACCACACACCATTTTAAGTACCTGGCATCATTCCTAAACAGTACATTTTTTTTTGTCATTTACATGTAACCAAATTATTTCCCTAAACCATCTTTTCGCGTTCTATCCATCGTTTCAAAGAATTAAAGCTCTCTTACAATTTTTTGCGTCTTTTTTCTGTATTGCACGTTGATACACACGTTACTCTCAGATTTATGCCCGTGCATGGCTGTCTTACATGGTTCTTCACTTTTCTGCTTTCTCCCCTAATTGTTTTGAGCAGTGTAATTTGCACATAGTGCAATTTTAAGTTTAACAGATTATTTTTTATTCATAATTTCAAACATCGTCGTTATAAATTTGTTGTCTTATAGTAAGTAAGACATAAACTCGTGTTACCTGGTTATGTACACAGTAGTAGATATTAAAGGAAGCTTATATTTTTTTTATTTTATTTATTTATTTATTTTTTTTTTTGTCTTTTAGTCTGGAGCCTAAACTTTCAACAGATCCATTAGACAAATCCAAATCTCTAATTAAATCAGATTGTTCAGATTGATAGAATAATTGAGGGGCGTCAGTTTATATATTACAGGGAAAATTATCATCCAAAAACATTATATTATTTAGAATCAGGTGAAACCTTCAAATTATGTCTTCTGAAAGATGGTCAGACCTTGTGGCACAAGTGGTAAAACTGAGGAAGATTTCAATGCATAAAAGTTTTTTTTATTTTTAGACTTTTAACCACTAACTTTGCATAAGTAAAAAAGGAAATCATGGTGTGGTATTTAGAATCTACCCATACCAATGGAATGTTATATCATAGTGCACCTTTGGACAACACTACTATATTATACACACTGACCTATAACATATTTTGGTTGAAGGGCATGGCTTTCCTGACCCCAAAATTTATCTCCAAAATAAATATATTTTGCAAATAAAATGTGTAATCCTACGCACATTTAATTTTATGGCATAACAGGGTTATTTTCGTTTAAAATTTTGTTTTTCTATTTAATTCAAATTATGCACTGTAATTTCAATGAAAGATTATAACATCATTTATATATAATAAAAGCCTAGTTTATTGAAAATGGCGCATGATAAAAGATTTCGATTTTGATTTTTAAATTTAACATTAAAAATTGCATCAAAACAACTAAAATGATCGAACCTACTTCATTAATTAATATCAAAGGCTGAGTTTAATGCGCTTCCTTAAGGAACTATAAGGATTTTATTTTTTTATTTTTTACATCTTTAAAATAATCAAGTGATATACTGTAAATAAAATGTCATAATGCCAAGCGAATCAGTGAGAAATTCATGCATTGGCATGGTGGAAAATCTCTGGAAGAATACCTCTCAGTGAAAATCCCTGAGAAGAAAAATTATTTGACGTCAACATTGAAGTGAATAGTTTTGGTTTGAAGTGAACACATAATTTAATATGCATTTATTAACAGTACAAATGAAATAAACTGGAACAGCATCAAAATACAAAAAATCTGATTTAAAAAACAGAAAACCTTACCTGCATGTAAACAGCGAAAATATACCTGAAAAGAGATTTAAAAAAAATTAGATGAAGTTATAATTTTTTATTTATATGCATTCTTTTTCAAACAATATAGATCAAGTACATTTTTTAAGCTTTTATTGTCCTACAGTTATATGGGGGTTGTTAAATGAAAAATTATAACTTTTTATTTGAAAATGAATTGTAAAAATTTAATTATTATTTTGTATTGTTCGTTTTATGGGTAAGTACTGTGTGATAATTTGATTATGTATTTATTATATGACAGTAGTACATGACTGGCAGTCAGAAAAGTTCTGCCGCGTTCGACTGAATAAACCTTACGCCGGCGTACAGTGGGAAGTTTTGAAGATCTAAGGGACAAAATTATTTCGTTGAAGTTTAATTAGTTTTTGCTGTTTTTTTTAATACATCACTAATAAAATACTCAAATAGTGATAAATATCAAATAGTGATAAATGAAAAGTCTGTTCCCACCCTCTTAACTGCCGAACAACTGCATCTAAATTCATAAACGTGGGGTCTAAGTATAGTAAAGAGGATATGCACTGCACTACTAGATGAGACCGCTTACAGCGCCGCCTGTTGTAAAATGGCGGCATTTGAGTTCTTATAGCGAAAATGGTTCGAAATAGGAGATAAAAGGGAATGACAAATTTGTAAAGCATCATCAATTTAGTTCGAATGCTAAATGAATCTCGTTCTGAACATGAATCTTGTTTTTCAGATAAGAATATTAACTTAGCTGTTTTGCACCAGATGGCGCTGGGTGTCATGTGGTAGCGGATAGGCACTTTAGTATACCTAGACACCACTTTTATGGATATAGCTTCAAACGGTCGACAATTAAGAGCGTGTGAAGGACTTTAGTGCGCACCCCATATAATGCATTACAAATAATGCGTTAAACATACTTATTTTACAATTAAGTAAAAAGCAATTTACTGCACACAGGTAAATTAACATTCATTTCTTTTTTGTATTTTTGTCTACTCAAAATTGTTCGAGAAATTTCTGTAGTTATCCTGAAAAATAAAGTTTTTAAAATAAAATCATATTAAAAAACTTTAATGTTTTGTGTTACTCTGCAACAAAAATATAAATGCTACCAAAATTATTTTCTGTTGAAAAAATGCTGTTGTGTGAATAAATAACCTACATAAATTTTATTCAATTTGAAATAAAATATCTGCATATAGACGGTAACGTATACGAATTTTTTATGTGTCCCTGTAAAAGAAATACAACTTTTACGCACTTCAAGTTTCACGTTTTCAAGTTAAAAAATGCTTTTGTGTATCTCAATAACGTATAGTCATTTTGTTGAAATTTAATTAAAATTTCTGCTTTTACAATATACTATTTTAATCTTTGTACGATATTTTGTGAGGCCCTGTAACAAATGCATCACTTCTACGTTCGTCAAATTATAATTTGATAGAATTGCCATTGGAAAAACACAAGTAGGCAAATTTAAGCTCAATCAGATAATTGAAAGTGGTTTAATCTTGCAAGATTTGAACTAATATTTTATGTGGCCCTGTAGAAACAGTATTCCAAACAAAGTTCTACGTTCGTCAAATTATAATTTAATAGGATTGTCAGCGGAAAAACAAAGTAGGCAAAGCTTCAGCTCAATCATATTATTGAACTTGGTTTAAAACTAACTTGCAAGTTTTAATCTAAATTTTTGTGAAGACCTATAGAAACAGTATTCTAAACAAACTTCTACGTTCTTTAAATTAAAATAATATTGTATTGTCATTCAAATTACACATATATTCATTGTTTAAGAACAATCGGATAATTAAAAGTGTTTTAAATTTGACTTGCAATATTTGAACTAAACATACATACATGCACTGCAAGTTAATATGATGCTTGTTTATTAATAAAAACTTAATGATTAGCAGATAGTTGCAGGAGGTTTTTTTTTTTTTTTAAGTTTGCTATACTTTAGGAATGACACTTTGATTTAAACTAGTTGAATGTGCCAATCCCAAAACTTTCTTCTATCTTTTCTATTTTAATATTTCAAAATGTTGTTGCAAATGTCAATATTCCATTTATTAGTTCAATGCTATATAAACTTTGACTTTCATCTTAAATTTCTACTTCAGTCAATTAATCGGAGTAAAAACGAATTAATCTCCATCATGATATTTATTAAAATCAATATTTTACCGTTATTCTTTCCTATGTCATCTGTTCGCGAATAGCCGGCTTATCAGGATTGGAAGTTCCTGTCACTTCACAAGCCGCTGGTGTATAATAGAACTACAAAAAACCAATAAAATTAATCAAAAATCGCTATTATAGTGTGGAATATTTCCTAATTCAGGCAGGTCTTAAAATTTGTTTCAATTCTATGCGTAACTTCATGCACTTTCCGATGGTACAATATTGAAAATGTCACCAAAATAGCTATTACAGTACCCCTTTTTGCCAGAATTTTTTCAAATGCAGGGAGTACCTTCTTGCCTTCGCGAAAAACATACACAAAAAATTTGGTTCAATTCTATGCATAACTTCATACACTTTTCGATGGTACAATATTCAAAATGGCACAAAAATCGCTATTACAGCGCCCTCTTTCGGTGGAATTTTTCCAAATAAAGGGAAGACTTTCTTACCTTGTCCTAAAACATACACAAAAAATTTGGTTCAATTCTATGCATAACTTCAACACTTTTCGATAGTACAATATTCAAAATCGTAAAAAAATCGCTATTACAGTGACCCCTTTCGGCGAAATTTTTCCAAATGCAGGGAGAACTTTCTTGCCTTGGCCAAAAACATACACAAAAAAATTGGTTCAATTCTATGCATAATTTCATGCACTTTTCTATTGTACAATATTCAAAATCGCACGAAAATCACTATTACAGCGCCCCTTTTTAGCGGAATTTTTCCAAATTCAGGGAGAACTTTCTTGCCATGTGTGAAGGCGTCTACCTTCACATATTAATATTAATAGTTTCCCCTTTCCCCCCTTTAAATTTATGCCTTTTTAAATTCTTAAATTCAATTATCTGTCTGTATTTCATAATTTTTATATTTTTCATAATTTAAGCAGTCTATTCTCAGTCTCTTTAACATTTTAACCGCAGCGCACTGCATTTAAAAGAAAAGAAATAACATATTTTGCCGCCTAGCAACCGCTATCTAATTATTTCGTTGTGCCTTAATTTTGATGATATGCAGAAATTAGCCAGACATACTAGTACTTCTACATTTCGCGACCGTTAGTGCAGATGCAATATATTAATCATTTCATTTATTGGAGCTCTGTCTTTAATTTGTTTTATTTTATAAACTTTCGCCTGCTAGCAAGTTGGCGGAAATAATTCATATTACCCTTTTACTCCCCCATTCAAATACAATTAGTGATCTCTGACCGCATCTCTCATCTCATGGTATTCTCGTGCCATCTGTAAATATTCACATAACTTATATATCTCTATAATAATAGCTTAAGTCATGTGACTGTCATCAATAGTTCCGGGCTGACCGCTTCGCTTTTTATATGCCAGGTGACCATTTTTAACATTTTTTATTTTTCGCGTGGTAAATTAAAACAATGCTTTGATATTGAAATTAAAAGTCATGGTTTTTGGTATTATTTATTATTTTTCTTTTCTTTTTCTTAAAAAAGGGAAAGAAAAAGTGAAAGTCGTGAATTTCAAATTAAAATTATGTATTTTAAATAAAATGAGTGAAATTATTATATTTTAGATGAATTTAAGGAAATATGAAAAAATGCGATTGGAAAGACAATGATTGATGATTTATCACTTGCGCCTGGCTAGCGTAAAAAGGTACTACTTAGTTATACCGTCGACCAATTTCGCCAAATTATACAAATTGCCAAAATTATACAAATTGACATAATTTTTATTTTAAATAGCGAAAGAATAAATAAATCCCAACAAAAAGTTTTTGGTTAAAAAAAAAAAAGCGCCAAGTTTTCCTTAATGTTTCGGGCAGAAAAAGTAGTGATATCTGAAGTTCGCACAAGTTAAAAGCCAAACATCCCAAATCTTTCATTGAAAATGGCTTCCTGCGACTTGGCCGTCAATGCCTTCTACAGCATTTCAAAATTAATGATTGGAAATTACGCATTTATGAATTATTTAAATATTAAATGTAATATTAGAATGCAAAGAGGCAAATTCACATAAAGACATTATAAGTAAAAGATTTCTGATAACTACCATTCAGTTTCAACAAACATTAGTTTTGATTACAGATCATTTAGTCCACTTGTGGTTTAATTGTCATTTTGTACGGTCTAAAGCTAAAGTCATTAACGTAAAACCAAGAAATAAAACAAAATTTACTTACTTTAAATCTCACAATATGTTACATTATATTTTATTGTATAATATTGAACTCTTGTGTATTGACGAAAGAGATTTTTTTCGTTTGAACATTTATTATAGTTTGTTTGCATACATTAAGAGGTATTCGATTTATAAACTGTTAAAAGCTGATACTAATTATGTTTTAGCAATTGGGGATATTATCTTTTGAATACAAGTATTTTGTTATTTTTAACTTCTAAGCATTTAAATAGACTGAAGTTGTTTAAATGCTTTTTTCAAATGTGTATTTTATTTCTCTACTCTGTGCCACAAAATGTCTAAAATAATCAAAAAATGTAGTTGGCATATAGCCATTTGTACATATTTTAAAATTTGAAAAACTCTCTCGAAGGCATTAACGGCCAAGTCGCAGGAAGCCATTTTCAATGAAAGATTTGGGATGTTTGGCTTTTAACTTGTGCGAACTTCAGATATCACTACTTTTTCTGCCCGAAACATTAAGGAAAACTTGGCGCTTTTTTTTTTTTAACCAAAAACTTTTTGTTGGGATATCACTACTTTTTGTATGTTTTTTCAAGTTTGTTATTCTAAACTATATTAATATGAAAAAACTTAAATTTCGGTACTTTTATGTTAGCCGGGAGCAAATCTCCTCATTAGCCTTTTGTTTTTTCGCCAATAGCAGTTTTCATTTTTCACATATGTAAATTAGAAACAATGCTTTGATTTTCAAATAAAATATTTTGGTTTATATTTCTTATTTATTTATTTATTTATTTCTATGTTAACCATTCTATTAAATAAAATGAGGGAAATGCATCTATTTTAAATGAGATGACTGAAAAGTATATATCTTTAAATGAAATGAATGCAATATGAACAATGGGAGTTGGGAACAGTATTTGGCGATTTGCCACTTGCGCCCGGCTAACATAAAAATACCTAAATTTATTTTATTGAGTTTTACAAATTTATACTTTATTTCTTTTTATATTAAAGTACTAGCCTCCTCTAGCAAGCAGTATTTACCGTATTAATTCCATGTTAAATGTTGCATCATGTTACTGTTATTCATAATTTAATTTACTTGCCCATTCTTTCGCCAAGTCGGAAGCTTTTGATAGAGAAATCAAGAACTCTTTACGATCATGGAAGCACATCATATATTTTGTGTTGTTATGTATGTCATCTTTCGTGACAAATATCTCTTAACTCACTTATGCATGTTTCCTTAGCAGTTACAATTCGTTCTCTAATGCGGAAATTTTTAATCCTATTAAGTTATCTTTTCTAATTGGGTTCACTGCTAATTGTTGGATTTTAATTGATATGACTGGGTACAAGTGAAATGGTTCTTATGAAATCCTTTGTCAATATCTGCATTTGCATTAAATCATATTGAAGCTAATATCTTTTTGTTTCACGTTAACCTTTTTCAATAGACTCGATTACGGAAGAATAGAAGGTCTACCGGCTCACTGCCATGATCCATTTGAAAATCTATCATTCTTCTCATTTGATCGTGTTGAAGAATTAGTCAATGTGCCAGTTTTAAGATTTTAGCCAATTTTATTCGAAACCTTAAGACTAAAATGCGAGGAACCGGATTATAGAAGATTCATTCTAACGTACATATCGATTAACAGGTTACATATTATAGAATTATAATAATCATAAGGAGAACTGGCAGTTTCAATGCTTTAATAGTTTCCAAAAATTCTCTTTATACAATACAAAAGTTTTAGCGGTGTAAAGATTAACAAAATAGTCACAGTAAGTATAATAACAGTACAATATAATAACAATAGCAAAGGTTTTGGGCAGTGGAGAAACTATTAGCACTTTGGAAATATTAGTACGTTATATCATTTAACTATTCAGATGGTATGAGGAAAAATAAAAATAGATGGCTCGCATTAATAATTAACTCATTGAAAAATAGCCACTAGCGTCAAATATTCGCCAAACTTGGCGACATTTAGCAAAGTTTTGCCAAATTTGGTAATATATCATGTAAATTCTCAAATATGGCGACAAAAAATGTTTTGTTTATTCTGACGTCATAATGATGCATATGTATTATTTATTATACATATACCTATAATATGTATGATGCAAATGTATTACGTATTATATGCATATGTATAATATGTATGATGCATATGCATAAGTTCATTAACATCACTAAAACGCACTTAAAGGAATAGTGTTCCATAAATAATAGGGATAATTGCCAGATTGACCAGAGTGCTATTGAGATTAGAATTCTGACATTTATAATAGACCGGGAGGCGTCTGTGCACACCATAACCTCATCGAGTTTACAGCTGAAATTTTTGGATTAGTTAAAACTAGATTAGCATATTTAAATGCAACTGGTCTGTTAAGTCATATCTTGGTAGAAACCACCTGAAGACATCATTTTAGTGGTTAACTGATAGGTTTACTATTGTATTTTCCTGCATCCAAAAGTTTGGAAACATGGAGAAATGGGTGCAGGAAAACACAATGGAAAATCCACCAATTAACCCGTAAAATCGGGTCTGTAGGTGGTTTCCACAAAGATATGACTTGGCAGACCAGTTATATTTCAATACGCTAATCGATATTTAACTAATCCTAAAATTTCAGCCGTGAACTCGATGAGGTGATGATCTGTGCAGACGCCTCCCGGTCTTTCATAAAATTTGTTTTAAAGTAGTAAAAGATAGAAAGATGGACCGATAAACTGAAAGATTTGCCTTAAGATTTTTGTAAAAGCATATAAAAATTCATTCAGCTTGAAATCATGTAACACCTTTATATCTCAGGCTAATTTTCTGTAATCGGGTTTTGGCGACCAACATATCTCATCTTTCTTTTACAGATTTAAAACTAACAATAAATTAACAGTAAGTATAGGCTAATAATACAATATAACATTAGCAGCGGACTTCGGACGCCGCATCTGTCGCACATCGTTAAAGACAGTTTATTAGTTACACATTTCATTTAATTAAAAGGAGATTTTTAAACTTTCATATGGTATTAGGATATTTTCCCACTATAGGGATGTTGGCATTTTTTTTAAATCTTTGGCGCAATTCGGACTTCAGAAACTGAGATATGTTGCCAAATGATATAAACAACTATGAAAACAAACCTGATGAACTTCTATGTAATTTATATATGTATTTATATACATATAAACATTTTATTTATACATGTATAAAACATTTTTTATATACAAATTATTTATGTTGGTATATAAAAATAAATAAACGGGTTCCTTACATTAAATAAATTGTATACATAAGGAAAAAATTGATTGTGTATATAACACAGTAAATAGGTTGCCAGAAAATACGTTATTATCAAATTTCTTTTCTCGTCAAGGCTATTTTCTGTATTTCGCCAAGGCTACTATACCGGAAACGCACCGAATTGCGGTTATATTTTTTTAAATGTTTTATTGTTTTAGTATCGTAAATATATCATAACCTATACCAATTAAAATTTTTAGGTATATTCATTTTTTCTATTTAACAAACATCTTTGGAAAAGCATATACATAAAATTTTATTCTGCCTTAAATCACGTGACCCCCTTCAAAACTCTGTAATAGAGTTTTGGCGACCAACATTGGCACAATTGAATGTGTTAAGGAACTGTTTACGGCCAAATAAACACCCCCTGTTTGAAGGGTTTAGAGAAGGAAATTCTGTGTTTTCAGATTTTTCTGGTTAATTGTGCTACAAACCAGACTTACTTGTGAAATTTCATGATTCTACGACTTTGAAAAGTACCTTAGTTATTTGATGATGCGAAGTGAGTCAGTGACAAAAAAGCGCTTTTTCGGAATTTAATATTTCGAAAACTACTAAATATAGAAACATGAAATCGTGGAACCTTAGTTCAGTTTAACCATACGAACATGTGTATAAAAGAAAAAATTCTATATCCTTCCCTAAAACGACGTTATGAGGGGGTGAAAAGTATGCCGAAATGGTTCAGGAAAAGGTAGCTTACGGCTTATGCGAACTTGGCGGACGCACTGCCGTGCTCCCAGATTAGTATAACATTGATAAAAATCCAAATAAAACGTCGAAATAAAAATAACTTGATGACGTAAACACGTGTAACTTGCTTAAAAACAAGCGAATATGACATTTACGATCAACCATTATTGATATTTAATGTTATAGTTTGGCGATATATTTTTGGTCGACGGGATAACCAAGTAGTACCCATAAAAATACGGAATTCTTGATTTCTCTACTAGAAACTTCTGATTTGGTGAAGTATTGAGAAAGTAAATTAAATTTTGGATAAAGGTAACATGGTACAATGCTTAGCACATATCTAACGGAGACCAAACTGGTCGCCAAGGGCGGCTAGTCTTTAGATATTTAAATATTAGTACATTTTTTATTATACATCTTTCATCATTTATATTTTATTATCTCATTATTGTGTTTTTAAAAGTATTAAAAGTGTAAAGATCCGCTTCGCCCAGAATAATTGGGTAACCAATTGTGATTGGAAATGTACATAATGTTCAATGAAAATAAATTTTCGGCATCGGAATGGGGGACCGTTCGGTTCTGGTGTCTTCCCCCAGGGACTGCACTAAAACTCTAAAGCTTTTGCTGGGTTTCCATGGGTAGCCATCCCTCGCCATATACCATGCATAATTGGCGAAAAATGTATATGTACTCTTGCCAATACTCGATCATTTGGAGAAAATGTAATTGTGAACACTCCCTTCTTGACTCTCATTCTGTGAGCATAAAAAATTTCCAACTACACTCTCTCTCCAACGTTCGGCTCCTGCCGAGGGCTCGCCTTGCGACTAATACTCCGAACCTGGTGTCCAATTGGTTAATAAAGAATATTTGCAGTATTCGGCTGGTCTCTCTCTCTGGAATAAGGACTAATTCGTCCTTTTAATATTGTTTCACATCATTATCAACTCCAACAACTATGCGGATAACTGAACACAACTGTACAGAAATCCTACATCTTCTATACCCCATGGCCAAAAACTTAAGAAAAAATTTTGTTCAGTTCTATGCATAACTTCATACACTTTTTTATGGTACAATGGTGACAGACAGACGGACAGATGGACACACGGACAGACAGATATTTTCTATAAATATGTTTTTGGGATCTCTGACCCCTCAAACCTGTAAATCCGTCGAAAACTGGAAGTGGAAAACAATTTCGATTACAATACTTTCTTCTATTGAAGGTAGAAGACAGTAAAATAGCAAAAAAATCGCTATAACAGCGCTCCCTACCGGCGGATTTTTTCCAAATTAACGAAAGACCTTCTTGCAATACCCAAAAAGTAAAAAAAAATTTGTTCAATTCTATGCATAACTTGTTGTTGTTATTGTTATTGACCCTCTTGGGCCTGGTCTATGCATAACTTCATACACTTTTCTATGGTACAATATTCAAAATGTCACAAAAATCGCTATTACAGTGCCACCTACCCGCGGATTTTTTCCAAACTTGCTATAGCCAAGAACTTAAACAAAATTTTTGGTTTAATTCCATGCATAACTTCATACACTTTCGATGGTACAATATTCAGAATGGCACACAAAATCGCAATTACAGCGCCCCTACAGGCGGATTTTTTCCGAATTAAGGAATGACCTCCTTGCCATCGCCAAAAAAACCATCGCCAATTCTATGCATAACTTCACACACTTTTTGAGGGTACAATGGCGACAGACAAACGGACACATGGACAGACAGACATTTTCTATAAACATGTTTTTGAGATCTCTGACCCCTACAACGTGTAAATCCGTCGAAAACCGGAAGTCGAAAAAAATTTAGATTACAATACTTTCTTCTATTGAAGATAGAAGAAAGCAAAAATTCTTATTGTTGAATAAAGCTGAATAATATGTTAAAAGTCAAGACGAAATTTGTAAACAACATGAAGGATCATCCAGACCTACAACCTTTGAAAAAATCGGTTAAGCTTGCTTAATATCGCTTATTTCCAAACAAAAATTGGTTAAATCTGACCTTGACAAACCTGTGACATATTTTCAGCAAGCTCGTGCTTTCAAATAAAACAGAATAGACACGGTGTGCTTTCAAACTTAGAGGAAGCTAGTGCAACTTTTGAAACTCCCTCTAGCCAACTGCGGAGATGGTTTCTTTACGGTCATAATTAATCCTCACTTCTGATTTTTTTTTTAACAAAACCCGTACGTATCTCGAAAATATAGACTTTCTGCTACCAGCACACATGTTTTTGTCAAATTCCGAGATAATCGGAAAAAGGAATTTTGTCCACCTAGATCATCAAAACGTCCCACTGTGCGACGCTTATGAAATACGACAGGAATCTTATGGAGAGTCTGTTCTTCACTATATTCTTCACTCAGCTAGTCAATGTTTTAGGATATTAGGAAGGAAGACAATCAACTTAAAAAAAAAAGTAGACCCAGAGCTTCAGTCATTGCTCTTACAGAAGTCAACAGTAGCACAATGCTACTTTTTTCAAAGGAGATCCGTCGAATAACATCATAAGCATTATCAGAAATATTGCAGATATCATTATGTGCCACTTTAAGGTTGGTAACAAATAAACTGAACATGAGACGTGTTTGAACGTCGTACGTTTCGAGACACTTTATTGTTCGATAACGCGATATTGACCATCAGGTTTGTTCACTGTTAAAGGTGATGTTACGTGAACATCATTAGGCGCCACTTAATGATGACGTTACGAGAATCTTCATTCTTTGAAAAGGTTTGTTCACTGTTAAAGGTGATGTTACATGAACATCAGTTGAATTCTCGATGTGAAGAAACACTTTCGTAAAAAGTATTTTCCAACATCAGAGGCATTGATGAAAATGGCGGAGTAGGGATTTTGTAAGACTTAGCAAAAAACGGTTTCCATCATGTTAAGAATGGAAAAAAGGGTGGTGCAAATGCGGGCTACTTTGAAAATAATCTTCAAAATTTGAATGATGAGTGAGGGTAAGTTGTTATAAAAAATTATCATCATTCTTTATTAAACAGCCCTGATAAATATGTTGTGAAAAATACGAATTACTATATGGCTAATACTTTTAAGTTGCCTTAGAATGAATAACAATTTTTTACACTTTTATTAAGTTGTCTTTTATGACTTACTCTTTTCTAAATATAAATTTTACAGAAAAAATTGTTTTGTCTTACATTTCCAATTTTTTTTTTCTTCTGGTGAGTGGTATTTCCGATTAAGACAATATGGTTTGTTTAGTCTGGTGTTTTTATCCAGAATGAAATCTGTTGTCTTTTGTACAAAAATCTTCAGAAATTCGTAAAGACAAGGTGCCCATTCGATTATAACTTTTGCAGATTTGATTGTTACTTAAAAGATGCAGGCGTCCCTTGAGAGCAGAGTATAAATAAACCAGTGGTTAATTTAAAAAAAAAAAAAAAAAAAAAAATTAGCTGTGAGTTTGTTTATCTTTCAGTAATCGTTTTTTTTTTTTTTTTTTTTTTTTTTTTTTTTTTTTTTTTAAGAATATAGGCACGCAAGCACTAAAATTTAACTCCTATGTCAACAAGGCTGCCAGAGAAATATTACATTGGAATTTCGAAAACCACTATTTCAATGCAGCGGTTATACTGGGAGTGGCGTTTACAATATTGATTTTTTGGGGCTGAATATTGTGGGTGTGATGTTTACGTCCATTGTACCTTTTCTTCCGTAAATTACGTTAATATTCGGCATATTTAATTTGTGTAATTAAATAACATGAATATTACTATAAGAAAATAGGGATATTCAAAATCCAAATGTAAGTATTTCCTTGGCAACCTTGTATGCCACCATCCCTAATCAACTGCTCAATAAACGCATTTATATGTATTATTGATGTGATTCTTGATTGGTATGATTATTTGTATCTGCATGAGTCAGCAAAGCACAATCGAAGATCGGATAGGTGATAATGAATATTATTTTCTTCATTAATATTTTTCATTTAATCTGCTTTTCTATATTAATGCTTTTTTTTAGCATAGTATATTTTAGAATTAACAAACATGTACATTTTTTATTGTAAAGTTGATTTTAAGTATAGGGCTTTTTTATTCAAAATATTTAAAAAATAAGTAAAATGCATTATGTAATCCTTTCTTTCTGCTTCCAAAGCAAACTGATGTTTTAAAAAGTTTCATCCAAAAATATTTTGAAGAGAGTTGTTTATGTTAAGGTTTAATCACAGTAAATTCTTATTTTTTAAAACGATGGGTTTTCTCCCATTTTTTAACTAATTGAACATTTTTTATTTTTATTTTCTATTCTAACAACATTTCATTACTTTATAGATTAAAGAGTGTGACAGTTTATTGTGTCCAGCAGAAAACATTAATTATTCAAAAATATAGTTTTAATAAAAAAGCTCTCAGTTTATTAACTGAAACTTATTATACTAACTCCTATGCATTAAAATAAAGTTCTTAAAAAAAAAGAAAGAAAAAAAAATACAGCCTCAAAACTAGTTGTCGCTTGAGGCTTGTTTGTAAAACTAAGAGATGTATCATATACTTCTTCTTTTTTTTTTTTTTTTTTTTTTTTTTTTTTTTGCTATTATTTCCTGTTTATTATTAAAAATTACTTTTACCTCAATATGAATTTTAGTTTATTCTTCATTTCTAAAGACAAGATAATTAATAAGATAATATTTTTTTAATTATTTCAGTAGCTAGATTTTATATATGCTGAAATTTAATAAAAGTTCTTATACTTTTTTTCTTTTATGAAATACCATGTGGTAAATTATAATAGTAAGTTCAATTTAGGTTTTCTTATCAAAAATTCCTTTTTTAGGAGCGTTTATTTGTAATGATTTAAATACGTAGCATCTATAGTCATCGTTCAGTCCGTCCGGCTATCTGTCTGTCCGTCCGCATATAACAGAGCAAAAACTACCCAACCGAATGGTCTGAAATTTTAAATATATAATTGTTGCAAAATTTTGTCATTTCAAATTTTACGAAAATCGGATGCATAGTTTAATTACAGGGATAGTCAAAATTTTTCCGTTACATTACAGCCATTGGGAAAAAATTATTGCAAGTGCATTTTAATGATGATACAGCCTTCCGAACGGTCTGAAATTTTAAATATATAATTGTTCAAAATTTTGTTTTTAAGTGCCTTCGTAGTTATATAAATACGTAGCTCCTATAGTCGTCGTTCGGTCCGTCTGTCTCTCTGTCTTCCCGTTCGCATATAACAGAGCAAAAACTACTCAAACGAATGGTTTGAAATTTTAAATATATAATTGTTGCAAAATTCTGTCGAGTCATTTCAAATTTTATGAAAATCTAATGTATAGTTTAAATACAGGGGCAGTCAAAATTTTTCCATTACATTACGGCCAATGCGAAAAAATTAGTTTAAGCGCATTTAATGATGTTACAGCCTTACGAACAGAAAAAATTGATATGCACTTATGAAGTGCACTAAAATATACATTCAGTACAATATGCGGTGTAAAATGTTTTTATAAAACTAGTTATAGTACGAACGCACCCCCATTTGCCATGTTTGATGTGCAATTTCTAACTTGTTTTTATTATATAAAAATGAAAGTTTTTATTTTTTAAAATATGTTCGTAAAAAAAAAAATCTCCGAATTTTTTTTGCCAATAATACTATAAAACAATAAAATTTTGATTAAAAATGAAAACTGTAATGTTTCGAAAAATTTAAGTACTGTTATACATCGATATTTTTAGGTTATGAATACGTTTAAAGGCGATACATAGAAGGAAGCAGAAGATATTTCGATATTTAGAAAAATCGTTGAATCACGTTTTTCATTATATTATTGATGTATGGGAGATTGAGAAGGATTGACCCATTTCGTACAAAAAGATTTTAGGTAGATTTCGTAAGAAATACTACCTATTGCAGTCGTTACCATGGTGCGACTTTTGAAAAATTCCTTCATAACTTTTCATTATAGGACACCAGGAACCCAAAACCACCCCCACTTAAAAAGTTTATATATATATATATATATATATATATATATATATATATATATATATATATATATATATATATATATATATATGTATGTACTAAATTTTGTCCGCACGATAAAAGTCGCAATTATGCATGGATCGTCTTCAAACTCGCCAACAACTTTGAGATGGTTAATATCTCGGCGGGGATTGAAAATGGGCAAAATCGGCCCAAGGGAATGGAAATGGGAAGGGTTAAAAATTTTTAATACCGTCTTAACAAGATTCTGATATAAACTTTTTTACCAAAAATAAAACCGACTTCAAAACTACTACAAAGTAAAAAATAATTTTTTTACATAATAGTTAATAAGAAATTAAATTAAGAGCATTGTATTTATCATGCGTATTATTATATTTATGTACATTAATTTGATTTTTTAGAGTCGGTGCCAGCCAAACGAAGTTAAGTATAATTATCCAAAATACACACATCCAAATATCTACGAGATTTTTTACGATTTGTTATTTAGTTAAATTTTAATTTTACCATTTTGAAACATTTCATCTGATTTTATAAACGTGTATTTTCAAGTGAGATTAGCTTTAATTATGTGTGCTAAATTTAGGGTTATTATAAAATTAGTGCGTTTATACAGGCTATTATGTAAAAAAATCATAGCCAAAGACAGATATTCAAATGCAGGATGATGTCAAAGTTGATTGACAATGGAATGTTTTTTTCCTAAACGGCTTTGCTGAATCTTGTTACGATGTATATTGGATGAACAATTTTAATTTTGAACTTGGCTTGGCTGGCACCGACTCCAAAAAATCAAATTAATGTACATAAATATAATAATACGCATGATAAATACAATGCTCTTAATTTAATTTCTTATTAACTATTATGTAAAAAAATTATTTTTTACTTTGTAGTAGTTTTGAAGTCGGTTTTATTTTTGGTAAAAAAGTTTATTTTTCACTTTTTAGTTTTTTCGCATTACAATTTCTGCATGATTCTTTTGGAGGAAATTACGGACTTTTAAAGATGTTATTTTGATAAGTAAATACTTTTGTCCAGATTTGTGTGTACATTAATAACACAGGTTTTCTGTGAAAATTCTTTATCTATATATGTTACATTTATTCTTCTTCAGATTTAATAGCTTTATTTTTAAATTGAATATTTTTGTTTCTCTATTTGGATATGGGTAGAACGACAAGAGATGCTGCTCGCATGAAAAAATATCGAACTTTGGAAACTGACAATAAAAAGTTCTTCGGCTTACTAAAAGTGCTCTATGAATTAGAGAACAGAGACCCAATGACTCATTTTTCATACTTTCTAACCAATGACCAGGCCCTTATCTTCCGGGTTGCCCTAGATGAACGGGTTTTTGATACCTGTCATCGGTGTAGGAGACCACCTAATCGCCACGTAGCGGCAATAAACCTGATGAGCGTCTAATTCGTTTTTCTATCGGCAGTGCCTATTTCTTAATTATGAACTTTTTTATGCCAGTTACTTAACATTTATATCTTGTTGTTTAGCACCTGTGCATTGCTACTCATGTTAATCTTGTAATTTAGAAGCTTAAGCAGATGACGAGACCTTTACCTGGCAAGGCACCTTAGAGGTATAATTCATAGGTAACTTTGATGTCTTCGCACCCGCGACGGAGTTTACATGCACCATGAGCCATTAGGGTACATGAAAACCGAATAACTTAACAAAAAATGATCGTGAAAAGACTACAGCGAAAAAGTCTTAAATGGTGTTCCCTCAAATGGCTGGTCATTGATGAAATTTTTATAGTATCAAAAGAGAATTTATATATAATTCATTTGTGGCTTCAAGAATTTAGAAACAAATTATTTTTTGGTGGCATTAATGTTTTCTTATATAGAGATATTATGCAAATGCCACTATGTAATGTATAATGTATACGCAATGCCAATGTGCTTAAATGAATGTATGCTACGCATTTCAGCATGGTACTTTTATTCATAATTTAAATTATTTGCTTAATCTTTCGCCAAATCTAAAGATTCTGATAGAGAAATTGAGAACTCATTGCATCATGACGGCATTTTGTTTATTTTTGGCTATGTATTTAATCTTTCTTGACAAAATCAGCTTAATTCCCTTAGGCATTTATGCTTCTTATTGCATCATCATTTGCAATGCGTTGGGCAGTGGAGATTTTAAAAGTATTAAGTAATCTACCGTTATTGAGTCCGCTGCCAATTGTTGTTTCTGAGCTAATATGATTTGGTGCATTGAAGCGCATTGCGAATTAAATATTTTATGATACCCACATTTACATTAAACCACATTGGTGCTGATATTTTCTTTTGTTTCACGCTAGCCTTAACTGTGGGCTCGATTACGGAAGATTAGAAATTCATCGTCATGCTCATTTAATAGTCTTGGTTAAAGTGTCATCGGTCTGCATAGTAACTGACGTATTTTAGTGAATATAGTACTGCAAAATATATAGAACTTTCGGAAGCAACTTATGATATTCGCATTTCCTTTACACCATGTTTGCTGTTGGTATCGCGCACCTTTTGCTTTTATCGGGCAATCTGATTCAAATTTACTTGCTCTCATTTCTTGATACAATTCAAATGTTTTCATGACTGCGCAACTCACTGACTTGCTTCCGCAATTATGCTTATGCCTACTGATGTTTAAGTTCTGTGCCATGTAAATACACCGCACCATAACAATGCCGCCTATAATACTAATTAGAGTAACTCCTTTTTTTTCTTTGTTTGTTGTTAATCCTGTACTTTAACAGCATAAGGGATCTTGGCTCAACTTGTGTTTGCATATAAAAGTAGACAAATGGTTGTTTAGAATAAATAAATTTATAGATATTGAAAAACTTCCTTGTGTATATGAGACAGTGGTACTACTTAGTTATCGCGTCGACCAAAAATCTATCGCCAAACTATAAGATTAAATGCCAATAATGGTTGATCGTAAATGTCACATTCACTTGGCTTTAAGCAAGTTACACGTGTTTACGTCATCAAGTGATTTTTATTTCGACGTTTTATTTGTATTTTTATTAATGCTGTACTAATTTATTTGTTCTTTCGTTATTTAAAATAAAAATTATGTCAATTTGTATAATTTGGCGAGTGGTTTGGCGAACGTAATTGGTCGACGGGATAACTAAGTAGTACCGAGACAGTTAATAGGTTTTTAGAAAATATGCGTGAAATTTTCATTTTCTCTCCGAAACTCCTATACAGGAAAGTTATCATTAATGTTATCTAGTGGAAGTTGCCAATTGAGAATTTTAAATAGGACTGACTGCGATTAGAAAATGCGAAGAAACAGATTAGGGAAGATCCATTATTGAATTTGAATGGGAATATCGCCAAATTAGTCAGTTACAGCCAAGTTGGCTTCATTTATGGCGACTTATTTTGGCCGCCAAATTTGGCGATAATTCACCTAACTGCGCCATGTTTGGCGACAACTTGTGTACGTATATGAATACATAGTTTTATGCTTGTGATTGAGAAACTGGTTGCAACAATGAAAGATAATCTGGGTGAAATCCTTCATTTTATTGGTTTTTGTTGAATTATTAAAAAACTACTGAACCAATTTCGATGAAACGGAAGTGGTACCAATTCGAGAGTATCCTCTTTTAATTAAAACAAAAATCACATAAATCGGACAAAAAGTTCCGGAGCAATCGGTGAACATACATAAAAAAAAAACATACATACGCGTCGAATTGATAACCTCCTCCTTTTTTTGAAGTCGGTAATAAAAACATACATACGCGTCGAATTGATAACCTCCTCCTTTTTTTGAAGTCGGTAAAAACCAGCTCTTACACAACAATGACAGGAATAAATAAATATTTTTCGTTATAGCAGTTGCCAACAATTAAAAAAAAACAATAAAATTCTCACCACAACAATTGTTTTTCTATTGCAAGATTTTTCACGTGAAAAAATAAATTAAATAAATAGTTTGACGAATTCAAAACAAATTGAATATTACGTCATAAGTTTTCTAGAGCAAAATTTCAGAATGAAAACTCAAAATGAAATAAATACTTTGACGAATAAAAAAATATATTACCTCATATTTGAAATATAATGTACCTCAGCATGTGAATATGTAACGCCATGTGAGTTTGGAAAAACATATTAAGACATTATAAAAACCCGACTAAGGAAATATTAACATTTTTTAACACTTTGAGGTTCTCTGAATTTGTTTTAGCCATTTTTAAACCTATTCCATATGCATGGGTGTGTGTATTTGTGTATATTAGAATTTTCACAAAATATTTAGCTGTCTAGAGTGCATACTTAGTGAAGGAACTGGGTTTATCTCTAATCTTGATCTTAAGTTTTGTTGGTGAATTTAGTACTTAACTTCGAAATCTACCTCCGCCTGTAGGCCCGAGCCGGCAGGGATTTTTTTTATTTTTTAAATTTTGAACCTAGAATAAAATTTTTAGCCTCCGGTATGCTATTTCTTTCTCCAGCTTACTTTGTGTCGTCTCCAAAAAATAACGTTACGCTGTATAAGCCAGCCGTAAAACAATGCAGATGTATCATTGTACGATTAACTAAATACTCTACAGCAATTTTTTTTAACCTTCTAAGCATCGCACATTTCAATTTTTATTCCGTCGTATTGGAAGAAAAAAAGTACTTTTAAATGCAATTTGTTTGAAAACTGCATCTCTATTTATTTTTGAGATACTAATTTTTTTGTATTTTTTAGCGACATTTGTTTAATATTGGCAACTCAAGTATTCCATTTCTGTAGAAAGTGAAAAAAAAAGTAGCAATTATATCTTTTCGTTGCCATTTTCCCATAAAAACAGAAAAAAATGTACTTAAAATACGTGCTATGTTGAAAATATATAAATGAATGATTTATGATAAAACATACAGCTCTTTGAAACTAAATTTAATTTTAAGTATTTATATTAATATTACAAACAAATAAAGGCATATGAATCATTAGCCGATTTTTTTTTTTTTTTTTTTTTTTTTTTTTTTTTTTTTTGAGATTCTTGAATGACGAAATCTCTTTTTAGGATTTTTGTATTATTCAGCGATAGTGACGTCCTATGCGTACTGAACTGTAGATGTTGTTTAATACTGGACCGCAAATGAGGAATTCTTCAGGGGATGCGGATGAGGTCATTTTATATAAAATAAAATCGTGTGTTTTCAGTCTTAAAACTGAACTACAGTAGAGTCCCGCTTAACCGCTGTATTTTCTTCTGATGGACTGATGGCTTTCATTATTTTGAAACAGCCATTATAAATGAAGTGTTAGGTGAAGATGAAAGAGCAGCCGTAAAAAGTTAGAACTTCGATTTTCTGATCAGAATAGAAAAAAAAATGTGAAAATTATAGCCATTTTTTTCCCATTCTGAACAGAAAATCAGAATTTTAACTTTTTACTACTGCTTTTTCACCTTCACCTAACACTTCATTTATAATGGCTGTTTCATAATAATGGAGCCATCAGTCCATCAGAAGAAAATGACCCATTCCAAAGGTATAAGTTCGATTGAAAAAAACTGTTTATTAAAATTTTTTCTTCTGGAGCGACACTAAATTCTGAAAAAGTAGAATTCCTGTTTTCTAGTATATATCATTATATATATATATATATATATATATAATCAGATATAAAAATAAAATTGCGACATAAGTGTAGTATATAAGATATTTGAAAAATGATTGATTTTATCATGATAAAATAATGGGTCAAGGCTCCCCACATAAGGGTGGCTTGACCCACTTCATTTTATTCTGAAATATTTGTTAAGGGAAATAAAATAAGTTAAAAAAAGGGCCAAATAACTTTACGCTACATGGTTTAATTCTTATTAAAAATTATTTGAGAAAATGTGATGTGTAAAGAAACTTGTTTAGACGAAATTCAAGGCACAGGAGAAAAATTCCGTTTTAAACACCCACTTTTTGTAACACTCAACCTGGAAACACCATTTTCCGCATAGTTTGGTTCATCTCACTGTGCTCATTATGGTGTAATTTGTCTACATACTTTCCTAAAGTTTTTTGACGAATGCTATGTCATTTGCAGCCGCATGAACACTTTAATATTTCTTAAGACTGCTGTTCTTATCCTTTCTAGTCATTTACATTCTTTCTATTTAGGTACTGTAGGTAATATTTTAAGGAAATAGAAGTTCCTATCAGGTTCCGCATCTATAATATTTCATTACAGTTTTTCTTGCTTCTTTGACAATTTTCACATCTTCCTTTAATCAATTTTAAACATTTTCCTTTCTATCACGTCATTTTACCGTAGCTTATTAATTTAGAAATATAACCATTAACCCTTGATTATATACAATGTATGATAAAAATATTTCCGAAAATTCTTAATTAAGCGAGCAATGACCATCTGATCAACCCCTCACATTGATTGGGTCAAGTTTCCCCACATAGACACTTTGTAAGGATTAGCGCATGATTATGTTTAGCCTAGCTTACTTACAATCTTTATGCCTGCAATGAAAGCTCACTCTTTCTGCATTACTAAAAACTTACTGCTTTAAATATGTATGATACATTTTATCTGGGAAAATCTTACAAAATTATTCTAAAAAATACACCTTTTAAGTTGAAAACACTTCACAGGTCATATTTTCCACACCTGTTTCAATTATCTGCAAGTAACAAAGGCTTTTGTTTGAGCATTCCAGTAGCTCTGGTTGCCACCTATAGGTAGAACTCTGAAGTTCTTTTAAATATGAAAACTGAAGGGTGGGTCAAACCTCCCCTATGGCCAACCTTCCCCAGTCTCCCCTATACACGTAATTATTTAAGCCTATCAAGAATGCCAATAAATGTATAATTTCAGTAGTTACAAATTCCGCACAGATGCTCCAAATGAGTGTTAAAATAAGGTCGTTTATTTTTCAATTTAAATGATAAGGATAAATTTAAATGATAATTTAAAAAGTCGCTGTTTTTTTTAATTTTTAAACGTTACTTTTTTTAAAAGTTTTTTCTGTATAATTAGCCTTGATTTTTCCTTTGTAATGCTTTTGTTATTATCTGAAAACCAATTTCGATTTTACGATAAGTAAAGAGGTACTTTTATTTAACTTCAAGGAATATTTTAAGTATAGTGCTTTCAGAAAATGATTTAATAATTAATAAAATAAGCTGTGTATTTTTCCCTGCTTTCAAAGTAAGCTGATGTTTTAAAAAGAACCTCCTCCCCTAAAAAATCATTTACAGGGGATTTGTTTACGTTAGGGCTTCAAAACAGTAAATTTCGACCTTTTTAATTTTCAAAATTTGCTTTTTACTTCAAAAAACGTTTTTAAAAACAAGGTCATATTTTTGCAACATCGATTTTTATATCATATTATAACATTGGTTTATAGATTAGAAGTTTGACAGTTTGTTGTTCCTTTAAAAATATTAATTATTCAAGACCGCTGTTTTAATATCAGAGCTGTTATTTTAATAACTAAGACTCATTATATTATCTCATATGCATATAAATAAAAGCTTTCTTAAAAAAAAAAAAAAAAAAAAAAAAAAAAAAAAAAAACTCAGCCTTTAAAATTGTTGCCGCTGCAGGCTTGTTTGTCAGATTAAGGGATACATAAGATTTTTGTTTTTTCACTTCTTTTTTAGTCTTGCATTATTTTCTGTTCAGTTTTAAAAATTAACTTTTACCACGTTACAATTATTAGCTAAACCGTCATTGATAAAGACAAAATAATATGAATAATTTTAAAATGATTGAAATTTAAGAATTAAATAAGCTGAATTTCATAAAAAATATTTTTAAAGAAACATTTATGACGATAGCTTTAACAATATATATACAGGGTGGTTTTAATTAAAGTTACCCTGTTTAAACCTACGTAGAGTCCGTTCTGGTCGACAGATAACGATTAAACTTCGGAAATACGTTATATGAGCCATGGGGAAAAGAAATCTGCAATAAAAAATAGTAGTTCAAATTTCGACCCATAGATGGGGGTTTTCATCTACGAGAAATGACATGCAAATTCGGAGAGGTTTAAAAAGCCAGTAGTCGCTGGCGTAAGGCTGTTCTGCACCATACCGTTAGAGAAGAAAGAGCGAGCGTTACTGGTGAAGATGTTCTATCAGAAAGACAACAATTTGTCATGCAAGATGGTGCACCACCTCAAATAGCCCGAGCAGTGACGGCAGTGCTTTGTGCCCACTTTGGAGATGAGTTTTCCGACAACCTGGCCTTCTCGGGCTTTGAACTTGAATCCCTGTGACTTCCGGTTGTGGGGATTTCTGAAAGATAGTGTCTATTGCCTGTTCTGAAAGCAAGCATAACTCTTCATGATTTAGCAATTGACCGAGAAATCTTTCACGCTACTGTTGAACACGCTATAACACGCTTTGAACATGTCCTTGACGCAAATGGAATGCGCATTGAACATATGCTGTGAATAAATAAAACTTTGTATTTCCAGCTTGAGTTTTTTGGTCTTCACGCATCCTTTTCTTACCTGGTGGTCGAAATTTGTAGTATTTTTTATTGAATATTTCTTTTCCCGATAATCCATATTACGTATTTTCCCAGCTTCTTCGATATCTGTCTATCAGGATGGACTCTACGTAGGTCCAAACAGGGTAACATTAATTATAAGCACCCTATATAACACAGTTATTTTCTTTACGGAAGTAGTTATTTATTTGTATAAAAAATAATAAATGCAACTCTAAAATGAATCTTCACAGTAAATAAATAAATAAACAAAACTCAAAATTCTCAAAAATGATTACATCAGTTTTATTTCCGGTATTTTCTAAACTTGATGATATATATATAAAAGAATGATATATATATGATGAAAGAATGATATATATATATCAATATCATTCTTTCACACCTCTAATATTTAAAGGATACACATTGAAGAAGGAAAAAAGAGTATTTAGATAATTAGAAAATAGATGTCACACAAAAATAGATGTTGGTACAAAATAGAGTCATAAATTGCAATGACTTTCAAACTGTAGTTTTTTATAATATATTCACTGATAAGTGTATTTTTCCATTTGTAACAATCATGATTATATTTTAAGCTTTTACTGCATTATTATTACATTAAAACCTTTTAAAATAGAGCATGTAAATAATGCAATAATATCTTAAACAAGAAAATTTCATCATATCAGCGAAATAGATGCAATATGGATTCAATATATCATGTACCTGCTAAGACTGTAGCCTATCAAAAGTGCAATTTTCCTGCAGATCCCTTGCGATATTATCTTAGCAGTTATTCCTATTGCTGGGATAAGAATTTTCTAAAGTTACTTCGAAGAGAGAATTTTCACATGCATATAGAAAAACAACATTTGAGAGGCGGAAAAAAAAAATCCATGCCAAAAACAAAGAAACATCCGGCGTACGAGAATACGGGTAATAAAGTTTAAATTTTCACAAGCATAGTGTTCAAGAAAGGTGCATTAAAATCAAAAGTTACACGTAAGAAGAGCGGAAAATCTCTGATATTTAGGATATTTTCGGACATCTGGTGTTATGTAAGAAATCGCGTTAGCTGCTATTAACATAGGCTATACGCCCGCACTAAAATTTAAAAGGATAGGTTATAATGTATTATATACCGAAATACGGTCCTTTTTACAACTTCTAGTAAAATTCACACGGTTCAGTAGAATCAACTTTTATGTCTGAAGGGTTAAAAAGGGGGTATACTTCTCGGGGTTTCGATCACACCAGTAGTTTAATAAATGAATCAACGGCATAAACAGTTGACAGTTATAGATAAAAGCAAAGGATTGGCATGGTTCTTTTTCCTAAGCTATGAAATGTCATGTTACACAAAACAAACGATATAAAATAGTTCAGAGTTTGTTCGTGAGAGAAAAACATGGGAAGAGAAAACAGATGTTGAATTAAACAAAATTTAAAGAAAATTTAACTAGGGAAGCTTTAGCTCAATGATATTCGAAAATTTGCATAGTGTCTGCCCCGAAGCTTGAGAATGACTAAAGAGGGAATTTGCAGGACGGGTGTCGAAAAAAAGGAAAATTTATATAGAGAAAACAGAAAATAAACGAGAGATCTCCAAATAATTTTGGATTAAAAATCAAAGTGATAGTTGTTTCGTGAAGTTTAAATTTTGTGCCTTTGCTTTTGTATTAAAAGATGATGCCAACTACACTGAAATGGGGCAAATCTATGATTTCACTTGTAGTGACAATTTTGTTTAAATCTTATCAATATAAACTAAATATTTATAATGTATATCTACGCTATATATATAAAATCCCAGTGAAAAGAATTCATCAAACAATTTTATGAAACGACTGATAAAACGAACGATTATGTTTCACAGGTATTTCTCCTAAAGTATGGAATGTTTGACGGCGAAATTAACTCCGATTATTCGTATTAATCGACGGATTTCAAAAGTAGTATTAGAATTTTAAAATTTGAATTACTTTTCGAGATATTATTTTTTTTATAATTTTGATGACATATCTATAATGATGGCAACTAGATAATTCCATTTTTGCGGGAAAAAGGGAGAAAAAGAAAAATCATATAGGCCGAGAAGTGACTGCACAAACCATCACCTCATCGCGTTGACGGCTGAAATATCAGGATTAGACAGAACTGGATTACCTTATTAAAATGCAACTAGTCTGCCAAGTGATACCTCGGTGGAAACCACCTGCAGACCCCATTTTAGTGGTTGATCGATAGGTTTATCATTGTATTTTCCGGTACCCAAAGATATGAAAACATGGAGGGCCGGGGATAGGAAATCGCAATGGTAAACCTACCAGTTAACCCATAAAATCGTGTTTGCAGGTGTTTTCCACGAAGAAATGACTAATCAGACCACTTGCATTTTAATATGCGATTCATGTTTTAACTAAGCCTGGAATTTCAGTCGTCAACTGGATGAAGAGATGGTTTTTGCAGTCAGTTCTCGGTCTAACAGGGATTATAAGATTTCTTCTTTTTCATCATTTTCGGATTGAAATTGAAATTTTCCTTTATTTCAATCGACAGTGAAGATAATATTGTGATTAAATTATGTTTTTTAGGAAAATTAAAAAAATATATATATTTTTTATCCCACTTCGATCATTCGGAATCAGTTTATTTTAGAAACCAAAAATCGTCTGTCACTTTCAAATTCCATAATCTCGAAAAATAAAAGTTTTTTTTTTTTATTTTAAAGAGAAAATCACATCAATAATCTTAAAAACAAAAATACAATTTTAAAATAAGAATTAAATGATCACCCGTTAAAAGCAGAAAATAAGGAAAGTTACCTCAAAATATTTGCACGAAAATATTAATATAGTGCGATAACTTTAAAATTTTAAAATTATCACATGCGAAACGCATTTAATGGTGATAATTACGTCAAATGTAAAAGGTCCAACCGTTAAATATCGCAATATTTAAAGTGACTAAAATAATTAAATTCTTATACGTGAAAAACTTTAAATGATGAATATTAGGTCGTATTTAAAAAGCTCAAACAATAATATTTCCAAATACATTTAAGTTAAATAATATATAGACCGGGAGACGACTGCACAAACCATCACCTCGTTCAATTGATGGCTGAAATTCCAGGATTAGTAAAACTCGATTCGCATATTAAAATACAACTGATCTGCCAAGTCATATCTTGATGGAAAACACCTGCAAACCCGATTTTAGTGGGAGTTTTGTAGGCTTATCATTGTGTTTTCCTTCTCTCAGCCCTCCATGTTTTCATACCTTTGGATGCAGGAAAACAGGATGATAACCATACCAATCAACTACAAAAATCGGATCTGCTGGTGGTTTTGACCAGGATATGATTTTGCAGACCAGTTGCATTTTAGTATGCGAATAGAGTTCTGTCTAATGCTGGAATTTCAGTCGCCAACTCTATGAGGAGATGGTCTGTGTAGTCGTTCTCCCGTTCTATGAATCCAAAAAGAGAAAATAAATTTAAATTAAATAAATTATTGCATGAGAAATGCATTTAATAGGGGAAATCACGTCATATGTTAAAAAGATACATTTAAAACGACTTTCATTCCGGAGACTTTTAATCTGACATCACATGGTATAAAAGGAGTGCGGAAAGCAAATAAGTTTATAGATTACATCACTTGATGTATCATAAATAAAGGCTCAAAATACTTTTGATTTATTTTGTATGAACTGCTATTCAATAAATACATATTAGAAAAATAGGATATTCTTATTAATTAATACAAATAATATTCATTGTAAAAATAACTCTAAAATATGCATAGTGGCGTATTCAAAGAGAGCGTATTTAAAGAGAAAATAATTCATGAATAAGCTATTTTGTTTCTGAAATTTCTAAAACTCGATCAAGACATAAAATATAAGCATAAAATCAGCATTCAAAACACAAAGCTTTCCAATACATTGATTTGAGGGCTATTCCCAAGCAGACAGAGTTTTTACCCTCAAACCTAGAGGGAAAATATTGTCCATAGCGTCGTTATAAAACTTGGAAAGATAGTGTTATTTTTAACCTAACCATCTTTTACAAGTTTATTTTTAAATGTGTAAGTGATATTACTTATCAATCCATAAAATAGAGGTCATTTATTATCACAGCGATGGATGAGTCCATGGTAACCGAAGCATGTCAACCCGATTACAGAAGATAGCAGCTGTTATACTGATAATAATATTATCCAATCTTTCGTAACCTGGTAATATTTTTTAAACAGAGCACATTTGTATGCTCTCAGATGTTGCGAAGCCTGAATGGGGGTTGGCCGGCGTAAGTTGTTTGGGGGCTGAGGGCCTAGTTTATATATAATTTCTAAAATAAAAAACTTCTTTAAAATCTATAAGGATCAGTTTGAATTTCTTCAGACTCTTTTGAGTCATTTCTCTCTCAGGACACGGTACGGGATATTACAGAAACAACGCTAATTATTTCAGTCAATTCTTCAAAAGAAAAGATTGATAGTTAGAAAATTGTTAAATACTAGGGGGCGCTGCCCCCTATGAGCTACGCTCACCAACCCCCGTTCAGACACCGCAGACTCTAAAAGCACGCTAATTTGATCGGCTTTAAAAATATTTCGGAAGATTGAATTACAAGCTAAAAAACAGTGGCGATCTCCCTATAGACGAGTTTCTATTCATTTCTCTTTGATTGGGGAATTTTAAGGCCAAATCAGCTGTTGTTAAAAGGTACAATGGCTGTTTCCGTCTTTGATTAAATAAAATTAGTTCAAAATAAGCTAAAATAAAATGAATTAAGTCAACAGAGTCTTTGTCTCCCGGTATTTTTTAGCAAAGCGAAAAGAAAGTTTTCTTAAATAAAACACTTTATATGTACCGCTTTTAATCTGACGTAATTTTCAGCAAACTTTTCTTTCTCTTTTTAATATTCACGTAAAATTACTTTTGTTAGAAATGAAATATTATTTACGCTGTCCTAATAAAAATAGTTGAAAAGATCATCTTAAAATATCAAATAAATGTCTCGCGCAATTTTTAAATTTAAACTGTTTTAGAATATTCTTACTATTTTTTTCATTTTAGTTAATAAGTGTAATGTGACGTAAATGTGACGTAATTTTTCCCATTTAAGACTTCTAACGTATGTTAATGAATTTATTATTGTACATATTCTTTCTCTTTTAAAATTGACATGTAAATATAGTTTTTATGACGTAATTTTCAATGATTTCCTGCTTTTTACATTTTCTGTTTATAATAGTCACGTGAAAAAAATTTTTTAATTTGAAGCAAACATTATTGTTTGCGCTGTTTATACAGTTGGCAACAGTTTAAATTAAAATCATTTTCTTAAATATGTAAAAAATATCTCTCGAAATGCTGAAAATTTGAATTTAAAATAGAAATAAAACCTCAAAAAATGAGTCAAATTAAAAAAAAATAAATGCAGTCTGCACACTGGGAAATTCTAAGGCATAAAATGATCGAAAAATGATTAAATTCCCAGTTATAGTTTTTGCTCCTATAAAACTTTTTTAATGGAACGATTTTGTCCATATTTAGCATTAAATGTCTCTTAAAATAATTCTTCGATTTGAAAACTGTCTGCATCAGCGCATTTATCAAACATTTCTCTATAATATCACCGATTTTCATATTTTTGTATGCAATATTTTGCTTAATATGAACGAAGAAACACCACCGGTCACAAAAAATTCAAAACCGACAGCGGCGGTGACAGCGTTAGTTACTTTTTTTAGAATAGAGAGATTACAATTTGACTGCATCAATTAAAGATAGAGCGACTCAGCATTATGTATAATGAAAATTAACATTAGAGATATCTATTGTTTTTCCCGTATACATGTTTTGTACAAAATTCCGCTTTTTTCGTAGGAAATATTATGCAAAATCCTTCCCATACATACATATTAGGTGGATCACGAAACATATACAAAATTTACTGTGGACTGATAACAACAAAGTTTGTGAGACAATGCTAGGTATTTTTAAATAACATTCGAAAATATAATCCGTATCAAAGAAGCAATTCACAAGCACGGTCCCATGCAATTAGCCGTACTTCCATTACTCTGCTAATTTTAGTATCGCTAAGGCGGTAGGAAATATCTTCAGTTCTGCTATAGTTTCAGCACACAAAATCTGATAAATCACTTTCTCATTTTCTGAGATGAGTGCTCCGCCTACAGTTGTTTCAAATGTTTCAACAAACTGTTTAAGATATATTTTAGCAGTAAATATTATACTAAGAATACATTTTATTAAACAAAAACATAATTTGTAGAACAAATTAAAAAAACAAAATTTATTTCCTACATTGTTCAAGCCCGAGAAGGGACAGATATTAAGTTATTTCATTCAATTAGTTCTACATTTAATGTTAAATTTTTGTAACAAATTAGTTGATCCAATTGAAGATTAAAAAATAAAAATAAAATTCATACAATATGATACTTAAAACACTCTAAAAAATTAGATTCTGTTCAAATGAAATCGAAATAAATCTTAGACTTCTTCCATTTTTAATTGAAAATATTTGTATTGCAGATTTTGTATTATGTTTATGACAATCGTGCATCAAATGATAAGATGCATGCAAAATGCAAAACTTAAAAAAAAGTCTAAGATTTATTTCGATTTCATTTGAACGGAATCTAATTTTTTAGGGTGTTTTAAGTATCATATTGTATGAATTGTACTTTTATTTTTTAATCTTCAATTGGCTCAAATAATTTGTTACAAAAATTTAACATTAAATGTAGAACCAATTGAATGAAATAACTTAATATCTGTCCCTTCTCGGGGTTGAACAATGTAGGAAATAAATTTTGTTTTTTTAATTTGTTCTTCAAATTATGTTTTTGTTTAATATGTCAAGTTTTTTAATAACTAGAGCACTCAGACGAACGCATTTCAAAATTAATAGAGAGTATCATCATCAGGCTTTGATGTATGCGGTATTGCATCACAATGTGGGGGTGCAGTTTACCAATGTGTAATTCAAAATGTGTCACCACTGTAGTAATGCAGGTTGCAGTAGTTTAAACAAAAACTTCCAATCTGACCGTAAAAAATCTATAATCAAAACATAAAAAATTAACTTCACTTAAATTTAGATACCCTATTCCCCACTCAGGAACGCTATGAATGTAAATGTGAATTATGTTGAATCCTTATTGCTAATATTTAACAATATTATAGCTGTGATATAGTAAAAAATAAAAAATAAAAGTTTTATTTAAATTTTTAAATCTTATTTTCTCCCAAGGGATGATGTAAACACATCAGAAAATGATTACCTAAGTTTAACTTGGGGTATAAATAGTTCTCATTTCGGAAAAAAATACATTTTAAAATTTAAGTTATGTAATTTCCCACTAAGTTCGCTACCTGCGTAAAAATAGCTATCCATTTGAAACTTTTTACAAAAATATAAACTTGACCAAAGCAAAAATTTATTCTGAAAATATGCTTTTTATTTCCACTATGACGCCATATTAGTAGGGTTTGAAATGTCGTAAAATGTGACTCCAGCTCGATTGACGTGCCAAGTTTGATATTTTTGTTGTATTCTGAAGGTTTTGACATGTAGATTCCAAATACCTTAGGTGCCATTTTTTATACACATTTTTGAGGGTGATTTTCAAGATGGCGTCCAAGATGGCTGTCATGTACTGACTTCTTTAATATTTAAGGCATATTATTGACCAGTATGTCAAATTATAGGTTTTCAGGGTCAAGAAATACAAATATATAATAAAATTAGAAGTAAATTGAATTTTTCAAGTGTTTTAAGCGATAAGATGCAAATAAAGCACAAAGATATGAAAGACATTAGATATACTAGCGTTGTATTAACCAGTTATACACAACCAAAATATTTAAATGAAATAACATAAATTATTGAAGATATTGAAAAAAATTATTAAAAACAGCATTTATATGTATATACAGTACTGGGATGTTATGTATCCTCTTCTGAATCACTGCTATCGCTGTGATGATATTGATAGTCCTTTGTATTGTTGCAGTCACTGCATTTTCAAAGGGCAGTACAAACCAGAGAATTCTTTAAGCAAGACCATTTCCCAACTGTACATGTTCTCTTACACTCACATTTCACAAGTTCAATAACTTCTTTGGGCGCAGGTAACTCCAGGCATTTGACTGGAGAAATTACTACTTCGCCATTTTTTCCCAACCATTACTAATAAGTGGGGGTATTGTAGGTCGAGGATTTCTGTAGCCTTTTCCAATGGTGCAAATTAAGTTGGATCTTAGAATATGTGGCTTCAGTGCTCCAAGGGTTGGTGGAAATTTCTCCCCCTCGAAACTTTTAGTTCTAATAAACTTTTTTACCAAAAATAAACCCGACTTCAAAAACTACTACAAAGTAAAAAATAATTTTTTTACATAATAGTTAATAAGAAATTAAATTAAGAGCATTGTATTTATCATGCGTATTATTATATTTATGTACATTAATTTGATTTTTTGGAGTCGGTGCCAGCCAAACGAAGTTAAGTATCCAACAGACACACATCCAAACATCTACGAGATTTTTTACGATTTGTTATTTAGTTAAAAAAAATTAATTTTACCATTTTTGAAACATTTCATCTGATTTTATAAACGTGTGTTTTCAAGTGAGATTAGCTGTAATTATGTGTGCTAAATTAAGGGTTATTATAAAATTAGTGCGTTTATACAGGCTATTGTGTAAAAAAATCATAGCAAAGACAGATTTTCAAATGCAGGATGGTGTTGATTGAGAATGGAATTTTTTTCCTAAACGGCTTTGCTGAATCTTGCTACGATGTGTATTGGATGAACAATTTTAATTTTGAACTTGGCTTGGCTGGCACCGACTCCAAAAAATCAAATTAATGTACATAAATATAATAATACGCATGATAAATACAATGCTCTTAATTTAATTTCTGATTAACTATTATGTAAAAAAATTATTTTTTACTTTGTAGTAGTTTTTGAAGTCGGGTTTATTTTTGGTAAAAAAGTTTATTTTTCACTTTTTAGTTTTTTCGCATTACAATTTTTGCATGATTCTTTTGGAGGAAATTACGGACTTTTAAAGATGTTATTTTGATAAGTAAATACTTTTGTCCAGATTTGTGTGTACATTAATAACACAGGTTTTCTGTGAAAATTCTTTATATATATATATGTTACATTTATTCTTCTTCAGATTTAATAGCTTTATTTTTAAATTGAATATTTTTGTTTCTCTATTTGGACATGGGTAGAACGACAAGAGATGCTGCGTGCATGAAAAAATATCGAACTTTGGAAACTGACAATAAAAAAGTCCTCGGCTTACTAAAAATGCTCTATGAAATAGAGAACAGAGACCCAATGACGCATTTTTCATAGTTTCTAACCAATGACCAGGCCCTTATCTTCCGGGTTGCCCTAGATGAACGGGTTTTTGATACCTGTTGTCGGCGTAGGAGACCACCTAATCGCCACGTAGCGGCAATAAACCTGATGAGCGCCTAGTTCGTTTTTCTATCGGCAGTGCCTATTTCTTAATTATGAACTTTTTTATGCCAGTCACTTAACATTTATATCTTGTTGTTTAGCACCTGTGCATTGCTACTCATGTTAATCTCGTAATTTAGAAACTTAATCAGATGACGAGACCTTTATCTGGCAAGGCACCTCAGAGGTATAATTCATAGGTAACTCTGAGGTCTTCGCACCCGCGACGGAGTTTACATGCACCATGAACCATTAGGGTACATGAAAACCGAATAACTTATCAAAAAATGATCGTGAAAAGACTACAGCGGGACAGTCTTAAATGGTGTTCCCTCAAATGGCTGGTCATTGATGAAATTTTTATAGTATCAAAAGAGAATTTATATATAATTCATTTGTAACTTCAAGAATTTAAAAACAAATTATTTTTTGGTGGCATTAATATTTTCTTATATGGAGATATTATGCAAGTGCCAATATGTAATGTATAATGTATACGCAATGCCAAAGTGCTTAAATGAATGTATGCTAAGCATTTCAGCATGGTACTTTTATTCATAATTTAAATTATTTGCTTAATCTTTCGCCAAATATAAAGATTCTGATAGAGAAATTGAGAACTCATTGCATCATGACGGCATTTTGTTTATTTTTGGTTGTTATTTAATCTTTCTTCACAAAATCAGCTTAACTCACTTAGGCATTTATGCTTCTTATTGCATCATCATTTGCAATACGTTGGGCAGTGGAGATTTTAAAACTATTAAGTAATCTATTGTTATTGAGTCCACTGCCAATTGTTGTTTCTGAGCTAATAGGATTTGGTGCATTGAAGCGTTTTGCGAATTAAATATTTTATGATACCCACATTTACATTAAACCACATTGCTGCTGATATTTTTTTTGTTTCACGCTAGCCTTAACTGTGGGCTCGATTACGGAAGATTAGAAATTCATCGTCATGCTCATTTAATAGTCTTGGTTAAAGTGTCATCGGTCTGCATAGTAACTGACGTATTTTAGTGAATATAGTACTGCAAAATATATAGAACTTTCGGAAGCAACTTATGATATTCGCATTTCCTTTACACCATGTTTGCTGTTAGTATCGCGCACCTTTTGCTTTTATCGGGCAATCTGATTCAAATTTACTTGCTATCATTTCTTCATCCAATTTAAATGTTTTCATGACTGCGTAACTCACTGACTTGCATTCGCAATTATGCTTATGCCTACTGATGTTTAATTTCTGTGCCATGTAAATGCACCGCACCATAACAATGCCGCCTATAATACTAATTAGAGTAACTCCTTTTTTTTCTTTGTTGTTAATCCTGTACTTTAACAGCATAAGGGATCTTGGCTCAACTTGTGTTTGCATGTAAAAGTAGACAAATGGTTGTTTAGATTAAATAAATTTATAAATATTGCAAAACTTGCTTGTGTATATGAGACAGTGGTACTACTTAGTTATCGCGTCGACCAAAAATCTATCGCCAAACTATAAGACTAAATGCCAATAATGGTTGATCGTAAATGTCACATTCATTTGGCTTCAAGCAAATTACACGTGTTTACGTCATCAAGTGATTTTTATTTCGACGTTTTATTTGTATTTTTATTAATGTTATACTCATTTATTTGTTCTTTCGTTATTTAAAATAAAAATTATGTCAATTTGTATAATTTGGCGATTTATATAATTTGGCGAAATTTGTCGACGGGATAACTAAGTAGTACCGAGACAGTTAATAGGTTGTTAGAAAATATGTGTGAAATTTTCATTTTCTCCCCCAAGCCCCTATACAGGAAAGTTATCATTAGTGTTATCTAGTGGAAGTTGCCAATTGAGAATTTTAAATAGGACTGTAGATTAGAAAATGCGAAGAAACAGATTGGGGAAGATCCATTACTGAATTTGAATGGGAATATCGTCAAATTAGTCAATTACAGCCAAGTTGGCTTCATTTATGGCGACTTATTTTGGCCGCCAAATTTGGCGATAATTCACCTAACTGTGCCATGTTTGGCGACAACTTGGCGCTAACGTATATGAATACATAGTTTTATGCTTATGATTGAGAAACTGGTTGCAACAATGCAAGATAATATGGGTGAAATCCTTCATTTTATTGGTTTTTGTTGAATTATTAAAAAACTACTGAACCAATTTCGATGAAACGGAAGTGGTACCAATTCGAGAGTATCCTCTTTCAATTAAAACAAAAATCACATAAATCGGACAAAAAGTTCCGGAGCAATCGGTGAACATACATAAAAAAAAAACATACATACGCTTCGAATTGATAACCTCCTCCTTTTTTTGAAGTCGGTAAAAAGGTGCCATCTTATCTTTGAAATCCTTTAAAAATTACTATTTTTCAAATAAGCCAAGTTGGTGAATTTTTCAAACAACGACAGATTGGATAATGGATCAACTTTATGTTCTCCAAGTTCTTGAAAAGCTGTTATAATATCATCATCATACTGAAGATTGATATACACATTTATCCACTTCTGTTTTGAAATGCCTACAAATTTTCCTCCCCAGTCTCCACCAATATATGAATGTAAACCTAGTAAACCTTTGCTTTTATGAGCACCTATTGCTCGACATCTTTCATTAATATTAATTTCTCTGTGTTTGTTACCTCGACCAGTAACAAAATGTATTTCACTGTTTACTAGATGACTTGAAACTAAGTCAATCAGAAATATGAAAATGTCAGCATCTTGCGAAAATACACCGATCTCATAATTATCATGATGGTTCACTATATCAACTTGAAACAATACAGCATATGGAATAGCCAACAGGCTCTCCTGACCTGAATCGGATCGATCATGTTTGAGACACACTCGGAAGACGCATTGCAGTGGGACTGAGGTCACCTTTTATTGTCCGGGACTTGGAGATTGCAATTCTTGAGGAGTGGAACAGTAACCGAACACTTTTCGACAATATCATTTAATCAACAGGTATGCGATAGTTTTATCTATTCTAAGGGACCACACGTCATATTAAATACCTTGCGTCATTCGCAAACAGTAGTTTTATTTGTAATTTACATGAGACCAAATTGTTGCCCTAAATGACCTTTTCACGTTCTACCCACCGTTTCAAAGAATTAAAGCTATTTTGCAATTTTTTGTGTTTTTTTTTCTATATTGAGCATTAATACATATGTTACTCTAAATTTTATGTCCATGCATGGCTGTTTCGCACTGTTTTCTTCTCTTGTCTGCTTGATCCCTAATTTTTTTTAGCAGTGTATGAAGAAAAAAGAACACCCTCCCATATGTCAGCTGTAGCACTTCATAAGCCTTCGGCAAACGTTTTCTTCCGGCAAAAGCAAAATTTCAACGTATTGCCTCCTTAATTATTGTAGGAAAATTTGATAGTATATCAAGAACATGAAGAGGTATAATGGTGTCTGCTTCTTCATGTATATGATCACATAATTCTGAATCGAAAACATTCGCGTGGTTATTGTATGCCTTACTGCCAAAAACGGTAACAATTTTCTTCTCACTAGCAGCAAAAATCTGTAGTAATTTATTCCCGAGATACTCATTCAGCTGTGATTTTGTTTCATTATGTGAAAGAAACGGCTTTAATTTTTATCAACGTTATATTGGTAGTATTTGTAATAGTAAATCTAACAGGTTCGCTCGCCCCCAATCTTTTCTTACGAGTTTGCTCCTTCAATGAATGCACAAGGTATTGGTCAAATGTAATTCTCCCTTCAGTGTATCCGCTTGTCATTTTCATAATGATCTCGGTAAAAGAACTTGCAGTCTTCACAAGTTTTCATGGCAGGTGTATTTTTTACTGATTGTACTATTGCCAATCCGTCTATAATACAAACCTTTCCTATCGGAGAAGTAATCGAGGATTCTAATGATTCAAGTATGAGTGATAGATTATATTTCTCTATTTCTGCAATAAAAGAGCTTTTGTCAGATGGAATATGAAGATATCAATCAGAAGAAAATAATGATATTGGTATTACAGAAAACTCGTAGTTTCCAATTGCATCTTTTAGGTTTGTAGACATTTGAGGTTTTGATTCCATAACAACAACTAAACGAGCAAGAAGTTGCCTATCTTCTCGAATTAGTCTATCTCTTACAAATTCTTCGAATTCCAATGGCCTTTTTGGTCACGATTCAGAATATCATCCTTCGCAGATTCTGGAACTTTTAAAGAGGATGCAATATTCATAAGTGTGGGATTATCTTGGAAAGGGTTTTCTCCACAATTATCCCGAATACTCTCCTTGACGATGGCTGCATTGGGAAAAAATTCTTAGCGACATGGGAGTCCGAAGTTTATAGTGTTTCCTGGGCTGCTTAGAGACTTCATTTGGACGGTATTTTTCAAAGAAACATGAAACAATGCGTAATATTTCTGGTGCACACAAGAAATACCTGTTGAGGGTGTTTTCATTCTGAGTTAAACCAATAACTTCACCAATGTTCTTCAGTTCTTTGATTTCCTGTTTCACGTTCTGGTCTGAAAATAGTTTCGTAAACGGCACATTGGATCTGGATACTACAAAACAAACAGATTCAAGAGCATTCCATACTTCTGGATATGTTGTTTTAAGGTCCTTCATCTGCGCCATGTATACTGGAATGATTCTGGCATAATGAAATAAGTCATGAGCAAAATAATACTTGATTTGTTCTTCTAATGACGCGAGATGTAATGCCCAATCTCCTTGACAAGTGACATGTATGAAACGTAGCAAAAGTCCCAATTGGTTCGTATACTGCAGTAAGAACTTTGCCATATCACCACTGCATTGTGTAATTTATGGAAGACAAATTTTTCAACTACTACTTTGATCTCTTTAAACAAAGTTGTAGCTTCACTTCACAATTGAGCAATTTCTCACGTAGTGAGTTGCATTTTTCTTGCAGGAAAATAATCTCTGTAGAATGTGGCAGTGTTTCAGAGAGAAGGTCGTAGCATGCCAAAACGATAGTCATATGAAACTCTATACCTCTAGTATATTAGTAATTTTGTAGTAAATTTATAAATAAATAATAAATAACACAATTTATGCCTATTTTGATTGTAGATTTGCATTTTTTGACCTCAAAAACATATAATTTGATATACTGGTCAATAATATTCCACAAACATAAAAAAAGTCAGAAAATGGCAGCCATCTTGGACGCCATCTTGAAAATCACCTCAAAAATGTGTAAGAAAAAAATGGCACCTAAGATATTTGGAATATACATGTCAAAAGCTACAAAATAAAAAAAGATATATCAAACTTGGCACAAAAATCGAGCTGGAAAACATTTCAGACCCTACTATATTCACCTTTTTAATTTTTGAAAAAAAAAAAAAAAAAAAACTAGCTCAATTTAATATTTTACGGGAAAATCTTTCAACTGAAAAGAAATAAATTATTATTACGGCTTTTGAAATTTTTGCAACAATGAAGTAAAAATGTTATATTTTCTATGAAAAATGTCCCTTTGATTTTCAAAGAAAAAAGCGAAAATTGGAATTATTAAAAAAATATTTGAATAACGCAAAAAAAATTGGCCCATGTTTCTCTCTGGGTTATAATTCACCCATATGCAAATGCAATTTACCATTCGTTTTGATGCTGACGTCAGGCAAACATTTTCGTACTTTGAATTTACAATATCATTAGAATTAGTAAAGAATAAAAAATGAGTGGCATCAGGGACATAAAGGTGGGAAGAAAAAATGAAAAAGTTATCATCTCCATAGGCTTTTCCATGTTAAATTAACATTGAGAAGTGACACTGGAAATAAATAAGTATTGCGCTGCCGCGCAATACTTAAATACAAACTTAATAAAAAATATTTTAACAAATTTGACACTCAATAAAATCTGAAAGAATAACATAATCATGTTAAGAGTCTACACTAGTCACTGGAGGAAACGAGAACGCTAATGTTAATACTACGAGAACGTTATTTCAAATATCTCACTTGCATTTTAATATTTTAAATGATTATTTTTACATAGTGAGCTGAGATCTATCTCTAATCGGGATAGTTTTTACTTTTTCGATTTTGGTTTCAGTTTTTAACACTTTCCAACATACTTAAAAAGTTTCTATGAATTGGGTTTGTCTGTCCGTCTGTCAGGTCATTTACCTGGCCGTGTTCTAACTCGCGTAAATATACTGCCATGTAATTTATAAATGTTATTGATGTTCACTATGACATGTTTGGTACTAAAAATGAAGTGTGTACCAGTCACAGTTCTTTACAGGGGCACTTAATTAATTACTTAAATTAATACTTAAATTCTAAATTAATACTTAAATTCTATAGAAAACATGCAAGGCTGCACAAAATAATTCGCCAGCATTACTGAGCGTGAGCGTGAATTGCTTAAAAATGTTTTTAATTTGAGTTATATATATAGCAACTTCAAGTTGATTTTCAAGCTCAGCTACATTTAATAATAATACAAAGAGTAGCTTTTAAATAAAATCATACACAAGGATATGCAAAGAATTTGGTATGCAATATACTGGGCTGTATAGCAGAATCCAAGTACGTTTCCGTCTATTGGTAGAAATTGCTGAAAGGGAATTTTCAACTGTGTTAAGCGTTTTCTTACTAAACTAAATTTGAGCATACTGTCTAGAACCTGTACAAATCTATAGATCATATACAGAGTTGCACAAAAAAATTGGAGCCTTTTTACTCCTATGGGCGGTAATTATTGAAATCTGGTTTTTAAATGTGTTATATATTTTCTAAAATGTTTACTTAGGTACCTTCTTTACGTTAGTGAGAGGCGAAGTTTTGAAAATTGTTTCATAATCTATGCATGTCGCATGATTTTTCTTTCTTGTTTTTATATTAGGATAGTTTCAATTTTGGAAACTGGTTCCGAAAATGAAAGTATTTATTATTTTTTTTAAATCGAAAAACTAAAAACTAGTAGAATCTCAGCTATCCTATGAAAAAAAAAAAAATCATTTAAGAATATTAAAATGCAAGCGAGATATTTTAAAATGATATTCCCATAGACTTAACATTAGCGTTCTTGTTTCTTTAGGTGCATTGTTAGTGACTAATGTTTTTTTTTCTATTCATACCACTTTTACCAAACAAAAATCATTGAGATACACAATGACTCACCATATTACAAGAATTTCAATCAATAGACAAGTTGGTTTCAACTAGGAAACCCCTCAATACTGCTATACTGTTCAGCACAGTGTGCAAGATAAATGCATTACAAAATTTATATATTGGAAATGGTGGAACGTATAAAATATAAAAATAGTCACCAGTGGTCCTTTGCACTATTTTTATATTTGAGTATTTTATAAGAGCTTGTTGTCATATTATGAACCTTTTCAGTAGGGGTCAGGACTTAAGACTTTTTTAATATTCAATCTTGTTACAATTCACAGAAAAATTTCTTTCTGGTAGATTTTTCTTGAAAATATCCTAGTATAAGCGCATGACAGAGATTATTTTTCAAAACGTGCTAAAAAAATAATTTCTAGCACATCATATACGTCCCAAAACCTATAATCAAAGAGTTAAATAGGATTATATATTTAAAAAAAAGGATTTAATCAAGCAAAAATGCACTTTTTGTGTAAAATTTGAAAGTATTTATTTTATTTAAATTATTTAAGAAAATCTTTAAATCACACTTTATTTACAATTTCTGAACTTTTCGAAATATGTTGTATTGCATACTTTTCTTAAAATGTTCTCATAACTATAAGAATCAGATTCCCAATATAATTAATTTCAGAAAACATAAATAAAATGTCATGACATATGGTGTAAATACAATAAAAATGACACTTAACACTTTCATTTTGAAAAAATAAAATAATAAACTGTTTATACAGGGTGTCCCCTAGTTCATGGCCCAAACTGTAAAGGAAGGTAAAGTAAACATAAAGAAGCAATTTTGGTACAGCAATGTGATAACGGAAATGAAAAGTTTTGGCGCAAAACAAGACATGCGGAGGAAATGAAATCAAAAGTTTTATTGGCATAACAATTACAGTAAGTGCTCGAATGTGCAACCACCAACATCGACACATACCTGGTAGTGTCTATAGCAAGTGAATTGCGTACTTCTTCGAAGGTCCCAGATGCCTCATCTGTGTAACACCAATTGACTCGGATTTGTTCCATATCTGATGAGAACCTCATTGCAAGACTTTCAGTCGTTGAATATTCGTGAAACATTTGGAATCTGGGGAAAGGAACACCAATTATTTTCTAGATGCTGCCAGTGGCACATTTGAGCACTTACAGGAATTGTTATGTCAATAAAACGCTTGGTAGTGCACCGTATGCTATTTCTTTCTCCCAGGTTTTAAAATGTCGTCTTTAAAAAATAACGGTCCTTTCTATAAGCCAGCCGTAAAACAAAGCAGATGTACCTTTGTACTGTTAAATACTCTACGGCAATTTTTTAAACGTCTAAGCATCACATCAATATTTATACCATTGTATTGGGGAAAAAGTACTTTTAAATGCAATTTGTTCGAAAACTGCATCACAATTTATTTTGAAATATTAATTTTTTAGTAGTTTTAGCGCCATTTGTTTAATTTTGGCAACTCAAGTGCTCCATTTCTGTAGAAAGTAAAGGAAAAAAAGTTGGAAAATAGTAATTATATTTTTTGTGGCCATTTTCTTATAAAAACTTTTAAAAAATGTAATTAAAATACGTGCTATTTTGAAAAAATATAAATAAGTGATTTCTGATAAAACATGGAGCTATCATAAACCAAATTTAATTTTAAGTGTCTATATTAATATTACAAACAAATGAAGGCATATCAATCATTAGATAGATGATTTTTTTATCGAGTTTCATGACATCTCTTTTTTTTTTGGATTTGTGTATTTTTCAGCGAAAGTGACGTCCTATGCGTACTTTACTGTAGATGATGTTTAAGACAGGATCGTAAATGAGGAATTCTTCAGCGGATGTGGATGACGGATTTATATAAAATAAAAGCGTGTATTTTAAGTGTTAAAACTTAAATATGTTTTGTACTATCTATATTTATACACATATATATCTTTTTCCCATCGGGAGCGACATTAAATTCTGAAAAAGGAGACTTCCTGTTTTCTAGTTTTCATTTCATCCGCATTTCTTGTTTTCATTTCTGACCCTACATTGCTATACCAAAATTGCTTCTTTGTGTGTACTTTATCTTCCCTTAAAATTTTGCCTATGAAATCGGGGACACCCTGTATAACTAAAAATTTAATGGTTTCTATTTTAAAATGCAAAATAAGGATCACCCACCGAAAATAGCGGGTGAATTCAGACATATTTGATGAAGTTTTGTCACATAAAACATACTGATATACCGAAAAATAAAACACATACTAAGAAAAATAAATTTATCCCCTTGTATCAACGTGTTCCATATCTGCAGAAAACCGCAAAATCAATGATTCCACACTTCCACAGTAAGCTCTGAAAGACGATTTTATTGATGGCTGTTATCTTCCAGAATTGCAGTTAATATAAATTGTTCGTAAAATTTCCATCAGATGAGGATGGTGATACTGAGTTATTTTTTTATACCAAAGTTTAATTTATCACTTGAGCTGTTTCATGGGGTTATTGCTCAAATAAACTTTTAAATGAATTTATTGAAAATAAAATGGCTGGAGATGGGCAGAAATCGATTTTTCATAAAGGTAAGTTTATATACTTTATAATTTTGAAGTGGAAAATTTATAATATTTATGAGAAATACGTATTTCTCATTCAAATATGAAAGAAGCAGCTTTTTTTTTATATTATGCTTATGTTATTTCTTTCTTCATTTTTATTCTAACTTCTGAGTAAATATTTTTCAAATCAGGGTTGTTGCGCTGCAAAGAGTTAACGGCTGCAATTCTGAATGATTTAAGTGCAATAGATAAAGTCAAACGCCTTTTTTTGTACATTTTTAATTATCGCATCTTTTAATTATCTGCACTACGTAAGAGTATACTAGAGATGTCTAAATTCATTTTAAGCAAAAACTGGTAAAATTGATATTTTCAACAATTTGTGCAAAATGATAACCTGATGTTGTTTGTTACATTTAAACGCAACACGTATAGTTTTATTTCTAACGAAAATTTCTTTTTTGTAGTTTTTATAAAAATATCCAAACGGTAAATAGAGCCCCGGAAATACCACTGCTAGCTACGAAAATATTTACAATTACAATTAAATATTTCTTTTCCATTAATGGGTAATACTGGATCCAACACGGACTTCACGTTAGTGTCAGAGCATGATGTAAACCATTTTAATTGAAAACTGCAATATATTTTAAACATTTAGTCTATTTATTATGATTATCTCACAACAACACCAAAAGCATTTTTGTAAGAAAAATATTAAAATTAACTAAAAATGTCTCTAGCATACATTTTACGGAAAAAACAGACTTATTTTTAATTATCTTTTTGAATAAGAACTTCATTTAATTATTTTCGATATTTATCGTAAGGAGTGTCTTTATTTTCATTAATAAAATTCAGCTTGTACATGACTGTTTGTCTTCTGCAATTCAATAAAAGAAAGTGCAGTAAAATTAGCATACTTAATTTTATATTACAAAGTAGTTGTTTAATAAAAAACGCTATTTTTTTAATTCCGAATCCTTTAGGATTTTGAAAAGAAAAGAAATCCTTTTGAAGAAAAGACTAAATAAAGAAGAACGAATTTCAAATTATCAATTAATATTGAAATTCTTTCTCCTTTGTTTCTTCTTTTATTATTTTTCCTTAATCGTAGTTAACGTATTTTAATTATTGCTAAAATGTAAAATAAGTAGACAGTAAGACAGCAGGTAAAGAAAGCTTTACCTTATCAATTTAGATTAACATCCATTTTACTCTGAGGGAAAACTGGGGGAACATTCAAATTGTTAGGCAAGAGTTGGCGTTGAAAATATAAATTTGTAATTAACTAATGGATTTTTTTTAACACTGGCGTTTGAGAATAAAGTTTTCTGATTTTTCTTTTAAACATTTTTATAGACAGAGGCGTACAGAAAATTAAAATTCGGAAATTGTCAACACTACATTGATTAAGCACATACAAACAGATAAACTTTTGATTACTGAATAATTGTTACTATTTACTATTTCAAGTATTTGTTGAATAAAACATTAATGAAATATGCTCTAGTATTTTTTTAAATGTTAATACTGTTAAAGACGTATTAATATTTTTATCATTTATATAATAACAGCAATATTTTTCCTTAGCTTTTAGCATTAACTATTTCGTTTTTTTTTTAAATCCTTGTTTAATACAGATAGTATTTACTTGTAAATATTATGAAATATTTCATATTTATCTTTTATTTTCTTTTTAAATAATCAATAATAACACTAACAAAGGAAACACTTTTGATGAAGCTCGCACCGAGCATTGAAACTTGTTGCAGTTTATAACCCTATAGACCAAAGTAATATAGGCCAGGAGGCGCCTGCGCAGGCAATTACCTCATCGAGTTAGCGGCTGAAATTTTAGGATTAGACAGTACTCGATATATTAAAATGCAAATGGTCTACTAAGTCACATCTTGGTGGAAACCACCTGCAGATCCGATTTTAGTGTGGATCTGTATGTTTATCATTGTGTTTTCTTGCACTCAAAAGGTATGAAAACACGAAGGACTGAGGATCAGAAAAACAAAGCGGTAAACCTATCATTCAAACACTAAAATCGGGTTTGCAGATGATTTTGACCAAGATATGACTTGTCAGACCAGTTGATTTTAATATGAGAATCGAGTTTTTACTAATCCTGCAATTTCAGCTGTCAACTGGATGAGGTGAAGATTTGTGCAGTCGCCTCCTAGTCTAATGAAAACGATAAAATTTTTCTGAAAAAATTGTATTCATTGATTTTACTACTTTCTGAAAATGCAATTTGTGAGATCACTTATTGGACTATTAACAAGTTTTTTTTTTTTTTTATGAAAAAAAGTACTTTAAAATACAGATTAGTTAATAATAAAAATAAATTATTGAAATAAGTTTTAAAATCCCTTCAAGAATCTATGAAATTCATTAAACAAAAAAATATAGATAATAACATTGCATTTTTAGCGGCACGAAATAGGCTTTATTCATTTCCATAGAAATTTTCCCGCAACCTTTGCCTAGTAGTCGTCTGCTGCCGGTGAGCCGTGGTTCGGATTCGATGCGCCAGATTTGACGATATAACTGGCTTTTGGCGTAAAATTAACGATTAAATATTCTTTAATTTAAAATTAAATGTATGCAAATTTTTTTGTAATACAACAGACACGATATAATATGAAATTTTTAGACAAATTTTATCGGTTCTCAAACTTTAACCTATAGGTCTATAAAATGTACCAGGTTTGGGTTTCACCAAAGTGGTTCCTTGTAAGGGAAAATTTTTCGTTTCATAAAATTTGTTCTTGGTATCTGAAATCATTTTTGATTTATCACTGAATCAAAGGGGGTTTTTGTTCCATGCGCTAGATACACGTTGATCCGTTATGGTAAAAAATGCTTCTTTTTCTAGTATGTTTTGATTCCTTTAATATGATTATTATATTAATTTACTGGTTGGGACATACAGTGACGTGACTTTTTTTTTGCAGACATTGGCAGTATTACGAGCGCGAAAGTCCAAACTTATAATTCGATAAGCTTTCTTGCCAGGGCTTAATTTCAAGCAAAAAAAGTACCGCAATCGTAGTGTAAAATCCGTAACTCTCATCCGCATATTTATACTTCATGCATTATTTACAAAATTTAAAGCAATTTCGTATTCAGCAAAATAAATTGTTTAATAAATTTTGTCTATATGTTTAAGAATTTATATATAATACTAGCAGCCCCGCCTGGCGTTGCCCGCGGTTTGTAAATAATAACCTTAAACAAAACTTAAATTTGTATGATTTTATATCTTTGGAAATTCTTTTAAATGAACCTAATTTCGGAGGCCCCATTGCCTTCCGCAGCATCTAGTGTGTTCCCATCAAACTTCTTTCCGAACGAACCTGTAATCTAGATCCCCACTACATATGGCAACATTTACCAGAAGTGCCAGTCGAAAACCGAGCCAAACCTCGTAGGAATCAAGCCCATAGAATCCAAAAAAAAAAAAAAAAAAAAAAAAAAATGCAATTTAACAAATTACAACGACCATTTGGAAAATGATTTTTTCAAAGACTAAAATTTAAGACATAAAAAATCGCACGGAATTGATCATACATTACGTACGCCATGGATTAAACATTAATATTCCTGGACCAATTTTATAGGAAATTTCATTCTTAAACTTCTAAACATCCCACAATATTACTTTTTACACCGTCATATAGAGAAAAATATGCACTTTTAAATGCAATTTGTTTGAAAGTTGTATCTCAATTTGTTTCTGAGTTATTAATTTTTTTTTGTAGTTTTTATTACTTTTTTGTCATAGTGGCAACAGAAGTATCCATCTCTGTTGAAAGTAAAGGGAAAATACAGACTACTGTATAGACCAACCAGAAAACGAATAAAATGCGGGATTCAACTAAGAAAACGCTTCAGATATGTTTTTGATTTCCTATCCTGACCGAGGACAATAACCATTTTTCCAAATGGTTATAAAAAGAATGCACCATTAATGTTAGACAATGTTGGTAACTAAAGTATAAGATAAAATTTCATAATACAGAAAGTAGCTGTTTTGTAATCTAAGTTGAATGAAGCAAATCCCGTTGAAAGTGGGCCATTAAACACCGAGGAAATAACGCGCCACCAAGGAGTGGAAGATCCCTCCTCACCTTGTAAATTTCATGTATTACTGTTAGCATTAACACGATATTTAATAAACGGATGAAATCCATTATCTAAAGTTACCTTTAAAGTAACGCGATTTTTAATTTACGGCTGTAGTGAGTAGACGTAAGTTGATGCTGAAAAAGGAGATTAATGTTCGAGAAAGGTGGTAGCTGAGGTACATAGAAAGATCGAGCCCTGCGGGCCAGGGTCTTAACTGGAATGTAATTGGGTATGAGAAAAAATTTTAGGGGTTTTAAAGTAGCTAGAGACGCTAAAATTATATTAAAGAAAATTGCAATAGAATAGGATAGGTTTTAAAGGATCTGCAACAAAGGCCCCAAGAACATGATTAATATTCAAAATTGGTGGTAGCTGAAGTCTGCAAGGTAGCTGACATTTTTTTTTTTTTTTTTTTTTTTTTTTTTTTTTTGTCGTTTATGTAGCAGCTGGAGAACCTAAGAAGTAGTTAGAAAAAAAAGTTCGTGAATCGAACCATTTTTATGGGAGCTATAACAGGGAGCCCAAAAGGGCCCAACTGATAGTTGTGAGCAGGGCCCTAACATGGAAACCTGTTTAAATGTTTTAGTACATAGCGTTTTTTCAATTAGTCAAAATTAATCATAGGGTATGAAATAATCATTCGAATGATATTTTAAAGAAATGCGCAAAAATGGGGTAAATTCTAAAAAGGGGCCCTAGACCCCTAGTAAAAATATAAGAGTGTTGGTCTAGGGGGAAGAGCCCAAGACTCAATTTTAAAATTATGCAATGAGAAGGTGAGAAAATTAGGGTGTAAAAAATGCATAGCACACAAAAAGTTGAAGGGGCCGCGAATCGGGCCCTAAAAGACCCTAAGGTGCCCCAGGATATTAACAAGAATATAGAAACTGGAGAATAACTAAATGGAAAAATGGTTCTAAAAATGAAGATCGGATAAAGAGGTGTAATTTATTAATAATTTATGGTGCAAAGCTTCAAGGAGCCTTGTACCGGGCCCCAAGGGGGAAGGGACTTAAGTGGCATGTAGTTTGGTATAAATCCTCTTTTTAATGTAATCAGAGGATGCTAGAACTATGGTAAAGAAAATTGCAAGGAATTCGGATCAAAGAAGATACAGCAAGGGCCCCAAAAAGACGATTTATATTCAAAATTGATGGTAGGTGAAGTATGAAATATTTTTTTATCGTTCATGTAATAGCTGGAGAACCTAAGATGTTGTTCGAAAAAAAAGCTAGTGAACCGGACTATTTCTCAGGGAGCTATAATAGGGGGCCCAAAGGGGCCAACTGATAGTTGAGAACAGGGCCCTAACATGAAAACATGTTAAAACGTTTTACTTAGCATTTTAGATCTTCTATTAATAAAGATTAAGCACAAGGTATGAATTCATCATTAGAATATAGTTTGAAAGAAAAGTGCAAAAAAATTGGGGAAATGCTTAAAAAAGGGCCCTAGGGCCCCAATAAAAATATGTGAGTGTTGATCTAAAGAGAAGACTTCAAGACTAAACTTTAAAATTACGCACTGCGAAGGTCAGAAGATTAGGGTGTGAAAAACGCATGGCACACAAAAAATTTAAGGGGCCCTGGACCGAGCCCTAGGTGATCCTAGACGGGCCCATGGTCTTAACTGAAATGTAGAAACAGGAGAATAAATAAATAGAGAAACTATCCCAAAAATGAAGATCAGATAAAAAAGAAGCAATTTATTAACAATTTAGTGCACTAAAATTTCAAGGGGCCTTCTACCGGTCCCCTTGCAAGGGTGCCAGGTTCTTAACTGAAATGTAGAAATGGGGTAGAATCTGAAAGGAGATTCACCCCAAAAACAAAGAAGATCGGATAGAAAAGAGGCATGTTATTAACAATTTAGTGCTCAAAAACTTCAATGGACCCTGTACTGGGCCCCTTGCAAGTGTGCCAGGGTCTTAACTGAAATGCAGAAATGGGGCAGAAATTGAAAGAAGAATTCACCCCCAAAACGACGAAGACCGCATAGAAAAGAGGCATGTTATTATTAATTTAGTGCACTAAAACTTCAATGGGCCCTTGTGCCTGGTCCCTTGCAAGGGTGCCAGGGTCTTAACTGAAGTGCAGAAATGGGGCGGAAACTGAAAGGAGAATTCACCCCCAAAACGAAGAAGATCGGATAGAAAAGAGGCATGTTATTAACAATTTAGTGCACTAAAACTTCAAGGGCCCTGTACTGGGCCCCAAGCAAAGGGGCTAGGGTCTTAACTGAAATGTAGAAATGGGACAGAAACTAAAAGGAGAATTTACCCCAAAAACGAAGAAAATCGGATAGAAAAGAGGCATGTTATTAACAATTTAGTGCACTAAAACTTCAAGATCCCTGTACTAGGCCCCTTGAAAGGGTGCCAGGGTCTTAATTGAAATGTAAAAACGGGGCAGAAACTGAAAGAATTCACCCCAAAAATGACGAAGATCGGATAGAAAAGAGGCATGTTATTAACAATTTAGTGCACTAAAACTTCAAGGGGCTCTGTACCGGGCCCCTTGCAAGGGTACCAGGGTCTTAACTGAAATGTTGAAATGGGGTAGAAACTGAAAGGAGAATTCTCCCCAAAAACGACGAAGACCGGATAGGAAAGAGGCATGTTATTAACAATTTAGTGCATAAAACCTTAAAAGGGCCCAGGGGCCCTGACTCTTAAAAAATTAAAAGTCTCAGGTGCATCAGAAACTGTCTTGGACTAACCTCACCTGAATTTTTAGACTTCTACGTACGGTAGATTTCCCTAGCCATCGCACACAGACAGACCGAGAGAGCGATTTGTTATTTTATTTTTCTAGAAAATAAGAAAATCCTATTCGCCAATGATTTCTTTTTATCAACTAGCAAAATATAACAGACAGCGCTGTTCCGTTGGGCTCCAGCGCACAGTATATATGAGCTCTGGTGAATTACGATATGGTAAAAAGAACTTTTTCTTCTGGTATATTTTGATTCTTTTAATATGGTTTAATATATTAATTTACTGGCCGTGGCATACTGTGACCATCTGGCTTTTTTGCAGACGTTAGCAGTATTACGTGGGCGAAAACCCAAACTTATGTTTCTATATGCCTTCTTACCAGGGCTTAATTTCAAATAAAAATGATACCGGAGCTCTAATATTCTTCAGTAATAACAAACGTAGTGTAAAATCCGTAACTCGCCCGCATATTTATATTTCTTGCATTATTTACAAAATTTAAAGCAATTTCGTATTCAGCAAAATAAATTGTTTAAAAAATGTTGACTGTGTGTTTAAAAATTTATGTGTAATAAAATCAGAAAATCCTACCCGCCAATGATTTATTTTTATCAACTAGCAAAGTATAACAGACAGCGCTGTTCCAGTGGGCTCCGGAGCGCAGTATATATGAGCTCTAGTGAATTCCGACGAATATTTAAATTGTTACTAAAATTAAAAAAATATACTGGAGCTGAGCTCCGGTGTGCTCCAGCGCAAATTAACTCCTGCTTGTTACGCATTTATGTAAATTTTACACAAAGACTTAACAGTATACATTTTTAATTCAAAAAACTCAAATTTCAGTTATTTTTAAACAAAAAAATATCATTTTTTTTTAATGAGGTTAGTGCAGAAGCATATTTTTTCTTTCGTTCAATCAAATAAGGGTAATTACCAAATTCGCACCTGGATGTAGATAATACCACAGTTTTTCACTCCTCAAATGGCTAAAGAAGAGGAATGTACCAACGATTTTCGGAATGTAGCGAGATCCTGATTTTGGAAAACTAAAATTTTGAAATTATGAAAATTTCAAACACTATGCATAAGAAAAAAAAAAACATAGGCTCAGAATTAGTGTTGTCAGGTGTCCCACGTAAATCCGGGCTCCAAATTCTCTGGACACCATTAATTTCCTAAAGTTTATTTCGTCATCTTTAATCGCAGATAATTCTGCCACTAAATAAGGCGAAGGAAATTACTTTAAAATACTGGTGCTCAGAGCATTTGAAGCCCTGATTTAAGCTAAGACACCTGGTAACACTACTTAGATTATTGCTTACAAGACGAAAAATAATTTACAACACTATAAAAAATTTAATCTACATAATTTTTCTTTATCATTACTTCTATTTGTGCTTCACCAGTTTTTCTCCTTTTCCGATACATTTCCTGCTCAAAACGGCATTAGACGTTATGTTAGTGAAAGACATTGTTTCTCATCGCTGTGGGACATATAAAACAACTTTGCATAGTTCACAAACCTTGGAGAAAATATCTATAATCTTTACCTATGTCATCGAAATTCGTCGTTTTGGCACACTGTGGTGTCTGGTTAATTTTTGCTTGAAGATTTTTTAAGTGTGTTACAGAAGATCAGAAACATTGATGTATTTAGCAAATTTTAATGAGTATTTCCATTGTGCTGTGCCGGTTTGATCGTTTTTCGATATGAAGCTTTAAAGAAGAATATGAAGATTTAAAATTTCGAATGTTGCAAAAACGTAATTAAAAAAAAAAAAAAAACGTTTAGCCAACAAGCTATGCAGAAAAGCAGTTTTTTTGTCAAGTTTCAAAACGTATATCACCGACATTTTTTTTTTTTTTTTTTTTTTTTTTTTTTTTTTAACAGCTTTAATTTCATAAAAATCGAATCAAAACTTAAAAAGATATTAATAAAATATTTCTTCATTCTATTATATCCTATCATACGTAATTACTTCAGTGATAACTCATAATGGGTAATGATTAAAGGTTACCGTGGTGGTTATTCTATTAAATCATATCATGCGTAAATTATTCAATAATATCCTATGATAGGTAAGGATTTTAAGTTGCCATGGTGGTTACGTCCTATTTAAGATAGAGTCATATTATTTCCCTATTACTACAGTGCGTGTAAAAACTTTAAGGACAGCAAAAAATTGTAAAAATTTTCATAAATTGAAAATGCGACAAGTGAAATGGTAATATAATGTTGATCCTAAAGTGGAAATACTAATATAAAAGTCAACAGAATGTATCCGTGTCCTTTTTATTGGGAAAAAATCATAATTATGCAAAAAAAACCTATTTTTGATTGTGTAAAAACTATAAGGACACCAGTATTTTTTTTACAGAAATGTTATATAGAATTATTTTTAAGGATCGACCAAAACATGTTTTTAAGGCCGAAAACGAAAACGAATATGTCCAAAAAAAATTTTTTAGGTATTTAAATTGTATGTATTAAAGTAATTAATACATACATAAATACATTTTTAATTAATTATGCGTATTTATTAAATATGTATAAAAATTAATTAATTATGCGTATTTATTAAATATACATAATTATTAATTAATCATACGGGTAGCCTAAATTGTCTCTCTGTGCCTTAGATCCAAAACCTTTTTTTTTTACAAAATAAAATGTAATTAATTCATCAACGACACAGAAAGGTTTTCTACCCGTAAGGCATGGTGACGTCACGGAGACGTCGTTGTGAAGTCACACTGTGATTTTGTGACCGTCGATGTGACGTCATAGTGACTAGAATGCGAAGTCGTTATGGCCGTTTTAGAGGTCATTTGTGACGTCACATTGTGGCCACTCTGTGAAGTCAAGGTGTGACAAATTTGTGAAAAGTGTGTAATTTGTGACTATTTTGGCATTCATTTTGTGACGAACCTGTGACGAAAGCGATAATGCTTTGAAGTCGCACTGTGACCAATTTGTGAAATATGTGTCATTTGTGACGAACGTGTCATAAACACTGTGATGATTTCAAATAAAAATCCAATTTCAAATTAATTGCTTAAAAGGCGCAAAGGCGAACATAGTGAAAAAGATTCCATTCTGGAACTCGTACCCGGGGGGCCATCAGTATAGCGCACTGTCATTCTACCGACTAAACCACATGGAACGATACCCAACCTGGAAAATTTCTCACTATAACATATTGGCAAGGCTACAAATGCAGCACAAGATGGAATATTTATCGTAAGCCACCGACATGGCGCAAACACGAAACTTAATTAAATCCAGCATCGATTGAAACTATATTAATAATTGGAAAATTTTCCAGAGAGAACCATTCGCCTTGCATACAATATTTCAAATGAAAATCAAATTTCAAATTAATTGCATAAAAGGCAATTTTAATTTCAAATATTGTATGCAAGGCGAATGTTTCTCCCTGGAAAAATTTCCAAGTATTAATATAGTTTCAATCGATGCTGGATTTAATTAAGTTTCGTGTTTAACCCATATCGGTGGCTCACGATAAATATTCCATTTTGTACTGCGTTTGTAGCCTTACCAACATGTAATAGTGATAAATTTTACAGGCTGGGTGTCGTTCCATGTGGTTTAGTCGGTAGAATGTCAGTGTGCTATACTGATAGCCCGGGTTCGAGTCCCGGCATGGAATCTTTTTCACTATGTTGGCTTTTGCGCCTTTTAAGTAATTAATTTGAAATTTGATTTTCATTTGAAATATTGTATATATAAGGCGAATGTTTCTCTCTGGAAAAATTTCTAAGTATTAATACTGAGATGAATTTTTAAAAAAAATTTGTTGTAAATATAAAATCTTATCTTTTTAACGTATTTTTAGCAAAATATCGCTATTTTGGAGCCCTATTCTTTTAAAATATTTTTAATTTCTCCACTTCAATAACAATGCTTATCAACTGACATATTTTTTTATTAAGTTCTAAGCTTGATATTGAGTTCAAGCTTGATATTTAGAATGTGTAAGCATTTTATGTGTTGTGTTTTTTCATTGCTTTATTAAATACGCACATGTAGTTTAACGGATATTAATATAACTATTATTTATAGAACGGTATGATAAGCAATATTTATTTAAATTTTTTATTCCCGTGTGTATTGTATTTTGTGAATATGAGCTAAATAGATTTTGTATGTTTTATAGGAAATGATTGATCCGGGAAATAGGAAAAACAAGTAAGAAAAATCATGCGTTAAGCAAAGATTATAAAATACTTTCCAGCACTTCCTGAATGCTTTAACAAGACATCGTAATTTAGGGAAATAACATAAATAAGATAACTAATTAAACATTTTAGAAAACGCATAAAACATTTGAAAACTGATTTCAGCAGTTACCGTCCATAGCCAAATATGTTTTCCATTTCTTTTGAACAGCCTTGTATTTGATCTGTAGGTTGATGCACTGAAAGAAATCAAGTACTCAAAAATGAGTAAACTGATGTACTCATATTGAATTGAATATTTTTGGATCAAAATTGAACCTATGCTTTCTCTATTTTGAAATATTACATATTATCAAACCCAAACATACGAATAATTTTGTACCCTGTAATGGTTCATTTCATTTTGTTTATTAATGAAAATATTAAATTATGCACATTATTTTATAAAAGTGCTTGGAAATAATGCTCTTGTTATAAAAATATTCGATTTGAGTATCTTGTTAAGAATTTTGCTATTTTTCTTAATAAATAATCAATTAAACGTTTCTTGTTAATAACTTTGAACGGGAAATAAATGTCAGTACATTTTTACTTTAATTTTTAGGATTTTTTTTTTTTGGGGGGGGGCAGTAGGGGAAGTACATAACGATTCATATTTGATCACAACGATGGAATAAAAAATGAGTACATGTGTTTCTCAACTTTGAGCACATTTGGATCGGAGCTATTTTGAGTATGTGACGCATTTAAAATTGTGTACTTTTTACTCAATTTTGAGTACCCATTTTTTTTTTCAGTGTATATATACTATATAATAGGAAAATTTAGTTTAGCAAGAAAACGCCTAACAAGTTGAAATTCTCTTCAGCAATTTATAAAAATATATGGAAACATACTTGAATACTTTTGTACAACCCTGTAGTTTACTTAGAATCTTTATTACACGGCACTATTTAGTTAAAATTTGATTCAAACTAAGACACTCTTAAAACTGCTGAAATCACATTTCCAGAAATTATAATTTATAGACGGCCATGTATCCAATTCTTTACGTGACCCTGTATATCATTTTATCTACATTCTACAAACATTTCTTAGTAAATTAAATGCAGCTCAGCGAAAAAAAGCATAACTCATTTAAAAACCACCTTTAAACAATTTGCGCCCATACCCAGTAACCCTTACGAATACTTTGGTGTAGCCCTGTATAGGAATTATAGCATTTATATACACCATGTGCTATGCATAAATATAGTGAATCATAAAAGCGCATACCATAATAAAAAATGCATTTCTAGCCGTTATCGCTAATGTACAGTACTTCGGATAAAATATAGTATCTGAAATATTTTATATAATGTGTCCCTGTAAATGCTATATACGTATTATACATGAAATAATTTATAGTATGTAAACCTCAGCGACGTATATCAATTTCATTATATATGAAATAGATTAACATAATTAAAGTACGCAGCAAACAATTCCCTCTACCCCTATATCATTATGTATTGGAATTCCTTTTTTAGCCCTGTAAATGAACAATAACTATTATTTGCATCGCATAGTCAACAGAATGCATATTTTTGTGCGCTTCATAAATGCATATCAATTTTTTTTTCTGTTTGAAAGCGTACGTAAAATCATTAAAAATCATTTGAAAAGATTTTTTTTCCCCATAGCCTGTAATGTAACGGAATACTTTTTGCTGTCCTTGTAAATGAACTAAACATGCTACAAACTTCATTACAAATAGGGACCGTGCTATGGTAAACGTGAATAACATCCAAAAATTTCAGGGCAATCCGAGTATATTAACGAGAGTTAGAGCGCGGACAAACTGCTAGACGGACAGACGGAGAAACAAACCGAAGTCATAAGCACTTTTCAACTTTGTGTCCTATATTATGTATCCTGTATTATATGAACTTATAAAAAATATATACTAAAGCAGTTTAATCTATAACTTCCTATCGGGCATGAAAAACACTTTATTTCAATGCTTAAATATCATATTTTACTTTTTAGTGCCAATAATTACGTGTATCATAAACGTAGAAAATGAGTTTATAATAGAAGAAAATTTAATAATCAATTCAAAATGTCTATAATTAAATGTTTGATTAAAATCACAAACAGAAAAAAAATGCTTACATACAATTTAAAAAAATAAATATACGAATTTGAAAAACACTAAAAATAATAATTAGTATTTATAGTTGTACTATTAAACAACACCAAACTACATAGATGAATTAAATGCATTATTAGATTTAACAATATCTCAAAAAATTTTCCATATGTTATAAGGAATTCCTATTATTTTATAATTTTGACAAATGTCAAAGCTGAAAATATTGGTATGAAGATTTATGATTTTAAAAAATAATTTAAAATATTATTAGCACTAAAAGAAAACTCTTTCAAAAGTTTCACTACTGTAATATGTAAAAGTACAATTTCCCAGTATAATGCTAATTTCTATTCTGAAACAATTTCGTAATATCATAATAATCGAATATCTATATAATCTATAAGTGTTAGTAATCAGAAAACCGAAAACTCCAAATCATTGTCTCAACACATTTTCAATCTCAAGTAACTGAAAATTAATGTTTTCATTAATTTCCCTATGAATGTAATCATGAATCAGTCTCTGCGCAACTTTTTTTTTTCAAGCGATGACAGATTAAGATATTTATTTTCCTTCACCTTATCGAATAGGAAAATTTTGCTTCTGAAAACAATTCCAGATCAATCTCTTATTAATATAATATAAAACTATTTAACTCATAATATACAAATCAGGAATAAAATATTTAAATTAAATAAGACCTACGTTTATGTTCTATTAATAATCCTAAAATGTATCCTAAAATGTATCCTAAAATCTATCCAAAAATGGCCGCCGTCATTCTCTTATCTTTAAAAAACTGTTGCAGAAGTGGCGATGTTCTAAGTAACTTTCCGGCTTCCCGCCTTTTCCGTTATTTATTTTTCTGTGGTTATATCTCTCGCAGACGATTTCAGCAGGTGTTCTGTACCGCTTATTTGTTTTTGTAGACAATAGATTTGGAACTTAAATGCGGAATGAGAGTGTCTTTATTTAAAATTTTCTATTTGAAGAATTTTCCAATGTATTTTACCTTTTCTTTTTATCAGTACCAAATATTTCAAGTAAAAATGTATTGTAAAGTTTCTTTTTTGTAAATAATAATAATAATAATAATAATAATAATAATAATAATAATAATAATATTCATAATTAAAGTTTCTTAGATAAAACATTGTTTAAATTTTTAAAATGCATAAAAATCAATTTAATGGTAATAATGAACCCCCACCCGAAATACGAATAATTAATTATATTATAGCTTTTGCATAAATTTTGTGTATTTCTTTTATTTTCGGAAACTATTAATTTTATTTAAAAAGTTTGAAAGAAGTAGAATTCTTGAAAAAAATAGTTACTTAAAATAGTTGAACACTAACCGGAAAAAATATGACTTGAATGCAAATTATAAAGCAAGAAATGCATATATGACTAAACTCTGAAGACTCTTTCTATGTGCTCATTAAAAGTTGCGGACTTAACTGTAATAGAAAATTTTTAGTTTGAAATCACAGAAGTGTTTCAAATACCACTGGTTGGCAAAAAACAAAAAACAACAACAAAAAAGATGTCTCCCTGCAAACTAAATATGTAAAGTGTACAGATTTAATACTCCTAATTCTAAATATGTTATCCAAATTGCTCCAGCACGTACCATTTTTCCGAGAAACACTTTTATAATAATAACAATCAGTGAAGGATTATTATATTAAATTGCAATGTTAGATAAAATTGAAATCATGAAAAAAGTATATTTTCACTGTCTTAGATATCAAATTGATAAAATATATCATGAAAATTTAGTTAATGCCTGTATCGTGCATCCTAAATTATGCCCCCCCCCCCCCCCCTTTCGAGACAGAATTTACCATTTTTTATGCACTAATATATTTTCATTCCTTATGCCGCTGTAACTTGGGACTGTTTAAAATATTTCTCTTCATTTTCAAAGATTTTAAAAGTTCATATTTTTGTCACACTGCGACTTACAATATGGTGGTTTTTTGGTCACATATGTGATGTGACGTAAGTTACATGCAATGACATAACAATGGCGTCACAATTTTTTTTAATTGCTAGAAAAATATAATTTTACCGTAAATAATGTGTTTTGAAGAATTTTCATATATTTTTTTAAGTTTTCTAAGAAGTTCACATCTCAGTCACAATGTGACATCACTGAGTGATGGCATTTTGGTCACAAATGTGACGTGACCACAGCGACTTACATTGATGTTACAACGACGTCACCGTGACCATGCATGCTATGAGGGTAATTATACGAATTTCATTTAATTAAGAAATATTTTAGTTGTATGTATACACACCTCGATTTATCTTTTATAATGATTTCTGTAAATGATTATCTGTTATACTAGAACTTTCTCAAAGAGTATTCGAAACACATCTGCGGTTTCAAACTGAAAATTTTCTATTACTGTTATGACTGCAGTTTTTAATGAGCACATGAAAAAGTATAGTTATATATGCATTGCTTGCTTTATAATCTGCATTCAAGTGTTGAGTCAGTCAGGACAGATAATTACAAACAACGAAGTTGATAGCAATAACTTTTCGAAGGAAGAAACGCGATTTTGGGAATACTGATAGTTTTCGCCAAAAACGAATTTTCGGCGAAACTCAGATTTTGGACCGAAACTATCAGTATTCCAAAAATCTCGTTTCTTCCAAAAATTTTCAACACTTGTCATCGATTTTGAGACCATTTATTGCTATGAACTTCGTTATTAACGCATAATTAATTAATTTTTATACATATTTAATAAATGCGTATAATTAATTAATAATATATTTATGTATGTATTAATTACTTTAATACATACAATTTAAATACTTAAAATTTTTTTTGGACATATTCGTTTTCATTTTCGGCCGAAAATAGGAAGATCGCCGTAATTCGGTTTCGGTTTTGGTTTCGGCCTTAAAAACATGTTTCGTTCGATCCTTAATAATAATTCTATATAACATTTCTGTAAAAAAATACTGGTGTACTTATACTTTTTACACAGTCAAAAATAGTGTTTTTTTTGCATAATTATGATTTTTTCGCAATAAAAAGGACACAGATACATTCTCTTGATTTTTATATTAGTATTTCCATTTTATGATTGACATTAAATTATCATTTCGCTTGTCGCATTTTAAATTTATCAATTTTTTTACAATTTTTTTGCTGTCCTTAAAGTTTTTACACGCACTGTATACGTAATTAATATATATAATCGTAATAAATTTTGTATTCATGCATTTTGGCATAAGTGTGCAACTGCTATTTCACCAAGATCTGAATATTTATTAAACTAGTTATAGTATCCTTTGCCCCGTTTGAGGTACAATTCCCGACTGGTTTATAGTGTTGTAGATTATTTTTCGTCCTGTAAGCAATATGCAAAAATTTACCTTTCGCCTAAGCCTATTTTTTTAAATAATTAATTGGGTTTTGATATTTGGGCATGTTTTTTTATTTTTTTTAATTTTCAACGTTTTTGTTTTCTAAAGTTAAGATCTCGCGATATTTATACAGTCTTCATACAGAAATTTGTCAAACAGGCTGATAATAGATAATAAATGAATAAAAAATAATTTTTTGATAACTTTATTGGCGAGAGGTCAAACTTATCTACCTGTTTTCTTTTGCAAAATTCAGTTATAAAATTATATTTTTTGCTTTTTTTTTTTTTTTTTTTTTGCAAACCTAAAAATACAATTTGAAAACATTATTTGCATGCATAATTAATTTCTTATTAATAATATATTTTAAATCTATAATGAAATTCAGTTTATTTAAAATTAGAAAAAAAATGAAGTATTCTATAAAATATTGCCGTTTTTATTAAACTGGTAAAAATATACTTTCATTGCAAAGAGAAGTTATTGCGAGAACGTAATTAAAAAAAACGCTTAACCAACAATCTATGCAGAAAAGCAGTTTTTTTGTCAAGTTTCAAAACTTATATCAGCGACATTTTTTTTTTTTTTTTTTTTACATCTTTTCTACACAGCTTCTTTATTTTCTTTAATAAAATTTAGCTTGTTTATACCATTTGTTTTCTATTTCTAAATCTAATAAACGAAAGTGAAATAAAAAATTACCATACTTAATTTTCGCTCTTCAGAAATTAGTTTAAAGGCTGTAAAAGGAAAAAATCGATTTTTTTTTTCTGTTGTTGTTTTGAAATTGCCCAAATCGTTTAGAAAATAAAAACATTTATTCTTTTTAAATTTTATTATTTTTTCCTTTATTTTTCTTAGTTTACTTGGTTTATTTATTAATAAAATGAAAAAGAATATACTTGATTTCTTTTTACACAATTAAATTAAATTAATATTCATTGTATTGTGAACGCAATGCATTGGCAATATTCTATATAAACTGTTAATTAAACAAGAGTTACTGAAGATTTTTTTTTTAACTTCTAATTAATACGTATATGCATTTTTTCTATCAGTAGTATGAGAATAAAATTTTTAATTATATCAGTAAGTCCAATCCGGTTTACAGAACATCGGTGTACAGAACTTACGTAAAAGCTGTATTTAAACGAAAACTCGAATACATATTTCACGATTAATATACAAAGTGTCCATAATTGAACGACCTTACTTTAAAGTTGCCTACAGACAAAACTAATGTTCATAAAGTTGTGAAAATTTGTGAAAGACATAATAAAGGAATGGGAATTTGTTTAAGAAAAAAAAAGTTCAAAAATTTGCCACCAGAAGGCGAATATTAATAAATTACACAATTAGCATTACAATAGTTTAGAAATTTTATTTATTAACTTAACCTGATTCTAAAGACAGTATTTCACTACATGTTCCTAGCATTTCCCAGAACACACTGTGGTCAATTGTGGAATATGCTATCTTACGATTCTAGATAGTATCTGAAAATGATGACCGTCATGCGAAACATGTGTGGTTATAATAAAATTTGTGAAACTATCGTAAATGTATGATAAATGTGTAAATCGTTAAAAAACGGCGTCCTATTTTTATTTTTTCGCTCAAACAAATTTCTATATCTTTATTATGTCCTCCATTAAAGTTCACAACATTCTGAACTATAGTTTTGTCTGTAGACAACTTTAAAATACGGTCGTTTAATTATGGACACCCTGTAACTTTTAAACTATCGTAATTCTAAATGTGAAATTTGTTAAAAATCGTCTTCTGGTGGTGAAATTTTAAACCATTTTTTTTTTTAAACAAATCCCCATCCCTTTATTAACCATTTGGAAAAATAGTTATTGTCCTCGTCAAGGTAGGAAATATCTGAAGCTTTTTATTGGTTTAATCCGCATTTTATTCGTTTTCCGATTGGTCTATACAGTAATCTGTATTTCCCTTTACTTTCAACAGAGATGGATACTTCTGTTGCCACTATGACAAAAAAGTAATAAAAACTAAAAAAAAATAATTAATAAATAAGAAACAAAATGAGATTCAGTTTTCAAACAAATTGCATTTAAATGTAAATTTTTTTTCTCTATACGACGGCATAAATAATAATATTGTGGGATTTTTAGAAGTTTAAGAATGAAACTTCATTTAAAATTGGTCGTCAGATTTCTTGGACGACGGAAAAGCCTTTTCCCGAACAGTCAATGAAATGCTTGGATAATACGTAAGTTTCAGGTGGATAATACGTACGAATCGCAGGCGATTTTTGTCGCTTGCAATTTTTACGTGTAATAATGCTATTAATGTTTAATTCTTGGCGTAGGTAATGTATGATCAACTCCGTGCGATTTTTTTATGTCTTAAATTTTAGTCTTCGTAAAAATCATTTTCCAAATGGTCGTTGTAATTTGTTATATTGCTTTTTTTTATGTCTTTCACAAAATTTTCCAACCTTATGAACAATAGATATGTCTGCAGACAACTTTAAAGTAGGGTCGTTTAATTATGGACACCATGTATATTTTTTAAATTGCATAATAACACCACCAAACAATATTTTAACGCTTTTCAACATCATTGGAAAGTGTTTATGAATTCGGCTTGCTGTCGGCCATCCGTCCGTGTTCTAACTCACGGAAATCTACTCATATTGCCATGCGATTAATCTATATTATTGACGTTTTCTATTATGTCATGTTCGATATTGAAAATGAAATGTGTAGCATTTATAGTCCTTTTATAGGAACACTCAAAAGAATTCAGTTATATTACTTTCTATGACGAAAGTCGTCTGCTATATATTTTAATCTTATGTAGAACTACTTCAAATACATTGAAATTGATATACATCACTGAGACACACTACAAGATGCCCATGGAAGTGCGTTTTCAGCTTTGATACGCCTTTTTAAATTTAACAAATATTTTGCCAATTGTATGTCTGTGTAAATCATATAAATCATAGAGAAGGTTGCGCAATAAATCTCAACTACATTTTGACTTACTGACGAAAATATGCCATTTTTTGCCGCAAATGTGCCGTTTATTGACGGAAATGTAGCGTTTATTGCAGTTAATTATTGAAGGGGAAAATCCAACTGTACTATGCGTTTCTAACTGAAGTAAAATTTAGCATACTATGTATGGAAAAATGTAGAGACTATAAACAAAGGAGCACAAAAGATTTTGAATATTTTTCCGGCAATTGATGATAATTGTTAAAATTGGTTTTCAAATGTGTTATGCGTTTTCTATACGCTATATTTAGACATGAGCAGGGCTTGTACAGCTTATATTAAAATGATGTTCAAGTATGTAGTTTTTGACTTGATCACGTGGCCCTTAACAGACCAAGATTTGGCAGGGTATTGTTCTCCTGGTTTATTACTATTTTATAAAAAGTATATTTAATAAAAGATAAATAAATATTTTTTTTACCTTCCAAAATCATTAAAACTTTCAAAAATATCGTTAAAAATTTTCTTCGAAGATAATCAGATGCTTAAAATAATTTAATTTGAATTTTCTTTTTCTTTATATTTTTCTCTGTCATTATATTTTCCGTATCTTAATTAATGTCTTTGAATTTTTTATTAAAATATAAAACGAATAAAGGCCAGCGTTTACTAGAGCAATAACTTCAGTCCAGCGTTTTTTAACGATTTGCATATCAACTACAGATGTTTCCATTATATTCCTATTATACATGAAAAGTTAAAACGGATTCTTCATTCATTCAGTATAAAATTGGTAGCTATCCCCCCTCCTTACCTTATTCAAATTCTCAGTAACAATATTGGCAAGATCAAGAATCATAAAAAAGCAGATGTTTATGAAATTCCGGTTACCCTCCCGAATAATGAAAGGCTTGTTTTACGTTAGTGAAACTAGACGGAGATTTTTAGAGAGGTTAAGGGATCACGTACCGATGAGATATTTTGGAATGTACAGAATATAACTTTTGCAAGATTTTACTAATCAAATGAAGGTAGCAGAATTGACTTTGACGAAGTTAGGATTATAATCACGTGTAATAATCCATATGTGATCAAACTTTTAGAGCCTTGCAATTATTAAGCGCGGGCGGTCTGCCTGTTAACGACAATTTATCATTAAAAATTTATAAAATCTGACGTAATTTGCTGTAATTAATACAGTCTATTCAATTTATTTTCCACCCTCTCTCTCGTTTCTTGCTGTTATGGTTTGCGCCATTTGGTAACCATAGTAACTTTGTGACGTTTGTGTACCCCCCGTTCAAGAATTCCTCTGTGCTCTTAGATGTTTATATCCATTTTGAACTTTTAGACTTGTGCAACATCATTTTCATCCTGATGACGATCGCGGAAGTTTTCCTAAACGCAGCTTTTTAATGTGTTTGTACTATCACTTTTTATGTTATATGTACCATTTAGCAAGTTGTATTTAATTTGAATGCAAAGTCTTTTTTATGAAAAAATATTCTTTTTTACTGTATTAAATTTAAATAACATATATTTAAACCTATAGCATTATTTTACAAAAAAATGTAAGCAAGAGTTTCTCTTTCATTTATTTTTTATTTTTTTTATTATTCTCTTTGGAATTAATTAATAGACTTATTTATCAATAACATATGATAATATTTTATTTTTATTTTTTTTAATTAATTCATACAGAGAGGTTTGAAAAGGTTGAAAAGCAAGTATTTTCAAAAATATATTAACATACACATGTTAATACGCCCATAAACATTCGTAATTAGCTTACATTTTTGTTCCTAAATCTTTTTTTAATCGGTGAATAATGCATTATTGTTGGGTAATTCATTAAACATTCATTAAATATTATTTCAAAAATCTTTTACGAAACTCTATTGAAATATTTTTTTGGTATTTTACAAAATATATTTAAAGCTATCAAAGAATCGTTCCTATTTTTATTGTCCCTACCCTATTTATGAAATTATTTATCTAACTTTCGACATTAGATATTTCTTTCTTCGAAATTTTATATTTTGTATTTTGTGCATTAAAAGAGAAATTGAAATAGTTCATTAAAAAACTAGTTCATCAAAAGTAAATTGGATTTTCTCTTTTATTTTATTTTACATTACAAAAGTTCAAATAAAATCGTGAATACAATTGCTGTGTTTTATAACATTTTATTCTATAAAAGTACTTTTAATTTATGTGTTGGATTATTCATCACTTGTGTAAGTTACCACTCTCATATTTTTTTTTTTAAGTCAAATAAACAAGTTTTCATTCGAAGAAATCCATTCAGAATCCATTTTTGTTTCTACATAACTTACCGTCTTTTATTTATTAAATGAATTATGTGATTCAAAACATATTGAATTTTGTAGAAAACCGGTAGATTGGGAAGAATGCAACTGATGCGTAATAGTGAAAAACCCAATAAATAAATGGAAAGTACTCTAATTGGTTCGTAAATATTCCAATACTATTCTAAAACATTTCTACTTCCCAAAACCATAGAAAACTTCTGTTATTTCACCTATTCCTAAATCTCAAATCTACAGGATCCCACTAATTTTCGTCCAATTCAACTTCTTCCTTCTCTCAGTAAAGTTGTTAATCTGTCATCAAGTCCCATCACCACGAAATTATAGACAATAATAACACCCCGATGCCAGAATTATTTGGATTTAGAGATAAACACTCCACCCAACACCAGCTGCTTCGTGTTGTATATTTCCTTTGTGAAAATCCCAACATGGATGTTACAGCTGCTGTCTTGTGTTTTGATGTCGCTAAGGCTTTTGATAAAGTCAGGAACGAGGTCCGTTTTCAGAAAATAAATTTAGCTGCACATTCATGATGGATTCAAACACTTAATAGATTCGTACTTTAGCAACTGCAATTTCTGTTCCTGCTTCAATAACATCCCTTTTACACCACATTTAATTTTTACATACATTCTTCAAATTTCTGCTTATGGGCCTAGCCTGTTTAACGTATGCCTTAAAGATACCACGTACACTGCTCTGTATACGCTCGGCACAGCAATCTATTTCGTTACACATGACCCATACTGTTTACACAAAATTCTACAAAAACCCCTTTAAATTTTCATGAGCTGGCTCAGTAATTTACTCCTCTAGAATAATTAACCTATCCAAGCAGTTTAACCATTAAATATGTTATCATTCCCTGGACTAACAATACTCAATACGTCGGAAAATGGGAAGACTTAATTGCATAAACATACAGTAGAAACCAGCTTATCCGAGCCCAGCAAATCCGAAATTCCGGTTAGTCCGAACAGATTTTATTTTCGAAAATTATACTTGAACAGATTAATTGAAAAGAAGAACTTACGAAATTTTCCGTATTACAGGATGAATGTCGGGAAAAATGTGTAGAAGTTAGAATTGAGCAAAAAAATGGCAGTAAAGCATGTTTTTTATTCTTTAAACAGCTTGAATAGAATTAAAAAAAAATGCTCAATAATGTAAAAGTACAACATATGTACACGAATATAAAAGGAAAACGTGCACTGTAGGCCTAATTGTAGAAGTATCTTAAAAAATGTTCGAATATCAGCTTGTTTGCTAGTCACTATAAAATTATTTTATAAAATGTAAAAAGTATTTGATTCAGATGATAAAAATTAATTTTCCCTTTCAATAGTTTCCTTTCGAAAATTATCTACAGAATTGTTTTTTTCTTCCTCCCTCGTCGACGTGGTAACTGAGCTATTTATAGATTCGCGATTTTGAACAATTTGTAACGGGCTGTTATGCAATTCATCATTCTGAAGTTCCACTGGATTATTATAAACATTAGGAGTGATTAAACAAGAAATACTATTTTTTTCCGAACATTGTGCCGAATATTCAGCATGCCAATCTTGGATGCCGGATTTGAGGATGTTTACTGTACTACTGAGTTTTTAAAGCACACATCATTTTCGTTTCTATTTTTAACGGGATTCCGGGTAAACTGAATTTTTCGTAATCCGAACACGCATTGGTCCCAATTAGTTCGGATTAGCGGGGTTCTATGCATACTTATTGTCACGAGCAAAGTGGCCAGCATTACCAAATAGCAGTTTCCCCTCTTCAGCAGCAATACTCTTTCCATCAAAAATGAAATTCTTGTTTAAAATGCTTGCATTTGTTTTGTTATTATTTATACTAGTCCGATTTTGGGATTTGCTAGTATTTCTGTAATATAAATCGCTATTATTTGCATGTCACCTTTCTTATATAAAGACACTCTAAATTTTTGTAAAACAGTGCGTTTTATCAGTGTGTGATTTCTATTACATTATCTTCAAAGGTGAAGCATTTTCACCTATGAAGAATTTGAAAGCAGCTGGGCTGTGAAAATGACGCACTTCTACAAAACATATTTCAGTTTTAAGAATTAAAATACACGTTGTTTTATAAAATGACGTCATTTGCATCCGCTAAAGCAATCTACTTTTACAATCCAATCTTAACCCCTTAACGCTCGATTTAAATTACGGTTGAATAATTCAAATTGCTTATTGGCACCACTTTTATGAAAAAGAAATATTCGCCTTATTTAATGAGAGTAAAAACGATACCAAAATGTACCCAATTTCACTGTTTTATAAAACTGGTGGGAATCAAACAATTTGAGTAAAAGACACAGCCCGAGAATATGACGGGAGCGAGAATTAAGGGGTTAAACTTCGTCTATTGAAAAGTATGCATATGACATCATCATCGCGGAATAACAGACGATATTCTTGACATAGCCCGTATTTTAATTTCAACTTTTTTTTTCGTCAGGTTTTATGAGAAAATGGCAACAAAACGATGCAGTAATCTGCTATTTTCGACTTATTTTCCGTTTATTTTCAATGACTTTCAATAGAAATGGGGTACTTTTGTTGCCACGATTGGAAAAATGGTATTAAAAACAACGAAAAAATTAATATATCAAAAATAAATTGAGATACAGATTTCAAACAAATTGCATTTAAAACACCATTTTTTTTCCTTATATGACGGTGTAAAAATTTAAAATATGCGATGTTTAGAAGTTTAAAAATTTGCAGTAGAAAAAATTGTAAAACCAAAATTTTATTTCAAATTTTAAAGTGTTGCCATTAGCAAAATGACGTATGCGTTACGCACAGATATGTTTGTCCTTTATAATATAGATATGAAGATATCATTAAACATCAGAACCATTTTTTACGTACATTGTTTAAAACAGTGTTTGAACTACAACTCCATTAACAAGGGAACTACTTTTGGTATTGCTCGCACCTAGCATCGAGACGTTGTGCATTTTGTAGCCATATACATAAAAGTAGCAATATACATATATATATAAAGCCCACATACAAAAAAAGCCATATACATACATAGCCATATACAAAAAGAACCGATAAAATTTCTCTGTTAAAATGATATTTTACATAATTTTTTATACATTAAATTTTTTATTATTACATGTTTATTTGTTTATTTCACGCCAAAAGTGAGTTAAGTCGCCAAATATGGCGCTAAAAATTTTCCGCCCGCTTTATCCGAGGAGTAAATGCACAGTACATATTACAATTATATCAGATTGTGATTTGTTTGATAATTGTCTGAGCGAAGCGAAGGCTAATACTCAGCGAAATATTACTGTCCGGACACTTTACTACTACAATGGATATTAACGCCATGTCCTACTAAAAAAAAAGGCCTAATAAAAACCTTTCGTCAAGCATAACTCAAAAAATATTTGTCGGATTTCGTTTCTGATTGCACCAGAAGGTACCTATGAGGGTCGCCTACTGAATGCACATACTATGAAAAATAAGTTCCAAACCGTTTAAAAATTATATAGAAAAAACTCTTAAAAAAGCACAATTTATCTGCATACGTCACAGAAATTTGGTGTACGTCACTTTCACCGGTTGATGTTTTCGTAGACAACTGGTTTGAATACATGGAGCAAATAAAAAAAAATACGCACGCAGTAATATTGAATAGATCAGTTTCAACCACGCGATCACAAACCTTGCAACAACCCGTGGCAACCAGTTTTGGTGGGCAAACAAATAATAATACAGTATTCCGTACCACGGTGACCGTTTTTAGCCTGTTGTATAAAATCTGGCATGTTGTATGACATACAATTGTGGATGATTAAAACAAAAGACATGAGTGTTTATTGATCCGGAGGTTATCTTTCTCTGGATGTCTGTCTGTCTATCATACAGCATGCAATTTTCTTGTAAAGGATGATATTATTATGCAGTAAAACCTCCATAACGGACACATTCGATTAGTGGACACCTCTATTTAGCGGGCATTTTTTCGATTACCAACCCTTAAATAACTGTACATTTTTTATCCTCAGTAGCGAACACCTCCAAATAGAGGACAAATTCTGCCCTCCCGAGGTGTTCGCTATTCAGAAGTTTTACTGGTAAAACCTCCATAGCGGACACACCCTATTAGCGGATACTCTATTTAGCGGACATTTTTTCGATTACCAACTCTTAAATAACTGTATATGTTTTACTCTCAGTAGCGGTCACCTCTAAATAGAGGACAAATTCTGCATCCTCGGGGTGTCCGCTATTCAGAGGTTTAACTGTATATAATATTGATAATTATTTTACAGGGCAGCACAAAAGAATAAGAATATATGAAACGAATATAAACTAAATTCGGGATTGGTAGATCGCTGATGGTAATGTAATTTTAGGATGTTGTTACAGTCATCCGCAGCATGTTTTTAGAGTTTCGTCCATCTAACGAAACCCTACCTGTCTCACTCCTTTGTCTGTCTGTTTGTCCGTCTGTCACAGAGCCCGTTCTCAGAAACTATATATGTCGGAGACTTGAAAATTTGCATACTTATAGCTGAACACCACACATCAAACGGCAAATAACAAAATTTTGAAAAAGTCTAATATTTAACCCTCTGGGCTCTAACTTGTGTATTTTAAGCAATTTTTCTAACTCAGCCCCTAATTTAATTAAGTTGGAGACATGAAATTTTGCATACTTATAGTTGAACATCTCACATCAAACGACAAATAATAAAATTTTGAAAAAGGCTTAATATTTAACCCTTTGGGCTCTAACTTGTGTATTTAAAGCAATTTTTCTAACTCAGCCCCTAATTAAGTTGGAGACATGAAAGTTTGCATACTTATAGCTGAATACTTGCGATAACACGATAAATCATAAAATTTTGAAAAAGTCATATTTAACGCTCTGGTCTCTAACTTCTGTATTTTAAGCAATTTTTCTAACTCAGCCCCTAATTAAGTTGGAGACATGAAATTTTGCTTACTTATAGCTGAACACCTCACATCAAAGGACAAATAATAAAATTTTGAAAAATTCTAATATTTAACCCCCTGGACTCTAACTTGTGTATCTCAAACAATTTTCTAACTCAGCCCCTAATTAAGTTGGAGACATGGAATTTTGCATACTTATAGCTGAACACCTCACATCAAACGACAAATAATAAAATTTTGAAAAAGTCTAATATTTAACCCTCTGGGCTCTAACTTGTGTATTTTAAGTAATTTTTCTAACTCAGCCCCTAATTTAATTAAGTTGGAGACATGAAATTTTGCATACTTATAGTTGAACATCTCACATCAAACGACAAATAATAAAATCTTGAAAAAGAATTAATATTTAACCCTTTGGGCTCTAACTTGTGTATTTAAAGCAATTTTTCTAACTCAGCCCCTAATTAAGTTGGAGACATGAAAGTTTGCATACTTATAGCTGAACACTTGCGATAACACGATAAATCATAAAATTTTGAAACAGTCATATTTAACCCTCCGGTCTCTAACTTCTGTATTTTAAGCAATTTTTCTAACTCAGCCCCTAATTAAGTTGGAGACATGATATTTTGCATACTTATAGCTGAACACCTCACATCAAAGGACAAATAATAAAATTTTGAAAAATTCTAAAATTTAACCCTCTGGACTCTAACTTCTGTATCTCAAACAATTTTCTAACTCAGCCTCTAATTAAAACGGAGACATGGAATTTTGCATACTTATAGCTGAACACCTCACATCAAACGACAAATAATAAAATTTTGAAAAAGTCTAATATTTAACCCTCTGGGCTCTAACTTGTGTATTTTAAGCAATTTTTCTTACTCAGCCCCTAATTAAGTTGGAGACATGAAATTTTGAATACTTATAGCTGAACACCTTAAATCAAACGACAAATAATAAATTTAGAAAAGTCTAATATTTAACCCTCTGGGCTCTAACTTATGTATTTTAAACAATTTTTCTAACTCAGCCCCTAAATAAGTTGGAGACATGGAATTTCGCATACTTATAGCTGAAATCATCACATCAAACGACAAATAATAAAATTTTGAAAAATGTCTGATATTTAACCCTCTGGGCTCTAACTTATGTATTTTAAGCAATTTTTCTAACTCATCCCCTAACTAAGTTGGAGAAATGAAAGTTTGCATACTTATAGCTGAAAACTTGTGATAACACGATAAATCATAAAATTTTGAAAAAGTCATATTTAACCCTCCAGAATCTAACTTCTGTATTTTAAGCAATTTTTCTAACTCAGCCCCTAATTAAGTTGGAGACATGAAATTTCGCATACTTATAGCTGAAATCCTCACATCAAACGACAAATAATAAAAATTTTGAAAAAGGTCTAATATTTAATCCTCTGGGCTCTAACTTGTGTATTTTAAGCAATTTTTCTAACTCAGCCCCTAATTAAGTTGGAAACATGAAAGTTTGCATACTTATAGCTGAACACTTGCGATAACACGATAAATCATAAAATTTTGAAAAAGTCATATTTAACCCTCCGGTCTCTAACTTCTGTATTTTAAGCAATTTTTCTAACTCAGCCCCTAATTAAGTTGGAGACATGACATTTTGCATACTTATAGCTGAACACCTCACATCAAACGACAAATAATAAAATTTTGAAATAGTCTATTATTTAACCCTCTGGGCTCTAACTTGTGTATTTTAAGCAATTTTTCTAACTCAGCCCCTAATTAATTTGGAGACATGACATTTTGCATACTTATAGCTGAACACCTCACATCTAACGACAAATAATAAAATTTCGAAAAAGTCTATTACTTAATCCTCTGGGCTCTAACTTGTGTATTTTAAGCAATTTTTCTAACTCAGCCCTAATTAAGCTGGAGACATGAAATTTTGCATACTTATAGCTGAACACGTCACATCAAACAGCAAATAATAAAATTTTGAAAAAGTCTAATATTTAACCCTCTGGGCTCTAACTTGTGTATTTAAAGCAATTTTTCTAACTCAGCCCCTAATTATGTTGAAACATAAAAATTTGCATACTTATAGCTGAACACCTCACATCAAACGACAAATAATAAAATTTTGAAAAAATCTAATATTTAACCTCTAATATTTTGTCTCGCGCAATTTTTAAATTTAAACTGTTTTGCAATACTATTTTTTGTTCATTTTGCATAATAAGTGTAATGTGACGTAATTTGTTCTATTTCAGATTTCTAACGCATGTTAATGAATTTATTTTACAATATCCTTTCTCTTTTAAAATTCACATGTAAATATAGTTTTTATGGCGTAATTTCCAATAAGTGCCTACTTTTTATACCTAATTATTTAATTGTAATTTGAAGGTTTTTTTCTGTTTATAATAGTAACGTGTAAATAATTTTTTTATTTGAAGCAAACATTATTGTTTGCGCTGTTTATACAGTTGGCAACAGTTTAAATTAATACCATTTTCTAAAATATGTAAAAAATATCTGTCAAAATGCTGAATATTTGAATTTAAAATAGAAATAAAATCTCAAAAAATGAGTCAAATGAAAAAAATTAATGAAATCTGCAGACCGGGATCTTCTATTGAATAAAATGATCTAAAAATGATTAAATTCCCATGTATAGCTTTTGCTCTTATAATTATTTTTAATGGAACGATTTTGTCCAACTTTAGCATTAAATATCTCCTAAAATAATTCTTCGATTAGAAAACTGTATGCATTAGTGTGTTGATCAAACATTTCGCTATAATACCACCGATTTTCATATATTTGTATGCAATAGTTTTCTTAATATTAACGAAGAAAGACCTCCGGTCACAAAAAATTCAAAACCGGCGGCGGCGGCGGTGACAGCGTTAGTTACTTTTCGTAGAATAGAGAGATATATAAAAATGAAAACTTGTCTATCTGTCTGTTTGTAATTCTATAAAAAATCCACAATTTGGAAGCCAAAATTGTGAAGAGATACGTACATGTGTATTAAAACATGGCCGAGACAACTAAAGTAATCCGGAATCGAAATAACTTATAGTTAATTTTTAATTAATAAAAAACCACCAATTTAACAGCAATTTCTTATCAAATTTAAACATTTTTCGTTATAGCAGCTGCCAACAATTAAAAAACACAATAAAATTATTACTACAACAATTAATTTTCTACTGCAAGATTTCCACGTGAAAAATGAAAATGAAATAAATAGTTTGACGAATTTAAAAAAAAGGTGAATATTACGTCATAACTTTTCTATTGCAAGATATTCACGTGAAATATGAAAATGAAATAAATGGTTTGACGAATTTAAATGAAAGTGAATATAACTTCATAACTTTTCTATTTCAAGATTTCCACGTGAAAGAGGAAAATATTACGTCATATTGGAAATATAAAGGGCATGGTGGATATAGTATAACGTCATATGAGTATGAAAAATGTATTGAAGCATAATAAAAACCCGATTAGGGAAATATTGGCGTATTTTAACATTATTGCTCCAATTATAAATTGAAATAAGTTCATTTATAGCTGTATTCTTTTGCGTCTGTTATATACATTTATACATTTTTATATAGCGTTTTCATATGATTCATTCAACAACATTTCGACTGCTTTTTTTAATGTTTGTTTTGTGTTGTATGTCAAATTTTGAAATTGATTTTTCAGAACAAACATCCTTCAAATTCTGGGCAACGCCGGCACTTTAGCTTGTAACAGATAAATGGCTTTTGTATCTGTACATCTAATGCTAATATTATAAAGCGTTATAATATTCTAAGGTATATAATATTATTAATGATTGTACGTTTGTGAGGTGTTATCTCTGAAACTACATAGCCAACTTAAAAAAATGTTGGTGGCCATCTCTGCTCCGAAAAAAAGACTATTTTATGTCAGTGCAAGAATCTACATCGCTGCAGGAGCAAAAAAGTTCTAAAATTGCGATTTCTGCGATATTGATTGGGTTAGGAACTTTAAATTTGGTGCGGTAGTTACTTTTAAGATGTAAATACTCGTAATGAACGCTCTCTAAAAGGTTCAATTTGACGAGTAAACGTAACAATTTCTAGAATGGTTCTAAACTATGATTTATTTGGGATACTGTTGGGGTTAGAAACTAAAACTTTGGCATGGTAGTAATTAATAAGATGTAAATGCTCGTTGTAGAACGAATTCTAAAAAATAGAAAGACTAAACAAAGCGGAAAAAGATCTAAAGATGATCTAAGTAACGAAGAACATGGAACTGTTAGGAATATAAACATGAAAATTGACATGGCTGTATTTATCATGTGTAAATTCTCGCAATAGAACAATTTCTAAAAATGTCGCTTTAAAAAACAGTGCAGAAACAAAAAACTTTCAAAAATTTTCTATTTCTCTGTTACTGCTGAGCCCAAAATCTTGAAATTTTGCTTCGGGTTAATTTTAAAATATACAATTGTCTCTATGAATGGTTTCTAAAACATTTAAAATTTAAAAAGATGAAATTAACGGAAAGCGATCTCAATTACCATTAATTTGGAATTATTAGGTACAGCAACTTTAAATATTTCATAATGCTGCATTTCCTCCGCAAAACATGCGATTTAAATGCAACAAAACTGATAGATACCCACCTAGCATTAAATAAATTGTGTAAATATTGAATAAAGACCTGTATGAAACAGTGAGTAGGTTGCTCGAAAGTACTTGTTAAAGTGTTCCTTCTCTAGGCTTTTCTCTCTCTCGCCAAGGCCACTAACAAAGGGAAGTCCCGTTTTAAATGTGATATGAATTTTTTATCCGATTCATTTTTCTAGACATTTTATCATAAGGTCATATTCTCAATTATCATTAGTAGATTTTTTATATATTAACTTATTCTGGTGAAATTTTGTAATCGGGTTCATATTGGCGTATGTTAGCTTGCATGATTTGCTGAATAAATATGTATGGATTTGTAAATTACTTCAAATGACACTTTGACAGCTCAAAAGTTATGCAGACGATATATTCAGATCTTGTGTCATACTTTATGTTGTAATCATTGTCGATTTCTTTTATTTAATACATGCTAAATACAGCTCAACTTGTGCAGAATATGTTTGAAAACAAAACAATACAACGTATGTAGTGGCCAGCATATACTCATCATTTAAATCCGATCGAGCATATCTAAAACACACTCTAACGAAGCATTGCATGCCACTTTTCATGTATTCGGTACTTTGATACTATATTAGATTTTGAGAAGAGAATTCCTTAAATGTTATCGACAACCTCATTGCATCCGTGGAAAACAGATATTGTACAATATTAACTATTCCGGGGGAGCACACACCATATAAAGTATAGTCCATTCTTTTTAATCATCATATATTTGTCATTTAAAGTTACTCAAATTGGTGCGGAGCGTCTGATTATGCTCTTGACATCATTTTATACAGTTAAAATTCCGATATAAGTAAATTAGTGTTTCATTTTCTATTTTACTTTTAATATATTGCGTACTTTCAATTTTATATCCATGCATGGCTGTCTTGAATGGTTTGATTTCCCATTTTTTTAAACAGTGTATACGAATTTATATATAAGATTTTGTAATTCTACAATTCGTTTATTTTCATCATTTCAATTTTTCGCAGTATATGGACAATTAAAGATAACATCTCATTTTCTTTGCTTACACATGTTATTATTAAATCTATGTTCTCAGTAATATCGCTCAGACTAATCCCTCTGAGGGAAGTCCTAGTTGATAGCATAAGAAACAAGAATTAGGGGTTTGTTTTCTATGCAGACGATAAATATATAAATAGTAAATATATTTTTACAAAAGCTTTCAAGATCATTGAAAACTATTTTTTAATAAAATACAAAACAAGCAAACAATTTTCTTTTGAGGTCGAATGGAATAAAGTTTCGAATGCTTAAAATGAAATGTTTCTGTATTAAATGGTCCTTTGGTAAAAGTAATCATGAAGTAAATTAATATTTTTACACAATTTAGAAAAATTACTGTGGCTAATTAGGTTGGACATTACAATTTCTTATGTTTACAAAGTCCAAACTACTCCTCACACAAAACAAACAGCTATGACAGTTGGCTAGGGTTACCAGAAATCTCTACTTTTGAAAAAAAAAATGCCAATTTTTTCTCCGCCAAAAATGTGAATAAAATGTTGCAATTTTTCAAAATCAAATTCGTGGGATTTTGAAGGATTTTTTTAAACATTTTTCAATATTTTATACTTATTACTAGTAAATCTGCAGATCAGGAGCCTCAACGTCATCTTTGCAAGTCATTGTTTTTTAACACTCATTGCGTAATATTCAACTTCCTACAAATTGCTTTTTAAAGTTTTCAAATTACATAAATATTTATAAGCATTCAAGAAACTTCGTAAAGTTTCAGAAATTAAAAGTGTTAAACAAGTGGTTATACATTAATGCTCTGAAATTCTGATGAGCTACTTAATCTGGTAAGTTTTTGAATCAAAAATTGCATTTCTTCAGGGGGGTTCTGCCCCCCTGAACCCCCCGTAGTCTATTTAAATTTACATTCGTAATTTTTTATTGATTGTGCGGACGGTTATAGTATATCTTAGATTTTTTTTACGCTGTGATTTATAAGGATAAGCATAAGATTTTTTTTTTATAAATTAATAAAATTTAAATTTAAAATAATATGAACATGAAAATATTCATGTTAACCGTATAATTAACCGTATAATTAACATGAAAATATTCATGTTAACCGTACACAGACAATAAATCTTGAAGTGACGCCAAAAATGTAACCCTAAAATCCGCTACATTCCGCACAACACAACGACGTGCTTAAAAAAAAACAACAAAAAAAAAACAAACAGAATAATATTTTTAGTAATACAGTTTTTAATTCACAATACAATGAAATGCTACCTTAGAATGCTTATTGCTTAAATATAAGCAGAACATTTTCATTTTACAGAAAAAATGCACGGATGAAGTCAAAGAATTCGGTCCCTGTTCCACGCGCTTGTTTTGTTTGGGCCGAATGAGGGCCTTTAAATCTGAGCGATAACGCACATCGTATTGCAAACAGTTTTTATGGCATATTGCATCTCCATCTATCTCTTTCCTCCGTGAACAATAGTTAATTTTATTTTACCCAAGATCTTTTTATTCCAGCATCTTTGTTTTCGATAAATGACGTCTAATTCACCTGCTACGCGTACTGACTCAAAACTTTTCATCTTGTTATATTTAGAAATACTCGAGAGTTTTCTTTTTATTTCCAATATGCCGCCATATTAATTTTACTATTCTTAATTTTATTTTTCATTTTCCTGTTTCACGACAAAACATTTCAATTGAAAATTGTTTAAAAGAAAATATTATTCCGGGTTTGATTTTCTTGGCAAGAATTAAAGAAATATTGGTAAATGTTATGGGAAAATGTTACGTTATTCTCTATGAAAATAATGAACTTTTGTATTTTTAAGCAAAATATTTGAATAAAATAAATAAAATAAATGAAATATTGCCTATTTTTATTTCTGGGCTAAAATTCATCTATATGCAAAGATACAAATGCATTAATTCATCCGTTTTGACGTTGTCTTTACCCAAACATTATACATGCAATTCTACTAATATTATTAGGACCAAATACGTTGCTAGGCAACAGATGAAAGAAAAGGAAAAAATGAAATATGCATTACGTCAAATTGATAAAATAAAATCCTTTATATTATTGGAAAACATGCATAAAATTCCCCCAATATTATAAACCTAATTAAAAAAATCTCGCAAATATATTGACAAAATTTCAAACTAATTGGAATAATTTAATAATCTTATTTAAAAATTTCAGCATCAAAAATTTACCATTTAAATCCATTTTTCATATGAGCCATTTCTTTCAACAAATGAAAATCTGAAAATCGTCTGACTTGCCATAGAAAAGCATTATAGAGCAAAAAAAAAAAAAAAAAAAAAAAAAAAAAATGTTCCATATTTCCAGAACGAATGAACCACATTTAACCAAAAACTATACAGTTAAGTCCAGGTATCTCATCAACATGCCCAGTGAATTTCAAGCCGATCGGATGCTTTTTGCGGCATTTATCGCGGAACAGACAGACATACTAACAGACAGACTACCAGACAGAATAACAGACAGTATAACAGACTGACTAACAGACAGACTAACAGACAGACTAACAGAAACCAAAACTTTTCGTGTCTCCACAGTAAGCCTTCACTGACATTTTGGCAATTAACTAATTTTTATTTTTAAATGCTTTTCTTTAAAAAACTTCAATGTTAATAGTGCAATAAGTTGTCTCAAAAATTGTATTTTCAGAAAGTTATGCTGCTGTAAAATCAAGAAATATTATTGCCGAAACGTCAGTGAAGGCTTACTGTGGAGACACGAAAAGTTTTGATTTCCGTTTGTCTGTCTGTCTGTCTGTTCCGCGATAACTGCCGCAAAAAGCACCCGATCATCTTGAAATTAATTGGGCATATTCGTGAGATACCCGGACTTAGCTGTATAGTTTTTGGTTAAATTTGGTTCATTCGTTCGGAAAATATGGAAGATTTTATTTTTCTTTGTAATGCTTTTCTACGGCAAGTCAGACGATTTTCAAATTCCGATTTGTTGAAAGAAAATGGCACGTTTGATTAATGGATTTAGATGTCAAATTATGGATACTAAAATTCCAAATAAGGGTTTTAAATTATTCCTATTATATTGAAGTTTTATCAATATATCTATCAGACTTTTTTATTTACGTGTATAATGTTTTGAGGACATTTATACATGTATTCCAATAATATAAAAAAATTTTTAATTAATTTTCTTGTTTTACATGATACATATTTCTTTTTTTTTTCCTTTTCTTCGTTGCCTAGCGACTGTTATTAGTAGCCTATCATTGCGTCAAATATGAATGAAGTTAGTAAATTACGTTAATTTTGTTGCAGGTACTATTAAAAGGCTATCACAAAAAATATTTTATCGCGCCAAATCGATGCAATTTATGCAATTAACAGTGGGCACGATAATGAATTATTTTCCAGTAGATTTATAGATCTCCAGATATGCCTATTTTGGGGGGCTTTTAATATGTTATTGCTATCGCATGGATTAGGATGTTTAAACTAATGTTTAACCATGCTATAAGTGAAAAAAAAGTACAGTTAAAGGCATGTAAATCCTTTTTAACACTTTCCAACATGGATGAAAAGTATTTATGACTTCAGTTTTTCTATCTGCCGCCTGCCGTGTTTCTCTACGTGCTCTAACTCACGTAAATATAGTCGGGATTACATTTAATTGATATACGTTATTGAGGTTTGCCAAAGTATGTTTGGTATTAAAAATGAAGAGTGTAGCATTCATAGATTAATTACAGGGGCACTCAAAACTATTCCGTTACATTATAGTCTTTGGGAAAAATCGTCTGCGGTGTATTTTAATAATGTTACACAATTTTAAACGTAATGAAATTTATATACTTTATTAAGGTGCACTAGAACCTGGTTACTATAAAATATGTTATGTGTAGCACTTACAGCATGCGTACAGGGAACTCAAAAGTATTCATAATATTACAATCTTTGAAGAAAATCCTTTTGTAGCGTTTTTTAATGATGTTACTCTGTTACAAAATAATAAAATTGATATGTATTTTTGAAACATTTTTGTAGTATATGGCGTGCAAAGCATATGTTTTTTTTTCAGGGTCACACAAAAGTGGTCGATTAAAATGTGGTCTACGGGGGAAAAAAAACTCTTCACAGCTTATTTTAACACATTAGCTACGGGAAACGAAAATTCTCGTTTTTATTCAGCATACATCATTGGCTAAGGGAGTGACTTCTACCTTACAGAAAAGACATTTATATTGTGTTGTCCATATTTTTTATAGATTGTAAGACATTATATATTACATCCGTACATTGAAAGATATTTACTGCTGCATAAACATGAAAAACATATCTCAGAAACCAATTTCCGAGACACTTTCAGAAGAGGGAGGAGCTTCTACTGTTTTTAAACCCAGATTTAATTAAATTGCCTGTCGTCAGTGTGTTAATTGTGTTGCACTAATTCAAACATTATGAAATTAAATTACATTACTGTGGTTGACTACAAGAAGCTTGAATATGATTTGTATCGTATTTATCGTTCATTTATAGGGTCACATAAAAAATTTCGGATACAGTTCTGGTCTATTAGGGATGATTGCTGAAGAGCATTTTCGATTATGGTGTGCGTTTTAACGTTAAGTAAATTTGTGCTTAATAAGTAGTGCTTAAATATTGTATAGACAGGGATACAGAAATGAATTCGTAAGTATAAATGAAAATGAGCGCAAATTGCTTCAGTGTTTTTTTTTTTTTTTTTTTTGAGTTATGTATTTCCCAGCCCAATTACATTTAGTTATACTAACAAATGTTTGCAGAATTTAAATAGAACCATATGCAGGACTCCGCAGAAACTGGATATATGGTGCACACTATGCATACTAATCCCCGGAAATGTGATATGAGCAGTTTTAAGAGGGTTTTTTGTCTGCATTAAATTTAAATGTTATAGACGACGCGTAAAAATCTTCACGTAATATACAGGGCTGTAGAAAAGAATTCATGTACGTTTCCGTCTATTGGTAGAATTTACTAAAGGACATTAACGCAATTAATTGATAATTACAAATGTAAATTAAATTACACTACGAAGGGGTTCAGGGGGGCTCTGCCCCCCTGAAGAAATCTATTTTATTATCTAAAAATTACCAGAATAAGTAGCTCATGAGATTTTCAGAATACCATTACATAACAAGGGGTTTAATTTAACGCTTCTAATGTCAGAAACCTTCGAAATATTTTTTTTGTTTTATAAATGTTTATGTAATTTCAAAACTTTAAATTTCGTTTTTTGTAGAAAGATTAATATTACTCAAAGGATGCTAAACACAATGAATTGTAGAGCTGACGTTGAGGCTCCTGATCTGCAGATTTACTAGTTGCCGAAACGTCAGTGAAGGCTCACTGTGGAGACACGAAAAGTTTTGATTTCCGTTTTCTGTCTGTCTGTCTGTCTGTTCCGCGATAACTGTCGCAAAAAGCATCCGATCGGCTTGAAATTAATTGGGAATGTTGATGAGGTACTCGGACTTAGCTGTATAGTTTTTGGTTAAATTTGGTTCATTCGTTCGGGAAATATAGAACATTTTATTTTGCTCTGTAATGCTTTTCTATGGCAAGTCAGACGATTTTCAAATTTTCATTTGTTGAAAGAAATGGCTCATATAAAAAATGGATTTAAATGGTAAATTTTGGTTGCTGAAATTTTTAAATAAGTTTATTAAATTATTCCAATTAGTTTGAAATTATGTCAATATATTTGCGAGATTTTTTAAATTAGGTTTATAATTTTTGGGGGAACTTTATGCATGTTTTCCAATAATATAAAGCATTTTGTTTTATCAATTTGACATAATACATATTTCATTTTTTACCTTTTCTTTCATCAGTTGCCTAGCAACGTATTTGGTCTTAATAATATTAGTATAAATGCGTCTATAATGTTTCAGCAAAGCCAACGTCAAAACGGATGAATTAATGCATTTGTATTTTTGCATATAGATGGATTTTAGCCCCAGAAATAAAAATAGGCAATATTTTATTTATTTTATTCAAATATTTTGCTTAAAAATGCAAAAGTTCATTATTTTCATAGAGAATAATGTGACATTTTTTCAGAAAATTTATCAATGTTTCTTTAATCGTTGCCAAGAAAATCAAAACACTGAATAATATTTTCTCTTAAACAATTTTCATCTGAAAGATTTTGACGTGAAACAGGAAAATGAGAAAAAAATTAATATGGCGACATATTGGGAATAAAAAGAAAACTCTCAAGTATTTCTTAATATAACAAGATGAAAGGTTTTGAGTAAGTACGAATATCAGGTGAATTAGACGTCATTTATAATAAAAAAAAAAAAAAAAAATGTTGGAATAAAAAGATCTTGGCTAAAATAAAATTAACTATTATTCACGGAGGAAAGAGATAGATGGAGATGCAGTATGCCGTAAAAACAGTTTGCAATATGATGTGAGTTATCGCTCAGATTTAAATGCCCTCATTCGGCCCAAACAAAACAAGCACGTGGAACAGGGACCGAATTCTTTGACTTCATCCGTGCTTTATTTCTGTAAAATGAAAATGATCTGCTTATATTTAATCATTCTAAAGTAGCATTTCATCGTATTATGAACTAAAAACTGTATTACTAAAAATATTTTCTTTTCTTTTTTTTTTTTTTAAGCACGCCGTTGTGTTTGGGTCGAATGTGGCGGATTTTAAGGTTACATTTTCGGCGTCACTTCAAGATTTATTGTTTGCGTACGGTTAACATGAGGATTTTATTTTAAATTTTAAATTTATTAATTTATAAAAAATACTTATGCTTATCCTTATAAATCCCAGCGTAAAAAAAATCTATGATATACTATAACCATCCGCACAATCAATAAAAAATTACGAATGTAAATTTAAATAGACTACGGGGGGTTCAAGGGGCAGAGACCCCGTGAAGAAATACAGTTTTTGATTTAAAAAGTTACCAGAATAAGCAGCTCATCAGAATTTCAGAACATCAGTGTATAACCACTTGTTTAACACATTTAATTTCTGAAACTTTACGAAGTATTTTGTATTCTTATAAATATTTATGTAATTTGAAAACTTTAAAAAGCGATTTGTAGGAAGATGAATATTACGCAATGAGTGTTAAAAAAGAATGAATTGCAAAGATGACGTTGAGGCTCTTGATCTGCAGATTTACTAGTTTTAACAGAAAAATGCTATCCATTCTCAACCTTCGTAATATAGGGCTTTAAAATGCAAGAGGTTTGAATGCTAGGCGCGAGCAGCACCAAAAGTGGTTCCCTTGTAAGTAGTAATTTTTTATCCTAAGAAACTTCTTTCTAACAGTCAAATACAGTACTGGCTCTAAAAGACTGTCAAAAACAGATTTTTAGGCAGAAGTGAAAGACTGAAGAAGATACTGCAAAAGGTTTTAAAACGACCATATTGCCAAAGACCACATTTAGGCGTTTTTGTATGTTACAGAATGCTTAGTTTTTGTATGTTATAGAATGCTTAATTTTTAGATAGGGCATTCTGTAAGAAAAAGAGGAAACTTTTGTAATGCATGAGAAAACCTTCAAAAATATGATCATTCAATGCTGGAAAAGGGCTTAGGATTAGTCCAGAGTAATTGGGTTAAAACTTTGTTTTGTCTGGGGGTGTTTCTTGTGATCTAGATTCCACTTTAAGTTCCGTGGTCTCTAAGCCTTTGTTCGAACTAATATCGAACTAATGCTACCAAACCAAACTACTCAAAATGTATATGTAACAAATTTTCCATTGTTAGTGAAAATAAAACATGCTTACTAAAAGAAAACATAGAATTTTGTCAACCATCTACCAGTTTAGGCCATATAGCCATAGGACAGGACGCTTTTCGAGAAGATTTTTTTAAAGGAAAACAGAAGGCATTTTTCGTTTTGTATGAGAGAAAACTCTGAAAATTTTAGACGATCACTCTACTCAGATCAGAAAAGTTGGAAGTCGGTGGACTTTAGTCTTGTGTGATCAAATATTGTTGAAAAATAAACTCAGGTTAAAAATTCTGAGTTTCCCTTTGTTCTCCAATATACTAATCAGTATGCTGAATGGAACATTAAACAAAATCTGTGGATTTTACGGAGAACACTGTCAGCCAGGACGCCAGTAAGAACTGTTTTCTTAACCCGGGAGAACACGCACATACCCAGGGTATGAATGGTTTTTACCTTATCACCAATAAATACAGTTAAAGATCGTCACCTTATTTAATTGGAGATAATTTTGCGATAAAAAAAAGTTGAAGATTACTTTTATAAAGATAGTGGTGACAATTATAAAAACCGTATGCACTCCGGGTCTACCAGGCCCGGCGCGCGTCCTCGCGGGTTAACGGAATAAATCTGTTTTTATTAGGAACATTTTGTATCTAAACAACTTTTTCTGTAAAATAGGCATTTTAAAGAGTTTTTTTTTTTTTCGAAACAAAAACAGGGTTGACACTTTAACCAAAAAAATCGACAGATATTTTTTTCAGAATTGTTCTTACAGAAAACTGCAAATCCGTTATTTACAACAAATATTTTGCAAATATTCACGTAGTGAATTATTCTATCATTTATCAGCATTTTGAAAAACAAATAAGGAGTTTGCTGATTGTTCGTTAAATCTAATCTAAGAGGTATTCTAAAAATGGGAGTAATTTTGTCCTGCTTATTTTAAATTTACGAGAAAATCCAACGTCTGGCATGCATTCCCGAATTAAAATTTCACAAGTAAGTGCATTTCATAAGTAAGTTTTGAAAATTTATTTCTACATAAATGAGATTCAGATGTTTGAAATCAAATCTTGCTTGTGAAAGTCTTAAAAGTTATATATTTTCTGGAAATTCAATTTTCCAAGGATAATGCTGTCTCTGAAGAATTTAAATTACGACATTAATTAATTTTCAGTATTATCGTTCGCGCCAATGTCGGAGAACAGTGTATGAAAGTAACGTCATGTAGACGTCATACATAGTCTAAGAGTTTAGTCTGTCAAAGAGGGCAGAAGAGATTCTATGTATGGAAATATGATCACTTACTCCAAGGCTTTTCGGAAGAACAAAAACAAAAACTTAATTAAGAGAGAGAGAGAGATTAAATAAAGATTTAATTCTGCTTGCACGCGAATATCTTTACTTAGGAAATTATTTCAGAATATTATATTTTGGAGAGAGATTTAATTACATTTCATATTACTTTATTACTGTTGTTCTTTTTTTTTGTTGTTGTTGTTTTATTATTTCCAGAATTTTTAAACGGGGGTGATATGTAAGAAATTAATAGAAGGATAAAATTGAATAGTGGCATGTTGATGAAAAAGGTGTTTTTTTAATATTATTACTCTTGTAACAAAGCCGTGTTTACGAAACATAGATAGAAGTATATTGGGAGAATTTTCGTAATATTGCGTTGATTAACAGTACTTTGTTGAATAACACAATACACGTAAATAAAACAATACTTTTCAGATGCGGAAAGAGCCTCATGAAGTCAGAAAGCAATGGAAGAAGAGGAGATAAATCCTCGAAAAATGATTGAGTTTTCACACAGAAAAAACAAACATTATGAAGAGAAGTAGAGAAGGAAGGAAAAAACAGACCTGTGAATAAAAAAACAGGTAGGAATATAGCTGTAAAAAAACACGGCGAAGTACGGTTAAAAGTACAAAACAGAAATAAAAACTAAACAAAAATTAAAGAATAACGAAAAATATTTTCAACTAGAAAACAGGAATTCTGCTTTTCAGAATTTAGTGTCGTCCCCGATGAAAAAAAATATATGTATATATATAAATAGTACAAAACATATTTCAATTTTAAAACTTACAGCACACGCTTTTATTTTATGTAAAATGACGTCATTCGCATCCGCTTAAGAATTCCACATTTACGATCCACTCTTAAACATCTACTGTGAAAGTATGCATAGGACGTCCATATCGCGAGAAAATACACAGATGCAGCAAAAAGATGCCGTCATTAAACAAACTCGACAAAAAAAGGCTCTCTAATGATTCATAGGCCTTCATTTGTTTGTAACATTGATATAGATACTTGAAATTAAATATAGTTTATAACAGCTCCATGTTTTAACAGAAATCATTTGTTTATATTTTTTTTCAAAATAGCACGTATTTTAATTACATTTTCTTTCGCTTCTTAAGAAAAAATAGCAACAAAAATACATAATTAATATTTTACAACTATTTTTCCTTTACTTTCTACAAAAACGGAATACTTCCGTTGCCAATATTAAGCTAATGGCTAGAAGAACTACAAAAAAATTAATATTTCAAAAATAAATGGAGATGTAGTTTTCAAACAAATCGCACTTAAAAGAACTTTTTTTTTTAAATACGACGGTATAAAAATTGAAAATGTGCGATGCTTAGAAGTTAAAAAAATTGCTATAGATTATTTAATAGTACTGCTTTGTTTTACGGCTGCCTTCGGTAAGGTAACTTTTTTTTTTTTTTTAAACGACATAAAATAAGCTGGGAGAAAGAAATAGCATACCGTACCGGGGACTAATAAATAAGTATTTATTTATATAAGGGGGAAAAAAGGAATTATTATTATTATTAATTTACTTAAAATAATAAAAATGAATATTAAATACCAGGAAAAATATAATAAAATAGCTCCTAACATAGATTTCTAAAAAGCAGGAATATAAAAGTAAAAAAAAAAAAGGCAAAGTACGGTTAAAATACAAAACAGGAATAAAAACTAAACAAAAATTAAAGATAAAAGAAAAATATTTTCAATAAATAAATATTTAACTATGTAAGCAAAAAAAGGGGGGGGGGGGAATTATTGTTATTATTTTATTTAAAATAATAAAAATGAATATTAAATACCAGGAAAAATATATGAAAATAGCTTCTAAGCATTACATTCCAATTATTATTTTACTTAACTGCCTCAAAACTAATTACAAAAATTATATACTGGTAATAGTCGATATTATCTATTAATATTTGTAATCTGTTTGCTTAAAATTGGGCCGATTTCTAATAAATCATCAATTTTAGGAAAAATACGCCATTGTAGTTATAAATATTTTATTAAACGTTGTAATTTTTTCGATCATTTTATATAATTCATATACATTGCCTGCATAAAATTCTAAAATTAAAATACATAAATTTCTGTTTTAAAATACTAGCTTTCTACAGAAAAAAGACTTTCAAATAGAAAACCAGTAAAATACCGTTTATTTTACGAAAAAAATAACTGAATTATTTTAATGAATTTTACGCTTTACATTGCAGAAAAGGCATAAATTGCACGAATATTCGTGTTGTTTATGTTTCGTTAAAACAAAATTTTCGTTTTGTTTTGCACATTTGCCATAAAATACACATATTTTCCCAATCCAACATAAAATTTACTTGAAATGCTCAAATCTAATGCTGCATTTTCATCAAATCGCAGCAGGTGTTCCCGGCAACTGTGCTGTTAGCACTTTTTCGTGTCAAAAACCGAATTTTTACTTATATCCTTTATCCCACATAACACACACACAAACACACACACAAGAAAAACAAATTGCAAAGTTAAGTTCCAAATGTCCTGGAGTTCGACAGTTTGGAATATGCTTTATATAACATGAGATTCTTTTTGAATCACATGAGTGTTTTGGCCACTTGCTTAATGTATACGCTTTCCGTTTTTTGATTAAATTTTCTTGAGAGTTTATAACAGTGAAATACTGAATTTGACTGTTAAAAACACACTTTATCTGTAACATAAACAATTTTTATTGACATTGTAGCTATATTTTCTTCGTACTCGTTTGGATGCCCGACGAATAAGTGAGAAAGTTATATAATCTATAACGACCCATGCATTTTTTAGGCTGTTTTATCAGGTAACTAGGATTATTGCAGACCACTGTAATGCGACTTTTAAAAACGATCACTAAACGAAAATAAATAGTTGATTTTCTTATCAGTTTTCATATATCTGTAGGATTTGAATTTTTTTTATTTTTATAGAATCGTTCTTACGATGTGCGTGATCAGCAAATCAACTCACTCCCTGGTATTTATTATTGCCTATTACGTAATTTGAACACACAAGACATCACAGCAAAAATCCACGAATCACGAGCACAATGACTTTAAAAATCAGAAAAGGGGCAGTCTCTTATTTTTCGTCGCTCATAAAGCATTGGCCGGAAGCGATCAATAAAGCAATTGGCTAATTGGCTAATTAGTCTAATTGATCTAATTGGTCTAAATTGGCTAATTGGTCTAATTAGAATGTTCTACATATTGTATAAACTACTGTTTTTAAGTGTTAATCCTGGTATATTTGAATAAGCTAGTTATAGCGTATTGTAAAATTAAGTGCCTTCAAGGGTTCAATTCAAGTTCGTATTATTCCTGTATTCTATTCATTTGATATATTCGTTTGAATATATCAATAAATTAACGTTTCACAGAGCACCCTATTACAATTTGGGGGATCGTTTGGGATATAGCTTTTAATAGTTTTTAAAAATATTATAATACTATCGGTGACAACGGAATCAAATAGGAAAATAGGAATTAACCCCTTAAACTACGATTTACGTCTCAACCGCCTGGCCCCAAAACGAAAACAGGATCGCGCATCATTTGAGGTAAATCCATAGCTACCACTACAATTTAACAGAGATTTTCGCCTTGTTTAATCATGGAATTTCGACAATTAAATAAAACAATATTTACTGTGAAATTTTAATGGTAAGAAAAATTTACATTTGACCCGATCATCGTACGCGGGCTATGCCCGTAATATTTACGTTTGGCCCGACCATCGTACGCGGGCTCTGCCCGTCATTGTAGGTTAAGGGGTTAAATGCGAAAATGTCAAGAAGTGGATGAAGTGGTACCAGTGTCAAGAAGTGGATTGTGAGTTATTGATGCGAAAACTGTAAGCGTGAAAACTGTAATCATATTGCTCCATGTACACGTCTAGAAGATAAACAGGGATGGCAGGGATGACCTTAAATAAAGCTAGAAGAAAATCACACAATAAATTAAAAATCCTTACTTAAAGACGTATACGGTAGTATAACTCTTTAAGGAATGATTTTTAATTTATTGTCAATTTAAATTATTGCAGCTAGAAACAAGGAATCAGAAGAAAGAGAAGAGAAGAAACTATAAGCGGAATTGAAGAAAGGAAAATGCAAACAGCAATCGAAGAAAACACTAAACATAAATGAATGCCTGTTTAGATTGTAAGATTCAAGATATGCATTAAATTTTAAATTTTCGAAAGGCTTGCATTTATGCGCTGTAAAAAATGACACATGTTTCTTAATTTTAGAAAATATATTATGACGAGGAATGAAAATATACAATAACTTCTACCTATTTACCCTTTATTCCGAAAAGCGTTATTTACAGTTAGAAACCTTGGAACCCAAAATACATTCGAGATTCGAAGAAGCATTTATAAAAACAAAGTTTATTTTGCTGCTACAGATTTTTGAAAAAAAATTCCGAATAGTATTATTTTATTAGGGTGATAGCAATTCTCTCATCGCTGATCGTAGATTTTTCGAATGCTAGCAGTTCTCAAATAAACATTTTCATGTTCAAAAAGCATATTTTATAGGCAAAGATGATAAATAAATGGTTTATAAAGAAACATGATAAATTATTAGCATTAACATTAACAATAATATTATTTTGTTACTCTTGCATGCGTAAATCCAATTACGCAAAAGTAAATGTTTAACCTTTATGCACTGAATTATAAATTCAGGAAAATTTTATCTTCTAAAGCATTTTTCGTGAATTTCTGAAACTAAATTAAAAGATTTACAAAATCTTTTAATAAATCTTAGAAGGATTTTAGAAGGATTTAGAAGGATCCATTAAATTTGAATTTATAGGGATTTTGCGGAATATTTATAACCCCACTCAAATCTTTTATTTTAAATATTTTTCTTAGTATTTTGTAGAATTAGGAAATGTACAAATATAATGTTCTTACAATAGAAATATGGAAATATTTTCGAATTGAAGATTCCCCCCCCCCCTTCCCCCCAACGCCAAGAAAGCTGAAAAGATGCAAAGGCAAAAGAAATCATCCATTTAAAAATATTTTTTGTTTTGTGTAACCAATAGTGCTTTTGGAACAAGATAAAGTAATGCATCTATAACTCATTCTAAACTGTATTACTACTAATCGATGTATTAAAGGAATATTATAGCAAGTTATTTTAATGGTTACTTATAAGTACCGTCAGTAGATAGGAGCTACGGGTTCGGTACTCGTAGCCTTCAAAAATAAACAAAAAATTAAAACGTGGTCAGCACCTTTAAGGAAGTTTAATAGTGTCTTTCGAACCGAACTACTGGCCATACTAAAAGCAGCATATTGGGGCAACAGCACACGGATGGAATACAGTTTCCGCTCGGATTGCATGTCAGCCATCCAAACATTAAGCAAACCATTTAACACCATACAACTAGTAAATGATATACAAGAAGCAATTAAACACTGAAATAATAGGTTCAAAATTAGCTGGGTTAAAGCACATATGGGCATCCTAGGAAGCGAGGATGCCGACGAATTAGCCAAACATGCAGCAGAAAATAAAATAAAAGAAATTCTAAATAACTTAGGAAGATCAATAACAAACCTTAAGAAAAAAAAAACTAATTAAAGAACTAATTATTAAACAGTGACAGATCGAGTGGGATTACGGCAACACGAGCAGGACAACATATTAATACCTTCCACAAGTAAGAACAAACAGATATTAAGGAGTTGTAAATTTCTCAGCCAGATATACACAGGACATGGAGCATTCCCAGAATACTTACACAGATTCAAGCGCAAAGATGAGCCAAACTGTGCATGCGGGGAATTGGGAACCCCAAAACACTTTCTAATAGCCTGCCCAATAATACAACCACACCATCTGATTCAAATCACAGCAAACAACGAGCAACGTTGGCATAATCAGCTAGCAAACAATAAACATGTGCAGAACAAGGGCAAAGCAGTTATCAGACGGGTAATAGAAAACATAGACTCAATCTCTCAATAAAACATAAAAGAACAAAGCTAAACACATACCATCCCAGCGGACATCGCCTCCCCAAACTAAATAACTGCCTTATTTTCAAGTTTAAAAGAAAAAAAAGAGGCCCGAGTTTAACTATTAAGTTGACCGCGGCCGCAGGTGAAGGAACCTTTCACTTGCAAAAAAAAAATCGATTTATTGCACTTCTGAGAGATGGAATTCATTTATGATGAACTAACTGATAGCTACGGTTTGCTCACACAAACCCAACGAATCATCGGAAGATAGTTAAGTGGATAAGGAAAAGATGTGTTTTAAATGAAACAGAGAAGCCAACTACATACTAAAGCAAGCGAATTACAACAAAGGAGAAATTATAATGATACATCTTGTGAAAACCGTCATCATAAAAAATTGACGTACTAACGGCCATGGAACAAGTCCCACTCCTGTAGTACAGAAGCATTTTCAAATAGCTCGCAACATTGTTGCATAAATCGTGATAACAGCAAGTAGGTTCCAATGGACTGATCGCCATGTGCGCATTCATGTATCAAGATAACATACAAAAAAAAGGAAAATGAACAAGTTAAGTGATCAAAGCCAATTCAAAGGATCACAAATTAAAGACCAGAACAAATCAACCCACCAGCGGCAAGTTCGCAAAGTGACAAAACCTCAAATTTAGATATCCACCATGAATAGAATCATGAAGAAAAACAACTTACGGTAGAGACAAGAATCTCACGGGATATGAGAAGCATACATACAATTAAGGAAAAAGAAACGATCCACAAGAATATGTCAAAATAATAAAAAGACAACCACCACGACAGTGACCAAATACCAAGACAAGGAAACCTCCTCAGAAGAACAAGTCCACTGGGTGAGATAAGCATATTATACTAGACAAATATAATGAATTATAAAATTAAATGTTAATTTAGGCCAAGACCAACCCCCATAGCTTATGTCTAAGTTACAACCTTAAGCAGCTAGCTCAATTAGAAATTAGTATATTAATCTCACTAGGTCAGCTCGTTAGTCTCCTATCAATTCCCTCATAGCTAAGTAATAGTACGCGAAGTCATAGTTAACTTGCTATAAGATAATAAAAAAAAAACTAGTATGTTGTGGCCATCACAAAACTTTCTTCTATATAAATCACGTCAATTAAATCATTTAAATAGTACAAGAAATTACATGAATTTAGCACCAATTCATATCAAAGTATATCTGAATTTGAAGTTTGATGAAAATTCGTGCATTAGTTCTTGAGATAGAGCTACAGCGGGAATTCTGAAAAATGTAGCATAGCAGCGCCACCTTTTGAGCGATTTACACTAAAAATAAACAGCACTAAATGATATCAAGGTATACCTGAATCTGAAGTTTGTTGAAAATCTAAGCGTTAGTTCTTGAGATAAAGCTATTGCGGAAATCGCAAAAAATACAGCATAGCAGCGCCACCTGTTGAGCGATTTACACCAAAAATGAAACAGCACTAATTTACACGTCAATTCATGTCAAAGACTAACTAAATCTGAAGTTTCATGAAAATCCGTGCAATAGTTCTTGAGATACAGCTCTTGCGAAAATCGTGAAAATGCAGCACAGCAGCGCCACCTGTTGGGCGATTTACACCAAAAATTAAACAGCACTAATTTATATCAAGGACCAACGAAATCTGAAGTTTGATGAAAATTCGTGCATTTTTTCTTGAGTTAGAGCTATTGCGATAATCATGAATAATGCAGCATAGCAGCGCCACCTGTTGGGCGATTTTCACAAAAAAGTAATCAGCACCAAACTATATCCTGGACTAACTGAATCTGAAGTTTTATGAAAATCCGTGCAGTAGTTCTTGAGATATAGCTATTGAAGAAATCGTGCAAAATGCCGCATAGCAGCGCCACCTGTTGGGCGATTTTCACCAAAAACTAATCAGGTCTAGTTTATATCAAGGTATAACTAAATAATAAGTTTTGTGAAATTCTGTGCATTAGTTCTTGAGATAGAGCGCCCACAAAATTTTTGTCACATACAGACTCACAGACAGAGTGACAGAGTGACAGACAGACTCACAGACAGACATTTTCTAAAAACCATCAAATCGTGTTCTGGGCATTCTAAAACGTGTAAATCCGTCGAAAACCGGGAGTCGAAAATTTTCACGAATCCAATACTTTCTTCTTGTAAAGATAGAAGAAAGTAATAATAATAAATAAATAAAATTCTGATTCTAGCATTAGAAATGGTTAAAAATATAAATGCATTTTAAATAGCCAGGCAATATTTAAGTAATCTACAGTAAATTACTCTAGTTAGTTTAATGTGACCTAGTGCTAGGATAATATTATAATATTAAAACAATATATATAATAAATGATTGTTGAGTAAATAGCTACGTGAATTTTAAGTGTAATAACATGTACAAGATAACACCTTTCCCTTTCAGGGATTTTTTTTTGACTGCCGCCTCTTTATTATTCGTAGTTGCACATAGGCTATAGCCTGCACAAGCTACCGGACTCTCTCCAGTGGGAAGTCTATGGAGCCAGTTTCTACGCGGTGGGGTACCGTAGATAAGTGGAGTCTTATCCCCCTGGATCGTTATGTTTGCTTAGCATTTCGGTCCGAAATTAATTCTCGATGCAACTCGTCTATCTGTGGCGCTCCATTTTTTTTTTTGCTCCCCCCCCCCCTTTCCTCCAAAATCCATTTTCTTACGAAAAGTCTACCCCAACAATTCGGCTTCAAAACTCCAGGTCATTCAGAAGTAGTTCGGGCAGCGGTGGCCCAGTTGGCAGAGCATCGAATCCGCAGCTAAGGCCGCGGGATCGGGCCTAATGCTGGCTATAATCCGCCATGTACGCTAATGGCCCCTGGTGCATGTAAAATCCGTCGTGGGTGCAAAGTCCTCCAAGTTACCTGTGAATTATACCTCTGGAGGTGCCTTGCCAGGTGAAGGTCTCATTACCTGACCAAAGTTCCAAATTACGAGATCAACATGAGTAGCAATGTGCAGATTCCAAACAACAGGATATAAATGTTAAGCAACCGACATAACACCGTTCACAATTAAGCAAAAGGCACTGCCGATACGTTCTACGCGCTCGTTAGGTTTATTACCGCTACGCGGCGATTAGGCAGTCACCCGCCCCGATACCAGGAATCAAACCCGCTCAGCTGGGGCTTCCCGGCATGTAGGGGCCTGGTCATCGGTTAGAAAGAAAGAAAGAAATTGTTAATAGACAATTAATAGCATCCTAAAAACAGATATTCTGGATTGAGAAAACTGAGTATACCCTAAAAAATCTACTGAAACATTTCCGAAAATCACTGGCAGTAAAATTAACTTTTTTTTTAAATTAATGACTGTTGGAATTGCGAAAATATACTGGTGTTTGATGTTTTTAAGTGATTTTCAAAATTGCGGGTAACTCGGAAGGTGTTATAGTATATTTTCTTTCGTGGTTTTATTATATTTTCGTAGATTAATAAATATTTGTCTTCTTTTATAGTGTATGAATGTTTGAGATGCAAATATTTTCGAATTAATAAAAATAAAAATATATATGAACATTCGTGCTCTAAAACGTAGAACATCACTAAGTTTTCTTAAAGTATCTGCCTAGGTTTGGATTACTTAAAAAAAATGTAAAATATTGAATAAATACATATATTTTTAGTTCAATTGTAATACAGAATGATGAAAAAGCATAAAATCCTAGCCATAGCTTCATTAAATTAAAAATGTCTCTTTTTTTTCGCAAAATTTCATGTTTATGCCAGACAGCGTGCACTCAATTCAACTAAACATATGCGACGATTTGACGGCCAGCAGTAGGCATTATCGAAATTATGGGGGGGAGGGTCCTGTAATAAACAACACAGGCGTTCAGACCGATATGGTTGTTGAGAATAAAAGACTAGAGGAACATAAAAATGCAGTCGATTGAAAGTAATCCAACTTTATTGACGTTCTCATAATTTGACTTTAGGGGGGAAATGCTCCACTCCACCGATGATAAAAAAGACTAAAGTTCGCTCATATCAAAATTAGCTTAAAAGTTGTTTCATCTCTCGGTTCGAAATCCTTTTCGCTTCGTTATGCTAGCAGACTCTTATTACATTCGTAAACTCACTAAATATCTGTCTTAGACTTACGGTCATTTTCCATACTGAGCAACTCATAATCTCTCGCAAAGTTCTTAAAAGCTCCAAGAAAACAACAAAATCGCAGCAAATCTCTCCGAAGAATCTTTTTGTATGAACAGCCCAAAGTCCGGCTAGTTGATTGTATTTATACTACATCGCTCAACGATTGTTCCAGAATATTCCATACTCTTGCACCCTACTCTAGTGCGCTGAAAATAGCTTTTCTCTCAATCGACAGACGATCTTTAATAAAAAGAAAAATGAACTTATTTCTGCGTAAGTTTTAAAACATTGAAATATTCTAGTTGGCACATGGATATTTTAAGTAAAAGAATGAATTGAAATAAATAGGTTTTTTAGACAGGATAATAATATTTTAGAAGTTGAATAAAGTTTTTAGGGGAATATAATATACCGGGACTTAATAGCGGATTCTAATAGGAATTTAAATAATAAAAGGTTTTATTAAAGAAATATAAATAGTTAGAGGCATCTTTAGATTTATGCAATTTGGAATAAATATTATTATATGGATTAGGATCTTATAGAGATTAATAGACTAGGGTTTTAATTTAATAACCCAGCATAATATACGGAATATTACTGAAAAGGGAAAATTTACATAAAATATTTTTAAACTTGGTGAAAAAAATTTAAATTTTGTAATATATATATATATATATATATATATATATGTAGAAATTTAATGCACATTTATTTTAACGAATAAGTGTACACTGTGGTCGGTGTCTAGAAGTAAAGTCCAGGCCGATTCTTGATGGAATCTGAAACTTTAATGCTCTTGATTATGTGGGTGAAATATTTACAGATGGGGTATTTACATTTAGATTAAACATGATAATTATAACTGGATGGCGATATTCCGCCTTACTCAGGTCCGTGACCCGGTATTCGGTCGAACAGCGACGTTTCAACACGTCTGCTCTCATGAGCAACCAACAGTCAACTCTATCTTTTCACAATAGTTTGTGCCAGTTCAGCAGTTTTTTTCGTTGACTCAGAGGTCGGGGTGGATCATCCCGAGCCTCATCTAAGAATGTGCTAGGCCTTGCAGTGCAGAGTTCAAACTCTGTGCTCTGTCACCACATATATATATATTGTACTACATATTATTATTACACGAATCTGTTCTTCTTCTTCAAAATTAAGTGAAATATTTCAAAATATGTCAAAAATAAATATTTTTTATAAAAAAATTACATTTTTTGTATTATCATTTAAGTACATATAAAATACTTACATTATCAGATAGAGCTTACATTCTAGTTCAGAACACAGTGAGTGATATTGAAACTCTTCTGACAAAATTTAACTGAAAATATGTTCAAAACATTTTATGTAATGGAGATTATTGAACAGGGGAATAATGGAAAATTTTCTTTTCCAGAAATCGCATTTAAAGATTTTTTTTTTTTTTTATCTATATTGTTTCTTATCTATAAAATTAATCTACAAGTGTCAATTAAGGTTTACTAGTATTTTTATGTAAAAAACGTAAGTAAAGCATGTATATAAACTTTGTTTACATTTCTTCTGGCCATTTTACGTCCATAGTTGACTCATTGCTTCCTGTTTATTAAATGGGTCACAACTCCTCTTCTAGTAACCGTAAGAATAATATTGAAACAGACTTAGAATTATAAAAGATTGTCCTTTCAAGTAAATGAATTTTTTTTTAAATTGAAAATTTTCACCAAAACGCCATTTTAATGTTGTCTGATATTGTTTTAACACCTTACTTCCTGTTTATAAAATTGTCCATAACGCCTCTTCTAGTAATCGTCAGAATAAAATTAAAACAGATTTGGAATGGTAAAAGATTGCTCTTTCAAATAAAAGGATAAAAAAATCGAAAATTTTTACCAAAATGCAATTTTAATGTAGGCAGATACTTTAAAATATTGCTGGGTCGCATGTCTTACATTCTCTGAGATTAGATCTTTTTATAAAATAAAAGAGAGTGAAAAAAAGTGTGAAATTGTTTTAAATTTATAAGAGAGAATATATTATTATCTGTTAAAATTGTATTACATTACCTATTAAAGAACAGAATTTTCTGGGTTTTTTTTTTTTTTTTTAATTATACTGTAAATTAAAACTAATTTTACGATTTCAAGTAATAAAAAAAATGTTTAAATCGGTTTAAGCTAAAATAAATAAAGATAAAAAGTAAATTAAAAGAAAAAAATCAAAAACACTAGAAAACAGGAATTCTGCTTTTTCAGAATTTAGTGTCGCCCCCGATGAAAAAGAAAATGTATATTTGAATAGTACAAAACATATTTCAGTTTTAAGACCTACAGCACACTCTTTTATTTTATGTAAATTGACGTCATTCGCATCCGCTTAAGAATTCCACATTTACGATCCACTGTTAAACATCTACAGTAAAGTATGCATAGGACTTCACTATCGCGAAACAATACACACATGCAGCAAAAGAATGCCGTCTTTAAAGAAAATACACTGCAAATAGAAGCGTCTTAAATTTAGACACATATGTGACTGAAAAAGAATTTTAGACACTTAAGTGTCTTAATCTGAAAATTAAGACACTATAGATGTCTTAATTTAAGATACATAAGCGTCTTACTATGACCATGGTGTAAACGAACTGAGAATAATGTCTAAAATATCCGCAAACGTCTTATTTTAAGACACTTCATTGCTTTAAACGTGTCTTAATTTAAGACGTTTTGATTCTTCCGACGCAATAACCACCAGGGGGCACTAGCACTCCCAGTTGCGCATGCGTTTTAGATGTCTTCGTTCGAAGTGGTATACGTTGTAATTCAAACAAAGTTTGTTTTTATGTACGCGTGTATTTTAATTCGTTTTTTGCGAAATGTGAAGTACTGTGATTTTAATTCGTATTAACTCGGATTATTTATTTATTGAATACATACATCTGACGTGTGTGCTCGACATCAAATGTCTCTTAGAAGCTGTCGTCGATACAAGGGCGGGATAGACACAGAACAGAAGTAGACGACGGTTGAAGATTACACCCGGAAATTCTACAAAGCGTGTGCAATGGGCTTAGTGTTAACTCGTATCAATTTATATCAATAATATTGTGTTATTCATCTTCGTCCTGTCGAAGCTGGCAAAAAAAAAGAAACTTTTGTCTGGCGGGTCCTGTTTTTAGGATGAAACATCTCATTCTTTAAATATGGCTAGTCGGATGTATTATGGGATTACCTTTTAAACTGATGAGTCTTTCTCCCTCACTGTGGTTGTGGTAGTTTTTAAAATTTCAAATCGAGGAATATTTCTTACCTCTTGCAGCAACTCAAGTAAGTTTCTTTATAGTAGTAAAATTAGTGTATTTTATGATTTTATTTATTGTACTAAACAAAATCCTGCATGAAATTTAATTAGTTTTGAATCTGTTCGCAAAAAACCCCACTAATTCTAGAAGTATATATTTTTAAACTTATGACGTTCTTTTTTATTACGAATTATATACTCAATGTCAGTTCTTAGTTTCAATGAATAATTTTTATCTCGCAGTACATGACGGCCACAAGGAAGTAAAGAAAAAAAAACTTTGAAAGATGACCTAATGCTTTCTTACTTCCTGGCATAAAACCGCAGATTAAAAAAAGATAAATAAAGTAAATGAGACTGGTCTATTATATGAAGCTGCCTGTAAAAATATACATATGTATTTGATTTGCAATCAACTCTAATACTGATTTTTTATTATTTTTAATAAAAAAGTAATTTGAAATTTATAATGGGAAAAAGTAAAAACCTCTAACTAGATTTCGTATTTAAAATTGTGGTAACTTTATTTATATGCACTTATACGAAAAATACAAAAATGACAGATGTTACTGTATATATTTAAGACGAAAGAAGTTTGGAAATCATAAGTTATTTTTTCCTCATGTTTTTAATATAGAATATGTACTTATTTGTTTTTATTGATAGTTGAATAGCTTTTGTGAGTACCCTCTGATCTACATAAAAACTTGCCCATGTGGAAATATAATTTTTTTTAAAACATAATTTTTCAATAAGTATTTTCATTTTTTTTGGGGGGGGGGAGGGGGGGATTTTGCATGAATTTTTGTAAAGCTGATATCTTAAATCTTGCACTGATTATAATGAAAGTTTTGAACTTTTAGAGTAGGACAAGTTTAAAAACGCAAATATATTTAACAAAATACCAAAGTCATTTTTTCCCCAATGTTATTAAAGTAGAATATTTATTTATTTATTTTCATTATTCATAGTTAAATGGCTGTTGTGATTATCAAGTGATGTATATGTAAAATTGCCTATGTGGCAATATATTTTTTTATATTTTCATTTTTTTTTGGGGGGGGGGGGATTTTTGCAATTTTCGTACATCTGATATTTTAAATCTTTTTCCACATTCAACCGAGTATAATAAATATTTTGAACTTTTAGAGTAGGACAAGATTATAAAATATATATATATATTTATCTATGTACCTTAAAAGCCCTTAATAGCGAACACTTCGGGACCGCGGAATTTGTCCGATAATTGGAGATGTCTACTTTTTTGAGGTAAAAATATACAAATATGTATGTCTGCTGATTAAAAAAGTATTCGTTAAATAGAGGTGTTCGCTATTCGAGAATGTCCATTAACCTCCACAACGGATACTCCCGAATACCGGACATCTCAATTTAGACAACTATAATGCAGGGTTGCGTTTTTTGCAAAAGCACTTCTTGATTAAAGGAAGGGCAAACTGGGAAGTGCCCCGTCCCCCTACGACTGTAGTGCCCCCAAATTTGATGTGCAATATTTGTAAAGCTTATATTTTAAATCTGTTTCGAAATTGTACTGATTATAATCAATATTTTGAACTTTTAAAGTAAAATAAGGTTAAAAACAAAATAAATTAAAAAAAATCTAATATTTAGATAAATATTTTTTGTTTTTTAATCTTGTTCTACTCCTGAAGTTCAAGATATTGATTATAATCAGTACAATGTCGTAAAAAATTTAAATTATTAACGTAACGAAAATTGTATACCAAAACTGAGAGCACCAAAAAAATCAGGCTGTATTGGGGGGGGGGGGGAGGGGCAGGACCACAGCCAAATATTTTTCCAGGATTCAACGTGGTCAAACATGGCTACGTATGATGCTTACAAAAAAATGGATGCGATTCAGACGTTTGAAGTGTCTGAAATTCAGACGCAAAAAGTGTCTGAAAAAATTCAGACATTTTAAAATGTCTGAAAATTGAACACTCCATTTCAGACACTTAAGTGTCTGAATTTCAGACATTTTAATTTAGAGTGTAGGTACTTAAAATTAAATATAGTTTATAATAGCTCCATGTTTTAACAGAAATCATTCGTTTATATATTTTTTTCAAAATAGCACGTATTTTAATTACATTTTCTTTCTGTTGTTATGAAAAAAGGGCAACAAAAAGATATAATTAATATTTTACAACTATTTGTCCTTTACTTTCTATAGAAATGAAGTACATCCGTTGCCAATATTAAGCAAATGGCTCCAAAAAGTACAAAAAAAATTAATATTTCAAAAATAAACGGAGATGCAGTTTTCATTTAAAAGTACCTTTTTTTTGCAATACGACGGTATAAAAATTGAAAATGTGCGATGCTTAGAAGTTAAAAAAAATCGCTATAGAGTTTTTAATCGTACTGCTTTGTTCTACGGCTGACTTCTGTAAGGTAACGTTATTTTTTTGAGGCGACGCAAAATAAGCTGGGAGAAAGAAATAGTATACTGTACCGGTGGCTATAAAGAATATTTAACGATATGTTTTAAAAATCACAAGAAACTCTGTGAAAGACCGTGGTTGCTTAAAAATTTTTAAATACCTAGTAAGGTAGAATGACGTGAGAAAATTTTTACATATTATCAATTTAATATTTTATTTGAAGATGATATTGGGTTAAATTTAAATTTTTTAATTGAAACTTTTGTAAACAGTCTATTCATATTAACTTTTTAAAAAATCTAAGCAATTTATTTAAAGAAACTTTTAAATTTTAGAGATATATATATTTTTCTCACCATTTAAATGATATTTTAAAAAACAATAGAACAGAACCACATTAATCATATTTAAGTTAATGTAGATAGAAACGATAGAACTGTTTTAAAAATAACCATAAAATGGGATTTTGTCTTAAAACTTATTCAAAAAAAGATTTAATCCGTTAACTACAGTTTTCGACTTTGCCAAATTAAAATCCAATTAAGCTTTCAGAAAGAAGATTTTTAACTTGACTTTTGAGCAGGAGTTTCGCTGAAAAAGATTGTATGAAATCAGATGTAGTTTAAAATATTTCATTCGAAAATATTTCTTTGGAAACTTTGCTTTAAATTGATCTTAATTGACTATTGTCTTTTTAACTTTTTGAGTTGACTAATTTACAGGAATGATACATTTTTTCTAAGATTTTACAAATAAAGATTTTCATTATCAACAAACAAATCAAAGTAACTATTAATGCTTTCAGTTCATTTCAGAAAATTCGAGAGATGTAGAGAGATACTTTTTTTTTTTTCAATTACAGTATTACAGTCCAGTGGATCAAGCAGTGCGGATACACTCGAATCTCTGATATTATTTCCTCATTCCCTTTTTAACACTTTCCAACAAAGTTGAAAAGTGTTTATGCATTCGGTTTGTCTGTCCGTCTGTCCGCTCTCTAACTCCCGTAAATATACTCGGATTTTCATGCAATTTATAAAGTTTATTTAGGGTCACCAAAGCATGTTTGATGTGTATATGATGTGTATGTGATTGTATATGAAGTATGTAGGATTAATCTTTCATTTACAGGAGCACTCAAAAGTATTCCTTTACATTATGGTATATGGGGGAAAATCATTTGCAGAGCATTTTAATGACAGTATGCTATTTTAAATGTATTGAAACTGATATAAAGCATTGAATTTCACTACGATCAGGTTAGAACAGGGCATTAATAGCATTTTTTATTCATTTACATGGATTCACAAAAGAAAACGGTTACAGTACTGTTTTTGAATAATAATTGCTGGAATGTACGGTTTAAAATTCGGTATGCTGCGCTTTTAAATTTAATTAATTTTTTACATGTTACTCATTATACATAAATTCTATACCTTATATACAGGGCTACACAAAAGTATTCACGTACCATTCTCCTTATTAGATGAAATTGCTGAAGGGGAATTTTCAACTAAAGTACGTGTATTTCTTAAGTGAACTCAATTTTTTCATGCATGTAGTTAATAGATACAAATCTATATATCATATACAGGGCTGCTGCAAAAATTCGGATAATTTTACGATTGTAGATGGGAACAGCTGAAAATGGGCTTTGAAATGTGTTATGGGTTTCCATATGGTTGAATTAGACGTAATATTATAATTCTTTAAACGGTGCAATTTTGTTACATAATTCTGAAAGTGTTCGAAAGTGTTTCATAATCTATGCTTGACGCATGATTTTTTTCTTCTTTGCATTAATGTTTAATTAACTGCAATTTTTAATCAAACAAAGTGCTTTAACGAAATGTAAGTGTAGTATGTCAAAAGCTTGTTCAAAAACCTTTCGTACGATACATCATTCATCATTAAATGTTTATATGAAAAATGTATATCATCGGCATCATAATAAAAATATATGATAATTTATTTAAAAACAATTGCAGTATGTTCGATCCCTTTCTTTATGGCTCCCAATGCTTCTACAAGTTGAACTAGCTCTAAACTGGATGTTAAGTTGCTAAGCAACTGGGCAGTTCACACAACTAATTTCATCGTTCCAATTTTCCATTCAAATCCCTATGTGCGATTACCATAATTTATTAGATGCAGAACATATTGACTTAAATAAAAAAATAAATCACAAGAAAAGAGGAAAAATGTTAGCTAAATTTTAAACATGGTAATCAAATAATTGTAAAAATAGTTATTTGAATTTTTCTAGAACACGTGTTGTAGATTGAGTTTGACTTAGATCGAATAATAATCTCTTTCACTTTTATCAAAGAGAGTGATAGATCTAAATAAATCCAGAACATCTTGACATCAATCATTACCTGAAAACGGGTGAAAAAAAGCAATTTTTAAAATTCAAATTTTCATGGAACATCTATTTATTTAGAAGAAAATTCTTTGGATTTTTGCTTAACTTTTATTTGGTGTGGTGTTTTTAATTCTATTTTTTCTCATTCGTAAAAAAAAATTAAAGATTTTTATAAGTTTTATATTTTGAACCTGAGTTTTATATTTTGAACACTCTGATAAGTTTTTGATGTCTATAGAGAATGTGGATATTGAACATTTTTCTTTCTTAGATAATTTTTTTACCTCCATTCAAAATATTCTTTTTTAATTTTTAAATGTCTATATCGATTTTATAACAGTTTAGATTTTTACTGCATTATTGAAAACTAATCCATTAAGTTTTCGGAAAAATACCTAAGACATTCACTGCTGTTTTACTTTTCTGCATATGCAAGAAAAAGGGATATTAATAATGCATTTTTATTTTAACACTTTGCGACTCAAAAACTTCAATTTAAAAAATATTTACTCACAAGGAAAGTTTCCATAGGGGCATACTCCGAAAAAAAATTATAGAGAATGTTCTACGCATGAGAATATATATGTTTATAAAAAAGGTTTCGGCGGAAACTCGATAGAGCGTCCGTAAAATAATAAAGAAATTTTCGATATTTGGCAATTTATCACGGGTTACCGATGGAATAAAATTAAAAAAAAAAAAAAAAAAAAACTTTTTTATGTCAAATACTCTTTAAGATAAAAGTATTTCATATTGAACTGGTTTAAATAAATTGAATCTAAATAACTTTAGTTTTGTCAGTTTTAGTTTGATTTAACTATAGTTTTACTATATATATATATATATATATATATATATATATATATATATATATATTTATAATGAAAATTAATTATCAAATTTTAGAAATTAAAAGAAAATTTAAATTAATTAAAATTGTTCCTATCTCAAAATTTAGTCCAACTGAGCACTGTCGATTCAATTTTGTTGATATGGAAACAACGACTTCTTTGATATTGAAATGAATAATTGCAACATAAAGTCAAGATAAAGAATTTCATCTTGACTTTATTTTGGAATAAGCTAAAATATATGAAAATGTTTTTAAATTAATAATATTAAATAACAAGCAACATAAATATGTAATACTATATATATATATATATATATATATTAAACTCTCTCATTGTTTAAGTTCATTAAATACTACTTTCAAGCATTCTAAAAATCAATTAACAAGCAATTTTCAGGTGCATTAAAATCGTTTGCTTTTGGCGAGGGAAAGAACTGTTCGCCAAATCGCGTTAAGCTTTCGTCATTTCGCGCCAAATATTCGAAAGTATTTCATTTTTTTACAGACTTTCTACTGTAATTCCGCCGCTAAATTTGACTGATACTTTATTGCATACATAAGTAGTTTATTAACCATTCGGAAAATGGTTATTGTTTTCTGTCAGGGTAGGAAATCAAAAACATATCTGAGGCGTTTAATTGGTTGAATCCGCATTTTAATCGTTTTCTGATTGGTCTATACAGTAATCTGTATTTCCCTTTACTTTCAACAGAGATGGATATTTCTGTTGCCACTATGGCAAAAAAGTAATAAAAACTACAAAAAAATTAATAACTCAGAAACAAATTGAGATACAGCTTTCAAACAAATTGCATTTAAAAGTACATTTTTTTTTCTATACGACGCACGGTGTCAAAAGTAATATTGTGGGATGTTCAAAAGTTTAAGAATGAAATTTCATTTAAAATTAGTCGTCAGATTTCTTGGGCGATGGAAAAGCCTTTTCCCGAACAGCCAATGAAATGCTTGGATAATACGTAAGTTTCAGGTGGATAATACATAAATTTCAGGAAATCTGACGAGTCGCAGGCGATTTTCGTCGCTTGCCATTTTTACGTGTAATAACACTATTAATGTTTAATTCATGGCGTACGTAATGTATGATCAACTCTGTGCGATTTTTTATGTCTTAAATTTTAGCCTTTGAAAAAATCATTTTCCAAATGGTCGTTGTAATTTGTTAAATTGCTTTTTTTTATGTCTTTCACATTACCGAAAAAGTATGTTCTCTAACAATACGGAAATTATTTGTTTTAAAATGACGAATAATATAAAGACAATTTTTACTGACAGTGTGCCTTTTTCTATCTTTTGGCGTATTTGCCGTATTACGCATACCCCCTTGCAAAAAAAAAAAAAAAAAAAAAAAAAAAAAAAAAAAAAATATATATATATATATATATATATATATATATATAATCGTTATCAGATATGTAGCATAAATTACAATAAAAACTAACAAGCAATAACTATTAAAAACATAAAGAAAATAAGCAATTGCAAAGTGAGAACATACTCTAGTACCAACTTAGCCCTCTATAAAGCGTTTCGAATCTCGTACTCTCTTTCATTCTTCAAACGATCACGTCTTCTTCATTTCTTGATCATAATAGAGATCTCAATTCTTTTGCTTCATTTTTTAGCTTTCAATTTCATATATGGCGTACAAAGCGCATCCTTACATTCTGATAAATTGTTTTGTTTAAAAAGCGCATTTCATATGCTGGAATATACGGTAATTAAAAATGAATGAATTTTCGTATTAGCAAATAATCTCAAAGACTGCAGCGTGAAAGCTTCGGACGTATATATTTGTAAAAATGAAATAAAATAGTAGTACAGACATTCCGGAGATTGATTATTTGATTTAGATTATTCAAATTTATGATGCATAATGAACAAGTGTTTCACTGAAGACCGAGAATGGCAATAAATAGATTGAACTTTGCTGATGCAGCTCATTAGGAGGGAATTAATGCAGTAAAGACAAGATGGATTACACGAAGATGCAGATTAATGATTCAATCCTTGCTTGAATATCAATTTGCAGTGCACAAATTGAAATAACTAAGTTTCACAATAGAATGAAAAGAAGCAGAAGTGCCCGTATAACCAGAAACCAGTAGAATGACTTCATATCATTTCTTAAATTATCTGAGAAATTAATATGCTGATTGAGTTTACTTATACTTTCATGAATTTGCACAACCTTTCAACAAATGACGCTATACAATTCATTTATATATACAGGGCGAGTCTAAAATCATGGGACAAAATTTGAGGAATGGTAGAGCTCACTGTAACAAACAATTATTGTTTAGGAATATATGACCGGAAGTGATGCGTTGAGGTACAATCTCCATGGGGAGGGGGGCAATTTGCGCTTTGTTTTATTTCAAAATTTCTCATTTGCACCAGAAAACTCCTATACTATCCTTTTCTTTATTTAAGACAGACATTCCATTTTTACACAAAGAAAAAATTCTTGTTTGAAAATTTACGGTATGAAATCGAAATTTTTAAATAAAAAAAAAAACTCCATTTATATTTATTCTCATGTATTTCCTGTGTTTGACAGATTTGCCAGTTTTTTTTTTTTTTTTTTTTTTTTTTTTTTAATTTCGTTTTGACTTCATACCGGAAAATTTCAAAGAAGAATATTTTCTGCATGCAATTATCAAATATCTCGTCTCAAAAAAGAAAAGAATAGTATAGGGATTTTCTGGTATGAATGAGATATTTTGAAATAAAAAAAAAAGTGCTAAATTTCCCTCCTGATGTTTGTACCACAACGCGTCACTTCCGGCCATATATTCCTGTACAATAATTGATTGTTATAGTGAGCTCTACCACCCCTCAAAGTTTGTTCCATGATTTTAGAGTCACCCTGTATATGAGGACGCGAGTTTCAAAACTCACCTTATCCAGAAAATCAAATTTTAGGAAATCGCGAAAAAAGTCTGACTGCGATTGGTTTTCATTGTAAACCAAGATTTTACAATGGCAGAAATACACGATAAAACTAGATTTTTTGCAGATTGGTGTGTTTTTTCGGTGCAGGTTTACCGATAGAAGAGATTGATAGAGATAACACGATTTTAAAAATTTTGGATAAGGCGAGTTTTGAAAGTCACATCCTCATATACAGGGTGTTTCAGTACAGCGGTTACAAAGTTTCAGCAGAGGTAGAGTACACCTAGACAATGTGAAATCCTATGGCAATGCATGGTCAGAAACGCTCTCCTGGCGCGGTAGTGACGACAAAAACATAAGTAAGGAAGGACATGGACAGGATAAGAGAACGTGTTTATTATGCTTATTACCACAAAAATTCTGGGATAACGCTGTAGAGTGCTGAGGAACATGTTGTACACATCGTGGCAGTTTGTGGGGAAGACCCGGACACGCCCGGTATTTTTCAGAACATTATTTTGAACACCTTCTTTAATGAGGATCATTGTCCCTCTTTTTGTTCTTATTTTTTAGTTTTTTGCTGTACTAAGAATAATAAACATGTTTTCCCACGTTTCCCAGGACAGGAAAGCGTTTCCGACCGTGGATTGCTATGCATTTTCCCTAGGTCACGGTTGTTCTAGGTCAGGGACGGCGAACCTATGGAACGCGTGCCATAAGTGGCACGTTGCAGATTATTTTTGGCACAGCAAAGATTCAGATTCTACACCAAATTATAGTCGAGTTTCAAAAATCTCTGTCTATCTGAATTCGATTAGTTCGGTGGGTTGTTATTGTCATACAGATTGAAGAAATTGAAATGTAACTTAATGTATCCCAACCTATTCAATATTGGCTCACAAAATTTTAAGAATAAGAGAGATTTAGCAAATTATCGCAAAATAAAAAGTAAAAGGCATTATACGCAAAAATGCCGATGGTAAAATTATAAGAACTTGGAATTCAATTCCAGACACTAAAAACTGTAGATTCTGACGCTTGGTTTTTTTCTGCGAGACATTCTTTTCGAAAATAAATAATATGAAAAATTCAAGTGAAGTCATATTTTCAAATGAGTCCAATTCAACTTGCGTTCTCTTAAAAATAACTAAGTACGAAGTTGATATAAATTATTTAGCATCTAAGATGAGACAACAGAAATAAATAATATTTTAAAAATAAGAACAAAAAATCTTCTTAAAACACAATCAAAAATTTGTAAATGCGCTAGGCCTTTCGAAAGATCTGCGTCATTCTTCGTCAGGCGCAAAAAAGACGTCCTTCTACTATGAAAGCAGAGGCAAGACTGAGCCTCTGAATCCCAAGAGTACACTCTTGGGTTCCGGCCATATTTTTAATTTTCAAAATGCTAAAATTATCTCTAATGCCAATAGTATCTCTGAATTGGACTTTCTTGAAAATTCAGCTATTTATCTTAATCGTGATGTTATTGTTAATGATAGATCTGATTCCACAATGCTCTCTGCAGCTTGGAAAAACCTTTTCAGTACTACCATTTAATTTGTTTTTGTATTATTATTAATCTGTTTATATATATATATATATATATATATATATTATTCATTTATTTATTCATTTTTAATTTCATGTGTTCCCATATTGGATTATATGTATTTTTCCCCCTCCCATTTTTTGCCCCTCCTACTCTGTGTTCTTTTGTTTTGATTATTCTCTTCTGTGATTGGCTGTTGTCTTTTACTTTCCTATTGGCTGTTGATTTCTAACTTCCTATTGGCTGTTTCTTCAGCTTGTTTCCTTTCCTTTATCTCTCATTTCAGTCTTGCCTCTGCTTTCATAGTAGAAGGACGTCTTTTTTGCGCCTGACGAAGAAAGACTCCGATCTTTCGAAAGGCCTAGCGCATTTACAAATTTTTGATGGTGTTTTAAGAAGATTTTTTATTCTTAGTCATTCACACCAGTTTTAACATATTTTAAAAATAATTTTCTAAAGTATAAAATCAAATATTATCCATATTTTTTTAATGCTAAAAACAAAATTTTAAGTAATTTGGATTCATTATTATTTGATGCATTAGAATTATTTATTGTTGGCACGTCATGATCACATAAAATATATTTTTTTGGAAAATTTGGTACGTGGATGTGAAAAGGTTCGCCGTCCCTGGTCTAGGTGAACTCTATCTCTCCTGAAACTTTGTAACCGCTGTCCTGAAACACCCTGTACACACGTTTGAACTTGTTTAATACGAGAATTCATTTTAAATTATTAATTTGTTTTATTATTTGGGGAATTAAACATGTTTAATATATTTGTTAAATATGTTTTATTTTGAGAATGTTGAAACGGAAAATAAAATTGTTAATTAATAATTTCTAGGTTTAAAGTGTTGTCTTTATGCTAATGGTCCTGTTTTATTCAAATTTAACAAGTTATTATCACTTTTGTGCATTTTAATTTAACTTAAATTGTTAATTAGTTATTGATAAATCCCTATGATTATTGGTTGTCATAAAGTAATAAAATGTAAAAGTGGTATTATGCTTTATGTTCTGTTTTTGTTTGAAACTTAAAGATACACACACACATATACGTATGTGTATGTTTGTTTGTTTGTTATAGGGGAGAGTTGTACAAAACCGGGTAGCGCAGAATCCTCCTTGAGTTGTATTGCTATCTATCAGCCAACACGTGAAATTACTTGTCGATTACCATTACGGCATTTGAAACTAAACGAAAAGGTACTGTGTGTGGTTCTTTTTTGTGTAAAGGATTTAGTTTAAATTACTCTTAAAAATTGTTTAGTTTGATTCTAGGTTTTACGAATATAACCACTATTTTTTCAGCATATTTAATATTGGTAAATACTATATCTAATTCTGTGCTTTTCTTCTAATATTTTAACATTTTTACTGGCTTTTTGCTATAGGATTAAGAGTAGTGGCATCATACTTTAAAATCTGTGTCATGTTGGGGTAAAAACGGGTACATAAGAGTGGGTCAAAACCGGGTACACCCAGTTTATAAATGCCGTAAATAAGTAGGTCAACGTAGAAAATTGCCACAGATTTATTTTTGACACATGGCAATTTCGTTTTGTAAAAAATAACAAAAAAATATATTTTTTACTATATTAAACAAGAATTTTTTGACCAAGACGAGTATTCCAGCCGTTTTAAATGGATACCCGATTTTATCCAACCAGTGGGGTAAAACCGGATTTTCGCATAGGGGAGAGTAGCCTAATTTGGACCGCCGTTTAATTGGACCGTTGCCATTCTGTCGTTAATTACAGGAAGAGACGCCATCTACCGCTGAAATCCTACTCATCAGAATGACGTCACTCACGATTAGAAGATGCAACCGCCTACCACGTGTTGTTTTCAGACAATTTTAAAAAACCTAAAGTTAGCTGTTTTGATCTACTTTTTTCCTACTAAACGTAAGGGAATACTTTAAAACTAAGGTAAGTTGTTATGATTTTATATACATATATAAACTCATCTGTCAATTGCGCATATTTCTCACGCGACTTTGTTTGATTTCGTTTTTGTTCTTAGTCTTGAAATTATCTGTTTTAAAAAATGGCGCAGTTGCCATAATTGGACCATTTTAAGTTGCTTAAATTGGACCAGATATGCGATCATAAATTTTGAAAATTAAGTAATGAATTTCGAGGACGGTACACTTTGCACACTATTTTTTTAATTTTTTTATATTTTGTAATGGATTACTATCTCCATGCAAGTTTTTTTTTTTTTTTGGGGGGGGGGGAGGGGTATATCTGGATTAATTTTTTTATACAGTTTAGGCATATATAAACAAAAAAATATTTTTGCATGTTTATGCAATAAATTTTGTTTGCAATTTCTTTTATCTTGTATGTATTTGTATTTATTTTCTTTGAATACATTATTCCTACGGCGAATTTGGTTTACAGAGTTGATTCAAACATTTTCTCCCTGGACTGGAGGATATTTGCGATTCCCTGAGGAAGGGCAGACTTTTTACAGTTCTGGAGGGTGGAATTACACTTTTTTGCCATTAAAACTCATAAAACCTCAAACCTTCCGGGAGGAGGGGGGTCAATTAAATACTGTTGAATATATAATGTTTGCGTATAATTAATCGTAGCGTATTTTTCAATAGAGTATATTTTTTAAAACACTTTTATAATATAATGTTAAAAATGTTGAAAAAGACACGGACAAGCTGTCTGGAAAAAAAAAACAGGTGACAGCAAAAGCTGTTAAAGATATAGGAAATAAAAATGAGAGAGTAATTTGCGAAGTAATTGGCCTGCAATAAGGCTGTAGCTACAAATCCTCCCCAAAAGCCAAAAAATCATTAAAAATATTATATCCTTTGCTAAATTTAGTTTTAAAAAAGCACAGAGGGAGCCAAAAAAAACAGTTGTGTTAACATCTTCGCCATATAAAGTAAACCTTGAAATGAAAAAATACAAAAAATCGACTAAAAGGAAGCTATCACAGCGTAAAAGCAAATGGAACATCAAGTTAAAAAATATATACAATTATCAAGGAAATGATGAAAGGGGAGAACTACAATCATAATGTAAAGAAAACTTCTGTTGCAAAAAAAAAGTCTAATAATTCAGAATCTAAAAAGAAAAATCTAAATAGTGTTGATTGGGTTTGCCTGATTTGTAAGAAAATAAAACAGCAGAAATGATTCAATGTTCATATTGCCAAATACGGTTCCAAGTTGTGTGCGCTGGAAAAAAAAATCAATAAACGAAATTCATGTGTAAGCTTTGCACCACTCCTTAAATGATATTCAAGTAACTGGCAATTAGTTTCATAATTTCTATTCTTAATTACTGATAACTTTGATTTATATTTTTAATACAATTATCAAGGAAATGATGAAAGGGGAGAACTACAATCATAATGTAAAGAAAACTTCTGTTGCAAAAAAAAGTCTAATAATTCAGAATCTAAAAAGAAAAATCTAAATAGTGTTGATTGGGTTTGCCTGATTTGTAAGAAAATAAAACAGCAGAAATGATTCAATGTTCATATTGCCAAATACGGTTCCAAGTTGTGTGCGCTGGAAAAAAAAATCAATAAACGAAATTCATGTGTAAGCTTTGCACCACTCCTTAAATGATATTCAAGTAACTGGCAATTAGTTTCATAATTTCTATTCTTAATTACTGATAACTTTGATTTATATTTTGAATACATTTTTGATTTAAAACAATTACACTTATTTTCAGATATTTGATTTCATTATATTTCATTGCTGTTATTTTGTTTGATTGTTTCAGTAACCGTAAACTTTGCTTTTAATAAAATTAGTTATATTCCCTAGTCATTAAAACAACCTGATTTTATTTGGTCCAATTTAGGAGACTTGTGGTCCAACTTAGGCGACCAGTTGCTGAATTTGGCCACTTTTGACAAATTTTTCAAATTAAAATAAAATTTAAGATTTTCAAAAAGAAAATGATCTAAAGTTTTATTTAGTTAGTGGATGAATTGATAGACCCCGGTGTAGTGATATTTTTCAGATATTCCAAAAATTAAGTGAGTTACACCTGAAAATAAGCGAAGTGGTCCAAATTAGGCTACTCTCCCCTATGCCTAAAAAAAAAGCAATTTTTTTTATATAATCAATTTTATATTTTATTGAAAAGAACATGTTTTATTATAGCCAAAGATTCATTTTATGTTAAAAACGGTTTTCAGAGTTAATTTTCCCATTTCACTGCATTTGAGAATAAGAAACATTTATGGTACCCGATTTTGAACCGCCTTCCCCTAAATATGTTTCTACATAGGTATTATTAATTAAGAATCATAAAGTAATAAAACGCAAATTCTGTCTACTTTCTGAATTTCTAGATTTTTTTTCTTAAAACAATAAAAACACTGATTTTTTTTTTTAAATAAAAACATTTTGGGGGGCATTTTACCAAAATTTGGAGGGGGTGGGGGGGTTGCAGGGAAAATTTTGGTGAAAAGTTAAAAATTCGGATTCAGCGACCCAAAAAACATGTAGTAAGCCTTTTTCCAGAACTACCATTTTAATGATTTTTCTAAATTGTATTTTTAATACAGAATGAAACAGTCTTATTTCTCAAATTAATTAGACATTTTGAATTATTTCCGTGCAATGGATTAATTTATTAAAATCAAACAATGATTGAAATCCTTTGGCATATCCCAATTATAATCTGATGGAAAATTTCGAACTTAATATTAAACTATTGCGAAATTATGCAAGTCGATAAATGTAACGAATTATATGGTATACATAAATTGTGAAATGGTATTTGAATAGATTACAGGAAATGTCTGAATAGCAAATATATTTGATACTTTTCATATTAAATATGTTGGATATTCAGAAAACAGAAATAATTCTAGTAAAACTATTTGAAATTTTAGGTTGATAAGCTGAAGATTTTTATCACAAAAAGAAAGAAAAAAGAAAACATTTTTAATTACTGACGTAAGGTAGCAATTTTCGTTTATGGAGATCACTGTTGAATCGAATATACCGCTTTTAAGAATCAAAATCAAAATATTTATATTATAGAAACAGCTAGTTGCGCCTCTTCACTCTTGCAAAAGCTTGATTTATAAGCATTATCTTTCCTGTGACCAGCGAGTTTCTTACAAGAAATATCTCTATAAGAACATATTCAGAAAAATTTCAAAAACTACAGAATATTCTTATCATGATAATACATATGTTTATAAAAAATTTCTTCTGGAATTCCGACGTTGCGTTCTTCAATTTCTGATGAAAATTACTTTTTCTTTTTGCCGATTTATCGGCGGTTCGCGACAAAAAAAAAAAAAAAAAAAAAAAAAAAAAAAAAAAAAAAACTTTCATGATAAATACTTAAATATTTTAACTTTTTTCTACTATTCATTCTGAAGTAGTTTAAGTTAAATAAATAAATTTTGTGACTACAGTTTCGCGATATGCACTTATATGTATACATAAAAAAATTTTTAATGATCGCATTATATGGCTTAGAACAAAATTTAAATTGACTAAAATTGTTTTTAACTCAAACTTAAGACCCGATTCGGAGCACTGTCAATTCGAATTGTTAGTACCGGAGACAAAATGGAAACAACGACTTACTTAATATCGGATCGAAATGTATAACGATAGCATTCCTAATCGGGCATTTATTTAAAACTTTCCCAGTCGGTGCAAATGTGTAAAACTAAAAAGCTGTAATAATATGTAACTTTAAATTACACTATATGGCCAAAGGTGACCGGTCACTCACTTGTGATTTTAGACGCTTTGTTAAATATCTAGAAAAATACATGAGGAATTAACCTGAAACTGCAGATGTGTAAACTATGTAGTATAGGTCATATATTTAGGTGAAGATTTTTTTTTCTCGAAACCCCATAGGGGACCGTCAACAAATTGAAAAAGAACGAATATCTTTTGGATAACCCTATAAAAATTAATGTAGCAAAAGCGTTCAAACTCGAGATAATAAGTGACTTATTGTAATATACAGTGTTCATTTTTATGAGGGTAGCATGTATACTCGTACAGAAATTAAGGTTTATATAAAAACAGACCCAAATTTCGTCAAATTTTATTATTATAATTTGCAGAGTTCGTAATATAAAAAAAATGCTCTTTTAAGAAAATATGACAAACAATATTGTACACAATATTCTGCAATCAGAATTAAAAAATTATAAAAATTGGATGAAAATTGAACAAGTTTACTAAAAAATGTTTCACTGCGCATGTGCGAATGCAATCAAAATATAATGTGCATAAAGTATTAGCTAAGTATATAGAGCAATTTTTGTGAAAGTCTCAAAATCATAGCTTGAAAATTCTGAAAATTATCTTCGATAGAATAAGCTCGAAATCCGTTGTTCCCAAAAGGAAGCAAAAAGTTGAGGGCTTGTACCCAAATAGAGTACGTGCAATATTGTGTACGCTATCTTGGCACTAATCAACAGATATTTGATAAGCCCTCATATTTTTGCTACGTTTTGGGAACAACGGATTCCGAGCTTATTCTATCGACGATAATTTTCAGAATTTTCAAGCTATGATTTTGAGATTTTCACTAAAGTTGCTCTATATACTTATGCATATTATATTTTCATTGCATTCGCGCACGCGCAATGAAATATTTTTTAGTAAACCTGCTCATTTTTCATCCAATTTTTATCATTTTTTAATTCTGATTGCAGAGTATTGTGTACAATATTGTTTGCCATATTTTCTGAAAAGAACTTTTTTTTATATTAAGAACTCTGCAAATTATAACAAAAAACTTAGCAAAATTTGGGACTGTTTTTATAAAAACCTTAATTTCTCTACAATATATATGCTATCCTCATAAAAAATGAACACAGTATACTACAATAAGTCACATATTAATAATCTCGAGTTTGAACGCTTTTGCTACATTAATTTTTACGGGGTTATCCGAAAGATATTCGTTCTTTTTCAATTTATTGACTGTCCTCTATGGGATTTCCGGAAAAAAATCTTCGCGGAAATATATGGCCTATACTATACTGTTTACACACCTGCAGTTTCAGGCTAATTCCACATGTATTTTTCTAGATATTTAACAAAACGTCTAAAATCACTAGTGACTGGTCACCTTTGGCCATATAATGTATAAGATTATAGAAATAATTATAAAATATTTCATCGTTTAACTGAAAATTCATTAAGTACTGTATATTTAAAAACACATTTATCAGGAATATAGCGGGAGTCATATCATATTCGAATGATAGGAAAATTTTAATCAGCTGTGGTAGTGGCCATTCAATGCATGGCCAGCGAAAAGGCTGCCCCCAGGATTCATGTTTCTGGCCAATATTATGGTTACTCATAGCTAATTTTATCATAAAAGAGATCTCGAAACTTGGCTTCCTAATATATGCTTTTATGGTTGACTTCTGCCTCATTCTCTCAGGTTTTCGTCGCTTGGGTCTGGAGGTGGAGGCAGCAGCTGCGCTGCCAGCTCTGATTAAAATTTTGAAATCCCTTGACTTCAGCTTTCACAGGATAAAGCTCAAGCTTTAACTTTCGTCAAACAGCATGACCTTCGGAAGATATATCCCTCAATAAAAATTAATGGAAAATCAGTAAAACATGCTCCCAGATTACTGTTTTTGAGGATTGTAATGGGTAGACATCTAAATTTGTTTTACCATATAAATTATCTACATTTAAAACTAATAAAATATCACCAAAATTCTTGTAATCTCTCTTCAAAATATTGCGGAATAAAATCCTCAATGTTAAAAACCTGGTACCTGACCATAATAGAAAAAATTATTTCTTGTGGTGTCGAGGTTTGGGGGGGGGGGGATCTTGCAGAAGAAACAAAAGGACGCTCTGCATATTATCACAGGCATCCCCCTATATATCCCCCTTTCATAAATTTAATATTTTACAAATTAAAAATCAATAAATAATAGGCAAAATTCTCCAAAATGTGACAATTCAGCAGAACGTCCAAAGTTATTTTTTTCATTCCTCTTTGGAAACATATTATTTTCAGATTAATCCCTTCAAAACTCTTTCTCCCCTTCTAATAATCTTACGGTTTTCACTGGTGTCTCACACACAGACCCAGGTGTAGGCTCATCCTTTTGTGCCACGAAGAATGATGTCGTGACTCATCAGTGGTCTTGCACATTGGATGATAGAAATTCGATATACCAGGCTGAACTCTTTCCAATACATAATGTGCTCACCTGGATATCATCACTAAACTGGAATTCCCTTATAAAAATCTATTCTGACAATCTTTCAAGCCTTTTAGTGCGTCACACTTTTAAATCAATAAACCACCAAATACTCAAGATCAAAGTCCAAATTCAAAATTTAATTCATAGAACTTTTCTTGGTCATATGGCTGCACACACAGGCGTACTGGGAAATGAATTAGCTGACACTATAACTAAGAAAGCAACTGAAGAAAAAACGAAGTTGATGTGTCTCTTCCGGTGCCGCACTCATATGTTAGGAGAGTACTTCGCAGAAAACGTCGCAATGGCAGGATCATTGAGACTACTAGAATGAAGGGTCGGTATACCTTTTCCTTGGCTCAGACGGTTTCGCTAGAGCTCTTATCAACATCACTTCCAATTTCGTTTTTCAAACAGGTCATGGACCTTTTAAAACATAGCTACATTACTATAAGTATTCCGATTCTCCTGAATGTGAGTGTGGTGCTAGAGCGATACCTTAGCATTATTGCTACTCCTGCCCTCTTACTGTTAACTGCCCTCTTTAGCTAAGAAAGCAACTGAAAAAAACCGAAATTTTTGTGTCTCTTCCGATGCCGCGCTCATATGTTAGGAGAGTATTTCTCAAAAGACAAATGTCACAATCACAGGACCATTGGGACTACTCGGAGAAGGGAATGTATACCTTTTCCTTGGTTCCGACGGTCTCGCTGGAACTCTTATCAACATAACTTCTAATTTCAGTTTTTCTAACATTTCATAGACCTTTTAAAGCATAGCTACATTACTATAAGCGTTCTGATTCTCCTGAATGTGAGTGTGATGCTAGAGTCGCACCTCAGCATTATTACTACTCCTGCCATCTTACTGGTAACTGGCATCTCAAGAGGTCAGTTCCCCCCACCTAAATATTACCATTGTAATCTTCTTTCTCGCCCCCCTCCCCCTGTTATTGGCAAAGGTTAACAAAATTTTCAAATTGATTAAAGATTTGGCTGTTCTGTAATCTTTTCTCCTCCCTCTGCTGTTTATCTCTTTTTAAACAATTAATTAATTTGTAAAAAATGTAAATAGTAAGTCCTAACATTTTTGAGTAGCCCACTGCACATTTTATAATTAAATTATAAGTATCAAAAAAAGGAAAAAACGGGGGGAAAAGAGAAGAAGGGATTTTTTTTTATGTAACTTATCAGTGAAAAATAACTTTTTAGTTTTTCCAAAATTTATTTATAAGTTTTATTTATATCCCATAATACGTGAATTTATATTTTTTATTTACTATTTGCATTTAAAGTATTAAATGTTAAATGTTAGCACTCAAAACATGGCTTTTTATATTTACTTCCAAAATTGTTATGTAATATTTGTATTCAGAAAATGTGTTAACAATGTTCGCATTAGAAAATCGTGCTTATAATGTCCGCATTAAAAGTAGTGTGTATTTATAAGTATTCAAAAATTGTGTCTATACTTGTACAGATTGAAAACAAAGATTAAAAATAAACTTATTGCACTGATATTTAGTATATTGATGGGCCCAAAAATTGTGTAGATTAAATCTGTTGGCATTCAAAAGTACTTATAGCAAAATTAAAATATCACTCTGTTGCTATTTAATCTAATGGCAAATTGTTGTGTGCAGAAATTGCAAATGCTATTGACACAAATAATATTAATTGTAAGCAACTGAATTTAACTTGTTATCGTTGAACTCAGAATATAATTGTAAATATTTTTCGATTTGCGCCCTAAAATTGTTTGCAACTTCGCAGAACTACTGATGATTCTGCCCTTTGTCGAACTATTGGCAGCCTGGCTTCAGCCACAGTTTGAAAATTAATTTTAATTTGTATAAGTTTTTTTTGTGAATGTTTTTTTAAAAAGTAGGTGCCTTCCCCTTCTGGCTCGACTGGGTTTCTACCTGCGATGCGCCACTCAGACCGTCAAAAACTCATTTAACAAACAATTTCCAAATTTATTAAAATCGGTTACATTTGGCGTACAAAAAGTATTGCTAAATCGTGTCAAATACTTGAAAGTACTATTTTTTTTACTTATTTTTTAATCTGATTATGCAGCTCAATTTGGCTGATCTTTTATAACATACATGAACAGTTTCATTAGAATTTGTTTTAAGAAATATTTTGAGTATGCGCTTTTAGATGACCTTCATTGTTAGCAACGGATTGAAATTTCCGTTATCTGGCTGCGTTTAAATTTTTCGCGCTTATAAAGAATAATAAAAGATATCGTATGCCAAAACCAAAGTATTTCGATTTAAATCCGGTTTTATTTGATTTTATTTTTATGTTCAACAAATTTAAAAATTCTGAGCATCGAGCTTTCCACTGCAATCATTAGCACTGAGACAAGTGTAACAGTTAATTTTCACATCCATGGTAGCAGAAGGGTTAACAATTCTGCTTTGTGAACTGGGATGTTTATCTTTTTTCATTTATTATAGTTCCATTTTAAGCGTGAATAAGTGTATGGATTGTACCACGAAGTGTGTTGTTTGTTATTATTTATTTTAAAATAAGAGCTTTTCAAAATTCATTTATACATAATACCGGCCTATAAAGAGTAATTTCTTGTTAGTAGATGTTTTCCATCTAATTCCCAGATTATCGTTGCGTCGCACACTGGAAAATTTGAAGGAAAATCCTGGCCAAAATTATTTTTGAAGTGTTTTACAGTTAAAATCATTCCGGTTGACTTATTACATGTAAATATAGTTAATTAATGTTATACACACATAAACGTATGCATTTAATTAAAAAATAAATATGTAATACGGAGTTTACTTAACTTTTCACTGTTTATAAAATGAAAGTAATTGTTGATAGAGTTGTTTTACTTACAAGTAATGTTTAATTAAATGTGGTTAATTTTTCTAAACGTAAACTTGTAATTATTTATATAGACCAATGTATCAATATATACGTTATTTGTATAGACCAATGTATCAATATATATGTCCGAAAAACGCCGGTATACCTTTAAAAAGTTATATATCTAAATCAATATATCTACATTAGAGCTAAAAAGGCTTAAAAAACACAAATTTTATTTTGTTTTCTGTTATATTAAAAAAATATAGCTATTAAGTTCAACAATCCATTAAGCTACAAAAATATACATTTAGACATAATTAAACAACGTAACAATAAAGCACATCGTCTCGCAAAGAAATCTCCTCTCCAACTGAGGCTCGGAGCCGCGGGATATAACTCATGCTTCTGAAATAGACATAGATCGATACACCAGTTACTATTAAAAAATACCCTTTTTACAATTTTGATCAAATTTTAATTTATGCATTTTTGGACATATAATTGGGTCAAATACTCCGCTGTGAGGCAGTTAGGAAAACCGCTTGCTGAAATAATTTATACTAAACGGTTTTGTACTTTAAAAAAATAATAAAACTTAAGTGCGTTATATAAAGGTCTCGGTAGTCCACATTCTATTTAATTATGACACATACAGCGTTATATATAGCACTCTAAGTTGATTAAATTTAACTTTGACTGTACTTTATAGTATTACTCATCCAATATTAATATCCATTAGTAGTAAAATAATTTTAGAAATACGGCCATGTGTTTTTAAATTGGTAATATCCCGTAAGGAATTTAAGTAACTTACCTTTAACTTAAGGTGAAAGAGGGTAGTATGAATAGTTTGACATAAGATCTGACTTAATAACGTTCTGAAAAAAAAATATTAAAATGCTACTTGGCGCAGAATGATATAAATTTAAAAAGCAACGTTAAAAACGCCCGAATAAGCAAATATTCAGCAGACTAGTTTCGATATCGCTGATCGTACCGTTCTTGGTGCCACAACGCACTGAGGACGGTACGCTAAACACTACCGAAACTAGTCTGCTGAATGTTTGCTTATTCTGGCGTTTAACGTTGCTTTTTAAATTTATATCGTTCTGAAAGAGCTTTTAAACATATGGAGAAGACAAGCCTACTTCCAAATTACTCCCCTTCAATGTATTTAGCTACGATTATTAACTCTTTTATCATGAATGGGATAATAGAAGGAGCTTTTAAGGCATTGAGGACGTTCAATGCAATCGAAAGTAGTTCATGAGTAGCAAAATATTGGAGAAATACTGAGTCAGTTTTATATAACGTTTCGAAAACATTAATACGCTTACATTTTTTAAATTTACAGAAAAGACTTTCAAACTATTTTTAACTAATACAGGATAAATGTCTGCGTATTATTGAAAAATTTTACAATAAAATGTCGATATTAGTGGAATAGTTTTTTATCAAACTGACTATTTCTAACTTTTTCTAATTATTTCGACTATTATAAAAAAATATCGATCGTTCTAAAATATTGATATTATACTATACTTATATACAGGGTGATTCAAAAAAGATGGGAAAATTTTAAGAGGTGATAGTACACACCCAAACAAACATTTTGTATCAAAGAATGCATGGTCGAAAACTAAACGTAAAAAAGTTAGAGGGCGCCAAAAGTTATGTTCTTATACGAGGCAAAAACACACAATGAACGATTAAGTTAAGTTACGAAAACAAATTTAATGGCATTTGATTACAATAAGTGCTCAAAACATTGACCGGCAGCTGTTATGCACGCAGTACAACGGCGAAGAACAGATTGGCGAATTTTCTGAAACACACCAGGCACCACCGCACTCGCCAGATCTTTCATGTCTCGATTTTTTTTTGTGGGGACAGCTAAAGGCTCTTGTGTATGAGACTCCCATTGAATCCGCAGAAGAACTTGTCGCCAAGCTTTTGGTTGCTGTAGGGGAAGTTCGCGATATGCCTGGTGTGTTTCAGAAAATTGCTTAAACTGGATTGTATTATTTCAGTTATTTTACTATCGCAAAGTAGTAAATAAATAAAAAGTCCTTTCGGCCAGTGCCGGGAGGAAGAGGTAGTTTTCATATATCTTGATTTTAAAATTTTGGAAGTTTTACTCGAAGCTAATTTCACTCAAATTTTAAGAAGCTAAAATGTGACGAGCCGACAAGAGAAGAATATTCGTCAATACTAAATTTGAAATGTAGGCTCATCCTTTTGTGCCACGAAGAATGATGTCGTGACTCATCAGTGGTCTTGCACATTGGATGATAGAAATTCGATATACCAGGCTGAACTCTTTCCAATACATAATGTGCTCACCTGGATATCATCACTAAACTGGAATTCCCTTATAAAAATCTATTCTGACAATCTTTCAAGCCTTTTAGTGCGTCACACTTTTAAATCAATAAACCACCAAATACTCAAGATCAAAGTCCAAATTCAAAATTTAATTCATAGAACTTTTCTTGGTCATATGGCTGCACACACAGGCGTACTGGGAAATGAATTAGCTGACACTATAACTAAGAAAGCAACTGAAGAAAAAACGAAGTTGATGTGTCTCTTCCGGTGCCGCACTCATATGTTAGGAGAGTACTTCGCAGAAAACGTCGCAATGGCAGGATCATTGAGACTACTAGAATGAAGGGTCGGTATACCTTTTCCTTGGCTCAGACGGTTTCGCTAGAGCTCTTATCAACATCACTTCCAATTTCGTTTTTCAAACAGGTCATGGACCTTTTAAAACATAGCTACATTACTATAAGTATTCCGATTCTCCTGAATGTGAGTGTGGTGCTAGAGCGATACCTTAGCATTATTGCTACTCCTGCCCTCTTACTGTTAACTGCCCTCTTTAGCTAAGAAAGCAACTGAAAAAAACCGAAATTTTTGTGTCTCTTCCGATGCCGCGCTCATATGTTAGGAGAGTATTTCTCAAAAGACAAATGTCACAATCACAGGACCATTGGGACTACTCGGAGAAGGGAATGTATACCTTTTCCTTGGTTCCGACGGTCTCACTGGAACTCTTATCAACATAACTTCTAATTTCAGTTTTTCTAACATTTCATAGACCTTTTAAAGCATAGCTACATTACTATAAGCGTTCTGATTCTCCTGAATGTGAGTGTGATGCTAGAGTCGCACCTCAGCATTATTACTACTCCTGCCATCTTACTGGTAACTGGCATCTCAAGAGGTCAGTTCCCCCCACCTAAATATTACCATTGTAATCTTCTTTCTCGCCCCCCTCCCCCTGTTATTGGCAAAGGTTAACAAAATTTTCAAATTGATTAAAGATTTGGCTGTTCTGTAATCTTTTCTCCTCCCTCTGCTGTTTATCTCTTTTTAAACAATTAATTAATTTGTAAAAAATGTAAATAGTAAGTCCTAACATTTTTGAGTAGCCCACTGCACATTTTATAATTAAATTATAAGTATCAAAAAAAGGAAAAAACGGGGGGAAAAGAGAAGAAGGGATTTTTTTTTATGTAACTTATCAGTGAAAAATAACTTTTTAGTTTTTCCAAAATTTATTTATAAGTTTTATTTATATCCCATAATACGTGAATTTATATTTTTTATTTACTATTTGCATTTAAAGTATTAAATGTTAAATGTTAGCACTCAAAACATGGCTTTTTATATTTACTTCCAAAATTGTTATGTAATATTTGTATTCAGAAAATGTGTTAACAATGTTCGCATTAGAAAATCGTGCTTATAATGTCCGCATTAAAAGTAGTGTGTATTTATAAGTATTCAAAAATTGTGTCTATACTTGTACAGATTGAAAACAAAGATTAAAAATAAACTTATTGCACTGATATTTAGTATATTGATGGGCCCAAAAATTGTGTAGATTAAATCTGTTGGCATTCAAAAGTACTTATAGCAAAATTAAAATATCACTCTGTTGCTATTTAATCTAATGGCAAATTGTTGTGTGCAGAAATTGCAAATGCTATTGACACAAATAATATTAATTGTAAGCAACTGAATTTAACTTGTTATCGTTGAACTCAGAATATAATTGTAAATATTTTTCGATTTGCGCCCTAAAATTGTTTGCAACTTCGCAGAACTACTGATGATTCTGCCCTTTGTCGAACTATTGGCAGCCTGGCTTCGGCCACAGTTTGAAAATTAATTTTAATTTGTATAAGTTTTTTTTGTGAATGTTTTTTTAAAAAGTAGGTGCCTTCCCCTTCTGGCTCGACTGGGTTTCTACCTGCGATGCGCCACTCAGACCGTCAAAAACTCATTTAACAAACAATTTCCAAATTTATTAAAATCGGTTACATTTGGCGTACAAAAAGTATTGCTAAATCGTGTCAAATACTTGAAAGTACTATTTTTTTTACTTATTTTTTAATCTGATTATGCAGCTCAATTTGGCTGATCTTTTATAACATACATGAACAGTTTCATTAGAATTTGTTTTAAGAAATATTTTGAGTATGCGCTTTTAGATGACCTTCATTGTTAGCAACGGATTGAAATTTCCGTTATCTGGCTGCGTTTAAATTTTTCGCGCTTATAAAGAATAATAAAAGATATCGTATGCCAAAACCAAAGTATTTCGATTTAAATCCGGTTTTATTTGATTTTATTTTTATGTTCAACAAATTTAAAAATTCTGAGCATCGAGCTTTCCACTGCAATCATTAGCACTGAGACAAGTGTAACAGTTAATTTTCACATCCATGGTAGCAGAAGGGTTAACAATTCTGCTTTGTGAACTGGGATGTTTATCTTTTAGGTAGATTTCGTATGAAATACTACCTATTGGGATCGTTCCCATGTTGGAATTTCTGAAAAATTTTTGCAGATCTACACCGATCATGACCCCTAGAACCCAAAACCACCCTCAGTAAAAAACTTTATATATATATATATCTATCTATCTATCTATCTATCTATATATATCACTTTCTTCTGGACACGATAACTTTCGTAATTCTGCACCAATCTCTTCCAAACTAATACATAAAATCAATGGGCATAAAATCTCGGTCAAGTTCGTTAATGGGCAAAATCGGACCAAGGGGGTGGAAATAGGGAGGGGTTTTGCGAAAACCGAAAACCCCCCATAACTTCTTAATTTTTATACATATCAAATCAGTTTAAAGTTTTTATTACTTCTAAAAATAGGGCCAAAATTTTATGTATCACAGATTTTTGATAAAGTTAAAAATGGGCTCAAGGGGCGCAAAAAATAGGGTTTTTGGGATAAAAAAATTCATAACTTCGTCAATTCTTAAGATATCAATTCCAATTAATTTTATTATAAATCTCCTTAATATTATCTACAACTTTTATATTCACAAGTTTTTGATAGGACCAATTCGTACCGCAAAAAAAAATTAAAAACGAAAACAAAAAGGGGGTTTGAAGAAGTAAAAAATCCATAACTCCGTCAATTCAAAAGATATAAAATCCCCATGAATTTATCATATATCTTCTTAATATTGTCTACAACATCTGTATAGACAAGTTTTGGATAGGATCAATTCTTACAGCAAAAAAAAAAAAAAAAAAAAAAAAAAAAAAAATTAAAAATACATAGCGGTTGAAGAAAAAAATCATCTAAGTAAGGGTGTATTCAAATCCAAACTGCTTATTTTCTGACTCATTTTACAATTCATTTTTGCCCTCAAAGGCTTCCAATTGTTACGTTTTCTTACTCAGAAACAATATAATGTACCGAAATGGTCGATTTTTTGATAGAGGCAGAATATATTTAAAAAAGTGCTGCTAAAGTGGGCATTTTGAACCGAATTTCCCGAAGCGGATTGTGTTGGAAAAATCATTGCATTAAGGATGCACTCAAATCCATACTGCTTATTTTGTTACTCATTTTTAAATTAATTTTTGCTCTCAAACGCATCCAATTGCTAGATTCTTTTATTCAGAAACTATATAATGTAAAGTAATGATCGATTTTTTGATAGAGGCAGAACATATTTCAAAAAATGATGTCAAAATTGGCATTTTGAACGGAATTTCCCGAAGCAATTGTGTTATCACTTTCTTCTGGACACGATAACTTCCCCAATTCTGCACAAATCTCTTTCAAACTGATACATAAAATCAAGGGACATAAAATCTCGCTCAAGTTCGTTAATGGGCAAAAGCGGACAAAGGGGATGGAAATGGGGAGTGGTTTTGTGAAAACCGAAAAAACCCCATAACTTCTTAATTTTTGTACATATCAAATCAGTTTAAAGTTTTTATTACTTCTAAAAATATCTCCAAAAATTCCTGCATCACAGATTTTTGACAAAATTTAAAATAGGCTCAAGAAGCGCTAAAAATAGGGTTTTTGGGAGAAAAAAAATTCCTTACTTCGTCAATTCTCAAGATATCAAATCCAATAATTTTATTATACATCTCCTTAATATTATCTACAACTTTTATATTCACAAGTTTTTAATAGGACCAATTCGTACCGAAAAAAAAATTAAAAACGAAAACATAAAAGGGGGGTTGAAGAAGAAAATTTTTAATAACTCCGTCAATTCACAAGATATAAAATCTCCATGAATTTATCATATATCTTCTTAATATTGTCTTCAATATTTATATAGAGAAGTTTTTGATAGGGTCAATTCTTACAGCAAAAACAAATTAAAAATACATAGCGATTGAAGAAAAAAATCATCTTATTAAGGGTGCATTCAAATCCAAACTGTCTATTTTCTTACTCATTTTTAAATTCATTTTTGCTCTCAAACGCATCCAATTGCTAGATTCTCTTATTCAGAAACTATATAATGTACAGTAATGATCGATTTTTTGATAGAGGCAGAATATATTTCAAAAAAGGATGTCAAAGTGGGCATTTTGAACAGAATTTCCCGAAGCGATTGTTAGAAACGAAAAATATTGCCCTACTGAGAAAATAATTGTTTATTAATCAAGTTTTAATTAATTGAAAAAAAAATAAAACACAGGTCGCTTATAAATCTTTTCAAAAATCACGTCAGCATGTTTCATATTTTTTTTTTAAATTAAAAATGAATCTGAAAATGTGCCAGAAAGTTTCGAGTTGTTGAGTATGAAAAAATATTTTTTTTTAATATCGCCTTAACATGATTCTGATAAAACCAGCTATTTTATAAAAAGGAAATAAAAATTCGTCAAAAGCAGACAGATGTTAAAGTGGATTTATATCTAATAATGATTTTGTTTTTGTTGGTGAAATTAGTATACTTAACTTCGAAATCTACCTCTGCCTGTAGGCCGGGCCGGCAGGGATTTTTTCATTTATTATAGTTCCATTTTAAGCGTGAATAAGTGTATGGATTGTACCACGAAGTGTGTTGTTTGTTATTATTTATTTTAAAATAAGAGCTTTTCAAAATTCATTTATACATAATACCGGCCTATAAAGAGTAATTTCTTGTTAGTAGATGTTTTCCATCTAATTCCCAGATTATCGTTGCGTCGCACACTGGAAAATTTGAAGGAAAATCCTGGCCAAAATTATTTTTGAAGTGTTTTACAGTTAAAATCATTCCGGTTGACTTATTACATGTAAATATAGTTAATTAATGTTATACACACATAAACGTATGCATTTAATTAAAAAATAAATATGTAATACGGAGTTTACTTAACTTTTCACTGTTTATAAAATGAAAGTAATTGTTGATAGAGTTGTTTTACTTACAAGTAATGTTTAATTAAATGTGGTTAATTTTTCTAAACGTAAACTTGTAATTATTTATATAGACCAATGTATCAATATATACGTTATTTGTATAGACCAATGTATCAATATATATGTCCGAAAAACGCCGGTATACCTTTAAAAAGTTATATATCTAAATCAATATATCTACATTAGAGCTAAAAAGGCTTAAAAAACACAAATTTTATTTTGTTTTCTGTTATATTAAAAAAATATAGCTATTAAGTTCAACAATCCATTAAGCTACAAAAATATACATTTAGACATAATTAAACAACGTAACAATAAAGCACATCGTCTCGCAAAGAAATCTCCTCTCCAACTGAGGCTCGGAGCCGCGGGATATAACTCATGCTTCTGAAATAGACATAGATCGATACACCAGTTACTATTAAAAAATACCCTTTTTACAATTTTGATCAAATTTTAATTTATGCATTTTTGGACATATAATTGGGTCAAATACTCCGCTGTGAGGCAGTTAGGAAAACCGCTTGCTGAAATAATTTATACTAAACGGTTTTGTACTTTAAAAAAATAATAAAACTTAAGTGCGTTATATAAAGGTCTCGGTAGTCCACATTCTATTTAATTATGACACATACAGCGTTATATATAGCACTCTAAGTTGATTAAATTTAACTTTGACTGTACTTTATAGTATTACTCATCCAATATTAATATCCATTAGTAGTAAAATAATTTTAGAAATACGGCCATGTGTTTTTAAATTGGTAATATCCCGTAAGGAATTTAAGTAACTTACCTTTAACTTAAGGTGAAAGAGGGTAGTATGAATAGTTTGACATAAGATCTGACTTAATAACGTTCTGAAAAAAAAATATTAAAATGCTACTTGGCGCAGAATGATATAAATTTAAAAAGCAACGTTAAAAACGCCCGAATAAGCAAATATTCAGCAGACTAGTTTCGATATCGCTGATCGTACCGTTCTTGGTGCCACAACGCACTGAGGACGGTACGCTAAACACTACCGAAACTAGTCTGCTGAATGTTTGCTTATTCTGGCGTTTAACGTTGCTTTTTAAATTTATATCGTTCTGAAAGAGCTTTTAAACATATGGAGAAGACAAGCCTACTTCCAAATTACTCCCCTTCAATGTATTTAGCTACGATTATTAACTCTTTTATCATGAATGGGATAATAGAAGGAGCTTTTAAGGCATTGAGGACGTTCAATGCAATCGAAAGTAGTTCATGAGTAGCAAAATATTGGAGAAATACTGAGTCAGTTTTATATAACGTTTCGAAAACATTAATACGCTTACATTTTTTAAATTTACAGAAAAGACTTTCAAACTATTTTTAACTAATACAGGATAAATGTCTGCGTATTATTGAAAAATTTTACAATAAAATGTCGATATTAGTGGAATAGTTTTTTATCAAACTGACTATTTCTAACTTTTTCTAATTATTTCGACTATTATAAAAAAATATCGATCGTTCTAAAATATTGATATTATACTATACTTATATACAGGGTGATTCAAAAAAGATGGGAAAATTTTAAGAGGTGATAGTACACACCCAAACAAACATTTTGTATCAAAGAATGCATGGTCGAAAACTAAACGTAAAAAAGTTAGAGGGCGCCAAAAGTTATGTTCTTATACGAGGCAAAAACACACAATGAACGATTAAGTTAAGTTACGAAAACAAATTTAATGGCATTTGATTACAATAAGTGCTCAAAACATTGACCGGCAGCTGTTATGCACGCAGTACAACGGCGAAGAACAGATTGGCGAATTTTCTGAAACACACCAGGCACCACCGCACTCGCCAGATCTTTCATGTCTCGATTTTTTTTTGTGGGGACAGCTAAAGGCTCTTGTGTATGAGACTCCCATTGAATCCGCAGAAGAACTTGTCGCCAAGCTTTTGGTTGCTGTAGGGGAAGTTCGCGATATGCCTGGTGTGTTTCAGAAAATTGCTTAAACTGGATTGTATTATTTCAGTTATTTTACTATCGCAAAGTAGTAAATAAATAAAAAGTCCTTTCGGCCAGTGCCGGGAGGAAGAGGTAGTTTTCATATATCTTGATTTTAAAATTTTGGAAGTTTTACTCGAAGCTAATTTCACTCAAATTTTAAGAAGCTAAAATGTGACGAGCCGACAAGAGAAGAATATTCGTCAATACTAAATTTGAAATGTAGGCTCATCCTTTTGTGCCACGAAGAATGATGTCGTGACTCATCAGTGGTCTTGCACATTGGATGATAGAAATTCGATATACCAGGCTGAACTCTTTCCAATACATAATGTGCTCACCTGGATATCATCACTAAACTGGAATTCCCTTATAAAAATCTATTCTGACAATCTTTCAAGCCTTTTAGTGCGTCACACTTTTAAATCAATAAACCACCAAATACTCAAGATCAAAGTCCAAATTCAAAATTTAATTCATAGAACTTTTCTTGGTCATATGGCTGCACACACAGGCGTACTGGGAAATGAATTAGCTGACACTATAACTAAGAAAGCAACTGAAGAAAAAACGAAGTTGATGTGTCTCTTCCGGTGCCGCACTCATATGTTAGGAGAGTACTTCGCAGAAAACGTCGCAATGGCAGGATCATTGAGACTACTAGAATGAAGGGTCGGTATACCTTTTCCTTGGCTCAGACGGTTTCGCTAGAGCTCTTATCAACATCACTTCCAATTTCGTTTTTCAAACAGGTCATGGACCTTTTAAAACATAGCTACATTACTATAAGTATTCCGATTCTCCTGAATGTGAGTGTGGTGCTAGAGCGATACCTTAGCATTATTGCTACTCCTGCCCTCTTACTGTTAACTGCCCTCTTTAGCTAAGAAAGCAACTGAAAAAAACCGAAATTTTTGTGTCTCTTCCGATGCCGCGCTCATATGTTAGGAGAGTATTTCTCAAAAGACAAATGTCACAATCACAGGACCATTGGGACTACTCGGAGAAGGGAATGTATACCTTTTCCTTGGTTCCGACGGTCTCACTGGAACTCTTATCAACATAACTTCTAATTTCAGTTTTTCTAACATTTCATAGACCTTTTAAAGCATAGCTACATTACTATAAGCGTTCTGATTCTCCTGAATGTGAGTGTGATGCTAGAGTCGCACCTCAGCATTATTACTACTCCTGCCATCTTACTGGTAACTGGCATCTCAAGAGGTCAGTTCCCCCCACCTAAATATTACCATTGTAATCTTCTTTCTCGCCCCCCTCCCCCTGTTATTGGCAAAGGTTAACAAAATTTTCAAATTGATTAAAGATTTGGCTGTTCTGTAATCTTTTCTCCTCCCTCTGCTGTTTATCTCTTTTTAAACAATTAATTAATTTGTAAAAAATGTAAATAGTAAGTCCTAACATTTTTGAGTAGCCCACTGCACATTTTATAATTAAATTATAAGTATCAAAAAAAGGAAAAAACGGGGGGAAAAGAGAAGAAGGGATTTTTTTTTATGTAACTTATCAGTGAAAAATAACTTTTTAGTTTTTCCAAAATTTATTTATAAGTTTTATTTATATCCCATAATACGTGAATTTATATTTTTTATTTACTATTTGCATTTAAAGTATTAAATGTTAAATGTTAGCACTCAAAACATGGCTTTTTATATTTACTTCCAAAATTGTTATGTAATATTTGTATTCAGAAAATGTGTTAACAATGTTCGCATTAGAAAATCGTGCTTATAATGTCCGCATTAAAAGTAGTGTGTATTTATAAGTATTCAAAAATTGTGTCTATACTTGTACAGATTGAAAACAAAGATTAAAAATAAACTTATTGCACTGATATTTAGTATATTGATGGGCCCAAAAATTGTGTAGATTAAATCTGTTGGCATTCAAAAGTACTTATAGCAAAATTAAAATATCACTCTGTTGCTATTTAATCTAATGGCAAATTGTTGTGTGCAGAAATTGCAAATGCTATTGACACAAATAATATTAATTGTAAGCAACTGAATTTAACTTGTTATCGTTGAACTCAGAATATAATTGTAAATATTTTTCGATTTGCGGCCTAAAATTGTTTGCAACTTCGCAGAACTACTGATGATTCTGCCCTTTGTCGAACTATTGGCAGCCTGGCTTCGGCCACAGTTTGAAAATTAATTTTAATTTGTATAAGTTTTTTTTGTGAATGTTTTTTTAAAAAGTAGGTGCCTTCCCCTTCTGGCTCGACTGGGTTTCTACCTGCGATGCGCCACTCAGACCGTCAAAAACTCATTTAACAAACAATTTCCAAATTTATTAAAATCGGTTACATTTGGCGTACAAAAAGTATTGCTAAATCGTGTCAAATACTTGAAAGTACTATTTTTTTTACTTATTTTTTAATCTGATTATGCAGCTCAATTTGGCTGATCTTTTATAACATACATGAACAGTTTCATTAGAATTTGTTTTAAGAAATATTTTGAGTATGCACTTTTAGATGACCTTCATTGTTAGCAACGGATTGAAATTTCCGTTATCTGGCTGCGTTTAAATTTTTCGCGCTTATAAAGAATAATAAAAGATATCGTATGCCAAAACCAAAGTATTTCGATTTAAATCCGGTTTTATTTGATTTTATTTTTATGTTCAACAAATTTAAAAATTCTGAGCATCGAGCTTTCCACTGCAATCATTAGCACTGAGACAAGTGTAACAGTTAATTTTCACATCCATGGTAGCAGAAGGGTTAACAATTCTGCTTTGTGAACTGGGATGTTTATCTTTTTTCATTTATTATAGTTCCATTTTAAGCGTGAATAAGTGTATGGATTGTACCACGAAGTGTGTTGTTTGTTATTATTTATTTTAAAATAAGAGCTTTTCAAAATTCATTTATACATAATACCGGCCTATAAAGAGTAATTTCTTGTTAGTAGATGTTTTCCATCTAATTCCCAGATTATCGTTGCGTCGCACACTGGAAAATTTGAAGGAAAATCCTGGCCAAAATTATTTTTGAAGTGTTTTACAGTTAAAATCATTCCGGTTGACTTATTACATGTAAATATAGTTAATTAATGTTATACACACATAAACGTATGCATTTAATTAAAAAATAAATATGTAATACGGAGTTTACTTAACTTTTCACTGTTTATAAAATGAAAGTAATTGTTGATAGAGTTGTTTTACTTACAAGTAATGTTTAATTAAATGTGGTTAATTTTTCTAAACGTAAACTTGTAATTATTTATATAGACCAATGTATCAATATATACGTTATTTGTATAGACCAATGTATCAATATATATGTCCGAAAAACGCCGGTATACCTTTAAAAAGTTATATATCTAAATCAATATATCTACATTAGAGCTAAAAAGGCTTAAAAAACACAAATTTTATTTTGTTTTCTGTTATATTAAAAATATATAGCTATTAAGTTCAACAATCCATTAAGCTACAAAAATATACATTTAGACATAATTAAACAACGTAACAATAAAGCACATCGTCTCGCAAAGAAATCTCCTCTCCAACTGAGGCTCGGAGCCGCGGGATATAACTCATGCTTCTGAAATAGACATAGATCGATACACCAGTTACTATTAAAAAATACCCTTTTTACAATTTTGATCAAATTTTAATTTATGCATTTTTGGACATATAATTGGGTCAAATACTCCGCTGTGAGGCAGTTAGGAAAACCGCTTGCTGAAATAATTTATACTAAACGGTTTTGTACTTTAAAAAAATAATAAAACTTAAGTGCGTTATATAAAGGTCTCGGTAGTCCACATTCTATTTAATTATGACACATACAGCGTTATATATAGCACTCTAAGTTGATTAAATTTAACTTTGACTGTACTTTATAGTATTACTCATCCAATATTAATATCCATTAGTAGTAAAATAATTTTAGAAATACGGCCATGTGTTTTTAAATTGGTAATATCCCGTAAGGAATTTAAGTAACTTACCTTTAACTTAAGGTGAAAGAGGGTAGTATGAATAGTTTGACATAAGATCTGACTTAATAACGTTCTGAAAAAAAATATTAAAATGCTACTTGGCGCAGAATGATATAAATTTAAAAAGCAACGTTAAAAACGCCCGAATAAGCAAATATTCAGCAGACTAGTTTCGATATCGCTGATCGTACCGTTCTTGGTGCCACAACGCACTGAGGACGGTACGCTAAACACTACCGAAACTAGTCTGCTGAATGTTTGCTTATTCTGGCGTTTAACGTTGCTTTTTAAATTTATATCGTTCTGAAAGAGCTTTTAAACATATGGAGAAGACAAGCCTACTTCCAAATTACTCCCCTTCAATGTATTTAGCTACGATTATTAACTCTTTTATCATGAATGGGATAATAGAAGGAGCTTTTAAGGCATTGAGGACGTTCAATGCAATCGAAAGTAGTTCATGAGTAGCAAAATATTGGAGAAATACTGAGTCAGTTTTATATAACGTTTCGAAAACATTAATACGCTTACATTTTTTAAATTTACAGAAAAGACTTTCAAACTATTTTTAACTAATACAGGATAAATGTCTGCGTATTATTGAAAAATTTTACAATAAAATGTCGATATTAGTGGAATAGTTTTTTATCAAACTGACTATTTCTAACTTTTTCTAATTATTTCGACTATTATAAAAAAATATCGATCGTTCTAAAATATTGATATTATACTATACTTATATACAGGGTGATTCAAAAAAGATGGGAAAATTTTAAGAGGTGATAGTACACACCCAAACAAACATTTTGTATCAAAGAATGCATGGTCGAAAACTAAACGTAAAAAAGTTAGAGGGCGCCAAAAGTTATGTTCTTATACGAGGCAAAAACACACAATGAACGATTAAGTTAAGTTACGAAAACAAATTTAATGGCATTTGATTACAATAAGTGCTCAAAACGTTGACCGGCAGCTGTTATGCACGCAGTACAACGGCGAAGAACAGATTGGCAAATTTTCTGAAACACACCAAGTACCACCGGACTCGCCAGATCTTTCATGTCTCGATTTTTTTTTGTGGGGACAGCTAAAGGCTCTAGTGTATGAGACTCCCATTGAATCCGCAGAAGAACTTGTCTCCAAGCTTTCGGCTGCTGTAGGGGAAGTTCGCGATATGCCTGGTAATTTTCCCATCTTTTTTGAATCACCCTGTATATGTAAAATCCATAAAAGGTGAAATAAAATCCTATTCTCAATTTTTACAGTTTTTTGCAGGTAAATTTTAGAAAATTCGCAATAACTATAAAATTTCATTGTCAATGATGTTAACCAAGTTCAGTATAACGTTAAACAGTTATATTTATAGCTATGTTAGTCAGTTTTCCTCTATGCTAACTTGTTGATGAGTGAAAAGGTTATGTCTTTTAAGATGGTGATGGAATATTAGTTAGACAACTGTTTCAAGATAAAAATTTAAACAGTTTTTTAAAGAATATGATTATTAGATGATGTACTAAGGTTCACTCATTAAATAATTTTCTTTATTCTTTTAAGTTATGGTTTTTCTTGCAGTTTTACTATTCCACATAACCTTATTCCATACCCGACTGGTTGTTATTACCCGAAAAGTGTAACTCTTTTTTAAAAAGCTAAATATTCATATGCATGTTTTTCTTCCACTTTAAACATATTAGAAATGTGCTAAGAAATAGTCAACGTTTCTTCTTTACTAACCTTTAATGTATATGTCAATTTTTTATGTTAACTCACAAATAAAAATGCAAATGGTATTCCGTAATACCCGAAATTCCTCTATATATTACGGACTATACATAGACCGTATTAATAAAGTGCACTGCACATACATATTTCGCTTTCTTGGAAAAATACCTAATAAATATTGAAATGATGATCAATTATTATGTATATTCGTAGACTATAAATGTGAAAATTATTTTTTATAACGCTATTTTAAAATCCAAGTTTTCAAGTTGTATCTTTTTTACAAATTACTTGTAGTCCTGGCAATAGAACCCGCATAGGGACTCTACCTAGCAAAATTAATGGAAGTTCTGGAAATAGGCTTACTTTATGTTTTTTGGGTCGCTAAATCCGAATTTGTAATTTCCTACCAAAATTTTCCCCGGCAACCCCTCCCCAAATTTTGGTAAAATGCCCCCCAAAAAAGGTTTTTATTAAAAAATCAACTTTTTTTTGTTTTAGGGAAAAAGTATCTAGAAATTCAGAAAGTAGCCAAAATTTGCAATAAATTAGATATATGACAATATGACTTAGGATGAAGGGGAAGGGGGGATCTGCCTCGGAACATGCGCCGCGGTGCTGCGTGGACTAAGTTGCGCAATTCCACTTAACCACTCACACGTTTACATTCGCCCTCCCATCTCCCCTCCAAACTTTCTCTATAAGGTTTACTTTAAGTTTTTTGGGTCGCTGAATCCGAATTTTTAACATACACCCAAAATCCGCCCCCGAAACTCCCCCCCCCCATAAAAAATAGTTGTTTTTAACTTAAATTTCTTATTGTTTTAGGGGAAAAAGTGTTACGAAATTCAGAAACTAGATAAAATGTGCAACAAATAGGATATATAACATTATGACGTAGAATAAAGGGATTACGGAGAGGGAGCTACCTCGGAACATTCCCCGCGCGTTTTTCTCAAAAACCAAATTTTTTCAAAAAATCAATTGTTTTTGGGGGGTGGGGGTGGGGTGGGGGGGGGGTGCCGGGTGAAATTTTGGTGGGAAGTTACAAATTCGGATTCAGCGACCCAAAAAACACAAAGTGAGTCGAAATCCAGAACTAGTATTAATTTTTACATGTAAAATCCCCTATTGCCTGGACTTCATAACTTAGTGCACGTAGCGCCGCAATGCATGTTCAGAGGCAGCCCTCTCCCACCCCGTTCATTCTACGTCATGATGTCATGTATCCCATTTGTTTCAAATTTTGTCTAGTTTCTGAATTTCGTAATGCTTTTCCCCTAAAACAATAAGAAATTTAAGTTAAAAACACCTTTTTTTTGGGGGGGGGGGTCGGGAGGCTGAATTTTGGGGGTAAGTTAAAAATTCGGATTCAGGGACCCAAAAAACTTAAAGTAAACGTTATAGAGAAAGTTCGGAGGGGAGATGGGACGGCGAATGTAAACCTGTGAGTGGTTAAGTGGAATTGCGCAACTTAGTCACGCAACACCGCGGCGCATGTTCCAAGGCAGGTCCCCCCCTTCCCCTTCATCCTAAGTCATAATGTCATATATCTAATATGTTGCAAATTTTGTCTACTTTCTGAATTTCTAGATACTTTTTTCCCTAAAACAATAAAAAAGTTGATTTTTTAATAAAAACATTTTTTTTGGGGGGGGGGGGGAGGGGTATTTTACGAAAATTTGGGGGAAGGGGTTGCCGGGGGAAATTTTGGTGGGAAGTTACAAATTCGGATTCAGCGACCCAAAAAACATAAAGTAAGCCTATTTTCAGAACTTCCATTAATTTTGCCAGGTAAAATCCCCTATTGCCTGAACTATTGGCATTTTAAAAAATTACTCTGCTTAAACTGGATTGTATTTTTTCAGTTATTTTACTATCGCAAAGTAGTAAATAAATAAAAAGTCCTTTCGGCCAGTGCCGGGAGGAAGAGGTAGTTTTCATATATCTTTATTTTAAAATTTTGGAAGTTTTACTCGAAGCTAATTTTACTCAAATTTTAAGAAGCTAAAATGTGACGAACCGACAAGAGAATATTCGTCAATACTAAATTTGAAAGAAATTGCGCCAAATTAGTAAGCTAAATCCAAGTTGGCATCATTTTTGGTTACTTATTTTAGGTCTCCAAATTTGACAATATTTCGCCAAGTGACGCCAAGCTTGACGAGAATTTGAAACTAACAGGTATTAATAATATTTAAGCTTTGCGCAGCAGTGCACGGTGCAAATAGCCATTTTGAAACACGATGCCGGATGAAGCTGGTCAACGAACTCAGTCGAGACATTAGTATGTACTATGCATATAATCAATCTCATCCAAATCAGTTTATAAATAAGAGAGTTACAACATGACGAAAATCAGATTGTTTCAAAATGTCATCCACCCTAGAAATTGAAACTGATATATTTCAGCCATTTTTAAAGATAAAGACGAACCAAAATATGCTCCGGGATCCTTGTATTAAGGTCAAACTCTTAAGAAAAAAATCTTTTTCAGTTTCTAATTTCTTCGCAATGCTTTTAAAATTTAAAAATTTTAAAAAATTAAACGGCCGCCATTTTTAAACAGGATGGCGGCTGAAGCTGGCCAACGAACTCGGTCGAGACATTGGTATGTACTATGTATATAATTAATCTCATCGAAATCGGTTAATAAATGCAAGAGTTATCGCATGATAAAAAGCATATATATATATATATATATATATATCACATTTGAATGGGGGGGGATTTGGGGGTCTTGGAGTCATGATCGGTGAAAATATACCAAAATTTTCCGGGAGTGCATTTCTCCGGACGACTGCAATAGGTAACTTTTTACTTTTTGTAATGAAAGCTACCTAATACTTTTAGTAATGAAAACTCCCTAATACATGTTATATTGTAAACGTATAAATTGCTACTCAAGTTTCAATTTTACACATTTTTCATAAGACTCAGATACAATAAATTTAAATCTATCTATTTAATAACTTTCTAATTAAGAGTTTATTTGACATTATACTAGTTTGCTACAATTTTCTGCAACAAATTCATTAATCTAGAATTAAAATGACTTTTTGTAGCAATATTTGATAATGATATGGATCTCATAAACCTTTAGTTCTTTAAAGCGTAATTAATTAGTTTTAGATTCTTATCGAAATAGATTTGAATGGTAGTTTTAAAATTCCATTCGTTTTAGAAAAATATTTGGCAATTTAATGAACAATATTCCTTTTTGCATAGTTCATTTTAATTGCCTTGGGGAATTTACATTGAATTGAATTGAGTAATTCAAAAATATTATACTTATTTAAGTTTCAGCTATTTTCTATTAGATCTTTGAAAAAGTTACCGATGGTGAAGTTATGATGAATGTGATTCCTTTATTTCAAATTATTAGCTACAGATTATATTTTTTGTTTGCTTTTTTGAAAATCGTTGTTATTAGATGTCATAGGACTGAATGTCGAAGATTTCTAAATACTAAATGTACGTATAATTAGTTTTAGTTGAAACAGGATTATGGAAAATTTCTCATTGTGACATAGTGGTTGTTATTTTTTTTTCTATACATTGTAAAAGCGTTAGTGTATCCATTTTATGTAATGTATGAGTAAATGTAACCTTTATGCATTGTAACTATGTTATTATATTTATTATAGGTTGTTGCATATAAGTTTGTATAAGTATTTTAAGGCGCGTGCTGTGGATTTTAACAAGAAAATACCATCAGAGAATGACCCCATTGCTTTCCTTTTATTCCCTTTTTCACAACAATACAGTAAAGCAATTGCAAACACCTGTATTTACTATAAAAATGCCATTAAAAATAAATAATAATATATAGCAAATTTATTTAAATTTCCTCTGTTTCGTGAACTATGAAGTATACACTATGACGCAAAAGTTTAGACAATGACGTCATTCAGCTTTAAAGTGTAGAATTATGACGTCAGAATTACAAAAACCTGTAAATATATTCAAAAACTGATTTAAAATGCTATGTACAAAAGACAGTCGTTTTATTTGCTATAATACTAATTTTTTTCATAAAAATTCAAATGTGCTTGTCGCAAAAGTTTAGACACTATTCTAAATTTCTTTGAATATTCGCTGGCATATGCAAATTTAGAATCGATGATGTCACAAATTTGGAGTACTTAAGTTCTGCAAACGATTGCGCTTCATAGTCGACATGCCGAGAGCTAAAGAAATTCAAGTGAATGAGGTTTCAAGGATTTGGCAGTTGAAAGGTGAAGAGAAGAGCGTTTCTGAAATTTCTGCTATTATTAATAGGTCAAGAAAATCTATTTATCGAGTTTTATCGAGTGGTTCCGAATATAAAGCAAAATGTCGGTCTGGGAGGTCACGTGTGACAAATGTACGAGAGGATCGCCTGATACAAAGACTAGCGAGTACTCAACAAATGAGCGTACGTGGAGTTCAAAGCTCATCGGGACTCTCTGTATCAAAGGATACGATTCGTGGACGAATTTTGGAAAAAGGAACAATCGTTTATAGCAAAATGCAGAAGAAACCAGCTCTGAAACCACATCATAAGTTACAAAGACTTATGTGGGCTCGAAAGCATATGTCATATGGAGAGAAATGGCAGTCAGTCATATTTAGCGATGAAAAAAAGTGGAATCTGGATGGTCCAGATGGTTGTTTATCGTATTGGCATGACTTGCGGAAGGAACCTCGACGTTTTTTTAGTCGCAGACAAGGAGGGGGCTCGGTGATGGTTTGGGCAGCCTTTTGCTATAATGGACAAGTATCTCTGACCTTCACCAGTGGTCGTCAAACTTCACAGCATTATACACAGACATTAGAAGAAAACCTACTGCCATTTGCTGAGCTTCTAGGGGGTCCTCAGTGGGAATTTCAGTAAGACAATGCTTCAATTCACACTGCAAAACATTCAAAATCTTGGTTTAATTCCCATAATATAAGAGTTCTCGACTGGCCAGCATGTAGCCCAGATCTTAACCCTATAGAAAACCTTTGGAGCATCATGTGTCGCAAAGTTTATAGCAACGCTAGACAATACTCTTCTGAAAAGGAACTGAAGACATCTATTGAGAATGCATGGTACGATATCGATCCACAAACTATGCAAGATTTAGTTTCTTCCATGCAATCTCGTGTATATGACGTAATACATAAGCATGGATGCGCAACCAGGTTTTAAAAATTGTTTATTTCGATTTTATTTAATTTGTGTCTAAACTTTTGAGACAGCAGTTTATTTTTGTTACCATTTAATTTATTGCAATATGCACAATTCCACTTTTCTTTGTTATAAATATTGTTTATATGTACAGCACATTAATTTCAAGCAGTGATTTGAAAATTGAATAAATATTTTTCAAAGTATGTAAGAATTTCTTCATTGTCTAAACTTTTGCGTCATAGTGTAAGATCTTCGGATCCTTGCAAAAAATTACTGTTCCTTAAAGCTCACAATTCGTTACTTTTTTCTCGGTGAAGTAGATGTAAAATACCATATAGTAAGATTTAAATAATATGTAAGTTAACATAATGTCTTTCATACTTTAGAAATGAATAAAAACTTTATATAAATGTTAGTAACATATGTCTGACATTTATTCTCGCTAACGTACCTTACATCTTTCTTCTTAAACGAAATTTATTTTAAAGTAGATAATAGGAATGTTTTATTCTGTTGAACCCTTTATGTTTACTCTACATCTACTAGAAAATCACCAAAAAGAAGGAAGCGATCGCTGGCGATCCATCATAGTGTTTCACCTCCGTGTTTGCCTTCGCATCTTTGCTTGTAAGTCGTAATTTTTTTTCCTTAGTTTCTAATTTCATCTTTATTCAGAATTATTCAATGCAAATAAAAATAAATAAGCAAAAGTTTATTTATACTGTCGATTATTTCGCGCTTTTTAACCCTTATTATTTCTATTTTTTACGTTTTTTAAACAAACATATTAACCCAATTGCCATCACTTCAAAATTGATACACTGTGTAACAGATGTTATTACATTTAAAAACAGTTTCAAAAACTTTAAACTCCTTACTATACGCCGAGTGCTTTCGATCATAACTTGATCGTCTTCAGGGCTGCTTCGATTACGCTCTGACTTGATCGTCTTCAGAGCTGCTTCGATTACGCATATATTTCATATATACATTTTGCGATTCATAAATAATTTCTACTATAGTTAAAAAAATTAATATCTCGAAAATTAAATGAAATTTAGAAAAATATCTGATCTTTACAAATAATTAGTGTTAATTTCAATGGGCAATTCGTTATAACATTGAAGAAGTAGATATGAAATACCCATAAAGTCATATTTTAATAGTGTGTTTTTGAATATATCTCTTGTTTTAGGAAAAAAAAAATGATAGAAATGTCAGAAGCAAATAATCTGATTTTTATTCTCCCAAGCGTACCGTATATCTTTATTCTTGCACGAAAGTTATTTGCCCATAGATAATACAAAACTTTTATTCTGCAGCTCCATTATGTTCAATCTACATCTGGAGAATCAACAAAAGGGAGTAAGCGATCGATGACGATTAATCATTGTTCAGTGTCACCGCTATGTTTGACTTCATTTCTTTGCTGTTAATGTCTCACTGATATACATTTTCCTTAATTTCCAGTTTCAGTTTTATTCAGTGAAAATATAAAATAAAAGTCAAAGGCTTATTTATCCTCCTATTTATTTCTCAATCTTAATACCGATTGTTTCTTATCCTTTGAGTTTTAGCAAAAATAATTTACAGACTACTGATCGCCATTTGAATTTATTACAGAAATTGCATTAATAATTAAAAATAAATATACATCCGGAAAATTAAATTAAATTAAATTTTGAAATTTTGAGAGATTTTAGAAGATTATTGGGTTCTTAAGAAAAACTGATGCTCATTACCATCCGAAATTCGATGTAATCTAGAAGATCTAGGTGTGAAGTATATATAATAATATTTTAATAGTATATAATTTAACATATCTTTTATTTTAGAAAAGAATAAAATATTGCTATAAATGTCTGAAACAGATGTCTGACTTTCATTCTCGCAAGTGTACTATATATTTTCATTCTTAAAAGAAATTTATTTGCCCATAGATAATAGTTTTTTTATTATTCTGCTGAGCTACATTATGTTTACTCTACATCTAGAGAATCAGAAAGAAGAAAGGGAGCAAGAAATCGATGGAGATCAGTCTTTGTTCAGTATTATATCTGTGTTTGACTTCGTTACTTTGCTATTAATGAGTAAGTTTACTCTATGCATTTTTCTTAGTTTTAAATTTCAATTTTATTATGCGCGAATGAAAATAGGAAATCAAAAACTTGTTTATCCTTCTGCTTATTACACGCATTTTAATATGAATTGTTTCTTATATCCTATCTCCCTCTCGTCGATTGAATTTATTACAGAAATTGCATTAAAAATAAATAAACATTACGAAAATTAAATTAAATTAAATTTTGAATTTTCGAGAGCTTTTAGAAGATTATTGGGTTCTTAAGAATAATTGATGCTAATTACCATCCGCAATTTGTTATATTCTAGAAGAACTCTGTGTGAAGTATATATAATAATATTTTAATAGTATATAATTTAACATAACTTTTATTTTAGAAAAGAAAAGAATATCGCTATAAGTGTCAGAAACAGACGTCTGACTTTCATTTTCCCAAGTGTAGCGTATATCTTCATTTTGAAACGAAATTTATACGGCCATAGATAATACACAATTTTTTTTTCTGCTGAGCTACATTATGTTTACTCTATACATCTCGAGAATCAGAGAAAAAAAGGGAGTAAAAAATCGATGGTAATCAGTCATTGTTCAGTATCATCTCTGTGTTTGACTCATTTCTTTGCTATTAATGAGTCAGTTTACTCTATGCATTTTTCTTAGTTTAAAATTTCAGTTTTATTATGTGGAAATGAAAATAGCAAATCAAAAGCTTATTTCTTCAATTTGTCTTCTATCTATACCTTCTATTTATTCCACACATTTTAATATCAATTGTTTCTCATACCATCTCTCCCTCTCTCCTTTTGAATTAATTACAGAAATTGCATAAATAATTAAAAATAAATTAACATCACGAAAATTAAATTAAATTAAATTTTGATATTTTGAAATCTATTATAAGACTGTTGGGTTCTGAAATATGATTTATGTTCATTACAATCCGCAATTCGTTATACTCTTAAACAGCTAATTGTGAAATAAATATAATCATATTTTAATCTATGGGTCATTCTATGCGAAATGAGCAAATCAGCTGTGACAGACATGTCGGAGATTTTAATGAAAATCAGTATATAAGTAGATCATATCTATTTATCAGTAAATCTAAAATAATAGATTTCAGTATTGTTTATTTAAGTATTAAAATTTACATTAACAAAATCGACAAATAATATACAAAATCGAGGTTTTGTCTACATGCTTAAAATTTCAATTTTGATTATTAGACTCAGGAATGAAAATACTATATTAAAAATTATTTATAATTAGGAATGAATAATAAGTAACAGATTGGCGTAAGTTAGTAATTGTGTTTTTATTCCGTAATGAGAAAAAAATTATTTTTCAAAAATTTCGAGGGAAAAATGCAATATTTCTATTGCTTGTTTAAGCATGCAGGACAGCTCTGACAAGTTTACACTTTTTTGACGTTATAGCTAAAAGTATATATTTTAAATATCGAAAATTTCATTCTTGCCTTTTTATTCCTTAATTAGAAAAAAAAAATAGTAAAAAATATTGAGGGTGAAATGCAATATTTCTATCAGTTCTTTGAAAGTGAAGGGAAGCTTCTTAAATCTTTTAATTATTTGATATTATAGATAAAAGTGTGTATTTTAAAAATAGAAACTTTTATTCTTGCTTTCAGTTCATTTTTATCTCAAGAATATATTTAATTAAAGTAGAAAAAAATGATTCAGTTTGGGAAAAAAAATTACATATTAATCCTAAATACAGATACAAGAACTAGATGGCAGCAGTCATTTTTTTCAACTTGAAATCGTGCAAAATTTTAAGAAACAAGCGCGAATTCAAAGAGAAATAGCTCATGGAATGTAACAGATATTACCTTTTTGAACCCATTTTTGCTAAGTTAGGATTCAAAAGTCAATCTTGAATTTTTTTGAGCATATCATAGACTTATTGATCTTTATGTCTGAGCAATATTGTTATTGTCGGACCTTTCCTTTATTTATATTTTGCTCATACATAAGAGGAAAAATTACCATTTTGTCATTTTTTTAATGTTTCTAAATTTTTTTGAAGATGAAGGACATAAATGGCAACTTTCAAATTTGGGGAATTTGATTTTCATATGTAATACTACATCAGACATCAATTTAACAGATGTTTTTTAATTCCTTTGATTTTTATAATGTTTCTAATTTATTCGAAATTCACAAAGTTTCAATTTTTACAACCAATTAAAGATTAACCATGGTGTTGCCAGATTATTATTACTCAATAAATAGGAAGATAATTTTTCAGAGGTTACAATATTGCAAAAAGAATTCATTTCTGTTAAATAATTTTCAAGATACAGAACTTCAAACTTGCAACTTTTGAAGATTCCACACATGCCACTTTATCACAAGTTTTTTAAATGTCCAAAACTGCTATAATATATATTTTTTTAAGATAATTTGCATAGCTCTATTTTAATATGAATTGAAACTGTGTATCAAATTTTATTAAAATCGGTTACTATGTGGCCACTACCTTTTTTTAAATTTTTGCTTATTTTACGTGGAATGACTCCTACACTAATATTACAAAGAAGTAAAGTTTGTTTCTTTGTTTCTTTGTTCGGGGTAATCTCTGGATCTACCAAACCGATTTCAAAAGTATTGGTATCAAAATGATGGTGTTCGTACCTGTTCCAACACAAGCTATATCTTATGTCCATGCCACTAACCCAAAAGGAGTGCAGGAGCAAAAAAACGTTGTAAAAATGCCATTTTTGTGTTACTGAAGAACTTAGAAACGTGAATAAGAATTGATAGTTACTTGTAAGATATAAATGACATCTAAGAAAATTTCTTAAAAAATTCGAAATTTAAAAAGATTGAAAATGCGCAAAAAGAGTTTAAAAAAAACGTTCTAAGTGGTAATTTCTACGCAATCTCAGGAAATGGCGCACCGATTTCAAAAATAATGGTGTCAAAATGATGGTGGTAGCCTCTAACATGGGCTATATTCTATATCGGTGTTACTACCCCAGAGAGGTGTGCAGGAGCAAAAGACGTTCTAAAAATGCGATTTGTGTGACTGAAGGGCCTAGAAACATGAAATTGGGTATGGTAGTTACTTGTTAGATATAAATGATACCCAAGAAAATTTTTAAAAAATCGAAATTTAAAAGCGGTGATAATGCGCAAAAAACGTTATAAAAAACGCTCTATATGGCGACTTCAACGCAATTTCAGGAAGTATCAAACCGATTTCAAACGAAATGTTTGGAAATTGATGTTGACCGCTCTTGCTCTAACATAGGCTCTTTTATGTCGATGTCAAAACCACCTGGGCGTTGCAGGAGCAAAAAACGTTCTAAATTGCGAATTTTGTGTTACTGAAGGGCCTACAAACTTGAAATCTGGCATGGTAGTTACTTATTATATATAAATGATTCCTAAGATAATCAAAATTTAAAAGGGGTGAAAATGCGCGAAAAGCGTTCTATAAACGTTTTAAATTCCGATTTCTACGCAATTTCAGAAAGTACCAAACGAATTTCAAAAGTAATGATTGGAAATGGATGATGACAGCCCAAGACAGGCTATATTTTATGTCGGTGTCACTACCCCAAAGGGGATGCAGAAGCGAAAAATGTTCTAAAAATACGATTTTTTGCGTTAGTAAAAGGTCTAGATACATGAAATTTGGCATGGTAGTTATTTTGCAGATGTAAATGATCTCTAAGAACGTTTCTTAAAATATTCGAAATTTAAAAGGGGTGAAAATATGCGAAAAGCGTTCAAAAAATGTCGTAAATGGCGATTTGTACGCAAACTCGGGAAGTATCAAACCGATTTCAAAAATAGCTGTTGGAAATTGATAGTGACAGCCCTTGCTCTAACATAGGCTCCAATTCATGTCGGTGTCACTACCACCTAGGCGTTGCAAGAGCAAAAAACGTCCTAAATCTAGATTTTTGTGATACTGCATGGGCTAGCAACTTGAAATTAGGCATTGTAGTTACTTATAAGTTCATGTCGGTTATAATATGCAATTCATGTTGGTGTCACTACCACCTGAGCGTTGCAAGAGCAAAAAACGTCCTAAATCTAGAATTTTGTGATACTGCATGGGCTAGCAACTTGAAATTAGGCATGGTAGTTACTTATACGTTATACATGATCTCTATGAACATTTTCTAAAAAATTCGAAATTTAAAAGGGGCGGAAATGGGCCAAAAGCGTTCTTAAAACCTTCTAAATTGCAACTTCAACGCAATCTTAGGAAATATCAAACCGATTTTAAAAGTAATGGTTGCAAATTGATGGTGACAGTCCCTGCTCCAACATAGCTATACGTTTTATTGTTATCACTACCACCTGGGGATTGCAGTAGCAAATAATGTTCTAAATTGCGTTTTTGTGATACTGAGGAGTCAAACATTTTGAAATTTGGCACTTAAAGGATGCAAATGCTTCCTAAGAACTGTAGAAAAAAAATTTCCAGTTTTAACAGGACGAAGTGAGCGAAAAGCATATTAGTTCTAAATTATGATTTTTATCGATTCTTAATAAATACAAAACCGTTTTTAAAAATTCAGTTGCAAATTGGTAGTGATAGAACCTGCTCAAACATCAGCTATACTTTATGTCGGTGCTACTATCACTAGAGGGTTACAGGACCAATAAACGTTCTAAATTGCGATTTCTGTGATACTGGAGAAGCTGAAACTTGAAATATGGCATGATATTTACTTATAAAATACAAATACCCTCTAAGAGCTGTCGAAAATAAATTAAAAATTTAAAAGGAGTGAATCGAAGGGTAGGAGCGAAAAGCTTTCTAAAAATGTCCTAAGTTACGATTTGTATGAAATCTCAGGAAATAATGAACCTATTCCAAAAGTAATGGTTGCAAATCAATAGCAACAGTCTATGACAGTGAGGCTATATTTTATGTCAGTACCACTACCATCTTGTGTTAGCAGAACAACAAATGCTCTAAAAAAGTCATAAACTTTCTAAATTACGTTTTCTATGGAAAATTAGGAAATACTAAACCGGTTTCAAAATTAATGTTGCCAAATTAATGGTGACAGTCCCTGTTTCAACATAGGAATTTTATGTTGGTGCCACTACCACCAGAACGGTGGTAAACCGTTAGACAAGGAGCTTAGAATTTGACATGATAGTTGATTTTAACATGTAAATGCTTTTTAAGAAGATGGTTTCTAAAAAATTGAAATTTTTAAATGAATAGTGAAAGGAACTGATTAAATGAGCATAAAAGCTTCAAAATACTTTCTAAATTATCCTTTATTCAGAATTAGTTTTAGATCTGCTTATTAATTTAAGTTTCATTTCTGCCTAATGTAGTGTAATAATGAAGTTTAGTCAAACTGTGGCTTAATTAGTAATTTTTGAATTATTCCTAAAAGTATAATTTCTTCTAATAAAAATGAGACATACAAATATCACTTGGCATATTTTAACTCTTACGCGAGCAAGGTCGCGTGGTTTGCTAGTAATATATAAGTTAACATATATTTCATTTTAGAAAATAATAAAAGATTGCTATAAATGTCAGAAACAAATATCCGACTTTCATGCACCCATGTGTACCGTGTATCTTCATTCTTAAACGAAATTTATTTCTTCTTAGATAATACAAGAATTTTATTCGACTGAGCTCCATATGTTTACTCTACATCTTGAGAAACACCCCCCCCCCCCCACCCAAAAAAAAGGAGCAAGTGATCGATGGCGATCAACCCTTATTCAATGTCATTGCTGTGTTTGATTTTTTGATTTTATTACTTTGCTGTTAATGAGTTAGACTACTCTGTATATTTTTCTTAGTTTCTAATTTCAGTTTTAATCAGTGCAAAAGAAAATAGGAAATCAAAAGCTTATTTACCTTTTGTTTATTCCATACTTTCGAAGTTGATTGTTTCTTATATCCTCTCCCATCTCCCGTCTCTCCTCCCCGGCCGTTTGAATTTATTAAAAAAATTGCATTAATAATTAAAAATAAATATACATCGCGCAAACTAAATTAAATTAAATTTAAAAAATCTAGAGTGCTAGTATAATACCATTGGAACCGTAAGAATAATTGATGTCCAATACAATACTAATTCATTACTTGCAAAGTCGTTATATTCTGAGAGAGATAGTCACATTTTAGTAGTGTTTAATTTTACATAATATTTCTCATATTTTAAAAATGATATGAACGTCAGAAACACATGTCTGATTTTTATTTTCTCTAATGTTACATAAATCTTCATTCGTAAACGGAATTTATTTTCCCGTAGATAATACGAAAGCTTTATTCTGTTGAACTCCATTATGTATATTTTACATCTGGAGAATCAACAAAAGGGAGCAAGCGATCGATGGCGATCAATCATCGTTCAGTTCCACTGTTATGTTTGACTTTGTTTCTTTATTATTAATAATTTAGTCTGCTTGATGAACTTTTCTAATTTCAGTTTTATTCACTGCAAATAAAAACAGAGAAGTAAAAGTCTATTTTCCATATTAAAATACATTTATTTTGCACCTTGCACTTTCATTTACCTTTTATAATTTTAATGTGTGGAAGTATTTATTCCGTGTTACATAAGGTTGCCAAATTTCTCTCTAAAAAACCAGAAGAATTTACATCAACGCTAGTTAGTTTTTGTTTTATCAAACTACCGTCATTTTCTACATCCCACTGAACTATATTGAATGTGCAAATAATGTCTTCTTAAAAGTATTTTTCTAAAAAAATAAGTCATTAAGTAATTACTAAAATTGTTATTTTTAAATGTATTTGTATTACATTATTCTAATAACAATGATTAAAAGATTTTGCAGTACCATTCTTGAGCTAAAAAGTGCATCAGAATTGAAAAATTTTAAGGAAATTGAAAAGCTAAATTGATAAAAATTCTTGAAATATATAAGTTAGACATGTTCTCGATAAAAAAGGGGGAAGAAATCGTCATACTGGAAATTTTTAATGTACAACGTACAATATCGCTGAAAAACGTACAACTTATAGAGAAAACGTACAATCGGGATGCCAATCCTAGTATAACATGAACAAAAAGCATAAAGAAGTGCTAAATATTTATATATATATTTATTGCAATAAGTCTTTCATTGGTTTAACGCAAAGCGAGGAGAGTTCGCACGGTAGGAGAGATTGCGCATAAAGAGATTCGACGGGAAAGAGTACAGTGCGCGCGCAGCGACTCCAGATAGTTATACAGCAGCATTAGTGCAGTGTCTACATGAATGTGCATATTGATTGAACCAAGCGTCTTGGATAAAGCAGGGCTATTTTGTTTTGTTTTTCCAAAGTAAGTGCTTAAATTTTCATAACTGTTCGGTAGAATTTTTATAGAACGTCAGTAATACAAAATATTTTGAGCTTAAACGATTTCTTATAAACTACTAACCTGGACTAAGTATGCGAATACCAAAAATTCATTTTAGAAATGGCAATATTTAAATAAATGGCCGCGCAATCTCTCCTACCAAAATAGGAGAGTTTGCGCATCTGCTACTTAGGAGAGATGGCTCATTTCCCCATTAGTTTAAGTGCTACGAGAGATTACACAGCTTGTTGATAAATTTTTATGAATTACAAATTACGTGTAAAACATATGAATGATTCAATTTTGAAATAATTTCGGAAAAACACATAATTATCAAAACTAAATTTGGCAACAAATTAATTTGCAAAAAAATACTTTTGCAGATAAAAATTTTATTAATAAATTAATAATACACTTGTTATTAAGTAATTGTTATGTAATTATTTTTGTTAATAAATTAATAATATATTTGTTAATAATTTAATTAAATATTTATACATATTTTTTAATTTATGAGCATTTAATTTGCTAATAAATTAATTTTGTTAACTAAAATAAATCTTCTAATACAATGTTTTGGAAAAGCTTTCACTCATTCCAAGTAGTGTAATGCCATCGAAATCAAAAGGAAACAGAGTGCAACTAATGTTACTGATCCACAAACTATACATGAAAAAAGACTTAAGAAAGATACTGCTACAAAAACAAAAACAAACAAAAAAAAACATCTGAAGATAAGGTGCTTCCACAAAAAATGGGATAAAAAAACTCAAGGAAAAAAACCGAAGGAAAAGGTCAATGAGGATGAGTGCACTGAATGTCTGGAACTGTACCAGGAGACAACTTCGACAACTGACTGGATTCAATGTATTGCTTGTTGCAGGTGATTGCACGAAAGACGGACGATATACAACAATAAGTTGTCGATTAAGTGTAATTATTTTTGTTAACAATTTAATTGTTGTTATTACTAATAACAATCTCTTCTATCAATGTGCGCAATCTCTCCTACCCATGTGCGCGTTCTCTCCTACCCTGTAAGGAGAGATTGCGCAAAATAGTTTTCTTAGTTTTATTACTGCTGTTCTATTAAATTACAGTATAACAACAAAATAACAATGGCAATGCATAAAAACAAATGAAGTCAAAATTATTCATGCATAGTTTAGCAAAATATTAATATTTAGATTTTTTTAATATTATTCTTTTTAAATGTGCGCAGACTCTCCTCGTTTTACGTTAAATTAAATATCAAACCCAAAAGTTTCTTAGAAGATAAATAATGCACGCGAACAATTGTTTTTCATTGAATGAACATTGCATTGCATTGAATAAACGAAATCCGCAGATTCCATAATTACATTGTTGTGAAAATCTAAAGATATTTCTATTATAAATACTATAGAAGAATTAAAAGACTATAAATGGCATAATAAATTTGTATTTTAAAGCATTATACACTTTCATCTTGAAACTGCTAAATATTTTATCATTATAGATTCCCACAGGAATGCTGGTTTGAGTTTGTTTAAATAAAATATTAGGTAAATATTCTTTAGATAGTAAGTTATGTATGTAAATGTCATATCACACTGTATAAACTAAGTACCTCATACGCCAGAAGAAATGCTTTTCTAAGGAGTTTGTGGTTAAAATTTAAAGAAAATCGTAATAGACATATTTTAAAAGAACTAAAGAAGTTTAAAAGGTGTATGAAATGTGCATTAAAAATTTTGTTTTACTTTAATCTTTTCATTCACACAGATATATTAATTCTGTCAGTATAGATTCCCACTGAAATGGTGAATATTTATGTATATTCATTTTAATGAACCTTTTAGTTAATTTAAATTAAATACCAGATAAACATTTCTCAGATAGTAAATAATGTACATTTATAGAAATACTTTCTTCAAATCACCAAAAATTTTACTGTCTGGAAATTAATTGCGTAAATTTTACTGTATACTTTCGGTTTTTTTTAGTCCGTTTCTCTTTTGTTTATTACAGGAGAGAAAATATCCGTTATTTGAAGAAACATGGGTTTCAGTTTTTTCCGTTACAAGAGATTAAAGCAGTTTGCTGTTTCGTCCCCTTTTTCCTCTACTTAGATCTATATCTGCTGCGGTAATTTTAAATTTTATTTTTGTTGCCATTTAAGAATGCCTATGGAAGTACTTATTATTTAATATATTTTAAGAATAATTTCTGGCTGATCAAGGAGTTGAACCAGGTGCCTAACTGATTCGAGTCAAGTAGTCTGCCGCATTTCGGAGGATTAAAACTTTAAAAAACATTTTATCTTAATGTAATTCTCTTTGTTCCTTCCTTTGTCTTTCCGCAGCAGGCAAAGCTAAAATACTTACGAGTCCATTTCAAAAAATTTTAAAACATTTTCTGCCGTATTATTTTTATTTTTATTTATTTATTTATTTATTTTGTAGCATTAAACAGTAACCAATGATTTAAATCCTTGTCTGAAATCATTATTCTCCCTTTTAACACTCCCTCTCCCAACAGATTAAACTGCAGAGAGTTTAAAATCTTTAAAGCACTATAATTTTCCATTTTTTCTGTCTTGCAACTCCTTAGAAAAAATTAATAATAAATTAATCAACCATCCAATTATCCCCTGACTCCAAAATTTCTACTTATACCTCTTTACTCTCCCATCTCTCAAATTTTAAAATCTTTAAAATTGTTTATATTTTAAAAATATTTTTCTCTACATTTCTTGCTTTGTTGTAACAATAAACAATCAATTATCTAAACTTCCTGCACCCGCCTTCAAAATTTTGACAACCATCGTTTGAGCTACAAAGTTTAAAATCTTTAAAATTATTTACTTTTATTTATTTTTTTGTCGTATTTGTTTCGTTGTAGCAACAATAAACTATAAATGAACCGTCCGTACAAAACAGAGGTGCTGCTTTACCGAACACGGTTTCGGCCCTACATTTTATTTGTTGTCTTAAAAATTAAGTTAACTTTTTAAAAGTCTTCAGCCTAACTATAGGACACAAATGAAAGAAACTGCTTCCTATACCATTGAACCCGCTTCGGCAAACTTTTCAGTAAGTTGCTCGCGAAGAAAAAGTTTCACGAAAAGTTTCATCACGCCGCACTATCATTCCATTACGGCAGCCTACAGACTGAATATCCGTATGTAATACATATACAATTATTTATGGATCTGTATTAATACATATACGTCCTAAATATAAGTGTATATCATACGTCCTAACCATACATAACCGTACATAGTACATATGCATCTTAAACATTAAACATATCTACGTACATATGTAGAATTACAGATTGAACATATTGAACCTTTCTACATAATACATATACGTATATATAAATATATAGAACTACAGTATGAATATAGTGTACATCTGTATATAATATTGCATATTACGAGTACATACATAAATATTTAGAAATACAATATGAACACAATGAACCTGTGGATGTACGTATATACTTCCCACACATTGAAAATCTGTATTTCTATAAATTCTTTATAGCTGCAATGCGAACCGTGCTGCGCCACTGTATAAGCTAATTATAGAACTGAAGCACTACTTATTCATAACAAATATAACTATTCTGGTATGGAAAATTTCGTTATTAAGAAATAATCTTGTGATTTTTTACTCATTTTTGCAATAATCGCATTCTTTTTATTACCTATATATTTCAAATTATTCAATTTTTACTTTTCGGTTACTTTTAGATGGTTTTTTATATTATAAACATCTTTTGACGCTTAATAACTATTTCTAATCCAATGACTCAATAACCGAACTTTAGCAAGCAGCATCCAAAATGTAGCCCCGAAATAAGAATTTGGTTGAAGTTTCATGATTTAATACATGCACACGCATACAGAAACAACGCATACGCACAAGAAGTAATATATTTTATGTATGCATATTCGTAAAACATTTGTTCATACCAAATCAGCTTAATAACTTACATTTCTATTTTATAGTTTTACAAAAAATTCATTTTTTAGAGTAACTGTTTTAGAGTAACTTTTAATCAATTAGGATTGTTTTATATCAGTTAAAAGCTGTGTTAGAAAATTATTAAATATCAGACACAACAATTTACAAAACAACTTTTTTTGCTTAATCTCGTTAAAAGAAATATATAATTAGCAATTATTTTTTCTATATAACGGATTAAAAAAGAGGTGAAATAAAGCATCCCTACACTTTCATTTATTGAATTGAGGAAAATCATATTATCTGTATTACTTTTTATGTTATTTATTTATCAGAAACACCTTTTTTTGCTCGCCGTTTGAAATAATTGGATTAACAATCTTTTTCCCATTCAAACTTGTTAAGCTTTGAAAGAAATATTGATTACAGAAAACTATGTTTCTTTTTCTGCCGGTTTCAAAAATAAATTATTCCAATTGAATTAAAAATTGATTCATTCGTTATTTTAAAGAAAATCCACTTAAATTACTTATGTAAATGTACCCAAAATATGCAAAAACGATAATTTAGGATGTTTTCTGTATAAAGTACGGAATTTTGTAGTTATTGTTTACTTTTCGCAATCATAATGAGAAAAAAGTAATGTAAACAGGATTTGTGTATGTGTGTGAGAGGGAGACAGGATACAATGTACAAACGTACGTTTGTTCGTTTAAACGTAGTAACGTACGTACAAACACCTAAACGTACTTCCGATTAGCTTTCATTTGGCGAATATGTTATAGATCACAGTCTCAAAAACAGTATAGATTTCCGTACAAATCGACTGAAGGATTAGGTATTTTATCCATTTTTTAACTCCTTTCAAACATTTTTGCGGCCGATTTTAAAGCGAAGTTCACGAAGTAAATGGGTCAGAGTAAAATTGATAAATATTGAGACTATGTAGTCAACCATTTGTTGCTCTTAACTAATAACTCAGTTTGGAAACGGGACTTCCAGTGTTCGAATTCAGCGGATTCCATTGTGTGAGAAATTTATGTAAATCCAAGGCATTCTATAAAATGCTCGGAATTTTAAATACAGTTACTTCGGATTTTTTTAATTAGCATCTAAATCTAAATATATACACAAAAATAACTTACTTAAATATTTACTTACTTAAGATAAAATAATTTAAATTACTTAAGGTATTGTATTATTTTTTACCTAATCCTTTAATCCCAATATAGGATCTATACAGGCACATGCATTAAATCTCCGGATAAACAAATGTCTGCAATTTTGTTGCTGTTTTTATTATTATAGTGCTGTGTACATTCAATATGTACTGGGTACTGGAGCAATAATTTATTGAGCATTTCGATACACAATACTTTTAAAACTGTAAAACTAACGTCGAATCGTAAAATAATGTCAGAATTTACATTTTACAAGTCGTTGTAGACACAAAACTGAGAGAACGTTGAAGTGTCGGGAGATAAAAGGGTAAAAGGAAATTTGGTAAGTTATATAACAGCTGGTGTTAATTAGATATCAATGTCTTCATGTTTTACCCAAGAAGCCCATAGATTGCTTGAAATTGCCTCTTTTCTTAAGAATTAAGGAATAGAAATGATGAACATCGGGGAGAGTGCATTGAGAACTGGAGAAGCAGAAGAGATGCATTGAAGTGGGCTTGAGATTGCTCTCAAATTCCATGCTGAACGCGAAATTTCTGACAGATTTTTGGACTCAATTTTAGACATAAACACGAATTGGCAGGCCTAACTATTAAAGCTATTTTGAATCGAAATGAGTTTTCCATTTTTTTAATAAAAAAAGTACTTATTGTGTTACAAGCGACTCTGGTCACATGACAACAGGTTTTTTCCCTGCGTAAGGAATTTCGGTTAAAAACGCCTACACTGACAGTATTTTCTGAAAGATCTTTTGCGTTCACAAAAAAAATAAATAAATAAATAAAAAAATAAAAAATAAAAAATAATAAAATGAAAACATCTTTCGATTCTTTAGTTTCTCATCATCATCAACAACAAATCATCATTTCACTGAATCTGCAATGGGGTATCGCTCAATTGCTAACAAAGCATATTTTTAGCGACATATTATTTTCTAATATTACACTTTCATTTAATATTAAACCAGTAAAAGACTAAAATTGAATCTGACCTTAACTGACTGACTTCTTCCGATTAACAATTATTTTAATAAATTATTCTTTTTATTTATGTAATAGTAATTTTGAACTCTTGAGTAAGTGTATCTTTATTCTGTAATTACTATTTGGATTTTGTTCGTTCACACTGTCGTTTTGGAGATGCCACGGTAAATTTTGAATTAACAGAAAATCAAAAAAATTAAATACATTACTTCTGAATTAAACGAAAATAAATAATAATATTTAAAAAAAAGTACGTAAAAAAATATTCGCTAGATAATTAAAATAAACATTATTCGTAAACCCTCTGGAAAATTTTCTGTAACAGGCCGCCAATTTAAAAAAAAAAAAAAAAAAAAAAAAAAAAAAAAAAAAAAAGAATTGAGTTTTATTTCAATGTCTGCCCTAAAAAAGCAAAAGATTTTTGAGAAAATAGTTCAGAGGTTACTGTCATTAATAAATATCTATTTATATATGGAAGTAGACGCACACGAGAGTACACAAATGCTAATAGAACATTAATAATTTTTAAGAAAGAAGATAAAGCAACCATATTACTTAGCCGGTAAGCACTTAGTTATTCTTAAACACGGTGTATTATTTGAACATATGTTTAAGGCTTAATCTTATTACGTCATGTGACGAAAAACTAACTTATATTGAAGAAGCGCAAACAATACATTTACATAACAAGCAAGCTATATTCTAAGCAAAATTTTAACAAATCCTTAAAATTTAAAACCACGAAATTCTTTAAATTTTTAGGAAAAAAAAGAAATTCGATAACATTTCTTTTAATTCGGTTAGTGTTTGTTACCTTCAGATTCGAATAATTAATATTATGATTTCATGAATTTTAGCGCCACACAACATCCTTAATTTACATTTTAAAAAAACACAGAAAAGAACATAATAACAAATAAATGCAGCTCTTTAATATCTTATTATAAAAGGAAAAAAATTGCATCATTTTTACTTGATAAAAATGTTTTTCTATCAACAATTTAAAAAATGCTCCTGAACAAATAAAGCAATAATTTGCTTTCTAATTGTTTAAAATGAGTTTGTTTGCATCTAACTCACGTCAAGAAAATATAGCGGTGATTTTAGAGAGTTACTCCTAAGTTGTGTAGAACCTAATAGAATTATGTTAAACTTTGATTGGTTTAAAAAGGAGAATTATTTTTCTAGCGCAGAAGAGCGGTGTAGAATTCATCGCTGAGAAACTGGCTTTGGAATTATATTTTCCGTGATCTAATAAATCTGCCTTTCTTATAGGAATGAATTACTTTAATTCAGTGGAATGAAATACTAGGGCGATCAGCTAAATGTCAATTAAAATTTTTTTAAAAATTAAATTTTATGTTAATTTTGCCAAAAAATAATTTTGAGAAGAAGAGAAAATCACAGATAGCTTTTTGAAATGTGAACCGGCCAATCCTGAAATCGTTTCGTGTGGTAACATGTGTTTTAACAATATAATTATTAATTTAATTCGTATCACAGATAGTAATGCAATATACTTTAACATTTAGCAAAAAATTTTAATATTCTATTTTGAACGACTTTTTAGAGCTTTTAACAATTTTTCTCAGAGGCAACGTGAAGACATGTATATATGTTCTCTAACAAGTCCTATTATTGGAAATAATTTCATCAGCCTGATCCCATACCATATAAGCTTGCATTTGCTAGCCAAATTAATTCCAATTGGAGCGTATTTTTAAAGAAAAACTAATAAAAAATAAAAATAAGAACCTGCCTCGTTTATAAATTTTATTTACGAACCAGAGTGAAAAATATTAATAAACAATTTTTAAATTTTAAATTACCTTCACAGTTTAATGCTTTTTATCAGCACATTTAATGTTATACGCTTAATAAAATACCTCCATGCTCACGTCTATTTATCATATATATTTAAAAACCTCTTACATATTTACAGACATCTACATAATTCTTGCACTTTGTGGTATTAGAACATGCATAGTACTTGTATACAACAATTTGCAATATATAATACATACTCATAATATATATATTACATAAATGGACAGAAAATCTCACTTTTAGCATATGGAAATAATAACGACCAAAATGTCGTCAATGACGTACCTTTCAATTGACGAATCTCATGCAATCTTTATTCATGCATCTTTATATATCGATCTCATGCCTCAACTAAAACTTAAAAAGTATACCGTTAAATTGAGAAGTCTTATATTTGGAATGACTGATATATATATATATAATATATATACACCATGGTCCGATAAAAAGTAGCGTGGAAAAAATAATTTAAAAATAAAAGTTTTCTTATTGAAACCCGTATTCTTACTGAAAAAGAGTTGGTTGCGTTTTATTAATACAGTATTTTTTTCAAATATATTAAACAAAAATTTTAGATTCAGATAAAAAAAATTTAAATTTAAAAAATCAAGTAAAAGTTTTCAAATGCATTCATGTTCGAATACATGCATCGATTTTTTTTGCTTTTCCATTATTATTTTTTTTTACTGCAAAACTGTATTTCCTTATTCCATTCCTTTCATCGGAGACGTTTTCTCTTTCAAGCATTTTAAGTAACGGTATTGGCTATCTGTTTTTATCTGTGCTGATGTAGCTGAAAAGAACATATCGATGAACAAAAAAATATTAGTTCCATGTTTTATATATATATATATATATTGGATACCAATATGATGAAATATATATTTTAAGAGGTATTCCATAAAGAGGAAGTTTCAAACTACATCTATGACAATTTTGTAACATGTGTAGTAAAATATAATAGCAGTTATACAGAAAAGTCATTTTATAGAAAATAGAATACTTTGTTCTTAATAAAGCTTAAAAACTAAAGGATGGAATTAATTAGTAGGATAAAGACGAATGTAGATTTATTTTGCTAATTTGGTAGTGTATTTCTGCAATAATGCGGACAGCGCAGTGGGCGAAATAGTAATAAAACATGAAAACTTAATCATCGCCAGTTATTGACAAAAAAAACTTTCCATTGAATATTATTTAATTTAGTCTAGAAAGAAATACCAACAATAGTATATATAATAATATACTGATGAGACAGAAATGTTGTCTAATAATTATATTTATTATATTTAATGAATTATTGAATTTTTAAAATAGGTGTGCTGTTAGAACATTCTGTACAAACGAAAAGATTTTTCACAGACAAGAAATAAACAATACTGAAACTAAGTTTTAAAAAAAATCCAGATTTTCTTTCTTAAAATATAGGCAGATTGATAGCTAGTACTTACTGATAATTCACATTCTCATTTCAGATTATTCGTATAAAGAGAAGAGAATTGAACTTACCTGGAAAATAAAAAGATTACATTAATCTTTACGTTCCAACAAATTCATATATATGTATATTCAATAAAACTGAAATTTTAAATTTAATCTTTAAAGAAAACAAATAATTGAAAACTTCTGCACGGTAAATATTTGTTATCTTTTCTTAACTATACTTTTAATATAATGCGATTTGTAAATGTTTCTGGAAAATTGGATTTTTATGGTAAAATTTGTAAAGTTATATACAGTATTATCCAATAAATATTTATATCCTATTCAAACTAATTACTACTGGATTTGAATATTTCTCTATATTGTAGCATTGTGCAAAGAATTACACGTCAAACAGTGCTAGACAATACAAAGTGATTTATTAATTTCGTTTGGCCTCAAATAACTAGTGAACCAAACTAACAACAGCCATAAACGTGGTGGCAAGGTATAGTAAAAAAGATACGCGCTCCACAATGATGTACCTGTCAGCGGCCTCGCAAACCAAAAAGCAGGGTTAGAGTTTCTATCGCAAAAAATGTACGAGATACGAAAAAAATAAAATTACAAAATTGTACTCCGTACTGCTTTAGTATGAAATGGTGGTTTGCATGTTAAAATATCTTTATTAGAAGCACTGAAATGCAAATTGTGTATATGCAATCACCAGCTTAAATACTTTTCTAACTCAATACAGAAGTGTGGTATTATGAGGCCGATGCACAGCTACTAATAAAACAAACACATGCAAGCAATATATACACTGCTCAAAACAATTACGGGAGCACATGGTTTTAACAAAATTAAGCAAATATTTACACCGATAAGTAAAGTAAAATAAAACATCCATAATTTAAAGTGTAGTAAAAAACAGATTAAAAAACCTTCACATGCAAATTAAAGTTTATGACGTCAGAAACTAGAAAAAGGAAATTAGTGCAGAAATCGAGATTTTGCAGAAACGCCTGTTCTACCGTCTAAGTTGCAAAATTCAATTGCTCAGCTTGTGTTTTGAGAAAAGGTGATTTGAAAATGTCAAAACAATGCGAAATAACGGAATCCATGGCTTGGCGTGTTATCAGGACAGTTAAATCTGGGGGAAACACAACGAAGTGTAGCGGATGCTGTTGGGGCCGCAAGAAGTGTCAATGCAAGGCTGTGGAATCAATTCCAACACACATGGAATGGTAGACATCGACAAGGGCAAGGCCGGCCATGCGCTACCACAGAAACTGATGACCGATATATCCTGTTAACAGCTCATCGAGACGGAACGGGCAATGCTATTCTGCTCCAAACACAGTTGTTCTTGGACACAGGACGAAGGGTGTACAGCCAAACAGACCAAAATAGGCTTCATCAGGGTGGTCTCTATGCACGTAACCCAACGGTCTGTATTCCTTTAATCTCAAGCAACTATGGGACCTAAAGAAGGTGGACAACTGAACATTGAGTTTGGAAGCAACGTTGTTGCAGTCAAATTGTGTTTACAGACGAGTACCGATTCAGTCTGGATGTGACATCTGATGTGTTTTGGCATGGAGAGAAAGAAGCACTCAAAATAATCCCACATTCGTTCGTGAAAGATCACATTACAGACGAGGTGGGTTGATGCTATGGGCTGGAATCAGCATAGGTGGACGTACGGACCTGCATATCATTCGGAATGACACTTTGACGGTCCGAAGGTATACAGACAAGATACTGAGACCTCATGTCGTATTTTATGTTGCGGCAATTAGTGGTTTCTTTTTTTCCATGCATGATTCGCAGGTCTCATAAAGCTCGTTTTGTGGAAAACATGAATGAAGCTAAAACAATACAGCGTATGGAATGACCAGCATGCTCTCCTGACTTGAATCCGATCGAGCATGTTTGGGACATACTCAGATGACGCATTGCTGCGAGACCAAGGCCTTCTTTTACTGTCCGGGTCTTTGAGATTGCAATTATTGAGCAGTGGAACAGTATTCCCCCCAAAGCCTTATCGATAACCTCATGGCATCCATGGAAAACACGTGTGCAGCAGTCTTAGCTGTTCGAGGAGACCACACGTCATATTAAAAACCTTGAATCACTTCTGAACAATACTTTGTTTTATCATTTAAATGTAACTGAACTGTTGCCCTAAACCATCATTTCATGTTTTTTCCATCTTTTCAAAGAACAAAAGTTCCCTTACAATTTTTTGCGGGTTTTTTTTCTGTATTGCGCATTGATACACGTGTACTATCCATTTTATGCCCATCCATGGCTGCCTTGCACTGTTCTCTTGACTTTTGTGCTTGCCCCTCTAATTTCTTTTGAGCAACGTAATTTATTTTTCCATCTTTACATGTCATTTTGGGTATCCGCCTCATAATTCTACAATTCTGCATGTAAATAGTGGCGTATTTAAGCTGGCCGTTGAAATAAAAAGAATTGAATTTCAAGGCTTCTAATAAAGTTATTTTTATATGTAAGACATTGTTTCATACTAAATGAATGACGCTCTGCAACTTTGTAATTAACTTATTTCAGTGTCTCCTGTAGCCTATTTTTCTGTATGGGAAAGATATTTCTACAGTCTATCGCTATTGGGCTCCACCAGCATTCCACCACCACCATTATTTATACATCTAGGTACCACATTCATAGATATAAATAACTTAGTTTGTCATATATTTAATGTTAAATAGATTTAAGGTACACTGTTAAAAATTTTGCAGCTTTCTGGCAGGTCATTCGACCGTCTTTTGAAAAAACTGTTTCATAACCATAATTTAACTATAATTCTGACCATAAAATGGCCAATAATATGGTCAGAATAGTGTTAAATTCACGGTTGTGTAAGCGTTTTCGGAAAAAACGGTCAAATGACCTGCTAGAATGCTGCAAATTTTTAACAGTGTAATCGCCCTGTATTAAGAGGTTTTTTATTACCATACCAAAAAATTAAATACTGAATAACGATATATTTATCAACGAAAACAAAACCAAGTCAGTAATCATATTAGTAAAGTTTACATAAATTAAGATAAAAGAATAAAAATACCACTGAGTTTTTTTGGGTGATCTAAAACTGACTTGTTATAGGCGTAGCATCGGGGCGGGCGGGAGAGGGCACGTGTCGTCCCGTACTGAGAGGCTTATTAGCAAACCGAAGAGTAAAAAATTGAATAACGACATATTTCGCTAACTAAAAAAAATCATATCAGTCGTCATATTAGCTAATAGAATAATCCCTGATGTCTGTGCGCTACCTGAACATTTTTGCAGACCAGGTGCACCCATTAATAACAACAATATTTCCGGCGAGTTATTGTACTTACCAACAGTATAATGCACCATGTCATACGGGTCGAATCGTCAGGGAGTGGTTCGAGGAGCATTCCAGTGAATTTCAAGTCATGTCCTGACCTCCAAATTCACCTGGCATGAACCTAAAAGAACATTTGTGGTTCAACATGGAAATCCCAATTCGTGCTGCCACGCTACCACCTCGCAATATGCGAGAATTTCAGAACAAGTTGGTGAGCGCTTGGTATCAGATACCTCAGACTACCTATAAGGACTTTGTCGAGTTGATGCCAGGTCGGGTGTTGGTGGTTTTGAGGGCCAAAGGTGGTCTTAGGTCGTATTAAACAGGTGGTCATAATGTAATGGCTCTTCGGTGTATTTCTATAAAGGCGTTCCAGTTTTGGAAGTAAAATAAAAATATGTTTTTGTACGTAATTCAATATGTTCCTTTCCCTTTATTTTTTAAATTATTGTCAACAGTTAATATTCTACTAACTCTTAGCCTTTTTTAAATGCAATGATCATGATTTTTTTAAAAGTGGGAGCCTGCTTGAATGCGACGTTTTAATGCCTATATACAACAATGCGTTTGTTAATGACAGTATCAGTTTCAGGATTACTGTCATTAATCAAAGCCACTTTTATCCAAGGCGCAAATTATTAGTTTGTACAACCACTCCCCAAAACCATAGTACGTAATAAAAATGTAGATAAAACTCATTTAAAATGTCCTAAAAGTTTGACAACGTTATTTATGCATTTTATTAGACACAGAAAAAAATCATCTTAATAATATGAATTGTGCATGAAAACATTTTTTAGCTATTAATCTTTACAAAATATACAATTGGGTTCACTTCGGAGTTTTTTAAGAAATGGACTTGCCAAAAAACGTAACTGACTGTTTGATATTGTCTCTGTTTTAGACTATTTCTGAATTTACGATTCTTTAAATCGATATGCATTTCTGATAACCTCCAATTTGTTTTGATTCTATTACATAGCAACACTTTGAACTTCCTCTAACTTTGCAAAAACATATTTTTATTTCAATAGTCGAAATTGTTTTTCCCTCTATTTTTAACTTTAAATAAAATTTCAATTTCTTTTCTTTTCTTTTAATTGCACATAGAGAATTTTTTTTTATCTCCTCATTGGCCAGTCCACGGTCATGTATCGCCCGTAATTCTTCGACATCTTTTTCCTGTACTTCCAAGTTAAAATTATAAATGTTTGCCAATGTATCCTTTACCAAATTGTGTATTTTCTTTAACGTTTCTTTGTTACTATAGGAGCGAAACAGTTTCTTCCATGCTTCTTTTAGGCAGTTTATTGTTATTTCTTTCCAAGCCTGCCTATGGCAATGCTGAATTATTACTTCCAAAATTTCCATACTGTTTTATTCGTTTCATCATATATTCTAAAGGACTTGCTAAAAAGTGCCCTTTTTTAAAAATTCTTAAAATATACAATTATCAGTTAATTCTCAGGTTGAATCGGTGCTGGAGCTATCGGAGGAAGAAAAATCACCTTAATCAAATCTAATTTCTCTGGTATATCTTTTTGTTTGTCCATTGGAAGATTAAGTGCGTATCCAAGATTAAATTGTCTTTTGGAAGCAGACTGTTTTGTTCATGATGCGTTTTGGTAGTTCGCGAAACTTCGCGAATCCACTCACTAAATTTTTTTCTTGTGACCCAGACTTTGCTGATACACTTCCATAAAAATCTTAACTTTTTTGGAAATATTGAACTTTTAAATGCTTGTGGATTCTATGAGCGCTAATTAAGATTGGTTTTATCATGTAGCCTCCTCTTCGACTATCTATCATTCATTGGTTTATGGAGATACAATGTTTTCTCTGTTGTTATAAATATCCTGTTGGCCCATTTCCACCAAAATAACCCATTGTTATGACGATGGTAGACTTGTTAATATAAGTATCCTCCTTCTTCTATAATTCTAGAAAAAATAATGACAAATTTATACGCTGCTGTTTTGCCGGCCATAACTGCCTGTCTACGACTCATTTTATTAAAATTGTGCCTTCGGATAAACAAGAGTTGTTAACCAAAGTATGTCTCGTTAACCAAAGAGATTCTTTTCGTACAGTCATTCATCGCTAACCATATACATCGCTAAGATACCGCTTTACATATACTATATATATTTGTGTGTGTATGTGTGTGTCTGTTTAATAAGTATTTGCCCTCCCCCCTACAAAACTTCTGGTCAAGCTACACACATGTACATTACACTTTCATTTTTTAAATATTTCTAATAATATTCCAAAGTTTCACTAATATTGGATAAATATTCATAGAAATATATTTCCAAATGGAAATTTCCAAAATTAGCTTAATAGTTTGTATTATTGTGCATTAAAACTGGTTTTCTTTTTGTATTGATAAAAAGAAACACTCCACTTCTTTATAACATTCGATTTCAGTGTCTGGAGAATGCATCCTTAGATATTCACTGTGTAAAAATGAAATAACAATAAGAAAAAACTGCAAAAAAATGAAAAACAGCATAAATTCTAAAAGGCATAACCAATAAAAATGTTTGCTCATTTTGTTATTTCACAATAGTTCTGTTCAAATACAAATAAACTAGGTATGTAAATCTAAATCTTAAAAAGAAATATGCATAAAAAATAAATTTATTTCTTTTCAAGCAGAATAATTTAATAATATCCATGAAGGAAAAAGGATCTGAAGACTCCTTCTTAAAAATAGAAAACGTTCCAACTGCACATTTTTCGATATCCCTTGCAGCAAAATCATATTTATACTCTTTTCCGTTTCTCACAGGCAGTTTTCGTTCCACTTGAAATAATGGGATTGACTGTATCTCTTCTATCTGTGCTGACAAAGCTTTAAAAAGAGGAAAGATCGATTAACAGAAATCATTATTGCGCTTTCTCACAAGTTTCGAATGTTTCATTTGGAAGGAGTCAAAGGTGTGAAGGAACTGATTTATTAAATGTGTGGGATATAAAAAAAATATTTTGATTTCTAGGTAGTAAAATAACTCAGTTATCTATTATACAGGGTGTTGCCCAATTCGATCCACAAATTCAGAAGGCTAATAGTAGGCATGAAGAAGATGAAAAATTGCCATAGAATATGAGTCCTCAACACCACTTATTTAGTCACAAATACCCGGTGTTTCACCCTAACAGAAAGCGGTTTGATAGTAAAAATTTTGCGAAAAATAAAAATATTGCAATAAAAAGGTAACGATATGTACCTTGTTTTTTATGAAATGTGATAACGTCCCAAAAAGTTCTAGAGAAACAGAGTGCTCACGCAATCGATGATACCGTATGAATTAATAATCAAGATCCAAAATGTGGAGTGTCAGGTGCATACTGCTAACGCGTATATTGGAAGCTTCTACCACTTTTTTTGTGCTATGATATTTACAACAAAGGTGTGTATATCTACTAAAAATTTCATTATGATATAATCAGGGATGAGAGCGCTCCGACCCAAATGACCGTTTGCTACCACTAAATTTTAATGGAATTTCTCGTCGTGTTTAATGACAGAATTTCTGAAATTTAATAAAGCAAAGAATACTATTAAAATTTAGTGGCGAAAATCAGCGATTTGGGTCGGAGCGCTCTCATCCCTGTATAATTTATTTTTTCGAAAATTATTACTGTGAAAAAAAGTTGTGTTAGGGTAGAACACCCTGTATTTTGATTAAATGGGTGGTTTGCGACATGTTCTATGGTAATTTTTCATCCTCTTAATTTTTACTATCACCTTCTGAATTTTCGATTGAATTTATCTACAAGCTGCATATCAACTAGTGGGAAAACTGAAAAGAACAAGTATAAAAAATAATGCTACTTAGGTGATCGTGCAGCTAAAAACATAGAACTTACCCTAATTCGGGAAAAAATAAATTTAAACTAGAAAACAGGAATTCTGCTTTTTCAGAATTTAGTGTCGCCCCCGATGAAAAAAAATAAATATAGGTATATATAAATAGTACAAAACGTATTTCAATTTTAAGACTTACAGCACACGGTTTTATTTTATGTAAAATGATGTCATTCGCATCCGCTTAAGAATTCCACATTTGCGATCCATTCTGAAACATCTACAGTAAAGTAGGTATAGGACGTAGCTATCGCGAAATAATACACAAATGCAGCAAAAAGATGCCGTCATTAAATAAACTCGACCAAAAAAAAAAAAAAAACGGCTGTCTAATCATTCAAATTAAATAAATATAGAAAAACTATATTTTCAAAGAACGACAGATTCACCTTAATAATATAAATGAAAAATATGAATATCAAATTCACAATATATCTTTACTTAATAGGTGCTAAAAATACAAATGTTAAAAACATTTTAAAAACAATGCAGATGTTGAGAACATTGAGTCACATGATGTTTAAAATCCGAGCGCTTTCGACTGAACCATCAGTCGTCATCAGGGAACAGAGCACTGCCGAATGAAAGACAAACAGCTGGTTAAATATCAAAGGGCGAAACCAAACGAACCACAAAATAGAAGGGTGGGAAGGATGGAAAAACAGAGAGGAGCAGCCAATCAGAAAAAGAGAGAGAGGGGGGGGCGGGAGGGGGGGACAGGGAGGAGGGAAAAATGGTTAATCAAAACCAAATTCCCCTGTAACCCCTAGAATTTTAAACCAGATTCTTGGTATGTTATAGGATGGAACATCATTACAGGTACTCTTGCCTTTTGCTAAAATTTCCAACGACTCTCTAATTATACAAATATTATAAAATGAAGCGTGTGCGATGATTTTAACTTCTTTGAATAAGATATCAATGTCTTTAACTTGACTTAGCCGGGATAGAGCTGTGGATGGCCTACCCTTTTTTAAATCTGTCATATGCTCCTTAATCCGTTCCAATAATTTCCGAGTGGTCATTCCTATATAAGTATACTTTTTTGAACTGCCTCCAATCCTAAAAGGGATAATATAAACTCCGGATTTATCAAAATTGTCTATAGGATCGACCTTTCTGTATACCAGTTGCTCTAATTTTGTCGGTGGTTTAGCGATAAGTGTAACATTATATTTCTTTAATGCATACTTAATTCTTTCAAAAAGATGTGGAATATATTTCATACTGCAAAATTTAGGTTTTTCTTTATTTTTGCTAACGTTTGTAGATATTTTGTTACAATTATATTTATAAATTAATTTGTTGATAAATTTATTCGAAAATCCATTTTCACAAGCTATCTCTTTAATTTTATTTAATTCATCATTTAGGTAAACTTCCGAACAAACTTGAAAAGCCCTTTTAACATAAAAACGATATGCAGCAGTTTTGTAGTTGAATGGAACATTACTGTCATAGGATATTGTATTGTTTGACCTGCAAGGTTTTCTATAGACTTTCATATCGATGCTTTTTGTTAAAATGTTTTTAACCAGTTCTACATCTAAAAAAGGTAACGAACCATTTTCTTCTATTTCACAAGTGAACTTTATATTGTTATCTATACTGTTAGCATGATTCAAAAACTCAGTTAATGTAGAGTTTCCGTGATTCCAAATTATTAGAATGTCCTCGACATACCTAATCCATAATGCGGGTTTAAGGGTGGAAGAAGAAATTATATGATTTTCCAGAGGTCGTAATTTAAGTTCGGCCAATAATCCAGAGATTGGCGAGCCCATTGGGGCCCCTTCTGTTTGCTTGTAATACTTTCCATTAAAAAGGAAGACATTATTGTTTGTAATTAAATTTAAGCTTGAAATAAGTGTATTTTTAATACCGTCGTTATATAATGGGTTACTTGAAATGAAATCTTCAATAACAATTTTAACTTCTTGAACATTAATGGAGGGATATAAAGAATTTATATCAAAACTTACTAGTATGCTGTTATCTTCTAATTTATAATCTTTTAGTATCTTAACTAGATCTGCAGTAGAATTGATAACGTGTTCAGATGGGGGCAATATATCTTTAAGTAGAGGCACAAACACTTTTTCAATAGTGTACGTAGGTCCTAAACACTTTGAAACAATTGGACGGAGGGGGAAATCTACTTTATGGTCTTTCAACCTCCCGTGTAACCGGGGGGTGACTGCAGTTTTATTGATGGAGAGCTTTACTTTCATGTCACCTGGCCAAACACCATGTTTAATTAGATCTTGAGTTTTCCGGTTGATAGTAGTATTAGGATCTTTATTTAACTCAGTACAATTCATATCCCTAATGCAGCATTCCAATTTATCTGTATAATCTGTAGTAGACATAATTGCTAATTTATTCGATTTATCTGTTTTTATGATAATAATATCTGACCACTCTTTAAGTTGCTTTAATGCATTCGTAGGATTATCACGTTTTTGGATGGAATTGTTTATATGTTTTTGGACATTATTAAATAACATACTTCTAATTTCTTCTTTACTATTATGATCCATAGCATTGACTATTGTTTCACATTCTGTAATAACAGTTTTAGGGTTGAACTGTCTTTCGAACATATGTTTAGGGCCCAGTGATAAGATATTATGCAACCGTTCATTTATATCATAGTTCGTAAGGTTTATATATTGTACCGGCTGTTTTCGAGGTAAATGATCTGCAAATTCTTTAAGACTGTTGATTTTTCTATACATAACTGCTTCTTTTCTGACTCTCTGAGTGATACGGTAGATTTCTATCTTTCGAAGAAATTCATCAAAGTCTGTGTGACTTAAAGATTGAACTAATGCATTGTGCAGGGAAAAAACTTTATCCGAAAGAAAATCAATAACCTTGAATTTATTTCTAATGTATGCTTTAAGGGCCAAGAAATCCAACTTAGTTCCAACATTAGGAATGACATTACGAATGATATGATTCTTGTTCTTCAAAAATGTGGGAATAACTTTGTTACTTTTACATAACTGTAAAAACCTTATATTAATAATTTCACGATCCAGCCGCAGTCTTTCAATTCTAAATCTCTTCGCCAAAATAGTATACAGTACTGGTATACAGAAAGGTCGATCCTATAGACAATTTTGATAAATCCGGAGTTTATATTATCCCTTTTAGGATTGGAGGCAGTTCAAAAAAGTATACTTATATAGGAATGACCACTCGGAAATTATTGGAACGGATTAAGGAGCATATGACAGATTTAAAAAAGGGTAGGCCATCCACAGCTCTATCCCGGCTAAGTCAAGTTAACGACATTGATATCTTATTCAAAGAAGTTAAAATCATCGCACACGCTTCATTTTATAATATTTGTATAATTAGAGAGTCGTTGAAAATTTTAGCAAAAGGCAAGAGTACCTGTAATGATGTTCTATCCTATAACATACCAAGAATCTGGTTTAAAATTCTAGGGGTTACAGGGGAATTTGGTTTTGATTAACCATTTTTCCCTCCTCCCTGTCCCCCCCCCCTCTCTCTCTTTTTCTGATTGGCTGCTCCTCTCTGTTTTTCCATCCTTCCCACCCTTCTATTTTGTGGTTCGTTTGGTTTCGCCCTTTGATATTTAACCAGCTGTTTGTCTTTCATTCGGCAGTGCTCTTTTCCCTGATGACGACTGATGGTTCAGTCGAAAGCGCTCGGATTTTAAACATCATGTGACTCAATGTTCTCAACATCTGCATTGTTTTTAAAATGTTTTTAACATTTGTATTTTTAGCACCTATTAAGTAAAGATATATTGTGAATTTGATATTCATATTTTTCGTCTAATCATTCATAGGCTTTATTTGCTTGTATCATTAATATTGATGCTTAAAATTAAATATAGTTTATAATAGCTCCATGTTTTAACAGAAGTCATTTGTTTACATTTTTTCAAAATATTTTAATTACATTTTCTTTCGGTTGTTATGAAAAAAGGGCAGCAAAAATATATAATTAATATTTTACAAGTATTTTTCCTTTACTTTCTACAGAAATGGAGTACTTCCGTAGCCAAGCAAATGGCTCTAAAAACTACAAAAAAATTAATATTTCAAAAATAAACGAAGAAGCAGTTTTTCAAACAAATTGCATTTATATCTACTTTTTTTTTTCAATACGACGGTATAAAAATTGAAAATGTGCGATGCTTAGAAGTTTAAAAAATTGCTATAGAGTATTTAATCGTACTGCTTTGTTTTACGGCTGGCTTCTGTAAGGTAACGTTTTTTTTTTTTTTTTTTTTTTGAGAAGAAAGATATAGCATACCGTACCGGGGCTAATAAGAGTATAGGAAATGCGATATAAATTTCGTCACGAAACTTTTATTTTTTTATAACATGTTAGAAATATGTAGAAAGGTTCTATAACATGCGTGTGCTCCATCGACAAAAATGCATACTTTACAACTTTACATGTTCTTACTGAGTTTCTACAAGTGAACTCTTCTATGCTCACAAGTTCAAAGAGCTAAAAGCTTCTAAGAGCTTTTACAGCTTCTAGATATCCTTCTTCTTTCTAAGAGCTTCTACAGTTTCTAGATATTCTTCTTCTTTCTAAGAGCTTCTACAGCTTTAGATATCCTTCTTCTTTTTAAGAGCTTCTAGAGCTTACAAAAGTTGCTAAAAGATTTTTCTTCTTCTTCTTCTTACTAAGACCTTCTAAAGCTTCAATGAGCTTCTGAGAATTTCTTCTTCTACTCCTAAAAACTTTCTAAGTTTAAATAGCTTCAAAGGTCACAAGCTCATTATTCTGATCTCTTCTACGCTCTACAAGGTTCAAGTATATTTGACAAGTTAAAAACTTTTCAGTTTTACAAGTTCTCCCTCCATTCCCCCACTTAGACGCCATTTCTCACAACCCGTCAATTGCCTTCTCAACTACATATTCCACTTTCCACATACGAAAATGTAATCAAATTTGCTTACTTCTACCTAGCGAAGATGAATACCATTAGACTGTGGGATAACGTTGATCTTCCCTTTCCAAGTTGTTACCTTTCATTGGACTTAATTGAATGAAATTAATAAAAAGTACTTTTTTTACATTTGATCCTTTAATTTTTACCACCAGTATAAAGAGGAATACAAAAGGGATATGCAACTAAATACATAGGTATATAATTATAAAGGAAAACAAATACTAGAATATTTAAATCTCTGCTCTCCAGTCGACTGCGTTAAAAATGTGAATATATTATAAAGTTAAACAACAACTCTTTCAAAAATTATCACTATTCCAGTGACAAGTTTTAAAATTACATTTAAATTTCGTCGATTTACTATTAGCCAGCAGCATGCAAATTTTAATGTTTATTTAAAATATTTTTTTAGCGGAAATTAATGAAAGTTGTATTATTTAAAGCATATTCTGAAAATATTGGAAAAAGTATAATAAACAATGTGTAATGACAATTTTATTCATTTTTCTATAATAAAAAATATCTTAAAACTTGCCACACTGTTACATTTCAAACATCTGTGGATTTATAAAATATTTTCCACTTACAAATCTGAAGTTAAATTTTATGTAAGCTTACTACTTTTATAATATTTTGCTACCAAGCGTTTATTACTTCCTTAAAATAGTTTAAACTTTAATTGACAGCGCAGAATCATTAACTTTTATCTGTCATTATGACATTATTAGCCTCCGGTATGCTATTTCTTTCTCCCAGCTTATTTTGTCTCCAATAAATAACGTTACCTTGTATAAGCTAGCCGTAAAACATAAGCCGATGTTTCATTGTGCGATTAAATATTCTACAGCATTTTTTAAAACTTCTAAGCATCGCACATTTTCAATGTTTATATCGTCGTATTGGGGAAAAAAAAGTACTTTTTAGTGCAATTTGTTTGAAAACTGCATCTCCATTTATTTTTGAAATATTAATTTTTTAGTAGTTTTTAGAGACATTTCTTTCATTTTGGCAACTCAAGCACTCCATTTCTGTAGAAAGTAAAGAAAAAATAGTTGAAAAATAGCAATTATATCTTCGTGTTGCCATATTTCCATAAAAAGTGATAAAATGTAATGAAAATACATGCTATTTTGAGAAAAATATAAATGAACGATTTATGATTGAACATGGAGCTATTATAAACTATATTTAATTTTAAGTATCTATATTAATGCAAATGACGTCATTTTGCATAAAATAAAAGCGTGTCCTTTAAGTCTTAAAATTGAAATATGTTTTGCACTACAGTAGAGTCCCGATTATCCGAGTCCCGCTTAACCGAGTTATTTCCTTCTGATGGACTGGTGGTTTCTATTATTATGAAACAGCCATTATAAATGAAGCGTTAGGTGAAGATGAAAGAGCAGCCGTAAAAAGTTAGAACTCTGATTTTCTGGTCAGAATGAGGGAAAAAATGAGCAAAAAAAAAATTATGTCCATTTTTTCCCATTCTGACCAGAAAATCAGAGTTCTAACTTTTTACGGCTGCTCTTTCATCTTCACCTAACGCTTCATTTATAATGGCTGTTTCATAATAATAGAAACCACCAGTCCACCAGAAGAAAATGAAGTAATGGAAACGTCGGGGGCGACACTAAATTCTGAAAAAGCAGAATTCCTGTTCTCTAGTTATTAATATTTTTTTTCTTTTTGTATCTATGGAGACCTTTAAACGGAATCAATGGAAATGTATTATTTCATTTGAAAGACAGAGGAAGAGGGGGATAGGAGCAAATTAGATTAAAATCATCATCTCGAAAGAATATTTTTCTTTTAACTATTCGAGACAAAGATAGGATACTATTTCTTGCCTGTCATCAAATTTCAAGTCGTCTGGTTTCATATTTTTGAGATTTTAATTGGTTGTCAGGTATATTAATAAGAAATAAGTTTCTTTTTCATTATTTGAACTGGTATGTAATCGTATTTAAATTTCAGATATATTAATTCATTACATCAAGCAAAGAAAATTTAAATTGTCGATTTAAATTTAGGTTACATTTTCAAACAAATTCATTTAAATTCAGCATTGTGTAAAGACTCCTTCTTTGGCAAGAAGTCATTTATTTTATATTAGCAAGCTTCTCCCGCTTACTCTAGTTGGTTTGTAAAAACACACCTTAAATCAAATGGAATAACTCGGTGAATTTAACCTTTTGTTTTAAAACGGTACCTCATTTTATGCGGAATGCCCTTCCGCATCACTGAAATCGATACTAAAGCCAATGTGCTGTTTTATTTTTTAACATGACGCGAAAAAATTCGGACTATTCAAGATTAACTCTTTAGTTAATCATGTACTGTAGGATTTGTTAAAGAACAATTGTACGATATGAAATACAGGATGATTCATAATGAATGGGCCAAAAAGAATAGCGCAGTGTGACTGCCGTGATGGATTTATTCAGCCAAAACAAGTTTATTCTGCAACTACAATTATACAAGTTTTATTTGGCAACAGGGAAAATTCATCGAATGACGAACTCGCCGCTAGAGGCGCTGTTAAACAAAATGTCGTCCATGCAGGAGAAAGCGTACTGCGTTTTCGAATATGCCAAAACCTCTTCGGTAACTGTTGTGCAAAGACATTTTCGCACGAAACTTCGTAAACAACCAACGCATCGGCATAACATATGCAGGTGGGTGAAGCAGTTCCAGGATACCGGCTGCTTATGCAAGAACAAAGGCCCAGGACGAAAAGAAACAAAACCTTGATATGGTTGAAAGAATTCGTGAACGCCCTGTGATTTTTTTCTCTGGGGTTTCGTTAAAGACAAGGTGTTTGTGCCTCCACTTCCTCAGGACTCAGAGTAACAGAAGCAGTGGATAACTGCAGTGTATAACTCCATCACGAGTGTGGCAGGAGCTTGATTACCGTGTAGACATTTGTCGTGTCACCGGAGGGGCACATATTGAACACCTGTAGAAACTTGAATAAATGTAGTTTTGAGGTAAATTTGAATTTTCAAAATATATTAATTACAACGTTCACAATCATGTTTTCTTTTTGTCCCATTCATTATGAATCACCCTGTATACTAAAACCAAAAATATGAATAACATCTTCCGAGTAACACAATTCGGAAAAATATTCTTTATCTTTTGAAATCTCAAAATCCAATATATTTTCGAAAGTTAAAAAGGCATTTATAATAACAAAGTTTTGTTTGCTGCTACTGATTTTCGGAAACGTTTCTCGGTAGTTTTTAAAGTGCATTAATCAGTTTTCTCAAACCAGAATAACAGTTTTTCAGATGCTAATCAATTCTCGAGTAAACATTTCCCTTATCAACGAACATGTTTTACAAGGAAAACGTGATAAATTAACAGAATTTATATTAACATTAATATTGACACTATTTTTTACTTTTGTATATATAAATTAAATTACACAGCTGAAAATGTTTAATTAAGATTTTATAGTATCCTAAAAATCTATATTTGGTACTTATAAGTACCATTAAAATAACTTGTTAGCCCCCGGTACGGTATGCTATTTCTTTTTCCCAGCTTATTTTGTGTCGGCTCAAAAAAAAAAAAAAAAAAAAAAAAAAGGTTACCTTACAGAAGCCAGCCGTAAAGCAAAGCAGTACGATTAAATACTCTATAGCAATTTTTTTAACTTCTAAGCATCGCACATTTTCGATTTTTATACCGTCGTATTAGGAAAAAGATGTACTTTTAAATGCAATTTGTTTAAAAACTGCATTTTCATTTATTTTGGAACTACTAATATTTTTGTAGTTTTTCGAGCCATTTGCTTAATATTGGCAACAGAAGTATTCCATTTCTGTAGAAAGTAAAGGAAAAATAGTTGTAAAATATTAATTATATATTTTTGTTGCTATTTTTTCATAACAACCGACAGAAAATGTAATTAAAATACGTGCTATTTTGAAAAAAATATAAACGAGTGATTTCTGTTAAAACATGGAGCTATTATAAACTATATTTAATTTTAAGTAATATCTGCATTAATGTTACAAACGAATAAAGGCCTATGAATCTTTAGACAGCCGTTTTTTTTTTTTTTTTTTTTTTTTTTTTTTTTTTTAAATTTATTTATTTATTTATTTTTTTTATTGTCGAGTTTCTTGAATGACGGCATCTTTTTGCTGCATTTGTGTATTATTTCGCGATAATAACGTCCTATGCCTACTTTACTGTAGATGTTTAAGAGTGTATCGTAAATGTGGAATTTTTAAGTGGATGCGAATGACGTCATTTTGCATAAAATAAAAGCGTGTGCTGCAAGTCTTAAAATGGAAATATGTTTTGTACTATATATATATATACGTATATTTTTTTTCATCGGGGGCGACACTAAATTCTGAAAAAGCACAATTCCTGATCTCTAGTCATAAAATTTATTTAATACATCGATTAATAGTAATACAGTTTAGAATGAGTTATAGACGCATTACTTTATCTTGTTCCAAAAGCACTATTGGTTACACAAAATAAAAATATTTTTAAAAGTATGTTTCGTTTTGCCTTTGCATCTTTTCAGCTTTCTTGGCGTTAGGGGGGGGGGGGGATTTTTCAATTCGGAAATATTTCTATATTTCTGTTTTAAGAACATTATATTTGTACATTTCCTAATTCTACAAAATATTAAGAAAATTATTTAAAATGAAAAATTTGAGTGGGGTTATAAATATTATACAAAATTTCTATAAATTCAAATTTAATTAATCCTTTTAAATCCTTCAATCCTTCTAAAATCCTCAAATTTATTAAATGATTATGTAAATCTTCTAATATAATTTCAAAAATTCACGAAAAATGCTTTACAAGATAAAATTTTCATGAATCCATAATTCAGTACATAAAGGGTTAAATTATAAAAATGCTTCTGTTACCATTAGAAAGCAAACTATAGATTTTTACGTTACGTGTTTTCTTTTTTAATGTCTCCTAAAATTTTATATAGTTGTAAGATGAAGACGATACAATTCAAAAACTTTTTTTAAGTAGAAATTTCAGTTTTTAAGGGTGTTTAAAATACTTAAAAAGTAAGGACACATTTTTTTGTATTCATCTAATTAAATTTTTCTGGAGGTTGATGTGGGATTTAGCTATTCTAGAGGAGAAAACCTTCTTCGGTGAAGCATTCCCTTGAAGCTAAAACTACTGGCGTATACAAAACGTAATTCTGGCAGATATACTGTCACAAGCAGTTAAATAATCGCTTCAAAATCTGGACTTAAAAGTAAAAAGCAACATTTTATTATACATTAATCAAACAACTTCTATAAACACAGATATTCTCAACTCAGATATTCAACTATATTCAGATTTTTTGCAAACTCAAACTTTTAATTTCAAAGTTGACAAATCATTCTACTGATTCACATGATAGAAAGAAATCAATAATTTTACAAGCTGGGTAAAAACTTAAAGGACTGTGAAAAATTTAGAGAGGATTGAAAAACAGATTAACTAAGATCTAAGCTAATGTTTTAGTTCAATACGCGGCTTTGTTCGAGTAATAGTTGAAATATATCACATGGTATTTGTGTGCCTATTTTTATTAGAAGAAATTATATTGCTACGACTAATTCAAAAATTACAAATTAAGAGACAGTTTGACTAAACTTCATTATTACACTAAATTAGGCGAATGTGGAACTTAAGGCATTCAGGACTTAAGGGCTGCATTAGGCAAAATGACACTTAAATTAATTATAGAACTAAAACTAATTTTAAACAAATGATAATTTACAATGTATTTTCAAGCTCCAAAAAATTGCTTGTGTATATGAAACAGTAAACAGGTTGCCAGAAAATTCGTTGCCAAATTTCTTTTCTCACCAAGGAATTTTTCTCGTTCCATTTTCTAGAAATTCTGCAAAAAGACTTCAATCAGATATAGAAGACAGACAAGGGATATCCCACTGCTTGTTTATGTTACTAATACTGACCGTGCCAATCTTTTCGTGGCTTTATAATCAGACAGAATACTTCACTGTATATACAATTTTTAGAATCCCATCACTAATATTCAACTTCCTTTTAAACTAATTTTTAGAAGATTGTAAAACACTCTAAGAAACTGACAACAATCTTGCTTCTCAAATAGCATATAGCAAGTTTTTTTTTTTCTTTTTCAATTTGTGAATAAACAACATTTTGACTTTGAACCCGTGTTCAAAGACTGCTATAAGAATCGAATCCGAGAATATTCCGGTCTTCTATCGATCGCGTCTCATCTCTAAAAAGTAATATTTGTATGATTGAAAAGAAATATAATACAAGCAGTAATTAAACAGTGGTTCAATTAATAATGAAGGTTTCCGGTTCTAACTTACGAAAATACAACACTTCTGGGAGAAAAAATAGTTTTATATAAGCTGGAGATTAAAATGTCTTTAAGCAATAATAATTTCTAATAACATTGATTGATTTCATAGAAATAAATATTTTGAAGTATTCATGCATTTTTACAAATTACTCCTACTTTATACACTTGCGATTTTTATTTCCAGAAGTTAAAATTTGCAGTTTAGTACAATGATTATTTGCTAAACCTGAATAGTAAGCAACATTTTTCTCTCATGTTAATAGTAACAATTGAACGCTTTATTTTAGAAAATAATTTACTTCATATAAATTAAATATGTGAACTCATGTTATGCTTGCATTTTTATTTATATTTGTTTGTTCAAACTTTATTCTTAAGGGGTCTCAGGACTCTAAAAATTGGAAAAAGGAGAAAAAAAGAGACCATTTTCAACATTTAATATCTTAAAACGTATATGATTTTAAGACACATTTTTAATTGGGAATGAAATATATAAATATGTTCTTTGATTTCAAATATTTAAAAAAATTCAAGATGTAGAATTAGCATTTACAGGGAATCTAAATCGTCAGACATTTGGCGAGCAAAAAAGCGCCATAACAGATTACGCGCAGGATTACAAATTACATTTAGCAACTAGAATGAAAATTTAGGTTCCTACTTATACTTCAGATTAGAATAGTCACTCTGAACCTAAATAAATTTATATTTAAAACATTTTTATATTTTTAATACAATGTTGTATTTAGCTAATGCAAAATTTAGAAAATTTCAACAATATAATCACCTAAAATATATATATATATATATATTTTAAACAATAACAAGGTCATTTTAGGTTCAGTTTATACAGACTAACATGAAACATATGTTTTGAAAATTTCATGAAAAAATATTCAGAAGTTTTTGAGATATCGTGCGCGTTATGCTCAAAAACGTCATTTGGAGAAATATGACTTCAAAATTTCGGAAGCGACGCTTCAGCATTGAGCGAGTATAATTCTAAAAGCCATAACTTCTGTTGAATGAAAATTTCAAGGAAACAATTATATCAAAATATTCAGAAAAGATAGAAGTTTAACATCTATAAAAATTAAAATTTCGAAAATTTTAAAGCTTTAAGAGTCCTGAGACCGCTTAAATGGAGGTTTTCTATCTTAAAAAAACAGCGTGATTTGGGGGAAATATTTTCTTGAACTAGGAAAAAGATATGAACTCAGCGGTTTTTGTACCATATTTATTGACAATTAGAATAGCACCATGAATGTCTATTTGAAACCAAGTTTCTTAAGGTGGAGAATATTTAACATTAAATTTTATTCGGGTGGTCCTTTTCCGCATGCTTTGTGACATTTGAAACCAAATTTTGACTCAGATTGTGAAAGATTATTATAGTATATCAGCAGTATGAATCCCTATTACAAATGAGCTACTAATAAAAGAATAAATTGAAAAATAAACCTTACTTTTTTTATCAAATGGTTGCCATGTTGTCATTTATGAACTTTTAAAAACTAAATAAATGTGTAGGCTCTGGAGAATATCATAATCTTTCAGGATCAAATTCTAAAATTGGTTTCAGATAATTGCGTCGTGAAAAAATGACCGCTCGATTGTAGAGGCACGTAATATATGCTGTAAATAAATTCTGTGGGAGATATTACGTAAAGTTTCTTCTGTCTTTCAACGGAAAGTTTAGAGATTTGAGTGGAACAATTTCGAGCTAAAAATTTTGAGTGGAAATTGTAAATTTTCATGGGCTAAACGGATTTTTTTTTAATCCTTATTCGTTAATGTTAAAAACGGAAATGTTCCTTTTCTATTAACAGAGAACGGAAAAATCTCAACTAAATTTTCTTAGTTTATTATTGTCCGATAACCAAATCGTTGCTTGTAACCAGTTTGTGTAGGAGACAGAGCATTCATTCATCTTGTAATGACGAGTACACTCTCAGAAATACATTCTTCAAGTCACGGAAATATTCCTGACAGCAGAGTTGCCGGAATATTTCCGTTATTTGAAGAATGCCGGTTTCTTTTATTTCTGTTACAAGAGAGAAAATAGCCATCAATTGAAGAAAATTTCGTCCCCCTTTTTCCGTTGTAAGAGAGAAAAATTTCATTATTTGAAGAAACTGTGGTTAAAAAAAAGCACTTCTGTCTTTTCTTCTCTGTTTCACCTTAGGTTTGAACTTGTAACCCGACTGCTTCGAGTACAGTATCAAAACAATTACATCAAAGATCTTTTGCAAGAGGCTGGGTTTAAAATTAAGATACGGATTTTCTTCATATGGAAGCTTGGGTAAGGCTTGATAAATTTTCTATTTAGAATGCTCGCAATTTTGAACGTAATTTCGGTGAGATTTTGTCGTTGGGAAATAATGGTTGGGGTTTTAACACTGATAGGATACTATGGGATAAAAATATGAATTAGATATTTTTTATTTGACTGTTAGATGCAAAATATAAATATTATATTATTAATTAAATTAGAGGCGAAATTATTGCTTTTTTGGTAAAATTCATAGTTTAAAATTTAATTTTACTATTATGTATTCTTTAAATGTGTTTGTTTAGAATATATTTAAAGATGAATAGTTTTTTTCACAACTTTAAAAAATAATTTGCGAATAATTATAAATGAATGAGAAAATTAATTGTTCTATTTTTAAATTCGAACGTGTTTTTTTTTATGAATTAGAAATTTTAATTTATTGAATATTTGGTTTTTAATTTAAAAAATAAATTCCGAACTTTAGTATGAGAAGATCTAATTCGTACGCGTGCAAGGATTACACGGGATTTTTTTCTCTTTATCTGACTTTTGGAAAGGATTAACGGAAAAAGCATGTTTTATAGAAGTACGGAAATAATTTAGTGTATAAAGGCGAGTTTTTCTGACACTGTGCCAAGGTTCGAATCCGGAGAAAGACAAAACGGTAAAAAACGGGTGTAATAACATGCAATATAAATACCCATCAAGCGCAAATATGTAAAATTAAAATAATTTTAAATATAATTAATATTTACATTAAAAAAATATTGTGCTATTGCTCACATTTGTTTCTAAAAAGAAAATTTTAACTTCATGAATAGCGGAAAATTTACATTTTGAAAACGGAGGGAATTCCAAAACGGAAGTGTTGTGAAAAAAAAAAAAAAAAAAAAAAAAAAAAAAAAAGAAAAAGAAAAAGAAAAAAAAAATAAACGGAGAGTACGCTACAACTTTGCTGCCAGTACATTTTCCGTTTTTTCACGGATTTTGTTTTTTACAGTGAACTTTCTGTCCTACGAAACCAATTTTGAAATATTTGCGATTTAAAAAATTCAAGGAGCATACCTAAGCTTCAGTTAATATCGTTTAAACACTCTTGAGTTATTGTTGATCTTTATCCTATTTTACGAAAAAAGTTCCCCAAACTCTAACTTTATTTTGGCAAAAAACAGTAAACGTAATCTTAATTCTATAAATTGTAGTTTTTTGGGGTTTTTTTATTTTATTTTATTATTATTTTTTTTTGTGTGTGTGTAAAAAGTTTTCTTTTTTGACATGGAAGATTATTACTGTATTCTGTCTGCTTATATATCATGTAAACACAACAATTACTTCACGCATACTCCTGTAAGGATGCTTAAGTGACAATAATTCCCTAGCAGAATGACGCTTAACACTTGTCTAGATAATTATGAACTAAAACTGTATTTATAAAAAATCTTATTTTAATGAAAAAGTGATTGAAAGGAACATGTGAGATACAAATCTCTAAAGACAGTTTTAATTAAATTGTTTAATTTTAAATATACTTTCTAAAGTATGTAATGACGTTAGCACTTGTCTAGATAATTATGAACAAAAACATTATTAAAAAAACTCTGTGTTTTTAATGAAAATATTTCTTAACATAAATTTTATCTTTAATGGTGTAACGGGAAAAAATCATAAATAAAAGTGATAACAATTTTTATCAGAAGTTAAAATTTTTCATACATGAAATATCTCCTAGTCAAAAATATAAAAATGTCAAACTCTAAAGCGCATTTATTTATAATTTTATCACTATCCTTTAGACTCTATGTTCCTGTGTTTTTTTCGAGCGGTTGCTATAGTTTCAGTTAAAATATAAATAAATTTCATAACCAGCTAGCAAGTGCCACTGAAAAATAAAAGACGAAAACAACTTTTAATGATCAGGAGCTTTTTTTTTTCCTATGACTTTTTATACATTGAAAAGCTGTATGACAGACAAAGAGAAATTCCTTTCACGTAAATTCAATTCACAGATATAAAAATTTATGCTTATTTAATTTTTATTTGCTTATTTATTACTAGCAAACCCCGCGGCTTTGCTAGCGTAATTGTTTAAGTGCCAAGTGAATTGCCAAGTGATATTTCCATGACTATTTTTTATTAGAAGAACACTTTTTGGAATAATTCAAAAATTACAAATTAAGCCACAGTTTGACTAAACTTCGTTATAAAAGTGCAATAGACAGAAATGAGATTTTAAATAATAAGAAAAACTGAAAGTAATTCCAAATAAATGATAATTTAGAAAGTATTTTGAGTTTTTTATGCTCATTTCATACGCTCATTTCAGTATTCATCTGAAGTTTTGAATTTTTTAGAAACCATCTTAACACATTTGCATCTTAAAATTAACCGTCATCTCAAATTCCAAGCTTCTTGTCTAAGAGGCTACGACCTTTTTGGTGTTAGTGGCACCAGCAAAAAATGCCGAAACAGAGTTGAAATAGAATGGCTCGAAAAATGTTAAAACAGAGACTGTCACCATTAACTTGCCAACATTAACCCTGAAATCGTCGGAATTTCCTAATATTCTGAAGAAAACGGAAATTAGATGTTTTTAAAGGCTTTCTTGTTGTTCCTGGCAACCAGGTGGTAGTGACACCGGCATAAAATGAAGCCCGTATAGGATCAGGGACTATCACTCTTGATTCGCAACCAATAACTTCTGTAATCGATTTATTATTTTCTGAGATTCCATAGAAATCGTAATTTAGGACTCTTTTAGAATGATTTTCGCTCCTTCCCTTCGCTTCACCCCTTTTTAATTTTGGACATTTATATTTTATAAGTAACTACCGTGCTATATTTAAAGATTCTACCCTCTTTAGTACCGCAGAAATCGCAATTTAGAAAGTTTTTTGCTCCTGCAATCCTCTAGGGGTTGTGGCACCGACATAAAATATAGCTTATGTTTGAGCAGTTTCTATCACCATCAATTTGCAACCATTATGTTTGAAATCGGTTTCGTATTTCACACGAATGCATAAAAATCGTAATTTAGAACGCTGACAGAACGCTTTTTGCTCACTTCATCCTTTTAAATTTAGATTTTTCTTTCAACAATTCTTAGAAAGCATTTGCATCTTTGAAGTTATTACCATTCCAAATTTAAAATGTTAGACCCCCTCAGTAACACAAAAAACGCAATTTAGAACATTTTTTGCTCCTGTAACCCCCAGGTGGTAGTGATAACAACGTAAAATATAGGCTATGTTTGAGCGGGGACTGTCACCATGAATTTGAAACCATTACTTCTGAAATCGGTTTATATTTCCTGAGATTGCGTAGAAATCGCTACTTAAAACGTTTTTAGAACGCTTTTCGTTCATTTTCACCCCTTTTAAATTTCAAATTTTTAAGGAACTCTTCTGAGAGAGTATTTACATCTCATAAGTTATTACCATAGAATTTTGCTTCTTCAACACATTTGGGGTAGTGGCACCGACATGAAATACAGCCTATATTGGAGCGAGGGCTGTCACCATCGTTTTCATACCATTAATTTTTAAATCGGTTTGATACTTCCTAAGATGGCGTAGAAATCGCAATTTCGAAAGTTTTGTAGAATGATTTTAGCCCATTTTCACCACTTTTAAATTTCGATTTTTTAGGAAATGTTCTTAGAGATCATTTGTACCTTATAAATAACTGCCCTGCCTAATTTCAGAATTCTAGGCCCTTCAGTAACACAAAAATCGCAATTTAGAACGTTTTTTGTTTCTGCAACCCCTAGTTGGTAGTGACACCGACATGAAATAGAGCCTATGTTGGAGCAAGGGCTGTCATCATTAATTTCCAAACATTACTTTTGAAATAGGTTGGGTACTTTCTAAGATTGCGCAAAATTGCCATTTAGAACGTTTTTTAGAACACTTTTCGCGCATTTTCACCCCTTTTAAATTTCGAATTTTTTAAGAAATGTTCTTAGAGATCATTTATATCTGATAAGTAACTACCATTCCAAATTTCATGTTTCTAGGCCCTTCAGTAACACAAAAATCGCATTTTCGAACTTTTTTTGCTCCTGCACCCCCTTTGGGGGGTAATGGCACCGGCATAAAATGTAGCCTATGATGAAGAAAGGGTTGACACCATCATTTTGACACTATTAGTTTTGAAATCGGTTAGGTACATCCTGAAATTGCCGAAAAATCGCCATTTAGAACGTGTTTAGAACGCTTTTCGCGCATTTTCACCCCTTTTTAATTTCGATTTTTTTAAGAAATGTCCTCAGAGATCATTAGTATCTTATAAGTAACTACCATTCCAAATTTCATGTTTCTTTTCCCTTTCGTAACACAAAAATAGCATTTTTAGAACGTTTTTTGCTCTTGCACCCCCTTTTGGCCAGTGGCACGGACATAAGGTATAGCCTATATGTTCTAAGTTGGACTAACACCATCATTTGATACCATTACTTTTGGAATCGCTTCGGTAGTTTCAGAGCTTACCTCCTACAAATAAACAATTTTTACCTCTTTATAATATTAAGTATAGATTAGTATAGATATATATTTTTGGGAGATTTGTCCCGCTCTCAGGACTTGCATCGTAATAATTTAATAAATTAAAATTTTCTTAAATTACACACTATGAACTTTAAAGAGTTCTTTGTCTACTTAAAAGGCGACAAATACGAATAATACAGATGTTACAAGTTTAAAATGTATATTTTTTATAATTATTTATAAATATACATTTTATTTAAATTTCCGAGTACTTACTGCCTGCAATCTCGCAGCCATGTCAGTCATAGAATATTTTCATTAGCCTTTAACTGATGTGGTAGAAATTGTCACATAATTACTGTGAAGCGGTCTGTGAGACCGCTCCATCGAAAGATGAATAAAACGCGCGATTAACTCATACGTTCGTGTTTTTGTATTCAACTTTTTGTATAGGACTATTATAATTAAAATTCACCTATTTAAATGTCTCTAGTGATAGCTCTAAAGTTCCAAACGAAACACAATTTCGGTAGTGTTTGTAGTTAAACTATAAAAATTGAAGAAAAAAAACAGCGGTCTTTGAGACCGGTAACATCAGGTAAAGGTTAATTGCCATTCCATTCATTCAAATACGTCACTTCGTTTGAAATGGGAGAGTCTATAATTCTTAAAGCAGCTGAGTGTAAGAGTAGAAGTGCTTCGGATTAAACTTGTGTTGAGGAAAATACTTAACTGCCTTTTCATTCATTTTAATACGTCACTTTATTCACGTACTTCACTACGTTTTAAGTGCGTAACTGAAATATTGCCTTTCTTCTTGTGATTTTATTTAAAAATTTCTGTTTATTAAAATAATAATATCGCAAGTAAAGTTTGTGATATCTGTTTTGTTTAAATTTGAACCTTAGCTTGGAGCTTTAAAAGTATTTAGCATATAAAACATTTTTTATTGCTATCAGAAAAAAAAAAAACCTCTGAGTCTTGTCTGCTTATATTTGATGCGGAGAGATTTTATTTGATGCAATTATTCGGTTCATCTATATATATAAAAGAAAGTCTGGATTTTGTATTAATCAACGTGCAGCCAAAACTACTGAACCTAAAATCTTGAAAATTGGGGTAAAAATACTTCTTATGACAAAGAGTGCCGCTAAGAAAGGATTTTCTAAAATTTCACCCCTAAGGGAGGTAAAAAAGAGAACGAACTTTTAAAAAATTCCTTAAAAATCTTTTTTTTATAGTTAGTTTTCAACTGATGACATATTTTGGTGTATTTTTGTAAGCTGAATCGAATGGTACCAACCAAACTCTTTTAAGTCCAATATCTTTAAGTCCAATTAAGTTCGTGTGATATTTCATATTTTTCTAATTTGGCAATGTGTGTTTGGCGCCAAAACCTCGAAATATCGAACATTACAAGACAAGTGATAATTCATCCCTATTCATTCATATTGTATATCTGTTACTGTAGCAACGGAAGAAATTCAAATTAAATCTTTTTGTCAATTCTTTTGGTTAAGAGATTAAAACGGCAATATGAGTTTGAAAAAAAAAAATAAATACAAACATCTTGAAAAAAAGAAAAAATACATTGATCTTATTTAAAATATAAGGAAGCGATCCACTTAGAAATTAAAATTATAAAACGAAAATATTTAAAAATGAAAGCAATGTTTGTACGACTTTAAAAATTCTGTGGTACTTACATCCGGGCCATGCCAGATACAACTGCGCCAAGCATGGCATTAATTACAGCAACCCTTATTTTTGGACCATTTGATAGTTTATTTAGTACAGATTTAAATAAATTTTATTATTATATATTCTTTTATATAGTTTATAGTATGTAATTTTATGTTATATATTTTATTTATTTATTTACTTAAAATAATTTGCCATTTTTAAGAAGATTATGTATTTAAGAATGTTGAATTACTTTTTTTGAACGTAATTGGCAAACGATAAACAAGATTGGCAAATGGCAACCATTTTTGGCGATCTATCTCATGGTCCGAGTAATGCGCAAGTATTACTTTTTTCAGTGGAAGAAATTGGAATTGAAATAATACATCGCGATTTATCACTTGCTCCTGGATAAGAAGAAAAAATGGGTACTTTTATTTCAGCCGTATTCGTATGTAAATATCGCCATTAGCATTTTTAAAATCGCCAATAGCAGTAGTTACATTTCAGGTATGTAAATTAAAAACAATTCTTTGTTTTAAGTTATGGCATTATTTCCTATTGTTTTACTTTTCATCTTTTTCAATGACATTAGTGTAAAGCATGTATTATAAATGAAATGGGTGAAATGTTTTTATTTTGAATTCAAATAATAAAATAACAATAAGATATGGAAACAATCTTTGTTAATTTATTACTTGCTCCCGGCTAACTTAAAAGTATCACAAAAGCCATATATTCACCTTTCTTTGGGTAGTTGTTCATGGAATTTCTGGTTAATCTTCCGTGATCGAATACTTCTTCAATTGGTGTATTAATTACAATGTTGAAAGCATCGTTTATGTATGAAGAGAAAACTTCATGATGAATTTTATTACAGAAAATCGTATCATCATCATCTACTACATATTTAAAAAGGAAATTTGCATTTAATTCCTATTCTTTATAATATTTTGATAGGATATGCCACTATTAGTTAGGTAATGTTTTTGGAACGGTTTTTATGTATACACACAGCGTTCTACGCTGCTTAGTTTTAGTTATAGAGCTATTGGAAAAGCTACACAGAAAGGTGAACGCAGTTATGAAAGATACATCTACTATAATTACGCAAATTTGCTTTTCCTTCCACCCGTTTATAATTTGAGTTTTGCTGGATGTATTTTGATGGGACTTACACTGTTAGTTAGAATATTTTTTGTGCATGGTTGATACTTCTTGCATGGATGGTACTTCTTATTATTGTTTTTCTGAAGCACAAACTTGACAACAAATCAGATTGCAGAAAATTAGATTACAAGAGAAAGTTCCAAAACTAGGTGAACCCGAATGTGAAAGATTACCTTTTATTTAAAGTTCTACTGAACGTATTTTGGTTGGAGTTGCGCAGTTAGGTAATATTAGGGATTGTTGCAATATTTGACATGTCATTCTACATTTTTAGTTATGGAACTATGAGGAAAGTTTTCAGTGGTGTAGTTGAAAAAAAGTAGGATAAAATCTGCAGGCAGAGGGTATATATTAGAGAGTATATATGTTATAGCTATAGAGTGCAGATTTTCTAAAAAAATACAGAAGGTCTACGGCCTATAGTCTATGCTACATTCCTGAAAATTCTACAATCACGTTAACTTGATTATTAAAGATATAGTTAACTACCAACTTCAAATATAAAATAAAAAGGGCAATTTTAGTACCGCTTATAACTTGAGTTCTTTTCAATGAATTTTGAGAAGATTTGTATTGTTAGATAAATTTTTAAGAAAGTGTTTCATATATAACACATATTATTCTACGTTGCTCAGTTATAGAATTATGTGCGAAATTTCTTTAATCAGTGAACCCAATTTTGAAATATTAGCCTTTTTAAAAGGTTCTACTGAGTTATTAACACTGTTGTTAGATATTTTTTCAAGAAAGATTTTAGTATATAACTACATTGCTTTGCTATATAATTATAGCTGAATGTTGTATTATCTGGTGAACCCGATTATGAAAATTAGTCTTATTAGAAGATTTTACTGAACGGATTTTGATGAGATTTGCATTTTTTGATTTTAAGGGAGGGTTTGAATATGCTACATATTGTTCTTCCGTTCTTTTTCATATTGAATTATAAATAATCAACTAAAAGTTTTACTTCATAACAGTCGAAATTTTGTCTGAGACATTAGAAGATGTAACACAGTAATGGCGTTCATATTGTTTTCAGCAACGCGGATGATCATTGGAGATAAATGTATTTATTGCTATAAAATACGATATCAAATACACCGATATATTTTATTTGATTAAAGTTTCGTTTGGAGAAACCGGCCAGCATAGCGGGCTAAAGCTTATATTACTAAGCCTTATATGTAAAGCGTAAATTCCCATTTCATTCCGATTGATTATAACTCAGATTCTACTGAACATACTTTTGTAGAACTTACACTATTAGATAGTAAATTTCATTTATAAATAGTTTAATGTAAAAACCATCGTTCCAAGTTGCTTAGTAATAGTTACGGGAGTTCTAAAATTAGGTGAATTCGATTAGGAAAGATTCCAAGTTTTACTGAATGGATTTTAATGACAGTTGCACAGTTAGATAATATTTCAGGGATTTTTTCAATATTTATCATATCTTTCAAAATTGTTTAGTTACGAAGCTATGCGGAAAAAGTTCTCAGTGGTATAGTAAAGAAAATTGGAGGATAATACGCTACAGACAAAGGATATATACTAGAATGCTATAGTTATGGAAGTTGTGCAGAGTTTCTTTAAAAATCCAAAAATGATGCGACGTATACCTACCCCTACATCCCTGAGAGTTCTATAATCAGGTTAACGCGATTATGATAGCTATATGTAACTATCTCAATGTATATAAAATGCAAAGAAAAATTTCATTCCGGCCGCTTTTAAATTTACTCTACTGAATTGATTTTGATGGGGCTTACATTGTTAGATAATTTACAGAAAAGATGTTAGTACAAAATATGATGTCCTACGTTGCTTAATTAAATAATTATGGGTAAAGATCTAAATCAAATGAAATAAATTTCGGCAAAGATTGGCTTTTTTTTTAAGGTTTCGCTGAATGAATTTTCACGGGATTTAAACTGTTAATTGGGATATTTTATGAAATGTTTCGATACATTTTCCAGTTTAAAGGATCTTGCTAAGTGGATTTCAATGGACCTTGCTCGGTTAGTTAATTTTTCAGTGAATGTTTTAGTATAAAGCACATATCATTCGTTTGATGTTGATTGGTTGTCAGGTTGCTTGATTATAGAATTAAGGCTGAATGATTTAGAATCAGGCGAACCAAATTATGAACGATTAGCCTTTTCAGTATGTCCAATTAACAGATTCTGATGAGACTTGCATTGATAATTTTTCATGAACCCTTTTAGTATATTACATAGTGTTCTATCGATCTTCACCGAATACTACACTAAATGGTCAACGAAAGAAGAACAGCCTAAATTATGTATGCTCAAAAGATATAATAGCGTAATAACTTTCATATTGTTTTCACCAATTAGATTGGGCATTCCAGGTAAATGTCCATATTGCTTTAAAACGCATGATCAAATTCACATATATATTTCGTTTGATTGAAGGTTTCTTTAGAAAAACTGACCAGCGTAGCGGGCGTTAAGCTGCTAGTAAGCCTATAAAATTATTAAGTTTAAAAAATTTCCTAACAGGTTAAAACGTAATAAAACATTATTTAACAAAATATATTATTATTGAAAAGAAAAATAGTTTAAACAATGATGCGCAATACAATTCTCTAAACTAGTAAATCTGCAGATCAGGAGCCTCGCCGTCAGCTCTGCAAGTAATTGTTTTTAGACACACTCGGGTAATATTCAATTTCCTGCAAACCGCAATTTAAAGTTTTCAAATTACGTAATTATTTATAAGAATAAAAAATACGAAGTTTTCGGACATTAGAAGCGTTAAATTAAAAACGTTGTTATGGAAAGATATTTTGAAATTTTCATGAGCTACTAATTCTGGTATTTTTTAAATGATAAAGTATTCAGGGGGCTCCACCCCCCTGAACCCCCCGTGGACTTATTAATTTACATATGTAACTTTTTATTGATTGCGCTAATGATTATCGTAAATCTTTTTGCACTTCCGAGCCTTATTTTTCAATACTGGTGGGCAGAAAAGGATTTACATTGACGCAATTATATTAAAAGTTTAGGTTTTACGAACGAAAATGTAATTTCCTTTTAAAGATAAAATAATTTTCATTCATATTTTCTGAAATGAGGTGGCATTAAGAAGTAACACTCGTCAAAAAATATTTTTTCAGGCAATCTAGTTAATGTTTGGTTTTTAAGAATGAAAATATTTATTTCCCGATACAATGACGTCATTTTCGACAGCGATAATTTTGCTGTGTATAATTTTGACGTTTACTATCAACTTGCTTTTCAAAAGTTTTTTTTTTTCTAGTTGAAATTTTCGATTAAAAATTAAACATTTCTGTTAGCTGTGTCCAGACGATAAACCGTGAGATATTAGTAACATTTTTTTTAATAATAAGAATTAATATCATAACACAAGCCCCTTTTATTTCAACCTCAAAGCGTGTTCGTTTTATTTTTGATATATGAGATCAAATTCACCTTCTTTTCGTATTTTCGTTTTGTTTCCAATATGAAGACGTATTCATGTCTATTTTTTTATTTCATTTTCCTCTTGCACAGGAAAATCTTTCAAATCAAAATTAACTGCTTAGGATAAATTATTATTCCGGGATCGGATTTTCTTGGCAACGGTTAAAAAAAAAAAAAAAAAAAAAAAAAAAAAAAAAAAGATTGTTATATTTTATAGCAAAATGTCAATTTATTCCTTATTGAAAAGAATGAACTTTTTAATTTAAATGAAAAATATTTGAACAAAATCAATAGAACATAGCCTTTCTTTATTTCTGGGGGTAAATTCCATCTTATATGTAAAGACACAAAAGCATTAATTCATCCTTTCGACGTTGATTTGACTTCAAACAATTACATATACTTTCACATTTCCGATATTTTTAGGTGTAGTTCCGTTGCTAGGAAACAGTTAAAAGAAAATTAAGACAATGAAATATGTTATTAAAAAAAAGTAAATTAAAAAAAGAAAATATTTTATATTATTGGAACACATGTATAAAATCCCTCCATAAGATATACGCCGAATTTAAAAACTCTGACAAATGTATACACAAAATTTCAAACTAATATGAATAATGTATGGTTCTAATTAGGAAATTCCATCATCCATAATTTACCATTTAAATCTTTCAATCATATGAGCCATTTCCTTTCAACAAATAAAAATTGAAAAATCGTCTGAATTGCTATAGGAAAGCATTAAGGCGGAAAATAAAATGTTCTATATATTCCGAACGAATGAACCAAATTTAACCAAAAACTATACAGCTAAATCCGGTGACCTCACCAACATGCATCCTTAATTTCAAGATAATGGGACGTTTTTTACGGCAGTTATCGTGGGACAGACAGACTAACTAACAAACAGACAGACGGAAACCAAAAACTTTTCGTGTCTCCACAGTAAGCCTTCACTGACGTTTCGGCAATGACATTTTAACTAGTAAATCTGCAGATCAGGAACCTCAACGACAGTTCTGCGAGTCATTGTTTTTAGACACACTCTGGTAATATTCAGTTTCATGCAAACCGCAATTTAAAGTTTTCAAATTTTGTAATTATTTATAAGAATAAAAGATACGAAGCTTTAAGACATTAGAAGTGTTAAAATAAAAACGTTGTTATGGAAGGATATTTTGAAATTTTCATGAGCTACTAATTCTGGTATTTTTTTTAAATAATAAAGTCTTCAGGGGGGCCCCGCACCCCTGAACCCCCCGTGGTCTCATTAATTTACATATGTAACTTTTTATTGATTTCGCTAATGGGTATCATAAATCTTAGATTTCTTTTTACACTTCCGAGCCTTATTTTTTAATACTGGTAGACAGAAAATGATTTACATTGACGCAATTATATTAAAAGTTTAGGTTTTATGAATGAAAATGTAATTTCCTTTTAAAAATAAAATAATTTTCATTCATATTTTCTGAAATGAGGCGGCATTAAGAAGTAACACTCGTCAAAAAATATTATTTCAGGCAATCCAGTTAATATTTTTTTAAGAATGAAAATACTTATTTCCCGATACAATGACGTCATTTTCGACAACGATATTTTTGCGGTGCATAATTTTGACGTTTAGACTAATGTCAGACGAAAGTCTTTTTGCACACTTTTTTTCTTACGTATTATCCCTACACAATGCTAGCGGCATTGTGTAGGGATAATACGTAAGTAAATAAGTGTCAAAAAAGACGTCCGTAGGGATAATGCGTAAGGAAAAAAGCGTGCAAAAATACGTCTGGCCCTACTATCAATTTGCTTTTCAAAAGTTTTTTTTTTCTCATTGAAATGTTCGATTAAAAATTAAACATTTCTGTTACCTCTGTGCAGATGATAAACCATGGGATATTAGTAACAATTTTTTAATAATAAGAATTAATATCATAACACAAGCCCCTTTAATTTCAACCTCAAAGCGTATTCGTTTTATTTTTGATATATGAGATCAAATTTACCTTCTTTTCGTATTTTCGTTTTATTTCCAATATGAAGACGTATTCAGGTCTAATTTTTTTTATTTCATTTTCCTCTTGCACATGAAAATCTTTCAAATCAAAATTAACTGTTTAGGATAAATTATTATTCCGAGATCGGATTTTCTTGGCAACGGTAAAAGAAAAAAAAAATATTGTTAAATTTTATTGCAAAATGTCAATTTACTACTTATGAAAGTAATGAACTAATGAACTTTTTAATTTAAAAGAAAATTATTTGAACAAAATCAATAGAACATAGCCTTTCTTTATTTGTGGGGGTAAATTCCATCTATGTGTAAAGACACAAAAGCATCAATTCATCCTTTCGACGTTGATTTGACTTCAAACAATTACATATACTTTCATATTTCCGATATTTTTAGGTATAGTTCCGTTGCTGGGCAACAGTTAAAAGAAAATTAAGACAATGAAATATGTGCATTAAAAATAAAGTGAATTTATAAAAGGAAATATTTTATATTATTGGAACACATATATAAAATCCCTCCATAAGTTATACACTAAATTAAAAAACTCTGACAAATATATACGCAAAATTTCAAACTAATATGAATAATGTATGGTTCTAATTAGGGAATTCCATCATCCATAATTTATCATTTAAATCTTTCAATCATTTGAGCCATTTCCTTTCAACAAATAAAAATGGAAAAATCGTCTCAATTGCTATAGGAAAGCATTAAGGCGCAAAATAAAATGTTCTGTATATTCCGAACGAATGAACCAAATTTAACCAAAAACTATACAGCTAAATCCGGGGACCTTACCAACATGCATCCTTAATTTTAAGATAATCGGATGCTTTTTACGGCAGTTATCGCGGGACAGACAGACTAACTAACTAACTAACAAACAGACGGAAACCAAAAACTTTTTGGGTCTCCACAGTAAGCGTTCACAGACGTTTCGGCAATTAGCTTTTTTTAAATATATTTTTTGGGGGGATATAATGACGATAACATCTATAAGCAATATTATAAGCAAAAATCTTATTATAAAAAATTTTATTGCATTTTTTTTTTTATTTAAAAAAACTGAAAAATTTACTTAAACAAAAATGTAAGTACAAACCTTTCAAAATACTTTTCTAAAATACAACTTTTTTTTATCGAAATGAGTTAGTATAATTTTTTTTTTAGATTTTAAATGGTCATTTGTACCTGATGTAAAAATCGTCCAACTATCAAATGAATTTCTTATAATCTGATTAATATCAACAAACTATCAATCCCCATTTTTTTACTTCCTGTTTTTGCGCATCTGTTATAGTTTTAAAACATTAATAATGTAACTCATATTTAGACTAGTAAATCTGCAGATCAGGAGCCTTAACGTCAGATCTGCAATTCATTGTTTTTAGACACACTCTAATAATATTGAATTTCCTGCAAACCGCAATTTAAAGTTTTCAAATTACGTAATTATTTATAAGAATAAAAAATACGAAGTTTGAGAGATTAGAAGCGTTAAATTAAAAACGTTGTTATGGAAGGATATTTTGAATTTTCATGAGCTACTAATTCTGGTATTTTTTGTAAATAATAAAGTATTCAGGGGGGCGGAGCCCCCCTGAACCCCCCGTGGTCTCATTAATTTACATATGTAACTTTTTATTGATTGCGCTAATGGTTATGGTAAATCTTTTTACACTTCCGAGCCTTATTCTTCAATACTGGTGGGCAGAAAAGGATTTACATTGACGCAATTATATTAAAAGTTTAGGTTTTACGAACGAAAATGTAATTTCCTTTTAAAGAAAAAAAATTTTTCATTCATATTTTCTGAAATGAGGCGGCATTAAGAACTAACACTCGTCAAAAAATATTTTTTCAAGCAATCTAGTTAATGTTTGTTTTTAAGAATGAAAATATTTATTCCCCGATACAATGATGTCTTTTTCGAAAGCGATAATTTTGCGGTGCATAATTTTGACATTTACTATCAATTTGCTTTTCAAAGTTTTTTTTTTTTCTCATTGAAATTTTCGATTAAAAATTAAATATTTCTGTTAGCGGCGTCGTCCAGACGATAAACCGTGAGATATTAGTAACGTTTTTTTTTTAATAATAAAAATTAATATCATAACACAAGCCCCTTTCATTTCAACCTCAAAGCGTATTTGTTTTATTTTTGATATATGAGATCAAATTCACCTTTCCGTTGCTAGGAAACAGTTAAAAGAAAATTAAGATAATGAAATATGTGATTGAAAAAAAGTAAATTAAAAAAAAAGAAAATATTTTATATTATTGGAACACATATATAAAATCCCTCCATAAGTTATACACTGAATTAAAAAACTCTGACAAATGTATACACAAAATTTCAAACTAATATGAATAATGTATGGTTCTAATTAGGGAATTCCATCATCCATAATTTATCATTTAAATCTTTCAATCATTTGAGCCATTTCCTTTCAACAAATAAAAATGGAAAAATCTTCTGAATTGCTATAGGAAAGCATTAAGGCGGAAAATAAAATGTTCTATATATTCCGACCGAATGAACCAAATTTAACCAAAAACTATACAGCTAAATCCGGTAACCTCACCAACATGCATCCTTAATTTCAAGCTATCGGACACTTTTTACGCCAGTTATCGCGGGACAGACAGACTAACAAACAGAGAGACGGAAACCAAAACTTTTCGGGTCTCCACAGTAAGCCTTCACTGACGTTTCGGCAATAATTTTAAATAAAATAAAAATATTAAAACTAGTAAATCTGCAGATCAGGAGCCTCGACGTCGTCTTTGCAAGTCATTTTTTTTAACCCTCATTGCGTAATATTCAACTTCCTAGAAATAGCTTTTTAAAGTTTTCAAATTAGATAAATATTTATAAGGAAACAAAATTTAACGTAATTGAACGTAGTTTCAGTAACGTAATTGAACGTAAAGTTTCAGAAATTAAAAGTGTTAAACAAGTGGTTATACATTGATGTTCTGAAATTCTGATGAGCTACTTATTCTGGTAACTTTTTAAATCAAAAATGGCATTTCTTCAGCGGGGCAGAGCCCCCCTGAACCCCCGTAGTCTATTTAAATTTACATTCGTAATTTTTTGATTGAGCGGATGGTTATAATATATATTAGATTTTTTTTACGCTGTGATTTATAAGAATAAGCATAAGTTTTTTTTTTATATAAATTAATAAAACTTAAATTTAAAATAAAATCATGTTAACCGTACGCAGACAATAAATCTTGAAGTCTACGCCAAAGATCTACGCCAAGAATCTACGCCAAGAATCTACGCCAAAAATGTAACCCTAAAATCCGCTATCCGCTACATTCGGCACAAACACAACGACGTGCTTAAAAAAAAAAAAAAAAAAAAAAAAAAAAAAAATATTTTTAGTAATATACTTTTTAATTCATAATACAATCAAATGCTACCTTAGAATGCTTAAATATAAGCAGATCATTTTCATTTTACAGAAAAAAGGCACGGATGAAGTCAAAGAATTCAGTCCCTGTTGAACGTGCTTGTTTTGTTTGGGCCGAATGAGGGCATTTAATTTTCAGCGATAACGCACATTATATTGCAAACTCTTTTTACGGCATACTGCATCTCCATCTATCTCTTTCCTCCGTGAATAATAGTAAATTTTATTTTACCCAAGAACTTTATTCCAGCATCTTTGTTTTCGAAAATGACGTCTAATTCACCTGCTATGCGTACTTACTCAAAACTTTTCATCTTGTTATATTAAGAAATACTCGAGAGTTTTCTTTTTATTTCTAATATGCCGCCATATTCTTTTTTCTATTCTTAATTTTTTTTCTCCTGTTTCACGTCAAAATATTTCAATTGAAAATTGTTTAAGAGAAAATATTATTCCGGGTTTTGATTTTCTCTTGACAACAATTAAAGAAATATTGGTAAATGTTATGGAAAAATGTCACATTATTCTCTATGAAAATAATGAACTTTTCTATTTTTAAGCAAAATATTTGAATAAAATAAATAAAACATTGCCTAGTTTTATTTCTGGGCTAAAATCCATCTATATGCAAAGATACAAATGCATTAATTCCTCCGTTTTGACGTTGGATTTTCTCAAACATTATACACGCAATTATACTAATATTAGGACCAAATACGTTGCTAGGCAACAGAAGAAAGAAAAGTAAAAAAATGAAATATGTATTATGTCAAATTGATAAAACAAAATGCTTTATATTATTGGAAAACATGCATAAAATTCCCCCAAAAGTTATAAACCTAATTTAAAAAATCACGCATATATATTGACAAAATTTCAAACTAATTGCAATAATATAATTTTATTTAAAAATTTCATCATCCAAAATTTACCATTTAAATCCATTTTTCATATGCCATTTCTTTCAACAAATGAAAATCTGAAAATCGCCTGACTTGCCATAGAAAAGCATTGTAAAGAAAAATAAAATGTTCTATATATTCCGAACGAATGAACCAAATTTAACCAAAAACTATACAGCTAAATCCGGGGACCTCAACAACATACATCCTTAATTTCAAGCTAATCGGATGCTTTTTACGGCAGTTATCGCGTAACAGACAGACAAACAGACTAACAGACAGAAACCAAAACTTTTCGTGTCTCCACAGTAAGCCTTCACTGACGTTTCGGCTATAACTAGAAAATCTGCAGATCAGGAGCCTCAACGTCAGCTCTACAATTCATTGTGTTTAGCACCCTTTGAGTAATATTAATCTTTCTACAAAAAACGAAATTTAAAGTTTTGAAATTACATAAACATTTATAAAACGAAAAAATATTTCGAAGGTTTCTGATATTAGAAGCGTTAAATTAAACCCCTTGTTATGTAATGGTATTCTGAAAATCTCATGAGCTACTTATTCTGGTAATTTTTAGATAATAAAGTAGATTTCTTCAGGGGGCACTGCCCCCCTGAACCCCTTCGTAGTGTAATTTAATTTACATTTGTAATTATCAATTAATTGTGTTAATGTCCTTTAGTAAATTCTACCAATAGACGGAAACGTACATGAATTCTTTTCTAGAGCCCTGTATATTACGTGAAGATTTTTACGCGTCGTCTATAACATTTAAATTTAATGCAGACAAAAAACCCTCTTAAAACTGCTCATATCACATTTCCGGGGATTAGTATGCATAGTGTGCACCATATATCCAGTTTCTGCGGAGTCCTGTATATGGTTCTATTTAAATTCTGCAAACATTTGTTAGTATACTAAATGTAACTGGGCTGGGAAATACATAACTCAAAAAAAAAAAAAAAAAAAAAAAAAAAACACTGAAGCAATTCGCGCTCATTTTTATTTATACTTACGAATTCATTTGTGTATCCCTGTACATGGTCTATACAATATTTAAGCACTACTTATTAAGCACAAATTTACTTAAAGTTAAAACGCACACCATAATCGAAAATGCTCTTCAGCAATCATCCCTAATAGACCAGAACTGTATCCGAAATTTTTTATGTGACCCTATAAATGAACGATAAATACGATACAAATCATATTCAAGCTTCTTGTAGTCAACCACAGTAATGTAATTTAATTTCATAATGTTTGAATTAGTGCAGCAAAATTAACACACTGACGACAGGCAATTTAATTAAATCTGGGTTTAAAAACAGTAGAAGCTCCTCCCTCTTCTGAAAGTGTCTCGGAAATTGGTTTCTGAGATATGTTTTTCATGTTTATGCAGCAGTAAATATCTTTCAATGTACGGATGTAATATATAATGTCTTACAATCTATAAAAAATATGGACAACACAATATAAATGTCTTTTCTGTAAGGTAGAAGTCACTCCCTTAGCCAATGACGTATTCTGAATAAAAACGAGAATTCTCGTTTCCCGTCGCTAATGTGTTAAAATAAGCTGTGAAGAGTTTTTTTCCCCCCGTAGACCACATTTTAATCGACCACTCTTGTGTGACCCTGAAAAAAACATAAGCTTTGCACCCCATATACTACAAAAATGTTTCAAAAATACATATCAATTTTATTATTTTGTAACAGAGTAACATCATTAAAAAACGCCACAAAAGGATTTTCTTCAAAGATTGTAATATTATGAATACTTTTGAGTTCCCTGTACGCATGCTGTAAGTGCTACACATAACATATTTTATAGTAACCAGGTTCTAGTGCACCTTAATAAAGTATATAAATTTCATTACGTTTAAAATTGTGTAACATTATTAAAATACACAGCAGACGATTTTTCCCAAAGACTATAATGTAACGGAATAGTTTTGAGTGCCCCTGTAATTAAGCTATGAATGCTACACTCTTCATTTTTAATACCAAACATGCTTTGGCAAACCTCAATAACGTATATCAATTACATGTAATCCCGACTATATTTACGCGAGTTAGAGCACGTAGAGAAACACGGCAGGCGACAGATAGAAAAACTGAAGTCATAAATACTTTTCATCCATGTTGGAAAGTGTTAAAAAGGATTTACATGCCTTTAACTGTACTTTTTTTCACTTATAGCATGGTTAAACATTAGTTTAAACATCCTAATCCATGCGATAGCAATAACATATTAAAAGCCCCCCAAAATATGCATATCTGGAGATCTATAAATCTACTGGAAAATAATTCATTATCGTGCCCACTGTTAATTGCATAAATTGCATCGATTTGGCGCGATAAAATATTTTTTGTGATAGCCTTTTAATAGTACCTGCAACAAAATTAACGTAATTTACTAACTTCATTCATATTTGAAGCAATGATAGGCTACGAATAACATTCGCTAAGCAACGAAGAAAAGGCAAAAAAAGAAATATGTATCATGTAAAACAAGAAAATTAATTTAAAAATTCTTTATATTATTGGAATACATGTATAAATGTCCTCAAAACATTATACACGTAAATAAAAAAATCTGATAGATAATATTGATAAAACTTCAATATAATAGGAATAATTTAAAACCCTTATTTGGAATTTTAGTATCCATAATTTGACATTTAAATCCATTAATCAAACGTGCCATTTTCTTTCAACAAATGGAAATTTGAAAATCGTCTGACTTGCCGTAGAAAAGCATTATAAAGAAAAATAAATTCATCCATATTTTCCGAACGAATGAACTAAATTTAACCAAAAACTATACAGCTACGTCCGGGTATCTCACGAATATGCCCAATTAATTTCAAGCTGATCGGGTGCTTTTTGCGGCAGTTATCGCGGAACAGACAGACAGACAAACGGAAATCAAAACTTTTCGTGTCTCCACAGTAAGCCTTCACTGACGTTTCGGCAATTAAACGAACATGTCATATACAAATCTCCAAGTACTTTTTTTTTTTGCAAAGAAGTAAAAATCCTGAATCAAAATGATAACAGAATTTATCAAAATAAATTAAAATTTTGTAACATGAAATTTTCTTCAGTCAAATACATAAAACTGTCAAACAATAAAGAAGGTTTCTTATAATTTTATCTTTTTAACTGAAATTTGTGTTTTTGTCTTCCTTTTAGGATATTTTCTGAGCACCTGTTAAAGTTTTTCATAAAATATAAATAATTTTCACAACCTTTTAGCAAGTATTATAAAAAAATAAAGAGACAAAACAGTTTTTAATTGTCAAAAACATTTTTTACCTCTGAGAGTTTTTACTCATTATATTTACGGGCTAGATGACAGAAAAAGAGAAATTCTTTTCATATGTTTCCACTTTTTAAAAATAAATAAATAAAGTATTTAATTGGTTATTTATTTTATTGTTGTTTACTAAGAATTATTATATATATTTTAAAGTTTGTGACGCTTTTTGAACTTACATCGCGAAAATGTGGCAAGTTAAAATTCCCAATTTATTAAAATAATATTATGATAAGCATAGAACGGAAGTATAAGCAAAATTTTTCTCTCATTTCAAGCCTGTAAAAATGTAAAGTTACAACAAAGAACGTAAACGCACGATCTGAAAGTTATAAATTAAAAACTTATTTTTTTATATTATTTCACGAAAAAATTATTTAAAAAATTGTAAGTAGAAACCTTTACATATTCGTTGCCGAGAAAATAAACATGAGAATAAATTTTATCTAAAAAGTTATATATATATATGTTACATTATTAGATCTAATTCCGCGATTTCCTTATCTTATTCTAAATTACTGCTTTATATTCACTAAATCCTTATTCTTAACTAACCTCTATCGTTAATTTTGTTAAATTCCCTTTAATTTAATGTCTCACTTGTCTAAATTACTTAAATATTATGCTTTTAGTATTCATAAATAAAATGTTCCATTTCCGCTCATTTTTTCTTTTAAGGGGGTAGGATACTTTAAACCTACAAAATTTTCGAATTTTTATTAATACATATTTTGATTCCGTAATCATTTCTGAACAATATGCAAAAGACCTCATTAAAAAATTCCAATTAGTTTACTAATTATAGCAGTTTTATTAAGACTTTATATTAAGACTACATAGGATAATTAAACTTTGGGTTTCGTTTATTCAAAATGATGAATTTTGATACTGCGCGCAGTATTACTAAAAAACTATGCATGGTAATCAAAAGAAATTTTCAAAACATATTCATTTCTGTATTATCTACAACTTAAAACCAGAAAAAGGTAATATTTTATTTATTTTTTTGTTTTTTACTTTGAAAAAAAAATTTTTTTAATGAAAAGTTTTAGTTTTCTGTAAATTTTTTAATTTAGTCAATATTTTTTTCAAATATTCTGGTTTTAGTATAAAGGTAACGCTATTATGCATTTATTTTCACCGAGATTTTCTCTTTATATGCGTATTTTTAGATTTTATCATGCGCGCAAGATTATTTTCGCTTATTATCATATGTTTTTAAACTTATTTCAATATTTATTTATGAATTTACAAGTATATATATATTTTTTTTAATATAATTTTAAATATAAGCTTTATATTTAAATGAAGTTTGATTTTTATTTTTGACTTATGAAACAAGTTTTGAAGCATGGAACATAGTGATATTTTTTTACTTTTTCGACGTGTTCAAAGGTATCCTACCCCCTTAAAATGTTCTTTTAACTTCCATTTTATTTTCCCGCGCGTATTCCGGGGTTATCCTTTTTACCTTCAAATTCAGCCACTCGCTCTGTCAGCACTCTTTCCATGGCGTGGTATTCTTAATTATCAATTGGTTGAGAGCGCGACCTACGTCATATTTGTATTCCTACACCTGATGCACAAAAAGCCTATGCTCGCTGTGTTTCAGCAGATTCTAGTGTTATTATTTCCATTTTTCATATCACCCCCTGGTCACCGTCCACGTTTTCGATTATCTACAACTTGCTTACTCCCTAAATTTTTACTATGAAGCGATGGCTAATATTCTTGGTGGAAACTGCGCCGCCGAATGATGCTTTAATAAAATAATGAGCTGTCTTTACGTTTTGTCTCAATTATTTCTGGTGAAACTTTTACTGAAAAATGTATTCCATGGCTTTCACTCGTCGACTGATAATCATCCTATAATGTCCATGTCGTAGTCTTAGCACGACAGGATTCCAATCTTCGTTATACTAGTACTACAGGATTGAATTTACCTGTTCTGACAACTTATACTACTCTATTACTGTTGGACGTGATCCACTACTGATATCGTGACAGTCAGTTACTTCATTCCAACTAGAAAAATAATCCTATGTTGCCATAATGCAATATATATATATATGAGTGTGTGTGTGTGTGTTAATTTAATATGCCCTTACGTCCTTAGCCAATAAATATATAAAATACATTTCTTCTAATTTTATTAAAATCGCTAAAACTATCTGTCCTGTTTTCCTTTTCCTTCATGCTTTCGAGCAATTACTGCAGTTTTATGAAAATGATAAAAAATTTAAGACCTATCTAGAAAATTTAAACAAAGTGTTTTTGACGACAAGTTTATTTAAGCAAACAAAGGCGATGTCAATCTTTCAAAGACTTTTTCTATTTAAAAAAAAAAAAAAAAAAAAAAAAAAAAAACGAAAATAATAATAAATTTTATCAAAAGAAGTTAAAATTTTTCAGACGTGAAATATTGCTTTGTCAAACATCTAAAAATGTTAATATTTTATGCGCTTTTTATTATTTTTAAATTATTGCAAAAGCTCTAGATTATGTCTTCCGTTTAGTGTCCTTTTTGAGTACCTGCTATTATTGTCTTATCTAAAATATAAATAATTTTTATAACCTGTTAACAAGTGTCATCGAAAAATAAAGAGATAAAAATAATTTTTAATGGTCAAGAGCCTTTTTTTTCCCTCTCGTACTTTTTATTCATTATATTAAGAGGTTGGGTTGGGTGGCAGAGAAAAGGAAGCTCTTTACACTTTGGAAGTTGTTCTGAACACTAGCACGCCTAATTTATTTCCGGGCAAGTTACCCTTCTTGTTATATCAAAAGGAAAAGTTTGATGCATGGATTTTGTTTCATCATCGGGTTTGGCAGTCATTTAATTGATAATGATTAAATCTCCTATCAAATAAAAATATTAATGTATAGTAATAGCATAAAAATTTTATGTAATTAATATATTTTTTAAGATGTATGTGAATAAATTAATACCTGTTTATAATTTAAACAAAGTGATTTTGACGACAAAATTTGTTTAACCAAACATGTGAGACAAAACTCTTTCACAGACTTTTTCAAAAAATGATATTCTTCAATTTCGGAGGTGGTTTGGCTACTAAGCATATATTGAAACTTTTAAGATTATATTTTATTAATTTCTCAAAAAAGCTTGGAATATATTGAATTAAAGTTTGTATTTTTGGGACAAAACCAGCTATTAAAGTTTGTATTTTTGGGAATGAAATTTACGTTCAGGATTCTTATTATTGGCAATATCCATAAAATATAATGTAAAGCGTTTCAGTATCTGCTTAGCAGCCAAACCATCTCCGAAATAGAAGAATATCATTTGCGCTACAATTGATCCAACTTTGAGAATTACTCAGGCATGTATGAAATATCACTTATTAGAGCAGAAACAGACGGATCAAAGAATTACTATATTTGATCTAGCGGGAAATTTAAGTATAGAAAAAAGGAGCCTACGGTTGATATTAAATATAATAGAAAAAGATCCGCCCTAGCAAGATTTCATCAAGAAGAAACCATCGAAATAAATTTGAATAACAGTAAAATAATTTTCCTCTTTAATCTATACTATGGAGAGGAACCATGGAGATTGTAATGCGCAAAAAATCAAATTTAACGATGCAGCAACATTTCACTTACCAAAAATATGGCTCGAACTACTCAATGGTTATAAAAATAAAAATAAAATAAACATCCAAGTAAAATAAAAATTAACGTTCATAGTATGAAAGAATACGTGGAAAACTGAATGATGGCGTTTCATAGACCGTGCAAATTTGGAATAGTTTTATTTATTTATTTATTTATTTATTTTTTTGAAAATAACTCGGGGTGAGTCGAAACATATCAACAGTGGAAATAAACGTATTTTTACTAGTTTTAAAGTTTTAATTTGCACCTTTTAGCATATTAAATTAGTATATTATTACAAGGTGTATATTTGTTACATATTTATCAAAAGAAGTTAAAATTTTTAACATCTGTAATATCCCTTAGTCAAACATATAAAGATGTCAACCACTCTTGCGCCTTCCTTATAATTTTAGAATTTTCTCTAAAACTCTAGAAACTCTAGAACTCTGTCTCACGATTAGTGCCAATTTCAAGAACCAGCTATTATTGTCTTATCTAAAATATAAATAATTTTTATAACCTGTTGGCAAGTGTCATCGAAAAATAAAGTGACAAAAACAATTTTGAATGGTTAGGCGCCTTTTTTTTCCCCTCATAATTTTTATTCATTATATTGAGAGGTTGGGTGACAGAGTAAAGGGGAGATCTTTCAACTTTGAAAGTTGTTCTGAATACAAGCACTCCTACTTTATTTCCGGGCAAGCAATCCTTCTTGTTATATCAAAATAAAAAGTTTGATGCATCGATTTTCTTTTATCATCCGATTTGTGAATCATGTAATCGCGGGTGATTAAATTGTGCATATCAAAAGAACGTATTAAAACATACTAACAGCACGAAAAATTTTATGTAATGAATATATTTTTTGAAAAGTATGGATAATACTGATAAATGACAAATTTTTTTTTGGAACATTTTAGCACATTTAAGTAACATACCCTTGGGAATTTAGGAAATATTCACGAAAAGGTGAAGTTGGTTTCCGTTTCAGAGATATCTATGCTTAAATATATCTCATTATGTTATGTTATTGCTTTAAAATACTTTGTTTCTACAGTCTAATGATCCTAAAAGTGAATAAATATCTGCTACTTATAACACATCTAGGTGCCAATAAGATGTGTTTCGTCCGTGTGAAAAAGGTAGCACAGCAAAGCCAATTGTTGGGCGATTTACACCAAACCATAATCAGCAGGAATTCACATGAAGGACTATTTCAACTTTGTGTACTTTTGACAGGGGAAGGAGAAAGCAGAAATGGATGTATATAGATAGAATAATACAGGGTTCTTACACATTTCTTTAAATAAAAATCAACGACTTTAAAGGACTTTCAAGAACCAAAATAAAAAAAATGTAAGGACCTACAAATTAAATAAATAAATTATACTATGCATTTTTAATAAAGGGTTTCATTTGTGTAAATACAAGTTTTAAACATTCAAATGGCCTAGAAGGGGGCAGGGTTCAGCGTGTGGCAGTAGAAATTAAAAAAAATTAAAAAACAAAACAAAAAACAAATACAGCAGACGAAAAAATTAGTCGGATATGACATTCCCAAACCTTTCTTCTATCTGATACATGTTAATATTACAAATTTTACTATCGGAGAGTGCCAACATTAAATGGCAATCTATGTCCATCTTGAGGATTCTAAAGATATGAAATTCCGTGCATTAGTTCTTGAGATATGACTATTACTAAAATAGTGTAAATCCTGAAAAATGCAGCATAGCAGCGTCACCTGTTGAGTAATTTACCTTAAAACGTAATCAGCAACAACTTGTGTTAACGTCGACTGAATCTGAATTTTGATGAAAATTCGTGAATTTGTTCGTAAGATAGAGCTATTGCGGAAATCATGAAAAATTCAGCATAGCAGCGTCACACTTGTTTGACGATTTACACCAAAATACAATCAGCCCTTATATTTATCCAGATATACCTGTATCTGAAGTTTGATATTAATGATGTGAATTATCACATTGCTAACAAAGCGTAAACCAACTTAGTGAAAAATGTCCAAGCCGGGACTAAGCCGGGATTTTTCACTAAGTTGGTTTACGCTTTGTTAGCAATGTGATAATTCACATCATTAATATTCAATAATTTCAAGCGTAATTTCACTGCTGAAATGTAGTTGAAAAATTAATTAAAACTGAAGTTTGATAGCTTTCATTCAAGGACATTGTGCATAATTTCTTAGGGAATAACAAAGCTATAAATTACAATTGTATAGTTCAAAATATGATAAACAATTTTAAAAAGCTAAATTGTCACATGTCATTAAAGCTTCATTTCTTAGACTGTCACATTGACTTTTTCCGAGATAAAATGGGAGCAATCAGCGATGAGCATAATGAACGATTTCACCAACAAATTTCTGCTATGGAGTCTCGTTATTGATCGCAATGGAATGCAGCAATGCTTACCAATTATTGTTGTTTTGTCAATAGAGAAGATACTGAACATAAATATAAACGCAACAGTAGGTACTAATGTGCCCAAATTAATGTACTCCAGTTGTGTTCAGCTGCGTAAAATGTGTGTAAAATATTTGGAAAATGTGTATAAACAGTGTGCAAGTATACTGCTGGTAAATTTATCAGTTATCAGTTATCGTTCAGTACCGTTCAGTATCGTTCAGTTATCGTTCAGTTATCTTTCAGTACCGTTCAGTTACCGTGTTCAGTTACCGTGTTCAATTACCGTGTGTAAAATATTTGGGAAATGTGTATAAACAGTGTGCAAGTATACTGCTGGTAAATTTAACATTTATGTATTATTATGGATTATTGTACGACCTCCTAAATTGTAATATATCGTAATAACCTATAACTACATATTCGTTTAAAAAAAAAGAACCAAGTAAAAATTTCTAAAACATTTTTTTTTTTACTCAAGAGTGTATATAATTGGACTATTAGCTTTAAATTTAAGAAAAAGTAAAAAGTCAGTTTTTGTTTATTAGTGAATTTAACGCTTGTTTAGATGATTTAAACAAGGTGTTTTTAATAATAAGTTTGTTTAACCAAACATGTAAGACAAAAATCCTTGAGAGACATTTTCTAACAGAAAAAAATACGCTAAATCAGAATGTTAACAAAACTCTTTTCGAGCACCTGTTTTGTCCTATCTAAAATATGAATAATTTTTATAACCTGTTAGCAAGTGACATCGAAAATTAGAGAGACAAAATCAATCTTTAAAGGCCAAGAGCCTTTTTTTTACCCTCATACTTTTTATTCATTTTATTGAGTGGTTGGACGACAGAGAAAAGAAAGCTCTTTCCACTTTGGAACTTGTTCTGAACACTAGCACGCCTAATTTATTTCCGGGCAAGTAACCCTTCTTGTTATATCAAAAGGAAAAGTTTAATACATCGATTTTCTTTCATCATGAGATTTGCCAGTCATTTAATCGTGTATATAAATATACATACATATATATATAACAAAAACTGTAATCCTGTCGTGCCAAAGACTACGACATTGACGTTATATGTTGATTTGGAAGTTGTATCAGTCGACGAGTGAAGGCCATGGAATACATTTTTCCGTGAAAGTGTCCCCAGAAATAATTGAGACAAAACGTAACTTCAACTCAGCATTTTATTTAAACATCTTCTGGCGGCGCAGTTTCCACCAAGAATATTAGTCATCGCTTCATAATAGTAATTTAGGGATGAGCAAAGTTGTAGATAATCGAATACGTGGACGGTGACCAGGGGGTGGTATGAAAAATGGAAATACGACTAGAATCTGCTGAAACACAGCGAGCATCGACTTTTTGTGCGTCAAGTGTAGGAATACAAATATGACGTAGGTCGCGCTCTCAACCAATTAATAATTAAGAAAACCACGCCATGGAAAGAGTGCTGACAGAGCGAGTGGATGAATTTGAAGGTAAAAAGGATAACCCCGGAATGCGTGCAGGAAAATAAAATGGTTGCTAAAAGAACATTCTAAAAGAAAAAAGAGCGAAAATGGAACATTTAATTTAAGAATACTAAAAGCGTTATATTTAAGTAATTTAGACAAGTTAGACATTAAATTAAAGGGAATTTAACAGAATTAACGATAGAGATTATTTAAGAATAAGGATTTAGTGAATATAAAGTAGTAATTTAGGATAAGATAAGGAACTCGCGGAATTAGATAATGTAACACACACACACACACATATATATATATATATATATATATATTAAAACATACTAACAGCATTAAAAGTTTTATGCAATAAATAATTTTTTTAGAAATATGAACAATTTAACACCTGTTTAGATAATTTAAATACGGTGTTCTTAACGGCAAGTTTGTTTAACCAAACATTTTAGATAAAATTCTTTCAGAGACTTTTTCTAGAGATAAAATCTTAAATCAAAATGATAATAAACCATTTTCGATTACCTGCTATTATTGTCTTATGTAAAATATAAATAATTTTTATAACCTATTAGCAAGTGCCATAGAAAAATAGAGAGACAAAACAACTCTTATTAGTCAAGATCCTTTTTTTAATCTCAGACTTTTTATTCATTATATTGAGAGGCTGGATGACAGAGAAAAGGAAGCTCTTTTCTCTTTGGAAGTTGTTCGGAATACTAACACTCCTATTTTATTTCCGAGTAAGTAACCCTTCTTGTTATAAGAAACGAAAACTTTTGATGCATCGATTTTCTTTGATCATCAGATTTGCCAGTCATTTAATCGCTAATAATTAAATCTCATATCAGATGAAAATATTAAAGTACACTAATAGCATGAAGAATTTTGTGTAATAAATGTTTTTTTATGAACAGCATGAATGATTTAACACCTGTCTTGACAATTTAAATAAAGCATTTTTAACGACAAGTTCATAATAAAACAAAAACAAAAAAGCATGTGACATATAAATATTTCAGGGATTTTTTCTTGAAAAAAACGCTAAATCAAAATGATAACTTTATCAAAAGAAATTTAATTTTTCCATACATGAAATATTCTTTAGTTAAACATTTAAAAATGTTACACTATCATGCGCATTTCTTATAATTTGATAAGTATCTCTAAAACTCCAGATTTTGTCTTCGTTCAGTGCCTTTTTCGAGTACTTGCTATTGTTTTATCTAAAATATAAGTAATTTTTATAACCTCTTATCTATTGCCATTGAAAACTAACAAGAAAAAACAGCTTTCAATGATCAAGAACTTTGTTTCCTCTCCGAGACTTTTTATTAATTATATTGAGAGATTGAATGACAGAGGAAGCTCTTTGCACTTTGAAGGTTGTTCTAAACACTAACACTCGTATTTTATTTCTGGAGAAGTAACACTTTTCGTTATATAAATATGAAACGCTTGAAGTATGGACTATTTTTAATCATCGAATTTGCCAGTCATTAATTATATAATAATTACCAACAGAGAATATTAAACAGAAAAGAAAAATCATGTGTTAAGCATAGATTATAAAACTATTTCCATCACTTCCTGGATGCTTTCACGAAACTTCGTTATTTAGGGAAATAAGGGAAATAAGTTAATTAAGTAAACTTTTTAGAAAATGCATAAAATGTTTGAAAACTGATTTTAGCAGTTACCGTCCATAGCCAAATATGTATTCCAATTCCTGTATTTGATCTGTAGGTTGACATATACACTATATAATGGGAAAATTTAGTTTAGCAAGAAAACGCATAGCAGATTGAAATTACTAGCAATTCATACTAATAGAGGGAAACATACTTGAATACTTTTGTACAACACTGTAATTTACCTAGAATCTTTATTATACGCCAGTATTTAGCTAAAATTTAAGTCAAAGTAAAACACTCTCAAAACTACTGAAATCACATTTCCAGGTATTATCATCCATAGATGGTCATGTATCCAGTTCTTTACGTGACCCTGTATATCATTTTATCTATATTCTACAAACATTTCTTAGTAAACTAAATGCAGTTCAGTGTAAAAATGCATAATTCATTTGAATACCACGCTGAAGCAATTTACTCCCATACTCAGTAACACTTATGAATTCCTTTGTGTAGCCCTGTATATCAACTATAGCATTTATACACATCATATAGTATACATAAATATAGTGCAACTTAAAAGCACAGATCATAATTAATAAATTGCAGTATATCGGATAGAATATACCATCTGAAATATTTTGTGTGTCCTTGTAAATGCTATGCACTTCGTATTACATATGAAATAACTTATATCAATTTCATTATATATGAAATAGTTTAACATAGTTAAAATACGCCGCAAACAATTCCCTCCCCCCTATACCATTATGTAACGGAACTCTTTTGCGTGGCCCTGTAAATGAATAATAACTATTCTTTTGAAATAAGGATCATGCTGGGGTAAACGCAAAAAGGTTCAAAAATTTCAGTACAATTCGAGTACTTCACAAGTGTTAAAGCGCGGACAGACGGACAGACAAACCGAAGTCATAAACACTTCTCAATTGGTTTTCATTGTAAACTACCAATATGTTTACGAATAGAATATACCGATAGAGAAATCTAGATTTTTTAAATTTTGGATAAGGCGAGTTTTGAAACTCATGTCCGCCCATATATTGATGTATATTTCGTGATTGAATTTTGTTATTTCGTATGTCATATTATAAGGCATTTATAATAAGGATATTTCTACTAGAGGGACCCGGGGTAAAATGGGTATATTTTATATATTATTTTTATTATTTTACCAGGCAAATTTTTTTGAAAAATTTAAAGTATGAATGAAATGCTTACATATCTGGCAATATTTAAATTTGGTAAAAACAAACTAGCAATATATATACTGGGCTTGACAGCCATTTTGTTTTTCAGAAGATAGAACAAAGTGTTTTTAGGGGGTGATAAACTTCTTTCCAAAAATATATACAGGAAGAATTTAAAAAATAAACTGTTTGGATTTTAAAGAAGGATTTGTCTAATAGAAAACGTAAAAAATGAGTAAATTTATTTACTCACAAAAATTTTATACCATTTTTTGTCACATGGGGTAAAATGGGTATAGGCATTCTTTTTTGTGGGAGTTGAGGTCAATATATGAATGTATGAATATTGATCAAAATTGAAAGACCTTTGAGAGCAAATTTTTATTGATCCTATGTTTAAAACTGAAATTATTCTTTGTTATATGAAATTAGGCTACAAATTAGTCGCGATCATCTGTTATCCGTGCTACACATTGGAATGTAAATATTAAAAATCGCTGTTAACAGACAATTTCTCAAAAATCACGTTAAATCAAAGTACCGTATTTTTGGCCATAAATTAAATTAAAACACATTTGCTAACTATACTATATTATTAAATTGGATGAATTAAAAAAGGACAAAGAGTAAAAAGAGTCGAAGCAATCCATGGAAGTTAAACCAGAGGTTCTCGCTGCAGTGAGCCCAATGATTGGTAACTGGGTCCTAGTGAAATTCAGTGTAAAGAAGTCTGATCAAGAATTCACAAGTCTTATTATTGATATATCCCTGAAGAAGATGAATACACTGTGAAGCTTGTAACAAAGTCATCTGCCAGATTATTTTATGTCTTCCCTGAGAAAGACGACATTGCTGATGTGCAGGCATCCCGAATTGTCAGAAAGTCTATCTCAACCAAGCTGCACCATTCGTTGCCAGTATACATTTTGTACATAAATTTTCATTCAGTTATAACTAGTTAACTTTATAAATTGCTTTTGATTAAAAATATTTTTCAGTTAACTTAATTTCTCATTTTTTCCTACAGATACTCATGCTGATATCTATCTGATTTTGAACCTCATTAAATTAAAATAAAAGATTTAAAATGAAACACTGTTAGAAACATGATTCAGAGCATGGACGTAAATTGATGTAGTGAAAGTTGGGAGCAGTATGGGGTGGGAGGGGTGTAGCATAAGATTTGTCGGTACTTACATCTTATTTCTACTAGTTTCATTACAGTGTTTTTATCTGTCAAGAAAAAAATGTAAACAAACTGAAAGTGGCAGGTTTTTGCCCTCCCTCCTCGCCCCACTTTATATATATGTGACTCAGAGGATGAAGGTACAAAACTTTTAAATGGTTTGCACATTAATTATAATATAATTAAACGTTAACCAGCATATACCTATTTTACCCCGGCGCATACCCATTTTACCCCGAACCACGGGGTAAAATGGGTATACACCGGGGTAAAATAGGTATAGTCTTTTACACAAAAATTAAAACAAAAAGGAAACAAAAATTATGTTTAATTTAGACCTAAGATACATAATGTAAAAAATATTGAACAAAAACATGATTATATTTCATAATGTTTCTGCTATGAAACATTAAAATTAAAAAAGCTGTTTTTTATACCCATTTTACCCCGGGTGACCCTATAAAACATCAAATGTCACCTTTGGATTAGCGATAGAAGCAAAAAAGAAAGAGTAGAAAAGACAGAGGAAAATACAAGTCTAAATTACTTTTTCAACTAAAGGTGGACAGACATGAAAGAAGTTAGAGAAGAGGAATTCTGATCAAGTATTAGTTCATAATTAATTCCATCTATCTCTTTTTAATTCTGATTAAAACAATTTCTTTGTTATTTCAAATGAATGCAGTAAGTAAGAATGTAAGAGTGTAGTCTTTTAGATTATTGCATTTTTAAAACATTTAATCTCTGTTTATTATGTTCCAAATCGGCAGTTCTAAATTTCTTCAAAGTTAAAAATATTTTTTCTTCAAAAAGTTAACGACCTATTTACTAGAGGGTTTTTTTTTTAGGAATTATGTTCTAAGGTTTACAGGATGTCTCAAAATATAGTGACAAACTTTTAGAGGAAGTAGAGCACATCATAAGGATTGAGAATTGCATATCAAACCATATGGCCATGGGCGAAAACTTCATCGGAAAGTGATATCAGAGTACGAGAAATAAAGGACAGAAGATTGGTAGGTGCCTCCTCATACTGAAACCACATGTTGCGTCTCACATTTTGTGGCATAGGGTGAAGTAAGCCTGGAGTACCTGTTCGAAAAAGTGGAGATAATTCATTTTTCTTAGAAATGATGACAACTGGTAAGGTCCGACTAAGAAATCGCGACCAAACGCTGTCTACGACATCCAACATAGTCTTGTTCCATGAAGGGCATGCGTTATGGTTATTTATGGCTCATTATAGTTACTACCTCTTATTAATGACACATATTCACTAAAATTGTAATACCATTCAAAAAATATTCGACACTCCGGTACATCTCTCTGTGGGAACAGTTCTTGATACTATCCTTGAGCTGTTCGTGCATAGCCATCCGCCAATTTGTACACTAAGTGAATGTCTGCCAGCTCTCTGCATGTTCTTCTTAAGGCGAGTACTGCTCAATGACTGCGATAAAGCAGATATTTCCCCTCCAGTGCTCTCCTCAACATCACCACCTAGCGGTGCACGATGATGTTTCCGGTCATGGGTTGATATTCAACTATCAATCCGTATTATGTATCCTACCTCCCCTAAAAGTTTGTCTCTAAATTTTTGAGACACCTTGTATATTAGTTTCAAATCAAGTATTAATTATTTAAACTTTTAAAAATTTAGTTTATTATATCTGCAAATTTCAGCTTCAACTTATTTTGTTTTGTGATTTATTACAATACCAGAGCATGATTATCGCAGAGGTAAACTTCTACCAAGCATTTAAAAAAAAAAGTTTTTTATTTAAAACAGAAAATCTGCATTAAAATAAGGCAAAAAATTCCATATTAAAATAGTGGAGGATATTTGCTACTGCGGTAATTGATCCTTGTATACTACCATTAAAATAGACTATACTTTTTTAGAATATGTAATGCTATTAAATACTGAAGAAGTAATATATATATATATATATATATAACCATTATATAATTACAATTCATCATCTATTATTTCCAATTACTAAAATTAAATTAATAAATTTAGCTTCAGTACATAATACTGACATTATACAAAATAAAATTGGAACCTTTAACTTGTAATACAAAATCAAGCACAATACGACTAATTCATTAGTAAATTGCGGACGATTAAACCATATAAAACATATGAAAAACCACATAATTTTGATACAATAACCTATTAAAGACAAAAGATAGAAACAAACAGCGAAATATTGTTGAACCATTAAAAAACGTATAGAAAACAAATAACAGGTCAATTGGATGGATGTAGCAGTAAACTTATATAGCATTTCACTTATTCAGTGGTACATTAAATACAAATATAAGCAAAAACATTGTCGATTTCTGTAATAGAATCCAGCAATAAGCCAAAAATTGAATTCCATTGTGTACTCGATCGACTATACACCAAAAAATATAAATTTACCATGCCATATAAAATGAATTAAATAAATCATTAACCAATGCAAAATTTATAATAATAAACGATATGTAAAAGAATTTTGTAACATTTAAATTTAAGACATACCCAGCAATAGAATTGCTATGACCATATCACAGTCACAAACAAGTATCCTATTTTAGCACAGCAAAAATCTCGCTTAATTAAATGGTGCAATTGAAAGCGAATCCTTACGATTTCAAATCATCACCGCTTGCAGATAATATTACCATTCTTATGGATATAATAATATAATTAACTTGAATAGTCTATATAATAAAAATTGTTATGTGCTATTTTAAAGATCCTCGAATAAATTATTACTAAAAATTACAAAAAAAGGAGATTTTTAAAACAATCAGGTAATAAATAAGATATATGATATAATATAATAAGGTAAGGTTAGTTAAGGCAAATGGACCCACGAGGTAACTGGGCCATAGGCTATTTTATAAAAAATTGATGATGTTTTTTAAGTTTTAGTTTTTGTGAACAATGCACCTTAATCTCTACTTCCTAAAACAACGTGTGTCATTTCAATCATAACTCTCACTTTGTTGTGATAGGTTGTCAAAAATTTCTTTTTTTAAAGCAACGTCAATATGGTTGAACTTCCTCGGCTTTTTATTAAAATACTGTAAGTACTTTTATTAAACAATCATTTTTTAAAAAGATTAGGCATATAACTACATTAATATTACTAGGTATCTATACATATTTGCTTCATGTTTCAAATGCAAGCCCGGTGTCCCAGTTACCCCAAACATTTTTAAAGAATGGTGTAACTGGGACATGTATCCGGGGTAACTGTACCATACTGGATCCAGTTACCCCAATAGTTATAAATATTTTTTTTGAGTTTCTCTTACTACGGGAAATAAATTTCTCCATTGTTTTTTTTTTTTTTTTGCTCACAATAAAGAAAATTATAGAATACTTTATTAAAATTACGTAATAAAATTTAAAAAAAAGACATATTGGGTGGTATCAAACCAAATTTCTTGACCCCTTGAGAGGCAGTGATGCCGTTGTGGCATCACATAATTTTAATCCCTAATTGCCACATTGGCACCGGAATTTTATAAAGAAAATTTCACCTTTATTAAGTACGCGAAAATATACTTTTACATGTTTAGAAATAGATTCTCTTGCAAATACTGGTGTCATTAAATTATATCAACATTTACGAAAGGTAGTACCTTGCCCCTGAAAGCGAGATAGCCAAACCTTAAAATTGTACCATACTTAAGTACATACGTAGCCGTTTGTTCATAGATTTACCTTGCTATTTTTTTCCTTAAAATACCCATGTAACTTTTATACTTATTACCTATACTAAAGTACATAAGTACTTACTTAATTTTTATGTTTTTGGTATAAATAAATCTAATATCTTCACTTTTAGTGCTTTTTGTAGACACATTGACAGCAAAGGTTTCCCTTACAACGCTCTTTAGTTGATATATAACTTACATGATCTGCCTGGTTTAATTTTTTTTAAGTTGTTTACATTTTTTCAAACAGGACCTGATATCCCATATGAAAAAAAAAAAAAAAAAAAATCAACGCGTGTGGAATATAGACCCTTCTGGTCCACTTACCCCATTTTTATGGGGCAACTGGACCCATGAGAAAAGAAAGATGAAATATGCATATTTTTATATTTTTCAATATTAAAATGTAATTTTGAGCATTTCTATCTGATGGAGGGAACCTAACTAAACACATTTACAGAAGTTCAGACTTTAATTCAAATGAACATTAGCTTTTTGAAGCTGAATTTTCAGAAGCTCCAGAGTCACATTGTGAAATCATGGCCCAGTTGCCCCAACTAACCTTATGGCAACAAAATTATTTTAGAACTGAATAAATGATTATTGAACTTAAAAAAAATTTAAAATGAAAAATATGTATTCACCATCATGGCGAAAAGAAGAAGAAATAAATTGTAGTGGTACCATCTATTGGAAATTATCAAAAATAATTGTAGAAAAATTGCAAATTGCAGATATTTGAACCACATTAATTCACTTTAAAACAGCAAATAACACCATTCCAAAACAACTCAACAGAATATCGGTAATAATCATTTAGCATCTTTAATATAATGATTATAATTACTTTTAATAATTTTACTTAAGAATAAATAAATTAAAAATAATTTCAAATAAGTTACAATTATAATAATATAAAAGTTTGTTTCTATTAATCACTTAATTAATTTAATGTTATATATTTTAAATGTTTCTTTACAGATTTGGGGGGGGGGGGGGATGTATATACAAACAAGTTACAAAATTTTTACATACTGATAAATATATGTATCATACACTGTATTAGCGTCCACTATTATAAATTATAATACTTTAAAGTAAATCAATAAAAGTGATGTAAATGATGTAAATTAATATAATGTAAATATTTTTATACAGTACTAAGGACAGCAGATATATATCTATTTATATAAAATCCAAGTCTCTGTGTGTCCCTCACCATTCCGGTAGGACCGCCTCATTGAAATGAGTAATTGTTGAAAAATATTAATGCAGGTTACCACAGTAGCGTCAAATGTTAGCCAACTTGGCGATAGCTGGCTAATTTGGCGAAATTCCTATTTAAAACCATTAATCTTTCATAATGGAGGTCACCGAAATTTAATTTAAACTCCAGTCTTTTAAGATATTTTTTTCGAAATCTATGTGTGAGAATTTAAAGTACATCTTTACATCTCCCTCCCGATGCTACTAGTAAAATAACCACCAATAGACAACGGTGTACTGTGTGAGCTCCTAACTACCCGATTTTAATGTGCTTTAGGTACTTTTCCAGTATAGGTGCCTTGGCGAAAAAGGAAATTTGGTAACATATTTTCCGGGAACCTATTCACTGTTTCATTTTATATACAAACGCATTTTTTTCGATATTTATACGATTTATTTAACATAAAAAAACCGTCGTTTCTCTAATTTTATACAGAAACAGATATAATTTGTACATAAAAACATCAATAATATACATATAAAGCAAACAAAACGCTCATTAAATTTGTTTTCATAGCTGTTTATATGATTTGACAACAAATCTCGATATTTTCCCGTTATACGGACACCATGCCAAAATGTATGCTAATGCGCCAATTATTTCAAAATGCTAAAAGATATTTGTAATTTTATGCCAGCAGTTTAATATGAGTTTTATTTTATTGCTTTATTTTATAGTAGTTATTTGTTCACTTATTTTAAGTATATATTTGTGATTTGATGGAATAGTTCGTAAAAGTCTGGAATTTTCAAATGTTATATTTTTAAATGCTCACTTTAGTATCGACAATGGTTTTTCTTTTCTTTTTCAAATGCTTCAATTCACGATTTTGCGCCAACTATTACGCTTGGCGACAATGGTGTCCGCATAATGGAAAAGTACCCAAATCTCACTTTCTGATGCCCAAATTACACCAAGCTTTTTTTAAAAAATGCCAAAGCCCCACAGTGGAAAAGTACCAAACTGTCTATTATTTTGCGCTATCCGTGTTATAGTTTGTACTATACGCAAGGGGAGTGGAGCGAAGAGATTAAACATTAAATATTAAAGTTTCGGCACAGATGTCATATACACAACGGGTACTTAACTGGCGCCAAAGTGTGGTAATTTTGCTTGATATGGTAATCCGGATGTTGTTGTTTATGCTGTTGACGTTTTCGCCAAATTGGCGTCGGAAAAAAATCGCGCCAATATATGATAACGTATATGACAACTGTGCCAAAGTTTCTATAAAGCAGTATAAGACTAAAAAATTAAGAATAAAATAAATGCAAAATAAGACTAAAGAAGAAAGAAAAATCATGCGTTAAGCATAGAATATGAAACACTATCCAACACATCCTGAATGCTTTAACAAAACTTCGTTATTTAGGAAAATAAGGTAAATAAGATAACGTTACTTCTTAGATATCCCGTCGACCAATTTCGCCAAATTATATAAATCGCCAAATCAATGGTAAAACATTAATAAAAATACAAATAAAACTTCGAATTAATGATTTTATTGGCCATTATTGGCATTTAATCTTACAGTTAATTTATTAATGGCAACCATTATTGGCAATTAATCTTACAATTTGGCGACAGTAATTTGGTCGACGGGATAACTATGAAGTACCACGATAACTAAGTAAACATTTTAGAAAACGCATAAAAAAATTTATATCAGCAGTTACCGTCCATAGCCATTAGTACCGTTATTATGTGCCACTATTTAGCTAAAATTTAATTTAAACTACTCTTAAAACTACTGAAATCACATTTCCAGATGTTATCATCCACAGACGGTTATGTATCCAATTCTTTGCGTGACCATTTATATCATTTTATCTATATTCTACAAACATTTCTTAGGAAACTAAATGCAGTTCAGCGTAAAAATGCATAACTCCTTTAAAAACCACACCTTTAAGCAATTTACTCTCATACTCAGTAATCCTTACGAATTCTTTTGTGTAGCCCTGAATATGAACTGTAGCATTTATACACACAGTATAGTATGCATAAATGTAGTGAAACATAAAAGCGCATATCATAATTAAAAATTCATTTCTAGCAATCATTGCTTATGTACAATACTTCGGAGAAAAGTTTCTTGGCGAGAAAGAAGTTTGCCAACGTATTTTCTGGCAACCTATTTACTGCTTCATACTCACAAGCAATTTTTTCCATATGTATACAATTTGACACAGATGTCATATATTGGCGCGATTTTTTTCCGAAGCCAATTTGGCGAAAACATCAACATCATAAACAACATTCGGGTTACCATTACAAGCAAAATAACGACACTTTGGCGTTAGTTAAGTACCCGGTGCGTATATGACATCGGCGTCAAAACAAAATCGCGCCAGTATGGGCGTATATGACATCTGTGCCGACAATTTAATATAAAAAAAGCTATTTACCCATTTTTATAAAGAAACAGGGCACAGATGTCATATTCGCCCCATATTGGCGCGATTTTTTTCGGTTGCCAATTTGGCGAAAACATCAACAGCATAAACAACATAATCCGGGTTACCACATCAAACAAAATAACGACACTTTGGCGCCAGTTAAGTACGCGTTGCGTATATGATATTGGCGTCAGAAAAAATCGCGCCAATATGGGGCGAATATGACATCTGTACCAGAAACAGAAGTATTTTGGTACAGATGTCATATTCGCCCCATATTGGCGCGATGTTTTTCGGTTGCCAATTTGGCGAAAACATCAACAGCATAAACAACATAATCCGGGTTACCACATTAAGCACTTTGGCGCAAGTTAAGTACCTGTTGCCTATATGATATTGGCGACAGAAAAAAATCGCGCCAATATGGGGCGAATATGACATCTGTTCCAGTATTTTTTGTACAGATGTCATATACGCATGGGGGTTGGCGTGATTTTTCTATGACGCTAATTTGGCAGAAATCTCGCTTTCGAATACCAGTTACTTATATATTTTTCAATTATTTGCTATCATTTTGAAAAGGAAATAACTATAAATAAATAAAATTTTGAATAATAACTATAGAACAAAGCAGTTTATATAATTAAGAAACAGAAAATAAAAGTAAATAAACAATTTATTAATAAATAAAAAACAATAGCCGGGTTACCATAGCAGGCAAAATAAAACCATTTTGGCGCCAGTTAGATATCCCAGTTCATATCTGAAATCCGTGCCGTAATTTGTATATAAAAAAATTATATATATTTAGAAACGATTTTTTTATGTATATAAGTGCATATATAAACAAAGATATATGCACTATATATAAGTGTATTAGATTTGTTTTCATAGCTGTTTATATATTTTCGCAACATATCTCACTTTCTGATGCCCGAATCGCGCCAAGCTTTTTTTAAAAATGCACTACAATGGAAAAGTACTTAAATAAATAATTAACAGAAATAACAAATTATACAAACTAAAACTTTTTATTTCGAGATCAAAGCATTGTTTTTAATTTCGATTAAAAATACATATATCCTTTGATAACTTCAATTGAAATTAGGTTCACAGCTTAATATCTCATTCTATAAACCTAAACAAACACAAGTGATTCATTCATCGTGAAACGTCAAAAATATTAAATCATTGAGGTAATCATTCACAAAGTAAGTTCTCCAACAACCAATAGGCAATATTCTAATGACGTCATAGTAGGTAAAATGGTGGCGGTATCGTTTGTTTATGGTTTGTAATCACAAAGATTTAATTTTGCAATGTCTCTTAGTTATATTATTTTATTGTCATATTTATGAGCTCAGAACAAAAGCCTAATTTTTCATTATTTAGTTATTAAAGACGGAACAAAATCATAAATGCATGATTTGAAAATTTTAAATAATTTTCTTTCTTAATACTGAAAAATAACATCGGGAAGTAACAGCGGGTTTAAGTTAAACAAGTTTAACTGTTTAATTCTGTTGTAATATTCAAAATAACTGTATTTATTAGATTTCAGTACTCAACATCAGGGCCCGATTAAACTTTGAAGTTAGAGGAATTACAATGTCATTTCAGGACCTTTCTTTTGGAGAAACTTTTCTAAATTCCATATATACATGGAAAATCTTCAGTGTTAGAAATATTATTCCTAGGACTGACATAACACGAGAACTGCCTGCAATTTTACACAAGTTTTTGAAAGCTACTTTATATCAGAAATTTTACTAAAAACTGGTTACTTTTTTGTTATAGCGGCCCGCACTATTAGGATTATGACAAGTTGCAGCCAATTTCGCCAACGTCGTAACCAAGATCGTGAAGCACACACATATAATACCATATAATACCATTTCATGAAATCGTATACGATAATTTAATAGTTTTTAACCTTACTTCAAGTGTGTTATTTATTTATTTTTAAGGCTCAACAATCTAAATTGTCCAATATATGAATTTAAAAAAATGTAAACAAAAATTGAATAGACATGACTGCAAAAAGCCTCAAATCTGCATAACACTTGGAACCAAACTGTGCAGATTAGTGGTCTTCTACTGTACACAGTTTTTCATAAATGCGTTTCGTTCTTAAAATGTGTTATTTTCATCTATCACTGTGGAACAAGCGAGAAAACTCATATTCTTGCACATGAGTTGTATATATCTTTATATCTAAATTTCCGTCATTTTTGACGGGCTACCTTTCTAGTATGTATATATAAGCCTACATGGCTTTTGAAACTTTAAAAAACAAGAATAGAAAAAAGAAGGTGAGAAAGAAAATTAGGTACTTCTTAGTTATCCCGTCGACCAATTTCGCCAAATTATATAAATCGCCAAACCATTCACCAAATTATACAAATTAACAAAATTTTTATTTTAAATAACGAAAGGACAAAAAAATTAATATAACATTCATAAAAATACAAATAAAACGTCGAAATAAAAAACATTTGATGATGTAAACACGTGTAACTTGCTTAAAGTGAAGTGAATGTGATATTTACGATCCACCATTATTGGCATTTAATCTTATAGTTTGGCGATAGATTTTTGGTCGACGGGATAACTAAGTAGTGCCGAAAGTTGTAAAGAATAACTCCAGTCAAGTGATTTACTTATTTATTAACACCCATTTATTTATTTTAAAAGAAAATAATCAAATCTTTTCGTTTATTACATTTTAGACCTTTCATCAATTTTGATTAAGTTCGATATCAATTCAAATATTCCGCCTCTCTCTCTAAAAAAGAAAAAAAGAATGCAATTTTTCGTGCATGACATGTTTATTAGTAATTTTATGAATACGATCAAAATATTTGAAAACATGTGTATAGTTTGAAAGGTTAAAAATAGAAAAAATAAGGAAAATTATACTATTTTCCTTTGAGGAAAAAGTACAATTGATTTCAATAATTTTCTCCAAATTTATATATCTATGCATAATGCAATTAAAATAGATCAAAAGATATTTTCCCCTAAAAATTATCACACAAGTCTGATGATCAAAAAAGAAAGACAAAAGTAGAAGCACAAATCTTACAGTTCAAATTACAAAAGAAAATGAATAGGGGTGGAAGAAAGTAGAGTAGAATTCTTTTTTAAGTGTTTCTTCGTAATTAATTCCGTTTCTCCTTCTTTTGCTATTTCCGTTCAAAACACTAACTCCGCTGTTTTATAAGTACGTTTTTTTGTTAAGGAAAGTGATCAATCCTTTTATGTAGTTACGTTTGCAACTTATATCATCTATTTTGATTAAGACTTATATCTAATATTCAAAATTTATGCCAAAATATATATATTTTTTATCGTTTTGCAATTTATCTGTAAATGACAGATTTATTAGATTTTTTTTATGATCATGTTTTATAAAATAGAGGAATTTACCATTTAAATTATTCAAAATAGAAAGATAATAAGATACAGTTTTATTTTTGGCTAAAATATTTTTTTATCAAACTTATTTCATTTTCTGTAAACTTCTCAACATGAGCATAATTTTGTGTGTGTGTGTGAGTTTCACTTGGATTATATCCTCTTCTGTCCCTTGATCCCCATACGGGGACCTCTCTTCTTTTCCTTATAAAAATGGAAATGTCCGATTTTTTTACATTTTCACATCACTTCTTAATAGCTGAATGTTTTTTTTCGTTCAAAGCAAACTAATAAATGGCAGCATCTAAGCTGATTCCCACAGAAAATAAATGTTATTTTCATCTCACTTTGCAAAATGCCTAAAAATGCCCAAAAGACAGTATGACCAAGAAAGTGAGAAATTTTCATAAATATTGAAATAATAATTATTGAGTAAGTAACTTGAAACTTTTTCAATAAAAAATTTTGAGTATTTGTAGATAATTTACTTGTTTAAAGCTCTTAAATTTGTGATTGTGTTAATTTAGGTTAATGGTTATTAAACTGATGTTTTAAGGGAATTTGTATAGTTTTAGATCCATATTTCTTAACCTAAATTACTAAGCGCCTAAAGGATCAATTTCAGAAAAGATATTTTTTCTGTAATTTACGATGTCATTTTGTTTGGAAAAAACCAATCAATAAGCATTTGTATTATTATTTTAACTTCAGAACTGAAGAGGTTAATGCCACTAAACTAGACTCAATAATTTTACCTTAGAATATGTAATGTTTCATAAAGGCTGGTAGTCAAAAAAGAAAGATAAACTCATTTAAACATTAATTAATTAATTAATAATTAAAAAATTGAATGTGCAGAGAAAAATATGAGCAAGAACGAAAAATCATGCATGCGGCATAGATTATGAAACACTTTCCAACACATTCTGATTACTACAACAAAAATTTCACAGTTTACTAACGTTAAAGATGATGTCTAAATGAACAAATTTCAACTAAGTGAGGAAGCCTAGCCAAGGGCTGAAGCTCTACTAGCCCCCCCCCCCCCCCCAGCGACGCACATTAGACATCTCCCACCTTATATTGAGGCAAAGTTTTAACAACGTCTATTGTATAGATTATTTGCTTCATAGGAGAATACGTTCATAGTCTGTGGAAGTTGTAAAGAAAAAGTTGCATATTAATGAAACTATCAGAACATTTAGTTGGCCCCACCAGTGGCTGAGAGGTTCTGCTCTCGAAGCTGGTAGACGGGAGGAGCTCGGTTCGAACCCAAACGTGCCCGTCGGCCTAATCGTTCGGAGGTTTCGTGGTTTTCTTCGAACCATGGATTTCCATGCGTAAATACGGGTTAGGTTCCTTTAGAAATACCCCCACGAAGGGCGCCCCCCCCCCTTCTGGACCTATATCCTACGAGTAGATAATTGGCCGTCAAAAACCAACCCAACCCAGAACATTTAGTCAATTGGCAGAAAAACATTTTGAAATATATATTGATTATGCTCAATTAGTCTATTTGGAAATCGCATAATGCATTTGAAAATCCAATTTCTGCTATTACCATGAATAGTCGGGAAATTTACGTTTTTTTTTTTTTTTTTTTTTTTTTTTTTTTTTTTTTTTTTGTGCAGCCTTGTATTTGATCTATAGATATTTATGTATACTAAACAGTATGCTAAAAGTTAGTTCAGTTAAACGCATAGCACATTTGAAAATTTCCATTCACCAGATTCCATTATTAAACTAATGTTTTTGAAAACTTTTGTGCAGCCCTGTGTATGATCTATAGAATTTTTATACACCAAGTAATATTTAAAAAATATTGATATCTGAAAACACACTTCCAGAGGTTATTGTTCGAAGATTTCAATTGTTCAATTATTGTTCATTTTCTTCTGTAACAAAATTCTTTTGCGTGTCCCAGTAAATGGACGAGAAATTCTATGCTTACCAATTTCTGTAGAAAGGCCCTTGTAGTACACTTAAATGATATATGTATCAATTCCAGTATGTTTAAAATAGTTTAATATCCTTAAAATAAACCGAAAACGATTTTTACACCGTAATGAAACGGAATTATTTTGAGAATCCCTGTAAATGAACCGTACGTGCTACACACTTCATTTTCAATACCGATTATGCCATAGTAAACCCCAATAACATACATCAATTTCATGGTAATCGGACTATATTTATGCAAGTAAGAGCATGAACAGGCAAACCTAATTCATAAAAACTTTTCAACTATGTTGGAAAGTGTTAAAAAGGAATCTTTTCAAGTATTTGTTCGTAATGGATTCCATCTCTTTCTTCTTTTATTTCCTATCACATCACGTACTTCGTTAATTCAAAAGAAAAAAAATTAAGGAAAGAAAACAGTCTTTCTATGTCCTTCCATTTTCGATGTCATTATATTTCATTTCTTCTGATTGAGTTCTATGTCAGATTGAGCAGTTCTATATTCAAAGTTTCTGCGAAAATATTTTTTTCTGTTTTTACAATTTATCTATTTGATATATTTACTAGATTTATTTTTTATGAATATGTTTTATGAAATTAAAAAAAAAAAAAAAAAAAAAAAAAAAAAAAAAAAACTATTTAATCCATTCAAAAGGAATTGAAAACAGAATAATATTTTATTTTTGGCCAAGATAATGTTTTATCGAATGTTTTTAATTTTATCTAAGCCTCTTAAATTGATTTTTTTGTGTATGCACTGCAAATAAGGGCGTCTTAAATTCAGACACATATGTGACTGAAAGAGTAATTCAGACACTTAAGTGTCTGAATATGGAATTTCAGACATCATAGGTGCCTGAAATTAAGACACTTAAGTGTCTAACTATATGATCATGGTATAAACACTGTAAACTGAAATGTCTGAAATTCAGACACATAAGTGTCTGAAACTGGAGTGTTCAATTTTCAGACATTTTAAAGTGTCTTAATTTTTAAGACACGTGTATATGTCTGAATTTAAGACGTTTAAAACATCTGAATCGCATCCATTTTTGATCACCCTGCAAGTTTTGCTATAGGCAATCAATTGTTCACTGTTTTTTGTAAGCTTTATACACTGTAAAAAATAACCATTACAATATGGAAATTATATTGCCAATTGGGACGCCAATTTACGTATTTTAATATAAATTTACTTCCGTAAATTCCAGAAAATTTTCCATTTTTTGCATATTTCTCCATTTAAAAGGTATAATATAATCTTTCAAGGACAAATCCACATATTTCGCAATCAGAATTTTCTAAACTCACGTATATTAAACATGATTTATTTATTTATATTGAAACTAGTGCATTGGCACACCTACTGGGGGAGTTAAGGGGGCTGAAGCCTCTCCCAGATTAGACTAGATATTATTTTTTTTTAATTATGAAAGAATATAATTATTTTTTAATAGATCCTTAAAAAATCGGAATTTTTAAAAAGATATTAATTTTGTCGCACATTTTTTTTTTCTCTTTTTTAAATTTTATTATGAAATTCGAAATTATAGCATGTTTAAAATTTACTTAATTATAAACATTAATTACTTAATTATACTTAAGTAAACTAATTAATTGATGTTTTTAAGATTTACTTTAGAAAAAAAAACTATTTACTTAATTATAAATTTAAGATCCAGTGCAACTTTTTGCACACTTTAACCTTTATAATATTTTGATAATTTAATAATAAAACTTTAAATTGTTTGATTGCAAACACACTTTAAAATTATCCAAATACGGAAACACACAAAAAAAATCGCAAAAACAAAAGTATATATTAGTACAGTACAGTATTTCATTATTTAACATTTTAAAAGCATTCAGAATTACACCAACCAAAACTTTCCAGTTTACGACGCTTGCATTTTTTTTTACAACTATAACACTGCCTCTAAAATATGCTAGTCCCCTCCAAATCGCAATTCTGGATGCACCACTGAATCTGTGTGGTATCCAAAGTGTATGCTGATTCTATTTCCCTCTGAAATTTAAAGAAAATATCAAGTTTAATTACTAAATTTTCGCAAAAGAAAAATAACTGGAATATATCTCAAAACTGTGGCGCCATCTATACATTTCTTATTCAATATATTGAATAAGAAATATCGAACTTATTATTAATTTGCGCATTTAAGTGTTTGATGGTGTTTTGAGAAGTTATTTAAGTTCGTTATAACTATTATTTTGGAATTATATAGAATATTTCTGAAATTTTTTACTACATAACATTTTAGCTAATCATTGAGTATTGATTTAATTCAGGAATGATCTCATTTCACCGTAAGAAAATTAGTCTCATCGAAAACTTTTAACCTGTATTTCGATCGAAAAAAAGGAAGATAAAAATTATTTGCGCAACTATAAAACACTGGTTTTTATTATTTTTGAAGAAAAATTATATACAATATTTATAACTGAGAAATTTTGTTCAGAATATATGGCATATGGAATATGGAATATATAGGGATTAATGAGTCCAATTAAAAAAAAATTGCCATATATTCAACCGATCTGAAAAAAGAAAGAAAGAAAGAAAAATCAAAAAATAGAACACTATATTTCTTCACACACTTTTATATACACATACCTTCGCATTAACATTAAACACAGGCTTTGGGCAAAAATATATGCACTTTTTTTTATGAAAAATTGATTTTATTTTTAATGGGCGTTGAATTACGCCCCTCCGCCCTCCCCCCCCCCCCCCAAACACACAACTGAAACGGGACAAGCCCGAATTAAATATATATAGATATTAATTAAATATATATGTAATATATATACATATGCACTGTTAAAACATTTTAAATATTTTAATATTTCAAAAATAACGTCTGCTGAAAATTTCTTCGGTAGAAGTAGATAAACCTTCTGCTAATCTTACATTGCAGGAAAAGCAAAATATTCAAAATTCTAGAGAGAAGATGTGTGAAATCTTTCAAAATTATAAGCAGATAGACAAAATATTTACCGTTTCTGTAAAATAAATTGTGAGTCACAAGTAACTAACAATATTTGAACTTCCTAGCTGTGAAATCGTGGCCGAGAGGGATTATCGCATAGTCTACAGACCATAAGGTTGCGAGTTCGTATCCCGCGACGGATAGGTGCAATGCTGTTAAGGTATATGTTAAATACAATGTTGTTGTAAATTGAGTAAAAGTAGTTAATCATGTAAAATGTGCGAGACTGTATTGAAATACATATGTACCCTTCTCTCTTTTTTTCTTTTTTTTTTTTAAATACAGAAATTTTCCAATAAATAAATAAATAAATCTTTCCAGAAATTGAAGAAAATTTTCATTAAAATACGTAAATTGTACTGGCGTCTTGATTGGCGGTACAATTTTTATATTTTGAAGGATTTTTTTTTATGTGTATAAGGCTTTCCGAAAAAATGGCTGCTTTTGCAGAGAAATTAAAGGTGGTCAAACATGGATGCATTTCAGACATTTGAAGTGTCTTAAATTTAGACACATACAAGCGTCTTAAAAATTTAGACACTTTAAAATGTCTGAAAATTGAACACTCCGTTTCAGACACTTATGTGTCTGAATTTCAGACATTTCAATTTACAGTGTGTGTGTGTGTCCTCTTTTATTTTTTTCATTTTCATTTCTGTCCGAATTCATTGGACAGAGTTAAAAATCACTCATTTTTAAAACTATGCCTTTATATACACTTAATAATACCTGTATTAGTATGAAATATGTCCTTCTCCGTTCACAGAAATGGCCCCATAAATTTGTTTTGGCATTAATTTCACTAATATAGTGCATATATTTTTAATTTCATCATCGTGCCACATTTTTATAGTATTTCTTATCATGCGTTCTTCAGCGAAAACTCCATTTTATCTGAAGGTACGTTCTTTAGTGAAAGATCTATTTTACAATAAAGGTGCATTCTTTAGTGAAAAATTCATTTTGTCTGAAGATGCGTTCTTTAGTGAAAAATCCATTTTACCTGAAGCTGCGTTCTTTAGTGAAAAATCCACTTTACCTGAAGGTGCGTTCTTTAATAAAAAATAATTTTTCTAAAGTCGCGTTTTTTAGTGAAAAATTTATTTTACCTAAAGGTCTCTTCAAAATATCCTTGAAGTCTCCTATAGGATTAATAAAGTACACATGATAAACGTTTTTTCGTCATTTTACCATTCAAATATTACTGTTTTCTGGTTGGTCTTCTTGCCTCCCGGCCAACTTCCAAAAGACTATGGCTTTCAATTGAGCCACTAATATCTGAAATCACTAGTCAATAACATTTTTTGATGGTCTGACATTGTTTTTCTTGTATTAATTTTATTATATCTGATTGGAATTTTAACGATTCGTGTGATTGTTTTCCGCTTCATTTTCGTTTTACCTCTTCTTTTTGGAAATGATGGTACAGATGCATTATACCTCGTCAGGAATCTAGATACACTTGATTTGCTTACACCAATTGCAAAATGTGATATCTCTCACTGTCAGAGAAGTGCGATTCTTAAGAGTAAATTTTTTTGTACTCTTCCTTCGAGAAATATCCCTTTTTTAATGCACGAAATCAACACGTATCACACAGAGAGCAAAAACTAGCATACACCTCTTTCACAGAGAAGTTCAGAAGTCACAACCGAAGCTGAAGTGACTATTTCAATTCAAAAACAGTCAATCCACATAGTTATTCTCAAGTTTTATTAATCACACTCCCTCAAGGCAAATAAAACTTGTTTAAGTTGGTTTCGTTATAACTTGTATTCTTGAAAGAATCCCTGTCAAAGGTTTAAACATCAACTGGCAATCGCATTACAATTCTGAGGCAAAAAATTGTCCCGATGGGGGATATTCCATCAGCATTTTGATCACATGATCAAGGTAAAAACATCTAGCGTAAAGAAGGGAAGGCTCCATAGACGTGTAATGTAAATCCCCGCTAACCAATGAAACAGTTCATCAGGCAAAGCAGTAGCATCTTCCCTTCTTAACAGTTAGAAGTTCCTTGGGTAAATTATCGGTATCACGTGACTTTTTTTCAGCCTCGAACCCATATTTGGAATACCCTCCATTAATGGACCTTATGCCGCAACCTGAGGTCGAGGCTAAACTTCGTCTGCTGGCGGTTTTTAGCATAGCAGTCTATGGAATATGAGTTATTAATGCTTGTTTGTTAAAAATACCGCAAAAAAATCTTTGTTGCAGCAGCATATACTTAATATATTGTAATATAAATTCAAAATGCCGTTCTGTACGCGAGAAAATTCCTTAAGTTTGCAAATTTTCAGTTAAAATGAATGTACTCAACCTGAGTCAAGGCTAAAGTCGTCTGCTAGTGGTGTTTGTTCCTGCGCATACTGGCATTCTTCTGGTGCAGTGGCTAGAATAACAGATCAACATACCGCCAGCTCTGGCGTCTGACGTCACCTGCATGAGATCCATTTGCTCAGGATAGTAGATATACAATACCACTACAGTCGAGAAAGGATACTTCCAAATTAGAAAAACAAATGTGACATAAGAACAGCGGCTTAAAGAAAAAAAAAAAAAAAGGTCTGTATCTTAAATCTCCTCTTCCCCCCCCCCCCCAAATAAAAGAATACAAATCCAGAAAAGGAAATACAGAAAAGAGGTCTTTTTTTCAGGTGTTTGTTCATTATTGATTCTATCTCTTGAATTACAATCACAACACTTTTTTCGTTATTTCAAAAGATAAGTTTTAAGAAAAGAAATCCTTTATATCTTTACAGGACTATTTTTCTATTCTATACGCACCACTATTTTTAAAAAACAGATTTTATAATATATTTCACTTGCAATTGTTCTTGAACGGTGTGTCAATTTTTGTTTTGAGAAAGTGGTGTGAGGTAGAATTAAAAAATATTCGGATGTGGCAGCTCTCTCTTTACAGTTTAGAGTTTAGAAGCATTAATTTATTTGTATGATATTTTGCTTCAAATATTTAAAATCTTGGACAAACTGAAATATTTAGTTCTTTGCAATTTGCTTATTAATGACACAGTACAGTAGAACCTCTTTTATCTGAAACTCTTTTAACCTAAACTCTCGGTTAACCAAAATCCATTTTTAAAGCACTCTATTTTTTACTATCATATTCCCCGTGTGCAAAATACATTTTGATTTTTTTAACTATCATATTTCTTGTGTCCAATCGGTCCTTTCCAAACTAAGAGTACACATAAATATTTTCGATTCCCTTTCTTAGAGTTCCTTTGAATTTAACTTGAGCTCCCGTAAGCTGCGGAGTGGAACGAAGAAAACGAACAAATTAGCATTTCTGAAGCTTTTGAATGTTTTGCAAAAGGTTTGCCATCCCAAGCAGAAAGACTGTGATACTGGTGAACTAATATCATTGAAAAAACTCAGTGATAGAGCTTCAAAGCAAAGACAATCGAATCTAAGACAAACAAAACATTTTTTCAAACCCTTTTAATATATGTAAAAGGTACTTAACCCGGTAGCAGAAAGTTCGAGACTGGAGACGGGAGTCGCAGATTTTCTTTTCTCTTTTGCGGATTCTTTTTCTTCGAACCTTTATTTTGATTTTTGTTTAGTTCTTTATTACTTAATACAGAAACTTAAGATTATCACTAATAAAAAAATATAAAATGCATAAAAACACTACAGGAAAGTGATTGTTTGATAATTAATGCTTAAATTGTTAAAATATTTTACCTGCAGATTATTTCTTGTCCCTGAAATATCTGTACTGGAGTACTTAATTTCAAAATTAAAATTCAGGTAATTTATTATTGTTTCTATTTTGCTATTGATTTATTTTTATTAAGCACTTGTTACCATAATAAGAAATATTGCATATATTTTGCCTTAATCTTAAAATTGAAGCACTCTCGATTATCCGAAAATTTCAATTTTCCGAAAGAGGGTCGGTCCCAATTACTTCGGATAATCGAGATTCTATTGTATTTATTAGAATTTAACCTCAATGAATATGTTTCGCGAAAAAAAAAATACAATTTAAATTTCTCCAAATAAAGGGAGGTGGAAATTAAATAATTTTATTGCTCAGATATCGTTTCAACGGAGTCGATTAACTTTTTAAATTTCTCCAATTTAATTTTTTTTAATTTCTGTTTCACTTAGAATTGTAAAATAAGTAAAGGAAAACTATTTAGAATATATTAAAAGTCATACAAGGCTCGCCATAAAAAAATAAAAGAAAAATCCAAGTACACGCAGTGGAAACAAAAAAAACAAAAAAAACAAAAAAAAAAAAAAAAAAAAAAACCAAAAAAAAAAAAAAAAAAAGAAAAGAAAGAAAAAGAAGAAAAGAAAAATCTGGATTTAGAAAAAATTTACGAAATTATGATTTAACCTCATGTGAGTTAGCAACGATTCCAAAAAGCGTTCTTTACTCTCCATAAACATCAGAAACTAATACATTTTTATAGTTAGAGTATCATTTAAAAAAATTACAGTCCGTTTCAAAAGAAAAAAGAAGAAAGTGAAAAGAAAAGAAGGAAGAAAGGACAGAAAAGGAAAGCATAGAAAATGAAGAAACATAAACGTTTCCAAGCAGCTTGAAAAGTGTATTAGTCAGTTTTCTTAAATTGAAATATCGGTTTTTCGGATAATATCAGTGTTTAACTAAACATTTTTACCTGCTTAATAGAATACACATGCAAGAGTAATGAAGAAATGTTAATTTTAATGTTATTGTTAATGTTAATGTTGTTAATTTTACTAACGTTATTGTTAATTCTGTTAATTTTACTTGAGGAAAGATATTATCTTAAAAACCAAAATTTCGGGTTGAAAAAACTGATTAATGTACTGTAAAAACTACTCTGAAACTATTTTTTTCTTTTGAAACGGACAACAAAGAAAAAGCTTTTTTTTTTTTTTTTTTTTTAGAAATGCTTAATTTCGAAAGTCTGTTGGTTACTGATGTTTCTGAAGGTAATTGAGCACTTTTTGGAAACATGGTTAACTTGAAAGTGGTTACATTGCATTTTCATACAGTTTTTTTTTCTTTTTTAATTTAGAAACATTTTTCAACTTTTTTTTTTCAGTGCAAATCTTACTTTTCTGACTTAAAGTAGTCGGATGTTCCAATCACAAAACTGTCTTCTTTCTTATACCGGGCGTCCTAAAAAGGACTGACTGATTTTAAAATTCAATAACTTGTAAACGGTGACAGATATTTAAAAAATTCTTGCAGGAGGGTTATGGATGAGATCAAATGTTTTTTTACAGTGATTTTCGATTTTAGTTCGTATTACAAGCAATAGATATCGCTGCGATCAACATGTAGACATTAAATTCAGGCTCGATTTTCGATACTTAGGGACCCACTCAATGCTTTTTAATCTCCTTTTTCCGCATGGAAGAAGAGAAAGACCAAAAAATCGAGCCTGTATTTAGCGCCTACTACTTACAGCGCCATCTAGTGTTTGTAATTCAAACTAAAATCGAAAACCACTGTAAAAAAACCTTTGACCTCATGCATAACCCTCCTGCAAGAATTTTTTGAATATCTGTCACCGTTTGCAAGTTTTTAATTTTAAAATCTGTCAGGTTTTTTTTTTTTTTTTTTTTTTTTTTGGACACCGGGTACATGAAAATATTACAAAAGTTGTTACACATGTTAATACTTCAATGTTATTACTTAATATTACAGCATCTTTGAATTTCCTCTTAAGTTTCTGCTTCATTTTACTAATCAGAGTAAAAACGATTTAATCTAAATCATAATATTTAATAAAATCAATATTTTTTGTTATTCTGTTGCACATCAGCTGCTTGAGAATCGCCGGTTTAGCTGGATGCGAATTGCTCGCCGCTACATGAACAGCCGATGTACAACAGAACTATAAAAAATAGAGAAAATACTTTATTAAAGCGCCCCCTTATGCCGGATTGTTACCGAATTCACGTGGGACCTGCTGGCCATAGCCAAACACATACCCAAAAAAATTGGTTCAATTCTATGCATAACTTCATACACTTTTCGATGGTACAATAATGAAAATGGCACAAAAATCGCTATTACAGCGCCCCCTTCCGGTGGAACATTTCCAAATTCAAGGAGGACCTGCTGGTTATAGCCAAACACATACACAAACAATTTGGTTCAATTCTTTTTATAACTTCATGCACTTTTAATGATGCAAAGAGGATACACGGACATACGGACGTACAGACAAACATAACGTAAAAACATGTTTTTCGGGGGTCCATGACCCCTAAAACATCTGAATTCGTCGAAAACCAGAAATTGGAAAAAAATTTCGATTATAAAACTTTCTTCTTCAGAAAGAAGAACGTAAAAAGGAAAAAAAAGAGTAATAGATCTGGCAGAAAATTTTGAAAAGTAACTCTTTTCCGAGTGTTTGTTCGCGATTGATTCTATCGCTTTCTTCTTTGGTTTTAGATCAAAATACCTAGTTCGTTATTTTAAAAGGAAAGTTTCCAGAAAGTAATCAGTTCTTTTAGATTACTTTATATTTTCGCAAGCATTTAATCTCTTTCGATTGAGTTCTATATCATATATTGGAATTTCCTGTCAAAGTTTAATTTGTTTTTTATATTTATATGTAAATAATATATTTATTGGTGTTTATTCTTCATAAACAGGGTATGTGAAAGAAATTCAGTTAAAAGCAAAGAATTTATTTCTTATCAAAACATCTATCCTTTTATATACACAGTAACGTTTTAAGAAATGGAATCAATTCTTTTAAAATATAGATATTTTAATCCAATATAAGTTATTCTTTGTCAATTATTCAAAATTTGTGTGAAGAGAAAAAAATCTTTGTAGTTTGTTTCCGAATGAAATATCTGTTTAAAAAGATGTTATTTATAAGTATGTTCTGTAAAATAAAATAATTTAAATTTGAAATAATTTAAAATTTCAATATTTTATAAAATATGCATCATTCTGTTTTGCTTTTTCAAGATAATGTTTCATCAAATTTATGTAACTTTTTCAAAGTCACAACTTTAAAACATTTTACTTTGTGTCTCATATCGATACATTTTTTTTTTTTATAATTCCACCAAAATAGAGAAAAGACATTTCCGCCCTAGATCAGGAAATTTTACATAAGACAGGCGATCAAATAAAAAACAAAAACAAATTGAAAATACAGTTTTGCATTGTTACTTTCTTCTACCTTTAATAGAAGAAAGTATTTTAATCTAAAGTTTTTTCGACTTTCGATTTTTGACGGATTTACACCTTTTAGGGATCGGAGATTTTGAAAAGCACCTTTTTACAAAATTTCTGTCTGTCCGTGTGTATGTTTAATATCTATCATAGAAAAGTGTATGAAGTTACGCATAAAATTGAACAAACTTCATACATATATTTTTGGCTATATCCAGCAGATCCCAATTATAATTAGGAATTTTTCGCCAAACAGGGGCGCTGTGATAAGGATTTTTGTGCCATTTTCCATACACTATAAAAAAAAAAAAATCTGTAAAGTTACTAAAGTTTTTCTAGGAAACTGAGATTTCAAGAACTTTTTATGTAACGGCAACAACAAAAAATCCTGTAACAGCGTCTGTTACAGGAATTTTTGTTGTTGCCGTTACATAAAAAGTTCTAGGAATCCCAGTTTCCTAGGAAAACTTTAATAATTTTACAGATTTTTTTTTACAGTGTATCTGTCATCTTAAAGTGTGTGAGGTTGTGCATAGAATTGACGAAACTTCATATATACGTTTTTGAACTATGGGGTGTCATCGCACAGTTGAAAATGTGTTCCTTCAGATAGTAGCGCTGTGAGAGAATTTTGTGCGATTCTCTCGAGTTTTTGCAGTTAAAGGGAAATTTATTGAATTCGAAACTTACTTGTAATTTGTTTATAATAGTCTATTTTTAATAAATATGTTGCATGAAAATAATTAACTTAAAATTTTCTGAAAACGCCTCTCCTTGATTTTTTTTTCTTCTAAATATTGTGTATCATTTAGATGGATAAATACCATTCAGGCGGTTCTTAAATTCCCTTCTCAACAAAACAGAAACGTTCTGACACATTTTCAGACTTATTTTTAAACGGAAAGGAGTAAAATTGGAAGGCGTGAATATTGGGTGTGGGGGGGGGGGGCGGCGAGGCGGCCGAGATGCAGAGCATGGAGCGCGTAACCGGAAGGCCGCGGGATCGAGGCTCACCGCCAGCCAAAAATCCGCAATGTACAGTCGTGGATAAAAAAGTAAACACTCCTACTAACTCCTCGACAAATTATCGTCGAAAAAAGTTACTGGTACCGAACGATTGGAAATAAAGTCTACTTTTACACGATGAACATAAAATTTTCTTAAGGGGACATCTCCATATTAAAACGAATCCAAACTTCATTTTTTTTTTCAATGGCAATACCCAATTTTAACGGGATGTTTCAAATCTTTGGTTTAAACTATGCCTAGACACCAAATTTCAAGTCATTTGAATGATAAGTTTGGGAATTATAAACATTCAAAATTTAGTGCTTGTAATGTTGAATTACATTTTCATATTTTCATTTATATCTCCTGAAATTATACTCCTAATATGCTATTTTTTTTTGTGTAGCAATAATACTAATATACCCAAACATAAGTACGTTGAATTTGCAAATTTTACAATTTTATGATATGAATTCTGAAATTAATATTCGAAAAAATTATGAATTGCAACCTACAATTATTTTGTTGGATTTAGATTTATTAAGTCCTGCTTTATGGATAATCCAAAATTTCACATTTTTCTTCTAAGTAGTTTCCAAATTATGCTTAAAAAACGGCAAAATGATGGTTTAAGGGGCCGTCTATGATAGAAGTGATTAGATATTTAGAAATTTCTTATGCTATTCTGTAATCTAGCAGTCTTCAATGACTGCTTGAGTGGCGCTTAAGATGCTTTGATCGAGAAGGGGGCACTCTCGGTCAACAATGGAGTACCGAACTTCATTTTGGATACAGCCCATAAAATAAGCTCGTTTTAAAATAATTAATTTCTCGGAAACTTATAGCACGGATTGGATAAAAATTTGTTTTTAGGCTAATTGAAGTGTGTAGAGTTTATTTATGCTGTCAGAATTCTGTACTGCTATTGAAAAAAAACAAAGTTATGATTCATTTTTATATGTAAAGGACCCCCAAGCAAATTTTATATACGTCATTTAAAAGTAGACTTTATTTCCAATCGTTCGGTACCCGTAACTTTGTTCTACGGTAATTTGTTGAGGAGTTAGTAGGGGTGTTTACTTTTTTTCCCCAAGACTGTACATTGATGGCGCCTGAAACATGTAAAATTGTCGTGGGTCCTTAAAGTTCTCTATTAACTGTCAGGTGAAAGTCTCATCATATGATGAAGGTTCTAAATTACGAGATCAACTCTAACAAGCCCAGGCGTGTCGGGGAGCAAATCGGGGAGACGCTGAGGCTCTAGAGGACAGGCAAAATCAATCCTGAGCCGTCTCCCTAAGACAGTCAGGCCTGACTATTGAAGTGATTTGTAATCAAATGAAGTTTCCTTTTTTTTCATAAATAAATTTCTTATTTAGTAATAAGAGATTTTTGTCACATGACGACAGGTTTTATGCTGTCCCGCAGAATCGCATCCGTAAATTCGGTTAAAAACATCAACTTTGACAGTATTTTCTGAAAGATCCTTTACCAAAAAAAAGGAAGGCTCCATTTTTATATAATTTGTGAATAAGAACATATGCCCATTTCATGCGTTTCCGAACAAAAATTGAATTCCGAGATGTTTCAGAAAGTAGTTCCCTTGGATTCATGAACAGCCCTAAAGTAAGTAAAGGGAAAATTAGAACAGCAAATTTTACAAAAAGCTCGCGATAAAAGAAAAAAAAGTAAAAATACAGTTTTGGATCTTACTGTTTTATTTAAAGGAAAAAAGGAATAAGTTGTGAAAGAAAATAATGAACGCTTTCACAAGACTTTGTTCGTAATTGATTCCAACTCTTTTCTTCTTTTATTTCCGATCACATCACCTACTTCCTTGTTTCAAAAGAAAAGTTTTAAGGAAAAAGGTTTTAGATCATTACATTTTATACACATCTAAACTATTTTGATTACTATAAGCTCAATGGCAACTATTCAAAATTTATATCAAACTGTTTTTTCTTTCTTTGCAATTTATTTGTAAAAGCTACAGTTATTAAAATTGGTTCTCCGTAAATGTAATGTTTGAAATGGATTAAATTCAAATTAAAGAATTTATAATTTAAATCTCTCAAACAATATAGCTGTGACTGCAACATTTCATTATTGTAAAAATTCATAATATAGTTTACAAAAAACTCTTTAATTCTATCCTTAAAAACGATAATGAGTATTTTTAGGAGATAATTAAAGAGTTTCTTTTAAACTATATGTTTTTTTACAATAATGAAATATTGCAGTCACAGACATATATGTGTTCTCCGTTATTTGGTACAATAATGCATGATGAAAATCGCAATAGATTTACATACATTATAGATAATAAATTATATTGTGAAAATGTAAACTAATTCATTTGTCTAAACTGAAATATGATATAAATTTAAAAAAATATTAATGAGACATTTTTATATAAAATATTTTTGTCACTTTCATTATGTTGAAGAACAAGTTATTGACATTTTTATTAGAATGGAAAAAGAAATTGAATAGCAATTTTTTATAAAGCAATGTTTTGAAAATGAAAAAGAAAAAGAAAATAAAACTTTTCTCTATGACTTGTTATTAACTCAATTTTGAAAGCAATATTACAAAAGAACTTTTTTGAAATTATAATAATTAAAATGCTCTATTGATTTCTTGGAATTATTCTTTTTAAAGCCATCCGTTTTAGACATATAATATCATTAAAGTAAGTAAAGTATACCTACAGCTTAGAACATCGTAAAAGTTGACAAACAAAAGAGAAATTGAGAATAGGGTAATTCCGGGAGAGATGGACTACGTTTTTTCTTCGCCCTCTGCAAGCCATATATTTACATATATTTTAATTTTCACCGTATATAGGGGAGAGTTTTACAAAACAGGGTAGGCGGGTAAACCCGGGTAGTGCAAATTCCTCCTTGACTCTATTGGTCAACACAAGGAATTGTTTTTCGAACGTCATTACGGCATTTGTAGCTGAGCGAAACGCTACTGTGTGCGGTTATTTTTTGCGTGAAAAATTTCGTTTGAATTACTCATAAAAATTGTTGTGTTTGATTCTAGGTTTTACATATATATTAACTGTTTGCTAGCATATTAAATATTAGTAAGTGTTATATCTAATATTTTACTTTTTCTGCTAGTAATTTAACAGTTTTACAAATCTATTACTATAGGATTGAGAGTAGTAATGCTATGCTTTTAAATCTGTGTCATGTTGGGGTAAAAGCGGGCACTTAAGAGTGGATTAAAACCTGGTATACCCAGTTTTGTCCAACACTCATGGAATGATTTTTCTAGGATAGTTAATAATTTAGCATAGAGTTTTAAATTGTAATTTAATGATAGTAAGTACTGTTACGCCTTTATGTGTCATTCATAGCACCTCTAAACTCAACAAACAAGAGTTAAAGGAGTGGATGTTTTCCAAATCTAGGTATTCCGTAACAATTTACTAAATTGGAAAAGCTGTAATTTTGAGAGCAACAGTTGAAAATACTCCAATCAGACGGTTTTAGAAAACGGCGATTTTTCAGTACAAAAACGATGTTTTTCAGACCATCTTTTTGCTTCTTCGGAAATGACAGAGAAAACCCACAAAAGTCATCATTTCACATTTAAAAGTCCTTCCGGCCATTGCCGGGGGGAAGAGGTAGCTTTCATATTCCTTATTTTTAAAAAGATAGCTTATATTATTCAAACACACGAAGCTCAATTTAGTGGAATCCGTTTATAGAAGATTCAATACTAATTTTTATCAATACTAAATCATTATGAATGAGAATTTCGCGAAATTAGTAACTTATATTTGGTCTCCAAATTCGGCGATAACTTGAAGTACCTGCCCTTTTAAAACAACGTGGTGGATGAGGATAACCAGTGAACTTGGTCGAGATCTTAGTAATTCCTGTGCACATGCTCACTCACATAGGAATCGTTGATATATACGAGTGCTGTTGCAGGCAAAATATTGGATTTTTCAAAATGTCACCCATATAAACAAATTCAAACTGCTATATCTGAGCCATTTTTAAGATAAAGATAAAACAAAAAATGCTCCGGAATCCTTATATCAAGGTTAAATACTTAAGAAAGAAACCTTTTTCAATTTCTAATTTTTTTGCACCTCACTTTAAATATAATTTTTTTTAATTTAATGGCCGCCATTTTGAAACAAGATGGCGGATGAAACTAGCCAGTGAACTTGGTCAAGACATTGCTATATATTATCCACATGCCTTCTTACAACCAAATAGGTTAATAAATACATGTGTTATCGCGTGACAAATATCAGATCGTTTCAAAATGTCACCCATGCTAGAAATTCAAAGTGCTATGACTCAACCATTTTTTAAGATATAGACGAAACAAAAACTGCCCCGGAATCTTTGTATCAAGGTCAAACACATAAAAAAAACCTTTTTCATTTTCCAATTTTTTGATACCTCACTTTAAATTTTAAATTAAAAATCTTTTTTAAATGTTCCCTTTTGAAACAAAATGGTGAATGAAGCTTGCCTACGAACTCGGTCGAGACATTGGTATGTACTACGTACACACCAAGTTACATCCAAATCGGTTCATAAATACGCCTGTTACGCGTGACAAAAATCTGGTCGTTTCAAATTGTCAGCCACAATAGAAACTCAAAATACTATAACTCAACCATTTTTTTAGATATAGACGAAACAAAAACTGTTCCGGAATCTTTGTATGAAGGTCAAACACATAAGAAAAAAATCTTTTTCATTTTCCAATTTTTTGATACCTCATTTTAAATTTTAAAATTTAAATTTTTTTTTAAATGGCTACCAATTTGAAACAAGGTGGCGAATGAAGCTGGCCAACGAACTCGATCGAGACATTGGTATGTACTTTGTACACACTAAGGTACATTCATATCGGCTCATGAATACGCCTGTTATCGCGTGACAAAAATTAGGACGTTTCAAAATGTCAGCCACGCTAGAAATTCAAAGTGCTATAACTCAATCATTTTTTAAGATATAGACGAAACAAAAACTGCTCCGGAATCTTTGTATCAATATCAAACACATAAGAAAAAAATATTTTTCAATTTTCAATTTTTTGGTACCACATTTAAAATTTAAAAATTTTTTTAATTTTTTAAATGGACGCCATTTTGAAACAAAATGGCGGATGAAGCTGGCCAACGAACTCGATCGAGACATTAGCATGTACTATGTACACACCGAGTTTTATCCAAATCGGTTCATGAATACGCCTGTTATCGCGTGACAAATATCAGGACGTTTCAAAATGTCAGCCACGCTAGAAATTAAAAGTGCTATAACTCAGCCATTTTTTAAGATATAGACAAAACAAAAACTGCTCCGGAATCTTTGTATCAAGGTCAAACACATAAGAAAAAAAATACTTTTCAATTTTCAATTTCTTGGTACCACATTTCAAATTTTAAATTTTTAAAAAAAATTTAAATGGCTGCTGTTTTGAAACAAGAGAGCGGATGAAGCTGGCCAACGAACTCGGTCGAGACATTTGTATGTACTATGTATACAAAATCGGTTCATAAATACGAGAGTTACAGTATGACAAAGATCATATATATATATATATATATATATATATATTCTACCATGTAGTTATCTGATACCTATTTTAGGATTCCATTAATTTTTTCATTCCTATCATTGCAACGATTTATTTAATGTTTTTTAATTTTCTAGTTATGATTTTATCTGAATTTTCTTGTAGTTAGTGTATGATATTGTCCTATATATTTTCTATTTTTGCTATAGCTTTACATAATTCTGTAGAGATAATCATTTTATATATACATCAATATGGTAGCAATAATTATTTCTATTCATAGATTTAATGTTAATTTGCTTTAGTTTAAATTCATATTACTTTGATCTGAGAAGTTAGTTGGGTAAGCGTTTTGGTTGTCTTTGCATGGTTATAGTTGTTCTAGGATTTGGATGTTATGTGGATCTTTTTTGACTTATTTGTTATAAAATAGTCTAGTGGTTTCTTGCTATTATTAATCTACGATATTTGGGTTATCATAATTTGGTTATGGATAATTTGAAGATTGTTTCTGCGTTCTGCTTCTATTATTGTAAATATTGTATATATTTTTTCATACTCACGTTTTATTATTTAATCAAGGCTAATTTAATAAAATTATTAATTTTTTATTATTAAAATTTCTTATTTTTATGTCAATTATTGCATTTTCCATACATAATTTTTATATGGCAGTTCTTAGCAAACATCTCGATCCTGGCAAGATACACTTAGCATCTATGCAGTGTAGTGCCCGGTACAGGAATAATAATTGGGTTGTTCCTGGATCGTCATCCAGCGACCATTTATACTCTCCCCCTCGTCCTTTATTTTTTCGTAAGTGCTATGATTCTCGGTGCAAGACATGTCCATACGCTGCTCAGACACAAATTGTCTCAGATCCTAATTATTCAAGTTTTTGTAAAGCATTTAATGTTATTTATAGTATAAAGTGCAACTTATGTAATATGAAATATATTGGTGAAACATCAGGTCCAATTCATAAACGTATCAATCATCATCGTTCAGACTCTAATAATAACAAAGCAAAAAATATACAATCTACAGCTGAAATTCAACATTTTCATAAACATCAATTTAAAAATACGACAATTGAAATCCTTCAAATTATAAAAAATAAATCAGAACGTCTTTATATGGAATCATCATATATGAAATATTATAACACAATTTGTCCTTATGGACTTAACAGTGAAGTATTTAACAGACCTGTCAAAGTCTTCACATCTATAAATAACAATATTGATTATTCTCCATGTTATCCTACTCTTAATCATAATTTAAATGCTAAAATAACACGTAATAAACGCGGAAAGGGTTCATCATCAGTTGTAGTTTCCAAAAAATCTATCACAAAACAAATTAATGATCTTAAACGAAATTACTTAGAGAATTATAACTGGTTGTTAATTCGAAAAAACATCTTTGCTATTAAAAAGAAACAGCTTGTACAACATTTAAATGTCTTTCTAAGTAAATCTTTCTCTAAACAGTTCTCTGATATTTACTTTGACCTAATTATGAGTAGGGTTAATCTTTTAAATATTAATTTACAAAAAAAAAACACAAAATTCAGAACATGAATACTCAAATGATAATTACTTTTTCAAATCACATATTTAATAAAAATAATATCAATTCTATAATTAATGATAAAAGTTGTTTTTTTTCCTATCAATAATCTTCATATATCAAAAACCTTTAAATATCCGAATACAATTGGAAGAAAGATTTTTAACTACAATACATTTTCAAAAAATACATCTGCTGCAAGTAATTTTCCGTGTAACTGCAAAGACCCCACTCTAAAAAAATACATAAACAATGATCATGGACATATAATCACTGGAAATCTTGATATTGTTCATGATTTTAAATTGAAACAACTAATGGGTTATGGTACTAAATATAGACTTCCATCTAAATTTAATGTTAAATCTATTATCAAACAGTTTACATATGATATTGATATTTTTATTTATAAAATTTCTATCTCTTATAATAAGCCTATTGAATATTTTAATCAATGGAAAATATTAGTAATTGAAAAATTAACTATGGCTTTAAAAAATAATATTGCTGATTTGGTTTCTATTAATACAAAGCATTATTTCCAACAAATTACTAAATTACAAAAAAACTACGTTATTACATATGTAGACAAATCTCCTAAAAATTATGCTATTATATGTAAATCATATTATCACCAACTTCTTACAAATTCTATTTCTTCTAATAAGTCATTTCAAAAAACTAATGAAAATGTAATTGTAAATAATCGAAAAATTCGAAGTTATTATAAACTATTAAATATTTTATCTACTAATTTTAATTATCCATATTTAGTTCTTATTCCCAAATTTCATAAAACTCCTATTAAATATAGGACTGTTACTATTGGTTGCAAAACATATAATAATAAAGCCAATACACTTCTCTTAAAAATTCTTAATCAATTATATGTACTTACTACAAACAATGATAATACACATTGTATAAAAAATAGCTATCAACATGTCAATATTTTAAAAAATCTTCATTGTGTTTATAATATAACGACATATGACTTCAAAGACCTTTTTAATAATATAGACCTATTAGATTTACATAAAATTATAAATGCATTATTTAAAAAGTATTATAAAAAACTGGAATTACCATCTAATATAGATATTGCATATTTTAAATCTTTAACTAACTTCATTATCTATAATAATTATATATTGCAAGATAATACTTTATATTTACAGCATGTCGGTATATCACAAGGCGGTTGTAGTTCCAGTTTACTCTCAGACTTATATCATTATGAACGTAATTTTACTAATAATAATCTACATTTATATCGTTATATTGATGACATCATTTTAATTTATACTGATCAATCTGCAATTACTCGATTTCCAGTTGATTATCCCACTAATTTGGAATTAACGGAAAACCTTTTATCTAACAATACAATTAACTTCTTAGATCTTAAAATTACAATAAAAGACAATAAAACAATCACAGATTTATATGACAAACGTAAAGAATTTAAATTCACAGTTAATACATTTACAAATTTTAAATCTTGTCTACATCATTCTGTATTTCGGAATGTAATACTTATTCATTTATATAGAATAAAATGTTTATGTTCTTCTCCTCTAATTAACAATAATATTAAAAAACTGATTTATGATGCATTAAATCATGGTTTTCCAAAAAAATTCATATATTCCTTAATATACAATTAGTACTTTTCTTACATGATCTATTAAAACAAATTAACACATGCGTAAACAAAATTACAAAAAAATTATAAAATAAAAAAATATCTATAAAAAATTAAAAACTGTAAAATAATATAAAAAAATTATTATAGGTTGGTTGGGTGGGTAGATGTTAGAGTACGGAGGAGGGTGGTGTTGTCTGGATAATACGCAATGGTTAATTATTAGAAAAAAATGTGGGGGCTTTTGTATTATTACTATATTTTTGTTACGTATTTTATATGGATGTTGATTTGATATTTTATATGTAATTGGAGAATTTCATTAATATTATAATTAGCTTAATTATTGATTAATCTAATTTACAATTATTTGTTATTAAATTTTAATTTACTAAGGACAATATCATATTAATTACTAATAGTATGCCATTCTTATAGTGAATAATATATATATAAGTATGTTTAATATAAATATAGTTATACTGTATGCATTAAAATTGGGTAATTATTTTTATTATTATTCCTCTATTCTTTTTAATATTTATTATCGGTTTAATGTTTTTGAATGTCCCACATTCATACTTTTTGGATTTTTATGGATGTCTGAAAATAATCCACACTCTATATTTGTGCTTTTTAAGTAATGGGAATTTAAGTATCATTTAACCTTCTATATACTTCCACATGTTTTTTATTTCCTGTTCATTTTATAAATATCTTATATATAATTGATTAAAAAATAATTTTTATATTATTTTTAATAATTATTTATATTAATTATTACTGAATTTATTTTGTTTTATAGCATATAGCTATATGCTATATATTATCAAAGTTCTAGAATTATTTAAATTCTTAGTTTAGTTTAAATAAGTTAGCTAATAGAATATATTGTATGCTTTTAAATTTTATTAACAATAGTTTTAAATACATTGTGTGGTTTATATTAGGTTTATAATTCTCTATATATAAGGATATGTTTGGTTTTGCTGTTTAAACAGTGATTTACATTCAAATGCTTACAAATATTTATCTTGCGACAGTTGTTTGATAAAAGTAATACTAGATGGCAGCACCAAATTTGTCTCTTTAAGATAGCTCTAAATTTTAATTTTTCTAGCTCCATTTCAGTTATAATTTAATACACCAGGGGGTATTTTTAGCTAAATTTTGACGATATTGTTAAACAGTTATTAATTAATTTAATAGTGCATTTTAAATAATGTAATTACTATCTATTTATTTTATATTAGATTAAATGTGTTTAACAAGGTATTTCAAATTTTATTTCAAAATGTATTAACTGCATCCTTTGGTATCATTTACTGTGATTTCTTAACTGTTTTATTCACCTTAATCTTTATGATATTATGGCAGCCATGTGCGCGTGGATTTTTGTAAAATACTGAAATATTAATCGGTATGGTGTTTATTATTTATATTTTATATCCTTTATTTATATTAATCCATATTTATATCCATATTTATATTAAATATTTAAATTCGTTTTATTGATTCTTCCATTTCATATTATTTGTTTCTATTCTGCTTTCATTTTTAATCAATTCACTTGATTTTAATGGTTGTTTGGGCACAGGGGAAAATAATTTTTAGCTTTAGCTTATTTTTCCCACAAAAAACAACCATTTTGCTTATATCATTGAATTCTGTGCCCTTGATAACGTAATTCAATGTATAAGCTTTTCAATTTTTGTCGGTGTCCACTTTTTTCTTTTTCTTCCATAATAATTCTTATAATATATATATATATTTTTTTATACTTACAGCTTTAATTCATAATAATTGACGGTGGTAGGTTATGTTTAATTAATGGTTATATATCTATCTATCTATCTATATATATATATATACAGTGAAACTCGTTTAAGATACGCCCGCTTAAGATACGATCCCGCTTAAGATACGAATTATAGTCGGTCCCTTGAAAAATGCCTATTAAACCTGTGTAAAATTACCCGCTTAATATACGTACGCATAAGATACGATCCCGCTTAATATACGAAGAAAATTTGTCCATTGATGTCGAAAAACCCGCTTAATATACGAAATGGTGCTTATGTAATACTGAAAGTAAAAAGAAAAGCACATTCTTTGACCGAAAAGTTGGATGTCTTAAGGAAATACGACGCTGAGAATGTTAAGCAAGACTGTCTTTCCCAAATCTGTGGGAATACACCAGTCAACATTCGAGCTCTGTTAAAAAAAATAGGCAGAACCTGGAAAACAGTGCATCAGCTGGAGGCTCTGGCAGAAAGAATATTAAGGTGGCAAAATTCGAAGAATTGGAGAACATTTTACTGGAGTGGTTCACCCAAACCCGATCGACGAACATCCCAACTAACGTATCATTGGCCTACAAAATTGCTACACGTCTTGTAGTGGATTTCACGTCTAGCTGCGGTTGATTAGAGCGCTTCAAAGATGCGGCTTAGTTTAATAGGAAAATAAGAAGAGAGTCGACAGCTGTGAATGTAGATAATGTCAATTGTTGGAAAAATAACGTGTTCGCCCCGCTATTGAAAAAGTACTCAAGATGCGATATTTACAATATCGAAGAGATGAGCCTTTTTTAGGTGCGTTCGTAATTATATAAATACGTAGCACCTATAGTCGTCGTTCAGTCCGTCCTTCCGCATATAACAGAGCAAAAACTATTTAACCAAATGGTATGGAATTTTAAATATATAATTGTTGCAATATTTTGTCGAGTCGTTTCAAATTTTATGAAAATCAGATGCATAGTTTAATTACAGGGGCAGTCAACAGTTTTCCGTTAAATTACGGCCAATGTAAAAAATTATTTCAGGTGAATTTTAATGATGAACAGAGTGAAATTGATATGCACTTATTGAAGTGCACTAAAATATACATTCAGTACAATATGCAGTTTAAAAAATTTTTATAAAACTAATTATAGTACGAACGCACCTCATTTGCCATGTTTGACATGCAATTTCTAACTTGTTTATATTAATGCCTGATAAAACAATGGCGTTTAAGGGTGAGAAATGTTTTGGAGGCAAACTGAAAATAGAATGTATCACTGTTTTAAGTGGATCAAATAAGAGCGAATTGATAAATTAAAACCCCTCGTCATCGGCAAGTCGCGGAATCATCGCTGTTTTAAAACTGCTAAAAATCTGCCCCCTGCGATTATGAAAGACAATCCGAAGCGTGAATGACAAGCGATATATTCGTTAAGTAGATCCGCAAGTTCGATGAACGAATGAAAAAGGAGTCCAGGAAAGTATTGTGTCTCGCCGACAACTGTCTCGTCCATCCGAAGGATATCCCCAGCTTACGAAACATCGAACTAGTCTTTTTAACCACCCAATGGGACTAGCGTGGTTCAATCCATGGATCAAGGCGTAATTCATGTTCTAAAAAAGAAATACAAATGTCGTGTCTTTGTACGTCATCTACACCAAACGGATCATCGCGAAAAGGATCTGTCCTGTCCAATCTGTAAGCGTATTAACCGCTTGGACGCCATGTATTTCCTGAGTGAGTCATGGGAAGACGTAATATCAACTACCATTGAGAACTGCTGTAAAGCCTTTGACGTCGACGGCACTTTGGAAAACGTTGACATCGCAGAAAAGGAGCAGCATCAAGAAGGATGCTCATTAGGACTCATTTGTCAAAATTGACGATCAGGCTGTAACAACTGAAGTCCGTTCTATCGTGGATATAATCGCGGACGTCAAAAGTTCCGATGAACCTGGGAGTTCAGTAAAAGCAGAAGACAGCGCGGATGAAGAAACGGATGTACCAGCCATACCATCATTCGCATCTGTAATGAGCTCGTTCAGCTTACTTCGACTGAACGCCTCTTCAATGGATGCTGGTCCTTCTGTCGAAGATTTTTTTCTACCACATCAACAAGGCAGAAAACTTAGTGATAAAATTTCGTCCTACGTTGAACCAAACCAAGGTAAACGACATTTTTCAACGAACTAAAACTATTTCATGTACTTTAATTTTGATAATGTATCAAATAATTATTGTTCCTTGCATACATTTAGTTTGTCTTTCTAAAAATAAATTATGAAAATTTATTATTTCTCCTCTTTAAATGTGTAATGTATTTTAGTTTCTGTTTTCTAATGATTAACAATAATTTCGTTTTATCACCTTCTTTATTTTTTAATTGGTAGAGAGTATTGCATAAAGGCGTTTTAATTTTGTTATTGTACAAACGGTGACTCAATAAAATCTTTATTTTAAAATCTTAAACTCAAATTTCCTAGAATATCTAAAATCGTTAGAAATGGGCAAAATGAGAGTCATAAATGGCTAAAATGCGTTAATAACAATGTGCACTGGCTTTATATGCATTATTATTCGAGAATCTATGAAATCCGGATAAGATACGATCCCGCTTAAGATACGAAATGCTCTCGGTCCCTTGATTCGTATCTTAAACGAGTTTCACTGTATATATATATATATATATATATATATATATATATATATGTATGGATATATATATATATATATATATATTAACTTTTGAACGGAGGGTGGTTTCGGGGTCTAGAGGTCATGATCGATGAAAATATACCAAAATTTTTTGAAATCGTTTTCCTCCGAACGGCTGCTATAGGTAGCTTTTTGTAATGAAAGCTACCTAAAAGAGTTGACAACATCCAGTCTCTTCCATCGACTTCTCAGATTGTGTATACTAGCAATCTGCGTTTGCAATTGCACATAAAATGTTATTACCCCTCCCCAGAAAGGCTTTAAGATTGAGAAAAGAGCTTGCAAAAGGAGAGGACAACTTAGTTTGACTTCTGCTCCCTATAAGTTAGAGCTGAAAACAGATATTAAGGCAAAGGAAACCAAACAGACTGGAAAACAAAAAAGGAAATTTATTAAAAAGATATTAAGAATCAATAGAAAAAGAAACCAAAAGATGTTGAGGAGACATTCTCGGAAGATGGAGAAAATAATGAAGCCTGAATTTTACAGCATCATATCAATTATAATCAAATTAGAGAATCCAGATTTCATTTGTATACTGTAAAAAAAAAAAAAAAAAAAAAAAAAAAAAAATCTGTACAGTTACTAAAGTTTTTCTAGGAAACTGGTATTCCTAGAACTTTTTATGTAACGGCAACAGCGAAAATTCTTGTAACAGCGTATGTTACAGGAATTTCTGTTGTTGTCGTTACATAAAATGTTCTAGGAATCCCAGTTTTCTAGAAAAACTTTAGTAACTTTACAGATTTTTTTTTACAGTGTAACAGAAAATACAATGAAGAATGCTTTGAAACTGATGAAAGCTCTCAATCTGAAAATGAAGATGAATTGATTGATTCTTTCGAAAGTGAGCACGAATTCGATAGGGATTATGAAGATTGCTTATCAAGCACTAATGAAGAGGAAAATAATTTGAAAGCAAGTAGAGGGCGAAAGAAAGTGAAATTGTTGGCGAATTCTGAAGACGATATTTAAGAAAGCAAAATAATAAAATTGCTATTGATGGAAAAGTTTGGAAAAAAATCGAAAGAAGTTACTCTCCTGACACACCACCTCTTTTTGCCATTTTCAAAGATGTATCTGATCTAACTGGACACGCCAAATGAAACATTGTTATCAGTAAAGTAAACACCACACTGTATTTACTATTTGACAATAATATTATGGAATACTTTATAAAGTGTATGGAAATGGAAGCACAAAGATTTCTAGGAAAACCCTGACGTTTACCTCTTGCTACATTAGAGGCTTTTATAGGCAAGTTATATGTACGCGGTGCATAGGAACTAAAAAAACGTTAACGCACCATTTTTGTGGGAAAAAAAGGGGTCCTTCAAAATTTTTTCGAGTGCCACAAACCGAAATTGGTTCACGGAATTGCTACATTTTTTTTACGCTTTGATAATAAAAACGAGCGGATCCAAAGTTTTGGGAAGGATAAATTTGCTTTGGTATGAACAGTATGGAACATTGACTCATTGAAAAAATGCCGAATAAGACCGATAAATATGGCATAAAATTTTGGTTATCATCTGTTGTGAAAAGCTAGTATGATGAGATTGGATTTCTGTATTTAAGGAAAGATGAAATGAAACCAATATCAATCTCATTGGGTGAGTCCGTCGTTTTCAGGCTGGTTGAACTATTTACTGGCAACGGCAGAACCATTATCACCGAAAATTTTTCGCAAGTTCTACTCTGGCAACAAAGATTTTGAAAAAAAAAAAAAAAAAAAACATTTTTAGTTGGAATTATCCGTCAAAATAAGAGAGAGAGAGCTACCAAAATCTGCAAAATTACAAAAGGATAAAATGGAACGCTTTACAACGCAGTTTTATGCATAGAATAAATGCACTCTACCATCTATAAAAGCAAATCAAACAAAAAGTACTCCTGCTAAGTTCAAGACATAAATTTTTTTATTTATTATTTATTACAAGACATATTGTGGAAAAAAATAATAAACATCGTCCAGAAACCCTTAAATTTCACGTGAATATATATATATATATATATATTGCAGTATTATTTAATCGTAGCAAAAATCTTAATTTGTTATTTTTCGAATAGAAAATATTTATTATTAAATTACAACTAACATTTATTACTGGTCCGACATGGATTTTACCATTTGGCAGTAACTTGATGATGAGGAAGCTGTAATAAAATTATTTCAGAACTTAGGAATTATACCTATAACAATGTTTTGTTAAAAAAAAAAAAAAAAAAAAAAAAAAAAAAAAAAAAAAAAACATCAACGTCTTCATTCAAAAAATGAAATGTTTACTGCAATGACACACATGCGTATTATGCACGTCACTGTGCAATATTAATCTAAGAGACATTTACAATTTCAGACATGCAGTTTAAATTGACTTTATTGGAACAATGGAACAATGTTAGCAGCTGTATGGATTACCTAGTTGACTTTATTTTATTACTTTATTGTAAAATATGTATTTGTTCTTTTAAATATTATTGATTTGAATTGATTTAAAAAATTGTTGGTGAAAGACTGTAATTTTCAAATGTTATGGATTTTAAATGCTCATCTTTGTATCAACAATTTTTTTTTCAAATGTTTCATTTCATTTTGTGCTAATTATTATGCTTGGCGACATCGCTGTTGGTATAACGTAAAAATGGCAAAACAGTTGCTGATTTCATTTAAAATACAAAGATAAAAGTTTTAATAAGAAATAAATGTTGTAAAAAGGAAATATTCATTTTAAGTATGAAAGCAATATTTGTACTGCTTAAAAAAAGTTTTCACTTTCAAAGGTTTAAATTGAAAATAATATTTTGTAATTTTTGTCATTTGATCCTGGATAAAAAGTAAATATGAGCACTTTTGTGTTAACCGTGCACAAATCTCGCCTATAGTATTTTTTAAATCGCAAATACTAGCACTAACATTTTCCCTCATAATCATCTACTATATACATAAAAAGCAAATTCTTATTTCATCCCGATTGACTATAACTTAGGTTCTACTGAAAGGAATTTTGTAGAACTTTCACTGTTAGTTAGGTAATTTGTTTTAGAAGTGTTTTAATCTAATATATATATATATTTCTATGTCACTTAAATTACGCTACTTTAAAATTGGGTGAACTCGACTATGAAAGATTACCTTTTATTTAAAGATCTACTAAATGGATTTTGATGCTTTGCGGGAAAGTTCTCAGTGGTGTAATAAAAAACTAGAGGATGTACGCTATATGCAGAGAGTATATACTAGAGAAAATATATGCTATAGCTATGGAAGGTGTGCAGAATATCTTAAAAAATCGAGAGGGTATATAGCGTAGACCTACCTACAGTGCGTGTAAAAACTATAAGGACAGCAAAAAATTGTAAAAAATTGCAAAAAAATTTATAAATTAAAAATGCGACAAGTGAAATGGTAATATAATGTTGATCCTAAAGTGGAAATACTAATATAAAAGTCAACAGAATGCATCCGTGTCCTTTTCATTGCGAAAAAATCATAATTATGCAAAAAAAAAACCTATTTTTGACTGTGTAAAAACTATAAGGACACCAGTATTTTTTTTACAGAAATGTTATATAGAATTATTATTAAGGATCGACCGAAACATGTTTTTAAGCCCGAAACCGAAACGAAACAGAATTTCGGCGATCTTCCTATTTTCAGCCGAAAACGAAAACGAATATGTCCAAAAAAAATTTTTTTAAGTAATTAAATTGTATGTATTAAAGTAAGTAATACATACATAAATACATTATTAATTAATTATGCGTATTTATTAAATATGTATAAAAATTAATTAATTATGCGTATTTATTATATATACATAATTATTAATTAATTATACGTGTAGCCTAAATTGTCTCTCTGTGCCTTAGATCCAAAACTTTTTTTTTATATAAAATAAAACGTAATTCATCAACGTCACAGAAAGGTTTTCTAATTGTACGAATTTCATTTAATTAAGAAATATTTTAGTTTTATGTATGCACACCTCGATTTATCTTTTATAATGATTTCTGTAAATGATCATCTGTTATACTAGAACTTTCTCAAAGAATATTCGAAACACATATGCGGTTTCAAATTGAAAATTCTCTATTACTGTCATGACTGCAGTTTTTAATGAGCACGTGAAAAAGTTTAGTTATATATGCATTGCTTGCTTTATAATCTGCATTCAAGTCTTGAGTCAGTCATGACTGATAATTACAAACAACGAAGTTGATAGCAATAACTGTCCGAAGGAAGAAACAAGATTTTGGGAATACTGATAGTTTTCGCCGAAAACAACTTTTCGGCGAAACTCAGATTTTGGACCGAAACTATCAGTATTCCAAAAATCTCGTTTCTTCCTTCGGAAATTTTCAACACTTATCATCGATTTTGAGACCATTTATTGCTATGAACTTCGTTGTTAACGCATAATTAATTAAATTTTTATACATATTTAATAAATACGTATAATTAATTAATAATATATTTATGTATGTATTAAATACTTTAATACATACAATTTAAATACTTTTTTTTTTGACATATTCGTTTTTGTTTTCGGCCAAAAATAGTAAGATCACCGAATTCTGTTTCGGTTTTGGTTTCGGCCTTAAAAACATGTTTCGGTCGATCCTTAATAATAATTCTATATAACATTTCCATAAAAAAAAGTACTGGTGTCCTTATAGTTCTTACACAGTCAAAAATAGTGTTTTTTTTTTTTTTTTTTTTTTGCATAATTAGGAATTTTTCGTAATAAAAAGGACACAGATACATTCTGTTGACTTTTATATTAGTATTTCCATTTTATGATTAACATTAAATTACCATTTCGCTTGTCGCATTTTAAATTTATCAAAATTTTTACAATTTTTTGCTGTCCTTAAAGTTTTTACACACACTGAATACTCTGGTTAACGCGATTATAAAAGATATATTTAAATTTAACAATCTATAATATATATGAAATGCAAAGAGAATTTTCGTTTAAGTCGCTTAGAACTTGAGTTCTGCTGAACAGATTTTTATGAGACTCACATTGTTAGATAATTTTTCAGAAAAGAATTTAGTTTATCATATCGTTCTATGTTGCTTGGTTAAATAATTAAGGGGGGAAATTCAACATGGGATGAACACGATTATGAGAGATTGGCTTTTTGAAAGGTTCTACTGAATGGATTTTGATGGGACTTAACCCCTTGAGGGGCGGTGGGATATATTATATCCTACTTAATTTAAACAAGATTTGCAGCAGAAACTTTTCACTAAATTTTATATTTTTCACTTTTGGGGATAAATGTTAAAAAATTGCTTTTCCTTATTTTACAGTAAAAGTTTTGGTTATTCTGGTGAGAATTCAATATTACAGAGACATTATTGCTTGCCCCTTAAAGGGTTAAACTGTTAGACCGGGAAGCGGCAGCACAGAGAATCATCTGATCGAGTTCACGGCTGAAATTCCAGAATTATTTAAAACTCGATTCGCATATTAATACGCAATTGGTCTGCCAAGTCATATCTTGTTGGAAAACACCTGAAAACCTGATTTTAGCGGTTGACTGGTGTGTTTTCCTGCACCTAAAGGAATGGAAACATGGAGGACTGCGAGTAGGAAAACACAATAGTAAACCTACGAGTCAACCACTAAAGTCGGGTTTTCAAGTGTTTTCCACCAAGATATGACTAGGCAGATCAATTGTGGTTTAATATGTTGATCGAGTTATAATTAATTCTGGAATTTCAGCCGTGAACTCGATGAGGAGATTATCTGTGCTGCTACCTCCCAGTCTATGTTAAATAGATAATTTTTAGGAAAGATTTTGGTACATTTGATAGTTTAAAAGATTCTGCTAAATAGATTTCGGTGGAACTTGCTCGGTTAGTTAATTTTTCAGTTAATGTTTTAGTAGAAAACACATATCGTTCTAGGTTGCTTGATTATAGTATTTTGCCTGAAAGTTCGAGAATCAGGTGAACCCAATTATGAAAGATAGCCTTTTTAATAGGCTCTATTGGACGAATTCTGGTGAAAATTACATTGATAAATTTTCAGAGGAAGGGTTTTAGTATATTACATATTGTGCTATCGTAATTTACCAAATCCTACAGTAAAAGATCAACTAAAGATGTTGGTCCTTAACAGCTCAAATTTTGTCTATCTCAATAGATGATATAATAGCATAATGACGTGCTTAGCGTTTGTAACAATTCGGATGGAGCATTCCGGTTAAATATCCATATTGCTTTCAAGGGCATGATCAAATTCACAGATATATTTCGTTTGATTCAAGGATTGTTTAGAAAAACAGACCAGCGTAGCGGGCGAAGGCTGCTAGTATACCATAAAGAAAAAATATTGTAAGTTTTAGTACCAATCAGTATAAAAATAGTCACGAGTTTTAGGCCGTAATCAAACGGTTAACATAAGAGCAGGAATTTACTTAAATTACTCAAAACACACCCATTTGAATTATTTTTTTCATTTTGTGTCTCTTTTAGATATACAAAGTGTTAAACCCGCTCTTACCGAATGTAGGCGAAAAACATCATACTAAGGGTGTTCAAATGAAAAGGTACGAAACGTCGTAACAACCAAACCGGCTGAAATTTGAATATGACGCTTTGGGATAACATAGTGAGACAGCGAGGAACGCGATTGAAGTGTCGAAATGGATGCGTGCATGCGAGGGCGCCCGTGCATGAAGGAGAAGAGAAGCAGGCGGTTGTGTGTTACGCTGAAATTGACGCGGCAATGCATGTGAGGGCATCATGGCTTTCCCATAGCAAAATTCGACGACTGAAGTTTGAGGAGTAGTAACGTGTTATCAGATTTCTCGCTGCAACAGAGTTTGACCAGACATCTCGCTGCTCCTCAGTCGTCGAATTTTGCTATGGGAAACCATTATGTCCTCGCATCATATTCTCCCTTCTGGTTCCAGGCTGTGATTTCGGCAATGTATCCCCAAAACAGGTGACTCCACGTCACAAGAATATGCTCCATTACTGTTCTACGGCATGCAGCCATCAGTTGCGAAAAGAGTCGATGTATGATTAATGGTTACGATGTTGGGAATGTTTCTCCAAAGCACATGACTTTGATGTCACGAGAATAGGATCCGTTGGACGGAATACGCGGGTGGTTCAATAATTATTGTCCCTAATGTATATAAAATATTTGTACTGCTTTGGTTGATGTGGAATATCGAAGCCTAATCTCTTAAATGCATATATGCTTAATTTCAGAAACGTAGCTGCTATATTAACATAGTTTTGGAGGAAGGAGGGAAGTTTTAAAGATCTATTTTTGGGGGAGTTTTTAAGGAGGGGGTGGGGGTGAAATGCTGGTTTGGAGCTTTTAAGGCTACATTTGTGACAGTGATGAGATGTGGCTACATCACTATGATCCCAAGTCCAAACGACAGTAGTCACGTCTCATCCACTGTCACAAATTTAGCCCCATAAGCTAAAAATCAGCCTTTCACCCCCATTCCCCCCCCCTTCACTCCTGTCTCCAAAACTATGTAAATATAGCAACTACGGTTCTGAAATTGAGCATATAGGCATCTAAGACATTAGGCTTCGATATTCCACAGCAACCATTGCAGCACAAATATTTTATATGCACTAGGGACAATAATTATTGAACCACCCTCGTAAATAACTGCCTGCTTCATTCCTCCTTCATGCGCGGACGCTCGTGCATGCGCACAATCACGCCGGATCTCCAATTGCGTGCTTGATGTCACACTACGTTATCCTAATGCGTCATATTTAAATTTCAACTGGTTTGGTTGTTCAACATTTCGTACCTTTTCATTTGAACACCACGTATATGTTATTTCTGATGTTAACATCTTTTTTTCTCTATAAATATTAAAGGCACGGTGATGAAAGAGGCATTTTTCAAAAAGTGCTGCAAGCGGCTTATGACGATCTATAATAATATACGTATATCGATAAAACACATTGTTTGATAAAAAAAAAAGGTAGTTATTGAAAATTTAATCAAAAAATGTATTAGCAAATAATCTGAAAGATTGCGACAAGAAAACCTCGCACTTTTTTTTAATGTACGAGGGCATTTCGAAAAGTAAAGATACACCGTACGCCGGAGGAAAAGAAAAGTTTTGGAAAGCAATTTGGCAACACAGGTGTTAACCTTGAACCGTTAGCTTTCTCCTCGCGGTCGTTCGGCATTTCAACGTTGATTCTGGAGTAGGTCGTGTTTAAAATGGTTCCGATGATTCAGAATCCCGCCAAATGCGAAGTGCGCTCCGTCATACGTTTTCTTCATGGAAGAGGTCAGCGACCAGCGGATATTCACAAAGAAATTGTTTCTGTTTATGGGAACATTATGAATCGACAAAATGTAACGAAATGGTGTCGTCATTTCTCTGAAGGTAGGACCGATGTTCATGACGAACAAAGAACAGGTCGGCTATCTGTGATCTCGGATGCCCTTCTTCAGAGAACGGAGGAAGCAATTCGTGCGAATAGACGTCTCCTGTTACCTGAAGTCACATCTTGGAGGAAAATCATTCCATGACGATGATGAGATCAAAGATGAAGTTGAAATGTGGTTCCGACAACAGGAGGAAACCTTCTATGACTGTGGGATACAAAAGCTTGTGCCCCGATTTAATAAATGTTTGGATAACGGGGGTGATTATGTCGAAAAATAATAAATACTCCAGTTAATCAGATGTAACTTACGTTTTCTAAATAAATGTTTTTTTTTGTTTTGTTTTTTTTAAGGAATGCGAGCCATTGTATCTTTATTTTTCGAAATGCCCTCGCATATATAACTCTAATAATTTTTTTGCGTTTATACATTACTTTAGAATGTCCACTAACTATACCAAAAATCATATTTATATGAATAATGCGTTCAAATAAAGATTTAAAAGCGATATTTTCATATTGGTCTCGCGTCAGGAGTTAACAACCAAAGAAATCGCCAAAGATTACTCTATAAAATCAGCCATTTTGATTCTACTCATTTCAGTGGTTTAAGCGCGAATTTCGATCACATGTCTGATTATTTATATTTCATTGGTTTTTTTCTGATTAATGAATGTTTTAATTTCTTTACGGAAAATAAGCTGGAATCAAATGATGAGCTATTTATATGAATTTAAGAGCAAACGCATTAACATATTTTAATCTTCTGCACACGATAGACATAGATTTGACATAAAATAGTGCTTGAAAATTGTTTTAAAAACAATAAATCTGAGTAAATTGCGGTACAGTTTTTAAACAAATTGCGATATAGTCAAACCAATTGTATTTGAAAGTACATATTTTTCCCCATTCGATTGTGTAAAAATTAAAAATATGTGGTATAAGAAGTTAAAAAATTGCAATAAAAGTTAATAAATGTTAAATTTAGTAGTCTGCTGTTGCCACCTTTCAAAATGACGTCAGCGTTACGCATTGTCCTTTGTAATATAGATAACATCTTTAAGCATAATATACTTTCGGCTTAGAACATCAGCTTTGTCATAAGGTGACGATAAAAAAACAAAGAGAAAATACAATTTTGTATCTTATTTTTCCATCTGAAATAAAAATAATAGGATTGGAAGAAAGTGGAGAAAAACTCTTTTTCAAGCCTTTGTTTGTAATTGATTCGATCTTTTTTTTTTTTTTTTTTTTTTTTTTTTTCTGATCAAAATAGCTTCTTTACTATTTCAAAAGAAAAGTTTTAAAGAAAGAAATCAATCAATTTGGATTATGTTACATTCTACATCTATTTAATACCTTTTAAGTTCTGTGCCATATATTATATATTTTAGCCAAACGTTTGTTTTTCTATTTGAAATTTATTTCTGAGTAATATATTTATTAGATTTGATTCCGTATAAATATGCTGTGCGAAAATAATTAACTTAAAAACAAGAAATTACTTAATTTTCTCAAAACATCCGCATTTCTATTCTTTTTAATTTTTTGTCTCATTTGTATCTATAAAAAATGAATAGCCACGAAAGAAAACGGAGAGCTCTTTCACAAGTGTTTTTTCGTAATTAAATCTATCTCTTACACCTTTTCCCGATCAAAAACACCTACTTCGCTATTTCAAAAGGATAGTTTTAAAGGAAGAAATCAATCCTTTTAGGTCAGTACATTTTTAGACCCAATTCATCGGTTCTCATTAAACAATATATCATATATTAAAATTTTCTTTCTGTCTAAATTTATGCTTATTTGAACCTGGTTTGAAAATGACATCTTTATTAGAATTTTTCTTTTATAAATATGGTGTGAAAAAAATATGAAAATAAATATGCATTAACTTAATATATATATATATATATATATATATATATATATATATATAATTTAAATTTTTCGAAAGACGGATAATGGAATGTATTGAAGAAACTGTAAAATAAATGAATTTTCTAAATTAGAATAGATAAGAATAAAGACATTACTAATGGGATTTTTTTTTTTTTTTTAACTAATATAATTTTTGTCTTTTTCATGATGTTGAAGAATAACTTATTTACATTTTTATTAGAATGAAAAATGATCTGAATACTTGATTAGCAGATTCATTCAAAGCAATATCTTGAAAATGAATGAAGAACAAGCTTTTATATATGATTCTGAAAACAACATTATGAAAGAACACATTTAAAATTATATAATTTAAATATGCTTTTGATTTCGTAAGAGTTTTTCTTATTAAAGCCATTAGTTTTGCTTCCTGAATTTATTATTTAGTAACGAAGTAGAATAATAAGTTTTGAATGACTTTTTCATAAAATAATATTGAGCATAGCACTGTTTTAAGTTCAAAAAACTGCAATTCATTTTCTTAAAATATCTTGGACAATTCTAAGAATACATATATACTAGCAGGGATGACCGAGCTAAGCTGAGTCAAAATTAGCCTTGTGTTCAATTCCATATTTTATTTTCACTGTATCATTCTTGCTTTTAAAATGCAATTGGCATGATCCTGAGACATAGTGACCCAAAATGACCTACTAACCGAATTTATTCGAACATGCTACCTAACCAATACTCTTCTCAAACCCGAAAACGATAGAATACAAAATTTAGTCAAAATCGTTAAAGTCATTTTATAGATAAAATTAGCTTGATCCACGGTAACCCAAAAGGGACTTACTAATCTAAATTTATTGAACACGTGACTTATACGAATGGTCTACTCGTACTGGGAAACGATTTAATAAAATTTTTTGCCAAAATCGTTTGAGCCGTTTTCAGATACAATTAGCTTGACCACAGTAACCCAAAATAGACCCACTAACCAAATTTTCTCGAACATGTGACTTAGGCCAATCGTCTTCTCAAGCCCAGAAACGGTATAATACAAAACTTTGTCAAAATTGTTTGAGTCGTTTTTTTAGATACAATTAGCTTGACCCACAGTGACCCAAAAATGACCCACTAATCAAATTGTCTGAAATATGCGACTTAGCCCAATGGTTTCTAATGCCCAGAAACGGTATAATACAAAATTTTGTGAAAATCGTTTGAGTCGTTTTTTAGAACAATTATCTTGACATACAGTGACCGAAAAATGGCCCACTAATCGAATTTTTTGGAACATGTGACTTAGCCCAATGGTCTTCTCATGCTCAGAAACGATATAATAGAAACTTTTGTCAAAATGTTTTGAACCTTTTTTTAGATACAATTAGCTTAACCCACAGTGACCCAAAAGAGAACCACAAATCTACTTTTATTGAACAATCAACTTAGCCCAATGGCATTCTCGTGCCCGAAAACGAAAGAATACAAAATTTCTTCAAACTCGTTAGAGCCGTATTCTAAATAAACTTAAGTTGACCCACAGTGACCCAAAAACGACCACTAATTGAGTTTTCTCTAACGTGTGACTTATCCCATTGGTCTTCTTGTAATTCAAAAGAGTAGATTACAAAATATAGTCATAATTGTTAGAACCGTTTTTTATATAAAATTAGCTTGACCCACTTATCGAAATTTCTTGAACATATGACCTAGCACAATAGTTTTCTCGTGTCCCAAAACGGTTGGATATAAAATTTAGTCAAAATCGATGGAGCCGTCTTTTAGATAGAATTAGCTAGACCCTGACCCATTATGAACGAAAATGACCTACTAATATAATTTTCACGAACACATGACCTAGCTCAATGGTCTCCTCGTGCCCAAAAATCGTAAAATACAAAATTTAGTAAAAATCGTTAGATCCGTTTTTAAAATAATATTTACATGCACACACACATTCACACAATTTTTGCTAGTATTATAGTATAAGATTATATATATATATATATATATATATATATATACACGTAACGAAAATCTGTGTTGTAGATGTGTATTGTGGTTTAGACGAGTGAACAAGATAAGCTAATAACAGATGAAGAAACCGCTTTATGTAGGTAGTCAGATCTACTGATCATAATGATGCTTGACGAGCAGATCTCTAAAATATTAGCATCTATATTGTTTTATGATATAATTGATCTTATAACATAACTCAGAGCAGCAAATTATGTGTATATATATATATATACACATGTATATATATATATATATATTGAAAAATCCAAATTCATATAATTTAGTACACGAAAAAAACATCTAACAAACTGTAACTAAAACAATAATTAACAAAACCAAGAGTAACTAAGAAAAAACCAAACATGAAGACAAGTGGCCAAGGCTTATGACTTGTACTGCGGGTTCAAACATGTTTTACGTGCACAACATTTCCCTCACTTGCCAAGACCAAACAAATAGAGATTGGAAAAAATGAAAACCACAAACTAATTCAAAAGCCGTCAAATGAAGTCTGTGATTATCCTCACCGCTAAGCTATTTTCGATAGGAATCACGTATCGATAAATCACAATCATCGAACAATTCCAATGTTTTATTTCGATAGCTTTTTTTCCTGATAAAATTGAAAGTTAAATCATTCAGAAAATGTATTGGGTAATTTTGTTTACTGGCGTTTATGTAAAGGTTAAAAATTTCACCAACCAATTTATGAACATTTGAGCACAAATTTGCAATACGATTTAAACCATTTAAATATATATTTCTAAAAATTGAAACATGCACGTTACTATTAAAGTTTAATATTTTTATTGTATCAAAATCAAAATAATTTCTTTTATCATAAATACTATATACTAAAATTCCGTTTATAATCTCCAAATTAACATCCAAGTAGTTGACACTGCCCCGATCATCCGAAGCACTCTTTAAATTCAAAGTGTTTGGATAACATTTAAATTGATGAATTTCTTTATTATTATTCAGCTCAACCACCAAAACATCATCTATATATCTGTATATCTTTAAGTCTTTTTCCAACAATAAACCGGCTTCATATATAAACAGATAAATATCTGCAATGATGGAGCTACAACTGCCCCCCATTGGAATACCTCTTACTTGTTTATATATTTGTTTCCCTTCAAACAGGTAATTTTCGTAAACAACAAATTGAAATAAATCGGTGAATATTTCAATACTGATATCCTTCTCTTTAGATTTCTTGAAAAAATCCATGACTCTGTACTTCAAATCATCTAAATTTATGCTATTATACAAATCCTCGAAATCATATGTATACAATCCTGTAATGTTTTTCAGCTTTTTTAAACTTTTTATAAGTTCATAGCTATTTTTTATTACTATCGAAGAATATTCATTTATAACCTGATCGAAAATCTTTTGTAATATATTCAAAAATTTTTTATTTACACATTCCAGGTAAGAACCAAACCCACAAGTTACGGTTCTAAAAGTAATTGGGTTTTTATGGAATTTTGGAATCATTACAAGATAAGGAAATTCCACACTATTTTGCTTTGATTTTATTTTTTTATAGAACGCCTACACTCTGTTTACAGTAACTTGTTTAGTAGTTTTTAGTAGTTGATAATTTCCCTCATTATTGTAGGTTTCCCTTAGAATATCTCCGTATAATTTTTTACACATTATAGCATAGTTGGTGTTAGCTTTATCCACATACGTAATGATAAAATCATCCTGTAGATTTTTTACTGCTTTAATCAAATCTTTGTAAGATTCTCCCGAGACACCCTCAAAATCTTTATGGTAAAAGCCTTGAAATTCTTTTAAAATATAGTGCCCCCATTCCTCAAAAACGCTTTTTGGTAAACCATATTTATATATTAATTTTTGAATGAAGATATCTATATTATTTGACAAACGTTTTATAGCTAATCCTCTACTCACAACTCTCCTCAATCTGTATTTTGTACCATACCTCATGTAATTTCTGAGATTTGTGTCTGCCACTATAGCAAGATCCCCGGTAAGAATATGTCCGTAATTTGAATTAACGTATTTATTATATTCAACATTATTACAATGACAAATACTTTTCTCGATACAACTCTGCAAATTCTTAGAGTAACTGTTGTAGTTAAATATAACTCTGCCTAATGGTTTATCGTATTTCTAAGCTTTAATAATATGTATGTTTTTATCCGGCAGGTATTCATTATACTTATTTAAAATTCCCTTAAAATTAGCACCCCTAAAATGGTGCCCCATGTAATCCAATACACAATAAATCTTATTCTCTAAATTAACTTTATTGTTTTTCAACTCAATGTAACCATTAAGTTTCTGCTTACCTATTCTGAATCTCAACAGATCAAACCCTATATCTATATTTCCGTTACCTGCATGTTCATATAATTCTCTCAACTAATCGGGTGTTAACTTCTTTTTCACATTGAAAATTATGTATTTTATTGTTTTAACAATATTGCCGGAATTAATATTGACAATAGCATTTTTAATATCCTTACTACAATTTAGATCATTAACCTTGACATTTTGTTTATTATGTAACTCACACTCACAACTCAAATCGTGATTAATTTTTTCATAGACTGACTCTTTCATTATTGTATTTCTAAATTCTTCAAAACATTAATTTGATCAAACATAACATTTAAACCATAAGGGTACACTGTTCCGTATTTAACCATCATATTCCTTTCACATATTAATCTTTCAGCCTTGTTTGCAACTATATGCAAAATCGATATTTCAATATTTTCAATTCCATGTTTTGCAAAATGTACTATTTCAATCTCCTGTTCTTCCCTCGCACTCGTTATCTTTCTTATATCTTTTTTGTGGTTGTTAAATATCATATTAAAAGTACCAGACGTTTGTCCTATATAAGACATGTTACAAATTTTACATTTTAATCTATACACACAGTTAAATACCTTACAAAAGTTTACACAATTTTCATCCACGGCATTACAGTTATCCTTTTCAGCATGGATGCAGACTTTACATCTTTTATCCTTGCATTTCTTAAATTTTAAATAATTCCCCCCCCCCCCCTCATTTCTCATACTTTTATTGTAAAAATATCTAGTTTTATACTTCTTCTTTACCATACTAGTCTTCTCTACCTTCTCCTTTATATCTGAAATTTTGCTGTTGTAAACATATCTAGTATTATATCTAGTACTGCCACTCACTTTTGAATCCATAACATTTTTATAACAATTAAAATTACTATTTTTACTGTAGTTTCCTTACATTTTATAATTTTTATTCAACTTTTTACTTTTTTCATAAATTACATGATCCCGGCTCTCCCCCTCATACCTGAAAGTATCTCTACTCTCTCCAGTCTGTTCATCTACATTATTATCCGAACCATGGTAACTTTTTGTCGATCCACTTCCTACCATGTAATCAAAAGCCGACCGGGCACTATGGTCATTTTTCAATTCCCATATCTTGCCGGTATCGTAATCAAAACTAGTTTTACAATTCATGACTCAAAAATTTTTTTCTTATGTGTAGACAAACGGTACACAAAGTTATCAACTTCAATATATTACCATATCAAAACTAATACGCCAACTACTACTCCAAGTTCAATAACCACATAATTTCCAACAATATCAATCACTTAACGGACATATAAAAGCCATTAATCACTGAAGATTAGGGAGACCCAGAATCATGCAAACATTAAATAATTAACACAATAAATCAATTAACAAACATTAAATCCATAAGAACCAAAAAACCTCTCACCACTTTAACTAGTAACAATATAAACTAACTAACCACATTTCAGTCCAAATTCAGTACATAGTGTAATAACCGACTCGACTTCCGCCCTTAAGTTCGCCATTACACAAATCCATGCAACTCATAACACTCCATATACACATAATTTCAACCTAATGCAAACGTAGCTTCGCCATCAATTTCCACAGGTTATTATATTGAAAAATCCAAATTCATATAATTTAGTACACGAAAAAAACATCTAACAAACTGTAACTAAAACAATAATTAACAAAACCAAGAGTAACTAAGAAAAAACCAAACATGAAGACAAGTAGCCAAGGCTTATGACTTGTACTGCGGGGTTAAACATGTTTTACGTGCACAGCATTCCCCCTCACTTGCCAAGACCAAACAAATAGAGATTGGAAAAAATGAAAACCACAAACTAATTCAAAAGCCGTCAAATGAAGTCCGTGATTATATATATATATACATAGGCAGTTGACTTGTACTAGATGTTTATGAAAGACAGTGGCTGAAACAAACCGATGGAGTTTTTCCTAAAAAATTAGTCAAATGCAGCATCAAATCTTTATTTAATAAATATAAGGCACAGGCATATGAAAGATTTCTTCCCGAGCCACTGCCTATTTTAATGAACTGACCATATTTCACATGTTCACATAGCACATTAACTGAAATTAAGCCAGCAAACAACCCAGTGAAAAGAAAAAAATATACCAAGCTGTGTACAATACGGTTTTTAAATTCCACTACAATTAGAGCAGCGTGTTTTAAGACAAGAGAATCCACGAAAAATTTCTCCACTTATCCAGTGGAAGGTATTTTATTAGTTAGAGCGCACATAGGGATACAAAGACTCAATGCGACTGAAGTCCGTATCCAATGAAAAAACGAGTTGGGGAAGTTATTGACGGATGCACGAAATAGCTATATATCGGCTCCCACAAAAACACGATAAAAATATTCGAAAGCGTCTTTGAAATAAATTAAAAAAAGCTTATGAGCAAAAAATAATATTCTGAAATCAAATGATTTAGAGTAGAAAAAAAGTATTACGAACGCAGAGCCAAAAGAAATTTACTAAAGGGAAATAAAATAAAAATATTTTAAAATAAAAAAGAACGATTTTAATGCAGGAAAATTTTTGAATAAATTTGTTAGGTTAATAATTTAAAATATATTATATATGCAAGCAAACACACATTTACACACACACACACATATATATATATACATATATACATAAGCAACCCCCCCACACACACACACACACACTTATATATATATATATATATACGCACATCACACAAATACACACATACGTATATATATACATGAGGGCGTGAGTTTTCAAAACTCGCCTTATCTAAAACGAAAAAACGTGTTTTCTCAATCAACTTATTATACTGGTTAACATGCATCGAAAAAACAATAGAATATGTTGGTTAACAAATACAAACAATGGATACATTCAGAGGTTTATCGCGATTTCCCAAAATTTGATTTTCTGGATAGACGATGAGTTGGGATGGTTAAGGGGTGAGTTTTGAAACTCACGGCTTCGCCTCCTATATATATACATTCTGTGTAAAAAGTACTCGGAATTGTTGAATGAAACTCTAAAAAATAATATATACATCAAAATTTATTTTCTCACCTACAAAGTAGGCCCCATCGAGACCAATACAACTATTTCACACTTGATCTACAGACTTTTCATTATGACTTCTTAGCTCTCTCGGCGAATTTTCTTTTATGGATTGAATTTAGTGAAAATGTCTTCTTCAAAGGGGTAAATTTAGCTTCGACTTTGAGAACATTAAAAATGTCACACGGGACCATATCAGACCAGTGCGGTGCTTTGACGAAAACATTCGTTGTGTCTTGCACAACGATTGCTTTACACTATTTCAATGAATTTGATATACATTTTGGAGGTGTAGTACAGTATGTTTTTATTGCTTATTGAGAACGTAGAATTTATCGTTTATTTACAGTGACATTCAAAAGAATTCAGTTACAGGACTGTTTAGGAGCCGTGACAACTAAATTTGCGTTATAAGCTGTAATATGCGTTTTAAAACTTAACTATTTTGTGTATTATGAGATGTATAGATCATATACAAACCTGCAATTTGTACACATTACAGGCAACGGACAGCCGTTGTTGAAAATTAATTGTTAATGCGTTGTACTATTTTTTATGTTTCTTTGTATACTTATCTTATTTTATTGCATGGACAAAATGAAATTACTTAACAATATTCCAATAGTGTTGGAAAGTGTTTCACAATCTTTTCCGTGTTGTACGATTTTTCATTCTTCTTATCAAACACTCTTGTTTATCTTTGTTAGTCGTCTGTCTGAGTCAAATATTTCATTCAATTTTAGACCCACATTTGTCGAATCGATTTTCTCAAACTATATATGCACACAAGTTCAATGTCGATTATAATGGAATATTTGTCTATTATCAGGGCCATACCTCATCAGTTATAGGAGATGGAGCCCAATTAATAAAACATTTTGTTTACACTTCCAATTGAAATTTCTAAGGAACCAATTTTCCACAAAATTATCCAAGCAAGTTCATTATCGATGACAATATAGCAGCCAACATATATACATGCGCATTGTAAAGATATATTGTATGGCAAATAAATACGAATTAAATTTAAAAAATCAAAAAACCCGATTGCGCAAAAAAGCGAACTAATTAATTATTTGCAATCAATGTGAAACTGTTTTTTTTTATATTACCAATTTTTTTATTTACCTGTATTGATGACTTTTAAGTTGTGTTTAATTGTTAGTTCCTATCTATAAACACTGTTTTGATGAGATCTGTAGATGTCTATGATGGTTAGAGTTGCACTAAAGCTAGAGATCCTAAATACACAACGTCCAGGTTGTATAATATTTTAACGGAGCTTCTGACTGTTAAATAGTCAATGAAACATCGTCTTCATTTTGAAAGACCTATCCAATGATATGCTACTCAATAGGGTGCTTAAAAAAATTCGTCTCTACCACTATTTTGTATTTTACGGCCGCCATTTTGAATTTATAAAAACAACACCTAGCCTATAACCATCGGACTGTTAAGAGGAATCGATAGAGACCTTATTCATTAAAATCCATCCAGCCGTTGGGATGTTTCGAGGGTATAAAGAAATCCACATACCCAGATACGCGTGAAACACATAACCCTTCTTGGCAGTAGAGTAATAACAAGTAAACATTTTCTATAAATTGTGTCTTATTTCTTCATGGTCTTACTTAAAAACTATTTTTTAAATAAAATTTCTGAATTGAATCAGAGTTATTTGACTACGATCAAATTGGCAAAATGATCCGGAGAATATTTGTATGTTAGAAGCTGTCCAACGATGCATTATTTATGTGTTTTCAGCGACTTACTCTGTAAAAAAAACCGTTAATATCCATAAATTTTTCGCTAAAATTTTACGTAATAGTTTCATTTTTCCAAGAAAAAAGTACAATTTCCGTAATTGACATTTTGACATTACAAATCCATATAAATCCAATAAGTTTCCCATCAATTTTACGGAATATCTCTGTATTGCTTTCAAAACAGTACAAGTTCCGTAAATGATGTTTAGAAATAGTTGTTCTTTGGAAAGTGAAGTAATTAACTGTTGTATATATTTGTCTTATAGTGATGCTATTTTCAATGAAACCTCAATATTCACTAAATGTGTCTCTATGCTGAAAATACACTATATTGCCATTAATGACCGGCAACTTTCAATTTTAGACATTTTGTCGAATATTTAGAAATATACTTAACAGATTCTTTTGGAATTTCAGGATTGAAAAGAACAGGTATGACCTCATATTTAGCAATGCCGATTTAAATAAGGGGGGAAATTAGGGGGCCAACAAAAAATCAAAGAAAAAAAATAATACTTGGAATCACCCTGTAAAATAAAATGCACGAAATGATCTATCGCTACCGAAAATAAATAAACAGACATTGTGCAATATGTGTATTCTTTTGTGTAAGAATAGCATGTATATTAATAGAGATATAGCGATTTATTTAAAAAAACTAAAAAATTCTTGCATGTTTTTTTGCTTATAACATGCAGGGTTTTCAACCGAATTTAACTCCGGTTTCAGAAAAATTGACAAAATATAGTAAAAACAATGTAGTGCAATTGGAATATAAATATATTAAATATTTTAGGAAATATGAGCAGTCGTATGAAATAATTTTTATCTGCGGATGCGCGAACGATAACGAGAATCATTTTACATAATTTAATAGTCAACTCTATAGAGCAACTTATTAAAAAAAAATCTAGTCAAATATCGTAAAAATTCAGAAAGATATCGGCGTTAGAATGAGCAAATTTTTAGTCGTTCTCTAAAAGCAGCTGAAAGATAAGGGATTTTCCACAAATTGTCATTTTTAATTTTTAAATTTTTTTTATTTTCATTTTTTATTGATGCTTTAGTTCTTCTTGGATAACCACCAGAACGAGCCTATACCATGATCAAAAGAAGTATCAAAATCGAAGCATTTTTTCCAAATCTACTCATTGATACCCACTAAATACTAACTTTTTTCTGAAAGTCAGTTAATAAAAAATGGCAATTTGTGTAAAATCCCTTATCATTCAGCTGCTTTTAGAGAACAACTAAAAATTTGCTTACTTTAACGCCGATATCTTTCTGAATTTTTACGATATTTGACTAGATTCTTTTTAATAAGTTGCTCCATAGAGTGGACTATTAAATTATGTAAAATGATCCTCGTTATCGTTTGCGCATGCGCAGATAAAAATTATTTCATACAACTGCTCATATATTTTTTAAAATATTTAATATATTTATATTCCAATTGCATTATATTGTTTCTACTGTATTTTGTCAATTTTTCTGAAACCGGGGTTAAATTTGGTTGAAAACCCTGAATGTTATAAGCGAAAAACATGCAAGAATTTTCTAATTTTTTTAAATAAATCGCTATATCTCTATTAATATACGTGCTATTCTTACACAAAAGAATACACATATTGCACAATGTCTGTTTATTTATATTCGGTAGCGGTAGATCATTTCGTGCCTTTTATTTTACAGGGTGATCCCAAGTATTATTTTTTTCTTTGATTTTTTGTTGGACCCCTAATAGCCCCCCTTATCAAATCGACATTGCTAAATATGAGGTAATACCTGTTCTTTTCAATCCTGAAATTTCTGAAGAATCTGTGAAGTACATTTCTAAATATTCGACAAAATGTCTAAAATTGAAAGTTGCCGGTCATTAATGGCAATATAGTGTATATCCAATCATTCTCCAATATTTGCTAAATAGTTTTGGTATTATATTGGTTCTATGTAAAACCGATAAAAGCTATGGTGCCTTCAATAGTATTTATTTTTAAACAACACGCTATAATTTTTTTTTTTTTTTTTTTTTTTAAATATCTAACATATTTTTACCATATTTAAAAAATTAAATCTTATTAATTTTTTTTAAGTTTAAGACAGCTGAAAAGGAAAGTTACAGCTTATTTTTTTATTATGATTTTAAAATAATTTTTATCTTAGTTATAGTCTATTATTATTATTATTTAGTCTATTATTATTTTAAAAGAAATCTATTTTTAATAAAAGAAATCTATTTTTAATTTTAATAATTTTTAATCTATTCAATTTAATCGATTCGCACATAAAACTTCATATACATCTGAAATATAAAAACTAAATTATTATTAGACTGTCGCACAAATGATTTGACAAAGTATATGTTTGTAGAAACTATGTTAGTATTCTTGCAAAAATTAATAAATAAATAAATAAATAAAAATAATATCACAATAAAATTTAAAAACTCTTGCAAAAAAAAAAAAAAAAAAAAAAAAAAAAAAAAAAGAAAACATTACTCTTAATACATTCTTTCATGCATGTAATATTTTAAAAGTTATAATAAAACATTCAGAATTGTATACTCAATTGAAAAATATCATCTCTACATAAATAAGTCCCTTGATTAACATCTTGCCTTTGCTTCATAAAATGCATCTGATGTAAGTAAAGATATTTGAAATCATAGCTTGTGTAACCTTGGTATAATGGTTAAGTGCAGTAAGCTGAAAGAGGACAGTTCCCTAGTTCGAATTCCGTTGGGAGTAAGTGTTGTTTCTTTACTGTTGTTTGAATTAAATAAACGTATTCTGGTCTTCGTGTAAACATATCCTTGAAAAGTGAAGAATAAAATTCATAAAGATATAAGTTTGACCTTGTAAAATTATTTTAATTTCTTCTGTCTTTACAAGAAAAAAGTATTGGATTCGTGAAAATTTTAGACTTCCGGTTTTAAACGGATTTACACGTTTTAGGGGTCAGAGATTCTGAAAAACATCTTTTTACAAAATGTCTGCCTGTGGGTCTATGAGTCTGTCTGTATGTGAGTCTGTTTTGTGGGCGCTCTATCTCAAGAACTAATGCACGGAATTTAATAAAAATTTATATCCCGGTAATCCTTAATATAAGTTGGTGCTGATTAGTTTTTGGTGTACATCGCCTGACAAGTGGCGTTGCTATGCTGCATTTTTCGCGATTTCTGCAATAGCTCTATCTCCAGAACTAGTTAACGGATTTTTATCAAACTTCATATTCAGTTAGTCCTTGATATGACTTGGAACTGGTTACGTTTTGGTGCAAATCGTCCTGCAGGTGGCTATGCTGCATTTCGATAGATTTACACGATTTTCGCAATAGCTCTATCTCAAGAACTAATGGACGAGTTTTAACCAAACTTCAGATTCAGTTAGTTCTTTATATGAGTTGGTGATTATTACGTGTTCGTGTAAATCTCCCAACAGGTGGCGCTGCTGTGCTGCATTTTTCACGATTGCCGCAATAACTGTATCTCAAGAACTAATGTACGGATTTTCATCTGACTTCAAATTTAGTTAGACGTTTTACACAAGTTGTTGCTGATTAGGATTTGATGTTAATCGCCCAATCGTTGGCGCTGCTAATGTTGGAATTGTCACGATTTCCACAATAGCTCTATCTAAATAACTAATGTACGTATTTTCCCCAAACTTCAGATTCAGTTAAACATTGACACAAGTTGTTACTGAGTAGGTTTTGATGTAAATCACCCAATTGGTGGCACTGCTATGTGTGGCATTTTGCTGGATTTACACGATTTTAGCAATAATCCATATCTAAAGAACTAATGCACAGACTTTTATATCTTTAGAATCTTCATGATGGGCGTAGATTGGCATTTAATTTTGGCAGTGTGATAGAGAATTTTGAAGTATTAACATGCATGAACTAGAAGTTTTGGGATTGGTACATCCGACTAGTTTGTCTTTTAAACGGAAATTTTTAGAAAATATGAAAAAAAAACGGAAAAAATAGTGAAAAAAACGGACATTTTTCTGGAATTTACGGAAAACATTTTCCATTAAAATACGAATATAGTACTGGCGTCTCGATTGCCAGTAAAATTTCCTTATTTTAACGCAATCCTTTCTCGGTGTACCTTATCAGAAACATCCCCCAGGATCAAACATCTTTTTACGTCTTTGACTGAAATTACATACCCAAGAAACCTATTATCCACACATTATGCATGCAAGTTCATTATCGATGACAATATAATTATCAATATATCTATATGGTCAATGTACCGATATATTGAATTGCAAGTAAATACATTTCGAACATCTTACTTAATATAATTTTCAAAATAAAATTTCTGGTTTCAAGTACCTTTATTTGACTTTGGTCAAATTGACATAATGATTCGAAATGTATAGACAATTTGTATACAAAAACGAATTTAAATAGCCAAAGCAATATTTAATTAAAAATTTAAAATATTTTTTAAGTATTCGAGGTATTTATGAATGTTCGAATCAACTCAAAATTAAAAATCTAAGTTGGAACTTTCATTATATTACTATTTTACTTGACATTTAGAGGGTTGTCAAAATCATACACACGCACACCCACTCTCAATAATACAATAACAAAAACATTTCTGAAAGCAATTCACATGAATCAAAAATTAATAAATTACATATACTACGCCAAAATATAAGAAATATTTTAAGACTTGAAATTTCGATCTAAATAAAAGAAATAAGTTACCTATTTTTTTCCCTTTCTCATCATTTGCCTTTTAATAAACAATGCAATAGTTCTACAATACAATAAATAAAAATCTCTTCCCTTTTTTCTCTCTGGTTTTATCGTTTCCTGACTCAAAATCCTTCTAATTATTTCGGTTGAAAAGTCCAGGGTCGCCCAATCGATTCTTTTAAAATCATTAGTTTTTAATGACAATTTAAACATCCGTAACAAAAGTTCATTGTCCTTTCACAAAACATTGGTAAATTGAATATATTCTAATTTTGATGTTTATTTGCTATTTAAAACAAATGTTTTAGCAGAAAACGAATTTTTTGAGAAAAATATGCTTAGGTACCTATCATTGTAATGCTTAAAAAAAGTATATTTTCCCTTTTAAAATTTTTGATGTGCTTTATCTCGAATTAATAACTTTATATACATTCCACCAAAAAAAGAAAACAGAAAAAAATTTGAAACATTTAAAATTTTAATTTAAGTTTTTAAAAAATATATAAGAATTCCTAAAATAAAATTTCGTTTTTTAATTGCTATGCTGAGTCATTAAACATAAAAAAAAATGAAAAAAATGTTATGAATCTCTTAAAAAAATAAATAAGATGCAATTCCTTAAGATAAGGTAATTCTTAAGAGTTTTTTATTATTCGCCTTAATTTTATTAAATGCATGTAGCAAAAGTATAATACAGTAAATAAAATTTTCTTGCTCTCATCTCTTTATTATCATCATTTCCTGGCTCGAAATCTTTCGGATTATTTCGATTGAAAAATCAATGGTTAACTGATCAGTTCTTTTGAATTCTGCTTAACTCATCAAATAAAAAGTTTAAACCACAAAAAGAAATGTATATAAAATAAAACAAAATAAAAAGTCTCAAAAATCTATTTAAAAAAAACATTGGAGTAAATTTTTTACATAATTATTCAGAGTTCTTTTTTTCTTTATTTTTCATTTTCATTTTATTAAATGAATTTGGCAGAAGCGCAATACGATAAATGAAAATCCCTTTATATTCGTTCGCCGTTTTTATAGTTTCCTGCTTTGAAATCCTTCTAATTATTTTTGTTAAAAATTTTAGGGTCAGTCGTTCGATTCATTCTAAATTTTTATTTTTTATGTTAATTTAGACGTATATATATATATAACTGGCCATATTGTTCTTCCGAAAACTACGTAATCTGTTTATAACATGTAATTTATTGCTGCTGCAAAGTTTAATAAAAGCAGAATTTGTCAAAGTAATATTTTATTAAAAATTTTAACATTTTTTCTTCTAAATAATGAAGTACATATGTAATTTTATATTTAATTAAAACTGAGAAATCTAAATTGTCACTTTTTCCATATTTCTCATTTTGTTCAATGTACGCAGTTGACGAAAGACAAAGAAAAATAACATGTCATGAATCTATTTATGAAAAAGTTGTGAAATGTTAGTTCACATGAGTTAACTGGCTTGAGTAAAATGACAAAAAATATCTTTAATATTACTACTTTATATTTTTCACGATTTATCTATCAATAATAAATTATATATACTCGTTATAGACTATAAAAGATTTGAACACTTGTAATTTTCTTTGCAAAATTAAATATATTGACATAGATATAGATATGTAAACATATATAAACTACAAATTTACCCTTTTGTTTCCATTTTACTCAACATTCAACTAATTAATAAAACAAAACCGCCAAATCAATTAAAATATACTGAATAAAAACTTTCACAAATGAACGGAAGCGAAATTTTCACAAATGAACTGATGCAAAAATTTCCACAAATGAACTGAGGCAAAATTTCCAGGTTGAACGCACGTATCATTTGTTACAGGTAAGTGCGCGTCATGTCATTCAGGCACTAGATATATTTTTATCCAGTAAGCGCATGAAATTGTTTTCTTGGAAATATTTTGTGCCAAAGACCTGAAATTTAACCTTCATGTTTTTTTGCTCCATTTAGTAATTCCATACCTCCTGAAATAATAATCAAAAAGTTCACAAATGTACGACCCGTCACATGAATCCAATTCCCTTGCAGTATTATTCTTCAACTCTGTTTTAATATGCTTCGTTAAGAAATTCCTCGTGAATCCGCAAATCATCTAATAAGGTCTGTAACCGCTCGGTTTATCCTTTATAATTCAATTAACGATACGTTTTCAATTAGGTATGCATTAAATTCTAAATAAAAACAAGCGCCTGCGCACTGTGTCTAATAAGAGGACAAAGAAGTTGATTTTCTTTAATATTAATAGAAATAAAAGGAAGAAATGTATATGATCTGCATGCAGATAAACTTCGTTGAGTAAGTGGATCATTTTGATCGCAAGGGTGGATTATTTCGGCATAGTGTTTTTGTAGCATCCTGGCTTGGAATATGCAACGAGTGTACTCGCGGATTAAAAGATAGAAATATTTTATTTTAAATATACGAGGTATATATGCGATTTTCATTTTAGTTAAAAATTTGCATCATACGTATTGAATTTTTCCGACTGAGCGAAAAAATGTCGAAGCAGGGAATCGAACCCAGATACATGGCTTACATTGCCAATGTTCTATCGTTTAAGCTACCTAGGCTGACAACCGAAGAGCATATTTCGCTCAGATAACCTTATTGGTAGTAAGATCTTGTGTATCATGTAGCCAGGTCAACAGAACAAGCCGCAGATAAAGGAACTCCATTTAAGCGATGAGTACGAAGATATAGGAGAGACCAGAGCTATTAGGCGAAGTTTTTAGTTATAGATTTTTATTAATTTTTTGTTTAAGTTTTTTATGTTACTTTAACTGTACTTTTAAAATACAGGCATTGGGCTATAAATATCAAGAGTTTTGAGTTTGTAGCTTTTGTAGTTTATGTTTAGCGGAAGCGTAAAATAAAAGGAAAATTGTGTGCCAACCTACCCTGTCACGGGGCAAGTTGCCTATACCTATGTGGTAAGTTGACGCACGCTTTATAAAAATTTAAATGAAACTCAAATAAGACACACAGTTTCATCAAAAACCAATTTCATTATTACCAGTAAGTTTAAACAAAGGCGTTATCGCCGTACAATGTAAATTCTAAATTATACAGATATAAAAATAATGAATAAAACATTAACATTAAGTAACTTCTATCCTACTCGATATCATCATCGAGTTACAGTTGTCAAAATTAAAAATCGGGTGTCTCCGTTTGGGCAAGCCTCGTGCGCCCAAAATCTTGCATTGCAACTACTTTTCTCAGTATTTGCGGTCTTTCAAGCTTCCAGCACAGCAGACACCGAACCAACTTGCCCCGTGTTCAATGCGCCTACTAGCCCCATAATAAATTTCTTCACAAAAGGGATACGTAACCCTCTAAGCATAAATAATCCAAGTAAATCACATATGGGGTAGGTAAAGTTAATCACATACTAAGAAAAAACTGCACCAGTTAATCGCAATTATTAAGATAAGTATTAGAAATTAGAAAAAGAATGAAGCAACAAAAAATTACTTATGAGTGCAAAAAACAGAAAAATCGTAATATATGTCCACTGCACGTAGGCAACGCTGCAAAACTACAATAAGGATTGTAAAAATTAAGAAGAAAGGTACCCTGTGACTGATTGTGCAATCTATCGACAAACAGGCGATTTATGAGGACTGTACCTACTTACACCCCTGTAGCCAACTAACCCCGGTCTCCCCTACTACTATTTTTAACACAATAATACTGACTGGTAAAGTTATCATACGTACTGAATTTTTCCAACTATGCGAAAAAATGCCCAAGACGGGAATCGAACCCAGATATTTGGCTAACATTGCCAATGCGCTATCCTTTTAGCTACCTGGGCTGACAACCGATTAGCATTTTTTTTTAAATTTTGTAATCTGATCTGACACTTCTGTTATACTTCTGTTTTAATCAACAATTTTGCAGTTGACACGCGCACATGCAAAAACATCTCATTAATCCAATAATAATAATAATAAAAAAGTGAAATATTAGTAGACAATGATATAGATATGGGTAAAGTGAAAAAGAACTTCTTTCTTGTTACACATCTTTATTTAATTCTACTTTATTTTGCAATGTAAAGATGGAATTTCGCAACCGATTTTTATTTCTTGATGTTCGAGAACTATAAAAATTATGTTCGCAGGTATGTATCCGATGACAATACAACATTTTCATATTTTTAGAATTTATTTATAAATTAATGATTTAATTTAAAGGCCTTTTTAGTCTTCCATAGGTGATAAATATCCAAATATCCGTTATAGTCTCAATTTAATACATGTTACAACAACAATAGATTTTATTACGTACAGTCGTGGAAAAAAAAAGTAAACACCCCTACTAACTCCTCAACAAATTATCGTAGAAGAAAGTTACTGGTACCGAACGACTGGAAATAAAGTCTACTTTTAAATGATGTATATAAAATTTGCTTAGAGGGCCATATACATATTAAAACGAATCCAAACTTCATTTTTTTTCAATGACAATACTTAATTTTAACAAGATATTTCAAATCTTCGGTTCAAACTATGCCTAGATACCGAATTTCAAGTCATTTGAATGATAAGTTTTTGAATTATAAACATTCAAAATTTAGTGCTTCTAATGTTAAATTACATTTTCATATTTTTATTTATATCTCCAGAAATTATGCTCCTAATGTGCTAATTTTTTGTGTAGCAATAATACTAATATACCCAAACATAAATACGCTGAAATTGCAATTTTTATAACTTTACTAGAAAGGTAGCCCGTCAAAAATGACGGAAATTTAGATATAAAGATATATACAACTCATGTGCAAGAATATGAGTTTTCTCATTTGTTCCGCAGTGATAGATGAAAATAACACATTTTAAGAACGAAACACATTTATGAAAAACTGTGTACAGTAGAAGACCACTAATCTGCACAATTCCAAGTTTTCTGCAGATTTTTGCGGTCATGTCTATTCAGTCTTTGATTACATTTTTTTAAAATTCATACATTGGACAATTTAGATTATTAAGCTTTAAAAATAAATAAATTGCACACTTGAAGTAAGGTAAAAACTATTAAATTATCGTATACGATTTCATAAAATGGTATTATATGGTATTATATGTGTGTGCTTCACGATCTTGGTTACGACTTTGGCGAAATTGGCTGCAACTTATCATAATTCTAATAGTGTGGGCCTCTATAACAAAAAAGTAACCAGTTTTTAGTAAAATTTCTGATATAAAGTAGTTTTCAAAAACTTGTGTAAAATTGCAGGCCGTTTTCATGTTATGCCAGTCCTGGGAATAATATTTCTAACACTGAAGAGTTTCCATGTATATGTGAAATTTAGAAAAGCTTCTCCAAAAGAAAGGTCCTGAAATGACATTGTAATTCCTCTAACTTCAAAGTTTAATCGGGCCCTGATGTTGTTTACTGAAATCTAATAAATACAGTTATTTTGAATATTACAACAGAATTAAACAGCTAAACTTATTTAACTTAAACTCGCTGTTACTTGCCGATGTTATTTTTTAGTATTAAGAAAGAAAATTATTTAAATTTTTCAAATCATGCACATTTATAATTTTTTTCCGTCTTTAATAACTAAATAATCAAAAAATATGCTTTTGTTCTGATCTCATAAATACGACAATAAAATAATGTAACTAAGAGACATTGCAAAATTAAATCTTTGTGATTTCAAACCATAAACAAATGATACCGCCACCATTTTACATACTATGACGTCATTAGAATATTGTCCATTGATTGTTGGAGAACTTACTTTGTGAATGATTACCTCAATGATTTAATATTTTTTACGGTTCACGATGAATGAATCACTTGTGTTTGTTTAGGTTTATGGAATGAGTTATTAAGCCGTGAACCCAATTTCAATTAAAGTTATCCAAAGATATATGTATTTTTAATCGAAATTAAAAGCAATGCTTTAATCTCGAAATAAAATGTTTTAGTTTGTATAATTGGTTATTTCTGTTAATTATTTATTTAGGTACTTTTCCATTATAGCGCATTTTTAAAAAAAAGCTTGGCGTAATTCGGGCATCAGAAAGTGAGATATGTTGCCAAAATATACAGCTATGAAAACAAATCTAGTGAACTTTTATTTTTGTTTATATATGCACGGAACAGATGTCATATTCGCCCCATATTGGCGCGATTTTTTTCTGTCGCCAATATCATATAGGCAACAGGTACTTAACTTGCGCCAAAGTGCTTGATGTGGTAACCCGGATTATGTTGTTTATGCTGTTGATGTTTTCGCCAAATTGGCAACCGAAAAAAATCGCGCCAATATGGGGCGAATATGACATGTGTACCATATGCACTTATATACATAAAAAAATCGTTTCTAAATATATATAATATTTTTTTATATACAAATTACGGCACAGATTTCAGATATGAACCGGGATACCTATGACGCTAAAATGGTGTTATTTTGCCGGCTATTGTTTTTTATTTATTAATAAATTGTTTAGGCACAGATGTCATATTCGCCCCATATTGGCGCGATTTTTTTCCGACGCCGATTTGGCGAAAACAACAGCATAAGCAACAACATCCGGGTTACCATATCAAGCAAAATAACGACACTTTGGCGCCGGTTAAGTATACATTGCGTATATGACATTGGCGTCAGAAAAAAATCGCGCCAATATGGGGCGAATATGACCATCTGTGCCATTGTTTATTTACTTTTATTTTCTGTTTTTAAATTATATAAACTGTTTTGTTCTATAGTTATTATTCAAACTTTTATTTATTTATAGTTATTTCCTTTTCAAAGTGATAGCAAATAATTTAGAAATATATAAGTAACTGGTATTCGAAAGCGAGATTTCTGCCGAATTGGCGCCAAAGAAAAATCACGCCAACCCCGATGCGTATATGACATCTGTGCAAAAAATACTTCTGTTTCTTTATAAAAATGAATAAATAGTTTTTTTACACTAAATAAATTGTATACATATGCAAAAAATTGCTTGTGAGTATGAAGCAGTAAATAGGTTGTCAGAAAATACGTTGGCAAACTTCTTTCTCGCCAAGAAACTTTTCTCCGAACTATTGTACGTACATAAGTAATGATTGCTAGAAATGCATTTTTAATTATGATATGCGCTTTTATGTTTCACTACATTTATGCATACTATACCGTGTGTATAAATGCTACAGTTCATATGCAGGGCTACACAAAAGAATTCGTAAGGGTTTCTGAGTATGAGAATAAATTGCTTAAAGGTGGTTTTTAAAGGAGTTATGCAGTTTTACGCTGAACTGCATTTAGATTACTAAGAAATGTTTGTAGAATATAGATAAAATTATATACAGGGTCACGCAAAGAATTGGATACATAACCGTCTATGGATGATAATATCTGGAAATATGATTTCAGTAGCTTTAAGAGTAGCTTAAATTAAATTTTAGCTAAATAGGGGCATGTAATAACGGTACTATTGCTATGGACGGTAACTGCTGAAATCAATTTTTTAAAAAAAATATGCGTTTTCTAAAATGTTTACTTAGTTATCTTATTTACCTTATTTCCCTAAATAACGAAGTTTTGTTAAAGCATTCAGGATGTGTTGGAAAGTGTTTCATGTTCTATGCTTAACGCATGATTTTTCTTTCTTCTTTAGTCTTATTTTGCATTTATTTTATTCTTAATTTTTAGTCTTATACTGCTTTATAGAAACTTTGGCACAGTTGTCATATATACCCCATATTGGAGCGATTTTTTCCGACGCCAATTTGGCGAAAACATCAACAGCATAAACAACAACATCCGGGTTACCATATCAAGCAAAATAACGACACTTTGATGACAGTTAAGTACCCGTTGTGTATATGACATCTGTGCCGAAACTTTAATATTTAATGTTTAAACTCTTTGCTCCACTCACCTTGCATATTGTATAAACTATAACACAGATAGCGCAAAATAATAGACAGTTTGATACTTTTCCACTGTAGGGGCTTTGGCATTTAAAAAAAAAAGTTTGGTGTAATTTGGGCATCAGAAAGTGAGATTTGGGTACTTTTCCGTTATGCGGATACCATTGTCGCCAAGCGTAATAGTTGGCGCAAAATGAAAGTCACATGAATTAAGGCATTTGAAAAATAAAAGAAAAAATATTGTCGTACTAAAGTGAGCATTTAAAAAATATAACATTTGAAAATTCCAGACTTTTACGAACTATTTCATTAAATCACAAATATATACTTAAAATAATTGAACAAATAACTGTTATAAAATAAAGCAATAAAATAAAACTCATATTAAACTGCTGGCATAAAATTACAAATATCTTTTAGCATTTTGAAATAATTGGCGCATTAGCATACATGGTACTTTTCCGTTATACGGACAGCATGCTAAAATGTATGCTAATGCGCCAATTATTTCAACCTTGATCATAGATTTTTATTGTAAACCATGCGAAACATTGTGATTTGTTATTTATGAAACGTGAATCACGTGAATGATTATTGTTTAACCTTAACCTTGGAAAGCTTTTTAATCTGCTATTAATCGAATTAAAAATGCTTTTTTTTTTTTTTATAAAGTTGTAGTTTACTTTTACTGCTGATGCTGAGGTGGATTTTATCATTTGGCAATTACCAGATGATGAGAAAGTTGTGATAAAACTGTTTCAGGAGTTTGGAATTCTGCATAATAAAAGATTGTGTTCAAAAAATCATGAAATGAAATTATGGATGAGTTCTGGAAATCCGAAATTGAGTTGTAGCTTACGATCATGCGAAGAAAGCGTAGAAATACGACAAAAAACTTGGTTTAAAGGATCGCGGGTGACTTTTCTTAATGCTTTGAGGTTTATATATTTATCGTTCAAAGAGTTGTCATCGATTGAGTTTTGTGAACTGCAACTTGATATGAACCACAACACAACAGTGGAATGGAATAGTTATTCGAGAGAAGTTTGTGCAAATGCTTTATGTTCTCGACCAAATAGAAAAATCGGTGGACCTAATAAAATTATAGAAGTAGATGAAAGTCATGTATTATTTATACAGATTCTTGGAAAGGATATAAAACAGATGAACTGCTAAGTGCTGGTTATGATCATTTCACAGTAAATCACAAATACAATTTTGTCGACCCTAATACTGGATGTCATACTCCAAATGTTGAAAGATTATGGGGCATCGCAAAATGGCGCAACAAAAGACATCAGGAAGCTGTTCGTCATCATTTAGAGTCGTATCTCATAGATTTTATGTGGCTACGCCTTCATTCAAAAAATGAAATGTTTACTGCAATGCTGAAAGATATTTATAATTTTATGGCAGCAGTTTAATATGATTTTTTATTTTATTACTTTATAGTATAACAGTTATTTGTTCATTTATTTTAAGTATATATTTGTGATTTAATAAAATAGTTCGTAAAAGTTTGTAATTTTCAAATGTTATATTTTTAAAATGCCCACTTTACTATCGAGAATGTTTTTTCTTTTATTTTTCAAATGTTTCAATTCACCTTATTTTCATTTTGCGCCAACTATTGCGCTTGGCGACAATGCTGTCCGCATACATTTTGGCATGGTGTCCGTATAACGGAAAAATATTGAGAATTGTTGTCAAATCATATAAACAGCTATGAAAACAAACTTGATGAGTGTTTTTTTTTATATGTTTATTTTATATGTATATTATTCATGTTTTTATGTACAAATTACATCTGTTTCTGTATAAAATTAGAGAAACGGCTTTTTTAATCGTATAAATAAATCGTATAAATATCGAAAAAAAAAATGCATGTGTATATAAAATGAAACTGGATAGGTTCCGGGAAAATGTTGCCAAATTTCTTTTTTCGCCAAGGCACTTATACTGGAAAAGTACCTAAAGCACATTAAAATCGCGCAGTTAGGAGCTCATACAGTACAGCGTCGTCTATTGGCGGTTATTTTATTAGTAGCATCGGGGGGAAGATGTAAAGATGTACTTTAAATTCTCACTCATAGATTTTGAAAAAATATCTTAAAAGAGCGGAGTTTAAATTGAATTTTGGTGACCTCCTTTATGAAAGATTAATAGTTATAAATGGGAATTTTACCAAATCAGCCAGCTATTGCCAAGTTGGCCAACATTTGGCGCTACTGTGGTAACCCTGCATTAGTATTTTTCAACAATTACTTATTTCAATGAGGTGGTCCTACCGGAATCGTGAGGGACACACAGAGACTTGGATTTTATATAAATAGATTATATGAATTATGATTTATGAAGTTAATACTCGAAAAAATTATGAATTGCAACCTACAATTTTTTGATGGAATTAGTTTTATTAAGTCCTGCTTTATGGAAATCCAAAATTTCACATTTTTCTTCCAAGTAGTTTTCAAATTATGCTTAAAAAAGGCAAAATGATGGTTTAAGGGGCCGTCTATAATAGGAGTGACTAGATATTTTGAAATTGCTTTTGCTGTCGTGTAATCTAGCAGGCTTCATTGGCTTTTTAAGGTGCCTTGATTAAGATGAGGGCTCTCTCGGTTAACAATCGAGTTCCGAACTTCAATTTGGATACAGCCCTTAAAATACGCTCGTTTTAAAATAATTAATTTCTCAGAAACTTATGGTATGAATTGCATAAAAATTTGGTTTTAGGCTAACTGAAGGGTGTAGAGTTCATTTATGCTGTCAGAATTGTGTACTGCTATTGAAAAAAACAAAGTTATGGTTCGTTTTGATATGTAGATGGCCGCCTAAGCAAATTTTATCTATATCATTTAAAAGTAGACTTTATTTCCAATCGTTCGGTACCAGTAACTTTCTTCTACGATAATTTGTTGAGGAGTTAGTAGGGGGTGTTTACTTTTTTTTTTTTTCACGACTGTACCAAACCATCCTCGAAAAAATGGGCCAACTTGATGTCGAACTGCAATAAAAAATGTTTCAAACACTAAAATGTAGAAAATATAAATAAAAAATAGAGAGTGCAATATATTTAAAAATAATACGCTTTGGTCAATTAATTGTTTAATATTAATCAAATTATGATTATACGTTGAGAAGAAATCATAAAAAGCATAGTTTAAATAATGTTTCGTTTTTTCTTTCTTGTTGCATGTCTTAAAAAATAAACAAAGCAAAAATTATCATTTTGAAAATAAATTCACTAGCTCGCGCTTTCTTCCAAACGTAAAAAATATATTGAGTTTTCCACAATCGCGTTCGATGCCCACGCCAAATTAATGTATTAAAACAGAACAAAATTGTTTTTTTTTTAACTTTTTAAAAAACCAAAGGTTTTTTTTGTTGTTTTTTTTTTTGTTGTTGTTGTTGTTGTTTTTTAAACCATAAAGTGCAATCCTGAAATTAGACTTGATTTTCAAGATAAGCATTGGCTGTCTATAAAAGAGAGTTTTTCAAAAAACTGTTTTTACTTCTATACTTAATTATATTTTTTATTATGCTTTATCTAGAATTAATAAATTAAATAGATTTTAGTAGATTGCTATTGAGAATGGCTTCCCTCGTCAATACATTAATAGATTAGTTGGTCAAGCAAAACAAGCAAGACAGAAGAATGAATTAAGTTTGAGCAAGTTTATTTATTGTACGTTTAAATATATCCCACAGCTTTATGAGAGATTGAGATATGCATTACTAAAGTATACTATTAATTTCATAGCTAAACCTCCAGTAAAATCGAAAGATTTGCGTCACAGTAAAATTGATCCAATATTAGATTATGAAAAAGCAGGAGTTTACATAATCCCATTCAGCCTAGAACATCAAAAAGTTTATTCTATATTGGTATGACAGCTCGAAAATTCAAAGAAAGGCTAAAAGAGCACTTGTCAGAAATCAAGTTTAAAAAACAAGTACAGCTTTGTCCAGATTGCATCTAAAATAAAAATATTAAGATAAACTTCGAAAAAACTAAAATAATCATTTCAACATCTAACCATTACTTTTCAACAATTCGTGAATCCATTGAGATTTTACTTAGGAGTGATACTGTTTGTAACTATGTCCTTTCTTATAATATTCCCGCGATTTGGTTTAAAATTCTGGGTATGTCAAGGGATCCTGAAAATATGACTTTATCATTTGACCCCTCTTCTAGAGCAATGGACGGAACTTCGCTTGCGCATGCATAGTATTTTGTTCTGTTTTACGTTTGTTTACTTCTATTCCAGTCAGTCGTTTTTCCCCTTTGAAAATGAACGCGTGTGCATTCGATAGATCTCAGGGTTATATCAACTAACATCTTTATATCTTTTTAGCACATTATAAGTAATTATATGTATGTTTAAATTTTTATATTAAATAAAAAGGTGAAAATTCCTTCTCGAGATTAGTTTAGTGTTTCGATTCTATTAAATACATTTTGCCAAGAAAAATAAAGCACTTGAAATTTTGATTAAAATTATAAAAGTTAAATTCTGAAGTAAGAAACTGGAAAATTTCCCATTCATCTCGGTTTCTTTAACATTCAAATAGTTCAGACAAAAAAATGCAGTCTAATGAATCCACCAAAAAAATTCAGTGAAATTACCACGTAATTGTTAGGTGTTTTTCGTTAATATATATTTTTAATTGTTAATCGTTCTATATTTTTTTTCAGCTTATTATAGGAACACTGTAGAAGTGCAATACAATAAATGAAACTTTCTTCCTTTTTCCTCACACTTTTCATCATTTCCTGATTCGAAACTCTAATGATTTTAGTTGAAAAGACAGGGTATTTAATCGATTATTCGAAATCGTTATTTTTAATAATATTATTAATCTGTAATAAAAGTAGTCTGTCCTTTCAAAAGCAAATAGTAAATTCAACACCTATCAATTCATTTGCTGTTTCAGAATTTGATTCAATTTGCCGATGATTGAAAATTTGATGACGGAAGAATTTAAAATCTTAAAAATTAAGATATAACAGTTTGAAATTCTAGGATGATTGACATTTTGAAACAAGACTGCGGGATTCTTCCTTAAACGGGTTTAATTTATGAGTTTAGAGAACGTAGTTTCTCGCAAATTTTTCTTTCATTGTTTGTAACCATTGTTCCAACTCTCATATACTTAAAACTCAGTGGCGTGGCGTGAAAATTTTCGGTGGTCATCGCAATTATTTAAGTTTGTGGTGAAAAATTATCAACTCTAAAATTCAATGGTTGAATGTTCAAAAAAGAAACTTTAAATCTTACCTTCACTTATGCATGAACTCCAAATGTTCTGCTAAAACTGGATCGTAGAGTTTTAAAAGCTTATTAAAAGTTTTAAAATATTGCTTGGTCATCGCCGCATCCAGCGATGACCGGACGCCACGCCACTGTTAAAACTGTATATTCAAATGCGTAGCAATAAATTATGACCGAGCTTGTAGACATTTGGTGAAATATCACCACTAAATGCGCATTTATTTGGTGAACAATAGTAAATGAGCATAAATGTAGCCAGGCTGGTTGTAGGTGACTAATTTGGCGAAATTTTCATTCAAATTTATTATAGACGAAAACTGGGAAGGAATCTTCTGTAATCGGGTTTCACATAATTTAGTTTCGTGCGTTTGAGTTCAATTATCTGAATTATTAAACACAAGGGGTAGGGCAGCAACCTTTTTCAGGCAGATAGAAACCGGAAGGACTTTTTAAATTCCTTTTTCATTTAATTTTTGTAAAATTAATAAATAACCCGTAGATCACTAAAATACGTTAAAGAATTAAATAATACTTCAAATTTTGATTGAGGTTTAAAAAAAAACCGATGATTATTAATAATTCCTTTTTCTAGATTTCATTTTAATACATGAATACGGTAGCAATGTAATACAAAAAATGAATTTCTCTTCCTTTAACATCTCTGATTTATCATTTCCTAATTCGAAAGCCTTCTCATTATTTTTGTTAAAAAGTCTAGAGTCAGCTAATCGATTATTTCAAAATCATTACTTTTTATCATTAATTTAAACATCTAATACAAAAGGGCATTGTACTTTCAAAAACTAACAGTAAAATGGATACTTTCCTTGTTTGATATTTAATTGCTGCAAAAAAACATTTGTCTTAATTTGTCATTTAATAAATATTTGATAAAGGAATTTAAACTTACATTTATAATACTTATTAGGAAAATAAATAGTGTTTGTTTTTAACACTTTCAACAAATCTGAAAAGTGTTAATGACTTCGATTTGTCTGTCCGCCTGTCCATCTCTTACTCTCGTAAATATACTCGGATCGCCCTGACTTTTTTGTATATTATTGATTTATACTATAGCACGACTGATATTGAAAATTAAGTGTACAGCATTTATAGTTCATTTACGGGACGGTGAAATTTATGAGTCGAACTAAAACATCCATTGTGTGGAATATGGGGTGCAAACATTTATTATTCATTTATAGTGCCACACAAAATAATTCCGTTACATAGTGGTCTACGGGGAAAAAACTTTTTGCAGCGTATTTTAGTTCTCTTACACTATTTAAAATATAATTAAATTGATATACATTACTGAGGCTTACTACAAAGTACTTGTTGTATAACATTATGTGCTTAGCATTTGTCGTTCATTTACAAGGACACACATCAGTTTCGGATTAAGTTCTGTGTCTCAGATTCTATCTATAAGTGATAATTGCTGAGAGTGCAATTTTGCAATTTCATTTTTGGTATGAGTGTTTAACTAATTTTTTATTACTATGTGGTGTGTACAAATTCCATAGATCATACACCGGACCACATAAAAGAATTAATAAGCATTGTGAAGTATCAGCGTGAATTGCGCAAAAGCAGCTTTTAATTATGATATGCACTTTCAAGCTGAGCTATATTTAGTATACTAAGAGATGTTTGTATAATATAAATAAAATCATACACGGGGCAATACAAAGATCTGGATACATCACCTCCTCAGGGTGATAATGTCTGGAAATGTGATTTCAGTATTTCTAACCATGTTTCAGCCATAATTAAATTTTAGCTTAATGTGTAGTGCATATAAAAATCTGTTGGTAATACACAGGTCTGTACAAAAGAATTCAAGTATGTTTCCGTATAGGGATAGAAATTGCTGAATGTAAATTTTCAAACTTTTTCTAACTAAATTAAGTTTTAGCATACTATGTAGAATATGTACAGTCGTGGAAAAAAAGAGAGTAAACACCCCCTACTAACTTCTCAACAAATTATCGTAGAAGAAAGTTACTGGTACCGAACGATTGGAAATAAAGTCTACTTTTAAATGATGTATATAACATTTGCTTAGGGAGCCATATACATATTACAACGAACACAAACTTTATTTTTTATTAATGGCAATACCCAATTTTAACAAGATATTTCAAATCTTCGGTTCAAACTATGCCTAGACACCAAATTTGAAGTCATTTGAATGATAAGATTTTGAATTAAAAACATTCAAAATTTAGTGCTTCTAACGTTAAATTACATTTTCATATTTTTATTAATATCTCCTAAAATTATACTCCTAATATGCTAATTTTTTTGTGTAGCAATAATACTAAAATACCCAAACATAAATACGTTGAATTTGCAAATTTTAAAATTTATGATATGAATTATGAAATATGAAATTAATATTTGAAAAAATTATGAATTGCAACCTACAATTTTTTTGATGGATTCAGATTTATTAAGTCCTGCTTTATGGAAATCCAAAATTTCACATTTTTCTTCCAAGTAGTTTTCAAATTATGCTTAAGAAACGGCAAAATGATGGTTTAAAGGGCCGTCTATGATAGAAGTGACTTAGATATTTTGAAATTTCTTATGCTATCCTGTAATCTAGCTGTTTTCGATGATTGCGTGAGTAGCACTTAAGAGACCTTGATCAAGATGGTCTCTCGATCAACAATCGAGTACCGAACTTCACTTTGGATACAGCCCCTAAAATACACTTGTTTTAAAATAATTAATTTCTCGGAAACTTATCATACGAATTGCATAAAAAATTGTTTTAGGCTAACTGAAAGATGTAGAGTTCATTTTTTCTGTTAGAATTGTGTACTGCTATTGTAAAAAAAACAAAGTTATGGTTCGTTTTAGTATATAAATGGCCTCCTAAGCCCCCCCCCCCTAAACAAATTTTGTATACATCATTTAAAAGTAGACTTTATTACCAATCGTGTAGTACCAGTAACTTTCTTCTACGATATTTTTTTGCAGAGTTAGTAAGGGGTGTTTACTTTTTTTTTTTTTTTTTTTTCGCACGACTGTATAAATCTGTAGTATGAATAAAGGGCTACTTAAAGATTTGGACTACTTTTCTGACTATGGACGGTTATTGCTGAAGTCTGGTTTTGAAATGTTTTATGCCTTTTCTAAAATATTTACTTAAATACATTTTTTTCTGTATTAAACCGCGAAGATTTATTAAAGAATTCTCGAACTGTTGGAAAGTGTTTCATACTCTGAGCTTGATGCATAATTTTTCTTTCTTGTTTTATATTAAAAATTGATAGACTGCTGTGGTATGTCAATGCTATTTTACGTATATTTATGACACTCTTTTATTACACCCATTCTGTTTTTTAGGTGCGTTCGTAATTATATAAATACGTAGCACCTATAGTCGTCGTTCAGTCCGTCTGTCTGTCCGTCCGCATATAACAGAGCAAAAACTACCCGACCGAATGATCTGAAATTTTTAATATATAATTGCTGTAAAATTTTGTCGAGCCATTTCCAATTTTATGAAAATCGGATGTATAGTTTAATTACAGGGACAGTCAAAAGTTTTTCTTTACATTACGGCCAATGGGGAAAATTATTGCAAGTGAATTTTAATGATGTTACAGACTTCCGAATGGTCTGAAATTTTTAATATATAATTGCTGCAAAATTTTGTTGAGCCATTTCCAATTTTATGAAAATCGGATGTATAGTTTAATTACAGGGACACCCAAAAGTTTTCCGTTACATTACGGCCAATGGGAAAAAATTATAGCAAATGCATTTTAATGATTTTACAGCCTTCCGAATGGTCTGAAATTTTTAATATATAATTGCTGCAAAATTTTGTCGAGCCATTTCCAATTTTATGAAAATCGGATGTATAGTTTAATTACAGGGACACCCAAAAGTTTTCCGTTACATTACGGCCAATGGGAAAAAATTATTGCAAATGCATTTTAATGATTTTACAGCCTTCCGAATGGTCTGAAATTTTAAATATATAATTGCTGCAAAATTTTGTCGAGCCATTTCAAATTTTATGAAAATTGAATATATAGTTTAATTACAGGAAGAGTCCAAAGTTTTCCGTTACATTACGGGGAATGGGGAAAAATTATTGTAAGTGCATTTTAATGATGTTACAGACTATGCACTTATGAAGCGCAAAAAAATATACATTCTGTACAATATGGGGTGCAAAACATAATTATAAAACTAGTTATAGTACGAACGCACCTCATTTGCCACGTTTGACGAGCAATTTCCAACTTGTTTTTATGTGAAGTTGGAATTTTGTAATCGATTTTTAACTACTTTTTGGTATGGTTAAAAATTACGATCAAATGCGTGTTTTCGATGACGCTACAACAATTTAATATTTTTACTTTCTTCTATCTTTACAAGAAGAAAGTATTGGATTCATGAAAATTTTCGAATTCCGGTTTTCGACGGATTAACACGTTTTAGGAATCAGAGAACCCGAAAAACATGTTTTTACAAAATGTCTGTCTGTGAGTCTGTGACTCTGCGACTCTGTCTGTCTGTATGTATGTGACACAAATTTTGTGGGCGCTCTATCTCAATAACTAATGAACGGAATTTAATAAAAATTTATATTCAGGTAGTCCCTGATATAGATTGGTGCTGTGTTTTTTGTGTAAATCGTTCAACAGGTGGCGCTGTTATGGTGCATTTTTCCCGATTTCCGCAATAGCTGTATCTCAAGAACTAAAGTACGGATTTTCATAAAACTTCAGATTTCGTTAGTCCTTGGCATGAATGGATGCTGTTTACGTTTAGGTGTAAATCGCCCAACAGGCCCAAAATACTATGCTGAATTTTGCAGGATTTACACGATTTCTGCAATAGCTCTATCTCAAGAACTAATGGACACATTTTCATCAAACTTCAGATTCACTTATTCTTTGATATGAAATGATGCTGACTACATGTTGGTGTAAACTTCCCAATAGGTAGCGCTGCTGTGCTGCATTTTGCACTATGTCCTCAATAGTTCTATCTCAAGAACTAATGAACGAATTTTCATCAAACTTCAGATTTAAGTATAACTTGATTAATATTGCTGCTGATTATGTGTTTTTATAAATCGCTCAACAGGTGGCGCTGCTATGCTGCATTCGACATGATTTGCGCAATAGCTCTATCTCAAGAATTAATGCACGAATTTTCCTCAAACTTCATATTCAGTTAGACGTTGACATAAGTTGGTGATAATTAGATTCTGGTGTAAATAACACAATAGGTGGCGCTGCTAGGCTGCATTTTGCTGGTTGTACACGATTTCAGGGACAGTCATACTTCGAGAACTAATGCATGGAATTTCATCTTTTTAGAATCTTCATGATGAGCACAGATTGCCATTTAATTTGGCACTGTGATAGCGAATTTTGAAGTATTCACATGCATGAGATAGAAAAAAGTTTTGTGATGGCCACAACATACTAGTTAGATCTTAATTGAACAGCTAAGTCGAACAACATGTTAAGTAACAAAAATTACATTTGAAGAAATTTGATGTGAAAGTTTTTGTTGTCAATTTTAATGATTTATTTTCTGTTTGATACCATGTGTTTAAAATATAAACAGGTGTGGTACTGAGATCTATCAAAAAAAATTATTCATATTTAATTTTTAAATATTAAAAAATATTAATATTATTGACATTATTAAATAATAAAATATTAAATATTAATGAATAATGCCTTAAATCATTAAGGCTAAATTGAATTTTGGTATTTTAGCTTTACCATGTATTAGAGTACCTGATAACGCCTTCGCACAAAAGATAAAATAATTTTTAAGAAAATGTAACATAACATGTTCTTCCACTCAGCTCTTATATTATAAATTAATACATAATATTAAGGTATGTAGAGAATTTGAAGAAAGAAATCCTTGAAATTTTCTTATTTTTATTTCACAACACAAAAACAAATCTTGACATTCACGAAAACTTAACACACAATGAAACATACAGTTCTGGTTTCAGAATCAAATTTCTCTAGTTAAAATTAACACTCTAAGTAGTATGCTTTCATCACATGAAAGCCTTAAATTACATTATAAAAATATATCCCCTGCCTAAACTGGGTGCAGATAATTAAATAGAATAAAGAAAGACAATAATGCAGCAGGAGCAACATTCTCCATGCCACACTCTCAGTAAAACCAAACATCAACTCACTGATGATGTCATAATTAAGATTTCACAACAGCACAGAATGCATAGTGCTGTTTATATTTGATTCTTAATCAGTTCAGCACTGAACAAGGTATTTTCCCGAAAGATCTTGGCGACATTGTAAGCTGAGTTTCAGCGCATTTCTAAAGGAAGCTTAATGATGAAGAATTTTCCAAAATCTATCATTTTTTATTGGCTGAATTCAAACAAAGGATCTTTCTGATATATTTCTGATTATTTTTTTTATAATCAGTCTGAAAAATTTGAGGTCAAAGATGTTCTTTATATTCCCGAAGTTCAAGAACAATTTATCAAGTACTTCTCTAGATAATCGACTGAAAGTTTAAAATGAAAAGCGTGCGGTGAGCCATATTGTTTGTGCGCATTAATGCATCTAAAGCTGAACATGGTACCAGTACAGTTTTATATTTACAGAATGACAAAATATTTTAATGATCCAAAAACGCGCGCATTTCATTTGTTAAGTTACTTTTATCTCTTGGCTTCTAACCATATAAGAAAGTATGGCGGGGGAGGAAGGGACATGATAATCACAGATATAGTTATTTTCCTCGTTTTATTTTTAAGAGCGTCGACTATCAATCTTCTTCCCTATTATACAAGTCTTCAATTTTTTTTTTTTAGCATTTTTATCTTTTTCCCTCCTTTATACATATCTTTAACTGTGTCTTTCAAAGTTTTACCTTCATTTTTTTTTCCAATGAAAGATTACAAAACAATACGATACCTTTTAAGCTAACATATGGCACTGTTATCTAAATTTTTTCAAAATTGGATTATCGTCAGTAAATGAAAGTTAAAAAGCTAGAGCTAAATTCACCTTGAGTTAATAATTAAAATTCATATAAAAAAATTACAAATAAATATATAAAAATTACCTTCATGTGCATACATATAATATAAAATTATTTAAAATACACAAAATGTATTTTAGATAATTTTATATGTATGTACCTGAAAGTAATTTTTGTACATTTGTTTGTGCTTTTTTATATCAATTTTGAATTATCATCATTTTCCTCCTTAATCGTCATATGAAAATGTACTTAAAACTATCCTTAGTTACTTCGAAAAAGATTTATAACCTTTTGTAACTTCATAGTACGTCTAAAAAATTTCTGATCATTTCAACTTATTTATTTGCGTTATGTCCTCTTAAATTATACAAAAATCTACCTATCGAAAAATAATTATATATGTACATATATATGTAAACTTGGAGTTTCAGAGACATTAAATTAATTACAAAATAATGTATGGTTATTTTTAGCACAGCATTATTTTTTTCCCGGAGATTAACTATAAATAGTTATATTTTTTAAAGACTTCTATCATTGTTTCATTTTACCTTTTCTATAGCTTTGGGAAATTTTTATTCACAATATTTTTTTATTTTAGAAAGACGTAGATTTTATTTAGCAATCAATTATGTTTAAAGTGCCGTATTAAAATAGCGTGAATTCTAGAAATGAAAATATTCACTCGACAGGATTTCTAAAAATAGCATATTAGAACATTTTCCTGCGAACTTCTAATCTATTCAATTACTTTAAGTGCATCAAAGTTGAGAAATATTTTAAATTAATAGAATGACCAAGAAGAAATTGAAATTGAAACATTGAGGTTTTATGAAGTTGAAGAAAAAATTTAAAAGTTTTTTAAATCGTGCCATTTTTTAGCTCACAGACTACCAAAGCCTCAAAGCTAATTTGCCCGTAGGTTCTGTATGTACGTATGTATGTACGTAACGCGATAACTCTTGATAGAAATATCCGATTTGCTTCAATTTTTTTTCAGGTTCATTCTGATAAGGCGCTTCCCTGATTAGTTTTGGGGGTTCATTGGTTAAGTATAAACGCGGGGGGGATGGGGGTCTAATCTCCCTCCTAATTTAGATAAATGGATTTTCCATGCAGAATTAATCTATTTGTCAAATTTGGTATACAGGTTTATTCTGATAAGGCGCTTTCGTGATTGGATTTGGTTAGGTTCATTGGTTAAGCATAAAGAGGGGAAACAAGGGGGGAGGGATCCCTCCTAAATTTATTTATCGAGGGGCATTATTCTTTGAAATAAGAGTATAATACACATTCAGTGTGGATAGCTTCTGAGCTCAATGCCTTCAGTTTAACTGCGCACTTTTTATATTTAATCCTTTTATAGATAGTGAGTATTTTTAGAAATGATAAAAACTAGTGTTTTTAATTTTGTTATCCCAAGAAACTGTAGAATAACTGCCGCAGAAGTGCCTTTAAATCAACATTATTGAAGTTTCTTTATATACGAGTCATTCTACGGAAAACATAAATTTTTCAGCGTAAAAATTTCAATAAAAAAACTCAACCATAAAGATTTTATATTATAGTTGCATATTCGCCTCTTTTAAGATTTATAAACGTAGTCTTAAGATTTATAACCTTTAAGATTTATAAACGTATGATCTTTTTCACTATTTTTCATTGTTTTTTAATACTTCCCGACAAAGTTGAAAAGTGTTTATGAATTCGGTTGCTGTCTGACTGTCTGTCTGCCCACGATCTAACTCGCGTAAATATACGCGGATTACCCTGTAATTTATGTATGTTATTGAAGTTTAACATGGCTTGTTCGGTATTTAAATTGAAGTGTGTAGTATTAATATTTCGTTTACAAGGGCACTCAAAAATATTCGTCTCCTAATGGTCACTAGAGAAAATTTCTTGAAGTGTAGTTTAATAAGTTGCACTATTCTAAATACATAATACACTGTAAAAAAAATCTCAATTTTTTACAGAAAAAACTGTTTCAAAGAAAAACAGTTTTTTTAACAGTAATTTAAAGAAAAACAGTAAACAAAAGTGGATTTTGCAATTTTCACAGAAAAAAATCTATATTTTTTACAGAAAAAACTGTTTTAATAAAAAAGTTACAGATATTTCTTGTAAAAGAAATGGACTTACACTGGCGCCAAAATTGACAGTTTTTTTCTGTCAATTTGAGAGATTTTTTTTTTTTTTACAGTGCATACGCCATAGAGATTCACTATAAGATTCTTTCAATTGAAAATGATTTCCATATCATTTATCGTTCGTTTACAGGGATACACAAAATAGTTCGTTTACAGTACTGTATTTCAGCAATAATTGCTGGAAGTGTGTTTACAATTTTGACTTGCGTTTTTAAATTTCAGTAACATTTCGCATGTAATTCCACGTGTATAAATTCTACTATTTATATAAAGGACTGCATAAAAGAATTCCAGCAGATTTCTACTTTTTGCCGGAAGTTGCTGAAGGGGTATCTTCAATTAGATTATGTGTTTCCTAACTGAACTAAATTAATGCTTATAACGTAGTAACAAATATATAGATCATATACAGGGTTGCGCGAAATATTTTGGATAATTTTCGGACTGTAAATAGAATTGTTTAAATTGTGTTTTAAATTGCGTTACACGTTTTCTACACCCGTTTTATAAGACATTTTTCAAACTATTAATATTGAAGTTTTGTTACATTATTTTGAGTGTGTAAGTTCTTCATATTCTATGTCCGACGCATGATTTACCTTTCTTGTCATAAGGATGTAGGGGATTTTCCTTAACAATATTGCAACGGATCCCTCGGGAAAAGTCTTCAGATGGAATTTTTCACTAAATACATCTCATAACATTAATTCATGTAACCTGCAGTTTGTGGTTAAGAACTTACAAATTTTACTATTTGTTGTAATGTAGAATCAAGTGTTTCGATACTGGGAAATTTATGAATGATCCTCTGATTACTATTCAGAAATATTAGCACGTAATTCATTCACGTTAATGCCCCACCAGTGGCTGAAAGGCTCTGTTCTCAAAAGTTGATAGGCGGGAGGGACTGTGTTCGAACCCAGTCGCGCCCGTTGTCCTAATCGTTCCGAGTTTTCCATGATTTACTTCGAACCTTGCATAAATACAGGTTAGAATCCCTCAGAAAGACCCCCAAAGAGGGCATCCGCCCTCGGATCTATATCCGCAGTGTGTATAATCGGCTCCCATCACCAAAACTATTAAATTTAACTTAAAAAAAAAAACTCTTGAAACAAAAATACTGACTTGTGCTTACAATTCTGAAAACTTAAACTAACTACACTGTAAAAGAAAAACGATATTTTTACACTACAAAGTACTGTTCATCTCGCGCACAAACTCGATCACAGTGAATGTGCTGTATCTTTCTTTGGTTTCCTGACTATTTTAACATGGAAAATTCAGTAGTTGCGTAAAATTAACAGCACAATGTGCTGGCAATATGGACGCCAGCAGTTTGTGCTGTAAAAAAATGCGTCTAAATTGCCAGCACATTGTGCTGTTAATTTTACGCAACTACTGTATTTTCCATGTTAATATAGTCAGGAAACCAAAGAAAGATACAGCGCATTCATTGTGATCGAGTTTGTTCTAGCAAATCTACAGTGTTTTTTTTTTTTACAGTGTAGGCAACACTAATAACAAAAATATATGAAATAAGCATAAAAGAAAACTTAGGTTTATTATTATTTATTTCATTTTTTAACGCACTTTTTTTTACAAGTATTCAATGTTTATCTTCCTGATCGCGCCTAATTTTCTGACAAGAATTCGTGATATTTCCAAAAAAATTTCGTTGCAATAATTAATTTGGCGTAGCCACCGGACACGGTTAGGGAAAATTCACTACATTTTTTACGCTTCGTAGACAGTGCGAATGAGTTAATTTATTTTTAAAATATATTATAATTTCTGCTCTGTTTCTTCTTAAGATACGGCAACAGAAAAAAAAAGCATTATTTAAACTATCTTTTTTAACACTTTCCATCAAAGTTGAAAAGTGTTTATGACTTCGGATTGTCTCTCCGCTGGCCGACTGTACGCGCTCTAACTCTTGACAATAAACTCGGATTGCCCTGAAATTTTTGTATGATATTGAAGTTTACCATAGCACGCTCCCTATTTCAAATGAAGTTTGTAGCATGTTTAGTTCATCTACAGTAGGGGTGCACAACCTTTTTAAGAGAAGGGCCACTTACAAAAATGTCTGGGTTGTCGAGGGCCACATTAGTCACACGGAGAGAATTCTGTTTCGGGGAGGTGATCTATGGGTCTATAATCAGATACGAAATATGGTTTCAGATGCGGGAGGTTACCCCTCTAGGTTCCCCTACCCAATCATCATATCCAATTCAGTTGCGGGGCTAAAACAGGTGTGTATTTTTTAATTCTAACTGGCACCACTTTCTGAAAGCAGAAATTTTTAACACACACTTTGCCGGCATTTGCAAAAGAAATATACTTAAAAATTTATATTAGAAAAATACTGGGGTGAAAAGAATTTAAAAAAAATAGTCGCCTGTGGCAGCCCTGCAGTTGGCAAGAATATATCAACAGTTTACTTTTGTGTGGTATAACAGAGATATAACAAGGATTATTTTCAAAGAGTGATAATATTCCTTGACTTTATTCGTGGCAGTAAATTTTGTTTTATTAAAAGCGCTAAAAAACAAACATAGACATGAAAGTGGCTAGCGCTGAAACAAAAGTGAACTTTGTGAACGAAGGGGACGGGGAGGTGTCGATCAACGAAATTTGAGTTATTTCCGAGCCTGATCGACAAAATTCGCAATTTTTTCGAAGCTGATCGACAAGATTCCCGATTTTTCCGCACCTGATCGTCGAAATTCGCTATTTTTCCGCTGCCGATCGACGAAATTTGCGATTTTTTCGCGGCTGATCGATAAAATTCGAAAATTTTTTTCGTGCCTGACCAACGAAATTCGCGATTTTTCCGAGCCCGATTGACAGAACTCACGATTTTTCCGATTTCTATCGACGAAATTTGCGATTTTTCCACGCCCGATTGACGAAATTGACGATTTTTCCGCGGTCGATAAACGCAATTCGCGATTCTTAACCGATTGACAAAATTTGTAATTTTTTCCCGCTGCAAATTAACGAAATGCGCGACTTTTTCTTCCGACTGACGAAACTCAATTTTGTCGCAGCCGATCAACAAAATTTGCAATTTTTCCTGGCTTATCAATAAAATTGGCACATTTTTCTGTGCCTGATCACCGAAATTTCCGTTTTTTCCGCTCCTGATCTACAAGATTCGCGATTTTTCAGTGCCCGACCAACGATTTTCGGGATTTTTCGGAGCCCAACTGACAATACTCGTGATTTTTCCGTGTCCGATGGACGAAATTTGCGATTGTTTCGCTCCCGAGCAAAGAAATTTTCAATTTTTTCTGTGTCTGATCGACAAAAATATGCGATTTTTCCACGCCTGATCGATGGAATTCGCGATTTTTTCTTGCTCGACCAACGAAATTCGCGGCTTTTTCGTTTCTGATTGACGAAATTTTCGATTATTACTCGCCTGATCGACGAAATTTGCGATTTTTTCTCGCGATAAACACTCAAAACACGCGATTTTACCAAAGTCGATCAACGAAATTTTAACGCTCCTAATCGACAAAATTCGCTAATTATCCGCACTCCATCGACGAAATTCACGATTCTTAACTTATTGACGAAATATGCAATTTTTTCTCGCGACTGACGAATGTCACGCTTTTTTCGCAGCCGATCAAAAAAAAGCTGTAATTTTCCAGCGCATCATTAACAAAATTGACGATTTTTCCGTGTCCGACCAACGAAATTCATGATTTTTCCGAGCTCAATCGACGAATTTTGCTATTTTTTCCGATTCTCATCGACAAAATTCGCGATTTTCCCCTATCCGATCAATGACATTTGCGATTTTCCCCGCCTTACCGACAAAATTCACAATTTTTCCTTGTCAGATCAACTCGGTTCGCGATTTTTCCGCGCCGGATCAACGAAATTCTTATCTGACTCGCTTATCGACTTATCTGACAAAATTTTCAATTTTTCTTCGGAAATTGACGAAATTCACGATTTTTTACTGCGAACATATGGACAAAAATTGCAATTTTTCAGTTATACATTGACGAAATCCGCGAGCCACACGTTAACCCCACGCGGGCCACTTTTGTCCCGCGGGCCTCCGGTTGTGCATCCCTAATCTACAGGACAGTCAAAAGTATTCCGTTACATTACGGTCAATGGCAAAAAATCGTTTCAAATGATTTTTACTTTCTTCTATCTTCAATAGAAGAAAGTATTGTAATCGAAATTTTTTTCGACTTCCGGTTTTCGACGGAATTACATGTTTTAGGGGTCAGAGATCCCCCCAAAAATGTTTATAGAAAATGTCTGTCTGTCCGTGTGTCCGTCAGTCTGTCGCCATTGTACCATCAAAAGTGTATGAAGTTATGCATAGAATTGAACCAAATTTTTATTTTAAGTTTTGGCAAGCAGATCCTCCCTGAATATAGAAAAAATGCGCCGGTAGGGGCGCTGTAGCAATGATTTTTGTGCGATTTTGAATAGTGTACCATCCAAAAGTGTATGAAGTTATGCATAGAATTGAAAAAAATTTTTATTTTAAGTTTTTGGATGTGGCAGGTAGGTCCTCCCTGAATTTGTAAAAAATTCGCCGGTAGGGTTCGATGTAATAGCGATTTTTGTGAGATTTTGAATATTGTACCATCCAAAAGTGTATGAAGTTATGCATAGAATTGAACCAAACCCTTTTCTGAAAAATTCGGTAATGGCGCAATTTAAACTGCCTTACCACGAACGAATTTCTTTAAAATTTTCAGAATTAGCTTCCACCACTGAGTTTAAGTTTTGATAAAAATTTCCTCGTGATAAGTTTGTTTTATTTTAATAGCGCCCTTGTGGAAAATTACATTAACTACACTGTTTAAGCCCATTTTCTACAAACGAATTTTACTCAAAATTTTCAGAATAAAATTCCTCCATTGTCATTTTTATGTTTTGATATAGATCTATTTTTTTATAATAATTTGTCTTATATCAGTAGCACCTGCTGGTGGGACATTGCATAGCTACGAAATTTAAACTAGCTTCTTACGAATGAATTTCAAGTATTTCTTTAAAATGCGTTTCTGCCATGAATACATTTATATTTAGATTTTCACGTGATCGGTTTTTTGCACTATAATATCGCCACAGGGGAGAATTTGTATAACTAAAAATTTCAACTTCATGGCGGGTAAAATAAAACTGGTCCGGAAAATATTTATAAGACTGTCGCGGAATTGACGCTTGTTAATGAATAGGAGAACTGCCATCGTAGAAAATGCTTGAAATGACCACCGCGACACAGATGCAGCGCTGTGATCGATTTAACGAAATGTGAAGACACGCGTAGTAGCTCTGTCTGAGGGATAGCAACAATAGCTTTTTCAAAGTTCTGGTGCAGCCCTTCCAGCGTGTGAGGATTATTTGAATAGGCCTGGCCCTTCAACTTTCCCCACTTGTAAAAATCACAGGGAGAGATATCAGGCGATCAAGGTGGCCAAAAGATTGTGATGCCTCTGCTGATTCTCCTCTCCGAACTCCTTGGGACAGAGCATGCGCAGCCATGGGACACCAACCAACGCCCCCCAAGATGGAAGAAAGCCGTGACACGCTTTGTTGTGACGTCACGAAACGTCATACGAATCATTGAAAACAAAGAAAAAAAATCTAACATCTTGCATGTTTCAATTTCCCTGGCTTGTGGAACTATTAAATATTATTTCATAATAATAATTTATAATTCCACGAGTCAACGAAATCGAAACATGCAAGTTGTTAGAATATTTTTTCTTTGTTTTCCCTGTTTCGTGTGGCCTTTCGTTACGTCACAACAAAGCATGCCAAGACCTTCTCATTGATATAGGGGGCGTGCAGCAATTGGTTGTTCCATCGACGTCACTGTTTCCAGCATTTTCTGTTATGGGCAGTTCTCCTGTTGATTACACGCGTCTGTCCTATAAATATTTTCCGGGATAGTTTTATTTTCCCCACATTGTATATTTTTATTTATTTTTTTATTTATTAATTTAAATTTATTTATTAATTTATTTTTCAGTAAAATTTAAAAATATTAAACTGTGGTATTGTCATCGGATACACATTGAGTACATAACGTTTATAATTTTAACATACAAGCAATGGAGGAAAATTCGATTACAAAATTCAGTTTAAACACTTTCCAATAAACTTGAAAAGTGTTTAGGAATTCGGTTTGTCTGTCCGTCCGTGATCTAACTTGCGTAAATATAGTCCGATAGCCAATAAATTGGTTAATGTTATTGGGTATCACTATGGTATGTTCGGTATTGACGATGAAGTGTATAGCATTTGCGGTTCATTTACAGTGACGCTCTAAAGAATTTCGTTACATTACGGTCTATGGGGGGGGGGGGTGTTAATCGTTTCGGTGTTTTTTAATCATATTACAGTATATTAAACATACTGAAATTTATATGACGGCACTTATTGTAGAATGTGGTATGCATAGAATATATCGTTCATGTACAGGGACACACAAAAGAATTTTTCTGCTGAAGAAATTGAACTATTGAAGCGTATGAACAATAATTGTTGGAATTGCGTTTTCTGCTGTGGTACGCATTTAAAATGGAACTGTTTTTTTAAATATTACTTGGTGTGGATAAATTTTATAGACTATATACAAGGCTGCATAAAATTGCTCCAGCACATTTCCGTTTATTCACGGAAATTGCTGAATGGAAATTTTCAACTGTGTTATTCGTTTCAATGAACTATCTTTTAGCATACTAGGTAGTATACATATAAAATTATAAATTATATACACAGATCTGAAAAAAAAAAAAAAAAAAACAATAAAAACGGATACTTTTCGAATTATTGATTCTAATAGCAGAGATTGAGTTTTAAAATTCGTTCTGAGTTTTTAAATTGTTTATTTATACATCATATTTCGTATTAATAAATTGTGAAGTTTTCTTACAGTATTCTGAATGTGTTAGAAAATATCACATAATTTAAGTTGGACGCATGATTTTTCGTTCTTATTACATTCAAGAACTAAGTTAAGTTAAATAAAAGAGTGTAAAACAGTATTAAGTATTTAAGTATTTAATTTTTGTTTAAAGAAAAGAAAAATATTTGATATTTGATTAATTTAATGAGTTTTTTTTCCTTTAAAAAACTTTTTAATAAAAATATTTATATCAGTTAGAAATAAAACACTTTTTCAGATATTTGATTTATGACCCTTTCTTAGAGAATCAAGATAATCTTAAAAGGTTTATTCCTATTTTAAACTGAACTTGCGTGACTAGTGGTCGAAAAATGGATTTTAAATTGAACGAGTTCACTTTTAAAATTTCTATCAAAAGAAATTATATATTTTTTCTCTACGAAATTAAAATGAATTATACAGCTTAAGGCGATTATAAGTTGATATGAGGTTGTTGTTAAGCGATTTAACTTATAGAAATTGTTAAAGCTAAAAGAATAATTATTTAAAAAAAAAAAAAAAAAAAAAAAAAAAAAAACATTTTTTAAATAAAATATTTTTGTTGAAGATAATTTTTATTCTCTAAAAAATGCATGTCACAATCGTTATTCATATTTTTATTTAAACGTGCGTGACCAACGATCGAAAAGGGATTTTAAATTAAGAGATTTAAATGTTAAGGTATTTTAAAATGAAATATATTCATAAGAAAGTAGATTTTTTTTTTGTATGAAGGAATTATGAAAGAAGTTTGATTTACCAGCTTCTTTAATGAATGTCCCAGTTAGAAATTTTAATAGTATCAATTGTAAGCGTTGTAGAGTGTTGATTCAAGGTCACAAATAAAGAGTGTATCAAACAGGATTAGATAAGCGCATTCGCGAGTACTGCTTTGTTACTTAGTCGATTGCAATACCACATACAAAAATGATGACACCTAAGCGGAAAGCATTATTGCTGGGCAGAAGATTTAAAAGCCGCTACGTGATTTTTTTTCCTTTGAGGCATTTTAAAAGATCATGTCTACGTTCTGCCGCTACCTAATGATTTGTCAGAGTTGAGATACAGAATTGAAGAGGCTATTGCTTCCATTACTCCGGGCTAATTAACCGAATGGTGGTGGGAAGGGAAGAATTGGACTATAGTCAGGATGTATGAAGTATAACTAAAAATGCAATTATTGGACATTTGTAAGAAAAAATAGGTTATTTTACCTTCAATTTGATGCATGATTTGTTGTAAATAGTCTAAGATAAACTGTTGTAATATATCATTGAAACTGTGACACACTTTGATGGACACCCTGTATAATATAACCGCGAAGGAAAACATGCAATGACAGCCTCCTTGTTACTCAAGATTTCGAAAAGTATTCCGCATACTTAGAAATCTTAGAAATCAATATATTTTCGAGATTTGAAGAACCATCTATAAAAAGTAATGTTTATTTTCGAGTCGGAAACGTTTCCAAGTCGTTTTAAAAGTGTATTAGCCAATTTTCTTATACCGAAATATAGGTTATTCGGATGCTATCAATTCTCACCTAAATATTTTCGTGGTGTTTCAGACATGTATGATAAAGTAATAGCATTAACATTAACGATAAAAGTAGTATTATTTAGTTATTATTGCACGCATAAGTTCAATTACGCCGCTTAAGATGAGTATTCGGAATTAATAGCATCCGAAAAATCGATATTCTAGTTTGACTAAAATGATTTATAGGCTATTAAAAATACTAGGAAGCGTTTCAGAAAACCAAAGACAGCCAAAAAAACTTTGTTTTTAGCCCCCCGGTACGGTATGCTATTTCTTTCTCCCAGCTTATTTTATGTAGGCTCCAAAAAATAACGTTACCTTACAGAAGCCAGCCGTAAAACAAAGCAGTACGACTAAATACTCTATAGCGATTTTTTAAACTTCTAAGCATCGCACATTATAAATTTTTATACCGTCGTATTCGGAAAAAAAACGTCAAGTACTCCATTTATGTAGAAAGTAAAGGAAAAATAGTTGAAAAACAGCAATTATATGTTTTTGTTGCCATTTTCTCATAACAACCGAAAGAAAATGTAATTAAAATACGTGCTATTTTGAAAAAATATAAACGAAAAATTTCTGTTAAACATGGAGCTATTATAAACTATATTTAATTTTAAGTATCTATAGACGCTTTCAGTGTGACGTAGGTCATGAAATTTTTGTTGGAAACTGACTCCGAACAAACGGTTGTATATTTGTAGTTTTTAGAGACATTTGCTTAATATTGGCAACGGAAGAACTCCATTTCAGTAGAAAGTGAAAGAAAAATAGCAATTATATCTTTTTGTTGCCATTTTACCATAAAAACTGAAAAAAAAGATTATAATACGTGGTATTTTGAAAAAATATAAATGAAGGATTTCTGATAAAACAGGGAGCTATTAGGAACTAAATTTAATCTTAAATATCTATATTAATTATACAAACAAATGAAGGCCTGTGAATCTTTAGATAGCCGATTTTTTGTTGAGTTTCTTGAATGACGAAATCTCTATTTTTTTTTTTTTTTTTTTTTTTTTTTTTTGTGTATTATTCAGCGATAGTGACGTCCTAAACGTACTTTACTGTAGATGTTGTTTAACACTGGATCGCAAATGATGAATTCTTCAGCGGATGTGGATGATATCACTTTATGTAAAATAAAATCGCGTGTTAAAAGTTTTAAAAGTGAACTACAGTCGAGTCCCGATTATCGGAGTTTCCGCTTTCACCGAGTTATTTTCTTCTAGTGGGCTGATGAATTCCATTATTATGAAACAGTCATTATAAATGGAGTGTTAGGTGACGATGAAAGAGCAGCCGTAAAAAGTTAGAACTCTGATTTTCTGAATGGCCATAAAAAATGGCCATATTTTCTTTTCAAAAAAAATTATGGCCATTTTTTCCCATTCTGACCAGAAAATCATAGTTCTAACTTTTTACGACTGCTCTTTCATCTTCACCTAACGCTTCATTTATAATGACTGTTTCATAATAATGGAAGCCATAACTCCATCGGAAGAAAATGATCCATTCCAAAGGAATAAGTTCGATTAACTCGGATAATCGGGACTCTACTGTATCTATATTTATATACATTTTTTTTTTTTCATCGGGGCGACTCTAAATTCTGAAAAAGCAGAATTCCTGTTCTCTAGTTTGTTTTTTTTAATCTAAAAAAAAACTATTAATTTCTGAGGTTTCTAAAGATAAAATACGTTTTTCGGAATCATGAACGACTCGGAAGGATTCTATATATTCGTTCCAGGTTATATTATATACTCGTACACAAAACATTTTTTTTAATTTTTGTTCAGAGCGAATACAGTATATTATTCACAGTTCTATAGAAAGAAAGAAAGGTAGATGTTAATGTACATGATGTAATCCGAAAATTCTTGGAATTAATTTAGTACAGTCCGTGAATGAAATAAACTTGTTTTAACGTAGTAAAACCTGTATAACAAAAGATTAAGTTACATTTTATTAAATAGACTATCTTGTTCATATTGGTTTATTTTATACGCGGATTATGCTAAATTCCTTCCGAGAACTTTTTAATCGTATCACATATTATTCAAAAATGAAGATGTATGTTGATTCATAAGCTTTTTATGCAGTGAAAATAATCACTAACAGTTCATTCATTTGAAATTGTAATAGCAGAGTTTATATTCAATTTGGCTAAGAGGCATAGAACCAACAAAGTTATAAAGTCTCCAAGCCTGGATTCTAATCAAGACCATTGACATTACGCATCAACTCTCTACCACTGTGCTACCTGGAAGATATGCAGTTTAGCATATCAGCAATTAAAATTTCAAATTACTAAAAATAGGCGTGAGAAATTTTCTACAAAATTCCCACAAAATTATATTTATGCAGTGCTTAAGTTGCACTGGAGCTCACCGTATCTCAGCTCCGGTGCTTTATTATTTTTTGTGACTATTTAAATACTTGTCGGGATTCACCGAACGTCATAAATTCTGCGCTCCGGAGCACAGCGGAACAGTGCTTCTGAAAAACCTAAGCATATTTATATATTTCTTTCCCTCCCATCTACAATACTTTTCGTTCTTTATCACAAATGTCCTTACATATGTGACGTAGTGCGTTGCATACACACAGGACTAAGGCTGCTATTATAGCACCTTTACACAAGACATTTTTGTCCCAACATTTCGGTCCGTCCATTTCGATGTAGGAAGTGCTTAATTTGCGCCAGAGTTCTCAGCTCCAGTACTTCTTTATTTTTAGTGAATTCGTCGAAAGCACCGAAGCTTTTAAATACTGCGTACCGAAGCAGACCAGAACACCGCTGCCTGTTTATTTTGCTAGTTGATAACAAAAAGTTTGTGCCGAGTAAGATTTTATTAACATTGCCCACTCCTGATTTTAATTCTTTGTTTTGTTCATTTGTTAAATTTTATTATATGTAAATGCATATGGAAATAGTCAAAATATATTAAAAATTCTCTTTTGAATGCGAAATTACTTTAAATTTTCAAAATAATCTATGAAATATAAATATGGAAGTAGAACACACAGAGAGAGGCAGTGGCATAGAGTACGGCTGTTATTACTGCCGCATATTAGAGCCCCGGTACTTTTTTTAGCCCTGCATAGTTTATTCATATTTTTATAAGCATTTGAATAACTAACATTTGGAAACAGACTTTTAATTTCGAGTTTAAAAACTTTAATTTATATATTTGTTTTAATGAAAAACAGTACTATATTAATCAAAAATCAAAAATAAGCTTGAAAAAAAAATTGGCTGATGATTTGTTTAAAGATTAAAAATTAAACACAAAAAAAATTTCTGATTTTTACCGGTACTTGAATGATAAAAATTGAAAGCAGACTATTAATGTAGAGGATTGAATACTTTAATTTCTATTTTTAAAAAGAGCAAAAACAGTATTATATTAATCAGAAATCAAATAGGCTTGGAAAAAATTTGCTGATGATCAGCTTTAAAAAGTAAAACTAATCGCAAAATACTTCTTCACATCTCCACATGCTTTTGAATGAATAGTAAAAAAAAAAAAAAAAAAAAAAAAATGAAAGAAAACAGTAGAATATTAAAAATTATTCAAAAATAAAATGTTCGACTATTAATGAAAACGAAAATATTATCGGAAAGGATTAACTTATTCACAATTTTTCAAATAAAAAACATTCAATTTTTAATTGTATATAAAATATTTTCAGTGAAGATTACTTTTTTTTTTTCTACAAAATTAAATAAATCAAGAGCTTTCTTCATATTTTCTCTTGTATCAATAATGGTAAAGAAAAATAATTTAATGATTAAAATGTTTTAAATTGAAAAGTATTCATAAAAATAGATGAATTTTATGTAAGATGTAAATTTCCAACTGGACGAAATATGTCCGGATCAGGATTCGAAACCAGGATTTCGTTGCTGAAGCCGCCAATGCTCTATCATCTGGGCCATCCCAGACCAATCAGGTAGGGCTTTTTCACCCAACTAACTTTAATGATTATAGCATCTGAAATCTGGTTCAGCACAACAGAATAAATCGCAAGTAATTGAACTCCAGAAATCGCTAGATACGTAATTACACTACATTAATTTTAACACAAATATTCTAATTGGTAAATAAATCATATCAGATGTAAATTTCCAACTCGGCGAGAAATGTCCGGACCAGAATTTGAACCAGGGATCTCTTGGCTGAAGTCTCCAATGCTCTACCATCTGAGTTATACCGGACGAATCAGGTGAAACCTTTTTCCCTCCAGCTAACCTTATTGATTATAGGCTCTGGTCTGAAATCTATTTCAGCTCAACAGAATAAATCGCAGGTAATGGAACTCCAGAAATCGCTGGAAACCAAGACATCCCTGGTTTGAATCCTGGTCCGGACATTTTTTGCCCAGTTGGAAATTTACATCTGATATGATTTATTTACCAATTAAATTAATGGTGTTAAAATTAATCTAGTGTAATTACGTATCCAGCGATTTCTGGAGTTCCACTACCTGCGATTTATTCGGTTGAGCTGAACCAGATTTCAGACCAGATGCTATAATCAATAAGGTTAGCTGGGTTAAAAAGTTCCACCGGATTCGTCCGGGATAGCTCAGATGGTAGAGCTTTGCCTGCTTCAGCCAAAAGATCTCTGGTTCGAGTCCTGGTCCGGACATTTTTCGCCCTGTTGGAAATTTACATCTCATATGATTTATTTACCAATTAGAATAATTGTGTTAAAATTAATGTAGTATTTTATATGATTGAACTATTAACTTTTGTGAGAGGAGGATATAGATGATCTCAAACGGTTTATTCGTAATTTCAGGTGCACTTCATGTACTGTAAAAAATATATATATATATTGCTTTATCTCCAAAAATATAAGGTAACCAAAACCGAAAATATAATATAACCAAAACCAAAAATATAATAAAAACTCTTCCTAGTCACCCACGATTACGGAAAGCGTTCGTTTTCCTTTGGAAACATTAGAAACCAAAATTTTTTGAACTTTAAAGAAGAATTTATAAATAAAAAGCTTCTTTTGCCATCATTAATTTTCAAAAACGTTTCCGAATAGTTTCTAAAATGTATTAATCAGCTATTTCAACCGTGAATACACGTTTTTCGGATGCTGTGAAATGCCAAGTAAACTTTTTCATGTAATATATATATATATTTAAAAGACAAACACGCTAAATTAACAGCATTGAGAATTACACTATGAATGGATTGGCAGATCTGGGTAAATTGTAGTTCAATGCGATTATTTATAAAAAAAAAGTAAGATTAATCATAAAGTTCGCAATAATTGTAAATTATAATTGCTGATAGATGTGAATTTTTGTTGCGATGTTTTGTTTTTGTTTGTTTATTAACAAACTGACTTGTTGATTAAAAGTGTTTATTAACGTTTCCCAATAAACTGTGGTTCTCAATGCCTCTCTTCTGTGTCCTTTTGGATTTCCGAAAAACAAAAGTAATTTAAATTCAAATAAATTCTCTATCATATGCTTTAGCTTAAAATCTCAGAGTAATTAAAGAACGTAAAAATAGAATAAAAGTTCAAATAATATTAAACAAAAGTTGTTTATTTAATGTCTTATTATTATACGTTTACAGTTATAGTCCATTGTTATCAGACAGTACTTGTACCACAAAATATTGTATCATGTATGTATGTGCTATAATCGTTAAACAGTCATAATATAGTTATTTAGAAACATTTTAATTCAATATTTAAAAATATATTTATTATTGTTTTATAGAAAAAAAACATGCCATTTGACATTTTATTTGTAAAATCAATACATTTGTGTTTAATAAACATCCATTGTATTTCCAAAAACACAACGCATATATGCTTCTGTGCTAAAGAATTCTTATGATTATTTTTTAGAATTTCTTCAAAATTCATTCGTAACTGAAGATGGCTGGGTGAAGAGGTGAAAACTTTATTCCAAAAAAAGGCGAGCAGAAAGCTGTTTGATGTGTTAACGACCAAGGTGAATAGGATTTTTTTAATGAATTTTTAATGGTTTTAAAGGACAGAGAGAATTTTTTGAATGAACTTTGAAGATATTCCAAAAAATAATCTTTTTTTTTTTTTTTTTTTTTTTTTGACACCGATGCATATATGAGTTGTGTTTTATAAATGTATTGGATTTTTATTAAACACAAATAAAATGGTGTTTTTACAAATAAAATGTGAAATGACATGTTTGTTCTATAAAACAATAATAAATGTATTTTTAAATATTGGATTAAAATGTTTCTAAGTAACTATATCAGGGGCTATGCATATATAACGATATCAACATTTTGCTAATTTTGAAATCCCTCCCCCCCCTTACGATATCATACGTATTCATTCGTCGTATACCCCCACCCACCCACCCACCCGATGATATCGTTATCAATGTCTAAAAATTCTTTTACTTTTAGATTATTTTTCTATCTTTTTATATGCTTACATGTGATTATACATTTATTAGTCGCATACTATACGGATTCAAGAAGCCAATAAAATATCATACATGAAATAAATTTATATAAAATAACATCTAAAAAAGTTAATTACTATTTAAAATTATTTAATAATAGCTTATGGTTACATAATGCATTCAAAAGCTATATTGTCTTCTTGCACTTGTCCCCTGCCCGGGAAGGTTAAAAGCAGAACTTATCAACAAAGCAGTGGGACAACATTCTTCGTCTTTCCTTACTGGTAAACGCAAGTATCACTTCCTAAATATTATGCTCCTGATTTCTCTAACAGTGAATTATATGCGCATAAAGCAGAAGAATAGAAATGGCAAACGTTGGGGTATTCCAAATTTTGAAATGAAATGATTTTATAAACATTTAATGGCTTTAATAATAGCTTTGTAGTTTCATAAAAACATATAAAAACAGTAACAAGAAAAAAGATAAGAGACTATTTAGATTAAAGAATAAATAATAATAATAAAATAATAAAAATTAACTAGAAAACTGGAATTCTGCTTTTTCAGAATTTAGCGTTGCCCCCGATGAAAAAAAAATATATATATACATGTATATGTTACCAGCCAAACCCGATTTTAGGCCAAACTAGATTGGCCTAGGCCAAACTAGTTTATCCTAACGCCCATAGGATAAACTAGTTTTTCCTAGGCCAAACTAGTTTATCCTAACGCCCATAGGATAAACTAGTTTTTCCTAGGCCAAACTAGTTTATCCTAACGCCCATAGGATAAACTAGTTTTTCCTAGGCCAAACTAGTTTATCCTGACGCACGTAGGACAAACTAGTTTTTCCTAGGCCAAACTAGTTTGACCTAATGCTCATAGGATAAACTAGTTTAGCCTTCTATTCATTGATCTGAACTAGTTTATCCTAGGCCGATCTAGTTTATACTAGGCCAATTCAATTTGACGTGTTTTTATTGATGCCAACCAGTGTTGGACACACAAAAAAATGAACTAATGCAAACTCAAGTTAAATTTTTCAAAAATGAGTCGAGTTCAGGCTCAAATTCAAAATTTTTCGCACGAGTCCGCTCAACTCAAACTCATCTATGGAAGTGAACAAAGTTCACTTCAAACTCGTTTTTTTTTTTTTTTTTTTTTTTTTTTTTTTTTTTTTTTTTTTAATATGAGAACTTTAGCGTCCTAATTTACAAAATTTTGTGACCTAGTCTTTTGGTTATTCGATGTACGGGTCTGTACGGGCCCACCTAATTTCCCTTCCTGACACTCGGTCCGGTCTTGTTTTGAGAATTACTTTTTTCGAGAGGTTCGGACCGAGATGGACCGTGACTCAATTTTTTTTTCTGGCTTCTGTCGGGAGTTGATTGCATTCTTCTTGAGGTCTGATCAAGCAGGGATTTTCAGTCTGTAATAAAATAAAGTACGTTAAAACCTGAGAAAAATAACCTGCCTATGACGGAATCCCGTGTTTCAAAAAAAAAAAAAATGTTGATCTATGTAAAATGAAGATACTAGTACTTGTGAAAAGAATATAATGCATTTACAAAAGACAATGAACCTGCTACTAAGGGAATCTGCCTATAACGGATTTTTCTTCTTTCCTATGCAATTCCGTCTTAGAAGATTTTATTGTATAGAATTTTAACAATTTTTAAATCTCCAAGCAATAGAATGTAGATTGACGATATTAATGATTCTTTTGTAAACTATATTCATTTTTTAATGAATCTCTATTTGTATGTAAATATCCGAATTACTAGTAATACCATTAATGCTGTTACACGGAGACTTGAAAATCTGAAAAATTTTATGTAGAAAAACCATCTGAGCCGGAATCACAAAGGAGAGGAAAAAACTTCGATTTTGTTAAGTTCCTTTTTTAGCAGGACCGTCGTCTTTAGCAAATGTATTATGTTTTTTTTTTCAAACGGATTATTATATCTAATTTGCACCAGTAGAAAAAAAAAGTCCGTTTAAAACAGGATTTCGTCATACGCAGTTTCTACTAACAGGTTTTAGAGTACGGTATCCCCATCCGTACAAATGTATATGTAGTATTCTGTAAAGAGAATTTTATTTGCTGAATAATTTTTCCAGTTTGGTAATAATCCTTAATTTTACTAATTGTTAAAGTTTGAAGAAATTTGATAACTTATTTCTAACACACACACGCACACACTCAGTCACACTCACGAAAAAAAAAAAAAAAAAAAAAGAAGTAAAAATTTTCTTATAATAAATATCATTCTATTAATTGAGTGATTTTATTTACAACACAAATGAGCTTCGACAAATATTATTATTACTACTAATGATTTAAGATTTTTTTATAAGCAGCATAATTGTGCAGTTATGAACATCAGTCAATTACATTTTTATTCAAATATTAATTTTTTTTTAAATATATGTGTATTTGATTTAATAGCGATTAAAGATTAAAAGCAAGCTGCAACTAATTAAAATTCAATTGAATTCAGTTGCAATTAGGTTCAATTGAAATAATGTATTTTAGTTGTATACTACAATTAAATGAATCACAGTTAAAATACTTTCAATTAAATTAAGTGTGATTTGAAGCGCGCATTAAAATTTTTATTAAATAAAAATCTGCCCTCCGCCCTCTCACAGCACACAAAATTAAAAATCTTTAAAATTTTGTAGTTTCATTTTTTTAATTCTGCCGATTTTATTTTATCCTTTTTTCACTTTTAAATACTAATACATTGTGACCTCGAAAATCTTGCATTCAGAAATAAGGCAACTTCAAAAATCTGGGAACGAAGCAGCTCTCCCAATTTCTTTTTTCTTCCAACTTATGGGACAAAGAAAAATAGCAATTGTTTACGAATTAAAAATTTCGAGATCGAAAGAGATGGATTAGCGGACACTGGGATCGCTCAAGCTGTGCTAAATAGAACCGCCAATAACGCTATATTAGCAGCTCATAGGAAGGAGAACGAAAAACTTACAGAAGAAAAGATGTCACTTGAAAAATGTATATGTTTCACTGGAAAATCACTAAATGGTTTAGAGGAACAATGCTACATTTCCGAAATCGATATTGTTCACTTATAAAATCCAAGAAAAACTTGTTAAAGAACGGCAGAAACTATAGCAAATAAAATTTTATCGTTCGCACAAGAATTGATTTCACTGTTTATTAGAATTTATGTACCATAGAAAAAATAAATTTTTTTTTATATTTATTTTTCCCACATAAATGTCACGTGGTTTTGAATTAATTATGAATACATGCACCATTAAGATATCAGAAGTACATTTGATATTCTTTCAGAAATCTGGAATTTTCAAAAATCCGGCGAAGTCCTGGTCCTGACGATGCCAGATTTTGGAGGTATAACTGCACATAATTAATCAATTCTCCAAATTATTCCTCTCCTAAATTTTATGATAGCATCGCACCCCATTCTTGGTCCTCCAGCACATAATTTGTCATATGGAGCATATTTTGTAACTAGCGATGGCAGTGAAATGGGAAAGGTAGAGGAACTGTATTCCACTCTTCATCGAATAAAATATATTATACAGCGATGACAGCAATACTACTTTGCACAAGGATGATGCCGGAGCGGTAGTTGGGATCAATAAAAAGACGTCAAATTGCATTGGCTTAAAATAAACTAGAATGGCCTAGGACAAACTAGAAGGTTGGCGCCGAGGAAGTCTTTGGTATCAATAAAAGCTCGCCAAATTGAATTGGCCTAGGACAAACTAGATCGGCCTAGGATAAACTAGTTCAGACCAATGAATAGCAGGCTAAACTAGTTTATCCTATGAGCATTAGGCCAAACTAGTTTGGCCTAGGAAAAACTAGTCTGTCCTACGTGCGTCTGGATAAACTAGTTTGGCCTAGGAAAAACTAGTTTATCCTATGGGCGTTAGGATAAACTAGTTTGGCCTAGGAAAAACTAGTTTATCCTATGGGCGTTAGGATAAACTAGTTTGGCCTAGGAAAAACTAGTTTATCCTATGGGCGTTAGGATAAACTAGTTTGGCCTAGGCCAATCTAGTTTGGCCTAAAATCGGGTTTGGCCGGTAACATATATATAAATAGTACAAAACATATTTCAATTTAAGACTTTAAGCACACAGTTTTATTTTATGTAAAATGACGTAATTCTCATTCGCTTAAGAATTCGACGTTTATAATCCAGTCTTAAACATCTACAGTAAAGTATAGATAGGATGTCACTATCGCAAAATAATACACAAATGCAACAAAAAGATGGCGTCATTAAAGAAACTTGACAAAAAAAGGGCTATCTAATGATTGATAGGCCTTAAAATTAAATATAGTTTACAGCTCAATGTTTTAACAGAAATTATTCGTTTATATTTTTTCAAAATAGCACGTATTTTAATTACATTTTCTTTCGGTTATTATGAGAAAATGGCAACAAAAAGATATAATTGCTATTTTCCAACTATTTTCCCTTTACTTTCTACATAAATGGAGTACTTGAGTTGCCAAAATTAAACAAATGGTGTTAACCCTCTCGCTGCACAACCCGAGATATACTCGTGCATGCATTTCCCCGTCTAATTAATGCTATTTGGTTATTCCCACCAGTTATTTTTTAGCGAAAACTTTGTCTGATTTAATCAGGACATTTTCCCCGATTACGATAGACAAAAATTTCTGTTTTAAAGAACCGGTGATAAAAAATTAAAAATTCTGTAAAAGACGCTCATCGCGAAGAATTACTTACGCAGCGAGATGGTAAAAAACTACAAAAAAAAAAAATTTCAAAAATGAATGAGATATAGTTTTCAAACAAATTGCATTTAAAAGTATTTTTTTTTCCAATACGACGGTATAAAAATTGAAAATGTGCGATGTTTAGAAATTAAAAAAATATTGCTATGGAGCATTTAATCGTACAATGATACATCTGCTTTGTTTATTGCTGGCTTCTGTAAGGTAACATTATTTTTTGGACACAAAATATGCTGGGAGAAAGAAATAGCATACCGTACCGGGGCTAAAAAGTTACTGAAAAAAGAAAAGTTCGGTTGCTTCAAAAAGGATAACGTTATCAGAAAGCAACCACCCCCCTCCCCCCTAAAGTGATAACGGTGTATATGCACAGCCACTTATGACTGTTTAAAGAGTATGGCACAGGCATGCATGATACCCAATTTTTGGTACAAGTAATGCCTGATAAAAATCGATATAAATATAAACAAATAGTATGAAAGTGTTCCCCAGTGAATTCAAGGTATGAAAGTGGTACCCACTTTTTAAAAAAAATTAAAAAATACTGATTTAGATGATCTATAAACTGTGTAAATATTTTAGCAAAATAATGCTAATAAAAACATTTTTTAATTGAATTCTTTTAAGGCAAAATAATAAGTGAAAATTTACATTGCGATGTCTTAAGGCTGCTCTCAAATCCAAAGGGTTATCTTTCTGACATAAGTTTTAATTAATTTTTCTTCGGAAACGCATGAAACTAGAAGGTGTTGTTATTCAGAAAATATGTCATCGAACTGTTTTTTCCATTTTCTTGTAAACAAAATAGATCTTTCAGAAAATACTATCAAAGTAGACATTTTGAACCGAACTTCCGAACGAAAGAAGAGAATCCAATCAGCAAGGGGAGAAAAATGCCGTGTCACGTGATCAAATGTGCTAATAACTCGATAGGTAATTTATTGATCAAAAAAATGGAAAACACAGTTCGATTCCAAATCGCTTCCAAGGTCAGACTTTCCAATTTTATATCTTTCCGTTAAAAAATGAATTTGTAAATGAGTCAAAACGTTTTGCACTTGTTGAGCAGAGCAGTTGAGAACAGACTTTAATACATTTTAAATACATTGAAGAATGATTAGTACTCTCAAGATTTACATTCATATTTGTAATTAAGTTTTTTTTATAATGTTGAAATAATCATATTTTCTTAGCCTTAAACAAAATGCAAAGAAAACAACATTATAATTTTACCCTTTTTCAAGAAGCTCGGATGGTTAAAAAGGAACAGAAGATGGAACACTTCTAGTCCAAGAGCAGACAGCACAAAAACCTGTGTTATCAAGCACAAGAAAAAACCCTTTATTTTATGGGAAAGTAGAAGTTCAGGAATCTAATGATCCATATCTGCCGGAAGTGAAGTGGTTGCGTAAGTCAAAAATGAATACCACCAGTGGTTGACTCGTAGGTTTATCAGCGTGTCAGTCCTACAATTATCCTACATGTTTTCATATTTTTGTTTGTAGGACAAACAGAATGATAAACCTACTAGTCAACCACTGGTGGTATTAATTTTTGGCTTATGCACCACTTCACTTCCGGCTTAGGTATGATTCAGATAAAGAAATAAGTTATTATTTAGAAAGCTAGTGAAGAGACCTTAAAGTAGACAATTTAAGTATCTTACAAATTTTGATGAAATAATAAGCTAAGAATTAATTTAATATGGCAACGAAAGATTACAATTATATAAGTAATTTAAATAATTTAAAAATTCAGTTAACACAATAAAGAGTGTTGTAATTTGGGATGGTAACAGAAAGTACCCAATTTATAAATTTCTGCTAATGAATTACTTTTTATGAATTGGTAATTTTATGTATCTATTAAAGCAAGATAAAGCGACATGTTAGGGTACTAAAAACACAAAAAGGTTGCTAATTAATTATTCATATAATAAGATTTTATGAGAATAACTTTTCAGAAAGCAATTATGGGTGAAAATAATAAGCTTCAATTTATGATATTAGAAAACCTTGAGTAATTCACTTAAAAAAGCTCCAGAGATAATAAGTTAAGTTCTAATTTAATATACTCGCAAAGAATATTGAAAGATTTTCTTTAATGACCAGACTGTGGAAGGTGCTCAACAAGTAATTGAAAATTTTAAAAATACAGTTAAAATTATAAGAATAGTTGTCATTTGGGGTGCTAAAAAACTAAATGCAATAAAAAATATATTTTTGAAAAGTTTTATTATGCCTTTGATAATTTAAGAACTCATTGAGATAAAACAATGCTCTGTGTTATAAAAAAAGATGCTTATATATGTGCTACTACTTTCTTCTATCTTCAATAGAAGAAAGTATTGTAACCGAATTTTTTTTCGACTTCCGGTTTTCGACGGATTTATACGTTTCACGGGTCAGAGATCCCAAAAACATGTGTATAGAAAATGTTTGTCTGTCCGTGTGTCCGTCTGTCTCTCGCCATTATACCATCAAAAAGAATATGAAGTTATGCATAGAATTGAACCAAATTTTTGTTTTAGGTTTTAGGCTATGGCAAGCAAATCCTCCCTGAATTTGGAAAAAATTCGCTGGTAGGGGGCGCTGTAATAGCGATTTTGAATTTTGTACCATCCAAAATTGTATGAAGTTATGCATAGAATTGAGCCAAATTTTTTGTGTTTGTTTTTGGTCATGGCACGAAGGTCCTCAATGAATTTGGAAAAATTCCGCCCTAAGGGGGCGCTATAATTGCGTTGTCTGTACCATTTTCATTATTGTACCATCGAAAAGTGTATGAATTTATGCATAGAATTGAACCAAATTTTTTGTGTATGTTTCTGGCTATGGCAAGCAAGTCTTCCCAGAACTTGAAAAAATTCCGCCAGAAGGGGGCGCTATAATTGGATCTCTGTGCCATTTTCATTATTGTACCATCGAAAAATGCATGAATTTATGCATAGAATTCAACCAAATTTTTTGTGTACGTTTCTGGCTATGGCAAACAAGGCCTCCCTGAATTTGAAAAAAATCTGCCGAAAGGGGGTTTGGCTGTAATAGCAATTTTGTGCCATTTTCTTTATTTTACAATGGAGAAGTGTATAAAATTATGCATACAATTGAACCAAATTTTTTGTGCCTGTTTTTGGCTTTGGCCAACAGGTTCTCCTTGAATTTGGAAAAATCGCGCGGTAAAGGGGCTCTGTGATAGCGATTTTTGTATACTTTTCTTGATTTTTCGTAGTTCTATTGTCCATCGGCGGCTCGTGCAAAGGCGGGAACTCGCTTCCTGCTAAGCCGGCTATTCGCAAACATCTGATAACAACAGAATAAGGACAAACTATTAATTTTAACAAATATCATGATATAATTAACTCGTTTATAGTTTGTTTAATTGACTGAAGCAGAAATTTAAGATGAAAATCAAAGTTGGTATAGTATTGAACTAATAATATTGGAGTATTAACATGCGTAACTAGTTTTTGAAATATTAAGATGTATAAGATAGAAGAAAGTTTTGGGATTGGCACATCCAACTAGTCTTTTAATTATCGTTGAGATAATAATTCTTAAAAATGAATTCAAGTGTCAACAGGGATATTACAAAACTTAAGAATGTTATTAAATCGCATTTTTAGATAGGTTTCAATTAGATACGTTTAAATTTAGGATGCTGACAAAGGAATAAAATATTTAAACTTAATTATGAGAATAATACTCTTTAAAGTATTATATAATATATATTTCTTATTCTATTATATAATATATATTTCAATTTACTTAGACAATTTAAATAATTTGTTAAGATAAAATTATCAGTTATTTTTTAAGTAAGGGTGCGAAAACTGAAAATATAAGTTTAATTCATTGTTTTTACGTTCTTTAAATACATAAATACATTAATAAGTTAAATATATAATATAGCACTTTCTAAGAATTTAAGTAATTCTGAAATTTAGACTGAATACTTCAATTTCTTTTTAATAATATATATAAATAATAATAAAATATATAATACATATTTCCCAATTACAAGTCGGATTATACTAACTGTCGTTGCCTGACCCGGGATAATAATTTTAAACCTCAAATTTGTATGATTTTGTATTTTTAACCCGATTTTGTATGAGTTTATATTTTAAAGTAAGAAATTCACCAAAAGTATTGATATTTAGAGCTAAAAGAAGACCTTTCCTTGACTAGACATTTTCTAGGAGACATTTTCTTATTTTTTCGCATAGGTTTGTTCATAGTTTAAAAAAAATAATTCTGTTTGTGATTCTGTTGTTCTTTTTGTGTCCCTTTGGAATTTTTATCGCTTATAAATGTAACGGTTTTACAGTTCCTCTAAAAATGTCGTGAAAAAATCTTGTTATCTAATTGTAAAAGAAATATGTTTTGTTGTCGATTTTTATTTATTTATTTTTTTTTTTTTCGTTGGGTCCTTAACATAGCAAAAAAAAAAAAAAAAAAAAAAAAAAATTCTCATCGTCCGAACTCTGAAATTTTAGGCGGTTATAAGTATAGCTGCGTCTAAGCTCTGCCTAAAATGTAGTGAACTTATATGCAGATTTAATAGTGAATACATTAACCGGAGCCGCGCTTAAGCATCCCGCGTCATTGGCCCTTTTTATATAAATTTTCTCATTTTATTTATTTTTCAATAACTTCTACTCGTAGGAAAGGTTCGAAATTTTTGTAGGTGATGTAAATCTCGGTTGCCAAGATTCTCTAAAAAGGTCGAAATACGGACATTTTGTTACTTTTAGTGTAGAAAAAAGACCGTCTCCGGGAGACGCGAAGTGACTTGCTGCCGTCGCAATGTGCAAGAAAGAGTTAAAATGCGTTGTTTAAAAAAAAAAAAAAAAAAAAAAAAAAAAAAAATTACAGCGTCGGAAAAGATTAAAAGCATATTTTTTGTTGGTCTGCCATCTAAAATTGCACCTTTGGGGGGCGTTTCCATAAGGAGGACAACGTGAACTACAAAAATGGCACTTTTTGATTTTTTTTTTTTTCAAAGGGTTACGTTAAGGGGACTAGGTAAGCAAAATTTGGGGAAAAAATCGATTTTTGCTTTTTTACATCATTAAATATTTTAAATTTTTATCTTTCCAACGATGTGTCACACATGTTTATATATATATACTAGGGGCCCTGCCCCCTGCAAGCTACGCTCGCCAACCCCCGTTCAGACACCGCAGAATCTAAAAACATGCTAATCTGATGTGTTTTAAAAATATTAGAGAAGATTAAATTATACTGAAAAAGCTGTGCAGATCTCCCTGTAAACGGGTTTCCATTCAATTCCCTTTGATTGCAAAAATTTAACGGAGAATCAGTTGCTGTTAAGACATCCAATGGTTGTTTTCGTTTTTGATTAAAGAGGATCAGTTAAACATTTGAAAAGAAGCTAAAATAAAATGAATTAAGTATTCAGAGTCTTTGTCAACCGATATTTTAAAACAATCTCTATAACAATAGCCTAAATCATGTGACTATCATCAACAGTTCCGGGCGGAACACTTTGCTTTTTTTACTCTAGGTGCCATTTTGATACTTTAATGTTATCCATGCACAGGTGATAAGTCGCCAAATATTATTCTATCCCCATCATTTCATCTATATTATAATAGTCCAAGTCATCAAATGCCATAAACAAATACGATCTGATCCCTCGCCTTTCATATGAAAGTTTGGAACAAATGTCATATACGTCCCATATTGGCGCGATTTTTTCCCAACGCCAATTTGTGGAACGCATCAACAGCATAAACAACAACATCCGACTTACCTTATCAAGCAAAATAACGATACTTTGGCGCCAGTTAAGTACCCGTTGCGTATATGACATTGGCGTCAGAAAAAAATCGTGCCAATATGGGGCCGTATATGACATCTGTGCAGAAAAAAAAAAAAAGCCAGGTGCAAATCTCGCCAATATCTTTTTTTCAACTCGCCAGTTAGCATTTTTTTTATTGTTCGAGTGGTAAATTAAACCATTGATTTGAAGTTGAAATTAAGTGTAATGGTTTGTTACATAATTTAATATTTCGCCAGATGTCATATACGCACCGCATGTTTGGCATGATTTTTTTTTCTTCTTTTTTTACGAAAATTTGGCGAAAACCTCGTTTTCGAATACCAGTTCCATATGTATTTTTGGTACTACTTAGTTATCCCGTCGACCAAAAATCTATTGCAAACTGTAAGATTAAAGGCCAATAATGCTTGATCGTAAATGTCACATTCACTTGACTTTTAGCAAGTTACACGTGTTTAAGCCATCAACTGGTTTTTATTTCGACGTTTTATTTTTATATTTATTAATGTTATACTAATTTATTTGTTCTTTCGTTATTTAAAATAAAAATTATGTCAATTTGTTCAATTGGCGAGTGGTTTGGCGATTTATGTAATTTGCGAAATTGATTGACGGAATAACTACTACATTGTACCGTATTTTTAAATTATTTTCTATTATTTTCAAAAGGAAATAGCAAAAAAATAATTAATAACTATAGAACAAAATAATTTATATAAATTTAAAAAAGAAATAAAAGTAAACAGTCATTTATTATTAAATAAACAACAATAGCCGGGTTACCATGTCAATCAAAATAATGCCATTTGTGCGCCAATTAGGTACCCCGGTGCGTATATGACATCTGTGCCTAATATTTTTCTTTTCGTTTTTTAAAGAAGTGAAAGCCATTAATTTAAATGTTTCATTTTTAAATGAAACTTTTGTATTTAATAAAATGATAACGAAATACAAAAAAAGCATTGTTCTGAGCATAGATTTAAAGGAGGCCAAGCTGCTTGCCAAATTAATTTAAAATAGTAACCTTTTCTGAATTATGAAAAAAAAAAATTCTGTTATGACTAAAATTTGAGTTGCCATCATTACAAAAAATGTATTTAAAATTAGAAAAAAATTAATATTTAGAAAACTAATTCGAATTTTAAAATTCTAATGCCAGTTTTGAGATCTGTGGATCAACACGAATTTTTGGTGTTAATTTCATCGCAAAGTATTCCATATTTTAGGAGAAATCGAAGTGAAACAAAATCAGTTCTTTAATCAGTCGATTCAAAGAATCGATACATTTCAGCCGTTTCATATATTCGTTTCATAAATTCGTTTCATTAGGATTTTATATATATAGGGTAGATAAAGAAGTGTTGGAATTATTAGTCTTTCTAAGAATACTTCACAGCTTAATGGCCATTTAAATCTTTAACTGACTTTTTCTCAAAACTTGGATTTTTCATGTTTGTGTTCCTTTTTTCGACATCTATTAAACTTAAGAACTCAGATTTTTTTTTAATACTTATATTATGTTATATTGTATACTTTAACACGGGATTTGTTGATTTGTTGAAAATTATTTATTTTAGGCAGTGAAATCTTATCAAAAATACTAATTTAAAAATGACTTTCAATAAATAATTAATAAATAATTTTCAGTCTCACTTAGAAAGAAAATGTTCAGTTAAAATACGTAAAACATATTAGTTTAACTACTCTAAAAAATCTAGAACTATATCTTTCACCATTTATGAGAAAAGGGTACATAAAGTTGGTGGATTTAACATGGCGGAGATAGGGCTTTCCCGCTCCCCTTAACAACTTTAATTTTTTGAACTTATTTCGGCGTTTAAAACGCAAAAGTACGAAATTTTATTTCTGCATATACCTTTTCCGAATATACCTCTTTTTTCGTGTGTTTATGTGCGTTTTTGTTTTTGTTTTTTTTATCTGCGGGAACTTCATCAAGAGCCCAGTTATAAATGGGTACAGTTATTATATATGCTACAGTTAATAAGTTTTTTGAAGTTCTTGTTCTGTAAATTAATCGGGTAAACTGGTGGTTCATCAAATTAACCGGATCCTTTCCAATTCAGTCGGTTTTTCTACAGCTCCATCATGCCCGACTAGTATACCTATGAAAATGTTTGAGAGATCATTTGAAGAATGCATTTTTATTTAGGACATATTTTGAAAAATGTATTTTGTTTAAAAAAGAGGAAAAAGGTTAAACCATAAATGAGAAACAATTCTAGAATTCAACCTTTCTGAAGTTACAAAATCAGACATACACAAACAGCGGTCGAAAATTGTTATAATTGGTTAATCACTGTGACACGATGTTTTATTTGAATCTACGCTGATTTCACATTCATATTCTAAAGTAGAATTTTTATGAAACTTCATTAAATATGTTGCCTAGTTTCGTAAATGAATGGGAAATTTGATTAGAATATTTTGATACATTTAAAGCGTCATTTCTTGTAAATATTGATTTACAAATTTTGTTGTAATACTAGAGAAAAATGCATTATCATTCTATACTAATTTATTTTTAAGTTTTTAATCACGCTTACAAGGAACAATAACAAGGAAAAAGAAAAGAAAAGAAGAAGAAAACAGTTAATATCTTTTTTCAATAGAGTATTTTCTAATCAATTCAATAGTGCTACTTCTAATTCTAAGTTTTTTCCAACAGCATTTGTTTTCTTTTATATATACAATTTGTCTGTACGCAAAACACGTAAAAAAAACAATGATACCTCGGCTAACGAACGTAATTTGTTCCCGAATTACATTCTTTGACAAAAGTGTTCATTGACCGAAATACCTTTATTTATCGAATTAAAATTCAATGTGTGTATATTACCTCATAAATCAAACAAAAGGTTCGTAATCTGAGTCAGAAATACAGGAAAGCAATGATTTTTAAACATAACATTCGTTAGCTGACGTACTTATCAGCAAGGTATTGGTGTATTATGAAATTTATGTGTTGTTTCAAATTAATTCTACAGTTAACACATTACGTATATAAATCTAGATTAGCTAGTTTATATATCACATTGTTATTATTTGTAAATGTTAATTTTAAGACTATTTTCCGATTTTTAAAATTTCCGTGAGCATAGCAGTTGAAACTATTTCTAGCATCACGATTGCATTCTCATAGATAAACTAATATTATCGATATACATTTCACAAGTATCAATGTATCTATTTTTTGTGAGTATCGACGATTGCCAGAAGTTGTTTTTTTTTTCTTTTTTTATGCGCTTTGTATTTCTATTTCAGTAGTTAGTATTGATTTTAGATTATTTTAATGTTAATTTTTTGCCCTAACTTATCAATTATACTTTAGCCTGGATCATCGTGAAATTGTTAACCACCAAAGAACTTAATATAAAGGGTCTATAGTTTTTTTTTTAATTATTTTTAAAAAATCGATAATTTTATATCCATTAAGTAAACTATTTTGTACTGTTTATGTATATAGATTAGTCATGGGGTACTCAAAGGATAGAACAAATCGTTGGGATAATTCTGTATTTGGACCTTTCCTAAACATAGATAATAATTTGGTTATTTTTCAGCTAGAAAGAAGACAGTTTAATAATTAAATCTAAACATACATCTATCTTGATGGCTGTAATGATGAATTAACAAGAACATACAACACAGGTTAAAAAACATCTTCCTTCTTTAACTTAAGTGCATTGGAAATGTAAAAGTATATATGGCCAAACCAGAACCGATATTCTTATAGCTAAAAAGGGAATAATTTATAGTAAAATATAAACAAGCATCTGGTTTTATTGCCATAATGATGAATTATCAAACACAGCACTAGTTAAAATAGCATCCTTCCCTCCCACTCTTTAACGTCATTGGGCTGGATTTGTCTAAATATATAATCAAGCATTATCAAAAGCGTAACCCATACCATGACATCTGAAAGCTGTCTACTACTAGCATATGGCATATTTCTTCACATGCTCTTGTTTGATCGGTACATAAAAATTCTTTTCAATATTTTTTTCTAGCTGATACAGTTGTAGTCATTATTATATTTTGGCGATTTGTGTATTTTTCTATTTCAATAGTTTATAAATAAGTATGGTTAATGAATAAAATAATACTAAATATAGCAAGAAGAGAAAAAAAATCCCAAATTGATTATATATGCTTATTACATTTTTCAAGTCGGGAGGGGAGATATAACTTCTGAAGTTTTAGATGCCTTGTTTCAGATTATTCGGGCTCGGAATAAAATATATTTTAAATGATGAAATATTTGCCTTGCACGAACAAATTCAATTCCATGTTTACATATTGCATGTAGCTCTTAAAGGCGAACTTTTGACTGAGAAAAATATCGTAATTTCGGATGATGTAAACTTGTATGCGGCTATTAATTTATAATCATCTGTGGTATCTATAATAATCTATTTTGTTTCAGCTAAAGTACTGTACAAGATTTTCAAAACTTTATAATATACTTATAACTACTTAAAAGGTGACAAAACGTATAAAAATATTATTTAATCCAACCCGAGATCTTTCGAACACACACGCGTTCATTTTCAAAGGGAAAAAAGATGATTGGCTGAATAGAAATACATTTTAAAAACAAAAACAAAACAAAAATAGTACGCATGCGCAAGCGGAGTTCAGTCCATTTCTCTGCAGAGGGGTGAAAAGATCAGCTCATATTATCAGGACGTCTGGAATTATTTAGGATATTGTACCAAATTGTGGGAATATTATAGGAAAGGACATCGTTACAAACATTATCACTTCTAAGTAAAATTTCAATGGATTCACGGATTATTGACGAGTAGTGGTTAGACGTTGAAATGATAATTTTAGCTTTTTCGAAGTATATCTTAATATTTTCTTTTTGATGCAGTCTGGATAAAGCTGTATTTGGTTTGTTAAACTTGATATCAGAAATGTGCTCTTTTAATCTTTCTTTAAATTTTCGACATGTCATACCAATATAAAATAAACTCTTATGCTGTTCTGTGCTGAATGGGATGATGTAGACTCCTTAACAAGAACAGTAGAAGTTTAACAAACCAAATACAGCTTTATCCAGATTGCATCAAAAAGAAAGTATTAAGATATACTTCGAAAAAGCTAAAATTATCATTTCAACGTCTAACCACTACTCGTCAATAATCCGTGAATCCATTGAAATTTTACTTAGAAGTGATAATGTTTGTAACGATGTCCTTTCCCATAACATTCTCGCAATTTGGTACAATATCCTAAATATTTCCAGACCTCCTGATAATATGAGCTGATCTTTTCACCCCTCTGCAGAGAAATGGACTGAACTCCGCTTGCGCATGCGTACTATTTTTGTTTTGTTTTTGTTTTTAAAATGCATTTCTATTCAGTCAATCATCTTTTTTCCCTTTGAAAATGAACGCGTGTGTGTTCGAAAGATCTCAGGTTGCATTAAATAATATTTTTATACGTTTTGTCACCTTTTAAGTAGTTATAAGTATATTATAAAGTTTATTAATAACAAAGTAAAAATTTCCTTCACGACACTAATGTTTAAAACAGTGTTTTGACTCTATTCAAGATTTTCAAGTACTTAAACTATTTCGCTTAGTGATAAAATTTGATGGAGAGAGTAAAGCGTTTTCTCTTTCTCCGAGATTGAATTTCCACGGTAACTACTATAATATTCTAAATCCTAATTCAATCCTAAGTTTTTTTTTTTTTTTTTTTTTTTTTTTTTTTCTCAGCTGTCTTTCAGACTTCTAAATTGAGACGTAAAAATGTCTGGAAGTTAATGCGATAAGTGAGTTATCATGATTTCAAGCAGATGGCTTTTCTTTTTTTATGTTCCTTGGATTTTTTTTTCTTACGACTAATTTAAATATATAAAATGATGCACAAACCAAAGAAAATTCTTACTGACGAATTCATATATAAAGTGAATAAAGAAATTTTATTCACTGATTTAGCCCTTCGCTAGTTTCGAATGAAGCATGCTACTTGTATACCTTTATAGAGGGGTTATTCGGAAAGCAAGTTCGGGGATGCAATAATTTTTGCGCTTGACAGATGACGTTAACATTCCTAAACGGTATCGCGTCCTCAATGACTGAATATTGCCTCATAATAAAATGTATGTATGGTGAAACACTGACATGTTTAATTCTTGCTCTAAATATATTAAATACTGTAGAAGGTCCCACCAACTATGAAATTCGTTCTGTAATTCGGATTTTAAATGCATGGAAACACACCTCTTCGCCGACACGACGAAAGTTCAAACTTTTCACACTCAAAATCATGTGCACCGTTTTCTGGGCTTAGATAAGGTGTCATATTGGTGGATAACACACCAAGAAACAAAACCGTCAATGCCGCTGCTTACGGTGCAACATTGAAAAAGCTGCGTCGTGCCTTTCAGAACAAAAAACAGAATAAATTTGCTTAATGATAGTATCATTTTGTTGCTCGTCAATGCAGACTATATGGGTCAATATCTGAAAACTGGACTATTTCACTCCAGAATTTTTATTTTTTTTTAATTCATGTACCAACTTCCAAATACAATTATATACTATGATGCATGCTTTGTCATTTGAATGCTGTAGTGTTTTGAGATCAAGGATTTATATTTTATGCGTAGGATAAACTTTTATGGAAGAAAGTGTCTGTTAATACCATAATCAGTGTCTAATAATTGGGACTGAGATGATGGGGACTGAGGTGATGTTTTTGTCTTAAAAGCTGCACAGCCATTTTATTGAATCATTTTGAACACATGTAAATGATTAAATATTCCATGTGACATTTGTATGTTACATAAATAAAGTTGCAATAAGGTTTATTTTTATAGATAAAAAGTTAAATATGGGGACATAAATGATGCTATTAAAAAATACTCACCCCTTTTCAGAAGAAATACTAAATATTTCTAAAAATGAAACAATGAGAAGAACAACTTACCTTCATTCATGGTGGATATTTGAACTATAGTTGCTGTTGCAATAGAAATAATTCTGCCAGCACCACCTAGTATTTGTTAACCTAAATGTGTGGTTAGAGGGACTGAGATGATAATCAACCTCAGGTACAAATATATTTACTACACTATTGTACTATACAATCCTTACGAGTAAAGGAGCATTATATTTTCCCATACTGTATATATATAGGTATAAATATTTAATAGCAAAAGTTAAAAATATTTATATAAAATTTACATCATACAATTAATATTGGATATTTGTACCTGAGGACAGGGACTGAATTGATGATTTCGTTTGTTTAAAACTTAAAATTAATTATTTATACATCATTATATGTTCATTTATCATTGGTAATTGTTATAACGAATGTTACAATATATTACATTTTTTAGATTTTGGTTTTAGTATAATTAATAGGATATTATTGGCAGTGGACGCAAATTGTCCAATTTTCAAATATTGATCCATACGCTGCTAGTGTATCTAAAGATCTTATCGAGTCCTTCGGTTGTCGGGGCCTTCTATAATCTCAAACATCTTTACTGCAAGATTTATATATTAAACATTTCATCATGCAAAGTTGTTTTTAGACCGGGAGGTGGCAACACAGACAATCATCTCATCGAGTTCACGGCTGAAATTCTAGAATTACTTAAAACTCGATTCGTATATTAAAACGCAATTGGTCTGCCAAGTCATATCTTGGTGGAAAGCACCTGAAAATTTACTTTTAGCGGATGACTCGTAAGTTTACCATTGTGTTTTCATGCTCCCAGTCCTCCATGTCCTTTTGATGCAAGAAAACACAATGGTAAATCTACGAGTCAACCTGCGGAATTCGGATTTTCAGGAATGTTCCCCCAAGATATGACTTAGCAGACCGATTGAGTTTTAATATGCGAATCGAGTTTTAACTAGTTCTGTAATTTCAACCGTGAACTCGAAGAGATGATTGTCTGTGCTGTCGCCTCCCAGTCTATTTGTTATAACACATTTTTTCAGTCATTGAGGCGCGCGATACCGCATATGCAGGTTAGAGCCCACCATCTATAGATTGCGGAATTCATTAGATTTCGGAAATTTCTTTCCGAATAAATCTCGTAAATTTATTAGAATCTATGTATTCCAACACCTTTTTTCAGCGAAGGTACCGTAAAATATCAGTGACAAGATCTTCAAATACTTCAGCTATTTAGTTCATCCTTCATTAGTTTTGGATGACGAAAAGCTGTATGCCCTTAATAATTTATTAGCATTTGTGTATTTCTAGACTTTATTTCAGCGAAGGTGCCCTAAAATATCAACAGTAAGATCTCCAAATACTTAAACAGTTTAATTTAGTGATAAAACTTTATTATAGAGATGAGAAAACAATTTTCTCTTTCTTGGAGATTGCAGTTTCTACCTACTATAATATTATAAATCCTACTGCAATCTAAACTATTTCAAATAAGCTAAGTTTTTTCTTTAGGCATTCAGACTTCTTTTAGACCGAGACGCAAAACTGTCTGGAAGTTAATGTAATAAGAACGTATATTCGATGCAGATGTCTGTTCTGTTTTTTGTGTTTTTTGAATTCTTTTTTTCTTAGAACTATTTTAAATATATCAAATACTGCAAAGACAGAGAAAAATCTTATATATAAAGTTTTTTGTACCTAAATGAAAAAGGAAATCTCATGAAAGTTAATAAAAATCACAATATTCATTTTATGTACATTTATTAAGTTGTTTCCATAAGTTAATTATCTTCATTTCACGTTGTTGTAGTTTAGTATAATAAGAGCTTAATCAGGACTGAAACCAGATGGCTGCTGTCTGTTTGATGTATATTATATTTTTTTTTCTTGAAATTAATTTTAAAATATAAAATGTTGTAGAAACCGAAAGAAATCCTATAAGGCAAAATAGTATCGTTTAAATAAAAAAAAACTTTTAGTGCAATTCATCAGACGTTATTTGAGATGAAACTGTATTTAATAATTTATTGAAACTGCAGAGATATTCGGTATGCGGGTTCGTTGAAAACACCTTCGAAATGTGATTACTTTAGCAAATCGAAATCAATTTTGATGATCCGTTGTACATTTTTTGGGACTCCAAAATTTTTATATTTCTTATATTTTCATATTTAGTGTAGTCTTCGCGGAAATATGATTAAAAAAATCTTGCGTCCGCATTTTTGCATACATTTATAAAATATTTTATTTTAATATTTTCTTTTATATTTTAATTTCATTATTTAAAAATTATTTTACGCAATCAGTTTAAACTTATATCACAGTAATTGTTGAATTTGCTTGCATTTAGAGGTTTCCTTGTACATAAAAAAAAGTTGACATTTTGGAAGTGATTTTTTGCTGATTTTATTCACGCCTAAAAGCGTCACAATAAAAAGAAAATGAAATAAAAAATTAAACCTGAAATAATCTCATTTTTTACATAGTATTTATGACTCCGGGGAAATTCACAAAGATTTTATTACGAAAAAAATTCATCATTTAACACAAAGGAAGATATCTCATTATTTAAAAAATTGTGAATTACTTCAAGAATGCGGAAAAGAAAGAAAAGAAAAGAACGCCTTTAAGTTAAAATTCATTATATTATGTTATGACCATCACAAGGCATTGTTCAAATACATGGATTGTTGAATAAAGTGGTTCCTTTTCGAAAAAAAAGGAGAGCAACGGCCGAGGATGACTTTGAAAGAAAGAAAGCTTTTGTACATGGAACAATATGTAAAACGTAAATTATTTTCTAAACAATATATTGAGTATGCATTTAAAAAAAAGTTTGTTATTTAAAATATTGAACAGGCTTTTCAAACAGAACTTTTTGTGATATCCCTAACTACCGAAATGTAAAATCTTGATATATATCTAATAACTGTCTTCTGCATGTCTTTAGTATTGTTATAATTTTTCGATTAATAAAACTTTTGCATTTTCTCGTATTTTTAATATACATGCTATTATATATTTATATAGAAAGTCGTTATAGGTAACAGTCGTTATATTATGCATTTGATAGGTAAAATGTAGTGTTTAATTATTAATATTAGTATAATAAATAATATTTGAATTATGAAAAAGCCATATGAAAAAGTCATCTATGTTGGCGTTAAATTATCACCACATGTTTTTACTATCTGAAATTTACGATGTGACACAGGCAGCTATTAGTTTTACATGTACAATCGTCTTGCTGCTTTTTTAAAATGCAAAGATATCTTTTAAATAATAAATTCAAAATTACTTTATAGAGGTTTAAAAACTATCCTTTGCGAATTACACTGAAATTAAATAAGAAATAATTCACATTATAATCATTTAAAGACAATATGAACGCAAAAATAGACTCTGATTCGAAACCAATTTTTCTGCTCAAATAAATAATACAGATAATCGTTTTCTATTGATATACTATTACATTAGATTTACATGCGTGGAAATTTTTTTTTTACTTGAATGTGTTACTTGAATGTGTTTTGACGAGGTTTTTCATGTTCGGAATTAGTCGGACACATTGCAGCTCATTCGATTTAAATTCAGGTCTATTTAAGTGAATTATACAGCAATTAAATGTAAATCAATTCACATTATAGTCCTTTAAGCGTCTCGGTTATTTTGACACAATAAACTAAATATAGGGAAGAAACAGCACTTTTTCAGTACTAAAAGGGTTGTCTAATATAATCGAAAAATGTCTGACATTAAGTAAAGTGAAGGTTAGAGCTAAAAATTAGTGGTGTCCAAAATATTTTACTAACGAATCTTTTACAAGCAAATCGTTTATAAGTTAATTATTATTATTAATAGTTAACTATATATATAGTTAGTTAACAGTTAGTTATATATATAGTTAACTATATATATATATATAGTATATATAGTTAATAATTAATTATTTATTAATCGTTTAATCAAAATAAGGTGTACCGGAAAACCTGTTAAAGGATTAAAGGCAACATGAATGCAAAAATAGACTCCGACTCGAAACCAATATTTTTTTTGGAAATAAATGGTACAGAAAATTATTTTCCGATTTATATATTACATTAGTTTCTCACATACGTTTCTTTTAAACCTGGAGGTACCATTAATCGATAAGTTCTAGTTTGACGAGGTTTTTTATATTTCGAATTAGGTGGAGATATTGCAGTTTATTGCATTTAAATTAATTTCTATATAACTCAATTACACCTCAATTAAATACAAACTATTTCACATTATAGTCCTTTAACCCGTTAACAGGTTTGGTTTTTTTTTGACACAATAAGCTAAAAATTGGGACAAAACATCACTTTTACAGTAATAAAGTATTTGACTTATATAATCGAAATATGCCTGCCATTAAGTAAACTGACGATTACAGTTAAAAATTAGTGGTGTCTAAAAGCTTTTAGTAACGAAGCAAGCAAACCCTTTTTTTGCACGTAAGGTGTACGGGCACACCTATTAAGGAATTAAAGGTAACAGGAAAGAAATATTAGACTCAGACTAGAAACCAATTTTTCTGCTGAAATAAATAGCACAGAAAATAATTTTTCCATTAATAACTTACCTTAATTAATTGCATATGCAGAAATTTCTTTTATACTTAGACACGTCATTAGTTGATAAGTTCTACTTTGACGAGATTTTACAGGTTTTGGATGTGTCAGACATATTGAAGTTTACTGGATTTAAATTCAGGTATATATAAAAACAAAATTTTCTTCATTTTAGAGGATTTAAAAATAATTGGAGAAGACATTCGCTGTGTCAAGAATAGCTAAAAAGAAGGGTTTTATATCTTTTTCTTGAAAAATTGAAGTAACTCATGAATTTTCTACAGTTATAGAAGCAATAATCAACAATTTTCTTTGAACTTCGGAGATTTCACGAAATGTATAAAAACATGTGGAAGCATATTTACTGATAAAGTCTCCTGGATATAAAATAAATTTTGGATGATTTCTAGATTTTCAATCTGCAAGATATAGAAATGAAATTCATTGAATTTCAGTTCAGGCCTATATATAAATAAAGCTTTGATGATTTGAAACGGCTTAAAAGTAATTGAAAAAAGATCCTTTCTCAAGAATTGATAAAAAATTAAAAAAGAAACTCTAAGAACTTCAAATCTTACGAAATTTTTAACTACTTTAAAAGAAAAAGTAGAGAGACAGTTACATTACCAATCATTATTTCTGCAGCAGCTTACAAAGATTCGTTTTTTTAAATAGCTTTTAAAAACTATTTATGAAAATGTCTTACTAATTTATCAACTTTGGCGCCAACTAAATATTACTAGAAATGAGAAGATATGAACATCATATAACAGACTCACCATTGCCCATAAAATAACACAGAAACCTATAATTAAATAAACAATTTAATAAAACAAATAATATTTTTAAAAATAAAAAAATGAGCAATTAATAGTTACTGTTACTGCTAATATTTGTTAACCTTTAGTAAAACTTTGAATGTTATGTTGTGTGAAAAAGGTAATTTTTCTTTGCTAACTTTCATATTTATTACTTCGAGGTATTGTCCAATAGGCATTCACTGACTGATTAAGGCAAATTAGTGTATATTATTTGATACAATGTGTATATAAATATGTTTATGTGTGGGTGCAAGTAAATATATTATTTGAAGCTTTTAAAAAATATAAATGCATTATAGCCCAGGCAATAGGGAATTTTACCTAGCAATATTAATGGTAGTTCTGGAAATCAGCTTATTTTATGTTTTTTGGGTCGCTGAATCCGAATTTGTAACTTCCCACCAAAATTTCTCCCGGCAACCCCCCCCCCCCACCACCACCACCAAATTTTGGTAAAGAGCCCCCCCCAAAAAAGGTTTTTATTAAAAAAAATCAATTTTTTATTGTTTTAGGAGAAAAGTATCTAGAAATTCAGAAAGTAGACAAAATTATCAACAAATTAGATAGATGACATTATGAGTTAGGATGAGGGGGAAGGGGGGATCTCCCTCGGAACATGCGCGCGGTGCTGCGTGGACTAAGTTGCGCAATTCCACTTAACCACTCACATGTTTACATTCGCCCTCCCATCTCCCCTCCGAATTTTCCTTATAAGGTTTACTTTAAGTTTTTTGGGTCGCTGAATCCGAATTTTTAACTTACCCCCAAAATTTCCCCCCCCCCGGAAACCCCTCAAAATAGTTGTTATTAACTTAAATTTCTTATTGTTTTAGGGGAAAAGCATTGCAAGATTCAGAAACTAGACAAAGTTTGCAACAAATAGGATACATGACATATTGACGCAGAATAAAAGGGGAGAGAGGGGACTGCCTCGGAACATTCCCGCGCGCTTTTCTCAAAAACCAAATTTCTCCAAAAAATCAATTTTTTTTTATGGGGGGGGGGGGGTTCCGGGTGAAATTTTGGTGGGAAGTTACAAATTCGGATTCAGCGACTCAAAAAACATGAAGTGAGTCGAAATCCAGAACTAGTATTAATTTTTCCAGGTGAAATCCCCTATTGCCTGGACTTCATAACTTAGTGTACGTAGCGCCGCAGTGCATGTTCAGAGGCAGCCCTACCCCTCCCCGTTCATCCTGCGTCATAATGTCATATATCCTATTTGTTACAAATTTTGTCTAGTTTCTGAATTTCGTAATGCTTTTCCCTTAAAACAATAAGAAATTTAAGTTAAAAAACAACTATTTGGGGGGGGGATTTTGGGGGGGAAGTTAAAAACTCGGATTCAGCGACCCAAAAAACTTAAAGTAAACCTTATAGAGAAAGTTCGGAGGGGAGATGGGAGGACGAATGTAAACGTGTAAGTGGTTAATTGGAATTGCGCAACTTAGTTCACGCAGCACCGCGCGCATGTTCCGAGGCAGATCCTCCTTCCCCTTCATCCTATGTCATAATGTCATGTATCTAATTTGTTGCAAATTTTGTCTACTTTCTGAATTTCAAGATACTTTTTCCCTAAAACAATAAAAAAAATGATTTTTTTTTTAATAAAAACCTTTTTTGGGGAACATTTTACCAAAATTTTGGGGGGGAAGGGAAGGGGGGTTGTCGGAAGAAATTTTGGTAGGAAGTTAAAAATTCGGATTCAGAGACCCAAAAAACATATAGTAAGCCTTTTTCCAGAACTACTATGAATTTTGCTAGGTAGAGCCCTTATACGGTCTCTATTACTTGGACTATTAAGCTGTCAGTTCATATCTGCTTATTTGAAATTATGAGTATAGATGAATTCCATCAGAATATGATTTGGCAAAGCAAAATTTCCATTTAAACATTTTTTTCTTTTCAAACCTCAGCAAAGTTCCCATTCAATAATGTATAATAAGATTAAATATTTGCTATACTATAATTTTATAACTAAATATATGAAATTCATTGCAATATAAAATTTTTGTTTGAGTTATATTTTAAATTTGTATTCACCGAAATCCTATTAAATAATAAAGTGCAATGCGACAAATTCCATTATAACGAAATTTTTTTACAACAAACAAATGCTGACGGAAATTGTATTTGAAGTTCATTCTAATGAGAATTGACATCAAAAGAGAAAATTGATTACGTAGATAAAATCATCTACAACTTCAACTAACCCCTAATTCTGTTATTACAGTAACAATTATTTTTTTCTTTTAAGCTTTGATATATCCGATATTGTTATTTAATTTCAAAATTATGTGTTGTTTTAGGAAATTTCAAAGTCAGTTTAAGCAAGTTCATTAAAATTTGTTTCGATGCTTCAAAAATTTAATCTACCAATTGCATTTTTTTTTCATAAGTAAGTCAGTTAAGGAATTAAGCACGTGGACAGGAAAATCTAATCTTAACATAATATCGACGATATTTTAAAAGTAAGAGCCCTTATCTAACAACTTGACTTGTCAGATAATTATCGTAAAAATTTCTGCACAAAACATAATATTTTTTGCGCAAAAAGTGAATAATAATGCCACTTTTTCAAGTATCGCATTTTTATGTTCCTAGATAAGCAAATTTCATCATTATGTTCACACGTAGAAGATAAGATATTTAAATACAAATAATTAACTTTTACATAATAAGTGATGATGAAATCTTCCTATTACGATAAAATAGATTTTTATTTTTTTAAAAAAAATGTATAGCGTTTTTAACCTTAGTAGCATTAGGGATCGTAAAGTTTCAGAATTATTAATACCGACAAATAATCTTTTTAAAGTTGTAACATATAAAATACAATCTTAAACAAGAACTTAAAATCATACGTACAATCGGTACAAGAATTTAACGTACTTAATCGTACCTACAAGAACTTAAAATCATACGTTTGTCACACCAGGGGAAACTGCCCCTGGTGAGACAAACTTAACTACATCTAAACTAGTGGCTAAATAAGATATTGCCATATTCACAAAATTAAAGGTCAAAATTAGATGCATTTTACTGGCTGTAACTAACTAAAACATTATAATACCAATTACACTATAATACCAAATGAACTAGCAGATTACAGAGCATCCCAGCAAGGGAGTAACATTAAAGCTACAATTGATGGAAACGAAACATAAATTAATTAAAAGAATAGGTAACAGGGTTTCTCAACGAAGGAGTCACATTTGAATTACAATGTTTAGATAACGATAGTTGAAGCCCAAAGTCCACAATGCTGCAAAACAGCACGCAAACATCAGTTATAATGTCCATTACATTAGGGTCCAATGGAAACTGAAAAAAAAGTCAAGTGTATGTCTAAATGTCTCTATATACAGGTACCCGTTTTTGAATATATGTACTTCGAATATCATCAGTACTATAAACAAAAATCAGTTGAGACCAAAAAAACTAATTTTAAAAAACTAGTAGAAGTCGATTGGTATATACACAAAGACTCCACCGAAACTCAACATATTTAGCCGCATATATAGGGATCTGACGTCGTGTGTTGAGTGTATTATATGAAGAGATAATAGAAGAATGTAACAACAATCAAAGTTTATATCTAATAAAAGAATATAGTTAATTAAACTTATTGTAATTATTCATGAGATGTTTAAAATGTATTCGACCAAATAAAATGTTGCATAAGTTCTATCTTACTGCGTGATTGCCGTTGAAGTAAAAATACTGAAGCATGAATCTGCATCTGCATTACCCAATGAGAAAATAAAGAACATCGCCGACCCTGCCACATTCACAGCGGTCATTGTCTCGTTTCCCAATTTTCTTCAAATATGAAGGGAAAGTGCCATGCCCTGTTATGTAGTAAACTAGGAGTTCTTTGCAGCATACAAAATTTTCATTAATCCTGTTTCATGTTTCAAATGTATCACGGCCGTTGGGAGAGTCTGACTAGTCCTGCTGCCGTTGAGTAAGTAATTTTTTCCTGAAGTACGGGAGAATTGAATTTCTCGGAAAAGGTATATTCAGGAAATTAACATCTTCGCCCTTCATTGTGAATATCCTACATATACCTTTTAAATTGTGTAGAGAAAAAAGTATGTTAACATATATACGAATATATGATGAAATAAAATACATGATGCTTTTAACCTATATTCGGTATTCCACGTAGCCTGAGTTTATCCCCTTGTTTAATTTAAAAACAGATTCTGCTAGTTTCTAGTCTTTTAAGTTAATCAAAGAAACATTTATGTAAATTTGCTTCTATCGTCGGAGAAGTTATCGTAGGAAGACTATAAATGATTTTGCTAACTCCTACAAATTTTCTCTTGAGTGTCATTCCTTATACAAGAGATCACCAATAATTACAATACGTAAGTTTATTTTTAACACCTCCCGTCCTAGATGTCACAGGTTGGCACACTCGAATAACATCCCATCACCTCTTATGAGGTCATATTTTTTCTCACTGTTAATACATATATTTTTTATGAAATATATTATATAATTTGCAAATAACGTTTACATAATTGCTATCATGTATTATGGTCGATCTTACAAGATGTTATCTCACTCTCCTATCTTCGTGTTTTTTTTTTTTTAACCACTCTTTTTTTCTACATGTCACAAGCTCAGAGGTTGTCACACTCGAGCGATATCTCATCCCCATGACGTCATATTTTTCCCACTGTTAATATATGCAGGGTTGTTATAATTAAAGTTCGCCTATTCAGAAGGCTCTAGAGCCGGTTCTATGGCTCCAAACGAAACAAAATTTGACTAGTACGTAGTTGAAGAGATGCGGTCTGCGAAAATCAAAAAAAAAAATTAGTTAAATTTTTGTCAATAGGTGGCGCTGCGCCAATATTTAAGCCGATATTTGCAGATTGCTTTATTTTGTAAAAAACAAAATACAGTTAAATTTTATTTCACATTTGGTAAAAGTAAACTTTTCCAGATTCGTTTTATCAATTTCGGTCAATCCAGATGAAACACACAAAATTTCACCCAACGCTTGAAAAAGATCACATTTTATTCAAATTTTCGATGAACGACGTCAAAGTGACGTCGCAACTTCGAAAACGTGAAATACCCTTCTAACCAAATGACGATTTAAAACTTGCTGATAAAGTGTGTCTGTGATTTCTTTGACACTGGAACAGCTGATTGTTTCTGAAAAGCATTTGAATCTACGCTTTGTGGAGAATGGTAACTTTGAAAAAAAAGGCACTTCTTGTAAAGTTATTTTATCAAAATAACAGCAACGCAGCTGCAGATCTTCGAGAATTCCGGAAACTAAAAGATGTTAGACGTGGGCCAATGTCGGATCGTGGAGTTCGCAAAATGATTGAAAAGTTCGAGGAAACAGGAAAACTCGAAATTCTTCCTGGCAGAGGACAAAAAATGTAGCCATTTCTAGAATTGAAGATATTGCTACTGCTGCCATGGATTTAGCAAACCAGTCATCATTTGGTAATGCAAGTGTGCCAGCTATTGCGAATGAAGTCGAAATGCCGATTTCTACTGTGAGAAAAGCGATGCGTCAAATTTTGCGCTACTATACATACAAGATTCAGAGGGTGCAACAACTAATACAGGGTGATACCGAAAGTCGGCTATCATTTTCACTACAGTTTCTTGCACGAATGAATGTGGACAATTCTTGGCTATGGAATATTCTATGAACTGATGAAGCGCATTTTTATTTAAACGGACAAGTGAACAGACACAACTGTCAAATTTGGGCGAAAACGAATCCTAATGTTGTCCAAGAAGTTCCATTGCATGCAGTTAAAGTGATGGTGTGGTGCGGTTTCACAGCTACGTTTATGTTAGGGCCATATTTTTTGAGGAACTAACATCCACAGGACCCATTACATGTTCCGTAAATGGGAGAAGGTATCTCAATATGTTGTCAAATTTTCTGATTCCCGAGCTGCAACAGCGAGGCTGCCTTCAAAATATCGTGTTTATGCAAGACGGTGCACCACCGCACATTACTAGAGCAGTTCGGACTTTCTTAACAAGCCATTTTACAGAAGGAAATGTCTAAAAAACTAGAAATGTCTAAAAAACGTTAAAAAACACATCCTTTACTTAGAATTTCAATTATGTGCATTTCTTAAGTTTGGGACTGTAATTTTCTAAACACACGCTAATTTTTTTTTTCTTTTTTGTACGCAATTTAGAACACATTTATTCTTATCATCACATGTTTTATAGATGCATCTTTATTCATGTGATATAAATCTGAAATAAAAGTATGTAATTTTACTCAATTTCTTTCAATAAACTTGATCCACATTGCAAAACAGAAGAATAATTTAAGTTGAAAATATAAAATATTTTTATTTAATTCATATACGAAAAACACAAAAGACGCGACCAAAATAATAAATTATAAAATTCTTTTTGGATATTAAATTGCAGGGAAAAAATTAATTTTACGCATGAATCTAAAAAAGTGAACATTACTTTCTTCTTAACTCAGAGTCATTGTTTCGGAATTTTGATGAATTATCTTGACGAAATTACCAAACTCGTTATCTTCAATGGTTCTTATTACATTTTTTTCTTGTAGCTAATTATATTACGAGCCCTGAATAATTATATTTCTGGCTTTTTTATTCGATTAAGCACCGCTTACTTAGGATTAAAGAATTTATTTCGGAAAACCTGCCTCGAAATATATGTTTCAGTGCCTTTATTCTACATATAATAAACATTGCACTTATTGTTAAGACTTCATACAAATTTCTTTAAAATTTCTAAATGCATATTGATGATTAATTTCATTATGAACATAATTTTAACACTGATGTTGCAATTCGGCTTTTAAAAAAAATTGTCTTTTTGCGAACTACATACAAATTAAACTTCGAAACAAATGATCCAAAATAATTAATAGGCAATATTTAAAAAAGAAAAAAAAAGTAGAAAACAGGAATGCTGCTTTCTTCAGAATTTAGAATCGCCCTAGATGAATATATATATATATATATATATATGTATATGTATATAAATATAGATAGTTCCGTTTTAAGACTTAAAACACACGTTCTTATTTTATATAAAACGACGTCATTCGCATCCGCTGAAGAATTCCTCACTTACAACCCAGTCTTAAGAAACATCTACAGTACAAAACGCATAGGACGCGCTGAATAATACACAAATTAAAAAAAAAAAAAAAAGATGTCGTCATTCAGGAAACTCGACAAAATTTTCGGCTATCTCATGATTCACATAGCTTCAATTGTTTGTAACATTAATTTATATACTTAAAATTAAATTTAGTTTAATAGCTCCATGTTTTATCAGAAATCATTAATTTATATATTTTTTTCAAAATATCACGAATTTTAATTGCATTTTTTTTTTAGTTTTTATGAGAAAATGGCAACCAAAAGATATAATTGCTAATTCCCTACTATTTTCCTTCACTTTCTACAGAAAAGGAGTACAGTTGCCAAAATTAAAGAAATGGCGCTAAAAAACCACAATAATATTAATAATAATATCTCAAAAATAAATGGAGATGTAGTTTTCAAACAAATTGCATTTTAAAGTATTTTTTTTCCCAATACGACGATATAAAAATTGAAAATGTGCGATGCTTAGAAGTTTAAAAAATTGCTGTAGAGATTATTCCGTACGATGATACATCTGCTTTGTTTTACGGCAGGCTTATACAACGGAACGTTATTTTTTTTTTTGGAGACGACTCTTTAATAGCTGGGAGAAAGAAATGCCATGCTGGTGGCTAAAAAAAAAATTATTAACACAAATTCAATATAATTGACTTATATTGACATTGACATTTTGATAAAATTTTAATTCACTGCTACTACCAAATTACTGTTTAGCTACTACAACAACTGATATTATGTTATAGATACTTCTCCGCTATGTTTAAGCTTCATCACATATCAGTTTAAAATAAAATTTGCATTTCTTACATTATGAGACCCGACACACTTATTTTCCGTACCACCATACACTCGATTCAGTATATACAAATAGTCACTATGTACACTGTCAGAAAATTTCGTCTTTATACACTAAATGATTTACCATTTTTAAACAAATAGTTTCCGTACTTCTAGAAAACATGCATTTTCCGAGAACACTTCCTGGAAGTCTGAAAAAGAGGGGGAAACTCCGTTTATTCCTACCACGCCTGCGTATTGGCTGTATTAATACTAAAGTTCGAATTCAATTTTAAAACGAAAAACGGAAAATTCAATAAATTAAAATTTCTAATTTATTTAAAAACAAACAAGCAAAAATAATGATTGCGAATTTCATAATGTAGCAATTTTCTCATACATTTAACCGTATTCGCAATATATTTTTTGAGTATTAAAAATATATATATCCAGATGTAAAATATATTCCAAACGAACACATTTAAAAAATATGTAGTAGTTCAATCAAGTTAAAAAAAAATCGATTTTATTCAAAAAGGAAAACATTTCTCTTGAATTTCATTCAAAATATAATGTTCATATTTTATATCTAACAGTCAAATTATGTCTAATTTGTAATAATTTTTATCCTCTATAAGTATTAAAACACAATTTTTCATAACGACGAAATGTTTTTGCAATTTAATTTAAAATTCCGAGCTTTCTGAACAAAAAAATTAACAAGCCTTATCAATCCCCCATTTGAAGAAAACCCGCATCTTTATTTTAAACTCGCCTTCCACCAAATGCTCGCTAGCCGAGTGTTTAAGATGCTTGATTCGGAACGCGCGGTCCCAGGTTCAAAACCAAGTGGATCCACGGAAGAACGAGATACGTATATTTTAAAAACTCCTTTTTTCAGGTTACGAAAATTTTCTGTCCTGAAACGAAGAAAAAGAACGGAAATTTCTTCAATTCTCGGATATATACCTGTAGCAGTGCTGTCAGGAATATTTCCGTGATTTGAAGAAAGTGTTTCCTGAGAGTGTAACAATTTATTACAATGACTTAAAATCCAGAAATAGACAGTTCAACAAAATAATATCGTTATTATTTATGGGAAAGTTATATTCCAATCCTGATTCCCTACTGTTGGTTTATGTCACGCCGACATCCACGACACTAGCATAAACCCTCACTACTAGACTTACCTGCTTCGAATGGAACAACGTTTGAGAAAAACTACCTGGCGATACTCTTATTTTTGAAGTACCTGAAAGGAAACTTGATATCTCATGCATGGCAACAATAGTCAGGGTTGCCAAGTTTAACTATGTTTGTCATTTTTTTTAATTCAAAGTGTCTTCCACTTTATCTAACTGTTAATCTTCACTTTTTTTAATTGCAGAAAGAATGCGAAGGTAACTATCAAGAAAGAGTGATAGATATTTTTAATGAAAAATTCAGAAATCTGGCAACATTTTTCATAGGGCTAAAAACTCGATGGCAGGTAGAAGAGGAGGCAAAATTCTAACTTAAGCGCTGTCTACGTCATTAAAAACCAATATAGCAACCCGCTTGATGATAATTTATTTCTAAATGCAGTCGATATTTTCTTTCATTTAAAAGAATATACTTTAAAATAATCATAGGATAAAATATCTGGAACTTAAAACAATAGAACAAAATTTTTGAAGTAACGCAACAATTTATCCATAACGCAGATATCTTAGGACACATTTATTTATATATCAGTATTTTATTTAGTCTTTCAAATTGACAATATAGTGCTAATATTGACGGATTGTATGCGTTATTTTGGGTTGGTTAGTTGGTTAGGGCAAAACAGTTTTTTTTTTTTTTTTTCCAGAAATGTTGTTTTTAAAGTGTTGCTGTAGTTCCAGTTCAACTCAACTATTTCTCAAATATTGGTATTTTGATAAAAATATTTTTATTATTATACCAAAACGTCTGTAAGGCTGTCTATACATATTCATATTTAATTTTAGTGAGGAACTTCCAAAATGTAAATATTTGTTCTAAAATACTAAATATTATTCTGATATTGTGCAAAAACGATTCAGTATTGCATCAAAATAAGTAATGAGAATGTTTGTAAACATTCACGTGGTTTGGACTACTGCATACTTCTGTAAGAATTGCGCATTCTTCAGACAGGATCGACACATCAGTTGGCCATCTTCTTCCCACACAGCCTGCAATTCTGACTACAATGGCCTAACGTGTATCTTGTCTATTGGTTTCCTATTGGTGAATTTTTTTACGACAGTTTGTTAAATCGAATCACAACCGTAGCTCAGTAATTGACAGAACATTGTATCTCACAAAATCACCTCACTAATTCTACAAGAATATTTAAATAGTTGTTATAATTTTTATTGCAATTCAGGGTAATGAAAACCAAAATCATTATAGTTAAATATTACATACTCATTACTAGTACTTAAAATTGAAAACAATAATCTTCATTGAGTCAGATGTTTTATTTTCTTTCCTTTAAAATAGCATAAAACACACAAATCAATTTTTTGTTCAAATAGTTTCTTTATTATGCTGAGTGCTTGAACTTTATTTTTATCGAATAATAAATTTTGTGCGTGGGTGAAAACAGCCCTGGGAGGCACATGCATCTTGCCCACGTCTAACCAGATAAAATCGCCGGAAATCCGATTGGAGATAAGTCTATATTTACGCAATTAATGCTATGGTAGTTAATGTGGGATTAAGCTTCGCTAATTTTACAAAAAGAAATAATCCGAGTAACTATTATTACTTTGTAAACATTTTCTTTAAAGGATAAAACTGCAATTTTTTTAAGACTATAGTATGGTTAAAAGCCGCTTTGTCTTATAAAGTCTGTCTGAATTTCAAATTGAAATGGATTAGAGATTCTTTTAAGAAGAATGAAATAATACCATCATGCTACATTAATTAGCATGCTACTAATTGGTATGCTACATTAGGTTAGCTGGGGAATTTAGGTCCTACTGATTCGTCAGGAATGGCTCAATTGGTAGAGCATTGGCGGATTCAGCCAAGAAATCCCTGATTCAAATCCTGGCCTGGACATTTTAAACTTAGTTGGAAATTTACAACTCATATGGTTTATTTACCAATTAGAATAAATGTGTTATAATTCATGTAGTGTAATTATGTATCCAGCGTTTTCTGGAGTTCAAATACCTGTGATTTATTCTGTTGAGCTGATTCATATATCAGACCAGATGACATTATCAATCAGGTTAGCTGGATCAATTACGTCCTCCAGATTCGTTCGATATAGTTCAGTTGGTAGAGAATTGGCATCTCCAACCAAGAGATCCCTAGTTCGAATCCTGACTTGGACATTTTTCGCCCAGTAGGGAATTTACAACTAATAGCATCATGCTGCTACGAAATATCACACGATTCCCATATTTTTTACAGCATTGCTAGAAAAGTATTTCTAATAATTTCAAATTCAACAAAGTAATGCATAACCCTACAGAAAAAACTGAACAACTTAGGTAACGAATTTGACAATCTTGGTTACGCAAATTTAATACTAATTGGAAAGTTTTCAAAAATAAAGATCCTGTAAGACATAGGAATCGATATGCAATGAATAAGTTTATTTCGGTTTTAATCATAAGAACTTCATGCCACGCTTATTTTTCGAGACTATCAATATGGACATACACCGTTTACAAGTCAGTTTTGCAAAACTGCTGTTTTTGACTCTAAAGATTTCATCCTTTAGGTTTCTGGACTACTTTTCAAATTGTGTATTTTAATACATTGTTTTCTTCATTTTAGTGGCATGAATTGTGAGCGGTGGGTCCTTTATTGTACGATAAAAATTCATTCATTTTAAGAAAGTATATGTACTTACTTACAAATGTCTTTTCATCTTTGTAAAAGTTTTTTATTAAAATATTAATCTTCTTTCAGGTTCAATGAAAATCGCAAAGAATCATATATTATATCATTAAGAAATAATCATGGTATTTACCGAGAACTCGAAGACATTTTCAGTTTATAATTGTATAGCAGCAAAATTTCTACAATAATGTTCTTTAATTATACAAGGTGTTTAGCTGCAAGGTCACCGAAGTAATGTTCATTTTTATACTTGCTCCTTTCAGTTTTTCCATCAATATATATACAGGGTGTTGCCGAATTCGACCGACAAATTCAGAGGTGACATAATAGGCATCAAGATAATAGGAAATTATCATAGAACATGGGGTCGCACACCACCTATTTAATCAAAAATACGGTGCGTTCTACCGTAGCTCAACTTGGATTGACAGTAATAAATTTCAGAAAATTGAAGTATATTATAATGAAACTTTTAATAAACATGCTCAACTTTGTTTTAATGTGACAAAATAAAAGAAACTGGTAGTAGTTTCCATTATACGCGCCTGCAGTATGCACTTGATACTACACATTTTGGACTGCGATTAGCAGTTCATACAGTATCATCGATTGTGTGAGCATCCTGTTTTTCCAGAACTTTTCGTGATGTTATTCATTCAAAATAAGGCACACGCTACATTTCCATTGCAATATTTTATTTCCCTCAAAAATATTACTTTCAACCAGAATTCATTTAATGTGAAACACCCTGTATTTATGACTAAATAAATGGTTTGCGACCTCATGTTCTACGGCAATTTTTCATCCTGTTAATGACTACTATCACCCTTCTGAAATTGTCGGTCAAATTTGGCAACACCGTGTATACACTATTAAAAAAAAAAAAAAAATCATAAAGATCTCAGATATAACGGGTCATCCATATATGATGTCACACTTTTTTTCAATATTTTTAACCCCCCTCCCCCCCTTTGTCACAAAGTGTCACACTTCACCATACCCCCTCCCTCCTTCTTGTCACATGTCACGCTATATTACATAAACTTGCAGTTAAAAATCAAAGTACTATGTTATAGATTATATTTCAAATTTCATTTTGAAACTTTTAACTATGTGTTTTAACGACATTTGTGAGCATAATAATAAAAATGATTCATGTACTTATTCTGTATGAAATAAGATTAAGATTTACAACAATAAAACATAATTAATATATAAATAGTAATAAAATATTAATATGAAAGAACGATTAAAAACAGTAGTATTTTTGAATTTGAAATGGAATTTAATACATTTGGCTTTAAATGTTATCTTTACTGTACGAACACAAAATACTTTAATTTCAAAATAACATTAAAATTTAATCTGCTCATTTTTAATGCTTTTATTTTAACCAAAATGAGTGATGTCACACTTTTTCTTACCCCCTCCCACCCCCTTGTCACAAACTGTCACAATTTCATGAACCCCCTCCAAGCGTGACATCATTTGTGGATGGCCCCTAACATATGCATTTAACGAAACTTTTATGTAACCTCATAAAATTGAATTATCCTCAATTCCGGAGATATTTTTCTTATCATCAGAAATCATAGGAGAAAAATCAATCAGAAATCTCAAAAGCCAATACGTTTCAGTAATTAAGGGGATACGGGTCACCACTGTAAAAAAAAATGGTAACGTTCCATGTAAAATCCAGGAACGTTTCTCCTTTTCTCGGGTTTTCAGAATAATTTAGCTCTTTTCTGTGAAATTCTGGTTTTCTTATCTGAAACGTTCCTGACACAAAAGTTGGAAACAGCAAAACGCTGCGGCCGCCATTTATTATTTTTTTGCTATAACCCGTTGCTCGCGCGCGAGTGTCGAAAAAGAATTCCTTAAATGAATGTAAAAAAATCAATATGGAATGCAAATAAATCAATAGACGACATAATCCTGTACGTCTCTATTGTCAAGATAATTCAGATGAAAATACAATACCTCTGTGACATCACTAAGAGATTATCTCTCGTACTTGTCTGTGAAATCTTTAACGAGCAGACTGTGTAAAAAAAAATACACCTATTATTTGGATCTGCATTAACCAGGGGACAATCAAATATGATTCTCACCTATTTTGATTAATTTAAAGTATGTTTTAGAGTTCTTATCTCTAATTATTCTTGTGAAAGGATTTCTTCAAATGGGCCTTAGATTTTCAGAAATTAGATGCCGAGTTTTAGCATACGTTTCAAATACCCATTAGTTTGCAGCTCTCAACGTGTCTTTCGTGGTGTGGACGCAGAAAGCTTGCACGCCACCCGTACGGTCCGGGTTCGATGCTACCTCTTGACATTTTTTTTCTTTTTTAATTAATTTTATATTTTAACACTTTATTACAATTTTATTTAAATTTGACATATATTTGACACTTTGAATTGCTGCAAATTTGATTTTTTTTTTCGGAAAAAATATACAATTACGTTTAGGTTTTTTTTTTCATGAAAATTTATATGTATTTTATCTAACTTGAAAACTAACATAATCACTGACGAAAATCCAAAATATTTTATGTCTAGATTTTTTTTCTAATTATTATTTACATTTATATATTTTTATATTTTAAGCAAAGTTCAGAAACAATATATCACATATATATTTACTTTATTGAATTTTAACTGAAAATTTATTTTTTCGTGTAAATTATAAATAATAATTTTGATGTCAATTTCAAAATATTTTTTCATTCTAACAAATAATGATAATAAAGCGAAAATTGTCAACTGGAAATGTAAAAATCGTCTGCGGATCCCGTATGCTGTGAAATGTCAGTAATGTCATAATGAAGGGAACGAACATCCAGAGTGAATTATGTCAGCCAGGTATCGGTCCGGATAGCCTAACAGGTAAGGCATTGGCACGGCACGCCAAGTATCCAGGTTCGATCCCTGGTCTGGACATTTTTCGCTCTTGTGCTACTCCAGCCTTGAATATGTCAGTAATGTTTTGCTGTCAACAGAAATATTCCTGGTATTTCGCAGGAAACTTACTGGCATTTCTGTAGAAAGTTTTTAACATATACAGTAAAGTTCCAGTCATTTTCAAGAAATGTTTCTTGGAAATAATGGGCAACTCAGCTGCCCATTTTTTCCCAGTAACGTTGCGGAATTTTTTTTACAGTGACATTTTAAAATAATTTTTATTTATTGAGTTAAAAAATTGATATTTTTTGTTCTGGTTAACCATATCATTTGAAAACAAAATCACATGATAAAATATTTGATAATTTAAAAAAAGAAATTTTTAATTTAAAATTTATTAAAAAAGGGGGGTAATTTAAAATAGTTATAATTCGAAATATTATTTTCAGAATTTCAATTTGTTTTCAGTTAAATAAACAGAAATATATAGGTTTTAATTTTGATTCAGCATTATTAAAAATATTAAATTAAATAAAAATTAAAAATAATTAAATTAAAAATTTAACCCTTTCGGGACCGGCGGCTTTTACACAAATTTTATTTGGTTGTCACCACTTAAAGTCACTACTTAGTAAAGTTACCTTTACTTAAACAATCTCGAAAATGCTTTAATTAAAGAAACTAAATATTACTTTTCTTTTTTACTGGTGTCTAAAACAAATTTTGTAGGCTCTTTTTGAGGGTGCATATATGAATCCATGATCCCGAATGGGTTTTTAAAAAATGATGTAACTTTTAAAAAAAAATCATATTTTCAAAAGTAAATATTTTTTCAAATTTTCTGAATCGGAATTAAAGTAAACCAGTTGAAAAATACATGTTCCAAGTTTGAACAGTTCATCTTTAACGGTTCTGGACTTATAACAATTTAAATTCGAGAACTGGTGAAAAACCCATCATGAAGAAAAACGCATTTTCACTAGAAGTCATTTTCACGACAACCATTGCTTGAAAGCTAGATTTTGAAAACAAACCAAAATGAACAATTTAATATTTTCTATTCTAATTAAGATAGAAGCATGATTTATACGTCACTTTAAGCAGAACCCCCCCCCCCCCCAGAAAAACAGAAACAAATTGAATGCAATAAAAGTGTTTTAGAAAATTTAAAGATTTTTGTGACCCGGAACCCCTTAATGCAATTTTGCTTTGAAATAAAAAGGCCCCTTTGATGTTCTTAGTTTTCGAAAAAATTACAAAGTGCCTTTTGCAATGCATATGATCGTGGAACAGTATCTATTTGGGCTTATGATAGAAAAGCCTGGCAAAACTTTAATTATCGGGTCTGTTAAACATCATTTCATGATTAAATATTTTTCTTTTCCATATCATAAGAGAAGGTAGATAGATATTGATAATTTTTAAAAACAACTTCTTTCTTCTCCACTACGACTAATGTCAATTTCTTTTCTCAATGTTTTGGTGATACTTTAAGTTATGTGCTATAATTAATTCCTGCCCCCTCTCTCCTCTCGCACTAGTAATTTAATGAAACGCTATAATGTAAACTCGAAATCAAATTGGGGATTAATGAAGCTTCCGCGACTAATTTTATCTTCGGTAATGAGGATTTTAGTTAAATTAAATTTATAATATAAATTGATCAAAATAGTAATAAATTTTCTTTATTTTGATAATTATAAAATGACAACACATTCATTTAAATATACTGCTATAATTTAATGTCTTAATCATTATCCTTTACCTTAAATATTTAAATTTTATTGCAATACTGTGATTACGACATTTAATAAATGCAAATTTTAATTTTCTATCTTTTGAAAAATCTCTGTATATGTAGAAATCTCTAGATCACTGATTTTACGAAATATTATAAAAGAATATATTGGTTTATTTCTAGAAATCCATAAAAGGAGGGAGGAACTTTGTGCCAATATATTAAGAAATAATGAGTAACGTTAGGCAACACAAATGAATGTATATAAAAGGTGCATACAGCTGGTTTCTAAAGCTCCATCATCAGTGCGAAAATAATAATTAAATGCTAAATCATAGCGAACATGACAGACGCACCTCACAGCTTGACCATCAAAGGCGAGATAGCGAATAGACTTTTTTTCCAAATTGGCTATTTCGCCTTTGATTTTGCGTTTCTCTGGATGGCTATGTTTTAACTTTTAATTCTTAATTTCGCACTTATTATGGAACTTTAGAAGTCCCCTGAAACAGCTGTATGCATCTTTTGCATACATTCATTTGTGTTAATCTAACGTTTCTAATTCTTTCTTAATACATCTCATAGATATGTATATATCCATTAAAGCCACTAAAATAGTTTTGTTGTTCATAAGATTGGTACATATTAATTAACTAATTTGAATAAAATAAAAAATAGTACGGTACGACTTTTTTTCCAAATTCTGCTCATTTTGTATCGAATGACCCATAAGAAAAGAAAAATCTGACAGATCAAAATAATGCAAGCAACTTTTTCAAATGCTAACATACTTCTGTTCTATAAATAAGTTAAATATAAAACAAAACATGCCATTAATTTATTTTAATTAAAGGATTTTCCGCGAAACTCACCAAATATAACATATTCTTTATTTTTACGAATTAATTATTGTATGATAAACAATTTATACTTCACTGGATGTGCGACATTTGTAACAATAATTAGAAGAAAAGAGAATGTATGTTAATACATTATTTAGCCACTACCAAAAACGCAAATTTTGAAATGTATTTTTGTAATTAATCCTAGGTATTTTTTATGTCTTAGCGTGCTATTTTTTCATTAAAGTTCAAGTCACGAGATGTGGTTAACTATTATTAATGATTAGCATTTCTTCTTGGTTAAAGGAACAGTATTATTTTCATTTCTTAACAATAATTGGGACACATCCGTAAAAACTCTTTGTAAGAAAAAGATCATTAGCAAGGCTAATTATAATTACATCTTTTGAGGAAGAAAAAAAAACTACGCGTGTTAATTATTGCATGTTGTCATATGCAGAGAGGAAAGATATTAAAATATTTGAATCATTTTGTCTTTTCTCACGAGCATGATATTGAAAATACTCATAGAAAATATTTCAGTGTTATTATCTAAGAATCTTGAAAAATAACATAAGGCACAAAATATACTTAAAAGCAGAATAAATGTAGGAAAAAATAGGGTAAAGCTGAAAGCGGATATCTGAGTTTTGATTTAATTTGTGCCGCCCACTAGCGTGCAATGATAGAAATGCCTACCTTTAGGCAAGAAGAAGAAGCGGCCATTTCTACAGACTGGCATTTGTGTAGTTTTTCTATTGTAAAGTTTATCTTATCATTTTTAAGCCCCTGACATGCTATTTCTTTCGACCAGCAATTAAAGTGCCGTCTTTAAAATTAACGTTACGCTATATAAGCCAGCCGTAAAACACAGATGTATCATTGTACGGTTAAATAAGGATAATCTCTACTGCATTTTTTTAAACATCTCCGAATCGCACATTTTCAATTTTTATACAGTCGTATTGGGAGAAAAAGTACTTTAAATGCTATTTGTTTGTAAACTGCATCTCAATTTATTTTTGAGATATTATTATTATTTTATTTTTATTTTTTTTTTTTTTTGTAGGTTTTAGCGTCATTTGTTTAATGTTGGCAACTGAAGTACTCCATTTCTGTAGAAAGTAAAGGAAAAATAGTTGGAAAATAGAAATTGGTGCTGATTACACCTAAACTTATTAGGTATAAATCGCCCAACAGGTGGATTTGTTATGTTGCATTTTTCACGATTCCCGCAATAGCTCTTTCTCAAGAACTAATGCACGGATTTTCATGAAACTTCAGATTCAGTTAGACATTGACACATGTTGTTGCTTATTAGGTTTTGATGTTAATTGCCCAATAGCTGTCGCTGCTGTCATGGATTTTGTATGATTTTCGCAATATCTCTATCTCAAAAAATAATTCACGGATTTTCATCAAATTCCAGATTTAGTTAGACGTTGACATAAGTTGTTTCTGATTAGGTTTTTGTGCAAATCACACAGCAGGTGGCGCTGTTAGGCTGAATTTTGTAGGATTTACACGATTTTACTGATAGCCATATCTGAAGAATTAATGCACGGACTTTCATATCTTTAGAATCCTCATGGTGGGCATAGATTGCCATTTAATTTTGGCACTGTGATAGCGAATTTTGAAATATTAACATGTATGAGACAGATGAAAGTTTTGGGATTGCACATCCGACTAGTACTTTTTTATGTCGTAGAATAAATGCATTTAATAAAAAAAATCAGAAATACGAATTCGTATTAATTCAATATATATATTTAGTTCTGAAGGAGAACGATTTATACCTTCAAAATGCGTTTCTTCTTCGTACATCTATGTTAATCACAAGAATTTTTAGATTTTATAAATTCCGTTATATGTAAACATACACTACAAATATATATATATACCGGGTGTCCTAAAAAGGACTGACTGATTTTAAAATTCAATAACTTGCAAACGGTGACAGATATTTAAAAAATTCTTGCAGGAGGGTTATGCATAAGGTCAAAAGTTTTTACAGTGATTTTCGATTTTAGTTTGAATTACAAAAAATAGATGGCGCTGCCATCAACAAACGCTAAATTCAGGCTCGATTTTTGGCACTTCGGGACCCACTCAATCACAGTTTCATCTCCTTTTTCCAAATGGAAGAACAGGAAGACCAAAAAATCGAGCCTGTATTTAGCGCCTACTGTTTACAGCGCCATCTATTTTTTGTAATTCGAAAATATGTAACGTAATATTCGTAATATCGAACTAAAATCGAAAATCACTGTAAAAAAACTTTTGATCTCATGCATGAACCTCCTGCAAGAATTGTCTATCACCGTTAACAAGTTGTTGAATTTTAAAATCAGTCAGTCCTTTTTAGGACGCCCGGTATATCGGTGAATTACAGTAAACTTTCTGTAAGGCGGAAATCTATCTAGCTCGGAAAGATATTCAAGTCCCTGCAAATCGATATACATAGAGTAAAATTTGTCTAAGGCGGAATATTGTCCACTGCGGAAACTTTTCTTGGTCCCAATCGATTCCGCCTTAGACAGAGTTTACTGTATTTATTTTATTTAGTTTTATTTTAATCGATTGCATATAAACATCACACTTGTAACAAAAATCATTATTTAGAATTATATCGGGATATTTTAGAAATGGTATCACTGTTCTACATTTCTCTACACTATAAAGAAATCTGGAAATTTTTCGTTAAATAGAAGGGACCTTTTGAAATGTTTATGAAGACTTTGTGTAACCCTGTATTTACAGAATATCTAAACTTCCACGTTGTCTTCAGAGATTTGAAAGAAAATCGGTCAGGAACATCACAAGCAATGGGATTCCAAAATTAACAGAAATGGCATTTCCTAAATTTATTTATTGTAAAATTTGAAAGATTATTATTTTCTGAAGCTTTTGATTAAAAATTCTCCAAATTTGTTGTGAAAATATATGAAATGTTTCGGAAATCTTGAATAAATAATATGTTACATTAAAATTTAAAAGAAAATCGGTCAGAAACTCTAACCTATAAATTAAATTATAAAACAATTTAATTTATAGAAACATAAAAGTAACTTCGCAATAATCTAAAATTCATTAATTAATTATATCGTTTTTAAGGTAAGAAATGTACAAAAAAATATTTTTATTACTTAAAGTACAATATTTTACATTTTGCTTATTCAGATTGTAGATAACATATGCTAATATAAAACTGATACATTATGCATGTATTATCTATATATTATAGTATAATTATATATACATATATATTATAATAAAATTTGTTTAAATCAATAAAAGTACAACAAGTTAGACACACTTAACACAAATATACCTTTAAGATGCATGGAAAGACCTTTTTTCAATAAAAGAGAGAGCGAGAGAATAAGAAGAGAATCTTGAAGAGTTGTAATTTGAAATTCACTTACCTAAAAAAGAAATTTATCTTTGTAAATGAACATGATATGCAAAATAAAAATACTTGTAAAAGCTGAATCATCACATACTCTCCAGATTTATATACATAAAAAGTGAACTATTATTCTATGGATAATGGGTATTGAATTGTAAATGCTAATTCCCGATCCAAATGCAATAAAATTCGCCAAATGTTAACAAACCAAATGTAAATGATGAAATTTTATTTCAATTCTAATACGTTGACAACGGACCGGAACATATACAGTGTCGCTATAAAATATTGTCAGGGATTTCTTACCTCAAATTTTTTTATATAAGAATATGAGGGGAAATATCCTGACATATTCGTAAAGTACAACTCACAAAGTTTTTTAACCCCTTAATTCTCGCACCGTAACTTTCACGGGCAGTGTGGGTTAACTTTTTAACACTTTCCAACAAAGTTGAAAAGTGTTTATGACTTCGGTTTGTTTGTCCGTCTGGACGTCTGCCCGTATGGCCGTCTGTCCGCGCTCTAACTCCCGTGAATATACTCGGATTGTCCTGAAATTTTTGGTGGTTATTGACGTTTACCATAGCATGTTCTCTATTTCAAATGAAGTTTGTAGCATGTTTAGTTGATTTACAGGGACAGTCAAAAGTTTTCCGTTACATTAGGGCCTATGGGAAGAAATCGTTTAAAAGGATTTTTAATGATGTTACAGGCATCCAAACATACCAAAATTGATATGAATTTATGGAGTGCTCTAAAACATGCATTCTGTATAATATGCGGTGCAAAGAATAATTATTATTCTTTTACAGGGCCACACAAAAGAATTCCGTTACATAATGATATTAGGAGGTAGGGGGAAATTGCTTGCGGCGTATTTTAATTAAGTTAAACTATTTCACATATAATGAAATTTATATACGTCGCTGAGGTTTACTATAAGTTATTTCATGTATATTACGAATTGCATAACATTTACAGGGACACACAAAAGTTTTCAGATAGTATATTGTATTTGGAGTACTGTACATTAGCGGTGATTGCTGGAAATGCATTTTTAATTATGATATGCGCATTTATGTTCCACTATATTTATGCATACTATATGGTGTGTATAAATTCTATAATTCATATACAGGGCTACACAAAATAATTCATAAGGGTTACTGGGTATTAGCGCAAATTGGTTAAAGGTGGTTTTTAAATTTGATGCATTTTTACGCTGAACTGCATTTAGTTTATTTAAAAAAATTTGTAGAATATAGATAAAATGATATACAGGGTCACGCAAAGAATTGGATACATATCGTCAATGGATGATAATTTCTGGAAATGCGGCTTCAGTAGCTTTAAGAGTGTTTCAGGTTGAATTAAAATAAAGGTACTAGGATAACTACAGGGCTGTACAAAAGTATTCAAGTATTTTTTCAATTAATTGTATAAATTGCTGAAAGAGAAATTTCAACCTGTTATACGTTTTCTTGCTAAACTAAATTTTCTCATTATATGGAATATATATAAACATACAGATCAAATACAAAGCTGTTCAAAAGAATTGGAATACATATTTGGCTATGGGCGGTAACTACGGTAATCAGATTTTTAAATGTTTACTTAGATATCTTATTTACCTTATTTCCCTGAGTAACGAAGTTTCGTTAAAGCTTTCAGAAGGTGTTGGAAAGTGTTTCATAATCTATGCTGTACGCATGATTTTTCTTACTTGTTTTGTATTCAGATTGGTTGATTTTCACCAGTTTTTAAAATAGTATAATTGGCTTTAGTCTCATTTCATTTTACCTCCATTAAATAAGGTGAATATTTCCACTTCAAAAAAGTAATGGCAATCAAACATTTTGAATTTTAAAATGTAGCCTACACTTATCGAGCGCGACGCTTAAGGGGTTAATAACGTAAACAAAGTAAAGTATTCTCCAACAATTTATGCGGCAACCTTAGCGATGTCGCAATCTAGAAAGCTGAGACGTGTGAATCCATAATGCAGGGTGCAGAAGAGAAAGCAACGTGCGTGGTGGTAGTTCTGGTTGTGGTTCTATCCGGTTCTATCCACTTACCTAACTTTGTGCTCATAATAGACTAAATCCTTTTTGATAAATTTGATAAAATTTTAACATTAATTATTAACTATACTACAAAAAAAACAGTTTCGTTCAGTCTGTATGTCTCTCTGTGCGTCCACGATGGCTAGCGAAATCAAAATCTCGTACAAGGCTGAAAACTTAGGTGATTATAGTCCAAGGACTGTCCGATTGCACCTGAGACTCAGAATTTTAATTTTCTGGTAATTAGCTGAATTATTATTTAAAAAAAACAAAGCACTCTCATAAAAAAAAAAATCATCTGTTTCATTTCCTGTCGTCAAAAGCACTCGCTCATAACCAGAACCCCATTTACGCATAGAAAGGAAGCGAAGAACCGACCTTTTGGATTTTATATATATTTTTTAACATTAGGTTATCAAGTATGAAATCTGTGATTGCAAAAGGGCCAGATTACCAACGGGGCAAACATCCACCCGTAAAAAAAAATACAAATTTTTCTCTTATTCATGCAGTAATTTTACATGAATGTGGCGTTTATATAAGAAGAAAATTTCTATTAAAATTTACTAATGGAAAATTGTCCCGTTGGTAATCTGGCTCTTTTGTAATCACAAGTTTCATACCTGATGATCTGATATAAAATAATAAAACAGTAAAACTTCTCCGTACATTTAAGGGGTTTCAGAATTCCTAATCCTTAAATTTTTCGAAATTTTAATTTTTTTAGATGTTAAACTCCTATTTTTTCTGAACATTTTGATATAATTGTTTCTTTGGAATTACCATTAGAAGAGAAGTTATGGCTTTTAGAATTATACCCGCTCAATAGCTGAAGCGGCGCTTCCGAAACTTTGAAGTCATTTTTCTCCAAATGACGTTTTTGGGCATAACACACACGATATCTCAAAAACTTCTGAATATTTTTTCATGAAATTTTTCAAACATATGTTTCACGTTAGTCTGTATAAACTAAATCTATAATTTTCTTTTCACTGTTCAAAAAGATATATTTTTTAGGTGATTATACTGTTGAAATTTTCAAAATTTTGCTTTAGCTAAATACAACTTTGTATTAAAAATATAAAAAAAACTTTAAATACGAATTTATTTTGGTTTAGGGTAATTAATACAATTTGAAATATATGTAGACACCAAAATTTTCATTCTAGTTGCAAAATTAATTTTGTAATCCTGCGCGTAATCTGTTATGCCGAATTTCTGCTCGTCAAATGTCTGACAGTTTAGAGCCCACTATAAATGATAATTCTGCATTTTGGAATTATTTAAATACGTGAAATGAAAGAAAATACTCACATCTTTCATCCCAGTTAAAATTGCGTCTATAAATCAAGTACATTCTATGATATTAAATGTTGAAAATGGTCTTTCTTTCATTTTTTCCAATTTTACGAGTCTCGAGACCCCTTAAAATTGGAAGATATATCTGAAAGATTGTACTCTGACGTCCGAAATGCCGCAATCTATTCGAAAAAATATCACAGTTAACCCTTTGAAAGAAAATTCAAAAAGGGTCGATTTTCAGAAAAATGTTTTCTCCCTTACGGAAACATCCCCCAAGGCACAATTTTAGAGGTTCCGATAAACCAAAAACATGATCTTAAAGCTAAAGCGTTCTACTAATCGATGGTATAATCTATTTTTAAAAATATGAATTTTAACCCTTTCAAATGCACCGGAAAACGCAGGTCATTTTGCGCCTCACTGAGACGATATTTTTTCTACGCTAAAAGTAACTAAACGTTCATATTTTCCGACAATCTTTTTGAGCATCCCAGTAGATCATATTTACATCATCGCTAATTTACACATACACACCAATTAAAAAAGTATCTCTTTGCTATATTTCCGTGCGTTTTAATTGAAAAGAGAAGGTAGGCTATAGCACATGGAACCATTATAGAATTAAAAATAGCATTTTGGTATTGTTTGAAAGATGTTTTAACTAAAGAGGGCCGAATTTTCCCACTGCAGCAGAAGCACCCATTATTACCAAACTCGTTGCTTTTTAGTGCTTCTCCGGTGTATTTTAAAAAGTTACAAATTTTTACATGCATGTTATGCATAAGCATATATTGAGAAACATATTTAATAATTTATTATACATTTTCAGTCGCATGAAATTCAGGAAATAAATTAAAAATTAATTAGACGGAAAATAACATCAATACGAAAATCCATAAATATAACACTTCATTTTTTTTTATTTTTTTTTTTGCATGCAAATTTGTCACAGGATAAATATTTTGCACATCACTGGAAAATAAATTATGTCTGTCAGTGAAAAGCAAGTTAAAAAATGTATGTTCATGTATAATCCAGTGACAACCAAAAGTAAATTCATAAAATATGTTCTTGTAATTAATACTAAAATTCTTTTATAGCTTCGTGTGTGTTTTTTGTTTTATTAAAATTGGATCCGTGTCACGTAGTTTACCATTATTGATGATTAACATATCACCATGGTTAGCAAAATTCTGTTATTTTTATTTCGTAATAATTAATATGTGAAGCACATACAGAAAAGCTCCTTTTAAAGAAAACGATCATTAAAAAAAAAGAGTAATTATAACTCCTTTAATGAAGAAAAAATAGATATAGTTGTTAATTTTTTATGATGTCCTAAACAGAGAAAATTAATCTATAAACTTTTAAGTTAAATGTTGCCTAGCAATTCAGTAATTTATATATACATAACTCCTTTTTCCCACGCCGATGTGTCATAAGATAAAGAATTTCAGCTTCACTGGAAAATACGGCAAGTATTAAAATGACAAACAAGTTAAAAAATACACATTCATGCATAATCCAGTGACAACTAACCATAAATATATATATATATATATTCGTGTAATTAATCCTTTAATTTTTTACTAGCTTCATAAGTATGTTTTTTTTTTCATTGAAATTGGTTACGTGTGACGTAGATCCGTTATTAATGATTAACATATCATCTTGGTTAGCGAAAGTCTTAATTTTATTTCGTAGTGATAGTAAGTCAAACACATACAGAAAAGCACCATGTAAAAAAAAACAAACAAACAAACAAACAAAAAAACATTAAAAAGAGTAATTATAACTGCATCGTTTAACGCAGAAAAAATAGATATTGTTATCATTTACTTATTTCTATTTTTTAATGATGTCCTGAACAGAGAAAATTAATACATATTCATTTAAATTAAATATTTCGAATAAGTTCAGTAATTTATAGAGTGAAAACATATCCAATAAATTAAAATATCTTATTTGAATATAGCGTTAATAATTTTATTGAAACGGAACTAAAATAATATACAGTAAACTCTCTGTAAGGCGGACTCTGTGTAAGGCGGAAATCTGTCTAATTCGGAAAGATTTTCAAGTCCCTGCAAATCCATAGACATAGAGTAAAATTTGTCTAAGGCGGAATAATGTCTACTGCGGAAAATTTTCTTGGTCCCGATCCATTCCGCCTTAGACAGAGTTTACTGTATATATTATCCTTATAGTACTCCATTTCTGTATAGGAAGTAAAGGGAAAATAGTCGGAAAATAGTAGATTACTATATATTTTTGTTGCCAATTTTCTTATAAAAGTGAAAACAGGAAAGGAAAATAATGCGTTAAGCATAGATTATGAAACACTTTCAAACACTTCCTGAAATCTTTAACAAAACTTCGTCACTTAGGGGATTAAGGTAAATAAGATAACTAAGTTAACATTATAGAAAACAGATAAAACATTTGAAAATCTGATTACAACAGTTCCCTTTAGCCAAATATGTATTCCAATTCCTTTGAACAATCCTGTATTTCATCTTTAGGCTGATATACGAGGGCACTTGAAGCAGGCACTTTCGTTGCCATATTTAAAGCCGTCTGGCATTAACTTTGCAACAGAATTTGTGTCTGGCAAATTAATTATAGGTTTTCTGCTAGCCAAAGAGTAATATCTAGTAATTTTTAAGCTTGATAAAATGACGTAAAGATGACTTATAATTTTTAAACTATAAAACACTCTTGAAACAGGCACTTTCGTTGCCATATTTAAAGCCGTCTGGCATTAACTTAGCAACCGAATTTGTGTCCGGCAAATTAATTATAGGTTGTCTGCTAACCAAAGTGTAATATCTTGTAATTTTTAAGCCTGTAAAATGACGTAAAGATGACATAATTTTTAAACTGCAAAACACTTCTGAAACAGGCACTTTCGTTGTCATATTTAAAGCCATCCGGCATTAACTTTGCAACTGAATTTGTGTCTGGAAAATTAATTATAGGTTGTCTGTTAACCACAGAGTAATATGTTACCTATAAATGTGAATCTGGCAAGGTCTTAGTGACATTAGTAACGTCTGGTAATAATGGAATAATATCACAAATAGTTAGTAGAAACAGATGTTATGAACAAAAATCACGCTAAAAGGACGTAATTTTGAAGTTTTTTGACCTTCATAACCCCTTTTTCCGCAGGTAAACGCAACGTCTCCCGACTGCCAGACCACCCGCTAACGTACTACACCATAAAACGGAAGAACATATAGAAAAATGAACCTTGATAAAATTACATAATTTTGAAGTTTTTTGACCTGTATAACCCCTCTTCCCGCTGGTAAACGCAACGTCTCCTGACTGCCAGACTGCCCGCAAACATACTACACCATAAATCGGAAAACATATAGAAAAATGAGCCTTGATAAAATGACGTAATTTTGAAGTTTTTTGACTTGCATAACCCCTCTTCCCGCAAGTAAACGCAACGTCTCCTGACTACCAGACTGCCCGTAAACGTAGTACACCATAAATCTGAAAACATATAGAAAAATGAGCCTTGATAAAATGACGTAATTTTGAAGTGTTTGACTTGCATAACCTCTCTTCCCGCAAGTACACGCAACGTCTCCTGACTACCAGACTGCCCGTAAATGTAGTACACCATAAATCTGAAAACATATAGAAAAATGAGCCTTGATAAAATGACGTAATTTTGAAGTTTTTTGACCTGCATAACCCCTCTTCCCGCAGGTAAACGCAACGTCTCCTCGCTGCCAGACCGCCCGCAAACGCACTACACCATAAATCGGAAGAACATATAGAAAAATGAGCCTTGATAAAATCAGGTGACGAAAACGTTGCTAACTCTTAGACTATAAGGATAATTCTCGGACAGTCCATCGGCGGTCTATGGTAAGGTAACCGCTCATGATATCAATCTGGTCTTGGGGAATGGAGGGCCGAATTGTGTGTTGCAAATCCGCAGTCTCATTCCGACCCGAACAGAATGCTTGAACTCATCGTGCTACTATCCTATACGGTAAAGCATTTGTGCCACAGGCTTCCACTAATCCTCGATAGCATTCTGTTGCATTTTTGCCACGGCAACATCGATTTTAAGCCACGACCGCTGATCAACTTTTTAAAACATGCTTTAGAGCAATGGAAACAAAACTCCTCACTTTAACGCCACACAACAACTATCCTTCTAAGCAGATCGACTATTTTTTGCACTCTACACATCGACAACAGCGCCACCTCACCGCTCCCATATCCTATTTGCGCATGCCCGCCCTTCTGCGAGTTTCACGGTTAAGTTGCCACTATTTAATTTACAACCCTTGTATATACTATATAATGGGAAAATTTAGTTTAGCAAGAAAACGCATAATAGGTTAAAATTTCTCTTTCAGCTCTTCATACTAATAGATGAAAATATACTTGAATAATTTTGTTCAGCCCTGTAGTTTACCTAGTACCTTCATTATACGCCACTATTTAGTTAAAATTTAATTCAAACTAAAACACTCTTAAAACTACTGAAATCACATTTTCAGAATTTATCATCCATAGTCAGACATGTATTCAATTCTTTGCGTGGCCCTGTATATCATTTTATCTATATTCTATAAACATTTCTTAGTAAACCAAATGCAGTTCAGCGTAAAAATGTATAACACATTTAAAAACCACCTTTAAGGGGTCTCAGGACTCTTAAAATTGGAAAAAATGAAAAAAAACGACCATTTTCAACATTTAATATCTTAAAATGTATTTGATTTTAAAACATAATTTTAATTGGAATAAAATATATAAGTATGTTCTTTCACTTCGTGTATTTAAAAAATTATAAGATGCAGAATTAGCATTTACAGGGGGCTCCAAGCTGTTAGACATTTTTCGAGCAAAAAATCGGCATAACAGCTTACGCGCACGATTACAAAATAAGTGTTGCAACTAGAATGAAAATTTTGGTACCTACTTATACTTCAGATTATAATAATTACCCTGAACTTAAATAAATTTGTGTTTAAAGCTTTTTTATATTTTTAATACAAAGTTGTATTTAGCTAATGCAAAATTAAGAAAATTTTAACAGTATAATCACCTAAAAAAAATATTATTTTGAACAATAAAAGGAAATTTTAGGTTCAATTTATACAGACTAACATGAAACATGTGTTTTGAAAATTTCATGAAAAAATATTCAGAAGTTTTTGAGATATCGTGCGCGTTATGCCCAAAAACGTCATTTGGAGAAAAATGGCTTCAAAGTTTCCGAAACGACGCTTCAGCTATTGAACGTGTATAAATGTTAAAGCCATAACTTCAGTTCTAATAGGAATTTCAAGGAAACAATTATATCAAAATGTTCAGATAAGATAGGAGTTTAACATCTAAAAAAATTAAAATTTCGAAAATTTTAAAGCTTTAAGAGTCCTGAGACCCCTTAAGCAAAATTTACGCTCATACTCAAAACCTTTACGAATTCTTTTGTGTAGCCTTGTATATCAGCTATAGCATTTATACACACCATATAGTATGCATAAATATAGTAAAACTTAAAAGCGCATTTCATAATTAAAAAATGCATTTTCTGCCATCATCGCTAATAAACAGTACTTCGGATAGAATATACTATCTGAAATCTTTTGTGAGTCCCTGAAAATGCAATGCACTTCGTATTATACATGAAATAACTTACAGTAAGCCACACTGACGTATATCAATTTATTATACATGAAATAGTTTAACATAATTAAAATACGCCACAAACAATTTCCCCTTATACCGTTACGTATGGAATACTTTTGTGTGGCCCTGTAAATGAATAGTAACTATTTGCTGCATCGCATGTTCTACAGAATGTATATTTTAGTGTACTTCGCAAATGCATATCAATTTTATTATGTTTGAAAGGGTGTAGCATCTTTTAAATTCATTTGAAACGATTTTTTCCCATTGCCCGTAATGTAACTAAATACTTTTTAACTGTCCCTGTAAATAAACTAAGCATGATACAAACTTCATTTGAAATATTGTTCGTTCTAGGCTAAACGTCAGTAACATAAAGGAAAATTAGGGCAATTCCAGTATATTTACGACAGTTAGAGCGCTGACAGACGGACAGATAAATCGATGTCATACACATTTTTCAACTTTTTTGGAAAGTGTTAAAAAGTTGTAATTAAAGTATGTGCTATTTTGAAAAAATATAAATGAATGATTTCTGGTGAGCTATTATAAGCTATATTTTTTATGTATCCATATTAATGTTAAAGAAAAAAGAAGGCATATAAATCATTAGACAGCCGATTTTTTTTTTTGTTTTTTATTCTTGTGACCAGGTGATGTAGGGGTGATACTATTAATCCTATATTGGCGAATATCGAAATTCGAATTCTGAAAGTACGGCGATGAAAAACAAGCATGATAATATACAGTACAAATACCTGTTCCATTTAAATGTGCATCAAAATATATAAAAATTATATGTATACAGAGTGCCCAGTAATTAACCAAAAATTTGTATAGCTTAGTAAAATAATTTAGAAGAGATTGAAGAAAAATATTTACTTCACAAATAAGTACAATTATTCCAATTTAATGCACAAGATTTTCGAAGTGCTTCCCATTACTTGCAACAATATCGCGAAGCCTAAGATCAAAGTTGTCCAAAACTGAACAAAGAGAGTTGGCAATGTGATGTCCGAAATTTCTGCAGAAATGGCTTGTCGGAGCACATCCAATGGTTATGGAGGATTTTTGAACACATTGTTCTTCAAGTAGTTCCACAGACAATAGTCCAGTGGTGTTCAAATCAGGAGAATATGCAGGCCAATCAATCCCATGTCCTGCTGCGTCAGCACAATTCAAATCCAACATTCTGTCATGGAAATGTTCCGCTAAGAGTTCAAAATTTTCTTTTGTTCTGTGGGGCTTGGTGCTATCTTGCATAAACCAAAAACCATCAATACAGTTCATTCCGTGGAATAAGGAATAAAATTTTGGTTCCATGGCATTAAGGAATAAAGTGTGGTACTTTAAATAGGTGAAGTATCCTACGGTTTGCTTGTTCTGGTTTCGTAAATTGTAAACCGCGTAGTGTTGAGTCTCCAAATGTTACTCCACAATGGCGTCCCAAGAAACAGTTATTGAAATTTCAAATTTTCGGTTAATTACCGAGCAACCTGTACATTAATATTACGCTAAAGTACAAATTTATCTCTATGAACAGAAATTTTCCGACTTGAATACCAGATAAATTTAATCTTAGAAACAAGGGATTAACAAAACGAGAAAAAAAAAAAAAAAAAAGAATGAACGGTAACTTTGTTACCAGTACACTTTCCGTATTTTCGCGGAATTTATTTTTTTTACAGCGTATGTTTCATTCTATCTATATTATATGCTTTACAAAACTATCTATTCGTGTTTCCGTCAGTTTTGCTGACATTCGTATCCTGCAATCGAAATCTTTTCAAAGCACTTTTTCGCACGATAAAAAATATCCATGGAGAAAAGAGAACTTCTTAACATTTCATCATGTTTATATTATACCATTTATAAAATATCAAACTACGTTATTTATATATTTTTGATGATTTTTTTTTTTTTTTTTTTTTGAGCTTCTTTAAAGAAAACATTTGAAAATATATGCGTATCAGATAACATTAACATGCTAAATCTTACATTTTGCTTTGCATTACGTCTGCATTATACCCGTTATAAATTCAGAATCCATTTCCTTCACTTTTTAGGATCTGTACAACATTATCACTTTAGGGGGGGGGGGAGGTCAGGCACTTGATATCGCAAGATATTTCTATGGGGAGGGGAGTTTGCATTATGATATCGTTATTCGTTATTTATTAATTCGTGATAGCTGCGGGATTTTTTTAAAACGGCAAATTAAAAATCAAAAAAGTCTGAATTAAAGCAAAATTAATTCACCCGAATATTTTAGAACCAATTTTGGAAGAAGAAACTCCAGTCTAAAATGGAAAGGTCATTGATAAAGTTCAGCTTCATATGGAGAAAGCCTCTTGTCACACGTTTAAAACAACTGCAGCTTATTTAGAAAAGAAATAATCAGAATCAAGTATAAAGTGTATCCCATTTAAGGGGACCGGGAAAGCCCTATCTCCGCCATGTTAAATTCACCAATTTTATGCACCTTATTCTCAGAAATGGTGAAAGATAGAGTTCTAGATTTTTTAGAGCAGTTAGAATAACATGATTTACGTATTTTAAGAGACCATTTTCTGTTTAAGTGAAAATCAAAATTAATTATTAATTATTATTGAAAGTAATTTTTAAGTAAGCATTTTCGGTAAGATTTCACTGCCTAAAATAACTCATTCTCAACAAATCATAAAATCCCTGTGTTAAAGTATACAATATAATATAATATAAGTTTTAAAAAAAATCTGAGTTCTTATGTTTAATAGATATTGAAATAAAAAAGAAAAGTGCCCAGCTAAACTGATGGCATTGAGCTCACAGGCTATTCACACTAATTGTATATCATACTCTTATTTTAAAGAATAATGCCCCTCAAAAAAATAAGTGAAGGGGAATTAGCCCCCGTTTCCCCCTTTATACTTAACCAGTAAACCTCCAAATCTAATCAGGGAACCTCCTTATCATAATAAACCGGTATACCAAATTTGGAGCAAATTGAATAATACTGCAAAAAAACCATTTATCTCAATTAAGGGGGTGGACTAGCCCCCCCCCTTTATCCTTAACCAATGAATCCCCAAAACGAATCAGGGAAGCTCCTTAACATAATAAACCGGTATACCAAATTTGGAGCAAAGCGAATAATTCTGCATGAAAAACCCGTTTATATGAATTAAGGGGGTGGACTAGCCCCCCTTTTCCCCTTTATTCTTAACCAATGAACCCCCAAAACTAATCAGGGAAGTTCCTTAACATAATAAACCGATATACCAAATACGGAGCAAATCGAATGATTCTGCATGAAAAACCCATTTATCTGAATTAAGGGGGGGTGGACTAACCCCGTTTTTCCCCCTTTATACTTAACCAATGAACTCCCAAAACTAATCAGGGAAGCTCCTTAACATAATAAACCGGTATACCAAATTCGGGGCAAATCGAATGATTCTGCATGAAAAAACCATTTATCTGAATTAAGGGGGTGGACTAACCCCACCTTTCCCCCTTTATCCTTAACCAATGAACCTCCAAAACTAATCAGGGAAGTTCCTTAACATAATAAACCGGTATACCAAATTCGGAGCAAATCGAATCATTCTGCATGAAAAACCCATTTATCTGAATTAAAAGGGGTGGACTAATCCCCCTTTATCCTTAACCAATGAACCCCCAAAACTAATCAGGGAAGTTCCTTAACATAATAAACCGGTATACCAAATTCGGAGCAAATCGAATGATTCTGCATGAAAAACCCATTTATCTGAATTAAGGGGTTAGCTAACCCCGTTTTACCCCCTTTATCCTTAACCAATGAACTCCCACAACTAATCAGGGAAGCGCCTTATCACAATGAATCTAGAAAAAAATTTTGAAGCAAATCGGATGTTTCTATCAAGAGTTATCGCGTTACGTACATACATACATACATACATACATACATACATACAGAACGGGCGGGCACATTAGCTCTCAGGCTTTGATAGCCTGTGAGCTAAAAAGGAACATAAACATGAAAAATCCAAGTTTTGAGAAAAAGTCAATTAAAGGTTTAAATGGCCATTAAGCTGTGAAGTTACTCTTTGAAAGAATGAATAATTTCAACACTTATTTTTTTAATATACTAGGGGGCTCTACCCCCTACGAGCTACGCTCGTCAACCCTTCTTCAGACACAGCAGACTCTAACAGCACTCTAATTTGCTCGAATTTAAAAAGATTTTGGAAGATTGAATTATAATTTGAATCTGACAATTATATTCTGACGTAATTTTCACCAAACTTTTCTTTCTCTTTTTAATATTCACGTAAAAATACTTTTGTTAGAAATGAAATATTATGATCATCTTAAAATATCAAATAAATGTCTCAAGCAATTTTTAAATTTAAACTGTATCGCAATATTATTTTTTGTTCATTTTTCGTAATAAGTGTAATGTGACGTAAATGTGACGTAAATTCTCCTATTTAAGACTTCTAACGCACGTTAATGAATTTATTATTTTACAATATTCTTTCTATTTTAAAATTCACGTGTAAATATAGTTTTTATGACGTAATTTTCAATGAGTTCCTGCTTTTTATATTTTCTGTTTATAATAGTCACGTGTAAAATAAATTTTTAATTTGAAGCAAACATTATTGTTTGCGCTGTTTATACAGTTGGCAACAGTTTAAATTAATACAGTTTTCTAAAATATGTAAATATATCTCTCGAAATGCTGAAAATTTGAATTTAAAATAGAAATAAAACCTCAAAAAATGAGTCAAATTAAAATACTAAATGCAGTCTGCACACCGGGAAATTCTGATGCATAAAATGATCTAATAAAAATGATTAAATTCCTATGTACAGTTTTTGCTCCTATAAAACTTTTTTAATGGAACGATTTTGTCCAACTTTAGCATTAAATATCTCTTAAAATAATTCTTCGATTTGAAAACTGCCTGCAGCATCAGCGTGTTTATCAAATATTTCTCTATAATACTACAGATTTTCATATATTTGTATGCAACAGTTTTTTTAATATTAACGAAGAAAGGCCATGCTTAAGCATTCAAATTGGATGCCGATCTGCCGGGAATATCTACGCAGATTTTCATTGGTCCATTTCCAAATAATTTTTTTTTTATATATATATAGAAGGATAAACATGTGTGACACATTGTTGGAAAGATAAAAGTTTAAACTATTTAATGATATAGAAAAGTAAAGATAGATTTTTTGATTGAATTTTGCTTTCCCGTCCCCCTTAAGGAAATTCCTGTAAAATCAACTGGTGCTTCTCTAGTGGGCTTCTTTGGTTTCGGTTTATTAAAGAGAACCTTAGGAAAACGACATCCAAGAACACTGACCGGACTTTGGAAAACGGTCTAAGAGGAATGGGGTAAAAATAACATCAAATTACTAAGAAAAAGTTTACTTCCATGAAAAATACGAGCTAGAGCTATTGTCAAGAACTATGACTATAAGATAAAAGCAAATCGCCGCAAAAAATACGGCATTTATACTTAAAACTTAACTATCAAAATTGTTTCCGTAAAGTACGAACGACCTTCTGTATATTTTTGAGTATATAGATATACATTTAAAATATCAGTAGAGGAATCAATCTAACTGCACATTACCAATGTAAATAACACGCATAAGTATATTTGTGCATATTTTTGATAGCATAAAATATATAGATGAACAGAAATCTTCATTTCCTTTTTTCAAAATGGTAAAACAGCATCCTTCAAGAACTGAAAGATTCATAGTCCGTACAGAGTATTAATATGGGCGAGACAACAATATACAATACCGTTATCGTTATAAAAACGTTACTTTTTTTTTTTTTTTTTTTAGTCTATTATCTATTTTTGTGAAAATACAAAGTTGTTATTAAAACCATAATACAGTTACAAATTCATTTTATTCCAAAATATCCCAATATTAGGCATTCATATTCTTCAGCCATATGAGAATATACAGTCTGTTACAAAAGTATAAGACCACAACATATTTTGCTGTTTAAGTAATTAAAGAAATATTTCAATCAAAATAAAGAATATTTTATGTTAGTACATCAAGTTTTTAGTAAAATGTAGCAACTTAGAGAAATGAAATTAATTCGGAAAAAATAAAACATCAATATAACAAAAAAGTTTCAAAAAGAACTGTTACAAAATTATAGGACCACCTGTGGTATAGAACAGTTTTCTCAAATTTAGTAAGATGTTGCTCCACCATTTCTCTGAATAACTTCAAACACACGATTTGGCATAGTGTTTATTAATTTTTTACTGAAAGATTTGGGAATATTGTCCCATTTCTCCATAATGGCCATTTCTAATTCATATGTTGAATGATGTTGTTTTTTATTTTCATACACTTGGCGAGACAAATAACCTCGCAAGTTTTCTATGGGGTTTAGGTCGGAGCTTCGACTTGGCCAAAGTAAAACATTAATATTTTCTCTTTTAAACCACTCTTTTGTTGATTTCGATGAATGGCTGCGAGCATTATCTTGTTGAAACTTCCATTTTGCACCTCCTAAAAGTGGTCCGAAGGGTATCCGACTTCGAAATAGCATCCGTTGATAACTGTCCGAGTTCATTTTTCCTTCAACTCTTTGGAGATCGCATTTTCCTGCATAGGAAAATGCGCCCCACACCATAACGGAACCGCCTCCCATCTGCCTACTGAAGAACTCGCGAGATCTTTGCCTTAAAATATGCCAGTAGTAATTATTGCCGTCTGGACCATTTAGATTGAATTTTTTCTCGTCTGAAAACAATATATTTCTCCATGCAGAGTTCCAGGACATGACATTTTTTCCCACTTAAGACGAGCTTCTTTGTGACATTTCAGGAATAGTGGTTTACTTTTTAATTTGCAACGAATAACACCAGCATTAGATTTCAAACTTCGCCACACGGTTGCATGTGATACCTTTTTAGTCATCTGTTGTGTTATTTTACGAGTCGACTGGTATTTTTTCGTTGCCAGTTTGACAATCCGCCTATTATCACGATCTGATAATTTCTTTTTACGACCAGATCGTTTATGCGTTCCATACAATTCATTTTTACTTAAAACATTATGAATCGCAGTTTTAGAACGATTAATAATCTTACTTATTTCACGTTCAGACTTTCCTTTTCCTTTGTAGAACCACACTCTTCTCACTTCTATTTGAGACAGCTCACTCCGACGAGACATTTTACTAATAAATTCAAAGAATCAGATACTATTCAGAATTTCTCCACTTTATTCTTCTTTTTAAGTTTTACAGATTGTTTAGGTTACAGTTAAATTCTGAATTAAAAATAAAATAGTCTGCTTTATTAATAATATGAGTGGTCTTATATTTATGAAACAGCGGATTTGCGTAAAATCGTTTGGCATGAAACAAAAAATTATTCAAACTTTTTTTTTTCCTGGGCTAAATAAACATTATAGAGTTATGTCTTTTCGTATAACTACTTTTAAATTCAAACTAATATTTTCTTTGTTGAAAAAAGGTGAAATTCTAAGTGGTCTTATAATTTTGTAACAGACTGTAATGCGCTGTTAGTGAAACGAGATTTAAAATGATACTTGTTATGTCTACTTTTTTAAAAAATGGGGAAGAATAATGGCCACCTGTTTTGCTGATAAGAAATTCTGCTTACCCCCTCACCGTACAGGGGGCAAGTGCAAGAAGACAATATTACTGTTATATTATGTAACAAAATGTATGTATGTATTATATAACAAAAAGCTATTATTAAATACTTTTCAATAGTATTTCCTTAATGTGTTATTTGTTGTAACGTTATTCCATGTTATATTTTATTCACTTCATTTCATTTAAATCAGTAAAATATGCAGATAATAGATGTATATTAGCAAACGTACGAAAAGAAAAAGAAAGAAAAAATCGTAAAAATAAAAATAAATTTTACGCTAAAAACTATATTACTAGAGAGAGGGGCGGGGAGAAATGATAACGTATGATGTCGTAAGTGGGGGAGGGCATCCAAAATTGCCAAAAACTCGATAACGTTATATATGTACTGCTCCTTAATCGATAACATAAAATTCATGTAAAAAATACACATATTAAACTAAATAAATTTCAAAGAAATAAAATGCACTTTATATATTTTTATTATTGAAAATCCGCTGAGGCTAAATACCGTTACAGGAAATTAGTTATTGCTTCATTCCTTTTATGTATCAATATTTTTTACTTATACTTAACCCAGCTATCTTCGGGCGAAGTAATACCATTAATTTGCGTCAATTAATATTCAATTTAGATTTACGTGCATCGATGGAGTTGCAACATCTGCTAGGTTAGAAAAGCAAGTTTTGAGATTATTATGTACATAAACCACTATCTTTGTGAAATTCAGAGTTTCTTTTCTTGCCTTTTTTATTGTATTTTGTTGTCTCGTCCACATATTACTTTATACGGAAGAAATACTAAATCATGACTAGGAATTTTTCAGTTCTTGAATAAGTCTGTTTTGCTGTTTTGATAAAAGGAAATGAAGATATCTGTTTATCTATATACAGGGTTAGCTTAAATGATTCATCAGGATTCAAAGCGCTGTGTATTAGGAGGTATACGACCTACCAAGACGGGTGAAATATGACAAGTTACATACACTCACCAACTTTAATAGCCAGCTTCGTGGCTTGCGTGCAGGAACGCATCACTGCTGCTGTGACGGACATTGACAGAAACATGCTACTGAACGTATGGACGGAACTGGATTACCAATGTGTGTCTTGTGACTAAGGACACACACATTGAACATTTGTAGTACGTACCTGAAAATTGGTGAATGCATGTATCTTTTCATATATCACCCGTCTTTGTAAGTCGTATACTTGTAAATAAACTGTCTTTTGAACCACGATGAATCATTTAGATTAACTCTGTATTTTATGCTATCAAATTATATACACAAATATACCTAGGTATACTTAAGTATACTTAAGTAATAATTAGGTATGTTAATAATACTTAGATATGTATTGTCACATTCGTAATATGCAGGTAGATAGATTCCTTTATGGATATTTGAAATGTCTGATCTTGTGAGTATTTCTCGTTTAATACTAAGTAAGCCTTCATTGAGTTCATTTTCCTTTAAAGGGACTCGGAACAATACCAATATCGAAATTTCTTAAAAATTTTGATTTTCAGATATTTATCTCAACTCATATTATATGAGGACCCCAGAAGCCAGGAGCTATAGGCGACCAAATTGAAAAACTAAGCTAAGTGCGGAGGCTATCTGGAAATAAGGCTATTTCTTTGGAACCTGCACTTCAAAATCAAGGCAAAATTAGTTTTGCAAGATGTCATGTCGTACAGGATTAAAACTTTCTTTTCACATTTTAAAACATATTTTTTATTCCTATAAAACATACATGAATAAATGCATAAAGAAGTAATAGTCTATAATAATTACAACCTTCCTAATCAACGATCAATCTTTAGTCAATTTTCTTCATTTCAAACCTTTCTGAAACTCTTAAAACAGAGAGTTTAGCTCTGTTGTTCCTAATATAACCTTACTAGCTGTTTAACCCTTTCTACGCAAGGGAGTTCATGAATTTAATTCTAAAACCAAAATTAAAAATAACTATACGATTTAGTAAAATATTTTTCTACTACTGCGAATTTTTTTAATGAAATTTAATTCAGCAAGTTACTATGACAGCAGACGACAAAACAATACCTTTGGAATAAGGGAATAAATAGAATAAAAAGTTTTGTAGATGTTTGTGATAAAATGTTTGTCTTTATTTTTTAAAAATTTGTAATAATTAAGCGCAATTAAATAATCTGTAATTAGTTGCATGTGAGGTAAAAGAATTATTGTAATACCCGCTGGAATTTTTAGTATTGCAGCATGGCGTACATAATATGTATATCTTTAACTATTTGTATGTGAGGTAAAAGAATTATTGTAATACCCGCTACAACTTTTTAGTATTGCTGCGTGGTGTATGTAATATATATCTCTCACATTGGTTAAAGAACTCGCGCGATTACGGGTTTAACATTAAAAAAAAAAAAAAAGGATTTTATTGTGAATTTTTAATTATTTGCAGCTGCTATAATGAGAAATATTTAAATTTGATAGGAAATTGCTACTAAATTGGTGATTTTTGATTAATTAAAAGTTAACTATAAATTATTTCGATTGCGGATTGCTTCAGTTGCCTCGGCTGTGTTTTAATACAGATGCACATAACATTTCACAATTCTGGCTTCCAAACTGTGGATTTGTATAGCATTAGAGACCGAAAGACAAATTTTTATTTTTATATATTAGATTAGTGGTATCGGCACTTCTTTACACGAAACAATGTTACATGTAAAGCTTAATCTCCAATTAAAATTGCTTGCTAAACTTTTTTACATCGACTGTCATATACTATTTATTAAATTTTATTGGAAGCAGCATTATAAGAGATTGTACGGTAAAAGAAAGTAAAGAAAGTTAAACTTATGTATTTCTGAATGATAAAGTCGGTGGAAATCACGCCATTTTGTAAAATTGCTATAAAAAGCTAATATTAAAAAAAAGGGCTTAAGGATTTAAAATATGACGACGCTTTCACCAGGTTAGTTTTTCCCACGAAATAATACTTGTCGAAATGAAAAAATAATACATCACTTCATGAACCATTAGCCCAGTGGTAGAGGAGGCAAAAAGGCCGAATTTGGAATTAATTAGGGAAAAGCTGGAAATTGTTTTAATCAATTTAGTTTATATCTAGAATGAATAAGCTACGTTTTCCCCCTCGTAGTAGCTGAGCGTTAGAAAATATGTATAGATTTATAGTAATAAAACACGAATTTTTGCATACGATAACAATATCTCAAAACAGCTAACTCTGCCTAAAACATTGTCAATACAAATGTTGTACAGCTTAAAATTCTGAGTAAAATGAGTACCTACACTTAATATTTTTGTTGAACATTAAGGTCAAAATTCTACTTTAAAGTTTTAGACCCGTGGTCAGGGGGTTGAACACAGAATTAATTAGAGAAAACCGGAAATTGTTTTAATCCCTTCATTTTAGGTCTAAAATGAACGTACTTTCTTCCTCGTACTTGTGTGAATGTTAGAAAATATGTACATATTTATTTTCGAAAAACACGTTTTTTTTAATTACCTAATATCTCAATATCTCAAAACAGCTAGCTTTATACAAAACATTGTTAATGCAAATGTTGTAGAACTTGAAATTCTGAATAAAATGAGTACCATCATTAATATTATTGTTCAACATTAAGGTCGCAATTCTATTTCAAAATTTTTCAAATCAAGAGCTTGAAGCCAGGAGAGACTAAGTTAACTTAACAATATCTCAAAATTGCGGTCTTAATATTGAACAAAAATATTAAGTGTAGGTACTCATTTTCATCAAAATTCGAGGCTCTACAACTTTTGTATTGACAATATTTTTGATAGAGTTAGCTGTTTTGAGATATTGTTAAGTTAACTTGGTGTCCCCTGGCTTCTAGCTCTTGATTAGCGATTAAGGCAAAATTTTGAAATAGAATTGCGACCTTAATGTTGAACAAAAGTCTTAATGACGGTACTCATTTTACTCAGAATTTTAAGCTCTACAACATTTGTATTGAGAATGAATTTTATAGAGTTGCTGTTTTGAGATATTGTCAATGTAATTTAAAAAAAAAAGTGTTTTTCGAAAATAAATATGTTCATATTTTCTAACATTCACCCAAGTACGAGGAAGAAAACATAGTACGTTCATTTTAGACCTAAACTGAAGGGATTAAAGCAATTTTCAAGTTTCTCCAAATTAATTCTGAGCTCAACTCCCTGAGCACGATGCTCAAACTTTAAAGTAGAATTGTGACCTTAAAAAAAATATTAAGTGTAGGTACTCATTTAACTCAGAATTTTAAGTTGTACAACATTTGTATCGACAATGTTTTTGACAGAGTTAGCTGTTTTGAGATATTGTTAAGGTATGCAAAAAAAAAACGTGTTTTTTAACTATAAATCTCTACATATTTCCTAACGTTCACCTAGTACGGGGGGGGGGGGATGTAGCATATTCATTCTAGACCTAAACAGAAGGGATTAAAATAATTTCCAGCTTTCCCCTAATTAATTCCGAATTCAACTCCCTAACGACTGGGCTACATGTAAAGATATGTATTTTAATTTATTTAAAACATGAAATCGCTTAACGAAATCTGCTATTATTGTACATTTAGATAAACATTGAAACACTAATTTTATTAAATACTAACTTTCAAGTAAGAAATTGTATTTAAAATATAAACTGAAATTGCATTTTGAAATTAAGCCCTTTTGATGCAAAACCTTATTTTAATATTTACTTATTAAAATGAATGCTTTTCATGAAAAAATATTACATTATTTTTACCCGATAAAACTTTTTACTACAAACGTCTTTGTGAAATGTTTAAGCTGCCAATGGTTAAAACTAATTAATTAAAATAGTATATGCTTTTTTTAAAGTCAATTTCTATGAATAAGGGACAATAACTAATATCCACTTCTATGCACGGAAATTATATTTATATACTTGGTTGTAAATCACAATATGTTGACAGACGATTTTCGCTTTTTATTTGTCTCTGTGGAATAAATTCATTCACGAAGCTTCAATGTGTGAAAATATGTTTTTAGTTTTTGGAAAATTTACTTTCTTTTTCTATTTTAAAGAGAAAATAGCCTCAAAAAATATATTAATCCGTTTTATTTCACCTTTTTTCCACAAAAAATGTTTTCTCCTGATAATCATAAAGTGGATATGAATGAAAACTCTCATTTGTGTGTAATTTATTTATTCACACTTTTTAATCAGTATTAGTAAAAAGTATTTCTGTTGTTCATTTTAAATATGCTGTCATCCATTTATCCATTTTCATTAGTTACTAATATTCGTGCCCCTTGTATTATTAATGCATACTTGAAAAAACCTGTTTTATTTCAAACTAGCTGACTTGCCCAGCGTTGCCCGGGTACGTCAAAAAACAGCACTAAATTGCGAAGAAGCTCTGAAAATCACAATATCTTCAAAAAATGTTAAATCGCTGCACAAATTTCGAAAATAGAAAAAAAAAATTATCTATTGTGTTCGAAGATTGATAGTTGATTCATTTCACTAATGTGAAAAATGGTAGAAAATCGCTAAAATACACAAACAATCACATACGAAATTCTCGAAAAATTCGAAAATTGCTAAAGGAAATCCGAATAAACTTTATTGAAAAGATGGCAGAAATTACTTTAGTATCATAGGTCAAAAATGGAAAATCATAAAACTGCAGCAGATCGCGAAGAAACGTAAAAATCGAATTAAAAATCACAAAAAGTTCAAAAATCCCAATTTACTATAATTGAATAAAAGTTTCAAATCTAAATTTTTTGACCTGCGGGCTCTCTTAAAATTTATGTTTTGGAAAACATGATAAGCATTGTATCATGTTACTTTTATTCATAATTTAATTTACATGGATTCCCTTAAATATAACTAAAATAATTATTTAAGTTAATATTAGTTTTTGTTGCATTAAAATATCTGATTTTGTTGATTTTCTGTAAACAAGTAATCCCTATTGGTTTACAATGGAAGTCTATGGGAATTTGGCGAAATATTAGAGGTATCGCCAAATTGGCGTCACTTTTGGCGACTAATTTTGGTCACCAAATTTGGCGATATATCGTTAAGTTGGCGACAAACTTGGCGGCATTTGATGACAGAACTGTTTCTCCTCTATGATAACCCCCTTATAGGTATTGAGATGCATTTAATGCTATTCAATAATTGCGTAAAAAATTCGCTAAAAATTCAAAAATCGCTGTGCGAATTCCGAATAAACTTTTTTGAAAAGAGAACAAAATTTACTAAATTGAGTTAAAAGAAAGAAACCGTATTCTTTTCACTAATGTGGAAAAATCGCCTCGAAACTTAAAAAAGCGCTAAAAAGCGCATAAAAAATTAAATTTAAAAAAATCTAATCAAAAAATCGAAAATCGGGCTTCTAGGTGAAAAACTTCATATATAGACGTACTTTTCTCCCAAAATTTTGTAGCTCTACGTGCAACGGTCTCTCCAGAACACCATCGACACACTCACACACTAACTTCTTTCCTTATTATTATAGATATGACGTCATATTTTTCCAAGCGACATATTTTCTAAATAATATAAATATTTTTCATTATTACTTACCCATCATACGTATAGGATAAGTCTTGTAATCGTTTTAAAAATTGAAAAAAAATTTGTGATGGATTTACACGTTTCAGTCACTGGAGATTCCGAAAAACATATTTTTAGATTTAAAAAAAATGCCGTCCGTCTGTCTGTATGTGTGTGTGTGTGTGTCTGTAAACGCTCTATCTCCCGAACAAATTGTGATAGAGACTTGAAATTTGGTGTATACTTAGGAAGTAATAATGGGAAGAAGCCTATTGAATATCAGCAACCTCGATTATCCGGAACTATTTTTTCGGACTTTCGAAATATTTGTTCTGCTAAAAGGTATACAAAAATTTTCGAAATTGTTTATTTGAAGAAGTGAATATAAAAGACAATAAAACACATAAATTTTGCACAAAGAATGAAGTCGATCGGATAATAAGTTACCGAGATATTTGTAATCATATTTTTCACACTCTTCGATTTTTCATGACCCTGTATTTAATTCAAATTTCAATTCAAAGCTATATTTTAATTGGAAATGAGACGCTTAATCCGACACAGTAAACTGTTAGTTAATATGAGTATAATTTTTGGAGTTATAAGGATGTTTCTCTTACGCAATTCGACCCAAAACTATCGCCAAAGTATAAGATTAAATGCCAATAATGGCCTATCGTAAATGTCACATTCATTTGACATTAAACACGTTTCACGTGTTTGTTGCGTCATTAAATGCTTTTTAATTCGACGTTTTATTTGTATTATTATTAATATTTTACTAATTTATTTGTTCTTTCGTTATTTAAAATAAGAATTATGCCAATCTATATATATGTTCCGTCGCCAAATGCTGCCAAGTTTGTCTCCAACTTGGTGATATATCGCGAAATTTGGCGACCAAAATGAGGCACCAAAAGTGACGCCAACTTGGCGATATCTCAAATATTTTGCCAAATTCCCTTAGACTTGCATTGTAAACCAATAGGGTTTACTTGCTTACAGAAAATCAACACATTGAGATATTTTAATGCAACAAAAACTAATATTAGCTTAATATTTTAAACTATATTATATTGCTTATATTTAAGGGAGTCCTATTAAATTAAATTATGAATAAAAGTAACATGATACAATGCTTAGCATGCTTTCCCAAACATAAATTTTAAAGGAGACCAAACTGGTCACCAAGGGCGGCTAGTTTGTATAATTTTGCGAGTAGTTTGGCGATTTATATAATTAATCGATATGGGTCGGCGGGATAATCAGTTAATACCCTCAATTCAGTAACAGAGCATTACTATGTATTAAAATATTTAAATGTACGTTTAAATTGTATTTTTGAATTGCAATGTATTTTATAAATAGTTTACAAATGTTTTATTTTCATATTTTATACTATGCATATCCATGATAGGTAAGTATTACGGTGGCTCCCAACGACTACTTATTCTTTCTAATTATTACGCCATTTTTGCTAGAAAACCTCTTACTAACGTAACAGATATTCATGTTTCAAGTATAATAAAAAATATTCATTTTTTAATGTTTCAAATATGATATGATATTAATTTTATTTTGATTACTTTGTATTAAATTTTTTCGCTTGGGAATTGTTTAGAAAATTAATTATCGAGGAAAAAGTATTATTCCGGGTTTTTATTTTCTTGGCAACGTTAAAGAAATATGGTTAAATATTACATGAAAATTGTCAATTGATTGTGTGTGAAAAATAATGAAATTTTGGATTATTAAGCAAAATATTTGAATAAATAAATTAAACATAGCCTATGTTCATTCCCGGGGCGTAATCCATCTGTATCCAAAGATTAGTTAATTAATTCATATTCATCCGTTTAGATGCTGACTTCATTGAAACTTTCGGACACACATTCACATTTATAATATTATAAGGATAAGGATGTTTATGATACAATAAATAACGTTAAATATTTTGGTTCACTAGATTGAACTATACGTTATTAATTGCATAAAAATGAGATACAACCCTTTTAAGCTCTTGGGAAACATGTCTTTACAAAAAAGAAAAGCAAGAAAATTTTGAGCATCTTTATATTGTTTCCTTTTATATGTATTCATGACTGATCTTAACCATAAACTGCAATATTGTAAGATCGCTCTTTAAAGCGACTTCCCACATGTTATCTATTATCACACATTATGTTTGTGAGACCGTATGTAATAACATCAAAAATGGTGATAAACTAGATTGCATTGCATCTAATTTATCGAATAAATTAAAGACACAAATATTTTCGTATCTGTTCAGAATTACTTCTGATCTAGAAAGAAATGTAAACTAATGTATATTAATCTGATAGTAACAACATTTTTAAAAGTGCCAGAATATTACTAGTATATTATTTAAGCCTGTTTTTCTGATGAGACAAAAAAGAAAAAATAACTCAATCTCCCATAATAAAAATTCGGAAATCTTCTAGGTTCATATTTTCCCAAGAACATTTATTAAAAAAAAATTTTTTTTTACTCGTTCATTAATAATGTTTGTTATTCTATTAATTTACTTCTCTTACACAAAAATCCAATATTTTCATCATAATATCAATTTAATTATTGAAACAGTCAACAAAAAACTACTTTCTTCATTTTGCCTCTTTAACACAACACCAGTTCTTCTTCTATTAATTTTCATTCTAATAAATCTTTGTAGCATTTAAATTTCTTATTGTATTTTAATTAATGCCTGTTAATTAATAAGCTACAATCTAGTGAAGTAACATTCAAATGTCAACGTTTCCATCCAGATTTAATAAAGGATTTGCAATAAAAACAAATGCTTTTATTTTTTCCCCTTTTTCCGTAAGAAATAATTTCTTGCGTTGCGTGTGTTATTTTCATCATACCCGTTCGCACGTTATACCTTCAGAGAAAAAGATTGATTATTTGTACGCCTTTGAAGAATGATATTAGATAAAAGGAATGGGTTTTATCTTTATGTGTTCATTTTCGGGTATTAGAATATTCATTTAGAATTGTTTCCTATGGTTAAAGATTATGTTTGCATTAATATGTTAATTCAAGGAAATTAAAATAAATGCAAGAAGAGAAAAACTTCTTTAATAACAATTTTTTGCTTTAAATAATTGCTGAAATGCTTCAGCTGTAATTAAACAAGGCATAAAAATTAGTGGTTCAAATTCAAGAGATTTACGCAGCTTGGACATCACGTATACGTACAGCTCATCCCGAAGGGGTTAAGCTATCTTTATTTTAAATACTCTTTAAAATTTTCGTTTATGGGCACCTACCTTACAAAAAGTATCTATCCTCAAAATTTTACGATATACGATTACCAGTTGAAGTTCGGTATTTCGTGGCTATCATTGTTAGTTGTTTCTCTGTCACTTGTATGGTTTTCATACTTGCCTTACAAATATCACTATGGCTATTCAATAAACCCCCATATAAAGATGTTCCTTTTAATATTAACATCTTCCTCTCAAAATTACACAATTAACAATGTAGAATTCTTGATAATCTGGTCAACTAATAACGAATTGTAATAAAACACACATACTACAATACATATTAAAACACACATACATACATAACTAACGCCTGCATTCAACCAATAACGAATTGATTCATTAGAATATTAAATAGCGGGTCAGAAAATACAAAGATAAGTACGGGAGATATGGACCACAGTGTGAGATGGACTTGTCAAATATTTCTTCAATGTGGTATCCCACAGATGGTGCAACTATCTTAGTCAGACACTTTAAGCTATTTTGCGTGGCGTGCAACTTTTTGCTTCTCAAAAAACATAATATTTTTTCAGCTAAAAATCATTATTGCTTTTGGTAAGTCAAATAATTTTATCACATGGTTATATTTGTGCATTTAAATATTTTGGTTTATATGCGATCTATCTAGTTTTAACAGTGTAATCTCTCGGAGCATTTGGGCTTCTAAATAACTTAAAATGACGACGTAATATCTAGTGTAGAGTCGCGATGGATTATACTCCTCACCTATGCGATCGGGTTTTCTGTCGAGAGGAATAAACCATATAATCTTGAGTTTCAAATTTAGCTTTTTAAAGAGCTGAATTTAAAATAGTAAAAGACGGTATTTTTCTGTTTTCAGAAAATACCGACTACCTATAAGGAAAGGGCAGCTGACGTCACTGTTGGTCGAATTATTGTGAGTCAGCAAGAAAAACCTGTCCGTTCCTTATTACTCCTACTATACACATAATGTGGGGAAATTTGATTGGTCTACGTTTAAGAGGTCTATGATACGATTAGCCTATGTCGCCAAGACGATTCGTGCAATGGTCGCTATGACAAAAATGTAGTGGCAGATTGGTTGACGGAAGTGTTTGTTTGTAAACATGCCCTTTCCTTATATTAGAAAAAGTTCATACCTGACATGGATATAAGCATTCAAGAAATGCGTGATGAGGAGGATGACTATTTAGAAGATTGGAACGAAAACGAATGTGTTAGATGTGACGAAAATTACAATGAGACGAAACAAAAAGTAGATTGGATACAATGTGTTTCTTGCGGGGCCGAAACTAGGGGGCAGAGGGGGCATGTGTCCCGGGCACCAGAACAAAGAGGCGCCAAATGAAGAATTATACCTTTGGAATGGATCATTTTCTTCTGATGGAGCGAGGGCTTCTATTATTATGAAACAGCCATTATAAATGAAGACTTAGATGAAGATGAAAGAGCAGCCGTAAAAAGTTAGAACTCTGATTTTCTAGTCAAAATGGGAATTTTTTTTTTTTTTTTTTTTTTTTTTTTTTTTTTTTTTTTTTGACAAAAAAAATTATGGCCATTTAAGTTCATTTAATTTTAATGTAATGAAAGTAAACTTTTATAAATTTAATAGATGTGCAATAATTTCAGTATTTTATTGTGGTTCATCTTACCCGGAGTAGTCTGAGTGAGATGGATCACATGATAAAAAATTAAAAAAAATTATAAAAGGAATTCCTTTAAAGATATTAACTTTTGCATTAGGACATTTTAAAGAAACATCATACACTATACATATATATGGTGAAAAGTAAAATTTGTATAATTTGTTTATGGCTTTTAGAATGCGAAGAAAAAACGTGGTCCATCTTTCCCGTAATTACCCTATACTACTAAAATTTATTAGTATAATTAAATTAGCTCAAATGTCATGCATGTTTAGAGTTTTACTGTTATATCTCGGAGATTCTTATTTATAATGTAGTATCCAAAAGAGTAAGCGGCAAGAATACCATCATTTATAGTATGTTTACCTATCACTGCTCAGAATAGTTAAAAATTAAAAAGTTACCAAGTTATCTTAATTGCCTGACGAAACTTAAAAGTACTTTTGTTAACATTATTTTTTAATGTATCTTTTTCATACCAGAAAAATATGTAAGATATATTAGTATGTTACAAATAGATATTTATATTTAAATTTAAAACATTTTATTTTTAAACATTTAAATTGTTTGTGTGATAATTATAAACTATTTTTACAAATTGTATATTTTTATTGCTTCTTTTCTACGGGTATGTCGCAACTGTAAGGCTAATGTCAGAGACGAACGTCTTTTTGCACTTTTTTCCCTCTCGTACACCATCCCTATACCTTCGCTAGCATGTGTAGGGATGGTGTAAGAAAGAAAAAAGCGTGCAAAAAGACGTTCATCTGACATTAGCCTTAAGCTTGATATATATTCTCTCGCTTCTATACATTCTATGTGAACATGTGCGGTTTTGTACATATTCGATGTGGAATAAACCAAATTTCATAATCTAAAAAGTGCTTAATACATATTTATTCCTTAAAATAGCAATTTATTTTAACAAACAGATAAAAATTTGCAAAAAGACGACAAAACATTACTGATTTATTTATTTATATTGCATTGCTAATAAACACACATATCTTTCGGAAAATTTAGACAACCCTAATTCCGTAGTATTTTCTAGCTCTGTATGTAAAGGCTTAACATACCGGAAAAGATTCATTTTATCTTAAAGATGTTAATATTAGACACATATCAAGGAGCGACCATCCCTTGGAAGTGAAGAAGATTCTCCAATAATTTTATTACAGATTACGAAATATAGAACAGGTTTTGATCTCTGTAATAACATGAAAGGTAGATGAGAATTCGGGAAATAATTACTATAGCTTAAGAATGGACAAATTCTAAGAAACAATATTAAAGATCAGAGACAGTAATTTACTTTCATATTTGGAGTTTGGTATGATACACATTATGATAAATTGTTGGATAAAAACAATTATTGATAATAAAAATTGATGGCATTCATTGTTGCCTCCTTCTTGCTTATTTAAATATAAAGATAATCGATAACTTTCGGTAAAAATGAAATAAATAAAATATTATGTTCGCATTTTTTAGAAATTTTTAGACCATATTTGCATAAATATTTGACCATTTTTATCATGCACATAATCCACACTCTAGTCATGAGTTATTAATTACTTGAAGTGTAAAAAAGTGTAGTTACTAAGAAAGCTGCAGCACCGCAGGTATGAAAAAAAGAACATTTCTGACGCATTATTCTTTTTTGTTTAATTTAATAGATAAGAAAAGGCAACTGAAGATAGAAAACTACTGCCATGATAAAATAGTAGAAAGAAACTTTTCTGACGTCTGCCTGGTGAATGCAAAAGAAGATAAAAAAAAACATAAGAAAATTGGACTGTAGTAACAAAGATGACTATTTTCACGTGAACGATTTGTAACCTTCGAGAAGAAGATAGGTAGAACACCTCTTCGCAGACCATTAAATGAATATCTTCTATAAATTAATGGCAAAAGACCGTTTTAATGAAGAACAAAAGGAATTTGAAATGAGCAGTAAATCATAATGCGACACCATGGGGAAATGGCGACACCAATTCACTGGGAAATGTGTAAAAATCCTATGCTAAATTATTAAGATTTTGTGTCAACTTAATATGCAAGAAATCATAAATTTGCGAATAAAGATGTTGATATATTGTAACTTCGTACATGATGTATGGTGTCTATAACGTTGCTATGACTCACAGGAAGTCGCGACTGTCGCGGTGACAGTGGGATAGTACTGCGACGTCACGAATACGGCTGTAATATAATAAATATTTTGACCATGGCATTTGTGATCGAAATGCAAAAAATACAAAATATCTTTTAATTTGTTTAGGTTACATTAATATATATTTTATTCATTAAAAATAGGATTTTGTCTTTTGAAATAGAAATTTATTAATTTAAATTTGAATAAAATGTTGATGTCTTAATCCTGGTAGACTTTTTTATTTAGAACAAGGTAAATTGCCTTTGATTAGCAATAGAAGTAAATGTAAAATAACGATGTAAAATATTTCTACCTAAATCTCTTCGCTCAAGATATATGTCCTTTGTAGCAATATGTGTTTTTCACTGATTTTAGGAATCAGATTAAAAATGCACTAAACGACATTGGAGTCAGATCGCTGGGAAGTATCATCCACATCACTCGATTCAAGTCATAAAATACCATAGTGATTTCATTGGTCGTCACAATATTGAGCAAGTCCCGATCTTAAGCATATAGACATTATCGGATGCAATTTGTGGTATGGTATTCATTAGTGGAAATGTTAGAGTGCAATTAGGCTAATAACACAACCAGTCTACGTAACAAATGAGTATAGTCACACCAGTGACATCTTTATTTCGTCACTTACTCAACTACTGAAATGAGGGCTGTAAGAACTTTATTTGGGAAACAGAACCCAAATTAGTACATCTACATTTGGAATTAATTTAGGACAGAGAGGGTACAGTACAGTTGATTTCCATCCAATGCCTCAATCTGTTTTCATGCAATTGATAACAGATTTGTGTGACTTTTTGATATGTAAAAACAAAGGATAGATTAACAATGGCAGTAAATGCTACAAACTCAAGTGGTGTACTCAAAAATTTTGATCTCGAAATTTGATTATGAAGTAAGATACTTCAGAGTTGTCAACGTGAAGCTAGAAAGCGCCGTGGCAGTCTTTCGAATGTCTCTCATTAATTGTTTTTTTTTTATTATTAAAATCCATTTTAAAAGATTCTTTCTTTAAAAGCATTAATTAATTTTATTCACTCAGAAACATCTAATTTTAAATTTACTGTAATTTATATTTCTACTTCATTTTTTTCACGGAGTTTATGCATTGTAGCAACCTTCTGACTATGACTATGAGATGTTATGCATCGTATACGCCGTGTATGTGTGTATCATTACCATTACTACTGTGGGATAATGCAGGTTTTGAGTTATGTAAATTCTTGTGTCCTTCATTGTTTGCCACAAGATGAGCTGCCTATGACTGTACTGAACGGTTTTAATGAAAGGTTTAGCAGGCCTGATATGTACTACTAAGCATGATACATGATATTTCTCTCTCTCCCTCTGAGTATTCGTAAACATATTTTCGCCTTGGATTTCATCAATTACTTTTCATGTACTAAGATTTCTTTTTACGCTATTTTATAAAAATTAAATATTGCGTTAGTGATAGAATATCATAGTTAGACTGCCAATGTGAGTAATAAAACATTGATTAATTCTCTTAATAATAAAGTATTACTTAGAGCTAGATTAAAATTTCGTTTCACAACATCAGAAAGCGATATTTCACTTTGTAATTTACTTTCCGAATTTATTAAATCAGTTCTAGAACGAATACTGCTTTTTAACTTTGGAATCACCAAATAAGAATTGTACGGCCAATATCGTGAAAGTGACAGCTATAAAAAATAATTTCCTGCTTTGCATGTGTTATTTTCATCACATATTTATTGCACCTCTGTCTCCTAAGAAAATAAATAATTGTTTGTGTTTCTCTGATGAATAAGAATAGATAACAATTTTGGATTTCTTTATTTGATTCTTGGATATCTTAAGGGTATGATGTCTTTTGAGATTTTTTTATTACACTAGAATATCGTTACAACAAATGTCACTTTATTTTAACACAATCAAACTGATTGGTAAAGTTATCATACGAATTGAATATTTCCAACTGAGCGTAAAAATGCCCTGGCCGGGAATCGAACCCAGATCCTTGGCTTACAGGGTCAATGCTCTACCATCTAAGCTATCTGGGCCGACAACCGGTGAGCATATTTCGCTCAGATAACCTTATTGGTAATAACATGTGTTCTGTCGTGCAGACAGCTCAACAGAACAAACCGTAGGTAAAGGAGCTCCATAAAACGATGGGTACATAGATAAAATATTATAATAAGCTATTAATACTACTATTATGTTAAACTATTATAAAATAACTACTCTAATCACTGATAAACAAATTTTAACGAATTTTCTGTTTCTTTATATACATTGGGTGATTCTTATAGATTTCAAGCTGCTGAAAAAGAATATGTTTGTAAAAATTTTCTATCACCTTCCAATTTTGAGAAATTTCATTTATACGCTTCGGAGTATGTAGGCATCGTATAGGCATTATAATTATATTACATTATTCTCTTACATGCGTTTGATTCACACAAACAGTCTTTTTTCTTATTACAACGATAGAAGATACAGCAAGAGAGTAGAAACAGATGTCCCCCTAATAAATTTTATGTTAGCGACCTTGAACAGACAGCGCTAGCCGGCCCCACAGTATTTGGCTTTAACGCAAATCCGTGACAGTTGAAACTTATCTTTCGGGGCGAGTACATTGCTATTTCTTTGTTCTGTAAGACTTTTTACTTAAATTTTGATTATAATTATCCTATTTTCCTCTAAAATATGTGAAAAATGTCTAGAGGATGCGTTAATGAACCCGATTCTTTTTGCTATGTGTGCGGGGAGCTAACTTTGAAAAAGCATCGATGCGCTTTCTCGCCAATAAAGACTGCCTATCACATGTACTTTGGATGTAAAGTAGGTGAACAAGATAAGAAATGGGCACCTCATTCTTGATGTACACGATGTGCTACAAACCTCCGGGCGTGGATGAAAGGTACAAGAAAGAGTTATGCCCTTTGCTATACCCATGATATGGCGCGAGCCGAAGAATCATATAACTGACTGCTACTTTTGTTAAAATTAAAGGATTCTCTGCAAGAAGTAAACATAAAATTAAGTACCCGGACTGAGATTCAGCAATGCGACCAGTATTACATAATGATGATTTACCAATACCGAAACCTCAAGCGAATTTTACATATGACGATACAGCAGTAGAAATGGAAATTGATGAATCTGAAACTTCCTCTACATCTGATATAAACTATTCTCCTGGCATAGATGAAGAACCACACATAATTACTCAAGAAGAATTAAATGATCTTGTGAGAGACTTAAATTTATCAAATAAAAACTCAGAATTAAAGATGGATGAAGATTGCAAGGTTGAAATCTCCTGAAAAACAATACAAAGATATCTATTTATTGAGATCGACATAAGAAATATTCGACCTTTTTTTCAAGAAAAGGTGATTTATGCTATTGTAATGATATAAGTGGTTTAATGTCTACTTTAAATTGTCAATATAACTCGGAACAATGGCGATTGTTCATCGATGGTTCGAAAACCAGCTAGAAGGCTGTGTTTCTTCATAATGGAAATGCCCTGCCGTCTGTTCCAATAGCATATTCTTGTGAAAGAGTCTTATGAAAATATGAAGATACTGCTTCATGAAATTGATTACTCACATCATGATTGGAATATATGTGCGGATTTTAAAGTAATTGCCATTCTTATTGGTATGCAACAAGGTTATACAAAATATTGCTGTTTCCTATGCGAGTGGGATAGCAGAGCAAAGCATGAGCATTGTATAAAAAAGAAGTGGCGAGAGCGCAAACAATATATTGCAGGTGAAAAAAATATCCAAAACGTTAATCTAATCGATAAAAAGAAAGTTATTCTTCCAACTTTACACATAAAGTTGGGATTAATGAAGAATTTCGTTAAAGCTATGAATAAAGAAGGTCGTGGATTTCAATATCTGCAAGAACAATTTCCATCGCTAAGCTATGCAAAAATTAAGGAGGGTATTTTTGTTGGCCCACAAATTAGACACCTTATGAAGGACAAAAATTTTGATGATACATTAAGTGATTTAGAAAAAGCAGCATGGATCGATTTTTAAAATGTTGTGACACATTTCTTAGGAAATCATCGAAGTCCTAACTATGAAACATTAATTAAAGATATGTTAAAAAGTTACAAAGATTTAGGATGTTCAATGTCGTTAAAAATTTACTTTTTAGCATCTAATCTAAATTTTTTCCCCGAAAATATGGGAGCTGTGAGCGACGAGCATGGAGAGCTTCCACCAGGATATTTCTGCAATGAAAACCCGATATCAAGGCAGGTGGACCCCTAATATGCTCGGAGATTACTGTTGGAACCTTATTAGGGAAGCTAGTGATTGTGCCTATAAGAGAGCATCCACAATTAAGACATTTACCGCTACATAAAGTATGAAATTTCTTATTAATGTCATTTCTTTTTACAAAAATTCTTCTATATTTTTCTGAAACTTTATAAACAATGCATATTTTCAGTATTTTAAATATTAATATTAAGCTTTATAAGTGTTTATTTAAAAGTTTGTCATTACTAAAATAGCAAATGATAAATTTCATAAGGTATATGTGTTCAATAAATACTACAAAATTCAGATTTTCAAGATTTTGAATTTTTTAAAAATCTGTGGGTGATGGTAACTTTTTAATGGCATATTCTTTCACAGCACCACCAAAAATATAAAAGTCAACACATACTTAGTTAGAAGCAGAAACCTCGTTTATCAGTGATAATTTATCTATGTACTCATCGTTTATATGAAATTCCTTTACCAGCGGTTTGTTCTGTTGAGCTGTCTGCATGACAGAACACATGTTATTACCAACAATGTTATCTGAGCAAAATATGCTCACCAGTTGCCGGCCCAGTTAACTTAGACGGTAGAGCATAGGCCCTGTAATCTGTGGAAGTGCGTTTTCAGTTGTGATACACGTTTTTAAATTGAACTTTAAAAAAAATTATTACTTCGTGTATAAAAATTCTATCGATCCTATACAGGGCTGCACAAAAGATCTCAAGTACATTTCCGTTTATACACAGAAATGGAAATTTTCTACTGTACTATTCGTTTAACTGATGTAAATTTTAGCATACTACTTACAGGGTGTCCCAAAAAGGAGTACCTATTTTTAAAAATGAATAATTAACAAACGAATGGAGTTATTAAATTTTTTTTGCAGGAAACGGATGTGTGAAGTCTGGAATTTTGTTTAGAATACTTTATTATAATAGTTCAAAATCTGACCGACAGATGGCACTACAGCACAATTTGGTGGCTATATGACAAACGAATACACCATTTTGAAGAATTTACGCAACGACAATTACTGTTTCCCTTGAAATGGTTACTACTGAACTTTCACTGACCACTACTACTTCTGTCTGGTCTTCACGCATGCTCCGTTTGTCATATATCCAACAAAATCTGCTGTACCGCCATCTGTCGGTCAGATTTTTAACTATTATAATAAAGCATTCTAAATAAAATTCCAGACTTCCTACATTCGTTTCCTGCAATAATTTTTTAATAACTCTATTCGTTTGTTAATTATTCCTTTTTAAAAATAAATACTCATTTTTGGGACACCCTGTATGTAGTATGCATACATATCAATAGATCATACACATGCTTGCAGAAAAAAAATCCCGTATATTTTTCTGACTGCTGATGGTAATAGCAGAAATTGGACTTTCAAATGCGATATGTGTTTTTCAAATTATTTATTTAGACATCATATTTCACCTTCATTAACTGGGAAGTTTTGTTACAGTTTTTGAATGTGAAATTTTGTATTCTGAATGTGTTGGAAAATGTTACATAATCTATGCTAGACGCGTGATTTTTCATTTTTATTTCTGCGATGAATAGGTCTTTCATCCTTTTATTATGCTACTTGGATATTTGGATTCTTTCGTTGCTATTTTTTGCAATATGCTTGCACTGAATATTTTTATTTAAAACTTAAATAGTGTTTTACCGCGTCAAAAAAACCCTGAAAACTTCAGTAGTGAACTTTGCAAGTTACTTTCTTAAATTATTTTACTAATATTAATAAACATATAATGATGAATGATTGATGATTAATAAATGATTTTTTTCTGTAGTAAAAATAACATTCCTCAAAAAATAATTTCCTCCGTTCCGTATGGAATTTTCTTTATAATATCACTTTCATGAGCTTTAGACTTTGGGGAATTTTTTTAATTGATTACTTGCATTAGAGATTAGATATAAACAATGGATTCGGTATTTTTGTTTTTATTCTTAACTATTATTCTTATTATTATTATTATTTTACAGGAGAGGGGTAATAATTTTTTTAATGAAAAATATTTTTATAGAAAATCTTATGTAAAATTAATTTGTCCTTTTAGAATTTTCGGAAAAAAAACTTTAGTGGATAACTTCGTAGGTTGTTTTCACAATTTCTTTAAACAGTATCATTGGTAATATTACTTGATACTAGTATTAGTATTTGACATTAAACAAAACAGACGGAATTCCGCTTAGTTTTGTTTCGCATGTGTTAGTAATTTTGGTTGCTATTTTTGAAAATTAATAATTATGCTTAGAGTAAAATTTTTGAGAAATTAGTTCATAGTTTTACAATGTATTTGAAAACAACTTTGCTGCTCATCTTTGTAAGTTACACTTTGGAAACTATTCCTCAAAATAGAAAAAAAAATTGGATAGCAGAGTTAATTGAAGTTATGCGTTATTTTTCGAAATTTCTTTGATTAGAATGGAAAATTTCTTTTTATTTTAGCTTATAATGAAGAATTTCTATTTATTTTAGTTTGGAATGGAGACTTTCTGGTTATTTGCACATCTGATTGAAAAATGTTCAGCGATTTGAAAGAAAATGGAGAAACTGAAAATTCTGCAAGATTTGCAAAAACTACCTGCGACAAAGTTGTCATCAATCGTCTTTGATTTCAGGGAAATATAGCTTATATTTGAGAATTTTATTTAAATTTTAGCTTAATTTTCAGAATTAGACCGGAATTGAGCGAAAAAAAAACAAATAACTAGAAAACAGGGATTTTCAGAATTTATTATCGCCCTCGATTTAAAAAAAAAGTATATAAATATAGATAGTACAAAACATATTTCAGTTTTAAGACTTAAAACAGACGCTTTTATTTTATAGAAAATGACGTCAAAGAATTCCACATTTACGATCCAGTCAGTGTTGCCAGATTGGGAACTTTTTTTGTCCCCAGATTGTTGATTGTCACCGCTTTTTTGAAATAGAAATATTCGGTTTATTTAAATTAGAATAAAAATTCTGAAAAATAAGGTAAACTATACTATTTTAAAAAAGCGGTGACAGTCAAATAATCTGAATTTAAAAAGTCCCCAATCTGGCAGCACTGGATCCAGTTTTAAACATCTACAGAAAAGTATGCATTTGACGTCACTATCGCAGAATAATACACAAATACACCAAAAGCGATGTCGTAAGTGAAGAAACTTGATAAAAAAAATCGGCTATTTAATTATTCATAAGTCTTCATTTGTTTGTCACATTAATATAGATACTTAAAATTAAATATAGTTTGTAATAGATCCATATTTTATCAGAAATTCTACATTTATATTTTTTTCAAAATAACTTGTATATTTTAATTACACTTTTTTCAGTTGTTATGGGAAAATGGCAACAAAAAAAGAGAGATATAATTATATACAATATACTATTTTCAACCTATTTTTCCTTTATTTTCTACAGAAATGGAGTACTGTTGCTAAAATTAAAGAAATGGCGCTAAAAACTACAAAAAAATTAATGTCTCAAAAATGAATTGAGATGCTGTTTTTAAACAAATTACATTTAAAAGTACTTTTTTCCCCTATATGACGGCGGTATAAAAGTTGAAAATATGCTATACCTAGAAGTTTAAAAAATTCAGTAGAGATTATCAGCATTTAACAGCACAATGATACATATGCTTTGTTTTACGGCTGGCTTATATAACGGAACGTTATTTTAAAGAGACGACACTTCAATTGCTGGTCGAAAGAAACAGCATATCGTGGGCTAAAAACGCGAAACGTTCAATCTTTACTAACGAAAAATATATGTCAATTTACAGTTCATTTTTGTAGTACGTAATTTTCAAATTTATTTATGAAGCTTTTTTGGCCATATTTCATTTTTGTTTCGAGTATTAATAAATATCGAATACGTTTTGGCTCTGATGAAAATAATGTCCTTCAAGGGTTCCAAGAACACTTCCTTTTTACACGCTGTGTTTCTTGCTTTCATTTTGCCAATTACGCTATGAAAGTGAAGTACAGAAAAATCTCATTTCAACTCTGTGGAGCACTGATTAAATTCACTATATAGAAAAATTCGTTAAAGGGAATATTTTTATGATAAAATAAGATAATATGATTTTTTTTAACAATCCAAATAATATTCGTTAAATGAAGAAATCCTTAAAGTCACATCCGTTGTAACGATTTTCTACTGTAACTATTTCAGTTATAGACCGGGAGGCGTTAGTACAGGCAATCACCTCATCGAGTACACGGTTGGAATTCCAGAATTAGTTAAAATTTGATTCGCATATTAAAGCGCAATCGGTCTGCCAAGTCATATCTTGGTGGAAAACACCTGAAAACACGATTTTAGCGATTGACTCGTAGGTTTACCATTGGTTTTTCCTGTACCCAGTCCTTCATGTTTTCATATCTTTGGGTACAGGAAAACACAATGGTAAACCTACGAGTCAACCGTTAAATTCGGGTTTTCAGGTGTTTTTCACCAAGATATGACTTGTCAGACCGATTTCGTTTTAATATGCGAATCAAATTTTAACTAATTCTGGAATTTCAGCCGTGAACTCGATGAGGTGATTGTCTGTGCTGCGCCTCGCAGTCTATTAGGGATTAGATAGAAACTGTGAATTCCCTCCTTTTCTTTTAATTGTTAAATAATAGAAATTTTTGTAACTATTTTTTGAAAATGACAATTTATATTTGCCACAAAAATGTAGTAAAATAGTTTGAGTAAAATTAATTTATCATTTTAAAATGTAAGAAAATAAGAAATCCGTTGGTAAACTTTGCAAGTTACATTCCCAATTTCTTTAGCCCATCTTTTTCGCTTGTGTTTATGGCGCTGCGCTGACTACTGGAGAAAGATGGCGTTTTCGGATTACAATTCAAGCATGGATGATTCTAGTGGCCAGAATTCAAATTTAAACGGTGCCAGTCTATTTAGTGCTCATGTTTTAAAGATTCCAACCAATCAAACAACCCAATTTATTTCATATTGTATTGCATTGGAAATATTCTTTACTGGATTCTCCTACTAATGCACATGATGTATACTTTTGCAATAAAGAAAATAACTTCCTTCACTAAATAACATTCTGCGCTGCGAATGTTATCGTATTTTTTGGCAATTTACACCTTTAAAGAAACAAGTCGGAAATTGTACGTCAAACGTGGCAAATTATGTGCATTCGTACTATAAATAGTTTTATAAATAGTCAGATCTTGGTGCAATAGCTGTTGCATTCTTATGCAAAAATGCATGAATACAAAATTTATTGCGATTATATATATTAAATTCAGTAAGACCGAAATAATATGACTCCATCTTAAATAGGGCGCAATCACCATGGCAACCTAGAATCATTACCTATCATGGGACATCATTGAATTGATTATGATAGGATTCAATAGAACAATCACGATGGCCACCTAGAATCATTACCTATCATAAGATATTATTGAGTTACGTTTGGTAGGATTTAGTAGAATGAAGAAAACTGTTATTAATATCATTTTTAAATTTTGATTCAAATAGAAATATTTGCTTTAACTAATAACAGACATTCCGTTTTTAAATAAAGCGAAATTAACCATTGAAACTTTCTGGTGTAAAGTCAGATTCTCTGAACTACGTAATTTCTAGAACGTATTCTACCATGGGATTAAAGGGCTAAAGGTTAAGTTATATAAAATAAATAATAATATAAAATAAGGTAGTTGGAGATATACTGATTAAAATATTTACTAATTTGCATTTTTTTAGCGTAAAACAGCCACACGACAGTACTTTTTACTTGTATTGCAGCTATGCAACAGAAGAAAAATTTGACGTATTATATGAAAAAATGTATGTCTGATTCTTTTCATTATTTTTCCTGTGTAATAAACCTTTCAGAGAATCATATATAATTTTTTCGAATCAAAATAAAAAAATTGCGCATTTAAGGGTTGATTTACAGTAAACAAGCAATACTTACCGAAACGGGATTTGAACTCACGATCTCCGACTTTTTAACCCCTTGAGGGGCAATTACGTTTGTGAAATGCTGAATTCCCACCGGAATCTTTGAAAAATTCTATTTCAAAATAAGTAAACGCAATTTTACGGCTTTTTTCCACCAAAGTTAGAAAAGTAAAATTTAATAAAATTTTTCTGGTGTAAAACTTCATTAATCGTAGGTGGTATATAATATATACCGGTGCCCCTCAAGGGGTTAAGCCATTAACTTGACCATTCAGCTACTATTACACAAGCGACATTTTCAAGTATTGATTCCACAAAATTTGAAATGACTTGACAATTTTCTACAGCAATTATATATATTAAATTTCAAACCATTCGGTTGGGTAGTTTTTGAGCTGTTATGTGCGGACAGATAGACAGACGGACGGACCAGACGACGACTAAAGGTTCTAGGTATTTATATAATTACGAACGCACCTAAAAAAATTATAGTCATCGTAATAATAATAGTCTTCTTGAAGTTAAAACATTGCTTCAAATACTTACAGCAATATTTTGACACTTAAGAAATTACTTCATGTTTTTTTTTTGACAATATTACCAATTACAAATTGCATTAAATTATTTCATCACCGTTTCAAAAGTTAAAAAAGTTACGAAATTCATTAATTAATTTTTAATCAGTTCTAAAGTACTGATTAAGTTTTAATACTGTTTCAAATTCCTTGAAACACGTTACAACAGTGAAGAAATTGTTTCTAATTGAAAAATTACTTTAAATTCTTTAAGAAATGTTTTAACAATTAAGTGCTAAATTCGTCTACATATAATTAAACAGTCTAGAATAAACTGTTCTTAAAATGAGGCCTGCGGACCGTAAGAAATCCCCAAAAGTATTGTGTTCAATGTGGAATTTGTTTACTTATCTAAGCTTGCAAGTAAAAGAAACGAAAGAACTAAGAATACTGTTTAAATGTATTGTGTAATTATCTAACATTTCTCTATTAGTTTGTTTATCTCATATGCGATATTCTAAAGAATATCAATAATTTCAGTCTAAAAATGTGGGGTGAGGGAAAATAAGGGAATTATGAAAAGGGGCCCGTATTCTCTAAAAAATAAATGTATAAATTACTCGCTTTTACGCACTTACATGTGTAAATTCGTAAAATTATACCTTTGTCGCAAAATTTACACACTTATCGTTAAAATCTACCTGTATTTATGTGTAATGGAAGTATGTAATGGAAAATACAGGGTGTCCAGCGAATAAGACCCTGATTTCAAAATTAAATATCTCAAAAACAAAGATCAATAGAATTATGCGGTAAGCGGTTTGTTTATTAGCTAAGCTGTAAAAATGTTATACGGAAGTTTCAAAATTTAGTTACAAAAACCGTTAACAGATGGTGCTGTAATCGCAATACTTGTAAACTATGCTTCGAAGTCCAGAGTACTAGTGCCTTATTCCTAGATAGCTCCCTACGGAAGAACGAATATTGTAAAAGCCCACTTTTTCATTAAGGTGATGTGCAGAAGTAGAGACATCTGGTCACAGAATTATTGCATCAGTTTTAATTTTAGAAAATTTCAATTAATAGAATTTTCAATAACAATTTTAGAAATCATTATATAAGAACTTATTGAAATATTTCATTAAATTCAATTTTTAATGCCATATAATTATTTAAATCAAAATGCATATATTTAGAAAAATAATTTTGTACTTTTCATTTATTTTTTATATTTTTAAATCACGGCATAATACTTTGGTTTTAGCATAACACATATACTTCTTTTCTTTGTAAACAAAGTTTTAGAGACAGAAATTGTGCATTAAATTATTTATTTTTTAAAGGAATTGATGATAAGTCATATCATCAACGTCAAAGCAAAAGTATTTTGGATGCTGCATTCCTTTCCAACACTTCGGATCCTATAGCTAGATGCTGCAGCATATTTCTGTGCTCAATGATAAAAAAAAATGAAAACGAGTTTTTAAAATTAAAATTATTTTTTTAACTTAATTAAGTTTTTAAAAATAGAAACTTTGAATTTTTTCATTCAAACTATTTTCTATAATAAAAAAAAATGATTTATGAATCATTATTAAAAATGCACAATGATTTTAAAAAATAATTTCTTTTAGCTTAATTAAATTTTAGAAACAGAAACTTTCGATTTTTTTATTCAAACTTTTTTCACAGTTTAAATAAACATTAAAAAGTAAAGATTTCCATTTTCTTCAAATGCTCCTCTCATTGAATTCGATTCCACGATCTACCAATTAGGAGAGAAAAGATATACCACAGAGATACTGGTATCCGGATCGAAGTAGCTTATAACAAAATTTGAAACAAATCTCAATTCTGTCAACACATGGCTCCGCTTCTGCACATTACCCAAATAAAATATTTTAATAAGTTCTTATATAATGATTGCTAAACTTTTTATTGAAAATTCTATTAATTGAAATTCCCTAAAATTGAAGCTTTGACCAGATGTCCCCTCTTCTGCACATCACCCCAACGAAAAATGGGTCTTTCCCAATTTTCGTTTTTCCATACGAAGCCAGCTAATAATGAGACGCTAGTACTCTGGACTTCAAAACACAATTTATAGGCATCGCGATTACAGCGCCATCTGTTAGTGGTTTTTGCAACTAATTTTTGAAACTTCTGTATAACATTTTTACAGCTTAGCTAATAAACAAACCGTTGTCCGCATATTTCTATTGATCTTTGTTTTTGAGATATTTAATTTTGAAATCAGGGTCTTATTCACTGGATACCCTGTATGTGCTTAATGACAGTGTGTGATTAGTTATCCCTTCAAAAACTCAAACAAGTGCGTTAATGGTAGAAAATGTTGTGAATTTAACCGAATTGACGTGTTAATGCAATTTACAAATTTTGCAAATTACACATATATCTGTATATTTTGCATATTACACCGAAATATGGGTCAAAAATATTATACAAATATCAGGGGTCGTACGTTTTAAGAAATTTTTCAGGACAAATATCAGTATTTTTTTACAGAAAAATATATTTATGTTATTCGCGCGAAATTTCGTCATATTTAACAAGAGATTTTCTATAAAAAAAATACTGGTACCGAAGAATTTCCTGATCGTGAAATTTCAGGACAAGTACGATCCCTGAGATGTATGCGAAAGAACAGAATGTTACACAGAAATTTGTATACGGATTTTGCACATCTATATGTGGAAGAACAGAATATTACGCAGAAATATGTGTACTTATGTGAACACAATGAATATCAAAACTTGAAAGTGTGGCTTGTGTAATAGTAGCTGAATGGCCAAGTTAATTGCTCAAAAAGTCGGAGATCGTGAGTTCAAATCCCGTTTCGGTAAGTATTGCTTGTTTACTGTAGATCAACTCTTAAATGAGCGATTTTTTATTTTGTTTCGAAAAAATTATATATGATTCTCTGAAAGGTTTATTACACAGGAAAAATAATGAAAAGAATCAGAGATACATTTTTTCATATAATACGTCAAATTTTTCTTCTGTTGCATATCTGCAATACAAGTAAAAGGTACTGTCGTGTGGCTGTTTTACGCTAAAAAATGCAAATTAGTAAATATTTTACTCAGTATATCTCCAAATACCTTATTTTATATTATTATTTATTTTATATAACTTAAACTTTAACCCTTTAATTCCCATGGTAGAATACGTTTAAGAAATTACGTAGTTCGGAGAATCTGACTTTACACCAGAAAGATTTAATGGTTGATTTCGCTTTATTTAAAAACGGAATGTCTGTTATTAATTAAAGCAAATATTACTATTTTAATTTTCTGGTGTGCATTAGGTATATACGAATAAAAAAAAATCTATTAAATTCAAGACACTTATTTGCATATATGCAAAGCTGCGCACTAAAGGTTCAATTAAATAAAGAATTTCTCCTTTTGATGTAGATGTATCTTTCAAAACTTCTGACTGAAATTGATAGAAAAAAAAAATCAGACAAAATACGGAAATAGTACCGGCGTCAGGATTTTCATATATATATTTTTTAAATTATTTTACAATGTATTTATTCAGATTATGCAGATTCTATTTATGAATTATGACTATACTATTTTGGGGATTCAAAACAACTTTTACAGAAAATGGCATGCAGTAAATATGATTTCAGACGATCCTGTTTTTTTTTAATTAAGGTTACACTATTTTGTGGTCTAAAAAGAAATCTGCAGGAAAGAGAACAAACACACCAAGCACACGTATTTGTTGTGTATACTCATGTGCAATTTACAATTTAAACTGTGCATTTCTGAGTTATATGATAACATTTTACACACTTAAGCTGCTTAAGTGGACCGGGAAAGCCCTATCTCCGCCATCTTAAATTCACGAACTTTATGTACATTTATCTCGGAAGTGGTGAAAGATAGAGGTCTAGATTTTTTAGAGTAGTTAGAATAATATGTTTTACGTATTTTAACGGGCCATTTTATTTCTAAGTGAAACTGAAAATTAATAATTAATTATTTATTGAAAGTCATTTTTAAATTAGCATTTTTGGTAAGATTTCACTGCCTAAAATAAATAATTCTCAACAAATCATTAAATCCCTGTGTTAAAGTATACAATATAACATAAGTATTGAAAAAATCTTAGTTCATAAGTTTAATAGATATTAAAAAAAGGAACACAAACATGAAAAATCCAAGTTTTTGAGAAAAGTCAGTTAAAGATTTAAACGGCCATTAAGCTGTGAAGTACTCTGAGAAAGAAGGAATAATTCCAACACTTCTTCGTTTTTTTAAAATAAACATGTATGACACATCGTCGGAAAGATAAAAGTTTAAACTATTTAATGATATTAAAAAGTAAAAATCGATTTTTTCCCCCAAATTTCGCTTACCCTTAATGTGCTATTAAAATACGCAAGAAAATATATATTTTGAAATTGACACACAAGGGAATATATTTGGTAATTTACACGTCTTTTTTACACATATAGACAAATCGTTTTTGTATCATCAGTGTACCTGTTTCATTGTGTAATTTTACGCATTTATTTTTTGGAGTATAGTAACCAAATGTTTAAGAACCTCTAGTCTAGAAATATTAAAATTTATTATTTATTCAAATTTTTTCAACATTTTTTTTTTTTTTTTTTTTAACAGATAAGAAATTGCTTCAATTGTTTTCAACAGTGACAAATCTGAGAAATATCTGTTCAAAAAGATTGTATAAATCATATATGCATATAATATTATTACTATTTTTATGTTATCAGCACCATAATGAAAGCACCTGATATCTATTAGTTAACATAATACTGTAATGTAATATAAAAAGTGGTTATACCAAGAATACGCATATCTGAAAACCATAATTTTTGTAATATATTCTGAAAGTATACAACGGCAGTGATTTAATTAACAGTTTAAATTAACCCTATAGTTTGGTAAACCTTTCCTTATTTGCTTAAAATAAATATTGTATTGTCGATTTTTAAATACAACTTATTTATAGTAGTTCTCGCAATTTTCTTATATTTTAAACTTAATGAATTTATTTAATCCTGGCGGATAACACAATTATAACGAAGGTGCGTTCTTAAATTTAATACTATCTTAAATTTAATATTTAAATACTAATATAAATTTAAATAATCAAATTATAACAAAATTAATATATTTTATGCAATTGTTATGTTTACATGCTTTTGCATAATCGTTCTGTCTAGACGAAATAGAAATTATGATGAGTTAAATTATTGACCCAGCCATATTTTAGCAACTACGCTTATTTTGTGTAAAACAATAAACACATTCGCAAAGAAGAATCAATATTCCGTAGAAACAAATTACAGCTATCCTTTAATCAGTGCGGTTAATTAATCTCACGATAATATCGCACTAATCGCGAAACTTACTTTGAATGCGAAAAACTGCAATAGTTCTACAGCCTACTTTCTCAAAAACACGATATACATAAATAGACAATGTAATAATATACTACGATGTTGTTTTTGATGTAATATTGTTCGAAATTACATATTACAGTTTTACAGTTAGCTTAATTTGACACTTCATCTAATTTTCATGAATATCTATTAACATAAACATGTGATCTAATCTAATAAGTAACAATCAAGAAATATTGAAAAGTCAATTTTAATTTTAATTCTTCATTATTACTTTTCTTTAGATTATTTATGTTAGCTTAGTTACTATTGGGTTCGTTTTTTAAAAATTACAAAATTTTATTAAAACTCATTGTAATATAATTTGATTGTTTCAAACTTACATGCATTTTAATAAATTTAAGCGAAAACTTATCAATTGCCAATTGCAGAGTTTTACTTCTTTTTGGAATACACACATCTTGCAGTAACACAAAATTACATTTTCTAAAGCTCGGTGCATTTACATATATCTACAGATGTGTTCGTCTATATCTATTAAATGCTGTCTGGAGAATTCCAGTTTTCAAAAGCTTCTTACAATTCTTACAGTATTACTTATTTCTTCGGCATTTTTTGCAAATTTTATATGCAAAATTTCCGCGCCATCTTGCTAAAAAAAGGGATAATCCATTGCGTGCTTTGCGCACTAATTGAAATTTTGCCCGCACTAATCGGAGGAGCACCTTTCAACAAGACAACCATAAAATAAATTTATCCGCATGGAGATATCGGTAGTTCAAACAACAAGCCGAATGGTGCAGCATTTTACATTTTTAACGTTTGGAAGCAGTGTGGAGGGGGGACGAATTCCGCAAAAATTAGTGCCAGAAATCAAATACCAATATTTGTCTTTATTTTGGTGAAGCAACTTTAGCCATAAATATAGCACAGTTTCTTATACTCAAATGTCTTTCGAACAGAAATTGATGGCTCTGCTGTCACGTACGCATAAAAAACATTGCATAATCTGATTTCCTAGCGATGATGCAAATATTAGCATTTTTCTACTCCGACGCTGTAAACAATTTCCCTGCTGTTAATTTTTTAACTAAAGAGTACAAAACATTTCTAACTATTCCTTGAAGATCGAAAAATAATATTTGTTCTCATTCCGATAATTTGTAGTAGCTACAGATGATTTCAAACAGGGAAGAATGTTATATGACCAAACTGTAACTTACAAGGAAGGTCTTAAAGTACATACTCAGAATATTTTGAAAAAAATTCTAATCAAACTACTTTACATATGAGTCAGTCAAATGTAGCGGCGGAATTCCAGTAGAAAATCCGAAAAAAAAAAAACTTTCGAATATTTGGTGCGAAAAGAGGAGTGAATTTGGCGAACAATATTTTCCCTCGCCAAATGCAAACTATTTTAATGCGTCTGAAAATTGCTTGTTAAATGAGTATTCGAATGCACGATACTTAATGAATTCAAACTTAAACGATGAAACAGTTTACTATTATGATTTTTCTAAACTATTTCGTGTTCCTGAAGTTATTGAATTTTACACGATTTCTCCGGCTGGGTAAGTTTACTAAGCTTATTTTAAAAGTACTCCCCGATTAAGAACGCTTTCGTTATACATTTCGACATTGAATGAGTCGTTGTTCCCATAGCAACAGTACTTTTCTCTTATTGTCTCAGATACTAACAATATCGAAATCAGATTAACAGTGCTCCGAATTGGTCCTTAATTTTGAGTTTGAAGCAGTTTTAATCAATTTAAATTTTGTTCTAAACCGTCATTAAACGATCTTTAAATTTCATTATATAAGCATATAAATGTATATGACAAAATCCTAGTTATAAAAATGTATTTATTTAAGTTGAATTTACTTAAACTAGTTCAGTATGAAGAGCGGATTTGTTGCAAACCATCGATAAATCGCTAGGAAAACAAAATTTTCATTATTTTTTTACGGATGCTATAATCGAGGTTCCTCCGGAAAAAAATTCATAAACCTATATAGCCTCATAAAAAAAAAACATTCTGTAATTATTTAAAAAAGTTTCTGAGTATGTGCTTATGGAGACCTTCTTTATTAGTCTTTACAGATGCGTCCGTAATAAAACGTAGATTCGCCAGAAATGTAAATAAAAGTGAAAAATTAGTATTACAACATTAGTTTCACATTTAGTCCCTCGCCAAAAGACACAGTTCATAAAATTTGCAGTGAAAAATTACATTTTTTTGGGCTATTCGAATAAAGTAGTTCGAAATTGTACATGCATATTTATTAAACAATTTCTTTTGAATTCTGTAATATGTAAAATGCACCGGGGCTCATTATAACGCAGATTGGTTATCACAAAGCACATTTCTTCCCTAATATAAGATGTGTTAGCTTATAAATTCAACAGATCATGCTTTTGATAAAGTACTTCAGTAGATATAATGTATAGCAGCAAAGTATATAGTCAGCAAAAAACTTTATTTTATGTCAAAATATTTATTATTATCAGTTATTGTAAATACACATACATAATGCTACGATATTTTTTTTTTTTTTTTTTTTTTTTTTTTTTTACAGCGTACATAACGATTTTGAGGTAAAGTAATTTTTTTTTTAAGTGCACAAAATGAATTCGACAAAATAGCCTTTTATGCAGTGTATACATATTGTACTTAGAAAATATATACATATTAACATACATAAAATAATATATATTTTTTACGGTGTGCATATTAAATTCGATAAAAATGTTTAGGAGAATAAAACGCATAACATTCAGAAAAAGTAAGTGGCATAGCTAACTTAGGTAGAAATTCTTTAGATATTAAGGTAGTTGTTGTGCCAGAAAAATTAAACTAAATTATAGTAAATAATTTTATGCACAATTTTTTATCATATTTCGCATATTTAAGTTATAAATTTCTCAAACATATATTGGTATAAGGTAAAAGGTTAAAGCTTACATTAAATTATACAAATTCCAACGGCGATGATCTAAGTAACGCACAGAGATATAAGAAAATGATAATATTTTGACTTATCTTCCAATGCCTTGCGGCAGAAATATACCTAGGCTGACTAAAACGTCTATTTAATGAAGACAAACATCATGTTTAAACAAAATATAAAGTTATTAAAAAAATGTAACAGTACTTATTATGTCTTTCAGATTTGTAAACTAAATTAACTAATCGTATTATGACAGGTAACATAATTGCAATGGATTTATGTTGCTAAATCTATATTAATATAGACTTAAGTAATCAAATTACAACAAAAGGGATCTATTTTAAGTCAAGTATGATGTTTACATGTTTTCGTCTAAACGTTCTGTCTAGACGAAATGAGAATTTCTGATTAGTTCGAACATTGACCCTGCCATGTATTAGCAACTAGTCACATTTTGTGAAAAACAACGAGACACTCGCGAAGGATAATCGATATTGGGTGGTAAGAAATTACCCTTGTCTCATTCATTAGAATAATAATATCGGATGTTGTGATTGTCTTGCATCATCATTCACGATTACGCTGACAGGCGTTGTAAATGAGAAATGCACGGGTTGTGCATTTCTATTGAATAAAAATAAACTACAACGTGAACAGACTGAGAAACACAATCTTTTCTAGTGTAATGTATATTATACATATACGTTTCGTTCAATACTCTGGTAGATATTTTTGTAAATATTTAAATCTGTGCTATATTATACTTCTGGCTATACACTATATAGCCAGTAATCACCGGACACTTTCAATTTTAGACATTTTCTCGAATATTTCAAAATATGCTTCTTGGATTCTTCTGGAGCTTCAGAATTATAAAGAAAATGCTTGACTTCATATTTATGAACTTCGATTTGATAAAGAGAGGAAAATTAGGGGGGGGGGCAACAAAACATAAACGAAAAATAAAAATATTTGGGATCCCCTGTAAAACGAAATGGTCAAAATGATCTATCGCTACAACATACAATTAAGTGGATATTGTACAACATTATATATATTATACATTATACAACATGTGTGCTGATTTGTGTAAGAATAGCACGTATATTCATAAAAATATTGCGATTTATTTTAAAAAGTTAAAAAAAAAATTCTTGCATGTTTTTAACTTATACCATGCAGAGTTTTAAACCAAATTTAACGTCAGTTTCAGAAAAATTAACAAAATGTAGTAGAAACAATATAGTGCAATTGGAATATAAATATATTAAGTATTTTCTGAAATATGAGCAGCTGTATGACATAATGTTCATCTGCGCAAGTGCCAACATTAACAAAGATTTTTTTAAAGTAATTTCATAGTCAACTCTATGGAACCACTCATACAAAAAAAAATCCAGTCAAATATTGTAAAAATTCAGAAAGATATCGGCAATAGAGTGAGCTGATTTTTAGTTGCTCTCTAAAATCAGCTGAATGATAAGGGATTTTCCACAAATTGTCATTTTTTATTAAGGGGACAGCTTACCTTTTCAATAATTTTGTTTATTTTTAAAAATATTGTTCAAATGTTGAACTCGCTGCATTTCAATATTTAACTAAAAGTACATTAAAAAATTAACTGCATATTTAATTAAAATTTTAAAAAAGTTTATAAAAATTTGATTTTTTTTAAAAATCCCTATTACTTTTTTAAAAATTGATATATTTGCCCTTTTTTTTAAGATTTTCAAATATGTATTACACACGACTACACATGGATTTAACTCGAATATTACATTTAATATAATTTTTTTACTAATATACATAGAGTAAAACGATGAAATCTAACACATCATCAAATATTTTTATTTAAAAAAATAACAAAAAACCTGAAGGCTAATTCAATGCGCAGATTTATTACACATATAATGAAGAACACGTACAAAAAAGTTTAAATCTCTATCTCAAATACAAAAAAAGCCTTGGAATTTTTAAAACATGAAAAAGAAGAAAATATGAACATGAAGAAAAAGCCATTTAAAGTTTTAATTTGAGTGTGTAATTGCCCTGAGTATATTAATAAATTTCACAATATATCGCGACGTAATTAAGGTATGAGTAAAAATCAGGCGTCAAAATGTTAACAATTACTTTCATTTAATATTTAAAAAGAAAAATTGATTTTTTGACCAATTTTAAAGTAAACTGCCCCCTTAACCGTCTTTCAGAAAAAAGTTAGTATTTAATGAATATTAACACGTAGGTTTGAAACAAATGTTTCCATTTTTATACAGCTTTTTATCATGGAACAGGTTCGTTCTCGTGGTTATCCAAGAAGAACTAAAGCATCAATAAAAAATTTAAGTAAAAATAAATAGATAAATAAAAATTGACAATTTGTGGGAAATCCCTTATCATTCAGCTCCTTTTAGAGAGCAACTAAAAATCAGCACACTCTATCGCCGGTATCTTTCTGAATTTTTACGATATTTGACTGAATTTTTTTAATGAGTTGCTCCATAGAGTTGACTATGAAATTATGTAAAAAATCTTTGTTATCTTTCGCGTGTGTGCAGATAAAAATTGTTTCATACAACTTTTCATATTTTATAAAATAGTTAATATATTTACATTCCAATTACACGAAGTTTTTCTCCTACATCTGGCTAATTTTTCTAAACCCGACGTTAAATTTGGTTGAAACCCTTCATGATATAAGCTAAAAACATGCAAGAATTTTTTTAACTTAAAAATAAATCGTTATTTCTCCATGAATATACGTACTATTATTGCACAAATCAGAACACAGGTTGTATAATATCCACATGTTTATATGCTGTAGCAGTAGATCATTTTGCCCGTTTTAATTTACAGGGTGATCCCAAATATTATTATTTTTCTTTGATTTTTTCTTGGGCCCCTAACTGTCCTCATTATCAAATCTACGTTCATAAATATGAGGTCAAACATATTCTTTATGATTTTGAAGTTCCAGAAGAATCCGAGAAGTATATTTTTAAATATTCGACAAAATGTCTAAAATTGAAAGTGTCTGACGTTTAATGGCTTTTTGGTGTATTATACAAAATAATAACATATACTTATTCTACTATTGTCACTAGTTAAACACACATACATATGATCATGCAACATGCAATGGAAAACATTAAAATTCTTTCCAAAATGACTAACACCTTACTATGAACAACTATTTGTGTGGCAACTGGTGTGCATAATTGTAAACTTTTAGAATCTGACATTGATCTGATTGTTGAGCATACTGGTCGATATTATTGGTTGTCATAAATCCAAATCAAAGTCTAGAGACATTTCAGTCAGTGACACTTTCGACAACTGTGCGAACAGTTTTTATAATTCTCAACTATACCATAAACTCTGGCGTCAATTAAATTTTGGAAATTTTCTCAGGATCGAATTGGAAATATTCTCGATTAAATGAATAAATACTTTGGTCACCTCAACAGACCCAGTTAGGCTGCTAAATTAAACAAGCTGTAAGAGGCTTTGGACTTCATCAACAGAACAGAACAGCAGAACAGCAGAGCAGTTCAATGGGATACCTAGTAGCAGTGCTACTCCACTCCCTGTATATGAGTAAGTGTATAGCAAATCCTAGAGAAGCCATGAGAAAAAGAGTTTAAGCGTAGCACATGTGCTACAATAATGGAGAGAGAATTAAAAATTTAAATATGGAGAGACTGAAAATATATGAAAGGGTAGTCCGAGGACTACAGTATAAGTATAAGTTAAATTTAAGGATAGAAAAAATACTTAAATGATAGATTAAAGAGAGGTTGTTAACACTGTTCATAGCAAGACCGCACAAGCAAAGCAGGAGAAATATACCAAAATCCTTCAAACAAAAAAGGCTGTCTTCAGCGCCATACATTAATAGTTTAAAAATTACAGTTAGGATAGAACTTTACCGTGGTAAAGCAAAAGTGATAAAATAATAAAAATGTATAATTTTTTTTTTTCCTCCTCCAACATCAGCACCGTTGAAATCGGGGCGTCCGTTAAAAAATTATTAAGAATTTTCAAAATTTTGCAAAAGTGAGTAAATTTCCTCTCTTATAAATAATCGTTTTTTATTTGTTTGTAGATTACATTTTACATTTTGATACATAATAATTCAGAAAAATAATTGTTCGTAGTTATTGTAGGGCAGGTTTTTTTTATTGAAATACTTTCAGAATAATTCCTTACTTTCATGAAAAACAAAAATGGCGATACGGGGTCAGTTGGCCCATTTGGAACGGGGCAGGACATAATCTTTTCCTTTAAGAGACATGTTGTCCCTTCCACCGACAGAATAGAACTACACTTCCTGAACCGTTAATAAAGATCAGCAGTTCAATCAAAAAATATAAAATAATTATATCATCCAACATAATTATATCAAGCACATTGCTATATAATAACTTTTTAAATTATATAAATCTCATTATACCAATAATAAATAATGAATGTAATCAATAATATATGTATTTCATGATAAACAAACTGGTTTTTTTTTATACTTGATTAGGAATTAAAGTTTTATATAAAAGAAAAATATCATTATTTCAAAGAAGCTGCCATTACTCAAAGCATCATGAAGCAATATTACATTTTACTGACAGAAATTTGAAGGAAATGATGCTTTAGAAAAACTTAATAAACGAAAGAAAAGAATTATTGCACTTAACACATGTACAGAGGCCTTGATACACTTTATTTATCATCTGGTGTTTATAATAAATCACTTAATTAAAGATGAATGATTTCTTAAATTACTGTACTCTAAGATTTACGGTGTTTTAACACCTACCATGCCTTTATTAAAATTTATTACTGTTCCGTAATGTATTAAAGACATTTTTTATGAGAAAATAAAATCAATTTTTAAAGCAATTTCTGGTTGAATTTGAATAACTCACAGTTTTAATATTTAAAATTTTTATTTTTATTTAGGAGGCTATATTGTGTTTTGGTTTGCAAGAAATAAAAATTAAGATTTGGTAAAATTTTGATCATTTCTTACACTTCTACACAATCAGAACATTAAAAATTGACGTGGGCCAACTTACCTCGCAATCGGGGCATGTTGGCCCAAGCGACTTCGTGTCAATTTGAGCTTCTAAACTAATACTTATAGTTAATATTTTCAAGTTTTACTATTGTGACTTCTTCCTGAAAGTACACTGATAGTAGTAACATAAAAATAAATTTAAAATGTTGAATTGTAATTTTTTTTTTAAATAGTAGAAGAAAAAGCTAGCCAACTAGCCCCGGTCTACCTATTTGACAAATCTTTTACTCTTTAATATGTGTAGAAATATGCACGTATGTGCATGAGTAATATACGTAGACATATAATACTTGCAACCATCAGAAATTTTATTGTTATGTATAAATGAATAAATATACATATGAATTGTATGAAAATAGAAATAGGGGAATTGTGTACCACTCCAATCACCTGGTAAATGACAAAAAAAAAAAAAAAAAAAAAAAAAAAAAAGCCATGAGATACACGTTAAGTATCGAGAAAACCCTTTAACATTTTATAAATAGACATGTTTGTGCATGTATGTACTGTACTCTTGAATGCATGCATTACCTCACGCATATACATATGTATGGGAGTGATTCTATTAAAAGCGTATTTTTTCAGCAAATGTAGTTAATTTCAGACAGAATAATTATTTTTTAATATTTTAAAAATTGTACACAATAAAACACATTCAAAAAATATAATATTTGACAAAAATGGACGATTTGGGATTATTATTATTATTTGTTTGTTTATCTATTTTGTGAATTGGGATATACATATATCTATACCTTCGTTACATTTTACACCTAACTTTCTCTAATAACATCTTCATTTATTTTGTGAATGTGATAAATATATTTTCTAATCCATGTAACATTTTTCTCTGAAAATTACTTTATGCGTAAATTAAATTATATATATCTGTTTTACAAAATTTGTGCTTGAATTACTTTTAAAAGCCTTTCGTGTATTCTCTCGGAATATACACAAACCCAGCTAAAAGCAATGTCGTAAATTTGACAAAAAAATCGGTTATCGAATGAATCATATATGCCTTCATTTAATTGTAATATTAATAGGGATACTTAAAATTGAATATAGTTTACAATAACTCCAAGTTTTGCCAGAAATCATTAATTTATATTTTTTCAAAATAGCACGTATATTAATTACATTTTTTTTTTCAGTTGTTACGAGAAAAGGGCAACAAAAAGATACAGTAATCTACTATTTTACAACAATTTCCCTTTTACTTTCTACAGAAATGGAGTACTTCAGTTGCCACCAATGCGAAAATGGCAATAAAAACTAGAAAAAAAAATAGATCTTAAAAATAAATTGAGGTGCATTTTTCAAACAAGTTGCAGTTAAAAGTACTTTTTTTTTCCCCTATAAGAAGGTATAAAAATTGAAAATGTGGGATGCTTAGAAGTTTAAACAATTTCAGTACAGATTAGCAATATTTAACCGTACAATGATATATCTGCTTCGTTTTACAGCTGGCTTATGTAACGTAACGTTATTTTTTCTGACTGTAGTTTAATTGTTGCCTGAAAGCAATACCATATCGGCGGCTAATGAGACAAATAACAATCTTATGCAGTTTAAATGTATAGGAAATGTTCCAACTGATTATATTTAGAAATACGTACATTTATCGCATAACTGAATGCATTTCGAACTGTATGTGTGCAATTAATGTTTAAATACATTATGTGTAATGAATACGAAATATAAAGATTATATTTACGTAATAAATTAGAAAAATCACAATCTGTCATAGCTTAATCATTTCAGAAATGTTTCAACACATTATATATGTATAGATTAGTATACCTGTGCAAACACGTATGCAGGAATGAATGAATTCCTGTAGTAGTTATTTATAAATATATGATAAAGCGACATGCACTTAGTCTAGCAATTTTGGCATGATTTGAAGGGACTAAACTCAAACAATCGTAGGAGTGTCCCTATAGTGCCTGTCGCTGAAATATTCAAAAGCTCATCACATTTCGTAGATATAACTGCGTAAGTCAGTTTTATCTGATCTTTTGTTAACGGAAGGTTTACTTCGTATTCTGCTTCTAGAGATGTAATAATCTGCAAAATATAAATCATGGAAACAATTTCGTTCTATATGTGTTCTCTTTTTCATATCTCAGACTCAGTCAGTATGCCGGAAAATAATTTCTATAGTATCTCTCCATAATCAGTACACTCATACACTTGTATCTATGTACCGAACATATACACACTATAAACAAGTCAGAAATGGTATTGCAACTGTAGCAAATGGGGTATGTTCGTATTGTAACTAGTTTTACAAATATTCAGGTCTTGGTGCACAGACTGTTGCATTGTTACGCAAAAATGCATGAATACAAAATTTACTACGCTTAATATTAAATTCAGTAATACAAAAATAATAGTACACCATCTTAAATAGAACGTAATCATCATCACAACCTAGAAACATTGCCTATCACGGGATATTATTAAATTAATTACGAATGATAGGATTTAACAGAATGAAGAAAACAGTTATTAATATCTTTTTAAGTTTCGATTCGATTTTCATAAAATTTGAAATGACTCGACAAAATCCTGCAACGATTATATATCAAATTTCAAACCATACGAAAATTCTGCAACGATATATATATCAGCTTTCAAACCATACAGTTGGGTAGTTTTTGCGCTGTTATATGCGGACAGACGAACGGACTAAACGACAACTATAGGTGCTACGTATTTATGTAATTACGAAGCAGCTAAATAGATAAATGTTAAATTTATAAATATATCAAATTTCAAACAATACGTTTGCGGAGTTTTTGCGCTGTTATATGTGGACTGCGGACAGACGGACGGACCAGACGAGGACTATAGGCAAGGATGCCGGCTTTTAGCCAGGCCAAAAAAAGCCGGGAGGCTTTTTTTGGTTTTAACCGTTTAAAAAAGCCGGCTTTTATTGAAAAAAGCTGGTTTTTATTTTTGAACGTTTGGTTGCAATTAATTAGTTTTAAATTTGGATCAATTAATTTTTAATACCTTTATATTCTACTGAAAAATTATAGATTTCTATTAAATTTTGTCAAATAAATAAGTCTTTATATAACTTCTAGAAGGCAACCTTGAAGGCATTATGTCTGAAAAAAAAAATTATAGACATTGAAAAGAATATAAGTTAGGCTCCAAACTGGTGTTTTGAAATTCTATATTACATAGTTCCACATGTACGACACATTTTAAAGATTATATTTAATTAATGACAAAATGTAGCACATCAAAATGGTAACGTTCTTATGTGTCTATACGGAGACATTAAGCTATAAAAGTTAAAAGAGAAATTAGAAAGGATATAATATTTCAGGAGAGTGGTACATAAGTGTAGGAAAAATAGAGCATTTAAACAAGAAAAAAAAATCTCTAAATAAAATTTTGAAAAGCTTGTTGCTAAGCATATTCATAATGTTTTTAATAGTGAGAAATTGTTTTTTATTAATGTGACTACGTATAAATGCTTACTAGAAATAAAATAAGACTTATATATTAATAGCTCTTAAAAATAATTAAGTAATAAAACATGTAAGTAAGTAACCATTGTCCTCTTTAATTTCATAAAGCAGTAAAAATGAAAAAACTGGCAGTTGGTATGGCCCTTTTAAAATTTAGCTGACATATTTGGAATTCTGAATACAAATCACTAGCAAAACCATCTAAGTTTTATTCCAGTATTAATGTCCTCATTATTGAGAAATCGGGTTACTTATTAAACTCGAAATCAATTAAATGGCATTAAAACTAATTAAAATCACTTTAAAATGTGTAGTTTATAATTACAATGCTTCATTGTATAAAAGCCAATTATGGCCAATTTTGGCCGAAAAAAGCCGGTTAAAACCAAAAAAAGCCACCGGCCTGGCTTTTATAATTTTAGCCGGCTTTTTTTTTTTTTTTTTTTTTTTTTTGCAACCCTGACTATAGGTGCTATTTATATAACTACGAACGCATCTAAAAAGACAAATGTTGGAAAATATAACATATTCACGAAAGAAAAAATAACGTAACCTCTTCCGATCTCCGCCCGATGCTGAGAAGTGTTCTTTATCTTTAAAAACATCAGTAAACATGCACACTGTAAAAAAGACATGTTTGTTAATCTAGGGTAACATAATATATTCACGAACCTAAATATAAAGTAATTCTATTTTCCAAGGCAGTAGCCAGAAAAATATTTTGTAGGGGGATTTGATCATTGATTTGATCATTATCTCATTTTGGATTTTTAATTTTTAAGGGATCTCAGGACTCTTAAAATTGGAAAAAAAAAAGAAAAAAAAAAGGCCATTTTCAACATTTAATACCTTAAAATGTATTTCATTTTAAGAAACAATTTTTATTGGAATTGAAAGATAGGGGAGACCGGGGTTAGTAAGCGTAGTTTTTAGTTTTTGATTTTTATAAATTTTTTATTTAAGTTTTTTAACAAACTTTAGCTGCACTTTTAAAGAACAGACATTTGGCTATAAATACCCGGAGTTTTGAGTTTGTAGCTTTTGTAGTTTATGTTTAGCTGAAGTCTAAAGTAAAAGGGAAATTGTGCGCTAACCTACCCCGTCACGGGGCAAGTTGCCTATACCTATGGGGTAAGTTGGCACACGTTTTATAAAAATTTAAATGAAGCTCACATAATACACTCAGTTAAGTGAAATCAATTTCATTATTACCAGTAAGTTTAGACTAAGGCGTTATAACCGTACAATGTAAATTCTAAATTAAAACAGACATAAAAATAATGAATAAAACATTAACATTGAGTAACTTCTATCCTACTCTATATCATCATCAGAGTTACAGTTGCCACAAATAAAAAATCGAGTGTCTCCGCTTGGGAAAGCCACGTGTGCCCAAAATCTTGCATTGCAACAACTTTTCTCGTTGTTTGCTGACTTTCAAGCTACCAGTGCACACCAAACACCGAGCCAACTTGCCCCATAATAAATTTCTTCACAAAAGGGACACGTAATCCTCTAAGCATAAATAATCCAAGTAAATCACATATGGGGTAGGTACAGTTAATCATGCACTAAGAAAAACTGCTCAAGTTAAATGGCAATTATTAAGATAAGTATTGGAAATTAGAAAAAGAATGAAGCAACAAAAAATTACTCAAGAGTGCAGAAAACAGAAAAATCGTAATAAATGTCCACTGCACGTAGGTAACGATGCAAAACTACACTGAGGATTGTAAAAAGCAATAAAAAAGGTACTCTGTAACTGGTTGTGTAATCTATCCACTAACAGACGATTTATGAGGACTGCGCCTACTTACCCCTGTAGCCAACTAGCCCCGGTCTCCCCTACAAGTATGTTGCTTCATTTCATGTATTTAAAAAACTGCAAGATGCAGAATTAGCATTTACAGATCACTCCAAACTGTCAGAGATTTGTCCAGCAGAAAATTGGGATATTAGATTACGCGCAGGATTACAAAATAAATTTTGTAACTAGAATGAACATTTTTGTGTCTGATTATACTTCAGATTATAATAATAACCCTGAATCTAAATAAATTTGTATTTAAATATTTTTTATATTTTTAATACAAAGTTAGCTAATGCAAAATTTAGAAATTTTCAACAGAATAATCAACTAAAAATATTTTTTTTAACAATAAAAAGGAAATTTCATGTTCAGTTGATACAGACTAATATGAAACATATGTTTCGAAAATTTCATGACAAAATATTCAGAAGTTTTTGAGATATCATGCGCGTTATGGACAAAAACGTCATTTGGAGAAAACTGACTTCAAAGTTCCGGAAACGACGCTCCAGGTATTGTGAGGGTAAAATTCTAAAAGCTATAACTTCTGTTCTAGTGGAATTTCAAGGAAATAATTATATCAAAATGTTCAGAAAAAATAAAAGTTTAACATCTAAAAAAATTTTAAATAAATTTTTTTCAAAAAAAATTATGCACATTTTTTTCCCCATTCTAACTAGAAAATCAGAGTACCAACTTTTTACGACTATTCTTTCATCTTCACTTAACACTTTATTTATAATGGCTGTTTCATAATAATATAATCCATCAGTCCATTAGAAGAAAATGATCCATTTCAAATGTATGAGTACTCTAATTTTCTGGTCAAAAAAAAAAAAAAAAAAAAAAAAAAAGAGGCCATTTTCCCCCCTATTCTGAGCAGAAAATCAGAGTTCTAACTTTTACGGCTGCTCTTTCGTTTTCACCTTGCACTTCATTTATAATGTCTGTTTGTCTGTTTCATAATTATAGAAGCCATCAGTCCATCAAAAGAAAATGATCCATTCCAAAAGTATAAGTTCGATTGAAAAAAAACTATTTAATAGTTTGAGCAGAAAGAAGAGGCTACACCTGCAATTTTCATGACACTAATAGAATCACATAGTCAATGTGTGCGGTTTTGCTGCCTCTAAAATTGAATACAAATTTTTGCCATAATTAATCGTTGACAATTGTTATATTTCGGCGATTGAATTAGGGAAAATTTACTAGTATGTTTTAGTGTTAAGGAAAAATCTTAGAAATTGATAACTATGCAGTAGCGTAATACTACATAAAAATAAATAAATAAATAAATAAAAACTGCAGCAAAATTAACATTCCACAAGCAAAAAACCATCAAGGGCTTTTTCAAATAAACAATTCCATTCCCCGTTTTTCTTAAAAGTAACGGAAATGCACATCAAAGAAATATTGCTAGTACCATAAAAATGAATGAATGAAGTGTAAATTTATATTTCATCTCCTTCGTTGGTTACGATTTGGGTGCATCCGGTTTATCCGAGTTTTTTTTTGCTTATCCGAGGTGAGCTTGATTTTTCATCCATATTAATCAGGATTCTACTGTAGTTGATTTTCGAATCTTGACTGTGTTGAGTGATAAATAATGACCTATTTATAGTCATCTTGACAAAAATTTCGGAGGGGATCAAACCCTGGTGATCCCCCCATTGGCTACGGTCTTGCTATTTTCTAGATTTAAAGAAATATTTATATATATAAAAAAAAAATTATTTTGCTGCCACTGATACCCAGAAATGTTTCCAAGTTTTCTTTATGATGTATAATCAATTTTCTCAACTTGGAACATAGGTTTTTCGAATTTCGTCAATTCTCAAAAAACTTTTTTCCTTTTCAACAAACATGTTTTATAAACAACTATGATAAATTAGCAGCATTAGCATTAAAATTTATATTAGTTTGTTAATTCTTACAAATATAAATTCAATTACGCAGCTGAAAATGGAGAATTGAGGAATAAATTTTCTATTGCTTTTTTTTCTAACTGCATCTAGTTCTTCTTTTAGGAGATGGCTTGAACAAACCTCAAATGCTCTTTTTATATTATAATTAAATGGTGCTAATTTGTATCTTATAGGTGAACTGCAATCAAAAGCGATAGTGGCATTAGGTCTGTTAGTCTTACTAAAAGCTGTGTATCAAGATTCTCCTTAGTTATGCATATTTCTGATAAGCTAGACATCCAGAAAAGTAAGTTTTATATTTTGTTCTGATCTGTTGTGTTTGTAGTTTTTAGGAAGACTAACAGATCTAATGCCACTATCCCTTGCGGTTACAGTTCACCTATAATTAACAAATTAGCATCATTTAATTATTATATAAAAAGAGCATATCAGGTTTGTTCAAGTCATCTTCTAAAAGAAGAACTAGATGCCATTAGAAAAATAGAAATAGAAAATGCAATTCCATCTCGCATTGTTGAAAAAATCATAAACAAGTTTTAAGTGGAAGATTATGAAAACGAAGCGCAATTCTAGATAAAAGATTTAAATTTTGCAAAGTTAGCTACATATCAAGACTTTTTGAAGATATGAGGCATATCTTTTTTAAGTATGATGTAAAATCAATCACATCCCCTCCCCGAAATTTAAAAGATCTGTTAAATACAAAAAATTTATCCTCTCCAAGCAATCAATAAATCAGGAGTATACATTATACTTTTCAAAAAAGATAATAAAGATTTTCTTTATGTAGATATGGCAATGAGAAAATTTCGAGATAGAATTAAAAAACATGAAGGAGATATCAGATTAAATAGATCCCATACTTCGTTATCGAGATTAGCTCTAACTCAACCTATAAAAGTAGATTTTAATAAATCCAAGATTATCTTTCGTACAAATAATTACCAGGAAACGGGAAACCATTATAAGAGAATCTATTGAAATAATTGGTAATAAAGATATAGCTTGCAACGACGCACTATCATACAATATCCACAGTGTTTGGAAAGAATTGTTGCATAATAGATGAATGCTCGTAATGTCAGAAATTTGAATACATTTATCTGGCATCTTATCTGCCGGACCACCCTTAAACTACAATGATCTCTCCTAGACGATTTTCGAATAAGGACAAAGAAAAATAACAACATTTAAATAACCACTGAAGACAGCCCTGTGATGGCTGAAAACGATTTGGATTTTTAATGGTTTTCAAAGTATTTTTAAAATATTTCTAATGAAGTTTAAATAATTTTATATTATATGTATGCACCTGCAAGTAATTTTAGTACATTTATTTTTGCTTATTTATATGAATTTTAAAAATTCGGTGTTAAGTGGTTAAAAAAAAGATTTTGTATAAATGTTTGACAAACGGTTCATGATTTTTTTTCTTTTTTTTTAAAGACGTGAATAAAGTTTATTAACCTTAACTTATGCATTTAAGGGTGTCCGGGACACATTTTCAAAAAAAATTTATTTATTGAGTTAAAATTTTCAAAAATTTTTTATGGTTAACATAGCATTTGTTAACAAAATCCCATGATAAAACTTCTCATAATTTAAAAAAAAAAATTAATTTAAATTTTGTTAAAAAGTGGGGGAGTTTAAAATCGTTATAACTCGAAATATTATTTATAAAAATTCAATTATTTTTCATTTAAATAAACAGAAATATATAAGTTTTAATTTAGATACAGCATTTTTAAAAAAAGTAAAAATATATAAAGTAAAAATTAAAAAAAAAAAAAAAAAAAGAATGTAACTTAAAAAAAAAAAAAAAAAAAAAAAATCATATTTTTAAAAGTACTTTTTTTATTTTTATTTGCTGAAACTAACTTAAAGTAAAGCTATTGAAAAATACATGTTCCAAGTATGAACCATTTATTTGTAACGGTTCTTGATTTATAACAATTTAAATATGAGTAATGGTGAAAAAGCCCATCATGAAGAAAAACGTAATTTCACAAGAAGTCGTTTCCTTGACATCCATAGCTTGAAAGGTAGATTTTGAAAGCAAACCAAAACGAAAAAATTAATATTTCCTGTTCTAATTACGATACAAACATGATTTAAACATCATTTTAAGCAGAAAACGACAGAGAAATTTTTAATCCAATAAAAAAATTTTGAAATTTTGAAGATTTTGGTGTCCTGGACCCCCTTAATTCACACGAAAGACGATAATATGTATTTGGTAAGTTTGGAAAAGAATTTGTAATATTTATAGTGTCCTGTACAATCTTTGTATAAGTGTACGAAAATGAATTTAAATCCCTTTTAAAAAATATAACATCCAACCACTATTAAAGAAAACAAAAACTTGAAATGTTGAACTTTGACTTTAAAATATGCTGCCATTTTTTTATTATTTGTGCTCTTCACTGTAAAAAAAAAAGGACAAATATTTCATAATCTACGTAACTATAATATAACTACGAACGAAAATATACAATAACCTCTGCCAACACAATCACAACACTGAAAAGCGTTCTTTATATCTTCCTGAATACCAGAAACCAGTATATTTTCAAGATTTATAGAAGTATTTATAAAAACAAAGTTTTTAGCCCCCGGTATGCTATTTCTTTCTCCAACAATTAAAGTGTCGTCTCCAAAAAATGACGTTCCGTTATATAAGCCAAACATAAACAAAGCAGGTATATCATTGTACGGGATAATCTCTACTGCAATCTTTTAAGCTTCTAAGCATCGCACATTTTCAATTTTCATACCGTCGTGTAGGGAAAAAAAGTACTTTGAAATGCAATTTGTTTGAAAACTGCATCTCAATTTATTTTTGTGTAGTTTTTAACACCATTTCTTTAAGTTGGCAACTCACGTACTCCATTTTTGTAGAAAGTAAAGGGAAAACAATTGAAAAAAATAATAGATTATTATATTTTTGTTGCCATTTTCCCATAAGAAAAGAAAAAAAAATAATTAAAGTACACTGTAAAAAAATACTGCCAGTTTTCCGGTAGGAATCGGAAAAATAGTTGCCCTTATCGCACCGGAATAATTCCAGACCCAGCTCGGAATAAAATCCGTAAAAATAAGGAAATAGTCAGTAAAACGGTATTTTACGGATTTTATTCCGAGCTGGATTGGAAATTATTCCGGTACGATAAGGACAACTATTTTTCCGATTCCTACCGAAAATTGGCAGTATTTTTTTCACAGTGTATGTGCTATTTTGAAAAGACATAAATGAATGATTTCTGATAAAACATGGAGAAACTATATGATCCATGTATGTATTGTATATCCATAGATAAACTATATTTGATTTTAAGTATCTGTATTAATGTTACAAACACATGAGGGCATATGAATTATTTGATAACCAATTTTTTTGGCCGAGTTTCTTGAAGGACGAAATTGCTTTTTGCTGTATTTGTGCAGCATTCTGCAATAGTGACGTCAAATGCATACTTTTCTGCAGATGTTGTTTAAGACTGGGTTGTAAATTTGGAATTCAGCGGATGCGAATGGCGTCATTTTATATAAAATAAAAGCGTGTGTTTGAAGTTTTAAAAATGAAATTTATTTTGTACTATCTATATTTATATAGATATTTTTCCTTTCATCGGGGGGCGACACTAAATTCTGAAAAAGCAGAATTCCTGTTTTTTTAGTTTTTTTGTTATCGTTGCCACTGCCCTCGGAAACATTTCCGAGTAGTTTTTATAGGGTATTAATCAGTTTTCTCAAGTTTTTAGGATGCTGTCAGGTCTCAATAAATTATTTTACGCTGCCTAGGGGAATTTATGCATGCAAGAGTAACAAAACATAATATTAATTTTAATGTTAATGTTGCTGCTGCTAATTTATCATGTTTGTCTGTAAAACATGTTTGTTGAACATGAAAATGACTACTTGAGAATTGATAGTATCCGAAAAACCTATGTTCCATTGTTAAAATTGGTCATTAATAAACTATAAAAACTATTTGGAAATGTTTCCGAAAATCAGCAACAACAAAAGAAACATTATTTTTATAAATGCTTCACCAAATCTCAAATATGTATTTGTTTTTAAGCTTTTTAAAAATAAAGAACGCCTTTTGGGATTATTTGCAAATCCGAAGAAGCTTTTCTATAATTTATTTCACTGTTATGCTAAATTTTCTTGGATTAACAAACATCTGGGTTTCATATTAACGCGAAAATAAAAAAGAAAATTTTTTTACAGTGTTATAAACTCAGTGTTTAACAGTTTTGTACACACTTTTCAGATGCTTCGAGTTTTTAAATAAAAGATACAGCTTTATTAATACAAACGAGTAATTGCAATCGCCGTCTGAAATGAAACAAATGTTTCTAACAACCAATTTTAATTGCATTACCCAACACGTGAAATTCAACGAATGCATAATAAATTGAGTTTATTTGATACTGCATGTTTTACAAAGCTTGTTATTATTAACAGCAATTTGAATAAATTTCGTAATGGTAAAAGTGAAAGAAATGAAATAAAAATATCAAGCTGAAAAGTTTAAAATGAACTTAATCGATTCCTTCAACACTATCATTGAAATTATTTCAAAAGATTTCGCAGCCACTGATTGCTTCAACTGGTTGAAGCATTATTGTCAAATAGTCCTTGCACTTGATTTTATTTATATTTTGTCTTTTTGAAACTTTTATTGCTTTTTTATATTTAATATTTTTCTTAAATGGGGCTAGGTATAAATATAAATTATACGATTATAACTCACCCCCTGTTTCACTACGTTGCATATCTAGAATATACACAAATATCAATGTTACTTATACAATGGGCTTTAAAAGACGATTTTATTTATTGCTGTTATCGCCCACGACGGCACACATACCTGTTTTTAAGCATGCTCTGAGTAGTAGTTTTCTGTGTTAAGAGATTAAAAAGTTTCAGAGTATAGAAAATTCTCATTACTTCCGTAATATGGTGTTGAAAGAAGTGTTAAATATCCTGATAATTAACCAATTTGGAAATTAAGGACAGCCAAAATATATTTAAAAATATTTTCGCAACAGCATGAAGAACCTGAATATAGAAAAACCTGTATAGAAAGAACTCAAAAACGAGCCACCAGCTTTTGTTATTACTATTTTTTGAAACTAGACATTACATTTATTACGTAGAAATAAATAATGAAATCGAGTCTTCACTGAAATACAACATGAATATACTAAACATTACCTAACGAAGTTCTGTCTTTCAGGTATTATTTACTAAAGTCCGAACGCAGGATATCAAAGATCAGCGTCACAAACTATCCAGAGTTATAATCCCGTTTCGTCTGTATTAGAAATTGTTAATAACATTACTAAGCAAATAACCTTCCTCTGCTTTAACTAAATTGATCGTAGAAACAAATATGTGTTCCGCCGTTCGTCTTTATTAAATCTGACAATTGACAAGCACGTTTGAAACCCTCGGTTGCTTTCGCTAAGCCCTCGTGGAATAAAACTGTCTCTACTGTACAAGCGTATTTTATTCGGAGCAACAAATATTGTGATAGAATTTGCAGGATGCATTAGCCTTACCGGAAGCCACTTTCCACATTAATGCAAAGCGTCTTAAAAGCTTTGGCGCCACTTCGTGTGTTTTTTATTTCTTTCGAAGTTTATTTTGAATTCAGAAGGAGTAATGCCGAATAAAACATGAATATATCGTGAATATAACAAATGTAATAAAACGTATTATTGAAATATTAGAATTTGTCGAGAAAAAGGAATAAAACGTAATTTAGTAATACAATTCTGCAATACTTTTTTTCAAATAATCGTCAAATATTAAAACATTTATAAATATAAAGTTTATTATTCAGAGATTAATTAAATGAATCATTGTCAATGTGTGCAGAACCAACTACTTCAGGCTAGACACATTAAAACATGTATGTAAAAACACCATAAACAAGGTCTATCTAAAGAAAAAAAAATTCGAATGGTATCTCTCTATAAAATAAATAATGTGAACATTAAAAAGATCCACAATCTTACTTAAAAGGCGACTAATATAATGAAAAAGATGTTAGAAGTTTAAAATATACATTTTATTTAAAACTTTTTAATACTTTCAAACCTTCCAGGCTCATCATCAGAGAATATCTTAATAACTAAATGTTGTTTATTTATTAAGAGTTAAGAGTTAGTAGCAGTTTAAGTTATTTAGTTATTAAGATATTCTCTGATGATGAGCCTGAAAGGTTTGAAAGTACTAAGAAGTTTTAAATAATATGTATATTTTAAACTTGTAACATCTTTTTCATTACCTTTTAATCGCCTTTTAAGTAAGATTGTGGACCTTTTTAATGTTCACATTATTTATTTTATGTTGAATCAAAGGTGAAAAATTGCGTTTCGTCTTATTATATTATTGGTATCTCTCTATTCTAAAAAAAAGTAACTAACCCTGTCACCGCCGCTGTTTTTGAATTTTTTGTAAAAAGGGGTCTTTCTTCATTAATATTAAGAAAACTACTGGATACAAAAATATGAAAATCGGCGGTATTATAGAGAAATGTTTGATAAATACGCTGATGCAGGCAATTTTGAAATCGAATAATTATTTTAAGCGATATTTAATGTTAAATTTGGTCAGAATCGTTCCATTAAAAAAGTTTTATAGGAGCAAAAACTATACATAGGGATTTAATCATTTTTAGATCATTTTATGCATTAGAAGTTCGCGGTGTGCAGACTCAGACTGCATTTATTATTTTTTTTTATTTGATTCGGTTTCTGAGGATTTATTTTTATTTCATATTCAAAATTTCAGCATTTCGAGAAATATTTTTTACATCGTTTAGAAAACGGTATTATTTTAAATTGGTGCCAATTTTTAAAATAGCACAAAGAATAATATTTTCTTCAAATAAAAAATGTATTTACACGTGAGTATTATAAACAAAAAAAGCCTTTCAAATTAGAAATAAATGATTACTTTTTAAAAGCAGGAAAATATAGCAAACTAAATCGTAAAAACTATATTTAAACGTGAATTTTAAAAGAGAAAGAAACATGGAAAGTAATAAATTAATTAATATTCGTTAAAAGTCGTAAAGGGAGGAAATTTTGTCATATTTAAAATGGCCAAACAATAATATTTCCAAACAGTTTAAATTTAAAAATACATTTACGCCAAACATTTATTTCATATTTTGAGATAATCTTTTAAATTATTGTTGTGAATTCTAAGACAGCGCAAATAATACTTCCTTTCAAACAACAAAAGGATTTGCAAGTGAAATATTAAAAAGAAAACGAAACCTTTGGTGAAAATTACGGTCAGATTTAAAACGATTCATTTAAAAGGTCTTATTTTAAAGAACTTTCTTATAAAGTTGTTAAAAATAACATGAGACTAAGATTCTGTTATTTAATTAATTTTATATTAGTTTATTTTAAAATTTTTCATTGATCAGATTTAATCACAAAAGAAAACAGCAGTTAACAGGGAAATCGCCACTGTTTTTTTTTAATTATAACTAGGGGGCTCGGCCCCCTACGAGCTACGCTCGCCAACCCCCGTCCAGACACCGCAGACTCTAAATGCACGCTAATTTGATCGGCTTTAAAAAGATTTCGAAAGATTCAATTATAATTTAAAAAACAGTGGAAATATCCCTATAAACGAATTTCTATTCATTTCTCTTTGATTGGGGAATTTTAACGCCAAATCCGCTGCGGTACTACTTGATTATCCTGTCGACCAATTTCGCCAAATTATATAAATCGCCAAAACCACTTGCCAAATTATACAAATTGATATAATTTTTATTTTAAATAACGAAAGAACAAATAAATTCGTACAACATTAATAAAAACACAAATAAAACGTCGAAGTAAAAATAACTTGATGCCGTATACACGTGTAACAACATTTCAAAATAAGCTAATATAAAAGGAATTAAGTAAAGACAGCCTTTGTCTCCTGGTATTTTTTAACAAAGCGAAAAGAAAGTTCTTTTAAATGAGACATTTTAAATTAAATCTCAAAATATCAAATAAATGTCTAGCGCAATTTCTAAATTTAAACTTTTTTGCAATATTATTTTGTGTTCATTTTATGTAATAACTATAATGTGACGTAAATATGACGTAATTTCTCCTAAGACTTCTAACGCATGTTAATGAACTTATTATTTTACAATATCCTTTCTCTTTTAAAATTCACGTGTATGCTTTTTATGACGTAATTTTTAATAAGTTCCTGCTTTTGATACGTAATTATTTAATTCTAATTTGAAAGTTTTTTTCCTGTTTATAATAGTCACGTGTAAATAAATTTTTAATTTGAAGCAAACATTATTGCTTGTGCTTTTTATACAGTTGGCAACAGTTTAAATTAGTACAATTTTCTGAAATCTGTAAAAAATATCTCTAGAAATGCTGAAAATTTGAATTTAAAATAGAAATAAAACCTGAAAAAATGGGTCAAAATAAAAAAATTAATGCAATCTGCACTCCGGCAAATTCTAACGCATAAAATGATCTAAAAATGATTACACTGCCATGTATAGTTATTGCTGCTATAAAACTTTTTTAGTGGAACGATTTTGTCCAACTTTAGCATTAAATAACTCTTAAAATAATTCTTCGATTTGAAAACTGTCTGCATCAGCGTGTTTATCAAACATTTCTGTATAAAACCACCGATTTTCATATTTTTGTATGCATTATTTTTGTTAATATTAACAAGAAAGTCCTCCGGTCACAAAAAAATCAAAACCGGCGGCGGCGGCGGCGGCGGTGACAGCGGTAGTTACTTTTTTTTAGAATAGAGAGATTCAATCTTCCGAAATTTGCGAGCCAATCAAATTAGCCAGCTTTTAGAGTTTCTGGTGTCTGAAAAAGGGGTTGGCGAGCGTAACTTGTAGTGGCTGGAGCCCCCTAGTTTAATAAAATATATTAAAAGTTCTTGAAGACCTGTTTTATTCCATTAAATAAAATAATCAAATATTTAGTTAACGCCTATTAATACATGCGAATATAATTATTTGTGGGCAAAGTATGCACATTACAATTTATAAAGAAAATCTTAATACAGATTAATATATGATAGAAATAACTTCAGTTACTTAACTTCAAATTTTCAAAGCTTTGTCTTAACTATATCATTACAATTAATTATTACTATACGCGTTGCCAGTCCGCTATATATTATTATTATTATTATTATTCCGATTGCTCGATTGCCACCACTTTTTTGAACTAGTAATATTTGCATTACATAACGACAGATATAATAAGACGATTTATACTATTTTAAAAAGGTGGTACTAATGAAGGAATGTGACTAATTTTAAAAAATAGAGGTCTGACATCACTGCACTGGAGAGATTTTTTTTTAGATTGAATTTATGTATGATACTAGAAACAGAACATATTATATAAAACATAAGAATCAGTGATAAGCAGTGATTTATCCTTAAAATTCTACTTTAACAAAACTAAATGCTATACAGTAGAGCGCCGATTATTGGAACTCCAATTAACCGAACTTCTAATTACCCGAACAACCTGTTTCTTTCAACAAAAAAAATTAACCAAACTTCCAGTTGTCCGAACAGTCTATTTCTCCCCCAAAATTTTTTTAACCGAACTCCCATTTATCCATTGACTTGGAATAAAATTTTAAATAAAGAAAAAACTGACTGTGTATCAGAAAAGGAGTGATACAAAACAATAAAGGAGATGGGGAAAATCTTAAGCTATGAAGAAAATGAAATTAAGGAATGGTCAAATTGTAAAGTACATCACCCCGGATATCAGATTTTAAATGATGATTAGATTGTGGATGAGATTCATGATGAAAAAGAAATTGAAGAAAATGAAAGCGAATGCTCTGAAAATAATCCAGGTCCATCACATAATGAAGCCTTTGAATATTTGAAACAGCTATGAAATGGCTCGAGCAGCAGAAGAAAGTTGATCCTATTCAACTAACGTATTTAAGAAGAATTAGAAATATGACAGCATTGAAAAGAATGTCTTCGTTGAAGGAAGCAACAATCAAAAGCTTTTTTGCTTAAATTATAATCTCTGGAGTTCAGAAAATGATTAAAAAAAGAAAGAAAAATAATGATAAAAAGTAGACAATTAAAACAATTAAAAAGACACAAAGAAAAAACAATTTTTAAACGTGCCAGCACTAAATGGTGCTGCCAGTCCTAAGCTTAGATAACTTGTGAAGGTTTAAGTATAGTCAGAAAGATCCCTTGAATGTATATTAAAACGACTTAAACGATATTAACCGATAATCAAGGCTTTATCAACCATTTAGATTTGGATAATTTATGTTTATTATTATTGTGTTATGTCAAGCCTTTAGAATTCATTGTATGTGCGGCGTAGGGATTTATTTCATAAAAACAGAAGACTTTTACTGGCATTAGTTTGTTTTTGTTTCATAAAACTACCGTCATTTTTCACAGCTTACAAAACTATGTTGGATGTGGTAATAATGTCTTTAAAGATTTACCTTAAATGCAAATAATTAATTAAATGTCACAATTGTTATTTCCCAGCTTTATTTATATTACATCATCCTAATAACACTGTTTAATTAATTTTCTTGACAAATTTTTGTGGTAAAAAATTCATCAAAATTGAAATTTTTGAAGTAAATTTAAAAAAAATAAATGAATAAAAATTATTTAAATTATAAAAATCAACTGTTTTTTTTCAATCGAAGACATTGTCTTTCGTCAAAGGTTTAAACGTGCAACGTACAATAACCATGAAAATCTTACAATTTACAGAGAAAACGTATAATCTGGCACCCTTATAGTGCTTGCCCCACGGAGGTAAGAGATAGATTTATATGAAGTGTTTTGTAATGGTGTGATAATAAACATGCAACCCTGAAACCTATTAAAACGGCCAAAATTAAGTCCAAATACTTGCGGTGCCACAGAGAGTGTATGCGGCAAGGTGGAATGGGAGCATTTAAGTTTGAGCGATAACCGCATTCATATTGCAAACCGTTTTTACAGCATACTGCATCTCTATTATTACATATAACTCTTTGGGTTGGTTGGTTGGTTGATTTTTGACGGCCAATTATCTGCTCGAGGGATATAGGCCCAGGGGGGAAGTGCCCTTCGTGGGGGTCTTTCTAAGGGAACCTAACCCGTATTAACGCTTGGAAATCCAAGGCTCGAAGAAAACCACGAAAACTCCGAACGATTAGGCCGACGGGCGCGATTGGGATCGAACCCAGCACCTCCCGTCTACCAGCTTCGAGAGCAGAACCTCTCAGTCACTGGTGGGGCTATAACTCTTTGGGCTTCCCTATAGTCCAAACGTGATAGTTTGCTCGATGAGTTATTCAATTTTAGATGACTATATTTATTAACTAAGATTGGAATCACTACTAAGAACTAAAAAGATTTAGTGTTTAATTAAAGAATGGATTTCTTGTAACATTTCTGTCTTTTAAGATCTTTCTTTCCCCGTAGCGTCGCGAAATTTTCAAGGTCATTGGACAAACTATCACAAGCGCACTATAAAACTGTCTGAACGTTTCTAAAATTCAATAACAAGTAACAGTGACAGCTATTGAAGTTATTCTTGTGGGAGAGTAATATGCGAAGACAGGAATTTCCTTACTACGCTTCCATGTTTAAATTCCAAATACCAACGATATATGGCGCTGCACTGGGTCAAACTGGGATACAGCTCAAAACAACACTAGAATTTCAACGAACAAACAATATTTTTAACGTTCCAATGACTGAACAAAGTGGGAGTTCAGAGAATTTTGATTCCTTTTTATACATTCGATTGAGTGTTCTAACAGCTTGCGACAGCACAGCACCATCTACCAATGGCATTTTAAAATAAAATAACAAAAGCATAGCAAGCAAATTCCCGCCTTCATACATAATTCTTCTTCAAGAATAACTTCAATAACTGTCACGATATACTTGTTATTGAATTTTCAAAACCTGTATTTAGGACATCCTGTATATACAGCAATGTAACGTTTAAATTTAAAAACTTGCATACAGGGTGATTCATAACGATCGAAACAATAGGCTATTTTCTTAAACATTGCCCCTAGACACATACTTCCAATTGCAAAGTTTCATAAAAAAGGTTCAAAATTTAATGACATAATTTGCTGCTCCATGCGGGAGGGAGGAGGGGGGTCTATTTGAGAAAATACGAAAACTAAATTTTTATATGTTCCCCATACCATAAAATTTCCAATTAGGAAATTTTTCCTTATCTATTCCTAAATTTAAAAAAAAAAAAAAAAAAAAAAAAAAAAAAAAAAAAAATCTCGATATCTGCAAAACTCGCAGGGCAAAATCCAAAATTCTTGACTTACACCATTTACCCATGGTTCTGAGCGACGAGTCATCGACTTATTCTCAATGCAAGATAGGGATCATTCACAAATTGTACGTTATTAAAAGCCGATTTAAGACGGTGCCTCTCCTTTGGACATAAAATAGCAGCGCATAGATTTTACATTAAATCTGCTTTCAAAATATGCTGGAGTTTTGCACTAGAGGCCTGCACGGGTCAAAATATCCAGCCAGATCCCGAGTCCACCCCATAGAAAAAAGGTCGGCCCAGCCTGCAAAAAATTAAAATCTTAGCACGGCCTGTCTGAATTTCGGCAAAACTAATTTTTTTACGTCGATATCGTTAAGAAATGTTTCGTATGGAGGAATGCTGACCACAAATGCTTATTAAAATTTTTATTTTTTTCATATTTATTATCTTCATTTTTAAAGAAGCGCCAAAGGTTGATATATATATATATATTTAATGAATCTCTATTTGTATATAAATCTTTTATTTATCATTAAATATCGTTAGTCCATATTCCACGTATTGGAGACTTTCAAATAGACTATGCAGTAAAATCTTCTAAGATTGTCACATAACTGGAACCACATAGACATAACTAGAACATGACTGGAATCACAAAGGAAAGAAAAAAAATGCGTCATAGACAAGTTCTGTTCTTAGGAGGTGTAAATGTTGTCAATTCTTTTCTCAGGTATTACTATCAAGTGGTTTTAAAAATTGCTCGCCACAATAATACCTGCTCAACTAATACTGCCAGCTCAAACAGCTAATACAGCCTGCTCAAACAGTTCGCGTTGATGTGTTTGCTCATATTTTGTCACACGATTTTTGGCATTTGAATGAAAGAGACTGGCTTTACAACATTGTGTTGTGAAATTTGTAAAAAAATATCGTTATCATTAAGTAAAAAGTGTCTGAAATGGAACTATCTCGGCACCAGATTAGAACCATCATTTACTTCCAGTTCTGTTTCAAAAAGTTAGCTACAAAATGTCACCGAATCATGTGTACAGCTTTTAGGTACTATTGATGTATCGTATGACACTGTGAAGGTTTGACGTAATGGTGGTTATATATAATATAACAGTACATAGTATATAACAGTATATAGTATAATAATTATGTAATGGTGGTTTGGCTAAAAACTTTCGTTACAACCTAATATATTCATTTTGCATGTATCAAGACATTTTTCTGTCTATTTATTAGGAGATAGCATTCTGTCATAGGCAGGTTCTTTGTCACTGGTTTTACTGTGTTTTATTTTTTCTGTCTTAAAATCTACTATCCTTTAAAATAATGAATTTTAAAGTTTATTTTTTCTGCCTTAAAATCTACTATCCTTTAAAAAAATGAATTTTAAAGTTTAATTGTAAAATAATCGCGATTTAAAAATATAATCATTTTTTGTAAAAATTTTATGACTGAGTCAAATTTTACTGATTTTTGTACGGATCAGAACAGTTAGAGACAGTGAATTTAATGCGGGTTGACTTGTCTTTTTTGATTATTTTACATTAATTTTGTTTCGGCAAATTAAAAAAAAAAATTAACTTTTGAAAATATGATTTTCTTTTTCAAAATAAGTTACATTATTTTTTTAATTTATATTTTTAAAATTAACATTAAATAAATCCTGAAACAAAATTTAAATTATATTTTTCTCTTTAATTAAATGAAAAAAATTTGAAATTTGACAAATAATGTTTCGAGTTATAACGATTTTAAATTACTCCACTTAAAAAAAAATAATAATCATTATAATTTTTTTTTCAAAACTTCATGAGAAATTTTAGGATGTGATTTTGTTTTCCAATTATATGGTTAACCATCGCAAAAAAAAAAAAAAATCAAAGTTCTAATTCAAAAAAATATACTTTTTTACCCGTTTCCTAGAACTCTTAAAGTAACATTGTTTCTTGAATTACACGCATTTCAATTTGTGTCTAATCCCTTAAAACCTGACGATTTATTTAAACGGACATATTTCTGTGAATATTGCAGATATGAAGATGGAATTTTTTGAGTTTAATTCAGTAATGGATAAGGAAAATTTTCCTAATTGGAAATTATACCCTAAGGGGGCCGTATAAAAATTTTGTTTTCGTATTTTCTCAAATAGACCCCACATGAAATTGCAACTTACCTCATCAAATTTTGCACCCTTTTTTATGAAATTTTGCATTATGAAGTATGTGTCTAGAGGGAATATTTAAAGAAATAGCCTATTGTTTTGATCTGTATAAATCATCCTGTATAAATACAACAACACACATTTAAAATTTTGCTGAAGAGTATGAACACATACGATACACTTAACTTATTTTTATTAATAGGATAGCATATTTATTACAAGGACAGCTATTTCTCATTTTGTAATAATTTATTAAAAAAAAAGACCAAGGAAATGAAAAAAAGAGAAAAAAAAGGGAAAGAAAAAGACGAATTTATTGTTATCAGCCTTCAGTTTTTCAGTAGATGTGAAATGAAGGAATGATGTCTTAGGGGATGAATATTTAGTTGGAACCTGTAAGAAAATATTTAAATCTCTCAATTGACTTCATAGATTTTAGTGCCAGGAGGGAGATAAAAAAAAATCCATAATTTACTTAAAAATTATTGTCTGAGCGAAGCGAAGGCTAATACTCGGCGAAATATTACTGTCCGGACATTTTACTACTACGATGGATATTAACGCCATGTCATACTAAAAAAAAAGCCTAATAAAAACCTTTCGTCAAGCATAACTCAAAAAATATTTGTCGGATTTCGTTTCTGATTGCACCAGAAGGTACCTATGAGGGTCGCCTACTGAATGCACCTACTATGAAAAATAAGTTCCAAACCGTTTAAAAATTATATAGAAAAAACTCTTAAAAAAGCACAATTTATCTGCATACGTCACAGAAATTTGGTGTGCGTCACTTTCACCGGTTGATATTTTCGTAGGCAACTGGTTTGAACACATGGAGCAAATAAAAAAAAAATACGCACGCAGTAATATTGAATAGATCAGTTTCAACCACGTGATCACAAACCTTGCAACAACCCGTGGCAACCAGTTTTGGTGGGCAAACAAATAATAATACAGTATTCCGTACCACGGTGACCGTTTTTAGCCTGTTGTATAAAATCTGGCATGTTGTATGACATACAATTGTGGATGATTAAAACAAAAGACATGAGTGTTTATTGATCCGGAGGTTATCTTTCTCTGGATGTCTGTCTGTCTATCATACAGCATGCAATTTTCTTGTAAAGGATGATATTATTATGCAGTAAAACCTCCATAACGGACACACCCGATTAGTGGACACCTCTATTTAGCGGGCATTTTTTCGATTACCAAACCCTTAAATAACTGTACATTTTTTACTCTCAGTAGCGAACGCCTCCAAATAGAGGACAAATTCTGCCCTCCCGAGGTGTTCGCTATTCAGAAGTTTTACTGGTAAAACCTCCATAGCGGACACACCCGATTAGCGGATACCTCTATTTAGCGGACATTTTTTTTATTACCAACTCTTAAATAACTGTACATGTTTTACTCTCAGTAGCGGTCACCTCTAAATAGAGGACAAATTCTGAATTCTCGGGGTGTCCGCTATTCAGAGGTTTTACTGCATATAATATTGATAATTATTTTACAGGGCCGCACAAAAGAATAAGAATATATGAAACGAATATAAACTAAATTCGGGATTGGTAGATCGCTGACGGTAATATAATTTTAGGATGTTGTTACAGTCATCCGCAGCATGTTTTTAGAGTTTCGTCTATCTAACGAAACCCTACCTGTCTCACTCCTTTGTCTGTGTGTTTTTCCGTCTGTCACAGAGCCCGTTCTCAGAAACTATATATATCGGAGACTTGAAAATTTGCATACTTATAGCTGAACACCACACATCAAACGGCAAATAATAAAATTTTGAAAAAGTCTAATATTTAACCCTCTGGGCTCTAACTTGTGTATTTTAAGCAATTTTTCTAACTCAGCCCCTAATTTAATTAAGTTGGACACATGAAATTTTGCATACTTATAGCTGAACATCTCACATCAAACGACAAATAATAAAATTTTGAAAAAGGCTTAATATTTAACCCTTTGGGCTCTAACTTGTGTATTTAAAGCAATTTTTCTAACTCAGCCCCTAATTAAGTTGGAGACATGATATTTTGCATACTTATAGCTGAACACCTTACATCAATCGACAAATAATAAAATTTTTAAAAAGTCTAATATTTAACCCTCTGGGCTCTAACTTATGTATTTAAAGCAATTTTTCTAACTCAGCCCCTAATTAAGTTGGAGACATGAAATTTCGCATACTTATAGCTGAAATCCTCACATCAAACGACAAATAATAAAATTTTGAAAAATGTCTGATATTTAACCCTCTGGGCTCTAACTTATGTATTTAAAGCAATTTTTTTAACTCATCCCCTAACTAAGTTGGAGAATTGAAAGTTTGCATACTTATAGCTGAAAACTTGCGATAACACGATAAATCATAAAATTTTGAAAAAGTCATATTTAACCCTCCAGTCTCTAACTTCTGTATTTTAAGCAATTTTTCTAAGTCAGCACCTAATTAAGTTGGAGACATGAAATTTTGCATACTTATAGCTGAACACCTCACATCAAACGACAAATAATAAAATTTTGAAAAAGGTCTAATATTTAACCCTCTGGGCTCTAACTTGTGTATTTTAAGCAATTTTTCTAACTCAGCCCTTAATTAAGTTGGAGACATGAAAGTTTGCATACTTATAGCTGAACACTTGCGATAACACGATAAATCATAAAATTTTGAAAAAGTCATATTTAACCCCCCGGTCTCTAACTTCTGTATTTTAAGCAATTTTTCTAACCCAGCCCCTAATTAAGTTGGAGACATGACATTTTGCATACTTATAGCTGAACACCTCACATCTAACGACAAATAATAAAATTTTGAAAAAGTCTATTACTTAATCCTCTGGGCTCTAACTTGTGTATTTTAAGCAATTTTTCTAACTCAGCCCCTAATTAAGTTGGAGACATGAAATTTTGCATACTTATAGCTGAACACCTCATATCAAACAACAAATAATAAAATTTTTAAAAAGTCTAATATTTAACCCTCTGGGCTCTAACTTGTGTATTTAAAGCAATTTTTCTAACTCAGCCCCTAATTATGTTGAAACATAAAAATTTGCATACTTATAGCTGAACAACTCACATCAAACGACAAATAATAAAATTTTGAAAATATCTAATATTTAACCTCTAATATTTTGTCTCGCGCAATTTTTAATTTTTCAAATTACAATTAAATAATTAGGTATAAAAAGCAGGCACTTATTGGAAATTACGCCATAAAAACTATATTTACATGTGAATTTTAAAAGAGAAAGGATATTGTAAAATAAATTCATTAACATGCGTTAGAAATCTGAAATAGAACAAATTACGTCACATTACACTTATTGTGTAAAATGAACAAAAAATAGTAAATACTATTTTTATTCAATTTTTATTCACAATTTGGAAGCCAAAATTGTGAAGAGATACGTACATGTGTATTAAAATATGGCCGACACAACTAAAGTAATCCGGAATCGAAATAACTTATAGTTAAATTTTAATTAATAAAAAACCACCAATTTAACAGCAGTTTCTTATCAAATTTAAACATTTTTCGTTATAGCAGTTGCCAACAATTAAAAAACACAATAAAATTGTTACTACAACGATTCATTTTCTACTGCAAGATTTCCACGTGAAAAATGAAAATGAAATAAATAGTTTGCCGAATTTTAAAAAAAAAAGGTGAACATTACGTCATAACTTTTCTATTGCAAGATATTCACGTGAAATATGAAAATGAAATAAATGGTTTGACGAATTTAAATGAAAGTGAATATAACGTCATAACTTTTCTATTTCAAGGTTTCCACGTGAAAGAGGAAAATATTACGTCATATTGGAAATATAAAGGGCATGGTGGATATAGTATAACGTCATATGAGTGTGAAAACTGTATTGAAGCATAATAAAAACCCGATTAGGGAAATATTGGCGTATTTTTACATTATTGCTCCAATTATAAATTGAAATAAGTTCATTTATAGCTGTATTCTTTTGCGTCTGTTATATACATTTATACATTTTTATATAGCGTTTTCATATGATTAATTCAACAACATTTCGACTGCTTTTTTTAATTTTTGTTTTGTGTTGTATGTTAAATTTTGAAATTGATTTTTCAGAACAAACATCCTTCAAATTCTGGGCAACGCCGGCACTTTAGCTTGTAACAGATAAATGGCTTTTGTATCTGTACATCTAATGCTAATATTATAAAGCGTTATAATATTATAAAGTATACAATATTATTAATGCTTGTACGTTTGTGAGGTGTTATCTCTGAAACTACATAGCCAACTTAAAAAAATGTTGGTGGCCATCTCTGCTCCGAAAAAAAGACTAGTTTATGACAGTGCAGGAACCTACATCGCTGCAGGAGCAAAAAAGTTCTAAAATTGTGATTTCTGCGATATTGATTGGGTTAGAAACTTTAAATTTGGTGCTGTAGTTACTTTTAAGATGTAAATACTCGTAATGAACGCTCTCTAAAAGGTTCAATTTGACGGATAAACGTAAAAATTTCTAGAAAGGTTCTAAACTATGATTTATTTGGAATGCTGAAATTTTTGGGATACTGTTGGGGTTAGAAACTAGAACTTTGGCATGGTAGTAATTAATATGATGTAAATACTCGTTGTAGAACGAATTCTAAAAAATAGAAAGACTAAACAAAGCGGAAAAAGATCTAGAAATGATCTAAGTAACGAAGAACATGGAACTGTTAGGAATATAAACATGAAAATTGACATGGCTGTATTTATCATGACGTAACTTCTCGCAATAGAACAATTTCTAAAAATGTCGCTATAAAAAACAGTGCAGAAACAAAAAACTTTCAAAAATTTTCTATTTCTCTGTTACTGCTGAGCCCAAAATCTTGAAATTTTGCTTCGGGTTAGTTTTAAAATATACAATTGTCTCTATGAATGGTTTCTAAAAAATTAAAAATTTAAAAAGATGAAATTAACGGAAAGCGACCTCAATTACCATTAATTTGGAATTATTAGGTACAGCAACATTAAATATTTCATAATGCTGCATTTCCTCCGCAAAACATGCGATTTAAATGCAACAAAACTGATAGATACCCACCTAGCATTAAATAAATTGTGTAAATATTGAATAAAGACCTGTATGAAACAGTGAGTAGGTTGCCCGAAAGTACTTGTTAAAGTGTTCCTTCTCTAGGCTTTTCTCTCTCTTGCCAAGGCCACTAACAGAGGGAAGTGCCGTTTTAAATGTGATATGATTTTTTTATCCGATTCATTTTTCTAGACATTTTATCATAAGGTCATATTCTCAATTATCATTAGTAGATTTTTTATATATTAACTTATTCTGGTGAAATTTTGTAATCGGGTTCATATTGGCGTATGTTAGCTTGCATGATTTGCTGAATAAATATGTATGGATTTGTAAATTACTTCAAATGACACTTTGACAGCTCAAAAGTTATGCAGACGATATATTCAGATCTTGTGTCATACTTTATGTTGTAATCATTGCCGATTTCTTTTATTTAATACATGCAAAATACAGCTCAACTTGTGCAGAATATGTTGAAAAAAAAACAATACAGCGTATGTAGTGGCCAGCATACACTCATCATTTAAATCCGATCGAGCATATCTAAAACACACTCTAACGAAGCATTGCATGCCACTTTTGATGAATTCGGTACTTTGATACTATATGAGATTTTGAGAAGATAATTCCTTAAATGTTATCGACAACCTCATTGCATCCGTGGAAAACGGATATTGTATAATATTAACTATTCCGGGGGAGCACACACCATATAAAGTATAGTCCATTCTTTTTAAACATCATATATTTGTCATTTAAAGTTACTCAAATTGGTGCGGAGTGTCTGCTTATGCTCTTGACATCATTTTATACAGTTAAAATTCCGATATAAGTAAATTAGTGTTTCATTTTCTATTTTACTTTTAATATATTGCGTACTTTCAATTTTATATCCATGCATGGCTGTCTTGAATGGTTTGATTTCCCATTTTTTTAAACAGTGTATACGATTTATATATAAGAATTTGTAATTCTACAATTCGTTTATTTTCATCATTTCAATTTTTCGCAGTATATGGACAATTAAAGATAACATCTCATTTTCTTTGCTTCCACATGTTATTATTAAATCTATGTTCTCAGTAATATCGCTCACACTAATCCCTCTGAGGGAAGTCCTAGTTACTTATGAGTCTCACAAATTTAATTCTATTTCTTAAACATGTTTTACTTTTATTTACATATTCATTCATTTGACTCCTTAGAGGATTTTTCTATATACAATATTTTATAGAGAATTAAAAAGTCTCAAGAAGCTAGCAAGGCGTTTTTATTTCCACTATACGGAGATATTACTTGCAATTCATAATTCTCAAACCTAAAATATTCAGATGAATGTGATTCTGAAATTGAAATTCCAGGCTTTTGATCTCTTGTAACATGAAACTTCATTGTAATACATCCACTTTATAGCAAATTGAATTATACCCAAATCATAGAGACGTGAAATTGAGTTCTATCGTGTTCATCACAATCCATGTGAAAACGATGCATAACTGTTGTAATAAAGATGGTGATGACTAGAGAATTTTGAAATAGGTATGTATCATAATGATTTTGTTGAGCCGAAATTGCTTGAAAAGTAGAATATAGATTACGACTCTTGAGAACTTCATGAACGTACAAAAGCCCACGAGCTTGTTTTTGTACGTAGCTCATAAGTAACTCCTCTAAGTCAGGGCTCACTGATAGTGGTTAAAGTTAAATTTAAAATTAATACCCTTGGAAAAGACGATAGGAACTAGGCTTCCTTAAATTATTATTGCTAGACCTCTAAAAATTCTTAGAATAAACTTTCCATAAAATTTCGAAGCATGCGTTGTGATTTGGAATTTTTGAAAATGTCTATCCGTAGGAGTAACTTCCAGCTTCATACCATGTATATTTGCTATCATGAAATTTTCTGAAAAATAAAATTATTATCATATAATAATTGGTTATCCCAGTTTATTAATTATTAATTGGTCCCAGTTAAACTGATGGCATTGAGCTCACAGGCTATTCACACTAATTATATATTATACTATTATTTCAAAGAATAATGCCCCTCAAAAAATAAACGAAGGGGGATTAACCCCAGTTTCCCCAATTTATACTTAACCAATAAATCAGGGAAGCTCCTTATCATAATAAACCGGTATACCAAATTTGAAGCAAATCAGATAATTCTTCATGGAAAAAAAACCTATCGCTAAATTAAGGGACGGCTCCTTTCCCCCTTTTATATTTAACTGATGAACCTCCAAATCTAATCAGGAAAGCTCCTTATCAGAATGAACATAAAAAAAAATTAAAGTAAATTGGATAATTCTGCATTAAGTCCATTTATCTAAATTAACGGGAGGGGACTTGCCCCCCTTTCCGCCTTTTATACTCAACCAATGAACCTCCAAATCTAATGAAGGAAGCGCCATATCGGAATAAAGAGTATATCAAAATTGAAGCGAATCGAATAATTCTGCATGAAAAAACCATTTATCTAAATTAAGGGGAGGGGGTTGCCCCCGCCCCCACCTTTATACTTAACCAGTAGAACTCCAAATTTAATCAAGGCAGCTCCTTAACCTAAAAAACCGGTATACCAAATTTGAAGCACATCGAATAACTCTGCATGAAAACTCATTTATCTAAATTAAAGGGAAGGGTCTAGCCCCCCCCCCCTTTCCCCCCTTTATATTTAATAATGAACCTCCAAATGTAATCAAGGCAACGTCTTAACATAATAAAGTGGTATACTAAATTTGGAGCAAATCGAATAATTCTGCATGAAAAACCCATTTATCTAAATTAAGGGTGGTTAGCCCCTTATCTCCCCTTTATACTTAACCAATGAACCCCTAAAACTAATCAGGGAAGCTCCTCATCAAAATGAACCTAGAAAAAAAATTGAAGCAAATCTCCAGTTTGTATGAAGGGTTATCGCGTTACGCACATACATAAGTACATACATACATACAGAACGGGTGGGCACATTAGCTCTCAGGCTTTGAGCTAAAAACCTGTAGCGATCTCCCTGTAAACGGGTTTCCATTCAATTCCCTTTGATTGCGAAAATGTAAGGCCTCATCAGTTGCTGTTAAGGCATTCAATGGTTGATTTCGTGATTGATTAAAGAAGATTAGTTAAACATTTGAAAAGAAGCTAAAATAAAAATGAATTAAGCAAACAGGGTCTTTGCTTCCCGGTATTTTTTAACAGCGTTATAAAACGATTGGCATAATACAATTTACTACAATTACTACAATATACTGCTTTAACCCCTTCAAGGTCGGTGGTTCATTTTTGGACCACTTAATTTTAATCTTTAAATGCCACATTGGCACCAGATTATTGGAAGGAAAACTTTCCTTTTATTATTCTGGTGCCATTCACTGATTTCAATATTTACGAATAGAAGTACCTTGCCCCTGCAAGGGTTAAACGCACATTAATGTATTTATTATTTTAAAGTTTCCTTTCTCTTTTAATATTCACGTATGAATACAATTTTCAAGACATAATTTTCAATATTTTCCTGCTTTTAACACGTATTCATTTAATAGTAATTTTAAAGTTTTTTTTCTGTTTTTAATAGTCACGTGTAAATAAATTTTTAGTCGTTAGGAAATATTATTCTTTACGCTGTTTTTAGAACTGAAAACAATCTCTATAATAATAGCCTAAGTTATGTGGCTATCATCAACAGTTCCATGCGGATTCTTTCCCTTTTTATATTCCAGGCGGCCATTTTGTTACTTTAATATTAGCCAGCGACAGGTGATAAGTCGCCAAATATTATTCTATCGCGATCATTTCACTTATATTATAATAGACAAAATCATGTAGCTCCCATAAACAATTACGGGCTGATCCCTTCGCTTTACATAAGAAAGGTTTCCATTTTGATTAAAGAATCAAAATTATTTTTTCGAATAAAACTACATAAAAGTTGCCATGATCGCAAAGAATTCTTGGTACTTTATGTTAGCCGGGTGCAAATCTCGCTTGTAGCTTTTTTTTTTTTTTTTCAATTCGCGAGTTAGCATATTTTTTATTTTTCGAGAAGTGAATTAAAACGGTACTACTAGGTTATCCCATCGACCAAAAATCTATCGCCAAACTGCAACATTAATTGCAAATAATGATTGATCGTAAATGTCACATTCACTTGACTTTAAAGGAAATATATGCACCGAGGTTAACTTTTTTTTTACGGCAATTTGGCGAAAACCTCTTTTTTGAATACTAGTTACATATATATTTCAAAATTATTTTCTATTATTTTTAAAATGAAATAATAATAAATAAATAAAATTTAATTAATAACTATAGAACAAAACAAACATTTTTTTATAAAAAGAAAATAAATGTAAATAAACATTTATTAATAAATAAGCAACAATAACCGGGTTACCATGCCAGGCAAAATAACGCCATTTTGGCCCCAATTAGGTACCCCGGTGTGTATATGACATCTGCGCCTAATATTTTTGTTTTCGTTCCGTTTAAAAAGCCATTAATTTTACACCATTAAAAATTTTTACACCATTTTTAAATGTTTAAGTTTTAAATGAAAGTTTTGTACTAAATGAAATGATAATGAAATACAAAAAAAAAAAAAAAAAAAAAAAAAAAAATTGCAACGGGAGAAATATTTGGCGATTTATCACCTGCGTCGCGCTAACACAAAAATACCGAGTTCTTGATTTCTCTATCAGAATTTCCGATTTGGCGAAAGATTATTCAAGTAAATTGAATTATGAATAAAAGTGACATGATACATTTCTTAGTATACATTTAAGGAAGGCCAAACTGGTCGCCAAATTAGTTTAAAATAATAACCTTTTCTAAAATATGAAAAAAATATCTGTTACGATTAAAATTTGAGTCGTCATCACAGGAAAGTATTTTAAATATAAAAAAATTATATTTCGAAAACTAATTCGAATTTTAAAATTCTAATTTCAATTTTTAGATCTGCGGATCAATATGGATTTTTTGTGTTAATTTCATCGCATAATATTCCATATTTTAGAAGAAATCGCCGTGCAACATAATCAGTTGCTTAATCAGTCGTTTTATAGAATCGTTTCATAAAGTTGTTTGATATAGTCATTTCATAAAATCGTTTCATAAATTCGTTTCATTAAAATTTTATGTTCATAGGGTAGATTATCGATGTTGGATTAATTTGCACTCATGTTTACCGCAGGATTATGGTTTATGAAGTTCCATCTTGTGCTGCGGTTGCAGCTTTATGAGTGATGAGTGCCAGGCTAGGTGTGTCGTTCCACGTGGTTTAGTTGGAAGAGCGTTGGTGTGTTGAACCAAGGACCCAGGTTCGAACCCTGCCTGGATTTTTTTCACTCTGTTTGTTTTACGCCACGTTAGCAATGTGAATTTAAAAAAATAAAAAAATACGTAATTCAATTTAAAATTATTAACTACACCTGTTTTTAAAAAAAGAAAAATTATAGGATACTAAATAAAAGATTAAACTTAGATTATTCAAGTAAATTGAATTATGAAAAAAAGTGACATGATACATATCTTAGCATACATTTAAGATTAGAAATTTCACCTTATTAAGGAGAGATTTTCTGTAAGAAAATACTGGTACAAAAGAATTTCCTGTTCTGGAAATTCCAGGACCCATGCGAACCCTGTATTAATTACTGCAAATTAACTCGTTGCGTCATAAACTTTTCTTTTAAATATTATAAATAATATATAAATATAATAATATAAATATTGATATTTATTTTCAATTATCACACATATTTACATGCCAAAAAATATATAAATATTTATTAAAATTAACATTTTCTAGACTTTCGTAGCTCTTAGGTTATTCTCTGTTTGACATAAGCATATGCCATATTACAGTGTTCGTACGGGTACCGTTATTTTTCAGGTAAAATATCAATATCTACCCTATATATATAAAATCCTAATGAAACAAATTTATGAAACGGATATATGAAACGAATTTATGAAACGAATATATGAATCGACTGATTAAATAACTGATTATGTTTCAAGCGATTTCTCCTAAAATATGGAATACTTTGCGATAAAATTAACACCAAAAATCAGCATTAATACGCAGATCTCAAAACTGGTATTAGAATTTTTAAATTCGAATTAGTTTTCGAAATATTAATTTTTTTCTAATTTTATATACATTTTTCTAATGATGGCAACTCAAATTTTAATCAAACAGATTTTTTTTTTTCATATTTCAGAAAAGGTTGACATGGTAACCCGGCTATTGTTGTTTATTTGATAATAAAAGTTTATTTACTTTTATTTCTTTTTATAAATTATATAAATTATTTTGTTCTATAATTATTAATTACTTTTTTTTATATTTCCTTTAGAAAATAATAGAAAATAATTAAAAAATCCTTGGTTATTCCGTCGGCCAATTTCGCCAAATTATATAAATTGCCAAAACACTCGCCAAATTATACAAATTGACATAATTTTTATTTTAAATAACGAAACAACAAATAAATTAGTATAACATTAATAAATATACAAATAAAAAGTCGAAATAAAAATCACTTGATGACGTAAACACGTGTAACATGCTTAAAGTCAAGTGAATGTGACATTTACGATCAACCATTATAGGCATTTAATCTTATAGTTTGGTGATAGATTTTTGGTCGACGGGATATCTAAGTAATACCAAAAATGCATATGTAACTGGTATTTGAAAACGAGGTTTTCGCCAAATTTCGTAAAAAAAAAAAAAAAAAAAAAAAAATCACGCCAAACTTGCTGTGCGTATATGACATCTGGCCAAATATTACCACTCGAAAACAAAAATGCTAACTGGCGAGTTCAAAAAAAGCTATTGGCGAGATTTGCATCCAGATGGGGTAACAATACCAAGAATTCTTTGTAACCATGGCAAATTTTATGTAGTTTTATTCGAAAAATAAATTTTTGATTTTTTAATCAAAATGGAAAACTTACGGTCCCATATTGGCGCGATTTTTTTCTGACGAAAATGTCATATACGGAACGGGCACTTAACTGGCGCCAAAGTGTCGTTATTTTACTTGATATGGCAAGCCGGATGTTGTTGTTTATGCTGCTGATGCCTTCCCCAAATTGTCGTCGTTAAAAAATTACGCCAGTATGGTACGTATATGACATCTGTGCCAAACTTTCATATGGACGGCGAAGGGATCAGATGTTTGTTTATGGCAGTTGATGACTTGAACTATTATAATATAGATGAAATGATGGGGATAGAATAATATTTGGCGACTTATCACCTGTACCTGGCTAAATATTAAAGTACCAAAATGGCACCTAGAGTATAAAAAGCGCAGTGGTCAGCCTGGAGCTGTTGATGATAGTCACATGACTTAGGCTATTGTTATAGAGATTGTTTTAAAATACCGGGAGACAAAGACTCTGTATACTTAATTTATTTTATTTTAGCTTCTTTTCAAATGTTTAACTGATCCTCTTTAATCAAAAACGAAAATAACCATTGTATGTCTTAACAGCAACTGATTCGCCCTTAAATTTTTACAATCAAAGGGAATTGAATGGAAACCCGTTTACAGGGAGATCTGCACAGCTTTTTTTCAGTATAATTCAATCTTCTCTAATATTTTTAAAACCCATCAAATTAGCGTGTTTTTAGATTCGGCGGTGTCTGAACGGGGGTTGGCGAGCATAGCTTGCAGGGGGCAGAGCCCCCTAGTTGTTTTATAAAAACTTAAATCTACTTCAAACGTGCGAAATTTCACCTTATTAACGAGAAATTTTCTATAAGAAAATACTGATACAAAAGAATTTCCTTGTCTGGAAATTCCAGGACCATGCGACCCCTGTATTAATTACTACAAATTAACTCGTTGCGTAAAAAACTTTTCTTTTAAATATTATAGATAACCTTCAACTAGATATTACTCAGTATTATGATATTTTAAATTATATTTAAATTAATTTTATCGCTAAATTTTATAAAACCATTTTTTTTTACTAATATTACATCTTCTCCCATTGCTGATTATGCCCTAGTAATAATATATTTTTTCACAAACAGAACATACTTAACTTAAGAAATAAAATGCCTATAAATACAAGGTAATCACTAGCATCAGAGTGGGTGAAGGTCTCGAAGTTCAGAGTGTACATACAGCACTCCACAGCTCTCCACAGCCACCGACGATAAAAATCCATAATTGAGGGGCTCACAACCATAGTAGACCAAGTAAGTCCATTTAAAAAAAAATCCCTGCCGGCTCGGACCTACAGGCGGAGGTAGATTTCGATGTTAAGTACTAAATTCTCCAACAAAACTTAAATCAAAATTAGAGATAAAACCCAGTTTCTTCACAAAGAGCGAGCTGTAGGGAGCTAAACTTTTTGTGAAAATTGTAATATACACGAATACACACACACATATATATGGAATAGGTTTAAAAAATGGCTACAAAAAATTCAGAGAACCTTAAAGTGTTAAAATATGTTAATATTTCCATAGTCGGGTTTTTAATCATGTTTTAATACGTTTCTTCAAACTTATATGGCGTTACATATTCACCTGCTGAGGTCCATTATATTTCCAATATGACGCAATATACATATTTTTTTAATTTGTCAAACTATTTATTTTGAGTTTTCATGCTGAAATCTTGCTCCAGGAAACTTATGACGTAATATTCAATTTGTTTTCAATTTGTCAAACTATTTAATTTTACACGTGAAAATTTTGCAAAAGAAAAGTAATTGTTGTGGTGAGAATTTTATTATTTGTTTTTTTTTTAATTGTTGGCAACTGCTATAACGAAAAACTTTTATTTTTTTCCTGCCATTGTTGTGTAAGAGCTGGTTTTATCAGAATCATGTTAAGACAGTATTCAAAATTTTGAACCCTCCCCATTTCCACCCTCTTGGGCAGATTTCGCCCATTTTCAATCCCCGCCGAGATATTAGCCATCTCAAAGTTGTTGGCGAGTTTGAAGATGATTCGTGCATAATTGCGACTTTTATCGTGCGGACAAAATTTAGTACATACATACATATATATATATATATATATATATATATATAAACTTTTTAGGTGGGGGTGGTTTTGGGTTCCTGGGGTCCTATAATGAAAAGTTATGAAGGAATTTTTCAAAAGTCGCACCATGGTAACGACTGCAATAGGTAGTATTTCTTACGAAATCTACCTAAAAAATAGATAGTCCATTTAAAAGATGCATAAAATCTGTTTTATCCACAGTAAACCAAGTCTGTAAGCAGATGACGTATATGATAAAGTTTGTGAAAACAGACTTTTTTCGCCGTAGGAGTGGATAAAACATATTGTATGTACCTTCTAAATGAACTATCTCAATTATTTTCAAAATGGACTTGGTCTGCTATGGTTGTGCGCTCCTGAATCGTGAATACTACAGGAATACAGAATTTTTACTAATCTTAAATATTAAAATAAACCATTAGATTATTAAATAACGTTGACCGTTTTAGGTCTTACGATGAATTTTTAAAATAGCAGCTGTGCTAAGTTAGGTCTCACCGTCAGATCATTTTGGAAGTGAAGCTCTACGTCTTACCGGGTGTCCTAAAAAGGACCGACTGATTTTAAAATTCAATAACTTGCAAACGGTAACAGATATTTAAAAAATTCTTGCAGGAGGGTTATGCATGAGGTCAAAAGTTTTTTACAGTGATTTTCGATTTTAGTTCGAATTACAAACAATAGATGGCGCTGCGATCAATAGACGCTAAATCCAGCCTCGATTTTTGGTACCTGGTGGCCCGCTCAATACATTTCCATCTTCTTTTTCCGCATGAAAAATCGAGCCTGTTTTTAGCGTCTATTGCTTACAACGCCATCTATTGTTTGCAATTAGAACTAAAATCTAAATCACTGTAAAAAAAACTTTTGACCTTATGCATACCCCCCCCCCCCGCCCCTGCAAGATTTTTTTAAATATCTGTCACCGTTTGCAAATTATTGAATTTTAAAATCAATCGGTCCTTTTTAGGACACCCGGTATATGGACGTAACTAAGGTGTGTCCCACCGAAATAAAGCCACCATGATTATGTGTTGTAACTGGGCACGAAACAAAACAATAAAAATGAAACAAATATTTTAAGAAAGTCTATTTCCAAATACATATTTACAAGGAGTAGCTCACTTCCTGCCCCACTTGGGCAGGGAAAAAAAAGAATATGTAAAAAAAAGAGGGGGGGGGGGAAAGTGTCCCGCCGAAATAAAGCCACTACAGTTAATAGCCAATATATCCCCGATGTTCATATATGACTTGGTATATACGATGTGGCACACCATTTACCAATTCCTGGAGCACAGTAGTATCAATATTATCCCAGGTTTCAATGATGGCGGCCTTTAATTCTGCCACAGACTGAAACTGTCTGCCATTGGCATATACCGCCCTACTGAGGATATCCCACACATTTTCTTGAGGATTGAGATAAAGGGGAAAACCGCAAGCCGTTCCATGACATGCACCCCATTATTCAAAAGCAATTTCCAGGCAGATTTTGCGACGTGAATGGCGACATTGTCCTGCTGGAAACCCAACTTAAGGTACCAATTCTCTCTGCAAATGGCAGTAAATGTGTTTCTAGCATTTCCTGGTATTTAGTAGCCTTCATGCGGTCTGAAGGAAGACCCAGGTTAAGTTTACCGCCATAGCCACATCCTCCCCTCACCATTAATGAGCGTCCATTTTGCTGTCTTTCGGAGAAAATTTCCTCTTCTTTCCTCTGTTATGCCAATATAAAGCAAGGCCGTCTAAGCCATCCAAATTAATTTTTTTCTCATCTGAGACAGTAACACCATGCCTCCGGTCCTTCCAGGTTTGATTATATTGGACTCAATCGATTCCCCTTAACGTATGGATAGCTTTCAAAATGGGCTGCTGTTTCCTTTTCTTATATCGTAAATTGCTTTTACGTTCTTCAATTCGTGGCAGGGTTGATCTTCTCACTGGGATGTTATCTCATTGACCAACAATTTTAGAGAAATATCGCTTCGTGAAAGACGACGCAAAACATCTCTTTCCAGCCTGGAAGTCATTTTTCTGCATGTGCACCTCATTTTTTTTATACCTGTACGCATTGCCCTGATTAAAAAAATTATCTATTACGGTTTTAGATCGTTTGATCTGCTTACATATTAGTCTATGTGAAAGACCTTGTTCCTTAAAAGCTGTTTTCTGAACTTTCTCGAACTTTGATAGCTGGGTTTTCTTTACCGATTCAATGCTGAAGGAGAAATAGAAAATACAGCCTTCTAAAGTCTACACAAAGTTCCAGAGGCACAGAGCAAGTATTTGACAACATCCTGATGTCATAAACATGTTGAACTGCAGCAGCTGGAATGCCAACAGTTGCCAATAAATACTAATATTGGCAGTGGCTTTATTTCGGCAGGACACTGTTTCCCCTCTTTTTTACGTATTCAACTTTTTCTCCTGCCCAGGTGGGGCAGGGAGTGAGTTACTACTTGTAAATATGTATTTGTATATGGACTTTCTTAATATATTTGTTTCGTTCTTATTTGTTCGTTTCGTGTCCAGTTACAGCACAAAATTACGGTGGCTTTATTTCGTTTGGACACACTTTATATCGAAGACGTATTCGCATGAAACAATATCGAGGACTGATTTTTACTTTCTTCTATCTTTACAAGAAGAAAGTATCGGATTTGTGAAATTTTCGGTTTTCGACGGATTTACACGTTTTAGGTGTCAGAGATTCCGAAAAACATATTTTTACAAAATGTCTGTCTGTGAGTCCGTGAGTCTGTCTGTCTGTATGTATGTGGCACAAATTTTGTGGGCACTCTATCTCAAGAACTAATGCAAAGAATTTAATAAAAATTTATATTCAGTTAGTCCCTGATATAAATTAGTGCTGATTAGTTTTTGGTGCAAATCGCCCAACAGGTGGCGCTGCTAAGCAGCATTTTTCACGATTACTGCAATAGCTCAATCTCCAGAACTAATGCACGGATTTTCATCAAACTTCAGATTAAGTTAGTCCTTGCTATGAATTGAAGTTTTATACATTTTAGTGTAAATCACTCAACAGGTGGCGCTGCTATACCGCATTTTTTACGATTTCTGCAATAGCTCTATCTCAATAACTGATGCTTGGATTTTCAACAAACTTCAGATTCAGGTATACCTTGATATGAATTAGTGCTGTTTATGTTTTGGTGCAAATCGCTCAACAGATGGCGCTGCTAGGCTGCATTTTTCAGAATCTCCTCTATAGTTGTATCTCAAGAACTAATGCACGAATTTTCATCAAACTTCAGAATCAGTTAGTCCTTGACATGAATTGATATCTTATATATTTTGGTGTAAATCGCTCAACAGGTGGCGCTGCTATGCTGCATTTTTCAGAATTTCCACTACAGGTGTATCGCAAGAACTAATGTGCGAATTTTCATCAAACTTCAGAATCAGTTTGTCCTTGACATGAATTGATATTTTTTATATTTTGGTGTAAATCGCTCAACAGGGGGCGATGCTCTGCTTTTTTGCGATTTCGACAATAGCTCTACCTCAAGAACTAATGCTTGGATTTTTAACAATCTTCAGATTCAGGTATACCTTGATATCAATTACTGCTGTTTATGTTTTGGTGTAAATCGCTCAATAGGTGGCGCTGCTGAGCTACATTTTTCAGAATTTTCGCTATAGCTCTATCTCAAGAACTAATGCATGAATTTTCATCAAACTTCAAATTCAGATGCACTTTGATATGAATTGGTGCTAAATTGATGTAATTTCTTGTATTATTTAAATAATTTAATTGACGTGATTTATGTAGAAGAAAGTTTTGTGATGGCCACATCATGCTAGTTTGTATATGGTACTACATGAAGATTGCTTTATTATAATCTTTTTACTCTGAAAGAATTAACTAAAAAAGAAAGTCTTGCTAGGGATGCACCACAATTCTGAAAGAAGGGGAGGTTGCATGACTACGGTTGTTGGACCATCACTTAAAATTAATATCATATAAGCTTTTATTTTCTTTTCTATTGGACGCTGATCAAAGAGGCTGCACTGGGCGCCATCCTGATCGCTCCTAGTCTTCTCATAAAATTATGTAACTTAGTCGCATTACTAATCGTGGCATTGTTTTCTGACTCTTGACCTCCTCAAACTTACTTCATAGCTCCAATAAATATTCTTAACATGAATGCTAGGTTTGTTTTTTTTTCTTTACTAATTGACACGCCAGGCGTCACCCGTAACGGTGATAATAACCTTAAATATACCTAAAATGAATGCTGAATGATTAATATATTTAATGGAAAAACTTTCTAAAAAGCAATAATGCCGGGTGTCCCTGTGCATTCAGGAGTGTACGTCCTCGATTCTGTATGATTTTTTAATTTCAAATGAAAAGCTGTCCAAACCAAATTAGAATTGGAGTTCGCATTGCCTTCGGTAGCGTACACCATGATTGCTACGCGCGCTACAGGCTGTATTGATTTTATATTTTTTAAAGAAAGAACAGGCTTTAAAGGTGCCTTAAATCAGTGTTGATGAATTCATATATTTAAGTGAAAATCTTTCCAAGCGAACCTAGTATAAGAGGGCGTTTGGCAGCTAAAAGTGTTTTCTTCTGACTTTTATTTTTCTCATCAGGTTACAATATTTAAAAAAAAAATAGTTCTTATAATTCAAACGCTGTCAAATTTTATACGAATAAATATAATATTAACGAAGCCTCTGAATAAATTTCGTGCTAAAATATACATATTTAATTGTAAAAAAAAAAGTATTTTTCTTCTAACCTTTTTTTTCTTTACACATAGAAATTTTACGGGATTTTTGCTTTTTCAAACTGAATATTTTACCCATAAATGTTATTATACGTAAAACATAAGTTTACTAGAACAAAAACTAAAAGTTTATTTTAGGGTATTAAAATTTTACAGCGATAGCCGCAAAAATAAGTTCACGTTATAACAGTAAATACGCGTACGCAGCAAATGGAGCGTGGTGTTTATAAATTTTGTAGAATATATACAGGGCTGCACGAAAGAATCCACGCATATTATCGAATACGAAAAGCAAATGCTGAAAATGTATTTTTACTGAGTTATGTGTTTTATAAGTTGCTTCTTAAATATCTCATTTTAGTGCATGAAAAAACGAAATTTAGTGTTGGGAGTTCTTTCATAATCAATGCCTGATTCCTATTTCTCGTTCTTATTTAAATGTACTACTGATGAAATTTAACTACTAATTTCCAACCTAACTAAGCGCGCATTACGTGACATGTTTCATTGCTAATTTATTTTAAGGGGTCTCAGGAATTTTAAAGCTTTAAAATTTTCGGAATTTAATTTTTTTTAGCTTTTTAACTCCCATCTTTTCTAAATATTTTGATATAATTGTTTTCTTGAAATTCCCATTAGAACAGAATTTATGACTTTTATGCCCGCTCAATAGCTGGAGCAGCGTTTCCGAAACTTTGAAGTCATTTTTCTCCAAATGACATTTTTGAGAATAACGTGCACGATATCTCAAAAACTTCTGAATATTTTTTCATGAAATTTTCAAAATATATGTTTCACGTTTATCTGTATAAACTGAATCAAAAATTTCCTTTTTATTGTTCAAAAAATTATTTTTTTGGTGATTATACCGTTGAAATTTTCTAAATTTTGCATTAGCTAAAGACAACTTTGTATTAAAAATACTAAAATGCTTTAAATACAAATTTATTTAGGTTCAGGTTAATTATTACAATATGAAGTATAAGTAGGCAGCAAAAGTTTCATTCTAGTTGCAAAATTTATTTTGTAATCCTGCGCGTAGTCTGGTATTCCGATTTTCTGATCGGCAGATGTCTGACATTTTGGAACCCCCTGTAAATTCTAATTCTTCATCGTGCAATTTTTTAAATGCATGAAATGACAGAACATACTTATATCTTTCATCCCAATATAAAATTGTGTCCTAAAATCAAACACTTTTTAAGATATTATATGTTGAATATGGACTTTTTTTTCATTTTTTCCAATTTTTAAGAAACCTGGGACTCCTTAAACTGGTGAAAAATTGACTAATTCATATATGTTTTGTTCATAAATACATTATAAATTTGTTTTATTATATTTGCTTCATAATTAATCGGTGTAAAATTAGCTTAAATTGACTATTTGTAAAACATTGAACATTTGCCAAAAAAATTCCAGTTGTAATAAAAAATATACTGTTCAATTATATAGAAATCTTCAGTAGATTTCTAGTAATTATAATGCACTACTCTAAAACATTTAGATTAAAGAGATAAAAGGGAATAAAGTTACGCTATGAGCGTAGATTTGGTATGCAATAAACGTGTTCTTCAGTTTGAAACGCAATGCAGGTAAATCCTGAGTAAGTAATTGGCAGAGACTTTATAGTTCAATCACATTATCGTCTATGTACATAATTAAAATTTCATTTAATCTACTTCAAAGTATTTGAAGCGTGAAACAAATCACACTCTTATTTCTAAAGTAGCACAATTCGAAAAATGAAGTTTTTCAGAAAAGGCGGAAAAGGTTTTTAAGCATTAAAACAAATTGCCTTTTATTTAGAAAGGATTGGAAAGTAATACAGCATTTTTATACCTACAGTCCAAAACAGCTTATTTATATTAAGTAGAGCCGTATTACATTTAATTATCTAAAGAGTTTTAGATAGTATGTTGGAATAACGTCATAAACGGAAAATAATAATGTTGTTCTAATTCGTCATTTTTAAAGATATATAAAGGTGTTTTTAATGACAGATGAGGTAATATGTTTGTAATTCGCCCATGCCTTAAAAATCATGTTTTTATAGTTGTCTCAATTAAGAAATAAGTGTGCGAAATTTTCTCAGAATATTTGTTCATTCCTTGCATTATCTTCTGTCGGCCAAGTGTTTATATGCCCTGCATACGTTTAGAATTTGAACGTACAAACTTTTTAAACATAATGAAACTTTATTTATTTTTGACAGCTTTTGATCCGAAATCTATAACGCTATTAATAATCATAGTTTAATGCATTCGTGACAGCGTGTTTTCGTCGCGTTTTTAGGTGCGTTCGTAAGTATATAAATACGTTGCACCTATAATCGTCGTCTGGTCCATCTGTCTGTTTGTCTTTCCGTCTGGCCGCATATAACGGCGTAAAAACTACCCAACCGAATGGTTTGAAATTTGGTATATGCTATAATCGTTGCAGAATTTTGTCGAGACATTTCAAATTTTATGAAAATCGAATCAAAACTTAAACAGATATTAATAAAAGTTTCCATCCTTCAATCAAATACTATCATAGGTAATTAATTCACTGATATCCCATGATAGGTAATAATTCTAGGTTGCAATGGTGGTTGCGTCCTATTTAACATAGAGTCATATTATTTCCGTATTACTGAAATTAATATATATAATCTTAATAAATTTTTTATTCATGTACTTTTGAATAAGAGTGAAACAGCTATTGCATGAATAGTTATAAAATTAGTAGAACTATTAGTAATAGAACGTCATTTGCTACGGTTGACATACTATTTCCGACTTGTTTACACAACGCCCCGCTTATGGGCTTATTGAGTCATAATCGTGGTCACAGCAATTTAATTTAAATTCCGCGCTTTAAAGGGGTTTTTTTTCAAAATCTATGGGTGAGAATATAAAGTGTAATATAGGAAAATGCACGTCTTTACATCTTCATTCCAATGCTATTAATAACATAACAGTCAATAGACGGTGTTGTACTGTCTGAGCTCCTACCTGCCCGATTTTAATGTGCTTTAGGTACTTTTCCAGTATAGGGGCATTGGCGAGATAGAGAAAATGGAATTTGCAACATATTTTCTAGCAACTTATTCACTGTTTCATACACACAAGTAATTTTTCAATATTTATACAATTTATTTAATATAAAGAAGTCATTTAACTATTTTTGTAAACAAACTGAAGTAAATTGTACATAAAAAAACAACAATAATATAGATATAAATAAAATGTTATAGATTATATAAACATACTTAAAAGTTCATTAATTTTGTTTTCATAGCTCTTTATATGATTTGTCATAAAATCTCACTTCTGAAGCCCAAATTATGACAAACTTTTAAAAAGTACGCCAAGGTCCCTATACTGGAATAGTACCGCGCTTTATATAGTCGGATACAAAAGTTAAATTCTCGGTACTTGTCCACTTTAGGGGCCTTTGCGAAGAAGAAAAATTGGCACCATATTTGCTGTTTCTTTTCATATGCACCCTCATTTTTTTCCAATATTTATAAAATTTATTTAGCATAAAGAAACCATGTATCTAATTTTATAATAGAGACATGACCAGTAATCCGCAAAAAGCCTCCAACCCGCACAACACTTGGAACCAAGCTGTGAGGATTAGTGGTCTTCTACTATATTGCTGATTTTCATAAATGAGTTTTGTTTTTAAAATCTGTTATTTTCATCTATCACTACGGAACAAGCGAGAAAAACTCATATTTTTGCATATATGTTGTATATATTTTTATATCTCATATTCCGTCATTTTTGACTGGCTATATTTCTAGTATTTATATATTTATAGTCAGGAAAACTGATATAAAATCTGATAAATATCTAAAACCTTATTTTTTCTTAAGTTTTAAAACTTTATCCTACTCTTGAACAATTTTATTTTCTTCATCAGTGCAACAACCGAAAATAAAATTTAAAGAGTTTGTTCTATATTTTAATGACGTAATATTGCTCTCTATCGTCAAGGAAAGACAAAACTTAAAAGCCAGTCAATGTATCTAATAATGGTTTTTAATAATATTTATTTGCGATTAGAATAAGTTTTCGACAACATTTCTTTCCACAGAAACGTGTAATACATGATATTCACAACTAAATTTATATGATCGCATTAGTATAAAATGAATAACGCTTTCGAAAATAGCACTCCATTATCTATTTGCGTGTCTATAATTCATCCCTGTAAAAGAGAAAGTGTATCATTTTTTTTTCTCTTGTGTTGAATGTTATTTTTGCGTGACATAGGCTTTTTTTTTATTTGATTCTTTCTTTTTACACAGAAAAATTCATTAATATTTTCAACAAATATTTTAACATAAGAGAAATTATTTATCGCCTGTGTAATTCTAATTTAATCTTTACACATTTGCCTTTTTTTACATCCGCATCCACAATTAATGTATCTATATAATTAAAAAAAAGATTTAAATATTCTAAAATGGAAGGCATTAAATAATTAATAATGACTGTCCTTTCTTATTTGAGGCTGTGTTCATTTATCGAGAAATGAAAAAAAAAATGTTTGATAATAAATCACTTTAATAAACATGTCTGCAATTGTCATGCTTTTGCGTTTAAAAATAAGCCACAAAATATGTCAGAAATTTTCAAGTTGTTGAGAGGGTAGGCTACAGGATTTTTTACAACGTTCAAACGCACAAATACGTACAACACCATTACATCTGAAACGGCATACAGCCATTTCAAGGATTCTTGTATCCCCTTCTTCAGTATGAAAAAATAAAAAAATAAAATACTAGAAAACAGGAATTCTGCTTTTTCAGAATATAGTGTTTCCCCCGATGAAAAAAAATATATGTATATAAATATTGATAATACAAAATATATTTCAGTTTTAAGGCTTATATATACTTTTATTTTTTATAAAATGACGTCATTCGCATCCTCTGAAGAGTTCCTCATTTATGATCCAGTCTTAAACAACATCTACAGTAAAGTATTCATATGACGTCAATATCAAAGGAAATACTCAAATAAAAAAAAAGAAAAGAAAAACAGGTGTCACTCAAGAAACTCAACACAATAAAATTGGCTGTCTAATGATTCATATGCCTTCATTTGTTTGTAATATAGATAATTAAATTAAATATAGTTTATAATAGCTCCATGTTTTATCAGAAATCATTCATTTATATTTTTTCAAAATAGCACGTATTTTAATTACTTTTTTTTCAGCAGTTATGGGAAAATGGCAACAAAAAGATATAATTACTATTTACCAAATATTTTTTCTTTACTTTCTACAGAAATGGAGTATTTGAGGTGCTAAAATTAAACAAATGCCGCTAAAAACTACAAAAAAATTAATATCTCAAAAATAAATTGAGATGCAATTTTCAAACAAATTACATTAACAAGTACTTTTTCCCCAATATGAAAATATAAAAATCTAAAATGTGCGATGCTTAGAAGTTATAAAAAAATGCAGTAGAGCATATAACAGTACAGAGATACATCTACTTTGTTTTACGGTTTGCTTATACAACGGAACGCCATTTTTTGGAGCCGACACTTTATTTGATGGGAGAAAGAAATAGCATATCGGGGGCTAAAGATTAGAAAGGTTTCAAAGAACTCCTCGGTTATAGCCCTGAGTACACTGTAAAAAAAAATTTGTAAAGTTACTAAACTTGTTCTAGGAAACTGGGATTCCAAGAAATTTTCATGTAACAGCAACAAGAAAAATTCCTCTAACAGCGTCTGTTACAGGAATTTTTCTTGTTGCCGTTACATGAAAATTTCTTGGAATCCCAGTTTCCTAGAAAAACTTTAGTAACTTTACAGATTTTTTTTTACAGTGTACTAGCTAATTATTTGACTGAAGTGGCGAAAGTAAGAGTGTATATATCCGACTAAATTAATGACGTCGAATAACGTAACTACCAGGAAAACACTGAAAAATAGGAGACACTATACAAGATCCCTCCACACAAGCGAGAGAAAAGGTGTGCTAGTCATGTCATTCATCAAGGAAGTAGTATGTTTATGTATGTAATAAGAGCTTCGTGAAAATCTATATCAAAAACTGAATTATATTTTAGAATAATTTTAGCGTCAGATAAATGAAACTGGTGGTTGGAATTCCAACAGTGCTTAGCTATTATAGATTTATCAAATTCCTGCCTTCTAACATAATTCTCGTGTTCTCTCAGCTTAAATCTAAGTGCACGCTTCGTCTAGGAGAGGCCGCATTCACAAAAAATTCTATAAATGCCCCAGGTATTATGGCCGTCAATTGGATCTTTGAGATTGGAGAGAAAACAACTTGGAAACTAAACTTATTGAGAATACGGGAAACTGAGTACTGATTTTTGGAAAATAAGATAAGACAACAGCATTTTTAAATTCTTGATTAACTGGAAGAGCATTTTTTTTTTTTTTTGCACTAAGGAAGAGAATCCAAGAAACGGCCGTAATGGTTTTTGGGTGTAATGGTGTTGTACGTATTTGTGCGTTTAAACGTTGTAAAAAAAATCTTGTAGCTTATAATATTTAAAACTCGCACAAAGTAATTGATTTATATTGGGAGGGTTATTATTATTTTTTTTTTTTTTGAAAACCGACATAAGTATAACCAAATTGAAGGATCAAGTATCAAGATCTTATAAAGCAGCGGTTTCCAAACTTTGATTCCCGACTCACCAGTAGGTCGCAAAATGATCGATTAGTTTTCCATAAATATGTTATTCATTTTATCTGCTGCAAAAAATAAAACAAACAAAATATCTATTAAAAGAAAAAAAAAAACACGAACATAAAATTATGCGTCAGGCATAGATCATGAAACACTTTCCAACACATTCAGAATACTATAATAAAACTTCCTAGTTTAATAAGAGGAAAGATAATGTCTAAATAAACATTTTACAAAACGCATAAACACGTTTGAAAACACAATATTAGCAATTACCATTAATAGTCAAGAAAATAGCTGAATTAGCTTCTGTAGCTCTGAAAATGATCTATAGATTTCCGATATACACAAAGTATTTAAAAATTTTGTTCCGTTAAGAAACGCAGCAGCATAGTTGAAAATTCCATTTCCGCAATTTCCATCAATAGATAATGTGCATGTGACGTCACTCACCCGAAAAAAGACGTACTTCTTAACTTGTTGTAGGCAGAAAGTAGCAATTCTCGCAGAGTTAGTAATTTATAACAAATTATTTCAACAAATATAAAACAGCATATTATAACTACGTGAAAATTACGAGCATTGTAGCATAATTTAAAGCAATTTAGTTCGAATTTTTGCCTACAGCAAGTTGTGTTATCACGCAACAAGCCAGTTTGTTGACAAACATGCACATTATCTATAAATGTAAATGTACTCTAGATCAGAGGTTGCCAACCAAAGGTCCGTGGACACCAGTGGTCCATAAAAAATTCTGAACATTATTTGGATTTTTTATATTTTATTAATAACGATATTCTACAAATAATAAAACAAGTAAAAATAAAACATGATAACACCCTATGAAATTCTGGTATTTATGAAAATTTAAATGTTTTGCTTTGAAAATGTAAATCATATCAGGTATTTATAATTGTGTTAATAGATGTAGTAGCAAATAAAACAAGCAATTCTTAATTTTTGATTCTCCATAAAATGTGAATACGCAATGTGAAAAGCAATGAAATTTTCTTATCCAATTTTCAACTAAATATTTGTTTAAAGGATAGGGGGCTCTGCCCCCGACGAGCTACGCTCGTCAACCCCCGTTCAAACACCGCAGACTCTAACAGCACGCTAATTTAATCGGCTTTAAAAAAATTTCGGAAGACTGAATTATAATTAGAATCTGACAATTATAATCTGACGTAATTTTCAGTAAACTTTTCTTTCTCTTTTTAATGTTCACGTAAAAATACTTTTGTTAGAAATGAAATATTACGATCATCTTAAAATATCAAATAAATGTCTCGCGCAATTTTTAAATTTAAACTGTTTTGCAATATTATTTTTAGTTCATTTTACGTAATAAGTGTAATGTGACGTAAATTCTCCTATTTAAGACTTCTAACGCATGTTAATGAACTTATTATATAATACTTTCTCTTTTAAAATTCACGTGTAATTATAGTTTTTATGACGTAATTTTCAATGAGTTCCTGCTTTTTATATTTTCTGTTTATAATAGTCACATGTAAAATAAATTTTTTATTTGAATCAAACATTATTGTTTGCGCTGTTTATAAAGATGGCAACGGTTTAAATTAATACAAGTTTCTAAACTAGTATGATGTGGCCATCACAAAACTTTCTTCTATATAAATCACGTCAATTAAATCCTTTAAATAGTACAAGAAATAACAACGATTTAGCACCAATTCATATCAAAGTATATCTGAATTTGAAGATGGACGAAAATTCGTGCATTAGTTCTTGAGATAGAGCTATAGCGGAAATTCTGAAAAAATGTAACATAGCCGCGCCACCTGTTGAGCGATTTACACCAAAAATAAACAGCACTAAACGATATGAAGGTATACCTGAATCTGAAGTTTGTTGAAAATCCAAGCATTAGTTCTTGAGATAAAGCTATTGCGGAAATCTCAAAAAATACAGCATAGCAGCGCCAACTGTTGAGCGATTTACACCAAAAATTAAACAGCACTAATTTATACGTCAATTCATGTCAAGGACTAACTAAATCTGAAGTTTGATGAAAATCCGTGCAATAGTTCTTGAGATACAGCTCTTGTGGAAATCGTGAAAAAAGCAGCACAGCAGCGCCACCTGTTGGGCGATATACACCAAAAATTAAACAGCACTAATTTATATCAGGGACTAACTGAATCTGAAGTTTGATGAAAATTCGTGCATTTTTTCTTGAGTTAGAGCTATTACGATAATCATGTACAATGTAGCATACCAGCGCCACCTGTTAGGCGATTTTCACAAAAAAGTAATCAGCACCAAACTATATCTTGGACTAACTGAATCTGAAGTTTTATGAAAATCCGTGCGGTAGTTCTTGAGATATAGCTATTGCAGAAATCGTGAAAAATGCCGCATAGCAGCGCCACCTGCTGGGCGATTTTTACCAAAAACTAATCAAGTCCAGTTTATATCAAGGTCGAACTAAATATGAAGTTTTGTGAAATTCCGTGCATTAGTTCTTGAGATAGAGCGCCCACAAAATTTTTGTCACATACAGACTCACAGACAGACATTTTCTAAAAACCATCAAATCGTGTTCTGGGCATTCTAAAACGTATAAATCCGTCGAAAACCGGAAGTCTAAATTTTTCACGAATCCAATACTTTCTTTTTGTAAAGATAGAAGAAAGTAAAAATGGAAAAAATATCTCTCGAAATGCTGAAAATTTGAATTTAAAATGGAAATAAAACCTCAAAAAATGAGTCAAATTAAAATACGAAATGCAGTCTGCACATCGGGAAATTCTGACGCATAAAATGATATAAAAATGATTAAATTCCTATGTACAGTTTTTGCTCCTATAAAACTTTTTTAATGGAACGATTTTGTCCAACTTTGGCATTAAATATCTCTTAAAATAATTCTTCGATTTGAAAACTGTCTGCATCAGCGTGTTTATCAAACATTTTTCTATAATACTACCGATTTTCATTTTTTTGTATGCAACAGTTTTTTTAATATTAATGAAGAAAGGCCATGATTAAGCATTCAAATTGGATGTGGATCTACCCGGAATATCTACGCAGATTTTCATTGGTCCATTTCCAAATCAAAACTTTTTTATATATATAGAAGGATACATTTTGATTCTGTCACCGCAATTAAAACTTGGAACGTGTCTCGAATTGAAATATAAACTGCTCTACGTGTTTCACTATGGACATTGATATAAAAAACCTATGAACGTATTTCAAAGAAGCAGGAATATGTATCACATTAAGTATATGTGATAGTTATAAGCTTCAAAGATTTGTAAGATTTAAATTAACTTTAATAATTTTGTTACAATAAAACAATCTTTAGACAGTCAAACAACCAGTTCGACACACCGCATTTATAATTTTGTTACACTGATTAGGTATATTAATAAAATGGGATCTCTGTGATCATCACTGTACAAATGTATTTAGTATATTAATTCCAAAAATCTTATAAGTAGTGCACGTAATTTAAAATTATAAATTTAGTGGTTCGTGAGGTCGAAAAGATTGGGGACCACTGCTCTAGATGTTTTGTGCAGCCCTGTGATCTCTAAAAGTCATACATACTAAATAATCTGCCAAAAAAATTGTTATATTTGAAAACGCGTACAACAACAGAAAACTCATTTTCAGCAATTATTGTTCATATACTTTAACTGAATTACTTTGTGTGTCCTTATATATGAACGATGAACGCTATGCGTATCATATTCTATGGTAGGCATCAATAATATACCTCAGAGGTAAATATCAATTTCGATGTGTTGAAACTGTGTAACATCATTAAAAAACACCGCAAACGCTTTTTCCTTATAGTTCGTAATATAACGGAAATCTTCTGAATGTCCCAGTAAAGGAACTTGTATAAATTCCACACGTTTTATTTTCAATACCTAACATGCCATACTAAATCTCAATAACATTGTACAGGGTGTTTATAAAGTCCCGGACCCATTTTGATGTTTAATAACTCATAAAATAATGAAGATATAAACAAACTTATGGCATTTATTGATGGAATAACTCATATATTTTCCTTTTCAGGTTTGAATATCTTTACTTTTGTAAATATCGTCTGCGAGTGTGGTTAATTTCAGATAATCTTATTTTCCAGTCTAAATATCTGTACTTTTCTAAATATCGTCTGCTTATTAATTGCATTTTTCTCTCTTTTGTTTTTGACAACTATTGCAAAGTTATGTTTACTTTTGATGTGTTTGTTCTATGTTACTTTTGTATGTGATGTTTTATTCGAGCGGATATTAAGGAGAATGCATACACCACAAGAGAAAGCACAGATTTTATGGTGGTTCATAGAAACAAAATCGATAGTGCAAGCACAGAGAAATTGCAGAAGAATTTACCAAAAAGATACTCCATCCAAAAGCAGCATCTTGCGGTGGAAAAAGAATTTTCTAGAAACTGGAAGTATCGCAGATAAGAAACGTTCCGGACGTCCCTGCGCAAGTGATTTTGATGTTGAGCGTGTCAGAGAGACATTTTTACACAATCCTAGAAGATCTGTGAGATCAGCGGCAAGAGAATTGGATATGCCAATTTCGACGGTGTACAAGGTTATTAAGAAAAAATTAAGACTGCATGCATACAAAGTTCAAATTGTTCAAGTTTTGGAACCGGACGATAGGCCTAGGAAAACGGCCTTTGCAACAGATATGCTAAGGAGAATAGAAGATGATGCTGATTTTCTGAAGCGCATAATGTTCTCCGACGAAGCATCCTTTCATGTTTCTGGCATTGTTAATCGCCAAAATGTGCGCAGATGGGGATCTGAAAATCCCCATGAATACCGTGAGGCAGTAAGGGATTCCCTAAAGATTAATGTGTGGTGTGGATTAATGCACGACCGAGTCATTGGGGCTTTCTTTTTTACAGAAGAGACGGTCTCATCAGTCGTATACTTGGAAACCTTGCTGGAAACGAAGTTGGAAAACTTCGTATTTCCACAACTAGAGGAGCTTCAGCTCCTCAGCTAGAGGATGTCATTTTGCAACAAGATGGTGCACCACCTCATTAGGGTACCATTGTTCGTACTTCTTTGAATGACCATTTTCCAGGAAGATGGATTGAGCGAAGAGGTCCAATTCCTTGGCCATCCAGATCACCTGATATAACGCCGCTGGACTTTTTCCTTTAGGGATTTGTAAAGGACAATGTTTACAGGAGGAGAGTGTCGAACACTGATGACTTAAAAGCCAGAATTACAACCGCAATAGCCTCTGTGGATGCCGAAATGCTTGCCGCTACCTGGCGTGAAATTGACTATCGACTTGATATTCTCCGTGCGACGAAGGGGGCACACGTGGAAGTTCATTGACAAGGGTCATGAAACTTTTTGAGTCTATCTAATCATTTATGTTATTAATTTTAATCTATCTTTATTATTTTATGAGTTATTAAACATCAAAATGGGTCCGGGACTTTATAAACACCCTGTATATCAATTTCATGGGAATCCGAATATATTTACGCGAGTTAGAGTATGGACAGATGTTGTGGGAAGCGTTTAAAATTGGGAAGATTTAAAGGTAAACAACGTGAAGAGGCAGTGTTTAATTAGTATTGTGCAGAGAGAAACTTAAGGCTATGAATATGCCTTATATATGCCTCATATTCCATATATGCCTTATATGTCTTATATACATGGAGGTTCAAAAGGTCAGGTACAAACGGCCCGTGTGGGTGTGCCAGGTCATGAGGAGCAAGAACTACGTAGGAACTAGAAGTCTGAAATGCGATAGTGACTCTGCAATTGCATCGTGATCGCGACGCAAAAAAAAAAAAAAGGGCGTAAAAATACCTTTATTTTACAAAAAACTCAATCGGAATACAAAATACAAATTAAAAATGTTAAAACTCATAACAATTGCTCAAAACTTTCCCCATTAGCCGCGATGCATGCTTCTCATCGGCGCCGCATGGAATCGCGAACACATTCCAATTGGTGAGGAGTCTCTCGGCACGTGCCGCCGCTTCAGCGATCAGTGCCATGAGGTCCATAGCCGATGGAAGGGTATCTCGTACACCAGAGACTTAAGATATCCCTAGAGGTAGAAATCCACGGGGTTTAGGTCCGGGGATCGCGGTGACCACGGTATCAGGCCGGTTGGAACGTGTTCGCGATTCCATGCGGTGCCGATGTGAAGCATGCATCACGGCTAATGGGGCACATTTTGAGCACTTGTTATAAGTTGTAACGTTTCTCATTTGTATTTTGTACTTCGATTGCGTTTTTCGTAAAATAAAGGTATTTTTTCACCATTTGTTATATTTTCATTGCGTCACGGTCATGATAGAATTGCACCGTCATGATCGCGCTTCCAGCCCCCAGTTCCTACGTAATTCTTGCTCCTCATGACCTAACACAGCCACACGTGCCGTTTGGACATGGTCTTTTGAACCACCCCGTATAATAATAATTAATATGCTTCAATTCAACACTGATATAAAATCCCCATTTTAAAATTTGCATTGGACTTTTGCGTATTGACCGCTACCGTATGAATCAAACGATTCACAGTAGATTTGTCCCTGCATCAAATGAATCGTATTTGCTTAAAAAAAAAAGCTCGTTTTATAAATATATTTCATAATAATATAAATGCTACTGAAAAATAACATGCATTTTTCAAAATAAAATTTTCTGTTGACATTGGCATCTTTTACTGGAGTTTTGAAAATTGCCATAGCGCTTAGCGTTAGATCAGGGAAGACTTTATTTTTAAAATTACGGCGGCCAACGTGTCAAATGTATTTTAAAACTTATTAAAACACATATTATTCGATGTTTAGTAAAAGAAGATTATGTTTTATATCAGGGTGGCCATTGGTCAATCATTTTTTAAGGAATATACCAACATTTTCTTATAAAAAAAATTCCTTTTATTTAATTAAGGAAAATTTCTCTATTCGAAAATATTGGTATTTTCCCTGGAAAATTCCTTAACCGGTGATCATTTTTGATTTTTATAACCAATTATTACTAGTATGTCTAATTACATTTGGAATAACTATTACTGATTTCGTGTATATTCTTTATTTATATATGTGATGCTTGTAAATTGTTTTCATGTATAAAAGGAAAGCTTTTATGAAAGCTGGCCTATTTTGCATGATATATTAAACAAAAGGTCACAACGTGGGTCCAGGAGATACTATTGTAAAATTAATTTTAATTTTTAAGTCACAGCAATGTCGGGACATCAACTATTTCGATTTTGCGATCTATTCTTTTATCACGTAGCGTCGTAATATGTTTGTAATTTAACATTATCCTCTTATGCTCATCTGTAATGTTATTCTTGGCTTAAGGTAAAAAATTGCATTAAAAAATTACATACTACTTGCAAGAGCGATTTTTGTTCGCAATTTATTTTTACCAGACTATATAGTCCCATTTAATGTGATGTTATTGAAAGGTATACCTTTGGTAAAATACAAAATTCTGCCTAACTTCGACTAAAATAAAACATGTTTTATCTAAAAGTTTCTCAAAAATATGATTTTGTAAGTAATTAAAATTTTTATAAATGAATTTCAAGTAAATAATTTATAGTATTTCATTTTGTACACACAATTGCAATTTCAAAGCTTTGAGAATTAATAGCAACATTATATTCGTGAAGTTTTGTGATGGCATAATAACGTCACATTAAAGATACAATTATTACCATCTGCAATCTGAGATAATGTTACAATATTGCCCATCCTAATATATTCCTTATGCGAATTATTTCGTTCATACTGTTTGTTATGCAACTATACTGTAAGCAAGAATCAAGAAATTCCCAGCCTATGACAGGTTATAAAATCAGTTATTCAAATTATATCACAGAAGGTGTTAAAGTTAGATATATTAATATGATTTACAATGTATAAACAATCAATTCCAGATGAACAATTCTGAAAAATGAATGCAAAATCAAAATCATATGACTAATAACAGTTTTGTTCAGTGACAGATAACCGCAACATTTACCGAAAGATAAATTCTACAATATCAAAATTTTGATAACAACAGCCTTCTATATTATAAAAATTCCTTTGAACTTTACTTCCAGTGCTCTAATTATCAGAAGCGCTTTTAAATACTTCTCTTTCAAATATTCATGAAGTATAACTGACAACACTTCTGTGGTTGGATTTATATTGTAACACGAATTACTATGTGATATTAATACAGCTATCTTCCAATTTAATCGCATAGTGCTATCTACTCTTTATTGTATTGTAAGGATACCTTATTGTAATATTCAAACTATAAATATCAAAGGATTAAGAAATGATAATTAAAAGTGTCCAGTAATAATACGTGAAAAGCAAATGTTTTGTCTCTGAACTGTAGAAATCTTCAAAATCAAAAGTTTTCTTGAAAATGAACATCTCCTGTGGGGTCAGTCCATGTCATGTGTGAGGCAGCTTTTCCACATTTTTCTGCTATTTTAGCAATGTTATTATATCCTCAAATTAAAACAACCATGCTGGTATGAAAATCTAGAGGTTTTTTATGTATAGTTTATGTTTTAACAACTTATAAGTCAATAGATGTAGGTATTTATGTGTCGCGCGCAAGACATTTTGTCAGTTTTTCATGGAATGACCCTGAAACGGGCGGATTACTTTAGGTCTCCGATTTAAAATGTGCAGATTTGCATTATCTATTATTTTTATTATTCATTTACTATTAAAAGCGTGCAGCTTAACAAATGTCTAAGGTTTAAAATGCGGTGATTTTTAAACCTATTAAGCTGCCATTCCATGTCACGTGAGGAACAACTTTTCTACCTATTACTGCTGTTTTAACAATGTTATTGTACCCTAAAATTCAAACAACTATGCTAATATGAAAATATAGGGGTTTTTTTGTTAATTTTAATGCATAGTTTATATTTTAACAACCTATAAGTTAATAATATAGGTATTTACAAAAGCGTCGCGTGCGGGAAATTTTGTCCGTTTCTCATGGAACGGTCTGTAGTAAACCAATATTGACTAATGCGGCACAATAGTAAATTTATTGATTTTATATTGGAAATATTTGTAACAAAATGCCAAGTCTGTGATAATATTAACAGTGCATGAGAATCATTTAAAGTGGTATATAGCATTTTTGATTATGCATTTGAATTTCATAGTAATAATTATTTATACAATCAGAAATATTGACACTTTTTTCAAAATAACTGCAACTTGTAACCTTGTCAACCTTGCATGTAATATCTGTACTACATTAGACATAATTATGATTACTAATATGGTAATATCATTGGAAGCATTTGCAAATTAATCAGGTATTTTTTTTTTAAATATTGATCACATATGACTTGGAAATAGTCGATACGGTTACACCTATTATACGAAAATTTAGGTAGTAATATTCGAGCCCTAAGTTCTAAGCATTGTTACAATATATATCAAAATATAATTTTTATAAAAAGAACCCATGGCAATTTGGTAATGCAATTTCATTATGTGAAGATATGAGACACGTTTAAAAAGAAGACGCACGTTGATTATTATTGCACTAATAAACGTTAAAAATTCCTGTTAATTGCTTAAATACAAAAAAAAAAATCTCGCGAATTTTCTACATCTATATTTAAAAAAAATTAATTTGCGGACTAACTGTAACCAAGATTCTTGAATTGATTTGTCTGTTAGTCATTCAATATTGAGCCACTTAATTATTACACAATCTGTATAAAAGCTACTAAAATTTATTACTTGAAAGTGGGGGGAATATAGTTTAATAGCATATTTTTAAAGCTGAAAGATAGTCGATTATTTTGCTGTGAAGTCGTCAGTTCAAATATAGTCATATTTGTCGCTAAAAATCCAAAAGAATGTTTATTAATTTCCATATAATTAATAAACACTGAAAAGTTTTGTTAATTATTGACATAAGTTAAAAAATAATGTTTTATCGCGGATTTTCTGCACCTGTATAAAACAATTTTAAATTTCAGATAAACTGTAACCAATACTCTTGGATTCAGGTCTTTGTCATCCATTTAACAATAAGCCACTTAGTTATCACACAATCTATATAAAAACTACTTAATCTTATTAGTAAAGTGAAAAAGGTAATACGAAACTATATTTTTAAAGCTGAAAAGCATTCGATTACTTTGCTGGCAAGTCGCCAGTGCAAATAAAGCCATGCATATCACTCAAAATCTGAAAAAACGCATATAAATTAATACATAATTTAAAATATTGAAAATTTTTTATAATTACCGACCTAAGTACAAAATAATGTTTCCTTGCGGATCTTAAATTATCTGTATAAAATAATCTTAATTTGCTGGGTAATTGTAAAAACTGCTCTTGGATTGAAGTGTCTGTAAACCATTTAGCATTAAGCACCTCAGTTATTACGCAATCTGTATAAAAGCTGCTTGAATTCATTAGTAAAGTGAAAAAGGTAGCACTAAAGAATATTTTTGAAGCTGAAACATCTTCGATTACGTTGCTGGCTAGTCGCCACTATAAAAAAAGACATGTATTTCGCTCGAAATCCAAAAGAATGTATATTATAATTAATAAAGATTGAAGATTTTTATTAATTACCGACATAAGTCAAAAATTGAGTTGAATTTTTAATTACCTTTATAAAATAACTTTAATTTGCCGACGTAGCCAACACTCTTTTTTGATTGAGGTGCCTGTCATACAATTAACATTAAGCCACTTAGTTATTACGCAATCTGTATAAAAGCTACTTAAGCTTATTAGCGAAGTAGAAAAGGTAGCTTAAAACCATATTTTTTAAGTGAAAAGTGTTCGATTACTTGTCTGGCAAGTAGCCAGATCAGAGACAGTAATGTGTTTCGCATGAAATCCGGAAGAAAATATGGTAGGCGATAAGAATAATAAAAAGGAGAAAGAAGAAGGTAACAAAAGACAGCATAGGAATGTAGGGATATTTTGACCTCACTGATAAAATCGTTTGAAAGATATTATAATTTAGTGTACATTTTTATTATACAAATGTAAAAATACATATATTCAGTATCCTTATACCTCTGTTGACTTATAATACTTATACTGTTTATATTTTGAATGAATGTGTTTAATATTCTTGTTTGATAATTGAAAATTGTCGATTTGGATATCATTATGAATAAAGTTTCGACTATTGATCTCGAAATACTAAATTAAGAATCCGAGATAACAAGAAAGAAGCCCGGTGGTATAGTGGTCAGCACGCCTGTCTGCGCACCGCAGGTCGAGAATTCGACTCCCGACTGGGCAAAGTTCACTCAGCCTTTCATCCCTTCGGGGTCGATAAAATGAGTACCAAGCTTGCTTGGGAACTAAACACCGAGGGTCTCGCGTTAGGTTGACCACCTGGCCGGGACGCATGCTGCATAGCACCTCGGGGCCCCGGGTCAAGAAAACAGAGATGGGCACTGTCGGCCCAGATCCTTCTTGGATTGTATAGCCACACAGTTTAGTTTTAGTAGTTTAGATAACAAGAAAAGTAAAATGTAAATAAAAATTAGACTGCATGCAGGTTTCATGGTTTATACAATAAACTAAAATCCAAGTCCACCAGAATTTCGAACGATTTTTTTTTCTTTTGAAGAAGAAAAAGTAGAAGAAACATATATTTTTTTAATTTTGTATGCGTCTATTTAAGGCCCCTTTTATTCCCTTTAACTCACTAATTGGGGCACTGCGCTTCCAAATTACAGGTCCGACGTTGCCGCCGGACATGGACAAGTTTCATCCACCCTTTCATCACTTCGAGGCCGATAAAATAAATACCAATTGCACTTGAGGAACCTTATCCTGGAACTTTCACATTAAACTGATCACTTGTGGAAAATATATGCTGTATAGCATGCATGTTTATGAATATAGTGGCCATGATCCTGCATGAATTGAAACGATGCGTCCTGGAATTTTAGTTTTATGCATCTGCTTAATACTTTTATTCATCATGAGAAAATTAAGTATTTGATTTTCCGTAAAATCAAATGCTTTTGTTGAATAAAATTTTGTCTAACTGGTGCTATTCACTATGGTTTGTCTAAATGCTCAAATCCATCTAAGATAGCGAAATGTTAAATCCTAAAATCAATACCTTTCCTGTAGGTTTTGCTGTGAACGAAATGGACTATATTATAGTCTACGGTTTATAAAAAATAAAAAGGGGCACGTGAAAGGGACAGTGATCTTGAAGGATCATCATTTTTGGCCATGCGAGCCTTCAGAAAAATCTTTCATGATGTAATTAATCAGTTTCATTCATTTTGGGAATATTCCTAACCACCTGAACCATTGGCACATCTTTGATACTTTTTCCTACACCCTAACAGTGTTGCCAGTGGGCTACTTTTTTTAAATTCAGATTTCTTGATTGCCACCACTTTTTTAAAACGATAAAATTACCTTTGTTTTCTCCTTAATTAATATGTTATTAAATAAGATGCATTTTACCATATCAAAAAAGTGGTGCCAATCAAGAAACTGAATTTAAAAAAGTAGCCCATCTGGCAACACTGCACCCTAATGAATTCTCTGTCATTAACCTCCACCTTCTTCTTTTGAAACTAAGGCGGATTACACGCGCGAAGTTCAGTTTAAAATTTATATGTTAAAAAAAATTAAAGCGATTTGATGAGTAATGAGATAAAAGTCTAGTACACGGGTGTCCAACTGTGGCCTGCCGGATACCACTAAAATTTTACAGATATATTTGCCTTATCTAATCGTTGAATTGCTGCGATTCAACTTGTCGACTATTTCTTTAAAATTTTAGTGGTATCCGGCGGGCCACAGTTGGACACCCCTGGTCTAGTACAAGGACCATATTGGTTTGCGTGCCTTTACACAATGGCACTACTATGTAAAGGTCCGCCTCTGCATGGGCCGAAAATCCCAGACGCTGACCCGACCCGGCTCGTTAATATTTTTGCATTTTATGGTCCGGCACGAAACGTCTCAAGTCAACTTTTCCAAAATTTTCCGATTTTTTTTAACATACAATTTAAAGAATTTTATTTATTTATTATTAATGAACACTGCATACATATTTATGCGAAACTTTTGCTGTATATTTCAAATTATGTCTCCGCAAGGCATACAATACAGAATAGCAACATTAATGATCATTTAAATTCTTAGACTGTTATTCAAATACAGACTCGTGATTAAAATAATGTAGTTTAGAAAAAAAGAAAAACGATAAGTTAAAAACATCATAACTTTTGAAGCTGTATAATGTGCGGGATAAAGTAGATCTTTAAGAATATTTCTGTAATTTATTAAAGTATATTTCCAAAGACTCCACTAACATTATCACTTATTCATTATTATTTTTAGAACAAAAACTGCTTGCCCGGATGCGTCCTGGGAACAATGAAGGGAAAAATCTCGGTTTCGCCAGAGTATGGGGGGAAAAAAAAGGCTAGAGCCCGGACCGATTCTGTTGAAAAAATTAACCCCGGGCTCGCACACTATGTAACTGTCCGATGCAGATCTCTACGCTGGACAAGTTAAATTTATGTTTTAATGTTATAAAACTAGCATTGATTCCTACCGCACCTTCAAAACTTATTCTCCGTCCACCAAACTCCGTTGAAAATTGTTCATGTAACGCTGACTTTGTCCGACCCTGTCAAATCCAGGCATGAAAGCAGGAAATGGAAAAAAAGGTGGAAATTTTTTGTCCATCCATACAACGGTAGCAAATTTTTGTCATTTAGATATATTTTAACAGGAATTTATACAATAAAATGAAATATAATTGTACATATGATTGTTATTTTCTTTTTGTAACTTAGAAATTATTTAATAAATAAACTAACAAAAATTTATATAGGTTCATTGAATCAAAAAAAGATAATAGAAGGCAGATTACTAAAAGTATAAATCAAAAGATATATCTGATGAATTTATGTGAAGTGCAGTGATTATTTTTTTTAAATATATATTCTGGGTGGTTTGGTTGCTTAAGGTTTTCTCTCTCTCTCTGTTTTCTAAGGCAAAAAAAATTCTCCATGCTAAATATATGCAGGGGTGCAGAATATGCCCGATCCAGCGATTTAGGATCGGGGGAAATTTTTGCCAACTGGGAAAATTCTGCAGAAAAAATATGCAATTGATTTCGATTTTAACAATGAATTACATAATTCTCTGAGATAGAAAATTTTTCTCTACAAATAAAAAGATCCGTATGGAGACCTTCACAAAATCGAACTCAGGATATATGTACCGTATATACTCGCGCGTAAGTTTAGAAAGTTTTGAAAAAAAAAAATCTATACCTACGGTGATACTGATTTTATGTAAGCTTATAACATATCGTAAAATTATGGGGAATTTTCATATGGATTCGGGGAAATGTTCAGAGTGAAACCATTTTCTGCACCCCTGAATATATGTACATCAAAGTTATCGTTGCTCCAGAAATACATCACTGAAACTACCCCAAAAAGTTGTATAAATGGAATAAAATATTCTATTTCAAAAAGAACCTTATGTAAACTTCCTTTCCCTTTTAAAATCTAAGAAAAATTTACTCGGGAACGACATCTCAATCAACTTCATTTACGTAATTTGGAAATGGTCATAGGATAAGCTGACATTTGATTTAACAGCTCTTCTACACAGCAGTTCAGAAATTCTAAGGGTTTAAATAGACAAAATGTCTGAAAAGTAAATTTACCAGACCCCCCCCCCCCCTTTATGCTTTCAAAATTTTCTTGGCATTTTTGCATCAATCCGGAGAATGACCAAAATTGTATTCAAAAAGGTGGAATTCCTCCTTTAGGAGGAACTCTTTCATCCCTGCTTGTATCGGGCCAGTCGGCGCAGCTAATTTTTGTTATCCGCGCGGAAAAACCTTTTTTTTATCGATCCGGTTAATTTTATTTATCGGCCCGGATTACCCGTTTAATATTTTTATCATCCCGGATGGTTCCTCTAATTTTGTTTTCGGCCCAGCTCGTAAATATATTTTTTTTATCATCCGGTCTGCCGCGTTAAAAAAATATTCTTTATTCTGCTAGCCCAACCCGTTTGAAAGTGAGTCTTCATTTTCCGGTCCGGCCTATTGACCGGTCCAAGTCATGCAGACTCCTACTACATTGCTAACTGTTTCATTTTACATTGAAACACAAATATGTCGTGTACATCAATATAAGTTATACGTACTTCTTTTTGTACTATATAATTGCACAATGTGACCTTCATTCAAAATCTCAGGAATTAGACGTATCAAGTAATACTTCTTTCTTAATTATTTTTTTATTTACTCAATGGCGTTATTACGCTTATGTTTGCATTTTGTTTTAAAAAATACAGGAGCAGCAGAAACGAAGAATTAGAAAAAATATTTCCTTCTAATTAATAAGTACTCGAGGATATGAACTAAACAAGAAAGTGGAAAGTAACACATATTGTTCAAATTTCACGCTTGTTATAAACTGAATGCTGAATAAAATTCTTAAAGCGACACAATATTTATTTCTAGAAAAGTAAAGAAAATTATAGGATCAGGAATTTACATGAATAGCTATTTCTTATACAATCTCCAATTTCAAAAGTTAATCACTGTTGCTGAAATTATCACATCGTATTATAATAGTGCTTCAGCAACACATATCTTGAAATCAATCACAATAATCTTATGATATAAATAAAATCTAAAAATCCTCAGATGAACAATTTAATGACACAATTTAATTTGACTCGAAAAGCTAAACTAAAATTTAATTGTCAGTGTTGCAGATCAAACTTCTATTTATAGTATTTTCAAAACTTTTCGATGAGATCATCACAAATTTTTCCGAATAAAGGCCACGCGCAAAACTTGGTCGCCAAAATATTTATTTAATTCCTTGAATCTATCAATCCAGAACCACAAGCTTTAAACTATAACTCAGCCCACCACTGGAGAATTTTGATCGAATAATATTAGGATATCTACATCAAAGATGCGCATTACATTGGATTATAGCATTATGGTCTTTAATTTGAATGCGGTAGATACCATATTTGATTCACTGCTTTGAATTTGTAAACTACACTTTGTACACTTATGTGAAATAACGTTCAAAACTTTGACTGAAAATTTTAAATTACAGACATAAAATCATCACAAAAATTCTCGTGTTTCGTTTTTATATGACATAACATGTATTTTTTTTTTTTTAATAATAAAAAAAAAGCATCATCATTAAAGAATTAAATTATTAGTTGTATAAATCTATAACTTTTGTGCATATTTATTTCAAAATAAGTAAAAGGAGCTTTTTCTTTCAAACTAATATTTTTTCCGCTCATTTTTTGGAAGCAGAATACGCAGACAAAATTAATTATGATAAAAAGAAAAATCAAAACAGGGGAAATCATTCCCTTACTTTTCCTTAACTTTCATTTTTTCTTTTTTACACAAATAAATACGGATAAATTGTTATTCAAGTCAATGTACTTTAAAAGCAATTTAGTTGGCAGTAAAATTCCCTCAATTTTGCAAACTAATTTCTGGATCAAATCCAAAATACAGAAAATATTTTTTTGTTTATAACGCAAATTTATTTATTAGGCTAAAAAAATCGTATAAAAAACCCGAGAAAGGATTAAAATCTGACTTATTTAAGCATTTGCATTTAAGGAAGTTTTAAGAATTACGATTTGTTTTCTTGTTTATTCTCTCTCATTAAAAAAAAAAAGAAAAGAAAAAGAAAATACAATGTTATTTCAATCCATTAAACAATTTTTTTTAAAACAAGTTTTCTCACTTGTAATTACTGTTTTAAAAAGCTAAAGATTATCAAAATATATTTAGATCAAAATTTTGTTTATGAAATACTTTAAACTTTAGCTCAATTTTAGTTTCAATTGTGCATGTAAAAATTAAACCAAGCGAAATGTTATTTAATGGATACATTATATCCACGTTTAAAATATATGATCATGTAAAATTTTACTGAATCGCAAATATTTCTTTTGCAAATCTAGTTGTGTATCATTTATTACTGGAATCAGAAAAAGGTGAAATGATGTAAAGTGGCAGAAGTTTGATCATAGATTAGAAAGATTGTAATCAATTTAGACTATAACTCGTTTTTGATTTCATTTATCTATGTTTATAAAAATTAAATATATTTGTTAAAGGAGGAATTGCCTTTTTTCAACTAAAAAAAAATCGATTTTCTTTTTTTTTTTTTTTTTTTTTTTTTTTTTTTTTTTAACATTTATTCTATTTTTTATAGTCTGTAGATTAATCACGTAAAACCATTTTACCGAATTGGGAATTCTTTCTTAGTTATTTACTGCGTAAGCTTTCTCTGTTTTGGAACACTAATAAATTCTTTTTACGAAAATTGAACTTTTTTTCAAACTGGGCGGGAACAGAATGTTAAAACTATTAAACCGATCTTGATCATATTTTTAAAAATTAAAGGCAATGTAATTTATTAGAGCTTGGACCACTTTCTGCCATTTTTATAAAAAATAAATCTTTTTAGAAGCACCTAGAAAGTGCAGAAAAAGGCGTCAGAAACAGATCTTTTTTTTTTTAAATGGCTGCCACTTTATTGATTTTCCACTTTTTTCCCGATTGAAAATGCATAGTGCGCACTCTAGGACATCCACTCACACAACTTAAGCCACACCATCAATTTTTTATTAAACAAATTTTGAAATGTTCTTCAAATTATAATAAATAACATGCAAAAAACCCGGATCTAAAATTTTTATTACAGTCATTCAGGGTAACTTTGAACAATGGGGTGTAACTTTGCACCACCTCCTATTTTTCAATAATTTTGACTCCAAAAGACTAAATAAACTCCAGAACTGAGCTCTGTTGGCAAGGTTCTAAACAGGGATTTCTACTCTTTATTTTAGAAAATAAATTAGCAGCATTATGCGCTATTAATTGCATCATCTAACCATTTTTGCGAAGTACTGTTTTCAAGCTAATTTTGAATGCTGTTTTGAAGTTGTGGTAATTCAAATAAATTTTCATAGTATGTAACAATATACTCATTTATCAGACATATTATTGTCTAAATGTTGTAAATGTGATAATATTTTGTGATTATTTATTTATTAATAGTTAATAAAATGTAAAATATGAAGGCACTAACATTTTATCACATATTCAGGGTAACTTTGAGCCGGTTCAAAGTTATACTGATGTTTATAATTTACTGATTATAGGTGCTACTGTCAAAAATTTCTTATATTTGCACGTGTATTTTATATAAATTTCAAAAGTGAACATTAGATATAACATATAAATATTTTCACAAATATATGTAAAATACATACAATTCATTTAAAGGCGTTTTTCGGCGCGGAGCTACTCAAATTTGACATTTCATACATTCGACATTCTTTATTCTTGTTTGAATAATACTAGTACTAGTATGTATTACTGTAACTATGGATATATTAATGAGATAAAACATTGAAAATTGTTTTCCACTGCATTTTTATGTTTTATATGAACAATAAACAGGTTTTTTTTTTCAATTTCTAATTGTTCATGGTTCTCTTCGTCCACTTTTCTTATGCCTGATATTTGTTGTAATATCATAAATTATACAAATCTTGTGATGTTCGGAAATATAAATTCGGAGTCTTTACATATCTGAAAACATTTTCGGTGGTTTAAAGTTGTCCTAACTATAATACTTTTTTTATAAGGAATTATTTTAGATAATATGATTAGATAATATTTAGATAGATGGTGCAAAGTTACCCTAAATGGTTTGCTTAACTTTGCACCAGGCTAAAAATTCATTTTTTATTGCTTTTATCCTTATTATTCCTTATTTTTTGATAGTCAAACAATAATTTAGGATCATTTCTTCTCTTTTATGCCCCTAGTTGCAACAATATTCTTAAAATAAGAGTGTGGCATATGAAAATAGAGAAAATGCGGATCAAAGTTACCCTGAATGACTGTACTATTTCAGAAAAAAAAATGGTAAAAAACACCATTTTTTCTAGAGGCAAATCTCCCCTTACAAAACATAGCAATAGTTTAGAAATGATGAAATGATGATGCCGCGGGCGACTGTTTCAGTGGGTTATTTTTTTTAATTAAAATTGTTTGATTTCCGCCACTTTTTTGAAGTATAAATAGTCACTTTACTTAAGTACAAATTAAATAATGCGAGAATAAGCCGAATTATACGCTGAGTGGTGGGAATCAAGCAATCTGAATTTTAAAAAAGTAGCCCACTGGAATGCGAAAATAACGTTTCCCGCGACTGGAGGTTTAATATTGTACGTCAAAATTAATGTTAGAAAACTAGTTTTTACCACGACGTTGAAGTTCAGCTTCCACATTTTTTAGTCGATATTCCTTATTTATGCTGCTTATTACGTTTCCTTTCGATTAAACCTGGATTTAAAAATCGTAAACATTTTTTTTCAAATTACCATAAAAAATTTAAATCCATTTCAGGTAAAGTTTGTATAAAATTTAATTAATTTAATTAAAAGCATGTAAATCTCTTAACTTTTTCAAAAGTTATCGTTGTAAAACCGCAGAAAGACACTATTTCAAGATAATTGAGTTTAAATTTCTAATCAGTCTCGTTTCGCCCATGGAACTATAAATAAAGAGGAAATGACATACATCCTCAAAATGATGAAGCTTCAGCAGTAAGCAGTTCTGCTTGGACAAACTTCCCACAGTAATTTTGAATAGAACTTTCTTCCTTATTGAAACGCCTTATTTATACAAAATTTCTATCATATATATTTTTTTAATTCTAGTCATTTTTACTGGTGGTAGTTTGCTCCGGCGGCAGTCAGACTCTGCAGTTCCACCATATTGTGACAACATAAACACAAATCTTCATATCAATGTAAGTAAGCTTGATTAACTTCAGGGCCGGAATGTATCAGGAAATTTGAATAGAACTTTCTGCCTTTTTTAAACACCTTATTCATTCAGAATTTCTGTCATAAATAAAGCAAAATTTTATATTCGTTTTTATCGGTGAAAGTTGCCCCAGCGTTATTCGGGCTCAGATTCCACGAAACAAAGAACAACCGTCTTCTTGTGACTATATCTACAATTACTTCACTCGCAACCAGGGGACCCTACACTGTTAAAAATATCGTGAAAAATTACCTCTGTTTATAAAGGCTATCTGTTTTCTGACCAATGAGAAAGCTACTTATACGCATATGGAGCGTTCTCATTGGTCAGAAAATAGATAGCCTTTAAAAACAGAGGTAATTTTTCACGATATTTTTAACAGTGTACAATATCTGTCTCCTCTGCTTTTTCATAGCTCCATTGTTTGGCCAGTCGGCGCGACTCAATGTTTATGGCTCGATCAGGGTTGCCAGTTTGACGTCCTTTTTATAGAAAAAATCCGAATTCATACCAGAAATTTTGAAAGAAGAATTTTAACTTTATGTAATCGCGAAATACCTCTTACTAAATGAAGCAAAACGTACTGATTGGAATTTATTGGATGAATTAGGTAATTTTGAATTAAAAAGGAGACCAGATTGGTGCCATGGCTTGTACGACAGTAATTTTAGGATTTTTTCTATCAGACCCACTGTACGGCATTCCTTAACATCCAAACATCATAAACATAATTTTTTAAATATTGTTTTTTTTTTGTCGTTTCAAACTTTTATGCCCCCCCCCCCCTTATTATTAAATCGGCAGGTCAAACTACAGAATTTTTACATGTGTCTAAATATACTGTTTTAAAATCTCTATATGGGATTACTTGGTCGGTCAGCTGATCAGGATTTAAATTCTACTTATAAATATCGTTGTCAGTCAAATTTAATAGACAATTTTCGTAATTGATTCATTTAATAAAACATTGTGGCAAATTTGAATTAGAGTGTTGCTTATATTTTGCAAACTTATGTTAATTAGTGTCAGATGTGATTGTTATCTATAAAACTGTAAAGTCTTCGCTGGTTTGAGATAGAGTGCCTTTATACGAGAGTGATGACATACACACAGAGCGCATACTCGACAAACGTTTTTGTCCAAACTATGGAAAACCTACATTCCAGAACTTTGGGATTTTCCAAGTGTGATGTTCTGTTCATTGGTTTTTGTAATATTTCGATCTGGTAAAACAGCGACCATTGAATATATAAATTTGTGTTACTCTACACATCCATTTTAGTGAAAGTTACTATTAATACACTGGTACGAAAAATTAAAGGAGCAACTATAAAAAGATACTTCATGTTAATTCTATTGAATGAAGCACAATGAATGGAAGTAAGTTGGTAAATCAAGGTCAACTTATTCACGTAGTGAAATGGTTTTCGCCTGCGCTATTCTGAAATACCTTACCCGTGGCCCTAATTTTTTGCGCACCAGTTTAAAAAAAGTTTTTCAAAGAAAGAAAAGTCTAGTTTAATTTTCTCTAAATAAACAACAAATTCTTGAAATATCAGTCGTCTAAAATTAATTGCATCGAATAAAAAAAAATAAATAAAGTCGCACAGATTTGCGTATGTAAAACATTATTCCTCTTAAAAATTGAAAGCCCTATTTTTTTTGGGCATGTGCATTTAAAGAAAATTTTCGACAATTTCGATTGGCTGGTTGTTTCCACATATGCAAATTATCACATCCGGGATTTATGGCATGGCTTCTTTAAAATAACAGCGGTTTCGAATCAATTCATAAGAAGAAAATGAGTGGTAAAAGATTGATGGTAGAGCTACGGAAAAAGATAATCGAAAAACGAAATAGTGAGTGTCTAATGAGGTAAATAGGCAGGAATTTGATGATTTCTGAATCAACAGTGCGTTATGTTTTGTAAACGTTCGTTGCAACCGGAAATATACAGCCAAGAAACAGTACTGTTCACCCATCAACAACAAGGGCCCAAGAAGATCGAATGTTACGTCGAGTGCTAATGAAGAGTAGAGCAAGAACGATGACAGAAGCCCCATCCCTATGGCAAAACAGCATAGGATGACCAGTGACATGTAAAATGGTTACAAAAAGATTGTATAAAATGGGCTTCAAATCTTACAAAAGTAAACGTAAGCCAATGTTAACTCCTGCTCAAAAAACGAAACGTTTTCTGTGGGCTGTGGATCACTTAAAATGGACAGATCACCAATAGCAAAATGTTATATGGTTGGATGAATCCCCTTTCCCAATTTTATATGGAAATATCGGTCGTCGGGTCGTACGGCAAGCAAATGAAGCTTTAAACCCAAAATGCGTCAAACAAGAGTGTACGTTTCCGTCATATGTTCAAATTTGGTGATGTTTTGGTTATTCTGATGTCGGCCAAATGATGCCATATGAGGGGACTATCAATGCACAACGTTATAGGTACATTTTGCAGAATAAGTTACTTCCTTCAATTCAACAGCTTAGCCTCCAATTGGGCTATCTTTTTGAACAAGACTTAGCCAAACCGGCATACACCCAGGACAACAAAAGCCTGGCTTCAACAAAATGGTATTCCTGTGCTAGATTGGGTTCCGCAATCACCGGACATCAATCCTATCGAGGATTTGTGGCGGTACTTAAAGAAGGAAGTTCGAAAAAGAAAACCACGTGACGATTAGCAGCTGAAAAGAATTCTTCTTGAAGAATGGCAAAAAGTCCAATTTCTGAGTGCCAAGATTAATTTAACTATGCCGAGAAGAGAGAGAGATGTTTGCGTTGCCAAAGGAGGACCAACCAAGTGGTAAGACTTACTCATTTTGTCTCATTCGAATTTGCGTAAAACGTTAGGGACATAAAAAACTTACCAGGAAATGTATTTCATTGGTCACAAAGTATGTGTCGTTTATTATTTGTTATTCAATTTCACTATGTAATAGTAAAATGTATCATTTTTCAATTAAAATAATTCAATTTGGAAGGCGGAACATGTCGTTGAGAAGAATATTTGAAGCATTGTTGAGAAATGGCGTTTAACACCTTCATTGCGCGTATGGCACTATATCCTAACAACCCAGCACGCAAAGCGCGTATAGTACCAATACAACCAGGGCCAGCTTAACTTATGAAGCTATGGGACCACAGTGTCATTTCGGGGCACTCTTTCAATCGAGGAAAGTTTTCTAAATTCGACATACCCAGAAACTCACAAATGCATTATTCTACAAATATTATATTATTGGATTTTCTGGATTTTGAATGGTTGGACGATAATATTGCCTGATAAATTGCGACTTTGGTTGGTTGGACAAACTGATGTATTGTGATCATGTGGTTTAATCTGATCTATTGTATAAAAATTAATTTGTTATGAAAGGTATTTTTATGAAACACTTTAAATATATATATATACATATGTATTATAATAATATTATTAATATATATATAAATGAGTTAATGATTTGAAAAGAAATTAGAATTTAGGGATGGAATTAATTCAATTTAAAAAATTGGGTCCCCTGTTTTCTCAATTTCGGGCCCCTTCAAAATTTTCTGAGGGGAGCATTCTGGTATCTACGAGTATTTGACAATCAGGGCCTGAGTACTACCACAGGTTTTACCCTTTCTCGCCACCTGAACACGGCTCCCCCACCCGTCGCGCCTACGTGTTCTTTGAAATTATTAGTGAACAAATTTTCGAAAGTGATTTTGCGTCGAGCATTCTGTCCCATCACAAAATTCTTGTCATGCGTGTGTTTGTTGTGTGTTTGTTTTGTGTGTATGTGTGTGCATTATGTTTGCTTTGTAAGTTTGTGTGTTTATGTGTTGAAAGTCATATAATGTCAAAGAATGAATGAACTGAATGTCAAAGTATTTTTATATGTGTGCGCGCGTGTAGGAAGCGGGCGTAGAAATTCGATAAAAGATTATGTGAAATGCGTAATATACGGCGTTGTTTACCGTCATGTATTGCAAATTTAGTCTTGACACATCCCTGTCCATCAGAACGCATAGTACTATGTAAAAAAAGAGGAATTTTGATGGTTAAAAAAATAAATTTTAAGCCAATTAGGTGTCTTTTTGGTAAAGTAAAAGTTACTGTTAAAGAACTTGTATAAATAGTAAGCGCAATGAAATAGCTAATTGGAAACATGGTAAAAGGTTGGTAAGCTCGCAAAGCAGTACAACTTGTAAATCTGTAAATCTTGCATTTTAATCAGGGGTGCCCATATATTTTATAAAAAATTTCTACCAATCCCTATAAATTTGTAAAAATTCAGATATACTTTTCGCTAGCAATACTACTGATATCGCATTCTATGCGTTCTTATTTGATTTTTTTTCTTTTATACAAATAGGATATTTTGCCTTTCAAATATATATGAATCATGATTAATTAAAAATCTGGTACAAGTTTCGCTGTTAAAGTTGTAAAATCATTCGAGTTTCATGAATTTTTATATTTGTTCCTTTGATGTTTCTCACCAGTATACATAAAACTAGTTATGAGCAGAATTAATGATTTTACTAGCGAATGAATCATTCCGGCATGCGCAAAAATATTGCTTCCAACCTTTGTATACAGGGTGATTCAAAAAAAGTTTGCAAAATGACATGGCAAATCAGGCATACAGCAAGGATACAAAATCACATAGGAACATAGGGTCGCAAATCACTTATTTAGTCGCAAATACAGGATGTTTCATCTTAATTGAACCCGGATTGACGGTAATAATTTCGAGAAAAATAAAAACATTGTAATGAAAATGGAACAATATGTACCTTGTTTTTTGTGAAATGTGATAACATCACAAAAAGATCTGGAAAAATATGTTGCTCAAGAAATCTATGATACAATATGGATTGATAATCACACTCCAAAATGTGGGGCATCAAGAACTTTTATTTTTTCTATGGGGTTCATAAGTTAATTATAATTAAAATATATAACTTCATTTCCCATACAAAACTTTTGGAAGAAATTGAATAAAAAAAAGAAGGTTCGCAGTTATGCTTTTGCGCATGCTCGAGTGATTCATTCGAATAATAAAATCATTCATTCTTCTCATCACTACGTAAAACACATTCAAATATTTTTAAAATGTTAAATCAGAGCATTAGTGTAACAAAACTGATATATATATGTATTAAAAAGCAGACAACCAACGAATAAAAATGCACGAATAATACGTGAATTACGTATTATTCACGTATTATTTGTAAATTTTTATACGTTGGTTTTCTGCTTTTTAATTTTCCTGCACAAAGGCTTTAATTTCTGTTTTAATATATATATATATACATATATATATATTGCTTATATAAGCAAATTCAATAAAATAAAATTGTAAAACAGTTCAAAAACAATGTTAATTACATTAATACTTAATACTTTCGCTTATTTAAAAAAAATTGCTAAATAATAAATAATCTTATCAAGAATTCAGACAACATATATTTTCATCTTCACTTTATGAGTGAAGAAAATCGCAGCATTTACTTTCAAAATACAAATTTTCCTTTGCTGACAACTGTTATTTCTTTCTACATAAGAGCTTATCATAAAACATTCAGACTCCAGAACAGCATGTTTATTTTTCAGAATTTTAAAAGTGCTTCCACGACAAAATTATTTATTAGTTATTTTTGCTGCTTTTAAAAAGTAAGAAGTTATATTCTCAAGCACATTCTAAAAGAGCCAAAATGTGTTCGACATTGACTTTTCAGTGAACTTGTTTGCTTTTGTATATTTTTAAAATCTTGCTTTTAATTTTATAAAATTTAATCGTGTTAAAATATTTTAAAATGCTATATAATGAAGATTTTAACAGTGAATAGTAGAAATAGTAACATTGTAACGAAATCAATTTTCGTGAAATATCTTTAATTATCTTTCTTAGTTTACTTCAACAATTTATTTGTTCCACGAACAAAGACTAAATATAAAAAATATATGTATTTAAAATATAAATCTTTAAAATTTTTAATAACAAGGAAATAATTACGTGCAATTATAGGATTTAAACCTTCAGAATTTAACCTGGAATTTACCAAAATTTTTTTCATTTTCTTCTTTGTAAAGAAGAAAGTATTGTAATCGAACTTCCGGTTTTCGACGGATTTACATGTTTTAGGGATCAGAGATGGCGAGAAACACGTTTATACAAAATGTCTGTCTGTCCGTCCGTGTGTTCGCGTGTGCTCCTTGTATCATCGAAAAGTATATGAAGTTATGCATAAAATTGAAATAAATTTTTTGCGTGTATTTTTGGCAATAGCCAGCAGGTCTTCCTTGAATTTAGAAATATTCCGCCGGAAGGGGACGCTGTAATAAAGATTTTTGTGTCATTTTCTTTATTGTACCATCGGAAACTCTCTGCCTTCTGTGTGTATCAGAGAGAAAATTATGAATCTCTTTCTAATTTAGTATACATATACGTAGATTTTATTGTATTTTTGCAGAACGCCCAGCTTTGCAGAGTAATTGAGCTTTTGCCGCTCCAACAAGTTTAAAAATCCTATTATCTATTATCTCATGATCTTATTAATTACAAATATCTAAATTTCTCTCGTAAACGCCCAGTAAAAATTGGGCTTTCCATCGTGTATATATTGTACTTATATTGTATTTAATCTTAATATTCTCAATTGGCTTTCCTGTAGGTCCCTTCGGGCCTTTTATTTATTATTATTGTTATTGTTATTATTTTTATTTTTTTTTTGTGTGTGTGTGTGTGGTGACGGCGGTAGTAGATGGTAACCGCTGGGTGGGGCTTGTGAGTGCTTAAGCCATTTGGTAAGCCTCCCCACCTAGCTGACCCTTGTACCATCGGAAAATGAATGAAGTTATGCATAAAATTGAACCAAATTTTTTGTGTGTGTTTTCGGCTGTGGCTAACACGTGAATTTGGTAACGATACGCAGGAAGGGAGCACCGCAATATCGATTTTTCTTGACTTTTCATAGTTCTACTGTGTATCGGCTGTTCAGTGAAGTGATATTCACATCCAGCTAACTCTGCGATTCTTAAGCAGCTGATGTACAACAGAGTAACGAAAAGTATTGATTTTATTAAATATTATGATTAAGATTAAATCTTTCTTACTCCGATTAGTAAAATGAAGCAGAAACTTGAAATGAAAATCAAAGTTTGTGTAATTTAGGGTTAATAACGCTGAAGCTAATTTAATTTGTTAATAACGCTGAAGCAGTATTGTGTGTAACAACTTTTTGGAATATTGACATGTAGTAGAAAGAAGTAAGTTTTAGGATTGGCACAGCCGACTAGTTTTTTACGATCGGAACACACAGTGTAAGAAAAGTATTGTAATCATGATACACTATATGGCCAAAGGCGATTTTAGACGTTTTCACTTGCGATTTTAGACGTTTTGTTAAATATCTAGAAAAATACATGAGGAATTAACCTGAAGCTGCAGGTGTGTAAACAGTATAGTATAGGTCATATATTTCCCCGAAGATTTTTTCTAGAAACTCCATAGGGGACCGTCAACAAATTGAAAAAGTACGGATATCTTTTGGATAACCCTGTAAAAACTAATGTAGCAAAAGTGTTCAAACTCGAGATTATTAATAAGAGATTTATTTTAATATACTGTGTTCATTTTTATAAGGGTAGCATGTATACTCGTAGAGAAATTAATGTTTTCATAAAAACAGCCTCAAATTTCGCTGAGTTTTTACTTTATTCTATCTTCAACAGAAGAAAGTATTGTAATCGAAATTTTTTTCGACTTCCTGTTTTCGACGGATTTACACGTTTTAGGGGTCAGAGATCCCAAAAAACATGTTTATAAAAACTGTCTGTCTGTCCGTCTGTCCGTGTGTCCGTCTGCGCGTGTATCTGTCGCCATTGTACTATCAAAAAGTGTATGAAGTTATGCATAGAATTGAACCAAATTTTTATTTTAAGTTTTTGGCTATGGCAAGGAGGTCCTCCCTGAATTTTGAAAAAATTCGCCGGTAGGGGGTGCTGTAATAGCGATTTTTGTGCGATTTTGAATATTGTACCATCGAAAAGTGTATGAAGCTATACATAAAATTGAACAAAAAAACAATTTTAAGTATTTGGCTATTTCAAGCAGGTCCTCCCTGAATCTGGAAAAAAATCACCGGTAAGGGGCGCTGTAATAGCGATTTTTGTGCGATTTTGAATATTGTTCCATCGAAAAGTGTATGAAGTTATGCATAGAATTGAACCAAAAAAAATTTTTAAGTTGTTGGCTATGACAAGCAGATCCTTCCTTAATTTGGAAAAAATTCGCCGGTAGGGAGCGCTGTAATAGCGATTTTTGTGCCATTTTGAATATTGTACCATTGAAAAGTGAATGAAGTTATGCATAGAATTCAACCAAATTTTTTGTGTTTGTTTTTGGCAATAGCACGAAGTCTTTCCTGAATTTGGAAAAATTCTGCCGGAAGGAGTCACTATAAATGCGATGTCTGTACGATTTTCATTATTGTACCATCGGAAAGTGTATAAAGTTATGCATATAATTGACCAAATTTTTGTGCATGTTTCTGGCTGTGGCAAGCAAGTCCTCCTTGGATTTGAAAAAAAACTGGCGGAATTCGGCGCTGTAATAGCGATGTCTGTGCCATTTTCATTATTTTTCTATCGAAAAGTGTATAAAATTATGCATAGAATTGAACCAAATTTTTTGTGTATGTGTAAGGCTATGGTCGGTAGGCCCTCGCTGAACTTGAAAAAATTCCGCCAGAAGGGGGCGCTATAATTGAGATGTCTGCGCCATTTTCATTATCGTACCATCAATAAGTGTATGAAGTTATACATAGAATTGAATAAAATTTTTTGTGTATGTTTCTGGCTATGGCAAGCAAGTTCCTCCTGAATTTGAAAAAAATCTGCCGAAAGGGGTGCGCTGTAATAGCGATGTTTGTGCCATTTTCTTTACTGTACCATAGAAAAGTGTATAAAATTATGCATACATTGAACCAAATTTTTTGTGCATAATTTTGGATATGGCCAACAGCTCTTCCTTGAATTTGGAAATATTGCGCGGTAGAGAGGCTCTGTGATAGCAATTTTTGTATACTTTTCTTGATTTTTCGTAGTTCTATTGTCCATCGGCGGCACGTGCAGCGGCGGGAACATGCTTCCTGCTTAGTCGGCTATTCGCAAACAGCTGATAAGAACAGAATAAGTAAAAACTATTAATTTTAACACATATCATGATATAGATTAAATCGTTTTTAGTCCGTTTAATTGACTAAAACTGAAATTTAAGAAGAAAATGAATTTTGGTATAGTATTGAACTAATAATATTGAAGTATTAACATGTGTAACTACTTTTTGAACTATTAAGATGTATAAGACAGAAGAAAGTTTTGGGATTGGCACATCCAACTAGTTTGCTTATAATTTGAAGAGTTTTTAAAATAAAAAAGAAAATATGACAAACAACATTGTACACAATACTCTGCAATCAGAATTAAAAAAAATAAAAAAATTGGATGACAAATGTGAAAGTTTATTAAAATATGTTTCACTACGCATCCGCGAATGCAATAAAAATATAATATGCATAATGTATTAGCTAAGTATATAGAGCAACTTTTGTGAAAGTCTCAAAATCATAGCTTGAAAATTCTAAAAATTATCGTCGATAGAATAAGTTCGAAATCCGTTGCTTCCAAAAAGAAGCAAAAATATGAGAGGTTGTATCAAATATCTGTTGATTAGTGCTAAGATAGCGCACACAATATTGCACGTACTATGTTTGGATACAACCCCTCATCTTTTTGCTACCTTTTGGGAACAACGGATTTCGAGCTTATTCTATCGACGGTAATTTTCAGAATTTTCAAACTATGATTTTGAGACCTTCACAAAAGTTGCTCTGTATACTTAGCTAATACATTATATACATTATATTTTGATTGCATTCGCGCATGCTCAGTGAAACATGTTTTACTAAACCTGCTCATTTTTCATCCAATTTTTATTATTTTTTAATTCGGATTGCAGAATATTGTGTACAATGCTGTTTGTCACATTTTCTGAAAATAACTTTTTTTTTATATTAAGAACTCTGCAAATTATAAGCAAAAAACTTAGCAAAATTTGAGACTGTTTTTATAAAAACCTTAATTTCTCTACGAGTGTACAAGTTATCCTCATAAAAATGAGCACAGTATACTACAATAAGCCACTTATTAATAATCTCGAATTTGAACACTTTTACTGCATTAGTTTTCACAGGATTATCCAAAAGATATTTGTTCTTTTTCAATTCGTTGACGGTCCCCTATGGGGTTTACAATATTCGCGGAAATATATGACCTATACTATACGGTTTACACACCTGCAGTTTCAGGTTAATTCCTCATGTATTTTTTCTAGATATTTAACAAAACGTCCAAAATCGCAAGTGACCGGTCACCTTTGGCCATATAGTGTATGTGTGTGTGTGTGAATGAACACAATAATTACCAAACGGTATTTCCGATTGAGCTCTCATTTGACGAATATGTCATAAACCTCTGTAGCAAGAATTGTATAGAATTTTCTACAAACCGTCCGACGAATGATGTATTTATTCCACTTTCAAACCATTTTTCGACCTGTTCTATAGGAAAATTCACAGAGAAAATGTAACAGTGTATACGTGGTAAATATTGCAGTCATATAATCAAGCACAACTAGCGCATTGATAACGTCTCTAGATATCCTCCAGCTGTTCTTAGTTATTTAGCCATCAGCAATTGGTCAAGTGTGAGTTTTACTCGCGCACAAAGGGTTACGTACACAAAGATCTTGTGCAAAGTTCAAACTTGACACAGTGTCAAGCGTGCTTCGAAAAAGAAGGTCTCATTTTGCAACGCCGCCTTGGACCGCCCCGCTGTTTTCTACATATGTTCTTAATTAATATATCAGATAATTATCTACAATTTTTTTTTGAAAAGAATATCAACAATCCTTCAATGATTCCGCGTCGATAGGTACCTTGAGTGCCCCTCAACTCCCTGCTGAGCGCCGGCAAAGTAAAGTTTGTGTGTAACGGAAAAATGCGATTACCTCTAAAACTAAGTCACGTAGGATAATCGGCATAATTTTCCTGCAAGTTTCAGTAAAGTAATGTAGTGATTTGACAATTATTTGTAGAAGTTTTAGTGTTTCAAACACAGTAATGTATCAAAAAAACAGTAAACTTTAATTCTTTAAATTTTTTTAAGTTAAAATTTTCAATTTTTACTCACAAAATGATTTTTTTTTTATAATTTTCATTTCAGGAGATTCGCAAAAATAGGGGGGTTGGGTGACATATTTTTGCAATGCATTTTCGACGATATCTCTGAAAATATATCACCTAAAATTAAGGCAAATGTATTTTTTAGTTCGGTGTTACAAGATCTTTCGAACGATACCCCGCACAATATACAAAATAAATTTTGCAATGAGATTACCATTCCTTTCTCTTCGCTTGGGGGTTGTTATGGCTTACGAGACCGTTATCACTAATATCGCGACAGCTGACTGCTGATTTCAGTGATCGATTACGTAAGATCAATTATATATTTGAAGGCTGTACAAAATGATTAACAAAAAAATGTATCTAGCACCCGAATTATAACTGTATTAAGATTTTAGGAAAAGCATATAAACTATACCTTTATCGGGGCTGCATTGACACAAGGAGCTGATATATGATGTATATTACCATGTGAAACAACTATATTGGTGTGTTTTGTAGACGGTGGAAGAACTTTGAAGAATTTCATTTACTGATGTACATTTACTTATTATATACGCATATTATTATAGGTAATTTCTAGAAAAACAGATTTTGGCAAGGAAAAAAAAACATTTTGAGGGTAAAAATTAAGATTTTTTTTTTTTTTTTTTTTTTTTAGAATTTTAAGTTTGCTGGGTTTCTTTATACGTTACTCTGTTTAAAACACTAAAACTTCTGCAAATATTTGTCAAATCACTCCATTATTTCCATATAGTGCACTTAATAAAATTATGGATGGATTTTACAATATAATGAACATTAAAAAAATAAAAATCGAAACGTTGAAGAAATCATGTTTTCGCTCCGTTTTTGCCTCTTTATATATTTTACTCTTTTTTCTCATAAACTAACTCATTAATTGTAAAATCGATCCTTAATTTTAATAAGTATGCTATATTGAGAATACAGAAAAGTAATGGAGTGATTTGACAATTAATTGTAAAAGTTTTAGTGTTTTAAATACTGTAATGTATTAAAAAGCAGCAAACTTTAAAATTCGTTAATTTTTTTTCAGTTAAAATTCTCAATTTTTACTCACCAAATTATTTTTTTTTCATGTTAAAATCAGGTTTTATAAGAATTACCTATAATCAATTAGGTAGGAAATGATGAAACTTTTATAAAAGTAGAATCTTGAATTCTTTCTCAAACTTTAAAACACTAACATATTAAAAATTCAATAAAAACAACTTTTTTTAATAAAATATTTAAAATCAATAAATGTGAATAAGATTCTAGGCAACGGGATTTAATTTAAAAGAGTAGCTATGTTTTAATCTTAATCTTAATTAGATGTTAAAGATTTACTGAAAAATGATTAATTTAAATAGTTATTTTACGATTAGATGTCAAAGATTTACTCAAAAATGATTATTTTACAATTAATGAGTTTTATTGAAACATTTATCATTCTACTTCAATAACACATTAAAATTGTATTTAATAAGATAATTGCAAAGCAGAGAAGTAATTAATAATACAACCGCTAATGTGTAAAAATCGTTTTGGTTTTCCTTTGTTTCGTACTGTACAAATAATGTTTAAGAATGTAAATATTTAGACATTCATACGAAAATGTTAAAAGCTTCATTCGAGAAATGTATTGCGTTGTATTAAAAAAATTAAAAATATTTCAGCAATGGAGTTTTAATGAAATGAATTCTCGCTAGTACTAATAGTATGTAAAATCAACCAATTGATTCAAACCAATGAATTTTAGTAACTAAAAGTGACATTTTTTATGTTGTTATGTTAGCTATAATCTGCTCCATGATTAAAATTATATTTTGTTATAATTTTCCTTGTTTTATATCAGACGCATAAAATTGAAGGGTTCTGAACAAAAGTAATAATCATTACTAAGATGGAGCTTGGTAGCTTTGGCGATATAATACAAATGTAAAAATACCAACGTTAAAAGAACCAATAATTTTAAATTTTAATCATACCGATTTCGGTAGCAGATAGCACACCGTCCTCAGTGCTAAGGAGTATGGAACATGGAAGAGATGATTCACAGAGTCCCTGGAGCATAACTCCGCACCTCTAATAGAGAAATTATAGTAGAGCAATTCGTGTCTTAGCCGAAGCCTGACAACGTAACGTCAGGAATTCGGAAAAGAGGAAAACGCCACAATTATAAACAAAGCACATTTAAAGGCGCCATACATTAATATAAAAATAAAAATAAGATACAATTAATAAGTAATAATTAATAGATATAATAATAAAATAAAAATAAAATAAAAAGAAGAAAAATAAAGAAGCTATTTACAAGAAAAATTTACAATTAATAAAATGGTAATGAACGTCTAGGAAGAACAAGCCCTATCAATGAATAAGGGGAAATAAGAATTAACCGGGGTCAATGTGTTCCGGAAGATGAAGAGTGGCTCGTGGTCTTCTCCAGCGGGCTCGCTCATCATAGATAGAAATATTCTGCAGAGAAGGGTTTGGAATAAGTGCTAAGGATAGCGGAAATTTGCTCACATATATAGGAGTGATGGGGATTCAAGTTAAAGGTTTATTGACGAATAGGAAAACAGAAAATTGCAGGTAACAGCCAATAGGAAAATAGAGGGGAAATGGAACCGAAGTAGTGGAGGGAAAAAAAAGTTGATATTTTTACATTTCCAAAAGTAATAATCATATAAAAGTATTTTATACTCAAAGCATTTTCGCAATATTTTTGTTCTGAGCGCTGCGTTACTTCGAACGCGAAAATTCTTTCATTAGACTCTGATGGACCTTCACTTCACTTTCCTAGACGTATCAGCGATTTATTTTGTAAAAATAATAGTGATATTGTATAATCCGTATCAAAGAGAAAGAAAAGAAATGCCGTAATTTGCAAATCGCTTAAGGGGACTTGGTACCTTTTGAAGAATGTTTGTTACTGATGTACATTTACTTATTATATACACATACTATATACCGATTTTCTTCTTTAATTTTACTGGAATTCCGTGAGATCATTTTTGTAATTTACTAGCCTCATGATACGTAGTTTTTAAGGATAAGTAACACAGACCTAAAGGAGTTTTTAGGTTATTTTAGCAAGTTTTACGTAAGTGTGTATTTTATTGTGTGTGTTATTTTATGCAAGTGTGTATTTTAGTAAATCTGGTTTGGCACAACAGAGTGTGTTTATAGTACCATTTTATTGTTATCCTCGATAACTTTACAACAATGTTGCTCATTTTCATGAGCAGTAAACAATGATATATATATTTTTGACGTGTCTCTGTAAAAAGGAAAAAAAAAAACTATACTCGATACGACGTCAACTTAAAAAGTCCTTCCGGCATGTGCCGGGAGGAGGAGGTAGCTTTCATACATCTTGGTTTCAAAATTTTGCTAGTTTTACTTGAAGCTAATTTTACTCAAATTTTAAGACACTAAAACTCGACGAACCCGATACGAGAATATTCGTCAAAACTGACTTTGAATGAGAATTGCGCCAAATTAGTAAGTTATAGCCAAGTTGGTATCATTTTTTATACTTATTTTTGGTCACCAAATTTGGCAATATTTCGCCAAGTGAGGCCAAGCTTAGTGAGAATTTGAAGCTAACGGAAATTAATAATATTTAAGCGTTGCGCAGCAGCGCACGGTTACGGTTCAAATGGCCGCCACTTTCAAACAAGATGCCGGATGAAGCTGGCCAATGAACTCGATCGAGACATTGGTATGTAATATGCATACTATCAATCTCATCCAAATCAGTTCATAAATACGAGAGTTACTGCGCGACATATATCAGATTATTTCAAAATGTCAGTTATCCTAGAAATTCAAGCTGCTATAGCTCAGCCATTTTTACTTTCTTCTATCTTCAATAGAAGAAAGTATTGTAATCGAAATTATTTTCGACTTCCGGTTTTCGACGGATTTACACGTTTTAGAGACCAGAAGTTCCAAAAAGCATGTTTATAGAAAATGTCCGTCTGTCCGTCTGTCCGTGTGTTTGTCGCCATTGTACCATCAAAAAGTATATGAAGTTATGCATAGAATTGAATCAATTTTTTTTTTTAAGTTTTTGGCTATGGCAAGCAGGTCCTTCATTAATTTCGAAAAAAGCCGAATTTTCGAAAAAAGAACCACAAAAAAAGAGCCTTATTAACCCTTTGTCCACTGACGGTTCTTATAAGTACCATTAAAATAATTTGTTATAAAATTCATTTAATACATCGATTAGTTGTAATACTGTTTAAAATGAGTTATAGATACATTACTTTATCTTGTTCCAAAAGCATTATGGGTTGCACAAAACAAAAATATTTTAAAGATGATTTCTTTTGCCTTTGCATCTTTTCTGCGTTCTTGGCGTTGGGGGTGGGGGTGGGGGAAGATTTTTGAATTCGGAAATATTTCTATGTTTCTATTGTAAGATCATTATATTTGTACATTTCCTAATTCTACAAAACACTAAGAAAATATTTAAAATAAAAGATTTGAGCGGATTATACATATGGCACAAAATCCCTATAAATTCAAATTTAATGAATCCATATAAATCCTTCAATCCTTCTAAAATATCTTCTAAAATTTATTAAATGATTATGTAAATCTTCTAATGTAGTTTAAACAATTCACGAAAAATGCTTTAGAAGATAAAATTTTCATGAATTCAAAATTCAGTAAATAAAGGGTTAAAACATGAAAGTGAAGAAAATATGAAGACGGAGAAAAGGACATTTGAAGTTTTCATTTTGCGTGTAATTGCGCAGCTCGCATTAACGAAATTTACAATATTTCGCGATATAATTGTCGTATGGGTAAAAATGAAGTGTCAAAATATTCAAAATTAAATTTTTTGATCAATTTTGAGGTAAACTATCCCCTTAAAGTTATATAAAAAGAAAAAATACTAAATAATTGTAATTTAATAGATTACAACGACCATTTGGAATTTATTTCGTTCACCAAATGCCGTCGCATCCTCTTCAACAACAGATCGCAAAGATCAAACTTCAGACGACCAAAACCTTCATTGATAAACTCTCCAAGTCCCGTTTCGAGAAGAAAAACAGTTTACAAATCGAAAGCAGTTCCACCGAATCACCCACAGATTGCGACAAATTACCTACGTTAAGCTCAATTTTTCCCGGTTAGAATCGACCGATTGTAAAACGCCGTGGCTAGTGGATTGGAGCCCCTCGAGAAATGGCATTTTACTGTCAATCGATTAAACATTAGATTGTTTCCTTTTTCGCGTTCGTCTTTTATTCTGTAATCGATTTTCATGGGCTACATAATAAGTTGAAGACCTCGATTTTCATGGGCTACATAATAAATTGAAGACCTCGATTTTCATGGCCTACATAATGAGTTGAAGACCTCGATTTTTGATTTGCAAGACGATTTTCATTTCGGCATTGCTCTTTGGCTTTGGATTTTTCCATATCTGATAATTTTCGCCTACCCATTTTGTAACTTTTTCAATTTTTAACGATTTTATGCCTTTCGATTACCTATTCAAACAATTTTTAACGATTTTATGCCTTTCTATTACCTATTCAAATAAAAATTCTTTTAAAAGTAAAGGACATCGTTCAATTTCGTTAAAAAAAAATAAAATGCGAGCACAATTTGGCCCCATCCTCGACCGAAAACAACATCCATTTGCAAATGGTTAAAAAAATATTCTCATTTAAAATATATTCTACACAAACATTTAAAATAGATAATTAAAACATTAAATGGAAAAAAAAACCGATTTTACTCAAAAAAAAAAGAATAAAAATATAATATATTCACACTTTACATTTACAATCTATTATAAATATTTATAATTCATATTTTTATCCTATATTACTACTAAAGTTTTAAAGCCACAATCTCGATTAAAGACGTAATCTTTCTGATAACTTCAAAATTAAAAGTTTATTTAAATAATTAATCAAGCCAAACCTATTTGAAGCAAACCGTTTTACTTAAGATTGCTTCAATATTGAACAGTTGTAACCGAGGTGTTAATGTACTCGGCTCGTAACACTAATGTAGCTAGTTTGTGTCCAACGTCAGTGACTTTTATTTTATCCCCGCTTTCTACAATTGACGTATATTTTCCATCCGGTAACAACGAAAAAAGAATTGGATATTCGTCAATTAACGGAAAATGTCGGTAGCATTGCTCTCAGGAAAATTTTCGTGAATTGAAGACAGTATTTCTGAGAGTGTACCCTTTAGAACGAAACCTTTCCAACACATAAAATAATTTAGAAAATCCATCCGTTCAAAAGTTATTATAGACATACATAGAACAAGAACGAAAAAGAAATGCAACAAGCATAGTTTATGAAACACTTTTGAACCCTAACAGAATATTATTAGCCACAGTGTGCTCTTTCTTTCTCTCAGCAGTTAAAGTGTCCTGTCCAAAAAAATAACATTCCGTTGTATAAGCTAGCCGTAAAACAAAGCAGAATGTCATTTTAATTAATTTTTCAACTACTTTTCAGCACTGCGTTCTGAACAAAAGTAATAATCATTATTAAGATGGAGTTTGGTGGAGTATAATACAAATGTAAAAATATCAACGTTAAAAGAACCTATAATTTAAAATTTTAAGCATACCGATTTCGGTAGCAGATAGCACACCGTCCTCAGGGCTAAGGAATATGGAACATGGAAGAGGTGATTCACAGTGTCCCTGGAGCATAACTCCGCACATCTAATAGAGAAATCATAGTAGAACAATTCGTGTCTTAGCCGAAGCCTGACAACATAACGTAAGGAACGCGGAAAAAGGGGAAACTCCCCAATTATAAAACAAAGGCCATTTAAAGGCGCCATACATTAATATAAAAATAAAAATAAGATACAATTAATAAGTTTTAATTAATAGCTATAATAATAAAATAAAAATAAAATAAAAAGAAGAAAAATAAAGAAGCTATTTACAAGAAAAATTTACAATTAATAAAATGGTAATGAACTTCTAGGAAAGACAAGCCCTATCAATGAATAAGGGAAAATAAGAATTAACCCGGGTCAGTGTCCTCCGGAAGATGAAGAGTGGTTCGTGATCTGCTCCAGCGGGCTCGCTCATCATAGATTGAAATATTCTGAAGAGAAGGGTTTGGAATAAGTGCTAAGGATAGCGGAAATTTGCTCACATACATAGGAGTGATGGGGATTCAAGTTAAAGGTTTATTGACGAATAGGAAAACAGAAAATTGCAGGTAACAGCCAATAGGAAAATAGATGGGAAATGGAACCGAAGTAGTGAGGGAAACATCCCTGTAAATGAGGATAAATGCTATTCACTTTTTAATCTACTGGAAACATGTTGTAATGGATCTTAGCGATCCTTTTTAATTTAATTATGTCTAAGTATCATAATATTAAAACATGCATGACAAACGATTTTCCCCATATATTAAAATGGAATGGGATTCTTTTGTGCGCCCCTAAAAAACGAACTATGAATGCTGCTACTTATTCTATACATTACTATACATTCTATACTTTTTCATACAATCAAATCGATCATAGTCTTGTAACCGAATCCATTTGTGCATCCCTATAAATGAAGATAAAAAGATAAATGCTATGCCCTCTTTAATCTACTGGAAACATGTTGTAATGGATATTAGGGATCCTTTTTAATTTAATTATGTTTAAGTATCATAACATCAAAACATGCATTCCAAAAGACTTTTCCCCGTATATTATAATGGAATGGAATTCTTTTGTGCGTTCCTAGAAATGAACTATGAATGCTGCTACTTATTCTATACATTACTATACATTCTATACATTTTCGTACAATCGAATCGATCATAGTCTTGCAACCGAATCCATTTGTGCATCCCTGTAAATGAAGATAAAAAGATAAATGCTATGCCCTCTTTAATCTACTGGAAACATGTTGTAATGGATATTAGGGATCATTTTTAATTTAATTATGTTTAAGTATCATAACATCAAAACATGCATTGCAGAAGACTTTTCCCCGTATATTATAATGGAATGGAATTCTTTTGTGCGTCCATAGAAACGAACTATGAATGCTGCTATTTATTTTATACATTACTATACATTCTACACATTTTCATACAATCGAATCGATCATAGTCTTGTAACCGAATCCATTTGTGCATACCGGTAAATGAAGATATATGCTATGCACTTTTTAATCTACTGGAAACATGTTGTAATGGATCTTAGCGATTCTTTTTACCCGACTGAAAAAAAGGGTTATGTGTTTCACGCGTATCTGTGTATGTGGATTTCTTTATATACCTTCAAAACATCCCAACGGCTGGATGGATTTTAAGGAATGAGTTCTCTATCAATTCGTCTTAACGGCCCGATTGTTATAGGCTAGGTTTTGTTTTTATAATTTCAAAATGGCGGCCGTAAAATACAAAATGGAGGTAGAGACACAAAAAAAAAAAAAAAAAATACGCACCCTATTGAGTGGTATGTCATTGGATAGGTCTTTCAAAATGAAGACGATGTTTAATTGACTATTTTACAAAAATATTATATTATCTGGAAGTTGTGTATGTAGGATCTCTAGCTTTACTGCAACTTTAACCATCATAGACATCTATAGACCTCATCAAAACAGTGTTTATAGATAGGAGCTAACATTTAAACACAACTTAAAAGTCATCAATACAAGTAAATAAAAAAATAGGTAAGTAATATAAACAAGTAATATAAAAAAAAAAAATATTTTAAGTCAATTCCTACTTAGGTCAATAAGAGGATTTTTTTTCTCCGATTCTTCTTTCCTCTTGAGTGGCGCTTAAAATATCTTGATCAAGAAGAGGGTTCTCTTGGTCTTAAAATACCTTGATCAAGAAGAGGGCTCTCTCGCTTATTGAAAATCAATTAATTTAATTTAATTAATGAATTAATATTTGAAAAAACTGGATTAACATCAAGTGTCATTCACTACAAGTTTAAAAAAATATTTGAGCTTGATTCGATGAATAATGAGTATTTTATTAACGATTGAAAATTTGAACAAGATATATATAGCGAAAGTGTGAGCTAATAGTAGGAATTGAAAAAAAAATAGTTTTATATTGATGAGAAATAATTAATTAGTTCGCTTTTTACGCAGCCGGGTTTTTTTATTTTTTAAATTTAATTGTTTCTTAATCTAATTACGTCTAAGTATCATAACATTAAAACATGCATGACAAACGATTTTTACCCATACATTGTAATGTAATGGAATTCTTTTATGCGTACCTAGAAACGAACTATTAATGCTGCTACTTATTCTATACATTACTATACAGTCTACACATTTTCATACGATCGAATCGATCATAGTCTTGTAACCGAATCCTTTTGTGCATTCCTGTAAATGGAGATAAATGCTATGCACTCTTTAATCTACTGGAAACATGTTGTAATGGATCTTAGCGATCCTTTTTAATTTAAATATGTCTAAGTATCATAACATTAAAACATGCATGGCAAACGATTTTTCCCCATATATTGCAATGTAATGGAATTCTTTTGTGCGTGCCAAGAAACGAAATATGAATGCTGCTACTTATTCTATACTCCTAAGAAAGCTTGTTTTGGTCTTCTTCAGTGAGGCATACCAATTTCATTATGTTTTAGATATTGAAACAACATTAACATGCATCGGAAACTGTTTTTCACCATATACCATAGTGTAACGAAAAATATTTGTGCGTACCTGTAAACGAGACATGCATGCTACACACTTCATTTTCAATACCGAACATTCAATACTAAACACTAATAACGTATAAAACTTTCATAGCGATACGAGTATATTTACGAGAGTTTTTGCAAGGGCGGACAGACAAACCGAACTCATAAACACTTTTCATCAACCAGATGTCCAAAAATGGACTGACTGAATTTAACATTCATTAGCTTGCAAATGGTGACAGCTATTATATTTTTTCTTTTTTGCAGGAGGGTTATGTGAGATGTCAGGATTTTTTTTTTTACTGCGATTCTCGATTGCAGTTTAAAATAGCAGTTGTAGATGGCGCTGTAAGCAAAGACGCTAAATCGGGGCCTGATTTTTAATCTCTCTCTTTTCTCAGTATGAATGTGAAAGAAGGAGGTTAAATATATGGAGTGGTTCTCAGTCGTCGATGCAATTTTTTTCTTAGTGCCCACTGCATATATTTAACCTCCTTCTTTCGCAACACTACTGTGAGAAGAGAAAGGCCAAAAATCAAGCCCGATTTAATGTCCATTGCTTACATCTATTTCCGCTATTTTAAACTAAAATGGAGAATCGCAGTAAAAACTTCTGACATCTTTCGTAACCCTCCTGCAAGAACTTTTTTAATAGATGTGACCATTTACAAGTTATTGAATTAAAAAACAATCAGTCCATTAAAAATCAGTCAGTCCGCTTTAGGACATCCGGTATGTTGGGAATGGTATCTGAGTGTATGTAACATTATTTTAAAGAACTTGAAACTCATTTGCTTTTCCCCTAAACACCCCTTACGCAGAGGTATTAAAAAAAGATTTTTTACTCAATAGCAACTGATTTTCGTCATACTTGATTTTTGGTTCTGTCATACACCGTAGCACAGAACCTGATTACCACAGCGATACACGAGGAAGCTGTCCCGATCAAGGATCACGGAATACCACCATCCAATAGTAATCGTCGTCTTATTAGGTTGCGAAAAAGTTCTGGGACATTTTTAATCTAAAAGTTTCCAGAATTTGTATCGTATAAGTATTAGAGGTACAGTCCAGACGTGGCTCCACCCATTATGGCCTCTTTCGATCTATGCAACACATTTTCAAGGGCCGTCGATTTGAATCCTTTTTTGAAGTTGAAGAAGCATGCCAAGAGTTTTTCGATTCCAAGGATGAGCCGCCATGTTACTTCCAGCAAATCCGGAATCTGGCAGAACAATGGCAGAAAGCCGTGGACAATGATGGTCTCTACTTTGAAGAATAAAAAATGTTGCTTTTGTTGTTAATTTGCGCATTAATTGCGCTCAACTTTCACAAATTTCCCAGAACTTTTGCTCAACCTAGTATTTAAACGCAAAAAATAAATCATCACTAAGGTGAAAGCTGCTATTCGGTAATAGTGTTGTCAGCCCTCAGGAATGCGTAGTCGGGACCTGCTCTATTACATTTTCAGTGTCCGATAAACTCAATATTTTCGCATTTGACAAATCCATCGGCTATTTTGGACTCTAATTACTTGTCAGGAACTTGTTTCGACTTCATCTAGTTGAATAAAACATCTTATTTAAAGTTTTCACTTTTAGCTATCATTTTCCTCCACTAATAGTTTTCAAAAAGTAATGAAAAAGTATTTTTAATTTCATAAAATAAACATTACTTATTTTTAATATTTAAAACAACAGCAAAATTTGAAAACTTTAAAAATAAAGAATGAATCTTATGTATGCTTTTTTTTTTTGTGTTTCTAAAGGTTTTTTGTACGAAAAATCGTTTCTTGTTTAAAGTTACTTCCATAACTTCTTTAAAAAAAAAAAAAAAAAAAAAAGTAAAAACATTCACCTGGCTCGGACGCGTATTTTTTTCTTATACACGTGGTGTTTACAAGTTTAAATGATCTTTTTTTAGATTTTTAACTAAAATGCAAAGCTGTTATCGGTGTATTTACATGTTCTTGCGCTGAACGAAAAAATTATCCTTCCTTTTCACAGGTTCTTAAAATATGTTTATTTCGTTTACTATTTTTGAAAGTTTACGGAAATGAACAGAAGATATTTTGGTGTTTACCAACATTTTTAGAGTTTTTTTTTAATTTATAAGGGAAATCACCTTTTCTGTTTCTGAAGGTAAAATCTATCCACGTTCAAGGTGATCCAGATCGCATAATTTTTTTCTATTTTTATTTATAAATATTTTGTTTTTGTGTTTCTTCCCCAAATATGCATTTGTCTATTACATTCCTTTTCAGATGACAATTCCATATCAAAATATATAATTTAATTTTAAAAATTTAAAAATATTAATATTTTAGTCATGTTTGAAATTTGACAGATTTATTTTGCATTCTTTTTTCATTGTTCAATACCAGAAAGAAATAAGCATTAAATTGCATTTACAATTTAATCTTTATTTATTTTTTATTCACAATTTTTAAAGGGAAAAAAGTCTTTTATATAAGTGCTTTTCAGTACGAAAATCTAAATTTTCAAACTGTTTTCTCAAAAAAAATTATTCAAAAGACGATTTAAAGAATTCAAAGAAAATACAACATGTAACTGATTTTGATGAAATTTCAACAATATATAAGTGAAAAATATTGTACAAAGTCTCATCACTTTATCTTTAACAGAAATTTATATAGAACAATTTCAATATGGCAAATCTTTGAAAAAAAAAAAATAAATGTACATTCTGAGATAAACGCATTTAAATTCTATGGATTAACATTTAAATGCAAAATAATGTAAGATTTAAATGCAAAAGGAGGGAGGCAAAGCAACACACACAGCACAGCTTGAACAGCGTGAACATATGTTGATTTGTTCATCGTATTTACCTGCGATTTGCGTCATTTTATTCTAAAAGCTCTAGAGTATTTTTTTAAGATAAAAATGTAAAAATGGGATTTTATCTAGATTTTTGTGTTTCCAATTGCCATAATATTGATATCCTTGAACGAGATGTAAAGTGTTATGGTTTCAGAATAAGGTAGATTAACTCTGTTCTAGTAACAGTTATATTTAAGAGGGTCCAGGGCTCAAAATTCTATTTTTTTTATTTATTTTTATTTATTTATAGAGATTTTGTTATGAATTTTTTTCTGAAATATGTTTTAATATGATAAGAATATCGAATGTAAAAAAAATCTGAAAATTTTTAAATATTGTTTTAAAAAATTTTTAAATTTTAAACATATATAATTTTTGATATAACTCTGGAAGTACTTACTCGGTTTATGAAATTTTTACACTTTTGTCTACAGAAAATGTGTCATTTTAATTTGTCTTCGGGATTTCTTAAAATATTGAATATGAATTTTATAAAAAAAAATTTAAGCAAAAAAGGAAAATTATTTACGAGTGAATTTTGCATTAATTAGCATATTTTCACAATTATCATTATTATCATATTTAATTTTTGATATAACTCTGGAAATACTCACTCGATTTATAAATTATTTACACTTTTGTGTACAGAAAATGTGTCATTTTAATTTGTCTTCAGGATTTCTTAAAATATTGAATATGAATTTTATAAAAAAAATTTAAGTAAAAAAATGAAGTTTTCTTATGAGGGAGTTTTGCATTAATTAGCATATTTTCACAATTATCTCTCAAAATTAAAAATCCTGAAGACAATTTGTTGGAAGTATAGCATAAAATCTGTGTTGAAAATTTCATAAATATATCTTGTTAGAAACTTTAGGTATATTCTTTTATGACAAATTGGGAAAAAATTCATTCTGAGATAAATGAAACTAATGTTGTTGTCAGAGGGCAGCTAATACATCGCTTCTCAGGCAAAAGGTGTTATATCTCTAGATCTAATGAAGATAAAAGCATGCGGTTTGCGGTATTTAAAGCTGAAACATCAGAATTGTTTTTAAGCCAATAAAAAAAATTGCAATTTTTGAGGGAATTTTTAGTCCTGGACATCGTTAAAACAATAGTCTAATAATATTCTAATAACACAAGAATTTCCTGTATTGTTCTTACTGTAAAATTCCCACTTTTCAACTAGAAGCAAAACGTACGCTCCAGTATTAAATTAATTCACTTGATTGATAATTCACAAAATTAACAGATTAACATTAGCCTAATTTTACATTAATAAGGAATTTATTGACTCTGTTATAAAATTGGCTTTAAAACTATCAACAGAGCTCTGTAACTTTAGAATTAATTAGACTAACGCTACTCTATTGACGATTTTATAATGGTCTAGTGTTTCAGTAACACTGAATGCATTGATTCTTATCTAAAATTGCTTTTTGTGTTTCATCTATTGGCGAACGTTGCACTGTAAAAAGAAATCTATAATTGTAGAGATGTAAAATTACAGAAATCTGTATGCTTACTGAAATTTTATTAGTGCACTGTACAAAAAAAGATGTAAATCTACAAAACTAGTTTTGTAAAGCTACTGAAATCTGCAGCTTTTAAAAGGAATCTACTAAAATTACAGTAATCTTTCTAAAATTTTATCTGTAACCCGGGTTGCAATTACATAAAAAGTTATAAACCATCCAGTTTCTTAAAAAGTTCTTAGGAATCTTACAGATTTTTTGATTTACAGTGCAAAAGTGTATCTGTTACATGAGATTTTGTTGTTGTCGTTACATAAAAAGTTTTAGGAATCCCAGTTTCTTAGAAAAATTTTAGTAACTTTACAGATTTTTTTTTAAATAGTGTAGAGAATATATATTGACTCTTCTTTAGTAATAATTTGATATTAACCTAAGAATGCACTAATGTTTGAGGTAATGTTTTTTAAAATTACCTTTTTCAACTAGATTGATTTTCAAAACACTATGGCTATAGAATATATACTGATTCTAATTTATTAATAAATTGATATTGGCGTAAAAATGAACTAATTTTGAATGTACTGTTTTTAAAATTTACCCTTTTTTCAACTAGAGTCAAGCACCATAGCTGTAGAATTGAGAAGCTTAACTTTATCTCTTAATAAATTACTATTAGCCTAATGCTGCACTAATATTGCACCTTCAAAATGTTTTTAATATTGTTATTAGGCTCTAAATTTTTAATATAAAACTAACAAATATACTACTGGTAGACTAAAATGATAATGTTCATGGAACAAGCTAGATATTCCATGATGGATTAATTCTTTTAAATATCAAGTAAAATATGAACATATATATATTGCAAGGAATTCATTCAGAATTCTGGGGAAGTATGTTAAATGAGATATCTAGTATAAAAGTAAATTATTAAACACTTAATTACTAAATTTCAGTATTGCTCCTTTATTGATAATGAGTCGCATTTATATAGTCATGTTATATCAGTATCTATTACATATAGAGCACAAACTTTATTTAATCTTTTCAGTGGTCAGTAATTGTGTTTCTGTGATATTGATTTCATACAAGAGATTTCGATAAATTTTATCTACTCTCTCTATATATATGTTACCGTTAAAGTGTCGGTTATTCAGTTATTTCATAGAATACCTAGTTATTTCATGAAATAACTAACCAAGTCCGTTAAAGTGTATAATATTATTGGATCTACGCTTTAACTAGTTATTTTATAGAATAACGATTGCCTAATCGTTAAAGTATAAAATAAACAGTTTGACATTAAAACAAATCCGTTGTTTTATAAATTAACTGATGATAAATAGTTAAAGTCACTCGAAAAATACATTTCATATTACTGATAGATTAATTGATAAATAATAAACAGAAACAGAATATATTATATAATTTTATTTTTTATGTTTTTTAAATAGTAATAAAAAGTAACAGAAGGTAGTGAGGAAATAGTTATATTTAAGTTTTTACAACATATAATTACATAAATTATTAGGTTGCTTAGTCCTATTGGCAAAAAATGTTAAGCTGTTTAAAAAATATTAAAAAATTTGTTTATCCAAAACTCAAAATATAAATAATACTTACAAAAGAAATAGTAATAATAATGTTAAATATTATTAAAAAATGACATGCTCGAGGGACAATTATGTTATTTAATAAAAACATAAATATTTAATAATTCATAATTTTTTTGCCAGAAGGGGGCAAGTGTGTGTAAATATTAAAATGTGGTTATACTACTAGCAATCAGACAAGTATAAACAATCACATTAGGACTTTATGATTGGTATCTGGGTAAGTCCATGGAGAAGTCCCTGGTGCTAGCTTTCAGCAGAACTGACCACAGAAAAAGGAGAGCTCAGTTTACCTCAGCAATTTTTGTCTTTAAGTTAATTAAAATTTTTAGCCTGGAAGTAATAAGTGTGGGCTGAGAAACAAAATTAACAATATATAATAAATAAAATATATAATAACAATATATAACTATAATAAATAATGGAAAATAAAATGAAGGTATTTCATAAATTTTTAATTTAATATGATCTTACATTATTGTTTTGAAAAAAAATTATGAATTGTTAAATATTTATGTTTTTATTAAATAACATAATTGTACCCTCGAGCATGTCATTTTTTAACAGTATTTAACATTATTATTACTATTTCTTTTGTAAGTATTATTTACATTTTGAGTTTTGGATAAACAATTTTTTTAATATTTTTTAAACAGCTTAACATTTTTTGCCAATAGGACTAAGCAGTTTATAAGCTGTTTAAAAAATATTAAAAAATTTGTTCATCCAAAACTCAAAATATAAATAATACATACAAAAGAAATAGTAATAATAATGTTAAATATTGTTAAAAAATGACATGCTCGATGGAACAATTATGTTATTTAATAAAAACATAAATATTTAAATAATTCATAATTTTTTTTTTAAACACTTATGTAAGATCATATTAATTTAAAAATTTATGAAATATCTTCATTTTATTTTCCATTATTTATTAGAACAAGGATTGTTGCGATGACACTTAGAATTACATTGCATATTATTTTTAAAACAAGCACACTTTTTACTATCACACAGTGTTTTACACGAACACTTTTTAAATCCTTGCCCAGTGCCGAAACTTTTGAGCTGTTGCAATAGATCGCAGAGTTGTCTCAACATTTGGAACTTCTTCAATGGAAATTAATTCTTGATCACATATACTGAACTAAGACCTAGAGTACAGCTGCTTTATTTGTCCATTCCGTGATCCTAATCGAAAAAATCCATCGCTAGTTTTTTCCATGGTGACAGCTAAAATCGATCTAGCATCTCCTCTTCCTCTGTCCACTTCAGGAACTGGAATACGGACTGTTCCTATAGATGCCTCAGAATAAGATTTGTCAGACATTAATTTCATTTTCGTACTTGAATTTCTAAACACTCTTTAGTTCCTTGTCTTTCTTTCTCGATATTTATTTTATTTAGACACAACCTGCAGACTTTCTGTACCATTTTGTCTTCTGTGTAACAGACTTCTAGGCATGAAGCATGAATAGGTTGCTCACATTTACAGCAAAATAGGCCGTCTTCGCAATTTTCGGAACACACAACACACAATTTTTCAGTTCCATTCGAAGGTGTATCTTCGATGGAAACAACATTATCATAACGGTCGAAGGACGCTTTCCCAGTTTGATTCAAAGATGTTTCCTTGACGGTGCCATGACCACGTTCAAAAGATGCACTTAGATCATTTAATGCATTTTCAAATTGTTGTTCATCCTCTATTGAATCAAACACTTCTCTTGGAATAGGAGTTGTGAACAGTCCAACTCTAGGAGCACAGCCAAACATAGCCTCGTAAGGTGTTCTCTTTATACCAGAATGAAGTGCTCTGTTTTTCATGAATTGGGTAAATTTAAGCCCGTGACTTCATGAGGTAGATTAGTTGTCTTGCATCCAAGTTGTCAACATATTTTCGATGTCTTGGTTGGCCCTCTCAACGCTACCTTGACTCTGACTATGCCTGGGTTTACCATGTACGATCTTAAATTCTGGCCAAGTTATTTTCAAATCTTCAATTATTTTGTTGCAGAATTCTTTGCCGTTGTCGGATTGCAGAATACATGGAGCACCAAATAATAGAAATATATCGAGCAACTGTGTGGCGAATTCGTCTGCTCTCTTTGTTTGAAGAGGTCTTAAAATCACAAACTTCGTCAAATGATCTTGGTAAACTAAAATAAATTTATAGTTTGAGTTTGTTAAAATTATCAGTTTGAGACTGAAAATCTATAAGATCTACTTGACATCTTGAATTGAGATGAGAAAACACCATGGGTTTCACCACAATTCCTTTCTTTCCCGTATTTCTTTTTTGTTGATAAGGTTCACAAACACTCAAAAAAAATCTTTATGTTATTCTGAGTGATGTTTTTATATCGACGATTCAGTTCTTTTATCATACGGTCTCTACCACCATGTCCAATAGATAAATGAATTTCATATAAAATATCGAACAGCATATTACTTGAGCAATAAAATATGACATCTGATTTTACATCTGTTAGTGGCACAATTAACTTTTCTGCGCCCTGAACTTCAAGGGCATCATAATGCTGGATTAACCAATAATCACGTGGTATTTTTTTCTGTGCTGTTTTAGCCTTTTTTTACTTCTGCTATCAAATTTAATAAATTTCCTTGAGTAAGTATAACACTGTTTTCCTTTGTCTCACGCTTATTTAACAAAGATTCAAACCGCTCTCGCATTAAGTCTTTCTTATTTACCAATTGATCTCTCATTTCTGTAAAACTCATCATTAAAAAAAAAAAGATTGGAAAATATTCTTTAATAATACCAAATGAAAATCTAACTTAAATACACCGCTTACAAATTTATGCAAGTTCAATACACATTCGACGAAACATGAACTGTTAGTGACAAATGAAGAAATGCAGAATGCACACTGATTGCAAATCAGCTACAACCGTTTCAAAACTGACTAAAACCAGCTATAACCGGTTCAAACAGCTTTCGCCTGCCGTCTTTAATACTTTAACGGTTAGGCAATCGTTATTCTATAAAATAACTAGTTTAAGCGTAGAATCCAATAATATTAGATACTTTAACGGACTTGGTTAGTTATTTCATGAAAACTAGGTATTCTATGGAATAACGGATTATACACTTTAACAGTAACATATATAATGTATATTATTTTACATATAAAATCCTACTGAAACAAATTTATGAAACCATTGATTATATTTCACAGCTATTCCTCCTAAAATACTGAACGTTTAGCGGTGGAAATAACACCAATTATCCGTATTCCTCCGCGCATGGCAAAAGTAGTATTAGAAGTTTCAAATTTGAATTAGTTTTCCAGATATTATTTTTTTTCTTATTTTAATGAGTTCTGTTCTGATGGCAGCTAAATTACTCCATTTTTGGGGAGAAAAGACAAGTTTATAGGGATTATTATACTTCTCTTTTTTCCTCATTGTTAAATTGAAATTGAAATTATCTTTTATTTCAATTTATTGTGAAGACGATATTGTGATTAAATTATTTTATCAGGAAAATTTTTAAATGCAAAAACTTTTTTACTTTTCGATCGTCAGGTATCAGTTTATTATAGAAACCAATGTCTGTCATCTTAAAATTCCATAGATGTAAAAGAACTTTTCTTTTAGGTAGCTTTCATTACAAAAAGCTATATATATATATATATATATATATATATATATATATATATATATATATATATATATATATATATCTGATCTTTGTCATACTGTAAATCTCGTATTTATGAACCGACATTGATAAAATTTCGTGTGTACATAGTACATACCAATGTCTCAACCGAGTTCGTTGGCCAGCTTCATCCGCCATTTTGTTTCAAAATGGTGGCCATTTAAAAAAATTTTAAAAAATTAAAATTTAAAATGAGGCACAAAAAAATTAGACATTGAAAAACATTTTTTTCTTATGTGCTTGGGCTTGATACAAAGTTTCTGGAGCATTTTTAGTTTCGTCTATATCTTAAAAAATGGCTGAGTTAAACCTCTTTGAATTTCTAGCATGACTGACATTTTGAAACGATCTGATTTTTGTCACGCTATAATACACGTATTTATGAACCGATTTGGATATGACAAGGAATGTGCATAGTACATAGCAATGTCTCAACCGAGTTCGTTGGCCAGCCTCATGCGCAATTTTGTTTCAAAATGGCGACCATTTAATTTTTTTTAATTTAAAATTTAAAATGAGGCACAAAAAAATAAGACATTGAAAAATATTTTTTTCTTATGTGTTTGGGCTTGATACAAAGATTCTGGAGCATTTTTAGTTTCGTCTATATCTTAAAAAATTGCTGAGTTATAGCACTTTGAATTTCTAGCATGGCTGACATTTTGAAACGATCTGATTTTTGTCAGGCGATAATACACGTATTTATGAACCGATTTGGATATAACTTGGTGTGTACATAGTACATACCAATGTCTCGACCGAGTACGTTGGCCAACATCATGCGCCATATTGTTTCAAAATGGGGGCCATTAATTTTTTTTTAATTTAAAATTAAAATGAGGTACAAAAAAATTAGAAATTGAAAAAGATTTTTTCCTATGTGTTTGACCTTGATACGAAGATTCCGGAGCATTTTTTCTTTCGTCTATATCTTAAAAAACGGTTGAGTTATAGCACTTTGAAATTCTAGTGTGGCTGACATTTTGAAACGATCTGATTTTTGTCACGCGATAACACGCGTATTTATGAACGGATTTGGATATAACTCTGGGTGTACATAGTACATACCAATGTTTCGACCGAGTACGTTGGCCAACATCATGCGCCATTTTGTTTCAAAATGGGGCCATTAATTTCTTTTTAATTTAAAATTAAAATGAGGTACAAAAAAATTAGAAATTGAAAAAGATTTTTTTCTTATGTGTTTGACCTTGATACAAAGATTTCGGAGCATTTTTCGTTTCGTCTATATCTTAAAAAATGGCTGAGTTATAGCACTTTGAATTTTTAGCATGGCTGGCATTTTGAAACGATCTGATTTTTGTCAGGAGATAACACGCGTATTTATGAACCGATTAGGATGTGACAAGGCATGTGCATAGTACATAGCAGTCTCTCGGCCGAGTTCGTTTGCTAACTTCATCCGCCATCTTGTTTCAAAATGGCGGCCATTTAAAAATTTAAAAAAAATTTAATTTAAAATGAAGTACAAAAATATTAGAAATTGAAAAAGATTTTTTTCTTATGTGTTTCAGCTTGTTACAAAGATTCCGGATCATTTGTTTGTTTTGCCTTTATGTAAAAAAAAGGCCGAGATATAGCAGTTTGAATTTCGAATGTGTGTGACATTTTGAAAAATCTGATTTTTGCGTGCAACAGCACTCGTATATATCCACCGCTTTAGATATGAGTGAGCATGTGCACAGGAATTACTAAAGTGTCGACCAAATTCATTGGTGAGCTTTGTTCCACCCATTATGTTGTTTTAAAATGGCGGGCTATCACCGATAACTCGGGTTAATATAATTATTAATATAATTCGGGATATCACCGAATTTGACGACAAAATATAAATCACTTTAATAAAACCAACTTTGATAACACTGACTAATTTCGCAAAATTCTCATTATATTTAATATTGACAAAAATTTGTATTTAATCTTCATAATCTGGTTCCATTAATTTGAGCTCCGTGTGTTTGAATAATATGAGCTGGCTTTTAAAAAATAAGGAATATGAAAGCTACCTCTTCCTCCTGGCACTGGCCGGAAGGACTTTTCAATTTTAAAGAGAAAATGGCATCAATAATGCGAAAATGGCATCAGTTACCCTTTTCTCTGTCTTTTATCTAGAACAATAGAAAAATTTTGTAGATGCTATTATAGAAATGCTATTAAAATTGATAACAAATTAATATTTCAGTAATATTATTTTTTAAATATTTTACACTTAGAAATTTTAAGAGTAGTGAGACCTTTGAAACCACTCGAATATTTGAAACGAATATATAGAATAATAATTGCCCAACTAAATGCAAAGAGAATAAAATTTCCCCCCTTAGTTTTCTTTTCAGTTTTCACATGAAAGAGTTTTTTTTTTTCAAATTTTACAACTAAAATTGCATTTTTGATTGAGAAAATCATTTTCCTTCATAAACGCTTAAATAATATAATAATATTTCAATAATATTATAATCTACTCATACAAAATGCAGTCGGAAGTGCCAATTCCAAAACTTTCTCCTATATCACATATGCTAATATTTCAAAAAGTCCTTACGGCCAGTGCCGGGAGGAAGAGGTAGCTTTCATATTCCTTATTTTAAAAAAGCCAACTTATATTACTCAAACACACGAAGCTCAATTTAGTGGAAACCGAATATAGGAGATTCAATACTAATTTTTATCAATACTAAATCATTATGAATGAGAATTTCGCGAAATTAGTCAGCTTTATCCAAGCTGCTTTTATTTAAAGTAACTTATATTTGGCTGCCAAATTCGGCAATTTCTTAAAGTGCCTGCCATTTTAAGACAACATGGTGGATGAGGCTAACCAGTGAACTTGGTCGAGATCTTAGTAATTGCTGTGCACATGCTCACTCACATCGGAATCGATTGATATATACGAGTGCTGTCGCAGGCAAAAAATCAGATTTTTCAAAATGTCACCCACATTAGATATTGAAATTGCTATATCTGAGCCATTTTTTAAGATAAAGACAAACAAAAAATGCTCCTGAATCCTTATAACAAAGTCATATACTTAAGAAAGAAACCTTTTTCAATTTCTAATATTTTTGCACCTCACTTTAAATATACTTATTTTTAATTTAATGGCCGCCATTCTGAAACAAGATGGTTGATGAAGCTGGCCAGCGAACTTGGTCGAGATATTGATGCATACTATCCACACGCCTTTTTATATCGAAATAGGCGAATACGTGTGTTATCGCGTGACAAATACAAGATCGTTTCAAAATGTTAGCCATGCTAGAAATTCAAAAAATAAATTCAACAATTTTTTAAGATATAAACAAAAGAGCAAATTTTCAGAAACAAAAACTGCTCCGGAATCTTTGTATCAAGGCCAAACACATAACAAAAATCTTTTTTATTTTCCAATTTTTTAATACCTCATTTTAAATTTTATTTTATTTATTTATTTATTTAAATGGCAAGCCTTTTGAAACAAGGTGGCAAATGAAGCTGGCCAACGACGTCGGTCCAGACATTAGTATGTACTATGTACAGACCAAGTTACATCCAAATCGGTTCATAAATACGCCTGTTATCGCGTAACAAAAATCAGGTCGTTTTAAAATGTCAGCCACGGTAGAAATTCAAAATGCTATAACTCAACCATTTTTTAAGATATTGACGAAACAAAAACTGCTCCCGAATCTTTTTATCAAGGTCAAACACATAAGAAAAAATTATTTTTTCGATTTTCAATTTTTTGGTACCACATTTAAAATTTAAATTTTTCTTAAAAATTTAAATGGTTGCCATTTTTAAACAAGATGGCGGATGAAGCTGGCCAACGAACTCGGTCGAAACATTGGTATGTACTATGTACAAACGAAGTTACATCCAAATCGGTTCATAAATACGCCTTTTATCGCGTGACAAAATTCAGGACGTTTCAAAATGTCAACCACGCTAGAAATTCAAAATGCTATAACTCAGCCATTTTTTAAGATATAGACGAAACAAAAACAACTCCGGAATCCTTGTATAAATATGAAATGCATAAGAAAAAAATATTTTTCCATTTTCAGTTTTTTGGTACCATATTTCAAATTTTAAATTTTTTTAAAAATTTTAATTGGCCGCCATTTTGAAACAAAATGGCGGATGAAGCTGGCCAACGAACTTGGTCGAGACATTGGTATGTACTATGTACACACCGAATTACATCCAAATCGGTTCACAAATACGAGAGTTACAGTGTGACAAAGTCAGATATATATATATATATATATATATATATATATATATATATATATATATATATATATATATATATATATATATATTTATATATATATATATATATATATGTCAATTTTGAACGGAGGGTGGTTTCGGAGTCTGGGGGTCATGATCGATGAAAATATACCAAAATTTTTTGAAATCGCTTTCCTCCGAACGGCTTCAATAGTAATAGCTTTTGTAAGCTTCACTAGTAGTAGCTTTTGTAATGAAAGCTACCTAAAAGATGTTACACATGTTAATACTTCAATGTTATTATGATATAGAATGTAAGGTTATTTCAGGGCAAAACAAAACTACATCAATCTTGATTTTCATCTTAAATTTCGGCTTAATTTTACTAAGCGGAGTAAAAATAAGATTATCTTGATCATGACATTTTATAAAATTAATGTTTTTCGTAATTCTCTTGTACGTCAACTGCTTTCGAATCGACGTGTGTTAACTGGAAGCAAAGTGTCCGTCGCCGAACGAGCAGCCGATGTACAAAGTAACTAAAAAAAAATCGAGACAATTGTACAACATTGCTATCCCAGTGCCCCTTCCGGGGAACATCCCTGTTTTTCACTGGGCCCTGGCGTCCATATTCAAATCATATATATGAAATTTGTTTCAATTCTGTGCATAACTTCGTACACATTCCGATGATAAAATAATGAAAATGGCACAAAAAATCGCTATTACAGCGCCCCCTTCCAGCGGAATATTCCCAAACTGATGTGGGGCTGGCCGTAGTCTAAAACATATTTATGAAATTTGGCTCAGTTTTATGCATAATTTCATACTATTTTCGGTGATACAAAGAGAACACACACACGAACAGACAGACATTGTGTAAAAACATGTTTTTCAGTTTCCCTGTCCTCTAAACGAGTAAATCGGAAGTCGAAAAAAATCGATTACAGTACTTTCTTCTACACTATATGGCCAAAGGTAACCGGTCACTTGCGATTTTAGACGTTTTCTTAAATATCTAGAAAAATACATGAGGAATTATCTTGAAACTTCACGTGTGTAAACAGAATAGTACAAGTCATATATTTCCGTGAAGATTTTTACCCGAAACTCCATAGGGGACCGTCAACAAATTGAAAGAGAACGAATATCTTTTGGATAACCCTGTAAAAACTAACATAGCAAAAGCGTTCAACACAGTAGATTATGATTACGTTTCTTATTGCAATAAACTGTGTTCATTTTTATGAGAATAGCATGTATCTATATTATAAAGGACAAACATATCTGTGCGTAACGCATACGTCATTCTGCGAATGGCAACACTTTGAAATTTGAAATGAAATTTCGGTTTTGCAATTTTCGCTACTGCAAATTTTTAAACTTCTAAACGTCCCACATTTTAAAATTTTACACCGTCTTATACAGAAAAAAATTTACTTTTAAATGCAATTTGTTTGAAAGCTGTATCTTAATTTATTTTTGAGATATTAATTTTTTTATAGTTTTTAATGCCAATTTTCTAATCGTGGCAACTGAAGTACTTCATTTCTATTAAAAGTGGTTTAGTTGTCTTTATTGATTATATTCTTACTGATGCCTTTTTTTCATTACAATTAAAAACATTTTTTTCATTCTGCTGATATTGAGTTTCAGACAATAGGCAAAATATTTCAGCGACTGAAAAGGACGTCATATTTAAAAGAAAACGATAATTTTATTTGATAAAAAGAGATATTTCCTCTTGAATACGTCTAAAAATTGTAAAATTCTGGAATTTTTACGCGTAGGTACAGAGATTATACTAAGACTTCAAATCACGAATGGGAATATTTTCACATGGAAAGTTGTAATAGTTGACAAACGTGACTTCAAGCTTGAAAATATATTTATTAATAACCTATTGCGCTTTAAAATGTTTTTAAATGGTTAATATGGATGTGAAACGTGGAAAATGGCTTGATTCGGTTTAGATTTAAAGGGGGAAAATTTCTATGATTATGTCAAGATGAAATCATTTTTGCTGATTTTTCATTCCGTAATACCAAGCAATAATTGATAACTTAATCAAAATTACTTATCTTGATTATATGTTACTTATTACGCATATGAATAAAGTTTATTTTTACAATAATTTTAACAGTAGAAGTTTATGAAAAAAGTATTTAATTACTCTTAGGTTAAAATATGTCTTTGGAGAGTTAAACTAACAAGTGTAAGATGGATTTTTTATTCTAATTATGTAATTGTCGTCGATGTATTATAAATTTGATGCAACAGTTCCTTTGTAAACATTTTCTTTCGTCGAAATTCGACGGGATCCACCTCGTATTCGTAAAGAAATTAAAGTTTTTATAAAAAGAGTCCCAAATTTTGGCAAGTTTTTTGCTTATAATTTGTAGAGTTCTTAATATATAAAAAGTTCTTTTCAGGAAATAATACAAATAACATTGTACATAACACCCAACAATCACAATTAAAAATTAATAAAAAATGGATGAAAAATGAACAGGTTCATTAAAAAAATGTTTCACTGCGCATGCGCGAAAACAATCAAAATATAATGTGCATAATGTATTAGCTAAGTGTATAGAGCAACTTTTGTGAAAGTCTCAAAAACATAGCTTGAAAATTCTGAAAATATTCGTTGATAGAATAAGCTCGAAATCCGTTGTTCCCAAAATGAAGCAAAAATATGAGGGGATGTATCCATATATCCATTAAATAGTGCCAATATAGCATACACAATATTGCACGCGCTACTGTATTTGGATACAGCCCCTCATATTTTTGCTTCATTTTGGTAACAACGGATTTTGAGCTTATTCTATCAATGAATATTTTCAGAATTTTCAAGCCATGTTTTTGAGACTTTTACAAAAGTTGCTTTATATATTTAGCTAACACATTATGCACATTATATTTCGATTGCATTCGCGCATGCGCAGTGAAGCAGTTTTAGTAAACCTGCTCATTTTCATCCAATTTTTATTATTTTTAATTCTGATTGCAGGGTATTGTGTGCAATGTTGTTTGTCATATTTTATGAAAACAACTTTTTTTTATATTAAGAACTCTGCAAATTATAAGCAAAAAACTTGGCAAAATTTGGAACTCCTTTTATAAAAACTTTAATTTCTCTACGAATATACATGTTATTCTCATAAAAATGAACACAGTTTATTGCAATAAGGCATTTAATCATATTCTACTGTGTTGAACGCTTTTGCCACGTCAGTTTTTACAGGGTTATCCAAAAGATATTCTTTCTTTTTCAATTTGTTGTCGGTCCCCCATGGAGTTTCGGGGAAAATATCTTCACGAAAATATATGACCTGTACTATTCTGTTTACATACCTGGAGTTTCAAGATAATTCCTCATGTATTTTTCTAGATATTTAAGAAAACGTCTAAAATCGCAAGTGACCGGTCACCTTTGGCCATATAGTGTATGACAGATATAAGAAAGTAAAAACAAGTTCAAAGGGTACCTAGTTCCCTTTTAACACAAAAAACAACAACAACAAAAACACTTATTCATATTTTATGGATTGACACATATGACATGCGATATGTTATTTTATTTATAGGGACGCCTTCGTTATTTTACACTCAGGTAATTCTCCTTAAAAAAAAAGCATTTCTTCCAATACATTTTTAAATAGTTAATATTCTTTTACAAATAATTTAATTGAAATTTTAAGAGAATCAGAGTATAATGTATTATTTATTATTTAGAAAACACTTTTCAAAGGGATAGAAACATGATGTTGTATTACTTTCATATAATATTTTATCTTTAATAGAGCATAAAAAGAACTTTTGACATTGGGAAAGTAGTTGTATCATATTTTATTAAGCTTTTACAAAACAAATACCTAAAAACTTTACCCGTTTCTTTATCAAAAGAGGTCTCAATGGACAAAAAGATTTTTTGAAAACCTTTTTTTTTGAGAATAGGCAGTGGGGGAGTATTGATTACTAAGCTTCTATTAATAGAAAAATTTTGTTACTTTCTTCGTTTATTTTGTATGTTGTTGCATGCATTTTAATATTTAACAACGAAAACATATGTCATTAAAAAAAAAAAGATATTTTTCAGTAAAAAGGCTTTAAATTGTTTTCTATGTTATAATATATAATATAAAAAAAATGTTTATTTATTACAAGATATTCAAAACTTTTTTCTTTCTTTACAGTAATTAATAAAGTAGTAATTAGATTTCTTTTGAATAACAAATTAAAATTTTATTAGGTGTTATTTCAGAAAATATTTATTTTAAAGAATTCTGGACTAGAAAGTTTTTTAAATACTTAAAAATTGGCATGGCGTTGTGAAAAACATGCATTTTCATTGAAAGCATTTATAACTATTGTAATTTTCATGATAATTTAATTTCATTGATTTTTTATTCGTTAGTATTGGGATTAAGGCACCAAAGTTGAAAAATAAATTTTAGTTGTCGTCATTATTTTCATTTCGAAATATATTAATGATTTTGATTTTAATACTATTAAAGATCTTTCATAAAATGTTAAAATCGCGTTTAACACACAGTTTTAATTTCCATTTTCGCCTGGAAATTTGCCGATTTTCACTAGCTAGACCCTTTTACGTTATAATAAACTACTACAGCCAAATGTATTAATATTTTTAAATTTCGGGCCTATTTCCACCACTTCCTCTAAAAAATTTACGAAATTCATATGTCAATGATATCAAAAATTCGTTTTCATTTCACCATTTTATGAAAGTTTAAAAACAGAAAATATCCTTCAAACAGCAAAAAAGCAATTTTTGTAATAACAAATAATCGATTACTGATTGCATTCGACGATAATTTTACTGTACAATAATTATTGAAGAGCTTAGTAAATGAACATGTTATGTCTCAATTTAGTGAATTTGAGAAAAAAATGCTTTAAAGTTTAAATGCGATGCTTTTTTTTTTTAGCCCCCGATATGCTATTTCTTTCAGAAAACAATTAGAATGTCGTCCTAAAAAAATAACGTTACGTTACATAAGCCATCTGTAAAACGAAGCAGAAGTATCATTGTACGGTTAAAGATTGATAATATCTACTGCAATTTTTTTAACTTCTAAGCATGTTTAACTTCCAAGCATCGCACACTTTCAATTTTTATACCTTCGTAAAAGGAAAAAAAAATACTTTTAACTGCAATTTGTTTGAAAACTACATCTCAATTTATTTTTTATACATTATTTTTGTTGTTGTTGTTGTTTTTAATGCAATTTCTGTAATGTTGGCAACTGAAGTACTCCATTTCTGTAGAAACTAAAGGGAAAATAGTTGATTACCTTATCTTTTAGTTGCCATTTTCTCATAACAACGGAAAAAAATTATAATTAAAATACGTGTTATTTTGAAGAAATATAAATGAATGATTTCTGATAAAACATGGAGTTATTATAAACTATATTTAATTTTAAGTATCTATATTAATATTACAAACAATTGAATGCATATGATTCTTTAGATAGCCAATTTTTTTGTCGAGTTTCTTGAATGACGACATCGCTTTTTAATGGATTTGTGTATTATTCCTCGATAGTGAGTCATATGCATACTTATAGATGTTGTTTAAGACTGGATCATAAATGTGGAATTCTTCAGCGGATTCAAATGACGTGACGTCTTTTTATATAAAATAAAAGTGAATATTTTAAGTCTTAAAACTAAAGTACATTAAGCTTTATATGTTTTGTACAATCGATATTTATACTTTTTTCTTTTTTCATCGGGGCGAAACTAAATTCTCAGAATTCCTGTTTTCAAGTTTTTTTTCTACTTCACCTAATCAAATTATTTGGGAAGTTTTCGAGGAAATAGCATTTATAATGTTGGTGTTCAATTGACATAGCTGCTCTAATGAAAGAGGATTTTAATGATTTTTTGCACATGAAATGTTCTTTCCTTATGTATCGAAAACTATTTTCTTAATAGTGGAATAACATGTTATGGTCCGTATCAAAATAAATAAATAAATACACTTATAGTAACTCTGGTGAAAACCACCATATAAAAATGTATCAACCGATTGTTAATAATGTCTACCAATTAATGCTCTACTTAAATTTTGATGAGACGGTCGTATACATAAAGAAATTATGACAGGTTTTAAAATTTTCAATACTAACATCTAATTTTCACACCATATTTGGGTTCTTCAGTAAACTACATATTCGGATTTGAAACGAAAAGTAATTCGGTCAACTAGTTTAGAAAATTTACAGATTTAAAGTTTGAAACTCCTAATGTAAAAACCATTTTTAATCGTTGCGCAAATAGATTTCAATCTGAGTATTTTTTTAAGCATTACTAACAAATTTCTGGGTGGAATAAGCAGTAATTTTGGTTTTGCTTTTTCGAATCTTCTAGTGTTCGGTTTCTGTTAGAAGATTTACATGTTACAATTCATACTGTTTTCGAAAATTAAATGAAAAATACATTAAATGAAAAATATATATACTTCAGACATGGCATGGGTCTTCGTGATCAATCATGCCGTAAAAAACGAAAAAAATACCGATAATTCTTATTTATCTTGGTCGGAAAATCTAAACATTTGTCTTCCATGATAACAGATTTCTTAAGTTCGGAATAATATGCATTGCATTATGTGCTAGCTATGATAAATGAGGTGAAAATATTTCTGCTTTTTCGAAGAATTTCTTGGTCGGGATTTTCATATTTTTTCTTTTGTAGTTTAATATTTGTTTATTTCACATAATGCCCAGATGAACGTAATACTATTGTACAAAAAGTAACTTTATTTTAATTTACATTATTTTTATTTTAATAAAAAATATTAGGCACACAAATCAGTTTTAAAGCATTTTAGGTATGCATCTTAAAAAGCGTATATAAATGATTAAAAATAGTTTACTACAGAATGCACTGGCAGACAGTAGAAAGGTGTCGTTATAGTAAGTTAAAAAGAAACCCGTATTCACGTAACAGGTACGGTGGAATTTTGGTACAGTACAAGTACGGCGCGGCCGCCCAGACCGCGATTTTTTTTTATGTTATAATTGAAATATCTGCAATAAAATACCATCAATATATTTTTGAGAATGTGTATTTCCGATACAAGTTAAATTTGTAACGTTTATAAAAATATAAATGCAGTGCAGTGGATTTTAAATCAATATTACAAATATTTTATCAAAAACCACTTGAAATGAGCTATGTGCGTAATGAATAAAAAATATCATGTTTTACTTCACTTATATAAGTTATCCTGTTACACAAATGTATGATGAATGAATAAATATCAAACCATTAAAGGTTGGGTGAATTACATAAAAAAAACACACACACAACTACAAGTCAGCGTGAAATTGGTGCAATTAAAAAAAAGTACTCACGTTTGATGGAATAGTAAATTTATTTTTGAAAATTCTTACCACATTCATGACATAATTTTCGGATACTAATTTCTAAGAACACAGGTTTTCAACAGCAAATGCATAAATATGCTGTTTTTCTACTTTTTACTGGTGGGCATAAATGACATGTTTCCCTTTTCTTTAAATTTTCCTCACTTTCCACTGATGTGTCTTGAGATTCGTTTTCTTTATCGCATCCTAAAATTCGCTTTATTATCATTCGTAATTCGTGATGAATATTCGAGGTTTCAAATCTGCTTTGCATATGAGGAGTAACCAGTACTTTTGCCAGTTCCTTCAGAAATAGCATTCTATTCATGATTGGATCTTTTGAACTTTGATATAAAATGAATAAATTTCACTCTCAGAGGAATGCAAACTTTTATAACAGAATTTTTCATCACACTCATCTTCATCAGAAAAATCACTCCCCGCATCGTCTAGAAGTCTCTGAATCGTTTCCGCATAGCACGCATCAGAAGGATGTAAAATATTTCTCGGTCCGAGTTTCAACGCCATTCTCTGACACGGCAAAAATCTGCTACATTAAAAGTACGGCGAGATCTGCTTGGACTTTTCGCATAGAAATAAACTTAATCAAAGAAAAATCACGAGCGAAAACTTTTATCCAATAAGGAAAAGGCATGTTTACAAACAAACACTTCCGTCAACCAATTTACTACTACATTGTCATCTTAGCGATCATTGCAGGAATCACACTTGGCGACGTAGGCCAATCATATCATAGATCTGTTAAATCAATCTGTTAAAGACCAATCAAATTCTCAGATTTCATGTATATAGTAGGAGTAATAATGAATGAACAGGTTTTTCTTGCTGACCAACAGTAATTCGCACAGTGACGTCAGCTGCCCTTTCAAAATCAAAGGGCAACTGAAGGAGAAGTTTTTCAAGGTCGCAAAAATATAAGGTTTCAAGTATAAGGGAAGTTTTTCAAAGTCGCAAAAGAGGAAGCTACCGGAACAATCCATACAATCGATCAAAAGAACAAAGAGGGGTAATAGAATGATTTTCACTAAAGGTCTGTGATACCGGCAACACCTGTTACGGGTTATGAACAAACGCATATTTGCAGTCAAATTATCCTTTTTTAATTACTTAAATGTACGCTTTTAAGATACTTGCTTAAAATGCTACGAAACTTCTTTCTACTCAAATTAAAACTCTGGATTTATAGAAACTAAACTTCCACAGACAACTGAATTATGTTGAGTGTTGTATGTGTCATAATGGCGTGAAATTTGGATAAAGGACTCTTCAGATTGTCTGCGTGAGTGTTATTTAAACAAGAAAAAACAATTATTCATAATCGCATAAATTATGAAATATTTTCCAACTCTATCAGAATATTGTTACGAAATTTCATTATTTCAAACGATAAAAAAATATTTCTAATTAAAAACTTTAGAAACCAAATAACACAGATTAAAATCCATTTTCCTTGTACAAATATAACAAATACGTCTAGCTTAAGCATGTCAACATTCCCTTATTTCAAGGAACTCTATTAGTAACAATGTAGATGAAATTGAATATAACAATAAAGGGTTGACGCCAAAACAATACTGTTATACTAAATTACTTGCACTAAAATAAGCTAACTGGCATGCACATTTTGCAGTTAAAAAATAGAGAAAATAACAACAAACCTTGCAAGTCATTTGAGTGTAAGCATTTTTGTTGGGAAAACTTGAATGATAACACCTGTTTTTGTTGTAAATTTATGAAGAAAAAAATATCTAATCTTTAAGAAAAATGTTCCTTAACAGCGAAATTTAATATGTATAACCATAAAGGGTTGTCGTAAAAACAATACTGTTGTAGTAAATTACTTGCATTAAAATAAGCAAACTGGCAAGCCCATTTTGCAGTTTGAAAAAAAAAGGGGAGAAAATAGCAACAAAACCTGCAAGTCATTTGAATATTAACATTTTTGTTGGGAAAACTTGAATGATAACACCTGTTTTTATTGCAAATTTGTGAAGAAAAAAAGAGCTAAGCGTTAAGAAAATTTTATCTTAACAGTGTTGGTCAGCGACATCTCAAATTCCCCTCACTAATGTTAAACTCGTGAACGTGGAATGTATTATTATTTTTTTTAATATCTCATCAGGAAATAGATACTTTTACCTTATTTTTTCTATGTACTCTTATTAAAAGATGTATCCTTCTTTTTTAGTTTTCGAAATATTTCTAAAATATACTTAACTTTATTTAAAGTGTTAATATCTTACTTACAGCTTGCCAGCTTCGCTATGATTTCAGCACATAAAATATTGGATTAATCGTATTTTTCAGAAATAGTTTATCAAGTAAAAAAGATGGAGAAATTCTTTGAGAATAGTATACTAAAAAAAATAATAAGTTAAAAATTTTAATTTTTTGCACAGATATTTTTAAATTAAGGTATACATTCCACGGCCGTAAGTTTAGTATTGGGAAGGAGAGTTTAAGATCTCACTGACCAAAACTGTTAAGATGCATTTGCGGTTGGTTTGCAGCAGAAATACTGTAATCATAAAAATATTTATAGAAAATAAAAAGCTGTCAAACTTATTAAGATTAGATTTTGCTATTATCTTCTTCATCATTTCTTCAAAGTACTTATATATTTTGCTTCAATTTCTTTCTACTCTCGCAAAAATTTCTTTTTTCAACTGAAACTGAAAATAAACACACACGCTTAAATATTCTTATTCGATGAATTTTTCAAAAAATTACATTTCAAAAATATTTTCTTGACTCCATTCTTTATTTTAAGGGTGTACTCAAATCCAAACTGCTTATTTTATGACTCATTTTTAAATTCATTTTTGCTCTCAAACGCATCCAATTGGCAGATTCTCTAATTCAGAAACTATTTAATGTGACGTATAGGTCGAATTTTTGAAAAAGGTAGAATATATTTCAAAAAACGCTGTCAAAGTGGGCATTTTGAACCGAATTTCTCGAAGCGATAGTGCTGTAAACGAAAAAAATGGTCGTACTAAGAAAATAATTGTTTATAAATCAAGTATTAATTGAAATATAACAACAAATTGAATTGAAAAATAACAACACATGTTGCTTTATATATCTCTTCCAAAATCACACCAGCAAGTTTCACATTTTTACTTTTAAAAATGAGTCTGAAAATGTGTCAGAAAATTTCGAGTTGTTGAGCGTGGAAAAATACTTTTTTTAATACTGCCTTAATTGATTCTATTGTACAATAAATGCCTTTCTACGGAAAAAAAACTTCCGAGCTTCCATTTCTTTTTATTTACTTGTGCCATCAGAATCAATTTTGGTGCTACTGATATATTTTGTTTGTTTCATAATTAATTTGATATTCGTAACTTTTTGCAAGTCCTGTATGCCATTCAACAGACAGAAATTTGAATAATATAATTATAATAGAAGTGTGTTTTAAAAGTTATTATTTTGAAGATAATCTTTTAAAACATTAAAATCAGAATGAAACCTTACATACATTTTTAATCGTAAAAATATAAGATATATTTAACATTTTTAACAAACTTTTATAAATACAATGTCGATCTGGATTATAAAAAGACAAAACTTTCAAAATGACTTTACAAAGTATTTATTACATAAATTGCAGCTGGATGTCTATCTTTTTTTATCTATCTGCAGTAATAGATCAGCGATACAGTGAGCTGGATGACAAATTGAGGAAAATCTCTTATCATCCAGTAACATTTAGAAAGAAACTCACGATATCGCCACTATCTTTCTGAATTCATGCGATATTCGGTTGAATTTTCTATAAAATTTCCCTTAAATAGTTGACTACCAAATTATGAAATAAAAAAATTGGAATCGTTCACGCATTCGCTGCTAAAAATTATTTAATTCAAATGCCCATATCTCATCAAATATTCAATATATTCATATTTTAATTGCAGTATGCTGTGTATTCTACTGTTCTTTGTCAAGTTTTTGGAAACTGGTGTTAAGTTTGGTTGAAAACTCTGTTCAAATGTTTTTTCTTTAAAAAAAGATAAACAAAAGACTTTTGAATTTTTCTTAGAAACGTTAAAATCTTCACAAATATATGTTCTATGGTTACTCAAATGCGCACAAACATTGAACAGGACCCATATTGTCTTTTTTTTACAGTTACAGACCATTTTGAGCATTTTAAGAGTTCATGGGGACTGAAAATATTATTTTTATATTAAATTTATTGTTGGCCCCCTAATTGTTCTCGCAACTAAATCCTTACTGAAAAATATGAAGGCAAACATGTTGTTCACTTTCTCAAAGTTCAAGGGTAGTTCATCAAGAATTTCATCAGATATTCAAAAAACCCTGTAAAATCGAAAGCCTCCGGTTACTGCATCTTAATTTTTGAACATCAGTGTATACGTACTAGCATTGATCTGTTTTGAGCAGGGAGAAAATGAAATATATTTAAAAAAATATCAGCCTAATTATAAATTTAAAAAAAATGTTGTATCATATATTTAAATTGGCATTCATTACTGAAAAAATATTTATACGTTTAATGACATTCGAACTAAATGAGGATATTAAATCCATGTTTACTTATAATTTCCTGAAAAATAGGTCAACTTTTTTTTTGGGGGGGGGGGGGTTAAAAATAGGCAAGACTTGTGAGCCTTCTGTTTTTTCTTTCAAGTGTTTAATAATATTTTAAAATTTTAATAATATTTTTTTATTTAAAAAACCCCATAAGATGGCGTTTGATATGGCGGGCTGAAAAATCTCGGGTTTGAAAAACGCGGTCGATCAGCGTAGGTTACAGTTAATTCAAAACATGTCCTGGAATCAGCAATGCATTTTTCTTATATTAGTTAGCAAAATTTCTTGTGAAATAAACCTAAAAACATCGAAAAAGTTTTTTCAACAAAATGGAAAATAGCCGAGAGTTAAAATTAATGTTGATTTTTGGACCCTTTTATACGTGCACTCGTAATTATATAAATACATATCATATACAGTCGTCGTCTGGTTCGTCCGTCTGTCTGTCTGTCAGCATATAACAGCGCAAAAACTACCCAGCCGAACGGTTTGAAATTTAACATTTATATAATTCTTGTAGAATTTTGTCGATTCATTTCAAATTTTATGAAAATCGAATCAAAACTTAAAAATATATTAATAAACGCTTTCTTCATTCTATTAAATCCTATCATACGTAATTAATTCACTGATATCCCATGATAGGTAATGAATTCTACATTGCATTGTGATTATGTCCTTTTTAAGATGAAGTCATATTATTTCCGTATTTCTGAATTCAATATATATAATCGTAATAAAATTTGCATTCATGCATTTTCTGCATAAGAGTGCAACAGCTATTGCACTAAGATTCGAATATTTATAAAACTAGCTATAGTACGAATGCACCTCATTTGCCTCGTTTGGCGTACAATTTTCGAATTGTTTTTTTATTAGTATTAGTAGTAGTAAGTATAATTTCTCATAGAGTAAACCTAAAAAACGTCGAAAAATCTTTTTAAAAATAGCAAAATGGGGGATATTTAAAATTAATGTTGAATTTTTCCTCCTTTTTTTTTTTTTTTTTCCCTTGATTCGTATTTTTTTTATTATTATTATTGTTAGATTGTCCACTAACAACACCAAAAAATCATTTCCATATAAAAAATACCAATAATTTATTCAAATATTTTTGTTGATTTATTAAAAGTGGTACTTTTATTTTAGCCGCATGCTAGGAAATAATAGGCAAAGAAATTTGCAATGATTTCGCTACATACAGCAGCCTTTTTAAATCCGATAATTTCAGTGGTTTAAGAGCGTAGTTCGATTACATTTCTGTTAAACTTGTGTCTTATTTTTATATATTTTTTTATTTATCAATGAGGTTTTAATTTCGTTACGGAATGTCAGCTTTACAAACGCTGAACCATTTATATTTCTTTAAGTGAAATGGGTTCATCTTTCGTGATCGTCTGCACGTGATAGAGATGATTGATTTAAAAAATTAATTCATACTTGGAAATTATTTTTAAAAGCATAAAAATGATAGTTAACAGAGTTTTGAAGCAGACTGCATTTGAAAGAACATTTTTTTTTTATTCGAAGGTGTAAAAATTGAAAATGCGTGATGTTGAGAAGTTTAAAAAATTGTAATAAAAGCTAAATTTAATTGTGAGGTGTTGCCAACATCAAATGACGTCAGAGTTACTCACAGACACCTTTGTCCTTTATAATATAGACTGTAGGCATTAAAGACATGATGCTTCCACAAAAATCATGATGAAAATGTGGACAGTACATCATTTCAAGTGTTCCTTCCTTGAGTCAAAATTTCCAAAGAACCTACAATATATCCAGGATCTGGTATGGAATACTAAATATATTCACCGATTTTGGAACATAATTATCATATTCCCCACCTCTCCCCTTCTCCTACCTTCCTTTTAAATAGACTCGTTTACAGCTATTTAAGCAATGAACATTCATGAACTTTCATGCCTCTGAATTTTCCCCTGATGATGGCTGTTTTATAACAGTTGAAAGCGCTTGGATTTCAACATCATTTGACGATTTTTATGTTATACAGACACCTATTACTGACTCACTTTAAATATTCACTTTATTTATTCACTTTAAATATTATGTTATACAGTTATGTATTTTAAAAACTTTTTTTAGTAAAATAAATAAGTTTCATTCCTTATATTTTTCATTTAACCTTTAACTGATGTGACAGAAATATTCACATAACTACAGTGAAGCGATCTATTGGACTGCTCCACAGTAGGACGTTTAGATGATCTAGGTGGACAAAATCCATTTTCCGGATTATCTCGGAATTTGACAAAAAGACATGCACTGGTAGCTGAATATCTCTATTTTCGAGATCCGTATTAGTTTCGACGTAATAAAATTAGAGGTGTCGATTAACCGTGACCGTAAAGTAGACATTTGCGTAGTTGGTTTGGGGCAGTTTCAAAAGTTGCACTAGCTTCCTCTAAGTTTGGAAGCAGATCGTGACTATTCTATTTTATTTGAAAGCACAAGTTTGCTGATCTAATGTCACAGATTTGTCAAAATCAGATTTAACCCATTTTTGTTTGGAAATAAGCGATATTAAACCCGCTTTATCGCTGTTTTCAAAGGCTGAAATTCTGGATGATCCTTGATGTTGTTTACAAATTTAATCTTGACTTTTAACAAATTATTCAGCATTATTCAGCAATAAGCATTTATTTTAAATTAAAGTGCCATTCCTAACGTATTGAAAAATTAAACAAACGCCTGCAGATAACTGCAGATCAGTAAGTTTTTATTAATAAACAAGCATCATATTAACTTCCAGTGCATGCATGTATGTTTATTTCAAATCTTGCAAGTCAAATTTAAATCACTTTTAAATATCCTATTGAGTGAAACAATGAATACATGTGTAATTTGAATAAAAATACAATATTATTATGATATAAAGAACGTAGAAGTTTTTTTAGGATACTGTTTCTACAGGGCTTCACAAAAATTTAGATTAAAACTTGCAAGTTAATTTTAAACCAGTTTTAATAATCTGATTGAGCTGAAACTTTGCTCAGGATATGTAGTTTTGATGACAATGCAATATTATTATAATTTATGGAACGTAGCAGTTATGCTTTTTTACAGGGCCACATAAAACTAGTTCAAATCTTGCAAGACAATTTTAAACCATTTTTAGTTATTTAATTGAGCTAAAACTTTGCTTACATGTGTTTTTTGACAATTGTATTAAATTATAATTTGACGAACGTATAATTTATGCATTTTTCACAGGGCCACACAAAAGATCGCGGAAAGATTGTTGCTAAAAAGCAGGGATTTTAACAAAAATTTCAAATCAATTAAATTTCAACAAATTATTTAATTAAATTCCAGCAAAATTACTATAGGTTATTGTGATACACAATGGCAATTTTTAAATTGAAAACAAAGTGGGTAGCAGTTATATATATTTTTTTTTTACAGGGACACATAAAAAATTCGGATACATTACCGTCTAGATGTAGAAATTTTACTTCAAATTGAATAAAATTTATATAGGTTATTTATTCACGCAACAGCATTTTTTCAATCGAAAATAATTTAGATACCATTTATATGTTTTACAGGCTAACACAAAGCATTAAAGTTTTTTTTTAATATGATTTTTTTTTTTTTTTTTTTTTTTTTTTTTTTAGGATGACTACACAAATTTCTAGAAAAAATCTGAGTAGACAAAAATAAAATAAGAAATTAATGTTAACTTATACGTATGAATTTAACTGTGTTTTACTTAATAGTAAAATAAGTACGTTTAATGCATTCTTTGTAATTCATTATATTTTTATTTTGAAACATTATTGTTAAATAAACCAATTATTTCTCACTATTTGAGCTATTTTATTATGGATACATTCGAAAAATTAGCAAAAACTAATTAAACTTCAACGAAATAATTTTGTCCGCCTAGATCGTCAAAACGTCCCATTGTGCGCTCCATCAAAAGATGAATAAAAGGCGAGATTAACTCATAGTGTTTTTGTACCTAATTTTTTATACAGGACTCTTATAATTAAAATTCATCTGTTCAAAAGTCTCTGGTGATAGCATTAATGTTCCAAACGGAATAAAACTTTAGTAGTGTTTGTAGTTAAACTATAAAAGTGAAAGAAAAAAAAACAGCGGTCTGATGGGATACTGGTAACATCAGTTAAAGGTTAATAATCAAGGTGAACATGACGTCCGAAAATAATAGTTTAAACTATGTTGTATAATTTTGAAATGTTTATACTCTGGTGGCTCACTGGTGTCAGTATTTAGGGCCAAAATTGTTATGTGCTATCAATAAAGTGCTAGTATTGGAGACAAATTTTAATCAAATTAAAAAGTGTTTTAAAGGGAAAAAAATAGAAAAATATAAATATTTTAACATAATTCAAATATTTTCCATAATACTGGTTTTCTCCTCAGAAATATTTTCATAATCCAAATAATACAAACAAAAAAAATGTTTACTGATAGAATGTATGACGAAATATTTACTTGTGCATACTTTCTTAAAATTATCTACAAAGTTTGTATTCAGTAGCAGATGTTTATAACAGAGGCTCATATATTTTCTTTATAATCCTAAACAAACACAAAATTTAGAATAAATGTTTTCTCATTGTCAGATGTAAAAAAAAAAAAAAACTGGTATCAGTGCTTGGGGGCAAAATTTGTTAATGTTTTCAGTAAAGTATTCGTATTGGAGACAGATTTGAATCAAATTGAAAAGTGTTTTAGAGGAACAGAAATTAGAAAAATATAAATATTTGTAACATAATTCAAATATCTCTACAGTACTGATTTTCTCCTGTGAAATATTTTCATAAGCAAAATATGAAAGTTAAAAAAAATACTCCAAGAATGTATGACAAAATATTTACGTGCATACTTTCTTAAAATTATCTACAAAGTTTCTATTCAGTAGCAGATGTTTGAAGCAGGCTCATATATTTTCTTTATAATCCTAAACAAACGCAAAATTTAAAATAAACGCTATTCACGAGATTATTTTATTTAAAAAAAGGAAATGGAGCAGCAACAAATATTACCAAATTTTCGCTTCTCTTTTTAACACTTTCCAACAAAGTTGAAAAGTGTTTATGAATTCGGTTTGTCTGGCCGTCATCTGTCTGTCTCTCTGTCCACGCTCCAGCTCACGTAAATATACTCTGATTCTCATGCAATTGATGTATGTTAATAATGGTATTTACCATTGCATGTTCAGTACTGAATACGAAGTGTATAGCATTAATAGTTCATTTACAGGGGCACTCAAAATAACTCTGTTACATTAGGGTCAACGCGGAAAAATCATTTGCAGGGTATCTTCATAACATTATGCTATTTCAAAGTTATTTAAATTAATATAAATCACTGAATTTCACCACAAGATCATTACTATAAAATAGGGCATTATTAGAATTTGTCGTTCATTTACAGGGGCACACAAAAGAAATCGGTTAAAGGGACAAGGGACATTAAAAAACGTTTTTTTTTATTTTCTGTAAATTTCACTTTAAATATTATTCAAGGGCATTATTATTATTATTTATAGGTATTATGGCATACATTTATCACAAAACAATTTTAAAAAAATTCTGAAAAAAAAAAAAAAAGATTTTGAGAAAAAAAAGAAAGAGCATTTTTGCGGCTCAAAATTTCAAAAAAATTAGAAAATATTTTTTTTTCTTACCTTTCAATGCAAATATATAAAATACGATGCTTAGTTTTATTTATATATATAAACCAAACTTCTATAAAAAATATTGGGGATTTTCATTGATATGAAATGCGCACGGGGCATTTTGTAAAGGTCTACGTAACATCTAAAATATTACGGAAAATTCCATTTCTCTCTCTCTTTTTGTGATAAATGTATGCCATAAACCATATAATGAACCATCGAATAATATTTAAAGTGAAATTTAGAAAAAAGAAAAAAAAAGGATTTTAAAGGTTACTTGTCCCCTTAAATTACTTTCTTTGAGCAAAAATTGCTGGAAGTGCGTTTTCAATTTCGGTATGCGCTTTTAAATTTAACAATTTTTTGCATGTTACTTATTGTGTGTAAATTCTGTACCTCATATACAGGGCTGCAAAAAAGAATTCACGTACCATTTTCCATATTAGCGGAAATTGCTGAAGGGGAATTTTCAACTGAGGTATGTATATATATATATATATATATATATATATATATATATCTCATGTATCATGTACAGGGATGCTCAAAGAATTTGGATGAATTTCCGACTGTAGATGGGATTTGCTGAAATTGTCTTTTCAAATGTGTTATGCGTTCCCATATGGTTGAATTAAGACATCCTATTTCAACTTATTAAACGATGAAGTTTTGTTACATTATTCTGAATGTGTTAGAAAGTGTTTCATAATCTATGCTTGAGGCACGACTTTTGATTCTTGTTCTTATTTAGTTATGAAAATAGAAATACATGTAGCAAATCTGACAAATAGCACATTTAATATTAAAACCTACGACATGACATAAGTGAATTAGAAAGCTTCGCAAAGTCGTATTTTACCGGAATCATTATCAAGGATTAAAACGCCTAGTGGAATTTGAAAGTGAACTAATTTAGCTGCCGTAAACCTTTGATCTTAAAATCGCTACTGGAAAATTAAATCTTTCTAATTCGGGCATGATTAAAAGGTAAATTTCCATAGTTAGTCATTTATGTAAAAGGGAATGTGGATTCAGATTTAAAACTTCATCGATGAAATTTTATCAACAGTAAGGATGATATTTGGGTGTAGCTTAGTTTAAAAAACTAGAAAACAGGCATTCTGCTTTTTAAGAATTTACTGTCGTCCCGATGAAAAAAAAAAAAAAAAAAAATATATATATATATATATATATAAATGCAGATCGTATAAAACAAATTTAAGTTTTACGACTTAAAATACACTCTTTTATTTTATATAAAATGGCGTCATTTGCATCCGCTTAAGAATTCCACATTGACGATCCAGTTTCAAACATAGAAAAATACGCATAGGACGTCACTATCATGGAGTACTACTCAAACCCAGTAAAACGGGATGTCATTCAAAAAACTCGACAAAGGAAAACGGGTACCTAATGATTCATATAAGCTTTCATTTGTTTTGAATATAGATACTGAAAATTAAATATAGTTTATAATATCTCCATGTTTTATCAGAAATCATTTATTTACATTTTTTTAATTCGGAAAAATTTATGACGCACAGATTAATAAAATTGCATTCGTTCAGCTTTTTAATAGGAATTATGTAAATGCGGAGAAAAAAAGTCACACATATATACTTTAAAATACATTTATATAGGAAACAATATTCTTACATAGCACGTATTTTACTTACATTTTTTTCAGTTTTTATGAGAAAATGGCAACAGAAAGATACAGTAATTTACTATTTTCCCTTTACTTTCTACAGAAATGGAGTACTTCAGTCGCCACCAGAGAAATGGTTTTAAAAACTACAAAACAATTAATTACTCAAAAATAAATTAAGATGTAGGTTTCAAATTAATTACAGTTAAAGGTACTTTTTCCCCAATACGAAGGTGTAAAATTTTGGAAATGTGCGATGTTTAGAAGTTTAAAATATTGCAGTAGATATTATCAGTATTTAAGAATAAAATGATACAACTGCTTCGTTTTACGGCTGGCTTATGTAACCGAACGTTGTTTTTAGAGACGACACTTTAATTGCTGCCCGAAAGAAATAGCATATTGGAGGCTAGAAAAATTACTTACGCCTTTTTTTCTTCTTGCAGATTTATTGTGCCACTTCCTAAATTTGACAATTGTTTTAAGAGTTGCATATTGCAGTCAATACACGGAAAACATTGTGTCATTTATGTAAAAATTACTCCGATCTAAAGGCACATCTTACCGTTTTTAGTGCTTGAAAACACTGGAAACTCAGGAAATTCAAAGAATCGTAAATAGGTAAACTGTGTTCATTAAATCATGGGATATTTTTAATGTCATCTTTCACTGATTAGCACAAAATTAATACAAACTCATTAATGCAAAATAAAACTACAGGGAAATGTTTTCGAAAATCAATGCCAAGAAAAGAAACTTATATATAATTTGTATTTTATGCTTCTTTAAATTGCGAAAATATATTGTTTTCTGAGGTTTCTAAAGAGAGAATGAAGAACATTTTTTGGAATTATGGGTTGGAATCAAGAACTATAAATTCAACTCAGAAAAAACAGTTCATAAGCACATGGGAAGGTGGGAGGGGTAAAGAAGTAGCAAAATGTACGCTGATAAGCAAAACATTATGACCACCTACCTGAAAATTCACCTTTGGCCCACATTTTGCCCGCAAGATAGCTGCAACCCGCCTTGCATGGCTGTCCGATGTCCGTGGTCGATGGACGGAGACAGAATCTAACCCATGTCTAATCAGCGGCCACACAAATTCGGGATATTCAGGCCACGGATATTAAGCTCTGAGTTGTAATTCCATGACGTCCAAACGTGCTCTATCGGATTAAGATCCAGTCATTTTGGCGGGAAGGTTATTAGCTGGAATTCAGCATTATGTTCCTTGAAACACTGCAGTACACCGCGAGCTTTGTGATATGGAGCGAATACTCCATTTCCAGTTGGAAAGGCAGACGCCATATAAGGGTACAACTGGTCCTCAATGATGAGCAGATAGTCCTCAGCTTTTATGGTCTCTTCTACCACATCCAAGGTTCCGAAGACACCCATTAGAGCGCTCCCCGAAACATAACATCGCCACCATCGTACTGTGTATGACTTGCTGTACATTGGAGGTGCAACTGTGTTCGCCTGGAAGACGGCTTACCCTGAAACAGCTATTGACGTGATGATGACGAATCGTGATTCATCTGGCTGGACAACTCTTTTCCATCGATCCGTGGTCCTGCCACGATGTTCACGAGATCAGTGTAGCCATAGTTGGTGATGATACTTGGTCAATAGAGGCACACAAGTGGGACATCTGCGCGTAGTCCATATCCAACAGTGTCGCTGAACTGCGTGTTCCAAAATAATTCTACTGGACCTGACTTGTATTGGGCTGTCAACTGAGGCACTGTCTGGCCTCCATTTTGCTTCACCAAGCGGGACAGCCTCCGAAGTTTTTTTCCTTGATAACACGTGATCACCAACGCCATGACATCTACCGCTGGTTTCAGCGTCTTGGCATAAGCAATAAGGAATGGGTAGCTGAGTGACTGTGGGGGGCGAATTACAATGAATCACTTAGAAACACCTATTCGTTTTTTATGACTCCTACTGTACACATGAGCTCGGTAAATTTGATTGGTCTATGCTTAACAGGTCTATGATATAACTGGACTAAGTCGCCAAGACGATTCCTGCAATGATCGCTATGACAAACATGTAGTAGTAGATTGGTTGACGGAAATGTTTGTTTATAAACATGCCCTTTCCTTATAACGACGGCAGGCAGCGAACAACTCATGAGTCGTGCACTTTTGGAGATACTCATTCTAAGATATCGGACCATTACATTTTGCCCTTTACCAAAGTCGCTTAGGTCAGCAAGTTTTCCCATCACACGCAGAAGTAAGCACAAGAACGATTCCTTAGATTCCCCAGCAGCAGTTAAATATCATTCCCATCTGATCACGTGTCCTCACTTCATCCTGGCGAATTAATTGCAAAATGTAGGGAAGGTCAAAACGTTTTGGCATTTCTTTGTATGTATCCTGACGAGTTTCGCAAGGTATAGCAATCCCGCATACTCCAAATGTGTGTCTTATTTAAAAGGATCTAGCCGGACAAGCATAGCAAAATGGCACCCATGGGCGATGTTTGAAATAACATATTTGGTAAAAAGGCTTCCCATGAGAATATAATATATATTGTTTTTAATCGCTGACCTTCAACTGTCCTTGGAGTAATCGGGAAAGTATGTACCGGCGCTACTATTTTTCAAATAGGTTTATCTCAAAAAGTATATAAGTTAAAAAAATGAAACAAATACCAATTATTTAAGAATATATTAGTTCATATTATATTTTTTTCACATTTTTACATAATTTTTAACATAGAAAAATAATCCTAAATATTTAAAAATATTATTAATATAGTAATAGTATATTTACACCAACCTAAATATAACACTATAATGGTCAAAGTATGTACTTTAACCAAAAATAAATTTCTGGTCAAAGTATGTACTTTAACCAAAAATAAATTTCGTTAAAATCGAAAATGCGCTTTTAGATTTATAACAAAATAATACTAAGAAATTGTTAAAATGTTCCTAACTTTTCCTGTTTGTACTTGCAGACAAACGCTGCTAACAATTAATTGGTCAATTCGTGACATTTTCACTCGGGCAATATACGCAGTACGCCAAAATAAGAGAAGGTTTCCTTACATACCACATCCCAATTCCACTACCAATATTGGAAGACATTTTGAACAATTAAATAGTTAAAATATGATTAACACCTTGTTGAAGTACTTGCGTTGAAAATCCATTGAGCTGTCTACCTAATGACAATATATGTAATTTACATTTATTTTATTATCACATACTATAAACCAGTATAATTACTATACACCAAGTGTCACAAAAATGACGAAAGTTTCTTCACAAAAGTATTTTAGAAAATGATTCTTTTTTTAATGGCAAGCGATATAAATCCATTATTTGCTGAAATGAACTTTGGAAAACAGCAAATTTTGAGGAACAGAACTATATATAAATTATATAGATTTAATAGTAAAGTAATATGAATTTTCAAGTACGCGGTCATTTTTAGTACAGACACATGGTTGATACTTATGCCAACTCTGTAATAACTGCAACCCGTCTCGTATAACTGTAATTACACAAGCTTGCGTTGGTTGTGTTTTTTAACTTTTGATAATTCACTTTTATATATTTTTTAGCGCTGAATAAGAAAATGACCTTCATTTTCAACCACCAAGTCAGGATTTTTCGCTAATCATAAATTTAAAATCTAAAAAGTAAAAAAAAAAAAAAAATAGCAAAAGAATATGATACTATAAAATAGATGTGATGTTGTGTTTTTTAACTTTTGATAATTGATTTTTGCGAATTTTTTTTAGCGCTGAATCCATAAATCACCTTCTTTTTAACCATCACGCCAGGAGTTTTCGCAGATCGTAAATTTTAAAGTTAAAACTGATGGGGGGGGGGGGGGGGGTGAGGATTCATTGGCCCTGTGGAGATACGCCGTATTCAACTTCAGCGACGATTGGGGAACCACCTCAGACGTAACTGGCCTTTACGAGATTTTAGAAGTGATTCCATTATATGTTTAAAGATGATAGCGGATTACTGCTGAATGTTATACACCGAGATGAACCCCATAGAGAACTTAAAAGGGAAAGCGCGAGACAAAAATGAGAGGTCCAAAAGATTACCACACATGGAATAAATTTTTAAAGATTTCAAATACACAATATTTTACATGTTTAGCTGAAAAAATGCGTAATATAAGCCAAAAAATAAATGAATTATTCTGAAAAAAATGTTACCTCTATTTTATAGTGGCATATTTTTGCAATATTTCGACTTTTTAAAAATTTAAAAATTTGCGATTTCCGAAACATCGTGATAGGATGGTAAAAAAAATTTTGATCATTTTCGGATTCACCGCTAAAAAATACATAAGAATCAATTATCAAAAGCTAAAGAACACAAGCATCACGTCTATTATAAAATATCAGATTTTCGCTATTTTTTTACCTTTTTAAGTTTGAAATTTGCGATTTGCGAAAAACCCTGACGTGAAATTTAAAAATAAAGATCATTTTCGGATTCAGCACTAAAAAATAAATATGAATCTAAATGCAATATCTAACTGATATAACACACAGAAGAACGAACACAGGGAGAGGGGAAGTTGGAGGGTAGTTAAATTCGCCAGGGAACACTTAATAAAATTTCTTGAAGTGCTTGCATCTAAGAGACCACAAAGGTAATCTATGCCAGGCCGAAGCATAATCTATACCGAGCCCAAGATTGCATCTACAGATAATTATTTATTTCATCAGTAATAACACTATATCCTGATGTTCACATAAAGGATATAGTTTATAATTTAAAATTTTCCCTAGAAGTCTGTCAAAAAATAGGCAGTATTTTTACCTCTAAAATACAAAAATACGATAGGGAGTTTCCAGAACTACTTCTATATACTTGACAAGAAAGTTAACACAGATCTTAGAACAGAATCCGTGAATATTTTGTTCGGGAAAATACCTATTACCGAAACTGAAAATTTTAACTTTGATGTTTATTCAGGAATGCGAAAATGCTTTTCAGGAAATAAGAAGAAAGGACTAGGGCTGATAAGATTATAAAAAGTGGCTCTTTTCTTGTGGTGGAAATAAAAGTTATTCCTAAAAATTTCTTATTATAATATTTTAAACTGTTACAGCAATTCAATGTTATATAATATTTAAAATCACTGCAATGGCTAAACAGATATTTTTGATGGCCAAACTTGGCTATTTTCTACATTTTTACTATTTTATTTAAGCATTTTTTCCTGTCTACTACACTCTGGGTGAACAAAGGCACCATTTTGATTTTGATATATACACTGCTCAAAACAATTAAAGGATATTGCAGTTTTAGGTGGATTTTGTATCTGGTAAACTGTTTAGCTGATTGATACATGGTCGACAGACATAGTAGGTTATATGAGAATAAATTACACATGTTTGGCAGAAAAAAATGCATTTTATTGCGCATTTGTGTACTAAAGGAAAAAAACACAATTTGTGCATATGAGAAAATAAGAATAAGAAAAGGTGTTTTCTTCAAAGAAAATCATTTTCAGTAGGGGGTATGATTTCCACGGGCGGCCAGCAACGTTGAACACCTTTGAGGCATGGACTCAATGAGGCTATTAATGACGAGTTGGGGTATTCTGCCCACTCTTCCAGAAGAGCTCTTTCCAGTTCTTGGAGAGTTTGTGGGGGTTGTTGGCGGCCAGAAACTCGTCTTCCTAGAGCGTCCCAAACGTGCTCGATTGGATTCATGCCTGGAGAACACGCTGGCCATTCCATTCGAACGATTCCTTCCTCGAAAAGGAAATCCTCCACCAGGTTTGCACGATGTGGCCTGCAGTTATCGTCCATTAAAATGAAGTTATCTCCGATTGCTGCAGCGTAAGGGACTACAATAGGTCTGAGGATCTCATCCCTATATCGGCGACCAGTCAAAGCTCCATCTCGAATGATGTAGAGGTCAGTGCGCCCGTCAATGGAGATGCCACCATACACCAACACTCCTCCACCGCCAAATCTGACACTTTCGTGCACGAACGCAGGATTATTCCTACTGCCACGGTCCCTCCAGATGAAAATACGCCTAATATTCGGATGCACAGAAAAACGGGACTCGTCAGAAAACAGAATATTGCTCCATTCATTTCTCCTCCAATTGACATGCTCGGTTGCCCACTCCCTGCGGTCGAGACGATGCCTTGATGTTAATCTAACACATACCATCGGTCGGCGAGCATACAGACCTACAGCATGGAGCCGGTTTCGGACAGTCTGAGTTGAAATCGTGGTGCCTGTAGCCGAGCGAAGGTGTTGTTGGAGAAGAGTAGCGTTCATGGTTCGGTGTCTCCGAGCTGTTAACGCTAAATACCGATCTTCATTGGGCGTTGTTGCCCGTCTACGAGCTTGCCCTGGTCTTCGGCCTGCACATCCACTCTCCAAAAAACGGTTCCAGATCCTGGAAATGACACTTTGTGACACTCCAATGGCTTGCGCTACTTCGGCTTGAGATTGGCCCCCTTCTAACCTACCAACAATTATCAAAGCTTCTGAATCTGTCAAATGACTGCGCTGAGACATCGTACTCATCGAAACAAAGCAATCACTGAATGCCGATCACCCTTGTCTTCATTCTCTTTTATCCAGTTGAAAGTCAAATTTCATTCGCTGCCACTGAAGCGCCGTTTTTGACGTCGAACTCAAAATTCGCATACTCCACAGTTTGAAAACCAGAAAAATTTGCATTTGCGATTCTCTTCTTCTATTTTCGGCAAAAAAAATTTCGTTTATATCTTTATTTTATATAAAACTTAAAATATCCTTTAATTGTTTTGAGCAGTGTATTTATGTTAACGTATAAGGATTTATAAAGCTTTAAAATAAAATTGATAAGCGAACTTGTTTGTACTTGAAAAAATGTTTTTGTTTATAAGACCTTATGTTATTTTTTTTTTATTCATTATATAAATTTTTATATATTATTTACATAAATTATTTTTCTAGACTCTGTAAATAAAATATATTTCTGTACTGCTCACAAATAAATTATTTTACCTGCACGATTAATATTCATTGTCATTTTTCAATGCTTATTATACATTAAATACTTAGCATTTTTAAACATATTTAATTACTTTTGTTAGTTAATCATAGTTCTGCAATACATTTCAAATTTTGCACGAATGTCAACAGCGGACATTTTTAAAACCTTATCGACCCCATTCCTTTATTGAAATACGTTGAGTTTATTATTATAATTATTATTAGTTTTAGTTTTATCCAGATTTGTGGGAAAAAAGTTCAGACAAAGATTTAAAAACCTATTAGCATTTATTTTATCTCTTTCTATAAACTACTACAAAAAAGATTCAATTTCTATCTACGCCTTACACAATTAACTGCATTTATAATAATATATTTACAGTAATTTTTAATAAATTATTTTACTGCTGTATTAATTTTACATAAGTCATTTTTAACATTGATTGTATTTAAATGCTTACAATGTTTAAAAACTAGCCGGATGTACCAATCCCAAAACTTTCTTCTATCTCATACATGTCAATACTTCAAAACTCGCTATCACAGTGCAAAAATTAAATGGAAATCTATGCTCATCATGAGGATTCTAAAAAGATGAAATTCCGTGCAAAAGTTTTTGAGATATGACTATCACTGAAATCGTGTAAATGCAGCATAGCAGCGCCACCTATAGGGTGATTTACACTAGAACCTAATCATCATCAATTTATGTCAACGTCTAATTGAATATTAAATTTGGAGAAAATTCATGCATAAGTTCTTGAGATAGAGCTATGGCCCAAATCGTGACAAATGCAGCATAGCACCGTCACCTGTTGAGCAAATTACACCAACATATCATCAGTAGCATTATTAATCAAGGTATACTTGAATCTGAAGTTTGATGAAAATTCGTGCGTTAGTTCTTGAGATAGAGCTATTGAGGAAATCGGGCAAAATGCAGCACAGAAGCGCCACCTATTGGGAGACTTACACCAACACGTAGTAAGCATCATTTCATATCAAAGACTAACTGAATATGAAGTTTGCTGAAAATGTGCGCATTAGTTCTTGAAATAGAGCTATTGCGGAAATTATGTAAATCCTGCAAAATGCAGTATAGCAATACCACCTGTTGGGCGAATTACACCAACTCATGTCATGGACTAACTCAATCTGAAGTTTTATGAAAATACGTGCATTAGTTCTTGAGATAGAGCTATTGCGGAAATCCTGCAAAATGCAGCATAGCAGCACCACCCGATGGACAATTTACACCAAAAACTAATCAGCACCAATTTATATCAAGTACTACCTGAATATAAATTTTTGTTAAATTCCGTGCTTTAGTTCTCGAGCTAGAGCGCTCACAAAATTTATGTCACATACAGATAGATATTTTGTAAAAATGTTTTTTGAGACCTCTGGCCCCTAAAACGTGTAAATCCGTCGAAAACCGGTAGTCAAAAATTTTCATGAATCCAATACTTTCTTCTTGTAAAGATAGAAAAAAGTAATAATGATTTTAATTACTTATTGTACACTGTTAAAAATTTGCAGCATTCTGGCAGGTCATTTGACCATTTTTTCCGAAAACGGTAACACAACCGTAATTTAACACTATTCTGGCCATATTATTGGTTATTTTATGGTCGGAATATAGTTAAACTATGGTTATGAAACCGTTTTTTAAAAAAACGGTCGAATGACCTGCCAGAATGCTATAAAATTTTTAACAGTGTAGGTTAATGTTCTATGATATATTATAAAATTTTCAGGAATGTCTCAGGGGAAATTTTTAAACCCTTATTGATGCAATTCCTTTACTGAAGCGAATTTATTTCATTATTATTATTATTAATACAGTTATATAGAAATGTGCGAAATAAATCTGCAGATACATAATTAAGAATATGTTACCGTTTATTTAATCTATTACTGTAAAACAACCACGAAAAATTTCAATTCTATCTAACCTTACACCCTTAACTGCATTTATAGTAATAAATTCTGGAGCCTTAAAGCTAAGACCAAAATCTATCTTTGGATAACTAAAACATTCTAGTATTACTTCACAGTTCACTGGCCGAGAAGTCCAGTTACCGAACGAACACTTGCTTAGCACCCCATCTTTAACTAATCCATGCATTAACACTGTGTTAATGATCTGCTAAAGATAGGAATAATGACCACAAATAAGGATCAGAATAATTCGCCCCAGAAATGTTGGAGTAGAAGGTCATATTTTCAGGTTATTTATAAATCTAATCTAAGTGTCCATTTATTTTTCCGAGTTCTGTAATATTTAAAACGCTTTCTTATTTTCTATTATTATTTTATAAATTATTCATATATTAACAATGCTTATTACTAATTTTGAATCGTATTAGTTTTCTGCTAGAAATGTTGGAATTCTATTGCCTTTATGTAGTTTTACATTTTAGTAAAATTAACTTATCGTCGCAATCTGTAAGAAAATAATATTTTTTGCATGCATTTTTCCAATTTTTATTTTTCAACTATTTACATTTACTTGTTGGCTTCTACAAAGTTGTGAAAACAAAATTATACTGATTTTACAGAAAAATGCGAATGATTTGAAAAAAAAAAATAGCATTGAATTAGACATTTTTTCAGTGTAATGTTTGTGTAACATAAACATTCTGGCACACTTTCTCTTCAACTAAACCTTACATTAACACAGTGCTAATGGTCTGCTAAAAATAGGAATAATGACAACAAATAAAGATTAGAATAATTCCCTCCAAAAATGTTGGTGTAATAGGTCATGTTCCCCAGGCTATTTATAAATCCAATCTATAAAAACAAGATTATACTGATTTTAGAATAAAATGTGAATGTTTTTGAAAAAAAAATAGCATTGAATTAGACATTTTTTTTCAGTGTAGTGCTTGTGTAACATTAACATTCTGGCACACTCTCTCTTTAACTAAACCATGCATTAACACAGTGCTAATGATCTGCTAAAAATAGGAATAATGACCACAAATAAGGATTAGCATAATTCGCTCCAAAAATGTTAGAGTAATAGGTCATGTTCCCAGGTTATTTATAAATCTAATCTATGAAAACAAGATTATACTGATTTTAGAATAAAATGCGAATGTTTTTGAAAAAAAAACATTCGCATAGCATTGAATTGGAGACTTTTGCAATGTAATACTTGTGTAACATAAACATTCTGGCATTTCAGGATTCACTAGATGAGAAGAACTCTATTTTGCGAATCAATACTTGCTTAGCACCCTTTCCTCAACTAAACCATGCATTAACACAATGCTAATGATCTGTTAAAGATAGGAATAATGACCACGAATAAGGATTAGGACAATTCGATCTAGAAATGTTGGAGTAATAGGTCATGTTCCCTGGTGACTTATAAATTTAATCTAAAAGGGACCTCATTTTGTGTATTAATTTCGAGAGCTCACTTATATTTGAAGTTTTTTAATAGTATTTCAGAAGTTATCTAATTTTACTGGTTTTTTGTTAGAAAGTACATAATTTTTTTAATTAATATTTCCCAACATTATAAAACAAAATATGCTCCTGAATAACATTTTTTTTACTATACTAGGGAGCTCTGCCCAACCCCCATTCAGACACCGCAGATTCTAAAAGCATGCTAATTTCATCGGCCAAGATTGAATTATAATTTAAAAAAACAGTGACGGTCTCCCTGTAAACGAGTTTTCATTCATTTTCCTTTGATTGGAGATTTTTGAGACGAAATCAGCCGCTGCTAAGAGATACAATGGCTGTTTTCATCTTTGATTAAAAACAAGAAAGAAAAATCATGCGTACGGCATAGATTATGAAACACTTTCCAACACTCCCTGAAATCTTTAACAAAACTTCGTTATTTAGGGAAATAAGGTAAATAAGATAACTAACTAAACATTTAAAAAACTGATTTCAGCAGTTACTATCCATAGCCAAATATTTATTCCAATTCTTCCGAAGACCCTGTATTTGATGTGTAGGCTGATATATATACTATATAATAGAAAATTTAGTTTAGCAATAAAACGCATAGCAAGTTGAAATTTCTCTTTCAGCAATTTATACTAATAGATGGAAACATACTTGAATGCTTTTGTTCAGCCCTGTTGTTTACCTAGTACCTTTATTACACGCCAATATTTAGCTAAACTTTAATTCAAACTAAATCACTCTAAAAACTACTGAAATCGCATTTCCAGAATTTATCGTCTATAGGCAGCCATGTATCCAATTCTTTGCGTGGCCCTGTATATCATTTTATCTATATTCTACAAACCTTTCATAGAAAACTACATGCAGTTCAGCATAACACATTTTAACCCCCCCCCCCTTTCAGTAATTTACGGTCATACTCAGTAACCTTTACGAATACTTTTGCGTATCCCTGTATATCAACTATAACATTTACACACACCATATAGTATGCATAAATATAGTGAAACTTAAAAGCGCATATCATAGTTAAAAATGCATTCCCTGCCATCGCCGCTAATATACAGTACTTCGGATAGAAAATACTTGTCTGAAATGTTTTGTATGTTCCTGTAAATGCTATGCACTTCGTATTATATATGAAATAACTTAAGTAAGCCTCCACGACGTATATCAATTTTATTATATATGAATTTGTATAATTAAAATGCGCCGCAAACAATTTCCCCTAATACCATTTGTAATGGAATTCTTTTGTGTAGCCCTGTAAATGAATAGTAACTATTCGTTGCACCGCATATGCTATAATATGCTGCATATTTTAGTGCACTTCGTAAATGCATATATTTTTTTATTATGTTTGAAAGGGTGTAACATCTTTAAAATTCATTTGAAATGATTTTTTTCCATTGGCCGTAATGTAACGGAATACTTTTGACTGTCCCTGAAAATGAACTAAACATGCTACAAACTTCATTTGAAATAGGGTTCGAGCTAGGCTAAACGTCAATAACCAAAAATTTCAGTGCGATCCGAGTATATTTATGAGAGTTAGAGCGCGAACAGACAAACCAAAATCAATAACACTTTTCAACTTTGTTGGAAAGTGTTAAAAATTAGTTAAAAATTTGAAAGTAAGCTAATGTAAAATGAATTAAGTACACAGAGTCTTTGTCTCTCGGTACTTTTTAACAACGCTATGAGGAAGTTCTTTTAAATGTATCGTTTTAAATCTGACGTAATTTTCACCAAAGTTTCCTTTCTCTTTTTAATATTCACGTCAAAATACTTTTGTTGTTAGAAAGGAAATATTATTTGCGCTGTCTTAGAATTCACCATAATAGTTGAAAAGATTATCTCAAAATATAAAATAAATATCTCGTGCAAATATATTTTTTAATTTAAAGTGTTTTGTCAACTTTTATTTATTTGGCCTTTTTAAAAATGACGTAATTTCCTTCATTTGTGACTTTTAACGTATAATAATGAATTTAGTATTTAAAAATTTTCTTTCCCTTTTAAAATTCACGTGTAACTGTAGTTTTTATAATGTAATTTTCAATATTTTCCTGATTTTTAACACGTAATCACTTATTTCTAATTTGAAAGTTTTTTTTCTGTTTATAATAGCCACGTGTAAATATTTTTTTTATTTGAATTAAATATTATTCTTTGCGCTGTTTTTAAAATTGGCAACAGTTTAAAATAATTGCCCTTTTCTAAAATGTGTAAAAAATATCTCTCGAAGTGTTGAAAATTTGAATTTAAAATGGAAAAAAATCCTCAAAAAATGAGCCAAATTAAAAAGATAATTGCAGTCTGCACATCGGGAACTTCCAATGTATAAAGTGATCTAAAAATGTTTAAATTCCTATGCATAGTTTTTCTCCTATAAAACTTTTTTAATGGAACGATTTTGACCATCTTTAACATTAAATATCTCTTAAAATAAATATTCGATTTAAATACTGTCTGCATCAGCGTGTTTATCAAACATGTCTCTATAATACCACCGATTTTCATATTTTTGTATGAAACAGTTTTCTTAATATTAACGAAGAAAGATCCCCGGTCATAAAAAAATATGGATGCCGATCTAGTAGGAGTATACCCGGATGATCTACGCAGATTTTCATTGGTCCATTTCCAAATCAAAACTTTTTCCCTCTATATATAAAAAAAAGTTTTGATTTGGAAATGGACCAATGAAAATCTGCGTAGATATTCCCTGCAGATCGACATCCAATTTGAATGCTTAAGCATGGCATTTCTTCGTTAATATTAAAAAAACTGTTGCATACAAAAATATGAAAATCGGTAGTATTATAGAGAAATGTTTGATAAACACGCTGATGCAGACAGTTTTCAAATCGAAGAATTATTTTAAGAGATATTTAATGCCAAAGTTGGACAAAATCGTTCCATTAAATAAGTTTTATAGGAGCAAAAACTGTACATAGGAATTTAATAATTTTTAGATCATTTTATACGTCAGAAATTCCCGGTGTGCAGACTGTATTTAGTTTTTTAATTTGACTCATTTTTTGAGGTTTTATTTCTATTTTAAATTCAAATTTTCAGCATTTCGAGATATATTTTTTACATAATTTAGAAAATTGTATTAATTTAAACTGTTGCCAACTGTATAAACAGCGCAAACAATAATGTTTGCTTCAAATAAAAAATTTATTTTACACGTGACTGTTATAAGCAGATTATATAAAAAGCAGGAACTCATTGAAAATTACTTCATAAAAACTATACTTACACGTTTAATTTTAAAAGAAAAAGAATATTGTAAAATAATAAATTCATTAACATGCGTTAGAAGTCTTAAATAGGAGAATTAACGTCACATTTACGTCATATTACACTTATTACGTAAAATGAACAAAAAATAATATTGCAAAACAGTTTAAATTTAAAATTGCGCGAGACATTTATTTGATATTTTAAGATGATCATAATATTTCATTTCTAAGAAAAGTATTTTTACGTGAATATTAAAAAGAGAAAGAAAAGTTTGGTGTAAATTACGTCAGATGATAATTGTCAGATTCAAATTATAATTCAATCTTCCGAAATTTTTTTAAAGCCGATCAAATTAGCGTGCTGTTAGAGTCTGCGGTGTCCGAACGGGGGTTGACGAGCGTAGCTCGCAGGGGGCAGAGCCCCTAGTTTTATATATAGAAGGATTTTTTCAATTTGCATTTTGCCCTGTTGCAATTGCTTACAGCTTATCTCTATAAACTTTGCAAAAATGTGAAAACGAGAAGGTTTTCCTCAATTCACAGTGAAATGTCATTACTTTAAACAGAAAATAACAGCGATGTAATTATCTCTGTAGTATAACACTTCGGGTATTATTTCGCGATCATGTAGGCAGAAGAAGTCCAGTTTGATGGAGATCTCTAATTTTGAGGAGAAGTTGATTTAAAAGTTTTGCTTTCATGTATTTCATTTGCCACTTAAATCGGACAACTTTTTATATGTACATATGAGAGGGGAGAATTAACTATTTTTGTCATGAATAGTATGGGAGTATTTCAGAGTCCTACTTCTCAATTTGCCCAAATCACCGGATGAGAAGTATACTTTTAAAATCAACGTTTGAAAAATAATTATTTCCTTATTTCTTTAGTATACTTCTCTGTAAGTTTCCCCTTTTCTTATCACCGTGTGTATTTAACACAATTTGCGTTTTCAAACTGTTGGCATTTCATCTCCGTAGTTCATGAAAAGACGTAAAATTGAGGTTTTACTGAACAATTTTAAATGAGCTTGTGACATACTCGAGCTGCTGACCTGAATGGGGGTCATGACACAGGTTTAGCAAAAACACAATAGTTTATTTATAACGATAAACAGGGAATATGGCAGTGGAGCAGGTAGATTTAAATATAGGCGATCAAAAGAAAGCCTAATTTTACTAAAAGCTGATGGTCGTCGGGGAAAATTTTTTTACTTGAATTATAGTCCTGCATCGGGTCGGGTAACTCGATTTTTCCTGCACACAACCCGAGTCGTGTCGGGTCAGGGGCAGGTTAATTTAAAAAAAAATCTTAGGTTAGTTTATAGAAAATGCGACCCACGGATAAGCTTGCGACTAATTTTAGGTAGCTTTCTTTACAAAAAAGCTACCTATTGCAGCCGTTCGGAGGAAAGCGATTTCAAAAAATTTTGGTATATTTTCATCGATCATGACCCCCAGACCCCAAAACCACCCTCCGTTCAAAATTGATATATATATATATATATATATATATATATATATATCTGACCTATGTCACACTGTAACTCCCGTAATTATGAACCGATTTCGATGTAATTCGGTGTATACATAGTACATACCAATGTCTCGACCGAGTTCGTTGGCCAGCTTCATCCGCCATTTTGTTTCAAAATGGCGGCCATTTAAAAATTTTTAAAAATTTTAAAACTTGAAATGTGGTACTAAAACATTAAAAATGGAAAAATATTTTTTTCTTATGTATTTGACCTTTATACAAAGATTCCGGAGCAGTTTTTGTTTCGTCTATATCTTACAAAATGGCTGAGTTATAGCATTTTGAATTTCTAGCGTGACTGACATTTTGAAACGTCCTGAAATTTGTCACGCGATAAAAGGCGTATTTATGAACCGATTTAGATGTAATTCAGTGTGTACATAGTACATACCAATGTCTCGACCGAGTTCGTTGGCCAGCTTCATCCGCCGTTTTGTTTCAAAATGGCGGCCATTTAAAATTTTTAAAAAATTTTTAAACTTGAAATGTGGTACCAAAAAATTAAAAATGGAAAAATATTTTTTTCTTATGTATTTGACCTTTATACAAAGATTCCGGAGCAGTTTTTGTTTCGTCTATATCTTAAAAAATGGCTGAGTTATAGCATTTTGAATTTCTAGCGTAGCTGACATTTTGAAACGTCCTGAACTTTGTCACGCGATAAAAGGCGTATTTATGAACCGATTTGGATGTAATTCAGTGTGTACATAGTACATACCAATATCTCGACCGAGTTCGTTGGCCAGCTTCATCCGCCATTTTGTTTCAAAATGGCGGCCATTTAAAATTTTTTAAAAAATTTAAAATTTGAAATGTGGTACCAAAAAATTGAAAATGGAAAAATATTTTTTCTTATGTATTTGACCTTTATACAAAGATTCCGGAGCAGTTTTTCTTTCGTCTATATCTTAAGAAATGGCTGAGTTATAGCATTTTGAATTTCTAGCGTGGCTGACATTTTGAAACGTCCTGATTTTTCTCACGTAATAACAGGCGTATTTATGAACCGACTTGGATGTACCTTGGTGTGTACATAGTACATACAAATATCTCGACCGAGTTCGTTGGCCGGCTTCATCCGCCATCTTGTTTCAAAATGGCGGCCATTTAAAAAATAAAAATAAAATAAAATAAATTAAATGAGATACCAAAAAATTGGAAAGTGAAAAAGATTTTTTTTGTATGTGTTTGACCTTAATACAAAGATTCCGGAACAGTTTTTCTTTTGTCTATATCTTAAAAAAATGGCTGAGTAATAGCATTTTGAATTTCTCTTGTGGCTGACATTTTAAAACGACCTGATTTTTGTCACGTGATAACAGGCGTAATTATGAACCTATTTGGATGTAACTTGGTCTGTACATAGTACATACCAATGTCTCGACCGAGTTCGTTGGGCAGCTTCATTCGCCATCTTGTTTCAAAAGGGTTGCCATTTAAAAAAATTAAATTTGAAATTCAAAATGAGGTATTAAACAATTGGAAAATGAAAAAGATTTTTTTATGTGTTTGGCCTTGATACAAAGATTCCGGAGCAGTTTTTGTTTCTGAAAATTTGTTCTTTTGTTTATATCTTAAAAAATGGTTGATTTATAGCACTTTGAATTTCTAGCATGGCTAACATTTTGAAACGATCTTGTATTTGTCGCGCGATAACACACGTATTCGCCTATTTCGATGTAAGAAGGCATGTGGATAGTATACATCAACACCTCGACCAAGTTCGCTGGCCAGATTCATCAGCCATCTTGTTTCAAAATGGCGACCATTAAATTAAAAAAAATATATATATATTTAAAGTGAGGTGCAAAAAAATTAGAAATTGAAAAAGGTTTCTTTCTTAAGCATTTGACCTTGATATAAGGATTCAGGAGCATTTTTTGTTTGTCTTTACCTTAAAAAATGGCTCAGATATAGCAGTTTCAATTTCTATTGTGGGTGACATTTTGAAAAATCTGATTTCTTGCATGCGCACTCCTATATATTAACCGATTCCGATGTGAGTGAGCATGTGCACAGCAATTACTAAGGTCTCGCCCAAGTTCACTGCTTAGCCTCATCCACCATGTTGTCTTAAAATGACAGGCACTTTAAGAAATTGCCGAATTTGGCAGCCAAATATATGTTACGTTAAAGAAAAGCAGCTTGGATAAAGCTGACTAATTTCGCGAAATTCTCATTCATTATATTGATAAAAATTAGTATTGAATCTCCTACATTCGGTTTCCACTAAATTGAGCTTCGTGTGTTTGAATGATATAATTTGGCTTTTTTAAAATAAGGATTATGAAAGCTACCTCTTCCTCCCGGCACTGGCCGGAAGGACTTTTTTTCTTTGGAAGTCGGATTGTCTTGACTATAACTTTTTCGGTTTCGGGATGAGTTTTGGTTCTTACGCGTCGTTTTGTTAAGCTGCTTTTTCAAAACAGTGCCCAGAATTATATCTCAAATTAGAGTCCTGCATCGATTCAGGTTGCTCGATTTTACCTTCACCCGGCCCGACCCACTGCTCGGATTAAGGATAACTTTTTCGTTGTGGTTGGGTTCGATTTTGGGTTTGGGGTTGAGTTTTGACACTTACGAGTAGCGTTGCCAGGTATCCCGATTTACGTGGAACGTCCCGATTTTCCCTAAAATTCCCGATCCTAAATTATGTCAAATTTTTACAAGTTTAATCTAAATTAAAATTTTATTCCTTAGTCTGCGACAAGAAAATTCAAGAATTTAACCACATGTCGGTTAAAGTCTGGTCACAATGGCCGGATGTTACCGAAAACCTTATACATTTTGTCTAGAACTAATTCATGTGCACTCCTGTTCAATGTTTATTCCATTGACCGCAAACTTAGGCGCCTATAAGAAATACGATTTCAAGAAGAGACAGGAGGTGGAAATTCATCTGCTCACTTCGATCTTCTGATTAAGGGGCCTAGAGTCCTGCATTGGGTCGGGTTGGCGCTATATTTTTCACTTGCGGGTCGGGTTGACTTTAAATTTTTTTGGTGCGGGTCGGGTTCGAGTCTGGTTGGCTTTTATTGTTTCAGGTTCGGGTCGGTTTCGGGTTGAATTTTTTACTCTTGTGGGTCGGGTTCGGGTTGACCCGCTTTTTTAAAAGTAGGGGGGGGGGGGATATTTTTTTCCGTTAAAACCTATATAAACCGCAGATCAAAGTTTCACAAAAGCAAAATGTGTGCCTGTCTGTTTTGTCGTTAGTCATCCTTTCATGAGTCTTCGAAATAACAAACTGCATTATATTTTTACCGTATTTTAAAAATACAATACGCAGCAAAACACTAAATGGTCCTTCATGTCTAATGTATCAAGTGAATAATTTAATTGTGGTGATACGCGATGCACTATGTTAAGCGGGAAAATTTTCAAAATAATAACTGATCATAAACTAAAGGCAGATGGCCACTTGTGTAAAACAAGGTGTATCGTTATAAGGGGAACTTTTGAAAACACAACTAATTTTAAAGTATATTTAAAGATTAGATTTTTAGTTTTATACCATTTAGAGTTTTGCATCGGGTCGGATCAGCGGTTTTACTATAGTTGAATATTAAACAATATATATTTGTTCATTATTCTATGTAAAACATAAAAATGATATTAGAGAATTAGAGGTATGCACGGGCCGGAATTTCCAGACCCGCGAATAGCCCACCCCGCCCCGTGTAAAACTTAAAAGTTCGGCCCTAGCCAAGCACGGTCCGTTTATAATTTTATCGGTTTCGTCTAAATATTTATATCGAGCCAATAGACCCGCTTAACTGTAGTTATCGGTCCGGCCTCACTGGGCCGTTCAATTTTTTTGCCGGCCCGCCCGTTTATTTTGTTTATCAGTCCGCGGCCCGGATCGCTGCAGACCTCTATTAGATATACAACTGTAGATTATTTTTCATAATGGCATTAAAACATGATTTGCTTTTCTTACATTGCGGGTTCGGGTCGGGTTGCGGATTGAAATATTGAGGGTTCGGGTCGGGTGTGGGTAGATATACCTCGGGTTCTACCCGACCCGCGCAGGACTAAAGGGGCCGCTGCACTGAAACTCACAGAACTGTGTTTTCCATTTTTTTATCAATAAATTACCTATTGAGTTAAAAGCGATTTTGATCACGTGACAAACACGTTTTTCGCCTTTTCTTGAGTAGATATTCTACTTTTGCGCAGAAATTCGGTTCAAAACGCCCACTTTGACACTATTTTCTGAAAGATCTGTTGCGTTTACAAAAAACCGGAAAAACAGCTCGATTACATAGTTTCCGAACAACAACACCTCCTAGTTTCATTACTTCTGAACAAAAATAAATTAAAACTTATGTCATAAAGTTGCCCTCTTAGATTTGAGAACAGCCTTAAGGGCGGGGTGGGTCCGCAGTGGTTTGACTCATAAACCGGAGAACTGTTCCATACTTTGTCGCTCACACGTTGCTGTGTATGTGCCATATATGTGCACGTAAAATATGTAATATTGAATGAGATCTTATTGGGAGGTTGCTGGGTGTAAGAAGAGTACGAAGCAGAGTTTTCCCTTTCGGGTAACGCTCAAAAGTGTGGAAACATTTCTGTTGTGTTTTCGTCCACCTATAAAGATTAGGTAACTAGTGAGGTGTTTCAAAAATAACCTTAAGAGCTTTTTTCGCTTTATTTATCTACGATATTCTTTGACAAGCTTCGAAGTTTATGTTTCGAATAAAAATTATTTGGTCTTTTGTAATTCATCTGTAATTTAAATAGCTGTGTGAGTGTTAGAGATCTGCGCATTTAGGGATATCTCAAATCCGGACGCGAAAATTTTATGTTTTTCACGTGATTAACCAACATATTCCACCTGTTATTTAAAAGAAAACGAAAAAAAAAAAAAGAAAAAAGCAATGTTTTATTGTTCATTTACTCCACTAATAAAAGAGAAAAGTTACTACGGCATTACCCTGAGGAAAAAAAAAATTCTGAAGCATAAAGTCCCAAACCGGCCCGAATCTACAGAAAAAACGTAAGACACCGACGTGTACCGGGGAGATAAAGTTCAGGCCCGGACCAACTTTTCAAAAGCTAGAATTTAGCCCGAGCCCGTACCGAGTTTTCAGATAACATTAAGCCCGGCCCGAGTTTAACGAAAGAAACTTTTATGGAGCTCGGTCTTCAGGACAGGCCCGGGCTCGTCGAGACCCCGAATATATATTATGAATTCGGCCCCCCTGTCGGGGATACTGTGCCCCCCCCCCCATCGGGCAAGTTCTGGCGCCGCCCCCTGCTGATAGGGGGGTGGGGAGCGGATTCATTTCCCAAGGGGTCTTGTACCTTTTAAACGCAGCGAAAATTAACGAAAAAAATCAAAGTTTGAATTAGTCTATCTTCATAACCTTTTTATGTATAAGAGTGAAATTTTGAATATTGATTAAAAAGATTGTGCTTTGCAATATGCTACCATTAGAAACTGATTAGCCTTTCTCGGAATTTCTGTATTGTTGAAATTAACATAGCGCTCTTTTTTTACTCCGTAAGTCATTGCGCGCATGATATCTTTTGAACGTGTGTATGGATTGTTATGAAAATTGGTGTAGAAACTAAACAAATATGTGTGTTTAAAATTATCTATTCTTAGGAGAAAATTATTTCATTAACTCTGTAAAAAAAAAAAAATAAAAAAAAAAAAATAATAAATAAATAAAATAAAAACATTTTTTTATGAATAAAAATAATTATAACTAAAAACATTACCACTGTAATTACTTAAAAGTTGTTCATTTGAAATACACATATTTGCTTAGTATCTATACCGAATTTCATAACAATCCATGCATACGTTCTCAAGATATGATGCGCGCAATGACTTACGGAGTGAAAAAAAGAGCTGCTTTAATTTGAACAATACACAAATTCTGTAAAAGACTAGTCAGTTTCCAGTGGTATTATATTAAAACGGACACTCTGCTTAATCAAAAGTCAAAATTTCCTGTTTATACATAAAAAATTAATGAAGATACACTAATTCAAACTTTCAAAGTTTTTGTTGATTTTCAATGAGTTTAAAAGGTACAAGACCCCTTAAGTTTCCCCTTTTCTTATAACCGTGTAAACTTAACACAATTTGCGTGTTCAAACTGTTGGCATTTCATCTCCGTAGTTTATGCAGAGACGTAAAATTGAGGTTTTACTGAATAATTTTGAATGTGCTTGTGACATACTCGAGCTGCTCACCTGAATGGAGGTCATGACACAGGTTTAACAAAAACACAATAGTTTATTTATAACGATAAACAGGGAACTTGGCAGCGGAGCAGGTAGATTTAAATATAGGCGATCAAAATAAAGCCGAATTTTACTAAAAGCTGATAGGGGGTGGGCGGATTCATTTCCCATAAGACTTATTGAATTCAAATCACTTAACTCAAATAACAACCTAAGAAAAGTCATTTGAATAATCAATGCCCCTATAAAATGTAACTCTGTAGATTTAAATAATTCTTTATTCGTAAATACGATGCTTAACTTCTTACCAATACTAGCGAAAACTCACAATCGTAATTTTCCTTCAAAAAACAGCCAACAGGAAACTCCGCTTGAATGCAGCACTTGAAGAACTTAAATGCCAGGATGTGAACAAAATCCTGAACTAAAATACCTTAATGTTGAGATGTGTTCCAAGTACTCGATACAGCTCTCACCTTACTATATACAGCAACTACAGAACGACGGATACCTAGTTATCGTATCATTGCAAAGAAATAACCGTGACAGTCAGATTTCCAGAGATATACACATACTTCGAGAAATTTAAAGAAAAGACAGAATATATCTCACTTACGAATAAATGTTCCGGACACCACGATCGCTCGCAAAATCTCAAACCTCACTCAATCAGTGGTGTATCTTTGTAAAAGGATAGCTAGACACTACATACGCTACAAGCTTAATTGATTACAATTAAAACTGCTTATGTTTTCGAAATATTTGTATTAAAACTGAAATATTTTGAATGTAATGACTGTATAATGAAAATATTGAAGTATTATTTCATAATTAATGCATTTCCTTAAAAGAAGCCTAGTTTCCAAATCAACACTTCCTTATTTACTGCTTCTTTGACGAAGCCATTATTTAACACCTTGTTAATGATCTTCTAAAGAAAGGAATAATGCCCGCAAATAAGGATTAGAACGATACTAACAGGAAATATTGGGGTAATGGGTCGTATTTTGAAGCTATTTATGAATCTAGACGAAAAAGAACCACGTTTCATTTCTATTAAAAGTATATGTTTATAAATCATGGGCGTGTAAATTAGCCCTGCTGTAAAAACACTCTAAAAATTAACGTCAGTAAGGTAAGCTATTTTTAAAAAGAATATTATCTTAGAGAGGTTTTAAAAGAAATAAGGGAAAAAGGTTCTTTTTGTTTCGGACGTATTTTATATATTTATTTGTGTGTGTTTTAGCTTTTATGCGTTGCTTTTTTAACAGCATGTTGTAAACTATTCAACAGTTTGAACAGTTTTTATCTAAATTAGTCTGGACTAAATTTGAATATTAGCTTTACGTTGAGAATAATCATAATGTAATACAAATCTCCTTCGCAGTATTGGCATTTTAAGTGCCTATTATAAACTGATTCAAAGACTTTTACAAATATTGGTGTTTCAATGGAAATATTTCCAATTCCGTGTGAATAATTAACCAATATTTCTTTATAAGCTTATTTCGTAAAATTTTTATCAGTAATTGATTTTCAGTTTATTGTAATTTTGAATAGATTTGGATTTTGTTGATTTTGCATTGAAAATGTGTACAGCGTAATTCTGATAGTCTGGAAAAATTAGGATTTAATTTGAAATGTATACAGAACACCGATAAAACCGTTATGATATAAATATTTTTAACCCAATTAAATAATTTAATTGATATTGACATTCCTTTAACACATTTTCAGCCAATACTACATTAAAATTATTTTTCTTCGTAAATTGTGTATCAGTTAACACTTATGATTGGAACTTAATATAGAATAAATTAAAATTATACTGATTTTAAGTTATAAATATTTACAGTACAAACCCAGTGTACTGTATCAATTAGCACTTAAGTCAGAACATTTACAACATAACGCTAATATCACGAAAACTTTCACATTTCATTGCACTCATCAACTAAATTAAGGAATTTCACTAACATTAGTTTCTATAGAACATATTTACAATTTTTGTCAGCATCTCTTTAAAATTGGTTTTAAATCAGTATTTTTTTCCTGCTTCTACTGAACTAAGATAAGGTGAAATTCCGTAATATCCATGAAAGTGATTGAATTGGGAACAAAGTGCTGCATTTGTAATATAATGAAATAAGTAGCCTCATAATTGGCATCTGCAATTGAATCAAATAATTTCGGTGACGTTCGCGTTTTGTTGTTTCAATTTTATTGTTTCAATTTTATGTAACAACTAGCTAACCTACCGGTGTTGCCCGAGTCCGACAAAAAATAGTGCGAATTGCGAAAAAGCTCTCAAAATCAAAATAAGAAATAACGAAAACTTTAAAAATCGCTACACGAATTTCGAACAGACTTCATCGAAAGAGAAAAGAGATTACTGTACTGGGTTAGAAGATTGAAACTGGATTCCTTTTACTAAAGTGCAAAGTTGTAGCTAATCGTGAAAAACACTAAAAATCACATAAAAAATTCACGAAAAAGTCGAAAATTCTTGTACGAAATCCGAATAAACGTTATTGAAAAGGGGGCAGAATTTACAATATTAGGTCAAAATTGAATACAAAAAAATCGCAGTGGATCGCGATAAAACGTAAGAATCGCATTGAGAATCGCAAATAATTTCTAAAATCATGAAAGTCAAAATTTACTATATTTCGATACATGTTTCGAATCTAATTCCTTTGATGAATGTCAAGCCGTGAAACGTGGGAAAACATCGCTAAAATATCGCGATAAAAAACGGTTAAATAGCAAAAAATTGCACAGGGGAAAACTTATTATATTAGGTCAAATGTTTGAAACCGAATTCCTTTTCCGCATCTCAAAAAATCACTGCGAAATCTAAAAAGAGAAAATAAACGCTAAAAAATTGCATTGAAAATCGCAACAGTTCAAAAATAGCAGAGCAGAACATTTACCATAATAGGCTAAATGTTTGAAACCGAATTCCTTTTTCGTATCTCAAAAAATTACCGCGAACTCTAAAAAAAGACTACAAACACTAAAAAGTTGCACTGAAAATCGCATTAAAAATCACTACACTTCAAAAATAACAGAGCAGAACATTTATCATAATAGGCTAAAGGTTTCAAGCCAAATGCCTATTAGGCTACAAGCTTGATACATAATTCCTTTTAAAAATGTGAAAAAAAAACATTGTGAAACCCGAAAAATTGCATTAAAAACTGCAAAATACTAAAACATCTCTACGATAAAAATTTACTATTAAGGGATAAAACATTTCAATCAATAAATATGCCGCATTAGGCAAAAAGTTTTAAATCAAAATCAGTTTCCGAATGCTAAAAAATCACCATGAAACTCGTAGAACGGCTAAAAATTACATTGAAAATTGCATTAAAAATCATTAAATGTTTGAAAGTCACTGCTGTAAAAATTTAATATTAAGGGGGGGAACATTGCAATCGGAAAGAACAATAACTTGAATAACAAAAAATGGACACGGAACGTCAAAAATCTCTAAAAATTGTTAAAAGTCCCATTGCATTAAAAATTCATAAAATTAAAAAAAACCTAGAGGACAAAATGTACTATATTCGGCTAAAAGTTAGAAACCGAAATCCTTTTACCAATGTTAAAAAATTGCCGCAGAAATCGAAAAATCGCTAAAAACCACTAAAATTCAAAAATAGCGAAAGACAAAATTTACTATGGTGCGATAAAAATTAGATACCAAATTCCTCTACCGAATATCAAAAAATGACCGTGGAACTCGAAAAATGCATTCAAAGTCTCTGAATATTCAAACATATTAGCGGACATAATTTACTGTAATGGGGTAAATTATTGTTATATGAATTTTTTTTCATTAATTACAAAAATTCGACTCAAAACACTGTAATCGGAAATCTTTCAAGAATGAAAAAAATCGACGTGAAACGTAAAAAATCTTGAAAAAACGCTAAAAATACCAATAAATTTTGCTAAAAATCAAAAATCGTTTATAGCAAAATTTATTATTAGGCTAAAAATTTGAAACAAAATTTATTTTCTGAATGTGAAAAAATCGTCTTGAGACTCGAAAAAACTCTAAAAATCACATTGAAAAATGCATTAAAAATCGCTTAAAATTTAAAAATAGCAGGAGACAAAAGTTACATTAATGGAGTAAAATATTAAGTAGTAAGTAAGTAAATGGAGTGAATTCTTTCATAAATTACGAAATCGACGCAAAGCGCAAAGATAAAAACTAAAAATCGCTAATTATCGCATTAAAAATCGCTAAAATTAAAAAATCGTAGAGGAAAAAAATTACTTATATTAATCTAAAATGTTGAAAACGAATTACTTTTACCAATGTCAAAAAACCGCTGCGGTATTAATACATTCCCAAAAAATCGTATTGCAAATCGCATTAAAAAAAGCTAAATATTCAAAAATCGCATAGGTCAAAATTTGCTATAATAAGGTAAAACATTATAATCGGAAATCTTTTATAAATGAAAAACAATCGACGCGGAACGCAAAAAATCTCAAAATATTGCATTGAAAATCACATTAAAAATCGCTAAATATTCAAAAATCGCAGGGGTAAAATTTTACTATAATAGGGTAAAACACTGTAATCGGAAATCTTTTGTGAATGACAAAAAAATCAACGCGGGATGTAAAAATCTCGAAATATCGCTGAAAATCGCATTACAAATAGATAAATGGCAAAATTTACTACATTAGGCTAACAGTTTGAAACCAAATTCCTTTTCCAAATGTCAAAAATCACAGTTTGACTCCAAGAACTGCTAAATACCGCATTGCAAATCACATTAAAAATAGCTAAATATTAAAATATCGCAGGCGTCAAAATTTACTTTCATTGTAATTGGAAAGCTTTCATGAATCACAAAAACTCGATGCAAAAAGTAAAAAATAAGGAAAATTGCTAAAAATCGCATTGGAAATTGCGCTAAAAATCGCATTAAAAATCGCTAAAATTCAAAATTCGTAGAAGGTAAAATTTATTATATTAGGCTAAATTTTTTAAACCAGATTCCTTCCCGAATGTCAGAAAATTGCCGTGGGACTCGAAAAACTGCTAAAAACCGCATTGAAAAATTTATTAATAACTGCTAAATATAAAAATATCCGAGGAGTGGAAATTTACTCTAATCCGGTAAAATTTTGCAATCGTAAATCTTTCATGAATTACAAAAAATCGACGTTGAACATAAAAAATTGCTAAAAATAGCATTAAAAATCGCTAAAATTCAAAATCCGTATATGGTGAAATTTACTATATTAGGCTAAAAGTTTAAAACCAAATTCCTTTTTTGAATGCAAAAAAAAAAAAAATCCCTGTGCGGAGCGAAAAAATGCTAAAAATCGCATTCAAAGATGTATTAAGAATCATTAAATATTAAAAAATAGCAGAAGTCAAAATTTACTCTAATAGGTAAAATATTGTAACCGGATATCTTCTGTGAATGATAAAAAAATCGAAGCGGCACGTAAAAAATCTTGAAAAATACCATTAAAAATTGCTAAAATTCAAAATCGTAAATTTCGAAATTTACTGTATTCGGCGAAAAGTTTGAAACCAAGTGTTATTTCCGAATGTCAAAAAATCGCCGTAGATTTCGAAAAGCGCTAAAAATCGCAGTGGTCGAAATTTACTCTTATGGCGTAAAACATTGTAATTCTAAATATTTCAAGAATGACAACAAATTGACGCTAAACGCAAAAAATCTCGAAAAATCGCATTAAAAATTGCTGAAATTAAAAAATCGCAGCAGACAAAATTTAGTACATTGGACGTCATCTCTTGTAACAAAATCTTCAACGAACAATATATGATGAATCATTGGCACGGAACATTTGAGCTAGCCTTTTGCTCGACTTCTATAGTAGGTCCCTGGTTCAAACCCAACCAATGCAATTTCCTTACATCTACAAAAATTGTTGCCAAACATTCAAAATGCACAATAAAAAATTTTCCACAGCAATTAATTTTCAATTGGAGATTTATACTTGATAAATGAAAATAAAATGAAAAGTTTCAAGTAATTAAAAGAAAATCAATATACGTCATATTTGAAGTATAGCTGATTTTTCAAAAATTTAAAAATAATACAAAGAATATGAATATGAGTAAGTGAAAAAGCAGATAAATATGGCATCATACTTGAAATAAAAGGAACAAGTTTTCAAATATTTGTAAATGATACAAGGAGCATCAATATAAATACAGAAAGCAGGTAAATATGACGTGGTATTTAAAATGAATATATGGTTAATGTATCGCTTTTACAAGAGAAATTGATGTCGTGAACAGTTTTCCGTTTATAAAATATGGATTTTCATTTCTCTTTTAATTTTTTTTCAAGAACCAAGACTGTATGCATTTAGGATTCGGAAACATTTTTTTTTTTTTATACTTGTATAAAAGCAAAATTCTTTTAACGATTTCAATAATTTAAAAAAGCATATTTCGCGAGTTTCATGCACTGAAGAAAAAAACAAATAAGTTGACAAGTATTAGTCAGTAAGGAGTTTAATTTTGAAATTAATTTTTCTAATGAAAAATTGTTCCCGGGCGACACCAGGTACTGTACCTAGTAAAATATAAAGACAGTGCAAAAAATATTTCCACCAACACTGAAATATTAGTCATTCCCTAATTGTTTTTTGTCAATTTTTCCTGGGAGAATTTTAGTATTAAACATAGCTCCACTGTTATTAGAACTACTTTTACTAAAATTGTTTAGTATTGTTAAACAAAATCATCCTTCTCTTTATACTTCGAGTAGCAAGAAATTCTGTAAAATTGCAATGTGAAAACAATTAAAAAGGAACTAAAATGCTGCAAATATTGATAAATAAATTTATAAAGAAAAATAGAGAAAATGCAGTTATTTCAAACCAAAGAATAAAAACGAAAAACGAAAAGAACCTTAGGGAATTTGATTGGGATTTTAAAAAGTTATTTATGAGTTTATTTCTAACTACGATTACTCACTCATGATCAAAGCATTTAAAACTACTATAAATTTCTTCAGGTTTAATGCCCCGAATATCAGTTGTTATCCCTTGGGTATATGGCAAATGAAAGAAAGAGGAAAAGAAAAATAGAGAAATGTATATAAATGGAAGTGGCTTAAACGTCTTTTATGTGAGGGATTAATCTAAATATAGCACCAGTACTGCTGAAATATATATATAAGCATTTAAGGTATCTGCCTACGTTCGAAGGGTTTTCTTTTTATTATTATTACAATATTGAATAAATACACGTATATTTAGTCAATTGTAATAACTGAATGATGCAAAGACATAAAATCGTAGCAATATCTTCATAGCATTTTAAAAAGAAAGGGGAATAGAAAAACAGAGAAATGTATATAAATGGAAGTGGCTTAAAGGTCTTTTATATAAGGGATTAATCTAAACATAGTACCAGTACCGCTGAAATATATATATAAGTATTTAAGGTATCTGCCTACGTTTGAAAGTTTTTTTTAATTATTATTACAATATTGAATAAATACACGTATATTTAGTCAATTGTAATAACTGAATGATGGAAAGACATAAAATCGTAGCAATATCTTCATAGCATTTTAAAAAGAAAGGGGAATAGAAAAACAGAGAAATGTATATAAATGGAAGTGGCTTAAAGGTCTTTTATATAAGGGATTAATCTAAATATAGTACCAGTACTGCTGAAATATATATATATAAGCATTTAGGGTATCTACTTACGTTCGGAGCGCTTTTTTAACAAAATGTACAATATTGAATAAATACACATATATTTAGTTCAATTGTAATACCTGAATGATGAAAAGACATAAAATTGCGGTTATATCTTCATAACATTTTTAAAAATTGGGATTTTTGCCATATTTCTAGCAAAATTCCATGCTTACGTCAGACAGCGTACACTCAATTCAACTAAAAATATCTCAGTTTCTTTTGTATTACATACTACTATTACACTTACCTGAGGGGAGGAGTTTTACAATATCGTCAAAGTTAACTGAAATATTTATAAATGAGTCAGAAAAACATACTTTTATTAAAAATTACCATTTTTTTTTTTTATTCGAGTACTTATGATATAAGTATCACATAGAGCTAAGATTCCAATTCAGAACATAGTGAGTGGTATGAAAAGCATTCTGAGAAAATGTCATTGAAATATGCCTAAAAAAATTTATGTAATGAAGTTTACCGAACAAGGAGAAAACGTAAAAATGGATTTTCCAGAAATCGCTTGCAAAGATATCTTTATATCTTTCAGATGCATACAAAATAAATATAGAAGTGTCAATTAAGCTTTAATAGTGTTTTTATGTAAAAAATAAAATAAGAAAATGATGTATAGAAACCTTATTTACACTTTTCTTGGACTTCTTACGCCCACTTTCGTATTTGACTCATTACTTCCTGTTTATTAAATTGGACATAACTCCTCTTCGAGTAATCATAGGATTAAAATTAAAATATATTTAGAATAGTAAAAGATTCAAATAAAACAATAAAAAATGTTCTAAAATGTTTACAAGACGGATATTTTAATGTAAGCATGTATCTTAATGGAAATATTTGCAATCAAATCAAAGAATTTCCCCATTATTGGAGTTTTGTTGGAAGCATTTACAACGTTATATCAACATTTCACTGAATTTTAAACGATATTGTTTTTCTATTTTTGCTTACATATAGCAACAGGAAATTTTAATTTTATTTCTGCATAAATTGATTCACTAGTTGGCTCGCCTGTGCGCTTATTTTATATATACACTTGCACATAACCAAGGCGACCTGAAGGCAATACTCTCCTATGATTGGTCGAAGGAATTTCGTTACTGCTGGTAAATGTTTGTTTACTATTTCGTAGAACAACTTTGTTATCTATTCAGGAATATCTAAACCAATACCACGCTAAGTCATAAAAGATTTTTGTTTTACTTAAGATATAAACTTAAAAATGATTTTTTTAAAAATTAAGATATGAATTTTATTCTCTATATGATGTCTTTAGCCTGCAGTCAGAAATTAGTCGTTTGCTTGGATTTACATGCCTTCTATAAGCAATGCTGCTTTACATCTCATAATATCCTCCAGATACAAGAAAGAATTAACAAATAAAGAACATAACGTATACAATTTTCATTGATTAAATGATTGCTTATTTACACAAAAAAATATTTTAAGACAGAAAAGTAAATCTTACACAGAAACTTGTGTCTTTAAAACACTGCTTTTCGATTTAAAAAAAAAAAAACAATTAAAAAGCAAAGTTAATATTACTTTTTAAAGGCAAACAGAGAGTTTTCACTCACACGCCTCCAACTCAATATATTGCCTACAAACTTTTAAAGATGAAATTAAGTTGAAATATTTATCTTTCTTAACAACATTTGTGTTACTTGGAATTAAAATATATTTATATAAAGTATTTATAATTGTATAAATGAAGTAAAGAATTATTTAGATAATATTATCAATATGATCTTTTAAATTGATTTTGTAGTTACATTAAAGGAATTATCAGTTTAAAAAAATTGCTATTGTAATTTGTAATAGATGTACCATTATTTTTTTGAGCCTGAATGAAAGTATTTGAAATTTTTATGCATGTAGGGATAAAATAACATTAAAAAAACCTGTCAGATTTTTCAGGAAGAAAAATTAGGCTTGAGAAATGTTTTAATTGTACATTTAATACGTAAAAGCAGAAAATTAAAACAATGGTCAAAGGAAAACTGTGAAATTCTTTGATTGTATACAGCGTCCCAAAAGTTTATAGATAACGGGTTTTTTTTATTTTCCAATTCAAGCAATTCCAAAACAATTTATAATTATAAATAATAGCAAGACAATAATAATACTATACATAAATTATATTACACAACCATACAACCATACCATTTGTGAGAAAAATTAAAACTTAAATTTGACTGCCCCAAAAGTTTATAGACAACTCATTTCTTCCCTTTAACATTCAAATGTTTAAATCGTTTGTTCTAATCAGTTCAGAACTCTATCTATACTCAAATCAAGAGTTTGAAGAAGTTCTGACTTTAAAGAAAATCAAATTCGTTCAAATTGCACCTTTATATCTTGAAACATTGCATATTGACTCCTTTTAGCATATACGTCTCTAGCTAACCTTCCCCAGAGGTTCTCTATTGGGTTCATGTCAAGACTAAGGGCTGGTCAGCCCATAACAATTATTTGGTTTTGTTTACACCAGTGCATTGTAGAGTTGGACACGAGATTGGAGCAATGGTTTAGCTGGTACATGCATTTGTCCTGCCCTAGCAACTTTCTAAATTGATGTAACTGTACTTCAACCCTTTTCTGGTAATTTCGGAACATTGGCGACCTTTCAAAAAAGGAATATGGGTCGTTCCATTATAAGAAAATGCTGCCCACACCATGAGTGAACCCCGTCCTTGTTGTCTACTAAAAAAAAAGTTCTTGAATCCTAGCAAATATCGTGCCATTAATATGCCCAACCATCGGGGTCATCCAAATTGAATTTCTTTTCTTCACTGACAAGAACACGCAACCGTTCATCTGACCAATTCATGTGATTTCGGGTCCACTGAACACCAGTATATTTCGTTTTGTAAACTTTGGCGAATGACGCATTTTGCGAAAATCAAGAAATGTACTTGTTAGCAACTGTTGGTGGACCATGGTGTGACAGAGTTCTGTCACATATCACCTTTTTCTTCAAAATTAATTTAAATCTTTTTTTGATTTTGTAATATGTTGTTTCCCCTTTTCGTTAAGGTAAAATTTATAATTTAACTCTATGCTTAAAATCCATATCGAATTTTATCTGTTCGTTTTTTTTCTTCCAATAATCTCTTTAATTTAATGCAGTAATTTTCAGTTTATGATTTGTAATCGTTTCTAGCAGATGCAATTTATTTTCCAATAACATTTGAGCCGTTAAATAAAAACAGAAGAGTTAAATGCACCTGCCTTTAATATTAGAATGTATGTTATTTTGTTTGTTCTTTTCATTTGCGTCGCCCACGAAGGAAATAATTCTGTCTCATTCTCTACTTATTTGATAGCAGCTGCAATAAAATGTCAAAAAGTAAAAAGATAGTTTTTGGAAGCGGTCTTTAAATCACTTTTCATGTATGTTAAATTTATTTATCGGTTGGTTAAACATATGCCTTTTTCGGCATTTCGCAATTATAGGTAGCAATCATTTAACGTAATCATTTGTTTTAGATAAACATTGCCAGGTTTGCTGGCGTCGCTTGTATATACATATCTAGAACCTTTATTCCGGCAGTCGCTTTGCATCACGCGTTTTTCATTGTTTTTATCGGGTTGCTAGATTATTTGGGGTATTCATTTGGCTCGCAAATAAACTCTTTGTCTGCTTTTCGTTCACTGTGCTAATGTTTGAAATTGGCGATGATTTGTAACGCCAATTGTTATAAGCTTCTTATGAAATCATTCACTTCTCTCTCTGCTCACAAAGATGTAAGAGCACGTAATTGTTGGCATTGCACTTCGGTGCACTTTTATGTACGGGTTCTCTCTCTCACTTTTAGCACTTGATAGTATAATTCCTTTTAGTAACTTGTTTAAAATGTTAAATAAAAATTGTCAGTTCCTGTAATAATGGTTGGAATTTTAATGCAATTTTAAGAATCCTATCCACTGAACTACACCATACATGGATATTGGCACTGAAATGTTTACTTCTGTAAAATCAGGTGTTGGATTGAAATTAATGTCAAAATTTCTCTGTCTTATCACTTGGTTGTTTTCTTTGGTCATCTAGAACAGGATTTTGCTTCAGATTCTCACCTTTTGACAGAATTCGGTAAAAAATTTGCGCCTTTTAAGCAATCACTTTGAAATTTGATTTTCATTTGAAATATTGTATGCAAGGCGAATGTTTATCTCTGGATTAAATTCCATATATTAATATAGTTACTTGAGTATTTTATTATTTTTATTTCATCATTATGCATTTCCATAATTTATTTCGTCTTTTTCACTCGTTTAGAAAGCTCTTAAATCCAAAAAAATAGTTGTCTATAAACTTTTGGAACGCACTGTAAAAGTATTAAATCTGAATTGCTAGAAGTATTATTAGGTGAATTTATAAAATACAAGCATCATGATTTTTTATAAAAATAACACAATTCGCTTAAAACCATTTATCATTCAGACAGACACAATGAATCACATAAGCTTAATGAAATAACGATATTTGTAAGTACAAAGTTTTTTTTTTTTTTTTTTTTTTTTTTTTCAGAGAATTAATATTTAATTTACACATTTACACAATTATGACATGTCCCCATGTTAAAAATGAAAATAATTACTTGATGGTCACAGTTAAACATTGAAAAATGGAGATTAGAAATTCAACGGAAGTGGGTGAGTAATTCCCCTTTCCCCTTCCTTAGATTACTATTAATGTAAAGAAAAAAAAAGAAAAATATCTTTTTCAAATATGAAGCATGAAAATGCAGATAATTTAATACCAGTCATAGTTTAAGTTTTCATTTCATAATAGATGGCAAAACTGCCGATCTACTACAGCCTTTTCTTTTTTATGTTTCCGTTAAATAAAAATAAAGTTTTCTAAAAGTAATCCACTTTATTTTGTGCAAAATTACACTGAAAAAATTGTTACTGTTTCATACGTTATACTGTGTAATACTGTTGTTATTACGTTAAATTAAATTTCTTAATATTACCCGAAACAATAATTATTAGATCAGCGCAGATTTAAAACAACAGCGATCTTAGACATTAGACATCTTAGCGCATATCGATTTCAGACGTAAATATTTATTTGCATGTAAACCTAATACGATGAAAATAAATAAAATAAAAACTAAAAAAATAAATAATTTTGTTTCCTGTAGCTAGAATGATAGCATTCATAATCACGAAAACGTGAAAAGCGTGAAGTCTATTTCGAAATCGATTTGTGCAAATACCGTGACCTATTTGTACTTATCTGGAAGTCAGTTGGAGACACATTTGGAAGACCCCTGCATCAGGTATTATTATCATAAGTAAACGAGAGAACTTTTCCTTGAAATCATAGTACTTGTAATAACTCTTAAATGGAAATTTGATGCAAAATATCTTTGAAATCACGCATTTCTTCAATAGCACAACATAAAATAAATAAAAAAAAGCAATTTATCAAATTACAACAACCATTTGGAAAACGATTTTTTTAAAGACTAAAATTTAAGACATAAAAAATCGCACGGAGTTGATCATACATTACGTACGCCATGAATTAAACATTAATAGTGTTATTACACGTAAAAAGTGCAAGCCAAAAATATCGCCTGCGACCGTCAGATTTCATGAAACTTAAGTATTATCCACCTGAAACTTGCGTAAATATCCAAGCATTTCAATGGCTGTTCGGGAAAAGGCTTTTCCATCGTCAGATTTCCAAGAAATCTGACGGCCAATTTTAAATGAAATTTCATTCTTAAACTTCTAAACATCCGACACTAGTACTTTTTACACCGTCGGATAGAGAAAAAAATGTACTTTTAAATGCAATTTGTTTGAAAGCTGTATCTCAATTTGTTTCTGAGTTATTAATTTTTTTTGTAGTTTTTATTACTTTTTTGTCATAGTGGCAACAGAAAGTATCCATCGTTGTTGAAATTAAAGGGAAATACAGATTACTGTATAGACCAATCAGAAAACGAATAAATTGCTGATTAAACCAATGAAAACCTTCAGATATGCTTTTGATTTCCCATCCTGACGAGAACAATAACCATTTTTCCAAATGGTTAAAAAAACACATATATTCACCAGTAGTGACGGCTGACGAAACTCGTTCAGCATATATCAGAGGGCAGCACTGCCTCTGTTCGACTTGTCAATGTGCATATATGAAATACTTCAACTGGGCGCTGCAGAAAAAAGAAAGTAGCATAAGTGTCGTCGGAAACAACTTTTTCTGAAAAACTTAATAATAATATTTTTAAAAAGAATACCATCTTTCGAAAGAAAAATAAACGCAGCCATGATCTGATACTTTTCTTTTCTTTGTATTTTGACCAGAAGCGCGAATGTAGATTTTTAAACATTGCAGTAAAAAAGGAAAAACCGGAATGAAATTAAAAACAAAATTTAAAGGGTTAATATTAATATTTTTTAATCGAAGCCGTCGTTTTAAAGGAAAAAGTACGCTGACTATGTGGTATATCTTTTGTTTTCTTTTTTTCGTATTTTGTTCAGTTCAGCAGGTGCACGCTTTGAAAATCGCGAAAAAAACAAGTGTTCGAAGTATCTGAAATAGTTATTTTTGAAACGGTTAATGTAACTATTTTATTAAACGGACTGCACCATTAAAATTTTTAAAGTATATAGATGGGGTTTAGTTCCTTTCGCTTTTCCGTAGCTCAAATAGTAAGATTCCAAAAACGCAAATAAAAGAGAGGGATTTTTTTCTCCCATGCTCTACAGGTATGAAATCTCTAGAAAAATTTTGGAATTCGCCGCAATCAGCAACAGAGCGTTAATTTGCGATTTCCGTTATGGTTTTAAAAATTAATTTAAAAAACATCTAATCCAAAAATCTAAAAAATGGCTTCGTGTTCCATAAGTACATAGAGCTACTTTCCTGCAAAATCTTGTCCACACGTAACACACAAACTTCTTTCCTTATTATTATAGATGAACTTATAAAGAAAGTGAAAAATATATTTTATTTTTAAACAAGCAGCAAAAAACAAAAGGAGAAAAGGAGAAAAAACTTCTCTGGAATTTGGCTGGAAGTATAAAAAGTCGTTTCTAACTGCAATTTTTCATTCGCCATCAAAGCAATTATGTACCAAATGTATGTAAGTATGAAACACATACTTTGCTGTAAGTATCAAATTGTTTACTTCTTCAAGTTTAATGCCCCGAATAGCAATTGCTATCCCATGGGCATGCAGTAAGTGAACGGGAGACGTAGAAATGTAAGTGAACGGAGGAAAAAAGAGAAATAGAGAAATGCATAAAAACTGAAGTTGAACGAAACTCTTTTATTTAAAGAAGGACATCATCTTTGTTATTTTAAATGCTTTAAACAAACCCAGAAAATTTTAAAAATTGTCAGCAAAGTTATAAAAGAGATTAACTGAGATTTTGTATAGTAATTTAATCCTGTCGACCATGAATTACTTTTTAATGGACAAAAAAAAATTTGCACTTAGAATAGATATATAATGCACTACTAAGGAAACATAATATATATATATATATATTTAATACAGATTCTTTTCACAAAACTTCAAAAGAAATCTTATATGAAGTTTACAAGCAATAAAAAATTATCATTAATAGACACGTTCCATGCTTTTAGTTGCAAAACCTTTCAAGTTTTTCTAGTTTGTATACTTGTTCCTTAGTTATTCCCACCAATATTTATACATATGCCTGTGCATACACAAATATATCTATAAATATATATAATAATGCATAATTTATTATTATCGGGCTTTCTTTTAATTTTCTATATGTACTTAAATGAGTTTTTCATTTTTAATTTAAAATCAATGCATTCAATGCTGTGGTAAAGTTCGTGGCTATTCTCCAAACTAATATGAATTAATGCATTTTTTTCAACACGTTGATATTCTTGCCGACTGATGATTGAACACTCACGTGTTGCTTTTTTTCTCTTTCTATCATCCTATTTCTTCATTCCATTTCTGTTCCATTTTATTATTAAATCCCTGTTATTTCATTTTGTTTGGCATCATCAATCCTTAAAATATTTATGATTCTTAATGTACTGAGATTTCTTAGCAGGATTTGTTTAAGTTGTTTTCTGCATCTATATTTTTTACTATAACAATTGATCTAAAATATTATTATCTGCCATCTTTACATAAGAGATCCGGTCATTTTCGTTACACGAAAAGCTGTATATATATATATATATATATATATATATATATATATTAGTGCAAGTGTGTCGTGAGACAAAAGTGATCTAAAGATGCACGTCACCTGATGCTTCAACAATTACACGGCAGAAGAAGGTGGATAATAAACTAAATATTATGTTATTTCTTTATACATTTATTGTCGTTTGAATAGATCCCTTTCACTATCATTCTATAATTAAAATTTTCTGTGTCGATAGATTCTGCATTCCTCATCGCTATGCTCTATCACCATTTCATACTTCTATATATTGAATTATCTCTTTGGTTCCATTAAATGTCTCGTAGTAAGAATTCATAATTGATTATCTTAAACAGATATTTATAATTGCATTTATTTTTTTCTTCATTTAACAGTAAAATAATTATGTAATAAATAAAAGATAGTATTTTTCTTCTAAACACTTTTAATCAATTCATTTAATGAAAGTATAAGTTTATTTAATGAAAAATAAAGGGTTTTTCAGATGGAATATTTTATTATTCAAAATCTTCTCTAATATGGTTGAGTAATTACGTATTTAAATACACAAATATCGATATATTGAATAAAACTCGACAAAATAATGAAAAAGTCTTTGGTGTTTTATATTCTCAACAACCAACTTTTACTATTACTTTTAACAATATGTTGTAACAAACCAATACTGGAGCAATACCGAGTTAACATTCTGCACTAATGCTCCAATACTGTGATAGCAACATTTCGAAAACATATTACAAACAGGAATGTTGCTTACTAATATTTCTTCAATGTTTGTTAAATATCTACGATATATTTGTCAACATTTTATACATTTAATAAAACTTGAAATTGTAAACTATATTAAAATATGGTGAACTAATTAAATTACATTGAAAATATTTCTAATGAAACTATGCTATTAACACTGTGTTGACCGAATAAGAGTAGTTACAAGAGTCGTGTTTATAAAATCAAACGTTATTGACAAAATACGTGTACTAATTCTTTAGTTCCACCCGCACAATTTTTCTTGTGTAAAATATTGTCTAGGTTTTACCAGAAAGAATACGTATTTATATCATGTTCAGTAACGTACTTTTAATCTTTTAAGAAGATTAGTTTAGCTGTCAGGATGAGGAGGTTTTGAAGTTCTAGGTTATATATAAGGTGAAACGAGATTAGAGGGCTGATATCATATTAAGCGTTAGTGTTATGAGGCAAGTAATTTCCAGCAAGATTCAACCAAGGTCGACCAAAAGACTAATGTTTCCAACATTTAGCAAGAAAAAAAATACATTTTTAAATTACATTTTTACTACGTACCTATTTATGTTTTTTCAATTAAAGAAACATCATAGAATCATAATATATGCACTTTAAAAAAATAATATTGCATGAAAATAAACATTGCACTAAAGTATAAGCAATATTATTCAGTTAGTAATCTATTGGTGTTCATTGCGTTGCTTTTTTGCAAATATTGTTTTTGAAAAAACTATTTTAAAGAACGCATAATTTAAGATATCTAATCTATGAACACATAGCTTGTTCTGATGAAATGTTTATTTATATAAGTTCACAAAATAAAAAATACATATATATGAAATTAGTAAATAAAATTTTATTGTGTATTTTGGTTGAGTATCTTTGAAATTACATTTGTACGTTTATACTGTTGTATGAAAATTGCAAGCATTTGTACACATCAATATATATTTTTCCATTTTTTTCACGCATGCGATTTCATTTTAATTGTATATAAATATATGTGTGTATATATATGTACCACTTAATACATTAATTATCACTATATATATTGTTCTTTAAAGAGTTCAATTTCAAGTTCTGCAGTGAGTCGCATTATAACCTGGAGAACGAGTAAATTAATTTGAAAAATATACAAATAATACTTTGTCCAATTTTTCACATGAATTAGCCAAAACGCGTAACTTAATATTACTTGATTATTTCGCAACGAAGATCTCTTGCATTTCCTTGCATCAGATCCAATGATAAAACAAAATTATCGAAAGGGCGGTTTACGTGCAAACAAGGCATCTGCAATATTTTATTAACGCAACGAAAGCAATCCGGACAATTATCCAGCGTGGAAGAAAACCCTCTTCATTACAAAAAAAAAAAAAAAAAAAAAAAAAAAAAACTTTCAGTTTTCTAATATTTATATTGTTAAAGTAGCTGCACAGCTGTTCTTAATGTTTCTTTTTATTATTAAAAAACAGTATTTTGAATACAATCATAAATATTTCAGTTTTGCATTTATATCTTCCAAAAATAGAATTCACACGAGCACAGATCGCATGAACCATTGAGGTCTGAACGAATAAGTTTCGTGTAAGTAGACGATGCTTTTTCAAAACTATTTTTCCGGGATAGAAATTCCTTACTATTCCTAGTTTTAAATATTTGGTGTATTACTTGTGAAAAATACATTTGTAGAGCATATTTTCTGACTTTTAATCTTTAAAAATGAGTTATTAAACATTTGAGAGAACAGACAATCAACGAAAAACCAAATATAATAATCTTCGGTTGCAATCTTTGGTATATCCCAATATATACTATGTACTGTAAATTGTCGTTTATAAAATATCCCTAAAATTTTAATATATATATAATTTCTCTTAACTTTAAATTTATTCAACGATGAAATTTTCATCTTTTTGTCATCTTATGCTTTTTTCTTTTATTTTTTTCTCTTATCAACACTTTCTAATATAGTTGAAATGCGATAATGAATTAAAAGTTTGTGTGGAAAACCGAACACTTGAAAACAAACGTTTAAGCACACAATATCCAAATGATGCACCGTGAAAACGGACATGCGTACGGTTCGTAAGTAACTTGGACTTGTATCATCACTTTCAATAAAAGTAAAAATGACAACCTCAAAAGTGTGTTCAGTTGAAACTTGCACAAATTCTGTTTGCCTGACCGTCTTTAACGGACAGTGTCCGTGTGTGCCTATCTGTCTGCCTGTCCGTCTCTCCGCGCTCAAACTCTCGTAAATATAATTATATTGCCAAGTAATTTATACATTTTATTTGAAGTTTATCATGGTATGTTCGATATTTAAAATGAAGTGAGTAGCATTCATAGTTCGTTTGCAGGGGGAAACTGATACATCACTTGGGAACACTACACTACAAAATACTTACTACAGAATATGGTGTGAATAACATTTATCGTTCATTTACAGTAATATACAAAAGAATTCGGTTACAATTTTCTATGAACAAAAACGTTTGAAAGTGAATTTTGAATTAGAGTATGTTTTTTAACTTTAACTAATTTTTACATATTACTTGATAAGTATAAATTTTATATATCATATACAGGCCTTCTCAAAAGAATTCGAGCATTTTTCCACTATTGGCGGAAATTCCTGAAAAGAAATTCCCAACTGTGTTATGCGTTTCCTAACTAAACTGAAATTTTACATATTATATAATATATATACAAATATATAGATCATATACACGGTTGCACAAAAGAATTCGGCTATTCTTCCATCTATATATGGTAATTTCTTAGATTGTGTTTGAAAATGTGTCATGCGTTTTCGAAATTGTTTACTTAGACAACTTAATTTAGCTTTAATTTTTATGCAACTATATCATGGACTCAAATACAGCTATAAACTCTATAGATAAGGAAAAAATTATAAACTAAAAATCTCCATAACAGTTATCATCTGCAAATACTTTAAGTATTCATTTCATTAAAATTTTGAATGGTGCATTTTTGTAAACATATTGGTGTCATCATCATGAATATTGTTTGAAATATAACAACGAAATTATTTTATAGTATGTTATCTAGAGAAATTCTAAAATTGTAAATGCATGTATATAATATTAATTTAAAATAATTCCCGCGTTACAAATTTCTATGTGGTCATCCTATAATCTCTTAATTAGGGATAGTAACATTAACAGTAGCACACACACAAAAAAATTAATTATCTATTTAATTATAAATTCTGATTTATTTTTTGAACATGGTATGTGGTCACTAAATGTTTTGTTACAGCTGTCCTTCCCTCTAACCCTATTAATTTTCTGAATGCCAGTTCATTCCATGGAGGGATTGATTACAATATGTATTTCAAAATCTCTTGCTGCCAATTGATTAAATGTTCTGATTGTTTCATTAACATACAAATTTTTCATTACAATTTCCACACACTATGAGCTTATTCTCCTATGAAGAAAATAACTGTAAATAATCTGTACAATAAACTTTGTAAAACTTTATCTGATTTTAAGGTGGGTGATGTCTAATGTGCGTTGCTAGATGGGGCTTGTAGAGATTTATCCTTTGCCTCCTCGGGAGGCCTAGGGTAAACCTCCTCCGCAAAAGTTTACGGAGCACGCTTTAATTACCTTTTCCTCCCCAAAGATCAAGAGGGGTGGGGTGTGAAAGTTGAAGGGACAGATATGGCGCATTCGCGTCTTGCTGCCTTTTTTTTCTTTGGCGGTCAGCGAACGGGGCTTCGCCAAAGCACTGAACTTTCCAATAGGTAGCAAAAGCAGAATTAGGACAATTTTTTAAACGAGCCGGGCCGACATAAAAATTTAAACGAAACCGATAAAATATGCAGGGCCCTACTAAGAGTATAGATGACACTAGGGCAAGCATCATTCTGCTGGTGTTGGTGGTTGGTGGGGGGGGGGGGGCTTCTATCTATCTATAGAATTTTCTTGTGAATAATGTGGAAGTGGTTAGTACTAAACTTCATACATATATGTATGCATAAATTTTGTACCCGATACTGCTCACATCTACATACAGGGTATCACAAAAAGATGGTCACAACTTTAAGGCTGTTCTCAACTGCTCTGCTCAACAAGCGCAAAACGTTTTGACACATTTATAGATTTGTTTTTTAACGGAAAGATATAAAATTGGAAGACCTGAATATGGAAGCGATTTAGAATCGAACTGTGTTTTCGATTTCTTGATAAATAAATTACCTATTGAATTCTAAGCGATTTTGATCCCTTGACAAGCACGCTTTTCACCTTTTCATGAGTGATTATTCTTCTTTCGCGCGAAAATTCGGTTCAAAACGCCTACTGGCCCACTTTGACACTACTTTCTGAAAGAGCTATTACGTTTGCAAAAAAACGAAAAAAACAGCTTAATTACATAGTTTCTGAGCAACAACATCTGCTCGATTCATGCATTTCCGAACAAAAATAAGTTAAAACTTATGTCATAAAGTTGTGCTTTTGGATTTCAGAACAGCCTTAAGAAAAAATACTAGTAGGACAATAGTAGAAAAAATGATAAATTGGTTGACACGAATATTTGTTTGCAAACTTTTACTTTATATGTTATAAGATGTCTAAAAGGAGAATGCCACAAATTGGTCATCATTAATGATTTAACATGCCGCATTTCGAGGAAAACGTTAAGGATGTTCTCAAATCCGAAAGGGCAACTTTCTGACATAAGTTTTAATTTATTTTTGTTCGAAAATGCATGAAACTAGGTGGTGCTGTTGTTCAGAAACTATGTAATCGAGCTGTTTTTTTTTTTTTTTTTGTTTTTTTTTTTGTTTTTTTTTTTGTTTTTTTTTTGGAAACGCAATACATTTTTTATAAAATAGAGTCAAAGTGGCCGTTTTGAACCGAATTTCCGGGCGAAGGGAGAAAAAACACTCAAGAGCGGGCCAAAAACGTGTTTGTCACGTGATCAAAATAGCTTATAACTCAATAGGTAATTTATTGATTTAAAAAAAAAAGGGGAAACACAGTTCAATTCCAAATTGCTTCCATGGTCAGGCATTCCAATTTTATAGCTTTCCGTTAAAAAATGAATTTGTAAATGTGTTAAACGTTTTGCGCTTGTTGAGCAGAGCAGTTAAGAACATCCTTAATGTAGAATTTCTTTTGAAAACAATGGCATACTAATAAATTTTAATCATTAGTTTTCTAATGATACAGTTTGTTTTTTGCATGGGTGTTGTGTGTTGGGGGGGGGGGGGGTCGTATACTGGAATCAGAAGGGGGACCGCACTCCCTTCCTAAATGTTTGAAATATATGAATTTTGGTCAATTTATATCATTTGACACATTTTAATGAAAATCCTGATTATTCTCATGGGCCCCGGCGGCGGCCCCGCATGCCCCTCCATAAGTCGGAAAATATGAAACTGAATATATGAATATGCTGACAATACTGAAAATATGAAACTTTTGTCATGGATATGACTTGGATATGATATGACTGATATGACACGAAATATTATAATAATTGTACGAAATATTGTTATAAGACGAAATATTTTTAATTTCTCAATAGACGGTTAGAAAAAGTATTTCCTGTAAAAAGCAACAAACGGATTTTTGTCTTTTAAAAGCATTTTCTAACGGATTTTTGGACAGTAATATCTTTAGTTTAAAAATAAATATAAGTATATACATATGTATCAAAATCTCGAGGAATGAAAAAATATTTTATAATATTTTAAAAACTGATTCTTACATATATATATATATATTTTTTTTTTTTTTAACAATGATTAAAACCGCTTACGATAAATTACCAGAACATATAATGTTTTTATCAGGATCTGAAAAAAAATCTCTTTAAATGCATATTTTTTTAAACACAATTTTAGGTACCTAAGCTCTTTTTATTTCAAAATTGACAGATACCAACACTTTTATACACTCATGCTCATAAATTAAGGATGAAATATGAACATTTACATTGAATAATTTTAACCCCTGAACTGTTTCATTTTTTGACGCCATAAAAGAAAAATAGAGAAGAACAACACTCAATCCGAACTAAACTATCTGCCTTATATAATCTAAATATGTGTGACAATTAATAAAGAGGAGTATTAAAGTTACAAATTAGTGGCATCCAAAAGTTTTTAGTGACAAAATAAGCAAAGTCTTCTTGCCCGAACGTAATTCGACAAAAGAGTTAAGTGGCTAACAGCGCATTTTCAAATTATACTAACTTATTTTTTCCTAATTTGGTAGTCATCTATAAAAGGAAACTTTTTGTATTAAAAAAAAAACAGTTGAATAGCGGGAAAATTAAAAAAGATATCGGTGACATAATCAGCTGAATTTCAGTTGGTTTCTAAAAATAGCTAGATGATAAGGGATTTTTCACAAATTATTAGTCAGCTCATTGTATCGCCGATATATTTCTGAATTTTCACGATATTCCACTGACCTTTTTATATATATTGCCCTATATAGTTAGTTACCAAAATTGGAAAAAAGTTCGTTTTATATATAAATATTAGCATCATTCGTCCGTAACTCATCAAATATTCAATACTAGCAGACCCGACCGGCGTTGCCCGGGTTTGTAAATAATAACCTTAAACAAAACTCAAGTTTGTATGATTTTATATCGTTTGAAATTCTTTTAAATGAAACTAATTTCGGAGTCCCCATTGTCTTCCGCAGCGTCTAGTGTGTTCCCAACATTTCTTTCCGAACGAACCTGTAACCCGGGTCCCCGCTATATATGGCAGCGTGTACCGGAAGTGCCCCGCACGTGCCGGAGACAATCGAAAACCAAGCTGAGTGAGCGAAACCTCGTAGTAATCAAACCGATAGAATTCAAAAAAAGAATGCCCCATTAATCATTAATGTTAAATTGTTGGTAACTGAAGTCTAAGGGTAAAATTTCATAATACAGAGAGTAGCTGAATTGCAATCTAAATTGAATGAACCAGATCCCGTTGAAATTGGCCCCTTAGAACCCGAGGAAAGAATGCGTCCCCAAGCGGTGGAAGATGCCTCCTCCCCTTATAAATTTCATGAATTACTTTTAACATTAACGCGATATTTAATAAACGGATGAAATCCCTTATCTAAAGTTACCTTTAAAGTAACGTGATTTTTAATTTACGGCTGTAGTGAGTAGACGTAAGTTGATGCTGAAAAAGGAGATTAATGTTCGAAAAATGTGGCAGCTGAGATATAAAGAAAGACCGGGCAAAATTAAGCATAGGGTATGAATTAATCATTAGAATAATATTGTTAAAGATTATGCGCAAGAAATGGGGTAAATGCTTTAAAAGGGTCCCTAGGGCCCCCAAAAATATATGTGGGTGTTGGTCTAGGGAGAAGAGTCCGAGATTCAATTTTAACATTATGCAATGAAACGATGATAAAATTAGGGGTTGAAAAATGCACTGCACACAAAGAGTTCAAGTGGCCCCTCATCGAGCCAAACGGGACCCTAGGTTGCCCCAAGATTTTAACTGGAATATATAAACAGGAAAATAACTAAATGGAAAAATGAAGCATCAAAAAAGAAAATTAAGAGGGGCAATTTATTGACAATTTATACTGCAAAAGCTTCAAGAAGTTGTTAGCCTAAGAAGTTGTTAGAAGAAAAAGCTAGTGAATCGGACCATTTTTATAGGAGCTACAATAGAAAGGGGGGGGGGCAAAATGGGCCAACAAATAGTTGAAAAAGGGCCCTAACATGAAAACATGTTAAAATGTCTTAGTACTTAGCTCTTTAGAGCTTCAATTAGTCAAAATGCAGATAGGGTATGAATTATTTGTTAGAATAATATTTTAAAGAAATGCACAAAATATTGGGTAAATGTTCTAAAAAGGGCCCTGGACCTCCAATAAAAATATAAGGGTGTGGCCCAGGAATAAGAACCCAAGACTCAACTATAAAATTATTCGCTTAGAAGTGAGAAAATTAGGGGGTGAAAAAGGCTTGACGCTCAAAAAGTTCAATGGGTCCTGTATCGGGACCTGCGATTTCCTAGGGGACCCATGGTTTTAACTGGAATGTAGAAACGGGATAATAATTAAATGGAAAAAGGATCCCAAAAATGAAGGTTGGATTAAAAGAAAGCAATTTACTAACAATTTATTAAATCAAAAACGTCAAGGGACCCTGTATCGGCCCCAAGGGCTCAGGAACATAACTGGAAAGTAGAATGGCGAGAATACCTATATGGTAAAAGCTCCCCCAAAACAAAGAATATTGGATAAAAAGGGGGCAAGTTATTAACAATTTTGTTCATAAAAATATAAAGGGGCCCAGGGGCCCTGTCCCTTAAAAAATTAAAAATTTGAGCTTCAGGTGCATCAGGACCTGTCTTGATTTAACCTCAACTAAATTTTCAGACTTCTACATGCGGTAGATTTTGCAAGCATCGCACACAGACAGACAGAGCGATTTGTTCTTTTATTAGTATAGATTTTCACTTTTAAATTGATGTATAGTGTATCTGCTACACTTGTCATGTTTTCGGAGAGTACTGTTGCATTTCGCTAAAATCTTTATGTCTTATAAATAAAAAAAAATTAATTTTCTTCAGAAATATTTATTTCAAAATACTTGTGCTGTTCTTACACAAAGCATGCAAACAATGTACAGAGCCCACATAATCATATTCTATTGTGACTGACCATTTCAAGTATTTTCTGTTATGCAGGGTAGTTGCAAGTATTATTATCTTTTTTGTTTACTTTATTGTTGAACATTCTAATTGCCCTTGTGACGAAATCTTCTCTAAAAAAAGTTAGGTAGAACATATTCTTTACATTCCCAAAGCTCAGGAATGATTATTCAAGCATTCCTCTAGATATTCATCAAAACGTCTGAAATCGAAAGTGTCCCTTAATTTCCCTTAATTTACAAGCATGTGTATATTGTAAAATGATATAAAACAAAAGTTATAACATTTAATGTCTGTAAGATACTAGAAATTTCTGAAATCGAAAGTGTCCAGTCATTATCCTTCCTTTATAAAACTGTGCGTATTATAAATCTCTCTATTCTAAAAAAAAGTAACTACCGCTGTCACCGCCGCCGCCGCCGGTTTTGAATTTTTTGTGACCGGAAGTCTTTCTTCGTTAATATTAAAAAAACTGTTGCATACAAAAATATGAAAATCGGTAGTATTATAGAAAAATGTTTGATAAACACGCTGATGCAGACAGTTTTCAAATCGAAGAATTATTTTAAGAGATATTTAATGCCAAAGTTGGACAAAATCGTTCCATTAAAAAAGTTTTATAGGAGCAAAAACTGTACACAGGAATTTAATCATTTTTAGACCATTTTATGCGTCAGAATTTCCCGGTGTGCAGATTGCAATTAGTTTCTTAATTTGAATAATTTTTCGAGGTTTTATTTCTATTTTAAATTCAAATTTTCAGCATTTCGAGAGATATTTTTTACAAATTTTAGAAAATTGTATTAATTTAAACTGTTGCCAGCCGTATAAACAGCGCAAACAGTAATGTTTGCTTCAAATTAAAAATTTATTTTACACGTGACTATTATAAACAAAAAATATAAAAAGCAAGAACTCATTGAAAATTACGTCATAAAAACTATAGTCACACGTGAATTTTAAATGAGAAAGAATATTGTATAATAATAAATTCAATAACATGCGTTAGAAGTCCTAAATAGGAGAATTTACGTCATATTACACTTATTACGTAAAATGAACAAAAAATAATATTGCAAAACAGTTTTAATTTAAAAATTGCGCGAGACATTTACTTGACATTTTAAGATGATCATAATATTTCATTTCTAACAAAAGTATTTTGACGTGAATATTAAAAAGAGAAAGAAATGTTTGGTGAAAATTACGTCAGATTCAAATTATAATTCAATCTTCCGAAATCTTTTTAAAGGCGATCAAATTAGCGTGCTGTTAGAGTCTGCGGTGTCTGAACGGGGGTTGACGAGCGTAGCTCGTAGGGGGCAGAGCCCCTTAGGGATACAAAACAAAAATTATAATATTTGATCTCTGTAAGGTACTAGAAATCGTCTAAAATCGAAAGTGCCCGGTCATTATCCTTAATTTATATGCATAGGTGTATCGTAAATGAGATAAAACAAAAATTATAACATTTGAGCTCTGTAAATTACTAGAAAACGTCTGAAATCGAAAGTGTCCGGTCATTAAACTCAAATTGTAAAAATGTGTGTTTTCTAAATGATATAAAACAAAAATTTTAACATTTGAGCTCTGTAAGGTGCTAGAAAACGTCTGGTCATTATCCTTAATTTATAAGCATAGGTGTATTCTAAACGATATAAAACAAAGTCTATAACATTTGAACTCTGTAAGTTACTAGAAAACGTCTGAAATTGAAAGTGTCCGGTCATTATCCTTAATTTATAAAAATGCATGTATTGCAAATGATAGAAAACAAAAATTATAACATTTGAGCTCTGTAAATTACTAGAAAACGTCTGAAATCGAAAGTGTCCGATCATTAACCTCAAATTGTAAAAATGTGTGTTTTCTAAATGATATAAAACAAAAATTTTAACATTTGAGCTCTGTAAGGTGCTAGAAAACGTCTGGTCATTATCCTTAATTTATAAGCATAGGTGTATTCTAAACGATATAAAACAAAATCTATAACATTTGAACTCTGTAAGTTACTAGAAAACGTCTGAAATTGAAAGTGTCCGGTCATTATCCTTAATTTATAAAAATGCATGTATTGCAAATGATAGAAAACAAAAATTATAACATTTGAGCTCTGTAAGTTACTAGCAGAAAAAAAAAATACTTTTAACATATATTTTAGGTTATATTTAATTTTTTATTATAAGGAAAAAAAGAACTATGGATTACTTCTACAAGAGAAAGAAATTAAAAAGAAATTTCCATTAACAATTAAAATATTTACTAGCGTTTCATTCACTAACTATGCGTTTTTTTTCTGAGAAAAATCGCAGTTTAAAGAATTAATGAAATTAATTACTATGCAAAAGAAGAGGTCTGGCGCATTTAATCTCTGCAATTTCATAATTAATTCCTTTTAGATTGTAAAGGGATTGTTTCTTATAAAAAAATACAGAAACAATTTTATTTCGTTCAGTAATATGAATGAATTTAAAAGTATTTTATTCACTGTTTTGAGTAAAATATATGAAGATAAATTCTGTTAATATATTTAATAGATTATGTTACTTTGCGAATTTTAAGTTTGTTAAATACATGCAATGTTTTATATACGTTACCGGCCAAACCTGATTTCAGACCAAACTAATTTATCCTAAAGCGCATAGGATAAACTAGTTTTTCCTAGGCCAAACTAGTTTGGCCTAACGCACATAGGATAAAATAGTTTTTCCTAGGCCAAACTAGTTCATCCTAATGCACATGGGATAAACTAGTTTTTCCTATGCCAAACTAATTTATCCTAACGCGCATAGTATAAACTAGTTTTTCCAACGCCAAACTAGTTTGGCATAACGCACATAGGATAAACTAGCTTAGCCTGCTATTCATCGGTCTTAACTAGTTTATCCTAGGCCGATCTAGTTTATCCTGGGCCAATTCAATTTGGCGTTCTTTTATTGATCCCAACGACCACCATGTCACCAACCTTGCACAAAGCAGTATTGCCATTACCCCTGTATAATATATTTTATTCGATGGGGAGTGAGATATTGCCTCCCCCCCTTATCTTCCCCATTTCATCGCCATCGCTAGCTATAAAATATGTTCCATATAACAAACTATACAATGTAAACTTTAAAAAGGTGTCCGTTTTACTTGAAAGGTGACACGTAATAATAATACAGATGTTACGCGTTCAAAATATACATTTTATTTAAATTTCCTGGTACTTTCGATCTGCAATCGCGCAGCCATCGTCAGGGAATGAATGTAACGGCTATTAGCAAAATATTCCCTGACGATGACTGTAAGATTTCAGAACGAAAGTACTGGGAAATTTTAGATAAAATGCATATTTTAAACTTGTAACATCTCTATTATTATTACCTGCCACCTTTCAAATAAAACGGAGACCTTTTTAAAGTTCATATTGTGCAAAATGACGAAAAAAATTGCATCAGTAGCAAGCATCGGTTTGTTTCATATTAAATTTAGGACGCTTAACTTTATTAACTTTATTTCCCCAGTATCTCATAATTCTCGATATACTGTAATAACTTCCAAATTTTGCCACTAGGAAGGGTTGCCTTCGGTTGTATTAGTTCGGGCCTAATCATTATATTATGCCATTATTGCACTTCCAGAGCTGTATCTATCTTCATTCGGATGTTTTTATTAAGAATAAAGGGACTTTCCGATGACCCTCTACATATACAAAGAGAATAAAATGATAAAAGAAAGCGCACTTCAGGTTTTCCCCCCACTACAATGATCCAATTTCTCCGCTTTATACATTGCTAGCGCTCATGAAAAATATAGGGTTCCCTGACTTCAATGACTCACTTATAGATAAGAATAATCAATGTACGGTGCTGGAAAAAAGTTTAGAGCCATCAACGAAAAAAGTAAATCTCTTACTTTAATGAAAAACTAATATCATTAAAAAATTATACACATAAAGGTATTCAAGTTTTATTACTTGTTTTAAATTTCTATAATATGATAAATAAAATTAAGCAAAAATTAATTTTTACATAACACAACTTGATGGGAAAGTGTTTAGGACCAGTATATTTAACCTCTTCAGTTTCGAAGCTAAAACAATAATACAAATGCTTATTCATTGGTTTTTTCCAAACAAAATGACATCGTAAATGACAGAAAAGATATCTTTTCTGAAATGGATCCTTTAGGTGCTTAGTAATTCAGGTTCAAAAATATGGATCTAAAACTACAAACCCCTTAAAAACATCAATTTATTAACCCTTAACCTAAATTAACACAATCTCAAATTTAAGAGCTTTAAACAATAAATAATCCACAAATCTTCAAAATCTTTTATTGAAAAAGATTTAAGTTAAATACTTATGAAAATTTCTCACTTTCTTGGTCATACTGTCTTTTGGCCTTTTTTAGGCATTTTGCACACTCAGATGAAAATAACATTTATTTTATGTGGGAATCAGCTTAGATCCTGCCATTTATTCGTTCGCTTTGAACGCAAAAATCATTCAGCTATTAAAAAGTGACGTGAAAATGTTTTAAAAAATCGGACATTTTAGTTTTTATAAGGAAAAGAACAGAGGTCCCCGTATAGGGACCAATGGACGGAAGAGATTAAAATTCATTTTACAGATTTAAAAGTTTTATACATTAGTTTTCAGTACCTTGCCTACTTTACCTTAACACAGATGATTTCCAACAGACGGTTTGAAAAGGATTTGGCAATGGGTATTTGATTCCATGTTTCCAAAATGGCTCCTATCGATTCAACAATTCAATCAAACAACTTTCCATTAGCATAAACTTAATGAATCACGATTTCCCACAAGTTTTCTAGGATGTTTAGGTCGGAACTTTTAGCTAGAAAATCCAAAGCTTTAATATTGTTCGCAAATAACCAATTTGAAGACGACACAGACTTGTGAACAGAAGTGTTATCTTGAGTCAAAACCAAATTCTCATCCATAAATTCATCTTTAAGTGGAACAAAATTAATACCAAGAATATCTTGATAAACAAAGAAATTCATCTTTCTCTTGATGAAAACCAAACTTGTTTTTCCTTTTGCATTAAAGCCTGCAAAAACCATTACTGAGTCCACTACATGGCACACGTCTTGAAACTAGATATGGCTCACTTCGTAAATCATAGCAGTAATATCTTAAACCATCTGGTTTATAAACATTGAATGGTTTTTCATCAGTAAACAACGATTTTTGCCACATATTTCATTTTAATAGGTCTCAGAACTCTTAGAATTGAAAAAAATTAAAAAAACAAACCATTTTCAACTTTTGATATCTTAAAATGTATATGGTTTTAAAACACAATTTTTATTGAGATGAAACATAAAAGTACGTTCTTTCATTTCATGCATCTAAAAATTTCCAAGATGCCGAGTTAGCAATTACAGGGGGCTCCAAAATGTCAAATATTTGACGAGCAGAAAATTGGTATAACAGCTTACCCGCACGATTACAAAATAAATTTTGCAACTAGAATGATAATTTTGGTGTCTACTTATACTTAAGATTATAATAATTACCCTGAACCTAAATAAATTTGTATTTAAAGCATTTTTATATTTTAAATATAAAGTTGTATTTAGCTAATACAACATTTTGAAAATTACAACAACATAATCACCTAAAAAATAATTTTTTGAACAATAAAAAGGAAATTTTTGATTCAGTTTATACAGATAAACGTGAAACATATATTTTGAAAATTTCATGAAAAAATATTCAGAAGTTTTTGAGATATCGTGCACGTTATTCCCAAAAATGTCATTTGGAGAAAAATGACTTCAAAGTTTCGGAAACGCTGCTCCAGCTATTGAGCGGGTATAAAAGTCATAACTTCTGTTCTAATGGGAATTTCAAGAAAACAATTCAAGATCAAATATTTAAAATCATACATTTTTTACCGTTTTAGATGCGGAATTTTGACAGAGCTCTGGGATAAATATTACTTATTTAATTCAAAACATTCAGATAGTTTATAACACATAATATAGATTTTAAAGAGTAGGGGGTATCAAATTATGGGAGGAGGTGTCAATAATTTTTTTAGGGGGACGCGATCAAATATTTAAAACCGTGCCGTTTTAGATGCGGATTTTTGATGAGCCTTGCGATAAATAATTCTTAGTTAATATAAAATTTTTAAAAGTGCACTCACCCCTATTTTCGAATATTAATTTCAACAAATATCTTAAATTCTTGCTAATGAAATTTTTTTAGGGGCCGCGATTAAATATTTAAAACCGCTCGCCGCAGCGGTTGACCCACCCGCCCACCCCCAACCGCCGACAGAAACTAATAATAAGCTAGAATTAGCAGGAGTCTTTCGGTAGCTTCATCACCCCGAGCCCTCCCATTCCGCTTTTCGGTGTCTTTAATTTGAGTAATTTCCCTTTTAAATTTGTCCGGTTTCAATTTTTGATTTTTTTTTTTTTTTTTTTTTTTTTTTTTTTTTTAACGTTGCTTTCGCTAGAGAGTCTTTCATTGGGGACGTGGCCGGGGACCTACGAATCTTGCTTCCGCAAAAGAGTCGGACTAGAGTAGAAGAATAAAGGGCTGCGGACGAAGATGGGCCGCTTGCCATGGCGGATTATTAATTATAGGATCGGTCGTTCGCCCCAAGCCCTCCCTTCCCGCTTTTCGGTATCTTTAATTTGAGTAATTTACCTTTTAAATTAAATTTTTGATTTTTTTTTTCAACGTTGCTTTCGCTAGAATGTATAAAGGAAGCTTGCTTCCGCAAAAGAGTCTGAATAGAGTAGAAGAATAAAGGGCTGCGGACGAAGATGGACCGCAGAAGAACCGCCAGGACGGAGAAGGGAAGAACCGATGGGACGAAGAAGAATCGCCGCGGCGAGCGTCCTCTCTTCGTCCGCAGCCCTTTATTCTTCCACTTATTCCGACTCTTCAGCCACATCCCGAGTATAAGACACTCTAGAGGAAGCCAGAATGAAAAAAAAGTTTTCTACCGTTTCAGAAGCGGATTTTTGACAGAGCGCTGGGATAAATATTACTTATTTACTTTCAAATTTCAAAAGTGTATTTACCACTATTTTCGAATAGTAATTTCCACAAATTTCTTAAATTCTTGCTTAAGTCCGCCACCCCCTTGACTAATATAAATACGGAGTTTCATTCAGAAACAACGGAGTTTAACGGAGTTTCATTCAGAAACAATGGAGTTTAACGGAGTTTCATTCAGAAACAGTTTTAAGAATACAATTCACCTCCTGGTGGTGGAATGTGAACTAAAAGATTCGAGAAATTTTTTTTCAGCGCTCCTGCTAAACGGTACAGTAGGCAGCGGATTTCCGGTTCGAGGTTCGTTCAATTTGAGATTGGTTCTTTTTATGAGATTTTGCAGTACAAATTTCAGGTTTATATAAGAATATTATTATGGGCTTCGGCAATGGCGGGCGGTTGAGCTAGTTAACAATAAACCTTTCCAGCTTGCAATAGGGAAAAAAGTAATGGAATCGGGCAACTGGTTCGTGAATTATGTAAAAAATTAAATAAATTTAAAGTTTAAAATTTTTATTTTTATTTTTTGAAACAAAATTTCAAAATTTTTGGAAACTTTTCATGTGAAAAGCATTCTTTATAGAAAACACATTTCTGGGGAAAATTCATTAAAAATGGGCATCTCAAGCAGTCATTGAAGACTGCTAGATTACCGGATAGCAGAACGAATTTCAAAGTATCTAGTCACTTCTATCATAGACATATCTTAAACCATCATTTCGTCATTTTTTAAGTATAATTTGAAAATTACTTAGGAGAAAAATGTAAAATTTCGGATTTCCATCAAGCAAGACTTAATAATTCTAAATCCATAAAAAAATTGTAGGTTGCAATTCAAAATTTTTTTATATTAATTTCATAATTCATAATTCATATCATAAAATTATCAAAATTGCAAATTCAACGTATTTATGTTTGAGTATTTTTGTATTATTGGTAAGCAAAAAATTAGCACATTAGCGGGATAATTTCAGGAGATGCATTTTTGGCCCCGAAACTCTTAAAAAGTCACAATTTTCAATTCGTCTTCTGAATTTTAACACTTAAATTTAAAACCTTTTCTTGTGATATAATTTACATGAAATTTTTTCATATTTTATTCTTACTATACATTTCTGGCAGCGTAGTCTGGGTCTCCCTGGCAACGATCACTTAATTACTACGTATTACACTTTGGAAACATTTGTGAATGTTCCATGTTCCATGGTAATTTTTCTGCCTCTTGGTGCCTTCTATCACCCCTCCTAATTTGTCGGTCAAATTTTGGACCAACCTGTATAGTTTTTTAAAACTAGAGGATTGTATATTTAATTTTAAGTAGCTTTCATTACAAAAAGTATTAGGTAGCTTTCACTACAAAAGTGAAAAGCTACCTATTGTTGCCCTCCGGAGGAAAACACTTCCGGAAAAGTTTGATATATTTTCACCGATCATGACCCCCAGAACCCAAAACCGCCCTCCGTTAAAATGTGACTTATATATATATATATGTACATATATCTGATTTTTGTCATGCTCCTATATTGTCATAACTATAGTATTTATTAACCGATTTGGATGAAATTAATTCAATGCATAGTACATACTAATGTTTCGACCGAGTTCGTTGGCCAGCTTCATCCGCCATCTTGTTTCAAAATGGCGGTCATTTGAAAATTTTGAATTTATTTTTAATTTAAAAAGCGGTGCGAATAAATTAAAAAACGAAAAATAATTTTTTTTCTTAAGAGTTTGACCTTAATACAAGGATTCCGGAGCATATGTTGTTTTCTCTTTATCTTAAAAAATGGATAAGACATAGCAGTTTGAATTTCTAGGGTGGCTGACATTTTCAAACAATCTGATTTTTAATAAGAGTTTTTAAGTATTAAATTTGACAGCGTAAGTCCAAGTTTTTCCTAATCTGATTTTTGTCATGCGATAACTCTAGTATTTATTAACCGATTTGGATGAAATTAATTACATGCATAATACATTCCAATGTCTCTACCGAGTTTGTTAACCAGCTTCATCCGCTGTCGTGTTTCTAAATGGCGGCCATTAAAAAAAAATTTAAAAATTAAATTTAAAAAGCGGTGCGAATAACTTAAAAACTGAAAAATATTTTTCTCTAGGGTGGCTGGCATTTTCAAACAATCTGATTTTTGTCATGCTGTAACTCTCGTATTTATAAACTGATTTGGATGAGATTGATTGTATGCGTAGGGCATACCAACGTCTCGACGGAATTCGTTGGCCTGCTTCATCCGCCATCTTCTTTCAAAATGGCGTCCATTTGAACCGTGCACTGCCGCGCAATGCTTAAATATTATTAATATCCGTTAGCTTTAAATTCTCGCCAAACTTGACGACACTTGGCGATATAGCATCAAATTTGGCGACCAAAAATAAGTATCCATAACTGATGCCAACTAGGCTATAGCTTACTAATTTGGCGAAATTCTCATTTAAATTCAGTATTGACGAATATTCTCTTATCGGGTTCGTCGCATTTTAGCTTTTTAAAATTTGAGTAAAATTAGCTTCGAGTAAAACTTGCAAAATTTAATAAAAAAAGAAATATGAAAGCTACTCTTCCTCCCGGCACTGGCCGAAAAGACTTTTTATTATTATTTTGTGATATTAGTATGCATATGAAGTTTTATTTTTTCCAAATTCAAAAGAATTATTTCGAATCTTTATGCGTTTTCTTCTTAACCTCAAGAAATCAACAAATGTCAAAGGGTGAAGGAAGAACCAGGGATTTAACTTTAGGAAGATATTTCAAATACTCACATCTTTAGTTTCAGATTCAGTAAATGTTTATCTGTCAACAATGTTTACTCAGATGAAAGAAATAATTGAGCATTTCCTTAAATTGAATGAATAATTATTGGAAGATGAATGATGCTTCTTTGAAAATTATTTAAACATGCATTAAAATTACAATTAAACATTACTTTTATTAGTGAAATGTTCAAAATTAAACAAATTCCACAATTTGGGTAATACAAGGAATACATTACGACCGAAAAAAATTATATCGGGCATGGTCATATAATGGTTTGCCCCTTTTATTCCCTTTAATATTTTATTATGACCATACTGGCCAAACACGATTTTATTTTAAATTTGTTTTTACCAAGTTTCATAAATTTTCCTGTTCTTGCAGCTTTTATCTTAAGAAAACATGCAAAAAATATAACAAATTGCAGAATCACGACATTTTAACTTTAGAAATATTTTTCAAATGCTCACTTCTTACCTAGCAACATTTGAATATTTAGTTTCAGATTCAGCAAATATTTATCTGTCAATGATTTTTATACAGAATAACGAAATGAATAACCACTTAAGAAGTTGAGTCCTGCTTCTTAGGAGACTCTTTGAACTTACATTAACACTGGGAAAAAAAAAAACGTTAATTTATGTTTAAAAAAAAAAAAAACACTCGAAATCGATGGATTCGTAGATGCATGCATGCAAACAAAAAATTAATATTTAAACCTGTCTAATGTTGTTTCGATGTTTTTATTCCCTTTAGTTTTTTTTCTGACATACTAGCAAAAATATCATACTTTAAAATTGATTTTACTGAATTTAATGTTTTTAGGTGCGTTCATAATTATATAAATGCGTAGTACCTATGTAATCGTAGCCTGGTTCGTCCATCTGTCCGCATAGGGGAGAGTAGCCATATTTGGACCGCCGCTTTAATTGGACCGTTGCCATTCTGCCGTTAATTACAGGAAGAGACTCCATCTATCGCTGAAATCCTACTCATCAGAATGACGTCACTCATGATTAGGAGAAGCAGCCGCCTACCACGTGCTGTTTTCAGACAATTTAAAAAAACCTAAAGTTAGCTGTTTTGATCTAATTTTTTCCTACTAAACGTAAGTGAATATTTTAAAACTAAGGTAAGTTGTTATGTTTTCATATACATATATGAATTCATCTGTTTATTGCGCATATTTTTGTGATGGAAGACTTTTTACAGTTCTGAAGGGTGGAATTATACTTTTTTGCCATTAAAAGCATAAAATCTCAAACCTTGATGAAAATGTTGAAAAAGACGTAGACAAACTGTCTGGAAGAAAAACACCCGTGGGAGCAAAAGCTGTTAAAGATATAGAAAACAAAAATCAGACAGTAAGTTGTGAAGAAATTGACCTGCAACAAGGCTGCAGCTACAAATCCTCCCCAAAAGCAAAATAAATCATTAGAAATACTATTTATCTTGCTAAATTCAGTTAAATCAAAGTACAGAGGGAGCCAACAAACAGTTGTGGTAACTTCGTCGCCATATAAACTAAAATGAAAAAAACAAACAAAAAAAAAAGAGAGAGAGAGAAAGGAAGTTTTTACAGCACAAAGGCAATTAAAAGTTTTAAAAAATAGGCGTAATGCAATTAGCAAGAAAATGATGGAAGAGAAGAACTACAAACATAATGTAAAGAAAACTTCTGTTGCAAAAAAAAAAAAAAAAGGTCTGAAAATTCAGAATCTAAAAAGAAAAGACTAGACAGTGATGATTGGTTTTGCCTAATTTGTAAGAATAATAAAATAGCAGAAATGATTCAGTATTCAGATTGCCATATACGATTCCATGTTGTGTGCGCTGGAAAACAAAAACAATAAACAAAATTCATGTATAAACTTTGCATCACTCCTTACATGATATTCAAGTAACTGACAATTAGTTCCATAATTTCTATTCTTAAGAGTGTTCTCAAATCCAAAAGGGCAACTTTCTGACATAAGTTTTAATTTATTTTTGTTCTGAAATGCATGAAACTAGCAGGTGTTGTTATTCAGAAACTATGTAATAGAGCTATTTTTTCCGTTTTTTTTGCAAACGCAATAGATCTTTCAAAAAATAGTGTCAAAGATAAAGATGACGTTTTGAACCGAAGTTCCCGAAGGAAGCAGAAAATCCAGTCCGTAAAGGGCGAAAATCGTCTTTGTCACGTGACCAAAGTCGCTTATAACTCAATAGGCAATTTATTGATCCAAAAAATGGAAAAAACAGTTCGATTCCAAATCGCTTCCATGGCCAGGCTTTCTAATTTTATATCTTTCCGCTAAAAAATGAATTTGTAAATGTGTCAAAGCGTTTTGCTCTTGTTGAGCAGATCAGTTAAGAACAGCCTTAATTACTGATAACTTTGATTTATATTTTGAATACATTTTGATTTAAAACAATTACTCTTATTTTCAGATATTTGATTTCATTATATTTCATTGCTGTTATTTTGTTTGATTGTTTCATTAATCGCAAACTTTGCTTTTAGTTAAAATTAGTTATATTCCCTAGTCATTAAAACAACCTGACATTATTTGGTCCAATTTAGGAGACCAGGGGTCCAACTTGGGCGACCAGTTGCTGAATTTGGATGACTTTTGACAAATTTTTCAAATTAAAATAAAATTTAAGATTTTCAAAAAGAAATTGATCTAAATATTTATTTAGTTAGTAGATGAATAGATTGACCCTGTGTAATGATCTTTCGCAGATATTCCAAAAATTAAGTGCAGTGGCCGAGAAGTTCTACTCTCGAAGCTGGTAGACGGGAAGTGCTGGGTTCGAACCCAATCACGCCCGTCGGCCTAATCGTTCGGAGTTTTCGTGGTTTTCTTCGAACCTTGGATTTCCAAGCGTTAATACGGGTTAGGTTCCCTTAGAAAGACCCCACGAAGGGCACTCCTCCCTCTTAGGGCCTATATCCCTCGTGATGATAGTTGGCCGTCATAAACACAACCAAACAACCAACCAAAAATTAAGTGAGTTAACTTATAAGTGAAGTGATCCAAATTCGGCTACTCTCCCCTATAACAGCACAAAAACTACCCAACCGAATAGTTTGAAATTTAATATATGTAATCGTTGCAGAATTTTGTCGAGTCATTTCAAATTTTATGAAAATAGAATCAAAACTTAAAAGATATTAATGAAGGTTTTCTTCATTCTATTAAATCCTAGCAATTAATGCCTATGCGTAATTAATTCAATGATATTCCATGATATGTAATGATTCTAGGTTACCATGATGGTTACGTCCCATTTAAGATGGAGTTATATTATTTCCGTATTACTGAATTTATTATATATAATCGTAATAAGTTTTGTATTCATGCATTTTTGCATAAGAGTGCAACAGCTATTGCACCAAGATCTGAATATTTATAGTCTAGGTATTGTATGAACTCACATCATTTGTCAAGATCGTACGTCAAACGTGACATGCTTCAAACATATTTGCAGCATTATATCAGAGAAGTTTCCAGCAAATGAACGATCAAAGTCTCATTGTTGTTTTACGGGCACATACAATCAAAGGAAAGTATTGTAATTATAATAAAAACGCGATTTTATAAATATATTTGTATAGCTTTACATTTTGAGGATCCCTAAATTCGTTTTAGCTATTTTTACATTAATTCCATACTGTTAAAAATTTGCAGCATTCTGGCAGGTCATTTGACCGTTTTTTTCCGAAAACGGTTAAAACAACCGTAATTTAACACTATTCTGACCATATTATTGGCCATTTTATGGTCAGAATATAGTTAAATTATGGTTATGAAACCGTTTTTTCAAAAAACGGTCGAATGACCTGCCAGAATGCTGCAAAATTTTAAACAGTGCATAGGTATATGTGTATGTATCTTTGTATGTTGAAATTTTTTTGCGTCTTCAAATACCCTGAGTCAGTTTCTTCTGCAATTACTATATTTCGGCATGTATCTATGTGCGAGGGAAACAAAACAGTTGACCAAACTATACTTTCGATTGAATTCCCATTTGTTAGATATATTACAGGCCATTATTGCAAGAACTCCATATACAATTTCGAAGAAATCGGCCGGCTTTTTTTAGTATCTAAACCATTTTTCAACAAATTTTCAACAATTCTGCGACAATAATTACTAAACATTTTCTCTTAAATCTCAATTATTCAAATAAATTATCCTTATTGCTTACAGCTCATTTTATATCAATAAAAAATTACGTTTCACCAGAATGTGACTTAATGTAGTAAAAAGAAAAATATCTTAAGGAACAAAATAAAAATAGTTTTTGAATACAAAATTCGTTTCACCAGAATGCAACTTGATACAGTAAAAAGAGAAATATCTTCAGAAACAAAGTAAAAATAATTTATTATAAATAAAATAATAATTATTTACAATGAATTTAATTAGACTGATAAAAAACAGTATTGAAAATTAAGTTTTATTTTATTGAGAATTTTTTAATTTTTAGGTGCGTTCGTAGTTACATAAATACGTAGCACCTATAGTCGCCGTTCAGTCCGCCTGTCCATCTGTCTGTCTGTTCGTTCGTCCGTCTGTCTGTCTGTCCATCTGTCCGCATGTAACAGCGCAAAAACTAGCCAACTGAATCGTTTGAAATTTTAAATATATAATTGCTGCATAATTTTGTCAAGTTATTTCAAATTTTATGAAAATTGGATGTGTAGTTTAATTACAAGGACTGTCAAAAGTTTTAGATACATTACGGCTAATGGGGAAAAATATTCAAGTGCATTTTAATGATGTTACAGCCTTTCGAACAGAATGAAATTGATATGCACTTATAAAGTGCACTAAAATATACATTCCGTACAATATGCGATGCAAAAAATATTTATAAAACTAGTTATAGTGTGAACGCACCTCATTTGCTACGTTTGACGTGCAATTTCCAACTTGTTTAAATTATTAAGTTAATTTTTTAATTTAGTCAAGATTTTTTAGAAATATTCTGGATTAAGTATAAAGGTAACACTATTTTGTATTTATTTTCACCAAAATTTCCTCTTTGTATGCATATTTTCAGATTTTATCATGCGCGCAAGATGAGAAATTTTTTTTTCATTTTATCACATATATTTTTTAACTTATCATTTCAATATTTATTTATGAATTTACAAGCATATATATATATATATATTTAAATATAAATTTAAATATGAGTTTTATATTTAAATGAAGTTTGATTTTTATTTTTGACTTATCACACAAGTTTTGACGCTTGGAACATAGTGATAATTTTTGCTTTTTCGAAGTATTCAAAGGTATCCTACCCTCTAAGTGAGCTCATATTAAATGAGTTCGACTGTACTTGGATATGTGTAGCAACTCATGCAGTTACAGTGCGTGTAAAAACTTTAAGGACAGCAAAAAATATAATTTTATTTGATAAATTTCAAATCAGATGAAAAAATATTTACTATAATGGGTATCATAAAGTTCAAAAGCTCATAAAAAAGTCAAGAAAATTCCTCTGTAAGTATTTTATTACGAAAATAAAGTAAATGTTTAAAAAAACACTATTTCTGTCTGTGTAAAAACTTTAAGGACAGCAAAATAAAAATAATACGGTAACGAAAAAACGAACTCTTAATATATTATGCATCCACCATCGAGTTTAATGGCTGCAAATATTCTATCTTTCATGGACATTATTAATTTTTGGCACAGTTCGAGACTGGTTATCCATTCATCTTCAATCGTAGATATGAGTTCTGAAGCTGAGAGAAAATGTCTTCAATTTTTATAAATTCGTCTTGCTAGATCTCCCCACAAGTTCTCAATAGGGTTTAGATCGGGACTTCTGGGTGGCCATTGCAACACTTCAATATTTTTCTTCTGAAATCAGAGTTTTGTCTCACGGCTTGTTTGGATAGGCGCGTTATTTTGCTGATAAATCCATTTTTCTCCTGCCAGAAGTGTTGCAACAGGTGAAATATGGTCAGAAAGAGCCTATGAATTAACTTTTCCTGAAAAAAATACAAATTACCCCACGCCGTTGAACAAAAAGCAGCTCCATGTCATAATGAATCCGACACCTAACTGACGTTTTAAAAAAAAATTCTTGTTCTTTTCTCAAATCATGCCAATAATATTTTCAGGCATCAGGATCATCTGAGTTCCATTTCTTTTCATCGCAAAAAATAATCTGTAGCGATTCGTAGTCCTAAGTTATCACTTGTCTTGCAAACTAAATGCTGGGTTTTGTGGCTAGTCAATAAAGGGGTTTACACAATTTTTATGCGTACTGGATATTCCGAAATTCATTAAATGCATTGCAGATTTTTTTTTTCTTGCATGTTTTGAACCCACCCGTTTGTAAAATTTCTTTACTTGAGTATTTTCCAGTTTATGCTAACTTTAAAACTTTTCTTTCATCTCTGTGTGACAAGACGTTTTGTCTGCCTACAGCTTTTTTTCTCTTATAATACTCATTTTTTAACCTTAAGAAATTGTTGATGACGATGTTAGATCTTCCTATCTCTTTTGCAAAGGACCTAAAACTAATTCCTGATTAAAAAAATTCCAAAAGATTTACAGAATCTTTTTCATATTCAGTCAGTTTAAGTGCTTTTGGTATTGTTATAAAACTAGCAAAACTCTTAATTGATTAACGTCAGAAAAATCACTATGCAGAAGTGTTTTTAATGTGCTAATGAATTATAATTACACATAATATTTTTATAAAAAATAGTGGTGTCCTTATAGTTTTTACATTGGCAAAAATAGTGTTTTTTTGCATAATTATTATTTTATCGCAATGAAAAGCCCACAGATATATTTTGTTGACTTTTATATCAATATTTCCACTTTATGATCAACATTAAATGACCATTTTAACTATCTCATTTTAAATTTATCAAAATTTTTACAATTTTTCACTGTCCTTAAAGTTTTTGCATGCACTGTAGTTCCAATTATCAAAATTAGCGACTTACACCACTTTGACTTTTTTGCTGGCAAAAAATGCCGAAAGATCAAAAGTCAGTGCAATTTAAATTTGAGAAAATTTTTCAAATGCCGCATTTGTCACGCAACAGTAGTATCTTGAGTGTTTGAACATAATCTTAGGTTTCTGATTCAGCAAATGTTTATCTGTCAAACATCTTCTCTTAAACTAATGAAATGCATAAGTTTTCTGAAAAGTATCCGCTGACTCGTCAAAGAATTTTCGATTTCAAAATTAAGCATCTCTTAAGTTCAGGAAAATCTCGAACTCATTGAATTCATGCATTCCAGAACGCGCAAAATAAGATTATTAACTAAATTTCCTAATTAATAATGTGTCATTTATATTCAAGTCAACGTTATATTTCTATTAAACAGGTCAAAAAGACACCATTTGATATTTCCTTTCATAAAAACGTATAAATTTTAATGCATTTGAACATCACCTCATACAGATACACTGTAAAAAAAAAAAAAAAAAGAGACCTGTTTCTTAAGGAAACCGGGTAAGCGAAATTCAACCAAAAAATTGATTTTTACTTTTTTATATCATTAAATAGTTTAAACTTTTATCATTTCAACGATGTTTGTTCCTTACCACCATCCAACACATGTTTATATATATATAAGAAATGTGAGATTTTTTCATTCTTTCTAAAAGCACTTCACAGCAGTGGGCTACTTTTTTAAAATTCAGATTTCTTGATTAGCACCACTTTTCTGAAGTGGTAAAATTCCCATTGTTTTCGCCTTAATTAATATGTCATTAAATAAGATTATTTTACTATTTCAAAAAAGTGCTGTCAATCAAGAAATCAGAATTTAAAAATATTCCATTGTCAAAACTGCTTCCAAGCTTTTATTGACTTTTTCTCAGAACTTCGATTTTTCAGGTTTGTGTTCCTTTTTTCAATATTTATTAAACTTAAGAACTCAGATTTTTCTAAATAATTATATTATGCTATGTTATATTATGTTATATTATTACTTTAACACAGGGATTTAATAATTTGTTGAGAATTATTTATTTTAGGCATTGTTTATCTTACCAAAAATGCTAATTTAAAAATATCTCTCAATAAATCATTAATAATTAATTTTCAGTTTCACTTAGAAAGGAAATGGTCTGTTAAAATACGTAAAGCATGTTATTCAAACTACTCTAAAAAATCTAGACCTCTATCTTTCACCATTTCTGAGAAAAAGGTACATAAAGTTGGTGTATTTTAACATGGCCGAGATAGCCCGGTCTCCTTAAACCCTTCGCGATGAGCGTTGTTTACAAAATTTTTAATCTTTTATCACCTGTTTTTGTAAACAGAAGTTTTGGATTATCAAATCGGTTAAATGCGCCGATTGCATAAGTAGCAAAATTTACAATAAATAAAAATTAAATTTTAAAAAATCAAAAAACCCGCCTGCGTGAAAAGCGAACTAATTAATTGTTTCTCACCAATGTTAAACTATTTTTTATATTATTTACCTATTTTTTTTTTTTACTTGTATTGGTGACTTTTAAGTTGTGTTTAATTGTTCGCTCCTATTTATAAACACTGTTTTGATGAAGCCTATGATGGTTAGAGTTGCAGTAAAGCTAGAGATCCTACCTACACAACTTCCAATTGTATAATATTTAAACGGAGCTTCTCACAGTAAAATTGTCAATAAAACATCGTCTTCATTTTGAAAGACCAATCCAATGATATACCACTCAATATGGTGCGCAAAAAAAAATTTCTTGTCTACCGCCATTTTGAATTTATAAAAACAAAACCTACCTATAACCATCGGACGGTTAAGATGAATTGATAGAGACCTCATTCATTAAAATCCATCTAGCCGCTGGGATATCTCGCCGGTATAAAGAAATTCACATACCCAGATACGCGTGAAACACATAACTCTTCTCGGAAGTCGGGTAAAAATAACAGGTGGGAATAATCACGGAAACTGAGCATCTACCGCGGCACCTATACGTGTCGCTCGTTCCCATGGGGTTAATCTAGGAAAGTATAATATAACCATAAAAGAAAACATAGACTGTTCTGAGTCAATCATGATTCCGAAAAGCGTTCTTTAGAGACATCAGAAATTAATATAATTTCGAGATTTAAAGACGAGTTTATAAAAACAAAGTTTCTGTTACTGCCATCGCTTTTCGGAAACATTACCGAATCGTTTTTATGGCGTAATAATCAGTGTTTTCAACTCGGAACATAGGATGTTATTCATTCTCAACTAAATATTTTCACGTTAAATCAACATGTTTTATTATTCAATTCCTACAATCAGTTCACACACTCCCTATATATATCTTGTTCAAATTTTCAATCATTAATAAAATACTTATAATTCATCCACTCAAGTTCAAATACATTTTTTAAACTTGTAGTGGATGACACTTGATGTTAATACAGTTTTTTAAAATATTAATTAATTAATTAAATTTAATTAATTAAATTTAGTTTTATATGGGTGAAAAAATGGCGGCCATTGATTATTGAACAGCATTTAATGCATCTACATACCTATAAGGGGGTTACCATAGAGTGGACTCTGTTCTGTCGCCAAACACCGCCAAGTTTGTCGCCAACTTGGCGATATATCGGCAAATTTGGTGACCAAAATGATTCGCCAAAAGTGACGCCAACTTGGCGATATTTCAAAAATTTCGCTAAATTCCCATAGACTCCCACTGTACACTAATAGAGTTTACTTGCTTATAGAAAATCAATAAAATGGGATACTTTAATTCAATAAAAACTAATATTAGCTTAAGGGATTATATTAAAATTTTCTTCGATGACCTAAGTAGGAATTGACTAAAAAAAATGTTTTTATACTACTTGTTTTTTTTTTCTTATTGCATGTTTAAAATCAGTTACGTAGTAGATACAGGAAAAACAGTTACTTTCTGAGGGGACAATACATCTTTAAAATGGTAAAAAAATCTATTAAATCATATATTACAGCTTAAAGGTATATTTTTTGGTTATTTTACGGTTTACTATCGCTCATTTTATGGTTATAAACTGGACCCCCAAAATATCATACCGTAAAATCAACAATTTTGTGTTACTGTGTAAGCCATTATTGCTTAGATCTGTATTTCTGACCTTACCTGTATAAAAACTGAACACATTTTCTATCGCTTTGTAATTCAACTCTTTAAATCAAGTTATCACTTTTTTATGTTATTTTTCCTTATGCATGCTATTCTTAACTACTCATTTTTTAAAAATGAAGAAACCCATTTGAACACAATACATGAAAAACGAAAATTTTAAAAATTAATTTTGCTGTAAAAAAAATCGTATCTCCCGGTTAGTTAAACTAATGCAAAAGAACTATTAAATGAGTTGCGCGATAAGAAATCATTCAAAAAAGAGATTTGCACTACAGCGCTCTGCGCGAGTTATTGAAATAAATAGGGTAAGGGAAATGTTAATAAGAATTTATGTTATAATATGCACCACATTACATAAATTGCGCTTCAAAATTACCAAATGAAATGCTCGGTCTCAGTTTTACATGTATGAATTCTATAAATTAATCAACACAATAAAATGAAACTCAATATGTAAAATATATATCTGATTCATGTCAACGACAGAGAATAACTTAGATTCGTTTTTAATTCATTATAGTAATTTTGTTATTATTAAATTGCAACATGTCAGTTATTCATATTACCATAGATAAAAATAACTTGGTAATAATAATGTATTAATTAAACAAATTATTATATCATTAATTTTATCATAAGTTATTCATTTTTCATAAGTAAAATTATTTAAATTAATTACAAAAGTTTTTTGTATCTAAGTTTTTTGTTTGTCTAAGATATTTACATGCAATATTTCTAACTGGATAAGTGCTTTATCGATTCTTTATTCAAATCGCATAAGTTTAAACGCAAAGAACATTATTGATCCAGTTTAAGGCAAAAAACCGATTATATATATATATATTTAAAAGGTTTATTATATTATTATTATTATTATTATTATTATTATTATTATTATTATTATTCATTTCAGTTACATTTTAGCTTAATATTTTTGGACAAATAATTAATTATTGCATCTGACGTAAACTAGTCGAATATGCCAACCCCAAAACTTTCCTCTACCTCATGCATGTTAATACTTCAAAATGCGCTATCACAGTGCTTAAAATAAACGCCAATCTATGCAAATCATGAGGATTCTAAAGATGTGAAATTCCGTGCATTAGTTCTTGAGATATGATTATCACTAAAATCGTGTAAATCTTGCAAAGTCGTGCCACATGTTGTGCGATTTACACTAAAACCTAATCAGCAACAACTTATATCAAGGTATAACTGAGTCTGAAGTTTGATTAAAATCCGTGCGTTACTTCTTGAGATAGAACTATTGAGGATATCGTGAAAAATGCAGTACAGCACTGCCACGTGTTGGGCGATTTACACCAAAAACTAATCAACCACAATTTATATCAGGGACTAACTGAATATAAATTTTTATTAAGTTCCGTGCATTAGCTCCTGAGATAGACCGACCACAAAATTTGTGTGACACAGTGTTCTCACTGGCTTTTGACCAACATTAGCGATTTGGCGAATAAGAAATAAAAAACAGTAGCCAAATGAACAGAAATGGTAATAAAATAGATTCGGCTTGTAACACTGAAAATTCTGTCTTTAAACCTTTATTGTATCCCTTTTATCTATATGTTCTAAAATAACCTAAGTTTTTGTAATTGTTTATACAATAGATATTCGAGTATCCACTATTAAAAACAAGTACATTCAAAATGTCTCCTTAAATGTGTAAATGTTTCAAATTTTCGTTTAACTGTCGAAATAAAAATTAAATACAGCAATTTTTGATTTACTGTTGTGAAAATATACACTAAAAATATCTGTGAGATTTCGACTCTTAACCGATTGAAAAAATTTGACCGGCCAATGACATTTTGCATATATTTAATAAATAGTATGGTAAATGGTTAATTTCAGCACTGCATTCCAGCAAAAAGTTTCTCCATTTGGCGCTTAATGCAAGCAATTTTGTTTGCGTTTTTACTGCCGCGATGCTAGAGCATAGATAGTGATTAATAGACAATAGAGAAACACTTATAGCATAATCCTTTCTGTGTATTTCCCTGTTGTTAAACTAAATTGGTGTTGAGTAAGTATCTCTATAAATAGAGCAATGTAAATGGCACCGTGCGATTGAACATGTAAAGCGACATCAATCGTTCAGTAACGCGTCTAAAAATCTCGACTGTGTTAGCAAACCACTCACACAAACTGAGCACTCGCAATTTGGCGAATTTGACTGTTGGTTTACTCGCCAAATGAAGAATTTTGTCGCGATTTGGCGCAATGGCGAGCGACAGCGAGAACGCTGGTGTCACATACAGACAGACAGACTCACAGACATTATAAATCTGTCGAAAACCGGAAGTCGAAAATTTTCACGAATCCGATACTTTCTTCTTGTAAAGACAGAAGAGAGTAAAAACTAAAAACTGGGTAAAGTGAAAAGTGAATTTTTAAAATTAAACTGTAATAAATGAATCGTTTTTTATTATTTTTTTTTTTTTATTCTCATATTTTTACAATGTGTAATTCAAATTCCCAGCACTTATTTAAATGATTACTATGATTCTAATTTAAATAATTTGTTATAAGAGATATCCAATTCAAAGAGGTATTTGGTCGTATGTACTACTAAAATTTTGCTTATCGATTTATTCAAAAATAAATTTCATAAAAAGTATGTGAATTCGAAAACTAAAACTATGCATTGAATGTAAAACATAACTTTTTTTATTATTATTGTTATTTGAACTTTTTAACCTAATAAGACATGCGTAATTTTTTCTGACGTATTTACAATAAACCATATGTATGTAAAAGAACAGTTTTTCCCTTCAGATTGTTACATATATACAGGCTCACTGTAAAAAAAAATTCCGCTAAAAGACGGAAATTGTACTGGCAATCGAGACGCCAGTACTATTTCTGTATTTTAACGGACATTTTTTCCTGTAAATTCCATAAAAATTTCCGTTTTCTGGAATTTACGGGGGAAAACTTCCATTAAAATAAGGAAATAGTACTGGAGTCTCGATTGCCAGTATAATTATCGTATTTTAACGAAATTTTTTTTTTACAGTGATGTCTCAAAAAAGATTGAAATGCGCTTTAACTTTTTTCCTGTTGCAGATGGCAATATAAATTATAAACGTGTTCAAAATAACATAGAAATATAAAGATTATATTAATGTAATAGTCCTGCTGATAACTTTTTAAAAAATTACCCTTTTTTAAATTTTTATGAGGTTCACCAGTCTTATAAGTTATATTTAGGAAATTTTTGTGCGTGCTTTAACAATAAAACAATAAAAATTCTATTCTTCCAGGGCCAAAACGAGTTATTATTATTTGAAGTTTATGAAATTGCTGATCTTTCCAGCGATAAAAACAGAAAGACGATTTTTAGTGCCGGAAAGCTCTGAAATTTTATGAAATCAAAAGTATGATGAAAAGTATGAAAACTCGATGCGTTTAGATTGCAGAAGAATGGACTGGTGTATTTGTCAAAGCACAAGGAAAATTTTCGTAATTATAACTTATAGAACCGTTTAATTTTTTTTTAATTGAAAATTAATGGCAGGACTATTTCATTAACATAATCTTAATCTCGGCTTTAATTTGAACATTTTCAGAATTTGCAATGACTACGTACCTTCAACTGGCAAAAACTTAAACCGCGTTTCAATCTTTTTGGGATATCCTGCATATATGTACATGTATGTTATGCAAAGTACTTTTCAAATTTGTTAACTTTAAAAAGTATTTTAAATTCACTAAGCGATATTAAATAAAAATATAAAATATTTTATTACATTTTATCAAATATTTCGATTATATAATTTCCAAATAAGTATTTATATAATAAAAACCTAAGTCATGTGACTGTCATCAACAGTTCAGCGTTGACCGCTTCACTTTTTGTATGCCAAGCGGCCAATTTGGTAATTTAATGTTAGCCGGGAACAGGTAATAAATCGCCAAATATTGTAAATATCATTTCATCAGTATTATAATAGTTCATTTCATGCGACTGTCATAAACAATTTTTCACATGGTAAATTAAAACAAACCTTTAATGTTGAAATTAAATGTCATGGTTTATGATATTATTTATTACTTTTCTTTTTTAAAAGCAATAATTGAGAGTCATAAATTTTAAATATTTTAGTTTTAAATTAAAGTTATGCATTTTAAATAAAATGAGTGAAAGTACTATATTTTAAGTGAAATACGAAAAAATACGACGGTAACAATGTTTGGCGATTTATCACCTACGCCAGGCTAACATAAAAATGCCAAGTTCAGGATTTCTGTATCAGAATCTTCAGATTTGGCGAAGGATAGAGCAATTAAATTAAATTATGTATAAAAGTAATGCGATACAATGCTTAGCATTTGTTTAAGGGAGACCAAACTGGTCGCCAAGGGCGGCTAGTTTTCTCGATATAAAGCATTTTGAAATTTACACATGCAAACAAATAAATTTTTAAAAAATTTTAAAGCATATGAATGAATGTTGCACATCTGGTGTGTTTTAATAGACACTGATAGAACTTGCATTACAATTAAGCTCTCTTAAGATTTTTTTTTTTTTCAATATACAGCAGAGTCCCCATTATTCGAGTCCCGCTTAACCGAGATTATTTTCTTCTGATGAACTTCTTCATGAATGGCTTCCATAATGAATGGCCATCATTCTTCATGAATGGCTTATGAAACAGCCATTATAAATCAAGTGTTAGGTGAAGTTGAAAGTGTAGCCGTAAAAAGTTTGAACTCTGATTTCCTAGTTAGAATGGGGAAAAAAAATGGTCATAATTTTAATTATTATTATGGCTATTTTTTTTTCCCATTCTGACCAGAAAATCAGAGCTCTAACTTTTTACGGCTGCTCTTTCAACTTCACCTAACACTTCACTTATAATGGCTGTTTCATAATTATGGAATCCATGAATCCATCAGAAGAAAACGATCCAGTCCGAAGGTATAAGTTCGACTGAAAAAACTATTTAATACTTTGAGCAGAAACAAGAGGCTACACCTAAAATTTTCATGACACTAATAGAATTACATAGCTGCCAATTTGTACGGTTTTTTGTTACTTCAAAAATTTAATACAAATTTTTGCCATGTTTAATCGTTGACAATTGTTAGATTTCAGCGATTGAACTAGGCGAAATTTACTAGTAAGTTTTAGTGGTAAGGAAAAATCTTATAAATTAATAGCTATGCAGTAGCGTAATACTGCAGGAAAAAAAAAAAAAAAAAACTGCAGCAAAATTGACATTTAACGCACAAAAAACTATCAATGGCCTTTTTCAAATAAACAATTTCATTCCCCGTTTTTCTTAAAAGTAACGGAAATGTACATCAAAGAACTGTTACTAGTACCATAAATATTAATGAATTAAGTGAAAATCTATATTTCATCACCTTAGTTGGCGACGATTTGTGTAAATCCGGTTTATCCGAGTTTTTTGTTTATCGGAGGTGAGTTTAGTCCATATTAACTCGGATAATCCAGACTAAGAACACAATTTTGTGTAGTAGAACAACTCTCGCATTTAAATAATTTTATTATTTGAATAATCGAAATATGAGCCATAATATCTTATCTTGTAAACTTTTAATGCATTTTAAAAAATTAAAAAAACAAAAAATTAACAATTTTATGATCTAAAACTAAAAAACAGTATCATAAATGACTATGACTTTAATAAGATTTCTAATTTCATTTTAGTAAAAATTTAGGGGGGGGGGGGGAATATTCTAATTAAACGTTTGCATTCACATAACATAAAATTTTCCAACTTTTTGCAATATAAAACTAAATATTTGCATTACAAAATTTTCAATAAGAAATTCTTAATACAAGAATGAACTTTAGCAATTCACTATCAGGCTTGTGATTCTCGTTACTGTTATAATTTATAATCTTTTTTTACAATTATTTCTTAAAGTAACGTTAACTAAATTTTTATTTAATAAAAAAGAATATGCATTTAGTAACAAAAATCACGCGTCAAAACTCAAGGCAATGCGGAATCGAATAACATCCAGTAGGAAAAAAAATTGCACTTCTTTACCAGCATACACTTGGGTGTATCCTTACTCTAAAAGTTTAGTTTAACAACCTGCACTTTTAAATAATTTTATTATTTAGACTATTAAATTTTAAACTTTAATACCTTATCTTATAAACTAATCTCTTTAATGCATTTAATAATTTTTGAGACAGGAAACAACATAATCATAAATACCCACAACTGCATTCCCAATTTCCTTTCAATAAAATAAAAAAAAATATATATATATATTCAAATTAAACGTTTGCATGCACACAATTTAAAAATTTCAAAATATTTGCAATATAAAACGAAATATTTGCATTATGAATAATGCATAATACATGAATGAACTTTAGCAATGTACTATCAAGCTTGTGTTTCATTAGTGCTATGATTTTAATAATACATATTATTATTCTTATTATTCTTAAAGAAACTTTAATTAAATTTTTCCTTCAATAAAAAATAATTTGCATTTAGTAATAGAAAACTCGCGCCAAAATTCAAGGCAATGCAGAATAGAATAACATCCAGTAGAGGGAGGAAAAAACTTACGCTTTTTTATATGCTCACACTTGGATACACCCTTTCTCTAAAATTTTAAATTAACAACCCGCACTTTTAAATAATTTTATTACTTAGACAATTATAATTTAAGCTATATCTTATAAACTCCTTATAAGCCTTATCTTATAAACTCTTTTATGCATTTAATAATTTTTGGGACAGAAAACAACAGAATCATAAATAACCACAACAGCAATCCCAATTTCATTTCAATAAAATTTAGAAAAAACCGATATTTGAATTAAACATTTGCATGCATACAGTATAATTTTTTTCAAAGTGTTTGCAATATAAAAGGAAATTTTTGCATTATAAAAAATTCATAATACATGAATGTACTTTAGCAATTTACTATCAAGCATGTGTCCCACTATAGTTATAACTTTAATAAGCTTAATTTTGTTTCAATTATTTCTTAAGGAAACTTTGCCTTTTTTAATAAAAAAACATTTGCATTTCATAGGCAAAATCACGCATCAAAGCTTAAGGAAATACTGAACAGAATAAAATCAAACGGAGAAAAAAAAAAAAAAGAAACTCACCGCTCTTTATCTGTACACACCTAGGTACATCCTATCTCCAAAATCTAAAAAACCAGATGTTCTTATCACACATGCGAGATAATCCGCGATTGGTATTTACACTCAAGCACTAGCCAAAAATAGGAAGAAGAAGAAACTAAACAAAAATAAAAAATCAACTCTCGCTTAACTACGAGAGTCGACTGGCTTCTCCAAGCTTCTTGACGGACAACATCTTCCGAGTCCGCATCTTTCAGATCTGTCTGCCAGCGAGGTATCACTTGAACTCGTGCGCAGGTTTGCGCGCACCCTCCCCCTAAATCGTTCGAAATGATTTCCCCTTTTCAAACTCGGTTGTTGCATTGTTCGTTTCTATAGAAACGTTGGGACTCCATCCTTAATACAATTCCTGCTTAGTTTGGAGCGATTTTTAAGTTGGCAAATGAACTTAAGCCAAAATAATAATGGTCAGTGTGGGTGGAAAAATGGGTTTGACTCAGAAGTTTTTCTCCGAAATCGCATCATCGAAAGTTACCGGATTATCCCAGTTCCCTTTTCTGCCCACGCAATTTCCCGGATGGGATGGAATCGTGAATCATTTTTCTGGAAGATAGGTGTCAGGTGTGTAATGAAAATCTTGTTATATCCTGCTTAACGGATATAAAAAAGAATTCTTATTTTCTCATTAAGCAAATAGTTAGTCTTTTAAAAACATTCTCATTTTTAAATTTGGTTGTTGAATTGTTCATTACTATAAAAACAATGAGTCTTCCTTCTCAATACAATTCTGACTGCGTTTGGAGCGATTTTTAAGTTGGCATAAAAAATAGGTTTGACTCATAAGTTTTTCTCTGAAATCTCATCCACGAAAATACACATAAACTTTTTAAACTTACACGGCTCGACCGAAGAAGAATTTTCCCCCAGCTTCTCAGAATTATGAGTACGCTCGATTCCTACATCACTGTACAATAAATGACTACTTATAATGCACAGTTAGAAGAAAAATTGCTTTCGTGAAAATCGATCAGGTTGGATGAAGTGAAATCCCTGGTATCATTGAAAATGCGTGAGCAATTTGTAAGGTGAGAAATGAACTTAAACTAAAAGAGAATAGTTAATGTGAGTGAAAAAGATAAAACTGTGGAGGTTTTCTCCAAAATCGCACTCCTGAAATTTAATCTTTGTTCTCTTTTCTACACGCGCAATTCACCGGATGGGATGAAATCATGAGTAATTTTTTTCTAGAAAACAGGTGTGCAATCAAGATTAATGATATGTCCTGCTTAACGTGTATAAAACTGAATTCTTATTGGTCACTCATTAACCAAATAGTTAGTCTTTAGAAATAATTCCATTTTAATGCTGGATTCATTTTTAAAGTAATCCCTGTGGCATTTGGAGCGATTTTTAAATTGGAAAATACTTAAGAAAAATCGTGTATTAATCATTTCTACGGTTGGGCTCCATCTTAAATAACGGATGTCCCGCGTAAAACTATAAAACAAAGACGACCCGACTAAAATGTGGTTTTTCGCTGACTTCTCAAAGTTCTGTATATCTAAGTACTATAAGCAACTGACTTCTTATAACGTACAAATACCCAATACCGCGTTTCTATGCAAATGAATATTATAGGTCAGACACACGATATCATTCCAAATGTGTCTGAAATGATCTTTAAATAGATGAATTTAAGCGGAAAGAAAATTGTTAGAGTGGATAGGAAAATGAGTTTAGCCACGGCCAAACTCGATCGCCTGCCTTATAAGGGGGAATCGAGTTTGGCCGTGATTTATCCTCACGTTATCCTTAACACAGACGTTTATCCTCAAAATTTCATCCCCGGAAGTTGCCGGATAAGTCTCGTTCTCTTTTCTTTCAACGCAATTTCTCGGACGGGATGGAATCCAGAATAATTTTTCTAGGAAAACAGGTGTGTTATTAAAAGTTACGTCATGTCTTGTAAAAACAGAATTCTTGCTAATAATATATTAAACAGATATTTTATTTCTTGGGAGTGCAAATCTTAAGTAGCTAATCCTAGTCATGAACTTAGTGATTTAATTTTTTTTTTTTTCTGCGTTAAAGGACAGGAAATGGAAAATTTCCATGAAAATTCGAAAATACCCCCTTGCCTTTTGGGAAAATAGAAATTCCACTTAAGGAAAAAGGCTTAAACTTATCTCTGGATATTCTAATTGCATTATGCTTTGGAATTCTAATTACTTACACTTAAAAATCATAACATATTTTTGTATTTATTAAATGACAAAAATAAACGATCAATGTCGAACAGTTTTTATAAACTAAATTTATTTCAAAAATCAGTTCTTGGTTTAAATTTCCCTTTAATTAATTATCGAGATTCATTTCAAATTAATACAGATCCAATTAAAATTTTATCAGATACTAATACATGTTTTCAAAGATTTAAATTTAATATGTTTGATTTATCTTAACGTATATTCCAGCTATAAATTCATCATACGTTTCATAAGAATTATTATATGCGTATAGTATTTATTAATTAAATAAGTAACGTTCAAAACAAATAGTATTAAATGTGGTGAGGAAAATGTGTCCCTAAATCGGTGTGTCGCTTAAATCTTTTATTTTTTCACGAACCACTCATATTCACTTAGTCTGAATCTGGAAAAAAAAGTAATTTTCTACATTTTAAATTTTTCTTTCAATTTTAAATACAAATCGGACAAAATGAAAATCTTATAATGTTATCTGATTACCAATTTCTAATTTTTAATTCTCTTTCAAATAAGCTAAATTATTTTTCATGGTTAAATATTGTTGTTGCATTGTTTGTTCCACTAGAAACTATGAAACGTCAATCTCAATATAATTTCGACTGCATTTATATTAGCGTTTTATCGATCAAATGAAATTAAACTGAAAGAAAATTATCAGTGCGGATGGAAAAAATAGTTGAGTCACAAGTATTTCCAAGAAATGTCATCATAAAACCGAATATCCCAACACCCGAATTTTTATTATGCCCATTCATTTGAATTGGGTGAAATATGATCGCACATTTTCTGAGAAGTGTTATTAAAAGGTAATAAATGCGAGATTTTTTTAGTATAAGATAAAATTTTACTAAGTAATCATAAAATTAATAATATACGTTATCACTTGTGATTTAATATTTATGTTATTGTCATTCCAATTACAAAAAAATCTTGTATCTTTTAGAAAGCACTATGTATTTTTTTACACTATGTATTTATCAAACATTAAATCATGCGCTGTAAAAAAATCCAACCAGTTTTCCTGTAGGAATAGGAAAAATAGTTGCCGTTATCGTACCGGAAAATTTTCCGACCCAGCTCGGAATAAAATCCGTAAAAAAAAAAGGAAACGGTATTTTACGGATTTTATTCCGAGCTGGGTCGGAAATTTTTCCGGTACGATAAAGACAACTATGTTTCCGACTCCTATAGGAAACTGGTCGTATTTTTTTTATAGTGTGAGCGTACTTTTATTTTATTAAAAATTCTGAAACACATGAGAATTTTTAGATTATTAGCTCAGCTGTTGAGCGGGTATAATTCTAATAGCCATAACTTCTGTTCTAATGGAAATTTCAAGGAAACAATCATATCAAAATGTTGGGGGAAAATAGAAGTTTAACATCTAAAAAAATTAAAATTTTGAAAATTTTAAAGCTTCAAGACTCCTGAGACCCTTTTCGAGTGAAACATATGCTTTAAACAACAGAATCGCCAATACTGTAAGGAAAATTAAGTAAATTATAATTATTATTATTATTATTATTATTAAATGCTAAGACATAAATGAAGACATAATAATAAATGTATAGACATATGCTGCCATTGCTAGATGCAGATAATAACAAAAATACTTGTTAAGACAAAATAATTCTCAATGAAAAGACATGTCTTATTAATCCATTCGGGACCATGGGGGCACATAATCATCTTCAAAAAATGCATACAGAATTTGTTTTCGTACGAGTAAAAAAGAAAAGTAATATTTGCTTTCTTTGATTAGAGCATTTTCGTGATTATTTAAGTAAAATTAACTATTTTTTTTTAATGATGGCAACCGAATAAAATTTGTGTAAAAACCGCCTGTCTCGAAGGGGGTTAAGAGGACTCCAGATCCGAACGGAATAAAATTGGGTTTCGGTTGCTCTATAACACGAACTCATTGCAAAATTCTACGAGGCATTTTATCAGTATTTCTCGTCCGTTTTGGACCGGTGACACATCTATTTTTTATAAAAATATCTGAGACACACTCTGTAAAAAAAATACTGCCAGTTTTCCGGTAGGAATCGGAAAAATAGTTGCCCTTATCGTACCGGAATAATTTCCGATCCAGCTCGGAATAAAATCCGTAAAAATAAGGAAATAGTCAGTAAAACGGTATTTTACGGATTTTATTCCGATTTTACTGATTTTATTCCGAGCTGGGTTGGAAATTATTCCGGTACGATAAGAGCAACTATTTTTCCGATTCCTACCGGAAAACTGGCATTATTTTTTTTACAGTGCACCACCAGCTTTAACTTAATATTACAAGAGTATGTAAATTGCACTTGCATATTTATTACAGCAGATATAATATTATAAAAAATAATAAAAGGGATTGATTAATAAAATCTCTTATTCGCTTAAGAAAAGCTACCTGAAAATTAGTGAACCCTAAATTAGGTAGCTTTCTTTACAAAAAAGCTACCTATTGCAGCCGTTCGGAGGAAAGCGATTTCAAAAAATTTTGGTATATTTTCATCGATCATGACCCCCAGACCCCGAAACCACCCTCCGTTCAAAATTGATATATATATATATATATATATATATATATATATCTGACCTATGTCACACTGTAACTCCCGTAATTATGAACCGATTTCGATGTAATTCGGTGTGTACATAGTACATACCAATGTCTCGACCGAGTTCGTTGGCCAGCTTCATCCGCCGTTTTGTTTCAAAATGGCGGCCATTTAAATTTTTTAAAAAAAATTAAAACTTGAAATGTGGTACCAAAAAATTAAAAATGTAAAAATATTTTTTTCTTATGTATTTGACCTTTATACTGAGATTCCGGAGCAGTTTTTGTTTTGTCTATATCTTAAAAAATGGCTGAGTTATAGCATTTTGAATTTCTAGCGTGGCTGACATTTTGAAACGTCCTGAATTTTGTCACGCGATAAAAGGCGTATTTATGAACCGATTTGGATGTAATTCGGTTTGTACATAGTACATACCAATCTCTCGACCGAGTTCGTTGGCCAGCTTCACCCGCCATCTTGTTTAAAAATGGCGGCCATTTAAATTTTTAAGAAAAATTTAAATTTGAAATGTGGTACCAAAAATTGAAAATTGAAAAAATATTTTCTTCTTATGTGTTTGACCTTGATAAAAAGATTCGGGAGCAGTTTTTGTTTCGTCTATATCTTAAGAAATGGCTGAGTTATAGCATTTTGAATTTCTAGCGTGGCTGACATTTTGAAACGTCCTGATTTTTCTCACGTAATAACAGGCGTATTTATGAACCGACTTGGATGTACCTTGGTGTGTACATAGTACATACAAATATCTCGACCGAGTTCGTTGGCCAGCTTCATCCGCCATCTTGTTTCAAAATGGCGCCCATTTAAAAAAATTAAAAAATAAAAAAATTTAAATGAGATACCAAAAAATTGGAAAATGAAAAAGATTTTTTTTGTATGTGTTTGACCTTAATACAAAGATTCCGGAACAGTTTTTCTTTCGTCTATATCTAAAAAAAATGGCTGAGTAATAGCATTTTGAATTTCTCTTGTGGCTGACATTTTAAAACGACCTGATTTTTGTCACGCGATAACAGGCATATTTATGAACCTATTTGGATGTAACTTGGTCTGTACATAGTACATACCAATGTCTCGACCGAGTTCGTTGGCCAGCTTCATTCGCCATCTTGTTTCGAAAGGGTTGCCATTTAAAAAAAATTAAATTTAAAATTCAAAATGAGGTATTAAAAAATTGGAAAATGAAAAAGATTTTTTTTATGTGTTTGGCCTTGATACAAAGATTCCGGAGCAGTTTTTGTTTCTGAAAATTTGTTCTTTTGTTGATATCTTAAAAAATGGTTGATTTATAGCACTTTGAATTTCTAACATGGCTAACATTTTGAAACGATCTTGTATTTGTCACGCGATAACACACGTATTCGCCTATTTCGATGTAAGAAGGCAGGTGGATAGTATACATCAACACCTCGACCAAGTTCGCTGGCCAGATTCATCAGCCATCTTGTTTCAAAATGGCGGCCATTAAATTAAAAAATATATATATATTTAAAGTGAGGTGCAAAAAAACTAGAAATTGAAAAATGTTTCTTTCTTAAGTATTTGATCTTGATATAAGGATTCAGGAGCATTTTTTGTCTGTCATTACCTTAAAAAATGGCTCAGATATAGCAGTTTCAATTTCTATTGTGGGTGACATTTTGAAAAATCTGATTTTTTGCATGCGACAGCACTCCTATATATTAACCGATTCCGATGTGAGTGAGCATGTGCACAGCAATTACTAAGGTCTCGACCAAGTTCACTGCTTAGCCTCATCCACCATGTTGTCTTAAAATGACAGGCACTTTAAGAAATTGTAGAATTTGACAGCCAAATATAAGTTACTTTAAAGAAAAGCAGCTTGGATAAAGCTGACTAATTTCGAGAAATTCTCATTCATTATATTGATAAAAATTAGTATTGAATCTCCTATATTCGGTTTCCACTAAATTGAGCTTCGTGTGTTTGCATGATATAAGTTGGCTTTTTTTAAATAAGGATTATGAAAGCTACCTCTTCCTCCCGGCACTGGCCGGAAGGACTTTTTTTATTTGAGTTTGCTGGCGCTATTTACCCGTCATGTACTGTATTCGAGTGTGGGTAGTTCAAAAAGAAATTGTTTTTGTTTTACCAAATAAATTCCCATAACGTTTTGATTTTAATTCCGTTCTTTAATTAATATATCAACTCTTATAACTGCGATGGAATTAAGCGGACTAAAATTTTAAAATAGATTATAAATCATTAAAGGTCTTTAATATTTTCTGTTTTTCATTTATGTGTCACATCTTAATTGCCAGACATAAATCCGATAAAAGTATAAAATGCCCACTGGAGATCGTAAATATGCAGACCCATCTTTTATCAGTTCCTAGAAATTAATGTAGTATCCTGTATCAGAATTGAATGTAGTACCACGAATATTACTTTATCAGTATCATTGGATCTTATCAGGGAAGTTATAAGGAAACACTCGGGGGTCGCTGTTTTATCGGAAAATCCGGTTTATCAAAAGTATTTCCAATATCTAGAAACGAAAATGTAATGTAATGTATATTTACTATCTTAAAATAATGATATTACTTTGCTATATAAATTACATACAATACCCATTCACAGATGTTAAAACTAAATAGTTAAAATGAATTACAATAATAAAATATTTCTCCCATTATTCTGAGGCATCATCAGTTTCAATAAATGTATCAAATGGATTTATCCGGCACCTTTATTTAGCACCTATATTAGGCCTTTGCATTTAGAAGACAACGCCATCTATTGTTTAATTTCGCATGCACCGTATCGTTGCAAGCAAATTTGCCAACACTAATCGCTTTAATTATTTCTCTTAATAAAGAATAGATAAAATTGATAAAGTTCGCTAATTTTTATATTATTTTAATTAATAATTAAAATTGTTCTTTGTGAAGTTTAGAAAAAACTGTACTTACTTTAAAAGGCTTAAATCACTTTTATGATGTTTGTTTAAACGTAGTTATTAATTATTAATTAACACTTATTCGTAAAATGATACAAATTTTTTAAAAATGCTGGTTTTGAGGTATTTTTGTGAATGGAAACTAAAATGTCATTACAAAATACCATGAATATAGATATATTTAGCTTTAAAAAATGACCTACGTGAATTGATTTTGTAATTGTTTCCCGTCTCGTTGAAAAGCTCGATTATGACAGTCGAGACAACTGACACCAAAACATTTTGTGTGTGTTTTATAAGGTTCGTCGCTGTATCAGAAGTGAAAACTAATGGCGCTGATCAGTTGCTTATCAAGCTTGTAGCCTAAAATTCGAGATACTACTCGCACCACCATCGATGAAGATTAAATTCAAATAAACATTTGTTAGTTTATCCTGTGAATATAATAAACTTTTTCAAATGGATTTAATACATGTGTGAAAAGAAGATGCAACATCTCAATTCCGTTAATGTTAAGAAGGTACGAGTGGATGATATATCATGGGTAGAATAATTTTCAGTTTACTTTTATGCAAAGGCTGTTGCTGAATAAGAGAATATTCAAATAGGTACTTCTCTATAATGCTATTCATATAAATTTGACATATGGCCATTTTGAATTTTGCTAGTATATCGCCTAACTATCTACTGCTTTTTTTATGTTGTTTGTGTTTATTGAATGTTTGTGAGTTTTTTAAATCAACCGTAATCAAAAGAAGCATTTTGTGGCGAAGTTATTTTGTTATTTAATAATCCCATATAAACATATACCGTATATTTCCGTGTATAAGCCGAGAATTTTTGGACATTTTTTTGCTCGAAAGGAAGGTGGGGGGGGGGGGGGGGCTTGCATATGAGTCTAAGAAAATTTCCAAATTCGATATTCTAAAATAAAAAGGATGGTAAATATATAAAAGAAGAAAAAATTCCAAAAATACATTAATATTCCATTTCTTTATAATAAAAAAAAATCACCAATCATCTTTTACTATCCACATTATTCCGATTTATCAAGCAACTCCTTAAAATTGATTTCTCTCATTGGTACATCAGGATGAATATCGTCAGTATCTAGTTCATCATCATCGCGATCTTCTTCTAAAATGGGGTCATCCTCAGTTTTATTCATTGCATTACTGACGCAATATTTTTTGAAATATAGGACGATTATTTCTTGTGATAATTCAAGCGAAGCTTCTTTCACTCATTCATAGATAGCAACTATGTCCATTTTTTTTTATTATTATTACCGCTTTTTGTCACAACTACATCCCCAGATGACATCCATTCAGTCCATTTCGAACGGAACCTGTGTTTTAAAGACTTATTTAGAAAACGTCCGAGTGTTGAAGAATAGGAGTAAGGTCACTTGGGATCTACGGAAGATCTTTACACGATCTTGACAAAAATCATTAAGAAAGATAAATTAAGGTATGTATACCTAAACATTTTTTGATTAGATGAAATTTGTAAAATTAGAAAATCATTCAATGTCGTTGATGAATTAACTACATTTTATTTTATATGAAAATAAAAAGCTTTGGTCTGAAGAACAGAGAGCCAACTTGGGACACACGTATAATTAATTAATAATTATACATATTTTTTTATGTGTATTTATGTATATTCAATTAATAATTCTGATATCAATAATGTCAGATAGTTCATTTCTTTCCATTAGCTATGCAAAGCAAAAGTGCTATGTTTTTGTTCCCTGAGTTTTTCATCACGTTTGTTTAACATCGGCTTACATACGGGTTTCGGTTTTTGGACAATTTTTATCTTAAATGTCGTACACTCGGCTTATTCACGGGTATATACATTACATATATATTTTAAATCAAGAAATAACTTGTAAGTTCGTGTAAAAAAAAATGACCTGATCTCTTATTTAAACATGGATTGTAATAACATTTTTTGGATATCGATCGAAAATTCAGGTTCGCTTTCGTTCTCGGCCCAAAATTTGAGTTTCGCCGAATATTCGGCCGGACCGAAATTATCTGTATTCCAAAAATCTCGTTTCTTCCTTTGGAAATTTTCAACAGTACTCATTGATTTGAGCTGTATCGGCTCAAAAAGATATATTTCTTGCTATGAACTTCACTGTTTATAATTATCGGTCATGGCTGACTTAAGACGAGAGTGCAAATTATAAAGCAAGCAATTCGTATATGACTAAATTTTGAAGACGCTTTTCACGTGTTCATTAAAAACTGCAGACTTAACGTTAATAGAAAACTTTTAGTTTGAAACCGCAGAAGTATTTCGAAAACCCTTTGGGAAAATTCTAGTATATCAGATAAACATTTACAAAAATCATTATAAAAGATAAAACAAGCTATGTATACCTAAACATTTTTTGATTAGATGAAATTTTTAAAATTAGAAAATCATTCTGTGTCGTTAATGAATTAACTTCATTTCATTTTATCTGAAAACAAAACGTTTTGGTCTGAGACACAGAGACCCAACTTGGGACACACATATAATTAATTAATAATTACATTTAATAAACACGTTATAATTAATTAATAATTATATATATTTATGTGCATATTAATAACATGAAAAAAATTGGACATTTTTATTTTCGTTTTTGGCCGAAAATAGGAAGATTACCAAAATTCGGTTTCGGTTTTAAAAACATATTTCTGTTAATCCTTAACTATTTTACGTAATTGTTATAATAAAATCAATTTAATAAATAATACCTGCCAGGAAATCTCCTTGTATTAAGAATCATAAACATAATTTGAGCCGTTCAGTGCACAAATCGATTAACTCCATCAAATGAAAATGTTCAGCACAAACAGTTATTGTAACTATAAAAATATTGTATCTATATAATACTTTTTCTCGGGATATTTTGATTGAATTCATTAATTTTCTTTTAATCAAGGGTAACTTTTTATCACTGTATAAATATATAGAAAACTTTTAATATTCCTTTGTTTAAAAAAAAAACGTCACTTCAAATGGATTTAGAATGTCTTCTGATCGCCTCATTTAATGATAGTTGATGCCAAACAAACAGTGAAAAAAAAAAAGGATTTCATCGTAAATAGGAATACTAATGGAATATGAAAATCATATGAGTATGGAAAATGAAAAATAAAGCGACACACACATACATATATATACACATATATATATTTAAAACCACAAACAAAATATCAAAATCCATCACTCACCATAGCTGCATTGAAACTCACATCAAAAATATTATAAATAACCAATATAAACTTAACTCTTAAAATCAAACTGAATAACCAAACTAAAGAAAATATATATAATTGCAAGACATAACAGAACAGAACAGAACAGAAGGCGAGCGGTATGGCTAACGACATACACTGCAGGGTTAAGTCAGACTTTACGCATGCTACGTCCCCCTTCACTCGCCGAGACCAAAATTGAAAAAATGAAAAACTATGAAAAACTAAACAGAACTGCAACATCCACCAAAATATCTCTCTAACTCATTAGATCAATCAACTCATCAAAACCTCCATTCTCATCCATCACTGAGTTCAGTTCAGTTCCGTACCTGCTACTCTTAATAAAATCACAAGTTATTCTCCTGATGAAATTGCGAGGATAACCATGCTTGAATCCCAAGCGACACCACTCTAAAATATCACTAAACATATCTTTAACTCTAGTACTCAGTCTTTCGATTCGTATTAATCCATTTCTAAGTACATTTCTTTTAATCGAAACATGCACATTGGAATCAAAATATATCAGCTTTAAGGTATTAAAGTTGAAATCATTTCGCTTGTCAAATATCTTAGATATCAAATTTTCACTTTCTATGCTCAGGTTCACATCTAGAAAATTAATATTTTTACAATTCTGGGATGAGGGTTCCAGACTCAGAGACGTAGGATAATATGTAAAATCAACATTTTCAATATCATTGTTTAATTTAACTATCAAAACATCATCTATATATCTGTAGGATAATGTGTTACTGTTTAAATTATTATTTCTTTCATATATATGTAAGTAAATGTTTGCCAAAATGGAACTGCAACTCCCCCCCCATTGGAATACCCCGAATCTGTTTAAATATTGTATTTCCTTCGTAAAGGTAGTTTTCTTGTACTACTAACTGAAATAAATTTATGAAAAAATCATAATGAACATCCAAAGTACTATTTGTATTATAAAAATCTACTATTTTATCTTTTAAATCTGTCAAATCAATTGTATTATAGAGGTCTGCAAAATCGTAAGCGAATAAACCAGTAATATTTTTTAATTTTTTCAGATTATCTAATAGTGTATAGCTATTTTTGATAATAAAAGTCGTCTCTCCCCCCATCACTCCGTCAAATATATTATATATATTTGTATTATATGTATATATATATATACATATATATATATATATATATATATATATATATATATATATATATATAATTTTGTAACAGTTTTAACGTGATTTATATCATCAAGGTAATAATTGCAATATGCAGTATGCAATATATCGAAAAACGCAAAGTCCTCTACATAAGCGTACTAACCACCATTGTTCAGATTCTAATAAACACACCCCTAATACAAATCACAGTCAATCTACTGCTGAAACTCAATATTTCCAAAAACATAACATTAAAAACACCACAATTGAAGTTATTAAAATCATAGGAGTATCTCAGAACATCTCTTTTTTGAATCATTATAAATGACTTACTGTACAGTCCTCAGCAAAAGTTTAGACACTGGTGTTATTTAACCTTTAAATAAAAAATACGGACACTTGGGTTATACAAATGGCTGTATTCATTTTTAAATATATTTTAAACGTTTTAGAACAGAAATAACGGTTTTACTGTAGTATATTATTTAATTTAACTGAAAAAAGTGAAATTTGCATATGGCAAAAGTTTAGACACTTTCGTGATTTTTGGCAACTGTTCACGGAAAAACGCAAATTTCAAACTTATGACGTCACATGCATGAAATATTTAAGTGCATCTCGCGATAGCATCTGTTAGTGACGATCCCGCGAGCTAGAAATTTTCAGTCAGATGAATTAATTAAAGCATGGAAGCTGAAGTCGAAATGGAAGGCTGTTGAAGAAATTTCAGCTACTTTGAATCGTACAAAGAAGTTTGTCTATCAAGTACTGTCTAAGGGTGACTCTTTCAAAGCAAAACATAGAACTGGAAGGTCTCGTCTGGCCAGAAAACGAGATGGTAGAAGGATCCATAAACTGGTATCTCGACAAATGATGCTTGCTAGTCGCATTAAAAGTAAGTCAGAGCTTTATGTGTCAATGCATACATTCGTAGATGAATTAAAAAAAGATGTAAATTAGTTTACATGATAATGATAAAGCAACCAGTCACGAAATCTCACACCAAATTGGCGAGAATCCAGCGGGCTTTTTAATCCTTTCCGTCGCGGAGTAATTCTGTTTATAAACTGTTGAAATAATGGACTGACACCACAATTTATAAACGAAATTTATTATTATTTTAAAACGCAAATTTATTATAATATACGAAATTTCTTATTTTTACCTACATTACAAAAAGAAAATTTTAATTAAATAGTCTTGGTGCCATTTGTCGATTTTGGAATTAAAATTAGGTGCCATTTTTTAAGGACACCGCCCACGAAAGGCTTAATGATTTGGGCCTCACTTTGTTTTAATGCTGAAGTATCTCTGGAATTTCTCAATGGTCGCCAAGTAGCGTAAGACTACATACATACATTGGAAAACAATTTACAGCCATTTGGTGAACTTTTAGCTCTTCCAAAGTATGTATTTGAGCAAATTAATGCGTCCATTCATGTTGCATACAAATCAAAAAATTGATTTAACTCTCAAAATATTACTGTTCTCGACTGGCCCGCTTATAGCCCTGATCTAAACCCAATCGAAAACATTTGTGGGATCATATCTCATACGGTTTATGCAATTTTTGACAATGAACCTCGGTAAATGAACTTCGATCTACTGTTGAACATGTTTGGCACGAAATAGACCCCTAAGTGATGTAGGATTTAGTTTCTTCAATGGAAAGTCACATTTTTGCACTAATAGCAGACAATGTAGGTGCAGCTCGATTTTAATTTATGGACATTTTTCTGTAAATAGACAGATTGTCTATACTTTTGCCACAATATTAAATTTGTTTTTTTTTTTTTTTGTCATTTTATATATTATATAAAGTGTATAAATTAAAATTTATTGTTTGTGAATAAAGGATAAGTCCCCAGTAATGATGACAGTTGAGTTACAACAATTCGTTACATACTTCTCAGTACAGAAGCACAATCGATCATTGTCTAAACTTTTGCTGCGCACTATAATATTATTTATTTATATGACTTCATACTGCAAAATTCAATTTGTTAAGGTTTTTTTAAACATTAATAACATTATTGATTATTCTACCATTTATCCTACTTTTAAACATGATTAAAAAAAAAAAAAAACCCGAAATAAGTGTAATAAGTCTTCTTCTTCCCTTAATACTTCCAAAAATTAATAATTAAACAAATATTCTAACTGAATTTATAATTCTGGAATTTTTGCTATATGAGGCATTCTCACAAAATTTTAACTTTCAGAAATAAGCATCTGGTGAAATTAAAATTACTAAAATAACATTTTAAACTTGTATACGAATTCCTTAATGATTCAAAATAAAGAAAAAATGGTCAGCAGCATCGATTTTTTTTTTTATATATATAACTGAGTTTTAAGTTAAACATAAGAGTTTAATTTTCCTTACCGTTTTACATCTCTAAATTTTTATTTTCTTTTAAATTTTTACTTATCATGAATTTTCATAGTACTCATACAGAAATTCAAATAAGAAATAATAACAATGTAGCATTTTTAGTACAAAATTTTGGTGTGACATTATCTTAAAGGGATATTAAGGAAGGAACGATAAGGAAGAAAAGGGACGGTAAGGAAAACTAGTCGGATATGCCAATCCCAAAACTTTCTTCTATCTCATACATGTTAATACTTCAAAATTCTCTAGTACAGTGCCAAAATTAAATGGCAATCTATGCCATCATGAGGATTCTAAAGATATGAAATTCCGTACATTAGTTCTTGAAACAGGACTATTGTTAAAATCTTGTAAATCATACAAAATTCAACATATCAGCGCCACTGGTTAGGTGATTTACACCAAAATCTAATAATCAACAACTTATGTTAACTTCTAACTGAATCTGGAGTTTGATGAAAATCCGTGCATTAGTTTTTGAGATAGAGCTATTGCGGAAATCGTACAAACTTAAAAATCAGCATCAGGGACGGTAAGGAATTTCGTGGTATATTTGGACCCTCAACATCGTCCAGAACTTATTTATGTCGTTAATATTGTTATACAGTCATGCAATGGGATGTTTTCCAGTATAAGAAATTAAAAAAAAAGAATATGTACTAAAATAAAAATTATTATTCAGGGACTTAAAATCAAAATTATGTGAGGATGCCTTGTATAAGGCGGGACTCCTCTACCTACTCCTATCGCTATACTGGCGATATTTAAAAAATATCAACATAAATTGATTCATGACATGTGAGTCCAGTATACCTTCATACACTTAGTAATTTTATTATTTATAATAACAACATACTTACAAGATAATACCGTTTATGTACAGCAAGTCTTAATTCTACAAGGTAGATGCACTTCGAATTTATCTTTCACATTCATATTTACTATTGTATCATTATAAGTGAATATTTGGTAATAGTATTATTCATTTATACCGTACATTGATGACATAATTTTAATCGAAACTGATCAATCTCAAACATCTCATTTCCCAGTAATTTATCCTTCTAATTTAGAATTAAGGAAAAACTTTCTGTAGAATAAATTTACACACTTTATAGATCCAAAACTTAAACAGAATGATAACAAAACTATTACTGACATGTATAACAAACTTAAAAGATTTCCAGTTCGAAGTTAATACTTTTAATCATTGTATGTTGTGTCTGCATACGTCAGTTTATTGTAATATGCTTCTTAATCATATGTTTAGAATAAAGAGTTTATGTTCTTCTTGCCTTATTAATAAAACATTAAACAACTAGTTTATGATGCATTACATGATAGTTTTCGTAATATATATGTATATATATGGGGCATTCTCACAATCTTTTGACTTTCGGGAATAAAAATCTGGTGAAATTAAACTTGCTAAAATAATATTTTAATCTGATAGACGAGTGCCTTAATGATTCAAAATAAAGAAAAAATGGTCAGCAGCGAAAATTATTTTATTTAACTGTGGTTTCAGTTAAACTTACGAGTTTAATTTTCCTTACCATTTTACCACTATAACTTTCTATTTTCTTCAAAATTTTTACTTATAATGAATTTGCGTAGTACCCATAGGACATTCAAATAAGAAATAATAACAATGTAGTATTTTTAGTACAAAATTTTGGTATAACATTGTCTTAAAGGGGTGTTAAAGAAGGAATGGAAAGGAAAAAAGGGGATGGTATAAGAAAAAAGGGACGGTAATGGAAAAAAAGTGATGGTAAGGATGGAACAGTAAGGAAAATTATCACTATTTTTAGGCAAATCATGTTGAGACTAAATGATAGCCACAATGTTCATTGATTTTTAGAAAAAGTTATTTACATTGGATTAAATTTAAAAAATAATAATAATTTACCTCTAAAAGTGCAGGAATAAGCCTTGGGAACGGTAAGACTACCAATAAATCCACGATGCATGAAATTGATATTTAAATACTGATTTAAATTCTGCAGCATATTTCCTGTCAAAGAATTTTAGACATTCTTTCTCTAGAATACTTATGCATGAGAAAAAACTTGAAAAAAAATTCTGTGACTGCATCTGAAGTGATTTCTGTATAAGTTTAGCAAGAGGGATGGTAAGGAATCTAAAACCCAGGGACAGAGTTCAAAAAATAATATCAACCGTAAAAATGAACGCAGGTTAATTTTTTGTTACATATTTATGTAAAACAATTGTCCCAGTTTCGGAAAAAAATTACATAGAATTACTTTTATTGAAATAATTTTATACAGACAGCTCCAAACTTAAAAATCAGCATCAGGGACACGAGACGGTATAGGACTTTTCCTGGTATTTGGACCACCAACATCGTCCAAAACTTATTTATCTCGTTAACATTGTTATGCAATCATGCAATTCCCCAGTATATGAAATTTAAAAAAAACCCACAAGAATATATACTAAAATAAAAATTATTATTCAGGGACTTAAAACTCAAAAGACTGTAAGAATGCCCCATATATTTTAGAATTTATGTATTGTAGTATTATTTATATATATAGTACGTCCATGATCTGATCAACAGGATGCTTGGGAGGGTAGATGTTAGAGTATAGAGGAACGGAGGATGGGGACGGAGTTGTTTTTACATAATTAATTCCTTCATTGTGTAATTTTTATTATAAAAATAATATAAAAAATAAAAATAAAAATAAAAATAAAATAGAAATAAAAATAAAAATTTTCAAAAATGTAAAAAATAAGTATTATGGAAGGGTAGGCGATAATGTACGAGGATTGCGGTGTTATATGGGATTTAAAGGGCAATAGTCAATTTATTATTATTAAAAACGTGTGAGAGACAGAGGATTATTGTATCATCAAGCATGAATTGTTATTACTTTTATCCTTTAGTTATCCAGCACACTTTATTTTTGTCTACCATGAATGGTTCTATCTCATTTAATTATTGCTGTTTTTAATTGTAAATTTTTAATTGACATCTCTGCACAATATGAAACAATGTTACAATATATATCACCTCAATTCACCCATCAATAAATTTTCTCATATTTAACTGTTTAACAAGTGTCTTATTCTAATCCTCCTCCTATTTAAATATTAATTTATTTATATTTATTATACTACACTGATGTAGAAATTTTATTTTTACATCTTTTTAAAAATATTTTATAAATTATCTTACCCTAATCTTTCTTTATTTGCTTTAATTTTCTTAATTTATATTAATATAAATTGCGTTACATTTTTTAACTTTTAAGTTTTAGCCATCTATAGTATTAATTGATTTGTTTTGAATAATTTTCTGATATTTCTTTTTATAAAAGTAATGTCTCTAACTAGATGGTGGCACTATGTTTGATCTTATTCAATTATTTACGGCTTAGTCCTATTATTTACACTCTTTCTTGGTGTGTGCTACATTCTTTTTTCATGTTATTTACACCTTTTCCATCTGTATATTAATGTACCAGATAACAATTTGTTTTCAGGCTGTAATTTATTTTGAACTGCGTAGTATTAATAAAAGCCAGTGCTATGTTTTCTGAGCTGATTAAAGCAATTATAAAACTTTTATCGCTTAATTAATTCATTTACTAATAAAAAACTATTTGTTTTGTAAATTTTTTTTAAATCGCTATTTGTCATTACCTGTCTAGGAAGTAATGAGACAGGTTACATAAAATTCGTTTATTTAAAGGTAATGTTACAGAAACTTAATATTTTTCCAAATAGCCCTTTTCTGCATTAATACACCTTTGCCAACTATTATATTTTACCTGTATATAACTTGTAATAATACAGTTTAGCAAAAATACACTAATGAAATTTCAAGAATATTCGTTTCTAATTTTAGACATGAGTAGCTTATCAATATTTGAAATAAATATTTTACTGATACCTATATATATGTTCTTTAATTTAAATGCATCCTTGTATATTTTTTTAATGACTGAAAATTTTAAAAATGTTTGCCATTAATAATGCACTGCATTCCTCATGATTATTGCACATGATTTAATTTTATTGTATCATACGTATAATAGCGCACAGGTAAAGGCTGACCGCTTCGCGTTTCATATGTCAGTCGGCCATACTTTCCCAAATTTATTTTTTTGCATAAAACTGCATAAAAGTTATATTTTTAAAAATATCATTAAAAAATTACATTTTGAGAGATGAGTTACCTTCTAAAATATTTATATTTGGAGTTACTGGCATTCAAAATTACATTTCTAACCACAAACAAACCACTTGAAAAAAAATTGAATTGATTGTGGTTTTTATTATTTCGAAAACTATGGTAAACAATATGCACTTCCGTCGCATGTTCAGAATAAATTCAGAAAATGATCGTGGCGTCATTTTTTATGAACCAATAAAGTTAGTTTTTGGAAATGAAATATTAGACAACTCAGCTCGGTTTTTGCGTATTAATCTCTCAAATGTAGAAACAGATAATTTACTCGCGAAATGGTTGTTACAGGCTTGCTGGAAATTGTCGTAGCAACAAAAATAGCAACAAAAGATTTTTTTTCTCTATTCATTATCCCACTAACCAAGGACGTTAACTTGATTGGACATTTGTTCTTAATGAAAATTTAAACGCTTTATGATGAATGCATTCAACGTTAAGAGACATATTTTTTCGCTACACGATTATCGGTTTATTGGATAGTCTTTTCTTAGTTGAATCTCATTTTTTTATGCTTGCAAGTTCTGTATATAAAACATTTTTTTTTTTAAAACATTTTGTGAATTTAATTTTTAATGAATTAATTAATATTTGTTTAAATCATAGCCTGCAAGTTATGAAAATGTATTGCTTGTGCTTTCTCAAATAAACTTAATTTCTCATTACATGACATAATACAAAGTTCTCAGGGACATGGAAAGTTATGAAAAACCTGGGAATTTCCAAAATCAAGGAAAGTCAGGGAAATTTAAAAATATATAGGAAAATGCAGGGAATTTAAAATATTTTCTAAAACGACATGGGGGAAAAAATGAAAAATGACACGAAATTTATCAAAATCACGAAAGGAGGTGCTATATAAGGGCTATTTTTCGCCCATCATTTCTGCGAAAAAAAAAAAGTTTCGGATTCCGACAATTATTCAATGTCTTTGTATGCTTAAATATATGTATTTTTGTTTAATATAAGATTTAGGTGATAAATAAAATAGAAAGTCATAGAAATCATAGCCCGAAAATAGAGTGTTTTGACTGTTTCCTAGATTTTTGTCGTTTTTTGCATCTTTGAATAATTCTTTTTAAGAAGTGTTCCATGAACCAAATAAGTTTTGACTTGCATGTTGTTTCCGTATTAGGCTTCTTACTTACTGGCGCCATAACTCAACCGAAATTAAAAAACTAAGTCTTGAATATGCACATATACTACAAGAAGCCACCGCTGGATGGTCCAGTGGTGATTCGGGTGAAGAAATTAAGTCAGGAAGACTAATCTGAAACAAATTGCCAGAAGTGTCTGAAACTGTATGATTATTTTCCATTATTGATTATTTTTGATATTTCATATATTGAAATAATAGTTGTAATAAGCTCCATTCATCTTAATTTTGCATTTAGTGTTGTTTTTACTATTGGTTATATGGATTAAAACTAATGACAATAGTGTTTATGTTCATTAATGTACATAATACTTACTTAATTATATATTTAATTTTCCCCATGAATTATTGAATTTTCATTCAAGATACTATTTTTTCTTATTTGTTAAGAGGTATACTAATGAAATAAATATATGTCACGTTAAGGGACTGATGGGCGAAAAATGGCCCTTATCAAACCACCTCCTTTGTCAAATAACCGCAAAAGAAATCCGATGAATTCGAAGAGCGATCGCAGAAAAAAGTCGCTAATTTTGTCAGAGGATTGCGGAAATATATAGCGAATTTCGTTGTATGCCCGTTTGGTAACAGAATTTTTTAAGATTTGGTCAGTGAATGTCATGGAAATCGCCCGACATGTTTTGCTGGGAACCCTGTAATCAAATTAGCCTTTAATTTGGGATAATGAAAAGATGAAATGACGAGTTCGCATTGTGACCGGTAGAGTAACTCAAGCAAAATCAAGTGCATTTACAATTTTTCTGAGGGCTTCTATAACAACGGTCTAGTTATAATAGAATATCATGTTTTCATATGCTGACATAGAGCGGTTTGAGAATTAAAAACCTTTCTTCTTATTGCTTTCTTTTACATAAAGTAACTACAGTAACTACCTTTTTATGTTACAACACTTAAATAAATCTGTTAATGTATCACATGCTATTTCTATTTATAGTTTTTCATCAGAATAACATGTTTTCATAACCCATAAGTTAGGTGTAAATAGCTTTGCACAACACAAAACACATTTCTTAAAGTTACTTTCCCCTATATTTCTCTGTGCGTTAACACAACCCATTAAATTTGATAGATGTGCCACAATTAGGGTGCTAGAAGTAATTTATTTTATTGTTTCTACTAAAACAACGGGTATTCTTCTTATAAATTTCTGATACCCACAGTGTTAAAAAAATATTTTCCTCGATTTATTTCTTTTAAACAATTGCACTTTTGCAGTATTAAGACAAAATAAAGTTGGTAAGTGTACCATAAGTAATACCGTGTATGTTATTTTACTTCGTTGATTTCTTCGTGAGTAACATGTTTTTTATAATATAACTGTCTAGTGTTGAATATCTGATAAAAATGCACTTTATTTTCTTTAGTCCCCTCTTGTCGTATAAAAATGCTTTCATATTATTGCGACTAAGAAAGTGTCAAGTACTTATAAACCACATTTAATCAGGTTTGTCCGTTCGACTTTGTTTGTAATTTTTAAATTTCGAATTTACACCAAAAATTCCGAAAAGAGAATCTTGTGTAATCAAAAAATGTCTGCCATAAAATAAATAAAAAATTTCTAATCGGAATGTTTGATATGAATGCACAATTTCTGAAATTTAAAAAAAACTGAAATCCGTGCACTTAATGTACATTGAATTCTTTTAGATAAAAACGTTTTCTTTAATTAAATGTCTGTGTTGCAATATACTATATTAATGAACATATTTTTGTATTGTTACGACCTAACAAATTTCATTAAGTGAGCTATAACTAAAGCGTGCACACCATGTTATATTACTTTATTGAACCGAATTATAATAAAAGAAATAGTTAAAGTCTGTTGTTTAATTGAATATTCCCAATAGATTTCCTCCAATTAGTCTATCTAAGATAAATGTGTTTTTACATTAAACAATTTTAGTAAGTTAAAGATAAATAAATTACAGTACATGACTTTGTTTTAAATTTCATTAATATTACATATTTTTCCAAGCTGTATATCTGGCATTTTGTGTTGTGAGTGATAAAAGCAAAACACTCTTAATCAAGATATATTTATATGTATATATATAGAAACATATTTTTACAAATTCAGATTAAATAACTTCAATAACGGTGCCATAATGATACAGCATCACACATAATTTTATTTCAACGATTTGTATTAGAAAAACCTGCTTTACTTACTTAAGTGTTTGGTGCTAACGGGTTCTATACTTTTTAAGGATTCGTAGTTAGTGCGAAAAATGTATTTGCTTTAACTCATCGTAAGTTTTAAGTATTTTTTGAATGTACATAAAAAATATGCAAGGTATTTAAATCTGTGCTTTCAAACGTATCAGCTCTTTATAAATTATTAAATAAGCACTTTCAATAGATTAAAATAAAAATATTCAGCTGAATTGATGTAAAAGATTATTCTACAAAAAATAATTGCTGTATCACTAACGGTAAAATAATTTAACGATAAACATACAAATTGCATTAAAACGATCTAAAAACTGCATTTTATAAAAATATTAATATAGCAATCATCTGGGAAAAAGTAGCATAAAATTTCACCACAAACTTGAAAAATGTAAAAAAAAAAAAAAAAGTATCTGAAAGTAATAAATAATAATTAATCTTTAAAAATAACCTAAAATCAAATCTTTCAAACTTTACTTTTTTGTTGTTGTTGTTGTTGTTGCTGTTTTTTACCACTAAAATTTAATAGATTTTTCTTCTTATATAAACCTTTAATTTTTTTGTTACCTCTAAAATTATTGGATGCAAAAGCTGCTCTTCAAATCCGATAGTGACTCACCCCGTTACAGCTTTCTGAGACATCTGTTATGCTGTTATTTCAATCCTTTCTCTTAGCTCTATTTTTTCCGGCAATTGGATTCGTTGCACTCTGCATTCTCATTGGCTGTTGAAGTTAGCCGCTAAATCCTAGCCGGCTTTTGTAAAAATTTGATATTTTCTCAGCAATTCTCTATCTTTTTTTCTTAATTCAATTTTATTTTTTCTAAATTATTTTTGATTTATTTAATTTATATAAAAATAAATGTATGTCTCTGTGCGTTTTCTCCCCCCCCCCCCTTACCCTTGCTTGCTTCGACCATCCAGATGCTCAGGAATTTGAAATTCAATTGTATGCTTAACATCTTCTATGCATCATGACAAATCGATTGATCACCAGTGTTGTAGTCGTAGAAAAAACAACAACAACAACAACAACAAAAAAAAAAAAAACAGAGAGTATACGCTAGCTATAGGCTAGAGCTTCTGAATACACAGGCTGGCTCGTCAGGCATTTTCATCCCTGACGGACCGGTTCGAGTAATGTATTTCAATAGCGTTGAATTAGTTTCTGTCTATTTTTAGCTTTAAAAGTTTAATTATGAGTAGTTTTTCTGCTATTAATTGTTGAAATTATTCAATAAACAATTACTGCATGCTTCAATTTCCCCATAAACATAAAAAATGGCCGAATTTTAATATTAATTGTAGATTTCGTTCTTCGTGATATTTTTTGCTCGCCAATTTCGGCGATAAGGACATATTTTAAAAGTACAGCGCCATCTAGTTCATTTTCGAGAAAACGATGTTGATTTGTGACTTTTTATCCTATTGAACGAAAATAGGGTGAAATTTTATAGGGGCTAGTTTAAATTTTTCAGATAATTAATAACGATAACTCAAAATATTAACATATGATGAAATTTATGAGATTTTTGAAAAAAAAAAATAGCGAAAGAACTAATGTGAAAATAAATTTTTTCAAGGAAATTTTATAGTATAGAGTTGTTTTTTTTTTTTTTTAATAGTCATTTTCACAAAAATTCGTTCTATTTTAAATTTTGGGAAAAAAATTCCCAAAATTTGCTTAAGATAATTTTATTGTTAATATTTCATCAGAAGATAAGTAATATTAAAAAAATACATAAATAAACAATTTTAACAATTTTTGTAAGCCAGTATTATCAAGAAATAAAGCTTATTTTTACTCTAACTTTCAGATATAAAATTATTTAAACTATCCAAAGATTCCTGCATACTATGAAGTCACATTCCTTTTTCCTCTTAGAAAAAAACAGTTTTAATAGTATTAAAATAATGAAAATTTTCTACACACTAAAAAAAAAAACTTTTTAAAAACAATTTTACTTCGTAGAAGTTTTTAAAAACGTTATCACAAAGTAAAAGAAAAATATATATAGTATTTTTTGTTGAGTGAATTTCATTTTGTTCATTGTTAGCATCAGAAATTAATTATAATATTTATTTTATTACATTGCCAACTTATTAAAGACAATCAAAAGTGCGCACTTTTGATTTTTTATGTGGTGTCAAATAAACACAAAAAAGGAAAAAAAAAATCATTAAAATATTTTGGAGGGAGGGGGATGAATGTACATTAGAAAAATAAATTTTGTTACACTTTTAAATTGCTGTTGATAGTCAGCTAAATATACATAATCTTCATCAATTTAACTTTCTAACATATGGAAAAATAAAGTAAAACATTTGGAAATATGCGCGAATACGGTTTAAAAAGTGATGGGATTTGAATCCCAATAAAAAGGCGTGAGTAAGTGATAAATTGTAAACTGAGACCTACCCTTCTTCAGGATACTTATCCATTTCGGTGTAAATCCACACTTTGTTTAGATCTCATATATATTAGTTATCTTAATTTTAATCAACCACTCTTTATAACCTACTTTGACAAAAAAGATTGTAGAATACTTGTTATATCAAATGAATAAGCAGCGGTAACACTTTAAGCTATTTAATTCACATTGTTTAAATTGTAAAAGAGAGAACATTTTACATGCCTCTTCTCTGGATAAACTACATGTTGAGAATGGAAAAAATGTTTACATTATAAGATAATAAATCAGTAATAATAATTGTAATAATAATATCATAATAATAATAATAAATCAGTTTAATATAGTCTATGAGTCTTAATGCAGTCACTCAACAAGTCATTATCTTTATCAAAGGATTTTCAAGGTTAAATACATTTGAAGAGATTTATGGCTGAGTTGAAACGACGTATTATTTATGTAACTGAAGAAATTATCTTTAGCACAGTTATTTAGCTTGATTTATGTCCATCAACTCCTTCTTTATATCTGAAGTTTCATTGTCACAAAAATTTAAGTTCCTTCTATGGGTTTGAAAAACAGGTTTGGGAACTGGTTTCGTAAACAGGTCTGCTATCATCAATTTGGTTGGGCAGTACTTTAGGTTGATAGTCCATTCTTGCTTTAGTTGTTTTATCAGGTGGAACCTAATTTCAATATGTTTAGTCTTACTTGAGTGCTTTTCTAATTCTATCATCTTGATCGTGGACCGGTTGTCTTCATATAGGTCTATAGGTAAGGTTTGCTTTAGGTTTAATTCTTCCAGTAGATTGACTAGCCACTTTATTTCAATTGCTGCATTTACTGCTGACACATACTCGGCCTCTGCCGATGATAATGCAATGCAGGATTGTTTCTTGGTCGACCATTGTATGGGATTTCCCCCTAACAGATATAGGTTCCCACTTGTTGATTTTCGTGAATGTACATCTCCTCCCCAATCTGCATCAGCATAAACTTCAAGTATAGGCTTCTTTTCTCCGCTTAGAACTAGACTATAATTTTTTGTAGTCTTTAAATATCTTATCACTCCTTTTACTGCATTCCAGTCTTTCATTCTTGGTGATTCATTTCTTCTGCTAAGAGTGTTTACTGCTGCACAGATGTCAGGTCTGCTTATAGTTGCTAGATATAGAAGTGCTCCTATGGCTTGTCTGTAATATGTGTTGTTTGGTAAAATGTTATCCTCATCATTAAAGCGTGTGTAATTTGTTTCCATGGGTGTGCTACACGGTTTTGCGTCTTGCAAATTAAATTTATTGATTAATTCCTCTATTTTCTGAGTTTGATTTATCATGTAGCTTTTATTTACTTTTTTAATGTTCATAGATAGGTAGTTACTGATGTCGCCTAAATTCTTTAGCTCTTATTCTTTATTTAAGCTCGCGATTACTTCCTCTATTATTTCGTCTTTTCCGGCAATTAAAATGTCGTTTACGTATGTTATTATGTATATTGTGTTATCGCCCCTTTTTCGCGTAAAAAGGCATGAGTCAAATTTGCTCTGACTGAAATTCATCTTTTATAGTGTTTCTGTAACTTTATTATGCCACGCTCTCGCGGCTTGTTTAAGTCCGTATATGGCTTTGTTTAGCCTGCATACTTTATTTTCCTCATTTGGTTCAGCGAAACCTTTTGGTTGTGACATATATATCTCCTCCTCAAGCATTCCATGTAAGAACGCGGTGTTAATATCAATATGTTTTACATTTAAATTTTGATGCAATGCTGCTATTAATAGTGCTCTTATTGTTGTATATGACACGACTGGTGCATAAGTTTCATCATAATCCTCCCCGAATTTTTATGAATATACTTTTGCAACTAAATGTGCTTTATATTTTTGGATTTTTCCCGTGTTGTCGCGTTTTAGTTTGTAGGTCCATTTGCAACCTATTATTCTCCTATTTGGTGGAGGTTCTACAATTGACCAAGTTTTATTTTTCATAAGGGAGTTCATTTCGCTTTTCATCGCATCTATCCAATTTTGTTTATCCTTAAAATTTTACATGTTTTCGATTTCCTCATAATTTTTTGGTTCAGTAGCGTTTTCGTTCTTAACCATGTATATTAACCTATCAGGAGGTACACCTTTATTAATTCTTTCTGATCTTCTAGTTTCTGCTACTGGTTGATTGGACGTGGATGGTGTCACATTGCTATTTGAAATTTCTATTTCTACAAGGTTTTCACTAACCCGATTTTCATCTTGTTGTGGTTTGTTTTCTACTTACTCGTTTCTATATTTAAATTTGTTTTCGAGAAATTTAACGGTTCTCGCGATCTTTATTTCATTTCCTCCTACATATATTCTGTATCCTTTGGATTCATTATCATATCCGACGAAAATTCCCTCTGTAGCTTTATCGTCTAATTTTTGTCTTCTGGCTTTACTGATATATGCGAAGGCTTTGCAGCCAAATACTCTAGCGTAACTTAAGTTTGGCTGTCTGTTTGTCCATAACTCGTATGGTGTTTTTTCATTTGCTTTTGTCGGTAGTCTGTTTTGCAAATGATTTGCTGTGCAAATTGATTCCCCCCAGAACTTTAATGATAAATTTGATTCACTTAACATTGTCCTTGCCATTTCAACTAACGATCTATTTTACCTCTCTGCCACACCGTTCTGGCTTGCGCAATATGGGACTGTGTGTTGATGTTTTATCCCATTAGCCCTGAGGTAATTTTCTATTTCATCTAATGTGAATTCCTCTCCATTATCTGTTCTAATTGCTTTCGGTTTTTCTCCAAATTTGTTGCTAATTAACGCGATGAATTCTTTAAGTTTTTCGTAAACTTCACTTTTTCTAGACAATAGGTATATGATCGTAAATCGTGAGTAGTCATCAATAAAAGTCAAAAAGTATGATTTCCCCCCTATTGTCGGTGTTTGAAAAGATCCGCACACGTCGGAGTGAATGAGCTGGAGTCTTTAGTTGCTCTATATTCTGCAATTTTTGGATAGAGTTCATCAGTTAATTTTTCCTTAATGCACGGTTCGCAATCTATGTTATGCTTACAGTTGTTTATTTGGATTCCTCTACCTAATTCCTTTTGCGTAATTTCTTTAATTGATGTTAGATTTCTATGTCCTAACTTACGATGCCATAATTCTAGGCAATTTTTGTTGTTGAAGCTTTGTGTTACGTTTGCATAGTTTTCGAATGCTAACTGAACTTCGTATAGGTTATTTACTTTTCGCGCTTCTAAACATATTTCTCCATTACGTTTGAACATACATCTGTCATTTCTGAATATAATTTCACATCCATTTTGTGTCGCTTTGCTAACCGATAACAAATTTGTTTCGATTTCAGGTACTAATAATACATCTTTAAGTGTTATTTCATGAACTTTTTGTCTGATGTTCGCGTGTTTATATTTACGTTACCTGACCCGTACCTGATAAGTTTTTTCAATTTGCGATGGTTACATTTGTTTTTACGCGTGATTTTATTTCTGTAAACATTGATTCTGAACATACAATATGACTTGAGCTGCCACTGTCTACTATAAATGTTTTGTTTTCTATTCCTTGTGTTATAAAGGCGTAATTTTTATTTTCGCTCGCCCTCCATGTATTGTTTTCATTTTCAGAGTGACTGTACCTACGGTTTGATTCCGATGTTTGTTCACTTCTAAAATTGTTTTCGCTCTTTTGAAAAACTAGTGAGGTAGAGTAATGTTTTTTGTTTGGTTTAATGTGTTGATTTTGTGGTGTACTTTGTGTTTTGGCTTTGTTATGTCAACATTCCTGGGTATAATGGTTTCTCATCCGACAATTGGAGCAGTATTTATTACTTGTTTTATTGTTGTAATTTTTCTGTGCTTTAAATGCTCTGGCAGGATTTTCTGTTCTCTCATCATTATCATATCGTCGGTTATATTCGTCAATAAGTTTAGACTTAATAAATGACGGTGTAAGTTGATTTTCTTCTCTCGATTCAAGGGCAGTGATGAGAGTATCATAAGATTGGGGTAGGGAGCATAATAACAGTGCAGAAATGTGATTATCATTTATAACTTCTCCTATGGCTGCTAATTTGTCTACTAATTCCATTATTTTTGTAATATGATTAACAACGTTTCCACCTTCCGCTAATTTAATCGCGTAAAGTTTTTTTAAGAGATAAAGTTTGCTAGACAAATTATATCGCTCATGGATTTCAAGCAAAGCTTGCCAAGTATGTCTGGTTGTCTGTAAATGTTTAACATGAGTAATTTGATTATCATCAGCTGTTAGATTAATTAGTGCACGGGCTTTCTTATCACTTTTGGACCAAGCGTACGTAATTGGATTAGGTGGTTCTTCCGTTATTACATGAAATAAGTTTTCTTTAGTTAACATCATTTCTGCCTTAAATTTCCACACCGAGTAGTTCGTAGCTGTGAGTTTTTCAATAGCTAAGTTATCTTTAGAAGCTGCCATTTTCTTAACTTTTGATTACTTACGTGTTACCGTAAAAAGTTCTTCCAACTTTTCATTTTGAAAGTTTAAAAGTTTATTTATCAAATATCTGATATTTCAGATTTCAGTGGAGGCTATTTAATTTATTTATTTTTATTCAGTGATCAATAATCATAACCTTGATGGGATTTGAATACCAATAAAAAGGCGTGAGTAAGTGATAAATTGTAAATTGGGACTTACCCTTCTTCAGGATACTTATCCATTTCGGTGTAAATCCACACTTTGTTTTGATCCCATATATATTAGTTATCTTAATTTTAATCAACCACTCTTTATAACCTCCTTTGACAAAAAATATTGTAGAATACTTGTTATATCAAATGAATAAGCAGCGGTAACAAAAAGTTCTACTAAAAGAATTCGGATGGAAGTTGCCTTAGTAGTTAAATATATTATGAAGAAAAATAAAAACAGAAATTTATATGTAAAATTCGTATTTTGAATTGTAAAACTTACACTCTGTGTGAGCGGAGCCGCGGTCAAAGGTCAAGTATTAATGATAAAAATGATTCTATTAAAAATTAATTATTTATCTCTCCGTGCCCTCTTTAAGAAATAAACTTGGTTTATTTCTTGGCTTATTTCTAATAAACTTGGTTTTATATTAACTTGGTTTTTTTTTCCGGGAGGGATTTCTGAAGCTTTGCGGCCACTGAAATTCCGAAGAAGGGGACACTTCTAGACTATAATTAAAGATAAAATTCGTAATCTTCCAACGGGTGGGGGGAGGGGTGACAGATTGTGAATTCAGCATTGGATCCACTTGCAAAATGAATGTTAATAAATAATAATTTTAATAAATGAAATAATAATTAAAAATGTAAGGAAATTTTTATTTCATGATGTAGAAAAAAAAGTGAAGGGGTTCAATTCCTCCGCATTTCAATGTAGTTTTCTGTTTTTTTAAGGCACTGTACCGTCGTATAAGAACTCACTTAAGAAAGATTCTTAATTAGAAATTAAAAGAACTTGGCGTTCGTTTTTTTTTTTCAGAGTTTTATTAGACGACACGGGACACACACATAACAAGCACACGTAATATTTACACGGCAAAAAGTTAATCTTTTCCGGAGCGAGACGCTCCTTTCGGCAGGACCGAAAACTTGACCGTCTGGGGTCGTGTCACAGCAAAGTCTCTCTGCGGGGCCTTGTTTTTCTGAGATCAGTTCATCTCCTAAATACCCCACGTGAGGTCTTGACTCATCTTAGTCAACAAGTTCAGTTTATAACATTTCTACGCAGCACTTTTTCTCCAGATATTTACATGATTAAAACTGTTTACATGTACCATCTGGTTTTTTGGTGAAACTGACATGTGAAGTTATAGCAGGCATCTGGAGGTTCCAATTAACGATGTTTATTTCGTTAGGGGCATCTGGTCTCTGAGTCCTCTCGGATAACACGCCACAGTCCCTCCATGCCCCATATAAATTTTTCCTTAAGGGAAAAATTTCCACACTCGGGTGCACAATCATAGTGAAATTCGGAGTTAATGCTATCCCTAACAATGCTATCTACTCCAAAATTAATTAAATTTTAAATTTTAAAATCAAAACATTTATCAGAAGTACTTCGTTACCATTGAAGGGATTCAGCATAACACACAACAAACACAATAAATACAGTAATAAACACATTGCAATTGCACACCGTTATATAATAATACTAAGATTTATAATAAGCACTTCAACAATTTTATAATAAACCAGAACCTTCATTAATAATTTTCCGTTAACATAAACAGGATAGATAAAGTTTTTAAACATCACAGGTAATTACAATAAAGTTCGCTCTCTCGTGTTCACATGGATAACAAACAATAATAATATATATATAAATAAATTTCTTAAGAATGAATTCTAATACACTAATAAAACCAAACACTTTTAAACCTTTTACATACAATAAGTTACTTAAAAGAATTTTGTCACAATAACAAAACACACTCTTAAACATTTTTTTTCAACAAAATTTCTAGTCTTCAAACACTACTCTGCTTAGACTATCAGCGTTTTGGTGTTTTTTTCCTGCTCGATGTTCGATTGTAAAATCGTACGGTTGTAACGCGAGGCTCCAACGCATAAGCCTTGGGTTGGAACTCGCATGAGTTTGTAAGAAGCGCAGAGGATTATGATTCGTTATAATCCTAAATTTTCTTCCATCTAGATAGTAATGTAATCTTTTTACGGCGAAAACAATACTGGCGCACTCCCGCTCGGTGGTGCTATAGCGTTGTTCTACCGGAGAGAATTTCCGACTCAAATACAAAATCGGGTGTTCCTCTCCCTTCTCATTTACCTGGCTCAACACAGCTCCGGCACCGCGTAACGATGCATCGACCTGAATAAGGAATTCACGATGAAAATTCGGCGCATGCAAGACCGGCCGTTCGGTTAGTTTCGCTTTCAGAGACAGAAAAGCGCTCTCGCACGTGGGAGTCCACTCGACTTTACCTCGACGGGTTTTCCCTTTTAGCGCGTCAGTCAAGGGGGCTGCTATTATGGAAAAATTCCTTATGTATCTCTGGTAGTATCCGGCCAGCCCTAGAAATGCACGAATCTGCGTTTTTGTTTCGGGAGTAGGGAATTTTTTTACGCATTCAATCTTGACTTCTGCTGGAGTGCGGGAACCATTTCCTACAATATGGCCTAAATATTTTACACTACTCTGGGCAAATTTACACTTAGAAGGCTTTATTTTAAGATTTGCCTTATGAATTTTATCTAGAACTAATGCGACATGTTTTAAGTGGTCTTCCCAGGTGTTCGAAAATACAGCGACGTCATCTAAATAAGGAACTGCAAATTCTTCCATCTCTCTTAATAGTTCTGCCATCATTTTGCTAAAGAAAAATGGCGCATTTTTTAATCCAAAAGCCATTTTCAAACACCTAAAAGTACCAAAAGTTGTACAGAATGCTGCATACCGTTGATCTCTGGGGCTCAAGGGAATCTGCCAATAACCTTTCGCTAAATCTAGGACGGTTATGTATTTAGCAGATGAGACTTTCTCAACTCTTTCTTCGATATTGGGGATGGGGAAATACTCTGTCCTAATTATCTCATTGAGACGCCTGAAATCCACACATGGACGAGGATCCTTACCCGGAACCTCTACTAAAATTAAAGGCGACGTGTAATCCGACTCGCCAACTTCAATAACCCCCAATCTTAACATCTTTTGAATCTCCATTTTTACGATTTCAGTTTGTCTTTGCGACATCCGATAAGGTTTTGATCGTACGGGCTTATCGCTAATTAAAGTTATATCATGCTCCACCAAATCTGTTGTACCAGGGTCGTTTGAAAAGCACGCGGCATATTTATTTAAAAGCTCCCTTAATTGGCTAATTTGTGCTTCGTTTAGGTTTTTTCTAACTCACTAAGCCGAACTATTTCCTGAAAGTCAAAAATCGTAGGATTATTCTCTAAATACGGAATATCTAAATCCTGATCTTCTATTAAATTTGAATTGTCTTTGGAGCACAACAAATTTACATGTTTCTTGTCGCGTATAATATGATTTCAGCATATTAACATGATAAATTTGGGTTTTATTCCTACTTCCTGGCAGTTCTACCACATAATTAGTCTCAGACATTTTATTCTTGATTTTCCCGGACCTATCCATTGCACGGACAGTTTATTTGGTCTCGTCAAGGCTAAAACCAACACTAAATCTCCCTCCTTGAATTCTCGTTTTACCGCGTTTTTGTCATACCAAACCTTTCGTTTACCTTGCATTTCTTCCATGTGCGAAACAGCTACCTCGCGACATCGTTTCAACCGATTAATTAATTTAAAAACATATTCGGTCATTACATCATTTTCAGGTGGAGCGTCGGACCATCGTTCCATTATCAAGGTCTCGGGTGTTCGAAGATTTTTTCCATACACCAACTCGGCTGGTGAGTAACCTGTGCTTTCATGAACTACGTTTCGGAGAGCCAATAGAATCGAAGGCAAATGTTTATCCCAATCGGCGCCTAATTCAATACACAGAGCCCTCAAAAGTCGTTTTAAGGTCCTATTATACCGTTCCACGGGATTACTCTGGGGATGATAAACAGAACTATGAGTGATCTTAATGCCAAATTTATTAAGAAATTCGGTCGTTAAAGCTGAGGTAAAGGACTTTCCCTGATCGCATTGGAGTTGGCTGGGGAATCCGATGCGACTGAAAATATTCAGCAGCGCCTCAGTCACTCTAATAGAGGAGAGGTCCACCAGCGGAACCGCCTCCGGGTATTTGGACGCCATGCATACTGCCGTTAAAATATACCGGTGTCCATCCGTGGTCAGTGGTAAGGGCCCACATGCGTCGATATTTATTTTACTGAAAACTTCCTGAATTATTGGGACAAGTTTTAACGGGGCTTTCTTTTTCTCGTTCGCTCGACCCGCTCTTTGACAAACATCGCAACTGCGCACATATTCATCCATTTCTTTATAACAGTTAGGCCAATAAAAATATCGAATTAATTTATCCTTTGACTTCGTCCCACCTAAATGTACTGACGTGCCTTCATGGCACAATGCTTTTATTTTCTGCCTTAACCCTTTTGGAATAACTAGCAATCTGGTAACGTTTCCAAAACGATCCTCGCGATTTCTAACTAGTAACCCGTTAACAACTGAATAAGTTTTCGTCGTACCTTCCGTTTTGTCCGCCCCCACTCGGCTAAACAATTCCTTTAACTCTGCACATTCGTGCTGCGCTTTCAAAAACCCTTCTTTATCGATTTTTAACAAGTCCAACTCCGGGGCTTCAACTTCTAACGCCGGAATTTCAATGGGGTCCTCACCTTCCGTTGAATCCCGCAGTACCGATTCTTCCTGATTCGCTACGTTCGATTCCTCCGGTGTCTCCACATCTTGAGCTACCCGTTCGAGCTCCCTTTTCCCTTCCTTTAAGCGTCTAGTAGTCGCACGCGTCTGGACTGCATTTACCTGTCCAGTTGGCAAAAATTCATACCCGGTTCTCTCTCTTATCATCGCGGCAGTTTTATTTCCTAAAATATATCGGTTTTGGTTTAAATGATTTCCGCAAACAGCGGCTTTCGTACAAATTTTCCCGAAATCTCCCTCTATCTCTACCCGCGCTAACGGTAGACAAACTAACTCCAAACTAAGTGGTTGTTGGATCCAGATTTTCTCTCCACAAAAATCCTGCGGATCTACAAATTTTCTACAAATTAAATCAAGCGCCGCTCCCGAATCTCTTAATATTCCTATCTTTCGGTTGTTAACAACCCCAGGAAATGTATAAGAGTCCAATAAATCGTCCTTTCGTACATCTTGCAAATTATTTACGGAGCCTGACAGAGGTTTTTTCTGCAACTTCGGGCACGATGAACGCAGTTGCGTTTCGGACCCGCAATTAAAACATTTCAAATTCGCTCTTTTTTCAAAGGCTCTATCTCGGTTTACTGGTCTGTGCACGGCGTTTGCATTCGAAGGGGGGGAGAACCGTGGTCTAGTTTCTCGAGACCTTTCTTGAAAAAACGGGCGCGTTTTTTCCACCCTAACATCTCTGGTATCCTTGGCCTTCGGAGTAGAGGCCCTTATACTCTCATATCCATCCAATAATTCCACTATTGCTGCTTCGGTCTTAAGCTGTGGCCGTTTGTCAATGAAGTGTTCACGCATTTCAAACGTCGCACGCCGTTTAATCTGATCGGTGACCAAAAGGTCTTTTAGTTCGTCTAAGGAAGTTATTCCTAAACCCGCTAGCCATTCATTTAAATAATTTCGGATTTCGAAACCGAAATCCTGCCAATTCAAAGATTGCGACTTCTGGTGGCTAACAAATTTCTGCCGAAAACTCTCTGGGTTTAATTTAAATTTTTTTAACAATATACCCTTTACGTTATCGTAATCTTCTGATTCTGTCTCGGGTTGTCTGGCAATAATTGAAATAATGTCTACTGGCAGAAGCCCAATTAAATGAGAGACCCAATTTTCCTTCGGTATCCCAACCCGTTTAGCTTGGCGTTCAAACAGAACCAAATACAAGCTAATATCTGTTTTTTCTGGATTAAAATCCGGGATTAATTTTTTTAAGTTCTGTTCAGGGAAACGCGAATGTATATTATTTGCATTTACTGAAGACGGGGCAATTCCTTTCTCGATTTTTAGTTTTTCTAACTCGAATTTATTTTTTAATTCTAATTCCTTTAATTCTTTCTCTTGCTCCAATTTTTCCTTCCTAATGACTTTATCAAGCTCCCATGTCTGTTTACGCAACATGTCCTCTCGTTCGATAGCTTGTAACCGTGCGCGCTGATTTTCTTCCCGTTCTAATTCCTCCTTAGCTGTCTCTAATATAGTCTCATACAGAGCCCGTACTATTTCTTCTTCATACTCCTCAGATTCCAGCACCAAGTGCGTTAACTGAATCCGAGTTTCTTTTCCGGTCCTGGCAAGTTCCAATTGATCCACTAACTTTTTTATATGTTCCTTTTTTCCTTTACCCAGGAAAGCCATATCTAACACTTTTTTTTCAAACAAAATTTCTCTATAAGAAGGTACTTCTCTACACTAATACAACAACAAAAAAAATATATACTATATTAACAATAATCACAATCAATCATAAAATTTCTTTCAATAACACAGCAATATATAAATACTGACTCACTTCCATGACTAGTACCTGTTCAATTTTTGTCATTCCCGTTTTTGAATTTTCCCAACAAAATCAGCAATTTTAAATAATTAAAAATCACTAAACATTAACTCCAAATTCAAAATTGTGACTTACCCCAATGAAGGCTCAGACATTTAGCGGTAATCTACTCTTTTTCTTCAGCCGGGTGGCTCACTGAACACAACTTCTGACCATAAGGTCCACTAAAAATAATATATCCAGAGGCACGGAACACTGAACACTATCTTCGACCCAAAACGGGGCCCACTCACATTCCTATCCGCCGATCCACTGCTACAATCACAGTTTTGTTTCAGGCCTTGGCTCCCTAAAATCACAGAATTATCTTTTTTTTCCACTCTTCCGCAATCCTTTCATCACCAAACAGCGGCGTTGTAACTCTGTTTATTTTCCGCAGTCGAACAGCTGATCACAGACGAGGGAAAAACAATCTTCCTCTTTTTCCGACACTGGGTAAGGATTTCTCAAGCTTCCTTTCTCCAAGTCTTCCTAAACCGAAACTAGATAACACAAAGCTTCTTTTTTTCTTTCCTCCAACACGGGAGTGAAAACAAACTACCTCCTTCTTCACAAACCGAACTGTTTTTTCTCTTCTTCCAACACACGATTTTCCTTTTATTTTTCTATTCCAGTGTCAGGACGGCTCTCTATTTCTCGAAAGAATGAGCTTTCACCTTATCATTCCTTCCGTGGGTAACAATTTCAGTGTGCGTGTGTGCCCAACCTTTTTGAACAACTCGAGTCCCAACTCTGACACCAACTGTACCGTCGTATAAGAACTCACTTAAGAAAGATTCTTAATTAGAAATTAAAAGAACTTGGCGTTCGTTTTTTTTTTCATAGTTTTATTAGACGACACGGGACACACACATAACAAGCACACGTAATATTTACACGGCAAAAAGTTAATCTTTTCCGGAGCGAGACGCTCCTTTCGGCAGGACCGAAAACTTGACCGTCTGGGGTCGTGTCACAGCAAAGTCTCTCTGCGGGGCCTTGTTTTTCTGAGATCAGTTCATCTCCTAAATACCCCACGTGAGGTCTTGACTCATCTTAGTCAACAAGTTCAGTTTATAACATTTCTACGCAGCACTTTTTCTCCAGATATTTACATGATTAAAACTGTTTACATGTACCATCTGGTTTATTGGTGAAACTGACATGTGAAGTTATAGCAGGCATCTGGAGGTTCCAATTAATGATGTTTATTGCGTTAGGGGCATCTGGTCTCTGAGTCCTCTCAGATAAAACGCCACAGCACATGAGCTATTCCAAAGAATTCGGTTTGGGGTAGATGTTTAGTAACCACCGATACAATTTTCTTTTTCTGATATTTTTTACATATTAAATAACCCCCCCCACACACACACACACAGTGTTCTGATTTCACTATAGTAATTTTCTGGAAATTAATATTTGAAAGCTTATACATATACTCTCACAAATTCCGAATATATATATATGTATATTAAATATATTCCATATTATACATTGATTTTATGACTTGTTTAATAAATAGTTAAAGCAATTAATTTTATAGACATTTTATTATTTATTGATAATTCTAAAATATAAATTTATTTGAAATCGAGTTCTTTTGTTGTCGTCGCCCCCCCCCCCCTCACACACACACACACTTTCAACAAATTACTTACGAACATCAGAATTCATCTACGTATTCACTAAAAGTAAATAAATTTATTGCTAATTTTAAATTTTGAAATCTTAGAAATGAAAGAGTACGTAATTAATAATAATTCGAAATTTTCATTCAATAGCGCACTATTTGGTAAATTGAAGGCAGCAACGAAGCAGCGTTCTATACTAATGCTATACTAAGCCAGTAACCTTAGGCAGAGGGTATACACTGACGTCATGAATGTTCATAGCTAGGATATACGCTGATGCTTTATTTGAGAACCAGAGGGTGTACAGAGCTGCTTAAAAAAATCCAGAAGGTACACGGTGTATACCCCCGTATGCCCTCCATTACATCCCTGATGATCACTGTCAATCCAAGGCGAATAAGAGCATTGCGACTCTTGTAGGCACTTCAATAACATATGCAGTGGTTCATTGGTTCAAAATTTAATAGAATTTTTTTTCTTCTTTAAAACGTAGATATGGATGATTAAATAGGTTTTTTTTTCAAACTAAGACGATCTGCATCATCCCGAGAGCCCGCGGTTATAATTAATGCTTAATTAATGCTTATATTTTATTTATGCGGAGTTTTAGATCTTTTCAGGGTGCAGGTATAGGTTATACATAATTTCTTTTCTCTATTTTAAAGTAATCGCATGGATATTTTCCATTTTTATTATAAAATAAAAATTCTAGATTTTAGTTAACACATATATATGGATTTTAATTAATATTTATATAAGTTTTGATCAAAAATAATTCGTAAAAAATAAATTTGTAGTATTTTACGTATGCATTTGCCTGTATTTTTGCTGCATCAAATGACACAATAAGTTAAACAAACGCGCTTGCCACTATTTTTACACCACGTGATTCCCACTGTGACGTCACGAGAATACTGTCCATGTTCAACAGACTTGTGGGTGAAAATACAAACTTTTTTCCCCCTCTCGGAAATTTACAACTGTTATGATTTATTTACCAATTGAATAAATATGTTCAAAATGAATCTAATATAATTACGCATGCAGTGTTTACTGCAGTTTCTAAAATAACCTTCGATATATTCTGTTGAGTTGATTTAGATATCAGACCAGATGCTGTGATCGATAAAGGTTAGTTGGGTAAATTAGTCCTCTAGGTTCGATCGGGATGGCTCAGTTCATAGAGCATTGGCGGCTTCGGCCAATACATGTCTGGTTCGAATTCTGGCCCGGACTTTTTTCCCTCTTGGAAATTTACATTTGTTATTATATTTATATCATCTTCACTATGTACTCCAAGCTATATCCCGAATTACAGAGAGTACAGTTTTGTTTGGACGCGGATAGTGGATATTTCTAGCAATTCTCGAGAATTTATTACATTTAATAGAAAATAATGTTAGTCTCTTGAAAATATCATTGCAGCACCTTTGTTATTAATAAAGCTATAAATAAAAATCCGGGTTCGGCTTGAAATGAGGCACTCTGATTTATTACTAAATAAATGGATTGCTACCTGTGTTTCCTATACAGAAAATCATAGTTACCGTGTCACTTCTTAAAGTTTAACCATGTCTTTTTGGCACACCCGGTATTATTCCGACTAAGCCACGTTAATAAATGTGCTATAAATGATTTATAACAAATGACTTCCATTTATTGATGTCCATTATAACAGCACATTTCTGTAATCTGTGTTTCTAATGTTAATGGCTCTCAGCACAAAAGACATTTCCTCCTGTGACTGTCCCTTGTATGAATGCGATTAGGACTAAATGAATTTAGATAGTGCGTCATAATTAGCGCACCATACTTGATTTCACTTTAGTGATTTCTAAGCCAATAATATGCTCTCTATGATCAAATATGTGATACTGAGTGATTCAGAATGCAAAATGCATCTCCTCTAGTGAATTCAGTATGTATTACATAATTAATACAATACGTATGATGTCTGGTTAATATGCTTTTACACATTACAACTAAATAAATCTTGTAAGTATTTCCACAATTAGCTACACATGATTCTACCTTATTAAATTTAATTAGAATGGTATTTTTATCTGAATTCGAACGTCTGAATTCGTCACAATATATGTTATAAAATCCTCCAAAATTTTCCTTCGATGAATATACTTTTATATACAAGATTGTTAAAATTTAACTACCTCAATTTACCGAGATGCATAAGGCATAGTCTGTTGAAATATTTGCAACAGGCACTTCAAATTATACACACAATATTTATTTAGAAAATTAATACGAAAAATGTTCTACGTAAATTTTTCTTCAGTGAAAATGCTCTATTTTGGAGGGTTTATTTATATAAAGGAAATATTATTAAAATGTAATATAACTTCTGCAAAATTACCCGCAATTCCAAATGCGTCTATGTATCTTCAGAAACCAATATATTTCTGAGATTTTAAGAAACATTTCTCAAACTGATGGAAAGATTTTGACACTTAATTAACGTAGTTACTATTTAATTAGAATTTCCCACCATAAAGCTTACTTTGGTGAAGTTTAGTATATTTTATAAGTATAAAACTAATATTTACGTGATCGTATAATAAATAAAATTTCTTTGGCAACAGTGATGTAAGAACTGCGAACTAATAAGATTATCACATTAATTAAAATTAAAAAGCTTAATTTAAATTTACTATAAAGCCTGCATTGTGTGTTTTTAGCTCACAGGCTATCAAAACCTGATAGCTAATGTGCCCGCAGATTCTGTATGTATGTATGTACTCATGTATGTAGGTAACGCGATAACTCTTGAGAGAAATATCCGATTTACTTAAAATTTTCTAAATAAATTCATTCTGATACGGCGCTTCCCTGATTAATTTTGGGAATTCATTGGTTAAGTATAAAAAGGGGGGGGATGAGGGCTAATCCCCCTGTCAATTTAAATAAATGAGTTTTTCATGAAGAATTATCTGATTTGCTTCAAATTTTGTAAATAGATTCATTTTGTTAAGGCGCTTCCCTAATTAATTTTGGGGATTCATTGGTTAAGTATAAAAGGAGGAGGGGCGGGGGCTAATCCCCCCGTTTATTTAGATAAATGAGTTTTTAATGCAGAATTATCCGATTTGCTTCAAATTTGGCATACCGGTTTTTCCTTATAAGGCGCTTCCCTGATTATTTACCGTTTTGCTCAAAAAGAGTTAGTTGTATTTTATGAATAATCGACATAAATAAGATATAATATACAATTGATATGAACAACCTGTGAGCTCAATGCCATAATTTTAACTGGACACTTTTCTATTTTATTAGTAACTCTATTGCTTATAAGCCTTTCGGCGAATTTTAAATTAGTGGAGGCAATGCATGCATAATTACTAATTAAAACTACCATTACCGAGAAAAACTGATAAATACAACTGAGTGGATTAAAATAACAAAATAAACGCACATGATGAATTAGTAAAAATAAAATATAAAATTCAGTTAAAATACATAAATTTATGTGCAAACACATAATTAATATTTACAAGAAAAGAGAAAAAGAAAACATTCTTAATTAACGTGTCTCCACATGAAGATTTTGTATGGACATCATTAGATCTAAAAGAGTTTTTCTCTAAGAAAATACCGGTGTTTATCTGACCTAAAATCAGGGAGACTCCCTGCCCTGTAAAATATTATTTTTGTGAATTTTTTGCTTCATCATATTTGCTGTATTAATTAATTTAACCTGCAATAACATATTGTTAGAATAACAAATGAATTTTATTAGTATTTTAAGAAATATGACTATTTCACACAAAAAAAAAAAAAAAAAAAAAAAAAAAAAAAAAAAAAAAAAATTAAATTTATACTTCTGTCTCTGAAATCGCTCATCCTCCTTATACAATATGTTACACTACAAGTATGACACATAATATTTTTAATTAACAGTACCTTTAAATACATTGGTTAGCTGCGATGTCAAAAGCGTAGAACATAATTGCCTTTGGAGAACATCCGAACTTGGTTTCTCCAAATTAAAGTTTGTTTATCTAGATCTATTAAGATCCTATGTGATTTTATAATTAAATGCTTGTAATTCAAAGAGCAGATGAATTGAATTGCACAGTCGAATTCAAGATAGCATTGAGTACAAATTTTCTCTTATTTTCAAATAATCACGCTCGCTTTTATGCAAGTTTAAAGCTAGAAGAATACACTATAAGGCCATTAATCACCGGACACTTCCAATTTTAGACATTTTGTCGAATATTTAAATATACTTGTCGAATTCTACTGTAACTTCAAGATTAGGAAGAATATGTTTAACGTCATATTTATCAATGATGATTTGATCTGGAGGACAATTAGGGGGGCAACAAAAAAATCAAAGAAAAATAATAGTATTTGGGATCACCCTGTAAAATAAAATGCACGAAATGTTCTATCGCTGCAGCATACGAATATGTAAGTATTGTACAATATGTGTATTCATTTGTGTAGGCATTTGACATTTTATTATCATACATCTGACCTGTGTGTTTGGCATCAAGCGCCCGCTTATAAGTCATCGTCAATATATACATTACAAGAACGAGATAGTACACACAAGGAAATTTACAACACAGAGAAATACAGCCGGGAGCTCCACAAAGAGTGTGTAACAGAGCCAGCGGGATTCAAGCCCGCACCCACCTACACTCCCAAGTGACTAGCAGTGTGGTGCCTTGACCACTCAGCCACGGTGGGCCCGCTTGTGTAGGAATAGCACGTATATTCATGGAGATATTGTGATTTTTTTTTAAGTTAAAAAAAAGTCTTGCATGTTTCTTGTTTATATCGTGCAGGGTTTTCAACCAAAATTAACGCCCATTTCAGAAAATTTGACAAAATCCAATAGAAATAATATAGTGCAATTGGAATAGAAATATATTAAATATTTGATGAAGTATGAGCAGTTGTATGAACTATTTTTTATCTTCGCATGCGCGAACGATAACAAAGATTTATTTGCATGCTTTAATAGTCAACCCTATGGAGCAACTCATATACAAAAGCCATTCAAATAGGGGGAAAATTCAGAAATATATTGGCGATAGAGTGATCTGATTTTTAGTTGCTCTCTAAAAGCAGCTAAATGATAAGGGCTTTTCAATAAATTGTCTTTTTTTTTATTGACGCTTTAGTTCTTCTTGCAAATTTCCTCCTATTTTCAAATAATCGCGTTCGCTTATATGCAAGTTTAAAGCTAGAAGAATACACTATACGGCCATTAATCACCGGACACTTTCAATTTTAGACATTTTTTCGAATATTTAAAAATACACTTGTCGAATTCTACTGTAATTCTAAAAAATTCTTACGTGTTTTTGTTTATATCATGCAAGATTTTCAACCAAATTTAACGCCAGTTTAGGAAAACTTGCCAAAATGTAGTAGAATCCAGAATGTAGTAACACCAGAGCGAACCTATTCCAAGAAAATAAAATCAAAATCGAAGCATTTGTTTCAAATTTATTGGTTGACATTCATTAAATGAGGAGCACATGACCATAGTAGACAAAGTCCATTTTGAAAAACAATGAGATAGTCCCATTAGAAGGTACATAAGATCGGTTTTATCCACTTCCATAGCAAACCGAATCAGTAAACAGATGACACATAGGGTAACCCGGGAGAGTCGCCGCATCCGGGATAGATGCCGCACCCCTTGTATTTCTTGTAATTATCAATAGATGATCGTCAAACACACAGTATAGGTGCGCAATGACATTATTTTAACCAGTATATAGCGTGAATTTAAAATATATAATCGTAATAAATTTTGTATTCATGCATTTTTGCATGAGAGTACAACAGCTATTGGAATAAGATCTCAATATTTATAAAACTAGTTATACTACGAACACACATTATTTTTCATATGTTTGACGTACAAGTTTCGACTTGTTTAGTACACTGTTGTAAGCTAAATATCGAGTGAAAGGGTACGCAACGAAAAGTGCTCTTACGTCAGTTACAAACTATTACGACTAAACAAATGTGGAAAGTGTGTCTTTGCAAAATACGGGATATACTCTATTGATTTGTATGGAAATAATATTTTTCATCCGTCAAATGTCTGCTAGTCAATTATTCACAATACAAAAATATTTCCTCTAATTATTTTCCCTAGATGAATATGCTTTTACATTATTAAGTGACATTCTTAATGATCCGAACGGGATTCTACTTTATCTATCTTTACTAGAATAAAATATTTTTATAAGTTAAATTCGTAGTGTTGAGCAGTTTACAACTTTAAATACATTAATCCCTAAGTGAACCTGTTTTTATATTAATAGGAGGCGAGAAATTATTCTATTAATGCTAATCTATATGAGAGATATTTATGGTATTTTTCCCCTGTTATCACGTTTTCAGCATCTGATATTCCCTCCTCCTCATACCCACGCAGCTTTCACTGAGCATGCAATAATGTGACGCTAAAAAAAATTATACGAAAAGCATGAGGATAAATTTCTTAAATATGCATCTTTTTGTTAATTACTTTCATTAATCTGGCTGTTGCCTCTGAAAAAGTGAATATTCTTGTAAATATGAAAGTTACTAAACAGTATATAAAAAGTTTAAACAGCAAAAGAAAGCTGAAATAAAATCTCGGCTGTAAGTTATCATAGCAGATTCTACAACATACTTTGAGATTAATTTTGCATTAAATGATTTAAATTTTGACGCATAACATTTTTGAGTTTGTTTATTTTTAATCTTACTGGAGCTTTTTATGCACAACTTAATATCTGTTGTGTGAAACCTTAAATTAAGTCAGATTTTGTTATATTATCATTTTTATTTAAAAGTAACGTTATCAATCGATAAAATTATACTGAATTTTTTATAATATTTCATCATATTTTTAACTAACTGCGAATAAACTGACAAGCCTTTTGGGCCATTTTAAGTAAAGTGCCTCTCGTTTACTGAGTATGATTAAATTTTTAATTATTTTAGGCAACTATAAGCTAACCATTGTTCTATTAAAGTGTTTTTAAACGTTAAAACGTATATAAAAGTAATAAATGAAGATGTGTATAAAAAAGTTAATGAATATTTCCTTTTAGGGTTCCGTACTTGAAAAGTAAACACGGAACCATTATAAGATCACTCGTGTGTCTGTCTGTCCGTGTGTCATAGCCGTTTTTCTCTACTATGGAACGTGGAAAGATCTAATTTGCCAGAAGTAATAAAGGTTATAACCCACATTTTATAGATTATTAACCAGTCACAAATATATTTAGGAAAAATGCAGGGGGATAATTAAATGACTTGAAAAAAAATCTTTTTGTACATCGTATGGGGTATCGTGTGGAATCTCTCGTAACGCCGAACTCAAAAATACATTTGGTTTAATTTTAGGTATTATATTTTCAGAGATATTGTCGAAAATGTAGTGAAAAAAATATGCCCCTTCCCCCTCTATTTCCGAATCTACTGAAACTAAAATTATGAATAAATTAAATTTAAAAAATGAAAATACCCGACTGAGTAAAAGGTGAACTAATTAATTATTTATCATCAATGTGAAACTAAATTTTATATTACTTACCTATTTTTTTATTTACTCATATTGATGTCTTTTAAGTTGTATTTAATTATTAGTTCCTGTCTATAAACACTGATTTGATGAGACTTATAGATGCCTATGAAGGTTAAGAGCTGCAGTAAATCTAGTCACAACTTTCAGGTTGTGTAATATTTAAAAGCAGCTTCTAACTGTAAAATAGTCAATGAAACATCGTCTTCATTTTGAAAGACCTATCCAATGATATGCCACACGTGCCACACGATATGGAGCGTAAAAAAACGTCTCTACCGCCATTTTGTATTTTACTGCCGAAATTTTGAATTTATAAAAACAAAACCTAGCCTATAACCATTGAACGGTAAAGATGAATCGATAGAGACCTCATTCATTAAAGTCCATCCAGCCATTGGGATATTTCGAGGGTATAAAGAAATCCACATACCCAGATATGCGTGAAACACACAACCTTCTTGGCAATCGGGTAAAAAAATAGGGGTAGTAGACGTTTATTTAAACCTTGCAGGGAAACTACAGCGAACCCAGGTCACATAGTTTTTGATGAAAATGGCATTTTTCCGTTACACATAAGCAGTGGTGTAGTCGTAAAAAAAACAGAGGGTATACGTTCTAAGCAGAGGGTATACGCTCAAGGCAGAGCGTATACCTTAGTGTATATATACTATAGCTTTCTTGAGAAACAGAGGGTATACTGTGTTCCTTAAAAAAATCCAGAGGGTATACGGCGTATACCCCCGTATACCCTTCACTACATCCCTGCACATAAGTTTTACTTTGCAGTCCATCAGCAAGGGGTTGAGGGGCGCTGAAGGTAGCTATCGTCTTGGAAGTATAAAAGGATTGTTGATAATGATTTTTAAAATAAATTGTCAGTAATTAGCCGAGATATGACTCACTAACGAGCCCCAACGTGTTGGGTTACATACCGGGAGAGACGTTAAGCTCTAAGGGGCAGGCCTAGCCGGCCCTGAGCAGTCTCTCTTAGGCTGCCTAACCTTTAATGGCACAGATAGTTTAGCTATATCCAACTCTACGTTGTATAGTGTTTTACAAAGTGTTGTTATTCTTTTAACAACGATTTTTTGTAACATTACAGTTACTAATTAATATATTTATTGCACGGAACCCTCTGTGCACGAGTAACACTCGCACTTGACCGATTATTTCATATATACAGAGTGTTTCAGCACAGCGGTTACAAAATTTCAGGAGAGATGAAGTACACCTTAACGGTAGGAAATCACATAGCAATGCATGATCGGAAATGCATTCATTCCTTCCGGGGTAGTGACAACACAAAACACAAAAAAGGAAGGACACGAACAGGCTGAGAAAATATGTTTATTATCCTTAGTACCGCAAAAATGCTGGGACAACGCTGGACAGTGGTGAGGAACTTGTTGTACGCATTGTGGCACCTGCAGGCGAAGTCCGGAACACGCCTGGCATTTTCGAGAACATTAGATATATCATGCTCCGGAAAAGCAAGCCCGAAGCCTTGTATCAAGTCCCGGTGTTATAATTTCGAACACCTTCTATGATGAAGACCGTTGTCTCTCTTTTTGTTCTTGTTTCTTAGTTTTTTGTTGTATAAGATTAATAAACATGTTTCCTCACCCTGTTCGTTTCCTTCCTTTCTTGTGTTTTGTGTCATCATTACCGCGCCAGGAAAGCGTTTCCGACCCTGCATTGCTGCGTGACTTTCCATCGTCTAGGTGTACTCTATCTCTCCTGAAACTTCGTAACTGTCCTGAAACACCCTGTATATATTGTTATACAAAATGCATTTTCTCAAATTATAATCTCTTGATGGACACATTTTTATATTAGCACACTTTTCACAGTTACTTCATCGCATGTGATTTCCCTTTATCCATTCCCATTAGATTAACACATTTTCGTGAGCTTAATAACAAGTGCCGAGTGATCCACCACATAAAATACATTCGTCCCTGTTACTTTGAACGTAAGCGAACATGCTTTTATAGAATTACGAAACGAACCCATTCTTTAGAATTATTCTGATCATCTTCTGGAGCGTTAATCCATACGAGAGAAATATTTTTGGTAATTTTTCCCTCTTATCACGTTTTCAGTCTGGGATAATCCCTCCTTTTCATGCCCACGCAACTTTCACTGAGTATGCCGATAATGAGTCCCGGGAAATTTTCCTACTAAGAGCGTGTTATCGTGAATAAAACGATAAATGTCCTGAATGTGCATTTTTTACTTAATTACTTTCATTAATCTGACTGTTGCCCTTAGATGCGTTTGTATTAGATTATCAACATTCGTGTATTTTATTTAAAAAGTGGAAGTTCTTGTAAATATTAATGTTATTAATAATTTTATGATAAAAATAAAATAACAAAAGAAGGATAAACAAATTGTTCTCTCCGATTTATCATAGAAACAAATTTTATAATTTTCTGTGAGGTTAATTTTGCTATAAACCGTGTAATTTATGACGTACAGCTTTATTTTTTTTTTGTCGTTGTTGTTTTATTTTTTATTCAGAAATAAATTTACTGGACATCGGAAAATTAACATTTATTAAACTCACTTAATACTCACTATAAGCAGCCCACTATAAGAAGTCATATTCTGGCATACTGGTTATTATAATGGAAATTGTGTAATGTAGATTGTTTCAATTCATATCAGTGATTGTAGTTAAAATTATGCTATAATAATAATAATAATAATAATAATAATAATAATAATAATAATAATATGCTGTTGAATCCATGACATGCTAGTTTATACAGTACAGAGCAGCCATAAAAAAATTTCCCTGTTATCAATTGAAGAGCTAAGTGGAAGAACATGTTAAGTAACAAAAATTACATTTGAAGAAATTTGATGTGAAAGTTTTTGTTGTTAATTTTAATGATTTATTTTCTGTTTGATACCATGTGGTTAAAATATTAACAGGTGTGGTACTAAACTCTATCAAAAAAACTTATTCATATTTAATTTTTAAATATTAAAAAATATTAATATTATTTGCATTATTAAATATTAAAATATTAAATATTAATGAATAATGTCTTAAATCTTCAAGGCTAAATACAACTTTGGTATTTTAGCTTTACCATGTGATAGAACACCTGATAATCGTCCAAACACCTGATAATCGTCCACCTTCGTCCAAAAGATAAAACAATTTTTAAGAAAATGCAGCATAACATGTTCTTCCACACAGCTCTTCAATTATAATAGCAGCCTTCGTAAGCATTGTGGAGTGCTGGTGCATGGTCACAAATAAAGAGTAACTTAGACAGTTTTAGATAAGCACATGCACGAGTACTGCTTTGTTATTTACTCGCTTGCAGTGCCACATACGCAAAATGGCGACTCCTGGGCGTAAAGTGTTATTGCTGGGCTGAAGATTTAAAAACCATTAGAACCACGCGATTTTTTTCCCCTTGGAATCTTTATCAAAGATCGTGTCTACGTTCCGCCGCTACCTAATTGTTTGCTAGAGTTGAGACACAGAAATAAAGAGGCAATTGCTTCCATTACTCCGGTGGACTTTAGGTTAGATGTGTGTCGTATAACTAAAGGGACACATATTGAACATTTGTAAGAAAAACTAGGTTAGTTTACCTTCAATTTGATGTATGATTTGTTGTAAAAAGTCTAAATTAAACTGTTATAATGTACCATTGAAACTGGAGCATTCTTACATTCCTTTATGGACATCGTGTATTTTTATATAATATCGAATTATGTCATTTTGGGGGCTTTGAAAGAATAATTCAGGATGTCTTTTCGCTCTCTTACTATGAAGATGTGATGGTTCAGGGATTATTTTCTGGTTCCGTAATGGAAAACTTGGTTTTCATAAAAAGTATTAAAGATCACAGAAACAGTCTAACAATTGTTTTAAAATATTGAAGCAGAAATACGAAATTTAAAATTCATTTAAAGAGTCTCAAGGCTCTTACAGCTTTAAAATTTTCGAAATTTTATTCTTTTTAGATGTTAAAACTCAATCTTTTCTGAACATTTTGATATAATTGTTTCCTTGAAATTCCCATTAGAACAGAAGTTATGGCTTTTAGAATTATACCCGCTCAATAGCTGAAGCGGCGTTTTCGAAACTTTGAAATCATTTTTCTCCAAATGACGTTTTTGTGCATAACGCGCACGATATCTCAAAAACTTCTGAATATTTTGTCATGAAATTTTCAAAACATATGTTTTATGTTAGTCTGCATAAACTGAACCTAAAATTTCCTTTTTATTGTTCAAAAAAATATTTTTTTAGATGTTAAAACTCTATCTTTTCTGAACATTTTGATATAACTGTTTCCTTGAAATTCCCATTAGAACAGAAGTTATGGCTTTTAGAATTATACCCGCTCAATAGCTGAAGCGGCGTTTTCGAAACCTTGAAATCATTTTTCTCCAAATGACGTTTTTGTGCATAACGCGCACGATATCCCAAAAACTTCTGAATATTTTTTCATGAAATTTCCAAAACATATGTTTTATGTTAGTCTGTATAAACTGAACCTAAAATTTCCTTTTTATTGTTCAAAAAAAATATTTTTTTAGGTGATTATACTGTTGAAATTTTCTGAATTTTGCATTAGCTAAATACATCTTTGTATTAAAAATGTGAAAATACTTTAAATACATTTTTTTTTAAGTTCAGGGTAATTATTATAATATGAAGTATAAGTAGGCACCAAAATTTTTATTCTAGTTGCAAATTTTATTTTGTAATCCTGCGCGTAATCTGCTATGCTATTTTTCTGCTTGTCAAAAATCTGACAGTTTGGAGCCACCTGTAAACGCTAATTCTGCAACATGCAATTTTTTAAATGCGTGAACTGAAAGAACATAATTATATCTTTCATTCCAATAAAAATTGTGTCTTAAAATCAAATACAAATTAAGATATCAAATGTTGAAAATGGTCTTTTTTTTTCCATTTTTCCCAATTTTAAGAGTCCTGAGACCTCTTAAATATTACTGAGGGATCTCTTAAGTAGGGGCTAGTTGGCTACAGGGGTAAGTAGGCGCAGTCCTCGTAAATCGCCTGTTTGTGGATAGATTGCTCAACCAGTCACAGAGTACCTTTCTTGTTGCTTTTTACAATCTTCATTGTAGTTTTGCAGCGTTACCTACGTGCAGTGGGCATTTCTTACGATTTTTCTGTTTTTTGCACTCATAAGTAATTTTTTGTTGCTTCATTCTTTTTCTAATTTCTAATACTTATCTTAATAATTGCGATTTAACTTGTGCAGTTTTTCTTAGTGTATGATTAACTGTACCTACCCCATATGTGATTTACTTGGATTATTTATGCTTAGATGATTAGGTGTTCCTTTTGTGAAGAAATTTATTATGGGGCTAATAGGCGCATTGAACACGGGGCAAGTTGGCTCGGTGTTTGGTGTGTGCTGGTAGCTTGAAAAACAGCAAACAACGAGAAAAGTGGTTGCAATGCAATATTTTGGGCACACGAGGCTTGCCCAAACGGAGACACTTGATTTTGTTTTGTGACAACTGTAACTCTGATGAGGATATAGAGAAGGATAGAAGTTACTCAATGTTAATGTTTTATTCATTATTTTTATGTCTGTATAATTTAGAATTTATATTGTACGGCTATAACGCTTTTGTTTAAACTTACTGGTAATAATGAAATTGATTTCGCTTAACTGCGTGTCTTACTTGAGCTTCATTTAAATTTTTATAAAGCGTGTGCCAACTTACCTCATAGGTATAGGCAACTTGCCCCGTGACAGGGTAGGTTGGCGCACAATTTTCCTTTTAATTTAGGATTCCGTTAAACATAAACTACAAAAGCTACAAACTCAAAACTCCTGATATTTATAGCCGAATGCCGTTCTTTAAAAGTACAGTTAAAATTTCATAAAAAACTTAAACAGAAATTTAATAAAAATCAATAACTAAAAACTGCGCATACTATCCCCGCTCTCCCCTATACCTCTTAAACACACCTAATTAACTATTCACTTAGAGTGCTTTGTAACCCCATAGAAGACATTACAACAATATATAGTAATGAGTTATAAAATATGTGTGGCATGAATATCAGAATTGAGTAAGAATTCGTGATAGTTCATGAGAATCACAACTAAAAGAAATTTAAAAACCGAATGGAATTAAATCGAACTATTTTACATAAAGTAATAGGTTTCTTCCATGTCAAAACGTATGAAAAGTCTAATTTTACCTAAAAGATGACAAAAAAAAGCATTAACTGTCATTAGTATATTTCAAAAAATGTTCAGCATACTATTTTCAAAATGACCCATTTCTTATGGGATATAATGTATCTTTTTATACTTTGCAAACCAAAAATTTTAAGAAATTAGTAAATTTTGAAATATGTAAATAAAAACAAATGTGAAAAATTTTTAAGTTGATATTTAAAACAATTAATAGCATTTTTTTACAAGGAAATGGCAAAAACACAAGTATCCCAATATAAATGTGAGTTACTGTGTTAAATACATTCTTTAAAAAGAGTATATTTAAAGAAAATTAGTTCCCCTTTTTTCTAATAGAAATCTTCAAAAAACGGGTACTGATTTGACATAGTTATAACTTGAATAAAGCTTTTTCGTTACAGTTCTTTATATAACTATTTAATGTAAAAATGATCAAAAATTTTTAGGAGAGGGAATGGGCAATGCACGCCGAGAAATAAACGAAAGAAAAATTTTATTTAAGGCTGAAATTCAAACCCAAAATTTTCTATTTAAAAGTGTATAAATTAAATTAGTACTCCTCTCGTATAAATGAAATCTTTTATCGCTTGAATACGTAGAGACGTGTCGAAACCTAATCTCAAACAGAGTGAAAAATCACATAATTAAAAATGTATTAATGATGCGCTTTTGTAATTAAAAAAAAAAAACCTAAAGTATTTTTAAATGTAAGTAACGATGTTCATATGAAAAATAAAAACCTTACAAAATAGAAAAGTGATTGAAGTGCATTCAAAAGCCCTTGCTATCTTCTTAAAATATATCGTCTTCATTCGCTTCAAAATACGTTACGCGACCATCACAGAATACTTTTCATTCATACTAAATCATAAATCAATATTTAAAAAAAATCTAATTTACATCGAAAATAACTGAAATGAATTGATTTCTTTTTCATTTTGTTATTATAGTAACATTTTTATTGTATTATTTATTACTAAAGCTTTTGGGTTTTCATTTAAAATGCGTTTTTTAACACCTGAATGTGGGATCCTTTTGTATTTACTCCGTTTGTCGAACCCACATCATGAATATTTTATATTTTGAGGCCTAATTTTTTTAAGTTTATTTAAAATAAGTTATTTTAATCCAGCCCCAGATAAATCAGTTACAGGCAAAAAAAAAAAAAAAAAAAAAAAAAAAAAATAGCAAAACATTGCTTAGTCATGCACTGCACCATCTCATTGAATAACAAGCAACATTTGGTCACCTCTACTGGTACTCGTAGTGCAATTTAATATTTAACTGTAATATTTTGATTCTTTAACTTTTGAAATTATATAGTATCGCGAATTTTTTGATTCATTTAATTACGACCCATTACTCAAGGCTCATTAACTATTTATTTTTGACTCATTACACTGTTTTAGATATCCTATACTGTAATATATCTGTATCTTATACTGATTATACTGTAATTATATGAAATTTACTCCGTATTTTTATTCTAAAATAAATAAAAAAATATATATTTCTCTCCTTTTTTCTTAAAATTCCACAAATATACTGTATTATATGTTCAATATACTAGAGCCGATTGCCGCCCTTCTAAGTTGCGCCCTGAGGCGGCTGCCTCACTTGTCTCATATCTGGTGCCGGCCCTGAGTGTATGTATATTAAGAACACAAAAAATAAGAAAATTAGTTCCCCTTTTTTTCTAATAGAAATCTTCATTAAACGGATACTGATTTGACATAGTTATAACTTGAATACAGCTTTTTCTATACAGTTCTTTATATTACGTAATTATTTAATATAAAAATAATCACAAATTATTAGGAGGGAGAAATAAACGGAAGAAACATTTTATTTAAGGTTGGAATTCAAATCCAGAATGTTCTAGTTAAAAACTGTATAAATTAACTTAATATTTATTCCTCTCGTTATAAATGAAATGTTTTGTCACTTGATTACATAGAAATGTGTTGAAACCTAATCTCAAACACAGTGAAAAATCATATAATTAGAAAAGTATTAATGATGCGCTTTTGTAATTTAAAAAAACCCAAAGTATTTTTAAATGTAAGTAACAATGTTCATCTGAAAAAAAAAACCTTACAAAATAGAAAAGCGACTGAAGTACACATTCAAGAGCCCTTTCTCTCTTCTTGAAATCTCTCGTCTTAAATTCACTTCAAAATACGTTACGCGACCATCACAGAATACTTTTCATTCATACTAAATCATAAATCAATATTTAATAAAAAATCTAATTTACATCGAAAATAACTGAAATGAATTGATTTCTTTTTCATTTTGTTATTATAGTAACATTTTTATTGTATTATTTATTACTAATTGATTATTAAAGACCCATTCTAGCAATTTCTAAGCAATTTTACTTAGCAGTATACAGGCCACTGACGCATTTATGCGTCATTTATAAAAATATCGCCAAGGACCATTGGCGCAATTATGCGTCATTTATGGTTACACTGTTATCGGCCGCTTAAAACACATTACCGTGATATTATGTAAGAAAGTTGACATCGAAAATCCGATATAGATTCTAATAATGGGTTTTTCATTTAAATAAAATCACCAACTTGGAGCAATTACTTTAAAAGTTATAAAGCAGGATCGGCGAACCTTCTTACGTGCGCGTGCCAAAAATTCTCCAACAATATCTATCAACAGTGTAACGTGCCGCACTTTGACATAAAACAATTTTGCAACGTACGATGTTTATACAAAACACTAGTTAAAAAATCAGCTGCTTTCATGCACTAATAATTAATAATTAAAAAAATATTAAAAATCAAAATGCTATTTCTCTGTATATTGGAATAAGCCATTAAATTAACGAAATTTTATTACGTGAATATAATTCGTTTGTGTAATCATTTTCACTGTAATGAGGAAATAAAAATACGAAATTTTTGGCCTTATTATTAATGCAACATCCAGTTATAATTATCCAAGTTGCATTAAACAATGCATCAATAAATTATTGATGAGATTTTTGCTGTTGTCTGTTCGATGGAGAATGCTTTATACCTGATTCATATTTTGATAGTTTAATAAATATACATATAAATTGGGTCCATTTGCCATCTTAAGGGGATTCTTCACGCACTTGAAAACACCCACTCCGTAATGTTAATTCTATGGGCAGGTTATTTTTGAATTTCTCGTTTCAATTTGAATATTTTTAGATGATTTTTTTTTTTTTTTTTTTTTTTTTGCATAGGTTAGATGAGGTCGATCTTTAATGTGACGCTTTTTTACTTTTTCGATTTTGGTTGCAGATTTTTTTACCGGTTTGGAAACTGAAAGTATCCTTTAAAAAAAATCTGCAACCAAAATCGAAAAAGTAAAAAAAGAGTCATATTAAAAATTGAGCTCAGCTACCCCATGCAAAAAAAAAATAGTTTAAAAATATTCAAATTGAAACGAGAAATTTGAAAATAACCTGCCCATAGTGCATTGACTGTTTAAAAAAAAAATATATTTGGAAAGATTACAGCGTTATAAAATGATATAAAAAGGCAAAATACATGTCGCAAACGCTGCATAACATCACAAGAAAAAAACCTCTTTTGATGTGTTAATTCATGCTATAATAATTGCATTATTTATGATATTCTGTCCGTATGAAACAAAATTTTATTGATTATAATAGAAACTAAATGTTATCTATATAAGAATTATAAAATTTATTTTTTCGTGTGCCAGAGAGATTGTCTTACGTGCCAACTCTGGCACGCGTGCCATAGGTTCGCCAACCCTGTTATAGAGATTTTAGAAAGGGCTCAAAAATTATGATATTTCCCTAAAAAAACCCGGCCACTTGTACATGAATATTCGCAGCATTTGCGGCTTTATAGTGTTAAGGTATAAAATGTTGACGTGGTGTCATTTTTAGCTTTTCAAAATAAATTATTAGCATAAATATATTGAATTCCATTAAAGAAAATTTTATCACTTCCCGGAAATGCTTTTCTTTCTAACCGCTGCAAAGTATGACGTTTTGATGATCTAGGTGGGCGAAATTATTTCGTTGAAGTTAATTAGATTTTGCTGTTTTTTTTTATACATCACTAATAAAATACTCAAACAGTGATAAATATTTGGTTACTTCAGATTAATGTCTTAAAACAAAAATACAGGGTGCCCAGTAAAGTCCGTTCCCACCCTCTTAACTGCCGAATGACCGAATCTATATTCATAAACGTGGTCTCTAGTAGATCGGGAGCCGGCAGCACAGACACATGGTTCGTACGGATACCGTTATTTCTCCAGGGAAACTACCAGTATCTTTTTATAGAAAAAGAAATCTAGGTTAAACGCGCAAAATTTCGCCTTCTTTTAAGAAGAGATTTTCTATAAGATAATACCGAAAATTTTTCTGGTCTACAAAATTCAAGGAGGCGTACGAACCATGAGACAGCCACCTCATCTAGTTGGAGGCTGAAATTCCAGAATTAGCTAAAACTCTATTCCCATATTAAAACGCAATCGGTCTGCCAAGTCATATCTTGGTGGAAAACACCTAAAAACATGATTTTACCGGTTGATTCGTTGGTTTACCATTGTGTTTTCCTGCTCCCACTCTGCCATGTTTTCATACCTTTGGGTGCAGAAAAACGCAGTGGTAAACCTACGAGTCGACCTCAAAAATTGGGTTTTTAGATGTTTTCCACAAAGTTATGATTGGCAGACCGATTGCGTTTTAATATGGTAATCGAATTTTAGCTAATTCTGGAATTTCAGCCTCCAACTCGATGACGTGGTTGCCCGTGCTGCCGGCTCCCGGTCTATAGGTATAGTAAAGAGGCTATGCGCTACTCAATGAGACCGCTTACAGCGCCACTTGGTGCAAAATGGCGGCATTAGCGTTCCTATAGCGAAAACGGTTCGAAATATGGGATAAAAGTGAATGACAAACTTGTAGAGCATCATTGATTTAGTTCGAAAGGACACCTTGAGAACATGAATGCTAAATGAATCTCGTTCTGAGCATGAATCTCGTTTTCGAGATAGGAATACTAACTCAGCTGTTTTGCACCAAGTGACGTTGGAAGCGCTGTCATTTGATAGAGCAAAGCCAATTTACTATACCTAGACACCCTTTTTATGAGTATAGCTGCAACCGTTGGGCAATTAAGAACGTTGGAAGGACTTTAGAGGGCACCCTATATAATGCATTACAAATAATGCGTTAAATATACTTATTTTACAATTAAGTAAAAAACAATTTAATGCACACATGTAAGTTAACATTCATTTCTTTTTTTTTGTATTTTTGTCTACTCAGAATTTCTGGAGAAATTTGTGTAGTCGTCCTGAAAAATAAAATTTTTTAAATAAAATCATATTAAAAAAAAATTAATGTTTTGTGGTACCCTGTAAAACGCATAAATGTTACCAAAATTATTTTCGGTTGATAAAATGCTGTTGTGAGAATAAATACTGTATAAATTTTATTCAATTTTAAATAAAATTTCTGCATATAGACAGTAATGCATTCGAATTTTTTATGTGTCCCTGTAAAAGAAATACAACTGCTACGCACTTTGTTTTCAATTTAAAAAATGCTATTGTGTATCTCAAAAACCTATACTAATTTTGTAGAAATTTAATTAAAATTTCTGCTTTTCAGCAACAATCTTTCCGCGATTTTTTTGTGAGGCCCTGTAATAAATTCATAATTTCTACGTTCATCAAATTATAATTTAATAGAATTGTCATCGGAAAAACACATGTAGGCAAAGTTTCAGCTCAATCAGATAATTGAAAGTGGTTTAAAATTGTCTTACAAGATTTGAACTAATCTTTTATGTGGCCCTGTAAAAAAAGCGTAACTGCTACGTTCCATAAATTATAATAATGTTGGATTGTCATCAGAATTACATATCCTAAGCAGAGTTTCAGCTCAATCAGATTATTGAGATTGGTTTAAAAATAACTTGCAAGTTTTAATCTAAATTTTTGTGAAGCCCTGTAGAAACAGTATTCTAAACAAACTTCTACGTTCTTTAAATAATAATAATATTGTATTTTCATTCAAATTACACATGTATTCATTGTTTCGGCTCAATAGGATAATTAAAAGGGATTTAAATTTGACTTGCAAGATTTGAACTAAACATACATACATGCACTGTAAGTTAATATGATGCTTGTTTATTAATAAAAACTTACTGATCTGCAGATATCTGCAGGAGTTTGTTTAATTTTTCAATACTTTAGGAATGGCACTTTGATTTTTAAAAAATGCGTACTGCTGAATAATGCTGAATAATTTGTTAAAAGTCAAGATGAAATTTGTAAACAACATCAAGGATCATCCAGAATTTCAGCCTTTGAAAAAAGCGGTAAAGCGGGTTTAATATCGCTTATTTTCAAACAAAAATGGGTTAAATCTGACCTTGATAAAGCTATGACATTAGATCAGCAAACTCGTGCTTTGAAATAAAACAGAATACTCACGACGTGCTTTCAAACTTAGAGGAAGCCAGTGCGACTTTTGAAACTCCCTCAAACTAACTGCGCAAATGGCTACTTTACGGTCACAATTAATCGACACCTTTGAATTTTTACGCCAAAATTAGTACGGATCTCGAAAATACAGACATTCAGCTACCAGTACCCGCGGTTTTGTCAAATTCCGAGATAATCGGAAAAATGGATTTTGTCCACCTAGATCATCAAAACGCCCCACTGTCCGCTGATCAGGCCCCCTACCTATCGGTTTATAACCCAGTTTTACGGGTTTGAGTACCTGGAAACGAGGCGAAATCACCTGAATGCCACATGGCGGCGGTCTGCTGCCGGCTCTCGCTACTCGAGTTGGTCTCGTAATTTAGAACCTTGATCAGGTGACGAGAATTTCACCTGACTGGGCACCTCCAGAGGTATAATTCATAGAGAACTTGGAGAACTTTGCACCCACGACGGATTTTACATGCACCAGGCGCCGTTAGCGTACATGGCGATATACGATTGCTCCAAACCTATAACCAGGATTGATAAGCCCCCTGTGGGGGGGGGGGGGCTTTTTTATGCCCAATTGTTGGTGTGGACTTGTCTTCAGAAATGATTCGAAATCAATTTGGAAGGGTGGGGAATAAAATAAATTGGGTGCCGCAAAAGGACAAGTGTCACCTGGGAAGTTTTGGAGCCGAAATGCAAGGCTGACTCACGTTGCAAGGGGAACGAGACTCCGCCTTTCTACCGTATCCCACAGAGTAAAAACTGGCTGGCTCCGTAGGCTGTGCCATTGGATCGGGTCAAGTGGCTCATGCAAGCTAAGCCTATTTGCACCTAATAAAGAGGCGACAGTAGAAAAAAAAAAAAGAAAAACCTGTACGAGAAGGGGATAGTTTTGCATATTAAACATACTTTAAACACATTTAATTATTACTTATTGAAAATACTCCGTACTTACACTTAACTATGTCCAGCTATAATTTTGAAAAAATTCTTTAAGATAGCTTAGAAACAAGTTCAGGGTACTCTAATTAAATTAAGATTCCACTACTAAAACCGAGATGTTAAAGAATATTTTATAACTAGAATCATTTTTTAACTAAGGGCTTATACTATGAAAATAGAATGTTAATTACTTAACTTATTGCGTTGGAGGGCTGAGGATGAATGGGGTATAGCTAAATGCCTGACCTAGTGGTATTAATTTGAGTTTAAATATAGTAGTTATTAAAAAAAACGAATTAAAAACTTTATGGAACTTAATGATACCCGGTAATGTCTTGCTAGAGCACTGCCAAAAACCAGGCCTAGATCACTGAAGTTCTTATTGCAGCTTTTGAGTATTTCGAGTCTGCATATTCCTTAGAATAAAACTAATGCCGTGGCCCCTAGCCAAAATATAATTTTCTTCTAAAACAATGCGTGAAATATATTTGAAAGATTACCGCTCGAAATTAATCAAATATCATCATCTGCGTACTTATGAAAACCAAAATAACAGCGCAAAAGTTTTTTAACTATCGCTATTAAAATTATTAAGTCAAAATCATATTTTTCAAAGTTATTTACTTTCAGTTATTAATTTGTTGGAAAATTTTGAGTTGAAAGTTAATATTTTCTTCAGAAATGATCAACTCATAAGAGAAAATGACAAAATTAGCACAGAAAAGTACGATTCTTTAGATCATTTTAGCATCACCTTTTTAACACTTTCCAACATAATTGAAAAGTGTTTATAACTTCGGTTTGTCTGTCTACCGTGTGCGCGTACGTAATATAGTCAGATTATTATGAAATTGATATATGTTATTTGGGTTTACTGTGGCATGTTCGGTACTGAAAATGAGATGTGTAGCATTTACGATTCATTTGCAGGGATACTCGAAAGCATTTCGTTACATTACGGCCATTGGGGAAAAACGTCTGCGGTGTATTTTAATGATATTATATCATAAACATATGGGAATTATTATATATATGCCACTGAGATTTACTACAAGATGCTTACTGAAGAATTTAGTGTGCATATAATTTATCATTCATTCACAGATATACGCAAAATAATTTGCCTACAGAAGAAATTGAACAATATCAGAATTATTGAAGTCTATGAATAATAATTGCTGGAAGTCCGTTTAACTGAACAAAATTTTAGCGTATAAATTTAAAAACAACGCTAAAAATGCCAGAATATGCAAACTATAAGAGGAGAAGTGGATTCAACTCAGAAGTTCATTAACCAAAAATCCTCTTTTGTTTAATTATTACCAGTATTTTTCACATTTTTGGTGGCATTACCTATTCTATTCTCCTATTGGCTGGTACCCGTATTTTCCTGTTTCCCCACTGGTTAATGAACTTCTCAGTTGAATCCGCTTCCCCTATATATAATTGAGCAAGTTTAAGTTATTATTTGCACTGAGTACGATACGCTAAAAGCTACCGAAACTAGTCTGTTCAAAGTTTGCATATTTCGGCGTTTTTAACGTTGCTTTTAAAGTTATATCAGTTTGCGCCAAGGGGCATCTTAATAATTAAAATTTTAGCATACTACGTATTATACATACAAATCTATAAATCACATACAAGGCTTCACGCACAAAAAAAAATCGGATATTTTTCAGAATTTTTATGGTAATATTAGAAATTGGATTTTCAAATGCGTTATACTTTTCTTCAAATTGTCGATTCAGACAGCGTCTTTCACCTTAATAAACTCCAAAGTTTTGTTACAGTATTCTGAATGTGTTGGAAAGTGTTATATAATTTCTTCTGGACGCATGATTTTTCGTTCTTGTTGTTAAATATAAAACAGTTTTTACCCAAATTAGTAGAGTTCAACAAGCTATCTAAATTCCTTCCGCATCACTTTCCACTAAATACAAAATGTTTTCATACCTAGAACGAAATCCTTTCAAAGTTAATCCTATTATTTATTAGAAATAATATTGAGAACTATTACCAGACATAGAAAATGTCTTGAGAATTAGAAATGTTTCACCCGTTGTGACAGTAAAAAAAAGATTTAATATTTCTAAAAAGCTCTGCATCTGGCTTAGTTATTTACTTTTCATGCAAAGATTTATCTTATTGGGTTAATGTCAATGAAGTGTTGATATAGTGGAAGAAAGTGAAAAGAGATAAATGCATCGTATTGTTACGCTAAAAATTATCTTTATAGCTTCTGACTTATTAATTTAAGGGAACTCGCTACCCTTTGAAGAATTTTTTTTACTGATGTACATTTATTTATTATATACACATATTATTATAGGTAATATTTAGAAAAACTGATTTTGATAAGAACAAAAATTATTTTGTGGGTAAAAATTAAGAATTTAAAAAAATTTCAATTTTAAGAATTTTAAATTTTGCTGGTTTTTTATACATTACTGTGATTAAAACACTGAAACTTCTACAAATATTTGTCAAATCACTCCATTATTTTTTGTATCCTCAATATAGTGTACTCAATAAAATTAGAGATGAATTTTACAATATGAAAATAACAAAAAATCGAAACATTGAAGAAATCATGTTTTTTGCTGCGTTTTTGCCTATGTTTGTATATTTCATTTTTTTCCTCGTAAGCTAATTCATTAATTGTAAAATCGACATCTAATTCTTTGTATTGAACATACAAAAATATAATGGGGTGATTCGATAAATATTTGTACAAGTTTTAGTGTTTTAAACACAGCAATGTATCACAAACTGCAAAGTTTTAAATTCTTTACAATTTTTTTTTCTAAAATTTTAAATTTTTATCCACAGTTTTTTTTCTTGTCGAAATCGATTTTTCGACTATTACGTATAATGATATGTGCATACAATAAGTAAATGTACATCAGTAAAAAACAATCTTCATACTTCTGCAAAGGATACCGAGTCCACTTAATACACGATTTCTCTTAAGGTTCTAAGATCTAAAACTTATCATAATCACGGATAAAATTTGCGTGCTAAGTTAAAATTATTTCTTTAAAAAACAAGTTGGAAATTGATCGTCAAACGTGACAAATGAGGTGATTTATTATGAGGTGAATATTTATAAAACTATAACTAGTTTTATAAATATTTTTTGCACCGCATATTGTACTGAATGTATATTTTAGTACATTTCATAAGTGCCTATCAATTTCATTCTGTTCGAAAGGCTATAACATCATTAAAATGTACTTGAAATAATTTTTTCCCCTTGGCCGTAATGTAACGGAAAACTTTTGACTGTCCCTGTAATTAAATTATGCATCCAATTTTCATAAAATTTGAAATGACTCGACAAAATTTTGCGACAATTATACATTTAAAGTTTCAGACCATTCGGAAGGCTGTAACATCATTAAAATGCACTTGCAATAATTTTTTCCCATTGGCCGTAATTTAACGGAAAAGTTTTGACTATCCCTGTAATTAAACTGTACATCCGGTTTTCATAAAATTTGAAATGACTCGACAAAATTATGCAACAATTATATATTTTAAATTTCAAACAATTCGGTTGGGTAGTTTTTGAGCTGTTATATGTGGACGGACTAAACGACGACTATAGGTGCTAAGTATTTATATAATTACGAACGCACCTAAAAAGAAAATATAAAGATCCTCCGTTAAAAAATTAATAATAAAATAAAATAAGAAATTAAAAAAAAACTCGCTATTTAATTTCGAGTAAATAGAGAGGTTATTTATAAGTTATGTGGGATAGATTAATATAATCGAAGGTAAAATTTTCCGTTTCTTGTTTTTAGGGGCGAATTTAACTAGTGCATCTATTAATGAAGCAATGCTTTACTATGAATGTTTATTTCTGAATTTTAGAAATGGCGACGGTGTAAGATCGAGGGGATTTTTGATTTAGGAAAGGAGTCATAAACCTGGATTTCCTTTTGGATTTGCCTCAAAAGTCATTAATTTTAAATTTTAAATTCATTTTAAGTTAATAAAATTAGTATATTGTTAATAATATTGATAAATATTGTTAAATAATCAGTCATATTAGACTACCATATATTCCTACTTTAAGACATTAGTTTTAGCTTTAAGTCTGGAGCCTGCAATTTCAAGATATCCCTTAGTCAACCCCAATCATCTCTAATAATTTTGCATTTCCACGATTAAATATCCAGCCATATTAGGAAATCATATATTCCTACTTTAAGACCTAACTAGTTTTCGCTTTTAGTCTGTAGCCTTCAATTTCAATATGTCCCTTAGTCAACCCCGATTTTCTATAATAATTCTGCACTTCCACGATTAAATATCGAGCCATATTAGAAAATCATATTTTCCTACTTTAAGACCTAACTAGTTTTCACTTTTAGTCTGGAGCCTTAAATTTCAAGATATCCCTTAGTCAAACCGATTATCTCTAATAATCTGCATTTCCACGATAAAATATCTAGCTATATTAGACCATCATTTATTCTTACTTTAAGACCTAACTAGTTTTCGCTTTTAGTCTGGAGTCTTAAATTTCAAGATACCCGTTAGTCAACCCCAAACATGTCTAACAAACTCAAAATTCTCAACTTCTCAGCCTCGGCTGAAATTTGTATTTTTTTTTAAGACCTCAATAAAGGGGAGCGGGAGGGACGTCTATGTTCTACAGACTCACTTCCTAGTCTGAGCAGTCTCTCTCGAGCAGTAAAAAGTAAAAGATCGTGTCTACATTCCGCCGCTACGTAATGATTTGACAGAGTTGAGACAAAAAATTTAAGAGGCTATTTCTTCCATTACTCCGGACTTGTTAACCGAAGTGTGGGAAGAATTTGACTTTAGATTGGATGTGTAAAGTGTTACTACAGGTGCATATATTGAACATTTGCAAGAAAAATTAGATTAGTTTTCCTTCAGTTTGATCTATTATTTGCTGTAAATAGACTAAATTAAACTTTTATAATATACCATTGAACCTGGGGCATTATTTTAAGGACACCCTCTATTTGCCAATAAAAAGTCTCAAGCATTTAAGCGTCATCTATTGGTAAAATTTCAACCTAATCATTTTTATCGCATGACTCGTTTCCACATACTCTAATTAAAGTTAACAAATCAAAAAACCCGACAGCGTAAAAAGCGAACTAATTAATTATTTCTCCTCAATGTTTTATATTACTTACCTATTTTTTTTTTATTATTTACTTGTATTGATGGCCTTTAAGTTGAGTTTAATTGTTATTTCCTATCTATAAACACCGTTTTGATGAGGCCTATAGATGTCTATGACAGTTAGAGTTTCAGTAAAGCTAGAGATCCTACCTACGCAACTTCCAGATTGTATAATATTTAAACGGAGCTTTTGACTGTAAAATAGTCAATGAAACATCATCTTCATTTTTAAAGACCTATACAATAATAGGCCACTCAATAGGGTGCGTAATTTTTTTTTCCGTTTCTACCGCCATTTTGAATTTAAAAAAATCAAAACCTAGCCTATCCATCGGACGGTTAAGACAAATCGTTAAAGACCTCATTCACTAAAATCCATCCAGCCGTTAGGATGTTTCGAGGGTATAAAGAAATCCACATACCCAGATACGCTTGAAACACATAAACCTTCTTGGCAGTCGGGTAAAAAGCATAAATACCAAAGCTTTAAAAAATATTCCAAATAGTTTAAGTGGCAAAACCCTTCAAACACGTGCAATATGATTATGGCCACCCTGTAATTTGACTATATTGCTTCCCTTATAATGATAGCGACTAAATAAATGAACGTGTGAAGAATAAAACAATGCCAAACGACTTTATTAACTGTAAACATCTTATCATGTTTGTCGCGACGACAAGTATAAAAATCTTCTATTGATATTTAAAGAGTCTTGTTTATAATTAACTCACCCTCACAATTGCAAATTGATAAATTCTTCAAAAATAACTAACAATATTGAAATGTTTTTTCAATATTTAGAAAGTGGAATACAATTCTGAATGTTTTGTTTGCACTGTAAGAGCCAGGAAAATTTATAGTAGGATGGAACATTAGATCCAATCAGTCATGAGTCGAGCTTTTTTCTTTTTCTTCATCATCTTTCTTTTCTTTTCCTTATCATTTTTTTTTTTTTTTTTTTTTTTTTTGGTGGGGATTGGGGTATCACAGGGTACTCTTACAAAATATTTCGAGCAAATTTTGGATCGAACAAGAACACTACTGCGCCAATTGTTGGTACATTGGCTAGAGATACAAAGTTCCTGATACAAAATTGGCGGATTCCCTTTATCCCAAAGTGTCCTCATTGAGTAAAGTTTTCAAAGTTTTCTTTACACGATTTCTTTTTCCTTTCTGAAATGTATCTTCAAGGCAAATATATTTAATTAATCCTTCTATATATAAAAAAAAAATAACGCTTTGGAAATGGAGCAATGAAAATCTGCGTAGATACCGTGAAACGCATCTGATTGGTCAGAGATTTCTGACGCTATAATGGAGTTACCAAGGGAGGGGTCCCGGCTCTGTCGCCGAACGTTGCCAAATTTGTCGCCAACTTGGCGATATACCGCCAAATTTAGCGACCAAAATTAGTCTCCAAAAGTGATGCCAACTTGGCGCTATTTCCATAGACCGCCATTGAAATCCAATAGGGTTTACTTGCTTGCAGAAAATCAACAAATTGAGATATTTCAATGCAACAAAAACTAATATTAGCTTATGAATAGAGCTTAATTGAACTATTTACATTATTTTTAAGCACAAACACTAACTATTTATAATATTTGTAACACTATATATATAATTTTTATTTAATTTGTAATTATTCAAATAAATTATAAATTTTATCTTTTTTTAACGATTTTATGTTTAATAATTCTTTTAATTATGAAACTCTGTAACCTCTAATGATTACCTGCATGGAGATAAGGAAATAAAATCGCCAGGAGTTGGAGAGGAGCGCGTTTATGCAAAGTGGAATCTAAAAATTGAATGCATAGAAAATGAGCAATCGCAAAGCGATCCAGAATGGAAACGCGAAACAATTTCTTCTGGGGTCAGCTAGAAAATAAGGTTTGCTTCTTGATACCGAACGGAATCACGAAGCGATTACGCGGCGGGTTTGTAATGGTAGTGAGCAGGTGGGAGGAGCCCTCCTAGTATAGCAAAAAAAAAAAAAAATCTGTTATTAAATAGACTCAGAAAAAATGCATTTTTAAACGAGAAACTATTCTACATTTTTAAGGAAACGCTGTGAAATGTGTTTCATCTATCGTTGACATTCTTATTAAGAATCACGATTATAACTTTCAACCAATCGGAAATTGTACGTCAAACTTGGCAAATGAAGTGCGTTCGTACTATAACTAGTTTCATAACTATTCAGATCTTGGTGCAATAGCTATTGCACTCTTAGGCAAAAATGCATGAATAAAAAATTGATCACTTTTATATATATTAAATTCAGTAATACGGAAGTAATAGGACTCCGTCTTAAATAGAAAGTCATCACCCTGGCAGCCTAGATTCATTACCAATCATGGGATATCATTGAATTAATTATGTATGATAGGATTTAATAGGATGAAAAATCTTTTATTAATATCATTTTAAGTATTGGTTCGATTTTCATAAAATTTGACAGCACTCGACAAAATTCTGCAACGATTATATAGGGTAACTCCGGGAGAGTCGCCGCATCCGGGATAGATGCCGCACCCCTTATATTTCTTGTAATTATCGATAAATGGTCGTCAAACACGCAGTATGGGCGCACAGTGAGATTATTTTAACCAATGTATAGCGTGAATCCCATTTAGTTGTTTACTTGTAGATGTACAATCCTTATTTTGACGTAAGTGCATATTTTCACTGTCCAAACTTTTAAATACGTTATGCTTAAATAATTTTCATACGCTAATCACTAATTGGATGCACGATTTCGTAGTCAAAACTAAGTGTAGCGTTTGTATAGAGTACTTTGAGTATGGTTACGCCATTTTCCTTAGCGATGGCGCCCCAGCAGTGGCCGAGAGGCTTTGCTCTCGAAGCTGGTAGACGGGAGGTGCTGAGTTCGAATCCAATCGCGCCCGTCGGCCTAATCGTTCGGAGTTTTCGTGGTTTTCTTCGAACCTTGGATTTCCAACCTTTTGGTGTTGTTAACTTTTTCTTTTCTTTTTTCACAGACAAACCACGTTAGGCATGTTATCAAGTTTACTAAAAGAGAAAAACGGAAACGTAAAAAGTTAGAAGGGCAAGAAAGATGCAAGACAAGATGATAATAATGAAAAATGGATTACGCGTAACACAGACGTTCTTTGCAAGGAATGTTTAGAAAACTGCTCCAAAAAAGAGGAAATGTAATTGACTTCGATGCATCATGTGCCAAATGTAGTCACATAAAGACTGTAGTTTTTCGACACTTTTTTGTGCAGATTGTGGTCGAAAAAAACAGGTCTATTAACCCATTCGGGACCATGCGTGCATATAAGCATCTTCAAAAAGAGCATACAGGATTTGTTTCTGTCAATAGTAACAAAAGAAAAGTAATATTTGTGTTCTTTAATTAGAGTATTTTCATGATTATTTAAGTAAAAGTAAGGTCTTTTTTAAAAAGTGATGCCAACCGAATAAAATTTGTATAAAAGTCCCCGGTCCCGAAAGGGTTGACAAATAAATTATATAACCACAATTTTCCTTTTATTCTTTTCCCTCTTTAATACGTTGATGGTACGTTGTTGCTGAAATAACAATTAAAATTTAATGTAAAAAAAAATAAGCCGATAATTTTAATAGCGAAAGTAGGCAAACAATTATTAATTTGAATCCACTAATATGTTTCATTGTACTCATTTAGTTTCACTTGATTAGTACATCGTTAATTATAGTACAGATAATAATATTTTTTTAAATATTTTTATTTATAATTTCATTCTGTTCTTATTACAAGCGCGGCATAACTACCGAACAAGTGCGGTGTCTCAGCCTGAATGTACGGGTGACGCGCCGCAGTATAATGTTTTAGAAAAAAAATTGTTAAAAAATATTAATTATTTGTTTTGAATTTTTTGTCGCAGTACACGTGTTGTACATTTAACATTAAATAGCACAGCAAGATTTTTTTTATTTTATGTCCACCATGGGACTTTATACACTAATTCAAAAAAAATATGCGGCATAAATCCCGGAATTACCCTATATTAAAATTAAAACCATTCGGTTGGGTAGTTTTTGCGCTTTTATATTCGGACAGACTTACGGACCAGACGGCGACTCTAATATGCTACGTATTTATATAATTACGAACGCACCTAACAACATGCTCTGGGATCTAGATCTTTTACAAGAAAAAAAAAAGAAAGAAATGGAAAACTGACAAGCAGGCAGAAAAACCAAAACAACACGACCTACTCAACCCATTGCTAAACTTTTTGTACGCATATATATAGAAGGTTCGACTGTTGAAGTTCCAGGTATGATTTTGTGCGATCCGAGAAGAATGGCTGTATAAAGATGTTCCTTACACACACACGCACACATAAACAAAAACGGGGACATATTCTCTTCAAAAGATGAGAATGAATTCCATTGCGGCCCACCGATGGGTACGCATATTTTTTAGCAAATCTTGCTATGATTCGCCATGTTATGTTGATGTCAAACATGTTATGTTGATTAACAGAGAATATTCCTCTATAATTTAAACTATATCACGTTTATACAAAAATATTAAAAGCATTTTTCGATTCTTTATATCAGCCATGAATCAGAATAAGTGGAATTTTCATGCAATTAGGGATTATATTAATTTTTGTGATTGTGTCTCAGAGGCGGTCATGTTGGCGAAAGATAAAAATTAAACGTTCGATTACAAATACCCAAAATAAATCTCTTAAAAGTTAGTTATGCTGTTCAACTCTTTGAGGGGCAAGCAATTAAGTTTGTGTAATGCTGAATTCCCACCGGATATTTAGAAAATTTTGCCTCAAAATAAGTAAAAGCAAGTTTTCAACATTTTCCCTCTAAAGCTATAAAAGTAAAACTTAACTAAAATTTTCTGGTGCAAATCTTAATTAAACTTAGGTGCGATATAATATATCCCGAAGACCCTCAAAGGGTTAATGGACTATATTAAATTATTATCTGACTAGAAAAATATCTTGAGAATATCTGACAGTAAAAGTCTGAATGGTTTAATATTTTTTAAAAACTCCGCATCTGTTTATTTTGTTTCCACACTTTTGGTCGGTAAAGCTTATTTTCTTGGTGAAATGCCAGCGAAGTGTTGATGGAGTTAGGTGATAAGGCATCTGGTAAAGAGAAAATAAGCATCGTATTGTTAGCAAAAAAAGAACTAAACTACCATTACTAGCCTTCTTCATATGCAATTTTTTTGAAGACTCCTCATAAATCAAATTATGTTATTTTGAGCTGCAGTTATGAAACAGTTTCCAGGTATACCTATGAAAATTTTACTACTTCTATTTCCGAAACAAACAAACAGAAATTTCTTTGGATTTTTGTTATCTAAAATGCAAAATACATGATAAGAACAACAGTGAACAAAAGCATATTATTTTCATAGAAAACAGAGCAAATTAATTACAATAGGTGTCGAGATATTATATGAATGTTTCATGAATGGATGGACAAAAATTAATTCGTAGATGTAGTTCAAAAACAGTCATCGAGCAAGAGAAACCAACCCATACCTTCAATCCCCAAATGTCACAAAAAATCGAAAATAGCCATTGGATTGCGAATTATACTTTCTTACAATTTATGTTTAAAATAACCTGCTAAGTTTTCGCCTTCATATTGAACTTGTTAGAAACTTTGAAATTTTCAATACGAACACCTAATTTTGACATCATATTTGGATTCTTCAGTAAATTTTACCTTGGGATACTAAATAAAAGGTCAGTCGGTGAAGACGTTTAGGAGTTATTCGGAACTAAAATTTGGAAATCGTAATGTTAAATTCCTTTTTTAATAGTTGCAAAACAAACTGTAATACGTGTGGTGTTTTAAACACAACACAAAAACTAAATGACAGAATGAAGTCCCAATGAATTTTGGATTCCCATATTTATAGCTTCCCATATTAAAATTGAATTTATCATTAGGTGTTCAAAACTTTAGATCTGCAAAATTCATAAACTTCTTCAATGAGATGAAACCTTGCTATAAGTGCTGGAATTGTTATTTTATACACAAGCTTCTGTTTCTTTCGCTGTTCAATTCGACATATGCAATTTTTCAAAGGTTTTTGAGAACAGTTGATTTGAAAATGCCACAATAACACGATTTACCTCTATCCATAGTGTGGAAAATAAACCGAAGATTGAAAGTCGGATAGAAATACACAGGAATCTATTGGAGTGGCATAGAGTGTATACTGTGGCCTCGATTGCAAGAAACAGATAATGGTACACTTTAGCCAAGACTAGGTCGTTCACGTTTTACCACAGCATCTATCACTATGTGATCTTGACATCTCAGTGAAACAGAACGCACATTGCTACTCAGCTGCAAAAAGTGGGAGAGCGTTCCGCACCAAGAATTTGGTTGCGGGACTGACTTTACTCGATTCGTACACATTACATGATATGGTAACGGTCCGCACTGGCCATAATTTCCAGGTCCGGACCCGGACCAGACAGTTTCAAAAACTAAAGGTTCAGCCGGACCCGACCCGACCAGTTTGTATTTTCGCGGTTCACCGTCCGGCATATACTAAAATTAGTGAATAGGTTCGTTTTGCTACACAAACAGTTTCCTTAGTGTAGTTATACGGAAATTCCATTTATTACGCTGCATGTCCCTTTGTAACCACAGAAGAGGTGTGGATTGTGTGAGGAGATAAAATTAATAAACTCTCAAAACCTCATCCTACGTCTCTATTCTTAAATGTTTTATGCTTTTATGCACATTTTTATCCCTGCATCCAGAGCTAAGTGCTAGAATTTCATGTTATAGTAAAATCATGCATATTTTCTTTTGCCTCTCATGTGAAATTTACTTTTGTTGAGATGTGTGACTTTTTTGCGGGTGATTGATATGTTCGCAAGCCACAGAATGCAAAATAGTATCAGTAGCGGCCCGCCATGTAGGAAGAATATGTAAGCTTGATCCTGGCCCGCACTGAGTTTTCTAAAATAATTAAGCCCTGGCTCTGACACGATGCAACTGCTGCTCTACACTGGACATGTTATATTTCTCTACTGATGTCAATATAGCATCGGTTCGTGCAGCATATTTATACTTGTCCCCGCCTCAGTCACGTCCATTGAAAATTGTTCCCATTTTATTGCCTTAGTTTGATCCTTTTAAATTTTATATCGGTCCCAATTTTCAAATCGGCTCGGACCATTAGAAATTTTTCCTTCATTTTGACGGGCCGGCCCTTTCAGACCTCTAGGATATGGACAGCCATTAGTGAAAATGTATTTTACCTGAGTTATGTGTTTTTTAAATTGCTTTTTCATATTCCACTTCTCATTTCACTGTATGAAGAAACAAAATTTCTTAATAATATTATGTTACTCTTGGAAAATGTTTCCTAGTGTATGTCTTATGCATAATTTTTCGTTCTTTTTTTCTTTCGAAGGTGTGTGGGAACTTCAAGTAGTCAGGGTCTCTTTATTAACGTGTATAAAATTCTATGAAAGATAAAATTATGAGGTTTTGTACATTATTTTCAGTTAGATATTGATTCAATTGTCTTCAGAATTTATTATTATTATTCTTATTATTGTTATTATTCAAAGCATGAACCAAGTAATAGAACTTACTCACAAAAAGTCGTTTTCTCCAGTATAAAACAATTTTTAAAAAATATGTATTTTTGTAAATCAGGAAAACAGTTTATTATTATTTTTCTGGAAATGAAAAAATAATTGAAAAAATGTTATTGTTTAAAAGAAATCTAACAATTTTTAAATATGACTAAAATTAGCAATTTTTAAATGTAACTCAAATTAACATTTTTTAGACTTTAAACGATAGATTACTTTTTTAAGAATTCACACTTGAAAAAGGATATATTATAACTACGTTGCTAATGCATATTTTATAATGGATGTTGATTCGATACTTTTACACGTACAATGGTGTAGTTATATTTCTATATTATATCAATTCATATTAAATTAATTCATATTCATTAATATTTAATAAAGTTAACGATTAACTTGTATTTAAATTTCAGCCTACTCAGGACAATACCATATTAATTTCTAATAGTATAATATCTTAAATGAGAATAAAATGCATAATGAGTGTATTTGTTATACCTAATGCTTTGACAGTATGAATTTTAACTTGGTAATTTGTTTTTGTTTTTTTTCCTCTATCCTTTTTAATCTTGTTTCATTTTGGTGTTCAGTGGTTCATTTCTGTGTTTTTTGTGTGTGGTGGTCCCAAATTCATATGCTTTAGCTAATTTATGGCTAATATGAAGAAGAAACCACGCATTTTATTTGTGGAATTTAAGGCATTTGGGACCCGATCATTCTGTCTAAGTTCTGCAAATCTCCATCATTACATTTATATTATTTAATTTCTGTTTTTTTTTTTTTTTTTTACTATGTTTTTGCAATCTCTGTTAAGTGTGTTGGGGGAAACTGTATTTGTTAATGTCATTTTACTCATAATTTCACAGTTTTTGTTGGTGGTCGGTAATGTTTATTTAATGGTTATATATATATATATATATATATATAATTGCACGGTACAAAGATAAAAGAAAAAAAGAGTAACAAATAGGTATAATATATATTTGAGACTGAATCAAAAAGGAATACCTCCATTGCTCTAAATTTTATTCCTTTCACAGCGATTGGTCTATCAATGCAGGATATTATACAACTAACCTTACTCTACTTATATAGTATTTATTTTCTTTTTGAGATTTACTGATTATAACCATTGATCTGAAGCTAAAAGAAAGAGTCTTCATTGAATTTATGGCAAAAAAATGTTGTACACCTAATGAAATACCTAATCGCTTGAAAAATGCTTATGAGAATGCTGTAATGTACAGTCGTGGGAAAAAAAATAAACACCCCTACTAACTCCTCAACAAATTAACGTAGAAGAAAGTTACTGGTACCGAACGATTGGAAATAAAGTCTACTTTTAAATGATGTATATAAAACTTGCTTAGGGGTCATCTACATATTAAAACGAACCATAACTTTGTTTTTTCAATAGCAGTACACAATTTTGACAGCATAAATGAACTCTACACCCTTCAATTAGTCTAAAAACAAATTTGTATGCAATTCGTACCATAAGTTTCCGAGAAATTAATTATCTTAAAACGAGCGTATTTTAAGGGCTGTATCAAAATTGAAGTTCGGTACTCAATTGCTAACCGAGAGAGCCCCCTTCTTTGTCAAGGCACCTTAAGCACCACTCAGGAAGTCAATAAAGCCTGCTAGATTACAGGATAGCATAAAAAATTTCAAAATATGTAGTCACTTCTATCATAGACGGCCGCTTAAATCACCATTTTGTCGTTTTTTAAGCATAATTTGAAAACTACTTGGAAGAAAAATGTGAAATTTTGGATTTCCGTAAAGCAGGGCTTAATAAATCTGAATCCATCAGAAAAATTCTAGGTTGCAATTGATAATTTTTTCGAATATTAATTTCATAATAGATAATTCATATCTTAAAATTATAAAAATTGCAAATTCAAGGTATTTATGTTTGGGTATATTAGTATTATTGCTACACAAAAAATTAGCGCATTAAGAGCATAATTTCAGGAGTTATAAATAAAAATATGAAAATGTAATTTAACATTAGAAGCACTAAATTTTGAATGTTTATAATTCAAAAAATTATCATTCAAATGACTTGAAATTTGATGTCTAGGCATAGTTTGAACCAAAGATTTGAAATATTGCGTTAAAATTGGGTATTGCTATTGAAAAAAATTAATTTTGGATTCGTTTTAATATGTAGATGGCCCCCTAAGCAAATTTTATATACGTCACTTAAAAGTAGACTTTATTTCCAATCGTTCGGTATCAGTAACTTTCGTCTACGATAATTTGTTGAGGAGTTAGTAGAAGGTGTTTACTTGTTTTTTCCATGACTGTACATCCGTAAGGTGCGGCGTTGTGTGAAGATTTTTGGAAACAGAGAAACGGAAATTTCAGGTAAACCAGGAAGTGGCCGGCCGACTACATCATTCGCAGATGCAAAACGAGAACGTGCTGAATGCATTGATTCGAGGCGACAGCTGCTTTACAGTTCAGAATGCTGCTGATGCATTGAACGTCTCGTATGGCTCTGCCCAAGGAATAATTGCAAAACTTTGAAAAAAGGCAAAATTCTGAATTTTCCCAAAATAGTTTTGATGTCTGGGTAAACCTATTGCGCAAATGTGTGCAAATGCATGGTAACTATGTTGAACGGTAGATTTGTGTAGAGGACAGTTCAGGCTATGATCTATAATAACTTCTGCTGTTATATGTTCATTGATGAAATCGGTAAATCACATGAGGTATTACTTATTGATCCACTCTTAGAAAAATGGATATCTGAGACCAAATTTTTCTTTTACACTCTTTGACTTTGAAATGAGCCGTACTTACTTCCTCTCACTATTACCGTCTACTACAAAAAAAGAAAAAGTTTTCTCAAGTTGGAACGAAATCGTCGTGAATTAACACATTATCCGGGATAAGAAATCAAAGCGTTTTCTACTATTTGTCCAAAAAAAAAAAGCAAAATCGTAAATCGTTCACTCTTCCTCACAGTAGAAATCAGAGAAAGCAATTACTAACTACTAGAAGGCTCATTTTTTTCTCTGCACAATTTTGAGAGTCGTTTAATTACTTTTCATTCTCGCTTAGCTATTTATTTTCTTTGTGAAACGCCAAAGCGATGCTGTGAATTATTTGAGCAAAGAAGAAGATTAAATGTCTGGGAAATATTATGTAGTTTCGTGTATATTAAGTAGGCACATTGCTTTACCATCTTCACAATATTTCTTCAAAAATTAAATATAAATTTTTAAAAAATAAAACCAGAGTAGTTGCGGCAGAGTGCCTAGCTACTCTTTTATGAGAATACTCCAGTGGGCGAGTGAGTTTTGATATTTTGTGTGCGATCGTGTTGTCCTGAATCCTAACATAAATGATGCCTATTCGGTCATGACTTTAAGTTTCGCAAGGTGCGTATGTTCGAGGGTGGTTCAAGAATTATTATCCCGAGTGTGTATAAAATATTTTTACTGCGATGTTTAATGTGGAATATTGAAGCCTGATGTCTTTTATGCATATATGCTAAATTTCAGAACTGCAGCTGCTACCATCTTCACAATATTTCTTCAAAAATTAAATATCAATATATTTTTTTAAACCAGAGTAGTTGCGGCATAGTGCCTAGCTACTCATTTCGCATTTTTTTGCAAATCTTTCGCACTCTTTCGCTATTCACATTTTTTTTTCGTTTTCAGTGTGAGAGGTCGCACCTAGCTTGAAAGAGGGTGGGGGGGGGGGTGGGGGGGTTGGGGTGACATTGAATGAGACGTGTCTACTATCCAGGGGCGTAGCCACAGATATTTTTTCGGGGGGGAGAATCCAAAAATTTCCCAACTTGGACAAATTGCTCCAATTTTCGACTAAAATGATATGTACAACGTGTGTAATAATTATAATGATACTTTACTTTTGCATAAAAAATTCCTTTCCAAAGAAAAATTCTGAAACTGAAAACATAAAAATTCTAATTCATAAAAATAATCATATCATCTTCATAAAAATTCACTTCCACATAAATAGATTCTTATTAGGCTTGGGTCTATACTGTCCAAAGCTATCGTTTTTGTGCACTTTGAGTAAGGAATTTTGGTTGCAGACATCTAAGAGGCTGGGTGCCAAAATTGAATGATTTGTTTGAAAAATGCTATGCTTATATCTCCTTTTTAAATGCACACAATTCAACAAATCTATACCTTTAGAGTTTGTTATTGTAGGCAAAGAATTGTCATTTAATTTTGGCACTGTGATTGCAAATTTTGAGGCATTAACATGTATGGAGTAGAAGAAAATTTTGGGATTGGCACATCCAACTAGTTTTCAATTAATATTAATTCTTGTGGTCTTCAAAGAAGCCCACCTGTTAATAACATCGCTTAGTTTAATAAAATTCCCTATTTCACTTTCATATTTTAAAAGCATTAGGCTGTCATGTCTGTCATCCCTCATTGTAGCTTGCAATATATATTTTTAAGATTTTAATTTGACAAAAGATTCTTTTATTAGATGCAACGCCATAAAGATAAGCTGCTGTGAATGTTAAGGTACGAGTATATAGTTTGACGGCGTGACCCAAATAGTCTTTGAATTTCATGGCATGAGTAAAAGATTTGTTAAGTGAGTTGGGATTTGGTTTATTTCTATTTGACTCTGCAAGTCATGTACAGTCGTGGAAAAAAAAAAAGTAAACACCCCCTACTAACTCCTCAACAAATCATCGTAGAAGAAAGTTACTGGTACCGAACGATTGGAAATAAAGTCTACTTTTAAATGATGTATATAAAATTTTCTTAGGGGGTCATCTACATATTAAAACGAATCCAAACTTCATTTTTTTCAATGGCAATACCCAATTTTAACGAGATATTTCAAATCTTCGGTTCAAACTATGCCTAGACACCAAATTTCAAGTCATTTGAATGATAAGTTTTTGATTTATAAACATTCAAAATTTAGTGCTTCTAATGTTAAATTACATTTTCATATTTTTATTTATATCTCCCGAAATTATGCTCCTAATGTGCTAATTTTTTTTGTAGTAATAATACTAATATACCCAAACATAAATAAGGTGAATTTGCAATTTTTATAATTTTATGATATGAATTATGAATTATGAAATTAATATTCGAAAAAATTATGAATTGCAACCTACAATTTTTTTGATGGATTTAGATTTATTAAGTCCTGCTTTATGGAAATTCAAAAATTTCACATTTTTCTTCCAAGTAGTTTTCAAATTATGCTTAAAAAACGGCAAAATGATGGTTTAAGGGGCCGTCTATGATGGAAGTGAGTAGACATTTTGAAATTTCTTCTGCTGTACTGTAACCTAAAACGCTTCATTGACTCCTTGAGTGACGCTTAAGGTGCCTTGATCAAGGAAGGGGCTCTCTCGGTTAACAATCCAGTACGGAACTTCAATTTGGATACAGCCCTTAAAATACGCTCGTTTTAAAATAATTAATTTCTCGGAAACTTATGGTACGAATTGCATACAAATTCGTTTTTAGGCTAATTGAAGGGTGTAGAGTTCATTTCTGCTGTCAGAATTGGGTACTGCTATTGAAAAAAACAAAGTTATGGTTCGTTTTAATATGTAGATGGCCCCCTAAACAAATTTTATATACATCATTTAAAAGTAGACTTTATTTCCAATCGTTCGGTGCCAGTAACTTTCTTCTACGATAATTTGTTGAGGAGTTAGTAGGGGGTGTTTACTTTTCTTTTTTTTCCACGACTGTACATCCCGTTTCTCATATCCAAGTGGAAACATTATTAACTTTTCTCTTGCATAATTGCAATTTAAATATGGAATGCATTGCTGCAATATTCTTCTTATATAGGGAACATTGTCATTCAAGACTATTACTAAATTCCCGAAATTTTCTTGTACTTCTTATAATTCTTTGCTGTAAAACTTATGTGTATCAATGTCCATTGCTGTGATATTATTTTTATCTATTGCCTTTGGTGAAACCGTTTTTCTACGGTGCTTTCGGAACTCAGGTTCTCTAGTCCCATCCTAATATTCATAATTGTTTGTGAGCTTGTCTGTAAGGAAATCTTTATTTCTTCAAAATTTTAATTCAAGTGCAACGTGTCAGTGTTACAGTGCATGTATATTTTTTCTTCAGTTGATGGACTGCTTTCATGGTCATATTTCTGTTCCAAATTAAAATCGTCCATTTTTTACCTTTTTCATCCTCGAATGGATTTTTAGACGCTCCAAAATTTTGCACGAAAACTCTTTTCCTATTATGAAGGGTTTCTTCGTGCTGAGATTTATAGTACCTTTTTAGAACAGCTTTAAGCACAGAACACTGGACTTTTGGTTTAAAATTTTATAAACACATATGAATATAGACGAACAGGACTGGTATATATTTCCGCACACAAATAAAAGTAAAATGAGACAAATTTGTCTAAAGCAACGACTTCTTATATCCGCATTTGCTCATATAACGCTTTTTACTTGACAGCGTAGGGTAACTAATTTTTGCGGCAAAAAAATCATGAGAATGAGTAAAATATAGTCCAAAAATCGCAAAATTAGTCAAAAAAGTTCTGAAAACTCATCAAATCTTCTTGCCCATAGCTGTGTTTCGAGTAGGTTACTACATTCCTTTCTGTTGTGCTACAAGTGATATCCAGTTTTCAAAAGAAGCTGCAATGCCTTTGGATTAAAATAGCTGGATTCTCTTTTGGGAGGAGAAGGGGAGGTAGGGTGAAATTTTTGAGAAAGGAACAAAGTTTTGGAGGAAATAAAGGAACTGGTTAGTCAGTTATTGATGGACAGGAGTAGAGAAATTTAGGTCTGGTAGATGTACAATATTTTTGTAGAACTGAAAAATACAATGATAAATTGAGTGTGGCTGATTTCTTTTTGTATTTCTTTTGATAACTTAACTTGTTTACTATTACAGTACTCAAAATAATCGCCAAAACAATAAAAAATTCGTAATTTTTTTACTATTACTTTTAAAAAAGAAAATGCCTCAAAAATCTTGAATTTCCCAACTCTAAGCTCAAATTTCCCAACTTCACATATATTGGGGGGGGAGGCTCCCCCCGTACCCCCCCCCATGGCGACGCCCCTGCTACTATCGTTTGGACTCGGGATCATAGTGATGTAGCCACGTCTCATCCACTGTCACAAATCTATCACAGAACTGCTTCAGGTCTGGCCCCATAAGCTCCAAACCAGTCTTTCCCCACCCCACCCCCTTTTTTAAAGCTAGGTGCCACATCTCACACCTAAAACAAAAAAAAAATGTTAATATAGCAGCCATAGTTCTGAAATTGAGCATATTGGTATCTAAGATATTAAGCTTCAATATTCCATATCAACCTTCGCAGTACAAATATTTTATACACAATCGGGACAATAATTATTGAACCATCCTCGTATATCCGGTAATCTGGTTATTAAAGGATATCATGGTTATTTCGGCAATATGTTAATTAGACAACCGCGTTTGTGTAGTAGTTATATTACATCGTGGTGTAGTAGATGGATTCAGTGGATCTCGAACGCATCTCGCTTTCAGGTTTGTTATTTTCTCGTGAAATTCAAGCAACCTATTGAATTAAATGGAGTTTCCGACTAGCAGTTTGGATAGAGTCTTCAGGTGAGTTTTCACCAATTTGATAACAAGTTGAGTTTTCGTATGAAGGGCAACGTAGGAATCCACGGGATTCCAGTTATAGTGATATTATCTGCTAAAGTTAATTTCTTAGGCTCTTCAGAACGAGCGGTGGAGTCATTTGGTGTCGAGTTAAGTGAATTAGATTTAATAAGTTACGGGAAGGATTTCATTCCCTTCTCTCAGTCATCTTTAAAAGGAGCTTATTTCTGATCCTCTGTATTAAATCATCTCACTTCACTGCTAATTTTCCTGTTTAGTGTTATAAATAAATTGCTGTGTTTAATTAAATTTGCGTCAAGGCTCCTTTCGAGTTGGCAGCCCCGAAGCGCATGTCACATAACTTCTCGAAAATTATTTATGGTGAAACCCTTAAATAGTTTGCTTATATCATTCTTATGATATTGATGCCTAAGGAATGGGGAAAAATACACATGTTATTCAAAATTTGTAGTAATTAAATAAAATTACGGCATCTGTCTCTATATCTCATTTTCTATTGTCCCATAAAAGATAAGTTTACATATATATATATATATATATATATATATACTATAAATATTTATCTTGCTTGCTGCTTATGTTTCATTTATTTAAAGAAAGATATTTTATATTTTTAATAAAATCACACATTTTATTTAAAAAAATTGCTTTATTACTCGCAGACTATGTATTTTTAAAAATTGCAGATTTAACAAAATCTCAAGAAATATGAATTTTAATTGGGGTATCTTCCATAATCCTTTTATTTTTTATAACAATTCTTTTTTAACAATACTATCTCTAAGAAATTATTCTACTATTTTTAAATTCCATTTTTTTGTACAAAATATTTACTAAGCAGATCTTTTTTTTTTCTTTATAATATTTTATTTTTAAAATAAATTATTATATTGATATGTTATTTACGATATAACTTACTTACTTCCACTTTTACCCTTTTCCATGTACAAAAATGAAAAACTCTTCGCAAATTGGAATCGAATTGATTTGAATTAATACATTCCTCTAGATAAAGTATCAAAGCATTTTCTGCCATCTGACAAAGAAATTTTCTGTGAAATCGGAAATCGTTCACTCTCCCTGACAGCAGAAATCAGGGAGAGGTCTCATTTCTCTTTGCACATTTTATAAAGTTGTTTATTTATTTTTCTTCCCTTACGTTCGCTGGCTTAACGATTTATTTTCTTGGTGAAGTGCCAAAGCGATTGTGAATTTGTAGACTAAAGGAGAAAGCAATTACTATTAAGTAAGCAAATTGCTGTACCTCCTTGTTCCAAAGTAAACATGAACTGTTCTATTTTTGAAAACTAAAATATCTTTTAGAAAAGTATTATTTACGAAAATCTCTAACAATCTGTTTATGTTTTTCTTGAGTTATTTGTTTCTTTGCATATGAAACTACTATGTTGCGGCCATCATAAAACTTTCTTGTATATAGCTCACGTCAATTAAATCATTTAAATAGTAAAAGAAATTACACCAATTAGCACCAATTCATGTCAAAGTATTTCTGAGTTTGAAGATTGACGAAAATTCGTTCATTAGTTATTGAGATAGAGCTATAGTGGAAATTCGGAAAAATGCAGCATAGCAGCGCCACCTGTTGAGCGATTTACAAAAAAACATAAACAGCACTAATTCATATCCAGGTATACCTGAATCTGAAGTTTGTTGAAAATCCAAGCATTAGTTCTTGTTCTTGAGATAGAGCTATTGCGGAAATTGCAAAAAATGCAGCATAGCAGCGCCACCTGTTGAGCGATTTACACCAAAAATATAAAACGTCAAATCATGTCAAGGACTAACTTAATCTGAAGTTTGATGAAAATCCGTGCATTAGTTCTGGAGATTGAGCTATCGTGGAAATCGTGACAAATGCTGCACAGCAGCCCACCTGTTGAGCAATTTACACCAAAAACTAATCAGGCCCAATTTACATCAGGAACTAACTGAATATAAATTTTTATGGAATTCCATGTTCTTGAGGAGCGCCCACAAAATTTGTGTCACATACATACAGACAGACAGATTCACAGAACCACAGACTCACAGACAGACATTTTGTAAAAACATGTTTTTCGGAATCCCTGACCCCTAAAACGTGTAAATCCGTCGAAAACCGAAAGTCGAATATTTTTACGAATCCAATACTTTCTTCTTGTAAAGATAGAAGAAAGTAAAAAATGCATAAATTCTGTTAAAAACTCATAGAACGTGCTTGTGATGATGAACGTAACATATCATCACATATCACTATTTTTCCGCATTTTAAAAATTTAATCTCTCCTTCCAGAAATATAAATTGAATAAAAAACTTCTTCTTTTCCTTTATAAAAAAATATCTATTTATTCTTCTCTTTTACGCCCCTTTAACCCCTTATGTACTGAATTATGAATTCATGAAAATTTTATCTTCTAAAGCATTTTTCGAGAATTTTTGAAACTACATTAGAAGGTTTGCATAATCATTTAATAAACTTTAGAAGGATTTTAGAAGGATTGAAGGATTTAGAAGGATTAATTAAATTTGAATTTATAGGGACTTTGTGCAATATTTATAACCCTGCTCAAATCTTTCAAATCTATTTTTCTCAGTATTTTGTAGAATTAGGAAACGTACAAATATAATTTTCTTACACTAGAAATATAGAAATATTTCCAAATTGAAAAATCTCCCTCCCAACGCCAAGAAGGTTGAAAAGATCCAAAGGCAAAAGGAATCATACTTTAAAAAATATTTTTGTTTTGTGTAATCAATAATGCTTTTGGAACAAGATAAAATAATACATATATAACTCATTTTAAACTGTATAACTACTAATCGATGTATTACAGGAATTTTATAACAAGTTATTTTAATGGTACTTATACGTACCGTGAGTAGATAAAGGTTTAAATAACATTCACTTTAATGCTCCTGTGTTAAGCCAAACCCGTTAATAAAATAAATCGAAAACAAATATTTTTCTCAACCTAAAACCATTAACTATGCCTGCATACTTTCCTTTCTGTTAACAAATTATAAAGAATTAACGACAAATAAAATAATAATAATTAACGAATATAAAAGATATTCTTTGACCCTATTTTCCTTTGCAGCTGTAATTTAAACACTTATTGTTAAATCTGAGTTTGATAGTCAATGCAAATGCTTTTTCGGACTCAAAAATATACTCTGTTTATATTGAAGAAGGCACCCGGTATCTGTGTTGTTTCTTCTAAGTGTTATTTTTCCCATTCCTCAGCTTTGCTATTCGTATTAGTATGTTAAAATGTTGAGAAACCAATTAACGGTCCTCTTGGCTAGTATTTAACCCTTTATCTACTGACGGTACTTAAAAGTACCATTAAAATAACTTGTTATAAAATTCATTTAATACATCGATTAGTAGTAATACAGTTTAGAATGAGTAATAGACGCATTACTTTATCTTGTTCCAAAAGCATTACTGGTTACACAAAACAAAAATATTTTTAAAAGGATGATTTATTTTGCTTTTGCATCTGTTCAGCTTTCTTGGCGTTGGGGAAGAGGGGGTAGTGGGGGGAGAGATTTTTCAATTCGGAAATATTTCTATATTTCTATTGTAAGAACATTATATTTCTAAATTTCCTAATTCTACAAAATACTAAGAAAAATATTTACTATAAAAAATTAGAGTGGAGTTGGGGTTATAAATATTGCACAAAATCCCTATAAATTCAAATTTAATTAATCCTTCTAAATCCTTCAATCTTCCTAAAATCCTTCTAAAATTTATTAACTGATTATGTAAATATTCTAATGTAGTTTCAAAAATTCACGAAAAATGGTTTAGAAGATAAATTTTTCATGAATTCATAATTCAGTACATAAAGGGTTAAATGAAAGTTCTATTAAAAAATATATTGTTTGGGGTTATAATAGTCCAGGGTTCCAATTTTTAGCTAGTTGCACTAGTCATTATAGCTGACAACTTATTATTAACTCGCTGACTCTCAGCCTTGTAACATCCCATCCCTTTTATTATGTCTTTTTATATGTCGGTCTATACAATAAATAAAACGAATTTGCCGTTAATGTTGCATGCTACTTCTTTTATCCTCTTCAAAATTCAGGGATCAACGACGAAACCTGGGCTTCGCTGAAACGCTATTAATCGTTTTCGGCACAGAACAATTCTGTTCGTAAAATGCTGAAATGATTAACTCACATCGGAATTTACAAAATACTTTTTTTAGAAATTAAAAACTCGTTTCTTTAAACTTTCATTGTAAAAGCAAATTTCATTAAAATATTATTGGTGCCGTTTGTAAGTTTGGAATTAAAATCAGGTGGTCCCGACGTGGACCGCTGCTGCGCCGAAAAGTGTTAACGGTAATTCAAACCCTGTCTACCCCTTCATGCCAAGATAAATTATAATTTCGAGAAGTCTTCATTATAGTGCTTATTATATAAAATCAGTGTTGAATTTAGGAAGTAGCCAGGGTGGGGACATTCCCCCCGGAACATTGAAATGTCTCCCCGGGAAGTTTTAAGATTTTATGCTTTTTATTGGACAAAGTGCAATTTCCCCACCGGATCGCTAAAATATCCCCGCAGAGACGCAGAAATCCCTCCCGGAGAAAAATGTCTGAATTCAACGCTGTATAAAATTCCTGTGTACATGAACATGTGTTATCGTAACTTAAAAAGTTTTTTTTTACCATTCCTTTTTATTTATTTATTAGAAAAAGATATTCCTAGTATATTTTAAAAGAAATGACATATTTTATTCAACCTTTCCACTCAGAGTTCGTAAGTTAGTGAGCATTAAAAATAAATATGGCAATTCAAAGTCAATAAATACACATTTATATTGAAGAATTTTTCATAACATGAGTCTTACAATTTTTCATATCAATGATTTTTTAACACGAGAAAAATATACCTACTATATGTATAATAATTTTCTAATTATTCTATCTACTTTTCATGCAAAACCTTCATTAAATCTGGTCCTACTTATTCTACTCATTATCAAGCTCTTCTATAGGAAATGAAAAACTCTTCCCATATTGGAGTAAAAAATTTCTGAATTAACACTAATCACTAATCACCCACTCGTGGACAGCCAACCTTTCGGTATAGGAGTTGATTAGTCCACGAGGGGAAAACACATATCCCCCTTCCCGCTGAGACCCCAGTACCCGCGAACGAGCCCGGAAGTCCCAGCAGGCTGGAAGACCCTGTTTAATGAAAATTATTAAAATGACAAAACAAACAGAATGACTAATAAACAATATGACAAAATGTCAGGGCAAGCCCAGGAAAACAGTATATTAAAAGCAAATATTTAAGATAAAAGTTGCAGCATATCACTATTTTTATATAATTATAGGTCAATTAATAATGAATAATTTTTATAATAAGGAATAGAGATCATACTAGTTGTTCCAGATAAAGAATCAAAACGTTCTCTGCTATCTAAAAAATAAAATTTTGCGAATCGGAAATCCTGACTCTTTTCGACAGCGGAAATCAAGGGTGGTCTCATTTCTCCACACTTTCTGAAAATGTTCTGTTTGCTTTTCCATTTCTTTGGTGAAATGCCAAAGCAATACTGAGAATTTGTTGAGTGAAGAAGGAACTAATATCCTAGGAATTAATTTTATATCTTTTTCAAAGGTAATGTTAACTGTTCACTTTTTTAAATTTAAAGCCTCTTTTTCTAAAATTATGTATGAAAATAATTTAAAATCATGCAAACTAAGCTAAAAACTGTTGAAAGTGATAAAAATACACTTAAAAGGCATATAAATAACTTTATTAAGATCGAAATATGTTTCATCGCTCAAACATTCTCAAGATCTTTGTTGAATAAAAAAAAAAAAAAAAAGAAAAAAAAAGAAAAAAAAAAGAAAACCTAGAAAGCAAGAATTCTGCTTTTTCAGAATTTAGTGTCGCCACTGATGAAAAAAGTATATATATGCATATAAATACAGATAATACAAAACATATCTCAGTCTTTAGACTTAAAACACATGCTTTTATTTTATATAAAATTACGTCATTCGCATCCTCTAAAAAATTTCGTATTTACGATCCGGTCTTAAACAACATCTACAGTAAAGTATTCATATGACGTCACTATTGCTGAATAATACACAAATAATTAAAAAAATAATAATAAATAAAACAGATGCCATTCAAGAAACTTGAAAAAAATAAAATCGTCTATCTAATGGTTCATACGCCTTGATTTGTTTATAATATTAATATAGATAACTTAAAATTAAATATAGTTTATAATACCTCCATGTTTCATCAGAAATCATTCATTTATATTTTTTCCAAAATAGCACGCATTTTAATTACATTTTTTTTCAGTAGTTAGGGAAAATGGCAAGAAAAAGATATAATTACTATTTTAAAACTATTTTTACTTTACTTATTACAGAAATGGAGTACTGAAGTTGCCAAAATTAAATAAATGGCGCAAAATACTACAAACAAATTAATATCTCAAAAATAAATGGAGATTCAGTTTTTAAACAAATTGCATTAAAAAGTACTTTTTTCCCAATAGGACGGTATAAAAATTTAAAATGTTCGATTCTTATAAGTTTAAAAAATTGCAGTAGGGTATGTAACAGTACAATGATACATCTGCTTTGTTTTACGGCTGGCTTATACAACGGAATGTCATTTTTTGGAGACGACACTTTATTTGCTGGGAGAAAGAAAAAGCATATGAGGAACTGAAAAAAAAAGTGGGTAAGTGTGATCGCAGATCGCACAGAAGAATTAATTTATCTGTTTCAAAACACTTTATCTTTAAATTAATACATCAAAATTGTTAATAGGAAATTAATAATTCCTTGCATAAATGGTAGCACTATTATATTAAAAGTGATCTGTTCTTTAGTTTTCTTAATTTTAAAAATTCCCGTCAATTGTTTGTGCGAAAAAGCATATCTTTTATAAGTTTAAAAATCGATTTTTTTCATAAGTCGGAAAGTTGTGGTCCGACTTTTTTTTTCTTGTAGATTTTATGAATCAACGTGCAAAATAACATCGGATGCGAAAGAACCAAATTTATACTAGAATCAATAGTTAAACAAATTTGTACTAAGTTATCAAACTCTAGCATAAAAATTTATCTCCTTTTTCTTTGCGTGTCCGTGCAAAAAATGCAATTCTGGAATTAATTACCAAAAAATTAATTATCTTCGCTTCCGATTATCAAAATTAAAAAATAAAGGCATATTCTGGAGGAAAATGAAATTTTGCGTTGGATGGAGTAAAAATCGTAGCTCAAAAATCTGTATTTTAAAAATTTTGGTCTTTATAAACATTCTGAGTTCGTTTCTGATCGCAAAACGCGACTATTTTGTATTCTCTAGTTATCGCCGAAAATTCAATGGCATCAGACATCTGTTGCCTTCACAAATGAAGGAAAATAAAAGTTATAGCTACCTTCATAAGTAGGGGCCACAATATTTAATGACGGACTTACTTTCCAAAATTAGATCCGCCACTCTAAAATTTAGTACAAGACTTTTAATAGATCATATAAAAGATACAAGGATACGCCATTTAACACGACTATGTACAATTATAATAAATATGTACAGACTTTAGGAACTTCAGATGAAATCCACTGATTCAAAAACATTTCATCATTTCTCGCCTCTCATAAAACTCTGGGGGGTGGGGGAAGCAAGACAGCCTGCATTTCGCAATCTATACATTGTGCGTCTCAAAACACTCTGCGGAAAAGTGTCGCAATGAATCATGGGAGGAATCTATTTTGCAGCACGCTAAAATTAGGGACTGTCATGTGCTGCCGTCTAGTGTAGAAATATTTAAATATTTGTTACATCCTCCCCTTCTGGTTCCTTAGACGTCTCGGCAAGGGACCAGAAACATTTTTCTTTGGCCTACCACGTTTCCTGAGTGGAGTAACTGGTTGTTCGGTAACATTTATACAAAGTTTTAGGTCAGATGTATGGTAAGTTCCTAAGGGAACTTCAGGAGCTTGTAAACTGGCAACTTCATAGGAAGTAGGCGAGCGCTGTGTGAGCACTACATAGGGTCCGTCACGTCGAGGACTGAATTTGGCGGTTCTTTTCTGACCAGCCTTGCTAACGGGATGGAGTTCTACCCATACATGGTCACCAGCAGAATACTGAAGTCCTTCTATCCGTCTTCAGTCCACATACTGTTTTCTTTTGCGTTGTTCGACTAAATCTTTCACCTGCTTAGTGAATTTAACAAATTTGTTTGGTTTCGTGTTTATCTCAATGGAGACCGTACCGATTTCACAGGAGCGCGAGGTGGCTTCTCCCCCTGGCTGAAAGATGGTTTCATACCTTTTCAGCAAGTAATTTAATTCTGACTTCTAGCCAGAACATTCAAGATGTTTTGTAACAGGATCTACAAAACCATACTTTATATGAGGCATATCACCGAAATACAAACGTTTGTTCTTAAAGTCTGACTTATCAAGAAAGTCTCTTCCTAAAAGGGTTCTGTTCCCTTTAGCTTTAAGTAACACAATAAAATTTGTACGAAATTTTCTTCCTTCAATTTCTACAGTAACAGTCGTGGTCAAACTGTCTTCTTTTGACCGCTGGCCATTCACTAAGGACATGTTAAGAGAGGTCTTCTGAAACTTTGCACATATTCTTTTAACACAGAATACAATGATTCACTAGGTAGACTGTGACTAGATCTGGTATCTACGCAGGCTTTGCCATAGACCCCATTAATTTTCAGGTTTACTGTGGTTAAAGGTGTGATTGTGGTTGAGCATGTGTATATCTGGATTTGCTCAAACTGAGAAGATTCAGTTTTTATCACAGGATTGCGAGTAGGGCACTTAGCACGAATAAATCCAGGAGCATCACAACCATAACATTTCAAGGCTGGGCGATCTTCAATCAGTGGTGAGGGATTCATCTTTCCGTTCTCTGACGGGGTTGTCTTCCTTGAGTAGAAGGATTCATTTTGAAATGCTTTATTAAAAGAGCTGGATAGTATATATCAAAAGAGGTGTAACCAACTCGATGGTATAACCAAAAGAGACCATTTGGTCTCTTTTAGTTTTGACCAGTTTTTATTTTTCTGGCGGATTTCCACTACTTTGGATTTTACGAGATTTTCTCTTAGGACATCGTAAGCATCTAGCTTGTCTACTAATGCATTTGGATCATTTAAATCAGTCCAAACGTCTAAGAAATGTTCTCTGTGCTGTGGGGAGCACCTTCTCTTTAATTTGTCCGATAAAATAAGACTTTTCAAATCTTCGAATGAAGTTATGTTGAGCTCAAATAGACAGGTTCTCAGCTCGTTAGGTTCTAAGCTCGAAAAAATAGTCTTTCCAGGTACTTTTTGGAATTTTCTTGTGCTGAACGAAAAGGATTCTACATTTTTCAGCGGTCAATTTAAATCGTTTCAACAACATCGCCTTGATGTGTCGGTAATCCTGGGCCTTTTCTTCCGGTTCCCTAGCAATAAGTCTAGCAATATCACTAAATAAAGCGCTTATGAGGTACGTAACCCAATTTTCTTCCGGAACCCCTAGGACCTTTAACTGTCGCTCACACAACACTAAGAAGATGTTCATATCATCTTCGTTTGGGCGAAAATGGAGAATCAATTTTTGTAGATCGATTCGCGGCTTTTCGTAAGTGCATTTATTTCTTTCTGCCCCTGCATTAGATGCCGAAGTCGGGTGGGCAAGGCGTAATTTTTCGAGTTCGAAAGTCCGTTCGCGCTCTAAATTTTCTTGTTTCAAAGTTCGTTCGCGCTCTAAATTTTCTGTTCGATTTTACGCTGATTTTCTAAATCTAAGCGCTCTTGTTCAGTTTTCTATTCTCGACTATAGTTGTAAGTAAGTTTTTTGTATAGTCCTCCTCGTAATCAGCGTGCGTAGTAATTAAATTACGTAAATCGACCCTCTTCATTACTTCAGTGGCAGTTAAGACTAACTCATCGCAAAGGACACGTAGATCCTCTTTTTTTGCTCTTTCCAAAAAACACCATTTTGTTTATATTTAACAAAACTAACAACCAAAATAAAATTTTGATTTAAAAATTCCACTTCAAGAACTAGAATTTGAATGTAAAATTTCAAGAACAAAATTTTCAATTTAAAAAATTTTCAATTTCAAGAACAAGAATTTCAATTTAAAAATTTCAATTAAATTTTTTTCAATTTCAAGAACAAAATTTTAGATTTTTCTAAGTAAACCTATCCTTACACTCGGGGATTTCTTCTTTACAGAAATCATAACACATACAGAAAAAAATATATATATTCAAAATACAATATAAATATAAATGCAAATTACTATAATATCACAAAACATAAAATTTTATTTATTTAACACCTTCCTTCGGAAGATAAACCAAAATTGAACTATTTCAATTTATCGTTTCGTAATAGGATATTACTATACTTTTAAGAAAACACAAAAAAAAATTCTATAACTTCAATATTAACTGACAAAATTAAACAAAACTAAATTATAATTACACAGTTCTTAACTTTCAATTTCTTTTAAGGGAAAAAAATAATAATATTACGTTAAGCAAGAATATTTAAGAACTTTCTTTTCAAAAGAACACTTTCTATTTTTGTTCTAAGAACACAATTACAGTAGAACACCGATTATCCGAACACGACGGGATCAACCCTAGTTCGGATAAATGGACAGACAATTTAAGGGATGTTTCTGACTATACTAAAACCTTAACACGTTATCTAAGCTTAGGACTGGCAACAGAAGTTAATGCTGGCATGTTTAAAATTTGTTTTTGTTATTGTTTTTTAATTAATTATTTTTTCTCTTTTTATCATTTTCTGAACTCCAGAGATTATAATTTAAGCAAAAAAGCTTTTGACTGTTCAACGAAGACATTCTTTTCAATGCTGCCATGCGCCATATCTCTAATTTTTCTTAAATATGTTAGTTGAATAGGATCAACGTTCTTCTGCCGTTCGAGCCATTTCATAGCTATTTCCAAACATTCAAAGGCTTCGTTATGTGATGGACCTGGGCTATTTTCCGAGCATTCGTTTTCATTATCTTCAATTTCTTTTTCATCATGAATCTCAATCACATCATTTAAAATCTGATATCGAGGGTTATGAACTTCACTATTTAACCACTCGTTAATTTCATTTTCTTCATAGCTTAGGATCCTTCCCATCTCCTTTATTGTTTTACATTCCTCCCTTTCTGATCCACTATCAGTTTTTTCTTTATTTAAAATTTTATTCCAAGCCAATGAATAGTCGGGAGTTCAGTTTAAATTTTTTTAGAAGAAACAGGCTGTTCGGATAATTGGAAGTTAGGTTAATTGGAGTTCCGATAATCGGCGCTCTACTGTATTCAAAATTAATTAAAATTACTTTACTGGCAAAATAATTCAAAATTGTTCTCAAAAGAACACAATTTACTTTTGTTCCGGGAAAAAAATTCTATCTTTTTTTTAACCTTTTAAAACATATTCAAATTTAAATGTTTAACCTATAAGAAAACTTATTCTTATAAAAGTTCTGTTCAGAACTTAATTTCGTCATTTCATAAATCAACGTTATTCAAATTATTTCGTTATTCAAAACGAAGCTCAACTTACTAAGGAAAAAAAAATATTTATTCTATCGTAAATATCTGTCAAACGATACCATTTGAATAAAATACAGTTTACTAAATTCAAAACGAAATGTTTTCTCAAATTAGAACACAACATATAATTTTCACACCAGTAAAAAAATACATCTTAACAGAACAAATTTTGTTCTTAAATTATTCTTTTAACCTAAATTAATCAAAGATTTTTACTTTCAGAATTAAATTCTTACAGAAAACTTTTTACGTTATCTAAGATTTCAAACTTCAGAACATTTTTACCTCGTCTGTATATCATTGACAAAACAGACACAATTTATTTTCTTAATGAGAAAATACTGTATTTGCAATACCAGCTTAAACAATTTTAACGTCAAAATTTAATAACATAAAATAAACAATATAAAAATGCAATAAACAAAATTCACTAAAACAAAATTACACACTTATCTTCGGATAGCTGCCACACGCATCCATATTTTTATAAGCTTTCAAGCAGTAAAACTTATTTAAGAATAATGTACTCTCTGTTACCGAGGTCGACGTTCGGTTTACAGAAGTATTAGAAAACTTTCACACATATATATGAAGCTCATGTAGACCAAACATCTTACGTGGATCATATCTCCCTTCAAGGCTATGGAGAACACACGGCATCTTTGTATTTTAATCATGCTTTAGCTGATATCACAGAAGCGACGTCTGATCAATAATCTAAAACACTACTTTTCCTTCCTCAAAGCACCAGTCATTGTAGCACACCATTTATAGATTACGACACTGTGTATTAAACACCAACATATTTTTAAAACACCATCTTTCTTTACTCTGTCGGTCGTAGATTCAGGGCCCAAGGTTGGGAAAGCCATTTATAGCTACCTTCATAAGTAGGGGCCACAATATTTAATGACGGACTCATCACTCCAAAATTAGATCCGCCACTCTAAGATTTAGTACAAGACTTTTAATAAATCATATAAAATATATAAGGATACGCCATTTAACACGACTATGTACAATTATAATACATATGTACAGACTTTAGGAACTTCAGAAGAAATCCACTGATTCAAAAACATTTCATCATTTCCTGCCTCTCATAAAACTCCGGGGGGGGGGGGGGGTAAAAAAGCAAGACAGCCTGCATTTCGCAATCTATACATTATGCGTCTCAAAACACTCTGCGGAAAAGTATCGCAATGAATCATGGGAGAAATCTATTTTGCAGCCCGCTAAAATTCGGGACTGTCGTGCGCTGCCATCTAGTGTAGCAATCTTTAAATATTTGTTACAAAGGATTTTTTTTTTTAATTTTTAACGAATTTTTGAATTTTTACGGCACGATCGAGATAATTTTTGGAATTTCAGAAAGCTGATTTTTTTCCCGTCTTGTGGTACTAATTTCGAATTTCTGGAATGCGCAGAAATAAAAGTAATCACGCCTTACAAAATCGCCAGTCTTTATCTGCCGTTGAAATGACACCTATTTTTTAATCGGTGGAAGGGATAGTTTTTGTAATTTGATAAAAAGAATCCATGCTTTTCTTGAATCATGAATGCTTTTGCGATCTTGTAATTGGGGTTTTTTAATTAATAATGTCCGTTAATTACGACTTTTTCGAAAGTTTGTGATTTGTCGTTTGATGTGAGGTGTTCAGCTATAAGTATGCAAGATTTCAAATCTCCAACATACATAGTTTCTGAGAATACGCTCTGCGACAGACGGACAGACAGAGGAGTGAGAAAAATAGGATTTCGTCAATTGAACGAAACCCTAAAAAAACATTAGTTTTGTTTGTTTTTTTTTTTGTTTGTTTCTTGTTATTTTTATTAAAAATGTTTTGAGAATGTCTCCGTTTGTGCGATGAAACACATGTCGATCTGAATAAAAGTATGTATATGTTTTTTTAAGTGTATTTTTATCCCTTCTAGCAATTTTCAGCTTAGTTTGCATCTTTTTCTATCTATTACATTCAAGAAAAGAATCTAATATGAAAGACTTTAACAACTTGGCTGTATTTTTCTTTAAAAATTAGTGTCTGAGCAAAGAAAAGAAATAATAATTTTTGTTTAAAATCTATAGAAAGTACTTAAATAAAATTACTATGCAATACATGTTGTACATATATGTGTATTACCGTGTATTACTACATCGCACATCTGATGATCTACCTACCTTAATAAACGGTTAAGTATTTACGGTTTTTGTTGCAAATTATTCTCCATTCATTCATATTATTTATGCGACGAAACGTATTGCGTATTTTAAAAGAAATCGCACGTCTTCTTCGAGCTTGTCCTTCATATCTCATGAATTCTTTATATTAATAAAAATGACAATTAAGCAACAATAAATAGACAGATCAAACTGAGAAATCTTCCATAATATGAACGCTATACAATTTTTCATAAGAACGCTTTTTTTTTACAAATGAAAATATTACCTATACTGTTGGACATTTACCACTATCAAGAAATAAAATAAGAACCGCGTAAGTTACTGCGAAGAAAAAAATAGGATATCATGCCTTGGACAAATGATTGATAATGCTAAGACTTCTAAAGAGCTCCTCCGCTATGCGGAAGAAGCTATGGAATCAGAGTCTTATGACTCTAATAGAAATGAAGAAATAAAAACTTGTTTTGAGGAATTTGAACCTATGTGTTTTTAAATGGTTTTCTATTATTAATCTATGATTTAGAATAAACCTGTTTACGCTACATAGTTCAGATGTTTTACATTTCGTTTTTCGACCATTCATCCTTGTACGAATTTGAAGTATGAAAAATAGTCTTCTTTCTAAAAGAATAATATGTCTTCATTCAATACTTTTAATTACATTTTTTATCACAAAGCATTTCTTATTGTGTTTTTTTATGATTTTAGTTGCATTCGTAATTATATAAATACATAACATCTATAGTCGTCGTTCAGTCCATCCGTCCGCATGTAACGGAGCAAAAACTACCCAACCGAATGGTCTAAAAATTTAAATATATAATTGTTGCCAAATTTTTGTCGAATCATTTCAAATTTTATGAAAATCGGATGTATAGTTTAATTACAGGGACAGTCAAATTTTTCCGTTACATTACGGCCAATGGGAAAAAAATTATTTCAAGTGCATTTTAATCATGTTACAGCCTTTCGAACAGAATGAAACTAGTATGCGCTTATGAGGTGCACTAAAATATGCATTCAGTACAATATGCGGTGCAAAAAATATTTATAAAACTAGTTATAGTACGAACACACCCCGTTTGCCACGTTTCATGTGCAATTTCCAACTTGTTTTTATATGACAGGGTCTTACGATAACTTTTTAAAAAATAATTTATGTTGTGTTTTAACTCATTTTTAACGCAGTATTACCCTAAAGAGACTTTGTTCCAATAAATACAATCCAACTAACCAACCATCTAACTATTCTATCCATTTTTCATACAAAATCTTTCTAAACACATGAAAATTGCCTTTTTTTTTGTCAGTGTGCATGAATATAATGACCCGTAAATGCAATAGTCAATATGCCTAAATGTGATAACCCATAAATGCGATAAAAGCTCTTATACATAATATCTTAACGCAACAATCGTATATAAATATTCCAAAATCAAACATTCGCATTTTAGGAGTGAAATGCAAAAAAGTTATTGCACTTAAAGCGTTCCTTCTAGCAGAATACATTGCAATCGTTAATTATTAAACTTTGACAACATTACATGAATGCAGAGAACAATCCAGAAATCGAGATGAAAATTTCATTTTTTATCTTCGACTGTCAAATAACCTCTTCAGTGTTACCTCTTTGGACGTCAGTTTTATGTTCCGGAAGTGAAAGAAGAAAATGATGAACTATTATTTTAACGCAATCAAACTGATTGGTAAAGTTATCATACGAATTGAATATTTTCAACTGAGCGAAAAATGCCCAGGCTGGGAATCGAACCCAGATCTTTGTAAGCGAAGGATCCGAGTTTGATTCCCAGCCTGGGCATTTTTCGCTCAGTTAAAAATATTCAATTCGTAAGAAAATGATGACCTGTTTAAACTAGAGTTCTTCAAAAATATTCGTCACATCTTGGTATCTTATATTTTGATAAATCTATTAATGAGGAATTGAATCCTTCAAATGCGGAGAGGCTTGCAAAAGATGTATAGATATATTTTTTGTTGTAGTTTTATCACATATTAAACAAAATTGGAATTTAAAAGCAGAAATTATGAATTTTGAACTTTGTTTAATTAATATCAGCTGAGTTGCATAAAAAAAAATTGAAGAGAGAACCGACATTGACCCTTTTTTAAAGCTTGCAGTACCAAACAGAACACGTTGAAGCACAGATGAAAAGATATAAACAGAAACGTCTGAAAATGCCTTTTCTCTTCACACAGTAAAAAAGTTGTTTTTTTTTGGGGGGGGGGAGGGGACGAGGGTCACGGAGCAGTCAGTCTAGCAGATAAAATGCTATGTAAATATTATGGTTCGAAGCTATTCAATCACAATATGATAGGGAGTTTTTTCCTGTTGTTGTTACTAGTCAGATAAAAAAAAAAATGGAAGTGAGCGCAATGGTATTGACAAGTCCCAGAAGTTGGATAGAGCAGAATGGTATTGAGAAGTACCAAAAATTGGAAGTGGTCAGAACGGTGCTAATAATAAGCGAGATAAGATGCTTTATGAACTGGATAAAATTAAGAAGTATCACATTGCCACAATTGCTAAATTCCAAACAAATTTTAGTATTCCAGAAAGTTATCTATATAACATTTCCTTTATAAAAAAATGTATGAAATATACAGCAATACACATTGCTTTGGTTAAAATAATGTTATATTTGTCATTCATTTGTTGCTTACTTTTTATTAATTGGTTTATATATTTAAAGTATGAATGTGAAATCCTTCATTCTTGAATTATAATACTGTATTAAGCACATAACAATGAAATAGCAATGGAACTACTAAAATTATGATGAACTGGCATGCATCAACTTCGTTGTCACTCATAGGTAAATTGGACAACTCGTTCAGATTTTAACAAATTTGACAAAAATGACCTAAATGTGACAATTCCGTATTTTTGTTTCAATTACAGATCAATTCAAGTTCGTAGAAAAAAATTATTTTAGGATTAAAAGCATAATATTTTATCTTTCTCTGCTTATATGCACCATAAGCATATGCATTTTAAATTTAATAATTCAGTAGAGTCCCGATTATCTGAGTTAATATGGATCAAGCTCACCTTGGACAAACAAAAAACTTGGATAAACCAGATTTACACAAATCGTCACCAACTAAGGAATGAAATATAAATTTTCCCTTATTTCATTAATTTTTATGGTACTAGCAATATTTCTTTGATGTACATTTCCATTGCTTTTAAGAAACACGGGGAATGAAATTGTTTATTTGAAAATCCCTTGATAGTTTTTTGTTTGTTGAATGTCAATTTTGCTGCAGTTTTTTTTTCTTTTTCTGCAGTATTACGCTACTGCATAGATATTAATTTCTAAGATTTTTCCTTACCCCTAAAACTCACCAGTAATTTTTCCTAATTCAATCGCCGAAATTTAACAATTGTCAACGATTAAATATGGCAAAAATATGTACTAAATTTTAGAAATCATAAAAAAACCCGTAAAAATTGGCAGCTATGTGATTCTATTAGTGTCATGAAAATTGCAAGTTTAGCCTCTTCTTTCTTCGCAAAGTATTAAATAGATTTTTTCAATCGAACTTATGCCTTTGGAATGGATCATTTTCTTCCGATGGACTGATGGCTTCCATTATCATGAAACAGCCATTATAAATTAAGTGTTAGGTGAAGATGAAAGAGCAGTCGTAAAAAGTTAAAACTCTGATTTTCTGGCCAGAATGGGAAAAAAATGGCTATAATTTTTTTTTTTTTTTTTATTATTATTATTATTATTATCAAACAAAAAAAAAATTAAATAAAAATATAATAAAATTATTCTTTGAATTTACTCTTCCTTTCTCTTTCTATATATTTATTTATTTATTACAAGAAAAGTATTATATATTTTAAAAGAAGTCGTTCATTTTATTCAAATTTTTAATTCATACATTTTATTGTCTTTGTAGTTTCGTAATATAAGCTTTATAATGTCTTATTTAATAAATTAGATATTGCTTCATTTAGTAATAGTACTTACCAAAATTATTAGTATTAATTTGAAAATCATGCCAATGCCTTTTTTAATTAAACCATTTTTACTCTCAACCATAAATGTTTGCTTTTATTTTAAACCACCTAGACAAAACATTTTTTATATTTTTTTTCAAAATTGCCCAAAACAAAGAAAAATGAAATAAAATAATTCAAAATCCAGAAGCGTAAAAGAGGTTACACGTGACCATGAGTTCAACCATAAGTCCCTTTTTGGTGCATTCGTAATTGCCGAAACGTCAGTGAAGGCTTACTGTGGAGACACGAAAAGTTTTGATTTCCGTTTGTCTGTCTGTCTGTCTGTCTGTCTGTCTGTCTGTTCCGCGATAATTGCCGCAAAAAGCACCCGATCAGCTTGAAATTAATTGGGCATATTCGTGAGATACCCGGACGTAGCTGTATAGTTTTTGGTTAAATTTGGTTCATTCGTTCGGAAAATATGGAAGATTTTATTTTACTTTATAATGCTTTTCTACGGCATGTCAGACGATTTACAAATTTCCATTTGTTGAAAGAAAATGGCACGTTTGTTAATGGATTTAAATGTCAAATTATGGATACTAAAATTCCAAATAAGGGTTTTAAATTATTCCTATTATATTGAAGTTTTATCAATATATCTATCAGATTTTTTCATTTACGTGTATAATGTTTTGAGGACATTTATACATGTATTCCAATAATATAAAGAATTTTTAAATTAATTTTCTTGTTTTACATGATACATATTTCTTTTTTTTTTTCCTTTTCTTCGTTGCCTAGCGACTGTTATTCGTAGCCTATCATTGCGTCAAATATGAATGAAGTTAGTAAATTACGTTAATTTTGTTGCAGGTACTATTAAAAGGCTATCACAAAAAATATTTTATCGCGCCAAATCGATGCAATTTATGCAATTAACAGTGGGCACGATAATGAATTATTTTCCAGTAGATTTATAGATCTCCAGATACGCATATTTTGGAGGGCTTTTAATATGTTATTGCTATCGCATGGATTAGGATGTTTAAACTAATGTTTAACCATGCTATAAGTGGAAAAAAGTACAGTTAAAGGCATGTAAATCCTTTTTAACACTTTCCAACATGGATGAAAAGTATTTATGACTTCAGTTTTTCTATCTGTCGCCTGCCGTGTTCCTCTACGTGCTCTAACTCGCGTAAATATAGTCGGGATTACATGTAATTGATATACGTTATTGAGGTTTGCCAAAGTATGTTTGGTATTAAAAATGAAGAGTGTAGCATTCATAGCTTAATTACAGGGGCACTCAAAACTATTCCGTTACATTATAGTCTTTGGGAAAAATCGTCTGCGGTGTACTTTAATAATGTTACACAATTTTAAACGTAATGAAATTTATATACTTTATTAAGGTGCACTAGAACCTGGTTACTATAAAATATGTTATATGTAGCACTTACAGCATGCGTACAGGGAACTCAAAAGTATTCATAATATTACAATCTTTGAAGAAAATCCTTTTGTGGCGTTTTTTAATGATGTTACTCTGTTACAAAATAATAAAATTGATATGTATTTTTGAAACATTTTTGTAGTATATGGGGTGCAAAGCATATGTTTTTTTCAGGGTCACACAAAAGTGGTCGATTAAAATGTGGTCTACGAGGGAAAAAAACTCTTCACAGCTTATTTTAACAAATTAGCGACCGGAAACGAGAATTCTCGTTTTTATTCAGAATACATCATTGGCTAAGGGAGTGACTTCTACCTTACAGAAAAGACATTGTCCATATTTTTTATAGATTGTAAGACATTATATATTACATCCGTACATTGAAAGATATTTACTGCTGCATAAACATGAAAAACATGTCTCAGAAACCAATTTCCGAGACACTTTCAGAAGAGGGAGGAGCTTTTACTCTTTTTAAACCCAGATTTAATTAAATTGCCTGTCGTCAGTGTGTTAATTGTGTTGCACTAATTCAAACATTATGAAATTAAATTACATTACTGTGGTTGACTACAAGAAGCTTGAATATGATTTGTATCGTATTTATCGTTCATTTATAGGGTCACATAAAAAATTTCGGATACAGTTCTGGTCTATTAGGGATGATTGCTGAAGAGCATTTTCGATTATGGTGTGCGTTTTAACGTTAAGTAAATTTGTGCTTAATAAGTAGTGCTTAAATATTGTATAGAACATGTACAGGGATACACAAATGAATTCGTAAGTATAAATGAAAATGAGCGCGAATTGCTTCAGTGTTTTTTTTTTTTTTTTTTATTTGAGTTATGTATTTCCCAGCCCAATTACATTTAGTATGTTTAACAAACAACAAATGTTTGCAGAATTTAAATAGAACCATATACAGGATTCCGCAGAAACTGGATATATGGTGCACACTATGTATACTAATCCCCGGAAATGTGATATGAGCAGTTTTAAGAGGGTTTTTTGTCTGCATTAAATTTAAATGTTATAGACGACGCGTAAAAATCTTCACGTAATATACAGGGCTGTAGAAAAGAATTCATGTACGTTTCCGTCTATTGGTAGAATTTACTAAAGGACATTAACACAATTAATTGATAATTACAAATGTAAATTAAATTACACTACGAAGGGGTTCAGGGGGGCTCTGCCCCCCTGAAGAAATCTACTTTATTATCTAAAAATTACCAGAATAAGTAGCTCATGAGATTTTCAGAATACCATTACATAACAAGGGGTTTAATTTAACGCTTCTAATGTCAGAAACCTTCGAAATATTTTTTCGTTTTATAAATGTTTATGTAATTTCAAAACTTTAAATTTCTTTTTTTGTAGAAAGATTAATATTACTCAAAGGGTGCTAAACACAATGAATTGTAGAGCTGACGTTGAGGCTCCTGATCTGCAGATTTACTAGTTATAAAAATACGTAGCACCTATAGCCGTCGTCTGGTCCGTCCGTCTGTCTGTCTGTCTGTCCGCATAGAACAGCGCAAAAAATACCAAACCGAATGGTTTGAAATTTAATTTTGTCGAGTCATTTCAAATTTTATGAAAATCGAATCAAAACTTAAAAAAATATTAATAAAGGTTTTCTTCATTCTATTAAACCCTATCATATGTAATTAATTCAATGATATACCATGATAGGTAACGATTTTAGGTTGTCATGGTGATGACATCCTTATAAGATTGAGTCGTATTATTTCGGTATTACTGAATTTAATATATGTAATCATGCATTTTTGCATAAGACTGCAACAGCTATTGCACCAAGATCTGAATATTTATACAATTAGTTATAGTACGAACGCACCTCATTTGCCACGTTTGACGTACAATTTCCGACTTGTTTTTCAGAATCGCTGACTATGAGGAAAGTGGGGAGGCACATTGGCCTGTGCGTCTCTGGATATTTTCAGAAAGGACGTTTCCCCTTCTGAAAATATAAAATAAATAATGGAAAGTTTGTTTGTTCGTATTTTTTTTTTATTATGATAAAATAAATACATATTTAAATCGAGGTATCTTCCATAAGAGTGTCCTATAATTTTTCATAACAACGCTCTTTAAATAAATGAAAATAATGCCTAATCCATTCGTAATAATTTCCGATCTACTCTATCCATTTTCATGCAAAATCTTTTTTAAACGCAAAAAAGTTTTCTTTTATAATCATGTAATTTAAAACTCGACGTACTTATTTCCTCTTATTACCAAGCTCTTCTATAGAAATTGAAAAACTCATCCCGTCATCGCAAATTGGAATCAAATTGTTCCCAATTAACACATTCCTCTATATAAAGTACGAAAGCATTTTCTGCCACCTGACAAAGAAATTTTCTTTGAATCGGAAATCGTTCGTTCCTCCCTGACAGCAGAAATCAGAAAGAGGTCTCATTTCTCTCTGCACATTTTTGAAAGTGGTTTATTTACTTTTCCCTTCCCTTACTTTTTTGCCCGTTAACGATTTATTTTCTTGGTGAAATGCCAAAACGAGGCTGTGAATTTGTTGAGTGAAGAAGGAGGTAATATGCCTGGATTTTTTACGTTATTCTTTCTAAAGAAAAAAATATTCTAATCGAAATCTTTTCGACTTCCAAGTTTTTGACGGATTTAATGTTTTAGGCATCAGAGATCCCAAGAAACCTGTTTATACAAAATGTCTGTCTGTCCGTATGTCTGTGTGTCCTCTTTGTATTTAAAAAAAGAAGTATGAAGTTATGCATAGAATTGAACTAAATTTCTTGTGTATGTTTTCGACTATGGCCAGCAAGTCTTCCTTGAATTTGGAAGTATTCCGCCTTAAGAGGACGCTGTAATAGTGATTTTTCATTATTGTACCATCGAAAAGCATATGAAGTTATGCATAGAATTGCATCAGATTTCATGTGTATGTGTTTTTCTATAGCCAGCAGGTCACACGTGAATATGGTAACAATCCGCTGGAAGGGGGAGCTATAATAGTAATTTTTCTCAATTTTTCATAGTTCTATTGTACATCGCAATAGTTCTATTCTAATCTCCATGCAGCGACGGGAAATTCGCATCCAGCAAATCCGGCAATTTTCAAGCAACTGATGTATAACAGAATAGCGCAAAAATATTATTATTTTTAAATATTATGATTGAGATTAACACTTTTTACTCCGATTAGTAAAATGAAGAAGAAATTTAATATGAAAATTAAAGTTGGTGTAATATTGAACTAAAAACACTGAAGTATTAACATGTGTAATGACTTTTTGAAATATTAACATGAAGGAGAAAGAAGAAAGTTCTGGGATCGGCAGATCCGACTATTTTACTTTCCGTACCCATAGTGTAAGGTATTGTAATCATGATTTATGTAAGTGAGCGTGAAAATGATGCTTCTCAAAATACAATTCCGATTGAGATTCTACTTGGCGAATATATTATAGACCAGCGGTTGCCAACCTATGGGTCGCGGAATAATCGAGATTTCTGACAAAAATATATCTTTTATTTCATCTGTTTAAAAAGTATAACAAATACAATATTTTACAACTGCAATAATCATAAAAACTATTAGCTTAAACTAAAACTTCGTAAAAGAAAGGTGTTTTCTTAAACAGTTGGTCGATATTATGTTATGACCTTGTTGAGAGATATACCAGCAGTCGCTCAGTTATTATGTCAACCCTGGATCCCCTCTCTCAATTTGTGGATTAGAAATCCTTTTGAAGAAGAACATTTGAAAAGCCGAAATCCTGAAGAAGACGCCTTAGTTGACCTATCTTGTGATTTCTCTTTGAAGGCAGTTTACAAGGTATAATCCTCAATTTCTTTCTGGATGAATATGCGAGCACAATGGCCAGAAATATTTAAATCAGGTTGGGGGTTCTTGATTTTGTTCAACACGGCATACTTGTGTGAACGTACATTTTCTGCTTTTCTGTTTTTGGAAAACAAGTACAGAAACAAACTGTTTGTGGAAAGTGACTTAACGTTAAAATTAACCAGTTCTGATATAGATGTCCTCATCGGTAAACACCAGTGCAAGAAATCTTACTGATTGTAAAGTTGTGTTTTGATAATAATTAAAAACGTATTAAAAACATGTATACTAATCACTTATAAACAGATTAAGTAAAATAATGCTATAAAAAAGGATAAAATATCTTTATTAAGATTGACGATCGTTTCGTCGCACAAACGGCGACATTTTCAAAATCATTCACGATAGAAAATATTTTCACATAATTTAAAAACAATTGAAACAATTCGTTGTTTTTAAGTTATGTGAAAATATTTTCTATCGTGAAGGATTTTGAAAATGTCGCCGTTTGCGCGACGAAACGATCGTCAATCTTAATAGAGATATTTTATCGCTTTTTATAGCATTATTTTACTTAAAAACGTATTTTTAATTTTCTTTGTAATGTGTGTGTTGTTTTTATTATTCCTTCACTTACACACATTGAGATTACCGATTCTTGATTTTGTTGACAGTGTATTCTTTGTACGAATATTCCTCTTTTTCGTAGGGTAGGATAATCGATAGCTAATAGAGACCATACAATAATTTCCATACTGATATTAGATATATCCACATATTAGGTGGGTCGCGTACCAATAAAGGTTGGGAACCGTTTTTATATACCACTGTCGGAAGAACAGTGTAGATATTTAAAAAATATTGCTATCGGATTAGATTTTCAATCCACTTTTAAAACATTTTCAAATCATTTTGTGGCCAATTATATAGTGTGTCCGCAAACCATTAACCTCTGCTTTTATTCCTTAGATATTGATCATAGACATACATTATAAATTACAAAGTTACGTAAAAAAAGGTACAAAATTTTACGAAATCGATTAAAATTTTCAGGGGATTGAATTTGAAGAAATACAAAATATAAATTTTTATAACAGCCCCCGTACAAAAAAATGTCCACATTGAGTAAAAATGCAACCCATACACTAATAAGATCATGTAGAAAATTTCAGCATTTTATCATAAAAAGTCGCAGAGATATGAAAATACACAAATGCTGACTTAAACTACTTTTCGTTCCCTGGATATATCCCTGAAAATTTTAATTTTGTGTTTCTACAAATTTAATCCTCTGAAAATTTTAATCGATTTCATAAAATTGTGTACCTTTTTTCACGTAACTTCGTAATTTATAATATACATATTATCACTATTTAAGTAATGAAAGTCGAGGTCAATGTTTTTAGTACACGTGTAAAGGAAAATTAACTAAGAAAATGTTACATATTATAGATGATAAATATTGCCGCGATATAATTAAGCATTAGTAACACAAAGGTAACTTCTCCAGTTTCAAAACGAAAGGATAACGTTCAAATCTAATCTTTTTCATTGTGTCAGAAATTTATGTAATGTCATTATAAATCAATGTGTGTTTTTCCCTTACAAGAGTCAATAAATCGGAATTTTACAATAATTTCCATACTGATATTACATACCTCCTCATATTAGGTGGTTCGCGAAAATCTTTTCACTTAAAGGTGGGTCACGTACCAATGAAGGTGGGAACCGCTTTTATAGACCACTGTCGGATGAACTGTATAGATTTTTGAAAAATATGGCCATCGATTAGATTTTCAATACACTTTTAAAACATTTTCAAATCATTCTGTGGCCAATTATACAGTGTGTCCTCAAACCATTGACCTCTGCTTTTATTCCCTAGATATTGATCATAGGCATATCTTAAAAAAGGTACAAAATTTTATGAAATCGATTAAAATTCTCAGGGGATTAAATTTGAAGAAATACAAAATTTAAATTTTTATACGGCCCCGTACAAAAAATTTCCTGACTGAGTAAAATGTGACCCATACATTAATAAGATCGGGTACAAAATTTCAGCATTTTATCATAAAAAGTCGCAGAGATATAAAAATACATAAATGCTGACTAAAACCACTTTTCGATCCCTGCATATGAATTCGCAAAATGTAATAATAATGTCGGATGATCGGTCGTACAAAAATTACGAAAGAAAACAATGATTGACATTAAATTGAAAACATTTACATTTTAATTTATAAGCAACCCCTCACCAAGTTTGTTTAAACATAACTCTGCGACTTTTTATGATGAAATGCCGAACTTTTGTACGTGATCTTATGTATGAGGTTCATTTTACTCATTGGGAAATTTTTTGTACAGGGGTCGTATAAAAATTTTAATTTTTTTGTTTCTACAAATTTAATCCCGTGAAAATTTTAATCTATTTCATAAAACTGTGTATCTTTTTCACGTAAATTTGTAATTTATAATATACCTATTATCACTATTTAAGGACTGAAAGTCGAGGCCAATGTTTTTAATACACGTGTGAAGGAAAATTAACTAAGGAAATGTGACATATTATAGATGATGCTAGGGGGCTCTGCCCCCAGCAGGCTATGCTCGCCAACCCCCAGTTCAGACACCACAGAATCTAAAAGCACGCTAATTTGATAAATTTTAAAAAGATTAGAGAAGATTGAATTAGAATCGAAAACCCTATAGCGATCTCCCTGTAAACGGGTTTCCATTCAATTCCCTTTGAATGCGAAAATTTAAGGTAGAGTCAGTTGCTGTTAATTCATCCAATGGTTGTTTTCGTGTTTGATTAAAGGAGACCAGTTAAACATTTGAAAGGAAGCTAAAATAAAATAAATTAAGTAAACAGAGTCTTTGCATCTCGGTATTTCATAACAGCGTTATAAAACGATTGACATAATGCAATTTACTACAATTACTACAATTTACTGCTTTAACCCCTTCAAAGGCAGTGGTTCATTTCTGGACCACTTAATTTTAATTCTTAAATGCCACATTGGCACCAGAATATTGGAATGAAAATTTTCCTTTTATTAAGTAAGTGAACAAAAGCATTTTCGTATTTCGAAATTTGTTTGTATTAATGTATTTATTATTTTAAGTTTCCTTTCTCTTTTAATATTCATGTGTAACTGCAATTTTCAAGACATAATTTTCAATATTTTCCTGCTTCTAACACTTACTCATTTAATAGTAATTTTAAAGTTTTTATCTATTTTTAATAGTCACGTGTAAATAAATTTTTAATCGTTAGGAAATATTATTCTTTGCTCTGTTTTTAGAGTTGAAAACAATCTCTATAATAATAGCCTAAGTCATGTAACTATTATCAACAGTTCCGGGCGGATTCCTTCGCTTTTTATATTTCAGGCGGCCATTTTGGTACTTTAATGTTAGCCAGCCACAGGAGATAAGTCGGCAAATATTATTTTATCGCCATCATTTCACTTATACAAGTGCGAGTCATGTAACTGCCATAAACAATTACAACCCTTCGCTTTTCATAAGAAAGGTTTCCATTTTGATTAAAGAATCAAAGTTATATTTTCGAATAAAACTACATAAAAGTTGCCATGATAGCAACAAATTCTTGGTACATTTATGTTAGCCGGGTGCAAATCTCGCCATTAGCTTTTTTTTTAACTCGCCAGTTAGCATTTTTTTTATTTTTCGAGTGGTAAATTAAAACGGTACTATACTTGGTTATCCCATTACGGTACTATACTTGGTTATCCCATTGACCAAAAATCTATCGCTAGACTATAAGATTAAATGCCAATAATGGTTGATCGTAAATGTCACATTCACTTAACTGTAAGGAAGTTACACGTGTTTACGCCATCAAGTGATTTTTATTTCGACGTTTTATTTTTATTTTTATTAATGTTATACTAATTTATTTGTTTTTTCGTTATTTAAAATAAAAATTGCGTCAATTTGTATAATTTGGTGAGTAGTTTGGCGATTTATATAATTTGGAGAAAATGGTCGACAGGGTAACTAAGTAGTACCATTAAAACATTGCTTTGAATTTATCGGGTTTGGCGTGATTTTTTTTTTTTTTTTTTTTTTTACAACTTGGCGAAAACCTCGTTTTCGAATACCAGTTACATATGTATTTTTAAATTATTTTCTATTATTTTTAAAATGAAGTAACAATAAATAAAAAAAATTAATTAATAACTATAGAACTTCTACAATTTATAATTTTTTTTTAAATAAAAAGAAAATAAATGTAAATAAACATTTATTAATAGATAAGCAGCAATAGCCGGGTTACCATGTCAGGCAAAATAATGCCATTTTGGCGCCACATAGGTACCCCGGTGCGTATATGACATCTGCGCCTAATATTTTTCTTTCGTTTCGTTTAAAAAAAGGTTAGTTGGTTGTGTTTATGACGGCCAATTATCAACACGAGGGATATAGGCCTTAAGGGGGGGGGGGGAATGCCCTTCGTAGGGGGTCTTTCTAAGGGAACCTAACCCGAATTAACGCTTGGAAATCCAAGGTTCGAAGAAAACCACGAAAACGATTAGGCCGACGGGCACGATTAAGATCGAACCCAGCACCTCCCGTCTACCAGCTTCGAGAGCAGAACCTCTAGTGAGGCCGTTTAAAAAAAAAAAAGAAAGAAAGAAAGAAAGAAGTGAAAGCCATTGAATTTAAATTTTTCAGTTTCAAATGAAAGTATTGTATTAAATAAAATGACAATGAAATGGAAAAAAAGGCATTGTTCTTAGCATACATTTAAGGGAGACTAAACTGGTCCCCAAATTAGTTTAAAATAATAACTTTTTCTAAAATATGAAAAAAAATATCTGTTATGATTAAACTTTCAGTTGCCATCATTAGAAAAAAGTATTTAAAATTAGAAAAAAATTAATATTTCGAAAACTAATTCGAATTTAAAAATTCTAACACCAGTTTTGAGATCTGCGAATCAATACGGAAATTTGGCGTTAATTTCATCGCAAAGTATTCCATATTTTAGAGAAATCGCCGTGAAACATATTCAGTTGTTTTATCAGTCATTTCATAAAACCGTTTCATAAATTCGTTTCATTAGGATTTTATATATACTAGGGGATCGTACCCGGGCTTCCCGGGTTAAAGAATATAGGTGAAAACATTTTTTTTTAATTGAAAACTAATTTTTTTTTATATGCAATAAATTTTTTAGATTGACCACTTACATTAAGAAAGCATTTTTCATATGGAAAATATGAATTATACGATCAAATAAATTTTTGAAATTTATCAAAAGCAATATTTTCTTATTAGCCGCATGCTAAGAGGTATTTGCCAAGATTCTGCTACTTATGGCATCCTTTTATATTCTGATAATTTCAGAGCTTATACATGTCTGGCAAATTTGTGCTTTATTTATATTATTTAATTTATTTATTCATAGGGAAGTTTTTTTTTAATGGATATTAGCCGCAAGAAAATGATGAACGCTTTATTTGGTTTTAAGGGCAAACGGATAATTTCGTAATCGAGCTCCGCGCGATATAGATAAATTAAAAAATATTTCATGCTTTAAAATTATTTTTAAAACCATAGACTATCAGTAAACTGAGGTGAACTTTGCAAACAAATTCTATCTGAAAAACAAATCCTATTTGGTGAACTAAAAATTTTAATTGTACGATTACAAATATGTTAGATTTGTGTTTTTTCAATATTATTCTTTTATTTCTTTATAAAGGAAATATTAATTTCGTTAATTTGTCTTTCACAAATATGTTAGTTTGGTGGTTTTTTTAATATTATTCTTTTATTTGTTTATAAAGGAAGTATTAAGTTCGTTATGCAAAAATAATCAGAAACAAATGCTGAAAAATGTTTGTTCCTTTATGTGCAAAATGTTTATTATTATTATGTATTAAAACCGGCCCGTGATAAGATAAACTTTAAAAAAGTCATGCTTAAAAATTATTTTAGAAAACATAATACATCAGTCAATGAATACAGTTTTTAAACAAACTGCATTTGAAAGTAAATTTTTTCCCTATGCGATAAAAATTGAAAATGTATGATGGTCAGAAGATTAAAAAATTGCAGTAGCGAAAATTTCAAGACCGAAATTAGATCGTGAAGTGTTGCCATTCGCAAAATGACGTCAGCGTTACCCACATATACGTTTGTTCTTTATAATAAAGGTACTTAATCAGTAAAATATAATAAAGATCAGTCTTTAGGATGTGGTTATCAGTTGAGTCTCTTATTCTTGGATTTCCGGAATGAAAACAGCAATTTTCACCTTCTCAAAATTTGCATACGCACTTCTCATATCCATATTCATCATTTAAAAAAAAAATTGTATTTTGTTTGATCATTTAAAAATAATTTTAACTCAAAACTTGAAGTCACGATTGTCAACAACATCTTTTATGTGAATAGACGCACTCTACTTGAGATTCTAATCTCAATTCCGGAGAGTAAAAATTTCCGTAATTTATGTTTTTTAGACGCATTTGTGTTAAAATGTTTAGTTTCATCTAAGAAAATGATCGTTTTTTTTTTAAAATATGATTTCATTTTCACTTAAATAGACATTTCGCCTAGTGTCTGAAACTTAGTATCAGTACAACATGCTGAATGAAAAACAATATAGAAAATTTATGAAGAAAAATGCGTGTTTTCAAAAGTAGTATGTCATTTTCCGTTATTATGCCCCTAATATAATATTCTGCTCCTAATGGAATTTTGCGCCACTAAACCCTATACAACAATTTTTATCAACAATTTTAAATTTTTATCAGAAAATAGCATGGATAAAGTTAAAAACACCTTATTATTTCTCTCTTGACTGTAATAATGAAAGCTATCTAATTTTCATAATTTTGAAGAAATATCATAAATTTGCTTTTAAAATTAACATATAAAAGTGGGGCTATTTAAAAGGAAAAAAAAAGATAGTGCGATCACATCTACAAAGGAAGAGCTTTCAGTTAAAAAAAATATATATTAGTAAAATTGGTTCAGCAGAAAGATCAAGGCAGATGACTAAAAAACACACTTGTGTTTTATATAGATTATATAAAATTAGGAAAAATTAAATTTAGCAAATTATGTTATTTTGATAAAAAATTATAGTAGAATGTCCTAAAGAATAGCATTAAAGTTTTATTAATCGAGAGAATTTTCGACAAAAACTTCAGGAACACGATATTATTTTAAACCACGAATTATTTGTTTGCTTGTCTAACCCGGTGAAGCAAATCCATCCAAGCGAGAATCATCAATTTCTGTAATATAAATCGCTACTATTTGCATGTCACCTCTCTTTTATAAAGACATTCTAAATTTTTGAAAAACATTGCCTTTTGTCAGTGTCTGATTTCTATTACATTATTTTTAAAAGTGAAGCATTTTCACCTGTGAAGAATTTCAAAGCAGCTGGGCTGTGAAAACGATGCACTTCTACAAAGCATAATTCAGGTATAAGAATTAAAATACACGCTTTTTTATAAAATGACGTCATTTGCATCCGCTAATGCAATCCACTTTTACAATCCAGTCTTAAACTTCGTTTATAGAAAAGTGTGCATATGACGTCATTATCACGGAATAACAGACAATATTCTTGACGTAACCCATATTTTAATTTCAACTTTTTTCTGGTTTTATGAGAAAATGGCAACAAAAAGATACAGTATCTCCTATTTTCGACTATTCATTTATTGAATAACAAACATACGTCTTGTGTGCTTGATATGAGAGCCCGCTTATATGTCGGAGACAAGATAGCACAAGGAAATATTACAACACAAGAGAAATACACCCTGGGAGTTCCACACAAAGTGTGTGTGCAATGGAATCAGCGGGAATTGAACCCACAAACTCTTACGCACAAGGGATTAGCTGACTGGTGCTTTGACCACTCAGCCGCAGAGCCCGCATTTTTCGACTATTTTCCGTTTACTTTCAATGACTTTCAACAGAAATGAAGTACTTTTGTTGCCACAATAAGAAAAATGGTATTAAAAACTGCAAAAAAAATTAATATCTCAAAAATAAATTGAGATACAGCATTCAGACAAATTGCATTTAAAAAGAGCACTTTTTTCCTTATACGACGGTGTAAGAACTTAAAATGTGCGATATTTAGAAGTTTAAACATTTGCAGAAGAGAAAATTGCAAAACCAAAATTTTATTTCAAATTTCAAAGTGTCGCCATTCGCAAAATGACGTATGCGTTACGCACAGATATGTTTGTCCTTTATAATATAGATAGGGTAGAAATATTGCCGCGATATAATCAAGCATTAGTAACACAAAGGTAACGTCTCCAGTTTCAAAACGGAAGGATAACATTCAATTCCAATCTATTTCATTGTGTCAGAAATTTATGTAATGCCATTATAAAGCAATGTGTGTTTTTCGTTTACAAGAGTCAATAAATCGGAATCATACAATAATTTCCATACTGTTATTAGATACATTCTCGTATTAGGTGGTTCGCGAAAATCTTTTTACTTAAAGGTGGGCCACGTGCCAATGAAGGTTGGGAACCGACCACTGTCGGAAAAATGCGTAGATTTTTGAAAAATATATGGCCATCGGATTAGATTTTCAATACACTTTTAAAACATTTTCAAATCATTTTGTGGCCAATTATACAGTGTGTCCGCAAACCATTGACCTCTGCTTTTATTCCTTGGATATTGATCATAGACATATATTATAAATTACAAAGTTACGTAAAAAAAGGTACAAAATTTTATGATGTCGATTAAAATTTTCAGGGGATTAAATTTGAAGAATTACAAAATGAAAATTTTTATAACAGCCCCCGTACAAAAAAATGTCCACATTGACTAAAATGCGACCCATACACTAATAAGATCATGTAGAAAATTTCAGCATTTTATCATAAAAAGTCGCAGAGATATGAAAATATACAAATGCTGACTTTTCGTTCAACATGAACAACTACTTTTCGTTCCCTGCATATGAGTTCGCAAAATATAAGAATAATGTCGGATGATTGGTCGCACACAAATTACGAAAGAAAACAATGATTAACATTAAATTGAAAACATTTACATTTTAATTTATACGCAAACTCTCACCAACTTTGTTTAAACATAACTCTGCAATTTTTTATGATGAAATGCTGAAATTTTGTACATGATCTTATATGTGTATAGAACTCATTTTACTCACTGGAAAAATTTTTTGTACAGGGGCCGTATAAAAATTTAAATTTTGTGTTTCTCCTGAAAATTTTAATCGATTTGATAAAATTTTGTACCTTTTTTAACGTAACTTTGTAATTTATAATATGCCTATGATCCATATTTAAGGAATGAAAGCCCAGGTCAATGTTTTTAGGACACCTCTATAGGAAAATTAACTAAGGAAATGTGACATAGTATAGATGATAAATATTGCATATACAGTGGTGGTCAAAATTGTGGACATTTTTTGAAATTTTTATGTTTTATAGCTTTGTGTACTTATAGAAAGTATTAATTTTTACTTAAATACAAATGTTTATATATCAAATTCAAGAAAATTTAATGTAGAATGTAATTAAAAAACAGAATTAAAATATCTGCATTATAAAAAGGTACACTTACTTTAGTCTAAAATACAAACACAATTAGTCATGAATGCTGAAGTGTATTGTAAAAGAAGCTCCCTAGTCAATCAAAATGACTGTTCTGGAAACCAATCAAATGTCAGTAACTAAACTGTACTATGCTTTGATTTGTAAAAGCGGTAATTTCCTAGAATGAATTTCACAGAAGGGTGAATGCTAGTGTAACTAAATAGAATAATATTTTTTTTTCTTGATGCAGATAATTTAAAACAATGTCATCAACAACAAGAACTGATTGGACACCTACAAAAAGAAGCAGAATTTTCATATTGAAAGAAAATGGTCTCTCTTAGGCTGAAATTGCAAGACAGGTTGATGAATCAGTCACTTTATCTGGCGTACGAAAGTTGTGCTTACGTTATGAAGAAACTAAATCAGTGATAAATGAAGAAAAAAATTTACATGTTCTTCTGACGATAGAAAGATAAGAAGGATATGCCACAAAGATAGAATAATTTCATCAGATGCTGTTAGATGTAAAATGAATGCAATGGGTATTTCAATTAGTTCAAGAACAATAAAAAGAAGATTAGCAGGTTTTGGACTGAAAGGTAAAATTCCGAGAAAAAAACCATTTTTAAATCTTCAGCAATACAAGTTCAGTGGGCAAAAGAATATATTAATTGGTCGGAAAATCAGTGGAAGCAAATAATCTGGAGCAATGAGAGTAAAATATCGCTCTTTGGTAGTGATGGGGAGGAAATATGTGAGACGTAGAGTAGGGGAAGAGCTGCATCTTGATTTTACTGGAGCAACTACAAAGAACGGAGCAAATTTCATGATTTGGACCTGTATGTCTGAAGATGGTGTGGGCCGCATTTAAGTAGTTGATAGCATTCTGAATGAAAAAAAAAGCATCAAAACTGTCATGGAACCAAAATTGATACCTTCCATCAAGGATCTATCTTCAATAAGGCACCATTTATCTTTCAGCAGGATTCATCTCCATACCATACGGCAAAAATATGCAAAGAATGGTTTAAAAATGAAAGCATACAATTATTACCCTGGCAGGAAACAGTCCTGATCTGAATCCCATAGAAAATTTGTGGCAACGTTTGAAAATCCTTGTACAAAAAAGCGTCCATCTAATAAAACGCAACTTATTTAAGCTATAATTTATTCTTGGCATCATGTGATTAAAGAGAATGAACTCAGAACACTAGTTCTCTCAATGAAAAGACGCTGTGAAGCTGTAATAAAAAACAAGGGTAATCGTACTAAATATTGAATGTGTAAGTGTAACTTTAAAATACAATGAAGTCTAAGATAGATCTTACATTTTGTAAACGTAACTTTTTTTAATGCAGATATTTTAATTATTTTTTTAATTAAATTCTACATCAATTTTCCTTGAATTAGATATATAAACGTTTGTATTTAAGTGAAATTTATTATTTTCTTCAAGCACACAAAGTTATAAAACATGAAAATTTAAAAAAAAAAAAAAAGCAATTTAACAAATTACAACTACCATTTGGAAAATGATTTTTTTCAAAGACTAAAATTTAAGGCATAAAAAATCGCACGGAGTTGATCATACATTACGTACGCCATGAATTAAACATTAATAGTGTTATTACACGTAAAAATTGCAAGCGACAAAAATCGCCTGCGACTCGTCAGATTTCCTGAAACTTACGTATTATCCACCTGAAACTTACGTATTATCCAAGCATTTCATTGGCTATTCGGGAAAAGGTTTTTCCATCGAAATCTGACGACCAATTTTAAATGAAATTTCATTCTTAAACTTCTAAACATCCCACAATATTACTTTTTACACCGTCGTATAGAGAAAAAAATGTACTTTTAAATGCAATTTGTTTGAAAGCTGTATCTCAATTTTTTTTCTGAGTTATTATTTTTTTTTTTGTAGTTTTTATTACTTTTTTGTCATAGTGGCAACAGAGGTATCCATCTCTGTTGAAAGTAAAGGGGAAAAATACAGATTACTGTATAGACCAATCAGAAAACGAATAAAATGCGGATTCAACCAATAAAACGCATCAGATATATTTTTGATTTCCTACCCTGACAGAGAACAATAACCATTTTTCCAAATCGTTAAAAATATCTACAAATTTGCCCACCACTGTATTTGCGATGTAATCGAGCATTAGTAACACAAAAGTAACGACTCCAGTTTCATTCAAATATAATCTATTTCATTATGCCAAAAATTATGTAATATCATTATAAAGCAATATATTTTTCCCCTTATAAGCGTCAATAAATCGGAATTCTTCCCCCAAGTGTCTTCTAGATTAGCTTAGAATATATAGATCCTTCCTTCTGGTCTTTAAAGCTGTTCCTGGCTCTAAGCCTAACGGGTCGAAACCCAGGAAGGTGTCTTCTGTCTCCTGTATTAAGTTTATAAAATATTCTCAAAAACAGAATCTCAACAATCACGCAAACGGTAAACAAAGCTGTTTGCTGTGAACAAAGGTAAATTGAGATGTTACCAATGTGATAAATCTTCGCATTTATCTAATTCTCGTAAATATATAAATATAATTTATAATTTATGTAAAAAGCGAGGTTATTTGGGAAAGGTTTGTAAAAGTAAAAGTGATAATTCTCAAAAACAAATTAATGCATTAAATACAGTTTATATTTGATATCTGAGTTATGATAAAGGTACAACTGCCATCACAATTTCTGTATTAGTTAAAAATAAGACCAGCGGTGATAAGGAGTTGGATACCGGTTTAGTAGCTAATGCAGTAAAATGTTTCCGCTTAATGTTCAGCTAATAAGAATTGTAATTTTGCATATAGATATCTATATTTCTCTTGTGATGATAAAACTAAGAATGTTAATTTGTATATTGACAAAAGAGAGAGGAGTAGATATTGAATTTTACAATGTAATATATTTCCCCATAAATTGAAATCTGTATATGTAAATGAAATTACAAATTTGTTTGACAGTCTAGAAGCATTGTTAATTGATTTTTATGATTTATTTACTAATAAGGTAGAGGAGATAAAAGATATTAAAGCAGAACTTCATCTAGATAAAGATGATACTCCCATATTTTGTAAAACTAGAACTGTAACTTATGCATTACGTGCAGCAGTAAATGAAAATTTACAAAGGTTACAAGATGAAGGTATTATTAAACCTGTCAATTATCAATAAATTGTCAACTTCTTTAGTTCTAGTTGTTAAGCCTAACGGAAAAATCGTCTTTGTGATGATTTCAAAGTAAATAAATTTTTGAAAGTTGAAAATATCCTTTGTCTAAGACAGAAGATATTTTATGTACATTACAAGGTTGTTTGCATTTTACAAAGATTGATTTAAACAATGCATATCTTCAATTGCCGGAAGTTGAACATTCGTCAGAACTGATGGCAATAAACTTCTTCAAAAGGACTGTTCCAGTTATTAGAGACCTATGGGTCTTACAAATTCTCCTGTTATTTGGTAAAGAAAATGCAACAAATTTTAAGTGAAATTGCAGATGTTACAATATTTATTGGTGATATTGCAGTTGTAGAGGAAACTGATGAAACACATTTAAATCTTCTAAAACAGGTATTAGAAAGTTTATGTTAATATAATATTAATACAAAGAAAGAAAAATAAAGTTTAAGGATGACGAAATTACGTATTGTGGATATACAATTGATAAATTTCATATACATAAAATTAGATACTGAAGATAAAAGTCGATGCTATTTTAAATGCCTCACGACCAGTAAATGTATCACAAGCTGAAACTTTTTAGGGCTAATTCCAGTGTGCGCCAAACATGTTTAGAATTGCACATCCTTTAAATCAATTGCTAAGAAAGTATGTAAAAATTTATATTGTCTACTGTTTTAAATAGGCATTTAAAAGTATTAAAAATGAAATTATATCTGAAAGAATTCTTACACATTTCAATATCAAATTACCTTTAGTACTGACAACTAATGCTTCTTCTTATGACATCTTGGCAGTTCTTTCACATGTGATGCCAGATAACACTGTAACGGCTATTGGTTTTATGTCGAGAACTTTTAGAAATACAGAAAAAAGGTATATCCGGGTGGATAGAACATTTTCTATAGTTTTTCACAAAAAGAATTTTTTTCGATACTTATATCGTAAAAGATTTACTTTATTTACAAACAGTAAACCACTTAAGGTTATTTTCGCTCCTACTAAGAGAATTTTTGTACTTTTAGATGCTACAGTACAAAAATATGCATTATATTTTTTAAAAATTCAGTATGATATTCGTTTAAAAAAATCACGAAGCACGGAAATTACGATGTCACGTCTTCCATTATGTAGTGAAGATTTACCCCCACAACTTATCTCAAGTGATGTAATTGATGAATCTGAAATTTTTCAAATTAATCAAATTTCAACTTTATCGTTTGCTCTCAAAACTATTACTTTAGCCACAACACGATATTCACTATTACATTAAATATGCCATCACATCATGCCTGGTTTTGAAATTCTTCAAAATTTACTTTTCGTAGGTTAACAAGAAGAATTTACACTTCAACTTAATTGCATTTTAAAAGGATTTTAAGTAATTTTCCCTGAAATTCATAGAAAATAAATTTTGAACGATTTCCATTTTTTTTTTCATTTTGGTATAGTAAAAATGAAGTCTTTATTTAGCCCGCAGTTTTGTGTGGTGGTCAGGAACGCATAAAGATGTTGAGGATATTGCACAAAATTGTATTGCTTATGGAAATTTGAAAATAAGTCTCTGAAAATAAATATACACAATTGGAAATGATCTACAGCCTCACAAAGAATCCATATTGATTATTTCATGCCTGTTTTGGATAAAATACTTTTCATTGTGGTGGATGCTCTTGCTCATAGCAAATGTCCAAAAGTTTTTATTACTCCTATTACAACTTCTGAACATACAATTACTTCTTTTTATTCACCCTTAATGCTAAATACTAGTATCTCATATCTTTAATGTCAGATAATGTTCTCCAATTTTATTCTGTAGAGTATAAGACATTCATCTGTAATCATCGTTTAAAAAACACATTTTAACTGCTCCGTACTATCCAGCTATCAATAGCTAAGCTGGCCGTTATGTACGGATTCTCAAACGTACATTAGGGCCATTCCACGAGAAACGGACAAAATTTTCTGCACGCGACGTTTACATAAATACCTATATTTATTTACTTGTAAGTTGTTAAAATATAAACTATACATTACAATTAACAAAAAAAACTATATTTTCATATTAGCATCGTTGTTTTAATTTGAGGATGCAAATAGCATTGTTAAAACAGCAGTAATATGTAGAAAAGCTGTTCCACATGTGATATGGAATGGAACATTTAATAGGTTTAAAAATCACCACATTTTAAACCCTAGACCTTTGTAAGCTGTCCGTTTTTAATAATAAATCAGTAATAAAAATAATAGCTAATAAAAATCTCCACATTTTAAATCCTAGACCTTTGTAAACTGTCCGTTTTTAATAATAAATAAGTAATAAAAGTAATAGATAATAAAAATCTCCACATTTTAAACCCTAGACCTTTGTAAGCTGCCCGTTTTTAATAATAAATAAGTAATAAAAATAATAGATAATAAAAATCTCCCCATTTTAAATCCTAGACCATTTTAAATCTGCCCGTTTCAGGGCCATTCCATGAAAAACTGACAAAATGTCCCGCGCGAGACACTTACGTAAATACCTATATCTATTGACTTATAAGTTGTTAACGCCTTAAAGAGCGGCTGTATATATTATATACCACCTACGATTAATGAAGTTTTACACCAGAAAAATTTTATTAAATTTTACTTTTCTGACTTTGGAGGGAAAAAAACCGTAAAATTGCTTGTACTTATTTTGAAATAGAATTTTTCAAGGATTCCGGTGTGAGTTCAACATTACAGGAACACAATCACTTGCCCCTGAAGGGGTTAAAGCATAAACTTTACATTAAAGATAACAAAAAATTCTAGATTTTTCATAGGATGGTTGTTTTGGTTTGAGGATATAATAACATTGTTAAAACGGCAAAAATATGTAGAAAAGTTGTCCCAAACGTGATATGGAATGACTCGTTATAAGCCGTAGCTTCATTATCTGGTACATTACAAATGAAATTACCTAACTTCCTTTTGTAGAATTCGAAGATGCTTTATGTTACAACGGGAAGAGTCTTCCATCTTTATTTCTAAAGCGTCATATTTGGGAATAAAAATAGATTTGATAGTTCTACACATTAAAAATTTTGGTGTAAGGACAAGCAAAATGTAAGAAATTCTAACTATAAAATAAAATAATTCTAAATTAACCAGAAAGTGGCTATTAAGAATTACACTCCAGAAGTCAAGTGGAAAATAGATTGCATTATAGCAAGACAGTCAAGCTGCACTATACAAGTGAAGGTGATTCAAATATCTGGAAAAAGCATGCTCATCAAATAACTAACATAGAATCAAAGGTATCTTTAGCTAAGATACAAATTTTGAAGAAAGAGATAAAAAAAAATGCATATGTAAAAATTCAGTTGTTAAACAAGGTGATTATCAGTTGATACATCCTAGTATTACAGATTTTCAACTAGCAGATTTTCAAGCCAAGTAAAAAATAGATTGCAAGACAGTCAAGTTGCACTATACAAGTGAAGGTGATTCAAATGTCTGGAAAAAGCATGCTCATCAAATAACTAACGTAGAATCAAGGGTATCTTTAGCAAATGATAGAAATTTTGTTGAAAGAGATACAAAAAAACGCATAAGTGAAAATTCAACTGTTACACAAGGTGATTATTATCAGTTGATGCATCCAAGTATTACAGATTTTCAACCAGCTGATTTTCAAGCCAAGTAAAAAATAGATTGCATTATAGTAAGACAGTCAAGTTACACTATACAAGTGAAGGTAATTCAAATGTCTGGAAATAGCACGCTCATCAAATAACTAATGTAGTATCAAAGATATATCTTTAGCTAATGATACAAATTTTGAAGAAAGAGATACAAAAAAAAAAAAAAATGCATAAGTGAAAATTCATTTGTTAAATAAGGTGATTATCAATTGATACATCCTAGTATTACAGGTTTTTAACCAGCTGATTCTAAATAAATGAAAGTTACAATTCTAGTGCTATATTCACCTTGAATTAAATAATTAAAATGCATATAAAAGTTCAAATAATTGTACAAAAATTACTTTCAGGTGTATACATATAATATAAAGATATTTAAAATACAAATAAAAAATATCTTAAAATACATTAGAAAAACTCAGAACATTTTCAACCGTTACAAGACCGTCATCAGTAGGATTTGAATGTTGTTATTATTTTCTTTGCGATTATTCGAGAATTGTCCAGAAGAAAACACTGCGATTTAAATGTTGTACGTCAGATAAAATGCCAGATAAAATTATTCAAATTTTCAACAAAACGAGCTTTCATCTATTATGCAGCAATTCTCATCATACTCCATGGATATCGTATGATAGTGCATCGTTACAAGCTGTATCTTTATTAGCAATTATTTCAATTCATTCTCTTATGATGGCTTCCTGGTAATTATTTGTACGGAAGATAATTTTCGATTTATTAAAATCTACTTTTATAGGTTATCTTCTAGTGTTTTTAGCTGATAAATCCTATTACCGTAAGTCTTAAACGAGTTGAGTCTAATTTGATACCCTTGTTTCTAAAACCACCGATTCCAAATATAGTCCAGGCAATAGGAAATTTTACCTAGAAAAATTAATGGTAGTTCTGGAAATCGGCTTACTTTATGTTTTTTGGGTCGCTGAATCCGAATTTGTAACTTCCCACCAAAATTTTCCCCGGCAACCCACCCAAATTTCGGTAAAAAGTCCCCCCAAAAAGGTTTTTATTAAAAAAATCAATTTTTTTAATGTTTCAGGGGAAAAGTATCCAGAAATTCAGAAAGTAGACAAATTTTGCAACAAATTACATATATGACATTATGACTTAGGATGAAGGGGAAGGAGAAGGGGGGATCTGCCTCGGACATGCACGCGATGGTGCGTAGACTAAGTTGCGCAATTCCACTTAACCACTCACACGTTTACATTCGCCCTCCCATCTTCCCTCCGAACTTTCCTTATAAGGTTTACTTTAGGTTTTTTGGGTCGCTGAATCCGAATTTTTAACTTACCCCCAAAATTTCTCCCCCCGAAAACCCTCAAAATAGTTGTTATTAACTTAAATTTCTTATTGTTTTAGGGGAAAAGCATTACGAAATTCAAAAACTAGACAAAATTTGCAACAAATAGGACATTATGACGTAGGATAAACGGGGAGAGAGGGGGTTGCCTCGGAACATTCCCCGCGCGCTTTTCTCAAAAACCAAATTTTTTCAAAAAATCAATTTTGGGATGGGGGGGGGGGGGGTTGCCGGGTAAAATTTTGGTGGGAAGTTACAAATTCGGATTCAGCGATCCAAAAAACATAAAGTGAGCCGAAATCCAGAACTAGTATTAATTTTTCCAGGTAACATCCCCTATTGCCTGGACTTCATAACTTAGTGCACGTAGCGCCGCAGTGCATGTTCAGAGGGAGCCCTCCCCCTCCCGTTCATCCTACGTCATAATGTCATCTATCCTATTTGTTGCAAATTTTGTCTAGTTTGTGAATTTTGTAATGCTTTTCCAATAACAATACACTAACACAATAAGAAATTTAAGTTAAAAACAACTATTTGGGGGGAGGGTTCGGGGGGGGGAGTTAAAAATTCGGATTCAGTGACCCAAAAAACTTAAAGTAAACCTTATAGAGAAAGTTCGGACAGGAGATGGGAGAGCGAATGTAAACCTGTGAGTGGTTAAGTGAAATTGCGCAACTTAGTCCACGCAGCACCGCGCGCATGTTCCGAGTCAGATCCCCTCTTCCCCTTCATCCTAAATCATAATGTCATATATCTAATTTGTTGCAAATTTTGTCTACTTTCTGAATTTCTAGATACTTTTTCCCTAAAACAATAAAAAAAATTTTTTAATAAAAACCTTTTTGGGGGGCATTTTACCAAAATTTGGGGGGGTTGCCGGGGGAAATTTTTGTGGAAAGTTAAAAATTCGGATTCAGCGACCCAAAAAACATATAGTAAGCCTTTTTCCAGAACTACCATGAATTTTACTAGGTAGAGCCCTTATACAGTCTCTATTGCCTGGACTAATATTACAAATGATGTTTCTTCAGATGCTGTAAAATCTAAATATTTTTTCTTTCTCCTCACAGGTTCTCTTCACAGGTACAAGATCAACAAAGATTGGATGAGCTTCTACCCGTCTGCGATGTTGAGTGGCGGAGAACTACAGTGTTTGTTTAGAATAAAACATGCACAGTAAAACCTCCCTAAAGCGGCCACGTTCCGTTCCAATAAAAAATGGTCGCTCCGAGAGGTGGTCTCTTAATGGAGGTCATGTTTAAATCTAGATCTTAATTGTTAAAAAAGGGTAACAATGATACTAAAATTTATTTTTCACATTAGGAAAAAATATGAAAATGTAAGTATCAAAACAAAAGTTAATTACATAGGTTAATTACTGCAGAGTTTAAAAATGTGTTGATGTTTGCTTTTATCTTTTATAACTTTTATTTCGAAGTTCAGTAAATAAATGCGATTTTTTTTGGACGGGAACAAATAATGACGATTTCAATAATTTATCTATTTCTTTGAGAGTTTCCTGACAGAATAGGGCAAATTAGTTTAAGACCGCCATTCTTAATTTGTCATCAGAGTTAAATTCATTGCCTAAAGAGGTACAAAGTTGTTTAAACACTTAAAAGTTACCAAAAAAAATCTAACTTTAGTTTAGAAGTTTGCTGAATAATACGCTCTCCGTAATTAGTTTTCTAATAAAACCTTCTTCAAGCGACCAGGAAAAAACTGAATTTGTTTCATTTTCTTGAAAGAAATTGGTCGCTCATGGAGGGAGTTCGACTAGCATGGTCTCTGAATGAAGGTAAAATTAGTATTCAGCCTATGGGAATAAATTTCGTTCCATGAAAAAATGGTCGTTCAGGAAGGTGATTGCTTAATAAATGTGGTCGCACAGGGAGGTTTCACTGTAGTTGACAACACCAGATTCCCAGTTACAATTTTTTACTAAAATTCCTACGCGACCTATTGCAAGAACGTCATACTCTACAGCTGTAAAATAGTTTAGAACGTAGTAAGTGTTTCTTCCTAGTTCTGAAGATATGTACAACTTAATAATAAATGCTTTGTGTGTAACTTAGTGTAGTAACTCAGAGCGTTATTTAGTTGAAGCTGTGTTATCTTTAATTTGCTGAGTTACTCAGATAGTATACCAACTTTTTTAAACCCTGAAATAGCTTATGGAAAAGTGTTTATCATAAAAGACTTTAATAATTTGATTTCATTTTCTTAAGTTATTAGTATGTGTGTAATGAAAAGAAAATAGTGTGCAATATTTAGTTAGAAATATGTGTAATTTAAATAGGAATAAAATATCAATCTGTATCGTTTTCTCTTGTATAAGTGAGAAATTTAGGCAATTATTCAACATTTAAAAAATATTACATTTTTTTAAGTTTCGTATTTCTGTTTAGACAATATCGCTCACCTGCAAGAAAAGTGACACATCTCGACAAATGTAAATTTTACAAGAGAGGCAAAAGAAAATTTGCATGATTTTAATGTAACATGAAATTTTAGCACTTAATTCTGCATGCAGGAAAAAAAAACGTGCATAACAGCATAAAACACTCAAGAATGAAGATGTAAGATGAGGTTTGGAGGATTGGCTAATTTTACCATCCCAAACAATCTACCCCTCTTCTGTGGTCACGAATGAACATATAGCGTAATAAAGTTATTTTCCGTGTAACTACACTTATGAAACTTTTTGTGTAGCAAGACGTACCTATAACTGACTTATTAGTGGAATAAAACGCAAAATGAATTTTTGCGAGATGTGTCACTTTTCTTGCGGGTGAGCGATATGATGTTATATGATTTTTTTTTATTTTAGATAATATTGCTCACCCGCAAGAAAAGTGATACATTCCGACACAAGTAAATTTCATAGGAGAGGCAAAAGAAATTGTGCATGATTTTACTGTAGCACGAAATTACAGCACTCAGCTCTGTATGCAAGAGTGAAAACATGCATTAATGCATAAAACTCTTAAAAATGAAGAGGTAGGATAATGTTTGGAGGTTTGTGTAATTTCACCTCCACACACAATCCACCTCTCTCATGTGGTCACAAATGGGCATATAACGTGATAAAGTGATTTTCCGTATAACTACATTTATAAAACTGTTTGTGTAGTAAGGCGCACCTATGCCAGACCTATTAGTGGAATAAAACGCAAAATGAATTTTTGCAAGATGTGTCACTTTTCTTGCTGGTGAGCGATATTATAATTTAACTAGTTCGCTTTGATAAAACTTCATTTCTCTCAGGAAGCTATTCAATTAAAAATCTACTAATTTCTTAATTACGACTCCATCTTTGAAATAACTCCTCCAAGAAGCTTAACAATTTATTTTAATCTAGTTTGCATAATATCGACGTCTTGTCTAATAATCTAATGTTCGCGCAATAAGATAACTTGATCTAAAATTCTCACACAGTCACTTTCAATAAACTCGAAAGAAATAAACTAATATGTTCGCTAACAAGACTTCGTGAATTTCCAAGAAACTTTATTTTAAATACTGAGGTAAAACGTTTTATCGAATGTTGAATCACTGCTAACAATGTGTAGGGTACACTTTAGAAAACTCAACTATCGTAGCAGAAAAACCTACTATTTATAGTCACCAATTATAGACCAGCCACCCACGTGTGAATTGCATTATCACAATACCTGACTTACTACGAAACACAGTAATTCTGTCAGCGCATTCACATCATCGGAAAGGTCAAAGAATTTAAAAGGATCGAATCGTTGAATCACTCATATTTTGATAGGTATAAAAACTAGACATTTGCTTTCAAGCGGAAGCATACGCAAAATACCTGTATAGTCGAGTAACAAATGTCCCCATTACATCATAAGGTTTATGGTTTCAGGCAGTTTGATATAAGAAAGGATATTTATCTGTCACAAAATTTGTCAGACTTGAAAACATTTAAGAAAATTATCAGTTTAATATAAGACATCTTGAGTAGTAATTTACAATTCGGATCATCCCATAATTTTTTATTCTTGCTTTCATGCAAAGGATTTATTGGCCTTCACGTATCGTAACCTGAGTTACATGCGGCTACACATGTGTAACCCGAAGCGTTCAGAGACCAATATCGCGTGACGACTTTTTTCGGGTGACTCGTAGCGTTCAGAGCCGGAAATCACCCAGACTTCGAGTAACTCGCATTACTTACATAATTTTGTTGGGTAAAGTGATCACGTGGTTGGGAAATCTGATTTTTTTTTCTCATTTTATATCTGAACTGTGACTGTTAACCAAAATATTTCAGTTTTGATTCGTTTTTCTGCTCATCCTTGCTTATTTAGTGCATACATCTTACAAAATATAAAATTCAGCTCATAATTTGAACATACCATATTTTCCACCGAATGAATGCATCTCCGATTCAGCCTAAAATAGCTAGCAAAACCTCTATCAGACGTTGTTGTGACAGTATTTTCCACATAAAGATTAACTCATGAAACATTTTCCCTTCTAAGAACAGTGTTAATTGGGAAAATGTCATAATCTGCCTCATCTGAGAAATAATCAAAAATATTTGCGCTACCAAAAGCTCAGCTCGCGTCATGTTTGTAATTGTAAATAAAAAACACTCACAACTTTACACAAAAGCATTCAGAATCGTTTTAAGCTAACGTTATACTGAGAAACCAATACGACGTCATTCCCCAATTTTCCGAGTAACTCTTTTTTCGGTCCCTCAACTCGCCCCTTCTCGTTAAATGCCAAAACGATGCTATGAAGTGACAAAAAGGAGATAATGTGCTTGTTCAATGGAATATTTCTTCAAAAGTGTTGTTCATATAAGTGAGTATAACTTTTTGTAAATGAATTTCCATCAAAAATTATATTAAAATCCAATAGATAATCCAACATAATGATGTTTTATTTTAAATAATCAACAAAACAACATCAATCCAAACAAGAAACAAAAAATACACAAAACAATTAAAATATCCAAAGTAATTTTAAAGAAAAAATAAAACTTACATTAAGAAAATTTTTTGAGTTATTAAACGCCATTTGGAGTATTTTAGTGAGAGTGCTTTGATACAACAGAGTACTTTTGTGACAATCTTTTATCTTTATTCGCATTTCTTTTAAAACCCATTGTCATGAATACTCCTCATTTTAAAACGCACTAGATAATCATATACAATAGAATCTTCGAAATCCGAAATCGTAGCAGACTCGGTAATTATGAATTTTAGAGTTTGTTAAATTTGAAGGAATAAAGGCCATATTCAGATTTAAAATATACAATTTTTTCTGAAAATACAAATTATAAGGGAAATAGAAACCTTATTCATATTATCAAAACCATTGTTATCAAGATATTTGGGAATTATGAAGGCTTAAAATTTGAAACTCCTAACACGTTAAATCCATTTGTAATCGTTGCAAAACAAATTTCAATGTGTGTATTATTTTAAGCATAAATTCAGAGCTACTTGACATAAGGAGCTGTAATTTTACATTATTATAAATGAAGCTTCAAGAAATCGAATTCGATTTTTAAAAATTATAGGTTACAATTCTTATTTGTTTCAAAAATTAATTAAAACGAAAATTTAAAAAAAAATTAGGAATTGTAATCTACAAATTTTCTTCACAAAAATTGATTTCTAAAGGCGGTTTCAAATCGATTTCAAATAAGCGAATCATAAAACTATAGCGTATTACGTTAAGTAGTTCTATAGCTATGCTTTTAAAAGCCACACACATTGGAATCATTTTTGCAATGATTACAAATGAATTTATCTCTACAAGTTCCAAATTTAAATCTTCATCATTCATAAACAGCTGAATGACTTCCCGATTGGTTTCGTAAGTTAAACTTGAACGACAAAACCAAATATGATTTCAAAATTAGATTTTTGTATTGAAAATTCAGAGTTTTGTACAATTTCAGTATGAAGACTATCAATAAGCCTTCTTTTAATGTTAATTGAAAGAATACATGATTTCCACTCTAATGGTTATTTTGGGGGAGCGAGGGTGGGAACAATTTTGCCAGATGATGTCCTCTCTCTGTGTCTGGCCCTCTCCCACTCCCTCTTCTTTTTTGCCCGACTGCACCTACAAACCATCAAATTAACTTGAAATTTGACCGTTATTTACAAACTGCTCATCAAATGAAACTAATAGATAGCACTCAACTTCAGGCGTATGTAGCTATTTGTTGAGAAAAAGAGCATATCTGGAAATGAAAAGTCTTTTGAGAAGCATTAGAGACTATGTCCCTTTTATTCGAGTAACCTGGGTAGTACTAATACATTAGGTAAAATGACGTTTCACATATTGAGAGTACCTTTTACATAATTTAATAAAAATTATATTTTAATAAATTTGTTCTCAATAAATGCATTAGCTTTTTTGCATTCCTCATTATAATTTAAAATTACATTTAAATTCGATATTTAAATGTAAAATGTCGTGTTTCTTTAAAATTTAAGAGTTACAAGATGTCAAATGCCCTAAATTTTTCCTTCTTTTACTCTAATCGATTATAACTAATAATAATATGGCTGGTTTTTAGAACTATATTTAATTCAAGAATAAATATCCAGGCAAATACCCAAAGTGGATATTTACTCGGGTATTTAACCTTAAAATCTGGTTATTTTACAACTAACCAAAATAAAAACCTGGGTATTTTACATCACCGTCTGATCTGCTCGCCCAGTTCGTCATTTGCTCTTCCCGAAACAGCCGTCATTTTTAGGTGTATTCGTAATTATATAAATACGTAGCAGCTATAGTCGTCGTCTGGTCCGTCTGTCTTTTTGTCCATCTGTCTGGCTGTCTGTCCGTTTGTCTGCTCGCATATAACAGAGCAAAAACTACCCAACCCAATGGTTTGAAATTTTGAATATATAATTGCAGTAGAATTTTGTGAAGAATTTTGAGAAGACGTGTGGGTTAAGTCACATGTAAGAGGAAATTCGAGTACTGGGTCATTTTTGGGCCACAGTGGGTCAAGCTAATGGTATCTAAAAAACGGCTCAAAACATTTTGACAGTATTTTGTATTATATCGTTTTTGCACACTAGAAGACCATTGGGCTAAGTCACATGTTCGAGAAAATTTGATTAGTGGATCATTTTTGAGTCACTGTTGGTCAATATAATTGTATCTAAAAAACGACTCAAATGATTTTGACAAAATTTTGTATTATACCATTTCTGGACATGATAAGACCATTGGGCTAAGTCACATGTACGAGAAAATTCGATTAATGGGTCATTTTTGGGTCATTTTTGCGTCACTGTGGGTCAGCTATTTGTATCCGAAAAAAGGCTCAAACGATTTTGACAATTTTTTTTTTTTACATCGCTTTCCAGCACGAGAAGACCATTGGGATAGGTCACATGTTCGATAAATTTAAATTAGTGGGTCTCTTTTGGGTTATCGTGAGTCAAGCTAATTTTATCTATAAAACGACTTTAACGATTTTGACTAAATTTTGTATTCTATCGGTTTCGGTTTCGAGAAGAGCATTGGTTGGGTCGCATGTTCGAAAAAATTCGGTTAGTGGGTCATTTTTATGGCACTATGTCTCAGGATCATTTCAATTGTATCTAAACAGCATGAATGATAGAGTGACAATAAAATATCGAATTGAACACATGGCTAATTTTGATAGAGCTCCACTCGGTCATCCCTGCTAGTTCTATATATAATGTCATCCAATTTTGTGATCAAGAAGCAGAAAACGGAGAATTAATTATTCCGATAGCGCATTCTATAAAACGAGCCAGTCGAAATGCGGGGGTTTTTAGTAGTACTACAATAGAGTCTCGATTATCCGAGTTAACGTGGACCAAGTTCACCTCAGATAAGCAAAAAACACGGATAAACCCGGATTTGCACAAATCGTCAACAAAGGAGATGAAATATAAATTTTCACTTAATTCATTCATTTTTATTGTACTAGTAACAGTTCTTTGGTGTGCATTTCTGTTACTTTTAAGAAAAACGGGGAATGAAACTGTTTATTTGAAAAAGCGCTAAGATTTCTAAGATTTTTTCTTACCACTAAAACTTGTCAGTAAATTTTGCATAATTCAATCTCCGAAATTTAACAGTTGTCAGCGATTAAATATGGCAAAAATTTTTATTAAATTTTAGAGCTAACAAAACCGTACAAATTGGCAGCTATGTGATTCTATTAGTGTCATGAAAATTGTAGGTGTAGCCTCTTCTTTCTGCGTAAAGTATTAAATAGTTTTTTTCAATTGAACTTATACCTTTGGAATGGATCATTTTCATCTGATGGACTGATGGCTTCCATTATTATGAAACAGCCATTATAAATGATGTGTTAGCTGAAGATGAAAGAGTAGACATAAAAAGTTAGAACTCTGATTTTCTGGTCAGAATGGGGAAAAAAATGGCCATAATTTTTTCTTTTAAATTATGGCCATATTTTTACAAAAAAAAAATCAGACTTGACTCATTCGCAATAGCGTGAGGGGTGGGGAGGGGGTTTGCTATCTGAAAATAAACAGTAACTGCGTTTAAAAGAAATGATAAATTCTTAATCGCTTAAAAGATTCTTCTTTAAAGTAAAGGGTAAAAAAATGTAGACTCATACAGATTTTGACTCATTCCTAGACTATAAGAACATTCAATTAGAAATCATACTAAAAAGAAATATGTACACTTTATTTAAATTTTAATTATGTATATAAAATACATTATAAATTTAAATTACATATGAAACTTCTCTGAAGAAAATATTCTAAAAGATTTATAAAGAAAGTTAATTACTTGTTTAAAGAATAAAATTAACAAGACCAGAATTTGTACCCCTCAGGGTATTTGAATACCATTTCTTTTTTCGTAAAGAAATATTTGTTTTAATTTAATAAAGAATTACTGTGTTTAAATATGGCAACCATTCATTTACGAAAAGTTTTATAATCAAATCCCTTGATTACCCCAAGGATTACAAACCCTACAGATGAAAATTAGTTAATTAACCTTTTTAAGGTTATCTACCGAATTGCAGAAGTATTAGATCGTTTTTAATACTTTTTCAACATCGTTGAAAAGTTTTATAACTTCGGTTTATGTGTCCATCTGTCTGTCTGGTCGTCTGGCTGAATGTCTCTGCTCTAGTTTGCGTAAATATACTCGGATTGCCATATACTGATATATGTTATTGAAGTTTACTATAGCACGTTGAGTATTGAAAATGAAGCGTGTAGCATTTACACTTAGTTTACAGGAACTCTCAAAAGATTTTCGTTGCATTATGGTCATTACGAAAATCCTTTGCGATGCATTTTAATAATATTACACTATTTCAAACACATTGAAAATGATAAATATCAAAAAGAGTATTGCAATATGTGTACTATGGAATATGGTGTACATAGCATTTGTCGTTCATTTACAGGGACATACAAAAGATTCGATTGTAGCGCTATATCTATGAGTGATGATTGCTGGAAGTGCATTTTCAGTTTTGGATTTCATGACACAAACGTAATTTCTATTTAAAAAATCAAGATATGTTTCAGTTATAAAGGCTTTCCTAAGTATAAAGAAAATTTGATATGTAACTGATTTTTTAATGTGGCGTTCCTAATTGGGAACACTGACATGTAAAAAATTTACTTACATATTTCCAAAGATCCTATATTTAGACATCGCATCCATATGTAAAAAGCTACCAATCCACAAACGTAGCAATAATCGCTTTAATATTTAGATAATATGTAAAGTAAATTTTAAATTTATAAAGTAAATTTAATATAAAAAGTTTATTTTTTGTATAATTAGTAATGGGCGCAAAAGTTTTTTCTTCTATTATTATATAATATCGTTTAAAATGTCATAATCAAATTTCAAAAAACTTATTCTTGGAAAAACAGATCAAAAGAATAAATGAACATTATGTAATGTCCTTTGAGATTTTCAATCCAATCTGCAATGGAAGCTGTTAAATTATTCATTTCAAGGAGAAAATTTTCAGTTTCTATCTGAACGATGAATTTTAAATTAAAATTGAACTTGAAAAATCGATTTATATTTCAATCTTCAAATGTGAGGGTAAATAAAAGTCAAAACTGCACTATGTGCAAGGGGATCATTAGTGAATATAACTTAGAAAAATACAAAAAACATTCAAATTAGAATAATATAATATAACTGCGTTTCAAAAAAAAATTATAAATTCTTAATCGCTTAAAAGATTTTTCTTTAATGTAAAGAAAAAAAAAGTACATCTCGCATAGATTTTGACTCATTTTCAAACTGTAAGAACATTTAATTAGAAAACATACTAAAAAGAAATATGTATAGAGAGCACTTTTTATTTGATTTTTAATTACGTATATAAAATACATTGTAAATTTAAATTACATATGAAATTTCTGTAAAGAAAATCTTTTAAAACATTTATAATAAAGTTAATTACTTGTTTAAAGAAGAAAATTAACAAGACCAGAGTTTGTAGCCCTTAGGGTATTTGAATACAAGTTATTTCCGTAAAAAAATATTTGCTTTATTTAATGAAGAACTGCTGTGTTTAAATATGGCAGCCATTCATCTACGAAAAATCTGATATTCAAATTCCTTGATTCCCCTAAGGATTACAAATCATACAGATGAAAATTAAATGTTAAAGAAAACTAAATGTTAATTAATCTTTTTAAGTATGTCTACCGAATTGTAGAAGTATTAGATCGTTTTTGAAACTTTTCAACATCGTTGAAAAGTTTTTATGACTTCGGTTTATGTGTCCGTCTGTCTATCTCGTCACCTGTATGTATGTCTCTGCTCTAGCTTTTTGTGATCTAGCTTACGTAAATATACTCAGATTGCCATATACTGATATATGTTATTCAAGATTACTATAGCATGTTGAGTATTGAAAATGAAGCGTGTAGCACTTACATTTAGTTTACAGAAACTCTCAAAACAGTTCCGTTGCATTATGGTCTAGACGGAAAATCCTTTCCAATGCATTTTAATAATGTTACACTATTTCAAACACATTGAAATTGATATACATCACAAAGGTGTATTACAAGATGTTTACTGTGGAGTAGATTGTACATGTACATACAATCTGCCGTTCATTTACAGGAACACACAAAAGATTCGATTACAGCACTGTCTATGAACGATAAGTGCATTTTCAGTTTTGAATTTCATGAAAATAACGTAATTTCTATTTTTAAAAATCAAGATATATTTCAGTTATAAAGGCTTTTCTAAGTATAAATGAAATTTAATTTATAACTGATTTTTTAATGCGGCGTTTCTAATAGGGAACACTGGCATGTAAAAATTTACTTTCATATTTACAATGCTCCTTATTTAGGCATCGCATCCATATACAAAAAGCTAATAATCCACAAATGTAGCAATATCTGGATTTACACACATTCCGATCATACAAAATTTATTTAAACAAGTTTCACTAACATGTGAAAATCCTAATAGCAAATTAATACAGCAGCACTCCGACTTACGTCACCCCGCATTTACGTCATCTGGCCTGAAAAAAAATTTCCTTAAAGCCGCTATCAGATTCACCGACTTTTCGAGCAACTAACTTTACAGCCGATTTTAACCCCAACTTTTCCCAGTTGAAAGGGAGAAAAAGATTACAATTGTCTTTGATAAAGTTGGAGGAAAACCCGGGAAAACCAGTACTACTAGTACCAGCTGTCAATATTTATCGCATTTTCGTATCAATCGCTTATCTCTGATTCGCTGAAATGTTGAAAGGTGGGAGGAAAAGTTGCGGCTAGGACAGACCTTTTTGAGATGCGGATAAAAAGTTGGGGATATTGCTGTTTGCTATCACACTGGGTGTCGAGACAACATTTCGCGAAAAGCTGGAGGAAATCAAGAGTTGGCTCAAAAATTGCTCGAAAAGTTGGTGAATCTGATAGCGGCTTAAGACGCACTTTGAACTTTTTCGAAGATTTTTGAAAACAAGGCAAACTTTCCCGCGACTACCAAGTGATAGTGACAAACAAATAAAAAAAAGTCACTTTGAAAAGCTTAGAAAAATCCCTCTGTTCTTACAAAGAGCTTCTAAAAGTAAAGAAGAAAAATCAAGTCGGTTCAAACTTCATTGCAAGATGTTTTTACAGCCTCAAAGATTCGAAAGTGGCAGCTAGAAGAACAATAAATTGTAAGTTGTCAACTTATTGATTTATTTCAAATTCTTGTATTGCAAATGCATTTTTTGTTAATATTAAATGTAGGTAATATAATAACTAAACACAATAGAATATTAAAATAAATAATCATTGTTTAACGTTTGATATACGAGTTAAAAATAAAAAATATATATTACAATTCATCAGACAAACAAGTAAAATTACATAAATGCATTTAATACAATTAAAAAGCAAACGTTTCGAGCTAAATTTTAGCCCCTCATCAGTGCAACAAAACATTCAAATGACAGAAAACTATATATCATGTTTACAGTTTAAAATTATTAGCAGTTAAAATTAAATAAAGTATAAAATTTTTTAAAAGAATGCTGAGTATTCAGGAGGAAGTGTACATGACTCATTTATCGGCGATGTTTGCTTACGAGTGAACACACCTTCCAGAAAAACTCTACTTTTAATATTATTGCAACCAGATCTGATAACTTTCATATTTGCGAAATCTGGGATATGGTCGGTATCTAAAGAATGCTGTACAATTTTAGACTGTAGGTTTCCAGATTTGTAAGCACGTTTATGCTCGGCAAGGCGAATGGCGCAAGTGCGACCAGTTTCGCCAATATATAGAGTTTTTACGATAGCAAGCCAATATTAGTGTGTTTACATTTTTGGTATACATAAGCAATATTGCATATTGTTATTTACGAAATATTGGTCAAATATTGCCATAAAATTGACAATATTTCCAGTGAAATGGTAATATATATATAAGCGAAATATTTGATAAATATTTAGAATCAATTTCCAATATTTTCAAAACGTGTAAATATGTCATCAATATCTAAAATATAATGTCAATAAATAGAATATTGCCACTAAAAAGAGGCTAGTTTCCATACACCCCTATTAAAGTTAGAAAATATTAAGATTTAATTTTCAATAAAATATTCAAATAATTGAATTGTTTATCTTATTCAAAATCATAGTAAATTTAATTAATTGTTTTACTATTTTTGTTGAACCTATTATTGTCGGCAAATTGTTTTAGTTAACATTTTTCAAAGACTAGAAAATCTTTGTAAACGCTATATTTAAATTTACTTAATGGAATGATTTATTTTAAAAACGAAGAGTGAAAAGAAAATAATCAGATACAATTTGAATCTAACTGGAAACTTAGACGTTAATTAAACGATATGCTTTTATTTGGCATCTTTCTTTTCTTAGTTTAAAGCGACTTGTTCTATTTAAATTACCTGTTAAAATTAACAGCTGAAACGAATTTCTTTATTTTCGGGTACGTTTGATGCTTTATTTTCATTGATGTTTTAAATAAGTGGAATATATTACTTAAGCAGTCGTCAAGTGATGATGATAAACTAAATTCTAAATAGAAGTTTTTAATTCAAACATTAAATACTGTGTACTTTAAAAAAAAATAAAAGAGAAACATTTTCGTGTTATAACAAAAAGGCTTATGAAAACAAAATACAATCCAGCCCCGATTCAACCAATCAATCGCAATTTAGCGAATTTCTCTATTTGCCGAACTTTTTTATTGTCACGACAAAAATGGAACAAAAATACTTTGATTTAACGAATAACTTTCGATGTAAAAAAATGAAAAATTTAAGAAATTTTCTAATATTTATAAAATATTTTCAATGTTCCTGATTGTCAATTTTCTGAATATGTATCTTGTGGCGTAAAAATATCCACATGCGAATATGTGCATTACAGAGAGGTTATTGTAGCAGTAGTAATTTATCGGATGAAGAAGATGAAACAGAGATGAAGCATGCAACATTCAAAGAAGCAGCTAGCAGTTTAGATTTTTTGTAACGGAATTTGATGGCTTATAATATTGATGATGATGGTTTACACAGTTTCAGGAAAAAATCGATAAATAAGTTTGAAATATAAAATCGAAATAAAGCAAACAAACATCTGTAAAAGATACTCGTATCTTAACCCTTAAATGCCTGAGTTTTCAAAAATCATTGTAATAATGTTTTTCGGCTTTCATTTTTTAAATATATCATAGGAAAAATACTTTTAAAAATCATATTTTGTTTTAAGTATAGTTTACGGCTAAAAAACAGTTCGTTGCTAATCAGCAATACTGGTGTTTAATTGAAAAAATAATTTGCATTGATAAAATTCTATAATATTAAACACACAAGAATTTTAGGAACTATAATAAGAAATAAATTTCACTTGCTCACTGCAAGTCAAAATAGGGTATTTATCAAGCTCACAAAGAAAACAAAAAGAACAAGTAGCAACAATTGAAAAAATAAATCTATCTTTATTCTTAAACAGCACATGTGTTGCCATCTACATGTTGAAAATCGATTTAATAATATTTTCAGAATGCATTTTATTGGCAACATTAGGTATTATAGCTTCAATATTATTCTAATAGTATTTTAGAGCCTGAATTGGGTATGTTGCCGAAAAGCAACGCCAGGCTTTTAAGGGTTAAAACTAATGTACAAAATTTGAATAAATTAGATAGTTTCTTAATTACAATACTTATGATTTAATGTTGCTTAAAAAAAAGACTGAATTTTTATACAGTTCTTAAAGCAATAAATGTTTTACACCATTATTAAGGTAAATGAGCATTGTTCTTTTTTATTTATAGCCATTGTTTAACTTGTTTTGTTTCACAAAAAAAAAATCTTCTGATTATCCGGATTTAACGAACAAATTTTCTAGTTCCGAATGCTTCGTAAAATCGAGGCTCCACTGTATAACCTTTTCCGATTTAACCACAGTTCAGAAAAACGTTGCATTATATCCAGAAATCAATAGATTTCCACGAGAAGAAACTTCTGTAGCAAAAGTACGTTTTAATGCCCGTAATTTTCGGAAGCGTTTTCGAATAGTTTTTACAGTGTATTAAACAGTTTTTTCAACATGAAATATCCATTTTTCGGAAGCTACCAATTCTCGTGTAAACATTTTTAGCTACGTAACAGAATTTATACTTTCAAGAAAACAAAATAATTTTAATATTAATATGAATTCTATTAATTTAGCATATATGTGTGTTGAACATGTTTGTTTAATATGAAAATGTTTACTTGAGAATTTATAACATCTTAAAAAACGATATTCCGTAATGAGAAAACAGATTAACACACTGTATAAACTAATCGGAAACGTTTCTGAAAATTATAAGCAGTACAATAACTTTTGTTTCAAACATGCTTCTTTAAATCTGGGTTAACTATTGGTTTCTGGGCTATCTGAAGGTAAAGGAAAGTTTTTGGTGTTTGGAATCTTATATACCCCCGAAAAAGTTATAATATGTAACCATTTTAAGTAGATCAAGAAATATACGTATATATATGTGGACATGAGTTTCAAAACTCGCCTTATGCAAAATTTTAAAAATCGTGTTTCCTCTATCAACCTATTCTCTTGGTAAACCTGCACCAAAAAAACACAACAATCGGCAAAATAAACTAGTTTTATTCCATCTTTCTGCCACTGTAAAATCTTGGTTTGCAATGACAATCAATGGACGCATTTAGAGGTTTTTCGCGATTTCCCAAAATTTGATTTTCTGGACAAGGCGAGTTTTGAAATTCACATCCTCATATATTTTTTATAGTGTATTAATGATATTGTTTTCTCGTATTAGAATGCATTCACGTATTTCGACTTTTTTTTATTTATTTTTTTTTTTTTCGTTTAAAATATTCATTTTTCAGATGAGCCTAAGTAATTTTAATAATTTTGGTAAAGTTTCAAATGATTGTATATTATAATCTTCGGTAAATTTGGTTCTGATATTGTGATTCAAAGATATAAAAATCCCTATTACAAATACAAAGGCAAGATAAGAGAAAGAAAATTACAATTGATACATGGGTAAAATTAATTTTGATTATTGTAAATCTCATTTATATGAAAGTATTTTTAAACACAGAGTGCTTTAAAACCAATAAATTCAAAAAAGTTACAATGTTCATTCATTACTTTTTACTAATACTTCTAAGAATATCGAAATATTAATACATTACCAGTGATCATAATCATACCATTAAATTTATAAACCATCCTTCTTGTATTGTGTTTACCATATTGGTCGCTATGCTACAGGCAGTAATATGATAGAGAAATTTGTTTTCGACGATTTCTATTTTGCATATGTATTTTCGAATAGCTTTTAAAAGCAATGTCAGACATGCAAAAAACCGATTTTGTTTAATACTGAACTCACTATGAAGAGTGTACCCCCACTGTAACAAAAAAAAAAATTTTTGACGACAGCGCTTTTTGTTTGTTTTGATTTTTGTTTTTGTTTTGTTTTGTTGCTGATGTTGTTGTTATTTTAAATACACAATCCTGCAATAAAAACTTTTATGCTTTTCTGTGTAATTTTAGATATGTCTAGTACAGGTAATTCTAATGTCCACAACAGAATGTCCTAGTTTCAATGTTATATTATAACAGTTTAACTTAGACTATTTACAACAAATCATGCATCAAATTGAAGCTAAACTAACCTAGTTTTTCTTACGAATGTTGAATATGTGCACCTTATACAGCACACATCCAACTTGAAGTCCAATTCTTCACACACTTCGGTCAACAAGTTCGGAGTAATGGATGTAATTGCCTCTTCAATTCTGTGTGTTTTTGACACATGGGGAATAACAATTAAACTTTAAACGAAACACAAATTGAACTGAATTTAAAGATTCACTCTTAACAAATTTCAGGACACAAAACTATTTACGCTCAGCCGCCGCCATTTTGCGTAAGTGGCACTGCACGCGAGTCAATAACAAAGCAGTACTCGTGAATGCACTTATATAAAACTGTTTGAGTTACTCTTTATTTTTTTTACCTTGAGCCAACACTCTACAACGCTTACAGTTTATACTATTAAATTTTACAACGGAGACATTATTTTATGGACTCCCTGTATTTTTCTTTGCGCTGTGTATAGAAATTTCCGAGCTTTGTCATCTATCACATTTTTCCACAAACGGATGAAGATGGTAAAATTACACTGAAAATCTATTAAAAAAAAAAAAAAAAAGCAATTTAACAAATTACAACGACCATTTGGAAAATGATTTTTTCAAAGACTAAAATTTAAGACATAAAAAATCGCACGGAGTTGATCATACATTACGTACGCCATGAATTAAACATTAATAGTGTTATTACACGTAAACATTCCAAGCGACAAAAATCGCCTGCGACTCGTATTTGGTGTGAAATATTTATATGCATTCATTCCTGTCCTGTTTATCTTTTTTTAAATTTTTAATTGGCTTATTCCATTTTTCTTATGCACGTGAAAATCTTACAAATTAAAATTAACTCTTTGACAGAAATTGTTATTCATTTTCTTCCATTTTCATTAGTTATTATCCACCTGAAACTTACGTATTATCCAAGCATTTCATAGGCTGTTCTGGAAAAGGCTTTTCCATCGTCAGATTTCCAAGAAATCTGACGGCCAATTTTAAATGAAATTTCATTCTTAAACTTCTAAACATCTGACAATATTACTTTTTACACCGTCGGATAGAGAAAAAAATGTACTTTTAAAAGCAATTTGTTTGAAAGCTGTATCTCAATTTGTTCCTGAGTTATTAATTTTTTTTTTTGTAGTTTTTATTACTTTTTTGTCATAGTGGCAACAGAAGGTATCCATCTTTGTTGAAAGTAAAGGGAAATACAGATAACTGTATAGACCAATCACAATACGAATAAAATGCGTATTAAACCATTAAAAACCTTCAGATATGTTTTTGATTTCCTACCCTGACGAAAACAATAACCATTTTTCCAAATCTTTAATAAATAAAAGGCTCGATGGAAAAATTAAACAAAAAAAAAATGCATACATTTTTGTTGATTTGTTACATTTACTATAGTTGCCACTAAGGGAAAAACAACACAAACCACCAATAGATGTTTTTTTTTTTTTTTGTGTGTGTGTGTGTGTGTGTGCGTATTTTTATATTACTGGATCCGAAAATAATATTGATTTTCCAGACTTTTTTACCCTCTAAGTGTTTGGAGCGTATTATTCCGTTCACTAAGCTTCAGGTTTTACAGCAATACAAGCAATAGTTAAGATAATATAATTCTATAGATTTAATGAATTTTAAATACATAGAAGAATGATTAATACTCTCAACATTCATATGATTACATTCATATTTATAATTGAGTTTTTTTATAATGTTGAAAGAATCATATTTTCTTAGCATTTAAAACAAAATGCAAACAAAACAACATTACAATTTTACCCTATTGCAAGATGCTCGGGGGGTTAAAGTTTTGTATTTTGCATGCATCTTATCATTCTATGTACAATCATCATAAACATAATACAAAATCTGCAATACAAATATTTTCAATTAAAAATGGAAGAAGTGTAAAATTTATTTCTATTTCATTTGAACGGAATCTAATTTCTTAGGGTGTTTTAAGTCTCATAGTGTATGGATTTTATTTTTATTTTCCAATTCCTACTATTAGTTCACACTTTCCCTATATTTATTTATTTATTTATTTATATATATATCTTGTTCAAATTTTCAGTCGTTAATAAAATACTTATTATTCATCCTATCAAGTTGAAATAAATTTTTTAAAACTTGTACTGGATGACAATTGGTGTTAAAACAGTTTATTCAAATATTAATTCATTAATTAAATTTTAATTAATTAATTTTAGTTTTACATCGGAGACAAAATGGCAGCCATTGGTTATTGAAGCATTTAATGCATCTTCATATCTATAAGGGGGGTTACCATAGGGGGGACCCTGTTATGTCGCCAAATACCGCCAAGTTTTTTGCCAACTTGGCGATATCTCTAATATTTCGCCAAATTCCCACAGACTTCCATTGTAAACCTACTTGCTTATAGAAAATCAACAAATTGAGATATTTTAATGCAACAAAAACTAATATTAGCTTAAGGGATTATATTAAATTTTTCTTTTATGACCTAAGTAGGAATTGACTTTAAAAACAAAATTTTTATATTACTTGTTTATTATTCAATTAGCTTAACTTATTTGTTACAAAAATTTAGCATTAAATGTAGAACTAATTGAATGAAATATCTAAATATCTGTCCCTTCTCGGACTTAAACAATGTAGGAAATAAATTTTGTTTTTGTTTTTTTAATTTGTTCTTCAAATTACGTTTGTGTTTAAAATATTTTCGTCAGTGGTTATATTACATTTCTGTACATTAAAAGCATTTGTATTTGTTTACAGTGTATATTTATTAATTCATATTATAAACAAACAGCTTTTGATCCCGTAGATAGTTTTATATGTTTTACTGATGGTTTTACCCACATCAACATTAAGAAATTGGTGATGATGATGCGAATTACAAAACTGATATGATGATACTTCGTATGACATTTTTTATTGGAAGTGTCATTCATATTTATTGCATGATAATGATCACAGTACCTCTTTTCCGGCTACCATTCATTTTTGTATCTAAAATTGTCTGTTGTATCAATCATTTCCCCTATGATCTGAAATGCACATCTTCCAAATGTGGACACATTACGTTCAAAGGTTTGTCTCCAAATCATTTGAAACAAAGATACTTTCATTTAAATTACCCGGTATTATTAAAACCAGAGTGTATCTATGTATTTCATGTCTACTCAAACGAGAATATAACAGGATATTGAAATAGTTCACGAAATTTCAAAACTCAAATTAATATTTAAAAATTTAATTATTTTTTATCTTCTAACGAAATCTATGTAATTCATCCAGTGCCCATTTTAATTCATATAATTGGAATATTTTTCTATGGTTGCGTGAAAATGACATCATTTTCATTCATCCTAAGTTGGGATCTAAATTTGAAGAATAAATTGCTTTCACTTGTGGAAATGAGATAATTAAAAACACATTTTTATTGAACTGCTGTGTTTTACTAAATTTTCCTCAACATTACGTATTTTTCATAATTTTTATTTAAACTACATTCTAAATAGGATTTTCCACTTATAAGAAATTTAATAAAATTAATATTACAAATTTTTAATTAAATGTAGAAGAAAAATAAATTTCTATTTTTTATTTTTTCCTTCTAAAACACCTCATTCTAAAAAAAACAAAAAAAAAAAAAAAAAAAAAAAAAAAAAACATTGGTTTTTGTACGTGTAGTATATTTACAAGTTGATTTATTTGTGCTTTTAATTCTTTATAACATATTTGTAGACGTTCATAATGTTATGTGGGGGAGTACAATGTACGTTTTATATTTTATTTTTATTTTAACAGTATGAATTTGTAGTGGTAGAATCTTTAATGTATTCGCTTAGTACACATTAATGTCAAAGAGAAGCAGAAAGAAATTCGTTTTTTACGCAAAAAATTCTGACTTTTTAAAAAAAATTCTATTGTATTTGTCAAGAATAACATCAAAAAGTAAATAAATAACGGTAAAAAAAAGAAACTTAAAAGAAATTACCTGCAAAAATTACATGTAAATGCCAAAGAAAATAATGGGTTTTTTACTAAAACAGAAAAAAAAAGAATTTCATTATTAAGAAAACCCAAATAAAATCCAGTTGTTATATTGCATGTAGATTTATTTAAGATTTTATCCAAAGTGTTTTATTTTAAAGAAGAAAGTTTTTCTTGACATGAACATACGATTTATGCAAATTCCTCTGGTTTGTATTTTTCTAAATGAAATCATAAAATGCAACTCAAGTGTAAGAAAAAGAAATAGTGTTTTAATATAAAGAAAAAAAGACTAAATTAAAGACACCTGCAATATTTTTTGAAATTTGATAAAATAACTTCACTTGTATAGCTGTTTCATCTCCTGTCTAAATTTAAATAAAAGTACTATGATAAAGATTAGATTCGATAAAACCATAAAAGTGACTCCCTGTGTCGCATTGTAAAAAAAGATAAATGTTTCCAATCTTTGAAAATGTAAGGTGTTTTCTTAAAGGTATACAAATTTAAAACGAAATAAAACAAATAAAAATAAAGTTAATGACCATGATATTGATTTTATTGAATAAATAATTTTATGTCATTAGTGTTTAAAAAGGATTTCGGGTATATGGGCGCCGCGGCTAGCTCGATAAAGCGGAATCTGAAACTCCGATTTTCGACGATTTTATCGAGCAGCTGGGCCGTATATCAGCAATAACGTGGCGAATGTTGATTTCCAAGTGGTCCAAAATCTATGGTTTATCATCTGTGAAACCTTGGAGCGTGGTGGTATCTTTTTAAAGGCGTGTGACAAGATTTAATAAAGAAAAATGTTTTATTGAAATAAAACAAAAGATTAATTCTAGATTAAATTTTGTACACATACAAAAATTTTGAGTATAAATTGATATAAGGTCGTTGAATGATATTCGACATCTGCTTGATTAAGTAATAAGTTCCAATAGGTTGGATAGATTGTCAATAAATAAATAGAGCCTGACTTTGTCAGTATTGGATTAGGAAGGTTCCTTTTGCATTAGGAAAGTGTTTGGAGAAACGTACTGCTTTGACATCTAGATTCCGTTTGCCCTTCGCTCTTGAGTCGTTCAACGTCGGTATATCTCCGAGAAAATATTCTAAACCAGAGAGCTTGTCGCTCTCCACCGGGTCGAACACCTCAACCTTCTCTTTTGAGAAATTCAAATTTGACTAATTTTTCTCATCAAGAATCTCATCTCTAGATCCCTTGATTCAAAATAATAGCGACTCTATAGCCACTAGGATCGTTTCGCATGTGATGTCACTTACAAACTATCGTGTGATGAGTCGCCAGTGTCCTTGTTTCCCTTTTTTTTTTTTTTTTTTTTTGGAAACACACTTTCACTTTCACCTTGTTCGTGGGAAATTTCCTCTATCTCCACTCTAGTTTCCCTTTAAAGGAGTATTAAAGGAATACCAGACCCACTCCGTATTCAGCTACTTGTCAGTGAAGTTCGATTTGTTACATGTTCGATTTGTTAAAATTGAAACATTTTTGTGTAATTTCATTCCCCTATCTCCGAAATTAAAAACAAATGTGAAGGAACGATATTTACTTTATAAATGAAATAACTAAAAACGTGTTTAAAAAAAATAATAAATAATAATAATTAAAAAAAAATGCAATTTAACAAATTACAACGACCATTTGGAAAATGATTTTTTTGTACGGTATTACGTACGCCATGAATTAAACATTAATAATTTTATTACACGTAAAAATTGCAAGCGACAGAAATCGCCTGCGACTCGTACGTATTATCCACCTGAAACTTACGTATTATCCGAGCATTTCATTGGCTGTTCGGGAAAAGGCTTTTCCATCGTCCAAGAAATCTGACGACCCATTTTAAATGAAATTTCATTCTTAAACTTCTAAACATCCCACAATATTACTTTTTACACCGTCGTAAAGAGAAAAAAAATGTACTTTTGAATGCAATTTGTTTGAAAGCTGTATCTTAATTTGTTTCTGATTACTTTGTAGTTTTTATTACTTTTTTGTCATAGTGGCAACACTCTGCTGTCCATCTCTGTTGAAAGTAAACGGAAATACAGATTACTGTATAGACCAATCAGAAAACGAATAAAATGATGATTAAACCAATAAAAACCTTCAGATATGCTTTCGATTTCTTACATTGACGAGGACAATAACCGTTTTTCCAAATGGTTAAAAAAAACACTTTTAACTAGCATTCTAAATATGACTATTTTCTTGAAATTTAGCCATTTATGTTACACATATTTTCTAAATATTCAATAAATATATTTATTTTCCCCTTAAATGATGTATGATCTCGTGCAATTTGAAGGCAAAGCATCGGATTCCAACGCATCTAATATGTTAATGATTTTTGTTTTGCGTTTCCTTAATATTATTTTTTTTTTCATCATGGTAAAGTTTCTGAAGTATTCTTTCAGCGTGTGTAATATACTTTCGTATACGTTATAATCAAAGGGATTTCAGAAAGAAATTCATTTATTTGACTTGTCTCCAAAAAAAGCAATTTTTTTTTTGTTTTTATTTTATTTTATTTTATTTATTGTGTACTTTTTGTTCTTGTTGTTTATTTTGGGGGTAGAGGGTATTTTTCATGAACTGGCCATCAAAACAAAAGAGCATCAAAAATAAAACAAATGAATAAAGTAGAAAAAATTAAGAAGGTGGAAGAAATTACCTGCAAAATTAGCATGTAAATGTCAAACAAACAATGGATTTTCCACTAAAATAAAGAAAAAAATTACATTTCATTTTTAAGAAAACCGCAAAGAAATCTAGTTGTTATATATCTGGTACCATTTGTTTTTACTGCCTTTCCAAGAATATTATTTTTAAGTTAAAATTTTTTATTAACATGAACATGCAATTTATACAAACGAAGAATTCCTCTGAATATACTTGTATATACATTTTTAAGTCTAGAAAAGTAACTAAAGTGGACAAAAATGTGATTTAGTATTAAATACAAATACCTAAGGTAAAACCATCTGCAGTATTTTTGGAATTTGATAAACTAACGTTATTTTTTAAGGAAAGGAAAAAAGTGGGGGAAATAGATTTCTCTTTTCTTTCTAAAACTAAACCAAAATAGTGAGATGCAGAAGAAAATTTTAGATTTAGAAGATCCCTGGACGTTCTAAGTATTTAATTAGTTACATTACAAGTTAAAATAGTTTCGCTGTTATTGTTATTAATAAATTTGTCGCTATTATCAAGAAGACTTTAAGCTGTATTGTTTTTATGTAGAACAGTATTTTCAGGTTGCTTTCAACTAACGCTACCACAAATTTTAACAGATTTTTTCGCATTATTTATTCACAGAAAAGTAATAGAAATTATGTGGCTAAACAATGTGACTGCAAATTTTACGATTTAAATCTTAACCCTTTATCTACTGCATTATGATCTACTGCAATTTTTTTCATGAAATATTTTTTTTCAGTTACTACAATGAAAATTAAAGGATAAACATAAGAAAATACTCACCCGTGAAAAATTTAATTATTTAAAGGTAATTAATTAAAGTGGTTCTTTAAAGTACCGCTAGTACACTATGATTAAAATATCGTAACAGAAAACCCACACGGTATTTCAAATGGCACCAAAAAATATTTTCGATTTAATAAGTATATGAAATACAGGCTTTTTCTTATTTACAAAGAAATCTTTTGACAAATTCTGGTGCAAATCATTTATTTCAAAACTTAAGAATTGAAAAAGCTTTGTCCCTGAAAGGGTTAAAAAAAACTATTTTTTTTACGTTTCTATCTTGTTAGCAATCCCTTAGTTATGCGACGTCTATATTCCAAGGACAACATGTCTCCACATATGCAATATATGAATTTACATATGTCATTTCCAGCATAGCAGAAACGAGCCGGTACCACAATTTTTTTAATCTATACTAATCTATACTTTTATACTCCTATTATAAAGAGGAAAAAATTGTTTATTTGTCGGAGATAAGCTCTGGAACTACCGAACCGATTCCAAAAGTAATGGTATCAAAATGATGGTGTTAGTCCAACTTAGAATATAAGCTATATCTTATGTCGGTGCCACTACCCCAAAGGGGGTGTAGGAGCAAAAAACGTTCTAAAAATGCGATTTTAGCGTTACTGAAGAACCTAGAAATATGAAATTTTGAATATTATTTACTTATAAGATATAAATGATATCTAAGAACAGTTCTTAAACAATTCGAAATTTAAAAGGGGTGAAAATGCACAAAAAGCATTCTAAAAAACGTTCTAAATGGTAGTTTCTACACAATCTCAGGAAATACCAAACCGGTTTAAAAAATATTGATGTCAAAATGATGGTGACAACGCTTGCTCCAAGATAGGCTATGTTTTATGTCGGTGTCACTACCCCAAAGGGGGTGCAGGAGCAAAAAACGTTCTAGAAATGCGATTTATGTGTTACTGAAGGGCCTAGGAATATGAAATTTGAAATATTGGCTACTTATTAGATATAAAGGATTTCTAAGAACAGTTCTTAAGCAATTCGAAATTTGAAAGGGGTGAAAATGCGCGAAAATCGTTCTAAAAAACGTTCTAAATGGTGGTTTCTACACAATCTCAGGAAATACCAAACCGATTTAAAAAATAATGGTGTCAAAATAAGGGTGTCAAAATGACGGTGACAACCCTTGCTCCAACATAGGCTATGTTTTATGTCGGTGTCACTACCCCAAAGGGGGTGTAGGAGCAAAAAATGTTCTAAAAATGCGATTTTAGCGTTACTGAAGGGCCTAGAAATATGAAATTTTGAATATTAGTTACTTATAAGATATAAATGATATCTAAGAACAGTTTTTAAACAATTCGAAATTTAAAAGGCGTGAAAATGCACAAAAAGTGTTCTAAAAAACGTTCTAAATGGTAGTTTCTACGCAATCTCAAGAAATACCAAACCGATTTAAAAAATATTGATGTCAAAATGATGGTGACAACGCTTGCTCCAAGATAGGCTATGTTTTATGTCGGTGTCACTACCCCAAAGGGGGTGCAGGAGCATAAAACGTTCTAAAAATGCGATTTATGTGTTACTGAAGGGCCTAGGAATATGAAATTTGAAATATTAGCTACTTATTAGATATAAAGGATTTCTAAGAACAGTTCTTAAGCAATTCGAAATTTGAAAGGGGTGAAAATGCGCGAAAAACGTTCTAAATGGTGGTTTCTACACAATCTCAGGAAATACCAAACCGATTTAAAAAATAATGGTGTCAAACTGAGGGTGTCAAAATGACGGTGACAACCCTTGCTCCAACATAGGCTATGTTTTATGTCGGTGTCACTACCCCAAAGGGGGTGCAGGAGCAAAAAACGTTCTAAAAATGAGATTTATGTGTTACTCAAGGGCCTAGAAATATGAAATTTGAAATATTAGCTACTTATTAGATATAAAGGATTTCTAAGAACAGTTCTTAAGCAATTCGAAATTTAAAAGGAGTGAAAATGCGCGAAAAGCGTTCTAAAAAACGTTCTAATGGGGGTTTCTACACAATCTCAGGAAATACCAAACCGATTTAAAAAATAATGGTGTCAAAATGACGGTGACAACCCTTGCTCCAACATAGGCTATGTTTTATGTCGGTGTCACTACCCCAAAGGGGGTGTAAAAGCAAAAAACGTTCTAAAAATGCGATTTTAACGTTACTGAAAGGCCTAGAAATATAAAATTTTGAATATTAGTTACTTATAAGATATAAATGATATCTAAGAACAGTTTTTAAACAATTCAAAATTTAAAAGGGGTGAAAATGCACAAAAAGTGTTCTAAAAAACGTTCTAAATGGTAGTTTCTACACAATCTCAGGAAATACCAAACCGATTTAAAAAATATTGATGTCAAAATGATGGTGACAACGCTTGCTCTAAGATAGGCTATGTTTTATGCCGGTGCCACTACCTCAAAGGGGGTGTAGGAGAAAAAACGTTCTAAAAATGCGATTTTAGCGTTAATGAAGGTCCTAGAAATATGAAATTTTGAATATTATTTACTTAAGATATAAATGATATCTAAGAACAGTTCTTAAACAATTCGAAATTTAAAAAGGGTGAAAATGCGCGAAAAACGTTCTAAAAAACGTTCTAAATGGTGGTTTCTACACAATCTCAGGAAATACCAAACCGATTTAAAAAATAATGGTGTCAAACTAAGGGTGTCAAAATGACGGTGACAACCCTTGCTCCAACATAGGCTATGTTTTATGTCGGTGTCACTACCCCAAAGGGGGTACAGGAGCAAAAAACGTTCTAAAAATGAGATTTATGTGTTACTCAAGGGCCTAGAAATATGAAATTTGAAATATTAGCTACTTATTAGATATAAAGGATTTCTAAGAACAGTTCTTAAGCAATTCGAAATTTAAAAGGAGTGAAAATGCGCGAAAAGCGTTCTAAAAAACGTTCTAATGGTGGTTTCTACACAATCTCAGGAAATACCAAACCGATCTAAAAAGTAATGACGTCAAAATGATGGTGAAAACCCTTGCTCCAACATAGGCGATGTTTTATGTCGGTGCCACTACTCAAAGGGGGTGCAGGAGCAAAAAACGTTCTAAATTGCGGCTTTTGCGTTACGGAAGGGCATAGAATCGTGAAATTTGGAATGGTAGTTAGTTATAAGATATCAATGATCTCTAAGGTCATTTCCTAAAAAAATCGAAATTTAAAAAGGGGGTCAAAATGCACAAAAAGCGTTATAAAAAACTTTCTAAATTGCGATTTCTATGCAATCTCAGGAAGTACTGAACCGATTTAAAATATAATAGTGTAAAAATGATGGTGACAGATCTTGCTCCAAGATAGGCTATATTTTATATCTGTTTCCACTACCCCAGAGGAAATGCAGAAGCAAATTGCGCGAAAAGCGTTCTAAAAACGTTCTAGATGCCGATTTGTCGGATCGCAGGAAGAATGAATCTGATTTCAAACGTAATGGTAGAAAATTGATGCTGACAGCCTCTGCTCTAACATAGACGCTATTTTATGTCGGTATCACTCTCAACAGGACGTTGAAGGAGCAAAAAAGCGTTCTAAATTTCGATTTTTGTGATCGGTAGGGGCTAGCAACTTAAAATTAGGCAAGGTACATATTTATTAGCTATAAAGGATCTTTAAGAACTGTTTCGAAAAAATTGGAAATTTAAAAAGGGGTGAAAATGCGTGAAAAGCGTCCTAAAAACGTACTAAATTGCGATTTCTACTCAGTCTAAGGAAATACCAAAGCTATTTCAAAAGTAATGGTTGCAAATACATGGTGACAGTCCCTGCTATAACATAGGTTATATTTTATGTTGCTGTCACTACCATCTGAGGGTTGCAAAAGCAAAACATGTTCTAATTTGCATTTTTTGCACAACTGAGGGGTCTAACACTTTGAAGTATGGCATGGTATTTACTTACAAGATGCAACTGCTTTCTAAGAACAGTCGAAAGAAAATTTAAAAAAATTAAAAAATTAAAAAAATTAAAAAAAAAATAAAAAAATGAAGTGAGTGAAAAGCGTTATAAATTACAATTTTTAAGCAAACTTATAAATTACCAAACCGATTAAAAAAATAATGATGACAAATTTTGGTGATAGAACCTGCTCAAACATAAGCTATATTTTATGTCTGTTCCACTACCACCAGAGGGTTGCAGGAGCTAAAAGCTTTCTAAATTGCGATTTCTGTGATACTGAAAAGGCTAAAAACTTTAAATATGACATGGTAGTTACTTATAAAATATAAATGCCCTCGAAGGAACGTCGAAAAAAAATTCGAATTAAAAAGGGGTGAAGCGAAGTGGAGGTGCGAAAAGCATTCTAAAAAAGTTGTAAATTACGATTTTATGCAATTTCAGGGAATATAAACCGATTATAAAAGTAATAGTTGAGAATCAGTGGTAACATTCTCTGATCCTACACAGGCTATATTTTATGCCGGTGATTCTACCACCTGGGGTTCACAGGAACAACAAACGCTCTAAAAAAGGGCTTTAAAAGCTTTTTAAATTACGTTTCTGTGGAATATTAGGAAATAACAAACCGATTTCAAAATTAATGTTGGCAAATTAATGGTGACAGTTCCTGTTTCAACATAGCCCTTTATGTTGAGAGAGGTGGTAGGACTTGGAATTCGACATGATGGTTAAATTTAAGATGTAAGAAGATGGTTTCTAAAAAATTCAAAACTTCAAATGAATACTGAAATGAGCGTATTAATTGAGCATAAAAGTTTCAAAATATTTTTAAATTATCATTTATTTAGTTTTATTTCATTTTATTAATTTAAGTCTCATTTCTGCCTAATACAGTGTAATAATGATGTTTAGTCAAACTGTGTTTTAAATAGTAATTTTTGAAGTATTCCTAAAAGTAATAAGTACCTTTTAATAAAATAAAATATTACCTTTTAATAAAATAAAAATTTAGTTAGTACCTCTTGATAAAAATTAGACATATAAATATCACTTGGCATATTTCAAATATTACGCGAGCAAAGCCGCGGGGTTTGCTAGTCATCATCATCATCATATTATAAAGAGGTAAAAATTGTTTATTTGTAGGAGGTAAGCTCTGGAACTACCGAACCGATTCCAAAAGTAATGGTATCAAAATGATGGTGTTAGTCCAACTTAGAACATAGGCTATATTTTATGTCGGTTCCACTACCCCAAAGGGGGTACAGGAGCAAAAAACGTTCTAAAAACGCGATTTTTGTGTTAATGAAGGGCGTAGAAACATGAAATTTGGAATGGTAGTTACTTATAAGATACTAATGATCTCTAAGGACATTTAAAAAAATTGAAATTAAAAAGGGGTGAAAATGCGCGAAAAAAACGTTCTAAAAAACGTTCTAAATGACGATTTTTACGCAATTTCAGGAAATACCAAACCGATTTCAAAAATAAGGGTGTCGAAATGATAGTGACAACCCTTTCTCCAACATAGGCTACATTTTATGTCGGTGCCACTACCCCTAAAGGCGGTGAAGGAGCAAAAAAAACGTTCGAAATTCCGATTTTTGTGTTACTGAAGAGTCCAGATACATGGAATTTGGCATGGTAGATATTAGATATAAATAATCTCTAAGACCATTTCTTAAAAAATTCGAAATTTAAAAGGAGGGAAAATTCGCAAAGAGCGTTCTAAAAAACATTCTAAATAGCGATTTTTACACAATCTCAAGAAGTACCAAACCGATAAAAAAAATAATGGTGTCAAAATGATGGTGACAACCTTTGCTCCAATATAGGCTACATTTTATGTCGGTACCACTACCCCTAAAGGGGGTGCAAAAGCCAAAAGAAAAAAAAAAAAGTTCGAAATTGCGATTTTTGTGTTACCGAAGGGCCCAGATACATGGAATTGGAATGGTAGTTACTTATTAGATATAAATGATCTCTAAGAACATTTCTTAAAAAATTCGAAATTTAAAACGGGTGAAAATGCTCGAAAAGAGTTCTAAAAAACGTTCTAAATGGCGATTTCTACGCAATCTCAGAAAGTACCCAACCTATTTCTTAAGTGATGGTTGGAAATTGATGATGACAGCCCTTCCTCCAACATAGGCTCTATTTCATGTCGGTGTCACTACCACCTAGGGGTTGCAGAAGCAAAAAACGTTCGAAATTGCGATTTTTGTCTTACCGAAAGGCCCAGATACATGGAATTTGGAATGGTAGTTACTTATTAGATATAAATGATCTCTAAGTACATTTCTTAAAAAATTCGAAATTTAAAACGGGTGAAAATGCTCGAAAAGAGTTCTAAAAAACGTTCTAAATGGCGATTTCTACGCAATCTCAGAAAGTACCCAACCTATTTCTTAAGTGATGGTTGAAAATTGATGATGACAGCCCTTCCTCCAACATAGGCTCTATTTCATGTCGGTGTCACTACCACCTAGGGGTTGCAGAAGCAAAAAACGTTCGAAATTGCGATTTTTGTGTTACTGAAAGGGTCCAGATACATGGAATTTGGCATGGTAGTTCTTTTTTAGATATAAATGATCTCTAAGAACATTTCTTAAAAATTCGAAATTTAAAAGGGGTGAAAATGCGCAAAAAGCGTTCTAAAAAACGTTCTAAATAGCGATTTTTACGCAATCTCAAGAAGTACCAAAACGATTTTAAAAATAATGGTGTCAAAATGATGGTGACAACCCTTGCTCCAATATAGGCTACATTTTATGTCGATGCCACTACCCCAAAGGGGGTGAAGGAGCAAAAAACGATCTAAATTGCATATTTTGTAATACTGCAGGGACTAGCAATTTGAAACTAGGCATGGTAGTTACTTATAAGATATAAATGAACTTTAAGAACATTTCCTAAATAATTCGAAATTTAAAAGGAGTGAAGATGGACGAAAAAAGTTCTAAGAAACGTTCTAAATTGCGATTTCTACGCAATCTCAGAAAGTACCTAACCGATTTCAAAAATAATGGTTGGAAATTGATGATAACAGCTCTTGGTCCAATATAGGGTCTATTTCATGTCGGCGTCACTACCACCTTGCGGTTTCATTTTAAAAAACTTTCTAAATTGTGATTTTTGTGATATTGAAGGGGCTACCAACTTGAAATTTGGCATGATAATTACTTATGAGATGTAAATGCTCTCTGAGAAGAGTTCCTTAAAAATTTGAAATTTAAAAGGGGTAAAACTGAACAAAAAGCGTTCTAAAAACGTTCTAAATAGCGATTTCTACGCAATCTCAGGAAATATAAACCGATTTCAGAAGTAATGGTTACAAATTGATGGTGACAGTCCCCGCAGCAACATAGCCGATATTTTACGTTGTTGTCACTACCACCTAGGGGTTACAGGAGCAAAAAATGTTCTAAATTGCGTTTTTTTGTATTACTGAGGGGTCTAACATTTTAAATTTGGAATGGTAATTACTTCAAAGATGCAAATGCTATCTCAGAATTTTCGAAAGAAAATTCCAAATTTAAAAGGATGAAATGAGCGAAAAGCATTCTATAAGCGTTCTAAATTACGATTTGTATGTAATCGTATGAAATACGAAACCGATTTCAAACATAATGGTTGCAAAATGATGGTGATAGAACCTGCTCAAACATAAGCTATACTTTATGTCGAGGGTTGCAGGAGAAAAAATCTTTCTAAACTGCGATTTCTACGGTACTGAAGAGGCTTGAAACTTTAAATATAGCACTGTAGTTACTTATCAAATATAAATGTCCTCTAAGAACAGTCGAAAATAAATTCGAAATTAAAAAGGGGTGAAGCGAAGAGAAGGAGCGAAAAGCATTCTAAAAGTGTCCTAAATTACGATTTCTATGGAATCTTAGGAAATAATAAACCGATTACAGAAGTTATTGGTTGCGAATCAAGGGTGATAGTCCCTAATCCTATACGGGTTATATTTTATGCCGGTGTCACTACCACCTGGTTGGCAGGAACAACAAGAAAGCCTTTAAAAACATCTAAATTCCGTTTTCTATACTAATCTTATAAAGAGGTAAAAATTGTTTATTTGTAGGAGGTAAGCTCTGGAACTACCGAACCGATTCCAAAAGTAATGGTATCAAAATGATGGTGTTAATCTAACTTAGAACATAGGCTATATCTTATGTCCGTGCCACTAGCCAAAAGGGGGTGCAGGAGAAAAAAAGTTTTAAAAATGCGATTTTTGCGTTACTGAAGGGCCTAGAAACATGAAATTGGAATGGCAGTTACTTATAAAATACTAATTATCTCTAAGGACATTTCTTAAAAAAATCGAAATTTAAAAGGGGTAAAAATGCACGAAAAGCGTTCTAAAAAACGTTCTAAATGAGGATTTTTACGCAGTTTCAGGAAGTACCAAACTGATTTAAAAAATAATGGTGTCAAATGATGGTGACAACCCTTGCTCCAACATAGGCCACCTTTTATGTCTGTGCCACTACCCCTAAAAGGGGTGCAGGAGCAAAAGAAAACGCTCGAAATAGTGATTTCTGTTGTTACTGAGTGCCCAGATACATGGGATTTGACATGGTAGTTACATATTAGATATATATTATCTCTAAGAACATTTCTTAAAAAATTAGAAATTTAAAAGGGGTGAAAATGCGCAAAAGGGCGTTCTCAAAAAATGTTCTAAATGGCGATTTTTACGCAACCTCAAGAACTACCAAACCGATTTCAAACATAATGGTGTCAATATGATGGTGATAACCCTTGCTCCAACATAGGCTACATTTTATGTCGGAGCCACTACCCCTAAAGGGGGTGCAAGAGCAAAAACATTAGAAATTGCGATTTATGTGTTACTGAAGGGCCCAAATACATGGAATTTGGCATGGTAGTTACTTATTATATATAAATGATCTCTAAGAACATTTCTTAAAAAATTAGAAATTTAAAAGGGGTGAAAATGCGCAAAAAGTGTTCTAAAAAACGTTCTAAATGGCGATTTTTACGCAATCTCAAGAAGTACCAAACCGATTTCAAAAACAATTGTGTCAAATTGATGGTGACAACCATTGTTCTAACACAGGCTACATTTTATGCCGGTGCCATTACCCACAAAGGGGATGCAGGACCAAAAAAAAAGTTCGAAAGTGGGATTTTTGTGTTACTGAAGGGCCTAGAAACATGAAATTTGGAAAGGTAGTTTCTTATAAGATATAAATGATCTCTAAGAACATTTATTAAAAAAATCGAAATTTAAAATCGGTGAAAATGCGCGAAAAGAGTTCTAAAAAAAGTTCTAAATGGCGATTTCTACGCAATCTCAGAAAGTACAAAACCGATTTCAAAAGTAATTGTTGGGAATTGATGATGACAGCCCTTTCTCCAATATAAGATGTACTTCATGTCGGCGTCACTACCACCTTGCGGTTGCATTTTAAAAAACGTTCTAAATTGTGATTTTGTGATACTGAAGGGGCTAGCAACTTGAAATTTGGCATGGTAATTACTTATGAGATGTAAAGGCTCTCTGAGAAGAGTTCCTTAAAATTTTTAAATATAAATGGTGTGAAAATAAGTGAAAGGCGTTCTAAAAACGTTCTAAATAGCGATTTCTACGCAATCTCAGGAAATATAAACCGATTTAAGAAGTAATGGTTTCATATTGATGGTGAAAGTCTCCACTCCAACATAGCCTATATTTTAGGTTGTTGTCACTACCACTTATGGGTTACAGGAGCAAAAAATATTTTAAATTGCGTTTTTTGTGTTAAAGAGGGGTCTAATATTTTAAATTTGAAATGTTAATTACTTCAAAGATCCAAATGCTTTCTAAGAATTGTCGAAAGAAAATTCCAAATTTATAAGGATGAAGTGAGCGAAAAGCGTTCTATAAGCGTTCTAAATTACGATTTTTATGTAATCGTATGAAATGCGAAACCGATTTCAAACATAAAGGTTGCAAATTGATGGTGGTAGAACCTGCTCAAACATAAGCTATATTTTATGTCGGTGCCACAACCCCTAGAGGATTGCATGAGCAAAAAACTTTCTAAATTGCGATTTCTGTGGCACAGAAGAGGCTAGAAATTTTTAAATGTAGCACGGTAGTTATTTATAAAATATAAATGTCCTCTAAGAACAGCCGAAAATAAGTTCGAAATTAAAAAGGGTGAATCGAAGGGAAGGAGCGAAAAGCATTCTAAAGGAGTCCTAAATTACGATTTCTATTAAGTCTCAGGAAATAATAAACCGATTACAGAAATTATTGGCTGCGAATCAAGAGTGATATTCCCTGATCCTATACGGACTATATTTTATGCCAGTTTCATTACCTCCTGGTTGGCAGGAACAACAAGAAAGCTTTTAAAAACATCTAAATTTCGTTTTCTATAGAATATTAGGATATACTAACCGATTTCAAGGTTAATGTTGGCAAATTAATGGTGACAGTCTCTGTTTCAACATTTTTCTATTTGAACTCTATTTCGGCATTTTATGTTGGTGCCATTAACACCAGAGAGGTGGTAGACTGTTAGACAAGAAGCTTGGAATTTGACATGATGGTTCATTTTAAGATATAAATGTGTTAAGTTGGTTTCTAAAAATTTCAGAACTTCAAATGAATACGGAAATGAGCAGAAATGTCTCAAAATACTTTCTAAATTATCATTTATTTGGAATTTGTTTTAGTTCTTCTTATTAATTAAAATCTCATTTCTGTCTACTGCACTTTTATAATGAAGTTTAGTCAAATTGTAACTAAATTGGTAATTTTTGAATTATTACAAGAAGTGTTCTTCTAATAAAAAATCGTCATGCAAATATCACTTGGCATATTTCAACTATTACGCGAGCAAAGCCGCGGGGTTTGCTAGTCTATAGAATATTAGGAAATACCAACCGATTTCAAGGTTAATGTTGGCAAATTAATGGTGACAGTCTCTGTTTCAACATTTTTCGAGACATTCTATTTCAACTCTGTTTCGGCATTTTATGTTGGTGCCACTAACACCAGAGAGGTGGTAGACTGTTACACAAGAAGCTTGGAATTTGACATGATGTTAATTTTAAGATGTAAATGTGTTAAGATGGTTTCTAAAAAATTCGAAACTTCAAATGAATACTGAAATGAGCGTATGAAATAAGCATAAAAGTCTCAAAATACTTTCTAAATTATCATTTAATTGAAATTAGCTTTAGTTCTTCTTATTAATTAAAATCTCATTTCTGTCTATTGCACTTTTATAATGAAGTTTTGTCAAACTGTGGCATAATTTGTAATTTTTGAATTATTTCAAAAAGTGTTCTTCTAATAAAAAATAGTCATGCAAATATCACTTGGCATATTTCAATTTAGGCGAGCAAAGCCGCGGGGTTTGCTAGTTTCCTATAAAAAAATAAAAAAAAACACAATGAAACAGAAAAGCAATACCAGGGAAATCATTACTACACTACATTTTAGTAATTACATTTTAAAACAGAGGAAAATGGTGGATAACTACACAGACGAAAAGTAAATAAGACATTTTTCTCCAACATCCAGTATACTGACGGTACTTATAAGTATTACCGAGTAATTCAACTGTTAAATACATACACCGTTCACCTAAAAATGCTAGTCAAACTGTATTCTCAGATCATAATAAACACATAAAAAAGCCAACACTTATCTTATATCATTTACTGTGTTTGCAGCAATAAAAAGGCGAGTGTGACAATTTGTACAAAATGTCGGCACAAAACCCATTGTCTGTGTCAAAGATAATCTCCTTCCTCGCTAAAATAACAAACCTAGAACTACTGCTTCCATGTATCCGGATAAAGTGGAGTTAAAAGAGTGTTTTTGCAAAGTACCATTTGATTATTAATAATATTCACTACGGGATGACAGTTTAAAGCGAGTGGTACTTATAAGTACCGTCAGTATATAAAGAGTTAAATAGAATCTTTCTATAAAACTATATATGAAAATCACTTGAAATATCAAACTTACTTAATATTTGCTAAAAGTGATAAAAAAACATTTATATGGCAAATAAATACTCTTATTTATTCAGATCGACATGTTTCATCGCTCTGACATCCACCTTTTCAAGATCTATAATGATACAAATATTTTCGTAAAAAAAATTAAATCGAAAACTAGTAAACAAAATTCACGCGATCTCATGCAAAATGAAATTAACTGCAACATTAAAAATGGATATTTGTGAGCGTGAATTACTTTATACTATTGTTTCATTATTCTACAGAGCATCTCTTTCCAAACTTTAGGAGCTCCGTGGAGGCTGAATCCTTGCATATATTATCACAAGGCAAAAATATCTGTTGATTCTTGGATAATGGATGGTAAATAAAATCTTAATGGATAAATTATCCTACTGCTTTTTAAAAAGTTTTAAACATGGAACTATTTAAAATCTGAAAAGAGATACTCTTCAGAATAATGAAACAATAGTATAAAATAATTCACGTTCACAAATATCCATTTTTTATATTGCAGTTAATTTCATTATGCATGAGATCCGGTAATTTTTGTTTGCCAGTTTGCAATTTAAATTTTTTTTTTGCGAAAATATTTTTATCATCATAAATCTTGAGAATGTCGCTGTCACAGAGATGAAACATGTCGATCTGAATAAATAAAGGTATTTATTTGCCTTGTAAAGGCATTTTTATCAATGTTAGCAAATATTTTGAATCTTTCTAATAAAAAATATTGGCGCCAGACACATTGGAAATGCCAAGGAGTACACGTAGGAATTAGATATTTTGAAAAGATGGAATGCAGACACTATCCATTGTAAGGCCATTTAGGTTCTCGAAGATTTTATACTCTGTGCTACTATTGAAGAATATAGTGAATTGGTGAAAATGAAATAAAGAACGAAAACCATGCATCATGCATAGATTATTAAAACTTTCCAATATCAACAGAATATTATTTTTAAAAATATCCTACAATGAAATGAAATATCAAAATAAGCAACTTAAAGAAACATATAGCTCATTACACACCCATTTTCAGTAATTGCTATCCATATCCGGTAATGCGTGAAAATTCCTTCGAATAGCCCTGTATGCCATGTATAAAATTTATACACTACACCTAGTGCACTTAAAATTAGATCTTAAAAATTGCATACCATCAACCAGAAGTACTTTGGTCCACTTTTCCTGGTTCCACTAACATTTCCATTATTAAAAAAATATGTATTATTTTTCAACGTCGAAGTTGGGTTGTAAACAATTAACATGAAACAATGAAGCAAACTGTATAGTTTTAAAGAGGCAATTTTTTATTATTTTATTTTTTAACTATCTTTAAAGTTTGGGAACAAAATAGCCCCTGCTAGGGGCTCACTTAGTTTCATATAAATTGAATACATTTCATATGTTGGACTATTGAAACCCTCTTACAATAGGATCTGCTAATGAATTAAAATTGCAAACTGGATAAACAAATGTGGTTTTTTTTTTTGTTTTACATTTAAACACAATATACCAATTGTAAATATCAAAGACACGATAAACAGTTTTCGTCATGTTATCCTCATCAACTGATATAAAAACAATTAATGTAACATTTTGATACAATAACATTTGAAAACAATGTTATTTAAAACATTTTTAAGAGATTTGGTTGTATAAAAGTAATTTCTAAGTTACTGAAGCTACTTCGGACACAACCAGGTCTGGCACGAAGTAGCCCCGGAAAACTAGTTTTCATGTTAGCTTTATAAATACGTAAACATTTCCTGTCAAAATAAAAGGTTAAAGGAAAAATATGCTCACACATGGGTGACAGGTTACTAAAGGTAATATTTTGATACTTGCCTTATTTTTAGTTCTTATCCAGATGGTTTCACAATAGAAAGTGTGGGGAATTAAAATCTACACATGAAAACAGTTGTTTACAAACACATCCAGTATTGCCACTAACAAAAAATTAAGTTACCCCAAACTATTCAAATATCCTATAGTAGGGTATGAAATATTTTTCATGGAAAAACTCTAAATTGCCTTGCATTGTTTGTTCAATACAAGGAATAAACACTTTTTTTTATGTGATGGACCAAAGTAAGGAACAAAGTAGCCTCGGTTGGCGGTACCGCAACGGAAAACGCGCTTTTTGAAAATATCGATTTTGTCATTCCTGTAACCAAATTATTTTGTGTGTTTCATTAAAACGAACGATAAATTCTATTCACTCGACAGTCTATAGAAAGATGTTCAGTGCTTGATCTATAGATAAGATGCCCATTATGTTTGAAGTATATAACATTATTAAAATGTATCGCGAATGATTTTTCCACATAGCTCATAATATAATGGAATTGTTTTGTGCGTCCCTGTAAACAAACCATAAATGCTACTTATTCTACAATCCTTAGAAAGCATTCTAACGAAAGCTCACTAACGAAAATACCCAACTTTCAGTTCTGGATTTTGACGAGTGTGGTGCCGTTCGAAATCTCTTGTCACGAAGATCAAGAAATGTAAGGAACTATACTCCCGAATTAAATAATTTGCGAGATATTGACACTTTTCCTGTTTCTGAAGAAGTTAAATAAAGAAGGGGAAACAGCATGAAAAAGCATCCTTCAAAAGCTATCGAAGACGGGAATTCTGTCTTACAATTAACCATGATAGTGTTCTATGTAAAAGTTTTGAAAACACAAGTTTTTTCGACACCAGACACACATAATGAAGGGCATTTATTATTTGACAGTCAGTGCAGGTGTATTAAGACTGTTCTCAAATCCAAAAGGGCAACTTCATGACATAAATTTTAATTTATTTTTTGCGCGGAAATGCATGAAACTAGTAACTGTTGCTGTTTAGAAACTATCTAACCGAACTGGGGTTTTTTTCATTTTGTTTTTTCTTTTTTGTTTTTTGTTTTTTGTTTTTGTTTTTGCAGACGCAGTAGAGTTTTCAAAAAATATTGTCAAAGTGAACGTTTTGGACCAAATTTCAGTGCGAAATAAGAATAACCGATCAAGAAAGGGTGAAAAAGTCTTTGCATGTGATCAAAATCGCTTATAACTCAATAAGTAGTTTATTTATTTAAAAAATGTAAAAAACAGTTCAATTCTAAATCTGTTCCATAGTCAGGCCTTCCAATATTATGTCTTTTCGTTAAAAAATGAATTTGTAATTGTTTCAAAACGTTTTGCGCTTGTTGATCAGAGCAGTTGAGAACAGCCTTAAGTAAGAGTGAAGCATACATGTTTTTCTAATGGGAAGACTGGATCTGTGTTTCACATTAAATCTTTTTGGAAAGCACACTCACGCACTGCATTGCACCTAGGTAAAAATAACTGGTTGTAGGCCAAATGATGTATTTTTAGTATGCTTTGTATAATAACAGTGTAAAGGTCACAGCAAATACTTCGATGGGCTGTTGAATATTCACCTACTTTCATTACCAAGTAATTGTGTCTTGCAAAAAGTAAATATACAGTAATTGAAGCTCTTTTGTCGATTCAGCTAGAAGAATGATTGGCTATATAGCAGAATCTAGATTTTCGAGGCTCAAATTAGCTCTGTTTGGGAAGTTCATCTGTTCAGTACCAGGATAGCATTCACATTACCACACTATCGTGAAAATCACTGTCATGATTAATTATAAGACAAAATTCCTGCTTTTGATAGTTTTAGTAGGAATCTCATGCTGTTTTTCCCTTCTTTATTTCTCTGCTTACGAAACAGAAAAGGGCCCATATTTTGTAAACTATAGGATTCGGAAGTATAGTTATTGTACATTTCTTGCAGCTTGTGACAAGAGCTTTCGAACACTCGAGAATATTCCCTAGTCAGTGATGCATACCAATCTCATCATGTTTGAAATATTGTAGTATCAATTAAATGCACTGCAACCGATTTTTTCTAATGCATCATAATGTAAAAGAATTCTTTTATGTGTCTTTGTAAACTTACTATTAGGGCAAGTCACTAAGTAGGTCACAAAATCCAATAAAAAAAAGGAAACCAAGATATATACTTAAAAGGCATGTTTATTTCTCTATATGATCGACATTTGCATTGATACATTTGTCCTATCTCTTTATGCGTTTTCTAATACCTGCTGCATAAAAGTCTTTGGACTGCACTCACAGCCATTTGTGTACCTCACATTCAACGTCTGCATCAGTCGGCGGTAGGCTAAACCATGTAAACACTTGGTTGCAGTTGCTCATGCTGTCTATTGTTGTTCACCTGTCAGCTCTAACCATTTCCTCAACCTTCCGCACCGTTTCTTCTGTCGCAATCTCAACAAGACGACCACTTCGTCCTCCGTCAACAACTTTTGAACGCCACTGCTCATCTTGTACAACTGTTGTCTCATAAATTGGAAATTGACATCTTGCAGTGGACAGTGCTGCCGCCTATTGGCATATTTGGAAACAATTTACTACTAATATCCGACCTCTCATATGGGTTTGTGACTTACTTACTGACTTTCTCTCGTATAAATGCTACGCATATCTTTTTCAATACCAAACATTCTATATAGTAAACCGCAATAATATATAAAAATTTCATAGCATTCCTAGCATATTTACGAGAGTTAGATCACAGAAAAGCATAAGGTAAACTGACAAACCGCATTTATAAACACTTTTCAACTATATTGTGAAGTGTTAAAAAATATTGCAGAAGAAGTATAAAAAGTTTTAATATGATAGAACTTTAATCACATCAAAAGGTTAAATTACCCGCAAAAAATAATATTTTAAATATCAATTTTGAAACAGAAATTGCAAGCTAAAATAACATTTTTTAAAGGAAAAAAATTTTATATATCGTACAAAATATACTATATTATACTGCAATAATATAATCAGTTTTGCTTTTAGTAAAATATTTTATGTGGAAATGAAATATCATGAGCAAACAAATTTTTTTAACCTCAACTCCACAAAGTTATTTTAAAATCTTGATCTGATAATAAAATTGTCAATACTCTTCATGCGTCTTTTGAAATATAATGAACGAATACAAAAAGAAAACAAAATAAATAAAGCATTGTACATAAAATATATAATAAGTTTCAAAATGGAGGAAATTCATGTTGCTTCTAACGATCTGTTTGTGAGAAGGGCCGCGGCTCCGTTGTCCACTATGTATTCGCAGATGCATCATTCCAAATGAAACACTACTCCACACACGGAAAGATTCGAACTCTAATATATAATCTTCAAAAAACCCTGCTAAACCCTAATAACCATACCGGTGAAAAGAAAATTATAATATCCTCAATCAAAATTTCTCCTTCATAAATAAGCTTTTTCATCTCTTGAAACAGCCACATCTAATCTCAAAGTGTCTCGACCAACTGAAAGCGTATATCCGATTCAGCGTGATTAACGTATACATATCACTGTGCCTTCAATTCATTAATTTCATCGTGTCATCAACATGATTCAAGCAACACGTCCAATTCAGCGTTTTCCAACTATTGTTTCAATATATAATTAAACAAAAACCTGATTTGCAGAACAAAATAAAAAAACAAAATTTATTTTCTATAATGCTTAAGCCCGAGAAGGGGCAGATATTAAGATATTTCATTTAGTTAGTTCTACATTTATTGTTAAATTTTTGTAACAAATAATTTAAACCAATTGAACATTAAAAAATAAAAATGAAATTCATACAATATAATACTTTAAACACCTTAAATTCTTAGATTCCGTTCAAATGAAATTGAAATAAATCTTAGACTTTTTTAAAGTTTTGTAGTACTGGATCCGAAAATAATATTAATTTTTCCAGACTATTTTTAAAGTTTTGTATTTAGCATGCATTTTATCATTTTATGTACAATCGTCATAAACATTACACAAAATCTGCAATACAAATATTTTCAATTAAAAATGGAAGAAGTCTAAGATTTATTTCGATTCCATTTGAACGGAATCTAATTTTTTAGGGTGTTTTAAGTATTATATTGTATGAATTTCATTTTTATTTTCTAATGTTCAATTGGTTACGAATGGTAATTCATACAACGAATTGAATGAAATATCTTAATATCTGCCCCTTCTCGGTCTTAAACAATTTAGGAAATAAATTTTGTTTTTTTAAATTTGTTCTGCAAATCAGGTTTTTGTTTAATATGTCAATATTTTTAATAACTACTGCATTCAGACGAACACATTTCAAAATTAATGGAGGGTATCATCACCAGGCTTTGATTTATGCGATATCGCATCACAATTTGTGATGCAATTTACCTATGTGTAATTCAAAATGTTTCACCAGTGAAGCAATGCAGGTTGCTGTAGTTTGGTCAAAAATTACAATCTGCACTTAAAAAATCTGCTTGAAAATGTCATTTTTATTTCCACTATGACGCCATATTCATATTATTTTTAATTCTTTAGAAAAAACTATTTCAGTTTCTTCAGTTTCCTGTTTCACGTGAAAATCATTCAACTAAAAATAGACAAATTATTATTACGGCTTTTGAATTATTTACAACAATGAAGGGAAAGTGTTAAATTTTATTAGAAAATGTCCGTTGATTCTCAATGAAAAAAGCGAAATTTGGAATTATTAAGAAAAATATTTGAATAATGTAAATAAAAATTAGCCCATGTTACTCTCTAGATTATAATCCACCTATATGCAAGGGCATTTTATGATTCGTTTTGACCCTGACGTCAGGCAAATGTTTTTACACTTTGAATTTATAATATTACTAGCAGCTTAACGCCCGCTACGCTGGTCAGTTTTTCTAAAGAAACCTTCAATCAAACGAAATATATATGTGAATTTGATCATGCGTTTTAAAGCAATATGGACATTTACCTGGAATGCCCAATCTAATTGGTGAAAATAATATGAAAGTTATTACGCTATTATATCTTTTGAGCATACATAATTTAGGCTGTTAAGAGCCAACTTCTTTCGTTGACCATTTAGTGTAGTATTCGGTGAAGAACGATAGAACACTATGTAATATACTAAAAGGGTTCATGAAAAATTATCAATGCAAGTCTCATCAGAATCTGTTAATTGGACATACTGAAAGGGCTAATCGTTCATAATTTGGTTCGCCTGATTCTAAATCATTCAGCCTTAATTCTATAATCAAGCGACCTGACAACCAATCAACATCAAACGAATGATATGTGCTTTATACTAAAACATTCACTGAAAAATTAACTAACCGAGCAAAGTCCATCGAAATCCACTTAGCAGGATCCTTTAAACTGGAAAATGTATCAAAACATTTCATAAAAATATCCCAATTAACAGTTTAAATCCCGTGAAAATTTATTCAGCGAAACCTTAAAAAAAAGCCAATCTTTGCCGAAATTTATTTCATTTGATTTAGATCTTTACCCATAATTATTTAATTAAGCAACGTAGAACATTATGTTTTGTACTAACATCTTTTCTGTAAATTATCTAACAATGTAAGCCCCATCAAAATCAATTCAGTAGAGTAAATTTAAAAGCGGCCGGAATGAAATTTTTCTTTGCATTTTATATACATTGAGATAGTTACATATAGCTATCATAATCGCGTTAATCTGATTATAGAACTCTCAGGGATGTAGGGGTAGGTATACGTCGCATCATTTCTTGATTTTTAAAGAAACTCTTCACAACTTCCATAACTATAGCCAATCTTTGCCGAAATTTATTTCATTTGATTTAGATCTTTACCCATAATTATTTAATTAAGCAACGTAGAACATTATGTTTTGTACTAACATCTTTTCTGTAAATTATCTAACAATGTAAGCCCCATCAAAATAAATTCAGTAGAGTAAATTTAAAAGCGGCCGGAATGAAATTTTTCTTTGCATTTTATATACATTGAGATAGTTACATATAGCTATCATAATCGCGTTAACCTGATTATAGAACTCTCAGGGATGTAGGGGTAGGTATACGTCGCATCATTTCTGGATTTTTAAAGAAACTCTGCACAACTTCCATAACTATAGCATTCTAGTATATATCCTTTGTCTGTAGCGTATTATCCTCCAATTTTCTTTACTATACCACTGAGAACTTTTTCCGCATAGCTTCGCAACTAAACAATTTTGAAAGATATGATAAATATTGAAAAAATCCCTGAAATATTATCTAACTGTGCAACTGTCATTAAAATCCATTCAGTAAAACTTGGAATCTTTCCTAATCGAGTTCACCTAATTTTAGAACTCCCGTAACTATTACTAAGCAACTTGAAACGATGGTTTTTACATTAAACTATATATAAACGAAATTTACTATCTAATAGTGTAAGTTCTGCAAAAGTATGTTCAGTAGAATCTGAGTTATAATCAATCGGAATGAAATGGGAATTTACGCTTTACATATAGTAATATAAGCCTTCGCCCGCTATGCTGGCCGGTTTCTCCAAACGAAACTTTAATCAAATAAAATATATCGGTGTATTTGATATCGTATTTTATAGCAATAAATACATTTATCTCCAATGATCATCCGCGTTGCTGAAAACAATATGAACGCCATTACTGTGTTACATCTTCTAATGTCTGAGACAAAATTTCGACTGTTATAAAGCAAAACTTTTAGTTGATTATTTATAATTCAATATGAAAAAGAACGGAAGAACAATATGTAGCATATTAAAATCCTCCCTTAAAATCAAAAAATGCAAATCTCATCAAAATCCGTCCAGTAAAACCTTCTAATAAGACTAATTTTCATAATCGGGTTCACCAGATAATACAACATTCAGCTATAAATCTATAGCAAAGCAATGTAGTTATATACTAAAATCTTTCTTGAAAAAATATCTAACAACAGTGTTAATTAACTCAGTAGAACCTTTTAAAAAGGCTAATATTTCAAAATTGGGTTCACTGATTAAAGAACTTTCGCACATAATTCTATAACTGAGCAACGTAGAATAATATGTGTTATATATGGAACACTTTCTTAAAAATTTATCTAACAATACAAATCTTCTCAAAATTCATTGAAAAGAACTCAAGTTATAAGCGGTCGGACCAAAATTGCCCTTTTTATTTTATATTTGAAGTTGGTAGTTAACTATATCTTTAATAATCAAGTTAACGCGATTGTAGAATTTTCAGGAATGTAGCATAGACTATAGGCCGTAGACCTTCTGTATTTTTTAGAAAATCTGCACTCCATAGCTATAACATATATACTCTCTAATATATACCCTCTGCCTGCAGATTTTATCCTACTTTTTTTCAACTACACCACTGAGAACTTTCCTCATAGTTCCATAACTAAAAATATAGAATGACATGTCAAATATTGCAACAATCCCTAATATTACCTAACTGCGCAACTCCAACCAAAATACGTTCAGTAGACCTTTAAATAAAAGGTAATCTTTCACATTCGGGTTCACCTAGTTTTGGAACTTTCTCTTGTAATCTAATTTTCTGCAATCTGATTTGTTGTCAAGTTTGTGCTTCAGAAAAACAATAATAAGAAGTACCATCCATGCAAGAAGTATCAACCATGCACAAAAAATAATCTAACTAACAGTGTAAGTCTCATCAAAATACATCCAGCAAAACTCAAATTATAAACGGGTGGAAGGAAAAGCAAATTTGCGTTTTATATAATTATAGTAGATGTATCTTTCATAATTGCGTTCACCTTTCTGTGTAGCTTTTCCAATAGCTCTATAACTAAAACTAAGCAGCGTAGAACGCTGTGTGTATACATAAAAACCGTTCCAAAAACATTACCTAACTAATAGTGGCATATCCTATCAAAATATTATAAAGAATAGGAATAAAATGCAAATTTCCTTTTTAAATATGTAGTAGATGATGATGATACGATTTTCTGTAATAAAATTCATCATGAAGTTTTCTCTTCATACATAAACGATGCTTTCAACATTGTAATTAATACACCAATTTAAGAAATATTCGATCACGGAAGATTAACCAGAAATTCCATGAACAACTACCCAAAGAAAGGTGATATATGGCTTTTGTGATACTTTTATGTTAGCCGGGAGCAAGTAATAAATTAACAAAGATTGTTTCCATATCTTATTATTATTTTATTATTTGAATTCAAAATAAAAACATTTCACTCATTTCATTTATAATACATGCTTTACACTAATGTCATTGAAAAAGATGAAAAGTGAAACAATAGGAAATAATGCCATAACTTAAAACAAAGAATTGTTTTTAATTTACATACGTGAAATGTAACTACTGCTATTGGCGATTTTAAAAATGCTAATGGCAATATTTACATACGGATACGGCTGAAATAAAAGTACCCATTTTTTCTTCTTATCCAGGAGCAAGTGATAAATCGCGATGTATTATTTCAATTCCAATTTCTTCCACTGAAAAAAGTAATACTTACGCATTACTCGGACCATGAGATAGATCGCCAAAAATGGTTGCCATTTGCCAATCTTGTTTATCGTTTGCCAATTACGTTCAAAAAAAGTAATTTAACATTCTTAAATACATAATCTTCTTAAAAATGGCAAATTATTTTAAGTAAATAAATAAATAAAATATATAACATAAAATTACATACTATAAACTATATAAAAGAATATATAATAATAAAATTTATTTAAATCTGTACTAAATAAACTATCAAATGGTCCAAAAATAAGGGTTGCTGTAATTAATGCCATGCTTGGCGCAGTTGTATCTGGCATGGCCCGGATGTAAGTACCACAGAATTTTTAAAGTCGTACAAACATTGCTTTCATTTTTAAATATTTTCATTTTATAATGTTAATTTCTAAGTGGATCGCTTCCTTATATTTTAAATAAGATCAATGTATTTTTTCTTTTTTTCAAGAGGTTTGTATTTATTATTTTTTTTTTCAAACTCATATTGCCGTTTTAATTTCTTAACCAAAAGAATTGACAAAAAGATTTAATTTGAATTTCTTCCGCTGCTACAGTAACTGATATACAATATGAATGAATATGGATGAATTATCACTTGTCTTGTAATGTTCGATATTTCGAGGTTTTGGCGCCAAACACATTGCCAAATTAGAAAAATATGAAATATTACACGAACTATTGGACTTAAAAGAGTTTGGTTGCTACCATTCGATTCAGCTTACAAAAATACACCAAAATATATCATCAGTTGAAAACTAACTATAAAAAAAGATTTTTAAGGAATTTTTTAAAAGTTCGTTCTCTTTTTTACCACCCTTGGGGGTGGAATTTTAGAAAATCCTTTCTTAGCGGCACTCTTTGTCATAAGAAGTATTTTTACCCCAATTTTCAAGATTTTAGGTTCAGTAGTTTTGACTGCACGTTGATTAATACAAAATCCAGACTTTCTTTTATATATATAGATTAGAATTAGCAAAGAATTAAAAATTTGTGGCATCAGGGACAAAAAGGTGGGAAGAAAAAATGAAAAAGTTATGAGCTCCATAGGCTTTTCTATGTTAAATTAACATTGAGAAGTGACACTGGAAATAAGTAAGTATTGCGCTGCCGCGCAATACTTAAAAATGTGGCAATCTTCAGTTAAAAAATTTCCTTTGTGCTTCTCAATTCATCCATTTCAACGTTCCAACAATTCGTTTTAATAATAAGAATCAAAACTAGAATCAAAGAACATATAGCAGACATCAAATACATCAGAAAAACCACGGCTTTTGCCAGACTATGCAGCGATGAATCTTTACAGATGTATTTTTAAAATATCAAGTTAATTTATACATCAAGATTTTATTTACCATCCATAATCCGAGAATCAATAGAGATATTTTTACGCAACAAGTATATTTGCAATGATTCAGTGTCCCTTGATTTACCTAAAATTTGGAAAGAGATGCTATTTAATTTTAGTAACAATAGTAAAAATTAATCCACGCTCGCAAATAGCAAAGATAATTTTATTTTTATTTTAAGTTTTGCAATGTTTTTCATTATGCATGTTGTCTCGTGACATTGTTTACCATGTTATCTTTTTTAATTATATGAAAATTAATCCACGATCGCAAAAAGCTAATTTAATTTTAATTTAATTTTATATTTGCAATGTTTTTCATTATGCATCATGTCTCGTGACATTGTTTACTATGTTTATTGTTTTTAAAGTATGCGAAAATATTTTCTATCGTGAATGATTTTAAAATGTCGCCTTTTGTGTGATGAAACGATCGTGAATCATAATAAAGATATTTTATCACTAGCACTAGGCTCGGCCCCCTACGAGCTACGCTCGCCAACCTCCGTTCAGACACCGAAGTCTCTAAAAGCACGCTAATTTGATTGGCTTTAAAAAGATTTTGAAAGATTGAATTATAATTTAAAAAACAGTGGCGATCTCCCTATAAATGGGTTTCTATTCATTTTCCTTCGATTGGAGAATTTTAAGGAAATATCAACTGCTGTTAAAAGATACAAGGGCTGTTTTCGTCTTTGGTTAAATAAAATCAGTTAAACATTTCAAAATAAGCTAATATAATAAGCAAACCTGCATCACATGCAATTATATTTTATAAATATCAATGCCTTCTTTTGACGGAAACGGTACAGAAGGTTAACGAATCTTAACTAAACCATTTAAGCAATTTCTTTATTTTCTGCTTCACAGATTTTTCTCTTTCAAATCATATTTTTTGTTGATGACACTTCATTTTCAACTTGTAATCTTTTTTATTTTTATTACATTACTAAACAATCGCTCGAAAGCAGTCTAAACACCTTCAATAATATTAATATTAATCTTATTAATATAATCTCAAAATATCAAATTAATGTCTCGCGCAATTTTTAAATTTAAACTGTTTTGCAATATTACTTTTTGTTCATTTTACGTAATAAGTGTAATGTGACGTAAATGTGGCGTAATTTCTCCTATTTAAGACATCTAACGCATGTTAATGAATTTATTATTTTACAATATCCTTATAAAATTCACGTGTAAATATAGTTTTCATGAAGTAATTTTCAATAAGTTCCTGCTTTTCACACGTACTTATTTAATTCTAATTTGAAAGTTTTTTTCTGTTAATAATAATCACGTGTAAATAAATTTTTAATTTGAAGCAAACATTATTATTTGTGCTGTTTATACAGTTGGCAACAGTTTAAATTAATACCATTTCCTAAAATAAGTAAAAAATACCTCTCGAAATGCTGAAAATTTGAAATTAAAATAGAAATAAAACCTCAAAACATGAGTCAAATTAAAAAAGTGAATGCAGTCTGCACATCGGGAAATTCTAACATATAAAATGATGTAAAAATGAATTAATTCCCATGTATAGTTTTTGCTACTGTAAAACTTTTTTAATGGAACGATTTTGTGCAACTTTAGCATTAAATATCTCTTTAAATAATTATTCGATTTGAAAGCTGTCTGCATCAGCGTGTTTATCAAACATTTCTCTATAATACCGCCGATTTTCATATTTTTGTATGCAGTATTTTTCTTAATATTAACGCAGAAAGACTTCCGGTCACAAAAAATTCAAAACCGGCGGCGGCGGTGACAGCATAAGTTACTTTTTTTTTAGAATAGAGAGATTATTTAACTTAATAAGAACCAATTCAAAATATGTCAATCTTCGAGTAAATTATTTTCAATTTGTTCTTAGTCAATCTTCAGTCCAATATGTTCCTCTGCGGTTTTCAATTCATCCAAGTGTAATGGCCTACAATGTGTGACAATCCTCATTTTTTATGGATTTCAACAACATAGCTCACATAGAATTTCTATTCATGATGTTAGCAAACTATAACTATTCAACACCAGCGATTTTCAAATAAATCTTCAAACAAAGCAAAAAATTACATTCATAGATAATTTTCTGGATTCTTTTTCCACATCACAATCAAATTTGTTATTTCTCAAAGATTTTTTATAAAGATCAAAGAAATACAAACTAAAATCCTGCAATGGGTCGGATAACCCAATTTTACCCGATGATAACTTAATTCTTTGAAGGTCAGGTTCGTTAAGGACTGACTTTAAATGTTTCGGATTCTGATTGGTTTCAGGTTAGGTTCTGACTCTTTCGGATCGGGTTCGGATTCACCCAATTAAAAAAAAAAATCTGAATATTTTTCGAATACAAAAATTAATATTAATGAGTGTATATGTGTTCATTTGCATTTTAAAAAGGTAAAATTTATATTAGAGATGTAATAGTAGACAATTTTTCCATAGTTATATTAAAATACAGATTGATTTTCTTTCACTTCGGATTCGCGTTGGGCTCTATGTTGACGAAATTGTTTTTCTCGGGATTAGATCGGGTACAACGCAATCCGCTCTGGACTCTAATACAAATTACAGTCGCAAAAAAAATAAACCGAAATCTACTGTAAGCTGAAGTGATTGAACAAAGAAATGCTTTTATTCAATTTGCCTGATGAAAAACAAGTAGCAAATTTTCGTGCTTGTCAAGAAATGAGATTCAAAATGGACATCAAAAATAGCGTAACTATAAAAGGTGAAAGAAATTGCCCCCGGATATTGTATGTAAATGTCAAGCAAGGCGATAAGTTCTAGTTCTTTCAGAGGAAAAAAAATATTTTTGATTATTTAGAATACCGTAACAGAATTCAGATGATTTAAGCCATATGTTCATAAATATTTTGTTTGTAATATGTATCACTTGAGCATTTTCATAGAGTGCAATGCTGACGCTATTCATTGTAACATCATTTGTGTTCCCTGAATTTTATACTCTTTACAATTATTTAAGAATGTAATGAACAGGTGTAAAATGAAAGAAAAGTATTGCAAAAGAAGCATAAAAAGTGATGTAACCGAAATAATAGTAAAAGATAAAATCACAACACAAAATAATATTGTAATTCAAAATTTGAAAGCATAACTTCAAGAAAAAAAATCAAAACATTTGTTATACATCTTACGAAATAATCTAGATTCTGTTTCAATAATGCAATCAGTTTTGCTCTTAATAAAATATTTTATATGAAAATGAAATAACATAAGTTTACAATTTTTTTTTTTTTTTTATGTCTCCACGCCTAAAGGTTATTTTATAATCTTCATCCGGTACAAAACTGTTAATACTCTTCATGCTTCTTTGAAAATATAATGCACAAAACACGAAAGGAAGCAAAATAATGTATTGCATGTAAAGTACAAAAAATTTTAATATGAGGGAAATTTATATGGCTTCAAACAATAGATCAACCCTCAACAATACTACTAATATAAACCAATTTTAAAACGAATTTTAAAATGAAGCAGAAGATACATTCATAGAACGTTTTCTAGGTTCCTTTTCTATACCATAATAAAATTTGCTTTTTCTCAAACGTTTTTCATAACTACCAAAGAAGTTCATATTACTATCTCTAACAAGAACGTAAAATCGTGCATCCAGAATTGATTATTAAACATTTTCCAACACTTTCAGAATATTTTAACAAATTTTTACTATTTAATAATTTAAGAGATGATGTATGTCTCATTAAACAATTGGAAAAACGCATAACACATTTAAAAACATAATTTCAGGAATTACCACCAGTATTCGGAAAAATATTCGAATTCTTTTGTGCAACTATGCATATGAAACTTTACAACATACTTATAGCTACTTAAAAGGTGACACAAACATATAAAAATATTATTTAATGCAACCTTGAGATCTTTCGAACACACACGCGTTCATTTTCAAAGGGAAAAGATGACTGGCTGAATAGAAAATAAATTTTAAAAACAAAAACAAAATAGTACGCATGCGCAAGCAAAGCTCAGTCCATTTCTCTGCAGAGGGGTGAAAAGATCAATTCATGTTATCAGGAGTTCTTGAAATGTTTAGGATATACTAAATCGCGGGAATATTATAAGAAAGGACATCGTTACAAACAGTATCACTCCTAAGTAAAATTTCAATGGATTCACGGATTATTGAAGAGTAATGGTTAGATGTTGAAATGATCATTTTAGCTTTTTCGAATTTTGTCTTAATATTTTCTTTTGGATACAATCTTGATAAAGCTGTACTTGGTTTGTTGAACTTGATATCAGAAAAGTGCTCTTTTAATCTTTCCTTAAATTTTCAAGATGTCATACCAATGTAAAATAAACTCTCATGTTGTTCTGTGCTGAATGAAATTATGTATATGATCGATAAATTTGTTTATATACTGCATAGTGTGTTAAAATGTAGCTCAGATAAGAAAAACATAGCACAGTTGAAAATTCCCATTCAGCGACTTCTGTCAATAAACGGAAATGTTCTGGAGATTTTTTGTGCTGTCCTGTGTGTGATCTACACAATTTATACACACCAAGTAATAGCAGAAAATTAGTGGAATTTAAAACATGCGTACCTCAAATGGAAATGCACTTCCAGCAATTATTTTTAATAGACAGAACTATAGCCGAATTCTTTTGTGTGTCCTTGTAAACAAAAGATGAATGCTATGCACACTATTTTCTATAGTAAGCCTCTTTTAGAGCACTTCAGTGACATGCATCAATTTCAATATTTTTGAAATAGTCTAATATCATTAAAATATACACCTAACTATTTTCCCCATAGATTGTAATGTAACGGAATTCTTTCGAGTGGCCCTGTAGACGAACTTTAAATTCTGCACACTTCATTTTCAGTACCAAACATTTCATAATAAATCTGAATAATGTAATATTAATTGCATGTCAGACCGAGCATATTTACACATGTCAGAGAACCGACAGACACATAGACGGCGGAGAGACAGGCAAACAGACAAGCCTAATTCATAAACACTTTTCAACTATGTTGAGAAGTGTTAAAATATCAATCCACTAAGCGACAATTTTTAACTTAGTATATTATAAAATTGGTACCTATAAAATTTTCAAAATTGAATTATTTGAGTAAAACAAAATTATCTATTAGTGGCATGTATCAATTCGTTTAACTAATCTCATAAAAGTATTTTTCAAGTATATATGTAAAATACTTTAAAGATGGACAAAGAAATACTTTCATTCCATTTGTCTGATGAAAAACAAAAACATTTTTTTTTTTTTTTTTGCGCTTGTCAAGAAGTGGCATTCAAAAATGACATAAAAAATGGGATAGATAAAAAAGGTGGAAGAAATTGCCCTCGTATATTGCATGTAAATGTCAGGAAAGACAAGTTCTATCGACGAAGAGGAAAAAATATTTTTGATTGTTCAGAATACCGTAAGAGAATTCAGTGAGATGTGTAGATATGTTAAGACATGTAGATATGTTCAAAAAGGCATTTTTTTAACTTTTTATCTTTAAGTGGAATTTACTTCATATGACGATTAATTAAATCACTTTATTATTTAAATCACCTTATTATATAGACACAGTTTAATAATTCCTTAGTAGAATTTTAGTGTTTGTTTTTTAAGTGTACTATGGGACAATAGGATTAAAATACATACTTATGGGCAGATTATGTAAATTTTAATTCTAGAAGAATTTTCGAAAATAAAATAAAAATTTTATAATGCTCCAAAATATATTAGCCCCGATATGCCATTTCTTTCGGCCAGCAATTAAAATGTCATCTCTAAAAAATAACGTTCCATTATATAAGCCAGCCGTAAAACAAAGCAGATATATCATTGTACGGGATAATCTCTACTGCAATTTTTTTAAACGTCTAAGCATCGCACAGTTTCAATTTTTATACCGTCGTATTTGGCGAGAAAAGTACTTTTAAATGCAATTTGTTTGAAAACTGAACCTCAATTTATTTTTGAGATATTAATTTTTTTGTAGTTTTTAACGCCATCTCTTTAATGTTGACAACAGAAGTACTTCATTTCTGTAGAAAGAAAAGTAAAAATAGTTGGAAAATAGTAGATTATTATATCTTTTTGTTGCCATTTTCCCATATCAACTCAAAAGCAATGTATAATTAAAATACGTGCTATTTTGAAATATATAAATGCATGATTTCTGATAAAACATGGAGCTATTATAAACTATGTTTAATTTTAGATATCTATATCAATGTCATAAACAAATAAAGGTATATGAATCATTAGATAGCCGATTTTTTTTTTCGAGTTTCTTGAATGACGGTATCGCGGTTTGTTGGATATGTGTGTAATTCTGTGATAGCGACGTCCTATGCATACTTTTCTGTAGATGGTGTTTAAGAACTGGATCGTAAATGTGACATTCTTATGCCGATATAAATGACGGTCTTTTATATAAAATAAAAGCATGTTTTTTTTTTTTTTTTAAGTCCTGAAACTGAAATATGTTTTGTACTATGTATATTTATATACCTATTTTTTTTTCATCGGGGGCGACACTAAATTCTGGGAAAGCAGAATTCCTGTTTTCTAGTTTTTGGTACTTAAAGAGAACTAAAGTAAATATAAGCATCTGTTACATTAGGTTCTTTCCGTCAAAAATTCCAAAACCCCCAGTATATCCAGCATAATCCCGAAAATCCCAAGTTTACTCCCTCCTTTAGAATCCCCTTGTTTTTTTCATTTCTACTCTTAGACGCAATATTAAATTAGAAAAACTATGTTATTTAAAAATCAAGAGACTAACACCTTATTTGAAATATAAACAAGCAAGAAAAAGTGCAATTGTTCCTGGCAGTCACCCTGAAACGGCAGATGTAAATTGATGGTTGATTGCGATTAAGACAAAAAAAATGTCTTTTTAACACTTTCCTACATAGTTGAAAAGTGTTTATGAATTCGGTTTGTCTGTCCGTCTGGCTGCCTGTCCGTGCTCTAACTCGCGTATATATGGCCCGATTGCCATGAAATGGATATATGTCATTGAGTATCACTATGGCATATTCGGTATTGAAAATGAAGTGTGTAGCGTTTACGGTTCATTTACTGGGACACTCAAAAGAATTCCCTATGGGGAATCATCGTTTGCGGTGTATTTTCAGCATATTACACTATTTTAAACATATTGAAATTGATATTTATCAATGAAGTGTAGTACAAGGTTTTTACTATAGAGCATGATGAGCATAGAATTTATCGTTCATTAACAGGGACACTCAAAAGAATTTGGCTACAGAAGAAAATAAACAATAATTGAACTATTCAATCCTACGAACAATAATTGCTGTAAATGCGTTTTGGTTGTGTATGCCTTTATAAATTTAATTATTTTTTAAATGTTACTTGGCGTGCATAAATTCTGTAGCTCATATACAAGGCTGCACAAAAGTTTTCAGCACCATCCGTTTATTGGCGGAAATTGCTGGATGGAAATTTTCAACTGTGCTATGCGTTTAAATGAACTAACTTTTAGAATACTATATAGTATACATACAAATAAATAGATCATATACAGGGCTGCACAAAAAATTGTATATTTTCCCGACAATTCATGGTAACAGCAAGGTCTTTTTACATCTTTTCTCATCAAGATAAAAAGTTTAAGTGCCCAATTTTCATAAGCAGGATATCACATTTTGCGCTACACATCGCCAAATTTCCAGCAATAGAACAGTGCACGAAAAGCAGACAAAGGGTCAATTTTTGTGAGCCAAAATGATTAGCCCAGAATCCAGCACCCGACAAAAAAACAATGAATAAATCGCGTGATGCCGAATGGTTGCCAGAAATAATGGTACTACAAATGTATATATCAGAGACGCCACCAAGCCGGCAATAAATTATCTAAACAAATGATTATGTTAAATGATTGCTACTTATAATTGCGAAATACTGAGAAAAGGCATAAGCTTTAACACAACTGACAAATAAATTTAACGTACATGAAAAGTAATTTAAAGACAGCCTTAATCTACTATCATTTTACATTATGATATATTATTTCAACGGACACTTTTTATTTAAGAAAAGAATGAGACTTGTTTATATCTATCGCGGGCGAAGCAAATGAAAAAGCGAAATAGCATTCATTGAAATCAAAGGCAGCTGCATCAACTTCTTCTGTTTTATTTTATTTTAACGGCCGCTGATGTTATTGGAAAAGCGATTATAAATCATGATGTGAAAATTACTGCACTCCATTATAGCGGTTATTGAAAGAAGGAAAAAAAACAACGAACAGATAAGATTCGAAATGGATTTTAAGCCTAGAGTTAAATAATGAATTTTAACATAACGAATGGTAAAAAAAACCGACATGTTTCAAAAGCCAAAATAAATGAATTAAATTAATTTTTAACAAAAAAAGATATGTGAGGGAAATCTGTCACAATCCTGTCGACCAATTTCGTCAAATTATACAAATCGCCAAACTATTCGCTAAATTATGCAAATGGAAGAATTTTGCTATTCCAAAATTTTAAGTTAGGAAAATTAATTAATTTAAATAAAAAAAAACCGCTAAGGAATATTACCTTTAATGATGGCATTCACTTATGATGTAGCGAAATACCAAATATAAAATTTAATTTATTCAAATAATTTCGGAGAAAATAATACTAAGAATAGTTTACTTATTTAAATGCGGAATTATTAAATTAAACCATAAAAAACAGATATTTTCAAGCTATTTCATTTGTAAATAAAATATAAGTACTATTTACCCGACTGAAAAGAAGGGTTATGTGTTTTACGCGTATCTGTGTATGTGGATTTCTTTATACCCTCGAAACATCCCAACGGCTGGATGGATTTTAATGAATGAGGTCTCTACCAATTCGTCTTAACGGCCCGATGGTTATAGGCTAAGTTTTGTTTTTATACATTCAAAATGGCGGCAGAAAAATACAAAATGGCGGTACAGACGAAAAAAATTACGCACCCTATTGAGTGGCATATCATTGGATAGGTCTTTCAAAATGAAGACGATGTTTCATTGACTATTTTACAGTCAGAAGCTCCATTAAAATATTATACAACCTGGAAGTTGTGTATGTAGGATCTCTAGCTTTACTGCAACTCTAACCATCATAGGCATCTATAGACCTCATCAAAACAGTGTTTATAGATAGGAAGTAACAGTTAAACACAACTTAAAAGTCATCAATACAAGTAAATAAAAAAATAGGTAAGTAGCTAAACAAGTAATATAAAAAAAAATATTTTAAGTCAATTCCCTACTTAGGTCAATAAGAGAATTTTCTTTTCTCCCATTCTTCTTACCTCTTGAGTGGCGCTTAAAATGCCTTGATGAAGAAGAGGGCTCTCTCGATTATTCAAAATTAATTAATTTAATTTAATTAAAGAATTAGTATTTGAAAAAACTGGATTAACATCAAGTGTCATTCACTACATGTTAAAAAAAATTTATTTGAGCTTGATTGGATGAATAATAAGTATTTTATTAACAATTGAAAATTTGAAAGAGACATATATAGCGAGAGCGTGAGCTAATAGTAGGGATTGAAAAAAAAAATAGTTTCACATTGACAGGAAATAATTAATTAGTTCGCTTTTTACGCAGTCGGGTTTTTAGATTTTTTAAATTTAATTGTTTATTTAAATGTAGTTGTCGAATTTACTAAAGGACATAATAAATATCAATGACAACGGAAGATTGTAAGGAACTTAAGTCAAGTGAGTCTGACATTTACGATAATCCATTATCGGCATTTAATCTTATAGTTTGGCGATAGTTTTGTGGTCGACGGGATAATCAAGTAGTGCCGATTGTTTTATATTCAACAATTCATTATGCCTTATGTATTTTATTGTGTGTTTAAACGTTGATTTTAGGTATTTCCACACAAGTTTTGTATTTACTATTCATTATATGTTGTCTTTTGTGTACTTACTAATTATGTTACTGCAAAAGTATCTTACTATTAATTTCATTTATTTTCTTTTTATAAGTTATTTCTTATAATTTTCTTTCTTATTTTTCACATGTTTCAGTTTTTTTTTCATCATGGATATTATTTCTTTGTTTTCTTTATTAATAAATTATTTTAATATTGTTTATTAATTTTCCATTTAACAAAATTGTCCAAATTGTCCATTTTAGTATCATATCAGATTCCATGTCTCTTTACATATTTATAACCTTGTAAATACACTGGTTATCAAAAATTAAGGAAAAGTCACAAAATGCTAATTTTCAAATACGGGAATACTCAAAATGAAATAATATAATTCAAGTAATTACTATTTCTACAACACAGCTAGTCCATATAACATCTCATTCATGTCACACATGGTCACAAATGTCACAGTCACTACGGTGAAGCAAAAAAATAGGAAATTCCATACATCTCATTATGAATCTCAAATGATCACTATATGTGACTCCACTGAGACGTCACTGTGACTGCTGCTTTGGGACGAAACACCATGTGACTTTACAATGTAGTTACATTGTGACTCTCATGTGACTGTCATTTGTAGACTCAATTTCATAGTCATCGTGAACGCTGCATCGTGATAAGTTACCAAATAATGTCACATTAAAGTCACATGATGACTTTCAGGTGACAGAGAGACTACTGTGAAGTCACCATCGTGCTCTTTTGGGAAAAGTCTCCATGTGACTATAATATGATATTATTTGGTGACTTATCATAATGCAACGTTCATGATGACTATGAAATTGAGTCTCAAAATGACAGTCACATGAGAGTTACAATTTAACTACATTTTAAAGTCACCTGGGGACTTGTCACAAAGCAGCAGTCACATTGATTTCTCAGTGGAGTCACATATAGTGATCATTTGAGACTCATAATGAGATGCATGGAATTTCCTATTTTTTTGCTTCACCGTAGTGACTGTAACACTTGTGACCATGTGTGACATGAATGAGATGTTATATGGGCTAGCTGTGTTGTAGAGATAGTAATTACTCGAATTATATTATTTCCTTTTGAGTGTTCGCATATTTGAAAATTAGCATTTTGTGACTTTTCCTTAATTTTTGATAACCAGTGTACATTAAAAGCGTATATATTGTACCAGTCTATATGTGTCCTGGGTGGCATTTTTGAAGCATAATATTACATGGATTAGATTCACTTTTAAAAAAGTCTGTTTTAATTTAACTTTCTAATACATAAGCTAATACAAATTAAAATCAATTAATATTTGTCATGAGACTTATAACACAGAAGAACCATCGTCTTAGTTTTCTTTTCCCTTAAGATATTCTTTAGAACTAATCAACATAAGTTAACAAAACTCAATAATTTGAAATTCCGCCGAGATTTCAGAGCTGTCTGATTTTAATTAAATTCCCAGAGCATTTAAATGTCTTCTGATTGACTAAAATTTGCAGTAATTTTCCGTAGAACGAAATAAATAACCATAAGAAAATACTGATAAAAAATATTAAACGTTACCAAATATTTCCACCATCCCGAGACCTGAGCTACGCCACTGCATGACATAATTATATATATTAAAACGTAAAGGGAATTCTGTAAGATTACGATCAGTAAGACCAATATTGACACATTTGAGCATGCATCAACTCTTTTTCGAACCTTAGAGAAATATTGAGCGAGTCCCTACTAGCGCAGCGGTCAAAAGCAGCAGTTTAAAGCTCTAAATTTTTGTAGAGGACGTGGGTTCGAGCCCAACGCTCGGCAAAATTATTTCTACAATATTCTTGGCGATGATTCTCTTCAATAATGACATGTTTTATTAACAGGAGAAGTTGTATGATTTTTATTTTGTTATTCTTATTATTTGAATGCGTTATAATTATGTAAAATTTAATACGCAATAATATTTTTAAAAAATAATAATTTTTTATTTAAAATATTTTGTATGTAATTATCAATTAAATAAATTGAGCTGGTCTGCAATTTTTGTTATATTTTCTGACCATTATCAAGAATATATATAAGTGTGTGGCAGAAAGAAAAGTTTTTCATTCTTTTCCGTAAAAAAGAAAACTGAAAGAAAGAAAAAAAAATATTCATATAAGAATCATAAAAGAAATTACCATGATATCCATGGTTTAATATTTTAAAAATAAATAAAAATGTAAAATAAAATTCAAGTAAAAAAAAAATTTTTTTATAAATCGTTAGCTGCATAAAGTTTCAAATTTAGGGTTTAGAGAATGAGACTGATAAAAAAAAAAAAAAATCATGACAGCTTTTAATGGTTGTGCAGTTTAAAACAAATAAAAATAAATATTGTAATTCCCCCCCCCCCCCAAAAAAAAAAAACGGAAAGAAGAAAAAAATACTGTAGTAAGTAAAAATAAATGCTCTACCCAGTATTTTTAGGTAAATTTCTGCTAAAAAGTAAGCGTAATTGGTTGTAAATTATAAACTTAAAATTCTTTCACTTCACTGAATAAGTTAGACTGACAACGCCCTCTATCGCCTTAAAGAAATAGGAATTTTTTCTAATGAAACATTTAAGTTATTTACCGTCAAATCTTGACAGGCACTTTCTAATAATTATGTAAAGTATAGTTGAATAAGAATTACTTTAAATACACAAAACAGTATATACTCATACATTATACCATATATTTCAAGCAACATGCAAACAACTATATTCAAAGGCATATTTTGATGCATACTTCTTCATAGATGGCAGCTGGCAAAGTAACTTGTTTAAACTTAATATTTAAAGATTTAAAACTTTATAGTTAAATTTAATTAAAAAATAATCACACAAACATCCTAGAATCCACATTTACATACATCGTTATAAAAATGTATTTCTAATCATGCATTTCCACAAAAATTACAACGCGAATATACAGAAACAGAAAACGACTGTCTCACTAAACTGACATAGGCTGTTTTCACCCAAAGCGATTTTAGACAATGGAATGCATATGAAAATTGCTAAAGGTGCTTTTTATATATTACGGAAGCGATCGGGAAACGAGAAGACCAGTTCAAATCTCACGAGATGACGCAATTCAGCATGAAATCTATATTTAAAACAACAACAAAAAATGCCCATGTAAAGAAAATGCTTCCACTTTGCGTGCATATAGGGTAGGGGAGTACACAGTGAGACATGGTACACAGTGAGACAGCAGCCATTTTGACATATAATTATAACTTTTTCTCCTAGCTGGAACACACAATGAAACACCCCACCTTAAGCAACACATGGATGTAGTTTCGGCACTTCGGTTACTCGTTCAACAAAATAGTAAGTAATTATTTATTTTACAGGGATTTGAGTTACATAAACGTCCATTTTAGAGTTTATTTATTTCATTATGGCATATATTTACTTAACCAAACCTAACTATATCTAATGATAGACTATGTCGACAAAACGACACAAGCATTCAAAGCTATGAAACTGATGATAAAACAGATATGGTATCCATTTTGTTACAACGTAACGAAAGTACACAGTGAGACACACAGTTGTGGTACACAGTGAGACGTGCCCCATTGTGTATCTACTATGCGGTTCTGACGTAAAAAAAAGTTATTTATTAATAAAAGAAGGGTTTTTTTTCTCTCTCTCTCTATCTCTCTCTCTGTGTGTAGGGGGGGGGGAGGGCGTGCGAGGGTTAGTGAAATCTACTAAACGTAAGAGGCTGAAAGTTTGCATGAAGGTAGCCCAATGTCTGCCATTGTCCAACCGAGGCTCATATTTTTAAAATTTTTTAATCTAGAAATATTAATTAGAAGTCATAAACTGCAGAATATTATTGATAGAGTATAAAAATGTATGATTTATGAAAATATATACATTGTCTCACTGTGTACCACTTGTAGTACACAGTGAGACAATTTTCGATACTCCTTTATGCTGCTTCTGTGCTTTTATAAATAACTTTTTTAAAACCATTTATACATTAATGTGTAGCGTATTTGTGTAGCTTAAAGTTGTAGCAAAAAATTTTTCAAAAGAATAAAAATCGTTGCCATTTGTTAAGTAATAATAACTTTCGTCTCACTGTGTACTATTCTCCCCTACTTGTAAATTGAAGCTTCTTGAAGGGATGTGGGATATTTTTTTTTATACTACTTAATTTGTACCAGAATTTATGAACAAAATGCTACTTTTATAATATTGGTGAAAAAAAAATCTGAAAATAGTAGTTGCTTATTTTTAAATAACTTTTCGATAATTATGGTGTAAATTCAACATTAGAGAAACGCAATCATTTGCTCCTGAAAGTGTTAAATTCTTATCCTCCCTTAGGAATAAATTTTTAAGCATTTATTATGTTGTGTTTTCATCATTGCATTTCCGTATTAGCACCTGGAGGTGAAAATTAGAACTACTTTTACAGATTACGCTTTCTCTTCTGTTTCACCTGAAACAGTAAAGCACACAAAACTCCAATGACATCAATTATTAAGACTTTCAAACAAAGTTGAAAAGTGCTTATGAATTGGGGTTGTCTGTTTATTTGTCCGTCTGTCTTTACGTGCTCTTAACTTACGTAAGTGTAGTGCGATTACCATTAAACTGACACATGTTATTGGGTTTACTATGGTATGTTTTGTATTGAAAATGAAGTGTGTAACACTTACCGTTGATTTACAGGGATACTCAAAAGAATTCCATTACATTACGGCCTATGGGGAAAATCTTTGTGGTGTATTTTAAAGATATTACACTATTTTAAACATATTGAAAATGATGTATGTCACTGAGATGTGTACTACAAACGCTTACTGTAGAATCTGGTGTGCATAGAATTTATCGTTCTTTTACAATGACACACAAGTGTATTTTTCTACAGTACTCCCTATGAAGAATAATTGCTGGCAGAGCTTTTCATTTGTAGTACGCGTTTTAAAATGTAACCATTTTATTGCATATTACTTAGTGAGTATAAATTTTAACGATCATATACAGGGATACACGAAAGATATAGTGTGCATTTCCGTTTATAGAAGGAAATTGCTTAATGAGAATTTTAAATTGTGCTACACATTTAATTGAACTAACTTTCAGCATACGATGTAAATACCAATTTATATATCATATACATAATAAATACCAATTTATAGATCATATACAGCGATCAACTAAAAATTTCTGATGTTTTTACAACATTTGATGTACATTATTCTGAATGTGATGGAAAGTGTTTCATAGTATATGCTGGGAGCATGATTTTTCGTTCTTTTTACATATATCTACCGAAAATATATCACTGTTTCTGATAAATTACAACGGTGCTATACAACGAAAAAACTTTTTTTTAAATAACTTTAGTTATTCTTAACATAATTTTGTGCTGAATTTCAAAATCACTATAAAAAGGGTGTACAATGTACCATTTTTGCACAAACTTCACTCTAATAATGTGTAAGCTGTGTTAAAATCTGCATATTGCAACTACAATGCAGAATTTAAACTAACTCACAGAAAAAAGAAATTTGACAAACTATTTTGTTATTCCTCAAAAGTAAGTGTTTGTAGTGTGGCCCATTCTATTAGAGATTTTTTTTTTACCTATTTTTAATTAAACTTAAGGAAGAGGATAGACCATGGGTCCAAAACAAAGTTTGTTATGTTCGTGTATAGGATATTTAATAAAGTTACTCAAATATAAGCTAGAACTAATAAGCTTTCAAATTTAGTATCCGGTTGATATTTAGAAGAGGGCCTAATTACTACATTGATGATTATATTTTTTGCTCGTGTGATGTTAATAGTATAACAGGAAAGTTTTTATTTATCAACCTTTTTTTCGGCTTAACTTCTTGTTTCACAATACCCACAAATTTCTAATTCTAGCCAAATTTAACCCTACACTGCACAGTGGTGTATAAGAATCAATTAAAATTTAATAAATCAATAAATAAATTCATTTCCTAGTAACCAATATATTTAAATAAAATTATTTGACTTATGTAATCACAAATGTTCGCTTTTAAGAAAGATAAAGAATTTATCGATAAACTTTCTGTTATCTGCACCTAAATATGAGTATAAGAAAAATTACTTCCAAAATAAAAATTCGTGCAGTGTAGGGTTAACAAGATACTTTTGAAGACTCGCCTAAGTCTGTTTCAGACAATGCAGATTATGATGATTTTCAGTGTAATATAAACTATTATACTCATCAACTATTCAATCAGTCTGAACTTTCTTAGTTAATCAGAGATTTGGGCTTCTCCAAAAGATCTGCTTAAATTTTACACTCCAGGCTAAAAGCAAAATTTTTTAGCTCTAAAGAGTACAAATAACAAAAGAACAGCAGTTTATCTCTTACGTCCTATAGGATAGGGACTAAAGTTATTGAAAAGATATTAATAAATTCTTGCGCAAGTTTGGCGTTAAATATAAAGCTCTTAAATAGGGCCTTTTTATTAGCTATAAAAAGGTCTTAAATCTGTTATTTTACATAATCGGAACAAACATATATCTTTGCTTATTCTAACCAAAATCAGAGGAATATATGATGGCCAATATTCAATTATGAAAATGCACTATTCATTACATAACAGAAAACGAAAGACGGCAGTATAAGACGTTTGACAAAGAAAAACTAGTTGAGTGCCAATCGCAAAACTTTCTTCTATCTCCTATATTTTAATATTTCAAAATGTTGTTACAAATGACAACATTTAATTTTTATTAGTTCAATACTATATCAACTTTGACTTTCATCTTAAATTTCTGCTTCAGTTAATTAATCGGAGTGAAAACGAGTTGATCTCGATCATGATATTTATTAAAAACCAAGAGTTTTTCTTTATTCTGTTGTATATTAGCTGTTCGCAAATCGTCGGGTTATCAGGATGTAAGTTCCCGTCGATTCACGAGCCACCGGTTTGACAATAGAACTACGAAAAATCAATAAATTTACACAGAAATCGCTATTATAGGGCCCTCTGTTGGCGGAATATTTTCAAATTCAAGGGAAGACCTTCTTAACATGGCCAAAAAGATGCACAACAAATTTGGTTCAATTCTATCATAACTTCATACACTTTTCGATGGTACAATATTGAAAACGGCACAAAAATCGCTATTACAGCGCCCCCTTCCGGCGGAATTTTTCCAAATTCAGAGAGGACCTTTTTGCCATGGCCAAAAACATACACAAAACATTTTATTCAATTCTATGCATAACTTCATACACTTTTCGATGGCACGATATTCAAAACTGCAAAAAAATCGCTGTTACAATGACCCCTTCTGGCGGATTTTTTCCAAATTAAGGGAAGACTTGCTTGCCATTACCAAAAACTTAAAAAAACAAGTTTGGTTCAATTCTATGCATGACTTCATACACTTTTCGAAGGCACAATATTCAAAATCCCACAAAAATCGCTATTACAGCGCCCCCTTCCAGCGGATTTTTTTCAAATTAAGAGAGAACCTGCTTGCCATAACCAAAAAACTTTAAAAAAAATTTGGTTCAACTAAGGGGCTCGGCCCCCTACGAGCTACGCTCGCCAACCCCTGTCCAGACACCGCAGACTCTAAATGCACGCTAATTTGATCGGCTTTAAAAAGATTTCAAAAGATTGAATTATAATTTAAAAAACAGTGGCGATCTCCCTATAAACGAATTTCTATTCATTTCTCTTTGATTGGGGAATTTTAACGCCAAATCCGCTGCGGTACTACTTGATTATCCTGTCGACCAATTTCGCCTAATTATATAAATCGCCAAACCACTCGCCAAATTATACAAATTGATATAATTTTTATTTTAAATAACGAAAGAACAAATAAATTCGTACTACATTAATAAAAACACAAATAAAACGTCGAAATAAAAATAACTTGATGACGTATACACGTGTAACAACATTTCAAAATAAGCTAATATAAAAGGAATTAAGTAAAGAAAGTCTTTGTCTCCTGGTATTTTTTAACAAAGCGAAAAAAAAGTTCTTTTAAATGAGACATTTTAAATTAATTCTCAAAATATCAAATAAATGTCTAGCGCAATTTCTAAATTTAAACTTTTTTGCAATATTATTTTGTATTCATTTTATGTAATAACTATAATGTGACGTAAATATGACGTAATTTCTCCTAAGACTTCTAACGCATGTTAATGAATTTATTATTTTAAAATATCCTTTCTCTTTTAAAATTCACGTGTATACTTTTTATGACGTAATTTTTAATAAGTTCCTGCTTTTTATACGTAATTATTTAGTTCTGATTTGAAAGTTTTTTCCTGTTTATAATAGTCACGTGTAAATAAATTTTTAATTTGAAGCAAACATTATTGCTTGCGCTTTTTATACAGTTGGCAACAGTTTAAATTAGTACAATTTTCTGAAATCTGTAAAAAATATCTCTCGAAATGCTGAAAATTTGAATTTAAAATTGAAATAAAACCTGAAAAAATGAGTCAAAATAAAAAAATTAATGCAATCTGCACTCCGGCAAATTCTAACGCATCAAATGATCTAAAAATGATTACACTGTCATGTATAGTTTTTGCTGCTATAAAACTTTTTTAGTGGAACGATTTTGTCCAACTTTAGCATTAAATATCTCTTAAAATAATTCTTCGATTTGAAAACTGTCTGCATCAGCGTGTTTATCAAACATTTCTGTATAAAACCACCGATTTTCATATTTTTGTATGCATTATTTTTATTAATATTAACGAAGAAAGGCTTCCGGTCACAAAAAAATCAAAACCGGCGGCGGCGGCGGCGGCGGCGGCGGCGGCGGCGGTGACAGCGGTAGTTACTTCTTTTTAGAATAGAGAGATTCTACGCATAACTTCATACACTTTTCGATGGCACGATATTCAAAACTGCAAAAAAATCGCTGCTACAATGACACCTTCCGGCGGATTTTTTCCAAATTAAGGGAGGACTTGCTTGCCATTACCAAAAACTTAAAAAACAAATTTGGTTCAATTCTATGCATGACTTCATACACTTTTCGATGGCACAATATTCAAAATCGCACAAAAATCGCTATTACAGCGCCCTCTTCCAGCGGATTTATTTCAAATTAAGAGAGAACCTGCTTGCCATAGCCAAAAACTTTAAAAAAATTTGGTTCAATTCTGTGCATAACTTTATACACTTTTCGATGGTACAATGGCGACACATGGACATACCGACAGACAGACATTTTTCATAAATATGTTTTCGTGATCTCTGACCCCTAAATCGTGTAGATCCGTCGAAAACCGGAAGTCGAAAAAATTTCGATTACAATACTTTCTTCTATTGAAGATAGAAGAATAAATGAATATAAATCTATTTTAATGCATTTTCTTTCTATGTGTAATTTGTATAAAACTTTTCGAATAAATTTGCTCTATCCTATTTATTTCATATTACTTGGCTCAAAAGTACATCAACGTAACACATGTTGACGCAGATTGGAGAAAAAAAACTGTACCTGATAGAAAAAAAAATTATATCATTTTCAGAATAAGCATCTCAAAACTGTACTGAATCAGTACAAATTTTGAAAAAGTTTTCACAAAGGTAAAGTTTGTAGATCAGTGTAATTGCTACAAAAAAAGGAATAAAAGGAAAGTTCGAGTTGTGCAATTTTTTGAAGATCAAATGTGAGTATGTGGAAACTGAAAAGTCTCAGTGAAATAGTTAGATAAGCATTTTATTGTTTATTTCATAACGGATGAGATTGCACAAAGACGATGACATTTGATTCCATTTATATAGGAAATATTTTTTTTCTTCCAGTCTTCAAAATATTGTTGCATCGCTATAATTATCTATCAAACAAGCAACATATTGTAAGTGTATTGTAGTAATTTTGAGTATAAAATATAATGCTTTTAAAATGTAATCGTCTGTTGGCAATAATATGCGATATTTTTTTATGTGGAATCATATAGTGTCGTTTTCTTTTCTTTTGATTTTTTCGCTGTTGTAGTTATTACATGTTCAAAGGATCATCCTAAAGTGTATTTAGCTATTATAACAAAATTTAACGGGAAATCCTATTTTTTTTTATTTGGATTAATGACTGAATAAATACAAAATACAAACCGAAATCAAAATACCATTTCAGCAATCCCGAATGTTTAAAATGATTAAATTTAATTTGCTAGTTAAAAGTAATTTTCCTGAAAGCGTGATAAAATCGCTATAACAGTAATCACACACTATTTACACAAATATTTTACCAGCGTATGTAACATACTTTATTTGTATTATTATGCACATAAAAATGCGTTTATGTGATTTAACGCAACAAAGAAAAGATTTTTTTTTTTACATTTTTGTATTACGTTTCTCAAGTATTGTCATTCAAAATTGACGTGGAATAAACAATAAATAAATGCAACATCCATAGCTGCCAACTTTTACGCTTTTTTCTTACCACTAAACTTTAATAGAAATTTTTGACTTCTTGAATCGCAGAGATCGCCGATTAAATATGGAAAAAATTTCTATTAAATTTTAGTGGTAAGAAAAAAGCGTAAAAGTTGGCAGCTATGAACATCATAGAAAATTTGACCTCATGTATTACATAGAGACAAGGTGATAGGTTCTTTATAAAAACAATAAAAAATTGCATTTGATTGATTGCTCAGAAAACTATTAGCAAGTCTGTTTTTTTTTTCTTGGTTTTTTTTTTTTTTGTTTGTTTGTTTGTTTGTTTTTTTTGTTTTTGTTTTTCCGTAGTCCAGAAATTAAATTTCAATGCCTCAAAGAATGAAGTGTTTTTGAATTTACAATTTACTAGGTTTTAGTTTTCCGAAATTATATGAATTTTAAGCCCAAAAACCACTCCTTTTTTTAATTACTTTTTGCAAAGCTGGATGGAGTCGCTTCAGATTTTTGTAAAGTCAAATAAAAAAAAATATGTTTTGAACCAGGAACTTCCTTTAATACATTTTTTATTGCTCGTATCTGATACTCATTTGTTTCTTTTATTAACTCGTAACAGGGAATGTGCGGTCTCACAAGTGGGATCTATCGACGCCGTTAAGATTCAAACCAGGGTTGCGAATTTGGTATCCATTTTTACTAAAAAATTTCGAGTTCATACCAGAAATAAAGACTAGTATTTTAATCTTTACTTAAAAAGAGACAATCATCAAACACATAATGTAAAAATTCTTCTTTCGAAATTTACGGTAGGAAATTTAATTTTCGGATTAAAATTGGACGCCAAACTGGCAAACCTTGTTCAAACAGATACTTTTCTTCACGTCGGATCTTTTCATGTGATAAGACGTTTCCTTTCATGTTTAATGACTTTCTAAGAATGTCTAGAGGTCAGAGGTCACCAGTGGATGCCGTTGAAAAGTTCATTTCCGCCTCTTTCTTTTGTTGAGACTCCCCTTTTAGGTAGCTTTCTTTACAAAAAAGCTACCGATTGCAGCCGTTCGGAGGAAAGCGATTTCAAAAAATTTTGGTATATTTTCATCGATCATGACCCCCAGACCCCGAAACCACCCTCCGTTCAAAATTGATATATATATATATATATATATATATATATATCTGACCTATGTCACACTGTAACTCCCGTAATTATGAACCGATTTCGATGTAATTCGGTGTGTACATAGTACATACCAATGTCTCGACCGAGTTCGTTGGCCAGCTTCATCCGCCATTTTGTTTCAAAATGGCGGCCATTTAAAATTTTTTTAAAAATTTAAAATTTGAAATGTGGTACCAAAAAATTGAAAATGGAAAAATATTTTTTTCTTATGTATTTGACCTTTATACAAAGATTTCGGAGCAGTTTTTGTTTCGTCTATATCTTAAAAAATGGCTGAGTTATAGCATTTTGAATTTCTAGCGTGGCTGACATTTTGAAACGTCCTGAATTTTGTCACTCGATAAAAGGCGTATTTATGAACCGATTTGGATGTAATTCGGTGTGTCCATAGTACATACCAATCTCTCGACCGAGTTCGTTGGCCAGCTTCATCCGCCATTTTGTTTCAAAATGGCGGCCATTTAAAATTTTTTTTTAAATTTAAAATTTGAAATGTGGTACCAAAAATTTGAAAATGGAAAAATATTTTTTTCTTATGTATTTGACCTTTATACAAAGATTTCGGAGCAGTTTTTGTTTCGTCTATATCTTAAAAAATGGCTGAGTTATAGCATTTTGAATTTCTAGCGTGGCTGACATTTTGAAACGTCCTGAACTTTGTCACGCGATAAAAGGCGTATTTATGAACCGATTTGGATTTAACTTCGTTTATACATAGTACATACCAATGTCTCGACCGGGTTTGTTGCCCAGCTTCATCCGCCATCTTGTTTAAAAATGGCGGCCATTTAAATTTTTAAGAAAAATTTAAATTTGAAATGTGGTACCAAAAAACTGAAAATTGAAAAAATATTTTCTTCTTATGTGTTTGACCTTGATAAAAGGATTCGGGAGCAGTTTTTGTTTCGTATATATCTTAAGAAATGGCTGAGTTATAGCATTTTGAATTTCTAGCGTGGCTGACATTTTGAAACGTCCTGATTTTTCTCACGTAATAACAGGCGTATTTATGAACCGACTTAGATGTACCTTGGTGTGTACATAGTACATACAAATATCTCGACCGAGTTCGTTGGCCAGCTTCATCCACCATCTTGTTTCAAAATGGTGGCCATTTAAAAAAATTAAAAAATAAAAAAAAATTAAATGAGATACCAAAAAATTGGAAAATGAAAAAGATTTTTTTTTGTATGTGTTTGACCTTAATACAAAGATTCCGGAACAGTTTTTCTTTCGTCTATATCTAAAAAAAATGGCTGAGTAATAGCATTTGAATTTCTCTTGTGGCTGACATTTTAAAACGACCTGATTTTTGTCACGCGATAACAGGCGTATTTATGAACCTATTTGGATGTAACTTGGTCTGTACATAGTACATACCAATGTCTCGACCGAGTTCGTTGGCCAGCTTCATTCGCCATCTTGTTTCAAAAGGGTTGCCATTTAAAAAAAATTAAATTTAAAATTCAAAATGAGGTATTAAAAAATTGGAAAATGAAAAAGATTTTTTTATGTGTTTGGCCTTGATACAAAGATTCCGGAGCAGTTTTTGTTTCTGAAAATTTGTTCTTTTGTTTATATCTTAAAAAATGGATGATTTATAGCACTTTGAATTTCTAGCATGGCTAACATTTTGAAACGATCTTGTATTTGTCACGCGATAACACACGTATTCGCCTATTTCGATGTAAGAAGGCATGTGGATAGTATACATCAACACCTCGACCAAGTTCGCTGGCCAGATTCATCAGCCATCTTGTTTCAAAATGGCGGCCATTAAATTAAAAAATATATATATATTTAAAGTGAGGTGCAAAAAAATTAGAAATTGAAAAAGGTTTCTTTCTTAAGTATTTGACCTTCATATAAGGATTCAGGAGCATTTTTTGTTTGTCTTTACCTTAAAAAATGGCTCAGATATAGCAGTTTCAATTTCTATTGTGGGTAACATTTTTGAAAAATCTGATTTTTTGCATGCGACAGCACTCCTATATATTAACCGATTCCGATGTGAGTGAGCATGTGCACAGCAATTACTAAGGTCTCGACCAAGTTCACTGGTTAGCCTCATCCACCATGTTGTCTTAAAATGACAGCACTTTAAGAAATCGCCGAATTTGGCAATCAAATATAAGTTACTTTAAATAAAGGCAGCTTGGATAAAGCTGACTAATTTCGCGAAATTCTCATTCATTATATTGATAAAAATTAGTATTGAATCTCCTATATTCGGTTTCCACTAAATTGAGCTTCGTGTGTTTGAATGATATGAGTTGGCTTTTTTTAAATAAGGATTATGAAAGCTACCTCTTCCTCCCGGCACTGGCCGGAAGGACTTTTTTGTTTGTTGAATGTCAATTTTGCTGCAGTTTTTTTTAGGTAGCTTTCTTTACAAAAAAGCTACCTATTCCAGCCGTTCGCAGGAAAGCGATTTCAAAAAATTTTGGTATATTTTCATCGATCATGACACCCAGACCCCGAAACCACCCTCCGTTCAAAATTTATATATATATATATATATATATATATATGACCTATGTCACACTGTAACTCCCGTAATTATGAACCGATTTCGATGTAATTCGGTGTGTACATAGTACATACCAATGTCTCGACCGAGTTCGTTGGCCAGCTTCATCCACCATCTTGTTTCAAAATGGTGGCCATTTAAAAAAATTAAAAAATAAAAAAAAATTAAATGAGATTTCTAGCGTGGCTGACATTTTGAAACGTCCTGAATTTTGTCACTCGATAAAAGGCGTATTTATGAACCGATTTGGATGTAATTCGGTGTGTCCATAGTACATACCAATCTCTCGACCGAGTTCGTTGGCCAGCTTCATCCGCCGTTTTGTTTCAAAATGGCGGCCATTTAAAATTTTTAAAAAATTTTAAAACTTGAAATGTGGTACCAAAGAATTGAAAATGGTAAAATATTTTTTTCTTATGTATTTGACCTTTATACAAAGATTCCGGAGCAGTTTTTGTTTCGTCTATATCTTAAAAAATCGCTGAGTTATAGCATTTTGAATTTCTAGCGTGGCTGACATTTTGAAACGTCCTGAATTTTGTCACGCGATAAAAGGCGTATTTATGAACCGATTTGGATGTAATTCAGTGTGTACATAGTACATACCAATCTCTCGACCGAGTTCGTTGGCCAGCTTCATCCGCCATTTTGTTTCAAAATGGCGGCCATTTAAAAAAAATTTTAAAATTTAAAATTTGAAATGTGGTACCAAAAAATTGAAAATGGAAAAATATTTTTTCTTATGTATTTGACCTTTATACAAAGATTTCGGAGCAGTTTTTGTTTCGTCTATATCTTAAAAAATCGCTGAGTTATAGCATTTTGAATTTCTAGCGTGGCTGACATTTTGAAACGTCCTGATTTTTGTCACGCGATAACAGGCGTATTTATGAACCGATTTGGATGTAACTTCGTTTATACATAGTAGATACCAATGTCTCGACCGGGTTCGTTGGCCAGCTTCATCCGCCATCTTGTTTAAAAATGGTGGCCATTTAAATTTTTAAGAAAAAACTAAATTTGAAATGTGGTACCAAAAAATTAAAAATTGAAAAAATATTTTCTTCTTATGTGTTTGACCTTGATAAAAAGATTCGGGAGCAGTTTTTGTTTCGTCTATATCTTAAGAAATGGCTGAGTTATAGCATTTTGAATTTCTAGCGTGGTTGACATTTTGAAACGTCCTGAATTTTCTCACGTAATAACAGGCGTATTTATTAACCGACTTGGATGTACCTTGGTGTGTACATAGTACATACAAATATCTCGACCGAGTTCGTTGGCCGGCTTCATCCGCCATCTTGTTTCAAAATGGCGGCCATTTAAAAAAATTAAAAAATAAAAAAATTTAAATCAGATACCAAAAAATTGGAAAGTGAAAAAGATTTTTTTTGTATGTGTTTGACCTTAATACAAAGATTCCGGAACAGTTTTTCTTTCGTCTATATCTAAAAAAAATGGCTGAGTAATAGCATTTTGAATTTCTCTTGTGGCTGACATTTTAAAACGACCTGATTTTTGTCACGCGATAACAGGCGTAATTATGAACCTATTTGAATGTAACTTGGTCTGTACATAGTACATACCAATGTCTCGACCGAGTTCGTTGGCCAGCTTCATTCGCCATCTTGTTTCAAAAGGGTTGCCATTTTAAAAAAATTAAATTTAAAATTCAAAATGAGGTATTAAACAATTGGAAAATGAAAAAGATTTTTTTATGTGTTTGGCCTTGATACAAAGATTCCGGAGCAGTTTTTGTTTCTGAAAATTTGTTCTTTTGTTTATATCTTAAAAAATGGTTGATTTATAGCACTTTGAATTTCTAGCATGGCTAACATTTTGAAACGATCTTGTATTTGTCACGCGATAACACACGTATTCGCCTATTTCGATGTAAGAAGGCATGTGGATAGTATACATCAACACCTCGACCAAGTTCGCTGGCCAGATTCATCAGCCATCTTGTTTCAAAATGGCGACCATTAAATTAAAAAATATATATATATTTAAAGTGAGGTGCAAAAAAATTAGAAATATAAAAAGGTTTCTTTCTTAAGTATTTGACCTTGATATAATGATTCAGGAGCATTTTTTGTTTGTCTTTACCTTAAAAAATGGCTCAGATATAGCAGTTTCAATTTCTATTGTGGGTGACATTTTGAAAAATCTGAATTTTTGCATGCGACAGCACCCCTATATATTAACCGATTCCGATGTGAGTGAGCATGTGCACAGCAATTACTAAGGTCTCGACCAAGTTCACTGCTTAGCCTCATCTACCATGTTGTCTTAAAATGACAGGCACTTTAAGAAATTGCCGAATTTGGCAGCCAAATATATGTTACTTTAAAGAAAAGCAGCTTGGATAAAGCTGACTAATTTCGCGAAATTCTCATTCATTATATTGATAAAAATTAATATTGAATCTCCTATATTCGGTTTCCACTAAATTGAGCTTCGTGTGTTTGAATGATATAATTTGGCTTTTTTTTAATAAGGATTGTGAAAGCTACCTCTTCCTCCCGGCACTGGCCGGAAGGACTTTTTTTCTTGATAACCGCAGAACGCTGGAGAAGAAAGACCAGTTGAAATTTATGACTCTTCGTCGGAGAAAGCAAATAAACGGAGCTTTACTGGTGGATCAGACAGACTCACCCTCCCTCCCCATCCACTCACCATCTTCAATAACCCTTTCAAAACTAAGGTAGAATAATTGTTTGATTGAAAATGTGAATACATAATAAGGATATCTTTTAATTACGGCACAAAAATTTCCTGATTTTTTTTATCTCTCCCTACCTTCTGTATCACAAGTCGTCCTTCCCAAACAAAACATCTTACTCTGTTGTGATGGTACATTTTTATAACCGTTATTTTAGAGCTAGTTTTGATGAAAACAGCATTGCGATAATTATTTATTATTATTATTTTTAATCTCTTGCCATTGTGTAATAAATTAAAATCACCATTAAAGATTTTTCACATTTCATTAGCTGTACTACATTAATCATATTGAGTCTATGGACTTTTACGCCAGTCTTTCATAATATTCATTGTTGGCATGCTACGCTCTCTGACTTTTTCTTACTTTCTGAACACATAGTGTAAGGAAAGTATCGTAATCATTAAGGATTGACCGAAACAGGTTTTTAAGACCGAAATTGAAACTGAATTTCGGTAATCTTCAGTAAATAAATACATAGAAATGCTTAACCCTCCGCCTACCAGACGGGTCCAATGGACCCGATGGGTACATTCGAAATATTTATTCTAACCAGAAATTTCTTTAAAATAAACTAAATATGTAAACCAGACAATAATGAGTTAAGTAAATAAGTTCAATAGTTTTAAATAAGAATTCTGATGTGTAATATTTTTATAAAACTTGAGTAAAATTTTCGGTAGTTCTAGGGTTAATTCATCTTTAAAAGTTAAACTTAAGCTTACACTATGTGCAAAACTACTTAAAAGATGACAAAATACTAAAAAGATGTTAAAATTATTTTAATACCTTAGTACTTTCAACTATAAAAAACATAGTCTTCGTCTGAGGAATATAAGAAATACAATTGTTGTTGGCGTCTAATTTTCAAAATTCACGTAGATGGTGACGAAAGGAGTGAAATTTGAAGTTAATTTTTTAGATCCGTAAAACATTAATAAATAAAACATGGATATAGGGAAGTGGAACATACCCAGAATTTGACTCAGTTTACTTAAATAATCATAAACGGGTAATATTCCACTTCCCTATATCCATGTTTTATTTATTAATGTTTTCCGGATCTAAAAAATTAACTTCAACTTTCATTCCTTTCGTCACCATCTACGTGAATTTTGAAAATTAGACGCCAACAACAATTGTATTTCTTATATTCCTCAGACGAAGACTATGTTTTTTATAGTTGAAAGTACTAAGGTATTAAAATAATTTAACATCTTTTTAGTATTTTGTCATCTTTTAAGTAGTTTTGCACATAGTGTAAGATTAAGTTCGGTAATCTTCCTATTTTTGACCGAAAAGGAAACGAAATTTTACAATTTTTCTGTTAAGTAACTATACGAATTTCATCTAATTAAAAAATGTTTTATGTATACATACCTCGATTTATCTTTTATGATTTTTGTAAATGATCATCTGTTATACTAGAACTTTCTCAAAGAGTATTCGAAACACGTCTGGGGTTTCAAACTATATAGCTGCCAACTTTTACGCTTTTTTCTTACCACTAAACTTTAATAGAAATTTTTGACTTCTTGAATCGCAGAGATCGCCGATTAAATATGGAAAAAATTTCTATTAAATTTTAGTGGTAAGAAAAAAGCGTAAAAGTTGGCAGCTATGAAACTAAAAAATTTCTATTATTGTAAAGTTTGGAGCTTTTAATGTACACGTGAAAAGTGCCTTCAAAATTTAGTCATATATGCATTAATTACTTTATAATTTGCACTCACGTCTTGAGTCTATCACGATTGATAATTATAAACAGTGAAGTCAATAGCAATGAATAAAGGGTGCCCCATTTGAGCCTCTACAGTCCAACTCAATGAGTAATGTTAAAATTTACGAAGGATGAAACGAGATTTTCGGAATACAGATAGTTTCGGTCCGGCGGAATTTTCGGAAACACTTTTGTCGTAAACGAATTTTTGATGAAACTCTGATCTTGAGCCGAAAACGAAACCGAATTTTCAGTCAATCTCTAGTAATCATGATTTGTGTGGGACAGAGAATGAGTGAATGAACACGATAGTTAACAAACGGTTGAGCAAACAACTAAATGAGATTCACCCATTTGATTAATGTATTAAAGACCACTGTTGATTTCGTTCAAATTCGTACACAAAATTTTCGTACAAATCGCCCGACGAATTAGATGTTTAATCCCTTTTTAAACGATTTTGCAACCTATTCCATAGGTAAAATCACCAAGGAAATGCGACAGAGTGCAGGTGATAAATATTGTGGTAATGTGTTCAAACATTAGTTACGCAGAGATCGTGTCTTTTAATTTCAAATCGGAAGGTGCAGTGTTCTAACCAAGCTAACTCCATAACCCTTTTTTTAAACTATCTGGAATGGAGTCATTACAGAATATATAATAAATGAAACATTTAAATTTTAGTTACTGTATAAACTAGTATGTTGTGGCCATCACAAAACTTTCTTCTATATAAATCACGTCAATTAAATCATTTAAATAGTAAAAGAAATTACTTCAATTTAGAACCAATTCATATCAAAGTATACCTGAATTTGAAGTTTGAGGAAAATTCGTGCATTAGTTATTGAGATAGACCTGTAGGTGAAATTCTGAAAAATGCAGCATATTAACGCCATCTGTTGAGCAATTTGCACCAAAACACAAACAGCACTAATTCATATTAAGGTATACCGGAATCTGAAGTTTGATGAAAATCCGTACATTAGTTCTGGAGCTTGAGCTATTGGGGAAATCACAAAAAAATGTAACACAGCAGCGCCACCTGTTGAGCGATTTACACCAAAAGGTACAAAATGTCACTTCATGTCAAGGACTAACTGTATCTGAAAATTGATGAAAATGCGTACATTAGTTCTGGACACTGAGCTATTGTGCAAATCATGAAAAATGCTGCATAGCAGCGCCACCTGTTGAGCAATTTACACCAAAACATAAACAGCACTAATTGATATCCAGGTATACCTTAATCTGAAGTTTGTTGAAAACCTAAGCATTAGTTCTTGAGATAGAGGTCTGCACGGGCCGGAAATTTCAGGCCCGGGCCCGGCCCGGCCAGGTGTAAAAATTGGAAGTTCGGCCCGAGCCCAGCCCGGCCCGTTTGCATTTTTACAGTTCTCGGCCCGGCCAGGCCCGTACAAAAATCAGTGAAAACAGGCCCAGCCCGACCCGGCCCGACCCGACACAATTTCTACAAAAAAAAAAAATCCGTTTTTTCTCAACATACAATTAAGATTCTTTTAATGAATACTACATACATATTTATGGAAACATTTTACAATATATTTTACATTACTATGATGTTCGCAAAACAGAAAATACACAATAGTAAATATTAACGATTACTTACAGTGTTTTAGTCATCGTGTCTACAGACATTTCAAAATGGAAATAAGGATTCATTAAAAGATTAATGTAGTTCAGAATAAAGGATTAAAAACATGATAACTTTTGAAGCTATATAATAAAAAGTAGATTTGTGAAAATATTTCTCTCATTTTTAAGGCTTTTCTCAAATCCAAAGGAGCTACATTTCGACACATTTATGAATTATTTTCTTTTCGGAAACGCGTAAGATTGGCAGGTATTCTTATTCAGAAGCGCTATGTAAATGTCGTTTTTTTTTTTCATAGATAAAAGCAATATATCTTTCTGAAAATACTGTCAAAGTTAGCGTTTTGAATCGAATTTCCGGAAGCGATAGCACAGGAAAGCAGAAAAACATACAGTCACGTGACATGAATCTCTATTATCTATGTAAGTAATTTATCAAATATGGAAAAAGCTATTCGTTTCCAAATGCCTTCAATAGGCAGTCCTGTCAATTTTATGCCTTTATAGTTAAAAATTTTGTCAGAAAATGTGTCTGAAAGCTTCGCATTGTTGAGCAGTGAATATGAGAACCACCTTAAGGTATATTTCCAAAGATACTGTTAAAAGAAGTTCATTATCACTATTAATACTACAAAACACAGTGACTGTTCTACGAGTTCCTTCATATCTCTGACATGTGTCGCATCGCTCTGAACAAGCTCCGGGAGATCGGCTAATTTTTCCGTAATGGGCTAAGCTAGTGCCTTCCACTATATATCATTCTTTTTATTATCTCATTATCCTCATTTTGGTTTAAAGTTTATGTTGTTATGCGCACTAGTTCAGGAGTTATGAACATCTAAACTTTCTATTACTTTCGTATTCCATGACTCTTGGATTGAATAGTGTGCATTGACTTCCTGTGCTTATATAATAGGCTTAACCTAACAGGTTTTGAAAACCATTGGGTGTTTCAATATCTATATTCAATTTCCATGATTTTGATATCCCGTAAATATTTTTACCTTTTATAGTTCAATAGTTATGGATGAATAAAGTTAGTACACTTTTGCAACACTAATGAGCCATTTTCGTTTTAATGGTAGTAATGACATTTTTGATATGCTCAGTAGGCAGTTATAACATAACGAAAACTGAAAAATTTTGTTCAATTTAGATATTTTATAATACGTAGATCATTTTATAACTATAAATTTAAAGTTTTCGTTGGGTTTTGATGGTTTCCGGAGCATTTTAAAAAGTGCCGTTTTCAGAATTTTAACTTTCGATTTCCCATAGGATTTACATTGGGTAATCATTGGAATTCTTTAACATTTTTAACTACTATTTTTTAAGAGTTAACGTATAATTATGCATAATTCAAATCAATTAGAGTATAAGCTTTTAGAATTTACCATGATTTATAAGTTTTGAACATGTTTTGTGTATTTTTGAGCACTTTAAAAGGTATCATTTTCTGATTTTTGTATTTGCCCTCGCGGGTTTTTAGAGTTGTTGACATTGTTTCACATAGCTTATTTTTAACTTTCCCTTAATTATTTTGGCAATCTAATACTTGATTTGTGTTCTCTAAAGTTCAAGCTTTGCTCCGCCTCCCCCCATGTGTTTCTGGAAGTGTTTTTATATATTTAAAAAAAAAAATCCTAAAAAGTTGTATTGAAAATTTTGGTTTCCTCCACTTTCCCATAGCGCTAAGCATTTTTGTTTACTTATTAATTTGCATTTTTAACTATGTTAGACTATTCATTCTGCTTAACTATTACATGTTTCTGAAAGCTTAAATTTAGGATTTTTAGCGGAGTGATATATATTAAAATTCTTATTATTACCGTAATTTCGGGTGTATAGCCCGCGGATCAAACAATCATGTTTCGACCCGGAAATTTTTAAAAATAAAATGTAACATTTTAGATCACGGTAAATATTGGTCTTCAAATACTGAATAAAATTTCTGGGTCCAAACTGAATTGTTTGAGCTGCGGGCTATACACCCGAAATTACGGTAAGTATTTTATTTTGTATTCGAAAAGTGATAAAAATTGTTCTTTCCCGTTTGAGAGAGGTTGGTGGTTGTTTCATGTATTGGATTTGATGTAATTTACAATGTGTTTTATCTTTGATTTTTCCTGGCAGAACAGCCAAATCATTTCAAAAGCAGCAATGTGACTGGCTTAATAATAATCATTACTGACATTATCTGACACCCAGTTTTTTTCCAAAATCTTTTATGTTAATTGTACTAACTTAAATAATACCGGTTCTTTTTAAAAGGACATATTATATTCTCAACTACAGTTATTAGGTCTCAGGGGGTCATGTCGAAAATCTAAATGAAACTAACGGAATTTCCGAGTCTTATGGGGTGATCAGCTGAAAAACTTGGCAAATACATTCAATTAAGCATAGTTATAATTAGAAAACCGCCATTTTGTTTCTTAGTTTAAATACTTAATTAATTTAGCTATCTCATTACAATGCCATATACTTAATACTTGGGGGATGGTCTGTAACTATTTCGTGCATAGTCTACAATTTCGCATTTATCTCGGAAACTTTTGCTCGTAGGGCATTTTTACTGCGCCAAAATTAGCTGTGTGCAGCCTACGTAAACTTTTCCCCCTGCTTCTTTTGCCGCTATCGGCTTTGCTCTAGCTCAATCAGGGGCCTTGGCAGGAGGGGCGGAATGGGTCGACTTTTTATTTTAGCTCATAGCGTCTTTATTTTCATCATTTCAACACTTTTTACTAATGGATACTTAACAATTTAATCTTTTTCATAGTTGCCCATCTTCACCTCCCCCCACCCCACACACACACGCCCCTATTCTTAACTTTTGCTACTTTTTTGCTTTTTGAGCTAGAGACCTGGTTTTTCTTCTACCTTAGTTTTTATATTGTTGTTACACTGTCCCAGTTTAAAGTTCTTACCAGTTTTATTTATCTTACATTTTTCCTCAACATTTGAAACTTTTTTGCTTTTAATGCTATCATCATGGTTTTTTCTTGGACTAATATGTTTTCCTATTTTAACTTTGTCCAAATTCGAATTCAGAACTGTTTCTTATTTTTACTATTAATTTTGCCTAACTTTTGATTATTTTTTATTATTTAAGTTAAAGTCCTAATTCTTTTTGTCAGTTATTATAAGCATGTCGTTAAATGGTCCCATGCGGATTTTCAAGTTCAAACATTAATTTAGCCTAACTTTTGCTACTTCTTCAATTTTCAAGTTAGCGACCTATTTCTTCTTCTATGTTTTTAGTTGGTGGGTACAGTGTTGGTCCTTTGTCATAAACTTTTTCTACCTCGTATATTACCGTAACTTTTTCAAACTCTTCTCTTTTTTTCAGCTCTTTTTGGCCAACATTTATTAACAGGTATTACTTGGTTCCCAACTACAATAAATAACTATATATCATATATAGTGCCCTTACATGCATCTTTATTTCAGGCAAGTGCGGCGGGACTATGGCTTACTAAACTAATAGGTTCGTGTCATTTTTAACAATAGTACTAACCACATTATTTCATTCAACCCGGCATGATTTCCTTGAGTCTTCCCTTGCTTCTAATTATTTTTAGCAGTTTTTAAGCATTATTTCCTTTTCCTGTCACCAGCCTCTCACATTTTTGGGAAGTGGAGGAAGGACCATGTTAAAGTTTGTTACTTGACAATCTCGTTCATAATCTGTACATACATTTGTAAATACTTCTCACAAATATATAGTATGCATTATTCTAACATTATTTTACTTTATCTTGTGCTTATTATTTATTATTTTGCAGTAGTGTTTTATATTGAAGTGTTTTGAAATATTTAGATATGTTACATTGGGTAATTTTTTGAATCAATGGAAAGTAAAATGTATGAACTTTTGTGCTCATTATGTGATTTTAAATAGACTAAAGTCTGTTTTGATTCTCCAAAAGCACAGGAGGCCACCGCAACGACAATCAGCTTATTTATTTTGGCATTTAAACTTTTATCTATCATTTATTTATTTTATTTTATTTCATTATTTATTCAAAGAATTATTCCCAATTATTCAAAATTTATCTTAGTCATTTTCGATAGTTACGACTATCGGTTTTTGCTTTCTCTTTCTATACACCTTTCTTTCAATGATGTATGGTGGGGGCCTAGTGTATCCTCAGACCTTTCCTTTTTATTATTATTCAGAAAATCATCTTAAAAAAATAATTACATTGAAGGAACTAAAATCTTAAAAAATATATGTATATAGTCATAAAGATCCACCGCTGACTAAAATAGTGGAGTTATTTAACAATTGGAACCAATACCTTGGAAAAAATTTAATTCAACAAATATTTTAGCATATTTAAGTTATCTCTCTGATTTTAAAATTAATCAAAATAACTGAAGGAATCTCCAACTTAGAAAACAACCTGAAATCAACAAGAAAATCATTATCTACAATCCATAAATATCACAAGGACATTACCATACGCAGACAACGTTAGAAAAATGGCTGCTAATAAACCAGCTTTCAAAAGCCACTTTGGCTCTCAAAAACTGACATCAACTCCAAAATTGCAGAACAAAAAGAAAATTGAAGAAGGTTCGGTAGGATTAAAGGATATGAACGATAAAATAGGAGTGAGTCAAAGGGAAAGGACATCACGAAAGAAACTAAACATATCTGAAATACAGAAAAAAGAAAATGAAGGTTCAAAAGAAGTAAAACAAAGATCCAGTTCAGTTCATGACACTCGAAGACTAAAATCGTCATATGATATCTATAAAAGAAGAGGAAAAAAATATAAGACGGACTGGCTTGCAACCAGTCTTATGGAAAGTATATCTATATCGAAGGATAGAGACGAAATGGAGGAAGAAGAGAATAAAGAAGAAGGCGATTATATCTCAGAGGAAAATAACAACTATGATTATGATAGTAAAATAGAAGAAACAGACAGAAATCTAATAGCAAGGGTTAAAAACAAGAAAGGACTGAAAGGGAAAAGAACAAAAAGTATATCAACACCGGACTTGACAGAACTACCAAAATTTTCATTAAACAAGGCAAAACAGCTGAACCTTTATCACATCATACTAATTTATGAAAAATTAGTGAAAAAGAAAACAAAAGGAAGTACTAAAGAAGCAAATGCATATCTAACATACATAATAGATAGAATAAGACATGCTGAGAGTGAAACATCAGGAAAGCTAATTGAAAAAGCAAGTGAGATAGCCTGTATTGAGGAAGATAGGAGAATATATCAGAATGAAATAGATGAATTTGAAGAACAAGTAAATGAGCTAGAGGAACAAATAAAAGAAAAAGAACAAATAATAGAAGAATATACAAAGAAGGTGAAAAATTTAGAAATAGAGATGGGAAACCTCAAAACAGAACAACAGAATAATAAAAGAAATGATAAAAAATCAGCAAATAAAAAAGAGAAAGAAATAGAAACATTACAGACTCAATTACAAGGAAAAGAACATAAAATTAAAGCATTAGAAGAAGAACATAATGAAATCAAGGAATTGCTAAATAAAAAAAAAACTGAAAAGCCTAGAAAAACAAATCACTGAAATGCAACAACAAAGTGCAGAAAATAAGAAAGAAAAGAAACAAGAGATTAAGGACCTGCAAGTAAAACTAAAAAATGCAGAGAAAGAAATTAAGGAGAAGAATGATAAGATAAAAATCCAAGTTAGTGAACTGGAATTCGAAAGATCAAAAGTGTTAGAATATATACAAAGCGAAAAGAAATATAATGATCAAGAAAAAGAAGTAAAATTTTTAAAAACAGAACTATATAATTTGAAACAAACTCAGGAAACTAATATGAAGGTAAAAAATTCATTAGAAGAAGAAAAAGAGAAGAACGCTCAAATGTCAGAACTAATAAGAAAACAAAAGGATCTATTGGATACAAAAAATAAAGAAATAGCCAACAAATCTATAAAAATAGACAACCTCCAAAAAGATATCAAATCAATACAATCCAGAACAAAGAAAAACGGCAATCTTGATCAACAAGGGAAAGATCGTATAGATGTCGCCATACAAGTGAACGAAAGAAAGAACGTACGTCAAACATCAAAGGTATCACAAACGGAAGAAAGCTTGGAAGCAGATCAAATTAAACAACTAAATGGAAAAATAAGCTATCTAGAAGGAGAACTAAGATTACAAATAGACCAAGCCTTGAAATTACAGGAGGAAACTAATTGCAAAGACAATATTATATCAGAAATACAAAGAGAGAAACAGGAACTAATAGATGGAAAAGAAACAACACAAATACTAAAGAAACTTCAGAAAATAGAATGTCTTCTAACAGAAACACCAGTTCACTTAGGTAGAAGAGAAGTAGACAGTGAAGAAATGAGAACAACAAAAGAAAGTCCTCAAGTCAATCAAAACCTAGAATCGGAATATTCAAAATCAGCAATAATAAGAAGAAGCTTGGATAAACAATTAACAGTGGAACGTATACAAGAAATACTTAATACAGAAATATTAAAATTAGACTCATTACCTCCAATCTACAGCAGATTCTCAAGAAATAAACGAACAATAATAATAAAAACAAATACTGAAGATAGTACAGAAGCTTTACTCAAAATAATTGAACAAATAGAAAGTCTAAAACACCTTACAGAAATAACCTACAAACTGGAACACACCATTAAAATAATAATAACAGGAATTCCACTGGACATTGACCAAGCGAAATTAACTTCATCTATACAACTCAATCAGCAACAGACCTCCACGATAAGAATACACAAAAAACTACAAAAAGAAAATTCAAAAACATATCAGCTAGTCTTGGAGGTGGACTACGTTACTGCCAATAATATACTAAAACAAAAGGTAATACCACAAGGCTTCAACATGTGCAGAATCTCAGTATACAGACCGATTGTCAGATGTGCGAACTGTCAATTGTTCAGTCATCGGACGGAGGACTGTCGGAGGCGAGAAATCTGTGCGCACTGTGCTAGAGGCCACCAAACAACGGACTGCCCTTATAAATTAGATCCAGGAAAAAGACAATGTACAAACTGTATGCAGATGGAGAACTATTTTCCACATTCTGCAGACTCACCAACTTGTCCGATTTATAGGCATCAACTTTCAATCAGAAATGAATCTCATTCCTAAAATACTAATAGAAGTTCTTTAATTATATGAATGAATAACTCTAAATATTTCAGTAGAAATAATAACATTGATGTTCAACACAACAACTTTTACACAATAAGAACTTCTACACATTAAAACATTAAATTTACTCAGAACCATTAAACTAATAATAGAATATAGTTCAATTTTAAAATAATCATACCTACAGTAAATTATAACTATAATGCTTTACCGGAAAATGACTTGTAAATAGAACACTTCTTGAATGTGTTTTTGTTACTTGTATCTAGGTGTCGTCTGTGAAAGTCTCATCTGTGAACTAATTGTTATATTATGTGTTATCTCAAATTTTAAATAACCTAAATTGTTTTGTTTTAAATACATTTACCTTTTATTAAATATTTAACTTTAAAGGATATGACAGAAATTTCCCTCCTCTGTAGTCCTGCTAGTATGCTAAATCATTAATTTCCCTAATTATTAACAGCTAATTAAAAATTTATAACTCATCTCTCTTATCCTATTTATTTAGCCAGGGCATTGGAGGGGAAATTCGTATTAAATTCCTTATCTCTTAGCATTAACCTTTAATTAACAAAATCTATTATTATCTCCATTCCTTATTATAAAAATTATTCATTATTAATTAACCTATAATTATATAAAAATAGTGCTATGCTGCAATTTAACTTTAATCTTATATATTTACTTTTAATATACTGTTCTCTTGGGCTCGCCCTGACATTTTGTTATACTGTTTATTAGTCATACTGTTTGTTTTGTCATTTTAATAATTTTCATTAAACAGAGTCTTCCAACCTGCTGGGACTTCTGGGCTCGTTCGCGGGTACTGGGGTTTCAGCGGGAAGGGGGATATGTGTTTTCCCCTCGTGGACTAATCAGCTCCTATACCGAAAGGTTGGCTGTCCACGAGTGGGTGATTAGTGATTAGTGATTAGTGACTGTTCTACACATCCTGAGATCGATTAAGACCAGTTCCGTTCCAGTCTGCTGAAAAAAAATTAAACTCGGAATCAGACATTTTGTAAGTGTACGATTCCGATCTCTACAATGGACGTGTTACATTTCTGTATTGATGTTGTTTACACTAGAACGGCGGGAAAATCTTACTTACTAGAACGGCGGGAAGGGTCATTTTGACCCCTCGATGAAAATACTGAAATAACAACTCTAAAATAATTTTAAATGCCATACATTGGCAAAAATATGTAATTTCCGTGTATTTCATAATTTATATTTAATATTACTCGATAATTTATTGAATTTTAGAAGTACTGTATATGTAACGCATACATGGCGATTAATTGGACCATACTACAACTACTCAAAACACTCATTAATTTGATATAAAAATCGATTTAAAATTAATGTTTTCACAAATTAAAACTAATGCTAACTAAAATAAAACACAATTTATAATATATATATATATATTTTTCATCTAACTTATTCGCCGAATGATTCACTCTCTAAATCCATAAATGAGAAATTTGTTCTGTTGTTTCCGTTATTTCATTATAAGTATAGCTGAATGGTTAATATGTTAAACATTCTGTTTCAATTTTATTTATTGCTTATAATACTCCAAATTGTGCACACGTATTAGGAATTAATTCAGTTGTAACCAAAAAATGGCAATTTTTCCAGTACATTTTCTGCACACAACTTTGAAACATGGTGCGCAAAATTCTTGAGATTTGTTTCCATTGCATGTCTGTACTTGACATTTTTTCTCTTCATATCTATTTTATTTTCGTGTTTTTTTTTTCTGAAGACTCAGAAAAGATCTTTGGGAGTTTTGAAACCATAAGATCCATTCTGAACACATGCCCTAAATTTAATAGAAAATCTCTTCTACTGATAGGCTTTCCTGTTACACTTTTATAAATTATCCAGGTGTTTAAATCTGCATGATCCAAAATATTGAAAAAGATATGTACAGGCCATCATCTAAAAACCGATTTCACGGAGTATTTTCGGCACATCTGATCATGGATATCCACACCGTACTTCGTTGCGTTGTAATATTTTATTGAATCGGGCAACTTCTTGAGACCGTCTTCAGTTTTTATAGTAGAATGTAATGAGCTCAGTAGAAAAACACTTTTTTTTTCTTTTGGCTTGATAGATGGTAAGTGTCATATTATCACATTCCACTATCTTCGATGAATAAAGAGTACTGCGCATATTTTTCAATGATATAGGAATTTCTCTTCTGTTCTTTTTCATTGTGCAACCAAACTTGTATTTTTAGCTTTTAACATTTCTGCTTATTTGATGCTAGTAAAATAGCTATCTGTCGTAATATTCCTCCCTTTGTTTAGATGAGCATCTGTTAATTTCATGACAACATTTTCCGATAAACGTAATTAAGGATTGGCTGTTTCATCTTTTTCTAGATAAATAAATTCATTCAAGAGGTATTTAGTATCAACGTCAACAGATCACCAAAATTTTATTCCAAATTTATCCGATTTATTTGACATATATTGCGTAAATTTATATCTATCTTGAGATGGGAACAATTGTTCATCAACTGTAATATTTTGTCCTGGACGGTAGCATGTTTTGCAATTTTCAATAAATTTATTCCACATTTCAGATGCAAGAGCAAATTTATCAGTCTGTAGTTTGCTAGATCTCGTTGTCTTTTCATCAAACCTAAAAAATCTTTTTCTTTCTTTGAATCTATCTCTTGAGATAGTTTCTTTGCAAAATAGCATTCCTCATGCCTTGAACGACAATGAATAAAAATCTAAACACTTTTTTAATTGCTCCTCGAACATATAGTATAGCAACAAAAGCAGCTTTGAGTACAAAGAGTATTTTACTAAAAGGGTCAAAATGACCCCCGTCCGCCGTTCTAGGAATGCAAGTCAACATTTCAAAAACTAACAAATCTAGAAAGCTGAATTTTTTTTCAGAAATATATGTTACCTATTTAGGAAAAGTCAAAAAATTTCAAATGATTTCGACCAAGCAAACAAAAGTAATCAACGGGCGAAAGTACTCAGGTGTCAAAATGACCCCTCCCGCCGTTCTAGTGTTAAACTCGCATCGGCTCGTGACACACATTTATACTTCTCGAGAAAATCATATTCATTGAAAACGGCTCGTATTTTATCTATTTCGCTTAAATTCTTATATCGGGCCGTTAGCCCCGATTAATTTTTTTGCCGGCCCGGCCCGTTGAAAAAATTGTCCTAATTCTGCCGGCCCGGCCCGTTTGAAAATTCGCCTTCATTCCGCTGGGCCGGGACGGGTACGGGCCTCGGGCCAAGCCCGGGCCCGTGCAGACCTCTATCTTGAGATAGAACTATTGCGGAAATCACAAAAAATGCAGCATAGCAGCGCCACTTGTTGAGAGATTTACACCAAAAGGTGCAAAACGTCAATTCATATCAAGCACTAACTGAATCTGAAGTTTGATGAAAATCCGTGCATTATTTCTTGAGATAGAGCTATTGCGAAAATCGTGTAAATGCTGCAAAATGCAGCATAGCAGCGCCATCTGTTGGGTGATTTGCACCAAAACGTTACCAGCACCAATTCATATCAAGGATTAACTGAATCTGAAGTTTGATGAAAATCCTTGCATTAGTTCTTGAGATAGAGCTAGTGCAGAAATCGTGAAAAATGCAGCATAGCAGCGCCACTTGTTGGGCGATTTACACCAAAAACTAATCAGCACCAATTTCTATTAGGGACTACTTGAATATAATTTTTTATTAAATTCTGTGCATTAGTTCTTGAGATAGAGCGCCCACAATATTTGTGTCACATACAGACAGACAGACTTACAGACAGACATTTTGTAAAAACATGTTTTTTGGAATCTCTGACCTCTAAAACGTGTAAATACGTCGGAAACCGGAAGTCGAAAATTTTTATGAATCCAATACTTTCTTCTTGTAAAGATAGAAGAAAGTAAAAATATACAGTTAATTTTAACATGACTTTTAACTAAATTTAAATGTTTTCTCAGATTACATTAATACCTCTTTAAAAATGTGCTCAAAATGTGATATAAAATGCTTCTTAAAAACTACAGAAATGTGTTTATATACTTTAAATCTGTCTTAATAAACTAAAAATTTTATTTCATTTCTACAAATAACGCTAGAAAGTTCTTACTTATGTCTGTACTTTTAAAATCCTCTTTTAACAAATCATAAGAAGATTGTATACTTTAACATATAAATATCTTTATCTTGACATTGAGTTTTATTTTGTGCCATAAAAATGAGGCTTTATTTTAAGTCCGAGTAAATCTTCAAAAACTGTTCTAACAGTTGTATATTCAATGTCATTTTCATATGAAAATAAATAAAGTGAAATCTGTAGTTTAAAATATCAAAATACCGTCAAATTGGGATGTTATATACGTTACACTCTGACTAATATAATTTATTAAAAAAAAAAACTCAAATGTTAAAAATGGGGAATATTTTCATGGATTCTAATGGCAATTAGTAAGATACAAAAAGTGAATTTTTAAAATTCTGTGTGAGAAATTGAACCTGGAGAGAACAGAGAACGGGGTACTTATGTAGACTTCTAACACAAAGGTTAATAGTGTCAAAACCGCAAGTCTGGATAGTAATAATGTTACAACAAACACAATTCACTAACAAAAAATCATTTGTAATACAATACAATTACTGTAATTAGTATAACATGGCAATTATTTAGAGGCTTTCACAATAAAATAGTAACTAAAACTAAATCTGAAGTAATACGATCTATTAAGATTCAGGGCCTACAGTGGCGAACACTGTTTTCTTGACCATGTTCTCTCAACTGTTATATAACACAAGCCCCAGTTAGGTGGTCAGTTTAACGCGGAATCAGCCGTGTTTAGTTCCCCAGCAAGCTTGGTACTCATTTTATGGACCTCAAAGGGATGAAAGGTTGACTGAATCTTGCTCAACCCGGAGACAAACACTGGACCTGATAAATGGTAGCCAGACGCGCTGACCGCTACTCCAGGGTGCTTCAAAATAGTATGCTGTTTGCATATTAATAGATTATCAGACACAGATTTCCATATATACATTAATGCTGTAACAAAGTGAGTAAACCCTAAAAGAAAAAAAGAAAAAAGCAAATATTGATACATGAAATGTCTTTAAAATAATAGATATATGCCTTTAGAAAAATAGAAATATTTCACATTTTTTTTATAAGAATGAATAACTGAATAACAGCCGACACTTAAGTTATTCTTTAAACGCAAAGCAATGAATAGCAAAGATTTGGCATTTTGTAAGTTTACTTTATACTTTTAACCAAGTTTGTTTTTCTTATCTAAATGAGAAAGCTTTGTTTTGTTTTGCTGTTATTTTGGGGTTAAATTCCAAGTGGGATGTCATATATAAATAATATTATAATACGTGCACATCTTGAGTCTCTCTACCTCTGTATGTGCATGCATGTAAATTTTATCTAAAAAAATAGCTTTAATGATTTTGACAAAATTTTGTATTCTACCGTTTTGGAGAAAGAGAAGACTATTGAGCTAGGTCACATGTTCGAGAAAATTCGATTAGTGGATCCTTTTGAGGTCACTACGGGTCAATGCATTTCAATAAGAATGAAGATTGAAACAGTTATTAAGTTGTTGAACAGTTCGTAGTAAACGAAATCGCAAAGTTGGCAACACTTCTCCAGATTTGGCGATTTTGGGCGAAATATTGGCAACATTTGACGGGAAAATCCACTTTCAAGAAAACCAATGCCAAAACACATGATTGGCGGCAAATGAAAGAATGTCATCAAATTTGGTGATATTCCCTTTAGTTGAAAATATGTAACTAATATGAAATTTAGAAATATATAAATAGTTTAAAAACTGATTATTTCTGTATATAATATAGTTAAAAAATAAAATGCTTTATAGCAATAATGTAGCGGAAATTAAACATGTAGTATACATTATAGAGTGAGTGTCCATGGGAAAATTAATAAGTTCTCTTTCATAAAATATCTAAAGATTCTAAGATCTAAAGATCTAAAGATTTGTCTTGAAATTTTTGGTTTTACTGATTTCAATTATAATTTTCCCCGGGCGCTTTAAAACATGTATCTCATAGTGAAGAAAATCCGCTTGGCGTTTACTCAAATTTTAGGCTTGTGCCGTTTTGTCTTTATATTTTAAATAAGTTGAAAGTGCAAAGTCTCAGAGATAGAACTTACAGCTCATTAAAACTAACACTAAGTTTAATCATAAATAACAACTAAATACTTTTACTAAAAAACTAATCGATGCTATTAAATCAGCGATGAAAGCCTTCTTCCGTCAGAAAAGCAAGTCCGCTTTATTTTCTTTCTTTCTTCCTTTCTTCCTTTCTTAAAAACTTAAAACTTTCCAACACTCCTCCTGACCTGTTAAGTCATTTCCAAATTAAATATAACAAACAATCCGCAATTTACATGCACGTATTTCTTGAATCCAAGATCACAGCCTGAAAAACATTTTGCTCAAATCAGAAGGATTCCTTTGGGACAGCTCAATTTTTTTTTTACTGTGAAGTTTTTCCTCCAGATGAGGTTCTTCTTGTATGGCATTCAGGTAATTCATCTAAATCCGCAATCTGATCTAGAATTTCTTACGAGACAATTGTCCGGTGAGTCAGTATTCTCCTTTTATAATAACTTAAATATAATTCGTTTAACTCACTTAGGCAATGTTTCTACAAAATCCGAGACATTTTTGGCAATTTTCATGATAACAAAACCCCTATTCCGGATTCAATTGACTTCCATATTCTAAAGAGTTTATTTAATATATTTCCAGCGATTTTTACCTAATGGGTTAATTTTTGTCTCTCCCTTCAATACTTCTCTCCAGTTTTGAGGCAAGGGGAAGTTGTATATTTCCTAAAACAAGGAAAAACCCCATTTGAGCGCAGTTCTTATCGCCCGATCTGACTACTTCATTTTTTAGGTAAATTTCTCGAAAACTTTATATCATAGCAAACCATCTTACCAATAATTACCAATAGTCCAATTATTGATTACACCATAAGCAATTTGGGTTCGGAGAAGGTAGATCCTGCGAGAAGCTCTTTTCGAAATTTTGTCTTCCTAGGTCCTTAAAATTAATGTAGGAAAATACACTTTCCTTGTCTCTCTTGACATCAAAGGAGCACTTGATAACGTAAAATGGAGGGATATCCTTCTTCAATTTAGTCTACTAAGGCGTCACGGTGCAATAGGTGTAATCATTTGCGCGAATCTTTCCAAAGGAAGCATCTTAATATATTGAGGGAAGGCTGCGTTTTCCTCTCATACACAAAGAAAAGGTTGTCTCTAAGGTTCGAGTCTGTGGCCAATCCTTTGGCTCCTCATCGGTAATGTTATCTTTTCGAACTTAGAAAAATACGGATACTTGCTCTATGCGTTTGCAGATGACTTCAGCTTCATCCGGTAAAAGATGTCCGGTCTTAGAGCTGGAGGCTTTTCAAGATCTTCCCATATTCTATCAATTCCTGAAATCTTTACATCTTACACTTTCTATAAATAAATCTCAAACACTTACTTTTGCTAAATCGTTGTTCTTAAACGAAAAACAACAATATTTACGGTATTACTACATTATGTTAAAAATTTAAAACTTCTAAGTCTGTTTATTGATCAATACTGTAGCTGGTTTTCACACATCAGTCACTAAAACTAAAACTTACATAACTTAACTGTCATAACTTTTTAAAATTAACAACTAAATCTTTGGGTATTAAAAATCCTGTGCTAAAAATTTAATATTTAGCCATTGTTAAGAAAATTATCACCTATAATGTAGAGTGATAATTTAACTAAAGAAGCTCTAAATAAACTATTTTCAATACAAAGAATGTTTCTCTTGCAAATTACATGAGGATATACAGGGTGTCCCTATACTCGTGGTACATAGGTTATGGGGTAATAGAACACGACTAGACAAGCACAAATCACCATACAATCCGTGATCGAATCGCAAGCCGCAAAGCGCTAGAGGGCGCCTCCCAGCGACGGCAATAAAAAGGCTGTTCACCGCAGCTGTCTTCATTCGTTCTGTGGATCATCGATGAGATGGATGCGTATTCAAATCAGGAGAAGGTCGAGATGCATTACATGTACGGAGCAGTGGACGGCAATGCAAGGAAAGCCCAAAGGTTGTACCAATCAGCTGACCGGCCCGCTCACCCGATTTGTCGTGTCTCGACTTTTTCTTCTGGGGTCACATGAAGAGCCTCATCTACGATGAAGGTCCCACATAATCCGTTGAAGACATTGTTGGCCGGATATCCGTAGCTGCTGACACCATACGAGAGATGCCTGGTATTTTCGCCAATGTACGGCGGTCACCCCATCTACTGTGTAAAGCCTGCGTTGCTTTTTGCGGCCGCAATTTTAAGCAGTTGCTGTGATGGTGTACGTACGTGTTGTTTACTTTCATTTTGCTGAATGAAATGTTTTTCTTCATATTATCGGTTTCCTTTCATTCCATCGTGATCTATCTTCTTATCCATCGTGGTCTATCTTCTTATCCATCGTGGTCTATCTGTAGCTTTTTACGACTTGTGTCCCAACCATGGATTGTACGGTGATTTGTGTTTGTCTAGTTGCGTTCTATCACCCCTAACGTATGTACCATGAGTTTAGGGATACCCTGTAGAACCATATCCAATGAAACCCCCAATGCACATATAGGTATTCCTCCAATTTTCTAACAATCAAATTTGAATTTATTAAAAACAATATCCTTGATTTGAAAAACACTATTATCATTCACTAAAACCCTCTCACTGTGGCTCACGCACTAAAACATGCATAGAAGAAGCTTTTTGAGCTACGGAAGAGGGTGCAGTGAACTATCGGCGGGCCTGCAGACTGGGAGATAATAACTCAATTTTCCAAGCAGAATTATTTCAATAGTCAAGGCTTTAGAATGTATCTTTCAATTAAACTCTAATTCTCTCATTCGCATATATAGTTATAGTCTCTCCGGTCTGTAGGGAAAATATACTTTTTGATCAACTAACCTTTTAATAGTCGAAATTAAATCCCTTCTATGAAATCTCCTATATAAAACTCACTTGGCACTCCACTCCAAGTGGCAGCCCATAAGGGGATTCTGGGGAATGAAACTGCAGATGCACTAGATGAGGAAGACACTTTCAATCCTACGGTAGACATCTCACTACCAGTGCCTCACTAGCATACTAAAAGTCCTCCACGCTCACCTTATGAAACAATGGCAAGCGCACTGGAATTATTCAGACAAGGGTAGTTACGCCCATGGTTTAGTCCCAATAGTCTCTCAAGACCTAGTCCTGCTAAATCCTTCTACAACAGCATTTCTAACAGTGCATGATCCCTCTGAGGTCTATATTTTTACAATCCAAAGTTTCCTTTCTTCTCTTTCTGAGTCTGGTGAGTGGCTCAAACTTCCCACAACTATTATCACTGACCATTTACAGATCTTGTCCTCTTGATCTTCCAGTGGACCGACTTGACAACATTTTATCTTTCCAACTTTGCTTTCAAAACTCAAAAATATTTTAACCTTCTTATGTGACCTCAATAACTTCTGATCTTCTTCTGAGCCTTTGCCGCACTCTTGGCATAGTGAAACTTTAAATTTGTGATTCCACTTATATTTGCTGTTCCGTGAGAGACTAGGTGAAATTCATTATTTTCCACTTATTTATTTTTTGCCCAGACCTGTCGCGTTTACCAGCGGGTTCAGCTCCAGCTGAATATTGGAATTTTTTAATACTTTAATAAAAGTGACAGTCAGAGACATCGGTGCTCTACAGGCTCCAGGTCTGAATAGTCCCTCTTTGGCATGTAAGCTCATTTACATAAATATTTATTCGTGACATTCTGATTACAGATTGAATTCAGTATGGAATTTCTCTCGTCACCTGTGAGCTATAATAGTAATCTTGTTGAATGACAAACCTTAATTTTATGTTTAAACTTGTAATATAAAATTAACAATGTCTTCATTGAAATTTTAGACATATTATTTATACAATTCAATTTTGCGGCGCTACAATTCCTTGAGTATCATGGACTACAGTGCTCAACTCTATTTCTTCACCATGTGGCATAAGGTATTGTATAGCATATTTTGCGGCTATGAGATCAAACAGGTGTGGGAGCCTCAGTGTTTAGTTCCCAAGGAAACTTGGTACTCAGTTTATCGAACCTTAATTTAGTGAATCTTGCTCAAGTTCGAAGTTGAACTCTGGACCTGTAGCCTAGCAGCGCGACACGCTGACCACTAAGCTACCGACCTTCCCTATTACTTATTAATAGTCTCCGAAAAAGGTTGAAATGCTTAGTGTTTAACCTGTTTTTTACCTGTTTGAGATAAGTATGCAATGTAAATTGTAAAAGTGGTAGTAAAAAAGATTATGTTAATGAAATAATCCTTCATCCTTCCACTAATTTTCATAAAATTGCCCTTTTTAAAATTTTGTATGATTCCCCTCCATTCTTTCTTTGACAAAATTGGTCAATTGGGAAAATGTTCCTTTTACTCCAGCAGAATTATTACAAAAATGCATACCTGTATCTTTAAAATTAACTGAATTATGAAAAGGTTAAAAAGATTATTTATACCACTTTTCGTACCATTTGGAGGGCTATTTCAACAGTGTAAACAGGAAACATTTATAAAATGGTGAAGGCGTTTATAGATATAAAAAAAATATATATCAACATGTGGAAAAAAAAATTTATCACAATTACAACAAAATAAAACGTAACACAAGAAGCAAAATCAAGTAAAAAGACAAACGTAATTTTAAATTTTTGAAGCAAAACTTTAAAAAATATATAACAACTAGAAAGGTAGCCCGTCAAAAATGACGGAAATTTAGATATAAAGATATATACAACTCATGTGCAAGAATATGAGTTTTCTCCTTGTTCCGCAGTGATAGATGAAAATAACACATTTTAAGAACGAAACACATTTATGAAAAACTGTGTACAGTAGAAGACCACTAATCTGCACAGTTTGGTTCCAAGTGTTATGCAGATTTGAGGCTTTTTGCGGTCATGTCTATTCAATCTTTGTTTACATTTTTTTAAATTCATATATTGGACAATTTAGATTGTTGAGCCTTAAAAATAAATAAATAACACACTTGAAGTAAGGTTAAAAACTATTAAATTATCGTATACGATTTCATGAAATGGTATTATATGGTATTATATGTGTGTGCTTCACGATCTTGGTTACGACGTTGGCGAAATTGGCTGCAACTTGTCATAATCCTAATAGTGTGGGCCGCTATAACAAAAAAGTAACCAGTTTTTAGTAAAATTTCTGATATAAAGTAGCTTTCAAAAACTTGTGTAAAATTGCAGGCCGTTCTCGTGTTATGTCAGTCCAAGTCATATTTCTAACACTGAAAATTTTCCATGTATATATGGAATTTAGAAAAGCTTTTCCAAAAGAAAGGTCCTGAAATGACATTGTAATTCCTCTAACTTCAAAGTTTAATCGGGCCCTGATATTGAGTACTGAAATCTAATAAATACAGTTATTTTGAATATTACAACAGAATTAAACAGTTAAACTTATTTAACTTAAACCCGCTGTTACTTCCCGATGTTATTTTTTAGTATTAAGAAAGAAAATTATTTAAAATTTTCAAATCATGCATTTATAATTTTTTCCGTCTTTAATAACTAAATAATGAAAAAATAGGCTTTTGTTCTGAGCTCATAAATATGACAATAAAATAATGTAACTAAGAGACATTGCAAAATTAAATCTTTGTGATTACAATCCATAAACAAACGATACCGCCACCATTTTACCTACTATGACGTCATTAGAATATTGCCCATTGATTGTTGGAGAACTTACTTTGTGAATGATTACCTCAATGATTTAATATTTTTGACGTTTAACGATGAATGAATCACTTGTGTTTGTTTAGGTTTATGGAATAAGATATTAAGCTGTGAAACTAATTTCAATTGAAGTTATCCAAGGATATATGTATTTTTAATCGAAATTAAAAACAATGGGTACTTTTCGGTTAGCCGGGCGCCAGTGTTATACATACATATGTATGTATATCTACATATACATATATATGTATATATACACACATATATATGTATGATACATATAGCTTCTATATATGTATATATAGATATACATACATATGTATATATAACACTGGCACCCGGCTAACCAAAAAGTACCAAACAATGCTTTGATCTCGAAATAAAAAGTTTTAGTTTGTATAATTTGTTATTTCTGTTAATTATTTAAGTACTTTTCCATTATAGCGCATTTTTTAAAAAAGCTTGGCGCGATTCGGGCATCAGAAAGTGAGATATGTTGCGAAAATATATAAACAGCTATGAAAACAAATCTAATGAACTTTTATCTTTGTTTATATATGCACTTATATGCATAAAAAATCGTTTCTAAATATATATAATTTTTTTATATATATATACAAATTACAGCACAGATTTCAGATATGAACCGGGATACCTAAATGGCGCCAAAATGGTGTTATTTTGCCTGCTATGGTAACCCGGTTATTGTTTTTTATTTATTAATAAATTGTTTATTTACTTTTACTTTCAGTTTTTTAATTATATAAACTGCTTTGTTCTATAGTTATTATTCAAACTTTGATTTATTTATAGTTATTTCCTTTTCAAAATGATAGCAAATAATTGAAAACTACGTATATAAGTAACTGGTATTCGAAAGCGAGATTTCTGCCAAATTGGCGTCATAGAAAAATCACGCCAACCCCCATGCGTATATAACATCTGTGCAAAAATTACTTCTGTTTCTTTATAAAAATGGGTAAATAGATTTTTTATATTAAATTGTCGGCACAGATGTCATATACGCCTATATTGGCGCGATTTTTTTTTTTTTTTTTTTTTTTTGACGCCGATATCATATACGCACCGGGTACTTAACTGGCGCCAAAGTGTCGTTATTTTGCTTGTAATGGTAACCCGAATGTTGTTTATGCTGTTGATGTTTTCGCCAAATTGGCGTTGGAAAAAAATCGCGCCAATATGCGGCGTATATGATATCTGTGCCAAATTGTATACATATGGAAAAAATTGCTTGTGAGTATGAAGCAGTAAATAGGTTGCCAGAAAATACGTTGGCAAACTTCTTTCTCGCCAAGAAACTTTTCTCCGAAGTATTATACATAAGCAATGATTGCTAGAAATGCATTTTTAATTATGATATGCTCTTTTATGTTTCACTACATTTATGCATACTATACTGTGTGTATAAATGCTACAGTTCATATGCAGGGCTACACAAAAGAATTCGTAAGGGTTACTGAGTATGAGAGTTAATAGCTAAAAGGTGGTTTTTAAAGGAGTTATGCATTTTTACGCTGAACTGCATTTATTTTCCTAAGAAATGTTTGTGGAATATAGATAAAATGATATACATGGTCAATTAAAGAATTGGATACATAACCGTCTATGGATGATAATATCTGGAAATGTGATTTCAGAAGTTTTAAGAGTAGTTTAAATTAAATTTTAGCTAAATAGTGGCATGTAATAACGGTACTATTGGCTATGGACGGTAACTGCTGAAATCAATTTAATTTTTTTATGCGTTTTCTAAAATGTTTACTTAGTTATCTTGGTACATCTTCTTAGTTATCCCGTCGACCAAATTACTGTCGCCAAATTGTAAGATTAATTGCCAATAATGGTTGCCATTAATTAATTAAATGCCAATAATGGCCAATAAAACCATTAATTCGACGTTTTATTTGTATTTTTATTAATGTTTTACTATTGATTTGGCGATTTATATAATTTGGCGAAATTGGTCGACGGGATATCTAAGAAGTAACGTTATCTTATTTACCTTATTTCCCTAAATAACGAAGTTTTGTTAAAGCATTCAGGATAGGATGTGTTGGAAAGTGTTTCATATTCTATGCTTAACGCATGACTTTTCTTTCTTCTTTAGTCTTATTTTGCATTTATTTTATTCTTAATTTTTTAGTCTTATACTGCTTTATAGAAACTTTGGCACAGTTGTCATATACATTATCATATATTGGTGTGATTTTTTTTCCGACGCCAATTTGTCGAAAACATCAACAGCATAAACAACAACATCCGGATTACCATATCAAGCAAAATTACGACACTTTGGCGCCAGTTAAGTACCCGTTGTGTATATGACATTGGCGTCGGAAAAAATCGCGCCAATATGGGGCGTATATGACATCTGTGCCGAAACTTTAATATTTAATGTTTAAACTCCTCGCTCCACTCCCCTTGCATATAGTACAAACTATAACACGGATAGCGCAAAATAATAGACAGTTTGGTACTTTTCCACTATAGGGGCTTTGGCATTTTTTAAAAAAAGCTTGGTGTAATTTGGGCTTCAGAAAGTGAGATTTGGGTACTTTTTCGTTATGCGGACACCATTGTCGCCAAGTGTAATAGTTGGCGCAAAATCGTGAATTGAGGCATTTGAAAAATAAAAGAAAAACCATTGTCGATACTAAAGTGAGCATTTAAAAAATATAACATTTGAAAATTCCAGACTTTTACGAACTATTTCATCAAATCACAAATATATACTTAAAATAAGTGAACAAATAACTGCTATAAAATAAAGCAATAAAATAAAACTCATATTAAACTGCTGGCATAAAATTACAAATATCTTTTAGCATTTTGAAATAATTGGCGCATTAGCATACATTTTGGCATGGTGTTCGTATAACGGAAAAATATCGAGATTTGTTGTCAAATCATATAAACAGCTATGAAAACAAATTTGATCAGCGTTTTTGTTTGTTTTATATGTATATTACTGATGTTTTTATGTACAAATTACATCTGTTTCTGTATAAAATTAGAGAAACGGCTTTTTTATGTTAAATAAATCGTATAAATATCGAAAAAAATGCGTGTGTATATAAAATGAAACAGTGAATAAGTTCCCGGAAAATATGTTACCAAATTTCCTTTTTCGCCAAGGCACCTATACTGGAAAAGTACCTAAAGCATATTAAAATCGCGCAGTTAGGAGCTTACACAGTACACCATTGTCTATTGGCGGTTATTTTATTAGTAGCATCGGGAGGAAGATGTAAAGATGTACTTTAAATTCTCACCCATAGATTTCGAAAAAATATCTTAAAAGAGTGGAGTTTAAATTAAATGTCGGTGACCTCCATTATGAAAGATTAATGGTTTTAAATGGGAATTTCGCCAAATTAGCCAGCTATCGCCAAGTTGGCTAACATTTGGCGCTACTGTGGTAACCCTGCATTAATAGTTTTCAACAATTGCTCATTTCAATGAGGCGGTCCTACCGGAATAGTGAGGGACACACAGAGACTTGGATTTTATATAAATAGATCCCCAAAGCATTTCTCTGAATAATTCATAACTACCCTGAACTCCTTCGCCACTAATATTGTTGCAAGCAAAAAATATCAACTACGTAGGAGGAATTGTTGCCAAACGTGCTGCTTTTTAGGGTTTCGTTCATCTGACGAAATCCTATTCTTCTCGCGCCTCTGTCTGTCTGTCTGTCCGTCATAGTGCCCGTTCTCAGAAACTATATACGTTGGAGACTTGAAATTTTCCATACTTATAGCTGAACACCTCACACCAAACGACAAGTCATAAAAATTTCAAAAAGTCGTATATTTAACCCTCTGGGCTCTAACTTGTGTATTTTAAGCTATTTTTCCTAACTGAGCCCCTAATTAAGTTGAAGATTTGAAATTTTGCAAAATTATAGCTAAGCACTTGCGATCAAACGACAAATCATAAAATTTCGAAAAAGTCTTATATTTAACCCTCTGTGCTCTAATTTGTGTATTTTAAGCTTTTTTCTAACTCTGCCCCTAATTAAGTTGAAGACTTGAAATTTTGCATAATTGTAGCTAAACACTTTCGATCACACGACAAATCGTAAAAATTTCAAATAGTCTTATATTTACCCCTCTGGTCTCTAACTTGTGTATTTTAAGCAATTTTTCTAACTCTGGCCCTAATTAAGTTGGAGACATGAAATTTTGCATACTCATAGCAGAACACTTTCGATCACACGAAAAATCATAAAATTTTCAAAAAGTCTTATATTATTTACTTCTTCGGGCTCTAACTTGTGTATTTGAAGCATTTTTTTTTTAACTCAGCCCTTAATTAAGTTGGAGACTTGAAATTTTGCATACCTATAGTAGAATACTTGCGGTCACACGAAAGATCATACATTTTCAAAAAGTCTTATATTTTACCGACAGGGCTCTAACTTGTTTATTTTAACCCTCCGCCTACCAGACGGGTCCAATGGACCCGATGGGTACATTCGAAATATTTATTCTAACCAGAAATTTCTTTAAAATAAACTAAATATGTAAACCAGACAATAATGAGTTAAGTAAATAAGTTCAATAGTTTTAAATAAGAATTCTGATGTGTAATATTTTTATAAAACTTGAGTAAAATTTTCGGTAGTTCTAGGGTTAAGCAATTTTTTATCCTCCCTCCTTTTCCCCCGGGGGGCACTTTTCTAACTTTTGCCGACACCCTTTTCACCGCTCTTTCATATTATGCACCAAATACTTCATATTTTAGTTCCACTTTTTACCGCCAGGGGGCGCCTACCTATCTCGGGTGCTATGTGCGCGACTCCCTCGACCAAGATATCTACGGATAGGTTGTAAAACGGAGTTTCGTTCGAATAGAGGTTTGTTTAGAATAGAGTACACCCCCTGGTTGCGAAATGTGGAACTAACAGATTTTACAAAAGGATAAAGTGTTTTGAAAGGGTATTAAACGAAACTCTCTGCGCGATCTGTGATCACACTTACCCACTTGTTTCTTAAAATATCTCACGGATGTACATTTCTAAATTAATACATGGTCTTTATTTACATTGGTCAATTTTTAATTAAGTATAACTCCTTACATTTCAACTGTACAGATTTAAAGGGTTATTTTTTTTCTTATTTTCTTATTTATTTATTTATTTATTTATTTTACAATTATCTTGTTGCAGTGAAGAAAAAATTTTTCGACTGGCTAGTTTTGTACAGAGGAGTCGTGGAAAATTTTAAAAAGTCTAGCTATTTTAAAAGTAATGAGGGACTGTTTAATTAAAATAATTGTGTTTCATACATATTTTTTAAGTACGATTGCCATTTACACTGCCTAGTCATCTCTCACAGGTATATATATATATATATATATATATATATATATATAAAATATTAAAGTGAGTTTCAACCTTATTGTAATACCTCGTGTATGTTTTTCTTTATTCTTTAAACTACTTTCCTGATGCGAATTCTCGGTCTTATTTAAAATGAAATAATGTTGTAGTTCAGATAAGTAATAAAAGTTATTTGAAAAAAACGCTGTCGTAAATTTGTTTCTTAACGAAAATATAAAAGATAAATTGGAGGAGGAACTACATCTTACACAACTGATCTGAGGACTTTCATAAGTAAATATAGCAGTAAACTATGTTTTCAGTCTTTCAATGCGTTTTTCCTTATTTCAATACGAAAACTAACTTTTCTAAAACGACCATATAAATTCGAAATTGTATATGAATGTTTTATGATATAGAAAATGGGAAATTTCAAATCAATGCGATTTTCCACATCTTTTGGAATGTAGTTAAAAAGCGCCCTACTTCTATTTACTTGTTTATATTTAGAATTTTACTTTGGTAAAAAGATTTGCTATTCAGAAAGATCTGGATTTTTTGTAATATTGCAAACATTCTCTCAAAAGTCTAGTACATTTCTTTTTTTAAAAACTGAATTTATCTAGTTTTTAAAATCTGCCTTAAGCAAAGCAACATTAGCCCGTATATAGTCAATATTAGATTTATTGATTTTACAATGCAGATGTTTGAATTTCAAATCCTATATTATAGTAACATTTAATTTATACACTTGCACCAATAACATTATTGCGAAAACTTTATCATTTTTATTAAAAATACAAGTTTCCCTACTTAAAGTTCCACTTTGAAATCTGTATAAAATAAAAATGAAAATGAAAAATCACGTGTCAAGTATAGATTATGAAACACTTTCCAACACTTCCAGAACACTTTTTTTTTACTTCGCTGTTTAATAAGTTAAATTATTTGAAAATCACATTTTAGCAATTACTGTTTATAACCGAAAAGTACTTCAATTCTTTTGTGCATCCCTTTATTTAATCTATTGATTTATATATATTCTACATAGCATGGTAAGTTTCAGTTTAACAAGAAAGCGCATAATAGGGTGAAAACTCACCGTCAACAATTTCTATCAGTAGCCGGAAACATACTTGATTTTTTTTTTGTACAGCTCGGTATATTACCTATAGTTTTTTATATATTCCACATATAAAGCTAAAATTTAAATTAGGAAAAAAACACTCTTAAAACTACTGAAATAACACTTTTAGAAATTAAAATCCATAAGCGGTCATTTATCCTGTTCTTTGTATGTATATGTTTTTTTTTTGTTTTTTTTTTTTATTATTCTGCAAACATCTCCTAGTTTACTAAATATAACAGTTGTAAATTTCCATGTGGGTGAAAAAAGTGCGGGCCAGGGTTCGAACCAGAGATGTCTTGGCTGAAGCCGGCAATGCTCTACCAACTGAGTCATCCCGGACGAATTCTTCAGATTAATTCGCGCAACTAACATTTAACGATCACAGGATCAGATCTGATATCTGAATCAGCTCAACAGAATAAATCGAAGGTTATTTTAATCAAGTTAGGCTTGAAAATGCATAGCTCAATTAAAAATCACCTTTAAGCAATTCACTCTCATACTCAGTAATGCTTACGAATTCTTTTGCGTAGTGATCCATAGCATTTTTGTTTATGATCATTTAAACGTTCATAGTATGCTGAAGATCAGGTACTGAGGCACCAAAACTATTCCCAAATAAAAATTTGGTCTGCTTATTTGTGGTGTGTGTATGGGGAGGAGAGGGAGAAATGTTGGAAGGGGAGTCGAAAATAAAACTTTTCCATTTAGACATACCGACACAAACCGTCACTCTGCCTCCACAAAAACGGACACTTTCGTGCACAAATTCAAGATTATTCTGAATATCACATTCTCTCCAGATTATAATCCACCTGTTGCCAGGTTGTACACTAAAGAGTGATTCACCCGTGAAGAGCATGTTGCACCACTCATCACCTTTACATCTGAGAAGCTTTTGTGCCCACGTTCTGTGGGCAGCACGGTATCCCGCTGTTAAAGAAACACAAACCATAGGTCTGCGAGCATATAAACCAATATCATGTAACTGGTTTTGAACAGTTTGAGTCGAAACTCTGGTACCAGTAGCCCCCAGAAGGCGCTGTTGCAAAAGAGTGGCGTTCATACTGCGGTTTCTTCTTCTTGATGTTAAATACCGATCCTCATTTTGGGTTGTTGCACGCGTACAACCTTCGTCGGCTAACATTTCCAGTTTCCAAAAATTTGGAAATGACACTTTGCGAAACTCCAAATGCTTGCGCTACAGCGTATTGCGTTTTATCCACCTCTAAACAACCAATGGCACTCCAGGCTATCGAATCAGCTATGTCATGTTGTTGCGCCATCGTTTTCACTAATAAAAAACATTCAACGCGTGTCATTTGATTTAATCTCCTCTTTACAATCAATGCTACAGATCGCTTTTTACTCGTTATCTAGAACGCATCGTTTTCTACGTCGCGTATTCCCATTTGCATAATTTGAATATTCTCCCATTGCAAAATTTGCATATTCCCAACTTTGTAAAAGTTATAATTTTCCTTTTTGACTTTTTTTTAGTTTTCATTTTTGTTAAAAGAGTTGTCGATAATATGGTAGTTTCCTTCCAACTCACAATATCCCCTAATTGTTCTTTGCAATACATATTGGTTACTACATTGTCTCCACAAAACTATATTCCTCCATTGTACCTCAAAAATAAACAAAAATTTTTAACAAAAAAATAAATAGAATACGCTAACTTAATAACTCAAAATTCTTATGAAATTGATCATTATTTTTATTATAATTTGGAAAACAAATGTGGTTGCTTATCCTGAACAGTTTGTCGAGAATTTAGTTACCATTAATTAAGAAAAGAAATAAAGAAACATGTAAACCTGTTATTTTTTTTTTAAGTTATCATGGCAAAACTGCTGTCAAACAGTGTTTCGAGACAATTAAGTTAGAACTTTTACTTTCATAGATGTCACCGATCAGCACGACTCAACGTTTTCTGTTTCTACGAACGTAATTTTAGTAGTTTTTTATCGGATCTGTATAATATAACTGTACGGCATTCTTAAAAGGTTCAAACATTACAATAATAATAATAATATTAATAAATACATATTTTTCGTCATTTCTGACTTATCTTTAATATCTATATATATCTTTAATATAATCCATTTTAATCTATTTTAAATCTATCATATATTTTTCATCCAGTTAATCAGAAATATTTTATTTGTCTGGTTCCTAAGAACATTACATGTTTTACTTGTAATGAAAATTTTTGAAGTTACTTAGACGAATTTTTACCCTATAACACAATGCACAGGACATTGTGAGTTAATAACATCCATTAATGATAATTATGTATTCTATCTTTTCAGAATATCGTGAATGTGACTGACATTTGTAAAAAAATATGTCATAGACTGTGACGTTGTGTTTGCATCCAGAATGTGAACAGTGTAAAAAAATATTTAATTAGTTAAACATCATTCATACATTTAACAAATGAGAAAAAAAAAGTATCTTAAACAAAAACACGCAGTGTTGAATTCAGACACTTTTTTCCGGGAGGTATTTCTGTGGCTCCGGGGGGGGGGTGCTCATAGTGTTTCGGGGAGGGGGGAAATTGCACTTTTTGACCTTTGGAAACAGAAAATCTCAAATCTTCCGGGGGGAGACATCGCATTGCTCCGAGGGGATATGCCCCCCCGGGCCACCCCCTTAATTCAACACGAAAAACACCTTTTTCTTGAAAAATATTACTGTTTCATTCTATTCTACATTGAAGTATGTAATTCTCGAAAAATATGGGTTCAAAACTCTCCTCCTAAGCAGTGTGAAACGTTCGCTTGCAAGCAATATACATTTGAGGGATTTCTCAAGTCAGATTAAAAACGAACAATTCGACGTCGCAGCTACATCGATATAACATTACGTCCACGTTACGTAACGTCACTCCAACTCACAAAATCGCATTGTGACGTCGCTGGGACGTAGCAATAATGCCATCTAATAATAAAATGATAATACTATCTAACTATTAACTTATTGTATTACCATTAGTTACAGTTTCTTTATTATTCTCTCATAATATTTCAATGAACCTCCTGCTAAAGCAAATTCTTTCCTATAATGTTCTCTGTTCCAAAATAGATAGTTAAAATTTAAAATGAATGGGTAAACCTAGATCATAAAAATTCATTAAATTTTATTTACACTATTCACTTGAAACATGACAGCTTATTTCATAAAATAAGTCATATTACTGTGATTATAACACTTGTGTACCACATTATATGTCGACGATATAAATCATTTTAAAACATTATCGTTATTTTCCTCTGTACCTTCAAAACCGTTCTACATAGAAAGTAATCTTTTAAAAGATAAATGTTTGACTAGATGCCATTAAATAAGACGTCATTCCTTGCAAACTCTCAGTCATGAAAGTAAAATAATATACATACTTTCGTAATCTATAGATTGCAGAATATTTTTTTAATGCGGAAAAGAGCAAATATTTCCATGAATAAAATTACAATAATCGGTCTTTTTCCTTTAATATGAGGGTTTATTTATGGAGAGGTGAGTTTTAATATTCTGTTTTTCTTTTCCGATTTTGAGAACTTCATTTCAATGTGAATATGTCAGAAATATAAATTTAATATTTTCCGACTAGGCGTATGAGAGTATCCTATCTTATAAATATTTTATCGAAATCAAATTGCCAAAGAAAATGTTTTGTTTAATTAATTTTTTAAGGGGGTATTTTTATAACACCACTGAAATTCATTTTGTGTCTGTAAATATATTCTCTAATTTTCGTAAAACCATCTCGGATAGTGATAAAATTGAGATTATTCACTTGCACAGATAGGGGAGAGTAGCCGAATTTGGACCACTTCACTTATTTTCAGGTGTAACTCACCTAATTTTTGGAATATCTGTAAAAAATCACTACACGGGGTCAATCTATTCATCTACTAACTAAACAAATCTTTAGATCAATTTCTTTTTGAAAATCATAAATTTTATTTTAATTTAAGAAATCTGTCAAAAGTGGTCCAAATTTAGCAACTGGTCGCCTAAGTTGGACCCCCAGTCTCCTAAATTGGACCAAATAATATCAGGTTGTTTTAATGACTAGCCAATATAACTAATTTTATTAAAAGCAAAGTTTGCGATTAATAAAACAATCAAACAAAATAACAGTAATGAAATATAATGAAATCAAATATTGGAAAATAAGAGTAATGGTTTTAATTCAAAATGTATTCAAAATATAAATCAAAGTTATCAGAAATTAAGAACAGAAATTATGGGACTAATTGTCAGTTACTAAATATCATGTAAGGAGTAATGCAAAGCTTACACATGAATTTCGTTTATTGATTTTTTTTTCAGCGTACCGAAAATTGATTTTTTTTCAGCAAATATGGAACCGTATTTGGAAATCTCTGAACACTGAATCATTGCTATTTTATTTTTCTTACAAATTAAGCAAAATGAATCATCACTATCTAGATTTTTCTTTTTAGATTCAGGGTTATTAGATTTTTTTTTTTTTTTTTTTTTTTTTGCAACACAAGTTTTCTTTACATTATGTTTGTAATTCTTCCCTTCTATCACTTTCTTGCTAATTGCATTATGCCTATTTTTTTTAACTTGATGTTCCAATTGCTTTTGTGCTGTGATAGCTTCCTTTTAGTAGTTCTTTTTTTTTTTTTTTTTTTTTCATTTCAAGGTTTATTTCATATGGCGAAGATGTTAACACAACTGTTTTTTGGCTCCCTCTGTGCTTTGATTTAACGGAATTAGCAAGAATATCATTTCTAATGATTTTTTTGGCTTTTGGGAAGGATTTGTAGCTTCAGCCTGCTTTCAGATAAATTTGTTCACAACTTACTCTCTCCTTTTTGTTTCCTATATCTTTAACAGCTTTTGCTGTCACGGGTGTTTTTCTTCCAGACAGTTTGTCTGTGTCTTTTTCAACATTTTCAACATTATATTAGAAAAGTGTTTAAAAAATATCCTCTATTGAAAAATACGCTACGATTAATCAAATGCAAACATGATATATTCAAAGAGTGCTGAATTCAGCCATGTAAAAATATTTATGTTTATATAGGCCTAAGCTTTTTTTTTTTTTTTTTTTTTTTTTTTTTTTTTTTTTTTAAACCGGCATGGAGATAGTAATTCATTATAAAATATTAAAAAATGAAAAAAAAATAGTATACAAAGCGTACTATCCTCAAAATTCATTACTTACTTTTCAAATTTATGATTGCATATCTGATCCAATTTAAGCAACTTAAATTGTCCCAATTACGGCAACTGAGCCATTTTTAAAAACAAATAATCTTAAGACTAAGAACAAAACCGAAATCAATCAAATCCGCGTGAAAAATATGCGCAATAAACAGATGAATTCATGTATGTATATGTAAACATAACAACTTACCTTAGTTTTATAGTATTCACTTACGTTTAGTAGGACAAAATTAGATCAAAACAGCTAACTTTAGGTTTTTTTTAAATTGTCTGAAAGCAGCACGTGGTAGGCAGTTGCTTCTTCTATTCATGAGCGACGTCATTCTTATGAGTAGGATTTCAGCGGTATATGCAGTCTCTTCCTGTAATTAACGGCAGAATGACAACGGTCCAATTAAAGCGGCGGTCCAAATATGGCTACTCTCCCCTATATCTCTCTAACTGAAAATCTATACTAATAAAAGAAAGTTTCGCTCTGTGTGTGTGTCTGTCTGTGCGTGCATGTGTGGCTATATCTGTGATGACTGCGACATGTACGAAGCTGAAAATATATGTGAGGGTAGCCCAAAGAGTCTCCTGATGCACCTGAGACACGACACACAATTTTTAATTTCTAATGATTGATTGAGTTATTAACTGAAAATCGCAACTCACTTTCATTAAAAACTCAACGCTGTCCTCGCGAGAGGGAAAAAGCGCTGGCCCATGCATTGAAGCCTTATTTACGCTTCGGTAAAAAATGAAGATCGAAAAGGAGAATTTCGTGGAATATTTTGTTATTATTTATTAATTTACATTGACGAAACCGCTTAATAAAGTTAAAAACGGAAGACATATTCTGAAAACTCATACTCTTGCGCTTCAAATGCCATAATCAATGCAAAAGACTATTGCAGTTAACCCCTTTGAAAAATAATTTTCAAAAACGGTCGGTTTTCCAAAAAAACGTTTTTCACACTCGTTGCGAGCCACTATAGGCGCAATTTTAACGGTACCGACAAACCAAAAATATTTTCTTAAAGCTGAAACGTTTTTCTTGTTGATGGTGTAATCATTTTTAAAAAGTATGATTTTTAACTCTTTCAAATACACCGGCGAACTCAGGTCACTTCGTACCTCAAGGAGACGATATTTTTTCTACTCTAAAAATAACTAAACGTCCGTATTTTAACACTCTTTTTAGAGCATCTCCATAGACCAGATTTACATCACCTAAAAAAATTTTGAAACGTTCGGATGGATAGAAATATTTTTACAAAATAAAATGTGTGAAAATTTCGACGAAATCAGTAAAAACCTGAGTGTTTTCGTCGCGGTTTCGCTCATTTTCGGTACGCATAGACTTCAAAAATCAAATTAAGCGGAAAATAAAATACCAAATAGAATATACTTTCAATTCAATATTTTGTCATTTAAAAATATAAATTTAAATAAAATGGATTTAAAGATATAAAATCATACAAATTTGAGGTTCATTTAAGGATCATTCATCATGGGCCCGTGCAGCGCCAGTCGGGCTAGCTAGTAAATATTATAAAGTTATTATAGCAATAATAATTAATAGACATGCATAAAGATTATCGTATTAAAAACTAATATCATCCGCAGGATACTTTTAACACGTTTATCGGTCTATAAACAATTCAAAGAAATTTTGTATGTTACCATAATGATTTTTTTCATATATTTTTTAATGGTGTCATTAACTGTAATATTTGTTATTAGAAATGTCAGAGATAATTGGATCATATTATTTTTTATGCCTTCGCACTGTAATTTCGTCTGACTGCGATTGTATAAGAAATATATCAGGTTGTAACGAAAGTTTTCCGCAAAAAACAGTTCTTAATGAAGTTAGAAAAAAAACACGAAAGCGGTACCTTTAGTGCGGGTAGTAATCACCACCCGAATCTATGATTTTCTGCCAACGTTTTGGTAGTTTTTCAAAGCCTTCGGCCCAGAAACTTGGGAGCCGCGAGTCCAAAGACAGATCAACCTCATTTCGGACGTCCTGTGCAGAATTAAAGATAGCACCATCAAGATGTAGCTGCAGGTGTGAAAACAGGTAGAAGTCCGAAGAACCGATGTTGGGGCCGTATGGTGGGTGTGGCAAAATATCTCATTCGAGTCCATACAAAGCCTAGACGGTGAATGCAGACACATGTGATCTAGCGTTATCTTGATGACACATTACCTTCTTGCGCCGGAACTCATTTTGACGCTTTGCCTTGATAGCAGCGTCAACACGGATTAACATCTTGCTGTATATCTTACTGTTCATTGTTTTACCTTTTTCCAGATACTCTTTGTGGATAATACCACGGCAATCCCACCAGATACAAAGCATTATCTTTTTGTTAGTCAAATTTCACTTTGCGATACTGTCGACGGGCTCACCGGGTGCAGACCAACCCCCTTTTCGGCTTATGTTGTTGAAGTAAATCCACTTTTCGTCACAAGTGACGATCCGGTCCAGAATTTTGTCCTTGCGTTGATATTCGATAAGATTAGTGCAGACCTGAACACGTCTAACCTTATCTGCTTGAGTCAGCTCATGCGGCACCCAGCGATTGAACTTGTACGTCAAGTTTATGCAATGCATAGCGCGACTAATGGACATGGCACTAACGTCTAACTCCTTAGCTAGCTCTTGAGCGGTCGAATACTGATATTCTTCCACAAGTTCTCGCAGGCGGACGTTATCAACATCAGTAGGTCGGCCAAAGCGCTCTGCTCCTTGAATGTCATAGTCCTTGTTTTTGAAATTTCGGTACCAAACCTTCACAGTGTCATATGATACAGCAGTAGTACCTAAAGCTGTACACGTGATTCGGTAACATTTTGTAGCTGACTTTTTGCAACAGAACTGGAAGTAAATGTTTGTTCTAATCTGGTAGCGTGATAATTCCATTTCAGACACCCTGCACTTAATGATAACGATATTTTTTACAAATTTCACAACTTAGTCTTATAAAGCAAGTATCTTTCTTTCAAATGCCAAAAATCGTTTGACAAAATGTGAGCAAACACGTCAACGCGAACTGTTTGAAAAGACGATATTAGCGGTGGTGGGAAACTTTCGTTACAACCTGATATTATCATTTTTCAACTATATGCAAAAGTGTATATTTTCAATCATCTCTCTATTCTAAAAAAAAGTAACTACCGCTGTCACCGCCGCCGCCGCCGCCGGTTTTGATTTTTTTGTGACCGGAGGTCTTTCTTCGTTAATATTAAGAAAAATAATGCATACAAAAATATGAAAATTGGTAGTATTATACAGAAATGTTTGATAAACACGCTGATGCAGACAGTTTTCAGATAGAAGAATTATTTTAATAGATATTTAATGCTAAAGTTGGACAAAATCGTTCCACTAAAAAAGTTTTATAGGAGCAAAAACTGTTCATAGGAATTTAATCATTTTTAGATCATTTTATGCGTTAGTATTTGCCGGAGTGCAGATTGCATTAATTTTTTTATTTTGACTCATTTTTTGAGGTTTTATTTCTATTTTAAATTCAGATTTTCAGCATTTCTAGAGATATTTTTAACAGATTTTAGAAAGTGATATTAATTTTAACTGTTGCCAACTATATAAACAGCGGAAACAATAATGTTTGCTTCAAAAAAATATTTATACGTGTAAATAAATTAAAAATTTATTTACACGTGACTATTATAAACAGAAAAAAACATCTGGAATTAGAATTAAATAATTATGTACAAAAAGCAGGAACTTATTAAAAAATACGTCATAAAAACTATAATTACACGTGAATTTTAAGAGAGAAAGGAATTTGTAAAACAATAAATTTATTAACATGCGTTAGAAGTCTTAAATAGGAGAAATTACGTCATATTTACGTCACATTACAGTTATTACATTAAATGAACACAAAATAATATTGCAAAACGGTTTAAATTTAGAAATTGCGCTAGACATTTATTTGATGAGGAATGTATGAAAGAGGATACTTTTCAACTATTTTTGTTAGGAAAGCGCAAATAATATTTCATTTCTAACACAAGTATTTTCACATGAATATTAAAAAGAGAAAGAATAGTTTGGTCAAAATTACGTTAGATTAAAAACGATTAATTTAAAGGGTCTCATTTAAAAGAACTTTCTTTTCACTTTGTTAAAAAATACCAGGAGACAAAGACTCTGTTTACTTAATTCCTTTTATATTAGCTTATTTTGAAATGTTGTTACACGTATCTACGTCATCAAGTTATTTTTATTTCGACGTTTTATTTGTATTTTTATTAATGTTGTACTAATTTATTTGTTCTTTCGTTATTTAAAATAAAAATTATGTCAATTTGTATAATTTAGCGAGTGGTTTGGCGATTTATATAATTTGGCGAAATGGGTCGACAGGATAATCAAGTAGTACCGCAACGGATTTGGCATTAAAATTCCCCAATCAAAGAGAAATGAATAGAAATCCGTTTATAGAGAGATCGCCACTGTTTTTAAAATTATAATTCAACCTTTCGAAATCTTTTTAAAGCCGATCAAATTAGCGTGCATTTAGAGTCTGCGGTGTCTGGACGGGGGTTGGCGAGCGTAGCTCGTAGGGGGCCAAGCCCCCTAGTGAAATAAAAAAATGTAAATGAAACTATTTTTCTGTAAAGCATGAATATCGTCCAACACCAAATTATGAGTCTAATAACAAGACACCGAGGTAATTTAATCACAAAACTTTTAATTGTTTTGCAAAAGCTTTGGTATGGCTGGAGCAACAGAAAGACTGTGATACTTGTGAACTAATCTCTCTATTCTAAAAAAAAAGTAACTACCGCTGTCACCGCCGCCGCCGGTTTTGATTTTTTGTGACCGGAGGCCTTTCTTCGTTAATATTGACAAAAATAATGCATACAAAAATATGAAAATCGGTGGTTTTATGCAGAAATGTTTGATAAACACGCTGATGCAGACAGTTTTCAAATCGAAGAATTATTTTAAGAGTTATTTCATGCTAAAGTTGGACAAAATCTTTCCACTAAAAAAGTTTTATAGCAGCAAAAACTATACATGGCAGTTTAATCATTTTTAGATCATTTTATGCGTTAGAATTTGCCGGAGTGCAGATTGCATTAATTTTTTTATTTTGACTCATTTTTTCAGGTTTGATTTCTATTTTAAATTCAAATTTTCAGCATTTCTAGAGATATTTTTTACAGATTTCAGAAAAATTGTACTAATTTAAACTGATGCCAACTGTATAAAAAGCGCAAGCAATAATGTTTGCTTCAAATTAAAAATTTATTTACACGTGTCTATTATAAACAGGAAACAATCTTTCAAATTAGAATTAAATAATTACGTATAAAAAGCAGGAACTTATTAAAAATTACGTCATAAAAAGTATACACGTGAATTTTAAAAGAGAAAGGATATTGTAAAATAATAAATTCATTAACATGCGTTAGAAGTCTTAGGAGAAATTACGTCATATTTACGTCACATTATAGTTATTACATAAAATGAACACAAAATAATATTGCAAAAAAGTTTAAATTTAGAAATTGCGCTAGACATTTATTTGATATTTTGAGAATTAATTTAAAATGTCTCATTTAAAAGAACTTTCTTTTCGCTTTGTTAAAAAATACCAGGAGACAAAGGCTCTCTTTACTTAATTCCTTTTATATTAACTTATTTTGAAATGTTGTTACACGTGTATACGTCATCAAGTTATTTTTATTTCGACGTTTTATTTGTGTTTTTATTAATGTTGTACGGATTTATTTGTTCTTTCGTTATTTAAAATAAAAATTATATCAATTTGTATAATTTGGCGAGTGGTTTGGCGATTTATATAATTTGGCGAAATTGGTCGACAGGATAATCAAGTAGTACCGCAGCGGATTTGCCGTTAAAATTCCCCAATCAAAGAGAAATGAATAGAAATTCGTTTATAGGGAGATCGCCACTGTTTTTTAAATTATAATTCAATCTTTCGAAATCATTTTAAAGCCGATCAAATTAGCGTGCATTTAGAGTCTGCGGTGTCTGGACGGGGGTTGGCGAGCGTAGCTCGTAGGGGGCCGAGCCCCCTAGTTTTGTAAAACAAAATAGCAAAGGCAGTGTACTCACACTTGACAACATTATTGAAATGCGTTTGCGATTTTTTTTCTACCTCTCTGGCTATGTTCCAACTTATATAAACCATTCATGGATCAGTAATTATTGTGATTTGCACAGACACGTGCTCCTTGCTGAAAAATGAACCTAAGGAAATATTCTTAATTATTGCGACATAAAATATGAATTTATATATAAGAATTCTTGGCTTTTTTAAACACAATTTATTAAGGTAATTTTTTTAAATAAATTAAATTGCATAATTTTTTTACAGTGATTGGAATAAAAATGCATTATTGCATCTATAGTTCTGAAATGCTGTTATTATCAGTTGCATTCCTGCTCCATTATAACTTCCCATATGTACACCAGTAAATTAACGGGAAGATATCTTAAGGTTACATTTACATTATGGAGTTATTGTCCTAGGCTTTGGATTTCATGACGTTAAATCATAAGACTAATTACTCAGTAACGGCGCAAGCAACCAATAAAGTAGGTTGATTAATTGTGTCTTATGTTTTAACGACAGGAACGCCAACGACTAGAACGATAACGTCATAATATAAAAGCCTTTTCTAAAGAATCAGCATTCTATTCCTATTGCCTTCTCGTGGCGGTATGTTTATGGAATGGATAACTTTTCTCCTGGTGTTGTAAAAATGCTAACGCAGAAAATAATTCATTTTAGTAAAAAATCATTGTCAAACATCCTGTGTTGCGACAATACTTGTTCTTGTTTTAAACAAACCATACAACCCTCCATGACACTGAACAGTATCATTGCTCGAACGCCATCAAGGATATCTTGCTACTATGGCGATGTGTTCTAGAATACCAACTGTACAGTGTGATTCAAAATAGCGCAGATAAAATGAAAAGGCAAAGCAGGCATACAAAAAGAATCCAAAATTATACAGGAACATGGGTTCGCAAACGCCATCCATGGCCTCTAGAGGGCGTTTCAAATTATATGAATTACAAGAAGAATAAACAAAAATCATCCTAAATCATTTTATTTATACTGTATTTCTCCACATATTACACATTTACGACGAATACTGCTACGAGACGCTCAAAGATTTTGCCAGATGCGTGGAGACACGCATAATATCGACGCTGCATAGATTGCCGCAACTTCTCAAACCTATCAGGTGTATCTAGAACACATCCGGCTGCCGCAACAATTCTTTCTACTAAGTTTTCCTGCGATGAAACAGTTGTTTGGTAACTAGCTATGTTACTCCCTAGGCATCCAAGGGTCAAATGAAGGTGTCTCAATTTGCTCAGCTCGTGTTTTCATAGAAACGTCTTCAAGCGGCCCCGGATGGCGTTTGCGACACAAGTTCCTATTTGATGTTTGATTCTTTTTGAATGCCTGATTTTCCCTTTCACTTTGGCTACATTATTTTGAGCCACCCTGAATATCGTAAAAAGATTCATCGTAAGAAAACTGTCATTATACAATATATCATTCCAAAAAACTGCCCTGTCGTTTTATCGTTTTTATAGATTACAGTTACTTAACCATATTATGATGTGTTCTCAACCGTCAGAACAGAGATACAATTTCCGTTACTTAACCAGATTCGTAAAAAATTCTTGGACGATATGTATATATTTTTTTTATCAATGGTTGAACAAAATCTTTGTAAAATAATAGTGTTTCTAACTATAATTTAAGTAAATGGTAAAGTGAATGTAAAACATATGGTCAATGAATCATTATTCAACGGAAATTTTCAACAGTGTAGTCACGAGAAAAACGTCGACTATCCCTATCTTTTTCTCAAAATAAACGAACAACCAACCAGAAGGTTTCCAAGCTATATGGTGGTAGTTGCGAAACATTATGGCTGCATATAGAGCAAATACTAAAACAAGAACCATAAATTATTTCTCTGGGTTTTCTTTTCCAAAGACTGTGTGATCTGTTTTATTATATAGGTATTTTTTATTGCTCTTCAAAGGTCTGAAGTGATGCGAACAACACTGCTCAAATGAGAATATTTTTAATTTTAAGTTTATCCATGCAAAAGTTACACGTGAACATACATTCAAATAATAGTCCCAGAATTTCCCATCTTCTCTCTTTTTAGCTGGTTAAAAACTCAAATAAACCATTTTCTTATAAGGAGCTATCTATTTTATTTTGTCAAGTTCAGTTGAATCGCTATCTTTAATCTCGTCGATGCTAAAAATATCGCCTTTCTTAACATTCTCACGTGATCTACAGCTATTTCTTTTCCTTACGGAAACAAACTAAAAATATCTGCTAAAGTTATTACCATATTTTCAAAATAACACTACTGCTGTGATTGAAGAAAAAATATAACCTATTAGAATATAAGGGAAAAATAGCGGTTCTAAAGAAGGATCGTTCTTCTAAATACGGATAACGATGAGTTATTTTTAGAAAATACGCAGAAGTCTGTTCATTGTGACGCGCCGTCTGACGTAAACACCCTCCATGGTTCCTGTGATAGTAGATAGTCATGAATGAACATTAACCGACGTTCATTCAGTCAATTTCCCTTTTTGGTAACACGAAGAAAAAGTCATAAAGGGGGTAATCTACTTAAAGTATTTTTTCGATATATATATATATATATAAAGAAAAAGTATGTGAAGAATTAACAGGTAGAAATGTCTGATAACGGTAAAACTATCTACTGCATTTATGTTCGTGCAATATAAATATCAAAGTTTTATATATTGCAAAATGTATTCTAAGGATTAGCATAATGAAACAATTTGAAACGAGGGTTTTTATAAACACAAGGGGATGAACTTAGGGTTTCTTGGATTACAGAACATGGGTGAAAACCATATATTTTTTTTTTTATTGAAAACTTAATAGATTTTTCACATTTAACATATATTTTTTAGATCTGTCACTAACAATATCAACAATAATTTTTATATGAAAAATAGCAAATATGTACTCAAATAAAATTTTAACATTTATTAAAAGCGATACTTTCATATTGGCCTCGTCTCAGGAATTAACAGACGAATAAATCGCTTAATTGCTAACCTCTTTTATTCTGATAAGTGCAGTAAACGTGGCTCGATTACATGTCTTAAATTTCTGTTTTATTTATATATTAGTATCTTATTTTTAGATTGATAAAGTTTTAATTTCGTTATGGGATGTAAGCCAGAAACAAATGCTGAACTATTTTATTTTTATTAATTTAAGTGCAAACAGATTTATCTTTTGTAATCGTCTGTCTGGCAATTGACAGAGATAGATAAAAAAAAAATCATGATTGAAAATCATTTTAGAAACAATAAAATTGAGTAAATTGCGATATATTTGTCGAACAAATTACAATATAGTTTCCAAACAAATTGCATTTGAAAGTACATTTTTTTTATCTGTTCAACGGTGTAAAAAAAAAGGGCGGTTTTTAGAAAGTTAATAAAAGTTAAATTTAATGGTCTGCTTTTGCCGCCAAAATGACATCAGCGTGAACACGTTTGTGCTTTAAAATATAGATATTTTGGAACCTATATTAGTGAATTAATGTTGGGGTATAATATTGTGTTGTATCTTTGTATTTGAAATATTTACAATGCAATTCCAAAAAAAAAAAATAATAATAATGGTTGTATTCAAAATGTTTAAAATAGAAAAACTATGAAGGACATATTTGAACCTTATGGAAAATACTTAAAACAAAAATAAAAGTAGAAAATTTTAAATAGAAAAAAAATATTTAAAACATTTTAAACTTATTAGAAAGACAGATTAGGTATAAAATGAGACACTCTGTCATTAGTTGTAAAATGATTTTATTATCATTGGCGCAAACATGACATTTCCCTTCAATTTGCCTTTTATTTATAACACCTTCTATCAATCTACTAAAATGAGATGCAAATCATCAACCATCACCTTTTATTACGGTTGAAAAACACCAACACAATGTAATTCAGGAACTTATTCGGCTTCTTTGAAGTGGTCATTCTTTTGTCGCATGTCAACAGAATGCGACGATAGTGGAGGAGAGTCCCTGACATGTTTATCCCCACAGGAGGTGATAAAACTTTTGCATGTAACTTTTGCATGGATAAACTTAAAATTAAAAATATTCTCATTTGAGCAGTGTTGAATTCAGGGTGTGACTCGGGAGGTGACATTCCTACGGATCAATCAGATGTACCCGGGCGATATGAGATTTTGTGTTTTCAACAGCCAAAAAGTGCAATTTCGTCCCCATAACTCTATAATGTCACCCCCAAGCCACAGAAATCCCTCCCGGAGAAAAGTGTCTGAATTCAACACTGCATTTGAGGATGTTCAGTTCTCGATTTTTCAAAAAGTTATCCTCAACCTTCCTATTGGAAACATTATAAATAAAGTGATTTCATAATAATAAAATGTTTTCATAATCTTTCAATTATCGATCGAATGAATCAACTATAAGTAACTGCAAGTTAAATATGTGTCTCGGCGCGGTCTCGGCACTCTACAATAAATTCTCATTACGAAGAAAATAAATCATTTCTCATCCGACTTTGTGTTTACAATATGAAATGAAATAAGATGTATTTCCAGTTAAAAGTAATTATCTAAATCTTATTTAAAAGGTATTTAATGCTGGTGTTATGTAAAACTAAAAGGACCATTTCAAAAGAATTGTGACTTCTTATATGAACTATTGACAGACTAAATAACTTTTTATCAGAATTTCCACATAATTAGTGAACTGAAAATATAAATTTTATTTTAAACTTTATTTTTCTATGTTTGATTTTGTCAGTCTCTAATATGCTCTTAAAGCTGTAACTTCGCAGAATAATTTTCTGCACTTTTTGTATTACTAAATATATACTCTTTAATGAAAAACTGTGTGTATATATATATATATATATATATAATTAACCTTTCTATTAAAAAATATTCAAGAAAAGCATTATTACTTATTGAAGTGTATATACATAATATCGCTCACCCACAAGAAAAGTGACACATCTAACAAAAATTCATTTTGTGTTTTATTCCATACACAGGTATGTCATGGGATCGTTGTGGTACAGACAAAGTATTATTCGTGTCGTAATACGGAAAACCTCTATATTACACTATGCGTCACTTTTACATTATAGAAAATGCGCAGTGATGAAACAAGTAAAACGACACATCTCACAAAAAGTTTTTTATATGCTCAGACTAGAGCAATTTATAAAACTCTTAATTGTCTTAGTAATAAAAATGTGAATTTTTCTTATTTGGCGAAATATTACTTTGTTGGTGATTACTACATTGTCAATTAAATAATAGTTAGGCCATAGATTAATAGTTACAACTTTACAGTTTGTCGGCTAAGTGGTGATGTTGTCGAATGTCATTTTTGGAAGGAATATGTGGGTCGACGCGGGGCAAATAAAATACATACTTGTTTTTGAATGTATTTACAAGACATTGCTTCACGTGTTGGCTGTGAAAATTTGGAATTAACTTTTTATTGCGATAACTACGACGGACAAAATAAAAACAAATATAATATTTCATTATTCATGCATGCTGTTAAGGCACTAAATACAGGGTGATTTTTTTTTAAGTTGGGAAAGTAAAACCGTATAACAAAAGAACCACTGATCCAAATGACCTGAAATTTCCCCAGTATGCTCCTAAAGCAATGGGAATTTTTTAGGCGCGGTTAAAAAAAAAATTAAATCGCACCGACAGATGACGCTGTACATGCGTTAAAGTTATAGAACCTACAATGGGTAATTACCAAGTTGGAGTTTCTCTAATTAAAGTCGGGAGACGAGCTTGCGCAAGACACACGCACAGTGGCGATAAAACAGTGAAGCATGCAGACCTCGTGTTCATTATTTTATGGATATCCCTGTGGTTTCTGACTCTGGGGATACCTAAAGAATGCTGTGTATTGTGGTGGTGTTACGAACTTAGCTGACCTGAAGGCACACATTGTGCCAGATCCCCAATATCCCGTTGATACTCTTCGCTCTGTTGTGGAACATGCAGTTTCACGCCCGATACCGTGGTTTCACGTTCTACCTCGTAGACGAAAACGGTGGACCATGGTATTAGAATAGAAGGTAGGGGAAAGCTATGTTTGAGAATTAACCGCAAGAGATAGAGGTTCGATCATGCAGGTACTGGTCGGAGCGCCATCTATTGTCTCCATTTGAAGTTAGAAACGGTAACTTTTTTTTTTAATATAAAGTAGCTTTTTTCTCTAACGTGAATGTTTTTTTTTATTATTATTATAAAAATCATAAAACAAATTATTTTAGATTTTGTAAATTATTCATAATACATTTTACAAACTAAAAGTAACTCCCTTTTTATCAGCTGTGTTATTTAAATGGAAACAAAAATACTAATTTTTGTTCAAGATAGGTCTAGAATACATTTTTTTACCTTTTAAATTTTACTGTATCCAGACTATTTTAAGTAAGATTTATTTAAATCAAGAGTATCTATATTAAAATTGTGTCCTGAATTTAGCATGTAATTTTCGCAAATGTTTTATAGATTAACATTAAAAAAAATTAAATAAATGCTGCAATGTTTTTGTTTGCATTTTTTATTTTATTAAAAACCATGAAAACTAGAATTTAGTTAATGAATTATTATTGTTTATTAAATATTCATAATAAATTTGACAAACTGCAAATTACTAAAAGATAACTTTTTTCAGCCGTATTATAAATGAACAAATATCAGTTCTTGTTCAAGACAAATCTAGAAAAAAAAAATTCAACTTAACAAATTACAACGCCCATTTGGAAAAGGATTTTTTCAAAGACTAAAATTTAAGACTTAAAAAATCGCACGGAGTTGATCATACATTACGTATGCCATGAATTAAACATTAATAGTGTTATAACACGTAAAAATTGCAAGCGATAAAAATCGCCTGCCACTCCTCAGATTTCCTGAAACTTACGTATTATCCACCTGAAAATTGCGTATTATCCAAGCATTTGATTGGCTGTTCGGGAAAAGGCTTTCCATCGTCCAAGGAATCTGACGACCCATTTTAAATGAAATTTCATTCTTAAACTTTTAAACATCCCACAATATTACTTTTCACACCGTCGTATAGAGCAAAAAAATGTACTTTTAAATGCAAAATGTCACCCACATCAGAAATTGAAATTGCTATATCTGAGCCATTTTTTAAGATAAAGACAAAACAAAAAATGCTCCGAAATCCTTAAATCATGGTCAAATACTTAAGAAAGAAACCTTTTTCGATTTCTAATATTTTTCACCTCACTTTAAATATATTTTTTTATTTAATTTAATAGCCTCCATTTTGAAACAAGATGGCTGATGAAGCTGGCCAGCGAACTTGTTCGAGACATTACGACATACTATCCACATGCCTTCTTACATCGAAATAGGTTAATAAATACACGTGTTATCACGTGACAAATATCAGATCGTTTCAAAATGTCAGCCATGCTAGAAATTCAAAGTGCTATAATTCAACCATTTTTTGAGATATATACGAAGCAAAAACTGCTCCGGAATCTCTGTATCAAGGTCAAACACATAAAAAAATCTTTTTCATTTTTCTATTTTTTGATAATTTATTTAAAATTTAAATTTAAATTTTTTTTTAAATAGCAGCCCTTTTGAAACAAGATGGTGAATGAAGCTGGCCAACGAACTCGGTTGAGACATTGGTATGTATTATGTACACACCAAATTACATCCAAATCGGTTCACAAATACGCCTGTTATCGCGTGACAAAAATCAGGTCGTTTCAAAATCTCAGCTACAATAGAAATTCAAAATACTACAACTAAGCTATTTTTTAAGATATAGACGAAACAAAAAATGCTCCGGAATCTTTGTATCAAGGTCAAACACACAAGGAAAAAATATTTTTCAATTTTCAATTTTTTGGTACTACATTTCAAATTTTAAATATTTTTTTTTATTTAAATGACCGCCATTTTGAAACAAGATGGCGGATGCAGCTGGCCAACGAACTTGGTCAAAGACAATGGTACGTATTATGTATACACCAAGGTACATCCAAATCGATCATAAATACGCCGGTTATCTCGTGACAAAAATCAGGTCGTTTCAAAATGTCAGCCAAGATAGAAATTCAAAGTGCTATAACTCAGCCATTTTTTAAGATATAGACGAAGTATAAAATGCTCCGGAATCTTTGTATCAAGGTCAACACATAAGAAAAAAATATTTTTCAATTTTCATTTTTTTTTTGGTACTATATTTCAAATGTTAAATTTTTTTTTTAATTTAAATGACCGCCATTTTGAAACAAGATGGCGGATGAAGCTGGCCAACGAACTCGGTCGAGGCATTGGTATGCACTATGCATACACGAAGTTACATCCAAATCGGTTCATAAATACGAGAGATACAGTGTGACAAAGATCAGGTATATCTATCTATCTATCTATCTATATATATATATATATATATATATATATATACACTGGTTATCAAAAATTAAGGAAAAGTCACAAAATGCCAATTTTTAAATACGGGAATACTCAAAAGGAAGTAATATAATTCAAATAATTACTATTCCTGCAGAACAACTAGTCCATATAACATCTCATTCAGGTCACACATGGTCACAAGAGTCACAGTCACTACGGCGAAACAAAAAATAGGAAATTCCATACGTCTCTTTTATGGGTCTCAAATGACTACTATATGTGACTCCACTGACAGGTCACTGGGACTGCTGCTTTGTGGCGAGTCACTAGGTGACTTTACAATGTCATTTCATTGAGACTCTCGTGTGACTCTCATCTGGAGACTCAATTTCAAAATCATTGTGAACGTTGCATTATGATAAATCACCAAATAATGTCACATTAAAGTCACATGGTAACTTTTCACTACTTTTCACAGTGGTGACTTTACAGTAGGGTCTCTGTCACCATTTGACAAAGTCATGTGACAGAAAGTCACCATGTGACTTTAATGTGCAGTCACAGTGCCCTGTCAGTGGAATCACATATAGTAGTCATTTGAGACTCATAAAAGAGACGTATGGAATTTCCTATTTTTTGTTTTGCCGTAGTGACTGTGACTTTTGTGACCATGTGTGACCTGAATGAGATGTTATATGGACTATCTGTTCTGCAGAGATAGTAATTATTCAAATTATATTACTTCCTTTTGAGAATTCGCGTATTTAAAAATTAGCATTTTGTGACTTTTCCTTAATTTTTGATAACCAGTGTATATATATATATATATCAACTTTTGAACGGAGTGTGGTTTTGGGGTCTGGGGGTCATGATCGATGAAAATATACCAAAATTTTTTTGAATCGCTTTCCTCCGAACGGCTGCAATAGGTAGCTTTTTGTAATAAAAGCTACATAACAGAAAAAAAACATTTTTGTTTTTGATTTGTTACTAAACAACCAATAATTATTGAATTTTTTGCTCTCCTAGTAATGTTCCTTTTTATAATAATGTAGTTTATAAATATATAGAAATGTTTAGAACTAGTAAATAGTTATTACTATTGAGGCATGAAAAATAACTTACATCTTTTATTTTTAAGTTGTTATATAAAAAAGTCCTTCCGGCCAGTGCCCGGAGGAAGAGGTAACTTTCATATTCCTTATTTTTTAAAAGCTAGCTTATATTAATCAAACACACGAAGCTCAATTTAGTAGAAACCGATTATAGAAAATTCAATACTAATTTTTATCAATACTAAATCATTATGAATGAGAATTTAGCTAAATTAATCAGCTGTACTCAAGCTGCTTCTATTTAAAGTAACTTATTATGGTTGCCAAATTCGGTGATATCGTGAAGTGCCTGCCATTTTAAGACAACATGGTTGATGAGGCTAACGAGTGAACTTGGTTGAGACCTTAGTAATTCCTGTGCACATGCTCACTCCCATCGGAATCGGTTGGTATATATTCAAAATCAGATTTTTCAAAATGTCACTCAGATAAAGAAATTCAAACTGCTATATCTGAGCCATTTTTTAAGATAAAGACAAAACAAAAAATGCTCCGCAATCCTTATATCATGGTCAAATACTTAAGAAAGAAACCTTTTTCAATTTCTATATTTATTTATTTATTTATTTTTTTTTTTTTTTTTTGCATCTCACTTTAAATATATATTTTTTTAATTTAATGGCCTCCATTTTGAAATAAGATGGCGGATGAAGCTTACCAGCGAACTTGGTCGAGACATTGTTATATACTATCCACACGCCTTCTTACATCCAAATAGGTTAATAAATACCTGTGTTATCGCGTGACAAATAGCAGATCGTTTCAAAATGTCAGCCATACTAGAAATTCAAAGCGCTATAATTCAAACATTTTTTTAAGATATAGACGAAACAAAAACTGCTCCGGAATCTTTGTATCAAGGTCAAACACATAAAAATCTTTTTTATTTTCCAATTTTTTATACCTTATTTTAAATTTTAAATTTACAAATTTTTTTAAATGGCCGCATTTTGAAACAAGATGGCGGATGAAGCTGGCCAACGAACTCGGTCGAGACATTGGTATGTACTATGTACACACCAAGTTACATCCAAATCGATTCATAAATAGGTCTGTTATCGCGTGACAAATATCAGCTCGTTTCAAAATGTCAGCCGCAATAGAAATTCAAAATGCTATGACACAGCCATTTTTTTAGATATAAAGGAAACAAAAACTGTTTCTGAATCTTTGTTAAGATCAAACACATAAGAAAAAAATCTTTTTTCATTTTCCAATTTTTTGATATCTCATTTTAAATTAAATTTTTTTAATTTCTTTAAATAGCCGCCATTTTTAAACAAGATGGTGGATGAAGCTAGCCAACGAACTCGGTCGAGACACTGGTATGTACTATGTACACACCGAGTATCATCCAAATAGGTTCATAAATACGCCTGTTATCGCGTGACAAAAATCAGGTCGTTTCAAAATGTCAGCCACAATAGAAATTCAAAATGCTATGACTCAGCCATTTTTTTTAGATATAGATGAAACAAAAACTGTTTCTGAATCTTTGTATTAAGATCAAACACATAAGAAACAAATCTTTTTCATTTTCCAATTTTTTGATATCTCATTTTAAATTTAATTTTTTTTTAATTTCTTTAAATGGCCGCCATTTTGAAACAAGATGGTGGATGAAGCTAGCCAACGAACTCGGTCGAGACACTGGTATGTACTATGTACACACCGAGTATCATCCAAATAGGTTCATAAATACGCCTGTTATCGCGTGACAAAAATCAGGTCGTTTCAAAATGTCAGCCACAATAGAAATTCAAAATGCTATAACTCAGGCATTTTAGGTAGCTTTCATTACAAAAAGCTACCTATTGCAGCCGTTCGGAGGAAAGCGATTTCAAAAAATTTTGGTATATTTTCATCGATCATGACCCCCAGACCACGAAACCACCCTCCGTTCAAATGTTGATATATATATATATATATATATCCATCAGCTTCATCCGCCATCTTGTTTCAAAATGGCGGCCATTTAAAAAAAATTTAAGGATTTAAAATTTGAAATGCGGTGCAAAAAATTGAAAATTTAAAAATATTTTTTTCTTATGTGTTTGACCTTGATAAAAAGATTCCGGAGCAGTTTTTGTTTTGTCTATATCTTAAAAAATGGCTGAGTTATAGCACTTTGAATTTCTAGCGGGGCTGACATTTTGAAACGACCTGATTTTTGTCACGCGATAACAGGCGTATTTATGAACCGATTTGGATGTATCTTGGTGTATACATAATACGTACCAATTTCTCGACCGAGTTCGTTCGCCAGCATCATCCGCCAACTTGTTTCAAAGTGGCGTCCATTTAAAAAAAAATTTTTAATTTAAAATTTAAAATGAGGTACCAAAAAAATTGAAAAATGAAAAGGATTTTTTTGTATGTGTTTGAGCTTAATGCAAAGATTCCGGAACAGTTTTTGTTTCTTCTATATCTAAAAAAAGTCCTTCCGGCCAGTGCCGGGGGGAAGAGGTAGCTTTCATATTCCTTATTTTTTAAAAGCCAGCTTATATTATTCAAACACACGGAGCTCAAATTAGTGGAACCCGATTATAGAAGATTAAATACTAATTTTTGTCAATATTGAATATGAATGAGAATTTCGCGAAATTAGTCAGCGTTATCAAAGCTGAGTTTATTAAAGTGATTTATATTTTGTCGCCAAATTCGGTGATATCGCAAATTATAATAATAAGTATATTAACCCGAATTATCGGTGATAGCCAGCCCTTTTAAAACAACATAATGGGTGCAACAAAGCTCACCAATGAACTTGGTCTTGACCTTAGTAATTCCTGTGCACATGCTCACTCATATCTAAATCGGTTGATATATACGAGTGCTGTTGCAGGCAAAAAAATCAGATTTTTTAAAATGTCACACACATTCGAAAACTGTTATATCTCGGCTTATTTTTAGATAAAGGCAAAACAAAAAATAAACCGGAATCTTTGTAACAAGCTGAAACACATAAGAAAAAAATCTTTTTCAATTTCTAATTTTTTTGTACCTCATTTTAAATTATTATTTTTTTTTAAATGGCCGCCATTTTGAAACAAGATGGCGGATGAAGTTAGCAAACGAACTCGGCCGATAGATTGCTATGTACTATGCACATGGCTTGTCACATCCTAATCGGTTCATAAATGCATGTGTTATCGCGTGACAACAATCAGATCGTTTCAAAATTTCAAAATGTCAGCCATGCTAGAAATTCAAAGTGCTATAACTCAGCCATTTTTTAAGATACAGACGAAACGAAAAATGCTCCGAATTCTTTGTATCAAGGTCAAACACATAAGAAATAAAAACTTTTCAATTTCTAATTTTTTTGTACCTCATTTTAAATTTAAAAAAAAATTAATAGTCGCCATTTTGACACAAGATGGCGGATGATGTTGGCCAAAGTACTCGTTCGAGACATTGGTATTTACTATGTACACACCAAGTTATAACCAAATCCGTTCATAAATACGCGTGTTATCGCGTGACAAAAATCAGATAATTTCAAAATGTCAGCCACACTAGAATTTCAAAGTGCTATAACTCAACTGTTTTTAAGATATAGACGAAACAAAAAATGCTCCGGAATCTTCGTATCAAGTTCAAACACATAAGAAAAAAATCTTTTTCGATTTATAAATTTTTGAACTTCATTTTAAATTTTAAATTTTTTTTTAAATTTTAAATGGCCGACATTTTGAAACAAGATGGCGTATGAAGCTGGCCAACGAAGTCGAGACATTGCTATGTACTATGCACATGCCATGTCACATCCAAATCGGTTCATAAAAACGCATATTATCGCTGGACAAAATCAAATCGTTTCAAAATGTCAGCCATGCTAGAAATTCAAAGGCTATAACTCAGCCATTTTTTAAGACATAGACGAAGCAAAAAATGCTCCGTATTCTTTGTATTAAGCTCAAACACATAAGGAAAAAATCTTTTTCAATGTATAATTATTTTGTACCTCACTTTTAAATTATTTTTTTTTAATTTTTAAATGGCCGCCATTTTGAAACAAGATGGCGGATGAGGCTGACCCACGAACTCGGTCGAGACATTGCTATGTACTATGCACATTCTTTGTCACATCCAATTCGGTTCATAAATATGTGTATTATCGCGTGACAAAAATCAGATCGTTTCAAAATGTCAGTCATGCTAGAAATTCAAAGTGCTATAACTCAGCCATTTTTTAAGATATAGACAAAACTAAAAATGCTCCAGAATATTTGTATCAAGCCCAAACACATAAGAAAAAAATCTTTTTCAATGTCTAATTTTTTTGTGCCTCATTTTAAATTAAAATAATTTAAAAAAATTTTAAATGGCCGCCATTTTGAAACAAGATGGCGGATAAAGCTGGCCAACGAACTCGGTCGAGACATTGGTATGTACTATGTACACACGAAATTTTATCCAAATCGGTTCATAAATACGAGAGTTACAGTATGACAAAGATCATATATATATATATATATATGGATATATATATATATATATATATATATATATATATATATATATATATATATATATATATATCAATTTTGAACGGAGGGTGGTTTCGGGGTCTAGGAGTCATGATCGGTGAAAATATACCAAATTTTTTCGGAATCGTTTTCCTCCGAACGGCTGCAATAGGTAGCTTTTTGTAATGAAAGCTACCTAAAATGGCTGAGTTATAGCATTTTGAATTTCTATTGTGGCTGACATTTTGAAACAACCTGATTTTTGTCACGAGATAACAGGCGTATTTATGAACCGATTTCGATGTAACTTAATGTGTACAGTACATAGTACATACCAATGTCTCGACCGAGTTCGTTGGTCAGCTTCATTCGCCCTCTTGTTTCAAAAGGGCTGCCATTTTTAAAAAAATTTAAATTTTAAATTTTAAATGAGTTATCAAAAAATTGAAAAATGAAAAAGATTTTTTTTATGAGTTTGACCTTGATACAAAGATCCCGGAGAAGTTTTTGTTTCGTATATATCTTAAAAAATGGTTGAATTATAGCACTTTGAATTTCTAGCATGGCTGACATTTTGAAACGATCTGATATTTGTCACGTGATAACACGCGTATTTATTAACCTATTTCGATGTAAGAAGGCATGTGGATAGTATATCGTAATGTCTCGACCAAGTTCGCTGGTCTTCATCAGCCATGTTGTTTCAAAATGGAGGCCATTAAATTAAATAAAAAATTATATTTAAAGTGAGGTGCAAAAGAATTAGAAATTGGAAAAGGTTTCTTTCTTAAGTATTTGACATGATATACGGATTCCGGAGCCTTTTTTGTTTTGTTTTTATCTTAGAAAATGGCTCAGATATAGCAGTTTGAATTTTTAATCTGGGTGACATTTTGAAAAATCTGATTTTTTGCCTGCGACAGAACTTGTATATATCAACCGATTCCGATGTGAGTGAGCATGTGCACAGGAATTACTAAGGTCTCGACCAAGTTCACCCGTTAGCCTCATCCCCCATGTTGTCTTAAAATGGCAGGAACTTCAAGATATCGCCGAATTTGGCAACCAAATATAAGTTACTTTAAATAAAAGCAGCTTGGAAAGCTGACTAATTTCGCGAAATTCTCATTCATAATGATTTAATATTGATAAAGATTAGGAGTGAATCTCTTATAAGCGGTTTCCACTAAATTGAGCTTCGTGTGTTTGAATAATATAAGCTTGCTTTTTAAAAATAAGGAATATGAAAGCTACCTCTTCCTCCCGGCACTGGCCGGAAGGACTTTTTTTAGATATAGACGAAACAAAAACTGTTCCGGAATCTTTGTATTAAGGTCAAACACATAAGAAAAAAATCTTTTCCATTTTCCAATTTTTTGATACCTCATTTTAAATTTTTAATTTTAAAAAAAAATTAAATTAACCTTAGTAATTCCTGTGCACATGCTCACTGCCATCGGAATCGGTCGGTATATACGAGTGCTGTCGCACGCAAAAAATCAGATTTTTCAAAATGTCACTCAGATAAAGAAATTCAAACTGCTATATCTGAGCCATTTTTTAAGATAAAGACAAAACAAAAAATGCTCCGCAATCCTTATATCATGGTCAAATACTTAAGAAAGAAACCTTTTTCAATTTCTATTTTTTTTTTGCACCTCACTTTAAGTATATATTTTTTTAATTTAATGGCCTCCATTTTGAAACAAGATGGCGGATGAAGCTGGCCAACGAACTCGGTCGAGGCATTGGTATGTACTATGTACACACCGAGTTTCATCCAAATCGGTTCATAATATTTATATATATATCAACATTTGAACGGAGGGTGGTTTCGGGGTCTGCGGGTCATGATCGATGAAAATATACCAAAATTTTTTGAAAGCGCTTTCCTCCGAACGGCTGCAATAGGTAGCTTTTTGTAATGAAAGCTACCTAATATTGTGATGACGTAATTACGTCAATGTGATTTTGCGTTATATATTGGGTTTTTGATTAAGTTGGTAGTAGTTGTATTACAGTTCTTCGTATTCAATGTATACTTCGATTAATGCGGCAATATCCTGGGATAATTCGCCACATTAATCGGGGAACTCCTGAACTTTCTAAAATTAATACACCAAAAACAATATTTTAGTACATTATTGTTATTATGGCGTCTATTTATGTATATTGGATTTTTAAGAAAGTTGATAGTGGATCTACTGCAGGTTTTCGCATTCATTGTATGTTTTGATTAGTGCGCTAATATTGTATGATTAATTAGGCGCACTAATTGAGAGAAACTTCTCTATATAGTAAAATATATTATTTTCATAGAAAAAAATGTTAAAAATATATTTCTTCCATATCATTCAGAAACTTGCCAATGCATAACTAGCAACTTTATTATACTTGTAATTTAAACTCGTTGCATCAAATCAAAATTGTTATCTCGATCAATCAATTCGTTTAGCAATTATTTTAAATCGCATGGAATTTATTCCATATCAAAATATGTGTAGGACATATTTGTCTCATATAAAACTTTGACTTGTTAAACTCTTAATAAAATCCTTAAATTCTTTATTGAATTTACAAGATTAATAATCAGATTAACTTTATTAAACATGTTTAAAACATATGCGCATTTCAAATGTAAACATATGGAATTATTTGGCTTAATTTTTGAACTCTTTTGTTGCAAAATAGAATATATCGAGACACATACTTGGATTAGCTGTCTTTAAGCTTCTACATTCCTTTGTGTTTCCTAGAAAACTAAATTAACTTGCTGCCAGGAAAGAAAATCTAATTTTGCATAAGGCTCATTCGTTCTGCATGTTCATTTAACCCTTCGTGACGACTGACAAAATTAGCTGATTAGTTCTTAAAAGATACAGTGAACGGAATTCAAAGTAATTAGTATTCTGTTCTGAGAAATGACTGTTTTTAGTTTTGAATGCTTTTATTTAATTTGTCTACTCTGTGACATTCCAATAATTCATCTACTTATTTTAACACTTTATAGTGCTATTTATTTATTTTAATTTTTAATTTTTTAGTAGGGGGTGGGGGGGGGGGGGTAGTTAAAAAATTGTCTTGATATTCAACTGTCAAACATTACGATTTACTAAAATCTATACTGTCAGTAGTTATTTCACCTTTTATTAATATAAAAATAGAGGTTGTGTAAAAATTTTCGAAAACGTTTGAAAGACGTTGCGTTGTTATTGCAATTGGATTAGACGTACATTGCGCAAAAAGAGAAAAAGAACTCCGAACGATTGCTATAATTCCAGTTCTAATAATTTCCAAAATAAGCATTGTGACTCGTATGACGTTCTTTATAATCATATATGATTTATTTTGTCATAAAATGTTGTCTACATATTAAAAATTGCATCAACTTTGATTGTTCAAATGGTAAAACCCGCTTTGAACACTATATTTAAGTTTCTTGGGTCACCGTATCCATAGTTTATATGTTTTTAATGAAATTTTCATAGAGTTAGAGGGGATCAAAGTTTGAAGATGCTAATGTTAAATCATTATTATAAATTTTAATTTACAACTTTCCATAAAATTATCTAAATGATTTTTTTAAATGATATACAATGAAAAGGCCTAAACATATTGCGAGCGTTTTTTCGATAAAAAAATATTTTTAAAAAATATGAATTATGACCTATATTAACTTTTACATAAAACTAAACACAGTCATCAAAAACTTGTATATATAAGATTTTTAATTTTATTTTTCTAATTTATGGATAAACCCCTAAAAAAATTTTTTTTTATAACTTTGTGAAGATTTGAGAAAAACACATAAACTGTACTTTTTTTCCAAACTGGTTTCATCCAAGCAACTCAAATATAGTACCAAAAAGGTGTTATTACTATTTCAAAAAAAAGAAAATCGTTTAATTTTTAACATGTAGATGTTGTCTTACGACAAAATAAGTAGTTGCATTAATTTCAGCGGGATCGATCCCATCGTTCGAATTTTTTGGAGTGGAATACTGTTCATCATAACTTTCCTGTATTTTTTCCTTATTTTATTATGAACTAGCAGAATTACCCGGCTTTGCCCGTGTTAAACATGAGGGCCTTTCAAGTAAAATGGAGTAAAAGGAAAAATATGGCAATCACAATAATGGAGCTTTGTGCATTCTCGTCAATAAAAGGTAAAAAATATAATAAGAAAATGGGACGCCACTATGTCGCAACCATAGTAAAATCCCTCAACTTTAAGCATCAAAATGCGCGTTTTCTTTGACGGGTGTAATAGAATAATATATTATTTTAAAGGCAATACATAAAAAGAAAATTAACCAAATGGCGCAGCAGTTTTGGTTACAGTTTAATGTTAACAGTTTAGTGAAATTCTCGTTAGCATGCCCTCTATGTGAATTTTAAAGCAAAAAGATGTCAGTTAGTAACGCTGAAATCACAAGGATGCGGTGACAACGGCGTAATCCATAAAGTGTGCTTTTACTGGATTTTTTTCTTAATTTCTAAAAATTGTCCATTTTCATTTTTTACTTTGTCAAATAAAAAAAAGTACTCTCAATTGAAATTTGTTTGAAAATCGTATCTCATGTTTCTGATTTTTAATGGATTAAGTATTTTTCAGACATAGATATTTTAAAAATTGTGTACAACCAAATTATGATAGATGAAACCGTTTGCACTTAACGCGGTATTATAAGGAAAAGACATGTGCATGAGTAACACTGGCATCATATTTATGGTAACAATGACCTCACCAATAAATTTTGCTTTTACTGCAATTTGTTTAACCTCTAAACATCGCACATTATATTTTTCCAACGTCGAATGAAAAACAAAAAGTTATTTCAATGATATTTGTTTGAAAAGTATGCTTCAGTATACTGATTTTTTATTTATTTTAAAATAATTTTTAAGCATGAATATTTTATAAATATACATGCAACCCAATTACAAAAGAGGAATCCTATTGCTCTTACAATGTAAATAATTCAGCCCTTTTTTCCGTGCAATATTCCATAACTAAATCAACAAACGAAATTAAAATTTACAAAAATAAATAAATAAATAAATAAAACAAATTAAATCGAATATTCAAAATTTCATATTAATAAAGGTCGCTGTAAATAGTTTTTTAAAAAATCACGGTTAACAGGTCGTTAATACTAAGTACCAAAAATTCTTTTTGGTTTACCTTTTGGGTATTCTAAAATATATAGTAAATGTAAAAAGCTTTTAGCGTTTTAAATTAAAAGCGATTTTTTTTTTCTGCGCTGTGAACGGGCTGTATATAGACATCTTTAACCACGGATATTCCAGGGTGGATTGCCTGATTATTCTTAAACGGAAACTTTCATTCATGAAAACTAAATTACAGCAATTAACCTGAAAATAACGTCAAATACCATAAGCTGTCCTCATGTCTAAACTGGAAGCTTTATTTTAAAAGAGAAGACGTAACTCTTAGAAACATTTTCTAAATTTCATTTTCTATTTAATATAAGTCTTAGAAAAATCGTATTTTATGTAATTGTAATAATATAAATTGCAGAATGCTGTCATTGCATTTAAGGTATTGAAACATTTAGTTAAATGGGGGTAATTAATGATATAGCATGCCAACAAAATAGGAAATAAAACGTAGCAACAGTTTGTATTTCAGAAAAACACATCATTTTGACGTAATTACAGTAAAGTATTTCAGCTTTTAAAATCAGAATGCTTGTTTTCTTCAGAAGTGTGACAGAAAAATACCATTTTCCTGACAATAAACAGAAAAATGCAATAAATACACCCAAATGACTTTGCATTTACTGAAATTTTAGTTCGCGTGGCTTAAAAATAAAGCCTTCACTTTATGGATGATAATAATAAGAATTAATTTCAGAAGATCAAGAGATTTCCCTCAGAATAAAGAAAATCTGTGTCATAGCTAGCAAACGATATTATTTTATTATTATATTTTTCCTAAATTGATTTCTTGATATTAAAACGACTTCATTAAAATACATTTTTTTAACTTCAGAAACACTTAACTAAGGTACTACGTCATTTTAACACATGCTTAGTTAATGTTTTACACATACATATGAAAAATGTGCATTTTCTTCTTTGAATGACGTCAATTTCAAAAATAGCAAAAATATAGTGAGGCAATTTGAATTTTCATTGGCTTATAAAACAAAGTACTCGAGCTATATATTTTTTTTTTAATTATTGAGTAATTCTTTAGATGTGTGGCATCAGGAAAGAAATGATTGAATTAGAATAATAAAAAAGGAGATATTTCTATAATGTTAAATTATGGAAGGTGGTAGAAAAATGGGATAAATAGGTGTCTGATGATTTTTTTTAAAGTAGACAGTGATCTTTTCCACGTTTTAAAATGTATGTACATCAAGTTTCGTGCAAATCGGTCAAAAATTTAAGATTTGTATAAAGGACATACCCTCAAAGAACGGCTTTTATATGTATAGAATATTATTTCTTATAAGTAGCGCTCTTTTTTAAACTGGTCGGAAGGGTCAATCCCAAAACTTTCTTCTATCTCATAAGTGTTAATACTTCAAACTTCAAATGTCAATCTATGCCCCTCATGAGAATTCTAAAGGTATAAGTTCGTTGAATTGTATGAATTTAAAAGTATATATAAACATTGCATCTTTCAAACAAATCATTCAATTTCGGTATCCAACTTCCTAGATGTCTACAACCAAAATTTCGAACCCAAACAGCATTAATACGACACATGTCACGCAGTATACACCAAAGTGCTAATAAGGATCTGTTTATGTGAAAGTGTAACAGAATATGAAGTTTGATTCAATTCCGTGTATTTGTTCTTCATATATGTTTATCGCAAACGTCGTGCAAATCCTGAAAAATGCAGCATAACAGCGTCACCTGTTGGAAGATTTGCACCAAAAAGAAACCAGCACCAATTTATATCAAGGTATAATTGAATCTAAAGTTTACTGAAAATCCGTGGATTAATTTATAGCTATTGCGGAAATCGTAAAAAATGCAACATAGCAGTGCCACCTATTTGGCAACTAGCACCAAAACCTAATCCGCAACAACTAATGTGAGCATTTAAGTGAAACTGGAGTTTGATGAAAATCCGTGAATTAGTTCTTGAGATAGATATATCTATTGCGGAAATCGTAAAAAATGTAACATAGCAACGCCACCGATTTGGCGATTTACATCAAAAACAAATTCAGCACCAACTCATATCAAGGTATAACTGATCTGAAGTTAGATTAAAATCTGTGCTTGTATGTAAATTGATTATGGACTGTAACTAGTTCAGATATAAATGCGAAGAGATACGAAATATCAAATAATACGAAGAGAGTCTAACAACAAAGCACTTTTTATATACATATATACAGGAATTTTTATCAGGACTGACACCATAGTCAGTTACGAAACATTGCGATGTTGTTTTCGTGGACAATACCACTCGAATCAAAGACATAATCTGTATAATTATGCTACATCAATACTATAATAGTCGTTATTACTAACAATAATGACCTACATAGTCATTTTTAGCTAACAAAATAGCTCCCTAATGCGGTTTTATTCCATAAGAGCATTCGACGTGCGAACAACAACAAAAAACGATAAAGACTGCCGTTGCCAAACGGCAAACACAAAAGTCTGGTGGAACGCGCAAGGAGGTGCGTTCAAAACAGTGCCAAGGCAAGCCGTAACATGCCGGCCCCCATTGACATGTGCCAACATTCAATAAAACAATATAAAGTGCATATATTATACAACTTACACACCACATTCAAATATTACAATATATAAACTTCAATACTATGCATATAACACTAAATAAGAAATAGATAAATGATAATACATAATACAATAAGGATGAGTTGCAATAACAATACTACTTATACAATACAATAATAAAGAAAATTTAAGGTAAAACAAGTTAAGGTATTTCTTAAAACAAATGGGTCATCTATCAACGGGTAAGACACATAATTTAGAAATCGACCTAACGAAAACGTTAGAGGTAATTTCTACTTTCGCTACTCTAACATTACCATCCTTCCCTGGTATAACCTCTAGGATTCATCCCAGCATCCATTTACAAGGAGGTAAATTGTCCTCTTTTATTACTACCATTGCACCTGTTTTGATGGTATCGCTCTTTACCTGCCATTTTGAACGACTTTGGGGATGACTTAAGTAATTTAATTGCCAATTTCTCCAAATTAATTGAACAAATTTAGTTACTCTTTGCCATCGAGATAATCTGGATTCGCTAATATCAATTAATTAAGGTTCTGGAATAGCATCTTTTGGCCGGCCAATTAGGAAATGGCCTGGTGTCAATACGTTAAAATCATTTATGTCGGTCGATAATGGGGTTAAGGGACATGAATTTAAAACTCCTTCAATTTGGGTGGTGATTGTTTGGAATTCTTCCATTGTCGGTCTAGCACCCTTTAAAGTTTTTTTAAGATGGTATTTGAGTGATTTTACCCCAGCTTCCCATAAACCGCCGAAGTTGATTGATCTAGGAGGAATGAACTTCCATTCAATAGCTTCTGTCGTAAGATAATTAGCTAATTTTTCATCTGGTCTACTAACTAATTCATGAAGTTTGCGTAATTCTGCATTAGCATCCTTAAAATTTGTAGCATTATCTGTTATAATGGAAGAGCATTTTCCTCGCTTAGAAAAAAACCGTTTAAGTGCTGCGATAAACGCGTCCGATGTTAGATCCGTGCCGTGACCAGTTCTAAATGAATAGCCTTTGTCACTAAGCAAATAAAGATAGCAACATAAATCTTATGAAAAATCCCCTTTCTCTGATTTTTATATTTAATCGCAAAAGGACCGCAAAAGTCAGCTCCTATATGGTTGAAAGTAAAATTTGTAGCTACCCTTTCTAATGGGAGAATACCCATGATTTGTTTGGCAGTAACTGGGTTGCTCCTGAAACAGACAACGCAGTCATGCACTACTTTTCGTGCTAAATTTTTTCCACTTACGGGCCAAAACTTCATACGTACGTAATGTATCAAACTTTGGGAACCAATATGAAAATATTTCCTATGAAAATACTCAAATATGAGTTTTGTCATCTTATGGCCTTTTGGCAAAATGATTTGATGCCTGTTATCAAAGTTTAAATCTGAACTTTCCAATCTACCTCCAACTCTTAAGATATTATTTTGATCCAAAAATGGGGATAAACATTTAATTTTACTGGAAGGAGGAATCCTTGACTTCCGTTTTAAACTGCTAATCTCTTCTGGAAACTCTGCATTTTATACAAACTTGATTAGGGAAGTTTCTGAAGCCCTTATTTCTGAGGTGGTGAGGCTGCCTCGGCGCCGGTCTACTGACTTACACTTACAATTGTGAAAAACCTATAAATATAAGCCAATATACGAAGAATACTGAAATAATTGCTTTTTAAACTTAGAAAAAAACCTACTGCTTCAAGATTCCTGAAAAGAGAAAGAGAAATATTAGAATCAATGTCATTTTTACATTTTGATTTAGTCTCTACTAAATAGTCCTTTTCTGGAACAGAAATAAGTTCGTTGGGAATTGACAAGTCGCCAGCTGCTAGAAATTGTAGTCCCTTAAACCACATGGGATTCTCTATAATAGAATTAACAGTCGCACCTCGCGTTAAGAGATCGGCAGGGTTGTCCTTGCTGGAGCAGTGCTACCATGAATTAGAATCAGTCAGTGCATCGATCTCTATAACACGGTTTGCCACAAACCGTTTCCATCGCTTTGATGAGCCTTTGATCCAGTATAATGTTATTTTGGAGTCAGTCCAGTAGTATACCGTAGATGGTATTTTCTGATCTAGGATGGGTTTTATCTTATTAGTCAATCTTGCACTCAATAGTGCTCCGAGAAGTTCCAGTCTTGGTAGAGTAATTTCCTTTATCGGGGCAACACGACTCTTTGAGGTCACAAGATTAACTTCGACTCCTCTGTCTGTTCTTGTTCTTAAATAAACAGCGGAGCCATACGCTATTTTACTGGCATCGGAAAAGGCGTGTATATCTGCAGCGATTACTTGATTTGCACAACCAAGAATTTTCCTCGAGATCTTTACCTCTGCTAAATTTGGAAGTTCTTCGCACCATTTCACCCACTTTTCTTGCACATTAGTTGGCAATTGACCGTCCCATGATGTTTTCTTTAGCCATAACTCTTTGGATAAGCATTTTACCCTAATATTGAATGGCGTGATCATGCCTAACGGATCGAAGATTTTTCCAACTGCTTGCAATAATAGACGTTTTGAGCTCTCTTTTGCGATGACAAGAATTTTATTAGATTCCTAACTTCAAATGTCAGGCAATCCTCTTCTGTTTTCCATACATGCCCAATACTTTAATGAGAGTACTACCTAGGCTCATAGTAGCATGTTCCGCCTGAACATCTAAACCTTCCTTTTGCCAGCGCCTTACTAACGCTTCATCATTTGTTATCCATTTTCGTAGAGTCATTCCTACTTCAGACATTATTTTCTTAGCATTAAGGGAACATCAAGAGCTTCTTGCAGAGTATCTTCGCTTGATATGAAGTCATCTACATAAATATATTTATCAAGTAAATTAACAGTTCTTGGATATAGGTTTTTAAACCGCTTGATGTGCTCTTTAATGGTAGCTGATAGAAGAAATGGAGAAGCATTGACTCCAAAAATAACTCGTTTGAATCTAAAAATCTTTATATTTTTGAAAGATCTGAAATCATTATCGAACCACATAAAGCGTACAGCATCACGATCCTTTTCAGCGAGTGAAATTTGAAGGAACGCTTTCTCGATGTCAGAAGAAAAGGCAATTTGCTTTAATCTGAAGTGGATTAAAATGTCGAATAGATGTGAATTTAAGTTGATGCCTGTCCATAAGCAATCATTTAAAGACAACATGTTGTTATCATGAGAGCTGGCGTCGAAAACTATATGAACTTTGGTAGTGAGCTTATCTTCCTTACAGACCGCATGATGGAGCAAATAGCAGACAGCCTTGTCTAAAACAGGTTCATGTCCTTCAACCGGCTCAATAATTCCTTGATTTAGGTAATCATTGATTATCTCAGAATACTGACGAAAAGGTTCAGGATTTCTATAAAATTTTCTTTTTAAACCTTCCAAACGCAGTTTCGCAACATTAAAGTTATCGTTTAATTCCTTCCAGTCCCTTTTCCAGGGCAACTGAATTTCATATCGACTGTCTACAAATTTTACAGTTTTGTCGAAAATTTGTTGCGCTTGATCAGTTTCCGATTTTTTCGGATCATCATGCGTTATGCCAAAATATTCCAATACCCAAAATTGTCTTAAATTATCATTAGTTTCATCGAAATCTCTAATGAAATGGCACATAGCGGAATTATCTGTAGTTTTCCTGTCATCTAGTGTACCGGTTGGAATCCATCCAAAAACTGAGTCTTGCAAAATTAACTTATCACTAATCTTAACTGAATTATGTTTTAAAATTCTGTAAAATACCTCAGCTCCAATTAAACCATGAATTTTTCCCGGTTTGAAAACCGTTGGGTCAGCAAATTCCACAAGATTTGGTAAATTAATGTTCGATATATTTAATTGCTTTGATGGAATTACATCTGTGATTTTAGGAGCAATTAAGAAATCTATATTCTCCTTGAAACTTTCATTCACATTGGAAATAATACCAGAAATTTAATTTTTTATATTATGTAAAGAACCATTCAAACCGCTTAGTTGAACATTAATTAACCTTTTGTTTAATGTCAAAGCATCTGCGCATTCTGTAGTCAAAATATTGACATTGCTCGCTGAATCTAACACCATTCTGTATTTCCTTCTATTTCCAAATTTATCTTCAATAAAAACAAAGCAAGTACTTAACAAAATTGATCTATTTTTCGTATTTACATTATTTAAAGCTTTCAACAATTCATTATTTACCGAATTGCATCCGTTCGTTTCTGTGGAAGTGAAAGGGTGGGGAATTCCGAAGTTATTTCATCTTTTGATTTGTTTTCCCTTTTATTTATTTTTTGAGTGGCAGGTGGATAATTTTTCTCATTAGAAGAAGAGGCATGCTTGCGACAGAGTAAACTGTAGTGCATATCCGAACAAAAAAACAGCGTGATTTTCATAAACATTTCGCAATCATATGCGTTGGAGATAAATAATTTATGCAGAGATTAAATCTTTTTGCTACTGAATATCTGTCATATTCATTCATTTTTAAAAACATATTACATTTAAAAATAGAATGATTGATAGAATGGCAAAGAAGACATTTATCTTTTGTACGGGGATCGTTGTTTATGAGCAAACTTTTTGCCTTTTGATTTCTTTCACTTGAAAATTGTTTAGGTTTCGTATTTAAATTACCCTGCAAATTCTCTAATACTAAGCAGCGCTTTTGCAGAAAGGCAATAAATTCATCCCATTCAGGTAATTCACTGCTGGTTAAGGATAACTCAAATTGTTTTTTCGTTTCTTTGTCTAGTTTTTTAAGAATAATATTTATCAACATGATTTCTGAAAATGATTAAGTTCTAAACCAATAGTTTTAAGAGCGCGAATGTGTTTTTGACATCCGTCAACAACAGCCCTTAAACCTTTAGCTGAATCTTGCGATAAACTTTCCATTGATAATATTTCATTCAAATGAGAATTTACAATGAAACGTTTATTTTGAAAACGATTTTGTAATGCTTTAAAAAGCGATTCATAGGAATCATCATCTGTAACTACATCTAAAACACTATGACTAAGGGTAGATTTTAAATAATACAGTTTCTGTGTGCTACTTAATTTATTATTCGAATCAATTAAAGTCATAAACTGATCTTTAAATGTGTACCAATCTTGATAATTTCCTGAAAACTTTGGTAATGGTATATCAGGCAATTTATAATTTATACTTGAATTTTCAAAATTTGAATTACTAACATGAGATGCATTTTCACTATTATTACTATTAGAGAATAAGAATTTTCTAAGCCTTACCTCTAATTTTTCTGCTTCATCTTCTATTTCTGTAAAGGCTGCTAGATGATCATTGAGCTCCGTATCCTCTTCTATAATTTCAAAATATTTCACCTTTGAGTCGTCTAGATTCGAGACAATTTTTCGAATATTGTCAAATTTAACTTGATATTCCCAAATGTCCTTTTTATCATCATCATCTAGAAACGTTTGTATTCTAGTCAATTGACCCTTATAGGCTCCCCTCTGACGATTTAAAGTTGTTAGCTTGTTTTTATCAGTCATCTTTTAACTAATTATCTATGACTAATACTCCGAGAATAGTACCAGTTCCTAACTCCAAACGACTGGACCACTTATGTGCTTGTATGTAAATAGATTATGGACTGCAACTAGTTCAAATATAAATGCGAAGATAGTCAAATAATACGAAGAGAGTCTAACAATAAAAACAGTTCTTTTTATATACATATATACAGGAATGTGTATCAGGACTGACACCATGTTCAGTTACGAAACATTGCGATGTTGTTTTCGTGGACAATACCACTCGAATCAAAGACATAATCTGTATAATTATGCTACATCAATACTATAATAGTTGTTATTACTAACAATAATGACCCCATAGTCATTTTTAGCTAACAAAATAGCTCACTAATGCGGTTTTATTCTAAAAGAGCATTCGACGTGCGAACAACAACACAAAACGATAAAGACTGCCGTTGCCAAACGGCAAACGCAAAAGTCTGGTGGAACGCGCAAGGAGGTGCGTTCAAAACAGTGTCAAGGCAAGCCGTAACAAAATCCGTGCATTAGTTCTTGAGATATAGCTATTCCGGAAATCGTGAAAAATGCAACATAGCAGAGCCACCTGTTGGGAAATTTGCACCAGTTTATATCAAGGTATAACTTAATCTAAAGTTTTGTGCTTTTCAGTGCATTAGTTCTTGAGGCAGAGGGCCCACAAAATTTGTGTCTCATACAGACAGACTTACAGACTCACAGACAGATATTTTCTAAAAACAGTCAAATCGTGTTCAGGGCCTTCTAAAACGAATACATTCGTCAAAAACAGGAAGTCGAAATTTTGATGAATCCAATACTTTCTTCTGGTAAAGATAGAAGAAACTAAAAAATGAAACACATGTTCAAAAAAAAATGTCTCAGCAGCAGAATATAAAAAATTTAAGAGGACTTTTAATTTTATTACTAAATGCTGAAATGAAAGAAAAATGAAGTGATAATAGTAAATGTAGGCATTATTATCATTATTACTTGCAAATAATGACAATAGTATTTACAATTAGACAGAATAACAGTAAATATAAAGACTTATATTATTGTTATGACAACAGACACAAAAATTTTATATACTTTTACTGGGTAAATTTACTTCAATTTTTTTCAAGTATCACAATAAAAAAAAAAATAATATTAATAAGATTAAATAAAAAATAAAAGGTCAATTGCGAGTATTACTCGCGCTCTGAGAGTTCCATACAATGAATATATTAATTAGTAACTGTATTATACAAAACATTCATTGCTAAAAGAGTAATAATACTTTGTAAAAAACTATACAACGTAGAGTTGGGTATAGCTATGTATAGTAGAAAAGTATAAATGAGTATACCATGAAAGTTCAGAGAAATATGAATTCTGAATAGTATCAAATATTGGTATTCTATATAACTCTTTTTTTTTAATCTGTTTATGATGGACTTAATTCGGGGCTGACAATAAAAGTAATGCATTTTTAAACTTCATTTGGCATTTCGTGACCCCAAATTCAGCGTAGTGATAATCTTTTCTTTTAACAGTATACCTCAAAAAACCCTTGTTCAAAGTTTAAACATGGCATTGTGCTAAGCGCGCTTCGAAAAGAGGCTATCCCCTAATTTTTTCATGATTTTAGTTTTAGTAGATTCGGAAATACAGGGGAGGGGACATATTTTTTCATTACATTTTGGCGATATCCCTGAAAATATAATACCTAAAATTAAAAGAAATGTATTTTTGAGTTCGGCGTTATGAAAGCTTTCACGCGATACCCCAGACGATGTACAAAGATTTTTTTTCAAGTAACTAATTAAGCCCTCTACATTTTTCCTAAAGATATTTTTAATGGTTAATAATCTATAAATATGTGGCTCAATAGCCTCATTACTTCAGCCAATTTGAACTTTTCACGTTCTATGGTTTCCGAGTAAAATGACTATGACAGACGGACATACAGACACACGAGTGATCTTATAATGGTTCAATATTTATTAAGTACGGAACCCCATAAATTTCAACTTGTCATTAATATATATTAATTTGCTACATTATAGCACTTTTATTGCTTTTCAAACATCTGACAATGCATTATTATCAAAACATTTTCAGATAATCAGTTGAAAACTATCATTTGTGAGAGCAGATTAAGGTCCGAATTGCAAATTTCCATAGCCTTGTCAGATAAATTAGTTAAAGCTCCTGTCCCTGCCGGCAAAGATACTCACGAGCTAATGCTAATCCTATGGGGAGGGATTTTTCTATCATCTCGTTTGCTTTTCGACATTTTTAAACAATTTTTTCTGCATTGGATAGCCGAGGTCCGTCTCTACATTGCACCTTTTCCACTTTTTCAATTTTGGTTGCAGATATTTTTTATAAAGTTACTTTCTCTTTCAAAACCGGTTCTGAAAATGAAAGTGCCATTCTGAAACATATATGCGACCAAAATCGAAAAAGTAAAAAAGGTGCGATGTAGAGACGGATATTAGCTATCTAGTGCAAAAAAAAAAAAACTATTTAAAAATGTCGAAATGCAAACGAGATATTAGAAAAATCCCTCCCCATAGGATTAGCATTAGCTCGTGAGTGCCTTCGCCGGCAGGGACAGGAGCCTTAAAGATCCAAAGAGCTACTAAGATCCATTAAGCTAGTGATGCTCCTATATGGCCCACAGGCCGCATTTGGCCCCTGAGATAATTTTATGCAGCCACTGAAGTTGAACTCAGATTTGAAAAATATTTATACATATGTATATGTGGATTAAATACAGATCTAATTTTGTAAAGTGTATTTTTTAAATAGCTCGCGACTGTTTAAAGGAACATCAGGAAACGATTTTACTAGCTTTCACCGTTTCATAGTAAGTTTGAAAGAAGTTACATATGAAGAAATTGATTTCGATAATTATACTCAGCTGATATCGGCTTCGGCCAGAAATGAACGAATAAACGATGATTTCAGCATCTATATATATAAAAGAAAGTCTGAATTTTGTATTAATCAACGCGCAGCCCAAACTACGGAACCTAATGTCTTGAAATTTGGGGAAAAAATTCTTCTTATGACATAGAGTGCCGCTAAGAAAGGATTTTCTAAAATTCCACCCCTAAGGGGGGTAAAAAATCGAACGAACTTTTAAAATATTCCTTAAAAATCTGATTTTATAGCTATTTTTCAACTAATAACATATTTTGGTGTATTTTTGTATGCTAAATCGAATGGTACTAACTAAATTCTTTTAAGCCCAATAGTTTGCGAGATACTTCATATATTTCTAATTTGGCGATGTCTTTGGCACCAAAACCTCGAAATACCTAATATTATAAGTGATAATTCATCCATATTCATTCATCTTATACATCCGTTACTGTAGCAACGGAAGAAATTCAAATTAAATCTTTTGGTTAAAGAATTGAACCGGCTATATGTGTTTGAAAAAATAAATAAATAAATACAAACGCTTTGAAAAAAAGAAAAAAATATATTGAATTTATTTAAAATACAAGGAAGCGATCCACTTAGAAATTAACATTATAAAGCGAAAATATTTAAAAAATGAAAGCAATGTTCGTACGACTTTAAAAATTTTGTGGTACTTACATCCGGGCCATGTCAGATACAACTGCGCCAAACATGGCAATTACATTAATTACAGCAACCATTATTTTTGGTCCATTTGACAGTTTATTTAGTATAGTTTTAAATTAATTTTATTATTATAATTTTTATTTATTATAGTTTATAGTATGTAGTTTTATGTTATATATTTTATTTATTTATTTACTTGAAACAATTTGCCATTTTTAACAAGGTTATGTATTTAAGAATGTTAAATTACTTTTTTGAACGTAATTGGCAAACGATAAACATGATTGGTAATTGTCAACCATTTTTGGCGATCTATCTCATGGTCCGAATAATGCGTAAGTGTTACTTTTAGGTAGATTTCGTAAGAAATACTACCTATTGCAGTCGTTACCATGGTGCGACTTTTGAAAAATTCCTTCATAACTTTTCATTATAGGACCCCAGGAACCCAAAACCACCCCCACCTAAAAAGTTTATATATATATATATATATATATATATGTGTGTGTATGTATGTACTAAATTTTGTCCGCACGATAAAAGTCGTAATTATGCACGGATCTTCTTCAAACTCGCCAACAACTTTGAGATGACTAATATCTCGGCGGGGATTGCAAATGGAAAAAATCGGCCCAAGGGAATGGAAATGGGGAGGGTTCAAAATTTTGAATACCCTCTTAACATGATTCTGATAAAACCAGCTCTTACACAACAATGGCAGGAAAAAATAAATATTTTTCGTTATAGCAGTTGCCAACAATTAAAAAAAAGAAATAAAATTCTCACCACAACAAATGCTTTTCTATTGCAAGGTTTCGCGTGAAAAATTAAATTAAATAAATAGCTTGAATAATTGAAACAAATTGAATATTACGTCATAAGATTCCTAGAGCAAGATTTCCGCATGAAAACACAAAATGAAATAAATAGTTTGACGAATAAAAAAATATATATATTGCATCATATTGGAAATAAAACGGACCTCAGCAGGTGAATATGTAACGTCATGTGAGTTTGAAGAAACGTATTAAAACATGACGAAAATCCGACATTGGAAATACCAACTTATTTTAACACTTTGAGGTTCTCTGAATTTGCTTTAGCTATTTTTTAAACCTATTCCATATACATTCGTGTGTGTATTCGTGTATATTAGAATTTTCCCAAAATGTTTAGCTCTCTGGAGCTCATTTTTATTGAAGGAACTGGGTCTATCTCTAATCTTGATTTAAGTTTTGTTGGTGAATTTAGTACTTCGAAATCTACCTCCGCCTGTAGGCCCGAGCCGTCAAGGATTTTTTTTAATGGAAGAAATTGGAATTGAAATAATACATCGCGATTTATCACTTGCTCCTGAATAAGAAGAAAAAATGGGTACTTTTATGTCAGCCGTATCCGTATGTAAATATCGCCATTAGCATTTTAAAAATTGCCAATAGCAGTAGTTACATTTCGCGTATGTAAATTAAAAACAATTCTTTGTTTTAAGTTATGGCATTATTCCCTATTGTTTTACTTTTCATCTTTTTCAATGACATTAGTGTAAAGCATGTATTATAAATTAAATGACTGAATTGTTTTTATTTTGAATGAAAATAATAAAATAAGAATAAGATATGGAAACAATCTTTGTTGATTTATTACTTGCGCCCGGCTAACATAAAAGTATCACAAAAGCCATATATTCACCTTTCTTTCTGTAGTTGTTCATGGAATTTCTGGTTAATCTTCCGTAATCGGATACTTCTTCAATTGGTGTATTAATTACAATGTTGTTTAGTTAGTATGTTCGTTTATGTATGAAGCGAAAACTTCATGATGAATTCTATTACAGAAAATCGTATCATCATCATCTACTACATATTTAAAACGGAAATTTGCATTTTATTCCTATTCTTTATAATATTTTGATAGGATATGCCACTATTAGTTAGGTAATGTTTTTGGAATGTTTTTTATGTATACACACAGTGTTCTACATTGCTTAGTTTTAGTTATAGAGCTATTGGAAAAGCTACACAGAAAGGTGAACGCAATTATGAAAAGTACATCTACTATAATTATATAAAAAATGCAAATTTGCTTTTCCTACCACCCGTTTATAATTTGAGTTTTGCTGGATGTATTTTGGTGGTACTTACACTGTCAGTTAGATTATTTTTTGTGGATGGTTGGTACTTCTTGCATGGATGTTACTTCTCTGTAGCGAAGTTTTCTTCTGGGGTATTGTTTTTCTGAAGCACAAACTTGGCAACAAATCAGATTGCAGAAAATTAGATTGCAAGAGAAAGTTCCAAAACTAGGTGAACCCGAATGTGAAAGATTACCTTTTATTTAAAGTTCTACTGAACGTATTTTGATTGGAGTTGCAAAGTTAGGTAATGTTAGGGATTGTTGCAATATTTGAAATGCCATTCTACATTTTTAGTTATGGAACTATGAGGAAAGTTCTCCGAGGTGTAGTTGCAAAAAAAGTAGGATAAAATCTACAGGCAGAGGGTATATATTAGAGAGTATATATCTTATAGCTATGGAGTGCAGAGTTTCTAAAAAACACCAGAAGGTCTACGGCGTATTGTCTATGCTACATTCCTAAAAATTCTACAATCACGTTAACTTGATTATGAACGATATATTTAACTATCAATTTTAAATATAAAATAAAAAGGGCAATTTCGGTCCGACCGCTTATAACTTGAGTTCTTTTCAATGGATTTTGAGAAGATTTGCATTGTTAGATAAATTTTCAAGAAAGTGTTTCATATATAACACATATTATTCTACGTTGCTCAGTTATAGAATTATGTGGGAAAATTCTTTAATCAGTGAACCCTATTTTGAAATATTTGCCTTTTTAAAAGGTTCTACTGAGTTAATTAGCACTGTTGTTAGATATTTTTTCAGGAAAGATTTTAGTATATAACACATATTGTTCTATATTGCTTTGCTATAGAAAGTTGTATTATCTGGTGAACCCGATTATGAAAAATTAGTCTTATTAGAAGGTTTTACTGAGCGGATTTTGATGAGATTTGCATTTTTTTAATTTTCAGGGATGATTTTAATATGCTACATATTGTTCTTCTGTTCTTTTTTATATTAAATTATAAATAATCAACTAAAAGATTTGCTTCATAACAGTCCAAATTATGTCTGAGACATTAGAAGATATAAAACCGTAATGGCGTTCATATTGTTTTCAGCAACGCGGATGATCATTAGAGATAAATGAATTTATTGCTATGAAACACAAGATCAAATACACCGATATATTTCGTTTGATTAAAGTTTCGCTTGGAGAAACCGACCAGCGTAGCGGGCGAAGTCGTCTATTAATATATGTAAAGCGTAAATTCCTATTTCATTCCGATTGATTATAATTCAGATTCTACTGAACATAATTTTGCAGAACTTACACTATTAGATAGTAAATTTGGTTTATAAATAGTTTAATCTAAAAACCATCGTTCCAAGTTGCTTAGTAATAGTTACGGGAGTTCTAAAATTAGGTGAACTCTATTAGGAAAGATTTCAAGTTTTACTGAATGGATTTTCATGACATTTGCACATTTAGTTAGATAATATTTCAGGGATTTTTTCAATATTTATCATATCTTTCAAAATTGTTTAGTTACGAAGCTATGCGGAAAAATTTCTCCGTGGTATATTAAAGAAAATTGGAGGATAATACGCTACAGACAAAGGATGTATATTAGAGTGCTATAGTTATGGAAGTTGTGCAGAATTTCTTTAAAAATCTAGAAATGATGGGACGTATACCTAACCCTACATCCCTGAGAGTTCTTTATAACCAGGTTAACGCGATTATGATAGCTATATTTAACTGTCTCAATGTATATAAAATGCAAAGAGAAATTTCATTCCGGTCGCTTTTAAATTTACTTCTACTGAATTGATTTTGATGGGGATTACATTGTTAGATAATTTACAGAAAAGATGTTAGTATAAAATATAATGTTCTACGTTGCTTAATTAAATAATTATGGGTAAACATCTAAATCAGATGAACCCAATTTCTAAAGATTGGCTTTTTTTTAAGGTTCCGCTGAATGAATTTTCACGGGATTTAAACTGTTAATTAGATTATTTTTATGAAATGTCTCGGTACATTTTCCAGTTTAAAAGATCCTGCTAAGTGGATTTCGATGGAACTTGCTCGGTTAGTTAATTTTTCAGTGAATGTTTTAGTATAAAGCACATATCATTCGCTTGGTCGTCAGGTTGCTTGATTATAGAATTAAGGCTGAATGTTTTAGAAGCAGGCGAACCAAATTATGAACGACTAGCCTTTTCAGTGTGTCCAATTAACAGATTCTGATGAGATTTGCATTGATAATTTTTCATGAACCCTTTTAGTATATTACATATTGTTCTATCGTTCTTCACCGAATACTAGACTAAATTATCAACGAAAGAAGTTGGCCCTTAGCAGCCTAAATTTTGTATGGCTCAAAAGATATAATAGGGTAATAACGTTCATATTGTTTTCACCAATTAGATTGGGCATTCCAGGTAAATGTCCATACTGCTTTAAAACGCATTATCAAATTCACAGATATATTTCGTTTGATTCAAGGTTTCTTTAGAAAAACTGACCAGCGTAGCGGGCGTTAGGCTGCTAGTATTTCTATAAATTTCACGACCCTTTTCGACACATTGAAAACCCATGGAAATTAACTAGAAACGAACTAATTATGTTTTGCAGTAAGGTAATACGTGGCTACTTAAGGAAGAACTTCTTGACGTGCAACGAAATATGGAAACTAAAGCATATTTTTTAAGAACAAAATGCAAATAGGCAATTATATAGACTTTTGAAAGTTAGCTACGGAATATATTCCAAATTTAACATCTTGTGTTAAAAAGATTTTGAGCTTCTTTAGTTGGGCATTTTTTTTTCTTGTGAGATAGCATTTAGTCGATTGAAAATAACAATAATAAAAATCTCGGATGAAACTTCCGTGGATGGCTATTGCAAAGGAACTTGCAGAAATTGTTAAATTGTAGAAAAATCTGAAAGGTTTCGACCGTTCATACATAAAATTTAATAATCCAATAAAGTTGTGTAAATTTAAATTTTGTAATACTGTTAATATTTACATTTAATAATATTTTTAATAATCAATTGCATTTAATAACAAATTATTAACATAGGTAAAAATTAATAATTACCTATTAACAATTACTATACATAGTCCATTATAAATTACAGACATATGATTGCAAAAATGCAAGCGCGATCGTTGAGCTCAATTCGCTACCAGACATTCGCTCTTACATAAATATTAGTGAATACCACTTTATTAGGCCCTGTCAATCAGGAGTGCCCCCATAATTTATTTCAACATTGATAGTCATATACTTTGGCTCGTTTAGTAAAGTACATGGCTATTACAAAGGATGGACCCGATTTAAAAAAATCATATTTTCGAAACTACTGCACATATTACAATAAGTGACACATGAATTTAAAGAGAAATATACCAAGTTTTTTTTTTCGTTACAAATATTCGATGTGTGACCCTTTTGTTACACGGTATGCGTCCAATCAGTAGTCGAGTTCGTTCCAAACATTTTGAAGCATCTCTCTGTCAATGGTTCTGAAAGCTTCACAAATGCGTTCTTTAAGTTCTGAACCCTTTGTTTTCAGAATTGGTGGTACATAAACAATGTCTTTGATACTGTCAGAACTTAAAGAACGGATTTGTGCAGGATTCAGAACCATTGACAGAGTGATGCTACAAAATGCTTGGGACGAACTGGATTACAGATTGGACGCATGCCATGTAACAAGATGGTCACACATCGCACATTTGTAACTGAAAAAAATTTGATATATCTACCCTATCTATCTATATTATAAAGGACAAACATATCTGTGCGTAATGCATACGTCATTTTGCGAATGGCAACACTTTGAAATTTGAAATAACATTTTGGTTTTATAACTTTCTCTGCTGCAAATTTTTATACTTCTAAACATCGCACATTTTAAATTCTTACACCGCCGTATAACGAAAAAAATGCTCTTTTAAATGCAATCTGTTTGAAAGCTGTATCTCATTTTAATTTTAAGATATTAATTTTTTTGTAGTTTTTATTACTTTTTTTGTAATCGTGGCAGCAGAAGTACTCCATTTCTGTTGAAAGTAAAGGCGGAAAAATGAAAATAGTAGATTGCTGTATGTTTTTGTTGCCATTTTTTCATAAAAACCAAAAAAAAAAAAAAAAAAGAAAAAAATGGAAATTAAAATACGTGCTATGTCAAGAATATCGTCTGTTATAAAACCCAGTGAGTTTTGGCTTTATTTCGTTTTTATTTATCAATTAAATGATTTTGCCGTGCCGGCTCCATTGCGAAATATTAATAAACAATTTGCACATAAAAAATTCAGAATTTTTTTCCGCTAATTTTCTACAACGAAATTAAAGCTTCATCAATAAATAAATAAAAGAATAATATATAAAAAAAACACGAATTTAACATATATGTAATCGAACAATTTAAATTTTTAGAGCCGAATTGGGAAAAATATAGCTTTTAAATATAATTTGTATGAAATAGAGTTGCTAGGCAACTGTTAAAGTAAAAGAGAAAAAATAATCTATAACGAAAAAAATGCTCTTTTAAATGCAATCTGTTATATACCGAAACACAATATTGAAAACACAAGATAGCTTTTTTAGACATCTTCCCTAAACTTTCTACTATACTAATTTTGCTAATAATACTTTTTTTAAATGTAAGCTGTTCATTTGTAGATGTCATCGCACTAGCTATTTTTCTAAATATTTTCACTTTTATATTTTTAATTTAATTTGAAAAGTTTTTTTTGAAATTTCATCAAAATGGTAGCAATCGTATTATTTCCACTGTTGCAGAAAAAAAGAAATATTGGGGTTTATTTATCCTTATTGATACCATTTACTCATTACAATTAAAAGTAACTTTATTTTAAGTCTGACCAGAAAGTGACGTCATTATTTAAAAAAACATTTTCGCTCATAAAGCTAATATTACAATATATTTTCATTCGGCTGATACCGAATTTGAGATACTTGGCGTAATGCTTCAGTAAGTGCCATATTTAAAAGAAAACAATCCTTTTCTTTGATAAAACTATATATTTTTACACGAATACATCTAAAAGACATCAGTTTCTGGAATTTGTACTTCGCGGTACTGAAATTAGACTCTCAAGCCAAAAGAATACATTTTCACATGCAAAGATTTAGCTGACAAACGGAACTTCACGTTTGAAAATCTATCTCTATTATAAAGGAAAAATATGTCCGTGCGTAAGGCTGGCGTCATTTTGAGAATGGCAACGCTTAACGATTAAATGTCGGTTTTGCAATATTTGCTACTGCAATTTTTTGAATTCCTAAACATCGCGCATCTTCAGTTTTTACACCCGTTATATAGGGGGGAAAATCTACTTTCAAATGCAATTTGCTTGAAAACTTTATCTTAATTGATTTATTTATTATGTCTTTTTAAATAATTTTCAAGCATAATGATTTTTAATCTATATCCATTGCGTACAGGCTCCATTACGAAATAAGCCATTTGCACTTAAAATAATATAAATAATTCAGCATTTGTCCCTGACTAATTTTTTATAGAGAAATTAAAACTTCATCAATCTATTATATTGAAAAGTGACTGTCCGTTTGTATTTCACAGCTGTTCTTCCTAGAATATGGAAAGTTGGGTGATCAAATTAACGCCAGTTATCCGCATGGGTCCGAGGATGTTAAAAGTGATAGTAGAATTTTAAAATTTGATTAGTTTTCGAGATAAAAAAAATTAAGTTATTTTTAATGACATTTCTGTAATGATGGGAACTAAAATAGCTCCATTTTTGTGGATAAAAGAGAGAAAAGGGAAAATGACAAGGATTATTAGGTATCATTGTTTGAAATCATTTTTAAATTGAAATTAACGTATATTTGAATAAATAGTGAAAAAAATTATTGTAGTGTTCAAAATAATTTCACGAAATACGAACTCACACATATTCAAGCTTCAGGAATCCGTTTATTTTAGGAACACAAATTCGACTCTCGACTGGAACATTGAGATAAATTCTGTTGACGTCAAAAGTAAAAAAATATCGTACGTTATTTTCATTTAATTTAAAGGCGTAAAGTAGATTTTCAACTATTGCCTTAAATGGCTAATAAAGCATTTCAGAAGCGGATATTAAAAATGAAATGTTTTAGCGAGAAAAAAAGTAATTCTTTAAATATTTATTTTAATTCATAAATATAAAATGCTTCTGAATAAATTCGTCCAAACAAATTCATTTTTGTATAAGATGACCCAAATGACATCATTTCTACCAACTCCGAAATTCGAAGCAAAACCTTGGAAGAGCGAAAAGCTCTAGGCAACTAAAGTTATAGTATATATGCATTTTTATTGGGAAAGTTTTGACTTAAATTGTAAATGTAACTTATTATTTGAAATATTGTATTTAATAAAATTAATATTGTAATGGCTTTCTAAATTTACAATAAAGTTGAGATTTCATTTTTCGCAAAACGATCGATTGTCTCATGTAATTCAAAAGCAACACAACGGGTTGCTACGCAACTAGTATATATAAAATCCTAATGAAACTAATTTATGAAACGAATATATGAAACGGCTGAAATGTAACGATTCTTTGAATCGACTGATTAAACAACTGATTATGTTTCACGGCGATTTCTCCTAAAATATGGAATACTTTCGATGAAATTAACACCAAAAATCAATATTGATCCGCAGATTTCAAAACTGGTATTAGAATTTTTTAATTCGAATTAGTTTTCGAAATATTAATTTTTTTCTAATTTTATATACATTTTTCTAATGGTGGCAACTCAAATTTTAATCAAACAGATTTTTTTTTTTCAGATTTTAGAAAAGGTTACTATTTTTAACTAATTTGGCGAGAAGTTTGGCCTCCCTTAAATGTATGCTAAGAAATGTATCATGTTACTTTTATTCATAATTCAATTTGTATTTCATTATCATTTTATTTAATACAAACAGAAACATTTAAAATAAATGGCTTTCACTTCTTTATTTTTTTTAAACGAAATGAAAAGAATAATACTAGACACAGACGTCATATACGCACCGGGGTACCTAATTGGCGCCAAAATGGTATTATTTTGGTTGACATGGTAACCCGGCTATTGTTGTTTATTTAATAATAAGTGTTTATTTACTTTATTTTCTTTTTTAAATTACATAAATTGTTTTGTTCTATAGTTAATTATTTTTTTGTTATTTTCAATATTTGTACACGGAAAAAACTGTTTTGTTGAAATTACTAAATTTTGGTTCATATAGCTCCATCCAAATATTTTGGTTGGAATGATTAAATTTTGGTTAGATTAACCAAATTATTTTGTTAATTCAACAAATCGTTTGGTTAGTCCACCCAAGATTTGGTCATTCCAACCAAAATATTTGGATGGAGCTATATTAACCAAAATTTAGTAATTTCAACAAAACAGTTTTTTCCGTGTATTTTTCAATATTTACAAAGACTCTGTACACTTAATTCCTTTTATATTTAGCTTCTTTTCAAACGTTTAACTGATCCTTTCTAATCAAACACGAAAACAACCATTGGATGTCTTAACAGCAACTGATTCGGCCTTAAATTTTTGAAATCAAAGGAAATTGAATGGAAACCCGTTTACAGGGACATCTGCACAGCTGTTTTCAGTATAATTCAATCTTCTATAATATTTTTTAAACCGATCAGATCAGCGTGTTTTTATATTCTGCGGTGTCTGAACGGGGGCTGGCGAGCGTAGCTTGCAGGCGGCAGAGCCCCTAGTTTTTCTTTAAATTCATACATCACTTATTCTAATATATGCAGTAGTTTTGAAAATATGATTTGTTTAAATCGGGTCATCATTTGTAATAGCCCTGTATTTATAATTATTTAAGAGTATTTAATTATTCTCTGCATTCTCTTTATCTTGCAAATTGCATTAATATGTAGAACTCTCAACCCTCCGGATTTTTTAATATCAGTATTTTTGAACAGAAATGTTTGACTTTTTTAATCGAAGAATTTCTCCATTAAATAAAGCGAAAATTTCTATTCGAATACAGTGGTATTCAGAAATTCACAGGGCTGGCACCTATGTATGTACACAGCAGTTTTATTTAAATGCATTCATAAAATATCCTAAATCCTAAAAGTACAATTGAGGACGTGAGTTCCGAAATTTGCCTTATCCAAAATTTAAAAAATCGTGTTTTCTCTATCAATCTATTCTATTAGTAAAGCTGCACCGAAAAAACAGAACAACCTGCAAAAAAGATTAGTTTTTTCCAGTATTTCTGCGATTGTAAAATCTTCGTTTATGAAAAAACCAATGGATGTAGTTAGAGGCTTTTCGCGATTACCCAAAATTTGATTTATTTTTATAAGGTGACTTTTGAAACTCACGCCCTCAACTTTTTTCAGCAAAGTATTACGAATCGAAGTTTGGAGCATCCAAATATGTAACTGCCTTCCTTAGCGACATCTACTCGGCAGATTTTAATTTATATCCCTATATCAAATAGAATACTTATGAAACTTTCTTAACTTTGCAACCTTCAAAGAACAGAAACCATTTCGCATCCTTTTATGGCGTTAAATGCATTAAACAATTAACGCTCTATAGACTTAATTTTATATAAAATATTAATAATATAATATAAAATATAATATATTATATAAAATATAATAATATTTTATATATATTTATATTAAAATATAGACTTAATTTTATAGGAAGTGTTAAAATCTTACTCACAGTTCGCCCACTTTTAGCACATAAAATATTTTGAAAACTAAGAAAAAAAGAGACATCCTTTAAGGGGGTCCGGGACACAAAAATCTTCAAATTTTCAATTTTTTTTTTTTTTTCATTGAATTAAAAATGTCTCTGCCTTTTTCTGCTTAAAATGATGTTTAAATTAAGTTTCTGTCTTAATTAGAACAGGAAATATTAATTTTTTCGTTTTGGTTTGTTTTCAAAAACTGCAACTGTTTGTTTTCAAGCTATAGTTGTCAAGGAAACGAGTTCTTGTGAAATTGCGTTTTTCTTCATGATAGGTTTTTTCACCATTTCTCATATTTAAGTTCTTATAACTCGAGAACCGTTAAAGATACAGGGTTGAAACTCGGAATATATCTTTTTCAATTATTTTACTTTACTTTTGAGTCAGCATATTTGAAAAAAATATTTACTTTTGAAAATATGACTTTTTAAAAAAAAGTTGCACCAATTTTTTTGTAATTTTTTCGTTAAATATTTTTAAATTTTTTTAATTAATATTTTTTTAAATGCTGGCTCTAAATTAAAATTTATATATTTCTGTTTATTTAAATGAAAAAAAAAATAAATTCTATAAATAATATTTCGAGTTATAACGATTTTAAACTACCCTACTTTTTTAATAAAATTTAAAATTTAAATTTTTTTTTTAAATTATGAGAAGTTTTATCATGCGATTTTGTTTATAAATGATATGGTTAACCATCACAAAAAATTTCAAAATTTTAACTCAATAAATATTTTTTTTTTTTTTGAAACTGTGTCCCGGACCCCCTTAAGAAGAGTACACAGAAAAAAGATGTTAAAAATATGAATTTCCCGAGAAGATATTGTAAACATACAAAGGCATCAAAAGTCCGTAGACTTAACATTACGGAGGAGAATTCCGAAGCTGAGTGACCAACCCCATTAATATGAAAGTACAGCATATATTTATTTTATTATTCCTTTTCTTATTTTATTAAAATAAGTATAATCAGATCATGGAAAGAATTAAAAATAACAAATAAAATGTAGTTATAAAAATAAAACTCGTTTTAGCTGTTTTATTAAAGAAGAAGAAAAACGTCTTTATCTAATTACTTTATTGAACATAGAAAATAAAATTTAGGGAATAAGAATCAAATTTAAACGTCGGCAAGAAGGAAAGAGAAAAGACGACAAGAAGTCACATTGGTGTACAGCACCAAACACATTTCCAACAGCAGTGCTAAATTTGTTCTTTACTATTTTTTATTTTAAATGCCATTTTAGTATTAAGAAGTTTAATCTTCCGAATGTCGGTCAATCTAATTTACTACAGACAAGAAAACATACAAATATCTTAATGCGAACTTGGTATAAATCATTAAAATATATATAAAATCACAAATACAAGAAGTCATTGGAAAAACCATACTAATTGATGTATTTTATTAAGAAGGAAAACACCTTTATCCAATTAGTTGAAGATGGATCACAGTGGACAGTAGACATTAAAGCACACTGGACCACCCCTTCAAGTTTTTTTTTTTTATTATTACTTTCTTGTATCTTTACAAGAAGAAAGTTTTGGATTCGTAAAAATTATCTATTTCCGGTTTTCGACGGATTTATACGTTTCAGAAGACCCTGAACACGATTTGGCAGTTTTGTTTTTTTAATGCCCCTCTGAGAATCTGTTTGTCTGCATGCGACAAAAATTTTCCGGGTCTCTATCTCAAGAACTGATGCATGTACTTTAATAAAACTTTAGATTCAGTTAGACCTTGACATAAGTTGTTGCTCATTAGATTTTGGTGTAAATCTCCGAACAGGTGGCGCTGCTATGCTGCATTTTTCACGATTTCCACAATATCTCTGTCTCAAGAACTAATGTACGGATTTTCATCAATCTTCAGATTGAGTTACAGGTTGACATAAGTTGCTGCTGAATAGGTTTTAGTGTAAATCTCCCAACAGGAGACTCTGCTATGCTATGCATTTTTCAGGATTTACACCATTTTAACGACAGTCATATTTCAAGAACTAAAGCGCAGAATTTTATCGAACTTCGTATTTTGGTAGACCTTTAATAAGACGGTGTTAAGTAGGTTTCTCTGTAAATCATATGAGAGGTTGCGCTGCCATGCTGCACTTTTCACGATTTCCATAAAAGTATAATCTCAAAAACTAATGCACGGAATTTAATCAAACTTCATATTACGAAACAATTTCACATAAATAGATCCTTATTGGTCTGTGTGTATGCTGCCCGACAGGGGTAGCTTTTATGCTCTTTGGGTTAGGAATTTTGGTTGCAGACACAGTAAAAAAAAAAAAAAAAAAATGGTAACGTTCCATGTAAAATCCAGGAACGTTTCGCCTTTTCTCAGGTTTTCAGAATAATTTAGCTCTTTCCTGTGAAATTCTGGTTTTCTTATCTGAAACGTTCCTGAACAAAAGTTGGAAACAGCAAAACACTGCGGCCGCCATTTATTATTTTTTTGCTATAATCCGTTGCTCGCGCGCGAGTGTCGAAAACGAATTCCTTAAATGAATGTAAAAAAATCAATATGGAATGCAAATAAATCAATAGACGACATAATCCTTTACGTCTCTATTGTCAAGACGATTCAGATGAAAATACAATATCTCTGTGACATCGCTAAGAGATTATCTCTCGTACTTGTCTGTGAAATGTTTAACGAGCAGACCGTGTAAAAAAATTACACCTATTATTTGGATCTCCATTAACCAGGGGACCATCAAACATGATTCTCACCGATTTTGATTAATTTAAAGTATGTTTTAGAGTTCTTATCTCTAATTATTCTTCTGAAAGGATTTCTTCAAATGGGCCTTAGATTTTCAGAAATTAGATGCCGAGGTTTAGCATACGTTTCAAATACCCATTAGTTTGCAGCTCTCAATCTGTCTTTCGTGGTGTGGACGCAGAAGGCTCGCACGCCACCCGTACGGACCGAGTTCGATGCTACCTCTTGACTTTTTTTTTTTCTTTTTTAATTAATTTTATATTTTAACACTTTACAATTTGATTTAAATTTGATATATATTTGACACTTTGAATTGCTGCAAATTTGAAATTTTTTTTTTTTTCGGAAAAAACATACAATTACGTTTAGGATTTTTTTTTCATGAAAATTTATATGTATTTTATCTAACTTGTAAACTAACATAATTACTGACGAAAATCCAAAATATTTTATGTCTAGATTTTTTTTCTAATTATTATTTACATTTATATATTTTGATATTTTAAGCAAAGTTCAAAAACAATATATCATATATATATTTACTTTATTGAATTTTTACTGAAAATTTATTTTTTCGTGTAAATTATAAATAATAATTTTGATGTGAATTTCAAAATATTTTTTCATTCCAACAAATAATGATAATAAAGAGAAAATTGTCAACTGGAAATGTAAAAATCGTCTGCGGATCCCGCATGCTGTGAAATGTCAGTAATGTTTTGCTGTCAACAGAAATATTCATGGTATTTCGCAGGAAACTTACTGGCATTTCTGTAGAATGTTTTTAACATATACAGTAAAGTTCCAGTCATTTTCAAGAAATGTTTCTTGGAAATAATGGGCAACTCAGCTGCCCATTTTTTCCCAGGAACGTTGCGGAATTTTTTTTAGAGTGGACATCTAAGAGGATGGGTGCGAAATTCAATGATCTGTTTGAAAACAAGGGATGTTTTTAAATGCACACAATACAAGGAACCTACACCTTTAGTATACTCACGATGGGCATAGAGTGTCATTTAATTTTGGCACTACGGTAGCAAATTTTGAAGGGTTAACATGTATTAGAAAGTTTTGGAATTAGCACATCCGACTAGTTTTACATTGCTTAAATTTCACATTAATATTCATAAATAACAACATAATGATAAATATTTTGAGTCTTAAACTAAACGGTTAAACCATAATTTATTCATTTTAGAATAAACTTGTTGTTTTTAGCTATAAAAGTAACATTTTATTTCTTTAGAATTTTAGATTTTTGGCTCGTAAAAATTAGAAATATAGAAAAAAAAATCAACTGAGCCTTAAAGAAAGTGCACTCATTTATTGGTAAATCTGTGAAAGATTTCCTATTTTATGTAAAATAAAATATTTTTGAACAATTTTTTATTCTATTTTTATATGGGGTACAAAGGAATACCACAAAATGGTATATAGTTGACCGCTCTTTTATATTGATTTAATAGTGAAATTTTCAATTAAAAAACAATCATTTACAACAATTTTTCCTTTGTTTATTTAAAGTCAAAATTACATTTAAAAAATGTTCCAATATAATTTGTTGTGAAATATTTTTAAAAAAATACTTTTTCGTCCAGCTAAATTTTAATATCTTGAAGCGTACGGCTATTAATTCCTGTGCATTTAATTGAAGATTATTTGCTTTCTTTTCTTTTTTTTTCTTTTTTTTTTTTTTAAGAGCATACCAATTGTACCATTTAAGGGGACAAGAGACCTTTAAAATCTTAAAAATCAATTTTTTTATTTTTTGTAAATTTCGCTTTAAATATTATTTAAGGGTACATTATATGCATTACAGCAAGCATTTCTCACACAAAAAATGAAAAAAACTTTTTTCTTTTTACAAAAAAAAATGCAATTTTACGCGTTGTCTTAGAAATCTCCGAAATGCCCCCTTCGCGTTCTATATCAATGAAAATCCCCAATATTTTTTAGAAAAGTTTGGTTTATATATATAAATAAAACTGTGCATCGAATTTTATATATTTGAATATAAAAGTTTAAAAAAATAAAAATTTCAAAAATTTTCGAAATTTTTAAAAAAAATTTTAATTTTTCAATTTTTTTTTTTTTTTGTAAATTTCACTTTAAATATTACTCAAGGGTTCATTATATGCATTATGGCATCTATTTATCACAAAAAAATAGAAAATAAATTATTTTTGAGAAAAAAATGGAATTTTACGCGTCGTCTTAGAAAACTTTGAAATGCAACTTGCGCGTTCCATATCAATGAAATTCCCCAATATTTTTTATAAAAGTTTGGTTTATCTATATAAATTAAACTGTGCATCGAATTTTATATATTTGAATATAAAAATTGAAAAATTTTGAAATTTTTTCGAAAAATTTTCAAAAATTTTCGAATTTTTTTTTAACCTTTATATTCAAATATATAAAAGTCGATGCACAGTTTTATTTATATATATGAACCAAACTTTTATAAAAAATATTGGGGGTTTTCATTGATATGGAACGCGCAAGGCGCATTTCGAAGATTTCTAAGATGACGCGTAAAATTCCACTTTTTTCTCAAAAATATTTTTTTTTTTCCTTTTTTTGTGATAAATGCTTGCCATAATGCATATAATGTACCCTTGAATAATATTTAAAGTGAAATTTACAAAAATAAAAAATTGATTTTTAAGGTTTTAAAGGTCCTTTGTCCCCTTAAAACATAAACAGCTTAGTCTAACGGTGTACTGAAATCAGAAGATGGAGCAAAGATTAACATATTGTTTAACACATGTTAAGTAATTTGAATTTAAATATTTTTATTCATGTAAAGTCAATCAATTGTTTTTTTATGCACTAAAAATATGGCTAAAAAGTTTTAATAAGGTACTTTTCCATTTAAATATATATATTAATATTGTAATTTAGCTTTCACTATGCCTGGTTGACTATACTCCCCGTGGTGCCTCACTGTGCGCCAGACATAGTATACAGTAGTACACATTCTTAAGCCTTAAAACGTATTTTTCTTTAAAATACTATTGAGAATTTCTTTTTAAAAGTTTTAAATAATAATAACAATAATAATAATAATAATAATAATATAACGGGAAGTTGAAAATTGAGTTGGAAGCTGCAAATAATTTCATTTGTCTGCCAGCTAATACAGTAAAAGTGCATTATTAAGATCTTTTTTTATTGCTTGTTCGAATATTCTTGGAATATTTTACTTTGAGCAATCTTAATATTATAGATCTAAGTAGAACAAACTTTACTACCAAATTTAATAAATTGTTAACTTTTTTTTTTTTTTAAGCATAACACATTTTTCACATTATTAATCAACTTACGGGAACAAGATATAATACAGCTGAAATTGGGAATTCTAAATTGTGAAGAAAATACATTCCAAGTATTAGAAAAATAGGTATTTTCCGGTATAGGGGCCTTGGCGTTTTGTAGAAAGCTTGGCGCAATTCAAGCTTTAGAAAGTGAGATTTGTTTAAAATTGATACAAACATATATAAAAACAAACCTAATGATTTTTTATGCTGGTTTGTATGTATGTATGTGTATATACACTGGTGGACAAAACTTAAGGACCAAGAAGAAATGTACACATAATTGAGAATCTACGTGAGGTTGTGTGTCAAGAAATAAACAATAGTATTAAAAGGATGTTACACAGGATTTAATATAAAACTTTTGCTGAAAGAATGTATACAGGGTATTACCAGAGGTTCTTTTTCTGAAACGTGAATATTGTCCGAAAACATGTCTGTACAAAGAAAGCAAAATATTCACAATTAACACTAGTCAGTGCTATATCAGTAAGGGATGTGGACACCGTGTAATGCGAGACAACTTTGTACATGTCGTGGCACACTCAGAAAAACATGATTCAGTAGCTATTGAGGCAATTTGCCCCATTTCTCCTTCACTACAAGTATGAGAATTTCCTTGTTTATGGGAGAAAATTGTCGAGCCGCAATACGTCTCCCCAAGGCATTCCATACATTTTCGATGGGATTCAGGTCAGGGGAACATGCTGGAACTCTATGCGATGGATATCTTCAGCCTCAAGACAATCTTGTACAGACTGTGTGCGATGACAAGGTGCGTTATCGTCCATAAAACGAAACTTTTCGCCGACAGCACCTCGAAAAAGTCGAACATGTTGAAGCAGGATGTCTTCAATATACTGTCTACGGGTCAAGGACCCTTGGTCAAGCACACAGAGATCGGTGCGGTCATTGAACATGATGCCTGACCACACCATGATACTTTAAGTCGCATTTCGATCTCCTTCTAGAATATTTTCTAAGCACATCAACCTCGCGCCATATCAGTTTACGCCTACAATCAGACGATAGACTGAATCTACTCTCATCTGAGAAGAGCACGGTAGACCAGGCATCATCAGTCCAATTGCGATGCATACGGCACAACTGTAAATGGGGGCTACGTTGGCTTCTCGAGAGTGGTCATAAGAGAGACATACAACAGGTCTTCGGGCGTATACTCCACCCTTTTTCAAACACCTTGCAACAATTTTCCGCGATATTTTAGTTCCTGTGGCAACGGAAACTTGATTTGCTAATTGACCAGCTGTACTGCGTCGGTTCCTTTTTGCCGAAATAACAATATAGCGATCTTCTTGGGACGTCGTGCTGGTAGGACGATCTCCTCCCATGCGCCTAGTATATATTTACACTCTTTTGGAATGGCGCCCATAGCCTAGAAACAATACTGTGTTCGATATTAAATTCAAGGGCAACATCTGTCATTTTGCATCTTTCTTCCAACTTTCAGATTATTCTACCACAAGTAATATCCTCTAAATGATGCCTCGAAGACATGTTCAAAATTTCAGTGTTCAATCTTCACTCCGTCTCCTTCAATTTTTAAATTTAATGATAACTCACAGCACCCGCCGATTGCCTAAAATTTCTTATCTCTGCTGTCACGCGATCGACAAAAGCGGAAGTACAAAATTTACGTAAGTTTCACAAAACAAAGTACATCTCGCATCCATGCAAATTTACACGTGCTGCTGCGGATCTATTTCTAACTGTAATTGTTGAAACAACAATAGTTCTTAAGTTTTGTCCTCTAGTGTATATATATATATTAGGGTGGTCCTTAAAAAATTTACTTTTAAAATTTCTATGGGGCACCCTCCTATTTTGTTCTATGTATAAAATAAAGACTTCCACAAAAATTTCAAAATTTTAAAACATTTTTTATGGTACGCTACCAAGGTTTGAATGTTTAACCTGTTCGCGACGGCGCACATTCAGAAGTGCGCAACTGAGGACGGAGCGGGAAAATTTGATCTCATCTTCTGGGCCGGGGGATTTTGCGAAACTAAGCCTAACTCTTGTAAAGAGTTCTTGAAAAATTTATAAAAGATTCATTTTTCCATGTAACCTTTTGAAATGCACATACATGAAATATGTTGTTATTATATATATTTACGCAAAAAAATGAAATATTTTCTCGGATATTTCAATGTAAAAATGATTTTTTAAACAAATATAATGCATGTTTTAATCACATTTTTCAGTTAAAAAATTATATGATTACAAAACACTTACGTTCCTTTAATATAGCAACATATGAAATGTTTTGCTCAAATAAAGGATAATTTTGTTTAAAAAGTAATAGTATTGTTTTTAAATAATTGTTAACACATTCCGTAAATAAGACAAGTATTTTTAAAAAGCTGATTTATTCACAAATAAAAATAATTAAATAAAACTTGCAAGCAACTTCGGCATGCAACTTTTTAATACTTATTATGCATACAGACATAAAAAATAGTTTGAATATATTTAATTCAATTTAAAATATTTGTGAAAATTCAAAATTTACTTGTAAATATATAATCAATCACAAAATATCTATCAAATAAAAAATATTGAATAATCATAAATAATAATAAGTAAAATAGAATTATACTTTAAAATAAACCTTTCTAAAAAGTTATTGATGTTAAAAATATTTTTGAAAATAAAAGAAATAACACATATAGTACGTATAATAAAACGAAATATCAATTAAAGAATATTTAATAAGAATGAGTAAACACGAATAACTTAAAATACATTCTTCCAAAAATTTGTTTATGTTAAAATATCTTTATAAACATCTTTTAATATATATAGTTAAACATATAAATAAATTTATGAGGTTAATAGTATTGAATGATATTTTTTAATAATAAATAAAACTGAATAATAATTTTAAATATACTGATAAAAAATGCCGTTAATGTTAAACGTATTTTATAAAATGGAAATATTAACGAAATCATATAAATGTATTCAATTATAAGGGGCAAACTGACTATTAATTGAAACTATTAACTTTAAAACCTGCGAACATTTCTCAAAATATCAGAGTTCAATGATTGTGTTAGAATCACACCACTCTCTTAAATTTTACTTTCTGAAAATACATTAATTTAAGGAATTTTCTTTTCTTTTACTAAATATTTTTCACTATCCCAGCTATTCCATTATCAGTAAAATACATTGCGTTTTTAGACATTTTAACGAGTTTTTAAAATAAGATACATAAATATAGATAATTTAAGAAGAAATTATTTGAAACAGTATGAATAACTATTGAAAGAAAACTGAAAAAAATAAATAAATAAATAAATAAATAATTAAAAAAAAGAAGAGGTGCCGAAAATATTTTTAACAAGCATCCGCAAAAATATTTAAACTGCGTAGCAGCATTTGTTGAAACAAAATAAAAAAATATAAATTGGCCTCCCGCTTTCCTGCTCAATGAACGAAAATCCGAAACTATTAATCACCCCGACGTACATATAAACTCTTTACAATCGAGATAAACCAAAGCCGCCTCAAGACTACAAGCCAAACACAAGGTTTCGTGACGTCACGACGCGGGGCTTAGATTAGCCGTGGAAAGCACATGCGTTATTAAAACATATTAATTCTTTCCTCTATATTTCAACTTATTATCACAGCATATAGGAAAAAAAATAAAAACTTATAGTTTAAAGACGCTAATTAAGTGCTTTTAATCAATTTCGATCACTCGAAACAATAATAATAACGATAACACAAAAACAATATTTATGAAATAATACCACTGTGTCAATGAAAATGTGCATCAGAATTAAAGCTACATTAAAGAAAATTCGTTCGTTAATGAAAAGAAAATCCCAAGTATTAAATTTATTTTAGTAGACAGTTTCTATTATTTATTCTACTTTGAAATTTAGAAACAATATCAATTATCTATTTGGTATATATTCAAAAACAAGACATTATACATTATTACATACATATATATATATGTAAATATAAATTTGTATTTTAAACACATAAATCGAATTATTTTGCTTTCAGTTATTTCAAAATAAATAAATAACAATAAGTGTGCCAATCAAAACCCACATTTAAAAATTAAATTAAAGTGGAAGAAAAGTGAATGTTAAATGAAAACAAATTCAAGTTGTGTTCTATTTTTATTTTAATCGGGCTTGAATTTATACAGTAAATATCCTATTAAATATTAAGTGATTTGAAACCTGCATATAATATATAGTAAAATTAAAGTATTCATGAAATTAAGTATTCTTATAAATAAATTTTCGTACTGTAAACTTTACTTATCAGAAATGGGTAATTTTCACATAAAATCCATTAAATTAAAAACCACAAAACTGTCATAATACTAAAACAACACAAGTTCATGAAACAGAAAATTATTATTTAGTTTTGTATTAGTTTGATATATTATGTAAGGTATAAGCAATAGATTTTTAAAAAGTGTATTGACATATGAAGAAAAAAATAAAAGAAAGAAAGAAAAGACTTTCATCAATTGGAATTAAAATATTCTTAATTTATGTTCATTTTCCTCGAATGTTTAGGTAATAGCTGATAAAAAAAAAAATCGAAAAACACAAAAAACTTCCACAAATGTAAATATTTCATTTCCAAAATAATGTTGTGTGGGTTCTTAAATGTTTGTTCACATCTTTTAAGCTTAAAATAATCAATTTTTATGAGATGAAAAGTATTTCCTGACTAGATCTAAAAGTAAATTTATCATTATAGAATAATAATTTTATTTATTGTTACTTTTAATTAAACATTAAAATGTATATGAAAACACATAGGATTTTTGCGAAGAAGGTGTGTGTGTGTGGGGGGGGGGGGGGGGGGGCAACTACTGTTTTGCATAAGGGTACTAACAACCCTTCCTTTAGTCTTGTAAATAAATTGTTTACATTTGTGGCAAAAATAGGGAGATTCAAAAACATTATCCCCATAGCTCTATTTACGCAGTACATATTAAGCATTTATAATTTAACAAAAAATTATAAAAAGAATTTTTATTAAGATAGCAAACGTTTAAGATTAAAAAACAACAATAAATTGATACATGTATATCGATCCGGGTTTGCTTTAAAAGAAGTAAACAACATAAAAATGCTATGTATTCACAGCGACTTTTATGAAAATTTCTGAACAAATTAGAAAGAGAGGATGGTGTGACAAAATACAAATTAAATTATATAAGTCTTGATATAAGTATTTAGGGATGTTTGCCATTTTAAATTATTGGTCTATGTGGAACGAAACAGAACTACAATAATATAGTTTCGTTTTGAGACATGGTATTATTGATAGAATCGTACTAGGATTTGCTAGTTAATTTATTTCAAAGAAATTAAAAATAAAAGATTTTGAACACAAGAAATAAAAATTGTGCTGATAGCATATAAATATAATTTGAAAATAAAACTTACCTTCAAAAGAATGTGTTATCAGGCTGAGTAAAACACACGTGCACTTAAAATAGAAAGATACAAAATTCAAATGTTCGGGGCTGGCGCGTTGGCAGTTAGCCAGCCCCGGGCTGTGACGTCACACGTGGGGGGATGAAGGGCGTGTCTGGCTTGTAGTCTTTAGGCGGCTTTGGATAAACGTAGAAAAAAAGTAATTGAAAATGAATCAACTGCAAGCCTAGCCATATGCGTACGGAAAGCTTACGTCATATCCTTAGAGTTGATCAGCTGACTCAATCATTCCTTTTCTCAACCATGGTAGAAAAACTTCTGATAAACAAAAAATAAAGTTTAATTTGACACATAAAAGATTTATGATAGAAAGAAAATCACGTTTCAGAAGCATAAATAGATGTATGCGAAAGAAACACACTTTTATTTCATTGCAGTCATTATTGGAAGAAAATTAAACTGACATGGATTAAAAACATATTAATTGATTCCATTTGCTTTCCTAGATAGAAGGAAATGTGTTCTTCCCAAATGTATATTCAAATTTCATTACGAATTTTTTTTTCTGAGTTAAACTTTCTGGAATAAAACGTTCCAACTGTGTGGCACGAATACCGGTCGCTCGGGATGTGAGTGCCAAAACCGCCGGCACGTATACCCGTCGCGCGGGATGAAAGTGCAAACGAGGCCGGCTCGAATACCGGTCGCTCGTCCCGAACGGGTTAAAAAAAATAAAAATTGACATATTTTGTAATCTAATAATAAATTATTAATACAAATCCATAGACATTGCGAAATTGAGTCATGCTATGATATTAGGCTGCAAAGAATGTTCAACATATTTAAACAGTCCATTGTCCAAACACAGACAGGAGTATTTCAAGTCTACACTCTATTTCACCTCAACTTGGCAGCATTGTGAAAGGTAGAGAATTTAACATTCCTCCTTGAAAAATAGTTCACCATTATTATTTAACCTTAAAGAGCTAAAATGCGTAGGAATTTATAAGATAACGTTTATAAATTATAGAATTTGATTTTCTTATATTCGTAAAATATCATACTAAATGGTAACGGAAAAAATTCATATCAAAAGCAGAGCACAAAACTTAAAAAAGGAGTTTTCGGCAAGCGTTCCTTTGACTGTTCACTGTGATTGCAAAATTTTATAAGACACTTCAGAATCTGAAACTGAAGACAGATTACCCATTATTGTTTTAGATAAAGGTAGTGACCATTTAACTAACTGTTCCAAAACTTCAATCAGAAGCAGGTGAGACAATAGCTTCTGCTGTTAACGAAACATTGGACTTGTGGGGATTACAAGCAAGAAAAATGTATGACTTTTGATATAACCTTTGTTAATACTCGATTATCAGGAGAAGCTTGTGCTCTTCTGGATTATAATATGAACAATGATTTGGCTTGCCATCATCACATCCTTGAAATTATGCTTGAGGAAGTTGTTGTTATATCTCTCGGAGTTTCAAGCGGACCAGACATACTGTTATTCAAACGATTAAAAATTTTGTGAATGTCTATCGATTATGGCATATTTCAAAATCTCATAACTGACAATTCAATCAATGTAAAAAATAATGCATAATGCGTCAGAAATTTCAGAATTTGCTCAAAATCATCTTAATGATTTTTCAACAAAGGGGGGATTATAAGGAACTGATAGAGCTTGCCATCATTTTCTTTGGAGGAGAACCCGAAAGAGGTGTTTTCATTAGAGACCCAGGTGGATTGCATCGGGTTCACTGGATGGTGAAGGCTACATACTCGCTCAATATTTATTTATTTAGAGATCAGTTTAAACTTTCTAAGCAGGAAGAATGTGGAGTTCGTCAAGTTTTCTCGTTTGTGGTGAAATTCTACATTCACACCTGGTATCAGGCAGAATGATCTATTGCTCCTAAAGAACTTGAAAAAAGACGAAAATATAAATTAAATCATTTCTTTATGCGCTTTGAAGAAGTTCCTAGGACATTTCTGTACTTCACTAAAGAACTAGTTGATTTTGCATTTTTCGATGATAATGTATTTTTTGAAAGTGAAAGAAAAATGGTGCATGCTTTGAAAAATGAAGAAAATTATGAACCTTTGAAACGTACACGTGCTGATCCTGATGTCATTCTCCAAAATGACTTGCAAGATTTTCTAACGAGCAGCACTCTGAGGTTTTTTTTTTTTAATTATGGGTTTAAACTTCATACAAAAGATAAAGAACAAAAACAGTATTTCAAGGATGTGATGATGGCAATGCAAATCATTCCTTTGTTCATATTATATTCCAGAAGAGCACAAGCTTCTTTTGTTAATCCGGTATTAACAAAGGTTATTATCAAAACTCACACATTTTACTTGCTCGGTACTGGTCAGTTCCTTTACCTGAAACGATAATGTGTAGTCTTTCTACAGTTTACGATCCTGAAATGTCTTCCGAATTTTTGCAATCCCAGCGAACAGTCAAAGGAACGCTTGCCGAAAACTCTTAAAGTTTTGGGTTGTGCTTTCTCGGCTTCTGATACGAATATGTTCATTTATTACGACATTTTACGAATATCGAAAAAACAAATTCTATAATTTATAAACATTATCTTATAAATTTGTACGTATTTTAGCTATTTAAGATTAAAAAATAACGGATAACTATTTTTCAAGGCGGAATGTTAGATTATCTACCTTTCACAATGCTGCCAAGTTGAGCAGAAATAGAGTGTAGACATGAAATACTCCTGTCTGTGTTTGGACAATAGACTGCGTAAATATGTTGAAACTTAAAACAAATGACAATCTTTACAGCCTTATATCATACCATGATTCAATTTGGCAATGACTATGGATTTGTATTAATAATATATTATTAGATTACAAAATATGTCAATTTTTAATTTTTTTTTAAATATTCAAACCATGGTAGCGACCCTTAAAAAATGTTTTAAAATTTTGAAATTTTTGTCGCAGTCTTTTTTTTTTTTTATATATACATAAAACAAAATAAAAGGGTGCCCCATACGAAATTTAAAAGTTATTTTTTTAAGGACCACCCTAATATATATATAAACTTTTTTTTAATATATGTTATTATTTTTGTGTATATACAATTTACATCTGTTTGTATATAAAAATTCATAAATGCCTTCTTTATATTAAATAAATTTTATAAATATTAAAAAAATGGCTTGTGAATAAGAATAAGTTTATAGAAAATATGTTGCCAAATTTCCTTATCTCGCCATGGCCATTTTCTCTATCTCACCAAGGCCCCTATACTGGAAAAGTGCGGAAAAATATTTCTGAAATTTAACGTAATCAACTAAGGTGCGAAATTGTTCAAAACAACACTTTTAAGAAAAATAATTCAGAAGACAGCAGAAAGGAAGTATAATTTAATTTATTCTTATTTCAAAAAAAAAATGTAAAAGCATTTTAATAACCATGCAGAAGATATTTTAAAATTCCTTTTCGTATTTTAATTAAATAAACTAACTAACTTTTAATTACACGTTGAAAAAGAATAAAAATTACAAGCTTGTGAGAACATTTAGGAAAAGCATACTTAATTCAAGTAAGAAATAAAATTCATTTGCAGCATTATTTCATTTAATATTAAAAAAATTCTTAGTGAATAAAAATTACTTTTAAACGGCAACAAGAAATAATATAAAAAGCAAAAGGAAGAAATAATTTTTACTGGCATTCCCTCACATATTTTCAAGAAAAGTAATTTGTTTATTTACTTTAGTATCTTAAATGTTTTCTCAGTATAAAGGATTTAGTTTTTCTGTCTTTTTTTAATGTATTAGTCATTCTTTTTTTCTTATAAAAAAGTGGTAGCATTCCTCTGTACGCTTCTGATCTCTGAGCAAAATTTTTAAGTTACATTTTAGCTTTTCTTTCTCATCAACTTCTATCTGTGTTTAATGTTCTAAATAAGAAATTGTCAAAATATTTTTAGAACACTGTCCATATTGTGTTTGTTATAAAAATGTATTTCCACAAAAGTTTTAATTCACTGAAATACATTGAAGTTATATTCGAATCTTTTACAGCGAAAAATTTTGATATCTAAACACGTAGGTAGGGCAAAACTTTATAAACGTTTAAAGTTGTCTTACAAAAGTAAATGAAAAAAACGTTTCCTTTTTCAACCTTTATCAATCTCTGAAAAAAAATTCAGTACAGTTGAAATTTCCATTTCTAAATTTAAAAGGAATGTGTGTTAGAAAGGAGATATTTCTAAGTAGTACAAAACTTTTCTAAAAATATGGCATTATTACTCCAATAAAGTAAAGCGCAAAATTGGTAAAAGAATTATCCCAGTAACTAGAAAAAAATCATTAAAACGGAAAACGACTTGCAAAAGAAAAGAAAAGAAACTCAATACATAATATAGTTATATATTTAGTTTATTGTTATATTTTATACTTAGCTATAAACTGAAATTTATCCTTTACTTGTTTATTCATTTTAAGTTTTTAGTTATTAATTTTCATTAAAATAATAATAATAATGATTTGTTAAATTGTTTAATTAATTAATAATTAAATCGTTAATACAATTAATAATTCATTAATCAATTTTATTCTTAAACATAATAATTAATTTAATAATTATTGTTTTTAATATTTTATGTTAATGTTAGTAATTACTCTTTTATCGTTAATTTAAAAACTAACTTAAAAAATTTGTAACCTGTTAAGAGTTGTTTTAAAAATCAATAAAACTGTTTTAATAAATTGTAACTAAAAAACAGGATTTTGCTTTTTCAGAATTTAATGTTGCTCCCGATAAAAAAAAAATATATACATATATATATATATATATATATATCTACCCTATATATATAAAATCCTAATGAAACGAATTTATGAAACGGAAGTATGAATCGACTGATTAAGCAACTGATTATGCTTCCCGGCGATTTCTCCTAAAATATGGAATACTTTGCGATGAAATTAACACCAAAAATCAATATTGATCCGCAAATTTCAAAACTGGTATTAGAATTTTTAAATTCGAATTAGTTTTCGAAATATTAATTTTTTTTTCTAATTTTATATACATTTTTCTAATGATGGCAACTCAAATTTTAATCAAACAGATATGTTTTTTTTATATTTCAGAAAAGGTTGACATGGCAACCCGGCTATTGTTGTTTATTTGATAATAAATGTTTATTTACTTTTATTTTTTTTTTACAAATTATATAAATTATTTTGTTCTATAATTATTAATTATTTTTCATGTTTCCTTTATAAAATAATAGAAAATAATTAAGAAATATAGTACTACTTAGTAATTCCGTCGACCAATTTCGCCAAATTATATAAATCGCCAAAACACTCGCCAAATTATACAAATTGACAATTTTTTTTTTAAATAACGAAAGAACAAATAAATTAGTATAACATTAATAAATATACGAATAAAACGTCGAAATAAAATTCACTTGATGACGTAAACACGTGCAACTTGCTTAAAGTCAAGTGAATGTGACATTTACGGTCAACCATTATTGGCACTTAATCTTATAGTTTGGCGATAGATTTTTGGTGGTCGGGATATCTAAGGAATACCAAAAATGCATATGTAACTGGTATTTGAAAACGAGGTTTGCGCCAAATTTTCGTAAAAAAATAAAAACCTGTATATCTGTAACCGTGTATATCTGTAACCTGTATAACCGTATCTGGCCAAATATTACCACTCGAAAAAAAAAATGCTAACTGGCGAGTTGAAAAAAGCTATTGGCGAGATTTCCATCCTACTAGCATAACAGTACCTAGAATTCTTTGCGACCATGGCAACTTTTATGTAGTTTTATTCGAAAAAAAATTTTTGATTTTTTAATAAAAATGGAAAACTTATGGTCCCATATTGAAGCGATTTTTTTCTGACGCCAATGTCATATACGGAACGGGCACATAACTGGCGCCAAAGTATCGTTATTTTGCTTCATATGGTAAGCCGGATGTTGCTGTTCATGCTGTTGATGCGTTCCCCAAATTGGCGTCGTTAAAAAATCACGCCAATATGGGACGGTAAGTTTTCCATTTTGATTAAAAAATCAAAATATGACATCTTTGCCAAACTTCCATATGAATGGCGAAGGGACCGTATTTGTTTATGGCAGTTGATGACTTGAACTATTATAATATAGATGAAATGATGGCAATAGAATTATATTTGGCGACTTATCACCTGTGCCTGGCTAACATTAAAGTACCAAAATGGCACCTAGAGTATAAAAAGCGAAGTGGTCGCCTGGAACTGCTGATGATAGTCACATGACTTAGGCTATTGTTATAGAGATTGCTTTAAAATACCGGAAGACAAAGACTCTTATACTTAATTTATTTTATTTTAGATTCTTTTAAATGTTTAACTGATCCTCTTTAATCAAAAACGAAAACAACCATTGGATGTCTTAACAGCAACTGATTCGCCCTTAAAATTTTGCAATCAAAGGGAATTGAATGAAAACCCGTTTACAGGGAGATCTACACAGCTATTTTCAGTGTAATTCAATCTTCTCTAATATTTTTAAAACCCATCAGATTAGCGTGTTTTTAGATTCTGCGGTGTCTGAACGGGGGTTGGCGAGCGTAGCTTGCAGGGGCAGAGCCCCCTAGTATATATATATATATATATATATATATAAATACAGATAGTACAAAACATATTTCAGGTTTAAGACTTAAACTACACGTTTTTATTTTAAATATAAAGTGACGTCATTTGCATCTTCTGAAGAATTCCACATTTACGATCCAGTCATAAACAACATCTACAGAAAAGTATGCATATGACGTCACTATTGCGGAATAATACACAAACCCAACAAAAGCGATATCGTCATTCAAGAAACACAAAAAAAAATTGGTATCTACTAATTCCTAACCCTTCATTTGTTTATAACATTAATAAGGATACAGGAAATTAATTATAGTTTATAATAGCTCCATGTTTTATCAAAAATCATCCATTTATATTTTTTCAAAATTTGGAAAATATTATTTCACACGGATTAATAAAATTGCATTCTTTCAGCTTTTTGATAGGAATTAAGTAAATGCATAGAAAAAAAAGTCACACATAATATACTTTAAAATACATTTTTTATAACATATGATATTCTTGGCATAGCACGTATTTTAATTAATTTTTTTTTCAGTTTTCATGAGAAAATAGCAACAAAAAGATATAGTAATTTACTATTTTCCATTATCATTACTTTCTACAGAAATGGAGTGCTTCGGTTGTCACCAGTAAAGGAATGGCTTTAAAAACAACAAAAAAACTTAATATCTCAAAAATGTATCGAGACGCAGTTTTCAAAAAATTGCATTTAAAAGTAACTTTTTTTTCCAATACGACGGTGTAAAAACTGAAAATGTGCAATGTTTAGAAGTTTTTAAAAATGCAGTAGATATTATTAGTATTTAACCGTACAATGATACATCTGCTTCGTTTTTATGACTGGCTAATCTAAAACACGGTTATGTAACAGAACATTATTTTTTAGGGAAGGCACTTTAATTGTCTTCTGAAAGAGATAGCATATCGGGGCTATAAAAAAAAAAGAGAGTTCATTTTTAGTTTAAATTATCTTTTTATAATTTTGTAAAATCATTAAAGTAAGAAATCTCGCATGTATTTAATTTTAATATTTTTTTCACATTTCAATAAACAAAACAAAACCAACTAACGCACATTACCTTACAGCCCCACCAGTGGCCAAGAGGTTCTGCTCTCGAAGCTGGTACACTCTCAGAAATAAAACTCTCCCTTTTGACGATTCAGAAATCCTCGAGCTGTATTTCGTCGTTTTTGACGATCATTTCCTATTAACATCACGTGACTTTTAACGAAACGTAAACCCTCAAATATTTGACGAAAGTTTCGCCTCAATCACGGTCAGACTCAATGCATTTTAAGGAAACAGTTCCTCAAATCCTCCTCAAATCCTGCGATTTTAGCAAACAGATATTTGCTTGTTTATGTTAGTCCTGTAATAATTTATTTTAAAATAGCACTTAGTGCTTTTCAGAAAATACTGAAATATAGGTAGTTATTGTTTCTCCATTAGTTATTTTTTTAGCTGTTAGAATTTTTAGGAATGCTTATTATTATTATTATTATTTTATTTATATGTTGTCGTCCGTTATGTTTTAATTCGAAAAGAATAAATTTCCTGTGTTCTTCAAAACCATTCAATAAGAAAATTAGGTCAATAAAATTTCAAACTTCTAGGATATATATATTTTTTAAGAAATATATTATGTTTTCAATCAAATTAAAAATAAACATAATTGATCCCTCTCCTCTTTATAAACAGTAAAGTGTTAAAATCTTATCCTCCTACTCAAAGTGATAAAATCTCACGCAATATACACTTCGCAATTCATTATTTGTGAGCAACAAATTAACCAGACCATATTCTAATCATCCATTGATCAAAGAAAATTTCAGTTGTAAATTATTTAATCAAGCCATATTATAATTATTCATTGATACGAGAAAACCATAAAAATAAATTAGCCTTTCTTAAAACTTTCAGAAAATATAGCAGCGCCGATAAAATTGCAATCTACGTTATAAAAATATAAACACGAAGTAGAATTCATTACACCAGTCTAAAAGCAAACACTTCCAAGTCCCCAGCAGTCAGGTTGGAAGATCAGCGACCTCCCACACGAAAGGTCGTGAGTTTGAATCACGCCGAGGAAAGAGAGAGAAGTGATTTTTTTTCTTTCCCCATGTCAAATACTGGAGCTTCCAAACTGATTGAGAGATGGCGCCATTAGCCCTCTTTTGACGAAACTATTGACGAAATTTATATCGTCAAGCAAGTGAAGAAACTAATTTTATCAATTTGACGAAATGTTCGCTCGGAGCATTTTCCAGGAAACCATTTCGTCAAAAACAAAGAAAATTTCGTGAAATCTGAGTATTCATTTCTGAGAGTGTAGACGGGAGGAGCTGGGTTCGATCCCAATCGCGCCCATCGGCCTAATCGTTCGGAGTTTTCGTGGTTTTCTTCGAACCTTGGATTTCCTTGCGTAAATACGAGTTAAGTTCCCTTAGAAAGACCTCCACGGAGGGCACTTCCTCCCCTCAGGGCCTATATCCCTCGTGCTGATAATTGGCCGTCGTAAACACTAAACTAAACTGAAGACATTACCTTACGAAAAAATTTCGAAACAATAAATGTAAGATGATATTTAGGAAATGCATACTTAATTCGCCTGTGTTATCGAGTAAGAAAGAAAACCTCATTATCCAATTACTTTATTTGATATTGAGTAAAACTTTCAGGGAATAAAAATCTCCCTTAAACGTTAGTAAGAAATAAAGAAGTGGCAGAATGAAGAAGTAACTTTGATTTACATCTTTTTTTAAAAAAAGAATAGTGCTAAATTGATATTTTATTTTTTGAACGACCTCTTACTGTAAATAAGGACAATTTTCTAAATGCCAGTAAATGCATTTTTCTGGAGAAAACGGAAAACTAGCAAACTTGAAAAATTATACATTTAGGAAAATTCTATTCATTTTATTGAAAACTAGCTGTTATCCGTGACGTCGTTCACGTAGCATTAAAAAAAAAAAGGTAAATGCATTAATTAAACAAAACATTTCACATTTTATAGAAACAATACGATACTTTTATTTATAGGGGTCTTGACGTAACTCAGCCAAAAAAGGGGGAAATGTTGGGCCAAATAATATAAACAATCGCGAAAAATGAAACTACTGTCAATGAAAAATAGGAATGCCAAGTAAAATCGTGAAAATCGACGAATCTCTCTTCGTAAAACGAAAAAACAACATTGGGAGAATTCTATTATAAAACCATGTTGCAAATTATTTTTTTCGTTTTGTGAGCGATATTCTTATCCTAAATTTTTGCATTTTAATTAATTGGTTTCGATACCTATGTATGGTTTCCGAAATCTTTATAATTTTCAACATTTTCGTCTTGAAAAGTCAATATTCCAAAAATTGTTGACACATATAGCTCTTCTGCAGGTTCTTGAGCTGTGAAAAACATTGGGATTACCTGCATCCAGGTTGCGACTTTGATAGATGCATTTGATTGAATGAATCTCCACGTAAAGAAACATGCTTCTGTACCAATGTCATTTTTAGAATAAGTCGAAAATTGTACGTCAAACGTGGAAAATGAGGTGCGTTCGTACTATAACTAGTTTTATAAATATGCCGATCTTGGTGCAAAAACACGTTGTTGCACTCCTATGCAAAAATGCAAACACAAAATTTATTACGATTATATATATTAAATTCAGTAATGCGGAAATAATACGACTCCATTTTAAATAGGACGTAATCACTAAGGCAACCTAGAATCATTACCTATCATGGGATATTATCGAATTAATTACGTATGATAGGATTTAATAGAATCAAGAAAACTTTTATTAACATCTTTTTAAGTTTTGATGCCATATTCATAAAATTTTAAATGACTCGACAAAATTTTTCAACGATTATATATATTAAATTTCAAACCATTCGGTTGGGTAAATTTTGCTCTGTTATATGCGGACAGATGACAGACAGACGGACGGATCAGACGACGACTATAGGTGCTACGTATTTATATAATTACAAACGTACGTAAAAAAGTAAGAAAACGTTCGTTTAGTATAAATTTAGCAAAATTTTGAAATTTTTTAATGTATAAAATTCACACTTTTTTAGAAATACATAATACGACATGTTAAAATATAAGTTGGGACTTTCGCACATCATATGCGGTCAATGTCCGCAAACAAAGCCACTTCGTCAAAGCGTGCGTCGCCGATAAGTTGAGCACATAAGTAACGAAATATACTAATACCTACAGATATATATGTTATGTAAAATGTATTTCTAAAAGATCTCGCAAATGTTTTTTTGTTGCTGTGTTTCTTGTTGTTATTTAATCTGACTCAAAGAAGTAGCATGCAGAATGCATGATGTATTGGTGCGGATGACAGACACACAGAACACACTTAAATTGATTTTCTTATTAAACAAACTATACAGTAGTGGGGAAAAAAGTAAACACCCTTTACTAACTTTGAAACTAATTATAACAGAAGAAAGTTACTGTACCAAACGATTGGAAATAATGTCTATTTTTAAATGATTTATATAAAATTAGCTTATGTGATCATCCACAAATGAAAACCAGACCAAACTTTGTTTTTTTTAATGATAACACCCAATTTTGACAATATATTTTAAATATTAGGTTCAAACTATGCCTAGAAACAAAATTTCAAATCACATAGATGATAGGTTTTTGAATTATAAACATTCAAAATTTAGAGCTTCTAATATTAAATTACATTTTTTATATATTTATTAATATCTCCTAACATTATAATGCTAATGTTATAATTTTTGTGCGGTTATAATTCTTAAAAACCCAAACGTAAATACATTGACTTTGCAATTTTAAAAATTTTATAGTATGAATTATGAATTATGAGACTAATAATCGAAAAAAAATTTTTGAATTGCAATTTACAATATTTTTTATAGACATATTTATTATGTCCTGCTTTTAAGCGAATTCTCAATTTCAAATTTTTCTCCTAAGTAGTTTTCAATGATGCTTAAAAAACGTCAGAATGATTGTTTAAAGGGCCCGTGTATGATGTGCAGAAAAGCATAATTTGAAAAATATATATTTTACTCATTTTATTGAAACATTTAGGCTGGCAATAGTGGAAATATATTAAGCAAGTGAAATGGTCATATTGAAAGAAATAATACATTAATAGAAGTGACATAGTCATTCTGTAGCATTTCAGCAATCGAGTACCGAACTTCAATTTGCATACAGCCCGTAAAATAGGCTCATTTTAAATTAATTAATTTTTCTGAAACTAATGATACGGATTCATGAAAATTGTATTTAGGCTAATTGAAGGGAGTAGAATTTATTTATCGTGTCAAACTTGGGTACTGATATTGAAAAAAACCAAGTTTGGATTCGTTTTTATATGTAGATTGCCCCCTAACCAAAACTTTAAAAAAAAAATGCACGTTAGAGAGAGAAATCCCCCCCCCCCCATGGACTTCAAAATTTCCTGGACTGTTATCATCTATGTGACATGTTTCTTCTGCTTCGGTGACCGGTGTTTATCGATGCTGCGGTGTGCCTGGATGCCCCCTTTCCCTATCAATCCGCTTCCATCTTCATTCCTGCTGGGGCTAGCATCATCACCTCCCCCAGATGATCGGAATCATTCGGCGCCTCTCTGATGTGATCTTGTATCATCATTTATCGAAAAAAAAAAAAACGTGAGTGCGGCGATTGAAACACCAGCAATTTCTACGGCATCGCGTGTGTGTCATTTTCCCTTTCGCCAGTGTTTCTGATTCGTGAGCGTGTGCCTGCTTGACGGTGTGCTGTGAGTTTTGTTACCCAGTTTTGTGATCTATGTTAAGTGTGTTATCCTGTTGCGATTACTTTCAACAGTAACTGGATTGTCTTTGGTGAAATGTGAAAAAAAAAAAAAGATTTGCGTACATAGTGCGGTAAAGGTGTACGTAAAATCTTAGGTTACAAATGCTACGAAGGTGTCTTAAAAAAAAAAAAGTTCTTTTTCTTCCAAGTGTTTCGTCGGTGATTTGCGTGTGTTACTTCAAGTATTTGTTGTTTTCCAGTCATATATGATGAAAAAATTTGTGTTGACAGATGTCTGAGAAACGTTCTAATCAGGTGATAAAATATTTTTGGTAAAAAAAAAAAGAAAGTTAATCACAGCAGAATCCATGCTTACGAAAATTTTCGAAAGTTCTGTGAACAGAATTTGTTTTTTTTATAGTGATTGTGCTCGACTATTTAACAGTTTTATGATTATATGATAGAACACCTATATTTTTTTTATGTGTCTACGAGAAAAAAAAAAGAAAAAAATAATGCAGTAAGGAAAAAAAAACAGAAGCATGCATTGAAATTATATTTAGTGTGTTTTTAAACTTTATTTTTCTTAATTGAAGTAGATTACTTTACCACTTCGATTGTTTGTTTTCTTACAGGATATGATCTATATATAACACCCTCTTTCATTTTATGGTTAAAGAAAAAAAAAGAGAAACAGTATACCTATTCTTACTATTCATTATGTTTGTTAACATGAACAGAGAAGCTTACGAAATTTAAGCATTATATTTCAATGTTTTATTTGGCACTTATAATTTTTTTGTCTTCTCTTTTCTTGCTTTATTTTGAAAGGTAATTTTTTTTTAATTTCAGTATTTCAGTGCATATTTATTTTATATTGATATTTAGATGATTCATTATTTTCCATACAGAAAATAAAATTTCATTTAGTTAATATTTGTTTATGCTAGGCTAGGCATACCTGCCATTCCTTGCCGCCGTTTCCAAAAGAACCTTATAAAATTTTTCTTGGCAATTATTTGATAGTTATTTATATTTTTTTGCTTGTACTCAGCATTGCCAATTGGATATTATTTTTACATGCATATTATTGGAAGTTGTTGCACTGATTTTTGCTAGTTTCTGTATAATATCTGAGGGATTAAAATTTTTCTTACTGTGTGAATATTTCATATACTAAATACTTTTAAAATAGACAGAAATATTTTTTTGAGAACTCCCCCATCTTTTTTTTTTTTTTTCTTTTAATCTGCTCATTCAAAAAAAAGGAGAAAGGGAGAGAAAATATTTGGTTAGAATTTTTTCTTTTTCTTTCTGTTTTGCTCAAATACAGTAACTAAGTTTTAAATTATTGTGCCATCTTTTATATTTTTTTTTAATCCTTCTTTAGCTATATTTTTTTCCAACATTTTTGAAAAATGTCACAGACCGATAGCAATCCAGAGTTGGAAGTATCTATGGGTAAATTAAAATGTTCTCTTCGTACATGTTTGAGGAAGCACTTAACAGATTTGCGGAAAGGGTAAACACAGAATTCCCTCTATTGCAGGAACAAATTGGAAGTAAAAACGATGACACTTTGGTTGAAAATATTTCTTCTATTCATAAGAAATTTTTATGGGAATTTCAAATTTTGAGTAACTTTTTTCAGGTTATAAAAGATGATTATGTTAGGTTGCAAAATAAGAACAAATGTTTACAAATTGTTAATACAAAAATTTTAGAAAGATTGCACGCACTCACAGTAAAATATAAACATAAAGTTGAAATTAATGAGACTTCTTCTCAAAATCAAAGCACATCCAAGGTATACAGCGAAACATTATCACCTAAGCTAAATAAAGAAACACAAAAAGATATTTGTGAAAACACCAGTCTGACTGAAAAATCTTTGCAGCTTAAGTCAAATATTGTTTCTGATTTGAAATGCCCACAACAAAATAAAGATACTTCAGAAATTACCACTTCTCCTAAAAATAGTAACTTCTCTTCCCCTTTTAAACATGATTTGAAACCAATTTCTGTTATAATTTGTCAGTTGCCAGAAAATTTTAATATTCCTGATATTCTTTTGGCATGTTTCTGACTTAACTGGTATATCCCCACCTTCTATTCAATTTCAACAAAAATATAAGATGAAATATGTTGAGTTATTTAATTGGATATTTTTAATGCCCCCAAAGATAGCTAAAATGTTAATTATTCATGGCGAAATCAAAATTCAGTCTACGGGTTATCCTGTAAAAAGATACGTTTCAGTAAAAAGATGTTTCATATGTCAAAATCTTCTTCATCAGGCAAAATCATGCACAGATAAAATTAGGTGTCCTGTATGTGCCTTGTCACATAAAGATCCTCATTGTTCAAACAACCCAAAATGCATTAATTGTATTAGATGTAATGAGGTAAACAACACAAATTTTAACGTTTTCCATACAGCTTTTTCGCATAGATGTCCTACCGTAAAAAATATATATACAAGAGCAACGAGAAACCTTAGGCAACTGCAATTCTTTTCATTAAACACACCTATATTTTTCTGAAGATAAAAAACAAAAACCTCTTTGCAAGAAATATTATTTTTTTTCTTCCTGCATTTTGCATTGTGAAGGATTCTTAAAAAAAAAATTTCAGTTAAAAAAAAAACATTTCACTATGTTAGATATTTACGTACATCTTAATGCTTCACCATATGACATTGGTGATAATTTATTTCACATTTTACACTTATCTGTAAATTTATGTATTTTTAGAAATTATGTGTGTACTGTTAGGTATACTTTTTATCATTCGATTATTACTGCAGGAATGGTCGGATGATTAAAGGATAGTATGGTAGAGTAAAATACATTGATGCAGGTCATCAGTTTTTTTATTCTCACTTGTAACAGTTTTGGTAGTACAGATGTACACACAAACACTGTACAGATGTATCTTTCTTTTTTTTTGCCCCAGTTACACTTAAGCGATTTTGGATTTTTTTTCTACTTTGGTAACTTGGTAGATACAAGTGATGGAAACATCACATTTCACTCTTTACAGTCAGTTTTGGTTTTGGAATTTACAGTCTCACAATACAATTTAATAACATTCCTTTTCATATTTATCAGTTAATTTTAAAGTTCACGGTATTTTTTTTACTTTTTGACAACATTAGTTCATGTGCTACACTTAAGTTTTGGATAGATACACAATTGGTTCATGTGAAATACAAGTAGGTCACTGATTTAGTTACACATCAGTTCATGTGAATATTTACACAATTTTGTTATGTGAAATCACACATTGTTCATGAGAATAATTACACAAATTTGTTCATGTGAAACCACACATTAGTTCATGCGGTTAATTACACAATTTTGTCCATGTGAGATTACAATTAGTTCGAGTGAGTTTATGTTAGTTCATGGGTATACTTACACAATTTTAGTTCATGTGAAAATACACTTTGTTCATTAAGATATTAGCACACATTGTTCATGAGTTAGTCACATTTTGTTCATTGAGATAATCTAAAACTTTCACACTTTGTTCATATGTTTATACACTTAGTTCATGGTGTCAAGCAAAACTCTGTATCATTACATAATCTAATAATATTAATTCATTAATTATGTAATTGAGATCACATTCACAAGAATGATTTTGGAGCTTTGTGTTTGTACACACGTACCGTTATATTTTTTTTTACTTCTACATTTTATTTTATGTCAGATTTTCGTTTTACACTACAGATTTGTTTCCCTTGCCCTCTAAATACTAATATTTTTTTCAGTTTGTGTAATGTCATAAGTTACTAATGACACCATCACTTTGTTAATTACACAGATTTTTTTTTCTTAGAATTACATGAAATTATCCTTCACATGACATTTTTACTTGACACATTCATTTTGCAACAATTAACCTTTAACAGTTCATTTTTTTACACTTTTGTTATAGACTCCTTGCTTGTAAGTGGCATATCAAGTAAGGTCTCTTTTTACACTACACGAAGTAAAATACAGTTTATAAATATTTTTAATATACTTGGTAGGATGTTTTTGGTTGATGTGTTTAAAAGTTTTGCAGAAATTATGACATAATTTAACTATTGTACATTGTTTGCACATACATCTTAATTTTTTATGCAAGAGATAATTAATTGACTGTACATTTTTACACATACAGTTAATCTACTGTTTAATTTCATTGTTTACGCAAGGCTGGTGACTCGTTGCTATTCTATTTATTACATAAGGTAATTTTATTTTATCTGACATGATATTTGATATCCTTAGGAGTTGTCTCTTTTTTTTGGGGGGGGGCGGGGGGGTGGAATTTGTTCAAATGCACAATATGAGCTGTTAGGTACACTTCACTTTTTTTTTAACGCTATTCAAATAGAGTCATTAAACTAAATCTTTGGCATTTTCTCACAGTTGAAGTTTTTTTTTTTTTATTTATTAGTGAGTTAAAGTCTCACGTTGTCTTGTGACGGATACATACACTCATATGACATGAAGAATATAGCTTGTTATATTTCTATTCATTTCTTTCTGTATCTTTCATTCTTTTACTTGGAACATGTTTGGCTTGGCATAAATTCTACATTTTTAGCGTAGAGTTATGCAATCTGCTGGGCACTTGAGCATTTTATGCACACTTTTGTTACCTTAATACAGTTATAATTTTGGCAGATATAACTTTATTTTAATTTTAACCCTTAGTCAACCATTTATTCTACTTTTTTACAAGTAGTTCTTGTGTTGCATATTTGTTTGTGTTGCACAACATTTGCTTATTTAGAATACAATTTGTGCATCCATATACATACATTACACTCGTTCATGAGTTGGTTTACATATTTTGTTCATTTGCTTTTACACATTGTAATTTGCTAACGATCTATTTGACAGTGTTTCGTTTTGTTGTTTTTTTTTCTTACAAGTAGTTCATTGAGTAGTACACACTGGCTGGTTTAGAGTTTAACCAGAGTTTACACACACATTACACGCAGTTCATTGGCTTTATTAACCCTTATTCATTACATTTTGATGATTAACTCATTAATTATGTAATTGAAACTTGCTCGTTTGTAAGTGTTTTGGGTTATTACACACATACTGTCCGTTAATTTGGTTGGCAAATACATAACATTTTTAGTTCATTGTGACATTATTACATGTAGTTCATGTGGAATTATACAATTTGTTCATGTGTTTAACTTACACATTGTGTATGCTTGCGTACAGACTTGTTCATGTGTTTTATTTCAGTTAGTTCATGAGTTTGGGGTTTCTTTTTCCGCTCCATTCACACACATTCAGTTTTTTTTTTTTGTTTTTTTTCTTTTCCCTGTTACTTTTCTATCTTTTAAACGTTACACCATATTTCAATATTAAAATATTCTATCACCTTTTTCATTTTTTTATGTGTTCGCATAATGTCATAACATATCAATGACAACATCACTTTGTCTGTGTACAAAGATTTTAAAGTTACAAAGAGTTATCCATCACATGACATAGTAAACTACACATACATTTCGAATTTGTTTATTTTTACCATGTTACATTTTAACACTTTGCTTAGATACTTCTTACTTGAAAGTGGCAGATCGAGTAAGGTATCTTGTTACATTATATAAAATTTAGATACAATTTTCTTACCTTTTTTCATATTCTTGCCAGGTAAAAAAAAAAAAATTACTCTAGTGATTACACAGTTACTTCATATCATGCAGAATCTTGAACACAAGATGGGAAATTTTAATTAATACACAGAAATACAGGACGGCAGTGTGTAAATTTATCAAATGCTAAATTATATTATACTTTGACTTCTTGTTACAGCGGGAACTTAGTTATAGTGCAGGTATCTAAAAAAATATATACACTTATTATCTAAGGCAGAAGCCCTAAGCTGACGCCATAATACTTGTGGTCACCACAAGATTTAGGGCTACGCTTGTTTGTGAGCTTGCTATAAGCACCTTTTTTTGGTAGTGCTGTGCTTAGTGCACTAATTTTTTTTCATATACGATTCATCGTTAGTATAATACAGTGCATTTTAACTTTTATTTTATAAATGTACATACAATACTTTTCTTTGTGTCATCTAAAAAAAGGTCTTATTGGTGTGTTTTGTTTTAATTTGCTTGCATTTCGTATGAAATTATGATCTCATTGTAAGATCACATTGTGAGAAGTTATAAAATTATCTAATGTAAATACCTCTCTTTGGAATCATGACACAAGAATAAGAAAGCTGGTACCAGCGCCACAAACATAGAGCCACATACAAAGCATAGGATCCTAACTCTTCATCAAATGTGGCACATATTTGTCTTGTGGAATATTGAAGTTATATAATATAATTTGTTTTAGACAATATGAGCGCTCAGTCATGAATAAATATAATTATTCTGAATTATTTGAAAGCAGGCAAATATGTTTACATACTACCTTCCTATTTTATTACTTAAATTACTGGAAATGATGCTCTAATAACATTTTAGAGAAACAGGTTCAAAGATTTTTTTTCTGTTATTGCATACAAATTTTTTTTTATTTCTATGTAGATTGTATACTCTGTATGTGCGAAGGTGGACAAAGGATTTTATGTAGATATAAAGCTGCAACGTACACGTTTCAGCTTTCTTCTGCTGTCGGGGTGAGTTATGTGACAGCGTTTCTGTCACATATCTATCATTTTATTCAAAATTAATTTAAAACATAACTCTATTAATTTTATAACATATTATCCTCCCCCCCCCCTCTTTCTTATACTGGAATATGTAATTAAATTCATTTCTCAAAACCATCCATATTTTTATTAAAGTGTTTTCTTTCTTCTTTCTAAAAACATCTTTATTTCAATGCGCTCAAAGATTCATTTCCTTTTTCCCCTTTTTCCTTATCTGTCCGTTACTGCTTCCAGTGCAAAAAAAAATAAATAAAAACTAGAAAAGGCAGCTGCTGGTAGAAATATGTTTTCATTTATTTGAATCGGATTATTCGCCCGCCGCAGTGACAAGCAATTTTTATCTCTGCTAATATTTGACCGTTGAAATTGTATGAACAACAAAAGTAAAAATGAACGAATCTTATGGGAAGCAAGTATTTTTCGTGTATTGTGGTCGAGCTAAAAGCCAGATGCCTGTGATTTTCGGCCTTCTTCTCATACGGCGGTCTGCTTTGTACAGTTTTATGAAAACAGTTAGTTGGGCAAAGGCCTATCAGTTGTATAAACAATTTTCGTTTTTCTGATGCATTTCTCATCGTAATTAGAAGCGCTTACTTGCAATCTCGGCGTCACCCATCCGGTAGAGACACCACATTATTTGCGGTAATGTTTATCGCCAAAAACCTTTGTTCACTTTCATACAGTCACCAAAAGTTTGTAAATTGGCGATTCTGTGCAACGCCAAGATTTCTAGACTTCTAGCGAAAACGGGCATTTCGGTTCTAGCCTTCGATATGTGAAGGTTTCTAAAAAAGGGCGTTTTCGCGCCCCATTTTGTATTTGGGGGTCTCTCTCTCATTTTTGCTAACTCAACCACCTCTAATATAATTTAAATAAATCATTCTTCCAGCAAATTGATAGTTGGAGCTTTTTTAATAAATTTTTCCGTGCATATTAGAACCCTGTCTCCAATCTCTATTATATACTTTTCTCACTAACTGTATATTATACTCTTATTTCAAAGAATAATGCACCGCGAAAATTAAATTAAGGGGGATTAGCCCCCTTTCCCCTCTTTATACTTAACCAATGAGCCTCCAAATGTCATCAGGGAAGCACCTTATCAAAATATACCGGTATACCAAATTTGAAGCTAATCGGATAGAAATATCCATTTATCTAAATTAAGGGGGTATTAGCCCCCCGTCCCCCGCTTTATATTTAATCAATGAACTTTCAATTCTAATCAGGGAAGTGCCTTATCAGAATAAATCGGCATACCAAATTTGCAGCAAATCGGATAGACAAACACATTTATCTAAATTAAGGGGGGTATTACCCCTCCGTTCGCCCCTTTAGACTTAAACAATGAACCTTTCAATCAAATCAGGTAAGCGCCTTATCATAATTAACCAGTATACCAAATTAGAATAAAATCTGATAATTCTGCATGAAAACCCATTTATCTAAGTTAAGGGGGACTACCCCCCCCCCCTATATACTTAACCAATGAACCCCCAAAACTAATCAGGGAAGCGCCTTATCAAAATGAACCTAGAAAAAAAAAACTGAAGCAAATCGGATATTTCTATAAAGAATTATCGCTTTACGTACATACGTACATACATATACATACATACAGAACCGGCGGGCACATTAGCTCTCAGACTTTGATAGTATGTGAGCTAATGAGCTAAAAATCGACAAATTTCACAACTTTCAACATTTTTTTTTTTTTTTTTTTGCAAAATTCTAAAAGCTGATTACATTGTTTTGTCTTTTATAATTTTTTCTGAAACAAAACGTAGCACAACTAATGTTTATTCCTTAGAATCTGAGGATAATGACTATTCTTTGAAGTACAAAAATAATTCTAAAAATAACCCTTAACTGAATTAATCCAATAACATACAAATTCTTCAAAGTGTTATTCATAATGGAAAATAAGTCATAGCTCGTTTAGAAGAGAAAATAACAGAAAACATTCACAATACTTTAATCTTATTTGAAAAGCTTAGTGGTAGAATGTGTTATATTACATTTTCTCAAAATTTATTTTATTTTATGAATGAAAATTTTATGGAGTATTCTATCATATAACAAATCCAATAAAGGTTCTAATTATTTTTGAAGATCTTAGATATCATTTATTAACCTTTAACTGATATGACTAAAATTTGTCACACAACTGATGTGATCTAGTCTCTCAGACCCCTCGAATAAAAAAAATAACTCAAATGGTTGAATTTACTTAAATTTTGTCTTAACAATATCGTTGTACTTCTCTTAGGAGCATGTGAATTAAATTGCATGAAAAAAGTATTTTATTCATATTATTTAACTTCAGTACAGAAAAGTAAAAAGCTGTGAAAATGCTTACAGCTGGGAGTCGCAGGGTCTGAGAGACCGCGTGACATCAGTTAAAGGTTAATATTTAACCCGTGAACTTTACAGTTGGTTCAACACCTGCGCACTCCACATTAGTGTGATTTAGGATTTCGTACTTTCAACTGCATATAACTTGTTGGTAATATAGTGATAGTGAAATACTACACGTGATTTCTATACAAAATTCAATCAAAAATCGAACTGGGATATTTATTTTTATCAAACATTTAATTTGTTTAATGAAAAATACAAATTTAATGAAAGCATGTTTTCAAAAAACGTCAACTTTTGAAATTTTCGTTGGTACGAATTCACATTAGTGTGAAGTTGACACATTAATATTTTAATGTTTATTTATTGTTGTAATGTTTATTATAATATTAACACTATTCAATATCTGATAATTGACTGTTAATAAGTTTTTCTAAGAGAGTTTAGTATCAACTGTTAACATTTCGCACATATACTACCGAAAAGAAAATAAAGTAATAACATTTAAACAACAGAAAGCTTTCACTTCAATTTTTCTCGAAATTGAATATTTGTTACATAGCATCTGCTTACATTAAACTCTTCAATTAGGAAAATATCACCCAAATGAATTATAAATAAAAATTTGTGGAAGCGCTATTCGTAATGAAAAACAACTCATAGGAGAGAATTGTCATTTAGTACGTATGAATAATAATTTAATATTATTTAAAACAATTGTTTCCTTATTTTTTAACGACGCAAAAATGAAAATGCAGTGTATTATTTTTCATCTTTTAATTTAAAGAAAAAAGAAAAATCGTACTTTAAACATAGATTGTGAAACACTTTCCAACACATTCAAAATACTGTAATTAAAACTTCACCGTTAGTAAGGTGGAAGATGTAAACAGTTGTAAACCAATTATTCAAGTAAACAATTTGGAAAACGCATAATATATTTGAAAGCACAATGCAGCAATTACCATCGGTACTATTTGTTACAATCTCCCCCCCACAATTACGATTACGCCAAGATGTAATGAATTTTGCCAAGGTCGTAGTCAAGCTCGTGAATCGTGAACATATAATAGAGATATAAAAAATAAACACCTTTTCCTTAAATAGTATAATATTTTATGTTAATAAGACTGTATTACAGTGTTTCATAACAAATTCATACTAAGATTTCAGAATAATTTTTTTACAATACTTCACAAGAATAAAACTTTTTAATGTTACTCCTTACATTATAGTGCCATATTTGTAAAATTTCTTTCTATAATTCAACAAAAACATTTTTCCAAGGTATTTTCTCCGCATTAATTCTGTAAGACATATAATTCAAGGTGATAGCTAACTCGTTGTTTTTTATTGAGCCATTTTGCAGAACTCCACATTTTTTCAACATGTTGCATGTAAACACCCATTATTGAATCAATAAAATTGTGCTTATGGTTCACATAAAATGCTTGTACGACAAAAGCTTTTCTAAGATCCTCTCAATTGTACACTTTTCAGCAGTTAGTGTGGATTGTCGATAAATCTTTTACATGTTCACAATTTTTTTGCATGAACGTACTTGCATTCCTATTTCAGATTTGAACCAGAAAGGGTTCTCTATTTTCTCTGCATATGCCTACTGTTGTGGTAGTATACTGCCTCTACTGATATTTTGAAGTACTAACAAACTTTCGTCAGAGTCAATAATTTTATTGGCACAACCAGTTTGTCCAATAAATCATTGTATTAGGTGTAGAGAATAAGCCTCTCTCATGTAACTATATCCCAACCAACTGTCTCATTTTCAACTATACATATATACTTGTTTTGTATACCATTTTAAAGCTTTAATTCTTTTCCCCAGTAGTATACATACTATTATAAAACCATTCGTAATCACTTTAAGTTTTACATGTAAACCTTAAAGTGGTTACGAACAGCTTGCTCGAACCACTAAACCAATTTACGGCATTAACCCCTGTAAACAAATCATAATAGCTACACACTTCAATTTCAACACCGAACATACCATGGTGAACCTCAATAACATATATCAATTACATGGTAATCCGACTATTTTTACGCGATTTAGAGTGCAGACAGATGGCTAGACAAAACGAATTCATAAACCCTATTCAACTATGTTGGAAAGTGTTAAAAACAAACCAATACATAATACAGGAAATACAAACGTATCTAAATTAAATAATGTATGGGGAAAGAATGCTTAATTGAACTATTTTATCAACTAGAAGGGAAAAGCCTCTATCCAGTTACATTAATTAATATTAAGAGAAACGCATAATAAATAAGAATCCTCCTAAAATGTTATCAATAAGTAAAAGAAAAGAGACAGAAAGAAGGATTTTTTCCTTTAATTTATTTAATCACTGTTACTTTTCAAACACACAGCGTAACCAAAGTATTGTAATCATGGTTTGTTTATGTATACGATTGAGTGAGTGAACACGATACATCCCTAAACGATATTTCCGATTAAGCTTCTATTTGGCAAACATGTTATAAACCACTGTCACAGGAATTATATAGATTTTCGCATAAATCGGCCGACGGATTAGGTATTTAATCCATTTTAAAATCATTTTGAAAGCGAATTCCATAGGAAATTTTTTTTTTAAAAATTCGGCACAGTGTAAGTGATAAATGTTGCCGGGTTGTAAGCAAGCATTAGTAATGAAGAAATAACACCTCCTCTAATTGCAAAACGGAAGGGGAGGGGGGCACGTTTGAATCCAGTCAATTCTATCGTATCTGAAATTTATTTATTTTCCTTTTCTCTTTGACACATACATCAATATTCGTAAATTCCAGTGAATACCGGATTCTTTTTAAAGAATAGTGACAAAGCTGTTTACTTGAATTTAATTTCTTTATGTCAAAAGATTATTCAAAATAAAAATCAAAGCGTTTTCCCTTTTTAAAAAAAATTTAAATAATACGTATCATTTTGAAACGTTTCTAAAATAAATTTCAGATTGTACTTTTTTTTCTATTAAAATAAATATTAATCGCATTACGAACAATAAATATAATTAATCATGTTAATTAATATAATATAACCGCATTACTCATTTTTTAGAGCAGACGATAAAGTTCATTGTTGAAAGCAACTGAAGAAAAAATAAGAGGTGAATGAACTTAGCTAAGAAAAAAATACTCGAATTTGTAATTAAAACACTGATCTAAAGAGTGCCAAATTCGACTAATTTGAGGCGTATTTTATAATTATTTACATGATTTATATAAAACACTGAATTGTAAAATTGAAGTCTGTCTTCTTTCAGTATAAAAACATGCTTTTTTACAAATAATGTCATATGTATTTTAACCCGTTCGCGTCTGGTGTACTATTAATATGTCTTTTCATTGAGTATTATTTTGTCTTAACAATTACTTTTGTTACTATCTACATGTAGCAATGTTATTATATGTTTATAAATTTTTTATTATGACTCCATTTATGTTTTTGCAATTAGTAATAATAATAATAATAAAAGTTTTCTTAATTCTCTTTCACCGTTGACGATTCTTTTATTTTAAACATATATTTCAGTCTGTAAATTTAAATTTCAGGTTACTTTCTGAACGAACAACGTATGATAAAACGCAAAAAAATGTTAGAAATTTGTAATACCGTTTAAATCCTGTTGTAATACAATATTTTCTAAACGTCTCTAAAAACCCATCCTTAGATCCTTCTCTATTCTGATATGAAAATTAATTGAATAGCAATCAAACCAACAATATTCGTTAGATTTCAGACATTGACATATATGTTACACTTCAGTAAATCTATTTGGATAGCTACTGTTAACATTACTAACGTAAAAGTAATTTTTTCCTCAAAATTGAAAAACAAATCGGACTATAAAAGGGTTAATAATAGAGGAGGTAGGGGAGGTATGATACACTTTTTTTTTTTTTTTACTAATTTTTTACAACCCTTAGAAACCTACTTTTAAACAAATTTTTCGTGTTTTCTTATAAAGTGACCTTTTATTCATTTATTAAAAATATTGTGAATTTTAAAAATAATCATTCAAAAAATATATTCCAATTATTTTGAATGGTTACTACTGCATCAAATCTCCCTATTGCTGAGGAGGATTGATACACTAGCAAGGGAGGTTTGATACATTGTTATGTAAATTGAAAAAAAAAATGCAGACAATTCAATTTATGTGTCATACAATTTTTTATGATGAAATATTTAAGTAAAATTTAAAAAGAAATGACATTGACATATTTTTGTTCCAGAAATGTTTTTTACAAAAATATTTAAACAATTGCTATTATTTAAACCATTCTATTAACACATTTTTTAGAAAATAAATAATGAAAAAATAAATCCTAGAGATCTTGCTACAAGAAAAAATGAATAGAACATTGCTGATTTGCAAACAATTTAACATAAATTTAGCACATTTAAGATTTCTTGAACCCTTTCAGGTCAAAACATTTTCAATGCTAAAGTGTTGAATAAATGAATGGCACCGGAATTTACCAACAAATTTAATTGGAAATAAGAAAAGGGCATATTTTATTTTCATATTAAAAGGGCATATTTTACTTTCATATTAAATGGAAAATATTTTACAAAATGCTGGTGGCAATGTGGCGTTTGGGAATTAAAATTAAGTGGTTTCATAAACATACCACCACCCCTAAAATGGTTAAAAGAAAAACTAACAACTCTATCATTTTGGTAATTAAAATCGAGTGTTTTTAATTTTTTTTTTGCTCTTCGTCAATTATCGAAACATCTTCCTTTTCAGGCCAGTTAAACTTTTTTTCTTCTACATGACGAGCAAAACGAACTAACCATCTATCATCGCACTGCTTTTCTATGTAACCTACATAATGTCTATGAATAGTCTTTTTGTTCTTCCTTACCAATTTCAGTGGCTCTTGCTGTAAAACAATAATGAATATTACAGTCCTATATTAGTTTACAATTTAAAAAACAATTAAATTTCAAATATACAAGTGTATCATTTCTCCCCTGCACTAATGTATCATTTCTCCCTATATTCTCGTGTTGCCGCGGCCCGTAACCGCCGCGGCGAGCGGCCCATCTTCGTCCGCAACCCTTTATTCTTCCACTCTACTCCGACTCTTTTGCGGAAGCAAGATTCCCAGGAGCCCAGCCACGTCCCGAATGAAAGACTCTCTAGCGAAAGCCAGATTGAAAAAAAAAAAAAATCAAAAATTGAAACCGGACAAATTTAAAAGAGAAATTACACAAATTAAAGACACCGAAAAGCGGGAAGGTAGGGCTCGGGGCGATGAAGCTACCCGACGACCCCTTGCTTTTCTAGCTTATTATTATTTCAATGACATGTCCTTTTTAATTAATTTAGTATTTAGAGTTAATCTTTTTATTTTTTAAGGCAAATTTAATTACTTTTAGAAATAAACATTCCCTTTTTGGGGAGAATATCTCGCCTTATTGGATTTTCAATCACTTTGTATAAATGCAGTTGCAAAATGCCAATCTGTTTTCTGGTAAAACTCACCCTAACAATGTGCGTTACAAATAAAAAAAAATTACAAGATATTATCTTCACAATTTCGCACTTCGCGCATAAGTGTGGCGCTAGTAGTGCCACTCAGAACTTGCAGATCAGGTTTAATTTAAATGCGTGCTGTAAAGTTCGTGGACGTTATTTAGCTTCGAAATGTGACATATTGAGTTGATGTTAGCCAAGAATGTCTTTAACAAGACAAAGAAGCCGCTGTCAACAGCTCACCGAGTTGGAACAAGGTCGCATATTCGGGCTACGAGAAGGTGGATTTTCTTTCCGTGATATTGCAGAAAGAGTTGGCTGGAATGTATCCACTGTGCATGATTGTTAGAAGCAGTGGTCAAGGGATGGTACTGCCTCAAGAAGACCAGGTTCCAGGCGGCTCGCCGTATTCGGCGTACGACTGTGGCGCATCGTACTGCGTCTGCGGCAGATATTCGAGCTGCATTTGATACCACAGTGACACAACGAACTGTTAGAAATCGATTACTTCAAGGACAGCTCCGAGCCATGCGCCCTGTAGCGTGCATTCTACTGACTCCAACTCATTGCCATTGCGACGCCATTCGTGTCAATCCAGAGCTCATTGGTGGGCGGAGTGGAGATGTGTTGTGTTTCTTTTTCATCAGAAAACACAACAGATCTCCACTCCGTCCTCCAATGAGCTCTGGCCTGACACCAATGACGTCGCAAACGGCAATGGCTTGAAGTCAGTAGAATGCACGCTACAGGGCGCCTGGCTCGGAGCTGTCTTGAAGTAACCGATTTCTAACGGTTCGTTGTGTCGCTGTGGTACCAGCTGCAGCTCGAATTTCTGCCGCAGACGCAGTACGATGCGCCACAGTCGTACGGCGATCTTTCCTCTCAGGAGTACCACGTGGCCGCCTGGAACCTGGTCTTCTTGAGGCAGTACCATCCCTTGACCACTGCTTCTAACAATCATGCACAGTGGATACATTCCAGCCAACTCTTTCTGCAATATCACGGAAAGAAAATCCACCTTCTCGTAGCCCGAATATGCGACCTCGTTCCAACTCGGTGAGCTCTTGACAGTGGCTTCTTTGTCTTGTTAAAGACATTCTTGGCTAACATCAACTCAATACGTCACATTTCGAAGCTAAATAACGTCCACGAACTTTAAATATACCTGAAATTTAAAATAAACCTGATCTGCAAGTTCTGAGTGGCGCTACTAGCGCCACACTTATACGCGAAGCGCGAAATTTCAATCGATGTCATCTTTCAGATGTATAAACACGCCTACCAAATTTCGTTTATCTAACACAAGTCTTTCTTGGTGTTGGGATTTTTTTTTCCGTCAGTGTATTTTTTTTTTAATACCGCCTTAACATGATTCTGATAAAACCAGTTATTACATAAAAATGAAATAAAAATTCGTCAAAAGCGGCCGGATAAAACCGTTAAAGTGGATTTATATGTAATCATGATTTAGTTTTTGTTGGTGCAATTAATATATTTAACTTCGAAATATACCTCCCCCTGTAGGCCGGGACGGCAGGGATTTTTTGTTTTTGTTTTTTAATTCAATTAAAGCCAGAAATCATATGAGTAAAAGAACGTGATTAAAAACCTCGTAGAAACATGAAACATTTCATTGACAATTTTTCTGATTTGAATTACGTTTATTTGACTTAGGAAAAAAACGGAACATTGTCAGCTATGTAATATATTTTTAAAACTTGACTTATCACCATACTTTGAGAACTGCTGCTCTAAAAGTATCTTTTGTTTTCGAATGCTACATTTTAAATTACACTATTTTTTTGTGATAAGATGGGATGTAATAAAGTTCCATTTCTTACAGTTTTATTTCAGTGTTTGAATACTCTTTATAAGAATATGTGGGGGAAATTGTGAAAATGTTCTTACTTCAACAGATAAATTTAATGCTCCTAGAGAAAAATTTTAGCATAAATGTGAAAATAGAGAACTGCAGGGCGAAGGGGAAATAAAAATATTCGAACTTGTGAAAAAGTATAAACTGGATGAAATACCTTTAAACGAACTTAACAAACTTTAAGTTTATTGAATACAAATTTTGAAGGATATTTTTGCCGCTTTACACAACTTCTCTGGATCAGATGGATAATAATGTCTTTAAGTGCATGCTCATGTACGACAGCATATTTAAATATGATATTTCATCAAAAAAGAACTAATAGAGGATTTTTCATTGAAAACATTCGACAAGAATACTACAATCCATTTATTTTCTGTGAGTTGTCAATTTAGAAATATTACACAGAAGGTTTCAGTTTTCAACATTATATGTGAAAAAATATAATATTTTTGCTGTGAAAAATATGGACTAGAAGATGTAGATCTCGGGTAGATCTTCGAAAGAATATTCGGAATATTTCGGAAAGTAAGTCTATCCAAATAATTCGATCTTGCAAAAAGTATATTAAAAAAAGAAAAAAAAAAGTCAAGCTGAACTGTATATTATTGGATAATAAAGAGGAAAATAAAAAATAAATTTTAAAGAACTTCAATTATTATTTTTAACACATTATAATAAACTGTTTTGCGCTTTTTTTCTGTTGCGATGAAACGTTTTGTTTGAGTTGATAAATAAATTTAAGATATATGTTCCCTTAGTATGCTTTTAAATCGTAATTTGAGTGTGCCTCGGTAATTCAAGCATGTAATCAGAAGTGCCGTGGTAGTTCAAGCATAGAATCAAGTATGCCGCGGTAGTTCAAATATGGGATCAAATGTGCGGCGATGGTTCAAGCATGAAATGAAGCGTGCCGCAGAAGCTCAACTAGCTATCCAAACGTACAGTAAGATATAAAATTTTAAAAATAGGGTTCAAAAAACCTAAACGAGATTTTTAAAAAAATATGCATCTCATTTTAATATATATTTTTATTCAGATCGGTCTAATTATTCAAGTTATGCTTTTGATGTTTAAAATAAAATGTTCAAAATGCTGTATTGTTTTTAAAAAAATACAGATATGTATTCAGATATCTTAAAATTTATTTGAATAAAATTCAAAATTTATATATATATATATATATATATATATATATACATGCATACATATATATATATATTTATTTATTTATTTATTTATTTATTTATTTTTATTTTTATTTTTTACTTTTATTACTTTACAGAAAATCATATAAGTAGTTTTAAAATCCTTTTTTGACTTGCTATAAGAAGATTTTAACATATAAATATCTTTATCTATATTTGACTTCTACTTTGTGCCATAAGAGTAAAGCTTTTTTAAAGATAAATAAATTGCTATAAATCCCTCTAACCATTTCATATTCAAGTTATTTTCGTATATAAATAAAGCAAAATCGGAAATTTTCGAATTTTCAAATGTAACTAAAGTTCAGGTAGATTTTTATGTTATGTTAGTTAAGCATTTTCTTTCAAAGTAATTTATATATCAGACACAAATAAATGAATTATAATGCATTTCTACTCAATAGAACATGAAACACAATTTATAATACATTTCATTCAGACATAAAATAAAAAAATATTTGAAAAGAAGCCTAGTAAACCCATTTGTTTGACGAAATTGTAACAGTAAATAAAGCTGGGAAAATACACATTACATATCTGACTTAAGGCCTTCCATCAGTAAATAAACTAGTAAACTATTTTTCAAATCTATCTGTTTGCTTTTTCACTATTTCGATACGAAAAGTAGCTTTCCCAAAATGGCCAAATAAATTCGGAATTCAATGTGAATTTTATATGAACTAGAAAATGGAAAGTTTCAAATATATTCGATTTTCAACATTTTTCGAAATATAGTTAAGAAGCGGTTTACTTCTGTTTACAGGTAGACTTTTACTTTTGATGTCTTAGAAAATACGCGAAATATTTTTGAGGGAAAATACTGCAACAACTCTACGAATTAGGTACCGACTATTCGACACTCACGGAAGTAGGGATATGCCGGAAAACCGAAATCGTCGGATAATAGGCGGTTCATTATCATATATATTTCCTAATTAAGGTTTGAACAAGAAATAGATTTATAAAAAAAATTATTTTACTATTCCAAAATTATTTATATCTAATGCTTATAATACTTATTACTTTCTCTTACAGGTAATACAATTATTATTAATTTGAAATAGAACATCGCTTTTGTGTTTGTTCTTTTTAGATTTTTGCATTTAAAAGTAAAAACGGAACCATTGTAAGATCTCTCCTGTGTCTGTCTGTCCGTCTGACACAAAAAAGGAAAAAAAATATGGCCATTTTTTTCCCCATTCTGGCCAGAAAATCAGACTTCTAACTTTTTACGACTGCTCTTTCATCTTCACCTAACACTTCGTTTATAATGGCTGTTTCATAATAATAGAAGCCATCAGTCCATCAGAAGAAAATGATCCATTCCAAAGGTATAAGTTTGGGACTCTACTGTATCTATCTACCCTATATATATAAAATCCTAATGAAACGAATTTATGAAACGGATATATGAATCTACTGATTAAACAACTGATTATGTTTCAAGCAATTTCTCCTAAAATATGGAATACTTTGCGATGAAATTAACACCAAAAATCCGCATTGATCCGCAGAACTGAAAACTGGTATTAGAATTTTTAAATTCGAATTAGTTTTCGAAATATTAATTTTTTTCTAAAGTGGACTCTCTCTATTCTGAACACTAATGGGACCGACCAAAAATGTTCAGATTATGGGGTGTTCATTATAGAGGGAGTTTCGGAAATGCATTACTACTACCACTATGTATCGAGTTTATAAACTATATAGAATACGTAGCCTGGTTAGTCATGCCATTTACCGAGATGGAGATGCTGAATTTAGATTTGGCAGCTAGTGTAATGCCAAACTAAATTCAGCCGGACTTTCTACTATCTCATTTGATTTTTTTTTTTTTATTAAAAAAGTTTTACAAAATATAGAATTACATATATACAATACATTACTTGAAAACATAATCGATATATTACTTTAAAAAGTAAATAATTTTAGTCTGTTTTTGCATTGTGTATGCAGTATACACGTTATCTAGTTGCTTAAGGAGTGGAAATGATGTTCCGGATGATGTTCTGCCGCATAGTTCAACAGGTCTTGAATCTCTTGGCACTTTGCTTGAAGGCAAGCGTACTTTTTGTTTTATCGGTCTCTTCTGAATCTGTTTCTTCTTCACCATCCTCTTCCTCTTCATTAATGTTATTGTCGCAAATCAGAAGTCTTTCGTCGGTTTCGAGATAATCTCCAGGTTCAATTTTAGTATGAAGCTCCTGAAGAACTGACCCGAAGTCACTCACAGCTACTGCTTCTTGGTCCTCTATTCTTGATTGCTCATTCTCACACGGGAATCCAATTTTGAAGAAGCATCTTTGGATGGTGCAGGAGGTTACTTCATTCCAAGCCGCTTATATCCAACGGACAGCATCCATGACGTTGAACTTCTTCGTTAGTTCGATTGCCGAATTTTGCCTTCTCCATCACCAGAGGCATTTTCTTCAGAAAATGGATTAGGTAGTGAGCTTTAAAGTTCTTGATTACTCCTTGATCAAGTGGATGGATTATAGAAGTAAAGTTCGGTGGCAGGAACTTAAGGCTTACGTTGCACAGATGCGTGTTTGTATGTGATCTGTCATTATAAAAAAAAGAAGAATTTTTATCCCTTCTCTCTTCATCATCTCGTTAATGCCCTCCAAACATTGTGAGAAAATTGTGAATGTCATGCAGGCTTTTCAATTTGATTTATTGAACACAAACAATAATACGATATTCACATTTTTGAAGCATCATGGTTATTCATTTCCGTTCACAAGTGGTTTGAGCTTCTCACTCGTAAAACTGGCGCAGAGCATGACGGCAAGTCATTCTTTCGATATTTTCTCGCTACTTTTTGCTAGGATTTTATTTGGAAGAGCTCTAAAAAAGAGGCCGGTTACGTCGGCATTGAAAATGTCAGTGTCGTCGAAATCCTTCATTATGTCCTGAAATTTTCTTTTCCATTCCTCCACAGTGTTGATATTTATGTCTGCAACTTCACCATTGATTAATTTGAATTTGATGTTATGCCGACTTTTGAAGCAGATCAACTATCCTTCCAATGCCTTGAATTGTGTGATTTTCTCTTTCTCTGCAAAATCCAGAGCACTCTGCTTTAGCAGGGGTTCAATAACAGAAACATTCTGCGTTATCATTTGGCTAAAAAACTTCCAGACGTGATTGTTTATGTTTTCGTTTTGAAAGTTCTACACTTTGTGGAAAGTTCATTTGCTTCAAAAATAGCTATTATTTTTCCCTCTTTCTTGCTGTTGGCGTTGACTTGGTCTACTGAAATTACAAACTCAAATGCAATTTTTCCTTTGATTTACTTTTAATTGTTATTTTTGAACAACTTCGTATTTTTTCTAAGGCTTCAGTCCTTTTTTTCCCTACTTATTTCTAACATATCTGCGCAAGTGCTGTGCTTCTTTCCTTGCAACGATAGAGAAACGGCAAAAACATTTACCTTTGCCGAGCAATAAAGAAGAGAGGAACAGAAGCGATAATGCTGTCCAACTTGTTTTGTGAAAGGCCAATCATAATCCTTTTTTGACCACTGTTTCTAACACCTGTTGTCTGTTATCTGCCACTGGGGACGGAGTATTTCTGCTGCGTAATCTTTCTATTTTTATCGCCGTTCGGGAACCACGTGACATGGTTTTTACATTACTTTTTTTTGTATCTCTTTGCATAAAAATTCATTGTTTTGTTAATTTTGTTTATTTGTTTATTACAATTTACTACTTTTTCTGAAAGGGCAAAAGGTTTATATCTCAAATTTTTTGTTTATTAAAAATATAACAATGTTATAGTTGAGATGTAGAACACGTACGGTAAAGACGTACCTGTTTGAAAAATATTCTTTCCATTCCATTTTTTTTCCTTACAATAATTTTTTTGTTTGTTTTGTTAGCTGAAGATTTTATCTGAATTACTCAAACAAACTGCAGCATCGGATAGATGCTTTAAATCTAGCAGTGATTTTGTCCGTTTATATTTAAATCGAATTCGTTGACCTTTTCATTCTTTTGCAACATTTTCTCCGAATTTTCATCATGGGGCAATTACCCACATTTCGATTGCAAACATACGTTCAGTTTACAGAGAGGTGTGGTAGAATGGGGACCAAAAGTTGCGTTCATAATAGCGGGGTGTTCAGATTAGAGAGTGTTCAGAATACGGAGAGTTCATCTTTTGTAAAGTCTATGGAGTTTCGCCGGGACCATCGGAATGTGTTCATAACACCGGGGTGTTCACATTAGAGAGTGTTCAGATAGAGGGAGTCCACTGTACATTTTTCTAATGATGGCAACTCAAATTTTAATCAAACAGATATTTTTTTTTTTCATATTTAACAAAAAGTTGACATGGCAACCCGACTATTGTTGTTTATTTGATAATAAATGTTTATTTACTTTTATTTCTTTTTATAAATTATAGAAATTATTTTGTTCTATAATTATTAATTATTTTTTTATATTTTCTTTAGAAAATAATAGAAAAAAAATAAAAAATACGGTACTACTTAGTTATTCCGTCGACCAATTTCGCCAAATTATATAAATCGCCAAAACACTCGCCAAATTATACATGTTGACATAATTTTTATTTTAAATAACGAAAGAACAAATAAATTAGTAGAACATTAATAAATATACAAATAAAAAGTCGAAATAAAAATCACTTGATGACGTAAACACGTGTAACTTGCTTAAAGTGAAGTGAATTTGACATTTACGATCAACCATTATTGGCATTTAATCTTATTGTTTGGCGATAGATTTTTGGTCGACGTTATAACTAAGTAATACCAAAAATGCATATGTAACTGGTATTTGAAAACGAGGTTTTCGCCAAATTTTTATTAAAAAAAATCACGCCAAATCTGCTGTGCGTATATTACATCTGGCCAAATATTACCAATCGAAAAAAAAAATGCTAACTGGCGAGTTGAAAAAAAGCTATTGGCAAGATTTCCATCCGGCTTGCGTAACAGTACCAAGAATTCTTTGCAACCATGGCAAATTTTATGTAGATTTATTCGAAAAAAAAAATTGATTTTTTAATCAAAATGGAAAACTTACGGTCCCATATTGGCGCGATTTTTTCTGACGCCAATGTCACATACGGAACGGGAACTTAACTGGCGCCAAAGTATCGTTATTTTGCTTGATATGGTAAGCCGGATGTTGTTGTTTATGCTGTTGATGCGTTCCCCAAATTGGCGTCGGTAAAAAATCGCGCCAATATGGGACGTATATGACATCTGTGCCAAACTTTCATATGAAAGGCGAAGGGATCAGACCGTATTTGTTTATGGCAGTTGATGACTTGAACTATTATAATATAGATGAAATGATGGCGATGGATTAATATTTGGCGGCGACTTATCACCTGTGCCTGGCTAACATTAAAGTCCCAAAATGGCACCTAGAGTATAAAAAGCGAAGTGGTCCGGCTGAAACTGTTGATGATAGTCACATGACTTAGGCTATTGTTATAGAGATTGTTTTAAAATAACAGGAGACAAAGACTCTGTATACTTAATTTATTTTATTTTAGCTTCTTTTCAAGTGTTTGACTGATCCTCTTTAATCAAAAACGAAAACAACCATTGGATGTCTTAACAGCAACTGATTCGCCCTTAAATTTTTGCAATTAAAGGGAATTGAATGGAAACCCGTTTACAGAGAGATCTGCACAGCTTTTTTCAGTATAATTCAATCTTCTCTAATATTTTTAAAACCCATCAGATTAGCGTGTTTTTAAATTCTGCGGTGTCTGAACGGGGGTTGGCGAGCGTAGCTTGCAGGGGGAAGAGCCCCCTAGTATTTAGATAATTTTTGTTTCATCGGGTGCGACACTAAATTCTGAAAAAACAGAATTCCTGATCTCTAGTTTATTTTTTTTTTTTTTTTAAGGAATTAGGCATTGTTATATTATAACGTTTTATACTTATGATAGATTTAATATTGTTGTTTATGGTTGAATGTTTGTTGTGAAAAAAAAAATTAGCACCAAGCTTTTTTACACCACAATTTTTAAACAACAAACTTAGCATATTTTACAGCATTTGCAATCGACTAAACATTCTATATTTAGAAATAGTGGTGTTAAAATTTTCAATGTGTCACAAAGGTTATATTTGGAAACAGCGGTGTTAAAAATTTTTGGTAAGATTTCTTCCGAGACAAACGTTCAACTGTACTAATAAATTAATTTTGTTATATTGCTTTGCTATACTAGTTATGTTATCTTATACTATTTTAATTACTATTTTCCCCCCTTTTTAAGTGTGTTGCGGCCAGTGATGTGGGACGGGTAACTACCCAGTGGGTAGGTAAAAAATTTTTGGGTATTTACCCAAGCCTCTGGTAAGTACCCAAAAACTGGTTATTTTCATATTTCAGCTTAAAAAACATATTTAAAGTAAAATTTATTTTTATTTGAAACTTAAATATTTGTGAAGTCCAAAATCATAGAATGAGATATTCAAATTATGAAAGTTGTAGCGCTTCAGCCACAATTAAAGAGAAGGCAAAACTTAAGGTTAGTTGGGCAACTGGGCCATGGGTTTACAATGTGACTCTGGAGCTTCTGACAATTGAGCTTCAAAAAGCTAATGTTCATTTGAATTAAAGTCTGAACTTCTGTAAATGTGTTCAGTTAGGTTCTTTCTATCAGACATAAATGCTCAAAATTACATTTTAATATTTAAAAATGTAAAAATATGCACATTTCACCTTTCTTTCCTCATGGGTCCAGTTGCCCCATAAAAATGGGGTAAGTGGACTAAGAGGGTCTATGTTCCTCACGCGTTTATTTTTTTTTTTTTCATGTGGGATATCAGGTCCTGTTTTAAAAAAGTGCAAACAACTTGAAAAACTTTAAACCAGGCAGATCATGTAAACTATATGTCAATAAAGAGCATTGTAAGGGAAACCTTTGCTGTCAATGTGTCTAAAAAAAGCACTAAAAGTGAAAATATTAGATTTATTTATACCAAAAACATAAAAATATAGTACTTGTACTTTAGTATAGGTAATAAGTATCAATGCAAAAACCCTTGACGGGTTAAAAGTTTCTGACGCAGCACTTTATCTTATGCTCTAAGAATTTTAAATATGGAACTTAAAAATACTGATATCAAATTTTGAGTGACGTTATGCTATTTCTTAAAAAATATATTTGTATTTATTTCACCATTTTATTTTTGTTTTATTTATAATCGCATGTGCAAAAGTTGTGTTCAACATGAAAAGCTGCATAAAATTTTATTCGCTGTTGCTTTATCATTTACATCTCTCATAAATTCAAAATATGTGTTTTAAAAGATATGATATAAAATTTAAGTGACGCCTTGATGTGACTTTAAAAGGTTTGTTTTTTAAAATTCAATTTAAATTATTTTTGACTTGGTTAAAATATTTTTTTTACATCTACACAATACTTTTAATTTTCCAATTCACTGTTAAATATATCACTTTCATTGAATCTATACTATGCATTGAAATGTATTTATTTCAATAAATTGATTTATCTTTTGTGTCACGCTATTCAAAATTGTGAGTAAGATTTATGTAAATGGTTTATTTGCGTCAAACTATCCTTTTTCATACATTTCATGTAGTTTGGACACAATGACGCAAAGAAACCATTTACATAAATCTTACTCACAATGTTGAATAGCGTGACACAAAAGATAAATCAATTTATTGAAATAAATACATTTCAATGCATAGTATAGATTCAATGAAAGCGATATATTTAACAGTGAATTGGAAAATTAAAAGTATTGTGTAGATGTAAAAAAAATATTTTAACCAAGTCAAAAATAATTTAAATTGAATTTTAAAAAACAAACCTTTTAAAGTCACATCAAGGCGTCACTTAAATTTTATATCATATCTTTTAAAACACATATTTTGAATTTATGAGAGATGTAAATGATAAAGCAACAGCGAATAAAATTTTATGCAGCTTTTCATGTTGAACATAACTTTTGCACATGCGATTATAAATAAAACAAAAATAAAATGGTGAAATAAATACAAATATATTTTTTAAGAAATAGCATAACGTCACTCAAAATTTGATATCAGTATTTTTAAGTTCCATATTTAAAATTCTTAGAGCATAAGATAAAGTGCTGAGTCAGAAACTTTTAACCCGTCAAGGGTTTCTGCATTGATATCATTACTTTTTTGAGGTTAGTGATAAAATGATTAAAAAAAAGATACTTGTGGAATTTAATGCAGATTTAATTTTTACTATTTTATTACAATTTTCCTTATAGCAGTTTGTATATAAAAACAACTGGGTAAGTATAATCGCAGATCGCACAGAGGGTTTCATTTGATATTCCTTTAAAAACACTTTATCCTTAAATTAATAAATCCAAAATGTTAATTTATAATTATTAAATCCTTACATAGATGTAGCACCAATAGTTCCAATTTTCATGGGGCAGGGAACGCACTCTTTTAAACAAACCACCTTCCAATTGAAGTCATCAAAAAACAAGTTGAATAAGCCAGAGCCCGTTGTGTTGTTTGAGAAACAGCAGTCTCATGTCCCCTCCTTCCCCCCTTTTTCAAAATTTTTCAGACCAGTACCTAAGAATGGAACCGAAATAATTTTTTCTCTTCAGAAATTACGATAAAAAAATAGTATGCAGTACTTATAAATTTACTTTAATGCTATATAGGGTGATTATTAAGTTAATTATAACGTTTGGAATCTGTTGCATTGATGTCCGAAAGGTAGTTTCTGAGTTATGGAAGCTGGACCCATAAGGCGCCATAGAGGGACGAAGCCCGCTAGTGTCTATCATAATTATATCTGCCATGTAGACTAATTGCGATATTTAATCAAAATAGCCCCCCCCCCTCCTCATCCCCGGAAATATAACAAATACAAATGTGTCTTTATAAACCTATCGTCAAATAGGTTTTTATTTCTTTTTCCCTTAAAAAAACATGATTTTTATATCCGTAACGTAAATAGCGGACGAAGCCCGCTAGTTCCTATCATAATATATATTTTTAATAATTTTATATAGTCTATAATAAAAATCAGACTTAAAATAGTCTAGTTCCATGAGTACTTGTAGTGTCAGTTACATGCTACGATTTTTGGATACCAGTATTTTAGAACGGGAAAATGTGACTTATTTTATCGGAGATATCTCATTAATTGAATAAGGTGAAGCAAACTTTTTGAAAAAAAGGTGGCCAACAAGCATGGCAGTTATCAGCTATGTGACTTTGTGCTAAAGTCCATTAATTTGACCTGCTTTAAAAAGATTGCGGACGATTGAATTATAGTAGAACCTGGATTAACCGAGCTTCGATTAATCGAGGTTTCTGTTAACCGAGCCGATAACAAAGTCTGATTTTTTTTTTCCTTTTGAATGAGCCTTAAAAATAACCACACTCTTTAGCTCACTGTCCGTGCTATACAGGCCCTTCTGCCCCCAAAAGCCCTCAACTCCAAAGAAACATTGGACCCTGAGAAGTCAATAGCGAACAATGCTTTGTTTCCAGTGGCTGTGTGAACTTTCGTAAATTTTTCAATTTGCATTTTAAAATTTACTACTGGTAGTTGATTTTCTTTTTAAATTTGTTAAGCTGTGAAACAGAACTTTACATATATTTACTTTTATTATTTAAAAAACGTTCTATATATTTTTTAAAAAGAGATGTTAAATTCGCAAGCACGGCGAGTTTTTACACACAATTTCTATGAACCGAGATTTCCGATTCCGATTTACTAACAGTCCCAATTAGCTCGGATAATCGAGGCTGCTCTGTATAATTAAAAAATCAATGGCGATCTTACTGTAAACGGGTTTCCCTTTTACTGAGGGATTTCAAAACCGAATCAGCTGATGTTAGTTGCTGTTTCCCTGCTTGATTAAATAAGATTAGTTAAACATTTGAAAATTACCAAATATAAAAGGAACTAAGTCAACAGAGTCTTTGCTTTATGGTATTTTTTAACAACGCTATAAGAAAATGATTTTAAATAAGAGATTTTAAATGTAACGTTTTAAATCTGACATAATTTTCACCAAACTTTCCTTTCTCTTTGTAACATTCAACTGAAAATATTTTTATTATTAGAAAGATAATATTATTATTTGCGCTACCTTAAAATTAGCAACTATAGTTAAAAATATCATCTCGAAATTTGAAATAAATCTCTCATATAAATATATTTTTTAATTTACACTGTTTTGCAATATGTTTTGCAATGTGTTTTGTAAACTGTTTTGGCCACTTTGGCCAATATGACGCAATTTCCTCCATTTACGACTTTTAACACATATCAATGAATTTATTATTTAAAAATTTTCTTTTTCTTTTAATATTCACGTGTAAATATAATTTTTATTACGTAATTTTCAATGTTTTCCTTCTTTTAATGCGTAATCATTTAATTCTAATTTGAAAATAATTGATTTTTTTATAATTTTCTTTCATTTTAAGTAAGCATGTGTAAAAACAATTTTTATGACGTAATGTTTAATATTTTCATGCTTTTAACACGTTATCCTTTAATTCTAATTTAAAAGGATTTTTTTCTGTTTATAATAGTCACGTGTGAATAAATTTTTAATTTAAAGGATATATTATTCTTTGCGCTGTTTTAACATTTGGCAACAATTTAAAATAACCTTTTCTAAAATATGTAAAAAATATCTCTGGAAATTCTGAAAATTTTAATTTAAAATTGAAATAAACCGTCAAAAAATTAGGCAAGTTAAGAATAATAAATGCACTCTGCAAACTTCGAGTTTCTATTGAATGATTAAATTGAATGAAAATGATTAAATTCCCATGTATATTTTTTTTCCTATGAGACTTTTTTAATGAGACAATTTTATCCAGATTTAACATTAAATATCTCTTAAAATAATTCTTCGATTTAAAAACTGTCTGCTTCAATGTTTTTATCAAACATCTATATATATATTACGCTAACGTACGTGGCACAGAAATCGCGATTATTTGTTATTGTTTAATGGCAACGCCCGAGAAACGCATCTGATTGGTTATTGTGTAAGAGTCCTTGGCAGGATTTAGGGCGATCGGGTTTGTTGTTATTTACGTTTTGCGTTTTCTGTGGAATATCTTTCGCTGCAATTATGTAGCTTCAAAATATCATTTGAAATGCCCGTAAAAAATCACGGTGAATGCTTGAAAGTGAAGAAGAAGCCGAATTAGAGTCGAATCGAAATAGATTCGAAATCCAAATAGAATTGTCGAGAACGCCATTAAGCGATCGGCAAAATAGGCTTAATAACTGTAGCATGCACGAGTTGCTACTGAAATCCAAATTACTAATTTAAACGTTCCGGGGCATGCATAACTGTGGGTGAAACGTGCAATTTATGCAAAGCACTGTATTGGAAATGCGAATTAAACAGCAGCAAGAAGTTTACAAAATGTTGTCATGACGTAAAAAGTAATTTTGTACGGACCTGCGATACGAATTTCAGGTTCATTTAAGAATATTATTACGGGCCCCCTCAAAAGTAAGATACAATAAAACCTGCTTAGACGTAAACGAAAACGACCAGTGATAAATTCCGTTTTATGCAGGTCATTAAATTGAACAACGCATAATAGCATTTTTTTTTTGGGGGGGGGGGGGGGGGAGAGCTGGAACTTTTTTTTTTCGTTTATTGCAGGATTCCGTTATAAACAGGCTTTATTCTATTAGAAAATAAATTTGCTGGATGGTACTTTTCTTAAAAATCTATATAGTAATATTTGCTTACAATTTTATTATTTCTTTTTCAGCATTACACTTTATGCTGTATTTGTAATTGCTTTTTGATATAAAGATTTTAAATAAAAAATTAAATTTTTGAAAATATAATTACATTTTAATTAAATTCATCAGTTAATTTAGAATAAAAAAGTTTAAGGTATGAGACATATAAAAATTAAAAATCTTAACCTTTGACTTTACACAACTTTTGAACTGAACAAGAGTCGGGTCCTGGTAATTTGCACCGTCCCCTCTGTACGGATCTGCGATAAAAAATTTCAGATTCATTTAAGAATATTATTATGGGCCCGGGCAACGCCGGGCGGGTCAGCTAGTTTCTCTATAATACTACGCAATTGCGTCAAAAGATGGCGACACCAGAATTCTGATATGCTTATTATGTAAACTGTAAATATTGCAAAGTTAAATAAAAAGAATTGTCTCGGGGTTATCAAACTTCATTGATATTTATAAATAAAACATTTCAACTAAATTATTTATTATAAAAGAATTATTACATCACAATAGCTTTTATGCAAGGAAAATAATAATTATAATAATAATAATATTATGGATGTCAGTGATTATATATTGATTGACCGTCATAATAATAAAAAATGATATTATAAAAAGAAGAGCTGAAATGAATTATTTTTTTACGTTTCTGATCGTGTGATTTATATTCAAATAATAATTATTAATGTATATTTTTTGTAAAGTGATTGAAATTAAATATATTTATAAAATTTATGGTAATATTTTTATTGTTGAAAAATTGCCAAGAAATAATCATCATCAAATTGGCGTCATTATAATTGTAATTTTATTTAACTTAATAGCAATTAAAAAAAATTACAAAGGAACTGAGAAGAATGGTCAACTAGCAGACTTAAAAAAAAAAAAAAAAAACATTCACATGTGAAAACACGTATCACAGAGTATCGAACTGCCTATCCTAAGGTCAGTAAACGATGGCTCTTAGCCACTCAGCCAGTGGGAAGACAAAATTTTTCTCCCCAAAAGTGGTTAAAAAGAAAGCATGTGTATGAATACAGTGTCATGCATTTTCGGTGAAATTTCCATAGAATGGCGAAGAAATATAGTCCGATTTTTCATGCGCATTATAAAACGAACAAGAGTCTTGCTGGAAACAAGTAAATTGTTATTTGGTTCATCTGAAACATATTTATTTGATTTTTAAAAAAATCGCCCGTGTCATTTTCGAAAGAAAAAAAAATCGAATTATTTAACGAACGAGAGTTTTCCCAGAAAAAAGAAAAGTGTTATTCACATCGCCTTAATCACATTTATATTATGTATCAATTTAAAAATAATCGTTAGAACCGTTTTCGAGATATTCAAATTAGGAACTTCCTCGATATTATACCAACGTTTTCACTTTAAAAATGGCTATTTAGATCTCAAAATATACTGCACGTAGAAATGCAAAAATTTCAGTATACGATTAGACTGCAGATATAAGACTGTTCTACAAAATTCAGAACAATAAGACATATATCTGCTGAGTTATTAAAAGGCGGCTTTTCGCGTTTTCTTTGATGTCGAGTTAGCTGTATATATGAGTTCCGCCATCTACGAATTCTATGATACGATACGATTTTAACGATACGATACGATACGATTTTAAGCTTAAGGCTGCGTCACTCGAAATACTACCGTCTTCCATGATAAAAGTCACATGGATATTTTAAGGGGGGAAATAGCAGGGTAAATCTATGAACAAACGGCTACGTAAGTACTTAAGTACTTTATTTGTATCAAGGGATCGCATTATATAAGGAAAATTTTATTGTTCCTACCAGAACCCTTAATAAGTTACCTTTATTATCATTTTATTCAACATATTCTAAAGAAAGATGCGATGAAGATATTATTTTCAAAACAGTGGTAGGAAAAATAAAAGTTTCCCTATAGAATGCAACTCCTGTATCGTACAATTTCAAGGTTTGGCTATCTCGCTTTCAGGGGCAAGGTATTTGCATTCGTAAAATGTTGAAATAATTTAATGACACCAATATTTACAAGAGAATCTATTTGAAAACAAGTAAAAGTATATTTTCGCGTACTTCATAAAGGTGAAATTTTCATTATAAAATTACGGTGCCAATGTGGCAATTAGGAATTAAAATTATGTGATGCCATAACGGCATCACCGCCTCTCAAGGGGTAAAGAAATTTGGTTTGATATCGCCCAATATGCTTTTCTTTTATTTTATTACATAATTTTAATAAGGTATTCTATAATTTTCTTTATTGTGAGCAAAAAACAATGGAGAAATTTACTTCCTGTTGTAGGAGAAACTCAAAAAAATTATTTATAACTATTGGGGTAACTGGATCCAGCATGGTCCAGTTACCCCAGATACATGTCCCAGTTACCACATTCTTGAAACATTTATGTGGTAACTGGGACACCGGACTTACATTTGAAACATAAAGTAAATATGCATAGAAACATAATAATATTAACGTAGTTATATGCCTAATCTTAAAAAAAAAAGATTTTTTAATAAAAGCACGTATAGTATTTTAATAAGAGTACTTATAGTACTTTAATAAAAAAGGTGAGGGAGTTCAACCAAATTGACGTTGTTTTCAAAAAAAGAAACGTAAATTAACGACAACCTATCACATCAAAGAGAGAGTTATGACTGAGTTGACACACGCTGTTTTAGGAAGTAGAGGTTAAGGGGCATTGTTCACAAAAGCTAAAACTTAAAATACATCAACGGTTTTTTTTATATATATATAAAATAGCCTATGGCCCAGTTACCACGTGGGTCCAGTTACCCCAACTAATCTTACATCGCAAAATTGCTTAATTTTACTGATAATGTGCTTCAGCTGCAACTGCAAAGTAAGTGAATTGAATTTGTAGGAAATTTTCAAAGTAAGTAATGTGAAGCTCTATTACATTTTTTTAAAAGGAAAATATAAGACTACCTATCTGCACAGTTTATTGCAGAGCATTATACAGATTACAGGTCACATCTAATTATTAAGAAAATAATAATAATAATCCATACTTAAGAGACATTTAGATTGCTAATAAAAAAAAGATAAATTACACAATCAAGCATTTAAATAAATAATAATTTAACAAATAATTTATTGATTTATGTTTATTAAACAATTTCTATTATTTTGCAGTCTATAAATATTCACAACTGACAGCTTAACTACAAAATTTTGGTTTTAGAAATTTAATTATTGTTTCCTATTATTGAAGACATGTATAAGGATTAAATAGTAATTTACTGATTTTCTCTAAATATTAACAGTAGTTCAAAGGAATTACAATTTCAAAGTATTCACTTTCTAAATAAATATTTTAATTTCCAATTTTATGAGTTGTGATTATTTCTTGCTGAATTAAAAAGCTACCCAAAAATTTAAAATATTTTGCCTCAATGCAAAACATTGATCAAATATTATGTGTTTGATCATTAACTTAATTATAAGCCTCTATGAATCATCTTTTAAGTTTTAAAATATTATTTCCATTTTCTAAAAATTAAGAAATACACGCTCTTTTCTTGCTTTGTTTATAATCTGCAATTCCTTTAAATTTCAGTCAGAAATTTCCACCAGAAGCAATAGATGGCGCCCAATCATTGCATAAGTATGAACCAAAACTAAACTAGATTTTACAAAGTAAAACTATGCTAGATTTTACAAACCAAAACCATGCTAGTTTTGGTTTGGATTTTGATTCTATAAACTGTTCTTCACTTACTTTTAGATGTTTATGATGTGCGTTTGAAAAAGTTAGAAGTAAAAATGGGAGGAAAAAAAGGACTTGCATGGAACTTTTTTAACTTTTTTAATGTGAAAGGATAAAGTGTACAGTGTAAATATTGTAATAAGGATTACAAGCATGCTAATGTAAACAAAATGGAAAATCATATTAAGAAATGTTTCAAATGTCCTGTTGGTTTGAAAAAGGTTTTTGACAGTGATTCTAAATGCATAAAATATCCTAATGAATATATTTCTACTATGCCTTCAACTTCAAATGTAGAAGAAAATATAACAATTAGTGATACCACGACTTACTTCAGGAGCGGCCAAGAAAGCGGGAAGAGACTCAAGGGTGAAAGGTTCCATTCTCCCATTGGTTGAGAAGAAACAAGAATACCGCGATTAATTCTTAAGGTTACAAGTCCTGATAATTGAGCAGTGGTAGACAATTCTAACTAACAAATCAGAAGGCACATAGCATTTCACCATCAAAACAAATCGCCAAGTATCACTTGAGATTATTTCAAGTATTAAGTTGCAATCATATTAAATTTTCTTTACGACATGTAAGGAATTTTAATTTATTTCTCATATAAAGTGATTCACGGAAAACAATGATATGGTATTTTTTTAAATATCCTTTTTTCCCTGCAAAAAATTGATAAAACTGACTTTCTTTTAAAAAAGTAACCAATTTAAATATTTTAGACTTATTATTTTGTAACTTACTTTTAAATTACTCATTACATATATTCCTTTTGTATATACAGGTGTATGTAAATTTAAACTAAATAAAAAACAAAAATATATCCCATATTTTAAAAGTATAAAATTGATATTTATACAAAAAGTAAAATTAAGGACAGAAGCTTAGGGGATTGCCCCCCCCCCCCCGAAATAATATCCTGGCTACGCAATTGCATTTAATTACCTATGTGTTTTGACTGTAGTTATGAGTGCAAAGCAACAGTAAACTCAAGCACCCCCCTCCCCTTCCTTGATAGCTGATGTGTTTTTTAAAAATAAAAAACTATATAAAACAATTAATAAAAATACTCAGTCAAATTTTATCCATTTTTCTTTTTTTTTCATGGCACTTTGTGTGCATAAATATAAATAATTAAATGGCCAAACTAGTACTCAAATAATCAAAATTGTCAGAAAGGAATTTAGATAATCTAAATTCTACCTTGACCGTATAGTAATTTGCAATATTTATATCTATTTATTATTACTGCAAAATAACAAACAGGGCAAAAAAAAAAAATAAATAAATAAATAAAGTATTTCTTAGATAGTTAGATAGTGAATGAAAAAGGTCAAGCTAAAATAAATTATAGTTCACACTTGTAGTGAAGTATAATGAAAAAATAAATTAAATAATAATGACATTTTTTTTTTTTTTTTTTTTTTTTTTTTTTTTTTTTTTACACACCCAAAAGAAAAAAAAAAAAGTTGGAACCAAAAACAATAATATCTGAGCAATAATTACCAAAAACTATAAGAAGTTTTTATAATGTATTTTGTTGCATTAAATATTTCTAGTTAATGATTACTTGAACTAATGCCTACAACTTAGTTTTCAAATATTTAGGGTGGTAATAGTGAAGGGGAAATTTATGATAATTTTTTTAATGAAAATAATTTATGTTTTTGACTGAGTTTTCAAATAATATATATATATAATATATATATATTATTTTAAAAAGTAGTTTATTAGAATTTTTTAATAAAAACAATTAAAAATTTTTTAGCAAATTTTAATAAAAAGTACTTAACAATTAACTATTACAAATTGATTTAAATAATTAATTACTTATTAAGTTAATAATATTATTAATATAAATTCATTAATTAATAAAATTTTACTTTCAAATAAAATAAACTGAATATAGTTATGTATTCAGATATTGTTAAATAATATAACATAAAAATAAAAATATTTTATATAAGTGTAAGAAATAACATTATATTTTCAAAAATATTCATTTTAAGGAATTGAAATAAATAGCTTTTAAGTAATATGAGTTTTAAAAATTAATTTCATTAACAGTATTTTATACATAATAAAAAATTACAAAGCATTTGATAATAAAGTAATAAAGTTTTTCTGTATGAAAAATACTAATTAATTTTAAAAGAAAACTTTGATAAATTAATTTTGCTAATTTAATATTTATCTGATACTAAAGTTATAAGGGAAAAAAATAATGTAAGTTTAGGAGATATTATTATTGAATTACAATAAATGCCCACTTTAATTCATAAAAAAATAGCTTACATGAATTTCGAAATTTATTTAAAACTAAATTTTATTTTATTTAATAAAAATTAAATTTCAATTTTATTTAATTTAATAACAATTAAAACTTAATTTAATCAAAATTTTATTTAATTATCTAATTGTCAATTTAAAAAATTGGAAATGAACTGATAATAGAAGTCTAGAAATCTTTATTAACTAACTTAATAAAAATCGAAACAAAACACAAATAAAAAATACAAAAGCAACGGGGAGGATAGAACTCGCCTACTTAAGTTTGCTAGACAAGCGCGTTAACCACTGGACAACATCGTCCACACAAAACTCTCACCAAAATAGCATGGATTAACTAGGTACGATATTTCTCAAAGTGCTTGCATTTCATCACCAAATCATCCCGGCGAAGCAAGCCAAGACCGGTTTCTGATCAACCAATGAGAGAATGGAACCTTTCACTCTTGAGTCGCTTCCAAGAAGGCGCAGCATACCACGTGATCTGACGTCATCAAGTCCGTCGTATTTTGGAGGGAGAAACAAATTTCTTTTCGATGCTCTTCTGTGATAGCCATTGCTCGAGCCATTGCTGTGATAGTCATTTTGTTCGTTATGTTTATATATATGCTATTGTTTATATTATTTCTATTGAATAGTGTTTATGAACAGTGTATTTAGAGTGTTAGTGAATGTTTATCAGAAAAATAACCTATTCGCAGACCCAGTAGGATTGAAAAGTTTCAAAAGTTGTGTGATATAGCAATGCAGAACTTCATCCAAAAATATTTGTTCAAATTCTCTTGAAAGGAATGAGGAAGGGAAACTAAAAAAATTCAAAAGTAAATTAACTATAATCAGACCTAACAGGTATGTAAATATTAGGCTATATTTTTATAATGAAATAGTTCTTAAAGCAATTTATTATTATTATTATTATTATTATTATTATTATTATTTTAATAACTAGGGGGCTCGGCCCCCTACGAGCTACGCTCGCCAACCCCCGTCCAGACACCGCAGGCTCTAAATGCACGCTAATTTGATCGGCTTTAAAAAGATTTCGAAAGATTGAATTATAATTTAAAAAACAGTGGCGATCTCCCTATAAACGAATTTCTATTCATTTCTCTTTAATTGGGGAATTTTAACGCCAAATCCGCTGCGGTACTACTTGATTATCCCGTCGACCAATTTCGCCAAATTATATAAATCGCCAAACCACTCGCCAAATTATACAAATTGACATAATTTTTATTTTAAATAACGAAAGAACAAATAAATTCGTACAACATTAATAAAAATACAAATAAAACGTCGAAAAAAAAATAACTTGATGACGTAGACACGTGTAACAACATTTCAAAATAAGCTAATATAAAAGGAATTAAGTAAACAGAGTCTTTGTCTCCTGGTATTTTTTAACAAAGCGAAAAGAAAGTTCTTTTAAATGAGACATTTTTAATTAATCGTTTTTAATCTGACGTAATTTTTACCAAGCTATTCTTTCTCTTTTAAATAATCGCGTGAAAGTACTTTTGTTAGCAATGAAATATTATTTGCGGTTTCCTAACAAAAATAGTTGAAAATATCCTCTCAAAATATTAAATAAATGTCTAGCGCAATTTCTAAATTTAAACTTTTTTGCAATATTATTTTGTGTTCATTTTATGTAATGACTATAATGTGATGTAAATATGACGTAATTTCTCCTAAGACTTCTAACGCATGTTAATGAATTTATTATTTTACAATATCCTTTCTCTTTTAAAATTCACGTGTGTACTTTTTATGACGTAATTTTTAATAAGTTCCTGCTTTTTATACATAATTATTTAATTCTAATTTGGAAGTTTTTTTCCTGTTTATAATAGTCACGTGTAAATAAATTTTTAATTTGAAGCAAACATTATTGCTTGCGCTTTTTATACAGTTGGCAACAGTTTAAATTAGTACAATTTTCTGAAATCTGTAAAAAATATCTCTCGAAATGCTGAAAATTTGAATTTAAAATAGAAATAAAACCTGAAAAAATGAGTCAAATTAAAAAAAATAATGCAATCTGCACTTCGGCAAATTCTAACGCATAAAATGATCTAAAAATGATTACACTGACATGTATAGTTTTTGCTGCTATAAAACTTTTTTAGTGGAACGATTTTGTCCAACTTTAGCATTAAATATCTCTTAAAATAATTCTTCGATTTAAAAACTGTCTGCATCAGCGTGTTTATCAAACATTTCTGTATAAAACCACTGATTTTCATATTTTTGTATGCATTATTTTTCTCAATATTAACGAAGAAAGACCTCCGGTCACAAAAAATTCAAAACCGGCGGCGGCGGCGGTGACAGCGGTAGTTACTTTTTTTTAGAATAGAGAGAAAATATTTTTGGGTGACTCATTAAAATCAAAACAAAATTTTTAAATGTGTGCATATCATCTCTTTATATTAGGAATTTTTTTTTTATTTATTTAAGCAAGTTGTTTTGCATGAAATATAACTCCGTAAACATTTAAAAGTGAAGTATTTATTGAACTAGTGTACTCAAATAATCCTTGTATCACTAATAATCAAATATGGGTTTGTAAGATGTCGACAGATTTATTATTATTATAAAAGTACCATACCGATGTCCACTTGCCTAATGCAACTATTTTAACAGTGAAATAAATTCTTACTGGTGAATTACTAGTTTTTATGGTAATAGGCTTTTTGAAATCGGGACAAAATATTTAATTGTGTGCATATTATCTCTATACATACAAATAATAGGATTTTTTTTTAATTGTAGTGAGTTGTCTTGCATGAAGTATAACAATGTAAATATTTAAAAGTGAGATATTTATTGAATTAGTGTATTAAAATGATCTTTGTATCAATAACCAAATACGTTATTATTATTGTATTATTATTATTATTATAAAAAATATTTTTCGATATCCATTTGCATAATGCAACTATTTTAACAATGAAATAAATTCTTGTGGGTGAAATAGCAGTTTTTTATGATAACACGCTCATTGAAATATATATATATATATTCAAATGTGTGTGGTATTATCTTTATACATACTGATAATAGAAATTTATATTTAAAGTTTAGCAAGTTGTTGTGCATAATATATGTTTTGTAAATACTGAAGTGTTTTTTCAAGTTAAGTACTACATTGAATTTTTATATATATTTACTTATGATAGTCAAATATATATAAGCTTGTAATAATGCAGCAAATTTCATATTTGGTTTTTAATTTTAATTATATTTGGGTATACACGTATTTAATCTCGTATGCTTAGTTAAGTTGCATTTGTGAATTAAAAATGTAGAAGCTTTAAAATTATTATTATTATTTTAATTGCAGGTATTTGTAGCAGTAGCTTGTAATTTAGGGAATGTTTTGGTTAAATAACTAAAGTTATTCATGTATATTTATTATCGTTTTTGTACTTATTATTCCTATGATAGTTTCATAAATGTTAATGAACAATCGAATTTTATTTTTGAAGTACTGAACTTTTACCTGCAATAAAAAATAATTAATGTACTAAATTTTATATATGCAATTTTTATGCTTCAGAATTCGCAAATTACTTTTATACTGTTTAGAAGTACCATATAACTTTGAAAATATTTAGTATAGAGTTTTTTTTATAACTTTAAGAAGCTACATTTTCGTGATTTCGTAATAGTTAATAAAATTACTTTATAAATACCGAATCGTAGCAATTATAATTAAGTCAATATGTTCATGCCTATGAAAAAAAGATACAAAGTTAAGTCAATATTGTGCCAATTTTTTCTTTTAATCCTGGGTTATTAAGGAAATCATTATCTTAAATCTTTTTTTTTTTTTTTTTTTTTTTTTTTTATCAACTTAAAATATTTTAGAATGGGAAATTAGCTGTCTAGCGTTTTCTTAAAGTTTTGAAACCACTCGATAAAAATTAATGTTTATAAACGCTTTCTTCAAGATTGAAGCACCCGTTGCAAGTGAAAGTTAGGACGGAGGAAGTCGAGATCTGCACGGGCCGGGCTCGGGTCTATTTTCATTCACGGCACTCGGGCCGGGCCTAGTCACTACTCTTTACGGGCCGGGCTCGGGCCTTACTTTTTACCTGAAGTTTCGGGCCGGGCCGAACTAATTTTTTCTATACCGAGCCGGGACTGGTTTCATTCCTAGTCTTCACGGCCCAAACTTTCAGTCTTAGTTTTGACCCAGCCCGTATGAAAATCATTGTCTCGGCGTGACCCGGTCCGTTCAAAGGTCAGTAAAATTAGGCTTGGCCCAAAAAATTTTTAAAAAAATGCGTACATTTTTAAATCGCTATTATTCTACAATTAAACATTGCAATTCATTCTTGTTAAAGAATAGATTTCTACGCCTCTTAAAATATAGTTAAATTAAAATATAGTAAAACGTGTGAAAAAGAACCTGCCTATAACGGAATCTTGTTTTAAAGTGAAAAACGTGTTGATCCATTCAAAATTAATATACTAATACGTAAGAAAAGAATATATAATACATTTACCCTTGCTAAAATGGGAACTTGTCTAAAACGCTTTTTTTTTTTCTTTTCTATACAATTCCGTCTTAGATTTTACTGTATAGCATTTTTCACATTTTTAACACTTCAATGCGTGTAGAATATGGATTAACAATATTAATGATAAATGAAACATTTACATACAAGAAATAGAGATTCATTAAAAAAATAAATATCGCACCCTGCGGCACTTCTATAAAAATGAAAAAAAAGTTGAGATAAATATTTTTGGCCTGAACTCCTGGTAGGAGAGAATTTTTTAACCAAATCGTCGTAAAAATCAATGCTTTGTAGGAATTCACTTGGGCCGGGCCGAGATTTTAACTTTTTTTCGGGCCGGGCCAATATTTTTTTGTACGGGCCGGGCCGAATTTTTTTTTCTATGAGTCGGGCCGGTCCCGGGCCTGGAAATGTCGACCCGTGCAGACCTCTAGGAGGAAGCTATTCACGGGAGAGCTTTCTTGGCCGTATCTGAAGGAGGCCGTGGTGATACACATGAATCTAATACTGGTCAAATATCCAGTACATTTTCTAACGCTTCATCGATACCAATAACAAGCGTACCATCGCTTCTAAAAAAAGTTGAAGATGGAGCATTATCTTTTTTGACAAATAAAAGAATTCCGAAATCACCGATATCTCTGACAGCATTTTTGGATCAGATGGATGAAATAACAAATGTAAGTACATATACATATTAATAAACAAAAATACATACAATTTTGTTCTTTTAAAAGTAAATGCTTAAATTAGAACTGATATTAATTGAAATAAATTATTTGAAGCTTTACTGTAGTATATGTCTCTGCTTTTTATATATTACAGTTTTTAATAAATTTATAAATTGTTTATTTCAAAATTTAAAAGATTCGTTGAAATAAGCCTTGGCATTTTAATATATTTTTTCTTTTATTAAAAAAAAAATCGTTTAATTTCTTTTGAAATGTAGATAAAGAAACACTGTTAAACACTGATGTGAAAAATATAAAATATAAAAATAAGAATTCATTTTGTGATTGAAATAATACAGAGCTATAAGCAGTGGCATGTGATGAGTGTATGTGTTCGGGGGGTGGGGGGGGGGGAGTTGAGGAAAATCTTCATATCTCCAAGGAAACCCATCCCCTTGCCATTATACAATTTTATGAGAAGAATATTTTTTGGCAGTTTCAATGTAATCCTGTTTTTATATAGAATAGCAAAGCTAAAATAGATTGCTTAAAGCAACAAGTTTATAAATTTATTTGTAATGAAAAAAGTCCTTCCGGCCAGTGCCGGGAGGAAGAGGTAGCTTTCATAACCCTTATTTAAAAAAAGCCAACTTATATCATGCAAACAATCAGATTTTTCAAAATGTCACCCACAATAGAAATTGAAACTGCTATATCTGAGTCATTTTTTAAGGTAAAGACAAACAAAAAATGCTCCTGAATCCTTATATCAAGATCAAATACTTAAGAAAGAAACCTTTTTCAATTTCTAATTTTTTTGCACCTCACTTTAAATATATATATTTTTTTTAATTTAATGGCCACCATTTTGAAACAAGATGGCTGATGAATCTGGCCAGCGAACTTGGTCGAGGTGTTGATGTATACTATCCACATGTCTTCTTGCATCGAAATAGGCGAATACGTGTGTTATCGCGTGACAAATACAAGATCGTTTCAAAATGTTAGCCATGCTAGAAATTCAAAGTGCTATAAATCAACCATTTTTTAAGATATCAACAAAAGAACAAATTTTCAGAAACAAAAACTGCTCCGGAATCTTTCTATCAAGGCCAAACACATAAAAAAAATATTTTTCATTTTCCAATTTTTTAATACCTCATTTTGAATTTTAAATTTAATTTTTTTTTTTAATGGCAACCCTTTTGAAACAAGATGGCGAATGAAGCTGGCCAACGAACTCGGTCGAGACATTGGTATGTACTATGTACAGACCAAGTTACATCCAAATAGGTTCATAAATACGCATGTTATCGCGTGACAAAAATCAGGTCGTTTTAAAATGTCAGCCACAACAGAAATTCAAAATGCTATAACTCAGTCATTTGTTTAGATATAGACGAAACAAAAACTGTTCCGGAATCTTTGTATTAAGGTCAAACACATAAGAAGAAAATATTTTTTCAATTTTCAATTTTTGGTACCACATTTCAAATTTAAATTTTTCTTAAAAATTTAAATAGCCGCCATTTTAAAACAAGATGGCGGGTGAAGCTGGCCAACGAACCCGGTCGAGATATTGGTATGTACTATGTATAAACGAAGTTACATCCAAATCGGTTCATAAATACGCCTTTTATCGCGTGACAAAATTCAGGACGTTTCAAAATGTCAGCCACGCTAGAAATTCAAAATGCTATAACTCAGCCATTTTTTAAGATATTGACGAAACAAAAACTGCTCCGAAATCTTTGTATAAAGGTCAAATACATAAGAAAAAAATATTTTTCCATTTTCAATTTTTTGGTACCACATTTCAAATTTTAAATTTTTAAAAAAATTTTAAATGGCCGCCATTTTGAAACAAAATGGCGGATGAAGCTGGCCAACGAACTCGGTCGAGAGATTGGTATGTACTATGTACACACCGAATTACATCCAAATCGGTTCATAAATACGCCTTTTATCGCGTGACAAAATTCAGGACGTTTCAAAATGTCAGCCACGCTAGAAATTCAAAATACTATAACTCAGCCATTTTTTAAGATATAGACGAAACAAAAACTGCTCCGGAATCTTTGTATAAAGGTCAAATACATAAGAAAAAAATATTTTTCCATTTTTAATTTTTTGGTACCACATTTTAAGTTTAAAATTTTTTTAAAAATTTTAAATGGCCGCCATTTTGAAACAAAATGGCGGATGAAGCTGGCCAACGAACTCGGTCGAGACATTGGTATGTACTATGTACACACCGAATTACATCGAAATCGGTTCATAATTACGGGAGTTACAGTGTGACATAGGTCAGATATATATATATATATATATATCAATTTTGAACGGAAGGTGGTTTCGGGGTCTGGGGGTCATGATCGATGAAAATATACCAAAATTTTTTGAAATCGCTTTCCTCCGAACGGCTGCAATAGGTAGCTTTTTTGTAAAGAAAGCTACCTAACAGTCTGCTTTCAAGATTCGTGGTTTCTATAGGTTTTTCAAAAACATTCCATTTAAAAAATAACGTTACAGGATATATGCATAACCTCTTTTTAAATAAGTGTGGAAAATTACATCCAATTTGCTTCTCATAAAACAAACAGGCAGTTACATGTGTATGTTATTATCTAAAGAACTTTTTGGATAAAAGTCAAATACTACATTTTAATAAAATGTAAATTTGACTTAAAAAGGAAATTAATTAAAAATATTGTTTATTCTAAAAGATAGTTATAGACATATAAATTACTTCCAAATTAGTTTAATTTACAAATAACAAGTATAATAAATATTGTTAATACCTTCTAAAATCCCCTTCCCTTATGTAAATCCATATAAGGAGTCTCCCATTTTTAGGTGCGTTCGTAATTATATAAATACGTAGCACCTATAGTCGTCGTTCAGTCCGTCCGTCCGTCTGTCCGTCCGTCTGTCCGCATGTAACAGAGCAAAAACTACCCAACCGAATGGTCTGAAATTTCAAATATATGATTGTTGCAAAATTTTGTCGAGCCATTTCAAATTTTATGAAAATCGGATGTATAGTTTAATTACAGGGACAGTCAAAAGTTTTTCTTTACATTACGGCCAATGGGAAAAATTATTGCAAGTGCATTTTAATGATATTAGAGCCTTCCGAATGATCTGAAATTTTAAAGATATAATTGTTGCAAAATTTTGTCGAGCCATTTCAAATTTTAGGAAAATCGGATGTATAGTTTAATTACAGGGACAGTCAAAAGTTTTTCTTTACATTACGGGAATGGGAAAAAATTATTGGAAGTGCATTTTAATGATGTATCAGACTATGCACTTTATGAAATGCAAAATATTATACATTCAGTACAATATGGGGTGCAAAAAATAATTATAAAACTAGTTATAGTACGAAAGCACCTCATTTGCCACGTTTGACGAGCAATTTCCAACTTGTTTAACTTTATCCTTAGCTGCCGAAGTTAGCTCTTGGCATCTTGGGCCATAAAAAATGTTAAGATGATATTCTTTATATTTGCAGTTACTTATAGAATCTAATACTTTTTTAAAAGTATAAATTGGTTGGTTTGCAGTATTGCAATTCAAAACAATTAAGTAGTGTAATTAAATATCATATACCTAACAAAATATCATATACTGAATCATATATCTTTAATCCGGAATCATTTGAACCACGGCAATAGCGAATTAGAGAAAATTTGAAACTATAATGCATTTGGGTAAATGATAATAACATCAGGCATTATTATGACAATACAAAACACTAAGGCAATTTATAAATAAATAATACTAAGGAGTTCCACTAAAAAATATCCCAAAATTCAAAAATATGAATATTTTGTATGGTGTCGCCATCTGTTGTTTGTTGTGGGAAACAATAATAAGACTTTTTTTTTCTTTTTAACTTGGAATTTTATATTATTGAAAAATAAATAACACAAATCACGAAACTGATAAATTAAATAAAAAAACAATATAAAACATTTAAATAAGATTTACTGTTAAATAATTAAAATAGGACTTGCCATTAATTAATAAAAAAAATATATTATTACTTTACCATACTGAACAATGGTTAAACACGCAAGGTGGAAGTAATTAGGAGAAATTAAGTAATTAATACTTAAAAATATCAATTTCAATCTTAAATTCAAAATTTTGAAAAATGAAAATATAAGCTGCATAAAATAGTGTTTTCTGAACTGTAGTCTTTTATGCTAGTGGCGGCATCTGTTATCATTTCATGAAAGAAAAGAAATAATAATAAAAGGTTTTGGAATATCTGAATTACAAGATTACAGATGTCCCCACGCTATAGAAGTCTAGATTATAAACGTAAAAATTCTATGTCTTGTATATTTTTATTTTGGAAAAATAAAACTACAAATGCTTCTTTTTTATTTTAGGAAACGCTCAATCAACATTTGGCTAAGTCATTTTCATCAGTGGTAGCCCATTGTCATTGGTTGAACATCCTTTGTGGATTGAATTTTTTAAGAAAGTTTGACCTTCTTACAATTTACCTTCACGTTTTCGTCTTGCCTCAACTTACTTAGATTCTCAATATTCTGAAATGCAATGTGAAGTTAAGAGGACAACTAACTGAATCAAAACACCTCCATTTGCAATGTGATGGTTGAAGTAACATAAGAAATGAGTCAATAATAAATTTTGTGATTTCAAAACCACAACCTCTATTTGTTGATTTTATCATTTCAGAGGAAAACAAGCATGATGACAAGCTATTTAGCTGAGCAAATTAAAAAAGTTATGAAGGATCATGATCCTGAAAAAAAATTGTGATTATAGGTGGCAGTGCTTCAAATATGATAGCAGCGTTCAGATTAGTAAAAGAAAATATCCGCATGTTGTTCCATTAGGTTGCCTTGCCCATCTTTTACACCTATTCTGTTCTGATATTTCAGGATGAAAGTCAATTAAACCATTTTTTACAAATGTAATTGATATAGTGAAAACTATCAAATGTAGCAACCGTTTAAGTGCATTGTTAAACCGGATTCACGATCAAGAAAGCAAGAAAAATATTTCCTTGAAATTGCCAGGTAAAACTAGGTGGGGAAGCTACTTACACAGTCTCAAAAGCTTAGAAGATAATAACTTTACGCTGCAAACTATGGCAGTTTGTGAAGAAGCTCAATTGTCTTCTCAGTTAAAAAAAAACTTTTAGATGATACTTTTTGGATTCGTATTGAAAATATGATTGCTATCTTTACTCCAATTGTAGAACTTATTGAATCTTTTGAATCAAATGAACCTCAGATTCATTTGGTGTATAACAAAATAAACAACTTAGAAAAAGTGTTGCTGGAATTACTTCCTGTATCTTTATTGCAAAAAAATATGAAAAGCATATTATGGAGCAATTTAGAAAAAGGAAAGAATCTGGTGTTGGTCCTCTCCATCTTACAGCAGGCATTTTAAATCCTATAATGCACCTTAAAACCTTCAGATATGCTTGATCGTTTAACATTCATTTATGATGTTGGCCATCACATGAAATTAGAGCGCACCCAACTTAAAATGGATCTTCTTCATTACAGAGAAAAAAAAAGTTCTCTGGGAAAGAAAAATCTTGTGGGAAGGGCTAGAGAATATGCCTCCTCTACTATGGTGGAAAAGCTTACGGGGACTAATATATTAGCTGAAGTAGCTTTGCGCATATTAAGTGCACCTATTACGTCTGCGGAAAGAACTTTTAGCACCTTTAGCTAGATTCATAGTAAAAAAAAACCGCTTGGCATTAGAAAGAGCAGCTAAGCTAACCTATTTATCGTATAATTGGAATCTGCTACACGATGAAGTAAATAAACAGAATACACCCAAAATAAAGAAACAGGAAACAGATGAAAATGTTTCAGAAACAATAAATCGTATAGAAGAATTACTTTCAAGTGACGACAGCTTAGAAATGGAGGACTTTGAAAATTCAGATTCTGAAGTTGTTGTGTCTGACTGATTTTAAACTGAGAGAGAAAATTGTGTTGATATGATAAAATTATACTTTTCATTTTCTATTTCATTATCTATATCTTTAGTTTTGCATATTATTTATATATAAATATTAAATTGTGTTTAATATTGGGATGCTTTCTCAATCCAAAATTGCTAAGTTTTTTTTCCTATTAAAGTCAAGCTATTGCTGATGCTAAATGGTTCTCTTCAAGATAAAAATATTGAATTAATAAAATTATATTTTTCACTTTTCTATTATATTTTTGCATAATTTGTATATCTTTTATTTATATTTTTCACTTTTATATTTAATATTTGCTTAATTTGTGTATTATATATTTGTATATTGGTTTTATATCAATATTATCCCTTAAATTTATTGAAAAACTATTCTCTATAAACACATTAACATTTTTACATGCTTCATTTTTTAAAATTACACTTTAATTCAATACTTAAATGTAAAAAGTTTTTTTTTTTTTTTAATTAAAGGATTATAAGAAGTCTAAAGTTCTATATTTTTCTTTCTTTTATACTCTTTCATCATAACTAAAAGTAAAATTAATGTAATTTCCCAATTATATGTAACTGAAAATAAATACCCAGATAAATACCCAAATACCCAAATTGGGTATTTACCCGGGTATTTACCGTGGGTATTTACCCTTAAAAATAAATACCCGGGTCTTTTACATCACTGGTTGTGGCCCGCCTAACTTCACAAACATATGTTTGCGGCCCGCGAGTGAAAAAGGTTGAGTATTGATGTTTTAGATGAAATAATCTAATAAGTTTTGTTAACAAAAGTATCAGGAAATTTTGAAAATGAAGGGCAAATGTCAGAAATAAGAAGAAAATAACAATAATAATAAAACCTTGAGAACAGTGAAAAAAAAAAAAATCCAGATTTTAGTATTTTAATTACCATTATAAGACTATTTTAATTACTTGGGAAGAAATAACGAATATGTATGGTACGCCATCTATTGGCCAAAATCAGTAAGATATGCTTTATTAAGATATCACACTGTAATGTATCATTAAATAGCAATAATCATTGTTCAAATGTAATAAATGTAACATTTTAAAATATTTTTCGCAATTTTACAATTGCGACTTAATCTAAAAAAGACAAATGATTAAATATATTTTCTAACTAAGCATCTTTCATTTAAAACAAATAGCTTTTATCTCAAATTCTATTTTCCAAGTACTACTGCATGAATAAATAATTAAATAAAATAATATACTAATTAAAAAATTAAAATTTGGTTACAGAATTTCAGGATATATGATGTTTTTTTATAAAAACTCTTTCATTATTTAAAAGCTGATCTTACTCTTCGGTATCTTCGACATAGTACATTTTTAACTGATTTCAAACTTGATGAATCTTTTGTTCGTTTATATATGTATTTTAATTAAATATAGATTATTGATTTTTTTAAGTACAAATTCAGAAACAGAAATAATTATTTCTGTTTCTGAATACAATTAGATAAATGGCTTCTTTATGGTAAATAAATTGCATAAATATTTTTAAAAAATGCGTGTGTTTATGAAATGAAACAGTGAATAGGTTGCCAGAAAATATGTTGCCAAATTTCCTCCTTCGCCAAGGCAGTTTTCTCTATTTTGCCAAGGAAAAGTATTGGAAAAGTACCGAAAATTTAATTTCTGTATCCGGCTATGTAAAGCACATTAAAATCGGGCAGTTAGGAGCTCAGATAGTGCAGCGCCGTCTAGTGGCGGTTATTTTATTACTAGCATCAGGATGAAGATGTAAAGATGTGCATTTTCGTATATTACACTTTAAATTCTGACCCATAGATTTAGAAAAAAAAAACTTAAATGGGCAGAGTTTAAATTAAATTGCGGTGAGCTCGATCATGAAAGATTAGTCGGTTTCAATGGGAATTCCGCCAAATTTGCCAGTTATCGTAAAGTTCGCTTCATATATGACAACTAATTTTGTCGCCAAATTTGGCGAAATACTACCAAATTTGGAAATGTTTTGTCAAATTGTTCAAAATTTGGAGCTATTATAGTAACCCTATTTTAACCCAGCCATTAGTACTTTTCAACAATTGCTCATTGCTGGAATGCTATATGTTAAAATATATCTGCAACATAAATGCATTGCAACACCGGAAATTATTAGTTTACCATTAATTAGGCTAAGGAGATTAATTTTTAGTATTCTTAATCATCGTATAGCGTCAATAGCACCACTGACTCTAGGGATGTGATATAAAGAAAAGTTCCCTTCTGGGACATCTAAATAAAATACCTTATATTAATTACTACTTTATAAATAAACAATGCGTTGTGTCTTACTTTTCGCAGATCACATGCCTCCTAAGTCTAGACAATCCTCAAATAAATTACTGAAATTAATAAATACATCATTTATGTGTATCTAAGTATAGGCCTTTATTCTTTAAATATTTATTTAGAGAGTTATAAATAAAATGGATTGTCTTGTAATCGCCTTACCTAGTAAAGAAAAATGACACTTAAGACTTGAAACAAATAAAATATTACTAATATTTAATTTTTACTTTACATGTGATTTATGAAAATATTTACAATCTAAAAATTAAGTTTGTGATTACATTTTGAGAGCTATAAGCCTCAACAATGTTAACTGTTGCACATATATACATTTTATAAGATCCTTTTAAAATTAATTAATTTATTTATTTATATCACCATATGCCGTTTTCAATTTACAGGTGAATATTTTTACTAGAACACACAATAGAACGAAAATTATAATTTTATCTACCTTGTATACAGTCTTCTGCAGCATGTCGACTCCTTATCAGTCAGGTTGGGCATCACAATTTTTATCCATAGTTTGTTGGACACATTGTTTTAATAACTCCTATAACATCACAAAGATTTTGGTCCATCACTTTATTAGAATTATTTTTTTTTCCTTTTTTTTATCGTTAACATCCGATGGATTTAAAGCAATTTGCTAAAACATAATCGGGTGCTTAGAGCAGCGCCTTTTTTAAGATACCAACGGCATCAAGTGCTTCTGCAAGAATATCTTTTTTACACACACAGAAAAATAAAAAATATGTGACAACATCCTGTTTAGATTACATATGCATACATAAAATTATACAATATCCCTATAAAATTTAATTAGTTGAGTTATTAATTATACATCGCAACTCACCCTCATTAAAAACTCAACTATTTGATCCATAGTCAAGGACAGCCCTTGCCCACGTGCACAAACCCATTTAGGCATCAGAGGCTAGCGAAGAACCAACTTTCGATTTTATTCGTGTTTTTTAATAATGTTAATACTGTTTTAAACTAAATCGATCGAACCGCTCGGTACAGTTAAAATTGAAAGACATATTCCGAAAAATCGTACTCTTACGTCTCAAATGTCGCAATCAATTCAAAAAATGTTGTAGTTAATCCTTTGAAAAAAAATTTCAAAAAGGGTCGTTTTTCAGGAAAATTTTTCCCCCTTATCGCAACGCCCCTCCAGGGCTCAATTTTAGAGATGCGGGCATACCAAAAATATTTTCTTAAAACTCAAACCTTCTTCTAATTGTTAGTGTAATCGGTTTTAAAAAATATAAATTTTAATCTTTTCTAATATATACCGGCGAATACAGATCACTTCGCGCCTCACGAAGATGATATTTTTTCTACGCTAAAAGAAACTAAATGTCTGTTTTTTAACAAAATCTTTTGAGAGCATTTCAATATACCAGATTTACATCACCTAAAGAGTTTTGAAACGTTCGGACGGCAGGAATATTTTTTACAAAATAAAATGTGCCAAAATGTCGACGAAATCAGTAAAAACTGAGTATTTCGTCGCGGTTTTGCACGCTTTCGGTACACATAGGCTCCAAAAATCAAATTACGTAGAAAATAAAATACTAAATAGAATATACTTTCTATTCAATATTTTTTCGAGATTTTTTTCATTTAAAAATATAAATTCAGACAAAATGGAGTTAAAGATATAAAATCTGAAATTTGAGGTTCATTTAAGAGTCATTCAGCACGGGCCCGGCCAACGCGGTGCGGGTCAGCTAGTTATTTAATAATGAAAAATTGGATAAAAGCATGATTTTCAAAATTTAAATTAAATTTTTCCTAAATGGTAAAAATTAACGTTAGAATTGTGAATAGAAACATATTTAAGTAAAATAAGTTTAATTTAAATAATTTAGAATCAAACCTCAATTTAAACATTTTAAATCCCACTCATTTTTATAGACATTGTCTGTAACCTAATTTATTTTAAAATTGTACGTATTTCTAATAAATTCGATAATTACGACGAAATTAATCTGAAATTGAATAAATATTCCTTATGTTATTCAGATCCATTACACACATTTCCATCAGTAACAGAATAAAAAACTAGTATGTTGTGGCCATCACAAAACTTTCTTCTATCTCATACATGTCAATACTTCAAAATTCACTATCTCAGTTCCAAATTATATGGCGATCTGTGTTCATCATGAGATTTCTAAAAATATGTAATTCCGTGCATTAGTTCTCGAGGTATGACCGTCACTGAAATCGTGTAAATCCAGCAAAATGCAGCATAGCAGCGCTACCTATTGGGTTATTTACAGCAGAACCTAATTATCACCAACTTATGTCAACGTCTAACTGAATATGAAGTTTGAGGAAAATTCGTGCATTAGTTCTTGAGATAGAGGTATTGCGCAAATCATGACAAATGCAGCATAGAAGTACCACCTGTTGAGCGATTTGCAACAACACATAATCAGCAGCAATATTAATCAAGTCATACTTAAATCTGAAGTTTGATGAAAATTCGTCCATTAGTTCTTGAGATAGAGCTATTGAGGAAATAGTTCAAAATGCAGCACAGCAGCGCCACCTATTGGGCGATTTACACCAACACGTAGTCAGCATCATTTCATATGAAGGACTAACTAAATCCGAAGTTTGAGGAAAATGTGTGCATTAGTTCTTGAGATAGAGCTACTGCGAAAATAGTGTAAATCCTGCAAAATGCAGCATAGCAGCGCCACCTGTTGGGCGATTTACACCAAAACGTAAACATCATCCGTTCATGTCAAGGACTAACAGAATCTGAAGTTCTATAAAAATCCGTGCATTAGTTCGTGAGATAGAGCTTTTTGCGAAAATTCTGCAAAATGCTACATAGCAGCGCCACCTGCTGGGCGATTTACACCAAAAACTAATCAGCACCAATCTATATCAGGGACTACTTGAATATGAATTTTTATTAAATTCCGTGCATTAGTTCGTGATATAGAGCGCCCACAAAATTTGTGTCACATACGGACAGACAGACAGACTCACAGACAGACATTTTGTAAAAACATGTTTTTTGGAATCTCTGACCCATAAAACGTGTAAATCCGTCAAAAACTGGAATTCGAAAATTTTCATGAAACCAATACTTTCTTCTTGTAAAGATAGAAGAAAGTAAAACGTTGCTGATCTGCATAAGCTTGCAATTGCATATAGAAAAATTTGTGCTACATACATACAGACAAACAGACAGACAGACAGAGTATCAGACAGACATTTTGCAAAAACACGTTTTTCGGAATCTCTGACATCTAAAACGTGTAAATCCGTCGACGAAAATTCGTGCATTAGTTCTTGAGACACAGCTATAGAGGAAATTCTAAAAAATGCAGCATAGCAGCGCCACCTGTTGAGCGAGTTGCACCAAAATGTATAAAAATTCAATTCATGTCAAGGACTAACAGAATCTGAAGTTAGATTAAAATCCGTGCATTAGTTCTCGAGATTGAACTATTGCAGAAATCGTGAAAAATGCTGCACAGCAGCGCCACCTATTGAGCGATTTACACCAAAATGCATAAAACTTCAATTCATGTCAAGGACTTACTGAATCTGAAGTTTGATGAAAATCCGTGCATTAGTTCTGGAGATTGAGCTATTTGAGAAATCGTGGAAAATGCTGCACAACAGCGCCACCTATTGAGCGATTTACACCAAAATGCATAAAACTTCAACTCATGTCAAGGACTAACAGAATCTGATGTTTGATGGAAATCCGTGCATTAGTTCTTGAGATTGAGCTATTGCAGAAATCGTGAAAAATGCTGCATAGCAGCGCCACCTGTTGAGCGATTTACACCAAAAACTAATCAGCACCAATTTATATCAGGGTCTAACAGAATATCATTTTTTGTTAAATTGCGTGCATTAGTTCTTGAGATAGAGCGCCCACAAAATTTGTGTCACATACAGACAGACAGACGGACAGACAGACAGACGGACAGACAGACAGACATTTTGTAAAAACATGTTTTTCGGAATCTCTGACCCCTAAAACGTGTAAATCCGTCGAAAACTGGAATTCGAAAATTTTCACGAAACCAATACTTTCTTCTTGTAAAGATAGAAGAAAGTAATAAGCGAATTCTTCAAGAGTATAATGCTTTCAAATGGAGCGATTTTTCAATGTTTTCCTAAACGGTTGATTTTTTATAGCCTCGAACCAGAAAGAAGAATACCGTCCATTAGTGAAACATATTATAGGATATTGATAACGTGACAGCCAAGATGTGTAGAGGTATTACGGACTGTCTCTTTCGTCAGCTGTGATCCTCGTCGTGCAACGTCATTGCATGTCCATTTATACATCGCCATGACATTACCGCCCCCACCTGTGGCAGAAAGTTTCTGCTCTCAAAGCTGGTAGACGTGAGGTGCTGCATTCGAATCCGCTCATGCCCATTGGTCTAATCCTTCATAGTTTTCCGTGGTTTTCTTCGAGCCTTGGATAACCTTGCGTAAATACGGATTAAGTCCCTTTAAGATCAGTTTACATGCTTTTTTACTTTCCTTCAACTTCAAGTACTATTATCCGTATTCTTCCCCAACTGTCTGCGTTTAATAACAAAAGGATGGGGAGATTCAACAATAGAAAAGGGCGTAGATGGAGAGATCATTATCTTTCGTCCTGCAGAATGATACTTCAGTACACTTGAAATGCAATTAAAAATGAAAGACGCCACCTTACCACAACAAATACGCCGAGAGTTTAGGTTTACGTCTATTTGGACCTTTAGAAAGGCCCCTGCGAAGGGCACTTCCTCACCGGGTCTATAGCTCTCGTGAGGTAAATAGGTCGTCATAAGCAACACCAACACCAACACCTTGACATGACCGCTATGGAGCAGTGCCATACGGAAAAATGGTGTGTCAGATAACCTATCGCCATTAGAGTTATTTAAGTTTATTATTATTTTTAATTATATATTTCAATAACTATACTACAAAATCTTTTCGACAGTGTTCTCTTCTTCAAAATACATTCTTATAATTTAAAAGAATGGGGTCATAAAAATTCATTAAATTTTCTTTACACTAATCACTTGAAACATGACATCTTATTGCATAAAATAAGCCATATAACTATGATTATAACACTTGAGCACCACATTGTCTATCGATCGTATAAATCACTCCAAAACAAGCTTTATTTTCCCGTGTACTTTCATACGCGTTCTACACGGAAATTAATCTCTTAAAAGATAAATATTTGACTAATACCATTAAATAAGGCGTCATTCCCTCCAAACTATGGGGCATAAAAATAAAATAATAAGCATATTTTCCTAATTCATAGGCTGAATAATACTTTTTAATTCAGAAAGGAACGAATATCTCTGAATAAAATTACAATAATAGATCTATTTCCTTTAACATGGGGATTTATTTATGAATTTAATATTCGGTTTTTCTTCTAAGATTTTGGTAACATAATTTAAATGCTAATACAATATAAATATAAATAGATTACTTTCAGACTAAACAGCATCTCAATTTGTGAACAGAATGACAAAAAAAAAAATAGAAAACAGATTTTTTTTTTTTCAAACGATAAATTAGAAAAGTATTTTTGTAACACCATTTAACATGATTAGGAATGCATTTTATATGTCTTAACTTTCGCAAAAGAAGCTAAGATTACGATACAACTTGAATGTCATTTACTTGCAGAGCTGCATGTCATTCATTGTCAATATACACTAGTAAATCTGCAGATCAAGAGCCTCAACGTCATCTCTGCAACTCATTGTTTTTATGAAACTTTGCGTAATATTAATCTTTCTACAAAAACAAAATTTAAACTATTTAAATTACACAAACATTTATAAAAGGAAAAAAATATTTCGATGGTTTCAGACATTAAAAGCGTTAAATTAAACACGTTGTTATGTAAGGATATTCTGAAATTCTCACGAGCTACTTATTCTAGTAATTTTTATATAATAAAGCAAATTTCTTCAGGGGGGCTCTGCCCCCCTGAACCCCCCGTTGTGTAATTTATTTTGCATTTGTAATTTTCTACTGATTGAGTTAATGATTACCCTATATCTTAGATTTCTTTTTACACTGCGATTTATAAGGATAAGCAATAATTCGGTCAAGCATTTTACGTTATCCTAATATCCATACAGCAGTATTTACTTGCCTGCTAACCACAAATACCTGTATCTAATGGATAAAGAACTTTTGGAAATGTAAACTGAAACATCTAATTTAGAAATCTAATACCTTTATAAATTTTGTTTATAAAAAAAATAATTTTGATTACCATTCTGCAATATTTATATCTAAGATCTAATCTAAATATCAAAAAATGTACTCGATAGCATTAACTTACTAAAATCACCCTAAAGTAGGGGGGCTTCTAAACCTAACAGTTAATAATTCATCATCGTTAAATAGATAAACATGGTTTGGCGCCTTTAAGTATTTTTTGTGATTTTCTTTTAATAGTATCTACATTTAATTTAAAATCGTGATGTTACAAATACCGTTGAAATTTGACGCAAACCTATGTTCAGGTCAAATTACGAAAGGTTAACTAACATTTCATTTCCCTTAGCCGGACTTTCTGTTTCATTTTTCGTAATAAGGATTATTTTAATAATTTAATTTATTTTACACACTACAAGCTGTTACACGGACGTTGTTCACGTAGCATTAAAATAGAGATAAATGCATTAAGTAAAACATTTCACTCCCCACCAGGCATACCAAGTCAAGCTTTTTGCACATCACTATTATCTTAGAGAAAATGTTCTTTTAAATCGCGCAAATGTTTCAATTAAATAAAGTAACATTTTCTGTATTAAAATACTGGTATCCAGAACGCCGGAAGCTTGGCAGCTCTGCTCCTCTTAATAAAAACATATATGATTAACCAACACTTTATCACATTTTATAGGAGACAATACGGAATTTCTTATTTGTATGGCCTTACATATATCTCAGTCATAAAAATGTAAAATTTTGTGCCAATTAATGCACGCAATTGCGAAAATGAAATCGCAAAGAATGAGAAAAGGAAGGCCAAGTAAAATCGTGTAAATCGAGGAATCTTTCTTCGTAGTGCTGGGAAAATACTGCTACAAAAACTATTTTAGGTGGTATTTGGTGTGAAATGTTTATATGTATTCATTCCTGTCCTATATATCCTTTTTTTATTTTTTATTTGCTTATTCCATTTTTCGTTTGCACGTGAAAATCTTACAAATTAAAATTAACTCTTTGGGAGAAATTGTTATTCATTTTTTTTTTGGCAACAATAAAGTTTATAAAATTTAACAGAATAATGTCAGTTTATTCTGTATGAAAATAACGAACTTTTTCATTTATAATCAAATAGTTGAACAAATAAATGAAAATATTATTCTATATAGTATATAAATACTATTTTCATTTCTGCGTTTAAATAAATCTATATGCAAATATCTATACAAAGGCATTCATTAATTCATTCCTTTTGCTTTGATTTGACTTCGAAAAACCATACATACTTTCACATTTATGATATTTTTAGATGAGATGCTGTTGCTACGCAACGGTTAAAAGAAAAAATGAAATATAAGTAAATTCATAAAATAAAATGTTTTATATTATTCGAACACATGTATAAAATTCTATCATAAGTTATGCACCTAATTTAAAAGCTCTGACAAATGTTTTGACAAAATTGCAAACTGATAAGAATAATTTAATACTCTTATTTAAAAATTTCAGCATCCAAAATTTACCATTTAAATCTATTATTCATATGAGCGATTTCTTTCAACAAATGAAAATTTGAAAATCGTCTGACTTCCCATAGAAAAGCATTATATCACAAAATAAAATGTTCTGTATATTCCGAACGAATGAACCAAATTTAACCCAAAACTATACAGCTAAATCCGGGGAGCTCATCAACATGCCCAGGGAATTTCAAGCCGATCGGATGCTTTTTGCGGCAGTTATCGCGGAACAGACAGACAGACTAACAGACAGACAGACTAACGGAAACCAAAACTTTTCGTGTCTCCACAGTAAGCCTTCACTGACGTTTCGGCAATTATAAAAGTCATCATAATATACATAGCATAAAATCATTTACTTGATCACAACTCGCCAGTAATAAGCACGCCTATAACCAGTAAAAATGATGTCATATTTAAAAGAAAAATTAGATTGACATTTATAAACATTTTAAAATGATTATATTAGATAATGTCCTGAATTTAGAAGCGTGAGAAGGCTCCGGTGGTAAAAATGGCGTCATTCTCAAAAGAAAAGTCACATTCACTGGACGTCAATTGTGACGGAGATTGAAAGCCTCTAATAGTGAAAGATATTTGGTGCTCAAATTAGGTAAATAAATCAGAAAAACTAGAATGCGTGTACAGGATGTATTGCATATTGTGCAAGAAAATTACAAATTTGTACAAGAAAATTATTTATTGGTAAAGAATACTGTAATTAAAATTTCTATGAGGCGTACCATTTGTTACACAGCTTAAATGATGCCCTATTATTGAAAGCATGGAAAAGTTTCGGTAGTAACAATGACGTCACGTGGACGCAATTTTTATAACAAGTTTGGTAATCCTTTAACAGTTCTCACACCCGGATTCAATGCTGTTTATAGGTCATTCCGGTTCGTTTATCTGTATCTTCCCCACAATTTTCAACGTCAAATTTCATTTCCTGTGTGTTTCAAACGACTTTAGTAAAATTTCTGATGCTCGCTAATGAAGCAGGTATAAGAGTGTGGATCACAAATATAAATGAGAATTTTTAATATGAATGGATTTTTTTAATACTTGTTGTCATGGTAATTATAATAATTTGTTTGCGGTCTAGAATATGTTTTGCATCATCTTATTCTTCATAGATTCATTTATTTAGTCGCTAGCAAGATGCATAAACATTAAGTGCAGCCGGCAAAAAATAATAATTATAACAAGCAAGGAAGAGGAATTCTGCTTTTCCAATTTAGTGTCGCAGCCGATGAGGGAAAAAAAATATTATTATTATTACGAAGTGGAACCCGTCGAATTTCGACGAAAGAAAATGTTTAAGAAAGAACTGTTTCATTAATTTATTAATAAACCTGCAAAATTAGTTACAATAACAAAAAATCAGGAATTCTGCTTTTCAGAATTTAGTGTCGACCAATGAAAAAAAAAAAATATATGTATATATAAATAGTACAAAACATATTTCAATTTTAAGACTTAAAGCACACACTTTTATTTTATGTAAAATGATGTCATTCGCATCCGCTTAAGAATTCCACTCTTAAACATCTACAGTAAAGCATGCATAGGATGACACTATCGCAAAATAATACACAAATGCAGCAAAAAGATGCCGTCATTAAAGAAACTCGACAAAAAAGTCTATCTAATGATTCATAGGCCTACATTTGTTTGTAACATTAATATAGATAACTTAAAATTGAATATAATTTCTAATAGCTCCATGTTTTAACAGAAATTACTCGTTCATATTTTTTCAAAATAGCACGTATTTTAATTACATTTTCTTTCGGTTGTTATGAGAAAAGGGCAACAAAACGATATAATTGCTATTTTTCAGATATTTTCCCTTTACTTTCTACATAAATGGAGTACTTGAGTTTCCAAAATTAAACAAATGCTAAAAACCGCAAAAAAAAAAAATAATATTTCAAAAATCAATGGCGATACAGTTTTCAAACAAATTGCATTTAAAAGTACTTTTTTTTCAATACGGCGGTATAAAAATTGAAAATGTGCGATACTTAGAAATTTAAAAAAAATGCTATAGAGTATTTAATTGTACAATGATACATATGCTTTGTTTATTTCTGTCTTCTGTGCAACATTATTTTTTGGACACAAAATAAACTGGGAGAAAGAAATAGCATGCCGTACCGGGGGCTAAAAAATGCACCTTAAATCGGTTAGTCTAACTCTCAAACAAATATTATTTTAACCTAAAGGTCACTGCTCTTTTATAAAAACACTCTAAATTTTCGTAAAACTTTGCATTTTACCAGTGTGTGAGTTCGATTACGTTATTTTCAAAAGTGAAGCACTTCCACCTGTGAAGAATTTCAAAGCCGCTGGGGTGAAAAAGATAAAACTTATTTCAGTTTTAAGACTTAAAATACACGATTTTATTTTATATAAAATGACGTCATTTGCATCCGCTGAAGAATTCCACATTTACGATACAGTCGTAAACAACATTTATAGAAAAGTATGCATAATACGCCACTATCGCGGAATAATACACAAACTCAGCAAAAAGCGAAGTTATAAACTAGACAAACAAAATCGGCTGTCTAATGATTGATGTGCCTTCATTTGTTTGTAAAATTAATATGGATACTTAAAATTAAATATAGTTTGTAATAGCTCCCATGATTTATCATAAATCATTCATTTATATTTTTCAAAACAGAAGGTATTTTAATTGCGATTTTTTCTTCAGTTGTTATAAGAAAATGACATCAAAAAGATATAGTACTCTACAATTTTCCATCTATTTTCCCTTTACTTTCTACAGAAATGGAGTACTTCAGTTGTCATCATTACAGAAATGGCATTAAAAACAGCAACAAAAATTAGTGTCACAAAAATAAATTGATATGCAGTTTTCAAAAAAATTTTCAGCTAAAAGTACTTTTTTCCTTATACGAAGGTGTAATATGCGATGCTTAGAAGCTAAAAAAATTGCAGTAGAGATTATCACTATTTAACCGTACAATGATACATCCGCTTCGTTTTACGCATGTCTTATATTACGTAACATTATTTTTTTGTGATGACATTTTAATTGTTGCCTGCAATAAATAAAGAAATAGCATATCGGAGGCTAGTACTACTAATAATAATAATAATACCCATTGCATTTTAATCTCTAAATTGGCAAGGCAGAGAAAAAAGGGGGAAATAACCAATAGATTGGAAGTTATGTCATCTTTCATTTTTGCGTTAAAAATAAGCTTAAAGGGTCGTCTTCATACAAAAATTGTACAAAACTCTGAAATGTTTAGTACGAATATTTAATTTTTACATCATATTTGGTCTTTTTATTAAAATTTTCCTTAAGGATACCAAAAGAAATGTCATTCGTTCAAGCAGTTTAGAAAATATAAAGGTTTAAAGTTGGAACTCCTAATGTTAAATTCGATATTAATAGCTTCAAAACGAATATCAATTGCCTGTACTAAGCAAAGCTTGGAGAAATGAAATGACATTTTACAAGGAGAGGGCCAACCTTGTTAATCACAGATTTTGATTATTTTAATATATGTTGTAGAGTAGAGGCCCCTTAGTGTCAGGTTCAACGGATTTTATCCAATGCTCCTTAGTTCTTGAGAAACCGGGGGGGGGGGGGGGGTCTAATATTAGTACACAACTTAAATACTTACTTTGCTACAACAATGATAGGTCAGTCGTAGCTCAGTTGGTATGGTGTTCACCGGCTGATTGGCGGGACCGGGTTCGATACCTGAATGCGCTACGTTTGTTTTTCTCCTTTTTTGTTTTATAAATTTACTTGTAAGTATAACTTAATAATCTCACTGTCAATTAAAATTTTTAATATTGTATATCAATTATAATTTTAACCTATTTAATTTTTTACTTTTAACTGAATAGTTGTAATAAAACATCATAAAACTGTTATTTTTTTTTAAATCACTTTAAAAATGTATTTCATATATTCTTTATCGATGCAATGATATTGAGCAATTGTGTCAATTCGTGATTTTAAAAAAACATCATTTACGCATTGCTTTAACAAAGGAAGTCAATGAGATAATATTATTCTGTTTTTAAAGTAACAAGCATAATCATATTAAAAATTAGCATCAGAATTAAATTACAACCGATTTTTTGCATATTAAAGATTTTTAAATTTGTAATAAGTATGCTTGCGCTTTCAATTATTTTGCTTTCCCCTTTATCTTTTTTCTGCTTTTAATTTATTTGAATATTCCTTTTTTTTATCATAACTAGATGGCACCACAACAGAATTTGTCACGATTTTGGAATTTTTATCATTCAATAATAGATCCAATTTCTTTTTAAACCTCTTTAATGGTTGAGAAATAGTAGTTTACAAATAAGAAATGATAAATTTAAGTTTGTTAACATTATAATTAATGTTTGATGTTAAAATTTTTAATTCAAATTATAATTACAACTATATTTATAAAACAAATGTAGCGCATTCAGGTATCGAACCCGGGCCTTCGGATCAGCCGGCAAACGCCATGCCAACTGAGCTACGACTAACCTGTCATTTTTGCTGCGAAGTAAGTATTTAAGTTGTCTACTAATATTAGACCCCCTGGTTTTTCAAGAACTAAAGGGCATTGGATAAAATCCGTTGAACCTGACACTAAGGGGTGTCTACCCTACAACATATATTAAAATAATCAAAATCTGTGATTAACAAGGTTGGCCCTCTCCTTGTTAGATTCGCATATTTGTTGCTTCTAGAAATCGATTTCCTGCTTTAAACAAGAAAGCAAAATCATGCGTTAAGCATAGATTATGAAACACTTTCTAACACTTCCTGAATGCTTTAACAAAATTTCGTTATTTAGGGAAATAAGGTAAATAACATAACTAAGTAAACATTTTAGAAAACGCATAAAGCATTTAAAAAACGGATTTCAGAAGTTACCTTCCATAGCCAAATATGTATTCCAATTCTTTTGAACAGCCCTGTATTTGATCTGTTGGTTGATATAGATGCTATATAATGGGAAAATTTAGTTTAGCAATAAATAACTTATAGTAAACCTCAGAGACGTACATCAAGTTCATTATACATGAAATAGTATAACATTATTAAAATACGCCGCAAACAATCCCTATCATATCATTATATATACATATTATATCATTATGTAACGAAATTCTTTTGTGTGGCCCTGTAAATGAATAATAATTATTTTTTGCACCGCATACTCTACACAATGAATATTTTAGTGCACTTCATAAATGCATATCAGTTTTATTATGTTTAAAAGCGTTTTACATCATTAAAAATCGTTTGAAACGATTTTCTCCCATTGGCCGTAATGTAACGGAATACTTTTGACTGTCCCTGTAAATGAACTAAATATGCTACAGACTTCATTTGAAATAGGAATCGTGCTATGGTAAACATCAATAACACCCAAAAATTACAGGGCAATCCGAGTATATTTACGAAAGTTAGAACGCAGACAGACGGACAGACAAACCGAAGTCAAAAACACTTTTCAAATTTGTTGGAAAGTGTTAAAAAGATCATAGATTCATATTGAGAACTAATGATTATCACAAAACAAAACTTGAAAGGATTAACATTGATGCCTGGAGATCATATTTTGGGAAACTTCTCAGGGAGAATGGTGTTAATGAGACAAAAGTGTTTAAATACTTCAAATCATAAGCAGAGAGGTCGTAAAAGTCCTAAGACAGGGGGGAAATGATAAATCACCTGGACCTGGTGGAATAAATCTTGAACTGCTAAAATATGGGGAAAATGTATAGAAAGGATGTTAAACCAACTGTACAGTAGGATCTTGGCAGGAGATCTAATACCACAAGAACTGAAAGAGGGATATTTAATACCAATATTTAAATAAAAAAGAAAAGTGCCCAGCTAAACTGATGGCATTGAGCTCACAGACTATTCACACTAATTGTATATTATACTCTTATTTTAAAGAATAATGCCACTCAAAAAAATAAGTGAAGGGGAATTAGCCCCCGTTTCCCCCTTTATACTTAACCAGTGAACCTCCAAATCTAATCAGGAAAGCTCCTAATCATAATAAACCGGTATACCAAATTTGGAGCAAATCGAATAATCTTGCAAAAAAAAAAAAAAAAAACATTTATCTAAATTAAGGTGGTGGACTAACCCTTTATCCTTAACCAACGAATCGCCAAAACGAATCAGGGAAGCTCCTTAACATAATAAACCGGTATACCAACTTCGGAGCAAATCGAATCATTCTGCATGAAAAACCCATTTATCTAAATTAAGAGGGGCGGGCTAACCTCCCTTTTCCCCCTTTACCCTTAACCAATGAACCCCAAAACTAATCAGGGAAGTTCCTTAACATAATAAACCGGTATACCAAATTCGGAGCAAATCGAATCATTCTGCATGAAAAACACATTTATCTGAATTAAGGCGGGTGGACTAACCTGTTTTTCCCCCCTTTATCCTTAACCAATGAACCCCCAAAACTAACCAGGGAAGTTCCTTAACATAATAAACCGGTATACCAAATTCGGAGCAAATCGAATCATTCCGCATGAAAAACACATTTATCTGAATTAAGGGGGGTGGATTAACCCCGTTTTTTCCCCTTTATCCTTAACCAATGAACTCCCAAAACTAATCAGGGAAGTTCCTTAACATAATAAACCGGTATACCAAATTCGGAGCAAATCGAATCATTCTGCATGAAAAACCCATTTATCTGAATTAAGGGGGAGTGGACTAACCCCGTTTTTCCCCCTTTATCCTTAACCAATGAACTCCCAAAACTAATCAGGGAAGTTCCTTAACATAATAAACCGGTATACCAAATTCGGAGCAAATCGAATGATTCTGCATGAAAAACCCATTTATCTGAATTAAGGGGGTGGACTAACCCCCCTTTTCCTCCTTTATCCTTAACCAATGAACCCCCAAAACTAATCAGTGAAGTTCCTTAACATAATAAACCGGTATACCAAATTCGGAGCAAATCGAATGATTCTGCATGAAAACCCATTTATCTGAATTAAGGGGGGTGGACTAACCCCGTTTTTCCCCCTTTACCCTTAACCAATGAACCCCCAAAACTAATCGGGGAAGTTCCTTAACATAATAAACCGCTATACCAAATTCGGAGCAAATCGAATCATTCTGCATGAAAAACACATTTATCGGAATTAAGGGGGGTGGACTAACCCCGTTTTTCCCTCTTTATCCTTAACCAATGAACTCCCAAAACTAATCAGGGAAGTTCCTTAACATAATAAACCGGTATACCAAATTCGGAGCAAATCGAATCATTCTGCATGAAAAACCCATTTAACTGAATTAAGGGGGTAGTGTGTGGACTAACCCCGTTTTTCCCCCTTTATCCTTAACCAACGAACTCCCAAAACTAATCAGGGAAGCGCCTTATCACAGTGAACCTAGGAAAAAATTTTGAAGCAAATCGGATGTTTCTATCAAGAGTTATCGCGTTACGTACATACGTACGTACATACATACATACATACAGAACGGGCGGGCACATTAGCTCTCAGGCTTTGATAGCCTGTGAGCTAAAAAGGAGACAAGAAACTCTGTAGCAAATATAGAGGAATATGTGTTACAACCCAATAATAAAATTATTCGGAAGAATTTTAAGAAATAGACTGGAAGACGAATATGAAGGAATTGAAGAACAACGTGGCTTTTCAGCACGTAGATCTTGCGGTGGCCACATTTTTACTCTAAGACAGATTCTGAAAAGCATAGAGGAAAGGGGAATAACTACAGAACTTATATTTGTGGATCTTGAAAAAGCTTATGACAGCGTACCGCGAAGTTTGCTTTGGAAAGTACTAAAAATAGCTAATATTAATGTAAAGCTGATCAATATCATTAAAGCAATTTATTGTGGAAACAGCTATAGAGTTAAACTTCGAAATAAATTGTCTGAACCTTTCATCACTAGTAAAGGCCATCTGCAAAGTTGTTGGCTTTCACCAACGTTGTTAAAAATATACGTTGATGTCTGCCCCAAAATATGACGAAGAAATGTCATAAAATAGGTCTAAAACAGAATGTTGATAAATATATCCATCATTTATTGTTTGCGGATGATCAAGTCATCATTGCGGAGGATGAAGAAGATGCCACGTACATGCTTCGTAAATTAAAGGACACTTATGAGGAATGGGGATTAAAGATAAATATGAGTAAAACTGAGCATTTAACTACAGGTCAGAAAACTGATATTCTATTGAATGATACTAATATTAAAACTGTAGAGGAATTCAAATACCTTGGATTTATCATTTATGAAGATGGATCAAGCCAAAGAGATATTGAAAGAAGAATTGGTGAAGGCAGAAAAACAATTGCAATATTGAATTCTGGTCTATGGAGTAGTAATATTCTCCCTAAAACTAAACGATTAATTTATAATTCTATTGTGCAAAGCATTTTACTGTATGGCGCAGAGACATGAATATTAAATCTCCGTCTAAAAAAAACTCCTCTCTACCGAAATGGACTTCTGGCGAAGATCAGCGAGAAAGTCTAAGTTGGAAAAAATTAAAAATTCAAGAATACGTGTGAAATCATGCAAGTCAAACAAGATGTTGTTAATATAGTCGAGTATAACAGGCTTAGATGGTATGGAAATGCCCGCAGAATGAAAGAGGAACGCCTTCTTAAAATCCTCTTGTCCGGAAGGCCCACGTAAGAGGGGCAGACCGAGGATGACATAAAAAGTTCTATTATTCGACAGACAATGCAGATAATAAGTTAAATCACAGATCACTCTGTACACAGAGGGATGTAAAGGATCTCTCAGAACTATTTTTTTGGCTCGAAGAAACTCACTGTTTTATGGAAACTCCTAAAGAAGAAAAAGATTATATTTAACATATTTTTAATTATATATATTTAACATGTATAAATGTACTTCAAAAAAAAATTTTTTTTAATTAATTGTCTCGGAGAACATTCGGATCGGAATAGGTCCTTTTTAGGACCGACTTCAATCTTCTCAAAAATTAACATTACTATACCGCAGAATATTCTGCGTCCATGAAGAAAACTGACATACAAAAAAACTCCATAAATCCTAAAAATTATTTGTAAGAACTTTGTAAATTTCGGCTTCAGTGGGACAGTTTCACTTTTGGTATGGTATTCGGGGTTCCTGATCTTCGCAAATGCAAACTGGGCAGCTGTACAGTGTACATGCCCCACAACCATAAAAAAGATCTGTAAAAGCAAAAAATGAGGTGGTTTCTTTTGAAATGAGAAATTAAGCCCTCTCCCAAATTGTATCTTGCCTGTTGCCTCTGTTCGAAAGTGAATAATGATTTACCGAAATTGCAAGACATTGTGAAATAATAAGTACAGAACTTGTGTGAAAATATAAATTATTTAAAACAACGTTTAAACACACAATAAAACAACATATTTGACCATACGTATACGTTTCGTGAGTACTAGGACTCACATCCTCAGTGTAAAACTTAAAAGCACTAAAAACAATATCCCCACAACTGCATGTACGGTGAAAAAAACCCAAATGTCAAAACATAATACCAAAAGACCATCAAGTTCTAACAGCCAATGAAATTAATGCGGAAGTGAAGAGTCGTGACACAACAAATCCATCCAGAAAGTTGAGATGTATGGTGTACTAGATAAATCATTAACCAAGGAGTCTTTAAATTTATGGATATGAATAGCCTCATAAAAGTCTAAATCCAGAGGAGTAATACATTTCTTGATAATGGTAGCTGAGTCAAAATTAAAATTATGTCCCTCCCCCCAGCAATGAGAGGCGATAGAGGATTTCTGTAATTCTTTTTTCTTTACATAGTTTCTGTGTTCATTGATTCTGTAACGGAGTTTTCGCTTAGTTTGTCCAATGTAGGACAAACCACATTGGCATTGAATGTTGTAAATGCCCCAATAATTATGTGGAGGAATTTGGTCCTTAAGTTGCGAAAAAGATAATTTATTAACCGGTTTAAAAACCACATTAAAATCATAATGTCTTAAGATATTAGCCATCTTAAAGCTAATGCTATTATAAAATGGTAAAATGATAAGATTGGAAATGGAAACCGTAGTAACAGGAGAATCAAGATTATTAACATATTTATTAAGACTATGAGAAATTAAATTATTGATATAAGACAAACTAAAACCTCGATCAATAGCCACAGATCTAATGTAATTTAATTCTGTAATAAGTGAATTATTATCTGAACAAATTAAGCGAGCTCTATTAATCAAAAAATGAAAAGCCGAAGCTTTTTGGGAAGGGGGGTGACATGAATTGAAATGGGGGGGGGGAGTGTGACAGCAAAAGGTTTACGGTAAACGCAAGTGTCAAAGGTATTAGGCTGACGTGTAACCAACACATCCAGAAATGGCAATCTATTATCTATTTCAACTTCATAAGTGAATTGAATGACTGAATCTATTGAGTTTAAAATCTTTAAAATATTGTCAACAGAAAATAGAGAAAGGTCCAAGAGTGCAAAAGAATCGTCTACATATCTACAATAAAATGGGAAGTTGATAAGGTTAAACATTTTAACCTCAAAGTAATGCATATATAAATCTGCTAAAAAAGGGCTAAGGGGATTACCCATTGCTAAACCATCTGTCATAGAATAATATTGATTAGAAATTTGAAATGAATTTTGTTTTAAACAAGTACTGAATAACTCAATAATGTGATTGATTTCATAATCTGTGTAATGAAATTCTTTTAATCTAATAGTGAGACTTTGTAGTGCACCTTGAACTGGAACATGGGTAAACAGAGAAGTAACATCAAATGAAACCATGCGTAAAGAGGGGGAGGGGGGGAAGTTTTTAATTCGATTAACAAAAGAACTAGAATTCTTAATCGTGTACATATTAGAATTTGAAAGGAATGAAAAGCGTTTCACTAAATATTTAGCAAGAGGGTATGAAGCAGTACCGATATTGGATACGATAGGCCGGAGGGGAACACCAATTTTATGAACTTTAGGTAGAGCGTAAAAGCGACTGCAGTTAGCAATTGACGGAATTAGTGACATTTTAATACTGTCATCAATACAGGGAGAGGTTTTTATAAGTTTTCTGGTGCTTGTTAAATCACTGTCAGAAGGATCCCGATTTAATTTAATGTATGGGCCGGATTGTAAAAGATTTTGCACTTTATCCAAATAAGCTGTTTTATCCTGTACCACTATTTGACCTCCCTTATCAGCTTTAGAGATTTTATAGAGGATAAAGCTTCTTTAAGATCCTTTGTTATGTTTGGTTTGAAATTCTTAGAATTGTGATCAACTGTGTTTTTAATGAGAACCCTAATGGAATCCTTTTGAGAACTAGATAGTTTGCTAAATTTGAAACTTCTTTCAACTGGAGCAATAAGATTAGGTAAATCTGGACGTTTGCTAAAAGAAAAATTATAATTAAGTTTGAGAGCTTTCTCCTGTGTAGGTGACAGTTGTGTAGTTGAAAGGTTTACAATAGCATTATTGTTCACCTCTGGAAGCCAAGGAGGGGGTGTAGCAGTAAGAGGGAGTAAATTTGAAAGTTTCTTTACTAACGAAAGTTTATGAAAAGCAGAGAACTTGACAGACCGGTACCATGATAACCGATCAAGTGTGTCAAAATTTGACACTGAGTTTCCAAGAGAAAGATGTAAATGAAAAAGTTCTTTTTCAATAAAAGCGAGCTTACTACGAGTATCCTGAATAATGGCGCGAAGTAACACCAACTTGCAAGTGTGTAAAGATTTCGAAAGACGTTTAGTTAACGATTTTAAACTCAATAGATTCAGTCATTCAATTCACTTATGAAGTTGAAATAGATAATAGATTGCCATTTCTGGATGTGTTGGTTACACGTCAGCCTAATACCTTTGACACTTGCGTTTACCGTAAACCTTTTGCTGTCACACTCCCCCCCCATTTCAATTCATGTCACCCCCCTTCCCAAAAAGCTTCGGCTTTTCATTTTTTGATTAATAGAGCTCGCTTAATTTGTTCAGATAATAATTCACTTATTACAGAATTAAATTACATTAGATCTGTGGCTATTGATCGAGGTTTTAGTTTGTCTTATATCAATAATTTAATTTCTCATAGTCTTAATAAATATGTTAATAATCTTGATTCTCCTGTTACTACGGTTTCCATTTCCAATCTTATCATTTTACCATTTTATAATAGCATTAGCTTTAAGATGGCTAATATCTTAAGACATTATGATTTTAATGTGGTTTTTAAACCGGTTAATAAATTATCTTTTTCGCAACTTAAGGACCAAATTCCTCCACATAATTATTGGGGCATTTACAACATTCAATGCCAATGTGGTTTGTCCTACATTGGACAAACTAAGCGAAAACTCCGTTACAGAATCAATGAACACAGAAACTATGTAAAGAAAAAAGAATTACAGAAATCCTCTATCGCCTCTCATTGCTGGGGGGAGGGACATAATTTTAATTTTGACTCAGCTACCATTATCAAGAAATGTATTACTCCTCTGGATTTAGACTTTTATGAGGCTATTCATATCCATAAATTTAAAGACTCCTTGGTTAATGATTTATCTAGTACACCATACATCTCAACTTTCTGGATGGATTTGTTGTGTCACGACTCTTCACTTCCGCATTAATTTCATTGGCTGTTAGAACTTGATGGTCTTTTGGTATTATGTTTTGACATTTGGGTTTTTTTCACCGTACATGCAGTTGGGGGGATATTGTTTTTAGTGCTTTTAAGTTTTACACTGAGGATGTGAGTCCTAGTACTCACGAAACGTATACGTATGGTCAAATATGTTGTTTTATTGTGTGTTTAAACGTTGTTTTAAATAATTGTGAAATAATTACAGCTCAGTTATTTAACTGCCGTGGTTCACATAATTGAAATAGCCTCATCTAGGGATAGGCAGGCCATAGCGGTATTTCATACTGGATCGCCTTTTTTTTAATGTTCTCACAGCTATTTTTAAACTTCTTGTGTCATTTATATACAGTGAAACCTCCCTGTGCGACCACCTGTCTGAACAACCATTTTTTTCATGGAACGAAATTTATTCCCATAGGCTCAATACTAATTTTACCTCCATTCAGAGACCATCCCAGTTGAACTCCCTCCATGAGCGACCAATTTCTTTGAAGAAAATGAAACAAATTCCGTTTATTCCTGGTCGCTTGAAGAAGGTTTTATTAGAAAAGTAATTCCGGAGAGCCCATTATTCATCAAACTTCTAAACTAAATTATTTTTTTCATTCCGGTCACTTTTAAGTGACCCCTTTGTGCTTTTTTTTAGGCAATGAATTTAACTTTGATGACAAATTAAAAATGACCGTCAATAAACTCCTCTGCCCTATTCTGTCAGGAAACTCTCAAAGAAATAGAAAAATTAATGATATCGTCATTATTTATTCTCGTCCAAAAACAAATTGCATTTATTTACTGAACTTCGAAAGAACTTGGAAATATAAGTTATAAAAGATAAAACCGTAAAATCAAAGTAAACGTCGATGTATTCATTCTGTAAACTCTGTAGTAATTAACTTATGTAATCAACTTTTGTTTTGATACTTAAATTTTTATATTTTTTTTCCTAAAGCGAAAAATTAATTTTTGTAACATTAATTGTTACCCTTTTTCAAATATTAAAATCTAGATTTAAACATAACCTCCATTAAGAGACCAGCTCTCGGAACGACCAATTTTTATTGAAAAGGTAAGTGGTCGCTTAGGGAGGTTTTACCGTACTTGAGGCGTCACACAATAAGTGTAGTGAACCAAAAATTTCAAAGTAAATCACGTGATCATCTTAATTATAGTTCAAATTTATTATCTTTTGACTACATTTATTTGCGTCTCCTTAAAGAAGCGTTAGAAGGAACAAGATTTGTATCAGAAAAAGAAGTCGGTGAATTTTTTTGTTGCATGATTTATACATGTTCTACTTCTTTTTATTATACAAAAATAATTTTTTTTTAATATGTCGGAAAAAGTGTGCGCATATTAATGAAAGCTACTAGAAAATAACATTGATATAATTTTGGTAAATAATATTTCAAAAATTATCTATTAACAAAAGTGTCTTTTATATTTCAACCGTCTAGATTATTTTTTCAGTTAAAAAAATATATTTCTGCAATAATATAATGCATAATTTGTTGACAACAAAGATGGTTAATAGTATTTAAATTCACTATGACCAGTACGGTGTGCTTTTTAATGTACGGGCGTTTTTGAGGATTGAACATGCTGTTGTGATTGCTTGTATAATATGCGGTCGTTTTGGTATAGGTGGATGCTAATAAATCTTTAATAGCTAAACTGGGCTAAAGTCACTTGAAAACAGATCACTAAAATGAAAATTTTTAATCAATTCTAAAGAAAAATAAGTATTTCCAAAGAAATTGTTTTGAAAAGGCGCACGGAAAATAATTAGGATAAAGTGTATTTCTAGATGCGCACGGAAAATAATTATGATAAAGTGTATTTCTAGATGCGCACGGAAAATAATTATGATAAAGTGTATTTCTAGATGCGCACGGAAAATAATTATGATAAAGTGTATTTCTAGATGCGCACGGAAAATAATTATGATAAAGTGTATTTCTAGATGCGCTCGTAATTATATAAATGCGTACTATAGTCGTCGTCTGGTCCGACCGTCTGTCTGTCCACATATAACAGTGCAAATTTAATGTATATAATCGTTTCAAAATTTTTGTCGAGTTATTTCAAATTTTATGAAAATTGAATCAAAACTTAAAAATATATTAATAACAGTTTTCTTCATTTTATTAAATCCTATCATACGTAATTAATTCATTGATATCCCATGATAGGTAATGATTCTAGGTTACCATGTTGATTACGTCCTATTTAAGATGGGGTCATATTATTTCCGTATTACGGAATTTATTATATACATAAATTTGCATGCATTTTTGCATAAGAGTGCAACAGCTATTGCACCAAGATCTGAATATTTATAAAACTACTTATAGTACGAACGCACCTCATTTGCTCGTTTGACATACAATTTCCGACTTGTTTAAAATTAGAGCGGCATGAAGTACGTAGTTATTTGTGGCCTGTTTTCTTAAACCTATTTTATAGACGTTATTTTTTTTTTTATAGTTTTAATAACAGGATTATGATATGAATTAGGCGGAAAACACTTACAGATCTATAACAGCTTTATTAAACATGCAAAAATATCCACTTTTTCTCTATCATAACCATCTCCTATGTGCAACTTCGGCCAAATTACTGAGGGGTATTGTACCGAATCGTAACCTCTGTTGGGCGTTTTATTATACGAATTCTTTCCAAAATTTTAATAATATATCTAAATCTTTATACTTATATTGTACGTATATCAATGACAAGGATAACTTGATATCTTGATTACGCATTTCTATCACAGGCACCGGGGTGATTTCTTACGTCAGGGAACGTGTCACAACGAACATACTTCTGCGTATTCTCTAAAAATAAACCATTGTTATTCGCTTTTAAAGCAGCGATCTTTCTTTAGTAGCACTTTTGGTTTGGTTTAGTGCCCCACCGTAGTGGAGATTGCTTTGGGGCCTATAGCAGCTATGGCTTTTCGCCTCGAATGATCCTTATTATATACAGAAACAACAACAAGTCACAACAATTTTTATTTCTTGTTCCATTACATATTTATATAACTACAAAGCGACATTCACAAATACATCCATGTCTTACCCGAGAATTCTAACCCGGGCCCCCGCCGTGGCAGCAGCTGTCGCTACTGACCACGCCACTGGGCGACACTTTAGTAGCACTACTTTACCTCTATATTCTAATAAGTTTATTTATTTATTTAATCATAGTTCTTTAATTTTAATTATTTTCTTAAATCACTAAAGATATTTTCAAAATATGGTAATATCTTTAGAGGAGAGGCGGATATTTTTAGTTTGTTCCTGTATAAAGAAAAAACAAGAAAGAAAAAATCATGCGTCAAGCATAGATTATGAAACACTTTCCAACACATTCAGAATAATGTAACAAAACTGCACCGTTTGAAAAATTAAAATATTACGTCTAATTCAACCCTATAGAAACGCATAACACATTTCAAAACCCAATTTCAGCTGTTCCCATCCACAATCGGAAAAGTATCCAAATTTTTTTAGCAGCCTTGCATAGGATATATAGATTTGAATCTATTAACTACATGCTTGCCAAATTTTTTCAGCAGCCTTGCATAGGATATATAGATTTGAATCTATTAACTACATGCTTGCCAAATTTTTTCAGCAGCCTTGCATAGGATATATAGATTTGAATCTATTAACTACATGCTTGCCAAATTTTTTCAGCAGCCTTGCATAGGATATATAGACTTGAATCTATTAACTACATGCTTGCCAAATTTTTTCAGCAGCCTTGCATAGGATATATAGATTTGAATCTATTAACTACATGCTTGCCAAATTTTTTCAGCAGCCCTGCATAGGGTATATAGACTTGAATCTATTAACTACATGCTTGCCAAATTTTTTCAGCAGCCTTGCATAGGATATATAGATTTGAATCTATTAACTACATGCTTGCCAAATTTTTTCAGCAGCCTTGCATAGGATATATAGACTTGAATCTATTAACTACATGCTTGCCAAATTTTTTCAGCAGCCTTGCATAGGATATATAGATTTGAATCTATTAACTACATGCTTGCCAAAATTTAATTCACTTAAGAGATACATGTACTTCAGTTGAAAATTTACCTTGAGCATTTTCCTTTAATAAGGAGAACGGTACGTGAATACTTTTGTGCAGCCCAGTATTTGAGGTATAGAATTTATATATAACGAGTAAGATGCAAAAAATTAAATAAATTGAAAAGCGCATACCGAATTTAAAACCGCACATTCCAGCAATTATGACTCAAAGACAGTACTGTTCTGTAACCGATTTCTTCTGTGTGTCCCTGTAAATGAATAACAAATGCTATGAATGCCCTGTTCTAACGAGATCGTAGTGAAATTCCGTGATTTATATCAGTTTCAATGCATTTGAAATAGCGTAATATCATTAAAATACTCTGCAAACAATTTTCCCCATATGCCATAATGTAATGGAATACTTTTGAGTGTCCCTGTAATTGAACTATTAATCCTACATACTTCATATACAATACCAAACATGCTTGAATGACCTTAAATAACCTTGATCAATTTCATGAAAATCCTAGTATAATTACGGGAGTTAGAGCGTGACAGACGACCAGGCGAACAGACGGACAGACAAACTGAAGTCATAAACACTTTTCAACTATGTTGGAAAGTGTTAAAAACAAATAGTTCTAGATCACGTGAGTATTTGAAGAAAGGCTATAATTTTAGTATCAACGAGCGCATATATACAGCTTGAACTGAATTTACAAAAGAAAATGGATATTTTTTAGAATATGTTAACATAATTTCGGAAAGGATAAACTTCATTTTGAAAATGGTGTAGTTTCTTCAAATTAATATACAGTCGAGCCCCGATTCAACGAATCGCGATTTAATGAATTTCTCGATTTAGCGAATTTTTTTATGGTCCCGGCAAAGATGGAACAAAAATACTTCGATTAAACGAATTTATAATCCCGATTTAACGAATAACTTTCTATGCAAAAAAGGTGAAAAATTTGAGAAATTTTCTAAATATGTTCAGTGTTCCTGATTGTCGATTTTCTGAATACGTATCTTGTGATACAGAAATATCTACATGCAAAAATGTACATTACAGTGAGATTATTAATAGTACTAGTAGCGGATCGAATGTAAAAGATGAAACAGAGATGAAGCATTCAACATTCAAAGAAGCAGTTAGCAGTTTAGATTTTTTGAAACGGAATTTGATGGCTTATAATGTTGATAATACCATTTTCACAGCTTCAGGAAAAAATCGCTAAATAAGTTTAGAATACAAAATTGAAATAAAGCAAACAAACAATTATAAAAAAATATCTTATAATTTATCTACAAAATTTGAATAAATGAGATTTGTTCTTAATTAAAAGGATTGTGATTTATAGCAGTGCATAAAAAAAGAATGAATTTTTATACAATGTATTTTCGTAAAGCAACAAATATTTAAAATTGTTATTAAGGTAAGTGAGCAATATTATTTTTATTTACAGCCATTTATTAACTTGCGCTGTTGTATAAAAAATGCCTTTGATTATCCCGATTTAACGAATAATCTCGATTTAAAACAAAGTTGCTAGTCCCGAACGATTCGTTAAGTCGAGGTTCGACTGTATATATAATGTCTTTATAAAAAGCTTTAAATTGACTAACCGTCCGAGCAACCTGTAGCTTTCACAAAACATCTCTGATTCAAAATTTCATTATACAGTTGAAATAAAATTCAGCATTTTTACCTCCCTAAATGAGGATTGATACTTGAATAACTTTTACGGGGCTACATCAAAAACTCAAAAGGTTATTAATATCACGAATAGTTTTCAATTGGGGAACTGAATACTGATCCTTTAAACGCCGCGTCGTCGCCTGTTTCATTTTTGTTTCGAAATCCATTCGCAGATAACATTTCATTAAAAAAAAAAAAAAAAAAAAAAAAAAAAAAAGACAGATTGCCATGAATTATCTGCATTAGCAAACGAAAATGTTTGTCTCTGTGTCTGTTGGCAGATGCTAGGCTTTCTGATCCTTAATAGACAGGAAATGCACCCGAGACTCGGATTTCGTTATTTTTTTATTCGATTATATTTGCATTTTATTTTTATCCGTTTTTACTTCTTTCTATTTTGAGGCTATTTTTTTAAAGTTTTCAAAAGGAATCTATCTTCAATCTTTTAGTCTAAAGTAGTTAATTTTGCCCTTTTTTCAATTAATTTTATTCACATTTTCTACGGCAATTTTTGGATTTTACGCAATTTTTTGTCACTATTTCAGCACATTTTTCTTTATTAAAGAATTTCTGTGTCTAATCTTTGTCATCCAAAGCTAAATTTTTATATCCACGAGGAAACAGTTTGGAACTGTTTTGTCTTTTTTTTTTATCTCAAAACATATTAATATGCTGGATTTTGGCGTGTTAAAAAAAACTGACTAAAGTGATGCGAAAATTTCGAGCATGGAGAATAAAAACCTGGGATGTTTTTTGCTTGTTCTCACAGGCAAAATCTGTTTCTGTAGTAAGATAGACATGATGTTGAAAAGTTAGCCTACTTCTCCACATCGTCACATTCCATCATACTGGGATTGAATTCCAAAAATAGAACCCTGCAACGCTGAACACACTTGAAGAGAAAAAGCGAAAAACAATTCTCAACTGTCAGTGTAAACAAATTTAAAGTCGTAAATATCATTACTTTTTTTTTTAAGTAGTATCTTGCGAGAAAAAAAAAGTAGTACCCCTAGCTGTACGTACCTCTAAGGGCCTCCACCACTAGGTTCGTTTGTAAATTATATTTAACGTAATTTTACGTATATTTAAGGTAATCCCAAGCAACTGTGATTAACCGCTCGGGAGATCTGTCAGATCTGTTTGTTAAGCAATTTCTGCCAATAAACGGAAATGTACTCAAGATCTTTTGATCTACAGATTTAGTAAACTCTAAGCAATACACAAAAAATTAGTTAAATTTAAAATAATAATAACGATGATAATAATAATAATAATTATTATTATTATAAATATGTTACGAAAAATCGATGAAGTATTCTATGTTAGATCAATAAACTTATCAGCTAATAACGTCACTCTGAGAATGAAGCAACTAAACATAGGCAGCCGACGTTTACCAAGTGATTATGCAAGCCATTGAATCAAAAAAAGAGGAGTTTCTACAAGAAAAGAAGCAATTGCAGCAAAAGTCTTTAGTAATTAAGTACATAAATCACAACAATAGGTAGATATGAGAATTCTTTTCGAGATACACTCAGTTTTAAAGAATTGAACATATTCTATGGAATCAAGCAGCCGGATACTTACAAGGGAACAACTTTTGGTGTTGCTCGCACTTAGCATTGAGACCTGGTGCATTTTAAAGCCCTATATTACGAAGGTTGAGAAACGATAAAACTTTTGTGTTAAAATAATATTTCTTGATTTTTACAGCAGCATAACTTTCTGAAAATGCAATTTCCGAGACCACTTATCGGGCTATAAACTTTGAATTTTTTAAAGAATAGCATTTAAAAATAAAAATTAGTTAATAATAAGTATAAAATATTGAAAAAAGTTTAAAAAATCCTTCAAGAACCCACGAATTTGATTTTGAAAAATTGCAACATTCTATTCACATTTTTGGCGGGGAAACAGTTGGCGATTTTAACACTTTCCAACAAAGTTGAAAAGTGTTTATGACTTCGGTTTGTCTGTCCGTCTTTCCTTCTGTCCGTCTGTCTGTCTGGCCGTCTGTCCGTCTGTATGTCTGTCCGTCTGTACGCGCTCTAACTCTCGTAAATATACTCGGATCGTTCTGAAATTTTTGGATGTTAGTGACCTCTACCATAGCACAAACCCTATTACAAATGAAGTTTGTAGCATGTTTAGTTCATTTACAGGGACAGTCAAACGTTTTCCGTTACATTACGGCCTATGGGAAAAATCATTTAAAATGATTTTTAATGATGTTACATGCTTTCAAACATAATAAAAATGATATGCATTTATCAAGTGCACTAAAATATGCATTTTCTGTACAATATGCGGCCCAAAAAATAGTTATTATTCATTTACAGGGACACACAAAAGAATTCCGTTACCTAATGATATAGGGGTGGAGGGAATTTTTTCCGGCGTATTTTAATTATGTTAAACTATTACATGTATAATGAAATTGATATACGTCGCTAAGGTTTACTATAACTTATTTCATGGATAATACGAAATGCAGAACATTTACAGGGACACACACAAAAGATTTCAGATACTATATTGTACCCGAAGTACTGTAAAGTAGCGATGATTGCTGGAAATGCATTTTTAATTATGTTATGTGCTTTTATGTTTCACTATATTTATGCATTGTGTATGGTGTGTATAAATGCTGTAATTGATATACAGGGCTACTCAAAAGAATTCGTAATGGTTACTGGGTATGGTTGAAATTGCTTAAAGATTGATTTTTAAATGAGTTAGACATTTTTACGCTGAACTGCATTTAGTTTACTAAGAAATGTTTGTAAAACATATATAAAATGACATACAGGGTCACGCAAAGAATTGGACACATGGCCGTCTATAAATGATAATTTCTCGAAATGTGATTCCGGTAGATTTAAGAGTGTTTTACTTTGAGTTAAACTTTAACTAAATAGTGGCGTGTAATAAAGGTACTAGGTTAACTACAGGGTTTTACAAAAGTATACAAGTATGTTTCCATCTATTAGTATAAATTGCTGAAAGAGAAATTTCAACCTGTTATGTATTTTCTTGCTAAACTAAATTTCTCCATTACATAGTATATATATCAACCTACAGATCAAATACAGGGCTGTTCAAAAGAATTGGAACACATATTTGCTATGGACGGTAGCTGCTGAAATCAGTTTTTCAAATGTTTTATGTGTTTTCTAAAATGTTTACTTAGTTCTGTTATATACCTTATTTCCCTAAATAACGAAGTTTTGTTAAAGCATTCAGGAAGTGTTGAAAAGTGTTTCATAATCTATGCTTAACGCATGATTTTTCTTACTTGTTTATTTATTTATTTATTTATTTATTCGGAAGTAGAGCTTTCCGGCAACCCTAAACAAATGCCATAGCTGTTTGTCTTGTGTGAGGAGTGGTTTGTACTTCTGTAGAAATTGTAATGTCCGATCTTATTAGCCACAGTAATTTTTCTAAATTGTGTAAAAATATTAATTTAGTTTACAATTACTTTTACCAAAAAAGACCATTTAATGCAGCAACATTTCATTTTAAGCATTCGAAACTTTATTCCATTCGATTTCAAAAGAAAATAATTTGCTTATTTTGTATTTCATTAAAAAATAATTTTCAATGATAAAGCTTTTATAGAATTATATTTACTGTTTATATATTTATTGTCTGCATAGGGAAAAAAAAGGAAAAACCTAATATCTGTTTCTTATGCTATCAATTATAAAAAAAAATCGCAATCTGATATAATTCTAGTAATATGCACTGTACATTCACTCTTCGGATAAAGCGGGCGGAAAAACTGTAGCGCCATATTTGGCGACATAACTCACTTTTGACGTGAAATAAACAAATAAAAATGTAATAATAAAAAATTAAAAGTATAAAAATGTATATAAAATATGATTTTAACAGAGAAATTTTATCGGTTCTCTAACTTTTATGTATAGGGCTACAAAATGCACCAGGTCTCGTTGCTAGGGGCGAGCAACACCCAAAAGTGGTTCCCTTGTTAAAAATATGCCAGTACACAACTAGAGAAAAATCAGAATTTATATTAAGTAGCTTCGCTACGGTATTGACTTTCGGCTGAAACTGGAGCAGCGGATTTTAAGACAAGAGAAACGAGAAAAAGTTTTATTCTGACCCAGTACAAAGCAATCTATTGGTTAGAGTGTAGTAATACAAAAAACCGCAATGCGCAAGGCTGTAGCCAATAGCAGAACCCAATTTAGTGAACGGAGAAAAGATGCAAAAAGACCCCAAAAAGCGTGCGAATACATCGAAGCGTCCTCCAAAAAAAGCTAATGATAAAAAAAATGATATTCTGAAATCAAATGATTGCAGGGTGGAATAAAATATTGGGTCGTTACAAGGCGAGTTTTGAGTAGGGAAATGCAAAAAAGAATAAAAGGTGCACATTGTAAATGAAAAATAAGAAATGAAAAAACAAATAAATTTAATTAAATGGGATAAGGAATTTAGAATAGATTTAAGATAAGTTAAAAATTAAAAATATATTAGATATATATTTATTCTTATAAAGCTCGTCTGATGAATCCATAAGATATTCATAGTTTATCATATAGGTTCAATTTACTGTGTTTAATTTTTTTATTATCTTTTCCTTTAGTTTTTACGCCATGTGATTTCATTTTAATTATATTTTAATTATATTCTAATATATAGAAGGCAACCATAATTAAACTGACGGTACTCAGAGTGTTCTGTAGCGCGATCTAATTGCGAGAATGGAGCCAAATTTTGTAGGAAGATTAAACAAGACGGGGGACGAAAAATTCCGCAAAAAAATTTAGTTCCAAAAATCACCGCCAGGGGAATATGTGGCGCTGTGTATTCGAAAAAGAGAGTTTAAAAAATAAAGAATCAATACTGAAATAAAATTACCGTTTATTTAACGAATTAAGCAATTTAATCCAAGCTCAAAATGGTAACAGTTTATAAAAAGCTAAAAATTTACATTAACACTGCTAAAGTTTCTTTATCTGCAATTTAACTTACAGAGCCCCAAGAAAGCAACGGCAGAAGAAGAAGTTCTTTATTCAAATTTCACGTTACATCTTTTGGCCCAGTGCCTGCCTGTTTGGCTTTAAAAGGTAATGTGCTACTGTTAGAAGCAATTTCATTGAAAGTTATCTTTCATAATGTTTCCTTCTTTAGTCGAGCGAGCTCTACTAGTCAAATTCTTTTTCCTCAACCAGTGCAATGCGCCAGCCGCTCTTCGTGCTTTTAGAAACCACAAAAAAATGCGTAAAGGTAATGGTCCTTTGTCAGTTAATGGTTTAAAAGCAATGGTTGAGAAGTTTGAGAAAACAGGTTCTCTAAATGTTCAGTCAGGCAGAGGACGAAAACCCGTATCACAGGATACAATCGAAGAAGTGGCAACGGCGATTGTCGATAGAGCACCAGACAATATTGCTACACTTCAGCTCTCGTGCGATAGCTCGGAATCTGGATATGTCTTATTGTACGGTATGGAAAATCCTATGAAAGATTATCCACTTCTATCCGTACAAGATCAGCCGTGTACAAGAGTTACGTCACACCGACCCTGATAAGCGATTGGCTTTTGCTCTTACTTTTCTTGCCAGAATGCAGTTCGATGATGCTTGGCCTTGGAAAATCTTATGGGGAGACGAAGCCTACTTTTACTTGAATGGAACTGTAAATACCCAGAACTGCCAAATTTGGGATAATAAATCACCAAGAGCATTCAAAGAAATTCCTTTGCACTCACCAAATATAACTGTTTGGTGCGGTTTCACAGCAGATATGATCATAGGTCCATTCTTCTATAAGAATATTACTCCGACAGGACCTGTAACTTATTCTGTTACCGGAGACAAATATCCCCAAATGCTAAACAACTTTGTTATTCCAGCACTTTAGCAAAGACATGCCTGTAGAAAAACATTTTCCTGCAAGATGGAGCCCCTCCACATATTGTTTTGCGGGTACAGCAGCTGCTACGACAGAAATTCACAACAAAAAGAGTCATTAGCCGCTGTTTTCCAACTGCATGGCCCCCTCGGTCCCCTGATCTTACACCCTGCGACTTTTGGCTATGGGTCTATCACGGAGGTGGCCAGAACCTGGCTACGTTGAAGGATAACATATCGTGAACTGCTGTTGTAAATGCTGTGCACAGAATGCAATATGTGGTTCACAAAAACGCCGGCCACATCGAACCTGAGTTGGATGTGCTAAATAAACAGTAATTTCATTTCATTATTGATTCTTCTTTTTTGAAACTCTCTTTTCCGAATACACAGCGCCACATATTCCCCTGGCGATGATTTTTGGAACTAATTTTTTTCCCCGAAATCCTTCGTCACCCGTCTTGTTTAATCTTCCTACAAAATTTGGCGCCATTCTTGCAATTAGATCGCGCTACAGAATACTCTGAGTACCGTCAGTTTAATTATGGCCACCTTATATATTCAAATGTAAGAAAATTAGATATTTGATAAAAAAAATGAGCAAAAAATATTTATAAATAATAAATAAATTTTGTGTCAGGAACGAACTTAAAAACGTATAAGTGTAAATGAGTAAAAATGGTAAACTTATAAACGTAAACGATGCCTTATTGCAGATATTTCTTTTCTCAATTGAATGACGTCATCATTAGTTATTTACTATTTCACATAATCGCAGTATTATTGTTTGTTTTTTAATATTTGATTTTTTTTAAAAGTCACTTGACGAAAACTTATGTTTTATTTCAATACATCCTTTCCAAAAACAGAAGAAATGCACTCAAAAAAAAAAAAAATCCAATGTATAAAAAATAATTTTAAGGCTCTTACATTATTTTTTTCCCAAATAAATTTTACGTTAAATATTTTTATTTCTGAAATTTATTCCTTCAAGCATACTTAAACATTTTGTTTTTTAGTAAAACTTTTTATATACGTCTCAGAAAGGTTTTATTTTTGTTTGCACTGCTTTTACTTTATTTTTACTACTATACTACAAATTTGCAAAGCTTTCGTATATTAGAAGAGGGCAAATACCTTTTTTTTGCTTTCTCTTGTAAATGTACACTTGAAAAGATATGCTGCTTTCTACTATTACATTAAGAGAGGCAGCTTTTATCAGAAAACAGTCGTTATTTAATTCTTCTCTTTCTATTTATTTTATGTTTAATGCGTTTTATATTTTCTTATTTTTATTCAAAACCAGAGAAATTTCTTTTACAGCCCTGTAAGTTAAAGAATAAAAACCTTTTAAATACTTACCAGTCGTTGAAAACATTTTTTTAAAATCTACTTTACCCGTAGCTCTTTTTAAGCGTGTTCGTAATTATATAAATACATAACACCTACAGTCGTCGTCTGGTAGGTCCGCCTGTCTGTCTGTCTGTCCCCATATAACAGCACAAAAACTACACAACCAATTTGTTTGAAATTTAACATATATAATCGTTGCAGAATTTTGTCGAGTCGTTTCAAATTTTATGAAAATTGAATCAAAAGGTCATTTACAGAATCACTCTAAATTATTCCGTTACATTATGCTTTATGGGGAAAAATAATTTGCAGTGTATTTTAATAGTGTTGCACAATTTTAAGCGTAATCAAATTTTTACACATTGTTAAGGTGCCCAAGAAGATGGTTACAATGGAATATGTTATGTGTAGCACTTACTGTACGTGTACAGGGGAATTCAAAAGTATTCCGTTATACTATGGTATATGAAGAAAAATCGCTTGCGTCTTATTGTAATGATGTTACTCTCTTACAAATATAACAAAATTGATATGAATTTCCGAGGTGCACTAAAACTTGCTTTGTTATAAATATGTGCAAAGCATTTATCATTTATTTATAGGGTCACACAAAAGAGTTAAGTTTTATAAATGTCTACGGGAAAAAATGTTCGCAGAATATTTTAATTATATTGAACTATTTCAAATATGATGAATGTATATACCGGGTGTCCTAAAAAGGACTGATTGATTTTAAAATTCAATAACTTGTAAACGGTGACAGATATTTAAAAAATTCTTGCAGGAGGGTTATGCATAAGGTCAAAAGTTTTTTTACAGTGATTTTCAATTTTAGTTCGAATTACAAACAATAGATGGCGCTACGATCAATAGAAGCTAAATTCAGGCTCGATTTTTTGTACTTCGTGGCCCGGATAATACATTTCCATCTCCTTTTTCCGCATGGAACAAAAGAAAGGACCAAAAATCGAGCCTGTATTTAGCGACTATTGCTTACAGCGCCATCTATTGTTTGTAATTCGAACTAAAATAGAAAATCACTGTAATAAAACTTTTGACCTTATGCATAAACCTCCTGCAAGAATTTTTTTAATATCTGTCACCGTTTGCAAGTTATTGAATTTTAAAATCAGTCAGTCCTTTTTAGGACACCCGGTACATTGCTGACGTTTACTACAACATACTTACAATAAAATATCATGCACATCGCATTTATCGTTCATTTGCAGGGATACATAAAATATTTCGGGTACAATACTGTATCCAAAGTATTGTCTGTTAGGGACAATTGCTGAACGTGTGTTTTCAGTTATGATATGCATTTTTAATTTAAATAAACTTTAGCTCACTAAGTGGTGTATATAAATTCTATAAATCATATACAGGGCTACACAAAAGAATTTGTAAGTATTACTGAAAATGAGCGTGGATTGCTTAAAGTTGCTTTTTATACATTTTTTTAAAGGTGCGATCGCAAATATTTAAATACGTTGCATCCAAAATGGCCCACTAATCAAATTTTCTCGAACGTGCAACCTAACCCAATGGTCTTCTCGATCCCGAAAACGATAGAATACAAAATTTAATCAAAATCTTTAGAGCCGTTTTCTAGACAAAATTGGCTTGACCCGTAGTGATCCAAAAAGTACCCACTAATCGAAATTTCTCAAACATGTGAACTAACCCAATGATCTTCTCGTGCTCTGAAAAGGTAGAATACAAAATTTTGTTAAAATCGTTCAAGCCATTTTTAGATACAATTAGCTTAACCCTGACCATTGTGACTCAAAATGAAACACTAATCGAATATTCTTGAGCATGCAACCTAGCCCAATGGTATTCGTGTGCCCAAAAATGGTAAAATTCAAAATTTCGTCAAAATCGTTAGAGCCGTTTTCTAGATGAAATTAGCTTGACACGCAGTGACCCAAAATTGACCCACTAATCGAATTTTCTTGAACATGTGACTTAGCCCAATGATCTCCTCGTAATCCAAAACGATTACAAATTTTAATCAAAATCGTTAGAGCCGTTTTTTAGATAAAATGGGCTTGACCCATAGTGATCCAAATATGACCCACTAATCGAAATTTCTCGAGCATGGGACCTAGCCCAATAGTTTTCTCGTTCCTAAAAACGGTTGGATATAAAATTTAATTAAAATCATTTGAGCCGTTTTTTTTTATATAATTAGCTTGACCCTGACCCATTATGACCCACTAATCAAATTTTCTCGAACATGTGACCTAGCCCAATAGTTTTCTCATGCCCGAAAATAGTTAAATACAAAATTTAGTCAAAATCGTTAGAGCCGTTTTTAAGATAAAATTTACATATACACACACACACAATTTTTGCTCATATTATAGTGTAAGATATTTCGTAAAAATCAAAGTGGGATTTTTATACTTGATTAGGAATTAAAGTTTTATATAAACGAAAATTATCATTATTTCAAAGAAGCTGGCATTACCCAAAGCAACATGAAGCAATATTACATTTTAGGGACAGAAATTTGAAGGGAATGATGCGTTAGGAAAACATAATAAACGAAAGAAAAGAATTATTGCACTTAACAGATGTACAGAGGCCTTGATACAATTTACTTATCATTTATAATAAATCACTTAATTAAGGATGAATGATTTCTTAAATTACTGTACTCTAAGATTTACGGTGTTTTAACACCTAGCATACCTTTATTAAAATTTGTTACTGTTCCGTAATGTATTAAAGACATTTTTTATGAGAAAATAAAATCAATTTTTAAAGCAATTTCTGGTCGAAGTTAATAATTTAAATAACTCACAGTTTTAATATTTAAAATTTTTATTTTTATTTAGGAGGCTATATTGTATTTTCGTTTGCAAGAAATAAAAATTAAGATTTGGTAAAATGTTGATCATTTCTTAAACTTCTACACTATCAGAACATTAAAAATTGACGTGTACTGTACGTGCCATTGACGTGCCATGTACTACCACAGAAACAGAAGACCGATATATCTTGTTAACAGCTCGTCGAGACGGAACGGGCAATGCTACTTATCTGCAAATGTAGTTGTTCTTGGCCACAAGACGAACGGTGTCCAGCCAAACTGTCCGAAATAGGCTCATCAAGGTAGTCTCTATGCACGTAAGCCAATGGTCTATATTCCGTTGACCTCAAGCAACTGTGCGGCCCAAAGAAGGTGGACAACTGAACATCGAGTTTGGAGGCAACGTTGTTGGAGTTAAATTCTGTTTACAGACGAGTCCCGATTCAATCTGGATGTGACATCCGATGTGTTTTGGCATGCAGAGAAAGAGGCACTCAAAATAATCCCACATTCATTCGTGAAAGGTCACATTCTAGACGAGGCGGGTTGGGCGTGAATCAGCATAGGTGGACGTACGGGCCTGCATATCATTCGCAATGGCACTTTCATGGCCCGAAGTTATACAGACGAGGTATTGAGACCCCGTGTCGTATTTTAGGTTGCAGCAATCGGTGATAATCTTTTTTTCCATGCATGATAATACCAGACCGCATACAGCTCATCTTGTGGTGAGCATTCTTAAAGTTGAAACAATACAGCATATGGAATAGCCAACATGCTCTCCTGACCTGAATCCGATCGAGCATGTGTGGGACACACTCGGACGACGCATTGCAGAGAGACTGAGGCCTCCACTTATTGTTTGGGACTAGGAGATTGCAATTCTTGAGGAGTGGAACAGTACTCCCTGAAAACGTACCGATAATGTTATCGAATTCATGGAAAATATTTATGCGACAGTTTTATCTATTCGGAGGGACCACATGTCATATTAAGTACCTTGCATCAAACCTAAAAAGTACATTTTTTTGTCATTTACATGTAACCAAATTGTTGCCCTAAACCATTTTTTAATGTTCTACCCATCGTTTCAAAGAATTAAAACTCTCTAGCATTTTTTTTTTTTGCATCTTTTTTTCTGTATTGTACATTGATACACGTGTTACTCTCAATTTTATGGCCATGCATGGCAGTCTCGCACTATTCTCTTCACTTTTTTTCTTGCTCCCCTAAAATTTTTTGAGCAGTGTATATATATATTTGACTTATTTATATACATATATATACAAATACTTTTCATTCTTTATTTGCTCCTTCGTGAATATTTTAGAAGGAAAGTTAATTTATTAAGATCGATTTTGGCAGAGAAATCGCATCCTCTAAATCTAAAAGGAAAATATAAATAAAGAATAAAAGTTGTAATGTATATATTTTTTAAATGCTCTTTAATCAATTACTAGTTTAATCAGTTACTAGTTCATATTAATTAAATTATGATTATACGTTGAGAAATGATAAAAAGAAAATGTTTCATTTTTAAATAATGTTTCATTTTTTTTTCTTTTCTGGTGCCATATCTTAGAAAAGAAACAGAGTAAAAGTTATATATATTTTTAATAAATTTATTAACTTGCGCATTCTACTAAACATAAAAAGAGCAGTGAATTTTCCCTAATTGAGTTCCAAATTAATATATTGTAACGAAAATTTTGAAGGGAAAACATCAACTGCAGCCATGAAGCTAGGCGTGATTTTCGAGATAAGCATTGAATGCTTATAAAAGAGTGTATTTTTAAAAAGGTATTTTTCTTTCATATTGATTTGTTAAAGAATTGGGATAAATTACAACATGCATTTTTAGGCTCCGATATGCTATTTCTTTTAAAAACAATTAAAGTGTCTTCCTTAAAAAATAGCGTTACGTTACAGAAGCCAGCCGTAAAAGGAAGCAAATGTATTAGTGTACTGTTAAATATTGATAATCTCTACTGAAATTTTTTAAACTTCTAAGCATCGCACATTTTCAATTTTTACACCTTCTTATAGGAAAAAAAAGTACTTTTAGCTGCAATTTGTTCAAAAACTGCATCTCTATTTATTTTTGATAGTTTTTTTTTTTTTTTTTTTTTTTTTTTTTTTTTTTGTAGTTTTTAATGCCATTTCTGTAATGATGGCTACTGAAGTTTTCCATTTCTGCAGAAAGTAAAGGGAAAAGAGTTGGAAAATAGTAAATTACTCTATCTTTTTGTTGCCATTTTCTCGTAACAACTGAAAAAAAAATAATTAAAGTACGTGCTATTTTGAAAAAATATAAAGGAATAATTTCTGATAAAATATGGAGCTATTATAAATTATATTTAATTTTAAGTGCTTACATTAATGTTACAAACAAATGAAGGCATATGAATCATTAGATACACATTTTTTTTTTCTTTTTTGGTCGAGTTACTTGAATGACGACATCGCTTTTTGCTGGGTTTGTGTATTATTCCGCGATAGTCACGTCATATGCATACTTTTCATACATGCTTAAAAACTGGGTCGTAAATGCGGAATTCTTCATCAGCTGCAAATGACATCATTTTATATATAATAAAAGCGTGTATACTAATATAATTCAATAATTAATAATAAGCTAGAAGTAAGGGGTAGTTCGGTAGCTTCATCGCCCCGAGCCCTTCCTCGCCGGTTTTCGGTGTCTTTAATTTGTGTAAATTCCCTTTTAAATTTGTCCGGTTTCAATTTTTGATTTTTTTTTAATCTGGCTTTTGCTAGAGAGTCTCTTACTCGGGACGTGGCTGGGTACCTAAGAATCTTGCTTCCACAAAAGAGTCGGAGTAGAGTAGAAGAATAGAGGGCTGCGGAGGAACTTAAAAACTAAAATACTTTAAAAACTGATAATTCTTAAAACTGAAATACGTTTTGTACAATCTATCTCTCTATATATATTTTTTTTTCATCGGAGCGACAGTAAATTCTGAAAAAGCAGAATTCCTGTTTTTCTAGTTTCTAATATTCATTTTTGCACTTTATTAAAACAAACATAATTAGATCATGAAAATAATTCAAAATCACAAAAAGAAGATATTTAGGAAATAGTCCAGTCAAATTGTCAGAAAATTGGGCCGATAGATGCAAAAATTCTGCTAGAAGATTTCATGTTTTTAAAGTGTTTATGGGGATGCTAATAACAGGAATTAATTGTTTCCCAACAAAATATCTCGAGGCTAAACTTTGTGGAGCCAAAAAACCACGAAATTTTCGGACTTTTTTCAGTTTTTTGCCTATAACTCGAAAATTATAAAAATTTTGTGTACCATACTTAATTACAAAAAGAAAGAAAATTAAATTTTCTACAAATTTCCTACAAAAACGTTTTTCTAAACCCATTATTAAGCGCGCTACAACTTTTTGAAAATAGCACATTTTTTTCAACTTCATAGAAAGTAACCTATTTTTCGCCTCCCATCCCTAAAAAAAATTTCTTTTCATCACTAACTGTGGAAATGAAATGCACCTATTGATGAATAAGTAAGAAGGCAAATTTTCAAGAAGGTTAGGCAGAAGGTAGGATTGCCAGATAGTACGTTTTTCTCGTACGTTATACGTTTTTAGTATTTTTTAAGTCTATAGCGCTTTTTAGGTATTAGGTGTACGTTTAAATGTGTCCGCACAACGTTTTCTTCCATTTTTCTACCCCATCCCACTTTTGATAGTTTAAAAAAATATTCTTTTTCAGATTACTTTAAAATTTCACATTTTGCCAAAAATAAGTTATGGATATGCGCATCAAATGTAAAAACGGCTTGTTTTAGATCAGTAATACAAAAATCTTGGGTGAGTTGTGTAATATTAAGTGCGCATTTGCTGTTGAAATAGATCAAGTGAACTCTACCTTATTATAGATAAATATCTACATTATAAAAAAAATTTTTTGTCTAACTGTATCATAAGTTTAGATATTTTGTTTGATTTATTATCACCTTTTATGCTTAACCATTAAACGTTGAGCCTGGTACATTCACGGGCAATTTGTCCGTGATTGTATCGGGCGCGATGATTACAAGGTTAAATACAAATATTTATTTTTGTAGGGGAGTAGTTGCTAAAATTTTCCTAATTATTAAATTGCAGGATGGTCTGATTTATCTTTATTCTTACAATTCAATTACTTTTTCATTCATAATTGGATAAGACTGCAAAATTAGTTTTAAAATGTTAACAGAATAATGCAATACAAATGCAGTTAGAGAATAATCATTAGATCGATTAATTAATAATAACCACTTTTTAAAGAAATTCGTTAACGAAAACATTACTGGCGCATTCAATATAGTTTAGCATGGTACGAAAAAGAACGATAGTGCGATAAAATAAAAACAAACTAGTGTCAATCAAAATCTTCGTTTTTTCTGAGATAAAACTGGCAACCATAGCAGAAGGACGATATCCGGCAACCCTAGCAGAAAGACAGTTACGAAGGGAGGGGGGGTGGCAGGGGATAATAATAGGGAATGCAGTTGGAAGATAGCGGTCACGTGACTTTCCGACGCAGGTGTTCTTTCTTAAAGACTCACCCTTCCCTCTCTACACTGGTCTGGTATCTTACTATTCAGTTTATTGCGCGTCTGCTTCTCGTGCAGTAGTGAAAAATGAGCGAGCCCGATCCAAAATTGTGTTTCGTTTGCCAAACGGCTTCAAATCGTGATACACTTGTGACCCAGAAAGGACTTGCCAAGCTCTTTGAATGTAGCGTTCAACGTCAGAATAATACTCATCAACGTTTTCTGAAAAGTGGCAAGGAAGTTAGAGTACATGAGGATTGCCGAAAAAAATATGTGAATGAGAGAATGATAGCAGCACATGTTCGTCGGGGTGAAGAAGATTCTACACAGACTAATTTGTACCTCCAATCGAGCACTTCTTTCAAGTTTCGAGATAATTGCTTCTTATGTGGAGAAGGTAATCCCGATGACTTCAACGAAAAACAATCAAAAAAGCCCTACGCAAAAAGAAATTTGATTCATAAAGTAATGAAGTTAGAAGCGAAAATTACATTTCTGAAAGCTGCAGAAAAACGTGGGGATGAATGGTCCCAGAAAGTAATTGAACGTATTCAACACGAACCTGACTTGGTAGCTGCAGATGCATGGTATCATAGTTTTTGTCGCATAAAACTATATCAATCTGTAACAGGTGGAGAGAAAAGAGGGCGTCGACCTGCAACATCCGTTGACGAAGCTATGGAAGCTATATTTACTTATATTGAAGCAAAATTTGAGGAATGCCAGTTCTCTTTAGATGAGTTGATGAATCAAATACCACAGTCATTGGAACTTCCTGATTCTCGTACTGTCAAGGCCCGTATAATTCATAAATATGGGGATGCTGTGCTAATTTCTGAAAACATAAAAAAGAAAACAGTACCTCTGTTTCAAAAATGTTGGACACAAAATACTCACTGATCACTGGTATTCGAACAGGAATTTAGATCCTCAGCAGGAACGACTCCGTATTGTGAAAACAGCCTGTGACATAATTGTGGAAGATATAAGGTCACAAATGTATGATGTTACGCAATACCCCCCATCTGATAACTTTCTGTCTGACGCTGAGACCGTTATTCCTGAATCAGTAAAATTGCTTTTTGAAACCATAATTTTGAAACACAAACGTGGTTCAATTGAGAAATGGAAGAAAAAGTGCGTTGCTCTTTCACATGCCCTAATAAGTGCAGTTCGACCAAGGTCATTCTTTTCTTCAATCATGACAGGGATCAGCGCATATTTGTACAGAAAGTTTGGTTCAAAGCATTTGCTCCAAGTTATGTCCGCTTTTGGCTTTGCAGGGTCCTATGAAGATGCTTCCCTTCTTGAATTGTCTACCATTCTGAAGCCTCAGAAAACAAAAGAACGAGATGATGCATTCTGCCAATTTATTTTTGACAATGCGGACTTTAATGTCAACACTCTGGATGGGACTGGTACATTCCATGCAATGGGAGGTATAATGTGTGTTACTCCTCACGACGCCTTGCATCCCGAGAAAAGAATTCAAAAAGTGAAACATCACCCTACAGCTGAAATAGTCAGTCAAGCTGAAAAAATTGATCTACAGACATTTCACAGAACAGATATGAGAGGCTTACAGAATATAAAAATTGAAGATTTTGAAGAACTTTCTCCCATTAATAATGAAATCGTCCCCTCAACGACAGACATAGTATGGCTCTATGGGAATTGGTCAAACATTGAAAACGTTCCTGGGTGGAACGGTTTCATGGAGCAAGTTACATCCAACAGAGAGTATAAATGCTCTAAAATAAAGTACCTCCCATTTATTAACGCCCTTCCTTCACATTATGATACCGTTTTTACCTCGCTATTGGTCGCTGCTGAAAAATGTCGACAATTCAACCAGAAGACATGCTTTGTGACATATGATCAACCTCTCTATTTGAAAGCAAGAGACATAATAGCGAATGAACAGCCAGAATTAAATAACGTGACAGGGAGGCTTGGAGGTTTTCATCTCCTCATGTCTTTCATGGGATCAGGTGGTTTTATCATGGCTGGAAGCGGCCTGAAAGATTTGTTCAGCACAATTTATGCTGAGAATAGTGTAGACAAAATAATGTCTGGCCATGCATATGCTAGGGCTATACGAGCACACCTGTTATCTCATCTTGTTTTGTCTGGCCTAGTGTGGGATCACATTCAACTGACAGAAGACGAACGAGCTGCTATGGAAGACATGATAACATACTGGGATCAATCGACACACCAGGACACCATTTATTACGTTCAAGAAGCTGTAAAAAAATATGGAAAAGCTGTAACTTTACTAGAAAATAAAGGCCCCACAGCGAAGTTATGGATTCTATATCTAAAGATGGTCACAGTCATTAAACAGTTTATCGAAGCGGAACGAACAGGAAACTGGAACCTCCACCTGAGAACTGTGCAAAAAATGCTTCCCTACTTCCATGCTGCGGGACATTTCTTATATGCCAAGTGTGAACATCTGTACTTGCAAGACACGCTGAAGCTGGAAGAAACACTGGATCCTTCCGAATACCGAAAGTTCACAGCTGAAAGCTATTTCACCATACGGCGATCAGATAAGAATTGGTCTGGGACTTGGACTGATATGGCGATTGAACAAACATTAATGAAAACTATGAAGAGCACTGGAGGATTAACGCATGGACGAGGAATGACAGACAGCGTGTTAGCAAGATGGACTCTGGGAATGATTCATATGCAAAACATATGCGATGATATAGATGCATACTATGAAGTAGGCTTTGAAGTTTCTGAACAGCATGTGGATGCCAGAAGTTCCCGCATTGATAGAGACAGTAATGATTCAAAAAAGCTGCGAGATTAGTTGCTAGTGCATCATCCTTTCCCCGAAAATGATTACATAATGTCCATCAGTAGTGGAATTGTTGGAAAGACTGGCGTTAACTGCTATTTGGCTGGAGAAGTAGGACAGGCAGGAGTCAGAAGAATTGTTGGCGAAAATTTCAAGAGTGTGAAATTCAAGAAAAAGGATAAGGTAGTACCTTTAGCTTCTGTTGTCAGTAGTTTAAGATTAGGAAACGTTACAGTTACTTCTGTCCATCCATTGACTCTATTCCAAAGGGTTTGTTTAATGAAGCAGAGTGATGAAGACATGCAGAATCTACTAACTTATGAACTTGCTCCCTATCCGATGTCTTTATTCTCCGACGAAGGGATGAGAAAGGGCACAAAATCTTCGTTTTACAGTGCTTTTATCCCATTAGACAATCTGGATCTTATTGGAAAAGATAAGTTTTTTGTTGTTGACGGAGGGTACCTTCTTCACAAAGTAACTTGGCCTCGAAATGTTTCCTTCAAATTTATTGTTAAAAGTTATATTTCTTACATTCAGAAAAATTTTGGATCACAGGTCGCAGTTGTGTTCGATGGATATCCATCTGAGGGAGAACAGAATGGAACGAAAAGTGCAGAAAGAGCACGTCGATCTAGAATGAACTGACTACTGAAGTCATAGCTGCAGCAGAAATGTTAATCACAGTGCCTCAAGACAAATTTCTAGCCAATGACAGAAACAAGAACCGCTTCATTTCACTGCTTAAAACAGAGCTTCAAAATAACAGAATTCAAGTTGACCAGGCAGAAGAAGACGCTGATGTCATGATTGTTACCTTAGCCATTTCAAGAGCCAAAGCCTTTGAAAGTATAGTAATTGTCGGAGAGGATATTGATATTCTCGCGATCATGACAAGCTTGGGATATCAACACAAAAATCTGTTTTTCCAGAAACCAGGAAGAGGAAGCATCGAAACAAAGTGGTTTTCAACCAATTCTTACAAATACAATCACAACAATGTTCTTTTTCACTCATGCAATCAGTGGATGCGATACAACATCTGCTCTTTTTGGGCAAGGAAAGTCAAAGTTTTGTAACACTTTAAAAAAACATAAGCAGCTTGAGGAAGTATCATGTGTTTTTAATAAACCAGAGTCTACCCGTCAAGAAATCATCAAGGCTGGAGAAAAATTCCTTATTGCACTATACAGTGGATGCGTAGATACCACGCAGACATTGAACAGTTTGAGGTTCCAGTTATTTGCTAAATCAGCCACAAAAAGCAAAGTTCATCTTGCAAGGCTGCCACCGACGCAAGAGGCTGCGCAGCATCATTTCCTAAGATGTTATCATCAGGTACAAGCTTGGCTAGGAAACAACATGCCCCCTGAAGAATGGGGGTGGGTTCGCAGGTCTGACGGTCTTTTTCAGCCAGTTCAAATGTACCAAAACCCAGCACCTGAATCCTTGCTGCATGTTGTCTCATGTAGCTGTAAAAAAGGGTGCACCAAGGCATGCTCTTGCCAAAAATCAGGACTCAAATGCTCGGAAATTTGCAAAAACTGTAACGGGGTCAATTGTGAAAATGTGGATGATATTATTTATGCAGAAGAAGAGGATTATGAAGCTGATACCTGGGAAACCATCGACCATACCAGCAACGTCGATGACTTTAGCAGCCAGGATGATGATGTCGCAACAAGCTCAAAGCAGTTCAAAGCTGTTGGAGATCATGCAGCCTGCTCCTTTGCTTCTCAAGCTGAGGTTGACGAACCAAACTCATCAACCCGCAAGCGGCCCAGACGTTACTAAATCCATTAAAGATGTTACTGTAAGTATTTTTTTACTTACATTCATGCTACCTACATTCATAATACCTACTATTATTGTTCTCACCTTAAGTTGTAAATACAAAAAAAAAATTACAATGTTGTCAATTTTTTACGGTTTTACCATTGTAATTAATCATTATTACTATCATGCAAATACCTGTAATATAAAAAGTTACATTAAAGAGGATAAAATAAATAAAAATGGTGTCAAATGTTGGTATTTGCGATTTTTTCACAAAGTTAGAAAAAAAGTATTATTTTCAGGAAGCTGTAGCGCGCTTAATAATGGATTTAGAAAAAGACTTTTATAATGAAATTTGTAGAAAATTTAATGCTCTTTCTTTTTGTAATTGAGTATGGTACACAAAAAATTTATAATTTTCGAGTTATAAGCAAAAAACTGAAAAAAGTCCGAAAATTTCGTGTTTTTTTGGCTCCACAAAGTTTAGCCTCGAGATATTTTGTTGGGAAACAATTAATTCCTGTTATTAGCATCCCCATAAACAGTTTAAAAACATAAAATCTTCTAGCAGAATTTTTGCATCTATTTTTGACAATTTGACTGGACTAAAAACAAAACATGATTCATCTGTTTTATTAAATAAGAAGAAAACCTTCTTTGTTCAATTATTTTATTTGACATCAAGAAAAACTCTTAGTGGTTAAAAAGCAATTTGAAACGTTAGAAAGAATTAAAGAGAAAATCGACAACAGAAGTAATTTTGATTCAGATCACCAAATATGCTTTCAAGAATGTATTAAATTTATATTCTTTTTTAAATTAGATGAAATTTTAGTACAAACAGGTTTAATTTTCTAAATGTCACTCAATCTGATTTATTACAGACAGTTGGAAGTAAACAAAAATTTTCACGCAATTTCGGTAAGTTACATTTCATGTTTTCTTTCACACCACTTTCTATTTCAATTTAAGGAGACAGTTTATCTTTTCGACAATTTTGTTTATTTTAAAAAATATCGTTCAAATGGTGAACTCACTGCATTTCAATTTTCAACTAAAAGTACATTTTGAAAAAATAACTCCATATTTCATTAACATTTTGAAAAAGTTTTTAAAAAAATTTGAATTTTTTTAAATTCTTACTATTTTTTTAAATATTTATATTTTCGCACAATTTTTTTATTAAGATTTTCAAATGTGTATTACACAAGACTGCGCGTGGATTTTTAGATACATTTAATATAATTTTTTTACTGACGTATATAGCGTAAAATGATTAAATCTAACACAACTTCATATACTTTATATATATATAATTCCAAGGCTAATTCCATGCGCAGATTGATTACATATATAATAAAGAACGTGTACAAAAAAGTATAAATATCTATCTCAAATACGAAAAAAACCTTAGCATTTTTAAAACATGAAAGTGAAGTAAATATAAACATGGAGAAAAATCCATTTAAAGTTTTAATTTGCTTGGTTAATTGCGCTGAGTGTATTAACAAAAGATAACAATATATCGCGATATAATTGCTGTATGGTTAAAAATGAGGTATTAAAATATTCACAATTACACAGACTTGCATTCAATTTTTTTTCGATTTTTTTGACCAATTTTGAGGTAAGCTATTCCCTTTTAAAGTACTAAATAAGTTCAATTTGCCTGTGATTGTCGTTCAAACTCCATTGCCACAAAATGTTTAATTCATTGAACGTAACATCTTTTATAGCAAGAAATCATCATTGTACATTTAAACGCGAATAAGTGTAAAAATAAAAATAATTTTAAAAAACTCTTTTATACCATTCAATGTTTACCTTAAAAATCCAGCCAAAATTCATGACTGCCAACTCATGTTGTTCCAAAAAATTCCACTACAATACGTTAACTACATAGACCCCAATTACAGAAAATTCACCACTTTAATTTACGCCTGTGCAAAGCAACGGTGAATTTTTTTATAAAATTATAATTTTTTCCTCTTTGTTTTTTAAAAAACTCTTTTATACCATTCAATGTTTACCTTAAAAATCCAGCCAAAATTCATGACTGCAACTCATGTTGTTCCAAAAAATTCCACAACAATACGTTAACTTAGCATAGACCCCAATTACAGAAAATTCACCACTTTAATTTACGCCTGTGCAGAGCAACGGTGAAATTATTTATAAAATTATAATTGTTTTCTCTTTGTTTTTTAAGATAATGCACTATGGTAGAAAACAACAAGTTGGAAATTGCTCGTCAAACGTGGCAAATGAGGTGCGTTCGTACTATAACTAGTTTTATAATTATTTTTTGCACCCCATATTGTACTGAATGTATAATTTTTTGCACTTCATAAAGCGCATAGTCTGATACATCATTAAAATGCACTTCCAATATTTTTTTCCCATTCCCCGTAATGTAACGGAACACTTTTGACTGTCCCTGTAATTAAACTATACATCCGATTTTCCTAAAATTTGAAATAGCTCAACAAAATTTTGCAACAATTATATCTTTAAAATTTCAGACCATTCGGAAGGCTGTAATATCATTAAAATGCACTTGAAATAATTTTTCCCATTGGCCGTAATGTAAAGAAAAAATTTTGACTGTCCCTGTAATTAAACTATACATCCGATTTTCCTAAAATTTGAAAGGGCTCGACAAAATTTTGCAGCAGTTATATCTTTAAAATTTCAGATCATTCGGAAGGCTCTAATATCATTAAAATCCACTTGCAATAATTTTTCCCATTGGCCGTAATGTAAAGAAAAATTTTGACTGTCCCTGTAATTAAACTATACATCCGATTTTTCTGAAATTTGAAAGGGCTCGACAAAATTTTGCAACAGTTATATCTTTAAAATTTCAGATCATTCGGAAGGCTCTCATATCATTAAAATGCACTTGCAATAATTTTTCCCATTGGTCGTAATGTAAAGAAAAACTTTTGACTGTCCGTGTAATTAAACTATACATCCGATTTTCCTAAAATTTGAAAGAGCTCGACAAAATTTTGCAACAGTTATATCTTTAAAATTTCAGATCATTCGGAAGGCTCTAATATCATTAAAATGCACTTGCAATAATTTTTCCCATTGGCCGTAATGTAAAGAAAAACTTTTGACTGTCCCTGTAATTAAACTATACATCCGATTTTCATAAAATTTGAAATGGCTCGACAAAATTTTGCAACAATCATATATTTGAAATTTCAGACCATTCGGTTGGGTAGTTTTTGCTCTGTTACATGCGGACAGACGGACGGACGGACGGACTGAACGACGACTATAGGTGCTACGTATTTATATAATTACGAACGCACCTAAAAAGCATTATTTAAACAATCTATTCAGAATTTCTAAATTTCTTTCGCAACGTATAATCCCCAATTTAATTAATATTAAACTATCCTCTTTAATAAAAAGCTAAGCGTTGCTGACGGCTGGCTTTTTCGCTAATCGTTGCCACAGATTAATCTCGGAAAATGAATCATTTGAAGTTAATGAAAAAATTTATAGCTCAAAAAGTATTTGTCAGAAAATTGTTAGATAAACTGCGTTAGGAAGGTAAAAAATTGTATTTTTCTTGATATAAATTTCAAATCTAATGATTATACCGTTTTTCAAATATTGAATTTCAAAAATTACCAAATTTCACAATGGAATACTATAGCGAAACCTTCACGCGTAAAAAGATAATGATAACAGCAATGTTTCCTTACATGTATACTGGATATAACACGAGTCACAAATTATAGTAGCCTTATTATTCTGTTAAAATATAAAATTGAATTATGATGTCACGAGTGCATGATTTTTATTTAATTCTCGACAAATACTAGATGCGCCATTTCTTTTTAGATGTGAATAACACAGGTTAATTCACGTACGACCTTATATTTAAAACGAATGTAGGATTAATGCATGGCTTTTACTAGAGAGCGTGATATCATGAAGGGCTTTTCATGAATTTACATTTTTTTACCAATTTTTTTTTAAAAATCAAAACTACATTTATTTAGGCTTAGGAAGTACTTTTTTTAAATACTGGTATGAAAGCAAATTTTCTCAAGGCTTTCAATACATTAAAAAGGTAGCATATTTGCGCGAGACTCAATACCCGTACGGTGTTTAATTTTAAAATTGATTTTTCTAATAAAACATGTTTAAAACGCCGGGCAACGCCAAGTATTTCAGTTATTGATAAAAGCGTATGTTTTTTAAACACTACAACGAGCGTAATTGGTGTAGTTTGGCGCATAATTCATTCCAAAGTTGATGTAATTCATAGACAGCTGTAATCATAGAAAATGTTTGGCGATATATCACATGCACCCGTCTAACGAAAAAAAAATGGCTTAAAATTAATTTATTAGGTTGTAACGAAAGTTTTCCGCCAAATCACCATTACATAATACTAATTATACTATATATAATTAACTGTAATTTTCACCATTCCGCCAAACCTTCATAGTGCCATATGATACACCACTAGTACCTAAAGCTGTACACTTTATTCGGTGACATTCTGTAGCTGACTTTTTGCAACAGAACTGGATGCAAATGATGGTTTTAATCTGGCAGCGTGATAATTCCATTTCAAACACCTTGTACTTAATGATAACGATATTTTTTTAGAATTTTCACAACACAGTGTTATAAAGCAAGTCTCTTTCTTTCAAATGCCATAAATCGTTTGACAAAATATGAGCAAACACGTAAACGCGAACTGTTTCCAAAGACCGTATTATCTGTGGCGAGAAATATTCGTTACAACCTATTAATTTATAATTATGTTCTAAAAGTATTCAAATGTATTGTTATTGAAAATACACATGTGTCCGTAATTATCATCAGTTTATTATATGAGAAAGTGAGCGAAAAATCGATTAAAAAATTCCATCTTTACATACATGAAACAGTTTAAGTTAAAAAAAAAGGCAATTTAAGAAATTACAACGACCATTTGGAAAATGATTTTTTCAAAGACTAAAATTTAAGACATAAAAAATCGCACGGAGTTGATCATACATTACGTACGCCATGAATTAAACATCAATAGCGTTATTACACGTAAAAATTCCAAACGACAGAAATCGCTTGCAACTCGTACGTATTATCCACCTGAAACTTATGTATTATCCAAGCAGTTCATTGGCTGTTCGGGAAAAGGCTTTTCCATCGTCAGATTTCTTGGAAATCTGACGACCAATTTTAAATTAAATTTATTTCTCAAACTTCTAAACATCCCACAATATTACTTTTTACACCGTCGTATAGAGAAAAAAAATGTACTTTTAAATGCAATTTGTTGGAAAGCTGTATCTCAATTTGTTTATGAGCTATTAATTTTTTTTGTAGTTTTTATTACTTTTTTGCCATAGTGGCAACAGAAGTAATCCATATCTGTTGAAAGTAAAGGGAAATACATATTACTGTATAGACCAATCAGAACACGAATAAAATGCGGATTAAACCAATAAAAACCTTCATATATGCTTTTGATTTCCTACCCTGACGAGAACAATAACCATTTTTCCAAATGGTTAATAATATAGGGTAACAAAAGCGTTGGAATTTCACCGAATATCAATTATTTACTTTTTCTTCATAAATTCTAAAATAAATAAATAAATAAAAATAAAAATAATAGAAATAAACTTTAAAAAAAAATCAGTATGTAGTACAGCAGAAATTTTTGTTTTTCAATTTAAAAAAAAAATATTCGAAATATTATAAAAATATTTCTAAAAATATCACATTATTAAACTAATCAAATAAAGAAACAAAATTATGAAACTGTGATGTCGATGATAAAAAAACTACTAAAAATTTATTAAAGAGAAACGGCATAGAGAAAAGGACTAGTTTTTTTTTTTTTTATCCTGAATTCAAATAATTTTTCCCCTAAGCAAATCAAAAAAGAAAGTATGTAGATGTCTTAATAGTTCTTTTCACATTTCAATAAAATAAAACAACCAACACTTAATTACGTCATGAAAAGAATTCGAAACTTCGGAAAAAGTGTGCTTAAATCAACTCTTATCAAATAAGAAACAACCTTCTTGATCCAATTACTTTATTTGATATTAAGAAATATCTTAGTAGATAAGATTTGCCTGTGAAAGTTAGGCAAAATAAGGAAATGGTAGGAACTGGAAAAAATAATTTTTAATTACATCTGCTATTTTTTTAACGAAAGATGCCACGCGTATTTATTTATTTTTATTCGAATGAGCACACAGAAGCGTAGTTTTTTATGTGTCAGTTATTGTATTTTCTGCTTAAACTAGAAAATTTACGAAAAAGCTACTTTTGCTAATAAACTTCGTAAAATATATTTCCGATTTTGTCTTATATCACTTTCCAATTCTGTTGAAAAATTTAAACGACATCGCTCTGTCATTTGCATAAAAATGCATTGGCACGAATTGTTTAATTTTTTCAAGTACTAAGGGGCAAGGGGATCTGCCCCTTAGTGCTAAGTAAACAGAGTTTTTGCCTCCCGATATTTTTTAACAACGCTGTAAGAAAGTTCTTTTAAATAACACATTTTAAGACCTAAGTAATAAGACCAAATAAGACCTAAGTAATAAGACCAAATAAGACCTAAGTATACAGAATTCTTGTCTCCTGGTATTTTTTAACAACGCTACAAGAAAGTTCTTTTAAATAAGGCATTTTAAATATATCGTTTTAAATCTGATGCCAAAAGTCTGATCACCAAAGTTTTCTTTCTCTGTTTAATATTCACGTGAAAATACTTTTGTTGATAAAAATGAAATATTATTTGCGCTTAGTTAGTTAATACTAAGACCATTAACTAACTACCTTTATTTCTATTTTAAATTCACATTTTCAGCATTTCCAGAGATATCTGCTCCCTACGAGCTATGCTCGCCCCCGTTCAGACACCACAGACTCTAAAAGCACGCTAATTTGATCGGCTTAAAAAATATTTCGGAAAATTGGTTTATAATTTTTTAAAAAATGACGATCTCCCTGTAAACGGGTGTCCATACATTTTCCTTTGATTGTGGAATTTTTAAGAGCAAACTCAGCTACTGTTAAGAGATACAATGGTTGTTTTCTTCTTTGATTAAAAAAATCTGTTAAATTGTTGAAAATAAGCTAATGTAAAATAAATTAAGTAAACAGAGTCTTTGACTCCCGGTATTTTTTTAACAGCGATATAAGAACGTTCTTGTGAATTGGACATTTTAAATGTATCGTTTTAAATCTGATGTAATTTTCACCAAAATTTTCTTACTCTTTTTAATATTCACGTGAAAATACTTTTGTTGTTAGAAATGAAATATTATTTGCGCTATCTTAAAATTCACAACAATAGTTGAAAAGTTCATCTCAAAATATTGAATAAATGTCTCGAGCAAATATATTTTTTTAATTTAAACTATCAATATTATTATTTGGCCATTTTAAATATTACGTAATTTCCTCCATTTATGACTTTTAACACATAATAATGAATTTATTATTTTAAAATTTTCTTTCTCTTTTAAAATTCACGAGTAAATACAGCTTTTATGACGTAATTTTCAATATTTTCCTTTTTTTAACAGTTAATCATTTAATTCTAATTTGAACGGGTTTTTTTTCTGTTTATAATCGCCACGTATAAATAAATTTTTTATTGGAAGGAAATATTATTATTTGCGCTGTTTTTACAATTGGCAGCAATTTAAAATAATACCTTCTTCTTAAGTATGTAAAAAATATCTCTCGAAATGCTTAAAATTTGAATTTAACTCATTAAGGCCGGTTGGCAAGGAAACCTGCCACGTAAGCCGAACAAAACTTTTAAATTTGAATACCAGTATTTTAGTTTGGAAATTTCCACATTTTCTAATCTCAAATTCTGAACAATTAAATAAATCAAAATTATAATGTGGAAAAAACTGCTGTCGAAGAATTAAAAGAAATGTAAAAGAAGCTCGTACTTAATGGGTTAAAATAGAAATAAAAATATCTATAAAAAATTAGTCAAATAAAAAAAAATAAATGCAGTCTGCACACCGGGAACTTCTATAGTATAAAATGATCTAAAAATGATTAACCCTTCACTGCACGATTTTTCCTTTCTTTATGAAAAAAATAATTTGATTACTTTAAGTAGTCACAAATACAAGAAAAATGATAAAAAAAATTCAGTCTTCATGCATATTTTTTAAATATTGATTTTTGTGGTATGTGCCATATGTGTCCCAAAGCACACAATTAGATATTTAAATACTTTTCGTACTAAATGTCGTAGAAAACCCACAATACTTGTGTATTAGATATAGAAAATAGAGTATAATATGTATTAAAATTTTAAAGCAGAGATTTAACCCTTTGAGGTACAAGCAATTGTGTCTGTAATGTTGAATTCTCACCGGAATATTCGAAAAAAAAATATTTTGAAATAAGGAAAAGCAATTTTGACACTTTTTTCCTCAAAAGTTAGAAATATAAAATTTAATTAAATGTTTCTGTTGCAAATATTGATTAAAATTAGGTGGGATATAATATATCCCACCTCCCATCAAGATGTTAAAAATGCGCAAAATGGTAAAAATTGATGTTACAAATTTGTAAATACAGATTGTAATAAGATATGAAGAAGAAAAATGCATAGAAAATTATTTTACAGTAGAATACAGCATCATCAGAAAGCAAATCAAAAGAAAAAGTAATGTAAAAAAGAGCTTTAAGAGCAAAAAAGTTCCAAATGTTCATTTCTGATGAAATTCAAAGTAACAGTTTCTATTTCGATTTATACCTAAGGCTACTCCACATTTTGAACACTTTTATGAAAGTTTTGGGAGTGCAGTTTGGAATTTTACATCACTGTCTGCTTTCCATATAATCCGGCCAATGGCATACTCCATAATCTTATATATTCTACTGGCATTGCATATATATGACCTTTATGATTCTTGGCTATAATTCCCTTTCTACTTCCGACATTCTTGGGCGTTTTCTTTTAGCATTTGTTTTGCTTCCAATCATACAAAGGCAAATTTCAACCTCTTCCCTGAATTTAGCGAAAGGCATTTTTGTTAAGTAATTATTTTTGTTCACTTTTTTATATAAGATCCATGAATTTATCATAACAACATCAAGTAGACGGTAGAAAACTCGAAAGTAATAGCTAAACAGCACCATAGAAGCATCATGAAGCATATTTTATTTCTAAAAATTCTGCTAATCTTGTCAATGATCTCCCATCATCTCCTTTCCTACCTCCAGCGTGGAAATTACTTTTGTAATTCCTTTCCCTTTCTCTTGTTTCTTTTCTTCTTATTTTGAAAAAAAAAGGGGGGGGGGATTTTTTGTTTTTTTCTTGTTTTATTCTTTTATATTTCTTTCTTTATTATTATTATTTATATTTTTTAATTTACTTCTTTTATTTATATTTTTATTTTGTTTATTTCTTTTATTTCCATTTTTTCCCTATCAATTTCTCTTCTATCCTTTTGGCAACACCTTTCTCTTCTGCATTTGCCTCTTTCAGCTAGCGCCATCTGTCGCATTCTTTGCGACATTCTTTACCTTCAGTTCATTTTTGACCTTGTTTGCTTGCGGTCACGTGTTTGCTGTAGCTGATGACGAGCTGTTATGTTTTTAGCTCGAAACGCGTCCTGCACTGTTAAAACTTTTGCAGCATTCTGGCAGGTCATTCGACCGTTTTTTTGAAAAAACGGTTTCATAACCATAATTTAACTATATTCTGACCATAAAATGGCCAATAATATGGTCAGAATAGTGTTAAATTCACGGTTGTGTAATCGTTTTCGGAAAAAACGGTCAAATGACCTGCCAGAATGCTGCAAATTTTTAACAGTGTGTGTATTGTTTTATTTTATGGTGATTTTTTACAAAGTTTTGTTATTTTAATTGCTCGAAAGTAATAATTTTTAAATCTCATTTTATTTCTATATCTGCCTAAATGGCTGTCTAGTAAGCCTACTCCACCCATGTGTTTATTCTATTGTTTTACCACAAAAGGACAAGCTATATCAGTTTTTCGATTCACCTTTTTATCGAATCGAGAAATATTTTCTAAAGGGAGACTTCCAATAAAGATTGAGAAGAAATTAACTGGCTTATTATCCAACCATGTAACACATGATATTTGTGTACAGTTAATGCATACTACTTGTTCTAAACTATATCCCCCCTTTTTTTTTACCTCAGATTCCAAAAGAAGCTTACAATTAGGAATTCTATTGCGTCTCACTGTGCCCAGTGAAAGTATACAGTTCTGTGATAAAAATTCAAGTAATGGTAATGAACTGAAGTAATTATCAAACAAGTAAGAAAAATCATGCGAGCATAAATTATGAAACACTTTCCCACACTTCCTGTATGCTTTAACAAAACTGCGTTATTTAGGGAAATAATGTATATAAAAGAACTAAATAAACATTTTAGAAAACGCAAAAAACATTTGAAAAACTGATTTCAGCAGTTACCATCCCTATCAAATATGTATTCCAATTCTTTTGAACAGCTCTGTATTTGATCTGTAGGTTGATATATATGCTATGTAATGGGGAAATTTAGTTTAGCAAGAAAACAAATAACAGGTCGAAATTTCTCTTTCAGCAATGTATACTAATAGATGGACACATACTTGTATACTTTTGTACAACCCCGTAGTTAACCCAGTACCTTTATTACACGCCACTATTTAGCTAAAGTTTAATTCAAAGTAAAACATTCTTAAAACTACTGGAATCACATTTTCAGAAATTATCATTTATAGGCGGCCATGTATCCAATTCTTTGCGTGACCCTGTATATAATTTTATCAATGTTTTATAATTTTATCTACAAAAATTTCTTAGTAAACAAAATGCAGTTACTCATTTAACAATAACTCATTTGAAAACCACCTTAAGCAATTTACAATCATATATACCTAGTAACCATTACGAATTCTTTTGTGTAGCCCTGTATATGAATTACAGGCATTTATACGCATCATATACAATGCATAAATATAAAGAAACATAAAAGCGCATAACATAATTAAAAATGCATTTCCAACAATCATCGCTACCGTACAACTTCGGATACAATATAGTATCTGAAATCTTTTGTGTATCCCTGTAAATGCTATGCACTTCGTATTATACATGAAATAAGTTATAGTAAACCTCAGCGATGTATATCAATTCCATTATACATGAAATAATTTAACATAATTAAAATACGCCGGAAAAAATTTCCTCCACATATATAACTTTATGTAACGGAATTCTTTTGTGTGGCCCTGTAAATGAATAATATTTATTCTTTGCAGCGCATATTCTACGGAATGCATATTTTAGTGCACTTGATAAATGCATATCAATTTTATTATGTTTGAAAGCATGTAACATCATTAAAAATCATTTTAAACGATTTTTTCCCATAGGGCGTAATGTAACGGAAAACTTTTGACTGCCCCTGTAAATTAACTAATCATGCTACAAACTTCATTTGGATTAGGGTTCGTGCTATGGTAGAGGTCACTAACATCCAAAACTTTCAGAGTGGTCCGAGTATATTTACGGGAGTTAGAACGCGTACAGACGGCCAGACGGACAGACAAACCGAATTCATAAACACTTTTCAACTTTGTTGGAAAGTGTTAAAAACAATTTACGATTTTGATTTCGCGGAATTAACCAACTGAGACGCGCAACAACATTTGATGCAGACCCGAAATCTGGCTCATTTGACGGTCGTATGTCACCATTTTCCTGGTCACTGTATAATTAAATATCATAAGCCAAACTACTTATACCACATAAAACGAAGAATTTAAAGACCCATTTATGTGGTTTATTGGGCAAATACTGTTTCAAAATGCTTCGAGACTTTGTTGCGCTAATTTGTTCATCTATTGACAAACACTCTTCCATGCAACTTGCATAAAGCATTTTCTGATACACTCTATTAGAGGCCTTACTTTGAATAGTCTACCATGGCCCTTCATGGCTCTATGAATTTATTTAGTATTGTCATTAAAGTGTAAAAATTGTCGGATTTTTACCAATCCTTTGACAGACATTGTCTCTTTAATTGTTTTGTTATCTAAAATATCACTCCAGTAATCTCTTGCAGATGCTAAATGTATAAGTGACATTATATAACAAATTCCAGTATAACGTTGAATATCCGTAATGGAAACTTGCAAAGGTTGAGAAGGATCCTTTTATATGCTGTCTATATATGTCTCTTCTGAAATAAGATTCAAAAGTTCAAAGAAAAGGTGAAAAAAGATAGGAAGTCTCCATAGCCATAATTTAAGCACTTAAGGAGTTACTTCCTCTATATTTTATCTGCGCTTCAGGAATTTTCAGATTTTTATTTTTCCAAATTATTTTTTTATATTCGTCTTTCTTTTTTGACTTTTTTTTTATCAACATTGGACCCAGCAGGAATATCTGCAGCATCTGAAAGAATAAAACAATCTTTCTTTAAATTGATTTTTCTCAATCCATACATTCAGTGTTGAATTCGGGGATGGCCCGGGGAGGGGGGAAACATTCGACAGTAACATTCAGATGTGCTCCAGAGATAATTTGAAAATTTGTATCGTTTAAAAATTCAATCATCACACACACACTCCCGGCACATAAAAATGTTCCTCCTGCGTAAAAATGTCTGAATTCAACACTGTTGAATTGTATTTGTTATTTTAAACTTTTATATAGTACTTTTAGAATAATTTAAAATTACTTTAATGTTAAATATAAAAACGTACCTCCTGTTGCAGTTGAATCAATTTATTCGGTTACATTTGTTGTTATCGTGCAGTCAACGTCTGATTCAGATGAAGAAATAACATTTTCAGATTTCTATTTTTAGATGGGTTATATGTTGAATCTTCGCAAATATCATAAGGAAGTCCAAAAGATTCATCATCAGTATCAGATACAAATAATATTGCATTGATTTCCTCTTGCGTTAGCCCTTTGCGCGGCATTTCTCATTCGAACGTATTATGAGCTTTATGCTTTATTTTCCATATATAGCACAAACACAAAAACAAGATTTCAAGCTGGTGTACTGAAATAGTTCAGTTTTAAGCAGCCTAAATAACAAATATGTGATATGTCTAAAATTTTATATTGCGATACTTTCAAGATTTTTTGGTGAAAAAGTTGAAGCAAATTCTACGGTTGTTTACGATGCAGACAGAATTTTTTTTTCCATGAAAATCTAATAGAGACTGATGTACTACCAGCTAGTGAGAAAAACGGTACAAAACTCTTTGCTCGGCTATTTCATGTATTGTTTTACTTTAAATGTGTTCAGGACAGTTAGTTTAGCCCTTTCAACGGCGGTGGTCACACAGCGTGACTACCTAATTTTAATTCCAAAACTGACAAACGGCACGAAGAACAGTTTAATAAAATTTTCCTTTTATAATGAAAGTGTAGAAAGCAGATTTTTATTTTCTGAAAAATTAGATTGTAAATCCTGGTGTCAGTAAATTATTTCATCATTTTACGAACAGAATTTTTCTGCCCCTGAAAGGGTTAAGAGACACCCTTAAGTAGTTTCACGTATAAAAGTTACTTCATGTGACATATCGTCGGTACCATGTCAAACTATTCAATATGAAAACAGTGTTGCCAGTGGGCTACATTTTTAAAATTCAGATTTCTTGATTGGCCCCACTTTTTTAAATAGTAAAATTCGCCTTATTCAACCTTATTTAATGACATATTAATTAAGGTGAAAACAAGGGGAAATTTACCATTTCAGAAAATTCCAATTTACCAATTCAGTTTTCATATTGGATAGTTTGACATGGTACCGACGATATAGCAGAAAGATTGAAAATAAGTCTTATTCAACAAATAGTCCAAAGTAAAAAAATTGAAAAATTATAAAATACTTTATTAACCAGAATAATTATAGAGTTTTTTAAATTAACATTATTTAATGTTTAAAATCCATAAATTACTCTTCATATAATTATTCTGGTATTTGTTCTATTTTGAACTTTTGATTGCTAATTTTTTGAAATTTTAATATCTCATTTTCTTTTTCAATTTTGAACTTATTACTTTATTTTTAGTCTATAACAATATTTTTCCAAAACAAGGCAAAAAAAAAAATTTACAGAGAATAGGCTTAATACAAATTTGGAATCGACCCCCTTAAAAATTGAAATTGCTTTCCCCCTGTTGGATGTACGCCTCACGTTGGGACAACTGGTCTACTATAAAATCATTAGGCATACCAGAACTTTTACACCACATTTGTTTATACTGAGTTTTTACTTTCTAAGAGCAATTTCTTTTCTAATACAAGCAAATAAAAATATTTTTATGGTAAATGTTGTCGCTAACATAATTTAAAATACGCATTTATACTTTACCTCAATCAAAATCTTGTAGGCATAACACATATACACATAATTTTATTCCCATTCTACATAAAAATGATAACTAGCCAAATAAGGTAATCCTAAATCAAATTGCTTTGTCGACAAGTCCTCGTCCGATTCCGCCCTTCGCTAAATGGCTGAAGTAAACTTTTCTGACCACACGTGACTCATACATCACTGGCGCCTTTTCCTGATGGTTGAATATTACAATGACTGTGAACTTGAGGTCTCCTAGTTTAATACCTAAAGTACATGTTTTTCTGTAATTCAATGGTGCAATCACAGACTACTATTCGTTATATTGTCTGTGGTGACAATCTCTTTCGAAAAAAAGGCAAAAGGACCAAAGTAAATTACCATACCATTCCATATTTACCTTTTGTCCTCCCGTAAGGGACGACTCATCATAAATCCCATAGTCCGCATAAGTCAATGCAGTGCCTAAATGTAGAACAAAATTCTTTCTTTTAAAGTTTGTTTTTGCTATCCACTGGTTGGATGTGTAGATTTTTTGTTCACTGGTGCATATCAAATTTAGACACCCCAATCTGTATAAAATCTGTTCCAGATTCTCCAAGAAAAGAAAATTAACTCTGTTGTGTGATGCACTAGAAATTTCTTTTTACGTCAGATTTCTCTTCCAAATTCTTATCAGATTATATATATTTTTGTGCAAGTAAAGGTCGGGTGTCACCCCATAGAGGGTGACACCCGGGGTGGACCGTAACCCACGCCCCGCCCCCAGCTACGCCATTGTACAAAAGTATTTGGCTATAGAAGAAAATGAGCAATAATTGAACTATTGAAGCTTACAAACAATCATAGCTAGATGCGCGTTTTCAGTTGTGGTAATGCGCTTTTAAATTTAACTATTTTTAAATACTTGGCGTGTATAATTTCCATAGATCATATACAAGATCGCATTAATTTCTCAACATCCGTTTATTGGCGGAAATTGTTAAGAAATCTTCAACTGAACTAACTTTTAGCATACTATGTACTGGTACGCATACATATCTGTAGATCATATACAGGGATGCAAAAAAAATATATATCGTATGTTTTAACGACTCTTCGTTGTAATAGCAGAAATCGGGTTTTCAAATGCGTTATGCGTTTTGTAAATTGTTCAGTTAGACGTCATCATTCACCTTACTAAACTGTGAAATTTTATTATAGTATTCTGAATGTGTTAGAAAGTGTTTCATAATATATGCTGTACGCATGATTTTTCGTTCTTGTTTATTTTGCTGTCCATATTTTCTTATTTTACTGAAAACCAGAGATTAATGCTAAGTGGGTGGATGTAAGTGTATAAGTAAAGGGAACAATTATTAGTAAAACAATTATTAGTCTTAACTGCTCTAACGCAAAAATAAAATCTGGCAATAAGTCAGCTATTTTTATTCCTGTTAAAATTTTAAAATATAAATGTATTTTGAAAGAAGATTTTTTAGCCATTTTACATTACTGCACGAAAACAAATTGTTCTTCAAGTACAAATATGCATCCAAAATTTATAATTCCCTACATAATCAATTTAAATTGAAAAAGGTCTTAACAAAGGAGCGGGGCATAAACATGCAAATTAAACAAATTTCTGATATCTGATTGAGTTTCAAAATTAATAGGTTATTGGAACCTCTTATCAAGCTGGTGTGTAACGATGGAACCTGCTAACAGAAAGTAGCTGTTTTTCAAATCTTTAGTTATTTTTACTCTTGTTAAAATTTAAAAATATAAATATATTGTTAAAATTTAAAATATATAAATATATCTAAAAAAAAAGATTTTTTAGACATCTTACATTATTGCACAAAAATGCGTAGGAAGAAAGTCATTCTTTTGTGAAAATCTGATTATGAATTATTAACTCGGAATTCCTAGGCATCTAGTTAATGCACATTCTATCAAAAGAGGATTTTCGTGATGAGAATTCTCTATTATAAAATATAGTTCGGGCTGATATTTTACGATGTTCTTCATTTCACAGTTGAATAAATTAGCACATATAAACCAAGTCACTGAATACAAAATCAGCTTCGTTATACAAGCTGTATTTATAAAATCAAATTATTGGCTATTATATTGTATAAAATAGTATTTTAAATAAGTTTATGGCGTAATATTGTTTTTATATGATTTTACAATAGGAGGAAGGAAATAAACCTTTTTAAAAATGTCCCTTTTTTTACTCTTTTTTTTTTTTTTTTTTTTTTTTTGAGAATTGAGCAATGCAAGTACTTTACGATGATCAGTTTTGCCAGTTTAGCGAGAGTTTTTTATTGTTGTTGTTGCTTGTTTGTTTTGTTTTTGTTGTTATTGTTCAGAAATCTACCCCTATTTCCGAATAGTAATGTTCGCCTTATTTAATCTAAATAAGATGAAGATTACTAGCCGGAAAAGGTGTCAGATTTTTTAATGAAAAAAAAAAAATCCGCTAAATTTGCAACATTCACGAAATATTTCTTTAACACTTTTCAATGCCATTGAAATTATTTAGTTTAGTTTATTTATATTGTCTAATATTAATCTATAAGTTAATTTTCCACAACAAGTAATCAGATGCCGTACTAAACAAAAGGTACTGTTTTTGCCATCTTTTCCTACCATTTTGCTTCGCATCGCATCACATGCAGGGGTTGTACTTGTCCTGAAATTTTGCGACTGGGAAATTCTTCGGTACCAGTACTTTCTTGTGGAAAAATCTCTTCTTAACTAAAGCAAAATTTCGCATGTTTAACCTAGATTTATTTTTCTATAAACAAATAGTGATATATATCCTGAAAAAATCCCTTAAGCGTACGACCCCTGCACATGCGATAAGAATGCTTTGGAAATATTTTTATACAGCCTGCATGGCTGAAAGGTACAGTAGAACCTTGATTATCCGAAGTAACTTGGATCGACCATTTTTCGGAAAATCGAAATTTTCGGATGATCGAGAATGCCTCAATTTTAAGAATAAGGAGAAATATATGCGTTATTTCTTATTATGGTAACAAGTGCTTAATAAAAATTGCTCAATAACAAAATAGAAAGAAGAATAAATTACCTCAGTTTTAATTTTGAAATTAAGTACCTTTTGCATATTTCACAAGGGTTTGAAACAATGTTTTATTTGTCGCAGTTTCGATTGCCTTTGCTTTGAAATACTATCACGAAGTTTTTTGATATCATTAGTTCACGAGTATCACAGTCTTTCTGCTGCTCCAGCCATGCCAGACCTTTTGTAAAACATTCAAAAGCTTCAGAATTGCTAAGTTGTTCGTTTTGTTCGTTCCACTCCGGAGCTTACGGGAGCTTAAATGAAATTCAAAGGAACTCTAAGAAAGGGGATCGAAAATAGTTATATGTACTCGTAGTTCGGAATGGAACGCTTGCACACAAGGAATATGATAAAGAAAAAGGAAAAGGAATATGATATTAAAAAGAAAAAAAAAGTTTTGAAAATGGATTTTGCATACAATGAATGTGATACTAACGGGGAAAAAAAACTTCAACTAGTTGGATGTGCCAATCCCAAAACTTTCTTCTATCTTATACATCTTAATATTTCAAAACCTAATTACACATGTTAATACTTCAATATTATTAGTTCAATACTATACTAACTTTGATTTTCATCTTAATTTTCTGCCCCAGTCAATTAAACGTACTAAAAATGAGTTAATCTATATCATGATATTTGCTAAAATTATTAATTTTTCCTTATTCTGTTGTTATCAGGTGTTTGCGAATAGCCGGCTTAGCAGAAACCGAGTACCCGCCGCTGCACGAGCCGCCGATGCACAATAGAACAACGAAAAATCAAGAAAAGTATACAAAAATCGCTATCACAGAGCCCCTTTACCGCACAATGTTTCAAAATTCAAGGAGGACCTGTTGGCCAAATCCAAAAACATGCACAAAAAATTTTGGTTCAATTGTATGCACAATTTTATACACTGTTCGATGTTACAGGAATGAAAATGGCACAGCGATCGCAATTCTAGCGCCCCCTTCTGGCAGAATTTTTCTAAGTTCAGGAAGGACATGCTTGCCATAGCCAGAAACATACACAAAAAATTTGGTTCAATTATATGCATAACTTCATACACTTTTCGATGTTACAATAATGAAAATGGTACAGACATAGCAATTATAGCCCCCCCTACCGGCAGAATTTTTCCAAATTCAGGGAGGACCTTCGTGCCATGACCATAAACAAACACAAAAAATTTGGTTCAATTCTATGCATAACTTCATACACTTTTCCATGGTACAATATTCAGAATGACACAAAAATCGAAGAAAAATCGCTATTACAGCGCCCCCTACCGGCGATTTTTTTACAAATTAAGGAAGGATCTCCTTGCCATAGCCAAGAACTTAAAAAAATTTTTTGGTTCAATTCTATGCATAACTTCATACACTTTTCGATGGCACAATATTCAAAATCGCTATTACAGCGCCCCCTACCGGCGAATTTTTTCAAAATTCAGGGAGGACCTGCTTGCCACAGCCAAAAAAGTAAAATAAAAATTTGGTTCTGTTCTATGCATAAATTCATACACTTTTGGATGGTACAATATTCAAAATCGCACAAAAAGGCGATTTTTTTCAAAATTCAAGGAGGACCTGCTTGCCATATCCAAAAACTTAAAATAAAAATTTGGTCAAATTCTATGCATAATTTCATACACTTTTTGATGGTACAATATTCAAAATCGCACAAAAATCGCTATTACAGCGCTCCCTACCGGCGATTTTTTTTCCAAATTCAGGGAGGACCTGCTTGCCATAGCCGAAAACTTAAAATAAAAATTTGGTTCAATTCTATGCAGAACCTCATACACTTTTGGATGGTACAATATTCAAAATCGCACAAAATTCGCTATTACAGCGCCCCCTACCGGCGAATTTTTCCCAAATTCATGGAGGACCTGCTTGCCATAGCCAAAAACTTAAAATAAAAATTTGGTTCAATTCTATACATAACTTCATACACTTTTTGATGGAACAATGGCGACAGACAGACGGACACACGGACAGACAGACATTTTCTATAAATATGTTTTTTGGAATCTCTGACCCCTAAAACGTGTAAATCCGTCGAAAACCGGAAGTCGAAAAAAATTTCGATTACAATACTTTCTTCCATTGAAGATAGAAGAAAGTAAAAATGGATCTCGGTTGACCGATAGTTTCGGTTAAAAGAGTTTCGGATAAAAGAGGTTCTACTGTATTTACAAAATAGTCATTAATCATTTTATGAAAGTTTTGCTACAAATTACAAACTTTTGATTCCCAATAATCTACTTAGTTTATAAACTATCAAAAGTGACCAGAATATCTTAGTAACCAGAATTTTCCTTTATAAAAAATTTCATAGACTGCTCCTTTTCTTTAGTTAAAAATACAAGAATAAACAGGTAACTCTGAATACAAAATCAACCTCGCTATACAACAGTGTTGCCAGATGGGCTACTTTTTTTAAAAATCAGATTCTTGATTGGCAATCGGCACCACTTTTTTGAAATCGTAAAGTGCGCCTTATTCAATGGCATATCAATTAAGGCTAAAACAAAGGAAATTTTACTGTTTCAAAGAAGTGGTGCCAATCAAGAAATCTGAATTAAAAAAAAGTAGCTCACTGGCAACACTGCTACACAAAACAACACTATACTGATTATTACAGTTTATGCTACGGTATTTTATGAATATTTTGTCAAATAACTGGGATTACAAAATGCGTAAGATATAATTAAATTCGGGTAAGGACAAACTCTTTAAGTTAAAACCAAGCAATGTAAAAACTAAATTTAAAGTAAAAATAAAAAATAAAAAAGTTAAATTGAAATAAAACCCAAAGAGTTAAATAAAGACAGTGTAGTATAGCGTTCCGTTTAACTTAGAATATATATCCGTATGTATCTGCATAAAACTCTAAAGAAGGTGTCTAATGCTCCAAATAGTAAAAGAAAACGGAAAAAAATTAACTCAAAAGTTATTAACTTTTAAAATCAAACAATACAGTCATTCAGGGTAACTTTGAACTATGGGGTGTAACTTTGCACCACCTCATAATTTTCAATATTTTGGACTCCAAAAGACTAAATAAACTCCAGCACTGTGCTCTGTTGGTAAGGTTCTAAACTGGGATTTCTACTCTTTATTTTAGAAAATAAATTAGCAACATTATGCGCAATTAATTGCATCATCTAGCTGTTTTTGTGAAGTCCTGTTTTCAAGTTAATTTTGAATGCTGTTTTGAAGTTGTTGTAATCCAATTAAATTTTCATAGTAAGTAACAATATCCTCATTTATCAGACATATTATTATCTAAATGTTGTAAATGTGTTAATATTTTGTGATTATTTATTCATTAATAATTAATAAAATGTAAAATATGAAGGCACTAACATTTTACCACATTTTCAGGGTAACTTTGAGCTGGCACAAAGTTATACTGATGTTTATAATTTACTGATTATAGGTGCTACTGTCAAAATTTTTCCGTATTTGCACGTATATTTTATATAAATGTTGAAAGTGCGCTCTAGATATAACATGTAAATATTTTCACAAATATGTGTAAAATACATAGAATTCATTTAACGGCGTTATTCGGAGCGGAGCTATTCAAATTTGACATTTCATGCATTCGACATTTTTTATTCTTGTTTGAATAATACTAGTACTAGCATGTATTACTGTAACTATGGATATATTATTGAGTTAAAATATTGAAAATTGTTTTTAACTGCATTTTAATGTTTTATCTGAACAATAAACAGTTTTTTTTTTTCTAAATATTCATGGTTCTCTTATTCCACTTTTCTTATGCATGATATTTGTTGTAATATCATAAATTATACAAATCTTGTGATGTTGGGAAATGTAAATTCGGAGTCTTTACATATCTGAAAACATTTTTGGGGGTTCAAATTTGTCCTAACTATAATACTTTTTTTATAATGAATTATTTTAGATAATATTTATCATGTAGTGCAAAGTTACCCTAAATAGCTGGGTAACTTTGAACCAGGTTAAAAATTCATTTTTTATTACTTTTATCATTATTATGCCTTAATTTTTGATAGTCATACAATAATTTAGGATCATTTCTTCAATATTATGCCCCTAGCTGCAACAATATTATTAAAATAAGAGTGTGGCATATGAAAATAGAGAAAAGGCGGATCAAAGTTACCCTGAATGACTGTTGGTGCCACCTACATAACTTCAGTTCGTCTATCTGTCCGCCGTTAATATTTTTAAAACGCTAAATTATAACACTGCATAAAAAAAAAGATAAGAAATATTGCAGTTCTACGAAAAATTGCTTCATTAACTATTTTCCTAAAATCTGTTTATGAATTATTAACTCTGCATTCCCGAACTCTCGTTATGAATTATTAACTCTGCATTCACAAACATGTACTCTGCTCTATATATACTCATTCTAAAGAGGAAATTCGTGACGAGAATTTCCCATTATAAAAAAGGGTGAGTTAGATGTATTTTCTAGGGTATTCTTTATCCAGGGCTTGATTACGAACGGGGCACACTCACACCAATAAATTTTAAAAGAAATGTTCTACTTATCTAGACGACGTATTAATGTAAAATGTCTAACATAAATGAGGCGAAATTTTCTGTTTCTTTTTACTGGTGGGATTATGCCCCGTTGGTAATCAGGCGCTGTCTTTATTTTTTAGATGAGTAAATAAACTTATTATTAAAGTGACAGAATTCAAAAAACGTCATTTTTGGGACATTAATATGAGTTAATCATAAACGTATTTTCCAATCTGTCATTAAAAGCACATTTAAATATCTTAAAAAAATGACTGAATCAGAATAATTTTATCATTTTTCTCTTATGACTTTATATTACAAATCTTCAAATAATTGAGTGCGATGTAGATCATTATAAAAAGTAAAAGAACATTTTTTTACTCTAGACATAAAATTTTGTATTATTTTGTATATACCAAAAAAAAAAAAAAAAAAAAATAGTTTAAACCAAAAATAAATAAAAAATCCCTGCCGGCTCGGCACGGGTAGATTTAGAAGTTAAGTACTAATTTCGACAACAAAAATTACGTCAAGATTAGCTACCCAGTTGTCTGGCGCTTTTGATGAGTTTCTAATTTCCTTTTTCTGAAAGAGTTAGTTTTATCAGAATCATGCTAATTCGATATTTTTCGTCTACAAACCCCTTCCCCCTCTTATTTATTTAGATTTTTATTTATATATATATATATATATATATATATATATATATATTCTGTAAGAGTTAGTACTATCAAAAACTTGAGCGTATAAAAGTTGTAGATAATATTAAGAAGATGTATAATAAATTTAAGTGGAGTTGATATCTTGAGAATTGACGAAATTATGATTTTGTTTCTTCTTAAAACCCTATTCTTTGCGCCCTTTCAGCCCATTTTTAATGATGTCAAAATTCTGTCATACATAAATTTTGTCCCTTTTCCTATAAGTAATAATAACTTTAAACTGATTTGATATGTATCATAATTAAGAAGTTATGGGGGTTTTTTCACATAAACCCTCCCCACTTCCACCCCCTTGGGCAGATTTTGTCCATTTGCAATCCCCGCCGAGATATTAGCCATCTCAGTATTTTCTGGTGAGTTTGAAGACATAAATGACATAAATGGTGAGTTTGAAGTGCATAATTGCGACTTTTATCGTGTAGACAAAATTTAGTACATAAATACATATACATGGGTGATTTGGGGTTCATGGGGTCATATAATAAAAAGTTGTGAAGGAATTTTTCAAAAGGCGCACTATGGTAACGACTGCAATAGGTAGTATTTCTTATGAAATCTACCTAAAACAGATTTAAACCCCAAAAAACGTGGTTTTGGGGAGATTTTTAATTTTAAAAAACCCTATTTTTTTACAATCTTGATTAAAGCTATGTTTTTTTGGATCACAAAAATGCCTTGATTGAGTTTGGGTCCATCCAATGTATTTCATTATAAAAGACACATTTCAAACATGTGAATTTTGGGAAGATATAAATTAAAGCTTGTCACGTCAATTTAACATTACCATCCTAAAATTTTGATCTCTTCTAACTCTATAAATATTTGTGAAAATGTACACAAACTATACATTTTTCCCGGCTGCTTTCATTCAAAAAAAGAATTAAGTAACGTGTCAAAAGTCTGTGTTACCTTTGGAAACATGAAAGTTCGTGCATTTTTACTTTCTTCTATTTTTACGAGAAAGTATTGAATTCGTGAAAATCTTCAACTTCCGGTTTTCGACGGATTTACACGTTTTAGAAGTCAGATATTCCGAAAAACATGTTTTTACAAAATGTCTGTCTGTGGGTCTGTGACTGTCTGTCTGTATGTGACACAAATTTTGTGGGCACTCTATCGCTGCTAATGCTGCATTTTTTACGATTTTTGTAATAGCTCTATCTCAAGAACTAATGAACAGATTTTCATCAAACTTCAGATTCAATTAGTCCTTGATATGCATTGGTGCTGATTACGTTTCAGTGTAAATCTCCCAACAGGTGTCGCTGCTATGCTGCACTGTTCACGATTTCCGATTATCTCAAGAACTAGTGCACGAATTTTCATCAAACATCATATTTAGGTATACATTGATAAATATTGGTGCTGATTATGTTTTGGTGTAAATCGCCCAATAGGTGTCGCTGCTATGCTGCATTTTTCTCGATTTCCGCAATAGCTCTATCTCATGAACTAATGCACGAATTTTCATCAAATTTCGCATTCAGTTAGAGGTTGACACAAGTTGTTGCTGATAAAGTTTTGGTGTTAATCGCCCAATAGGTGGCACTGCTATGCTGGATTTTTCGCGATTTTCGCAATAGTTTTATCTCAAAAACTAATGCTCGGATTTTCATCAAATTTGAGATTCAGAGACGTTGACATGAGTCGTTGCTGATTAGCTTTTAGTGTAAATCACCCAGCAGGTGAAATTTCTGTGCTGCATTTTGCAGCATTTACACGATTTTAGCTCACGAACTAATGCACGGAATTCCATATCTTTATAATTCTCATGATGGATATAGATTGCCATTTATTTTTGGCACTGTGGTAGCGATTTTTTCAAGCATTAATATGTATGAGATAGAAGAAAGTTTTGGGATTGGCACATCCGACTAGTTTCAAATGTAAACGTAGTCTTAAGACAAAGGGAACTACAGACGTGTGAAAATTATTAGAATAATTTTGAAATTTACATTAAAAACTTGTTGTATTAATGAAATATTTAAAAAATATTTATACATTTAATATTTAGTGTACACCCCCTTGTTTTTTATTAAAGAAATGATGGCATACTTGTCTTGGCATACTTTGTATGAGTTTTTGACAATTAATTTTTATTTCGTTATCATGATGCCAAATTTGGATGAGTCTTTCTATCACCACTCTTGTTTGTGATGTTGCATTCCTTTAATTTTTTCTTTATAGTGGCCCAAAGTTTCTGTATGGGGTTCATATCTGGACTGTTTCCAGGCCATGGAAGTGTTTTCTTTAAATAAATTAAAGAAATGCGACATCACAAACAAGAATATTCTGATAGAAAAAATCATCCAAATTTGGCATCATGGCAACGAAATACAAATGAATTGCCAAAAACTCATGCAAAGTATGCCAAGACATATTGAATCTTTAATAAAAAAACAAGGGGATGCACACTAAATATTAAATGTATCAATATTTTTTAAATGTATTATTTCTTTAATATAACAAGATTTTAATGTAAATTTTACAATTATTCTAATAATTTTCACACGTCTGTATATACAATTATAATGCACTTTATATAAATTAAAGATGTACTTTATTTTGAATTTTGCATTAAATAGAACTGAAGTAATAACCATCGTTCGGCTTTTCTTTTCTGTTGGGGAGAGGGTATTTATTGTACTAATCCATCTTTTAGAAAACGCAATCAACATTGATATTTTATGTAGATTTTTTGAAATAGTAAAACCCTAATATCGAGCAATACACCTTACTCAATTAGGCTAATGTTAGACGAACGTCTACTGCACGTTTTTTCCCTTTCTACAGCCTTCCTACCACTTCGCTGCCATGTGTTTTTTTTTTTTCATGTTGAAACAAAAAGCGTGCAAATAGAATTTCGTCTGACATTAGCCTTAGAGTAATTTTTAAAAAATGTTATTTGAAATTTGAACAAGCCAGTCAGAATATTTATTTTATAAAGGGAAAGGAGGAGATTACTATGTGATTGTATAACCATGTTTCCTGAAAAATTAAAAAGACTTGAAAACACGAAATACGAATTATTACCACGAAATTATAAATAACTTATCACCAGTAACCAGTAAAGTTTCTGAAAATTATTATGAATTTTTATAAAATATTGATAAGTAAAAATGCTCCATAGAATCTTGATGAGCAAAACACAAAAATGTTAATAAAATAGAATATGCAATGCATGTTTTAAAAATGTCTTTATGAAATTTTATGACTTACACGTGCGTGTATGTTTATTTAAAAAATAAACTCAAGTTCAGCAGAATTTTTAAAGGTGTAATAATGTTTACCCTAATTTCCATGCTATGAAATTAATTAATAAAACATTGTCAGAACTCGAAGCTCACTAATTAATTTTTAATTTTAGATTATATGATGTTTTTGTAACCTTTATATATATCCGTGCTAGGTTAATTAAACTTAATTTTTAACTTTTATATTCTATTCAACTTTAACATTTCGACTGCTTTAAGCGAATTTGCTGAGTAAGCTTTCGTTAAGAGGATTCTAACTTTAGCCAGCAGCAAAATTAATGTATTCGAAGAAAAGTTTTTAAAAGAAATTAATAATTTAAGAAGATTAGTGTTTTCTCGTTAAACAACACATGCAATAAATAGTATTGCCAAGGATAAATAGGAAAGTATAGATTCTGTCATATTCTTCAAAAGTAATAGTTTTCTCCGATTTTTTTTTTTTTTTTAGTTATATACACATTTTGTTTTAATGTGAGATCATAAATTTACAGTCGTTATATTCCTCCTCATATCATTTATTCCATTGAATCCCTCAAAAGAAAAAAAAAGAAGTCCTACTTAAACCACAATTTTTAAATAACTTTACATGTATATCAATTACAATAAATGTAATTCTCTTTCGTTAATTATATTAATCCACTACTTTTTCCGAAAAAAAAAATCACACCACTATTTTCGAAAAGTAATACTCGTCTTATTTAATGACAGAAATTCTTTGATTAATTAAGGTGAAGATACATATATATATTTTAAAGTAGAAACTCTGCGGGCTACAGGCCGCGTACTAGAGATGAAACGGACTCAGCCCAAGTCCGTGAGCCCAAGCCCGAGCTCGAAACAGGCGATTTTTATGGGAAAGCGTCTGCACCGAGCGTGTGTAGCACATCCGGTATACGCTGTCGAAGGCAGTGGGGGACCTCAACTCTAGGTTAGTTTGGATAAATTTTTATTTAAAAATATATAATCATAAAAATCCGAGGGTGTACGCAGCCGAAGTCAGTGGTGCCCCCCCCCCCCCCCCGCAGTAAGTAAGACCGTTTAGTAAGATTTTCGTTTAAATATCTAAAATCACTCAGTAATTTTAGGCATATTTAAGGTTATTATCACGGGTACGGAAAACACCGGGCGGATCCCCGTACCCGTACCAGGTAGTACAATATTTTACGAATTGAGAAATGTATAAAAATCAAAATACTAATTTAGTTATGAATGATATATTTTTACTTTTTTTTTTTTTTTTCGGAAATTGTTATTCGAGTTAAACAAAATTATTTAATAATTACATATTTTATTTTTTGTTTTAATGTTTATATTATATACATTGCAAGTCATTTTCCCTCAGGAAGATTATTAATCTTATGTACTCAGTTATAACCTCTGGGGGAGCATCGCGTATCTAACAACAAATAGGAGTTTCTTCCTCACAGGACTAATCAATCATATTATGCAAGAAGTTTTTAAGGTATATCAAAAATACATCTTTTCACGTCATCTTTGGGAAATAGACTGGAGAATAAATTATACAATGTTAATTTGGAAGGAAAATAGCGACATTGCACTACCGGTCAGGTGAACTGCATATATAACGTTATCACTTTAGGGGAAGGAGGGGTCTGGCACTTGATATCGTAAGATATCTTTAGGGGGAGGGAGGGTTTGCTTTATGATATCGATATCATTTTTGACACAAACAAACTTTTCTTTTTGAGTAACTTTTTCTTTACATACAAATAGTCTGTTACCTTTTATTTATTATTATTTTTGTATGTTTTTATGAAAATTACAAAGCTGTTATTAAACCCATTAAATGTTTATAAAATCTTTTTATTCCAAAATTTGGAATACCCCAACTTTTGACATTCCTATTTTTCTGACAAATGCGCATATAATTCGCTGTTAGAGAAACCACATGTTGAAAATGTTACTTGCATTCACCAGTAAAGAAAGAGAAATAATGCTATCCACTGTTTTGCTGGTAAGTTCTGCATTTTGCCTTCTCCGGACAGTGGTCAAGTGCAAGAAGAGAATATTACTTTTGAATGCATAATGTAACAATAGGCTATTAGACAGTAGATTAAATAATAACTAACTCTTTTAGATGTTATTGATTTGAATTTGTTTCATGTATTGATATTTTATTGACTTCTTGAATCCGTAAAGTATGCGACTAATAAATGTTTAATCATATGGAATATATCACTGCAAACGTATAAAAAGAAAGAAAAAGAATGTAAAAATAAAGAATTTTTAGACATTGATAACGGTATCATCGGAAGAAGGGGGGGGGGGGGGTCGACGCATGATAACGTATGATATCGCAAGTGGGGGGGGGGAGGAAGAGGTCCAAAATTAGCAAAATCTTGATAACGTTACATAGGTATAGCCCCTAAGAAAATAAAATAAAATAAACCTACTCAGTTTCATAATAGAAAAAAAAAATTTTAAAAATAGTATTTCAGTCAATGTGCATATCAATAACTTTTCTTAGATATTCGAAAAATTGTAAAGGCAATTTATTTATCGCAAATCATAATAAATATATTGTACTAGAATTATATATACAGGGTGTCCACATGAAACGTCTATGATTTCAAATGTTAATTGTACTGAAACTATGTGTCCTTTAGATTTGCGGTATCATGAATAGCAACACAAGTTTATTTTGCTGCAAATATTTTCGGAAACAGTTACTTTTCGTTGTATGCTTTATTTATATGTCATGACAACAACTTTATTTTGCTATAAACGTTTATTTGTCTGAAAAAGTTACATTTTTGTCTATATATGCCCTTCGATATGGGCTACGTTCGCGGCTCGTCGACATTCAATAAATCAATTCGTCTGCAATAAAAGAATGGCAATTGCATGACATGTCAGTAATGCATAACAAAAATTCACTGTTTCGAAAAACAAAAGTGCAGCAAAATAAAATTTTTGTGTTGCTATTCATGATACTGCAAACCGCAAATCTCTAGGATTCATATTTCCGCACAATTAACATTTGAAATCAGGGAGGTTTCATGTGGACACCCAGTATATATAACCGTTATGAAACAACATTAATTTATCATGCACAAATGGGAAAACGAAAATCAAAAATGAAGTCGTACCTTTTATAAAATATACATACTGGGTGTCTTAAAAAGGACTGACTGATTTTAAAATTCAATAACTTGCAAACGGTGGCAGTCATTTAAAAATTCTTGCAGGAGCGTTATGTATGATGTCAGGAAGTTCTTTACCGTGATTCTCGAACTGAGCTCGAATTACAAACAATAGATGGCGCTGCGAGCAATATGCGCTAAATCTAGGCCCGATTTTTGTTACTTCGTGAACCAAATTCGGACATTTCAATCACCGTTTTCGGCATGGGAGAAGAGAAAGGCCAAGAAATCCAGCTTCAACATCATACCTAACCCTCTTGCAAGAATTTTTTAAATACCTGTCACCGTTTGCGAGTTATTGAATTTTAAAATCAGTCAGTCCTTTTTATGACACCCGGTATATATAGGATTACATATATTACTTCATCATCATAAGAAAACCCCTCATGTAACATATATTAGGGCGTATCGAAAAAAATCGAAATTTCTCAAATCTTTTAGCGATAGTGCGGAAAATTTGTGAAATCCCTTCATTAAAAATTTTGCGGAATCTTAAAGCAGTGGGTTGTTATCTTCTGTCGCCTCATTGGGTCGAAAGTTCCGAAAATTGGAGTAAAAATGATTAAAATACAAAAATTAATAACTTATCACAGATTTCGATGATCGGTTTGAGGCAGTGCTTAAAAGGTACTATTTTTGAACAACAACAACCAAAATTTTTTTTAGAATTATAGATTAATATCTTCTGCCGCCTCATCGGCATCGAATTTTGGAAATTTTGACGCATTTTCATACATTTCTGCATAACGGTTTACTGCTTGTCAATGCACAATCCGTACAGACTGGGTTTGGCACTTTGCCAAAAAAGTGGAAGACCCCTATTTTTATGCCGGGAAACAAATCAGAGCGACCAGTAAATCACTTGACCACTCTCTTTCGTCCGGCTAAGCGCAGTAGGCAGGCGCTACCATGTTTTACAATTATTTCAGAAATTGTTTGTTTGAAGATGGAAAATTTATACATCGATACACCCATTGCTTCAGTTTTACATAAACGTGTTAGTGATATGACACGCGCATACCATAGAAAATGTCGACCAATTATGAAAAATATAAAACGCCTCGGAAAAAGCAAAATTACTCTCGAAAATATTGAAAACTTTAAAATAAAATTAAAAACATATTTTGACATATCTGCCTGTAAATGAGCGATTTTTAAGGAGGGTATCTCTTCGAAAGAAAGCAAAGATTCTGCAAAAGAACAGGTGTACCTCATTGACAATGAACAGAAACAAAAATGTTCGTTGGAACTGTTAATGTTCCAGAAACAATACGGCTCTAAAAACGTCAAATTTTAAAGGAACAGGATACTATTCGATCTGCAAAAATGGCGTATCTTGCTTCTGCTTTAAGCTATTCAGTGGAGAATGAAAGGGAAAATAAAATAGAAGATATGTGATGGAGGTGAATATAGGGGGGAAATGGGCACACAGGTCCTATACAACGTCTCTTCAGCAGTCAACTGGGAGCGTTCAAATGCGTTTAAAACTGAATAACTTGTCGGTTGATAATTCTTGTCGGTAAAATATATGGTGTATCCAACAGAGCCACGGCTGCTATTGCATCGAGTTTTATGCAAGATTTGGGTTTAATATTGGAATCATATACCAGCCTCGTCACAGACAAAAATAAATTATGAAGGGAAAAATCGAGAATTTACAAAAAATCGGTCTGAAAATAAAATGAAAATTGATCCACTCTATCTGGTCTTTCTTTTGATGGGCGGCATGACAAAACTTTAGCATCAGAAACACTCGAGGCCAAACAGTTCCAAAGAACAATTGTAGAAGCGCATTATTGTATTGTATTGGAACCTGGTTCTACGTACATGGGGCATATTACACCTGAAAGTAGATGTAGTCTAGATATATCTAATAGCACTTACAAATACGTAAAGGGTGCTTTATTGGATGATTTTAGCAACCTTATTGTTCTCGGGTGTAACGGCACTGTAGTGAACATAGGTGTGTCTAATGGAGTAATTCCCAGGCTTGAAACTTCAGAGACCAGTCCAATGGATTATTATCTGTTTATTTCTGCTTATCTGCTTATAGCAAATATTTACACATATCTCATCTTAGAAAATGAAGACAAAATTTTTAAAAAAAACACGAATTATTTTTAAAACGACTGCAGTGCAAGCAATTATAAACACCGCACACTAATTAAAAGTATACTGCTTTAAACGAGTTAAAATCGGTTGCTACTCGCAGATGCATGTACAGTGGTGGAAAATTGGCGCAGAGAGGAGCCTATTGAGACCACTAAATTTTAGAAATATTTTTCGGCTTATCTAATGACATAATTTGTTTGTTTTTATTAAGGTGAAGAATACTATAAAATGTTTGTGGTGTCAATAGGCTCCTCCTCTGCGCCAATTTTCCACCACTGCATGTAGCACCTGCCTACTGCGCTTAGCCGGACGAAAGAGAGTGGTCAGGTGATTTACTGGTCACTCTGATTTGTTCCTGGGCAGGAAAAGAGGGGTCTTCCACTTTTTTGGCAGAGTGCCAAACCTAGTCTGTCTGGATCGTGCATTAAGCAAGCAGTAAACCGATATGCAGAAGAGTACCAAAATGCGTCAAAATTTCCAAAATTCGATGTCGATGAGGCAGCAGAAGATATTAACCTATAATTCTATAAAAAATTTTGGTTGTTGTTATTCAAACATAGTACCTTTTAAGCACTACCTCAAACCGATCAACGAAATCTGTGATCATTTATTAATTTTTGTATTTTAATCATTTTTATTCAAATTTTCGGAACTTTCGGCCCACTGAGGCGACAGAAGATATCAAGTCACGGCTTTAAGATTCCGCAAAATTTTTAATGAAGGGAGTTCACAAATTTTCAGCACTACCACTAAAAGATTTGAGAAATTTCGATTTTTTTCGATACGCCCTAACATATATATGGTGATGTGTCCATCCTCCCTGGTGTGTTCAACAAATGGCGCTACAAGCACAGTAAAAACACTTCTACTTCCACTTCTAGTTACTGTTATGATTCAGAAGTGTGGCGCTGCTGTAACCTGCGTCTGCTATACTATTAAGCCGTGCAACAAAGGATCGGCATTCTTTTCGTTAATTTTTATTTATTAAATTGTTGTTGTTGATTAATTGGAGTCTTTATTCAAGTAATGAACATCGTACAACATATTTTACTACGCAACTCACCACATTGGTGACTACCGGACAAGAACTTGTAGTTTCGCTTTTCCTTTGTTTCCAGTTTCGATTCATCGTGGCTGAAGTAGCTGCGGTAAAAATCCCTATTTTTATTCCAACTGATCCTGCTTTGTGGTTTACTATGGTTGAATCCACATTTGAATTAGCAGTGACGAAACCAATAACAGATTCAAAAACAAAATATAATTATTGTGTTTCACATCTACCAGCAGACATAACGATGATAGTTCGTGACGTCATCCTCTCTCCCGATGGTACAGATCCTTTCAAGAATCTAAAAGATGAAATCATATTGCGTTGTGGGGAAACTAAATCGCAAGAAATTCGCCGATTATTAGCTGGTGAGTAACTTGGCGATCGCAAACCTTCTGAGCTTCTTCGCGTTATGCAACGTAGAGCTGAAAACCACAAAGTGTCCAACACACTTTTATTGGAATTGTTTTTGTCACAGTTGCCTTCTAATGCGCAGTCTATTTTAGCATCCATCCAAGAACTTACACCAGTAAAAGCTGCAGAAATTGCTGACAAAATTCTGGATATCTCAGGCCCTCTACAGGTAAGCAGTGTTACAACCAGCCCCTCCCAAGTAGATTCAGAATTGTTAAAGGAACTGAAACTTTTACGTGAAGAGTTCTTTGCGGCGTTCGAGGAGTCTATCACGATCCCGACCTCATTATCGGCAGAAAAGCCCCGCTTTTCAAAACTTTTGCTGGTATCATAAGAAATTCGACTCAAAAGCCAAAAAGTGTGTACCACCATGTACCTTTTCGTCAGGAAACAACAACGGCCAGTCGTAGCGGCGACATACGCCTCGCCTACCACTTCTCGTCGTCTATTTGTGCGCGATCGCAAAAGTAATTTACGATTTTTAATGGACACTGGAAGGGACTGTTCCTTAATACCAGCAACGAAACCAGACAAAATGACTCCGCCAAGTCTAAACGTTTGTTGCTGCAAATGGCACATTAATTAATGTGTACAGGTGTAAGTTATTATCTATAGATCTGTATTTAAGGAAGCAATTTGTTTATCCCTTTTATGTGTGTAATGTTTCCACCCCTATTATAGGTGCTGATTTTTTACATTATTTTAACTTAAAGCCAGATCTTATAAAACATTCTTTATTTGATAATACTACTACTTTAAATTCGATTGTGTTGTACATACTTCAGATATATTTTCTGTTAAATCTATTATAAATGATGATAGATTTTCTAAAATTTTAAGTGCATACCCAAACATCCTTAAATCTCCTTGCCCAAACCAAATTGTTAAAAATTCAGTTATGCATCATATTGATACTTTTGGCCCTCCGGTATATGCTAAACCACGTCGTCTTGCTCCTGATCGCCTAAAAATAGCGAAAATGGAATTCCAGCACATGTTGGATTTAGGACACATGCGCCCATTCAACAGCAATTACGCTTCGCCACTGCACATGGTTCCAAAGAAAAACAGCGATGACTGGCGTCCAGTTGGCGACTTTAGAGCACTAAATGCCCAAACTAAAAAAGATAAATATCCCATTCCCAGCATCGTTGATTTTACTAGTGAATTGCATGGAACCACAATATTTTCCCATTTAGATTTGGTTAAAGCTTTCCATCAAATTCCGATTGCTCCCGAGGATATTCATAAAACGGCAATTTGTACACCTTTCGGACTCTTCAAGAGCACTCGGATGCAATTTGGTTTGTGCAATGCTTCGAGCACATTTCAGAGATTTATTGATAAAGTAATTGGGAATTTGCCAGGTGTTTATGCTTTTGTTGATGATATTTTAATTGCATCAAAATCTCTTGAAAAGCACATTGAACATCTCAAGGCTCTATTTTCTAGACTTGATAGTTATGGTCTTACGATTAAGCCTTCTAAATGCAAATTTGGCGTTCCCTCATTGGAATTTTTAGGCTTTAAAATATCTCAAGATGGTCTTTCACCTCTTTCTGATCGTGTTGAAGCCATTTTAAAATTTCCAAGACCTGCAACTCTTACTCAGCTGCGTAGATACTTAGGCATATTCAACTTTTATAGGCGATTCATTCCCAGAGCTGCTGACATTTTAGCACCCCTTGTCAAATTTCTAGAAGGGCACAAAATAAAAAGAAACATCCTCGTTCCAAGGTTTCAAATGACCCATTACAATGGGACGAGGAAGCAAATCTTGCATTTACGGCATCTAAAGAAGTGATTTCTCAGGCAACGCTTCTACGACATCCTATTCCCGGTGCTCAATTAAGTTTATGGGTTGATGCATCAAACGTCGCAGTTGGTGGCTCTGTCATGCAAATGTCTGACAATCAATGGGAACCTATAGCATTTTATTCAGGCAAACTAAATAAGTCTCAGAAAAATTGGTCGACGTATGACCGCGAATTATATGCCATATATTCCAGTATAAGAAAATTTCGACACCTGCTTGAAGGCAGAAATTTCGTAATTTATACAGATCAGAAACCCTTAATTTATGCCTTTAAACAAAATCCTGAAAAATGCAGTCCTCGACAACTACGTCACCTAGATTATATATCGCAATTTTTTACCTGTATCCGGTATACAAAAGGTTCAGAAAATCATGTTGCCGATGCACTATCTCGCATCGCAATTAATCAAATTTCTCCGGCTGTACTTGATTTTAAAGAATTTGTTTCAGCTCAATCAACTGATAAGGAACTTAACTTTTGCAATCTAATACTACATCCTTAAAATTAGAAAAACATTACTTTCCTCTTGAGGATATCTCTTTACACTGTGACATGTCTCAAGAACATCCCCGTCCATTTGTTCCCCAAAGTATGCGACAACTTGTTTTTGACAATTTGCATTTCTTCTCACATCCCGGTATGTCAGCTTCTATTAACCCTCCGTCTACCAGACGGGTCCAATGGACCCGATGGGTACATTCGAAATATTTATTCTAACCAGAAATTTCTTTAAAATAAACTAAATGTGTAAACCAGACAATAATGAGTTAAGTAAATAAGTTCCATAGTTTTAAATAAGAATTCTGATGTGCAATATTTTTATAAAACTTGAGTAAAATTTTCGGTAGTTCTAGGGTTAACTTAATTTCTAAAAGATTCGTATGGCCTGGCATGCATAAGGATATTAAATCCATGGTTCGTAGCTGTGATAATTGCCAAAGAGCCAAAATAACACAGCACACAAAATCTCCTATTGGTACATTCACCCTACCTGGTGCCCGTTTTGCCCACATTCATCTAGACTTCATTGGTCCCTTTTCCCATCTGATGGTAATCAATATTGTTTAACAATCATTGATCGATTTACCAGATGGCTTGAAGTTATTCCGACAATTGATATGACTGCGGAAACCACTGCTCGCGCTTTATTAAAGGGTTGGATCTCCAGATTTGGATGCCCAGTCACTATCACCACAGATCAAGCCCGTAATTTTGAATCCACCTTGCTTCAGAAACTTCTGCGCATCATAGGTTGCAATCGGATTCGAACTTCGCCATATCATCCCCAGGCAAATGGAATTTTGGAACGTTATCACAGACATTTAAAAGATGCTCTTAAGGCACACAATAACACTAAATGGACTGACATTCTTCCAATTGTTCTCCTAAGTTTACGCTCAGCTCTCAAAAATGACATTAATGCAACGCCTGCGCAATTAGTATATGGTACAACATTAAGATTACCCTCTGATCTCATAACAGAAAAAGAACAAATTGACCGACCAATTGATCCCAACTATGTGTCTAACTTAGTCGAAACAATGCGGCGATTAAATCCCACTACCACTTCAAAAAATTTTGTAAATCCCTCATTGTCAACTTGCACACACGTATTTTTAAGATCAGACAAAATACTTCGTCCTCTAACACCACCATACACTGGACCTCATCTTGACATAAATAGAAATCCCAAAAACCTTATTATTGACATTAATGGCAGAAAAACAACAGTTTCGATTGATCGCGTGAAACCCGCCTATCGATTGTCAGACACTGCTGTTACAGATAATTCTGTTCCTGTTCCAGAGGTACTAACTGAACCGACACCCATTGATAAACAACCTACTACTCGTTCTGGACGAAAAGTCACCTTTCCTAAACATTTGGTTACTGAATATGTAATATAACACATTTGTGCATAATATTTTATATAGTTCCTATTATTGTATCGAATATTGATTTTGTATTTCTGTTTTGCATTATTTCTATATTATTATTATTACATTGTATCAAGCATTTATGATATTTCATATATTGTATTACTCTCTTGCATTTTATCGTTTACCTTGTTGACTGGGGGGATACTCTATGGTGATGTGTCCATCCTCCCTGGTGTGTTCAACAAATGGCGCTACAAGCACAGTAAAAACACTTCTACTTCCACGTCTAGTTCTTGTTATGATTCAGAAGTGTGGCGCTGCTGTAGCCTGCGTCTGCTATACTGTTAAGCCGTGCAGCAAAGGATCGGCATTCTTTTCGTTAATTTTTATTTATTAAACTAGGGGGCTCGGCCCCCTACGAGCTACGCTCGCCAACCCCGCCCAGACACCGCAGACTCTAAATGCACGCTAATTTGATCGGCTTTAAAAAGATTTCGAAAGATTGAATTATAATGTAAAAAGCAGTGGCGATCTCCCTATAAACGAATTTCTATTCATTTGTCTTTGATTGGGGAATTTTAATGCCAAATCCGCTGCGGTACTGCTTGATTATCTCGTCGACCAATTTCGCCAAATTATATAAATCGCCAAACCACTCGCCAAATTATACAAATTGACATAATTTTTTATTTTAAATAACAATAGAACAAATAAAGTCGTACAACATTAATAAAAATACAAATAAAACGTCGAATAAAAATAACTTGATGACGTAGATACGTGTAACAACATTTCAAAATAAGCTAATATAAAAGGAATTAAGTAAACAGAGTCTTTGTCTCCTGTATTTTTTAACAAAGCGAAAAGAAAGTTCTTTTAAATGAGACATTTTAAATTAATCGTTTTTAATCTAACGTAATTTTTACCAAGCTATTTTTTTCTCTTTTAAATATTCACGTGAAGATACTTTTGTTAGAAATGAAATGTTATTTGCGCTTTCCTAACAAAAATAGTTGAAAAGATCCTCTCAAAATATTAAATAAATGTCTTGCGCAATTTCTAAATTTAAACTTTTTTGCAATATTATTTTGTGTTCATTTTATGTAATAACTATAATGTGACGTAAATATGACGTAATTTCTCCTACGACTTCTAACGCATGTTAATGAACTTATTATTTTACAATATCCTTTCTCTTTTAAAATTCACGTGTGTATTTTTTATGACATAATTTTTAATAAATTCCTGCTTTTTATACGTAATTATTTAATTTTAATTTGAAAGTTTTTTCCTGTTTATAATAGTCACGTGTAAATAAATTTTTAATTTGAAGCAAATATTATTGCTTGCGCTTTTTATACAGTTGGCAACAGTTTAAATTAGTACAATTTTCTGAAATCTGTAAAAAATATCTCTAGAAATGCTGAAAATTTGAATTTAAAATAGAAATAAAACCTGAAAAAATGAGTCAAAATAAAAAAATTAATGCAATCTGCACTCCGGCAAATTCTAATGCATAAAATGATCTAAAAATGATTACACTGCCATGTATAGTTTTTGCTGCTATAAAACTTTTTTAGTGGAACGATTTTGTCCAACTTTAGCATTAAATATCTCTTAAAATAATTCTTCGATTTGAAAACTGTCTGCATCAGCATGCTTATCAAACATTTCTGTATAAAACCACCGATTTTCATATTTTTGTATGCATTATTTTTCTTAATATTAACGAAGAAAGACCTCCGGTCACAAAAAATTCAAAACCGGCGGCGGCGGTGACAGCGGTAGTTACTTTTTTTTAGAATAGAGAGATTGTTGTTGTTGATTAATTGAAGTCTTTATTAAAGTAATGAACATCGTACAACATATTTTACTACGCAACTCACCATATATATATATATATATATATATATACACATATTACAGTCGAACCTCGTTATCCCGACACTCTAATGACCAGAAAAAAAGTGTCGTCATAAGCGGAGTGTCGCGGTAACTGGAGTTGGAGAAAAATATGTTTATAAAAAGCTGTATGTTTAATTAATTTAAGACAATTTTAAATTCATAACTATTCCTGCAGTTTCAAGCAATAAAACATTATTATTAAACAAAATAAACACAAAAAACAAAAAGAATAAAAATTAGATTTATGATGTCTTTTTTTTTTTTATTGTTACCGGAAATATTGATGAATTAAGGTTTGCTTATCGCTAGATGTGCTTCCTACAATTCTTTTTCAATATTATACAAGGAATTGTAATCAATATTCGTTGTTTCAGAAAATGATATTAGATAATGCCTGATCGTTTCAATGCAATGCAATGCAATGCTTCGGTTTTAGTCGGATGAAAAACGCCATGTAACCCACAAGAAAGCGCCGCACAGTGGAGTATTTGACCCAAAAACCTGGCCAAAAATGCAAAAATTAAAATTTCGTCAACAATTGTAAAAATCATATTTTTTAATAGCTAACTAATTGGTGCATCGATCTATGTCTATCTTAGGAACCTGAGTTATATCCGGTGGCTCCTGGCCTCAGCTGAAAAGGAAGTTTCTTTCTGAGAAGACGTGGTTTTTTGGCATTGTTGTTATGTTTAAATATAATTTTTTTGTAGCTCAATGAATTGTTGAATTGAAACTAAACAGGGCTTAAGAGTTTAACAAGGGTCAGAGCTTAGTGTTAAACTATGTGTTAATTTAAATAGTTTCGTTTTTAATGTAATAAAAAAACATTAAATGTGTAAAAGGGTTATTTTTAAAGCGTTTTTTGCTCTAATTTATACATATTGAAAGCTTTTTAAATATTTGCGCGCTTTGCCCCGCCATGTTTGAATTATAATAGTATTAGTTATAGTCTTGAGTGTAAATTTCTGCAAAAAAGTCTTCCGCATATTGTTGCCATTTTTTTTTCGGGATGACTATTTAAATGCTCTGTTTTGCGGCCACCGAATTGAAGAGATAAGAACTATATATTTACTGTCGTATAGCAGATTTTTAGCTCACAGGATATTACCGAGAGCTTTTGCACGTACATATTCTGTCTGTATGTATGTACGTACGTACATACGCACGCAACTCGATATCTTTTGATAGAAATATCCGATCGCCTTCAAATTGTATATACTTATTTATTGAAAAAGGGTTCCCTAATTAGTTCTTGGGGCTCATGTGTGTAACATAAGGAGAGAAAGGAGGGAATTAACCCTTTCAAGGCGGTGTCCTTAAAAAGGGACACCTAATTTTAATTCCAAAACTGACAAACGGCACCAATAAAATTCAATAAAATTTTCCTTTTATAATGTACGTGAAAATAAGCAAGTTCATATTTTCTAATAACTCGGTTTATCAACTAAAAAGATCAAGCCATACATAGCGAGACCCTACAACTTTTTCTTCCAGCAAGGTCTGATGGTAGTCCCGATAAAAGCCAAGAAGAGAGTGATGAAGAAAATGAAGAAGAGTTCCGAAGAATCATTTTGAAACTGATAATGTATTAAATACATTCAAAAACTAGAAATCTATACCTATATAGTCTCCACTTTACTGGACCTACTATTACATATAATACTATTAAACATAAATTAAGTGCAATAATTATTTTTAAATGTAATTTAAATGTAATAAGCATTATTAAATGTAAATAATAAGTTTTATATATGGTAAAATTAAATACATTTAATTAAACATTAATAGTGAATAAGACAAACCTATCAACAATTTATACTTTCCTCTTAAAAACAGTAAATATTTAAAGTTACAAGTCGCTCAACTTCCGAACTGCCTTCGGTAATGTTAAGTCAATGGACATGTGATTTATGCGTATTTTTAAAATATCTACTTAGTAAATTAATATTTTAACTTCTTTTTTCTTTGTGCTCTTCTTAAAGGATGACTCTTTTTTTTTTTTTTTTTTTCTTAACTGCATAGCTGCCAACTTTTACGCTTTTTGGCTACCAGTAAAATTTTAAGGAGAATTTCGCCTTGTTTAATCGTGAGATTTCGACGATTGAATAAGATATTTTCTGTAAAATTTTAGTGGTATGAAAAAAGCGTAAAGGTTGGCAGCTATGTAACTGTCAAAATATTTATAAAATGTGTATTCATTATTATGTGAAGTGTTAAAATCTTACTTATACTTAGTCAGCTTTTTAAGATATAAAATATTAAACTAAGCTATGGATTTGTATGTATACTTCATAGTATGCTAAAAGTTAGTTCAGTGAAACGCATAGCACAGTTAAAAATGTCCATTCAGCCATTTCCGTGAATAAATGGAAATGTACTTGAGAACTTTTGTACAGCCTTGTATATGATCTATAGAATGTATCCACACCAAGTAATATTTAAAAAAATGGTTCTATTTTAAAACGCCTATCACAACTACAAACGCACTTCCAGCAATTATTGGTCATAGACTTCAATAGTTAAATTTATTCTTCAGCCGTGTTCTTTTGTGCTTCCCTGTAAATGAACGATATCTTCTATGCACACCATATTATACAATAAGTGCCTTAGTACTCCTTAGTGATGTATACAAATTTCAGCACGTTTAAAAGTATGATATCATTAAAATACCGATCAAACGATTTTTCCCCATAGGCCATAATGTAAGGGAATTCTTTTGGGTGTCTCTGTAAATGAACCGTAAAGACTATAGACTTCATTTACAATACCAAACATGCCATAGTGATACCCAATAACATCGAAGAATTTCAAGCCAACCGGACTATATTTAAATCGAAAAATATTTTTGACCAGGATTTCGGGTCAAATACTTCAAATGCTCAAATACTTCTGTGCGCCGGCTAACCAGAACAACAAGACCGCGAGTAGACTGATACGTCTATCTGGAGCTGAAGTGGGTTACTCGTTGTGTGTGGGTTTATTTATTCAGATAAAGAATTTAAAATTTCTCATTTATCTCAATGGGTATTTTAGACACTTTTGTGAAAAGTTTGGCTAAGACATTTCTTACTGCTTAATTTCTGTGCTTATAAGATGGGTTATAAAAAATAGACAATTTTCCTAAACCGTCGAGATATCCGTAGTTGAAAATTATTCAACAACGTAAAATCCAGAGTTTATTTACATTAAAACAGTAAAAAGTTGTACAGAGAATCGGGACTTTGAAAAACTGACGTGATAAGCGGAGTGACGTGAAAACCGGTTGTCGGGGTAACGAGGTTCAACTGTATATAGACTAGAGGTGAGTTCAGGTTCTATTTATTTAGCTCAGGCCTAAAACCGAAAGTACATAGCAGAAAATTATTACCGTATATATTCGCGTATAAGTCAATCCCCTAAATTTTCACTTCAATTCTGCACAAAATCAAGCCAAAGATTTCACTTTCTAAGCGCATTATAAATTCTTGCCAAAACAGCGAAATATTGCGAAATTCAGTTTCGTACTGTGAACCGATGACTGCTGCTTTGGCATACACCAGAGTTTGGAGGTAAGTAAAAGACGTTTCATGAATCAGGGGTTACGCAGACCAGTTTCTGCAATGCTGGCTCTGAACAAGTGGACATGCATGTGCAGATTTGCTTGTATTGCTTTTTTTTGTTGTTGTTGTTGCTTTTTCTTCTGCTTTTTTAACTGACTTGCGTATAGTGAAACACCCCAATTTGCTTGCTGAAAATTGTCAGAAATTCCTATAATACAGTACAGAACCATTTATCCAGAATGGTTGGGGTCAGATGTATTCCGGATAACTGGATGGGCATTAAACCAACATCTATTTGATCAGATTTGTAGAATATATGTGGCTATGACAGTATTTTGATCTCAAATTATTAGACTATTCAGAAAGAATCGGGACCAAACAAAATCAGACATTAATCAACGTTAATCACACATTAATCAACGAAATTGTCTTCTTTTAGAAGACAATTTATAGAAATTCTTTGGAAACGAAAACTGCCCTTTTCCTATGCATAAAAATCAAAATGCCCAATATATAACTAAATATGCTTCCATTTCAAATCTTTGTTGTTGGAATCAACTTATATCATGCATGTTGTAATGTTTAAAGCAATATGCATGTCAAACTGGGACTGTATGGCTCATTTTTCTGAAATAAGTCAATTGGAAATATCATTCTGGATAACTGGTTTCCGGATAAATGGTTTCATACTGTATTTTTAAATTGTTTCAAGATTAATTTTCTCATTCAAAAGTCTCTTCTTACCTCCCCTCCCCCCGTCCCCAATAAAAAAATATTAATCTTAAATACTCCCTCATGTCAACATTTTTAGATTTTCCTATCCTGAAGAAAAAAAAAAAAAAACAATTTATAAAGACCAGAGAACAAGAATTCTCCTTTTTCAGAATTTAGTGTCGCTCTCGACATTTCCATTACTTCATTTTCTTCTGGTGGACTAGTGGTTTCTATTATTATGAAACAGCCATTATAAATGAAGCGTTTAGGTGAAGATGAAAGGGCAGTGTCGTAAAAAGTTAGAACTCTGATTTTCTGGTCAGAAAAAAAAAAAAAAGAAGAAGAAAAAAATGGCCTTTTTTTTTTTTTTTTTTTTTTTAAATATTTATAATAGCTGTTTTATAATAATAGAAACCGCCAGACCATCAGAAGAAAATAACTCGGTTAAGCGGGACTCTACTGTAGTGCAAAACATATTTCAATTTTAAGACTTTAACACGCTTTTGTTTTATGTAAAATGACGTCATTTACATTAATATAGATACTTAAAATTAAATATAGTTTATCATAGCTCCATGTTTTATCATAAATCATTCATTTATATTTTTCTCAAAATTAAATAGCATGCATTTTATTACATTTTTTCAGGGAAAAAGGCAACAAGAATTTTGCTACTTTTCAACTATTTTTTCTTTACTTTCTACAGAAATGGAGTACCTGAGTTGCCAAAATGAAACAAATGTCGCTAAAAACTACAAAAAAAATTAATATTTCAAAAATAAATGGAGATGCAGTTTTCATACAAATTGCATTAAAAAAAAAAAAATTCCCAATACGACGGTATAAACATTGAAAATGTGCGATGCTTATAAGTTTTTAAAAATGCTGTAGAGTATTTAATCGCACAATGACACATCGGCTTTTGTTTTACGGCTGGCTTATACAAGGTAACGTTATTTATTGGAGACACAAAATAAGCTGGGAGAAAGAAATAGCATACCGGAGGCTAAAAATGACGAATTAGTTTTTTATACCTAACCACTGGCAAAAGTCACTATTCTCATTCTTTTAAAATATCATTATACAACTATGGCAGAAAAACATCAGTTCTGTTTTCCAGTAATTCTGGAAAAGGACTTCAAACAGAAAGTGAGGATAAACAAAGGTTATCCCACGGCTTCAAAAATCACATAGAATATTTCTCTTTATATCACAATAATAACAATTCAGTTTACTTTAGAAGTTTAAAGTATAGTCAAACACTTTTAAACCTTAGACTACATTCTATTTTCTCAAATAGCAAGCTTTTTTATTTCCTTTATTCAATTTGTGCATAAATAAAATTTTCATCATGATATAACAAACCCTAAATTTGGTATAAAAATCGAGTCACGCTTGTTTTGAGCATGTGCTAAATCCAAGAGTTGAGATTTTTTTCCCCTTCCAATTACCGCAATCTTAATGAAAATTAAAATTTGTTTCAATGAATTTTCAGGTTTGACTTTGCCTGATATTACCCTGTTTTCCAGGTCTATATAGTACGCTAAAATTTAGTTTATTAAGAAAATGCATAATATATGAAAAATTTACCTTAAGCAATTTCTACCAGTATAAAAAAAACATACTTGAATTCTTTTGCACAGCCCTGTCTATTACCAATAGATTTTTATATGCGCCACATAAATAAATTTAATTCAGGCTAAAACTCAGGGTTCGTAAATATCATGATATTTTCGAAAATATCAAAAATATCCGATATTTTCGATATATATCCGATATTTTCAAAGCAGCCAACTTACCACTGATAATAAATGTTTTCAAGCATAATATAGATTAGATCAAATTATCAAAAATCTTGATATTTTAAAAATAAATATCGGATATATATCCATTGATATATATCAACGAACCCTGCTAAAACTTGATTAAAACAAATCACATTTCCAGACATTATCATCCCTAGGAAGCCATGTATCCAGTTATTTGTGTGGCTCTGTATGTCATTTTATTTATGTTATACAAATGTCTCTGAATACAGTTCAAGCTGAAAGTGCATATAACTCAAAAGCCACCTTTAAGCCATTCACGGTGATACTTACCAATGCTTATGAACTCTTTTGTGTAGCCCTGTATATGATATATAGTATTAATTACACATCACATAGCAAGCAAAAATTTAGTTAAACACGCATACCATAAATGAAATTGCACTTCTAGCAATTATTGCTATTAGACAGTATTTGAGATACAGTACTGTATCTGAATCTTTTGTGTTTCCCTGTAAACGAACAATAAATGCTTATCATGTTATAGAACAATATCTTGCAGTAAGACACAGTAATGTATATCATTTAATATATTTAAAACAGTGTAAGAGAACTAAAATTCACTGCATACAGTTTTTCCCCCAAAGACCATTATGTAACAGAATTCTTTTGTGTGACCCTGTAAATGGATAATAAATGCTTTGCACCCTACATTCTACAAAATGCCTGTTTTAGTATACTTGATAAGTGTTTATCAAATTCATTATGTCTGAAATGGTCTAACATCCTTCTACAATTCAATATAATGTAAGCTGAAAATATAAACAATCAAGGAGTAGAATTTATTCTAGAAAAAAATGGCACAAAGTAGAAGAAACAGAAAAAAAGCATCATGAGTCATAAAAAAGGGCATTGAAGAAAAGAAGCAGGATAAATAATGCTAAAAATTAAGTTTGGTAAACAAATGCATCTGAAAAATATTGCAAATGTTCTTACAATATTGTAAAAACATAGTTAACCTTATTTCTCTTAAAAGAAGACCCTTGACAAAATCTTGTTATTATACTTTTAAGTATTTTTATCCAATTCAAGGATATATATAAATTAAAACTAAAATGATCACAAACATACTTATGAAAAAAAGAAAGAAACCCGACCCATGGAAATATAGGATTTTACTTTAAAGTATGGGGGGATAGCACAATAGACCCCTGGTTGCGGTGCTTTGGCTTTTGAGCCATCCCTCAGTAATACAGTACTTTTAAATATTTTGACTGAAGAGTAATTATAAATTAAAACTCTGGGGATCACAAAAGTACTTATAAAACAAAGAAAACCCACTTATAAAACAAAAAAAAAAAAAAAAAAAAAAAAACCTGGCCCAAAGTAAATTTGCATTATCTAATCTTGCACCCTGCATCAGGACAGGCAACCTAATTTTACCCGAGCCAGACCCCAATTATAGCATTGACTCTAGAAGAAAAGGGCAGCCGGGCAGAAATTTTTTAAAAAGGGCACACTATTCTCAAAAAAAAAAAAAAAAAAGCCCTCTTGTACCTTGATCAGAAAAAATATTTTGAACTGGTTTATTTAAGGTCCTTTTTAATCAGTGGAATTTTGTGATATTTTCCTGCTAGCAATTAAATTTCGTGATTTTTTGCCTACTGACTGACGAATTTAGTGATTTTTTTCTCCTCAATCAATCAAACAATTTCTGCAACCAAGAGCAGAATTTCATTTTTATTCCCAAGATTGATGAATTTCTGCATCCGACAGCAGAATTTCATATATTTTTTTTTTCCCCGCTTGACTGCTTAAATGTCACAATTTTGTTCCTGCGACATATTGCACAATATTTTAAAGCAACCGACTGAAAAATTTTTTGATTTTTTTTTCAACAATCAATTGGCAAATTTCACAATTTTCTCCGATGACTAAATGACGATTTTTGCAATTTTTTTTCCCCCGCAACTGATTAATAAATTTTGTAATATTTTCTTTTTACAAATTGGTGAAATTTGTGTGTGTGGGGGGGGGGGAGGTCCTGACATCGACTTGCGAAACTCGGTCATTTTTTTATCATATGGTTGATGGTTGAATTTTTAAAATTTTCCCCGCAGCCGATCGACGAATTTCATTAATTTTTTTCGTAAACAGTTGGTGAATTTCCATATTTTTCCCCACAACTTACTAGCAAAACTTGGGGGTGTTTTCCCATAACTGATTAAAGAATATTTTTTCCATAAGAGACTAGAAAATTTCTCATCATTTTTTTCACATGAGAGATTGACAAATTTCACGATACTTCCTTGCAACAAAATGATGAAATTTACATTTATTTCCTGTGATGAATGGACATATTTCAGGAGTTTTTTCCCGGTGTGACCAGAAAAAGAAATGAATCAAAAGGATGCATCTAAAATGGCAGCAAGAGACAATGTGAGCATAAAATAAAAAGTCCGCTAGGCGCATACACTAGTTAAAAAGGGCCATTCGGCGAATAAACCAGTTAAAAAGGGCCATTGGGCAAATAAACTAGTCAAAAAGGCTTACCGGGCATTGTGCCCACCCAAATGGCCCTAGAATCAACTCTAAATCAGCAATTTATGTCATGTTAACTCTGTTTCAGCTTCGAACCAGTTTTGAGTAGAAGTCTGATTCTTCAGGGTCGGGTTCGTTTTAATCATTTTTTCAAAGGAAAGATCAGAATATTATTTCAGATGAAAAAATGTGTATTTGAATATGAACAGCTCTTTACATGTTTATTTTGAACATAAAATTGATACTAAAGGTAATATGATTGTGCACAAGTTTTCAATTACATTAAATAGTGGATCAATTTTCTACAACAGCTGGTTTCCGATAAAAGAAAATTTTTTGTCTGATTTCGTGTAAAGTAGTATTTCATCAGGTTGGGTGACCTGTTTTTACCAGACTCTGGCACTGACCTGACCCCCAGTTCAGGTCGAATTGGCTTTATGTAATGGGTCAGGTTCGGGTTGACTTGATTTTTCAAAAGAAATTCCTGAATATTTTCCATACGAAAAACGATTGCAGTGTAGCAGGTTGACTTGAAATAATCTGTGGCAGAATGAGATTTTTTATTATTATTGTTTTGGTTTTTTTTTTTAAACCTACATGTAGGATATAAATAATCAAGATAGGGGAAGACGGGGTACAATGAAACAAAATTTACTAATTTCTTTTTCCTATCCACAATTTTGCATGCACAAAAATATAATTGATGCATATTTTTAATCTTGTATTTTCCCCATCTAAATAAATTTTTATTAGGTTCTAAACAATATCTTCATTGCTTGAAAAATAACAAAAAATAAATATCTTACGGTGTTTCACTGTACCCCGTATGCAGGGGTACAATGAAACACTCCAAATGATGGAAGCAATTTTCACCCAGAATAGCTTATTTTATGAAAAATGAGATAAATACAAAAACAAAACTTGATTAATAAGGAACTTGATAAAAATATTATAGTCTATGAAAAATAAGAAAATTCTATTAGTTTAAGAAATACCTTTCATTTTATATTAAATTGTCTCAAGTCAGTTTCAAAAATTAGCATTTCTGATTATATTTCAGTTGCTCCTGAAAGAATATGGGGTGGTAATTTCAACACAATGAGTTTTTTTTTAATGTAAGTTTCTAAAAAAAAAAAATAAATAAATAAAACTAGGTTGGAGTCTTTTTATATCAAGAACTTACATTTGACTTCATTTAAATGCATGATTTCTCCAATGGTATATATTTCCTTATGTTTCCATTTATATGGATACTGCTTGTGCCATACATGTTTTGTGTGGATATCTCATTCTTAGTACCTCAATGACCAGCTAAGCTTGGAAAAAAAATCTGGATCATCATCAGAATCTGTAGCAGGTAGAGTTTGTTTTCAAAACAATCCCTTCTTAGCTTTTTTTCTCTTTCTATTTTTTAATTGCTTAACAAGAGCATTTTTTACTGACCTGGTTAGAACAAAACTCTTTTCTTTTTTCTGTTTTCCTACTCTTACTTCTAATATATTCTATTTACTACTTTTATTACTATAATAAAACATGTTTCATTGTATCCTGTCTGCAAGTGTTTCATTGTAACCCGCACTGAGATTACTAAATAAAAATTTAATTTCAAACTTCTAATATTTATTTTTTTTAGTTTGGTTTTGGAGGTATGAAGACAACAACCCAAAGATAACAATGTACAGAAAAAATAATTATTACATATAACAACAAGGAAAAAGAAACAAAATTACTTTTAGTAAAGAAAGTTACTTTCAATGGTGTAAAAACAATAATCTTCTATTGATACTGTTGTAGAAGTTTGAATGTATCCAAATCACATCAGTAATTGGAACATATAGTTGTATAACATATATATTAAACTGCAACTCTCTATGACAAATTTGATTGATTTTACAAGTAATGTTTCATTGTACCCCGTTTTCCCCTACTATCCCAGTAGCAGAAAATTCTTTAAGTGTCTGTGACAGATACTTCAGGGCAGAAAATAATCTGCAGTAAAATATTTTACAATCAAAGCATTAATTAATCAAACAATCACTTACCTGTGATGTCTTTATGCATTTTATTCATTTTTATTATTAATCATCTTATGTTTTGTATTAAGTAATAAAGAGCTAAACATAATTATAAAGCAAAATAAAGATTTGGTGGAAAAATAATCTGCAAAGGAGAAAAGAAAATCTGCGACACCTGTCTCTCATCTTGAATTTTCTGCTACCGGGAATACTACTAACACTTGGTTTATCATACTTCATAATAAATAAAAATTTTCTGGGAGAGGTGAAACTATCACAGAAAATTCTTCCTTTAAAAACTATTTTATAGTTTCACATATCACTAATGATGTGTTATAGCCAGGGTTGGCAGGTTTTTGACGGTTTAAACTGTCATGTCAAAAACCTCAAATACTTACAGTGGTCTGTAAAATTCCACATTAAATGTCACACATTAGATGTAATATTTAAAATTCACTATTACTATAATTGTATAATTAGTATATAGTATTAGTAATAATTACAGGGTTGGCAGGTTTTTGACATGTGTCAGTTTATGTCGGGTTTAAACCGTCATGTCAAAAACCTCAAATACTAAATTGATCTGTAAAAATTCAAATTAAATGTCACACATGACAACATTACATGTAATATTTTAAATTCACTCTTACTGTATATCAGTAATTAGTACATAGTAAAGTATTATTGTTAAGTACAACTTTTTAACAGGGTAAAATTTTTAATTTTTTTTTTGTAAAATTGTGTTTTTCTAAAAAGTAGACATTAAGCTCGCCTGAGCTGTACATTTTCTCTCTTACTTAAAATCATTTTAATTTCGCTTACTTTTGAGAGCTTAAAGCATTAGCTAGCTTTTTTTTATGGGAAAAAAAGCTTAGAAAAGTGCAGATTTTTTGTATATATAACAAGATAATGTGCATCAATGTTATTCTAGTCTAGGCAATAACCATTCCATTCAAAACTGAAATTGGATTATTAATTTTAAACATTTACAAAATAAGAGAAGTAATTAAAAAGAAAAAGCTTAAAGTCAAAATCTTTTTAAAACATACTTTCTTTCAATATATAAAAATGTTTTTGATTTTAAAACTGAACAAAATTGGCTCGGTCATCTAAAAGAAAATTCCTTTAAGCCTTAAGCTTAATTGAAAAAGTGCATAATAGAAGGGATCAAATCATGAAACCATACCATTCTTTGGCTTATACTTTGCATCCCAACCATCAGGGGCAAGGGTTGATTGCTGTATCAGTTAATTCAGCTCGTGCTTGAGCTACAGAGAGAATTTATGGATGCTTACCCATACTGTTTGTGTATGAAGCTAAAGAATTTCCTTGAATTGAAGAAAGAATCCCCTTTCCCGTCTTCTTATTTCAGTGCTATAGTGAGGACTCCATTGCTTGGTGGAAAGGTATCATTAAATGCAACAGCTTTTTTAGCCTGCTTCAAAACTTGCCCATCTAGCGATGCTTTTGCTATCAAGTCCTACTAGCTCAGCATCAATTGAGAGACAGACTATTTTCTAACACTTCATACACCCTAAACTCAAAAATCTTTTGGGTGTAAATAAATATGCTAAACACATGGTGTGCTGCAGTATGCTGCGGGGTAAAATTGATCCGGATTATTTAATTGTACAAAATTTTCTTCTGGTTGAAAAATCCAAAAAAAATTATTTTATTGCAAATAATATATTTTTTAAATTATTAAATTTCAATAAAAGATCACATAAATCATTGACTTATTTAATGTTTACCTATTGTTAAAATGTTTTAGCGTGTTACATGTATTTGCCAGTTTTTGACATTTTAAACCAGTTTATGACAGTTTTCGACGGTTTAAACCAGTTTTTGACGCTTGTCATGTCAAAAACCCAACCCTGGTTATAGCACATCATTTAAGGAAAAAATGGAGAAGGAATGTATAAACAATTGTGATGGTGTCCTTCAGGATACATAATTTCTCCTTTACAAAATCGCTAAAGAGGTATATATTTTATATTAAATCTCACTTATTCCTAAATGGAATGCCTACTTTTATAAAGGAGAAATGCTTGGATTGAATTTGACCTTCCATTACAAAATATTAATTTTCACAAAAGTAACTTTCACTTTTCACAAAATGGGCACCAAGAAAAAAAAATATCAGAAACTGTAAACTTGAAAATATTTCACTGCATCCCACCTGTCGGTGGAAGATACCAAATTGTTATGGTACTAAGAGGCAACAGAAAAACAGTAATAACATTTTCTTACAAAAACTAAATAGACTTATCCAATAAACAAGTGGGTAAGTGTGATCATAGATCACACAAAGGATTTTGTTTAATATTCCTTTCAAAACGTCCAGTACATTTATCGCCATGGAACATCTTCTAAAATTTGGCAAACCCTTCCTAAACTATCGTAAAGCTTCAAACAGATTTGCCTTGTTATATTTCCTAATTTTGTTTGTGCCACCCCCCCCCCCAAAATGCTACGATATATCACATGACGGGTATCTGCCAAATTTAGAAAAGTTCTCCCTTTGTGGGGGGGGGGTGAAGCGGGGTAATGGTCACCATGATTTTTGATGCGGCCTGATGTTTCAAATTTTTGTTATGTTTTATAAGCTATATTAAAGTTTCAAACAGATCGCCCAGTTATATTTCCTAATTTTATTCGCGCACCTCCCTTGCCCCCCCCCCCCCCTCAAAATGCGACACGCCATTCTTCTTTATACTTCATTATCATTTGTTATAAAGTATCTTAAAGTTTAAATCAGATCGCATTGTTAGATTTCCTACTTTAAATGAAATCGCGGTCTGTTAGTTCCACATTCCACCGCCAGGGAGCGTACTGTAAGTATTCTTAACAAAAGCATATCTGAATGAAACTCCTTTACACAACCTATCAGAAGATATGTTACTCAAGGGGGTGGCGGTCTTCAGCAATAATTTAAGATAATTGTTGAAATTACTATTCGGAAATAGTGGTAATTTAACTTTTGACATATTTATAATTAATGAGTAGCATGTATTTGAGGACTCCGTCAAAAAAACGCACCTGAAACAGTATGAAACAAAAAAGAAATATTTTGCCTCTCCCCCTCTGCCCGAAATTTCACGCGCCATTTTTTATAAACTTTTTCTTATGTGTTATAAACTATCTTAAAGTCTCAAGGCGCCTTGTTAGACTTCCTACTTTAAATGGAATCGCGGCCTGTTAGTTCCACATTCCACCACCAGGAAGCACACTCTATTCATAACAAAAGTGTATCTGAACGAAACTCTGTTAAAAAACCTATCAGTGGATATGTTACTCGAGTTGATGGCGGTCTTAAGCTAGAAATTAAGAAATTTGCTAAAATTACTATTCGGGAACAGTGGTAACTTAACTTTTGGCATCTTTATATTTAATAAGTAGCGTTTACCTGAAGACTCCATCAGAAAACCACACCTGAAACAGTCAGAAACGCAAAGATAAAGAAAGAAATATTTTGAACCTCCCCCCCCCACACACACGAAATTGCACGCGCCATTCTTTTATAAGCTTTTTAGTATGTGTTATCAACTATCTTAAAGTCTCAAACAGATCGCTTTGTTAGATTGCCTAATTTAAACAAAATCGCTTTATGTTAGTTCCACATTCCACCACCAGGGAGTGCACTGTATTCTTAACAAAACTGCATCTGACTGAAAGTCTGTTAAACAACCTATCAGTAGATATGTTACTCGAAGTGGTGGCAGTCTTAAGCAAGAAATTAATATATTTGCTGAAATTACTATTCGGAAATAGTGGTAACTTAACTTTTGACATTTTTATATTTCATAAGTAGCGTTTATCTGAAGACTCTGTCAGAAAACCGCACCTGAAACGGTCAGAAACGCAAAGGTAAAAAAAGAAATTTTTTTTACCCCCCCCCCCCCCCCCACCCCTTCAGGCACTTGCCCAAATGTCACGCACCATTCTTTTATAAACTTCTTCGTATGTGTTATAAATTATCTTAAAGAAATACGTTGTTGGCATTGCTGGAATTGTATAATCTGCCTAAAAAGGATCCAAAACGCACCTCATTATCCACTGCACATACAGATTAATTAAATAATAATTAATATCTCAGCTTCTAATTAAGCTATCACGCACTGAAATTATCCGATAGCGGGCGAAGCATGCTAGTCTTTGTCATAATAATACAGTGGAACCCGGTTAAGACGCTCACGGTTAATACGCGATTCCGCTTAATACGCGTATTTTTTCCGGTCCCTTGAATATCGCCCATAAGGCTAATGCAACAATATCACGTTTAATACGCGAACGGTTAATACGCGATCCCGCTTAATACGCGAGATTTTTTCGGTTCTTTGGAAAAAAACCACACTTGAGACGCGAATTCATTGATCAAGATGCGAATTCTTTGTCTCTACTTCAATGTTGCCAATTTACCAGATTTTTTTCATATTCAAATAAAAAACACGGCTTACGAATAGTAGTATTTACTTTATTTAGTAACATATTAATTAAAGCTAATATTACTAATCGGAAATAGTGGCAGATATTTGAATTTTTAAAAGCCCGCTAAATTAGCAACGCTACAATTCTTGTTTGATCCTGCGTCCTAGCATTCTTTGTCTCTCGCTCTGTGTATGTTTTTACTGTAGTAGAGAGAGATAGACGAATTCAAGATACTCAGAGTAGTCATGGAATTATGATTAAAGATTAGTATAGCTATTGTTAGTGAAATTTTAAATATACGTTATATCCCTACTATGTTTCATTATAGGCAAAATAACCAAACTCGTAAAGATTAAATAAATACGACTGCTGTTGTTTAGTTCTTTTATGTTTTCTTTACTCCTTGCTATGCTAACAATGTTTTTTTACACAAATACTATTATTAAGGATAGTCTTTTCTTATAATGAAAAGAAGGACAAATTATAATTGTACTCATTACTATCACATGTGCTAAATATGATTTTAACAATTGCTTCAAAGGTTTAATAAATTTTTTAGCTCTGTTAAAAAAATTAGTCTAGCAGGAAATTATTATTATTATTATTTTTTTTTTTTTTTTGATTGCAACATATTAATCCATAATAAAGCCATTTGAATTCACTTTTTATTTTCAGTTATTATTCCATTTGGTTCTATAAAAAGAAACAACGAGTTAAACTCAATTAAATTTTAATCTAAATACACCTAAACGATACAATTTTCGACCGTAAACATATAAACGAAAGTTCTAAAGTTCATTTAGACGAATAGATGTTGTAAATAAGCCTAGTTCCTGCAAATTATACAAATCACGTTTAATACGCGATCCCGCTTAATACGCGACTTTTGCCCACTCCCTTGAAACGCGTCTTAACTGGGTTCGACTGTATCTGTAATGCGAACTAACTGGAATATTTAATCAAAAGTATTCCCCCCCCCCCCCCCTTCCTTTGACACAAACCTAACAAATAAAAATTATGCGATAGCGGGCGAAGCACGCTTTTGTCTCCCCTCGAAAGTTATACCTATCTGATAGCACTGAACCTCATGCAAATTGATAGATTTCCTAATTTAAATTATTTCATGGTTAAAAAAGCATGTGCCAACCGCATTTGATAGAAATGAAACTGATTAATTAAATAATAATTAATATCTCAGCTTGTAATTAAGCTAGGAGTTTGAACTGGGTATGTATGACATCAGTGAAGAATTTTAAATCGGGATGCCAAATAATTTAATATTTAAAAAGTTTAAATTTCGTATTAAAATAAAAACCGCAGGTGCGCCGTTATGTCTGAGATAAAAAACCCGTTGAAAGGAAAGTTTTAAAGCAATGATCCAATTAATGAAATAATAATTAATATCTCAGCTTGTAATTAAGCTAAGAGTTTGAACTAGGTATGTATGAAATCAGCGAACAATTTCGCATCGGGATGTCAAAAAATTTGATATTTAAAAAGTTTAAATTTCGTATTAAAATATCCTCTGCTTAAATTTCTCCAGCGCCGATATGCCTGAAAGATGACAACACCTGCTTTATGCTGAAATTAAGTCTCTTTTCATTGTCTTTTCAAATACAGAAAATAAATTTTTATTGATCGATTATTAGTGGATTTTTTGTGTTATACCCAACGCAGAAATTTGAACTTTATACCAAAATAAAGTAGAATTTTTTCCACGTATTTCTATACCTTTTATGAATTTGTACGACCAATACTTTTGGAGATGCGATTTCGCTTTTTAAATGTCCACTTCATTTATTGCTTAATTTCCTCCGTGGTAACCATGCATCTGCTGATTTTACTGGCAACCCTTAGTAGAAACTTTGAAGATTTGGAGAATGTCCGTTTAAACCTGCGTTAAAAAGATGGACTGGTTAATTTTAGAAGTTAATTAGCCCGTAATTCAGTTAATTACCAACTTTTTCAAAATTTTATGATTTGTTGTTTGATGTGAGGTGTTCAGTTATAAGTAATCAAAATTTCAATCTCTAACATGTATAGTTTCTGAGAACGGGCTCTGTGACGGACAGACAGACAGACAGACAAAGGAGTGAGACGAATAGGGTTTCGTCAGATGAACGAAACCCTAATAAAAATGGAATATGTAGAATGTGCGTCTGACATACAATGCTGAAACTGACGATAATGAATGCGATATTGCACACGTATTATTGTCATTAAAGCACATCATTTGGCAACATTTTTGTTTGTGATATCGTAAATAGCTGACAGGAAAGTAAAGAAGCATCAATTTCATATAATTTTTAATTAACCCAGTCACAATGTTGCAAACAATAAAACATTCACATTCATCATTTTCCAGTAACTGAAAATCAGTATGTTTGACAAAAAGGTTAAGAAACACTTTTACTTACACTTACTCAGCAGACTTAGATAAAATGTAAAACTGTCTGCGAATGCAAATAATTTCTTAAAAATTTTCTGCAAAAAAATGCTGCGCCCCTCCCGAGTCCTATATCGCTGCTAACAGCAAAAATGAACAGTTATATGCAAAAGAAGGGCCACTAAGCAACACCACTAAAAGAAAAATATTAATTTACAAGCATTATTAAAACTCAGTCAAGAAATGTAGTATTGAATGGTATACTTAATACAGACAACTAATGAAATATTTAAAAAATATATATTTATTAAAATGTGAAATACTTTAATCATTAACTTATATAAAGATGTCAATTTATACTGTTATTTTATTAAACTTTAAAATAACTGAAATACGAATAAATGAATGTTAAAATAAAAAAGTTATTAGTCCATGAATGGAAGAGATGAATTCTTACTCATCAGTTTATCTACTGTTTTTCAGAAAAACCATTCCTTAATATTGTGACTCTTTCTTAAAAATTTAAAAAACTTTTTTTTTTCTCCAGTTGAAAAATATTCTGTAGACCTTCTCAAGAGTCTGCGATGTGCATCGCACCAATTCTCCGCCCAGGGTCTTTCTATATATATATTTTTTTTTTTTTTAATATAAAGAAAATTGTATTAAAAAAAAAAATCAAAACTGTCTGCAAACTTTGAAAATTTTCTGCGAACAGCGTTCGCATGTTCGTCTATATTATCTGACACTGTTACCCAGAGATGAGGAAACATCATTTTACTCGCCACAGGCAAGTGGATTTTCTGACAGGATGAGTGAATTTTTGGGTAATCTTTGGAAAACTGCAGGCTATAGAGATATGCAAAAAACTTTATTTTCTTTATTTGTTAGACATACTTTGCAACACTCCAAATTACAGTGATGTAAGCATGGCACTAAGTTCGATCCTATACTCAATATTTCCTTGCTGTATATGTTTGTTAAATTTATATAAAAAAATTATAGAAACGCATTGTAGTAACAGTATGCTAACAATAATTATTTATGCAGTCGCTTCCATTTTGTCATAACAATTTTCAACTGTACATTGTATCTTGCTGGCTGGTAAGATTTTCTTAAAATTCCTCACCCTTACACTTACCTGAGCATCACATGAGGATGAGGCTTCCAAATAAATTGCTGACATTTTACAAATTAAATAACAACTTCAGTTTTTATTGTTATACTAAACACTCTTTTTAATATTAAAAAAGTAACATGTTGCTTTATAAAAATGTTGACAATTATTGATATTTTCATCACCTAAAAACTTACTTTAAAATCCTTTGGCACATAGTTATTTAAAAACACTTAATAATAATATACTAACCTAGTGTGGCAACTTTATACTAGATGTAGAGCTAAAATTTAATATTTCTTGACATCTTCATCAACTAAAAAACTTATTTCAGAAATCCAGCAATATCCAGATAATCATTGCAATTTAAATCACATTCAGTAAATAACCATAAACTGCATTATGAATCGTATTTTCTTCTCAATTATGCATGAATATTTAAGGACACTAATTTTTTTTTTTTTTTTTACTTAAAAAAATTACTATTTTAGCCGTCAATGTTTTAATTCATCAACCTATTTATATAATTCAATTTATATCACTAAAATCTTTATTTTATAGACTAAATGAAAATTATCTCTACAACTTAACTGTTTTTCTGTTTTTGTTTAGCCGAGAAATACAAAAACAAATCAAATCAAACATTTAAAATTTACTTTAGAAACCAGAGGTGCGGAGTCGGTGAAAAAAATGGCCGACTCCAACTCTGACTCTGGAAATTTTAACGACTTTGACTCCAACTTCACGCTGCTAATGGTTAAAATTATGACGGAACGCAAGAAAAATAAGGCAAAAATTTCACCTTTTAAGTATGAATTATCAGTTGATTATGAGTTATTATTATATTAAGTATGAATTATCAGTTCTTAAAGCTTTGAAAGAAAAAAATATTTTGTGTTTAATAATTTTTCAATTTCACATCCCACAAACAGAAAAATCCAACTATCGAAATCTAAAGAAGAAAACAAAGGCTCGAAAAGGTGAAATCGTTACAATTTTGATGTTATTTTGTGTCCTTCAGAGCAGAAAATTGTTGATGGAAATGAAAAAAAAAATAAAGATGAAAATTTTACTATTTCAGAAATAATTCGGGATCTACAAGAGTTTTTAATTAAAAATGATTTTCACCTACTCTGTATGTAGGGAAGTATATTGGGCATGTTTAACTTAGGTAGCCTGATATAATCCAAAAGTAACAATAATAATTCCTTTTATGGATTTAAAATTACATGTCATTTGTTTATTTTCAAACTGTCTAACAAAAAAAGCCAGAGTCAGCTTGTTTTTTAGCGACTCCGACTCTTTTGCTCAAAAATGGGCTTGACTCCGACTCCAACACCACGACTGTCAGCCCTGTTAGAAGCATAATGCTTTGGTTGAAAATTTAACTAAATTTATTGTGCAATATGATCTAAGGAGAACACTAATCAATAATCCTAATTATTTATTTTATAAAGTTAAAGTATTACTACTAATCTACCAAAATCAAGGTTGATGTCAAATGTACAGAGGAAAAGGACTGAAATGACCATTAAATGTTTGCCATATAAAAAAAATAAATAAATAAAAATCTGGTTGCAAAAATAAATAACTTTACATGAAGATTATTCTCACTAAAATACATCAACTGGCTGTGGCCCTGGTTACAAAAAAAAATCCTAAAATAGGTTATGGAATGAGAAAGGTTTCGACAAAAGTTATTTAACCAAGCAAATATATCTTAGAAATTTGGTGGGCGTTTTACCAAGAAAGAAAATTACGGAACCTTAAAATTAACGCATTTCAACTTGGAAATGAAACTAACAATTTATTAGTTGGAATTAGGAGATTAAAACCAACTATAATTTGTACATTTTTTTTATTATGTGAATCTCAATGACACATATCATTATCACAAAACTGAATTTCACCGAATTTGGAAAGGCAGAGATCACAATTTGACAAATTTGTGCTCAAGTTCACAGATAGAAACAGACGTTTTGGCTTTTTCATCATAATCCACCCATTCCTTTTCTTCCAGATTTATATCATCAAATTCAGTTCCAGTATTTTCTCCAACAGCACGAAAACCGCCTCTAGGAGAGAAATCAGTTGGCTCTAAACCACGGCAATCAAAGGCAACAATAGTTTTGAAAGTTTCGCTATTCTCCGCGGTATATTTCTTCAAATAATCGGGAAGGATTTCAACAGAGTTTTCTCGAGCACATAACTTACACTTACTGACAAAATGTGCTTCTCCGCGCCCTCCTTTTAATGGAAAGGTTTCCAGTAGAGTAATATATTGCCATTTCTCAGATTCTTCGCCGCAATTCATACATTTTAACTTTAAATACCACCGGAAGTCCTTATCATAAGCTTCTAAATCGGTAACATTTTCAAGCGTTGCTTTTATTTGCAAACCAATTTTTCCCATTTCGCAGCAAAATTGACCAAAACAACGTGAAACGAAAACTTGTTTACATTAAGTCAATCTTGAATTTTCTATCACTACGCACAGTTTGTGACTGCAAACAAGCAGCCAATAGCGAAAGAGATGCCTTGTTGCCACTATCTTTTTAACAGATGTTCGCCTCAATAAAAGTTTCAAACAAGGGTGCCTCTATATGAGAGTAGCGAGTTGAATTGGTCAAAAAGAAATCGACAAAGATTTTGGCGCAAAGTTTATTAATTTCTATCTGGGGAGCCTAGTCTAGATATGGGAGAGGCGATATTTGATACTCAGATTGTGCTTAGTCAGATGCGTTTGTCCAAAACATCAAACTGAATCATGTACCTTTCTAGTTCCATGATCCAAACTATGGCAAACATAGGCATATTCAATTCCAAAACCTGGTTACAGCGTCTAGAAGTATATAGTGTGGAGATCGCTAATACCGGTATAGCTTTTGAACGCATCCAAAAAATTACATTTTCTTAGGTGGCGCTGCCGTCAAATTTATTGCGTGAATGCGTAGGTTTTGTTTTGGCTTTCTTTTTGTTGTAAACATTTTTAGTGCTATATAAAACATCTACAATTATTAGAAATTTATGTGTAAACACGTACATGTATCGAAAATGATGTAAAAACCAGATTCTGATCAATTTGTTCCGTTTGTGTTACGTAATACAAGAACAACAAACTTGTTTATTTTCGGTGTACCTAAAAATCAGTAGATTTTGTTTTGGTTCTCTTTTTGATATAAACACTTTTAGCGTTATGTATAGCGTCTACAAATATTGCAAATTTATGTGAAAATATGTAAAATTTATCGAAAATGATTAAAAAATGAGATTATCATTGTTTTGTTCCGGGCTGTGTTATGCAATACAAGAACAGCAAGCTGTCTATTTTCGGTGTACCTAAAAATAAAAATCTTTTTGAAAAATGGAAAAAAATTAACTAATATAATTAACTAATAACTAGTATGTTGTGGCCATCACAAAACTTTCTTCTATATAAATCACGTCAATTAAATCATTTAAATAGTTTAAGAAATTACATCAATTTAGCACCCGTTCATATCAAAGTATATCTGAATTTGAAGTTGGATGAAAATTCGTGCCTTAGTTCTTCAGATAGAGCTATAGCGGAAAGTCTGAAAAATGTAGCACAGCAGCGCCACCTGTTGAGTGATTTACACCAATACATAAACAACAATAATTGATATCCAGGTGTACATGGATCTGAAGTTCGTTGAAAATACAAGCATTAGCTCTTGAGATAGAGCTATTACGGAAATTACAAAAACAGCATAGCAGCGCCACCTATTGAGCGATTTACACCAAACTGTATAAAATGTCAATTCATGTCAAGAACTAACTGATTCTTGAGTTTGATGAAAATTCGTGCATTAGTTCTTGAGATACACCTATAGTGGAAATTCTGAAAAATACAGCATAGCAGCGCCACCTGTTGAGAGATTTACACCAAAATGTCAATCCATGTCAAGGATTAACTGATTCTGAAGTTTGGTGAAAATTATTGCATTAGTTCTTGAGATACAGCTATAAAGGAAATTCTGAAAAGTGCAGCATAACAACGCCACCTGTTGAGCGATTTGCACCAAAACACAAAGAGCACTAATTCATATCAAAGTATACTTGAATCTGAAGTTTGATGAAAATCTAAGCATTAGTTGTTGAGATAGAGCTATTGCGGAAATCGTAAAAAATGCTGTATAGCAGCGCCGCCTATTGAGCGATTTACACCAAAATGTACAAAACTTCAATTCATGTCAAGGACTAACCGAATGTTAAGTTTGATGAAAATCGGTGCATTAGTTCTGGAGATTGAGCTATTGCGGAAATCGTGGAAAAGGCTGCATATCAGCGCCACCTGTTGAGCGATTTACACCAAAACCTAATCAGCACCAATTTATATCAGGGACTAACTGAATATAAATTTTTATTAAATTCTGTGCATTAGTTCTTGAGATAGAGCGCCCACAAAATTTGTGTCACATACAGACAGACATTTTGTAAAAACATGTTTTTTGGAATCTCTGACCCCTAAAACGTGCAAATCCGTCGAAAACCGAAAGTCGAAAATTTTCACGAATCCAATGCTTTCTTCTTGTAAAGATAGAAGAAAGTAAAAATTTACTAATATAAACAAAGATATGTTTAATATAAAAATGAGCTTATTCAAAATGGTAACGATAAAATTACTTCATATCATTTATATACATAAGCATAAATTATTTTTTATAATTTCAACATATATATAAAAAAATACTTATACTATAATAAATCTATAGGCTAAAAAAAAAAAAAATAGTATGCACGGCGATCACATGAAATATTAAATCGGTTTATAACAGAGCAATCTGAAAATAAAGCATTCTGCAATTCGTACAAATGTGAAATGCATATAAAATATATGCCTGAATTTTCGTTAATTCTTAATATATCGCGCATTACAAGCTATTTTTTTCTTTTACTCTGTTTTTCAAAAAAATTATCTTTCAAAAAATAAGTTTTCCGCATCAAAAGTATCTAATACACATAGAATTTATATACATTCGTTGCAATGAACTTGATCTTAGCGCCCTCTGGTGAAATTGTAATTTTTTGGATATGCTTTCGCTTGTTGATTTCCACACTATATACTTCTAGACACTGTAACCTGGTGGTACTCGCCAGGACGAAAAAGACAAGTTAAAAAGCATTAGATGAGCAAGATCATAACAGACTCACAAAGATTCTAGACGCTGTAGCTTGGTTCAACCCAACTGCCCGCCAATTTACAAACCCTCAAGCTTTGGACACCCTTGGCGAAAGGGAAATGTAGCCAAATAATAGATAATGTGCATGTGACGTCACGAAGACATAAAAAAGTACAACTCAACTTACGGTTGGCAAAACATTTGCGTGCTTCACCATTGTTTTCTATGTATTTTGCATCTGTTTATTATTATTTTTCGGCTTTATTATTTATATAATTATTTTTTTGGCTTATCCTACTATTTTACAAAATGATGATGAGTTGTAGCGCATATGGTTGCACTTATAGACATGAAATAGGAGGTAATAAAGAGTTTAAATTGCTTCGAAATCATGAACTGCGTGAAGGTGGTGGATAAGCTTTTAAACGAAAAGATATCAATTCATGCCTCAAGAATTTATAATAAATGTTTTCAAACTGGTAAGAATTCTTCATTTTCCTGTAATATAACAGATCGTATATATATATATATATTCCCCTTAGGATATTAAATGCTTTTCTCCTTGTGAGATTTTTATTTTAAACATGACATCTACAAATATTTTATTTAACTAGATCGTCTTGTTTCTATGCACATTATTAGAATATTAAAAGAATTTAAAATACTCAAGGAGTGTTTATTTAGTTTTAAAGTAATTTTCTGGAAAACACAAAGCTACATTTTCACAAATTTCCTTGTCATACAACATGTTAGACTGTGTATATAAATTTTTAATTGTTTTTATGTTGAACCCTTAATTTCTACTCTAGAGTTGGGCGATTCATTATTTTACTCGCCTCTAGAGAATGTTTTTTCTGACGGGACAAGTTGAATTTTTAGACAATCTGAAAAACTATAGAAGATATTCAGAAACTTTATTATATTTTTTTTTTTTTGCCAGTTTTCTATTTTTGCAACTTTCCAGATTATTGAAATGTAAACATGGTACTACTAAGTTCTATCCTATAACCAAATTTTCCTCTTTTGTATATACTATATTCTTAATTTTAAAGAAAAAAATAAGAATATGCATTTCAGACATAATAATTAACTATTTTTCCAATTGCATGTTTTTTTGTAACAATTTTCAACTGTATGTTGCATTTTGCAGATTTTTATTAAAAAAAAAAAAAAAAAAAAAAATCAGGCTAGTAAGATTTTCTTGAAAATTTCCAATCAAACTCCTGCCTCTCATATTGTAAAGAAGTAATGAACAATATGAAATCTAATGAATACATTACATATGTAACCATAATGAATTATATAGGGTGGTAATCTGGCATGGATGTCCTATACTCACTAAGGTACTTAAATCTCGTCATAATTGCCTGATGTATTTTGCCTGATATGGTAACCCGGCTATTGTTGTTGTACTTAGTTAGCCCGTCGACCAATTTCGCCAAATTATATAAATTGCCAAACCACTCGCCAAATTATACCCATTGACATAATTTTTATTTTAAATAACGAAAGAACAAATAAATTAGTAAAACATTAATAAAAATACAAATAAAACGTCGAATTAATGGTTTTATTGACCATTATTGGCATTTAATCTTACAGTTTGACGACAGTAATTTGGTCGACGGGATAACTAAGAAGTACCGTTGTTTATTTACTTTAATTATATAAATTGTTTTGTTCTATAGTTATTAAATAAACTTTTATTTATTTATTGTTATTTCCTTTTTAAAAGAATTAAAAAATATATATGTAACTGGTATTTGGAAACGAAGTTTTTGCCAGATTGGCGTCAGAAAAAATTTGTTATTTGAAACAAACCAATGTAATATATGAAATCTGTACTGGTAATCATTGGAACTATAAAGAATAGAATGGTTGCAAAATGCCTGTGAATATCTCTGCTCCAATATATTAGTAATGGAGACATCCAATGACCTTGGAAATACCGAACTAACTAGAGTAAATTTGATGAAGAAGAATGATGAATATCTTTCAATTATGCTTTGTCAAAAAAAAAAAAAAAAAAAAAAAAAAAAAAAAAAAAAAAAAAAAAAAGTTCAATTCTGTGGCAATTTAGCGGACAAAGCAATTTTCGGTATTGCCAATGAACAAAAATGAAAGACAGAAAACAAAGTTTTAAATTCAAAGATGTCTTTTAATATTAAAATTAAAACCAAGTTTTGATGTTGTTGTGTAAACTTTTTTTTCTTTTTCAAGGTTCCAGAAGTTTATTTATTTTTTCATTTGTGGATTATGGCTACCGGCGATACCACGTAAAAAAAAACGCACCTGTGTGCCCTACCTCAAACATTTAAGACCTTTAATAAACATCAATGAATAGTTTTCTGGTCTTAATGTAAGGTGGTGTGGAAAAGGGCACTTAGAAGATTTTCTTTACTCATTTTAGTAGACATATTATTTCTTGTTTTGATTGTGTTCCATAAATTTACACAACTTTTATTTATTGTAGTTCAATAATTATATACAGTACAGAAACATTTAATTAGAATGGTTATGGTCGTATGTATACCAGATAATTGGTTGAGCAATAAACAATATCCATGTGATCAGATTTGTAGAATGTATGTGTAAATGTGGCATTGTTTCCAATTTAAAATTAACACATTGCATGCGGGTATATTTTGCCATAGACATATGTGTAGCGGGTGTATTTTCGTTTTTGCTGTTTTAACTTGATTTATGAGAACAAGTTAAAAATATAATAATAATATTAATAATATAAATAATAATTATAATAAAATATATTAATAAATAAATATTTTAAAAAATAAATTAAGCTATTTAACATAATAATATTATTAGTGATCGACTGAAAATTCATTTTAGTTTTTGGCCCAAAGTCGGAGTTTTGTTGAAAATTCGGCTGGACCATAACTATCTGTATTCCAAAAATCTTGTTTCTTCTTTCAGAAATTCTCAACATTACTCATCGATTTGAGCTGTATCGACTCAAATTAGACTATTTATTGCTATGAACTTCATTGTTTATAATTAATCAGTTATGACTGACTCAAGACGCGAGTGTTATTAAGCAAATTATAAAGCAAGCAATGCATATATAATTAAACTTTTTCACGTAGTCATTAACAGCTTCAGACTTAACAGTGATAGAATATTTTTACTTTGAAACCGCAGAAGTGTTTTGAATACTCTTTGAGAAAGTTCTAGCATAACAGAGGATCATTTACAAAAATCGTTATGAAAGATAAATCGAGGTGTGTATACCTAAAACTAATTAAATGAATGAAATTTATATAATTAGAAAATCTTTCTGTGTCATGGATAAATTATGTTTTTTATTATAAAAAGAGAAAGTTTTTATCTAAGACATAACGAACTTGGGCCACACACTAATAATTCTGTATATTTAGTAACATGTACTATTTAATTAATTATATATATTTAATAATATGGCACTAAAAAGTACCTTGTAATAGCAACATTTTGGCTTTTGTTTTTCTTAAAATTTCTCTCAGCTTTTTGGAGTTTCAGAACACATGCTAATTGGAAAATTGTAAATTTTCATGTTCATGAAACCCCAAACTTATGCCAAAATAGAAAAATTACATTTTTTCCCCTTAAACTGTGAAACCAGAAGTAACGCAAAATGGTACATTTTATTTAATTTGTTTACTATGTTTGCATAAGCATCAATTTTTGTATCTTAAAAATTTCATCCTTTGATTATCAAAACTGGTGGAAAAATTAAGCAAGATGCTTGGAGCAATTCCATTTTGTCGACTTGGATTCTTGATGAAGTTATACCGAGCTTGCAAATCCTGCATATAATTTTGATGCATTAAAGATTCTAATTTGATGAGTAATGTGACTATGTTTTAAACCAAAGAGCAGACAGTGTTCAGCAGCCTCCCAAAACTGTCTGAGGAAAACTTTGTATGCAAAATGTGATTATGTTATTAAATAATAGTCTTGCATATTTTTAATGTACTACATAATTTGTACTTTTCAATAAATGGAGCGGCAAACCGCAAACCAACTGAATTGTGTTGCTTTCTTATTGTGTATGTGACCATTTTTATTTCAGCTAATACTGGGCTGCCATTGGCAACTGTTTTTTTTTCCTTCTACTATTATTTAAAAATAATTGTATATTATTATTGTTTAGAAATAATGATTAAAAGAACCTAAGCAAAATTTAGAAAAAAATAGTTGACTGTGGCAGCCTTGTTATTTTTAAATAAGTCTAAGAGAGTAAGTATTTTAATTTATTAAATATTTATCATCCTTAAACATTGTACAATTTATTATTAAACATTTCACTTTACGAATTATTATTAAGCGTTCCATTTTTGCGTGGTAAAAAAACGCAAATTTGTCAAAGGAATGCGGTGAAAAATGCGAATTTCGTCAAAAGTTCATGGTAAAAAGTGCAGATTTCAACAAAGAATCGAGATAGAAAAATGTGAATTACGATTGTGGGAAAAGAATTGTAAATATCCTAAAATGATCGCGGGGAAAAAAATTCGAGAATTTCGTCAAAATTTATTGCACTGGGCTAAAAAAAATTGGAACCAAGCTCCTTTTACAAATGTAAAAAAAAAAAAAAAAAAAAAAAAAAAAAATGTTGCAAAACGAGAAGAAACTTTAAATATTGTATAAAAATTTTCAGAGGAAAAAATTTACTATATTGAGTTGAAAGACAAACCTTATTCATTTTACGAATGTCAAAAGATGGCTGTGAAACACAAAAAACCAACCAACCAACCTCCAGATTACTTTTAATTTTATGTGCTACGATTTCTCATTTTCAAAGGTTGGCAGGTCTGTTTATTTTATAAATTTCTTTCTAAAAAAATTATTAAGACTGCGGGCGGAGAATTGGTAAGATGCACGTCGCAGACTCTTGAGAAGATCTGCAGATTATTTTTCAACTGGAGAAAAAAAAGTTTTTAAAATTTTTAAAAAAGAGTCACAATATTAAGGAATGGTTTGTCTCAAAAACAGTAGATAAACTGATGAGTAAGAGTTCATCTCTTCCATTCATGGACTAATAACTTTTTTTATTTTAACATTCATTTATTCGTATTTCAGTTATTTTATAGATTAATAAAATAACAGTTTTGTTGAGCAATCATAAATTGATATCTTTATATCAGTTAATGATTAAAATATTTCACATTTTAATAAATATATATATTTTTTTCATTTTCATTAGCTTTTCTTTCATTCATTAGTTGTCTGTATTAAGCATACCATTCAATAGTACATTTCTTGACTGGGTTTTAATAATGCTTGTAAATGGGGGGGTGGGGGAATAATATTTTTCTTTTAGTGGTGTCACTTAGTGGCACTCCACTCTCATATAACTGTTCATTTTTGCTGTTAGCGGCGATATAGGACTCGGGAGGGGCACAGCGTTTTTTTGCAGAAAACTTTTAAGAAATTATTAGAGTTCGCAGACAGTTTTACATTTTATCTAAGTCTGCTCGTAGTTCAGAAAGGACCGCTTGCACACAAAGAATATGATAGTTAAAAAAAAAAGTTTTCAAAATGGATTTTGCACACAAGGAATGTGATTAGTAAAAAAAAAAAGTTTTAAAAATGGATTTCGGTTAAAAGAGGTTCTACCGTATTTACAAAATGGTTAGCATATAAAAAATAACTCATTATTAAATATAGAGATATCAAGCAATTACTAACCATGAAATAAATATTTTGGGTTTAATAATTTGTAAAAAATTATTTAAAACATCAGTAGTTTGTGCTTCAGAATTAGTTGTGAAAGTTTAATTCACAAATTTAAGATATTTAGATGTAATATACAAAATCTTGATAACTGAAATTTTCTTCTATTGGTATGGAAAAGTCCAAATGAGTTAATCTAGCTGCATATGATGGAGATTGATTTTTAAAAGAATTGTGCTTTAAAAATCAGTAAATTGAAATACAATTTTCAAATAACTTATTTCATTTTTTACCTTATTTGATGATGTGAAAGTGAAAATATGTCATGATTATCTTGGTACTTTTGGTTAGCCGGGCACCAGTGTTATATATACATATATTGTATATTTACACACATATGTATGTATAACACTGGCACCTGGCTAATCGAAAAGTACCATTTGCTAAAAGAAAAGGAGAAATGAATTGCTTAAATTGTTACCACTGTTAATATGTATCAGCATTACTCACAGACATGCTTTATAATTTAGATAGTAACAATGTGTTTAACTTAATTTGCAAATAGAAAAAATATATATGTATAATTTATTACACAGATTTGAATGAACTTAAATAAACCTGCACCAAGTAAAATTTTTATTTCATGCTAATGTCTAAATAAATGCATTAGCAATTTTTTAGAATTGGGGTTTTAGACAAGAAATATGAATTTTACTCTTCAAAAGTCTAAAAAAGAAATACACAAGAATATTTTAAGTGTGTTCACTTGTGTTTCAGTCTCTCAAAGCTCTTTGTCTTGTCAACTATGTAACATGGAAAGTTCAAATTTGGCTGAAGTAATAAAGGCTATTTAGTCATAGACCCTTTACTCATAGATTGAAAATGTAATGCAAAAATATGTCCCCTTCTCCTCTATTTCCGAATCTACTGAAACTAAAATTACGAAAAAATTAGTGGTAGTAGAAATTTATTTAAACTAGCAGGAGAACTGTAGCAATTACCTTAGCTCACATAGTTTTTGAGAAAATCTCATTTTACCATTACACACAAATTTCACTTTGCTCAACAAGGGAGTTGAGGGGCACTTGAGGTACCTATCATCATAGAAGTATAAAAGGATTGCTGATAATGAGTTTCGAAAAAAATTGTTAGTAATTAGCCAAGATATTAAGCTTTAAGACTTATGTCAGACGAACGTCTATTTGCACGCTTTTTGTCTCAACATGTAACAGAAACACCTGTTAGTGAAGGCGTTTCTGTTACATGTTGAGACAAAAAGCGTGCAAATAAGCAATGGATATATACAGTAGACTCCGTAAAATCCGCATATTTTTTCAGATGTAAACAATAAAATCTACAGTTAAATTGCAGGAACTAAATTCAAGATGGGGCCAAAATCAGTGACTACTGCGATGTTTTTTTTACTAAATTTTTTGCTAATCATTCTCTTTTGGCTATTACAGCTGATTTATCACTAAATAAATTTATATTACTTTTGATTTTGATATAAATAAGCATATCTATATCAAAAATTCCAGGGTACAAAATGGAAAAATCCACGAACCGGAACACCATTTTAAAATTATTGTTCGCAGAAATTTTTTTTTTTAATTATAGACAAATTTATTTCTAAACATACAAAACAGTATAAGAAAAGCATTCAAGACTCTAAATAACAATGAAAAAAGTTACTAAAATGTGAAAAAATAATGACGTATCGATCTTACGATCGCTTTACCACCAGATGGCAGCATAGGGCTTTTGGAATCGAATTGAATCGATTTCATCGGTAATAATTTAATATTTTTCTAAATTTTTATTTTACATAATTATTTTAATAATTACTTACTTTTAAACTAATAAATTATTTTAATATTTTACTTATTTTAATGTTTAACTTTATTGAAAGCATTCATTATAATTTCCCTTGCTTAACTACCAATCAAATTAATGTTTCAAAAATGTAAACAAATCAATGACCAGAAATCCACAAAATTCTAAAATCCGCACAACCTCTGGTCCCAAGCTGTGCGGATTTGAGGGAGTCTACTGTATCATGATATTTATTTTCAAAATATCAAGGTTTTTGATATTTTTATTTTCATACATTTAATATTTATTTTTTAAATGTCGTATTTCTTGATATTTTCATACATCTAATATTTATTTTCAGTCAAAAGAAGTGCAAACGAATTCAACTGTTATTAAAAATTAGCCCATCCGTAAATAGTAACTAAAAAGAATAGCTTACAAAATATTCTCTGCACTCCAAAAACTAGTTTTGGACTGTAACTGCAGCTTTCTCATTACCACAACTGTCTTTGAAAAATACCTCCCTACCCTGTCTTAATTCTTTTTGGGTACTTTTCGGTTACATGGTGCCAGTGTTACATATGTATGTGTGTATATATATAAAAAATATATGTATATATATATATACGCATATTTACATATATGTATTTTTATAAATATGGAAATATAACACTGGCACCCGCCTAATCGAAAAGTTTTTATTTACTTCAGTCTAAATTGCACAGTAGGTTAGGGAATGAAAAAGCAGACAAACATTCATGTTCAAATTCTTCAATAGAAAAAATAAAAGAAACTTTATTTTGTATTTCAGAATTTGTTGTGTATTTTTATTTATTTTTTAAACTGAATCCTGCATTCTGTGTTTTCATGAGTGAAAAAGCAACTTTTACAGAAGATTGTTTATGTTTTCAATTATTTGATCATAAATTTTGCAAGAAAAAATAAAAGATAGTTAGAATATTGTTTTATTATGTTTTCATGCTAAATGTAATATGTTTTAGATTCAAATTTATATTAAGTCTAAAAATCTTTAGAATCAGCAGTAAGCTGACAATTTTGAAAATATCGGATACATCAAAATATCGGATATTTTTTATATTTTCGAAAATATCACGATATTTACGAACCCTGGGTTATAAAAACACGGATGGCGTACTCTATGCGACATCAGCTTTTAAAACCTAGATAACATTTTAAAATGATATATTTGTGTAATGCAATGCCCAGTAGCAATATAAGAGTAATAAACGTCAAATTGTTAAAAATAAACTAATGTAGGTACTTTTTGGTTAGCCGGGCACCAGTGTTATCTATACAAATATATATATATGTATGTGTGTGTATATAACACTGGCATCCGGCTAACCGAAAAGTATCCTAATTTAATTAGAATTAATAGCATAATTACTTTGAGATTCATGACCAGTTTGCATTGAGTGCCACTCTCAATATGCCACCTGGGTCTTTAAAGGTTAATTAAACACCTATCTGGAAAAAAAGCAGCACAGACCAAGGTGGCATAGCAACTTTCTTTTGAAGCGCACTTAGCACAGTGCCAAGTTTAAACTTTGAACAAGATCAATTAATATATTTACAGAACCTTCCGTGCACAAGTAATACTCACACTTGACAGATTATTAAAAAAGTTTTACTTACATAGGCAATACTTTCTTAGAAGCACAATCTAATGCACGGCTGAAATGGCACTGTGCACAAGACTGTCCCACTGAGTTATTGCCTTTATTGATGCTTAACACTATTTCTACCAGTGTCAAGTAACACCTTTTTAAAATTTGGATTCATGATTATTTTGCTTGCAGTTTTTTACTGTAATAAGCATAAAAAAGTCTTCAATATTAAAAATGATTTGTAATTGTTTCAAACTAAAAATTACAAATAGAAAATTGTAAATCGAAAACTTTTATAAGGTGTCATTTGATACTGGTAGAAATAGTGTTAAGCACATACTGTCTTTCATCTTCAGTTATTATGTCCTGAAATAGATTTGTCTGTCACGCCTTCCTCCAGTGACAACTCCCCTGTAGTAATGAAAGCTTCTTGTCTGGGGCGTACACATTCTCTACTTTCTGAATTGAATATTCCAAGTTTTTCTTTTGTTAGATACAATTACAGAAGAGAAAGAAATAAAAATTATCAAAGTGCAAATTTATAGAACAAAATCAAAACAAGAAATATGTAGTATATAGGTGCCTACAACTGAAATTAATAAAGAAAATCTAAGTGCCCTTTTCCACACCACCTTACATTAAGACCAGAAAACTATTCAATAATGTTTATTAAGGCTCGGTCTTAAATGTTTGAGGTAGGGCACACAGGCGCGTTTTTTTTAATGTGGTATCGCCAGTAGCCATAGTCCACCAAAAAAAAAAAAAATGGAACCAAAGAAAAAAAAAATGTTAATCCAAAAACATAAGTACGATATTACAGCTCTTATAGAGCACAATTTTTAATGAATGGATACATGGTAGATTCTTCATCTTCAGTGCCTTAACTGGGAGAGGGACCCGGCTGCCAGAATGAAAGGCGAAGAAAGTGCCAAATGAAGATTGTTGCTCAATACAAAATTGTATATACCATAATTTATGGCACATGTATATAGACATATATATGTATATACAGTAGAAGATCTTTATAACGCAAGGTTGTGCGTTATATGGATCACATCATTAAATTCACCTTGTAAACATGGCCAAATATGTCTGAAACATATCAAAATACATTAGAATATCTTTATACTGCATTCCTTGTTACCAAGAGTTATCCAAACTATAAATTTTTCCATAATATAGGTCAGGCATTGAAAAATTTACTTTATAAACATGATCCAAATATAACTGACACAACAATCCCTTATGTTAGACATTTTCAAAAATGTGTATTGTAATAATAGCATTTTTTTTTCAGTAAAAAGGTCTTAAATTAGAAGATAAAGTTGAACTAATGTATCAAATTTAGTCCTCTAGAGAGTAGCAATATTTTACAATGTGAAAATGCAGGTGCTTTTTAACGGCAAAAGTCATTGTTTACATCTGAGAAGTTGTGCGTTATATGGAGAATTGCGTTATAAAGATCTTCTACTGTATAACACTGGTGCCCGGCTAACCGAAAAGTACCATTTAGTATTTAAAAATGGGTGAGATTAATAACAAATTACAAAGAAAATATGTCATTCATTCTGAGAATATATTTACTTTTAATCTCTGTACACTACATTCTTTAAGTTAACCAATGAGAGAAGCCAAAAATAAACTAGAAAACAGGAATTCTGCTTTTTCAGAATTTAGTGTCGCCCCCGATGAAAAGAAAATATATGTATATATAAATAGTTACAAAACATATTTCAATTTTAAGACTTAAAGCACAACACTTTTATTTTATGTAAAATGACGTCATTTGCATCCGCTTAAGAATTCCACATTTACGATCCACTCTTAAACATCTACAGTAAAGTATGTATAGGATGTCACTATCACAAAATAATACACAAATGCAGCAAAAAGATGCCATCATTAAAGAAACTTGACAAAAAACGGCTATCTAATGATTCACAGGCCTTCATTTGTTTGTAAAATTAATATATAGATAACTTAAAATTAAATATAGTTTATAATAGCTCCATGTTTTAATAGAAATTATTTGTTTATATTTTTTCAAAATAGCACGTATTTTAATTACATTTTCTTTCGCTTGTTATGAGAAAATGGCAACAAAAAGATACCTAATTGCTATTTTTCAACTATTTTCCCTTTACTTTCTACATAAATGGAGTACTTGAGTTGCCAAAATTAAACAAATGGAGCTAAAAACTACAAAAAAAAAAAAAAAATTAATATTTCAAAAATCAATGAAGATATATTTTTCAAACAAATTGCATTTAAAAGTACTGTTTTTTCCAATACGACGGTATAAAAATTGAAAATGTGCGATGCTTAGAAATTAAAAAAAAAAAAAAATGCTATAGAGTATTTAATTGTACAATGATACATCTGCTTTGTTTATTGCTGGGTTCTGTAAGGTAACGTTATTTTTTGGACACAAAATAAGCTGGGAGAAAGAAATAGCATATCGTACCGGGGAAGAGTTATTAAATAAATAATGTAAAGTAATGTATTGATTAAAAATTATAGAAAAATTAAACTTAAATATCTTATCTATATTCAACAAACATGAAGAAACATAATTGTATAAAGAAGTAAATAAATTATTAAAAGAATGAAAAGGGACTTAGTTAGGCGAATGTTTATTTAACAAAGTGCAAGTTCGCAAAAAGAAAAAACGCCAACTTTGAAGATGCTTTCTGAAAAATCGCCTGTTTTATTAAAAATTGAGGTTTCATTAGTATATATTTGTAAGGAAACTTGCCAATTTCATGCATTAGAATGATTTTAAAAGTGTATCAGGAAATAAGCAGTCATAAATGTCATTTTAATCTCAATATAACGAAATTCGTAAACATTTTCAGATTAGTTCAAGCATCTTACTAGACGTACAGGTTGAAAAAAATAAGATATATAAATAAAACGGTGGCTTTCTGGTATAATTATAAAACCTAAAACATTTTTCTTACCCGCTACAACAAGCAGAAACATTTCTTGAGTTCTTGTATTCTTCTCATGGAATTTAAAAAAATAGTTATTCGTTAAATAAAATGAAACCTATGGCCAAAGAGCCATATCTGCTTTCCAGTTGGAAATAACATATGGATCATCTAGTATATTGTCTATTATTATCCCTAATAAACCCCAGTATCTCTAAATAATCTTGTTTCGCAACAGAACGTAAGTTCTGTGCATATACAGATAAAAATTCATTTGTTTTTCAATACATATGATAGATTGCTATGGAGTTTCACATATAAACACGCGTTTAAATGCCTCGTTTCTGCCAACCACAAGTTGAGTTGTCTAGACACAAGCTCATTTGTTTACCAACATGCACATTATCTATTTGGCGAGAGAAGTTCAGTGCGCGCTGGAATGGAGTGAGAATTTGAGAATGAATCAATGAATTGACGAGAGTTTTGAATCCCGAATGTGAAAGGGAACGGTGATTTTGTTGCAATGTGGTATTTTCCGCAATAAATACTTCTCGGAATGGTATGTATTTTATTTATGTTAAACATATTATTGAATATAACTTTTCCTAATTTATGCCGATTTTTTTTTAAATAATGTACTACTTTTTAAAGTTATTTTATTTTTACGATACTTGCTGTGAGTTGATTTAAGCCTAACATGTCAAGTGTTTTCAAAATGCTAAAAAATTATTTGAATTATAAAATCCAGTTCGAATTTTTCTGTAATCAAATATTACAAAATATACATCAAGCTGTTAAAATTTGTAAACATACAAATACAATTTTTATTTTAGTTTATAATTTAAAAAGATATAAAAAAGATTGCATTCGAATTACAATTCGTTACATCTTTTATCTGTAGTAGTTATGTAATTAGCATTTAAAATGAAAAAACTATCTACAGCCTTCTCCGATTCCCTCTCCTTTTAAACAAAATCTGTTGCACGTCTGCATACTAAAAAGATTGATGCAAAGTATCCCTAGACTGTATTTTTATAAATTGTCCAGTTTGTGTATGCAATGACTTGTTTATATAAATTGTAAGTCTTCAATTTGTGTATGATAATTTGTTTGGAACAGATGTCTTATTATCCCGGGGTATGCCATCTTGGATTTTTTTCTTGGCGTGAATTAAAAATTGTTTTTCAATTAATAGTTATAATTATTATATTCTAATTTTTTCAATATTATATTAATCTATCAACAATATTTAACCATTGGTGACGTTTAATACTTGGCGAAAAAGGAGTTTTCATGCAAGAAAAAAATCCAAGATGGCAGAACCCGGGTTAATAAGACATCTAAGCCATTTGTTTTTATTATTTTCTTAATTTTAAAACCAATTTTTTTCCAGGTCAAAATTATGGACTTTAGACGAGTTGTTGTTGACTCTGATATTCAGCCAGTTGAAAGCATTCAAATGGCTTGAAATGCAATTGCTTTTCCTGCCTTTAAATGTCTTTTTGCTAGCTCTTAGGCGACCATATGGATGTGTTAGTTGACCATTCTACAGAAAGCTGTTTTGAGGATGATGCAAACTGTTAAGTCAAAGTTTTTTTTAAGTAAATCAGGTCCAGCTAAATATTTTTTCGTACGTATCCTGTCATTTTAAACTTTGTGGTAAGTACTCAATTGTTATAATTAAATATAAAAAATAACCTATGACAGACGTCGTACTTAAACTTTTACATCTTAATCTTTTATGATTTGAGTACATTACATTGACTGTTTTTGTTTTCTTCATTTAATACTGCACATTATGTATTTACAGTTCCTAAAATTATGAAATTTAATCCCTAAGTGTGAATGAATTTTGAAATGCATAATCTAATACATTGCATTCAAGCTAATTATCTTAAGATCGAATTTTATAACATTCTAGTTTGTTAAAATTAAAATAATAAAACTTTGTAAAAAAATCACCATAAAATAAAAACAATACATAGAACGCGCTTTGAGCTAAAAATATTAACAGCTCGTCATAAACTAAAGTAAAACACGTGTCTGTAAGGGGACAAGAACTTTAGCTGATGACGAGCTGTTAATATTTTTAGCTTGAAACGTGTCCTATGTATTTTTTTTATTTTATGGTGATTTTTTACAAAGTTTTATTATTTTAATTGTTACATATCGCCAGTTTTTGGTGTTGTTTCGCTATATTCTATTTTGTTCTGGTAAAAATTCCTTTTTTATTGGTCTTTGATTATCTATCTCTGGTATTGTTACTTATCTGAATTTTTGGTGTTTTTCAAGATGGCCACCGGTTTGTTGTCTTAATCTTTGAATCAGTGTTTTATATATATTTAAAAAAAAAACCCTTTTGATATTGGTAGGATAGTCTATTATTTTATAATTAATAAAGTATATTTTAAAGTGATTATATGTTTTCAAATATTTGATTATTTCAGTTTTAAAACTGCAGGTAATAGTGTGCCAAATGAAAAACAATATCTTCTTCAAAGCTGTTAACTTGACTAGTCTTTGTATATGAATTTAAAAGTACATCAGTGTGTTATTATAGTCTATGAAAATATATTATAAGCATTCCTTCTAAAATAGTTTAATAATTGTTTTGATATTTGTTTCCTCTGCACCTCAAGAATATTACTATAGTTATTTTAAATAGGTTTTCCCAGCTGCAGTTTTAACAACTAAACTAAAGGAAGCCATATTTGTTTTTTCTTAGTGTAAACAAAAATTTAAATATCTTGTATTGAAAAGCTCTTATAATTAACATAAGTATTTTTATTATTTCTCATTAATATTATTTGTATATTCTATTCAGTTATAAATATTTTTGGCTTAAGAATTGTTTTTATTTAAGCATTATTAGGTCTTACTATAGTTATTTTAAATGGGTTTTCACAGCTGCAGTTAGCAAGTAAACTAAAGGAAGCCATATTTGTTTTTTCTTAGTGTAAAGAAAATTTTTGAACAGGAAATTTAAATATCTTGTGTATATTGTAATGAAAAATTCATATAATTAACAAGTATTTTTGTTATTTCTCAAGAATGTTATTTGTATATTTTATTCAGTTTTAAAAATTTTTGGCTTAAGTATTGTTTTTATTTAAGCATTATTAGGCCTAACTTTATCTTCATAAAGATAAGTCTTCATCATATTCTTTTGAGAAACTCATTTTAATGTTACTTCTCATTGTTAAATTTTTTAAGTAACATAAATCTTCATTCACTGTTTGTTTTCCTGAAATATTGAAAATGCATAAATGGTCTCCTCTTACTGTTTATCATACTATAAACAATAAATATAGCCCTTTTTTACATTACATCATACAGAAAATATATTTTATTTTTTAAATTATAGGTTGCAGTTCACTTGAAAGAAATCTTTTTATTTTTGACAAGTTTATATATATATATGCTTGCTTTCCATATCAAATATAGAAAATTATGTTTGCTTGTATGACAGACAACTTATTTAGAAATATATTATTAAATTTTATTTTTAATATTTTAATTATTTGAAATAGTTAAAGTACATATGTACAATCCTTCTTCCTCCTTCCAATAAATTGATCTTATAGCTTTTAAATGTATGGTGCAATGCAACAAATTACAAGAATTTAAGCTCGTACTCAATAAATAATTCTTAAGAAAAGTATTGGGACAATCTATTTATTGTAAATTACTCGAAATAGGCCAAACAATTCCTTTAATGCTGGTTCATTAAACTTAGTTTTTTTGTTGTTTTTTTACATGCAGTTTAAAAACAGATTAGACCATTACATATAACACCTGCTTTAAACTATATTAGTTCTTCAATGTCTTTTTCCTAATTATATTATGTACAAATTTGCCATTCATTTAAAATTACTATTATCCACTACTATTAAAAAATACCACGTTGCAGAAAAATTTTGCTGTTTTTGAGGCTTGTCGTAGCAGAAAATTTACAAAACTTTTGCCACAGGGCTATGTAAGGTATGTGTAAGGATCGACTGAAACTGAATTTCGGTAAGCTTCCTATTTTTGGCCAAAAACGAAAACATAATTTTTTTAAAGGTATTAATACATACATAAATATATGAAAATATGAATTAATTATATGTGTGGTCCAAGTTGGCTCTGTGTGCCTTTGACCGAAACTTTTTATTTTCATATAAAATAAAATGTAATTCATCTACATTACACATATGATTTTCTAATGATATGAATTTCAAGTAATTAGAAAATGTTTTAGATATGCATACCTCAATGTATCTTTTATTATGTAAATGATCATTTGTTATACTAGAACTTTCTCAAAGAGTATTGGAAAAACTTCTGTGGTTTCAAACTAAAAATGTTCTGTTACTGTTAAGTCTGCAGCTTTTAATGAGCACATGAAAAGCACCTTCAAAGTTTAGTCATATATGCATTGCTTGCTTTGTAATTTGTATTCATGTCTCGAGTCAGTCATGACTGATAAACAGTGAAGTTTATAGTAATTAATAAAGAGTGTCTCATTTGAGCCATTACAGCTCAAATCATTAAATATTGTTGAAAATTTCTGAAGGAAGAAATGAGATTTTTGGAATACTAATAGTTTCAATACAGCAGCATTTTCGGAGAAAGTCCGATTTTTGAATGAAAATTAATTTTCAGTTGATCTCTAATTATGTGTTTACAGTTCCTTAAATAAGAAAACTTTTTCCTATAATGTAATTCAACTTTGAAATGTATATTCTTATAAATTTAATTAAAGTAGACTAATTATGTTAATATCTAATTTTGCAATCTTTTTTTTTTTCTACTGGTATAAATTTCTTTTCTCATGATTTTTGTCTCAAATTATCTGAGCTATTATTGTTATTTATTTGAATTTTTGGTGTTTCTGAAAATGATTATCGGTTGTCTTAATCTTTAAATTGGTGTTTACATTTGACATTTTTCAAAGGGCACTGCATGCTGCTCTTTTTAGATATGGAGAAGGCACCCGACCCTTTTCCCAGTATCTGCTTTGCACTATTTTTTCCCTTCCCATGTGGACTTTAGAAACCAGAGTTACCACTTTCTATTTGAAAACTGCCCCTGTCCAGAATAGCATGCATTTCCTAAATTCATCAGGATTTCTCTCTTTAAGGCTATGCTTTTATTACAACACAAATTTAAATTAATAGAAGATATTAACATTTTGGTCCTGCCATTTTCCTATTGTATTTAATGCTAAATTATCCTTTTATAGCGAATTTTCGCAATGTTAAGGGGCCGCTGCACTGAAACTCCCAGAACTCGAAATCCCATGTTAACCTATGGGAAAACTTTCAAGCGCGATGACTCATTACCTAATATAATTATTAAAATACCGTTTACACCATCAGAAAGTAGACGTCAGATGCAGATGATGTGCATTTTTAATAATTGTCTACGTAAATTTTAAGTATCTTTAAGAAGATTATAAAATTTAATCAAATGGAAATTGCAAAGTTTATAGGAATTTTTTACGTACTTAAAATTTACGGAGATAATTTTTTAAAACACACATCATCAGCATCTGATGTCTACTTACAGTTGGTGAAAACGGTATTATAATAATTATATTAGGTAATGAGTAATCACGCTTGAAAGTTTTCCCATAGGCTAACATGGGATTTCGCGATCGGGGAGTTTCAGTGCAGAGGAGCCTTAAGAAACAGCTATAGCAAAATTTTCTCCAGTTGACCACTGATTTTTTTTTTTTTTCTAACTTTTCTGCAGTTGTGAAAATAAGACTTTGACTCTAATTTAATAAAAAAAAGTGCATGCCAGCCAGTGAAACACGGTGCAAATCAGTGATAAGTCTGATTATTAAAGGGTAGAAACAACTGCATTCTTTCCGTTTAACGATACAGTTTGCAGGTGTGATCCAGTCCACTCATCAGAGTCAATTCTTTCATAAAGTGAATATCCTTTATTTGTTTGCCTATATATTATTATTTTGATTCTGTTTTATAAGTAAAAATGTTCACAGATAATTTTAAAATGAGTATAATTTACGTATAATTTTTTTTTAAGTTTAGCCAATTGATATTTTTAATGTTCCTTATTTAAAACCAGATACAGAAGATATTTTCGGGATCCTGTCCATTCACTTTTTTTTTTTTAATGAACAGGGAGGCTGTGCATGTAATCTCTGTGGATATATCTTAATACATTGGTTATAATTATGTCCCAGACACTGAAAAAAAATCTTGATAGCTTTATAAATGACATTTATTCATTTAGAGGTCTACACAGGCCAGATTTCTAGACCCAGCACGGCCCAAGCGAAAGCTTCCCCAGTATGATGTAAAAATTAAAAGTTCAGTCCGGTCCTGGCCCATGCAAAAAAAAAAAAAAAAAAAAAAAAAAAAAAAATGAAATCAGACGCGGCTCAATTTCTACAAAAAATTCCAGTTTTTCTTAACATACAATCAGGGTTGGGTTTTTGACATGACAAGCATCAAAAACTGGTTTAAACTGTCAAAAACCGCCAAATACATGTAACACACTAAAACATTTTAACAACAATAGGTAAACATTAAATAAGTCAAGGATTTATGCGATCTTTTATTTAAATTTATTGTAATTTAATAATCAAAAAAAATTATTAATTGCAATAAAATATTTTTATTTTTTGGAATTTTCAATCAGAAGAAAATCATTTTGTACAATTAAATAATCTGGGTCAATTTTACCACGCAGCATGCTGCAGCACACAACGTGTTTAGCACATTTATTTACACCCAGATGATTTCTGAGTTTAGAGTGTATGAAGCGTTAGAAAATAGTCTGTCTCTTAATTGATGCTGAGCTAGTAGGACTTGATAGCAAAAGCATTGCTAGATGAGCAAGTTTTGCAGCAGGCTCAAAAAGCTATTGCATTTAATGATAACTTTCCACCAAGAAATGGGGTCCCTCCTATAGCACTGAAATAAGAAGACGGGAAAGGGGATTCTTTAGCTTCATACACAATAATATGGGTAAGCATCCATGAATTCTCTCTGTAGCTCAAGCGCGAGCTGAATCAACTGATAAATCAGTCAACCCTTGCCCCTGATGGTTGGGATACAAAATATAAGCCAAACAATGATATGGTTTCTATTGTGCACTTTTTCAATATGGGGCTTAAAGGAATTTTCTTTTAGAAGACCGAGCCAATTTTGTTCAGCTTTAAAATCAAAAACATATTTATATATTTAAAGAAAGCATGTTTTAAAAAGATTTTGACTTTAAGCTTTTTTTTTAATTACTTCTCTTATTTTGTAAATGTTTAAGATTAAGAATCCAATTTCAATTTTGAATGAAATGGTTATTGCCTAGACTAGAATAACATTGATGCACATTATCTTGTTATATATACAAAAAAATCTGCATTTTTCAAAGTTTTTTTTGTATAAAAAAAAGTCTAGCTAACGCTTTAAGCTCTCAAAAGTAAGAGAAATTAAAACGATTTTAAGTAAGAGAAAAAATGTACAGCTCAGGTGAGCTTAATGTCTATTTTTTTAAAAAATACAGTTTTACAAAAAATAAAAATTTTAGCCTGTTAAAAAGTTGTACTTAACAATAATACTTTACTATGTACTAATTATTGATATACAGTAATAGTGAATTTAAAATATTACATGTAATGTTGTCATGTGTGACATTTAATGTGAATTTTTACAAATCAATTTTGTATTTGAAGTTTTTGACATGATGGTTTAAACCCGACATGAACTGACACACGTCAAAAACCTGCCAACCCTGCATACAATTAAGATTGAGATTCTTTTAAAAAATACTGTATACATATTTATAGGAAAATTTTACAGCATATTTTAGATTATATGTGTTCACAAGACAGAAAATACACAATAGCAACAGCAATGTTAGACGCTTAGACATTCATGAGAAAATTAACGTAATTTAGAATAAAATAAAAAAAGAGGGTTAAAAACATCACAACTTTTGAAGCTGTATAGTAAAAAGTAGATTCTTGAAAATATTTCTCTGTAATTAAGGCTCAAATACAAAGAAGAAACTTTCTGACACATTACTGAATTCATTTTTGTTCGCTGTTCAGAAACACGTAAAATTGACAGGTGTTCTTATTCAGGAACTATGTAATCAAATGGCATTTTCTACTTTTAGCCAAAATATTGTCAAAGTTGGAGTTTTGAATCGAATTTCTGTACGTGATAGCATGGGAAAGGAGAAAAACCTGTTGTTATGTGACAAAAATCTCATTTTACTTGATAAGCAATTTATTTATTTAAAAAATGGAAATTTCTATTTGATTCCAAATCGCCTGAGTAGTCAGGCCTGTCAATTTTATAGTTAAAAATGCTGCCACTGAGCCCTGCAAAGTTAAGTTTGTGTTTAACGGAAAATGCGACTTTCTCCAAAATTATGTCACCCAGGATAATCACCATAACATTCCAGCAAAGTTTGAATAAACTGCTACTGCCCCTTTTAGTTTCACTTGATTTGGAAATAGGCTGTGGGGGAAACATACTTTTGCATTACATTTTTGACAATATCTAAAATTAAAACAAATATTTTTGAATACGGTGTTACAAGATCTTTCCAACAATACCCAACATGATACACACATGCCGAAAAAAAATAAAGTAACTTAGTTAGTCACCCTATTTTTTTTTAAATTTAATATATATATTTTTAAATATTTGTGGATAGCTAAAAATCTATAAATATGTGAACACGATTAACTTATAATGGCTCCATTTTCTTTTTTTAAGTATGGTACCCTAAAAAAATCAATGAAAAATAGATCTAAGAATTTAAAATGTTGTGATTGGGGAAGGGTGGCACAAAGAAGAGGAAACTGAAATTTCGAGAGGGAATTTAAATGACATTTTCAGACATCTGACAAGCGGTAATTACCGAAAGGAGGATTTAGGAAATTTTGAAGAATTCTTGCCCTTGTTGGGAATAAATTTCACTTACTAACCGTAATTTCTGGAAGAAACACCGCATGTGAAATTTCCGCAGTAATCGCGAATGACATGCTAAACAGAAACATATTAATAAGCTGGATTAAGAAATTATAAAAATGAAATTATTAATTAGAAGTAAATAATTTAAATACAAAATTCAAAATTATTAATATGATTTAAATAATATAAATACGAAAAACTACACTGAAATTGCACAAAATCTGCAGCTTAAATTCTGGCATATGGCATGGATGATAAATTGCATCATTACCTTGGTATATCACGAATGATTCTGCAATAAAAAAAATTAATTAACCTGAATTTTAGAAACCACAAGTACCAAAATATGAAATTATTAATTTGATATAAATAATATAAGTATGATATTCAAAATTGATAATTCATTATAAATAATATTTAAAAGAAAAAAAATCCCGTTGAAATTGAGTAAACTTTTCTATACACTGAAGAGTGTCATGAGAACGATTGGGCGTTAGCAGTCTCAACTTTATCTCAAGTATCTTAAATAGCGTGTTCGAACGGGATAAAATGACATTTATTTTCACCGTGCCATATATTAAAATTATTTACAAATAGATAATAAACGTATTAATTTTAATATTTAGTGCTATGTACAAATAAAATAACATTATCACATCCCATTTCGTCAATTGAATAAGATATGAAAATTCTCATTTTAATCATTTCTAAAAGAATCTGCAGATCGGAAATACAGACTTTTTTTAAAGGGGGGAGATTAAAAAGAAACCTCGTGCAATAATTCATCAAGATCCAGTAATTTTAAACGGAAAAGCATAGAATTTGCTGGCATATCTATCAAAGTGATTTGAAATCGAATACGTTTTTCCATTTTCGATAAATGTATTATATCTTAAGTTATAAACGATGGCTATTTGATGATGACCTTCCCTGAGCTGTCTTATCTGGAAATTCAGTTCAAAAAATCAACTTTCAGCATTTTCTAAATGTTTTTTTCCCTTATCAAAAACTGAAAAATGCTATTAGATTTTGTTAAGTATTAATAAATGCACCAATAGTTTCTATACGATTAAAATTAAAAATGACTTATAGTGAATACAACCGTTATTTATGTGTGTATGCGTGTTTTACATTAAAGTTCTCAAAAACAAATCAAAACTTTTTATTTAATTCCAATCAATCTGCAAGAAATTTCATGATTTTCTCTTTTTTCTTACTTCTTCTATCACTCTGTTTGGAACAGTTTAGCTGTCACAATCTCAAAGAAATAAATATAGATTTCAATTAGAAGATTTTGCTTTAAAAGCATTTAAACATGAAATGATTACCAAGGGAAAAAAAAAAATACTTACCATCACTGTGCTGTTTCTTAAATACAAGATATTTTAACAATGCAATTGAATGTGTTTTATTTTATGGTCGTTTCTAAGAATATTTAGCGATATTGTAGATGTTTTAAAAATACTTCTTGCATGAACATTTAAAAGTTATATTTTATATTTATTTCGATCACGGTACAGAATTGAATCCTGCATTGGGTCGGGGTAATCGGATAGTACCCGAACCCGACTTAAGTTTGGGTCGGGTTGGAGGTTTTTTTTTTCTTTCGGCCTGGGTCGGGTTGGAATTTGATTCGTTCGAGTTAACTTTTTTTTTTCTCCAAAAGATAATGCTGAATATTTGTTGAAATGGTAAAAGCCGAAATAATTTGATACAAGAAAAATATAATTGTAGTGTGATGTAGTGGGCCAGAGCTTTTTGGTTCACTAAGCTCTTGTGAGATGATCGTTGAAAAACAGTACATATTTTATTTATGTATTTTATATTTATTTCAATCACTTGGTACAGAACTGAATCCTGCATTGGGTCGTGTAATCAGATAGTACTCAAACCCGACTGAAGTTCGGGTTGGGTCAGGGTTGCAAAAAAGCCGGCTAAAATTAAAAAAAGCCAGGCCGGTGGCTTTTATTGGTTTTAACCGGCTTTTTTTGGCCAAAATTGGCCTTTTTTGGCCATATTTGGCTTTTATACAATGAAGCATTGTAATTATAAACTACACATTTTAAAGTGTTTTTAATTAGTTTTAATGACATTTAATTGATTTAGAGTTTAATAAGTAACCCAATTCCTCAATAATGAGGACATTAATACTGGAATAAAACTTAGATGGTTTTGCTAGTGATTAGTAGTCAGAATTGCTAATATGTCAGCTAAATTTTAAAAGGGCCATACCAACTGCCACTTTTTTCATTATTACTGCTTTATAAAATTAGAGGACAATGGTTACTTAGTTACATGTTTTATTATTTAATTAATTTTAAGAGCTATTAATATACAAGTCTTATTTTATTTCTAGTAAACATTTAAAATGATACATAGTCAGATTAATAAAAACACCATTTCTCACTATTAAAAACATTATGAATAGCATATGCATGAATATGCTTAGCAACAAGCTTTTCAAAATTTTATTTAGAGAATTTTTTGTCTTTCTTATTTAAATGCTCTATTTTTTATACACTTATGTACCACTCTCCTCAAATATTACATCCTTTCTCTTTCAACATTTATAACTTAATCTCTCCATATGGACACATAAGAATGTTTCCATTTTGAAGTGCTACATTTTGTCATTAATTAAATGTAATCTTTAAAATGTGTAGTATATGTGGAGTTATGTAATATAGAATTTCAAAACACCAGTTTGGAGCTTATATTATTTTCAGTGTTTATATATATATATATTTTTTTTCAGACATAATGCCTTCTAGAAGTTATAAAGACTTATTTATTTGACAAAATTTAATAGAAATCTATATTTTTTTCTATTAGAAAATATTTATAACTGTATTAAAAATTAATTGATCCAAATTTAAAATGAATTGTAAACCAACTTTAAAAAATAAAAGCCGGCTTTTTTTAAGTGGTTAAAACCAAAAAAAGCCGGCCGGCTTTTTTTGGCCTGGCTAAAAGCCGGCAACCCTGGGTTGGGTTGGCGTGTTTTTTTTTTTTTTCCCCGTTGTGAGTCTGGTTGGTTTTAAATGTTCAGTTCGGGTTGGAATTTGATTCGTTCAAGTTAACTTTTTTTTTAAAAAAAAAAGAAGATGCTAAACATTTGTTTAAATGGTAAAAGCCAAAATAACTTGATACAAGAAATATAATTGTAGACTACTTTTTCGTAAATGCATTAAAATATGATTAATTTTCCTTCATTTTAGATTTGGGTTTTAATATTTCTGTTGAAAAAATTTGTTCTTGTCGGGTCTCAAGTTGACTTTCAGCAGAGATTTTGGATTTGGATAGGATACAATCTGGACCTTGCAGATCAAAGTAGAGTCCAACATTTATCTTGTAACCTGATTTTACCTGCTATTGTTTTCTTATGGATAGAGGGGGAAAAAAATGGGATTTTTTCTAGAAAATACATTTTTCACAAATAGAATATTTTCTTAGAAAATATGGAATATTAAACATTTTAAAAATTTATATCCACTAATTTGTTTCATGTAACCTATGAATATTGTTTTAAATCATTTTCATGGGATTTTTACTTAAAATGTACACATTAAGATCTGCACGGACCTTTTTAATCTCTTTTTATTAGACTCGGGCTGGACCATGCTCGAGCTTAATTTTTCTCTGCAGACTCTTACCGGACCAGGACTGGAGAACTACTTATTTTTTTGGGAGGGCCGTGTTAGACCGGCAGGTTTTTGCGAAAATAACAGTGAAATTTTCCTTTGTTCGACGAAATCTTTAGAAGTTTATTTCATTTTATTAAATTATAGAGTAATATATTTTAAAAAATCTTTATAGAGCTTCAAAATTATTTTTTCTTCCATTTTAAACTGCATTATTTTTTCTAAGGAGTCATGGTGACTCATTAGAAAAAAACAAATGTAGTAATGTCCATTTAAATGAATTTCTCCGAGTAATCAATAATGTTGCCATTCCATATTTCATAGCTTGTGGACATACTAGTTTAAGTTGCAACTGCAAAATTTTTACATGAGTATGTATAAAATATATCTTAAATAATTTTATTTATAGGATAATGTTGATTAAGAAGTTATCTGATTTTCTATCAAAAATGGAGTCTGGTTAAGACTCTGGGCTTGATTTAGTTGATTTTTCTTGGCTGGGTGGGTCAAATTTTTAGCATAAATGCTAAAAGTTTAGCCCAGGCAGGGCCAATATATTTTGATCGTCTGGGTCTGAAAATTTCTGCTCGCCTACATTATCTAAAAATCTCATTAATATTAAATTTCTCATCTTTGGTATCTGAATTTTTGGGAGTGAAAAAACCGGGAATGGGTTCATTCTTCAAAGGTTTGCAAGGGCCAAAATTTTAAGTGCTGATCTCGTATGTCTCGGTTAAGTATGAAGATTATTGCCTCAGCATGGCCTGTTCCATGCAAAAATCAGTAAAATTTGGCCCTTCATGAAAATTTTTGCAAAAAATGCATAAATTTTTAAATCGCCATAATTCTATAATTAAACTTTTAAAAATATTATTTTTAAAGAATAGCAATTTCTAGGCAATAAAACATGTGAAAAAGAGCCTGCCCAGGAATGTAAAAATCTAGGCGCCAGCGGAGAGTCTCTCACCACTAAATTTTATTTGCTATTTTTTGTCTAATTTTTTTGTAAGAATGGTAATAAAATTTAAGTGACAAAACCTATTAAAATTTAGTGGTGAGAAACTATCCGCTGGCACCTAGATTTTTACACCCCTGAACCTGCCTATGACGGAATCCTTTCTTAAACAGAAAAATGTGTTGATTCAAGCAAAATGAGTATATAATAATATGTGAGAAAAGAATACAATACATTTAAACTTGCTAAGAAAAGAACGTGTCTATAACGCATATTTTTTCTTTCCTAATTAATTTCGTCTTATAGAAGATTTTACTGTATAGCATTTTTCAGATTCTTAAGTCTCCAATACATAGAATATGGATCAGAGCTGCCCTTAGCGAAAGCGAGGCTGTGTGCAAGAATTGTTGCAAGGCCCCCTTCTACCGATGTTTTCAATTTAGCATATTTTTTATTAATCTGCCTAAAATTTTGAATAGTAATTTTTGCTTTATTTAATGATAGACATTCCGTAATTAATGAAGTGAAGGTAACTATTCAGAAATTCGGCTAGCTATTTTGAATTAAAAAAGCAACTAAATTGGCCACACAACACAATCACCTTTTGAAAATGTTCGCATGACATATACACGACAGCACAAACAGGATTATGCTTTTATTTTTGCTTAATAAATGAAGGTGAAATATATATAGAGAGAGAGCTACTTTTTTAGGTGCATTCGTAATAATATAAATACATAGCACCTATAATCATTTTCTGGTCAGATCGTCTGTAAGCATATATAACAACGCAAAAATTATCCAACCAAATGGTTTAAAATTGAATATATAGAATCGTTGCACAATTTTGTCGAGTCATTTCAAATTTTTATGAAAATTGAATCAAAACTGAAAAAGATATTAATAAAAGTTTTCTTCATTCTTGAATTAAATACTATCCTAAGTCATTAATTCAATGATATCCCATAATAGGTCATGATGTTCTAGGTTGCCATGGTGATGACATCCTATTTAAGATCGCGTCCTATTATTTCCGTACTGCCGAACTTAATATATATAATCGTAATAAATTTTGTATTTGTGCATTTTTTCATAAGAGTGCAACAGCTATTGCACCAAAATCTGAATATTTATGAAACAGTTATCATACGAACGCGCCTCATTTGCCACATTTGACGTACAATTTCAGACTTGTTTAATTTGTTACTGAAATGATAGAAATGTAGATAGATCTGAATAATATAAGGAATTTTCGTTTAATTTCAGATTAATTTCGTGTTAACTATAAAGTTTATTGGAAGTATAATGTTAAAATAAATTAGTTTATAGCAATGTTGATAAAATTGAGAGCAATTACAAGTTTTAAATTCAGGTTCTCTTATAAATTATGTAAATTAAACTTGCATTTAGAAATTTTTTATTTAAATTTTGCAAATTATGCTTTTATCAAATTTTTCATTATTTAATACTTAAATAATGAAAGAATATGCTTCTGTTTCCATTAATTTGGTTTCTGAGATCGTAAATGTGGCAATAAAATAACGTGAATAATAACTTTTGATTGGCTAAGATCGGGACTGAGCTTTTAGCTGTTACACTGGGTCAAGATAGCATATCTCTGGCAAGGTCTGAAAATTTCGGCCGCTTCAATCCTCTAGTATATTTATGTGATATTGGTAAACAGGCGATCAGTGTGTGAAAATATTTTCCTTTAAAAATATAAAATCATACAAATTCGAGGGTTTATACTACTGGAGACAGTCAGGCCCCCAACACTACGTTCATTTGGAAAAATTTTCATTTAAATCATTCAGCATTGATTTTAGGTATATGTAAAGTTATCTCGAGTTATGCCGGTCTTTTATTTAAAAATACATTTAAAAAGAGACCGGGCGTACGTAATAGGGTTAGTGCAAGCTGCCGAAGGCAGCAGGGCCAACAACTCTAGGTTTGTTTGGATAGATTTTCATTTAAAAATATAAAATCATACACATTCGAGAGTTTACACTGCCAAAGGCAGTGCAACCTCCATCATTCAGCTTGTTTAGACAGATTGTCGTGTGAAAATATAAAATCCTTCAACACTGATGAGATATTTTAAGCTTATGATTACAAGACTGGACAACGCTGGGGGATCAGGATGTTCATATAATAAAAATAAAAAAACTAGTTGGACGTGCCAATCCCAAAACTTTCTTTGATCTCATACATCGTATTATTTCAAAAAGTAGTTACAGATATTAATACAGTATAGGACCCCAAATCCGGAATGCTCGGAATATTCTATTCTATCTGAGTACACTAATAAAAGTGTGCTTATTTTTTTTTTTACATTTTATTTATGCTTATTTTAAGCATGGTACTTCCTCAAACAATAATCTTAGTATATTAAAGTCTTTATTTTAATCTACGCGATTGTTCTGATTATACACAATTGATAATTATTAATTTCCTTAAAAATTAATGTCTTAAATCAAAAAATATTAAATAAATTAAATTTACTCTTATATGAACAGTACATAAAAGCACTAAAAATTTCTAAAAAGCAATAAGTTACTTACTTCTCATAAAGATAGGCAATAAAACAAAAAGAAGTAGCTTCCATGCAGCATATAAAATGTGATTTAGCCTGCAAGTTTGAATCTAAAAGACTAAAGATTATTCTTTCTAATCTATAGCCTCTCAGACGCATTCCAACGGGCCAACACAAAAATAAGCAACCAGCGATGCTGCAACTGTACTAGATATTAGTTGAATTTTGCACCTTTCTGCACTGACCGTTGTCATGTTAGTGGCAGTAACTGATGTTGCTGATGAATAGATCACCCAGCTTAACACCTACTCGCACCATCCTTGTTGCCTTTCCATCATCAACTGTTGTAGCTAAAGCATGTAGCAAACTAAAAAAAGAAAAAATCTAATGGGTACATGCATACATATACAGAAATTAGTTTTTGAAAAGCAAATATTATTTACTAATAACTATTTATTAGCTAAGAAATGTAAGTATGCTTGTTTGAAACCATTAGACAAAAAAAGAAATAATTATGCTACTGTAGCATGTAAATATTTATCACATAATGCTAATTATGAAAAAATACTTTTAAAGTGATATAAATATTGCAATAAATTTTTGTTATTTAAAAAAAGGGATACGATACGGCAAAACAGTTCTTTTGTTTACATTACATTTTTATCAAATTTGAGGATAAAGTTATAAGAATTCACAAAATGAGAGCCTCAACATCTTATGAATTTTAAATCAAAACATCTTAAGCACAATTATATATATTTAAAAAATAAAAGCACCTTAAACATATTAATATTTAAAAAATGAAAACCAAAATATAATACAAGAATAAATGTTTGATTCAAAAGATAAACGCCGGTTTTTTAAAGTACTCTAAAGTAGGGACAGAGAAACGGAAAATAGCTAATTATACATGTTTACTAAAACAGTATCATTTGTAACATTAATAAAAACCTTAAAAAAATAATAATAATTTTGCCTCAAAGCAATAATTTATAAAAATACACATGCTACCACTTAAATTCCTTCAACTATTACGAAACTTTAATAAAACTACATTTAAATACAAAATGTATAATTATATAGTATATAAAAAAAACATCATTACATACCAAATAGAAGTCTTTTGGTTTATAAAATTGCCACGGTTATTCGCTAATTTAACAATATTTCCAAAGGATAATACGCTAAAAGAAAATTCTATCTAATCCAAATCCAATATCAAAATATTAGCTTCTTCTAATTTACAAAACCTCAAGCTTTGGACACCACCTACCTACACCGACGATGATACACGCATGCGCACGCTAATTTACAAACCCTCTAACTTTGGACACCTACCAAACGCGCATGCGCGTACTGATCTCTTCTCGCCAAATTATTTGGCTACATTTCCCTTTCGCCAAGGGTGTTCAAAGCTTGAGGGTTTGTAAATTAGCCAACTGCCCATTGCTCTGGCATTTGAGCTACCTAGGAGATTCTGACACAATTCATTCACATGTTGGTATTACCAGATCTGAAAACACGCACCTTTGTACTGATGAAAACACGTCACACATGGATAATAATTATATATGCAAATATGATGTCATTAATTTTTTTTCATCAAATTGCTGATGTGCTCCCCTGGCAAAATTTCACATAACTTTGATTTCCAACTTCCAAATAAAAAAAGTTTCAGCAATTTGTGGTTAAAATTTAATGACTTCGTATCTGCCATACATCCGACTTGTGTGCTTGACATCAAGTGCCCGCTTATAAATCGATAAACATAAGGAAATAGACAACACCTGAAGATTACATCCGAGAACTCTATAAGATCGTGCAGCAGAGTCAGCGGGAGTTGAACTCGGCATCTCTCCTACACTCACAACCGATTAGTGGAGTGGAGTCTTAACCACTTGGCCACGGAGGGCTCTAATGCAGTTTCTATGCATGACATGTTTTTGTCGTTAAAAGTTGAGGGTTCACAGATCTGATTATATCAACATTTGAGTGTATTATGTCAGATTGGATTTATCTCGTTAGCTCAGTTAGTTAATATTAATACGTTGAACTAAGTTCTAGGTTCGAGTCCTGGTCGGGGTACTATTTACTCTATTGGAAAAATTTCTTTCAACTTTGATTTCCGCCTAAAAAATTTCCACAATTTGCGGTTGAAATGTCTGAATATTTGCATAGAATTATTATCCTACGCAGTGGTAAACTTATATGGCCAATGGGGCTCGAGCCCAACCAATTTTCATTATTCTAATGTCGTGCTTATTTATTTTTCAGCCGCTGAAAAAAAATTATTTCGTTGACGTTCACAAAATTATTTTGTTCTAAAATACGGTAAAGATAGCAATAACAGAGACACAAGGATCCTAAAACACCACCTTCCCCCCTCCCCCCCCCCTTTACCTAAAAGACGTACAATCAATTTTCTCTCAAAAAAGAAAATTCCTGCGTATTCGCGAATTAATTTTTCTTCCTAAATGCACTAAATTTGCAGTTGTTATTATTCAGCACTTTGCATTTTTTGGGTTAAAGGATCTTTCAGAAAATGCACAAAAACGCTATTTCGATTCCAAATCGCTTCAGAAGTCATTTCTACAAATTTCTTGTTTTTTACGTATACAAGTGACTCTGTGTATGTGTCAGTAACTTCGTGTTGTTGAGTGGAGAGGAGAAAAATATTTCTTTTGGGATAACTTTAAGTGGAGAGTTTGACTTCTAAAAGTAGGTTTGTGCACTAGGATAGAAATATTTTTTCTCTGTTTTTAATAAAATAGGCTAAATGTATAAATATTGAAATCACGGAAAAGATTGAAAACATTTTTTACATTCCACTATGTCAAAGAAAGGGCTTAAAATCAAATTACTATTTCGAACGTGAATAAGGACAGAGGGGAAAATTCATTTTAGAGGATGTATGTGGTGCATTTATTGGAATATCTGTAGTTAGATCATATCTGCAACATGCTGTGCTTCTTAAAAGATCGGTTAAAAAAATACTTTAGGTACTTATAAATAGGAAAGGCGCGTTTTTAATACCAGAAAACACTGAAAATTAATAAAATTTAAAAACTCAGTATGTTTTGTCCGTAAAAGATTTTTTGTTTTTTATTGTTCTCCTTAAGATTTACTTCTAATGTCATTCTTTTTCTAAATATACATTTTATGAAAAATAGCCCATATAAAAATTATATTTCATATTTTAATGTGCATGCAGCCTCTTTTTAAATAAATACCTTATCTGAAAGATGTACTTGATTTGTATACTTTTTACTTACCCATCATACGTAGTATATGTAAGTCTTGTAATCGTTTTAAAAATCGAAAAAAAAAAATTCACGGATTTACACGTTTCAGACACTGGAGATTCCGAAAAACATATTTTTAGAAAAAAAAATGTGTCCGTCCCTCTGTATGTCTGTGTGTGTGTCTGTAAACGCTCTATCTCCCGATCAAATTGAGATAGAGACTTGAAATTCGGTGTGTTCTTAGGAAGTAATAATGGGAAGAAGCTTATTGAATATCAGTAACCTCGATTAAACGGAACTATTTTTTCCGGACTCTTAAAATATTCGTTCTGATAAAAGGTATACAAAAATTTTCGAAATTGTTTATTTGAAGGAGTGAATATAAAAGGCAATAAAAAATCATAAATTTTGCATCATGAATGAACTCGATCGGATAATTAGTTGCCGAGATATTTGTAATTCTATTTTTCACACTTTTCGATTTTTCATGACCCTGTATTTCATTCAAATTTCAATTCAAAGATATATTTTAATTGGAAATGAGACGCTTAATCCGACGCAGTAAACTGTTAGTTAATATGATTATAATTTTTCGAGTTATAAGGATGTTTCTTTTACGCAATTCGGTACTACTCGATTATCCCGCCGACCATAAAACTATCGCCAAACTAAAAGATTAAATGCCAATAATGGCTTATCGTAAATGTCAAGCATTTAATGCCTCTCCATACCTATAAGGGGTTTTACCATAGGGGGGACCCTGTTCCGTCGCCAAACACCTCCAAGTTTGTCGCCAACTTGGCGGTATATCGCCAAATTTGGCTGCCAAAATGAGTCGCCAAAAGAGACGCCAAATTGGCGGTACCGCTAATTTTTCGAAAAATTCCCATAGACTTCCATTGTAAACCAATAGCGTTTACTTGCTTACAGAAAATCAACAAATTGAGATATTTTAATGCAACAAAAAGTAATATTAGCTTAAGGGTTTATATTAATTATATTTAAGGAAGTTCAAATAAATTAAATTATGAATAAAAGTAACACGGTACAATGCTTAGCAAATATCACATGTTTTATTTTTATATTTTATATTATCTGTATCCATGATGGGTAAGTATTACGGTGGCCCTCAACGACTAGTTGTAATTTGCAGTATCTTTCTATTATCAGCGGTTCAAGAAATTGTATCTATTTTGAATCATCTGGTATAGTTTAAGTAGATGGTACTATTAATACCAGGGTTTACCCAAGTGGGCCCGCCCGAAAAAACCCACCCGGGTTTTTTCGGGCGGGCCCACTTGAAAAAACCCATTGTGGGTTTTTAAAATTTTCTCATGTTTTCATAATCTGTAACATTTAATCTAAGGTATGAGAATAGGTGAAAACTGAAAAATTGGGTTAGTAGTCAGTGGCTGTTAGACAGAGTTTGACCAAGTGGGCCCAGCCTGAAAAAACCCGCCCAGGTTTTTTCGGGCGCGCCCACTTGAAAAAACCCATTGTGGGTTTTTTAAATTTTCTTGTGCTTTCACAACTGTATCATTATTTAATCTAAGGTATAAGAATGCAAAGATAAATGCCAATTTAAATATATTTCAAAAGAACCAGATTTAAAGGAATTTCTAAGCAGAGATAAAATGACCAAAAAAATAAAATAAAATAAAATAAAATAAGCTATAACGAAGGAAGATTTTCATGCCTGTAATCTAAAATGTATCCAAATGCTTTAAATCTTAATGCATGCAAAAAGATGACACTTAAACCCCATCTTGATTGTTTGCATTGTTATAGCTTTTAAGATTAATAGTCCCATTTATTATCCTTCTTTAATGTTCAATGGAAGTGTTATATAGGAGTTTTCAACACAAAAATGGTTCAGATTATGGCAAAAAAGAGTGAAACAGATAAGTTTCCTCCTGGATTTTGTCAGTTTTTCTTTTCTTTACATTCAGTACCATTCATCTCTGCTTCAATCAAACAATACTTTTCTGCATTTGGTCTAGTTTGGAGCAAATTACGCAAACATTTTGGAGTTGATAAAGCAGCAAAGCTAGTACTAATAAGTGTATCGCCATTTGCAATCTAAATTTACAAATATCACTGACACTGACTTCCATGACAATCTAATTTAACATTTAATACTATTGCAATATATATGTAGCAAATTTTGCTAAAATTTTCAAATATATCATTACAAATCCCATTTCTTTCAAAAAAATAAAAAAAAGTCTTAACTGATTTCTGATTTGAAGTGAATGAAAGAAACCATATAAATTTAGTGTGTTTAACTTAAGGTAAGAATTATATAAAGAAATCCAGTTGTGGTTCACTTTAATATATACTTAGTGCAGCAAACTAGTCCCAGATGTACCTAGTACCTAGTCTACTAGTACCAGAGATACAGATGTACCTTTTAAATTAATTTGATTTTTTTTTCCTTTTTATATATTTTTTGTTAATTTATAATTAATGCAAAATTATGCCCAGGTTTCACTGATAAATGGAGAATTTAGGTATTATGTATATGAAAACTGGAAGTTTAAAGTGTTCTCCAAAAAAACTCAATAAAGCCCGAAAAAACCTGTTTTTTTCTAACCCTGGTTTTTCAGAAAACCCCGAAAAAACCTGGGTTTTAGATTAGTGGGCCCAGTTAGCTGGGTTTTTTCGAAAAAACCCGGGTTTTTTCTAACCTTGATTAATACAAGCATTTCAGTGTACTTGCATTAAATGACCATTTTAATGTATTTTTAATCTTTTGCGTTTTAATTTTCAGTCAGATTCATGGCACGAGTCCATAAAGTGAAGACCCCATCAGAATATAGTTAAATAAAATCGCAACTTTATATTCTACTCTAAAAAATTTCTAACTGATTGTGATTATAGCTTGAAATATCATCTTTTTACAAACTTTCAAAGAAAGCAAAATGGCACTCTAATTTTACTTTAAAATGGTTTTGAGCCCACCCAATATTTTTCAAAAGTTGTCGCCACTGTCATACGTGTGGCGTGTTTAAATCTCTAAAAAGCTGCGGTTTGCAGATCTGATGATATTAATGTGTGAATTAATTGTGCCAGGTCGAAATCTCTAGTATGACTCCCAAAGAAGGTCTCCTTACCGGGCATACTCAGAATATTTTGAAAAAAAAAATACTAATTAAACAACTTATGTATCTAATAAAGGATCAGTCAAATTTAGCGGCGGAATTACTGTACAAAGTCTGTAAAACTAAAATACTTTCGAGAACTTGGCGCGAAAAAACGAAAGCAACACGTGATTTGGCGAGCAGTACTTTTTCTCGCCAATTGCAAACGATTTTAATGCACCTGAAAATTGCTTGTTAATTGATTTTTATAATGCATGTAAATAGTATTTAATGAATTTAATCTTAATAGACAGGGAGCCGGCAGCACAGACAATCATTTCATCGAGTTCACGGATGAAATTCTAGGATTAGTTAAACTTCACAGTCCTCCATGTTTTCATACCTTTTGGTGCAGGAAAACACAATAGTAAACCTGCGAGTCAAACGCTAAAATCGCGTTTTCAGGTGTTTTCACCAAGATATGACTTGGCAGACCAATTGTGTTTTAATATGTGAATCAAGATTTAACTTATCCTATAATTTCATCCGTGAAGTCGATGAGGTGATTGTCTGTGCTGCCGGCTCCTGGTCTATAAACAATGAGAGAGTTTAATAAATACATTTTTTGTATAACATATTTACGTTGCTTGTTATTTAATTTTATTACTTCAACCCCTTGGGGACGAGCGACCGGTATACGTGCTTAGAATCCGTGATTATTCTCACCAGTAATTTTTTATTGTGTTCGTCCTACATGTTTCGTTCGTTCGTACCCAGCAAAGAGGAAATTTCTGGCCAGCAGCAAGATAGGCTGGCAATGATGGAGAAGTGCTGGCTGATGGTCTACCACTGTATGACCACTGCTGCACAGCTTCAGTCATCTTTGCTGTTGGAAATCATCAGATAAAATTCTGTTGGGCATCCGTTTTATCTCATGCGCTGGCCCACCACTACATGGAAGTGCACGAACTTTTGCAGTATTATTGCTGGGAACCTTTACGCTAGATGGCGCTGCGAATATCGAAGACATTGAGTATTTGAACACAAATCTGAAATGAATATCTTAACACAATTTAAGCTGTGAAGCTAATTTTTTTTTTAACTGTAAAAAATATAGCACCACTGCCACCAACAAAATAAATAACTAAATGAATAAATAAATAAATTCTTTATTTCAACGCACTTTTTTTTTCTCCTTAAATTTGGTTTTACTAGGTGACAAAGGATTTCGGTTTTCATAATTTACACAGTTCAGAATCAATAATAAAAAAAGCGTATAAAATATATAGGATTTCTATACAATAAAATAATTTCTATACCAGTTTAATGATTGGGAACGTAAATCACAAAAGAAACAAACTTGAAATAGTGTAATGAGAGCTTGAAATTACGAGCGTACGCTGAAAGTACTTGTTTATGTCTGATCACGAAAACCAAACAGCATCGAGCGTGGTCAGTACTTGGGAGGGTGATCACATGGAAAACCGCTGAAAGTTCAAATATTTCTATAGACATTTGTATTATAGACACGTCTACAGATATTTTTATAGCTCTTGGTGAAACTAGCTTATAGAAAAAAGAGCCATAATTATATAATACTTTGTTTTTTTATAGAATTATATAAGAAATTTTTGTAAGGGAAAGTGCTGGGCCAGTGCTGGGCCAGTGCTGGGCCGAAGGAATAGCAGTGGGATAGGTGCTAGCACTGCAGGAAAAGTGCTGGATTGAAGTAATGTGATGGCATACCAATGCTGGCTTGCTGTTGGCCATCACTGATGGGCCAGCTGCATTCCGCTCGGACACTTTTCGACAGGTTTAAGTAATGGCACTATTGCACTTTACCGCTGATGGCAGTGCTGGCTGCCATCTTTTTTCCACTGATGGCCCACTGTTTCTTTCTTTGCTGGGTATTGTGTTCTACAATCGTTAAATGTGATACATAAAAGGTAATTTTATTTCAATATTGATTCTGCATTTTAAAAACTCTCTTTTCTGTTACACAGCGCCACATATTTTCCTAGCGGTGACTTTTGGAACTAATTTTTTTTCGCTGGATCCTTTATCCCCCATCTTGTTTAATCTTTTCACAAAATTTGGCGTCATTCTCTCAATTAGACCGCACTACAGAACACGCTGAGTACTGTCAGTTTAATTATGGCCACCTTGTATATATACTATATATATATATATATATATATGTATATATATATATATATACATATATATATGTATATATATATATATATACAATGGGTGATCAGTTAACGAATAGATCGATCGACGTTCGCGAGAGGTTTTTTGGTTCGGTTAACAAACACTTCACAAACAAAGCCAAGAAGAAGCAATGCTGTGTTTCAGATTTGTTGTATTTAATTGCATCTATTGTCGACTTATAGAACATTTTAACGTGTATACATTTGGCCTAATTAATTCACAGGCTACCGGGGGTTCGGGTCCTGTTGTTCGTTCTTGTCCCTGTTGCCATCTGTTCATTCTAATTTGGGGGGCCCATTTTAGAGCCCCCAAATTAGAATGAACAGATTTGAAACATTAATTTTATATTTTGTGCCCCTTTTAAGGGGTCTCAGGACTCTTAAAGCTTTAAAATTTTCGAAATTTAAATTTTTTAGATGTTAAACTCATATTTCTTCTGAATATTTTGATATAATTGTTTCCTTGAAATTCCCATTGCATAGGCGTAACCAGGGGGGGTGTCCTGGGTGCCCGGGCACCCCCCCCCCCCCCGCTTGCGCAGACTCAAGCACAATTATATAAAAAAAAATCTTTATCTATAAAAGAAAAAAGAAGTGAAAGCAGAGTTCAATTATAGTTTAGCAAATTAGTTTAGTTCAGAAAACTAACAGCCTAAATTTTAAAATGTGATAAAAGAAGACCCCCCCCCCCTTTTTTTAAAAGAAAATTAGGTTGTTTATCTTTTTTAAAACTAGAATATTTACAAGAATCTGTATTAGTCATGGTAAGTCGAAAAAGTGGTTTTATAATCCCATTTTGACGTCTTTTGTTTGTGGGAGATTTTTTTTTAACACCGTTCTTTCTATTGCATGTTTCTACAATTTTATGAGAAATTATAGCTAGTTCTTGACGAGGATAAAAACTACTTGCCTCTTTACTTTCGTAGTCTAAAGTCTGGAAAGAAGCAAAAAATTTTGAAAGGGAATGCAGATGTGAAATGATAATTCCAAAATGCGATTAGCCGGAGGAAAGGGGCGGAGGGGTAGGGTTCGCACAGACCCTGCCTCCTTTGAAAATGAAAAATAATAGCATAGAAAATTCAAATTAATCTGGAGGTTGATTGAATTTCGTGTTTCGCGGCCATTTTTTGACATTCGTAAATGAATAGGGTTGGCGTCTTTAAGGTCAATAGTAATTTTTTTCCTCTGAAAAATTTTATACGATTTTTAGAGTTACTTCTCGTTTCACAGCGTTCTTTTGAAACTAGGAAAAGGAACCAGGTTTCAATCTTTTAGCCCAGTGCAGTAAATTCTGACGAAATTTAGTCACCACGATCGCAGAATAAAATCGTAAATTTTGACGAATTGTACGATTTTATTCTGCGATCATTTCATGATATTTACAATTTTTTCCCAAAATCGTTTGACGAAATTCACGCCTTTCTATGCAATTTTTTTTTGTCGAAATCCGGACTTTTCACCACTAACCTTTGACAAAATTCGTGTTTTTTACCGCGATATTTTGACGAAATTATCATTTCTTTAGCACGATCCTTCAATGAAATTCGCGTTTTCTTTCCACGATCTTTTGACGAAATTCGCTTTTTCTTTCCGCAATCTTTTGACGAAATTCGCGTTTTCTTTCTGCGATCCGTTGAGGAAATTCTCGTTTTTACTGCGATCCTTTGGCGAAATTTATTTTCTTTTGCGACCATTTGACGAAACTCACTTTTTTACAGGGGTCATTTGTCGAAATTTGCGATAGTATTGTGCGACCGATCGGGGAAGTTCTCGATGAATTTTCGTACCAATTAACAAAATTCCCCACTCTTTTCCGCGACCTTTTGCCGAAATTTTCAAAAATTTTTCGTCAATCGTTTATCGAAATTCGTGATTTTTTTGCGCAATCTTTTAATGAAATTCGCCATTTCTTTCTGCACTCTTTTAACAAAATTCACGATATCTTTCCACGATCGTTTAAAGAAATTCTCAAAATTTTCCTGGACCGATTCATGAATTGATTTTGAGAAATTCCGTAAAAGAAATAAAAATCGCGGACTTCAACAAAAATTTTAAAATACTCACTGATGAATCACAGGTCTGTGAAAGAATTTGGAGGGGAGAAATACTGCACAGCATTTATTATTATGTGTGACTTTCCTTTTCTGTGCACAAATCGCGCGATCCCGCGCGTTATTTCAAACCCTACCCCTCAAAGAAAACTTCATTACTAGTGAAGTTTCGCGGCTTGATTTTTTTTTTAAGCGAACATAGGATTAAACAAATCTAGGATTGGGTGGAGGACTGCCTTCGGCAGCGTACTCCCGAGAAAGCTACGACCACTTCAGTCTCGAAACAAGCTAATCTTGAATTATTGCGCTTTTTTTATTTCGAGCCAAATTAAATTTTCAGCTTTCTTTATAAGAACTGATTTGACATTCTCCCAATTCGAATTTAATCACGGCAATTGCAAAAATTACCGGAAAGTTTTTTTCTGTTTAAAAAAAAGCCAAAAAATCACCTCAAAGCACGAAAAACCCTGCTAAAAACCGCATTAAAAATTCCGAAAAGGTTAAAAAAACAGCAGGGAACGAAATTAACTAATTGGGTAAAAGATTTAAACCGGATTCCTTTTAGGAATGTCAAAGAAAAAAAAACCGCGAAATGCGAAAAAACCCTCTAAAAATAACATTAAAAAATTGTTAAAAATTGAAAAATCGCTGTTATAATCTCGAAAATACTTATTGAAAAGAAGACAAAGTTTACTGGGTAAAATATTGAAATCGGATTCTTTTTTAATAATTTGAAAAAATTGCCGAAAATGCGAAAAAATTCTCATAAAAAATTAATTGAAAAATTCCAGAAATTGTCTTCGATATTCATGACTTACGGCATATAGGTAATTTCCTGTCAAATCCTGCTGCTGTGCGGGCTGCATTGTCTTTTCAGAGTTCATCGCGTACACACACACACAGACAGACAAGTACCTATCTTTATTATTACTGTCGCATCATGGGAGTATATTTTTTGTCATCTTGATAAAATATAGTGTATATTATCATGACTTGCTTTACCTAACATATTCGGCACATTCTGAGGTAAAAACATGAATTATTAATGAATATTATAATTATTTATAATGTTATAATAATTATTTATATAGACTTTCCTCTAAAATTTCTTGGGTCCCTCCAGTGATTCCTAATTCTGAAAAACTTTCGTGCGTATGTACTGGTGTATCGCATGTATTATCTGAGATTTTTTCATCCCGCAAAATTTCATCTACAGACTTTGACTGAGATAATTTTAGATCTCCTACAGTGTACCCCTGTGCCTGCAGAAGTTCCCAGCATGATTAGGCCTTTTTTAATCTTTATAAGAAGTTAGGGTACCAAAATGTTTTACACTTGCGACTACACTTAGTCACTGTCTTATGTCACTGCTGCAAGGAGATTTACATATCTTTTTTTTTTTTTTTTTTTTTTTTTTTTACTATTAGATTTAGTTTTGATGTTTTGAACCCCTTCTCATTCACCCTCACGCAAACAAAAATTGCGTTTGAGCCCTTTTTAAAAGAAACAACACACAATTATACCTTCTAAGATGAAAACCTGTCTAAAATGGAAATTCGTCCGGTTTCTTTGGGTTCCGTTTTAGCAAGATTTATTATATAAGATATTGTTTGTATCCAACATGTTCAGGTTAAAATGTCTGGGCACCCCCCCCGTTCAAAAGGCTGGTTACGCCTATGCATTGGAACAGAAATTATGGTTTTTAGAATTGTACTCGCTCAATAGCTGCTGCGGCGTTTAAAAAATTTTGAAGTCATTTTTCTCCATAGGACGTTTTGAGGCATAACGCGCAGGATACCATAAAAACTTTTTAATATTTTTTTCATGAAATTTATAAAACATATTTTTTATGTTAGCCTATATAAGCTGAACCTAAAATTTCCTTTTTATTGTTCAAAAAAAATTTTTTTTAATGTGATTGTACTGTTGAAAATTTCAAAATTTTCTATCAGCTAAATACAACTTTACATTAAAAATATAAAAATGCTTTAACACGTTCACGCCGGCACCTATATTCATGTTTTTCGCTGTGAGGCGGCGCTCGAATTCATGTTTTGCTTCATCAGGCGGCGTGGTACTTTCGCTTATTCAGACACTGTATGTAATGACACGCCCCTCTCATATTTATTAAATTGAACTCGAATATAACAAGCAGAGTTGATTGTGAATGTCTGAAAGTTCGTAAGGAGTAAGCAAATTACTTAGAGACATGATTTTAATGACTGCATATGTACGAATTCAATATAAAATGTCTTAAAATCTTAGAAAAATATGGACAACCTGATATAAATGCATTTTCTGTAAAGCAGAAGCCACGCTCTTAGTCAATGATATCTTTTGAATGAAAACGAGAATTCTCGTTTCCCATCATGAATGTATAAGGTTTATAATATTGAATTGCTTTTACTACTGAATTTTCGAATGTTCAAGTGGGATCCATCATCCATATGTAGTGCATGCCGTCTATGGCATAGTCGAGTGTGATCTACCTGTAGTGCACGCCTTCTATTTAACAATGGTGTGTGATCACCGGTGATGCACGCCACCCGATGGGGCAGTCAAGCGTGACACACCGGTGACGCACGCCGCCCGATGGGGCAGTCAAGCGTGACTCACCGGTGATGCACGCCGGCGTGAACGTGTTGAATAGAAATTTATTTAAGTTCAGGGTAATTATTACAATCTTAAGTAAAAGAAGGCACCAAAGTTTTCATTCTAGTTGTAAAATTTATTTTGTAATCCTGCACGTAAACTGTTACACCAATTTTCTGCGCGTCAAATGTCTGACAGTGTCGAGCCCCTATAAATGCTAATTTTACATCGTGCCATTTTTTTAAATACGTGATATGAGTGAATATACTTATACCTTTCATCCCAATTAAAATAGTGTTTTAAAATCGTACACATTTTAAAATATTAAATGTTGAAAATGGTCTTTTTTGCAATTTTAAGAGTCCTGATGCCCCTTAAAAGTAATAATTTAAATTGCAAATTAATTATTTTAATTTAAATTTAGTTCACAAATTATTAACATGCTCTAGGCTCAACTTGAGCTTTATCGGGCGCTGCAGTAAATACGATCTTTTAGAGAGCTAAGGAGTCTTCGATAAGTCAAACTGACAAATCGATATGATTTAACGTCGTCATCAATGAATGTCGTCATCATCTAAAGGTTTTTATAAAGGGCATGTCATTTATTTATTTTATTTTTTTTAATACGCCACGATACGGACAAAACCATCAAAATACGATCTGCCCATATTAAATAAGGACGTATATTAGCCCTATTATAAAGAGAAGGTTTATGTTATTTTTTATACATTATTTAGCATTTAAGAACGGATTAATTGAATTCCCATACAAATCAATAAAAAATCTATAATCGGTTAACGAAGACTATTTTGGAACGGATTAATTTCGTTAACCGATCACCCACTGTATATGCAATGAAATCTCCCTGAACGACCATTTTTTTATGGAGCGAAATTTATTCCCATAGGCTCAATACTAATTTTACCTCTATTCAGAGACCATCCCAGTTGAACTCCCTCTATGAGCGACCAATTTCTTTGAAGAAAATGAAACAAATTCGGTTTTTTCCTGGTCGCTTGAAGAAGATTATATTAGAAAAATAATTCCGGAGAGCGCATTATTCATCAAACTTTTAAACCAAGTTTAGACTTTTTTTTTTTTATTCTGGTAACTTTCCAGTGTTTAAACCCCTTTGTACCTTTTTAGGCAACGAATTTAATTCTGATGACAAGTTAAGAATAGCGGTCAATAAACTTTCCTGCCCTATTCTGTCAGGAAACTCTCAAAGAAGTAGATAAATTAATGAAATCGTCATTATTTGTTACCGTCCAAAAAAAAAAAAAAAATTGCCCTTATTTACTGAACTTCGAAAGGACTTGAAAATAAAAGTTATAAAAAAGATAAAACCGTAAAATCAAACCAATCGTCAATGTATTCATTTTTTTAACTCTGCAGTAATTAAATTCTATAATTAACTTTCGTTTTGATACTTAATTTTTCATATTTTTTCCTAATGTGAAAAATAAGTTTTAGTAACATTAATTGTTACCTTTTTTCAACAACTAAAATCTAGATTTAAACATGACCTTCATTAAGAGACCACCTCTCGGAGCGACCAATATTTACTGGAAAGAACGTGGTCGCTTTAGGGAAGTTTTACTGTATATATATATATATATATATAGAATCTTGTTTATCTTTGTTCATCTTTGATCTTGTTCATCTTTAAAATTTTACCATTTGTTCATATATTTGTGATTTCATCTTTATTATATGTATAAGAAAATAATTATGAAAAATTAAAAATTGTAAAATAATAATAAAAATTTATTATAGGACGGTTAGGTGGGTAGATGTTAGAGTACGGAAGAGGGTGGCGTTGTCTGGATAATACGCAATGGTTAATTAAAAAAAATAAATAAATAAATAAATAAATGGAGCATTTGAATTATAACTACGTTGCTAATGCACATTTTGTAATGGATGTTGATTCGATACTTTTATATGTATAATGGTGTAGTTATATTTATATATTTATCAATTCATATTAAATTCATCCATATTCATTAATATTTAATAAAGTTAATGATTAACTTGTATTTAAATATTAGCCTACTCAGGACAATATTATATTAATTACTAATAGTACATTATCTTAAATGAGAATAAAATGCATAATGAGTGTATTTGTTATATCTAATGCTATGACAGTATGGATTTTAATTTGGTAATTTTTTTTTCCTCTATCCTTTTTAATCTTGTTTCATTTTCAACTTAATTGGTGTTCAATGGTTTATTTCTCAGTTTTCTGTGTGTGATAGTCCAAAATTCATATTGTTTAGCTAATTTATGGCTAATATGAAGATGAAACCACGCATTTTATTTGTGGAACTTAAGGCATTTGGGACCCGATGATTCTGTCTAAGTTCTACAAATTTCCATCATTCCATTTATGTTATTCAATTTCTGCTGTTTTTTACTATGTTTTTGGAATCTATGTTATGTGCGATATATATATATATATATATATATATAATGAAATAATATTTTTAGCAGTTACATTTCTGTACTGTTGTTGTTGTTGATATGTTTAAAAATTGTCCTGCACGGAGTATTCTAACTTCAATTCTTAATTTAAGTCATTTCATGCTTATATTCTCAAATATAATAACTTATAAATCTCAAATTTAAGAAAGTTTTAAAAGTATTCGCGATTTTGTCAGTTGGTATTTATTGGATCGTTCGGAAAGTCGTGTCCGTTTGGGAAAATCAATTCGTACCGGAAAATTCTATCATTTACTTATTAGACATTGTTTCCGATATCTAGTGTCTAATAATTACCGGGCAGAATTTTCCGGTACGAATTGATTTTCCCAAACGGACACGACTTTCCGAACGACCCAATAGTTAGAAATAGAACAGGAAAGCAGTTAGAAGATTCTAAATATCTCGCTATTCCAAAACAACCAATAAGAGTCAAAATAAAACTTGCTTTAAACACGATAACAGAACGAAAAAAAAAAAAATTCTACAATGAGATATTTCTCATGATTATGAACAGCATGACAAACTATGTAAGTAAAGAGAGCGTACAAAATATAACGTTTATTGAACAAAAATATTTATTTAATTACATAAAAAATGCAATGCTATCAACTTTATTTTGATTACAACAAGAATAACGAAGGAATAGACTGTCCTGCCATAATCAGCAAATTACCTGTAATAAAATATAACAATTACTATTTGATTATAAGTTAATTTAAACTTTATATAAAGCATACCACAGGCTTTAGACTTAAAACGTTTATTATTTGTTGCAATTGAGACTAGCCTCTATCATGATTTTAAATGTAGTTTTCAAGAGATGCATTATATCTGTATGATATGATAAAAGCAAACTTTACATAAGAAATGTCTTGTCTATGCATTACTGCCAATTTAATACAATAAAATCCCTGCCGGCCCGGCCTACAGGCAGAGGTAGATTTCGAAGTCAAATATACTAATTTCACAAACAAAAACTAAATCATGATTATAGATAAATCCACTTTAACAATTTTATCTGGCCGCTCTTGACGAGTTTTTATTTCATTTTCATATAATAGCTGGTTTTATCAGAATCATGTTAGGGCGGTATTCAAAAAAATACTTTTCCATGCTCAATAACTCGAAATTTTCTGGCATAATTCCAGATTCATTTTTAATTAAAAAAAAAATATGAAACTTGCTGACGTGATTTTTGAAGAGATTTATAAGCGACCTGTGTTTTTATTTTTTGTTCAATTAATTAAAACTTGATATATAAACAATTATTTTCTCAGAAGGACAATATTTTTCGTTTCTAACACAATCGCTTCGGGAAATTCCGTTCAAAATGCCCACTTTAACATCATTTTTTGAAATATATTCTGCCTCTATCTAAAAATCGATTATTACGGTACATTATATAGTTTCTGAATAAGCGAATCTACCAATTAAATGCGTTTGAGAGCAAAAATGAATTTAAAAACCAGTCAGAAAATAAGCAGTTTGGATTTAAGCGCATCCTTAATACAATGATTTTTCCAACACAATCCGCTTCGGTAAATTCGGTTCAAAATGCCCTTTTTAACAGCATTTAAAAAAATATATTCTGCCCCTATCAGAAAATCGACCATTACGGTACATTATATAGTTTCTGAGTAAGAAAACGTACCAATTGGAAGCCTTTGAGAGCAAAAATGAATTGTAAAATGAGTCAGAAAATAAGCAGTTTGGATTTTAATACACCCTTACTATGATCATTTTTTACTTCAACCGGTATGTATTTTTAATTTGTTTTTGCTCTGAAAATTGGTCCTATCCAAAACTTGTCTATATAGATGTTGTAGACAATATTAAGAAGATATATGATAAATTCATGGGGATTTTATATCTTTTGAATTGACGGAGTTATGGACTTTTTTCTTCTTCAAACCCCCTTTTTGTTTTCGTTTTTAATTTTTTTTGCGGTACGAATTGGTCCTATCAAAAACTTGTGAATATAAAAGTTGTAGATAATGTTAAGGAGATTCGTGATAAAATTAATTGGATTTGATATCTTGAGAATTGACGAAGTTATGGATTTTTTTCTTCTTCAAACGCCCTTTTTGTTTTCGTTTTTAATTTTTTTTTGCGGCACGAATTGCTCCTATCAAAAACTTGTGAATATAAAAGTTTTAGATAATGTTAAGGAGATTTATAATAAAATTAATTGAATTTGATATCTTGAGAATTGACGAAGTTATGAATTTTTTTTCCCCCAAAAACCCTATTTTTTGCGCCCCTTGAGCCCATTTTTAACTTTATCAAAAATCTGTGATACATAAATTTTTGGCCCTATTTTTAGAAGTAATAAAAACTTTAAACTGATTTGATATGTACAAAAATTAAGAAGTTATGGGGCTTTTCTGTTTCACAAAACCCCTCCCTATTTCCCTCCCCTTGGTCCGATTTTGCCCATTAACGAACTTGACCGAGATTTTATGCCCATTAATTTTATGTATCAGTTTGGAAGAGATTGGTGCAGAATTACGAAAGTTATCGTGTCCAGAAGAAAGTGATATATATATATATATATAGATAGATAGATAGATAGATAGATAGATAGATAGATAGATAGATAAAGTTTTTTACTGAGGGTGGTTTGGGGTTCTAGGGGTCATGATCGGTGTAGATCTGCAAAAATTTTTCAGAAATTCCAACATAGGAACGATCCCAATAGGTAGTATTTCATACGAAATCTACCTAATATAGTAAATATAATGCTTTTTATATGACTATTTAATTTTTTTAAATTAACTGTGAAACCATTATAGTATTTCTAATATGTATTTCAATTACGTTTTGAATACACTAGACTGCAAAATTTGGGTTGTGTCTTGTTTTTTAACTTTTGATAATGGATTTTTATGTATTTTGCAGTGCTGAATCCAAAAAGGACCTTCCCTTTTAACCATCAAGTTAAGATTTTTCGAAAATCGTATATTTCAAAGCTAAAAAGTAAAAAAATATCGAAAATCTGGTACTCTGAAACACGTGATGGTTGCTTTTTTAACACTTTCCAACAAAGTTGAAAAGTGTTCGTTCTGAAATTTTTGGATGTTAGTAACCTCTACCTAATCTAATCTAATCGCCCACCCTCGGAACCTGCTTGTGGCTGATGGTTGGGTCAAGCCCCTAGCTCAGGGCGGGATGTTTATATCACCTTTGCGGCACCGCAATCCGGGGAACGTTAGTTAGTATTTCAGCAATAACCAGATTATTTACATTATTTACAATACTTTTGCAATTCAATTGATTATTTTCATTATTTACAATACTTTTGAAATTCAATTAATTTTTTTAATATTTTACTATTTTCAATATTTCTAGTAGAATGCAATACGACACCTAAAAGAACTACACCAATCATGAATCACTCCTTTCCACTATAATTCCATTTCCGCATCTCACATCATTGTCAGGCCACGGGTACAAATCATACTAGCATGAATTTATATTTAATGAACGAGTATTTTTCATTAAGAATATTATAATTTTGGTAAAGCTGACTGAGGGACTGTTTGTTATTTAAAATTTCTAATATATCGTCCAGCAGTTGTGGATGTTTTCTAGTAAATTTGTATTTCATAAACTTGCATTTTTCGAAAAGATAGTGTACTGGATCTCCACGCCGACCACATTGACAGAGATCGTCTTCTTATAGCACGATCCCTATTTCAAATCAAGTTTGTAGCATGTTTAGTTCATTTACAGGGACAGTCAAAAATTTTCCGTTACATTACGGCCAATGGGAATAAATCGTTTAAAATGATTTTTAATGGTATTACACTCTTTCAAACATAATAAAATTGATATGTATTAATGAAGTCAACTAAAATATGCATTCTGTAGAATATGCGGGGCAAAGAATAGTTCATTTACAGGGCCACACAAAAGAATTCCGTTACATAATGATGTAGGGGGGTGGGGTTGTTTGTGGCGTATTTTGATCATGTTAAACAATTTTATATATAGTGAAATTGATATACGTCGCTGAGGTTTACTATAACTTATTTCATATATAATACGAAGTGCATAGCATTTACAGGGACACACAAAATATTTCAGATACTATATTGTATCAGAATTACTGTACATTAGCGATGATTGCTGGAAATTCAATTGTAATTATGATATGGTCTTTTATGTTTCACTATATTTATGCATATATATGGTGTGTTTAAATGCTATAATTCATATATAGGGCTACACAAAAGAATTCGTAAGGGTTACTGGGTGCAAATTACTTAAAAATGGTTTTTAAATAAGTTATACATTTGTAAGCTGAACTGCATTTAGTTTACTAAGAAATGGTTTCAGAATATTGATAAAATGATATACAGGGTCAAGGAAAGAATTGGATACATGGCCGTCTATAAATGATAATTTCTGGAAATGTGATTTCAGTAGTTTTAAAGTGTTTTAGTTTGAATTACATTTTAGCTAAATAGTGACGTGTAATAAAGGTTCTAGATAAACTACAGGGTTGTACAAAAGTATTCAAGTATGTTTCTATGTGTTAGTATAAATTGCTGACAGAGAAATTTCAATTTGTTATGCGTTTTCTTGCTAAACTAATTTTTCCCATTATATAGTATAGATATCAACCTACAGATCCAATACAGGGCTATTCAAAAGAATTGGAATACATATTTGAATATGGACGGTAACTGCTGAAATCAGTTTTTCAAATGTTTTATGCGTTTTCTGAAATGTTTACTTAGTTATCTTATTTATCTTATTTCCCTAAATAAATAACGAAGTTCTTTTTGAACATGCAATAAGTGTTGGAAAGTGTTTCATAATCTATGTTTAACGCATGATTTTTCTTTCTTGCTTTTTTTATCTTTTGTTGATTGACTCTCATGTATTTTGATACACTGAATTCGAAAAATTTTTTACCATCACGTCAGGATTTTTCGCAAATCGTAAATTTCATAGTTAAAAAGTGAAAAAAAAAAAAAAAAAAATAGTGAAAATCTAATGCTATAAAAAAGTTGTGATGGTTGTGTTTTTCAGCTTTTGATAACTGATTTTTATGTATTTTGTAGCGCTGAATTCGAAAATGACTTTCATTTTTCTCCATCACGTCAGGATGTTTTGGAAATGGCAATTTTTTAAATTTTTAAAAACTCGAAATATTGCGAAAATCTGATACTATAAAATAGACATAAAACTTTTGTTCATAATAATTTATTCATTTTTTGGTTCATGCATGTTTTACACCTAAACATGTAAAATATTATGCATTTAAAATCTTTACAATTTTGTTCCTTGTGGGAAGAAGTTTCATTGGATCTCTCATGCGCTGCCTCGCGCTTTTACTTTTAAGTTCACTATGGGGTTCATCTCGGTGTAATATCCAGCAGCAGTCCGCCATGATCGGTAGAAATTTAATGGAATCACCTCTACAATCTCGCAAAGGTCAGTTAGGTTTTAGGTGATTAGTATTTGATTTTTTGTTATTTTTTGACTTTTTAACTTTGAAATTTACGTTTTGCAAAAAATACTGACTTGATGGTTAAAAATGAAGGTCATTTCCGGATTCAGCGCTAAATATATATATATATATATCAATTATCAAAATAGAAAAAAAAACAGCCATCTATTTTATATTATCAGATTTTTGCTATTTTCTGATTTTTAAACTTAGAAATGTAGGATTTGCGAAAAATCCTTACGCGATGGTTAAAAATGAAAGCTTTTTTCGAATTCAGCGCTCTAAAATACATACAAATAAATTATCAAAAGTTAAAAAAAAAAACAAACATCGCAAGCTTGTGATATTTATTGCTAAATTATTGTGCTATTTCTCCTACTAACTTTATTATCAACTTTTAGTGTGCAAATAAACGTGTGAGGCAGAGTATAGAGTTGTAACCATAAAGAATATATGACGATTTATCCCCTGTAGCCGACTGGGGGAAAAATCCCTTAAAATTGGCATATTCATCTAAAATTGGATTCTAAAAATATTAAAGTGAAGCCTGAAGCTCAACCGTGCACAGCGCAATAATTTTTATAATTCTTGCATGTCAGGGAATGAGGAAATAATCGATCACAAAATATTATCTTTACATGCAAAAAACAAGTTAAGTTAAAGAAAAGAATGTAATAAGTATGGCAGTAAAAAAGATGTCTTTTTTGTTGTTTTTAACGCTCTTTTATAAGCATTCAGTGTTCATCTTGATAATGATGCCTAATTTTCCTTACTGCATTTCATATCCCCCCCCCCCCCCAAACTTTCATAACAAAAAATTAATCTGGCATGGACACCGAGTTCAATTATGAAAAATTCACTGCCTTTTTACGCTTCGTAGAAAGCGCAAGCAAGTGTGTGTCCACACAAAATATATATATATATTTTTTTTACTCTGTTTCTTTTTACTTTCTTCCATCTTCAATAGAAGAAAGTATTGAAATCGAAATCTTATTCGACTTCCCGTTTTCGACGGATTTACATGTTTTAGGGGTCAGAGATCACAAAAAACATGTTTATACAAAATGTCTGTCTGTCTGTCCGTGTGTCCGTATGTCGCCATTGTACCATCAAAAATTGTATGAAGTTATGCATAAAATTGAACCAATTTTTTTTTAAGTTTTTGGCTATGGCAAGCAGGTCCTCCATGGATTTAGAAAAAATCCGCCGGTAGGGGCCGCTGTAATGGCGATTTTTGTGCGGTTTTTGTGCATTTTGAATATTGTACCATCGAAAAGTGTATGAAGTTATGCATAGAATTGAACCAAATTTTTGTGTATGTTTTTGGCCATAGAAAGAAGGTCTTCCCTGAATTTGGAAAAATTCCGCCGATAGGGGGTGCTGTAATAGCGATTTTTGTACCATTTTTGTGCATTTTGAATATTGTACCATAGAAAAGTGTATGAAGTTATGCATATAATTAAACCAAATTTTTTGTGTATGTTTTTTGTTATGGCAAGAAGGTCCTCCCTGAATTTGGAAAATATCCGCCGGTAGGAGGCGCTATAATAGCGATTTTTATGCGATTTTTGTGCATTTTGAATATTGTACCATCGAAAAGTGTATGAAGTTATGCATAGAATTGAACCAAAAGTCTTTGTGTATGTTTTTGGCCACGGCAAGAAGGTCCTCCCTGAATTTGGAAAAATTCCGCGGAAGGGGGCGCTGTAATAGCGACTTTAGTGCAATTTTCAATATTGTACCATCGAAAAGTGTACGAAGTAATGCATAATTCTGATAAAAATACTAATAAAACTAATTAAAATGAAATATTGACATGAGATAGAAGAAAGTTTTGGGATTGGCACATCCAATTAGTTAAGATAGGGCAACAGGGAAGAAAAAAAATGAAACATTATTTAAACTATCTTTTTAGGATATCCAAATCGATTTCTCAACTTATGATCGTAAATTAACTAGGACTTCCCTCAGAGGGATTAGTCTGAGCGATATTACTGAGAACATAGATTTAATAATAACATGTGGAAGCAAAGAAAATGAGATGTTATCTTTAATTGTCCAAATACTGCGAAAAATTGAAATGATGAAAATAAACGAATTGTAGAATTACAAAATGTTATATATAAATTCGTATACACTGTTTAAAAAAATGGGAAATCAAACGATTCAAGACAGCCATGCATGGATATAAAATTGAAAGTACGCAATATATTAAAAGTAAAATAGAAAATGAAACACTAATTTACTTATATCGGAATTTTAACTGTATAAAATGATGTCAAGAGCATAATCAGACGCTCCGCACCAATTTGAGTAACTTTAAATGACAAATATATGATGTTTAAAAAGAATGGACTATACTTTATATGGTGTGTGCTCCCCCGGGATAGTTAATATTGTACAATATCTGTTTTCCACGGATGCAATGAGGTTGTCGATAACATTTAAGGAATTCTCTTCTCAAAATCTAATATAGTATCAAAGTACCGAATACATCAACAGTGGCATGCAATGCTTCGTTAGAGTGTGTTTTAGATATGCTCGATCGGATTTAAATGATGAGTGTATGCTGGCCACTACATACGCTGTATTGTTTTGTTTTCAAACATATTCTGCACAAGTTGAACTGTATTTAGCATGTATTAAATAAAAGAAATCGGCAATGATTACAACATAAAGTATGACACAAGATCTGAATATATCGTTTGCATAAATTTTGAGCTGTCAAAGTGTCATTTGAAGTAATTTACAAATCCATACATATTTATTCAGCAAATCATGCAAGCTAACATACGCCAATATGAACCCGATTACAAAATTTCACCAGAATAAGTTAATATATAAAAAATCTACTAATGATAATTGAGAATATGACCTTATGATAAAATGTCTAGAAAAATGAATCAGATAAAAAATTCATATCACATTTAAAACGGCACTTCCCTCTGTTAGTGGCCTTGGCGAGAGAGAGAAAAGCCTAGAGAAGGAACACTTTAACAAGTACTTTCGGGCAACCTACTCACTGTTTCATACAGGTCTTTATTCAATATTTACACAATTTATTTAATGCTAGGTGGGTATCTATCAGTTTTGTTGCATTTAAATCGCATGTTTTGCGGAGGAAATGCATCATTATGAAATATTTAAAGTTGCTGTACCTAATAATTCCAAATTAATGGTAATTGAGATCGCTTTCCGTTAATTTCATCTTTTTAAATTTTAAATTTTTTAGAAACCATTCATAGAGACAATTGTATATTTTAAAACTAACCCGAAGCAAAATTTCAAGATTTTGGGCTCAGCAGTAACAGAGAAATAGAAAATTTTTGAAAGTTTTTTGTTTCTGCACTGTTTTTTATATCGACATTTTTAGAAATTGTTTTATTGCGAGAATTTACGTCATGATAAATAAAGCCATGTCAATTTTCATGTTTATATTCCTAACAGTTCCATGTTCTTCGTTACTTAGATCATCTTTAGATCTTTTTTCGATTTGTTTAGTCTTTCTATTTTTTAGAATTCGTTCTACAACGAGCATTTACATCTTATTAATTACTACCATGCCAAAGTTCTAGTTTCTAACCCCAACAGTATCCCAAAAATTTCAGTATTCCAAATAAATCATAGTTTAGAACCTTTCTAGAAATTTTTACGTTTATCCGTCAAATTGAACCTTTTAGAGAACGTTCATTACGAGTATTTACATCTTAAAAGTAACTACCGCACCAAATTTAAAGTTTCTAACCCAATCAATATCGCAGAAATCACAATTTTAGAACTTTTTTGCTCCTGCAGCGATGTAGGTTCTTGCCCTGACATAAAATAGTCTTTCTTTCGGAGCAGAGATGGCCACCAACATTTTTTTAAGTTGGCTATGTAGTTTCAGAGATAACACCTCACAAACGTACAAGCATTAATAATATTATATACTTTATAATATTATAACGCTTTATAATATTAGCATTAGATGTACAGATACAAAAGCCATTTATCTGTTACAAGCTAAAGTGCCGGCGTTGCCCAGAATTTGAAGGATGTTTGTTCTGAAAAATCAATTTCAAAATTTAACATACAACACAAAACAAACATTAAAAAAAGCAGTCGAAATGTTGTTGAATGAATAATATAAAAACGCTATATAAAAATGTATAAATGTATATAACAGACGCAAAAGAATACAGCTATAAATGAACTTATTTCAATTTATAATTGGAGCAATAATGTTAAAATACGCCAATATTTTTCTAATCGGGTTTTTATTATGCTTCAATACATTTTTCACACTCATATGACGTTATACTATATCCACCATGCCCTTTATATTTCCAATATGACGTAATATTTTCCTCTTTTACGTGGAAACCTTGAAATAGAAAATTTATGAAGTTATATTCATTTCATTTAAATTCGTCAAACCATTTATTTCATTTTCATATTTCATGTGAATATCTTGCAATAGAAAAGTTATGACGTAATATTCACCTTTTTTTTAAATTCGGCAAACTATTTATTTCATTTTCATTTTTCACGTGGAAATCTTGCAGTAGAAAATTAATTGTTGTAGTAATAATTTTATTGTGTTTTTTAATTGTTGGCAACTGCTATAACGAAAAATGTTTAAAGTTGATAAGAAATTGCTGTTAAATTGGTGGTTTTTTATTAATTAAAAATTAACTATAAGTTATTTCGATTCCGGATTACTTTAGTTGTCTCGGCCATGTTTTAATCAACATGTACGTATCTCTTCACAATTTTGGCTTCCAAATTGTGGATTTTTTATAGAATTACAAACAGACAGATAGACAAGTTTTCATTTTTATATATCTCTCTATTCTATGAAAAGTAACTAACGCTGTCACTGCCGCCGCCGCCGCCGGTTTTGAATTTTTTGTGACCGGAGGTCTTTCTTCGTTAATATTAAGAAAACTATTGCATACAAATATATGAAAATCGGTAGTATTATAGCGAAATGTTTGATCAACACACTAATGCATACAGTTTTCAAATCGAAGAATTATTTTAAGAGATATTTAATGCTAAAGTTGGACAAAATCGTTCCATTAATAAAAAACTTATAAGAGCAAAAGCTATACATGGGAATTTAATCATTTTTAGATCATTTTATTCAATAGAAGATTCCCGTCTGCAGATTTCATTATTTTTTTTTAATTTGACTCATTTTTTGAGGTTTTATTTCTATTTTAAATTCAAATATTCAGCATTTTGACAGATATTTTTTACATATTTTAGAAAATGGTATTAATTTAAACTGTTGCCAACTGTATAAACAGTGCAAACAATAATGTTTGCTTCAAATAAAAAAATTATTTACACGTTACTATTATAAACAGAAAAAAACCTTCAAATTACAATTAAATAATTAGGTATAAAAAGCAGGCACTTATTGGAAATTACGCCATAAAAACTATATTTACATGTGAATTTTAAAAGAGAAAGGATATTGTAAAATAAATTCATTAACATGCGTTAGAAATCTGAAATAGAACAAATTACGTCACATTACACTTATTATGCAAAATGAATAAAAAATAGTATTGCAAAACAGTTTAAATTTAAAAATTGCGCGAGACAAAATATTAGAGGTTAAATATTAGATTTTTTCAAAATTTTATTATTTGTCGTTTGATGTGAGGTGTTCAGCTATAAGTAAGCAAATTTTTATGTTTCAACATAATTAGGGGTTGAGTTAGAAAAATTGCTTTAAATACACAAGTTAGAGCCCAGATGGTTAAATATTAGACTCTTTCAAAATTTTATTATTTGCTGTTTGATGTGAGGTGTTCAGCTATAAGTATGCAAAATGTCATGTCTCCAACTTAATTAGGGGCTGAGTTAGAAAAATTGCTTAAAATACAGAAGTTGGAGACCGGAGGGTTAAATATGACTTTTTCAAAATTTTATGATTTATCGTGTTATCGCAAGTGTTCAGCTATATGTATGCAAACTTTCATGTATCCAACTTAATTAGGGGCTGAGTTAGAAAAATTGCTTAAAATACACAAGTTAGAGCCCAGAGGGTTAAATATTAGACCTTTTTCAAAATTTTATTATTAGTCGTTTGATGTGAGGTGTTAAACTATAAGTATGCAAAATTTCATGTCTCCAACTTAATTAGGGGCTGAGTTAAAAAAATTGCTTAAAATACAGAAGTTAGAGACTGGAGGGTTAAATATGACTTTTTCAAAATTTTATGATTTATCGTGTTATCGCAAGTTTTCAGCTATAAGTATGCAAACTTTCAATTCTCCAACTTAGTTAGGGGATGAGTTAGAAAAATTGCTTAAAATACATAAGTTAGAGCCCAGAGGGTTAAATATCAGACATTTTTCAAAATTTTATTATTTGTCGTTTGATGTGAGGATTTCAGATATAAGTATGCGAAATTTCATGTCTCCAACTTAATTAGGGGCTGAGTTAGAGAAATTGTTTAAAATACATAAGTTAGAGCCCAGAGGGTTAAATATTAGACTTTTTAAAAATTTTATTATTTGTCGTTTGATGTGAGGGGCTCAGCTATAAGTATGCAAAATTTCATGTCTCCAACTTAATTAGGGGCTGAGTTAGAAAAATTGCTTAAAATACAGAAGTTAGAGACCGGAGGGTTAAATATGACTTTTTCAAAATTTTATGATTTATCGTGTTATCGCAAGTGTTCAGCTATAAGTATGCAAACTTTCATGTCTCCAACTTAATTAGGGGCTGAGTTAGAAAAATTGCTTTAAATACACAAGTTAGAGCCCAAAGGGTTAAATATTAAGCCTTTTTCAAAATTTTATTATTTGTCGTTTGATGTGAGATGTTCAGCTATAAGTATGCAAAATTTCATGTCTCCAACTTAATTAAATTAGGGGCTGAGTTAGAAAAATTGCTTAAAATACACAAGTTAGAGCCCAGAGGCTTAAATATTAGACTTTTTCAAAATGTTATTATTTGCCGTTTATGTGTGGTGTTCAGCTATAAGTATGCAAATTTTCAAGTCTCCGACATATATAGTTTCTGAGAACGGCCTCTGTGACAGACGGACAAACAGACAGACAAAGGAGTGAGACAGGTAGGGTTTCGTTAGATGGACGAAACTCTAAAAACATGCTGCGGATGACTCTAACAACATCCTAAAATTACATTACCATCAGCGATCTCGAATTTTTTTTTTATAATCGTTTCATATATTCTTATTCTTTTGTGCGGCCCTGTGAAATAATTATCAATATTACATACAGTAAAACCTCCGAATAGCGGACACCCCGAGAATGCAGAATTTGTCCTCTATTTAGAGGTGACCGCTACTGAGAGTAAAACATGTACAGTTATTTAAGAGTTGGTAATCGAAAAAATGTCCGCTAAATAGAGGTATCCGCTAATCGGGTCTGTCCGCTATCGAGGTTTTACCAGTAAAACTTCTGAATAGCGAACACCTCGGGAGGGCAGAATTTGTCCTCTATTTGGAGGTGTTCGCTACTGAGAGTAAAAAATGTACAGTTATTTAAGGGTTGGTAATCGAAAAAATGCCCGCTAAATAGAGGTGTCCACTAATCGGGTGTGTCCATTATGGAGGTTTTACTGCATAATAATATCATCCTTTACAAGAAAATTGCATGCTGTATGATAGACAGACAGACATCCAGAGAAAGATAACCTCCGGATTAATAAACACTCATGTCTTTTGTTTTAATCATCCACAATTGTATGTCATACAACTTGCCAGATTTTATACAACAGGCTAAAAACGGTCACCGTGGTACGGAATACTGTATTATTATTTGTTTGCCCACAAAAACTGGTTGTCACGGGTTGTTGCAAGGTTTGTGATCACGTGGTTTAAACTGATCTATTCAATATTACCGCGTGCGTATATTTTTTTTATTTGCTCCATGTGATCAAACCAGTTGTTTTTTAAGAGTTTTCTCTATATAATTTTTAAACGGTTTGGAACTTATTTTTCATAGCAGGTGCATTCAGTAGGCGACCCTCATAGGTACCTTCTGGTGCAATCAGAAACGAAATCCGACAAATATTTTTTGAGTTATGCTTGACGAAAGGTTTTTATTAGGCTTTTTTTTTTAGTAGGACATGGCGTTAATATCCATCGTAGTAGTAAAGTGTCCGGACAGTAATATTTCGCTGAGTATTAGCCTTCGCTTCGCTCAGACAATTAATATTAAACTATTAATTGATAAAATCGTTTTTTTTTTTTAAATTATTACACCCTCCATTTTTTATTTATAATTAATTTTCTATTTTTTAGCGTTTAAATGTTTTATTTTTGTAGTTTCACCGCCATTTGGCATATATTGGCAAGCGTTTTTTGGCGCTTCATTAAATCCTAATTATTTAACTCATATACACTTCTACGAGTTAAAAATAATATTTGGGGATTTATCACCTGTTACGCGATAACGGGAAAATACCTTAACATTAACCCCTTGGGGACGAGCGACCGGTATACGTGCCGCGTAAGGTGCTCAGAATCCGTGATTATTCTTACCAGTAAATTTTTATTGTAAATTTTGCCTTATTTAAGGGGACAAGGGACCTTTAAAACCTTAAAAATCATTTTTTTTATTTTTTGTTAATTTCACTTTAAATATTATTCAAGGGTACATTATATGCATTATGACAAGCATTTATCACAAAAAAAAAATGAAAAAAAAAATTTATTTTTGAGAAAAAAGTGGAATTTTACGCGTCGTCTTAGAAATCTTCGAAATGCGGCTTGCACGTTCCATATCAATGAAAATCCCCAATATTTTTTATAAAAGTTTGGTTTATATACATTAATAAAACTGTGCATCGAATTTTATATATTTAAATATAAAGGTTAAAAAAAAATTCAAAATTTTTTGAAAATTTTTCAAAAAAATTTCAACATTTTTCAAATTTTATTATTTTTTTAATTTTTGTATTCAAATATATAAATTTCAATGCACAGTTTTATTTATATATATAAACCAAACTTTTATATAAAAAAAAAATATTGGGGATTTTCATTGATATGGAACGCGCAAGCCGCATTTCGAAGATTTTTAAGACAACGCGTAAATTTCTGTTTTTTTTTCACAAAAATAATTTATTTTTTATTTTTTGTGATAAATAGATGCCATAATGCATATAATGAACCCTTGAGTAATATTTAAAGTGTAATTTACAAAAAAAAAAAAATTTTTTTGAAAAATTTTGAAAATTTTTGAATTTTTTTTTTAACCTTTACATTCAAATATATAAAATTCGATGCACTGTTTTATTTATATATATAAACCAAACTTTTATTAAAAATATTGGGGATTTTCATTGATATGGAACGCGCAGGGGGCATTTCGAAGATTTCTAAGACAACGCGTAAAATTCCATTTTTTCTCAAAAAAAAAAAAAAAAAAAAAAAGAAAAAAAAAAAGAAAAAAAAATTATTATTATTATTATTATTATTATTTGTGATAAATGCTTGTTATAGTGCAAATAATGTACCCTTGAATAATATTTAAAGTGAAATTTACAAAAAAATAAAAAATTGATTTTTAAGGTTTTAAAGGTCCCTTGACCCCTTAATCCGAGCATTTTCCAGATTCAATTAGGTAAAATTTCTGCTTTGAAAAACCGGTGTTAAAAGATTAAAAATTCTGTAAAAGACGATCTTCCCGAAGGGGTTAATGTATTAATTTATATTTAAGCTCCAAATATATTAAAATGTCGTATTGCCTTCCAGCCTGTCAGGAAGTGGATTAAAAAACAATTACAAAATTCCATCTGTTCATACAAAAAACTGGTTGAGTTAAATAAAAGAGTGTAATAATAACAAAATGTCCAACACCAGATGGCACGGGAAAAGAAATCGTTTTCGAACTGATAGTAGAGGGAAGGGGGCAGATGTGAGCATCACAATTTTTAAATAGTTACTTTATGATTTTTTTTCTTGAAAAAAATTACCAAAAATGGCAACACGTGTAGACATATGATCAGGGATGTAGTGGAGGGTATACGGGGGTATACGCCGTATACCCTCTGGATTTTTTTAAGGACCGCCGTATACCCTCTGTTTCTCAAGAAAGCTATAGTATATAAACTCCAGGGTATACGCTCTGCCTTGAGCGTATACCCTCTGCTTAGAGAGTATACCCTCTGTTTTTTTTACGACTACACCACTGCATATGATTATAAATTTTTGAAGCTCTTTGTCATTTTTGTTTATCTTTAGTAGCCAAAACACAGCTTGTAGATCTCAAAAGTAAAATCTCAGTTCCAGCTTTCTAAGCAATTAACTTAACTTATTTATTTGAATTTTACTGTTTTAGCATATACTATGAGTACTAATAAATATTTTTGATAAAGTTTTTTTTCTTTTAAAATTGAAAAATGCTAATGATTTATCAAGTTAACTCTAGCAGACATGTGGGGTCCTTGTGACTAGTTGGGGGCAGATATGAACAGTACATAAATGCCCAATAATCATTCTGTGATTCTGTTTCTTTCAGTTAAATTCATGAGAAAGAATGTCAACTCCAATTCCTATAATTTTCCTGAAATAAAAGATATTTCCCTCATGCAAAAAGTTATGTTGTATTGAAATTTCCACAGCCACATCTGTCAGGAAGTACAAAAAGTCCTTCCGGCCAGTGCCGGGAGGAAGAGGTAGCTTTCATAATCCTTATTTAAAAAAAGCCAACTTATATCATGCAAACACACGAAGCTCAATTTAGTGGAAACCGAATATAGGAGATTCAATACTAATTTTTATCAATATAATGAATGAGAATTTCGCGAAATTAGTCAGCTTTATCCAAGCTGCTTTTCTTTAAAGTAACTTATATTTGGCTGCCAAATTCGGCAATTTCTTAAAGTGCCTGTCATTTTAAGACAACATGGTGGATGAGGCTAAGCAGTGAACTTGGTCGAGACCTTTAGTAATTGCTGTGCACATGCTCACTCACATCGGAATCGGTTGATATATACAAGTGCTGTCGCATGCAATAAATCAGATTTTTCAAAATGTCACCCACAATAGAAATTGAAACTGCTATATCTGAGCCATTTTTTAAGGTAAAGACAAACAAAAAATGCTCCTGAATCCTTATATAAAGATCAAATACTTAAGAAAGAAACCTTTTTCAATTTCTAATTTTTTTGCACCTCACTTTAAATATATATATATATTTTAATTTAATGGCCGCCATTCAGGGGCGTAAACCACCCTGGTCGCGTAGGGGGGTGTAGACTCATAAATTTCCGACTCCGAGAAGAAAAATTTCCGAGTACTATTGCCAACAAAATGCCGACTAATTAATATATATATATATATGTATATATATATATATACACTCATGTCCAAAAGTTTAGCATGTATGATAAAAACGAAGAAAGGATATCGTAAATATCTTACGAAATTATTAAACTTTATAGATGAAAGTCTCAAGATAATTATGACTGAGCGTATCGAGATAGTCAAATAGGTTTTAAAGCGTTGATGTTGATTCCTTTTGAATTATTAATGTATGTCTCTAAAAATTAGTGGTGACGTACTATGGTTAATATGTGTAGAAAATTGCGGTTTGGAACTCCAAACTGCTTTGTTTGATAGCGATATATCTTGTTTCTAAATGTAAAAAATTTGATGAAACTGGATGATTGAAGAGCTGGGGATTCGATGCCCATTTGTTTACCAATAAAGGGCTTACTGCATTTTATTTTTTCTGTGTATGGCATATTTATTCACATAGAATCCACTCCGGATAGAAATTCAAATTCTGAATTAAGCATAAGGAATCCTGTTACCAGTGTACAATGTACGTCTACAACATAAAAAAAGTCAAAATTTAAAAGATCGAAAATTTTCGAATGAACAAAACTTATATCCATTTCTTAGTACTTATATAAAAGTTAATCAAATTTTGTACGTTTAGTAACAAGATATATCGCTATGTAAGAAAGCAGTTTTTGATTCCAATCCGCATTTTCCTATACATATTAATCATAGACTTTCTCCCCTAATTTTTAGATAAATTTATTAATAATTCGAAAAGAATCGACATCAGCGCTTTAAAATTATTTGACTATCTCAATACGATACGCGAAGTCATAATTATCTTGTGAATTTCCTCTATAAAATTTAATAATTTCGTAAGTAATCGGTTGAAATTGTTTCTTTCTGAGTAAAATTGAAATATGTTTGCTTGGGGAATATTTTAAAGACAAAAATGTGCCAAAAATACGGGATTTCTTAATTCTTTCTAACGACATACTTTGAAGCAGGGTAAAAAATTGTTGTCACCCCTGTTTTTTCCAACCAAACAAAATTCAGTAATAATAATAATATAAAAAAAAACGAATACAATTGAGAAAGGAAAAAGAAAACGAAAGTATTATTTCTGATAGAAGTTAACTCGTATAGATTGTAAAATATCCAGATTATTTCGAGATAAAAATTCAAAGTATTTGGGTGTTTTCAATTTCATCCGGTATCATATAAATTTCTTGAAACACATTTTTAAATCAATCTAAAATTAGGCAAAAAAGTAAAAATAAATTAACATCTTTTTTTAATAAAATAAAAAGAAATCACAAAATTAGTAGAAAAAATAAAACCATAATTATTTTCGATTAAAGGTAAAATTCGTGTAGAGTGGAAAATATCCAGATTTTGATAGGGTAAAGTACTAAATATTTGCAATTCAGTTTTGAATTTTCATCGGATATCACCTAAATTCCGCAGGGCTTCCCCTCGGTCCGTTTTTTGAACACCACTTTTATTTAAAGAAAAATCTTTATGAATTTCGCAGCAACCTACCGGGAATCGCGTTTTTCTTGCAATTGTTGAAGAAAGCCTCCACGAATTTCTTTCTAAAAAATTATTGGTTTTCAAAAAACGGGCCAGTGGGAGGCCTGATTCCGTGATACACGTTTCTAACTAAATTTAAAGTTTGATTTAAAAAAAAAAAAATTGAAGTTTCTTCACTTCAATCAGTATGTCTTAAAATTTCCAGACTAAACTAAAAACTTTCCGATTATAAATATACAGCTGGATCTCGATATCTCGAAGTCAAAGAGAACAGAAAAAAGTTCGGAATATCAAAGTTTTCGATCAAAATATCAAGGTTACAAATAATATTAACATTGCTGGAATATGTATATAGATATTTTGTTTCTTCATATCGAGGTTTCCGAGCTCACAATATTTGACAAGTCAAAGTTTTTCTGAATAGTTTTAATCACAAAAATAAAATCCGTAATATTTCCGACTAAGTATATAATTTATACAGGTTTTCTTCGTTCTAAATTGTTTTTCCTAATTTTCTAATTAAAAACTACAAGGGAAAAAAATCCGACTAAGAATAAAATTTTATAGGTTTTCTTCGCTCTAACTTGCTTTTCTTATTTACTAATTAAAAACTACAAAAACATTTCTCTAATTCATAAGTTATTATACGTTAATGCCATTTTTTTTCGACTAAACTTACTTTTTTCCAATCGAACGGGAATTTTTCCGACTGATTTTTTCATTTTTCCAATTTATAAGCTTTTATAGGTTAATACCATTTTTTCCGACTAAACGTACTTTTTCCGATCGAACGAGAAATTTTCCGACTGATTTTTTCGTAGGGGGGGTGTTGCACCCCCCTATACCCCCCCAGGATTTACGCCCCTGCCGCCATTTTGAAACAAGATGGCTGATGAATCTGGCCAGCGAACTTGGTCGAGGTGTTGATGTATACTATCCACATGCCTTCTTACATCGAAATAGGCGAATACGTGTGTTATCGCGTGACAAATACAAGATCGTTTCAGAATGTTAGCCATGCTAGAAATTCAAAGTGCTATAAATCAACCATTTTTTAAGATATCAACAAAAGAACAAATTTTCAGAAACAAAAACTGCTCCGGAATCTTTGTATCAAGGCCAAACACATAAAAAAATCTTTTTCATTTTCCAATTTTTTAATACCTCATTTTGAATTTTAAATTTAATTTTTTTTAAATGGCAACCCTCTTGAAACAAGATGGCGAATGAAGCTGGAAAACGAACTCGGTCGAGACATTGGTATGTACTATGTACAGACCAAGTTACATCCAAATAGGTTCATAAATACGCCTGTTATCGCGTGACAAAAATCAGGTCGTTTTAAAATGTCAGCCACAAGAGAAATTCAAAATGCTATTACTCAGCCATTTTTTTTTAGATATAGACGAAAGAAAAACTGTTCCTGAATCTTTGTATTAAGGTCAAACACATACAAAAAAATCTTTTTCATTTTCCAATTTTTTGGTATCTCATTTAAATTTTTTTATTTTTTTATTCTTTTAAATGGCCGCCATTTTGAAACAAGATGGCGGATGAAGCTGGCCAACGAACTCGGTCGAGATATTTGTATGTACTATGTATACACCAAGGTACATCCAAGTCGGTTCATAAATACGCCTGTTATTACGTGAGAAAAATCAGGATGTTTCAAAATGTCAGCCACGCTAGAAATTCAAAACGCTATAACTCAGCCATTTCTTAAGATATAGACGAAACAAAAACTGCTCCCGAATCTTTTTATCAAGGTCAAACACATAAGAAGAAAATATTTTTTCAATTTTCAATTTTTGGTACCACATTTCAAATTTAAATTTTTCTTTAAAATTTAAATGGCCGCCATTTTTAAACAAGATGGCGGGTGAAGCTGGCCAACGAACCCGGTCGAGACATTGGTATGTACTATGTATAAACGAAGTTACATCCAAATCGGTTCATAAATACGCCTTTTATCGCGGACAAAATTCAGGACGTTTCAAAATGTCAGCCACGCTAGAAATTCAAAATGCTATAACTCAGTCATTTTTTAAGATATAGACGAAACAAAAACTGCTCCGAAATCTTTGTATAAAGGTCAAATGCATAAGAAAAAATATTTTTCCATTTTCAATTTTTTGGTACCACATTTCAAATTTTAAATTTTTAAAAAAATTTTAAATGGCCGCCATTTTGAAACAAAATGGCGGATGAAGCTGGCCAACGAACTCGGTCGAGAGATTGGTATGTACTATGTACACACCGAATTACATCCAAATCGGTTCATAAATACGCCTTTTATCGCGTGACAAAATTCAGGACGTTTCAAAATGTCAGCCACGCTAGAAATTCAAAAGTCCTTCCGGCCAGCGCCGGGAGGAAGAGGTAGCTTTCATAATCCTTATTTTAAAAAAGCCAACTTATATCATTGAAACACACGAAGCTCAATTTAGTGGAAACCGAATATAGGAGATTCAATACTAATTTTTATCGATATAATGAATGAGAATTTCGCGAAATTATTCAGCTTTATCCAAGCTGCTTTTCTTTAAAGTAACTTATATTTGGCTGCCAAATTCGGCAATTTCTTAAAGTGCCTGTCATTTTAAGACAACATGGTGGATGAGGCTAAGCAGTGAACTTGGTCGAGACCTTAGTAATTGCTGTGCACATGCTCACACACATCTGAATCGGTTAATATATAGGAGTGCTGTCGCATGCAAAAAATCAGATTTTTCAAAATGTCACCCACAATAGAAATTCAAACTGCTATATCTGAGCCATTTTTTAAGGTAAAGACGAACAAAAAATGTTCCTGAATCCTTATATCAAGGTCAAATACTTAAGAAAGAAACCTTTTTCAATTTCTAATTTTTTTGCACCTCACTTTAAATATATATATATTTTTTAATTTAATGGCCGCCATTTTGAAACAAGATGGCTGATGAATCTGGCCAGCGAACTTGGTCGAGGTGTTGATGTATACTATCCACATGCCTTCTTACATCGAAATAGGCGAATACGTGTGTTATCGCGTGACAAATACAAGATCGTTTCAAAATGTTAGCCATGCTAGAAATTCAAAGTGCTATAAATCAACCATTTTTTAAGATATAAGCAAAAGAACAAATTTTCAGAAACAAAAACTGCTCCGGAATCTTTGTATCAAGGCCAAACACATAAAAAAAATCTTTTTCATTTTCCAATTTATTAATACCTCATTTTGAATTTTAAATTTAATTTTTTTTAAATGGCAACCCTTTTGAAACAAGATGGCGAATGAAGCTGGCCAACGAACTCGGACGAGACATTGGTATGTACTATGTACAGACCAAGTTACATCCAAATAGGTTCATAAATACGCCTGTTATCGCGTGACAAAAATCAGGTCGTTTTAAAATGTCGGCCACAAGAGAAATTCAAAATGCTATCACTCAGCCATTTTTTTTAGATATAGACGAAAGAAAAACTGTTCCGGAATCTTTGTATTAAGGTCAAGCACATACAAAAAAAATCTTTTTCATTTTCCAATTTTTTGGTATCTCATTTAATTTTTTTTATTTTTTAATTTTTTTAAATGGCCGCCATTTTGAAACAAGATGGCGGATGAAGCTGGCCAACGAACTCGGGCGAGATATTTGTATGTACTATATACACACCAAGGTACATCCAAATCGGTTCATAATCACGCCTGTTCTCACGTGACAAAAATCAGGACGTTTCAAAATGTCAGCCACGCTAGAAATTCAAAATGCTATAACTCAGCCATTTTTTAAGATATAGACGAAACAAAAACTGCTCCCGAATCTTTTTATCAAGGTCAAACACATAAGAAGAAAATATTTTTTCAATTTTCAATTTTTTAGTACCACATTTCGAATTTAAATTTTTCTTAAAAATTTAAATGGCCGCCATTTTTAAACAAGATGGCGGATGAAGCTGGCCAACGAACCCGGTCGAGACATTGGTATGTACTATGCATAAACGAAGTTATATCCAAATCGGTTCATAAATACGCCTTTTATCACGTGACAAAATTCAGGACGTTTCAAAATGTCAGCCACGCTAGAAATTCAAAATGCTATTACTCAGCCATTTCTTAAGATATAGACGAAACAAAAACTGCTCCGGAATCTTTGTATAAAGGTCAAATACATAAGAAAAAAATATTTTTCCATTTTTAATTTTTTGGTACCACATTTCAAGTTTTAAATTTTTTTAAAAATTTTAAATGGCCGCCATTTTGAAACAAAACGGCGGATGAAGCTGGCCAACGAACTCGGTCGAGACATTGGTATGTACTATGTACACACCGAATTACATCGAAATCGGTTCATAATTACGGGAGTTACAGTGTGACATAGGTCAGATATATATATATATATATATATATATATATATATATATATCAATTTTGAACGGAGGGTGGTTTCGGGGTCTGGGGGTCATGATCGATGAAAATATACCAAAATTTTTTGAAATCGCTTTCCTCCGAACGGCTGCAATAGGTAGCTTTTTTGTAAAGAAAGCTACCTAAAAGAGCAACAAGCTCTTTTACGTTCAATTGTAATTTAAATAAATTTAATATTTTTTTCTAAAATGCAATAAGTGTTACACATTATTTTAGTAAAATGGTTTTAGTAAATGGTTTACAAATGTTTTATACTTTACTAACATAAAAGTATTATGTTTAACACCTTTACATTTTTTTTCTGTTTCATTTGTTCCAAACTTGCAATGATGACTTACTTCCATCTCTAAAACAACAGCTATGTATATGACGTTTTGAATGGAGAGAGATATAAGTAACATTTAAACATAGTTAAATTTTCAAATTGATAACTAATATGGTTCTTGGGTATGTGGTCAGAACAGCTTTGTATTTACTTATTAGGTAGCTTTCTTTACAAAAAAGCTACCTATTGCAGCCGTTCGGAGGAAAGCGATTTCAAAAAATTTTGGTATATTTTCATCGATCATGACCCCCAGACCCCGAAACCACCCTCCGTTCAAAATTGATATATATATATATATATATATATATATATATATATATATATATATATCTGACCTATGTCACACTGTAACTCCCGTAATTATGAACCGATTTCGATGTAATTCGGTGTGTACATAGTACATACCAATGTCTCGACCGAGTTCGTTGGCCAGCTTCATCCGCCGTTTTGTTTCAAAATGGCGGCCATTTAAAATTTTAAAAAAAATTTAAAACTTGAAATGTGGTACCAAAAAATTAAAAAGGGAAAAATATTTTTTTCTTATGTATTTGACCTTTATACAAAGATTCCGGAGCAGTTTTTGTTTCGTCTATATCTTAAAAAATGGCTGAGTTATAGCATTTTGAATTTCTAGCGTGGCTGACATTTTGAAACGTCCTGAATTTTGTCACGCGATAAAAGGCGTATTTATGAACCGATTTGGATGTAATTCGGTGTGTACATAGTACATACCAATGTCTCGACCGAGTTCGTTGGCCAGCTTCATCCGCCGTTTTGTTTCGAAATGGCGGCCATTTAAAATTTTAAAAAAAATTTAAAATTTGAAATGTGGTACCAAAAAATTGAAAATGGAAAAATATTTTTTTCTTATGTATTTGACCTTTATACAAAGATTTCGGAGCAGTTTTTGTTTCGTCTATATCTTAAAAAATGGCTGAGTTATAGCATTTTGAAATTCTAGCGTGGCTGACATTTTGAAACGTCCTGAATTTTGTCACGCGATAAAAGGCGTGTTTATGAACCGATTTGGATGTAACTTCGTTTATGCATAGTACATACCAATGTCTCGACCGGGTTCTTTGGCCAGCTTCACCCGCCATCTTGTTTAAAAATGGCGGCCATTTAAATTTTTAAGAAAAATTTAAATTTGAATTGTGGTACCAAAAATTGAAAATTGAAAAAATATTTTCTTCTTATGTGTTTGACCTTGATAAAAAGATTCGGGAGCAGTTTTTGTTTCGTCTATATCTTAAGAAATGGCTGAGTTATAGCATTTTGAATTTCTAGCGTGGCTGACATTTTGAAACGTCCTGATTTTTCTCACGTAATAACAGGCGTATTTATGAACCGACTTGGATGTACCTTGGTGTGTACATAGTACATACAAATATCTCGACCGAGTTCGTTGGCCAGCTTCATCCGCCATCTTGTTTCAAAATGGCGGCCATTTAAAAAAATTAAATAATAAAAAAATTTAAATGAGATACCAAAAAATTGGAAAATGAAAAAGATTTTTTTTTGTATGTGTTTGACCTTAATACAAAGATTCAGGAACAGTTTTTCTTTCGTCTACATATAAAAAAAAAATGGCTGAGTAATAGCATTTTGAATTTCTCTTGTGGCTGACATTTTAAAACGACCTGATTTTTGTCACGCGATAACAGGCGTATTTATGAACCTATTTGGATGTAACTTGGTCTGTACATAGTACATACCAATGTCTCGACCGAGTTCGTTGGCCAGCTTCATTCGCCATCTTGTTTCAAAAGGGTTGCCATTTAAAAAAAATTAAATTTAAAATTCAAAATGAGGTATTAAAAAATTGGAAAATGAAAAAGATTTTTTTTATGTGTTTGGCCTTGATACAAAGATTCCGGAGCAGTTTTTGTTTCTGAAAATTTGTTCTTTTGTTGATATCTTAAAAAATGGTTGATTTATAGCACTTTGAATTTCTAGCATGGCTAACATTTTGAAACGATCTTGTATTTGTCACGCGATAACACACGTATTCGCCTATTTCGATGTAAGAAGGAATGTGGATAGTATACATCAACACCTCGACCAAGTTCGCTGGCCAGATTCATCAGCCATCTTGTTTCAAAATGGCGGCCATTAAATTAAAAAAATATATATATTTAAAGTGAGGTGCAAAAAAATTAGAAATTGAAAAAGGTTTCTTTCTTAAGTATTTGATCTTGATATAAGGATTCAGGAGCATTTTTTGTTTGTCTTTACCTTAAAAAATGGCTCAGATATAGCAGTTTCAATTTCTATTGTGGGTGACATTTTGAAAAATCTGATTTTTTGCATGCGACAGCACTCCTATATATTAACCGATTCCGATGTGAGTGAGCATGTGCACAGCAATTACTAAGGTCTCGACCAAGTTCACTGCTTAGCCTCATCCACCATGTTGTCTTAAAATGACAGGCACTTTAAGAAATTGCCGAATTTGGCAGCCAAATATAAGTTACTTTAAAGAAAAGCAGCTTGGATAAAGCTGACTAATTTCGCGAAATTCTCATTCATTATATTGATAAAAATTAGTATTGAATCTCCTATATTCGGTTTCCACTAAATTGAGCTTCGTGTGTTTGCATGATATAAGTTGGCTTTTTTTAAATAAGGATTATGAAAGCTACCTCTTCCTCCCGGCACTGGCCGGAAGGACTTTTTTCACTTTATAATCTTCTGCTTAAGCAAATCACCCAGAACCTATATATATATATATACAGTAAACTCTGTCTAAGGCGGAATCTATCGGGACTGAGAAAATTTTCCGTGGTAGACAATATTCCGGCTTATGCAAAAAAGCTCCCCCCCCCCCCCTCAAGGAAAAAAAAATCTCGAATTTGATGATTTTTTATTGTTTTTCCTGATTGGAAAATCGGTCGAAAACTGAAATTAGGAAAAATCTTTTGTATTTATAGATAAATGAGAAACGCTATTCAATTTCTTAGTACTGCTGTAATACATGCGAATTGGAAGTTTACACACACACACACACAAAGGAAAAAAAACTATCCCCCCCCCCCCCCAATAAACTTCGAGAATGAGACAGAACGCTATAACTTTGAGTTTGAGTACATCCTTAAAATATAATATATCGCACTTTCGAAAATATATATTTTGATAAATGTACATTCTACTAGAAATATTAACTTTTAAATATAATTCTGCATATGAAAAAATGGCACAAGCATAAATTCCTTAAAATTTAAACAGTTTCTGTCCTTTTGAATTAACTTTTTCAAAGTGTTACGGAATTTAACTAACATGCACGACATTGAGTATTTGACTTATCAGTTTTAAAGTTTAAACAAAATGCCTTTCATTTTGAAATGATCTTTTTTTTCCGCCTTATGCAAAATTTTGGTTTCGGTGGGACCTTAAAATGCTTTCCGTTTCCGCGTTAGACAGATTCCGCCTTATGCAACATGAATTAATGTAATTTTCTATGGGTTCGCCGGTGCATGAAAAATTTTCCCCGGTAGACAGATTTCCGGCTTATACAGAGTCCGCCTTAGAAAGAATTTACTCTACATTCTTTATGGTGAATTTATCAAATAATATAGCTGATGATTATGATGACAAATTAATATCAGAATTAAAAGCATGCCAAAGGATACTTTTTCCCTATATTTGTGTGTGCCCTACGTGTGTTCATAACTTCTCTACCACTGGGGCACAACAATTTTTTGAATTTATAAAATTATTAAAAAAAGTAAGAAAAGTAAGAAAAAAATACCATGTTTAAGAAAAAGTTTTGTTTACTATGTTGAATAGTTGTTGTACATAGAAATCAAACCCAATTATGAGAAAAAGCTATATTTATATGAACTGTTCATATGTGCCCCCCCCCCCCTATTTATTTTGTAAATTCTTTGATTTCCCCTAATTTTTATTTTTAAGCTTACTTTTGCTGGTGCAAGGATTCCTAAAAGGTTCCTTTTATGAATGGTTTTGATTAATAATTTCGCAATCACTTATTTAGTTCTTTCTTATAAAGCGAATCTTTTGTGATTAGTATTAAAAACCGACCAAGTGTCTTTCGCAGTACTAAGATAAAACTACGGGGAATTTTTAATGTCTCTTCAGAATGACTCATGAAATTATCTGCCGCAGTTACGGATTAATTTTCTCTCCATCTACGCATAAAAGCTTCATACTGACTGAAAATATTCTGCAACTGAGAATTATTTACTTTAATCATTCGATTTAATCTCCAAAGAATAACTGTGATTATACTTTTAGCCTTTGGAAAGGTATGCTTTTAATTTTACTTAAATACATGATACTTTTCACCACAATCCGTAAGCATTTTCCGAATGCTTAAACATAAGAAAAATTTAATAATTACCTGATTTTTTCTAAAGGAAACAAGTGATAAAATATCAAAGAGACTCATTAAAGTAAAAGTTTTTATGTGATAACAAAGTAGATAAAGACACCAGTCATTGACAGAACAAGCTCAAAGCCATACAGATTTCACATTTTTTGAAGTAGAATTACCTATCTGCTTTTTTGTTGACAACCAGAATCTCTATTACTCTCTATTAGCGTTTCAGAAAAGACCGAAAGTATCGATTATTAATTTTAAACTTTAAAAGGTTCTTTTTCTTTTGTTTCATCAGTGGTGACATTATAAAAAAAAGAACGAAAAATCATCCGTACAGCATAGATTATGAAACACTTTCAACACATTCAGAATTTCTTCTATTACCATGAGTAGCAGTTAAAATATACGATTTTTTTGTGCAGCCCTGTATATGATCAACAGATATGTATGCATACTATATAGAATGCTAAAAGTTAGTTCAGTTAAACGCATAGCACCAGTTGAGAATTTCCACTCAGCGATTTCTGCCAATAAACGGATGGTGTTGAGACCTTTTGTGGTACCCAGTATATGATATATAGCAGTCCTGTAGTTGGGTGGGAACGCGTGGGAACGCCGCTCCCAGATATATTTGGTTTGTTACCTTAAAAAAATATCGCGAACGAGCACTTTTTTTTAAAAAGCGAAACGGTAAATTATGCTAGTTTTAAGAAGATCCGTTTAACTTATATTCATTAAGCCGCTTTAACCGAGTTATTTTCTTCTGATAGACTGATAGCTTCCATTATTATGAAACAGCCATTATAAATGAAGTGTTAGGTGAAGATGTGAGAGCAGTCGTAAAAAGTTAGAACTCTGATTTTTTGGTCAGAATGGGAAAAAAAATGGCCATAATTAAAAAAAAAAATTATGGCCTTTTTTTCCCCATTGCAATTGTTACAAACAATTTACAATTGTTAGATTTCGGCAATTTAATTAGGCAAAATTTACTAGTAAGTTTTTGAGGTAAGAAAAAATCTTTGAAATTGGTAGCTATGCAGTAGCGTAAAACTGCAGCAAAATTGACATTCAACAAACAAAAAACTATCAAGGGCTTTTTCAAATAAACAATTTCATTCCCCGTTTGTCTTAAAAGTAACGGAAATGTACACCAAAGAAATGTTACTAGTACAATAAAAATGAATGAATAAAGTGAAAATTTATATTTCATCTCCTTAGTTGGTGCCGATTTGTGTAAATCCGGTTAATCCGAGTTTTTTGCTTATCCAAGGTGAGCTTGGCCCATATTAACTCGGGTAATCGGGAGTCTACTGTAATAATTATAACTGTTAATTGAAAAATGTGGCTTTTGTCTAAATGTTTTACATTGGAATAATACATAATAAACATAGTTGCCTTAGCGAAAATTCGGTAGCATCAACATCTACTCTATGAAAAGATGAGTTCCCACAAATATTTTTTTCCAACTACAACACTGATATATAGAATGTATACAAACCAAGTAATATTTAAAAAATAATTAAATTTAAAAACGCATAGCACAACTGAAAATGCACTTGCAGCAATTATTTTCTTATGTTGAAATAGTTCGATTATTGCTCTTTTTCTTCTATATCCAAATTCTTTTGTATGTTCTTGTAAATGAACAATAAGTTTTATGCAAACCATATTCTATAGTAAGAACCTTTTAGTATACCTCAGTATATCAATTTCAACATGTTTAGAATACTGTAATATTATTAAAATACACGGAAACGATTTTCCCCCATAGACAGTAACATAACTGGATTCTTTTGAGTGGCCCTGTAAATTAACCGAAAGTGCTATACACTTCATTTTCAATACCGAACATGCCATAGTAAACCCCAATAACACATATATAGATTTCATGGCAATCGGACTATATTTACGAGAGTTAGATCACGGACAGACAGGCAGACGGACGGAAAAACCGAATTCATAAACACTTTTCCAGTCAGTTGGAAAGTGTTAAAAAGAAACAGTTAGTAGTTGGAAGGTTAGAAATCAAATTTAGATAGTGAATCAACAAAGTTAAAATAACAAATTATGTTGAAAATAATTGATAACTATGAAAGAAATATATATATTTTTTTAATTTTTACTTTTTATTTTAACAAAATGGGGAGATGAACTCTCTTCTTTATCTTCTATGAATGGATATATGTTCGTCAGACATACGTAGGAGGGGCTCTATGGGTAATAACTAGGAATTATATTTAAAAATACTATGAATTGGGGAAGTTAATCACCATGTCAAAAACTGAAAAATATTATTAGAAATGTGTGTTTAGTATTCTACATCTGTCCATGCCTCGAATATTACACATGTTCACACTTCAAAAGCTGTGCTTGAAGAGCTAAATACTCCGAATGGCAAATTGTAAATAGTTACGTGATTTCTGATGATTTTACGATTGAAATTTTTTTTTTTAACTTAGCTTGCTTAGTTTCAACACGTTATAGCAAAGGCTTTCAATTGACTGACAAAAATTGCAGCATAGTTGGAAATTGTCACCAAAACTTGAAAATTCTTGGCAAAATGCTCAAAAAATTTGTTATTTGTTTTAAATTCTCGAGCTGTCAAACACTATTCTGCAGTCGACCACTGGTGCCTTTATCCCAAATAAAACTAAAAAATTAAGCTATTTTACCTCTGGTTACAAAGATAGTATTCTTGGTTTGTAGTTGTCTTGTACAGGCATGAATTTCTTTCAAATTGGTTAAGTGCAAATTCAGGTTGGCTGTATCTAACTGATGAACTGATTCTATCGGATTGTGAATTGTGATTTGATGGGAAATATACAGGCACATGCTGAGATAGTCCATTCATATTGGGCTCATCTAGGACGAAATTAAAAAACAAATTTATTAATTCAGAATCGTAAAATTTTGAATTAAAAACCTTCAATTCCTTTTTTTTTTTTTTTTTAACCTTTCCTTTCTTTGAAATCATTAAATTTTGATGATCATTGTTATCATTCAGGACGACATTAAAATACAAATTTATTAGTTCAGAAATTTTGAATTAAAAATCAATATAAATTATCCGGTCTAATGTTGGAAGACCTGAGTGAAAGAAGAAAAAAATTACAAATAAAGAATATTGAAGTGAAAGATTTTCTTTTTGGTTATATATATTAAAACACATTAACATGTAATTATAACACTTGTTAATATTGTTTAAATAATTAAATTAAAAATATTAAATATTAAAAAATAATATATGATATCTGTAAGACTAATTAGAAATATTATTAGATATAGACTAATTAGAATCTTAGTATAGCTGTAACATATGATATATTAAACTCACAACATCTGCATCCAAAAATGATTAAAAAAAAAAAATCATGTGATATAAGATCTTCCGTCATTGCGGGCCTTCTTTTTAAAAGTATCCAAGGATGTTTTAAAAATAAGCTGGCATGATTCAAGTAAAAAAATTCTGACACAAATCATGTCTTTGGGAAATAATTATAGACCGCAAGTGTTATAGATAGAGTTTTAAAAAGCGATGGTTTTAAATTTAAGCTTTTATCGCTCTTTTTAATTTAAGTTTTTCAAAGAGTTTTCAAAAAGCTAGCAAAAAAAGTTGTGGCTATGAAAGGTTCCAGTCTGCCTACTGTTGGCCGCAGCCTTTGACATATTCAGCTAGGTGGGGAGGCCTACACAAGAGCTAAAACTCAACTAGCTCCACCCACAGCACAGTCTATGACAGACAAGAACTTTAGAAGAGCTATTGCAGATATATTGTTGCTATGCAGAACAAAAAACCGGGTGGTGTTAACGTCAACTCAGCTATCTCATAGTAATTAAACTTTTTAGAATTTCATCGTCGACCAATCATTTTGTTAGGATTATTCTTGATATATTGTTTCATTGTCAATGGGTTGGAGCTAAAATTGGTTGTTGCCAATGGCAGCCCTTTCTATCGTATAGGAGTCACATTTTGAGTTGTAGGGAGGAAAAACATTCAAGGACGCTTTAAGAATAGAATTTGAAGCGTATCAAAATCTTATGGCCGTAACGCAAGTATGGTTATATTATTAATAAAAATATTTTAACGATCTTTCCATAAGAATTATTTTGCTTTGTGTGAAAGGAAATGATATCACAAAAAGCCCTTGAAGCATACAGTATCATACTTGACAACCTTCAACTTAACTTCCGTAAAATGTCGATTAATTTAACCCAGGTTAAAGACGTTTCAAACCAGAAAATATTTTAAATTAATTCAAACAGATTCCCCGTGGAAACATGGATTTAAATATATAATGTTACTTCAAATACATTTTCAGGTTATAAACGTCTTTAACCTGGATCAAATTAACCGACATTTTACGGAAGTTAAGTTGAATGTTGGCAAGTATGGAGTATTTCTACACTGTTAAAAATATCGTGAAAAATTACCTCTGTTTATAAAGGCTATTTATTTTTTGACCAATGAGAATGCAACATAAACACTTATCGAGCGTTCTGATTAGTCAGAAAATAGATAGCCTTTAAAAACAGAGGTAATCTTTCACGATATTTTTAACAGTGTAGCAGTGAGAACGTATGTAGTGTTAATCCCTTTCGGACCAGCAGCACCCCATGCCCATACATACTTTTTACATTAGTTTTATTTACTTAATTACGGAAATACTTTAATTAAATAAAATAAAATTGTTTTTTTTTTTTTTTTTACTGATGTCAAAACAAATCCTAAATGTACCATTTGAAGGTGATTATATTTATGCACCAATGGTCCCGATTCGGTTAATTACATTAGGAAATATGAGGCGTATAAGTCAACGCTATTTAAATGCAGATAATACCCACTTCTACCACTTCTCGTGATATAGTTACATTTCACACAAAGAAAGTATTGCGAATTCCAGCAAAATATTTTCATCACTGTTCACGTTATGAACAAAATACCGTGTTAGGAGTGGGTAAGAAAACCTGAAATTTTGACTGTGTAAATGGATTATGATTCTGATTTCCTGTACAAAAATTGTTTGTTAGTGTGCTCTACCACTCTGTAAAGTTTGTTTAAGGACTTTGAATTCAAGCTGTATATTATAATTAATGAATAAATATAAATTTCATTTTAGAAAAAATAAAGTAGCACAATAAAATAATGTAGACTGTTTTGTGGACTTCCTAGCTGAGTTTAAAATTTCTCACCCAGGCGAAATGTAAATGGTACTATTGAATTGTGAACAGCATAGCAGTACCAGGGGCTACCCAGTTGCGAAGCAACTTCACGCCCTGTATATGAGTAATAGTATGAGCATATCCTAAGAAAAAACAGGAATTGTGAGACAAAGTGTGACATAATGCCACTATGAGAGAGAGAGAGAGTCAAAGATTCGCAGCATTACTGCCGAAAACCAAAGACGAAATGAGGAGAAGATTGGTTCGAAGATGATTTGGTCGAGGAGCCTGGGGCCACTTGCCCCACATTCCCGTCACATAAGATTGTGCAGGTTAAATGGAATAGCAAAATTCATAGCTGGTAGCAGCGAGGGCATAAAAAGTAAAAATCTAGCTGGGCTGCATGGGAAAAGAGCTCAAATAAAAAGTAAAAATAAGGAAGGAAGAGTCTAGAAGAAAGATTAAGTATAGTTGAGGAGAAGAAGAGTCAGAAAGTCTATTTAAGCAAGTGGCTGAACTGACAACCAATCCGAAATAGGAGGGCGTGGCTTCAACAAGTGAAGAACGCAGAAGAGAAAAATAGTGGAAAATGGTACTATGGAACAATGGAACAATGTGAGCAGCGTTCTTGGATTCCCTAGTTGCGTTGCAACTTTACATCCAAGCTATAGATTTTGCGTGTTTCAATGCATTGGGAGTCTTAGAAAAAATAAAGTTTAAACGCGGCTGGTGGCCACAAGTAAAAATTAAAAGTAGAGAAGAAAAAACAATTAAAAATTGTTAGTATAATAACAATAAAAGAAAAAAAAAGTTCCATATGATCCTAATAAAATGTCCATGACAGTCGAAAAAGCTACCAAAAGGAAGCCCCAGCATAAAAAAAGACTCCTTTCAGAGACAATACATTAGTTTAACACAATAAATGCAAAGCAAAGTTCGAGAATTTATATAAAAAAAAAAATTAAAATATTTACATATTTACAAAAATAATAATGAAAAAAGTTTATAAGTTAATGCAGAACAGAGAAAAAAAGATAATAAAAAACATCACTGAGGAGAGTTCAGACTAACAGAATCGAAAAAAGCACAAAAAGCATAGGGGAACAAGGGGAAAAGAGGACGGCGCCCGCCCAGTCTGGTAACTCAATGGAAATAGATGATAGAAGATAGAAAGAAATCGTGTTATTGGTACTATTCTAACATTAATGAATAACTATTAAATATTTTTATACAATTTTTCCGGTTATTTGCTGAATAAGTAATTTGAAATGCGAAATAATGTGATTTTTTTCTTTTAAAAATAACATAACAGTTATAAATGTGGTTTTTAAATTAATAAATAAGTGTCCTCCCCTAAAAGATTTCTAACAGAATTAGTCGTTTGTTTTTTATAATATCGAAAAACTTTATATAAATTATAAGTTATCACTGTATATAATTTTAAAAATTTTTGTTAAAATAACGGACGCTTGTGATTTTTACATAAATTACTCTGTTGTTTCATATTACTTATTTATTAATTTTATTAATTTAAATTTTTTGCACCCTTTATTATGAAATCGAAGCTGTTTAAAATTAAGCATGTGTGTAACATTTTTTTTCTTTAAGGATTAAATAAAACTTGAATTTACTAAGCAAAAGCATTGTTTAATATATAATAATTCATAAATGATATATTTGCTCTATATTACAAAAGAAAAAACAAACAAACAAACAAAAAAACCCACATTTTTCAGAAAGAAAATATGAATATTAAATATTCACAAACTTTTCAGGATGTTAAGGAAATTTTATTCTTTCTCTGTTTTATCGTGTCTCCCCCTTGTATATTCTCTTGAATAAAAAATAATAATATTTATGAAACTTTTTATAACTTTAATGATTAGATGCGATGCAGTGATTCTCTGAAGACTAGTTTTACATACGATTGATATTTCATAGCCAAATATTTTCTCCAATCTATGGTCACAAGAGTCAGTATATGCCTACGGCACTTTCAGACTTTTTCGTTAAAGAGTATGTTTCTTGTTATAGTATTAATAAATTTACTTTATGATTATCTTTAGAACAGTGTTTCTGGAAAAAACTTTCTTTTTCTATATGTTAATTAATACTCTATTCCTTGTATAAAATTTTAAAATTTGAGTAAGAACAAAACACTGATTGTAAATATTATGGTTCATTTTATTTCTGTAGTGTGCATTCATGAGTGGAATTTTTGAGTCTTTCGAAACACGAACTTCAATTGAAAATGCAACACAAATGTTTGATTTTGAGTATATTTAGACACATAGAAATATTTTCTTAACTATGAAAAATAAAAAATATTTTAAATGTCGTCTTTTAGATGGAAAATGAGTTAAAACTTGTCTTTTGATCTTTATGTTTGTCCTTCTATGTTAATTAACTTATAAATTTAGTAAAAAATCTAATGAATGTCGATCATAATCAAGAATGTGCACAGGGATATCGGAATAATTTAAAAGGAGATCATCAAGGGCCGATTTTGTATAAAGTATAGGCCTTCAGACAGAACATGGAAGGTTCCATAAGCGTAACTCTACGGAGTTTCGTAACACCTCTGGCCTTAGTAGCATTTGCTTGATGAGCGAAATTTGTTTTCTGCTTCACTATGAATATTAGCTTTTAAAGAAGCTATTAACTGAGTGTTTTCTGCATCCTTAGTTCATAATCGCCCCGAGTGGTAGCCCAGTCTTTTCCTGGCCCAGGACCTTCTCTATGTCTAATATTTTTTTTAAAAATTATATAACAAACGAACTCATATCATTAATATGACAAACTGAAAATGTTTTAGTCACATGTATGGCTGCAAATATTCACGATGTCACATGTCAAATATTAAAAAATCTGATTATTTTCACACTTTCTTATTTGCTTGAGAAAGAATATTCTTACTGAGTCCTTACTTACAAAAGTTAATTCTGCAGAGAATCCCAAACTGAAATAACTGCAGAAAAAACTCCATAATGGAAACTTCCGGATAGTGGGCAACTTTACTTAGAGTACACTTTTTCAATCTCAGACGAATGTATTATTTGTATGTTTTTACTTCAAAATAGCAGATGACTCACGAAAAGCTAACAAAATCCGCAGTCCAGAGGTGCCCGTTATTTAGAGGTTTTATTGTACACTGTAAAAAAAAATCTGTAGTTCTACAGATGTAAAGTTACATGCTTACTAAACTTTCACCTGTAACTGTACGAAAAAAGCTGCAAATCTACAAAACTAGTTTTTGTAAAGCTACAAAAATCTGTAACTTTACAAATGAATCTGCTAAAATTTCAGTAATCTTATTAAACTTTTATTTGTAACCCTGGCTGCAGTTACATGAAAAGTTCTCGGAATCCCAGTTTCCAAAAAAATTCTTAGTAACCTTACAGATTTTTTGATTTTCGGCGCAAAAGTGTGTCTGTTACATGAAATTTTGTTGTTGCCGTTACATGAAAAGTTCTAGGAATCCAAGTTTCCTAGAAAAACTTTAGTAACTTCACAGATTTTTTTTTACAGTGTAGTGAATTAAAGTTTGAGATCAGATTATCGAGATCTTTTCCTGCCAGTCAAACTAAATGATGAAACAAATGTTGAAATCTGACCTAATACAAGGTCCCCAGTGGGTCTTTAGGTATTCCCGGTTTCGCAACACCGGGCATCTGAGCAATCTTTCTCTTTTTCCATTTTTCCACTTCTTTCTCTTGTCTATACTTTGTTTCACTCTCATTGTGGTTTCCTCTTTGGAGGTGAAGGCAATTCTGCATAGGCCGATATCCTCCTGTCAATATTAGTCCAAGAGCTGTTAAACATTTTAGGGAAGGTATTTGAGGCACCCTGAAAATTTGTGCAACACTTCTTTTGTAATGCCTGAATACAAAAACGAATGTCTGGCTAAAGGATCGTGGCCTAAAACCTGTGCCAGACAAAAAATGGCACTTGACACGTGTCTGGCACAGTTTTTGTGCCGACTAAAGTGTCTGTCATTTTCAAAATATTTTTTTCTAAGCATAAATATTATTGTGCCTCAATCTCAGCGTGCCTCAAATCCCTTTTTGGGTAGTGTCAAAAAATGGCACTTGACACGTGTCTGGCACAGTTTTTGGGCCGACTAAAGTGTCTGTCATTTTAAAAATATTTTTTTCTAAGTATAGATATTATTCTGTTTCAATCTCAGCGTGCCTCAAATAATCTTTTTTGGGTACTGTCAAAAAATGGCACGTGACACGTGTCTGGCACAGGTTTTGGGCCACGATGCTTCAGCCAGACATTCGATTTTGTATTCAAGCATTACAAAAGAAGTGTTGCACAAATTTTCAGGGTGCCTCAAATACCTACTCAAAAATGTTCAACAGCTCTCCTACTATATCGACTCATAGAAAAACGTAAACACCCACATGCGTGGCAAAGTGTCCCTGGAAAGAGGGATCCTGGCAGTTGACAGAAACCAACACACTGCTTTGGCCTTTGCTTCAGGTAGATGGGAGGTGCACATTGGTCCCGTATGCATCAACCGGTCACTGGCTAGGGATCAAGTGAGCGATCAATTACTTGTCATCTCGTTAAGGGTGGATACTGGAATAAGATTTGTCTTGTGAAAGTATGGGCGATGGTTAGAACTGTTGCACGAATGTGCATCCCCTTGTTGGGTTTGGTAGTGGGTGGTGCGGCCGGGGTCTGAATTGTAATTTTTTTCTGTTATGGATGGAAATACTTCACTTCCTTCTACTTCTCTCCCGTGTGGAGAACAACAAACTGTAGAGAACAATTCATTCACTCTCTTTTTTATAATTAAATGTACTGATTGTTCGTTTAAGAGAGCTTCACCATTTCTTATTGGTAAAACGTTCCAGTCAGTTTTCGGAGGTGGTTACTCGCTGAAAAGTTAGATCTACTTTTGAGAGTTTTCTGCTGAAGAAGCTTTTGAAGCTCCAAAACAGGTGTCTGCACCCTTTTGTACATATACATTTACAATTTGTGCTATTTTCCCTTTATCTATTTATTTCTTATATCGGCACAAAGTTCAATCTTCCCAGTTTAATTATAAAGTTTTTAGCCCCGACTTATCTTTTATTGTACTCAAATGGCCATCATACTGAGAGGAAGTGTGGTAGACATTTTACTTTTAAAATAATTTAGACAATTTCTCATCTTTTGATAATGAGCTAAACTGGATGTTATTTTAGAAACTTTTAAATATTTTGTACTTTGTTTGGAGTAATTCCTACAGATAAGTATTGGTTTTTATAAGAAATTAAACTTTTTTTTTAAATTGTAATTTAGCTTATTGATATATAGAGACTTTCTCCAGCTCTACCCGCAAGTATCATAATCCAGAGTAAATAAATGATAGTCATCATTAGTTACTTTTGGTATGATCTGTGCCTCCTCAGTGAAAAACTTATGTTTTGATTCTGTCTGTCCAGGAGGTTTATAATGGAGCTTTTCATACATATATAAATTACGCTTCCAAAATTAAAAACAAATTAATGTCATATGGAATGTTAAAGAATGAGAAAAACATCTTCCTACATTCTCAAGTTTTTTTCGAAAGTTAATAATCATAAAGAAGTAAATGCAAACAGACAAATCAATCTATGAAAAGAAATACTTAATTAAGAAAAAAGTAATATATTAGAACAGATTAGATGAAAATAAAATATAAAACTTTTATCTTTGAATTTACCTCTTGTAGAACTCAAATGGCCACCGTACTGAGAGGAAGTGTGGTAGGCATTGGCTGCATATTTACAAGATGGCATTTCCCGAAGATGCGATTGGCTATTTCTTCTAAAATGATGAGGCCAAGTGTTTGAATATGTTTCTATGTTATTGTGATGAGGTATGCTTGAGATATGAGATACAGAGAATTTTTCATATTCCGGTACTTTATTCAATTTTTCTTTAGATTTATATACTTTATTCGATGGATTTCTTGTATTAGACAAACAGGAGGACGTTGAACATGTCATATAATCTGTGGCTGATCTTCCTGAAAACAAAGTTGATTTAATTACAGAGTTCCTCGATTATCTGACACTCACGGTACAGAGATAAGTCGGATAATCAAAAGGACATTATCAGATGTATTTTTTAATTTTGCATATATTATACTTTGATTAAAATCACTATAAATAAAATAAATAGTTACTATCATAGAATGAAAAATCCTAAGTAAATTAAATGTAAAAGAAATATTAAATACAAAAAATACAAATTTAAGGAGGAAATTCTGTAATTACGTACCTTTTCTAGACAATTTCAAAGATAAAGAAAAGTCAGTGATATGTTTTTTGCTTTGAATTTAATTATGATTTAATTTGTAGAGAGAATTCAGCGGCAGGGATTCCGGACTTTTTTGATACATTTAAAATTAGTATTATGACAAAATTCTGTATTATTTAATAAAACTTAGATTTTTAGAATGTATTGAAATAATTTAACAATATCCTAATCACCTATTAGCATTTTTTACCGAGTTTAAAACTTTGCATAATTGATTATAAGTTAAAAAACAATACCCCCCCCCCCCCCCCCAGAAGTTTGGTATTTAACTACAAAACACCCTTATATGTGCGCACGCAAGTCGGATGATAATATATGTGACAGACGTTGGTAAACCGAGTGCGTCTCATAAATGAATGTGGGATATTAATCAAGAGTGTGCAGTAATTATGCTTTGCACTACAGGGCGGCTACTAAATATTGTTACAAATATTCAGTCATTTTATTTTACAAATATAAAATAGAAAATAATAACTACACTAATATGATGAACATCAGAGATGAATGCTTATCGGGAAATAATTTTACTCGAATTGATCGCCATCTTTATCGATTACAAAAGATAATCTCTTATCCAAAGATAATCTCTCATTGTCCGACTGTGGCACGAATCATTTTAAGAGGTAATCGGTACCATTCACGCAATATGGAAGCTTTGAGAGAGTACAAACTTCTGTGTTTGTTGCTATTTACTTTAGTCTCTAAAATCCCCCAGACGCAATAATCTAAAGGATTTAGATCCGGTGAAGAAGGTGGCCAATCTTCTTGCATGATAAAGCTCGGACAATTGCCAGGCCAATCTTGTGTTGATTTAACTTGGTGCGAAGGTGCAGAATCTTGCTGAAATATCCAATTCTTTTTGGGATGCAATCTGTCAGCATGTGGCAATAAATGTGTAGCCAATATGTCCTGTTTGTAATATTCGCATGGATTTTTATCCCTTTATCGATGAACTTCAAAAGTAATTTTTCATTGTTTGACCCTGCAGCCTAAACCATAACAGAATTCTTGTTCTGAAAGCGTTTAACAGTTCGAAAGGTTTCAGATATATCCTCGAGGGTTGCTGAATATAAGACATCATTTTTAGCATTATAACACTATTCAGTGCAAAATAGCTTCCCATAAGAAAATATTATTCTGTCGACACTTTTCCTACCATGCCTCTTCATCAATTTCTTTCTTCTTTGTAATCTTTTTATTCTTTGTGCAGCAGTCAAACGTTGAATTTTTCTTTTGCGATAAGAGCGGTAACCCAGATCTTCATTTATAATAACTTGCATAGTTCTGCGACTCACGTTCTCTTCTGCAGCCATTTTATTTGCAGAACGTTGTGGATTTTTTTTCACACCTTTTCACGAATTCTTTTGATGCGCTCTATTGTGAGAACTGAGCGTGGACGGCCAGACCTAGATCGATCTTTACATAGCTATTAGTATCCAATAATCGATTTATAGTTCTATATATAGGTGTTCCATTAAAACCAAGGCATTTTAATTGCTTAAAGATTTTACCTGCGGAAAACCTGCGATCAAAGAGCTGTTTAATTATCATTTTTTTGGGCTTCCCTCTTTAAAATAATTTTAAATATTTGCTTTATAACAAAATTCGCTTGCTCTAATAGAAGATTGCCAAACGCTAAAATAGAGAAATAAATTGTTTTACCAAACGATTAAAAATAATTTGTATTTTTTGGAGTGTTACAGTATTTAGTAGCCACCCCTGTAATTAAATTCAAAAACATATAAGTTGCGAATTTGAAAACGAATGCATACAATGCAGCACTATTATAAAAATATGAACGTTCCTAAATAGGCGATATCTAATTGTTTCTAAGTGGAAAGGTTGTATGGTTAGTTTAAAGAAATTAGAGTAAGCTGCAATACACGAAGAAAAAGATTGTATATTGTAATACAAGACAGCGTTCAAAATTATTATTTAAATTGGTTTTCTTACATAATACTTAAAATATTTGGTTTCAATATTAAATATGACTTGAAAGTGGGACAAATATTAAAAATCGGATCAGTTAGAACTAAAACTTTTTTATAATAAAAGCACTTTTGATAAGGGTATTTTTTTCCACAAAGTATTTTCTTTTTTAACTGGGAGATATTTTACAACTGCTCTCATTTAAAGTACAATTAAAATTTAGTTGAAGAAAATCACTGCCAAAAAATGTAAAATTGATATATCTACCCTATATATGGGATACCGCGGCAAGATGAAGAGCGGGGCAAGATAACGAATGTCTTAATTTTTCCGTTTTCCATTAGGTGGCAGCATGAACCGGACACTACTCGCTCGCCTATCTGCCGTTCGTTAAACAATAGTATAGACACGCTGAAATGGCCATTTTTGTGTTAGTTGTGAAGCTTTGATTGTTTACCGCTGCCACGTTATAACTTTTATGCATGTATAAATAAGCTCTGCTACAGATACAGGAAAGATATATCACTTGTCTTTAATATTTAAGAGTAACTAAGTTTAAATACTACCTATTACCATGAATAAATGTCAATTAATTGCCTTCCTTCATGGCAATGAAAAGAAATATTTTTAAACAGGCAGTTCTGGGCAAGATGACGAGCTCGTCATCCTCAGACCTTGGTAGTAGAAAACCAACGTATAAACACTCCAGAAGAACCAGAACTTACGGCAATACTGATTCCGATGCTCCAAAGAAGCCTATTAATGTTTTTGATTTCAAACCATTGCCTAAAGCAACACAATGTGAGAAAAAAAGAAAAAGCAAAACACTGAGCTCAAGCATTCTTACAAGAACACACCCATCAAAGAAATGTTAGAACAAAGAGAAAAGCAGAAGGAAGAACATGGACGTTTAAAAAAACAGAGAAAAGAAGCTCGTAAAGCTAAAAAGGGAGCAAGAAAACTCAAACTAAGTTCTTGTAGGCCTAAGTCTATTAAATCAAGGCCAAACAGTCCAGTTGCAACAACTTCAAAGGATGGTGTTTTCAGATGTCCTGCTTGTGACGAGGAATATTGTGACCCACCAACAGAAAAATGGACCCAGTGCTGTGAATGCCAAGAGCGGTGGCATGAGGAATGTTCCAATTATGAAAATGGCATTTTAATTTGTGACTATTGTTAGCTGCACAGCTAAACACTGCAGCATTACGTTACAATGCATTATGCTTAGTTTGATACTTTGTAAGATGTAAAAACACAGTTATCATTTGCTAAACCATGTAACATATTCAAAAGATAAAATATGTTCAACCTTTTTCAGTGTTGTCATCTTGCCCCAAGGCCAAAGTCATCTTGCCCCAGTACTAGGGCAAGATGACGATTTGTTAATGTTATGAAAAAATAAAATTATTCTTTATTTTTTTATTTGAAAAATTAAATAATAATATATGTAATACTACAAAGGAATACTCTAACAGTTCATGTAAAATTAATTTTACTATACTTAAAAATAAATTAATAAACAACAAAAATTGTTAACATAGTCATCTTGCCCCGGTCTCCTCTCTATATAAAATCCTAATGAAACGGCTGATTAGGTTTGAGGGCGATTTGGATTTTCACGGCTAAAATATAGAATATTATGGGTGAAATTAACACCAAAAATCTGTATTGATCCGCAGATCTCAAAGCTGGTGTTAAAATTTTAAAATTAGAATTAGTTTTCCAGACATTAATTGTTTTCTAATTTGAATGAAATTTCTCTAATGATGGCAACCAAATTACTCCATTTTTGTGGAAAAGGGAAGAAAACGGATAAAGATAGGGATTATTAGATTTCTTCTCTTTCGCCATTTTCAAATTGATAATTTAAATTATCTTTTATTTCAATCGGTAGTGAAGACAATATTGCGATTAAGTTCTGTTTTTCTTCAAAATTTGATAAAATCAAATCTTTTTTTCACATTTCGAACGTCAAGAAACAGTTTATTTTATAAACCAAAGATCTGTCATTTTGAACTTTGACATACATGACATGGATTTTCTTAATGTCTAATTAAGAAAATCCATTTTTGAGGAAAAAGACAGCAAAGGGAAAATGAAAGGGATTATTAAATCTCTTGTTTTGTGGTAATTTTGAAATTGAAACTAAAAAATGAAATTAGTAAAAACAGAATAAAAATTTTAAAATCAGAATTAAATTATAAGATGTTAGAAGAAGAAAATAGGGAAAATTACTTCAAAATATCTACACATAAAATATTAAAAATGTACGAAAACTTTAAAATAATAAAATTATTACACGCGAAAATTAATTATCACTTTAAATATCACCATATTTAAAGTGCTTAAAATAATTAAATATTTATGTGCGAAAAACTTTTAATGGTGAATATTATGTTATATTTAAAAAGCTCAAACAATAATATTATCAATCTCTTTTTAATTAATTAATATACGTGCTCGTGCATCTTAAAAGAGATTTTTTTTAATTACATGAGAAATGCATTTAATAGGGAAAATATCGTCATTATAGTAAAACGATAGATTTAAAATAATTTTCATTCCGGAGAATTTTACTGTGATATTACATGGTATAAAAGTAGTGCAGCTAACAATTTTGTTTATATGTTACTAACCGTTTAACCTGTTCTATGCACGGAAGTTCACGAATTTAATTCTAAAACCAAAATTAAAATTAACTATTCGATTTAGTAAAATATTTTTGTAGTACTGCGCATTTTTTTAATGAAATTTAATTTATCATGCTACTATGGCAGCAGACGATAAAACGATATCTTTGGAATAAGGGAATAAATACAATAAAAAGTTTTTTTTATGTTTGTGATAAAATGCTTGCATTTATTTTAAAAAAATTGTATTAATTAAGCGCAATTGAATAATCTCTAATTATTTGCATAAGAGGTAAAAGAATTATCGTAATACACGTTGGAGCTTTCAAGTATTGCAGCGTGGCATACGTAATATGTATATCTCTAATTATTTGCATCTGAGGTAAAAGAATTATCGTAATACCCGCTACAGCTTTTTAGTATAGCAGCGTGGCGTACGTAATATGTATATCTCACAGTGGTTAAAGAACTCGCGCGATTACGGGTTGAACATAAAAAAAAGAATTTTATTGTGAATTTTTAATTGTTGGTAGCTGCTATAAAGAAAAAAAATGTTTAAATTTGGTAGGAAATTGCTGTTAAATTGGTGGTTTTTATTAATTAAAATTTAACTATAAATTATTTCGATTCCGGATTGCTTTAGTTGCCTTGGCCGTGTTTTAATACACATGTACATAACATTTTACAATTCTAGCTTCCAAACTGTGGATTTGTATAGCATGACAGACAGACAGACAAATTTTCATTTTTATATATTAGATATCAGGAAGAGTTCCACATCCTGTTAAGGTTTTCTTGGCGAGCTTTTTTTTTTTTTTTGACGGTAAATATTTCAATGTAGTTATTGCGATCTTCTGCATTTGGGGTTGGTTTTTTTAGGTGCGCTCATATATAAATACGTAGCACCTATAGTCGTCGTTCGCTCCGTCCGTCCGTCCGCATAACAGAGCAAAAACTACCGAACCGAATGGTCTGAAATTTTAAATATAAAAAATTGTTGAAAAGTTTCGTCGCGTCATTTCAAATTTTATGAAAATCAGATGTATAGTTTAATGACAGGGACAGTCAAAAGTTTCCCGTTACATTATGACCAATGGGAAAAAATTATTTCAAGTGCATTTTAATGATATTAGAGCCTTTCGAACAAAATAAAACTGATATGCACTTATGAAGTGTACTAAAATATACATTTAGTACAATATGCGGTGCAAAAAATACTTATAAAACTAGTTATAGTACGAACGTTTTCCATTTGCCACGTTTGTTGAGTAATTTCCAACTTATTATTACTTGAATGCTACTGGTGGGTAAGTAATAATTTTAATATATTTTTGTAATTGTTTTTTTATTTAATTTATAATTTTCCGGTTTTATTAAACGATATTTTTCAGTAGAGGTAATATTATGTAAATATTTTTTTGTGCATTTTTATATGTTTTAAGATGTATACAATAATAACCTTTATAATATAATGTTTTAATTTCGCATGAATAATAAATGTATAAAATATGAAATATATATAAGTATATAAGTATAGAGTATTTATTTACATGTGTATCTAATATGTATTTATATACATATATATAATTACATACATAATATATAATATAAATATAATGTTTATAATATAAAAATATATGTTCATGAAAATTTAAAAACCATCTTTATCCGCATCATGAAAATTTTAGCAAGATGCTAAAACGTCCTTTTGCAGCCATTGGATTACTTCGCCAATTGCGCCAACCGGAACAGGATACAGAACTCTTCCCATTATATCACTTGATAAAGCATAAATACAGGTAAATGTATGCGCAAAATACTTTCGATTTATTTTGTACGAATTACTATTCAATGAATATATATTAGAAATTTCGGATATTCTGATTAATTAATATAAACAACATGCATTGTAAAAATAATATGAAAATATGCATGGTGAAATATTAAAATAAAGAAAAATATTCATGGATAAGCTATACCTGTTCCTGAAATATCTAAAACTCGGTCAAAACATAAAATATAACCGTAAAATTTTAGAACACAATGCTTTTCAATATACCGTAGTTCTGAAAGTTTCCCCATAAGCAGACGGAGTTTTTAACCTTGAGCCTAAAGGAAGAATATTGTCCATAGCGTCTTTATAAAAGTCAGAAAGAAACTTTTAACCTAACCATTTTATACAAATTTATTTTCAAATGTGTAATTGATCTTACTTATCAATCCCGAAAACAGCCATCAGTTGTTACGACAGTGATGAATGAGATCATGGTAACCGAAAAATGCCTCATACAAACGGAAAAGTGTGGCAATCCGATTACAGGATATAGCCGCAGTTATAGTGATAATATCATTCTATCTTCCGTAACCTGGTAATATGTTTTAAACAGGGCATATTGCTATGTTTTTAGAGGCTTCGAAGACTAAACGGGGTTGGCGGGCGTAGCTCGCAGGAGTCTGAGCCCCCTAGTTTTCAAATAAAATCATAAGAAGAAACGCAATATGTCATCTTGATTCAAACATAAAATATGTAGCATGAACTTTAAAAGTTCCCTGTTTTACTTAAAAGACGACTAAAATAATAAAAGAGATGTTGCAAGTTAAAAATATACATAAAAAAAAAAGAACTTGGTGCTTTCGGGTTTTCCTAAGCCCTTCATCAGAGAATAATATAGTAGCCAATTGCTGTTTATTTATAGAAATACGTCACTTCGTTTTGAAAATGAGGGACCGAAAAATTTATTAGAGTCGAAAGTAGAAGTATAAGTTTCTTAGACTGAGCTTAATTAGAGATAACATAATGTTATTATTAACTGCAGTACCATATATTTTATTACAGCCCTCTGTTCTCATACGTCACTTTCATTTTTAAATGTCTAGCTGGACAGTCGAAGTAGCAGTGTTTCAGATTAAATTTGCTTAGAAGAAATATTTAACTGAACGTACCACAAATTTTAATATTTCACTTTGCTCAAATTTTCAGAATTTATTTGCAGGATATTGAATCATAAATAGGGGATATTGCGCGATAGGGCGTAGTTACATACTTGATTGTTTTTACACAGGATTTCTATGGATTCTCTGATAGTGGATACGTAATTAGATGATGTTGGGTATATGATTTTTGCATGATCAAAATCTATTATGGTATTCTGATTGAAACTTAAACGAGAGAGAGCTGTAGGTTAACGACAAAATTTTATATCTGCTTTATGTTCTTTGATTCTTTCTATGAGTTTTCTTTTGGTCATTCCTATGTATTCCATTATTCCATTGCTATCTTATAGCAATATAATAATGGTACAAATAATGGTACATCAATTCCCAAGCTCTGATGAAAGGCTTGGGAAAGCCTTTCATCAGTATTGAGAAGTTTTTAAATAAAATGTATATTTTTAACTTGTAACATGTCTTTTATTATTTTACTCGTCTTTTAAGTAAAACAGTGAACTTTTTAATGTCCACATTGTATATTTTATGATACATCTTCTTTCACTGTAATCTCTAATGTAATTATTTTGAAGGTGTTAAATGGTGTTATACTCAAAAAAAAAAAAAAAAGAATCCAAAAAGACCTTTACCTGTATTCTTTAGATGCTTTCTAAATCTGTCATCGATATATTTTTTTTGTTCTTTGTCCAATTTGGTTTCGGAGGCAAGCAAAATGTATTCTTGAAACAGAGACGATAACAAATGAAAAGTAGCTAAAAAAGTAAAGATATTTTGAATATTAATTTCATTTTTTCTTTTAAAATAGTTTGAAATGAAATATTACTTATTTTCTGGTTCAAAATAATGCTACAGAATAAAAATTTCGCCAAATAAACTTATAAATACAAAAAAAAAAAAAAAAAAAAAAAAAAAGGAAATACAACATACAAAAGCGTTAAACGGTTAAGATATTAATCTGATGTAGATTTTTAACGGTAGTGGCCGATACAAAGCTTTATTTCGGAAAAAAAATATTTTATTGAAATTTATTATATGAAAAACCCGAATCCAGCTTAACCCCTTTAATTTTAGTATTCATTATTATAACAAATCAAATAATCAATAAATGAAATTCTCTTCTTTTTTTAAATTCTGTTTAATTTCTTTTGAGCAAATTCATTAGGCATTGGCTTTAACATATGCTCAACAAAAATTTTTTAATGGAAGCATCATATGAAAATAATTGTAAATGGATAAGATAATAATTGGTTTGTTCATTGCTGTTTAATTTTAGAAAGAATCGTAAAATTAAAATTTCTAAAATTATGTTACTAGTGTTATTTAAATATGTATAAAATTATTTTTGAATGTTTGATTTTTTGGTTTACAGCATATTAGAGGCATTTCTCAGAGAGAAACACAACCATTCAGCAGAGGAGTTTCTCATCAAGTTTCAAGCCTCATCTGCTGACTCACGCACACGCATTTTAAATGCAGTTTTCAGCTCCCTGAAAGGGAAACAGACGTTAAATCGACTATTTTAAAGAATGGAGAAATGTTAAAACAAATGCCATGTTTATTCTTTCATTAATTACCACTCTCAGTCGTCAAGCATGCTACCAAGTACTGGTGGAGAAAATCCACTTCACTCGTGGTTTTTTTAAGGCTGTTTTTTAGTCAAATCTCTTAAACTATACCAGGCTGCATACAGTTCTACCAGAATTTTAGAATTGAATTTTTCGCCTTATTTAATCGCAGAAAAATACTCCGAATTCGGCAAATAAAAATGGCAGTTACAAATGCAGCTTTTTAAATATCAAACAGAAATTTTCTAATCTTAATCGCACGACTTCTTGAAAATTCGAAGGAGCGCACGCACTTTGGATATAAAAACAATTGTTCAAGAAGCTACAGTTCAAAGTTCAAAAAAGAATCATAAAATGAAAATTTATAATAAAAAACTGAACTTATAAATTAACAAAATAGCCTTAAAATGAGACTGTAAAGTTTTTAAGATGGTAATTATCAGAGAAGCCAACATAGGCACGGGTATAATGTTTCATGGCGGAGCCACCATATATGTATTTACATAAAAGGGTGGATTTTAGATTATATTAAAAATATTTATTAAGTTCGTTTCAAAAACGAAACTAAATTTTAGTTATTTTATATGTTTAAAATTAAAATTAATTACTCAATTATATAGATCAATTATATAGCTTATTATGAAGAATATGCATGGCAATATTCCACATTTTGATAGTAATCACACTTTTATATCATTCAACGAGATTATAATCATTGTAGGAGAAATGTTTTACCATACTGCGACCCCTTGGGCAAGCCAGTCTTTAAATTTTGATAGCTGTTTGCATTGTTACTCATAGATGCTCTTGATGTTAGACCTGCGGATGCGGCAGCCTATTTTAATACATGAGATCCATTAAGGGTGTTCTCAAATCCAAAAGAGCAACTTTCTGACGTAAATTTTAATTTATTTTTGCTCAAAAATGCATGAAACTAGCTGGTGTTGTTTTTCAAAAACTATGTCATCGAGCTGTTTTTTCCATTTTTTTGCAAACGCAATAAATCTTTCAGAAAATAGCGTCAAAGTGGACGTTTTGAACCGAGTTTCCGTGCGAACGGAGAATAAGCACTCAAGAACGGGCGAAAACGTGTTTGTCACGTGATCGAAAACGCTTATAACTCAATAGGTAATTGATTGATCAAGAAATGGAAAAACAGTTCCATTCAAATCGCTTCTATGGCCAGGTTTTCCAATTTTACATCTTTCCGTTAAAAAATGAATTTGTAAATGTGTCAAAAACGTTTTGCGCTTGTTAGGCAGAGCAGTTAAGAACAGCCTTAAGCTCTTCAAAGGAGCATAAACAACAGGAGGTCTAACTTTGTTTAACTGAAAACTGCACTTTATACTATTACTACAAGAGTAGAGTCAACATAATATTCCCTGGTTAAGTTTTGCTGATGAATTTTCCTTCGTGGATATAAGACGAAAGTTTACTCATTAATACACCTAATAAAGAAGCAAGCCTTCTTTATTTCAGCCTGGATGCACACCACGTTAGTCTTTGAAAGTGGTGGAGTGGAATCAAACTAACGTTTGACGCTAAATCTCTTACACTAATTACCAGTTGACGAGTTTCGACATATTCTATAACACTAATAACATGTACAGTGTGTTTCAAAAATATATATATAATTTATTCGGTAATAACTGGCATATTATTCTTTTTCTTTAAGGTTTAACTAATTAGAAATAATGGCTGAATCCAGACTAAACTTTTAGCGAAGGAAATTTATCCTAAAATGTTGCTGGAAGTTCGAAAATATAGCTGAAATACAGAGACGGTTTAGAAGAGAGTGTTTGAAAATAGATCCCCCTACGAGACTTACATGCGCTAGAATTAAAGAGAAACATTTGGGGCAGATGGAACTGTTCAAAATGTTCACACAAAATTTTCTGGAAAACCGTGATGATCAATAAATCCCGCATCTGAAGAGAGACTAGTAATTTTTTTCGGCAAGCGGCTGGCGAGGCAGAACTATAAAAATCAAATGTCTATCACATTTTAAAGAGCCTGCATCGGAAAACTTATACTCCAAGATCAGTCCACGCTCTCGATGGAAATATCCGGACAGTTATAATTATTTAAATATTGTATAATTTTGTTTAAACATCGTGTATATAAAGCGATAACTTGTCAAAAGATAAGAACATTTTTGAAAGAACATTCTGGTTGATGTGTAGGCATTGCTGGCACTTACCTATAGCTGTATAACCTTAAGATTTCGTCTTCTTGATGAATGTAATTTCAGCGTTGAAGAAAATAGGGCGTTCTCAGGAAATGCAAGATCTGGTACAGATTACACTTATGAGTTTCTTTTATGTCTAATACATGAATATACTGTATATAAAATCTTATTAAGAGAAACATTTCAGCTAATGGCCCCGTACAACTGTTTCATCTGACAACCCCTCCCACTTTTCCAGGACCTTGTTGTGAAATATTTACTGAATGAAAAGATTGATCTACTGTAAACATAGACTCAGTTATTCATAAAGTTTTTCTGGCGATAACATTTGCAAGACGATATACCTCAATAACATCTAATTTTCAAAAAAATGCTTTTAAAACTTCATAAATAACTTGGGTCATTAAAAACCCTTTGATGTACAAAAATGCTGTCAGTAATATTTTATTTAAACTATGAATGTAATTGAAAATATTGTATACAGCAAAGTATTAAAATATACTTGCTAAAATATTTCGTCTGACTGTCTGACAACACATATGATATTTTGCTCAGCATGTATATCCAACTGAATACAAAGTTTCTAACTGCTAATTCATCTTCCTCCCAGTTCTGAAATAAAAGATAAATACTAGTATTGATATTTCATTTATTTTTCATTTTTAAATGTAACAGAGGATAGCTTGAGAAATAAATTCTCATGTTCAAATATTTTTAAATTACCTCTATTCGTAGTATCAGTCTATCCAATTCATAAACTATCGAATGAACTGAAGTACATTTCTTAAATAAATCTTGCAGTTCTTTGGCTTCTGAAAATATATGAAAATTAAACACTTTATAGTTGATCTTGAGATGCGCAAACATAATTTAAAATTCAGATTTCATCAAAGTAAAACATGCTTTAGTTTAAAGACATCAGAGAACTTTTAATATTGGTCTCTATCCATAAAGAATATTTTATAACCGTAGGATTAAACTTATTTCTTGAAATTTAAATATGGACATCTATGAATATTTTATAGTTAGATATAAATTTATTTTTAAAAAGCCAAATTTTGACATTGATATGTAGTTACTTTTAAAAATATGTTAATATATTTCTTTTAAATGTTACACAGCATTTAAAAAAGGAAATAATAAAATCTTTCATAGTATTATTTAAAGGTACATGTGAAATTAATTGTTTGGAAACTATGCAAATTTCATGAAGTCTTTCTTTTTTTTACGCTTATTCTGTAAAAAAAAAAAAGACAAATGTTTCTTAATATTAGAAAATATAATATAACCCCGAATACAACAACCCCTTCCGAGTTACCATGGTTCCGAGAAGCATTATTTATCTGTAGAAACCTCAGAAAGTAGTATATTTTACAGATTTAAAGAAGCACTTATAAAAACAGTGTTTCACATGCTGCCACTGATTTTTGTATACGTTTCCGAGTAATTTTTATAGCGTATTTATCAGTTTTTTTTTTTTTCAAACCGCAATATCGGACTTTAGGATATTATCAGTTTTTAATTAAACATTGAGCGAGAATCACTAGAAATGCGTTTTCTGATGCAGTATGCGTTTTAAAGCTTAACCAAATTTTAGTAACTTAAGCTTTGTGCACATTTTGTTTACACATTATATACAGGGCTGTGCAGAAAAAATTGCAATTTTTGCTGCCTGCTTAGGGGTATTTTTTATTGGTGTTATGGATTTTCTAGCTTAACTATTATTTAGTATGCTAAGATATATTTTCTAGCTGAATTAATTTTTAGTTTACTATGTGGTCGATGTAAAAATATGCAGGTCATACACAGGAATGAAGTAAAACTTCCTACCGGCGGTAAATGCCATGTGGTGTGCAAATCAGTAGATCATATACTGTGTAACGATATATGTTGAATTTACTACGCATTTATATTAGATAACATATATCTTTAATGAGGACAAGTAAACACACAACAAGTAACAAGAGGAACAAAACCCTTAACCGGAAACGTAACGTCTGTGAGATGTTTGCGTCTACATATCTGTCCTTAATATTTTCTCTCTCCGACATTCCAAACTTATTTTTATGGTGTTATATTAAAAAATTGGTCCTGTTAATACATTACTATTAAAGATTAAATGTTTAAGTTCACTATTTGGTAAATTATTATTATTAAATGTTATGTTTGTGCACGGGATTTTCACGTTTCCAGTTAGGGGTTAAAAAACACAGTTACAAACAGTTTCGGGCAGTAACAGTCAAAAATAGTGAGTGTTGTCATAGTAACGATTATATTTCATATCCCCTTTCAAAATGTTATTTAAGTTTTTTAAAGATCAGGTTTTACAACTCTTCCTGATCTGGAAACAACGGGTTTGTTGTCAGTCATACTGGGAGCAGGTACACTTCGATTGTTTCCGGAAAAAATACATGATTTGTTATCAGCAGTAGGAGGTCGATTTTCCTTTACTATTGGTAACTTCCTTTTCCTTTCAATTTGAAACTTCAGCTTAGTTGGCTTGATTTGGCTAGTGCTTCGTCTAAATTCCCCTTCAGGAGTCTTCAGATTATATTATCTAGGAGCAGCTTGAGAAGATACTGTTTCTGGTATCCAATTCCTTGGTGCTTGTTTTTCTTTTTTTTTTTTTTTTTTTTTTTTTTTTTTTTTAGCACTAGGGGACTCTGCCCCCTACGAGCTACGCTCGCCAACCCCCATTCAGACACCGCAGACTCTAAAAGCTAATTTAAGTGCTAATTTAATCGGCTTGATTTCGAAAGATTGAATTATAATTTAAAAAACAGTGGCGATGTGCTGTTAAAAGATACAATGGCTGTTTTCGTCATTGATTAAATAAAATCAGTTAAACATATCAAAATAAGCTAATATAAAATGAATTAAGTAAGCAGTCTTTGTTTCCCTGTTTTTTTTTTTTTTTTTTTTTTTTTTTTTTTTTTTTTTAACAATGCGAAAAGAAAGTTCTTTTAAATAAGACATTTTAAATGCATCATTTTTAATCTGACGTAATTTTCCCCAAAACTTTTCTTTCTCTTTTTAATATTCACGTGTAAATTCTTTTGTTAGAAATAAAATTTTATTTGCGCTGTCCTAACAAAAATAGTTGAAAAGATCTTATCAATATATCAAATAAATGTCCCGCGCAATTTTTAAATTTAAACTGTTTTGCAATATTATTTTTTGTTCATTTTACTTAATAAGTGTAATGTGACGTAAATGTGAAGTAATTTCTCCTATTTAAGATTTCTAACGCATGTTAATGAATTTATTATTTTACAATATCCTTTCTCTTTTAAAATTCACATGTAAATATATTTTTTATGACGTCATTTTCAATAAGTTCCTGCTTTTTATACCTAATTATTTAATTCTAATTTGAAGGGGGTTTTTTTCTGTTTATAATAGTCACGTGTAAATAATTTTTTTTTATTTGAAGCAAGCATTATTGTTTGCGCTATTTATACAGTTGGCAACAGTTTAAATTAAAACCATTTTCTAAAATATGTAAAAAATCTATATATATATTACACTAACGTACGTGGCACAGAAATCGCGATTATTTGTTATTGTTTAATGGCAACGCCCGAGAAACGCATCTCATTGGTTACTGTGTAAAGTAATTTGGCAGGATTTAGGCGGAGGTAAATCCGGTTTATTTACGTTTTGCGTTTAGTTATTTGCACTCTCTCTTTCGCTGCAGTTATGGAACTTCACAATATCGTTAGAAATGCAAGTAAAAGATCTCGGCGAATGCTTGAAAGTGAACAAGAAGCCGCATTAAGATGAGAAAGTCGAAATACTAGATTGGATCGAGAATGGCGTCAAACACACAGCATAAGCGATCTGCAAAGTAGGCTTAATAACCGTCGCACGGGCGAACGCGTTGCTTCTGAAGTCCAAATTACTGATTTAAACGTTCCGGAGAATAACTGTGGATCTATAGTTATATTGGCGTGGTGTGTATTTGACGTCTGTGCCAAATAAATATTATTCAGTGTTTGTTTATGAAGTCCACCCCAGTGATATATTTTTCAATGACAGTCCCGGCACAGTTTCTGCCCGGGCAGCGCCGGGCGGGTCAGCTAGTATCTCTGAAAAAGCTGAAAATTTGAATTTAAAATAGACATAAAACCTCAAAAAATGAGTCAAATTAAAAAAAAAATGAATGCAGCCTGCACACCGGGAACTTCAAACGAATAAAATTATCTAAAAAGGATTAAATTCTCATGTACAGTTTTTGCTGCTATAAAACTTTTTTAATGGAACGATTTTGCCCAACTTTAGCATTAAATATCTCTTAAAATAATTCCTCGATTTGAAAACTGTCTACATCAGCGTAATTATCAAACATTTCTATATAATACAACCGATTTTCATATTTTTGTATGCAATATTTTTCTTGATATTAACGAAGAAAGACCTCCGGTCACAAAAAAATCAAAACCAGCGGCGGTGACAGCGTGAGTTACTTTTTTTAGGTAGATTTCGTATGAAATACTACCTATTGGGATCGTTCCTATGTTGGAATTTCTGAAAAATTTTTGCAGATCTACACCGATCATGACCCCTAGAACCCAAAACCACCCTCAGTAAAAAACTTTATCTATCTATCTATCTATATATATATATATATCACTTTCTTCTGGACACGATAACCAGGGGCGCGCCAGCAGTATCCAACGCCTGTGTGCAGAACTTCAGTTGACGCCCTACAGCCCCCCCCCCCCCTCCGAAAATAAAACTTAAAAAAAAAATCTATGAGTATTTATAAATGCATAGCAGCCATATTTTCGGAGTTTTATCTTAGATCAAAGAAAGTTCTTTGAACCAGACAATTATTTAATAAAATGTGTCTTGTTTCTATAGGGTTCGCATTTTATTTCATTTATGTAATAAAATTTCTGGTTTCAAACATGTTTAAAATACTTGAAAAATAAGGAAGGTTGACAGATATGCAAGTAAAATTCGAAACACAGTAAAGCCTGTTAAAATAAAACTTATCTGTATCAGAATCCTGTATTAAACGGTAAAATTTCATTATCCCGAAGAAAATAATACAACACACTAACAATAGATTGCATCCATACTGATAAAAGAAAGTTCTTTGTCATCACTAATTTGCATATCTATATTAATAAAAGAAAAGACAGTTTTCTTTACTGTGCATGTGTTGGCGATGGCTAAGAAAATCTACCGGACATAGAGGTCTGAAAATTTGGGACACACGTTGGCAGATTCAAATCCACTTGAGGCTGAGATTTTCATTTTTCATAATTAGCCGACATATTAATTAAAAGTCAATGGTAAAGCAAAATGGCGAGCTTTTTTTCTTTAAGGCAATCCTGCCTGTGTATTTCTTCAGGCGTTAAGCGGTCCTTCACACTGACGAAAGCGTGGCGTTCGATTTTTACTGCATTTTGAAATTGTGATGGCCGGGCTCCTGTAGCGTTAGAAAAAAGAAATAATATCGTCTTATCGTTCCAATTCCAACGGCATCTGTTGTTACTATTTTTTTTTTTACCTTTTTATTTAGCTGCCATTCGCGTCAGTTTTCAAGTTTTTTCGTTTTTCTTAAGTTTCAAAATTTTGAAAAAAAAATCACCTATTAATACATTCTCGGTATTTTCCCGAACCTAACGATATCTCAGGTGTGAAAAAATATTAATATTTACTATTTCAAAAAAAAAAAATCTTGAAGTCATTTCAAGGATTCGCCAGAGGTTTTTTTTTCTTTTTTCTCATAGTGCAAGTTTTCTCAAGATTTCGTTTCCCGTCTCAAAAATATGTGCTTTGGATATCATTTCGCGTTTTAAAAAAGTGAGGGGATGGTGCGCATTTTATATTATTTATGTTTTATCAAGAATTTTTGGTCAGAATTGAAAGTTTTACGTATCTAAATGCCAGAAATTAAATACAAATTCGAGGTTAGCTTGAAAAATCAAACCAGAGCATGGACTTTACACCGGTATACGCTGCAGAAGGCAGTGGGACCCTCAACTCAAGTTTCGTGTGGATTGATTTTTATTTAAAAATGACAAATTATACAAATCCGAGATTGTCCCTGCCGAAGGCAATGTTTCTGACAATATTATGTTCGTTTGGAAAGATTTTCGTTAAAAAATATAAAATCAAAACAAACCGACATACAATGCTAATAAAGGCTCATATTTCAATACTTTTACAATACAATCATATTTCAATACATTTTATGTTCTGAATTAAAATGAACAAATCTTAGAATCATAACCAGTTATTTATCCAGTATGTGATTAGACACAATCGTACGCAGCGGGTGCAGGGAAAGGCCGTCTCTCCCAATCTTTGTAAAAGTAGGAATTTTTGGTTTTTTATGGCCAATTTTAGCCTACTTTCACCATCCACTCCCCTTAACAAAAATTTTGTTTCCGCCATGATGATAGGCCCAGAGAACAAGATAATATAGATAAAAAATATTTGTTGTTCTCGGAGATCTGTGGTCCTAAAAAACACACAATTTTTGCCCAATGATTAATAGTTTTCACAGAAGTGATCATTTGTAGGGGCGCTAAAAAAGATATTGCTTCGGCCGCCGAAAGTATAGGCTTTACTCTTATGAGTGCAAAAATCACGAGTTAAACCTACGACATGGAATGATAAAACCTTCAGAAATGGCTGATGCTTCATTTTGCCAATTAAAATTTGCCCCATAGCTGACGACAGTCTCTTCAATTTAAAATCTCTACATTGAAAAACACACTCATATAAGTTCTAGTTTTACATTGTTTCTCTATTCAGGGTAGATCTGCACTGGCCCGTACCTGGCCCGGAAAAATGAAGGCAAACTTTCAAACGAGTCGGTCCGAGCCGGAAGTATAAAGACCATTTTTTTAACAGCCGGGCTAATACAAAAAATAATAACAAATGGGCTGGGCCGACAAAAAACTAAACAGACCGACCGGGTCGATGAAAAAATTAAAGCGGGCCGACTGGCCCGATAGAAAAATTTGAACGAAGCCGATAAAATATGAATTATTTTCAATGGATATGACTATGAATAAGTATAATGCATAGTTTGACAACATCATTAAAGAAATATAACATAGCCAGCATAGAGATCGGCATCGAATAGTTAACATTGTGTCTGAGCCCGAGATTAATTTTTTCAGCAAATTCGTGCTGGGCCGGCGTGGGGCTTACATTATTTTTCTGCAGCCGGGTCGGAACTAGACTTAATTGTTCCCACGACGTGCTGGGCAGGCAATATGTTTTGTAAAAATAGTAATAGCTATAATGAACTTTTGTTAACGGAATAATTGTAAATATAGTTTAATAAATTACGGAGAAATATTTTCAAAAATCTACTTTTTATTATGCAGCTTCAAAAGCTATGATGCTTTTAACACTTTTTTTTTTTCTTTTATTCCTAACCACATACATTTTTTTAATGAATCTTTATCTGAATGTCGAAATGAAAAGTGTAAGAGTAAAAATAATTATTAATGTTGCTATTGTGTGTTTTCTGTCTTGGAAACACATAGTAAACTAAAATATACTGTATCATTTCTTCATAACTATATGTAGGATATACAGTATTCTTTGAAAAGGATTTTAATCAGTATGTTAAGAGAAATAGGAATTTTTTGTAGAAATTGAGTCGGGCTGGGCCTGGCCTGATTTAATTGATTTTTGAATGGGTTGGGCTGAGCCTGTTTTCCCTGATTTTTGTACAGGCCGGGACCAGGCCTGGAAATTACGGTCCGTGCAGACCTCCAATTCAGGTCTGTCCAACATGTCTCCCGTGGACACCATTGTGGCACCCTTTGAAGGTTTTCTTGGCGCCCATTCGAATCTTTCTTATTAAAAGCTATTTTTTTTTTTATTAAAAATTCACTTTAAAATAGGCTTTCTTTAAAATTAATAATATTTGAATGGTGTTCATTTAATTGTTACCAGTGGCCGTTATTTAATGTTAATTATTTAATGTTATCAATTAGTTATTTAATGGTTAAGGTTTCTGACCCTTCACATACAAAACCTTTCTTTGATATAAGTTAGCCGTCTGCAAAATGTAATTTTAAATTTATTATAATTTACATTATTTCTTCAAATTAATTTTAGTCGTAAGGGACTTATGGCTATAACAATGAGATGTATGCGCATCATTAGGATGCGCGATAGGCTTATGACGCATGTCTACCAGTATTTATGACCTGATTACCGCTGAGGAAACTTTTACCAGTATTTCCAAATAGTAATTTTTATCTTATTTATGACAAATTCTGCAGTAAGGAGAAGGTTACTATTTTAAAATAAAAAACAAGTAGAATTTATCCCCTATACTATTTAATAAAACTGTACCCATTCTCTACCACTACTAGAATGAGATTATAGTGATGCATCTTTCCAGCCATGTGAATTACAGTGCCTTTCATTTTTTGAAGCTGCATGAAGTGCGCCTTCGTTTATTGAAAGTTTGCACAAATCTACGTCTATATCACTTATTAGGAGACTGAGAAATAGAATTAAACAAAATTAATTCAGAGGTCAAAATATATATTTTTTGTTTAATTAAATTACGGATTTTTTTTTTGAAGTATTTGCTTCTCAACTGAAATCTTTGGCGCCTTTAGTACTTCGGCGCCTGTGTGCGCCGCACACTTTGCACACTGGGTCGGCGCGCCCCTGACGATAACTTTCGTAATTCTGCACCAATCTCTTCCAAACTGATACATAAAATCAATGGGCATAAAATCTCGGTCAAGTTCGTTAATGGGCAAAATCGGACCAAGGGGAGGGAAATAGGGAGGGGTTTTGTGAAAACAGAAACCCCCCCCCATAACTTCTTAATTTTTGTACATATCAAATCAGTTTAAAGTTTTTATTACTTCTAAAAATAGGGCCAAAAATTTATGTATCACAGATTTTTGATAAAGTTAAAAATGGGCTCAAGGGGCGCAAAAAATAGGGGTTTTGGGAGAAAAAAATTCATAACTTCGTCAATTCTCAAGATATCAAATTCAATTAATTTTATTATAAATCTTCTTAACATTATCTAAAACTTTTATATTCACAAGTTTTTGATAGGAGCAATTCGTACCGCAAAAAAAATTAAAAACGAAAACAAAAAGGGCGTTTGAAGAAGAAAAAAATCCATAACTTCGTCAATTCTCAAGACATCAAATCCAATTAATTTTATCATGAATCTCCTTAACATTATCTACAACTTTTATATTCACAAGTTTTTGATAGGACCAATTCGTACCGCAAAAAAAATTAAAAACGAAAACAAAAAGGGGGTTTGAAGAAGAAAAAAATCCATAACTCCGTCAATTCAAAAGATATAAAATCCCCATGAATTTATCGTATATCTTCTTAATATTGTCTACAACATCTATATAGACAAGTTTTGGATAGGACCAATTCTTAGAGCAAAAACAAATTAAAAATACATACCGGTTGAAGTAAAAAATGATCTTAGTAAGGGTGTATTCAAATCCAAACTGCTTATTTTCTGACTCATTTTACAATTCATTTTTGCTCTCAAAGGCTTCCAATTGGTACGTTTTCTTACTCAGAAACTATACAATGTACCGTAATGGTCGATTTTCTGATAGGGGCAGAATATATTTTTTTAAATGCTGTTAAAAAGGGCATTTTGAACCGAATTTACCGAAGCGGATTGTGTTAGAAACGAAAAACATTGTCCTTCTGAGAAAATAATTGTTTATATATCAAGTTTTAATTAATTGAACAAAAAATAAAAACACAGGTCGCTTATAAATCTCTTCAAAAATCACGTCAGCAAGTTTCATATTTTTTTTTAATTTAAAAATGAATCTGGAATTATGCCAGAAAATTTCGAGTTGTTGAGCATGGAAAAGTATTTTTTTGAATACCGCCCTAACATGATTCTGATAAAACCAGATATTATATGAAAATGAAATAAAAACTCGTCAAGAGCGGCCAGATAAAATTGTTAAAGTGGATTTATCTATAATCATGATTTAGTTTTTGTTTGTGAAATTAGTATATTTGACTTCGAAATCTACCTCTGCCTGTAGGCCGGGCCGCCAGGGATTTTTTAGAATAGACACTTAGAATAACACTTTGATTTTGTTGCAACGGAATATTGAAAGATTGCTTTGCATGAAGATCGTGGAAGAATTCTGTTTTAATCTAGCTTCTGTTGAATGATCTGTAGTTTGGCCCATAATTTTAGGCTTTAACAATTATTCAGTAATTTCTGGCTACTCAAAACAGTTCGGATATCTTATCGACTATGGGCGCTAATTGCTGACATTGATTATTAAATTGTATTAAACGTTTTATAAACTGCTCACTTAGATACATTCTTTTAGCTTTTTAAGTAATGAAATTTCGCAGCAGTACACCAGAACTGTGGAAAGTGTTTCATATTATTATCAATCCAAAATGCACGTAAAATATTCTTTTATAATGGAATTTTCAAAAATGTCTTTATAAAAAAAACCTTTATTTTACTTATATAAAAAATTTCGGTCGTATGTAACTCACACCATAGAACTTAACTTCTTCAGTTTTTATATGATTAATAAATTTAATGTGATATTAGTTCCAATGATTGAGTAAATACTCAGATAAAATTCAGTGCATAATATAGAGGCTTATGAAAATAAAATAATACTGTAAGTGGGAGGATGAAAGGAACACAATGGGGTTTTAAATGAATGCACAGGCAGAATCAAAGAGTTTTTGTTCATTGTTTTTGCACGCTGTGCGACATATAAGGCACACCTGTAAATTTCGATGTTTTTTCTGGTATCAAAAATGCAGCTTATACGCCGGAATATGCGATAGTTAAAATTTTCAAAGATAAATTCCTTATTCGATAAACAGAACTAAACATTTTATTTTATTTTTAAAAATTCAATAATATGGAAATTCGGTACTTTAACATGCTACTAATTAATAATTCTTGATTCTTTTTTTCATCTTCTGGAAATATTTTACTTTAAAATAACATAATTATACTTCCCTCTTTAAATCTAAATGTACACTTGTTCAAAATTTAATACAATAAAAATATAACAGTCAAGTTCTTACTTAAAAAATTACTTACTTAAAAAATTACTTACGTTTCGTTATTAAGTTATTTAAATATTCAAATTCCCCGCATTTGCTGGAACACAAGTTATATTTCGCTAATTCCAGTAAGAATTCTTCTAGCTCTTTGTGAAGATTTAGAGGCGCATCAGACATTAAAAGTGGTCGATTTACCTGAAAATTGATTAGAAATTAAAATTAAACTAGAGAACAGGAATTCTGCTTTTTCAGAATTTAGAGTCGCCCCCGGCATTTCCATTACTTCATTTTCTTCTGGGGGACTGGTGGTTTCTATTATTATGAAACAGCCAATATAAATGAAGCGTTAGGTGAAGATGAAAGAGCAGCCGTAAAATGTTAGAACTCTGATTCTCTGGTCAGAAAGGAAAAAAAATGGCCATAATTTTTTTTTTTTTTTTTAAATTACGGCCATTTTTTTCCATATTTTCATAAAAACATATAAAAATAATAATAATAAAAAAGATAACAGACTATTTGAATGTAAAGAAAAAGTTTCCGAAAAAAGAAAAGTTTGTTTGGATCAAAAATGATAACGATATCAAAAGTCAAATTCCTCCTCCCACCGAAATATCTTATGACATGAAATGCCAGACACCCCCCCCCCCCCACCTCTCTTCTAAAGTGATAACATTATATATGCACAGTCCCTAACTGTCTTAACCCTTAAATGCCTGGTGTTGCTTTTCGGAAACATACCCAATTTAGGCTCTAAAATACTATTAGAATAATATTGGAGCTATAATGCCTAATGTTGGCAATAAAATACATTCTGAAAATATTATTAAATCGATTTTCAACATGTAGATGGCAACACTTGTGCTGTTTAAGCATAAAGATAGATTTATTTTTTCAATTGTTGCTACTTGTTCTTTTTGTTTTGTTTGGGAGCTTGCGAAATACCCTATTTTGACCTGCAGTGAGCAAGTAAAATTTAATTCTTATTATAGTTCCTAAAATTCTTGTGTGTTTAATATTATAGAATTTTATCAAGGGAAATTAATTTTTCAATTAAACACCAGTATTGCCGATTAGTAACAAACTGTGTTTTAGCCGTAAACTATACTTAAAACAAAATATGATTTTTTCAAGTATTTTTCTCATGATTTATTTAAAAAATGAAAGTCGAAAAACATTATTATAATGATTTTTGAAAACTCCGGCATTTAAGGGTTAAAATTGTCTTGCTAATTCTAATAAAAGAAAATATTACATAAAAAAGTTATTTTACAGTGAAACAGTTAGAAATCCTTTTCCTAAGTGTCGGTTGAGAAATTTTCTTTTAATATTATACTGTTTATAGCGCAAAATATCCATGGAACTACTTATTTGAAAAAAAGCTCATGCAAGACATTTCTCCTGATCTTATAACATTTAAACATTCTTCTAAATTTACAGTCTTAAAATTTCCGCACTTCCGGATCCCAGGAGACCCCTTGTAATTTTGGGGAATTTTTGTGTTACAGACCTGCAAATATATTCACATGAACAGGGCTTTCACTGAATTCGTTTTCTGAACGCCACTTTTTTCATTTGAAATATTCATTTTAGATTTCTCTTGCAAAAAGCTTTTGCTAGCTTTTTAATTTGTCTTCCTTTTGTTGTACAAACCCACTTCCAAAGTTATTTTTGCTTAAACAGTGCTGAACAGTGAAGCAGCGGTTAAGGGTTTACCTAGTTGTCATCACCTTCACACCCAATGACCCAATCTATATGTTGTGATGTCTTAAATTATAAAATTTGAGCCATTGGGTAAAAGTAAAGGTGTAGTTGTTTACAACTACTTAAAATAGGAAAAGTTAAAGATATTACTAGCATAGGTGCTTTAATTATAAAGAAAAATAGAAGTTAAAATAAGTTTAAAAACTTGAAAAGAGAGATAGTATTATATTAAAATATAGGTATAACTGCAGTTACTAAAACTGCTATTAAAAAGAGCAAAAATGTTAAGAAAAAAAATATAAAAGTTAGCACTAGTTCTAGATAACACCCACCAAGCATGGGCAAGAAAAGCGGTTAAGAAAGGCAGCAAGGCTGCTTACATTAACAAAAAAGGCACTGATCAGGGCAATATAATTACATATAGAGGTTTTTTTTTTTATAATAAAAAAGTAGCTCTGCCACGATATCGTTTGGAAGGTCATATAATGCTGAGTAAAAATTTTTCGCAAGGTCTTTAATACTTTTTCTGAGGGTGATGGTATTCAAGTCCTTACGGACAGTGGAGTTGCGCAAGTATCTAGATGCACCACGGACGATTTGTATATTTTTATATTTAAATTTTATTTTTGCTTCAAATGTTTTAAAAACCTACTACTAGATTTTTTCTTTAAAAATACTGGCATTCAAAAAGTTAAAAAAAAAAACAGTGAGAGTCTTGCGTAATTAGTGACTAAACCATTTAACTAACTAAACTCTGTGGCTATACAATCCATGAAGGATTTGGGCCTACAGTGCCCATCTCTGTTTTCTTGACCCTGGGCCCCGAGGTACTATGAAGCATATCCCGGCCAAATGGTCAGCCTAACGCGAGACCCCCGGTGTTTAGTTCCCAAGCAAGCTTGGTACTCATTTTATCGACCCCAAAGGGATGAAAGGCTGCGTGAACCTTGCCCAGTCGGGAGTACTAAACCATTTAATGAAATAAAATTAACAAAAAAGTAATGATTAAAAACTACTTTTAGAGTAAAATTTAATGCATATCATAATAAAAATAATTGGTTAAGGGTTATTTGGATCTAGCTCAGAAATGGGCCCAAGTAACTCTATTTTTATGTTATCAGTACGGCTATTTGTTACTTATAAATTTTACTTGTTAAGTGATTTTCTATCTACCTAATACTGCTGTTATTTTCATTAGGGCTAAATATGAAATGTAAATTTCTTCTATCTTGTGTGTAATTGCAATGTGCAAAAATACGGTCGTAGATATCATCAAAAACTTCGCGTTTTTCTCACAAAGCACGAAACATTTTCATCACTCCCATCTAGATAGAGGCTGGAAAAACTGAAAGATATAGTTGAACACCTCTGATGCTAGTTAGGGCTACTAACTAGCTGGTTAGAATACTGACTAATTACTAACTGGTTCGTGTCAATATTCTCAACAGGATAGTCCCGGGACTGATTTAAAACGTTTTTGTTTGTTCGTTTTGGATCGATGGAGCAGCCCCAGTTTTACAATTACCAGATTTTATTATTATTATTACTATTTATTTATTTAATTAGCTGCAAGGCTCTAACTGATGTATTATATCTGTAAATTATTTTTTTTGTGTTTATGAGGTGCTACTAGATATTTTAACACATGTCAAACAATGGCAATAATACCTTACAGCTTTAATGAAATCGAACTTCTTTTGTTTTAAAATTTTCCAAAATACTGATTATTAGATATTCATTATTCAAAATTGGAAGTTATCCCACAGACATTTCCATATGCAGTTGATTTTCTTACCTGTACTAGGTGCAAAAAAGCCACACATCTCTTCAGAGATCTGCAGAACCTTTTAGCTGGGGCCATTTTTATTTGAAGTAATTTTTCTGGCATATTATCCAGTGAGCATTGTACCCAGAGGCTCCAGCAAGTTCCTATGTTATGAATGCTTTTCAGTAACCTACAATAAAATACTACATAAAGTGAATTATGTTTCCCTAGAGCATACAGCTTAATATTTTCTCATCATACTACACAAAAAAAAAAAGAATATTGCCCAGTTAAACTGATGGCATTGAGCTCACAGGCTATTCACACTAATTGTATATTATACTCTTATTTCAAAGAATACTGCCCCTCGAAAAATAAATGAAGGGATTAGCCCCCTTTTCACCGCCTTTATACTTAACCAAAGAACCTCTAAATCTAATCGGGGAAGCTCTTTAACATAATAAACTGCATACCAAATTTGAAGCAAATCAGATAATTTTGCATGAAAAAAAAATTTCGCTAAATTAAGTGGGGTATTAGCTCCCTCATTTCTCCCCATGCTGAACCAATGAACCTTCAAATCTAATCAGAAAAGCAAAAGCTCCTTATCAGAATGAACCTAGAAAAAAAAATTAAACTAAATTAGATAATTCTGCATGAAAACCCATTTATCTAAATTAAGGGGAGGGGCCACTTGCTCCCCTTTCCCCCTTTTATACTTAACCAATGAACCTCCAAATCAAATGAAGAAAGCCATATCGGAATAAACTGGTATAACAAATATGAAGCAAATAGAATAATTCTGCATGAAAAACACATTTATCTAAATTAAAGGGGGGGGACTAGCCCCCGTCTCCCCTTTATACTTAACTATTTAACCTCCAAATCTAATTAAGGGAGTTCCTTAACATAATAAACTGTTATACGCAATTTGAAGCAAATCGAAAAACTCTGCATAAAAAACCCATTTATCTAAATTAAGGGGGGTAGCCCCCTTTTCTTCCTTTATATGTAAGTAATGAACCTCCAAATCCAATCAAGGGAGCTCCTTAACATAATAAACCGGTATTCCAAATTTGGAGCAAATCGAATAATTCTACATGAAAAACCCATTTATATAAATTAAGGGGCGTACCCCCCCCCCTTTATACATAAGTAATGGATTTCCAAATCTAATCAGGGAAACTGCTTAACATAAACCGGTATACCAAATTTGGAGCAAATCGGATATTTCTGCATGAAAAACCCATTTATCTGAATTAAGGGGGGAGGTAGCCTCTTTCCTCCCATTATATGTAACTAATGAACCTCCAAATATAATCAAGGCAACTTCTTAACATAATAAACCGGTATACCAAATTTGGAGCAAATCGAATAATTCTACATGAAAAACCCATTTATCTAAATTAAGGGGGGGCGGTTGGCCCCCCTTCCCCCTTTATACTTAAGTAATGAGCTTCCAAATCTAATCAGGGAAGCTCCTTAACATAATAAACCGGTATACCAAATTTGGAGCAAATTGAATATTTCTGCATGAAAAATCCATTTATCCAAATTAAGGGGGCGACTACCCCCCTTTTCCCCTTTATCCTTAACCAATGAACCCCAAAAATTAATCAGGGAAGCGCCTTATCAGAATGAACCTAGAAAAAAAATTGAAGCAAATCGGATATTTATATCAAAAGTTATCGCGTTACGTACGTACATACGTAGGTACGTACATACAGAACCGGCGGGCACATAAGCTCTCAGGCTTTGATAGCCTGTAAGCTAGAAAATATTTAAATGCTAATGTTGCTGAGCAAGGTCACAACTATACATTGAGATAATAAGCAATATCTCTATTACAAAGCAAAAACATGTCCGTGAGTAACCTTGACGTTATATAGATGGTGACTACTATGTAAGTGATCTACTTCGCTTTCGCAAATTTGATTACTTTTAGCATCGCATAATTTAAATTTTTACACCATGGAATAGATCAGGGGTTTTCAAAAACTATGGTACGCGTACCAGTACTGGTACGTGAAGCTCTGTTTACTGGTACGCGAAATGAAATAAAAATTACAGCATGTGAAATCAAAAAGCGGCTCAACCACGCCTACCTTCCTCCTCTTTTTTACCTGACTGCCAAGAAGGGTTATGTGTTTCATGCGTATCTGGGTATGTGGATTTCTTTATACCCTCGAAACATCCCAACGGCTGGATGGATTTTAATGAATGAGATCTCTAACGATTTGTCTTAACCATCCAATGGTTATAAGCTAGGTTTTGTTTTTATAAATTCAAAATGGCGGAAATAAATTACAAAATGGCGGTAGAGACGAAACAAATTTACGCACCCTATTGAGAAGCATATCATTGGATAGGTCTTTCAAAATGAAGACGATGTTTCATTGACTATTTTACAGTCAGAAGCTCCGTTTAAATATTACACAACCTGGAAGTTGTGCAGGTAGGATCTCTAGCGTTACTGCAACTCTAACCTTCAAAGATATCTACTAGGCCTCATTAAAACAGTGTTTATAGATAGGAACTAACAATTAAACACAACTTAAAAATCCTCAATGCAAGTAAGTAAAAAAAAAAAAAAAAAGGTAAGTAATATAAAAAATAGTTTAACATTGATGAGAAATAATTAATTAGTTTGCTTTTTACGCAATCGGGGTTTTTGATTTTTTAAATTTAATTAAAATTATTGATGTGTCCGTTCGCCGGCTCCGTGGTGCTTGCTCTGTGCTACTACTTTGACAACGTTTTGTATGTAATTTCGATTAGAATTTTTAGATAAATGGAACTAATATTCGGTAGATGTTGAGTTGACCTTTTATAAACACCGGAAAAAAAGTTTTCTTCTATCATTATATTGTACGTGTATATATTACTTATTTCAACGAACTTCGATCTCGCATTAATAAGCAGTTTACTTTCAGAAGGTATATACATTTATTATGTATAGGTTATTCACTTATTAAATTTTCTTATGTGTATTTTACTACTGATATAAACATAGTATTCATATAACAAAAAATTGGCGATCAAGGCGACTTCAAATGTGTATTTTTTTTTTTTTTTCATGTATAACAAAGCTATGCAGTAGTTTTATATTTAAGTACATCTTTTTTTGTCTCCCAAAAATGATACACTTTATATAAACTAAAAAATATTAAAGTCAATGTAAACACCAATTTAATAATGTAATCATGTAAATCAGTAAAATCTCCTCGGACGGAAGCACAAAATACTGGAAAAATATTCGTTTTAGACATATTCCGCTTACACAGGTTTTTCAGTATTAGCTTTGAGTTTGTCACCTGGTGGTACGCGGAAGTATGAACTTCCATTTAGTGGTACTTCGGTCTAAATGTTTGGGAAGCCCTGGAATAGAGGACAAAGTGTCCTTTCAAACGTATTTGTTTGAAAACTGCATCTCGATGTGCTAATTTTTTAATGGTTTTTTAAAAAATTTTCAAGCACGATTTTTTAAAAATTCCATCTTTATCCTGCACAGGTTGATTACGGAAAATTAACCAGTTTGCAGGTTAAATAATATGAGTAGTTCAGTGTTTGTTTCCGGTTAATATTTCATAACGAAATTAACACATGGAAATTATTCCATAGAGAAAAATTCGCCTTGCATACAATATTTCAAATGAAAATCAAATTTCAAAGTGATTGCTTAAAAGGCGCAAAGGCCAACATAGTGAAAAAGATTCCAAGCCAGGACTCGAACCCGGGCCATCAGTATAGCGCACTGACGTTCTACCGACTAAACCACTTGGAACGATACCTAGCTCGGAAAATTTCTCACTATTATATGTTGGCAAGGCTACAAACGTAGCACAAGATGGAATATTTATCGTGAGCCACCGACCTGGGGCGAGCACGAAACGTAATTAAATCCAGCATCGATAGAATCTATATTAATACATGGAAATTATTCCATAGAGAAAAAAAATAGTACAGATTAGTATAGATAGAATAGTATAGTAATAGTATAGATAGAATAATATAGATTCTATCGATGCTGGATTTAATTACGTTTTGTGCTCGCCCCAGGTCGGTGGCTCAAGATAAATATTCCATCTTGTGCTACGTTTGTAGCCTTGCCAATATATAATAGTGAGAAATTTTCCGAGCTAGGTATCATTCCAAGTGGTTTAGTCAGTAGAACGTCAGTGCGCTATACTGATGGCCCGGGTTCGAGTCCCGGCTTGGAATCTTTTTCACTATATTGGCCTTTGCGCCTTTTAAGCAATCACTTTGAAATTTGATTTTCATTTGAAAAAAAAAAAAACGAAATTAACACTTTACTAATAAATAACTGTATAAATAAAAAACATAAATGAAACACAAATTTAACAGGTATTTAATTGAACTATGTGTTTAAAAACTGAAATAACCAGAAAGTGAAATAAAAAATTTTGCTGTAAGTAGCAAAATCTTTGGAGATTTCTTCGGCTATTAATCTCCGGCATGTGGCTAATACGAAAATATCGCTTTTAATACATTTTAAAATTTTATTTGAATATATATAATTAATATTTTTCGTATAAAAATGCTTTTTTGTGTTGTCAGTGGGTAACCTTAAAAAATATATTGTGATAGATCTTTTCGAGTTTTAAATTAAAAAATGGTATTCACACACGGGAAGCCCGGATTTGATTGGCTGAGTAATTTATCTGACATTTTTTTCCCTAACAATTCCCTATAGAATATCTTTGCTTGCCCTAGTCTCTAAAATAAGAAGAGTATGTTAAAGAGATATGTTGCTATTTCTAAATATCATTTAGCCTCGCATTTTCCACGAGTTTGTCTTTCATCGATGTTTTTTTTTTCTTTTAGAGATCCTAACTATTAGTTCTGTGTTTACTTTTATTTTTTTTATCCACGATTCACTGTTTACACATTTACTTCTGTAAGTCCTGTAAGGACCAGCTCTTCAGCGAAACTCTTCAGCAAAGTCAAAATTCGCGTATTTCCATTTCTTCAAAAAATAGTACTTCAGATACAGTTTGATGAGAAATACAATATTCTTGAAAATTATCAATCTTATAACGGATTGAATCTCTTATTTTTTAGGGTTTCGTTCATCTCACGAAACCCTATTCGTCTCGCTCCTCTGTCTGTCTGTCTGTCCGTCACAGAGCCCGTTCTCAGAAACTATACATGTTAGAGACTTGAAATTTTGGGTACTTATAGCTGAACACCTCACATCAAACAACAAATCATAAAATTTTGAAAAAGTTGGTAATTAACCGAATTTCGGGCTAATTAACGTCTAAAATTAACCAATCCACCTTTTTAACGCAAATTCAAAGGACTTTCTCGAAATCATCCGTGTTTCTCCTAAGGGTTGCCAGTAAAATCAGCCGAATGCACGGTTACCACGGAGGAAATTAAGCCGAAAAATGAAGTGGAGATTTTAAAGCGAAATCGTATATCAGAAAATATTGGTGCGAGAAATTTGTAAATGGAATAGACAGACGCAGAAAAAAATCTACTTTCATTTGGTATAAAGTTCACATTTCTGCGATCTGTATAAGTTAAAATATCCACTAAAAATCGATCGATAAAAATTTAATTTCTTTAATTGGAAAGACAAGGAAATAAAAAGATTTCAATTCGGCGGGAAAGCAGATAGACATGACGACGCTGCGGTTTTCCATAATAGCATATTTTAATACGAAATTTTAACTTTTTAAATATTAAATTTTTTGATTAAATTTTTTGGCATCCCGATGTCAAATTTCTCGCTGATTTCATTGATACCCATATCTAAGTCCTATCTTAATTACAAGCTGAAATATTAATTATTATTTAATTAATCGATTTATTCCTATCAAATGCATCGATTAAAATGAAGAGACGCTTATTTAACCACGAATTAACTTAAATTAGGAAATCTAATAATTTGCCTGGGCTTTTTGAACAGCGATATGAGATAAGTATAACTCATTCATCATCAGAAAGTTTACTTCATACCACTATTTTCTAATAGTAATTTCAGGAAATATTTTGAATTATTGGTTAAGACCGCCACTCAGTCTGTTTGAAACTTTAAGATAGTTTATAACACATAGAAAAAAGTGTAAAAAGGAATGGAGTGTGATATTTCGAGGAGGGGGGGGGGGGGGGGAGCTAGAATTATTTTTAAAATCTTAGCGTTTGTTACCGCAGCAAATATTTTAAATTCTTGTTTAATACCGCCACCATCCCGACCCATCTATCTACGGAAAGATTGCGTAAAGGAGTTTCGTTCAGATATGCTTTTTGTTAAGAATAGAGTGCATTCCCTGGTGGTGGAATCAGGGGCGTAGCTACAGATATTTTTTCGGGGGGGGGGGGGAGAGTTCGAAAATTTCCCAACTTGAAACAAAATCCTCCAACATTCAACTAAAGTGATATGCACAAAGTGTGTAATAATGATAATGAAGCTTATGCATAAAAAATTCCTTTCCAAAGAAAAATTTTGAAACTAGAAATATAGAAATTCTGATTATTGGTTTGTTTAATATAAAAAAACAAACACGCGTTTTACTTTCTTTTGTCTTTACAAGACGAAAGTATTGAATTCGTAAAAAAATTCTACAACTGGTTTTCGACGGTTTGATACGTTTTAGAAGGTCCTGAACATGATTTGACTGTTTTTAGAAAATGTCTGTCTGTGTGAATGCGACACAAATTTTGTGGATGCTCTATCTCAAGAACTAATTCGCGGAATTTTATAAAACTTTAGATTCAGTTATACCTTGATAAAAATTAATGCTGATTAGTTTTTGGTGTAAATTACCCAAAAGGTGGCGCTGCTATGCTATATTTTTCACGATTTTAGCGATAGTTATATCTCAAAAACTGTTGCACAGAATTTGATCTAATTTCATATTCTGTTAAACCTTGACATAATTTAGTGCTTATTAGGTTTTTGTATATATCTGTGGCACTGCTGTGCAGCATTTTTCACGATTTTCGCGTTAGCTATATCTTAAAAACTAATGCACGGAAATTTAGTCAAACTTCATATTCGGTTACACTTCCTTATTGGGCTTGGGTGTATACTGTCCAAAGGTATCGCTTTTGAGCTCTTTGGATTTGGAATTTTGGTTGCAGACATCTAAGAGCATGGGTGTCGAAATTCAATGATTTGTTTGAAAAATGCGATGCTTCTATCTCCTTTTTAAATGCACACAATTAAACGAATTATAAATTAAATGCACACAATTAAACCTTTAGAATTCATTATTATGGGCATAGAATTGTTATTTAATTTTAACATTGTGATTGCAAATTTTGAAGTAATAACATATATGGGATAGAATAAAGTTTTGGGATTGGCACATCCAAATAGTTTTTCATTTAACATCAATTCTTTTGGTCTTCAAAGAAGCTAACCTAACATCGTCCAGTTAAATAAAATCCACCATTTCACTTTCACATTTTAAAAGCATTAGGCTGACAAGTCTGTCAGGCCTCATTGTAGCTTGTAATATATATTTTTTAAATTTTTATTTAACTAAAGATTCTTTCATTAGATGCAGCGCCAAAAAGATAAGCTGCTATGAATGTTACGGTACGAGTATATAGTTTGACAGTGTGACCCAAATAGTCTTTGAATTTCATGGCATGAGTAAAAGGTTTGTTAAGTGAGTTGGGATTTGGTTTATTTCAATTTGACTCTGCAAGTCATGTACATCCGGTTTCTCATATCCAGGTGGAAACATTATTAAATTTTCTCAGTTAGTGATACTCAAATTTGCCTTGCACAATTGTAATTTAAATATGGAATGTATTGGTGCAATATTCTCCTGATATAGGGAACATCGTCATTTAAGCCCATTACTAAATTGCCGAAATTTTCTTGTATTTCTTATAACTCTTCCCTGTAAAACTTATGTCTATCAGTGTCCATTGCTATGCTATTATTTTTGTCTATTTCATTTGGTGAAACCGTTTTCCCACGGTGCTTTCAGAAGTCAGCTTCTTCAACCACATCCTAATATTCATAATTGTTTATGAACTCATCTATAAGGAAATCTTTATTTCTTCAAAATTTTATTCAAGTACAACCTGTCAGTGTTTATGTCAACCTGTATGTCGATTTTTTTCTTCAGTTGATGGACTCCTTTCATAGTCACATTTCTGTTCCAAATTCAAATCATCCACTTTTTAACCTTTTTCATCCTGGAATGAAAACTCTTTTCCTATTATGAAGGATTCTTTCGTGCTAAGATTTATAGTCATTTTTAAGAACAGCTTTAAACACACAACACTGGACTTTTGGTTTAAAATTTACTAAACACCTATAAATATAAATGAACAGGACATATATATATTTCCGCACACAAATAAAGGTAAAATGTGGCAAATTTATCTAAACTAACGACTTCTTATATTCACATTTGCTCATATAATGCTTTTGTCATGACAGCGAAGGGTTAACTAATTTTCGGAGCAAAAAAATCACGAGAATGAGTAAAATATTGTCCAAAAATCGCAAAATTAGTGCAATTTGTGAAAACTCATCAAATCTTCTTGCCCAGCTGTGTTTCAAGTAGGTGACTACATCCCTTTCTGTTGTGCTACAAGTGATCTCCAATTTTCAAAAGAAGCTGCAATCTCTTTGGATTAAAATAGCTGGATTCTCTTTTGGGAGGGAAAAGGGAGGATGGGTGAAAATTTTGAGAAAGGAATCAACTTTTGAAGGAAATAAAGGAACTGGATAGTCAGCTATTGGTGGATAGGAGTAGAGAAATTTAGGTCTGGTAGATGTATAATATTTTTGTAGAACTGAAAAGTACAATGATAGATTGAGTGTGGTTGATTTCTTTTTGTATTTCTTTTGATAATTTAACTTGCTTACTGTTACAATACTCAGTCAGAAACATAATCACTAAAACAATAAAAATTTCATAATGTCTCAAAAATCCAGAATTTCCCAACTCTAAGCTCAAATTTCCCAACTTCACAAATATTGGGGGGGGAGGCTCCCCCCCCATACCCCCCCATGGCGACGCCCCTGGGTGGAATGTGGAACTAACATAACGCGATTTTGTTAAAATTAGGAAGTCTAACAAGTCGATCTGTTTGAAACTGTAAGATATTTTATAACACATAAGATAAAGTGTAAGAAAGAATGACACGCGAAATTCCGGGGAGGGGGGGGGGGCGCTAGATTTCTATTTAAAAAATTAGCGTTTCTGACCGCTTTAGGTGACTTTTTGAGGGAGTCCTGAGATATATGCTACTTATTTAATATAAAATTGTCTAAAGTTTAGTTACTACTATTTCCTAATAGTAATTTCAGCAAATATCTTAATTTCTTATTAAGACCGCCACCACCTCGAGTAACATATCTACTTATAGGTTGTTTAACGGAGTTTCCTTCCGATACAGTTTTGTTAAGAATAGAGTGCGCTCCCTGGTGGTGGAATGTGGAACTAACATTTTTGTTAAAATTAAGAAATATAACAAGGCGATCTGTTTGAAATTTTACGATAGTTTATAACACATTAGAAAAAGTTTATAAAAAATGGCGCGTGAAATTTCGGGAAGGTGGGGAGAGGGGAGGGGCAAAATATTTCTTTTTTGTTTCATACCGTTTTAGGTGCGTTTTTGGATGGAGTCCTCAGATACATGCTACTTATACTTATTAAATATAAATATGTCAAAAGTTAAATTACCACTATTTCCGAATAGTAATTTCAACAATTATCTTAAATTCTTGCTGAAGACCGCCACTCCCTCGAGTAACATATCTACTAATGGGTTGTGTAAAGGAGTTTCGTTCAGATACGCTTTTGTTAAGAATACAGTGCGCTCCCTGGTGGTGGAATGTGGAATTAACAGACCGCGATTTCATTTAAAGTAGGAAATCTAACAATTCAATCTGTTTTAAACTTTAAGATACTTTATAACACACGATAATAAATTATAAAGAAGAAGGGCGCGTCGCATTTTGAGGAGGGGGGGGGGGGTTGAGGGAGGTGCGCGAACAAAATTGGGAAATATAACTGGAGGATCTGTTTGAAACTTTAATATGGCTTATAAAACATAACATAAATTTTTAAAATCAGGCCGCGTCAAAAATCATGGTGACCATCTGTCCACTCCCCCCCCAAAGGGGGCACTTTTCTAAATTTGGCAGATACCCGTCATTTGATATATCGTAGCATTTGGGGGGGGGGGGGCGAACAAAATTAGGAAATATAACAAGGCGAATATGTTTGAAACTTTAACATAGTTTAGGATGTGTTTGCCAAAATTTAGAAGGTATTCCATGGCGATAAATGTACTGGACGTTTTGAAAGAAAGTGTTTCGAAAGGAATATTAAACGAAACCCTTTGTGCGATGTATGATCACACTTACCCACTTGTTTATTTTTACTTTCTTCTTTCTTTAAAAGAAGAAAGTATTGGATTCGTGAAAAATTTCGAATTCCGGTTTTCGATGGATTTACACGTTTAGGGGTCAGAGATTCCGAAAAACATGTTTTTATAAAACGTCTGTCTGTGAGTCTGCCTGCGAGTCTGCCTGCTTGTCTGTCTCTCTGTATGTGACACAAATTTTGTGGTCGATTTGTCTCAAGAACTAATACACGGAATTTAATAGAAACTTATATTCAGTTAGTCCCTAATATAACTTGATGCTGATTAGTTTTTGGTGTAAATCACTCAACGGGTGGCGCTGCTATGCTACATTTTTTGACGTTTTCCGCAATAGCTCTATCTCAAGAACTAATGCATGGATTTTCCTCAAACTTCAGATTCAGTTAGTCCTTGATATGAATTGGTGCTGATTAGGTGTTGGTGTAAACCGTCCAACAGTTGGCGCTGCTGTTCTGCCTTTTTCACGATTCCCGCAATAGCCCTATCTAAAGAAATAATGCACGAATTTTCATCCAACTTCAGATTTAGTTAAACGTTGAAACAATTTGTTGCTAATTAGGTTTTGGTGTTAATCGCCCAATAGGTGGCGCTGCTATGCTGGAATTTTCACAATTTTTGCAATAGCTCTATCTCAAAAACTACACTGCAAATAAAGGTGTCTTAAATTCAGACACATATGTGACTGAAAAAGTAATTCAGACACTTAAGTGTCTGAATATGTAATTTCAGACATCATAGGTGTCTGAAATTAAGACACTTAAGTGTCTTACTATGATCATGGTATAAACACTGTAAACTGAAATGTCTGAAATTCAGACACTTAAGTGTCTGAAAATGGAGTGTTCAATTTTCAGACGTTTTAAAGTGTCTTAATTTTTAAGACACGTGTATCCGTCTGAATTTAAGACAGTTCAAACGTCTGAATCGCATCCATCTTTGATCAACCTGCCTGTTTAGCAATAGGCAGCCGTTTTTTTTCACTTTTTTGTAAGCTTTATACACTGTAAAAAGTATCCGTTAAAATATGGAAATTGTACTGTCTATTCAGACACCAATTTACGGTATTTATTTTAATGTAATTTTTTCCCGTACATTCTAGAAAATTTTCCATTTTTTTTTTTTTTTGCATATTTCTGTATTTAAAAAGTTCCATTTAAAAGATAAAATATAACCTTCCTAGGACAAACCCATATAATTCAATCCCCTTTTCAAAAATCACCTATATTAGACAGGATTTATTTATTTATATTCATACCAGTGTGTTATTTCCAAGAAATCATGAAATTTTTCATTTCAGCCAAATTTCCGTTATACAGAGGTTTACTTCAGTTTTATTTACTGTTTATTGAGTTACAGTTAGCAAATAATTTTTAGTAGTACGTTTAAAAATATACGATATAACCATGCTGAAAGCGAAATTTTGCCCAGTCTCATTCGATTCCTTCTTAAAAAGTTTGATTGCATAATACTTGCGTTACCTACTATTATAGAAACCTGTTTAAAGAGGATCGCTTATAATTCGATAGGTAATTTATTCATCAAAAAATAGAAAACTTATTTCGATCACATATTTTCTGAATAACATCATCTGCCAATTTCATGATTTAAGAACAAAAATGAATTAAAATTTATACATTTTCAATTTGAAGTGGAAATTAAACCTTCAATTTTTGAAAATGAATAGTGGCGCCATCTCGTGTAGTCAAAGTAATCTCTCTGGAAATAAAACGACAGCGAAAACTGGATACATGACGTTAATGACTTTAGCGTATACCAGTGGTTCCCAACCTTTTTTTGGCCGTGCCCCACCTAGGCATCTCTAAAATCATGATCCCCCCCCCCCCTCCCTTCTATATTATATAAATATTGTCACATAAAAAAAACTTCTATTTTCCCAGATGGATCCGAAAATAGCATTAACTCCATCATAAGTGATTTCACATTCTTTAATTTATCAAAATCATATTTTTTTTAATTACAAATATGCTTTTAACCTAACTCCATGAATGCAGTGATCCCATGGATCTTCGCATTTACATCGTTTTATTGTTTTTTGGCAACTTACCTCAAATTTTAAAACTGATAAACAGTCTACATTTTTGTTTTCGCAAAATTTCTTGAAAACATTTTCATATTTTGTATAACATCTGATAGAATTGATACATTTTATAATGGATTTTAGTACTTCATTAAGAATAAGTGATATTTGTTTATCGCCAAGACTGTATGGATAACATAATTCACAAGTAGCATTTCCGGGTTCACACTTTTATCCAGTTTAAGTTACTACTTACCTTTCCTCCCATAACATACTTCTTTGATAGCGGATTTTTTTCCCATTATTATTATTTGGGACCCATGTTTTCTCCAATTTAAAATTTTAAAATGCATATGTCATGAATTTCATATTCTGTATGTGGTCTGTAGAAGAGCCATAAGAAGTTTACTTTCAACACTTTCCTTCCGTGATGCACACGGGGTTTTATTAATTTCATAAATGTAGCACCTCATTTTTATCATTCAAAGCATTTTTTAGATTAAACATGCCCAAATAGTCAATTTTAGATATACTCTACAAAATTTCCCATGTAAAATTTCCCTCGTAGGGCATATTACACTATGAATAGATGTACAAGTTTTTTTTTTTTTAAATAAATAGTAAAAAAAAGAGGTGTAATTTACTAAAATAGTATTAGAGAAATTAAATGATTCTTTATTATATAAAAGGTTTCAAATTATAGAAGATAATCCATATAATTATTTCGGTGTCAGTGTATTTTTGAACTTTTAAATGAGATCGTTTCGGAAATTAATTTTTATTCAGTTATTTTTAAATTTTTTCATCTATTATTTCTATTTTTAGACTAAGACACTACTTTCATTAGAAAAAAATGACAGAAAATTTGTTAATAAGAAATCTGAAATTGCCCCCTTGAAAAGCCATATTGCACCCCTGTGGGGAGTACGCCCCACGTTGGGAACCACTGGCGTATAACCTCTGCCATACGTGTACCCTGTGTTTTTTTTTTTTTTTTACGACTACAGCACTGTGTATAAACTGTTCAGAATGATACTAAATTGGAAAAAAACTTACTGCTACTTAAGGGGACCGGTAAAGCAAAATTCAACCAAAAAATCGATTTTTACTTTTTTATATCATTAAATATCCAACGATGTGTCACATATATTTATATATGAAAAAATAAGTGTTGAAATTATTCATTTATTATTCATTATTTCATATTTCACGACTTTTTCTCAAAATTTGGATTTTTCATGTTTATGTTTCTTTTTTTCAATATCTATTAAACTTAAGAACTCGGATTTTTTTTAATACTTGTGTTATGTTAATATTGTATACTTTAACTCTGGGATTTAATGATTTGTTGAAAATTATTTATTTTAGGCAGTGAAATCTTACAAAAAATGCTAATTTAAAAATGATTTTCAATAAATAATTAATAATTAATTTTGAGTTTCACATAGAACGAAAATGGTCTGTTAAAATACGTAAAGTATGTTATTCTGTCTACTCTAAAAAATCTAGATCTCTATCTTTCACAATTTCAGAGAAAAAGGTACATAAAATTGATGAATTTAACATGGTCTTTCAAGACTTTCCCGGTCTCCTTAAAAACATTGCTTGTGCTTGATGAATAACATTATTTTGAAAAATCTGCCGACGAAGTCGTAGCCGAATGGTTAGCGCACTCTTCTCCTACGCAGAGGACTCTGGATCGAATCCCACCCGGGGTAAGTGGTAAAGTTTACTCTAGTTTGGAATGAATACTTATATAATTCAGATGGCCTTTGGTTAGTGGTTGTATATAAAATATGGAGATTAGTTCTTGAAAAATTACATTTTATCTTTTAAATGGAAATTTTTAAATACAGAAATATGCAAAATAATGGATTTTTTTCTGGAATTTACATCGGAAAATTTCAATTAAAATATGTAAATTATACTAGAATAATCCCAGAGTTAAAGTATACAATATAACATAACACAACTATTAAAAAAAAAATCTGAGTTCTTAAGTTTAATAGACATTGAAAAAAAGAAACATAAACATGAAAAATCCAAATTTTGAGAAAAAGTCGTGAAAAATGAAATAATGAATAATAAATGAATAATTTCAACATTTATTTTTTCATATATAAATATGTGTGACACATCGTTGGATATTTAATGATATAAAAAAGTAAAAATCGATTTTTTGGTTGAATTTTACTTTCCCGGTCCCCTTAAGTAGCAGTAAGTTTTTTTCCAATTTAGTATCATTCTGAACAGTTTATACACAGTGCTGTAGTCGTAAAAAAAAAACACAGGGTACACGTATGGCTGAGGGTATACGCCAGTGGTTCGCAACGTGGGGCGTACACCCCACAGGGGGCAATATGGCTTTTCAGGGGGGCAATTTCAGATTTCTTATTAACAAATTTTCCGTCATTTTTTTCTAATGAAAGTAGTGTCTTAGCCTAAAAATAGAAATAATAGATGAAAAAATTTAAAAATAACTGAATAAAAATTAATTTCCGAAACGATCCCATTTAAAAGTTCAAAATACACTGACACCGAAATAATTATATGGATTATCGTCTAGAATTTGAAACCTTTTATATAATAAAGAATCATTTAATTTCTCTGGTTTTAATACTATTTTAGTAAATTACACCTCTTTTTTTTACTATTTATATAAAAAAAACAAACTTGTACATCTATTCATAGTGTAATATGTCCCACTAGGGAAATTTTACATGGGAAATTTTGTAGAGTATATCTAAAATTGATTATTTGGGCATGTTTAATCTAAAAAATGTTTTGAATGATAAAAATGAGGTGCTACATTTATGAAATTAATAAAACTCAGTGTGCATCACAGAAGGAAATTGTTGAAAGTAAATTTCTTATGGTTCTTCTGCAGACCACATACAGAATATGAAATTCATGACATATGCATTTTAAAATTTTAAATTGGAGAAAACATGGGGCCTAAATAATAATAATGGGAAAAAAATCCGCTATCAAAGAAGTATGTTATGGGAGGAAAGGTAGGTAGTAACTTAAACTGGATAAAAGTGTGAACCCGGAAATGCTACTTGTGAATTATGTTATCCATACAGTCTTGGCGATAAACAAATATCACTTATTCTTAATGAAGTACTAAAATCCATTATAAAATGTATCAATTCTATCAGATGTTATACAAAATATGAAAATGTTTTCAAGAAATTTTGCGAAAATAAAAATGTAGACTGTTTATCAGTTTTAAAATTTGAGGTAAGTTGCCAAAAAACAATAAAACGATGTAAATGCGAAGATCCATGGCATCACTGTATTCATGGAGTTAGGTTAAAAGCATATTTGTAATTAAAAAAAATATGATTTTGATAAATTAAAGAATGTGAAATCACTTATGATGGAGTTAATGCTATTTTCGGATCCATCTGGGAAAATGGAAGTTTATTTTTTATGTGAAAATATTTATATAATATAGAAGGGAGGGGGGGGGGGATCATGATTTTAGAGATGCCTAGGTGGGGCACGGCCAAAAAAAGGTTGGGAACCACTGGTATACGCTAAAGTCATTAACGTCATGTATCGAGTTTTCGCTGTAGTTTTATTTCCAGATAGATTACTTTGACTACACGAGATGGCGCCACTATTCATTTTCAAAAATTGAAGGTTTAATTTCCACTTCAAATTGGAAATGTATAAATTTTAATTCATTTTTGTTCTTAAATCATGAAATTGGCAGATGATGTTATTCAGAAAATATGTGATCGAAATAAGTTTTCTATTTTTTGATGAATAAATTACCTATCGAATTATAAGCGATCCTCTTTAAACAGGTTTCTATAACAGTAGGTAACGCAAGTATTATGCAATCAAACTTTTTAAGAAGGAATCGAATGAGACTGGGCAAAATTTCGCTTTCAGCATGGTTATATCGTATATTTTTAAACGTACTACTAAAAATTATTTGCTAACTGTAACTCAATAAACAGTAAATAAAACTGAAGTAAACCTCTGTATAACGGTAGCGACGCTCCATAGTCTGATCCCAGAGCCGGCGGTGGCCGGGTGGTGACTCTGGGCAAAGGATAGCTAAGGCGATAGGACCCCATCCACCAATTGACTAAGAGGGAGCCTAAAGTATGAGTGAGGGCTTTGTAGTGGAAAGTCCTCGGTGCTCGCTAGTGACGACGGGGCTCGCGGGAACGCCATGCAGGGACTCCCGGAGCAACCGAAGGGCGAGGGTTTCGGACAGCGCCCAAGTTAATTTATGACTTGGGTGGCTCATCCCTCCGAGGACCTCAGCTGGAGCAGTTGGTAGCCGACCCTAAGGGTGGTGGGGTTTGGCGGTGCCCCCGTTGACCAAGGAGCGGTCGCGTGGGGAGGCCAGTATGGTTCTGGTTGCTCCACGTCGTGCCGTGCCCCATGGGAGGGGGTCGGCCGGCAGGTCCACCATCGAACACCACTCCCGCAGGGAAACGGGCCGGAGGCTCGCCGGTAACGCGGCGGCTCATCGTGCCTTGGGTGAACTCTTGGTCCGATCCAGGTCCTCCGTGTCTATGCGGTACCGGAGTTTGCCTCGCCTGGTGATGAGGACCTAGAGGTGTCTCCACCTAACTTTCGAACGCACTAACAAAGGTAGCGGTCGGTCACTGCACGGGGTCAGGGGCCTTCGGGCCTGGGTACCCTCGACGGCCGTGAGGTAAGGTAGTGGCGGGCGGGCTTCTGTCGGCCTCCACTGGCTTCTCTGTCCTAGGATAGAGTCGAGTCGGCGGGGGCTGGCGGGACTCCGTTCCGTCCGACCCCCTAGCGAGGCGGAGTCTATTCCGTCTAGGTGGAGCTTTCCGTGCCCGCCTGGGGTCGCTAACGGCACCTAGTCTGGGCCAACTGGCTCCCGGCGTGATCCGCGAGGGGTTCCGTCGGTTGAGCCGGGTGGTCTGGGCGAAAAGCCAGGAGCTGGGTCGCTTTACGGCCGGAGGGATTTTCCCCTTCCTCCCTGGTTTTCAAGCTAGGGGCTCCTCATTAACTTTCCTATCGGCTGGCCCACAAAAATGTCTCTGCCGGAAAATGGTATCTGATCTTGGGGGCCTGTCCGTAAATTAAATTCGGGTCGGGAAGCCTCGGTTCAGTCCGTGGGCCCAGCGTCTTTATAGGCGTCTGGTTCCTGCGATGGCTTGCGGGGTCTCAGTACAGAATATCAGTACAGAATAATAATGCTTAATAAATTAACATTGAAAATAAAATGAAAAATTACCTTTCAGAAATATCGTAATTTACAGAGGGTATCAAGACATCTAAGAGAGTCTGAAAAAGGATTTTAATAACAGAAATTAAAAAATAATTAGTGATAATTTACAATAATAATTTACAAATTTGCCAGTTATTGTCTGGAATTTTATTTTCTACGTATGCAAATGACAATAGGGACAGGGGGCAAGGAACCAAAGTCCACGGTACAATTAAATTTTATGGTGCGAACATCTTGGTTGGACAAAACTACCATTGTAAATCCCTGACAACAGGCAGAGCCCAGAGAAAATCTACTGGGAGGAACTCTCCATTTTTATCAAATAATATGGTGGTTATACATAAATAATAATGATGGTTAGATAAAGAATAATGATGGTTACATAATGAAAAAATAAAAACAAAATAAAAATAATAAAGTCAAAATGAAGAGTTGACAGAGAGATATATAGTCTTTATCGGGGACAAAGTACAGGCTCAATAATCAAAATTGGAATTATGGTTCTGAAAAAGATTTCTTTTAATTTAGGTACTTTTGTTATTGTAAAAGCTTGAAATCTCGTAAATCCTAGGTGCAAATCCTACCCGTAAATACTAGCATTTAGCAAAGTTAGTTGCCAAAATCCCGAAATAAACTTTTAAACGCTTCTATTTCGGACTTTTACGAAACCGTTTCGGTAAATGCTAGAATTTACCGATTTTTTTTTTATTTTTTTTGTAAAAGTCCAGCATGAGGGTCGAGCCTGCACATTTATTAGCACGTGCATCTCTCTATTCGCGTCATTTGCATCCTAACATCGGGTAAGTTTAGACAGGTTATACGCAGCTACAACTTAGAATCAGTTAGTTTTTGAGATAATATATTTTTCGCGTTCTTTATTTTGTAAAAGCAAATATGTGATATTATGTGGAAAACATTTTATGACCTTCTTGGAGGATAACGAAAGGTTAAGTGCTTAAAAATAATTAAAATTTCTGTTTAGTATGCCATATTAGGGCTTAAGAAAGTGAAATATGTTAGCCGCGCATTACCCCGGACTCTGTGCCAAGCTCGTCATTCCTTTTAGACTTTTACTAAAAGGAGTCGGTAAATCCCAGCAGTTACCGAATTGGTTTGTTAAAAGGCTGAAATAAAAGCGTTTAGTAGCCTATTTAGGGATTTTACCAACTCACTTTGGTAAATTGTGGGATTTCCCTGTAAAACCTAGGATTTACCATACTTCGGGCTTTTACAGTAACACATACATTTAGATAAGACTGGACGATGTACATCAACCAATCGTGGAGGCCGTGCTATTTAACATGGTAAGCAGAGGTCAATGTGCATTGCAGCGTGTAATAAGCAGAGGTGGGGAGTAGGGCGCAGATACACAGCATTGAAGTTCTTTTCCCACTTTTGTACAGCTATGACTGGAATGGATTGGGCAGTGATTTGTGAGGGATAAAATTAGAAATATGTTGTCGATCTGGAAATTTGTTGAAACTACCGGAGGAAAATTATTCCTGCAGCGACATACATTTTTTATATTCCATTATAGTTGCACCTCTGAAATTGAATTTTCTTGTAGCTCTGTTTTTCAATTGGACATTGGGCAGAAAAAAGAAGAGCGAAGGTCATCTCCCTTACATCATCGAAAAAATAAATTTTCTGCCTATCTGGAAAATTAATGATAGGGATGATACTTCACATAGCCACTTTTTGAGGACGCGGAATCTTATTATAAAAAATTAATGTAGGTTATGATATTTTTAATATGAAACTATTAATAATTCTCATAAATGAAATGGTTTTTGAATTAAAAAATGCCTATATTTTGTTTAAGTCATTAAAATTCTTCACATTTCATTTTATCTCATTGAAAAAAGAGAAAAAAGAAACATTTCGATTGGATGATTTTTGGGAAGATATAATTTCGACCTCTCTACGAAGGTTGAAAAAAATACATAAAATATATAAACCTGGCTGATTTGATCCAAGGAAATTAAGAAAAAAAAATGTTAATAGGGCGTGTGACTATTATAAGAAAATGAAAATTGGTGCAAGTTTTAATAGGCAGACAATCCCTATTTCAAAAAATTCATTCACATTTGAGGAGAAGGCACAAATCCCAATCAGAAGGTACCTCTCGAATTTTCTCCGCGACAATTTGTTGATAAAGTAACATGAGGTGTTCCTCTCTCTCTCTTTTTTTTTTAACTATTTGGAAATGGTTGTTGTTTTCGGTCGAGGATGGGGGCAAATGATGCTCGCATTTTATTTTTTTTTAACGAAATTCAACGATGTTCTTTACTTTTAGAAGAATTTTTATTTGAATAGGTAATAGAAAGGCATAAAATCGTTAAAAATTGAAAAAGTTACAAAATGGGTAGGCGCAAATTATCAGATATGGAAAAATCCAAAGCCCAAGAGCGACACCGAAATGAAAATCGTCTTGCAAAACAAAAATGGAGGTCTTGAACTGATTATGTAGGCCATGAAAATCGAGGTCTTCAACTGATTATGTAGCCCATGAAAATCGATTACAGAATAAAAGACGAACGCGAAAAAGGAAACAATTTAATGTTTAGTCGATTGATAGTGAAAGGGCATGTCTCGAGGGGCTCAAATCCACTTTACAATCGGTCGATTCTAACCGGGAAAAATTGATCTTAACGTAGTTAATTTGTCGCATTCTGTGGATGATTCGGTGGAATTGCTTTCGATTTGTAAACTGTTTTTCTTCTCGAAACGGGACTTGGAGAGTTTATCGATGAAGGTTTTGGGCGTCTGAAGTTTAATCTTTGCGATCTGTTGTTGAAAAGGATGCGACGGAATTTGATGGGCGAAATTTAGATTTTTCGGTTAAATTTTGTTACGAAGGTGATTTGTCGCGATCTGTGGATGATTCGGTGGAACTGCTTTCAATTTTTATTTATTCGATTATTAAAAATATTCCAAATGGTCGTTGTAATCTATTAAATTACAATTCTTTATTTATTTATTTATTTGTGAGAGAGAGAGAGGGGGGGGGGGAGAGATAGAGATAATCTACATTTTTTCTGTACATTATTAAATATTATGCTTTACATGTAAACATCGAGCCTTATGGTTCTATAATGGCCAAATAATGTAGCTTTATTTTTGCTTCAATGACGAACTTATGCTAGTAAAACGTAGTTGTATTCGTCAGTGTAATATCATTCAGTTAGTTAAATAAAAAACAAAATCTCCAATTACAGTGGGCGACAGAGAAATATACTTCCTCAGGAAGGGGGGGGGGGGGGGTTGATGGACCCAAAAATTTTAGAAACCATTGTTTAAATCATACTATATATATGTATTGTTCTAAATGTTATTTTTCTCTGAAACACTGGAAATTAATATTGTTTTAAATTCCAAAATTTGAAATAGTAACATATGAAAATAATAAACATTGAGAGATGGCATTTAAGCTCCTAATTCTGTTTTATATTTTTTTCAAAACTTCATGGCTTATACCAATAAAACAAATTTTAATAGGCTGAGTTTATACTTACCCTGTATAAAATAGAATCGCAAAATGCTACTACATCTAAGAACACATCCAGAGTCATAATAGACATCAAATGCTCCGGAAATCCTTGCCAGAAGTGTAGCAGGAATAACCTAATCTAAGAATATGCAAAATCGATGTTTGAAATAGCCTATGTAATTTTAAAATCAGTTAAAGGATTAGAAAATGATAATAAAGCATAAAAATGTTAATATATTAATGGAGGAGAAAGCTTTTGCAAAACAATATAAGGACTTTTTCCTAGAAATCCGCACAAACTTTGCAATTATCCAAAATAGCAAAGGAATACGAATCAGGTTAAACTGGCGCGTGAAGTGTTGCGTTATCGTATATAAGGCCATGCTGCTTAGCCAAGAGTTCATTAAGTAATCTGTGTTTTCCGAGAACGGAGTCTAAACGGTAGTGTCTGAGTACGCGCATGTACAAGTTTTACGAAGGCAATAGTCATCATGGGAACAAGCTCATCGTGAATCATTTTTTTGCCAAAAATATCCCCAAAAGAACTATATACGACGTTCTACAACTTTACTACGAGGGACAGCCAGCCAAAAGACATTCGGGATCGCGTAGGAAGGCTGAAAAACTCACCAAGCTACAGTTACAGCAGTTGAAACAACTGTTTGGCAAAAACAACCGAGTATTAATCAATCCCACGGCTGCCAAATTCAGTGTTGCACCAGGCCACCTACATAAGACAATAACCAAGAAGATTAACATCAAATATCACAAGAAAAGGTTCATACCAAAACGAACATAAATGCAAATGGTTGCCGCGAAAGCGAAGTGTGGTCGCTTGTTTAGAAAATTCTCTGATCGAGCATTCATCTTGGGTGACGAGTCATTTTTCAGGCTCACTCACTCCATTTTTAACGATAATGGTGGCTACTATTGCACATCTGACGTCTCAACGACGAAACCTATCATCAAATTCGCTACTAAAACAAAATTCAACACAAGATCCTCGCTTGAATTGCGATAGCTCCAAAAAGCTTGAGTGGTTCGTTCATACAAATCTTTGAGTTCGCTGTCAATGGGTAAAGACATTTGAACAAGAGCATCCGCCGTCTTCTCATCCCCTACATCTGTAGCAATTATAACAGCGGTGATTACGTCTTCTGGCCAGACTTGGCAATCGGCATTACTGCAAAATCGTTCTCAGCCACTTCAGCTAGCAAAACATCATTTTCGTAGAAAAGTCCGACAACCTGGCTAACGATTCCGAAACTTGACCAACTGAGCGGGGCTGAGCGTATCTTAAGTCCAAAGTTTATACTAAAGACTAGAAAGCCGATGACAACCAGAAATTGATCAATCGAGTCAAGTATTGTCGCAAAATTATGGACCTAAATTTTGTACATCTTCTAACAAGTACCATCAAAAGTAAAGTCGATAATTTCCGAAAAAAAAAATAGTTTAATTGAAGCCCGATAATAGTTTTACAGTGTAATGTTATTATTAAAGTCACCTTACATTGCCCATTTGTGTTCTTTGTCTTATTGTTTCATAGCTTTCCAGTCAAGAAAAGTTTGTGGGGATTTCTGGGAAACAGTCTTTATTTGTTAATTTTAAAAGTATTGTCAAGTGCAAAAAAGCACATTTCTACAAAACTACAAGGCTTGCGTTTAATCGAAACAGTAAGACAATTAAAATCTACGTGTGCTAACCTAAGAAACATCTACACTAATATATCGTTAAAATCCATTGACATATTATAAATTTGCATCTAAAATTCACAACGTTCTCGACGCTTCCCGAAATCTATATTATAAAGCAAATCATGCATAATATCAAATCACTTAAAAAGCAAACATGTTCGTAACGCTGACGTCACATCGACAGTGGCAACGAAATAAACAATCAATTTTGCTTTTATTGGAAATTTATCAACAGAATTTCCATTTTTACACAGCTGAATGGAAAAAAAATGATTTATTTGAAAAGTGTATTTTAATATACTAAATTTTCATAGTTTTAAAAACAATTTTCATGCTTGATTTTGTTTTTTAAACTAGGGCGCTCTGCACCATACGAGATACGCTCGCCAACTACCGCCCAAGCCTCTCGGGCTCTATAAATACGTTTTTTCTTTGTTTTAAAAAGATTACCCGATTACGGAAGATCTATTGATATTATTACTACGGTTGTTTTCGCGATTTATTAAGAACGATCAATCACACATTTGAATACCAGCTTGTATAAAATGATTAAGTAAAAAAAAAAAGCCTCTGTCTTTCAAACTTTCAAAACGCTTAGAAGAATATTTATCTTTTAGATGCTATAAAAAATAGTTTTAAATATGACGTAATTTTCACAATTAAATGGTACGTAATAGTTTAATTATTTTAAAATCTTCTTTTTTACTTTCTTCTATCTTTACAAGAAGAAAGTATTGGATTAGTGAAAATTTTCGACTTCCGGTTTTCGACGGATTTATACGTTTTAGAATGCCCAGAAGACGACTTGATGGTTTTTAGAAAATGTCTGTCTGTGAGTCTGTATGTGACAAAAATTTTGTGGGCGCTCTAACTCAAGAACTAATGCACGGAATTTCAGAAAACTTTATATTTAGTTAAACCTTGATATAAACTGGACCTGATTAGTTTTTGGTGAAAATCGCCCAACAGGTGGCGCTGCTATGCGGCATTTTTTCTGTATTTACGCGCAAATACCATATACTAGTTAAAAATACAGTGTTTGGAAACGCGCACACATTGATCATTATTTTTCTTTTTTATGGACGCGAAGCTCATGCTTATGTGTTTTAGTGGCAGCGGCATTACCGAATTACATGTACTTTTGTGATTCCTGTACAACAGGGATATCGTGTCCGGCATAAATTCAACCAGCATAGATTCGATCAGAATAAATTCAATTAGTATAAATCCAGTTTCACTTTTATCCATGACCGCTTTGCCCTTGATAGACAAACAACCAAGTGTCCCTTATCATATAATGTTATATGATAAGGGAGTCTTGCAAACAACCATTTTCTTTTTCAATTCATACTATTAGTTCACACTCTCCCTATATTTATTTAGATATCTTGTTCAAGTTTTCAATCGTTAATAAAATACTTATTATTCATCCTATCAAGTTGAAATAATTTTTTTAAAACTTATACTGGATGACAATTGATGTTAATACAGATTTTTCAAATATTAATTCATTAATTAAATTTTAATTAATTAATTTTAGTTTTATATGGGAGACAAAATGGTGGCCATCGGTTATTAAACAGCATTTAATGCATCTTCATATCTATAAGGGGGTTACCATAGGAGGGACCCTGTTCTGTCGCTAAATACTGCCAAGGTTGTCGCCAAAAGTGACGCCAACTTGGCGATATCTCTAATATTTTGCCAAATTCCCATAGACTTCCATTGTAAACCTACTTGCTTATAGAAAATCAACAAATTGAGATATTTTAATGCAACAAAAACTAATATTAGCTTTAGGGATTATATTAAATTTTTCTTTGATGACCTAAGCAGGAATTAACTTTAAAAACAAAATTTTTATATTACTTGTTTCATAATATCCTCACTTCAATGCTGAGGTATTTTTGCTTTCTTCTATCTTTACAAGAAGAAAGTATTGGATTCGTGAAAAATTTCGACTTCTGGTTTTCGACGGATTTATACATTTTAGAATACCAAGAACACGATTTGATGGTTTTTAGAAAATGTCTGTCTGTGAGTCTATCTGTCACTCTGTCTGTCACTCTGTATGTCTGTATGTGACAAAAATTTTGTGGGCGCTCTAACTCAAGAACTGATGCACGGAATTTCAGAAAACTTTATATTTAGTTAAACCTTGATATAAACTGGACCTGATTAGTTTTTGGTGAAAATCGCCCAACAGGTGGCGCTGCTATGCGGCATTTTTTCTGTATTTACGCGCAAATACCATATACTAGTTAAAAATACAGTATTTGGAAACGTTATATGAAAATGGTTTTAAATATGACGTATTTCTCACCATTTAATGCTTTTCGCATGTAATAGTTTAATAATTTTAAAGTTTTATTTCTTTTTTAAATGCCCTTGTAAATATATTTCTGAAAAGTGTAGGTAAATATTATTATTTGGGCTTTTTTAAATTTGACAACGGTCGTAATAAGCTGGCTCTATAAAATAAATCTCTGTTTAGATAATAAAGTTTCGAAAAAAAAATAACCCTAACAAATTAGACAAATTTAAAAAAAAAATGATTCCAACCTACACACTGAAATCTAGCCAAAGTATGTGCTCACGAAAGATGATTAAATTGTTATGCTTGTTTTTTTATTCGGTGAAACTTTTAAATGAACTATTTTGGCCAATTTTAACATTAAATAGCTCTTAAAATAATTGTTCGATTTAAAAACTGCCTGCTTCAGCTTTTTTATCATATAATTCTCCATAAAACTACCAGTTTTCATGTTTTTATAAGAGTTCTTTTATTATGAGTTTTTTTAATTATGAGCCAAATCAAAATTTCATAATAAAATCAATTACTGCAGCGGTGACAACAGCAGCATTAGATATTTTTTCCCTTTAGAATAGAAGGAATCTATTGTTATTGTGTGCAGCCCGATTACAGAAGATTAGCATGTTTGCACTTTTAAAACACTATAAATAGTTCAGCCTTTGCTTCCGGCTAATATTCTTTGTCGAAAGTCAGATTTCACCAATAAATAAATAAATAAATAAAATAAATAAATCACAAATTTAAGAGATGTGAGCCGAACTTCGCGCTCACACACTGAAATAATCAGAATTACAAAGTCTTTCATAAATAGAGAAAATTCGGCAATTTCTTCGGCTATTAACCCCTGGCATGCGGCTAGTATGAAAGTATAAAAATAAAATTTTAAAAGTTCAAAAAATTCTTGCATGTTTTTAGCCTACAACATACAGGATTTTTAACCAAATTTAACACCAGTTTCAGGAAAATTAGCAAAATGTAGTAAAAACGATGTAGTGCAATTGTAATATAAATATATTACGAAATATGAGCAGTTGTATGAAATAATTTTTATCTGCGCATGCGTGAACAATAACAAGGATTTTATTACGTAATTAGTCAACTCTGTGGAGCAACTTATAAAAAAAATCCAGTCAAATATCTTGAAAATTCAGAAAGATATCGGTGTTAGAGTGACCTGATTTTTAGTTGTTCTCTAAAAGCAGCTGAGGGCCCCACCAGTGGCCGAGAAGTTCTGCTCTCGAAGCTGGTAGACGGGAGGTGCTGGGTTCGATCCCAATCGCGCCCGTCGGCCTAATCGTTCGGAGTTTTCGTGGTTTTCTTCGAGCCGTGGATCTTCCATGCGTTAATACGGATTAGTTTCCCTTAGAAAGACCCCCACGGAGGGCACTCCCCCCGGGCCTATATCCCTCGTGTAGATAATTGGCCGTCAAAAATCAACCCTAAAAGCAGCTGAATGATAATGGATTTTCCCCAAATTGTCATTTTTTTTAAACTGACTTTCAGAATAAAGTTAATATTTAATGAATATCAACAGGTAGATTTGGAACAAATGCTTCGATTTTTATACTTCTTTTTGTCATGGAATAGGCTCGTTCTGGTGGTTATCCAAGAAGAACTAAAGCATCAATAAAAAATTAAAATAAAAAATAAATAAAATTGACAATTCACAATATGTGGACAATCCTTTATCATTCAGCTGCTTGCTCACTCTATCGCCGATATGTTTCTGAATTTTCGCGATATTTGACTGGATTTTTTTCATGAGTTGCTCCATAGCGTTGACTATTAAATTATGTAAAAAAAAAATATTTGTTATCGGTCGCGCATGCGCAGATAAAAAATATTTCATACAACTGCTCATATTTCATAAAATATTTAACATATATATATTCCAATTACACTATATTGTTTCTACTACATTTTGCTATATTTTCTGAAACTGCCATTAAATTTGGTTGAAAACCCTGCATGATATAAGCTAAAAACATGAAGCATTTTTTTCTTTTTTTTGCTTTTAAAAAAATCGCTATATCTGCATAAATATACATGCTGTTCTTACATGAATAAGTAAACATCTTATACAGTATCCCCATATTTGTATTCTGCAGCGATAGATTATTCTGTACATTTTAATTTACAGGGCGATTCCAAATATTATTATTTTTCTTTGATTTTTCTGTTGCCCCCCTAGTTGTCCTCCTTATCAAATCGACGTTGATAAATATGAAGTCCAACATATTCTTCATAATCCTGAAGTTCCAGAAGAATCAGACAAGTATATTTTAAATATTCGACAAAATCGTCTAAAATTGAAAGTGTCCATAGTGTGTATCTATAGTACAGTGTATCTATAGTACAGTGTACATAATATAGATAATAAAATGTATGAAAAATGCCAGGGAACGTCTTTCACATTTAATGTGCAAAATTATTTTAAATTTTTCAAAATCTATTATTTTCAATCTTAAATGTTTTGCGTTTACTTTGAGGATCATCAAATCTATACATTCTCTGACAATTATATCAACTATAGCTATCAGAAATAAAGTTAATACTCACTTTTTTACCACGAAGAAACATTTAAAAACAAACCAAGAGCAAAAATATAAATATTTTACATAGAGCGAACTTTATTTCAAGTTGTATGAAAGATGCTGAGAGCCTCTAACAAAACTCCAACTATTTCGGGTACGTCGGCAGTCGTCCGTTTGCCCGACGTTTGCTCAGGCCCTGTTTACTATTTCTAATCCGGGAAACACGGGTTTAGATCGCATGGTATCAATAACAATCTCATTAAGTTTTTTATGCTTGGTTTATTTCAATTAGAATTATTATTAAATGTTAGTATCGAACGAGTTATTATACTATTTTCACACTTGGAAAAAGTTTTAGATTTACGACAAAAGGACTCTAATCATCGAAAGAATGCGAAAAACCTCAGAAAAGAATCACTTTTTTTCATTTTAACATAATAGCAATGATTTTATTTGCTGAAGCGTTATAGCGAGTGTCCCCTTTATAATGATTCACATATTAATCAATTCAAATTTTTTAAAAAAATGTTGATTGTCAGTAAAATTTCTGCATTTTTACGGAATTTTTTTTCGAAGAAAGTGATTTCGTGAATGTGTTAAAAAGTATTGAGAACAAGGAATTCAGAATACCCTTGACAGATAACCCAAAATTTTCATTTTCTCTAGCGCTATAGGACTTATTTTTATTATTACACTGCAAAAGAAAAAATCCGTAAAATTACGCGAATTGTACTAGCAAAATACAGAAATTCTATTTAGATTGTAAAAATATAAAAGAAATTCCAAAGTCTTTGCCAAAATGATAAATTAACTAATCTTTTAGCGCTATTATCCGCCAAGGATATTCTTATATTCATATTCACACAGCTCGGTAATTTTGAATGGCAGTTACCTGATGCCTGTCACCCTCCGAAGTTTTCCAGGGTGCGCTCGGATCATTCTGCCTTGAAAAGGGCACTATGCTACACCATACTGGCCCACAATGACAGATAAGCAAGCATTTCGACTGCTACCAGGATCAAAAATGGGGTTGTACGCCTTATGACATTCTTTATGGATATTCTAAGTGCCATGATATGAATGGCGGCTGTCGTATGCAGGTTTTTTTCTTTCTTTCTTTCAGCGTTTGTGTGGTCCCTTGAATTTGGACACCACTGCTTTCTTAAAGTTTTCTCAGCTTTTACATAATTTTTAAAAAATAAGGCGAGGAATACTTTTAGAATTTACTGGTATTAAAACTCAAGAGACTGTGCAAACGCTGAAGGAAATCCGCCTACGACAGCCGGCATTTTTATGTCAGCACATAGTATTCAGGGGGCGATAATAAAAAGCCTCAATCAATAAAAATGAATATGATGACATGTTTAAAAGACGTCATTTACATCCATAAAGTTAAAATATTTTTATTGTTATTTGAAGAAGTGACTTTTTAGCTCACAGGCTATCAAAGCCTGAGAGCTAATGTGCCCGCAGGCTCTGTATGTATATATGTACGTACGTATGCATGTACGTATGTATTACGTATGTATGTACATAACGCGATAACTCTTGATAGAAATATTCGATTTGCTTCAATTTTTTTTTTTCTAGGTTCATTCATATAAGGTGCTTCTCTGATTAGTTTTGGGGGTTCATTGGTTAAGTATAAAGGGGTGGACGGGGGCTAATCCCCCCTTAATTTAGATAAATGGGTTTTTCATGCAGAATTATTCGATTTGCTTCAAATATGATATACCGGTTTATTCTCATAAGGAGCTTCCCGGATTAGATTTGGAGGTTCATTGTTTAAGTATAAAGGGGGGAACGGGGGCTATCCCCCCCTTCAATTTAGATAAATGGATTTTGCATGCATAATTATCTGATTTGTTTCAAATTTGGTATACAAGTTTATTCTGATAAAGGCGCTTCCCTGATTAGATTTGGAGGTTCATTGGTTAAATATAAAGGGGGAAACGTTGGCAAATACCCCATAATTTATTTTTTGAGGGGTATTATTCTTTGAAATAAGAGTATAATATACAATTAGTGTAAATAGTCTGTGAGCTCAATGCCATCAGTTTAACTGGGCACTTTTATTTTTATTTTTACTAGTTTTTCATTTCGCGTTAATTTATCATTTTGCCTCATCCTACGCAAATTACGTCACATAATAAATATTTTTGGCCTCAATAAAACATCATTGCACGGTATAATACTTTTCTCCAAGTTTATCAAGCAGATAAAAAATGATAAAGCTGAGTGACATTTTTTCCTTTTCTTTCACACATAATAGTTATGTCCTCCAATACAATTTACAACACAATAATTTAAAAGTTTTGTTTCAATTTACGTAGCTTTATATTTTAAAGACTGGATCTAATATTTCTTCACTGAGTTATTTTCTCCCACAAGTTATTCCTCAATTTTCGCAGGTAAAAAAAAATCAAGATATTTCGCTATGTTGATATTTATTTATTTAATCTGTATTCCTTTTATTCTTTAAACTAAGGTGGCCAAATTTCGAAAATGTCTCAACTTTAAAGCTTAAAAACTTTAAATGTATAACTTTTTAAGCCTTTCCTTTTTTAAAACTTCATGCATTTATCAACATTTGAAATTACAGAAACTTCGGTATTAACTTGATTATCACAGTTTCGCTAAATTATACAAATCGCGAAACTATTCGCCAAATTATAAAAATTAACATATTTTGGTACTTGTTAGTTATCCCGTCGACCAAATTACTGTCGCCTAATTGTATGATTAATTGCCAATAATGGTTGCCATTAATTAATTAATTTTAAGATTAAATGCCAATAATGGCCAATAAAACCATTAATTCGACGTTTCATTTATATTTTTATTAATGTTTTATTAATTTATTTGTTCTTGCGTCATTTAAAATAAAAAATTATGTCAATGTGTATAATTTGGCGAGTGGTTTGGCGATTTACATAATTTGGCGAAATTGGTCGATGGGATAACTAACAAGTACCCATATTTTTTATTCTAAATTACGAAAGAACAAAGAAATTAGTAAAACATTAATAAAAACACAAATAAAAAGTCGAATTAAAAATCCCTTGATGACGTAACAAACATGTGTATGGTGTTTAATATCAAGTGAATGTGATATTTACGATAATCCATTATTGGCATTTAATCTTATGGTTTGGCGAAAGTCTTTTGGTCGACGGGATAATCAAGTAGTACCGAAACGTTTTACATCGAAACTTTTAGGCAGAATTTCTATAAACATTAACTGCGTCCCTTAAATTTGGGGATTTTTTGACACATTATTTTAAATAAAAGAGACATCTTACATAATCGTGATGAATACTAACATACTAGACGGCGGTGAATGTCGCCAACAGCATCTTTATTCCTCATTGGCTTTTATTTTTCGCGTATGCAAATTAGAAACAATGTTTTGATGTTGAGATAAAATGTTTTCGTTTTGGTACAGATGTCATATTCGCCCCATATTGGCGCGATTTTTTTTCTGTCGCCAATATCATATAGGCAACAGGTACTTAACTTGCGCCAAAGTGTCGTTATTTTGCTTGATGTGGTAACCCGGATTATGCTGTTTATGCTGTTTATGTTTTTGCCAAATTGGCAACCGAAAAAAAATCGCGCCAATATGGGGCGAATATGACATCTGTTCCTTCGTTTTATGTTATTATTAGTATTTATTTATTTGTCTATTTATTTATTTATATTTAAAATTAAATAAGTGGAAGACATATATTTTAAATGTATGTGTTTTAAATTAAAGTTATACATTATAAATAAAATGAATGATAGTAGTAAATTTTAAATGAAATGATGGCAATGGGAACAATATTTGGCGATCTATCACCTGCGACCGGCTGACATAAAAGTACCTAGGGATGTTTGCAAATACTGGGGATAAATGCCAAGAAGTTTTCATTATGTAAATTTAATTAATGTTGATATAAATATTAATCTTCTATAATCGGATCTCTGCCATTGATTGGCGACAAACTGCCATTTATTGGCGACTCTACAATTGATTGGTGGTGTGTGCAACAATTTGTACACTAATGTATTAAGAAGAGTCAGTTGCGCTGGCATTAATTTCCTCAGTGTTGGAAAATACCCCAGTTGCCTTGATTTCAAATAGGTCACTATTCTTTGCAAAAGAGGTTATAAATTTAAACCAGAAGCGAAAAATGTACGTAAAACACGTTAAAGATTTACAGTAATGTTTAACAGTAAATTAGGTGGTAACACTACAAACTAGTATGTTGTGGCTATCACAAAACTTTCTTCTATAAAAATCACGTCAATTAAATCATTTAAATAATACAAGAAATTACATCAATTTAGTACCAATTCATATCAAAGCATATCTGAATTTGAAGTTGGATGAAAATTCGTGCATTATTTCTTGAGATAGAGCTATAGAGGTAATTCTGAAAAATGTAGCATAGCAGCGCCAAATTAAACAGCACTAATTTATATCAGGGGCTAACTGAATCTGAAGTTTGATGAAAATTCGTGCATTTTTTCTAGAGTTAGAGCTATTGCGATAATCATGAATAATGCAGAATAAAAGCGCCACCTGTTGGGCGATTTTTACAAAAAAAGTAATCAGCACCAAACTATATCCTGGAATAACTGAATCTGAAGTTTGATGAAAATCCGTGCAGTAGTTCTTGAGATATAGCTATTGCAGAAATCGTGAAAATTACCACATAGCAGCGCCACCTGTTGGGCGATTTTCACCAAAAACTAATCAGGTCCAGTTTATATCAAGAACTAAATATAAAGTTTTGTGAAATTCAGTGCATTAGTTCTTGAGTTAGAGCGCCCACAAAATTTTTGTCACATACAGACATACAGAGTGACAGACAGACTCACAGACAGACATTTTCTAAAAACCATCAAATCGTGTTCTGGGCATTATAAAACGTATAAATCCGTCGAAAACTGGAAGTCGAAATTTTTCACGAATCCAATACTTTCTTCTTGTAAAGATAGAAGAAAGTAAAAAGTACTAAACAGCTGGATTAAAAACTACACATAATTTAGATTTTATTAAAATTACAGTCAATCCCCTTTAATTCGCAGACCTAATATCTGGAAATACCTTTAATCCGCAATACATATTCAGATGTAAACAGCGAAATTTATACTGAAGATTTTGCAGAAGTAATTCGATAGCGGCACCTCCCCTCCAAGATAGAAGAAAGTAAAAATACCTCAGCATTGAAGTGAGGATATTATGAAACAAGTAATATAAAAATTTTGTTTTTAAAGTCAATTCCTACTTAGGTCATCAAAGAAAAATTTAATATAATCCCTTAAGCTAATATTAGTTTTTGTTGCATTAAAATATCTCAATTTGTTGATTTTCTATAAGCAAGTAGGTTTACAGTGGAAGTCTATGGGAATTTGGCAAAATATTAGAGATATCGCCAAGTTGGCGTCACTTTTGGCGACAAACTTGGCAGTATTTGGTGACAGAACAGGGTCCCCCCTATGGTAACCCCCCTTATAGATATGAAGATGCATTAAATGCTGTTTAATAACCGATGGCCGCCATTTTGTCTCCCATATAAAACTAAAATTAATTAATTAAAATTTAATTAATGAATTAATATTTGAAAAATCTGTTTTAACATCAATTGTCATCCAGTATAAGTTTTAAAAAATTATTTCAACTTGATACGATGAATAATAAGGATTTTATTAACGATTGAAAACTTGAACAAGATATCTAAATAAATATAGGGAGAGTGTGAACTAATAGTATGAATTGAAAAAGAAAATGGTTGTTTGCAAGACTCCCTTATCATATAACATTATATGATAAGGGACACTTGGCTGTTTGTCTATCAAGGGCAAAGCGGTCATGAATAAAAGTGAAACTGGATTTATACTAATTGAATTTATTCTGATCGAATCTATGCTGGTTGAATTTATGCCGGACACGATATCCCTCTTGTACAGGAATCACAAAAGTACAGTCGTGGAAAAAAAAAAAGTAAACACCCCCTACTAACTCTTCAACAAATTATCGTAGACGGAAGTTACTGGTACCAAACGATTGGAAGTAAAGCCTACTTTTAAATGATGTATATAAAATTTGCTTAGGGGGCTATCTACATATTAAAACGAACCCAAACCTATTTTTTTTTCAATGGCAATACCCAATTTTAACAAGATATTTCAAATCTTCGGTTCAAACTATGCCTAGACACCAAATTTCAAGTCATTTGAATGATAAGTTTTTGAATTATAAACATTCAAAATTGAGTGCTTCTAATGTTAAATTACATTTTCATATTTTTATTTATATCTCCTGAAATTATGCTCCTAATGTGCTAATTTTTTGTGCAGCAATAATACTAATGTGCCCAAACAAACATACGCTGAATTTGCAATTTTTATAATTTTATGATATGAATTATGAATTATGAAATTAATATTCGAAAAAATTATGAATTGCAACATACAATTTTTTGGATGGATTTACATTTATTAAGTCCTGCTTTATGAAAGTCCAAAATTTCACATTTTTCTTCCAAATAGTTTTCAAATTATGCTTAAAAAACGGCAAAATGATGGTTTAAGGGGCCGTCTGTGATGGAAGTGAGTAGATATTTTGAAATTTCTTCTGCTGTCCTGTTATCATACAGTGCTTTGATCAAGAAGGCGGCTCTCTCGGTTAACAATAGAGTACGGAACTTCAATTTGGATACAGCCCTTAAAATACGCTCGTTTTAAAATAATTAATTTCTCGGAAACTTATGGTACGAATTGCATAAAAATTTGTTTTTAGGCTAATTGAAGGGTGTAGAGTTCATTTATGTAGTCAAAATTGGGTACTGCTATTGAAAAAAACGAAGTTATGGTTCGTTTTAATATGTAGATGGCCCCCTAAGCAAATTTTATGTACATCATTTAAAAGTAGACTTTATTTCCAATCGTTCGGTACCAGTAACTTTCTTCTACGATAATTTGTTGAGGAGTTAGTAAGGGGTGTTTACTTTTTTTTTTTCCACGACTGTACATGAAATTCGGTAATGCCACTGCCACTAAAACACATAAGCATGAGCTTCGCGTCCATAAAAAAGAAGAAGAATGATCAATGAGTGCCGCAACTTTGTTGTATATGAATCTCAAAAATACATGAAATTCAGTAATGCTGCATGATATCGCCCATCGGGGAAAAAAAAAAAAAAAAAAAAAAAACATCATTCGGTGCAGCAAGCTTGTTCTTTATAAATACGAAAAGCACATGAATTTCGATTGCGCGTTCACTAAAACCCAAGTATGTAAATTTCGTAAAAATGTAACAAAAAAAAAACTAGTTGTAGCAACTTCTTCATATAAGAATCTCAAAAATACATGAAATTCAGTAATGCAGTAACTAATATAAACTTCTAGTTAAAAAAAAGCTCGTGTCCATATTAATTTTCGAGATACCATGCATAATGGGCAATAAAAAATCCGTCAGGGCAATTGGACAATTTTTGCCTACGAACTTCGAGAGCAACTAGAATCTGGAAGGTAGCGTCACGTTTTTGCAACCAATTTTAGCATCGAGGATTTTGAGATATATGGCAGATTAGATGGTGCACATAACGAAACTGTCAGTTCACTGGAGCACCAGGGGAGAAGGGCGGGGGTATCATAGCAACATTACACACTCCACTGTAATGTTAAGGCTCCTGTTCCTGCTTGTGAAGACACTCACGAGCTAATGCTAATCCTATGGGGAGGGATTTTTCTAATATCTCATTTGCATTTTGACATTTTTAAATAATTTTTTTTGCATTGGATAGCCGAGGTCCGTCTCTACATCGCACCTTTTTTACTTTTTCTATTTTGGTTGCAGATATTTTTTAGAATGACACTTTCATTTTCAGAACCGGTTTTGAAAGTGAAAGTAACTTTATGAAAAATATCTGCGACCAAAAACGAAAAAGTAAAAAAGATGCGATGTAGAGATGGACTTCGTTTATCAAATTAAAAAAAATTATTTAAAAATGTCGAAATGCAAACGAGATATTAGAAAAATCTCTCCCCATAGGATTAGCATTAGCTCGAGAGTGTCTTCACAAGCAGGGACAGGAGCCTTAAGGCTGTTCTTAACTGCTCTGCTCAACAAGCGAAAAACGTTCTGACACATTTACAAGTTCATTTTTTAAAGGAAAGATATAAAACTGGAAAGCCTGAACATGGAAGCGATTTGCAATTGAACTGTTTTTTCCATTTTTTGATCAATCAATTACCTATTGAGTTATAAGCGAATTCGATCACGTGACAAACCCGTTTTTCGCCCGCTCTTGAGTGCTCTTTCTTCCTTCGCGCGGAAATTCGGTTCAAAATGCCCATTTTGGCACTATTTTCTGAAAGATCTATTGCATTTGCAAAAAAATGGAAAAAACAGCTCGATGACGTAGTGTCTGAACAGCAACACTAGCTAGTTTCATGCATTTTCGAACAAAAATACATTAAAACTTATGTCAGAAAATTGTCCTTTTGGATTTGAGAACACCCTTAAATGAATGTACTGGTGTTATCGCGAACGGAGGCAGTTGGGTTGCCATTTATTTAACGTTGCATAATTAACTCCAATGTTGCTGCAACTCATATGCAGTTGCAACCATAAAACAAATTTGGCGATTTATCACCAGCGCCCGGCTAACGGAAAAATACCCTAACCTTAATTTATTAATTTATAATTACGTTACCACACAATATTAAAATGTTGTGTACTGTCCTCTGTACATAATTTTAATAATTCTAACATGTCAGGAAGCAAATGAAAAAACGATTACGAAATGCCAACTTTACATACATGAACCAAGAAACAGTTCAACTTCACGATTTTTAATTGAGGGATGTTTCAGTAAATACAGTAATTGTGTACTCGCTTGTCAATCACTTTTTTGTTAAAACAAAATCTGTCACAAAACAGTACAATTTAACGCCAATAATCCGAGAGCAGTCGCGTCTATTTTCAGAATGCAATTGGTCGCGTTGCGTCTTTTCGCCGTCGGTCACCGCATACAGAAAATGGAAGACAATAAACAATTTTTATTTAATACTTGACAATTACATTTCATTGAAAATATAATTTTACTGTTTACTTAAATTATATATTTTTTCCCGAGCATTGGAATATTGAGAAAAGGCAAAACTGGACTGACATTAGTGATCGTCTCGCACACTTTTCCATGAATGTCAGTTTTGCTTGTAAATGTGTACTTGAAAATAAAACAGAGACGTCTTATTACTTCACTATGCTAGTGGAGAAACATTTAAGTTCAAATACATGGAATTTGCCCATTGTATTTGTAAGGGAAGATGGGTAGGAGAAGATAATTGATATGGGCGGCAAAAAGACTGACCCGTGACTATTACGGTTATAATGGAAACTCGTGATACCTTCCCTATTGGCAACTACAGGCCTGCACGTCACACGTCATGTATACTTTCTATTTTGTTTATTTTGTGGATGAGTCAATTTGGTTTTTTTAATGTAGGATACAATGGCTATTTCTCTTCTTTACTCTCACATTTTGAAAAGAAAAAATAATAAATCACAAGCCGAAAACAAAAATTTTGATTTTTCAGAATTTAGTGTCGAGAGTGATGTTTAGTGTGATGAGAAAAAAATATTTATATTATTATTATTATTATTATTATTATTATTACGAGGTGGAACCCGTCGAATTTCGACAAAGAAAAATGTTTAAGAAGAAACTCTTTCATTATTTGTAATAACCCTCATAGGCGTAGCGTGACCAGAAATTTTGGGGGGGCACCAAGACCGTGCGAAGTGCGCCCGGAGCGAATTTTCAATTTTGCGCCCCCCCCCCCCCCAAAAAAAAAAAGTCTTTCTATTTGTAATGGGTGTAATAAAATTGATAAAGTGCAAAAACATACAACAACAACAACAAAAAAACTATAATATTTATAATATGAATAAATATTTCCCGTTTATTTTGGAACTTTAAGTGTTTTAATTTTAATTTAGAAATTCAGAACAACTAAATAACGTAAGAGAAAATTGCACTTATTTGCTAGCGAGTTCATGATGTTTTGCGACGGGAAAAAAAGATGATGAAGAGTGAAAAAGAAATTTCCCGGAAAATGATCGGCGCCCAAAAACTGAATAAATAAACAAATAAAACCGTGGTTCGCAGCATAAATTTTGCGCCCGGGGCGACCGCTCCTTTAGCCCCCCCCCCCCCCCCCCCCCCTCTTTGCACAGCCCTGGGAGAAATACTAGAGGTATTCACGAGCTGCACTTTCCAGGCCGGCATGAAAATTAAAAGTTCCACCCGAGCACGGCCCGTTTATATTTTCACAGTTTACGGCCAGGCCCGGTTCGTAAATAAATCAGTGAAAACAAACCCGGCCCATGAACAAAATCAATTAAATCAGGCCTGTTCCGGCACGACTCAATTTCACAAAAATTCTGATTTTTCTTAACATGCAGGGCTGCCACTTGCTACTAAAATGCTGCTAAAAGTGATTATTTTCAGCATTCGGCGGCTATGCTGACTATTTTAGGCCGAAAACTGTTAAAAAGCGACTATTTCAAGAACGCAGTAGGCGACTTTTAGGTAGCTTTCATTACAAAAAGCTACCTATTGCAGCCGTTCGGAGGAAAGCGAATTCAAAAAATTTTGGTATATTTTCATCGATCATGACCCCCAGACCCCGAAACCACCCTCCGTTCAAAAGTTGATACATATATATATATATATATATATATATATATATCCATATATATATATATATATATATATATATCTGACCTTTGTCATACTGTAACTCTCGAATTTATGAACCGATTTGGATGTAATTCGGTATATACATAGTACATACCAATGTCTCGACCGAGTTCGTTGGCCAGCTTCATCCGCCATTTTGTTTCAAAATGGCGGCCATTTAAAATTTTCTTTAAAATTTAAAATTTGAAATTTGGTACCAAAGAATTGAAAATGGAAAAATATTTTTTTCTTATGTATTTGACCTTTATACAAAGATTCCGGAGCAGTTTTTGTTTCGTCCTATATCTTAAAAAATGGCTGAGTTATAGCATTTTGAATTTCTAGCGTGGCTGACATTTTGAAACGTCCTGAATTTTGTTACGCGATAAAAGGCGTATTTATGAACCGATTTGGATGTAACTTCGTTTGTACATAGTGCATACCAGTGTCTCGACCGAGTTCGTTGGCCAGCTTCATCCGCCATCTTGTTTAAAAATGGCAGCCATTTAAATTTTTAAGAAAAATTTAAATTTGAAATGTGGTACTAAAAAATTTAAAATTGAAAAAATATTATTTTCTTATGTATTTGACCTTGATACAAAGATTCGGGAGCAGTTTTTGTTTCGTCTATATCTTAAAAAATGGCTGAGTTATAGCATTTTGAATTTCTAGCGTGGCTGACATTTTGAAACGTCCTGATATTTGTCACGTGATAACAGGCGTATTTATGAACCGATTTGGATGTACCGTGGTGTGTGCATAATACATACCAATGTCTCGACCGAGTTCGTTGGCCAGCTTCATCCGAAATCTTGTTTCAAAATGGCGGCCATTTAAAAAAATTTAAAAAATTTAAAATTTAAAATGAGATACCAAAAAATTGGAAAATGAAAAAGATTTTTTTTTGTATGTGTTAGACCTTAATGCAAAGATTCCGGAACAGTTTTTGTTTCGTCTATATCTAAAAAAATGGCTGAGTTATAGCATTTTGAATTTCTATTGTGGCTGACATTTTAAAACGACCTGATTTTTGTCACGCGATAGCAAGCGTATTTATGAACCGATTTGGATGTTACTTGGTCTGTACATAGTACATACCAATGTCTCGACCGAGTTCGTTGGCCAGCTTCATTCGCTATCTTGTTTTAAAAGTGTTCCATTTAAAAAAAATTAAATTTAAAATTTAAAATGAGGTATTAAAAAATTGGAAAATGAAAAAGATTTTTTTATGTGTTTGTCCTTGATACAAAGATTCCGGAGCAGATTTTGTTTCTGAAAATTTGTTCTTTTGTTTATATCTTAAAAAATGGTTGAATTATAGTACTTTGAATTTCTGGTATGGCTGACATTTTGAAATGTTCTTGTATTTGTCAAGCGATAACACACATATTCGCCTATTTCCATGTAAGAAGGCATGTAGATAGTATACATCAACATCTCAGCCAAATATAAGTTACTTTAAATAAAAGCAGCTTCGATAAAGCTGACTAATTTCGCGAAATTCTCATTCATAATTATTTACTATTGATAAAAATTAGTAATGAATCTCCTATATTCGGTTTCCAATAATTGAGCTTCGTGTGTTTGAATAATATAAGTTGGCTTTTTTAAAATAAGGAATTTGAAAGCTACCTCTTCCTCCCGGCACTGGCCGGAAGGACTTTTTTCGGATTTCAACGAATATTTTTACTAAAATTATTTGGTCTTTTTCTTCAAAGCGCCTGTAAAGTCACCTTCTCAAATGAACTTTTTCAACGTTTGTTTGAGGAGATTCGGGATTTTTTCTGCGACGAATTCCAAAATTCGGGATCCCCCCCCCCCCCCCAATCCATTGACGAAAATACCTATTTATTTTCAAAATCTTTTATACTATCGTTGAAGGAGAATTTGCAATTTTTTTCCGCGATCCTTTGCCAAATTTTGCAGATTTTTTCTACGACAGATTGACGAAATTGATTTTTTTTTCCGCCACCGCTTGTCCAAATTCGCCATACATATTTTCTGCGACCGACTGATGGTAGTTACTATTTGTTTCAGAGATCTTTTGACGAAATTCACGATTCTTTTCCAGATCGTTTGTCAAAATTCGGGATTTTCTTTTCACGACCGACTTACAAAATTCGTGATTTTTTGCGCGATCATTTGGTTAAATTCCCATTTTTTTTTTTTTAAACAAAATTTGCGTTTTTTTTTTTTTTTTTAATCTATTTGACGAAATTTGTGATTTTTTTTCTTGTGATCGTTAGACGAAATTCGCAGTTTTTTGTCCATTCTTTTGATGAAATTTGCGATGATTTTCCGCGACCGAATGACAAAAATCGCCAGTTTCCGCGACCTTTGGTAAAATTCAAGATATTTTTACAGTTGTTTGAGGAGATTCGCGATTTTTTCCGTGACGAATTGCAAAATTCGCGATTTTTCCCCCAATCGATTGACGAAAATAGTTATTTCTTTTCGCCATCTTTAGCTACGATTGTTGAAGGAGATTTCGCAGTTTTTCCTATGACCTATTGGAAATGTTCCGATTTTTTGGGGGCGATCGTTTCGCGGTACTCACAATTTTTTTTCGTGATCCTTTGCCAAATTTCGCGTTTTTTTTTCCGGCGATCGTCTCACGGAACTCACGATTTTTTTTCCGCGATCCTTTGCCAAAATTCGCGAATTTTTCTGCGACAGATTGGCGAAATTTTTTTCCCGCCACCACTTGTCGAAATTCGCAATATATATATTTTCCGTGATCGATTGATGATATTCGCTATTTGTTTCAGATATCATTTAACGAAATTCGCGATTCTTTTCCACGATAGTTTGTCGAAATTCGAGGGATCTTCGAGGGATCGCAAAAAAAGCAAACTTCGTCTAGGCATCGCGAACAAAACACAAATTTCACCAAGGGATCTCAAATTTCATCAAAGAATCGCGGAAAAATGCGAATTTCGTCAAAGGATTGCGGAAAAACGTATAATTGGCGTCGGGAGGAAATTTCCATCCTTTTTCCTCCCTCTGCTGTAACTTTTTAGAAAATTTGCTGTGAATTTCAGATTTTTTTTCTTCTCAGAATCACCCCTGCTGTCTTTTTGTCCGCGACCATTTGACGAAATTTGCAGTTTTTTTCTCTTGATCGTTTGACGAAATTCGTGATATTTTGTATATTCTTTTGGCGAAATTTGTCCGTCACCGAATGACTAAAATCGCCATTGGTTTCCACAACCTTTGATAAAATTCAAGATATTTTTCCACTGACCTTTGAGGAGATTCGCAATTTTTTCCCCGACGAATTACCAAAATTCGCCTTTTTTCCCCGCCAATCGTTTTGTGGAATTCACGATTTTCTTTACACGATCCTTTGCCAATCGTTTCGTGGAATTCACGATTTTCTTTACACGATCCTTTGCCAATCGCTTCGTGGAATTCACGATTTTCTTTACACGATCATTTGCCAAATTTCGTGAATTTTTCTACGACCGGTTGACGAAAATGATATTCGGTATTTGTTTCGGGGATTTTTGACGAAATTCGCGATTCTTTCTTTTCTTTTGCCGACCGACTGATTAAGTTCTTGATTTTTTGCTTGCCTTTTTTGCGCGACTATTTGACCAAATTCGCGGGTGTAATTTTTTTCTGTTCGCGAAAGTTTGAGAAAATTTTTCGATTTTCTTTTCGTAATCTTTAGACGAAATTTACAAGTTTCTTTTCGTGGCCGATGGAAACTTTTTTTTTTTCCCTACAGCCAATTATTGATATTTGCGATTTTTTTTTTTTTCGTTACCGATTGGCAAAATTCGCGACTGTTTGATGAATTGATTTTGTGGAATTCTCGAAGAAAAGAAAATCGTGGCTTTCACGAAATTAAAAAAAAAAATCGCGTACGAATCATATGCCTGTGCAAGAAGTAAATTTGGAAGATTCCATGCAAATAAATATTTTTATATGCGGGATTTTCCTTTTTTGTGTGGGATTTGCGATATCCCACACGTTATTTCTAACTCTGCCCCTTAAATAATTTATTCTTTTTAAATTTTCTCGCTTGCATATTAATAGTTTTAAATGATTTTTTTTTTTTTTTTAGCTTAGAAAAGCTGAGGTTAAATTGTAACCGGGTTAGTATTTAGTTTTTCGATTTTGGTTGCAAATTATTTTTATAAAGTTACCTTCACTTTCGGTACCGGTTTCGAAACTTAAAAGTACAGCAACGCTAAAGATGAATCTAAACTATCCTAAGAACAAAAAATAATTTTAAAATATTAAAATGCTTAACCATATTAATAATTTTAAATGATTTTTCTTTTTGCTTAGAAAAGCTGAGGTTAAATTCTAACCAGGTTAGTGTTTACTTTTTCGATTTTGGTTGCAGATTATTTTTATAAAGTTACCTTCGCTTTCAGTGCCGGTTTCAAAACCTAAAAGTATAGCAACACTAAAGATCAATCTAAACTATCCTAAGATAAAAAAAAATAATTTTAAAATCCAAACGAGAAATTTCAAAAGAACGCTCCCGTAAGTTTATCATTAGCTTGCGAGTTTCTTTGTATTTCATATATATATATATATATATTGTGTGTGTGAATCGACAAACAAAATCTTCATTTGGCGCCCCCTTCGCCTTTGTTCTGGCACCTGGGGCACATGCTCCTCTGCACTACCACTAGTTTCGGCCCGGGCTATAGTCTTAAAAAAAAAAAAAAAAACATTAAAAAAAGGGGGTTACTATTCTATCTTGAATATATTTCAACCCTTAGTTTTTACTCGTTGACAGTTGCTCGACTCGCGCCCTTTGAGATCGGATCTGCATGTAAAAAAAGAATTTTAGTAAAAGGCATGGGCGACATTTTTCAGTTGTCACCTACCTAGAAATGGCAAAAGGACGAGAAATGTAATTTGGGAAGGTAAAAGCAGGGGCGGCTGATGGCGCCCTGGGTGAGGTTTTTTTTTTTATAACAGGCAGTTACCCAAGCTCCCTCCTCTCTCTAAGACTAGATTTGGTTGGTTGCAAAAAATAATTGCCCCAAAAGGAATGCGCCAAAAGTAATGCAAAAAATAGGTATGGTGATATGCATGCCAGATATGGTGATATGCATGCAAAAAAGTAATTATAAGAAAAAGAATGGGATTATTTATTTGCTGTCTTGTTTATTGTAGACGAATCTTTTTATCTATTTGACATTTTTAATGCACTGTACTAAGCTTTTCTTTTTGACTTTTCGGCTAGAAAATATTTTTACACAAATTTCACACGCACATATATATATTGTATAAAACAGCAAACCAAATTTTCCTCTGGCGCCCCCTGCGTGTGGCGCTCAGTACACATGCCCCCTCTGCCCCCCCCCCTAGTTTCGGCCCTGACTCCTTTTCCGGATTGTTTTTATTGTCCCGGACAATCATCCGACATCGCCCATAGCAAGAGGGGAAAAAAGTAGGGGCGGCTGATGGCGCCTTGGGTGAGTTTTTTTTTTTTTTTTTTTTTTTTTTTTTTTTTTTATCACAGGCAGTTGCCCAAGCTCCCTCCTCTCTCTAAGACTGGATTTGGTTGGTTGCAAAAAATAATTGCCCCAAAAAAGAATGCGCCAAAAGTAATGCAAAAAATAGGTATGGTGATATGCATGCCAGATATGGTGATATGCATGCAAGAAAAGTAATTATAAGAAAAAGAATGGGATTATTCATTTGCCGTCTTGTTTATTGTAGGCGAATCTTTTTATCTATTTGACATTTTCAATGCATTGTACTAAGCTTTTCTTTTTTACTTTTCGGCTAGAAAATATTTTTACACAAATTTTACACGCACATATATATATTGTATAAAACAGCAAACCAAATTTTCCTCTGGCGCCCCCTGCGTGTGGCGCTCAGTACACATGCCCCCTCTGCCCCCCCCCCCCTAGTTTCGGCCCTGACTCCTTCTCCGGATTGTTTTTATTGTCCCGGACAATCATCCGACATCGCCCATAGCAAGACGGGAAAAAAGAAAGCTCAACGCTGCTTAGGGAGAGAGATAAAAAAAATAAAACAGCCTTCATGGAATATTTTCAACAGAAAAGTCAGAGTCAAACAAAATCTTCATTTGGCGCCCCCGTCGGGTTTCGTTCTGGCGTCCGGGGCACACGACCCCCTCTGCACCCCCTCCCCCCCAGGGAATCGGTTGGCGTTTGACAATTATCGGTGAGGGACAGTTTTACACAGAAGAGAGGAGTAGATACTGACCTATTGACCTTGGAAAATGTTAGTGATTCTCCTATTTGCAGTCTTCTATTATAGATGAATATTTTTATATATTTGTACATTTTAATGCATTTGGTTCAGTTTTCCTTTTGGATTTTCCTGCTGCAAGACATTTTTATGCAAATTCGATATATATATACATATACATTTTTGTATGTAAAGACAAAAAAAATTCTTCATTTGGCGCCCCCTAGAATTTCTGTTCTGGCGCCCGGGGTACAGAAGGTTGGGGGGGCACGTGCCCCCCCGTGCCCCCCCCGACGCTACGCCTATGATAACCCTACAAAATTAGTTACAATAAAAAATTCATTTTATATTGTATTAGTCTAACTCTCAAGCAAATATTTTTTTAACCTAAAGGTCACTGCTCTTCTATAAAGACTCTCTAAGATTTTGTAAAACTTTGAGTTTAATTAGTGTGTGATTTCAATTGCGTTATTTTTAAATGGGAAGCATTTCCACCTGTGAATAATTTCAAAGCCGCTAGAGTGAAAATGATTCACTTCTACAAAACATATTTCAGTTTTAAGACATAATACACGTTTTTATTTTATATCAAATGACGTCATTTGCATCCGCTGAAGAATTACACATTTACGATGCAGTCTTAAACAAAATCCATCGAAAAGTATGCATATGAAGTCACTATCGCGGAATAATACACAAACCCAGGAAAAACCGATGTCGTAATATCGACAAGAAAAAAGAAAAAAAAAAAAAAAAGAAAAGAAAAAGAAAAAAAAATTGGCTATCTAATGATTTATATGCCTTCCCTTATTTGTAACATTAATTTGTAACATTAAAGTTTTTTTCTTCTCTTTTTAATATTCACGTGAAAATACTTTTGTTGTTAGAAAGGAAAAATTATTATTTGCGCTGTCTTAGAATTGGCAATAATAGTTTGAAAGATCATCTCGAAATAGGAAATAAATTTCTCGTGTAGGAGAAACTGTCCTAAACTGACAAACAATAAGGAAAAAATGCTTCTATTCACACAATTGTTTTCTCGCGATCTTTCTTTTAACTCACAATTATGTTTGTGTGTGGCAGTCAAATCTTGTGACTCGTTTTTCACCCACTCAGTGTTGACAGAGAGCTTTGAAATTTTGAATATTTGTGTATTCCTGAGGGCAATACATGAATTGGACATTAATTTTTTAAAATTCGATCGCTAAGGGGGCGACGGAGAGGGGGCAACTGTTGATTTCCTATGGAGAAATCAGTATCAGCTTCAACAATGAGTAACTGTTGAAAAATACTAATGACAAGGTTACCACCATAGCGCCAAATTTTTACCAACTTGGCGAGGTATCGCCGAATTTGGCGACAAAAATAAGTTTCCATATATGAAGCCAACTTGGTGATATTTAGCTAATTTGGCGAAATTCCCAATTTTACTTTTGAGTGCATTTAAAAAACATTTTTTTCTTCTACATTTTTGTCAATTTTAATGAAAGCATGTTTTTAAAAAATCTTTTTTTACATTTATACTTATTTACAGACTAACTTTGCGAAGTATACAAAATGCAATGGTGCCTTTTAAAAAGCAACAAAGGAAGTCACACCGTCATAATAATGATTTATATAAAATGCTGCATTATGTCATTTTATCTACGGTGCTGTCCTAAAACGACACACGTTGCTATTAATTTTACTTGCATATATCACAAATATTTTTTTTTTCACACCAAGAAACACAGGCACATTCACTATGTGTTCCCACTTTGAACACTAAACACATTTTATGCACTTCTTCGGTTTTGAATGACTGAATAAATCATTGCAATAAAGACTGGCTTCATTAGGATCATCGGCAGAAAAATCCATGTATTTGTCGTCAGTATTGGATGTAACAAAGAGAATTTTCTCCTTAGCCTGTAGTGCTGCGCGACTTGACCGTGAATTATGTTTCTCGGTAGCTTTTGCCTTCGCTTCGGCAATACTAGGTCTGCTAATCAGAACTTTTGCACCTTCATGCTTCCGCTTTTTAGAGGATGAAGTAACATGAGGCGCACAAGGAAGTGGAGATTCATCAAGTGGCCTGATAAATGAAGATGATGAACTTGAAGATGCTGCCTGTTGAAAAGATACACACGTCTTCGAAATATCGGAAACAGATGTTGTTGGCGCTGGAATTTGAGGAGGCGAGATTGAAACTGCGAAAAATGACGGATTAGGTCTAGATAGGCTGTTATCTGTAGAACATGTGTTGCTGTCGTTGCTTTCCATATTTTCCAGTGGACTTCTTGTCACAACTGAAGCACAATTAACATGATCGGGAAAGACGTCTGAGTTCATGGGATTGATTCCGTTTTTCAAAAACAGGCATGCCATTTTATTTACAATCGCCATGTTGTACATATAGAGGCAGTATTCGAAAATACATGCATTTATAAATCTTTGCATGTACGGAAAATAATCTAAAAAGAAATATGTACTCCAGAGTTTCCCCCAGGTTTAAAAAAGGGCAGGGTGATGCTTGTGGGAAAAGGGCAGGCACTTTTGGATTCCGAAGGGCATGTTTTGGATTCTTAAGGGCATTTCTTGAAATTTTTAAAGGCATTCTTTTGATTTTTAAAACTACTTTTTAATATTTAATAGACAGAACACTATTTTAAAGACAGCAATGAGTCAATTTTTACTATGCAAGTAATTTTTTTAATAAACAAAGGAGTAAAGGCACTTTTTTCAGGTGGGAGCAACAAGGGAGCTAATTTTTTAAATGAGGGGCAAGAAGTGTGCTATTTTGTAAACCTAAGGGCAGGCAGGGTGCAGCACCCTCCTGAAACTGTCTGGGGGAAACTCTGTGTACTCACCTTATACTTCAGATATGTAATAACTGAAATGAAACAGACGAAAAATAGTCACAAGAAATTTCTGACGAAGGTTTAAACAGTTTCTTTGTAAACAATGAAAAATACAAACTTGAAACATACGCCATTAAATGCTTATCGTTGCTGATCGATTCCGCAACATAACTGCGTATCTAAGTGTTGGCCTCTAAGGGCAATATTAAGAAACATAGGGTATGTCATTTTACCTAAGTATACCTTTTTGGGACAGTTTCTCCTAAATATATTTTTAGCAATAATATCATTGTAACTTCCTCCATTTATTGCTTTTAACACATATTAATGAATTTGTTATTTTAAAGTTTTCTTTCTTTTTTAATATTCACGTGTAAATACAATTTTCATTATTTTCCTGCTTTTAACACGTAGTCATTTAATTCTTATTTTAAAGTTTATTTCTGTTTTCAGATAACTGTTATGAAATGTTACAACAGTATTTAATCCGTTCCCGTCTAATCAAACCAAAATATCACTACTAGAAGTAGAATTATTAATCTATTTCATTGTTAAATATGGCAGTTTAGAATTAGTTAGCTGCTATTGATATCAAGACGATATTGATTCCAATTAGAGCGTAAGTTCCTTTTTTGTGAAATTTTCGGTACTTATTTTTTATTGCGATCTTGGCGCAATTAGAGCTTAAGAGCCTACTCTAATCATGCGAAGGCACTTGCAAGCCAATGTTGAATCAACGACAGTGTTCTTTACAAATTTTTTCGATTGCATTTCAATATTTTTAAGTGTTTTTTATTATTTTGTTTTCACAGGATATTTGAGGTTGAGTTTATTTATATTTTTCCGATTTTGGTCCCAGATTTTTTTTGCTGGCGATGCTTTCAATTTCGGAACCGGTTCCGAAATCGGATAGTGTCTGTGAAAAATTTTCTTCTCTCATCAAGACCACTATAAAAAAGAAGTACCGAATAACCCCAGTATATGGATTTATTTCGATTTATCAAGTCTTAAATAATCGTTAAATGTTAATAATTATATGTAAACAAATCGTACTTTAATCGTAATATAAGATATCATTTTTATTGTTTCTTTTTTAGGATATTCAGAATTGTATTTGGTGATACTTGAATGGCTTCAGATAAGATATTGTCAATTACAACTTTACTTGAAGAAATCAAGAATAAATCTGAATATTGCCTGAAATGCAATGAGCAAACTCGAGCATTAATCGACAAAATATCCGAAGATATAAAAGGTAATTGCCCTGTCAATGAAACTTGTGACTATGAAAACCGCAGTAAAACAAATAGCGAAAATCTAGGTGGTAAAGGGTACGAAGAATTTGATTATTTGGAAAATTTTCTTCTAGAGAAAATTCAAGAAAACGCTAAACTTAAAACGCTGAACGAAAGACTTTTACGGTGCAGCCGAGAGAAAGCTCACAAAATTAATGAGCTTTCCCGAAAAGTATCCCTTCAGATTCAGCGAAATTCAAAGTTCGGTGAAGTGTCTACGTACAAGGATAAAATTGGCAAATACAATGTAGAGATCCAAAAATTGAAAAAGCAGCTTGCCATAGAAACAGGGAAACTTCGCAATGAAAAAACTAAAGCTGCAAGATTGAAAAAGAGTAATATATCTTTGAACAGCGGACAAAAAAATTCACCTGAAATTTCTAAAAAAGCTTCATCGGTGACGAAAATAACGAAACACAGTCGGCTAACAAGGCGTTCTCTTGAAGATTTGGATGAAGTATTTATTGAAAAGACTCTTTTTATGATAAGGCTGAATGAAGAACCGAATATAAATGACGAAATGTTTGATGAACCAGAAAATTTAGATTCTGATGCAGATGAAGAGTTGTCTGGTGGAATGTTTCAGGAATCGTCTGAAGAACTGTTGAAGGAAACCTACTGGTGCAGACATTGAAGTTTCATCGTAAAAAAATATGTAAACAATAATTTCTTTTTTATTGAGTAATCTGCAAAAATTGACCATATTTTATTTAATATCATAAAGTTGGACAATATAGTATTACAGAAAGTTATTGTAAACAGTTCTTTTCTGATTTTATCTCTCCAAGAATGATTTTAATTAAAACATAATTTTCCAACAATAGCATAATGGAAACTATATTGATAAGCACATTAAATCCATTAATTCTTACTGAAATATTGTTTGTAATCAGCGACATACATACTATTTTTATAAAAGAAAAATTATAAAATGAAATAAAATAATTTTTAACTAATTTTATTTTGTGTCCGTTTTGCATACATAAATGACTTACCATGACTTACCTATGATATTTTCCTGTAGTTACCTTTTCCTGTTGACATAATTGAAGAGTTTAGTAAAAGAACATGTTATGTCGCATTGTTTTATTTTATTGACTAGCAGGCTATGCCCGCTGCGCTGGTCAATATTTCCAAATGAACCTTGGATTAAACTAAATGGTGAATTTGAACTTGTATTTTAAACAATATGGATCTTCAGCTTGACCTTGCACATTACTGAAAACGATGCGAACGCCATTGCGATATAATGTTATCTTAAGCGTTGGACAAAATTTAGCAATTAAGAAGTAATTGTTTTAGTTGATTATAAACAGCGCACTTATGGTCGGGTAATGAGACCGTTATGACAACAGGAATTAATACCTCTGTAACTAATCAACCTATAATGAAATCGTATATACTAACACCATTCCTAAAAGTCATGCAACAGGGCCACTTGTAACAAAATATGTTCTGTAGATTTTTTTAAAAAGGCTAAACTTTCATAATCAGGTTCACTTAATTTTTGAACTTTTACTGTTGCTCTATAACTAAGTACCCTTGAACAATATGTATACACTAAAACCTTTCCAAAATTATTACCTAACTAATTGTGGTATATCCTACGAAATTATTATAAACAATCGGAATGAAATACAAATTTCCGTTGTAAATATATAGTAGATGATGATGATGCGATTTTGTGTAATAGAATTCATAGTAAAGTTTTCGCTTCAAACAAAAACGATGCTTTCAACATTAAAGCTAATACACCAATATGTGAAGTATCCGATTATGGAAGGTTAACTTGAATTCTCATGAGTAACTACTCAAAGAAAAATGAATATGTGGCTTTTATATACTTTTATGTCAGCCGTGCGCAGGCAATAAATCAATAAAGATTGTTTTCATAGCATATTCTTATTTTATTATTTTCATTTAAAACACAAACCTTTCACTCATTTAATTTAAAATGCATGCCTTATACTAATTTCATTTAAAAAACTGAAAAGGTAAACAATAACAGGAAATAATGCCATAATTAAAAGCAAAAAAATATTTTAAATTTACATACGCAAAATGTAACTACTGCTACTGGGAATTTAAAAAATGCTATCAGCGAGATGTGCGCACGGTTGTTATAAATGTACCCATTTTTTCTTCTTATCGAGGAGCAATTTATAAATCGCACAATATTATTCCAATTCCAATTTCTTTCATTGAGGAACCTATGACCGGAAAAAATGGAAAAAGACTCTTGTAGATTCTTCGGATGACGGCATCTGACGCCATAAACCGAGTTTATATATATGAAAATAATTTTTAAGTCGTTACAAACATTGCTTTCATACTTAAATATTTTCATTGGTACTACTTGTTATCCCGTCGACCAATTTCGCCAAATTATATAAATCGCCAAACCATTCGCCAAATTATATAAATTGACATAATCTTTATTTTAAATAACGAAATAACAAATAATAGTATAACATTAATAAAAATACAAATAAAACGTCGAAATTAAAATCACTTGATGACGTAAACACGTGTAGTTTGTTTAAATTCAAGTGAATTTGATATTTACGATTAACCATTATTGGCATTTAATCTTATAGTTTGACGATAGATTTTTGGCCAACGGAATATCTAAGTAGTGACTTTTCCATTTTTGTTTTATAACGCTAAATTCTCAGTATTTTTTTCCCTTTTATTTTACATAAAATCACTATTTTTTTTTTTTTTAATTAAGATGCTTGCATTTTTATTTCAAACTCATAGAGCCGTTTTTATTTTTTAGACAAAAGGGTTGATTTGAATTTTTTCCGTTCCTAGAGTAACGGATGTAATGATAGATATTTTGAGGTTTAGATGCCAAAGACACCGCCAAATTAGAAAAATACGAAATGTGTCATGAACTGTTGGACTTATAAAAATTTATTTGGTAGCATTCGATTCAGCATGCAAAACTACATTAAAATATGCTATCATTTGACGCATAATTTTGATATTCGATTTTTTTCCCCTCCCCGTGCAAAAACCACTAGGGGTGACACTCTAGAAAATCCTTTCTTAGTAGAAGTTTATGTCATAAGAAGTATTTTTACGACGATTTTCAAGATTTTAGGTTCAGTAGTTTGCGCTGTGCGTTAATTAGTCCCCTAATCCAGACTTTATTTTATATACTATATTAGATATGCGATTTTGCGGTGAATCGATGATCGAAAATTAGTCCAATATCATTTGAAATATTACATAACAGAGGAGAAACTACGAAGAAAGACGAAGAAGAAATGACGAATTACAAAAGACTTGTAATTTTTTTTTTCAAAATGTTGAATTTTTCCATAGTAATAACGTATTAAAACATAAATTTCCTTAAAAATTATCTTTATTTCCTGGATTTCGAATCTGTGAATTTTCCTATAAATGAAATTGGCGAAATGACTTGAGAAAATAGATAATATTTGCTTAAATAAAATGGGTAATATTCGTTGATCTGAGTTCGAGTTTATAAATATCACATGCTTTCGGAATTACGGCGAAAAACATTTTAAAAAGTATGAAATTATTTTACAATATGTATGTGTGGCAGAAATTCACACTGAAATTTAAGTATTCGATTCCATTTTTAGAATATTAACTGATATCTATATAAGTTACAATTGAATATGAAAATGTACTCAAAGTGATCTCTTTCACCTAAAAAAACACACCATTTGTGAGAACATCCTCAAGCTAATGTCACGCTTATGCATTTTTGGCTTAAAATCATATTGTTTGGCGACAAAAGAAAAATAAAAAATTTTAAAGAAACAAATAGTAGTTACACATGTGACTCACAATTACATCTGCTTGTTTCTTCTATAAGTCACGTGACGGGACAATTAGATATAAAAAAAAGAAAAGAACAGAACAGAAAGAAAATGTCGTTAAAATTTCATCTAATCAAATTTTCAGATTCGTTTCCATATCTAACGCAAGCGATAAAGAGCCAAATATTGCGTATCAAGTGTAATATTTCTTATTAAATTAATTTTTAAGCATTACAAATATTTCTTTCAGGTTTTGATTAAATGTTTCCGTTTTTTAATATTATCACTCATTAAAACGGATTTTCTTCTTCTTTTTTTCTTTTTTTTTCATTTAAATAAAATTAGTAACAGTTTTTCTTTTATTTTTCGAGGTTTAATAGCCGTTTCAATTTTTTTTATCAACGATGAATTTCGCCAAGAAATAAAATGGTAACCTTAAATGCCCAAAATAACAGAATTTTCCGTCATAATTCTAAAACTAATATAGGTAGAATAATGTGTTATAGCTTAAAAAACCTTCCCTGAAACAATACCTATCTAACGGTATACGATAAACCCATGCAGTAGAACTCGAAATCTAGGCGTTCGGAACGAAATTTCCGTTTGGATTTTATATATATAATAGATAATAGAATAAATAATAGATTTTATATATATATAATAAAATAGATAATAGATTATGTGTTATGAACTATCTCAAAGTTTAAAACAGATCGCATTGTTAGATTTCCTAATTTTAACAATATCGCGTCATGTTAGTTCCACATTCCACCACCAGGGAGCGCACTCTATTCTTAACGAAAGCGTATCTGAACGAAACTCCTTCATGCAACCTTTCCGTAGATACATGAATCGGGAGGGTGGCGGTCTTAACCAATAATTTAAGATAATTGCTGAAATTACTACGAAAAATATTTTAAAGGGGCTCTACGCGGGCCCCTAATAGAGTTAGAGGAAATCGGAAGACGGCAAAATAATCGCGGGGAAAAGTTTGCTTGGGTGCTTCGGAGCTACTTTTGGCGCGAGATCTAAGCTCTACGACCAATAGGAGCCCAGATATTTAAGGAAATATGAAGTAACAAAGTCCAAAATAATAGAATTTTCCGTAATAATTCTATAACTAAGCTAGGTAGAATGATGTGTTATAGCTTAAAACCTTCCCTGGGACGATAACTATCTAACGGTATAAGTTCCGTAAAAATCCATGCGGTAGAACTCGAAATCTCGGCGTTCGGAACGAAATTTCCGTTTGGATTTTATATATATAATAGATAGAAGATGAAGATGGTGTGAGGTATTCTATCACATGGCAAAGTTCAAATAGTACTTAAGTTCTAAATTAATGACGAAAAAAGCTGGTATGAAACGATAAGGTCAAAAAGAAGTTCTAGCATCAAAAATTTAGAAATGCGCATTTCTTTTTTTTTTTCTTTTCTTTTTAAAGTGCGTTTCAAGAAGGTCATTTTTACCTTACTTAGATTCTAATTTGTCTTGAAGATCTGATATAATATTTATTAATATTTAATATTTAATAATATTAATATATTTTTTTTAAACATTAAATGGTACTAAGATTTCCTTTGAGTGTTTAGCACCATCTGCTGACATACTAAACGCATACTACGAAAAAGAAAAAAAAACAACAAAATTTACAACAAAAAAGCTTTTACTTCAAATTTCTCGAAATTTAATTTTTGTTACATGACATGTTCTTCCATTGAAATTTTCATTTAGGGTAGCCTGGAGTAATTTTCAGACAGAGGAATCAGGGTTTTTTAACAGACAGCAGTAATACAGTAATCTGAATCTAGCCAAAACAGTTTTATTTTTGGTTAAATCAATTATTTTTCTACTTCAATTGGTATTTTCTTAGTAACTAACAGCTTACTCTGTCTTGCACAAAATTGGTTTCCTAAATGTTATAAAAAATTACTATTTAAGTTTTTTGCTTCACTGATTTCAAAGGCAAATTATCCCGGCATAGCAACACTAGCACAAGTGCCACTTGTGTTTGGATACTAGGGTGTGTTATCTTTCTGCAAACAAAGAGGTAACATTATTTGGATGTCCATCTGGGAGAAAATTGAATTTAAACAAAAATGTAGCTTTTCAGAAACACCGAGGTAATTATCAGACAGCCTTCAGGTAATTTACAGTCGCTAAAATGTTTTACAAAATATGTTTCGAGTGGTCCTAAATGGTAAATTAATTGTTTGTGAGCGGGGTGTTCCATATTAAAATATAAATTTCAAAGGCCATCTGTAAGTTAAAATGAAAAAAACGGGTAGAGTTTGGCCTAAAATATTATTTATATCTGTTTTCAGAAGATTGTTTTTGAAATTGGATATAATTAAGATTTTATCTGAAATGTTACGGAGTAATTTCATTTTAACTGGTAAATTGAGATATTTTGTAAATTATTTTTAACAGTAAATGAATGTGTTTTATGTTTCTTTTCTTTCAGAACTAGGGGGCTCGGCCCCCTATGAGCTACGCTCGCCAACCCCCGTCCAGACATCGTAGACTCTAAATGCACGCTAATTTGATCGGCTTTAAAAAGATTTCGAAAGATTGAATTATAATTTAAAAAACAGTGGCGATCTCTCTATAAACGGATTTCTATTCATTTCTCTTTGATTGGGGAATTTTAACGCCAAATCCATTGCGGTACTACTTGATTATCCCGTCGACCAATTTCGCCAAATTATATAAATCGCCAAATTATACAAATTGACATAATTTTTATTTTAAATAACGAAAAAACAAATAAATTAGTACAACATTAATAAAAATACAAATAAAACAACATTTCAAAATAAGCTAATATAAAAGGAATTAAGTAAAGAGAGTCTTTGTCTCCTGGTATTTTTTAACAAAGTGAAAAGAAAGTTCTTTTAAATGAGACATTTTAAATTAATCGTTTTTAATCTGACGTAATTTTGACCAAACTATTCTTTCTCTTTTTAATATTCACGTGAAAATACTTGTGTTAGAAATTAAATATTATTTGCGCTTTCCTAACAAAAATTAGTTGAAAAGTATCCTCTTAAAATATCAATGTCTAGCGCAATTTCTAAATTTAAACCGTTTTGCAATATTATTTTGTGTTCATTTTATGTAATAACTGCAAAGTGACGTAAATATGACGTAATTTCTCCTATTTAAGGCTTCTAACGCATGTTAATAAATTTATTGCTTTACAAATTCCTTTCTCTCTTAAAATTCACGTGTAATTATAGTTTTTATGGCATAATTTTTAATAAGTTCATGCTTTTTGTACATAATTATTTAATTCTAATTCCAAATGTTTTTTTCTGTTTATAATAGTCACGTTTAAATAAATTTTTAATTTATTTACACGTATAAATATATATATATATTTTTTTTTTTGAAGCAAACATTATTGCTTCCGCTGTTTATACAGTTGGCAACAGTTTAAATTAATATCACTTTCTAAAATCTGTTAAAAATATCTCTAGAAATGCTGAAAATCTGAATTTAAAATAGAAATAAAACCTCAAAAAATGAGTCAAAATAAAAAAATTAATGCAATCTGCACTCCGGCAAATTCTAACGCATAAAATGATCTAAAAATGATTAAATTCCTATGACCAGTTTTTGCTCCTATAAAACTTTTTTACTGGAACGATTTTGTCCAACTTTAGCATTAAATATCTCTTAAAATAATTCTTCGATCTGAAAACTGTCTGGATCAGCGTGTTTATCAAACATTTCTGTATAATACTACCGATTTTCATATTTTTATATGCATTATTTTTCTTAATATTAACGAAGAAAGACCTCCGGTCACAAAAAATTCAAAACCGGCGGCGGCGGCGGCGGTGACAGCGGTAGTTACTTTTTTTTAGAATAGAGAGACTGTTTAGAATATCTGAATTTTTTTTTACTAATTTACATAAATTTATGTAAAACAGATGTAGCTTCTGTTGCTAAACTATTTATGCGAAAAAGTACCAAAAGCATACTTCTATTTGCGAAAATAAAAATGGATTTAAAGTGTACAGTTACAATTGCGTTTTCATGTCTTTTTCTTGTATTCGGAATGGTCTAATAAATATCCCACTTTTTGTCATAGCATTTTACAATAATGTTACAATGTCTTAATTACCGTAGTTGGTGTTCATATCAGACCTTTAAATAGCTATTAGGAAATTACCCCAAACCACACCGCAATTTTTAGACAGATTTTAATTTTTTTTTATTCTTACTAGGGGGCTCTGCCCCCTACGAGCTACGCTCGTCAACCCCCGTTCAGACACCGTAGACTCTTAACAGCACGCTAATTTGACCCCCTTTTAAAAGATTTCGGAAGATTGAATTATAATTTGAATCTGACAATTATAATCTGACGTAATTTTCACCAAACTTTTCTTTCTCTTTTTAATATTCACGTCAAAATACTTTTGTTAGAAATGAAATATGATCATCTTAAAATGTCAAGTAAATGTCTCGCGCAATTTTTAAATTAAAACTGTTTTGCAATATTATTTTTTGTTCATTTTACGTAATAAGTGTAATATGACGTAAATTCTTCTATTTAGGACTTCTAACGCATGTTACTGAATTTATTATTTTACAATATTCTTTCTCATTTAAAATTCACGCGTAACCATAGTTTTTATGACGTAATTTGCAATGAGTTCCTGCTTTTTATATTTTTTGTTTATAATAGTCACGTGTAAAATAAATTTTTAATTTGAAGCAAACATTATCGGTTGCGCTTTTTATACAGTTGGCAACAGTTTAAATTAATACAATTTTCTAAAATTTGTAAAAAATATCTCTCGAAATGCTGAAAATTTGAATTTAAAATAGAAATAAAACCTCGAAAAATTATTCAAATTAAAAAACTAACTGCAATCTGCACACCGGGAAATTCTGACGCATAAAATGATCTAAAAATGATTAAATTCCTATGTACAGTTTTTGCTCCTATAAAACTTTTTTAATGGAACGATTTTGTCCAACTTTGGCATTAAATATCTCTTAAAATAATTCTTCGATTTAAAAACTGTCTGCATCAGCGTGTTTATCAAACATTTTTCTATAATACTACCGATTTTCATATTTTTGTATGCAACAGTTTTTTTAATATTAACGAAGAAAGACCTCCGGTCACAAAAAATTCAAAACCGGCGGCGGCGGCGGCGGCGGCGGCGGTGACAGCGGTAGTTACTTTTTTTTAGAATAGAGAGATTAATGCTAATTATCGAAAAATGCTACAGAATAATTACCTTTCATGATTTTATCAAGAAAAAGTCAAAAAAAAAAAAGTCATCAATTCCGGAGTAATTACAAAATTTTAGTTTTTGTCTGAAAATTACCCCAGATAACCTTCTTTTAATTATTCTAATATAGTAGAAGTTACTCACCAACAACTGAATATGAATTAAATTTATCACGAAGTTATAGTGATCACTTCCATAATGAAAGGCATAGTAGAATAGCGCCCCATGTTGGCATTTAATATTAATACTGGAAGAATAAATATATTTTCAATAGATAACCTCAAATATAAAAAGAGCTGGAACCATAAGGATTTTGAGACCTTTCCCCCACTTCCGAGAGGGTATAATTTTTTTCTTCTCTTTTGTAAGATATTTTTATTGCTTTAATATAAAATTTAAGATGTATATTTATTACTTCTTTGATTAATTTTTGTTTGAAAATTGTTGAAATATATTATGCCAGATCGGAAACAAAGGGTTTTTTTTCTTTTTTTTTTAAAGCAAATTTTAATGCATTTCAATTACATCAAAATAAGGAATGTTCCCTGTTATCGCTGATCAATAGCTAATAGTTACATCGTTAAATTTAGCGGTGTACTTCCAACTGTATTTTTAAAAAATATTATTCTTCATATCTTAGAAGTCATTTAAATAAAAGTTGTTATTTTCGTAAAAAGATCCCCAAATCCTATAAGTTATATTTAATAAAACATTTTCCATGCTCTAACAAATGAAAAAGAATTGTATAGTCTAAAATTGCCGAGTGATGATGCTTGGTATTTTATGAATTTCCAGCATTGTGTGGCCCAATTTTTGTATTAAGAAACATTAAAATTCCTAAAATTATAAATATCACAATTCCAGAAGTTTCGGTCGTGCAAAAATTTGTCTCACTTGTTATAGCATGGATAATGTTTTTCTAAATATGTTATAGGACGCAAAGGACCTAATCAAAATTTAAATTTTGGAACTTTTTTCTAAAATAAAAAAGGTCTTTAAGGTGATGAAGAACAGCATTTGAAATATTTTTTTAATTTGAAGCATTTTAAATTTAATGATTTAGGAATTTGCTCTTGGTCAGCGATGGACGCCCAACATATTTTATAACTAATATTGTTTTGGTGACTGTATATTTTAAATGAAATTACTCGTCGCAATGCGAACAAGAACTATAAGCATCATAAAAGATGAAAACTTATGATAAAAATTATGATAAAAATTATGATAAAAGTTATTAAAACGTTTGAAATGCTTCGGAAGAAAAAAATCTCATACAAAAGAAAGACGATGAGGGTTTTATTACTTCAGAAACTTGCAAAAATAATAAATTTGTAGGATATCATAAATGTTTTAGAGAGCTCGGGAACATGCTTTTTAAAAACAAAGTAACGAATTAAAAAAAAAAAATGGTAGGCTACTGAATTCTGAACATTTAAAACTAAGTTGTAGTCAGTTAGAAGTAATACTTCCATGGAAAGCAGCTTAAGAACTATTATTTATATTTAGTGACACTTATAATTAATATCAATGATCTTCGAGGGATTTTTTGCTATATTTTAGATATTTTTATGAAACTACAGTTTTTGAAAGTATACAAAAGGTTAAACCTATTGTCAGAATTACTGCAAATTCAGCAGAAATTGAAAAGGTGTTTTCAAAAATAAACATAGTATGAACAGAGAAGAGAAGTCGACTAACTATTTCTAATGTATCAAACATAATGGTAATTAGTCTGGTCTAAAAACCTCTAAAACAATGGATTATCTAGTTTTTTCTACATTCTTTATTGTTTTATTTCAGTATAAACTATATGAAATAATATACTACCTTTATGAATATCTTTTTAAACTTTTCAGCTTCATAAATATAAAGTTATTTTCAGTAGAGGATACCCAAAATATTTCGAATTTATTTTTGCTGGCTTCAACCAGAAAATGTATAGTGTTCTGATGCATTTCACCGGCAATTGTTATCCATGGGCAGTTATTGTATGAAAAGTTTTTAAAAGAAGTTTTTAAGCTGGGTTAAATTTTATCATTGATGCACAATTTCAAACATATCTTCTTCGCGTGCACATTATTGTTACTGCAAAAATAATTTTAGAGTCAATTGGGACTAATTATAGAAGACGACATTGACGAATAGAGTAGGTGGGGGTAAAGATACGCACGCGGTAAAGATACACACTGGCTGATTTAATATGAAGAAACATTTCTACAATCATGACCGCTAGGTGGTAATTTGGTCTCAAGTATAGTAGTTATGTGTTCAAACCTTGTGAAAAAAAGTAACACTCCGTGCCAAGAAAATGAGGTAAGTTTAAATTTTCGCATTTTGATCTAATATTTTTAAAATTTCACTTTATTGTTTAGCTGACAATACTTCGAATTTTTGCAAATCCAAAAATTCAGTGGAGAACGGAAACTCTCTAGCTTCTAAATGCCGTATAGTTTACCTTGATCGCATTTGTTTAAACTTTTCGGTAGCCGGTTAAGTAAAATACTGCAGAATGGGGTAAAAGTACGCATCCGTCTTGGGGCAAAGATACGCACACGTTTAAGATTCGGGACTTTGTCCTATCGTTCTAGCTAGATCCACAATTACATTGTGGAAAGTTTTATTTTTTATATTGTATAAAATATAATAGCTACTTAACTAATATAAGCTAGTTAACTACCTTTTCCTTTTTCTAGTTAAGTTTTTTCAATATAGAACTTAGGTATCTACCTACCTACTTTTCAAAATCAATATTCTTGTTTCATAAAACGATTTTGTTTTAAGTCTTAGTCCTTAACTCCTGTTAACGGTCTCACAGACCGCTGCTATATTCAGTTTTCATAGCTTAACTTATAATTTTCAGTTTAACTATTGATGTTAGTTTAATTTTGATTCGTTTTGTTGGTTGGTTGTGTTTATGACGGGCAATTATCAGCACGAGGGATATAGGACCTAAGGGGGGAGGGAGTGTCCTCCGTGGGGTCTTTCTAAGGGAACCTAACCCGCATTTACGCTTGAAAAACCAAGGTTCGAAGAAAACCACGAAAACTCCGAACGATTAGGCCGACGGGTGCGATTGGGATCAAACCCAGCACCTCCCGTCTACCAGCTTCGAGAGCAGAACCTCTCGGCCACTGGTAAGGGCCTTGATTCGTTTGGAAACAGTAGTATTGCTAAAGACTTCTAAATGAGGATAATTTTTATTATAATAGGCCTTTACATAAAGTTTAGCGCAAAAATAGTATCTTATGAGTCAGTCAACCCTTTTACATTCATTCTACGATCAAGGGGTCTTTGGGACCGCTCACAGTATTTATGCAACAATTTTTGTGACAGTAGTTAGAGGTTAACTGCAATTTGCGATCTCGCAGACCGCTGTTTTTTCTCTTTTTTTTCATGGTTTAACTTACAATTTTCAGTTTAACTATAAATACTAGTGAAATTTACTAATACTTTTGCATAACTCATTAATTTTATTGGAAATGTGTCAAAAATACGCACTGCGAATCTTTGCTTCACCACTACCTACTTTTACCCCAACCGATGGGGCAAAGATACGCAGAGTAAGGTTTTTTAAAAATTGTAAATTCTCACTGAATTATAATTTGGCAGAATGTCGGTTGATGGTGGCACTTGCCTAAGGTTCTAATCTACAATTTTAATCATTCATTACATATGTTTAGTCCAATGTGTGCGTTAAAAATTAAAATGTATGGAAAGTGCGAATCTTTACCACCACGTACTCTAAATCGGTGAAATTTGCGATTTTGGTCACAAAACCTAAAAACCATGCATTAAAAAAAATCGAGAAATCAAACAACTACCATTCACAAGAGCCAATTTATCAAGAGGAAATTTAACCTTTAAAAAAGTGAAATTTTGAAGATTTCAAGAATTGTAGGATCCAAATTGGCAGCCGCTAAACCTAGTTATACAGCATGCTTTTTCAACATTACAATAACTATTTCTATCCAAATAAAAATTACTTTGCCTTGACTTCTTAGGAAAATATAACGAATGTTCCCTGTTATTGCTGATCAATAGCTAATAGTTAAATCATTAGATTTAGTGGTATACTTCCAACTGCATTTTAAAAAAAAATATTGTTCTTCATATCTTAGAAGTCATTTAAGTAAAAGAAATTATTTTTAAATAAAAATCTTTCTTTTTTTCTGAATTGTTTTTCCAACTAATACGCAATATAAGTTGTATTTTGAGTGCTTAATTTGAATATAAGCGCTGAAAGTGAAAGGATAATAATAAATTCGATGATTCATGGAATTGACTAATGGGGGAGAAATTGGCGAGAAAATAACTACCGGACTTCCCTAAAATAAAGTCGACTGACGTTACTTTGACAACAGGACCGAAACCAGATCAATTCTGTTTCTTTTTTCTTTTCTTTTTTTTTTCTTTTTTTTTTTCTTGAGAGAGAGAGAGAGCCAGATGGTAAATATACCTATCATGCATGTTGTAAAAATCACGGCGTAGCAACACCAAATTGGCGAATTACACCAAAATCTAATCAGTAACAATTTATGTCAAGGTCTATTTAAACATAAAGTTACACGGCTTGTGTGCATCGATTCTGCAGTTACAATGCCCCCATAATTACAACTCTTCATTTCAAACTTTTATTTGGGACACCCTGTATATACAATGTAACATAAATCAAACAAATAAAAATAACTTATATTTTGATAAAGAATAACTGTAAGGAAAATCTATAAGAAGTATGGAAGTAAAATGCAAGTCTTACCTCTTCAAAATTCCCACTTATAACAACATCGACAAGGCATTGGCAATGTGTTTTATACATCAGTATGAAGGTAGACATCTGAAATTTCGTAAAAATATCATTGTATCACATATATCAATACATCAAGCGATATTCTTATAGTTTTTATAAATAATAAAGACGAATAATATTAATAATTAGAATAATGCCATTTTGACATTAAAAATGGAATTCATCTATAATGGCATCAAATGGCAATAAGTTTTTTATTAAAAGCTTATCAATTTCATAAAATTAAATAATATAGGTATATATAGCAATGAAATAGACATTCAAGTTTAAATATACAAATTTAAATGCACATTTATCGCCGATTGGTTTTAATTTCCTGAAACACTGATTAATTTTTATTTTCGTTTCAATAATTTTCATTCATGTTTGGAAATTTTATCTTGAAAGCTATGAAATATGTCATTTTTTGTTCGTAAATGACCTTTTTTGATAAAAAATGAATTTAATTTTTTAAATTATTAATTTCATCATTGTTTAATTTATGATTCAGAGAGAAACAAAGATTGAATTGAAATTTCGAATAAATAATATGCATATTCGAAGAAGCGATATAAAACTGGTCGGATGCGACAATCCTAAAACCGTCTTCTATCTCATGTTAATACTTCAAAAAGCGTAATTTTATTAATTATGCATTTTAGGAACAAAAAATGTGTAGTTAACAGATCTGTTATTGATTTTTAGGTGCGTTCGTAATAATATAAATAAGCAGCACCTATAGTCGTCGTTCGGTCCGCCTGTCTGTCCGTCCGCATATAACAGAGCAAAAACTACCCCACCGAATGGTTTGAACTTTTAAATATATAATTGTTGCAAAATTTTGTCGAGTCATTTCAAATTTTTTGAAAATCAGATGTATAGTTTAATTACAGGGACAGTCAAAAGTTTTTCGTTGCATTACGGCCAATGGGAAAAAAATTATTTCAAGTGCATTTTAATGATGTTACAGCCTTTCGAACAAGAATGAAATTGATATGCACTTATGAAGTGCACTAAAATATACATTCAGTACAATGTGCGGTGCAAAAAATATTTATAAAACTAGTTATAGTACGAACGCACCTCATTTGCCACGTTTGACGTGCAATTTCCAACTTTTTTTTTTTTTTTTATCACACTTCTTGTGTTTTGTCAATATGTTTCAAAACCATTGAGGGGGGGGGGGGGGCAGGTTCGTAATGAAACTAATCAACGGGTAATATATAAAAAAGGGAAAATTTTTGCTTATTACAAATATTCAAATTAAGCTAAGTTTACATTAGACAATTGAGTGATTCAGTACGATTGTTTTCTTAACAGCTACTGCGGCCGTCCCAAAAATCGAGCATAATTCGCTATTACAGCGCCACCTTCAGGCCCGTTTTCTCCATTACCCATTTTATACAAACCATGATCTAATACATTACATCTAAATATAAAATTTCGTCGAAAAATATTTATACGTTCTTCACTTAAACTGCAAAAAAATCGAAAAAATCGCGCAAAAAAATGCTATTATAGCGCCCTCTTCTGAGAGAATATCCCCATTGTCTATTGGGACCTGATGTCCATAGTCAAGAACATGTATATTAATTTTGATTCATTTTCTATCCTTAACTTCATACACTTTCTGATCAGAAAAAGAAAAATCGAACAAAAATCGCTACCACTTCAAACCACCAAATCGCGGTCCCTTTCGGAGTATTTCATCTAGGACCTGGACGGCCATAATAAAAAACATATAGTGGAGACTAGAGAGGGTTGACCATAGGGGAGGCTTCACCCACCCTACAGTTTCTATATTTAAAAGAATTTCAGAGCTTTCCAAGCATAGCTTTCAGAGCATAGGTGGCAACGAAAGCTACTGAAATGCTGAAACAATAGTCTTTGTTTCATGAAGATAATTGAAACAGGTGTGGAAAAATCAATTGTGAAGAGTTTTCAGCTTAAGAAGTGTATTTTTAGAAACCTTTTGTAAGATTTTCTCAGATAAAATATATCACAGAAATTTAAGTAAGTAGGTTTTAAGCAATACAGAAGTATTGAGCTTTCGTTCCAGGCATGAAGATAGTACAGTAAATTAGGCTAAACATAACCATGTGCTATACTTTCAAAAGTGGCTATGTGGGGAGGCTTGACCCAATCAAAGTGGGAATGGTTGACCAGATTATCAAAGCTCCTTAATTAAGTGTTTTTGGAAATCTTTTTATTCCACACTATAAATAATGTAGGGCTAATAGTTATACTTCTAAAATAATTTAAATTTATTCTATAAAGCTACAATAAAATGGTGTGATAGAAAAGAAAATGTTTAAAACTGATAAAATGAAGATGTGAAAAATTGCTATAGAAGCAAGAAAAATTTTAATGAAACATAAACTGGAAAGTTGATAGGAACTTTTATTTTATTTAAATAGTATACATAGTAGGTAAATAGAATGAATGGAAAAGACTAGAAAGGATAAATGCAGCAGCCTTAAGAAATGTTAAGCCTTTTAACACGTTGTTCGTGACATCAAACGTTCCGCTATTGCTAAACACTGCTGGTCAATCATAATTTTAAATTTTCCGAAGCCTCAATAATAGAGAAATGCCCATCAATATACGATCTTGACTTTTGGGAAGCCTATCACATATGGAAAAATTCAAACAGCTTAGTATACGATTTGCCCAGCACGCCCAATTTTTCAAAGCTATGGTTGCAATTTCTTTAATTCGTCCTCTTCTCCCCCCCCCTTTTTCCCCTCTTTGTTTGAACTCTCCCGGAACATCTGGGCATTTTTGATTGGTCTCCCTGTGTGTGCTTGAGACCGACTCCGTGGTTGTTTGTCAACAGTGAGTTTCATTTTGCTGTCGACGGTTGAAATGTGAGGTACGCCTCTCTGGCTCTGTCTCCCCCCTCTTTTATTCCACAGTTTTAATTTAATTTTATCTTTAATTTTTAAGCACTGATAATGAAGCTTTAGAGCAGTGGTTCCCAACGTGGGGCAATTTGACTTTCGAGGGGGGCAATTCCAAATTTGTTGTTCACTCATTCTCTATCAGTTTCGTCTATCTTTTTTTTTTTTCGAAAGTATTGTTGCAGGTTAAAAATAAATAGAATGCAAGAAAAATTTTTAAAAACAGTTTTTTATATTGAATTTCAAACTTACATTTAACACCAGAATATTTATACGAAAAACTTTGAAAATATGTTTTTGACATTACTTAATATTAAATCCCACTATAATTTTTCTGAAACGGTATTATACTTTTTTTTTCTTTAATTACTAGGGGGCTCTGCCCCCTACGAGCTACGCTCGTCAACCCCCGTCCAGACACCGCAGACTCTAAATGCACGCTAATTTGATTGGCTTTAAAAAGATTTCGAAAGATTGAATTATAATTTAAAAAACAGTGGCAATCTCCCTATAAACGGATTTCTATTAATTTCTCTTTGATTGGGTAATTTTAACACCAAATCAGCTGCGGTACTACTTGATTATCCCGTCGACCAATTTCGCCAAATTATATAAATCGCCAAACCACGCGCCAAATTATACAAATTGACATCATTTTTATTTTAAATAACGAAAGAACAAATAAATTAGTACAACATTATTAAAAATACAAATAAAACGTCGAGATAAAAATAACTTGATGACGTAGACACGTGTAACTTGCTTAAAGTCAAGTTAATGTGACATTTACGATCAACCATTAATGGCATTTAATCTTATAGTTTGGCGAATGATAGATTTTTCGTCGACGGGATAACTATGTAGTACCAAAGATACAATCAATGTTTTCGTCTTTGATTAAGTAAAATAAGTTAAACATTTCAAAATAAGCTAATATAAAAGGAATTAAGTAAACAGAGTCTCCTGGTATTTTTTAACAAAGCGAAAAGAAAGTTCTTTTAAATGAGACATTTTAAATTAATCGTTTTTAAACTGACGTAATTTTGGCCAAGCTATTCTTTCTCTTTTAAATATTCATGTGAAAATACTTTTGTTAGAAATGAAATATTATTTGCGCTTTCCTGACAAAAATAGTTGAAAAGATCCTCTCAAAATATCAAATAAATGTCCAGCGCAATTTCTAAATTTAAACTGTTTTGCAATATTATTTTGTGTTCATTTTATGTAATAACTGTAATGTGGCGTAATTTCTCCTATGTAAGACTTCTAACGCATGTTAATGAATTTATTATTTTACAATATCCTTTCTCTTTTAAATTTCACGTGTATACTTTTTATGACGTAATTTTTAATAAGTTCCTGCTTTTTGTACATAATTATTTAATTCTATTTCTAAATGATTTTTCTGTTTATAATAGTCACGTGTAAATAAATTTTTTATTTGAAGCAAACATTATTGTTTGCGCTGTTTATACATTTGGCAACAGTTAAAATTAATACCATTTTCTAAAATAATATAAAAAATGTCTCTAGAAATGCTGAAAATTTTAATTTAAAATAGAAATAAAACCTCAAAAAATGAGTCAAATTAAAAAAAAGAAATACAGTCTGCACACCGGGAACTTCAAACGTATAAAATGATCTAAAACTGATTAAATTCCCGTGAATAGTTTTTGCTCCTATAAAACTTTTTTAGTGGAACGATTTTGTCCATATTTAGCACTAAATATCTCTTAAAATAATTCTTCGATTTGAAAACTGTCTGCATCAGCGTGTTTATCAAATATTTCTGTGTAATACCGCAGATTTTCATATTTTTGTTTGCATTATTTTTCTTAATATTAACGAAGAAAGACCTCCGGTCACAAAAAAATTCAAAACCGGCGGCGGTGACAGCGTTAGTTACTTTTTTTTGGAATAGAGAGATAATGCTTTCGATTATTTATTTAAAGATCTTTCTACTTCTATTTGCTCTGCTATATGTCACTCGAAGATTATTTTACATGTGAGATTACTTAAAAGAACATATAAATTTGACTGTCTTGAGCCTATTTAACGTTAAAAATATATGAAATATGTGAACGAGATGCTACCAACTTTATAAAACTTATAAATATTAAACATTATTAAAAAGTAAAATGGGTAGATAGTAAATATATGTAGCTCTGGTGCAGGCATCCTGCATAGTAAATTAATTTACATGATGACATAATCATTTTAAATTTTAAACTCAGATAATGCATGGAAGACAATTAACGATATTTCGAAAGGGAAAACATAGAAAATGTGTTGTGATTGAAAATAATAGCTACTTCATTTTTATAAAGATGAGAATTTTGAAATAATTCATGTGTATTGTATATACCATAGAAAGAAATTTTAGTGTACAAAGCTTTCCCACCAACTATTAATAAGTCACAAAAATTAATTATAAAAAGTTTGAATGAATGTCATCAATTTTAACGTTAAATGTAAGTCTCCCTTCAAGACATTTTATGAAGATAAAAATGCACAAATGAAGATAAAAAAGTCCGATCTGCATTATCACATATCACTTTTCTCTTAACATTGAGGTAACTTAGAAAAGAACAAAAAAACTCTTTATCGCAGAAAGGCGAAGATGTATAACCTCATTGCATTTATTAAAATTTTGTTATAACACATTTGTCACAGAAGATTCACCTCTTTGATAGGTTAAAAAATGTGAAATGAATAGTTATTTTTAAGGCTTTATTATGCTTCCACTGTGTGAATAGAGTTCGCTTTTTAAAAAATAACAGACATTATATGCAGATTAAGAGGGGGGGGGGGACACAGCGACATTCCTGACGCTTTGGTGGGGCGTGGCCCAAAAAAGGTTGGGAACCACTGCTTTATAGGCTTCGAAATAGCTATATGCGTTTTAAACTTACTTATATTTGTGTTTTGTAACGTTCGTTCTCTCTTTTTAATTATTGGTAGAAGCCAAGTGACATAGTAGTCAGCGCGTCTGGCACCATTCAACAGGTCCAAAGTTCGGCTCCGGGCTGGGCAAAATTCATTCACCCTGTCATCCCTTCGGGATCGATAAATTGAGTACCAAGTCTGCTTGAAAACAAAATTCTGAAGGTCCTGCGTTAGACTAACCACCTGATCAGAGCATATGCTGTATGGCACCCCGGGGCTCCCGGTCAAGAAAATATGGTTGGGCACTGTAGGCCAATATCCTTAATGCATCGTAAAGTAACAGGTTTAGTTTATCTTTATTGATACATGAATGAATGTTAAAATGTAAAAGAAAATTTCATAAAATTAAACAATGTAAGTATTTATAGCAGTAAAATAAATATTCATATTTAAATATAACAAATCTAAATGTACATTCATCACCTAGTTTTAGTACTAGTTTTATTTTTCTGAAACACTAATTAATCTTTTTTTCTTCTTTTGAAGAATTTTCATTCGTGTTTGATAATTTAATCTTGCAAGTTATGAAAAATGCAATTTTTTATTTATAAATGGAAGCTTTTTTTTTGATAAAAAGTTAATTTAATTTTTCAAAATTATTAACTTTGTTTAATGTACTAGGGGGCTATGCCCCCTACGAGCTACGCTCGTCAACCCCCGTTCAGACACCGCAGACTCTAAAAGTACGCTAATTTGATTGGCTTTAAAAAGATTTCGGAAGATTGAATTATCTCTCTATTCTAAAAAAAAGTAACTACCGCTGTCACCGCCACCGCCGCCGCCGCCGGTCTTGAATTTTTTGTGACCGGAGGTCTTTCTTCGTTAATATTGAGAAAAATAATGCATACAAAAATATGAAAATCGGTGGTTTTATACAGAAATGTTTGATAAACACGCTGATGCAGACAGTTTTCAAATCGAAGAATTATTTTAAGAGATATTTAATGCTAAAGTTGGACAAAATCGTTCCACTAAAAAAGTTTTATAGCAGCAAAAACTATACATGGAAGTGTAATCATTTTTAGATCATTTTATGGGTTAGAATTTGCCGGAGTGCAGATTGCATTAATTTTTTTATTTTGACTCATTTTTTCAGGTCTTATTTCTATTTTAAATTCAAATTTTCAGCATTTCTAGAGATATTTTTTACAGATTTCAGAAAATTGTACTAATTTAAACCGTTGCCAACTGTATAAAAAGCGCAAGCAATAATGTTTGCTTCAAATTAAAAATTTATTTACACGTGACTATTATAAACAAGAAAAAAACTTTCAAATTAGAATTAAATAATTATGTATAAAAAGCAGGAACTTATTAAAAATTACGTCATAAAAAGTATACACGTGAATTTTAAAAGAGAAAGGATATTGTAAAATAATAAATTCATTAACATGCGTTAGAAGTCTTAGGAGAAATTACGTCATATTTACGTCACATTATAGTTATTACATAAAATGAACACAAAATAATATTGCAAAAAAGTTTAAATTTAGAAATTGCGCTAGACATTTATTTAATATTTTGAGAGGATATTTTCAACTATTTTTGATAGGAAAGCGCAAATAATATTTCATTGCTAACAAAAGTACTTTCACGCGATTATTTAAAAGAGGAAGAATAGCTTGGTAAAAATTACGTCTGATAAAAAACGATTAATTTAAAATGTTCATTTAAAAGAACTTTCTTTTCGCTTTGTTAAAAAATACCAGGAGACAAAGACTCTGTATACTTAATTCCTTTTATATTAGCTTATTTTGAAATGTTGTTACACGTGTCTACGTCATCAAGTTATTTATATTTCGATGTTTTATTTGTATTTTTATTAATGTTGTACGAATTTATTTGTTCTTTCGTTATTTAAAATAAAAATTATGTCAATTTGTATAATTTGGCGAGTAGTTTGGCGATTTATATAATTTGGCAAAATTGGTCGACGGGATAATCAAGTAGTACCGCAGCGGATTTGGCGTTAAAATTCCCCAATCTAAGAGAAATGAATAGAAATTCATTTATAGGGAGATCGCCACTGTTTTTTAAATTATAATTCAATCTTTCGAAATCTTTTTAAAGCCGATCAAATTAGCGTGCATTTAGAGCATGCGGTGTCTGGACGGGGGTTGGCGAGCGTAGCTCGTAGGGGGCCGAGCCCCCTAGTAATTTAAAAAACAGTAGCGATCTCCCTATAAACGGATTTCTATTCATTTCTCTTTGACTGGGGAATGTTAAGGCCAAATCCGCTGCGGTACTACTTGATTAACCCCTTCGGGATGGGAGCCTTTTACGAAATTTTTAATCTTTTGTCACCGTTTTTAAAAAACAGAAATTTGTGTCTTCCTAATTCGAGAAAATGCGCTGATTAAATAAGGCAAATTTTACAGAAAAATTTTACTGGTGAGAAAAAATAAGGATTCTGAGCGCTTCATGCGGCACGTATACGTGTCGCTCGTCCCCAAGGGGTTAACCCGTCCAAAAATTTCGCCAAATTTTATAAATCGCCAAAGCACTCGCCAAATTATACAAATTGACATCATTTTTATTTTAAATAACGAAAGAACAAATAAATTAGTGCAACATTCATAAAAATACAAATAAAACGTCGAAATAAAAATAACTTGATGACGTAGACACGTGTAACTTGCTTAAAGTCAAGTGAATGTGACATTTACGATCAACCATTATTGGCATTTAATCTTATAGTTTGGCGAATGATAGATTTTTGGTCGACGGGATAACTAAGTAGTACCAAAAATACATATGCCAATCGCTGTTTTCGTCTTTGATTAAGTAAAATAAGTTAACGTCTCAAAATAAGCTAATACAAAAGGAATTAAGTAAACAGAGACTTCGTCTCCCGGTATTTTTTAACAAAGCGAAAAGAAAGTTCTTTTAAATAAGACATTTTAAATTAATCGTTTTTAATCTGACGTACTTTTGACCAAACTATTCTTTCTCTTTTTAATATTCACGTGAAAATACTTATGTTAGAAATGAAATATTATTTGCGCTTTCCTAATAAAAATAGTTGAAAAGTATCCTCTCAAAATATCAAATAAATGTCTAGCGCAATTTCTAAATATAAACCATTTTGCAATATTATTTTGTGTTCATTTTATGTAATAACTGTAATGTGACGTAATTTAGTGTTTTGTGACGTAAATAGACGTAATTTCTCCTATTTAAGACTTCTGACGCATGTTAATAAATTTATTATTTTACAAATTCTTTTCTCTCTTAAAATTCCCGTGTAATTATAGTTTTTATGAAGTAATTTTTAGTAAGTTCCTGCTTTTTGTACATAATTATTTAATTCTAATTCCAAATGTTTTTTTTCTGTTTATAATAGTCACGTGTAAATAAATTTTTAATTTATTTACACGTATAAATATTTTTTTTTTTTTTTGAAGCAAACATTATTTTTTCCGCTGTTTATACAGTTGGCAACAGTTTAAATTAATATCACTTTCTAAAATCTGTAAAAAATATCTCTAGAAATGCTGAAAATTTGAATTTAAAATAGAAATAAAACCTCAAAAAATGAGTCAAATTAAAAAAAGCAAAAAACAGTCTGCACACCGGGAATTTCAAACGTATAAAATGATCTAAAAATGATTAAATTCCCACGAATAGTTTTTGCTCCTATAAAACTTTTTTAGTGGAACGATTTTGTCCAACTTTAGCATTAAATATCTCTTAAAATAATTCTTCGATTTGAAAACTGTCTGCATCAGCGTGTTTATCAATCATTTCTGTATCATACTACCGATTTTCATATTTTTGTATGCATTATTTTTCTTAATATTAACGAAGAAAGACCTCCGTTCACAAAAAATTCAAAACCGGCGGCGTAGACAGCGGTAGTTACTTTTTTTTTAGAATAGAGAGAAAATATTTTTTTTTTTTTTTTTTTTTTGAAGCAAACATTATTTTTTCCGCTGTTTATACAGTTGGCAACAGTTTAAATTAATATCACTTTCTAAAATCTGTAAAAAATATCTCTAGAAATGCTGAAAATTTGAATTTAAAATAGAAATAAAACCTCAAAAAATTAGTCAAATTAAAAAAAGAAAAACAGTCTGCACACCGGGAATTTCAAACGTATAAAATGATCTAAATATGATTAAATTCCCACGAACAGTTTTTGCTCCTATAAAACTTTTTTAGTGGAACGATTTTGTTCAACTTTAGCATTAAATATCTCTTAAAATAATTCTTCGATTTGAAAACTGTCTGCATCAGCGTGTTTATGAATCATTTCTGTATCATACTACCGATTTTCATATTTTTGTATGCATTATTTTTCTTAATATTAACGAAGAAAGACCTCCGTTCACAAAAAATTCAAAACCGACGGCGGTGACAGCGGTAGTTACTTTTTTTTAGAATAGAGAGATGGTTCAGAGAGAAGCAAAGATTAAATTGAAATTTCGATTAAATTAATAATAATAAATAAAAATACATTTCTCTAAGAATTAGGGGAAGGGGAGGGGGGAGGTGCCGCTATCGAATTTCTTCTGCAAAATCTTCAGTATAAATTTCACTGTTTACATCTGAATATGTATTGCGGATTAAAGGTATTTGCAGATATTAGGTCTGCAAATTAAAGGGAGTTGACTGTAATTTTAATAAAATCTAAATTATGTGTAGTTTTTAATCCAGGTGTTTAGTACTTTTTTCTTTATGTATGAAAGCAACATACATTTGGAACAGAAGAATCTTTCGAAGGTATATATTTCATTGTCAATATGAAAAATGGAAAATATTTTACTTGAATTCCATATTCAAAACTGTTTTTAATTTATTTAATGCATTTATCTTTGATTATCTCTTTTAAAAAATCTATATAAATTATATTCAAGAATCTGATATTAATGTATGATTTGTTTTGTTCGTATTTTATAAATGGTTCTGTTTCAAATTACCTTTGTTTTATCAGAAGGTAGTGGGATAACCAAGTCTTTAACATCCGGGAAATTAGGGAGAAGTGTTCCAACTTTCAAAGAAAGGGTAAATTTTTTCAAGTTCGTTCTCTAAATAATAAAAATATTTGATAACAATCATTTTATCATCATCATTATTATTATTATTATGGAAAAACATGACATATTTAAAGAAAGTATAAACATAATTCAAACTTACCTCTAGGTTGGTGTTAACCTCATTTTACTACAAGTAAAAAAATTAATATTTTCGCAAGAAATTGTTACTATAGGATAATCATACAACAAACATAAATATAAAATTAAAAAACTGGCAAAAACCTTATTAGTTTCCTTTGTAAATGTGTCCTATATATAGGACGATGATACAATAAACGATTATAAATTAATTGTATCTATTTTGCGAATTACTCAGCAATACTAAGCTTTACTCAGTAATATAAGATTTGTCACGATAAATCTTGAAGATAATTTTGGACTTTTTTTTTACTTTTATTATTTAAATTTACCTAGTTATTTAAATTTTAAAAAGTCATGTCATATAAAATAATAAAAATTAGCCAAATTCAAAAATCTACAAAATACATTTTTAACTTAAGGAGGCTTGATATGACTATGGTTATGACTATGTAGTTTTAAGTCAATGGCAGTAGCAACAATGGTTACAACAGGTAAAGTAAATTTTTGAGAAATAACGTTTTCTAAAGCTCATAAATGAAACCTGATTATGGAATAAACCGTCACTCAATAATTTCAAATAACTATATCTCAGCTATTTTTTTAGATACATGCAGAACAAAAAATGCTACAGAATCCTTGAATCAAGACCAAACACTTAAGGGTAAAACTTTTTGGATTTCTACTTAAAAAAAAAATTAACTTCAAATCTTTAAGTGGCCATCATTTTTAAATAAGATAGTGGATGAAGTTGGTCCAGACCTCAGCCTGCACACATGCTCAGTCATACGGAAATCCGTTAATAAATACGCGTGCATGATAAATATCATTTATACAAGGTGTTGCCGAATTCGACCGACAAATTCAGAGGTGTGACAGTAGGCATCAAGAGGATGAAAAATTACTATAGAACATGAGGTCACAAACCACTTGTTTAGTCACAAATACATGGTGTTTCACCTTAAACGAACTCATGTTGACAGTAATGATGCTACGAAAAATAAAAATACAGCAATGAAAATGCAACGATATGTACCTCGTTTGGTATGAAATGTGATAACATCACGAAAAAGTTCTGAAAAAACAGGGTGATCAAACAATCGATTATATCGTATGAACTCGTAATCGCAGTCCAAAATGTGAAACATCAGGCGCATACTGCTTACGCGTATAACGGAAATTTCTACCATTTTTTTTTATCACGTTTACAACAAAAGTGAGCATGTCTATTAAAAGTTTCAGTATAATATACTTCAGTTTTCTGAAAGTTATTGCCAGCAATCCAAGTTCATTTAAGGTAGAAGAACCTGTATTTTTTATAAAATATTTTGTTTACGACACCATGCTCCATAGCATTTTTTCTTCCTCTTGATGCCTACTATGACCCCTCTGAATATGTCGGTCGAATTCGGAAACACCCTGTGTATATTTATATCTATATAAGGGGGATAAATTAAAACGGAACAGTTGTTATAATTAAGTTAATTTTTGTATGTGTATGGTGGAACTTTATGTAGTGGTATAGTGGAATGTAAGGAAGGCAACCCCTACTGCGGAAATGGACTTGCCGAAGGTAATTTCACAGAAGTGATATGCGCTGGTGGTCGGCTAACAATATCGTTCGCAGTCAATGGATTGTTTATTGATATTCATCTACGTCTCCGAAATTTTTGCGATTAAAAAAAAAGAGCAACGAGGTTTTATTCATTATTTACTGTCAGAAAGACTCAGATTTCGTCAAGTGCGTTAACGAATGGAGAAAATGTACGTAGAACATACACTGTCACTGACTCGTATGCAGGACGGACACAAGCACTTCCGCGGGACAATCTGATGAAATTTCGGTGGTCAGTGATGGAATATCCACCGTATAGGCCGGACTTTTTGCCATATGTCTTTCCATCTTTGGTCCGCTAAAAAAAGCATTGAATGGTCGCCGCTTTTACTTGGACAGTGAAGTCATGAATAATTTTCGAAACTAGGTCCGCTTTCAGCCAAAAGACTTCTGTGAACAAGGTATTTACCACTCGGTGAAACAGTGGGACAAGTGCTTGTGTAGTTTTGGGGATTATGTTTGAAATAAACTATGTCATTTCATTCTGTGGTGCCTGTTCCGTTTTCATTTAATCCACCCTAACATGCAAATCAACATTTGGACGGAGGGTGGTTTTGATGAGAACTTTTCAAACTCGGACTTCAGATTCGCACTATACAAGTTTAACAACATTAAGTTTCCAAATATCAAGCCATTTCGATGTCTTTTACAAGATCCACATACATGTCCATGAAAATACACCTTTCACATACTTGACAACATTCGATTTAACTTCCGTAAAGCAAAAGTTAATTTAAACCGCTGGTTAAACAGGTTTCTAACCGAAAAATGTTTTAAATGTATCATTAATTATTTAATTTCCTATTTTTATGTGGAACTTGTTTAATATCATTTCTTAAAAAAAAAAAATCTGGTTCGAAGCATGTTTAACCTGAGTCGAATTAACCTACATTTTACGAAAGAATATAGCAAAGTTGGCAGGTTGCTTTCTTTTCACCGTACTGTGCGTGGATGCCACATTCTCATCTTTGGATCACAATATCTTCACGTTAATCATTTAAATAGACAGGCTGGTTAATTGATTTCAATCGTCGAAAATATATCGGGTAATTTATAATAAATTATGATGCTATTTGTTTATTTTTCTCTCTCATTTTGAAAAAATCTAGTTAATTTTCCGGCTGCACGCTGCGAAGCCAGTGGGACTCCGAACCCTGTGTTCATTTTCAAATTTTTTCATTTAAAAATTTTAAAAATCACAAAAATTAGAGGTTCGTTTGATTCGAGACCGTATCCTTCCCGGCTGTACACTGCCTAAGGCCTTGGGATCTTCAATCCCAGGTTCTTTGGGAAAAAACAACAAGTGAAACTCTAGTAGCTACCACTGCCAAAAATGTAAATTAAACTTGAGATAATAACAATTTGTGTAGTGAAATATAAATAAATTGTACACATAAAATATTTTTTATGGAAAATTTCACATAATAAAGTATTTTGATCAAAATAACAGTAATTATACTACTGCTATGAAAGAATATCTTCTTCTCAAAAGATATTGACTTAAAATGGGTTATTTTTGTTAATATTTGCTAATAAAACATCTGTAACATTTAAGAGCCAGCTATCGGTAGAATTTCAAACTCATCATTTTTATTGCATAACTCTTTTCCGCATGTTCTAAAAAGTATAAATACCAAAGCTTTTGAAAATATTCCAAATAGTTTAACCCTTCAAACACGTGCACTTTAATTTTAATTATGGCCACCCTGTAGTTAGGTAGAGGGTCTGACAAAATACACATCATACCAAAGGGGTCCGCGAAATCTCAAAGTTTAAGAACTGCTGCTCTAGATTATTCCACTGAAATGCAAAAAAAAAAAAAAAAAAAAAAAAATCTAGAAATTAACCCGTTGCGCTTTAGCGATGTTAGCGGATGTATGTCACTAGCCACCAGTGTTGCCACATCGGTCAGATTATTATTCCTTTTTTTTTAGAAAATTTCAATTCACACCACAAAAATGTAATTGGTAATTTTCTTTTACTTTATTTATGGATAATCTATAGTCTTGTAAAGCAAAAATAACCGTAAAACTTTCTGGTAGGAATTCTGAATGTCTAATTTAAAAAAAACAGCCATATATCATGACGTACGTCATAGAGTGCAAGAACTTAAGATATGTTTTGCAAGGAGATCAGTATTCAGTGACATTCTGCAATCGATTTAACATTAATTTTCTCTTTCGATTCTTACCTTTTTTTTTTTCTTTTCTTCTTTTCTTTTTTTGTTTTTTTATAATAAAATGCATTAAAAGCCTTTTATGAGTTTTAGGAATTACATGGACTTATTAGGTATTCAGAAATATGGCATTAAAAATAGCTAAAACTGAAATCGTAAATTTTCCTCCTATCGAATGTATTTTTTAAGCCAATCCTTTTATACAGAAAAAACATAATTCCATATTTCTACTATCTTATCGACATATTTCTGTTTTCTTCAAAATAATAAAAAAAAATGAAGTAACAAATAGAACTTGCAACACATTTATCAAAACTGACACTTTACAAGATCGAAAAGGTCAAGTGATTCAAATAACAGATAAATAAATACCGGATGCGCATGATATCGAACTAGATTCGAATGTGCCAGACAGCATGGGACCACAGCGAGATAACATATTACGTTATGCTTGTTTAGTTCTTTTTTATTTCGATTTTTTCAAAATGCTACACGGTATACGTTTTTCTTTTACTAGATTGCAGTTAAGTCTCCACATCAGATTCAGGGGGTGGCCCGGGGAGGACACCTCCTGGCCCGAACATTGGGATGTCTGCCTCCAGAAGGTTTCAGGTTTTATACTTTTTTATGGACAAAAGTGCAATTTCCTCACCGGATCTCTAAAATATATCCCCCGGAACGGCAGAAAATCCTTCAGGAGAAAAAGTCTGAATTCAACATTGCTCACATAACGAACACCCCTCTGATAAAAAGTCCTTACATAGAAGATTCTTTAAATGGAATTCTTAATAAAACTTACGAAAATGGAAGTAGAAAAAAAGAAAGAAAAGAAAAAGGATTTGAACATTTCTTGCAATCTAAATTAATCTTAGTACATAAAGATAATACAGAATTTAATATTTAAAACGACTCAAATTTAGACAATATTTTATTAAGTTTTAAATTTATTTATTAATTAAAAGTAATGAAAATATTTTCTTGATCAGTGCAAATTATTACGTTTTCTATAAAGCTTGAAACATCTTTTGTACAATCCATATACTAAATTAAGCTTTGAAGAAAAGGAGAAAAATAATTAATAATTTGATGATTTATCCGTTATTTAAAGATAATTGAATGTTAATAAAATATCTCTCGTCAATGAAGAGAATGAAAAATGTCATCAGGCACAATTTCTTGAATGTGTAATCGAATAACAACCTAAAACATTCATGGTTCCTTGCTTTACAGGGCTGTGTTTGCATTAGAGGGTATTCATTTTCATCATTTTTCCGATTTTCTATGTCGCAGGATTTTCCATAAAATTACGGGAAAAAAGTTTGTGATAGAAATCCATCCCTGACATAAAAATTCTCTAATAGAAATTTTGTTTGTAAATGAAAGTTTCACTGAATGCAAAAAATCTCATGATTAAGATTTTTCAAAAATATTCATCCTTTTTGGAAAAATTCTCTAAATAAAAGTTCGTAGTAAAGAGACGTGACTATATTCACAAATTTTGCTTTTGAACACTTTCCAACATAGCATAGTTGGAAAGTGTTTATGAATTCGGTTTATCTGTCTGGCCGTCTAGTCGCCTGGTTGTGCTCTAACTCTCGTTAATATACTCGGATTGCCATGTAATTTTTATATGTTATTGGGTTAGTATAGAGCAGGGTTGTTGTGGGTAGCTGCCCAGGTACCCGCCCAGCTCCACCCGGGTTGGGTTTTTATAAAAAAAACCCGGGTTTTTTACAACCTTAAGAGTTGTAGTGGGTAGCTGCCCGGGTACCCACCCAGCTACCCGCCCGCGCTGGGTTTTTTATAAAAAACTCGGGTTTTTTACAACCCTGGTATAGAGTGTTCGATATTGAAAATTAAGTCTGTGGAGCTTCGTAAATACGTTGCAGACCCCTTGGTGTCCGTGGACAACAATTTAATCCCTTGAAGGGCGGTGGGATATATTTTATCCAACCTACGATTAATGAAAATTTGCACCGGAAAAATTTTGTGAAATTTTACTTTTCTAACTTTGGTGGAAAAAAGGCAGAAAATTGCGTTTCCTTATTTTGAAATTTTTTTTTCTAAATTTCCGGTGGGAATTCAGCATTACACGAACGTAATTGTTTGCCCCTCAAGGGGTTAAACACAACTACTCTACAGGCATATCAAAGAGCATAAAATTCGTTATGTTAGTGATTGTTTTAAACGGTTTTTGCTGTGCATCGAGCATATTAAAAATTCGCATTAGCGAATTTTTTATTATACCTAAAAATCTGTCGGAATGCTTCACTTTTCCGTTCAGTTGCTTTTTTGCAATGACTAATTTAGACCTTAGTTTATACAGATTGATTCTGCACAGTTTAGAACGTGCATGGAATATTTTTAAATATAACTTTACAACTAAACACAATTTTATGCAACATTTAAAATATATATATTGCGTAAAGTTGTGCCCTATTTGAAACATTTTATGAGTTTAAAATGTTAATTTTAAGTAAAGACACAGTTTATAGAACTATAAATAGTTATACGAAAGGTTGATATCGAAAGAAATATGTGAAGCTTTTAAATGTAAACGTTTTTTCTTTCCTTTTAAGAAATGCACTTATTTTTAAAACAGCAGCTAAAAACCTTTTAAATGTGAATCTATATGTATAAATAATGTCAAAGGCTAATAGTACTTACTTCAGGGTCACTGTCTACAGCAGAAAATCTAAAAAGAGATAATTTAATAAATAACTTATTTACCGACAGCATTAAACTGTGATATACAACATTTAACTATTATTTATTGCTGAGCGAATGAAAGATTAAAATTGAGCGTGTTTGTATTTTAAAGATAAATAGAACAAGTGAAGATAATGATGAAAAATGAATATGGGATACTTAGGAATTGATCTATATTTAATTTTTAAACTAAATGTTGACATAAGCTCCAAAGAATTTAATGCCCTTTTATAATTTTGCGACTAAATTTATTTCAGATGCTTGTGACCGGAATAAAAAGGTCGCCGATTGAAAGTTCATGGCGCACACCTTCAGGTATTCCCCGTCGCATGAAGCGTATTATTATTAGCCCCGGTATGCTATTTCTTTCTCCCAGAAATTAAAATGTCGTCTCCAAAAAATAACGTTCCGTTGTATAAGCCAGCCTTAAAACAAAGCAGATGTATCATTGTACGGAATAATCTGTACTGCAATTTTTTAAACTTCTAAGCATCGCACATTTTCAATTTTTATACCGTCGTATCAAGTACTTTTAAATGCAATTGTTTGAAAACTGCATCTCAATTTATTTTTGAGATATTAATTTTTTATTTATTTATTTATTTTGTAGTTTTTAGCGAAATTTGTTTAATTTTGGCAACTCAAGTATTCCATTTCTGTAGAAAGTAAAGGTAAAATAGTTGAAAAATAGCAATTATATCTTTTTGTTGCCATTTTCCCATAAAAACTGAAAAAAGTGTAATTAAAATACGTGCTATTTTGAAAAAATATAAATGAATGATTTCTGATAAAACATGGAGCTATTATAAATTAAATTTTAATTTTAAGTATCTATATTAATATTGCAAACAAATGAAGGTATGTGAAACATTAAATAGCCGATTTTTGTTTTTGTTTTTTCGAGTTTCTTTCTGATTTCTTTTTGCCGGATTTGTGTATTATTCTGAGGTAGTGACGTCCTATGCCTACTTTATTATAGATGTTGTTTATGACTGGATCGTAAATGAGGAATTTTCAGCGGATGCGGATGACGTCGTTTTATCCAATATATAAAATGAAAATTTGTCTGTCTGTCTATCTGTAATTCTATAAAAATCCACAATTTGGAAGCCAGAATTGTGAACTGTTACGTACATGTGTATTAAAACACGGCAAATAAAGTAATCCGGAATCGAAATAATTTATAGTTAATTTTTAATTAATAAAAAAACCACCAATTTAACAGCAATTTCCTATCAAATTTAAACATTTTTCGTTATAGCGGTTGCCAACAATTAAAAATCCACAATAAAATTCTTACTATAACAATTGCTTTTCTATTGCAAGAATTCCACGTGAAAAATGAAAATCAAATAAATAGTTTGACGGATTTTAAACAAGTTGGAAATTGCTCGTCAAACGTGGCAAATGAGGTGCGTTCGTACTATAACTAGTTTTAAAATTATTTTTTGCACCCCATATTGTACTGAATGTATAATTTTTTGCACTTCAAAACGTGCATAGTCTGATACATCATTAAAATGCACTTCCAATAATTTTTTCGGAACACTTTTGACTGTCCCTGTAATTAAACTATACATCCGATTTTCCTAAAATTTGAAATAGCTCAACAAAATTTTGCAACAATTATATCTTTAAAATTTCAGACCATTCGGAAGGCTGTAATATCATTAAAATGCACTTGCAATAATTTTTCCCATTGGCCGTAATGTAAAGAAAAACTTTTGGCTGTCCCTGTAATTAAACTATACATCCGATTTTCCTAAAATTTGAAATGGCTCGACAAAATTTTGCAACAATTATATCTTTAAAATTTCAGATCATTCGGAAGGCTCTAATACCATTAAAATCCACTTGCAATAATTTTTCCCATTGGCCGTAATGTAAAGAAAAACTTTTGACTGTCCCTGTAATTAAACTATACGTCCAATTTTCCTAAAATTTGAAATGGCTCGACAAAATTTTGCAACAATTATATCTTTAAAATTTCAGATCATTCGGAAGGCTCTAATATCATTAAAATCCACTTGCAATAATTTTTCCCATTGGCCGTAATGTAAAGAAAAACTTTTGACTGTCCCTGTAATTAAACTATACATCCGATTTTCATAAAATTTGAAATGGCTCGACAAAATTTTGCAACAATCACATATTTGAAATTTCAGACTATTCGGTTGGGTAGTTTTTGCTCTGTTACATGCGGACAGACGGACGGACAGACGGACGGACAGACGGACGGACAGACGGACGGACGGACGGACTGAACGACGACTATAGGTGCTACGTATTTATATAATTACGAACGCACCTAAAAAGGGAATATTACGTCATAACTTTTCTATTTCAAGATTTCCACGTGAAAAAATGAAAATGAAATAAATAGTTTGACGAATTTAAAAAGAAGGGAATGTTACGTCACATTGGAAATATAAAGGACGTGATAAATATAGTATTATAACGTCATATGAGTGTGAAAAAACGTATTGAAGCATGATAAAAACCCAATTATGGAAATATTGGCGATTTTAACATTATTTCTCCAATGACGAATTGAAATAAGTTCCGTTATAGCTGTATTCTTTTGATTCTGTTATATAAATGTATACATATTTATATTAGGTTTTCATATGTTTCATGTGTACAACACTTCGACTGCTTTTTTTTATTGTTTGTTTTATGTTGGATGTTAAATTTTGAAATTGATTTTTCAGAACAAACATTCTTCAAATTGTTGACAGCTATTGTGAAATATAATCTCCAAACAAGGACATTAAAACAATCAAACTAAGTAAATTGTTTTTCATGTGTCAAATGTGATTTATAAAAGCAATTATCAAAAGTGATTATGTTCTGAAGGAAGGAAGTGAAAGTGAAAAATGATTGCACAATCGTGAACAGACATTTTATTATAAACATTTCATGGTACTCAAGAACTATAGACATTGATAAACTCTTATTTTAAATTACTATAAATATAAATATTGATGCAAATAATTTGTTATTAAGATTTACGTCACTAATTTCCTGTTCTTTATTGCTAATAATATTTTATACATGTATTTTTCTCTACTTTCACTTGTAATCTTGACTCTCCAAAGGAGAGATGTAATTTTCTAAAGCTTTTATTAAATGTTATTTTTCTTTCTATTTATAAGTTTCCGGACAAATTTAAGTTTTACAAGTCACAAAAAACATGTGTCTTTTAAATGACATAGAAGATCACACGATCATTACATATGGATAAAAAACAGAAATACAAGAAGAATATGTAGATAGATTTACCCTTTCCGGATGCAGAATACCAGATAATATACGGATATACATAAAATACAATGTAAGCCCAATTTATCTTACCTATGTTTTGTTTTATATTGAAAAATAGATAGTGTATTTTTGAGGATAAAACAGAACATCACGCAATTACTGTTAGCAAAGTTTAAATATTGCTATCAAATTGATTATGAGAGTGAAAAAAATTCTCAATAAAAACGTCGTCACTAATTGATAAAAATAAAAATCTGGTAATCCGATAGCCAAACTGTCAGCCATTGGCGAAAATATAACTGACTCGCACATTTCAGCACTGCTGCTGTGCTCTTTGCCACCGTCCTACGATGCCCTAGTTACTACCCTGGAGGCCAGAGATGAAGCTGAGTTAACCGTACAATTTATAAAAAGCAAGCTTATGGATGAATATACTCGAAGAGTAGATAATACTGAAAATTCCGAAAGCAGCAATAAAGCCTATAAAACACAAGGTAAATTTAATCATTCAGAACAGAAAAGAGACTGCAATAAGTACTGCTCACACTGTAAAATGAAAAACCACTCAAATAAAGACTGCTGGTTTCTAAAAACGAAAAACAACAACAGTTACACTAATAACAGACACTATAAAATTAAAAACAATTCAACATCATTAGTTTATGAAGAAAATAATTTACATAAAAATGCGGAACCTGAAGAAAGAAAACACACAATAAATGAAAACAACAGTGTCGCTTTACTAACCGAAGAGTCCGAAAATAAAGGCACTTTTATAGTGGACAGTGGCAGTTCCAGCCACATAGTATTGCACATTGCATAGATTTGTGGCATAGGCGAATTGGCATAGGAGCTACGACCCAATAAAGTCCATGTTGTCAAAGGACTTAGTTGCGGGAATTAAAATCAACAACTGCAAACATAATACGAAATGTGAGGTATGCATCAAGTCAAAAATCAGCAAGACCCCATTTCCTAAATCAAGTGCATATAAAGCTACAAAAAGGCTCGAGTTAGTTCATTCTGATGTATGTGGCCCTATAAATACACCCACAATTGGGGGGAAAAATACTTTGTCCCTTTTATCGATGATTATACGCGATTTTGTGTAATTTATTTAATTGCAAATAAAAGTGAGGCTTCAGTGAAATTGAAAGAATACGTCTCAATAGTGAAAAACAAATTTGGAAAAATGCCTACTGAGATAAGATCGGACAACGGTGGTAAATATACGGGTAACGAAATCGAAAAATATCTAAAAGAAAATAAGATATATCTATACACAAGTGAAAGAGAGGAAAATTAGACAATAGATCGGAAAAAGGCACTTTTGTCGGATACGACAGTCGCTCTAAGGCGTACAGAATTTATACAAGTGACGGAAGAGTAATATTGGCCAGAAGCGTAAAATTTATAGAAAATAAAAATAATCCAGATACTAACGAAAATCTAGATAGAAGAGAATTAATCGCGGAAACAAACAAACAAACACAACAGAAAGACACGAATGAAATGGAAATAGATCTGACACCAACACAAAATGAACTAAGTCCACCACCCGCGTCACAACAACAAATTCCACTAGTGAGAAGATCAGAAGGAACCAATAGAGGTGTGCCGCCGGACAGGTTTGCTTATGCAGTCCGGCACGATCCAGTATATGTACCTAACAGTTGGGAAGATATGATGAGTATAGAGAATCCTATAGAAAAACAGAACTGGATAAAAGCGACAGAAGAGGAAATGAATTCCCTTAATGAAAATGAAACCTGGTGTTTAGTTGATCCCCCACAAGGAGCAAGAGTAATTCGGTCAAAATGGACTTTTAAAGCGAAATATGACGATTTCGGAAAAATCAAGCGCTACAAAGCGAGATTGGTTGCACAAGGATTTAGACAAAAATATGGAGTAAATTGCTATGAAACTTACACGCCAGTAGTTTCCCATACAAGTTTAAGAGTCTTCATAACTGCCGCAGAATACCACAATCTCAATATTAGGCAGATTGACATCAAAACGGCATTTTTACATGGTGAATTGGAAGAAAATGTTTATGTATCACAACCTAAGGGGTATATAAACACTAGAGAACCCAATAAGGTTTGTAAATTAAAAAAAAAGCCCTATATGGACTAAAACAAGCTGCAAGAGCATGGTATTCAAACATTAGTGAAACACTAAAAGAATTAAAATTTAAACAGAGCAATGCTGATAATTGCTTATTTATAAGAAAAGAAGGGGAAAACGTGGTTTATATAGCAGTATACGTGGACGATATACTCATCGCAGGAAAAGATGAAAATATAAATGACATAATAGATAAACTAAAATCTAAGTACGCACTTGAAGATTTAGGTCAAATTTCCAATTACCTTGGGATAAAAATACAAAAGACTCACAACGGCTTTAAACTAAATCAAACAGCAAAAATAATAGAAATTGCAAAAAAAAATTAATTTAGAAGATTCTAAGCCATATGGCACTCCAATGGAAACAGGCTTTCAACGATTAGACAATGAGGAAACACAAATGCCAAACAACACTAAGTACCGACAAGCAATAGGTGCGCTGTTATATGTTGCTACAATAAGTAGGCCCGATATTTTAGTAGGGGTAAACATTTTGAGTAGAAAAAACGAAACGCCGTCTGAAAGAGACTGCAACGGTGTTAAAAGATTAATAAGATATCTCTATTCAACAAAAGACTTAAATTTAGTAATCAGCACGGAAGAACCACCCATTCTGGAAGTATATACTGATGCAGATTGGGTGGAGATCTAAAAACAAGAAGATCGACAACAGGCAATTTATTCCTTTTAGGAAAGAATCCAATACAGCGGAAAACGACAAACCTGTGTTGCACAATCATCTGCAGAGGCAGAGTTCGTAGCAGCGGCGAGCGCAACACAAGAATTACTATGGCTGCTAAAACTATTAGAAGTTCTTGATATACCGCAAAAATTGCGTATAGTAATTTACGAAGACAATAAATCTTGCATAAAAATGATAGAATCCGAAAAGTTTTCTAATAAATCGAAGCACATTGACATTAAATATAATGTGATTAAACAGCTGAAAGAAGATAAAATTAATGAATTGCGTTATTGCCCAAGCAAGTCAATGACAGCGGACATACTAACGAAACCAGAGCCCAAGCCTGAATTTCTAAATAATAGAAACAAACTGAAATTACAGAACAATCCTTGTTAGGAGATTAAGGGGGGAATTGTTGACAGCTATTGGGAAATATAATCTCCAAACAAGGACATTAAAACAATCAAGCTAAGTAAATTGTTTTTCATGTGTCAAATGTGATTTATAAAAGCAATTATCAAAAGAGATTATGTTCTGAAGGAAGGAAGTGAGAGTGAAAAGTGATTGCACAATCGTGAACAGACATTTTATTATAAACATTTCATGGTACTCAAGAACTATAGACATTGATAAACTCTTATTTTAAATTACTATAAATATAAATATTGATACAAATAATTTGTTATTAAGATTTACGTCACTAATTTCCTGTTCTTTATTGCTAATAATATTTTATACATGTATTTTTCTCTACTTTCACTTGTAATCTTGACTCTCCAAAGGAGAGATGTAATTTTCTAAAGCTTTTATTAAATGTTATTTTTCTTTCTATTTATAAGTTTCCGGACAAATTTAAGTTTTACAAGTCACAAAAAACATGTGTCTTTTAAATGACATGGAAGATCACACGATCATTACATATGGATAAAAAACAGAAATACAAGAAGAATATGTAGATAGATTTACCCTTTCCGGATGCAGAATACCAGATAATATACGGATATACATAAAATACAATGTAAGCCCAATTTATTTTACCTATGTTTTGTTTTATATTGAAAAATAGATAGTTTATTTTTGAGGATAAAACCGAACATCACGCAATTACTGTTAGCAAAGTTTAAATATTGCTATCACAAATTCCGGGCATCGCCGGGCACTTTAACTAGTATAAAATAAAATCGCATCTTTTAAGTCTTAAAACTGAACTACAGTAGAGTCCCGATTATCTGAGTCCCGCTTAACAGAGTTTCCGCTTTAACAGAGTTATTTTCTTCTGATGGACTGATATTATTATTAAAAAGCCATTATAAATGAAGTATTAGGTGAAGATGAAAGGGCAGTCGTGAAAAGTTAGAATTTTGATTTTCTGGTCAGAATGGGGGAAAATATGGCCATAATTGTTTGCCATTTTTTCCCTATTCTGACCAGAAAATCAGAGTTCTAACTTTTTACGACTGCTCTTTCATCTTCACCTAACACTTCATTTATAATGGCTGTTTCATAATAATGGAAACCATCAGTCCATCAGAAGAAAATGATCCATTCCAAAGGTATAAGTTCGATTGAAAAAAACTATGAACTAATTAATGAATTGAGTGAAAATTTATATTTCATCACTTTAGTTGCTGACGATTTGTATAAATCCGGTTCATCCGAGTTTTTTGCTTATCCGAGGTCCATATTAACTCGGATAATCTGGACTCTACTGTTTCTATATTTATATACATTTTTTTTTCATCGGGGGCGACACTAAATTCTGAAAAAGCAGAATTCCTATTCTCTAGTTACTTAATTTTTATTTTTTCAAACACACAAAAATTTAAATATATAAGTAAAATGTCAACCAATAGAGAAGAAAAAGTTCGAAGGTGATATCTTTCTTTATAACCGAAAAAAGTCGTAAAAATCGTGATTTTTAGGCCAAACAATTAGAACCTTGCCCTTAAAGTAAAATAACTTTTCTGTATTCTAGTTAATTTACAGTAATTTCTGACATACAAAAAAAAATCTGCATATGTATTTAACCAATCTAACATATGTATAAAAATATTATTCTGATAAATAACGAAATTTAGGCCAAAATTTATTATGAAGAATTATTAATTGAGATTTAAGGTTTGAAATATGACTTGAAATGACTTGCACATATAGTATGTTTTTTGAAAGGAATATTTAAAAAATCAAGCATTTAAAATTGCAAATCTACTGTAATGTCTAATATAAAAATTAATGGCAGATGGATACAACCTATATAAAACATATGTGATATGTATTGTTTTGATAAATAATGCAGATGAAGCCAACATTTATTATGAGGAATTATTAAAGTAAATTTGAAGATTAAAATATGGCTCGAAATCACTGGCATATGCAATTTGTTTTTTGAAGAGAACATTTAAATTAATTCATCTAGCTTCCGGGAATCCATTATTAGCATAATTTATGTTAAGACGTAAAATCACTGTAGGACATAATGAAATCCGAAAAAGGATGTGGTTACCAAAATATTACGATAAAAAAGAGAAAAATATTCTTTAATATAAATTTCATTATTAATGTAATAAACAATTTGAAATTTAATGCTCTTCAAATAAAAAGATCTTTCGATGTATGAACAAATTTTGCTAATAAATTTACTGTAATGTGTATTATACAAATTAATTGAAATTGGATTCAGTCAATCTAAACATATACACTAAGATAATTTTTAGATAAATAATACAAATGAAGCGTTATTTATTATGACTAATTATTACAAGAAAATTGAAAATTAAAATCATTAGCACATAGAGTTCATTTTTTGAAGAGAGCATTTTGATTCAATCATTTAACTTCTAGGGATACAGTATATCAACGTAATGAACATTGCAGCGTAAAATGTCAGGAACAGACAATATTATTCTGGAAAATGATGAAGTAGCCTATATAGTAAGACAAAGTAAAATAACAAGGGTTGCAAAAAAGCCGGCTATTTTTTTTTTTTTTTTTAGCCACGCCCGTGGTTTTTATTAGTTTTAACCAGCTCTTGTTTAGCCAAAATTGGCCATTTTCCGCAATAATTGGTTTTTATACAATAAGGTATTTAATTACAAACTACACATTTTAAAGGATTTTTTAACTAGTTTTAATGACATTTAATTGACTTAGAATTTAATAAATAACCCAGTTTCTCAATAATGAAGACGTTAATACTGGAATAACTCATAGATGGAGCTGCTAGTGATTTGTAGTCAGAATTGCAACTATGTCGGCTAAATTTTAAAAGAGCCATACCAACTGCTTTATCTGGTTTACCAGTGACCATCCCAACCTTTTTTTTCCATTTTTACTGCTTTATAAAATTAAAGAGGACAATGGTTACTTAGTTACATGTTTTATTGCTTAACTAATTTTAAGAGCTATTAATATACAAGTCTTATTTTATTTCTCATAAACATTTAAAATCATACATAAAGTCGTATAATAAAAACAACATTTCTCACTATTAAAAACAGTATTATGACCACCATATGCATGAATATGCGTGCATTTAAATAGAAACATTTTTTTTTTAAAATTTTAATTCAACAAATTTTATTTGGAGAACATTTATTTTCTTTTGTTGATTAATTGCTCACTTTATTTTATATATTTATGTACTAAACTCTCCTCAAATAATATTTCCATATGTACATGTAAGAATGTTTCCATTTTGTCTTTATTTAATTAAATATAATCTTTAAAATGTGTAGAAAATAATGTGTAACATATAAATGTGTAACATACAATTTCAAAACACCACTTTGGAGTATAATTTGTATTCTTTTCAATATTTATAAATGTTTTTTCAGACACAATGCCTTCACAGTTGCCTTCTAGCGGTTATATAGATTTATTTATACGAAAAATTTAATAGAAATTTATAATTTTTTTTAATAGAAAAGATATGTTAAGTGTATTAAAAATAAATTAATCCAAATTTAATATGAATTAGCTGTAAAATATTTTTTAAATAAAAACCTGCTTTTTTTTAAAGAGATTAAAGCCAAAAAAAGCCAGCTGGCTATTTTGGCCGGATTAAAAGACAGAAACCCTGAAAATAACTGTATTATTTTTAATAGAAATTTCATTATTAATGCAATAAACAACTGGAAAATTTATGCTCTAAAAATTAAAAATATATATTATGTTCTATGTGAACAATTTTCGCTAGTTAATTTATAACAATGCCTAATACATAAATAAACTACATATGTATAGAGCCAATCTAAACATGTGCATTAAGATAAGGTACTTCTATCAAAGTCTAATGCGGCAGTTTTAAAGGAAACAATTTATTACATTTTTCCGGTCGTACTTTATCTTTTTATGACATGATAAGTGTCACATGAAACATACGCACAAGCTGCTCCGTCAGTTGTAAGAAATGAATTACAGTGTTAGCAAGAAAGAACAATCATGCGTTAAGCATAGATTATGAAACAGTTTCCAACACTTCCTGAAAGCTTTAACAAAACTTCGTTATTTAGGGAAATAAGGTATATAAGATAACTAAGTAAACATTTTAGAAAACGTATAAAAGATTTGAAAAACTGATTTGAGCATTTACCGTCCATAGCCAAATATGTATTCCAATTCTTTTGAACAGCCCTGTATTTGATCTGTAGGTTGATATATATTCTATATAATGGGGAAATTTAATTTAGCAAGAAAACTCATAACAGGTTGAAATTTATCTTTCAGCAACTTATACTAATAGATGGAAACATACTTTAATACTTTTGTATAACCCTGTAGTTAACCTAGTACCTTTATTACACACCACTGTTTAGCTAAAATTTAATTCAAACTAAAACACTCTTAAAACTACAGAAATTATCGTTTATAGACAGTATTTTTCTTAGTTGTTATATTTTACAAGGTGTATCTGAAATGCTTCAACAAACTTAGGGGGATGATAGTACTCATCAAGAGGAACAAAAAATGCAATGAAACATGGGATCGCAAATGGCGTTTAAAAGGTGAAAATCGCAAAACTAATAAAAATATCGAAATATCGCATGCTGCTTTTCTGCAGAACTGGCTAGTACCATGAAACTGGTTTTCCTTACACTTTGTGCATATCCGGTCAGAAAGAGATAACAAAAATTTAGAAGAAAGCCAAACAAATCTGTGAGCAAGAATCCACGTACGCAAATTTGAGCGTGTCCGCCAGTCGTTCCTCCGTAGATATATTCTGTGTAATAATGTCCGCGGTCGACATTTTAAACAATTGTTGTAAAACAGTTGTTTTCTCTGGACATCACGAGCTGTGTTGTACCTATTTTATGCAAAGAATAATTTTCTGGAGTGTTTCTTTCTTGTCTCAGTTTGTCCATTTCCAGACGCATTTTCGCAATTTTTATCTTTTAAATGTCATTTGCGACCCCATGTTCCATTGCATTTTTTGTTCGTCTTCATGAGTACTATCATCCTTCTAAGTTTGTTGAAACATTTCAGATACACCCTCTATTTTCCTAGATTAAGAAACGTCTGTCTTTTTTTTTTTTTTTTTTTTTTTTTTGCAGTATAGCATTAGGTAGAATAAGTCATTGACTTTCTTAGACTCTACATACAAACAGATTTCCTAAATTACAAATTATTACATTATAATAATAAAGTTTTCTTTGACACAGTTGAAATCTATTCAACAAATAAAAGCATATTTTAATAAAAATAAAACCTCACCTTGTTACACCTTCAGAGTAGGAAGCTGTGCTACGGAATTTACTACTCTCCTTTATGCCAATGCCGTTATAGTGATATCTAATCAAGTTGTAATAAAATAATTATAATAATAATAATAAAACGAAACAATTATTGCCTAAGAAAATTAAAAAGAAGCATCCATATATTAACAATTTTCAATTATTTTGATGGCTGTTATTTAAATATAAATTATATTAACACACACCTATATATCTATTATAATGCAAAATTACCACACAACACAGTTTATGTAACACAAATGTATTATTTTTGTTTTACATAAGTTGCATAATTTCAAACTAGCATTTAAATCCTTTGAAAGCTTAAATTAATATTATTTAGAGAAAATTAATTTGCAACAAAGATGAAGTTTCTATAAACCTAAAACCTATTCAGTTATGATTTTAAAATTACTAGTTGCGTTGACAACCCGGTGTGTTGCTTTTGAATTGCATGAGATCATTCGGTTCTTTTGGGGAAAACGAAATCTAACTTTATTGTAAATTTAGAAGGCAATTATAGTATTGATTGTATTAAATACAATATTTCAAATAATAAATTATATCTATAATTTAAGTCAAAAGCTTTCCCAATGAAAATGCAGATATTCTATCGCTTTATTTGTCAAAAGCTTTTCGTTTTCCAAGATTTGGCTTCTAATTTCGGAAATGGTAGAAATGGCGTCATTTGGGTGAACTTACACATAAATGGCTTTGGTTTGGCGGATTTATTCAAAAGCATTTTATATCTATGAATTAAAATAAATGCTCAGAGAAATATAAATTTTCTCGCTAAAACGTCCTTTTAAAAAAGTTTTAATCGCCATCGGAAATAGTTGAAAATTTCTTTTTATACTCTAAATTAAAAATTAAAAAAGCTACAATGGAATTTTTTTTCCAGTCGACAAACGATTTCTTTATTTTTAAAAAAGTGAACTGATTCCTGACCCCTGAAGCTTGAATATGTGAAAATAAGTTTGAATTTCTTGACATTTTTTTGAAAAATTCAATTCAATCACAATATTTTTTTTCACTGTATATTGAAATAAAAGTTAATTTATATTTGAAAATGATGTCAAACAAAGAAATCTAATAATCCCTATCGTTTTCTCTTTTCTCCCTTTTACCCAGAAAAATGGAGTAATTTAGTTGCCATCATTACAGAAGTGTCATTAAAAATTACGAAAAAAATGATATCTCGAAAACTAATTGCATTTAAAAATTCTAAGACCACTTTTGACGTTCCATCCATGTGGATAAGTGGCGTAAATTTAATCTTCCAACATTCCGTGTTCTGGGAGGAACTGTGAAATACAAACAGGGAGTCACGTTTTAATATAATAAATTGATGAAGTTTTAATTTCGTTATGAAAAATCAGCCAGAGACAAATTCCGAACTATTTATCTTGTTTTAAGTGCAAATGGCTTATTTCGTAACGGCGCCTTCACGCGATGGAGATATATTTTTAAAAAAATCATGTTTGAAAATTATTTTTAAAGTCATAATATAATAAATCAGTCAATTACGATACGGTTTTCAAACAAATTGGATTTGAAAGTAGATTTTTTTCCCTGTATGACGGCGTAAAAATTGGAAATATGCGATGTGTAGAAATTTTTAAAAAAATGCAGTAGAAAAAAATTTCAAAACCGAAATTTCATCGTAAAGTGTTGCCATTCGCAAAATGACGTCAGCGTTACGCACGGACAAGTTTGTTCTTATTGTCCAAGAATTTTATTTAAGTAACGTTTTCTACAAAGATGTTCAATATTTAAAGCATTGAAAAGGTGATAGATAAATAATGAAAAAATGCATTAATAAAACAAGCAATATAATTGAATTATACTTCCAAAAAATTTTCAAGACTATATATATCGAAGATGTAAATATTTTCTGTAAAAATGTCGATATATTTCAATCATAATTTTATTGCCAATACATCTAATTTCTTGAAATTAATTTTTTTTTTTTACGAAAAATTTAATTTTAAATACATTGTTAAATAAATTTAATTCAATCTATTATTTCTTATTGAACTAGGGGGCTCGGCCCCCTACGAGCTACGCTCGCCAACCCCCGTCCGGACACCGCAGATTCTAAATGCACGCTAATTTGATCGGCTTTAAAAAGATTTCGAAAGATTGAATTATAATTTAAAAAAACAGTGGCTATCTCCCTATAAACGAATTTCTATTCATTTCTCTTTGATTGGGGAATTTTAACGCCAAATCCGCTGCGGTACTACTTGATTATCCCGTCGACCAATTTCGCCAAATTATATAAATCGCCAAACCACTCGCCAAATTATACAAAGTGACATAATTTTTTTTTTAAATAACGAAAGAACAAATAAATTAGTGCAGCATTAATAAAGATACAAATAAAACGTCGAAATAAAAATAACTTGATGACGTAGGCACGTGTAACTTGCTTAAAGTCAAGAAATATTATTTGCGCTTTCCTAACAAAAATAGTTGAAAAGTATCTTCTCAAAATATCAAATAAATGTCTAGTGCAATTTCTAAATTTAAACCGTTTTGCAATATTATTTTGTGTTCATTTTATGTAATAACTGTAATGTGACGTAAATATGACGTAATTTCTCCTATTTAAGACTTCTAACGCATGTTAATAAATTTATTATTTTACAAATTCCTTTCTCTCTTAAAATTCACGTGTAATTATAGTTTTTATGACGTAATTTTTAATAAGTTCCTGCTTTTTGTACATAATTATTTAATTCTAATTCCAAATGTTTTTTTCTGTTTATAACAGTCACGTGTAAATAAATATTTAATTTATTTACACGTATAAATATTTTTTTTTGAAGCAAACATTATTGTTTCCGCTGTTTATACAGTTGGCAACAGTATAAATTAATACCATTTTCTAAATTCTGTAAAAAATATTTCTAGAAATGCTGAAAATTTGAATTTAAAATAGAAATAAAACCTCAAAAAATGAGTCAAAATAAAACAATTAATGCAATCTGCACTCCGGCAAATTCTAACGCAAAAAATGATCTAAAAATGATTACACTGCCACGTATAGTTATTGCTGCTATAAAACTTTTTTAGTGAAACGATTTTGTCCAACTTTAGCATTAAATATCTCTTAAAATAATTCTTCGATTTGAAAACTGTCTGCATCAGCGTGTTTATCAAACATTTCTGTATAAAACCACCGATTTTCATATTTTTGTATGCATTATTTTTCTTAATATTAACGAAGAAAGACCTCCGGTCACAAAAAATTCAAAACCGGCGGCGGCGGCGGCGGCGGCGGTGACAGCGGTAGTTACTTCTTTTTAGAATAGACAGATATAATGTTTGTTTTAGATATATTTCTACCACCCTTGTTTGTCAAAATCTTGCAAAGTCCTTTATTTAGAGATGACAAGATACATTATTATCTCTTAAAAATAGTTTTTATGGCATCAGTTTATTTTACAATTTCCGTTGCTTTAGAAAAGGTTAAAAGATTATTGGAATTTAAACGTTACATTCGCTGAATTTAATTTACAATGACAATTGCATTTAAAGAAAAAGATTTTATGCAATAAAACTATTATTAGAATAAAAAAAATCCTCATATTTACTTATTTGGCATTCAAATATAGATAAATGCATGATGGAGTTTTGAAAATCTCTCTATCTCTCTATTCTAAAAAAAGTAACTACCGCTGTCACCGCCGCCGTCGCCGGTTTTGAATTTTTTGTGACCGGAGGTCTTTCTGCGTTAATATTAAGAAAAATAATGCATACAAAAATATGAAAATCGGTAGTATTATACAGAAATGTTTGATAAACACGCTGATATAGACAGTTTTCAGATCGAAGAATTATTTTAAGAGATATTTAATGCTAAAGTTGGACAAAATCGTTCCACTAAAAAAGTTTTATAGGAGCAAAAACTGTTCATAGGAATTTAATCATTTTTAGATCATTTTATGCGTTAGAATTTGCCGGAGTGCAGATTGCATTAATTTTTTTATTTTGACTTTTTTTTGAGGTTTTATTTCTATTTTAAATTCAGATTTTCAGCATTTCTAGAGATATTTTTAACAGATTTTAGAAAGTGATATTAATTTAAACTGTTGCCAACTGTATAAACAGCGGAAGAAATAATGTTTGCTTCAAATAAAATATATTTATACGTGTAAATAAATTAAAAAATTATTTACACGTGACTATTATAAACAGAAGAAAACATTTGGAATTAGAATTAAATAATTATGTACAAAAAGCAGGAACTTATTAAAAATTATGTCATAAAAACTATAATTACACGTGAATTTTAAGAGAGAAAGGAATTTGTAAAGCAATAAATTTATTAACATGCGTTAGATGTCTTAAATAGGAGAAATTACGTCATATTTACGTCACATTACAGTTATTACATAAAATGAACACAAAATAATATTGCAAAACGGTTTAAATTTAGAAATTGCGCTAGACATTTATTTGATATTTTAAGAGGATACTTTTCAACTATTTTTGTTAGGAAAGCGCAAATAATATTTAATTTCTAACACAAGTATTTTCACGTGAATATTAAAAAGAGAAAGAATAGTTTGGTCAAAATTACGTCAGGTTAAAAACGATTAATTTAAAATGTCTCATTTAAAAGAACTTTCTTTTCACTTTGTTAAAAAGTACCAGGAGACAAAGACTCTGGTTACTTAATTCCTTTTATATTAGCTTATTTTGAAATGTTGTTACACGTGTCTACGTCATCAAGTTATTTTTATTTCGACGTTTTATTTGTATTTTTATTAATGTTGTACTAATTTATTTGTTTTTTTTCGTTATTTAAAATAAAAATTATGTCAATTTGTATAATTTGGCGAGTGGTTTGGCGATTTATATAATTTGGCGAAATTGGTCGACGGGATAATCAAGTAGTACCGCAACGGATTTGACGTTAAATTCCCCAATCAAAGAGAAATGAATAGAAATCCGTTTATAGAGAGATCGCCACTGTTTTTTAAATTATAATTCAATCTTTCGAAATCTTTTTAAAGCCGATCAAATTAGCGTGCATTTAGAGTCTACGGTGTCTGGGCGGGGGTTGGCGAGCGTAGCTCGTAGGGGGCCGAGCCCCCTAGTTCTAAAAGAAAAAGTAACTACCGCTGTCACCGCCGCCGCCGCCAGTTTTGAATTTTTTGTGACCGGAGTCTTTCTTCGTTAATATTAAGAAAAATAATGCATACAAAAATATGAAAATCGGCAGTATTATACAGAAATGTTTGATAAACACGCTGATGTAGACAGTTTTCAAATCGAAGAATTATTTTAAGATATATTTAATGTTAAAGTTAGACAAAATCGTTCCACTAAAAAAGTTTTATAGGAGCAAAAACTATTCATGGGAATTTAATCATTTTTAGATCATTTTATACGTTTGAAGTTCCCGATGTGCAGACTGTATTTCTTTTTTTAATTTGACTCATTTTTTGAAGTTTTATTTCTATTTTAAATTCAAATTTTCGGCATTTCGAGAGATATTTTTTACTTATTTTAGAAAGTGATATTAATTTAAACTGTTGCCAACTGTATAAACAGCGCAAACAATAATGTTTGCTTCAAATTAAAAAAATATATATTTATGAGTGTAAATAAATTAAAAATTTATTTACACGTGACTATTATAAACAGAAAAAGCATTTGTAATTAGAATTAAATAATTATGTATAAAGAGCAAGAACTTATTAAAAATTATTTCATAAAAACTATATTTACACGTGAATTTTAAGAGAGAAAGGAAATTCTAAAATAATAAATTCATTAACATGCGTTAGAAGTCTTAAATATGAGAAATTACGTCATATTTACGTCACATTACAGTTATTATATAAAATGAACACAAAATAGTATTGCAAAACAGTTTAAATTTAGAAATTGCGCAAGACATTTATTTGATATTTTGAGAGGATACTTTTCAACTATTTTTGTTAGGAAAGCGCAAATAATATTTCATTTCTAACAAGAGTATTTTTAAGTGAATATTAAAAAGAGAAATAATAGTTTGGGCAAAATTACGTCAGATTAAAAACAATTAATTTAAAATGTCTTATTTAAACGAACTTTCTTTTCGCTTTGTTAAAAAATACCGGGAGGCAAAGACTCTGTTTACTTAATTCCTTTTATATTAGCTTATTTTGAAATGTTTAACTTATTTTACTTAATCAAAGACGAAAACAGCGATTGTATCTTTAGTACTACTTAGTTATCCAGTCGACCAAAAATCTATTATTCGCCCAAACTATAAGATTAAATGCCAATAATGGTTGATCGTAAATGTCACATTAACTTGACTTTAAGCAAGTTACACGTGTCTACGTCATCAAGTTATTTTTATTTCGACGTTTTATTTTTATTTTTATTAATGTTGCACTAATTTATTTGTTATTTCGTTATTTAAAATAAAAGTTATGTCAATTTGTATAATTTGGCGAGTGGTTTGGCGATTTATATAATTTGACGATTTATATAATTTGTCGACGGGATAATCAAGTAGTACCGCAGCGGATTTGTCCTTAAAATTCCCCCAATCAAAGAGAAATGAATAGAAATCCGTTTATAGGGGGATTGCCACTGTTTTTTACATTATAATTCAGTCTTCCGAAATCTTTTTAAAGCCGATCAAATTAGCGTACTTTTAGAGTCTGCGGTGTCTGAACGGTGGTTGACGAGCGTAGCTCGTAGGCTCAGAGCCCCGTACTGCTTAAAAGAAATAAAATTCTTACTTCTCTAAATGAAACATATTGCTTTGTGAAACCAAATATTAATAACTAACCGCCAACATATACAGAATAGCAAACCTATTATAACCAACATTTTTTATCAGCGATATATTTAAGCTGAAAAACCGATATATTTTCATAAAAATACCATTTATTTAAATTTTGGATCTTAAAAATCACGTATAGGGGTAGTTTTTGAAATAAAAGTATTGGGTTCTATTGGAAAATTCTGATTTTTTTTATTATTATTATTGTTGGTGACAGCGTTTATTCTCTGACTAAATGCATGCATATGTGTTTTTTAACACTTTCGAACGTAGTTCAAAAGTGTTCATGAATTCGGTTTGCCTGTCCGTCTATCCGTATGTTTGTCCACGCTCTACTCTCGTAAATGTACCCGGATTTTCATGCAATTGATATATATTATTGGGGTTTATTAGCATTAACAGTCCATTTACAGGCGCACTCAAAATAATTCCCATTACATTATGGTCAATAGCGAAAAATCGTTTGCAGTGTATTTTAATGACATTACGCTATTTCAGATGTATTGAAATTGCTATAAATCATTGAATTTCACTAGAAAATTATTACTATAGAATAGGGAATTCATAGCATTTATAGTTCATTTACAGGGAGACGCAAAAGAAATCTGTTACAGTACTGTCTTTGAGCCATAACTGCCGGAAATGCGTCTTCAATTTCGGTATGCGCTTTTAAATGTAACTAATGTTTTGCATATGTTACTCGTTGTGTATAAATTCTATAACTCGTGTGCAAGACTGCACAAAAGAATTCAAGTGCCATTCTCCTTATAAGCGGAAATTGCTGAGAGGGAACTTTCAACTGTGGTGTGTATTTTCTAACTGAACTAAATTTTTGCATTCATGTAGTTTATAGATTCAAATCTATATATAATATACAGAGCTGCTCAAAGAATTCAGATAATTTTCCGACTGTAGATGGGAATTGCTGAAATTGGGTTTTCAGATGTGTTAATGCGTTTCCAAATGGTTCATATAGACATCCTATTTCAACTTATTTGTTCGGACCTTGTGCGCATGCCGAACGAGCTCCGTAGATTTGCGGTCATGTGACCCAGTTCAGTTGTTGCTTAGCTGCCATTGCGGCACGTTGTGTATTCGAGCGGGTCTTATCCCCAAGTATATAGTTGTTCTTTAGCTGCCATTTCGGCACATTGTGTATTCGAGCGGGTGTTATCCCCAAGTATAGTATGTTGTTCTTGAGCTGCCATTGTGGCAAATTATGCTATAGCGGGTCTTATCCCCAATTATTCTGTTGCTTATAGCGGGAGTATTCCCCAAAAGATGTTTTATGAACGTCACTTGTTCTAACAGCGGGTTATCACCCCAAAGTCACCTCATCATTCTACATGTTTTTCAGTGTTTGTGATTGTTTGTAACATTTGTGTGCTGTGTGATATAAAATGTGAAAAAGAAAACTATTTGTCTTCAATCTTAAAGTTACACACAGTATTCACATACATTGTTGTGGTCCGTCGATTTCGCAGCGAAATAGCTGCTATGGAAAAATTAAATAGAACAAAAGGTGCTCTAAAAGGTGCTATAACGAAATTAGAAAATTTCGTAAAAGATAATACAGACGAAATTAATTACTCGAGTACCGAGCTCGAAATAAAGATTCGAAAATCACCCGAGCTTCAAGCAAAAGTATCGGAAATACGGGATAAATATTATGATATCCCTGAGATTAAGGACTTACCAGAAATCGAAAACGAGTTAGATGAACTCGAAGATCGTCTCGAGAAACTTGAGGTAAGTCTCAGCATATTTCTTAAAAATCTTAAAGTTTCTGAAATAAATGTGCATGCTGATAGTATTGAATCTATAAGTTCGAATAATATTAAAGTTAAGTTACCTGAAATCCCACTACCAACATTCAATGGTAAATATGAAGAGTGGTCAATCTTTAAAGTACAATTTACAAATTTAATTATAAATAATGCTCAGTTAAATGACGCTCAGAAGCTGTTTTATTTGCGAGCATCGCTAAAAAATGAAGCAAAACAACTAGAGAGCCCAGACGATTCCTTAGAGTCATTGTTTACAGCACTTACTGAAAGATTCGAAAATCAACGTTTGCTCATTGACACTCATTTATCAGCAATAATTAATTATGAAAAAATACATTACGAGTCTTCTAAAGAATTGAGATCCTTTATTGATTGTGTAAATAAAAATTTGAGGGCCTTAAAAGTATTACAATATGAACAAAACAATCTGTCTGATGCTATCCTTATCAATATTATATTGCAAAAGGTAGATAAGGAATCTCGAAAATTATTTGAATATTCGATTAAAAAATCAGAATACCCGCAATTTAATGAGTTAATGTCATTTTTGGAAAACCGCAGTTCTACGTTAGAAAGCGTAAATAGATACTCTGCTTCAAAACCCTTAAACAAAAACATTCCTTTTTCGAACAAACAAAAAAATTTCATGCTAAATTCGAATGATAAATCGAATGGAAAAACTTGTATTCTGTGTAAATTGGCTTTTCATAATTTGAACAAATGTTCTCAGTTTCTAAAAATGAATGTTTCTGAACGATACGATTTTGTGAAGAAAAATAAACTGTGTATTAATTGTTTGAATAATTCTCATTTCGTAAATTCTTGCATTTCAAAATATAATTGTAATACCTGTGGATTGCGACACAGCTCATCGCTTCATCGAGAAAAAGAAAATAAATCCAAAAATGAATTGGCTTCCCCCCAAATTTCCTCCCCTCTTGCAGGTGCGGTAAATAGAGAAATGAAAAACATTTCGGTAAATAATGACGAATCTTTAAAGACCTTGAATAATATAAGTAAAGAAAGAAAATCAATTTTATTGAGTACATGCTTTGTTTTTATAGAAGATAATTTCGGAAATAAACGAAGGTTTAGAGTCATTTTGGATAATGCTAGCAATGTCAATATTTTAACTAAGGATTGCGCTGACATGCTGAAATTTAAAAAAAGGATAATTAATGTACCCGTTACAGGATTAAACGGTTATACTTATAATGTAAAAAATAAAATTTCGAGTGTAATTACAAACGAAGATGGCTCTTTCAGGGAGAATATAGATTTCTTAATTGTTCCCAAAATCACGGATGTAATTCCATCAAAGCAATTAAATGTATCGGACATTAATTTACCGAATATTGTGGAATTGGCAGACCCCACATTTTTCAAACCGGGAAAAGTTCACGCATTGGTTGGCGCTGAATTATTTTATAGAATTTTAAAGCATAATTCAATTAAGATAAATGATAAACTTTTTCTGCAAGACACTGTTTTTGGATGGATCCCAACTGGGGCGCTAGAGGAGAACACGCAAACAAACAATATTACTATGTGCAATTTCGTTAGAGATTTCGATGAAATAAATGATAATTTAAAACAATTTTGGGAGCTTGAGTCTATAGGCATAAAACATGATGATCCGAAAATATCGGAAACTGATCAAGCACAACAAATATTCGATAAAACTGTCAAATTTGTAGGCGATCGTTATGAAGTTCAGTTACCGTGGAAAAAAGACTGGAAGGATTTAAATGATAATTTTAATGTTGCGAAACAGCGTTTGGAAGGTCTAAAAAGAAAATTTTATCGAAACCCAGAGCTTTTTCGACAATATTCTGAAATAATCACGGAATATTTAAAGCAAGGAATTATAGAGCAGGTACAAGAAAATGAACCTGTTTTAGACAGGGCAGTTTATTATTTGCCCCATCATGCGGTCTGTAAAGAAGATAAACTTACTACAAAGGTCCGAATCGTCTTCGATGCCAGCTCTCATGATAACAATGATTTGTCCCTTAATGATTGTTTATGGCCCGGCACCAACTTAAATCCACTTCTATTTGATATTTTAATTCACTTCAGATTATACGAAATTGCCTTTTCTTCTGATATCGAGAAGGCGTTCCTTCAAATCTCACTAGCTGAAAAAGATCGGGATTCTGTCCGTTTTCTGTGGTATGATGATGGTTTAAAATCTTTCAAGGTCTTCAGATTCAAACGTGTTATTTTTGGAGTCAATGCCTCTCCATTCCTCCTATCTGCTACCATAAAGGAGCACATCAAGCGGTTTACGAGCCTACACCCAAGAACTGTTCACCTACTCGATAAATATATTTATGTGGACGATTTTATATCTGGCGAAGATACGCTGCAAGAAGCTCTTGATGTTTCCCTGAATGCTAACAAAATAATGTCTGAAGCAGGAATGATTCTTCGAAAATGGATAACCAATGATGAAGCGTTACTGAAGTGCTGGCAAAAGGAAGGTTTAAATATTCAAACAGAACATGCTGCAATAAGCCTAGGAAGCAATCTAAGCAAGGTATCAGGAATGTCCTGGAAAACAGAAGAAGATTGTCTGACATTCGAAGTCAAAAGTTTAATAGAATTCTTGTCATCGCAAAAAAGCTCAAAACGTCTACTATTGCAAGCAGTTGGTAAAATCTTCGATCCGTTAGGCATGCTGACGCCATTCACCATTAGAATAAAATGCCTGTTCCAAGAACTATGGCTAAAGAAGACAGCATGGGATGAACAGTTACCAACTAATGTGCACGAAAAATGGTTAAAGTGGCTCGAAGAACTTCCAAATTTAGCAGAATTAAAAATTCCGAGGAAAATTCTTGGTTGCTTGAATCAAGTAATAGCTGTAGAAATACACGCCTTTTCTGATGCTAGTAAAATAGCGTATGGATCTGCAATTTATCTGAGAATAAAAAGAGAGAGTGGTGTGGAAGTCAATCTCGTGACTTCAAAGAGTCGTGTTGCACCGATAAAGGAGATAACTCTGCCTCGGCTAGAACTTCTCGGAGCCTTACTAAGTGCAAGACTGACCAATAAAGTAAAACCCATCCTAGATCAAAAAATCACATCGAAGGTGTACTATTGGACAGATTCCAAAATAACCTTATTCTGGATCAAAGGATCATCAAAGCGATGGAAGCAGTTTGTGGCAAACCGTGTCATAGAGATTAATGCACTTTCAGATTCGAATTCTTGGTATCACTGCTCTAGCAAGGACAATCCTGCCGATCTCTTGACCAGAGGTGCGAGTGTTAATTCCCTTGTAGAGAATCCAATGTGGTTTAGGGGACCAAAATTCCTAGCAGCTGATGACTTAGTGACTGAGCAAGAAACTATTTCTGTGCCAGAAACAGATTACATCCCAGAGACTAAATCAAAATATAAAAATAACTGTAATGATTTCAATTCTAATATTTCTCTTTCTCTTTTCAGGAATCCTGAAGAAGTAAATTTTTTTCTCAACATAAGTGGTAAATACTATAGTATTCTTCGCATATTGGCATATGTTTATAGGTGTTTTCACAATTGCAAATGTAAGTTAGCAGACCGGCGCAGAGGCAGCCTCACAACCCCAGAAATAAAAAATTCAGAAGTTTCTCTAATTAGATTAGTACAAAATGCAGAATTTCAGGAAGAGATCAAGGGTTTAAAACGGGAATCAAGGGTTCCCCCTTCCAGTAAAATTAAATGTTTATCCCCCTTTTTGGATCAAGATAATATCTTAAGAGTTGGCGGTAGGTTGGAAAATTCAGATTTAAACTTTGATAAGAAGCATCAAATCATTTTGCCGAAAGGCCATAAGCTCACAAAACTCATATTTGAGCATTTTCACAGGAAGTATTTTCATATTGGTCCCCAAACTTTAATCCATTACGTACGTATGCGGTTTTGGCCCGTAAGTGGAAAAAATTTAGCGCGAAAAGTAGTGCATTATTACGTTGTCTGTTTTAGGAACAACCCAGTTACTGCTAAACAAATCATGGGTGACCTCCCATCAAAAAGAGTAACTCCAAATTTTGCGTTTAACTATACAGGAGCTGATTTTCCAGCCTTTTTGAGAGATTAAAAATAAAAATCAAAGGAAAAGGGATTTTTCATAAGGTTTATATCGCGATTTTCGTTAGCTTAGTAACAAAATATTTCTTCAGAAATTTAATGAAATCTAATGTATATACTTATTTCTCATTGTTTATGTATTTTAAGGTGCACCTAAGATTTACATGTTATTTTACATTCAACTTTTCTTAAGAATACATCGAACTATTTTTAGAAAAGAGCTTAAATTTTGTAACAAAGAATTTAATTTTATTGTATTGTATAGTCCTTGTTATTGCAACTTATTATTATTGTATTTGTATTGTAATATTATTTTATGGTATTGGTATTCTATTTAGTTCTTGTATTTATAGTGTATTTTAATATTTTGAATGTGCTACGCACATTGCAACGCGGGCCGGCATGTTCGGACCTTGTGCGCATGCCGAACGAGCTCCGTAGATTTGCGGTCATGTGACCCAGTTCAGTTGTTGCTTAGCTGCCATTGCGGCACGTTGTGTATTCGAGCGGGTCTTATCCCCAAGTATATAGTTGTTCTTTAGCTGCCATTTCGGCACATTGTGTATTCGAGCGGGTGTTATCCCCAAGTATAGTATGTTGTTCTTGAGCTGCCATTGTGGCAAATTATGCTATAGCGGGTCTTATCCCCAATTATTCTGTTGCTTATAGCGGGAGTATTCCCCAAAAGATGTTTTATGAACGTCACTTGTTCTAACAGCGGGTTATCACCCCAAAGTCACCTCATCATTCTACATGTTTTTCAGTGTTTGTGATTGTTTGTAACATTTGTGTGCTGTGTGATATAAAATGTGAAAAAGAAAACTATTTGTCTTCAATCTTAAAGTTACACACAGTATTCACATACATTATTAAACAGTGAAATTTTGTTGCATTGTTCTGAATGTGTTGGAAAGTGTTTCATAATCTATGCTTGACGCATGATTTTTTTCTTTCTTGTTTTCTTTTAATAAGAACAGGAGGTTATGCGAGTATTAATATTGCTGCATTATTATCTCTTTTAATCGCCTTAATTATGAGGAGTCGTACCCTTTCAGCATTTTTTTAAAATTTGAGTATTTTATAACATTTTATTGGACTATTATTTAATGGTTTTCTGGAGGAAAATGGTTCATTTAAGAAAAATGAAATATATGTCGGAATACTTTTTTTCAATAAATTTAAGAAAAATTTTTAAACTACATTTTTTTTAAATTCTGAATATTTGAAATATCTTTTGTTGCATACTTTTCTTATAAGTTTTCTTTATAACTGTAAGGATCTGAATTCCAAAAAAGTCAATAATTTTAGAAAATAAAATAAAACTTTAGAACGCATGTAAACAAGAAAGAAACATCCTGGATTAAGCATAAATTATGAAACATTTTTCAACGTATTTAGAATACTGTAACAAAACTTCTCCGTTAAATAAGGTAAATAAGTGATATTTAACCTCTTCGGTCCCTGGGTCCCCAAACGGGGACCTGTGTTCATTTCCTTATAAAAACTAAAATGTCCGATATTTTACATTTTCACATCACTTCTTAATAGCTGAATGTTTTTTGCATTCAAAGCAAACGAATAAATGGTGGGATCTAAGCTGATTCCTGCATAAATTAAAAGTTATTTTCATATGAGTTTGCAAAATGACAAAAAAATGCCCGAAAGACAGCATGACCAAGAAAGTGAGATATTTTCATAAGTATTTAACTTAAATATTTTTCAATAAAAAATTTTCAGGATTTGTAGATTATTTACTTGTGTAAAAGCTCTTAAATTTATGATTGCGTTAATTTAGGTTAATAGTTATTAAATTGATGTTTTAAGTGGATTTGTAGTTTTAGATCCATATATTTTAACATAAATTACTAAGCGCATAAAGGATCAATTTCAGAAAAGATATTTTTCTGTCATTTACGATGTCATTTTGTTTCGAAAAAACCAATGAATAAGCATTTGTATTATTATTTTAGCTTCGAAACTAAAGAGGTTAAAAAAAACAATTTGTAAAAAGCATAAGACGTTTGAAAATCCAATTGCAGCAACCGTCCACAACCAAAAAAGTATTCAAAATCTTTTCTGAAGCCCTGCATATGATCTATAGATTTATATATATACTGGAAAGAACGCTAAAATGTAGTTGAGTTAGAACACGCATAACACAGTTAAAAATTTCGTTTAAGGAATTTTCGCCAATAAACATAAATGTGCTTGAATTTTTTTGTGCATCCCTGTAATGATCTATAGAATTTATACACACCAAGCAACATGCACCGAATTAGTTAAATTTTAGAACGCATACTACAACTGAAAATGTACTTACAGTAATCATTGCTCATAGCAACCGAATCATTTTGTGTGTCCCTGTAAATGAACAATAAAATACTATGCACACTCTATTGTACAGTAGGCTTCTTTCAGTGCACCTCAGTGGTGTATATGAATTTCAATGTGTTTCAAATAGTAATATGTAGTGTAATAGTAGTATAACATCATTAAAATACATTGCAAACGATTTTCCCCCTTAGACCATAATGTAACGGAATTCTTTTGAGTGTATCTGTAAATGAACTATAAATGCTATAGACTTCATTTTCGATACCAAACATGCTATAGTAAATCTCAATAACATATATCAATTACATGGAAATCCGAGTATATTAGTCGGTCTGTCTGTCTATATGAGTCCGTCTGTCTGACCGAGGTCTAACTCGCTGGGAGAGATGAACGGCCAGACGGACAAGCAAACCGAATCCATAAACACTTTTCAACAACATATGTTGGAAAGTGCTAAAAATAGAGTAAAAATGACAATTTGGGTAACATTTTTATTTTTTTTTCAAATTAAACTACGAATTGTTATACTATTGAGAATTCCATCCTTAGTAGTAAACGCACCTTAACCCATTAACCGCCAAAACTATAAGGTTGAAATTTTCAACATTTTAGCTGAACGCTATTTGCCACCACAAACTCTGAAAGATAAATTTCGCTTTATAAGATCTTAAAGTTTTATGTTTTTAAGTAAAGCCAATTTTTTAATTAAAAAATAGTGGTGAGTATGTAAATAAATTAAATATGTGCGTTTATTTTGACTGTTGCGTGAACGCAACATCAGCGGGTAATAGGTTAAAGATTGCCTAAAATAATTAGCAAGTAAATTGAAAAATATTTGTAGTTTTGTTACCTAGAATATACTAATATATTGAAAAATCACAAACTGAGAAAAATTAATTTAAAGACTGCAATTAATTCTGAATCTTTCAAAGGGAAATGGATGGAGTAGAAAGCCTTTTTACCATATTTTTAATTATCGGTTCTATACGGCACTTGTTTAGAATATACTAGGGATGTCTAAATTCTTTTTAAGCAAACAATTGGAAAATTCATATTTTCATAGTCTGAGCAGTTCCCCTTAGGCAGTCAAAAGTCCCCTTAAAAATAAAGGAAAAGAAAAGAAAAGAAAAAAAGAATATAAAACTTACTTCGAATGTCCTCTGGCTCCAAGTCTCTTAGAGCTGACTTCCGGAAATGTATTTCGAATTAACTAGAAAAAATGTTTGACGAAGGGGAAATGGATATTAATACCTAAATCTATACTTTAACTGCAGATTGCATAAAGTAAACTAAGACAAACAGTTTAACTATTTAGAAATGCAATATTTTCTACACCTTGGTGGGAAAAGGTTTTGAATGTCTTTCAGTTGTACTGAAAAAATAATTTGTTTGCGAAATAAAATAAGGAGATGTTCTCCAACAAAGCTTTAAAAAATAAGCCTTTTTTTAACCATTAAAGTGTTTAGAATATACCCACAAAACCGTTTTTCGTCTCACCTAATACTTACGTCGCGACAACTAGTTTAACCGATCGGTGTAAGGTTGACAAAAAAAAAAAAAAAAAAATAATAATAATAATATATATATATATATATATATATATATATACGTGTTCTTAAAAAATAAATATATATATATATTTTAATCGGTGTAGATTCTTGCGCTTAAACCGTTCAAGATATCTACGTTTAGATTTTTAGAAATTAAACTATATCTTCTTTAATTGGAAATAAAACCCTTAAAAAATTATTTTTTTTAATAACTTAGATTTTTTAAACGGTTTCGAGAACGAAAAATTAGTGCCGAAATTGACTTCAAACTTCAAAAATCGGCCATTTTGTGAAATTTTAATTGAAGCGCAACAAGTCGAAAGTGAATGAAGCATTCAATGTATCCATTCCAATCTGACAATGAAATGAACACGATTTCTCAACAATCGCTCGATAATTTATAACCAAAAATACCAAATAAAATTCTAAATTGTAATGTTATTGTAAAAGAATGTATTTTCCCCTTAAAAGCTTCAATAAATCGGCCGGGGGGGGGGGGTTTCTGACAGGTCCTCACTGGATTAGCTGGGAGTATCTGGACCCTCCCTTCTGGGCTTTAGGGATATTCCCAGCTTTAACTCGTTATCTACTAACAGTACTTATAAGTACCATTAAAATAACTTGTTATACAATTCATTTAATACATCGATTAATAGTAATACAGTTTAGAATGAGTTATAGATGCATAATTTTATCTTGTTCCAAAAGCATTATTGGTTATACAAAACAAAAATATTTTTAAAAGGATGATTTCTTTTAAAATAATAAAACTTTGTAAAAAATCACCATAAAATTAAAACAAAACACAGGACGCGTTTTGAGCTAAAAACATAACAGCTCGTCATCAGCTACAGCATACACGTGTCCGCAAACTATCTGCGGACACGTGTATGCTGTAGCTGATGACGAGCTGTTATGTTTTTAGCTCGAAACGCGTCCTGTGTTTTGTTTTAATTTTATGGTGATTTTTTACAAAGTTTTATTATTTTAATTGCTTCATATCGCCAGTTTTTGGTGCTGTTTCGATGATTTCTTTTGCCTTTGCATCTTTTCAGCTTTCCTGGCGTTGGGGGGGGGGGGGGGATTTTTTTTAAATTCGGAACTATTTCTATTTCTATTGTTAAAACATTATATTTGTACATTTCCTAATTCTACAAAATACTAAGAAAATTATTTAAAATAAAAGATTTGAGTAAGGTTATAAATATTGCACAAAATCCCTATAAATTCAAATTTAATTAATCCTTCTAAAATCTTTCAAAAATTTATTAAATGATTATGTAAATCTTCTAAAGTAGTTTCAAAAATTCACGAAAAATGCTTTAGAAGATAAAATTTTCATGAATTCATAATTTAGTACATAAAAGGTTAAGCCCAATGGGTCGGCCCCCCCAGGAAGATGTCTCCTGCCTCCTGTCGTTAATTCTTGAGCCTTTTCTAAATGGAAAAAATCAACTCTCCCGAGAATTTGATCATTCCGTGTTATTAGTTAATTAATCATGATACAGAAATTAATAATACATCTCAAACAATGTATAACTACTATGAAACAATCAAAGAAAACCGTACATACGAGACTTTATTTGATAGGATTTAATATTGACTGATCAATTATTAGTGCAGTCACCCTATCTCGACATTTTAATGTTTATAGAATATCATGAGCATTCATGGATGGACAAAAATAAGGTTAACCACTTTAAATAAAAATGTTTATGACATGTTTGTACATTAACTGCTTTCAAAACAAGGAAAGACATGAGATGAGAATGCGTTATGATTCACATTAATTTAATTTTTATTATTATTATTATTCGAGACAAAGATTTGCACTTAAGTGTGTGATTAAAATTTGCAGTTTGGTGTATAAATTATCTATGGAATTGTGTTTCAAGCCTAACTGTAAGGCTTGAATTTAAGCGAGTTTTTTTTTTTCAAAGCATTAAAGAAATAATAAGTTCTAAAGTGTTTTCCTAATCTTCATAAACTTCAAAAACTTTCATAAACTTCTTGAATACACAATAAAAATAAGCTAATTCAACGCGTTTTGAAAAAAAAAAAAAAAAGTATTTTTTTTTTCGTCAGTCGCAAAAAGACGTCCTACCAATATGAGTGTTGAAGAAAGTTTATTTCCTGTTCTCGTAGTGTTAGTACGTAATACAAGTAGGATATACAGCACATTATTTGTAGCTCTTTGAGGAGAGAAATAACGATTTACTCCATAAACAGAAAAATGACACTCCATCCTTCTCCGAATTTTCGCTTGCTTCAAAAGGGGGCGGAAAAACTAGGCTATACCATAGATATAGAAACAACTAATATTACTATATCTATGGGCTATACCAGTACCTAACGCTGAAAAAAAAACGAAGCTATACTGGTGCCTAGCGTTATGAAGAAACGAGTATGAATGCTGGGACACATGAATTTATACAAAAGAACCAATGAGACGTGTTAACCTCAGAGTAAGTAGATTAAGGCATATCCCACACTGAGACGACAGAGCGACATGAAGCGCAACATGTAGCACAAAAACCGGTCGAAACGAAGTTGTTTCAAACTTGTTTCAAACCAGTTTTTCCAGCGAATTCAAGGGACATATCTTATGTGTCGCCTTAGTGTGTGACTTGCCTTACAGAGATGAAACTTGCAGCTTTTGCTTGAAGCTAAAGGTATCAAGCTAGTGCAGACCTAAAATGGTTTCAATTCGGTACAGACACTTGTAGATCACTTTGATTGAAATTGAATGCTCGTTTTAATTCAGTGAATGATCCCGATGTAAGACTTCAGCCCTCGTTTTGACAGTATATGCGTCATCTCTTTTAACCCATTTACTCTGAGCGTTTTATGTCTTTACAGGGAATTATAGGAGAAGTTAATCTATAATTGGAATTTCACAAAGAACTCTAAAAGGTTAACTAAAATAAAAATTCAGAAACAGATACTATTTTTAGTGAAATAATTCATACCTTTCCAAATGTTGCTTTGCAAGCAGGCGATATCTTTTCTTTCCTGCAGAACTCTATGTACTGTTCATACACAATTTCTCTGGGAAGACAGATGTCGGGGCAAGCATAGAAATTTTGTTTCAACCTGAAAATATTGAAACGAATAATATATTGATTAAATTCCTTATAAAGAAGTTTAGCTAATGATATTTAAAATATTGTTAACTAAACTGTACTCATATACTAACTTAAAGTCGTTTTCTCAAACATAAAATATAAATTATATCAAATCAATTAAAAAATAATAATTATGTACTAATAACTGCATAATATCGAAATTAATTAAAAAATATAAATGTATTCATTAAAAATGTTTGTTCATTAAAATTTAAATACTGACATAATCTGAAAATTTCGAACTTTATAAGCTCGAACATTTATGGCAATTTCAATAATAATAATAACAACAACAACAACAACAACAACAACAACAACAACAACAACAACAATAATAATAATAATAATAATAATGATAATAATAATAATAATAATAATAATAATAATAATTAGATATACGTGTATAGGCAATGGAATTCGTCGTGAGATATTGTGATGAGTATGAAAAGAACTATAATTCATATTGCTTTAACTGTGATCTTCAAAAACGTCGGAGGAAATTGTGACATACTCTATATTAAGTCCTCCTTACTTGCATTTGTCTAAGCTCTGCTTATAGTTAATTCAATTTTAAAAGCGGTATTTTTTTTTTTACACAAGTGAGAGATGCCAGACTGGGTATCGTCCTCGTAGCTCAAAGGTCATTGGAGCGTTATTCCAAGGATCCGGGTTCGATTTCCGATTTGGACATTTTTCACTCTGTTGGTCATACGCTTAATTAGGAATGTGAAAATTTACGTATTTAATATTCAGGGGTATGTGTAAAATGTTTAATTAATTAATTTGACATTTATGGTTTTTTTTTTTTTTTTTTTTTTTTTTTTTTGGTAAATATTTTATCACATATAAATTTGACAAATATTTTTTTTCCTTTCTATCTTTTATTTTTTTTTCTACAATATTGTTTACATTGTACAAATTACTTGGAACTTTTAGAGAATTGTAGATCTTAGGGTTACAAATTTCAGAATACTGTATTTAAGCCCACTATACATAATATCCCAGCACACGTTTGTGCACAATCGTTTTGCGTATAGCTGTAATTAAATTAATTCTTCGTTGAATATCTTTTACTCTATTATGACAGCAGAGGACCCGTGCGAAGCTTTCTCACTGCAATTCGTAAAATTAGTTGCTGATACATTTTTTCATTGATTTTTAATTAAATGCACTTTTTAATAAAACAACATGTTTTAACGAAGTTTACATATGGCAAAATTTTTTCATGTGATATCTCATTCATTGTTGTGCGTTTTGTATGACCATAGAAAAAGGAATGTTGACGCGAGAAATAGTACTATATAGATTTCAAAAATTACCATTTAGTAGTCAGTTGTCCTTGTCTTTTCTTTTCTTTTGTGCTCTTAGGCGTCAGTTCTTTTTTCTCTCTTCTTTTAATTTCAGCAGCTTTCGAATATGCATATCGAGGGGCAGAAATATCAGGATATCTGCACATATCCTCCATGAATTCATTTCCAAAAAAGCAACAGTCTGTTGACTGAATCATTCTATAATTCAAAATAAAATGTTTCATTTGTTTTAAGAATTAAATACATCATGAGTTTGAGTAAAAGAGTTTCATTTTAAATATGCTTTCAAGAAAATATCCTTTTAAACATTTTTTTTATTATTATTATTATTACAATTGCATCTATTTGTATCCCGTTTCTCGGAAAATAAGAAAAACGAAATATTCGATGCATGCATGCGATATATATATCGGATATATGCCATCCGATTGCGAGTTATACACTGTAAAAAGGAGCCAAATATTTCTTAATTTACAAAATAGTTTACTAGTTTGGCCTTTTTTTGTAATTAAAAAATTTCGAATTAACACAGAACATTTTTTATGAATTTTTACTTCTAGCAATAACAGCTTAACAGTGTAAAGTTCTTGAGAGGCTTCGGAGTTGACAGCAACTTTACGCTCAGTCTTCGATTGAATATCTTATTATTAGTGAGCCACTTATTAAAATATCTACCTGTAGTTTATAAACTAGTAAATAATTTAAGTCTAAAATAATGATTAATACTATGTAAAAAAAGTGGTAGAATAAGAAAATAAGAGAATAAATAAAAATTAAATGGCTTAAATTTTGTGAGTAGTAAAAAATGAATAAAAAGCTTAACAAGTAAAATATTACACTTAAAAATATTTAAAGGACAGTTAAGAAATAGGTGAAGCACGGTTAAAGCTGGTAATGGCAGACCAGTCAAGGAAGTGGCAAAAGTCACATGTCTAAAAAAAAGGCACTTTTCAGAGCAGTTATTGTTAGTTTGTTGTTGTTGTTGTGACAGAGTAACAGCATAGTATATTATTTTGTCACAAAGTAACAGTAATTATTTTTTTAAAGCAATCACAAAATTTCTGTTATTAAATAAAGAATATAGGGAATGATAATAATATAGGGATACAATATTATAAGGAATTTCTTGTATGAATGCAAAATTTCGTTTATTCCACTTTGTCATTACCATTATCTGTTACTGTTCTCGTCTGCATACTTTGTGTGAAAGTTTCTCTTTTTCATAGGATAGATTACAGTAAAGGCTCTACAGTAAAATCCACCTATATAACAGGTGGATCGCGAAACATTTTAAGAATTTAAGGTAGGTCGCGTAAAAATAACGTTTGGTAATCGCTGAACTATTGATATCTACATAAGCACAGTTACTTAAAATGTGTAAATAAGGTAGATAGCTTTGCAGGAGCACAAAGGGCATATTGAAATGTGCGATATAATGAGAGGCTACTGTAATAAAATGTTATGAATAGATTTTAAAAATATATATCTGTTTAAGTTTCTGTTATTGCAATATAAAAGCAAACAGAAAAACTTTCATATTATTCCTTAAAGTTTAAAAATTATCTTGATGAAGATCTATCTGACACCAGTAAATACTAATGTCGATATCTTACAATAACCATCAATTATCTGATCCGTCACTGTCCGAGAGCATTGTATTTACCCGACTGCCAAGAAGTGTTATGTGTTTGACGCATATCTGGGTATGTGGATTTTTTTCTACCCTCGAAACATCCCAATGGCTGGATGGATTTTAATGAATGAAGTCTCTATCGATTCGTCTTAACCGTCCAATGCTTATAGGCTAGTTTTGTTTTTATAAATTCAAAATGTCGGCTGTAAAATACAAAATAGCGGTAGAGGCGAAAAAAGTTTTTTACACACCATATTGAGTGACACATCATTTTATAGGTCTTTCAAAATGAAGACGATGCTCCATTGACTATTTTACAGTCAGAAGCTCCGTTTAAATACTACACAACCTGGAAGTCGTGTAGGTAGGATCTTTAGCTTTACTGTAACTCTAACCTTCATAGACATCTATAGAATTCATCAAAACATTGTTTATAGATAGGAAATAACAATTAAACACAACTTAAAAGCGATCAGTACAAGTAAATAAAAAAATAGGTAAGTAATATAAAAAATAGTTCCACATTGATGAGAAATAATTAATTAGGTCGCTTTTTACTCAGTCGGGTTTTTTGATTTTTTAAATTCAATTTTTACTTGTTATAAGGTTTATTTTGGGTCCATCTGCAGTGCCATATCCATTACTGCGCGAAAATATTTGTATTATGTTGAGAAACAATTAGCATGTTACAATAGTATTACGTAAATACAAACATTATATTTCTTTAGAATATAATACTCAATACAAAACATTTCTATTATATTGGAAACGATTTTAATGCAATGCCAGGATTGTGTAACTTATTAGAAATATTTAAATTTTAATTCAAATATTTCTGTAACGTTGGCACAAATATTTCGAATGTTGTACTATGTTTTCAATGTTTCCTAAACATAGATTAGAATTTCTCTATATGAAATGTATGCAACCTAATATCAGTAAAATTTTGTTCGAAATTATCCTATCATTGAGCCATAACTGTTTTGCTAGTCTAATATAGATTTGATAGTATCCCGAAGCATCTGCTCAGAAATAAAAATAAATAATATAAGATTTCATAGCAGAGGTAAAGAAGTTTCTGATCTAAAATTTTAAATGTTTGTACATTTTTATTCTTTTCAAATAATATGAAAGATATTTTTTTGGAGGGGAGAGGGGCGATACTCTCATTCTGAATTAACATTTGTAACAAACCAATATTAATGATAATGTTGATTTCTGCAGAAATACGTCCAATGAAGTAATTTTTTATTTGAACGTTGGCAATATTTTCAATGAAATACCAATAATATAGAAATATTGGCATTACGTTGGGAATGTATCCAATGAACTACAATATTGGTTAAATATTGACTTTACGTTGGAAATACACCCAATGAACTACAGTAATGGTTAAATATAGACTTTACATTGGAAATAAATCCAATGAACTAGAATACTGGTTAAATATTGGCTTTATATTAGGAATACTCAATGACATACAATATTGATTGAATATTGGCATTGCATATTTCCAATGAAATGCCACTATTGCGGAATTATTTGTTAAACATTTCTTACTAAAACTGGTGCAATATCTGCAAAATGTGTAAACACCTAAATATCCAGACAATCATAACAATAATGCCAAAATTTCCGAAGATATAGACAGTATAATATTGGACCAATACTGTTTTGTCATAAGAAGAACTTAAACTAAATAAATCACCTCGCTGTGTGTGTTTCTTTCTCATTCTCTTTTCTCCATCTAATATAAGCTTTGAAAAATATACTTTACTGCTTTATAAGATGATAACTGTAAATAAAATACATTTCATTTTTATTTCAAAAAGGGGGACATTATTCATTCTGTTCTCTTATTACTTGTGTTTTTTCTTCATTCGAAACTTCTTTAGCAACCACGACATTCTTCTTTATTTATTTGCCAGGACTATAAATTCCAAAATCTCTTCTCTTTCACCTGCTGCCGTTAAAAGGGAATGACACAGACTTTGTGCATAATATATTTTACTTACACAATTCCACGGCTGCTAGGAATCTCAGATACTCGCGGAGGCTTTTTTTTCAGTGAAGTCGAAGAACTTTATATAAAATTTCCGGACACCAGACCATTCTCTGCAGTCATAGACAGTGCTAGATATTTAGAAGAGCTTTAACCGTTTTTGGATGTTATGTTTGATCTTCGCCAAAAATTAGAAAGTCTCTTAGTCAAATTACTAACAGAGGAGAAAAATTAAAGGGGCGCTTACCCTCTAGGCGGTTTACTCGTATTTTTCCATTCCGAAATTAACTTAAATTGACTGTAGACAATTTTCTTTTAAATAATTATGATTTAAGAAATAGGTTAGATGAATGTATCTGAGAAATAATTTAGCACCGGACTGTGAAAGGCATTTTTAAGAAATTTAGAAAAGTTCTCAGACGTTCAAAGGGATAAAACAGAAATGTGCTGTTATTGCGGTGTGATGGAACATCTCTTGTGTTCAAACAGATTCTTTTTTATTTGGACACTTAGTAAGTATTGTGTATGCAATATTAACTAGGATTTAAATCTGTACTTTTGGATATAAAACATGTCTTGTGGAGTCACAATGAATGAAAGTAAGTAAAAAAAGTCTCTTTCAAAATTGATACGTTAATTTTTTTTAAATAATATTGTTAAAAAAGGTTAAATATAATAATTATTTATATCTAATAAAACCTATGGAATAGAAATGCAAGTCTATAACGGTATCCTATCTTAAATGAAAAAAATATAGTCATACCGGAAAGTATACCATACACTCATGCCTGATAAGATGTAAACTTGTCTAAAACGGAATTTTTTCCTGTTCCTTGATATTCTACCTTAACAAGTTTTACTTAGTGAATGAAAGTGAATAAAAGATGTTGGAATAAAATAAAGAGTGTAAGATATTTTTTTAAATGTATGCTTTTATTTATTTACTCATTAATTTTTTTAAGAAAAAACAAAATCGTAAATTTTCCTATAGTGAGCGAAAAATTCTTTTTTATCCTTAGTCGTTGAACGTTAAAAACGAAAATATTCCTTCCAAGACAGGCAAACAGAAGATTTCTTTTTCGATTGAGAGTCCTTTTCAATTGAGATAAAAAAACAGAAATGTTCCCTTTCGATTGGGAGAAAACGGAAATGTTCTTTTTCAAATGAAATCTTTTCCAATTGAGAGAAAACGGAAATGTTCATTTTCAATTGAGATTTTTTTCCAATTGAGAGAACGGAAATGTTCATTTCCAATTGAGAGAAAACGGAAATGTTCTTTTTCAAATGAAAACTTTTCCAATTGAGAGAAAACGCAAATGTTCATTTTCAATTGAGTGGAAACGGAAATTTTCCTTTTCAATTAAGATAAAACGAAACAATTCCAGTTAAATTTCCATAATTAATAGTTTAGCCTATAACCAAATCGGTGGATGTGACCATTTGGTGTAGGGGACAGAGAATTCATCCTGTAATGGCGAGTGACGAGGTTTGAATCCGGAGCAAGACAAGGAGATAAAAACAAGTGTGATAATGTTTAATACAAATACCTGCTCCGTGTAAGTATGCATCAGTAACAGAATTATTATTTAGATTAATTGTTATTTTTATTTTCATTATTACGCTATTGCTCACATTTATCTCTAAAACAGAACTTTTCCGTCTTGAATAGCGGAAAATTTCCATCTTGAACAACGGAGGTATACCAAAATGGAAGTTTTGTGAAAAAAAATGGAAGAATAGACGGCAACTTTGCAACTATATCTTATTTTGAATTGGGTAGAAAAATGCATCCAATTTTATATTTGCGATTAATAATTAAAAATCTATGGGTTGGTTTCATTTTGAATCTTAATACCTAACAAGAGACGCTGTTGAGCTGCGTTTTTTTAATTCGCCGATTACTGTAACTCTGTGTTAATTTTATTAAATGCACAATGCTTTATATCCATAATTGTTGGTGCTATTACAAATTAATACATTAAAATGATACAGAAGAATGTATTGCGATGGCCACAATAAATTAGTTTCTTTATGGGAAACTTAATTTCAGTTAACTATGCATTGTATTTATAAATATGCTGCCAAAATATCGAAAATAATGAATTTCGATATGCTTTATTTTGGATTTCTGCGCATATTTTTTTCAAATTGTCCAATTTTTTTCACGTATTTTAGTCAATATATCCCTTTTTAACGCTTTCCAACGTAGTTGAAAAAGTTTATGATTTCAGTTTGTCTGGCCATCTGGCAGAGTTCTATCTGTTGTACATATACTCAGATCGCCCTGAATTTTTTGTATAATATTAACGTTTACTTTAGCATGATCGCTATTAAAAATGCAGTGTGTAGCATTCATAATTCATTTACAAGGACGATCAAAAGTATTCTATTATATTACAGTCAATAGGAAAAAATCGTTTCAAGTTCTTTTTAATGATATTGACCATTTCAAACTTAATCAAATACATATGCATTTATGAAGTGTATTAAAGCATGCGCTGTGCAGAACATGGTGTGCAAAGCATTTATTATTCATTTACAGGGATACACAAAATAATTCCATTACAGTATGGTCTACAGAGTTAAAATGCTTGTAACTATTTTAGTTCTGTTACACTATTTCAAATATAGTGAAATTGATATACATTAATGGGGGGTACTACAAGATACAATATACTTACTACAAGATATTGTTGCATAGCATGATGTGCATAGCATTTATCGTTCATTTACAGGGACACACAAAAGATTCGAATACAGTACTGTATCTGAAGTACTGTCTATTAGCGATAATTGCTGGAAATCCGATTTCATTTACGGTATGGTATGCGCGTTTAACTAAATTTTTGCTTACTATGTTGTATGTATAAATGGTATGGATCATATACAGCGCTATACAAAAGAATTCGTAAGGAATACTGAATATGAGCGTAAATTGCTTAAAGGTGGTTTTTAATTGTGTATTTTCAAGCTGAACTATGTTTAGTATACTTACAGATGTTTGTAGAATATAGATAAAATCATATACAGGATCACGCAAAGAACTGAATACATAGTTTTCTAAGATTGATTACGTCTCGAAGTGTGATTTCTGTAGTTTTAAGTGTGTTTTAACCCGGATAAAGTTTTAGCTTAATATGTGGCGTGTATAAAAAGTTAGTAGGTGAAATAGGGGGCTGCACATAAGAATTCAAGTATGTTTCTGTATATTGATAGGAACTGCTGAAGGTGAATTTTCAACCTATTATGCATTTTCTTACTGAACTAAGTTTTACCATACTATGTATAGAATGTACGAGTATACAAATCGGTAGAATAAATACAGGGCTGCACAAAAGAATTCGACTACTTTTCCGGCTATGAACGGTAATTGCTGAAAACTGATTTTCAAATGTATTATGCCTTTTCTAAAATGGTTAATTATATATATTTTTTACTTTTTTAAACAGCGAAGTTTCGTTAAAGAATACTGGAAGTGTTGGAAAGTGTTTCATAATCTAAACTTGATTTTTCTTTGTTGTTTTTGTTTTATATAATTGATAAAACCGTTATATATTATATTATTATGTTTTACTTTTTTAATTATTGAACAAAACCACGTAAAAATGCTCTCGAAAATTAAAAAGAATAAAATATAACCTGTATTTGATTTGGACATACAATTTAGAACACCAAGCATATGATAATAGTTCTTGTTATTAGACTTAAGTTTTTTAATTAGGTGTTACTGCTTCCTATATTGATTTTGTTGTTTATTGCTAATTTTTAGATGGATGTATAGACTTTTTTTATATAAAAAATGTCAATATACATGTTTATCATTTTTTTAAACGACTTTTTAGAAACTGATGAACAGTGAACTGATGAAAAAATCTGTCAAGCGACTCTATTTTTCCGTTTACAAAGATCGAATATTTTCCGTTTATGTTAGTCCATTTTCCCGCAGACGATGGAAAATTCCGAAATATGATCTGTAAGTAAAGTAAAATTCTTAAATCTAAAAAGTATTTCCACAAAATTGTAGAGGAATGACGTACCTGTGCTGCCAATATACATTTTTTTCCCTTTTTTGCAGTTTTTACAGTGGAAAATTATAGTTATCCGTTTATTCATAGACTTTCCATTCAATTTTTCACTTTTCCCTCAATTCACGAAAATTCTTCAGTTTAAGCTGAAAATAATCAGAAATTCTTCAGTCTAAGCAATGTGTTTTCACGGAAATTCCGTGATATTATGAAAGATTTTTAGGAATTGTACTGTAACTTTTTTTTTTTTTTTTTTTTTTTTTTTTTAATCTAAGGTCTATAATGATGTTACTATCAGAATATATATATGAATAAACATATATCGTTGGAAATGTCACATTCACCTTGAAAAATAGCGAAATAAAATAAAGAAAAGTTTGCTTAAAAGGTGCATTTTATGTATAAAAGATGTCACAACATAAAAGAGGTTATTACATATTATACTTTTTTTAAAACTTAAAAAACGTTCACAATAGTCGCGCCGAGCGCTTTCGGGATGAGCGTCTTTTGCAGAATTTTTAACCTTTTATCACCGGTTTTTCAAAACAGAAATTTTTGACTTATTGAATCGGGGAAATTCTCGGTTTAAATAAGGCAAAATTTACAATAAAAATTTACTGGTGAGAATAATCACGGATTCTGAGCACCTTACGCGGCACGTATACCGGTAGTTCATCTCCGAGGGGTTAAGCATTATACTCGTAGTATTCAGAAAATACCTTAACTGTTTCATAAATATTTACATTGTAACATCAACATTTGGCGCATGTTCGTTTTTCAAGACACATAAAATATGTTTTTAAACAGGGTGTTTCCTTAATTCGTTTTCATTGAAATAACTGATGAACTAAGTTAGCTACATCCATCAGTGTTGATCTCCAGAAATACTACTAAACGTTTAATGGCATGGGATGGTTTGTGGATCATCGTTGATTTAGCAAGAAAATAAATTGTAGCATGCAGATACAAATAGTCGAAAGATATAAAGCGCCTATATCCACGAAAATAATATATGAGATAGTTTGTATCTGAAAGATAAAGCATGACAGGAAATAAATTCATTGTACAATTTAAACATCCTCTTTTCGAGAACGTTTAACATTGTAAAAGACATTTATTGTCTGCCATGTTTTATTCTTCTCCAACAAAATGCCTTGCATATTTTTGCTTGTATATAAGACTATTTATCGCATCTGCGTAGACAATTTATTTTCTTACTAAACCGATGATGCTCTGAAACATTGCCATTTAGCCGTATCTTCTAAAGTTTTTGAAATATAATCTATACTTTCGGAATTTGCCGCTAGGGGACGCTTCCAAAGGCTCCATTTGAGGGGACTGGGGGGGGGGGCTCCCCCCCCCCAAGGAATTTGATATTTCAGAAAATTTACCTGTCATCGCAGGTCAGTCTCAATTTTTTTTTCAAAAATTGCTCAAAAGTTAAAATAACTTGTGAGATTTTATTACAATGAAAACTTATGCAATAAGCACTTTAGGCACAAAAACTAACAATTATCGAACATATTTTCTAAAAACTTTGCTATTTCAAAATTCGCAATGTGAAAAATTGATCATTAATGAGTATTTTGTCTAATTTTAAAAGATATGTGAGAAAAAATTATATTAATTGCTTCTCAGCTGTGTACAAAATTATCAAACGAAAACTCGTCACGCTCAGGGCTAGAATTTTCGAGGTGAATTTTCCCTTTAGCCCGAAATTTAGAGAGGATTTTTTTTTTTTAAAGAACAAGGGGTTAATCCAAGTTCTTAATTATTTTAATTTTGCATTATTAGTGTCACATTATATTTACTGTAATCATTACAACGCTGTCAAATCATTTGCTATATTAAATCATATTATATACACAATCATATTATATATACGTTCTTAATAACCTACTCAGCCTGATACTAGAATTCTGTGCGAATCGAGTTGTATCCGACTCGAACCCAGCAAAAGTAGTTAACCCGAAACCCAACTCTAGCCCGACAAACTGCAACCTAAACCCGAAATATTTTGACCCGCACCCAAAGTGAAAGAAAATGAATCCATATTTTATACATTTATGGAAAAGTAGTCTAGAATTTTATCGCTTATGTACAAAATTAACACATTTTCACCCATTAATATTCAGATACATAGCTTTTTCGTTTGAAATATATTCAAGACTTCTTTTTGAAAAATCGGTCCATTCCGAACCCGACCAAAAAGAGATAAAGCGTAAACCGAAACGCCTAAAGTTAACATCACACCCAGCGAATAAAATAGCATAAACCTCACCTGAACCCGCGGTTCGAGTTCGGGTAAAATCGGGTTACTGAACCCGATGCAGGACTGTAATTTCCAATCATCTCGAAAATCTACACAAAAATTTCGTTGACCTGCAACCTAACCCGAAATAAAAGAAAATTAATCCTACTTATATAAAATGCAAATGAGAAATTCGTTCCGGCAGCTTATAACTTGAGTTCTGCTGAATGGATTTTGATGGAACTTCAACTTTTATTTAGATAAATTTTCAGGAAAGGTTTTAGTATATAATATATCGTTCTACGTTGCTTAGTTATAGAATTATGGTGGAAAGTTCTATAATTAGATAAAGCCAATTATGAATTATTAGACTTTTAAGAAAGATTCTGCTGAATAGATTTCAATAGAACTGCAAGATTTCAATAGCACTGTTAGTTACACAATTTTTCAGAGAAGGTTGTAGTATGTAAAATAACTTTTTAGGTTGTTTAGTTACAGGCGCGGATCCACGGGGAGGGCGATCGGGGCGATCGCCCCCCCAAAATAATATAAATCCACCGATTATCGCGAATTTCGAAAAAGGATCGCCGAAAAAAAAATCAATTTCGTCAATCGTTCGCAGATCAAAGGATCGCAAAAGGAACGCGAATTTCGTCAACGGATCGCGCAAAAAAAACCAATTTCGGCAAAGGATCGTGAAAAAACGCGAATTTCGACAAAGGATCGCGAAAAAACGCGAAATTTCGTCAAAGAAGCGCGGAAAATGCGAATTTCGTTATCGCGTATTTCGCCAAAGGACCACAAAGGAACAACAAATTTTGTCAAAGGATCGCAGAAAAAAACGCGAATTTCGTCAAAGGATTGCAGAAAAAACGCGAATTTCGCGAAAGAATCGCGCAAAAAACGCTAATTTCGCCAATAGACCTCTGAAAAAATGCGAATTTCTTCAAAGAATCGAGAAAAAAATACGCCCATTTCGCCAATTAGCACCGGGAGGAGATTCCCTAAGCGCATCCACGGGAGTGGGGATCGGGGCAAAGAAGGGAAGAACAAATTTACCAAGTTGGTTTTTAAGAAATCAACACACCATAAGCATTTTAGCTTTTAACTGACTAGGATTAAGACATAATCCTTTTTTGTTCATTCATCAAATACCCCTTGAAATTTACCAATGTGGGTGGCAATAACAGGACATTTTTTACACATTAGTGGCTTTCTTCAGAAAACATTAAGATGATTGCATTTTTCAAAGGATCTTTCTTTTTCTTGTTTCTTTCTTTCTATGGAAATTGCTATGATTCCCATTCTTTACTCAAACAATAAAGAACTCCTCAAAAATATCGTTATACAGAAATTAGAATTGCAGCTTCTTTGAAAGAAGGAAAAGTTTCAACACCTTAAAGGGATCCGCATAACGTTGTCAATTTCTGTTGTAGAGATTCAACAAAAGGTACATGAAGTGGCATCATCCCCCACCTCAACCTATAGTGCCAAAAATTATGGCGCCATATGCCTTTTGACAGGACATAATCCTATTTTGTTTACTAATTGCCAAAACGTCATTGACACCCGGAAAGTGTTTGGTTTTCGTTTGCTTGTGTGTCTGTTCCGCGAAAACTGCCGTTAAAAGCGTTGGATTTATATCTTGGGGGGGGGGGGCGAACGCCCCAATAGAAACCCTTAATGGATGCGCGCCTAGGGGAATCTCCTCCTTGTGCTAATTGTGCGTTTTACCCGCGGCCCTTTGACGAAATTCGATTTTTTCCGAGTTCTGTTGACAAAATTCGCATTTTTTGCGCGATTTTTCCGCGAAATTAGCGTTCTTTCCGTAATTGTTTGGCGAAATTCGCGTTTTTTAGATCCTTTGGCAAAATTCGCGTTTTTTCTGCGATTCTTTGACGAAATTCGCGTTTTTTTTCTGCGATCCTTTGACGAAATTCGCGTTTTTTCTGCGATCCTTCGACGAAATTCGCATTTTTTCCTACTATCCTTCGACGAAATTCGCGTATTTTTTTCGCGATTCTTTGACGAAATTGGCATTTTTCCGAGATCTGTTGACGAAATTCGTATCTTTTGCGCGATTATTTCTCGAAATTAGCGTTTTTTCCGTAATTGTTTGGCGAAATTAGCGTTTTTTTCTGCGATCCTTTCGCGAAATAAGCGTTTTTTTCTGCGATCCTTTGACGAAATTCGCTATTTTTTTGGTGCTCTTTGACGAAATTCGCGTATTTTTTCGCGATTCTTTGACGATATTAACATTTTTTCCGAGATCTGTTGACGAAATTCGTATTTTTTGCGCGATTATTTCTCGAAATTAGCGTTTTTCCGTAATTGTTTGGCAAAATTAACGTTTTTTTCTGCGATCCTTTCGCGAAATAAGCGTTTTTTTCTGCGATCCTTTGACGAAATTCGCGTTTTTTTCTGCGACCCTTTGACGAAATTCTCGTTTTTTCTGCGATCCTTTGACGAAATTCGCGTTTTTTTCGTGGTCCTTTGACGAAATTCGCGTTTTTTCCGTTGTCCTTTGACGAAATTCACGTTTTTTTCGTGGTCCTTTGACGAAATTCGCGTTTTTTCCGTTGTCCTTTGACGAAATTCACGTTTTTTTGACCTGCGAACGATTGACGAAAATGATTTTTTTCGGCGACCATTTGTCGAAATTCGCGATAATCGGTGAATTTATATTTTTTGATCCAAGGGGTGGGTGGCGATCGGGGCGATCTCTCCCCTTCCTTGGATCCGCGCCTGTGAAGTGCATTTTTGACTTTCAAGGATGTTAAGGCCCCTTCAGATTTCTGAAAGGGATTTTTTTTCAGAGATTATCCTCTTTCAGAAATCTGATATTAAAAAATGGATGTGATAGTTATGTTTTTCAGCTTTCGATAATTGGTTCTTATGTATTTTTTTAGTACTGAATCCAAAAATGACCTTCATTTTTTACCACACCATCACGTCAGTTTTTTCACAAATCGCAAATTTTTAAATTTTTAAAAAGTCGTAATATTGCGAAAATCTGCTACTATAAAACAGACGTAACTTTTTTTCATAATAATTTATTCATTTTTTTTTTTTTTTTTTTTGCTTATACATGATTTCTATAGTTAAACATGTAAAATATTGAGTATTTAAAATCTTTATAATTTTATTCCATGCGTGGAAGTTTCTTTGAACCGCTCATGCTCTGCTTCCCGCTTTTCTTTTAATCCTCTCTATGGGGTTCATCTCGGTATCCTCTTTTATTTTGGCGGCTGATAAGGCTGGAAAATTTGTCGCAGATGCATTTAAAACATTTACCTTCTTTTGTTAAGGCTTTGACAAATTGCTTTGTGAGATTTTCGCTATTTTTAACTTTGAAACTTACGATTTGCGAAAATTGTGACGTGATGGTTAAAATTGAAGGTCATTTTCGGATTCAGTGCTAAAAAATTCACCAAAATCAATTATCAAAAGTTAAAAAACACAATCATGGCAGGCTTGTGTTATTAACGTTGTTCACTATAACTAAAAGAACAAAAAATAAGATAAATAATTACCATAGTACAAGAGTAAAAAGAAAAAGAAAAAATAAGACATTTAATAAATAAATTCTGTTATAACGTTTTTAATTTTATGACCTAATAAATAACAATAAACCATATTTTGAGAAAAGGGCGGGATTATATAAAAAGAGTGTTGGATAACCGAGTGTTTCGGTTACCCGGATGTTGGATAACCGAGTGTTTCGATTAATCGGATGTCGGATAATCGAGAGTCTGTAATATTTTCAAATCGCATTAATTATTTCATATTCATTTAATAATTAACTGCAAGGAATGATTTGAGCAACAGAAGTTATGACTACGTTGGTAATATGTCCCCCGCAAAACGATTCTCTGGATCCGCCCCTGCTTAGTTATACAATTAAGGGGAAAAGTTCTATAATGAGTTGAACCGGATTGTGAAATATTAGCCTTTTTCAAAAGTTCTACTGGACAGATGTGGATGAGACTTGCATTGTTACTTAGATACTTTTTCAGTAAATGTTTTAGTTTATAACATATTGTTTTATGTTGCTTAGTTATATAATTATAGAGGACACTTTAATGATCAGGTGAGCCCAATTATAAAAGATTAACCTTTTAAAAAGTTCTGCTCAGCGGATTTTGATAAGACTTGCATTGTTAGATACTTTTTCAGGGATGGGCTTAGTATATTGCGTATCGTTCTATCTTCTTTACCAAATACTACTATAAATGATCAACTAAAAAAGTTGATCCTTACCAGCCCAAATTTTGTCTGGCACATTAGAAAATATAATAGCGCAGTAGCATTCGTATTGTTTCAAGGAATGCGGAAGGACATTACAGATAAGTGTCTATATTGCTTTTAAACACAAGGTCAAATTCACCGATATATTCAATTCAAAAGTTGTTTGCAGAAACTGACCAGCGTAGCGTGTGAAGCATGCTAGTATTATAATATAATTATGGGAAAGTAGTCTGCAATTATATCTCTAATATTAATTTTATTTTTATGTAGAGATATCAACAAATATATATATATAAATATATATATATAAATCCTCATTAATGTTCAAGTATATAGTTTTTTTCATCTGAAAATATGCAGAATTTCTTTGAAAAATCGGGTCAACACAGACGTAACTCAGTGTAGTGAAAACCCAACCCGAGCCCAAAACAAGTAACTCTTTGATTACAGGACAGGATTAGCGACTACTTTTATATTCTATCGTATCACAATTTCTTAAAAAATTCTTTGAGGTAGATTTCTTATGAAAATATCTTAATACGTATAAGTGTATGCCAGAGATTAGTTTTCAAAAAGTTGTAGAATAAAAAATGTCCACAGGGATGTATACAGCTCATAATATTAGAATAATTGAGAAGAAGTAATAAGAAAAAAAATATTTTTCATTTATTTATTTTTGATACTAAGTAAATGCAATTAAATTACTTATAAATTAAATCTGGAATGTTTAGATAAGATTTTAACATTTACAAAATATAAAATACAGTACAATAAATTAGGTATACAGCTTTCTGAAACACATCAAAATATTAGAAAAAAATTTAGATTGGTTCAAAATATTAGAATATTTTATTTTACGCAACAATATTACCTTATGAATATGAAGTAAGTGGTAGTTAATATTTTGTAGCATCCCCTTTAGCTTTCATAACAACGTACAATCGATCTTGCATACTATATATAAGGTGTTTAGAAACATTTCTATCAATATTAAAAATCCCTGCCGGCTCGGGCCTACAGGCGGAGGTAGATTTCGAAGTTAAGTACTAAATTCACCAACAACACTTAAATCAAGATTATAGATAAACCCTGTTCCTTCACTAAGAATAAGCTCTAAGGAGCTAAGCATTTTGTGAAAATTCTAATATACACGAATACACATATGCATGTATATGGAATAGGTTTAAAAAATAGCTAAAGCAAATTCAGAGAACCTCAAAGTGTTAAAATAAGTTAATATTTCCATAGTCGGGTTTTTATCATGTTTTAATACGTTTCTTCAAATTCACATGACGTTACATATTCACCTGCTGAGGTCCATTTTATTTCCAATATGACGCAATATGTTGTTTGTTTTTTTAATTCGTCAAACTATTTATTTCATTTTGAGTTTTCATGCAGAAATCTTGCTCTAGGAAACTTATGACGTAATATTCAATTTGTTTTCAATTCGCCAAACTATTTATTTAATTTAACTTTTCACGTGAAGATCTTGCAATAGAAAAGCAATTGTTGTGGTGAGAATTTTATTGCTTTTTTTTAATTGTTGGCAACTGCTATAACGAAAAATATTTATTTTTTTCTGTCATTGTTGTGTAAGAGCTGGTTTTATCAGAATCATGTTAAGGCGGTATTCAAAATTTTGAACCCTCCTCATTTCGATTCCCTTGGGCCGATTTTGCCCATTTTCAATCCCCGCCGAGATATTAGCTATCTCAAAGTTGTTGGGGAGTTTGAAGACGATCCGTGCATTATTGCGACTTTTATCGTGCGGACAAAATTTAGTACATTACATACATACATATATATGTATATATATATATATATATAAACTTTTTAGGTGGGGGTGGTTTTGGGTTCCTGGGGTCCTATAATGAAAAGTTATGAAGGAATTTTTCAAAAGTCGCACCATGGTAACGACTGCAATAGGTAGTATTTCTTACGAAATCTACCTAAAAATAGACTTTATACGTGCCACTAACTCAGTTTTACTTGAAGGAGGATTTTCTTGGAGTTTTTTCTTCATTATACACCATACGTTTTCGATGGGATTAAGATCAGGTGAGTTTGGTGGCCAAGGAAGTACCTTAAGTTTGCGTTGGCGAAACCAATTCTTAGTTGACACCGAGGTAGGCGGTGAGGCTAAATCTTGTTGAAAGATGAAATCATCTTCAAATAAATCTTCTGATGATGAAATCATCTAATATTCCAAAATTTCTTGATATATCTGAGAGTTAACCTTTTCGTAGACGATGCATAACTTTCCAGGTCCTTCTGCATTCATGCAACCCCAAACTATAACACTAGCATCAAATTTTACGGAACGTTTATGGCATTCTTTATCAAATGCTTCTTGCTTCATTCCTCAAACTCAAATAACTTGATTAACATATGAAACACAAAACATACTTTCATCAGTAAATAATATATTTTTCCAATCTTCTTCGCTCCTTAAACGTCTTGATTTACACCAATTCAATCTTATACTCTTTTGTTTTGCAGTCATGAGAGGTTTTTTTTTTTTCGGTACACGAGATGCAAACTTAAATTTATAGAGACGTGTTAATGTTGTCGATTTAGAAACTTCAGCTTCTTTCTATTTTCGGTGCAAGGATCGTACACTTTTAAAATGGTTTTTCTTAACAATACGCTTCAGTTTCCTGTCATCTCTAGCAGATGTTTTTGGTTTTCGGCCACCATTTCGGCGATTATTTTGAAATTTTCCATTTTTTTAATATTGTGTTAGTATTTTACTAACGCTTGACTGCGAACATTGTAAATAATTCGCTATATAGCATTGATTTTTACCGCGTCGATATAAATCAACCACACTAAGTCTAATAGATTCAGGAATATCACTCACACAACCCATTTTAAGACGAAAAAGCAAACAAACTGCAAGAAGAATACTGATTTTAAATAAAATCGTCTGAATTTAATCAATGATGCCACCAGTTATGAATTGGTGATAATTAAAGGAGAATTAATGTAAAATATTCTAATATTTTGAAACACTTGAATAAATATTCTAATATTTTGACTTTTCAAAATAATTTTTTTTTCAATTAATCTGTTCAAAAATGATTTATCAAAAATGATTTAAAAGTTTAATCAACAATAAGTTCTTAATAAAAATATCGTTTGCGTATTTGCATTAAAAGACATTAAATTACCAAACGATATTTTCAATTTGTAAAAAAAAGTAATTATTCTAATATTTTGAGTATGAGCTGTATGTCCCGACCGTAATCAAATGGTCAAAGTCAACCGGACCCGAAACGCAAAAAAGGAACGTTAACCCGCCTCGATATGTGCCGCGAATCAGGTTGTGTCGGTTTTGGGGAAAATCAGGTTGCGCGACCTAGTGCAGGTTGTACCTGAGACCAAGGGTTTTGCAGATTTCTCAATTGTGTGGAATTTAAATCATAGTCTGAAGAGGTAGGGAGAAAATCATTAACCTCCTGAGACCCCGCGTCCACTCTATTGGACATTTTAATTTTTTATATAAAATACTTAATTTCAGTTGGAACTTATAAATACTTGCTGTCCACTATACTAGATAGTCCAGTGCTGCTATCTGTACGCCGAAATAATAAAAAAATTGTAGCTAAATATGCATTTTAGTCATTTGAGAGTGGCACAGAACAAGAGAAAGAGTGTTGAAGGTAAGCAGACAGTTTTAAAGCTAATTTCATACATTGTTTAAAAGTATTTTGATATTAATGGTACATACATCTAATTTTAAATATTGTATCAGTGAAATGACACTGCACTTTAACTAATCTAATGTATATTTTAGAGAATAAACAAAACTTGTGGTAATGTCCATTCTATTGGACGTTGGGTCTTCGTCAGTTGTTTTTATTCATATTAGACTGTTTATGTATTAGTCCGAGTGCTACACGACCAAAATAAGGTGAAAACTGCAAATCGTGATAAGAATATACCGATTGGTCAGTACCTACTTTATATTAATACAATGCATTTCAGAGGGGGAGGCATCGCGTAAAGTCGTGGGAATTCAAGATGGCGGCTGTTATTCAAAATGGCGTCATTTTCTGAATTTTCGTACTATCTATCATATAAATGTATGTTTCCGGTCGATTTCGATGTTTTTAACGTCAAAAATTTCGCTTTTAATACTTTCCGCCATAGTTGAATCAGTTTATGAATTCAGTTTGTCTGTTTGTTTGTCTGTCTGCCTGCTTGTCATTCCATGCTCTAGCTCGCTTAAATATCGCTACTTGCTTAAATTCACTCAGATTGTTATGTAATTTATGTATGTTATGAAATTTACAATAACGTGTTCCAAATAAAAATAAAGTGTATAGGTTTTATAGTCCGTTTACAGGGCCCTCAAAAGAATTCCATTACGTTATTGTCTATTAGTGCGGGTACTACGATTGAGAATACTGCAAATCATGAGAAGAATATACGGATTGGTGAGTATCTACTTTATATTAATACAATTCATATAAGAGGAGGAGACGTCGCGTCAAGTCGTAGGAATTCAAGATGGCGGCTGTTTTTCAAAATGGCGTCATTTTCTAGAATTCTTGCAATTTTCATACTATTCATCGTATAAATGTGTGTTTGATGTAAAATGTATGTGTAAAATCTGTAAAAATAAGTGTGGCTGTAGAAAGGGTGGACTTTCTTGCTCATTATTTTGAAACTGCAAAAACGAATGTGAGAAATATGATGATGCAAAGTGAAGTTTTTATATTATCTAACTTTAAATGTAACATGCAATTTTTTTAATATCTTGTATAATTAAGTTATTAATAAAAATGCATTTCTGTTATTTATTTATTCCTTTCATTTTCCTCATTATAAAATGCAAAAATACTTTAATAATTGTCCCATTTTCATTTTAAGCGTATTTTTTATATTAAAAAGGGAATTTTCAGTTTAAAAATATCGAAATTGACATCATAGGCACTTTTATATGATGTACTATAAGAATAAAAATGTTAACAATTTTGAATAACAGCCGTCATCTTGAATTCCTATGAATTTGCACGATGCCTAAACTTCTTATATGCATTGTATTAATAGGAAATAGCTACTGACCATTCGGGATATCTTTATTACAAAATGCAGTTTTTCATACCTAGCTGCTCCACTAATAGCAGTTGATTTAACTGATGATCTTTACAGAATTTATACACGAGTTACGCACGTATTCTTTTTTTGGTGTGTCAATGTAAATAAACGATAAATACTATGCACACCTTTTTCTATAGTAAGTATCTTGTAGTGCAGCCCACTGATGTATATCAATTTAAATGTGTTTCAGAGAGTATAACATGATTAAAACACATTGCAAACGATTTCCCCTCATAGACAATAACGTAATGGAATTCTTTTGAGGGCCCTGTAAATGGATTATAAAACCTATACACTTGAATTTTTATTCGGAACATGTTATTGTAAACTTCAATAACATATATAAATTACATGACAATGTGAGTGAATTTAAGCGAGTAGCGATATTTAAGCGAATTAGAGCGTGGAAAGGCAAGCAGGCAGACAGACAAACTGAATTCATAAACTCATTCAATTATGGCGGAAAGTACTAAAAACGAAATTTTTGACGCTAAAAACATCGAAATCGACCTGAAATGCACATTTATATGATGGATAGCACGAAAATTCAGAAAATGACGCCATTTTGAATAACAGCTGACATCTTGAATTCCTACGACTATACGCGATGTCTCCCCTCTTATATGGATTGTATTAATATAAAGTAGATTCTCACCAATCGGTATATTCTTCTCACGATTTGCAGTTTTCTCAATCGTAGCACACGGATTAATAGGCAATAACGTGATGGAATTCTTTTGAAGGCCCTGTAAACGGACTATAAAACCTATACACTTCATTTTTATTCGGAACATGTCATTGTAAACTTCAATAACATACATAAATTACATGACAATCTGAGTGAATTTAAGCGAGTGGCGATATTTAAGCGAGTTAGAGCATGGAATGGATAGCGGGCAAATAGACAAACAAACAGACAAACTGAATTCATAAACTCATTCAATTATGACGGAAAGTATTAAAAACGAAATTTTTGACGTTAAAAACGTTGAAATCGACTTGAAATGCATATTTATATGATGGATAGTACGAAAATTCCGAAAATGACGCCATTTTGAATAACAGCCGCCATCTTGAATTCCCACGACTTTACGCGATGCCTCCCCCTCTGAAATGCATTGTATTAATATAACGTAGATACTCACCAATCGATATATTCTTATCACGATTTGCAGTTTTCTCAACCGTAGCACTTGGACTATATACTGTGAAGAGACGCATTAGTTTTTACTTAAAAATCAATACAGTATTGAAACAAATAATAGATACAGAAGTAGATAATATATTTTCTTAAATAAGTAAAAAAGACATTTAAATATTATCCTAAAAATGTATAATTTTACAGATAAAATGCCTGTTCTAAATCAGTACATTGTTAATTTTTTTATTACAGTGACATATATACATATGCATATATATATATATATATATAGATAGAGAGAGAGAGAGAGAGAGAGAGTAAGTAATAATTTTAATTTTTTACACCAGGTGGTATTGAACGCTGTTTATTGGCAATATTGTAAAATAGAAATTAAACAATTTAAAAGTGTTTTTAGGTATTTTAAAGAATGTAATTATTTTCTATTTATATTATATTAATTGAATTTATCAAGTATGGTATTTCAAAATGAATTAACTGAATCCATAGGTTTTCATTTCTGTGTTAACTGTTTTATTCACCTTAATCTTATCGTGATTTTGGATACCATGTGCAGAAGGATATTTTGAAAACAACTGGGATTTTATTCGGTATGTTGTGTAATATTTCTATTTTTTATGCTATAAATTAAGTGTTTAAAGGGTTGTGTTGTTTTTCCATTTCATGCCATTTGATATTATTTTGTTTTCATCTTGAAACATCTCTTGGTCATATTGGTTGTTTGAGTACAGTAGAAAAAAAAAATTCAGCTTTTAGCTTTTTTTCTCACAGAAAACAACTGATTTGCTTATATCATTGAATTCTGTACTCTTGAAAACGTAATTCAATATATAAGTTTTTCAATTATTTTTCGGTATCCATATTCTTCTTTTTTTCTTCTATATTAATTCTTGTAATTAAGTATAAGGCACTTTATTGTATACATACAGTTGTATATTATAGGTTTGTGGTATCCATTTTTATTGTCATTTCATTCACAATATTTCGGTTTTTGATGATGGTCGGTAATGTTTAATTAATGGTTATATATATATATATATATATATATATATATATATTTCGCAGCATTTGGTAAATACAGATATTTATAATTAAGCTTTTATTATGTTTTATTCTTAATAATTGATATTTAAAATAGTTACAATTAACTATTTTTGGTATGATTTTTCTGTTAGTATGCTATTTATAATTGAATTAATAAATTTAATCATATTTAATTAGCAGAAAAAATTTTAAGAAAATATAACTAAAGATAACATTATAAGATTATAAATAAACTCATTTTGATTTCTTATAAATTTCTGCTTGGCATTTACTTGCCAATTGTGGTAGCTGCGCCTCTAATTATTATCATTATGCTAACAAACAAATGGCTAGTGTTGAGAAGAGTTAGAAAACAAAACAAAATGTTATTATTATTATTTTTTTTTTTTCAAAATTACTAAATGGATCAAAACGTTTTTTAGTTAAAGTACACTTTTTCTGTTTGATGATGCAAAAACTGAATTTTTGGATACTTGGAAGTGACATATAAACGATAAAAACACACTTCTGATGTCAGCAAAATTTGTAGTGAAAGAAATGGGAACTTGACGCTAATAATCTGGTTTTTGAAGCCTATGTAGCGATCTTATCTTACTTGATAAATATGAAATATAATAAGGTTGTGTACATGAAATGCAACTTCTATTTTATATTCGTTTAACTATAAAAAATAATTGCAAGCTTTTTATATTATTTTACTGATCGTATGTTCTTTATAATTAAATTAATTAATCTAATCGAATTTAAACAGAAATAAAATGTTACAGAAAATATAACTGAAGATTATAAGATTATAATTTATTATTATATATTATATAAGATTATAATTATAAATAAGATTATTTAAGATTATAAATAAAGTGCATATTTGTTTTTAATTTCTTTTTGACATCCAAATGTCAATTGTGATAACCGTGCCACTAACTATTTATAATTTTTTAAAGAAAAAAACTTTTATTGATATGATAGATTTTTTCCTTTTAGAAATTCATTTTTAAGAAAACTATTTAAAAAGTCATTAAATTGATTTATACTTTTCAAATAAATTTCATCCAAAATACTTTTTCTCTTTGATAATAAAAAAATTAAAATTGTGCAATACTTAAAGGTGATGAATGAACGATAAAAGCACATTTATAATGAAAGAAAAGTTTTAAACAGAAATAAAAATTCAGAGAAAATATAACAGAAGACAATAATTTAAAATTATAAACAAACTGCGCTTTATTTCTTTTTAATTTCCTTTTGGCATCCAAATGTCAATTGTGATAACCGTGCCACTAACTATTTATAATTTTTTTTTAGAAGAAACTTCTATTGATGTTATAGATTTTTTTTAATTCTTTTTAAAAAAAACTATTTAAAAAGTCACAAAATTGATTTATACTTTTCAAATAAATTTCATCCAAAAGTACTTTTTCTCTTTGATAATGAAAAAATTAAAATTGTGCTATATTTAAAGGTGATGTATGAACGAGAAAAACACATTTATAGTGAAAGAATATTTTTCAATTAAGAATTTTTCCTTCAGAATCATGTAATTCAATAATATGTTTTTTACAGGACCAAGGCCAAATGTCCATTATATTGTACACGCCAAAACTCTATATATTTTTTAGTTTTAAAAATAAATGAATATATATAAAGTTTTCTTGCCCCATACAGAGCCTCAATCCTAAAAATAGTAAAATTTGTGCAAAAAATGCGAACTTGAGTCTCAAGAGGAGAAATGTTTTACTGACAGAAAATTATTGATAAAATTTCTTATTCCTATAAATCGCAAAATTTGTAAATTTCTCGACTTTTTTTGGTAATGTTTGTATGCTGATTATCTCGTGGCCGATTCAATTTCAAGATTTTATTTCGTGACCATTTGACGAAATTCGTTATTTTTTTCCGTGATAGTTCCATGGAATTCACATTTTTTCCGTGACCATTTGCCAAAATTCACGATTTTTTTTGCGACTGTTTGACGAAATTTGCTATTCATTTCCGAGGTATCTAGACGAAATTCGCGATTCTTTTCTACGATCGTTTCTTGAAATTCGTTTTCTTTTTCTCGCAGCCAACTAACAAAATTTGCATTTGAATTGCGCGATCAATGCGAAGAAATTCTCGAATTTTTTGGACGATTCTTTGACTAAATTCATGATTTTTTCCGCAACCCTATTGAAGAAATTCTCGGGTTTTTTTTTTTTCTGCGATAGCTATTTTAAATTAACGTTTTTTTTTTGTTTTTTTTTTTGTTTTTTTTTTTGCGCGGCTGATAGAGAAATTTGATTTTCTTTCTGCGACGGAATGTTGAAATCTGTCATTTTTTTGCAGCAACCGATTGAAAATAATCACTGTTTGTTTCAACAATCTTTGCAATATGTTTCCACGGTCCTTTTAGGAAATTATATTTTTCCGCGACTAATTTGTTAAATTAACTATTTTTTGCAATTACAATTGGTAAAATTCGTGATTTTTTTCTGAGGTCGATTGGCGAATTGATTTTGCATAGTTCTGCAAAAAAAAGAAAAAATACCGTGGTCTTCCAAGAAAATAAAAAAAATATTCCTGGAAGAATCCCATGTTTGTGAAAGAAGTCAAGAGGGCGAAATATCGCACGCTATTTCAAACTCTTCCCCTCAAAGAAAACTTTGCCCCCTCTCTCCCCCTCCAAGGGCCTCATGAAATGGCTCCCCGCCCCTCCAGTAAAACCTGCAAAGAACAACTCGAAAGGTCAGGAAAAAAGCTCCATTTTAGACAGATTTCCGTTTTAGCAAGTATAATTATATAATATTTTTTCCATACAAACTTTTTTTTTTTTTTGGAACCTTTTTGTGGAGAAATTCTTTTTTTTTTTTTTTTTTTTTTGACAAGTCTTGTTTTCACAAGCTTTACAGTAAATGTAATATACCTATGCTCTTCACAGGTGTACTATAGAAAGGATGTTTTAACAGCCTTAGAGGTTGTAAAGATGGAAACTGTCTAAAATGAAAACCTGTCTTAAAAGGAAAACTTTCTTAGTCAGTATCTTGAAATTATAAGATGAAAATCTACTTAAAACGGAATATTTTATCGGTTCTCGTTCTGAGGGGAAAGAGTACAGCCCTACCCCCAAACCTCACCCTCACTGACCTCAAAGAAAACTTTGCCCCCCCCCCCCACCCCCGAAGAAAGTTCTGAAATGGCACACCTGGACGCTTCCAGTTACCTCATAGTGTATTGATATTTTACTATATCCCATTCGTAGCTGTAGCTAACTCAGATCACAATTATGTGAGGTGAAACGGACTTAACACCTTCGTGACAAGCGTCTTTTATAGAATTTTTATTCTTTTATCACCGGTTTTTCAAAATAGAAATTTTTACCTAATTTAACAGAGAAAACGTCTTTATTAAATAAGGCAAAAATTACAATAAAAAATAACTTGTGGGAATCATCAAGATTCTGAGCACCTTATGCGTCACGTATACGTGACGCTCGTCTCCAAGGGGTTAATGAATCCCCCTGTATATGCAGAGACATTGGCAACTGTTTAAAAACTCTTTCAAATATCTGAAATCTAATCTATTCAAAAATAAATTGTCTGCATTTTCTTTTGATGCATGCCCTGGAAAAAAGTTACCAATTATTCGATAGCTAATAAAAAGAGATATGAAAATATTTCAAGATGCCTCGGGGTCTTACCTAAAGTAAAATCAAAATAAATTTTGTAGCTCAAGTACGTGATGCCTGCTTTTGTGACCTTTAGAATTAAATATAAATCTATTTTAAACCTTCGTGTTATTTGATTTTTAAAAATTTTAAACTTGAAAGATTAAATAAAAGAACCACTTTAAATAACCGCCTAAAGAGGCAGAATTTAAATTAAATATAAATACGATTCAACAGTTTTATTTATTTGAATGAAAATATTATTTTAAATTTAAAATACTAAATGACGGCACTAGTTTAAATAAATTTCAGTTTTTTTCTATTTTTGAAGTTTATATTTTAAATATTGAATAGAAGCATTAATTTAAGTAAACATCTAAGGGATGAATTCTTAAAATTAATCTGAAATATGTTTAACGCATTGCCTCACTATTATTATAATTTTAACAGATTTAATAAAAGTAGAAATTCAAACTAGAAAACGGGAATTCTGCTTTTTCAGAATTTAGAGTCACCCCCGATGAAAAGAAAAAAAAATATATAGATAGATAGATAGTACAAAGCATAATTCAATTTGAAGACATAAAACACGCGCTTTTATTTTATATAAAATGAAGTCATCCACCGAAGAATTTCATATTTACGATCCAGTCTTAAACGATATCTACAGAAAAGTATGCATATGATGTCACTATCACGTAATAATACACAAATCCAGCAAAAAAGCGATGTCGTCATTCAAGAAACTCGACAAAAAAAAGATCTAACGATTTATATGTTTGTTTGTAACATTCATGGATACATAGTGGTATATATGGATACACATGGATACACATGGACACACATAGATACATAACAGCTGTATGTTTTATCAAAAATTTATAAATTTTCAACATAGCACGTATTTTAATTATAATTTTTTTTCATTTGTTATGGAAAAAATAGCAACCAACAGATATATTAATCTACCATTTTCCAACTATTTTTTCTTTACTTTCTACAAAAATGGTGTATTTCAGTTGCCAAAGTAAAAAAAATTTCGTTAAAAACGACAAAAAAATGTATATCTCAAAAATAAAAGTAGATACAGTTTTTAAACAAATTGTATTTAAAAGTACTTTTTTCCCTATACGATGGTATAAAAATTTAAAATGTGCGATGCTTAGCAGTTTAAAAAATTGCAGTAGAGATTATTACGTACAATGATGCATGTGTTTTGTTTTACGGCTGTCTTGTATAACGGAACGTTAAATTTTAGAGACGGCACTTTAATTGCTGGCCGAAAGAAATAGCATATCGGGAGCTAATAAATGCTTAACGAGTTGATAGATACTGATGACGATTTTTGATAGATAATCATGAAAAATAATATTACACATATACAACCTGTTAGTAAACAATCCTTTGTCTTAATTTCCTTTTTGAAAGTAAGTCCTTTAAACATAAAATAAGAATATTGTTCAAATAAAACATAGCGTCAAACATATTTAAGTCTAATTTTAAGCACTGATTCCCGCGTTATATTGCCTGATTTAAATAAAACGTACAATGATACAATATTTATAATGAAGTATAGAAACGTGAAAAAATTTTTGGTTGAACAAAAAAAACAAAACAAAAAAAAAAAAACCTCAAGTTTTAAAAATTAGAAATTGTTTTAGTAGTAGCAACCTCGCAGACCAACAATCAGTATTGGAGAATTATAGTTTTCGGTAGATTTTGTAAGAAATACTTCCTATTACATTCTCCCCTATGTTGGAATTTCTGAAAACTTTTTGCAGATCTACGCCGATCATAACCCCTAGAAATCAAAACCACCCCCACTTCAAAACTTTATCTATCTGTCTATATATATATATATATATTTCACTTTTTGATGGACACGATAACTTCCATAATTCTGCACAAATTTCTTCCAAACTGGAACATGAAATCGAGGGGCAGAAAATCTCGGTCAAGCTCGTTAATGGGCAAAATTGGACCAAGGGGGTGGAAATAGGGAGGGGTTTTGTGAAAATTTATGCACTGGCCAAAATTTTATGCACTACAGATTTTTGACAAAATTTAAAATGGGCTCAAGGGGTGAAAAAAATTAGTAGGTAATAAGGGAAAAAATAAGGATTTTAGGGAGAAAAAATTCATAACTTCGTTAATTCTCAAGATATCAAACTCAATTTAACTTATTATAAATATCCTTAATATTATCTACAACTTTTATATTGACAAGTTTTTGATAAGACCAACTCTTACCGCAAAAAAAATTAAAAACGTAAAAAAAGGGGGGGGGGGTGAAGACGAAAAAAATTCATAACTTCGTCAATTCACAACATATCCAATCCTCTTAAATCTATTATACATCCCCTTAATATTATACGGACAAGTTAGGACAAAACTTTTATACGGACAAGTTTTTGATAGGATCAAATCTTACAGCAAAAACAAATTAAACAAAAATAGAAATTCAAGACAAAATTATTGTATTAAGGGTGTACTCAAATCCAAACTGCTTATTTTCTGACTCATTCTTAAATTCATTTTTGCTGTCAAACGCATCCTATTGGCAGGTTCTCTTATTCAGAAACTATATAATGTGTCGTATTGGTCAATTTTTTGATAAACGCAGAATATATTTAAAATGTTAAAATAGCACTTTGTACCGAATTTCCTGAAACGGTAGTGCTGGAAACGAAAAAAAAAATGGTCGTACTGAGAAAATAATTGTTCATAAATCAAGTTATAATTAATTGAACGAAAAATAAAAACACAGATCGCTTATAAATCTTTTTTAAAATATCACGTCAGCAAGTTTCATGTTTTTACTTTCAAAAATGAGTCTGAAAATGTGTCAGAAAATTTTGAGTTGCTAAGCGTGGAAAAATATTTTTTTTAAATATCGCCTTAACTTGATTCTAATAAAACCAGCTCTTCAGAAAGCGGCTAGGCAAAACTATTGAACTGGGTTTTTCTCTAATCTTGATTTAGTTTTTGTTGGTGAAATTAGTACTTAACTTCGAAATCTACCTCCGCCTGTAGGCCGAGCCGGCAGGGATTTTTTTTTTTTTTTAATTTAAGAGTTTATAAATTTTTTATCGCGAAGCAAGAACAAAGGCTCGAATAAGACATACATAAGAGACGTATGAAATCGCTTGTGCGTAAGTGTGTATATAAATGTATTTATTGAGTAACATACTGGTTTACACCTTTATAGCTTTTTAGGTGCGTTCGTAATTATATAAATACGTAGCACCTATAGTCGTCGTCTGGTCCGCCTGTCTGTCTGTCCGCATATAACAGCGCAAAAACTACCAACCGAATAGTTTGAAACTTTAAATACATAATTGTTGCACAATTTCGTCGAGCCATTTCAAATTTCATGAAAATCGGATGTATAGTTTAATTACAGGGGCAGTCAAAAGTATTCCGTTACATTACGGCCAATGGGAAAAAATTGTTTCAAGTGCATTTTAATAATGTTGCACCCTTTCGAAGATAATGAAATTGATATGCATTTATGAAGTGCTCTAAAATATACATTCTGTAGAATATGCGGTGCAAAGATTATTTATTATTCATTCACAGGGCCACACAAAAGAATTCTGTTAGATAATGGTATAGGAGGAAACATTGTTTGCGGCATATTTTAATTATGTTAAACTATTTCACATATTATGAAATTGATATATGTTGCTGAGGTTTACTACATGTTACTTCCTGTATAATAGAAAGTGCATTAGTATTTACAGAGACATACAAAAGATTTCGGATACTATACTGCACCCGAAATACTGTAATGTATTAGCGATGATTGCTGGAAGTGCATTTTTAGTTGATATGATTTTTTAGGTTTAACTAAATTTTTGCATATTACGTTGTGCGTACAAATGTTGTAGATCATACACAGGGCTACACAAAAGAATTCCTAAGAGTTACCGAGTATGAAAGAAAATAGCTTAAAGGGATTTTTTTAATGAGTTATGCATTTTTACGCTGAAATACATTTAGTACACTAAGATATGTTTGTAGAATATAGATAAAATGATATACAGGGCCACGCAAAGAATTATATACATGGCCCTCTACGGATGATAATCTCTGGAAGAGCGATTTCACTAGTTTTAAGCGTGTTTTAGTCTTCATTAAATTTTAGCTAAATAGTGGGGTGCATCAAAAGATAGTACGTAAAATACAGGACTGTACAAAAGTATGCTTCCATATATTGGTATAAATTTCTGAAAGTTAAATTTCAACCTATTATGAGCTTTTAACACTTTCCAATATAGTTGGAAGTGTTATGAATTCGGTTTGTCTGTCCGTATGTCTATCCAAACTCTAACTTGCGTTAATATAGTTGGATTGCTCTGTAATTTATATAAGTTATTGAGATTTACTAATGTCATATTCGGTATTGAAAATAAAGTATGTAGCGTTCATGGTTTATTTACAGAGACACTCAAAAGTATTCCATTGCATTATGGCGTATCAATTTATAAACATTGCTTTTTATTTTTGTTGAAATACATATTCCATTTCACATCGTAAAATTATAAAAGTATGTCAATAAACGGGAAAAATTATAAAATTGTTGCTTAATATCAAAGATATACCTTTAATCAACAAAAGATTTCTCACTAAATGGCTTTAACACGTTAAGCGCCATGTCCATTTCACATCGTAAAATTATAAAAGTATGTCAATAAACGGGAAAAATTATAAAATTGTTGCTTAATATCAAAGATATACCTTTAATCAACAAAAGATTTCTCACTAAATGGCTTTAACACGTTAAGCGCCACGTCCATTTCACATCGTAAAATTATAAGAGTATGTCAATAAACGGGAAAAATTATAAAATTGTTGCTTAATATCAAAGATATACCTTTAATCAACAAAAGATTTCTCACTAAATGGCTTTAACACGTTAAGCGCCACGTCCATTTCACATCGTAAAATTATAAATGTATGTCAATAAACGGGAAAAATTATAAAATTGTTGCTTAATATCAAAGATATACCTTTAACGTGGCACTCAACGCATTAAATGTAATTATTTGAGTAGATAATTTAAAAATTTGTTATTAATCAGCATATGTTCTTAAACTGTTTCGGGAAAAAAAAATCTACAAATTAGAAAACGTTTTAAATAGTAACAGTAACAGAACATAAATCATTGTTGAAGTATTGGCAAATTTTATTTAGAAATTATAGCTTCAAAGTAAAACAATAATTACGTGTGTGCAAACTAGTACCTTAATGTAATAAAATATTCATTGTATATTATACTGATTTATATTTCGGACTAACCTTTTCAACTGCAGTTTTAATATGTAGGAGAAATTAATTTATTTAAATCTAAACTGGTATGTTAAACAACCTACCAGTTTAGACTTAAATTAATTAATTAACCCCTTTGGGACGAACGTCTTTTACAGAATTTTTAATCTTTAGTCACTAGATTTTTAAAACAGAAATTTTTGCCTAATTGAATCGGGAAAATGCTCGGATTAAATAAGGCAAAATTTACAATGCAATTTTACTGGTGAGAATAATCACCGATTCTGATCAATTTACGTGGCACGAATTACCGGTCGCTCGTCCCCAAGGGGTTAAATGTAAATTCTTTAGTTTTCTTTCCCTATTATATAAAGGTAAAATGATTAACTTCTCATCTTAGCTTCTTATTTTAGTGAAAATATGTTCTATTTCACATTTTCGAATTGTACAAACAAAAATAAATAAACGAAAAAAATATATATAATTATTAAAACGTCGCTTAATGTAATACTTTTAATAAGATCAATAAAATACATTTTAAAAAATGCTTATAAATAAAACTATTTCACTGATTCAAAATTTTCTTATAAATCGACACATTTTCATATACTATTTTTTTTCTACAAATATTATCTTGTATAGAAATTTTAAACTTACTTTTCCTCTGAAAATAATTTACACGTAAATAAAAAACTAAGACTAGTTTTTGAACTAAGTAACATATCACTCTACGTCAATCATTTAATGAATTGCATAACATCATTATTCTCAACACATACCATATTCAATGAATGTCTACTAAAGCAAGCCTAAATTTCATTGGATGGAAAAGTCGGAAAAATCCATTGAAAACAAAAGAGGAGTGACTTTTCATTTTATCAGGTGTGTATGTCATTTTAGAGCTTGTTTGACAAGAAAGTACACATAACTCACGCTTATCACATTGTCACCTAACAGATAAAGTATTGTTGAAACCACACCATGTTACAGCAGCTCACTTGTACAGTGATAGTGTGGGAAAATATTTAAGATCGGATATTATTTCGAACTGATGAAAGAAATTGTAATACCTATTTCCAATATCTAATTTAGCTTTATCTAGATTTGAAAGAAATGATTAATTATTCTAACCCTTTCAGGGGCAAAGCATTTTCTTTCCTAAAATGTTGAAACGAATGAATGACAACGGAATTTACAAACAAATTTATTTGCAAATAAAAAAAAAAGCTGTATTTTACATACATAATAAACCAAAATTTTTCTTGCCAAATTTCTGGTGTCATATAGCATTTGGGAATTAAAATTAAGTAGTTTCATAAACGTACCACCGCCCCTGAAAGGATTAAAGCTGGTCTCAAATTGTTTCATGTTTACTCTCCGCTCAAAAACGCGAAATTTTCTGACACATTCATGGGTACACGTAAACGTATGAAGTTTTCAGACATTATTGAAATGATTCGTAATCGAATAGCGTTTTCAGTTTACGGCAAATGAATTAAATCTTGAAAATGTTTTGTTCCGTGATACCAAGCTTTCCTTGACTGTCTTGCCGCAAAAATCTTCTCAAAACTCCAACATTGAGGTCATTTTTGAAAGCGGGATACGCTGTTAGATTTCTTATTATTTAACTAAGGATATTTTCTCATTTTGTAAATTTCAAATTAAAAATAGAAACAGAAATGTGTCAGAAAATAGTCAATTTATGTTTGAGAAACAGCCTTAAAATCTTTTGGTGCCCAAAGAAACAGGAAGTTCTGAGATGGCAAGAATGACTAACGGTAGTAATATTGATATTGATTAAAATAATAAGTACACCCATGGCAGCTTGAAATTCTAAGATATTTGACATTTTAAAACAAGACATTAGATTAAAAATATGGAGCTCCATAAACGATTTTAATTTATGAAGTTTAGTTAACGTGGTTTAAAATATGAGAGAGGATACTGATGGACACGAAAGAGGGGGCACAAAAAGAATAATGCGAGAGACAAATAACAACAAAATATATTTTCATCTTATTTTCACGAGATATTTTATTGATTTAATAGCTGATCCGCCCGCCGTTGCCCGTCCTGTGTAATAACCTTAAATATATCTAAAATAGATGTTGAATGATTTTATATTTTTATACGAAAATCTAAGTAAAACGTGCTTGCAAGAAGAGTCCTTCTATTTTTTTCATCGACTACCGTCGAATACATTTAAACTTATTATATATATATAATATAATATAATACATATATATATATATATGTATATATATAATATGTATTTAAATATATACAGGGTGTCCCAGGATTATTGGGAAAAACTTTAAGGGGAGGTAGGGGACATCACAAGGATTCAGATTTGCATAGCAACTCATGGTCGGAAACAGCTTCGTTCGCCGTTAAGTGGTGTTGTTCACAAGACCCACGTTCTTGCCCACCACGCTCTCTTGATTTAAGCACCATAAGCTGCTATCAGATTCACCAACTTTTCGAGCAACCAACTTTTCAGCCGATTTTAACCCCAACTTTTTCCAGTTCAAAGGGAGAAAAAGGTTACAATTGTCGTTGCTAAAGTTGGAGGAAAACCAGTACTACTAGTACCAGCCGTCAATACGTATCGTCTTTTCGTATCAATCGCTTATCTCTGATTCGCTGAAAGGTTGAAAGGTGGGAGGAAAAGTTGCGGCTAGCACAGACTTTTTTGAGATGCGGATAAAAAGTTGGGGATATTGCTGTTTGCTATCACACTGGATGTCGAGACAATATTTCGCGAAAAGTTGGAGGAAATCAAGAATTGGCTCAAAAATTCTTTCTTTGAGGTGCACTGAAAAGTGCCGTGTACACAACGCCTGTGGGTTCCGATAGGGATTTGGTTGCAAGACTCGTCTGTGCTGCTGGGGATATCTAAATATACAGGTGTATTTGAGCGAGTCCGCCAATCCGATCCATTGGTCCGACGGTGTAATGCATGCTAGAGATCTGCACGGGCCGGCGCGTGGCCCGAAGCCCGAACCCGGCCCGGCCCGCGGGCCGGTCTCGGGCCGATTTTCATTCACGTCACTCGGCCGGGCCGGGCCGGGCCGGGCCATACTTTTTTCTGAAGGCTAGGGTCGGGCCGGGCCTAACTTAATTTTTCTGTACAGAGCCGGCCTGGTTTCATTCCTAGTCTTCACGGCCCAAAATTTTCAGTCCTAGTTTTGAGCCAGCCCGTATGAAAATCATTGTCTCAGCGTGGCCTGGTCCATTTAAAGGTCAGTTAAATTAAGCCTGGCCCAAAAGTTTTTGCAAAAAATGCATACATTTTTGAATCGCCATTATTCTACACTTAAACATTAATTTTTTTTATTTTTAAAGAATAGTAAATTTCTACGCATATTAAAATATAACTAAATTAAAATACAGTAAAATGTGTGAAAAGGAACCTGCCTATGACGGAACCCTGTTTTAAACTGAAAAACGTGTTGATCCATGCAAAATTAATATACTAATAAGTAAGAAAAGAATATATAATACATTTACACTTGCTCAGAAGAGAACTTGTCTATGACGCATTTTTTTTTTCTTTTCTATGCAATTCCATCTTAGAAGATTTTACTGTATAGCATTTTTCCGATTTTTAACACTTTTATACATGGAATATGGATTAACAATATTAATGATAACTGAAACATTTACATACAAGAAATAGAGATTCATTAAAAAAATAAATATCGCAGCCTGCTGCACTTCTATAAAAATAAAGATTATAAACCTGAAAAAAAGTTAAGATAAATATTTTTGGTCAGAACTCCTCGTACGAGACAAATTTTTAACCAATTCGACGTAAAAATCAATGTTTTGTAGAAGTTCACTCGGGCCGGGCCCGGGCCAAGATTTTAACTTTTTTCCGGTCCGGGCCGAACTTTTAATTTTTTATCGGGCCGGGCCCGGGCCGAACTTTTAATTTTTGTACGATTTTTTTTCTCTATGAGTCGGGCCGGGCCCGGGCCTGTAAATGTCGGCCCGTGCAGACCTCTAATGCATGCATCGCTAGCAATGGGGGAAACTTTGAACATCTTTTTTGACATTTTCACATATCATCTACCATAGCACATGTAATATCTTGGACAAAAAAATTATTTCAGATTATCTCAGTTTTCTGTCTCTTTGTTTGTTGTACCTGTCATACCACTTTCCCATGACGTTTCCGACCATGGGTTGCTATGCAAATATGAATCCTTGTGATGTTCCCTGCCTCCCTTTAAAGTTTGTCCCAATAATCCTGGGACACCCTGTATATTAATGTCCAAACTCTTTGAAATTTTTATGCATTATAAATATAACGTTTCCAAACATATGTATAATTTTCATGCTAAAATATTGATATTTAGTTGTAAAAAGATGCGTTAGAGCAAGAGGCGGCAGCACAGACAATCACCTCATCGAGTTAGAGTCTGAAATTCCAGAGTTATTTAAAACTCGATTCGTATATTAAAACCCAATTGGTCTGCCAAGTCATATCTTGGTGGAAAACACCTAAAAAGCCTATTTTTGTAGTTGACTGGTAGGTTTACCATTCTGTTTATCTGCTCCCAGTCCTCCATGTTTTCATACCTTTGGGTACAGGAAAACACAATGATAAACGTACGAGTCAACCACTAAAATCGGCTCCGAAGGTGGTTTCCACCAAGATATGTTTTGGCAGACAAGTTGCATTGTAATAGGCTAATCGAGTTATGTCTAATCCTGAAATTTCAGCTTCCAACTCGATGAAGTGATTGTCTGTTCAGCCGCCTCCTGATCTACTTGTTTTCCTCATAGAAATCCTATGAGAAAAAATGAAATTCGCCAAAAGTGACTTTCAGAAATGAATTTTTATCTAAGGACTTAATTATACATATTATTTAACACGGATTGCACCGTTAGAATGAAAAATGAGCGTAAATGTGATCGACTATTTTTCTCTCTTTTTTTTTTTTTTTTTTTTTTCGTATTTTCATTTCCCAAGCCGATGCGCTTTTTTGAAGAATAACAAAGAAAAGAAAAAAAAAGGGGGGGGTGGAGGTTGTCGGGCATAATAATTCTTTTAATGTTATCTTGCAAACTTATGTGTCAAAAATATAATGTTTAAATAGACTGTGTAAAAAAAAGTTCATGACAAAATATTTAGTGGTAAAGATGCTTGTAAGAAGATTTATTTTTTCGTCGGGTCATTTAATAATTAAAAAAATAGCTCTTATTTTCCAAACTCTTTGGAAATTTTATCGGTTTTAAATATAGCAATTTAAAAGCCTGGATAAAAAATCGTGAAAAAATGTCTATATTTAATTTTTTTTTTTTAAGTTTTTTCGCTTTTTTTCTCCGTGTCGCATAGTGTAGTATTCTGCAGAAAAACCTGGCAATAATTTATTTCAAATCTTTTGTGCGTTCTTTCTATAGCAGATAAAACATAAAATATTTTATTATGTTAAAAATAAGTCACTTTTTGTAGAATTTGCGCAAATATGTGTAACAAAGTAGTGTCTTACTGATCATCCTCTTCAGAATCACTTGAAACACTAGATTATGGCAATAAAAACTGTAATGCCTCTGCAGAAAAATTTTTACGTTTTGTTCAGTTTTTCGCATTCAACGGATCGGAACTTAAAAGTTGAGGACTGACAGGGCCGGACGAACGCTCCGTCAGTCCGTGCCCCGGCACGGAGTAAAAAAAATCGAGGGGCGCAAAATTGCCAAAACAAAAACAGAAAAAAAGCAGTCTTCTGAAGACTGCTCTATAGATGCAGTGCCTGATCATGTTGAGCAACAAGAAGACTAAGAGGATGAAGCAAAAGAGGTAGAAAATGTATTGAACTTGCAGATGGAGACAGAGACAGATGAAGACAGTCCTGCCGGTTTGGTTTTGAGTACTGATCCAGGACTATTGCCTGAATGTATTTCTAATTCAGAAAGAATTTGTCTTTCGAAAGCAGATCCAGCATCCCCAATGTACAACTTTCATTCCCCTACTGATACCAGCGGACGTAGGTTCACCTCAAACAACTATGCAACAGATCTCAGCAACATGCAGAATATGCACAAGAATTGGTCGGTGTATTCTGTAGTCAAAGACTCAGTTTTCTGCTTCTACTGCAAAATGTTTGCAACGTCTGAAACTTCTTTAGCAAAAGATGGCTATACAGATTGGCGGCATGTAGAACAAACTTTCGAAAATCATGAAGCTACATTTTGAAGCCCAAAAGTCCTGGTTTAAATTGAGTATTCGTTTAAAAACTTTGCAAACGATAGATATTTCTCAAAGATTTTGGGATGCAGAAGCCCAGTATTCGAACGTCGTTTTTCAACGGCTGAAATCGTCAAACTTTTAAGAGAACACTGCTTGCATTTAGATGTAACAACGAAAATTTGTGTGAACAAGATAATGGAATCTTTTAAAGCTACTCCAACTATTAGCTGAATTTGATCCTGTCATGGAAGAGCATTTAAGGAGGATTTTGAACAAACATAAAATAACCACATCGATGAGTAAAAGCATTCAAAATGAAGTCATCTAATTAAACATAATGTCAAAAGGCACATATTAGATGAAGTGAAACTATAAAAATATCTCTCAGTTATATTAGATTGCACACCTGACTTCAGTAAAACAGAACAAATGACCTTCGTTATATAAGGTATGTGTAGATTGAACAAGAATGCATTAAAATTCGCAAATATGTTTTGGGCTTTCTTCCGGCTAACAGATCAACAAGCCAACAACTTGTAGATGTCTTACTTCGAGAGCTAGAAAACCTGGGATTGTATGGGTGATATGGACAAATCATTATTAGAAGGAGCCAACTTCTTTAATATTGCCCAAAAATTGTATTTTCTTCAACGCCTTTCAGATGGGCCATTCTTTTGAAGCACATTGAATGATTAACCTATAAACCTCCCAGTGACACGAGGTGAGGAATTCAAATTAATGCTATAAAGCCACTGAGGTATCAAATCGGTCAAATATATGATGCATTGCTTAGAATTTACGAGGGCTAGAGATATAAATAGTTCTATAAGAGATGAAGCACATGGGTTACTTACGCAAATTAACCGATTCAAATTTATTTGTTTTGTCGTGATAAGGTATGAGGTTTTAAATCATGTCTATCCCATTAGTAAACTCATGCAGGGGAAAAATTACAACAATACATTGCCAATAAAACTTTTGGAAAGTTTCAATCGTTTTTTTAAGAATTTGAGATCGGACAATCCCTTTTAATGCCATCCTTGTCGATGCTGGCGGAACGGTATCCAAAATAGATGCACATAAAAATTCTGAATCAATACGGTGACAGAGTTCGTCGGTGGAAAAGATGATGGTAATCTATGATTGTGAAAATCAGGATGAACCGATAATCGATGCACACAAAACAAAAACAAAATTGAATTATTTTACGACCTTATTGACACTGCAATCAATTCTTTTGAACAAAGATTTTCTCGACTGCGACATCACAACAGTTTCTTCTGTTTTTTTATATCATATATAAGAACTAAAAAGATGGTTCTTCTTCTGAAATTTTGGTCAATTGCAAAGATTTGGAAACCATTTTAACAGATGGGGAATCATCGGATATCCTAAACAGCCTGGAACTTTGTGATGAAATATAAGTGGTCTGTTCTCTATCAAAGAAAAAGATTTACCACCTATTGAAGCTTTCAAATTAATAACAAAAATGAATTTTGCTTTAAGAATTTTACTAACTTTTCCAACAACTGTTGCATCCGGGGAGCGAACTTAGTTTTTCCAAAATAAAAATAATCAAGAACTATTTGCGAAAAAGATAATCTCAAACAAGATTGTCAGACTTCTCTGTTTTAGGAATAGGGTATAAACACAGTAACAATTTAGATGTTTCTGAATTGATTAAAGATTTCTCTGAACTAAAAGTTCTAAAAAAAAATCTGAATTTTACTCCTGTTAACTATATTTTTAAATGAAGTAAAGTATATTAAGCAAAAGTTATAAGTATTTGCGTCAATTATTGAGTGAGAATTGCTTTTTTTTGGTCACTTGCTAAAAGGTGTAAAAAAGACCATCGCAATTTTCTACTTTTGCACGGAGTGGTTTAAAGGCTAAATCCGGCCCTGGGACTGAGCTTATCTTGGTTGCATTCTATGCTTGCCTATGTGAACGAAAATGTTTGTTGCGGGCTTCCAGCCTCTTCCCCTGATAACTGCCCAATTGGGAGCAATGCATGTTCTATAATAGTAGCTTCATGACTCAAAATTTTATGTAATGTGATGCACTGTTAAAAATATCGTGAAAAATTACCTCTGTTTTTCAAGGTTCTCTATTTTCTGACCAATAAAAGCGCTTCATAGCTGTTAATGTAGCGTTCCCATTGGTCTGAAAATAGAGAGCCTTTAAAAACAGAGGTAATTTTTCACGATATTTTTAACAGTGTGTGGGTGACTTTGGGTGCCAACTGTAAAGATTTACATAATGATTAGAGGTATCATTTGCAAATTCTTGAAATTTTTTGGTATCTATTATATCTGTTTTGGTATCAATATTTTATAACCACTAGATAACACTTCAAGAATAGTTTTTTGGTTTTGTATTACAGTAGAACCTCTTTTATCCGAAACTCTTTTAACCGAAATCCATTTTTAAAGTTTTTTTTACCCTCACATTCCTTGTGTGCAAAATCCATTTTTAAAACTTTTTTTGTTGTTGTTAAATATCATATTCCTTGTGTGCAAGCGGTCCTTTCCGAACTACGAGTACATATAAATATTTTCGATCCCCTTTCTTAGAGTTCATTTGAATTTAACTTGAGCTCCCGTAAGCTACGGAGTGGAACGAAGAAATTAGCAATTCTGAAACTTTTGAATGTTCTGCAAAAAGTTTGGCATGGCTGGAACAGCTGAAAGATTGTGATATTGGTGAATTAATAATATTAAAAAACTCCGTGATAGAGCTTCAAAGCAAATGCAATCGAAAGTGCGACAAACAAAACATTTTTTTCAAACCCTTGTGGTATATGTAAAAGGAACTTAATTTCAAAATTAAAATTCAGGTAATTTATCCTAGTTTCTTTTTTGCTATTGCTTTATTTTTATTAAGTATTTGTTACCACAATAAGGAATATTGCATATATTTCTCCTTAATTTTAAAATTGAATCATTCTCGATTATCTGAAAATTTCGATTTTCCGAAAAAGGGTCTGTTCCAATTACTTCGGATTCCTGAATTTTTAGCTGGTATTTCTGGATCCGAGAAAAACCTTTTTGAGGTGTTCCCGAAAGCGGTTTTTGAAATATCTACCAGTAATCCCATATCAATTTTAAATTTTTCTTGTATCGATTTTTTTCTTTGACTGACAATCTGTTTCTCCTTATCACTTCTTGCTTCCCACTTTTTTTTTATTGGAAGCTTATACGCAAGATGTTGAATATACTCGAAAAATCTGATCCTGAGTATTCAGAGACCGAATTTCAAAGAATCAGGGTCAATATCTTTAACTATTTTTAACTTATTAAAATATTTGGATTATTATTTCTAAATATAGCATCTCTTCGTTGAATTGGTGTTGGTAATAGCATTTCAAACTTTAGCATTGACCGTTGTCAGCATTAATCTGTACTGAACTTGCAGTAAGCCATAAATTTGGGAGTATCTCTGTTATAATTAAACTTCGCGCCAGCTCTTCAATGTATTTCACTTCCTCTTGGATTATGTCTTTATCTTCATGAATGAATCTTATTCGTATATGACAGGGTCAGCGAACCTTTTCACATCCATGTGCCAAAAATTTCCAAAAATATATTTTACGTGATCATGACATACCAACAAAAAAAATTTTGAATGCGTCAAATAATAATGAATCGAAATTACATAAAATTTTGCTGTTAGCGTAAAAAAAGTATGGGTAATATTTGTTGTTATACTTTAGAAACTTATTTTTAAAATATTATTTCTGTTTTCTCATCTTAAATGACAAATTAATTTATATCAGCTTCGTACTTGATTGTTTTTAATGAATCTAATTGATAATGAATCTAATCTAACGAATTTTAAGAAAATGCAAGTTGAATTGGACGCATTTGGCAAGATGTTTTTACTTGAATTTTTCATATTATTCATAGTCCAGGCAATAGGGAATTTTACCTAGCAAAATTAATGGTAGTACTGGAAATCGGCTTTCTAGATGTTTTTTGGGTCGCTGAATCCGAATTTGTAACTTCCCACCAAAATTTCCCCCGGCAACCCCCCAAATTTTGGTAAAAAGACCCCAAAAGTAGACAAAATTTCCAACAAATTAGATATATGACATTATGACTTAGGATGAAGGGGAAGGGGGGATCTGCCTCGGAACATGCGCGCGGTGCTGCGTAAGCTAAGTTGCGCAATTCCACTTAACCACTCACACGTTTACATTCGCCCTCCCATCTCCCCTCCGAACTTTCTCTATAAAGTTTACTTTAAGATTTTTGGGTCGCTGAATCCAAATTTTTAACTTTCCCCCGAAAATTTCCCCCCCGAAACCCCCCCAAATAGTTGTTTTTAACTTAAATTTCTTATTGTTTTAGGGGAAAAGCATTACGAAATTCAGAAACTAGACAAAATTTGCAACAAATAGGATATATGACATTATGAATTAGGATTAACGGGGAGGGTGAGGGCTGCCTCTGAGCATGCACTGCGGCGCTACGTGCACTAAATGATGAAGTCCAGGGAATAGGGGTTTTTATCTGGCAAAATTAATGGTAGTACTGGAAATCGGCTTTCTAGTTGTTTTTTGGGTCGCTGTATCCGAATTTGTAACTTCCCACCAAAATTTCACCCGGCAACCCCCCAAAAAATTGATTTTTTGAAAAAGTTTGGTTTTTGAGAAAAGCGCGCGGGGAATGTTCCGAGGCAGCCCCCTCTCTCCCCGTTTATCCTACGTCATAATGTCATATATCCTATTTGTTGCAAATTTTGTCTAGTTTCTGAATTTCGTAATGCTTTTCCCTTAAAACAATAAGAAATTTAAGTTAATAACAACTATTTGGGGGTTTTAGGGGGTGGGGGATTTTGGGGGTAAGTTAAAAATTCGGATTCAGCGACCCAAAAAACTTAAAGTAAACCTTATAGAGAAAGTTCGGAGGGAAGATGGGAGGGCTAATGTAAGCGTGTGAGTGGTTAAGTGGAATTACGCAACTTAGTCCACGAAGCACTGCGGCGCATGTTCCGAGGCAGATCCCCCCTTCCCCTTCATCCTAAGTCATAATGTCATGTATCTAATTTGTTGCAAATTTTTTCTACTTTCTGAATTTCTAGCTACTTTTCCCCTAAAACAATAAAAAATAGAATTTTTTAATAAAAACCTTTTTTGGGGGGCTTTTTACCAAAATTTGGGAGGGTTGCCGGGGGAAATTTTGGTTGGAAGTTACAAATTCGGATTCAGCGACCCAAAAAACATCTAGAAAGCCGATTTCCAGTACTACCATTAATTTTGCTAGGTAGAGTCCCTATACGGTCTCTATTGCCTGGACTATCACTTCCGAAAAGAATGTCTACCAGAAAACATTATCAAAATGGCAAGCGCCAAAATCTACAGCTTTTTGGTGTCTGGAATTGAATGCCGAGTTGTTATAATTTTACTATCGGCATTTTTGCTTATAATGCCTTTTAATCTTTTTTTGCGATAATCTCCCAATTCTCTCTTATTCTTAAAATTTTGTGAGCCAATATTGAACTAGATTGGAATACATTAATTTATAATTCAGTTTCTACAATCCGTGTGACAATGACAACCAACAGAACTAATCGAATTCAGATAAACAGAGAACACATCCAGATTAATTAATGCATTTTGTGAAATTCTACTATTTTTGAAGTAGAACCTGAATCTATGCCGTGCCAAATATAATCTGGAGCATGCCACACATGGCACGCGTGCCATAGGTTCATCGTCCCTGGTATATGACTATAAGAACGTGGAGATGAAGGTACAGGGTTCTGACACGATAATCTTTAAAATTCATTTATGTTACTTATTAATGCCAAAGGAACTAAAGAGCTTTGGAAAATGTTTGAGTTACTGTCAAAGGATTTTTCAAACTTTTGTTGTTGGGAGCCGTCTCAACACCATTTGCAGAGGAATTCTAAATTTTCCAATTCTGTTTCACTTGCTGATCTGAAAACCTCCTTATGTGTTTACACAGCCTTTGTGTTGTGTGATCTAAAAGAATTTGGTTTTACGTCCGCCATGTTTTCAGTAATTGTAACATCTCTTGGAACATTGCTCTTTAGCTTGTTGAAGAAATGAATAGCAGGTATATACCTATATTAATACATGGAAATTATTCCAGACAGAAACATTCGCCTTGCATACAATATTTCAAATGAAAATCAAATTTCAAAGTGATTGCTTAAAAGGCGCAAAGGCCAACATAGTGAAAAGGATTCCAAGCCGGGACAAGTGCGCTATACTGATGGCCCGGGTTCGAGTCCCGGCCTGGAATCCTTTTGACTATGTTGGCCTTTGCGCCTTTTAAGCAATCACTTTGAAATTTGATTTTCATTTGAAATGAGGTATATACCTTTTTATTAGCAGTTCGGGTGATACAGTGGAACACCGGTTATCCGAAAATCGGCTTAACCGAAAGACCTTAAAATTCCTCAAAGTCCTTTTTAAATGTGAAAAATTTTATTGTCAACACTATTTTTACCGATATAAATGACACCTTTTAACATATTTTGATTTCTGATTACTATTTTATTTGTAAGTTTTAGATCAAAACAATTTCGAATCGTTTTTAATACATTGAAGAGTTGTTTTAATATTTATTATCTTTAAAAATTAAAAGGAAAATAAGTAAAAATCAAAACTTTGAAAAGTATTATTGGACACTGGTAGAAATAGTGTTAAAAAATCATGTTCTTTATGAAATAAAAAAACAGAGTCAACTTACTTATTTGGCCCATTACGTAATTTCGGGCACTTTATTAGATAGACACGTACGATACTTCATTTTTTTTTTATAAAATATGGTGTCATTTTCTTTTGTTTTTCAACTTTGCATCGTTTCAATGCTGCTTTATCACGCCACCTTTTAAATAACAACACATCTGATGCTGTTGCATCTTCTTGTACTTCAACATATCGATCACAGCTTGTCATCAAACAAGTTTTCACCATAATCCTCCCGGTTATTCGAAAATTCCTATGCAACCCCGGTTATCCGAAAATTCCTATGGAACCCCGGTTAACCGAAAATGCTTCGGTCCCATGCTTTTCGGATAACCGTGGTTTTACTGTATTATATCGATTGTATTTGAGATCTGCTGCAACAAACATGGTCAAAGCCTCAGTCAGTTATAACATCAATGTACTTAGGTTTATTGTCTCAGCCGAAGAAGTTAAATTTTTTCAATATTTTGTTGCCCTAGTTGAGCTGCCTGTAACGTCTTTAATAATTGTTGCAAAATCTGCATGCCCAGCGGCTCTTTCGCTCATTTGAGCTGCATATGTCAATTTTTCGTGGCTTATTTCATTCTTCGGTTTTACGGTTCTTACTTCTGTTACTCCAATCTTTAATTTATTTTCCGGGACGACCGGGTTTCTCTTATTGTACAGGTAGATAAATAAAGCGTTCCTTTCAGCTATTCCTCATTTTTAACACTTTCCAACAAACTTGAAAAGTGTTTATGACTTCAGTTTGTCTGTCCGTCTGTGCGCGCTCTAACTCTCATAAATATGCTCGGATTGCCCTGAAATTTTTAGATGTTATTGACGTTTACCATAGCATGATCCCTATTTTAAATTAAGTTTGTAGCATGTTTAGTTCATCTACAGGGACAGTCAAAAGTATTCCGTTACATTACGGCCAATGAGAAAAAATCATTTAAAATGACTTTTAATAATGTTACCCACTTTCAACAATAATAAAATTGATATGCATTTATGAAGTGCACTAAATATGCATTCTGTAGAACATGCGGTGCAAAGAATAAATATTATTCATTTACAGGGCCATACAAAAGAATTCCGTTACATAATGAGATAGGGGTGGGGGGAATTGTTTGCCGTGTATTTTAATTATATTAAATTATTTCATGTATAATGAAATTAAAAATACGTCGCTGAGGTTTCCTATAAATTATTTCATGTATAATACGAAGTGCATAGCATTTACAGGGACACACAAAAAATTTCAGATACTATATTGTATCCAAAGTACTGTACAATAGCGATGATTGCTGGAAATGCATTTTTAATTATGATATACCCTTTTATGATTCACTATATTTATGCATAGTATATGGTGTGTATAAATGCTATAATTCATATACAGGGCTACATAAAAGAATTCGTAATGGTTACTGGGTATGAGTGCAAATTTCTTAAAGGTGGTTTTTAAATGAGATATTCATTTTTACGCTGAACTGTATTTAGTTTACTAAGAAATATTTGTAGAATACAGATAAAATGATATACAGGGTCACGCAAAGAATTGGATACATGGCCGTCTATAAATGATAATTTCTGAAAATGTGATTTCAGTAGTTTTAAGAGTGTTTTAGTTTGAATTAAATTTAAGCTAAATAATGGTGTGTAATAAAGGTACTAGGTAAACTACAGGGCTGTACAAAAGTATTCAAGCATGTTTCTATCTATTAGTATAAACTGCTGAAAGAGAAATTTCAACCTGTTGTGCGTTTTCTTGCTAAACTAAATTTCCCCATTATATAGTATATATATCAACCTACAGATGAAATACAGGGTTGTTCAAAAGAATTAGAATACATATTTGGCTATGGACGGTAACTGCTGAAATCAATTTCTTAAATGTTTACTTAGTTATTTTATTTACCTTATTTCCCTAAATAACGAAGTTCTGTTAAAGCTTTCAGGGAGTGTTGGAAAGTGTTTCATAATCTATGCCGTACGCATGATTTTTATTTCTTTCTTTTCTCTTTTTTTTTTTTTTTTTTTTTTTTTTTTGGAAAACGTTGTTCAGTGAATCTCAAAGGAGCCCATTTCTGTTTATAATGATGTTTGAAAGATTTTAATTTGTTATGGAGCGTGTGTATTTCATTTGCTGGACATTTCGTAATTTCGACAAGTCCCTTTTCTAGAAACTCCAATTTCTTGTTTATTTTTCTGTTGTCACACTACTTTATTAGATCAAAAATATATTTTCTTGATATTTATGTATTTTTTTCAATTTTGAATAACAAAAATAATATATCTATATCTTGTACATCTCATCTAAAAATATAAAACTTTCTTACCTCGTTAGTGAGTTACGCTTTTCCTTATGGCTGATCTAAAATATATAGTTCGTCTCAAAAGTTTATGCACAATCATAAAATGTTGATATTGAATGTATAATAAAAAGTTAAAATAAACAGCATTTTTTATTTGTGGATTTCGCAATTTCATTTATATAAATGATATTAAAAGTAGAAAAATATAAATTACATATTTTTTAAAAATATAATTTAAAATAAGTTCAAACAAAACTGTCCAAAAGTTTATGCACAATGGCAAAAACCACTACATTTATCATTTTTACTAAACTGTTACATACAAATTATTTTTCCGTGATTTCGCATTAGTTCAAATAAACGCGTGTCCATCGAACTTATTAGTTTTTGTAATGTTTCTGATAGCAAAAAGTACCATACTTTCGGTATGGCCTGATTGAATTCTTCAAAAGAGTCATACTGTTTTCCATTGCTGTAAACCTGACGTGTTAAAGTGTCCATTCTCAATCGGGTTTATGCCAGGACACAAAGCTGGAGAGTCAAGAATTAAAAAAAAAAAACATTCTGTAAAAGCCACGGTTATGTAGTATGTCTTATGTAGATTGAGGCATAATCTTGTTCAAAGATCCATTAAGGACATCCACACCCCCACCCACCCACCCCAAAAAATGTCAGGGGATGGAAGGAAATGTTGTTTCAGCATCGCTTGGTAGTTTTGGAAATTTTGTCTTCCTTTTAGAAAATCGAGAGAAGTCAGGCTGTTAAAGCCGGAACCCCCCTCCCTAAACCATAACAGGCTTACCGCCTTGCAGTCTTTTGAAAAAACTCCTTGGTTCCTTTCGCAGATCATGTCAATAATGTCCCACCTATCAGGGCCATCTATGTTCCAATTTTTCTCATCATTGAATAAAACAGTAAGCCACTTGTCGCCCGCAGGACATGTGTTTTTTAGCCTATTTCATTCTTGCCGGTCGATTCTCCACCAACCCTTAACTCGCGGTTCAACTCTGAGTTGAGAAACCTTCGGTTGGCAAATCTAACCGCCGGTTAATATTTCGAATTCATCGATAACTTTCAAGCTGCGATTAGTCGACCTGACATTAGTCAACCCTGGTTTGAAATCTGCGTAGTTGATTGGCCAAAGGAATCCCATGACCTAATAATCGTCTCTGCGAATTCTGTCCTTCCTTGACACCATCTTTACCTGTTTCTTTTCAATAACGAAACTAAAGGCAGTATTGGAAATGCATACTTATCATGTTTAATTTTTAAATAAAAAAATCTTATGAATAAATTTGAAATTACCATTTTGATTTCATGGTTTTGTTCGTTTACAGAACAAAATTTTCAGTAAAATTCTTAACAATAAAATTCTTAAAAAACAGTTGATTAAAAAAAAATTGATTAAAAAAACAATTTTCTTTAATATAAGTTTAATAAACAATTATCTGATCAAACTGGTAGTATTAAGTAGAATAAAAGTAAATAATGCAGTAGGTTTATTTATTTTTTTTTTTTTTTACAAATATTTTCATATAATTATTTCTAATGCATATATTTTTTATTTAACAAATGTAATTAATTACAGATTCAATTAAAATACCTTGGATAAAATAGCATGCCGGTAGCAAGAAAAAAAAAAGACAAGAGGCCTTTAAGAAAAACCCTGCGTTGATTATTACACATTTTTTTAGAGATCATGTTTAATAACTTTAGAAGAAGGCCGAAAACATGTATTAATGTTCTTAATGTATTGCGAAATTTAAAAAAGAATCTTCTGAAAAAAATGTCTCTTTAAAACAAAAATCATTATTTCAAACTTACTAAGTATGTAATAAAAAAAATAATTATTCATCTATTATGAACAACTGACCACTAAGCAACTATGAACGGTACAGCGAGGTACTCAAATGGAAGAAACTTTGTTTTCTATTTTTTTATTATTATTAAAAAAGAGAGAAAAAATGAAAGAGATTTGAATAATATATATTTACAAAATTAGTATTGAAAGAACATATTTCTATTTGGATTCGTTAGATGGCGCCACCAAAAATACTTTGTAAATTAATAAAATTTGAAGCTTCGTTTTCGACACACAAATTAATATAATTTTGCGTTCATAGAGCAAAATATCCAAAAGAAGAGGGAAAGTGTAAGTGACACATTCTTTTATAATACCATCTTTAATAATTAATGCTTCGTTTAATTAATAAATCCCAAAAAGCTTTGTTTTAAAAAAAGAAGCATCAACGCACAATTTAAAACGACAGCCATATTTCTTTCTACTAGGCATGCGCGGTTCACTGACCTACCCCTCAGAGCTGGTTGAGTTAGTCAACTCCAGGTTAGTATTTACCTCGAATTTCGTCAGGTTGGGTAAACGGTGAATTAGATTTCGCATTCAACCGAGAGTTAAGCTCGAAACGCGAATTTGAGGTCGACGGAGAATTATCGGGTTAGTGGTGTAGTTTGATGGGGGACGGTCGGTTGACTAATGATTATGAACTCGGAGGAGATATTATTGCGATACATCCAGAATGTTTAGTGCAGGATTCTATAGTGGATTATATTTTTGGTTCGTCTGAAATTGATCTTGGTCATCTTTCGGAAAGAGCCATTTTGTGTCCCAAGAATGAGGATTCTTTGAGATTGAATGAGGAAGTTTTATGAAAAGTACCTGGCGAAGTCAAGTCTTATTTTAGTGCTGATACAATATTTTGTGAGGATGAAGAACAAAACAATTTACAGATGGATTTCATCAATAGTTTAACACCTTTTAAAATGCCACCACATCAGTTAAATCTTAAAGTTGGTGTTACTATTATGTTGCTTAGGAACATGAATCCGTCCAGTGGTCTCTATAATGGAACACGTTTAATAGTCAAAAGGTTGTGTCAAAATGTTATAGATGCAGAAGTCTTGACAGGACATAAGAGAGGCACCCGTGTTTTCATACCAAGGATCCTGCTTACTCCGTCGGATACCAGTTTACCTTTCCAGTTACGCCGCCTTCAGTTTCCACTTAGGCTCGCCTTTGCTATGACTATCAATAAATCTCATGGTCAAAGTTTGAAAAAGGTTAGAACTTTACCTCATGGAAGATGTGGAAAACAATGCAAAGTTTTTTCATTTTAAAAGAATTTTTTTTCAAATTTTTTTGCAATGACGATGTACATTTCATTCTTTCTTACAAATTTTTGTTTAGTTGTGTAAATATTGACTTCATAACTGATTTCCTAAACTTTAATTTGGTTGTGTAAATACGCACTAAAAAAACGAGTCTACCGCAATTTACCTCATTGGTGACGTGGAAAATAGTGCAAAGATTTTTCATTTTAAAATAACTTTTTCCATTTTTTTTTTTTTTTTTTTTTTTTTTTGCAGTGACCATGTAAATTTCATTTTTTCGTACAAATTTTTGTTTGGTTGTGTAAATATTGACTTTATAACTGATTTTTATATTCCCAAACTTTAATTCGGTTGTGTAAATACTTACTTTTATTTATTTTTTAATACATAACTGAAGTTTTGTGTACATACTTATTTCAGATTGGTTTTGTATTTACTGATTTTTAATAGACATAACCCATTTTTATATTCATAAACTTTAGTTTGGTTGTACTGTTTTTTATTTTTTATTTTGGTTTTAGAATTAAATTCATGAACTCCCGTGCGTAGAACGGGTTAAACAGCTAGTTCATAATATTAATTTTTATAAAAAGCGGGAAAAAATATTGTTCTTACCAAAATCTTATTCCTGAAATACACAAATAACTTACCAATATTTTTCTGTAGAACACACAAACAAAAGCAAATACATTATAATCACTAAGTAAAAAAAAAAAAAAAAAAAAAAAAAAGAAAAGAAAAAAAAAAGATTATGATTAAATACTTAAACTTTTACATAAATAAACCTTTATTTTTGACAAAAACTTTTGAACACCTGTATATTATCTACTACAGTGGTTTTTTTTTTTTTTTTTTTTTTTTTTTTTTTTATCAGTGAATTTAGTTCTTTTCCAATTGCTTCTTCTTCTAATTCAGCAGCTTTTCTAATTTTCTTTTCCTTTCTTGTAATTCTTTTATTTTTTTTTTCTTGCTCTTTCTCTATTTTGCTCTTATTTTCCAAATCTAATTTGTAACTTTTATGGCTACTTCGCAAGAAAGGAGTTTTGGGTTAATATCTATTGTATCAACACCCCCTGATTTAGTGATGGGCGATTCTCGAGAATTCGAAAATCGAGAAAAATCGTCATCGTAAAAGATCACAATCGATACAGCCATCGATTAATTCCTAGAATCTACAATCGAGATGTTTTACAATCGATTATAACGAGAAAAGCTAAAAACAGTTATTGGAAAACTTAGCTATTATTCTGGCCGACAATTTCATAGTAGTGATAGGGCTTAGTGATGGGCGATTCTCGAAAATTTACCAATCGAAAAAAATCGTTATCGTAAAATACACAATCGATACAGTCATCGATTACTTTCGAGAATCTACAAAGGAGATGTTCTGGAATCGATTATTGAAATCATTGTTTTTACATATATATAAGTCAGATTTGATTAAATATAGGGTAACTGAAAACAGATGGAATAAAAAAACAACAAACCAAAGGGAGGCTATAAAGGAGCCATAAGACTGGAAAAGTCTTGTAAGGTTGCCCCCTGGTTGAAAAAAGCTGAAAAAACGCGAGTAGCTATAAAGCGGTAAGGGGAGTTTAAGTATCAAAAATTAGAATTTTTCGGCAATTAGCACCAAAATGGCCAAATAAATAAGAATTAAAAGCACCCCCTAGTGGCAAAAATATGAACTAAAGGATGATAAAAGGGATCAAAAATTTTTATTGATTTTTCTACGTCATTTGAGATTGGATCTTTAATTTCCCCATTTTTAGAAAGTCTTCGACTGGAATACATTAAACGAACCCCCGCGGGGAGCAAAGTAGGGGGGGTAGGGGCAAGGAAAGTGCACAATATGAATAAGTGGTCACAGGACTTTCCAACGGTATGTCACATGAGGGGTGTCGGCTAAATTTAGAAAAGTGCCCCCGCGCGGGGGCAAAGTAAGGGGTGGGGCGCGGGCCATATATAAAATGAAATAGTAGTCACAGAGCTTTTCATTGATATATCACATGAGGGGTGTCAGCAAATGATAGAAAAGAGTCCCAACTCCCAGGATTCCAATTATCGTGCCCCCCGAAATATACCCTGCCCATCCTTCTCTTTGAAATTTTCATATATTAAAAATTATTTATCGGAGGGCTCCGTAAAAATATCCGATCTAAAATGTTTAAAAACGCTACGATTTCAAAAATGTTCGAAAAGTGCCTCTCTCGGGGCGCCAAACTAGGGAGGGAAGAAGAAAGTTTCATAATATGAAAAAGTAACTTTCCGATGATAACCGAAAACTTTCCGATGATATATCAAATGACTGGTCCAAAAAAAGTTTGAAATCTACCCCTCTCACGTGGGTTCCTTCTTTTATACCAGAATATACCCGGAAATCACGCAGCCCCACTTTTTAAATTTTATATTTAATAAATAATATTTATCGGAGAGCTCCATTAAAAAACCTCTACAATAAAAAAAAAAAATTCACCCCCGCACCGCTCCCCCCCCCCCCCCCCCCGCCTCCTTCCGGAATTCAACTCTGGGAGGAGAAAGGTTCATAATATAAAAGAATGGTGAAAGGACTTTCCGATGATATGTGAAGGAGAGGTTTGGTAAAAGTTTGAAAATTACCCGCCCCCCCCCCTTTGTCCACTCTCGCGCCCCCCAGAATTCCCTCACCTTCCTCTTTGAACTTTTTGTATTTAATAAATAGTATTTATCTGAGTCTCCAGGTATGGGGCAGCTTGGCAGAGCTAAAATAAGAGAAACATTGAAAATTCGGGGCAAAATGACACTAAATTTAACAGTAAAGTTTGAAACTAGGACTATACAGAACTGAATACATAAACCACTATGCTTCATAACCCACATCGGTTAATAGCAATAAAAAGATAAGTGCCAGTTAAACTGATGGCATTGAGCTCACAGGTTATTCACACTAATTGCATATTATACTCTTATTTCAAAGAATAATGTCCCTCAAAAAATAAATGAAGGGAAATATCCCCCGTTTACCACTTTTATACTTAACCAATGAACCTCCAAATCTAATCAGGGAAACTCCTTAACTATAATAAATCAGTATATCAAATTTGAAGCAAATCAGATAATTCTGCATGAAAAAAAGAAACATATCGCTAAATTAAGGGTGGTCTAACCAATTTAACCCTTTTATACTTAACTAATGAACCTCCAAATCTAATCAGGAAAGCTCCTTATCAGAAAGAACATAGAAAAAAAAAATTAAAGTAAATTGAATAATTCTCCATGAAAATCCATTTATCTAAATTAAGGGGAGGGGACTTGCCCCCTTATCGCCCTTGTATACTTAACCAATGAACCTCCAAATCTAATGAAGGAAGCGCCATATCGGAATAAATCGGTATATTAAATTTGAAGCAAATCAAATAATTCTGCATGAAAAACACTTTTATCTAAATTAAGGGGAAGACTAGCCCCTCCCCTTTATACTTAACCCATAAACCTCCAAATCTAATCAAGGCAGCTTCTTAACATAATAAACCGGTATCCCAAATTTGGAGCAAATCGAATAATTCTGCATGAAAAACCAATTTATCTAAATTAAGGAGGGTCTACCCCCCTTTCCCCCCTTTATACTTAACAAATGAACTTCCAAGTTTAATCGGGGAAGCTCCTTAACATAATAAACCGGTATACCAAATTTGGAACAAATCGAATAATTCTGCATGAAAAACCCATTTATCTAAATTAAGGGGGTTGGGGGGGGGGGGTCCAGCCTCCTTCTCTCCCTTTATACTTAACCCGTAAACCTCCAAATCTAATCAAGGCAACTTCTTAACATAATGAACCGGTATACCAAATTTGGAGCAAATCGAATAATTCTGCATGAAAAACCCATTTATCTAAATTAAGGAGGGGGTCTACCCCCCTTTCCCCCCTTCATACTTAACTAATGAACCTCCAAGTTTAATCAGGGAAGCTCCTTAACATAATAAACCGGTATACGAAATTTGGAGCAAATCGAATAATTCTGCATGAAAAACCTATTTATCTAAATTAAGGAAGGGGGGCAGCCCCCCTTCTCTCCCTTTATCCTTAACCAATGAACCGTAAAACTAATCAGCGGAACGCCTTATCAGAATGAACATAAAAAAAATTGAAGCAAATCGTACATTTTAATCAAGAGTTATCGCGTTACGTACGTACATGCATACACACAGAACCGACGGGTACATTAACTCTCAGGCTTAGATAGCCTGTGAGCTAAAAAGAGATTGGATAAGCAGATGGACTCCTTTGAGAAATTATGACTTAAACCAGAAATGCGGTAAGTTTGACTCTGAAAGCTTCATTTCCATCTCGCATTTCGGCAAATGTCATCTCGATGATTTTTCCAGCATTTCGACGCTTCCAGATGGGAAGATGCTCGATGGTTGGTTCTCTCGCGGTTTTAAACCTTTCGGGATGGAAAGTCTCTCGAGAGTTTCTCTCGCCGTTTTCAACCTTTCCCGATGGGAAGCCTCTCGCTGGTTTCTCTCGTCCTTTTCGAAATCCCCCAATGAAAAGCCTTTCGAGGATTTCTCTCGCGATTTTCAACATTTCGCTATGAGAAGCTTTTCGAGGGTCAGAGAAGAAAAGTAAGAAAATTTATCGAGAGTACCAAGGGACGAGATAGAGAACGAGGCATGACAATGAGCTGTGAAATGAAGCTCTAATTTTCAAAGTTTCTCTTATTTTAGCCCTACCAAGATGTCACATACCTGGAGCCCTCCGATAAAAATTATTTATTAAATATAAAAATTTCAAAGAGGAAGGTGGGTCGGGTGATTTCGAGGGAGGAGGACGTGAGAGTGGAGTCATGCGGGGTGCAATTTTAAAAATTTTACCGAATCCTTCCTGTGGCATATAATCGAAAAGCCCTTTGACCACTCTTTCATACTATGAACCTTTCTTCGCCCAAAGGGGGATGGGGAAGGGGCGAACAAATTTTTAAAACCGTAGCCGATTTCTATAATAAATTTAAATATCACTTTAGATGTGGGTTTTTTATGCAGTCTTCCGGTAAATATTATTTATTGAACATAAAAATTTTAAAGTGGGTGCCATTGAACCATCCCCCCATTCTGTGTGAATTCCGGGGCGAAAGAGTGGGCCCACGGGGGGAGGGAGGGGGAGCAATTTTCAAACTTTTTTTGGACCAGTCATGTGATATGTCATCGGTAAGCTCTCGGATGACTCTTTCATATTATGAGACTTTCTTCCTCCCCTCCCCAATTTGGCCCCCACTGCGAGGGTAGTTTTTTCCGTTTTTATCATTTTAGATCGGATTTTTTTATGGAGCCCTCCGCTAAATATTATTTATAATATATGAAATTTCAGGACACTTTTCCAAATTTAGCTAAGACCCCTCATGTGACATATCGTTGGAAAGGTTTGTGACTACTTATTGATGCTATGCACTTCCGGTGCCCCCCCCCCCCCCGGAGGACACTTTTCCAAATTTAGTCAATACCCCTCTTGTGAGATATCATTGAAAAGGTCTGTGACTACTTATTGATGTTATGCACTTCCGGTGACAGTCCCCCCCCCCACTCTTTGCCCTCCGGGGGACACTTTTTCAAATTTAGTCAAGACCCCTCGTGTGAGATATCGTTGGAAAGGTCTGTGACTACTTATTGATGTTATGTACCTACGGTGTCCCCACCACCACTTTGACCGCCCCGGGGGCACTTTTCCAAATTTAGCCAAGACCCCTCATGTGAGATATCGTTGAAAAGGTCTGTGACTATTTATTGATGTTATGCACCTCCGGTGACAGTCTCCCCAATTTGCCCCTCCCGGGGGACACTTTTTCAAATTTAGCCAAGACCCCTCATGTGAGATATCGTTGGAAAGGTCTGTGACTACTTATTGATGTTATGCTCCCCCGGTGTCCATCCCCCCATTTTGCACCTCCCCGTGGGACACTTTTCCAAATTTAGCCAAGACCCCACATGTGAGATATCGTTGGGAAGGTCTGTGACTACTTATTGATGTAATGCACCTCCGGTGACCGCCCCCCCGCTTTTCCCCCACGGGGGTGTTTTTCTAAATTTAGCCGAGACCCCTCATGTGACATATTGTTGGAAAGGCTTATGACCACTTACTCATGTTATCCACCTCCCGCACCCCTACCCCTCTTTGACCCCACGGGGAGGGCATTTTTATAAATTCAGATCCAGACTTCGCATGCGACATATGGTTGGAAAGGCCTAAAGACCTGTGACGACTTAATCATATTATGCAGCTGCTGTGCTCCTCCGCTCGCTTTGACCCCTCCCCCAAGAGATCTGGTCCGAGGTTCATTCGTTTCGATATTATATTTTTTACAAGATTTTGTAGTGCGTGCACACCACACCCGCCTGCTATCATATATCAGTGCCGTATATAGCGGGTAACCTGTTCGTGATTTCATATTACAAGATTACGTATAAATTGGGCCCCGATTAAAGGAGGGGCCCGCTAGCGGTCGAAGTCACCTAGTCTTTATTAACATCGACTCATTCCAGTTCACCCGCAGACGATTCTTGATAAATGTATGACGTATATAATACATAATATATGATTTATAAAAGAAATTTGCAAACTGTAGTCATCGAGAAAAAATTTACACAATCGAAAAATATCGAGATGTCCATACAATCGAGAAAATCGAGAAAAACATCTCGTTATCGCCCATCACTACCCTGATTCATTGACAGCATCATAAACATGCATCTGATTACCAAGTATGTTTTCATGTAAATTTTCAATTAACAGAGATTTGTTAATTGAGAAACCACTTTCAACAGAAGCATTTCCATGCGAGAAAATTAAGCAAATTTTAATAACATTCCACAATTCTGTAAATTTCTTATCACCTGCTAACATATTAAAAAAAATTGTCAAGACCAATTTAATCGGAACTTGCCTTACAAAAATTATCAAATTCAACTTTTAGCCCTACAGTGGCTGCATTTGTCAAATTAATATACTGATGTTTTGCTTTTTGCGCAACATCAGCATTAACTATATTTGCATGATGCAAGCACTGCAGGACCACTTCAACTCTTTGAATACCATTTTTGAGCTTGTGCTTAATTATTAAAGGATCAAAAGCTGAAATTCTCCGAACCAATAAGTATTTCAAAGGGCTTTTCTCTTTTAGCTTCTCGATTACTGCAATCAAAAGCTTCCTGCATTGCAACCGAAAGTTAGTAACATCACTGTCATTTACCCTGGCTTCTGAAAGGAACTTTCTTGTGGCAAAGCCAATGTCAATTTTTTTAGAATGGAGAAGATTTTCTAATTGACTTAGGTCAATATCCAGTTGTGGCTTTGCAGAAACTGCTGCCTTTAATTTATCATTGTTGACGAACTTCATCATCAGTTTTCTAATTAAGTTATGCAGGGCCTCATATAAAAAAGGAGCAAGCGGCTTTAGACTCTGAAATCTTTTTAAAAAAGGCTCGCATTCTGGTGCTACAGTTTTAAAAAAACTCAGTTTGCATTTAACAAGGGGATCTTTGGCAGCTTGTATAATTGTCATAGCAGGTTTACTTGAAAGAGGTTTGTTATTTTCAACAAATTTTTTGACATTATCAAAAATTTCTAAAGTTCTACCCAAGCACTGTACTTTTCCACTCATCTAGTGATGCAAAATTTCAGGGGAAATATTTTACTGCTTGTTAGAGCCGTATACTGTGCACGACGAGAAGGAGAGTCTTTGAACAAGAAATACATATCTGTCAACAAACCGTTCAAATCCCATTTTACTAAATTCAAGCCATGTTTGAAAGCTTCATGGACTACATATAGCCCACAGGTACCAAGGTAAAGAATTCTTTTCCCATCACAATTTGACACATCATCTTCATATTTATCCATTAATTTACGTAAAAGACAGTGATTTACATTGGGGTCGTCCATAGATGAAGTAGGTTAGAAAGTGCTAATGTAGACAATCCTTCAATAAATCATCAGCAGTAGCTCTGCCCGAAAAAACACTGCTTAAGTAACGCGTTGAAATCTGTTGCAAATTTTCATCCCAAAATCTTATTACTAAATCCATTTGACCTTTAATCTTATTAAAGGCTTCATCAAAACAAATAACGTAATCTGTACATATTTTAATGCGGTCCATTAACTTATTCAAAAAATATGGGGCTAAACCATACGAAATTAAATAAGCTACTTTGGAGCTTCCAAGTTTAAATTGCTTTGCAATGACACTGTCTGGGAAACCAAATTTGGAAAATTTCAGTAATGTTTGAACATGAATTGTAAGACAATTTTTTGGTAACAACATGCATTGCCCAGAGGCACTCAGCCTTTAAAACACCATCCTTTAAAAAGTATGAATTCATATTTGAATAAGCTGTAGCACTTGAAGTTTCACAACTTTCACTTGCTTCATTAACTTCAAATTTTGGAGAAGTTTGGTTGCATGTATTATCAGATTTCTCTGCAAAAAACTTTATAACTGGCTTTTGTTGAGATTTTGCTTTTAAACATTTTTCATGGGTTTTTTAATGAGAATTCAAAGCTCCTATCTCTGCAATTCCAAAATAAAATATTACCATACTCTAAGACACTTCCTCCTAACTAAAATAAAAAAATTTCTAAGTCTCGCTAAATAAGTACCAGTCTGTTATAGTACGCTCATTCACTAAAAGAGAAAAAAATATTTCCCCGAAAGTTTTCTATCTCCCACTACTTCTTTCAATTTCTGAAATAAATGTCAGCGTACTATAAGACAAGTCCTTATCAGTTCACACTTCCGCCAGAATATCCCTATCTCCACCATCCAGTCTTATCAGCGCGCGCGCTCAACTGCGTCAAGCAGCTCCACCGGTCTCCACAGGTTCCACGTTTTACAGTCTACACACACAGGAATACAGTCGGTGCCAAACCCCCATTCTCACACTACTGCCCTATGTATTGTTTTGATTTTATGGTGATTTTTTACAAAGACATTTATCCTTTACATATACAGTCGGACCTCGTTATCGCGACACCCGGTTTTCACGTCACTCCGCGCTTTTCGAAGTTCCGCAGTTTCCGCAGTTTTTTGAAGTCCCGATTTTCTGTATATGATTTTAATGTAAATAAACTCCGGATTTTACGTCGTTGAATAATTTTCAACCCCGGATATCCCGACGGTTTAGGAAAACTGTTCACTTTTCATAATCCATCTTATAAGCACAGAAATTAAACGGTAAATAAAGTCTCAGCAAAACTTTTCACAAAAGTGTCTAAAACACCCATTGAGATACATAAGTAATTTTACTTCAATCCTTTATCTGAATAAATAAACCCACACACTATGGGGCCCACTTAATTTCCACTTAGACATATCAGTCTACTCGCGGTCTCTTCTTGTGGTTACACGCCATTTTTCATCCGACTAAAACCATTGGATTGCATTGAAACGATCAGAAATTATCTAACATCCATTTCTGAAACGACGAATATCGGTTACAATTCCTTGTATAATATTGAAAAAGGAATTCTAGGAAGTACATCTAGAGGTAAGCAAACTTTAATACATCAATATTTCATGTAACAATAAAAAAATAAGTCATCATAAATCTGATTTTTATTCTTTTCAATTTTGTGTATGTGTTTATTTTGTTTAATAATAATGTTTTATTGCTAACTGCAAGAACAGTTATGGATTTAAAATTATCTAAAATTAATTAGAGATACAGCTTTTTATAAACATATTTTTCTCCAACTCCGGTTACCGCGACACTCCGCTTATGACGACACTTTGTTCTGGTCATTAGAGTGTCGGGATAACGAGGTTCGACTGTACTTGTTGGGAAGTCTCAAACCGAAGGATAATTGATAGTAAATACCGAGCGACAAGATATCACGATTTTCTGACTCTTTCTTCGTAATGGAGGAGACATTTTTAACACTTTCCAATGATTTCGGTTTGTCTGGACATCTGTCAAAGCCCTAACTCTCGTAAATATACTCGGATTGCACTAAAATTTTTGGATTTTATTGACGTTTACCCTAGCACGATCCCTATTTCAAATGAAGTTTGTAGCATGTTTAGTTTATTTACAGGAACAGTCAAAAGTATTCCATTACATTAAGGCCAAAGGGAAAAAAATCGTTTCAAATTAATTTTAAAGATATTACACCCTTTCAAACATAATAAAATTGATATGCATTTACGAAGTGCACTAAAATATGCATTCTGTAGAATTTGCGGTGCAGAGAATAGTTATTATTCATTCACAGGGTCATACAGAAAAGGGATTTGTTTGCGGCGTATTTTAATTATGTTAAACTATTTCATATATAATGAAATTGATATACGGCGCTGAGGCTAACTGTAAGTTATTTCATGTATAATACGAAGTGACTAGCATTTATAGGGACAAACAATAGATTTCAGATAGTTTATTCTATCCGAAGTACTGTATAATAGCGATGTTGGCAGAAAATGCATTTTTAATTATGACATGCGCTTTTAAGTTTCACTATATTTATGCATACTATATTGTGTGTATAAAGCTATAGTTGAAATACATGGCTACACAAAAGAATTCGTAAAGGTTACTGAGTATGAGCGTAAATTGCTTAAAGGTGGCTTTTAAATGAGTTATGCATTTTTAAGCTGAACTGCATTTATTTTACTAAGAAATGTTTGAAGAATATAGATAAAACGTTTTATAGGGCCACGCAAAGTATTGGATATATGGCCGTATATTGATGATAATTTCTGGAAATGTGATTTCAGGAGTTTTAAGAGTGTTTTAGTTTGAATTAAATTTTAGCTATAGTGGCGTGTAATAACGGTACTAGGTAAACTACAGTACTGAACAAAAGTATTCAAGTATGTTTCGATCTATTAGTATAAATTGCTGAAGGAGAAATTTCAACCTGTTATGCGTTTTCTTGCTAAACTAAATTTTCCTTTATATAGCATATGTATCAACCTACAGATCAAATACAGGGCTGTTCAAAAGAATTGTAATACATATTTGGCTATGGACGGTAACTGCTAAAATCATATTTTCGAATTTTTTATTTTTTTTTCTAAAATGTTTATTTAATTATCTTATTTACCTTATTTCCCTAAATAACGAAGTTCTGTTAAAGATTTCAGGAAGTGTTGGAAAGTGTTTCATAAATATGCTTAACGGATGATGTTTTTTTTCTTGTTAAAAGTTATTTGGGAGAAATGTGTTGCTTAAGGGCATGCGCCAGCTTTCCTCGCCTATCGCGAAATCACTTGTAAATCTATGGAGACATATTTTTAGGTAATGAGATGACGCATTACGTGTATAATTATCGACACCACCAGAAAGAAGACGTACGATACAGACATAGTGCATTTTCAAAAGTTATTCTATTCTCTTACATTTTAAGCATTTTTAAAAAGGCAATACATTTTGAACAATTTATAGTTTACTGCTTAAAAAAACTTTTAAAATTTAGGAAAATAATTTTTGAAAACGATCTCCGTGTGCATCGGTCATCTACTTTCTGATAGTGAAAACCGTCTTTTCCTATTAGGTAATGAGTAACCATCTAATTTTCCTAACTTGGACTTTCACGATCAGGCGAGAGATGAAGCATGCCCTTAATTATTCATGTGGAAATTGATTTTTCTCCCTATATCATGCGAACGAAAAATGAAATCACCTGTAACACTTGTATTTTAATAACTTTTAATAATTATATATCAACAAAATACATCTCATTGAGTCTGTATATTTGCTTTTAAAGCTTTCCTTAGTACAGAAGTCTCTTCGCGATGCTTTTTAGCAAACTCAGCATACTTTTCACTAGCGACAATTTCCTTTGCATCTTCTAGGAAAAACTGAATGACACCTTCCGATAATTCCAAATTATTGATCTGTTGCGAGATATAAAAAATTTTAACAAAATTTTCTATCGATATATGCATCTTCATGCGCTTCACACTTAGGTATTTGAGATCCTCTACGAAATATTTGTCCGCCAGCTCGTACAGTTCTGCAATATTCTTCCAATCCAGATGCTATTCATCTCCTGTGTAGAGATAGGGCAAGAACGCCTCGAATACGGCCGGATCTGCATCGATGATAGATACCTCTCTGCTATGTTTCTCCTTCATCTCATGTTCCATCATAGCTGAAAACACAGGTGATCGAGCTCCTAAAATTGACTTATGAACTTCAAACTTCATGGGTTCTATATTTATGGTAAAATCACTGTTTTTGCCGCTCAGCAAAAGCTCTTTGTAATCCGTTCGAAACTTCTGCATATCTGTTGAAAAAGAAAATAAATCAAATGAAAATAATGAGCGAAAAAGAGGGAAAACTAAGCGCCAAAGGGGTGAAGAGCAATAAACACTTTTTTAATTTCAATTAACTCAATTTTTAAATCAGTAGGGATTCCCAGCTCGCGGTTTAGTGACCAGAAAGTTAGTTTTCAGAAACTGCTAGCCCTTATCGTTGGCCACAGAAAGCTCCAACGCATAGACACGTAGGGCTGATCGGCCCGATGCATTGATTTTGATTCGAGCGCTGCCGCGTTAGTCGGCTAGCTTACGGCCCGGCTCCCTGCGCGGACGAGATCAGGGAGACGTAACTGCCTGCCGACGAACGCTCAGCACAGAGCCTTCTGGCTGGTTGGTGAGGATGAGGATGACCACCCAGGGAAACCCAGCAAGACGTCAGCAGCAAGAGGCGAACAATCTGTATATCACATTCATAAAGTAAAGTTTAATGTTGCTATGTTTTTTCTATATCAAGCAGTAAGCGTTAAAATGACCTAATAAGAGAATTGTAAGCTTGATTGTACAGCAATAAATTGCTACTGACATATAAATTAAACTTTATAACTAAAAATTTTTATCATGAAACACATTTATCATCACTTTTATGTTTGCTGAATTTTCTTGGTATCGTGATAAATACAAGTAATTTCAAAAATATCTTTTAAATAAAAATATTTTTAACTAGATTGTTAATTTTAGAATCAAAAGTTCGGTAATCCGAAAAACAGTATATTTTTTCCTTTTCTTTCTTTCTCTCTCTTGATTTTTTTTATTGAAAATGCAGCAAAATTTTTGAATAAATGTGTAATAGTTTAACAGAAACATTTTTTTTAAAGTTTGCTACGCTTTATTGAAATTCTGATAAATTTAATAAAAATAAAATAAACCCTTTCATATAAAACTATTTTTATTTTGCATAGGGTAAAACATTCTTTAATTATTAAAAATAACGCATCAGGAAAAAAAAAAAAAAGAATTAGATTGTTCATTTTAAAATCGATTTTTCGGGGGGAAATGGGATTCTTTCCTTTCTTTTGTTGAAAAGGCAGCAAAACCTTTGAATAAATGTTGTTCTTTAATTATTATAAATAAAGCCCGTGAAAAAAAAAACACCTTGTTCATTTTAAAATCAATTTTTCAATACTCTGAAAAACAGATTTTTTTTTCTTTCTGCCTCTTGATTTTTTTGCTTGAAGATTCAGGTTAATTTTTGAAGAAATGTTTAAATATTATCTAATTATAAAATATGAAATTGATTTGGTGTACTATTTCAATTATTATGTACATATATATATGTATATCGTGGCGATGACTTCAGCTTCATTACTGAATAGTTTTAACAAAAACATATTTATCTTTTTTTTTTCTTTTTTTAAAGTTTGCTATGCATTACTGAAATTCTGATAAATAATACCCTTTCAAATTAAACTATTTTTATTTTGCATAGGGTAAAACATTCTGTAATTATTATAAACAACAAATCAGAAAAGAAAGAAAGAAAAGAAAGAACTAGATTGTTCATTTTAAGATCGATTTTTCGGGGGAAAATAGGATTATTTTCTTTCTTTCTTTTTTCTCTTTTGTTGAAAAGGCAGCAAAACCTTTGAAGAAATTTTATTCTTTATTTAATAATATCTACCCTATATATATAAAATCCTAATGAAACGAATTTATGAAACGGATATATGAAACGAATTTATGAAATGGATCTATGAATCGGCTGATTAAACAACTGATTATGTTTCAAGCAATTTCTCCGAAAATATGGAATACTTTGCGATGAAATTAACACGAAAAACCAGCATTGATCACAAAATTGGTATTAGAATTTTTAAATTCGAATTAGTTTTCGAAATATTATTTTTTTTTCTAATTTTATATACATTTTTCTAATGGTGGCAACTCAAATTTTAATCAAACATATATATATATTTTTTTTTTCATATTTCAGAAAACGTTGATATGGTAACCCGGCTGTTGTTGTTTATTTGATAATAAATGTTTATTTACTTTTAATTTATTTTTATAAATTATATAAATTATTTTGTTCTATAATTATTATTTTTTTCCTTTAGAAAATAATTTAAAAATACGGTACTACTTAGTTATTCCGTCGACCAATTTCGCCAAATTATATAAATCGCCAAAATACTCGCCAAATTATACAAATTGACATAATTTTTATTTTAAATAACGAAAGAACAAATAAATTAGTATAACATTAATAAATATACAAATAAAAAGTCGAAATAAAAATCACTTGATGACGTAAACACGTGTAACTTTCTTAAAGTCAAGTGAATGTGACATTTACGATCAACCATTATTGGGATTTAATCTTATAGTTTGGCGATAGATTTTTGGTCGACGGGATAACTAAGTAATACCGAAATTGCATATGTAACTGGTATTTGAAAACGAGGTTTTCGCCAAATTTTCGTAAAAAAAAAAAAAAAAAAAAAAAAATCACGCCAAACCTGCTGTGCGCATATGACATCTGGCCAAATATACCACTCGAAAAAAAAATGCTAACTGGCGAGTTGAAAAAAAGCTATTGGCGAGATTTGCATCCGGCTAGCGTAACAGTACCAAGAATTCTTTGCAGCCATGGAAATTTTATGTAGTTTTATTCGAAAAAAAAATTTTGATTTTTTAATCAAAATGGAAAACTTACGGTCCCATATTGGCGCGATTTTTTTCTGACGCCAATGTCATATATGGAACGGGCACTTAACTGGCGCCAAAGTATCATTATTTTGCTTGATATGGTAAGCCGGATGTTGTTGTTTATGCTGTTGATGCGTTCCCCAAATTGGCGTCGTTAAAAAATCGCGCCAATGTGGGACGTATATGATATCTGTGCCAAATTTTCATAAGAACGGCGAAGGGATCAGACCGTATTTGTTTATGGCAGTTGATGACTTGAACTATTATAATATAGATGAAATGATGGCGATAGAATAATATTTGGCGACTTATCACCTGTGCCTGGCTAACGTTAAAGTACCAAAATGGCACCTAGAGTATAAAAAGCGAAGTGGTCCGCCTGGAACTGTTGATGATAGTCAAATGACTTTGGCTATTATTATAGAGATTGTTTTAAAATACCGGGAGACAAAGACTCCGTACACTTAATTTATTTTATTTTAGCTTCTTTTCAAATGTTTAACTGATCCTCTTTAATCAAAAACGAAAACAACCATTGGATGTTTTAACAGCAACTGATTCGCCCTTAAATTTTTGCAATCAAAGGGAATTGAATGGAAACCCGTTTACAGGGAGATCTGCGCAGCTTTTTTCAGTATAATTCAATCTTCTCTAATATTTTTAAAACCCCATCAGATTAGCGTGTTTTTAGATTCTGCGGTGTCTGAACGGGGGCTGGCGAGCGTAGCTTGCAGGGTACAGAGCCCCCTAGTTAATAATATATTATTTAATTAAATAAATAATTTAGACAATTTGTAAATTTATTAGAAATAATTTTATACTAAAAGACAAAAAACTGTTTCAAAAATAATCTTTTTGCGAAAATAATTTGTATTTTCAAAAAAAATTTTTTCTCTTGCAAACTTATTAGAATTTCAATTTATTTAGTATTCTAAAATTGTTTATGTTTAAAATATTTTTTTTTCTTTCTGAAAAGTAATATTTAAATCTTTTATTGAAAATCTCATTTTTTTTAATAAAAATGGTTCATATTTTCAATTTGCTTTCATTTATAATTAATTTATAGAAATAACAAAGTGTTGTTCCCGTTAAGTAGGAGGATATTTATTATTATAAGATTAGACTTTTATTTTGATAATTCTTGAAAATTTTTGTACAATTATTTACTCACTTTCTTCAAATATTTTTACTTGCTTTTGCAACGTTGAACATAAATTATCTTAAAATATCTAAGTGCATATAGTAATATTGCTATGGTTATTACCATATATTCTATAAACAATTTTTTACAATCCGAAACTAAAATATTAAAGTTTGATTAAATTTGAAATGCTCTAATAACAGCATTATAGAACTAGAAAATGTTAAATTAAATACGTCACTAATTAAATAGTTAAAAATTTATTAATATTATGCACTATTTAAAGTTAACTTTAATTATTAAAATAAAAAAAATACACAATACATTTACTAACTGACTAAAAACCTCTTACTACTATTTATTCAATAATTTATTTAACTGAAGTCTATAGAAGTTAACCCGTATAAATTGGCAATAAACTCAAAATAAATTTTATGTACATACTAAAATAATAAATTTTACTTACATTTGATAAATTTTAAAATATGTCCAGAACTAAAATTTGTAAATTAAAATACCAACAATTTAAAAATGAAGCGTTTAGTAAATTAAGAAGTAGTAAAATAAACAAATTGTAATACTAAAATATCCATTATTTAATGGCGTTTAATTTTATTTTAAAGAAATTAAACTAAATCTACATATCTGACTATTATTAGTATTTATTCTAAAACTAAAACAACAAAAATAATATTTGAAATGAACACATCGTTGACTTAGTTTTCAAATCATTGTTAAAAGTACAGTAAAATCTTTTCATAGCCAGACTAAACTTTAAACTGCATTAAATATTTTACGATTTTACTACTATTATTATTTATATTTAAAATTTTTGTTAAACTTTTAACTGTGTAATTTAAAATATGGTAAAATAAATCAATTATAATAGTAAAATAAATGAATTACAATAGTAAAATAAACGAATTACAATAGTAAAGTTACATATCTTCATGATAGTACCAAAATTTAATTTAATTGTTAAAAGAAAAATATAATGCACATTAGATTTATCTATCAAATTAAAAAATTATTTTTAAAATGTATTCTATAAAATAATTAAAAGCAAAAATATGCTGTAAATTGTATCATTTAAAAGACCACAACTGCATTCCAAATCCGAAGCAATAATTATGTTTTTAAAAAATATAATAATTAAAAAACAGATATCACACAGCACTCTCGCGTCCAAACACGAGGTAAGTTATAGCTTATGTTCAGTATTGTATATCAGAAGCAGGCAAAAGTATTAGATTAGAAGTAATATAAATAAGTAAATTCATACACAAAGTTACGATTTATCAAAATAAAACACTTACCTTATTTTAAATTGTTGAATAATCCTATTTTAAATGTACAAAATGTCGAAAACAGCGCTTATAAACAACGCGCACAGCCATTGCCACCTGGAGTCACTGTGTGTTCCCTACCTGCAGAGAAATTTTTTCTCGCCTACTAAGTTACGAGCGACTAGGTATAGCGTTTCCTCCATTGAACAGCGCATGCGTCACTGCTTGGCGAAATTCAGATCTATATGAAGTCTGCTAGTTTGGCAATTTATCTGTAGCACTGGCGAATATACTTTAACGTTGTAGTCAAAAAATTATCATCAACTCTAAAATAGTATTCACTTAGTTAAATTATGAGAAAATAATGAGATTGCTATGACAAGATGAATATAACTTTTTATTGTTTGCTTAGATGTATGCAATCAATATTAAGATTTTTACAGCGTAACGAAAAATAAGTTATTGAAGATCTAACGTGAAAAAAAAATATTTTTTTAATTTAATGTCATTTTAAAAGATACTGTTATTGCATTTAAGTAGATATTTTGTTTTAATTATTTAATATTAGCTCGTAAATGGTATTATATAGTAAAATTCCAATAACAATATTGGGTTTCGACTACAAATTATAAAGGAACTGATTATAAATTAATAAATAGGAGATTTATTATTACATTTTAATAAATGTTTACTTTAATAGTTACTTAAGATAGATAAAAGAATTTTTTAATTATTGAAATTTATTTAAAATTACATTCTATTTACAAATTAAATGCTCTCAAATTGAATTTATTAATACAAATTAAATTCTCTCAAATTAAATTTATTTATACAAGTTAAATTCTCTCAAATTAAGTTTATTAATGGTATTAAATTTATTAATCAAATTAAATTAAACTTATAAAAACAAATAAAATTATATTTGCAAATTAAGTTTATTAATGATATTAAATTTATTACTAAAATTAAATTAAATTTATGAAAACAAATAAAATTATATTTGCAAATTAAGTTTATTAATTGTATTAAATTTATCAATGCAAATTAAATTAATTAATACAAATTAAATTAAATTTTGTAAAACTTAATTATAAATTAATTTATTTCTAACTGGCAATAAAAGAATTGCATAGATAAAGACCAACTGATTTTTATTAACTGACTTAATAAAGATTTAAAAAAAAAAACTCTAAAAAAAAAAAAAAAAGTCTTCAGCAAGGACAGAACACGCGACCTCAGGATTTAGTAATTCAGAACCATAACCAGCCCTAGCTTTAGCCACTAGACGAGATCGTCCACACGAGCTTTTCACTACAGTACCATGTACCGGTTTTACACAATACTTTCTCAAAATACTTGGCATCTCATCGCCAAGTCAATGGCTGGAAGCAACCCAAGAATCAGTTGACGCATGCGTTGTTTAATGGAGGAACGCTATATCTAGTCGCTCGTTACTAAGTTTGACCTTTTACTGCTTAGCGCTCTTAACCATTATGCCACGGGAGACGGGAACACGAGTTTCATTCTCAAATATCGTTACTTATTTGAGATGCTTTTTACGAAGTAAGGGCAATTTGATAAACAAGAAACATATTTTCATAGGGATAATATTTTTCAATTGAGTATACAATTCTGAATGCTTCCATAATTTTCAATATTTAGCTTTTTAATCTCATGCTTTATAAAAGAAAATTTTAGTCTTTAAAATATTACATGCATGAAGGAATGTATTGTAAGTAATAATTGCTCCTTTTTGCAAGATTTTAAAAATTTTATTGTAATATTTGTAAAAGTCGCCTCTACACCATGGTCCAAGAACTTTTTTAGAAAACTCAGAATGGCAACAGCCTGCGAGGAGGGACTTGGGTGGGGAGGGTGTTGGGAAAGCGTGCTGTGACGCGCTGCGGAATAGGTAATCGCGAATCATTAATTATTATTCTGTGTTTTTGTGTAAAGTTTTAACGTGTTCGTTTATACCGGGTGATTCAAAAGTCCAGTGCGAAAGTAAAACGCGATACAAAAAAAAGATCTATGGATCGGAGAGACATGAGGTTTGCAGATAAAGATTCAGATAAAAATCTCCTATTACAGATAATTGCATGGAATAATTTCATATTGCTTACACAGCGCAAGATTTGGATACAAAAACATTAGAGAATACTGCATGTCCACTTTTTTGTATCCAAACCTTGCGTCCTGTGAACAATATGGAATTATTCCATGAAATTATCTGTAATAGCGCCCTCTATTATCAAGTTTTTTGAACTAATTTTTTTGTTAGTGCCATACAAAATCCCGTAGAGGTCTGCACGGGCCGGAATTTCCAGGCCCGGACCGGTGTAAAAATTGGAAGTTCGGCCCGAGCCCGGCCTGGCCCGTTTGCATTTTTACAGTTATTGGCCCGGCCCATACAAAAATCAGTGAAAACAGGCCCGGCCCGACACAATTTCTACAAAAAAAAAAAAAAAAATCCGTTTTTTCTCAACATACAATTAAAATTCTTTTAATGAATACTACATACATATTTATGGGAACATTTTACAGTATATTTTACATTACTATGATGTTCGCAAAACAGAAAACACACAATAGTAAACATTAACGATTACTTACAGTGTTTTAGTCATCGTGTCTACAGACATTTCAAAATGGAAATAAGGATTCATTAGAAGACTAATGTAGTTCAGAATAAAGGATTAAAAACATGATAACTTTTGAAGCTGTATAATAAAAAGTATATTTGTGAAAATATTTCTCTCATTTTTAAGGCTTTTCTCAAATCTAAAAGAGCTACATTTCGACACATTTATGGATTCTTTTCTTTTCGGAAACGCGTAAGATTGGCAGGTATTCTTATTCAGAAGCTATGTAAATGTCGTTTCTTTTTTTATAGATAAAAGCAATATATCTTTCTGAAAATACTGTCAAAGTTGGCGTTTTGAAACGAATTTCCGGAAGCGATAGCACAGGAAAGGAGAAAAACGTACAGTCACGTGACAGGAATCTCTGTTATCTCTGTAAGTAATTTACCAAATATGGAAAAAGTTATTCGTTTCCAAATGCCTTCAATAGGCAGGCCTGTCAATTTTATGCCTTTATAGTTAAAAATTTTGTCAGAAAATGTGTCTGAAAGCTTCGCATTGTTGAGCACTGAATATGAGAACCGCCTTAAGGTATATTTCCAAAGATACTGTTAAGAGAAGTTCATTATCACTATTAATACTACAAAACACAATGACTGTTCTACATATCCTGAGATCGATTAAGACCAGTTCCGTCCCGGCACGAGTCTGCTGAAAAAAAATTAAACTCGGAATCAGACATCTTGTAACTGTACGATGCCGATCTCTACGATGGACATGTTACATTTCTGTATTGATGTTGTTAAACTCGCATCGGCTCGTGACGCACATTTACACTTCTCGAGAAAATCATATTCACTGAAAATGGCTCATATTTTATCTGCTTCGTTTAAATTCTTATATCGGGCCGACAGGCCCGATTAATTTTTTTGCCGGCCCGTTGAAAAAATTGTCCTAATTCTGCCGGCCCGGCCAGTTTGGAAATTCGCCTTCATTCCGCCGGCACGGACCGGCCCGCGGGCCGGGCCGGGTACGGGCCTCGGGCCAAGCCCGGGCCCGTGCAGACCTCTAAAATCCCGTACCACGCTGAATCTTTATCTGCAAACCGCATGTCTCTCCGACCCATAGATCTTTTTTTATCGCGTTTTACTTTCGCACCGGACTTTTGAATAATCCATTATATTATATAAAACGTGTTCAACTGTATAAGTGCATACCTTCTGTTGTTTTTCCTCCGCAACATCATGGAATCTCGAACTGGCGTGATAATTTGGCTCAGTCGACAGCATTAAGTATTGCAGCATGGAGTGTTACGTAATTAAATGTCAGCATCGTGGATATTAAGAGGATAATTTTTTTTCATCAAAACATACATTTAATTAGACATCCAACACAGTGTTGCCAGATGGGCTACTTTTTTTTTAATTCAGATTCTTGATTGGCGCCACTTTTTTGAAATGATAAAATGCCACTTATTTAATGACATATTGATTAAGGCGAAAACGAAAGGAATTTTAACGTTTCAAAAAAGTGGTGCCAATCAAGAAATCGGAATTAAAAAAAAAGTAGCCCACTGGCAACACTGGTCCAACAGAAGCCGATGACTAGTCTGGTTATCGTCACGGTGGTTCTTTTTTTAAGTTCCATCGAGAGCTGGTTTAAAAATATATTTTAAAGATTGTTAACTGTTTAAAATGTACAAGTATATATGCTTGGTATTATGACAGTGGTCATACGTATAAATGTATCGAACTAACAGTTTAATATTTATTCAATTAATATAATAAATGTGGTCTTTTATTCAGCAATTGATTAAGTTGGAAAGGTAAATAATTATTGATGTTACACTGTTTCGTAATGCTTAAGAATTGTAATTTTGTCGTATATTTAACTTGCGTAATATCAATGCAGAGTTAGTTATTTATTACGATAGCTAAAATTGATAGAATGTACAGATAGAACAGTTTTATATAAATAATTATATTTGACACGAAAAATTAAATTTTCTTCTTTAATAAATATTTTGCAATCATATGTTATTATTGTAAGGTTGTGAAAAAAAAAGAAAAGAAAAAGAAACATAAAGCTAGTTTCAGCTATCGTATTATAATTTCATAATAACCTTGTAAATATTTATTCATTAGGAATACACGTTATTGGAAACAAGAAAAAAAATTGTTATAGCTAAGTTACTGACTGAAGCGTAAAAAATACAACGTTAAAAGCACCAAAACTTTTAAATTTTAAGCATACCGGTTTCGGTAGCATATAGCATACCTTCATCAGTGCTAAGGATGACGGGAATTTGCTCACATATATAGGAGAGATGGGGATTCAAGTTAAAAAATTATTGACCAATAGGAAAACAAAGGATTGCAGGTAACAGTCAATAGGAAAGTAGATGGGAAATGGAACCAAAGTAGTGAGGGGGGAAAAATTAAGAGACTGAAGTTTTTATGTAATATTTTCAACAATCTGATAATGGGGGAATAGCGAATTCACAATTAAAGATATTTTTTAACTTTTATAAATATGAAATGCTTCAAGGAAGTTAAGTTCGTGTATAGAAGTAGGTTTAGAGATTATTTTAACCGAATTGAAGTCAAAAGTATGATTCATCTGCCAGCAATGTTTTGCAATAGAGGATTTATTGATTTCTTGTTTTTTAATATACTGTTGATGTTCTTAGATACGAAATTTTAAGCAGCGTTTGGTTTGTCCTATATAGGAATGGCCACACTGGCAATTAATACGGTAGATACCCCATGAATTGGATAATTCAATAGGGTCTTTGAGTTTGGAGAGGGTGAGTTTATTGGTAGGGGCAAATATTATTTTGAAGTCATATTGTCTAAGAATTTTAGCAATGGGAAAGCCTGATTTAGGAAAGAAGGGTAACACAATGCTAATATTGGAAAGAGTATAAGACTGAGGAGAGTTTGAGGAACGAGGATGCTGAAGTTTTAATAGAGCAATATCAATTATCGAAGGGTTGTAACCTCTGTCCATCGCAATGGCTTTAATGTATTGCATTTCACTATTAAATGACTGAGAATCAGAGCAAACATGTATGGCACGATTTATAAAGGTATAAAAGGCGACCATTTTTTGGCTTGGGGGATGACAAGAACGATCGATTCTGCCCCAAGGGGCCCGTTTCAAATCAAACAATAAGAAAGCCATTCATCATTCTCCCCCACCTCGCATCGGGAGAAAAACTAATCCTTTCTTTGAAATGGTGGATTTGCCTCGGGATGATCCATATAAGCATCCATTTTGTTGCCTGGATGGAGTGGAATTGGGTTTTTTAATTTATGTATCAGGTACACTTATGGGCACCGCACATGTTCAAGAAATATGCGCCAATTCAGCTAATGTGTTAGTACTACGTAGGCTTCTCTAATAAAAGGGACTCATTCTGTAATCTTTCTGAGAGAATTTTTTTTTTCTTTTCTGATACTTTTTTCTTTGTAAATAACTATATGCGTTAACTAAGTGCTATCTATTTTCATATGGTGACAAATTTCATAAATAAATGGTACACTATCAAGTAAATCTGAAGATATTAAAGTGCAGTCGAACAAAACAAAGAAAGAAGGAAAGAGATACATTTTAATCACCCCATTGTACAAAAAAAAAAAAAAAAGGAATAGGCAGTTATGTTTTTTTTTTTAAATAGGCAAATATGTCTTTCTTTAATGTATGTTGTATATATATATATACAGTTGAACCTCGTTAACGCGAACACTCAAAGTCAAACTTTTTTTATTTGTGTTAAAAGTAGTTCGTGATATCCGAACTTAAATACATCATATACAACAGGACGGGGCAATCGGAAACAGTTCGTACTAAAAGTAATTCGCGTTAATCGTGTTCGTGTTAACGAGGTTTGACTATATATATATATATATATGTATGTATCTATCCTATATATATAAAATCCTAATGAATCGAATTGAAACGAATTTATGTAACGATTCTATGAAACGACTGATTAAACAACTGATTACGTTTCACGGCGATTTCTCCTAAAATATGGAATACTTTGCGATGAAATTAACACCAAAAATCCGTATTGATCCACAGATTTCAAAACTGGTAATAGAATTTTAAAATTAGAATTAGTTTCGAAATATTAATTTTTTTCTAATTTTAAATACTTTTTTCTAATGATGGCAACTCAAATTTAAATCATAACAGATATTTTTTTTCATATTTTAGAAAAGGTTATTTTAAATTAATTTGGCGACGAGTTTGGCCTCCCTTAAATGTATGCTAAGAAATGCATCATGTTACTTTTATTCAGAATTCAATTTGTATTTCATTATCATTTTATTTAATACAAAACTTTCATTTAAAATTGAAACCTTTAAAATAAATGGCTTTTACTTCATTCTTTTTTTTAAACGAAACGAAAAGAAAAATATTAGACACAGATGTCATATACGCAACGGGGTACCTAATTGGCGCCAAAATGGCGTTATTTTGCCTGACATCGTAACCCGGCTATTGTTGCTTATTTATTAATAAATGTTTATTTGAATTTATTTTCTTTTTATTTACAAAAAATTTTATAAATTGTTTTGTTAAATAGTTATTAATTAATTTTTTTTATTTATTGTTATTTCATTTAAAAAATAATTTAAAAATCCGTATGTAACAGGTATTTGAAAACGAGGTTTTCGCCAAATTGTCGTAAAAATAATCACGCCAATGAGACAATGCAACAAATCATGAGATTTAATTTCTACTTCAAAGCAACGTTTTAATGTTATTACTTCTCCCGTCGACCAATTTCGCCAAATTATATAAAAAGCCAAATTATACAAATTGAAATTTTTTTTTAAATAACAAAAGAACAAATAAATTAGTATAACATTAATAAAAATACAAATAAAACGTCGAAATAAAAATCACTTGATGGCGTGAACATGTGTAACTTCCTTAAAGTCAAGTGAATGTAACATTTACGATCAACCATTATTAGCATTTAATGTTATAGTTTGGCGACAGATTTTTGGTCGATGGGATAACCAAGTAGCACCGTTTTAATTTACCGCTTGAAAAAAAAAAATTGCCAACTGGCGAGTTAAAAAAAAAAAAAAAAAAAAAAAAAGCTATTGGCGAGATTTTCACCCGGCTAACATAAAAGTACCAGGAATTCTTTGTGATCATGGCAACTTTTATGTAGTTTTATTCGAAAAAATAATTTTGATTCTTTAGTCAAAATGGAAACCTTTCTTATGAAAAGCGAAGGAATCAGCCCGTTGTTTATGGCAGTTACATGATTTGGACTATTATAATATAAACGAAATAATGGGAATAGAATAATATTCGGAGACTTATCACACCTGTGGCTGGCTAACATTAAAGTACCAAAATGGCCGCCTGGAATATAAAAAGCGAAGAGATCCGCCTGGAGCTGTTGATTATAGTCACATGACTTAGGCTATTATTATAGAGATTGTTTTCAATTTTAAAAACAGCGCAAAGAATAATATTTCCTAAGGATTAAAAATTTATTTTCACGTGACTATTAAAAACAGAAAAAAAAACTCTAAAATTACTATTAAATGAGCACGTGTTAAAGGCAGGAAAATATTGAAAATTATGTCCTGAAAATTGTATTTACACGTGAATATTAAAAGGGAAAGGAAGCTTTAAAATAATAAATACATTAATATGCGTTTAACCCTTTCACGGACAAGGCACTTCTATTCGTAAAATCTTGAAATCAGTGAATGACACCAGAATTTACAAACAAATTTCGAAATAAAAAAAGCTTTTGTTCACTTACTTAATAAAAGGGAAATATTCATCCCAATATTCTGATGCTAATGTGGAATTTAAGAGTTAAAATTAAGTGGTCCAAAAATGAACCACCGCCCTTGATGGGGTTAAAGCAGCAAATTTTAGTAATTGTATTATGTCAATCGTTTTATAACGCTGTTAAAAAATACCGAGAGACAAAGACGTTTACTTAATTCATTTTATTTTAGCTTCTTTTCAAATGTTTAACTGATCTTCTTTAACCAAACACGAAAACAACCATTGGATGTCTTAACAGCAACTGATTTTACCTTAAATTTTTGCAATCAAATGGAACTGAATGGAAACCCGTTTACAGGGAGATCGCTACAGGTTTTTTCAGTATAGTTCAATCTTCTCTAATCTTTTTAAAACCGATCAGATTAGCGTGCTTTTAGATTCTACAGTGTCTGAACGGGGGTTGGCGAGCGTAGCTTGCAGGGGGCAGAGTCCCCTAGTATATATATATATGTATGTATGTATGTATACTAAAAAAATGCTTAGGGGTCTTCTTCATACTGAAATTGTTTAAAATTTCAACCTCTGAAATTTTCAATACGAGCACCTTATTTTGACATTATTTAGTTTTCTCGTTAAATTTCAACTTAGGGTAGCAAACTGGAAGTCAATCGTGCCAGTAGTGTACAGTTTATAGATATTTAAAATTTTGAACTCTAAATGTTAAATGTATTTTAATCATTACAACGCAGATTGCAATGCGGTTAGTTCTTTAAGCATAGCTCCAGAACTATTTTTCAGAATAACCTGTGATTTTATAATTCACATACTTGAAGCATATATAAATCGATTTTTTTTTTTTTTTTTTTTAATCAAAGAACTTAGATTACAAGTCCTAATTTCTTCCGAAAAAAATATTTGTAATTAATTAAAAATATATATACACACACACACACACACATATATATATATATATATATATATATATTAACTTTTTGTAAGATTAAACCATTATATATAAAAAACCATTCTAAACCATTACAAATTATCAACAAAAATTGTGAATGTATAAATAATAAAGGAATTTCTTCAAATTAAAAATGCTGTATAAACCATCATATACCAGTAAATCTATGAAACAATCCCCATAACAAGTGCAGCATGGATTTGAAATCACAGTAAACATATGAAAAATGGAAATTTGTGGAACAAAGGGATTTATATGTGAATTGCAATCTATGAATTTTTTAACGGAAATCGATTTCTATAAGCTTGTAATATAAAGCACAAGAGTTATGCTTATATAATAATTGCAGAGCATTCCACCAAGTAGTTCTTGAGTTATGCGTAAAACAAATTACCAGCAATGCAATCTCTTGTAATGATTACAAATGAATGAATTGAAAAAATGAAAACCTTCGTATTTTCATATCCCGGTAAGTACGTCATTAAAAAACACAAAATGTACGATTTTTTTTCTTTTTTTCTGCAAAGCCGGTGCAATCTTCTGTTAAGGCTGTTCTCAACTGCTCTGCTCAACAAACGCAAAACGTTTCGACACATCTACCCTATATATATAAAATCCTAATGAAACGAATATATGAAACGCCTGAAATGTATCGATTCTTTGAATCGACCGATTAAACAACTGATTTTGTTTCACGGCGATTTCTCCTAAAATATCGAATACTTTGCGATGAAATTAACACCAAAAATCCGTGTTGATCCACAGATCTCAAAACTGGTATTAGAATTTTTAAATTCGAATTAGTTTTCGAAATATTAATTTTTTTCTAATTTTAAATACATTTTTTCTAATGATGGCAACTCAAATTTTAATCATACCAGAATTTTTTTTTTTCATAATTCAGAAAAGGTTACTATTTTAAATTAATTTGGCGACAGTTGGGCCTCCTTTAAATCTATGCTAAGAACAATGCTTTTTTGTATTTCGTTATCATTTTATTAAATACAAAACTTTCATTTAAAAATGAAACATTTAAATTGATGGCTTTCACTTCTTTAAAAAAAAAAAAAAAAAAAAAAAAAAAAAAAAAACGAAAAGAAAAATATTACACACAGATGCCATATACGCACCGGGGTACCTAATTGGCGCACAAATGGCATTATTTTGATAGACATGGTAACCCGGCTATTGTTGTTTATTTAATAATAAATGTATATTTACTTTTATTTCTTTTTTAAATTTATATAAATTACTTTGTTCTATATTAATTAATTATTTTTTTTGCTATTTCCTTTTGAAAATAATAGAAAATAATTAAAAAATACGGTACAATGTAGTAGTTATTCCGTCACCCAATTTCGCAAATTATATAAATCGCCAAACCACTCGCCAAATTGTACAGATTGACAAAATTTTTATTTTAAATAACGAAAGAGCAAATAAATTAGTATAACATTAATAAATATAAAAATAAAACGTCGAAATAAAAATTACTTGATGAAGTAAACACGTGTAACTTGCTAAAAGTCAAGTGAATGTGACATTTACGATCAAGCATTATTGACATTTAATCTTATAGTTCGCGATAGATTTTTTGTCGACGAGATAACTAAGTAGTACCAAAAATACATATGTAACTGGTATTCGAAAACTAGGCTTTCGCCAAATTTTCGTACAAAAAAAAAAAAAAAAAAAAAAAAAAAAAATCATGCCAAACATGCGGGTATATGACATCTGGCGAAATATTAAATTATGTAACAAACCATGACATTTAATTTCAACTTCAAATCAATGTTTTAATTTACCACTCGAACAATAAAAAAAATGCTAACTGGCGAGTTGAAAAAAAGATATTGGCGAGATTTGCACCCGGCTTTTTTTTCTTTCGGCACAGATGTCATATACGGCCCCATATTGGTGCGATTTTTTTCTGACGCCAATGTCATATACGCAACGGGTACTTAACTGGCGCCAAAGTATCGTTATTTTGCTTGATATGGTAAGCCGGATGTTGTTGTTTATGCTGTTGATGCGTTCCCCAAATTGGCGTTGGAAAAAAATCGCGCCAATATGGGGCGTATATAACATTTGTTCCAAACTTTCATATGAAAGGCGAAGGGATCAGATCGTATTTGTTTATGGCATTTGATGACTTGAACTATTATAATATAGATGAAATGATAGGGATAGAATAATATTTGGCGACTTATCACCTGTGCCTGGATAACATTAAAGTATCAAAATTGCACCTAGAGTATAAAAAGCAAAGTGTTCCGCCCGGAACTGTTGATGATAGTCACATGATTTAGGCTATTGTTATAGAGATTGTTTTTAAAATATCGGTTGACAAAGACTCTGAATGCTTAATTCATTTTATTTTAGCTCCTTTTCAAATGTTTAACTGATCCTTTTTAATCAAAAACGAAAACAACCATTGGATGTCTTAACAGCAACTGATTCTCCGTTAAATTTTTGCAATCAAAGGGAATTGAATGAAAACCCGTTTACAGGGAGATCTGCACAGCTTTTTCAGTATAATTTAATCTTCTCTAATATTTTTAAAATCCATTAGATTTTTAGATTTTCAGATTCTGCGGTGTCTGAACGGGGGTTGGCGAGCGTAGCTTGCAGGGGGCAGAGCCCCCTAGTTTACAAATAAATATTTTAACGGAAATATATAAAACTAGCCGCCCTTGGCGACCAGTTTGGTCTCCGTTAGATGTGCACTAAGCATTTTGTACCATGTTACTTTTATCCAAAATTTAATTTACTTTCTCAATACTTCGCCAAATCAGAAGTTTCTAGTAGAGAAATCAAGAACTCCGTATTTTTATGGGTACTACTTGGTTATCCCGTCGACCAAAAATATATCGTCAAACTATAAGATTAAATATCAATAATGGTTGATCGTAAATGTCATATTCGATTGTTTTTAAGCAAGTTGCACGTGTTTACGTCATCAAGTTATTTTTATTTAGACGTTTTATTTGTATTTTTATTAATGTTATACTAATTTATTTGTTCTTTCGCTATTTAAAATAAAAATTATGTCAATTTGTATAATTTGGCGAAATGGGTCGACGGTATAACGAAGTAGTACCTTTTTATGCTAGCCAGGCGCAAGTGATAAATCATCAAACATTGTCTTTCCAATCGCATTTTTTCATATTTCATTAAATTCATCTAAAATATAATAATTTCACTCATTTTATTTAAAACTAGAAAGGTAGCCCGTCAAAAATGACGGAAATTTAGATATAAAGATATATACAACTCATGTGCAAGAATATGAGTTTTCTCATTTGTTCCGCAGTGATAGATGAAAATAACACATTTTAAGAACGAAACACATTTATGAAAAACTGTGTACAGTAGAAGGCCACTAATCTGCACAATTCCAAGTTTTCTGCAGATTTTTGCGGTCATGTCTATTCAGTCTTTGTTTACATTTTTTTTTAATTCATATATTGGACAATTTAGATTATTAAGCCTTAAAAATAAATAAATTACACACTTGAAGTAAGGTAAAAACTATTAAATTATAGTATACGATTTCATAAAATGGTATTACATGGTATTATATGTGTGTGCTTCACGATCTTGGTTACGACTTTGGCGAAATTGGCTGCAACTTGTCATAATTCTAATAGTGTGGGCCTCTATAACAAAAAAGTAACCAGTTTTTAGTAAAATTTCTGATATAAAGTAGTTTTCAAAAACTTGTGTAAAATTGCAGGCCGTTCTCATGTTATGCCAGTCCTGGGAAAAATATTTCTAACACTGAAGAGTTTCCATGTATATGTGGAATTTAGAAAAGCTTCTCCAAAAGAAAGGTCCTGAAATGACATTGTAATTCCTCTAACTTCAAAGTTTAATCGGGCCCTGATGTTGTTTACTGAAATCTAATAAATACAGTTATTTTGAATATTACAACAGAATTAAACAGCTAAACTTATTTAACTTAAACTCGCTGTTACTTCCCGATGTTATTTTTTAGTATTAAGAAAGAAAATTATTTAAATTTTTCAAATCATGCACATTTAGAATTTTTTTCCGTCTTTAATAACTGAATAATGAAAAAATATGCTTTTGTTCTGATCTCATAAATACGACAATAAAATAATGTAACTAAGAGATATTGCAAAATTAAATCTTTGTGATTTCAAACCATAAACAAATGATACCGCCACCATTTTACATACTATGACGTCATTAGAATATTGTTCATTGATTGTTGGAGAACTTACTTTGTGAATGATTACCTCAATGATTTAATATTTTTTACGGTTCACGATGAATGAATCACTTGTGTTTGTTTAGGTTTATGGAATGAGATATTAAGCCGTGAACCCAATTTCAATTAAAGTTATCCGAAGATGGTACAGATGTCATATTCGCCCCATATTGGCGCGATTTTTTTCAGTCGCCAATATCATATAGGCAACAGGTACTTAACTTGCGCTAAAGTGTCGTTATTTTGCTTGATGTGGTAACCCGGATTATGTTGTTTATTCTGTTGATGTTTTCGCCAAATTGGTAACCGAAAAAAATTGCGCCAATATGGGGCGAATATGACATCTGTTCCCCAAAGGTATATGTATTTTTAATCGAAATTAAAAACGGTACAGATGTCATATTCGCCCCATATTGGCGCGATTTTTTTCGGTTGCCAATTTGGCGAAAACATCAACAGCATAAACAACATAATCCGGGTTACCACATCAAGCACTTTGGCGCAAGTTAAGTACCTGTTGCCTATATGATATTGGCGACAGAAAAAAATCGCGCAAATATGGGCGAATATGACATCTGTTCCTTAAAAACAATGCTTTAATCTCGAAATAAAATGTTTTAGTTTGTATAATTGGTTATTTCTGTTAATTATTTATTTAGGTACTTTTCCATTATAGCGCATTTTTTAAAAAAAGTTTGGCGTAATTCGGGCATCAGAAAGTGAGATATGTTGCCAAAATATACAGCTATGAAAACAAATCTAATGAACTTTTATTTTTGTTTATATATGCACTTATATACATAAAAAAATCGTTTCTAAATACTATATATAATATTTTTTGGAACAGATGTCATATTCGCCTCATATTGGCACGATTTTTTTCGGTTGCCAATTTGGCGAAAACATCAACAGCATAAACAACATAATCCGGGTTACCACATCAAGCCCTTTGGCGCAAGTTAAGTACCCGTTGTCTATATGATTTTGGCGATAGAAAAAAATCGCGCCAATATGGGGCGAATATGACATCTGTACCTATTTTTTTTTTATATGCAAATTACGGCACAGATTTCAGATATGAACCGGGATGCCTATGGCTCTAAAATGGTGTTATTTTGTCGGCTATTGTTTTTTATTTATTAATAAATTGTTTAGGCACAGATGTCATAATCGCCCCATATTGGCGCGATTTTTTTCCGACGCCGATTTGGCGAAAACATCAACATCCGGGTTACCATATCAAGCAAAATAACGACACTTTGGCGCCGGTTAAGTATACATTGCGTATATGACATTGGCGTCAGAAAAAAATCGCGCCAATATGGGGCGAATATGACATCTGTGCCATTGTTTATTTACTTTTATTTTCTGTTTTTAAATTATATAAACTGTTTTGTTCTATAGTTATTATTCAAACTTTTATTTATTTATAGTTATTTCCTTTTCAAAATGATAGCAAATAATTTAAAAATATATAAGTAACTGGTATTCGAAAGCGAGATTTCTGCCGAATTGGCGTCAGAGAAAAATCACGCCAACCCCGATGCGTATATGACATCTGTGCAAAAAATACTTCTGTTTCTTTATAAAAATGGTTAAATAGTTTTTTTTTACATTAAATAAATTGTATACATATGCAAAAAATTGCTTGTGAGTATGAAGCAGTAAATAGGTTGTCAGAAAATACGTTGGCAAACTTCTTTCTCGCCAAGAAATTTTTCTCCGAAGTATTGTACGTACATAAGTAATGATTGCTAGAAATGCATTTTTAATTATGATATGCGCTTTTATGTTTCACTACATTTATGCATACTATACCGTGTGTATAAATGCTACAGTTCATATGCAGGGCTACACAAAAGAATTCGTAAGGGTTCCTGAGTATGAGAATAAATTGCTTAAAGGTGGTTTTTAAAGGAGTTATGCAGTTTTACGCTGAACTGCATTTAGATTACTAAGAAATGTTTGTAGAATATAGATAAAATGATATACAGGGTCACGCAAAGAATTGGATACATAACCGTCTATGGATGATAATATCTGGAAATATGATTTCAGTAGCTTTAAGAGTAGCTTAAATTAAATTTTAGCTAAATAGTGGCATGTAATAACGGTACTATTGCTATGGACGGTAACTGCTGAAATCAATTTTTTTTAAAAATTATGCGTTTTCTAAAATGTTTACTTAGTTATCTTATTTACCTTATTTCCCTAAATAACGAAGTTTTGTTAAAGCATTCAGGATGTGTTGGAAAGTGTTTCATATTCTATGCTTAACGCATGATTTTTCTTTCTTCTTTAGTCTTATTTTGCATTTATTTTATTCTTAATTTTTAGTCTTATACTGCTTTATAGAAACTTTGGCACAGTTGTCATATATACCCCATATTGGAGCGATTTTTTCCGACGCCAATTTGGCGAAAACATCAACAGCATAAACAACAACATCCGGGTTACCATATCAAGCAAAATAACGACACTTTGATGACAGTTAAGTACCCGTTGTGTATATGACATCTGTGCCGAAACTTTAATATTTAATGTTTAAACTCTTCGCTCCACTCACCTTGCATATAGTATAAACTATAACACAGATAGCGCAAAATAATAGACAGTTTGATACTTTTCCACTGTAGGGGCTTTGGCATTTTTTGAAAAAAGTTTGGTGTAATTTGGACATCAGAAAGTGAGATTTGGGTACTTTTCCGTTATGCGGATACCATTGTCGCCAAGCGTAATAGTTGGCGCAAAATGAAAGTCACGTGAATTAAGGCATTTGAAAAATAAAAGAAAAAATATTGTCGTACTAAAGTGAGCATTTAAAAAATATAACACTTGAAAATTCCAGACTTTTACGAACTATTTAATTAAATCACAAATATATACTTAAAATAATTGAACAAATAACTGTTATAAAATAAAGCAATAAAATAAAACTCTTATTAAACTGCTGGCATAAAATTACAAATATCTTTTAGCATTTTGAAATAATTGGCGCATTAGCATACATGGTACTTTTCCGTTATACGGACAGCATGCTAAAATGTATGCTAATGCGCCAATTATTTCAACCTTGATCGTAGATTTTTATTGTAAACCATGCGAAACATTGTGATTTGTTATTTATGAAACGTGAATCACGTGAATGATTATTGTTTAACCTTAACCTTGGAAAGCTTTTTAATCTGCTATTAATCGAATTAAAAATGCTTTTTTTTTTATAAAGTTGTAGTTTACTTTTACTGCTGATGCTGAGATGGATTTTATCATTTGGCAGTTACCAGATGATGAGAAAGTTGTGATAAAAATGTTTCAGGAATTTGGAATTCTGCATAATAAAAGATTGTGTTCAAAAAATCATGAAATGAAATTATTGATGAGTTCTGGAAATCCGAAATTGAGTTGTAGCTTACGATCATGCGAAGAAAGCGTAGAAATACGACAAAAAACTTGGTTTAAAGGATCGCGGGTGACTTTTCTTAATGCTTTGAGGTTTATATATTTATCGTGCAAAGAGTTGACATCGATTGAGTTTTGTGAGCTGCAACTTGATATGAACCACAACACAACAGTGGGATGGAATAGTTATTCGAGAGAAGTTTGTGCAAATGCTTTATGTTCTCGACCAAATAGAAAAATCGGCGGACCTAATAAAATTATAGAAGTAGATGAAAGTCATGTGTTATTTATACAGATTGTTGGAAAGGATATAAAACAGATGAACTGCTAAGTGCTGGTTATGATCATTTCACAGTAAATCACAAATACAATTTTGTCGACCCTAATACTGGATGTCATACTCCAAATGTTGAAAGATTATGGGGCATCGCAAAATGGCGCAACAAAAGACATCGGGAAGCTGTTCGTCATCATTTAGAGTCGTATCTCATAGATTTTATGTGGCTACGCTTTCATTCAAAAAATGAAATGTTTACTGCAATGCTGAAAGATATTTATGATTTTATGGCAGCAGTTTAATATGATTTTTTATTTTATTACTTTATAGTATAACAGTTATTTGTTCATTTATTTTAAGTATATATTTGTGATTTAATAAAATAGTTCGTAAAAGTTTGTAATTTTCAAATGTTATATTTTTAAAATGCCCACTTTACTATCGAGAATGTTTTTTCTTTTATTTTTCAAATGTTTCAATTCACCTTATTTTCATTTTGCGCCACCTATTGAGCTTGGCGACAATGCTGTCCGTATAATGGAAAAGTACCGCATACATTTTGGCATGGTGTCCGTATAACGGAAAAATATTGAGAATTGTTGTCAAATCATATAAACAGCCATGAAAACAAACTTGATGAGTGTTTTTTTTATATGTTTATTTTATATGTATATTATTCATGTTTTTATGTACAAATTACATCTGTTTCTGTTTAAAATTAGAGAAACGGCTTTTTTAATCGTATAAATAAATCGTATAAATATCGAAAAAAAAAATGCATGTGCATATAAAATAAAACAGTGGATAGGTTCCGGGAAAATGTTGCCAAATTTCTTTTTTCGCCAAGGCACTTATACTGGAAAAGTACCTAAAGCACATTAAAATCGCGCAGTTAGGAGCTCATACAGTACAGCGTCGTCTATTGGCGGTTATTTTATTAGTAGCATCGGGAGGAAGATGTAAAGATGTACTTTAAATTCTCACCCATAGATTTTGAAAAAATATCTTAAAAGAGCGGAGTTTAAATTAAATTTTGGTGACTTCCTTTATGAAAGATTAATAGTTGTAAATGGGAATTTCACCAAATCAGCCAGCTATTGCCAAGTTGGCCAACATTTGGCGCTACTGTGGTAACCCTGCATTAGTATTTTTCAACAATTACTCATTTCAATGAGGTGGTCCTACCGGAATCGTGAGGGACACACAGAGACTTGGATTTTACATAAACGAGGTGGAACCCGCCGAATTTCGGCGAAAGAAAATGTTTACAAAGGAACTGTTGCATCAGATTTATAATACATCAACAACAATAATTAGAATCAAAAATCCATCTTACACTTGTCAATTTAACTGGCCAAAGACATATTTTAACCTAAGATTAACGAAATACTTTTTTCATAAACTTCAACTGTTAAAATTATTGAAAAATTAAACTTACTTCATACACGTCATCAGTAAAATATAATCAAGATAAGTAATTTTGATGAAGCTATTAATTGATGCTTGGTATTACGGAATGAAAAATCCGCAAAAATGATTTCACCTTGACAACTTGACATAATCATAGAATTTTTCTACCTTTACATCTAAACCAAATCAAGTCATTTTCCACGTTTCACATTCATATTAATCATTTAAAAACATTTTAATGCGCAGTAGGTTATTAATAAACATATTTTCAAGCTTGAAGTCACGTTTGTCAACTATTACAACTTTTCATGTTAAAATTCCCACTCGTGATTTGAGGTCTTAGTATAATCTCTGTGCCTGCGCGTAAAAATTCCAGAAATTTATAACTTTTCAACGTATTCAAGGGAAAATATCTCGTTTTATCAAATAAAATTATCGTTTACTTTTAAATATGACGTCATTTTCAGTCGCTGAAATATTTTGCCTATTGACTCAAACTCAATATCAGCGACATGAAAAAATAGCGAAATATAACAGCATCATCAGGGAAATTGTGTCTTTTTTAAAGCGTAACGTCATTTTCTGTTCAAATTTTTAAAAATATATTTTTAATTGTAATGAGAAAATGGCATCAGTAAGAATATAATCAATAAAGATAACTAATCCACTTTTAATAGAAATGAAGTACTTCAGTTGCCACGATTAGAAAATTGGTATTAAAAACTATAAAAAAATTAATATCTCAAAAATAAATTGAGATACAGCTTTCAAACAAATTGCATTTAAAAGCGCATTTTTTTCTGCACACGACGGTGTAAACATTTAAAATGTGGGATGTTTAGATGTTTAAATATTTACAGTAGCGAGAATTGCAAAAGCGAAATTTCATTTCAAATTTCAAAGTGTTGCCATTCGCATAATGACGTATGCGTTACGCACAGATATGTTTGTCCTTTATAATATAGATAGATACATAATTTTAATTTGAAATTTGAAATTCATGATTTTCACTTTTTCTTTCCCTTTTTTAAGAAGAAAAGAAAAAATTAAATAATACCAAAAACCATGACTTTTAATTTCAATATCAAAGCATTGTTTTAATTTACCACGCGAAATATAAAAAATGTAAACAATGGTCACCTGGAATATAAAAAGCGAAGCGGTCAGCCCGGAACTATTGATGACAGTCACATGACTTAGGCTATTATTATAGAGATTTTAAAATCTGACCATGGAAGCGATTTGGAATTGAACTGTGTTTTCCATTTTTTTGTTTTTATCAATAAATTACCTACTGAATTATAAGCGATTTTGATCACGTGACAAACATGTATTTCTTGAGTGGTTATTCCACGTTCGCGCGAAAGTTCGGTTCAAAACGTCCACTTTGACACTATCGCGTATTTATACACATCGTATACACATTCCGCGTAGTTGGTCACTGAAAAATATTATTTAGAAAACTTTATTTAAACGGAATGTCTGTGACGTTGTGCGGCGTTTCACCAACCAAAATTCAGGGCACTTACAGAGCCTGATTATCCACGGGGCAAATTCCTACCACTAAAAATAAATAGAAAATTTTGCCTCATTCATGGCAGATATTTTACATGAATACGGCGTTTAGATAAGGCGAACTTTTCTTTTAAAATTTATTGGTGTAAGTATGCCCCGTTGGTAATCAGGCCCTGGGCACTTACCAATGATGTCTTCGTATTTATACAAAGCAAAGTTAATATGATCAAAGTCTCACTAAAGTATCTTCATTATTATTAAATTTGTGAACTAAAACGTCTAGTGAAGCACAATGCATTTTTTACTAAACAAGTGAATTGTGACCTATTTCCTTTCACAAGTACACCTGAAAGTTTATTCCATTAGTTTAAAAACACTTTGTATATTCTTAAAAGTAAAAGCAAAATGTAGATATTGCTTGCCAGCGCAATTTAAATCGTCCTTTATAAGCCGCAGGAGTAAAATGTAAAAATCTTGTTTAATTCTTATGATTTAAATATGTGTGTATCTATCTATTCAGTTTGGTTCTTTCCTAATAAATAACTAAATAATTGTCAAATGTTAACTGTAATTTCTTCCAGCCAATTATAATAAGTTCCTTGAAAAGCTGAAAATGGATTATTTCTTAAAAATCAATGACGGTTTTAGAAAAATAAAAATTCCCTTAGATTTAAAAATATATATATTTGTTTTTAGAATAAAAGAAAATTTCATTTATTTATTTTAATCCACCGAGAAAAATACAAAATTTAAAGTTTTATTAATTGAACAAGTTTTAAGAAAGTTTCTCTCTTAAATTATAATTCAAAGTATTTATTTTTTTAATGTACCAGAGGATGTGCCCGTTACTAGCTAAGCCCTCAAAACCCTGTCCAAACCTCGCCGGATTGTTAAACATGGCAATTTGAGTTGTTTCAAAAAATAAAATCTGATTTTAGTATATTGAATGATATTCCGCAAGTGAAAATGAAGTCATATTTAAAGGAATATTGTAACACGTGAAATTGACAGGTGCTTTGATGCAGATATTATGCGATCGAATGTTTTCCATTTTTTAATAAAAGCAAAAGATCATTCATAAAATACTGTCAAAGGAAAACCTGTCGTCACGTGGAAACAATTGCTTATAAATATATAAGTAAGTCATTGATCAAAAATTTATTCGATTCCAAATCTCTTCAATAGTAAGGCCTGCAAATATCATGCTTTTGCATTTACAAATGTATCCGTAAATATGTAAAAGTTCCGTGTTGTTGGTCGGGAGGACATATTTCTTTGATAAAGTCCTTTAAAGGTGACCTAATCTTAGATTTAAGGATTAGTTCGGATGATGAACCTGACATCATTTTCAAAAGAAAAGATCACTTTCATATATGGAACTAAAACAAGTTAGTGTGATTGCGTCATTATGATGTCATATTCAACAAACTTTAGTTTGCACATAAAGTTCCCAAAATTTATTTGTTTATTTCTAATTTTTTTTTTTCTATTCCTTGAAATCAAAATAAGTAGTCAATAAAAATGAAACCTGAAACATTTAAAAATAATTGATGGAAATGATGCACTTATCTCAAACGCATAGACAATTCTGTTGGTGGAAATGACATAAATTCTCAAAAGAAAAAATGCCTTTTCATACAAAAAAATGTACAGTCGTTGAAAAAAAAAGTAAACACCCCCTACTAACTCCTCAGCAAATCATCGTAGAAGAAAGTTACTGGTACCGAACGATTGGAAATAAAGTCTACTTTTAAATGATGTATATAAAATTTTCTTAGGGAGTCATCTACATATTAAAACGAATTCAAACTTCATTTTTTTCAATGGCAATGCCCAATTTTAACGAGATATTTCAAATCTTCTGTTCAAACTATGCCTAGACACCAAATTTCAAGTCATTTGAATGATAAGTTTTTGAATTATAAACATTCAAAATTTAGTGCTTCTAATGTTAAATTACATTTTCATATTTTTATTTATATCTCCAGAAATTATGCTCCTAATGTGCTAATTTTTACTTTCTTCTATCTTTACAAGAAGAAAGTATTGGATTCATGAAAATTTTCGAATTCCGGTTTTCGACGGATTTACACGTTTTAGGGGTCAGAGATTCCAAAAAACATGTTTTTACAAAATGTCTGTCTGTGACTCTGTGAGTCTGTCTGTCTGTCTGTGTGTATGTGACACAAATTTTGTGGGCGCTCTATCTCAAGAACTAATGCACGGAATTTAATAAAAATTGATATTCAGTTAGTGCCTAATACAAATTGATGCTGATTAGTTTTTGGTGTAAATCGCTCAACAGGTGGCGCTTCAATGCTGCATTTTTCACGATTTTCGCAATAGCTCTATCTCAAGAACTAATGCACGGATTTTGATCAAACTTCAGATTTAGTTAGTCCTTGATATGAGTTGATGATGATTACGTTTTGGTGTAAATCGCCCAGCAGGTGGCGCTGTTATGATGAATTTTGCAGGATTTACACGATTTCCCCAATAGCTCTATCTTAAGAACTAACGCACGGATTTTCATCAAACTTCAGATTAAGTTAGTCCTTGATATGACTTGCTACTGATTAGGTGTTGGTGTAAATCGCCCAACAGGTGGCGCTTCTCTGCTGCCTTTTCCACGATTGCCTCAATAGCTCTATCAATAGAACTAATGGACCAATTTTCATCCAACTTCAGATTTAGTTGTATGTTGACACAAGTTGTTGTTAATTAGGTTTTGGTGTTAATCACCCAATAGGTGGCGCTGCTATGCAGAAATTTTCACGATTTTCGCTATTGCTCTATCTCAGAAACTAATGTACGGATTTTCTCCAAACTTCAGATTCAGTCAGACGTTGACATAAATTGTTGCTGATTAGTATTTGGTATAAATCACCCAATAGGTGGCGCTGCTAGGCAGCATTTTGCTGAATTTAGACGATTTCAGCGATAGTCATATCTCAAGAAATAATGCACGGAATTCCATATCGTTAGAATCCTCATGAGATGCATAGATTGTCATTTAATTTTGGCAGTGTGATAGCAAATTTTGAAGTATTAACATGTATGAGATAGAAGAAAGTTTTGGGATTGGTACATCCGACTAGTTTTTTGTAGTAATAATACTAATATACCCAAACATAAATAAGCTGAATTTGCAATTTTTATAATTTTATTATATGAATTATGAAATTAATATTCGAAAAAATTATGAATTGCAACCTACAATTTTTTTGATGGATTCAGATTTATTAAGTCCTGCTTTATGGAAATTCAAAAATTTCACATTTTTATTCCAAGTAGTTTTCAAATTATGCTTAAAAGACGGCAAAATGATGGTTTAAGGGGCCGTCTATGATGGAAGTGAGTAGACATTTTGAAATTTATTCTGCTGTACTGTAAGGAAGGGGCTCTCTCAGTGAACAATCCAGTACGGAACTTCAATTTGGATACAGCCCTTAAAATAAGCTCGTTTTAAAATAATTAATTTCTCGGAAACTTATGGTACGAATTGCAGAAAAATTCGTTTTTAGGCTAATTGAAGGGTGTAGAGTTCATTTATGCTGTCAGAATTGTGTGCTGGTATTGAAAAAAACAAAGTTATGGTTCGTTTTAATATGTAGATGGCCCCTAAGCAAATTTTATATACATCATTTAAAAGTAGACTTTATTTCCAATCTTTCGGTACCAGTAACTTTCTTCTACGATAATTTGTTGAGGAGTTAGTAGGGGGTGTTTACTTTTTTTTTCCACGACTGTACATCAACACAGATTGTTTAGAACAACATTTTAAATTAAAATTATATAATTTTTATATTCCATTATAACGAAGTCTTTTTAAAGAAATGTATTTGATAAAAGTTCTCAACGAAAAAAACTTCGCGGATTGTAATTTCCGTAAAACCTTTGTGGCAGAGTTTAAATGAAACTGAATTAAAAGCTAAAATATCTGTTTAAAAAAGAAAAAAACACAGCAGGACCGAAACTAGCCTTTTTTTCGCCAGTGGCAAACATGGATTTTGCCGCCCCCCCCCCCTCCTCCTCACGCACAATGAAAGTTATCGACCGCAATTACCCTATGCAAAATAATCCTTAAAAAATAAAAACCAATTAATAATAAGTAAAATGCTAGCAAGAAATATGTAAACAACACTCCCATAGGATTAACATTAGCTTGAGCGTTAAGAGACTACACTAGTCACGCGAAGAAACTGGATCGCTAATGTTAAACCTATGGGAGCTTTCTTTTAAAATTTCTCACTTGCATATTAATAGTTTTAAATGATTTTTTTCTTGCATAAAATAGCTGAGATTGAATTCAAACCAGGTTAGTGTTTACTTTTTCGATTTTGGTTGATTTTTTTTTTTTTTTTTTTTTTTTTTTTTTTTTTTTATAAAGTTACTTTTACTTTTACAAATTTGAAAAGAACGCTCCTATAGGTTTAACATTAGCTTGCGATTTTCTTTGTATTTCATATATATATATACATATATACATTTTTGTATGAAACGACAAACAAATTCATTTTCTTCATTTGGCGCCCCCCTTCGCTTTTAGTTCTGGCACCCGGAGCGCATTGTATCTATAGTTTTTATATTCCATTATAACGTAGTCTTTTTAAAGAAATTTAGTATTTGATAAAAGTTCTCAACAAAAAAGAGCCAAATAAACTTCTCGGATCGTAATTTCTGTAAAAACATTGTGGCAGAGTTTAAATGAAACGGAACAAAAGGCTAAAATATGTGTTTAGAAAAGAGAGAAACCTTACAGACATAATTTTTTAACTTCAAGAACTTTTTTAAATTCTATACTTCCAGCAGGCTGCAAAATGGATGACCCTATATATACCCTGCAAATTAACCGAATGCGTTAATCAAAAGAGGAAAGATCCCTTTTCCTTTACTTGACAGTCCGTTACACCCTTCTTGCCCTTTGAGGGGGAATAGCGTGCGGTGTGGGTTTCCAGGATGGAATAGTGTTCATGAGCACACAATCTTGTGGCGTACCATGAGATGCAAATATGCATATCATGTTACGCCGCAAGATTGTGTGCTCACGCGAGGACGATGCCCAGCTTGTCAACTCTCACTCACATAACTGGGCGTCGTCCTTGTGGGTTAATTGTAGAGCACTGGAGTGCTATTCCAGGGGTCCGGGTTCGATTCTTGGCTTGGGCATTTTTCACTCTGTTGGTTTACGCTTAGTTAGCAAAGTGATAATTCACGTCTTATATATTCAAATTCTATAACTTTTCCTTCTAAAATAAAATGTAATTTACATTATTAAACTGAGTTTTCAAAACATTTAACAATATCTGAAAACATCTTATACCAGGAGCAGGGTTCAAACACATGCTTCCTTCAGAGAACCAGAATTCCTCTTTTTGAAACCTTAGATCACTCAGCCACCTTCTTGACTTTGCTCAATGTCCCTCCTAAAATGAAACCAGTTCAAAACTGGTTTCTCATTCCATTTAGTGACCGTAAAGCACCTGGAGTGCTTATTGCGCATCTCAGATCTGCCAAAATAGGTCGTACCAGATCTGCTTTGCATTTTAAATATATAGACTGCCGACTATATAAACATCAGTTGACACGACTATAATTTTGACAAAACTCTGATCTCATAAACTGTTGTTTTTTAAAGAACAAAAAAGTATTCTTACTTCTTATAATTTTTTCACACAATTAATTTTTCCTGTCTTTTTCTTTATAATTCATTTTTTTTTCTCCTGAATAAAAATATATAAAGTACTAAATTTTTGAGGTAGTAATACACAAATTAGTTTTTTATTAATACTTCTTAATCTTAAAAATTTTAAGTGGTATATATTAAATGCCATACTTCATTATCAGTGTCGCTAAAATTCCGTAACCAGTTATGTTACCAATGCTGACAGTTAAACAAGGCATCCATCAAACAAGAGCAATGTTAGCAACAATGTGGTAGTGGTTTCAAGTGTAGCAAAAGTTTAAAAAATCTCTTACTTTTTTTAAATCTCACGTTGAATAAATATGGATGCAAGTTATGAGATCTGCATGTGCCATTAAGAAAAAAACTTCTAAAATGGAAAATTATACACTTTTTAAACAGTTACCTCCAAAATATTTATATATTTACAAATTTTAAAAAAAAAAAAGAAATGTTTGCATATTTACAAAATATATAATGAAATATTTAAATACGCCGAATTCCTCTAAATTTACCAAAATAAATTATGCAAAAAATTTCTGAAACAAACAAAAAAAATCAACGTACTTACGGCGTGTAACAAAGTTTTGTAATTTAATTTTTATTTACGTATCCCACACTAATAACACATCATAACACAGATATATTTCAAGAATAACCAGTAATAAAACTAATAAAACAGATTACAAAAATGAAATTAAATTTATGCCAAGCCATGCTCAATAAAATATGCCAAATGGCAACATAACTGATTACGGAACTTTCTCCATCAAGGTCATAGTTATTTTATCTCGAACTCTTTAAAAAATATGTCTATTAATATGTTCGCTACTAGCATCACATATGCAAATATATGACACTCTGATTAGAGGGACAGGACTCAGGACAGGCTCAGTTTGAGGCCAAGCCTGATTTTTATATTAATCTTCAGGCTCAAAGTGAAAAGTTTTATTTACATATTGAAACTAGTATGTTGTGGCCATCACAAAACTTTCTTCTATATAAATCACGTCAATTAAATCATTTAAATAGTAAAATAAATTACATCAATTTATTCATAAAAGTATACCTGAATTTTGAAATTTGATGAAAATTCGTGCATTAGTTATTGAAATAGAGCTGTAGGAGAAATTTTGAAAAATGTAGCATAGCAGTGCCACCTGTTGAGCGATTTGCACCAAAACACAAACAGTACTAATTCATATACCGGAATCGTAAACCGGAATCGCCAAAACACAAACAGTACTAATTCGTATACCGGAATCTGAAGTTGGATGAAAATCCGTGTATTAGTTCTGGAGCTAAAGCTACTGTGGAAATCACAAAAAATGCAGCACAGCAGCGCCACCTGTTGAGCGATTTACACCAAAAGGTAAAAAACATCAATTCATGTCAAGAACTAACTGAATCTGAAATTTGATGAAAATCCGTGCATTAGTTCTGGACATTGAGCTATTGTGGAATTCGAGAAAAACGCTGCATAGCAGCGCCACCTGTTGAGCGATTTACAGCAAAACATAAACAGCACTAATTCATATCCAGGTATACCTGAATCTGAAGTTTGTTGAAAACCCGAGCATAAGTTCTTGAGATAGAGCTATCGCGGAAATCACAAAAAATGCAGCATAGCAGCGCCATCTGTTGGGCGATTTGCACCAAAACGTTACCAGCACCAATTCATATCAAGGATTAACTAAATCTGAAGTTTGATGAAAATCCGTGCATTAGTTCTTGAGATAGAGCTAGTGCAGAAATCGCGGGAAATGCAGCATAGCAGCGCCACCTGTTGAGCGATTTACACCAAAAACTAATCAGTTTCAATTTGTATTAGGGACTAACTTAATATAAATTTTTATTAAATTCCGTGCATTAGTTCTTGAGATAGAGCGCCCACAAAATTTGTGTCACATACACACAGACAGACTCACAGAGTCACAGACAGACATTTTGTAAAAACATGTTTTTTGGAATCTCTGACCCCTAAAACGTGTAAATACGTCAAAAACCGAAAGTCGAAAATTTTCATGAATCCAATACTTTCTTCTTGTAAAGATAGAAGAAAGTAAAAATGGGGGGTGGGGGGGGGGGGGAAACTTGCTACATGAATAAAAAAAATCATAGTCTAAGTTTCTTAAAATGCTTTGTAATGCTTCTAAAAATACGTTTGGAAAAGAATTGAAATACCATTGATGGGATATAGGGAGCAATATTCTATCTGATTCTGAAGTATTTTTATGGTCAGTGTTAGTGACATAAAAAAAGCCGTGAGATATTCCATGCTTAGCTTAGCTTTCTGTTTGAAATACGGTTCCAAAATTTCTGTCAAATAGAATTTGAGCCTTTCTGCTATAGTTATGAAAATTATGTTTAAAAAAATAATAAAAATTATGATTTTTGCAGATTTCTGCCATTGATTAGGTATATATAACAAATATGCTATTTTAAACAGATTTTTCAGGGACATGAAAATCACATACAGTTGTCATAAGGAAGTATTTTGGATCAATACTTATTTCTATGTAAGAAATTTTTAAAAGAGAAAAATTAATCTTGAAGCAATTTTAGAAACTTATTAATAATATTTTCTATGGGTATTTTGATGACACAAAATTATTTTGGTTCAGGCAGGCTTGAGCTCCAGAAAAAGAGCATGAACTTATCGCTAACTCCAATTCTCATATATAAACCCAGCATCACAAATATAATTTACTACTTTATGGCAACTAGTTGCACTGAATCATACTGAAAAGAACTTTGTTAAGTTACAAACACGAAAATATATGACACATTGATTGATAAAGTGGTGCAATTAAAAAATAAAATTTTCTAAAAAAGATGAAATATTTTTAAGCATTAAAATAAGTTGCATTTTATTTACCATGGATTGAAAATTATTGAATTTTTTTATCAGAACTTACTTCAATTTGCATCACACTACATCCAATTGCCATAAACAGGGACAACTTTGCTACTTTTCATCCCTATTCATCTTTTGCTTACTCATAATGTTTAATAATGCTTCAAAATCGTCTTAAACCATTAGTCTTGAACTCTTGTTTAAGAATATGTGGTAACTTGGTAATTTGAGTAAATATTTCTATTTTCTTTGCACTTAAAACTGTGTTGGTAAATTTATCTGGGAAAAGGCGCAACTTTGCCAACTGTTTAAAAACCAGTGAAAAACAGCAAAAAACACAGGGAAATTGAATTTTATAATTCAAATAATGTATTTAGATCATAACAAGTACATTTCAATAAAAAAGAAAAGAAATAGAAGAGCAGTTAGAAAAAAAATTTGAACATTCTTGTCAGAAAACGAAATTTTTCCTCTACTTTCTATGTAAGGAGGTTCAACAATGTACACAAAATCGCCTACATTGACGGATGCCTCATACGGAAAACTAGGAAAATGGAAACTCCACCCATATTGTCTTTCGTTCTAAGGTCTGACAAATCTTCATGTCCTTAATAATAGGGGATTTTTGCAGCATAATGTTTCACACTTTTTTCGGCAAGAAGTTAACGATCACAAACATTCCAACCTTCAATTGCATGAAGTTCTTACCAACTTGGGCTAACTTGATGCCTTCAGTCATTGATCACTGATCATCATCTTCAGGAACAATGTCCTGCATTAATTCTTCACTCGATTCTTCAGGTTGCTCGTGTTTTGCATCTTGTTCAGGTTCTGCTTCTTCTTATGGTACTACACCTTGCTTGGATTCTGATTCAGATGTGTCATGCAAGGGAAACGCACAAAAAGAAAATAATAATAATTGTAAAACCTCCGATTTGAAGAAAAAGTATGAAGGAATCTAGAGAAATGACAAAATTCTAGGCTGGCAAAGTTGTCCCACTCTTTTCAAGATTACTGATGCAACTTTGCTAATTAATATTATCAACCATTAAAAAAAAAAATATATTAAATCAAGTTCCAAAAGTGATTCGTAAACTTATTATATACTCTATCAGACAAAATAGGCAGATTTTTACTTATGTTTGAATTAAAAAGGTGAAGCAGAACACTTTTTCAGATGTCCAAAATCACCTGCTTTGCAGTTACAAAATATTTTCATTTTTAACAGCCATAAAACAACTGATAAGATTTAAAAAAACGCATAGTGTCATACAATGTCTTATTTGTGAAATGAAAACACTAGTGTCTATTTTAATTGGATCTGGAACTTCCAAGAGAGCGAAATAACATATTTTTCAAAAAGTGGCAAAGTTATCACGGTTGACGGTACCTAAGTATTTACATATACAATAAAGTTGCATAATGTCATGATAAAAAATCCCCTGATTGGTCATTTTTAAAGATATTAAGCATGGTTTTATTGACAGATGGGAAAATATGTTTGTGATTTACTAATGCCTCAAATGCCATAATGCCAAGTTGTTGTTGTTTTTTGTGCCACTCTACAAATAGGTGTACCATATAAAAGATTTCCTTAACTTGAAGATAAGATAACATTAATAATAATAATCCAACAACTAAACTAGTCAGTTTAATAAAACAAATTTTGAAAGAAAACAATACAGTTTGTACTATATATGCGTGAATGTAAATCATTATTTTGATGCACAGCTTTCTACAGAAAATAGCTAATATGTTTAATTAAATATGCGTATGACACACAGATTAGAAAAGAAATTTTGTATCTAAATTTTAAGTGTAGATTCCTGCATTGGTTGCTACTAATTATTTTCATTGCAGATCGGTTTTGTCAGATTAATTTTAAAAGTTGCAAATCGGCTTTTGACTCTTACGAGTCAGGTTCAGGTTTGCCCAGTTTTTCAAAAGAGAGTCCATAATATTGTTTCAAATGTAAATACTATCTATATTATAAAGGACAAACATATCTGTGCGTAACGCATACGTCATTTTGCGAATGGCAACACTTTGAAATTTGAAATAAAAGTTTGGTTTTGCAATTGTCTCTTCTGCAAATTATTAAACTTCTAAACATCGCACATTTTAAATTTTTATATTGTCGTATAAGGAAAAAAATGCTCTTTTAAATGCAATTTGTTTGAATGCTGTACCTCAATTTATTTTTAAGATATTAATTTTTTTGTAGTTTTTAATAACATTTCTCTAATCGTGGCAACAAAAGTATCCCATTTCTATTGAAAGTCAATGAAAGTAAACGGAAAATAGTCGAAAATAGGAGGTATTGTATCTTTTTGTTGCCATTTTCTCATAAAACCAGAAAAAAAAGTTGAAATTAAAATATGGGCTATGTCAAGAATATCTGTCTGTTATTCAGTGATAATGACGTCATATGGACACTTTTCTATAGACAAAGTTTAAGAATGGATTGTAAAAGTGGATTGTTTTAGCGGATGCAAATGACGTCATTCTATAAAAAAGCGTGTATTTTAATTCTTAAACCTGAATTATGTTTCATAGAAGCGCGTCATTTTCACAGCCCAGCTGCTTTGAAATTCTTCACAGGTGAAAATACTTTATTTTTGAAAATAATGTAATTGAAATCACACACTGATAAAACGCAATGTTTTACAAAAATTTAGAGTGTCTTTATAAAAGAGAGGTGACATGCAAATAATAGCGATTTATATTACAGAAATTGATGATTTTCGCCTGGATGGATTTGCTTCGCCGAGTTAGACAAGCAAACAAATAATTCATGGTTTAAAATAATATCGTGTTCCTGAAGATTTTGCAGAAAATTCTCTCGAATTTTAATGCTATTCTTTAGGGCATTCTACTATAATTTTATCAAAATAACATAATTTGCTTAATTTATTTTTTCCTAATTTTATATAATCTGTGTATTTAAAACACAAGTGTGTTTTTTAGTCATCTGCCCTGATCTTTCTGCTGAACCAATTTTACTAATATATATATATATATATATATATATATTTTTAAACTGAAAGCTCTTCCTTTGTAGATGTGATATCACAATCTGTAACACAAATGCATCTAAAAAAACATAAATTACGGAAATTTTTACTCTTCGGAATTGAGATTAGAATCTCAAGTAAAGAGTGCGTCTGTTCACATAAAAGATGTTGCTGACAATCGTGACTTCAAGTTTTGAGTTAAAATTATTTTTAAATGATCAAACAAAATCCAAATCTTTTAAAAATGATGAATATGGATATGAGAAGTGCGTATACAAATTTTGAGAAGGTGAAAATTGCTGTTTTCATTCCGGAAATCCAAGCATAAGAGCCTCAATTGATAGTCACATCCTAATAACTGATCTTTATTATATTTTACTGATTAAGTATCTATATTATAAAGAACAAACGTATCTGTGCGTAACGCTGGCATCATTTTGCGACTGGCAACACTTCATGATAAAATTTCGGTCTTGAAATTTTCATTATTGCAATTTTTTAATCTTCTGACCATCGTAAATTTTCAATTTTCGTCGCATAGGGGGAAAAAAATTACTTTCAAATGCAATTTGTTTAAAAACTGTATTCATTGACTGATGTATTATATTTTCTAAAATAATTTTTAAACATGATTTTTAAGTTTATCTTATCACGTGCCGGTTTCAATACATAATAATAATAAACATTTTGCACATAAAGCAACAAACATTTTTCAGCATTTGTTTCTGACTATTTTTACATAACGAATTAATACTTCCTTTATAAACAAATAAAAGAATCATATTAAAAAAACCACCAATCTAAATTATTGTGAAGACAAATTAACGAAATTAATACTTATTTTATAAACAAATAAAAGAATAATATTGAAAAAACACAAATCTAACATATTTGTAATTGTACAATTTAAATTTTTAGATCACCAAATAGGATTTTTTTTTCAAATGGAATTGGTTTGCAAAGTTCATCTCAGTTTACTGTTTGTCTATGGTTTTAAAAACAGTTTTAAAGCATGAAATATTTTTTTAAGTTATCTATAATCGCGCAGAGCTTGATTATGAAAGATTAATCCGTTTGCCTTTAAAACAAAGAGTTCATAATTTTCTTACAGCTGATATTCATTAAAAAAAACTTCTCTATGAATAAATAAATAAAATAATACAAATAAAACACAAATTTATTAGAAATGTATAAGCTCTGAAATTATCAGAATATAAAAGGATGCCATAAGTAGCAAAATCTTGGCAAATAACTCTTAGCATGCGGCTAATAAGAAAACATCGCTTTTGATAAATTTAAAAAATTTATTTGATTCTATAATTCACATTTTCCATATGAAAAATGCTTTTTTAATGTAAGTTGTTAATCTAAAAAAAATATTAGTTTTCAATTAAAAGAAATGTTTTCACCTATATTCTTTTACCCGGGAAGCCCGGGTACGATCCCCTAGTATATTTAAATATGAATGAGCATAATTAGTTACAATTTTCTGCATAATAAATGAAACACATTAAAGATTGTAGACTATTTTTCAAAACTGCATCAAAATATAGATTTATTTTATTTTATTTTATTTTAGGTAGGTTTCAGGTTGAAGTGTGTTGATCTCAAGTCAGGTTTCTTGTACATGAAAATAATTTTGTCAGTTTCAGATGAATGAAAATTTGTCAATCCCAACTTCACTTCAAACAAAATTTTAGGCTTAAACCTGACAGATGCAAGATACTAGGATGCCATATGTCTGAAATTTGCAAAACTGCTCATTTTACTTAACTGGAACATTATAAATGTATCATACAGAAATTAATGAGAATAATTATACTATCGAAATAATAAAGCAATTCAGCTCTGGGAGATTTTTATCTTAGATTCTGAAAGTAAACATGTTACGCCTATTACACTAGAAACATTGTTAGTGAATTATGTTTTAAAATCTTATTATTTAAATTGCTTTGATACTTAAAATCAAATCTTGTATTTTAATGACAGAGTACGAAAAGGAAAATATCTATGTATTTTTTGGTTTTTGTTATTAGATGCAAAAAGGGGCTTAAAATATTGTAATATTTTCAAAACAATTTTTTTTTTACATTGTTTTGAGTATGGATTTCAAGGGTAATAAATGTAAGTTCAAATAATCAGAATTTTAATTAAAGGAGTCGATTGTATATGTTTGAGCTAATTAAACTGCAGAGAGCACAGACAAAAAGGATTAACATTGAACTACTTCATTTTAACTTTATTATATAAATATCGTAAGTAAATATAAAAATGAAAATAGTCAGGGGTAATTTGTAAACAAATTATAAGTTAAACAAAAAAGATGTAAAACTATGATGTTAAAATAAGTTTTTTTTTTTTTTTTTTGAGTTGAAAGTCACAGTCCAATTTGGTGCACCAGATTTAAACTTCTATACTAATAAAGATCCTCCAGTATCAAAAGCACTTGAGAAAATGAAAAAAATCCTTTCAGGTGAAATACAACAGGCAGCAAAGTCAAACTTGCTAAAAGATGATTCTTCCTGAAAGAAAAATAAGAATATATAATAATTTCGTAGAACACAAAATCTGTCATTATTCACAACAGAGTAGCTATCATTTTGAATCGCTAGAAAAATGCCATTAGGATTACAGTAAAAGCATCCTGGTCATAAAAAGAAAAAGCCTGAACTCCTTTTTTTTTCAGTCTAACGACAAAGTAACTACTATTTTTGTTAATTGAAAAAGCATGGTTACCAAATATTACAAGATTCCTTAATTCAAATGTATATTTATTGCATATTTAAATTTCGGTAGAATTGGCATTTTTAAAAATATAAACTAGCCCAGAAGTGAGTAATTAAAATTTTGAATTAGTTCTTTAATCATCGTGCACAATACATTCATGGGCAAATTGCACATGAAATGAAAACTGCAATGATTAAGGGGTTAAATGTGTGATTTCATTTAAGATGTACTATACATTTCTTGTAATTACATCTTTTTATTTTCTTTTAAAGATATATTTTGTATGTCAATAAATGGGATGAAGAAGAACCTGGATTAAAGAAAAAAGGACAAACTTACTAGGAAATGTTGGGCAAAGAAAATTAACAAAAAATTGTCAATCAGTTAAACTGACTCTTTATCAAGGCCTACCTGTATTCTCTTTATACGGCAACCACAATCACCCATTAGTTTCATTAAAGGGCTATTTTTGCCAATAGATGGTGCAAATACCCACTGTAAATAATGCTTACTAAAGAATACTTTTTGCTTATAAATATATAAAAAAGTACATTGTATGCATTGTAAAAATTATATGTGAGAAAATGTGCGTAAATTATATAAATTCAAGGTAAATTATGTAAATTCAATGGGGTATAATGATTCTCGAGCTATGATAGATTTACAGAACATGATGATGAATGAAATTATTCTTAGAATTTTACACCAGTGTTAATTAGTTAAAAGTTTTGGATCTAAGGCACAGAGAGACAATTTGGGCCACACGTATAATTAATTAATAATTATGTATATTTCATAAATACGCATAATTAATTAATTATTACGCATATTTAATCAATACATTTAATTAATTTATAATATATTTATGTATGTATTAATTACTTTATTACATACAATTTAAGTACTTTAAAATGTTTTTGGACATTTTCGTTTTTGGTCGAAAATAGGAAATATGAAAATAGGAAGATTGCCAAAATTCGGTTTTGGTTTCGGCCTTAAAAACCTGTTTAGGTCGATCCTTAATAATAATTATATATAACATTTCTATAAAAAATACTGGTGTCCTTAAAGTTTTTTTGCATATTATTTTTATTTCATCACCGGTTGTTTTTTAAGTAAGGCTTAGATAGCTGACTATGATAGAAAGCAAAAGTGCTTCGCCATTGTATTAGAGATCTAAAATAGGCAAAAGGCCATTCCTTTATTTGTATTAATCAACTGTGCAAGCATGGTGTGTAGATGACTACAGGAGTCCCTCTCAACTATGCCACATACGTAATAGGCCATTTGGTTAATATCTGGGTAGTTGGGGGGGGGGGGGCAACATGTTGAGGATGACATTGCCATGAATACTTTGCCCATCTATTTTTGGTTTGTATGGGCTGCATGGGAAAATACAGAGTCTTGTTATAAAACGTACGGCCTCCCACATGTTAAGAAGTAATTTAGTGCTTTAACACCTCCTTATAAACAACGATGTTGACTCTGGCACATTGACGAAAGAAATGTGAAGGCATCAGATCGTCTTTGCTTCTCAGGACCCCCCAAAATCATCAATGAGGCTAAAAATTTTTTGCACATGTCTGTCAGAACATCTTCGGGGATTTTACACCATCACCGATCTTTTGTGGTTTACTTTCTTGACCTGGGCAAAGGTTTTCTCATTGGAAAGGAACAAGAACATTCTTGATTCCTCTTGATGTTTCAGCTTGTTAAGGAGGTGCTTGTCTCTGACCAGGCAGTTATCCTTGGTTCTCCCGGGCAAGAACTGTTCTCTTCACATCACTTACGACTGCTGACAAAGTTTCTCATGAATCACACATCAGATTGTGGCCTCATCAACCTGCATCTCCCTACCAAGTGCCCTCACTGACTTTGTAGGATTTTCATCGACTTGACTGATGAATTCCGGAGTCTTGATGATTTCATATTGCTGACAATGTCGTTTCTTGCATGAAACCTGGCAGCCTTCAGTTCTCTCTTTACACATTAAAGACGAACGACCAGGTGAGTTTCAAGAATGTGGCAATCTCTAAATTGAAGTGTTCTTCAGCCAATGAGCCAATAACAGTATGCCTCTTCATTTCCTGAATCAGTCTAAGTTCTGACATGTTTACATGCAACAGAAAAAGATTTGTAACTATGATACACTGGGTGATATTTCACCTATAACGTATGTTCTCAAATATCTGTACACAGAGTAACTTAAAGGCAACTTTTGATAATTTTAAATATCAAATGTACTGACCATGAAATATACTACTGTGATCAAAAAGTATCTGGTCCAGAATGCTTCATTTAAAATACATATCGCCTGCAAGCATTTATCAAACATTTTTATGACCTCTATAAACATCTGGCAATATTCAGAAATTTATTTTATTTTATCGTCTGAAAATAAATTTGTTTTTAATGATTTAAGAATTTTCACTCTGTGAATTTGTTATTTTAAAGTTTCCTTTCTCTTTTAATATTCACGTGTAAATACAATTTTTATGATGTATTTTTCAATATTTTCCTGCTTTAAACATGTAAGCACTTAATTCTAAATTGAAAGGGATTTTTTTCTTCTTTTTTTTTTATAGTCACGTGTATAGAGATTTCCTCTAAAATGAAAGCCTGATATAATGAAGGGGGCGAATATTTTTTTCCAACTGGATTAAATCATATTCGAGGATGGAGTAGCACAGTTGATGTTTATTCCAACAGAGCGAAAAATGTCCAAACCAGGAATCGAACCTGGATACTTGCCGTGCCGTGCCAATGCCTTACCTGTTAGGCTATCCGGACGGTAACTGGCTGACATAATTCACTCTTATTTGTTGGACATTTGTATCCAGGTTCGATTTCTGGTCTGGACATTTTCGCTTTGTTGGAATAAACTTCAACTGTTCTACTCCATCCTCGAATATGAAAGCCTGATAGTTAAAAATTAGAGACGCAATAACACAGGTGCTGATGTCTAAAAAAAACTCCAATATATGAAATACACAGATGAATTTATTTCAGCATTTAAAATACCGGGGGAGAAGTACAGAAAAGGGTATCAAAGGCTTACGCCTCTTAAAGAAGAGCGTACAGCAGGCGAGCCAAAAGCGAAGTGTGTGACTTCGCAGTTAAAATTCACGTCCTTGGCATGAAACAATATCGCCAATATACAAGTATTTTGCACCATGCACAGGGGAAAACAAAACATTGGCTGAGAAAAGAATAGCCAAACACATGTGGTGAGACATACACGTTTTTGGATGTGTAGATGTAATATTTTGAAGTTACTATATTCTTGTGGTATGGGAGCCGTTGAAGAAGAAAACTGCACTTTGTATATAATTGTGTTTTAAGTTATAACCGAAAATGTTCTAACTAGAGGTGTAAATTTTCCGGAAAAATTGAAGTGGCAGAAAAAAACCTGTTTTTTTCTGGATTTTTTCGGAAAAAAATGGAAAAGTTGAAAAAATTGATTTTCACAATTTTTTTTTGCAAACAAATTATATTTTTTTAGAGAATGTTAAATAATAAACATATTTTTTCCATTTATCAGCCCTAAAAGAAAATTATTTTCATTTTATATGACTACATTACAAAAGAAAAAAAAAAGAAAAACCAGCTTTTAAAAGTTTAGTTTTTCGGTCTCAGAATTTTCATAGTAGCATTCACACTTTATTTAATGCTATTGTTTATTATATCATGTCTCTGTTGAAATGATTTTTCAGTTACATTTGTTTAATTACCAATTGAACTACTGTAAAAACTGCAGCCAATATCTTTTCAGTTTGAAATCAAATATATTATACATCCCATTTACATAGTATAGATTTTTAAGTATATTATAAATGATGCTAGTTTAAAGAAACAAATTGTTGCAGTTCTGTCACTATTATAAATATCAGCATTTCAAATCTTCCATTGTTTAAAAAATGTATACTTTTACAATATTACATTTTTCTTTCTGCAATTATAATTTTCATTTCCTGTAAAAAATATATCTAGTTCTGGTATAGCTTTCCAGTCTAAACTCAAACCAGGTATAAAAAGTTTTGATTTAGTTTCATAGTCTAAACTCAAATCAAAACTAAGTTTTAGTTTGGATTACACAGGTCTGCAACCAAAAACCAGCATAGGATTTATTAACTGTTAGATTTTTACACACTGAAATTGGTGGGGGGGAATCCATTGCATCAAGTTTTCCTGCAAAAATGATGTTTTTAGTTTAATTAAGCATAAAATTTCTCTTTTTAGCCTGAAATCTGTTATGCTGTTCTTGAATAAAAAACCATATCCACTAAATGTTTCCATATGCTAATTTCATATTTCTAAGAGTGACACTCAAGAGATACGAACTACAAAACACAGTACTACAAATAGAAAATGCGAGGAATTTGAGGGACGAGCAGTGTGTTAGTGTAGTGTTATTTATGACGGCCGATTATCTGCACGAGGGGGAGTGCCCTTCATGGGGGTCTTTCTAAAGGAACCTAACCTGTATTTACGCATGGAAATCCAAGTTTCAAAGAAAACCACGGAAAACTCCGAACGATTAGGCCAACGTGCACGATTGGGTTTGAACCCAGTACCTCCTGCCTACCAGCTTTGAGAGAAGAAGCTCTCGGCCACGGGTGGGGCTTGAGGGACGAACAAAAGCAGTTACACACAGACATAAGCTGCTACTATGATTCATACAACTACTGAAATGCAAAGTGTAGTCAAGAGGGAAAGTATAATCTGGAACATAGTTACTTGTAATAAAATATTGATTTTTACATTGCAGTTGTGCTTTTCTAATGTAAATTCCCCATGTTTTGCAACAATACTGTATGTGATGGTGGGAAATGGGAGTCATTTTTGGATTCAGCACCCTAAAAAACACACAATTAACCAAAAATATCCCATGCAGCTGAAAAAATTTATTTTTCTGGCCTGTGTTATAAAACTAAACCAAAACTTTTTATACATACTTTCCACACATTTAGTTCAGACTTCAGACAGACAGCGTTAGCAGTGCAGAATCAGCTAATTCAGAATCTGACTCAGAATGAAAACTTTAATAAAATTAACTATAAATTTTGTAATAAGTTTGAAAAAATGGAAACTAAAAAATTTGTTAAATCATATTAAAGAGAAGAAAAATTTGTTTTTCTTCTCTTTAATATGAAAGTAATATATATACAGTAAAACCTCTGAATAGCGGCCACCACTGGGAGCACGGTGAAGTGACCGTACTTTGGAGGTTGCCGTTATTCAGAGGTTCCACACTTTAAAACCTCAAAATTACATTATATTAAAATAGCAATAACTGACTCAAAATTATTTTATTTTTATATTTAAAAGATACATACTATTATTATACACTAAAGAAATTACAGTGAAACCTCTCTGTGCGACCACCTCCCTGAACGACCATTTTTTCAAGGAACGAAATTTATTCCCATAAGCTCAATACTAATTTTACCTCTATTCAGAGACCACCCCAGTTGAACTCCCTCCATGAGCGACCCATTTCTTTGAAGAAAATGAAAAAAATTCCATTTTTTTGCTGGTCGCTTGAAGAAGGTTTTATTAGAATAATAATTCCAAAGAACACATTATTCATCAAACTTCTAAACTAAGTTTAGAATTTTTATTTATTCCAGTAACTTTAAAGTTTTTAAAGCCCTTTGTGCCTTTTTATGCAATGAATTTAACTCTGGTGACAAACTAAGGATGATGGTCAATAAACTCCCCTGCCTTTATTCTGTCAGGAAACTCTCAAAGAAATAGGTAAATTAATAAAATCGTCATTATTTGTTCCCGTCCAAAAAAATTGCATTTATGTGCTGAACCTCGAAAGGACTTGGAAATAAAAATTAAAGGAGATAAAACCGTAAAATCAAAGCAAAGTCAGTTTTTTCAATTCTGCAATAATTAACTTACGTAATTAACTTTTGTTCTGATAATTAAATTTTCATATTTTTTCCTAATGTGGAAAATAAATTTTAGCAGCATTAATTGTTAGTCTTTTTTAACAATTCAAATCTATATTTAAACATGACCTCCATTAAGAGATCACCTCTCGGAGCAACCAATTTTTATTGGAATGGAACGTGGTCACTTTAGGGAGGTTTTACTCTAGTTATTCGCACTCTTTTTATTTTAAAGCATATCTCTTTCTCTAAATGCATAATCATTTCCACAGATTTGTTGTAGAATTCGTTATCTTTTTGAGTGAGTGCAAAATTTTTAATTTCCCAGTTTCTCTGCAATGTCTCGGGCACTTTCATGCAACAATAGTCCAGAAATTGGGAGCTTTTTCTTTCGAGAGTTCGAAAGCCATTCCAAAAGCAACTTATCAATCTCATCATAACTAGTTCTTTTGACGCTTAGTTTTAGATTCCAAATTTACACCTTGAAATGTTTTTTTCTAAATAAAAGTCACTTTTTTTCAAAATGTCATCCGTTTGGGTCCTTCCGCAAATGTCATTTCAGATAATTTTCATGCACTTACACCTTTTTTTGCTGTCCTGGATAACTTTCAACTTATCACTTAAAGTTAAAATTTTTTCACTTTGAACTCATTCTTTTAGTGAAAAACACGTGCTACACATAGACAAGAAATATCATCACGCGATTCAAAAAGAGTACATTTGATAGTAGTCATTTGACTACTGCTTCCTCACACAAAAACTTAAATTTCATCACCCCCACCCCCTCTCGCCACACCTATTTACAAACGAGATTTTGCTAAGCAACCACTAGAAATTAGTAAGGAAATTATAAGGACGTCAAATAAAAAAATCCATCTCCACATTCTTTTCAATTTCAGTTATAACGAAAAAAAAAAAAAGCCGTGGGTGGCCGTTATTCAGAATTCGTTGTTCGGAGGTTTGGTGTAATGTTATTTCTATGGAAGATATTCAGTAATACTAAAACATGGCCGGTATTCGGAGGTTACCATTGTTCGGAGTGACCGTTGTAGGAGGTTTCACTGTATATATATATATTTAAGGTAACATTATAAAAAAGGGTATTTTTTAATAAGTATAAAAACTTCCTTCAACAAAATTTTGTACAGGAAGTTGTTTACATTTTCTTCGAAAAGTTTATTTAATCTACATTTATACATAAAAAAAATATGTATAGTTAGATAAGTCTCAGAATCTATATTTAAGGAAAAGAGTTTGAAAAGAGTAATTAATGTCAAATGCATGCTGTTATTTTTTTTAATTAGTTAATTATTTTTTATTAATTACTGATTACATGATTAACTGAAGCTATGGTATTAAAAATAAATGCATGTTTCAAATTTTATGTTAACTTTTTAATTTTACCATTTACATTAATCGGCCTATTATTGAAATAATTTTGCACATGAATTCATTTTTAACAAGAGAAGTTGCATTTGATTATCTTACCAGCCATATATCTAGATTTTTTTTCCATGTAATAGTGTTTTTGTGAAATTGTGAACTTTTGTATATACTTGTACAGAATGTAATCAGAATTTGTGAATTAGAAATGGCCGTTATATTTAGGTTCCTATTTAGATATTTTTAATAGCGTTCTTCATACACATATACATACAACTTGATAAGATTCAGCTGTTATATGACATGAGATTTTTTTTTTCTTCAATCATTGCATTTGTGAAAGATTCAATTTGGAAATTAAATTTTTTTTTAAGTACTATTTTTAAGAGAAATTTTGTGAAGGATCTTGTGCTTCAGAGTAGAAAATAATGTGAAGGATCCTTTAAAGGATCTTTTCAAGTCTTCTTATAGATCAGATTTCTCACATTAATGTTTTCATGTGAGACAATTAACATAAAAATAAATAAAATAAAAAATATCAGAATGTAGCTATTACAAAATTTTGAATACATTATTTTATAAATGAAATTTCAATTTTTCCAGTTTGGAAAAATTGAAAAATAAGCTTTCGGAAAAAAACTGAAAAAAAAAGTTTTTTCCCAGCTTTTCCGTTTTTTTTTCCAAGCATTCCCATCTCTAGCTCTAACTATAGACAGAAGGCTGGGAAATGAAAATCATTAGCCGTTAGTTATTGCGGTTGCTGACACATGTGAACACAAAGTTTGTTCTGAAATGAATGATTGCATCTGTCAAAAAATAATATGTAGCTTTATAATACATATGTATTTAATGGTCTGAATTTTAGAGTGCAGCGCGAGAATAAAATGCAATGAATGAAATGCAAGTTAAGTGACTTTAATGATGAGCGAAGATGCAATAATGCTGAATATGGGTAGCTGAGAAATTAAAATACTTTTGTATTAACCGACAACTGTAATGTTTTTCTAAAGGCTGAATACATGTGAGAAAATATCTCAAAGTAGAATGGGAAAATTGAGTTACTGGTTTTATTTTATTAAATCTTATGAGTGATTAAAAATTAATTTAATTTAAAAGTGAGGGGGGGAGGTATTAGTACAAGCGATATACTTTTTAAATATTCGATTTAATTTAGTAACCACAATGGGAGAGAGTACCACATTAAAATAAATACAGTATAAATTGAATTTTTAAAGTGAAAGTGTGTGTGTGTGTGTGGGGGGGGGGGGAAATAGAAAAGAAACATATATAACAGGATAACTGTTATAGCATGTAAATAAACTCTTAATTGAAAGGAAATATTATTATTCTTTGTGCTGTTTTTACAATTGGCAACAATTTAAAATATGAAAAGATATCTCTTGAAATTATGAAAATTTGAATTTTTTTTTTTTCTTTTTAACCATTTGGAAAAATGGTTATTGTCCTCGTCAGGGCAGGAAATCAAAAGCATATCTGAAGGTTTTTATTGGTTTAATCTGCAATTTATTCGTTTTCTGATTGGTCTATACAGTAATATGTATTTCCCTTTACTTTCAACAGAGATGGATACCTTCTGTTGCCACTATGACAAAAAAGTAATAAAAACTACAAAAAAAAAATTAATAACTCAGAAACAAATTGAGATACAGCTTTCAAACTAATTGCATTTAAAAGTACATTTTTTTCTTTATACGACGATATAAAAAGTAATATTGTGGTATGTTTAGAAGTTTAAGAAATAAATTTCATTTAAAATTGGCCATCGGATTTCTTGACGATGGAAAAGCCTTTTCCCGAACAGCCAATGAAATGCTTGGATAATACTTAAGTTTCAGGTGGATAATATGTACGAGTCACAGGCGATTTTTCTCGCTTGCATCTTTTACGTGTAATAACACTATTAATGTTTAATTCATGGCGTACGTAATGTATGATCAACTCCGTGCTATTTTTTATGTCTTAAATTTTAGTCTTTGAAAAAATCATTTTCCAAATGGTTGTTGTAATCTGTTAAATTGCATTTTTTTTTTTTTTTTTTTTTTTTTGCCTTAAAAAATTAATCAAATTAAAAAAATAGATACAGTCTGCACACCACAAGTTTGTAATGTATATCCTTAGAAAAAATTATTAAATTCCTGCATATAGTTTTTGCTCCTATAAAACTTTTTTAATGGAACGGTGTTAACCAACTTTAACATTAAATATCTCTTTAAATAATTCTTCGATTTAAAAACTGTCTGCTTCAGCATGTCTATCAAACATTTCTCTATAATATTACCAATTTTCATATTTTTATATGCAGTAGTTCTCTTAATAATAGAAAAGAAATACCTGTGGTCACAAAAAATTCATTTACTGAGGTGGTGACAGCGTTAGATACTTTTTTTTAGAATAGAGAGAAATAAAAAATATATTTGTGTTTCACATTATTAAGAGAATAGGCCAGTCACTTTTGAAAATATCAGGCAATCAACTTATACAGTAATAACTTTTCAGAACACTGATTATATTTTCATGATAATTATTTTTAAAATATAGAATATGTACGTCGTGACCAACTTTTGATAATAAACATTAGTAACCATGAAATATACAGGGAAATAGAAAAATAATATTAGTAGGTTCCATTATTTTTAGAAAACAGGAAAGATTTCACCCATACTGCTTTTTTATGAATCTCAAGTACTCCACTCATCCCAATATATCGTTGGCAGAAATTCCAGAATATTATTTGCAGAAATTATAAGACATTTTTGCAGAATTTTAAAAATATTAATTCATAAATCTATGCACTATGAAATAAATAAATATATCTATATTTCTTGATTATACTTCAGACGTTAAAAATTTTGGCTATTAAATAGGCAGTAAAAATTATCAGATGAAATTTAAATAAACTTCAGATATTTTTAAGATAAAAAGCTCTTATATGCAAATGTATAGGCTTCATTTTTACGAAATTCCTTTTCAAATTTTTGATATGGTGTGCATGAAATCACTATCAATTCAAGTGTAGCTTTTAAATGTAACATTTGTTTTATGAGAAGCTGTATACATATTAAGATATACAATTTAATTTTTAGATGTTTTCTTTTTCCTATAATTTATATTTTTAAAATGTTGCCACCTTCTAAGAAGAGAACAAATTTTCATGTCTTTCTGGCAATGTCACGAATTAATTTTCAAACACAAATTATGAAATCAGTGTGCATTATTACTAAATTCAGAATCAAATAGGGTTTTTCATTTTTTTTAATGCATATATTATAGCTTAAATTATAAAAAATTGTTAGCTCATAGCGATCTTTTCTGGGCAATTGCATTTTGCAAAAAGATTCAAAAACCAAATTTTACAGCATTTTCTAAAGAGTCCTTTGTTTTTATCAAAAAACTGAAAATACTCTGATTTTTTTTTTTTTCTTTCCTGCAGCAGTATTTTCCAATTTTATGTATCTATCATGAGTATATCCGAAAGTTTACAGTTTGGATTTAAGAATAGACTTATATGAGATTTTTAATTGTCATTTTCAAAAAATATTATCTTTATTTAACATTTTTTCTCCCTCACACTTGGTTCTCTAAAGTAGCATGTATCTCCCCAAAAATTAAATGGCAAGACAGCAGGTTAAGAGGTGAAAGTCACAATTCTTAAATTTAAGTATCTCAGCAAATATTTCATATTGAATTTTACATGCAGACAGAACTTTTTTTTTTTTCTTAGAAAGTGGAAAAAATTTTCTAAGTACATGTTATTTGAAAAAAGTGTCAAACAGAAAATGTAATTTCACATATATATTTGTATGCATTTTCTTAAAAGCTGCACTTTATTTGAATACCTTTCGTAATTAGAAATATTTTTATATCAACCACAGTTGAAAAGATAATCGCCATAACCTCTATTTTGAATTGCCAGATACTTCAATGTTCTCTTAACAGTTATTACAGTGTAATAGTGCTTTATAATAGAATTTCTAATGGAACTTACAGTCATTTTGAAACAACTCATCATACTTACTTCAAACTGGAAACTAAAATATTTATTTCACCAAAGAACAATTGACTACAAATTGTAAATGTTATTTCTTACAAAAATAAAAACTTATAACGAAATGATATGAATAGTAACAGAAAATTGAGTTAAATGCACAGGTATCCCAATGTTTTCAATGTCTTTTTAAATAACTAATAAATCTTGAAATATATTAAAAAGTACATGCGATAAAAAAATGAAATTTGTCTCTTTGAAGAAAGTTCATGAAAAGGAATTCCATGTTTGTTTTTATTTTTCTTCCACTTGCAAGTGCAGTATAAAACACAGCAATGTGCAAAAAAATAAATAAGCAACCATAATTTTTTTTTAAGTTAAACCTAAGAAGACACAAAAACTCAAGGCAAAGATAATTAAATTTCCCTTCAAACATAGGGGATTCCACCAGGAATGTAGATGAGGTAGAGGTTTGAACGGGCTAGAATTTCAAGGCCAAGGCCCTGAACAAAAGCTATTTTGGCTCGGCCTAGCCCGATGTAAAAATTAAAAAGTTGGGCCCAAGCACAACCAAGCCGATTATATTTTCCCAGTTCACAGCCCGGCTCATACAAAAATCAGTGAAAACAGGCCTGGCCCATGCATAAATCAATTAAATCAGACCCAATCTGGCCCGACTCATAGATTTTTCTTAACATGCAATTAAGATTCTTTTAAAGAATACTGCATACATATTTATCGGATAATTTTTCAGTATATTTTAAAATTACTATATGTTCACAAGACAGAAAATACATGATAGCAACATTAATGATTACTTAGATTCTTAGACGTTTCAACATTCAAATAAGGATTCATAAAAAAATGAATGTAGTTTAAAGTAAAACAAAAAAAGGAGGATTAAAAACATCATAACTTTTAAAGCTGTATAATAAAAAAGTAGAGTTGTGAAAATATTTCTCTGCCATTTATTAAGGCTTTCCTTAAATCTAAAAGAGCTACTTTCTGACACATTTCTGAATTCATTTCTTTTCAGAAATGAATGTGATTGGCAGGTGTTCTTATTCTGAAACTGTGTAGTCGAAGGGCATTATCCGTTTTTTGATAAAGGCAATATATCTTTGAGACAATACTGACAAAGTTAGTGCTTTGATTCAAATTTTCGGAAGCGATAGCACGGGAAAGGGGAAAAACCTGCAGTCATGTGACAATAATCTCTTGTATATCGATAAGTAATTTATTTATGAAAAATGGAAAATGCTATTTGATTCCAAATCTCTTTGTTTATCAGCCTGGCTGGTGAAAAAAATTGTCCTAATTCTGCCGGCCCCTCCGGTTCGAAAATTTGCCTTCATTTTGCCAGACCGGGTTGGGTACGGGACAGGCCCTGGCAGACCTCTAAGAGGAGGATACACAGTGGTATTAACATATATTTTCTGCGTGTTTTTTAGAAACTTCTTATATTCTTCTTAGCTATGGTATACACTTTCTAATGCATGCTCTCTGCCAACAGTATATACACTTTGTAGTTTGTTTTGTTGTTTTGCTGTTGTTTTTTAGACTACAACACAGAGCACCATCTACATTTCATTAGAACTAACATCTGATTCCATGAGAAGAATGGTATTTCAGAGTTTTGTTATAGCAGTATAGGAGAAATTGAGTTTAGCCACACTTATATATAAATTAAGAGAAAAAGTTGAAATGAGCTTAAACTGACAATTTCATTCATGATGATACTGAAAAAAAAAAAAAAAAAGAAATCAAAGATATGTTAATAACAAAAACATTTTATGCTACACCTACAAGACCACAAATACTACTGTAACTTTTTTTTAATCAAACATTTATTTACTGCTTTACTGAAACATGTAATTTAACAGAAACAAATTTTCCTTGAAAAATTTTCATGAACAATAGAATGCATTCTGCATTTATATATACATATATGGATTAAATGAGAAAAATTTATTAATTAATTTGGTATTGATAGGTATAATGCAATACTGATACTATTAAATTGTATAAACAATCTTAATGCTATTCTAATGCAGCACATAATTAGTAAATTATCCCATTATGTCCACATACATAACAAACAAGGAATTATAAATTACAATGTAATGGTTGATTGATGCATACAAGAAAGCTAGATAACTATTTAAATTGGTCTCATTATAGATTGTATTTTTTTAGTTGATCATTTGACACGAGTAACATTTGGGAAAATAATAAAAAACAATTTGTGTTTGGGAGAACAAATTGGAGGAAGAGAGGTAATGTCTTTTATGAGCTTCAAAATGAAGTGTTTTAACACTCTTTTATTTAACTTGACTTGGTTCACGTATGTAATCATAGAACTTTGTAATCAATTTTTCACTGACGTAGCCTGATGTGCTAGAATATTATGTATACAGGTATAGTTCTGATGACAATACAACATTTTAATATTTTTAGAACTGTAAATTACTTTTAAGGCACTTTTGTCACTAGATGAGCACAGGTGATAGGTTGGCTAATATTCTTTATGGTTACAATTGCATGTATTACAAAAACAGTGGAGTTAATTACAGTAAATTCTGTCTAAGGCGGACTTTGTATAAGCCGGAAATCCGTCTACCGCGGAAAGTTTTCGAAGTCCCGGCGAACCCATAGAAAATTACATTAATTCATGCTGCATATGGCGGAATCTGTCTAACGCGGAAACGGAAAGGATTTTAAGGTCCCACCGAAACCAAAATTTCGCATAAGGCGGAGAAAAGGAATATTTTTAAAATGAAATGCATTTTGTTTATTAAACTTAAAAACTGATAAGTCAAATACTCAATGTCGAGCATGCTAGTTAAATTCCGCAACACTTTAGAAAAGTTAATTGAAAAGAAAAACTGTTTAAACTTTAAGGAATTTATGCTTATGCCATTTTTTCATATGCAAAATTGCATTTAAAAGTTAATATTTCTTGTAGAATGAACATTTATCAAACTATATATTTTCGAAAGTACAATATATTATACTTTAAGGTTGTGCTCAAATTCAAAGTTATAGCGTTCTGTCAAATTCTCAAAATTTATTGGGTTTTTTTTTCTGTGTGTGTGTGTAAATTTCCAATTTGCATGTATTACAGCAGTACTAAGAAATTTGAATAGCGTTCTCATTTATCTATAAAGACAAAAGATCTTTCCGAATTTCAGGTGTCAACCGATTTTCGAGTCAGGAAAATCAATAAAAGATCTTCATCTTCAAGGGATTTTTTTTTTTTTTTTTTTGGGGGGGGGGGGATTTTTTGTATAAGCCGGAATATTGTCTACCACGGAAAATTTTCTCAGTCCCAATCGATTCCGCCTTAGACAGAGTTTACTGTATATGCCAAAGCATGCTCCCTAAAATATGCCAACTGCCTGTGAAACTGCAGCAATGAAATATTTTAAACACTAAAATGTAGAAAATAAAATATAAATAAAAAATAAAGTGCAATAATTTATTTTAAAAAGATATTTTGTGAATTAATAGTTTACTATTAATTGAATTATGATTATAGACTGAGAAAACAATTTATAAATCCTGAATAGATACTTTAAATAATGAATTATTTTTCTTTCCTGTTGCCATATCTTAAAAAAGAAAGAGCAAAAATTTTGATATTTTTAATAAATTCATTCCCTTATGCTTTCTACCAAGCATGAGTCAAAGTGGATAATTTTCTATAATTGGGGTCCACAGTAAATCATAAGGGAAATTTTATGGAACAACATAATTTGAAGTCATGAAATTAGCCATGAATTAGCCAAGTTTGTAAAAGAGTGTTTTTTAGAAAAAACAATTTTTACTTTAAACTTTTTTTTGGGGGGTGGGGGATAATGATGGGGGGTATAGAACCTTTATTTCTTTAAGCAGGCATTTGTTATCTTTACACCTGATTTAAAGTTACAAATATTTCGTACAACACTAAAACTTTGTAAAGCAATTCAAGAAAAATGGCAACTCTTTCAACTAATTGCTTTTAAGCAACAGAGAGCATAAAGAACACAAAATTATGTAACAGTGGTAATGAAAAAGTAAAAAAATAACTATAATGCATATATATATTATGAATACTAAATGAGCTTTAAAAAAATATTGTGAATTAATACAAATATAGTAAACAAATAAGTATTAAATAAATGTTACACTTTGGTTGAGAAAATTTTTTAAACATTTAACATTTTTAAGAAATAATAGTAACAACACAGTTACAAAATTGGAAATGAAAAATGCTTTAAAAACACTTAAAAGTACTTTTAAATTAAAACAGCCTCTCTACAACAGAATTTGCATTATAATATAAACAACAACAACAAAGTCTACACTTCAAAATATTTTGAAATGGGATATATTTTGATCTTCATACTAACCGAGAAAATTACATCTTTTTACAAATTGTTTAAATGCAGATAAAAAAAAATAATAATAATAATAACTTCTTAAATATACCATAAAATTGTAGAAATCACAGAGCATTTTGAGAAATTAAAAATTTTTCATTAGGCAAAAGTACATGTTGCAACTATTGGAGTAGAAGCGAGATTTTTGGAAAACAGAAGATAAAGGTGGGGAAAGGGTGGAGGAATAGATGAAAGGGAACAGATATCAGGAAAATAGGAGATAAAGAGAAAACAGCAAATTAAAAAAGAACTGGTATACTAAGCATAAGGCAGAGAAGAATTTTTAAATGATATACCAAATACCAGAAAACAAAAAGAGAAAAATGAAAACAAATACATAAATAACAATGGTACAAAGAGACAAAGATAAAATATATTAATAAAGAAAGATGCAAACAATGACATTTCAACTGAACAAGAAAATTCAATTTAGCATATGTAGTTATTAATAGCCAAATTTTCAAGACTAATCTAACTCAGATATGAAATTGGCATTAAAGATAAGTTTTTATCGCATTACATAGTTTTCATTTGAAACCAAATTCAGAAACAGAATAAAAATTCTTTACATTACCACATCTTAAGGCTGCTCATCACTCAGTTCCCGAATTCTCCTTGGTAATGTTAAGTGTATGGGCATTTGATGCATTCTTATATTTAAAATATCTCCTCGGGAAATTAATATTTTTTACTGCTTTTTCTTTTGTGTGTATTCTTCTTAAAGATTCTCTCTTTTTTTTCTTAGTTCTCAAAATATTTCTAAAATCTATGCTTAATTTTAAATGAAGTGTTAAACTTTTGCTCATTCGTTTTTCATCATCATCATCAGCATGGGTTAGACTAAATCAGCCTGTTCTGGCTCCATTGATCAATCCATCGGAGCATAGGTCTACCTCGGTCATGGTAACCCCTGGGTCTGTAATTCAGATGCTTTTTCAGCAATCGGTCATTACTCATACGCTGTACATGATTCTTTCATTTATTCTGATAATCTACTATTTTGTGGTTGATGTTGTATATTTTTAAGTCTGAGCATATGGAACCATTAGTAAGCCTGTCCATTCTTTTGCATACCTTTGCACCCCCTCATTTGCTTTTAACACAGAAAATACTAAGCATAGATTTTAAAAATATTTTGACAGCTAAGAAAAAAAGAGACATCCTTTAAGAAGAGCAAATAGAAAACAGGAATTAAAAATATAAATATCCTGAGCAGATATTTAAATATGAGAATGATTCAACTGCCCATAGACTCAACATTACCAAGGGGAATTCAGAAACTGAACGACGAGTAGCCTTAATAAATACTTTAAATGTTTAATTTTACATAACATTGTAAATGTTTATTTAAAAAAGATCATAATTCAAAAATATTAATGAAATTTCAGTTTATAGTTGAACTGGAGAATAACACAATACCATCATGAATAATTCTTTATCAAGCACATAGTTAGATTCATGTAGTATATGAATTTCTATTAACTATTAAAAATCAAAATATCTGCACAAATTATATTATTTTGGATAAGTATCTTTGAGAAATAAATTTTAAAAAGTACAATTAAATATAGTAAAGAGATTACTCAAGAATAATTTATGTAAATCATTAATTTGTTCTTATTTTTGAAATTTTCTTTAAAAAAATTTTTAGAAAATGAATCTGGTAATTCTTTTTTCGACAGATAATTAAAATTAACATTATCACTTACCTTACTTCAAACACTAAATTCCCAATTTTGCAGAATATAAAACAAACAGAGGCTGCTTTATTTTTGCAGCATGATAATATTATGTTATTATTATTATTTTATCTTAAAGGGAAATGTAGAGCCTTTAAATCTTGAAAATTCTAATTGAAAACCTAGCAATGTATCTTAATTTTTGTGAACATGAATCTTTTGCTTTAATTATATTACATTAAACAAGTTTCGCTTAATCCCCTCTTTTAAAATCTAAGATATAACAACTATAAAAAATATAAATTGCCATAACCACATATTTGAATTATAATGCTATATAATTAGCAGAATAGTTGCATAAATAATATACAGCCAACTCACAAAATTCCACAACTCTGAAAGCAGCATAACATTCAAAATTTTAAAAAACGAAATTTTCAATTAAGATTCAGAAAGAAAAAAAATATCGCCACATATGATTGATTGGTTCTAAGCTTGGTACTTGTGCTGATGATGTGCCAGTCACTTAACATCTCACAGATGAAGAAATTATAAATGATATAATACAGTCTTCAGAGCACAAATCAGATACACTTCATAATTAAAAATCAGAAGAAAGAGGAGAAAATTTTGATGATGTTCATAAAGATTGTGATGCACATGCGAATTTCTAATTGCACAAACTTCAGCGATAAACAAAAACCACTGATTATTTGCAGGTTGCAAGAAAAGATTCTAAAATATAAAATGTATGCTCTTACAAATTACTACTGATAAAATGTTTAATAAATTTAAGACTTAATTTTTAACAATAAATATAATTTATCAAAATTATTCATTAAAATAAATAGTTTTTAATGGATTATTTGTATACTGATATATTGATTGCAATAGCATTTTATTTTTATAACATATAATTATTTCTTAATAATACATTTATTCTGATGAGATTTTAATTTTATACTTCTCACACACAGGCTTATTTTTCAGTTTTATACATAATATAAGAAGAACAGTACAAGACTAGAAACAAATGGTGACTTACATATAATTAATTTTGGAAACGGATAATCACTTCCCAGAATTTCCTTGCATATTTGGACAAGACTGCCCATTTAATTGATCAGAATGATCAATTTGTCTCAGAACTCTAAACAATGCAGCAGCTTCCCTTATGTGACTAAATTCTATACAGAAGGCTTGAACTTCAATAAATAAATCCTAAAATCATAGAAAAAAAATGTATTTCAAATTTATAAATAATGAATAAAGATACAGATTTAAAACTAAGATAACATATTTTAATAGCTGTGGTATGACAAATTTGGTTTAGAGTATTTAAGTTTTGTTACTTTAATGTTTGTGATAGATTTAATAATTCATTAAGTCAATGATATGATGATACTAAAGCTACTATTGGATTCACCAATTTTTCGAGCGACCAACTTTTCAGTCAACTTTTCCTCCAATTTTTTCGCATGCAAAGTGGAAAAAGGGTTGCAATTGTCATTACTAAAGTTGGAGGAAAAACCAGTACTACTGTTACCTGTTGTTACTATTTATCGCTCTTTCATTGGCACAAATAAACTTTCCAGAAACTTTGCGATCAGTTTTTCAGCTATCTCTTGATATGAAAATCTTTTCAAAGTTCTATTTATATACAAACTATGTTTTATGTCAAATATGTGTGTTTTTTCTTTTACGCTTTACATCAAAACTCTTTCTTGGTCATCATTCCATTTCAGCTTAATCGCAGTGTCAGCCATCTTGGTAGTTGGGAAATGAATGACGTTGAAAACTGCCTATCTCAGATTGGCTGCAATGTTGGAAGTTGGGTGAAAAGCCATGGCTAGCAGAGATTTTTTTAGAGCTGTGGATAAAAATTTGGAGATATTGCTGATTGCTATCACACTGGGTGTTGAGACGATTTCTCACAGAAAATCGGCTGAAATCATGAGTTGGCCCAAAAGTTGCTCGAAAAGTTGGTGAATCTGGTAGCAGCTTAAGGATGATTAATAAGTCGATGGCACAAATTTATCATTAAGATAAACATTAAAAGAATATTTTCTTTAAATTTTTAAGATAATGTGGTCCAAAGTTTCCAATCCCCCTTCTAAATGGATATATTACAGACTTTCCAGCAGGTCTGCCTTTGCATCAGCGAATAGAGGTATAAAAAAGCTGATGTGAGCAGGTAGGGGAAGAGAGAGACAGACATAACAGTAGGATGAAGAAGAAAAAGGATCCAGAAAAGAGATTGTTTGACAGAGCCCGGATAATGAATTCTAATATTATTAAGATGTTCCAATAATTTGTAAATAAGTTTAAATAAATATTAGTATTTTAATATAATCTTTAGTTAAACCAGAAGTACTTATTTCTCTTGTCATTTGATGATTGTGTCAGTGCTCCCCGGTAATATAACATTTACATGCTTTTATTTAACTTTGCTTGCTATCTGTCTGGGTCAAATGTTATTATTTTTTCCTCAGGGTAGAGGAGCCCCTTTGAATCTCTTCTTTCACAAATTTTTCAACATGTGAACATAAAAAGAACAACGTAACTAAAAAGTGTCTTTCCTGGGTTTTCAGAAGGGCAGAGTTCCACCCACTGACCTGATATGAATATTGTTCAGTTCCTTTATCCCTTACTGTTTAATTATTTTAAATCATTTGAAAGAATTTTTATTATTTCTTTCAAAATAATCAGAGAAAAAGAAAAATTATTTAATTAAATTTAAAGAACTAGGGAAAAGCAACTGCACTCCTCTTCCCTCCTTCTTGCAGGAATCCATAGTTTATGCATATATTGATTATTGCAAAATGCATAAAAAAAAAAGAAAAAAAAAGAAAGAAAAGAAAAAAAGAAATGCAACAGCAATAATACAAAGTATTTGTACATTAACTTTAATAATAATAAAAAAAATACATTAAAGGCAAAGAACTAAAAGAATTTTAAAATAATTATAATTTTTTTTTCACTTTTTTTAAGGCTCTTTTATAAGCTTTCAATATTTATCTGGAAAACCAAGGCTTGGCTGCAATTCATATTTTTAAAAAAATTCCATTACAATACATTAACTTAGTATGAACACCAATTATAGAAAATTTAATTAAATGACTTATTCTAAATTATTATTATTTTATTTTTATTCTTTTGAATTGGCGATCTTCAATAAATTATAAATTACAAATTGTATTCTCATTAAATAACTTTAATTTTATTTATTCCTCAATATTCCCTTGATGTTTCCAATATTTACATTAACTTTATTTCAATTTTAAAGGGCTTTGATTGTTTGTGGACTGTTTTTATTGTTTTTATAACAAGAACAGTCCACAAACTATCACAATTCTAGAGAATAAAAAGTACACTAATTTAATTAATTTTGTTTATTTAAATTAGATTTAAAAAGCACTTTAATTAAAGATAATGTTATCATGTAACATCTATTTTCAAAATGAATGCAGCATAATGTTTTTATAACAATAAGAACAGTCCACAAACTATCACAATTCTAAAGAAAAAACTACACTAATTTAATTAATTTTGTTTAATTAAATTAGATTTAAAAGCACTTTAATTAAAAATAATGTTATTATGTAACATCTATTTTCAAAATGAATGCAGCATAATGATTTTTTAATTTTAATCAAGAGATTTAAAAACATCATAAACACAGAATAGTAAAATTAGAATTGAAAGGAAACAAAATTATATGGACCTGTAAAAATTATCACTGGTTTAAATAAAATGCTAAATGGAGGAACATTATATCTATCTATTCTAAAAAACAGTAGCTACTGCTGCTGCCTTTATTGAATATATTGTGACCTTTCACTTTCTTGTAATATTCTGCAAAAACTATTGCATATAGAAACACGAAAACTGATAGTTTTATAGGGAAAATAGCAGGCTGAGCCCGCTGCGCTGGTCCATTTTTCAAATAAATCTGCAATCAAACGAAATGGAGAATTCGACCCTGTATTTTAAATTAATATGGACCTTCACCTGGAAAGTCCTTCCGCATTTTCTGAATACGCATTGGACACCATTGAGCTTTTATATTATCTGCTGTGTTAGAGGAAATTCGGGAAATTCAGAAGCAACTTTTTAGTACATCATGCAGAGTTTGGGAAGGAAATGCGGCCATTACGATCATCAGAAATTAAAATTTTCTCTAATCACCAAACTACTAAAAAAGAGAGAATTACAATGATTGCACAGATTGACCATTTAACTTAAAGAATGTTCGGGTTATTCATTTTCGTTTGTTAGTTCTTTTACTCCGGGCTTCTCAGCTTGGTGCTATGTGTGGATCTGCACGGAAATAAAGATTTAATTAATAAAGCCCCAGCTAAAATGTTTGGTTAAACTGACCAAATGTTGGTTCGACTAATCAAATGATTTTGTTCGTTCAATAAAATTTTATTGAACTAACAAAATGATTTTGTCAGTTCAACAAAAAATATTTAGATGGAGCAAAATTTGGTTGGTGCAACTATTTTTTTGCTGTTTTAAGAAAATCGTTCTTTCTGTGTGGTAACATAAATACAATCTCTCTCTACCTTACATTATATTTGGTAATATACGTCTTCTTTTAGCAGGTTTTCTACAGTTTCTTATCTTCGGATTCCAGTAGAGTAAATACAGTCAAAACAGTATTTAACTTTTATATTTTAAAAAATGTGAATCATGTAAAAGTGGATATTTAAAGCTGAGTTGTGTGAATAAAATTAAAACAATGTCATTTTAACTGCCGTTTCTTTTTATATACCAGCTTTAATCATGCAACTATTAACCTAAGAAAATAACCTCGATAACTGATTCAAATAGAAAAGTAAACCTCTAGTTTTCATTCAATAAAATCTTCCCAATCATCTGTAATCAGATCGACAACCAAGTTTGATGTGAAACGTTAGAAATGTTCATAACGGTATGGCTACAAATGTGCCAGAGTTAACTACAAAACAGTGTTAATTACGCGCCAAACTACATTCCATTAAATAATGTCAAATTGCTGTTCATTGAATTTTAGATCTTTCACTATCAAAACTCTTTGCAAACGATAAATAAAGTTAGTTATGCAAAATTTTCAGTAATGATCTTTTTGGCAAACCGAAGATTTTTTTTGCATTTCTCTCACGAAATAAGACGGAGAAATAAACATACTTGTTATTTTCAAGACGTCATTATTCATCAGTCTGTTGCCTAAATAAAACTAAAAATGTTAATTTGTGACTACGGTCAGCTGCTCGGGCTGTGCATCAGCCAAAATTGCTTTATAATGATTGAAATTTTATTTGAATCTGAGGTACTTTTTTTTAAACCTAGGCTAAATGAACAGATATTGTTCCATTAGCCACCTTTGGCATTTGAATTTTTTTTTTTTTTTTTTTTTTTTTTTTTTTTTGTACATTCAAAGTGATGCTTTTTTAGTGGCAGTAAAATAACTGCAGATGAAAAATATATAACAGTAAATATTCTTTTATCCGTTTGATCCATAATAAAAAAAACATAAATTTACTAATCGCTAAGTACAAATTTCGCGTAATTTTCTGAAATCGGATTTACTGTCGACGATTCCTTTCAAATATAAACAAATCTTCCAACATTATACAGTAAATTCGCCAATTGTAGGATGGTTGATTATGGAAGATTCATCCAATATCTTTTAATAACATTTTTAAAAGAGGGGAGGATATGGGGAAAAAAATGACGAATTAAATGGAATATCGATAAGCAGTGGCGGCTCGTGCCAATCTTCACTGGTGGGGCCCGGTCCTCATAACATATTGTAAATTTTTATGTATTAATATTTGTTGTTTAAACATGAAAACAAATTATTTAAAACTAACTATTATTTAAAACTTTTATTTCTTACTTTTGTAAAAAAAAAAAAAAAAATTAATTATTTTTTCAAGTAATCAACGTTAATTTCAAATTTATCAAATTAATTACAATTTTTAACATACCATTAATTGCCATTATTAACATTGAACATACTTTGATCAATCATTATTTAATTAAAAAACAAATATACAAAATAATAATAATAATAATAATAATAATAATAATAATAATAGTAATAATAATAACAATCTCACAACGTTACAGAAAAAAAATATAAACTTTACTTGCAAACATTGAAACTGTTCAGAAATTAAAATTTAGTACATTATTTAAATAAAAGTTTGGTATGTTTTTAGATGCGCAAATCTTTCACTAACTTTAAATTTAATTACCATTATTCACATTAAACTTACTCTGGTCAAACATTATTAAATTAAAAAACAAATTCACAAATCAAACAAAAAATAATTATCTCATAATTTAATAGAAAAAAATACATATTTTTCTTGAAGAGATTTAATCCATTCACAAATTAAAATTTAATGCATTATTTAAATAGAAATTAGGCACGTCGATTTTTTCGACTAGCAAATCTTTCACTTACTTTAACATCAAATTTTGATATTGTACTAATAAAATCTTTGTGGACTGAAAGAACAGCAAGAGTGTGCTTAATCGTTCCTGTCCCATAGAGTTTTTCAAAAATGTTTTAAAATTTTCTCTCATTCGCTCTTGAACTCCAGTATGACACCCGCTCACAACAGCGCATCGTCATATGCTTGCGCAACAAGCTTATCTTTTAAATAAAACTTTTCTAAATTTTGAGTTAAGTAGTTAAGTAGTTAACCAGTAAGTCCCTCTGCTGTTTTATCATAGACATCAATAAATTGAACAAACCTTTTCAAGGGTTTGTTGTTTTTTATATATCGTAAAATGATAACAAATTGCGAAGTGCAGCTTACATCAATATAGTTTCGTCAGCTTGTAAATCTACAAAATTAGAAGCAGAAATCTCATTTTTAACTTCATGCATATACGTTTCATATATACAATCCAACAGCTCATATTGTATAGTTTTTTAAGTATTTTTAGATACTGTAGCATTGTTTAAATGGTCTTCCAATATAGTGTCCAGTTTTGAGGCGTATGTGACCAATTCTAAAAACATACCTCGGTTTACGATTTAGCACATACCTGTTCTTCTCAACCATTTCAATTATGTTTTTGTAATGAAATCCTGTAACCTTCATCCAACTGCACTACAATATTGACAGTTCCGAAGGTTTTATGCCCCACCAGTGGCTGAGAGGTTCTGCTCTCGAATCTGGTAGACGGGAGGTGCTGGGTTCGATCCCAATCGCGCCCGTCGGCCTAATCGTTTGGAGTTTTCGTGGTTTTCTTCGAACCTTGGATTTCCAAGCGTTAATACGGGTTAGGTTCCCTTAGAAAGACCCCCACGAAGGGCACTCCCCCCCCCCCTGGGCCTATATCCCCCGTGCAGATAATTGGCCGTCATAAATACAACCATACAACCAACTGAAGGTTTTATAGTTAAAAGCATTATTTAAATGAGTAGTATTCATTTCATATTTTTTTTTACTCTTTCAGAAAAATGCTTCAAATCGTTACAGCCGGCCATACTCCATAATTTCATCCCTCCAAACAATAAAAAATAAAAACAGAACAATGCTTTTTTTTTTTTCTTCACTTGCTGAAATACACAGAAATTTTTGATACCACTGTGTAGAGAAATAGCGTAGTTTTCCCCCATCTTTTCGTTGCATTTCAAAATTCTTCGGTTGATAAGGTCCCAGGCGTTTAATTTCAAGTTTTTCTTCCAAATTCATTGTTGAAAAGGGCATAATAAATCATCTACAGAATTCATTTTTTTATTTCAAGAATTTAAGGGTGTGTTCGAAAAAATATTTTTCCACTCTCAACAGCTCGAAATTTTCTGGGACACTTTCAGACTCATTTTTAAAAGTAAAAACATGAAACTTGCTGAGATGATTTTTGAAGTGATGTTTAAGAGGCCGTGTGGTTTAATTTTTCGCTCAATTCAATAGAATTTGATTTTAAAACAATTATTTTCTCATTAGGACCCCTTTTTTCATCCCCAGATCTCCCGCTTCAGAAAATTCGGTTCAAAACTCCCACTTTGATAGCATTTTTTTTGCAATATTTTCTGCATTTTTCAAAAAATCGACAAGCACGTCCCATTATGTAGTTTCTAAATAAGAGAATTTGCCAGTTTGATGCGTTTGAGAGTAAAAATGAATTTAAAAATAAATCAGAAAATAAGCAGTTTGGATTGGAATACACCTTAACAATAACATGTGTCTCCGTTTAAAGAGAGTACAGAGTACTTAAAGATCGCGTAATTCAACGAATAAGCAGCAATAGTAATACAAATGTCGACGAATATTTTTGAGAATCCCCGTATAACAAACTTTGGATCAAGGGCACTCTCGCCCAGTGCCCCCCATTGCAAAAAAAATGCGGAAGATTTAGCTCTAAAAGAGCAGTACATCGCCAAAATTGAATGACACGTGAGGGAGGGAAATACTCATTATCACGCCAAATGGGCACAAATGTCTTGTGCCCCGATACAGTAACCTTGGTGTTCAGAAGTAAGTAGTGGCCAGTAAAGTGATTTATTGCCTCTGAGAAAGAAATAGATGCTGAGAGTCGATAACGGATGAGTGGGCACGATGTAAGAAGGAGTTTCTTTGCAATATATTTTTAGTAAACAGTTCTTTTTTTTTAAGTTTTAAATTAAAAATATGAATCAAAATTTTTTAAATGAACAGAAAATTCTAGTGGGGCCTGGCCCCAGTGGCCCCAATGGACCGGCCGCCCCTGTCGATAAGTGATTTTTATTGCAGCAGAAAGCAATTTTTATTGCAAAATGTTTTTTTCGTGATAGTAATAACGCATAATTGCTTACATTTTCTTAAGAATAATCTTTACTACTTAACATTGCAAGTATTGAACGTTTCTATAAGGAAAATTGGAGATGTTTTTTATTAAAAAAAGTGTGGAAAATATTAGCTAATCTGGCTTCGATGTTATAAAAGTCACAAATTTGGGGAAAACAAACCGACATGTTTTCGCAGTAAAGTATGGTGAGAAAATTTTTTAATGTCTGAAATTAAATTATTTTACAATATGTATATGCATGTGTGGGAAACATTTATACTAAAATTAAAATATTTGACTCCATTTTAAAAATATTAATTGCTATTTATATATTGTACATTTGAATTTTAAAAAATACTCTAAAAATTCTTTCGTACACTTGCAAAATCACCTTTATTGAAAACATCGCTTGAACCTATGTCACACTTACGTCTTTTTGGCTTAAAATCAAATAGTTTGGCAACAAAAATGAATTCATAATCATAAATAAATATATAACAAGTAAATCATAAGTATCATCATTTTTACAATTACATCTGCTGGTTTCGTCTGCAAGTCACATGAGGGAGAAGTTAGAAATAAAAAAAAAAAAATCAAAAACAAAATTGTTACTCACAAGGAAGGTCTCCTTAAAGAGCATATTCAAATTATTTTGATTAAAAAAATGCTTATAAAACTACTCATGTATGTAGCAAAACATCGGTCAAATTTGGCGGCAAAATCTCAGTAAAAATCTGAAAAAAGAAAAAATAAATATATTCGAGTATTTGGCGCAAAAAAGACAAATGTTCCACACTATTTGGCTAGCCAACACATTTCCTTCCCAAATGCATGATATTTAAATTCACCTAAAACTCAATGAATTTAAACCTAAACGAAGGATTAGCGTATTATTTTTTTATCTGTAAGCGTATATAATATATACAAATTGCGTGTTGCAGTAGTTATTTAATTTTACGTGGCTTCACCGGCTGGAAAAGTTTTAAGGGTACTATTTGATTATCCTGTCGACCAATTTCACCAAATTTTATAAATTGACAAACTACTCGCCAAATTATACAAATTGACAAAATTTTTATTTTAAACAACAAAGGAATAAATAAATTTGTAAACATTAATAAAATTAAAAATAGAAATCAAATTAAAAATCACTTGATGACGCAACAAACACGTGTAACGTCTTTAATGTCAAGTGAATGTAAAATCTACGATCAGCCATTATTGGCATTTAATCGTATAGTTTGGCGATAGTTTTTTTGTCGATGGGATAATCAAGTAGTACCATTTTAAGTTTGTTTTAAATGTAGCTGGCTATTTAAAAATGCCATAATTAAACATTTTTATATTAAGTAGTTGTAACCATGGCAACGACAGAATCGGACATTAATTTTGAGTTTGGAACAAATTGAATAAACTTAAATTTTGTTTTAAACCGTATAATTATCATAGTAAAATTTTAATATATACACATATAAAGGTATATGACAAAACTATAGTAATAAAAATGTATTTATTTAAGTTAAACTTAATCTAACTAACTTTGTATGAAGAGTAGAAAAAGGTTTTACTTAAAAATTATTTATCCTAAAAAAAGTATCATTCAAAATTTTATTGTGTCGCCAACCAGCATTAAATCACCAAAAAACGTAAATTTTCATTATTTTTTTAGGAACGCTACATCAAGCTTCTGCCGATTTTTTTTATAAATATATTATATGTCATGAGAAGAATATTGTATACATTCCTCATGAGAAGATATTTTTTCAAATATTTCTGAACATGCGCTTATGGAAACTTCCTTGATATCATTCTATCAATTTTTCAGATGCGTTTTACTTAACCTGACACAAAAGATAAATAGCCAAATCTTATTTCAATTGCAATATTTTAACTGAGTAATTTTTAAACATTACGAATATTCCCTTTCATGTTTAAATTAAATATTTTCGTTTTTTAATGTTATCACTCATTAAAACGGATTTTTTCTTCTTTTTTTCTTTTAAATAAAATTATTAACAGTTTTTTCTTTTATTTTTCGAGGTGTAATAGCCATTTCATTTCATCAACAATAAATTTCGCTTTATCTTACAAAATAACAGAACTTTCCATCATAATTCTATCACCAATCTACGTAGAACGATGTGTTATAGCTTAAAACCTTCCCTGAAACGATACCTATCTAACAGTATAAGTTCCGTCAGAATCCATGCAGTAGAACTCGAAATATAGATGTTCGGAACGAAATTTCCATTTGGATTTTATATATATACTAGAAAGGTAGCCCGTCAAAAATGACGGAAATTTAGATATAATGATATATACAACTCATGTGCAAGAATATGAGTTTTCTCGCTTGTTCCGCAGTAATAGATGAAAATAACACATTTTAAGAACGAAACACATTTATGAAAAACTGTGTACAGTAGAAGACCACTAATCTGCACAGTTTGGTTCCAAGTGTTATGCAGATTTGAGGCTTTTTGCGGTCATGTCTATTCAATCTTTGTTTACATTTTTTTAAATTCATATATTGGACAATTTAGATTGTTGAGCCTTAAAAATAAGTAAATAACACACTTAAAGTAAGGTTAAAAACTATTAAATTATCGTATACGATTTCATGAAATGGTATTATATGTGTGTGCTTCACGATCTTGGTTACAAAGTTGGCGAAATTGGCTGCAACTTGTCATAATCCTAATAGTGTGGGCCGATATAACAAAAAAGTAACCAGTTTTTAGTAAAATTTCTAATATAAAGTTGCTTTCAAAAATTTGTGTAAAATTGCAGGCCGTTCTCGTGTTATGTCCGTCCTAGGAATAATATTTCTAACACTGAAGATTTTCCATGTATATATGGAATTTAGAAAAGCTTCTCCAAAAGAAAGGTCCTGAAATGACATTGTAATTCCTCTAACTTCAAAGTTTAATCGGGACCTGATGTTGAGTACTGAAATCTAATAAATACAGTTATTTTGAACATTACAACAGAATTAAACAGTTAAACTTATTTAACTTAAACTCGCTGTTACTTCCCGATGTTATTTTTTAGTATTAAGAAAGAAAATTATTTAAAATTTTCAAATCATGCATTTATGATTTTTTTCCGTCTTTAATAACTAAATAATGAAAAAATAGGCTTTTGTTCTGAGCTCATAAATATGACAATAAAATAATGTAACTAAGAGACATTGCAAAATTAAATCTTTGTGATTACAAACCATAAACAAACGATACCGCCACTATTTTACCTACTATGACGTCATTAGAATATTGCCCATTGATTGTTTGAGAACTTACTTTGTGAATGATTACCTCAATGATTTAATATTTTTGACGTTTCACGATGAATGAATCACTTGTGTTTGTTTAGGTTTATGGAATGAGATATTAAGCTGTGAAACTAATTTCAATTGAAGTTATCCAAGGATATATGTATTTTTAATCGAAATTAAAAACAATGCTTTGATCTCGAAATAAAAAGTTTTAGTTTGTATAATTTGTTATTTCTGTTAATTATTTATTTAAGTACTTTTCCATTATAGCGCATTTTTAAGAAAAGCTTGGCGCGATTCGGGCATCAGAAAGTGAGATATGTTGCGAAAATATATAAACAGCTATGAAAACAAATCTTATGAACTTTTATCTTTGTTTATATATGCACTTATATGCATAAAAAATCGTTTCTAAATATATTTTTTTTTTTATATACAAATTACGGCACAGATTTCAGATATGAACCGGGGTACCTAACTGGCGTTATTTTGCCTACTATGATAACCCGACTATTTTTTTTATTTATTAATAAATTGTTTATTTACTTTTATTTTTTGTTTTTTAATTATATAAACTGCTTTGGGCACAGATGTCATATTCGCGAGATATTGGCGCAATTTGTTTCGGTTGGTAATTTGGCGAAAACATCAACAGCATAAACAACATAATCCGGGTTACCACATCAAGCAAAATAACGACACTTTGGCGCCAGTTAAGTACCCGTTGCGTATATGACATTGGCGTCAGAAAAAAATTGCACCAATATGGGGCGAATATGAAATCTGTGCCCTGCTTTGTTCTATAGTTATTATTCAAACTTTTATTTATTTATAGTTATTTCCTTTTCAAAATGATAGCAAATAACTGAAAAATATATAAGTAACTGGTATTCGAAAGCGAGATTTCTGCCAAATTGGCGTCATAGAAAAATCACGGCAACCCCCATGCGTATTCTGTGCAAAAATTACTTCTGTTTCTTTATAAAAATGGGTAAATACCTTTTTTTTATATTAAATTGTCGGCACAGATGTCATATACGCCCATGTTGGCGCGATTTTTTTTTTTGACGTCGATGTCATATACGCACCTGCTACTTAAGTGGCGCCAAAGTGTCGTTATTTTGCTTGTAATGGTAACCCGAATGTTGTTTATACTGTTGATGTTTTCGCGAAATTGGCGTCTGAAATAAATCGCGCCAATATGGGGCATGACATCTGTGCCAAATTGTATACATATGGAAAAAATTGCTTGTGAGTATGAAGCAGTAAATAGGTTGCCAGAAAATACATTGGCGAACTTCTTTCTCGCCAAGAAACTTTTCTCCGAAGTATTGTACATAAGCAATGATTGTTAGAAATGCATTTTTAATTATGATATGCGCTTTTATGTTTCACTATATTTATGCATACTATACTGTGTCTATAAATGCTACAGTTCATATGCAGGGCTACACAAAAGATTTCGTAAGGGTTACTGAGTATGAGAAGCTTAAAGGTGGTTTTTAAAGGAGTTATGCAGTTTTACGCTGAACTGCATTTAGTTTCCTAAGAAATGTTTGTGGAATATAGATAAAATGATATACAGGGTCACACAAAGAATTTGATACATAACCGTCTATGGATGATAATATCTGGAAATGGGATTTCAGTAGTTTTAAGAGTAGTTTAAATTAAATTTTAGCTAAATAGTGGCATGTAATAACGGTACTATTGGCTATAGACGGTAACTGCTGAAATCAATTTTTAAGTTTTTTATGCGTTTTCTAAAATGTTTACTTAGTTATCTTGGTACTTCTTAGTTATCCCATCGACCAAATTACTGTCGCCAAATTGTAAGATTAATTGCCAATAATGGTTGCCATTAATTAATTAATTAAATGCCAATAATGGCCAATAAAACCATTAATTCGACGTTTTATTTGTGTTTTTATTAATGTTTTATTATTGATTTGACAATTTATATAGTTTGGCGAAATTGGTCGACGGGATATCTAAGAAGTAACGTTATCTTATTTACCTTATTTCCCTAAATAACGAAGTTTTGTTAAAGCATTCAGGATGTGTTGAAAAGAGTTTCAGATTCTATGCTTAACGCATGATTTTTCTTTCTTCTTTAGTCTTATTTTGCATTTATTTTATTCTTAAATTTTTAGTCTTATACTGCTTTACAGAAACTTTGGCACAGTTGTCATATACGATATCATATATTGGCACGAATTTTTTTCTGACGCCAATTTGGCGAAAACATCAACAGCATAAACAACAACATCCGGATTACCATATCAAGCAAAATTACGACACTTTGGCGCCAGTTAAGTACCCGTTGTGTATATGACATTGGCGTCAGAAAAAAAAATCGCGCCAATATGGGGCGTATATGACATCTGTGCCCTCATCTTGCATATAGTACAAACTATAACACGGATAGCGCAAAATAATAGACAGTTTGGTACTTTTCCAGGTACAGATGTCATATTCGCCCCATATTGGCGCGATTTTTTTCTGTCGCCAATATCATATAGGCAACAGGTACTTAACTTGCGCCAAAGTGTCGTTATTTTGCTTGATGTGGTAACCCCGATTATGTTGTTTATGCTGTTGATGTTTTCGCCAAATTGGCAACCGAAAAAAATCACGCCAATATGGGGCGAATATGACATCTGTACCCTTTTCCACTGTAGGGGCTTTGGCATTTTCTTTTTTTTAAAGCTTGGTGTAATTTGGGCATCAGAAAGTGAGATTTGGGTACTTTTCCGTTATGCGGACAGATTGTCGCCAAGCGTAATAGTTGGCACAAAATCGTGAATTGAAGCATTTGAAAAATAAAAGAAAACCCTTGTCGATACTAAAGTGAGCATTTAAAAAATATAACAATTTAAAATTCCAGACTTTTACGAACTATTTCATCAAATCACAAATATATACTTAAAATAAGTGAACAAATAACTGCTATAAAATAAAGCAATAAAATAAAACTCATATTAAACTGCTGGCATAAAATTACAAATATCTTTTAGCATTTTGAAATAATTGGCGCATTAGCATACATTTTGACATGGTGTCCGTATAACGGAAAAATATCGAGATTTGTTGTCAAATGATATAAACAGCTATGAAAACAAACTTGATGAGCGTTTTTGTTTGTTTTATATGTATATTATTGATGTTTTTATGTACAAATTACATCTGTTTCTGTTTAAAATTAGAGAAACGGCTTTTTTATGTTAAATAAATCGTATAAATATCGATAAAAATGCGTGTGTATATAAAATGAAACAGTGAATAGGTTCCCGGAAAATATGTTACAAATTTCGTTTTTCGCCAAGGCACCTATACTGGAAAAGTACCTAAAGCACATTAAAATCGCGCAGTTAGGAGCTCACACAGTACACCGTTGTCTATTGGCGGTTATTTTATTAGTAGCATCGGGAGGAAGATGTAAAGATGTACTTTAAATTCTCACCCATAGATTTCGAAAAAATATCTTAAAAGAGTGGAGTTTAAATTAAATTTCGGTGACCTCCATTATGGAAGATTAATGGTTTTAAATGGGAATTTCGCCAAATTAGCCAGTTATCGCCAAGTTGGCTAATATTTGGCGCTACTGTGGTAACCCTGCATTAATATTTTTCAACAATTACTCATTTCAATGAGGCGGTCCTACCGGAATAGTGAGAGACACACAGAGACTTGGATTTTATATAAATAGATAATAGATGTAGGATAAATAACAGTTTTTAAACAGAAGAATTATTACCTTTCATTTTTAAATCAATCAAGATAGTTCAGTTAGAATGTGTTCCACTGAATCAAAAACTATGCACAACAATTTAACTTAACCATCTTTTCGAGCATACTAGGGGGCTCTGCCCCCTACGAGCTACGCTCGCCAACTCCCGCTCGGGCACTGCAAACTCTAAAAGAAGGCTAATTTGATCGGCTTTGAAAAAATTTCGGGAGAATGAATTATAATTAAAATAACAGTGGCGATCTTCCTGCTAACGGGTTGTTTTTGTCTTTGATTAAATCAGATCAGTGAAAAAAGTAAAAATTAAGCTAATAACTATAAAATGAATTAAGTAAACAGAGTCTTTGTCTCTCGGTATTTTTATAAGTTTTTTTAAATAAGACGTTTTAAATGTATTGTTTTAAATCTAACATAATTTTAACCAAAGTTTTCTTTCTCGTTTTAATAATCACGTGAAAATACTTTTGTTGTTAGAAAGGAAATATTATTTGCGCTATCTTAGAATTCTCAACAATAGTTTAAAAAGATTATCTCAACATATGAAATAAATGTCTTGCACAAATATATTTTTAAATTTAAACTGTTTGGCAATATTATGAATTGGCAATTTTAAATATGACGTAATTTCCTCCATGTACACTTTTAACACATATTAATGAATTTATTATTTTACAATTTTCTTTCTCTTTTAAAATTCAAGTGTAAACATAGTTTTTAATGACGTAATTATCAATTTTCTGCTTTTAATATGTAAGCATTTAATTATCATTTGAAAGTTTTTTCTGTTTATAATAAGTCACGTTTTAATGAATTTTTAATTTGAAGGAAATATTATTCTTTGTGCTTATTTTAAATTTGGCAACAATTTAAAATACTACCCTTTTCTAAAAGTTGTAAAAAATACATCTCGAAATGCTGAAAATTTGAATTTAAAATAGAAATAAAACCTCAAAAAATGAGTCAAATTAAAAAAATAAATGCAGTCTGCACATCAGGAAATTCTAATGTATAAAATGATGTAACAGGGTTCATACTCATTTTCCAAGAAAAAATCCCCTGAGAATCCCCTGATGTATTTTCAAGGATGCATAATTTTTCCATGTCAACAATTAATGACATTTTTTAAACCAGTATCACGACCCCTCGCCCCCTTCTCTTTAAAAAAAAAAATACAAACTAGATAATCTATACATACATAAAAATACAGTTTACATATCACCTATATAAACAATATGAATAGAACTTTAAAGGAAAAACATTAATTTGTGTATAACAGAGATGAAGTCTGCAAGCCTTGTGGGGCTCTCCTTAAAAAACTTGGTAGATTGCTGTAAGAATTTAATTTCCACTTAGGGATTTTATTAGCTTTTTGAAAAGCATTATGAATAATATGAAGGCTCAAGTGTCTCTATCAATTTTAAAATGTCCTTTATTTTTCTTAAGTTCTTCTTTAACAGTTTTCAAACCTCACGATGTTAGAAGGCATGTCTAGTGACTGAATGGATGGATGTCGCCAGACGTTAGTAGTACAGATTAAATATAACATATGTTATATCTAAACTGTAAGATGGAGTGACTAATTTCCAATTCTACATATTACGATGTTAGAAAAAACGTCTTAGTTTGATTTCATTAAGACTACACAAAACACGCAAACAGCAGCAATTGCCCTCAATTTCCCAGAGTAACCAATCATTTTGCCAGGTTTGGAGAATTTTTTGCAATATCCCCTGAGATTCCCCGGATTTTTTAGGGCCAAAATTTATCCCCTGATTATCCCAGGAATCCCATAATCCCCTGATGAGTATGAACCCTGTGTAAAAATGATTAAATTCACATGTATAGTTTTTGCTCCTATAAAACTTTTTTAATGGAACGATTTTGACTAACTTTAACATTAAATATATCTTAAAATATTTCTTTGATTTGAAAACTGTCTGCATCAGCGTGTTTATCAAATATTTCTCTATAACACCACCGATTTTCATATTTTTGTACCCAATTTTTTTCTTAATATTAACGAAGAAAGACCTCCGGTCACAAAAAATTCAAAACCTGCGGCGGCGGCAGCAGTGACAGCGTTAGTTACTTTTTTTTAGAATAGAGAGATACTTACTTGTGCAAAGTCCAATCATTTTTTAAATTACTATTTTTTTTCTTCAAATTATAATATTTAAATAAAGAATTAATTCATAATCTAAAATGGGCAAAATTATTTACTTTATAATAATAATAATAATAATAATAATAATAAAAGAGTTGGACATTTACACCATGAAAAGTTATACATATAAATGTCAAAATAAAGATCACAAGTTTACTAAACAGTGTATAAACAGTTGCAAAGTCTAAAAACTATACAAACATTAAAATACAGTTAAGATATTCAATGTTTCGGTCATCATCTGTGACCTTCATCAGGAAAACATTGCCATAATGTCTTCTAAAAACAGAGCAAAACCATCTTGAATCGAAAAGGTTTGTTATATATCCAGTCAAAAACTCTTTAACCAATTTCAAGCTACAAAGCCAATTACAAGCATTCTTTAAATCATTCGAAATTTTATTTTATTTTTTGTCTGATAGATGGTGCCATTGCATATTTTCTAGCTTGTAATTGGTTAAAGCATTTTTTGACTGGATAAATAATGAACCTTTTAGATTCAAGACGGTTTTGCTCTGCTTTTAGAAGACATTATGGCAACGTTTTCCTGATAAAGGTCACAGATGATGACCGAAACGTTGAATATCTTAACTGTATTTTAATGTTTGTATAGGTTTTAGACTTTGCAACAGTTTATACACCGTTTAGTAAACTTGTGATGTTTATTTTCATGTTTATATGTATATTATTTATTTTGCCATATTTTGAAAAGCTTGAATAATAATGTTTCCAGAGTATTTTCAATTGAAATATATATTTACTCATGAATATATTGAAAAAGAAAGAAAACTCAATAATAAATAAATATTTAAATAATTATGCACAAAAAGAATTTAATGGAGAAAATTAATCATATTTAAAATGATATATTTAAAACAATTTTCTTATGGTGTCTAAAAGAAAACTTTCTTCTAGATGTTATAATAGCCTGGGAGGCAATGACATTTTTTACTTAACCATTTTATACAAGATAAATTTAAAATATGTAATTAATCTTGCTTAACAAATCATGAAAACAGTTGTCAATTATAATGTCAGTGGTGAATGCGGCCTTGGGGTCTAAAAATCTCCTAATAAAATGGAAATAAATGGCAACCTGATGACAGAAGATCACCGCTGGTCATGATAATATCTTTTAATCTTCTGTAATTGGATAATCTTTTTTGAACAGGGAAAATTAAAGCCTTTTTAGAGGCCGCACAGTCTGAACGGGAGTTGGTAAGTATATTTCATAGGGGGAAGAGTTCCCTAGTTTAGGAAATTGAAGTAACAATTACAGTGTTTCATATTTTAGAAACTATGAATAGTTGTAGATTATTTTGACAATAACGTGTCTGTTCTTTATAAGTAATGCATCTGAAATACAACAAAATGTAATCTAATTTTATTACTCAGTTTAACATACTGTTCCAAAATGTGTATGAAACAAAATATTAATTGTACCACAAAACATTTTTGTCTTACAGTTCTCAAATATCGTTAAGCTGAATGTTAAATAAGAACAACGGAGTAAATTATTTTTGTATTTTCTACACTTTATTTACCCTCTACACCAATAACTTTTAATGTTGTTATAAAACACCTTGTAATCTAAAAAAGTAATTCACAGTTGAATATTTACAGTGAAGTCCCTCATAAAGTATAATTATTATCTATGTACCAAGACATAAGACTTTTAGAGTCCTCTTCATAATTATTTTTCTTTCTTCCTTTTCTTCAACTGCTTTTAAAGATTATATAGACTTGTTAATATTACAATTTAGTTGAATCCTATGATGGTGTTTCGTATGCCCAATTAATGCAAGCCAAGAGGCTGAGAAAATATGCATAACATATTGTCGGCTGCGAGGCGAAAGACATTCACTTCTATTTTATTCTTTTATTTTATCTCAACGGAAAATCACTGCAGTTAAGATATATTTCTATTCATGTGAAAGTGAAAGAACAAAAAAGGAACTGACAGATAAATGATGCATGCATTTAAAACATACTTTTAAAGTATAAATGAAAGTTACAGTAGTGTGAGGGGGGGGGGATGAATGAATGCCGACATATGAAATTAAGTATAAACTGTCAAATTTAAACTAAATATTTTATTTTAGGGCGGGTGGGGGGATGATGACAACTACAAAATGAAACAGTAAAGTTAAATGTTGATTTTTTTTTAGGGGAGAGGAGGTAAAATGAATATATAACGGGAAAGCCATTATAAATGCATACAGACATAGTAATATTGGAATTTTTAGTGAAATTTTAGATGCACTCATAATTGTATGCAAATAAATACTATATTTAAAAAAAAAAAAAATTTATCCTTGCCAGCTTGACTTACAAGTGGAGGTAGATTTCGAAGTTAAATACTAATTTCACAAACAAAAACTAAATCAAGATTAGAGATAAAGCCAGTTTAACAATTTTATCTGGGCACTTTTGATGAGTTTTTAATTTTTTTTTCTGTAAGAGCTGGCTTTATCAGAATCATGTTAATACGATAATTTTTTCTTTAATTGTCCTTTTCCCAGAAGTAATAATAACTTTAAACTGATTTAATATGTATTATAATTGAGAAATTATGAGGTTTTCTTTGGTTTTCACATCCCCCCCCATTTCCACCCCCTTAGTCTGATTTTGTCTATTAACGAACTTAACCGAGATTTTCTGCCCCTTTATTTTATGTATCAGTTTGGAAGAGATTTGTGCAGAATTATGGAAGTTATTGTATCCATAAAAAAGTGATATATATATAGATAGATAAACAGATGTGTAAAATTTTGACCTGGGGGTGGTTTTGGGTTCTAGGGATCATGATCGGCGTAGATCAGCAAAAATTTTTCAGAAATTCCAACATAGAGGAGAATGTAATAGGTAGTATTTCTTATGAAATCTACCTAATATATATGTGCGTGTGTGATATCAAAACTTATAAAAAATCTCAATTTTATTAGCAATATTCTATTTAAGATGAAAACATATAGCAATTGATTAAAGCTAATAGTGATAAAATTTACAGATAAAAAACAAAACAAAGAGAACCCTCAATAACTTGATCACAAGCCAAGTAAACTCGCTACTAAGCAATATATTGGTGGACAGTTATTTAACTCAACTTCACCAACATTCAGAGGTCATCAGCTAAACATATTAAGGATTTTACCATAAAAAACATTTACCTTTATAATTGAAAGGCGAATTTTGGAAAAGGCTTGATCTCTATCAAGGGTAAAAACAGCCAAACACCAAAAAGGACATTTTTACTTCCCCACCTCCCACCTCTAAGCATCTATTTTAACCATTTCAACATTTGCCTTAAGATAAGCCAAGGGTAAAAGCACTGTTTCCCTATACCTGCTGCTGGTGAAGTGGTTAAGTATAATATCATTATCAGCAATTCCATCACTCATTGAGCAATAGAAAATTACTAGCATGGTAAAACAATTTAAAAAAATTCAACTCATCAAAAAAAAGACAGTCCTAATTTCAAAGTAAACAAACTCATCCAGAGCTCATGTAAGTTAAATTTTTTACATTTTGTAATATGCAACAACAGTTAATACTATATTATATGAGTGTTATGTAATAAAACTCCGTTTTAATTTAAGATTACCTTTAAAAATCTTCAAGACACAATTTTTACACTTTAACAAATTTGGTCTGGTGGCCAGCAACCAAGGCTGGGTTTTTGACATGAATCTGAATAGTAAAAACAGTGTTTTATTCTAATTTATTCTATTAAAAATCTAATATTTTTTTACAGTATATAATATTGTGTAACAGAGAAATTTCAATTAAAAATTTAATTTAGGTCTTTTCAAAAATTCAGAAGGCTTTAACAAAAAGGTTCTTCACTCATATAAATATGACAAGCAACATAAATAATTTCTATAAAATACTTTTTTTTTTAATTCATGTTTAAAAAAACAACAACCTAGGATTTTAAAAAAGGGTAGTTTTCACTAAGCATTAGGCTAGGTTTTTTTTTTAAAATCATACTAAAAAGTAACTAAAGCACATGTCACTGTATTTATTTAGTTATAACACTGAAGTAGTTTTATTTGCTTACTATGACTATTTCATTACTGTTGGTTTTGAAATTTATATTTGACTTTCATTTAACATAAACTTAAAAAATTATGCATTCAACTTTTTAAAAATATTTCAAATATAAAGCAGCAGCAATAATTTTAAGACAAAATCATAAGGAAAAAGTCCTTCCGGCCAGTGCCGGGAGGAAGAGGTAGCTTTCATATTCCTTATTTTTAAAAAGCCAGCTTATATTATTCAAACGCACAAAGCTCAATTTAGTGGAAACCGATTATAGGAAATTCAATACTAATTTTTATTAATACTAAATCATTATGAATGAGAATTTCACGAAATTAGTCAGCTTTATCCAAGCTGCTTTTATTTAAAATAACTTATATTTGGTTGCCGAATTCGGCGATATCTTGAAGTGCCTGCCATTTTAAGACAACATGGTAGATGAGGGTAACCAGTAAACTTGGTCGAGACCTTAAGAATTCCTGTGCACATGCTCACTCACATCGGAATCGGTTGATATATACGAGTGCTGTTGCAGGCAAAAAATCAGATTTTTCAAAATGTCACCCACATTAGAAATTCAAACTGCTATATCTGAGCCATTTTTTAAGATAAAGACAAAACAAAAAATGCTCCGCAATCCTTATATCAAGGTCAAATACTTAAAAAAGAAACCTTTTTCAATTTCTAATTTTTTTGCACCTTACTTTAAATATATTTTTTTTTTAATTTACTGGCCGCCATTTTGAAACAAGATGGCTGATAAAGCTGGCCAGCGAACTTGGGCAAGACATTGCTATATACTATCCACATGCCTTCTTACATCAATATAGGTTAATAAATACACGTGTTATCGTGTGACAAATATCAGATCGTTTCAAAATGTCAACCATGCTAGAAATTCAAAGTGCTATAATTCAACCATTTTTTAAGATATAGACGAAACAAAAACTGCTGCAGAATCTTTGTATCAAGGTCACACACATTAAAAAAAATATTTTTCATTTTCCAATTTTTTGATACTTCATTTTAAATTTAAAATTTAAAATTGTTTTTTAATGGCAGCCCTTTTCAAATAAGATGGCGAATGAAGCTGGCCAACGAACGCAGTCTAGACATTGGTATGTACTATGTACACACCAAGTTACATCCAAATCGGTTCATAAATATGCCTGTTATTGCGTGACAAAAATCAGGTCGTTTCAAAATGTCAGCCACAACAGAAATTCAAAATGCTATAACTCAGCCATTTTTCTAGATAGAGACGAAACAAAAACTGTTCCAGAATCTTTGTATTAAGGTCAAACACATACAAAAAAATTCTTTTTCATTTTCCAATTTCTTGGTATCTCATTTAAAATTAAAATTTTTTTAAATGGCCGCCATTTTGAAACAAGATGGCGGATGAAGCTGGCGAACGAACTCGGTCGAGACATTGGTATGTACTACGTATACACCAAGGTACATCTAAATCGGTTCATAAATACGTCTGTTATCGTGTGACAAAAATCCGGATGTTTCAAAATGTCAGCCACGCTAGTAATTCAAAGTGCTATAACTCAGCCATTTTTTAAGATATAAACGAAACAAAAACTGCTCCGGAATCTTTGTATAAAGGTCAAACACATAAGAAAAAAAAAATTTTTAATTTTCAATTTTTTGGTACCACATTTCAAATTTTAAATTTTTCTTAAAATTTTAAATGGCCGCCATTTTGAAACAAGATGGCGGATGAAGCTGGCCAACGAATTCAGTCGAGACAATGGTATGCACTATATATACACCAAGTTGCATCCAAATCGGTTCATAAATACGCTTGTTATTGCGTGACAAAAATCAGGCCGTTTCAAAATGTCAGCCACGCTACAAATTCAAAATGCTATAACTGAACCATTTTTTAAGATATAAATGAAACAAAACCTGCTCCGGAATCTTTGTATCAAGGTGAAACACATAAGAAAAAAATATTTTTTAATTTTCAATTTTTTGGTACCACATTTCAAATTTTAAATTTTTTAAAAATTTTTAAATGGCCGCCATTTTAATGCAAGATGGCGGATGAAGCTGGCCAACGAACTCGGTCAAGACATTGGTATGTACTATGTATACACGAAATTTCATCCAAATCGGCTCATAAATACGAGAGTTACAGTGTGACAAAGATCAGATATATATACATATATATATGGATATATATATATATATCAACTTTTGAACAGAGGGTGGTTTCGGGGTCTGGGGGTCATGATCAATGAAAATATACCAAAATTTTTTTTAATTGCTTTCCTCCGAACGGCTGCAATAGGTAGCTTTTTGCAATGAAAGCTACCTAAAATTAATTTTATTTAAAATATGTAGGATTCTAGAAAGTTTAAAGTTAATTCTGTCATGGCAATGACCAAATAAAAATATCACTTTTCATGTTCACAACAAAGAATGGTTAGAATTAAAAGAAAATACAGTGAAGCACCGTTTATACGTTTTTCAAGGGACCAAGAAAAGAAAATGTATAAATGAAAATCACAAAAGTACAAACATTTCCGTAATTACCAACAATAAAAAAATCATAGATAAATTAAAATACATGAAATACAAGAGGTATGTAATACTAAACTTCTTATTCCGGATATAATTTACAACTTACTGCTACTCATATTCATTCACCATGTACAAAATATTTTATTATTTTAGGTTGTACGGAATTTTTGGAATGCACAGAAAAAAAGTTCATTGTTCAGAGTTAAAAGTGCCATCTTAACATTATCATTCAAATCGCTGCTAATGAGGTATTCTTGCATAGTGTTAAAACCTGAGAAAGCTTGTTGAAAACTTGGCAGTGGCTTTTCGAAGCAGTTATCCTGTTCTTCACTGCTAGTTTCCTCATTTGCAATCATTTCATTGATTGTTAAAAGAGAACATGTTGCAAGTTTCGAATCACATTGCACAAAATCTTCAAATGTAATAACATCACTTAAATTTCACAGTTTTGAAGCAGCGGGGCCTTTTTGATTTGCCAATAATCAAAGGAGGCAATTTTTCTGGTCCATCTGCATTGGCACACAATAGCACTGTTAATTGCACTTTACTCTTTTTTCCACCATGACACGTATCCGATTTGATTGCAAGAGTTTTAGATGGCAGAAGATTATAAAATAAACCGGTTTCATCTCCATTGAAAATGTCTTTTTGTTCATATCCTTTTATCAGATCTGGCAATTGGTTTTGAATCCAATCATCCACTGTTTTGCAATCAACATCTCCAGACTCTCCACTTATAGCTTTGTTTGTTATGCCATGTCTTAATTTAAACTTGTGAAGCCATCCTGAAGAAAATGATGCATCGCATTCCACATTTAGCTTCTTCGAAATTTCTCGTGCTTTCTCCATAAGCAAAGGACCGCTGATGGGAATTTTTACACTACGGCACTGATTAAACCACTGTAAAAGCGATTTTTCAACATCAGAGAATTTTCCGCTTTGAATTCGAAGTTTTTTTGAAGCACTACATCCACTTTGATGACGGCTTTCCTCGATGATCTTACGCTTATAAATTAACGTGTTTAAAGTTGAAACCGGTAAACCTAATTCTTTGGCAAGATCCACTCTTTTTAAATGTTGCTTTTCATCCACTTTTTTTAAAATGCACATTTTTTCCTTCAACGATAGAGATTTTCTATTGAAGTCATTGTGAACCGCTAGAGAACAATACAAATCCAGGCACTGAAGTTGCCAGGAAAAGAACTTGCCCTGCTGGGTCTGGGGAGAGTACAACAATAACCCTTATCCCCCAAAGCAGAATACTTTGCAATGTTCTGCAACAAACTTCACCTGATCAAGAATGTTCTGCAGGAATGTCTTCCAATGATCCACTGACGAATTTCGCGATTTTTTCCTTGTACCATAGGCAAATTTTGAGGCTTTTTCTTGCGACCGATTAGAGAACGGCATTGGTCTTTTCGCAGTTTGCTCCAACGATCCACTGACGAATTTTTCGATTTTTTTCTTGTATCGTAAGCCAATTTTGAATTTTTTTTCTTGCGACTGATTAGAAGAGATAATCGTGGAGCTTTTTACATGCAACCAATTGGCGAAAATCAGGGATTTTTTTTTCTGTGGCTGTTCATCGAATTTTGTATGTTTTTCCACAACAGGCTGAAGAATTTCATGATTTGTTCTTCAGGATTGACTAACGAATTGCGCAAGTTTTCTCGCGACCAATTGATGAATTTCGCAATATTTTTAAATGGACGATCAAAGATTTTTTTTTTCGGCCATTGAGTGATGAATTTCACAATTTTTCCTTCGATTGAATGGTGAATTTTCTTGAAAATGATAATTTGAAATGTTCTGCAGAGAAGTCCGTTGTTCTGCAACGTACGTCGCACTTTTAAGCATATTCTGCTTTGAGGCACTTATCTATAGAAAGTGGGATGTTCGCATTCCTTAGAGGTGTATGGCTTTTGTTCAGCTAGACAGGTGTTGGTCAAGATCACGTGCCTTTTGTAAAACTGGACAATCAGGAGTTGGGAATATGAGGATGAAATGCGCATTTTCTCTCTTCTTAACTTGTTGAAAAAAACTTATAAATGAAATTTGCGATTTAAGGAAAAACGTATAAATGAATTTATTTAACGTTAATATCCATTGGATTTTGTCAGAACCATTCAAAAAAACATATAAACGAGAAACGTATAAACGGTGCTCCACTGTATTAGAAGAAAGTTTTTAACATTGAAATATTATTTTTATTTTTTAAATCTTTATGAGAAATTAAACAGAGGATGATTTTAAAATGCTTAACGTTCTCATGCATGGTGACCTTACATAAGGTTGCATAGAAAAACAACCATCAGAGAGCTGTGGATATTTTAGTTTGACACTTTTTTTCAAATAAAATCATACAAGAAATTTCAGTAATGTTTGTGCATTAGAGCAACAGCTAGTAACACCATTCTTATTACAATATTCAATTTGAAAATCTGCCTTTATTTTATTTTTATTTTTATTTTTCTTGTTCAGCAAGATTGAAAGATTTGCTACTCTTGAATCTAAACAAAAACATGAACAAAAAATATTTTTTTACTTGCTACTTCTTGCTAATCCAGCCAAAGTTTAAATTATCTCAAAAAACTCTTTAATAATTTTAGTGCTTGTAAATGTCATGTGAAGTGTCTTACAATTTTATAATAAACGTAAGATTTTAAAATTCAACATTAAAAATTTAACATTCCATTTTAAGTGTAGTATGTTTTTCGAATATTTAACAAAAATCCATGCATAGGAGGATTAACCCATAAGCAGGCACAATAAATCTCACTACAATTACATTTTTTCTTCGAAAAAAAAAAAAAGATAAATTTTTTGAAGACATTTCTGATCTGCCTTCTACCTGTCAAGGTCAAGTTCAAGAAGGAGTGGATGAAGGAATGTCTTTTCTTTGTTCACTAGGAGGGAAGAAATATAAATCTTGTGATAAAATAATCCTGCGCATGTACAAACGTTTCATTTCGATGCGTTCATTTCTTAAGGGATAATACACACTAAAATAATTTTAATGAAAGAGTAAGATAAAAGTTACTTTATATATTGATGAAAGGTAATTAATATCCATTTTGTGAAATAATTAATGTTTTAAGGGGTAAAACAAATCGTTTGCATATTTTCCAGGAAAAAACGTGATTTTTACAGAAACTGCTACAAAATCTGAAAATAAATATGAAAAGCATGATTTTTTTCCCTAAAAAGAAGTAGGATGCATTTTACAATACAGAACAGTAGATTTATTTTTTAAACTTATTTAGCCAAAAATATAATGGGAGACAAAATGGGGTGAGATTTATCCGACCTGTGTGCTAACATCACAAAAGTAGGCATGTGTGTGTTAAAAAAAAGTGGGTTTAAAAAAAAAAAGCATAATACCTATATTAATTCATGGAAATTATTCCAGAGGGAAACATTCGCCTTGGATACAATATTTCAAATGAAAATCAAATTTCAAAGTAATTGCTTAAAAGGTGCAAAGGCCAACATATCACTTGGCTTGTAATCTTTTTCACTATGTTGGCCTTTGTGCCTTTTAAGCAATTACTTTGAAATTTGATTTTCATCTGAAATATAGCATAATACCTTTATGAAAAATTAAGTAGAGGATGATTTAAAAGCCTCTAATATACAGTACAACTTCTTTAATCTAGAATCATCACGATTATGGTGATTATGGATTATAGAAAATTCTATATTACAGAAGTTTTGAAAATAGAATGCATTTAGATAAATATTAATATTAATATCTTTAATTAATATGGCAGTACAAAAATGCACAGAACTTGGTAACTGAAAATAATTGAAAAACTTTGAGAAAAATCAATTCAAAATTCTCTAAAATGTATATATATTTTTGAAATAATTATATATATATTTTATGCAGTGTCACCATCTGTTGTAAATTGCAATAAACAATAACCGTACGATTTTTAAAAAATTACGATACATGATTTACAGATACTCAATAAATAATACAAAACACAAGAATAACAGACATATCATGAAAATTATATATAAAAAAAAAAATCTGAAACCAAAAAAAATTATAGTAAAAATTTAAATAAGACTTACAATTAATTAAAAAAAATAACTTTATAATTACATCAACATATTAAAAATAGTGATGTATAAGGCTAATGTTATAAAAAATTAAATATATAGAACCTACAAATATCAAAGTAAGTCACAAATTAAATACTTAGAAGAAATCTATATTAATAAAAGAACAGATCGCTCTGTGTGTGTGTGTGTGTCTGTCTATCGGCGATGCTAGCAAAATCTACGGCACGTATGAGGTTCAAACTTTTTGTGAGAAGAGCCCAAAGTCTCTCCTGATGTACCTGGTTCTCAGAATTTCAAAATTCTAATTAACAGCTAAGTTATTAATTAGCAACCATAACTCATTCCCATAAAAAAAAGTAGCTATTTCATCTCCAGTCACATGCCCAGCCACATGCCCAGTACGCATCCCTATGCAATTGAATGTAAATTTCAGATAATTTCACACAAGTCGTCTTGGCACATTCGGTAAAGCGCCAGCCTGCCAAAGTGAAGGTCCCTGGTTTGATACTCGGTAGTACCAAAGATAAAATTTTCTGTTTATAAATAAAAGGAATTTCATTTTTTTTTTTTCTGAAATCTTATGGGTTTCATTTATATGCAAGCTCATTTTTATGTATAAGAAAACTTCTGAAAGGATTGCGCAAATTTCTTATAACAATAACAGTAACTATGTATATTTTAAGTTTTTAAACACTTTTATTTGTGTTCGAAAAAATTTAAAATGATTTAAAAAATTTAAAATACAAAATTTTTTTATAAATATTATTCTAAATTAAGTAAATTAAACAAAATTAAAACTAATTCAATGCCCTAAAAAAGGACACCAAGGAAATGTCGTCTTAGATAGTTCAAAGAATGACTTTGGATTTTATCCAAAATTATGAATTAATACCACATGGATATTTGAAAAAAATGGCCCCATCATTTTTCAAAAATAGTAATTTTTAAGAACTCAAAAAAATTCAATATTTAAGTCTAGAAATAGAGCAATATTAAATATAAGATTAATACTAGAATAAAAACCTTAATGCTTAGTGCTGCCATCTATTATGGTAAAATGAAACTAATTGCAACTTTTCCAGAAGTTTTTGGAATTTTACTACAGATTTTTTTTTTTTTTTTTTTTAAGGGACACCATGTCAGAAAGGGTTTTAAAGGGTTATTCACCACGGGCCTAGGCTTATCAGCTAGTAATAATAATAAAATCTGATTGTGCGATGTTTTGGTGCCATCTTATTATCTTTGGAAAAAGAAAAATTGTAAAATTATCATCAATTCTGAATTTTTACAAATTAATATTAAAAAAAGACACCTATATTAATTACATATTAATTTAGAAAATTCTTACAATTTTAAAACTGAAAAAAAGTATTAATTTAGCAGTTGTTTCATTTTTCTTAATAATTTTTGGAAATTTATTCATGTATGTACTATGGTGCCATCTATTATCTTTAATTGAAAATAAAAACGAATAAACATACCGAAATGTCCAGATTATAGAAGTTTTCGGATTAAAGGTTCGGATTAAAGATGTTCTACTGTATATACCTATAAATTATTATGGAATAGAAAATTAAGAAATAAAACACTACTTACCTGAACATTTATGATGTTATTCCGGATTAATGACTGTAAGAAGACACAAACTAATCTGACTAATCTATTTTGAATGTATTTATCCTTCACTGTTTGACAAGAATTTATGCAATTGGATATGTACAAATGCACAAACTCTGTAGGTAATTCTATAGCCTAAAAAATAAGCGAACTAGCATTAAAATTTTATTTACTATATGAAAGAAAAGATCATACTATACAAAATGGTTTAAGAACTATGAACAATTTTTTTATTAAAAAATTTAATTTAAATACAAAGGAAAAAGAACTAAAATATATATCAAATTATTTAATACATATTTGAGTTCTATTAAAAGACATGATTTGAAGTAAAAAGCAAAATCACAATGCATTTAAATACTTTGTTTGCCCGTCATTTTCTATTTACAATTAAAGAACATCTGTAAATGTATTTTATTCACTGGATATGGCAAAATTTTTTATTAAATTTTAGGGGTAACAAAATAATGTACAAGTTTGCAGCTATGCCTTTTAGAAGTGTTGCAGGTGTAGCTTCTTCTCGCTGCTCAATGTATTCAACAGCTTTTTTCGATCAAACTTAAACTTTCAGAATGTGTCATTTTTCAGTGCAACCTGTTTCACACATTCTATGACTCCTTGTTCTTCAAGACCCTCAATCATCTTTCCTAACACTTTCTTTCTGTAGTTTTTTTTTTTTTTTTTTTTTTTTTTTTTTCAAATTTGCAAACACATCTTGATCTAATGTCTATATTCATGAATGGCCTTTTGGTGGCATATGCAAGCTTTAATCTCTACACTCACCAGCTGCTCCTCATCTAGGTGGCACAGGTCATTGTCTAAAAGCAGAATTGCCTTTACTTTTAACTTACTTTCTAAAAAAAATTTCGCCTATAGGGACAAAATGCTGTAATACATAGGAAGACTCAAAATGTTGATGTTGTTGAATGTTCTAGGTTTCTTTCACTTTCTGATGAGTGCGACATTAATAAAGTATTTGGATGCTACTTTAAATATAACAGGCTTTCTTGAGAATTTGCATTGGTTTGGGTGTTGTGAACCACTACCCTTAAGTTATTCTTTATGGTCATTGGTTTTGGCTTTGAAAATATAACAAAATTAAAGTAGGTCTTATTTAATAAAATGTTGAAAAGGACACATGAAGATCAATCATAACATCTTATTTATAGAAATCCAGCTTTATTAATTCCATCATAGAAAAACAGGTAGGTTTTCAAAGTATATTAGTCACTGTACATAACCCAAAATTCCACAAAGAGAAATCCTTTTTAGATTTCATAGTTATGAAATTAATGGCTGGCAACATTCATTGCGATATATCTTGACAATAAAAATCTATTTATAAAAAATGAGCATTCTGAGATTAGTAATTGAAAGCCAAGCCATTAATTTTACTCATAAAATGACATCACTACTAGCATCCTGAAGCAGGTACTAAGGCCCGAACTTCTAGTATCGATCACATCGTTAAAAATATTGTTATTTCCAAAATTCTGAAATTCTGTAACAGAAATTTAATTGCATTCGTATATATGTGAAAGAAACAGGGTGCACAAAAGTGAATGTAAAATAATTAAAAACCTATTAGTTAAATTAAAATAACAATGAAAATTGAAGAACAAATAATAGCGTGACAAATCAAACCAAATCTTGAACATATGTTCAAGATAAACACACTTCCTTGCATCATCGCTAAAATGGAAGAAACACTCACAAGGAAAACATGCCTAGCGGTGAAAAGAAAGAATCATGGCAATCGGTGCCAAAAAGAGACAATAGAAGGCCTAATAAATATGGCGTGGGCACACTAAACTGAAACACAACACGCAAAAATAAAAGAATTGTGATAATATTATCACAATGAACTTCGGTAATATTTTCAAGGTACCAGAAACATTACAAAAACTTGAAACTGTTATTATTTTCTTGCTTTTCTTGTATCTGGGAGCTGATGTTCCTCCTTTTGTAGCTAAGTTTTTTAATAGTAGTATATGAAAATTTAATTCCGTTTCATCACAGTTAAACAGCTGATCTTAACACTTTCATTGATAAGTTTTTGGTACTTTACTCTAAATTTAACAACTTCTTCAGAATCTGCAGATAGCTTTTCACCAATTATGTTGAGTTTTTGAATTCCACATAATTTTTTCCAACAATCGAGCCATCCAACCCTTGCAGTGAACAGCTCGTCATTATAAAATATCTCGTGAAAATCCAGATCTTTAAACTACAGTATCAGTCCCGAAAATTAGACTTCACTTTCGTACAATTGTGTGAAGCAGTGAAATAAAGTTTTAGAAGTATTTTCAAACTCATGTTGCTTCATTGTCTTCCTAGTATTACTAAAGTTTGCTTTGTACACACAAAACGTTTCAATATGAACTCTATTTTTTCCTTTCCAGTTTCAAACAGTAACTTCTACAACATCAAAATCTAATAGAATACTTTTAAGATATTTTTTTATCCTTTATTTAATTGCTTTGATGCATCATTTTTTGTGTTTACAGAAACAGTTCTCCCCTGTTTTATCTTTCATACTCATTTTAATTGAATTTCACAATTAAAAAGATACTTTTGACTGTCTATAAAAATAAATGAAAACAGATTGTGCATCTGCCAATGAAACAGCCATTTCTTCAAATAATGCACCCCCTCCCACCTTCAAGGGAGGGAAAGAGCAGTAAGAGATAGTTCTCTTACTGATATCCCTTTTTCAAACAAGCATACGCTGCATAACACTGAAACTCTGATGAATCACCGATACAAACTCCTTTGTTCAGTAATGATAATCAAGGAATCACATTGACTTAATCATCGGATTTTGGAATATGTCAAAGTCAAATAAGAATGAAAATTAAAAAGCATCTATTTTAATTTCTATTCTTATTATCTTAAATAACAATAGAAATTAAAATAGTTATGCTTTTTAATTTCCATTCTTATTTGGGTTTAACATATTCCAAACTCAGGTTAAATTAAATTAATATTTAAACGAAGTAAAGATAAATTAAAATTAATAAAATTAAAATTATCAATTAAAATTATTTATAAATGATTTCTAAGACATAGTGTACCAATGACAGTACAAAATATTTAAAAACATACATGCATATAAAATATTGATATTTTTATACAATACTCACAGTAGTTAGTCTATTGACAACTTCCATGGAATGAACTGATAGTCCCATATTCAGCAAAACAGTAAAGTAACTAAAACAAAACAATAAAAAGAGTCACGGGTAAAATAGTGAAATTACATTATTAACAACTTTTAAAAATATTAAATAAATTTTCCACTTAAAAAATATTAAATATATAAAAAATAACCAAATGATATTACATAGTTACATACTCAGTTATTTGGCTAGATGATATCAGTTTTAACAAGACTTCAACAGCAATAGTCGGATTATTTTCAACTAAATCTGGAAACTGGGAAAAAGAAAAAATACAGTATAAATATCTACAGGTATATGATTCTAAACTAAAAACTGTTTCAATTTTAAAGAAAAATATCTGTAAAAATATTATAATTCCAGGAGCCATGCAAGGAAATTCAGAGATTTTCCAAATTTAAAAACAATTAGCCAATTTTCAAAAATATTAGTAATCATCGATAATATTTGTAAAAGCTTTGCCAAAGAGAGACATATTTATCATTAATAAATATTTAGGCTAATTTGTAAAATATGTTAGAATAAAGTTATATATCAATTGCTTCTTAGCTGTTCACAACAAAATAAAACACATTTTTGCCCCCTCAAAGAAAAATTTGTCCCTCCAAGAAAGTTTTGAAAAGAAGACACGAGTTTTGTTTTCCAGTACTTCTGGAAAACGACTTCAAACAGAAAGAGAGGATAAACAATGGATGATATCACACCACTTCTCTGTGTTACTAACACCGACTGTGCCAAGGCTTTAGAATCAGATTTCTTTTTAAACTCTACCAATAACAATTCAACTCCCTTTCAAACTGATTTTTGAGTATTGTAAAAATCTTTAAGAAACTTAGACTACATTCCTGTTTCTCAAAAAAGCATCTGGCAAGTTTGTCTTTTTTCAATTTGTTAATAAAATTTTTACCTGATCCCAAAAATTGGTATAAAATTGAGCCTGTCTAATCTTTATTACATACATATGAATAAATGCTACTTTTATGTTAGATGAGCTCAAATCTCTCCAATAAATTATCTTTTTCCTTCCTTAACAAATAGCAGCTTTTTTTTCTTTCTTTTTTTTTTTTTTTTTTTTTTGGTGGAAAATTAAAAACCATGGTTTGATGTTGATATAAAATGCTTTAGTTTTTTTTTTTTTTTTTTAAAGATTTAATTTTAAATTAAATGAATACAGTATGAATGTTGGCAATGGGAGTAATATCTGGCAATTTATGATCAGCGATCGGCTAACATAAAAGTACTATATAAATATATATAATGAATACATACATGGCATGAAATCTTTGTCGACTAATTGCTGGCATGCAACTAACATGAAAATACATATAACTCTATTGTAAATAAGCAAAATACATAACAGAAATTTGGATTAACAATGCAACAGTATACATACAACTAAGCTAACAAATGTACAAAAATTTCTTACCTTAGTTGGAGTTAATCCAATATGATACACAATTTTGGGGTCGATTTCTAATTCAGACAGCAGCTGTTGCTGTTGAGTAAGAGTTAAGGAAGACTTGAAGGCTTTAGCCATCAGACGCTTGGCTTCCACACCAGCTGTGTTACTTACACACATGGAGGAGTCCCACATAATTTTGTGTTCAGCTGGATTAGTAGGATTCATCCACACAAGCTAGAAATAGGTGCATGCATCTATTAATAACTAAAAAAGCAACAAAATACACTTGACAGGTCAGAATTTTACAAGTTACAAGATACAAATAAGCTCATAAAAGAAAGAAAAATTAATAAGCTATAATAACACCAATAAAATAACTACCATAAAAATTATGTTAAGAAACAAATTCACTTACAAACTTAATAATTTAAACACTGCTTAAAAACTCTTGTTTAAATTAATCATATCTATGTCACTTTTTTTTTAAATGGCTAATTCTAATAGAAGACAGAATATAGGGTGTAAATAAATCAGATTTTTTAAAATTTAAATTGGATTTTTATGATTTTTTTCCCCAGCGTTCAAATACTGAATAGCTACCAAGAGTTTTAGGTCTCCGAAACAGTTAAACCTCTAATTGTTAACATAATCTGTATTTTTACACTTTAATTAATAAAATTATAATTATTAGTAATTATATAAATTATAACAACTGCAAATTAGTAGTTTCATTAGTTAGTAGCATACAATAATGTTATATACTTTATTTCTGTTATTTTGTAATAATTATGTAAAATTATATTAAATACTGGTGATATTTACACATTAAAATTATTAAACAATTAACTCTGCAATTAGGAACATAATACATACTTTTATGTTTTAATTACCAAAATAATTAATAATTTAGTACTCATTCTAGAAAGAAAAAGGGGTAGTATGCTAGTTCCAAAAAAGGGCACTATTTCATGAGGAAATATTAATAATGTGTTTAGTAATTATAAGAAAAAAAAAGTACATAATTTCTTAGTATGATAAATAAAGTGTCATTAATTATAATAATTAAATGAATTACAAATTGAAAAGTACAATTAAATAACAACATGTTTTAATTTTTTTTCTAAAGAAATAAAGTTCTATCATTTTTGCAAGTTCTTGGGCACAAAAATTTAGAAATACTGTGGAATTTGGAAGTTTTTTACAAGATATCTCTGTCTACAACTACAGGTGAATTTCATTATTTATTTAAAAGGCAGGGTGCATTTTGCTAATTTCAAAAGGGGCAGGATGTGGCGCCCTAAAAAGATTACCTAGAGGAAACAGTAAGTAATCACAGAAATAATAAAAACTGCAAATAAGTCATTTGATTAGTTAGTAGCCCAAGTAACAAAACTTTCAAATATTATTAGCAGCTCATTTTACATTTGTACTGTTAATCGCCAAAATCTAAACTTAAACACATGTATGCATATACTAACACCCCAAAAATATGAAAATGCTTCCCATTGATACACACATATAGAGTAAATATAAGGAATAGCCAGTTATATCTGAAATCTTCAAAACATTAAACAGCAGCATTATTAACACTCAGTGGGGTTCCTCAGCATTCAGTGTTTCAAGTAGTTTTGCCGCCTTTTTAATCCTTAGCAATTTTTATTTGGTGCATATAAGTTCAAAAATTAACATTTATTTAGCCTTTACTGAAGAAGCTCTTGCTGTACTTAACATTTTATACCAATTGGTTCTTTTTCTGTTATACATTCTTTTACAATAGTGGTTCAGTCGATATCATTCTTTAATTCTTCTTTATCTCCAGTATTTGCTATAAATTTATTATTGCAAAAGTAGAATGAGAAAATAAGATTCTGGCTATTTTGTTCTTTTACTTGCAGAAATTTATTATAATTGTTATGCTTATTTTATATAAAAGAATGAATAATTTGATTACTAAAAGGAAATTATGACATTATAAGCTATATTAGACTTAAGTATCATTTTTAAGTTAAATGCTTTTTATGTTTGTTAGATAAAAACTATGCTTTTTACAAACTTACTGTACTTTTTACAACAGTCAGGAATTAAGTTTAGAAACAACTATTTCAGGCTTTTTTTTGTGTATTCATAAGTCAAAATACCTGTAGAAACTTTCCAAATTATGTTCATCTTAGATTTTAATACTTTTTATGTCATTTTAAACATTTAGAAAATATCTTAATGAATGATTTAAAAAAAAAAAAAATCAGTTGATTAAAATCATAATTTAATCGCTGATTTAAATCAACTGATTAAAATCGTTGACATCCTAACAAAATGGAATTAAAATTTTTGCTCTATTATGAATAATTTGACTTATAAAAAGTATTTCAATAAACCAGTGATTGGTGTACTTGAAAGAAAAGTATGAAATTTTATAACATTTTATTGATAAAATAATCTATTCTTTGTTGAAGAGAGAAAAGTTTAAACAAAAACAAAATAAGAAATGTCAAAAGGAATAGCAACCTGTTTATTAAATACACATTACATATACCTAAAACGCTACTTATCTCTTTAATCATGCATTAATGTCAATTGTTTTTTCATAGATAAGACATAAAATTAAAACTATCCAGTCAAATAACTTTGCAAAAAATCTAGCAGGAGGAGAAAAGTTGCTACAGTAGATGCCACTTAATATGATTGCAGTTAATGTTATCAATTGCTTAACATCAAAATTAGCCTGGACTGACCATCCATATTTAATTTTACACTAAAATCAATCATTCTGTATAATCAGTTTTTCATTAAACCAGTTTCTGAAACAGGGTGCAATTGAAAAATTTCTTTTATAAAAAGACCATTCAAAGCATGGAATTGAATATTCCTGCTACAATAGAAAATTGGTTCGTTAATACAGGATACAGTGAAATTGAAAAAAATAATGAACTGATAACCCAGAAAGTGTCCCTGATAATACAAAAAATGATTATAAGGTCTGATGCTGACTGACAACAGTGTTCCTGTAACTGTGTGAAGTTCACAGACATTCAAATTTACCTAGACATACAGAAGAAATACAAAATAAGGATGATGATTAGGAAGAAGATAAGAGCAAATTTATTGAAAAACCATCTACAAGAGAACTACATTAAAAATTTTGAAATGAGATGCACATCAAGAAGAATTTTCAAAAATGAAATAAGTATGAATAATTCATTAGAGATCTTTTAAGTGATAGCAATTTTAATTAGCTAAAATTACTGAATTCTTTCAATAAAGGTTTTCTACCATATTTTTCTTTTGTTATAAAATTCATGTTATCAAGGACATGGGTACTTTCTTATTGATAGTACATCAGCCCTTTAAGTTGTCCATATAGTTTATGCATTTTTTCACAAACACATATGCAGCATATTTAATCAAAAGATTTACTTATATTAAACTACCAAAAGAGAATTTATGTAGACTCACTTTCAGAAGATTTCAAAATAAAAATTATGCAGCTTATATAAGAAAAAATAAACAATGAAAAGTGTAAGTAATTTTCTTCTAAATACATTTTGTATTTATTTATAAAGGAAATATTAAAAAATATTAAAAATAACTTCCTCAAATGCAGCAAGAACTAAAGATAATCAATTTTTTCAAAGCCTTTTTATTTTTGTAATAAATAAGTATTAAGATAAAGATTCTAAACTTTTCATAAATCCAATAAGGTATTGGAATTTTTATCATAACAATGAGTTTCACACATTTATTTAATCTGCATATGCTTTTAAAATTGTGCTTGACCTTGGAACTGATTGTAAATTTTTAACCCACCCATTCCACAGGTTTATGAAAGTTACAAAGTCAATGGATGACCATGGTCAGGTTCTGACTACGGGTTAGGGAAATTTTACACATATTTTTATAATCAATTTTGGATTTAAGGAAATTTTTAAACCCTTTTAATTATGATCTGAACTACATAATAAAGCAAATTTCATAAAAGTAAAAAATATTTATATATTTGACAAAATTGAGGTTATAATAAATGTATCTGTTTAAATTAAATGACTCAGCATATAGAGAGGAAAAGATTCTAGGAAGGTTAATTTATGCAAATCTAAAACTTAATATACTCTACTTATAAGGTAAGCATAAGTATTATATTATGTTTCTATATGGGTCTATTTCTTTAAAATCCAGATAATATGAAGACATAAGTGAAAAGCTAAAATACGGGGGGGGGACTAAAGATGCTATACCCCATATTTAGAATTCGAAATAATATTTAGTTATAAAAATAATATTTAAAATGTAAATGTTTTCCCTTTGCATAAAGCCTCTATTTATAAATTTATATTGAAAATTTCACAATTTTCATATCAAATTAAATACATTGATATCGAAAAAGGTTGGACATATTTAAAATCATGTAGTCTGGATCTGTATATTGTCTGAAAGTCACATTTAATAAATCACAGACAGTTGTCAATTACTATGCAATGAAAATTATTGTGTTTCCTCAATTAACTTTGGAGTTATGATTTTTTTTTTTTTTTTTATGCGTCTAATCTTTATGATAACTCTGTATAAAATATAGAACTAAATTTGCTCATACTGAGAAAAAGCAGGCATAGCAGTAAGTATGAAAATAAATTAATCTGCACAAAACTTAGAGAAAATAGAAAAAAAAGAATCTTGTTAAAAACTTTAAAAAATTAAGCATACAATTATTTTAAAGCATACCATTATTTTACAATGTCAAACATTGAACAAAAAATTAAATTGATTGAACACACAAAGAAAAAAAAACTCTTTTAAAAAGAAAACTATAACAGATTATTTATTTAATTTTAATACTATTTAATTTTCCTAATAAATTTGTATATTCCTAAACAAAGGATAAGAAATGGAGAACTCAGGGGGCTCAAGCCCTTTCCATTCAAATGAAGACCATATTTTTAAGACCACATGAGTTGTCTTAGAAGTTATTATTTTTCATCTTTAATGTTTGATAATTCATCTCTGACAAAACAATTTTGCAGATAAAGAAGCACTATAGATATTAATTATATGTGCAACTCGTAAATTTGAAGATCAAGAGCCTCAAAACCTGATCTGCAAGTTGCATATTGTTTAATGTTTCAAACTTTCAGCCCACCTCACAAAACTTTTGAATTGCTACATCACTGTTCTTTAAACAGATTAAACATTTAAATATAATAAAAGGCAGTGTGACGATTCCAGTGCAAATCGATCTATCTTATCAGTTGGTAATAAGGTGAAGCCATGTTAAGACTTAATTTTGATTTGAAATGTGTATGAGTTATCTGCCTAAATACAAATCTCTTTTACCCCAAATCACCTGTGTTCAGCACATTTTTCAATAAAATATTCAAAACTAACAAAATTTTAATGAATTGCACAATTGACAAAACAGTCCTTCATTTTTGAGATTCATTGTTAAAAAAAAAGGGGGAAAAAATTATCTTTCATGCATTGAATATTTTAACCTCCTGTAGTATTAATATTTACATTTTGTGTATTTTAATAGTTCATATCAAATCATCATGTTTAATTTTGATAATGTAAACAAAAATCATAAAAAAACCTTTGATGTCTTTCGCTTGTGAGCCAATGAAATTAGCTTTTGTGATTAGAAGTAAACGTTCAGACAACTCAACATGTGTTTCTACATATTAATTTCTGAAATGGAAAAGGTAATAAATGTTGTCTTTTGTTTGTTTGTTTAAGGTTTCTATATATATCTATATCCTCCGGCGACCAGTTTGGTCTCCCTTAAATGTATCTAAGCTTGCAACATGTTACTTTTATTCATAATGTTATTTAGTTGCGTACCTTCACTAAATGTAAAGATTCTGATAGAGAAATCAACAAATCTGTGCGATCAAGGCAGCATTTCGTTTATATATTATATATATACTAGTGTAAATGCCCGTCCTAGGACGGTGGGTAAAAATTGTGTTTTTCACTTAAAACTTGAGAAACTGCTAAAAAAAATAATTGACAATATGGAAGCGTTTAGATGAGCAAAGTTCGGTTAGTTTATGTTCTAATAAACACACAATTAGCATTTATAATATTTCTGGGTAAACCAGGTTTTCCGGGTAATATACTATAACAAAATTAAGAATTTTTAATAAAACAAAAATTTAATAAATATGCAATAAAAGTGCGTAATTAAAACAGTCTGCTGCAACTATTGAAATAATACTTTTTTTTTTTTAATAACACTTTGAAATTGTATTTTATCGTTTACCCCCCCTTCCTCCCCCCCCCCCCCCTCCAAATTTTTTAAAATATGTATAGTGATTAATAAATAAATATCCCGGATTGAATCTCAACCGTCTAATCCCCTAAGCTTCTGTCCTCCTGACGCAAAGCTATAAATCAAAAATTATTAATTTTACTTTTCGTATAAATATTAATTTTTTACTTTTAAAATATTAAATATGTTTTTTTTTTTTTTTTTTTTTTTTTTTAAGTTTAAATTTACATACACCTGTATATAGAAAAGGAAAATATAAGTAATGTGTAATTTAAATATAAGTTACAAAATAATAAGCCTAAAATATTTAAATTGATTACTTTTTTAAAAGAAAGTCAGTTTTATCAATTTTTTGCAGGAAAAAAAAGTATATTTTTAAAAATACCATATCATTGTTTTCCGCCAATCACTTTATATGAGAAATAAATTAAAATTCCTTACATGTCGCAAACAAAATTTAATATGATTGCAACTTAATACTTGAAATAATCTCAAGTGACACTTGGCGATTTATTTTGGTGGTGTAATGCGATATGCCTTGCACTGATTTGTTAAGAAGAGGTGTCTACTACTGCTCAATTATCAGGACTTGTAACCTTGAGAAGTAATCCCGGGATTCTTGTTTCTTGTCAACCAATGGGAGAATGGATCCTTTTCCCCTTGAGTCTCTTCCTGGGAGACAGGTAAGATTGATGGATTCGCCCCGCCCAGCGTTACACTGGCTTTTATTATATAGAGATGTCATGTATTTCATCTTTCTTCAGAAAAACCACTTAGCTCACTTAGGCATTTATTCTTCATGTCCGTTTGCTTATTAGTAGCAATACGTTCACGAATGCGGAGATTTAAAAATCTATGAAGCAATTTTACGTAAATGGGTCCACTGCCAAAAGGTGTATCTTAGCTGATAGGATTTGGTCAGTAACTTTTTCTGTAAATAGCCTTTAATGATATCCACACTTGCATTAAACCAAAATATCGTTACTAATATCTATTTTTGGGTACTTCTCCACTATCCCTGTCGACCACTTTTCATTAAAAAAAACTTTTGCCAAACTTTAACAATAAATAATTGACATCAATTGAAACTGATCTATTCTACAAATGTATCACTCTATTTTTTCAGTGCTCGTTATCTGTTAACGTAGCCTTCAGCCTTTAATGACGTAGTTCTTATTTTAATTAACGGATAAACTAATAAAGCATCTTTATGAATACAGATAAACGTTGAATTAAAAATCCATTCATGAGGTAACAAACAGGTGTTACAAATCTGACGTCAAGATCAATCATTCTTGCTGTGTGAATGATTACCTCCACAAATTAATATTTTTTTCATTCACTGAAGAATGAATATTTCATGTTTACTTCGGTGGAAAGAGATATGGGCTGTCAATCTAATTTTAACTGAAGTTATCTCAAAACATATACATATTTTTGAATATGCATGTTAATTATGTTATATTGTATTTTCTATGTTTACAAACATTGTTTTAAATATTTTTCTAAAAAATCAAATTAAAAATAATTTTGAGTAAAAATGGCTGAACTTTTATGTTGGGCGGATGCAAATCTTGCCAACAGAATTTTCACCCTTGCTAGCTTTTATTTTTCGGGTGTGTAAATTAGAAACAGTTCTTTGATGTTGAAATAAAATATTTTCGTATATGTTATTTTTATTACTATTAATTATTTATTTAGATATTTTCCACTATAGGCACATTGGCATTTTTAAAAAAGCTTGGTGCATTTCTAGCTTCAAAAAGGAAGATATGTTGCCAAAATATACAAACAGCTCTGAAAACAAACCTGCTGAACTTTCATTTTTGTTTATATATGTAATTATATATATTTATAAACATTTTATTTATACATATTTTTATATAGAGAAATTACTTCTTTTTTTATATAAAAAAGGATAAATGACTTCTTTATATTAAATAAATTGTATTCAAATAGAAAAAATGCTTGTGTATATGAAACGGTAAATAGGCTCCCAGAAAATACGTTGCCAAATGTCTATTCTCGCCAAGCACCTTTTCGTCAAATACTTATACTGAAAAAGTACCTTTATTTATTTACTTATTGCATTTTAAATGAGATAAAGAAATACATGTATTTTAAATGTATCTGATACATGTATTTTAAATTTATTTGCTTTAAATGAAAGTCATGTATTTTAAATTAAGTCAGTGACAGCTTTATATTTTAAATGAAATGATGGCAATTGAATCACTTGCGCCCAGCTAACATAAAAGTAGCAAAATGGCATATAAAAAGTGAAGTGGTCAGCCCGGAATTGTTGATGACAATCACATGACTAAGGTTTTTATTATATAGATTTATTTTGGTAAAATTATTTGATTTAATGAATCAGCAATCCATTTCACTTTTTTGCAAATTTAATTATTTCATAAAATTACATAATTTTAAATTTTAAGCTGTTGAATAGGATGAAAAACGTATTTTCAAATGCAATATGTTTGAAAAATAAGTTTATTTCAATTTACTGACTTTTTATAATTTTTAAATCAAACAGCTCAATTACTGAAAATTTACGCATTTTCACTTAAAACAATATACAGTGGACTCTCCCTATTCTGAACACTCATGGGACCGACCAAAAATGTTCAGATTATGGGGGTGTTCATTATAGAGGGAGATTCAAAAATGTATTACTACTCTACTTAGTATTGAGTTTATAGACTGTATAGAATACTTAGCCTGGTTAGCCATGCCAGTTACCGAGATAGAGGTGCTGAATTTAGATTTGGCGGCTTATGCCCTGTCAAACTAAATTCAGTTGGACCTGTATTCTGCCATCTAATTTTTTTTTATTTTTTTTTTATTATTATTATTTAAAAAGTTTTACAAAACATACAATTACATATCCTCCTGAGACCCAAGCAAAATATAATGCATATATTTTTTTATAAGAGTTTTTTTCAACAAATAGGCATCAAAAATGATGTTTTTAAAGAAATTAATAAATTTAGATTTTCTAATTTTGTTTTACAGCACATCCATCTAAAAGGATGTTCAGGCCATAACTCGCTTTAAAATAATTTAAAAAAGGCTAAAAGTATGGGAAAGAATAGAATATTATTATAAAGAGCATAAGGCAATTATTAACATCTGCTATTAAAATTGAAAAAAAAAATAATTTAATCAAATTAAAATAACATAAAAACGAAACTTACCAGCAAAACGTGGAATTCCGACTTGACTCATTTATTACGCCATTTTGTAAACAAAGTAGTTACTGTTGCCAAAATCCAAAAGCTGAATGTGGATTTTTGATTCATACATTACCATGTTATACTGGTTTTAGATTGCTACAATGAAATTTAACGCAATAGAAGGAGAAAGCAAAACATCCATTTAAATGTATGGCAGGTCTCAGGAGGATTATACAATACATCACTAGAAAACAAATAGGTACATTACTTAAAAAACTGAGTAATTTTAGTCTGTTTTTGCACTGTGTATGCTCGTGCAATATACATGTTATCTAATTGTTTAAGAAGTGGGAAGGCTTCCGGGTGATGTTCAGCCGCATAGTTTAACAGGTCTTGAATCTCTTGGCCATATTGTTTGAAGGTAATCGTACTTCTTGTTCCTTCGGTATTTTCTGATTCAACTTCTTCTTCACTGTCCTCTTCCTCTTCAACGATGTTGTTGTCGCAAACCGGAAGGCTTCCATCGGCTTCAAGATAAGCTCCAGGTTCAATTTCAGTATGAAGCTCCTGAAAAATTAACCCCAAATCTCTCACAACTGTTGCTTCTTGGTCCTCTATTCTTATATGCTCATTCTCACATGGAAATCCAGCTTTGTAGAAGCATCTTTGGATGGTGTAGGGGGTTACTTCATTCCAAGCCATTGATATCCAATGGACAGCATCCATGACATTGACCTTCTTCGTTAGTTCGGTTGCCGAATTTGCCTCTTCCATCACCAGGGACATTTTCTTCAAAAAATGGATTCGGTAGTGAGCTTTAAAGGTCTTGATTACTCCTTGATCCAGTGGTTGGATTACAGAAGTACAGTTCGGTCGCAGGAACTTGAGGCTCACATTGCTCAGATGCATGTTTGTATGTGATCTGGCATTATCAACAAAAAGAAGAATTTTTCTTCCTTCTCTCTTCATCATCTCATTAATGCCTTCCAACCATTGAGAGAAAATTGGGATTGTCATCCAGGCTTTTCGATTTGATTTATAGTGCACTGGTAATGATGCGATATTCACATTTTTGAAGCATCGTGGTTTTTCACTTTTTCCGATCACAAGTGGTTCGAGCTTCTCACCCGTAAAACTGGCACAGAGCATGACGGTAAGTCTTTCTTTTGACATTTTCCCGTCCACGCATTTTTCACTTCTTTGTGCTAGGGTTTTATTTGGAAGAGCTCTAAAAAACAAGCCAGTTTCATCGGCATTGAAAATGTCAGTGGAATCAAAATCCTTCGTTATTTCCGGAAGTTTTCTTTTCCATTCCTCCACAGTCTCGATATTTACGTTTGCAGCTTCACCGTTGATTATTTTGAATTCGATGTTATGCCGACTTTTAAAGCGAGTCAACCATCCTTCCGATGCCTTGAATTCCGTAATTTTCTCCTTTTCTGCAAAATCTAGCGCAATCTGCTTTAGCAGGGGTCCAGTGACAGGAAGATTCTTCGTTCTCATTTGGCAAAAAACCTTCCAGACATGATTGTTTATGTTCTCATTTCCTGTTTTCTTTTCTGAAATTCTGCACTTTGAGGAAGGTTCATTTGCTTCAAAAGCGGCTATAATTTCTTTCTCTTTCTTACTGATGGCATTAACTTGGCCTACTGAAATTCCAAACTCAGATGCAATTTTCCTTTGACTTATTTTTGATTTTAATTTTTGAACAACATCGTATTTTTTCTGAAGCTTCAGTTCTTTCCGTTTTTTCATTTTCATACTTATTTCTGACATATCTGCGACGATAGAAAAATGACAAAAAATTTTTATCTTTGCTGGACAAAAAACAAAGAAAGAAACAGAAGCGATAATGTGCGGAAAACAAATAATTATCCTTTTTTACACTCCTTCTAATACCTGTTGTCTCTTTGCTGCCACTGGGAGGCGGTACATTTCTGTTGCGTAATCTTTCTATTTTTATCTCAGATCGGGAGAGGGGGAATCACGTGATATGGTTTTTACGTTATTTTTTCTTGTATCTCTTTGGATAAAAATTGATTGAATTGTTAATTTTATTTTTGATTATCATGATTTACGTTTTGTGAAATGTCAATAGTAGTTTTATATCTGGACATTTTTCTTTATTAAAAATGTATAAGAATGTTAGTGGATATGTAGAACCCGTACGGTAAAAGCTTACCTTTTGAAAAATATTCTTTCGATTTCTTCTTTCTTTGTTATAATAAATGTTTTATTTGTTTTCTTAACTGAAGATTTTAGTCTGAATTATTCAACTTGCAGCATCGGATAGATGCTTAAAATCTAACAATGATTTTGTCTATTTTAAAATAGAGTTCATTGAATATTTTATTCTTCTGCAACGACATATTTCCCGAATTTCCATTATGGGGGGGGAATTCCCCGAATTCCGATTGCAAACACATGTTCAGTTTAGAGAGAGGTAGGATAAATTGGGGATCAAAAGTAGCGTTCATAATAGCGGGGTGCTCAGATTAGAGGGTGTTCAGAATACAGAGAGTTCATCTTTTGTTAAGTCTATGGAGTTTCGCCGGGGTCGTCGGAATGTGTTCATAATACCGGGGTGTTCACATTAGAGAGTGTTCAGATAGAGAGAGTCCACTGTAAATAGTTCTATGTTTGTTTCCAGTTAATATATCATAACAAAATTAAAACTTCATAGTGAAACACAAATTAAAATTATATCAGTTTCTTTTACTAATTAAGAAATATCTGTCATTTCTCCCCTATTCTGTCATCTTGATTACATAAGATTAAACATTTGTTGTTAAAGCTCCAGAGGCCCATAGATTAATCAAGCCCTGAACTTAACGTTTCAGGTCAGTTTTCCTTATTGTCGTTGAATGGTATATGAATATTTTAAACAATTACTTCAAATTTTATTTGAAAACCATGATTTCTACCCATCATCCTGGGACAGGGGTTTACACTAGTACTGTTAATGAAAATGACAAAAATAAAATTTTTTTTCTTCAGGAATAAAATTTCAAAAAATGAACAATAATTTCAATAAAAGATAAAGAAACATAATCTTCAACCTCATCATCAAAAGCATGTATAGGTGGAACAAGGCGAATACATTTAGGTTTATAACAATCCTGAACAGGAGCTTCATTACCACACAACAAAGTTTCTCTGACAGTTTTCAGCACATCAAGATCCGAGCCTTCCCTAAATATAAAAGATGATTATTTAGAACAGGCCAAAGATTATAATTTAAAAATAGTCTTAGAATTGATATGAAAAATTCCTACACAGATTTGTCATCAGGAACTGGTATAACTACGGGTATCCCACTTTTACTTGTCTGGGACATTTCAGAATGTCGTTCAGCTAGTGCCACTTGTAAACCACTTACATCAAAAGTCTAGAAAATACATAAAATTTACTAATATAACTCATCATTATATTATCAAAGGTTCATTAATTTAAAATAAAATATATTTTAAAAAATAGCAATCACTGTTTCAATTATGTACAGGAATATTTGAAACAGCTATAGCAGACATAATGGGGTTGGCACAGTTTTATTTTGGCAAGAAAACCCCATTTTCAAAATGCTTTATTTTATTATGAAAATATATTATAATTTTATTGTGCCAAAAAGAAACCTGGAAGCATAACAAATATAATTTATAAGGGAAAAAATTCAAGACTAAATTAATGGATCAATATGCAATAAAACATGTCTCAAACAGAAATGTCTTAAACAGAAAATTTTCATGGTACTGAGAAGGAATACTAAACTATTTTATAGGCTAAGATGGAAACCTGTCTAAAAGAGATTTTTCCCATAGCGATTTTATTTCCACAGGTTTTAACATATTTAAAAAATAAAATTATAAAAATAAAAACCATACTTCACTTAGTTAAAGCAAAAATGTATTCTATACATGTATTTTTTTTCTCATGATTATTAATGGTTATAGACCACATATGTTCTTTAAAAATTTTCAATATGATAATTACTAATAACATAAATAATTTTAATTTTTTGACAAATTTATTTTCATTATGATTTTCTGATTAAAAAACTGATTTGTTTATGCATAAATGAATTTATAAATTTTAAAATAATTAAGTATAGAAAAATCTTTACTTATACTTTTACTTAAACTTTACTTATTGTAACATGTTCATTATTTTACAATTAGTGATTATAATAAATTACAAAAATCATCGATTAAACAAACACAACTAAGAATTTTTTTTTTTTCAATAACAAAAGTTATATAAACTCTTTCTAGAAAACATAATCAAAAGTTCTACACTTAATTTCAGTTTAATCTATTTATATAAAATCCAAGTCTCTGTGTATCCTTCACAATTCCGGTTGGACCGCCTGATTGATCGTGGCCATCATTCCGATGCCCTAAATAAGGCAATTGTGTGACTTATGGAAATAATCTACATTGTATCACATCTACTGCTCTTCATTTTCTCTAAAACCTTCAAAAACTATACAATTCGAATGTTTTTAATGTAAAAATAACCAGCTACCAACAACAGATTACCAATATAAACAAACAAACATTTCAGAAACTGTGATTAATTTTATAAATGTAAACAATGTGTAGTGAGTCATTCATTTTTGAAAATTCATTGATAAAAATTTAAAAACTTTTGTGCACTGAATATTTTAACTCCTGTAGTATTAATATGCATTTGACATCATTCCCTATGAACCAATGAAAATAGTTTTTAATTTAAAAGTAAAGTCCTAGAAAACTCAACTCTATTTTCGGTACGTTTATGTTATCTGGGGGCAAATCTCGCCAATAAAGGGTTTTTTCTTTTGTCAATAGTAGTTATTTTTTCATGTGTGTAATTTAGAAACAATGCTTTGAAGTTGAAATAAAATGCTATAGTATAGTATTTATTATTATTATTACTGTTATGTATTTGAAAGAAAATGAATGAAAGGCATGTATTTTAATTGTATGCAATATATGTATTTTGAATGTATGTATTTTAAATAAAAGTTATGATTTTTAAATGAAATGGATTAAAGGTTTATATTTTAAGTGAAATTAATGCAATATGAATGATGGCAATGGGAACAATATTTGGTGATTTATTACATCGAAAAACTAGCATAAAAGTACTCTATTTTCTGAGTATTAATGTAGAAACATAGTCTTTAGTTTGCTTGTTTCAGGTTTGTATGTATAATTTATTTTGGAAAAATTGATTTGATGAATCATTAATCCATTTTCCTTTTTTTGTTAGCAAGCTTAATTACTTCTTAACATCAATGTAAAATGTTTGAAAACTGTATTTCAATTTACTGACATTTTATGATTTTTAAACCAAATAGTTTAATTACGGAATAATAGTATAAGAATATTTTTATCAATTATTTCATATTTTAAGAGGAAACCACGATTTCTAACCACCGTGCTAGGACAGGCTTTTACACTAGTTTGGAATAATTAATGAACAGAAATCAACTGTTTAAAAATTGAAAACTTTTGTTTAAAGGGTCTCAGTAATCTTCACTTGGCGAAAAATGACAAAAATATCAATCTTCCAATTTTTTGCTTAAAATGAATTTGGACATCATTAGTATATTCTGATGAAGTAATGTAAAAATCCGATGATTATAAATGTGTGAAAAAGGTTTTCCTTTTAAATGTATCAGAGTTGCAATCATTAGATTCATTTTTACCCATTTGCGTTTTTTAAATACATCAGTATGATTAAAATGTATAAACTTCAATATAAACTTTTCAAATGACTCTATATTTTTTGGATGATCCTTAAAGTGCATTTCATAAAATTAGAGGTCAGATTTTCAGTAATATAAATAGTTCTTTAAAGAAAAAAATAAAAATGTTAAGTAAATAGTCATTTTTACATGTCATGACATTTTATTTATTTTTTTAAAATAATTAAATTTTTTGAAATCTGACTATTACCATTAGAGAACATACTTGTAAGAAAAGGATGTAAATAAAATGTTTGCAATATGAATAATGGCAATGGGAACAGTAATTAGGGATTATCATCTGTGCCTGGCTAAGATAAAAGTACCAAAGAATGTTTAATTAAAAGTCTAAAATTATAGAAGATAAGTTTTAGAGTTTTTTTTCTTTTTTTTTTTTTATTGTTTGTTTGTTTTTTATCGCAAGAATTGCATTTTTTCAAAACGGCCCAGGTTACCTTCCCTTAAAGAAAGTACTGTTTAAATTTTTCAAAATTGATCAACACATATAAAATGGTGTATAATAATAGATTATCACTACACAAATTATGTAAATTATCTAGTAAATAAATATAAATAATTTTACCTTAAAATGTTCTAATTCCTTTTTCTACACATAGGTGGCAAGTAAAATCATTGATAATGTATAATTTAATCAATATTCTAGATCTATTTATAGCTTAATTTGGAATAAATAGTGAACAATAACTTTAAAAAAACTAATTTCAATAACTTTTTCTGAAAAATGTGCTGTTTAAGTAATACAATCTCAATAATGATCAACACATAAAAAGTATTTACTTGCAAATCAGAGACATCCATCTGAATTACTTGTAGGGGTGTCTTTTTGAACAGCTGCAATACAGAGGGAAAAAAATAAATATCATTACTAACATTTTCAGCATAATATCTAACATAATTATATAAGGCGATTGAGTATTAAAATATTAGTGCAGCGAGAACATATGCAATGAATCTTTGAGTTACTAAAAATTTGACGCAAGATACTTTATAGAATAAAAAAGCAATAAAATAAAATAATTTTCATGTTTACAGGTGACCATTTTAACCACTTCACCGGTAACCCTGAGATAAGTCGTGGGTAAAAGCACTGTTTCCCCATACCTGTCGCCGGTGAAGTGGTTAAAGGTTACATACAAAACTTGACCTGTTTATTAAAATGTATTAATAAGCCTTTAAGTGTACTTTTATAACTTTAAAAATATATATTTTTACTTTAATAACAATATTGTTCAACAAATTACATTAATTTTTATTTCAATTATAAGTTATATACTAAAAATTAATAAAGACTGCTAAATTCTCTAAGCAGTTGTCCGATATTTTTCCATTTTCGAAAAACAACTGGCTGTAGGCAAAAATATTTTGAGCAGAATTATATTTTTATAAACAAGATAAATGGATATGAAAGGTATTTTAGCAACAAACTATGGAAGAAAATTTAAGTCAACCTGAGTTTTATGAGTATTTTTCAGAAAATACAGGAATAATCTGAGACGCTCAAAGAGTTAAAGACCATATCCAAAATAGAATATTAAAACAGAATTAATGATTAAATAATGCAATTCTGGAGACTGTCCAAACTTTCTTTCAGAGGATTACTTTTGTGAATTTATAAGTGGAAATTATTGTTATTATTATTATTTTGGAAAAAACTATTTTATAAAAAATCAGTCACATTTCAAAAACTTGACTCAGACATAATTAAAGAAAAAATTGTTGGAAATTTTTTAGAGTTCATTTCAGTTCAGATACACTGTATATTCTGGCATATAATGAGTAATTTTGAAACAAGAAAATTGATCTAAATTTACAAGTGCCAGTTATAAAATTGACAGATTAAAATTTTAGAAAAGCTGCCAGCTTAACTCTTCACTAGATACCTCATTTTTCAATAAACTGTGGTGCATTGGGTAAATTTTACCCAAATTAATTTTCATCAAGTGATATCTCTGCCAGTTTACACCAAATTTTTAAATTTTATTATAGTTTTATAGCTTTGAACTGTACTTTAAGAGTGTTTCCTTAATTTTGATCTAAGAATTAATTTTAATAAAGAAAATAATCTAAAATTAATTTTAATAAAGAAAATAGACTAAACAGACATCTTTTCAAAACATCAAAGTCAAGGACTAATTTAATCTTCAAATTTGCTTGTGACTCATAAAAATTTAGCAAGAGAATAGTCATGAAGTGGACATTTTGTGAAGTTCTCACTTTTCTAACATTGATTTCTGTTAAAGGTCTGTCAACGTACACAATTTGCCTCTGGACAAACTCCTGAATTGTAAATTGGTCAAAACAATAATGCCCTGCAATCTTTATAATTCAAAATAAGGAAAAAGTTTCTATGCATTCAGCCATCAAGGTAAACTCCTTTTGCATATTTTTTTTATATTAACAGTTTTGCCAACTTTTTTTAAAACCTCAGGAGCACTTACATAAATTATCAGAAGTTTCTAAAGTTTTTCATAAACATTGCAATAAGTTAAAAATCATAACAATTTTTACAACAAAAGAAAACTTATTTATAAGGAATTTCATAACACATCTATAAATACAAAGAAATTTCAATTTTCCCTCAATAAAATCAATATATTTATACATTTAATACATATATAATAAATTTATTAATATAAGAACCATATTATCTACACGTTCTTGAATATGTCAAAAGAAAAAAAAGAAGAAAGAAAGACAAACTAGCTTTGTATAAGTTAACAAATTACTAACTAATAATTTTATAGTTTGTAGAAATTTCCAGTTTTATATTTTTTGTACATATACAAGGATAGGTTTTGGTGATATCAGAATAAGGTCACACGACTACAGCTTGAATGATCTCAACAGACAAAGAGAAAATGCACTTGAGGAGAATTTTTTTTAAATAAAGCCTTTGCATTAATAACTTTAATGGTAATTCATATTTTATTAACAAGTTCATCAACTGTTGATTATATATGACTTAATTCTGCATTTTTTTTTACATGACTATTCCTCCACATGCTTTCTGGAATCACTTTTGCAATGAAAGATGATAAAAACAGAATTAGATACAGAACAGTAGGTATAATTATCTGATACTTTTGACAACTTTAAAATAGCACTAGTGTCATATTCTGCTTTGAAACACTGAATATAAGTGGTTTTACTGAAAATACATCCATCTATTTGAATAAATATAACCCTCACCTCCTTTTTTCCCTCTAGAAATTATGTCATTTGATAACTGCCTTTTTTCTTATTGGCTGAAATATAATGTGCATCATGCAGAAAGGAAGAGAATTTTTCTCTATAAAAGAACAGTTCATGAAGGGGAAAAACCGTAGCATAGAGAATCACAGGATATATTTTTTTTTCCAGAACTAACAATGCAAACAGATAAATTTTACTCCCTTTGGCCACAGAAAACATTTCTTCTTAATTAAATTTGTCATGCTCAGAATAGAGAAGGAGAAATTTACATGAAATAAAGATTGGCAAATCATTGGAAAATTTTTCCTTGTAAAATACTTCCCTTTTTCTAGGGAAGAAACTATTTTCTAGAGTAATTACAATATGTAGATTAGCAGATTTTCCATGTACTACTTCTGAAGTACTCGTGAACCCTGTGCTGGCATATGCATAACTTTTGAGTTAATGCTGATTTTGGGAAAAATAAATTTTGTAAAAGTTTTCACAAGCTCTTCTAGACTGAACAAAAATAAAAAATGAGCAGCATAAATTCAAAATCACCTTCTTTTACTGTCTGTACAAACAACAACTTTAATTACATAAATTTAACATTTGTAAGTAATTTCATAAGGCTAAGAAATAATGCTTGAAGTTGAAATTAGTTAGTTATTAATGTGACTATCTGAAAAGTGCTATTTAAACAAAATTCTTTTCTTTTAAATGAACAGATTTTAAACATGAAAATTTAATTTTGTTTAAATGATAATAATAATAAAGTGATTGCCTATTTTTTTTTTTTTTTTTTCAATTACTCACTTATTGTGTGTGAGTTGACATCGTTTAGCAAATGTGATTTGGTATAACAAAGTATTTTTTGGGACAAACTTTTATTGTTATTCACTTTAAACCATGCAGTAGATGATCATATTTTTATATTTTTGAAGAATTGCTATAGAAAAACTATGTATGATAATGATAGAATCACTTTTTAAAAAATAAAAGTAAAGTAGCATTATATACTTTAAAAACATATTCAAACATCATACTGATCGGCTAAATTTTATTAATGTTAGAACACAGAAAAATTTAAATATATGTAAAAAAAAAAAAAAAAAAAAACAGGCATGCAGGAAGCAACAGACAACAACATACCATTTTTGGATCATGATAAAATTTATATGGAACTATTTTCAAAATGAGTCCTTTCAAAATAAATAAAAGAATTATCAAAATCATAGCATCTGTTTAAAAGTTATAAATATGGACATATACATTAAAAATATGTATGTAAATTTATTGTATAGCCTCTTTTGTTTGAAGTTGGTTAAAAAAAAATTATTAAATTTATTTCTTTTTTAAAAAAATGGGGAGGGGGCAGTATATTACAATCAGTATTACATTTAAAAATGCCTTATTAAAACAAATAAATGGTTATTGTTAATTTAAAAGAACTTACCTAGTATGCTATGATTTTATCTTTTCCACTATTTATAAAGATTTACATACATGTAAAATAATAATCAGGCTATTACTTCAATAAAATAAAAAAATTAAAAACAATGCATTCAATTGTATTAGAATTTATTTTTAAAATCAAATCATAGCAAGCATCTTGAATGGCATATGTTAGAAAAAACACAAACATTGGATATTTTAGATGATGTTATTTAAAGATGCTAAGTATTTCCATTATTTTTTAATTACATATTCTAATTCAGAACATAAGTTCTATACATTTAAAAAGTTAAAAAAAAAAACTAAATACTGTAAATCTTCATGGAAGAAAAAAAAACAGATATTAAAATTCAATAACTTTTTTGAGATCTGCGGATCAATACAGATTTTTGGTGTTAATTTCATTGCATTATATTCAATATTTTAGGAGAAATCGCCGTGAAACATAATCAGTTGTTTAATCAGTCGTTTCATAAATTTGTTTCATTAGGATTTTATATATATAGGGCAGAGAGATTTGATGGAGTAAAAATTGGAATAGTGATATTTAGAAGCAAAGATATTTAAAATCAAATTGAGAGTGATAGCACATTTTGCCAACATCTAACGTAACTTTTAAACTCAAAGATTAGCATTATTTTCTTTTTCATATATATAAAAATGCATAAGAAAGTGTTTGCTTTGTCCATAGAATTAATTATTTTGCTTCAGATCTGAAAACATAGTTTCAAACAATATAGAAATAGCTTCCTCAAACAAACAACTAACAAAATGCATTAATATTTATTTGTTTGTATTTCTGTGTGTCTTCTATTCTCGACAGAAAACAATACCAAGCAACTTTTTTATATGTTTTAAGCCAAATTCATATAAAGGCATTTTATGTAGGCTTTATACATTTCAAAAATCAGATTGTATAAATAGAAGTATGTAAGTAAAGATCAGTATTTTTTAACAACTATGTAGGATCATTGTGTGCCTTAAAAAAATCTTTAACAATCATTAATGAGGTTAGTATTTTTTTATTGTTTTTCAAGGGCAAGTTTTCAAAAAGTAATATATTCTATTCTTATAGTCATATTTGAGTAAAATTAGCCTTTCTGCAATGAACACTATTAGAATGAAAGTTCAATTCTTGGTAGAATCCCCTCAAAAAAACTTCTAACAAAATTCTACTAGCAGAAATGTTCTAATAAAATGTCAAGCTAAGCTACTTAAACTTAATGAAGTTAAAATATAATTAACAGAAGAATAAACAAATATAATTAAGTTTTTACAAAAGGTTAATTATATCTTTTTAATACAAGTTATATTATTATTTTAATATTTGGTCATTATGAAATATTTTGTTTATGTTAAAAAGTAAATAATAAAAAGACATTCTATTTTTTGTTGTTGTTTGCTTTTTTATAATCATGACTTATTTTAATAGTGACATGGAAATTTCAGTGTAGATTTATGTGCGATAAAATAAAAAAAAGTTGAAAACACTGGGGAAGACTAAGTGTTTCATTAACAAAAACAAAAGAAAATTAAACGTGAAACAACAACTTTTAAAGAAAATAAATGCTTAAAAATTTCATCTTAACAGAAAAGATTATACATAAAATATACTAATAAACATATTATACTACAATAATTCAATACATTTTCAAGTTAACAGGTGATATCTTACATCTTTTGTAGGCATGGAAATTAACTGTGAGAGGAAGTGCTTCTCAGAATTAGCGAACTTTGGCAAAGCCCATGGCTTTTTAAATAATTCTCCAGTCTGTTTGGACTTCACTTCTTCTGGAGGATGCTACAAATAGTCAATGAAAATTTTGGACATTGTAGAATGTACATATATATTTAACCTAAAGAAAAAATAGCCAAGCTAAAAACATACTAGTATGAGTAATGTTAGAAGAAATAAAACTAAAGATTATATTAATTTACTTGGATTATGTATAACTCAAGAAAATGTTTTTAAAGCAACCACAATCTGCTTAAAAAATAAAGCTTGATGTAGCAAAGTTTTATACAATTAAGTTAAGTAGCAAAGACAAAGTTTTTATACTGTTAGTTTAGGCAAACTTTTTAATAAAATACATAAAGATTATGATTTCTTACAAGTAAATGAATGAAAACTGAAGCAAATGGGTTTGCTTGAATAGGCTCCGTCCTATACATTTCATACAAAAGGAAAACAGCTATCAGCTTTTGTTCTTGTTTAGGTAGCATATCTTTGTTTTGTAATAACAATACCTATTAAAAATAAACACACATATTGATTTCAATTATGCTTTATACATTAATAAAACAATTAATACTAATTATTTAAAACTGCATGTGCGTGGTAAGGAGAGAGGTTGATTAAGGTCTCTTCAAGAAATGCATTCTAAATTATTATTTTTTTATACTAAAAATATTACCAGAATAAACAGTTGTAGAACACCTCAATACACGAAGTCTTGTTTAATGTAACATTTTTTAAATGTTAGATCTTCTGGAGATCTTAAATGTTTAAAAATATGTGTAACCAAAAAAAAAAAAAAAAAAAAAAATTCAAATTGTGGTTTTTAAAAAATAAGATATTCTGTAAAGTAAGATAAAAGCAAAATAAGTTGACATTGAGCCACTTATCTGCAGACTTATTAGTTTAGTTATGTACATGCTTTTTAAAGATTTCTTTTTTTTTTTTTTTTTTTTTTTGTGTGTGTGTGTGTGTGGGGGGGGGGGGTTACTTATATATTAACAGTATGCCATAGGCGAGCTTTAGAACTCTTTAATATCAACAAATACTTTTGCTTTGGGCAGAAAATGTTTAACATTACTGTAAGTCACGAGTTCCCAGCCTATGGGTCACGGAACAATCGAGGTTTCTCACAAAAATATATCTTATTTCATCTGTTGAAAAATTATTAACAATTTTAACAGCAAATATTATTTCAAGGGAAAATCTTTAATTTCCTTCTGGATGAATAAACGAGAATATCCAGAAATATCTAAACGACTTTGAATTCCTTGATGGGATTCAGCATGACATACTCGTGTAAACATACTTTTTGGGAACTGCTGCTGTAGGTTATTCTTTCTTTTTTTTATGAGAAATGTTTCTTAGTTCTTAATTTTTTTGTTTTACTGCAGATTAATCTTTCGTAATCAGGTTGTACACCAAATATTAGCATAAAACATGAACGATACTGCTAACCATATTGTTTAAAAAGAAAATTGTTGCCATTAAATACTTTAAGTCGTATAGATAAAATACAACAATGTGCTGCAACTGATTACGGAACTCTCCAATATACTTTACATACATATCAATACATAAATTGGTATATAATATTTTATACATAAATACATATTTGAAAACATGTAAATATATACTTGAAATGTAAGAAGGTGTGTATAATGTAAAGAGGATGGTAAGTAAAGTAAATTCTGTGGTACTACAATTCACAAGTATCTTGGCCTACAGTGTCCATACAGTTTTCTTAACCATGGGTCCTGAAACACTATACAGTATATCTCCCAGACAGGTGGCCAACCTATTATGGGACCCCCAGTATTTAGTTTCTAAGCTTAGTACTCATTTTATCAACCCAAAAGGGATGAACGGTTGGGTGAACCTGAGCCAGAAGTCAAACTCTTGACTTGTAACATTGTAGTGTGATGTGCTGACCACTTAGCTACTAGATTTCTGAGGGAGAAGGGGTGAGGATGATAAATTGGTAAAAATTTTACCATACCTTTTGCTTTTACGGCCATAAGATTGTAAAAATTCTTATCTTTGGCAATGACAGATTCCACGATCTAGTGACAGACCAATTAATCATAACATTTTGAAAATCAGGCAGTATGATTTCAAACAGACTACTTATTGTTTAAAAAAAAAAAAAAAAAAAAAAAAAATGTGCTGACTTTTCGGGTATTACAGTTACCTATGTCCAAAATAAATTTTCAAAATGTGCAATAACAAATGTAGCAAAATGTTTTGGAGCGTCCCCCTAACCCCTTCCTCACACATCTTGCATGGAGAAAAAGGAAAAAAGATGAAGAAACGGGAGAAGTGTGCATTTCAGAAATGTTCTCTTATTTCACATCTACATGCTGATATTAGAAATTCACAAAATTTTGTGTGTTTCATAAATTCCAAGATCTCCCTCTAGCTTCAGATTGGGAATAAATTTTTTAAAAAGTTGTATCTTTGCTTTTTTTACCAACCTCTAATATTCTATAAAATTTTTGGTCTTCATTTTCTATAAATTTCAAGATCTGAAACATGATAAATAATAAAACAAATTAGAAAATTTCGCTTCAAAGTTTTTAAAGAAATGTTCAAAAGGACTTTTTGCTAAATCAGATGGTGCATTGCACAATCACAATAACAAAAGTTATTCATTTTTTTAAGAAAATGCCAACATTAAAATAAAGTAAGAGGAAAATCAAAGAAAATGAGAAAAGTGCTGTTTAGTGCAGTTTGTGAACATCTGGACTTGTTCATACAGATATGTTTACACAATTTTGTATTCAAATTGTACTGGAATGGTCAATTTTTTTTATAGATGTTTTATATTTCCTACAGATATTGCAATATTTAGTGGCAAAAGCTAGCATAAAATTTTCAAAAAAGCCTCCTCCTTCATAAAATAGTTGCCTATTTGGCAGAAATAGTTGCTTTTGAGCTCTTTTTCACTTAAAAAAAGTTGCATTAGTCTCCTGGAGCTCAAAATAGTAGCATTTTAGTAGCAAATGGCAACCCTGCTTCTTCTATTTTCTTAATTTTTCGCTTTTCAACTCTAGATTCTTTTTCTGCTTTGCACTTTTGCTTTTCCTTGTATTCTGATTATAGACGTTTTTTACAGACGTACTTGCCAAAATGCAACTGTTTCCTGATTTTTTGCCTCTTAAAATGCTCTTTTTTTCTTCCCTCAGCTTTTGGTAAGGGGCGAATCTGAACAGGCGCTAGAGGTTGTAATGATGTGGATTATTTATTGACAGGAAGAGGAAGGATATCCTCCTCCTCTGGTTGAGATTAAGATGCAAGTCCATTAATTACTTGATCATTAGAACTTTCAGTTGTTGGTTCTTCTAAATGCGGTCTGTCAGTCGCATAAGCATCTCTCGATCACATAAGCTGATAAAAAATCAACTTTCATGGTTGTCCAACAGCAATAGCACTTTTCCATCATCATCAGTATCATAGGAAGGGGTTCTGAAGCATTACAGTTTAAACTTGTAATGCAGACTTCAGCTATCTATCTGTTCTTTTCCCCCTACTTATGAGGCATTTTAGATCAGAAATGAAAGGGAAAAATTTCTTTGAAATATAGCATAGCTAATAATTTTCAAATCACAACTTATTAATATTAATTAAATGCATCTTAGATAATATGCACAAATGAAATTATGTTAGGTTCTGGGAATTTATTTAAGCAACAGTTCAAAACAGCAAAATTCTATACAATTTCCCCCATTTGATCAATAAATATATTATATTTTTAACAATTTTATCTATTTTGATAAAGTTTCAGTAACAATTTTTTTGATGAAATGTTAGCCTTTATTACAATATAATAAATAAGATTCAATAATTTTTAATAATAAACAACCTAGGGTCACCTGGGGTAATTCCTGGTCAAAAAGCATCAACATCTAATTACACTACCCAACATAAAAAATGTTGCAGGCTTGAAAATAGTTATTTCAGAAGTATTTTGTCTCGCTAAACACGAAAATCAACATAAAAAGTTGAGATTAGCTCTTGTTTTCAAGATAGGAACCAACTTGAGAAATTTCACTATGGCTGTTTTATGGGAAATTGAATGTTCGGAAGTTGGTACTCCTAATAGCTGTAATTCCTCTCAACTGCATTCTCTGTTTGGAATCTTTTAACGTTCTTTTTCCTCAGCAGATGGAAGTACCTTCCCTGGGACTGACCGTCTTTTGAACCGGTGAGAGCGTCAGTAGAATGAAAAAAAGATAACAGTGCACGATTCAAGTGACATTCTCTGCTATTCGCCTTACAACTAAAGGTCAACAACTTTTATTACATCTGTAGTGAAATAACTTTTGAAGCCCAGAAGCGAACCATTAGCCCAGTTGTAAAGACAGCTTACTTCCATTACTTCGGTATGAAGGTAGGTGACCAGGAGAAATCTTGGGCCCCACATGTTTGCTGTAATTCTTGCTCAGCTAGACTGCGAGAGTGACTGAATGGGAAGAAACGAAAAATGAAGTTTGCTATACCCATGATTTGGCGTGAGCCAAGAAACCACATTGACAATTGTTATTTCTGCATGGCGCCATCCATGAATCGAGGTTGGACAAAAAAGAAGAAGGAATCGGTACAGTATCCCAGTGTTACATCAGCCATTCGGCCCGTTCCTCACTCGGCTAATCTGCAATTCCTGAACCACCTCAAAATTATGAGATTGAAGAGGATGATGCTGTAGAAGAAGAAGTCACTAGACCTGGGACTTCCCATGACCTATATTTCGAGGCAGAAGATTTGAATGAGCCTCACAGACTAAATCAGACAGAACTGAATGATCTTGTAAGAGGTCTTGACTTGCCAAAGCAGAAAGCAGAGCTTCTGCCATCAAGACTGAAGCAATGGCATCTATTCCAACCAGAAGTCAAGATCACAGAATACAGGACTCGTCATAAGAATCTTCTTCATTTCTTTGAGAAGAAAGAACATGGGTTTGCTGGTACTGATGTTAATGGTTTGATGAATTCCATGGACATAACTCATGATCCACGGAAATGGAAGTTATTTGTAGACTCTTCCAAACTTAGTTTAAAAGCAGTCTTATTACACAACGGCAACGTTATTCCTTCCCTTCCCATTGGACATTCCGTTCACAAGCAGGAAACTTACGGGAACGTGAAATTACTTAGAGTCAATCAAATACGAGGATCATAAATGGCAGATTTGTGGTGACTTGAAAGTAATTGGTAAAGTAATTACTCCTGGGAATGCAATTAGGCTATACCAAATACTGCTGCTTTCTGTGTTTTTGGGACAGTCGCGATAGAAACTCTCACTGCATAAAAGATAAATGGCCTTCAAGAAATCTAAATCCCGGGAAGAGAAATGTCGAAAATGAGCCTCTAGTTGATCCAAAAAACATTCTGCTTCCAGCCCTGCACATTAAGCTGGGATTGATGAAGAACTTCGTGAAAGTCACGAACAAGGATGGAGAGGCTTTCCAGTACCTTAGAGCGAAATTTCCAAGACTGACTGAATCAAAGGTTAAAGAGGGAATCTTTGTGGGCCCTCAAATACGCACAATAATGAATTACCCTGCTTTTGATAAAGTTTTGGAAGGGAAAGAGAAAGCAGCCTGGGAAGCCTTAAAAGGTGTGGTACGAGGATTTCTAAGCAACAGAAAAGCCGAGAACGATCAACAGTTGGTGAAACAACTCCTACAAAAGTACCATGACCTTGGATGCAACATATCTCTGAAACTTCATTTCCTCCACTCCTATCTTGATTTTTTCCCCTAAAAACGGTGGAGCTGTAAGCGATGAGCACGGTGAAAGGTTTCACAAAGGTATCTCTGTAATGGAATGCAGATATCAGGGTCGTTGGGAAGAGTCAATGCTGGCCGACTACTGCTGGACTGTTACAAGAGATGCTCCGGCGTTGACATACAAGAGGCAATTCAAAAGGAAACGTTTGCAAGAATAGGCTAAAAACAATCACTGCTTTCTGAAAAATGAACATTGTTTAATGAAGTATCCCTATTGTATTGTATTTATTACATATGAATTTTTTTCTTCTTCAATTTCCTTTTAAATCGATGTGTGGGATATTGTGTGCCTTTCTGCAGTGGGCTGCATTGTATCTTGAAAACAAGAGCTAATAAAAAAATTTCATTTAGATATTCGTTTTTTTCAACCCAAAATTAGTAAGAATTGACTATCTAGAACCAGGAAACTGACAAAAATATTTTTTTTGTTGGGTAGTGTTATTATAAAAACTATTAAAGGTATTGTTCCCAATTTTTTTTATGGAATAAGCCCCCCTCCCCTGATGGCTATATTATAAAATGCTTACTTAAATATATATGCACTTATAATTAAAATAATTATCATTTTTAAATGACCAAGAATTACCCTGGAAATGGGGTAATTCTTGGTCACTTCTGGGGTAATTATTATCGGTCAGCATCCTTTTTCCTGTAAATAAAGTAGTACAGTTAATTTTTTTAAGACTGAGTAATAAAATAAGTAGAATTAACTTCTAAAAATTTTGTTCATCTCGTAATTGTGGAATAATAAAGCATAAACTTTGTTTTGGGCATAAATACAAAGTTATTTGATGTGCAAAAGACTCGTTTACATTTTACAAAACATTAATTAGCCAAAGAATTTTTATGCATTTTTACAACATTTATAAGCAGCATTTATTACTCCATTAGTATCCACTGTGAGTGGATTTATTAATAACTTGGAAATTTATTGGTCCATTAAAAATATAACTGAATGTTTGTTATCAATTTCATTTTGCTTAGGCCAACAGAAGTTTTCAGCTCCCTTTTCAAGAAAATTTCAATACAGACCTTTAATATAATACACAGCATAATAATTAAGTTCCTCTATTGCATTAAGTACATTTTTATGCACCATTTTGGCATTTTGCAATGAGATAGTATTTCTACTTAAAATGTTCAATCATAGAGTGTGTCTTATTCTATGAGCACTTACTGTTTTCTTCTTTTAAAAGTGTTTAATATACATTTTATAATCTTTTTTAAAGACTGTGAAATGTCATTAGTTAAAATAAAATAATTAAAACTTCAAGAATGACAATGATCTGTTGTAAAATGTGTAAAAATCAAGATTGATGTTTTGCAGAAATTTGAGTAGTAGTTTTGAATTTATTTTTTTTTTTTTTTTTTTTTTAATTTCAACTAAATGAATAATTAAGGCATATATTTCAAAGCAAAGAATTCAAAATATCTTAGAGATTTTTTACAGTTTCATAAATTGTTATTTTTATAACAAAAGCGAAAATGACCAAGAATTATCTCAGAAACTCAGTGACCAGGAATTACTACGGGGGACTCCACTTTATTAAGAACTACAATTAACTAAAATGTGGTGAACAGTGTGGTTACAGTTAATTCTCAAAGGGTTTGCGACAATTAAAATCACTAAATATGACAATAAAAAGGAATTAAATGATAATAAAAACATTGACCAGGAATTACCCCAGATATATGGGGCAATATTTGACCAACTTCTGCGAATTATTTAAAATAGTATAAAAAATTTCAAGACTATTTTTTAACAGCTAAAGTAGTTGGTAATTGAACCAAAAAGAAAGAAAAGAAAAATATTTAAAATTTGAGTTGTGACAAAGATCTTTGTAAAAATGCATCATAAATAAGGTCAATGTTATTTTACAGAAATTTAACAAGCCATTTCAAAAAGATTCTTTTTTCAAAATAAATAAACAATAAACTCATAATTAAGTAATAAATTCCAATGAGGATAGTTCAGAGTACCTCTATGATTTTTTTCATTTTGTTGAAGCATTCTTAAAACATAAAAAGGACTGAGACCAGGAATTACCCCAGGAACTTGCCGACCAGAAATTACCCCGGCTGACCCTATATACTAGTATTTAATACTAATAATTAATATAAACTGTTAATTTATCAGCCTATATCATATTATTTAGTTATTAAATAAATTTTTCATGATCCTCTAGGAATGAATCGGACAGTCCCATTCATCCCCATGATGTATATATTCAATTATCAGCAATTTTGCCAGAAATTATTTTGTCACATTGGTTAATATTCATTCATTTTAATTACCAATATTGAGCCTTGAAATAAATAACTACAGTATATATATCTTAATTGTTTATATTGCATTAAGATATTTAACAACATCAAATGTAAAAAAAAAATTACTTTTAAGCAGAGTTTTCAGGAAATGTCACTTTGGAGGAAAATGAAAACAGTCATGTGGTTTAGCTTTCTCTTCTGAAGCACACTATGAGGATAGAAAGCAACTAAAAAAAATTTTATTGCCTGAAATATTGAGAATGTTCCATCCATCTCTTGTCCCATTCATTTCCCACCTTCCCTACATAATACCTACATCATCATAAAAACATCAAAAACAAATTTTGAAAATCTAAAAATATAACAATATGCCAACATACATAAACAATTATTGTAAAAATCATGAAAACTGATTTAGGGAATATCAAAATATATCAATATTTCCATAATACGATTTTTATCATGATTATAATACTTTCCACACACTATACATACCTAGAGAATAAAAAGTGTAAGGATTATAGATAAAATAGTAAAATAAATTAGAACAACATGGAATATAAATTACACAAAACTCAAGTAACATCATTCAATTCAGCCTAATATTTAATGTGTTACAAATAATTAAAACAAAAGTTGGGTCTGTGGACAAGTGAAGTCTACTTACAAGGGATGAACCAACACGAAAATGGTCTTGCTTGCTAAAAGCATGATGAAAACTGGTTGCAATGCTTTCAAAGGTGCGTTGTTCTAAACCTTCTTCTTCTAATATACTAAAAATAAAAAATTGAATATAAATCAACAATGAAATAATTACAGGAACATCAGCTTCTAGCTAAAACCATAATATTAACAATTTTATTTTTTTGAAAAATAAAAATTCATAAATATTAGCATAAGAATTTAGAAAATAACAAGATTATTAGTGTTTTAATTTATGGTGTAGGTAATGCTTGAATACTTTTACAAAATATTTGACATCAACGAAGAACTTAAGAATCTTAAACTTGCCACAAATGGTATGAAGTATACAATTTTTCGTGATTTTGAATTTCAAATTAAATTCAAAATCACAAAGTTCTCTCGCATTTAATTTTCAAGTCAGATAAATATATTGTTTATTTGGGATAAGACTGCCACAATAAAAAAAAAAAACTGAAATTTTACAAGACACAAGAGAAGCATCAGCTGAAACATAACAGATCGTTGGCTGCATTGTAAGACTGCTATAACTGCTCTTCAGCAAAAAGTACTGAAACTAAAATTGTAACATTTTTTTCAGAGAAATATGCATCACTTGAAGTCTTCGAAGCAGAAAGACGAAAATTTTTGTATTGTGGCACTTTTGTTCTATGTGAATATTTTGAACTAGAAATTTTACTTAATAAATTAAATCAAATAAATACTAGATATCACATACAAACAAGACACATTTTATTAAATCATTTTTCCTGTTCAAAATATGTTCATAATTTACTTAATAAAAAAATAAAAGCTATGCCAACAACTCATAATTTATCAGTATTGTAAGCCTTCCATGAATTTAAAAAACAAAATAATGCTCTACCAACTGAGTTACTCGGATGATACCCAGCCAGACATCCCCCCCCCCCTTCCACTCATATGTTGGCACAGCTGCAATAAGAGTGAGGGGGTCCCAGGCTGAGTATCGTATGAGTAACTCAGTTGGTAAGAGCATTGGTGTGTTACGCTAATGACCCGGGTTCAAATCCTGTATTGGACACTTTTTCACTCTGTTGGTTTTACGCCTAGTTAGCAATGCAAAAAATTCATGCAATTAAAATTCAATATTTTGAGCACATTTCAAAGCTATAAAAATTATACATATACTTCTTGATTTCTTCTGTAAGAACATCTGTACTTCTATCTCTTACAATGTTTGCAAGAGTCAATCAAGGCAAAATTTAATTGGGGCCTATTTAGGTCACCCTCACAAAAAATCCATTTAATAAAACAGACTCTACATTAAATAAGAAAAAAAAATTCTTATGCAGACAGGTGTAAACATACTTACAATAACAAATTCTGGCACTTGTTAGTTATCTCGTTGACCATTTTTGCCAAACCACTCGCCAAATTATACAAATTGACATAATTTTTATTTTAAATAACAGAAAAACAAATAAATTTGTATAACATTAATAAAAATACAAATAAAACGGTGAAATAAAAATCACTTGATGACGTAAACATGTGTTGTCAAGTGAATGTGACATTTACGATCAACCATTATTGGCCTTTAATCTTACAATTTGGCGACAGTAATTTGGTTGACGGGATAACTAACAAGTACCCAAATTCTTAATAACTATTTCAGTGTCAATTGAAAGAGTATTTTCCACGTGCAGTTTAGTATAAAGGTCTAAACTTAAAAATAGCTTAGGCATCATGAAAGCTCAAAAACTAGTAAAATTTCATCAGTTCTTGAGAACAAAAGAATAATGTTTTTAAAAATTCTGTCTGTTTTTTTAAATAAGGTATAAAATAAGTTGATACTAATCAGTTTCCCCTAGGTTTAAAAAAGGGCAAGGTGCAGCCAGTGAGAAAAGTTACTTTTTTGTATTCTAATGGGTAATGTTTTGGATTCTTAAGGGCATTTTTTTTTAATTCATTCTTTGGACTTTTAAAGTCATTTTTGATATTTAAAACTTAGATATGGGTCATTCCATGTCAAATCACCCAGAATTTTCTAAAAATGACACCCACCACCTTCAATTTTGATAAACTTTGGTGTATTTGTAGAATTTTTAATGCTGATTCCAAAAATGCCAATCATATTGAAATTGGTCAAATGGTTTGTGAGTTATGAGCTTTTAAATGTCTTCCAAGATGGCCGATTTGCCGCCATTTTGAATAGCACATGTGACAACGTAAAGGTCTATAACTTCTTTTCAAGGTTTAAGCTAGAACTTTCAAATTTTTTTTGTTCTGTTCAGAATAAAGTATACTTTTATTTAAACTAATTTTTGGGCAGCTTATTCCATTAAAATGCTGTCAGAAAATGACTTTTTGTCATTTTTTAAATTAAAAAAAGGCATAACTTTAATGGCTGATTTCCCCCATTGTTCCCCCTTCAATTTTCATCTAATTGCATAAATAGGCAGCTCAAAGTGTGTTTTGATGCCTGATAAGAAAATTTTAATGGGCAGTTCGCAGGTGTTTTGTTTAAAGAAAAATTTCAATATTTTAATGGGCAGTTCGCAGGTGTTTTGTTTAAAGAAAAATTTCAATTTTACTGACCTTCCATAAGTAACGGAAAGTACAAGATAATGTTGATATTTCTTTTATTACCAGAAATATCATACATATTTACATATAAAAGTTTGATAAGGTTTTATCTTACATAAACATATACATATTTTTTAATGTGGCTATAAAGAAGGGGAATCCCACAGGAATAAATAGGAATGCTAATAATGAATTCCTGTAAGACATAGAAGTATTTTCCTAACAAATTGAAATCTATTGCAAAGCTCCAGTAAATTATAAGTAAAAAAGAAATAATGGGAAAAATTCTACAAATAGTCACATTTTATAGTGCTGTCCTCTAAAAAAAACCCACAGGAAAATGTATCCTAAAAAAATCCCACCCTAGAACTTAATCAAAAAAATCACAGAAGTCAAAATTTCTTTTTGTCCTGTTTCTATATGTCATTTACAATAATAAAAGCATTTAAAATTACTTAAGTGTTTATTTAGTTTTTTAAAAAATAAGCAACAAATTACATTTATAATTTTTCATTTGTAAATCCTTCAATTTACAATTATTAAAATAATATTATTTTTTCTTTTTTTTTTTGCAGAATTGTGTTTTAAAACTAATTAATAATGAAAGAAAAACTTTGCTGTTTAATATTTTGATTTCTAGAAGTGTTTTTACATGTGGGTTATTTTTAGAAAAAAGTGGGTTTTTTTTCAAAGTCTTGTTTAATTGGCTGCCATTTTGTAATATATTGATAGAAAAAAAAATACTATACATTAAAATCTTAGTCAGGACAGGCTGTGAAAATGTAGCTACTTCAAATTGTTTTGTATTTTTTATTAAATTTTATATAGTGAGAAATTAAAAAAGTGGGTTTTTTTAGAGGACAGCACAGTATAGCAAAATCATACTTGTATATAATACAAAATATAATTTTAAAAAATACATTAAGTAAATTTATCGTACTTTAAAATTACACAAAATAACATTTAGCACATACACAGTAAAAATGCTATTGAAAATATATCTACATCAATAACAATTAAAAATAAAGATAATTAATAAAATTTGTTCTCTTTATATTTCGATCTTATTTCGTTCTAATTTTATGTTTTGCCCACTAGGTGCTTATTAAAGCACTGGATACATCACCAAGTTTATAAATTCTACCATTTGTAGTATTGATGTCACATGCACAAAGGATATGACTGAAAGGTACAGTAAAACTGTCATTTTCTGTCCAATAATATGAAGGTGATGGGCCATTGTGGATGCATGAATTTAACAGTTGCATCTCCTTCTTTTTTGTGGACTTTTGACACTAAGCTTATGTACCAATTCCATTCATACATGCTACATAACTTTTAAACGATGGAATATCCAAAGTCACTTTAATATTCCTATCAAAAGATGAACAAACAGAAAAATTTTCATCAGCATTTATTCTTTTTCTACTTTTTAATAAGTTTTCTGTAGATCCATAATAATGCATACTGTATGTTCCAGGAATTGTCTTAGCAAGTTGCATCCGATGAGACATGTTGTTGCGCAGTTTTAACATGCCACTTTTTGTGATGATAAAAAATGTTATACCATCAATGTTTTGTCTGCAATATTCATACATCATAGCCACATTTGCAATTTGATCATGCAACAGCCTTTGCAGACTTGCTTTTGTCATAAGTCTTTTAACACCCCCCCCCCCCACACACACACACACACACACCCTACCCCATCGCAAACAGATTTTCCATGACTTGTAGCAAAAAAGCTCCATTTTGCTTTTATTCCACCAAAATCATGTTCATGGGTTCAAAAATGTTTTTCAATTTTAATATTGGGCAGCAGAGCCATCAGTAAAATATTCTACATTTGTAGCTAAGATATATTATTTAAATGCTGCATGATTAATTTTGGAGTCTGATAAACCATTGGTACACCATGGTCCATATCATCTGAAAGCATGCAAAGGCTTTCACTTTTTAAGCTGCTTCCATTTTTTTTTGCTTTACATAGAATGCAACTGTATGTAAAGTACAGCAACCAGGTGTGCAATGGTAGTTGTTGCGCTTCGTCTTGCAATACCAAAGAAAAGTTCTCACTAAAATCCATTTGTATGAGAGCCTCATGACTAGTAAGATCTTTTTTTCAAATAAATGCTTTGGGACTTGGATATGTGTGTATGTGGTACGAGCTTTTCAATCTTTTTAAAAATAAGATGGATGAAATCATACAGAGTAGATATATGTGATGTTAATTGTACTCTGTCAGTTGATACCCACTGTTTATGTTCAATGGACTTTACCCATCTCACATCAGCTGCAGGTATATAGAAGAAAAACACCAATCGGAGTGAAGGAAATTTTAACACTCCTTCCCCTTCGTCCAATAAACGGTGTTCTTTGGAGTGTATATACCTACAGAGGCATGGTCGTGGGTAAAGTCCATTGCGTCTTCAGGATCAAAATCCGGAAATTTTAACTTTAAAAAAAATCTTCAAGAACATCTTTCTTGGAACATTTGCTGCATATATGTAACATACAATTTGTATAGTTAAAACTGCAAACCAATTTCTGGATTAAATCTTCATATTTTTCTTCAATCCCTGTTGCTGCAATAAACAACTGAACTTTCTGATGCATTGTATATATACAGAATGTGAGCCAGAACTCCCAACTAAGACGCAGTGCTTAGATCACAGGTCAGCAAATTTTGAAAACCCAATTTTATTATTGGTAGGAAATTTCAATCGAAATTGGATATACAGTTAACAGATTTACAAAGAAGAAACCTTTTTTGAACATGGGCGGACATTTTTTTATGCTGACCATATCTCCCTGACCAGGCATGAGACATGAAAATTCATTATCTTCATGAAACTCTTTCACAGATTTTATAGTGTCTTCCCAAGTATAAAGTCTATACTTGGTACTCAGTTACACTAAAGGTTTCAAATATTTTCTTTCTTGACCATCATGACTCAGGAATCAAAGTTAACAACTGAATTTTTTCTCTGGGACAAATTTGTGGAAACTTTTCTTTCACCATCTCCATTAATCTTTCAAATTCTGAAGCTTTTCTTTTGATTCACATTATCTTCACCAGAGCTACTGTTTTCACTCTGAAGAATGTTCTCTTCCAAATCAAGGGTGCAAGCAACCTTCTTTCGCAAGGCAATTTTCATTTGCTGTAATTTTCTTTCTCCAGCAGACACTTTCCTGTGTGCAGAAATTGCATGTAATCTTAGTGGTGAATTTCCATTAAGCTTTATGTGATATTTTTCTTTCTGATCTATGTGTGATGTAATATCTTCAGAAAAATCAGTGGACTAACACAAATCTTTCTGTTCTTTCACATATACTTCCAGCAAAGCTCTTGCTTTTTTCTCTACAGGTGAAACATAGTTTCTTACCAGGAATGGCATCATTATGTAGCTTATGCCTGTAATTCTTAGCTTGATCTACACTTATCACATGTAAGGATACTTTTCTTGGTCTTGTTAGGATGAAGATTAAATAAATGCATTTCTTTTGCTGAATTTTCATATGCAGAAAGTGTTCTCTGTGAGCAAAGCATATTGTTGAGTTTTCGCTATCTTCTAAATTGCATCTTAATGCAAGAAGTTCTTTATTGTTGGTGGATAACTCATTGTGATGGTGGATAGCTTGAGGATTATTTAAATCACAATTTTGATTATTAATATTTAAACTAATATTGTACATTTTTTGTTTATCCATAAGAAAACATCTAACTTAATACAACAAAGCAGCATCATTTATAAGATCAAAAGAGAAACTTTAATCTTTTTTAACAGATTGGCATAACAAGTTGTAAAATTTTGCTTAATCTGGTTGGTTGAAAAAATCTTCTGGGAAGTAACTTTAGTCCGATTCGTTGAAAATCTCTTTCTGGCAAGTACATCTATCTGGTTGGCTGAAAAAAACCCCTTCTGGCAAACCAAAGCGATATTATTGGTTAAAATTCTGTCTTCTGGAAAGTTTTGGTAATAAATTAACCCAATCAGATAATTTTAGCAATTAATTAGAAATTTCATATTTTGGGCAGCAATTTTCGATTTATAATTCAACAATAATTACAGTTTTAATGTTATTTACATTTAAAAAATGAACCAAAGTGAAATAAAGTATATATATATTTTTTTTTTGAACTAAATTTAAAATTTTTTAATCACCCATTAAATTTTTTTTAACAGGTATCAAAACACACTTTGAGCTGCAATATTAATACAACAAAGTTAATTTTTTAACTAATTATATTTATTTTGAATGTAGATATATTTTTAATAGTATTTTTACCCTGTATGTGCTAAACGTTATTTTGTATAATTTTGAAGTACGATAATTTTTACTTATTGTATTTAGTTAACAATTGTAATTTTATCATTTTGTATAATATACAAGTATGATTTTGCTATAAAATGCAGACCTGCCAACTGCTACAAAAAAATTGTAGTTGCTACGATTTGGACCTATCAACTACGATGCTACGAAAATCGGTCTTAAACTACGATTTTTTGCAAAAAACACAAATACGCATTTTTTGTTTCTAGTTGTGATTTTTATACCGAGCAGCATATTTTTCAGGAATGATTCTGTTCCGAGATTTCCAAAATTTCAAAGTATTTATTTCCGAAAGTTTAAAAAAAATGGCCATTAGTACGAAAATTCGGTCATTAATAAATGCTTATTGGAAAAAAAATCTGGGCTGCAAAACAAACTTCTTAACATAAAACACTCTTTATGTATATTAACCTCAGGTGAATCGTGTTTCTGTAAATATTTATACAGGAATTCCCTTCCTTAGAAACAGAAACAAAGGTGTCATTTTAAGAATTTCTGGAAGGGAGTGGGGGGGGGGGGGGGTCTTTGAAGGGCAAGGTTTGAAATAGTGTCCAAAATCGCAAGATTTGCGATAAACTATTGCGAATTTTGACAACTGACTGTGTAAAAAAAAAAAAAAAATCAGTTTCATCAATTGGTCGCAGAAGAAAATAAATATCACAGAAAGAAAACGCGAATTTCGTCAAAAGATCAGTAAGAAAACGCAAATTTCACCGAAAGATCGCTGAAAGAAAACACTAATTTCGTCAAAGGATCGTGGTAAAAAACGCAAAATTCGTCAAAGGATCGCAGTAAATAATGCGAATTTCGTCAAATTTCATGGTAAAAAGTGCAGATTTCACCAAAGAATCCTGATAGAAAAATGTGAATTATGATTGTGGGGGAAAAATTGTGAGTATCCTGAAATGATCGCGGAAAAAAAATCGCGAATTTCGTCAAAATTTACTACACAGAGTCAGAATTTTGGAAAGTGGCTCCTTTTACAAATGTAAAAAAAAACACTGCGAAACGAAAAGAAACTCTAAAAATTGTATAATAATTTTCAGAGGAAAGAATTTACTATATTGAGTTGAAACAGAAACATTATTCCTTTTACAAATGTCAAAAGATGTCTGTGTAACACTAAAAACCAACCAACTTTCAGATTAATTTAAATTTTGTGTGCTACGATTTCTCATTTTCAAAGGTCGGCAGGTCTGAAAATGTGACAATTTGTAGAATTTTTTCCATCATTTCTTTTTTATTTAAAATTTACTGAAACTTTGCAATCGATTTCAATTTGCCATGAAAATACTTCTATGTCTTGCAGGAATTCATTATTAGCATTCCTATTTATAATTCCTGAGGGATTCCCCTTCTTTTTAGCCACATTATAAAAATATATATGTTTATGAAAGATAAAACCCTACTGAACTTTTAGATGTAAATATGTATGATACTTTTGGTAATAAAAGAAATATGAGCATTATCTTGTACTTTCCGTTACTTATGGAAGTCAGTAAAATTAAAATTCTTCTTTAAACAAAAAACCTATAAACTGCCCATTAAAATTTTTTTATCAGGCATCAAAACACACTTTGAGCTGTCTATTTATGCAATTAGATGAAAATTGAAGGGGGAACAATGGGGGAAATCGGCCATTGAAGTTATACCTTATTTTAATTAAAAAAATAACAAAAAGTCATTTTCTGACAGCATTTTAATGGAATAAATTGCACAAAAATCTGTTTAGATGAAAGTTTACTTTATTCTGAACAGAGCTACAAAAATTTGAAAGTTCTAGCTTAAACCTGAAAGAAGTTATAGACCTTTATGTTGTCACATGTGCCATTCAAAATGGCGGCAAATTGGCCATCTTGGAAGACATTTAAAATCTCATATCTGACAAACCGTTTGATCAATTTCAATATGATTGGCATTTTTGGAATCAGCATTAAAAACTCTGCAAATTCACTGAATTTTATCAAAATTGATGATGGTGGGTGCCATGCCCTGGGTGATTTGACATGGAATGACCCATATCCCTTTCAAGCCAACATTGAGTCAGTTTTTACTATGCAAACAAATTTTTTAATGCAAAAAAGAAAAAGGGCTTTTTTTTTTAGAGAGAGAGGAAAGAATGGTGCTAATTTTTTGAACGAGTGGCAAGAGTGGTGCCATTTCGTAAACCAAAGGGCAGGCGGGATGCAGCACCCTCCTGAAACTGCCAGGGGGAAACTGTACTAATAATTTTATCTTTTTTGTTTATGTGTATTTTATAAGTAATATTTCCATTAAAAAGTAATTGCAAATCATGTCAAAGTTATATTTCCCCCCCCCCCCTTTCATTTTGAAAAGTTTTCTAAATCTATTATTCGAAATTTTTTCCAGAAAATGACATGTTCTGACCTGTACATCTCAAGTGTTTTAAAACCTCTGTAAAACAATGTAATTGAGATTTGCTCTTAAAATAATTTAGTCAACCTTTTAGCTAGCATTTTAAATATAATCTAATAATATGCTGTTTAAATCTTAAACGTAATTTACTTCCAGTATTGATTTTATATTACTATGTGAATATGATGTGATACATTTTTGTTTATTAATTTTGTTATTTTAAAGAAAGTTTATTATGAAGTCCCTCAGTCATATTACAGGTTATGACTGGAGAAATAGCATTATTAATTTGTGAAATTAATAATTTTTTTTTTTTTTTTACACCCATAAATCCCTACTTTTATTATTAGAGGATACAACTAAAGAAAACAGATACAATGAAAATCAGAAAATGATAAAGGAGGTGTTTGTCATTTATAAGAAAATATTTAATTTTGTCTGTGTAAGAAATTTTTTTTCTTTAATTTAGATTCTGCATATAAATTAAATTAAAACATTAAATGCAGCTCAATGGCAAAAACATATAATACGTTATGAACATATTTTTATGCAATTACTAAGGGGGAAAAAGACAATGATTTATAAGCTATAGTCATTTTTCCTATGTAGTAATAAAAAATTAAAATTACAAGTTCTTTGGACTATTTTAATAAGGTAAGGGTTGTGCTTTGCATTTCTTTCAAATCATTTTAAATTTTTATGCAAAGATGTACCTGAAAATCTAAATTTAATTAAATTTTTAGGTACTTTTCGGTTAGCCGGGCACCAGTTGTTATATATACATATTTATATACAATACATACATATATGTAAATATACATATACACATATTGCATATACACACACATATATACATGTAAATATATATGTATATATAACACTCGCGCACGGCTAACCGAAAAGTACCAGTTTTTATATTGCATTATATAATAGAAACATAACAAATAAATAATTAAACATAGATGGCACTGTACAAAAAATGTGCAGCAAAAAACTTCAGAAAAACTGAAAGAACCTCCCAAAAAACCACATAAGTTAGTGATTTTTTTTTAAGTGGGGGGGGGGGGGGGGTGTCAGCCTCGCATGTTAGCCATTTTAAAATTTTAGATAATATGATTTGGTTAAAACTTTCAATTTAAAGTAAATAAGAACTTATTTTCAGCCTAATTATCCATTCTTTAGTATAAAACACTTATTTGGGATTATTTTTCTGCATTGTTTATTACAAAATAATACAAAATTAATATTTTAGAGCAAAAAAACTTGTGTGTGATAAAACAGTTAAACTGTTTGGCTTAGCAAACAAATAGGATTTTTTGTTAATTTTATAATATTTTTTTATGTAACATTTGACATTAAACAAATATAGTGCTATTCTAAAACTATTTACTTTAATAAGTTTATTAGCAATGAATTTAATTTGATAGATAAGAAAACAACTTATCTTAAAGAAAAACTTATCTAATTTAAATAGTAGCAGACAAACTATTAGAATTGCATTTTAGGTCAGAGCTTTTAAACAAGACAACAAATTAGATATTTCTTGCAATCACAAAAGTCAGGAATATATAATTAGGTTCACAAAAGAGAGTTCATGCTCCTGTTCCATGTTTCCTGAGAATTAAATGTTTGGCGTTGCAGCTGTTTTTCTGATCCCTAGTGAACTATAATACAGACTATTTTTTCACTTAAATCTGTTGTTTAATGTTTTCAACATTCCAAAGAACACTTTTAATCAGATTTATGTGAAATTATTTATATTTAGTTAAAGAAATAGAAAGCTTTAAAATAACAATAAGTATACTTATTTTTCCTCACGGCATAATTGACAAGGTATTTTAAAATACCATCATCAACAAAAATTTTCAATTTTATTGTTAAAATTGCCTGTGAAATATTGAGAGCAATGTTCATTTGCATGTTCTATGTAATTTTTTTTTGCAGATTAAAATAATATATTTTTGGCAAACTAATTATGAATAAAAAGAGTGCTGTTTTTATAACTATTTTACTTTACCCCCCTAACTGACTCTACCATCATCAGGGGATTTGAGATGCCTCTCTTTAGAGGTAATTTGAAAGTATACAATTAAGTTGGTTATTTTAAGCTTTGAAGCGTCTTCTTTTTGTGTTTTTTCCCCCTTAAACGGGGGGAAAATTATTACCTAGAAAATATGAACAAAACCATGACCAAAAATTTTACTAACATGATATGGATATTTGATTAACAGTAGCACAGAACATTTCAGTTTTAGAAAGATATCGCTATTTGTTTAATAATACACTAAAAATATTAATGTATTACTAACAAAGGAGAAGATTAATAAAAGAATACAAATTTATCAAAGCCTAACACAAATAAAATAAGATTATTTGTCGGGATAAATTTAGGAAGAATTTATGTCCTTTAAAGAACCCTTCACAATTTTTTTTCTTCTTAAAACAGGACTCTTCACAATTTTTTTCTTTTAAAATCAGACCCCTGATTCTGAAGAAAACATTTCGGGTAAAAAAGGACGATTAAGAAGTTCTTTTTTTTTCAATTTAATTAAACAACAAAAAATACATAATAATGTTAATGCATACGTAAACAAAGAACCCAGTTCTTTAAAAGTGATAGTCATATTGAAGCTATTCAATATTTATGTATAAAGACAATAAAATTTATTAAAAGTTAAAATAAATAGTAAACAAATCTCTTTATAATCGAATAACACACGGCGCTGTGTTTACTTCTGCAATTCTGTTTATTGGTTGGTTGGTTGGTTGGGTTGTTTGTTGTTGGCTGATTAGTCTTGCTCGTCCTACCAAGGAGGATTTTTGTCACATCGCCTTTTTTTCTGAATTTTCGTAACTTAAAAAATGATAAATCTTTCTCTCATTTCATAATGAAATACTAATGGAAAATACATATTTTGAAAACCTCGAAAAAATTCCTTTGCTCTTCCTTTAAAAAATAAATTGTTTATGTTTTAAGAATGGCAACAAAAATTTTTACTGCTATTTCTTTCTCTTGTTTTTTTCTATCTGCTGTTTCTCTCTCATATTGTCAGCGCTGTTGATTCTAATAAGATTATTATCTGAAATTCTGGTGAAATATGACTGCCAGTGCACCGAGTTACGTTTTAGAGCAAGCAGAGGAAGATGCCGGTGAATTGCAATTTCCGAAAGAGTTTGAAAACGCTGAAACTCTTCTCATATCTGAAGTGCTCATGCTCCTTGAGCATCGAAAACAGCAAAATGAAAATGCCGAGGAAGAGCAAGAATTGCCTGAAGTATTCATGAAAACTTTAAATTATTGTCAAAGATTTAGCCGATTTAAAAACAGGGAAACTATATCCGCTGTTCGAAGTTTGCTGACTCAGAAAAAAGTACACAAGTTTGAATTGGCGCAGTTGTCTAATCTCTGTCCTGAGACACCAGAAGAAGCAAAAACATTGATTCCAAGTCTTGAAGGAAGATTTGAAGATGAAGAGCTTCGTCAAATTTTGGATGATATTCAAACTCAGAGAAGTTTTCAGTATTAAATTCTTTTTTGAGACTTTTTACTATTGTCCATTTCCTTTTCCCGTAGGTAGATTGTAAGTATTCCTGTGATCACTTTAATTGTTAAAATTAGAAAATTTTGTAATAAAAAATATTATTTGTATGTATTATGTTTTTCTTGCTTGTGAAGTAGTATATCTTAAATTGTTTGACATTTGCATTTAAAGTTTAACCGATTAACTAGTCTGTCAAAATGAAAGTGGGGTCAGGTGGGGTGGAATGGGTAGGTATAAAAATACAAATTTTTGAAATGATTATGGAATCATTCCTAATTGGAAAGGAATTTATAGAAAGCAATGGTTCAGTGTTTACATTGCATTTATAGACATCACATTTTCATTGTAATTGTTTTTCAAAAGATTATTTATTAATGTTAAAAGTTTTCTGATGACTTTTTATACCCATTCCACCCCACTCTATGGGGTGGGGTAACCAATTTTAAAAGGCATTCAAAGCAACCAGTAACCCAAATTCCAGTGTATTATATATATTATTACATCAAATTATTTATTGACAATTGTATTTGTCAATATTTTTCTCATTAAATACATAATGTCCCTGATTATTAAGTGTTGGTTGGCTAAGCTTTCTGAAAGTTGTTTACTGTCGATTTCTACCTTGTCATCTTTGTTAGGAAAGGTATAGAAATTTCCTATTGATGATTTATGCAGGAATTTTACAATGTAAGTACGAGGATCTGATGTTTCAATCATTTGGGCATTAAAATATTTTCTAGATTTTTTTTCCTGAGTCTTTTTTTCCCTAAGCCTAATCATATACCCATTTCACCCCACTTTACATTTTTAATTATAACTTTTAAAAAATAAAGAATTTTTCTTACATGTTTGTTGCAGTCAATAAAGGACACTGCTATGTACAAACTATGCAGTAAAAAAATTATTTCTGCAATAAAGTTAATCACTAAGTGACGTTGCCATTCACCATGTGTCTTTCAAAACTGATTCTAAATGGGTTAAACGTTGCCAATATTTTTTTCCTAAACTTAAAATGGAAGTTGAATGGTTAATAAATTATGTACATGATTTACAAATATTTTTTGTACATAGTATGATTATAATTCAAACACAAATCAGTATTACCCATTCCACCCCACTTGACCCTAAAATGCTGAAAGTTATTACAGTAACCAGAGTTTCCCCCATGTTTAAAAAAGGGCAGGGTGCTTCTTGTAGGAAAAGGGCACTTTTAGATTCCGAAAGGCATGTTTTGGATTTTTAACAGGGTTCGCAAAAACCCAGGTTTTTTTGAAAAAAAACCAACCCACATGGGTTTTTTCATGAAAAACCCAATTTTCCCCCGGGGAAAATTGGGTTTTTTCAAAAGTACAATATATGCGATATTACATTATTGTGTACTATATTGTTTATATATTATATATACTATACATAAAAAAAATGCATTGTTCCCCTATATACAATATAATTGTAATGCTATTTTACAAGTTATAAATTGTATAAGTTATATGAATTTAAATTAAGTTTGAGTGTTTCTCACAAATTAGTTTTATAAAGATAATAGAAGATATACAATTAATTTGCTTTAAAATCAAATAATGAATAGAATATTAATATTTAATATATATAAGTAAGAAGAAAAAAAAGAGTAAACTAGTCAGATGTGCCAATCCCAAAACTTTCTTGTACCTCATACATGTTAATAATTCAAAATTCGCTATCACAGTGCCACATCTATGCCCATCGCGAGGATTGTAAAATATAGGTTCGTTGAATTGGATGCATTTAACAATGAGATGTAAATATCACATTGTTTCAAACAAATCATTGAATTTTGGAACCCACCCTCTTAATGTCCACAACCAAAATTTCCAACCCAATCAGTATAAAATCAATACCTGTTGTTCAATTTACATCCAAGTCTAATAATGATCTATTTACATGAAAATGAAAGAAAATATTAAGTTTGGTTAAATTACGTGCATTAGTTTTTGAGATATAGATTTTGCAAGAAATCGTGAAAAATTCAGCATACCAACACTATCTGCTGTGCAATTTATACCTAAACCTAATCAGTAACAGCTTACGTCAATGTCTAACTGAATCTGAAGTTTGATGAAAATCCATACATTAATTCTTGAGATATTGCAGAAATCATACAAAATGCAGTACAACAGAGCCACTGTTAGATGATATTCATCAAAAACTAATCAGCACCAGGTTATATCAAGGTCTAACTGAATCTAAATTTTTATTTTATTACATACATTAGTTCTTGAGATAAGAGTTATTGCTGAAATCGTGAAAAAATGCAGCATAGCAGCACCACCTGTTGGGCAATATATACCAAAAGCTAATCAGCATCAGTTTACATCAAGGTCTAATTGAATCCAAGTTTTGTGAAATTCTGTGCATTACTTCTTGAGATAGAGCACCCACAAAATTTTTGTCACATACAGACAGATATTTTCTAAAATCCATCAAATCGTCTTCAGGACCTTTTTAAAACGTATAAATCCGTCGTAAACTGGAAGTCGAAATTTTTCACAAATTAAATACTTTCTTCTTGTAAAGAAAGTAAAAATACATATCTTTTATTTTCATGAATATAGTTCATTTGAATTTTTTTTATAGACATTCTTATGATATGCCTTTACCTATAATTATGTACTATGTATGTTGCCTACTATGTTCTATTTTAGTAAAGTATTTAAATGTGCTAAAAATACATTTTTATTTTACCTCGGGTATTTATGTAATGGCTTTTATATATTAATTTTTTTCAAAATTAACTGAAATGACTTAAGTTCATTAAATGTATTTGTTGTTTAAAATTTTAAATATTTCTGAAAATCGAAAAAACCCACAATATGGGTTTTTCAGTGGGCTTTTTCAAGTGGGCCCATTCTGAAAAAACCCACCGGGTTTTTTCGAACTGGGCCCAGCTTTGTGAACCCTGATTTTTAAGGACACTTTTTTTAATTTTTAAAAATACTTTTAATATTTAATAGACAGGACATTATTTTAAAGACAGCAATGAGGCAATTTTTACTATGCAAGTAAATTTTTTAATAAACAAAGGAGTAAAGGCACTTTTTTCAGCTGGGGGCAACAAGGGTGCTAATGTTTTCCATCAGGGATAAGATGGCTGCTGTTTTGTAAACCTAAGGGCAGGCAGGGTGCAGCACTGAAATGAAGGCTTAGAAACTTTAATAAACAGACCTACTAGATTTGTACACATAATCGGTGACATTTTTAAGATCAGTAATGGGTGATTCAAAAGTATTATGAACCTGTGATGTCACTTTTTTTTGTTTCAGAAAATATAACTATGTTAGGACATCAAATGAAAGGTAAATGTATGTAGTTTATATATTTTGAACACATATTGGGATAATTATAAAGATAATACAGAAAAATTGTGGAAAGATGAAAAATGAAATGTTATCGATAATGTTTTTTTATGTTTAGAGTTATTGTTGAATCATAGGAGAAAAAAAGTGCTGTTTGATCTGGTGTTGGATCACAAGGTAATACAGATAGATAGCTTCCAACTGGAATTGACTCAAGTTGCGGCTTTTCTAAATATTTGAATTTGTTTTTGGATACTGGCTTAAAATTATGCTTTATTTTCATGGTTCTATCTGACCAGGCCACTAATTATTATCATATAAAATAGCAACACAGTCACTTTCTTTTAAGCCATCATTTATTAACAACATTTATGTCATGTCTGCTACACATATTGAAATTTGAGTGAGACTATTTCTACATTTAAAAAATTTGGAACAGATGTCATAACTTCCCCCCGGCCGCCATCTTGGAATTTTTTTGCCGTGAAAACCCCTTTTCCGCCAAGTAACAAATGTCGTCAAGCACCCGTTTCTACGCATGTTAGGCTTAACGAAAATAAAATGTAAACAAACAAAACTCGCTAAAATAGCAACCAGTAATCGTATGAGCGCTACACTCTCATTTACCGAAAAAAAAAATCACCGAATTCAGCAGTTTTCGCTTTATAGCAATCTCAAAATTCAGCAATTCTCGCTTTGTAGCAATCTCAAAATGTACAAAACTCATAAAGCAAAATATACATAAAAAACAAAACTCTCTAAACAGGCAATCAGTAATCATTGTATGAGCGCTATGTGCTCATTTACCGAAAAAAAAAATCACAGAATTCAGCAGTTCTCGCTGTATAGCAATCTCAAAATTCAGCAATTCTCACTTTGTAGCAATCTCAAAATGTAAAAAACTCTTAACACAGCAAAATATACTTAAAATTATCAACATACCTTAACAGATATCTGCTTTCTTGAAAGCAAGAAATCTCTCTCATAACACTGCCGCCATTTTCCAAAATAGGCTTATGAATACGCATTGAGACAATAAACAAACCTACTTTTCTTCTCAAAATTTTCTCATATTTCTTAATTACTTCAGCAAAAGCGTTTAAACGGATTACAAAAACCATAGTCAGTCAAATACATCCAATAAATTTAACAAAAATAAAAAAAGACAGAACGATACAACGCTATCAAAATACAGCCACAAAATCCACCTCTTCTCAGGGGTTGCCAGAACACATGTCAGAATACACACGTCACACGGGGTTCCACATATCGAGGTTGATCTATAAACACGCCAACCAAAGATCGCCAAACATTTCAAAACAATAACGGCTCAGGGAAGTTACGACATCTGAGCCAAAAATTTATAAAAAATAAAATATTGCAAAATTTGAATTAATGAATAGGGGAAGATAGGGTACAATGAAACATAATTTGTCACAGAGAGTTGCAGTTTATATGCTATACAACTATATGTTCCAATTACTGATGTGATTTGGATACATTCACTCTTCTACAACAGTAGCAATTAGAGGTCTGCACGGGCTGACATTTCCAGACCCGGCCTGACTCATAGAGAAAAAAAAATCGGCCCGGCCCATAGAAAAAATAATATTGGGCCGGCCCAGCCCGATAAAAAAAATTAAAAGTTCGGCCCAGCCCGAGTGAACTTCTATACAACATTGATTTTTACGTCGAATTGGTTAAAAATTTGTCTCGTACAAGGAGTTCTGATCAAAAATATTTATCTTAACTTTTTTTTTCATGTTTATAATCTTTATAGAAGTGCAGCAGACTGCGATATTTATTTTTTTAATGAATTTCTCTTTCTTGTATGTAAATGTTTCAGTTATCATTAATATTGTTAATCCATATTCATGTATAGAAGTGTTAAAATTCGGAAAAATGCTATACAGTAAAATCTTCTTAGATGGAATTGCATAGAAAAGGGAAAAAAAATGCGTTATAGACAAGTTTCCTTCATAGCAAGTGTAAATGTATTATACTTTTCTTTATATTAATTTTGCATGGATCAACACGTTTTTCAGTTTAAAACAGGGTTCCGTCATAGGCAGGTTCCTTTTCACACATTTTACTGTATTTTAATTTAGTTATATTTTAATATGCGTAGAAATCTACTATTCTTTAAAAATAATAAATTTTAATGTATAGGTGTAGAATAATGGCGATTCAAAAATGTATGCGTTTTTGGCAAAAACTTTTGGGCCAGGCTTAATTTAACTGACCTTTAAATGGACTAGGCCACGCTGAGACAATGATTTTCATACGGGCTGGCTCAAAACTAGGACTGAAAATTTTGGGCCGTGAAGACTAGGAATGAAACCAGGCCCGGCTCTGTACAGAAAAATTAAGCTAGGCCCGTCCTGAGTGCCATGAATGAAAATCGGCCCGTGCAGATCTCTAGTAGCAATGGAAGATTATTGCTTTTACACCATTGAAAGTAACTTTCTTTACTAAAAGTAATTTTGTTTCTTTTTCCTTGTTGTTATATGTAATCAACACAAAAAACCCTTAACTGGTTAAAAGTTTGTGACACAGCCCTTTATCTTATTGATAAGAATTTTAAATATGGAACTTAAAAATAATGATATCAAATTTTAAGTGACGCTATGCTATTAATTAATGTATATATACATACATTTATATTATTTATTTTATCATTTTATTTTTGTTTTACTTATAATTGCATGTGTAATAATTATTTTAAATTTAAAAGGATGTATAAACATTTATTCATTGATGCTTTATCAATCACATCTTTCATAAATTCAAAATATGAGTTTTAAAAGATATGATATCAAAATTTAAGTGACGCCTTGATGTAGCTTTAAACAATTTGTTTTAAAATTCAATTTCAGTTGTTTTCGGTTTGGCTAAATATATTTACACATGTAACCAAAACTTTTAATTTACCAATACACTGTTAAAAATATCACTCTCACTGAACCTACACAATGCACTGTAATGCATTTATATGAAAAATTTGATTTATCTTAACCTCGGTGTGGGGTCAATGAAACACTTGCAGACAAGGTACAATGAAACATGTTTTATTATAGTAATAAAAGTAGTAAATAGAATATATTAGAAGTAAGAGTAGGAAAACAGAAAAAAAAAAGTTTTGTTCTAACCAGGCCATTAAAAAATGCTCTTGCTAAGCAATTAAAAAATAGAAAAAGAAAAAAAAAGCTATGAAGGGATTGTTTTCAAAACAAACTCTGCCTGCTCAGAATCTGATGAAAATTACAATGATCCAGATTTTTTTCCAGCTCCAGTTGATCATCAAGGTACTAAGAATGAGATATCCACACACAACATGTGTTCAGTGCTAAACTGATTAGAAATCAAATTTAAGGTTTAGTTATTCTGTTTGTTGACAGATGGCAGCACTATGCATTCTGTGCTGTTGTGCAATCTTAATGGACTCTATTCAGGTGACGTCAGACGCCAGAGCTGGCGGTATGATGATCTGTTATTCTAGTTACTGCACCGGCAGAATACCGGAATGCGCAGGCGCAAACACCGCTAGCAGACGACTTTAGCCTTGACCCAGGTTGAGTGCATATATTTTAACTGAAAATTTGCAAACTTAGGGAATTTTTTCGCATACAGAACAACATTTTGAATTTAGATTACAATATGTTAAGTATATGCTGCTGCATCAAAGAATTCTTTTGCGGTATTTTTAACAAACAAGCATTAATAATTCACACTCCATACACTGCTATGCTAAACACCGCCAGTAAATACCGCCAGCAGACGAATTTTAGCCTCGACCTCAGGCCGCGTGCATAAGGTCCATTATGACATCATCAGTGAGTTGATGTTTGGTTTTACTGAGAGTGTGGCATGGAGAATGTTGCTCCTGCTGCATTATTGTCTTTCTTTATTCTATTTAATTATCTGCACCCAGTTAGGCAGGGGATATATTTTTATAATGTAATTTAAGGCTTTCATGTGAGGAAAGCATACTAATTAGAGTGTTAATTTTAACTAGAGAAATTTGATTCTGAAACCAGAACTGTATGTTTCATTGTGTGTTAAGTTTTCGTGAATGTCAAGATTTGTTTTTGTATTGTGAAATAAAATTAAGAAAATTTCAAGGATTTCTTTCTTCAAATTCTCTACATAAAGAAAATTGGAGGCACCAGCGAGATATGTGAGTACTTGCTTTGTTTTGAAATTGTTCTTTGATGCTAAAGCTTAATTTTTCTACTGAAGTTGCATTTAGCAAGATATTATTTTAGAATATGAGAACAATTTAGTATCTTCTTTATTGAATTGATAAAATAAGAAAAAATAGTATTCTACAATATTATGATTTGATAGTTCTTGAAAAAGAAAATTGTTCTGAAGATTATTATGATTTATTTACTTGTTGTTCTCAAGAACATTATGATTTATTTGCTTGAAATATTTGAATATTTAATTATTATGGTGAATTATTATTTTACATTGAAGAATTTTGAAGATTTTTAATTTTATGCACATTTGAGAACAGAAAATTCTATTGTTTGTATGAAAGAATAATTATGAACATTTTATAGTAGTTCTGTTTTTGACTTTGATTTGTTCTGTTTTTGAATTTAATTCAGTTACTTCTGTTTTTTAACTTAATTTGATTAGTTTTGTTTTGAAGCAATTCTGATTACTTTTGATTTTGAAGTAATTTTGATTAGTTTTGTTTTCAAGTTATCTGATTAATTTTATTTTGGAAATTATTCTGCTTATAAGTTATTGTGTAAAATGGAGGATTATGAGAAAAAATCTGCTCAAATTAAAATTGAGAGAGGTAGGGTGAAAGGCTCTGTAACTAGATTAGAGAATAGTTTTGATAATGTGAATACTAAAAATGAAATTTTGATTAGATTACAAAGATTAGATGATTTACTTAAAGAGTTCTTAAGATTAGATTCTTGTTTAAATGATGATGATTCTGAATTAGCAGAATTTGAAGACAGGTATTTTCAGTTAAAAACTAAATATCAAAACAAACTAGATTCTTTGAATCCTTCAGAAGTTGTTAATGTTGCAACACACAATTCTGTGCAAGGTTCTTCTGTTACTATTCCTAATCAATGTAATATTAGACTACCAAAATTGAATATTCCAGTATTTTCTGGAAAGTTTTCAGAATGGACAAATTTTAAGGATATGTTTGTTTCCACTGTCCATTCACAAGTAGGTTTAAGTAACATTCAGAAATTCCAGTATCTTAAAGGGTTACTTTCTGAAGAACCAGCTACATTAATTAAGCATATTCCCCTTTCTAATGAATCTTATCAAGAAGCTTGGGAAAAGTTGTTAAATCGATATGATAAAAAGAAACAAATTGTTAATTCTTTGATTAAATTATTTTTAGAACAAAAATCAGTTCTGCATCCTAATAGCATAAATATAAGAAATTTGCTGAATACTAGTGATGAAGTTATTAGGGGTTTGAGAGCTGTTGGTGATGAAGCTACAAATAGAGACCCATGGTTAATATATTTGTTATTTCAAAAACTTGATCCGGAAAGTCGAAGACTTTGGTCCATTGAAAGTACAGAAAATGAATTTCCCACTTTGAAAGAATTTTTTGATTTCTTAAGTGTAAGATGTTCTTCTTTAGAGCTCATCTCTAACAATGAAAGTGATGTGAAACATTCCAAAAGTTCAAATTTTGTTGGTTCCAAGTACAGTTCTAATGATAAGCAATCAAAGGTGTGCTTAAAGTGTCAAGGAATACATCCGCTCTATAAATGTATTAAATTTAAATCCATGGATGTTGTTGCTCGAAAGAACTTTATTAAGCGTAATAACTGTTGCTTTTTATGTTTAAACTCTCATAAAGTTAAGGAATGTCCAAATTCTCATTTGAAATGCTTTAAATGTGAAAGTAAACATAATACACTCTTACATGAAGAGAATAAAAGTAATAATGCTTGCACTGCTAAGTTTGAAAATAAAGTTTTTCCAAATTCATCTGAGAATAAAAACCACCAGTCAAATAAAGAATTTGTACAGGAGTCAACATCTCACGAATTACAAATTAATTCTAGTGCTTCTTTCAATAATTCAAAATGTGTTTCTTTCCTACCTACTGCTAAAGTTCTCTTATATAATAATGAAAATAAACCTTACTCTTTTAGAGCTCTACTCGATTCTGGTTCGGAATGTTCTTTTGTTAGTGAAAATGTCATAAGAACTTTAGGGTTAAAAAGAAAGAATGACAGAATTCGATTAAATGGAATTGCTGGAGTAGTGGCTGGACAAACTCGTGGTTCAGTAACTCTTACAGTAGGTTCAAAGCTTTCTACTGAGTCCTTAAAGGTTCAGGCATACATCCTGCCTAAAGTGACATCTCAATTACCTGCAGAACTACTTGATACGAAAAATATAGAGTACCTTAAAAATATTACGTTAGCAGATGAAGATTTCATGAAACCACAAGAATGTGATATTATTTTGGGATCTGACTGTTTCTTTACTATTTTAAGATATGGTAGAATTGTTAGTACCGAGAATGAGCCAATTGCCCAAAACTCTATGTTTGGTTGGGTGGTAGCCGGAAAATTGGAACCGAAATGTAAATATTCTTCTAGTATTCAATCTCATTTTCTTAGTGTTGAAAACGAATCCAATGTTGATCTATTATTACAAAAATTTTGGCAAGCAGAAGAAATAGATGTTAATAAACCCCATTTGTCTGAGGAAGAAGAATTTTGTGAACAACATTTTTGTTCAACTTACAAGGTAACACCAGAAGGTAGATTTGAAGTTAAATTGCCAGTTTATAAAGATGTGATGTCATTAGGCGATTCTAAATCCATGGCAGTGTCACGTTTGTTTGCTATGGAGAGAAAATTTCAATTTGATAAAAATTTTGAAAATGAGTATAGAAATTTTACGAAGCAATATGAAGACCTTGGTCATATGACACTTATCGACAAAAACTCAAATCCTGCAAGCAACAAAGTATATTATCTTCCGCATCATTCTGTTATAAAAAGCGACTCTATTTCAACAAAGTTACGTGTGGTGTTTGATGGTTCATGCAAACCTCCTAATGCTAATTCGTTAAATTCTGTTTTAGCTGTTGGACAAATTCCACAACCAAATCTTTTTACCATTTTGATAAGATTTAGAGCAAATCCTATTGCTTTTACCGCTGATATTCAGCAGATGTATAGACAAGTTTTGATTGCTCCAGAAGATCAAGATTTACAGCGTATTGTTTGGCGTGACTCAGCATACTCAGCTATAAAGGAATACAGGCTACGAACTATTACATATGGTACATCATCAGCTCCATTTTTAGCTACTCGTTGCCTATTTCAAATTGGAAAGGATATTGAGAAGGATGATCCTGTAACAGCTTCAATAATTAAAGATAGTTTCTATGTTGATGATTGTATGTCCGGTGCAATCTCAAGCGAAGAAGCTATTAAAATGGTTGAGAAACTTTCACTGGCTTTAGAAAATAGAGGTTTTCATTTACGGAAGTGGAGATCTAATTCTTCTGATGTAGTTGATGTAGTGAATCATTTATCTTCAGATTCTCTTGAGTCAACAAATTTAGAAATTCATCCTGATGACTGTTCCAAAGCCTTAGGGCTTATTTGGGATTCTTCAAATGATGTTTTTGTCTTTAAAGTTAATTTACAATTTGATGATAACATAACTAAAAGAAAATTTCTTTCACAATCTGCCAAATTATTTGATCCATTAGGATTTTTGGCTCCATGTACTGTCTCTATAAAAATGTTTTACCAGCAATTGTGGTTGATGAAGTTAGACTGGGATACTGCTCTTCCTGAAAATTTCCAAGCAAATTGGAAGAAATTCCAAGAGGAATTTGAACAAGTTTGCTCTATTAGAATTCCCCGATGGATCCAAGTTTCCAGTAAAGAGCTCATTTTACATGGATTTAGCGATGCTTCAGAATCAGCATATGCCGCCATCATATATGTGGTTCAACCTGGTGAAGTGAAGTCAAAGGTGACCATTTTAGTTGCTAAAAGCAAGGTAGCACCCCTTAAATCAATTTCCATTCCAAGGCTGGAGCTCAATGGTGCTTTACTACTTTCCAGACTATATTCTGCATTAGTGACTATTTTGAATACCTTCATTATTAAGTTTTATGCTTGGACCGACTCGCAAGTAGTTCTATCATGGCTGTCATCTCATCCTAGGTGTTGGAAACCTTATGTGGCCAATAGAACCTCAGAAATTCTAGACTCTGTTCCATCTGACTGTTGGAGGTATGTTCCAGGCAAGGAAAATCCAGCTGACATTGCTTCTAGAGGTTTATCTCCTAAGGATCTTCCTGATTGTTCCCTTTGGTGGGAGGGCCCAAAGTGGCTTTCTTTAAGTCAAGAACATTGGCCTGAACAACCTCAAATAAAAACTAATTTAGACACTGTAAATAAAGAGAAAAAGAACTCTAAATTTTGTTTTCCAGTAACTGTGAATAATTCTTTGATTGATTTACTTTTTGAAAAATATTCTTCTTTTACTAAAATTGTTGATGTTTTAGCTTTTTGTATTAGGTTTGTGAGAAATTGCAAACAGAAAGTTGGCAAAATGAACACCAGTCCTTTGAGTAAAGGTAAATTTCTTCCTTTATCGACAAATGAAAGAAGACATTCAGGTAATTTGATTATTTCTTATATTCAGCAGCTATATTTCGCAGATGAAATTAGTTGTATTAGATCAAACAGACCAGTTTCTAAAAAAAGTTCTCTTTTTTCACTTTGTCCTTTTATTGATAGTGATGGTTTACTTAGGGTGGGAGGTAGGCTGAGAAATTCACCCCTCCAGTACAATGCAAAACATCCTGTCATTTTGCCAACTCAACATAAATTAAGTGTGTTAATTGTTAAATATTTTCATGTTATGCATTTTCATGCTGGGTTAAATTTGTTAATGGGTATCATTAGACAGAGTTATTGGATTGTACGTGCCAAGAAGATAATTAAAAATTGTATTCATAAATGTGTTACCTGCTGTAGATATAGAGCAGCTTCTTCCAAACAGTTAATGGGAGATCTTCCTCTTAACAGAGTCACTCCTAACAGGCCATTTTCTGCATGTGGAATCGATTATGCAGGGCCTATTAATATTTTGAAATATCGAGGTAGAGGAGCGAAAACTACTAAATGCTATATTGTTCTATTTGTTTGTTTTTCAACTAAAGCTCTACATTTAGAGTTGGTGAGTGATTTAACCTCCGAGGCATTTATTGCTTCATTAAACAGATTTTGCTCTCGAAGAGGAGCTCCTCAACATGTGTATAGTGATAATGCCACAACATTTGTAGGTGCTAAAAGGCAACTCCCAGATTTATATAAATTTATTTGTTCAGTTGAAAGAAATGAAAAAATTTGTTATTTTTTGTCTCAAAGAAACATTGAGTGGCATATGATTCCTCCAGTGAGTCCGCATTTTGGTGGACTGTGGGAAGCCGCTGTTCGTTCTGTAAAATTTCATATCAAACGTGTAATTGGAAATACTAATCTAACTTTTGAGGAACTTTATACATTTTTAACTCAAATTGAAGCCATCTTGAATTCTAGACCATTAGTGGCAATTGATAGTGATAACAATTCAGATGGTATAAATATATTGACTCCATCTCATTTTTTAACTGGTGATGTCATAACTTCCCCAGCTGAACCTTTAAATGAGGAAAATTTGTCTTTACGATCTCGTTGGGATATTGTACAAAAATTGAAATTATGTTTTTGGAAAAGGTGGAGTATTGATTATTTGAGTACTCTGCAAAATAGAAAAAAATGGAGAGTAAATACTGAAAATTTTAAAGTAAATGATGTAGTAATTTTGAAAGAGGATAATGTTCCTCCTTCTGTTTGGCCATTAGGCAAAATTATTGAAATTCATCCAGGTAAGGATGGTATAGTCCGTGTAGTAACTGTTAAAACCGCTAGGGGTATTTTTAAAAGACCTATTGTAAAACTTTGTTTACTTCCTTTGCATCAAGAATAGTTTCTTGATGGGTGGGAGTATGTTCAGTGCTAAACTGATTAGAAATCAAATTTAAGGTTTAGTTATTCTGTTTGTTGACAGATGGCAGCACTATGCATTCTGTGCTGTTGTGCAATCTTAATTATGACATCATCAGTGAGTTGATGTTTGGTTTTACTGAGAGTGTGGCATGGAGAATGTTGCTCCTGCTGCATTATTGTCTTTCTTTATTCTATTTAATTATCTGCACCCAGTTAGGCAGGGGATATATTTTTATAATGTAATTTAAGGCTTTCATGTGAGGAAAGCATACTAATTAGAGTGTTAATTTTAACTAGAGAAATTTGATTCTGAAACCAGAACTGTATGTTTCATTGTGTGTTAAGTTTTCGTGAATGTCAAGATTTGTTTTTGTATTGTGAAATAAAATTAAGAAAATTTCAAGGATTTCTTTCTTCAAATTCTCTACAACATGTATGGCACAAGCAGTATCCGTCTAGCTGGAAATATATACCGTTGGAGAAATCATACATTTAAATGAAGTCAAATGTGAAGTACTTGATATAAAAAGACTCCAATGTAGTTTTAAATTTGTGCGTTCTTCAGAAACTTACATTTAAAAAAAATCTCGTGTTGAAACTACCACCCCCTATTCCTTCAGGAGCAACTGAAAGTAAAGCAGAAATGCTAATTTTTGAAACTGACTTGAGCCAATATATATAAAATGAAAGGTATTTCTTAAACTAATTGAATTTCCTTATTTTTCATCTTGGACTATTCTAATATTTTTATCAAGTTCCTTTTTTGTATTTTATTAATCAAGTTTTGTTTTGTATTTATCTCATTGTTCATAAAATAAACTATACTGGGTGAAAATTGCTTCCATCATTTGGAGTGTTTCATTGTACCCCTGCATGTGGGGTACAGTGAAACACTGTGTGACATTTATTTTGTTATTTTTCAAGCATGTGTAGGGATTTTACTCCAGCCTCAGCACACTCGAAAGACTCAGCTATTTCTATCGCTGTTTGGAACGTTAAGTCTCTAGAATCAAGTAATTTTTGCTGTATCTTTTCATCTTGAATCCCAAACACCAACTGATCACGGAGGCGGTCATTCAGCATATTTCCGAAATTACAATGTTCGGATAAACGACGTAAATCTCGTATGAACTCGGCTATATTTTCTCCTTGCTTCCTTAGTCGTTTCTGGAACTTAAATCGTTCCACAATTTCACTCGGGCGTGGCGAAAAATGATCTTTAGCTTTCTTTAAAAGATCCTCGTAACTGATTTCTTTCAGCGTATTCGGGACAATAATATCTCGTAAAATAGCAAACGTAGATGTTCCCACAGAACTTAATAATATATTCTTTTTCAATTCATCATTTTTGATGCTATTTGCTGAGAAATAAAAATCAATTTTCTCAACGTAAATAGTCCAAGGAACAATTGCATTATATTCTTCCAAGCGTCCCAGAGAAATTATTTCTTTATCTGCCATTTTCCGTGCCACTTTTTCCTTTTCCTCTTTCGAAAAATATTTTTTTTTTTTTTTTTTTCACAACAACAAAAAAAAAAATTTCACTGCTTTAGTTTGGGTTAAAATCCCATCCTCGTCGCCACTTTTATAACGCCGTTTCTTATTATAACTAATTACTCTTAACTAAGCAAGAATGCATAACTATAATATTACTTATAGTTTATTATATACATTATATACAACAGCTGCTCAACACAGCTTTCAGACCAAGTCACATTTTACAACTGCTGTAGTTTGGGTTAAAATCCCATCCTCGTCGCCACTTTTATAACGCCGTTTCTTATTATAACTAATTACTCTTAACTAAGCAAGAATGCATAACTATAATATTACTTATAGTTTATTATATACATTATATACAACAGCTGCTCAACACAGCTTTCAGACCAAGTCACATTTTACAACTGCGCAGAAATATTCTGGTAACATGCAATACCTTACAAACAGATTGTGTAGTGCTGCCATCTATTAATACAGATCTCAACTATTATTGAGATATGACAGTACTAAATACAGCATAATAAACAACTTAGGAATCGAATTTAGTGTAAGTCTAAAAATATTTGAGTAAAAATTCTATAAAAATTAATTATTGGATTTATTTTAAAAAATTAATTATTGGAACACGTTAAAATGTTGATACACAATAATTTTGAAATTTTTGGCATGCATACTTAAAAAGGTTCGCCATCCCTGTCCTAAACTGTTTATGATGAACTTAACTTGGTACAAATAATAAAAATAGTGCATATTTAAATTTCATTTGGCAATTCATAAAACTAAATTCAGCATAATAATATTTTCTTTTTACAGTGTATTTAAAACAAAACCCTTGTTAAAAATTTAAACTTGGCATTGTTTTTTTGTGCGTTTCGAAAGGAGGTCGTAAAGTTGCAACGCCACCTTAGTCTGTGCAGTGTTTTTCTAGATAGGTCTTGAATTAACTTTCAGAGACACGGGAGGCGTATTGAGAGGTCCACTCAATGCAAACTAGTCGCGAATCCCATGCTATTTATGTGATTAATTCTAATTAAGTTAGTCTGTTTTTAACAATTTGATGTTTATTGCTTTTATACTGCTACTGGACATTTTAGTTTTGATTAGAATTAATTTAGTCTTGATTGGAATTAATTTAGTCTTGAAAACAAAATAACCGGTCAAATGCGAGTATTATTCGCGCACAGAGGCTTCCGTAAAATAAATAAATTAATAACTGGCCATTGCATTACACAAATATATCCTTAAAAGTTGTTATCTAGGCTTCAAAAGCCGATGGCACATAGAGCATGCAGCCGCTGTCGTTATGTATATCCAAACCATCCCTGTTTTTAAGGGTTAATATCTCGGCTAATTACCGCCGATTTTTTTCGAAAATCGTGCTCAACAATGCTTTGGTACTTCTGCTACGATAGGGACCTAAAGCGCTCCTTAACACTTTTGCTGAATGCCTGCAAATCGAAATTTGTGGGTAACAGAAAAATGAGTTTTTATCAAAAACTGTGTTACCTAGGGTAATCGCTATAATTTTCCTGCAAGGTTTAAATTAACGTCTACTACATCTAATTTTTTCATAATTTTAGTTTAAGTAGATTCGGAAATAGATCGGTTGGGGGGGGGGGGGACATATTTTTGCCCTACATTTTCGACGATATCTCTGAAAACATAATACCTAAACTTAAAAGAAATGTAATTTTGAGTTCAGCGTTATGAAAGATTTCACAGGATACCCCACACGATATACAAAGAAAAGATTTTTTTTTTTTTTCAAGTAACTTAATTAGCCCTTCTACATTTTCCCTAAATATATTTATGAATGTTTAATAATCTATAAATATGTGGGTCAATAGTCTTTATTGCTTCCCTCAATTTGAACTTTCCATGTTCCATATAGTTTACGAGTAAAGTGGCTGTCACAGATAGACAGACAGACCCAGGAGTGATCTTATAATGGTTCGGTTTTTACTTTTTAAGTACGGACCACTAAAAATAGTTTCCGTCGTCCAAACTGTCCGAAATTTTAATATGTTATAAATATAACTGTACCCGAGTGCTCTATAAAATTTTATGAAAAATAGGCATATTTAATAGTGAAAACATATGCCGAAACCGTTTTCTAGCTTTTTCGTCGACATTTTCTAAGATTTTTTTCTTTTAAATACTTCTAATCGTTCATATGAAATTTTTGTAATAGATGTAAAATCCAGTCTGTCGAAATGCCCTAAAAAGATTGTAGAAAAAAGACAGTCTCGTCACGGTGAGGCGCGAAGTGACTTGCGGTCGCGGATTTCTTTAATGAATTAAAATTAGTCTTTTAGAAAACCGATTGCACCGGCGACGAGAAGATGATCTTAGCTTTAAATACGTATTTTTTGTGAATCGGTACCTTTAAAATTGAGCTGTAAATAAGCGTTGTCGAAAAGGAGAAGAAGTCGACTGAGAAATCCCTTTATTTATTTTTTTTTTTCAAAGAGTTAAGAACCATATTTTTTAACTGATTGTGGCGTTTGAGACGTAAAAGTACGATCTATAAGAATATGCCATCAATTTTTCCGTATTTTAAACGGCACGGCTGATGGGCATTAAAACAAAACGAAAAAAAAATATATTTAGTTCTTCCTTCCTATCCGCTCGAAAAGCAAGTTCTGGTCATGCACAAGCGCGCCTCTGCCAATTAAAAAAAAAAAAACTCTTTTTGATGTTTTTAATTAATATCTCGGCCAATTTTCAAAAAATTAAAAAAATAAATGTGAGCCTCCGGGGCATCCATGCCTGCATTGAACTATTCTCATATAAATTTTCATACCTCTGCGGGCAGTAGATTTTCCTAGCCATAGGCAATAAACACACACTAACAGCGATCTTTTCTTTATTATTAGATATATAGATATTTATGATATATGTAGAGTAAAACCTGTTAAAACGGAACCTGTCTATGGTATAATCCTGTCTTAAATGGAAACTTTTCATGCTCCAGAAAGAAAGATTGCCGTACAATTTTACTTATTAGCCAGAAACCTGTATTTAACGGAATATTGTTTCGGTCACTTACGATTGCTTTTACAAAGGTTTTACTGTATGGATATAAGGTTAGCCTGTGTAAACTGAACCTGTCTATAACAAAATATTGTCCAATGGCAAACATTTCATGATCCCATCGAAAGGAACACTGATTTTTTACCCGCTAAGGTAGACGAAAACCTGTATAAAGCGGAACTTTTAAGCGGTTATGTGTAATTTTGTCTTAGCAGGTTTTACTATTTTTGTATTCATTACTTAGTAAATTAATTCTCTGTTCCAGGCAGGGTTGTAAAAAACCCGGGTTTTTTGTTAAAAACCCAGCCCGGGCGGGTTTTATTAAAAAACCCGGGTTAAATGGGCAATTTTCCCCGGGTAAATTGGCTACTAAATTTTGGTACTTTGCAAAATTTATCTGTTGAAATTTTGAAAATTCTCAGAGGAATTACTCAGGGAAAATTTAATTTTTTACTTAGGAAAGTGCAAGAAATTTGATTGCCGAAACAAGTGGCAATCCTGATCTCAAATACAATCTTTGTAAACAAACACTTCATAGTCTAATAGATGGGAATGACTTCATACTAGTCTTAATGAGGATCTCAATATTTTTCTCTGTTCTTAAAATACATATATATATTATATGATCCCTTTAATTTAAATAATAAACAAATTTTATATTGCAAAGCTATCAATTCCGTGTTATTTAATAATAAAATATAAATATACCTAACTTTAAAAAAACTTGCTCCTTTGAAATTATCATAAGATTAGCAAATGGTGATAAAAATATCTTACAACAAAAATGTTTCTTATGTATATACAGGGTGTCCACTCTCAACGGTGTCTGATGGCTAATTCCTAAACCGTTAGTCATACATAGTTTAAATATTACAAAAATGTTTTCATTTGAGGCAAAGAAATATTTTAAAAGTGATTTGGGTCAATAAAAACATTTCTTAAAAAATTACGAAATTTAAGTGTTTATACAGCCCCCGGTGCTATAAGTTATATTTAGTAAAATTTTCCTATTACACTGACAAGACAGACAAAAAAAATCCTGTTCATATAACACTAAAATTGACTGAGTTATGAAACTTTAAAAATGCATGACTTATACCCCTTTTCACCATCTGAACACAAATGAGTTTGGCCATGCTTTGAGGGGTCATATCCTAAGTGCTTAAAGTATTCAAAGAACTTTTCATGTGTATCTGCGCTTTGAAAAAAATAGTAAAGTGTTATGATTGAGTTAACTTTTATTAAGTTTCAGATTGGCTAAAATTATTGTATTTTAACATATGTTTTATTTTGTAAGGATTTGAGACTACTTCTTTTCATGATTTCTTTTAACAAATATTATGTTATTTTATTTAACTTCAACAATCGTATGTATGTTTTTCCAGTTCAAAATTTGCAGTCGAAATCTAACTCACTTTCAAGTTTCAAATATCCGATCGAGATTAAATTTTACATGTATACTGATGTAAATCCGATGACAATCTAATATTATTATGATTTTCGGTGGTTACCATTCATACTTATTTTACAGGATAACACAAAAAATTTTGGATAGATTACTGCCAAGAAGTTTAAGAAAAAGTTTTAGATTAGATAACACAAGACTGCGATGGTTGTGTTTTTTAACTTTTATGTATTTTTTAACACTGAATCTGAGAATTACCTTAATTTTTAACCATCATCTCAGGATGTTTTGCAAATCATAAATTGTCAAAGTTAAAAAATAACAAAAATCAAATACTATAAAATAGAAGACACGGCTGAGTTTTTAAACTTTTGATAATTGATTTTTATGTACTTTTTAGCACTGAATCTGAAACTGACCTTCATTTTTAACCATCACATTATAATTTGTTTGCAAATCGTAAATGTCAAAGTTAAAATATAGCAAACATCTGATACTATAAAACAGATGTAAAACTTTTTTTATTTAATTTTCCTGATGTGATGGTTAAAAATGAAGGTCATTTTCGGATTCAGCAGTAAAAAGTACATAAAATAATTTAATAAATATAATGAGTTTAGTAAATATAATACTCTTGAAGCTAACTGAAAAGCTTAAATTTACGTTTTAAATTAAAAGCTAAAACGTTTTAAAATTATAGGGTTCTCAATCTAAAAGTGCAATTAAATTAGTACAAATATATTTTCTAAGATTCAAAGAAGTGAATAAATAAAACAAAATAACCATGAACAACAAATACATCATTTGTTCCTTTCCAGAAATACTCTTAAAAAACCCCGGGCTTTTTAAGCGGGTTTTTTATAAAAAACCCAGCCCGGGCGGGTACCCGGGCAGCTACCCACTACAACCCTGGTTCCAGGGAACGTAGAACCCCCCCCCCCCCCTTGTTTTCGCCACTGGCTGAGCCCCTCCAATAATTCAGAAAACTCTACGTCTATGGATCTAACTGCAGATATTCCAATAAATGCACCACAAACATACTCTAAAACGAATTTCCCCATCTGTCCTTATTCACGTTCGAAATAGTAATTTGATTTTAAGCCCTTTCTTTGACATAGTGGACATTTTTTCCGTGATTTCAATATTTATACATTCAGACTATTTTATTAAAATCAGAGAAAAAATATTTCTATCCTAGTGCACAAACCTACTTTTAGAACTCAAAACTCTCCACTTAAAGCTATCCCCCCCCCCCCAAAAAAAAAAAAAGACTTTTATCCTCTCCACTCAACAACACGAAGTTTCTGACAAATTCACAGAGTCACTTGTATACATAAAAAGCAGGAAATTTGTAGAAATTACTTCTGAAGCGATTTGGAATCGAAATAGCACTTTTTGCGCATTTTCTGAAAGATCCTTTAACCCCAAAAATGCAAAGTGCTGAATAATAACAACTGCAAATATAGTGCATTTAGGAAGAAAAACTAATTCGCGAATACGCAGGAAATTTCTTTTTTGAGAGAAAATTGATTTTACGCCTTTTAGGTGAAGGGGGGGGGGGGGGCATGTAGTGTTTTAGGATGCTTGAGTGTCTGTTATCTTTACCGCATTTTAGAACAAAATAATTTTGTGAACGTCAATGAAATAATTTCTTTTTAGCGGCTGAGAAATAAATAAGCACGACACTAGAATAATGAAAATTGGTTGGGCTGGAAGAACAAATTATTGGGTGGGCTCGAGCTCCACGGGCCCATATAAGTTAGCGCCACTGCGTAGGATAATAATTCTATGTAAATATTCAGACATTAAATTTCAACCGCAAATTGGGAAAAATTTTTTAGGCGGAAATCAAAGTTGAAAGAAATTTTCCCAATAGAGTAAATAGTACCCCGACCAGGACTCAAACCTGGAACTTAGTTCAACGCATTAATATTAACTAACTGAGTTGCCGAGATAAATCCAATCTGACATAATACACTCAAATGTTGATATCATCATATCTGTGAACCCTCAACTTTTAACTACAAAAACATACCATGCATGGAAACTGCATTAGGGCCCTCCGTGGCCGAGTGGTTAAGACTCCACTCCGCTAATCGCTTGAGAGTGTAGGAGAGATGCCGAGTTCAACTCCCGCTGACTTTGCTGCATGATCTTATAGAGTTCTAGGATGTAATCTTCAGGTGTTGTCTATTTCCTTGTGTTTATCCCGTCCTTAAATGGACGACGGCTTATAAGCGGGCACTTGATGCCAAGCACACAAGTCGGATGTATTGCAGATACGAAGTCATTAAATTTTAACCACAAATTGCTAAAACTTTTTTATTTGGAAGTTGGAAATCAAAGTTATGTGAAATTTTGCCAGGGGCATCAGCAATTTGATGAAAAAAAATTAATGACATCGTATTTGCATATATAATTATTATCCACTTAGCCACCTCTGGCGACCAGTTTGGTCGCACTTAAATGCATGCTAAGAATTGCGACATGTTACTTTTATTTATAATTTAATTTATTTACCTAGTCTTTGCCAAAACGGAAGATTCTGACCAAGAAATGAAAAATTCTTTAAGATCATGGTAGCATTTCGTAATTGTTTGATGTTATGATTTCATCTTTCTTGTCAAAAACCACTTAATTCGTTTAGGCATTTTATTTCATTTCCGCCTGCATATCGATTGTAATACGTTCACAAATACGGAGATTTTAACATATTAAGTAATCTTCCGTAATTGGGTCCTCTGCCCATTGGCGCATTTCAGCTAATACGACACCAAAGGGATCCAGCGTCAGGGTCAACAAAACTACTGTGAATTTATCATTTAAATTAAAAAAATCCCTGCCGGCTCGGGCCTACAGGCAGAGGTAGATTTCGAAGTTAAGTACTAAATTCACCAACAAAACTTAAATCAAGATTAAAGATAAACCCAGTTCCTTCGCTAAGAATGAGCTCTAGGGAGCTAAACATTTTGTGAAAATTCTAATATACACACACGGAATAGGTTTAAAAATGGCTAAATCAAATTCAGAGAACCTCAAAGTGTTAAAATATGTTAATATTTCCATACTCGGGTTTTTATCATGTTTTAATACGTTTCTTCAAACTCAATGACGTTACATATTGACCTGCTATGGTCCATTATATTTTCAATATGACGCAATATTTTGTTTTTTTTTTAATTCGTCAAACTATTTATTTCATTTTGAATTTTCATGCAGGAATCTTGCTCTAGAAAACTTATGACGTAATATTCAATTTGTTTTCAATTCGTCAAACTATTTATTTCATTTTGAATTTTCATGCAGAAATCTTGCTCTAGAAAACTTATGACGTAATATTCAATTTGTTTTCAATTCGTCAAACTGTTTATCTAATTTAATTTTTCATGTGAAAACACTGCATTAGAAAAGCAATTGTTGTGGCGAGAATTTTATTCCTTTTTTTTTATTGTTGGCAACAGCTATAACGAAAAATATTTATTTTTTCCTGCCATTGTTGTGTAAAAGCTGGTTTTATCAGAATCATGTTAAGACATTATTCAAAATTTTAAACCTTCCCCATTCCCATTTCCTTGGACCGATTTTGCTCATTTTCAATCCCCGCCGAGAAATTAGCTATCTTAAAGTTGTTGGCGAGTTTGAAGACGTTCCGTGCATAATTGCGACTTTTATCGTGCGGACAAAATTTAGTACATACATACATACATATGTATATATATATATATATAAACTTTTTAGGTGGGGGTGGTTTTGGGTTCCTGGGGTCATGTAATGAAAAGTTATGAAGGAATTTTTCAAAAGTCGCACCATGGTAACGACTGCAATAGGTAGTATTTCTTACGAAATCTACCTAAAAAATTTACTGAGAAATGTTCGTAGCCTGTATCTCAAAAAAAAAAAAAATATATATTCATGCATAATTCCATGATACAATTTTGATGCAGCTCTTTCATCATCAAATAAGCACTAAATTGTAATATCCACCTCGGAATAAACGGGAAATGTAAGTTATAGTGCAAACAAATAGTATATATTCGAAATATAGCAAATAAATTGTTTTAATACAATTAAATAATAAAAAATAAAAAAAATGGGTACTTCTTAGTTATCCCGTTGACCAAATTACTGTCGCCAAATTGTAAGATTAAATGCCAATAATGGTTGCCATTAATTAATTAATTGCAAGATTAAATGCCAATAATGGCCAATAAAACCATTAATTCGACGTTTTATTTTTATTAATGTTTTACTAATTTATTTGTTCTTTCGTTATTTAAAATAAAAATTATGTCAATGTGTATAATTTGGCGAAATTGGTCGACAGGATAACTAAGAAATACCAAAAAATGATTCACATTCAATGAATAGCGAGCTCAATTAGGTAGATTTCGTAAGAAATACTACCTATTGCAGTCGTTACCATGGTGCGACTTTTGAAAAATTCCTTCATAACTTTTCATTATAGGACCCCAGGAACCCAAAACCACCCCCACCTAAAAAGTTTATATATATATATATATATATATATATATATATGTATGTACTAAATTTTGTCCGCACGATAAAAGTCGCAATTATGCACGGATCGTCTTCAAACTCGCCAACAACTTTGAGATGGCTAATATCTCGGCGGGGATTGAAAATGGGCAAAATCGGCCCAAGGGAATGGAAATGGGGAGGGTTCAAAATTTTGATTACCGTCTTAACAAGATTCGGATAAAACCACCTCTTACACAACAATGACAGGAAAAAATAAATATTTTTCATTATAGCAGTTGCCAACAATTAAAAAAAAACAAAACAATAAAATTCTCACCACAACAATTGCTTTTCTTTTGCAAGATTTTTCACGTGAAAAAATAAATTAAATAAATAGTTTGACGAATTGAAAACAAATTCAATATTACGTCATAAGTTTTCTAGAGCAAGATTTCAGAATGAAAACTCAAAATGAAATAAATAGTTTGACGAATTAAAAATATATATATATTAAGTCATATTGTATATATAATGTACCTCAGCAGGTGAATATGTAACGTCATGTGAGTTTGAAGAAACGTATTAAAACATAAAAACCCGACTATGGAAATATTAACATATTTTAACACTTTGAGGGTCTCTCAATTTGTTTTAGTCATTTTTAAACCTATTCCATATACATGCGTGTGTGTATTCGTGTATATAAGAATTTTCACAAAATGTTTAGCTCCCTAGAGCTCATTCTTAGTGAAGGAACTGGGTTATATTTAATGTTGATATAAGTTTTGCTGGTGAATTTAGTACTTAACTTCGAAATCTACCTCCGCCTGTAGGCCCGAGCCGGCAGGGATTTTTTTAAATCTAAAATTTATTTCGTTGGTTCATAGGCGAATGACGTCACGAAAAAGCTGCATTCTGCCTCATGATTTGACAGCTATAAAAATCACAATCTGGTTAATTATTTAAAATTCCTCTCTCGAGAACTCTCTTTACGAATGATTACCTTCATGGCTTAATATTTTTAATCGCCAAAATGAACGAATCGCTATTGTTTGTTTACATTGGTGGAATGAGATATTGAGTTGTCAGCCCAATTTCAACTGATATTGTCTCAGAATATATATCCCTATTTGAGTGTAATTTATCGCTTAAACATCAATTCTTTTTGGTACTACTTAGTTATCCCGTCGACCAATTTCGCTAAATTATAAGGAAAGGGCATGTTTACAAACAAACACTTCCGTCAACCAATCTACCAACTACATTTTTGTCATAACGATCATTGCAGGAATAGTCTTGGCGATGTAGGCCAATCATATCAGAGACCTGTTACACGTGGACCAATCAAATTTCTCTTGCTCATGTGTACAGGTAGGAGTCATAATGAATGAACAGGTTTTTCTTGCTGACCAACAGTAATTCAACCAACAGTGACGTCAGCTGCCCTTTCCTTATATAAATTGCCAAACCACTCGCCAAATTATACAAAATTGGCATAATTTTTATTTTTAAATAACGAAAGAACAAATAAATTAGTATAACATTAATAAAAATACAAATAAAACGTCGAAATAAAAATCAGTTGATGACGTAAATACGTGTAACTTGCTTAAAGTCAAGTGAATGTCACATTTACAACCAACCATTATTGGCATTTAATCTTATAGTTTGGCGATAGATTTTTGGTTGACGGGCTAACCAAGTAGTAGTAATTTGAATGATCTTTTGAAAAATTTAACTTTTGCGCAGTTTTATTGGAAAAAATAATTTTGCTTAAAAATGGCTGCTTATCATATGGAAAACGAAGCTGTCAGCCCGTATTTGAAGATAACAGTGGCACAGATGTCATATACGCCCATATTGGCGCGATTTGTTTTTGACGCCAATGTCATATACGCAACGGGTTCTTAACTGGCGCCAAAGTGTCGTTATTTTGTTTGATATGGTAACCCGGATGTTGTTTATGCTGTTGATGTTTTTGCTAAATTAGCGTCGAAAAAAATCGCGATATGACATCTGTGCCATAACAGTCACATGAGTTAAACTTTTATTATTAGAGATGAAAGAAATGAAGTTTAAATTATAATAATATATATACCTTTATATATACCTTTAGAAGTTTAAATTAGTTTGATATATGTGTTTTAAATGAAAGTTATGTATTTTAAATGAAATGAGGGTACTTTTCGGTTAGCGGAGCGCCAGTGTTATATTTACATACATATATATACACATATATGTACATATATTGTTATATGAGACTACTCATATAACTAGTGCTTAAAAATGATCTATTACTTTTATAAAGCACTTCAATAATACATCCTAAAACTAAGCAGATATAAAATTTGCAGTAAGAAGCATCCGCTGAAAAGTAAAACCCTAAATATGCAGAGAGAGAGAAATGGTTGTTTTTATGCAGTAAGTGTAAGAAGAAATGATGACCAGATAAATAAAAGAAAAACTTAACTTTATTAAAATTCTTTCATGATAAAATACGATAGTATAAAAATAAATGCTTTGAAATTAAACAAACAAATATTGATTAACTTTATATCTTGCAGAAAATAAACGTAATAAAACAATACTTTAAGATAATCCCTCCAGAGCTCATGCCATAATATATTCACTCTAACTCAAATTGCAAAACGAAAAATGTCACCTGTAGTAAACGAATTCATCACTTTATTTCATCTTTAAACTTGAAGAAAAACATCGTAGAACTAGCGAAGATCCAAAGATTAAAAACATCCTCTCAGCAACTCCATCGTACGTAAAACTCAATAACATAAACTTCATATCCGTTAAATAAACATCAGAGCGGCAGACATCAAAAACACCGAAAGAGAGACGACCAGCATGCATCAAAAACAAACGTTCAACCAACAGCTATCACGCCGTTCCTTTTATCTATATCGGCAAACACCGAGAGCTGCTCCGCAGAGAAGCTGCAATCGGAAACGCCCTCCTTCCATCGCACGTGGAAAAACTGATTTGCATAGGCACGTGCCGCGCCAAAGGCGAAAAAGAGCACTCGTGGACAGGCAACGCCACCTACCGGCCAACGGAGTTACCGCTCAGTTCGAAAACGATATACGATAGAGCTCGGCTGGAAAAACATCGCGATGTAAAAGTCCGATGATACGAAATAAGTTCTCTTTAAAACAAATAAATAGCTGCACAAATGGACAAAAATAAATTAGCTGTAAGGATGAAAGGTAAGTCATAACTAAACAAGTTTCAAGATAAAAATATATTTAGTTGAATAAAATAAAGAAATAATGCAATTGATAAGAAAAGTGGGAATATGGCTAACAAATGCCCCTCCCCCCCCCCCCCCCCCTCTTATCAATGCTACCAAATACCAAGAAGGCAAAGTCAATTACATGTCAAAAAAAAAAAACTTAAAGTCAACTGAAACAAGTCTAATAGAACAAAAACTACCTGCGAAAACTACCTAAAAGTAAATTCGAAAAACATGAGCACCAGAGCAACTAACAATCCATGCAATTAATTTCACTGTAAAATAAAAGTTTGTATCATACAATAACAATAACACTATTAACAATATCAATAAAATCATCAACCAGCAACTCAATTCAAAATTCCAAAATTTCAATTAAATAGCAATTCTACAACAAAAATTATACAACATCAAACTTTAAAACAATTAACAATTCAACTCTTAAAAACAATTCAACATCAAATTCCAAAATTAATGCTTCAAGAAATACAGAACTTCCAAAACAGTTCAAGATATAAAAAATTTCAACAACATCAAAAACCATCTCAACATAGCAATTCCAGTCTCATATTATCACCAGAGATAGACAAACAGTGCCAACATTTTCAATTTCCAAAAAAAAATCTATAAAGATTAAATTCAATTCAAAAATCAAGCAAATATTATGCAAATTCATGACATTTAAATGCGAAAAGAAGTTACAATAGCAGGTGCCGAAACAGGATAATCTTCCACATGTCCGTACGACATTTTGTGAGCTGTAATATAGTGAGCTATAAACAAAAATATTTTTACAATAATGGCTGTCAATACAAGATTTTCTTCCACATGTCTATAAGACATTTAGTGATTACAATTAAAGTCACAAGGTACCTACACACAAAAAAAAACTTAGAATACAATACAATACATATCATTCATTCAACTTTCATACAACCTTACGTGGCGCCACGATTTCATCAACTCTTATTCTCACATAGAGACAAGGAACCTGTAACAATATTGTAAATTATTTAGATCAGGGATTTTTCACACTTTGATAGAACCACTATACTTAAACCATTATTTTAACAGAAAGGAATCCTTCAACATTCACCATTGTAACATATGAATATTTATACATTTCTGCCTAGGCTCCCGGGATGCCCAAGCAAAAAAAAAATTTTTTTTTTCTTATACATAAATCTATAAACCCTAATAAATTCAAACACATATATTATCAAAAAGTACAATCTTTAAATCAGCTGGTAATTTGCAAGGTAGACGGGAATTAGTGACAGTTCCATATATTAACATAATCAAAATGGGACTTACAAAAATAAAAGTTAACCTGCCCGCGAAAAGACCCTCCTGTGGCAATGGTCAACTCGAAAATCCACCCCCAGATGCCACTCAGACAGATTACAGTGGCACCCCTGCGAGACGCTTCCTTGGGGCCGTTCGGACACCCAGAAATGGACCTCGAGAAGTATCACCACATTCAGGCGGGATTTAAATGTCCACCAAGCAAAAACCGTAAAGAAAAGTATATATATATATATATATATATGTGATACCAACAATATAAAAAATATATACATTATAATTCAAAAACAGTAAATTTCAAGAAATACAAAACTTCAAAATTATCTAAAGATATGCTCAATAAATCTTTTTAATTCAAACTTGGTGAGCGGCTTAGTGAAGACATCAGCAAGGTTATCCTTGCTGCGGACAAAAAGTAAATCAAAAGTATTTTTATCAACCAGATCCCGTACAAAGAACAGCTTAACATCGATATGACGACTTCTATGATTCTCAATAGGCGATTTTACAAAATCAATAGTAGCCCTATTATCTACATACAAAACTGACTTCATCTTTTCCCCAGTGACAACCTTTCTACAAAAACATTCACTTAGAATCTTGTTAAACCAAAGAAGTTCTTTTGTCGCTTCGGTCATTGAAATAAACTCAGCTTCCATAGTTGACAAACTCACACTTTTCTCTTTAAATGTTCGCCAAGAAATGGGAGAGTTACCTAAAAATACAATTTGACCACCCAGCGAGGTCCTATCATCTCGATTTGCAGCAAAATCTGCATCAGAAAAAGTTATCAACTGAGGTTTTGTACAAGATAAATTAAGTGTCATATCAATAGTATGCTTAACATATCCCAACAATCTAAGTAAGCCATACCAATGTGTCATTCCTGGATCTGATTGAAATTGACTCATTATATTTACCGCATATGAAATATCGGGACGGGATCTATTAGCAATAAAGGACAAACAACCCAGTACACTTCTGTATGGTAACTGTGACATCTCTCTACGCTCTTCCTCAGACTTAGGACAATCAGATTTAGAATAAACAGAACCCTTGCTTATGGGTAAGGAGGAAATGGGAAACCTGTACGACTCAAACCTTTTGCAAACATCTTTAATATAGGATTGCTGGTGAATCCGCAAGCCTTCATCACTTTCCTCAAACTCCACACCAAGTAACTTCTTAGTTTTTCCTAAGACCTTTAAATCGAAATATTTGCTTAAAAGTTCTAAAGCTCTATTTATAATCCTTTGATGCTTCCCAAATAAAACAATATCATCAACATACAATAATAACACTAAATCCGAGTCTAAAACGTAAACACAGTTACACCATTCTAATTTCTTAAACCCAATCTCCAAAAGAACACGGTTTATCTCAAAGAACCAAACTCGACCCGACTGATGTAGACCATAAATAGCTTTATCCAACTTTCAAAATAGACTTTCTTTACCAACCTCAACAAAACCCGGGGGTTGCGACATATAAACATTTTCAGTAAGAGGAGCATAAAGATAAGCACATTTGACATCACATTGGGTGTGTAACCAGCCTTTAAAGGATACTAATAAAGAAAAGAAAAACCTGATGACACTAAAATTAACCACGGGACTAAAAGTTTCCTCATAGGATTCTCCTCTAATTTGCTTAAACCCTTGAGCCACTAAACGGGCTTTAAACCTGGCAATTTTCCCCATGTCATCTTTCTTTATAGTGTACACCCATCTACAACCTACAGGGGCTGATGTTTGAAGGTAAAATTTCTAAATGCCATACGCCTCTATCATACATAGTATTTATCTCCTCTTTCATAGCTTTTTGCCATTCATCCCTTTGATCAGATTTTATTGCTTGTTTGTAAGTTCTAGGAATAACTGGGTCATATAGTCAAGATTGTGACTGACAAATATTCACATTAGAGTTAACAACATTAGGTTCAGAAACCACTTCTTCAAAAGTATTGCTCCCTTTAAAATCAAACAAGTTAGGCTTAAAAATTAAATCATTCTCCTTACAATAATCCTCCACTTCCCTTGCAGACCTTAACCCATCGGAATCATTATCAATATCAAAATAATAAATATCCCTACGAATACCAGTATTTCTGGGAACAACTTTTCTTCTCCAGTGAGTATCTCGTAATGTGGTGTGAGGTTTACTAGGGGAATCACTTTCTGAAGAGGACCCCTGACCATCACTCGCTGCCCTAGAAGATGATCCGAGGGAGTCGTTGGAGCTGTCAGTGGTGGCTCTGACCTCCTCAACAACGTCTTCATCTTCGATATCACTCCTAGTAGCAGGAAACCACTGAAACTCTCCTGGAGTATCGCCCAGCACTGCTCCATTTAGCGCATCCCTATAACTGGATTGTTCGTTAAAGGAGACATTAATGGTCTCAACAATTCTGTCACTATCAGGCAACCAAACTCTATAACCCTTTGTTCTAAAAGCGTAGCCAACAAGATATCCTCTACTAGACTTTGAATCCAGTTTTTGCCGTTTCTGACGAGGGACACCAACATACGCCAAACACCCAAATGGTTTTAAATGCCTGACAGAAGGTTTATAATTACCAAAAAGTTCAAAAGGGGTTTTGGTCTGATTTTTGTGACATAAACGGTTCCAAACATAGGTGAAGTGGAGAACTGCCTCTGGCCAAAAATTCAAATCCATGCCACTTTCTTTTAACATGGTTCTAGCCCCATCTACTACAGTCTGATTGTACCGTTCAACAATACCGTTCTGTTCTGGAGTAAAAGTATTCGTAAATTCATGACTTATTCCCCTTTCAAGACAAAATTCTTCCATTTTGTTATTATCAAACTCTCCTCCATTGTCGGATCTTATGGCCTCAACCTGTCTACCCAAAAATCTTTCGGCACGGTTAATATGTTGCCTTAAAATTTCAAAAACTTCCGACTTCTCTTTCATAGGGTATAAAGAAGTTTTACGGGAAAAATCATCAATTATAGAAACGAAATACCTTTCTCCTTGCCTGCCTTCAACCTGACTTGGACCCCAGACATCAGTATACAAAAGTTCCAATGGAGATTTGGATCGAATAAAAATTTCTAGATTTAAAAGATGTCCTCCTAAACTTGTTAAGTTTACATAATTCACATTTAAATTCCCCCTCTCTTAAATTTGGCAAACCCCTAGCACCTGCATTTCTACATGTATGAGCTATCAAATAAGGACTAACATGTGCCAGCCTTCTGTGCCAAACATACATATCATCATGCTTACTAGTAGAAGATGCTTCAAAACTAACTCTCTTAGTAACTTTGCTAGGAATTTTGGGGTATAAATAGTAAACACCATTTTTAAGAATGGCTTTAAAAAGTGGTTGTCCATTGCATGATATCTTCACCTCGCCACTCTCACCAGAAAAACATGCCCCATTTATATCTAAACGAGGACCAGATATTAAATTACGCCTCAATTTAGGAGAAAACATTACATCTTTAAACATTAAGATTCTTTGCCCAAATTTTAATTTAATAGTTCCACACCCTTCTATAGGAAAAGTTACACCTTCAATGGCTACAGCCATATGCTCATCATTTAAAGGAGTAAATTCAATAAAAAGATCTCTATTTTTACAAAAATGATGCGAAGCTGCTGTGTCGAAGACCCAGTCAGCATCTCCATCAACTAAGTTAGCTTGAGACAAAAAGAATGAAATATAGGACTTACGTTCTGGACTGTTCGATAGATAGGACTTACGTTCAGGACTTCTCTGACGAGTGTCTCTAGATCGGCCTCTTTTCACTTTGTCATCAAGTCTACGAGAATCACTGTGTTGATGCTTAGCAGGAGATCTTGTATACTGTCGTGGAACTCTCTTATCACTATGAGGGCTAAAGGATCTAACTAATGAAGTATCACGATGAGATGAAAATTCGGCTGACAGTGAACTATCTCTGTTACAGGATAACATACTCCTTCGGAAGCTATGGCACTGGCTTTTAACGTGACCTGGCTTTTTGCAAAAATAACAGCTCAACTTCTTTCTAGCTTTCCTCTGGTACTGTAATGATTGAGCTTCAGGATACACTTTACTATGATCACGTTCTCTTAATTGAAGCCTGGTTTCTTCGGCTACCAATGAAGTCACCACATCGTTAAAAATAAACTCATCTTCTTTCCATCTGAGAATTGCCTGTACCATGGAATCAAATTTTGGAGGCAAGAATCGCAATAGTTGAAATGTCACATAGACGTCATTAAACTTTTTATTTATATTTTTAAGCTGGTTCGCCACTCGTAAAAGCCTGGCAGCATATAAATTAATACTCTCACCACCGGCAATTTTGCATTAACACAATTCAGTGAAAACTTGCATATGACGGCTTCTTGTGTCTGGATAAAAATGAGTACGGAGCTTTTTCCAAGCATTTACTGGATCACTACATTCCTCTATAATTTTTCTAAAATTAGGCTCCACATTTAAATATATCATAGACAGTGCTAAGGGGCTGTTCAAATATTACGTAAGCATATTTTTGACCCCCCTCCCCCCTTGTCAGCAAAAATAAGCAAATTGCAAACCCCCCCCTTAATAATTACGTAAGAAAATTGCAACCCCCCCCCCTCCACTTAAAAAAAATTAGGATACAATGCAAATAAAAAAAACTGTACTCGACTTAAAAAAAAATAATAAATGCTTGTTTTATTTCCTTACAATTCTATTTAAGAAAATTTCTTAGATCACAATTTTAGAAGAACTTAGCCATTTGAAAAATTTAAATTTGAACATGCCCATATCTATTCCGATGCTGACCACGGCTGCTCAAGCCATTTTTCCATATCTGTTATGACATTGGTTTCCAGTTTTACTTGATTATCTTCATCGCTTTCTTTTCGGATGCAATCTTGATCAACTTCATCTTCCTTGATACACTCGACATCTTCTGTATCTTTCATGAATTTTACGAAGCACATAAGTTCATTTGCTCGACGAGCAGCAATTTTCAATAGTCGTATAAGGCAGGCCTTCTCGCTTTTTTCACTGTGCTGAATTTTTTTGTGTCTGTTTGCTGACTTCTGAGATGCATGATATTGGCCACAACTTCCACAAGTTCTTGGGGATAATTGCAATTTTATGGAAGGGCAAAAATAATCATACAGCATCTTTAAAAGTCCCTTTGCTGTAATATTGAGATTTAAGGCCAGACGGAGAGTTAAATCTATAAATCCCCCCTCCTTACTTGTAATGATGTCATTTGACGATTGTATCATTTTAATTGGAGGAGGAATGAATCGTCCTTTTAATATACGAAATAATCCACTACGTGCAGGAGAGCAACAATTCTTTTCTTCGCATTTTATAATTTGCAGCAAGTATGGATTTTCTTGTAAGTGCTTCGAATACCAATCCAAGTCATAACCAAGAGAGTCTGGCTCGCCTGAATCAAAATATGTGGCAGTAACAGGATAACCGTCAATGTTTAATGAGTTCCAGATATCTGCGAGAGTTTTACCAGCATATGCAAAGTTATTTTGCTCTATTTTTTCATCAATAGTGCTACCGTTCTCATCGAGATGGGAACCATAATGGTCATAAGGGTGTATAAGACCAGACAGTTCGCGACTGAGTGGTGCCATTCGCCTTTCTAATCAGTTATATGCACTTCTTCCAGGAGCATTGCACGCAATGAAATTTCCATCCAAATCATGCTTTTTGAAATGGTTAATAGCAAACGATATAACTTTCTGGTAGCGGGGATTCTCGTCTGGAGCTCCATCAACCGTAACTATGATTACAGGTTTGATGAAACCCTCTTCTGTTTTCACTAATTTTTCAAAGTCTTTGAGTATTAATAGAGTTTCAAAATCCTGAACATGAGTATTTGCTGTGGAAGAACTGTGTTTCCCACTTCTTACGTTGGATCAGAAAAACCTATGGCTTTACTTTGACCTGCCATGCCAGGAGCAATCACAATACCAGAATAAATTGATGGGATAAGTTTGTGGCGTTCAGCGATGACCCACTCGTGGTCGGGTAAGGATACACGATACTCCATATGCATCAGTATCGGGGACTGTTTATTGGCTGCTGTAATTCCCAAAGGTACACGCACTATGTCATCCCGTGAAAGAAGAAACACTTGCATGGGTCCAAGAATTGAAGCTAAAGTTTCTAAATAGCGGATGGATGTTACTGCAAATTGGTTATCAATGTGAGATCGGTAATAATCAGTCTGAACCCAAGAAAGTTTTATCGGCACTGTAGTGACATGTCTTCGACCCTCGATGGTTGAGGAATTTTTTGGAAGCAAACGAAGATATGTTCCACTCATGCTTATTGCAAAAACCAACCTTTTTCAGTTCTACAGTCAAGTTATCGAGAGTTTTGACTCGCTTCTTCTTTTTGCATCTGCAGCGCTTCCAATAATAGCTATGTCTGTTATTGCCTTAAACAATAAGGGTTAATCTACATTTAAACTTGGTCTTCCTAATGAATCCCTCAAAGCTATTTTTTTTAATTTCTGGATTATCATGGCAGATTTCTTCAAGCTTTGTCCGTTTGGTGGTTCGATGTTTTCTTTGGTACTCATAATTTTGTCGTTTCCTTTTTAAGGATTGTTTTTCTTTTTTTAGATCACTGGAAACCTTATTTATCTGTTTTTGAATTTGAGATACACTGGTTTCAATTCAAATGGATTACATTTCATTTTTAGTAAGGTACAAAATTTGAAAACAGTTAGAAGATTATCTGCTACAAAACTTACGTATTTTTTAATTTTTTCCCCCTGGATACATTAATTTTCGAGTTATTTGAAAAGAAAAAATAAGGTTTAGCTTGGCTACACCATATTTAAAAAGTAATAACTCATTTTTTGACATTTGTTTGGTCTTTATTTATTCCCATTCTGACCATGTTTCGCCAAGCCTACACGGTCATTTTATCTTATCTAACTTTTTTCCAATTTTTACAAGTAATAATGTAAACTAAAAGTTATGATAAAATATATTTAAAATTTTAAGAATAAATTGATTATAATTACCTTTATAAAATAATCAAGAAAGACTGATTTCTTTTTGGTTGCCTTACGCAGTTCGTCCTCAATTATTTTTAGCACCAATACCTCTAACTCTTTGTCAGTTTTAGAAGACTTTTTGTACTGCCGCCACACATCATTAGTTTTACAATGGATATCCTTCAAAGGTTTATCTGATGCAGACTTTTTGAAACTTTAAAAAAGTTTTTTACACAAGATTTCTCGAAATGAAGACATATTTCTGATTTATTTATTTTAAACACCACTGCACTACAGTACTGAGAGGTTTTCAAAACTCAAGAGACACCAGACAGTAGAGCAGTCGGTCATTATGGTTATGGGGTTCAACCACTTGACAGAGTAGGGGTGGAAACAAAAAAGATGGAATTTTACTTACGTTTTGGAAGCTTTCCCGGAAGACTCATATTGTCACAATACAACATATCGCATCCGTCTATTAAATTCTATTCTATTCTATTCTCACAATTGGAAATAGTAGTAAGTTCTCAGAGATAATAAGCCCTCATGCACAGGGCTTAATTTGCACCGGAGCCAACCGGATCTTAGCTCCGGTACTTCACCGTTCTTAGTAAATATTTAAATATTGGTCAGAATTCAGAGGAGCTCATAAATACAGGGCTCTGGAGCCCAGTGTAGCAACGCTTCTGAAAAAACGAAGCCTAAATTAGCCTTTCATTCCTTCCCATCTCCAAGTTTTGCATTCTTTTTTACCAAAACAATTATATGTGACGTAATGTGTCGCACACGTAGTAGATGGAGATGAAACGGATTCAATTTTTATATCAGTTTGTGGTTTTGTCTAGAAAGCAGTCGAGCAGGGTTTCCCCTTTTTCTATAAAAGCATCGAATGTTTCCAATAACGGTGTTAAATTTTTAATTTAATCTGATTTTCAGGGGCTCACCACAAAAGATCGTTTTACGGAAGGAATCGATTGTAGTTTAAGATATGCACATTTTATAGGAAATTGAAAAACGTTGTTCCATTCTTCAGCATATAAATATAAATCTCTGTAAATTTGATTCATTTTTTCATAAAATGCATAGCTGCGAACTATTCCTTTTTGGTGTTAACACTATTTCCGAATCATAATCCTTACCACATTTCATCGCAGAATTCTGCAATTAACAACATTAAAATTAGGCAAAGAATTCTATTCGGAAGGAGTGATAGCTAAAAAGTGGAATAGTTCACAACTAAGTATATGCTGATAGATACATTTAAATATTTTATTTTTCTATAGAAAAAAATACTTTACATTTTGGCAAATAATGTATGAAATATAAATATGCAGATTGCAGTGGCAGGAGGGGAGGGCGACAGTATGGCTGTTAGTACCGGTACCGCAGAATAGTAGGGCTCGGCTCCGGTACTTTTTTTGTTAGAAATTAAGCCCTGCTCATGCATCAAATATGAACAGTCACCTCTAGATAAAAGAGATTGTTTATGTTTTCCTTGTGCGGTCAAAATAGCTGACATCAGAACTTCAAGTTAAGTATTCTTTTGCTATTTCTTTTTTTCAATTTGAAATTTTTAATAGTTTTTTTTTTTACAAGTTAAGAGATTTTGAAAATGTCTTACGTAAGCATCATTCAAACTCCCCCTCCCCCCTTGTCAGCAAAAATAAGCAAATCGCTACCCCCTCCCCCCCCTTAGGTGCTTACGTAATATTTGAACGGCCCCTAATTTCTGTCTAATATGATAATCTTTAGTATCTTTATCGGTGACACCATTACTATCTGCATTGAGCTCAGGAGGTTTCTCTATTTCTGCCACTATATCCCAAACATTTCTTTCCATTAATAAATATTTCATGTCAGATTGCCAATTGGCATAATTACTGGCATTTAATTTCTGAATCTGATTCTGCATCATCATTTTGAAAATATTTATACCTTAAACCAAAAAAATTTCACAAATTTAAAAACTTTATGGACCAGCCAAAAAAAAAATTATAGTTAAAACATTTTGTATTAAAAATTTCTTAAAAACTCTCCAATTCTAACCTATTTCCCTTCTCTTTTCAAATTATTACTTAAAAAACGAAATTATTTCAAAAAAAAAAAATTCTAATTATCGGTCATCCTACGAAAACTAACGCCCCCCCCCCCCTAATAAAACTATCTCCTAATCCTCCTTGGGCCGTAGTTAAACACTTTACTGCACTAATATAAAGCATAGCTAAACAGAAACTATCTCTGCGTGGGTATTAAATGCCCATAACCAAAAAATGTTATATGAGACTACTCATATAACTAGTGCTTAAAAATGATCTATTACTTTTATAAAGCACTTCAATAATACATCCTAAAACTAAGCAGATATAAAATTTGCAGTAAGAAGCATCCGCTGAAAAGTAAAACCCTAAATATGCAGAGAGAGAGAAATGATTGTTTTTATGCAGTAAGTGTAAGAAGAAATGATGACCAGATAAATAAAAGAAAAACTTAACTTTATTAAAATTCTTTCATGATAAAATACGATAGTATAAAAATAAATGCTTTGAAATTAAACAAACAAATATTGATTAACTTTATATCTTGCAAAAAATAAACGTAATAAAACAATACTTTAAGATAATCCCTCCAGAGCTCATGCCATAATATATTCACTCTAACTCAAATTGCAAAACGAAAAATGTCACCTGTAGTAAACGAATTCATCACTTTATTTCATCTTTAAACTTGAAGAAAAACATCGTAGAACTAGCGAAGATCCAAAGATTAAAAACATCCTCTCAGCAACTCCATCGTACGTAAAACTCAATAACATAAACTTCATATCCGTTAAATAAACATCAGAGCGGCAGACATCAAAAACACCGAAAGAGAGACGACCAGCATGCATCAAAAACAAACCTTCAACCAACAGCTATCACGCCGTTCCTTTTATCTATATCGGCAAACACCGAGAGCTGCTCCGCAGAGAAGCTGCAATCGGAAACGCCCTCCTTCCATCGCACGTGGAAAAACTGATTTGCATAGGCACGTGCCGCGCCAAAGGCGAAAAAGAGCACTCGTGGACAGGCAACGCCACCTACCGGCCAACGGAGTTACCGCTCAGTTCGAAAACGATATACGATAGAGCTCGGCTGGAAAAACATCGCGATGTAAAAGTCCGATGATACGAAATAAGTTCTCTTTAAAACAAATAAATAGCTGCACAAATGGACAAAAATAAATTAGCTGTAAGGATGAAAGGTAAGTCATAACTAAACAAGTTTCAAGATAAAAATATATTTAGTTGAATAAAATAAAGAAATAATGCAATTGATAAGAAAAGTGGGAATATGGCTAACATATATATGTACATATGTATGTATATATTTATGTGTGTGTGTGTGGTACATTTATATATGTGCATATATATGTATATATGAATGTAAACACTGGCGCCCGGCTTACCGAAATGAGTGATAAGTTTATATTTTAAATGAAATGATGGCGATGGAACAATATTTGGCGATTTATCACCTGCGTCCTTTTAACATAAAAGTACCGAAATGGCCGTTTGGCGTATAAGAAATGAAGCGACCATCCCGGAACTATTGATGACAGTCAAATGCTTTGCGCTTTTATTATATAGATGTGTGACGTGTTTTCATCAGTACAAAGGTGCGTGTTCTCAGATCTGGTAATACCAACATGTGAATGAATTGTGTCGGAATCGCCTAGGTAGCTCAAATGCCAGAGCAATGGGCAGTTGAACCAAGCTATAGTGCCTAGAATACATAGTGTTGAAATCGGCTATCCTTGTAATACAGTCGAACCTCGTTATGCCGACACTCTAAGGACCAGAAAAAAGTGTCGTTATAAGCGGGGTGTCGCGGTAACCGGGGTTGGAGAAAAATGTTTATAAAAAGCTGTATTTTTAAGTAATTTAAGACCATTTGAAATTCATAACTGATCTTGCAGTTTTAAGCAATAAAACATTATTATTAAACAAAATAAACACAAAAACAAAAATGAAAAGAATAAAAATCAGATTTATGGTGACTCGTTTTTTATTGTTACATGAAATATTAATGAATTAAGGTTTGCTTATCTCTAGATGTGCGTCCTACAATTCTTTTTTCAACATTATACAATGAAGTGTAATCAATATTCGTTGTTTCAGAAATGGATGTTAGATAATTTCTACTCGTTTTAATGCAATGCAATGCTTCGGTTTTAATCGGATGAAAAATGCCTTGTAACCAAAAGAAAGCCCGACCTGACCAGAACAAAAAGACCGTGAGTAGACTGATACGTCTATCTGGAGCTTAAGTGGGTCATTCATAGAGTTTGGGTTCATTAATTCAGATAAAGGATTGATGCAAAATTTCTCATTTATCTCACTGGGTATTTTAGACACTTTTGTGAAAAGTTTGGCTAAGACATTTCTTACCGCTTAATTTCCATGCTTATAAGATGGATTATGAAAAATGGACAATTTTCCTAAACTGTCGGGATATCCGGATTTGAAAATTATTCAACGACGTAAAATCCGGAGTTTATTTACATTGAAATCATACATAGAAATTTGGGACTTTGAAAAACTGACGTAATAAGCGGAGTGACGTGAAAACCGGGTGTCGGGATAGCGAGGTCCGACTGTACTTAAAAAAGCGCTAAAATATTGTATCCCTTAAATGCGCAACGATGCTGCTGAAATACACTATTAAAAATCTGTAGCATTTGCTGCATAGTCACTCCACCGATTTTATAGAAAACGGTTACTTGACTATATTACGGAGCATTCTCGTTGGTCAGAGTAGAGATACGCTATAATAGTGGCGGAGTGACTATGCAGAAAATGCTGCAGATTTTTAACAGTGTATGAAGATCGCAGCGATATTTTCTACAACTGCAAGGTATTGCTAATCTATACTACAGCGTGTCAGCGTCTAGAATACCTAGTGTGGAAATATGCTATCCAAACAGTGCTAAAAATTTATATCCCTTAAATGTGCGACGATACTGCTAAAATCCCAAGTATCGATCGCAGCGACATCTGCGGGATTTTCGTATTACATTGTATAGACTAGCAATCTTGCAGTTGTAGAAAATATACTGCAGATGTCGCTGCGATCTCCATATTGCAGCAGCATCGTTGCACATTTAAGGGAACCAATATTTTAGCGCTTTTTTTAGTATTACAGGGATAGCCGATTTCTACACTATATATTCTAGGCGCTATACTATGGCGCTGACCGACGTCTTTCTCACTAGGGAAGGAATGTATAGCCAAAGAACTTTAATTTAATAATAATTACTCTACGTTCTTTGATATAGCGATCGCATATATAGCTAAGAGTGTAGCACCTAGACGATGAAGTGTAGCAATCGACCAAGGAAACATTGCTAAAAAATTTAATCCCATAAATGTTGAACGATGGTGAAAGGTACATGGCGAACGTAGCGACATCTGATAGTTTAGACGTAAACACTCGACGGGTAAAGAGCTATCAGATGTTGTTGATATCGACATTTGTCGTTCAGCATCGTTCAACATTTATGGGATTCAATTTTTTAGCATTTTAAAGTATTACGACGCCGTACTTAAAATAACTGGGTTGACCTTTTGCTTTTGCTAGCATTCTCGCCATTGCTAGCGTTCTGTTCATGAGAACAGTGATTCAAACATCAGCGGGGTTAACCCAGAGACTAATGCTGCGTTTACACTATGTGGCCTGTCAGGTCTGTTGGGTCTTTCAGGTCCAAGAATCGAAAAAATTGCGTCCACACTACGGCATAAGAACTTGGCTTGCGCATGCGTATATTTGCAGTTTGGGGGAAGGGAGGGACAGTCGTGTTTGTTTGTTTACGTTCGTATTCGTATCGAAATGAATGTGTCAGAATTGTTTGCGCCGTAATTTCTTTTGCACAGACATTAATTACGTGTAAATTAATAAAAATTACGCGTTTTTCTAAGCCCATTGCCCACAAGGGAAGCAAGAAAATGCAATTGCCCCCTAATTTTCTCTTTCTCTGAAAAAAATAAAATTTATTCTTTTCAAACAGTTTAAAATAATGAAACACAGAGAGAAAATGAATCTTTTTTTTGTTGTTGTTGTCTGGGAAAGGGGTACGATCCCTCCTTTCCACAAAATAAAATTTACATTTATTTTTCCCTTTGATTGAAGGGGGCAGTTTACCTTAAAATTGGTCAAAAAATTGATTTTTCTTTTTTAATATTAAATGAAATCCTGTTTAATTGTGAATATTTTGATACCTCATTTTTATCCATACCGTGAATATATCGTGAGGTATTGTAAATTTTGTTAAAACACTCAGCGCAATTACCACACAAATTAAAACTTTAAATGCTTTTTCTCCATTTTCATATTTTCTTCACTTTCATGTTTTAAGGCTTTTTCTGTATTTGAGATAGAGATTTTTAAGCTTTTTTTTTGGTGCATGTTCTTTATTACATATGTGATAAATCTGCGCATGGAATTAGCATTTAGGTTTTTTGTTATTTAAAAAAAAAAAAAAAAAAAAAATATATGAACATATGTTAGATTTCATCGTTTTGCACTATATATATATCAGTAAAAAAAATCATAATAAATGTAATATTAGATATGTCTAAAAATCCATGTGCAAGTTTGTGTAGTACACATTTGAAAATCTAAAAAAAAAAAAAAAAAGGGCAAAAATATCAATTTTTTTAAAAAGTAGTAGAGATTTAAAAAAATTCAAATTTTTATAAAATTTTTTCAAAATGTACTTTTAGTTGAACATTGAAATTCAGTGAGTTCACCATTTGAATCATATTTAAAATAAAGAAAATTGTTGAAAAGGGAAACTGTCCCTTAAGTGTTCAGAAATTACCTTAAACAGGGGTCCAGGAGGGCAAGGACGACCCCCTGACAAAAGAGATAACTGCTTCAATTCTTCATTTAAAAAATGACAGTAGGAGCTTACTTTTGTTTTCTTAATTGTTATATGTATGGTTTGGCTTTAATGTTGACATTATGTTGCTACAATGTGAAATGAATACCAACACTGATGGAAAACCTAATCGAAGACATCACCAGTAATCAGGTTACCACTCATTTCACATTGCAGCAGAGCGTATGATGTTGCTACGGCAACACCACTCTCTGGTGCAACAGTTAACTGCCTGTCTCATTATTTATATTATTATCATCTGTGACACTACCTTCTGAGCAATAAATCTTTAAAACGACAATGAGGAAAAAATTAATTACTTTGACACAATAATAGTAAATTCCCGCTGTTTTAGAAGGGAGAATACAGAATTTCTTTGGCACATGTAACTGGAAAAAAAAGGAACTAAATGTAACATTTCGTGAAATTTTACTTTTGGACAGTTTGAAAATAAAGCTTTTACTTTATAGATAATGGACATTAATTTCAGAAGAGAAATTATTGTCCTCACCTGATGATAAAACAATATTTTTAAATGGAAACTTACATTATCGCTTGTGAAAATTAAATCTACAATGATTACATGAAAATGACGCCATTTTCTATATACTTTTAGTCGTGATGTTACATTTAAATAAAGGTACTATGGTAACACTTATAGTAAAGGCTTAAAAATTTATATATGAAAAATATGCATTATCTGTTCAAAATGATGCCATTTTTGCATGTGAAAATACAGTGAGTCTGATTTTTTAATTGATTTATAAAAATAATGCTCATACCCATTTTCTTTTTGTGGCAATATAAAAGAAAAAGTTGCATTAGAAAATTAAATAACATTTTTTTAAAATTATAAACTATAGCAGATGGTTGAAAATAGGGCTGAGAAATCTGATAATTGTTTTAAATTTGCAATAATTTTACTCCCGTTCTAAAACTATTGTATGGTGTTGTACATATATAATGTTATCAACATTTAGGTAATTTTAGTCCCCACCCCATTGCTTACAATATCATACGTTATCATTCCTCGACACCCCCCCCCCACATACACACCTTAATGAAATCATCATCAATGTTTAAAAATCCTTTTTATTTTTATATGTTTGCGTTTGCATAAAGATATGATTTTACATTTAAACAACTGTATATCAATTAACATCTAACTACACTTAATAATTTAAAAAGGTATAAGACTATTTTGATGTAAAGAAAAAATTAAAGCACTAAAACAAAAAATATCGTTTGGATTTTTTAAAAAAAAAACTTTCCCCAAAAATATCTTATGACAATCAAACGTCAGGTCCCCCCCCCCCCCCCTCCCACATACATTAAAATGATAATTTTATATATGCACAGCCCTTAATTTGTATAAACACTGCAGCAGCAAAAGAAGGTGACATTTCAAAATTCCTCCCACAGTATTTAAAAAACTAATAAGTTGTATTGAAAATACCTTATATTATAAAGAAGCTTTTCTATGAAACCTTTAAACACATAAATGCTAAACTTATTATGTTTGCTTTTCATTACATTGGTTTTTATTTGTCACATATTGTATCCCACAAGGAGTAATAATTCTCCAAAACCCCTTACAAATAAGGATACTGGCTGCACCACTGGTATAAGGAATATACACAAATTATGAAAAATTAGGCATAGATTATGAAATACTCTCCAACAGTAGCTATTAAGAAATTTAATATTTTCATTCAATGAAATGAAATATCTAAATGTGCCATTTAAAAACACGTAACTCAGTAAAAATGCATTTTCAGCACTTGTTGTCCCCATAACACTTTTTGATGCATATTATTTATTGAATTTCACATTTAAATAGCACCCTCTATAGCGAACATCATTAGCATTTAATAATTACAATGCAATCACAGTATATTTACAAGTGTGACAAGCTGAATTCATAAATACTTTTCAACCATGTTGAAAGTGTTTTTCTCATTTTATATCTTAGCCATTTTTTTTTAATAAAAAATAAATAGATAATTAAAAACAATTCTTAAATCAAGGTTTACATGATAGACAAAACAAGCAAATACCTGAAATACCATTTTTAATAAAAATATATAGTCAAATAAAAGACAACAAATCTTTAATAAATTTCTTTTATTTGAAAGTACAAGTTACAGAAACAAAATAAAATTTCTTTATATTATAAATATTATTGAATATAATGATTACTACGTATAATAAATGAAACAATATTAATGTATATCATAATGGTCTATGATGATGACAATGTTTTGCAGAAAATTTTATTGATCTGAAGAAAAAGGTATTTATATTTCAATCTGAAAGGAAGATAATGCATTAGTAAAAATTGAGTAAAAATAAACTGTGTAACTAGCTAAATTGTGAACTATTAAGACAGTTTTTTGGAAAGAAGCGAGATAATCATTTAATAACTTTCAGTTGGTATAATAATTAAGAAGTAATAAATAGTGCATCAAAACCAAAAAGCATGTTCTTGACATACCTAAAAAAAGGAGGTAATATGGAAATAATAGGATTCCATCTTAAATATGATGTAATCAACATGGCAACCTAGAATCATTACATGTCATGGGATATCACTGAATTAATTATGTACGATAGGATTTAATAGAATGAAGAAAACTTTTATTAATATCTTTTTAAGTTTTGATTTGATTTTCTTAAAATTTGAAATGACTTGACAAAATTCTGCAATGATTATATATATATATTAAATTTCAAACCATTTGGTTGGGTATTTTTTGCGCTGTTATATGCGGACAGATGGACAAACCAGATGAAGACTATAGGTGCTTCGTATTTATATAGTTACAAACACATCTAAAAAGAGCTTAAAAAACACTATTTCTGTTTCACTTTCATTCTGATAAAAATAACATTAAAATGACTTGAAATGGAATAAGTAATTTTTAAGGGAAAAAAGTTGTGTTATTTTTTTCTGTATGAGAATAAATAAAATTGTTAATTTCAGAATGAATGAGTTCGGGCCCACCCGAGCTCGAAGAATGGTACAAAAATCGAGCCCAGGGCCATATCTCTCATCTCTAGTAGTAACACAAGAACACTGAAACTAAATGTTAAACCAACGGCAATGTTCTTTTCAAAATTCTTATTTGCATTTCAATACTTTGGGTTTTTTTTTTTTTTTTTTGGCCTGGGCAACCTGCACCTGATGTCTAACCAAATATGTTTACTTTTTATTTCTTTGGTTGCAGTTTTTTTTTCTTCTGAGGGCACTTTTAATTTTGAAACAAGTTCTGAAACTGAAATTTTCCTCTGAAAAACTGCACCTGAAATCAAGGGCAAAAAGATACCCAATTAGATATGTCCCACGCAAAACAGAAAAAATTATTTAAAAATATTCAAAAGCAAATGATAAATTTGTAAAGTTACCATTGGTTTAATATTAGTTTGCAAGCATCTTTCCATGAGAGTTAACATAGTATAATTAATAAATAAACTTAAAATTTCAAACCCAGAATCAAAATAACATTAATTATTAATAACATTAAAACTCTTCATTTCACGATTTGCATAGTAATATAAAAAATAATTTAAAAATATGGTACTTTTCTGTTAGTCGGCACAGGCGATAAATCAACAAATATTTTTCCTTTGTCATCATTTGCATTGCATTCACTTAATTTTAAATATAAACCATTCACTCATTTCATTCTAATACATATGTCGCATTTAAATACATGCCTTTCACTCATTTTGATTCAATTGCAGAAAAAAAATATATCATCAAAATATTATTTCTAATTTTCATGTGTGTAAAAAAAAAAGTGTTATTGGAAAGATTTGTACACGAGTGACATAAAAGTACCAAAAATACTCAGAAGTTAAATATAAGTATTAAATAGCTTAACCAGCATGAGTAATAGTCAGTGTAGAATAATTTAAATAGAAAAAATAAGAGAATATGCTTTCCGCACGTAGAAGAATTCAATAAAACACACTTATTTATATTACGCACTATACATAAAGGTTATTTTTCTAAAAAAAGCAGGGGGGGACAACCAAACGCAGCTAATGCGCAATATGTTTTACTAATAAACATCATTACTTTCCATATGTTATATTTATAAACTGCATTAATTACAACTAAATAAAATAACCAAACCATACAAGTGATAAATTTTATACCTATGGTCATTTAAATTTCTCAAAACGCTTTTGAACTAAATTCTGATTCAGCAGCTATGAATATTATCATTAACATCTCAAAACTAATCTTTTGAGCTAAAAAAAAAAAACATTTAAAAAACTTTTACTTGCTATGCTCACAATTTCTTAGTTAATTCATATTTAAAATAAAGTATGAAGCTGCAGCTTACTTACAAAATATATTATAGGAAAAATGTAAATTTTGTGAGCGAAATCTAAAAGCGTAAAAATCATAAAAGCATGGCTTCATATATATATATATTTTTTTTTGTTTAATGAATTTTGACCCAAAAATTTAGAAGACTTATTTCAAATTATAGCATTTTATGACACCGGATACGTATTAATTCCAATTTTGATTGTCGTTGAATACTAAGGTCATTCCATGGTAACTTACGTTATAATTTAAAACAATTTACAGCAGTAATTTCAGTAATATAACACCAAAAAATTTTCAAATGTTAAGTTGACATGATTTGTTAATTAAACCTATTCAAAGGCCAATTTGGATAAAAATTACCTAGAAAATGAAAATTATATTTTTTATGGCAACTTACGTTACTTTTTCAGTAATGTCAGTTACCATAATAAATATAACTGGCAGAGTTCAAGGAAAAACACTAAAATTAGGCCATTGTCATCTAAATTTATCTTTGAATAGGTTTAATTAACAAATCATGTCAACTTTGCATTGTTAATATTTTTTTTTTCTTTTGTCTTTTATTACTAAAATTACTGAAGTAAACTGTTCTAAATGTAACGTAAGTTACCATCGAATGACCCAGTGAATTATAAACATTGATTGAGCGAAACAAACAATATCACTTATTTTATTTTGAAGCTTTATAAAAATTAAGGTACTTTTCGGTTAGCCGGGCGCCATTGTTATATATACATATATATGTAATATAAATGTATGTATATATACATATACATTTACATATATATAAGTGCGTATATATGCAATATATGTATATGTATACATGTGTATATTTGCATATATGTATGTATACAAATATGTATAGATAACAGTGGCGCCTGGCTAACCGAAAAGTACCAAAATTAATTACAATGTTGACATATTTTAATTAAATTCTAAAATACACCATATGCTCCTGATAATTTCAATAACTTATACTAATGAAATAAATAATTCATATCACTTCAAAGAATTGTAAATAAACAACCCAAATCACAAAAAAAAAAAAAAACAACAACAACATTAATAATAATACATTTTAGATTAGTTCAACATTAACAAATATTAAATCAAATACATTAGATTATTACATATGCAGCTTAATAATTATTAAACAAATAAAAACCATGATACTATCACAGATAATACATTTTATATTATTTCAATATTAAATAAAATATATTAATAATTAATAATATATTAATAATTATTAAGCTGATATTAAATTAAAATTATCCAGGTGTACCAAATGGAAGAAAAAGGAATTAGAAATGGAAGAGATATCATTTGATCATAGTTCACAGCTACAAAGCAATATACATAACCATATTCTCAAATATATACATTATTACTAATTAATTACTGTGCTTAAATTGCTTATTTAACACTGTGATCTTATTTTAGACAAATCTGATAAGTTATTCTAGCTTTCGTGTAATTTCAGAATTTTTTTAAGTCTGAGCGACACATTTTTTGCAATATCAAATCTTTGAAAAGTGTGTATAGGGAGGGAGGTAGAGGTTAACTGCTTCCCACTAACAGAATACTCATATACTCGATGTTTATATAAAACATAGTTTACATATTTACATAAACTACATTTTTTTAATTGATCATTTAACGCCATTTTATAAATTAAAAAAACTAATGCGAAGAAAACATTGATTAAAGAATAAAAGGAATTAAATAATAAATATTGTATTGAGAATAAAGTTTTCTTAGATACAGATTGATTTTGTGAGAAAAATGACGTTATATATAAAAGATAAAACAATGATAAATAAAATACAGAACATGTACTTTTGAGAAAAATGACTTACTTACAATCATACACGAATATTATTGAAGATTCATATCTTCAAAAAAAGCATGCAAATCTCATGTAAAAGTCAGGTCAACAGGCAATCGACAAACATTCACATAACTGTTGAAAATGTCCCATTGAAAACATCCTGCAATGTAAATGAATAGAAAAAAAAGGAGTATAAACTAATAAAAACAACAAAAACAATGTAGAATGCATTTCAAAATCTCTCGTTCTAAGCAACAGAAAATAAATATATAAAAAAACTACATACTTACAGTCAGTCATACAAGTTAGTAATACTTTATTTATACGAGAGTTCCTGATTGATGAATTTTAAGTAGAAAACAACAAAACAGCACATAGTCCAAGAGCATCAGACAATCCACTTTCTTGCAGAAGATCACAAATGGTAGTCACTTATTATAGAAGACTACACACCTGCGATATCCTGAGAGCAAACTTGGTAAAATATGTATTTATCTTGGCACCAGCAGATTCTAATCTCTACTTCAAGTATAACTTTTATAGGTTTGAAAGTTTTTCAAACTCTTTATGAAAAAAAAAAATAATAATAATTTACGAACTTTTCAATCGTAAATCATCTCTTGTGGGGAAGTGGAGAGAAAAAATTCATGTTCTAGATTTTACAGTTTTAATATACTACTACTGATTAATTATTAAAGAAAACTACAGAAAGATAAACATATAAGATAAAATTTTAAAAAGAATAAGGGAGGGTTTATAAATTAATAATAATTACAAGTAAAAACTTTATTTAAAAACAAGTTTGTTCAATTTAAAAAAAGTTAAATTTTATATGTCATTAGAATTTTTTTAGGGGGAGGATAAGAAGCTAAATACAATTCAAAGTCTTCATATTACTTTTTAGATAGTACCGTATCATTGTAAAAATTAACACATTTAAAACTGATTAATAATAATGTAAATCATGTATGCAGAGTTTGCTATGATCAGTCAATTATATAAAAATAATAGAGAAAACTTTGGAGTTAATTCAAAATTAATTCTATGGTTAAAAATTTGTTGCTAGTTTTAGGATAAATTAAAAAATTGTCAGTACTAAAAATGCATTGAAATAGAATATCAAATAAATTCCTGAAGGAAATGAAACTATTTATTCACAAAAAAGAGATTACCGTACATTATAATAGAATGACGACCGTATTATATTGATTTGTATTCATATACTATCCAATTTGTTTTAAATTCATGCATATGAAACCAGGTTAATTTTAAAGAATTTGGAAATGAGGAACATAATTATCTATTAACAAATGCATAGGCAGCGTTGTATGTAAATACAGGAAGATGCAAATTAAAGAATTTACGAATACATCGTTTTATAGAGTTTGGTAATATTAAAAAGTAACATAGTTAACAAATTAATTTTAGTAGCGTAGTATGTAAATACATGAAAATAGTAACTTACGATTGTATAGCTTTATAAAAGAAACTTCTACAGTTATGAAACAATGTAAAGAAATGTTAAAAAACATCTGAAAAACCATTACGTACCTTTAATTTGTAAATCCCTTATTAATTTCAAATAATCTTTCAAATCATAAGCTGTCGTCTGCTTCTTCAATCTTTTAAAATGGCGGAATACAGAAAAATGAAGCACGCTGATTGGTTGGGTCTAGTAATTTAAAGCCAAGGCCTAGACCACAGAGACCAAGCCTCGCAGACCACGCAGACCCTCCTAAACCAGGCTAAACCCACGCCTGGCAGACCTCGCAGACCTTGTAGACCTGATAAGCCATAGTGTAAACGCAGCATTTAATACCTAAATGTACAAAGAACCTTCTTTGATACTAGTTTGTGTCCCCCTATGAAGGTTGTCATTCAAATCAAATCGGCTACACGGGACGGGACCCGAGGTTCTCTCTGCAACTTTGCCCAGTGAGCTCCATGCAGCTCAGTGGCCGGATCTTGAAAAATAAAGCATCTGTAAGAACATTCTAAATGAATTTTAAATTTCTTCAACCCAGTCAACACCAATCCGTCAATTCAATTCATTCTTTGCCTATATAAAAATTTATCTTCGATTGTTAACAGGATCTTACAAACACGCCCGACATGCATATGCATAAATGCATCTGTTGAATATTAATTGAAACCGGTTTGGCAACAATCATGACACATGGCCTAATATTTATTTACTGTACTCCGAGCTGTACTCTTTCCTCTATTATTTAATTGACGGCGCAACACGTTAATGAATGAATTGCAAAATGCGAATGGGCATATTTAGTAGCGAAGGAAATAACTTTGTACAGTCCTCACTGGTCACATATGACCCAAATAACGGCCAAAAGTTACAGTAATATCCGCATGGAAAAGCTCTTTTCGCGCATGCTCATAAATTGATAACTAACGAAGTTAAATAGCTATGTAAACATCCTGAATCATATCCACATCGTGTGAAGTGTCTGTAGATAGCGTGTGTAAAATCTACTTAATGAACAGTAAATGAATGATGATTAACCCAAATTAACTGCATCTTGCTATTAAATTAATATGTCTAAAGAAAGAAATATTTTAATCAAAATTATTTTGGATTTTGTCCTGCTTTTAGTTGGTAATTATTGTTATTAGTGTAGTTATTTCTTCTACTTCTTTAACGATAAATTCTGTAACGGCGGCCTGATTAAAGCATGGGCCAATTGAAGGGGGTGGGGGGGCAAGGGGGTTCAATTTTCTTTTAACGATGATTTAAATCTGTTTTGATCTTATTTTGATTATAATGCTTTTAGAGTAGGATAAGATTGTAAACAAAATATAATATATATTTATTGAAATATTTATCTAAATAAAATCCATATTCGTCTAATTTTTTTTCTGTTCTTGTATATATATTGTATTCAGGCATGCAGCTCAGTCACTTTTTTTTGTAATTACCCTCTATTAGTCACTTTTTTTTGACAGAAATTGTTCCTTGCCAGGTAATACAAAGATATTGTTGAATATCAAAATTTAATATTGGCCAACATAAAATGTCCCCCCCCCCCTACCCCCTTTAAATGATATTCATAAACGTAAATACTATTTTTTTACATTTGCCAATGCTATTCTGCATTCCAAACGCCAGTGAATGTAAGTTTTTGATTGACATTATTATGCGATATATTTTCTCTCATTACTGAATATCATTGTTTGACATTGAGCGATATCTTTTTCCAACATTATCCCGTTCTATCATGTAATTTTTCATCTGTTCAAATCGCAAATCAAATTAATTTTTGCTATTCTTTATAAATGATTGTTTTAAATATAATATTTTATGAAGTGATATTGATATTGGCCACTTATTATTAAGTTTTCTAGAAACTTTGTAAGAAATTTTAAGGCTAGTAAGAAATCTAAAGCTTGTAAGGAATTTGAAAGCTTGCTATCTTAAAATTTTTGAGTTCCACTTGCACAAAACTGCAATGAAAATTTTTAATAACCCTATTATTTTGAATTTTTTTTGTAAGATTTTTTATTAATTTTATCAGGTAATTTTTTTAATTAATTTATAGGTAATTTTTTATTAATTTTAAGTCATTTTCTAAAATAGATGCACTACTTACAAGTTAGTACACACATAAATTAGCTGTATAATCTTATTTTTATTGTTGTACATAATAATAGTGATTATTACCAATATGAATAAAAACTAAACCAGCCGCATTATTATTTTAGGATCAGGCCCTACAGTGCCCAACCCTGTTTTCTTGACCATAGGCCTTGAGGTGTTGTACAGCATATATCACGGTCAGATGGTCAGCCTAACGCAGGACCTTCAATGTTTGGGCCATTCTCTCAAAAGCGTACATTTTCAATACAAATTTTTCAAGTAGAAAAATCTTGTTTTTCAACACAAATTTTATCATTTTTAGAAACTTATCACTTACTGCAAGTAAAAATCAACATTGGCCCAGATACATTGTTTATTTTTTTTAGAAGCACAATTTTTTATTAACACCATTCACGGAGGTGAACTTTATGCTACAGTTATTGTTTGTGTAGTGGGACAAAGCATAAAAAACTATTCTATTAGATATATAGCTAAGGAGCAATTCTATATAAGAATGCATAATGAATTTGTTTGGAATGAATATAAAAAATTAAAAATTCATCTCCCATCTGGAGCTTCTTTTCATCACCTATCTTTTATGTTATTCAGTTCTTCTCTTTTAAAGTTTTAAAAGTATCTTTTTTGATTTACAGTCATTGTAAATTCTTCTTAAGCATTTTTCTCTGAAATATACATTTTCAAAATCGAGAGATTCACGGAGGTGATATCACAGAGGTGAGGAACCATGCTCTAAGTATTAAACTACACAGAGTTTTCCCCAGGTTTAAAAAAGGGCAGGGTGCTGCTTGTGGGAAAATGGCACTTTTAGATTCCGAAGGGCATGTTTTGGATTCTTAAGGGCTTTTCTTGAAATTATTAAAGGCATTCTTTTGATTTTTAAAACTACTTTTTAATATTCAATAGACAGAACACTATTTTAAAGACAGCAATGAGTCAATTTTTACTATGCAAGTAAATTTTTTAATAAACACAGGGGTAAAGGCACTTTTTTCAGGTGGGGGCAACAACAGAGTTGTATAATATAGACGCGCACGCTGTGCGCAGAAAATTTTCCACAAAATTCGAAACTTTGCGGAAAATTTCTTAGAAAAAAAAATGTAATTTTTTTTTTTTTTTTTTTTTTTTAAATACCGAAAAATTAAAAATGTTCCCCAATTTTATATACAATTTATTTATTGCTTGCCAGGGGTGATTCCGTTCGGAGATTTCCGAAAATTTAAGGCATTTGGTTCCGAAATTAAAAAAAAAAAAAAATCGGCCATCAGTCTGAAAATTCAGACATAAAGAAATATCACTGAAATATATTGCAGATTTCGACAAATGGTCGCCGAAAATAAACCAATTCCATCAATCGTTCGCAGAAAAAATAACCAATTTTGTCAATGCATCGCGGAAAAAACACGAATCTCGTCAAAGGACAGCAGAAAGAACGCGAATTTCTTTAAAGAATTGTGGAAAAAAAAAAATAATTTTATCAAAGAATCGCAGAAAAAACAAACTATGTCAAAGAAGCACAGGAAAAAAAACGAATTTCGTAAGAGCATAGCGGGAAAAGCACGAATTTTGTCAAAGGATTGCGAAAAAAAACGCAAATTTCGTAACAGAATCGCGGAAAAAAAACTAATTTTGTTAAAGTATAGCGAAAGAAACACAAATTTCGTAAAACGGCCGCGGAAAAAGCGCGCATTTCGTCAAAGGATCGCAAAAAAACACGAATTTCGTCAAAAGGCCACAAAAAATGCGAATATCGTCAAAGAATCGCGAAAAAATAGCAAATTTCGTAAAAAAAAAAGCTCCGGACAAAAACGAATTTCGTAAAAGCATAGTGTAAAAAGTACAAATTTTGTCAAAAGATCGCGAAAAAATGAAAATTTCGTCAAAGAACCGCGGAAAAAACTAATTCTGTCAAAGAATCACGAAAAAAGCGCGAATTTCGTCAAAATGCCACGAAAAAAGCGTAAATTTCGTCAAAATGCCACGAAAAAAGCGTAAATTTCGTCAAAAGATCGCGAAAAAAGCATGAATTTCGTCAAAAGATCGCGAAAAAATGCAAATTTTCTCAAAGGATAGGAGAAAAAAAGCATATTTTGTCAAAGAATCGGAAAAAAAAGCACGAATTTCGTCAAAGATTCGCGAAAAAAATGCAAATTTCGTCCAAAGAATCGCGGGGAAAAAAACACATTCGTCCAAAGAATCGCGAAAAAAACCCCCGCAAATTTCGTCCAAAGAATCGAGGGAAAAAACGCAATTTTCGTCCAAAGAATCGCGAAAAAAATGCAAATTTCGTCAAAAAAATCACGGAAAACTGACATTTTGCCAAATGATCGCGAAAAAAACGAGAATTTCGTCAAAGGGCCGCAATAAAAACTCATCGGTCTCTTTAATGATGATACCTATGAATGGACAAAACTTACAAAATGTGATTCAGTTGTTTCAGAAGCAATGTCCTTTATTTCTGAGAAGAGAGTTACTGGCATTTTGTGAGAAGAGGTCACAATATTAATGATTGGGCTGTTTCTAAATGCATTGACAAAATAACTGATAAGAATTCACCCCTTCTTATCATGGATTTTTAGCTTTATTATTATTTTAGCCAACATAATTATTCTATAATTAATATTAATTTTTAAATTAAATGATAATGATTTTTAAACTACTGTTTAAAATTCATACCGTGAAAGTAATATAACACGTTATTTTATTAAACATTAAATTAATTTGCAGAAAGTTTTTGACCCAATATTTATGTGCGCAGAAAGTTTTTGGTTTTATACAAGTCTGGGCAACAAGGGAGCTAATTTTTTAAATGAGGGGCAAGAGAGGTGCTATTTTGTAAATATAAGGGCAGACAGGGTGCACCACCCTTCTGAAACTGTCTGGGGGAAACTCTGACTGCATATTTATTTTTTTGAGAATTTTTTTTTTTTTTGTTATTTAAATCAACATCTGTTGATATAATTACATAAGCAATATAGGTATATATCTTAGTGTTGATGTAGTTACACGGATGTGAGAATCTCTAATAACCATGGTTGCTTTTTTATAACAAATCTATCACCTGAGTATAAAAACAAATTTCTGACTTATAATTTAACAACAGAAAACATACTGGCATCATGCACAAACTTTAGCATCATGGGAAAAAAATCTGATGATAATTTTGAAATTTATTAACATGAAAATGCAACTTAATGTTTGGTTCATGGAGGTGAAAATTTATTGTGTGACACTCCTTTCCGTATTCAGAAAACAAACAAACATACAAAGAAAGTAATTCACTATGCCAAGTTACTTTGCTCTTGAGATAGTAGTAGCTAGAATAATAATTATTTAACTACTTTTTTTAAAAAATTAAATAAGTAATCAAACATTTTCCTTAGTAACATTGTGTGTGTAACATCACAGAGGTGAGATCTCACATGTACTGTGTACTAAGAAATACAAAATATAAAGTAACTATAAAAAATGTATTCAGTGCACATAACACATTTATTTTTCTATAACTTTGAATAGAAAACCTAAATTAATTAAAAAATATTCATGTCAAATACTGAAAAAGGCTTTGTGACTGGAATTGTATACTTTTGGGAGAATGACCTGTTTAGTTCCCAAGCAAACTTGGTACTCCTTTTACTGACCCCAATGGGATGAAATGCATGGTTCGTTGATTTAAATCAGCTTCATTTTAATTACAATTTAAGTCAACTAATTTTTTAAGAAAATCGTTAATTTAAATAATTTTTTTTATTTCCAATGTCAGTATATTTTTTAATAAATATTATAAATATTTCAGCAAAGCCGAAAGCTATACTTGGATCACGATTTTAAAAGACATATCATTACATAGTATCTTAATATCTTTTCTATGTTGTATCATCAGTATTTTAAAATATTTTTATTTATATTTCACTTGATTGCATTGGAAAAAGTAAGGATTTCAAATTTAGATTTTTTGGCCCTGCATAAAAGTCAATCTCCTACTTTGTACTTCGATGTCCTAAATTTATCGAATTATATGTAAATATATACTGATATAGTATATGCAGGTTGATCAGTAGTGACACTACTTGTTAATATTGCAGAATGAGGCAGGTGATATCAAGTAGAGATGCAACGATTATTCGGCCGTAGTCGAATAATTGGCCTATCTGCCGAACATTCGGCTTCGGCCGAATATCAAGTCCATTATTCGGCCTTGGCCGAATAATACTGTGAGAAATGTTTTTATATTTACATAGTAAAACTTTTTAATTTGATAATTTATTTTCATCATGTATAATGAAAATTTTATTTGAAATTAACACATTTTCTCCCCTTTAACTTTCATATCCTGAATGGGCTTTATCTATTCATTTTTATATAAGACAGTCATTTATCAATCATGTTAAATTTTTTATGCTGTATCAACAAGTACAAAAAGTATCTGTAATAAGTTAACATAATCTATTAAATTTAAAGTTAATCTATTCAAAATTTGCCTAATAGAGCAATACAAGAAAATTCTATTTTTTTTATATCCTAATGGAAATTTTTATATTTATCCCTTGTTACATAAAAAAATATTTCTTTCAATCATATCTTTAATTAGACCTATAAAGAATATAAATATTTAAGTCGTATATGCTGCAATAATTGAATTTTTCTTTTTTGAGTAAAATGCGCTTAAAAGTTAAATATAATTAAAGTAATTTTTTAAAAGTGTGATTACTAATTCTTATCAAATAATAAAATAATTGCAAGTACTAATTTTTTTTAATTGGTATGTATGTTTTACATCACTATCTTCTTTTATCTGACTAGGGGGCTCTGCCCCCTATGAGCTATGCTCGCCAACCCCCGTTCAGACACCGCAGATTCTAAAAGCATGCTAATTTCATCGGCTTTAAAAAGATTGAATTATAATTTTAAAAAACAGTGACGGTCTCCCTGTAAACGGGTTTTCATTCATTTTCCTTTGGTTGGAGATTTTTAAGACGAAATCAGCCGCTGCTAGAGATACAATGGCTGTTTTAGTCTTTGATTAAAAACAAGAAAGAAAAATCATGCGTACAGCATAGATTATGAAACACTTTCCAATACTCCCTGAAAGCTTTAACAAAACTTCGTTATTTAGGGAAATAAGGTAAATAAGATAACTAACTAAACATTTAAAATACTGATTTCAGCAGTTACCATCCATAGCCAAATATTTATTCCAATTCTTCCGAACAGACCTGTATTTGATCTGTAGGCTGATACATATACCATATAATAGAAAATTTAGTTTAGCAAGAAAACGCATAACAAGTTGAAATTTCTCTTTCAGCAATTTATACTAATAGATGGAAGCATACTTGAACACTTTTGTTCAGCCCTGTTGTTTACCTAGTACTTTTATTACACGCCACTATTTAGTTAAACTTTAATTCAAACTAAATCACTCTTAAAACTACTGAAATCACATTTCCAGAATTTATCATCTATAGGCGGCTATGTATCCAATTCTTTGCGTGGCTCTGCATATCATTTTATCTATATTCTACAAACATTTCTTAGAAAACTACATGCAGTTCAGCATAACACATTTTAAACCCACCTTTCAGCAATTTACGGTCATACTCAGTGAACTTTACGAATTCTTTTGCGTAGCCCTGTATATCAACTATAACATTTACACACACCATATAGTATGCATAAATGTAGTGAAACTTAAAAGCACATATCATAATTAAAAATGCATTCCCTGCCATCACCGCTAATATATAGAACTTCGGATAGGAAATACTTGTCTGAAATGTTTTGTATGTTCCTGTAAGTGCATTGCACTTCGTATTATACATGAAATAACTTAAGTAAGCCTCACCGTATATCAATTTTATTATATATGAATTTTTATAATTAAAATACGCCACAAACAATTTCCCGCAATACAATTGGTAATGGAATTCTTTTGTGTAGCCTTGTAAATGAATATTAACTATTCGTTGCACCGCATATGCTACAGAATATTCTGCATATTTTAGTGCACTTCGTAAATGCATATATGTTGTATTATGTTTGAAAGGGTGTAAAATCTTTAAAATTCATTTGAAATGATTTTTTCCCATTGGCCGTAATGTAACGGAGTACTTTTGACTGTCCCTGTAAATGAACTAAACATGCTACAAACTTCATATGAAATAGTGTTCGTGCTAGGCTAAATGTCAATAACCAAAATATTTCAGTGCGATCTGAGCATATTTATGAGAGTTAGAGGGCGAACAGGCAAACCGAAATCAATAACATTTTTCAACTTTGCTGGAAAGTGTTAAAAATTTGAAAGTAATCTAATGTAAAAGGAATTAAGTACACAGAGTCTTTGTCTCTCGGTACTTTTAAACAACGCTATGAGAAAGTTCTTTTAAATGTATCGTTTTAAATCTGACGTAATTTTCACCAAAGTTTCCTTTCTCTTTTTAATATTCACATGAAAATACTTTTGTTGTTAGAAAGGAAATATTATTTGCGCTGTATTAGAATTCACGATAATAGTTGAAAAGATTATAAAATATGAAATAAATGTCTCGTGCAAATATATTTTTTAATTTAAAGTGTTTTGCCAACTTTTATTTGGCCTTTTTAAATATGACATAATTTCCTTCATTTGTGACTTTTAACGCATAATAATGAATTTAGTATTTAAACATTTTCTTTCCCTTTTGATATTCACGTGTAACTGTAGTTTTTATGATGTAATTTTCAATATTTTCCTGATTTTTAACACGTAATCACTTAGTTCTAATTTGAAAGTTTTTTTTCTGTTTATAATAGCCACGTGTAAATATTTTTTTTTTATTTGAAGGAAATATTATTCTTTGCGCTGTTTTTTAAAATTGGCAACAGTTTAAAATAATTGCCCTTTTCTAAAATGTGTAAAAATTATCTCTCGAAATGCTGAAAATTTGAATTTAAAATGGAAATAAATCCTCAAAAAAGAGAAATTAAAAAGATAATTGCAGTCTGCACATCGGGAACTTCCAATGTATAAAATGATCTAAAAATGTTTAAATTCCTATGTATAGTTTTTCTCCTATGAAACTTTTTAATTGAACGATTTTGACTATCTTTAACATTAAATATCTCTTAAAATAATTATTCGATTTAAAAACTGTTTGCATCAGTGTGTTTATCAAACATGTCTCTATATTACCACCGATTTTCATATTTTTGTATGAAACAGTTTTCTTAATATTAACGAAGAAAGACCCCGGTCATAAAAAATATGGATGCCGATCTAGTAGGAGTATACCCGGATGATCTACGCAGATTTTCATTGGTCCATTTCCAAATCAAAACTTTTTTTTATATATAGAAGGATACTTGAAATTTATGTTGTCTAGTACTTTTAAAATTTTGTGATTATATTAAAATGTAACAGCAAAAACATATATAATATCAATTATTACAGTACCTAAGATATTACATAGTCAATATTTTTGAAATTTATTTTCCTTATAGATATTTCCTTCCTGTAAATCTGAAAACATGCACTAAACACTTCTTAAAAGTGCTTGCTGTCTGCTGGCATAAAAAAGAAAATTTTTTTTTTGTTGTTTGTTTGTTAATTGTGAGCTGTCTACACTTGTTTCTTTCTACCATTTTAGAGTATATTCCTTTCTATCAGTAATTTTTAAGATATTAAGGTTTCTTTTTTTTTTTTTTTTTTTTTTCTTTCATCTGAAAGTTAAAATTTATGTTTCCCAGTACTTTTATAAAATTGTCATTGCTTTAAAATGTAACAACAACATACATAATATCTACTAAAATATAGCTATAGACAGTAACTGATGAGGAACTTTTGCTAAGATTTTTTTGGGAGAGGGAGGGGTGGAGGGGCGAATTACATTTTTGATGCAATTTTAGGCTGAACATAGCCAAATATTTTTTCAGAATAAAATAGTACTTTAAATAGTTAAATTTGCACATAAATAATTTTTTGAAAAGAAAATAATAGATTTCAATTGTGAAATATACAAGAATTGTACATGTAGTGCATACTATATTTTGTTTTTAGACAAAAATGAGTTCATTATTCGGCGACTGAACAAGCTGAATATTCGGCCATAAGAGTAGGCCGATTAATTGGTATTCGGTTATTCGGCCAAACCATTATTCGTTGCAGGGGTGCAGAAAATGTTTCTACTCCCAAAATTTCCCCCAATCCACATGAAAATTTCCCCAAAATTTTACAGTTATTTTATAGGTAAATGCTGTATTTACCGTATATATAGAAAATTTATTTTTTCATTATTTTTCAACTTATGCTCGAGTATATATGGCAAGGAGGGATTCTGAGAGAAAAAAAAAATTTCTGAAATTCGCAGCACATTTTCTGAAGGTTACAGCAGAGTGGGGAAAGGGGGGGAAACTTCCTCCCAGTACTATGTTTTTTTTTACGAAAAGAACATGACCCTTTGACGAAATCCGCGTTCTTTGCGATCTTTTGACAAAATTTGCGTTTTTAGCGATCTTTTGACGAAATTTGCAGTTATTTCGCGATCTTTTGACGAAATTCGCAGTTAATTTGGATTACTTTGACGAAAATTGAGGTTATTTCGCTCCTTTTGTTGAAATTCGTGGTTGTTTCGCGATCTGTTGACGAAATTTGCCTCGTTTTGCGAAATTTGCAGTTGTTTAGCAATCTTTTTTGACAAAATTTCTGATTCTTTTGCAATCTTTTGACGAAATGTGCAGTTCTTTCGCGATCTTTTGACGAAATTTTGGTTTTTTCGCGATCTTATGACGAGATGTGTGTTTATTTCGTGATTTTTAGGCAAAATTTACGTTCATTTCGCGATCTTTTGACGAAACTTGCGCTTTCTTTGCGATATTTTGACGAAACTTGCGCTTTCTTTGTGATATTTTGACGAAACCTGTGCTTTCTTTGCGATATTTTGACGAAACTTGCGCTTTCTTTGCGATATTTTGGCGAAATTTGTGGTTCTTTCGCGATCTTTTGAAGGAACTTGCGATTCTTTTGCGATCTTTTGACGAAGCTTGCAATTCTTTCGCGATCTTTTGACGAAACTTGCAATTCTTTCGCGATCTTTTGACGAAACTTGCAATTCTTTCGCGATCTTTTGACGAAACTTGCGGTTCTTTCGCGATCTTTTGACGAAACTTGCGGTTCTTTCGCGATCTTTTGACGAAACTTGCGGTTCTTTCGCGATCTTTTGACGAAACTTGCGGTTCTTTCGCGATCTTTTGAGGAAATCTGCGGTTATTTTGCGATCTTGTGTCGGAATTTGCGTTTTTTCCATAATTCTTGGACAAAACTTGTGGTGTTTTTATCTCTGAATTTTCAGATTGATGACAGATTTTTTTTTAATTTTCTGAATCGAATGCCTTAATTTTTCAGAAAATTCGGAACAGAATCACCCCTGATATACGGTACATATTATTCTGAGATCGATTTCGTGAAGGTCGCCATACAAATCTTTTTAGTTGCAGTGAATTTTTTTTTTTTTTTTTTTTTTTTTTTTTTAATCTCAGGGAATTATGGAATTTGTTGTTAAAATCGAAATCAATTGTATATGTTTCTTTAAAATTTCCCCCGATCCTAGATCGCCGGATCAGACATATTCTGCACCCCTGATTCGTTGCATCACTAATATCAAGTCTTCCTTAGTAAGCTAAGTTATTAAATTTAATCATGCAGTGCTGTAGTTGGAAAAAAAATATTTGTAGGAACTCACCTTTTCATAGAGGTGATGTTAATGCTACCGGATTTTTGCTGAGCAAAAAGCCAATTTAAAACATTTAGCCAAAACCTGACTTTTTTAAATTAACGGTTATGATTATTATATTCTAGTTTTTTACAGCATTCATCTAAAAGCAATATATAATCAATCCCATTGTAACATTTTCCTTCATGAATCAAAATTTAATTAAAATAACAGAAATAAATTCGTATATTACTTACTGGTACATCTATCCCAGAAGTTTCCATAGAGAACGATAATAAGAAATGTTTTTCTGTGGTCTTTGATTTACAACAAGCTGTCTCGTCTGCTAATCTTCTTCCTGATCGCAAGCAAGATTTCACATATGGTTAAGGACAAAATTCTTTTAAGGAAGGTCCTATACGGCTTATGATTATAAGTGAATTGGATATTTCAATAAAAGAGTGAATTTTTCGCATTGGTTATGATGTTATTCATACAGCTGAATATTCTTTCGCATTCAGATGTTGAAATGGGTATGAGTTTCACAGTCTAGAGAAGAAGATTTAGCTCTCTAGGCTCAATCCTCTTCTCCAGTCTCCTCATCTTTCTCATCTCCAGTATCAAAAAACTTGATACTTATCGTTTAACTATCGTAACATGTAGCAGTAATTATCGTTTTGCTTGTAAAAAGAAGAAAACTTTGTGCTTGTGCGATATATATATATATATATAATATGCTATATAAAAAATTTTATTTTTACTATTCATTTAAATTATTCTAAATTGCTGGCATATTCCTTATTTCCTTTTTTTTTTTTTAATACGCTCTATTATTTATTTGTAGTTAAATTCCTATAAATTTAAAACGCGTATCTTAATAATAGATTTATTCCAAAATGTAATCTAAATTTTTAATCCCTTCATTAATTTTTATTGTCTACCAAACTGTAAAGTTCTCAATGCAGTTACTTATTTTTCGAATGTTTATCAAAGCCATTTTTATTCTATTTCATCTCATTTTCCCGCCCGCTAGGCGACAGCCTTTTCACATCGAAATCCTTCCATCAGCGGCACCGGGATTCTTTTCTGTGACGTTTCTCGGTCTCTCTCCATTGGCTGAGTGACGGATCGCAGTTTCACTTTGAGTCTCATTCGTGATTTGGTTTGGCTAGCCTGAAGTTTTCATTTCAATCAGAATTCCTCCTCGCATTCTAATAAATAGCTAGAGCATGAGCTCAGTAGTAGATTTTTTGTGCTGTTGGATTGTTTACTTAATTTCTTACCCGGTGTCCTAAGCCATGTAGAATATTCATTTCGTGAATTAACATCTATTTCGCATGAGTAACTAGTTCATGCTCGAGTGGAATGCTCTGATTTCTCATCCTGTGGGAATTGTTTAATGTTGGTATGTTCTGATGGAATAAACAGTTTCCTACGACTACGTTTCCATGTTTTTAGTTGGGAAAACCCCAGATTTCTTCATATGCCTTTTTTTCACCACTCACGCAGCCTAATCTGCCTTGTCTTAATCATGAATAAATAAGAGTTTGATTGGACTCTACCAATATTATCATCGTTCTACAGCTACTAAATTTGATACCTCCACTAGCGATGCTTGTGCTAAGTGGTATGATTGCTATACAACATCACCAGCGGCTGATTAATATGTGGTACTAATCCAGTAATATGAAATAAAAAACACGACGTGATTGTTCGACTTAACCCATTAAATTGTTTCGTAATATATATATTTTTTTGGTACTTTTCGGTTAGCTGGGCACCAGTGTTATATATACATATTTATATACATACATATATGTATATCATCATCATCATCAACAACCGTTTTCAATCCACTGCTGGATGTAGGTCTCCCCCAGATTTTTCCAATGTTTTCTGTCTAGTGCTTTAGTCATCCAATTTACACCGGCTACTTTTCTGATTTCATCACTCCATCTTACTTGAGGTCGTCTTCTTGGCCGTTTTGCATCTCTGGGATACCACTGTAGGGTGTTTGTGCTCCATCTATTGTCTTGTCTTCTTGCAATGTGCCCAGCCCATTTCCATTTTAGCCGTTTAATTCTTTCAATGATGTATATATACATACTTATATATACACATGTATGTATATATATATATATATATACATATTCACATATTATATATATACACACATACATATATGTAAATATCAGGGTTCGATTTAAGCAGTATCGCATCGCAATTTGCGATTCAAATTTAACTAAAATGCGATCCAAGAAATGCATTAAATCGCAATCATTGCGATGCATATTTCCCACACCCTTTGTTATGTCATGTACACTTAAAGTTAAAATTTAAAGGTGTTTTTACACGACATACGTTGTGTTTTCACCCTCCCCAAGTGTTTATTTACAATGGAAGTACAGCGAGGAAGTACGCTTTAAAAAAAAAAAAAATTGTTGTAAATTTTCAAGAGTTAAAAGTTACGTTAGCTATTTTTTACTTGCTATACAAAAATATCTAACTGCTATTCAAAACTGACTTTGTATAGCAGTTACTGCTTGCTATGCAACTTTCTTTTTCTAAATCGATCCCTGGTAAATATATATGTATATATACTAGGGATGCACCGAATATTCGGTATCTATTCGGTATTCGGCCATGTTACTGAATATTCGGTTTGGCCGAATATCAAACTATTCGGTATGGCCGAATATCGAAATATTCGGCCAAACCGAATACTGAAAAAAAACTTAAAAATTATTTTTTAAAACCTTATACAACTTCTACGTTTAACAGTCAACTTATAAAGATATTCAGAATCATATTTAAATAAAAGAGAAGGTTTTTACATTATTTATTTGCTGTTTGTTAAGTATTATTTAAGAAAATTAACCAATCATGAGGATTTTCATAGGAATCATGTACAAATGAAAGTTACTCAACATTGTCCAATAAATAATCTGTTTCTTGCTAAGTTTTTAAGAACAACGTTTACAACCTCTGAAAATGATTGTCCACTCCAGACACTGATCTAGGATGCATTTAAAAACTTACTTGCTTGAACAAAGGGAGTAGAACAGTTATTCTTGCTAAGTTGTCCCCATATAAAATTTGAATCGATTGTATTATTTATTAACTTTTATTTTAGTCTCTTCCTGACAAGCAAATATGTACCTGTACAATTTTTCTTCCAATTTTTTCACAATTTCTCTTTGATTTTAAAATGTTTGTTTTAGAATTTAAGAAAATTTTATTCATTTGTTTTAATTCTCAGAAGAAGCCATAAAATTTAAAATTTTTTTTATAACTATCCTGTTCTTAAATAACTCAAAGCAGATTTTTTTCAGCATAAAGTTTGCTTGAAAAAACTCTTGTCTATTAGAATAAAAGTTTCTGTTTTAAATATTATGTAAAATTGTTTTAAAATTTAACATTTTAATGCCTTTAAACTTTGAAATATAAAAGTATTCGACAAGCCGAATAGTCACTATTCGGCAGGCCGAATATTCGGTATTCGGCCTAGCGGTTACTATTCGGCTAGACGAATATTCGGTATTCGGTTCACCTGTTGGTAGAATATTCGGTATTCGGCCAAAATCACTATTTGGTGCATCCCTAATATATACATATATGTATATATATAAATATGTATAGGTATAACACTATATAACACTGGCGCCTGGCTAACCGAAAAGTACCTTCTTTTTTTACAGTAACAAACTAAATATTTCTTGCAACGGCATTCCCACCCAACTACAGCACTGTAATCATGTCATCACTAAATTTCATCCTTCTTTTTCTTCATGGGAATGCTTATGTCAAAATAATTTTCTTGAAGTAAAGTTCTCACAGGAGTGCAATGCTAAATCGTTTTACTTCTTAGTTACCTATTAAAGTTGCCAACCTGCTTATCTAGTGAATAAAATTTCTTGAGAGATGTCAAGTTCTAACATCAGTTGTGGCTTGGATATTCATATTAAGTCAAATTCCACATAAAATAGAAGTTTTAATGTGCAAAAGATGACCATAGAGCCTCAAACCAACCAGCAGAGCTTGTACCTAGCACAAGACTAACAATTAAACTTCTCCAAAGTGCTTATAAAATCTACCACAAATTTTTAAAAGAGAGAAAAAAAAAAAAAAAAAAAAAAAAAAAAAAAAAAACAGAAAATAACAAGAAAAAAAGTGTAACTGAAGAAATGTGATGTCACTATTTATCACTTTTTAATTAAGTTTTGGCCATTATTTATTCACCTTTTTTGCATTGTTTGTCATTTTTATCACCTTTTTGAAAGCATCTGAGCAGTTGCATGCCTGGTATTCTAAGGCATTGAAAATGTTGATTTTAGTGGCATTATATGATAAGGGGTTTTGAACAAATACCAGGCCTTGCCTCTTTCTTTTGTTTTGTTTGTAATAATAAACATTCAGTATATTTTGGTTACATTCGATTTGGATCAGTGGTCAGAAAAACTACCTTTATTTTGTAATAAGTTACAACTACAATTATTTTATGGAAAATGTGGTTAACTTACAACTATTTGTTTTAAAAAATAGTGACTACAAACTACTTTTCAAAAGTAGTCTCTACTTCGCTATTTTCAGATTTTTGTAAAGGATTCAATCTGTACTTGATATTGAAGGTGCAGATTCAGCAATACAGTAGCCTATTGTAATATTGCATCTGCCAGTATATGTTCAAATGTGATATAACCGATGGCGTTAAAAAATTAAGATAACATGCAAGAGAATGTTTTGTGTTAGTCTCTAAAATGTAAGTTTACATACATATTACAACTTTCTTAGCAAAATTAAAAAAGATCCATAATGCAAATAAATATTTGTTACATAAAAATGCAATTAAACTTCAGATTATTATTACTGTTTTTTGAGATTACAAAAACAGCTGTGTATCTAAACAAGAAAACAAGCAATATAATGAAGGGCCATTATTGTACTATTTATGCTGAACTATACACTGCATAAATTTTATTTACTATTTTTATGATAATTTGTCCCTGACATTCACAAATTTTTGTGCAAAACATATTTTGCACAAAGACAATTTACAATCATGCAATTTGAAGAATACTTTTTTTCTTCCTGAAGTAACATTTGTGCTCATTACAAGCTACTAATTTTTTATATTGCACGGCATTACATTTTTCAAAGTGTGTGTTAAACTTCAAACTATTAGAAAATGCGACTCTTAACTTGATTATTTATTTCATTTTCTGTATTCCTCTTATTTTAGTTGGTATACCAGTTTTGGTGTTTTATCTACACGGACAACCCAAAAGAAGAGGATACCATTGTGATGATGACAGCATAAGATATCCATTTAGAGAGTCTACAATCTCTAACAATGTATTATATGTCGTTGGGATATTTTTGCCAGTAATTGTGGTAAGATATTTTCTTTTAAATTTATTCTTTAATTTGATTGACTTATTATGGAAATTTGCTGATGATTTAAACACTTCTTTTAATCGTTTGTATTGAATTTTAAAGATTATTCTGGTAAGTGGGAAAATGATCTACTTTGTCAGGTCATTTGCTATTGTGATCTCTCATTTATACAACTCTTTCAGTTGTGACTATTCTACAATTATGTAGTCATAAAATAAAACAGAGGGTATATGCTATATGCAGAGGGTATACCAGAGAGTATACCACTGTATAGTATATCCTCCAGTACATTCATGCTTTTCTCTGTGGTCTCATAAGAGTTGTTTAAGTGGGAGGTCATTGCATTAACAGAAGCAGATGAAAAAGGATTAACACAAGAAACACATTCCTCTGTTTCTATTGCAGAAGCACGAGCCAGGTTTTTGAGGCCCGAAATATATTTTCTTTGGAAAATATTTAAGAAATTGTGTGTTTTGTCAAATTATTGTGTGTGGAAGTTCTCACGCTCAATTTTAGTACCTTTTAACTAAATTTACTAATTCCATTTCTTATAAGATAATAATCAGGAAATTCACGAATGTTTAATGGTCACTTGTATCTTATTATCCTTCAAAATTCTTCATAAATTGTTTCTTAAGCTTTTTCATAATGTAAGTTTACAGATCATCTTAATAGGTCTATAAACACTCCTCTTCATCTTTATAATTTAAATAACGATACACTTTCAAATTTTGTATTATGTTCTAAATAAAAATGAGCAATTGTACTGGGTCTTCGGCCACGAAAAATTGATTTTCCCTGCTAATGATAGGATAGGAATACAAAATGAAAAGTGTTTATGATTGGAAAGCAGATAACCCTTTGCACTCGTATGTCCAGTCTGACAGGACATCATCTTTCTTTGCAAAATTTGTTTTTGGCACCTGTAATAAGGGAAAATAAAATTTGGCTTATCTAATTAGAGCATTTTTGAAATTGTGTACTTGAAGGAAACTTCATTTTAAAAAGTGGTGTCTGTCAACCGAATAAAATTTGTGTAAGAGACGCCCAAGTCGAAAGGGTTAAAGATGTAAAATAATAAATTTTCATAATTATTTTTAGAAAGACAAACTAAATGTATGCAAGGAACAATAATGGTTTGATACATTATCAAAATTGAAGTAGTGTTAGTTTGTTGAAGAAAAGTCTTTTACCTTGGTTTGGTGCAACGTAGGGCGAGATTTTATGACGAAGTTTTCTGCCTTGTTGATGTGGTAGAAAAAATATTCGACGGAGAGACCAGCATCCATCGAATAGGCGTAGAGTCGAAGTAAGCTGAAAGAGCTCATTACAGATGCAAATGATGGTATGGCTGGTACATTTGTTTCTTCATCCCCGTCGTCTTCTGCTTCTTCTGAAGGCCTAGGTTCATCGGAACTTTTGACGTCTGCGATTATATCCACGATAGAACAAAATTTGCTTGTTACAACCTGATCTTCAATTTTGACAAATGAGTCCTAAACTATGCATTCTTGATGCGCTCCTCTTCTGCGATGTCAACGTTTTGCAAAGTGCCGTTGACGTCAAATGCATTACAGAAGCACTTTTCAATGGTGGTTGATGTTACATCTTCCCAGGACGCACTCAGGAAATGCATGGCGTCCAAGCGGTTAATAGGTTCACAGATTGAGCTGGACAGATACTTTTCACGATGATCTATTTGGTGTAGATGACGTACAATGACGCGACTTTTGTATTTCCGTTTGAGAATATGAATTCTGCCCTGATCCATGGGTTGAATCACATTAGTCGCATAGGGTGGTAAAAAGACTAGTTCGATGTTTTGTAAGGTTGGTGATATTCTTGGGATGGGTGGGACAGTTGTCGGCGAGACACAATACTTTTTCTGGGCTTCTTTTTCATTCGCTCACTGAACTTGCGGATCCACTAAACAAATATATCGCTTGTCATTCATGCTTTGGCTTGACTTTCATAATCCCAGAGCCGATTTCTAGCATTTTTATATCAGCGAGGAATCAGACGCTGATGACGTCGGGTTTTAATTTATCCGTTCCTCTCATATTTGATTCAACGAGAACAGTGATACGTTCTTTGCTCAGTTTGCCTCCAGAACATCTTTCACCCTTAAACACCATTGTTTTATCGTGCATTAATTAAAAAAAAAAGGCCCATCATGTCAACATTGTAAATATCGCATCTTCAGCAATTTTTCAATAGCGGCGCAAGTACTTTATTTTTCAAACAATTGACATCATCTACATTCAAAGCTGTTGACTCTCCACTTACCTTCCTATAAACTATGTTGTACTTTTGTCTGAAGCGATCTAGCTAACTGTTGCTAGGCGTGAAGTCCATTCCAAGACATCTAGCAATTTCGCAGGACTTTACCTTAATGTTCCGTTAGTTGGGATGTTCTTCTATCAGGTTTGGGTGAACCACTCAAATAAAATCTTCTCCTTTTCTTCCATTCTGCCAACTTAATTTTCTTTCTGCTGGAGCTCCCAGCTGATGCACTGTTTTCCAGTTTCTGTAAATTTTTAACAGAGTTCGAAGTGTTGACTCGTGTATTCCCACAGATTTGGCAAAGACTGTCTTGCTTATCACATTCTTGGCGTCGTATTTCCTTAAGACATCCAATTTTTCCGTCGAAGAAAGTGCTTTTCTCTTTACTTTAAATTACTCATCAATTATTTACTCCTATCACTATTCAGCGGATAAACCAAAGACTAGATTTACTCAATGTCCTTTACCGGTACTGAAGTTTCGAAGGCACGGTATGGAGTTGCGTCAAGTCAAGTGATTGAGATGTAGAGGAGAACATTACCGAACCTTCCGTAGGGACTCCGAACTACCGCTACCGCGTTCATACGGATGAAAGGGGACAGAGAAATGGGAGGGGGGAAAGGTGGCGAGAGAAAGTGGGTTTTTTTAAATCAAGGGACAAATTTTCTTCGTATCTTATGCATACATATATTAAGCGGGTAATCTTACACAGGTTTAATAAGCATTTTTCAAGGGACCGAAGATAAATCGTATCTTAAGCAGGATCAAAATTTAAGTGGGTGTATCTTAAACGAGTTTTACTGTAGTTTTAAAGATTTTAAGCTTTGTGTGCAGGGAATGGGGGGGGGGGGGGGGGAGGGGAAGAAGCGGTTTTTTTTCTTTTGTGTGGGTTGATGATTATTTAATTACTAGCTGCCTCTGGCGACCAGTTTGGTCTCCTTTAAATATAAGTTAAGCATTGCAACATGTTACTTTTATTCATAATTTAATTGACTTGCTTAATTCTTCATCAAAAAGCATGATTCTGATAGAGAAATCAAAAACTCTTTGCTATCATGGCGGCATTTTGTAAAATACATTTCTTTCACTAATTTTATTTAAAATACTAAAAAGAAAAAAAAAATCCTATAAACCAAAACATTTTATTTTGATATCAAAGAATTGTTACATATTTACAAAATATATTTACAAATGCAAAATATAAAAGTTGTTATTCGCGGAAAAAAAATATTGGTAAGATTTGTGCCTGGCTAACATAAAGGTATTGAATTTTCATTACTGCTTATGTATCACTCTCGTGTCTGCATTAGCACTTGATGTCAAATGACTTCTAAGATTCATGCCAGGTTAAATATGCCACACTTAACGGTGCCTATTATGCTAATTATAGTAATATATGCTAATAATAGGCCTACAGCAAAAATAATTACAACAGTACATAGAGTAACTCAAAGTTTTTTCTACTACCTTAGTATACTTCTACATGAGATCCTTTCGTTGCACGCGACGTTTCCATCCGATGAAGCATTTCAACTGCAAATTCGAAGCGTTTCGCATAATCATCAGTTTGTAACGCCTGCACTATCTGAATTTTGTAGGCTGAAAGTTGTAATTGTTTCTGAATCACTCTGTATGTTGCGATTTTTGACATAATAAGCTCTTGCGATGCTTTTCGAATTGATTTTACAGGGCTCCTAGAAAGTTTCACGTACTCGTTCCGCACTTGTTGAACTGCTTCATCGCATGGAAACGTTGCGTGCAACGAAAAGATCTCATCTAGAAGTATACTAAGATGGTAGAAAAAAACTTTTTGAGTTACTCTATGTAAGTGTTGTAATTATTTTTGCTGTAGATCTATTATTTTTTTTGTAATAAATTTTTGAAGTTGTACAGAGACTTTTGGGACACCCTGTATAAGATACAGCCGAAAATGAAACTACCATCGTTAAATATCTTAGCTAAAAGCCATTAATATGATATGTCTTTAATTGATGTATACTAAATTATTGTTTTATATTATTTCAGTTTGCTTCGATATTATTTACCATTTTTAATGATGTTATAAATGTACAGTGGTGGTCAAAAGTTTCCGGCCAGCATAAAATTATTGGTTAATTTGTAAGTATACCCATACGAAGAGGAATCTCAAAGTGATACTTATACACTTTATTGACTTAACAGTTAAGAACTTATTTATGGAATAAAAAATAAATATTAATAAATTTAATTGACAAAATTAATTGCAAAAGAAAACGCATGTTCTCAAAAGTTTCCGGCCACCTTTGCAAGTTTGGAAAAAAATGGTGTTATAACAGAAAATAACAGTGATCAGCAACATTTACAATTAGTATTTTGTATTCATAGATTTAGCAATGAGTACTGCAGCACAGCAACGTGGCATCGATTCAATGAACGGTTTTAGATTGTCAGTGTCAAGTTTTTTCCACGGTTCTTGCAATTTTTGTGAAAATGCTGCTGAATTGTAATATTTATAATTCCACACACGTTTTCAAGTTAGTTTCAAAGATTTTCTATTGGTTTCAGTTTCAGATCGGGTGATTGGGCTGTCCATTTCAAAAGCTGAGTTTTTTGGTGCGAAATCCACTGCTTGACGAGCTTGCATGTATGCTTTTGGTCGTTATCATGTTGAAACAAATAGTTGCGACCACAATTTTTCCTCCAATAAGGCACCAAATGATCTTGCAAGATATCCTTATGCATTGCACTATTCATCGTGCTGTGGATTTCAAATAACAGACAGGCACATTTTCCAGAAAATGCTCCCCACAGCATAACGCGTCCTCGCCATGCTTCATTGTAGGAATAACATATCTCGAATCTTATCTTTTGTTTTTAGGTCGTCAGTTTTAGTGTTTGTTATCACTCCCAAAAAGATTGAACATCGATTCATCGGAAAATAGTACTTTTTTCCAGTTTTCACTTAACCAGTCTTTGTAATCCTTGGCAAACGCCCGTCAGACCCTCTGATTTTTATTTACTTATGAAAGGTTTTTTAACACTGACTGTTCCATAAAGTCCTACGTCACGTAAGCATCTTAACACGGTAGACCAACTTATTTCAGCAATATTTTAACACCGTAAATCGCGGGGAATTGCAGCGGTATTTTTATGTGGGTAATCAACTGCTTTTCTCCTGATAATTCTGCCCACAAGAATAGTTGTTTTCTGGGGTCCCCCGGATCTTGGCAAATTCCGAAGGCCATGACCATCTTTATATATTTTTAAATATCGTTCACAGCAAATTTTCTGATCGACAACTTTGCCGCAATCTCACGAGAGGATTGTACCTTTAGTGACAAACAAATCACTCGTTTAGGAACAATAAATTATTCAACTTTTCATTTTTGAATTTCAAATAAGTTATTCACGTTGATTAATTAACAAACGTGGCCAAAAAACACTTTACCGATAGCAAAAACTGACGGATGACGTATGGCCGGAAACTTTTGTCCACACGAATTTCGAATTCCTCCCCTTTGTATCAAGTATCTTCAGTATCCTATTGAAATGATCACGTGGTCAGAGGTAATTTGCTTATTCCTAACTTTTGGACCAATTGTGCTTCTTCTTCGCTGAAACGTTCTGTCAAACAATAAAAGAAACTAACTGGCCAGAAACTTTTGACCGCCACTGTATATTAAATTACTGTTTTGAACGTGATTGGCCATTGAGATTGTAAGTATGATTGTCGATTAACAAAATTTTGCTAAACTTTGATTGGCTTATATGCACAAGTTATTTTTCTGAAGCACTGCAAAATTCACCTCTGAAGAACTTGGTTTGCCAATGACTATCTCCTTGATTTAATAATTTATGACTCACAATGAACGCATCTCTTGTGTTTGTTTACTTTAATGGAATGAGATACTAGGCTTTCAACCTAATTTCTACTGACGTTAGTGCAGAATATATACATATTTGAATGTTTTTTGTCTTAAACATAATTTTTTTTTTCTTCAACTTTTCTAAAAATGTAACTTTTATGCAGTTTTATTCAAAAAAATAATTGTGATTAAAAATGGCTGCCTCACATATTTAACCCATTTATGCCCAGCGTCCCATTTTTGGAACGTTTCAAATTTTAATGCATTTGTATAATTTTCTTCTTCTTTATAACATGAAAATTGCATGAAATCATTATTTAGAAATGTCTTTATCTATAACCGAGAGATGACAGCACAAGGTGGATATTTATTTGCTTAAATTAAGGCTTTTTTCGGTGTTTATAGATTTTTAATTTTTCAAGAAAGCGAAATGTAAAAAGTAAGTTTATTTGTATTTTTTCTATCATGGACCCAAAATCGCAAGTTATAATCTTATCTTGTGGACTTTTTTGAAATAGGTATTTTTTTAAATTGCAAAATTAAATGTTCAAGCCTATTTTTTATGCATTTTTGTAATGTACAAAATATAGGGTTTTAGGCACAAATGGGCACATATTTTTGTTAGAAATTTAGGAGACAGTTATTTATTACAATCTCCTTTCGAAGATATTTATGAAATTGTTATTAAGTCTGCAATACGATTATTCTTATTTTATGATTAATAATAGTCATAACATTATTAGTCTCTGCAAAGAAATAAATATATTTTTTTTGTAGTTCATTAAAATACTAATTATAGTACATAATATACAATTTAAAAATATTTTAAATATAAATATAGGCAAAATATATAATTATGCATATTATTCTAATAGAAATAATTTGCTCACTGTCCCATTTAAAAAAAAAAAAAAAAAAAAAATCACAATTTTATACAATTACTCAAAAATTTTAATACGATTTACTAAGTTTTTAGATTCGATCCAGTATAAATTTGGTTCAGAAATTTTGATATTTGGGAGGAAAATAGTCTGTTTGAAAATAAAACAAGCACAAAAAATCATCCATCGAGCATAGATTATGAAACTCTTTCCAATACATTCAGAATACTGTAACAACAGTTTATACTTTATTGAAGTGAAAGATGATGCCTAAATAAACAATTTGGAAAATTCATAACTCATTTGAGAACCCAATTTCTGTAATTTCCACCAATAGTCAGAAATAATTTGAATTTTTTTGTGCAGCCCTGTATAAGATCTATATATTTGTATGCATAAATTTCAATATGTTTAAAATTTTAAATGACTGAACCCTACCTATATTAAATTAAAATTTCTCTTTTTAAAGATGACTATTACAGAGTTTGCAAATGAATCAAGACAAAAAAGAGATACTCGTGGACAAGTCACAACCCTTTTAGGACGTCCCATTCCTCGTGTCGTCTGGAGGATTTATATTAATGTTGGTGTGTTTTTATTTGGTGCATGCTTGTCACAGTTAACGACTGACATTGGAAAGTATAGCATAGGACGCTTGAGACCACATTTTCTGTTTGTGTGTAATTCTACTGTTAATTGTAATGCTCCAGGGATGGATCCTCATAGGTATATAGAAGACTATGAATGTCGAAATAAGGATACACATCGAATCAGAGAAGCAAGGTTTGTCATGCAGTTACTTTTACTTCAAGTTTGTATGGTAATTAAAAAACAATATAGACTGTGTACCAGTGTTTCCGTTTGACGTTTTTCAAAGGGTGGCATGCCCTGCCTTTTTTGTTTAAAGTGCCGATGTGCCCTGCCCTTTTTAAACATGGAAAAAGATGCCCTGACCCATTTCCCAGTATGTTCTTTGCAACCTTTATTTTATTTATTTATTTATTTTTTTTTGAAAGAACATGTGGAGTTTGGAAAACAGAAGTTCTGTTGCTCTGTATGACTCACATGTTGTAAAGTCCAAATCCATGTTACCCATTCGAAAGTGCTTTCCAAATTGCAATGCATTTTCCATTTGAAAATCACCCAAATTTCTCTTTTTAAGGCTATGCCTTCATTATGATGCAAACAGACATTAATAGAAAATGTTAGGGAAAATGAAGGATTATTGGTCAAAAATTGATATGTTTAAAGTAAGTACTTTTTTTCTTCAGTTTTTGCTTTATTATTTTTTGTTTAAATTGTTTACTGCGATCATTTTTGAAAATATGCAAAACTAGCTTATTTTTTATAAATTTTCTAAAAATTACGATTATTGTGCACCTATTAATATTATTTTTCTATAATGAAACAAAACTATTCACTACATTATTTTTGCCATTTCTCGTTCCATTTCAAAATTTATATATTGGTTTTAAGAATGGTAAAATATAGAACCACCTATTTTGGGTACATCCATTTATTTATTTCTTTTTTATATAAAAAAAGTTCTATGCAAGGTTTCTTTTTCCATAACAAAATGTATCCATAGACAGCTTATCTGATTCTCATAACATTGAACTTCTCGGAGCTAAATAAACAAACCACAGAAACAGACAGTTGTCAGCTTTTTGGGTTCTAATAGCAGACTTTTTTGTGGAGGACTAATTTTCTGATACCTTGTTATATTTTAATAAAAGTTTGATACACAGCCTAATTTATTCTCAGAATTTCTCTCAGGTTTAAAAAAGGGCAGGGCGTTGCTCTTGGGAAAATGGCACTTTTTTTTTTAATTACTAGGGACATTTTTGATCCTTCAAGGTACATTTTGTATTTTGAAGGCCACATTTTGGGTTCTTAAGGACACTTTTTTTGATTTTTAAAGGCTTTTAAATTTTTTTTTTTTTTAAATCTGCTTGTAATATTTAAGTCAGACCACTCTTTAAAGACAGCAATGAACCAATTTTTATACTATGCAATCAAATTTTTTAAGACGAAGAGAAGTAAATACACCTTTTTTTACTGGGGCAAGAAGGGTGCTAATTTTTTGGATGAGGGGCAAAACGAGTGGGTTTTATTTTGTAAACCAAGTGATAGGCAGGGTGCAGCACTCTGCTGAAACTCTCTGGATGAATATTATTGCAACTTTTTGAAAATATGAGTGAGATAGGTCAATTAACAATGGAGATATCGATAAATTTTTTAATAGTAAGCAAAAGAAGGTTCTTGCTTTTGATTCTTTTTCTTTTAATCGTTATGTTTGTTTGTTGCACAACAATTTTGGTTTTCTGCATCCAGCAATGCAAAACTTTTTGACTCATTCATGGAATCCTTTTTATACTTAAAGGAATAAAATTTGCTGGCATGATTATTGAAATGAGTCAATGGCGGCTTGACACACAGGAGCACATGAAACCCCACAGGAAAAAATGAAAAATCTGTTAAGTTAATTAAGACTCATCCCCCCCCCCCCCCCCCCCACACACACACACATACTCACAGAGCTGCAAACATCGTTTCCAGAGGAAAATGTTTTCTAACACTGATGCTTGCTGTACTGACAAATAATTCAATAGGAAGTGTCATAAAAGAGCTTTTTCATTTAAAAAAAAGTGCCTTTTTACTTAATAAAAGTGTCCTTTTACTCAACAAGAATTCCCTTTTAAGTAATTCTTGCCTGCCCATTTTAAAATAAAAGTGAACACTACTGTGTATTTTATATTATTTTGTCATATTCATTTCCAAATGTTATTTTTGTTGTGCAATAGTATCTGAATTTAATGTGCTTAATTTGTTTCTGTTTGTGGTTTTTCACTTGAAGAGCTCATATCTTAAAAACTTCTTGTTTATCATATGTTTAATCAATTAATCTGTCGAGAGATAAAACAACAACAACAAAACAAAGTATGAATGGTTTTATAATTTCAAAAGTTTGCTAATCTGAGAGTCAGAAAAATTTCAAAACCATTAAAGAAATATAGGTACTTTTCCATTAGATGAATATTTCTTTGCACCAAGTACAAATTTTGGCTAGAATGCTAACAAATATGCCATTCATAAATAGTATATACAGAAGAAAAATTATGTAGAAGATAAGAATAGTAATTGTAATGAGCGATGTGTAATTTAATAGAAATATAACTATCTTATTTTATGTAAAATATCAAGGAAATTTTCTGATAATAAAAATAATATTCATTATACAACTGGCATAAAGCTGGTGATTTCATTTGGTATTGGTTAAAGTCTCTCTCTCTTCTTTTTTTAATGCTACTGGTACCATAAATATTTAATCAAATATAACTCACAGAAGTCTATAGATGTACACCAGCATTACATTAATTAAGGAGTATTTATTAAAGAAATGCAAGAATTCTGCAATCTGGTTTCAGTGTGTATGTCTTAATTGTTTATATATAGCTTCGAGATGAAATAACGTGGGGAGAGCAATGGTATTTTTTTTTAAATGCAAAAATTAGTCACCTGGCATATGGACTTCTTTCTCCCGCCAATGTTTGCCCATGTCTTTTGTCTGCTGGATTTATATAGGGTTGCCTAAAAAAAGCACATAGACAATTTTGTAAGTAATAATGGTGATGAATTGCAGTGCATGTGGATGTAAATTAAGATATGTCAAAGGAAGAGAGATAACCTTTTATACAATACATGAGTCAGATTTATTTTAATAACCTCTTTTCTTGAAAATAATTATAATTATTCATACTTGAAGCAATGTCATTATTTGATAATATTTCGTATTTTAAAGAATATATGTTGAAACTTGTGTGAAACAATAAGAACTATAAAGTCTTCTTAAATCACCATAAAAAAATAAAATGATGTTTTAAGACCTTTTAGTTCTTGTTTGGTATTTTATCCCATTAATGAAGCATATCAGTTTTTTAAACAAAATATTTTACAATGATATATGTACTTTTATTGGATGTAAAGTATATAAGTTTTAAATCGTAATATTATTATTTAATTAAACAGATGAAAACCTCCCATTTTTTTTATCTTGGCAACATTTTTTTATGCCAAATTGTAAATTTCTTCCCTCATGCAATATATTTATATTTCTGACTACTGTAAATGTTTCTTAAATTATTTGTAATGTTTAGTTATAAATGATTGTTAAATATGTATTTATTTATAAAAATGAGTACTACATAAAAAAAAAAAAATCTTAAGTTTTTTGTGAAATTGGGGGAAACATTTCAATATATCACCAATATTACAAATTAATGCAAATTTCAGCATTAAATGACAATTATTTTCATTATCCCTACCCCCCTCCTCCGGAAAAAGCTATGAATCAATGCAAATGAGGTGCCTTCTTTTTTTCGATCTCTTGAAAAATTTCCTCTTTTGGACTTTCAGCATTTTCCATTCTTAGTCCTCAATTCTCCTATGCCAAGAGCAATGCAAAATCATCATCAGTTTTGGAAACCTTAATCCCTAGCACATGTGACATATGTCTGCCCCACTTTTCAAAGCTCCACTGAATGGGGGATCACAGTCTATGATTTATAGTACTATTTTGCTGCTTTGATATAAAAAATATATTATTTTATCAGTTTTTTTTGGTATTGTCTTTATTGGTGGCCTTGGAATAACTCGATTAAAAGAAAAAAAAAAAAATGTAATTTCACACATGCATTAGTCATGAAAATGAGTGACCAATGAAAAAAATTTCACCCTTAGTCCTCATTTATGGTTTATTTATGTTGACACATGTTCTGTATTTTGTATTGCATTATTATATGGCTTATGTATGTAAATATTAAATAAACTGCTCTTCAATGTATGTAAGTGTAAATGATGTAAATACTGAACAAATCACTTGTGTGTTAGATATATTGACAGTTATTTCATAAAGATATAAGCATAAAATCACAAATCTTCTGAAAGTGAATGTACACCTCTTGAATTTATTACTGCACATCAACTCTCCAAATCTATAATTCACAATACATATTAGGATGCAAACACTATATTTTATAATTAAGATTTTAAAGAAATTCTGTAGTAGCAACTTTTTTCAATGTTTTATTTCATTAATTTAATCAACTTTTCAGTTTAATCCTTGCATCTCTTTGTATTTTAAGTAAAACAAAAATTAAATTGCTAAAAAATTACGTTAAAATATTTTTGCATAACTTGCAAGATAAAATTTTCAAACAAATCTAAAGTATTGAAATGTTTCAGAAATTAAAAACTAATATCAGTGATGAAAATGAAGAGCTTTTTACACTCTTTAATTTAACATACCTTGTTTGTTTTTTTTTTTTTTTAATGTAAAAAATGAAATCCCAATTCCTGATATACTAAAATTAGCAAAATTATAACACAGGTGTGTTTCTGATGACAAAGCAACATTTTAATATTTTTAGAACTTAATTATAAATTAATTTTAAGGCATATTTCTGTTTGTCAGACACTGGTGATAAATTGTCAAATAATCTTTATGGTTATAACCGAAACAATGGAGTTAATTATGCACCAAAACACGCTCATCAAAATAAAAGAAATATTTTAAACACTAAAAAGTTGAAAGTATAATTTAAAAAACAGTGTAATAATAATAATAAAAATATTTTTATCTTTGAATAGTTTAATATTAATTAAATTATGATTATATGTTGAGAAAATAATTTAGAAATCGAGAATAGATAGTGTAAATAGGTAGACAGGTTTCCTTTTGCCATGGCATATAAAATAAACAGAATACAAATTATAATTTTCTTGAATAAATTCAGTACTCCATGCTTTCTATCAAGTGTAAATCAAAGCAGTGAATATCCAATACTTAGGGCTCATGTCCAATTAACACATTGTAAGAAAATGTTTTGGAACTACATGAATTGTAATCATGAAATCTGGCATTAATAAGATAAACATTGAATACTTATAAAAGAGTGTTTTTTAAAATAACTGTTTTTACTTTTATTTAAACTTAAAAAATTCTTACTTGAAAAATTATTTGAAATCATTCTTTTCATTTTAACTTTCATTTATGAACGGTAACTCATTTTCTATCTGTAAAAGAAAAATGCAAACAATGTCTTCAAAATTTTATAATCCATGCATGCTTTGCATATTAGAGGGAGTTGAGTGAGGCAGTGTATATATACAGTCAATTCGGTTGATTCTATATATTGTTGACACTTTAAATTATAAATCCTCCTGTTTACATTTATTTTATCCAGAATTTGGACAAATGTTTTCCTTGCAGTCAAGTTTGTTTTATTTAGTTTCTTTTCTTCTTTCTTTAAGCCTGTCTTCAATTTAAGATTGTTCTGTTTTAATAAATGAAAGGGATAATAGTGTCTGTTTTTGGTGATTTTTTAATGTTTTAAGTAATTTGTTTCTATCTTCAAATATTGAAAATTTAAAAGCTGTCCATGCTGTACATTTAGCAATGTAATATTTAGATAACAATTTAAGTAACAGATAATTTAATTAAAGCTCTGTTTTTATTTTATTAGGTTGTCTTTTCCATCTGGACATTCTTCTTTTTCTGCATATGCCATGATATATACTGTGGTAAGATAAATATTTTACTCTCACTGTTTTTTTCATTTTGAAATATATAAATATCTTTTGTATGTAAAAAATGTCTTGTACGAGGTAGCCCTAAAAAATTCTTAGCTTGGCTTATATCATGTTTATATTCTGCATTTTAAAAAAGTGTACTAGGCTGTGACCAAGGACACATCCATTCCAAAATCTAGCCTTTCCTTAGATTTCTTTCTGCTTGCATAGTATTTCAAGTGATATTTTACTATTTAATTTTTAAAGATTTGGGATGGCTGGCAGAGGGGATATAAGCCTCCTGCACACCCTTCCATACGCCCATGCTTCTTAAGTGTTTTTTATCATACATGATTCAGTGCCTGTATGTTAAACAATCTATACTAATAAAATAAATATGTTTGTCCATATCTGTGTACGTGATGGATAAGAAAATTTGATGAAGAATTGAGTAAGTAAATTAAATTATGAATAAAAGTAACATGATGCAATATTTAGCATACATTTAAGGGAGACCAAATTGGTCACCAGGGGCAGCTTGTTATGTATATTTCTGTTGAAATCTTTCATGATTACATACATACTTATTTACTTACTTACATACATGATTCGGTGCCTGTATATTAAACAATCTATACTAATAAAATAAATATGTTTGTCCATATCTGTGTGTGTGTACGTGATGGATAAGAAAATTTAATGAAAAGATTGAGTAAGTAAATTAAATTATGAATAAAACTAAATGATGCAATGTTTAGCATACATTTAAGGGAGACCAAATTGGTCAACAGGGGCAGCTTGTTATATATATTTCTGTTGAAATCTTTCATGATTACATACATACTTATTTACTTACTTTATTGAAACTGCTAAATATAATATGGGAAAATTGATATTTTTATAAAATTTAGGGAATTTATTGTGCCTAATCAGGTCAGGGCATACAATTTCTAACGGAATCCAATCCACCATTCACACACATCAGCTGATTATGACATCCAGCCTAGGTTACCAAAAAAAAAAATTATACAATACAAATAAAGCCAAATTGCACTGTAAAAAATGCAATTATAATGTATTATTTAAAAAATTAAATTCATATGTTCTTGAAGGAATTTTTAAACTATTTTCAACATTTTATTGTTATTATTAACTAATTTGTATTAAAAAAAACCCTTCTGTGTTAGTAATTCAATAAGTGGTCTCAAAAATTGTATTTTCAGAAAGTTTTGCTTCTGTAAAATCAATAAATACGAAGGGAGGGGGTGTTATAGGAAGGGCTCAAGAGTTATTTTCAAATAAATTTAACAATTTGTATTATAAAATATTTCTGAGCATATTTTATCTTCCAAATATCTTCTCCAAATATCCTCCAATCTTCCAAAATAGTACCTGTTAAGATTTGACGATAAACTACTTGAATGTTTCATTAGAAAAATTCTTGAATTTTTAATTAGTTACTTTTAAATTATTGAAATAATGACAAATTTTTGTACTGCATAAGTGATTCCTATTTCTTTAAGGCGATAGATGGCGCTGTCACTCTAACCTGTTCAATGAAATAAAAGAATTTTGGTACTTTTCGGTTAGCCGAGCGGCAATGTTATATATACATATATATGTATAAATAAATGTATATATCTATAAATATATATATGTGTGTATATATATATATATATATATATATATATATATATATATATATGCATATTTATATATATGTATGTATAATAACGGCTAACCGAAAAGTACCAGAATTTTAAGTTTATAATTTACAACCAATTGTGCTTGCTTTTTTTATCAGAAATTTACCTAATACCTATACTGGGTAGAACATTTATTTTTTACTTACTGCGGTCTGTCTTTTTCTTTCTTTCTTTTTTTTAAATAACAATATTTATTTGTATTTTATATTTTTTAACTACACGACCATTAAAAGCTGCCACAAATTTTATTTTTATCAGTCTCATTCTCTAAAAGCCTAAATTTGAAACCTGATGCAGCTAACGATTTATAATATATATTTTTTATTACTTTAACTTAATTTTACATTTCCTTACATTTTTAAAATTTTAAACCATCAATATCAAGGTAATTTCTTTTATATTTCTAATATGAATATTTTACTTTCTTCCTGTTTTCTTTTTAATTTTTTAAGAAAAAGAATGGTAAACTTTTTTTTAACTCGCACACATATATATTCTTGATAGTGGTCAGAAAACATAACAAAAATTGTGGATCAGCTCAATTTATTTAATTGATAATTACATGCAAAATATTTTAAGTATAAAATTATTTTTTCAAAATATTGTTGAGTGTTAAATTTTATTTAATTATAAAGCTTTCAAATAATAATAATAAAATAAAAATCATATAATTTCTCCTCCTAATAAAGTATGTCATTATTGAAATTAATTATCACCAAAAATATTACAGAAATCATTTTGTTGGGCATTGGGCTCGAACCTGCAACCTGTACAAAAATTTAGAGATTTAAACTGCTGTGCTAAACCACTGTACCAGTAGGAACTCGTTCTACTTTTTTCTAAATTGAAGAGGTTCGAAAAAGAGTTGACGCATGTGCAATTGTGTCAATTTTGATCTTACTTAAATTTTTACCTTTGCGTTTTAATATACAGAAAACTCTGTCTAAGGCAGAATCGATTGGGACCAAGTAAATTTTCCGCAGTAGACAATATTCCGCCTTAGACAAATTTTATTCTATGTCTATGGATTTGCAGGGACTTGAAAATCTTTCCGAGTTAGACAGATTTCCATCTTACACACAGTCCACCTTACAGAGAGTTTATTGTATATGATAATCACTGCCTTTATCACATACTCTATGTTTATTTTAATTACTTTATATTTAAGTCATTCAATTTATTTTTATTTTTTAACAGATTTACCTTCATGCAAATATGAAATGCCATACAAATAGATTACTCAAGCCATTTTTACAGTTTATTCTGTTGACAATGACATGGTATACAGCTCTGTCCAGAATTGCTGATTATAAACATCATTGGAGTGATGTTTTATTTGGATTCCTTCAAGGTGCTTTTGTTGCTATTATTGTGGTGAGTACTTTTTTAAATTTATAAATTTGTTACTTTTTTTTGTCACTTTAAAACTCTTTATTTCTAAGAGTTAGGAAAAAAAAATCATGTAAGTAGATAAAGACCTGTTTTTGTTTATCAAGTATACAGGACTTTTTTTTTTTTTTTAAATGTTTACGGGTATTTTCAGTTTAACTTAAGAAAATCACCAATTTTCTGGTCTGTCTTTGAGTCTTTTTTGCCCAGAATAAATGTAAGCATCTTTGTTTTCACCAAATTGTATGTAAAACTTAACAAATCACATAAGTATCTACAATATGTTTGAAGTTGGTTTTCCGAGATTTTCAAAAAGTATTTTTTTTTTCTCATTAAGATTCACAAAATGTTTAGTGGTACATGTCCCCTCAGAAAAAAAAAAAGTCCTCCTAATTTGTATTAACTTATATACAAGCATTAACATAATCTCTGTAATTACTATTTTAATCTATTTCTAACTTTTGCAGTTTTCTTCTTGTTATTAAAACGCTTTATTTGCTTCTTTAGTAAAAACTAGTTTTGTTTCTGCTGTTTTTTTGTGCTGTCCAATTTCCTTTCTGTATGTTATAGATTACTGTATTTACTTACATATACAGTGAAACCCACTGAAGTTTTCCAGGAGACCGGGTTATTAATAAAGCTTCTTAAACAGTAAAATTTCTAATGGGGAAGAAACTTCAATGACAGACTACATAATGTAAACATTAATGACATAATGTTATTCAAAGTGTTGACTTAGACATACAGAATAGTTTAGAAATTAAAAGGATAAATTATTTCAGGGTGTCTAGCCACCTAGAAAACCTGGAAAAGTCAGGGATATATATGGACTGAAAAAGTCTGGGGGAAGCCAGGGAAATTTATTGTTCTTGAGAAGAAGCCAGCGAAATTTGAAATTTCTGAGAAAAAGTCAGAGAAATTCAAAACTTATGAGAAAATTTCAGAAAAATATTTTCGATCATAAAGCTGGGGATTTGGAATTGCAGAGCCCAAAAGATCTAACTTTGTTCTGCATAAGTACTGTTTCAACCTCTAATACAATTTCTTTTGCCTATCCCCTTTTACTCCTTTGGCAACTTTTAAGATTTTTGTTTGTAACATCACAAAATCTCGATACCGGGAAAATTCTTTTTATTGGTATGGAAAACCTGGAAAAGTCAGTGAAATTTGTCGCTGAGCTTGACTAGACACCCTGATTACTTTTAGCACTTGTTATTTTTAAAGTAAATAAAGAAAAAATGATGGTAAATAATGACAAGCTAGTTTACCTGAACTATTTTATTCTAAATTACATTTTATTCCTTTATTTTTATTACATTCAATATCATTCTATTTTTTTCCTTGAAAAATGGCTTTTACAATAATGTTTTTACATTCGGCTTACTGAAATAATCCATAAAAACATTTTTTGCATTTCATCTGGGATATTCCCTTGAATTTCTATGTAATGTCATAAAGTTTCTAATCCTTTTATAACATCTAAGTAGTTTGGAACTATTAGATCAGTTTTAAATCACTTGATTCATTTTCATTCTCATCTAACATCAAATCACAAATATCATCAACTGATAAAATTTGGCTTGATATTACGTCTTTATCAACATTAACATATTCACAAAACAATGTGATGAAGTCCAATTTTTTATATAGTATCTTCTACTCATTTTCTTTAATATCTGGATCATCACTTCTGTTATTTTTCCATTTGGAAAACAAGCTTTTAGAAAACAGTTGGCAATAACAATTAGATTTACAAGTTCCCACACTAATGTATGAGTAATCGTATAATCCAATTAGGACCACAGATATAAAACTCCTTAAGCAGGAAAACTTCTTAAATGGAACCTTCTTAAACAGCTTCCATTGTATATATATAATTGCCATTTCTTCAGTATTGAAAACAAGGGGTGTGAAAAATATGAGAGTTGTTTAAGTGCAGATTTTCAGTAAGTGTCTATCAATACTATTATCAGGGGTTGTACTCTACATGAAAAATTTCAGGACAATTACCAGTATTTGTTTAAAGAAAAATAAATCTAGCTAAAACGTGAAAAAATATTGCCTTATTTAAGAAGAGATTTTCTATAAAAAATATAGTGGTACCGAAGAATTTCCTGGGACAAGTAAGACCCCTGTATTATCCATTTAAAGGTCTATCTTACATGCTTGTTACTTTTGTTTGAAACATTTCAGATCATATAGTGCATTCATCATTTATAATTTCTAAAAATGCCATTCCTAGTAAAGTCTGCTTCTGGGAGATTTTCTACATTTGGAATTGCAAAACGTACTTACACAGTTAGTTGCTTTGCTTACTGCATATTTATTAACATCAGTATTAAATAAATACTTCATTTAAATCAAATTTAATGCTTGCTGTCCAATTGCAATTTTTATTTCAGTAAAGAAAGCTACTTATACATGCTTTGCTCCCTTTGTGTAATTCTCGTTAATGCATTAATTTTTATTCCAAACACTCCAATAATTCACACAACAAAAATTTTAGTTAGTGACAAAAGGCAGAATGTGTGATCTGTTTTATTGTATTTATTTATGGAAAGCCAAACAATGCAAAATTTAACTTTAAATTCTCTGTGAAAAGAAAGTTTTCCTCCCACAGAAGTAATCCAGTTCTTTGAAGGTTTTACAAAGCTAGAAGCAACTTACAGGTTAAGTTTGTAGCAAAAAATCATGCTACATTAAGTTTAAAACCAAACTTTGTAAGTTTTTAATAATTCAATTAAGAAACAATTCAATCAAGTGATAATCAAGAAATATTAAAAATAAGATTTTAAGTTTAATGCTGTACTACAAGTTTTATGTTTGTCTATTAATTCTTAATTATTAAAACTTACAGTAGGTCACAAGTTTATGTTAATGTAAGTTCATGTAAATAAAATAGGAAATCATGTATAAAAAGACTTGGGAAGTCATAACTTAGATTAATTTTCAGCAGAAACCCCTTACATGTCATACGTTTGATGATATAGCATTATTGGTTAGAAAGCCACCTACACTGTTGTGACAGGTGAAGAAAACAATTAAAAACAGAACAAGGACTTTGATCCTTTTGATGCACAGAATCAAATCAATCATATATTTAAGGGGGCAGTTTACCTTTTCGACAATTTTTTTTTATTTTTTAAAATATGGTTCAAATGGTGAACTCACTGCATTTCAATATTCAACTAAAAGTACATTTTGAAAAACAAAACAAAACAAAAACAAAAAACTGCATATTTAATTAAAATAATAAAAAAAAAAAAATTGACTTTTTAAAATCCCTAATACTTTTTTAAATATTGATATTTTTGCCCAATTAAAAAAAAAAAAAAAAGATTTTTAAATGTGTATTACACAAGATTGCACATAGATTTTTGGATGCATCTAATATTACATTCAATATAATTTTTTGACTGATATGTATGTATATATATATGTAGTGTTAAAAGATGAAATTTAACACATCTTCATATACTTTAATTTTTTAAAAAAATAACAAAAAACCTGAAGGCTAATTCCATGTGCAGATTTATCCCATATATAATAAAGAACATGTACAAAAAAGTTTAAAACTCTACCTCAAATAAAAAAAAAGCCTTAGCATTTTTAAAACATGAAAGTGGAGAAAATATGAACATGGAGAAAAAACCATTTAAAGTTTTAATTTGTGTGGGTAATTGCGCTGGGGTATATTAACAAAATTTACAATATCTCGTGATATATTTACCATATATGTAAAAATGGGGTGTCAAAATATTCACAATTAATCAGGCTTTCATTTTTGGAAAACAAAAATTGATTTTTTGATCAATTTTGAATTAAACTATGTCCTTAAAATTTAAATAAATTGAGAAATGAATAATCATCAAGCCATATGCAATGGGAAATTCATTACATTAATTAAGTAGTCACATTCAGCAAATTAAATTATATGTATTTTTCTCTTTTACTAAAATTTTCTTCTTAAATTAAAGGGGGTAAAAGAAAATATTTGGAACACAAGTTGTGCTAGTAATTACATTATCTTTCTGAAAATGAATGAAATGTTTCTTCCTTTAAAAGAGTTACTTTTCTCAGTTTTTATGGTGTTAGAAAAACATTTACATTTAAAATTTTTAGCTTCTGAAACATTTCTCTCCTTTAAAAGCTATACTGTTTTTTTTTCTTTTATGGTATTTTACAAAAGTTTAGTTTTTTTCATTTGTTTTGTGGTTGTTTTAGTGGCTTATTCATTCTTCTGCAGGGTTCCCACTGGCTTTTGACTAACCTTATCACTTTGGCTAATCAACAAAGAAAAACTGTAGCCAGATGAAAATAGTAATATTAGCAATAGATTAATTATGAAACACAGATTCTAAAATCGCTTTTTTCCCCCCCAATCTGCTAACATACCCCTTTTTCCTTTGTCAATGAGTGCTTCATTTTATTTATTTTTTCTTTGTAACTGTTTTTATGTTTTTTGTATCTGAATTGAATTGTCGGCTATAGAAACTAATATAACAAGTATAGTCTAGTTAAATGGATTGCAAAAGTCAGGGAAAAAAAAAATTCTAGCCCATGGTTATGAAACAAAATCCAAGTTAACTCTGAATTCAGGATCAGGGTTGTAATTTTAACCGGTCAAAATTAATTTTGACCAGGACACTGGATAAAAGTGGTTTTAACCGTCCAAAATTGGTCAAAAGTGGTCAGAAATGGTCAAAACTGTTAAAAATGGTCTTAATTTTAATAATTATTTTTTCTTTGCAATTAAAAGTAACTTAATAAGTAATAAAAGTAACAGGCAGTTAAAAAAATAATACACTGATAAGTTAAGGAGGCTCATTAGTAAAATATGCTTATGCAATACAATAAGAAAGCTAGATCCATAATTGCCCTATCATTGTTAATTGAGTATAAATAGTGAAAAAATCATTCTTCCTTTCAGCTGTTGATACAGGGGCATCTAAAAAAACTGCCCAGTATGGTTTAAAACTAGCAGCTGATGCTAAAGAAGAGGTAGAAAACAAGTTTGGTTATAAAATGAGAAGTTTTGTAAGTGACAATGAAAACAAGATGAAACGCATGAGAGAAGATTTTCAAAATGCATATAGAGACGCACTGTTTATTTCTTATAGATGTGCTGCACATTACTTGAATCTTGTAGGACAAGATATTACAAACACGAACAAAATTAATTTAATAATGAAGCATGTAATTGAAATGAAAAATTGCAGATGAGCATGAAGATAATATTGATAACAACATTGTTAAAATCATTAACAATGTATACAAAGAAGTAAAACATTTATAAAATCAACTTAAGGCTATTTCCCTTGCTTTAGATAAACTTAAAAAAGAAGATGCTACTATATCTGATGAATGATTAAGATTGCTAAAAGAAAAAGATCTTGAAACTTATTCTAAAATGATACCTACAGTCTCGATTTAATGAAAATCTTGCCCCAGTTCATTTTCTGTCTCATATGCTGAATCCTGTCTACATGAGTAAAAATATTGATGAAGAGAAGCAAAAAATAGCAAGGCAGTGGTTACACGATAATATTGATCCTACCTTTTTGCCTCTTGTGATTGTATTTCAAGCAAAATCCTCACCATATCCAAAATCCTATTTTTCTGAAAGTGTAAAAGATACAATTGGGCCTGATGCCTGGTGGGCAGCAATGAAGAAGGTTAAAGGCATTGATATAAAATTTATTGAATTCACATACATCTAATGAACTGTTATGCCAGCTCATCATCAATTGAAAGATTGTTTTCTAAATTTAGAATAATACAAAATTACGAAACCATCTAAGTTTAGAGACAACTGCAAAACTTGTTACTTGTAATCATTTTTTAAATTCAACACAACTTACGTAAAAAAATAAAAGAGCTTGTGTATAAAAAATAGTTAAAGCATTTGTGTTGTATCTTGGTGTTATGTTATTTATATTATGACTTTTTTAATTTGGTATTTGCTGGTGTTATGTTACTTATATTATGACATTTTTAACAAATGTTAACTTAGTTTTTAACATATGCTAGTAAAACATATTTGATTAGTAGTAAATAAATTGAATAGTCAATTTCAGTGGTCAAAATGGTCAAAATGAATTTTGACCAGGACGGTTAAAACCGGTTTAAACCACTGGTTAAAACCACCATGGTTAAAACCGAGACAACCCTGTTCAGGATATGCTTATGGTTTAACCTTATAAGTACTTTAACTGTGTTTTACTGCTGCTATATTTTTTCATTTAAAGGCTGAATTTACAAAAGTTTGATATTAGTGTTATTTTTTTCCACTGTATAAGAAATACAAATAAGTAATCATGAAACCATTCCCCATACCAATGCTTTTCATAGCTATTATTTTATGAATAGTTACATTCATGAAAAGTTTTGTCATACGCTTAAAGGGTTAAATAAATGAATGAATATATGAATGAGTTTTGAAAAAAATAAAATATCTATTAAACCCCTTTGAACTTAACATGATTAAGAGTGTCATTGAAAGAAAAATAAAGTTTTTTATCAATTCTTGAAGTTTCATAATTTTAATCTTTTCCGTATCTTGCCAAATGATACATTTTGTCACAATTTGATACAATGTCAATTGGCAGCGAGAACCCTGGCCCTCTGTATAATTAATCCCTTTGTGTTCTTACTCAGACATCCTCAAATTTCATATCTTTTTCTGGCATTTATGCTGAGTAAGAGATGGCTTATGTGTCTGTGCTGAAGAAGAAAATACTTGAATTGCAATTAATGATATTTTTGATAATTTTATTTTGAATATTTTTCGTTTTTAGGCTTATTTTGTTTCAAACTTCTTCGTCAAAGTTAAGGAAAAGCCTGGTGATATTTCTTTACTCAATGTTGGGGATGTCTCTACAGCAATTGGTAGCACAGGAGATTCAAATGCCCTTACTGAGTCTACATTACTTAAGCCAAATTAGTATTAAATAGTTAGGATTTTATCATTTTTACCATTTGCTGTGTATAAGTTAAAATTTTCTCAATGAAAAAAATGTTTTTACTTATTTTTTACACTCTTGGTTTTTACATGTAAAGATGAAATTGTGTAATTGACTTATCACTCACTTCTTAATATCCTAGAGTTATAAAAATTATGTTCTCAGATATGTTTCTGATGACAGTACAATATATTAATGTTTTTTTAGAAATTAATTTTAAGACATTTTTCTGTTAGCTGTGGCCATAGGTGATTAATTTCCAAATATTTTTTATGGTTACAATTGTATACAAGTTAAAACAACAATGGATTTAATTATGTTCCAAAAAACGCTAGCCGAAATAGGCCTATTTGCTCTAAAACTGCAGTAACAAAATATTTTATATACAAAAAAAAAAAAAAAAAAGTTTGTTTTTCTTCCTCTCTGTGTTTGTCTGTCTGTTAGCAGTGAAATCTACCACAAATAGAAGTCTGAAAATTTGAATAAGGATCATCCAAGGCAGGTTCTGATGCACCTGAGACTCAGATTTGTAATTTTTTGATAATTAGCTGAAATGTTAATTAAAAACTCATAAAAATGTCATCATATTTTGCAAAAATCGACAGATGCATCCCTCATGTTCGCTTTTCAGAATGCACATAGAAGGGAACAAACAAATGCAGATTTTTTTTGCCATTTGTCTTAACGTTTATCAGCCAAACTGTTGAGGATACGGAAAAAAAGAAGACATATTCTTAAATTTTGTACTTTTACATTTTAAATGTCTCAATCGACTTGAAAAAACATTGTTAACCTTTTGAAATTTTTTCCCACCAATTCACAAAAAATATCTATTTAAAACTGAGACATTTTTCTCTTTGATGATTTTTCTTTTTTTTTGAAAAATACAAATTTTAACTCTTTCGAAAAAATTCATGACTGCAGGTTACTGTGCACCTTCCGAAGACTATCTTTTTGTATGCTAAAAGTAACTAAATGGCAGTATTTCAACACAGTCTTTTTCGAGCATATCGGCAGACCGTATTTATATCACCTACAAAAATGTTTCGGGTTTGAAATGTTCTGACAAGTAGAACTATTTTTAGAAAGATAAAAAAGGGAAATTTTCGATGAAAATGGTAAAATGTTTTCTTGTCTTTGTTTGGCTGTGGCTCATGTTTTCACTACTAAATATGCACATTTCTTCACAAAATTATAAAGAAAGCTTGGACTTGAATACAGTTGCATTTATAACCATGAGTGCAAGACTTCAGTCTCAGGATTGATTTCAGTCCTGGAGAAATTCTTGACTGATAATAAATTCTATTTTATGTACTTAAATGATAGCAATTTTACTTGTAAAAACTTCTAATCACTTTCTTTTATTGTAAAAAATTAATTTTTAGCCCTACTGGAAATCATAGATATCTTCTATCCCATTTCCACTTGGTTATACCTATACTCAGAAAAGTTTTCAGTCTTTGTTTGGATGGAATTCTTGCACCCATGTTTATAACTTTTTAAAATTTGAGAGAGTTCGAACGATAAGAACTATTTATTTATTTTTTAATGGTAAAGGTTCTGACGTGAAAATAAACAATAAAAGCGAGAAGAAAACACATTTCCCTTATAACTAGATATCAATATTTTTTCATGAAATTTTTATACAGGCTGCAAAACTGTTACATTTATTACTGTTTAAAATTTCAAAGAGGTTTGGACAGCAAGAACTTAAGAAAAAAAATATGAAATGACCCTGTGGGAAAAACAAGAAAATGTCAAAAAGTGCTCTTAGCACTAGATATCAATATGTTTTCACAAATTTTTGCATTTAAAAATATAAATTCATACAAAATTGGGTTAAACATATAATAAAGATGTTAAATTGTACAATAAGGTGGAGTGAAAATGACCGAAAAAAAAAAAAAAAAATATTTTGGAATTTTTTTTTCAGATAGGTCTAAAAAGTTGCTTTTTGGCACACTGAATATAAGGTTAAATTTTCATTTCATTTGGAATTCATCTTTAGGGCTCTACCAGCAGTTAAAGAAAGCCCTTTATACATAAAAAAAACAAAATTTCACAAATTATTTTAAAAAAATGTTTTTTTTACTAAATTTCAGATTTCAGTAAAATAACCTATAAAAAATGACGATTAAATAAAGTATTATTTGTGAACAATCGAAGTGTCTCGTGTTTTAACACTTCAAATGGTAAAGATAATCTTAAAATATGAATTGCATTGCGCAAAGAAGATAAAGAAAAAGCACAATAATTAGACATACAGTTTACTTTTATTTTTTGAATGTACATAAGAGATAGTTCTCTAAATATATAGGAAAGACATTTTTCTGAACATATAGTAGTATAATAAAAAGAATATATACGATGTACTGTAAAATGATCTTTCATTTCACTCTAATTCATATTGGCCTTTAGCATCAAAACTAGGCATTACCTTTCGTGATTTGATTTTTGCTCGCATATATCCGTCACTTTCTTCTACTCTTACAGCTACTAATGATGCTTCAGTAACTAATTTCGCGCATCTTTCAACTGCTTGAATATGACACGGAAACTTGGGTAGTTGAAAAGATGCGACTTCCGATCTTTTTGTGAGAACTTTAAGCTCCTTTCTTGATACTCTATTAAGAAAGGGGGATGTGATTTCACATTCTTGATAGTCAATAATGTTAATATAGTCGGTAGTACAGTAGTTCGATATTGAAATATGAAACTTTCTTATTGTTGAACACTCATATTCTTTGGATTTCAATATTCTTTGGAATCCAAGTTCTTGAACATTGTTTTTTTTATCAGTTTTCATCCCTATTATTTGTTTTCTTAATGGCAGGTGTATGCGTTTCGTTGAATAACAGGATCTACAATTTTCTTTAAATCTTCCGTGAAATAACCAGACAACGTGTTTTTAAAAAAACATTTTGAGCTCCATTTTTGCAGGAAGAATCTTTATTAATGTGAAATGACATAAGTGAATATACTTCCATTACAAATTCAGACATAATCTTTGGATTTTGGGATGGATTCTGACTTCCAATGTACAATCTAATTAGTCGATTGGCAGTTGTTAACCATCTAGAGTGAGGCATTTTACATGGAATGCAATTAGATAGATTTAAGGAGCATTGGCCAGATTAAAATGTTTAACACAAGTCGTAAAAATAATTTTGGTCTGTACTTAACTCTCCACAGTTCATTTCTGGGAGATAAGAGCATTTTTAATTTCACAATTGTCTATTGTTCACATCGATCCAACGATTTTCCAATAGGAACAGAAAACGCTCATGGGTCTGTAGTTTGTCCATCAAGTTCAGAAAATTAATGACGCAACAGCAATTCGTTTGCGTGAAGCTGGCATAGTAACCACTGCAAGGGACGACTAATCTTTGTTTAAAAAAATCTAATAGCACCATTATTTCTCATAGTGTTTACAGTTGTTCCGTCACACCCTATAGCCATAAGTTTATCATGGCTTAAGTTGTTTTCAGTGCAATATTTTTAAATTCTTTCTTCAGTATTCTTTCCTGATCCAGAAGATAGTGTAATGTATCCCAGATACAGTGAATTTGACTCTTCAATTAGATATGTGTTCTTCTCTTATAGTTTTTCGATGTAATCTATCTCAAATTTTCCATCATTTTGGATTTGAGGAATCGAATAAGCTTCTGGTATTCAGAAAAATTGTTGTCTATCATTTGATCAATACGCCTCTGGGAAACTACAGTAATTGGCACTTTCTTCGAAATTTCTCCTATCATTTCTTTTAAGATTTTAATTATATTTGGCTTTCGTGGATCTTTACCATTCCTGTTTTGTTTTAATTATTGTCTTGTATAAAAATAATATTTTATAATTGTTTGGAAAACAGCTTTATTTAGTTTTGAAGGGGCACCAAACAGGGGATATTCCATTGCACTTCAAGTAATGATAAACTTCGATTTTCTTCCACACGCATTCATTTAAAAATGACTCTAAAAATGAACAAACAATTTTTAAAACTCAATAAAACGTTTCAAATATTTTTAAATAAATAATGAAAGTTTAAAATAAGGGAATTACACTAAACATTTTAAATGTAAAAATGTTAAACAAGATTACCACAAAACCCGGTTAATATACAATATATGATAAGAACTCATTGCGTAAAACAATGAAAATATAAAGGTCCTGGTAGAGCCCTGAAGGACTTTTTCAAAATTCATGAAATTTTGCACGTATATTACAGGTACTAAAAGGCAACTTTTCGCTGCTATCCAAAATCAAAAGTCCAATTTTCATTTTTTCACTCCACCCTAATGTACAATCATACAAATTTTAAGTTTATTTAAGGTTCCCCGGCAATATCGGGCAGATCTGCTTGTATATGAATAAAAAATAAAGAGGATATATATTTAAAAAATATATGCTTTAATCAATATTAGTTTCATATTAATTAAATTCTGATTATACATTGTGAAATCCTAATTTTAGAAATCCCTAAATAATGTTTCATTTTTCTTCCTTGTTGCCATATCTTTAAAAAGAAACACAACAAAAATTATAATTTTTGGTACTTTTCGGTTAGCCGGGCGCCAGTGTTATATATAGTGAATCACTTTTGGCCTGGAACTATTATTAAATGTACTCGTACTCTATTAAAATTCTCATCCTCCTTTTAAACACAGTTTATTGTATACAATCTCACCACACTCAATTCCGGACACAGCTCGGATCACAAAACAAAAAATCTAAACTAAAACTTATTTTATTAACAGCACATTCTCGAAGTAGAACTTCGAACCAAAACTACAACCAAAGACAATGTCCTTTTCACACAGCTTAGTAATAACTACAAATTTAAAGGGCAGTGCCTTATTCTCACAGCTTATAGATTTCAAGTACAAACTTCTTACATTTTGATATATCTGTAATGTGGCGACATCTGGCAGTATAATTAAAATATATACTTTAACAAACGTACCGCCCCTCTTGAAACCTCTGAGGGGGGTTTCAAACTAAAACACTACAATTACAACCATTGCCAAGAATAAAAATTACACTATAACATAAATGGGTCACAGTTAATTTAAATTTATACAAATATCTAAAACAATTAATAAAGCAATATTACAATAATACACAATTTCTTAGTAAAAAATGAATTAATTTTCCAGAGGTAATACGGCAATTTTTGACACTGCTCTTTTGAATACTCCATTTGGGGTTTTTATACTTACGACTCTTACCTTATTGTCATTGCCACAAAATACCTCTACAATTTTTCCTAATAACCATTTACAAGCTGGAAGATCATCTTCCTTTATCACAACCATATCTCCAATTTTAAGGTTGTCTTTTGCTATCACCTACTTATTTCTCTGCTGTAATGTACTTAAATAACTATTTTTCCACTTTTTTCAGATGGTCTGAACCATTTTTGTGGTTTTCTGCCGTAGGCTTAATCTGTTATTGTCAATATTACTCAAATTAGATTCAGCAGTGGGCATCAAGTGGGCGACCAATAAGAAAGTGTCCAGGGGTCAAGACCTCCAAGTCATCAATATCTGAACTCAAGGGAGTAAGTGGGCGAGAATTCAAAATGCCTTCAATTTGGTTAATTATAGTTAACATTTCTTCATAGGTTAATTTAGAATTGCCCACAACACGTTTTAAGTGATACTTGAAGGACTTGACTCCTGACTCCCATAAACCTCCAAAATTAGGAGCTCTAGGGGGAATAAATTCCCATGCAATATTTTCAGACAACAAGTAATTAGCAAGTTTGTTGTCTTGTTTGTTTACCATATCTTGCAACTTTTTAACTTTTTGCCTCGTCTGGCAAAAAACCTCTTTAACGTGGCAATAAAGGCCTCAGGTGTTAAATCACTAACTATTTCCAGATGTACTCACTTAGTTACCATACAAAGAAAAATACAAACATAAACTTTATGAAAAATACCTTTACGTTGACCTTTATGTTTAATCAAAAATGGGCCACAGAAGTCAGTTCCTGTACAATTAAAAACAAAGTCTACATTCACTCTATCTTTAAGAAGCTCGCCCATAATTTGTTCTGATATTTTAGGTTTGGCCCTAAAGCAGATAACACACCTATGTACAATTTTTCTGCAAATAGCCCTACCGTTTAGAGGCCAAAATTCTCTATGGACACAATAAAGTAAATTTTGTGGTCCTATATGTAGATATTTTTTGTGATAACTTTCAATAATTAATTCTGTAAGTTTATGTTTAGAGAGCAGTACAATTGGATGTTTTTGAACATAACTTATCATGCTATTTTGGAGGCGACCTCTAACTCTGATTACATTATTTTTGTCTATGAAAGGGTTTAAAGAAATCTATCTACTATTTTTTGGTAATTCCTTACCATTAGTTAACAATGTGAATTCAGAACTGAATTCTTTTTGTTGCACAGATCTTACCATATATTCTTCAGCTCAGCAGATGTTAACCTACCTGAACACCTTGCTTTTGGCTCCTTGAGATTCTGAATGAACCTGATAACATAGCTAAGAACTCTAATTAGTTTAGCATAATTATTACTTAATTGCAAAAAATTGTCAATAAAAGGTGCACAGTCCGTAATTAATAATGAAGTTTCTGAAACAGTATTTTTAAGTTCACATGAATATAAGTCCTTATCACTTTGCTCCAGTTCAAAACTAATTGAAGAATGCTCAGTTCGTTGGGTTAGGGAATGGGGACCATGCCACCATAAGGTTTCCTGAAAAAGTTTGTCAGGATCCACACCTCGAGACACAAGATCAGCAGGATTGTCAGCAGATGCCACATGTCCCCAATGGTTAATGTCAGAAAGATTTTGAATTGAAGATACGCTCGGTGCCACAAAAGTTTTTAAATCACATGGCTGTTTGCGAAGCCAGCACAACACAATGGTACTGTTGAATAATAGTAGATAGCTTCTTTAGGAACTTTTAAAATTTTGGAAACCTTTACAATCAATTTTGTTAATAAAACTGCAGCACACAGTTCTAAACGTGGGATGGTAATTGTTTTGATCGGTGAAACTCGACCTTTACTGCGGAGCAAATGAGAAGTTTGTTCACCTGAAGAATTTGAAGAAACAACATACAAAACTACACCGTATGCTTTTTCAGAAGCATCGGCAAAACCAAAAATTTTAAATTGCACTGGATCGTTTGTAAAAATATATCTAATAACACTTACGTTGTTGATCGCCATTAACGATTCTCGGAACTGCAACCAGTCATCAAGTTCAGCTTTAGGTAGAGCATCATCCCAATCAATGTTTAGTCGTCACAGTCTTTGCAAGAAAATCTTTGCCCTCGTCAACACTGGACCTAGTAATCCTAATGGATCAAATATGCGAGCGATATTTGACAAAACACTTCTCTTAGTCACCTTAGTTTGATCACTGAACGATACACTAAAAGTAAACGTATCGTCATGGGCTTTCCAACAAAGTCCTAAGGCTTTAGTTTCACTCATTTTCTCAAAAGTGTAGTTCTCAGATTTACACACTGGCTCCATTAATTCTGGATGGTTACTGAACCACTTGTGTAACTTCATATCGCAAGTACTTAATAATTGAATAAGTTCAGCTTGCAGTCTCTTAGCCGGTTCTAAATCAGCTGCACCAGTCAATACGTCATCCATGTAGAAATCCGACTGCACCACACCTGAAGCATATGGAAAATGGGATTCACCGTCCATACCAAGCTGTTTAAGACATCACATTGCTAAATAAGGGGCATTGGTCATACCATACGTGACAGTACATAGTCTGTAATGTTTCACCTCACCATTTACAGTATCTTTCTAAACTATGCGCTGTAAATCACGTTGACTCTTATCAATAAGTATCATGCGATACATCATTTTTACATCTGCCGTAAAGGCATAACGGTGTGTTCGAAATCTAAGTATTAAGCTGAACAAGTCGTCTTGAATAACACCTCCATTCAATTGTATAGAATTTAGGGATTCTCCGGAAGAAGTTACATGTGAGCCATTGAAGACAACTCTTAGTTTTGTGGAACTTTTATCTGGGCGATAGACACCATGGTGAGGAAGGTAATTTGCATGTATCGACTCATTTGGCTCCTCTACTTCCTCCATATGACCTAATTCTCTATACTCCGACATAAATGCACAATATAACTCTAAGAGATTTGGATTTTTAACTAGCCTATTCCAAAGTGAGTTTAATCTATTTTCCGCAAATTGTTTTGATTCTCCCAATGAACTAGGATCCTTTTTCAAGGGCATTTGTACTATGAATTTGTCTGATATGTCTCTCTGATGTGTATTTATAAAGTGGGTGTCGCATGCTTTTTCTTCGGTATTTCTCAATGGTGCGGTCTCCTCTACTTGTTCGATTTCCCAAAATTTTCTCGTTTCGAAATTTAAATCTGTTTCATTAACTAACCCACAATGTACTTGTTCCTGACCGCTACAGTCGTAAACACTCCCACTCACTATGCAACCAAACACCGTATTTTGCAGTATTAATTTAGAATTTGGTACATTCATACGACCTACTTTTATCAGTTCTAGAAATATTTCTGCTCCTAACAAAAGATGAATTTTTCCTGGCCTATTAACAGAGTCGTATAATATAGACGCACGCCGTGCGCAGAAAATTTTCAGCAAAATTCGGAACTTTGCGGAAAATTTTTTTGAAGAGAAGAAAAAAAGTAATTTTTTTAAATACTGAAATATTAAAAATATTTCCCAATTTTATGTACGATTTATTTATTGTTTGCCAGGGATGATTCTGTTCCAAATTTTCCGAAAATTTAAGGCATTCGGTTCCGAAAATTTAAAAAAATCGGCCATCAGCCCGAAAATTCAGGCATAAAAAAACATCACTTTAAAATATTGCGAATTTTAACAAATGGTCACCGAAAAAAACAAATTCGTCAATCGTTTGCTGAAAAAAAAAAATCACCACTTTCGTCAAAGCATCGCTGAAAAAACGCGAATTTCGTCAAAGGACTGCGGTAAAAACCGCGAATTTTTTCAAAGGATCCTAAAAAAAAAAAATAATAATTTCGTCAAAGAATCGCAAATTTAGTCAAAGAAGCGCTGGAGAAAAACGAATTTTGTAAAAGCATAGCGGGAAAAGCCCGAATTTTGTCAAAGGATCGCGAAAAAAACGCAAATTTCGTAAAAGAATCGCGCAAAAAAATTAATTTCGCCAAAGGATCGCGACAGAAACACTAATTCCGTGAAAGTGCCGCGAGAAAAGCGCGGATTTCATAAAAAGATCGCGAAAAAAATCCACTAATTTCGTCAAAATATCGCAGAAAAAAGCGAATTTCGTCAAAGGATCGCGAAACAAAGCGAATTTCGTCAAAGAATCACAGAAAAAACGAAATTTCGTAAAAGGAGCGCAGGAAAAAACGAATTTCATAAAAGCACAACAGAAAAAGCCCGAATTTTGTCAAAGGATCGCGAAAAAAACGCACATTCCATAAGAGAATTGTGGAAAAAACTAATTTCATCAAACGATCGCGAAAAAACACTTAATTTTGTGAAAAGATCGCTGAAAAAACGTGAATTTCGTCAAAAGATCTCGAAACAAACAGCAAATTTTGTCAAAATATTGGGAAATACACGCAAATTTCGTCGAAAGATCGCGAAAAATACACGAATTCCATCAAAAGGTTGAGAAAAAAATGTGAATTTTCTCAAAGGATCGCTATTTTCGTGAAAAATCGGACAAAACGTGGTCAAAAGATAGAAACAAAATCCTGTAAATTTCTTCAAAAGATCGCGAAAAACAATCGAATTTCGCCAAAAGATCCCGCAAAATACGCGAATTTAGTCAAAAGATTGCAAAAAATGCGCGAATTTAGTAAAATACCGCAAAAATACTCGAATTTCGTCAAAAGATCGCGAAAAATAAGTGAACTTAGTCAAAAGATTGCGAAAGGCACTCGAATTTTCTAATTTTGGTAAGAGATCGTGAAATCACGTGAATTTTGTCAAAGGATCGCGAAAAACAGGCTAATTTCGTGAAATGGTTGTGGAGATTTTGTTTATTTTATTTTGCGATTTGCTAAATTTAGGTCCCTAAGGGTTCTTTTTTATGGGAAATATATGGTCTTTTTTGGTCCGCCACCCCCATTTTTTTTTTTTTTTTTGAAAAAAAAAAGGTTCCCTTTTACCATTTTTTTACTACAAAAGTTGAGTAGGAGTCCTGTATGTTGTAATCATAGGCTTTTCTTTGATTAGTTAAAATTACTGCTCTAAACTAATATTTTTTAAAGCCAAATAAACTGTATTTTTTTCTTCCTGCTGCTAATTTTTCATTATCGCAATCTGTACCCAATTGTCGTTTAGAATGCCCAGAGTTAGCAAAATGTGTGGAGAAATTTTATCTGAGTAATTATTCTTTCAAATGTGAAAATATTTTCAAGATAGCAATCATTTTAATTTTTAGGAGTTTATTAGAATTAAAATTTCAGTCTGCTCCAAAAACAGAATTTTAATTTTATTGCTACAAAATTAGATTTTTGCTGCTACAAAAATGGATTTTACTGCTCCAAAATAAGATTTTTACTGCTCCAAAATAAGATTTTTACTGCTCCAAAATAAGATTTTTACTGCTCCAAAATCAGATTTTTGCTGCTACAAAGGTGCTCCAAAATGGCTTCAATGCACTTCCAACCCTGCATCAGTCTCTTTAATGATATACCAATGAATAGACCTCTCCCTGTAAAATGTAATTCAATTGTTTCGGAAGCAATGCCATATTATTTCTGGGAACAGAGTGACCTGCATTTTGTGCGAAGAGGTTACAATATTAAGGATTAGGCTGTTTCTAAATGCATTGACAAAATAATTGATAAGAATTCACAGATGGCTTTATTATTTTTCTAATTATTCTTTAATTAATATCAATTAATTTTTAAATTAAATGGTAATTACTTTAAAACTACTGTTTTTAATTAATATCATCAAAATAATATATAACACATTATTTTATTAAACATTAATTTGCAGAAAGTTTTTGACCCAATATTTGCGTGCACAGAAAGTTTTTGGTTTTATACAAGTCTGCCTATTAAATTCAGGATCAGCCATAATAATTGACTCTGGAATTTCTAGCTCTGAAATATTGATATATTTTGAGGGCATAATTTACGAAATCTTTTGTATGATAAGAAAATCTAACTCCCGACTATAATCTCCCAAATTATTACTGATCAAGGCTGTTGTTTTATTTTTTACTGCCACTGAGGATCCACTTAAACACGATACTGAAACATTATTTTTTTCTTTGCGAATTCCTAATCTTTCAACTAACTGCAAAGTTAAAAAATTGCTCATTGATCCATTGTCCAATAAGGCACGCACCGGAATTTTATTTCTGAATTTATCTCTCATATAAACAACTGCAGTGGAAAGAACTGTTTTAACATTACTCGATCTCACATTCTCAGTACCAGCGAAATTCTGAATTTGGTTATTTATCTCAAAGCGTATCGCGTCAGCATTTAATGTTTGTCTACTTTCATTCGCTGCCAGTGAGTTTGGCGCTTCTTTATCGTTAGAATTTTTTGTGTTTCTCATTGCAGCGGAATTTCTCTCATGCTTATCAAAACAAAGAAGTATATTGTGCCGTTTATGGCATTTGGCACACGAAAATGTCGAATTACAGTTTTTGATGCAGTGGTATTCTGAAAGACAATTGAAACACAAATTATGTTTTTTAACAAATTCTACTCTGTCCTGTATATTAAAATTTTGGACATTTAAAAACACTGTGATTTTCCTGGTTACATACAACACATTTGCGCATATTTTTTTCATTTAAACTCGTAACCATGGAAGTCACCTTTGAAAAGCTATGCCTTGTATGGCTTTCGTTTTGAAAATTTCGTTTTGTATTTACTTGTTTGGACGCACTTAGTGTACGCGCGTGGTCTCTCAAAAATTCTAGCAACTGAGTTAAACTTGGTAAATTATCCCGCTTAAGGTGTCTTTCCCACCACATTTTTGTATTTGCATCTAATTTTTGAGCTAAAATGTAAGCAAACATGGTAGTAGAAAACACCTCAACTTTTTGTTCTAAAATCTCTAATGGCCTAGTGCACTCATTTGTAATGTCTATTAAATTTAATAATGCTGTTGGGGACTCATTCTGAATAACAGGAATATTTATAAAACGTTTTAAATGCGCATAAACTTGTTCTCTTGAATTTGAATACCGTTCCTCTAAAAGCGACCATGCAACTTCATAATTAGCATCCACAATTGAAATGGATTGAATGATTCTAAAAGCATTTCCCTTTAATGAAGATTTTAAATATTGCAATTTCATTGCCCCTGATAAATTTGAGTTATCATGTACAGTGGCCTTAAATATATCTTTAAAAGAAAGCCACTCATGCAAATTTCCCGTAAATATCGGAAGAGTCAGCTTCGGCAATTTTATATTATTTTCAGCCTTTGAAGCATTTTCCAAATTAACATTCTGAAATTTTGTTTTTGAAAGCTTTTTGCTGAGCTCAGATTCTAAATTCTCCAATGTTTCATTTATTTCCTCGTTTTCCTTGATAAAATCATCAATTTCATCTTCTTTACATACTTTATAAATCGCCTCAAATAAATCTGAAAAAGTTAGAACCAGTTTATTGTGTTTCTCCTTTATGAGAAGTAGTTCACTTGGCTCTAGTTCAGAACCTGACAATCGATCTTTTAATTTTGTCAAACTAGTTTTGTTTGTTTTCTTTTTAGCTTTAAGCTCTTTCAACTCTTTCAAACTCATTTTGACAAAAATATATAAATTAAATGGGTATACACTTACCCCTCTTGACTCTCAGGGCTTGAATTTCAGGGCGGGATGGCGGGATTCACGCCCAAAATTTTGAAATCCCGCCCAAAATAATATCGTGGGCGGGAGACTCCCGTCCAAAAAATTTTACCATTTTCCTGAAAATTTTGCGTTTTGAAATTACGATTAACTCCCGCGAACGCCTTGCAAATTTCCCGACATTTTCGCGCGACTAATTGACACATTTTGCATTTTTTTTTTTCTTTCTTTCTTTTCTTTTACCGTGAAAGATCGTTGAAACTCCCGAATTTTCGATGCGACCGATAGACAAATTTCATTATTTCTTTCTCGAGATCAGTTGACAAGTGTCCGTGACCGATTGGCGAATTCAGAGGTGATTGATTCTGTTACGAATTTTCCGAAAATTTAAGGCATTGGGTTCCGAAAATTGTGAAAAATCGGTCATCAGTTCAACAGAAAAATATCGTGAATTTCGACAATGATTGCCGAAAAAATCAATATTGTCAATCGGTAGAGGAAAAAATCTCGAATTTCGTCGCAAAGGATTGCGAATAAAACAGAAATTTTGTCATAGGATCGCGGAAAAACGTGAATTTCGTCAGATTGAGGGAAAAAAACTTGAAATTCATCAAAGGATCGCAAAAAAAAAACACAAATTACATCAAAGGATAGCAAAAAAATCATAAATTTCGGCAAAGGAACGCGGAAAAAATGCGAGTTTCGGCAAAGGATCGCGAAAAAAGAGAATTTCGTCAAAGTATCGCGGAATAAACGCGAATTTAGTGTTTAGTCAAACGACCGCTGAGAAAAAAACTGCGAATTTCATCAAAGAATCGCGAAAAAACGCGAATCTCATCAAGGAATCGCAAAAAAACACGAATTTTGACAAAGGATCGCGAAAAAAACACTCAATTCGTCAAAAGTGTTGACCAATTAAAACATTGGCCAAACAGAGTTGCTGTGGTTAGTGTGGAAGACTTAAGACACCAGTTCTAAAACAAATTCATTTTATTTGAAGCAAGATGATATGATTATTTACAATATAACAGCTGTACTTCGCCGTCAAATCATAATATAAAATAAACTAATATCTAATGATTCTACATTATGACAAGTTATACATACGTACAATAATTCACGAAGCTACTAATCCAAAATCAGTCCAGACCTTTATACACCCGGTAACAGCAATTGTTTTGCATAAAAAATGTTGCCAACCGATAGATACAAACTTACTCAGAATACATCCGAAACTCCGATCATACGAACGCAACTTAAACGCCATTGGCTGCAAACTATGACGTCACAAGTCAGCCGTTCACGGCGAAAGATGAGATACCGAAATCACTGTTACTGACAGTTACTCAGTAACGACACTTGCCTCAAAAGCTAATACGCATGAATGAAAATGCCGGTCGTTTCGGATGTAAACAAGAACAAGAGAGGGTGAAAAATAAACGTGCATCAATAGGAAGTAAATACTTTAAAGCTTTATCATTCAAGTTAAACTTTACTGAATGTTTAAATAAACAATTGATGCATAACAATCGGCCTCCTTTTTCACCATCTCTTGAGCTTTACAAAAATATGGAAAAGGTACAAAAAATTACAAATACATGAAAAATTCAAAAATGTAAAACTTCAAAAAGTTCAACAACAAAAAGGTTACACTTTAAATTCAAAAACAACAATCTGATCAATGTCAGGTCATATAAGACTTTATTGGCAAGGCATTGACCAGAGTGAAGAACATTGTAATGAAAAACTATAACCCCCCAATAAAACTTTAAATATCAAAAATACTTTTACAAAATTTCAATAACTGCTCTTTAATCTGTGGCTTTGTGAAGCTGTCTGCAAGATTAAATTTACTAGCAATATATCTAAGTTTAAATACTTTATCAAAAACTAGATTTCTAAGAAAAAGATACTTTATATGAATATGTTTGGTTTTCTGATTTTCAAAAGGAGAATTAGAAAAGGCTATTGCAGCTTGGTTATCACAGAACAGAGTACAATCCCTCAAGTTCAAGTTAAGCACCTCATTTAGCAAAACATTTTTGACCCAAATTAATTCTTTTGCAGCTTCAGTTAAACTGACATATTCGGCTTCCATGGTAGAAAGACTTATACATTTTTGTTTAAAAGTCTTCCATGATATGGGCGTTTCATCCAGAAACAAAATATACCCACCTATAGAAACACGATCGTCTCTGTTTGCTGCAAAATCTGAATCTGAATAACATGAAAGATTTAATTGACTGACTCTGGATAACTCAAGTTTATATTCTTTAGTATATTTTAAATAACCTAACAATTTTAGTAAACTATTCCAGTGAGTAATTCCAGGATTTGATTGAAATTGGGATAATAAATTAACTGCATACATTATATCAGGTCTAGTTCTCCCAGCTATAAAAGACAAACATCCTATAAGATTTCTGTATGGAAACCTAGACATAATTTCTATTTCTTCCTTAGTGGAAGGTGAATCTTGCTTTGACAAAACCAAGCCCTTGGGAATAGGTACAGAGCTTACAGGAAATTTAAATTCTGCAAACATTTCACAAACTTTCTCAATATACGAGGTTTGGTGAATGTACAGGTGATTTCCTATCTCTTCAAACTCTATGCCCAATAGCTTTCTGGTTGTCCCCATAATTTTTAAATTAAAATGTTTTTGCAGCAAATTTAACCCATAATCCAAATCATCTTGAGTTTTACCAAAAAGAACCATATCGTCAACATAAAGTAAAAGAATCAATCTGGACTGAAACATGTATACACAATTACACCAATCGAGTTTATGAAAATCTAATCTGGATAAAACATCATCCACTTCAAAGAACCACTGTCTGCCAGATTGATGCAGACCATAAATGGCCTTATTCAACTTACAAACTTTATTTCTTTCTTTAATAAAACCCTCAGGTTGGTGCATGTATACAGTCTCATCCAGATTAGCATAAAGATAAGCGTTGTTGACATCTACCTGGACATTAACCCATTTTAACAGACATGAAAATATGGCAAAGAATAATCTAACTAGTGAAAAACTTATGACTGGACTGAAAACTTCCTCATAATTTTCTCTTTTAACTTGGTTGAAACCTTTTGCTACCAATCTAGCCTTATACCTAACTATTTCATTTTTCTCGTTCCTTTTTAAGGTATACACCCAACGGTTACCAAGAATCTTAGCATCTTTTGGTGGTATCACAAGATCCCATACATTACGCTCATGCATAACATTTAACTCTTGGTTCATTGCGTCCCTCCAATTTGATGCTTCAGGTGTTTTAATGGCTTGATTGTAGGTTTGAGGAATTTTAATTTCAGTTAAGTTGGCCTCACCTATATTTAAAAGATTAGTTACATTACCAGATTCTTTATTTTTACTGCTAAAATCAAACAAGTTTTTATCACATTCTATTTTATTTGTTTTACAATAATCTATTAATTCATTAAAAGATCTAATTCTAGTATTTGTTCCTTCTATGCCATAATAAATGTCCGTTTTATCCCTTCCTGTTTTACGTGTTACTGCCTTACGGGTCCATGGAATAGATCTACAAGGTTTTAAACTAAACCGCTCTGAACTCTGGTCTTGATCTGACACACTAACTCTTTCAATGTCATTCCCCAATTGAGGTGTATTCTCAGGTTCATCAAAAATATCTCCATCTTCTGGAAAGTCAAAAAGTGAAAAATTAAATTTTCGTTCTTTTAGTTTTGAAACGATATCTACCCCCTTTTTAGTTTCATCAAACTTAACGTTAATAGTTTCAACAACTTTATTTTCCTCTATTAACCAAATTCGGTAGCCTTTTGTTGTATGAGCATACCCACACATGATCCCTAGTTTAGCTCGCATATCAAGCTTCCTTCTGACCTGCCTGGGCACTCCAACATATGCTACACAACCAAACTTTTTAAAGTGAGAAACCGAGGGTTTTCTGCCTGAATACATCTCAAAAGGGGTCTGTTTATTTTGTTTGTGACAAACCCTATTCCAGGTATATGAAAAACAATGTAAGGCTTCAGCCCAAAATTTTTGACACAAGCCACTAGCATTGAGGAGAGTTTTTATACCATCAAGAGCAGTTAAATTGAAACGCTCCGCAATGCCATTCATTTCTGGGCTATACGGATTCGTTTTCTCGTGACCAATTCCCTGCTTTTCTAAAAAATTCTCAAAATCTTTGTTACAAAACTCCATGCCACCATCAATTCTGATAGAAATTATTTTCTTATTTAAGTACCTTTCGGCCCTACTCTGGAATTTCAAAAACGTCTGAAATACATCAGACTTATTCCTGATGGTGTACACAGTAACAAAACGAGAAAAATCATCAATGATGGTAAAAAAATATCTACTCCCCCCATGCGATGTCACCTGTAAAGGCCCGCACAAATCCATGTGTAAGAGCTCCAGAGCAGCTTTAGACCTTACTTTATTTATTGCCCTAAATGATGTTCTTTTAGATTTTGCAAGTTTACAGGAGATGCAATCTTCGGCCAACTTTGACAGCTTTGGAAGTCCTTTAACACTTTCATTTTTACATGTGTTCATTAAGTATTCATTATTTACATGGCAAAATCTTTCGTGCCATAATTCATTCAAATTAATTTTTTCAGAATGATTAGCTGAAATGTCAGCCGAGTTGCTTTCCCCTTTACACATGGAATTATAATGAGAAGGTTTTAAAAAATAAAAATCATTTTTTCTAACTGCATAAAATAACCAATTCCATTCTTTGTCATATACTACAAGTTTACTTTTACTACCTACAAAATTTGCTCCTAACTTTTCAAGCTTACTGCCAGACAAGAGATTCCTTCGTAAATTTGGATTATATAAAACATTTTTTAAAATAATCTGATTAAAACTGCCATCTTTACATTTTACAAAAAAATTTACAGTACCCTTTCCCTGAACAGGACTTTCTTTTTCTCCAACAGCAAGTGACATCTGCATATTTGAAACAGGTTCAAAATCCAAAAACAAATTTTTGTTATTGCAAAAATGAGCCGTAGCAGCTGTGTCAAAGACCCAGCTACCACTTTGGCCGAAGTCAGATGAATTAGCTTCATATGGAGAAATTTCAATTAAACTAGCCTCTTGTTCAGAGAAAGTACATTTTACATTATTACATTTTACTTTATCACAATTTACTTTACTACATTTTACATTACTACATTTTAATTCAATATTACTAGTTTCTGAAAATTTATTTTTAAATTGAGAATTTCTAGAATGAGAGCCTTTAGGTTGATAATTTTTAGATTGACCTTTAAGTTTACAATTAGCAATTAAGTGACCATAAGATTTACAACAATAACAAGGACCTATTAATTTACTTTGCTTAACATTCTTATTTTTAGAAAATTTACTTTGATTTACATAATTGTCAGATTTATAAGAAGATTTACCTGTTTTACATTCAGCTATTTCACCAGAAAAAGCAACATTATCTGCAAGGTCTCTCTTTGCTAATTTCAGGCGGTTCTCCTCTAGCAGTAATTCAGATTCAATCTTGTCTGGAACAAATTCGGTATCTGGCCAACGATAAATCGCTTGTACTGTTGATTGGAACTCCTCTGGTAAACTCCGGATCATCTGATACCCCAAATACAGAGGCTGTAATGTATGTCCAACTTCCCGAAGGCGTTCAGCAGCTTGCTTCACTCGGCAGAGGAAAAGGCCAAGATTCTCACTGGGATTATATCGGACAATAAAAAACTCATCCAGCAGATGTATCACTCGGGCTCTTGTAGTTGGTTCAAAATGATCTTTTAAAATTCTCCAGGCAGCAGCTCCACTAGTTGTACCAGCGATTAAAGGCTTAAACTCAGGCGATAAGGTCTGATAGATTATTGTATACGACCTAGCTTTTCTTAAATTCATCTCGCTTCTTTCCCTCCAAGTCAACTGGTCTGTTACAGGAACTGTTTTATCATCTTTCCCTGCTTTCGGTTCCGACGATTCCCCTGTTTCTTTCACCTCACTTTCTGGATCAGGATTCTCAATGTAGTCCCATGCTCCAAAATGCATTAACAGGACTTTCACTTCTATCTTCCATGTTTCCCAATTCGTGGAGGTCAAAAGAGCAATGTTAGATAATTCCATCTTTAACACGGCCTCCGTCGAAGCAATTGTAAACACACTTCAGCAATGTTGGTAAGGTTCACGAAAAAACATCCGAAGAATTGACGAAAAACATTACGAAAGTCCATGGGAGACGTCAAAAAAATTCATAACAAACGTCGCAAAAAAACGTCATTCAGAAACATCTGAACTCCAGCAAAGAGGTACATCTTTTAAGAAACAGGAAAAGTTCATCAGCGCTTAGCAGAAAAAAAACATTATCTTCACTTCCACAGGGCCACTGGGCCCATAACCTGTTGACCAATTAAAACATTGGCCAAACAGAGTTGCTGTGGTTAGTGTGGAAGACTTAAGACACCAGTTCTAAAACAAATTCATTTTATTTGAAGCAAGATGATATGATTATTTACAATATAACAGCTGTACTTCGCCGTCAAATCATAATATAAAATAAACTAATATCTAATGATTCTACATTATGACAAGTTATACATACGTACAATAATTCACGAAGCTACTAATCCAAAATCAGTCCAGACCTTTATACACCCGGTAACAGCAATTGTTTTGCATAAAAAATGTTGCCAACCGATAGATACAAACTTACTCAGAATACATCCGAAACTCCGATCATACGAACGCAACTTAAACGCCATTGGCTGCAAACTATGACGTCACAAGTCAGCCGTTCACGGCGAAAGATGAGATACCGAAACCACTGTTACTGACAGTTACTCAGTAACGACACTTGCCTCAAAAGCTAATACGCATGAATGAAAATGCCGGTCGTTTCGGATGTAAACAAGAACAAGAGAGGGTGAAAAATAAACGTGCATCAATAGGAAGTAAATACTTTAAAGCTTTATCATTCAAGTTAAACTTTACTGAATGTTTAAATAAACAATTGATGCATAACAAAAAGATTGCGGGAAAATCCGAATTTCAACAAAGTATCGCGAAAAAAACACTCAATTCGTCAAAAGATTGCGGGAAAATCCGAATTTCAACAAAGTATCGCGAAAAAAACGTGCATTTCGTCAAAGGATCGCGAAAAAAATGCGCATTTCGTCATAGAATGGCGAATTTCATCCAAGGATCACAAAAAAACCCCGCGAATTTCGTCAAAGGATCGCATCGCGGAAAAACGGCAAATTTCGTCAAAAGATCGTGTAAAACGGAAATTTCGTCAAAGGTGCACAAAAAACACATAGCTAGTGCTGGGATTGATCCCCCTCAGCCTTCATCCCCTCTGTTGTAACCTTTCAGAAAATTTGCTGTCAGTTTCAGAAATTTTTTTTTTTTTTACTCAGAATCACCCCCGCTTTCTTACTTTTTAAAATAAAAAAACATTTTGCATCATTATTCTGTTGTTGATTTAAATTGCTTCAATGGTATTCTGTCATGCCTGTATTAATACAGACATGACAAAATAATTAATGCAAATTTTTAAAAAGCACCTAAAATGACAGTGGGTTTCATATTTTTTTCTCCCTCCCAAACAGCTCAACTCCCTTCCATTTATAAATGTTGGTAAGGAGACTCCCCTCCTATGAAAAATTGAATTTCAAGCCCTGACTCTTTAAATAATTAATCCATGAGCGAAAAAAGAAAACACTAGCTCACAACACGCAGCTCTGAATCACACTTAGCCGTTTACGCACTTAAACGATGACATGTTGAGATTTATCACTTTTGCTAACGATCGCGGTAAATATTTATATCTCCCTCCTGGTTTTTCTCCGGTAATGAAGACGGACCATAATAGTGAATCGTTTTTGGCCCGGAACTATTGTTAAATGCACTCGTACTCTATTAAAATTCTCATTCTCCTTTTAAACACAGTTTATTGTATACAATCTCACCACACTCAATTCCGGACACAGCTCGGATCACAAAACAAAAAATCTAAACTAAAACTTATTTTATTAACAGCACATTCTCGAAGTAGAACTGCGAACCAAAACTACAACCAAAGACAATGTCCTTTTCACACAGCTTAGTAATAACTACAAATTTAAAGGGCAGTGTCTTATTCTCACAGCTTATAGATTTCAAGTACAAACTTCTTACATTTTGATATATCTGTAATGTGGCGACATCTGGCAGTATAATTAAAATATATACTTTATCAAACAATATATACTTACATATATTGTATATATGCATACATATATATACATAAATGCATATATATGTATATATATATATGCATATACAGTATGGAACCATTTATCCGGAAACCATTTAACCGGGAAACCAGTTATCCAGAATGGTATTTCTGATAGACTGCTTTCAGAATCTTTGCACAAAAAGGTGCCATATTTCAGAATCTTTGCATAAAAAGGTGCCATATTTCAGAATCTTTGCATAAAAAGGTGTCATATACTGCCAGTTTGACATAGGCTTTGCTAGAAACAATTGTATAATTTGATAACAACATCTAGTATTTGTTGTCATCACATTTAGTTGCATTTTAGATGTTTTAATTTTTATGCAGAAGAAACAGTAGAATTTTTGTTCCTAATGGATTCCCATAGATTGCCTTCTTTTAAACTCTGGCTAACTTTTGATCTTTCTTGCATTGATTTTTAATCCAAGTAATCTAATAATTTAAAATCTGAAATAATGCCACAACCACACACATATTCCACAAAACTTATCAAATGGATGTTGCTTTAATGCACAATCAGTTAACCGGAAAAACCAGTTATCCGGAATACATCTGACCCCGAGCATTCCGGATAAATGGTTCTGTACTGTATATATATATATATACACACATATATGCATATATAAATACACATATGTATACATACTTATATGTATATACATGTATGTATATATAACACTGGCGCCTGGCTAACCGAAAAATACCTAATTTTCAAATAAATCCACAAGCTTGTGCTTTTTTTTTGCAAAATGCTCCCCCCCCCCCCCCTTTCCAAAAAAATTACAAAAAATTCCATAATTAAGTTTGGCCAAATTAATGTATTGTAACAGACATTTTTGGGAAAAAGCATGAATGCTGTCATGAAATTGTGTGATTTTCAAGATAATCATTGAATGCTGATAAAATATTTTTTTTTCTTTCTTTTAAATATAGTTAATGCAAGAAAACATATTTTCTGTTTTATCATGTTCTCAATTTAATTATAAGAGATGTTTTAATATATAATTTGTATCAAAATGATCTAAAATTCATTGACTGTTAAGAAAAATCAGTGACACATAAATGTATCAAGTAAAAACATTCCAAAACTTGTTTAAATTTGAAAATATGTATGTGTTGAAGTTATAATTAATTATTTGGTAAAACAATTCCAAATGTTAAGTTATCTTAATGATATATTTCAATAGAATATCATTTCAAGATAATTTGGATTCAATTTAAAGGCCAGTATCAATACAAAAATTAATTTATTTCTTTTTGATTGTCATAAAACATTACAAATATTTCTGTTTCATTTCAATTCTGTTATTTTATTTTTCTTGTTTATTAAGAATGCAAGATAAAATTCATTCATTGTGAAAATTAAGTGATAACCTTTAAATAATAGAACAATTGGTCTTGCTGAGCCTTTTCAGTAGTACATTTTTTTATTGCATCAAATTTTATAGAAATATATATAATACAGTACAGGACCCATTATCCGGAATTCCGAAATCAGGAAAAAAATTTTTGAAAATTTTCTAAATTTGTACATTATTATTAAAATTTTGCAATTTCTGAAATTTTTCGAAAATTTAACAGATTTCTAATTTGTTTTTTGGTCTATTGTGTTGCATTGCATAACCATTAAAATATGTTACATCAGTGATGGGGGAACACAGTGTCCCCCCCCCCCCCCCCCCCCTGAAATTAGAAAAAAAATCATTTTTCTGCCAAATTTTAGTTTAAAACTAATTTGTATTATGATTCGTTTAAAAAAAAAATCGTCGGATATTTTACACTCTCCCTCTCACTTCTACAAAATATTATGGGTACACAATTGTGTTATTTGAATCAGGGGTCTCATTTTTACGTAATTTTTTGACGAAATTAAGGGGTTTTTTTTGCGATCCTTTGTAGAATTTTTTTTTTTTTCCCGCTAACTTTTGACGAAATTTGAGTTTTTTTTCCTGGAGATTTGCGTTTTTTTCCCATGATCCTTTGACTAAATTTGCGTGTTTTTCGCGTTCCTTTTATGAAATTTCGTTTTTATCTTTTGACGAAATTTGCATTTTTTTTTCGCGATCTTTTGATGAAATGTGCGTTATTTTTTTTTTTTGCGATCTTTTGACAAAATTTGCTGTTTTTTTGGCAATCTTTTGATGAAATTGTGGAGGCTTTTTCGATCTTTTGAAAAAATTTGTGTGTTTTCGTGATTCTTTGACGAAATTTGCGTTTTTCACATGTTTTTTTGATGAAATTCAGGAGGACCCGAAATCTGGAAAATTCCAAAATCTGGAAAGCCTTCGGTCCCGAGAATTTCGGATAATAGGTCCTGTACTGTATATGTTTTCATTCAACTTCACGATTTTATCGATTGCAGTACTCCTGCATTTTAACCATGTTTTAAAACACTGCCAATAGATAGTATTAGTTTCCAATGGAGTTACGAATAAAGAGGAGGAGACATATATTGTAGTGCCTACCAGTGAAATAACTGAGGAGGTTGTCACAAGATGGCAGCTGATTTTTTTACATTGGGTCAACAGTTTCATGCAAATTTTCTCTCTCAAATATGGTAAACATTTCTATTCATTTTTACTGGTAGAAGTTGGCCCGGGTGTTATTTCTTTCACTGACACTAGCAGGAGGTTATTTAGGTTGTCACAATACAGCAGAAACACAGGGCCTGGCTACTGCTGAAGTTAACTGCCATCAGTAAAAATAAATATCTGTTTTTTGCCATCATTATGGCTGAAATTCTGCATTAATAAGGAGTTTAAATAATAAGAAAATTTCTATTTAAATTTATTGATGTAAGTTTGTCCTGGCAGTAATGGGACACTGCAGAACGGTTACAGTTGAAGCTTCACCTTTTTTGAGGATATGTCAATTTCCATGTAGTTTCCATATAAACCTCAAGTACAACATACATATACATTTTTACTCCTCATGCATTGAAGTATAAAAAAAAATATATATACAGGCATACTCTCTGGATTAAACGGAGAACAAAATGTATGTTTACAAGTTTACTACTGAAAAGGTTTAAACAATGATACTTTTTAAAACTGAATTATAAAACACAGTGAATAGATTTTTTTAAAAAATCATGTGCTATTTATGAATTGTGCAATAGTATTTTTATTCTATTCCTTCATTTTTTCAGGCTTATTTTATTTCGGATTTCTTCACCCAAGTGAAAAGAAAGCCTGATGATATAACTTTACAAAATATTAGAGAAAGTGCCCCTCCAACAAATTATAATACTGCAAATAATCCTAATAATGACGGAGGCACAGTAATATAATTTTTTTTCATATTTTATAGACACTTTTGACATTGCCATGTATGCTATGCAGTAATTATTTTTATCTTATTATGGCAGCTTATAATCTAAAATTTGTTTTAAATATATATTTTTATACGTCTTAAAAATGTTATAGCTGTTTAGCTAATACAAAAGCTCTATTTATATATATTTTTTATTGTGCAGCTGAGTGTGCATTTCTTATTTGGCATATTATTTTAGCTTTTTTGAAATGATTAAAAAAATGTTTTATCTGTAATAAAGTGTCGTAGGTTGGATTATTTAATTTTATTTGAAATTTTTTAAAGCAATATGTTGGATGGCATTTGAGAATTCAATGTATTTAATTTGTCAAATTTGTATTTTGTAATTTATTTCAAGATGTTATTTATTAGATAATGGGGAAAAAAAAAGAAAAAAAAAACTTTTTGACCTTTTCTTTAAAATCTGTGCTTTATTTGTATTTTTCATTAAAAAAAAAAAAATATTTAGTGGTGGTTTATTATTTTACATTGTAATTTTATTTGTGATATTTATTATTTTAATTTTAATATTTATTAAAATTGTCAATTTTTTTAACAGTAATATTTTTTTTTTTCAAAAGCAAAAAGGAGTATTATGCATAAAAATAAGAAAGTCTTAATTTAAAAAAAGAAAAAAAATCAAATGATGCCAGTAAAGCAGTAAGCTACTAACTCACATTTAAGAGCAAGTGGAAAACAATCACTTTAAAATTTTCAAATTGCTATGTTACTTTACCTTTGGTGCCTAGAAGGGCAAGGGAGGAAGTTGCCCGTCCCTGAATTTTTAAACTTTTTTTTTTTTAATTTTCACCCATGACTTTGAAAATAATAAGGCTTATTTTCAAATGAATTAAAATAATTGAATACTAAGAGAGAATCTTGTACTTATTCATCAGGGAGGACCTGCTACCTGAATCCTCCATGGAAGGATTCCAGGGCTGCTACATATTACACATTAGGTGTAAGAACTACACATTGGTCATTTTTACTGCACACTACACATTTCTTACTACTAGAAGCTACACTTTTTCTTCAAGCTGTTTTTAACAAGAGAGATTTTTGTTTTGTCATGAACTGTTTTCTCTTTCATTTTTAAGCATATATAAATTTTTCATTTTAAATTTTATTATGATTTAAAATGTGTATTGTCCAGGGCTCTGTATACTGCATGAAATATTTTTTAAATATTTAATTAATATTTTGAGAAAATTTGTATTTTTGAATGTATCCTATTTTAATTAAAAATACATTCTATCAATCTACTAGATGATTTTAAATTTGAAAAAATTTAATGAAGCTTTCCATATTTATATAAAATTTTGCATTTTTATTAGTGAGATTTTTCTTTGTGCTGTGTAACATTTTAATGCGCTTCATCAAGATTTTTTAATTTTGAATTTGTTCATTGTTTGAATTTGTGTCATAATTATAGTGACTGCACCTTAGATTTACATATTTTCTGAGCTTGAACAACGGAATTAGTACATACAAAGGTTGGCAGTCCTGTTTTCTGTTTCTCTTTATGTTTATGTGTTAAAGAATTATCATAAATTGGGGTGGGGGGGGGGGGGGGGGGGGCAGAGGCTCATGGTGAAAAAAAATAATTATGTTAATTCTTCATTTTGATTAAAAGCTGGTAGAAATATATTTTTAGATTTTTAATATACAGTGAAGCCTCAAAAATCTGGCATTTGGAAATCCAGAAACTTAAAAAAGAGGCTTCTGATGAAAAAAAAATAAGTATGTTAATTCTTCATTTTGATTAAAAGCTAGTAGAAGCGTATTTTTAGATTTCTAATGTACAGTGAAGCCTCAAAAATCCAGCATTCGGAAATGTGGCAACTTAAAAAATCTGGCATCAAAGTTTTCTCCTAATCTCTTTTTTACTCTTTTAACTTAGGGGAAAAAGTAAAATAGAAATTGTTGACGAATTAAAAACTTCGAGATTGTAAGCAATGGATTATTGGACTGAGAGATCACTGACGTTGTGCTAAATAGAATCGGTGATAACGCTAGTAGCAGCTCAGAGGAACGAGGGTGAGGGGCTGGAAAAAGAAAAGGTGTCGCTAGAAAATTGCATAAATTTGACTGGAAAATTGATATCTACTTCAGAGAAACAAAACTACATTTCTGAAATTTATATTATTCGCAAGTAAAACTTCTTAAAGAACGACCAAAAAAATTGAAGCAAATTAAAGTGACATTGAAAGGCACCATTAAGAATATCAGAAATACTTTTGATATTCTTCCAGAAATTCGGAATTTTCAAAAATCCAGCTTACCCTCGGTCCCGATGATGCTAGATTTTCAAAGTTATACTGTATCTTATTTGTTATATTTTTGTATTGTTTTTATTTTGATATGTTGTAATCAACTGAGCGTCTGTGGACTTTCCTGAATTTTTATAAAAATGCTCATAAGTGTTAGGTAACTTGAAGTTTCTTTTGTAATTTCATGCCATAGTACCTTTTTGTATTCCTTCATCTTAAAATTTTCTTAAACCATAATTGTATTTGAAATATTTTTGCCTACAGTGAATTTAGATTCATTTCAAGAAATGTAAAATTATGTGACAGTTCTTAAGAGGGTTAAGAATGTGGCCTTGGCAGCAGATTACGGACACATCTGTTCCAAAATCGTTCCCCTCCCTGGGCTTTGTTCTGTGGGCACCCATCTATTATACTCTATTTCTCTGGAAAAGTTCTGAAAAAGGTTTTGCATTCAGTGCATAACCATAGATTCTATTGATCTTTATATAATATAAAATATGCATTTTGAACTATTACTGTAGAAAAATCTTGAAATTTTGTGAATTGATAGCTTTCCGGCTATTACTTTCCAGATATTTTGCAGTCTTCTGTAAAACGAAAGTGTTGGTATTATAGGATTGGATCTAAGCCTTTATACCACTGTTTGTGCAATTTTAAATTAACAATAAAAAGGGTATTTGTAAAGAAAATGTTCTGAATATATATATATATATATATATATATATATGTGTGTGTGTGTGCATGTATGCATATATTTGTTTTTATATTTTAATATGTATTTCAAAGAAAAAGCTGCCGTTTGTATATGATGTCTTGCTTTTTATTTTAGCATACTAAATGACTTAATGCTTAAAAATGAAAGAAAGATAGATGTATACCTTATTAGCTTCTCTGTATTTTTAAAATTGATTCAGGAAGAAAATATCTTTTGATAATTAGGGATGGGACGAATATTCGGCCACTATTCGGTCAGCTTATTTGGCCCTTTTGCTGAATATCAAAGGCTTGTTGGCCAAATACCTGTGGCCGAATATTTTGAGATCTTGCCAAAGAAATTCAGAGTAAGAATTTTTTTTCAATTTTTTTCTTTAATCCACACAGGCTACTTTCTGACACATTCATGAACTCATTTCCCTTCTTAATTGTGTAACTCAAATAAGCCTTTTCTTTTAAAATTTTGCAAAGTAAATTCGTCTACTGGTAACTTAGACACTTATTTTTATTTTGGAGTTGATTTATTTACCGCTAGTAGACCAGAAACATATTGAATGAGGAAGAAACTTTTGAGAGCACAAAAAGAACCATTTTGAGGCACCCATCTTATTTCTAAAGTTAAGGTTTTTTTTTTTTTTTTCTTTTAATCTATTTGTAATGTGACCATCCTGAACTTTTCCTTAAAGTTATACTTGTAGAAACTGGTTAAAAGATATTTATGATATATTAGGACCATGATTTCCAGTTTCTAGTTATTTAATTAAGATTAATGGGCGATGCAGTTCCAGTAGTTTCATTTCATCAGTCTCCAACAGAGGAGTTAATTATTGGTAATATTAAGGAAAGTTGAAATCTATTATTTGAACTGTTTAAATAATAAATTAATCTTGTAGTCAACACCATTAAAATTTAAGTTGTTCTATCAGGGACTGACACCATTTGTCAGTTACAGGTTCATAAATGTCAGTTATTGGATATTTGCATTACTTATAATTTAAAATATGAAAAAAGAGACGCATACGTCTGTAGTATATATCATATATAAATACGGTTAAAATAATTAAAATTTGTTTTTATAAAAAAAGTTAAAGCATTTTTAAAGCACAAATTCCTTGAAATAAAAGATAACTTTAAAAAAAAATCTTTGAAGTAAAGTGTCAAATATTGGTTTACTCCGTGTCAGTTATAGGTTTTTCAAAATGGTGTTGATGTCAGTTACTGGAGTTATTCACCATATTTATGAAAAAAATTAATTTTTAATAATACAATGTATAATTTCTGATAATTTTGTAAACAATTGGAGTCTAAAATTAACAAGTTTCAATCCTGATTTAGATAATCTTATTAGTACAAAACAGTGTTTCAAAACTCAATGCCTGGATTTTAAAATTTAATTAATTAAATTTTGTTTATCTCTGATGATTTTTTTTTGTTTTTTAACCACTTCACCGGCTGCCCCGAGATAACTCGGGGGTAAAAGCACTGTTTCCCCATACCCTTCGCCGGTGAAGTGGTTAAGTACATTTATTCGTTCAGAGTCATTTAAAATAAACACTAATAGGAAAAGTGAATGAAGAATTTTTCATTAGGGGAACTCAACCTCCTTAACTTCCTTCGCAACATTACTTTTAATTCGGTTTTCTTTTATATTCATGTCCTTAAAAAATATTGTAAATAGGGTTTCAAACCGGCAATATTTTTTTAATAGTGAAATTTTTTTATTGCTTTTAAAATCTAACTTCTGACAAATTTTTTAGTTTAACCTATATATTTTTCTTTTTAAAAAACACAGACGTAAGAAAATTTTGAAAGTGTGACAACCAAGGTTGTTATGATTTTCAACTTTGCTATCACTTTTAGAAATGTTTTGATGATTAATTTTTAAAATGGTGTTTCTAAAAAATTCACCAAGCTTAGGCTGTAGACGACAAGCACACTAGTTTCAAAATCGTGTACCTCCCTGTATTTTATTCTGCTAATGCCCATGCTGTTAAGGTGTTAAGCAATATTGAAAATTTGTTGTTATACCGATTCCTAATAGGAGCATTATTCTTATGAATAACACAGACAAAGGCCATCACTTTTTATATTTTATTATCATACAGTCGACGTCCATTATAGCGACCATTCCATTATAACGACCTATGCAAAATGTCCCAAGATATATCCCTTTTTGATATGTTATTTTTGCATCCAATATAATATCCGGCCAGCAGCTTATTTCCCAATACAGCGACCAAATTGAATTTTACTCCAGATGACAAGAACTCATTGCTCAATGCGTGTTGATGCCTATTGTAAAATGTCTTAAAATGACACTTTAAAACACTTTTTTAAAGACAAGTAAACACAAAATTGCTTATTAAAATTAACTAATTGAGATGAAAAATTTTGCTTAAAGAAAATATCAAATACACAAAAAATAAACAACTATTTCGAATTATTTTTGTAGAAAATAAATGTTATTTGTGTGTGTGATTTAACACGTACATTAAATTTTATTTTAGAAACAGGTAATCATCCTCTTAAATTGAATTTTATAATTATGCATTGTCAAAGTTTATTTGATACGAAGGTAAAAATAATATAGTAATAATGTTGTATTATAAACTTCCTTAGAAACCTTAATTTTCATGCACATGATTAGAGTTTTTTTTTTGTTCTTTTCGTTATAGCGACCTTCCATTATAACTACCCTCATTTTTGGCGCACGAGGGGTCATTATCACGAGCTTCGACTGTACTAACATTTAATTATATAAAAAAGTTATATATCTGTATTTTAATTTTTATATAATATATAATAATAAGAATTAATTATCTATTGTTATATAAATACTAAGGATCGACCAAAACCGAATTTCAGTAATATTTCTATTTTCAGCTGAAAATGGAAATGTCCAAAATTTTTTTAAAAAGTAATTAATACATACATATATATGCATAATTATTCATTAATCATACATGTTTATTAAATATACATAATTATTAATTAATTATGTGTGTGACCCAATTTCACTCTCTGTGCCTCTGACCAAAATTTTTTGTTTTCGTATAAAATGATATGTAATTAATTCAACAATGACACAGAATAATTTTCTAATTATACAAATTTTATCTTATTAAAAAATGTTTTAGGTATAAATAACATGATTTATCTTTTATAATGATTTTTGTAAATGATCATCTGTTATACTAGAACTTTCTCAAAGAGTAGTCGAAACTTTTCAGAGGTTTCAAACTAAAAATTTTTTATACTATTAAGCCTGCAGCTTTTAATAAGCATGTGAAAAGCATCTTCATTGCTTGCTTTATAATTTGCACTCGCGTCTTGAGTCAATTGTGACTGATAATTATAAACAGTGAAGTTCACAGCAATAAATAAGAGTGTCTCTTCTGAGCTGACACAGTTCAAATCAATGAGTAATGTTGAAAATTTCTGAAGTGAGAAACAAGATTTTTGGAATACAGTTTCGGTCCGGCAGAATTTTCGGTCGATCTCTAATAAATACACTTGTGGTGAATAGGTTAGTTAATCTTAGAAAGCTAGCATTTTACCCACCATAATGTTATTTTAATGGGAAATATATGTCAAAATGACATACGTTAGCTTTCTGGGGTTAACAATATTTCAAAATGATGTTTTCATTCTCATGGTGCATGTCTCTTAATCAGTAATGATATTATTATTATGCTCACCATTTATTAAATCCATTATTATTTTAACCAAGCTATGTTATAACAGTGTTGCATTTATATATTACCTCTGTGAAATGCATTTAAGAACTGCCATGACAATTAGTTTAGTATAAGTTGATAGCTTTAAGTGTGTTTCTATGGTATTTCTTAAAGTTTTATGCATCTGAAAGTTGTGTAAGAAAGTATTAATTTAGCAAGTTTTGTTAGATTGGTGTGTAGCAATTAAGTTAGTATATTATTTATTTGAAATATTAAAAGATTTAACTCTGTTATATTGCATTATCAGGGGTGGGGAACTGCATCCTTTTACTCGACACTGGCGAGTGAATTTTTAGGTAGTCTTTGAAAGCTGCAAACAATTAGAGATATGCCAAAACTTTTTTTTTTTAGTAGTTAGCTATATTTTTCAACTTTCCTAATCACTGCTATACTACTAAGCTATTTGATATTAAACTTTCATCTCTTGTTTATATTTCGTAATTTTACAGGGAAAAAAATATGAAAATGCATTATAGTAATGTAACAGTAACCAACTATTTTTGAGTTGCGTAAATTTTGTCAAAAAAAATTTCAACTGTATGTTGCATTTTACTGGCTTGTGAAATAAATCCTTGGCTGGTAACATTTTCTAGAAATTCCCTACCCCTGTGCATTATATATTTTTATTTTGTATTGCCTAAAAATGTAATGTCATTATAATCTCTTGATCATTATATTATGCATTTATGTTTTATCTTTAATGGATTTTAATTTAATACATGCTTGTATTGTGTGTTAAATATAATGGCAATACATTTTAAAGTTGTGATTTATTTAGATTCTTCACTTCTAAGGGTTTCAGGTGTTCTTCAAGATTGAAGTAATTAGTAAATTATCAAAAATATTAATGGTGAACTTATCTTTTTATGCAATAAATTTTGCATTTTTAATCTTTATAATAAAAGCATAAGTCATGTGACTGTCATCAACAGTTCCGGGCTGACCACTTTTCTTTTATATGTCAAGCAGCCAGTTTGGTACTTTACTGTTAGCCGGGCGCAGGTAATAAATTGCCAAACATTGTTCCATCACCATTATTTCATCTGTATTATAATAGTCCAAGTCATGTGACTTTCATAAACAATTATGGGCTGGCCCCCTCGCTTTTCATATGCAAGGTGGTCATTATTATTAAAAATTATTTTTTCGAATAAAACTACATAAAAGTTGCCATGATCACAACGAATTCTTTGTACTTTTATGTTAGCCGGGCGCAAATCTTGGCAATAGAATTTTTACACTAACAAGTTAGCATTTTTAAAAATTTTTCGCGTGGTAAATTAAAACAATGCTTTGATGTTGAACCCGGCTTAGGTGATAAAAATTCTCTATTAGAATTTTCCTTTTTGGCGAAGTAAATAAAATTAAATTATGAATAAAAGTAACATGATAGAATGCTTAGCATACATTTAAGGGAGACCAAACTGGTCACCAAGGACAGCTAGTTGCAATTATAATAATTGAAGAACTTGGATGATAAATGTAGTGATGATGTGGTATGTGATGAAAAAAAATGAGTTAGTTGTATGATTGAAGATTTGGATACTTGTTCTCTACCATCTGTTAAGTCACTATTTGAAAAAACCCAATACTCACAGAGATTTTAATTGATAAAAGATGCATTTTGCTGTAAATGCAAATAAAGATTTGGAACTTTACAGCTCATTTTTTCAAAATGATGATTGTGTCATGTACCTCCATTATCATCTGAGTTCTTCAATTATCAACACTTACTTTTTGTCTTTTCTCTTTAGAATATTTACTGTATCTTAAATTGCATATGCAACTTTTTCCTTTTTCATTTTGTGCAAATATTCTGAAAACTTGTTTATACATTTTATTAAGTGAATTAAGAAATATAAGCATTTTAGCTTCACAAACATTCTAATATTATTAAGGATTTTTTAATTGAAGCATTTGCTGGCATAAAAATTATTATTCCAATCTTTCCAGATAAGTTATTTATTAAGCATACTTCAGTTATAATCTTTTACATAAAACATGCCTATGACATTGATAAAATATCTTGTAATGAGTCTTGTAAAAATTTTGTTTCCTTTTCTGTATTTCTATTTTTCTTATTTTAAGAAATCTGCTGATTATGGTGGCTACTTATGACATTTCTTTCATGTTGTTTTTGATTTATCATATTTCTTCTTTATATACTTTTTTTCGCCTTCTGCGTATCTCACATTGTTAATATCAATGTTTGTAGGCTTATCTAGTCATGTGTTAAAATTTTTAAATATTTATGAAACAGATGTGTGGACAAAGTAAATTGGAACTAATGTTTTTGTTTCTATTTCATAATGGGTTTTATCGCATTCCAGTCATAAATTTTTTCTCCCTTTGCAAGTTCATTTATTGTACAGTTTCATATTGCTTATAGTTATATAGTTGCATATTGTAATATTGTATTTAGTAGTATTAAAAATTTCATTTATGGAATTTTTGGGAAGGTGCTTAAAAATTTTGTTAGGATGCTTTATTTTTCTTCTGAGAAAGGTGTATGAACCCTGATGTATTCATGCGTTCAGATATATTTTTATTTTTGATTGTTTGTTGTTTGTTATATATGTTTTTTACCTTCACTCAGTAGCAAAATTTTCTGTGTCTATCTGCAGCAAACCAAAATTTACTGTTATTGAAAACTGCTGGATCAAGCCTAGCCTACCATCATAAAAAATAATATCTCATAAAATAATCAAAATTTGCATTTACAAAGAAAACACAATAAATGTAGAGAAAGTATATTTTAGCAATTTTTTTCAAGCTCAGCATTTTCTTTTAAACTGTTACATTAATTTACAAGATCTAAAATAATCTGCAGTACCCACTGTCATGCTACTGGGTACCCTTGTATTAGATTAGTAGTGAAAACATGAATTTTGTTCTACTGTATTTTCCTTTTGATTATATAATATTTTGTTTATGATTATTTTTCATTTTTAATGTTTAAGTAGTTTAAACATTTTTAGATTGTACATCATAAAATAAAATAAATTGTTTTTTAATTGTATTGGCTGTTGTTTCTTATTTTGTAGCTTTATTTATAGGTTTAGTATATTGTTATAAAATCAGTTTGCTGTTGAAATTCAGTCAGTTCTATTTTAATTACTAAAGAATTCAATTTTCTCATCTGCTGCTTCAGTTTAGTAGGCTTCAGTGACAGAATTATTGCTATTTCTGTTAGACAATAGCTGTGTTGTTAACAAAGTATGGACTGATGATTTTTAATCTCCGTTTCCATTGGCCCCTTTTCATATATCCGCTGTATTAACCCCTTCGGGACGAGCATCTTTTACAGAATTTTTAATCTTTAGTCACCAGATTTTTAAAACAGAAATTTTTGCCTAATTGAATCGGGAAAATGCTTGGATTAAGTAAGGCAAAATTTACAATACTATTTTACTGGTGAGAATAATTACCGATTCTGAGCAACTTAAGTGGCACGAATACCGGTCACTCATCCTCAAGGGGTTAATGGACTCTCAAGATTAATGGGAGTAACAAAAGTTGCAATCTCGGAAATTACTGAAAAATTTCAATGTGCATTTCAAGTTGTTGCAACTATTGTTGAATTATAAATTAATCGTTCAGCAAATAATAAATATAAGAGTTGCATTTTGTGCTTTTATTTATTGCTAAATGATCACTTTATAGTTTAGCCACTGCCAAAACTATTAAAAAAAAGAAAAATTCTTTTAGTAGTTCTTGAGAAAAAACAAATTAATCTCAGTTGTGTTTTACATGAGAATTTTTTTTTTTCAAAATTCTGTAATTGTTGTATATTTAATTTTTGGCAAAACAATTTAGCTACTGCTGAAAGTATTTCAAACAAAAACATTGAAACAATTTTAGTAGCTCATCTATTGGCTTCTCAGCAAACTAACAAAACTGCTCATATCTAATTAATATTTGTTAGAACCGTATGCTTTTTATAATTTTTTTTTAAATCTTCGTTATGCCTATTTTACTTTGAGCACTTCATTGTCATCTAAGTGTTGTATTTACTAAGACTTTAAAAAAGTGAGTACTGCTTTTTTCTTCACGATTTTTCATTAGTATAATAGTTTTAGGAGTTATTGCGTATGAAAATTATCAAGGAATTATTGTTCCAGTGCCCATTGCATACTGCAGTTTGCAGTACTATAACAACCAAATAAAAGTAGGAAAAACATAATCTAAGAGTTAGCATCACATATGTTAGATTAGATGTTACAGATATTGCAGTGTTCAGTCAGCCAGCACACCTGGTAAGGGTGTTTCCATAGCATCATCTTACAGCTTTCTACAATGTTTAATGAATAGTAACTCAATTACTGATATTAATGTGATTGGGAGACATCACCAGTAATCATGTTGCCATTCCTTTCACATTGTCAGGGTGTGGGGGTTGGATGATATTTTTTATGGCAACAACCCTTGCTGATATGCAGCTAAGGGCTATCTTGTTATCAAACCATCTAATTATCATACAGACTAAAATCATCCACTCTAAATTGGTTGCCAAAATGTGAAGCTGCTTCCCATACTATTAAAAGTACATACATATCTCTTATTTATCTATAATAATAAAGAAAGGAGTTTGTGAGTGAGTGAGTGTGTCGACGGCGTTCTGAAGAGACCACTGCACGTAGAGCTACAAAATTTGGGGAAAAGGTACGTCTATATATGAAATTTTGCACCTCGAAGCCCGATTTTCGATTTTTTGATTCGATTTTTTTTAATTTAATTTTTTATGCGATTTTTAGCGCTTTTTTATGTTTTGAGGCGATTTTTCCATATAAGTGAGAAGAATATGGTTTCTTTCTTTTAACCCAATATAGTAAACTTTGTTCTCTTTTCAAAAAAGTTTATTCGGAATTCGTGCAGAGATTTTTGAATTTTTAGCGAATTTTTTATGCAATTATTGAACAGCATTTAATACATTTCCATACCTATAAGGAGGTTGCCGTAGAGGGACATAGTTCTGTCCCCAAATGCAGCTAAGTTTGTCGTCAACTTGGTGGTATATCACCAAATTTGGCGACCAAAATGAGTCTCCAAAAGTGACGCCAACTTGGCGATATCTCTAATATTTCGCCAAATTCCCATAGACTTCCATTGTAAACCAATATGGATTACTTGCTTACAGAAAATCAACAAATTGAAATATTTTAATGCAACAAAAACTAATATTAACTTAAGGGATTATGTTAATTATATTTAAGGGAATCCAAGTAAATTAAATTGTGAATAAAAGTAACATGATACAATGCTTAGATTATTGTATTTTATTGATATTATCAACGAAAGGGTTGCCAGTGGTCATTTTGCCGAAAATTATAGTTGATAAATGAATTGAAATGGCTATATCCGTTATAAAATAATGTAAACAACTCGCAAATTAAAAGAAAATAACTGTTATTTGTTTAATTTAAAAAAAAAGAATCGAAAACCTTTTTAATGCGAGATAAAATTTATAAAATGAAAATATTTAATTTAAATATGAAAGGAATGTTTATAAAACTTAAAAAATAAATTAGTATGAAAGAAGCAATTGATACATTATTTGGCAATTTTTCGCTTCGCCAGGTTAATAAAAATGTGCCTGAAAAAACTTGAAGAAATAAAATTTAAGTAACAGTCTTTTAGTTCTCCTTTTTTTTTAATTCAATTTAATTATCATTTTTATGTAATTTTCCCATCGTATGTCTTATAGGAAAAAGGCTTTATTTGTGAGTTACATGCTATTTATTACCTTGGTCGCCAAACAATGCAATTTTAAGCCACAAAGGCAGAAGCGTGAAATAAACCAGGCGAAGGTCGCAATAATTTTTTTTAAGTATAGAAGAACATTTTGGAGTAAATCTTTATATTCAAATGTAAATTATATAAAAAGGATTTAAAATTATAACTATGTAGTCAAGTATTTAAATTTTAGTGTAAAAATGTGCCATATACACACATATTTTATAATCTTCGACAATCAAGCCACCATCAAATGACATATTTACTATATTATTGAAAGTTTTGTTGGCACAGATGTCATATACGCTCCATGGTACATAATGGGCTCCAAAATGGCATTATTTTGCCTGACATGGTAACTCGGCTATTGTTGTTTATTTATTAATAAATTGTTTATTTACTTTTATTTTCTTTTTTACAATTATATAAACTGTTTTGTTCTATAGATATTAATTAAACTTTTTATTATTTATTGCTATTTCCTTTTAAAACAACAGAAAATAATTTAAATATATATATGTAACTGGTATTCGAAAACGATGTTTTCACCAAATTGGCATGAAAAAAAATCGCGCCAAACCCGGTACGTATCTATGCCTAATAGTTATTTACATTATTGTGATTACTTAGTATCAGGCAACAGATTGAAGAGTATTTGGTATATTTTTAATATATGGGCTCTGATGAGTTAGAGAAAATGGCCTTGGCGAGTGAAGTGAATTTTATGTATATTTACTGGCAAACTATTTACTTTTCATGTACATATAAGCATTTTTTTTTCAATATTTATTTTATTTATTTATATAAAGAAGAGCTATTTATCTAATTTTAAATACGAACAGAAATAATTTGTGGTTCTACCTGATTATCTCATAGACCAAAAAAAATATCGCCAAACTATAAGATTAAATGCCAATAATGGGTGATCATAAATGTCAAATTTACTTGGCATTAAACACTTTACACGTGTTTGTTGCGTCATCAGGTGATTTTTAATTCGATATTTACGTTTGTTCGCGATCTGCTGCAATTTTTTGACATTCCATTTTTGACCTATAATACTAAAGTAATTTCTACCTTCATTTCAATAAAGTTTATTCAGATTTCGTATAACAATTTTCGAATTTTTCGGGTATTTTGTATGTGATTTTTAGTGTAGTTTAGTGATTTTCTACCATTTTTCCACATTAGTGAAAGACGTTGATAGCAGTTGAATCAACTTTCAATCTTCGAACACAATATATATATTTTCTCTTTTCGAAATTTGCGCAGCGATTTAAAATTTTTTCGTGATATTTTATTGTGATTTTCAGAGGTTTTTCGCAATTCGCGCTGTTTTTTTACGTACCCGGGCAAGTTAGCTAGTAGGCTGAATAATTCTAAAAACAGTCAAAAAAATAAAAATTGCTCTGGTACTTCCCATGTGGAAATTGAAGAGTTTATTAGATTTTTGAAAGCAAGCAATATATTTATGAGGCAGAGAAAAACATGCATCCATTGTCATGATTATTAATTGATAATCATTGATTGTTTTTACAATCTATATTTACTGTCTCTCCGATTGATTTGTGCTTGAAGATTGTCAAATGTGTCTCCCAAAATCAGAAGCATAGATTTATTTTAATTTATTGTAATTATATTATTATTATTTTTTTTTTTTTGTATTTGAGGACCTCAGAAGTCAAGGGTTACAAAATGGAACAAACTGAGCTAAGTGCACAGACTATCTGGAAATAAGGCTATTTGTTTGGAGGTAAGGAAATATAAGGGATTTTCTAATTATGTGCTTCGTTCTAGAGGTCAACTACTGAAGCTCTTTAAACTACTTAACTACGTAACCTCTTTAGTCTCTACTTAAATTTAAAAAAATGTTGTACTCCACTTTTCTTTCACAGTTATTGAAATAAGAGTTCAAACACCGCTATGAAATAAGCAACAGTTTCATATTTTAATTCAGTCAATTACTATTGATATTCAACTTTGAACTAAATTTACTCCAAATCTAAATTTTGTCACTTATATCCCTTACCTTCTGTGGTCCTCATTTATAAAATACTCATAATATAATCACAGTTTTTGTTTAAATGTGTTGCACAAAATGAGAAGTCTAGATTTATTTTGATTTTAATTATTATAATATATGTATTTTTAATGTAAATAAAAAGTGCTCACAACACCATCATAGTTTGCGCATATGATTTAGTTCATTTTTCGCATGTTAACATATGTAAAAATATTGATGGTGTTATGAGTCCTTCATTATCAAAAATAAATCAAATTAATTTAACTGAAATACATTACAATTTGCTAAATAAGCCTATGTTTCTGATCAATATAACCCATTTAAACAATCTGAAATAAAAATCAGTAAGAGAGGCAAAAAATATAGTGGATCCTAAATTATATTAAAACTATAAAAATATCTTAGAAAAAAAAAAAGTTTTTTTTACCCTATGGAGAAGAAAGTAGGGAGGGGAATCAATGACCTGTGATGGTGGATGCATGTTTTGTTCTGCCTTATAGAGTCATAAATTATTTGTTTTAAAAATCTACCTCTTAATATTTCCAAAAATTTAAAAAGAATTCATATTTAATTACAACCAACCTTTTCCAAAATATGATATTTTGTCAAGTTTTTAAGTTGTAGATACACAGGTTTTTTATTTAATAATTATTAAGAAAATGATGAGTGCAGTATTTTGTAAAACTGAAATGTTGACTTAAAAAAAAATTCTTAGTGTTCACTAAAATATCAGGTGTTTTAGTAAATACAAGATTCAAGATTATACCTTATGTATATGAGTTTTATAAGGGGAAAAAAATTATATAAAATATTTCAAAAGCCGATGAGTAGTAGCAGCAAGCACTGATTTTAGTCTCACAATAGGGTCAAAGATATGCTTTTTTCTAAGATATTTTGATTGTTTTAATATAATTTACAATCTACAGTGCATCTCATAAATATAAAGACACAGATGTTTTTGAAATTACATTTTATTAATTCAGTATAAAAAATGAAATTTTATACCTCATGTTAGGAACAATGAAATGAATCTGTTATCGGGGTTTAAATTTAAATAAAATAATTTCGACTCGAAAAAAAAAAAAAAAAAAAGAAATATGCTGTCTCATAAATATAAAGACAAATTTGAAACTGCTTCATATGCAAATTTTTTTCGAATGCGCACATACAGAAATAATGCGCATGTGCAGAAATATGCTTTAAGGCAGGTCACACACTGAGACAACAGGAGCAAACTGAAGTGTGACACAGGAGAAAAAACAGGTCAAAAAAAGGAGAAAGCCATTTTAAACCTGTATTTCTCCGAAATTGTGCAACATGTTGCATGTGTCGCCTCAGTGTGCGACCTGCCTTTGTTACCCAAACCAGCAAAGTTGTTTGACTTGTTTCAATTGCAAAAATATGTGGAGTTTTATCAAATATTTAAAAAAAAAAAAAAAAAAAAAAAAAAAAAAAAAACTGGGAGAAGCAGAGTTGCAGTTTATAAAGTTTTATCAAAAACTTACTATCTAAATTCGAGAAAACGATCTGGCAGACCGAGAAAAACTTAATCGCAAAATCATACGACTTGTTTCATCACAGAAAATGTCACTCCGGCAGGTTTTTCAACGAGTTGATGGTATGGTCTCAAAAGTCACAATACATCGTCATATAAAAGAAAGCAAAATTATTGCACACCGTCATATGTGTAGATTTCTTTTACTGAAAAAAGAACACAAAGAACGGAGGCTAATCTGGGCTAAAGATCATATGCATTAGAAGGAGGAATAGATGCGTCATTTTTTCAGATGAAAAGAGATTTAACTTGGATGGTCCAGATGGTTGGAATTCCTACTGGCACGATTTAAAACGTGAACCTTGAACCCTCTTCAATAGGCAGAAAGGGAAAGATTCTGTGATGGTTTGGGGTGCCATCTCTTTTAATGGAACTACGGATATTGCTTTTCTGGAAGGTAAACAGGCAGCTAAAGAGTATATAGAAGTACTCAATAGCTAATTGCTGAAACTGTTGGTGATTGGAACTATTTGTACCAACAGGCTAATGCACCGATTCACACATCAAGACTCACAAAATAATGTTTGCTGATAACGCTGTTCATAGCACGGCCTGCACGTAGCCCTGATTTAAATCCAGTTTGAGAATCTTTGGGGCATTCTCGTTCGCAGTGTATATGCATCTGGAAGACAGTTTTCAAATGTCTTTGAGTTGAAGAAAGAAATCCAACGAAGTTGGTTTGATATAAAGCCAGAGTACTTACACAACTTAATATACAGCATGCCAGCTAGAATATTTGCTACTATTAATAAAAATGGATCTTTTATTGGACGATAATTCAAAAGTATGTAAAATATCTTTATATTTATGAGACAGCAAATTTGTTACAATTTATCAATTTGTGAGTTGAAATTATTTAATTCTAACTTAATTTACTGTAAATTGTTTTTTGGTACATGCTTTTTGTTATATACCGGGCATGAAAGAGTTCCTCCTAAAGGAGGAATTCCACTTTTTTTAGTACAATTATGGGCATTTTCTGGATTGATGCAAAAATGGAAAGAAAATTTTGAAAACATATGGGAGTGGGGTTCAGGTAAATTTAATCTTCAGGCATTTTGTCTACTTAAACCCTTAGAATTTCAGTACTGCTGTGTAGAAGAGCTAATAAATAAAAGGTCAGCTTATGCTATGACCATCTGAAAACTATCTAAATGAAGTTGATTGAGGTGCTGTTCTAGAATTAAGTTTTTTTAGACTTTAAAGGGGAAAAAATGTTTCCATAAGTTTCTTTTTGGAATAGAATATTTTATCCCATTTGTACAATTTTTTTTGGGTAGTTTCAGGGATGTATTTCAGGAACAATGATTACTTCAATGTGTAAATATTTATCATGGAAATTTTTTTCTCCCTTAGGAAAGAGAGAGAAAACCTTAAGGAACCAAACCACTCAGAATATATGTTTTGAAAAATTAATCACTGCACTTATCATAAATTCATCAGATACATATTTGGATTTACACTTTTAGAAATCTGCTCTCCATTCTCTTTTTTGATTCAATGAACCTATGCATTTATTGTTAGTTTATTTATTTAATTTTAAGTACAGTAGAGAGCCGATTATCCGAACAAGTCGGGACTGACCCTAGTTCGGATAAATGGACAGACAATTTAAGGGACTTCCCTGACTATACTAAAACCTTTACATGTTACCCAGGCTTAGGACTGGCAGCCCCAGTTAGTGCTAGCGTGTTTAAAAACTGTTTTTTTCTATCATTTAAAATTTTCTTTTTTTCTGAACTCCAGAGATTATAATTTATGCAAAAAAGCTTTCGATTGTTGCTTTCTTCAAAGACTTTATTTCCAATGCTGCCATATCTTGAGAATTCTTCTTAAATACGTTATTTAAATAGGATAAGCGTTCTTCTGCCGTTCGAGCCATTTCATAGCTGTTTCCAAACTTTCAATCTTAAATCTCATCCACAATCTCATCATCCTTCAAAAAAAATTAGGAGAATATAATAAATGGATGTTATTCGGATAAATGGAAGTTCGGCAAAAGAATTTTTTGAGAGAAATAGGCTGTTCGGATAATTGGAAATTCGGTTAGTTGGAGTCAGGATAATCGGCGCTCTACTGTATCTTCTAAGTTACAAAAAAGAAAATAACAGTCATACGTACAGTTATATTTCATATTACAAAAATTTGCTGCTGTTGTATAGATTGAAAAAATTTTCCTCCTTTTTTTCTATTCCTTGCTTTCATGCCTGTATATACATAAACATATTTTTGCGTACTGAATTATTAAAATATTTCGAAAATATCAGTATCTTTATATTTATGAGATGCACTGTATATTTACTGTCTCTGATTGATCTTTGTTTGAAGATTGTGTAAATATGTCGCACAAAATCAGAAGCATAGATTTCTTTAGATAATTTTAATGATATTTTAATTACACAAATTTCATTAAAATTTTTTTTAGATGTATAAAATCCTTATAACACCAACACAGTTATTACTATGTTTTGTTTTATTTTTACATGTTAACATATGTAAAAGCTAGTGTGGTGCTATGAGCACTTCATTATCGAAAAGAAATGAAACTGATTTAATTGAAATACATTACAATTTGCTAAATAAGCCTGTGTATATCACACTTAAACAACCTTCAAATAAAAAATCGTTAAGGTAGGCAGAAAATATAGTAGTCCTTAAATTATACTAAAACAAAATATCTTAGAAATATATATATATATATATATTTGCCCTATTGTGGGAGTGGGGGGAGAATCAACGTTTATCTATTCATATAATTTGGAATTAAAGTGCTATTGTCTTAATCTATAAATTCATAACTCGGTCTTTAAAGGTCATCATTAAAGTAATTGTAATTAATGCTTTAAAATATATCATTAAAATGGACGAAACATAGAATGTGCAAAAAAAGAAGAAATAGGCTTTTAAATAGAAATTTTTTTTCTACAAGATAAGTCTTAGAATTGCAGAGTATTTTAACATTGTACTGGAAAATACATGGCTTACTGTAGATATTCTTTTAAAATGTATTTCAATGAAATATTTCTATGCTAAAAATAAAAAGTGCTACCGATGACATATTAAATATACCATGCATTTCTAATTTTCTCGGCTTATACTGAAAAAGGTATTGTATGCAAAAACATGAAAACTGGTAATATTATGTAGAAGTGTATCATAAATATGCTGAGATAAACAGCTTTTAAATTTGATAATTATTTTAAGGGGTCTTCAGTTTTGAAATCGGTCAAGAATGTTCAGACACATAAGTTTTATGGGATAAAGAAAAGATTCTGGTGTGCTGTGCCCAATCACTTTTTAATTTTTCTTCTGATTTTTAATTTTTTTTTTTTCAAAAGCAGAAAAGGATGCATTTTGACTACACATTATTTCATTTGCTATAAAGGTTCAAACAGTCAGAACACACGGACTGTGGTGTGTTTGTCGTGGCCCATGCAGTGCTTTTGATCTGTTATGACATTCATCGGATGTCTAGAAGTCAGAGGTTACTGGTGAACGTCGTTTACATGTTCATCTCCGCCTCTTTTCTTGATGACCAAAAAACTCTTGAAAAGAAAGGCCGTTGATATATTTCTGACTTTCGTATAACAGGTTGGGAAAAAAGCAAATAAACGCTGCTTTAGTGTACATCTATTTGCATATTATTTTCTTTAAATTACACATTTTCTTTTCAGAGCTTTACCCTCTGATCTAAGAAAGTTTTGAATCATATATATTATTTTGGTTGTCAACACCCCTTTTTGTATGCATTTACAAAATGCACAATAATGAATAAGGTATCATTCGAAAGGCTCTTGAACCAGCTTCTGACATAGTACATTCACATTTCATTGAAACATGTTTTTTGATTAAAAGATGCAGTTAATTAAAAATTAAATTAGCATTCTTTCCACAAATGAAATGAAAGGTTTTTCTCAAATCAATGTTGCCACAAAATTAAAATATTGCATTATGTCATGATAAAAGAAGTACAAAAAAGATAGTGTGGATGTCTCTGAAAAGGTTGATTTTATATTTACGATTAAAAAGCAAAATTGAAATGTTTAGACGAAAAAGATACCATTGATCAATGGAAGGTATTTCACATGTAGCTTAAAAAGTATATTTTGTTATATTAGATAAAGTTATATTCTATGTGTATATTCAATTTATTTTTCTTTGTCCCATGTTTTTTCCTGAGCAGATGGTGTCATCCTTTAGTGTTGTAGTTAAAATACGATTGTTAATATTTTTTTCTTGCAAGTGCTTTTATCTATCTTATATCAGTTTTTACTGGCGGTTTGATAGGATAAATTTGATGATAGTTTGGCATGACGAATGTTGGTTGGAGATATTTTTATAGAACTTTAAACATGCATTTAAAATATATTAGATATTGCTAAAAAATATCAGACTGCAGTGTGAAATCTTCACACAGGTCTACTAACAGACCTATAACAATAGACCTATAACAATTCTTACTATAGGCCTTAATGCGAAAGAAGATTGTAATTTGTAGGAGTTAAAGAAATGGTGCTGGCTGGGTTTGGAACCATGCACCTACTGTATAGAAGACGAGCGTCATAGTACAGAGCAAAAGACTAACTGTATTTTTCCATCCCAGTAGTGACTTATATATTGATAGTTGAAGATGTTGCGAGAGATGACATTGCTACACACTTCATCCCCAGTGAAAGTACTTTATTTAGACATTGGCTTGCACTCTTTAACTATTTGCTGTGAGGCTTTGCCTATTGGGGTGAATTAGTTGTGGTGCTGACATCTGTTTTGAAGATTGTGTGTTTCTTTTCTGGTTTACCAATGTAGGAGTCAAAGAAATGGTACCGTCTTGGTATGAACCAGGGTCCTGCTGGATAGAACACAAACGCCATAGCACGGTGCTGAAGACTAGCTGTACCAGTGACTCCTCATATATTATTTGTTGAAGTTGCGAGAGATGACGTCGCTACATAATTCATACGCCTAAGTGCCTAAATCCTAAAGCAACTGTGTGTTAGATGTTATTTATAACGGCCGATTTTCTGCACGAGGGATATAAGCCCGTGGAGTTCTTTCTAAGGGAACCTAAGTAGTCATTCAAGGTTCGAAGAAAACGACGGAAAACTCCGAATGATTAGGCCGACAGGCACGAATGGACTCGAACCCAGCACCTCCCGGCCACTGGTGGGGGTCTTAAAGCATCTGTAGTAAAATGTTTACAAAAAAAGTACTTCTGTCAACAATAGCAACTTAAAGTATAAATGCGTTCTTCCCTTTTTTTTTCCTTTTCACTTTTGATTAAAATCTTCAATATCTAGAATATTTTGCATCTAACCGAACTCATCAGAAAAAAAGAAAAATTTGTAAAGGTGATTTTTATTTATTTTTGTACATTTGATGAATATCTATTATTGATATAATATCTTTGATCTTTTGTCAAGTTTTATTTTTACCTTTTTTTGTTGGTTTTTATGAGATTGCTAAAGAAACTACTTTAACTATTTACGTAAGCAAATTGTCAAAGTAAAGCTAATTATCACTTCCATATAATGTCATTTACTTATAGTTAACAAATGCACAATAATTTTAGTTACCAAGTTTAGGAGATTACTGTTATTTTTTGCTCGTGATTAACAATAGTTCTTATATCACAAATGTTTTAATGATATTCTGGTAGTATAAATTAAAATGTAATAAGTGTGAATCGATATGCAACTAATTTAATGCGTAATTAATTGGAAGTATTTCGAAAGTAAAATAACAGATGGCAGCACCAAACTTTTTTGTCTTTTAGCAGCGCAACAATTTAGTTGATGTTTTTATTGATAAATTGCTGTAGATTTTTCGTACTTATCCATTTATTACACTCTCATAGCAAAAATTAAAGTAGTGATTACATATGTACAATAAATTACATCAATTTTATCTTTGTGCGTCGGAAATGTAATTGCCTTCATTAAGCTGAACATAGAAGCTGAATGTATGTAATCAGCTTGCTTTTTAACTTTGTTTTTGAAAGAAACGAGTCTACCATTTTACTCCTATTGAATTCTCCCTTTTTCTATTCTTTTTTTACGAAATAAATTAAATTTTGATTTTTGATTAACTATATAAATAATTATATGGTCAGTACTCTTGCGAAAGATAAATGTAGAATAAATTATCGAAAAATTTCGCGATTTTGCATTTCTTAAGATATATATATATATATATATATATATATATATATATATATATATATATATATATATATTTACCAGACTTCTATTAAAACTGAATAGTTTATTTTTATATTATCCACTTATTGTATAAACTTTTTTTTTTTTTTTTACATAAATTCCTGTTTATACTTTAACCAAATTTCTCTTTTCCGTTTTCATTGACGAATAACAGATGGCAGCACTAAAATATTCTTTTTGCGTTTTTCAGTAGTGCAGTACTGCAATAAATTATTTATTGATAAATCGATGTATTAACAAAAATTTTGTATTTATTGCTCTCTTATAGAAAAAATAGCTGTTTTATTAAATATTTCTGTTAATTTTTTGCTTCGTGTGCCGGAAATGTGTTCTTGCTAATTAATTCTTTGACGGTCAGTGCCATATTATTTATAACTGTTAATTCCTAAATGCTACAGACCCACCGGAATTTCGGAATAATTTTTTTTCTCTTATAATATACGCGAAAACAAGCTTTTACTTAATTTCAAATAAATTTGTTCATAAACTGGTGTCATTCAATCATTTCAACATTTTCGCACCATAGTTACTTTGCTCTTTAACACTTTCCGGCACTAGTAATTCTGTTTGTAAAATAATGAAATGATGGACTGACACCAGAATTTGCAAACAAATTTATTAGAAAATAAAAACTTGCTTATTTCCCCTTACTTTATAGAAGAAAAATTTCAATTAAATATTCTTGGTGCCAGTACTCTTAAAATTAGGTGTCCTTTTTTGTGGACACTGCCCGCTAAAGGGTTAAAGCATTAAACTCAACATGTTAGCTAAATGTTTGCAACCAGCTTACTTTTCAACTATGTTTTTCAGGAAAATGACTGTTAATTTTACAATTAAGAATTATTAAATGTTCAAAATTCAGTTTTGTTTTCTTCACAAGGGAGAATTAAAACAGGTATATTTCTTTTTTCTTCTGGGTGAGTCTGCCCCCTGAACCCCACACTTAATATAAATTTGAGACACCTAAACATTAAAAAAAAAAAAAAAAAAAAGCAATTTAACAAATTACAACGACCATTTGGAAAATGATTTTTTCAAAGACTAAAATTTTTAAGACATAAAAAATAGCACGGAGTTGATCATACATTACGTACGCCATGGATTACATTTTTCGGTACTGTAAATTTTTAAACTTCTACGGAGCTGGTCATACATTACGTACGCCATGGATTAAACATTAATATTCCTGGACCAATTTTAAATGAAATTTCATTTTTAAACTTCTAAACATCTCACAATAATCCTTTTTATATCGTCGTATAGAGAAAATAAACGGTGAAGTGTGAGTATTACTCGCGTACAGAGGGTTCCGTACAATAAATATATGAATTAGTAATTGTATTATTAAAAAACCCGTTGTTAAAAGAATACTAACACTTTGTAAAAAACTATGAAAAGTAGGGTTGGGTATAACAGTATATACCAGAAAAATGCAAATGGATATACCATGAAAGTTCAAAGAGTAATGGAACCTAAAAAATATCAGATACAGCCATTCTGTATAACTCATTTTTACTTTCATCTATCTTTACAAGAAGAAAGTGTTGGATTCGTGAATATTTTCTAATTTCGGTTTTCGACGGAGTTATACCTTTTAGGGTACAGAAGTATTGAAAAACATGTTTTTACAAAATGTCTGTCTGTGAGTCTGTCTATCTGTGTGTGACACAAATTTTGTGGGCGCTCTATCTTAAGAACTATTGAACGGAATTTAATAAAACTTTAGATTCAGTTAGTCCCTGATATAGATTGGTGTTCATTACTTTTTGGTGTAAATCGCCTTGCAGGTGGCGCTACTATGCTGCAATTTTCCCGATTTCCGCAATAGCTGTATCTCAAGAACTAATGCATGAATTTTCATCAAACTTTAGATTCAGTTAGTCCCTGATATAAACTGATTCTGATAAGTTTTCGGTGTAAAATTGCCCAAAAGGTTCCACTGCAACTCAGAACTTTTCACGATTTCCGTAATAGCTTTATCTCAAAAACTAATGCACGAATTTTCACCAAACTTCAAATTCAATTAGAAGTTCACGAAAGTTGCCCCTGATTAGATTTTGGTATAAATCGCCTAACTGGTGGCGCTGCTGTGCTGCATTTATCAGGAAGTATTGACATGCTTGAGATAGAAGAAAGTTTTTGGATTGACACATCCGACTAGTTTAATATTATCTTAATCCTTTTATAACGAACTTAATTCGGTACTGACAATAAAAGAAATGCATGTTTAAACTTCATTTGGTATTTCATAAAACTAAATTCAGCATAGTAATAACCTTTCTTTCTACAGTGCAGCTAAAACAAAACATTCATTCAAAGTTTACATTTGGCATTGAGCTAAGCGCGCTTCGAAAGGGGGCCACAAATTTGCAACGCCTGCCTTGGTCCTTGCCGCGTTTTCCAGATAGGTTTTTAATTAACTTTTAAAGCCACTCGAGGCGGATTGAAAGAGCCATTCAATGCAAATTTTCGCGAATCCCATAGTATTTATGTAATTCATTCTAGTTAAAGGGTCTCAGAGATCTCAAAAATTGGAAAAAATGAAAAAAAAGAGACCATTTTCAACATTTATTATCTTAAAATGTATATGATTTTAAAACACAATTTTTGTCGAGATTAAAGATATAAATATGTTCTTTCATTTTATGTATTAAAAAAATTGCAAGATGAAGAATTAGCATTTACAGGGTGCTCCAAATAGTCTCAATTCAGACATTTGATAAGCAGAATATTGGTATAACAGCTTACGTGCGCGATTAGAAAATAAATATTGTAACTAGAATAAAAATTTTGATGCCTACTTATACTTCAGATTAAAATAATTACCCTGAACCTAAATAAATTTGTATTTAAAGCATTTTTATATTTTTAATACAAAGTTGTATTTAGCTAATAGAAAAATTTGAAAATTTTAACAGCATAATCACTTAAAAAAATATTTTTTTGAACAATAAAAAGGAAATTTTAGGTTCAGTTTATACAGATTAACATAAAACGTATGTTTTGAAAATTTCATGAAAAAAATATTCAAATGTTTTTGAGATATCGTGTGCGTTATGCCCAAAAAAGTCAATTGGAGAAAAATGACTTAAAAGTTTTGAAAATGCCGTTTAAGCTATTGAGCCGGTATAATTCTAAAAGCCATAACTTCTGTTCTAATGAGAATTTGAAAGAAAGAATTATATTAAAATGTTCAGAAAAAAAAGGAAGATTAACCCTCTGACTGTCTTGGAAAAGGGCAAAATTGTAATGTTGTTTTCTCTGTATTTTGTTTTAAATGCTAAAAAAAAAAAATAATTCTTTGAACATTTTATAAAAAAAAAATAAAACTTAATAACGAATATCAACGCAATCCTTGGAAGTATTAATCATTGTCACAATGTATTAAAAATACATTAAATCAATAGAATTATATTACTTCAAATATTGCTTGTATTGCAGTGAAACCTGGAGCTTAGTGAACGTATTAACACGGGCTTGTCAGTGAGGGGTTTTAACATCTAAAAAAATTAAAATTAATTTTTTTTTAAGCTTTAAGAATCCTGAGACCCCTTGAATTAGTCTGTTTATAGCAATTTGACGTTTATTGCTTTTATACCTGTTATCGGCCATTGCAGTACTCATATATAATATTCAAAGTTTGCCTCTGACAATATGTATGTCCAAATCGTCCATATCTTTAAGGGTTCATATCTCGGCTAATTACTGACGATTTTTTTCGAAGATCATGATCAACAATGCTTTTATACTTCTGCTACGATAGGTATCTCCAGCGCTGATCAACACTTTTGCTGAATGCCCGTAAATCGAAATTTGTATGTAACGGAAAAATGCGCTTTTCTCAAAAACTATGTGACCTAAGGTAATCGCTATAATTTTACTGCAAGGTTTAAATTAATGTCTACTCCATCTAATTTTTTCATAATTTTAGTTTCAGTAGATTCGGAATTAGATGGAGGGGGGGGGGGGGACATATTTTTGCGCTACATTTTCGACTATATCTTTGAAAATGTAATACCTAAAATTAAAAGAAATGCATTTTTGAATTCAGCGTTACGAAAGCTTTCACACGATATACCAAGAAAATATTTTTTTTTTCAAGCAACTGAATTTGCCCCTATACATTTTTACTAAATATGTTTATAAATCTTTAATAATCTGAAAATATGTGGGTCAACAGTCTTTATTACTTCCCCGAATTTAAACTTTCCACGTTCCATAGTTTACGAGTAAAGTGGCTGTGACAGACGGACATACACAAGTGTGATCTTATAATGGTTCCGTTTTTACTTTTTAAGTACGGAATCCTAAAAATGCACTTTTACTTGCAATTTGTTTGAAAGCTGTATCTCAATTTGTTTCTGAGTTATAAATTTTTTTTTGTAGTTTTTATTACTTTTTTGTCATAGTGGCAACAGAAGTATCCATCTGTGTTGAAAGTAAAGGGAAAATACAGATTACTGTATAGACCAATCAGAAAACGAATAAAATGCGGATTCAACTAATAAAAAGCTTCAGATATGTTTTTAATTTCCTACCTTGACCGAGGACAATAACCATTTTTCCAAATGGTTAAAAAAATACAGATTACTGTATAGACCAATCAGAAAACGAATAAACTGCGGATTCAACTAATAAAAAGCTTCAGATATGTTTTTGATTTCCTACCTTGACCGAGGACAATAACCATTTTTCCATGTTTTTGATTTCCTACCTTGACCGAGGACAGTAACCATTTTTCCAAATGGTTAAAAAATAAAAATTTACTTTCAAGGGGAAGAGTTTCCCTGATGAAGAACTGTTTGTTTCTTTTCTCTTAGTCACTTTTTCTTTCTCTTAGTTTCCATAATAAGACAACAGATGACAGCACTAAAAATATTTTCATTGTCTTTTAGTAGCATATACTAGCTGGTGTAGCAAAGCAACCCGATGTGTTACAACTGTATGGCATGAGATCTTTTGGGAAAAAAAAGAAATTTTATCTTTGTTCTTCCTCTTTGAAAATATTCATAATATTTAATTTTATTGAAAATCTTGTTATAAGCAAGAGATCATGTTTACAATGTAAAAGAACTGAAAATTGCATTTTTCAGGATATGTGATTTTGATGAAATTATAGTAGAATGCCAGTATAAGTATAGTGAGGATGTCATTAGATCGAGCTCCTCACTACGGATATTCAATCCGTTTTAATCTCGTTTAATTATAAATCTATCATAATGATAGCAGTGCGTACTTCAGACTTAATAATAAACTTGCTAATTTACACACTCATTTAATTAGAAATTACAAATAAAAAAATAAGTTAACAGATAAGAATTTCTCCATGTGCCATGCACATTGTATAAGCGGTGGAGTCAATCGTTTTTTTGCGCGTGCAACAACAGCGACGATCAGTTCACAACTGCCTCTCTTCTCTTCTGTTCCAAAAGGTCTTTTCAAAGTAGCGTATGTGGCGCCATCTGTCGCCTACTTGTTAATTAAAAATGTTTATTATTGTAGAACGGTGGAAGTCACCTCAGCACCCCCTTCCTAGTGCAAACGATATGTCAATGTTCTACTAAACGATCTGGAAATCGGACAGTTCGGCCAGATCGTGTGGTACGAGACGGTTCCGAGTCACAAGTTGAAGCCCCTGTCTCAGAGGTTGAGGGTTCAGGGATGGAGGCTGTTGATTCAGGGGTAGGTGCGTCGTTCACTAAGAAGGCCGGCTTCAGTCTATCCAGTGAAATGTTGACAATTTTACCTTTTATGGCTATTTTAAAAAGTTTATCACCTCGCTGGATGACCTCAAAAGGTCCATCATAAGGTAGTTGGAGGGATTGTTGCATACCGGCGTGGCGCACAAATACATGGGTACACGTGTTGAGGTCCTGTGATACAAAAGGTTTTATGCGATGATGGGACTTTGTTGGCAGTGGTTTGAAATCCTGGAAAATGTTCCTTAATCGCTGGACCAATTCTTCAGGGCTTTTAATAAGGGAATTGTCGTCAAAAAAATCCCCAGGCAGTCGGAGTGCAGACCCAAAAACAAGTTCTGCTGGTGAAACTTTTAGGTCTGTTTTCAGTGCAGCACGAAACCCAAGTAACACTGTTGGCAGTACCTCGGTCCATTTTTCAGTTCGTCTAGCTTTTAATGCACATTTTAGGGGCCTGTGCCAATTTTCAATAATCCCATTACTCTGTGGGTGGTATGGGGATGATCGGTACTTTTTAGCACCTAGCAGTTGAGCTAATTGTTTAAAAAGTTCAGACTCAAACTGTCGGCCTTGATCAGTGGTGATCTTTTCAGGACAACCAAAACGAGCAATCCATTCGGAGAGAAGTGCAAATGAAACTGATTGTGCCGTTATGTCACTTAGTGGATATGCCTCTGGCCAGCGTGTTGCTCTATCAATTACAGTTAAACAATACCTTTTACCATTTGATTCTGGTAAAGGCCCAATTATATCTAAATGTATGTGTGAAAATCTATCTGTTGGAAGGTCAAATTTTCCCAACTCAGTTTTCGTGTGCCTAGTGATTTTGGAGCGTTGACAATCCAAACATTCACGAGCCCAAGTTCGGCAATCTTTAGCTAGGGAAGGCCAAATAAATCTTTGTCGCAATAGATTTACACTACTTTTAGTTCCAGGATGGGAAAGTGCATGTAAATTCCAAAATGCCTGTTTTCTAAAGTTAGGGGTTAAATATGGGCGTGCTTTGCCTCTAGAAATGTCACAATAAATTTCTGTTGTAGAATTAGGAAGGGTGATTAATTTGAGTTCCAAACTGGATTGACCGCTTTGCATAAGGTCTTTAAGTTCTGCATCCTCTTTTTGCTCGATACTTAACTTGTTGTAATCTATAGGAGTAGGCATTTGTATTTCATTAATTCGAGATAGTGCGTCTGCTGCCGTGTTTTGGTTTCCATTTACAAATTGTATATCAGTGGTGAATTCTGATATAAATGATAACCACCGACTTTGTCGGTTAGTGTAATTATCAGTTCTTTTTTTAAATGCATAAACAATAGGTTTGTGATCAGTGTAGATGGTGCACTGACGGGCTTCCAAAAAGTGTCTAAAATGTTTAACCGATTCATAAATCGCTAACAACTCACGATCAAAACTAGAATATTTTAATTGTGTTTCATTTAGACGTCTGGAAAAAAATGAAAGTGGTTTTAGGCCCTTTTCTGTTTCTAAACTTAATGTAGAACCAATAGCAAAATCACTAGCATCCGAATGAAGCACTAATTGGCCATCGTTTGTAGGAAATGCAAGAGTTGCGTCAGTTAAGGCTTTTCTTGAAGCTTCAAAAGAATTTATAGCATTTTCAGACCAATCAATAGGGGTTGAATCTTTCTTTTTGGCTCCTCGCAACAAATCTGTTAAGGGTGCGAGAATAATTGCAGCATTGCGACAAAAACGTCTAAAATAATTGAATAATCCAATGTATTTGCGAAGTTCCAAAAGAGTTTCTGGTCGCGGATATTGCTTAATAATTTCAACTTTGGATTGAAGAGGCCGAATTCCGGTTGGAGAAATTTCATGCCCTAAGAATGATACATTAGTTTGTTTGAAAACACTTTTTGAAACATTTATGTTTAGTCCGTATTTAGAAAGTCTGCTCAGAACAGCTCGTATATGTTCTAGGTGTTCAGATTCGTTTTCCGAAAAAATTAAAATGTCATCTAAATAAGCGATAGCAAATGGAAGATCGTAAAGAACTTCGTTAATAAATCTTTGAAACGTGTTTGCTGCACATTTTAACCCAAAGTTTAAATACAGAAATTCAAAGCTTCCAAAAGGAGTTATTACTGCCGTTTTAGGGATATCTTTTTCATTTACAGGAATGTGAAAATAAGCGCGGACTATATCTAGTTTTGAAAAAATTTTCTTTCCATGGAGAATATTTGTAAGATCATGAATGTGAGGTATTGGGTAACGATCCGGAAGAGTTACTGAATTTAACCGTCGATAATCACCACAAACTCTGTAAGAACCATCCGGTTTTGGTACAGCATGAATAGGGGATGCCCATGGAGATTTTGAAGGGCGACATATACCCTCATCCATAAGATATTGGAATTCTTTTTTAACTTCCTTTAAAATTTTTGGATGTAAGCGGCGAGGTTTGGAATAAAGTGGAGGTCCCGTAGTTTCTATGTGATGAACTGTGTCATGGCATGTTGGTTTCTTAAAATTTGGAATGGGGTTTAAGAGGTCTGGGAATTCTTCAAATATAGTTTTAAAAGCCATGTCTTCAGAAATCAGTTTAATTTGGGACTGAGTTGTGCAAGTGAGTTCACCTTTAGTGGACAATCCAGTTATAGAATCAATTAATCGGAATTTGTGTAAATCTACAAGCAAAGCAAAATGTCTTAAAAGGTCGGCTCCAATTATAGGGCAAGAGACATTTGCAATAACGAATGACCACCTGAAATTCCTTCTCAAGCCAATATTTAGGTCCATGAGTTTGTTTCCATAAACAGGAATTTTGGAATTATTTGCAGCGTAAAGATAATTAGAAGGGTTTTGTTTACTTAACTGCTTTGAGGCGGGGATACAAGAAATATCACTACCGCTGTCAATTAGAAATTTTAAACCAGAGTTTTTATCAAAAACATGTAATCTACATTGTTCTAATGCTGCTACGCCAAGGGTATTTTCGCTTGTTGACCTAGCAGCGGCCACTAGTTTTTTTGAATTTCGTTAAAAGTACAAGGTTCGCGGCACTTTTTTGCTTCACTACCAAATTTATGATGATAATAACATAAACCAGAGGATGAATCAGATGAATCTTGTTTACGATCGGCACTCCTGAACCGTCTATTTTGACTATAGTGCCTTTCTCTGTAATGCGGCCGCCCGCGAGACATCGATCGCCTAAACACATTTTTGGATAATTCTGAAATTTGGAGTGTTAATTGGTCGAACTGCGTTTGTAATTTTGAGACTGCGTTTTGTTCGCTTTGCGAAGTTTCAACGGGTTTAGAAACGGCATACACAGCAGATTCCGATTTAATTTCATTTATTTTGTCAGCTAAGATTGCTAGTTCCTGTAAAGCAGCGCTTGAAACTGACAAAATCGCTTGTGTATGTGTCGGCAAACGCTCTAGCCAAATTGTTTTTAGAAAGTCTTCGGAAACTGAATTTTGCGCTAATTCTTTCATTTGCCGCAGCAAAACAGAAGGCTTTTTATCACCTAACACTAATTCGGAAAGTAATTTACGAATTTGCTGAGACTGCGAATCAGAAAATTCTTTAATTAGTCTATCTTTTAAAGCAGTATATTTATCATCCTGAGGCGGATTTAGAATTAAATCTGTTACTGCACTTAAAGTATCAGTATCGATAGCAGATAATAAATAATTATATTTTGTAACGTCGTTTGTTACTTGCGCGACGGCAAAATTTGCTTCGACTTGTACAAACCATACCGAAATATTACTTTTCCATAAGGGAGGAATTTTAACAGCTACCCTAGCAAGATTTTCTGGCGGAGCAGCAATACTATCATCAGGCATTGTGAAAGTGTAATTGGGCAATAAATGATAGATAGAGCACTAATTAAATAAATACACAATTTAGCAATAATATTTTGAACATTAAGGACGTTGGGCTCGAAAAATTTTAACTATATAAAATCATTAATAAAGTAAATAAGTTGGCCAGAGAATACCACATATTAACACAGAAAATGGCACATACCGTTGATTTTTGCAGCTTTGCACACCTGGTAAACTTCCATCATAAGCGATCAGAAGGGCTTGTTTTAGTCCAGTCACCAGTTGAGGATGTCATTAGATCGAGCTCCTCACTACGGATATTCAATCCGTTTTAATCTCGTTTAATTATAAATCTATCATAATGATAGCAGTGCGTACTTCAGACTTAATAATAAACTTGCTAATTTACACACTCATTTAATTAGAAATTACAAATAAAAAAATAAGTTAACAGATAAGAATTTCTCCATGTGCCATGCACATTGTATAAGCGGTGGAGTCAATCGTTTTTTTGCGCGTGCAACAACAGCGACGATCAGTTCACAACTGCCTCTCTTCTCTTCTGTTCCAAAAGGTCTTTTCAAAGTAGCGTATGTGGCGCCATCTGTCGCCTACTTGTTAATTAAAAATGTTTATTATTGTAGAACGGTGGAAGTCACCTCATATAGTAAGGTAAAGTATCCAGTAGTTGACACCTTAAGGAATTTTTCGGCGTTCGTCGCCTTTGGTTCGTGCAGTTTTCAATTAAGGGAAACAGTTTGATCATTACTAGGGGGTCTGAACATTTTTCCACAAAATCATAACGTTTAATGTCCCGAAATGAATACATTTTGTAATACTAGGGGATATGAAAACATGATTTTTGCCCAGAAGTTGACACCATCGTGAACGTGCGAATTTAGTAGTTGACATCATCGTTAACTAGTAATTGACACTGACTGCGGCGGGGCCTAAATTAATAATAATAAATACACTTTATTATTATATTACTATATTAATTGCCTCATATGAAGACATAATGATAAGAACCGTTAATTAGCAAAATTTTTAAAAGAAATCAGAAGTTTTAATGAAAGATCAGAAGTTTAATCAGAAGTTTTAATGAAAATAAAAAAGTCCCATAGATCTGAAATTATAACATAAAACCACTTACTTAATTAATCTCAAATAACAAAAATGAAAGATCGAGTGCAAAATCAAGCACTAACGGCCGATATTTTACCTTTTCATTGGGGTTTTTCAACCTCAACTTTGTATTTCAGAGTTATTCTAGGCACGTTAAATTTTTTAGCCGCTGTTTTGTACCCAGCTTTGTTCACTTTAACGTATTCTACGGCAGCTCTCATGCTCTCTTCCGTGTAATTCCTAAAATTTCCCTTCGTAGGTGGCATCTAAAAAAATAAATAATTAATTTTAGTAGTTGACACTCCCTAATTTCAATAATTGACACCCCGTGTCATCTATTGGTTTAAATTAATTTTTAGTTTTTCAAAGGTCAGTCATGAATTTATCTGGTAGATTCCAGCTTATTTTCATTGCACTGAATTAGATTAACAAAACCCCAACATGAGCGAGTAGTTGACACTGGGTGTCAACTTTTGAAAATCGGTTTCTTTTCATATTCAATAGTTGACACTCACACTCACTCCCGCTATTTTGCACAAAATGCATCAATTTTATTCCAATACAATTCTTGGACATCGAAACAATCAATATCAATCAAAACATAACCAGAAATTAAGATAAATTACGGGTTTTAATACTTACTGTAACTTGCGATCCTTATCACTTTTCTTAAGATAAATTCGAAAAATTCAACTTTGCACACATACTTCTTTGTTGTCTTCCGCCATATTGGAATTGGGCTCGACTGTTTATAGTTTTAGTTCTCAGTTTTACCGCAAGGTGATAGATTTTAAAAATTCTGTGTCTCTCATGTTCCTACCTGTGACATTTTCTTGTTACACTACTGTTTCTACAAAAGTGTCAACTATTGGTCCAGTGTCAACTATTGGGTACTTTACTTACTTCGAAGTTTTAGCATTTTAAATAAAGCAAGTTTTCAGAAAAAGATCAAACTGCGAAAAATCAATTTAAAGATTTTATGCCTAAGGGAAAAATTTCAAAAACTGTTCCATTTATGTCCTGAATGTCTATACTACTTGTATACCTCTAAATTACAGATGTTACAGTTGTATTGATAAAAGTTTTATTGTAATTATAGTATATATAGCGTGTCATTTAAAGGGCTGGCAAAATAATAATTAAAAAAAAAATGTTTGTACTACACCTATAATTGTAAAACGAACTTCGCTGAAATGTAGTAGAGATGCCAAAGTTTATTTTTCGCGAAAATATATATATCGATATTTTCGTCATTTTTGACAATTTGAACGGTATCAACGTATCAAGTCTCCTTAAACGATCTTTTTTATACACATGAAAATCATATTTTATTAGTTAAAAGTCGATTTCGAAAAAAGAAGGGAAATATTTTGGAGCTATAGAAGTGTAACGCGCCACAGCAAGTACACATTAACGAAAAATTTAAACAGGTATTTTTTGAACATGAGTTTTCAAAATCGGTGAACACTCCAACTTCACCCTTTTTCAATCAATCTACTTTATATTTTTGAAAATTAATCGTCACATATTTTTCTAGTGAAACACGTCGGAATTTTTTTCGATATTGGGTCATTCCATGCAAAATGAGCAAATCAACTGTGGCAGACATGTCACATATATTCATGAAAATCATTATACAGGGTGTCCGGTCTCAACGGTGTCCAATGGCTAATTCCTAAACCGTTAGTCATAGACATATAGTTCCAATTACAAAAATGTTTTAAATCAGGTAAAGAAACATTTTAAAAGCGATTTGGATCAATAAAAGCATTTCTTAAAAGGTTAGGAAATTTAAATTTTTATACGGTCCCCCGGTCCTATAAGTTATAATTAGTAATTTTTTCCTATTACACTGACAAGTAAGACAAAAAAAGTCCCATTCATATAACGCTAAAATTGAGCGAGTTATGAAACTTTAAAAATGCATGACTTATGCCACTTTTCTACTCTGAAAACAAATGAGTTCGGCTTGGCTTTGAGGGATCATATACCAAGTGTTTAAAGTATTCGAAGATCTTACTTCATGTGTATCTGCGCTTTGAAAAAAAATCTTACAAGTATTATGATTAACAAGTATTATGATAAGTCTCAAATTGGCTAAAATAACATATATTTTATTTTGTCAGGATTTGAGACTGTTTCTCTTATGATTTCTTTTAACAAAAATTATGTTTTTTATAAGTTTTTATGTTACTTCAACAATCGTATGTATGTTTTTCCAGTTCAAAATTTGAATTCGAACTTTAACCCACTTTTAAATATCCGATCGAGATTGCATTTTACATACTGGCGCAAATCCGATAACAATCGAATGTTATTAAGATTTTCGGTGGTTACCATTTATACTTATTTTACAGGATAACACAAAAAATTTCGGATAGATTTCTGCCAAGCAGTTTAAGAAAAAGTTTTTGATTAGATAATACAAGACTGCGATTGTTGGGTTTTTTAACTTTTATGTATTTTTTAGCACTGAATCCGAAAATTACCTTAATTTTTAACCATCATGTCAGGATATTTCGCAAATCAAAAATTTTCAAATTTAAAGAATAACAAAAATCGAATACTATAAAGTAGAGGAGATGGTTGTGTTTTTTAACTTTTGATAATTGATTTTTACGCACTTTTTAGCACTGAATCTGAAAATGACCTTCATTTTTAACCATCACGTTAGAAATTTTTTGCAAATCGCAAATGTGTAAGTTAAAATATAGCGAAAATCTCATACTATAAAACATATGTAAATTTTTTTTATTTTATTTTATTTTATTTTATTTTATTTTATTAAAAAAATTATTCGATATTTTTGCTTATCCTGAGATTCTTACCGCTAAACAGCTGAGTGGTCCAATGAGATGGGGAGAAAATTCAATTTTAACATTGAACTTCATAACTTTAAAATTTGTACTTTGCGAAAAATCCTGATATGATAGTTAAAAATGAAGGTCAATTTCGGATTCAGCGGTACAGAATATATAAGAATCAATTATCAAAAGCTAAAAAACATGACATAACCCAACTTTTGCAGGCTTGTGCAATCTAATAATATTTTAAAATACGTATCATTTTGTAAAGAATTGAGGCTGTTAATTTAGAATCATTTTATTTAACAAAAATGCTGTTTTTTCTTTCTTCTTAAATGTTTATTACAAATTGTATATTTTCCATTAATATACCAGAATGATTAAAGTTTTCAAATTTATATTGCAATGTTAATTTTACTCCCAAACATTTTTTATATCTGACGAAATTATATTTCGACTAAATTTGTGAATGACCCCCAATTTGCAGCAAAAAATAGGCTCCAACTTTAAACAGCTATTACTCGGTCAATTTTAATCGTAGAATAACGGGACTTTTTTGTATTACTTGTCAGTGTACAAGGAAAATTTCACTAAATATAACTTATAGGACCGGGGGACCGTATAAAAATTTAAATTTCGTAATTTTTTAAGAAATGTTTTTATTGACCCAAATCGCTTTTAAAATATTTGTTTACCTGATTTAAAACATTTTTGTAATTGGAACTATATGTCTATGACTAACGGTTTAGAAATTAGCCATTGGACACCGTTGAGACCGGACACCCTGTATAAGTAGATCATATCTATTTATGAGTAAATGTAAAATAATAGATTTCAGGATTGTTTATTTAAGTATTAAAATTTACATTAAAAGTGAATGTAAAATCGATGTTTTGTCTACATGCGTGAAACTTCAATTTTGATTATTAGCCTTAGGAATGGAAAGACTATATTAAAAATTATTTATAATTAGGAATGAATAATAAGTAACAGATTGGCGTAAATTAGTAATTGTATTTTTATTCCGTAATGAGAAAAAAATTATTTTTGAAAATTTTTGAGGTAAAAATGCAATATTTCTATTGCTCCTTTTTCACATGAAGGACAGCACTGACAAGTTTATAATTGCTTGACCTTATAGCTAAAAGTGTATATTTTAAATATCGAAAGTTTCATTCTTGCCCTTTTATTCCTTAATGAGAAAAAAAATAAATTGTAATAAATGTTGAGGGTAAAATGCAATATTTCTATCACTTCTTTTTAAGTGAAGGAAATCTTTATTAAACTTTTAAGTTATTTGATATTATAGATAAAAGTGTATATTTTAAATACAGAAACTTTTATTTTTGCTTTCAGTTTATTGTTGGCTATTAATATATTTATTGTAAGCTAAAGTAAAAAAAAAATGTATTACGTTGAACAAAAAATTATTTATTTATCCTTTAAATCCATAGATGGCAGCACTACATTTTTTCCCCTTTGAAATCGTGCAATATTGTAAAAAAACGCGTGCGGATTCAAAGAGGTGGAATGGAAAGCTCTTGGAATGCAATAAATATTACTTTTTTAACCCAATTTTGTGACGTTAGGAATCAAAAGGCAATCTTGATTTTTTTAAAGCATATCATGGACTTATTGAACTTTATGTCTGTGAACTGCAATGTCTGACCATTCCTTCATTATTTTTTTGCCTATCAATAAGAGGAAAAACTACGATTTTATCTTTTTCTTTTTTAAGTTTCTAAATTTTTTTAAAGGTGGAGGAAATACATGGCAAATCTTAATATGTAACACTACATCAGGCATCAATTTCACAGATGTTTTTGAATTCATTTAATTTTTATAAAGTTTTTAATTTTCTCAAAATTGACAAATATTCAATTTTTACAACAAATTTAAGATTAATCATGACGTTACCAAATTATTATTACTAAATAAATATGAAGATAATTTTGCAGAGATTACAATATTATAAAAATATTTAATTTATGTTAAATAGATTTCAAGATACGGAACTTCAAACTTGCAACTTTGAACGATTGTACGCATGCCATTCTATGTCACAAGTTTTTTAACTATACAGAACTTCCAAATTTTTTTAATTTCTTTTGTCGAAATATTTTACAATGCTCTATTTGAATATGAATTGAATCTGTGTATCAAATTTTATTAAATTCGGTTACTATGCAGCCACGACTTTTTTTTTAATTTTTGCTCATTTTGTGTGGAATGACCCTATATCGTTTTTCTGTGTAACGTAAAGTTACAAAATTTTTAATGGAAAATTTACATTTTATTTTAAGTTCTAACATTTCACTAAAAATTCATCTTTTGAAAAACTATTTGTTTTTCCCCCGTTGTGTTATGTTAAGTCCATGAAGTTATCATGTGCATAGCTTGACCCTCTTTTTTTCGAAGCTCCCCTAGCCATCGGCTGCAAAGTTTATATTTTTTAATACATAAATTAAATAAAGTACAGTTTTCTCCTTTAATATATATATAATATTTAATTATAATTATTATATGTATAATTATAATAGTCATGATTATAAACATGTAGTAAAGACCGGGGCTTGTTGGCCCATTTTTTTCTTCAATATATTTTTTAATTTTATTAAAAAAAATTATTCAGCGCACCTTAAAGCATAACCACGTATGAGAAAATTTGGAAAATATTAATTAATAGAAGAAACAGAAGGACATCAAGTCACTGGATCAACCTGCCCATTCGAACGGGGTAGGTTGGCCTCTAATTTGATTTGATTTTCGGATTACTAGTGGAAATAAAAAAAAAACACATGAGGTATCAAATATAATTTTAATTTGGTATATAAAGTTTTGATTTATAAAATATACAAAGCATAAGAAAGGATATTTTGTTTAGCCTTTTCCCAAGGTTTGAGATTATTTGACGTTGGAACCGTGATTGCTGCTGCAGATGACAGGATATTAGATGTAGGGATATCTGGTTGTAGCAATGGGTAGAGTTTCTGGTTGAAGTGAAGTTTTTTATTGGACTGAAGTTTCCTTTCCTGTATTAGAATCTGGTGAGTCAGGATCTAAAGAAGGCATTAGAAGAGGTGGGCCAAAATGCCCCGGATTAAGTGGGCCAAATTGTCCCATATCGCCATTATGGTTTTTGGTCATCGTATCAAAATATTCTGTAAATATTTAAAAAAAAAATAAAGTAAATGATAAACTTTTATCAACGGTATGTTAGACTACCACTCACCCAATTGAAACTTTAATTTAGAAAGAAATCAGAAACACGATTATTTATAAGTGAAAAAAAAAATCTTACCGGAGGGAAAATTTAAAAATCTGACGTGACTTTCGTCTGAATGCTTTTTGGCTGCTAACGCCAGTTGTTGGTGTAAATAGACATATTAAGACACACGTCGCTTTGATACTAACGCCATCGACCGGATAGTTTTTAGAAATATCGCAGATGGGCCAACGTGCCCATATGGCCAACATGTCCCGGTCGACCGTATAATATGTAAATGTACTTTTACTGCCTGAATTCAAAAAAGATGTCAACACAAATAATTTATTTCATAAAAGAGGCATTTTTGCCAAAATAAATGATTGGCAAAACTACCTGAACTAAATCTTTTTATTCTGCTATGAGCAACATCCTTTGTTTAATAAGTTTCACTTAAACAGCATTTACTTACACTAATTTTTTCTATTTTTATGAATTTGGGAAAAGTTCCACCCTCTGCTAACTCTGCTGTAAATTATCGCATGAAAACGTGACTGGTAGCATTCGATTTGTAAAAATGGCTACTAATTAATTCAATAAATAACTTTTATTAAAGGTCATCTACGCATAGAAATCTTACAAAAATTGAAAATTTTCAATACTAATACTTTGGTAAGAGGAACATCCTTTGTTTAATAAGTTTCCCTCAACAGCATTCACTTACACCAATTTCTTCTATTTTTTATGAATTTGGGAAAAGTTCCACCCTCTACTAACTCTGCTGTAAATTATCGCATGAAAACGTGACGATCAGCGAGACGTAGCATTCGATTTCTAAAAATGTCTACTAATTAATTGAATAAATAAACTTTTCTTAATAGTCATCTACGCTTAGAAATCTTACAAAAATTGAAAATTTTCAATAATAATACTTTGCTAAGAGGAACATTCTTTGTTTAATAAGTTTCTCTCAAACAGCATTCACTTACACCAATTTTTTCTTTTTTTAATGAATTTGGGAAAAGTTGCTCCCACTAACTCTGTTGTAATTCTTCGCATGAAAGCGTGACTGGTAGCAATCGATTTGTAAAAATGTCTACTAATTAATTGAATAAATAAATTTTTCTTAAGAGTCATCTACGCTTAGAAATCTTACAAAAATTGAAATTTTTCTATATTAATATTTTGTTAAGAGGAACATCCTTTGTTTAATAAGTTTCTCTCAAACAGCATTCACTTACATCGATTTCTTTTATTTTTTTATGAATTTGGCAAAAGTTCCACCTTCTACTAATTCTGCTGTAAATTATCGCATGAAAACGTGATTGGTAGCATTCGATGTGTAAAAGTTTCTACTAATTAATACAATAAATAAACTTTTATTAAGGATCATCTACAAGGGGTGATCAAATGAAAAGGTACGAAACGACGTAAAAACGTAACAGTTATATATTTGCATATTCCGCCATGGGAGAACGTAGCGAGACATCTCGGGATGCGATTGGAGTCTCTGACTGGGATCGGAGCATGCGCGAGTGCCCGCATGCGCAGTAGAGAGCAGAGGCTCTTATCAAAATCGGCGTCCAAATGATGCGGCAGTCCGTATGCGGACAGGATGGCGTTCGCGTTGCAAAATTCGACGATTGAGGAGCAGAGAGGTGTTATCCGATTTCTGACACCGGAAGGCAGTGGCGTAGCTACATATTCAGCGCCCTGGAGCAAGTAAAGTTTGTGCGCCTTTTTGTCACTCAAAAAAGTTCTGCGTAATTTTGATTTGAAGTTACATATATATATATATATGTGTGTGTGTGTGTAACTAGCTGACCCGCCCGGCGTTGCCCGGGCCGTTATAATAACGTAAACAAAACTCAAGTTTGTATGATTTTATATATTCCGAAATTAGTTCAAATGAACCCGGTCTTAGGGGTGGTCCACTGCCTTCGGTAGTGTCTAGTGTGTTCCCGATAAGCCTCTTTCTGAACTAACCTGTGGCCTGGGTCTCCGCTACCAAAGGCAGTGTATAAGGAAAGGGCAGCTGACGTCACTGTTGGTCAGCAAGAAAAACCTGTTCATTCATTATAGCTCCTACAAGAGAATTTGATTGGTCTTTAACAGACTGATTTAACAGATCTATGATATGATTGCCCTACGTCGCCAAGTTGATTCCTGCAATCATCGCTATGATAAAAGCGTAGTGGTAGATTGATTGACGGAAGAGTTTGTTTGTAAACATGCCCTTTCTTTATACCAGGAGTGTTCTGTACGCGCCGGAGACAATCGAAAACCAAGTTGAATGAGTCAAACCCCGTAGTAATCGAGCTCATAGAACCCGAGATAAGAATGCGAATCCTGGCGGTGAATCTATAATCTTTAAAACAGTCGTAAGCTAAGTTGAATGGACCAATTTCCGTTGAAATAGGGCCCATAACAACCGAGAAAAGAATGCGCCGTTAATGTTCAAAATGGTGGTAACAGAAGTCTAAGACACATTTTATAATACAGAAAGCAGCTGAATCGTAATCTAGGTTGAATGAACTAATTCCCGTTGAAATCGAGCCCCTAAGAACCCGAGGAAAGAATGCGCCCCCAAGCAGTGGAAGGAGTTTGTGGCCCCCACCCCCTGTAAATTTAACAAATTACCTTTAACATTGACGCGATATTTAATTCACGGCTGCAGTGAGTAAATGTAAGTTGATGCCGAAAAAGAAGATTAATATTCGAAAAAGGTTAGCTGGAGTATAAGAAAATATTTTAGTCATTTATAAATAGCCGGAGGACCCTCGAACTAGAGATCTGCGCGGGCCGGGCTCGGGTCGATTTTCATTCACGGCTCTCGGGCCGGGCCTAACTTTGATTTTTCTGTACAGAGCCGGGCCTAGTTTCATTCCTAGTCTTCACGGCCCAAAATTTTCAGTCCTAGTTTTGAGCCAGCCCGTATGCAAATCATTGTCTCAGCTTGGCGTGGTCTATTTAAAAGTCAGTTAAATTAGGCCTGGCCCAAAAAGTTTTGCAAAAAATGCATACATTTTTGAATCGCCATTATTCTACATTTAAACATTAAAATTTATTATTTTTAAAGAATAGTAGATTTCTACGCGTATTTAAAATATAGCTAAATTAAAATATAGTAAAATGTGTGAAAAAGAAACCTGCCTATGACGGAACCCTGTTTTAAACTGAAAAATGTGTTGATCCATGCAAAATGAATATACTAATAAGTAAGAAAAGAATATATAATACATTTACACTTTCTAAGAAGGCAACTTGTCTATAACACATTTTTTTCCTTTTCTATGCAATTCCGCCATAGAAGATTTTACTGTATAGCATTTTTCAGATTTTTAACACTTCTATACATGGAATATGGATTAACAATATTAATGATAACTGAAACATTTACATACAAGAAATAGAAATTCATCAAAAAAAAAAAATAAATATCGCAGCCTGTGGCACTTCTACAAAAATAAAGATTATACACATAAAAAAAAAAAAAAAAAAAGTTAAGATAAATATTTTTGGTCAGAACTCCTCGTACGAGACAAATTTTTAACCAATTCGACGTAAAAATCAATATTTTGTAGAAATTCATTCGGGCCGGGCCGGGTTCGGGCCGAGATTTTAACTTTTTTCCGGACCGGGCTCGGGCCGATCTTTTAATTTTTTGCCGGACCGGGCCCCGGCCGAACTTTTAATTTTTGTATCGGGCCGGGCCGAATTTTTTTCTCTATGTGTCGGGCCGGGCCCGGGCCTTGAAATGTCGGCCCGTGCAGACCTCTACCTCGAACTATGCTAAAGAAAATTGCAAGACAATCAGATAATTTTTAAAGAAACTGCATCAAGGAGCCTAAGAAGGCGATTAATATTCAAAATTGGTGGTAGCTGAAGTGCGAGTAATTTTTTTGTTATTCATGTAGTAGCTGGGGGACGTAAGAATTTTTTATGAAAAAAATCTTAGTGAATCGGACCATTTTTAAGGGAGCTATAATAGGGGACCAAAAAGTGCCAACTGATAATTGAGAGCAAAACCTAAGGTGAAAACATGTTAAAATGTCCTAGTACTTAGCGCTTTAGATTTTCAGTTAGTCGAAATTATACTAATCAAGTACTAATCATTAGAAATTTTTTTCAAAGAAGTGCTTAAAGAGCCCTAGGGTCCCAATAAAAATATGAAGGTGTTTTCTCGGGGAGAGAAGTCCAAGACTCAATTCTGAAGTTATGCAATGAGAGTGACACAATTAGGGGGTAAAAAAAGCATGGCGCACAAAAAGTTACCCTAGGGGGCCAGTGTCTTAACTGAAATGTAGAAGCGTAAGAAAAAACTAAATGAAAAAAGAGCTCCTAAAACGAAGATCGGATTAAAAGGAGGCAATTTATTAACAATTTAGGAACTTTAGGAACACAAAAACTTCAAGTGGCTCTGCACCAAGCCCCAGTGGTCCAAGGTCACAACTGGAATGTTACTGGGCAAAAGGAAATTTTTTTAATATTTTATATAGTAGTCAAAGGACGCTAGAACAACGTCAAGAAAATTGCAAGATAATCGGATCATTTTTAAAGAAGCTGCACCAAGGGCCCCAAGAAGGCGATTAATATTCAAATTTTGTGGTAGCTGAAGTGTAAAAAAAAATTTTGTCGTTCGTGTAGTAGCTGGATTTCCTAAGATGTTGTTACAAAAAAAAGTTAGTGAATCGGACCATTTTTAAGGGAGATATAATTGGAGGTCCAAAAGGGGCCAAATGATAGTTGAGAGCAGGGCCTTAAGGTGAAAACATGTTAAAAGGTTCTAGCACTTGGCGCTTTATATCTCAATAAGTCGAAATTAAGCATGGGGTATGTATTAGTCATTCGAATAAAATTTTAAAGAAGCGCGAAAAAAAAGTGGGGAAAATTCTTTAAAAAGGGCACTAGGTGCCCAATAAAAGTGTAAGGATGCTGGCCTGGGGAGAGGAGACCAACTCTGAATTTTAAAGTTATATATTGAGAGGTTGACAACATTAGGGGGTGAAAAATGCATGGCGCACAAAAATTTCAAGGGGCCCAGTGTCTTAACTGGAATGTAGAAACGGAGAATAACTAAATGGGAAAAGAGCCCCCAAAAGAAAGAAGATCGAGGCAAGTTATGAGCAATTCAGGGTATAAAAACTGAAAGGTGCTCTGGAGGACCGGTCATAAACAATTAAAAATCTGAGCTTCAGGCGCCTCACCCAAAATTACTACCCTCACCCAAATTTTCAGACTTCTACGTGCAATAGATTTCGTTAGCCACCACACACAGAGCGAAACTTTCTTTTATTAGTATAGACTAGCTGACCCACCCGGTGTTGCCCAGGCCCGGGACAATATTCTTAAATGAACTTGAAATTTCTAGGATTTTATTTCTTAAGGCTGTTCTTAAATCCAAAGGAGCAACTTTAGGACATACGTTTTCATTAATTTTTGCTCGAGAACGCATGAAACTAGCAGATGTTGTTATTCAGAGTATTCAGTAATCGAAAGATGTTTTCCGTATTTTTTGTAAAAACAATAGATCTTACAGAAAACACTGTCAAAGTTGGCATTTTCAATGGAATTTCCAGACGAAAGCAGAAAAGCCAGTCAACGAAGGGAGAAAAACGTCTTGTCATATATCTTTAACACGAATTTTTGTGAAATACGCGCTCCAAAAATCGGTTAAAAAAACAGTCCTGCTCTAATTTATATACAAAATTGCTGACCGTCGCCGTTCTGATTATCACATTTATAGACAATATTGAACAAGTTGGAAATTGCTCGTCAAACTTGGCAAATGAGGTGCTTTCGTACTATAACTAGTTTTATAAATATTTTTTACACCACATATTGTACTGAATGTATATTTTAGTGCACTTCAATAAGTGCATATCCATTTCATTCTGTTCGAAAGGCTGTAACATCATTAAAATGCATTTGAAATACTTTTTTTTCCACTGACCGTCATGTAACGGAAAACTTTTGACTGTCCCTGTCATTAAAGTATACATCCGATTTTCATAAAATTTGAAAAGGCTCGACACAATTTTGCAGCAATTATATATTCAAAATTTCAGACCGTTCGGGTGGTAGTTTTTGCTTTATTATATGCGGACAGACGGACTGACAGACATACGAACTGAACGACGACTATAGGTGCTACGTATTTATATAATTACGAATGCACCTAAAAAGGCTCGTTTTCATATTAAAATGTAATTTTTTATAAAAAAGAATGTTTGACTTACATTTTCTTTGCTGAAAATATTCTTTGTAAATATTTTTGTACAAAGCGCAAAAATCAATATAATAAAATTTATTATAGAGGAAATTACAATCACAGCATTGTACGAATACACGAAGCCTATACACATTTCAAACAAACACTTAATAAAGGATTTTTCAAATAACCAAATAAAATAAAATGCGTATATGTATATAAAGAGAGGACACGCTCTTTGGTACAAGACAGACTGAAAATTCTTGGGGCAGACTATGTCCAAACTGGTCACAGAAAAAATTCCAGGATATATACGTTAGTGTTTAAAAGACTTAAATGGTCGTCTGAAGCAAAGAAACTTTCAAGAAAAAAATCAATTCTTCTGCCTTGCAAAGAGAAATAAAAATCATTAATAAAAAATGCTTCAAAAAAAGGATTTAAAAAAATATTAAATAATTTAAGATTTTTCATATCTAATGCTTATAGCAAATTTTAAAACTATTAGTTTGAGCTGATGGAGAGAGCAGCTTTACCTGGTTTAGGGCGCACCGACCCGCAGGTCGGTTGCCCGGCGGGCCAGTCTGAGCCTGCCAGAATGTGACTTAATTTAGTAAAATTCTATTTTTTTTATTATTGTTGTTTATAGGCCTTGTTTCGGCATTGGCGGAATGAAAATTTATTGAAAATTATGTCTTTAGAAAAATGTTTAAGCTTTATGAATGAAAGTTCACGTTTTCTTTAAAACACGACGTCTTTATCACTAATGGAAATATTTCGCCTCTGTATAAAATTAGGAACTAAGTTTTTATTCATTCTTATACTGTTTTGAACAAACAATATTTCTGTAAACTGTTCAGAAAGTTGAATGGAGTAACTCCAAACATTTTCTTCCCTTTTTTTTAATCGAAAATTCAAGGACTACTAATATGTGCTATCAGATGGTGGTAGAATGTGCGTGTGTGTCGAGGGAGTAGGTACAGCCTGATTATGGCCTAAGCAAACTCACATTACTATGTTCGAAAAATATGTTTTGCCTTATTTAATCCTAAAATTCTGCGATTAAATAAGATTTAATGTGGAAAATTACTGTTAGAAAAAGTGGTGTAATTTTGTATAGGCTGTCAGGCTCTAAAAAACACTTAATTTGGTACTTAACTTTTCTCTTTTTTTGAAGCTTATCGATTCTGCATTTGACATTTGCAATATTTTCAAAATTTCAAAAACAATACGCACAAAATTTAAGATGCTGTTTCCCCCTAACCCCCCGCCCTTCTAAATTTTGTAGAATATGTTTAAATCCGGCTCTTATTACTGTTTTGTAATCTGTATTGATGCATGTTTAGTTTCCACAAAACAAACAAAAAGAAAAAACCTTCAAAATTTTTATTTATTGGCTTTCGTTTGTAAAATGGTCAATAATTTTCTTCAACTTGTCACGCTATATTTTTTCCCAAATCGTAAAATAATTTTCGTAAATTACTACTGTTACATCGTACATATAGGTTTCTCAGCGGTGAATTCTTTGGCTGCCATTATTTCCGTACAGTAATCATCATGATAAATGTCTAAAACATTTCTAATAGAAATGTACCAAAAAGATTACTGTTTGGAAATAGTAGTTTCCAGTAAAGTGGCCGATGTTAAATAAGTTGAATAAGCCCTGTTAAATAAGTTTTGATTACTTTAAGATCTGAAAATCCTCAGCAGTCGTATACGGAAAAGTTACAGAAAAAAGTCAGGCATGCTGAAACGGTATTGGAGAAGTTACTCGAGGCTGCAATATGGTATGAATTAAAATTAAAACTTGATGAATAGAAGTCATTTCTTTCAACTGCGTATGAAAACATGTTTTAAATCGAAATAGTTGAGGTTAAACACAAGGTAAAATATCATAGAAATACGCTGTTTGTAACAAGATTCATCTATAATGTCTGATTAATAATGAAAAAATATACAAATATTTTAAGAAATCTTTATTTCGCTTTTCCTAATTTTGCGCCCTTAGAATTCGTGCGCCTGGAGCAGTTTGCTCCAACTGCTCCACGGTAGCTACGCCCCTGCCGGAAGGTGAGAAACCGGCAGCTATTCATCGCCGGATGGTGACAATTTACGGGGAGAAATGTGTCTCTGACAAGTCTGTCAGAAAATGGAGTGCCCATTTTCGTGCAGGCCGTGAGAGTCTGGGTGATGACCCGAGACCAGTTCAAGTGGGAGACGTTGGACCATCCGCCTACAGTCCGGACATGTCGCCTGCGATTTCCATGTGTTTGGTCCACTGAAGAAACACTTGAAAGTAAAGCCCTTCAACTCGGACGACGTACTCAAGGACACTGTGAAGGACTGGGTCTCTTCACGGACACAGGAATTCTGGGATCAAAGAATCCTGCGGCTTGTTCATCAGTGGGATCGTTGTGCTCAGGCCTATGGTGAATATTTTGAATAAAGTCTACATTTGTACCCACCATGTCGTTTCGTACCTTTTCATTTGATCACCCCTTGTATGCATGGAAACCTTACAAAAATTGAAAATTTTCAATACTAATACCTAATCTTAACATGATATTAGACGTTTTCAGCAAAATTACCCTGCAGGTACCAAACGGGAAGTTATTCGGTAAAATAATTTAGGAATTATGAAAATTTAAAATTCTGAATTCCTTATGTTAAATTCATATATTATCGTTTTAAAATAGATTGCATTTCGGATAGTTCTTTAAACATATCTCAAAACTACTTGGCTTAAAGAGCTTTAATTATGGATTCGATTATTTGAAGATTGTAGAAATCGATTAAAGCTTAAAAAATTCATATTTTGCAGTTCATCTTTTTAAATAATTAAAAAATATATCAAAATGATAAGGATCCGAGAGCAATAGTTCAATAACTGCCTTCATTTAACGAATCATGCATATGAATCCAAAAGGTAGAACTTCAATTTTTTTGTCTCTCTTGATAAGAGTAAAAACGAGAATCATTCAGTAATATGTTTTAATATTATGAGTTGCATGTTGTTATACATATACAGGGTGTTTCAGCACAGCAGTTACAAAGTTTCAGAAGAGATAGAGTACACCTAGACGATGGGAAATGACTTAGCAATGCATTGTCGGAAACGCTTCCCTGGCGTGGTACTGACAACACAAACATAAGAAAGGAAGGACATGAACAGAAAAAGAAAACATGTTTTTTATTCTTAGTACCGCAAAAATGCTGGGCAGTACTGAAGAGCATGTTGCACGCATCGAGAAGCTGCTGGGGAAGTCCGGGGCACGCTCGGTATTTTCAAGAACATTAGATATTCTCTGCTCCAGAGATGTGAGGCCTACATCACGGCCCGGGGTCGTAATTTTGAACAATTTGTTTGATGACGACCGTCGTCTCTCTTTTTGTTCTTATTTCTTAGTTTTTTGCTGTACTAAGAATAATAATTCCCACCTTGTTTGTGTTTTTCCATTCTTGTGTTTTGTGTCGTCACTACCGCGACAGGAAGCGTTTCCGACCATGCATTGCCATGTGTTTTACCACCGTCTAGGTGTTCTCTATAGCTCCTGAAACTTTGTAATCGCTGTGCTTAAATACCCTGTATAGGTTGTGCAATTATTGCAATATACACTTTATGGCCAAAGGTGACCGGTCACTTGCAATTTTATACGTTTTGTTAAATATCTAGAAAAATACATGAGGAATTAACTTGAAACTGCAGGTGTGTAAACAGTATAGTATAAGTCATATATTTCCGCGAAAATTTTTTCCCAAAACCCCACAGGGGACCGTCAACAAATTGAAACTAGTCGTTGGGGGCCACAGTAATATTTACCCATTATGGATATACATAATATAAAATATGAAAATAAAACATGTGGTATATGCTAAGCATTGTATCATATTACTTTTATTCATAATTTAATTTACTTGGACTCCCTTACATATAATTAATATAATCGCTTAAGCTAATATTACTTTTTGTTGCATTAAAATGTCTCAATTTGTTGATTTTCTGTAAGCAAATAAACACCATTCGTTTACAATGGAAGTCTATGGGAATTTGGCGAAATATTAGAGATACCGCCAATTTGGCGTGACTTTTGGCGACTAATTTTGGTCGCAAAATTTGGCGATATATCGCCAAGTTGGTGACAAACTTGGCGACATTTGGTGACAGAACAGGGTCCCCTCTATAGTAACCCGCCTTATAGGTATGGAGATGCATTAATTTCTTGACATTTACGATAAGCCATCATTGGCATTTAATCTTATAGTTTGGCGATAGTTTTTGGTCGGCGGGATAATCGAGTAGTACCGAATTTGTAACTCGAAAACTTATAATCATATTAACTAACAAACAGTTTACGGTGTCGGATTAAGCGTCTCATTTCCAATAAATACAACTTTGAATTAAATTTGAATGAAATACAGGGTCATGAAAAATCGAAGAGTGTGAAAAATAGGATTACAAATATCTCGGCAACTAATTATCCGATCGACTTCATTCGATATGCAAAATTTTGTTTTTTTATTGTCTTCTATATTCACTCCTTCACATAAACAATTTCGAAAATTTTTGTATACCTTTTATCAGAACGAATATTTCGAGAGTCCGAAAAAAATAGTTTTGGATAATCGAGGTTACTGATATTCAATAGGCTTCTTCCCATTATTACTTCCTATATACAAACCGAATTTAAAGTCTGTATCTCAATTTGTTAGGGAGATAGAGCGTTTGCAGACACACACACACACACACACCCAGACGGACGGTAATTTTTTTTTTCTAAAAATATGTTTTTCGGAATCTCCAGTGTCTGAAACGTGTAAATCCGTCAAATAAATAAAAAAAATAAAATTTCGATTTTCAAAACGATTACAAGACTTACCCTATACTACGTATGATGGGTAAGTAAAAGAACGAATATCTTTTGGATAACCCTATAAAAACTAATGTACAAAAGGTTTGTACAAAAGGTTACTATGTACAGAAATTAGAGTATTTACATATTTTTTTCTAGAAAAAAAGCAGGCTTTGTATAATAACTGGTATATTTACGTGCAAGCACTGGGCGAACATCTCCAAGCTATTTGGTTCGCTTCGGGCTACGCAGAAAGTCGTCCTTGCTGTCATCATTATCACATGGACCCTCAGATACGGGCCAATGGGAACAGCCAGGAACAGGAGATCTCGACCGGACGACTGCAGGACGAGACTCATACGCAACAGGACACTTAGAAGTACTCCTTTGGTGTTCTGTACTCTCTTTCTGCTCCACCACCACACCCTCCTCCACCTCTTCGTTGTGTGCGGTGGCACCCGCATTCAGATTTAGACCTTCGTGCTTTAACAACATGTCTAGTACAGTGTTGTTTGGCTGCGGTGTGAGTCTCTCTGTCTGTCGAGTCTATATGTCGGTTCTGGACCGAAGAAATCGTAAATACTAAACCTAGCCTGAAGTGCATCTAACGTAATGCCTGTGAAGCATTCTTGCATTTGAAAATTAGAAGTTATAATTATACGCTTGGGCCTTATAAGAATAGTACCCCCTTTAATTTCCGCGCTGAATGGGTACATATCAGCCCAAATTTTCAAAAAACTGGCAAGCCAGACACAGTGGGAAGTGTCTACGTCAGCTATCAGAACATAGTCTTGGTTGACGTATCCATCCCACCATTTGTTCAAACTTTTAATAAAGAACTAAAATGCCTCACAGCGTAATCCTTACCGATCCGGGGCGGACCGCAAATCCAGACTCTACAGGAATTTTTAAGCGGGTCGTTGTCAAAAAGCTGACAAGAGTGTAAACACGTCTTGTAGCGGATATAGAGCCCCGGATAATCGGCCTTAATACTGGTGATCTCACCGCGCTCAGCCTTATCAAGTACGTCTCTAAACGCATTAACTTTTCGCGTATCTGCTGGTAAAGAGCCAAATTCGGTGAAATCACCATCTTTTTTACAATAAGACGAAGCCTCTGCCACAGTTCCTTTAGCTCTTTCAAAATGAGCACCAGGAAGCCAGCGCTTAAATGTGTAGAGGTTCCTTCTATTCTTAAAACAAACAAAGCCTTGGAGATGTTCGCGACCCGTATCCGGGCAAGTCTCTCTACCATATACAAGATACTCCTGTACATTACTATCAAACGCAGGCTCGGTAGAGAGATCAAAAGATGTAAAAACTCAGCGCTTACACTTGGACATCGCTAGCAGGCAGACTAATTTTATAAGCGTATACGCTCTCTATATATACCAGTTAATTATCTAAAGTGCGATTAAAAACTCAGTCTAACATTACGCAGGCGCTCAGCAGTTTTTATGCAAGCGAATCAAACATACTATCAGCACAGGTTCGATTGCGCCTGACTAAGCAGAACTATATTCCAGAAACACTCGAAACACGCACACTCAGCGAATTACAAGTGACAGATCAATTTAATCACAGACCAAGACTGAGTAAAAGTAACGTCAAACTCGAGATTATTAATAAGTGGCTTATTGGAATATACTGTGTCCATTTTTATAAGTATAGCATGTATACTGGTAGAAAAATTAAGGTTTTTATAAAAACAGTCCCAAATTTCACCAAGTTTTTTGCTTATAATTTGCAGGGTTCTTAATATAAAAAAAGTTCTTTTCAGAAAATATGACAAACAACATTGCACACAATGCCCTGCAATCAGAATGAAAAAATAATAAAAAGTGTGTGAAAAATGAGCATGTTTACTAAATAATGATTCACTGCGCATGCTCGAACGTAATCAAAATATAATTTGCATAATGTGTTAGCTAAATGTATAGAGCAACTTTTGTGAAAGTCTCAAAAATATAGTTTGAAAAGTCTGATAATAATCGTTTATAGAATAAGCTTAAAATACGTTATTCCCAAAAGGAAGCAAAAAGATGAGGGGCTGTATCCAAATACAGTAGTACGGGCAATATTGTGTATGTTATATTGGCATAAATCAATGGATATATGGATACAACCCTCATCTTTTTGCTTCATTTTGGGAACAACGGATTTTGAGCTCATTCTATAAACGATTATTATCAGACTTTTCAAACTATGTTTTTGAGACTTTACAAAAGTTGCTCTATATATTTAGCTAACAAATTATACCCATTATATTTTGATTGCATTCGAGTATGCGCAGTGAAACTTTTTTTTGTATACCTGCTCATTTTTCATCCAATTTTTATTATTTTTTAATTCTGATTGCAGGGTATTATGTACAATGTTGTTCGTCATATTTTCTGAAAAGAACTTTTTTTTATATTAAGAACTCTGCAAATTATAAGCAAAAATCTTGGTGAAATTTGGGACTGTTTTTATAAAAACCTTAATTTCTTTACGAGTATACATGCTATCCTCATAAAAATGAACACACTTATTAATAATCTCGAGTTTGAACGCTTTTGCTACATTAGTTTTTACAGGGTTATCCAAAAGATATTCGTTCTTTTTCAATTTGTTGACGGTCCCCTATGGGGTGTGGGAAAAAATTTTCGCGAAAATATATGACCTATAATATACTGTTTACACACCTGCAGTTTCAGGTTAATTCCTTATGTACTTTTCTAGATATTTAACAAGACGTCTAAAATCGCAAGTGACCGGTCATCTTTGGCCACATATGTATATATATATATATACATATATACGAGGATCGACTGAAAAGTCCCGGGCCCGACAAAGAAAACAACATTATTATTATTATTTTTAAATTTATTTTTCAACATAATCTCCAGAAAGGCTAATACATTTATCATATCAGTGTTCTAATTAAATTAAACCATCTCTATAATGTGATTCGTCGATCTCCTCAGAATAGCTGTTTACGGCATCAATAACTTCCTCGTTGTTCTGAAATTTTCGTCCACCAAGGAATTTTTTGAGGTTAGGGAATAGGCGGTAATAACTGGGTGCTAAATCTGGCGAATAAGGTGGATGTTCAATCATTTCGAACCTTAATTCGTAGATTTTTCTCATTGAGATGACTGACCGATGTGTTGGAGCATTGTCATGGTGAAACAAGATTTTTTTTCGACAAATGAGGTCGTTTTTTCTTTACCTCGTCGCTCAAACGTTGGAATAAACTTGCATAATACTCACTAGTGATACTTTTACCCTTTTCCAAGTAATCAATAAAAATAATACCCTTTGCGTCCCAGAAAACACTCGCCATAACCTTGTTATTTGACAAAGTTGACTTTGCTTTTTTTTTGGAGCTGGTTCATCCGGCGCAATCGACTGTTTTGACAGTAATTTGCTTTCAGGAGTGTAGTGGTGAATCTAAGTTTTATCCTTTGTTATAAGTCGTCTCAAAATTTCTTTGGTATTTTTACGGTAGAGCTCAGTGGCGTAGCCAGGATTTATTTTCGGACGGGTCCAGAACTTTCCTTCAGGTTATGTATATATAGTAAAACCTGTCAAGATGAAAACGCAAAGAAAAGTGAAAATTCCGTTTTAAACAGGTTTTCGTGTTAGCAGGTATAATAGTAATTTTATGGTATTCCTTTCGATGGAGCTATGGAATATTTCAGTTTAAGATAACATTCCGTTATAGGCAGGTTCCCTTTTTACAAGTTTTGATACATTTACATAAATATATAGTAAAACCTGTCAAAATGGTAATTATCTATAACAGAATCCTGGCTTAAATGCAAGTATTACGTGGTCCTGATATGGATTGCCATACAATTAAGTTTGCTGAAAACCTGTCTGAAAGGGGATTTTCATCGCTTTTTAGCCATTTCGTCTTAACAGGTTTTACTGTAATTATAAACACAGTAAAACCTGTGAAAGCGGAATGTATGTATAACGGAATTCTGTCTCAAACGGATGAGTTTCAGTATAACGAAGAAACGAACAATAGATCTTATTAATGTAGTTATAATCTTTGAAGTATAATTAATTACCCTTCTTTAAATAAAAGCCTGTCTAAAATGAAACTTTTTTTGCAGTCCCTTGCAATCGCGTCTTAACAGGATTAACTGTCTGTGTGCATGTGTAATAGAAGTTTTTCGTGTAACTTTAAGAATTATTACCCTTATTTAATTTCTTAATTTAAAAAAACAACATGTGTAAAATAAAGAAAGATCAATCTCTATAATTTCAGCGAATAATATAATGAAGTTACATTAATACTTACCAATAACAAAGATTTTACAAACATTATGATGTAAAAATCTGAGCGCATACTGAAGAGTTAAATGTATTTAAATCAAGTTTCATATATCATAAACACTTGCTTACATTAAAGTTAGGATCAAATGGTTAAGTTTAAAACAGCAATTTCCATGTTTAATTTCTTGTCCTTGATTCAGAGTTTGTACTGTAATAGATACTGAATAATGAGTTCACATACGTGCCAATCCCGCAAGGCGTTAATTCCCGAGTTTCTGAAATAAGGTTTTAATTTTTAAGAAAAATATCTAGAAAATTCGGTTACAGAAAATAGTAATGTAACAAGCACATGCAACAAATATAGTTCATGTTGGAAAAAATAGTTTGGTTACAATTGTCTTAAACAGCCATGATTCGTCTAGATTTCATGTTTCGCCATTTTTGATACCACATCCGGCCTCAATAGTTTCTTCCGATATCCACTTAAGACTGTTAAATATTTGTAACAATTTTATTTGTGGTACGTTAGCACTAGCTTAGAAGTATTAGGTTGTGTAAAAAATAATTACTTTTCAACGAATTTATTCCTCTGAGACCTGACCTACACAATTGTGTAAATGATCCTAAAGTAAAAGAAAAACAATTTTCTCTAATTTGTCTGATTTAAAGCCGGGCCTGCACCCACACAATTGTGTGGGTCCTCCCTCGCCATAACCTGACATCGGATATTTTTTAAGTATTTTTTTCAATCAAATATGATCCTTTATTTAGGGAAAACCACCAAAACTTTTAATTTCTACCAAAACTCTTCATGTCTTAAAGGTTTATTTTAGGTGGTTCAAAACAGTTTTAAGCATTCTCCAAATTTAGCAGTAAGCTATCGGACTTTAGTATGCGGAATAGCTTCAACTTAGGCTTTCGATTTGTCATTGTTAAAGACAGACATTTTTTTATTATTTTTAACATACATCTGAGCTGTGTGCTTGGCGTCAAGCGCCCGCTTATAGTCATAGTCAATATATACAGGGACGAGATAGCACACAGCACAAGGAAATTTACAACACAGGGAAATACAGTCGGGAGCTCCACAAAGAGTGTGCAACGGAGCCAGCGGGATGTTAAAGGCAGAATGTCACCCTCGACTTTCTCCATACACAAAACTTTCATTGCCACCATGAAATTTACGAAAGAAATTTTAAACTTGGCGTTAAAAAATCGTAATTGGAGTCAAAGGTAATAATGTTGAATTCAGACAATTTTCTCCGGAAGGGATTTCTGTAGCTCAGGAAGGGGCACTTTGTAATTACAGGGAAAGAGTAGCGCTTTAGGCTATTAATAAGCATAAAATCTCAAATATTCCGTAAAAATACTTAGATGTTCCTGCACCCTCTGAATTCAACGCTATAGTGTAATTAATGTAAAAATCGATTCCTATGTTTTTCGTATCATTTTAAATTTGTAAAAAAATGCGAACTTTCCCATAGTTCTGTAACTGCCTTAAATATCAAGTACAATAAAAAAAACAAAAAAAAAACAAAACAAAATTATAGTACTAAATAAGTAGATAAAAATCTGTCCTTCAAAATAATAAACAACGTAATATTCCATTAGCAATTTATTAAAAATAGATCCGATTAAAAATTTCAATAACAAAAATCTTCATTATTTTGTGAAAAACCGGAAGAACATCAAAACCTTTCAATATCCCTCTGCTCTTTCTGTGAAGATCAACGACACCAGAAATAAAAGTATACAAGCAAGAAAGAAACATAGATATCTTTTATCCTTCGGGTTTGTCACGAGATGTATAATCCCTCTGTACCCTGGATGGCCAACTTGACAAGAAATGTGTATGGTTTTCTTTAGCGAAGGATTCTGCTCTCTTGAACAGGTTAGCAAACTGTTGAGCACCAGTCTCCTGTTTCTTGCTTACTGATTGACGAAAACTCTTTAGAATTGAAAAGACATCATTAGCATGTTTTACAACAGAAGATAAATCATATCGAGATTTCTAAAGGTACTTTGAAAGCGGCAATAATAGTTTACAAATAATCAATCCAAGAATAAACTTTTTTTTATTAATTACGGCCAGCAGATTTAAAGTAATTGATAATATTGTCCGATGTAAAATTATAAAATGGACAAAGATAAAGGCTGCGAAGCTCAGTCAATGTGCCATTATTGCGTTCACGTAAATTCGTCTTTTCCCGTAAGTGTCTGTAACAGTTGGTCTCATCGAAGCCCAAGGCGAAGAAGTTTTATGTTTAAGGTCCAAATATGACGTTTCCCTCAAATGGCGTTGTCTTTGTTGCGGTTAGATGTTGATTTTCTTGTTTTATTAGTTCTGTAGGATCCGAATCAGTCGGAAATCTTTCCGACGAATTCATCTCCGCCCCTTTCCATTGATGAGGCTCCCTTTCTTTTGTTTATAACAACAGAAAGGTTGGAAAAGAAAGGTCAGTTGGCACTTTTATTGCTTTAGCAGGAAAATGATCACTTTTCCTTTTGCACCGAACCTTAATCTAGTTAAAGTAAATGTGTAAACGAAATCGCTAGGGATTGTTAACAAATTTGTCGTAGACCGATTTTCATCTTAGCAGGTATACTTGTTGTCTGAGCGAAGCGAAGGCTAATACTCAGCGAAATATTACTGTCCGGACACTTTACTACTACGATGGATATTAACGCCATGTCCTACTAAAAAAAAAGCCTAATAAAAACCTTTCGTCAAGCATAACTCAAAAAATATTTGTCGGATTTCGTTTCTGATTGCACCAGAAGGTACCTATGAGGGTCGCCTACTGAATGCACATACTATGAAAAATAAGTTCCAAACCGTTTAAAAATTATATAGAAAAAACTCTTAAAAAAGCCCAATTTATCTGCATACGTCACAGAAATTTGGTGTACGTCACTTTCACCGGTTGATGTTTTCGTAGACAACTGGTTTGAACACATGGAGCAAATAAAAGAAAATACGCACGCAGTAATATTGAATAAATCAGTTTCAACTACGTGATCACAAACCTTGCAACAACCCGTGGCAACCAGTTTTGGTGGGCAAACAAATAATAATACAGTATTCCGTACCACGGTGACCGTTTTAGCCTGTTGTATAAAATCTGGCATGTTGTATGACATACAATTGTGGATGATTAAAACAAAAGACATGAGTGTTTATTGATCCGGAGGTTATCTCTCTCTGGATGTCTGTCTGTCTATTACAGCATGCAATTTTCTTGTAAAGGATGATATTATTATGCAGTAAAACCTCCATAACGGACACTCCCGATTAGTGGACACCTCTATTTAGCGGGCATTTTTTCGATTACCAACCTTTAAATAACTGTGCATTTTTTACTCTCAGTAGCGAACACCTCCAAATAGAGGACAAATTCTGCCCTCCCGAGGTGTTCGCTATTCAGAAGTTTTACTGGTAAAACCTCCATAGCGGACACACCCGATTAGCGGATACCTCTATTTAGCGGACATTTTTTCGATTACCAACTCTTAAATAACTGTACATGTTTTACTCTCAGTAGCGGTCACCTCTAAATAGAGGACAAATTCTGCATTCTCGGGGTGCCCGCTATTCAGAGGTTTTACTGTATATAACATTGATAATTATTTTACAGGGTCGCACAAAAGAATAAGAATATATGAAACGAATATAAACGAAATTCGGGATTGGTAGATCGCTGATGGTAATGTAATTTTAGGATGTTTTTACAGTCATCCGCAGCATATTTTTAGAGTTTCGTCCATCTAACGAAACCCTACCTGTCTCACTCCTTTGTCTGTCTGTTTGTCCGTCTGTCACAGAGCCCATTATCAGAAACTATATATGTTGGAGACTTGAAAATTTGCACACTTTAGTTGAACACCACACATCAAACGGCAAATAATAAAATTTTGAAAAAGTCTAATATTTAACCCTCTGGGCTCTAACTTGTGTATTTTAAGCAATTTTTCTAACTCAGCCCCTAATTTAATTAAGTTGGAGACATGAAATTGTGCATACTTATAGCTGAACATCTCACATCAAACGACAAATAATAAAATTTTGAAAAAGGCTTAATATTTAACCCTTTGGGCTCAAACTTGTGTATTTAAAGCAATTTTTCTAACTCAGCCCCTAATTAAATTGGAGACATGAAAGTTTGCATACTTATAGCTGAACACTTGCGATAACACGATAAATCATAAAATTTTGAAAAAGTCATATTTAACCCTCCGGTCTCTAACTTCTGTATTTTAAGCAATTTTTCTAACTCAGCCCCTAATTAAGTTGGAGACATGAAATTTTGCATACGTATAGCTGAACACCTCACATCAAACGACAAATAATAAAGTTTTGAAAAAGTCTATTATTTAACCCTCTGGGCTCTAACTTGTGTATTTTAAACAATTTTTCTAACTCAGCCCCTAATTAAGTTGGAGACATGAAATTTCGCATACTTATAGCTGAAATCCTCACATCAAACGACAAATAATAAAATTTTGAAAAAGTCTATTACTTAATCCTCTGGGCTCTAACTTGTGTATTTTAAGCAATTTTTCTAACTCAGCCCCTAATTAAGTTGGAGACATGACATTTTCCATACTTATAGCTGAACACCTCACATCAAACGACAAATAATAAAATTTTGAAAAAGTCTATTATTTAACCCTCTGGGCTCTAACTTGTGTATTTTAAGCAATTTTTCTAACTCAGTCCCTAATTAAGTTGGATACATGAAATTTTGCATACTTATAGCTGAACACCTCACATCAAACAGCAAATAATAAAATTTTGAAAAAGTCTAATATTTAACCCTCTGGGCTCTAACTTGTGTATTTAAAGCAATTTTTCTAACTCAGCCCCTAATTATGTTGAAACATAAAAATTTGCATACTTATAGCTGAACACCTCACATCAAACGACAAATAATAAAATTTTGAAAAAATCTAATATTTAACCTCTAATATTTTGACTCGCTCAATTTTTAAATTTAAACTGTTTTGCAATACTATTTTTTGTTCTTTTTGCATAATAAGTGTAATGTGACGTAATTTGTTCTATTTCAGATTTCTAACGCATGTTAATGAATTTATTTTACAATATCCTTTCTCTTTTAAAATTCACATGTAAATATAGTTTTTTATGGCGTAAATTCCAATAAGTGCCTGCTTTTTATACCTAATTATTTAATTGTAATTTGAAGGTTTTTTCCTGTTTATAATAGTAACGTGTAAATAACCTCTAATATTTTGACTCGCGCAATTTTTAAATTTAAACTGTTTTGCAATACTATTTTTTGTTCTTTTTGCATAATAAGTGTAATGTGACGTAATTTGTTCTATTTCAGATTTCTAACGCATGTTAATGAATTTATTTTACAATATCCTTTCTCTTTTAAAATTCACATGTAAATATAGTTTTTATGGCGTAAATTCCAATAAGTGCCTGCTTTTTATACCTAATTATTTAATTGTAATTTGAAGGTTTTTTTCTGTTTATAATAGTAACGTGTAAATAATTTTTTTATTTGAAGCAAACATTATTGTTTGCGCTGTTTATACAGTTGGCAACAGTTTAAGTTAATACCATTTTCTAAAATATGTAAAAAATATCTGTGAAAATGCTGAATATTTGAATTTAAAATAGAAATAAAACCTCAAAAAATGAGTCAAATAAAAAAAAAATTAATGAAATCTGCAGACCGGGATCTTCTATTGAATAAAATGATCTAAAAATGATTAAATTCCCATGTATAGCTTTTGATCTTATAAATTTTTTTTAATGGAACGATTTTGTCCAATTTTAGCATTAAATATCTCTTAAAATAATTCTTCGATTTGAAAACTGTATGCATTAGTGTGTTGATCAAACGTTTCGCTATAATACCACCGATTTTCATATATTTGTATGCAATAGTTTTCTTAATATTAACGAAAAAAGACCTCCGGTCACAAAAAATTCAAAACCGACGGCGGCGGCGGCGGTGACAGCGTTAGTTACTTTTCATAGAATAGAGAGATATATAAAAATGAAAACTTGTTTATCTGTCTGTTTGTAATTCTATAAAAAATCCACAATTTGGAAGCCAAAATTGTGAAGAGATACGTACATGTGTATTAAAACATGGCCGAGACAACTAAAGTAATCCGGAATCGAAATAACTTATAGTTTATTTTTAATTAATAAAAAACCACCAATTTAACAGCAATTTCTTATCAAATTTAAACATTTTTCGTTGTAGCGGTTGCCAACAATTAAAAAACACAATAAAATTATTACTACAACAATTAATTTTCTACTGCAAGATTTCCACGTGAAAAATGAAAATGAAATATATAGTTTGCCGAATTTAAAAAAAAGGTGAATATTACGTCATAACTTTTCTATTGCAAGATATTCACGTGAAATATGAAAATGGAATAAATGGTTTGACGAATTTAAATGAAAGTGAAATAACTTCATAACTTTTCTATTTCAAGGTTTCCACGTGAAAGAGGAAAATATTACGTCATATTGGAAATATAAAGGGCATGGTGGATATAGTATAACGTCATATGATTGTGAAAAATGTATTGAAGCATAATAAAAACCAGATTAGGGAAATATTGGCGTATTTTAACATTATTGCTCCAATTATAAATTGAAATAAGTTCATTTATAGCTGTATTCTTTTGCGTCTGTTATATACATTTATACATTTTTATATAGCGTTTTCATATGATTCATTAAACAACATTTCGACTGCTTTTTTTAATGTTTGTTTTGTGTTCTAAGTTAAATTTTGAAATTGATTTTTCAGAACAAACATCCTTCAAATTCTGGGCAACGCCGGCACTTTAGCTTCTAACAGATAAATGGCTTTTGTATCTGTACATCTAATGCTAATATTATAAAGCGTTATAATATTATAAAGTATATAATATTATTAATGCTTGTACGTTTGTGAGGTGTTATCTCTGAAACTACATAGCCAACTTAAAAAAAATGTTGGTGGCAATCTCTGCTCCGAAAAAAAGACTATTTTATGTCAGTGCAAGAACCTACATCGCTGCAGGAGCAAAAAAGTCCTAAAATTGTGATTTCTGAGATATTGATTGGGTTAGAAACTTTAAATTTGGTGCGGTAGTTACTTTTAAGATGTAAATACTCGTAATGAACGCTCTCTAAAAGGTTCAATTTGACGGATAAACGTAAAAATTTCTAGAAAGGTTCTAAACTATGATTTATTTGGAATACTGAAATTTTTGGGATACTGTTGGGGTTAGAAACTAGAACTTTGGCATGGTAGTAATTAATAAGATGTAAATGCTCGTTGTAGAACGAATTCTAAAAAATAGAAAGACTAAACAAAGCGGAAAAAGATCTAAAGATGATATAAGTAACGAAGAACATGGGACTGTTAGGAATATAAACATGAAAATTGACATGGCTGTATTTATCATGACGTAAATTCTCGCAATAGAACAATTTCTAAAAATGTCGCTATAAAAAACAGTGCAGAAACAAAAAACTTTCAAAAATTTTCTATTTCTCTGTTAATGCTGAGCCCAAAATCTTGAAATTTTGCTTCGGGTTAGTTTTAAAATATACAATTGTCTCTATGAATGGTTTCTAAAAAATTTAAAATTTAAAAAGATGAAATTAACGGAAAGCGATCTCAATTACCATTAATTTGGAATTATTAGGTACAGCAACTTTAAATATTTCATAATGCTGCATTTCCTCCGCAAAACATGCGATTTAAATGCAACAAAACTGATAGATACCCACTTAGCATTAAATAAATTGTGTAAATATTGAATAAAGACCTGTATGAAACAGTGAGTAGGTTGCCCGAAAGTATTTGTTAAAGTGTTCCTTCTCTAGGCTTTTCTCTCTCTGGCCAAGGCCACTAACAGAGGGAAGTGCCGTTTTAAATGTGATATAAATTTTTTATCGGTTCATTTTTCTAGACATTTTATCGTAAGGTCATATTCCCAATTATCATTAGTAGATTTTTTATATATTAACTTATTCTGGTGAAATTTTGTAATCGGGTTCATATTGGCGTATGTTAGCTTGCATGATTTGCTGAATAAATATGTATGGATTTGTAAATTACTTCAAATGACACTTTGACAGCTCAAAAGTTATGCAGACAATATATTCGGATCTTGTGTCATACTTTATGTTGTAATCATTGCCGATTTCTTTTATTTAATACATGCTAAATACAGCTCAACTTGTGCAGAATACGTTTGAAAACAAAACAATACAGCGTATGTAGTGGCCAGCATACACTCATCATTTAAATCCGATCGAGCATATCTAAAACACACTCTAACGAAGCATTGCATGCCACTTTTGATGTATTCTGTACTTTGATACTATATTAGATTTTGAGAAGAGAATTCCTTAAATGTTATCGACAACCTCATTGCATCCGTGGAAAACAGATATTGTACAATATTAACTGTTCCGGGGGAGCACACACCATATAAAGTATAGTCCATTCTTTTTAAACATCATATATTTCTCATTTAAAGTTACTAAAATTGGTGCGGAGCGTCTGATTATGCTCTTGACATCATTTTATACAGTTAAAATTCCGATATAAGTAAATTAGTGTTTCATTTTCTATTTTACTTTTTATATATTGCGTACTTTCAATTTTATATCCATGCATGGCTGTCTTGAATGGTTTGATTTCCCATTTTTTTTAAACAGTGTATACGAATTTATATACAAGATTTTGTAATTCTACAATTCGTTTATTTTCATCATTTCAAATTTTCGCAGTATATGGAGAATTAAGGATAACATCTCTTTTTCTTTGCTTCCACATGTTATTATTAAATCTATGTTCTCAGTAATATCGCTCAGACTAATCCCTCTGAGGGAAGTCCTAGTATAGTTATTCTTCCGTCATCGGAACCATGAAATGTTTCTGTTTACGAGAGAATTCCGTGTTGACGGAAAACCTGATAAGAAGGAATCCCAAGTGGAAAAAGTTCCATTTTCAATAGGTTTCAAGTCTTAGTAAGTATAATTATAAAAGTGTTGTTTTCGTCGAATCTAAAAATTTCCCCCCTATAAAATAGTAGGTCATCTTCACAGATTTTACTGTAATGCATTTATACTCTTCAGAGCTGTACTATAGAGTGAATACGTTTCAACAGTTTTAGAGGATACTGTGAAAACGGAAAGTATTTATAAGGAAAACCTGTCTAAATCGGAAAAGTTTATAGCCTTGGCAAAAGACATACCTTTGAATTATACTTTCTAAAACGAACACCTGTCTAAAGCGGAATTTTTCATAGGCCCTTTGTGAGTCTGTCTTAGAAGTTTTGACAGTTGTTGTATCCATGATTCAGTAACATGCTCCTTCGTTCGCCCCCCATCCCTTGGCTACGCCACTGGTAAAGCTCCAAATTCTTACTTGAAACGGTTTTCCGATACAACGTTTGGTCAGGTGTCAGCAAACGTGGCACCCACCTCGCACAGACCTTGTGGAAGCCCAAAACATTAGTTAAAATATTACTTGCACGTTCTTTTGATATGTTTACAGCCTTTGCTATCTCGAACAACTTTAATCTGCTGTCTTCCAGGACTATTCGATGAATGTTTCATCAATTTCAGGAGTTGTCACTTCCACAGGCCGTCAAGAGCGAGGCTCATCACTCGTGCTCGTCCGTACCATTTTAAACTCTGCAACCCACCTTTTAATCATTGAATATGATGGCATCAAGTCATTCAGTGTGCTGTCCATTTTCTCTTTGATTTCTTTATGCGTTAAATTCTCGAAATGGAAATATTTGATTACCACTAATTTTTCCAAATCTTCAATTTTCGTAAGAACTCTAAAATAGTCTTAATTTAAATGCTGTCAATCAAACAATAATCAAGCTACAGATCTAAAACTGTGAGCACAAGCTAGTCAGGAAAAGTGATATGAAATGCTAGCGTATAACTGCTCTAGTGACGTCATCTCTGTGTTGAGCCCGGGACTTTTCAGCCGACCCTCGTATATATATATATATATATATATATATACAGTGTGACAGTCGTTATCGCGTAAATACTGATTGTAAAATTCTACTAAATATTCCGCTTTTTCTTTTACGATCACAAACCATATTCAGCACTGATCTAGATATTGTCCTAAAATGATTTGAACAATTTTGAAATTGGAGAACAAGTAAACCGCGATAGCTATAGTGGTTATTTTTGCAGTAGAATATAGACTACATTAAGAATTTATTTACTACACTTCCTTGTTTTATTCTAATCGATAGCTCTGCACTTGGAGTTTCTCTATCAAACAGTAGAGCTCAAACAGTGATATTCTGCAAAAATATCTTTCAATTTCAAAACGGAAAACGATTTTTTCCCAGCTTCAAGAGTAAACAGAACGACGGTTAAAATCTGAGTGATTTTTTTTGAAGGTTTAATTTGTTAGTTTTAGCGTTCTAACTGCTTGAGACAGAAGAGCGCTATCTATCGTGACGTTTAGAGTTAAAAAAGAAGATCACTAAACAAATTACCGAATTCACACATTAATATCTTGCAAGATAATAGGTTTTACCACATAATCTTTATTGAATTTAAAAAACTTCCAGTATATTTATAAACACCCTGTACACATTAAATATTATAAATTAATTCATTAGTATTACAATGTCATATCAATATATTTTGCTCTCATTTATTTTTTATTTTAAAAAATACTTTCAAAAATCAAAACAATTTTATTAATATTTTATTCATAAATTCACATTTCCGAGAGAATTTAAAAATTTAATATAAGGATTTATTTTGGGGGAACAGAATTAAAAAATAAATAAAAGTTGAATAAAAGTTTGGCAATTTTGAGATTGTCCCAAGTAAGTAAATAAATGTTTAATTATGATTTTCAAAATTTTATTCGACATTATTTCAATTTCCATGTATTTTTGAAACAAAATTAAATCTGATTAAAATATCATTTTGTACAATATCCGTGCACTTGTCTTTTATTATATTGACATATGATCGGTTTACCAAAGAAAATAAATGTTAATATTAGAATGTGAGTTAATTTAACATAAGATTTCTTGAAATCTTTGTATTATTTTGCAATTTTCAAATATTTAGATTAGCTTTTAATATCATTCTAAAATTATCTGGAAAGGCATACGATGTTCATTTCAATAAATGTTCATTTGAATTTTCTATAGGAATAGAAAATTAAAATGTCCTAAATTAAATGTGATTTTGGAATGTTTCTATCAATAAGAACTTATGCATCTTTAGTTTCCAATTAACTTATCGTTGCGAAATCAAAATACTTTCACATATTCTTTTAAATAAAAGCAGAGTTCTGTGAAGATTTATTTAATGAAATATATTGGGATATTTCGTAAAACTTTAATACAGATTTACATTCATTGCAGTATGTCCTAGGCATCATCAGTTTATTTAAAGAGTGTGGTGAGCTTTAAAAAAATATCTATCAGAAATACGAATTGAAAGTGTTTCTACATTTCTTAAAGCTAAGTAATAATAGAAACATATCTTAATGTATTTAAAAATCATTTTTTCTCAAAACAAATTTTCCACAGTCTGTATACATGTTTCTTAAGTGCTTCATACATTGAGAGTTACTTTTAACATCATTCTAAAATTATCTGGAAAAACATACGATGATGTAAATGTTCATTTGAATTTTCTACAGAAATCGAATGACATAGAAAATTAAAATGTCCTAAATTAAATGTGATTTTGGAGTATTTCTATCAATATGAACTCATGCATCTTTAGATTCCAATTAACTTATCGTTGCGAAATCAAAATACTTTCACATATTCTTTTAAATAAACGCAGAGTTCTGTAAAAATTCATTTAATGAAATATATTGGGATATTTCGTAAAACTTCAATACAGGTTTACATTTATTGCAATATGTCCTAGGCATCATCGGTTTTTTTAAAGAGTGTGGTGAACTTAAAAAAAAATATGAACAGTTAAGTGCGAGTATTACTAGCGTACAGAGGGTTCCGTAGAATAAATATATGAATCTGTAATTGTATTATTAAAAAAAAAAAAAAAAAAAAAAAAAAAAAGTTGCTAAAAGAATACTAAGACTTTGTTAAAAACTATACAACGTAGGCTTGTGTATAACTGTATATATTAGAAAAGTGTAAATGGGTATACCATGAAAGTTCAAAGAGATATGGAACCTAAATAATATCAAATATAGCTATTCGTATAACTCTTTTTTTAAATATTATCCTAATCTGTTTATGATGAACTTAATTCGGTACTGACAATAAAAGCAGTGCATAGTTAAACTTCATTTGGCATTTCATGAAACTAAATTCAGCGTAGTAATAACCTTTATTTCTACAGTGTAGCTAAAACAAAATCTTTGTTCAAAGTTATGTGGCATTGTGCTAAACGCGCTTCGAATTGAGGACTCGAAGTTGCAACGCCGCCTTGGTCAGTGCCGCGTGTTTTCAGATAGGTGTTTAATTAACTTTTAAAGTCACTCGAGGCGTATTGAGAGATACAATCAATGCAAACTATCGCGAAAACCACAGTATTTATGCGATTCATTCTTATTAAATCTTTCGAGGGCGATGCCCTTAAAAAACGGACACCTAATTTTAATTCCAAAACAGACGAAGTGCACCAAGAATATTTAATTAAAATTTTCCTTTTATCATGTACGTGAAAATAAGCAAGTTCGCATTTTCTAATAAATTCGTTTATAAATTCTGGTGTCAGTTCATTATTTCATAAGTTTATAAATAGAATTACTCCGTGTCGGAAAGGATTAAGAAGGTCGCAGGACTCTTAAAGCTTCAAAATTTAAGAAATTTAATTTTTTTTTAGATGTTAAACACCTACCTTTTCTGAATATTTTGATATAATTGTTTCCTTGAAATTCCCATTAGAACAGAAGCTTTGGCTTTTAGAATTATACCCGCTCAATAGCTGAAGCGGCGTTTCCGAAACTTTAAAGTCATTATTTTCAAAATGGCGTTTTTTGGGCATAACGCGCATGATACCTCAAAAACTTCTGAATATTTTTTCATGAAAATTTCAAAGCATATATTTCATGTTAGTCTGTATAAACTGAACCCAAAATTTCCTTTTTATTGTTCAAAAAAATATTTTTTTAGGTGATTTTACTGTTGAAATTTTCAAAATTCTGTATTAGCTAAATGCAACATTGCATTAAAAATATAAAAATGCTTTAAATACAAATTTATTTAAGTTCAGGGAAATTATTACAATCTGAAGTATAAGTAAGCACCAAAATTTTCATTCTAGTTGCAATATTTATTTTGTAATCCTGCGCGTAAACTGTTATGCCAATTTTTTGTTCGACAAATGCCTAACAGTTTCGAGCCCCCTATAAATACTAATTCTGTAGCTTGCAATTTTTTATCCCAATTAAAATTGTGTTTTAAAATCATATACATTTTAAGACATTAAATGTTGAAAATGGTCTTTTTTTCATTTTTTCCACTTTTTAGAGTCCCGAGAGTTCTTAAATTAGTATATTTTTAACAATTTGACGTTTATTGCTTTTATACTGTTACTGGGCATTACATTACACATATATATCATTAAAAGTTGTTAACTAGGCATAGAGTACGCCGCCCCTGTCCTTGTATATGTCCAAACAGACCGTACCTTTAAGGGTTAATATCTCGGCTAATTACCGATGATTTTTTTCGAAAATCATTATCAACAATGCTTTTATTCTTCTGCAACGATAGGTATATTCAGCAATGCTCAACAATTTTCCTGAATGCCCGTAAATCGAAATTTGTGTATAACAGAAAAATGCTAATTACTCAAAAACTATTTGAACTAGGGTAATCGCTATATTTTTCCGGCAAGGTTTACATTAACGTCTACTACCTCTAATTTTTTCATAATTTTAGTTTCAGTAGATTCGGAATTAGATGGGGGGGGGGGGGACATATTTTTGCGCTACATTTTCAACAATATCTTTGAAAATATAATACCTAAAATTAAAAGGAATGTATTTTTGAGTTCAGCATTGCAAAAGCTTTCACAGGATACCCCACATGATATGCAAAGAAAAGATTTTTTTTTCAAGTAGCATAATTAGCCCCTATATTTTTTTATTAAATATATTTATGAATGTTTATTAATCTGAAAATATATGGGTCAATGGTCTTTATTACTTCCCCGAATTTGAACTTTCCACGTTCCATAGTTTACGAGTAAAATGGCTGTGACAGACAGACGGACAGACAGACAGACACTGGAGTGATCTTATAATGGTTGCGTTTTTACTTTTTAAGTACGGAACCCTAAAAATCTATCAGAAATACGAATTGAAAGTGTTTCTACATTTCTTAAAGCTAAGTAATAATAGAAACATATCTTAATGTATTTAAAAATCATTTTTTCTCAAAACAAATTTTCCACAGTCTGTATACATGTTTCTTAAGTGCTTCATACATTGAGAGTTACTTTTAATATCATTCTAAAATTATCTGGAAAGACATACGATGATGTAAATGTTCACTAGCAGGAATGACCGAGCAAAGCTCGGTCAAAATGAGCTTTGTGTTTGTCTCGATATATTATTCCCACTAAATTATTCTTGCTGTTTTAGATACAATTAGCTTGACCCTGAGACATAGTGACCGAAAATGATGCACTAATCGAATTTTTTCGAACATGCGACCTAATACAATGCTCTTCTCGAGCCTGAAAACGATGGAATACAAAATTCAGTGAAAATCGTTAGTCATATTCTAGATAAAATAAGCTTGACCCACGTTGATTCAAAAAACCACTAACCGAAATTTATCGAAAGTGTGAGCTATTTCAATAGTATTTTTGTTCTGTAAAACGGTATAACAAAAAAAAATTGTCAAAATTGTTTGAACATTTTTGAGATGGATGCCGTTAGCTTGACCCCGACCCATTATCTCGAAAATGACCCAGTAACAGAATTTTCTTGAGCATGCGACACAGAATTTTCTTGAGCATGCGACCCAGCCCACTGGTTTTATATTGTCCAGAAACGGAGTAGTACACAGTTTTTTCAAAATCTTTTGAGCCGTTTTTTAGATAAAGTTAGCTTGATCCTGATCCATTAGGACCCAAAATGACCCATTCATTGAATTTTCTCGCACATGCGACCCTGCCCAATGGTCTTATCATGCTCGGAAACGGTATTATACAAAATGATTTCAAAATATTTTGAAGCGTTTTTTAAATACAATTAGCTTGACCCTGACCCATTGTGAGCCAAAATGACCCACTAATCGAATTTCCTTGAACATGCGACCTAGCCCAATGGTCTTCTCGAGCCCGAAAATGATAGAATACAAAATTTAGTCAAAATCGTTTAGGCCGTTTTTTAGATAAAATTTGCTGGACCCTGACCCATTGTGACCCAAAATGAACCACTAATCAAATTTTCTCGAACATGTGACTTACCCCAATTCTCTTCTCATGCCCAGAAATGGTATAATATAAAATTTGGTCAAAATGTTTTGAGCATGTTTTTTGATTCAATTAGCTTGACTCTGGCCCATTGAGACCTAAAATGACCCACTAATTGAATTTTCTCGAACATGTGACTTAGCCCAAACGTCATCTCATGACCAGAAACAGCCGTATATAAAAAAAAAAAAATGTGAAAATGTTTTGAGCCGTTTTTAGATGTAATTAGCTTGACTTTTACTCATAACGACCCACTAATCGAATTTTCTCAAACACGTGACCCATCCCAATGGTCTTTTTGTGCCCGAAAACAATAGCTTACAGAATTTCGTCAAAATAGTAGAGCCGTTATCTAGATAAACTTAGCTGGACCCACGGTGACCCAAAAATCACCCACTAATCGAATTTTCTTGAACACGTTATCCATCCCAATGGTCTTTTCGTGCCCGAAAATCGTTAGATACAACATTTAGTCAAAATCGATTGAGCCGTTCTCTAGATATAATTAGCTTGACCCTGACCCATTATGACCCAAAATGACCCACTAATCTAATTTTCTCGAACACGAGACCCATCCCAATGGTCTTTTCGTGCCCGAAAACAGTAGGGTGCAAAATTTCGTCAAAATCGTTAGAGCCGTTATCTAGATAACTTAGATTGACCCACGGTGACCAAAAATCACCCACTAATCGAATTTTCTCAAACATGTGACTTAGCCCAATGGTCTTCTCGTAATCCAAAACTGTAGAATATAGAGTTTAGTGAAAATAGTTAGAGCCGTTTTTTAGAAAAAAATAATTGACCCACAGTGACCCAAAAATGACCCACTAATCGAAATTTCTCGAACACGTGACCCATCCCAATGGTCTTTGCGCTCCCGAAAATGGTTAGATACAAAATTTAGTCAAAATCGATTAACCCGTTAATTAGATATAATTAGCTTGATCCTGACTCATTATGGCCCAAAATGACCCACTAATCGAATTTTCTTGAACATGTGACTTAGCCTAATGGTCTTCTTGTAATCCAAGACTGTAGAATATAGAGTTTAGTAAAAATCATTAGAGCCGTTTTTTAGATAAAAATAGCTAGACCCACAGTGACCCAAAAATGACCCACTAATCGAATTTTCTCGAACACGTGACCCATCCCAATGGTCCTTTCGTGCCCGAAAATGGTTAGATACAAAATTTAGTCAAAATCGATTGAGCCATTCTCTAGATATAATTAGCTGACCCTGACACATTATGACCCAAAATCACCCAGTAATCGAATTTTCTCGAACACGAGACCCATCCCAATGGTCTTACGTGCCCGAAAACGGTAGGGTGCAAAATTTCGTAAAAATTGTTAGATCCGTTATCTAGATAAACTGAGCTTGACCCACGGTGACCCAAAAATGACCCCCTAATCGAATTTTCTCGAACATGTGACTTAGCCCAATGGTCTTCTCGTAATCCAAAACTGTAGAATATAGAGTTTTGTGAAAATCGTTAGAGCCGTTTTTTAGATAAAAATAGTTTCATATATATAAAAATTCTCGAACACGAGACCCATCCCAATGGTCTTTACGTGCCCGAAAACGGTAGGGTGCAAAATTTCGTAAAAATCGTTAGATCCGTTATCTAGATAAACTTAGCTTGACCCACACTGACCCAAATATGACCCACAAATCGAAATTTCTCGAACACGTGACCTAGCCCAATAGTCTTGTCGTGCCCGAAAATGGTTGGATACAAAATTTGGTCAAAATCGATTGAGCCGTTCTTTAGATATAATTAGCTAGACCCTGACCCATTATGACCCAAAATCACCCACTAATCGAATTTTCTCGAACACGAGACCCATCCCAATGGTCTTTACGTGCCCGAAAACGGTAGGGTGCAAAATTTAATTAAAATCGTTAGAGCCGTTCTCAAAGTAAAATTTACACACACACACACACACAATTTTTGCTCGCACTATAGTATAAGATTTGAATTTTCTACAGGAATCAAATGACATAGAAAATTAAAATGTCCTAAATTAAATGTGATTTGGGAGTATTTCTATCAATATGAACTCATGCATCTTTAGTTTCCAATTAACTTATCGTTGCGAAATCAAAATACTTTCACATATTCTTTTAAATAAACGCAGAGTTCTGTAAAAATTCATTTAATGAAATATATTAGGATATTTCGTAAAACTTCAATACAGGTTTACATTTATTGCAATATGTCCTAGGCATCATCAGTTTTTTTTAAAGAGTCTGGTGAGCTTTAAAAAAAATCTATCAGAAATACGAATTGAAAGTGTTTCTGCATTTCTTAAAGCTAAGTTATAATAGAAACATATCTTAATGTATTTAAAAATCATTTTTTCTCAAAACAAATTTTCCACAATCTGTATACATGTTTCTTAAGTGCTTCATACATTGAGAGTTACTTTTAATATCATCCTAAAATTATCTGGAAAGACATACGATGATGTAAATGTTCATTTGAATTTTCTACAGGAATCGAATGACATAGAAAATTAAAATGTCCTAAATTAAATGTGATTTGGGAGTGTTTCTATCAATATGAACTCATGCATCTTTAGTTTCCAATTAACTTATCATTGCGAAATCAAAATAATTTCACATATTCTTTTAAATAAATGCAGAGTTCTGTGAAAATTCATCTAATGAAATCTATTGGGATATTTCGTAAAACTTCGAAACAGATTTACTTTCAGATGCCATTTCAACATGTCCTAGGCATCATCAGTTCATTTAAAGAGTGTGGTGAACTTAAAAAGAAATCTATCAAAAATACGAACTGAGAGTGTTTTTACATTTCTTAATAGAAACATATCTTTTCCACAGTCTGTATACATGTTTCTTAAATGCTTCATACATTGAAAGTTTTGTAAAAAATTCTTAATTTCTAACAGGACAATCTTCATGCATACATAAAAATCTGCATTAGCCATTGCATACCCACGCACACACGATCAGAGCGAAACTTTGTTTTATTAGTATAGATTTACTTTTTTGATGAAATTTCTGGTTCGAATCGAGATATTTTCATTTGGTACTGGTTAAAAATCCGAATGTTGGTATTTAGTGTTAACTTATAATGTTTAATGAAATTAAAGTATTTTGCTGCGCGCTTAACTGTCTAGTGGTTAATAGCACTGTCTACTGTTCAAATTGTACGAGTTTGAATCCCAATCAGGCATGTATAATTGTAGTGGGTAGGATTTCAATTTAAGCGAAAGTCGCGGTATGTTTAGCACTCGTGCATAAAATTTTAGTTGGTTTATATTTTTATATGTCACGCTTAACTACACGTTCCCTCACAGCATTGAAGTTGTGTAGCTAGTAGACATCACTATCGCGTTAGCCTTTTTAGTATTATAGAGCTACTAGCAAAATTCGCGGCTTTACTCGCTTAAAAATTGAAATATGCCAAGCGGTATTTGTGTATTTTAAAGTTTTGATTTTTTATAAATAAAACGTTCTTAGCAAGCTTTTACATCTTAAAAGTAGCCATTATGCCATATTCCAAGCTTCTAGTTTAACGATCTACCACCCCCTTGGTAGCAGCGGCACCAACATAAAATATAGCCTATGTTAAAACAGGACTGTCACCATCAATTTGTCAACATTAATTTTTAAATCTGTTTGATATTTCCTGAAATTTCATAGAAATCGTGATTTAGAACATTTTTAGAACGCCTTTTGCTTATTTTACTCTTTTAAATATGGAATTTTCTTAGGAACTATTTTTAGAGAGCATTTGTATCTTAAAGGTATCTATTAGAACGCCTGTCGTTCATGTCAGCCTTTTAAAGTTGGAATTTTTTAGAAACTGTACTTAGGGAGCATTTATATTTTATAAGCATCTATCTAGAAAAATTTCAAGTTTGTATCTTTAACAATTGCAAGGAAATAGTAATTTAGAACGTTTTAAAAACGCTTTACGCGCATTTTCACCCCTTTTAAATTTCGATTTTTTTTGAGTTTTTAGAGAGCATTTATATCTTATAAGTATCTACCATGTCAAATTTCAAGTCTCTAACCCCTTCAGTATTACAAAAATTAAAATTTTAGAAAGTTTTTTGCTCCTGCAACCCCCTGGTGATAATGACACCGGCATAAAATATAGCTTATGTTAGAGCAGGTACTGTCACCATCAATTCGCAACCGTTACTTTTGAAATCGGTTTGGTATTTCCTAAGATTCCATAGCAATCATAATTTAGAACGTTTTAAAACGCTTTTCACGCATTTTCACCACTTTTAATTTTCGATTTTTTTTTATAAAACTGTTATTGGAGAGCATGTATATCTTATAAAATAACTACCATTCCAAATTTCAAATTTCTAGGACCTTCAGTAAAAAAAAAAAAAAAAAAAAAAAAAAATGCATTTTTAGAACTTTTTTGATTCTGCACTTTCTTGGGGGGGGGGGAGGGGGGTTGTAGTGACACTGAAATAAAATATAGCCTATGTTGGAGCAGGGTCTGTCACCATGAATTTATTGCCATTAGTTTTGAATTTGGTTCAGTAGCTCCAGAGATTACGCCTACAAACACACAAACAAACGTTACTTCTTTATAATATTAAGTATAGATTAATGAGAGTTTTCAGTTAAAATTCAACACTCTAAAATTATATTAGAAATAACATAACATTCATAACTCTCATAACTCTTAAGCACCGTTTTCCTACAAAATATCGGCTTTGAGGCATTCTATCAAAAGAACTTTCACAGTATGTACCCCGGAACAGTTAAACAGCAAAATCAATAAAATATATGGCATCGCAAGAAACAATAGCTATAGAGAAAGCACTATAAATTAATTAATTAAGACCACGAGGAATAAGAAGAAAGGTAATTTCAATCTACAAAATTCCAAGTTATCCTCTTTACAATATTTTCCTGGCTTCTTCGAAAGATTGAAATATAAACTCAATAAATATAATATCGCCATAGTTGCAAAACCTTCCATAAAATTAAAAAAAACATAGTATGTAAGAAAATTGACCCAATAGAACAAAATTATCAGGGTATATGAAATACCTTTCACCAAAGAAGATGGAACAGTGCAATTTTATATAGGAATGACAAACAAAAAGCTTACAACTAGGATTAAAGAACTCATAGTAGACATGAAATACAAAAAGAAAACTACAGCTTTAGCCAGACTATATAACAAAGAACCTCTACAAATTAATTTAAAAAATAGTAAAATTATTTATCCATCAAGATTTTATTTGCCATCCATTATCCGAGAAGCAATAGAGATCTTCTTACGCAGTGAGAATATATGCAACGATTCAGCCTCCATGGAGCTTCCTAAAATTTGGAAAGAGATGCTCTACAGAATAATAAAACAAGAATAGAAAATAATTCACGTTCAAAAACATCCATTTTTAGGCTAATGTCAGACGAACGTCGTTTTGCACGATTTTTTCCTTACGTATTATCCCTACACAATGCCGCTAGCATTGTGTAGGGATAATACGTAAGGAAAAAGCGTGCAAAAAGACGTCCGTCTGACATTAGCCTTAATATTGCAGTTCATTTCATTACGCTTGAGTTCGCGTGATTTTTGTTTACCAGTTTTCAATTTAAATTTTTTTGAGAAAATATTTTTATCATTTTAATTTTTGAGAATGTTGCCGTCAAAGCAAAGAAACATGTCGAATCTGAGTAAATAAAGGTATTTTTTGCCTTTAAAATGTATTTCTATCACTTTAAGCAAATATTAAATTAGTTTGATGTTTTCAAGTGATTTTTATGCGTAGTTTTACGACACATCATCCTTCAAACAAAAGTACTTCAGTTGATCTGTGAAAACAAATATTAAATTTTAAGTAAACAACAGACAGTTGCTTTCATTTATAACTTGAATAAAGAATACTGCAATTAGTTTCGTAATGCAATTAGTTTTACAAGAGTTTTTCTTTTAGAGTACTCCTTTCTGTTTTATTCAACTAAAAATCAAAAGAATGATAAGCAAAAGAATAAAAATTAGAATTTAGAAATAAATTTTTTACATTAATAAAATGTAAAAACTTATCTAGATAGTTTTGTCTAATATTGGAGAAATAAGTTAATATTAGAAATGTTCTGTTGATTTCTGTTCTGAAGACTAACATTAAAAAATAATAAAACATTTAAAAAAGATATTTTTATTAAAAAATCGTGTTTAAAAAATTCTGAAAATTATTTTTTTTATCTCATCTGCGAAATTCCATTTACATATTTTAAATTCATTTATAATATAATAATCTTTTAAAAAGAAATTATTGGATTCTACATGAACAGATTATTTATAGCGAAATACTCAAAACAGCTTTTATAAATAATTTCGTCCTCAAATAATTAATTGAAGAATAAATTTATTTACATGATTGAAAATATTAAATTGAATCTTTTGGTTGTAAGGTATAGAATGTGATCATAATTATTGCATTTTTAACATTTAAAATTTTTTCTAATGCATATATAAAATCCAACATGAAATAATCATTGTTGGGCGTAAAACACGATGTAGTAATTTCACTTATATCAAATAAGTGAAAATCAAATTACGATTTTTTGATATTTCTTTTACTCTTATATCTGACTTTATATCTATCTATCTTTCTATCTACATATAAAAATCACATTTGTTTCTTAAGTGGTACATTAGATGAATAACTTTGATTTTGATAACCTTATACCAACGCCATTCAACGGCTTTGCATTATACCAAGTCAAATCCTTAAATATATTGCATTTTCAGGAATATATACACATAAGTAAAATTTTATATTTAATCTTTTTGATTTTCAGAATGTATAATTCTAAGTTATGTAAGTATTGGAATTTTATATGTGCTACGTGTTATTGTAGCCATTTGGATATTCTTTTATATACATGTAACATTTCCGGTGTAAGTAAAATATTATTAAACATAAAAAATGAGTAAATAAATTTCATATATATAGTGAAATTGTGAAAATGGATTTTTTTCTTTTTTTATCCCTGTTTTTACTTAAATTCATTACAAATACTACAGTTTTCAGAATTCGCTGAAACCAATTTAATAAATGTGAATGATAGCCGTTTACCCCTAATTGCTTCTTTCCCTATTTTTCGTTTTATATTACATATATTAAAATTTTTGATGTATGCGTTTTATTCTTATGTAAATTAATTAGATGAATGATAAGCACCAGCATAATTTTTATAACAATTCAATTTTCTAAATGTATCACGTGTTAAAATATATAGGCAAGCTGATAAAACATCCATCATCATTGATTATAATCAAAGCCTATATTCAGAGCGCGTAGTTCTAATTTCTGTAATATAATGCTGTAGAATATTTTTCGGTTGATTTAAATAGAGGAAGTCATTTAAATAAATTATGCTGTTATATGTCTCAAAATGCTATTGTCTAGTAATTTATAATCCAGTAATTTATTTTATCTGCGTTGTTAAATATACGCAATTAATACATATAAGGAGTGGCAACCCCGGCTCTCTGAGTGATAGAATAAAGGTGAAAACCATTTATGGGTGGTTTTCAAAAAGTGTCGTGTTTTATTGTCCCTTCACATTTGAACAGAAAAATAGTTAAATATCATGATTTTAATTATTGCATTTTAACAATCATGATTTTAATGGTAATTTACAGATATATTATTATTTATAAAAAATTAAAAAATAAGAAATGTATTTATTTTGTAGTCAAAATGGCATTACCGCAGGTTGTCTCAACAAGCAATTTATTAGGTCAAGATTTGACTATGTTCTATTTTAAACAGGTGGTTATAATACATTCTTATTTATTAAGATGCTACTAATTAAAAAATATTTATTTTCATTAATTAAACTTATCTATAAATTCTTAATAATTTTTTAAAACCGTGTCCTGAGAAAGAGTGTCATTGCCAAGAGTTTGACAAAAAATTCATCTGGAATTTTTTAGAGGGCAGCATATGCCTTTTTATCAAGGGAAAAATACTCCTTAAAAGTCAACTTGTTATCAGGTTTAGGTGAAAAGAGTAAATAGTTTTATAGTTTCAATAAATAAGCAAAGACTTTGAATGTTTTGGTGAGTATTTTTTTTGTACGTTATTATCGTACCCACTTCTAATTGATAATTAAATGAACTTTTATTTCTTAATATGCTTTTATTATATAAGAAATAGAAAATCATTGTATGGGCCAGAAGATATAATGGCTGCCATTTCTGCCTGGGGAAAAATAAAAATATTTTGCTTAATTTGTCATTACCGTAGATGTCATAACCGTGCTCACTTATGTCATTACCAAGTTCATTAAAATTTAAAAATTAGTTTTAAAATGTTAAATTAGTAATTCTGATTAGTACGTCTGCTGCCGCTTTATGAGGTAAGGTAATTATTTACAAAAAATTAAAACTTTCTGATTATTTCTAAAAAATTAATTTTGTTATTCCAAAACAGGATTTTGAAAATGACCCTTATATGTTTTTTGATTGAAAACTCTGATATTTTACATTTATTATGCATTTTTCAGATTTTTCACTAACAATACCAACAATCATTTTTATATATTGGCAATTATGTATTCAAATAAAATTTTGAAATTTATTAAACGACAATTTCATATTGACTCCATGGCAGGAGTTAACAGTCGAAGAAATCGCTAAAGATCGCTAGTTTTCTTTTATTCTTCAATGTTTTAAGCGTGTTTCGTTTACATGTCTTAAATTTGTGTTTTATTTATATGTATATTTTACGGATTGATAAAGTTTAAATTTCATTATGGAATATAAGCCGGAATCAAATGCTGAACTATTTAATTTATATTAATTTAAGTTCAAACGTATTTGCCTTTTGTCTGTCTGCAAGTGACAGAAATAGATTTAATAAAATCATGCTTGGAAATTATATTAAAAACAATAAAAATTGTGTAAATTACGATACAGTTTTCAAACAAATTGAGATATAGTTTTCAAACGAAATTGCATTTGAAAGTACGTTTTTTTCTCTATTTGGCGGTGTATAAACTAAAATTATGCGATATTTAGAAATTAAAAAATCGCAATAAAAATAAATAAAATTTAAATTTGATCGTCTGCTGTTATTTTCTTTTTTGCCATTTTCAAAACGACGTCAGCTTAACGCACAGATACGTTTGTCCTTTATAATATAGATATATATCAAATTTAGGAAACGTGTCTTAATTACGTCATGCAGTATATATATATATATATATATATATATATATATATATATATATATATATAAATATATATATATATATATATATATAAAAAGAAGAATTCCATTTGGAACTTAAAAACCGTTTCCAAGTACTTCAATCAGCTTTAGAAGAAGAGCAAGATGTTACAGTAGTGAACAAGAAACTAACCAGTACTCTACAAGATATTGCAAAGAAGATAGCCGGCGATGCACAAGTAAAGCAGACAAAGAAAATAACAGAAGAAACAAGAAGATTGATTTAAATTTGATCGTCTGCTGTTATTTTCTTTTTTGCCATTTTCAAAACGACGTCAGCTTAACGCACAGATACGTTTGTCTTTTATAATAGGGTCATTCCATGCAAAATGAGCAAATCAGCTGTGGCCCACATGTCACAGATTTTAATCAAAATCAGTCTATAAGTAGATCATATCTATTTATGAGTAAATGTAAAATAATAGATTTCTGGATTGTTAATTTAAGTATTAAAATTTGCATTAAAAGGGAAAGTAAAATCGAGGTATTGTCTATGTGCTTAAAATTTCAATTTCGATTATTAGCCTTAGGAATGGAAAGAATATATTAAAAATTATTTATAATTAGGAATGAATGATAATTAACAGACTGGCGTAAGTTAGTAATTGTATTTTTATTTCGTATCGAGAAAAAAATTATTTTTGAAAATTTTTGAGGGAAAAAAGCAATATTTCTATTAATCCTTTACACACGAAGGACAGCCTTGACAAGCTGCAAATTGCTACACCTTATAGCTAAAAGTATATATTTGAAATATAGAAAGTTTCATTCTTGCCTTTTTTATTCCTTAATGAGAAAAAAAATAAATAGTAAAAAATGTTGAGGGTAAAATGCAATATTTCAATCACTTTTTTTAAGTCAAAGAAAGCTTTATTAAACTTTTAAAATATTTGATATTAGAAATAAATGTATATACTTTAAATACAGAAACTTTTATTCTTGCTTTCAGTTTATTTTTGCCTCAAGAGAATTTTAAATTAGAGTAGAAAGAACTGGCTAAGCTAAACGAAAAACTATATATCAATTCTAAATTCAAATAAAAAAACTAGATGGCAGCACTAAATATGTTTTCCCATGAAATCGTGCAATATTTTAAGATAGCAGGCGAATTCAAAGAGGTATAGTGAATGGAATCTAGAAAACATTTACTATTTTGAACCCATTTTTCTTATGTTAGGAATCAAAAGGCAATCTTGAATTTTTTTTAACGGATTATGGACTTATTAATCTTTATGTCTGTGCAATATTGTTACTGTCGGGCCTGTCCTTTTTTTATTTTTGACTTATACAGAAGAGGAAAAATCATGATTTTGCAATTTTTGTTAAAGTTTCTAAGTTTTTTTGAAGATGAAGGAAATAAATGGCCACTTTAAAACTTGGGGAATTCGATTTACATATGACATACTACATCAGGCATTAATTTCACAGAGGTTTTTTAATTCCTTTGATTTTTATAACGATTCTAATTTTCTCAAAATTCACAAATTTTCAATTTTTGCAACCAATTTATAAATAATCATGGTGTTACTAGATTATTATTACTCAGTAAATAAGAAGATAATTTTTCAGAGTTTACAAAATTACAAAAAAAAATTCCTTTCTGTTAAACAGCTTTCAAGATACAGAACTTCAAACTTGCAACTTTGGACGATTGCGCACATGCCATTCTATATCACAAGTTTTTTAAATGTCCAAAACTGCTAAAAAAATTTATTTTTTGTCAAGATATTTTGCAGAGCATTACTTGAATATGAATTGAACCTGTGCATCGAATTTTATTAAAATTGGTTAGTATGTGGCCACGACTTTTTTAAATTTTTGCTCATTTTACGTGGAATGACCCAATATAGATATATATCAAATTTAGGAAACGTGTCTTAATTACGTCATGCAGTATATATATATATATATATATATATATATATATATATATATATAAAGAAGAATTCCATTTGGAACTTAAAAACCGTTCCCAAGTACTTCAATCAGCTTTAGAAGAAGAGCAAGATGTTACAGTAGTGAACAAGAAACTAACCAGTACTCTACAAGATATTGCAAAGAAGATAGCCGGCGATGCACAAGTAAAGCAGACAAAGAAAATAACAGAAGAAACAAGAAGATTGATGAAGAAACGCAGAGAATTTAAAATGAAGAAAACGATCCTAAATCAAGAGTTGAATATGCTGAATTATGTAAAACGGTAAGAAAATGTGTTACAGAAGATATCAGAAAATTTAACTCTGATCTTGTCAAGAAAATTCTAGAAGATAACAAAAGTTTAAAATCAGCTAGGCGAAAACTTTGTGTTGGAAGAAAAGGTATTTTTGCACTAAAGAGGGCAGATGGAACAATCACCAAAATCAATAAAGAAATAGTACACATTGTCGAAAAATTCTATAACGATTTATATAAATGTGAAGATCAGAGGGAAATCAACTTATGTGATCCACGAGGAAACTTAACAGAAACCGATGCCATAATCCCAGTGACGACAGACGAAGTTTTACAAGCCATTAAATTTATGAAAAAAGGTAAATGCCCCGGAGAAGATGGAATTACAATCGACCTTATCAAAGAAGCAGGAGAAGAATTTGCAAAAATGCTATCCTTACTGTTTTCCAAATGTCTCCAGAAGTCAGATGTACCAGAAGATTGGAATAATGCTGTGATGGTGCTACTTTACAAGAAAGGAGAGAAGGAAAACATTAAAAACTACCGTCCAATCAGCTTACTGTCAGTGATTTATAAAATTTTCACCAAAGTTTTAACGACAAGACTTGAATCAGTCCTGGACTCAGCTCAACCTAGAGAACAAGCAGGATTCCGAAGTGGATTCAGCACAATGGATCATATCAAAACGGTAAGGGAACTCATAGAAAAACATAAGGAATATAATTTACCTCTTTGCCTTGCCTTTATTGATTATGAAAAAGCATTTGATTCGGTCTACACATCAGCAGTAGTAGAATCTCTGGAGGACATTGGTATAGACAAACCTTACATCAATATTATAAAGAAGATTTACAAGAAAGCAACAGCAACCATCCGCTTGGACAAAGAAAAAGCAAAGATCAAGCTTGGAAGAGGGGTAAGACAAGGAGACACCATTTCGCCTAAGCTTTTTACTGCTGTCTTAGAAAATATTTCCAAGAAGCTGGATTGGGAAAACAAAGGGATTAGAATAAATGGGGAATATTTAAGTCATCTCCGATTCGCTGACGACATTTTAATTTTCAGTAACAGTCCTGAAGAATTGGAAAATATGCTAAAAGATTTGGCAGAAGCTAGCATTAATGTGGGATTAAAAATAAACTTGGAAAAGACTAAGGTGATGTTCAATTCATTTGCATCAAAAAAGAAAATCGTCTACAACAACACTGAAATTAAAGAAGTGCAAAGTTATGTGTACCTTGGGCAAGAAATATCATCTGATAATATTTAGTATCATGAATGAAATCAATAGAAGAATAAGAAATGGATGGAGTGCTTTTGGGAAGAACAATATTATTCTGAAGAGTAGCATGGCCCTGTGTTTGAAAAGAAAGGTATTTAACCAATGTGTTTTGCCTGTCCTAACTTATGGAGCAGAAACATGGACGCTAACAAAACGGATGGTACAAAGATTACAAACAACACAGAGAAGTATGGAAAGATGTATGCTAGGTATAACTAGAAGAGACAGAAAAAGAATAACCTGGATAAGAAGTCAGACGAAAGTTTTTGACATCATTGAAAGAATTAAACGGCTAAAATGGAAATGGGCTGGGCACATCGCAAGAAGACAAGACAATAGATGGAGCACAAACACCTTACAGTGGTATCCCAGAGATGTAAAACGGCCAAGAAGACGACCTCAAGTAAGATGGAGTGATGAAATCAGAAAAGTAGCCGGTGTAAATTGGATGACTAAAGCACTAGACAGGAAACATTGGAAAAATCTGGGGGAGACCTACATCCAGCAGTGGATTGAAAACGGTTGATGATGATGATGATGATGATGATATATATATTACAGTATTATATCGTATGTTCTGTAGATTTTATTCATCTATTCGATTTGCGTTGTATTATCTTTTAAAAGCACTTACATATTAATATACACATTTAAATTTTATACACCCCCTTATTCCTATAGTTTATGTTTAGAAAAATCTCGCCTGTGCACAAGATAGACATTAAAATTTTTTACAATTTTTATCGAGCAAAATTGACTAAGTTCGGATACAGTCGGACCTCTATTTAACGAAGTCGCTAAATCCCGAAAAAAAGTTCGCTATATGGAAAATTCGTTAAATAGAGAATAACCTTTTAAAATACTTTAAGCTATATATAATTTTAAAAAAGTAGTTTATCACACTTTTTGTATAAATTATATCAATTTGTTTTATATATTTTACCCTTCAAAAAGAAACTTGCAAGGGAAATAAGAATGAAACAAAACATTGTCTGAAAATATATTGTATTTTCAGTTAAAAAAATAATTTTTCATTACAATCACGATTTTTTATTATGGTCGATAAGCTGTTTGGAGGAATACCAAATTTTAAAGCAATATTCTTTTTCTTCCCGCTTTTATCCACCACATCAAGATTTTTTTTTCTTTTATGCCAAGCACGTTCTCTTTGACATTTTTGAGCTAAAAGAACCGAAATGACCACCAGGACTGAATGATCTAGAAAACGACAGACTCTAGTTAAAGGACATGAGGCAGACACTTCTTGGATGAAAAGCAAATAATCACAGCGATTTTACTGCTCTCGGTGAGTTAGGTGCTGGTAAGACCTGTTCATGGTCATTGATCATCATAAAATGTGTTAAAAGAAAGAATAAGTTTGAAATGTCCAGTAATATTTTGACAAATAGGGAGAGAAAAATTTTAGATTCCAAGAAAAAGTTCGTTAAATAGAGAATATCTTTCGCTATTTGGAGGTTATTTTATGAAGAAATTTGAAGAATGTTCTCGGTCCCAAGGAAAAGTTCGTAAAATAGAGAAATTCGCAAAATAGAGGTTCGTTAAATAGAGGTTCGACTGTACTTTCAATTTTATGAATTCTCAATGATTTCTGGCACTAAAAATGAAATAACGCGTTTTTACACCTTGAAGCTTGGTTTATATGTTATGAGTATCCTTAGACCTAAAGTTCTCTTTGTACTCAACCTTGTTTTCAATTCAATGATGTCACATTGTAAGATACAGGAATCTATTTTTTTTTTACCAAACTAGGGGCTCGGCCTCCTACGAGCTATGCTCGCCAACCCCCGTCCAGACACCGCAGACTCTAAATGCACGCTAATTTGATCGGCTTTAAAAAAGATTTCGAAAGATTGAATTATAATTTAAAAAACAGTGGCGATCTCCCTGTAAACGAATTTCTATTCATTTCTCTTTGATTGGGGAATTTTAACGCCAAATCCGCTGCGGTACTACTTGATTATCCAGTCGACTAATTTCGCCAAATTATATAAATCGCCAAACCACTCGCCAAATTATAAAAATTGACATAATTTTTATTTTAAATAACGAAAGAACAAATAAATTAGTACAACATTAATAAAAATACAAATAAAACGTTGAAATAAAAATAACTTGATAACGTAGACACGTGTAACAACATTTCAAAATAAGCTAATATAAAAGGAATTAAGTAAACAGAGTCTTTGTCTCCTGGTATTTTTTAACAAAGCGAAAAGAAAGTTCTTTTAAATGAGACATTTTAAATTAATCGTTTTTAATCTGACGTAATTTCTACCAAGCTATTCTTTCTCTTTTAAATATTCACGTGAAAATGCTTTTGTTAGAAATGAAACATTGTTTGCGCTTTCCTAACAAAAATAGTTGAAAAGTATCCTCTCAAAATATCAAATAAATGTCTAGCGCATTTTTTAAATTTAAACCGTTTTGCAATATTATTTTGTGTTCATTTTATGTAATAACTGTAATGTGACGTAAATATGACGTAATTTCTCCTATTTAAGACTTCTAACGCATGTTAATAAATTTATTATTTTACAAATTCCTTTCTCTCTTAAAATTCACGTGTAATTATAGTTTTTATGACGTAATTTTTAATAAGTTCCTGCTTTTTGTACATAATTATTTAATACTAATTCCGAATGTTTTTTTTCTGTTTATAATAGTCACGTGTAAATAATTTTTTAATTTATTTACACGTATAAATATTTTTTTTTTACGCAAACATTATTGCTTCCGCTGTTTATACAGTTGGCAACAGTTTAAATTAATATCACTTTCTAAAATCTGTAAAAAAATATCTCTAGAAATGCTGAAAATCTGAATTTAAAATAGAAATAAAACCTCAAAAAATGAGTCAAAATAAAAAAAAAATTAATGCAATCTGCACTCCGGCAAATTGTAACGCATAAAATGATCTAAAAATGATTACACTGCCATGTATAGTTTTTGCTGCTATAAAACTTTTTTAGTGGAACGATTTTGTCCAACTTTAGCATTAAATATCTCTTAAAATAATTCTTCGATTTGAAAACTGTCTGCTTCAGCGTATTTATCAAACATTTCTGTATAATACTTACTGATTTTCATATTTTTGCATGCAATATTTTTCTTAATATTAACGAAGAAAGACCTCCAGTCACAAAAAATTCAAAACCGGCGGCGGCGGCGGCGGCGGCGGTGACAGTGGTAGTTACTTTTTTTTAGAATAGAGAGAAAAGTTACCAAAAAACAATCAAAGGGAAAAGAAAAACTTTAAAAGTGATTTATTTGTTTATTTGTTGCTCGGCTTTGTAACCTGTTAACACCCAACATCCTACAAATGAAACCGCTTAATTCTGCTCCGTATAATCCGTTAATGAGTCTTATTCGTTTTTGTTGCATGTATCCCAGAATTCCTACTCACTCTGATATTCCGCTGGCAATCGGCATGGTCTAGATTTTTTTCGTCTACTATTGAAGCATGTAAGTACAATGCTAATTTCCCTGTCTTTGTAGAAGGTCATTTTTTTCTCTATAAAGTGCTAAAATTGATGTGTATGCACTACTTTTAGTGCATCCTTTCATTATAAGGACAAAAGAAACACTTCCTGCTGATCTCGTAGTGGAAGAAAGTCTTTGTTTGCGCCTGATGAAAATAGAATATCTTTCCTGAAACGCGTTGCGTTCTTTTTCTTTTTATTTATTTAATTTTATGGTGTGTTTAGGAAGCGTCTCTCATTGGTGTTATGAAACAATACTTTAGAAATTCTTATTTCTTGATATAAATATATTCTAAAAATATGTTGTTTTAATTAAAACTTTAAAACAACTTAGCCGTTAACGAGTTAAATTAATGGATTTTTCTAGTCGAATAATGAAGGAAGTTTAGTTTTCAATGAGAAATATCAAAATTTTAAATCATTTTGTGTAAGTGAATTCCACCCTAAGTGCGTTTTGAATATAGTTTTTATTCATAAATTATTCTTGAAACATTTCGGCAGGTGATCATTAATTCAACAGAATCAGATAAATGATTCAAATTTAATGCTGAAGAAATAAGGTATACAAAAACGTTTTTCAATTCGGACATCTCATTTCAGAATTTTCCAAAACTATTTCAGATGATCTCACATTTTCCAAGATAAATATATCTTTAAATTATCAGACATTCTTGGACTTGCTTCTTATTCAGCGTACTTTATTGATACTTTCAATGGTAGTCCTGCATAATACTTTATCTTTTCTGAAATAAATAACGCATAAATATATATTGAAATTCGATATCAATGTTTACAATTTCATTTATACATTTCCAGAAATGTTTTGTGTTCGTTTCGTATTTTCCAAAGTAAAACATGATAATTTGAAATTAGATAAATTTAATCATATTTTATGTTTCTGTGAACTCTATTGGCACGTCCTGCATAATATTTTATCGGTATTTTTGGTGGGGTTAACACATGAACTAATGCATGTATATTTACATTCAATATATATTCAATACAAAAGTTAAGATTGTAAAAGAATGGTCTTAATTTTATCTTTAATTAAATTGACAGTAACAATAGATAGTAAATTCCAGTGACGTAACGGGTGGTAAAATGGTGATTATTATAATCTCGAACTGGAAGGAAGAATGGGGTTCTTTTCTTTATGGATTATTAGATGGAAATAAATGCTAAACTATTTATATTCTTTTAAGTATAGACGAAATTTTCTGTAACCATCTACATGAAGTAAGTACAATGAACAGTATTCCAGTGACAAGTAAGTGAGATTAAAAAAGTATCAAATTAAGGCACTCGTATTAAAGTTTTTGTATAATAATTTAATTTTAATCTTATGATTTGTCATATATCCTGAATTTGAAATTTTGTGTTTACAATTTAAGTTCTCAATGTGTAATTTATTATGTTTAAGATTTGTAAAATTTTATAAAATTAGCAGGAGTTATTAAGTTTTGCATGAGTTTATCAAGCATTATTTTTAGTTATACTGTTCAATTCAGGATTTCTTTAAGGATCCATAAATAGTTAAAAATCACGTCTTTTAAATTACCTCATTTTTAACACTTTCCAATAAAGTTGAAAAGTGTTTATGACTTCGGTTTGTCTGTCCGCCTGTCCGCACTCTAACTCCCGTAAATATACTCGGATTGCCCTGAAATTTTTTCATGTTATTAATGTTTACCATAGCACGTTCCCTATTTCAAATGATGTTTTTAGGATGTTTAGTTCATTTACAGGGCAGTCAAAAGTTTTCCGTTACATTACGACCTTTGGGGAAAAATCGTTTAAAATGATTTTTAATGATGTTACATGCTTTCAAATATAATAAAATTGATATGCATTTATGTAGGGCACTAAAATATGCATTCTGTAGAATATACGGTGCAAAGAATAGTTATTATTCATTTACAGGACCACACAAAAGAATTCCGTTACATAATGATATAGGGGGGAGGGAATTGTTTGCGGTGTATTTTAATTATGTTAAAATATTTCATGTATAATGAAAATGATATAAGTCGCTGAGGTTTACTATAACTTATTTTATGTATAATACGAAGTACATAGCATTTACAGCGACACACAAAAGATTTCAGATTCTATATTGTATCCAAAGTACTGTACAATAACGATGATTGCTGGAAATGCATTTTTAATTATGCTATGTGCTTTTATGTTTCACTATATTTATACATAGTATATGCAGGGCCCGCTTAACACTTAGGAACAGGGGAAGCCCGACGTCACACAGAGGGCCCCTATTACTCTAAAAATTGCTTTTTTATTTACTAAATCTTATTTTCGCATGCTTAAATAATTCGAAATTTTACCATCAAAGTTTAGAGTAAATAGCATTTTTAATATTAAGTTAAAACTACCTATATAAAAGTACTTTATTATATGTTTAATTGTAAATAACCAATTTATTTTGTAAATGACAAATATGGAACAATAGTTCAGAATATGTGAAGTTCAAAATATTTTTTGTGATTTACAAATTGCCATATATAGTAAGAAAAAAAAAGTTTCATAAGAAAAAAAATGTATTTTTTACAGTGATTGAGTTTCTTTTTTCTAAGAATTAGTTTTGAAAAGTAAAATTGGGGGCCCTTTTGTATTTCAGTGGGTAAGCACGGGCTTCACGGGCCTATTCCGTAAACAGGCCCTGAGTATATGATGTGTATAAATGCTGTAATTCATATACAGGGCTACACAAAAGGATTCGTAATGGTTACTGGGTATGATTGCAAATTGCTTAAAGGTGGTTTTTAAACGAAGTTTTGTTAAAGTATTCAGGAGGTTTTGAAAAGTGTTTCATAATCTATGCTTAACGCATGATTTTTCTTACTTGTTTTATTTACAGCAAATAATAAATTTTTGCTATAGAAAACTAACGAAGTGGAAGTCAATAGCTCCCGTTCTAGATAACTACTTGCGTTGTAACTGTGAGGTCCTTCGATTGAATTTTCGGTTTAGACGTTAGATTACGTGAGCGTTTATACTAAATTTTAGACTACAATTTTACTGCTATTTATGTATAATTTCTGAAAATTCTAGTATCTCACTCCTTTAAATACATTGTAAGTATGACTAAGATAGAAAATACCTAGGACAAATTTCAGTTACCAAATACTGTTGTGGCAGTGTATAGCTACTTTCATAAAGGGAGTCTAGATTGTAAGATTATTCTCCGACGCCTTGGGAATGAAAGGGACTCTATCTATCGTTCCTCTGACTTGCCAAGTATAATTGTTCCTCCCTGAATCTCGGTTTCGCGGTAATGTTTTGTACAGTTATATGCAAATTAGCTTAGTGTGGTCAGTTGGCGAAGTATAAATTCGACTTTAAGAGTGTGAATGGTAGAATCAGCCGAACCTAGCCCAAACCGTTTAGTTAGGCAGCTTCAGTGCAGACATCATGCCATTTCGTTTAAACGATTGATGAGTGGAAATGAACTAGTTTCCCGCAGCCAAGCAGGATGGATTTGGTAAGGTGTTTCCTACGTATTTGAATAAAGTGCATTTATGAGATTCAAGGTATTCGATTCAGTTAGTGACATTTATTATGGTATGAAAGTGCTATTGATTGTAGTATTTTCAATGATAGTGGCGCATTCGACATAACGGTTGGCTTTGGATGCAGTTGTGAGCAACCATTTTTGGTAAATTTGTATTTAGTTCTTTTGAGAGTGCGCTGAGGCTGAATTGATTAACGTATTAATATTTATGAAAGCTTCATTGCAGTTTTTATTAGTTATATTCTTTAAATAAACTTGTTGTTTTAACTTAACCCAGTGTCATGTCGACTCTTTTACGTGACAGGCCGTAGGAATCCGTTAAACTTTTTTATCGCCAACCCTCTAAAGCAAAACCTCGTTTTACAGACAATTTTCAATGGAAAACATTGTACGGCCACTCAATAAAACGGACACACTCACATATGAGAATTCGTTACCTTTAATTTGCAGAAAAATGCTGAAAATACATTTAAACATTTCTACTACAGTCTTGTCTAAAAAAATAAGATTTTTTAAAAAAAAATATGTATATTTGCCTACTTTTATTCACTTTAACATAGTTTTAGTAATAGCATGGCGCTTTTGAGATGATATATTGTACGTTGATGATTTGGCTAAATACCAATGCACTGGCATTAAGCTTCCAAAGTATTTGGGTGATGCCATCGTTGTTAAACAACTGCGGGTCGTTAACTGTAGAAATTGTCAAATTTGTATTTTGTATTCGTGTGTTCGCAAGCTGTTTTTTGTGTTCGTGTGTTTGCAAGCTGCGTGCACTGTGTTTAGTGCATGGCAGCGAAGTATATTTGTCATTTTGGGATTTTATAAGTGTTTTATTGATAATTTTCGTATAATTAAAGCTTTCCGTTACAAGTTTTCAAAGAAATAAGCTGTTGGTATCAAAATGGGAAAAAAAGGATCTCAGTCCACGAAAGAGAGATGAAATTCAAGCTCTGCTTCAGCATACTAACCTGAAAGCATGTGAAAAATCTTTTGAGGTGCATGTTTCGCCACAAAGTGCAGACAGAATTCGAAGGAAGCTTGCCATGGCCCTTTCTGTCAACATCAGCGACCGGTGAAAGTGCGGGTGTAAGCGACTAACAACACCGACAGCCAGTGCTGACAAAAAATTGATTCAAATGAGTCGAAGCAACCGGAAAATGACTATAAAGCAACTGTTATCAAGATGGAAAGATGCTGGTGTCAATGTCAGCTCAAGAGTAGTACGATAAAGGCTCCTTGAGTACGGATACAAAGCTTGTTGGCTTGTCACAAAACCTAAGCCAACTGTAACCATGCGCAAAACTCGCTTGGGCACAGGTGCATAAACACTGGACAGCAGAAGATTGGATAAAGATAATATACTTTTATTAATGCGCAAAAAGTGTATAAATTAGTTTGTGACATAAGAAATTGTCACAAATTAATTTATATACACTTCTTGTTTGGTAAATCAAAATCAGTATACAGAGCCTGTAACTTTTGATTTCAGGTGTATTTTGCTGACGAGTCAACAGTGGAGATGAGCGCCAGGTCTCTCTAAGTTAGGAGAAAACCGGATGAAAATTTTCTACCAGAATACCTCAAGCACATTGTCAAGCCCACAACAAAGGTTATGATATGGAGCGTCATCTCGAAATAGGGAAACGGTAGATTTCATGTTGTTCAAGGAAATATGAACCACCATCAATACAAGGAAGTGCTACAAAGTCGCCTGTTGCTTTATATAAGAGAACGGTATGCCAAAAATGATTATATATTCATGCACAACGATGCACCTTACCACCGAAGACAGACAATTAAGAAGTTTTTGGCTTTTCAGGATTTGGAGGTTTTTGACTGGCCAAAGAACAGTCCATATATAAACTCTATTGAGTCTCTTTGGAATGATATAAATCGCAGCGTATCGGAAATTGTTTATACAACAAAAGTTGCTTTAATTGAACGAATTATGCAAATCTAGCACCACAATTCTCGCATTGAAGAACTTTTGAAGAAGAACATTTCTGGAATGCCAGCTCGTGTGAAGACCCTTATTACAGCCAAACGGGGACCAACAAAATAATGAATGTGCATATGGTTGACTACAATGTTCAGTAATACTTCTGTGCACTATTAATAAAACCTATTTAGCATTTTTGTGTATATTTCCTGAAATAATTCAGAAATTAAAAAAATGCTATTTTTTTGGCTAGTATTGCATATTCTGACGAAGTTGATTGGTTAGATTATTGAGTTATAACTGCACCAAGTCCCTTTAGAGACATGTTGCGCTAGGACAAAGTTAAGATAAAAAAATTAAAAGTTAGATTAAAAAACGGTCATAACAAAAAAGATGAGAAAAACAACGTAGTTTAATAAAAACAGTAACAATATTATATGTAGTTCTAAATTTATTATAAATTCGATCTAACAATTCATTTCTAAACATTTTAGTTCGTCGAATTTTGACAGGTTCCAACTCGTATTATAGTTAAAAGACACAAAGAAAATCATTACAATTAAAAGCTGTAAAAGTTGTAATGATTGTAAAAAACAACAACAACAACAACAACAAAACAAAGCATAAAATCTTGTACCAATGCTGTATAAATACAAGTTTAAAAACCACAGATTATTAAAAAACAATATAAAATCATTTAGGTTCAAACTCTTCAAAAACTGTATTTTCTTCATTTGCACTCGAGTCATAGCTATAAGCTTCTGATTCACAGTTTTTTCTTCATAGTGAAGCATCTGTTTCGAACCATGTTAGCAACTGATGGGCTAAGAAGTTTTTCTTCATAGTTTTATGCTATGAAGAGGATTGAATTGAGGTTTTCTTTCTGTCTTTCTGTGTACAAGATTTTTGTTTACTTTCTGAATTTACAAAATATCAGGTTTCTGCAATATGTTTGCAGATGAACAGAGGCTTTTGTAGTCTCCAATTTGGTTTACTTTTTGGATTGAGCTGAAAATTTTTGTGACCGACTATGAAAGTATTCTGTTTTAGCAGGTTTTGATAATGGTGTCCAAAGTTATGATTTTGGCGAAGTTTTCCTCTAATGATACAATAGATATCATGATTTTTTTATGTGCTGCTTGATATTGTCATAGGTAAATCACTTGGAAGAAAGAGGATTCAGTCTGTGTGCTTATGTGCCTTATGTTTTTGATTTTTGTTTGAGCAAATTAGAGTAGGAAACCCCGACAGACGGGACCTGGATTCAACAAGTTTGCGAGCTTCAGGGTAAGAAAGTTTTTCAGTAATTTTAACTGCAAGAATTTCTATTCCACAGATCCAGTTTGGACAAGAACGGGAGTGTGTTGCATGATCACCCTTACAGTTCGTGCAGCGTTAAGTGTTTCTGTAGGATTTACTGTCGTGGTCGACTTCCGCAGAACGTGGACAGGCAACGAAACCACGGCAAGTAGCTGTAGTATGGCCATAACGTTGATATTTTAAACAACGAAGAGGATTGAGAATATAAAGTCGGCCAGGACAGCTTAGGTAGGCTGCTTTAATTCTAGATGATAAAATAGGGTTATCGGAAGGTAGAATAATGTGCTTCGTAGGAAGCACTTGCCCGTTCCGACGGATACTGCGTGCATCCATAGCATTTTGATCTTTTAAATTTTGTAAGAGTTCTTCCTTTGTAGAGAACTGAAAGTTCTAGTTCGGATATTACACCACGGCAAAAAAGAACCTATTGTATCGCAATATGAGATAAGTTGTGATTGGTTGGCTGAAGAAACCTCAACAGGTAAATTCCAGACTGCAATTTTTTAAGTGAACATTTGTCTCCAAAAACAAAATGACATGTTTTTGCTATAAGAATCAGTGAAGTTCTCCTAAAATAGCTATCAAAAAGACTATCAGTGCACTTGACGAGAAAGAATCAAGTAAAAGAATTGTGCTGTACAGTTTGTTGCTCTCTACATGGGAGAGAAATAGAGGAAAGTGAAGTAAAAAATAGTAGCAATAAATGCAATTCAGACTCCAGCCGCACCACCCACTATCAATCTCAACAAGACGATGCACATTCATGCAACAATACTAACCAGGGCCTATACGTTCCAGGGTTGTAGTGGGTAACTGCCTGGATACCCGCCCAGCTACCGCCCGGAATGTTTTTTTTAAAACCCGGGTAATTTTCTACAACGCTGATACCTTCACATGTCACACCTATGTCAGTCTCCATCCTTAACGAGATGACTAGTAAGTACCGTTCACTGGATACCTAGACAGTGACAAGTCAGCTGACCAACCGATTGATGCATACGGGACCAATATGCACCTCCCGTCTACCTGAGGCAGAGGCCAAAGCAGCGTATTGATTTCACTCAACTATCAGGATCCCCCTTTCCCGGGATACAGGTCGCCACGCATGGCAAATCCGCGGGTGGTTTACGATTCTCCATAAGTTGATATAGACATGATGATATCGGCTTATGCAGAATTGCCTTCACCTCCGAAGAGAAACCACAACGATAGCCAAACAAAGAGGAAAGAATTGACAAGAGAATGGAGAGGAAAAGTAAACAAGAAAGATCACTCATGTGCCTGGTGTTGCAAAGCCCGTGAATACCTAACGAAGGTATCCCCCTGGGGTTATATTCTGACGAATTTCCGTAAAGATCTGATAATTATAAATATGCAGAAAAGGCTTTTCCCTCTAGCTATTTTCCTTTACATCATTCAGAGTATTCTTTAAACACATTTTTCTCACCCTGAATATTTTTTATATATCATTATGTTGAAAATTCTAAAATTTCAATACACATTTCACAATTAACTCGATTTTTATGAACGCTTTTTTTGATGCGTTTTCAAAATAAACTTTTAGATCTTTTCAAAATAATCTTTTGCCATTTTCCCCTTTAACATCTTCGGTTTTGCAATGCTAAAAGTATAAATTAAAGAAAATCGTTTAATTTACAGACATTGAAAAATACCTTCAGAGCGATGTTACTGATAATCCTAAGAATTCCTAATTAGTAAAAATTTTAAATCCAACCTTTTAAACAGCTTTTTTTAACCTTTTAATGACTTTTACGACATTTGTTCCTCCTGGAACTTAACAATTTCTTTTTTCAAAAACAAATCTCACAAAGTTTACTGATGTGTCTTAATTTTGAAACTAATGAGGATACTCTTCTGTAAATCGTTTACGTTTCGAAGTCATTGAAAGTTAAGGTATCAATATACCTTCGGAATATATTTTTTACCCGACTGAAAAGAAGGGTTATGTGTTTCACGCGTATCTGTGTAAGTGGATTTCTTTATACCCTCGAAACATCGCAACGATTGGATGAATTTTAATGAATGAGGTCTCTATCAATTCGTCTTAACGGCCCGATGGTTATAGGCTAGGTTTTGTTTTTATAAATTCAAAATGGCGGCCGTAAAATACCAAATGGTGGTAGAAACGAAAAAAAAAATTAACGCATCCTATTGAGTGGCATATCATTTGATAGGTCTTTCAAAATGAAGACGATGTTTCATTGACTATTTTACTGCCAGAAGCTCCGTTAAAATATTGTACAACCTGGAAGTTGTGTATGTAGGATCTCTAGCTTTATTGCAACTCTAACTATCATAGACCTCATCAAAACAGTGTTTATAGATAGGAACTATCAACTGAACACAACTTAAAAGTAATCAATACAAGTAAATAATAAAAAAAAAGTAATACAAACAAGTAATATAAAAAAATATTTTAAGTCAATTCCTACTTAGGTCAATAAGAGAATTTATTTTTCTCCCATTCTTCTTTCCTCTTGAGTGGCGTTTAAAATGCCTTGCTCAAGAAGAGGACTCTCTAATTAATATTTGAAAAAAAACTGGATTAACATCAAGTGTCATCCACTACAAGTTTGAAAAAGTTATTTGAGCTTGATTGGATGAATAATAAGTATTTTATTAACGATTGAAAATTTGAACAAGATATGTATAACGAGAGTGTGAGCTAATAGTAGAAATTGAAAAAATAGTTTCACATTGATGCGAAATAATTAATTAGTTCGCTTTTTACTCAGTCGGGCTTTTTGATTTTTTTAAATTTAATTATTTATTTCTTTAGCTATTTTATATCAGTACTAGAGCGGAAATATAGATATTGCATGAAAATTAACATAAATATGCACTTTTAATTATTTCTCTAAATATATATGTCTTTATAAGAAATATAGTTGAAATATGCAGATTCATATATGCATATATGAAATTGCATATATTCAGGACTATATATTAAAAAGGACTTTCAAAAGGTCTTTCAAAAGGTCTTTCAAAAGGGAAACGATGATTTATTGACTATTTTGCAATCAGAAGCTCCGTTAAAATATTATACAACATGGAAGTTGTATATGTAGGATCTCTAGCTTTACTGCAGCTCTAACCATCATAGACATCTATAGTCCTCATCAAAACAGTGTTTATAGATAGGAACTAACAATTAAACACAACTTAAAAGCAATCAATACAAGTAAATAAAAAAAATAGGTAAGTAATATAAACAACTAATATAAAAAAAATATTTTAAGTCAATTCCTACTTAGATTAATAAGAGAATTTTTTTCCCTCCCATTCTTCTTTTCTCTTGAGTGGCGCTTAAAATGCCTTGATCAAGAAGAAGACTCTCTCGGTCTTAAAATACATTGATCAAGAAGAGGGCTCTCTTTATTATTTAAAGTTAATTAATTTAATTAAATTAATGAATTAATATTTGAAAAAACTGGATTAACATTAAGTGTCATCCATTACAAGTTTAAAAAAATTTATTTGAGCTTGATTGGATGAATAATAAGTATTTTATTAACGATTGAAAATTTGAACAAGATATATATAGCGAGAGTGTGAGCTAATAATAGGAATTGAAAAAAAAATAGTTTCACACTGATGAGAAATAATTAATTAGTTCGCTTTTTACGCAGTTGGGTTTTTTGATTTTTTTAAATTTAATTGTTTATTTAAAATATGTGAAATAATTTATAAATTAAAACTGTGTAACTCACAAACTTTTCAACAAATCAGCATAAAACTAGTCTACTTCCATTTATATATTCAAAACATAATTTAACATTTTTGTGGTAATATAACTATTATTTATTGAGTCCAACACACTTTTACAAAAAAAAAAAAAAAAAAAAAAAAAAAAAAAAAAATAACCTTTGAGAAAAATCATAAAACAACTTTCAACTTGAAATTTTAAAGTTTGTAAGAAATGTAAATTTTTAAAAAGTTCGAAATAGAAAGAAAAATATTGAAATTTTATGTTAATTTAAAAAACAGAAAATTGAATTCTGATCGAAATTTACGTTGTAAAAATACAGACACCTTAACACACTATACATTATTTTCTAGTTTTGTAGTTGAAAATAATTTAAACGTCTCTTAATATGAAAAGTCGCATATGAAATTCTAAGTTAGGGATTTTAATATAAACATAAATAAAAAATACCTTAATATTACTTGCAACATTGCTTCACTGCTTTTAACAGAACGGCTTAATACAACTCAATTTATTCATTTTTTTAAATTTCAGTGTTGATACCAGCATTTGTTTTTCATACATTTTTTTCCCTATTGGGTTAAAAGTTATATCAAATTTCCCAGGAAATATTTGTAGAAAATTTTTATGTTATATTTTTTTTACATCTGAACAATTTAATTTAAGTAGTTGCAGTTTAAATAAGGTATCAACCTTTTGCATCATATATTTTCTAAAGTGAATTGCGTTTTTACTTCACTTAAGAAAGAAAATCTGCGAAAATCTTCGTCATTTATTTCAATTTATTTAATACAATGTTTTTGATAAGAATAGACTAGCACCATCTTTGAAAATAATTACTCTCTGATTTGAGACTGTAATTGTGCTAACTCTAAAAACATACATTATCTTCTTATGCTATAACAATTCTTTATATGCTGACGCACACACACGATATGGAATTAAGACATTTTTCTCCGAGAGAAAATTTTTCAGCTCTGGGTAGGGGGATAGTTCAGTTTCAGACTACTGTTACAAAACATAAAATCTCAAATTTCTGGGAAGAACATTTTGATGCCCCGAGAGGAAAAACCCCCTTCTCGACCTACCGCCTGAGTTCATCACTCATCACTGCAATCACACGCTAACGTACTGCAATACATACACATAACTATTGGGATCGGTCATGTTTAAACCAAAGGATATTGTTAAGAGTATATATAAATATTATACAGACATACAAACAATAAATACAATAAACCCAACTGGAGTGAAAAATTAGCCAGAGCTAGGAATCGAACCCGGGACCACAGTATACAAGACTGCTGCTATAACCACTGAGCTACTCCGGCCGATGCATGAGTCTGCAATTTCTCACTAATAAACCATGTTGGGGAAGTCACCAGCCATATATACGACAGCCTGACTTACAGATGGCTGGTGACTTCCCCAACGTGGTTTATTAGTGAGAAATTGCACACTCAGGCATCGGCCGGAATAGCTCAGTGGTTAGAGCAGCAGTCTTGTATACTGTGGTCCCGGGTTCGAATCCTGGCTCTGGCTAATTTTTCACTTCAGTTGGGTTTATTGTATTTATTGTTTGTATGTCTGTATAATATTTATATATACCTTTAACTGTTGAATGCAGGGGTTATTTTTGTGTGTATGAGTGTTTTAATATATATTGTAGTATGAGTGTTTTATTATGATATTGTTTAGGTTGATTTCAATCCCAAACTGACTACTTTTTGACAATTTTTTTTATTCATTGTTGTTTTCAAATGCATCAAATTGGCAGGTGCACTTATTCAGGAGCTATATAATTGAACTATTGTTTCTGTTTTTCGGTAAAAACAATTAAGGAAATAACTGAGGTTCCGAGACGATAAACTCTTGTAATGCAAAATTTAACTTATTTATTGGAAAATTAAAAAAAAAAAATGTTCCATTACAAATCAGTTTACTAACCATGCATACAAGAAGTATCATACTTTTAAGTTTAAAAATGAGTCAGAAAATGTGTCAAAAAGTTTCGCGTTGCTGAGCGCGCGAAAAAATATTTTTTTGAGAACCGCCTTGAGAAGGTGAACCGTCATGTCTCCTGGTAATAAAATCTGATATGGAAAATCTTTCGAAAAATTTCAAATTTCTTTATCCAGATAGCTGACTCTTAGCTGACTATATGCAAAAACCACTTTACTTTATGTTTATATAAATAACATATATCTGAAACAATGTAGGATTTCAAAAGCAGCAAAGGGGAAATAAATAAAACTTACATTTATAAAAAGTACATTCAGCAAAATCGAATTTTATTTATCCGAAAAGGTAGAAACCTTTAAGCCTTTCATTGTAAATAAAATGTATTTTCCTTTTCCATATAAGCCTGTAGACAATCGAGTTTGAAGAACATTATGGGGTATTCTTTTTTCTTTTCATGCAATAGATTCAATTTAATGCATCTTTTTATTTATTTTCTTTCTGTCTTTTCTTTTTCGTATCAGGTAAGTGTATATGTTTTACTTTTGCCAATCGTATATGAATAAAAAATTTCGATATATGATGAAAAGGATATAAGTTAACCCGCCATTTAATGTAGGAACAAATTTAGCTACAATTTTAAAAGTAGTATCTATTGGAAAATGTGTATCTACTACTACTGAATGAACTTACTCGTAGTACCCATAGCCGCGAAATTTAGAAAATAACTATTCAATCAAAAAACAGTTGAAGCTATGAGGGAAAAAATTCAACTAGAAAGTTGTTCGCCATGGTCAAATAAGTAAGAAGTAACATTGAGGCGCATGGATGCGCCAAACAGAAATCGAAATCTAATTTGTATTTATGCTATTTTCGTCGACAATCAAGTGTTGTTTCCATTAGAGAGAAACATAGCCAAGGAAAAAGATCCTAAACACGCCATTAAACAGCATGACTAATTGTTTTCTCAAAAAAAGTTTTCCTCCACTCAACGACGCGAACATTTTTAAGAACACCTTTTTAAACGTAAAAGCATAACGCTTGCCGGCATGACTAGTGAAACGATATAGAATCGCATAGTTTTTCATTTTTCGATAAGTGAATTACATCTTGACTTATAAGTAATAGTTGCCTAATAACAACAGCTTTTTATCTTTTCCCGCGATGTCGCATTCAAAAATTCCTTTAAAAAGGCTAACTTTGGCAGCATTTTCTCCCACATCCTCTGCCTCTATCGAAAGATGGAAAGAAAATTGTTAGATTATAGAGGGTGTTTCACTACCAGACCGACAAACTTGCGGGAGATGTTGGGGGTATAGAGACGACTGAGAATCACATAGCAATAAAGGGTTGGAAATGCAATCCTAACGAGCTAAAGGGATTGTTAGTGTCTGAATCATAGTGATAGCAAATTGACATTTAAAGACCATAAGCTTAAAATAAGTCATGGCTTACACAATGATGAAGTTCCCCAAAGTTTTCTGCCTACGTGCCTTGTTCTTACAATCTACGGTTTTGCGCGTTTGAGGGAATAGGGGCGTTTTGAAGTGGTGCATCTACGTTACTACCGCGAACTTCCGACACATTTCAAAACATCCGATATTCCAGGTTACGAATGTTTCATTCACACATTACGAAACATCGGACAACTTCATTACCAGGAAAGTCATGACTTATTTTAAGCTTATGGTCTTTAAATGTCAATTTTAGATCGCAATGATTCGGCCCTAACAGCCCGTTATCTCGTTAGGCTTGCATTTCCGACCCTGCATTGCTATGTGATTCCGAGTCGACTCTATGCCCCCTACATTTCCTGCAAGTTTGTCGGTGTCGTGGTGAAACACCCTGTATTGTTTTTGAATATGACCATCTGCCAATTTAATACGCTTGCAAACTAACTTAAATTAAAGAGGAGTCAGAAAGTAGACTGTTTGGTTTGGATTTGAGAACATACAACAGAACTTTATTGTCTATACTCAAACTGGTCACAGTCGTCGGAAAATCGTTCATTCTTGCCGGAGTAATGACATGGATAATACTAACTGTCATTCTCGTTTTTCGCTTTCGATTCAAGATATTCATACATATGCAGTATCGTTATCTCTTAAATTAACCTTACCGAACATCTGTTTCTGACTTTTCTCCCGTATCTCTAGTAGTTTCTAAATAGGATCGCTAAGTTCTGCTTTCACCGTTGGAACGTTACGAGTGGTTTCTATATGTAGCGCATACTCGCTTATCTATGAGTTGAAACCAATTTTACAATTGTAGTTATACCCGTTTACAAATTAAATGGCTGAACAACTTTTACACTTTCCAGCTTGTATAAAAGAAATCCTCGAATAGGACTTTAAAGGACATGATTAACAAAAGCATCCAAAACAATGTTCGTGATTGGTATTTGTACGTATCCTATTTACGCTTTGCTTCTAAGAAAAGTACCACATAGTACTACTATCATGCACCCTTCCAGTTAGTTTATAGCCGTTAGTTACGGTTCGGGGCTAAAAGAATTTTGGACAGGCAAGAGGAAAATACCCCTAACAGTCACTCCTTTTGTAGAGCAGCACATGAATTGATTACTCGAAAAATTGGGAAATGCGCAAAAGATTGCATCAGAAAATACCGACAAAAAACAAGCTGACTGTACGTACTTCTCGTTACAATCTTCGGCCTTGGTAAAACACCTTTGGGATTGGTGACCATGTTTTAATCTTGAAGTCAGCTGAAAACATGGACCAGCAACCGGCAACAGTAATTGAACTCACCTGACCGAAATCTATGTTATTGTGAAGTTAAATGCTGACTGTACAAGAAATCCGATCTGCATATAAATAAAATACGTCCTTTCATTGCAAGAGTTGGTCATATAGACTCAATATTCGAACAGGACTCTGATTTTGGAGAACTGTACTATGCTCCGAAGGAAAAAGTATCCAGCAGCGAAGCCTCATATACTCCAATAACTTCAAACGACAAAAAAGAAAATAATAGAAAAATAACAGTCACCAAAGAACATAAACCTTTGAGCAACACTCTGAGTTTGGTTTTGGGAAATTATCAAGATTTGTTCAACAAGAAAACGGTATGAGCAAAAGTTGCCATTCGAGTTACTACGGAGTGTTCGCCTAATAGATTATGTCCTTATAGAATTCCTATAACTTTACAAGAAGAAGTAGATCATCAAATCCCTGAATTACTTGAATAAGGACTGATTGAATCTAGAAACAGCGATTAGGCACACCCGATGGTTTTCGTAGTAAAGAAAGATGGAATTGTCAGGTTATGTGTAGATTTTCGACATCTGAATTGTTTTATCATAACAGATGCATATCCAATGAAAATTGAGAAAAATCTGGTATAGGAAATTGGTCAAGCAATCTTTTTACAATATTGGACTTAACGAAAGGCTATTGGCAGATTCTAATGGAAGACGAATTGAAACCCTTAACAGCTTTTGCCACGCATTCAAAACATTATCCATCGGAGAGTTATGCATTTTGGCGTAAAAAAGCTGGCATCACATTTCAGAAATCTATGGATAAACTCTTTCAACAGCATAACAAATAATGACGGTCTTATATCGACGATGTTGCAAAATTTTCTCGAGCTTGGGAAATAGGGCACCCTGCCCAGCTTGGACAAATATTTCAGTGTATCAGAGATTCTGGATTGACTATTAATTTAGAAAAATGTAACTTCGGTAAGAAGTAAGTGAAATTTCTGGCTCACGTGATCGGATCAGGAGGACTTATTCCACATCCATTCAAAGTAGAAACCATACGCAAAACATCTAAGCCTTTTGCAAAGAAAGAGCTACGAATTCAGTTAAGATTAGCTAGGTGTTATCGAGACTGTATGCAATTTTTTTTCATTGATACTACCTTTGATTATTCTTACACGGAAAAGCATTGCAAATTAAATCTGCGTTCAAGAACTTGAAATAAAAATTGGACAATATGTCGTCAATGTTTACACTTACAGTGGACAACTATTTCAACTGTACACAGATGTTTCCGCCAGCGGTGTCAAAGCATGTCTAGCCCAGAAGGACTATCATGGACAAGAGAGACAATTACATTCTTCAGTAAAAACCTTACTGACACTCGGACGCGTCGGTACACCATAGAAGCAGAAGTCATGGTGATAGAAACACTGAAGAATTTCGAGCTGTGGATATTTGGTGTTGTGACCCAGGTTATTTCGGATCACAATCCACTCACTTACCTTACTCGTAGTTTTCGTTGTAAAGGTACAATCTAACAATATCTTATAGAAAGGGTTCTAGACACTCTCATACTGGCTACTGGCTCAATGCCAAGATTAACTTTAGAAAAGTTTTAAGTTATGTGTTCTTTATGTATTTTTCTATCAAAACTACTTATATACAGGGTGATTAAAAAAAAGTTTACAAAATGACATGGCAAATCAGGCATACAAGAAGGATGAAAAATCATGTAGGAACTTAGGGTCGCAAACCACTTATTTAGTCACGAATATAGGGTGTTTCATCCTAACTCAATTTGGGTTGACGGTAATAAATTCCAGAAAACTGAAGTATATTATAATAAAACATTTGACAGACATTCTTACCTTTGCTGTTAATGTGATACCACCAAACAAAAATGGTAGAAATTTGCATTATACGCGCCAGCAGTATACACTTGACGCCCCACATTTTGGACTGTGATTATACGTCCAAACGGTACCATCGATTGCTTGAGCAACATGTTTTTTAGATCTTTTCGTGATATAAACATTTCACACAAAACAAGGTACATATCGTTGCATTTTCATTGCAATGTTTTTATTTTTCTCGAAATTACGACCGTCAACCCGGGTTCAGTTAGGATGAAATACCCTGTATTTACGACTAAATAACTGCTTTGAGACCCTATGTTCCTATGTGATTTTTTATCCTTGCTGTGTGCCTGATTTGCCATGTCATTTTGTAAATGATTTTTTGTATCACCCTGTATATAAAGCATGTATCACAATTGCGGTTTTTCAAATTTTTTCTTTATTATAATTAATACCCTTTTAATTATGTAATTGTCTCTTTTCAGTTAATTTTGATTCAGAATATCAAATTGCATGTATATATGTATCATGTACGTCTATTAATTTGGTATTTTTGTAAAATGGAAAGTTACATATAGCTGCCAATCATGTTAATAAATATAGCACTATATGTGTGTAGTTCAGTAGCTTCTTTCTGACTAAGGTCACTATATGAGCTCCTTTAGGGGGAAGTTGTGAATAGTCCAAAAGAACTAAAATGACATCGTCTAGTCCGGACTCATTGGTTGCCCATGGTAAACCGAAAAATTAAAACTTTATCGGCTTCACTCTTTGGGTTCCCCATATACCAAAGTTTTAATTAGTGAGAATGGCAATGAGAAAAAAAAAGGGAGAAGTTTTTCGGAACGGGTGCGAAGGGGTGTGTGTTAAAAAGAAAAAAGTGTTTTGCTTTGAAATTTGTGATTATTTTTGTGTTTAATGTTACGTATAATTATTTATGTTCTGATGTGATTAATAAACTTGTGTATCTTGCAATCGCCTGCTTACTGCAAACTCCAAACACGTTTCTAAAGTTTTATAAGGAGTGAAATCCGAAATTTATGGTTTCAACTCTTACTCCACAAAAGAATAAAAGGAAACTGGCTGAGGATTAACTAAATTTATCCATCCACAAAATCTACTTTCAAATATTATTTTGCAATGCGAAAAAATACATACTCAAAATATATATTTCAGAATAAAACCTTAAATGTATTTATTAATGTTAGCCTACTCAGTCGAGTAAATAAAATCAGATTATATTTTAACAACTGTCTTAACTTACCTCTTTATTCTTCATCTCTTTTGTTCAGTTAAAAGTATTTCACTTAAAACTCCATTCGTAAGATTAAAATTGAAAAAGTGTTGGTTGAGGGAATATACTTCGATATTAAAAATCCACGACACGAATCTTTTTGATAATAAAATAAAGTTTGCAAATTTTGATGAAATCATCTAGTGTAAGTGAACAAATGTTTAATCAGGATCTACAGAATATATTCCTTCTTTTTTTAATCAAAATGAATTTTCATTAAAACGTAATTTGATGTGATTTTTACTCGCTTCTGCTTTTATTTGATAGGCATATGATTAAGAAACGAAAGCTGTAGTCTTTTAGTAACTCAAAATTAATTTCTCCATCATCTTCCACTTTGCAGATTATCAAAGAAAAATTTATTAAACATAAGTTGTTTTAAGCATTTTCTGATAAGTTTTCAGCTAGTTTTGTGATGTGAACAGAAAACAAACTAAATTACAGTTAAGAAAGCATTAATCCTCTATTTTGTTTGCACAGTAGAAAATATTACATTTAACTATATGAAGTAATTTTCAATACAAATTTTCAAATAAATGTTTTGAACATTTTATCTATAAATGCTTGAATCACTTAATTCTGATCAAGAAATAAAGATGACATTTTATTGAAGTATACGACTTGTATGAAGAAAATTTACTAAGCAGAAGTTATGAGATATATTGCAAGATTTCAAAATATTATTAAATTTTTAATATGCTTTGAGCAACCAACCCTAAAAAATAAGATGCTGATTTTAATTGTTCATTTTATTTACTGAACTAGAATGCAATTATTAAATAAAGATATTAAAATTCGAGATTAACAATTTCATGAGTACAATGTTTCTAAAAATTTTGAATTTATTGTTAAATATAATTCATTTATATTTTTTGTATTTAAATAAAGGAAAAATTACAACCAACTAGTTTAATATTTTCGTTCGAATTACTAAATAAAAATGTGATCAATGCACTTTAATTAATAAACAGAAGTAGGAAAGTCGAGTAGAATATAAAATAAAAAAACTGTACTCTTGTAATAATATTGAAAAATACATAATACGGAATATTTTATCCTTTTAATAGTAGGTACTTTTACATAAAATTCAAAATTGCGTTAGTTACATTTATTCCTCGATTTAATATCTATAAAACTATTTTTACAAAAGTTTGTCCTGTTTCCGGAATCAGACCTTTATAATATTTTTCTGTTTTGCTGTAATTTTACAGAGTTTACTTTGATTCAAGATTTTTTTTTTCACCTTAAGAGCTTCTTAGATTAGACTATGCTGTCATTTTAGAGATGGGCGTGTTCGCCTTTCTTTCTGGCCGACTCAATTTTTAAAATATTTCTGAAAATATTTAACGCAAATAAATTAACTTTTAAGCGAAAATTACTCCAACAAAATCTACATATATATTACGCTATCGTATGCGGCACAGAAATCGCGATTATTAAACTTCAGATTCAGTTAGACGTTGACATAAGTTCTTGCTGATTAGATTTTGGTGTAAATCACCCAACAGGTGGCGCTGATATGCTGAATTTTGTAGCATTTACAGGATTTTAGCGATAGTCTTATCTCAAGAACTAATACACGGACTTTCATATCTTTAGAATCCGCATGATGGAGCATAGATCGTCGTTTTATTTTGGCCTTGTTCTAACGAAATTTGAAGTATTAACATTTCTGAGATAGAAGAAAGTTTTGGGATTAGCGCATCCGACTAGGTGAGATATGGCAACAGGAAAGGAAAAAAAGCATTACTTAAACTCCGTAGTCAGTATTTCTAAAGGGTTTTCTCACGGTACAATGTAAAAAAAAATCTGTAATATTTACAGAAAAAAATTGTGTTTTAGAAAAAATAACTATTTTAAAGAAAAAACAGTTTTTCCTGTAAAAAAGCGGGATTCTGTTATTTGTACAGAAAAAATCTATATTTTTCACACAAAAAAACTGTTTTAATGAAAAATTACAGATATTTTCTGTAAATTAAACGTTTTTTTACTGGCGCCAAAATTGACAGTTTCTTTCTGTCAATTTGAGAGATTATTTTTTTACAGTGTATAATTGAAATTTCATTAATCTTAATCTATTAATTGAGGTTATTTTAGTTTTGGAAATATGAAAATATTGTATTATCATCCAGAACACATAACTAAACGCAATTTCTTGGGCTGTAACTTATCAGGAAGGTGATGAAAAATGGATTGCAAAATTCCTGTACGAACAATAACAAAGTTACATTAAATAAATCCGTGTAAAAACATCTGAACTGAGATTAAGAAATTCTAATATAAAGTGAACATATTCAAAGATTTCAAAAATATTTTTGTGCCACTTTAAATAAAATTTCGACTGTACAGTGTAAAAGAAAAAGATAAATGTTTCTTAATATATGGAAATATAATATAACCGCGAAAGAAAATATTGTATTATAATCGAGAACACATAACTATACGTAATTTTTAGAGCTCTAACTAATCAGGAAGGTGATGATGGATTACTGAATTTCTATCCAAACAATAACAAAGTTACATTAAATAAACTCGTGTAAAAAACCCCATCCGAACCGAGATTAAGAAATTCTAATACAAAGTGAATATATTCAAAGATTCCAAAGGTATTTTTGTGTCACTTTCAATAAAATTTCACCTGTACAGTGTAAAAGAAAAGACTAATGTTTCTTAATATACAATACGAAATAGAATACGAAAATAGAATATAACCACGAAAGAAAATTTACAATAACATCTTCCGAGTAACCCATTAATTTAGAAAAATCATTACTTATTATTAGACAGCTGAGCAAACAATATATGTTCGAAATTTAAAGAAACATTTAAAAAAAAATTATTTTGAAGCCACTGATTTTCGAAGACGTTTCCGAGTAATTTTTAGAGTGTATTAATTATTTTTCTCAAACTGAATTATCGGTTTTAGGATTCTATTACTTCTCAAATTAATAATTCATTGTAAATTATTTCTAAAATTAATAGAACCCTATTAATTAGGATTCTATTAATTATCCTTTTAGGTTGATTTCGTAAGAAATACTATCTATTACATTCTCCCCTATGTTGGAATTTATGAAAAAGTTTTGCAGATCTACGCGGATCATGACTCCTAGAACACAAAACCTTCCCCAGTTCAAAACTTTATCTATATATTATCTATCGATCTATCTATCTATCTATCTATATATATATCACTTTTTTATGGACACAATAACTTCCATAATGCTGCACAAATCTCTTCCAAACTAATACATAAAATCAAGGGGCAGAAAATCTCGGTCAAGTTCGTTAATGGGCAAAATCGAGCCAAGGGGTTGGGAGGTGTTTTGTGAAAGTAGAAAAAAACCCTTAACTTCTTAATTATAATACATATCAAATAGGTTTAAAGTTATTACTTCTAGAAAAAAGAGCAAAAATTTATGTGTGACAGATTTTTGATCAAATTAAAATGGGCTCAAGGGGCGAAAAAAAATAGAGTTTTAGGGAGAAAAAAATTCATAACTTCGTCAGTTCTTAAAATATGAAATACAAATAAATTTATTATAAATCTTCTTAATATTATCTACAACTTTTATATTGACACGTTTTTGATAGTACCAACTCTTATTGCACAGAGAAAGAAAAAAAAAATTAAAACGAAAACAAAAAGGGTAGGTTGAACAAGAAAAAAATTCATAATTTCGTCAATTCACAAGATATCAAATCCGCTTAAATGTATTATAAGTCTACTTAATATTACCTACAACTTTTTGATAGATCCAATTCGTACAGCAGAAATAAATTAAAAATACACAGCGGTTGAAGAAAAAACTATCGTATTAAGCATGTACTCAAATCCAAACTGCTTATTTTATGACTCATTTTTAAATTAATTTTTAATTTCAAATGCATCCAGTTGCCAGGTTCTTTTACTCAGAAACTATATAAAGTGCCGTATGGGTCGTGGTTTTGATAAAGGCAGGATATATTTCAAAAAATGCTGTCAAAGTGAGTATTTTGAACTAAATTTCCCGAAGCTATAATGCTAGAAAGAATAAAAATGGTCATTCTGAGAAAATAATCGTTTATAAATCAAGTTCTAATTAATTGAATGAAAAATAAATTACACTAGATTAATTTTCACACAATTATTTTAATTGGTAAACAAATCATATTAGATGTAAATTTCCAACTGGGCGAAAAATGTCCGGACCAGGATTTTCGCCCAGTTGGAAATTTACATCTAATATGAAAAATAAATTACCCCAGTCGCTTATAAATCTCTTCAAAAATCACGTCAGAAAATTGCATGTTTTTACTTTTAAAAATGAGCCTGAAAATGTGTCAGAAAATTTCGAGTTGTTCAGCGTGGAAAAATATCTTTTTGAATACCGTTTTAACATGATTCTGATAAAACGATTTCTTATAGAAAAATGAAATTTAAAACGCGTCAAAAGCGACCAGATAAAATTGTTAAACAAGGTTTATCTCTAATCTTGATTTAATTTTTGTTGGTGAAATTAGTACTTAACTTCGAAATCTAACTCCGGTTGTAGACCGAGACGGCAGGGATTTTTTTCAATTAGAATTCCGTATTGTTTAGCAACTTATTAGAAACTTTCCCTTTTTAAATTAAAAATCAATATTCTTTAACAACTTATTCAAAACTAGAAACTTTATTCGGTGTAAACTGCTAATCTAGGATTTATTGTTGGAATGCAATAACAGCATTCCAATTTAATGAATAAAGGAAGTAGATAAAGTTAGTAATTTCATTTTGCAGGATTATTAAAAAGCATATTAAAATTTGACAAATATAAAGTACTGACATGTTGTAACGTGTCTCAAAACATTTATTAATAAAATCATTTGATATAACTAGTATTCCTGAAGAATGTATGTTTTTCTTTGATCAGAATTAAAATTATAGAAATTCAATTATTTACTGATGAGACGTTGAAAATCTCTTTTTTCAAACATGATCTTAAAATGGCTTTGTAGTTTCGGGAACTTTTGTATGCTGTGCAAGTAAAATGAAGAACTAAAACATTCACACCTGCTTTCTGGAGTGTTTTCAGTTAATGCCATAAAATTAACTAAAAAATCACCGAGGAAATATTTAATAGTTTATATTAAATAACGTACAAGAAAATATCCAGACATATTTCCCGATATTAAAAGACAAACGCTTTCGCTTCTTAATAAAGACAACATAAGCTAACTTAATAAAAGCACAAGCGCTTGAAAAGCACGTTTTAATGAAAATTCATTTTGATTAGAGAGGAAAAAAAAAAAGGAATTGAAATAAAAGTTTTGTCGATCTTGATTAAACATTTGTTTACTTGCAATAAGTGACTGCATCAAAATATGAAAATTTATTTTCTTCGAGTCAAAATATTTATACGTGAATCTTTAATACCGAAGGCGATTATTTTCCATTTTAACTTTAATCTTATAAACGGCGTTTTAAGTGGAATTGCTTTGTAATTTACTCATTTAATACATCAACAGAAACGTGCGTGAAAATTTCATTGATAAATGCGTAACTCTTTTCACAATTTAATGAAGATTTAATGATTTTTAATTTTTTTTTCATAATTTAATACGTTTAATTTTTAAAAATGGAAAGTATTTTGTTTTTTAGAGATGCATTAAAAAAATCTGCAGACGAGGCAGATAGTTAATTTAAAAAAAAAATAATAATTTGAAAAAAATTGTCTTCCTTTCTCTTAACAATCGGGATATCTGTCCATTTTACCATGGTCGAGGTTCCTTTGCATCATGCATGTCAAACTCATTTACTGTGGCGTGCCAAATTAATAAGGATATAGAGTGCCGCGGGCCACATTTAAAACAAATACACAGCGATATATTATTACTAGCGCATAGAAAAAAATTGCATACATCAAAATACAAACATGTTCCTTCGAAGTCACAGGCACATGACATTTTCCACCACTATTTTACGAAAATTAATCTTCGACTTATTTTATTGCAAAAATTTAGCAATCGTCTGCGATTAAATAAAGTGACGGTAATTATTTGGAAGCATTGGTGACAAAAAAGAAACAACAACAACAACAACAAAAAAACCCAGATAAATATTAAAGAAACAGTATAGCAGCCACTTCTTCTAAGTAGGCGCTACAATTTTAAATTATTGATATATGGCTTCAAGTAGTCACGCCACTCTAGAATTTAGTAGAAAATAATGTTTAATGAAACTTCTGTACTACACGACATATTTCGATTTACAGGATGTATATATTTACAAAATTAGGAATGATAGAAGAAATCCGTGGAGGAAATTTTGACACGCATACATCTTCTCCACCACGTCCCTCCTGCGTCTCATGAACAACTCTGCGGGTGGGGGGGATAACCGTAGGTAATGACGGGGAATTGGGACTGCCTGCTAGTGATGTTACCTACTGCAATTATCTTTAAATATAAGATATTCGTTACATCCTCCCCCTCTGGTTCATTAGACATCTCGACAAGGGATCAAGAACATTTTTCTTTGGTCTACCACGTTCCCTGAGTGGAGCAACTGGTTAGTCGGTAACAGTGTTGCAAAGTTTTAGGGCAGGTGTATGGTTAAATTCCTGAGGGAGCTTCAGGGGCTTGTAAACTGGCAACTTCATAGGAAGTAGGTGAGCTCTGTGTGAGCACTACATAGAGTCCGTCACGTCGGGGACCGAAATTTGGCGTTTCGTTTCTGACCAGCCTTGCTAACGGGATGAAGCTCTACTTATTTATGGCCACCAGGAGAATATCGAAGTTTTTCTCTCCGGCTTCTATCCGCATACTGTTTTCTTTTGTCTTGGCGCTGTTCGACCAAGTCTTTCACTTGCTTAGTGAAGTTAACAAATTTCTTTAGATAAGGGGTTATCTCTGGCACAAAGTTATCATTGTTAATGGCAGGTCCGATGTCTTGACGAATGTCATCAATGGTGCGAGGTTCAAGACCAAACTTTAGAAAATCAGCCATTTGCCCTGTCGTGTCGCATTTGGCTGTGTTCATAGCAAACCGGATTGTAGGAAATTTTTCTGCCCATGAAGAGTGTTCGTTTCTAGCGAGAATAGATAAACGAGGTTTTTTCGTTCAGTCGGATTTGCTTGTGAATGATACACCGGAATTAAAGATGGTTTCACTCCCAGGAAATAACACAGTTGCTGCATTACTTCACTGACAAACTGAGGACCGTTGTCACTAATTATTCTTCTAGGAAGACCGTACCACAGGAAAACTTTTTCTAGAAGAGTTACAGCGCATTCTTTGGCTGTGGCAACATTCAGTGCGAAAAGTTCTACCCATTTTATAGAACAATCTCCCACTATGAAAATCCATTTCTTACCTTCTTTGGTTTCAGGTAAGGGTCCAAACAAGTCAATGGCAAGGGTTTCGAACCGTTGACAGTAAATAGGTGTCTGTAAGATCCCACTAGTTTTTGTGTTACTAGCTTTGTAACGAAGGCTATCTGCACAATTCTTGATATTGTTATGAAAGTTCTCATACCGGTCCAATAGTACCTTTTGGATATTCTGTAATATGTCCCTTAAGCTCCATAATGTTCGGCTGTTGGTGAATCATGATTGTATCGTTGTTCAGTGGGATGGTTCACTTAAAAATGCAAAAACTCCAACCATATTACAGGAACTATTCTTTATTTACAAGCGAGACCCCCATAATACATGGGACGCCGAAGCGCCTTTTCTTTTTAGACAACTTTACATCTCGAAAACTGAAACAGAAGTGAAGTTTTTGCACGAAGTCAAGAAATCTTGGCGTTGCACAGAATCGCCAATTTACAAACTTTTAGTGACTGCGCGAAAGTGAACAAAGGCTTTTGACGATAAACATTACCGCAAAAATGTGGTGACACTACCGGACGGGTGAGGCCGAGATTGCAAGTAAGCGCTTCTAAATAGGATGAGAAAAGTAACAGACAAACCGAAATTGTTTATCTTACAGATAGGCCTTTGCCCAACTAACTGTTACATGAAATTGCAGACTGCAGATTGCTCGATGAGAAAAATGCTGAAAATCCAGGACATCTGGCTTTTAGCTCGACCACAAAACACGAAAAATACATGCTTCCCATAAGATTCGTTCATTTTTTACTTTTTTATTGTTAATACATATTCAACGTTCACGTATTAGTAGAGATAAAAATTTCTTATCACTGCGGCGGGGAAAAATCCAATGCAAGTAAATGAAGACCTTGATAGCAGCTGTGCCATTTAATTCTTATTTATTTTTTGCACAAGCAGCGGTAACGGGTAGATACTGATTAAAATAAGAAAGGGAAAAAAAGGAAATGAATATTTGAGCACTTTGAATTAAAGATGTTTTTAGAAAGAAGAAAGAAAACACTTTAATAAAATCTGGATGGTTTTGAGAAATGAATTTAATTACATATTTCATTATAGGAAAGAGGGGGGGGGGGGAAGGATAATATGATCTAAAAGTAAGAAAGTTATGTTTTAAATTAATTTTGAATAAAAATTATAGCTATGGGACAGAAACGCTGTCACAATGATGACTTTTTAAAATTTCATTTCGTTCATGTACAGGAACGACTAGTTGCGCTTCTTCAGAATCGGAATCTAGGGCATAGCGATAGAAGACTCCTTGGTTTAAAAGATATCCTCGCTTAGTTCAATTTGCATAGTGTGTGCCTTTTTCATAGGACTCGAAAGCTTCAATGATTTTTCTTAAATCATCATCTTTTAACTGTTCTTCTCGAATATTCATTGAAGATCTTTTGGTATCTTATGCCCATATGATACCTCGTTAATACCAAACACTTCCAATTTTGTTAGCGTAAGGGGTCATATATTCCAAGGATTCGGTGTATTGAGTACCACGGTTTTGCTTTATTTCATGACAGCAGTTTACTGGGTAACCAAGCTATACAAACCATTTAATAACTTGCATCGAAGTCCTTTACTGCTAGTATTGAAATTTACTCTTTCTTATGATGTAATATAAAAATTGCAAACATAATAAACTTAAGTAAATTGAAAATATACGGTAACTACTCTTTGACTTCAAAAGTTAGCCTTACAAAGAAAAAAAAATATGCCGATGCAAATGATTTCACAGAACATTGAGCTCTAATTCAATTGCGTGCTCGTTTAAAAAATTCACATTTTATGAGCGATTATCTACAAAATATTTATAGGTCGACAGTGGAACGGTTGTCCTAGGTGGGGGTATTTCTAAGTCATCCTAATCCATATTTATGCACTGTAAAAAGATTTTGTTGATTTTACATTATAATACTTGCAGCTGGGAGGGGGGCAGTTTATAACTGTTAAATAAGCAGTAATACATCGTCGAGTCTTTTAAGTGAATTAAACCGTATATTACTACTTAACTGAATATTACTAGCTAATTTTACAATGCAGCAATTTTACATATTCTTGCTTTTTGACTTTTTGCGGTGTGCTCGAAGAAAACCACGTAAAATCCCGGATGGTTAGGTCGACAAGCGCTGCAATGGATTCGAACCCAGCATCTACCGTTTACTAGCTTTGAGAGCATAACTTCTCAGCTTCTGGTGAGGCACTTTATGGAATATAAGCCAATGTAACAAAATACGAATAATTGTATTTTAGGATTAGCTTAAAATAAATTCAGATATGCGCATTTGTTGGCTTTCTGGAAAGTTTCTTAATCGAACTTCATTATCTTTTATGAAAAAAATTCTATCGTAGATAACTAACATGGATTGAGACATAAAACATATATTGACTAATTACCAAAAGCCTGAAAAAAAAGAAGAGAATCAGGGATTCAATAACATTTTCTATTTTTAACTATTTAAAAAATACGAATATTAAAAGAATCCCCCGACAAACATCTTATATAATGTACAAAATAGAATGCACTATATTAAATAGAATATATTTTAAATGTAATAAAGGTTGAAAAGTCGAAAATATATTAGCTTATAACAAATGCAGTTACAAATTTCAGATTCGATCACATTTCCTTTCTTTAAATATTTTGCAAATATAAAAATAAATTCTACAATAAATTTCCAAATCACAAACACATTTTGAAATATACAAAATAAAATAAGCTAAATATAATAGAAACTTTTGCTAATTTTATTTTTCTTCACAGAAATAGAAATGTTTATATCACCATTGTTGATAAATATGTTTGAAAGTGCAGAGAAGGCGATACGAAATGTTTTCAGAAATTACATTTATTTGTTTCTACTGCTAAGCCAAATTATTTCTTCGAAGTTTTCTTTCCTTTTCAAAATATATCCATGGGATATTTTTTGTTCTAAAGAGAATTCCTTTGTATTAAATATAAGTGTTTCTTAAAATGTTATAAAAATACACTTTAAATAGATACATTAGTAATCTTTACAATAATTTTTATGGATAAAATATATTATATGAACTTTAAAAAGTTCACTGTTTTACTTAAAAGATCACTAAAATAGTAAAAGAGACGTTACAAGTTAAAAATATGCATTTTAAGTTCCTATAATTTATTTTATGTTTGAATCAAGGTAAAATATTGCGTTTTGTCTTATATTATAATTTTTATGTTTTGTCATTTTTGCTTTCATGTCTGTATTTTATACAAAAACTTTCATTTATTATCAGAATCATCTTATTTTACACCATCTTACTTCAAAACGACGAAAAACATATAATAACGTAAAAAGCTATATTTATAGAATTTGTAATACTTTTCAGTTACTGAACTGCATTGTCATTTGGAGTATTAGTCCAGGCAATAGGTGATTTTACCTGGCAAAATTAATGGTAGTTCTGGAAATTGGCTTACTTTATGTTTTTTGTGTCGCCGAATCCGAATTTGTAACTTCCCACCAAAATTCCCCCCCGGCAACCCCCCCCCCCCAAATTTTGGTAAAATGTCCCCCCAAAAAGGTTTTTATTAAGAAAAATCAATTTTTTATTCTTTTAGGGTAAAAGTATCTAGAAATTCAGAAAGTAGACAAAATTTGCAACAAATTAGATAGATGACATTATGACGTAAGATGAAGGGGAAGGGGGAATCTGCCTCGGAACATCCGCCGCAGTGCTGTGTGGGCTAAATTGCGCAATTTCACTTAACAACTCACATCGTTTACATTCGCTCTCCCATCTTCCCTCCGAACTTTCCCTATAAGGTTTACTTTAAGTTTTTTCGGTCGCTGAATCCGAATTTTTAACTTCCCCCCAAAATTCCCTCCCCGCAACCTCCCCAAAATAGTTGTTTTTAATTAAATTTTTTATTGTTTTAGGGGAAAAGTATGTAGAAATTCAGAAAGTAGACAAAATTTGCAAAAAATAGGATATATGACATTACGACGTAGGATGAACGGGGTGGGAGAGGGCTGCCTCGGAACATACACCGCGGCGCTATGTGCACTAAGTTATGCAAGTCCAGGCAATAGGGGATTTTACCTGGCAAAATTAATGCTAGTTCTGGATTTCGACTCACTTTATGTTTTTTGGGTCGCTGAATCCGAATTTGTAACTCCCCACCAAAATTTCCCCGGCAAACCTCCAAAAAAATGATTTTTTGAAAAAATTTGGTTTTTGAGAACAGCGCGCGGGGAATGTTCCGAGGCAGCTCCCCATCTCCCCGTTTATCCTACGTCATAATGTCATATATCCTATTTGTTGCAAATTTTGTATACTTTCTGAATTTCTACATACTTTTCCCCTAAAACAATAAAAAATTTAATTTAAAAACAACTATTTTGGGGGGGTTGCGGGGGGGGGGAAATTTTGGGGGGAAGTTGAAAATTCGGATTGAGCTACTCAAAAAACTTGAAGTAAACCTTATAGGGAAAGTTCGGATGGGAGATGGGAGGGCGAATGTAAACGATGTGAGTGGTTAAGTGGAATTGCACAACTTAGTCCACGCAACACCGCGGCGCGTGTTCCGAGGCAGATCCCCCCCCCTCCCCCTTCATCCTACGTCATAATGTCATATATCTAATTTGTTGCAAATTTTGTCTACTTTCTGAATTTCTAGATACTTTTTTTCCCTAAAACAATAAAACATGGAATTTTTTTTTTATAAAAACCTTTTTTGGGAGCATTTTACCAACATTTGTGGGGGGGGGGGGGGTGATTGCCGGGGGAAATTTTGGGGGGAAATTAAAAATTCGGATTCAGCGACTCAAAAAACATATAGTAAGCATTTTTCCTGAACTACCATGAATTTTGCTAGGTAGAGCCCCTGTACGGTCTCTATTTCCTGGACTATATTAGTTACATCGCTAATGCCTGCATTTCATTAGTTCGAATAGGGCATGATAATACCCTAGACACTGTATACATGCGTCTAGAGCCCTATACATTTTGAAATGATAGGAGAAAAAACTATGAGTTTTGGTCTAAAATTTTAAATTTTTCATTTACTTTGCATTTTTCAAGACATCATAACAAAAATTGTTTGAAAAGAATTTAATATAAATTAAAAAATGTTTTAAGAATATTTCAATCCTTTAAAATAAGTTTTGTAATCACAGCGAAATAAAGAACACTAGAAAACAGGATTTCTGCTTTCTCAAAATTTAGTGTCGCCCCGATGAAAAAAAAATATATGTATACATAAATAGTGGAAAACATATTTCAATTTTAAGACTTACAGCACACGCTTTTATTTTATGTAAAATGATGTCATTCGCATCCGCCTAGGAATTCCACATTTACGACCCACTCTTAAACATCTACTGTAAAGTAGACATAGGACGTCACTATCGCGAAATAATACACAAATGCAGGAAAAAGATGCCGCCATTAAAGAAACTCGACCAAAAAAAAAAAAAGCAACAACAACAACAAAAAAACCAAACAAAAAACAAAAAACGGCTGTCTCATGGTTCATAGGTCTTCATTTGTTTGTAACATTAATATAGATATTTAAAATTAAATATAGTTTATAATAGCTCTATGTTTTAACAGAAATCATTCGTTTGATATTTTTGTCAAAATAGCACGTATTTTAATTGCATTTTTTTCGGTTGTTATGAAAAAATGGCAACAAAAATATATAATTAATATTTTACAACTATTTTTCCTTTACTTTCTACAGAAATGGAGTACTTCTGTTACCAATATTAAGCAAATGGCTCCAAAAACTACAAAAAAATTAATATTTCAAAAATAAATGGAGATGCAGTTCTCAAACAAATTGCATTTAAAAGAACTTTTTTTTCCGACGGTAATACGACGGTATAAAAATTGTATTATAATTTAATAATACGACAATATAAAAATTGAAAATGTGCGATGCTTAGAAGTTTAAAAAATTGCTATAGAGTATTTAATCGTACTGTTTTGTTTTACGGCTGTCTTCTGTAAGGTAACGTTATTTTTTGGAGACGACACAAAAAAAGCTGGAAGAAAGAAATAGCATACCGTACCGGGGCTAAAAAGTTCATTTGTACAATCATCTTATTATGCATGAGATTTTTATGTAAGCTTTATTCAATTCATATCACAAATCTCATGGAAGATCTCAGTAACAAAATTATGCATGGTTGTTATATATGAAAATAGGCTATAATAATGCATACATTAATTATAAAAATACTTTATTGAATCTGTGAAACATATACTGTAATAGCTAAAAATCACCGGACATTTTCGATTTTACACGTTTTATCGAATATGTATAGAAATACTAGACGAATTATTCTGGAACTTCGGGGATGTAAAGAAAATATTCTACTTCATATTTTTCACAAAAGCTTTTATATGGAGGTTTCATTAAAAGTTAAAAAAATATTCGCATGTTTTTTGTTTATAGCATGAAGGTTTTTCAACGAATTTAACGCAATTTTCAGAAAACGTGACAAAACATAGTATAAACAACATGGTATAATTAAATATAGAATTATTAAAGTTTTATGAAATCTAAGTATTTGTAGAAACTACTTTTTAACTGCGCATGCGTGAACGATATCAAAGTTATCTTTTTTCCATGATTTGATAGTCTACTGCATAGAGCAACGCAGATAGAAAGACCCGTGAATACCGTGAAAATTCAGAAAGATATCGGTAATAGAGTGAGTTTAATTTCAGTTGCTTTCTAAAAGTAGCTGGGTGATAAGGGATTTTCCATAAATTGTTGTTTAAAATTTTTCAAATGAGAATTAAATTTTTTAAATCTCCCTTTTTATCGATTCTTTAATTCTTCTTGGAAAACCACAAGATTAAGCCTATTCTAACAAAAGAAGAATTATCGAAATCGAAGCATGTGTTCCACATCTATTCGTTAGCATCCATTTGAAAGGCAATTAATAAAGAATGAGAGTTTGTAGAAAATCCCTTATCATACGGCAACCGAAATTCAACAAATAATGGCAGCCGAAATTAAGCTCATTATATTGTCTATATCATTAATTTAACATGTTATTACATGTTACCACCTTAAACTTATCATGCCATTACATCGTTTACAACTATAGCGAAAAATGCAAAACTCTGTTCTGGGATTGGATAAGAGCTGAGCGTACTCTTGTACACCGCGCACTCTTGCACCACCCTATCTATTGAATAATATACTAAAAACTTGCACCGGAAAAATTACGTTGACAAAAATTATGTCACCAGCTGTGGCGACAGCGGTGGATGCTGTCATGGAAACTAAAAATGCTCCAACCAAACGGAAAGCATGGCAATCCGATCATAGAAGATCATCACGTTTATTGTGGTAATATAATTCCTTCCGTACCCGGGTAATCTATCTAAAACAGAGAGCATTAGCATGTTTTTAGGGGCTGCAGAGTCTTTCTTTCTTTCTAACCGATGACCAGACCCCTACCTGCCGTGAAGTCCCAGCTGAACGGATTTGATACCTGGAATCAGGGCGGGTGACAGCCTAATCGCCGCGTAGCGGTAATAAACCTAACGAGCGCTTAGATCGTATCGGCAGTGCCTATTGCTTAGTTGTGAACGGTGTTATGTCGGTTGCTTAGCATTTATATCATGTTATTTGGAACCTGCACATTGCTACTCATGTTGATCTCGTAATTTGGAACCTTGGTCGGGTAAAGAGGGGGCTGCGGAGTCTGAACAGGGGTTGGGGAGCTTATCTCGTAGGGAGAAGAGCCTCCTTAGTCATATAAAATAAAATACTTAGAATATTTTATTACAGAACATAAGATAACAGCATTATGTAATAATTATATAAAAAAATAAATTTTATGAAATGAATGACATTTTTTAATTAAATATCCATTTCTAAACGATGACGTCTACAATATTCACCATATATTAAGTTTCTGTCTTCGCATTTATGAATCACCGATAATAGGATATAAAAGAAGTCTGAACATATTTCACCCACATTAGTTCATAACATCATCTTTATTTTAAATCGCAAACATTAGAAATGTTGAATTATACGTTATTTTCTTAAGTAGTATATTAGATGCATTTGCGTGACATTTTATCATTACTATTTCCTAAGCATAACTAACTCACTTTCAGAAAGATATGCAGCGATATAAAATGTAATTCATTATCATTGATTACAGTCATAGCTGATATTCAGAACGTTGGATTCTAATTCCTGTAAGTACATTACATAATTTAATGGAATATTTTTCGTCGATTTAAATAGAGAAAATTCCTTAAATAAATTACGGTGGTGGATCTTTCAGAAAGCTGTTACATAATTTATCATCTCAAAATTTACTTAATGTGAGTTGTTAAAAGTAATTCCTGCATATATTTAACGCAGCAGTAATTCATTGATTTAAGACAAATTACATATATTATTACTTATACTTTATCCATCGCAATTTACTACACTCTTTTAGAATATTATTACATATATTTTTAATATATTATATATATATATATATATATATATATATATATATATATATATATATATGTATATATATTCACTTACTTATAAGATAAAAAACGTATGAATATATGTACGATTATGGTAAACAAGTCGGAAATCGTACGCCAAACATGCCAAATGAGGTACGTTCGTACTAATAACTAGTTTTATAAATAGTCAGATCTTGTTGCAATAGCTGTTACACTCTTATGCAAAAATGCATGAATACAAAATTTATTACGATTATATATATTAAATTCAGTAATATGGAAACAATACGATTAAATAGGACATAATCACCGTGGCAACCTAAAATCATTACCTATCATAGGACATCATTGAGTTAAATTACTTATGATAGGATTTAATAGAATAATCACGATTATATATATTAAATTTCAAACCATTCGTTTGGGTTAGTTTTTGTGCTGTTATATGTGGGCAGACGGACAGACAGACTATAAGTGCTATGTATTTATATAATTACAATCGCACCTAAAAAGGATACCCCCCTACTAACTACTCCACAAACCATCGTATAAAAATATGACTTACCTAATCGATTTCTAATTTTGACATCATATTTGGATTTCGCAATAAATTTTACTTTCAGACCAGGAATGGGAATTCCTTCGGTAAGGAATCTTAGGAATTATCCAAGTTTAAAGTTTGGAAGCCAGAATGTTAAATTAATTCTTACTCATTTCAAAGCAGATTTCAATGGGGATAGTTTATACAACATAACTAAAAGCTACTTGGCGCAATGAGCTGTAATGATGGATTCACAAATGTGAACCTCCTAGAATTTCTATTAAAATTTTCATAGGTTACAATTTATAATGCATTTGTTTTGAAAATCAATTATTTTTTTTCGATTTTCCTTAATGTTTTACCAATTTTTATTATTGAATTGATTAATCTACATCTACTATATAGTTAAAATACAAACGGGAACATACCGTTCCGGCTGCTTAACTTGTCACTGTTAATTAGATAATTTCTCAAAGAAAATTTTAGTTTGTTGCATATTGTTCTACGTTGCTTAGTTATAGAATTATTGGGGAAAGTTCGATAATCAGATGAATCCGATTATGAAATATTAGCCTTTTTAAAAAGTTCTGCTCTACGAATTTTGTTAGGATTTGCATGTATATTTAGATAATTCTTCAGGAATAGTTTTAGTATATAACATATCATTCTATCGTTCTTTACAAAAATATACTATAAACGAGCAATTAAAAGAGTTGGTCCTTAGCGGATCAAATTTTGTCTGACACATTAGAAAATATAATAGCGATTCATATAGGCATTAGGGTGTTTCATTTTGTAAGGCAAAAAATAAAATGTAAATTTTTTGCAGACTTTGCTTACGCCCCAAGTCTAAGTGATATAAAAGATATATGTGCCAAATTTCATTACGATCGGATAATATTTAGAGGTTGCACACTTTGATCAGTTTTGTAAAATTAAGAACAAAATACGATTTTTTAATATTAATTACTTTTATTGAGAAAACTAGAAATCCCAAACTTCAAATAATACTAAAACTACACACCAAGATTAAGAGACGGCATAATACGCAAAACATGTGTTCTATGAATCAAATTTGAACGATCCGATCTCTTCTTTGTTCGCTTGGTGACAACTTGTCTGTCATGCTCGACTACCCTCAACAAGAATTGTTTTTGTTGTTTGTCACTGACCAATTCGTTTAATCAGATCAATTCCTCTTTCTGCTGTATCATTGACCACAATAGCAGCGTTCATATGGCTTCTTAGAGAATCACTGCAGTATTCTGTTACATCGTGGATCCCAAACTATTCGAAGAATGCGTTTTATTTGTAACGAAATGATTCAGGTCTTTTCACAAATACTAGGTTTTTATCTCGAATAGTTTCATTTCATTTTCTTTACAGGTTTGGTTTCTAAATTTAGAGTCATATTTCCCTGATTAGCCGGAGTAATACGAACGTCCAAAAAAGCCAATCCTACTTTTGTTTCTAAAAGATACTAAAGGTATCTGTATCAACTTAGCAACTGTCAGAGCACTTTTTTTGACATCTGCATCTGGGTAAGTGTTCAGAAGCTGTAGCATATCCAAATCCTTCTTTGGGGCCCATCGACTTACAATTGCCTCAAACCAAAAATGAACATATAAGATGCTGACACAATGTGCAACTCTTTTCATTCCTTTCAATTCACTTGTTGAGGAATATTCAGCTGTTTAGAGAACAGTGCAATTTTAAGTGCATATACTGGCTTTGCCAACCACCTTACTTGATGCAAAGTCTTGGGATCCTGAAACTGAAGTCTTTTGTAGACCAACCTTCTAGGTACAGGAATAAGAATTGTGTTAACTCTTTAAAATCTTCTCTTAGATGACTTCTGTCTTTTAGGACATTTTGAAAGTAGTTAACCCGTTTATACACTTGGTCCGTTTTTTGAGGCGAAAACCTTGTCAACTTCACTAACTGATGAATTCATATCATCTTCTCTTTGTGACCTAAGAAATTCTTTATCTTCTTGTGATATGCTAGTCATGTCCATCACATTTTAGCAGGAAATGTCAAATAACTTGACGAAATCACCTTTCCAAATCTGCTGCTTCACAATTGCTTTATCCGTGTTTCTCGATTTCTCTTTACTAAGTTTGTTATTCTTTCTACATCTTCTGTAAACCAGCACCGATATTCTCCTCCGTCTTAACAGGGATATTTGATTTCTTCTACACTTCCTATTATTTAGGACTGCTAGATTTAGCAGAATACGAAAGTCTTTTTTCATTTCCTTGTGATGTTAAATTAAACTAAGAGTACTTGTTCCTTTGCAGGGAGTCGAGCTAATAAAAATTCACCACTAGGCACCTTTCCTAGCCGCCAAATTCATCTTAAGGTTACCATTTTAAAGCTCAATTACCTTCAAAAGTCAAAAGAAAGATATGAGAAGCCCATTAGTATAAAGTACTTCAATATTACAAATTTCACTAATTTGAGATAAAAATCTGCAACCTCTAAATATTATCCAATCTTCTTGAAATTTGGCATATATATCTTTTACATCACTCAGACTCGAGGCGCAAGCAAAGTCATGTGAAAATCACATCTTTGGAAAAATGAAACACCCTAATAGGCATTCATACCGATTTCAGCAATGTGGAACGACATTCTTGGTAATAAGCCATATTGATTTAAAACATAAGATTAAATTCAGTGATATATTTTGTTTGGATAAACTAACCTGCGTAGCGGGCGAAACCTGCTAGTAGAAATATATAGTCCTGAATATATGCAATTTCATATATGCATATATGAATATGCATATTTCAACTATATTTCTTATAAAGACATATATATTTAGAGAAATAATTAAAAGACATTTATGTTAATTTTCATCCAATATCTATATTTCCGCTCTAGTACTGATATAAAATAGCTATAGAAATAAACAATTAAATTAAAAAAATCAAAAACCCGACCGACTGCGTAAAAAGCGAACTAATTAATTATTTCTCATCAATGTGAAACTATTTTTTCACTTTCAATTTTCAATCGTTAATAAAATACTTATTATTCATCCAATCAAGTTCAAATAATTTTTTTAAACTTGTAGTGGAAGACACTTGATGTTAATCCAGTTTTTTTCAAATATTAATTCATTAATTAAATTAAATTAATTAATTTTCAATAATCGAGAGAGCCCTCTTCTTGACCAAGGTATTTTAAGACCGAGAGAGTCCTCTTCTTGAGCAAGGCATTTTAAACGCCACTCAAGAGGAAATAAGAATGGGAGAAAAAAAAATTATCTTATTGACCTAAGTAGGAATTGACTTAATTTTTTTTTATATTACTTGTTTATATTACTTACCTATTTTATTTTATTTACTTGTATTGATAACTTTTAAGTTGTGTTTCATTGTTAGTTCCTATCTATAAACACTGTTTTGATGAGGTCTATAGATGTCTATGATGGTTAGAGTTGCAATAAAGCTAGAGATCCTACATAGACAACTTCCAGGTTGTATAATATTTTAACAGAGCTTCTGACTGTAAAATAGTCAATGAAACATCGTCTTCATTTTGAAAGACCTATCCAATGATATGCCACTCAATAGGGTGCGTAATTTTTTTCATCTCTACCGCCATTTTGTATTTTACGGCCGCCATTTTGAATTTATAAAAACAAAACCTAGCCTATAACCATCGGGCCGTTAAGATGAATGGATAGAGACCTTATTCATTAAAATCCATCCAGTCGTTGGGATGTTTTGAGGGTATAAAGAAATCCACACACCCAGATACGCGTGAAACACATAACCCTTCTTTTCAGTCAGGTAAAAAGGAACGGGCACAAATTTCTGTTCAGAAGAATTTTTCTATATTGTTCTTATACTGACCTTTACGAATATAAAAAACAGCCAAGATTATTTTAATCAAATGTGACTTAAGGAATACCTTAGTATTTGTCTATAATGGTAAAATATATATTATGCAACTATGCTATATGTGATATGAACATGCTTTATTTTAAATATCCAATTTTACTGAATACCAAAAAAGTTTAAAAAATGTCATTTATCAGCGTTAATTACAATTGTACTTTTAATGGCCTTTTATCAAGTGAATTATATTTTCCAAACTCTTACAGCTAAACAAAGGCTGCACAATTATGCCACAGAGAGCAACGAGCTTAACATAGCCGTCGAATGTGTGTGTAAGGTTCGCGGCAAAAATCTGAAGTGTTTTTTTTTATATTGAGTCTGTTTCTTTAACAAGAAACTTAATATATGAAGTACTTTCCAGATATGTATTTATTTCACTCATTAGGTGCGCTCGTAATTATATAAATACCTATAGTCTAATAGCAACGTTTTCGTCACCTGATTTTATCAAGGCTCATTTTTCTATATGTTCTTCCGATTTATGGTGTAGTACGTTTGCGGGCGGTCTGTCACTCAGGAGACATTGCGTTTACCTGCGGGAAGACGGGTTATGCAAGTAAAAAAACTTCAAAATTACGCCATTTTATCAATGCTCATTTTTCTATATGTTTTTCCGATTTATGATGTAGTACGTTTGCGGGCGATCTGGCAGTCGGGAGAAGTTGCGTTTACCTGCGGGAGAAGGGGTTATGCAGGTCAAAAAACTTCAAAATTACGTCCTTTTAGCATGATTTTGTTAATAACATCTATTTCTACTAACTATTTGTGATAGTAATCCATTATTACCAGACGTTGCCAATGTCGCTAAGACCCTGTCAGATCCACATTTATAGGTAACATATTACTTTTTGGTTGACAGACAACCTATAATTAATTTTCCAGACACAAATTCGGTTGCAAAGTTAATGCCGGACGGCTTTAAATATGGCAACAAAAGTACCTGTTTCAAGAGTGTTTTATAGTTTAAAAATTATGTCATCTTTACGTCATTTTATCAAGCTTAAAAATTACAAGATATTACTCTTTGGCTAGTAGACAACCTATAATTAATTTGCCAGACACAAAATCGGTTGCAAAATTAATGCCAGACGGCTTTAAATATGGCAACGAAAGTGTCCATTTCAAGAGTCTTTATAGTTTAAAAATTATAAGCCATCTTTGCGTCATATTATCAAGCTTAAAAATTACAAGATATTACTCTTTGGCTAGCAGATAACCTATAATTAATTTGCCGGACACAAAATCGGTTGCAAAATTAATGCCAGACGACTTTAAATATGGCAACGAAAGTGCCCATTTCAAGAGTCTTTATAGTTTAAAAATTATAAGCCATCTTTGCGTCATATTATCAAGCTTAAAAATTACAAGATATTACTCTTTGGCTAGCAGATAACCTATAATTAATTTGCCGGACACAAAATCGGTTGCAAAATTAATGCCAGACGACTTTAAATATGGCAACGAAAGTGCCCATTTCAAGAGTCTTTATAGTTTAAAAATTATAAGCCATCTTTGCGTCATATTATCAAGCTTAAAAATTACAAGATATTACTCTTTGGCTAGCAGATAACCTATAATTAATTTGCCGGACACAAAATCGGTTGCAAAATTAATGCCAGACGACTTTAAATATGGCAACGAAAGTGTCCATTTCAAGAGTCTTTATAGTTTAAAAATTATAAGCCATCTTTGCGTCATATTATCAAGCTTAAAAATTACAAGATATTACTCTTTGGCTAGCAGATAACCTATAATTAATTTGCCGGACACAAAATCGGTTGCAAAATTAATGCCAGACGACTTTAAATATGGCAACGAAAGTGCCCATTTCAAGAGTCTTTATAGTTTAAAAATTATAAGCCATCTTTGCGTCATATTATCAAGCTTAAAAATTACAAGATATTACTCTTTGGCTAGCAGATAACCTATAATTAATTTGCCGGACACAAATTTAGTTGCAAAGTTAATGCATATAATGCATGCTTTAAATATGGCAACAAAAGTGCCTGTTTCAAGAAATGGCATCTTTTGTAGGGATTTGGCTTCATTTAATGACAGCCAACACTTAATTGTCATCATAGCAACATATATTATATATATACAGTGTATGTCGAAAAAATGTTTAATTTTGTGTAATTAATGTAAATTTATGTATTTGTAATTTTTAAACTATAAAACACTCTTGAAACAGGCACTTTCGTTGCCATATTTAAACCCGTATGGCATTAACTTTGCAACCGAATTTGTGTCCGGCAAATTCATTATAGGTTATCTGCTAGCCAAAGAGTAATATCTTGTAATTTTTAAGCTTGATAAAATGACGTAAAGATGACTTATAATTTTTAAACTATAAAACACTCTTGAAACAGGCACTTTCGTTGCCATATTTAAAGCCGTCTGGCATTAACTTTGCAACCTAATTTGTGTCTGGAAAATTAATTATAGGTTGTCTGTTAACCAAACAGTAATATGTTACCTATAAATGTGGATATGGCAGGGTCTTAGCGACATTGGTAACGCCTGGTAATAATGGATTAATATCACAAATAGTTACTAGAAACAGATGTTATAAACAAAAATCATGCTAAAAGGACGTAATTTTGAAGTTTTTAGACCTGCATAACCCCTTCTCCAGCAGGTAAACGCAACGTCTCCCGACTGCCAGACCGCCCGCAAACGTACTACACCTTAAATCGGAAAAACATATAGAAAAATTAGCTTTGATAAAATGACGTAATTTTGAAGTTTTTTGACCTGCATAACCCCTTTTCCCGCAGGTAAACGCAACGTCTCCTGACTGCCAGACTGCCCGCAAACGTACTACACCATAAATCGGAAAAACATATAGAAAAATGAGCCTTGATAAAATGACGTAATTTTGAAGTTTTTTGACCTGCATAACCCCTTTTCCCGCTGGTAAACGCAACGTCTCCTGACTGCCAGATCGCCCGCAAACGTACTACACCATAAATCGGAAAAACATATAGAAAAATGAGCCTTGATAAAATGACGTAATTTTGAAGTTTTTTGACCTGCATAACCCCTTTTCCCGCTGGTAAACGCAACGTCTCCTGACTGCCAGATCGCCCGCAAACGTACTACACCATAAATCGGAAAAACATATAGAAAAATGAGCCTTGATAAAATGACGTAATTTTGAAGTTTTTTGACCTGCATAACCCCTTTTCCCGCTGGTAAACGCAACGTCTCCTGACTGCCAGATCGCCCGCAAACGTACTACACCATAAATCGGAAAAACATATAGAAAAATGAGCCTTGATAAAATGACGTAATTTTGAAGTTTTTTGACCTGCATAACCCCTTTTCCCGCTGGTAAACGCAACGTCTCCTGACTGCCAGATCGCCCGCAAACGTACTACACCATAAATCGGAAAAACATATAGAAAAATGAGCCTTGATAAAATGACGTAATTTTGAAGTTTTTTGACCTGCATAACCCCTTTTCCCGCTGGTAAACGCAACGTCTCCTGACTGCCAGATCGCCCGCAAACGTACTACACCATAAATCGGAAAAACATATAGAAAAATGAGCCTTGATAAAATGACGTAATTTTGAAGTTTTTTGACCTGCATAACCCCTTTTCCCGCTGGTAAACGCAACGTCTCCTGACTGCCAGATCGCCCGCAAACGTACTACACCATAAATCGGAAAAACATATAGAAAAATGAGCCTTGATAAAATGACGTAATTTTGAAGTTTTTTGACCTGCATAACCCCTTTTCCCGCTGGTAAACGCAACGTCTCCTGACTGCCAGATCGCCCGCAAACGTACTACACCATAAATCGGAAAAACATATAGAAAAATGAGCCTTGATAAAATGACGTAATTTTGAAGTTTTTTGACCTGCATAACCCCTTTTCCCGCTGGTAAACGCAACGTCTCCTGACTGCCAGATCGCCCGCAAACGTACTACACCATAAATCGGAAAAACATATAGAAAAATGAGCCTTGATAAAATGACGTAATTTTGAAGTTTTTTGACCTGCATAACCCCTTTTCCCGCTGGTAAACGCAACGTCTCCTGACTGCCAGATCGCCCGCAAACGTACTACACCATAAATCGGAAAAACATATAGAAAAATGAGCCTTGATAAAATGACGTAATTTTGAAGTTTTTTGACCTGCATAACCCCTTTTCCCGCTGGTAAACGCAACGTCTCCTGACTGCCAGATCGCCCGCAAACGTACTACACCATAAATCGGAAAAACATATAGAAAAATGAGCCTTGATAAAATGACGTAATTTTGAAGTTTTTTGACCTGCATAACCCCTTTTCCCGCTGGTAAACGCAACGTCTCCTGACTGCCAGATCGCCCGCAAACGTACTACACCATAAATCGGAAAAACATATAGAAAAATGAGCCTTGATAAAATGACGTAATTTTGAAGTTTTTTGACCTGCATAACCCCTTTTCCCGCTGGTAAACGCAACGTCTCCTGACTGCCAGATCGCCCGCAAACGTACTACACCATAAATCGGAAAAACATATAGAAAAATGAGCCTTGATAAAATGACGTAATTTTGAAGTTTTTTGACCTGCATAACCCCTTTTCCCGCTGGTAAACGCAACGTCTCCTGACTGCCAGATCGCCCGCAAACGTACTACACCATAAATCGGAAAAACATATAGAAAAATGAGCCTTGATAAAATGACGTAATTTTGAAGTTTTTTGACCTGCATAACCCCTTTTCCCGCTGGTAAACGCAACGTCTCCTGACTGCCAGATCGCCCGCAAACGTACTACACCATAAATCGGAAAAACATATAGAAAAATGAGCCTTGATAAAATGACGTAATTTTGAAGTTTTTTGACCTGCATAACCCCTTTTCCCGCTGGTAAACGCAACGTCTCCTGACTGCCAGATCGCCCGCAAACGTACTACACCATAAATCGGAAAAACATATAGAAAAATGAGCCTTGATAAAATGACGTAATTTTGAAGTTTTTTGACCTGCATAACCCCTTTTCCCGCTGGTAAACGCAACGTCTCCTGACTGCCAGATCGCCCGCAAACGTACTACACCATAAATCGGAAAAACATATAGAAAAATGAGCCTTGATAAAATGACGTAATTTTGAAGTTTTTTGACCTGCATAACCCCTTTTCCCGCTGGTAAACGCAACGTCTCCTGACTGCCAGATCGCCCGCAAACGTACTACACCATAAATCGGAAAAACATATAGAAAAATGAGCCTTGATAAAATGACGTAATTTTGAAGTTTTTTGACCTGCATAACCCCTTTTCCCGCTGGTAAACGCAACGTCTCCTGACTGCCAGATCGCCCGCAAACGTACTACACCATAAATCGGAAAAACATATAGAAAAATGAGCCTTGATAAAATGACGTAATTTTGAAGTTTTTTGACCTGCATAACCCCTTTTCCCGCTGGTAAACGCAACGTCTCCTGACTGCCAGATCGCCCGCAAACGTACTACACCATAAATCGGAAAAACATATAGAAAAATGAGCCTTGATAAAATGACGTAATTTTGAAGTTTTTTGACCTGCATAACTCCTTTTCCCGCAGGTAAACGCAACGTGTCCTGACTGCCAGACTGCCCGCAAACGTACCACACCATAAATCGGAAAAACATAGAGCAAAATGAGCCTTGATAAAATGACGTGTTTTTTGACGTTGCTAACTCTTAGACTACTAGCACTTATAGTTGTCGTGTGGTCCGCTCGTCTGTCTGTACGTCCGTCTGTATGTCCCGCATATAACAGCGCAAAAACTACCCAACCGAAGGGTTTGAAATTTAATATATGATAATCGTTGCAGAATGTTGTGGAGTCACTTCATATTTTAGGAAAAACGAATCAGAATTTCTATTATTGAATAATGCGAAGAATACTAATAAAATTTATTGGTGAGGATGGTGTGCAACTGTTGCATCTCTGAAAATCCCTAATATTCAATTCTTCTCCCACATTTTCCACCCTTAATCAAAGAAAAGAAGTAGACCAAAAAGTAATTTGAGAGTTTTAAATTATTGGTTACAAGGAATTTTTTAAATCTAAGAAATCTAGTTTAAAATTTCATTTGATTCTGTTCAGAATGTAACTTATTTGCATTATAAGCGGTAAATTGTCCCAGAAAAAGTTTAATCCGAAGACTAATTTCGAAGATTGTTTTTTTTACATTTTTTCTGATTTTTTTTTTTTTTTTTTTTTTTTTTTTTTTAATTTCGAGTGTATTTTGTTTTCTACCGGCTGAAACTTCAAAAATAAAAAAAGATAAAGTATAAGAATAAATTTTATGCGTTACAAACGTATATATCGCAAATAAAAGTTTCATTTTTATTTTAAACATTTAGTATCTTTTCCGTAACAAAATTGTCAGTGAAATCTATTCTAAATATGATTTCAGAGCTGCAAGAAATTGATAAAATTGTTAAAATATTTCGCTTAAATCATCCGTACTTTTATATATTTCGAAGTAGTCAGAGAAAAAGTTTCACTTTACCAATGTAAGTTGTCGAATTTTCTATTAAATGTATCTTGTTTTATTTTATGAAATGTAAGAGGCTTGCGTTTTTGGGAATTCAGGTTAAAGAAAGATTTTGAAATTACAAAGCGTTAGGGAAAATCTAAAAATATGATTTATTCCTTGAAATTTGAGAAAATTCAAAGCTAGAGAATTTAAAAAGATAACTCTTTAAAAAACAATGTATAATAAAGTATGTTAAAACGGTGTATGCGCCTATTAAAATAATAACAATTATCCCAAGTCACTTCATATCATGCATCTAAGCACACATATATATGTAAATTGATTTAATAAATATTAGTATAGAAATATGCTATTCTTTATTGAAACATCCTGAATATTTTCTGGAAAATGTTCAAGTCTACGGGGATAATGTTTGACTCAAATACATTTTACAATATGTCGTATTTTTTGCTTCTGAAATTAAAATTTTATTTTTTAATAGATCCTTAAAATTTTCTAATAGAGAAAAGGACTAAATAAAAATGAGTGTAATGTCTTGATTTCATCAGTTACAGGAGACTTTTTAAATTGGAGAAAATTAGCTTAAAATTTCACTGGATTCAAATCACATTCAAATTTGTTTAAAATAGATTCATAAAATTCTTCTAGGAAAGTATAATTCAAAGACCGGTTTTGACATAATATTTTTGTTTACAAGTTTGATAGGAAGAAGAGATAGAAAGAAAGAGACATTCTTCTATCTTTACAAGAAGAAAGTATTGGATTCATGAAAAATTTCGAATTCCGGTTTTCGATAGATTTACGCGTTTTAGGGGTCAGAGAACCAGAAAAACATGTCTTTACAAAATGTCTGTCTGTGAGTCTATTTGTCCGTCTGTATGTATGTGACACAAATTTTGTGTGCGCTCTATCTCAAGAAATAATGAACGGGTTTTCACCAAACTTCATATTCAGTTAGTCCCTGATATAAATTAGTGCTGATTACTTTTCGTGTAAATCGCCCAACAGGTGGCGCTGCTATGCTGCATTTTTCACGATTTTCGCAATAGCTATATCTCAAAAACTAATGCATGGATTTTCACCAAACTTCAGATTCAGTTAGTCCCTGATACAAATTAGTGCTGTTTAGTTTTTAGTGTAAATCGCCATACAGGTGGCGCTGCTAAACTGCATTTATCACGATTTCCGCAATAAATGTATCTCAAGGAATAATGCATGAATTTTCATCAAACTTCAGATTCAGTTAGTCCCTGATATAAATTGGTCCTGATTAGTTTTTAGAGTAAATTGACCAACAGGTGGCGCTGCTATATATATATTTTTATGATTTCCGCAATAGCTCTACCTCAAAAACAAATGCACGGATTTTCATCAAACTTCAGATTCAGTTGCTGATTAGATTTTGATGTAAAAAACCAGTGGCACTGATATGCTTCATTTTTCAGAAATATTAACATGCATGAGATAGAAGAAAGTTTTGGGATTACCACGTCCGACTAGTTTTAAATTCCTTTTAATACCAATTTTTTAAATTCTAGGGAAAACAGTGCTGTTTTCAAAAATCTCGTTGGTTAATGAGAATTCTTCCATAACCGTAATTCAGTTAAATAAATCTTAATAAATCTGTTTTTAAATATTTTTCGTACAATGAATTGTTCAATCGTCAAGCAAATTGGAAAAATCTGATGTTTTCTTAATACAGCAAGAAAAGGGAAAGCCATGTGCACAGGAAAAAGAAAAGTAATGTGCGCAAAAAAAAAAAAAAAAAAGAAAATTTCATTTCAAGGCTATTGGCAGTGGGAAACTGCGAAGAGGAAAAATAAGAAATAACGTCTTGAACCACCATTTAATAATGTTAAGAATTCCAAACAGTTATTCCACTGTCCACTATGTAGAAGTTATGGAAACAGAATCTTATGACTCAGATACAAATCAGGAAAATACTATTTTTGCTTGGAATTAGAACCTACGTGATTTTAACTAGTTTTCTTTTATTAATCTGTTGTTTAGTATGGACCAATTTACGTTACATAATTTGGAATTTCTATACTTCGATGTTCGACTTATTCATTGTACGGATTTTAACTATGAAAATTTGCCTTCTTTTTAACTTGATATTTTGACTTTCATTGGTTTAATTACATTTATCATTACATTTATCAACATTTCTCACGTCGATATCACATTGAATTCTTCATGTTATTGGAATTACATGCAATTTTTTTTTTTTTTTTTTTTTTTTACTTTACATGTTTTTAAGATAAAAAAAGGCTATTATTTAAATAATTTTCGTTTTACGCAGGATATCACTAAAGGAACTTTGTGCCATTAAACCCCATTCAATCAAGCAACCAATCAAAACTGTCCAATCCAGCTAAAGAAGTTTCGTGAACTTAAATAAAATAGCTTTATTGAAATAAATTAAAGCTTCGCTTACTACGTGAGATTTTTCTTCTCTGATGCATTTCAATATAGCTACAAATCAAGCTAAAGTTGTCCATTCGCAACCACTCCGACAAAGTACAGCTTCCACATTGGAGCAAATTCACAGGGCAATCTATTACAGCAAATAATCTTTTTTTCTAAGTAAGTTTCCGTTGAGAAAAATGCTCTCTAAATAAAAAAAAATCTCATTTTCTTTAACGGTACAAGAGACCTTCAAACTCATTTTTTTATTTTATTAAATTTCCCTTTAAATACTATTCAAGGACACACTGTATGGATTATGACATATGTTTATCACACAAGAAATTAAAAAAAATTCTGGAGAAAAATGAGGAATTTTCCTGAATATTTTAAGCGTCACGAAGAACTTTTCAAAATGCTCTATGCTCATTCCATATCAGTTAAAATCTCCAATATTTTTTATGCAAGTTTGGTTTATATATACAAATAAAACTGCGCATGTTTCATTGAAACTAAATATAATTGAAAAAAAAATTAAAGGTAGTTAATTACAGAAATATGATGTGAAAATGCTGAAGATTTCATAAAATTTTGAATTTTTTTTCTTACCTTACTTTTATATTCAAATATATAAAATTCGATGCACAGTTTTATTTGTATATATAAATCAAACTTGCATAAAAATATTGGAGATTTTAATTGATATGGAATGCGCATGGATCGTTTTGAAAAGTTTTTCGTAACGCTTAAAATATTCAGGAAAATTTCTTATTTTTCTCAATTTTTTGAAACGTTTCTGTGCGATAAATATATGCCATAAAGCATATAGTGTGCTCTTGAATAGAATTTAAAGTGAAGTAAAAAAAAAAAAAAAGTTGGAAATCGCTTGTCAAACGTGGCAAAAGAGGTGCATTCGTACTATAACTAGTTTTATAAATATTATTTGCACCGCATATTGTACTGAATTTATATTTTAGTGCACTTCATAAGTGCATTTAAATTCCATTCTGCTCAAATGGCTGTAACATCATTAAAATGTACTTGAAATATTTTTCCCATTGACCATAATGTAACGAAAAACTTTTGATTGTCCCTGTAATTAAACTATGCATCCGATTTTGATAAAATTTGAAATGACTCGATAAAATTTTGCAACAATTATATATTTAAAATTTCAGAGCATTCGGTTGGGTAGTTTTTGCTTTGATATATGTGGACAGACGGAAGGACGGACGGACAGACATACAGACGGACCGAACGACGAATATAGGTGCTACGTATTTATATAATTACGAACGCACCTAAAAGTGAGTTTGAAGGTCCCTTGCCCTCTTAAAGGGCGCCCCACCAGTGGCCGAGAGGTTTTGCTCTCGAAGCTGGTAGACGGGAGGTGCTGGGTTCGATCCTAATCGCGGCCGTCGGCCTAATCGTTCGGAGTTTTTGTGGTTTTCTTCAAACCTTGATTTTCCAAGTGTAAATACGTGTTAGGTTCCCTTAGAAAGACCCCCACGGAGGGTACTCTCCCCCTTAGGGCCTATATCCCTCGTGCTGATAATTGGCCGTCATAAATACAACCAACCAACCACCTCTCTTAAAGGGCAGTTGAAAGTCAAATTCGTGAAATAGTCGTTTTATTATTTTTTAATATTTTGAATCCATTTTTTCCCTCCTTTTGAATGGTATATTACTTTTGTTTCTACGACAGCAAGAAGTTAAAAATATTTAAGTAATTCAGTTTGTTAACATCATATCGCTCACCTGCAAGAGAAGTGACACATCTCGACAAAAGTAAATTTCACAGTAGAAGCAAAAGCAAATTTGCATGCTTTTACTGTAACATGAAATTATAGCACTTAGCTCTTCATGCAGGAATAAAACCGTGCATAAAATCATAAAACCCTTCAAAATGAAGACGTAGTATGAGGTTTGGAGGATTGGGTAATTTTACCTCCCCACACAATCAAACCCTCTTCTGTGGTCACAAATGGACATAAGGCGTAATAAAGTAATTTTCCGCATAGCTACACTTATGAAACTGTTTGTGTAGTAAGACGATGACAGACCTATTAGTGGAATAAAACGCAAAATGAATTTTAGCGAGATGTGTCACTTTTCTTGCTGTTGAGCAATATTTAAACATTACATACGTAAACTTCAAACTCAGTTTGCTCAAAATGATGCTTTTTGAATTACGATGTACCTTTTTATGGAAACTACTACACACTATTGTTTGCAATCTTACCAGAATTTTTCACACATTTCTCTAATCAATCTGAAGTGAACTTTTGTTAGAAACATTTGTAAAAGAAATTTTAAAAAAGTTTTCTTTGAAAAAAATGGAAGTTTTTTGTTATTTAAAAGTGGTTTTTATTTCAGATAAAAAAAATACCTGAAGAATATCCATTCATAAAGTTGACTTCACTTTATTAGAACTTATTCATATGAAGCATACAAAAAATTTCCAGAGAATATCTTCGGTAGTTTCCGAGAAAAAGGTACGTTAATTTAACATAGTGTGTATAGGCACTTCCAACTGCAACAACCACTGCAAAATAAATTATAAATTCAAAAACTATTTAAACATCCCGATTTCTCCGAGAACACCCAGAAGAGAATATAATTAATGAACTTAAATTCTACAGGATAGATGCAAACAATTTGCATCCTGTGAATTTACTCCTACGTGGAAGTTATGCTTTGTCGGAGTTGTTGCGAATGAGCAATTTTAGCTTGATTTGTAGCGATATTGAAAGGCATCAAAGAGGAAGAATCTCTTTTAGTAAGCGAAGCTTTAATTTACTTCAATAAAGCTATTTTATTTAAGTTCACCAACCTTCAACTGGATTGGACAGTTTCGATTGGTTGCTTGATTTAATGAGGTTTAATGGCACAAAGTCCCTTTAGTGATATGCTGCACAAAAAGAATATGATTTAAAAACCACCATGTATTTTTTTTAATTTATATTAAAAATTTGCAATAAAAAAAAGTAAGAAATTGTACGTCAAACGTGGGAAATGAGGCGTTCGTACTATAACTAGATTTATAAATATTCAGATCTTGGTGCAATAGTTGTTGCACTCAAAACATACACATTTTGTTAGTTAGAAAGACTAGACCTCCACATATAGGGAAATATTCGCAAAGTAAGTACCTTAATCTCACAATAGCGAATGTCCCTGTTATAAGAGTATCACTGGGATAAAATGAGCAATTCACATGATCATTTTTTGCTAAGCTCTCCAGGAATTTCTGTTAAATTCTATAACACTGTCAAATCGCAGATGTAATTTACATGTATTTAAATTATGATATTTAAATTCTAGATTAAATAAAATCAGGAACACAAGTAAAATTCGTTAAAAACTGTGATGAATATTGCAAAGTTTCATATACTTAAGTCCAATTATAATTTTATTGAAGTATCTAAAAGGGTCTAGCTGGATAAGCATAGCAAAATGCCCCCAACCGCCGATGTTTGAAATAACTTGTGTGGTAATAAGGCTCACCCCAAGAATAAAATATAGAGTGTTTTTAGCCCCTGACCTTGAACTGTCCTTGAGATAAACGGGTAAGTATGCGCCGGCGCTACTATTTTTCAAATATGTTTTCCTCAAAAAGTACAAATGTTAGAAAACTGAAACTAACGCCAATTATTGAAAAATATATTAGTTCACATTATATATTTGTTTCACATTTTTACACAAATTTTAACATAGAAAAGTAAACAAAAATATTCTTTAAAAAAATTATTGATGTAGTAATTTTATATTTACACCAACCAAAATATTACTGAATAATGCTCAAAATATGTAATTTTAAGGAAAAAATCTCCTTAAAATCGAAGATGCGCTTTTTGAGTTATAACAAAAAGTAATGCTAGCGACTTGCTAAAATATTCGTAACTTTCTCTTTTAGTATTTGAAGAAATACGCTGCTATCGATGCACTGGTCAATTCGTGACATTTCCACTCAGGCAGGATGCGCAGTGTGCTAAAATAAAAGAATATTTCCATACATACCACTTCTTTCTACTTCTTCACTAGGTTTTTTCCGTGTTTGTAAATATTCTGTTATTTTGGCGCACTGCGCATCCTTCTCGCGTAATAATATCAAGAACTGACAAACAAAATAGTAACATTTGGCTTCCATTATTTTCAGATAGAAGGCTATGGGGCTGTGCAGTTTACATATATAACGTGTCACTTGAGGTGGGGGGGGGGGGAATTGGCACTTGACATCGGAAAATATCTGTAGGGGGAGGTGGTTTGTCATTTGATATGGTTTTCATTTTTAATCAAACCAAAATTTACTTTTTTGTTAACTTTTTCTTTACATCTGTTATCTTTAATTTTTTTAGTCTGTTTTCGTATTTTTATGGAAGTACAAGTTTATTATTAAAACCATTGAATGATTATAAAATAATTTCATTCCAAAATATAGAACAACCCAATGTTCGCCATTAATATTCGCCTGCCATGTGTGTATATAATCTGTTGTTAGAGAAACCAGATTCGAAATGATACTTGTTATTTTTGCTAGTAAAAGATGGGGAAGAATGCTGTCCATCTACAGTCGGACCTCGTTATTCCGACACCCGGTTTTCACGTCATTCCGCTTATCGCGTCAGTGTTTCAAAGTCCCAATTTTCTGTATATGATTTTAATGTAAACCACCTCCGGATTTTACGTCGTTGAATACTTTTCAACTCCGGATATCCCGACGGTTTAGGAAAAGTGTGCATTTTTCAAATCCATCTTATAAACACGGAAATTAAGTGGTAAGAAATGTCTTAGCCAAACTTTTCACAAAAGTGTTTAAACTACCCATTGAGATAAATGAGAAATTTGAATTCAATCCTTTATCTGAATAAATAAACCCACACATTTTGAATGACCCACTTAAGCTCCAGATAGACGTATCAGTCTACTCGAGGTCTTTTTATTCTGGTCAGGCGGCGCTGGTTATTGTGATTACACGACGTTTTTCATCCGACTTAAACCGAAACATTGCATTGCATTGAAAGGATCAGAAATGATCTAACATCCATTTCTGAATCAACGAATATTGATTACAATTCATTATGTAATATTGAAAAAAGAATTGTAGGAAGCACATATCATCATAGATCTGATTTTTATTCTTTTAAATTTTGTTTTTGCGTTTATTTTGTTTAATAATAATGTCTTATTGCTTAAAACTGCAAGAACAGTTATGAATTTCAAATGGTCTTAAATTAATTAAGAATATAGCTTTTTATAAACATATTTTTTTCCAACTCCGGTTCCCGCGACACTCCGCTTATGACGACACTTTTTTCTGGTCATTAGAGTGTCGGGATAACGAGGTTTGATTGTATTTTGCTTACAAGAAATTCTGCTTAGCCGCGTGCAATTGATCGTCTATTATATCGTCTATCTATTACCGTCTATTAGCCGCATGCAATTAGGAAGTGCAAGAAGACAATATTAATGTTTAATGCATTATGTAACAAAGAGCTGTTATTAAAAACTCTTTTTAATAAGTATTTCTTTAAAATGTTATTTGATATAAAATTATTTCTAATATAACAGTGATATTTTATGAGTTTCTTCTCTTCATGTAAATCAGTAAAATATGCGAATTAAAAATGTATAACCATATATATCATTGCATAGCTGCCAACTTTTACGCTTTTTTGCTACCACTAAAATTTAATAGAGTTTTTTGCCTTCTTTAATCGTGAGATTTAGCGGATTAAATAAGACAACATTTACTATAAAATTTTAGTGGTCAGAAGAAAGCGTAAAGGTTAGCACCTATGCCATTGCAAACGTATAAAAAGAAAAACAATTGTAAAAATAAAAATAATTTTTAGACACCGATAACGATATTATTAGCGAGAGGCGCGGGGTGGGGTGGGGTGGGGTGGGGTGGGGGGAGGTCGAGGAATAATAGAGTATGATATCGGAAAGTTGGAAGGGGGTCCGAAATTGACAAAAAATTGATAATCTTATATATTTACAGCCCCTATTCAGCTTTATTTGCACAATCGATTATACCATCGACTTGATATTAGTATTAAGCGAGAAGGATGCGTGGTACGCCAAAATAAAATAATGTTTACAAACACAAAACAAACCTATACAGAATGGGTATGTATGGAAGCATTCTCTTATTTTGGCGCACTGTGCATCCTGCCCGAGTGGAAATGTCACGAACCGACCAATGCACTGATAGCAGCGTATTTCTTGAAACACAAACAGGGAAAGTTATGAATATTTTAGCAAGTTGCTAGCATTATTTTTGGCATATTCGTAACTCAAAAAGCGCATCTTCGATTTTAACGAATTTTTTTTTCTTATAAGTACATACTTTGAGCATTATTCTGTAATTTCTTGGTTGGTGTAAATATAAAATTACCACATTAATAATTTTTTTAAAAACTATTTTTGATTATTTTTCCATGTAAAATTTGTGTAAAAATGGGAAACAAATATATAATGTGAACTAATATATTCTTCAATAAATAGCGTTGGTTTCATTTTTTTTTAACTTTTGTACTTTTTGAGAAAAACGTATTTGAAAAATAGTAGCGCCGGCGCATACTTCCCCGACTATCTCAAGGACAGTTCAAGGTCAGGGACTAAAAACACTCTATATTTTATTCTCGTTGTGAGCCTCATTACCACACATGTTATTTCAAGCATCGGCCATGGGGTCCATTTTGCTATGCTTATCCGGCTAGACCCTTTGTTATCTTTAGCAAAAACTAGAAAAATTGAACGAAAAATAACTATTTTTTTAGGTAAGTTCGTAATTATAATAAATACGTATATTATATAAATACAAGCAACCAACCAAAACTATCCAATCCAATTGAAGGTTGGTGAACTTAAATAAAATAGCTTTATTGAAGTAAACTAAAGCTTCGCTTATTAAGAGAGATTCTTCTTCTCTGATGCATTTCAAAATCTCTTTAAATCAAGCTAAAGTTGTTCATTCGGAACAACTCCGACAATGCACAACTTCCCCGTAGTAGCAAATTCACAGGATAGAAATTGTTTGCATCTATCCTGTTGAATTTAAATTCATTAACTATATTCTCTTCTGGGTGTTCTCGGAGAAATTGGAGTGTTTAAGTAGTTTTAGAATTTATTATTTATTTTGAAGTGGTTGTTGCAGTTGTAAGTCCATATACATACTGGGTCATTCCATATGAAATCATCCTGCAATTTTACAAAATGTCACCCATCTCAGATTTTGACGAAACTTGGTACATGAAAACATACATGTATAAGATACTACCACATGAAATTTTAATTGAATCCAATTAAAATATTTCAAATTATAAGTATCTGAACATGTGACACTGTTTTTTACTATGTACATTTTTAACCCTTTCAGGGGCAAGGTACTTGTATTGGTAAACTGTTGAAATATTTGAATGACATCAGTATTTACAAGAAAATTTATTTGTAAACAAGCAAAAGTATAGTTTCGCGTATTTAACAAAAGTGAAATTTTCATTAAAAAATTCAGCTGCCAATGTGGCAAATAGGGATTAAAATTATGTGATGCCGTGACGGCATCACTGCCCTTGAAAGGGTTAAAGAATTGATTTTCTGTATGGTTCCACAAAAAACTTCATAACTCTTTACCAAATAATTCAAACGGTTAAAATTTTTGGCAGAACATTCTTTATATTATTTATTTTATAAAGTAATACCAATTTTTATTTTCTTTTTGCAACAAATGTTTTTTTTTAAATTTTGAACTTTTGAATATCCATATAAAGTTGACATTTCATGTATGATTTTCACAAAAATATTTTTAGATGTGCCACCCATTTTGTTTTGCTAAATATCTTTTTTATGAGCTCTTTATTAGTCAATCGTTTCTCAAAAAAAAAAAAAACTTGAGAAAAAAAAATTTCTTTGAGATTTTTTGAATATCTATATAAAATTGACATTTCATGTATGAATTTCAAAAAAATATTTTTAGATGTGCCACCCATTTTATTTTGTTAAATATTTTTTATGAGCTTTTTATTAGTCAATCTTTTCTCAATAAAAAAATTAAAAACTTGTGAAAAAAATTTTTCTTTGAGAATTTTTTATATACATGTACCTTGAAGACACATAAACATATCAGGAAATAATCTAGCATAAAGATGATCTGGAAACTGATAAACTTTATTAATATTCAGTCAACTAAATATAACTGCCATATTTTTCTAATTAATCCTAGATTTAAATATTTTTTTTTGGCGAGGGGGGCGGGGGGCATCTTGACAATTTTTGTCAAAATGGTTTCAATTATTATTATATAATCAGGGGTGGCGAATTTCTAGAAAATCTTACCAGCAAAGGATTTATTTCACCAGCCAGTAAAATGCAACGTAGAGTAGAAACTTTTTATAACAAAATTTACGAAACTCAAAAATAGTTGGTTAGTATTATTATAATGCAATTTCATATTTTTTCCCCTGTAAAATTAAGAAATATAAACAAGAGATGGAAGTTTATTATAAAATAGAACTTAGTGCATTGTTTACATCGCAGTAATTAGGAAAGTTGAAAAATGTAGCTAACTACTAAAAAAAAAGTTTTTACCTATCTCTATACACTGTAAAAAAACCCGACATTTTTACAGTACAAACTACTGTTCATCTGGCGCACAAACTCGATCACAGTGAATGTGCTGTATCTTTCTTTGGTTTCCTGACTATATTAACATGGAAAATACAGTAGTTGCGTAAAATTAACAACACAATGTGCTGGCAATTTGGACGCCAGCAGTTTGTGCTGTAAAAAAATGCGTCCAAATTGCCAGCACATTGTGCTGTTAATTTTACGCAACTACTGTATTTTCCATGTTAATATAGTCAGGAAACCAAAGAAAGATACAGCATATTCACTGTGATCGAGTTTGTTCTGGCAAATTTACAGGGGTTTTTTTACAGTGTAGTTTGCAGTTTTCAAAGACTACCTAAAAATTCACTCTCCCTGTTAGAAAATTCACTCGCCAGTGTCGAGTAAAATGATGCATCCCCCCACCCCTGTATATAATATTATAAGAAGATTGGCTATTAAAACTACATTTAGTGTATAATTTAACAATATGTTACATAAAATTTTAGGTTATATATCCTGTAATAAAATCATAAAATTTTATATTTTTTTCTTGTTACTGATATAATATATACAGTATAGAACCACTTATCTAGAATGGTTGGGGTAAGATGTATTCCAGATAACTGGTTTTTCTGGATAACTGGTTGGGCATAAAGCAACATCCATTTGTCAGATTGGTAAATTATATGTGGCTGTGACATTGATTCTAATTTCAATTGACTATTAGATTACTCAAATTAAGATTCACTCCAAACAAGGTAAAAAAATAATAGGAGTTTGAAAGAATACAATTTATGGGAATATCTTGGAACTCAAAATTCTTATGTTTCCTTTGCATAAAAATCAAAATGTCAAATATCTAACTAAATATGCCTCTATTTCAAGTACTAGATGTTGGCATAAAGTTATACTGTGTGTAGTGTATCAAGCAATGCACATGTCAAACTGGCACCGTACGACACTTTTTTTCTGAAGAGATTCTGAAATCAATGAACTCGAAATGTCATTCTGTATAACTGGTTCCATACTGTATATACACAATTTACTTACATATTTACATACTTTACATACATATATGAGACAGAAGCTTTTCAAGTTTTAACCAATTTCAAATATAAGATTTATTTCAGTGCCAGATTTGCACTTTTTTTTTTATAATTGAATGGTAAAAGCAGGGATATGTTTAGGAAAATTTTAGGTCCTTTAAAGGACCCTTCACAAAATAATTTATCTTAAAACAGGACCCTTCACAATTTTTTTTTATCCCCAAACAGGACCCTTCACAAAATTATTTTTCTCTTAAATAGGCCTTTCACAGAATTTTTCACCTTCAAATTGAACTTTTCACAAATTTAGTCATTTAAAAATAAAATCTGGCCTGTAAGTAAGCAGTTGAACTCACAAAAGAGCATATTACTTAGTTTTTTATATATGAAGGATAGAACATGAACACATCGATAATTTAAAATTCACAAAATTATGACTAGAATTTTCACAAAAATAAGAAAAACTTCACAAAAACAGGACCCTGTGAGAAAAGCATGGACAGACTCCTGGTAAAAGGTAGTTTATGATAAATTTAAATAGAAATATAAATAGAAATTTCAACGTATTATTTCACTAAATATTGCTTTTCATAAATGCTCCATTTATGATTGTTTCAGTAGATTCTTTTGAAAGAGCATATGTTCGTCATGTTGCAGTAGTCAATTCAATGTTACATAATATATGGTAGAAGGGCACATTGCAATATTCATTATTTGGTCAGTAAAATGAAATGGAAGGCCCGTTGGGATGCATAAACTTTATATTTCCATCGTTTTCATCATAATGTATGCTCTGAATAATCCCAATATACCAGTGATTATTTATGTTTATATTACTGTAAATTTTATTTCATTTTGGAGATTTATAGGTGAATTAAAATTTATCTATAAATTTGTACTTTCCGCATTTTTTAAAGATGCAAAGCTTAGATTGTTTGAGTGAATGTAGGTTTATAAATCAGTTTATACTTAATCTTACTGTTTATTTTTCAGTTAATATAATGGAAGTTTTATTTGAATACATAGAGGAAATTAATTTTCTATAATAGAAATAATATGAATATTATGCTTTAATTTATTTAAATAACATAAAAAAAAGGTTTTAGAAACAAAATTATAGTTTAATTAAAATATTTGTTTATTATTATTACATGTATTTTTGAAAAATTTTAAACTTTAACAATACTTTAGATATATTCTGTAAAATTAACAAGAAAATGTTTTTTTCTCAAGAATTTCAAAAAGCACCTTTCTAATTTTTTTTATTATTATTACATAGTTTCCTTTTAAACTATGCATATAAAAATAATCAACCAAATCAAATGGGTGGCACATGTAAAAAAAAATGAATTAGGGGAGGTAGGGGAGGTATGATACACTTTTTTTACTAATTTTTTACAACCCTTAGAAAGCTATTTTTAAACAAATTTTTCGTGTTTTCTTATAAAGTGACCTTTTATTCATTTATTAAAAATATTGTGAATTTAAAAAATAGTCATTCAAAAAATATATCTCAATTATTTTGAATGGCTACTACTGTATCAAATCTCCCCATTACTGGGGAGGATTGATACACTAGCAAGGGAGGTTTGATACATTGTTATGTAAATTGAAAAAAAAAAATCAGACAATTCAATTTATGCGTCATACAATTTTTTATGATAAATCTTGAAATATTTAAGTAAAATTTGAAACGAAATGACATTGACATACTTTTGTTTCAGAAATGTTTTTTATAAAAATATTTAAACTATTGCTATTATTAAAACAATCCTATTAACACACTTTTTAGAAAATAAATAATGAAAAAAACCCCTAGAGATCTAGCTCCAAGGAAAAATGAAATGAACATTGCTGATTTGCAAACAATTTAACATAAATTTAGCACATTTAAGATTCCTTTAACCCTTTCAGGGGCAAAGCATTTTCAATGCTAAAGTGTTGAATAAATGAAAGGCACCGGAATTTACAAACAAATTTAATTAGAAATAAGAAAAGGGATATATTTCACTTTCATAGTAAAAGAAAATATGTTACCAAAATGTTGGTTCCAATGTGGCGTTTGGTAATTAAAATTAAGTGGTTTCATAAACATACCAACACCCCTGAAATTGTTAAAAGAAAAACTAATAACTGTATCATTTTTATATGTAAAATCGGGTATATTTAACGTTTTTTCAATTTGCCCTTCGTAAATTATAGAAAATTTTTCCCTTTCAGGCCATTTAAACTTTTACCCTCCTACATGACGAGCAAAGCGAACTGACCATCTATCATTGCATTGCTTTTCTATGTAACCTACATATTGTCTATGAATAGTCTCTTTGTTCTTTCTTAAAAAATTTCAGTAGCCCTTGCTGTAAAACAATAATGAATATTACAGTGTCCTATATTAGTTTGCAAACTTAAAAAAACTATTAAATTTCAAATATACAAGTGTATCATTTCTCCCCAGTACTAATGTATCATTTCTCCCTATTATGCCTTATTGGATTTTCAATCACTTTGTACAAATGCAGTTGCAAAATGGTTATCTACTTTCTAGTAAAACTAATTCTAACAATGTGCTTTATAAATAAGAAAAATTACAAGATAGTATTTTCACAATAATAAGAGTTATGAAAGAAAATCAGTCAATGAAAAAATTTACATTGACATTCCAAAAACCTTCAAAATTGAAAGAAAAGAAAAGTTGTCAGCTCTTAACTGATTAGTCCAGATAATGATGGCTTCAGCAAATAAAAGAAGCCTTCGCATGTGTTAAAATGGCTGTTAATGCCATTTGTTGAGAAAAATTGTCAAGGTATCAACCCTCCTCTACCTCCCCTACATATTTTTCTTAACTCCTTAGATATAATATTTTTTATAAACCATTCTTTTAATAAAATACATTATTAAGAATCTATAAAAAAATATATATCTAATTTTATTAAAAAATAAAAAATCATTTTTATCTATTATTACATGTTTGACGGAAGATCATTTTCAGCAAAAAATTGACTGACAGGGGTATTTTTAAATGCTCGTAACTCATGAAAAACTCATTATTCTAAACTGAAATTTGGTGTAACAACATATTTTTAGACATTGTTTTTATGTTTAAAATTTCATAGAAATCTGTGAGGGTGGGTGACATGGTCTGGATGAAGTGACATGGAATGACCCTACTATGTTAAATTAATGTACGTCTTCTGAGAAACTACCAAAGAATCTTTTGAAATTTTTTATATGCATATATGAATAAGTGCTAATAAAGTGAAGTCAACTTTATAAACAGATATTCTTTAGATTTTTTTAGTCATTAATTCAATGATATCCCATGATAGGTAATGATTCTAGGTTGCCATGGTGATTACGTTCTATTTAAGATGGAATCATATTATTTCTGTATTATTGAATTTAATGGATGTAATAGTAATAAATTTTGTTTTTATGCATTTTTGCATAAGAGTGCAACAGCTATTGCACCGGGATCTGAATATAGATCTGATTCAGATCTATCTTGAATATAGATCTGAATTTATAAAACTAGTTATAGTACGAATATAATCATTTGCCACGTTTTACGCACATTTTCTACTTGTTTTAACATAAATAATTACGAAACCGATGAAAAGAATCTGAAAACCTTCATGGATCATGAAATTATTTTTATTTATTTTTATTTATAATCCTTTCCATGAAAAAAAAACTAAGAATAATAAAAATATTTTGAGAATTTGACTCAGTCAGTCAATATCAGAAACCAAAATAAACTATGGAAAGTATTTAAGTGTTAAACATTTGAATTTTACACAAAGATGTATAAAATTGAAGTTGAAGAATTAAAGAGACACAGTTTCAGTTTTATACAGATCACTTTTTTATGATTTATATGTCTTTCTCCTGCTGTTAATTTCACAAATATATAATTCTAACTATATCTTAAAATAACACATGAAATTTACTTAATTCCTTTATACTTTATGCGCTTCAGTTCATGCTTTTCTCTTATTTTAAGATTAAAATGAAGCTTTTAAATTTATTGTTAATTGATATTTGTCAGTCTTTAAAAAATAAATTAATGAAGAAAAAATCTTCCAGAAAGATGTCTTACCAGTACTATGTGGCCAAAATTACAAATGACTGATTTACAAAAGTATATTTTAGTCTATATTAAAGAGCTTTAAAAAAAGACAAAAATTCCCGGTTTTAATGCGCTCTGCCCTTTAAATTACTGTTTAACACTTGTTGCAGTAGTTTCATCGTCTAATATAAGTAAGCCCATCATTTATGTACACCGTAACTGTAGTTCATGGAATGTTTTATGAGAAATTAATAGTAATGGAAGCAGATTATTTTCAACCGTTTACAATTTCTACTTCTAAGATGTCCTACTTCAATAAATACCTTGAAAATCAACTTAGTTAAAATCTGATCACACAAAATTATATTCCAATATAATAGTTTACTCTTCATCAACCTACGGATTCTTATATATGAAAATAAACTATGTCATTATACAAATTGTTTCAGAAAAAACTGGACAAACCTCAAGAGAGGGTAGTGCACATTACCATAAGCAGTTTTTGTTTAGAAAACCAGGGCCGTAATACAATTTTTCATTAAACTACATAGTGCATCAGTCGAAGCTAACCCCGGGGTCTTTCTTCATAACTTTAAAAATAATGAAAATATAATAACTAATTTTTTAAAAGTATTACCTTGCTTTGTGTGAATGTAACTGTATCTGTATCACGAGACATGGTGGAAATGGCCACCATCCGCATCCAACTACTGCTTTTGGAATTTTGGAATGTAGTTACCATAACAATTAAATAATTACCAGGGATCATATCACAGTGCAGGCTAAACTATGCGTCTTTAATGATTTGAAAGTCAATTTTCGTGATTTCACAGTTTTTTACACAAAACAAGAGAAGTCTATTTAAAATTTAGTGAATCTATCTTTATTATTACTAAAGTTATGATAGAAAATAAGGCTTCAGATTGCAAGAAGTTACCCTGTATTTTGACTGAGCAAATGCATTGCAATCCTGATTTTGTATACAAAAATTGCTTATTGTAATATGTCTACCACTTATTAAAATTAGTCCAATTTGTTTTAAAATCTCTCCATGTATCATATTTCTGAACAACTCTGCAGCAATTGTGTTTAACATCTACAGAAAAAAATATTTTCTCTATTTTTATATCGAATGTCTGTGTATACTTAATAATAACGGACCTTAGCGCTTTTCTGAACAAACTAAATCATAATAAATCAAATAAGTATAATTTTTTTTTCTTTTTTTTTTTCAGCGGTGAAATTACGCCCAAAATTATAGAAAATAAATACTTGAAAATTTTCTCATTGCCAACTAAGCGTAAACCAACAGAGTAAAAAATCTGATTTTTAACTCTGTTGGTTTACGACAACCCATTGTTTTCCATTACGACAATCGAACGTTTACGCATTGAGACACCACAAACTCTAAAAACACGCTAATTTGACCGACTTTAGAAAGACTGCAGACGATTGAAATATATATATATATATATATAACAGTGGCGATATCCTTTTAAACAGATTTCCATTCGTTTCCTTTGGATTGGGAATTTAAAGGCCGAATCAGCTGCTGTTAAACATCTACTGGCTGTTTTTATGTTTGATTAACCACTTCGGGAGAGCGTCTTTTACAGAATTTTTAATCTTTAATCACCGGTTTTTTAAAACAGAAATTTTGCCTAATTGAATCGGAAAAATGCTCAGATTAAATAAGGCAAAATTTACAATACAAATTTACTGGTGAGAATAATTCCCGATTCTGAGCACCTTACGCGGCACGAATACCGGTCGCTCATCCCCAAGGGGTTAAATAAGATCAATTAAACATTTGAAAAAAAGCTAATATAAAAGAACTATGCAAACAGAATCTTTGCCTCCTGGTGTTTTTTTTTAAACAACGCTTTAAGTTTTTTTTGTTTTAAATAAGACATTTTAAATGTATCGTTTTAAATCTGATGTAATTTTCACCAAAGTTTTAGTTCTGTTTTTAATATTCACATGAAAATACTTTTTTTTTGTTAGAAAGGAAATATTATTTGCATTTTCTTAGAATCCACAACAATAGTTAAAAAGAGAACATCTGAAAATATCAAATAAATGTCTCCTGTAAATATATTTTTAGATTTAAACTGTTTTGCAATATTATTAATTGGTCATTTTAAATTTGACGTAATTTAAAGTTTTCTTTCTCTTTTTAATATTCACGTAAAAATACTTTTGTTGCTAGAAAGGAAATATTTTTATTTTCACTGCCTTAGAATCGGCAACAATAGTTTAAAAGACTATCTAGAAATGTGAAATAAATGTCTCGTGTAAATATATTTTTAAATTTAAACTGTTTGGCAATATTGTTATTTAGTCATTTTAAATATGATGTAATTTCCTCCATTTTAACGCATATTAATGAATTTATTATTTTGTTGTAAACGAATTCTTTTGTGTGTCCTTGTAAACGTACGATAAAGCCTATGAAAATCATATTATATAATAAGCATCTTATAGTGAACTTCTATGGTGTATATAAATTTCAATATATTCGGAACAATGAAACGTAATTAAAATACACTGCAACCGATTTTTCCCCGTTGGCCATATTGTAACAGAATTCTTTTGAGTGCCCTTGTAAACGTACGATAAAGCCTATGAAAATCATATTATATAATAAGCATCTTATAGTGAACTTCTATGGTGTATATAAATTTCAATATATTTGGAACAATGAAACGTAATTAAAATACACTGCAACCGATTTTTCCCCGTTGGCCATATTGTAACAGAATTCTTTTGAGTGCCCTTGTAAACGTACGATAAAGCCTATGAAAATCATATTATATAATAAGCATCTTATAGTGAACTTCTATGGTGTATATAAATTTCAATATATTTGGAACAATGAAACGTAATTAAAATACACTGCAACCGATTTTTCCCCGTTGGCCATATTGTAACAGAATTCTTTTGAGTGCCCTTGTAAACGTACGATAAAGCCTATGAAAATCATATTATATAATAAGCATCTTATAGTGAACTTCTATGGTGTATATAAATTTCAATATATTTGGAACAATGAAACGTAATTAAAATACACTGCAATCGATTTTTCCCCGTTGGCCATATTGTAACAGAATTCTTTTGAGTGCCCTTGTAAATGAAATATTAATGCTACGCATTTCATTTTCAATACCGAACATGCCATGGTAAAGCTCAATAACATAACTGCATGGAAATCCTAGTATATTTACGCGATTCAGAGCTCTGCCAGACATGCATACGGCCAGACAAACCGAATTCAAAAACACTTTTCAACAGTATTGGAAAGAGTTTTCAAAAATAGTTCTTATCGTCCGAACTATCTGAAATTTTAATAGGTTATAAATATGATTTTGTACAAGCCCACTTTAAAATTTCGTGAAGAAATATGCATATTTTGTAGTGAAAAACAAGAACCGAAGCCGAGCGAAGCCCCGCCGAAACCGCTCGCGATTTAACTATTCCATCGAAAATTTCTAAATGTTTTTAAAATACTTCTACTAATCCATATCTTTCTAAATTTTCCTAGGTGATGTAAATTCGGTCTACCGAGAAGCTGTAAAAAGATTTTGTCAAAATATAGCCGTTTATTTACTTTTAACATAGAAAAAAATCGTCCCCTTCAGACGCAAAGTGACCTGCGTTCGTGAATCTTCTGAAAGTGTTAAAAATCGCATTTTTGAAAACAAATTACACCGTTGAAGAGAAGAAGTTTTCAGCTTTAAAAGTATATTTTTTGTTTAAAGGTACCTCTAAAATCGAGCTCTTTGGAGCGGCGCAGAAAGGGGAAAAAAACTGCGAAAACGACTCTTTTTGAAATTTTTTAAAGGTTTAACAACGATATTCATTCGAACTCATTGCAGCGTTTAAGGTATGCAAGTAAGAAGCTCTGCATTTTCCCATATTTTAAATGGTTTGGCCGATGGACGTTACAACAAAAAGCAAAAAAAAAAAAAAAAAAAAAAAAAAAAAAAAAAAAAAAAAAAAAAAAACCAAAAAACCAAACAAAACAAAACAAACAAACAACAACAACAACAAAAAAAAACGGTATTTGGTTCTTCCCTTTTACTTTCTGCGAAAAAAGGGACTGTCGGCCAATTTTTGCAAAAAGATCACCTTTTTTTAAGTTTAAATTAATATCTCAGCTAATTTAAAAAAAATAAAAAATCTGATCTTCAGGTGCATCAGGACCTGACTTGGACTATCCTCATACAAAATTTCAGACTTTTATGTGCAGTGGATTTCGCTAGACATCGCACAAAGACAAACAATCAGATTCAAAACGCACCTTTCTTTTATTAGTAACAGATGTCACAATATGAATTATACTATAATATCGTATTATATAATATAAAATATATAATAAAACATAAATCCATTACTATTTATTATTTAACTAGACGATACCCTAGAAATCTTTGCATTTTTAAAAAGATTGAAAAATCAAATCTAAACGGTAAACATTCATTCGCGATGCCACTTGAAAGAATATATTTTTTAGGAATAACAATGGAGTTATTCTCAAGAATCATTCACGGCTGTGGACAAAAAAATTAAAACAATCCGAATATAAAAATTCTAAAATACTGCATTTAATACACACCTTCGCTCGCCTTAAATATTTTTAAAGAAAGTTTTAATGTATAGAGTTAGTTTAGATCGCTATATTGCCAATGAGCTTCTGTGGTTTATATTTTAATGAATTCTCAAAGGAATGAATCGGAAACATTCATAATTAAACATTGTTTTTGAAATCGCGAATGGATGCAAAAGGCTGTAAAATGTTTTTAGTTTAGTAAATAAATAAATAAAAATGCTTAATTCATCTTTAAAAAGTTTAACTTAAATTTACACTATGTGCAAAACTACTTAAAAGATGAGACAATATTTAAAAAAAAAATGTTAAATTACTTTAATATCTTAGTACTTTCAACTGTAAAAAACATAGTCTTCGTCAGAGAAATAACAGACGTTAATAACAGCAGTATTTCTTATATTTCTCTGACAAAGACTATGTTTTTTATAGTTGAAAGTACTAAGATATTAAAGTAATTTAACATATTTTTTTAAATATTGTCTCATCTTTTAAGTAATTTTGCACATAGTGTAAATTTAAGTTTATGTTTTTAGTTTTGTATGCTTTATATTGCCATTGAGCAAAATTATTCCATGCATGGTCTATATTTTAATGAATCTTAAAGAAATGAATCGCATATTGTTTATCATCGCTTATTGCTGAGTGATACGATTTTTAACGTAAGATATGCCGAAAAACATGCATATTTCGATTTAGCTCATCACTCAAGTTGTTTTTGTTTCTCAAAATCTTTCTAAAAAGGTTAATCTTATGCAGATTTATTGAAAAAATTAAATCTCTGAAAATTAAAATAAAATGGCTGATATTAATACATAGAAATTATTCCAGAGAGAAACATTCGCCTTGCATACAATATTTCAAATGAAAATCAAATTTTAACGTAATTGCTTAAGAGGCGCAAAGCACCAACATAGTGAAAAAGATCCCATGCCGGGACTCGAACCCAGGCCATCAGAATAGCGCACTGACGTTCTACCGACTAAATCACATGGAACGATACCCAGCCTGGAAAACTATTCTATTCTCACTATTATAACTGATTTTAACGAAAAATTATCAGGATCCGGATGAGTTCACTCCATAAGTGTTATACACTTAGCCCTGTTACATATATAATATCAGATCATTTTATAATATTCAAACAATTCTTAAATTTAGTTAGTATTTATTCAGACAAACGTATTCTAATGAAACAATACTATGTGCACAATATAGTATAAATCATGCTTTGATTTAAGGAATGTAATTAAAATAGGAACAAACAGTATTCAAACAAAACGAACTACTTTTTATAACGAAAAGTCGAAACATTTCTTTTTCTGTATTTAATATTTGATCTTTCTTTCCATTATTTTTTTAAAAGCTCCTTTTAGTATTATAATTTAACAGCAGTTCAAAAGAAGTTTTAATACTGAATACTTTTTACGAAGCACAATTTTTCTCTCGCTTTCTCGGTAAATAAAGTTCCATCACATGCACTTCTGAGCTCAAAATTAATTTTCTCGTCTTGTTTTTCTTCATTAATGATAAAATACATGTAAACAAAATCAATTTATTGTTCTTTAATGTCAAAGTTGAGAGACTGAAGTGCATTATACCATTAATTAAGTCAGAAAAATTTGCCGTAATTTGTTTTTGCTTTCTTATAAAACTATTAGCATCTGTGTATATCGAATTTTCATAAGAGTTTGCATTCTAATACGATAGAATATCTGATTTTCCTTGTTGCCATTTTTTCTTAATGTTGACGCAAATTTGTCTATATGTTGAAAAAAAGAAAATAATGCAAATCTAATTATTTAAATTATTCAAGTCACTCTATGAATAAATTATAGGCGTATCACATGCATTTAATACTGCGTTTAGTATACAAAGAATTAGTTCTTGAACAAGTATGTTTTTTTAAAGATACTTTGTCTATGAAACTTTCGTCAATAATAAATAAAGATTTTTTAAAAAGTCTCTCATTTATTTTTTAAATTTTTGTTTGAACAGATGCTTTACATAGATGTTGTTTGTTTCTACCTGTGCAAAAATTGTGACTTTAGTTAAAAAGGAACGGAGTTATGGAGTTTATTGAAATTGGAAAGTTCGAAATAAATAACAATTAGTAAACAAAATTGCACAGAAAAGGAATTGCTAGTATTTTGTATTTTATGCTACAATTTCCTGAAAAAAAAAAGATTAAATAACTACGTTTGAAAAGATTCTTTAACAAGAAAGAAAAATTAAATATTTTCGCTGAATATGAAAGAAATAAAACATACTTGCATTTTATGTTTGGAGTTTCGAATATAACCAATAATGGGATTTTATATAAACGATGCCTGTATCCTTTCCATGACTTGGAAAGGACTACTATTCCATACGATTCAGTGGAGAATCATGTAGACCCCTGTTTCGTTTATAAACATTCCTTTTTAGGTGCGTTCGTAGTTATATAATACGTAATACCTATAGTCATCGTCTGGTCTGTTCGTCTGTCCACATATAACAGCGCAAAACTAAGGTTTGAAACTTAATATATATCGCTCACCCACAAGAAAAGTGACACATCTCTCAAAAATTCATTTTGCGTTTTATTACACGAATAGGTCTGTCTTAAGTGTGTCTTGCTACACAAACAGCTGCATAAGTGTAGCTACACAGAAAACCCCACGTTATATGTTCATTTGTGACCACGGAAGAGGGGTGGATTGTGTGGGGTGGTAAAATGACCCAATCCTCTAAACCTCAACCTACGTCTTAATTCTTAAGGGTTTTATGCTTTCTTGCATGTTTTTAGTTCTTGCATGCAGAGCTAAGTTCTGTAATTTCAGTTTATAGTAAAGTTATGCAAATTCTCTTTTGCCTCTCCTGTGAAATTTACTTTTGTCGAGATGTGTCACTTTTCTTGTGGGTGAGCAGAATTTTGGCAAGTCATTTAAAATTTTATAAAAAGGAATCAAAACTTAAATATATATCAGTAAAAGTTTTTTTCATTCTATTACATCGTATCATAAGCAATTAATTCAATGATATGCCGTGATAGGTAATGATTCTAGGTTGCCGTGGTGGTTACGTCCTAGTTAAGATGGAGTCATTTTATTTTCGTATTACGGAATTTAATATATTTAATTGTAATAAATTTTGTATTAATATATTTTTGCATAAAAGTGCAACAGCTAGTGCACCAAGATCTAAATATTTACAAAACTAGTAATAGTACGAACGCACCTCATTTGCCACGTTTGACGTACAATTTTAATGACTTGTTTTAATTAATGTCAATTATTAAGACCACAAATCAACTTCACAAAAAAATATTGTGAAATACATAAAAAATATTAAAAAATTACATATCGCAATTGAAATTTTCTATATATTCTCTATACTCTTTATACTTGGTAGTAAGCTGAAAATTTCAATGCAACCCTGTAAAAAACTGTGCAAAATATTATGAATATTTTAATATCTGAAATCCTTCTGTGTGTCGTAATAACATATCTATATTTCGTTGTGGTTGGTTTACTTGTATTAAAGTTCGAGCTCGGAAAGACAGTAACCATAAAATTTTTCGATGCTATGTAAATTCATACGGGGCCAACACGAAAACAGACAGTGTAGGAAAGCTCCAAAATTTCGTAAAGTTCCCGTGAATTTTGGCCATAGAAGAATATAATTTTTACTTTTTTCTCAAAGCATGTTTTTTTATGTAACTTATAGGACTCAGGTCTTGGACTAACCCTTAAAACCTACTTTACTTTTTACACATTGCAATTTAAATAGCCTATGTATCTTCAGTAGGAAAATTAAAGCGTGTTTCAATCATTTTGGATCATATTGTACATCTATACACACGGTGAATCAGGAATGATCATTCAAATTTGGTGGGGAGGTAGGATATAGAAAGAGAAGACAATTTCATATAGGAAAGTATAGGCGCAAACTAGAGGATGATACTGTAGAGGACGCTTCACTGTAAAAAATATCTGTAATTCTACTGATCTAAATTTACAAAAATTTGTATGCTTACTGAAATTTTATCTGTACATTGTACAAAAAAATGTGTAAATCTACAAATCCAGTTTTTGTAAGGCTACAGAAATCTGTGGCTTTACGAAAGAATCTACTAAAACTACAGTAATCGTACTAAAATTTTATCTGTAACCCGGGTTGTAGTTACATAAAAAGTTCTACACTGTAAAAAAAAAAAAAAAAAACGACATTTTTACAGTACAAAGTACTGTTCATCTCACGCACAATCTCGATCATAGTGAATGTGCTGTATCTTTCTTTGGTTTCCTGACTATATTAACATGGAAAATACAGTAGTTGCGTAAAATTAACAGCACAATGTGCTGGCAATTTGGACGCATTTTTTTACAGCACAAACTGCCAGCACATTGTGCTGTTAATTTTACGCAACTACTGTATTTTCCATGTTAATATAATCATAAAACCAAAGTAAGATACAGCACATTCACTGTGATCGAGATTGTTCTGGCAAATCTACAGTGGTTTTTTTACAGTGTAGGAATTCCAGTTTCCTAAAAAAATCTTTTTAACCTTACAGATGTTTTGATTTTGTGTGCAAAAGTGTATCTGTTATTTTTTGCTTTTGCTGTTTCATAAAAAGTTCTAGGAAACCCAGTTTCTTAGAAACATTTTAGTAACTTTACAGATTTTTTTTTACAGTGTATGTATCCACAATTTCTGCTCACGCGCAAAGCTCTCTGACAAGTCCAACCGGTCGTCATTCGATAAGGTGACTTTGCAAAAGTAACATGAGTCATTATATGTTAAAAGGATATGCAGATATACATCTAATTTACGTGCGATGGGCAAAGGGATCGGAGAGCAGGGCAAATGTATGCAGAACGATATTCCAACTGGTGCAAACTTCAGGATCAAATGTTTTCACGTGTTCATCAATAGCTGTACGAAACTGGATCGGTTACCAGTACTTGTCATGATAGAGGTGACAATCGATCGACGCGGAGCGTTCAATCGAAAGAAGTTATCTTACAGCGTTGTGCATCACTGTAAAAAAAACGGACTAAAAAACGGAAATACTACTGGCAATCTAGACGCCAGTACTATTTCCGTTTTTTTTTACGGGAATTTTTACCCATAAATTACAGAAAAGTTTTCGTTTTTAATCAGAAAAACGGAAAAATTTCTGTAATTTATGGGTAAAAATTCCCGTAAAAAAACGGAAATAGTACTGGTGTCTAGATTTTGCCAGTAGTATTTCCGTTTTTTAGTCCGCTTTTTTTTACAGTGTACATTTGCGCTGTTCTCCCACCATGTTCCCCTATCCCATCGTGTAAATTAGATGCTTATCTGCATATTCATTTAACATATATTCACTCAGTCTACTTCTGAATAGTCACCTTGTTAAGTGACGACCGGCCTGACTTGTCAGAGAGCTTTGCGCGTGAGCAGAAATTGTGGATACACAGCGCCCTTTACAACGTTATGCGTTCGTTTGCGCCCATACTTTCCAATGTGAAATTGCGTTCTTTTGATATTGTAACCTCCCCACCAAATTTGAACGATCATTCCTGACACACCCTGTATACAGGGTGATTCTAAATTGTTTTTACAAAATGAGAAGGGTGATAGTGCCCATCCAGACAAGCAATAATTACCATAGAACATGGGGTCGCAAATTACTTGTTTAGTCACAAATACAGGGTGTATCATCGAGAAAAGGTCTGGAAAAACAGGGTGCTCACGAAATCGATGATTCCGTATGAACTGATAATCACAGTCCAAAATGTGGAGCGTGAAATGCAAACTGCTGGCGCGTATAATGGAAGCTTCTACCACTTTTGTTTGGTATTATCATATTTACAATAAAGGTGAGCATGTCTATTAATAGTTTCATCATAATATACTTCAGTTTTCTGAAAATTATTACCGTCAACCAAAGTTGGATTATTTTAGAACACCCTGTATTTTTGATTAAATGGGTGGTTTTCGATCCTATGTTCCATCGTAATTATTGCTCGTCTGGATGGGTACTATCCCCCCCCCCTCTTATTTAAAAAAAAAATTGAATCACCCTGTACATATTTTTGTGTGTGGTGTGTGTATAGTTGATATGTGGAATCTCTTTTTTCTAAATTCTTTAAAAACAAGAAAGAAAAACCTGTACGTTTAAAAGCATGTAATATTTCTTTTAAGTTAAACATTATGTAACCACTATAAGAACATCAGCATTCTGTCATTTTGCAGAATAAAGATGAAACGTTAGAAATTATGTCAGTAAGAGTTCCAAGACATTGTTATATTTCTCTGAAATAAAGCTATAATTAACTTAAATGAATTTGATTTAGAAATGAATTATTCGAGATGAATTATTTCAAACGTTTAATTAAAGATTTCCATTTTAAGTTTCGGCTAAATTCAAATACTTTGAACAACGGAGATATCGGAAAAAGTACATTGCTTTGAGCATTTAATGTCTCCGTCACTCAATTGATTTTACGTGAAAAAAATATTTGTAAACTCAGTTAAGCTAGTAAGTTAAACAGAAATTTTACGGATCTTTTTATGTTGCTTTGTCTCAAAGGAAATAAACATCCGAAAGTCATACAGGAAAATAAATTAAAGTAGTTAGCTTTCAGATTGGCGTAGTTTTTTTTCAATTTACATGGATTTATTTATACAGTTTTTCTAATGATACTTTTTAAAAATTCTTTTATTCAAGAATTTTTTTTATTTTCGATAAACAAAAAGCGCAACGAAAGTAATGTAATCGCGTAATAAAAATATTGTTCATGAGATATTAGTATATTTTTACTTTTTTAGGCTTCAGGGTGTCCATCTATCTTGAAAATGCTATTCAAAAACAACATCAACAACAACAACAACAACAAAAAAAAAAACGCACTTAAAGTTTTCTTATTGTTTACTCGCTGTGACGCGCTCAACTTCTATAGCTCCAAAATTATTCATTCTCATTCGATATGGATTTCTAAGTAATAAAAACGGATTTTCGTGAGTATAAAAAGTACTTTAGGGTGGTTCTGAAATTCCCTGCTCAACAAACGCGAAACTTTCTTACAGATTCTCCGACTCATTTGTAAACGTAAAAATACAAAATTGACAGGCTTGACTATCGAACCGATTTGGAATCTAAATACGTTTACCATGTTTGGATAGAAAAATTACTTATCGAGTTATAATCGATTTTGTTCGCATAATGACAGGTTTTTATTATTTCTCTCACTGTCACGCCCAAAATTCGGTTCAAAATACCAAATTTGACAGTATTTTCTGGAAGATCATTTGCGTTTACCAAAATATGGAAAACGTCGTTAGATTATATAGTTTTTGAATAACAACACCTGCCAACTTCATGCGTTTACGAACAAAATTGAATTAAAAAATGCGCCAGAAAGTAGCCCCTTTGGATTTGAGAACAGCCTTAAGCGACCAAAAAATTTCGAAAATGTGAACTGTTCAAAATGGTGTTATCGCTTAAATTAGAAAATTCTTTTTTTTATTCAGGAAGATAGAGAAATATTTCTTTGAAATATCTTGGAAATAGAACTCAGTATTTCTTAATGAAACAAGATAAGAATTTAGAATGTTTATTACGGGCGTAAAACACCATTGTTTTTTATCATCCTCATACAATTCTTGGAAAATTAAAATTAAAAGAATGATATGCTATACAAACTTTTAAATCATTACTAATTATTGATAATTATTACTCGTATAATACTGCAGTAAAATTTGAATCACAGGATCTGAAATACGTGTTATTACCCCTCGCTTGTTTCAAGAACGTCTTTTGCTCTGCAAGTAGTATTATTTTTAAAACTAAACGCAGTTTCTGAATAATAATACCTGCCAGACTTAAGGGACAAAAAATTTCGAAAATGTGAATCGGTCAAAGTGGTATAATCCCTTAAGTAGAAAATGCTGTTTTTATGCAGAAAGATTCGATGCAGAACTATTTCTTTGAAATAGATAAGAAATAGAACTCAGTATTTCCTAATAATTCAAGATAAGAATTTGGAATGTTTTTTGGTTCTAATTGGAGTATCGTCATAATTCTTTTTTTAAACTTAGGTAACATGTTACTCTTGAATAACAGACCAAAAAATTTCTTTGACTTTTAAAAAAGCTTTACGGCGATCTTCCCTCTTAAATGAACTATCTAGCACTCAAGATAGTTAATTTATATATTATATAAAGAAAAATTAAGAATTTTAGCTTTCAGTTAAATACAAAGTTTTCTTGCTAAACTAATTTTCCCCATTATATAGCATATATATCAACCTACAGATCAAATACTGGGCTTTCAAAAGAATTGAAAAACATATTTGGCTATGGACAGTAACTGCTGAAATCAGTTTTTTAAATGTTTCATGCATTTTTTAAAATGTTTACTTAGTTATCTTATTTACCTTGTTTCCCTAAATAACGAAGTTTTGTTAAAGCATTCAGGAAGTGTTGGAAACTGTTTCATAATCTATGCTTAACGCTTGATTCTTCTTTCTTGTTTTTTTAAATGGAAAACTGCTTTAAGAGATTTTAACACTGTTTTTTCATTCAACTAAGCTTCAGCTGATAGAGAAAAACAGCGTTCAGATCTTAAAATAAATACAATATAGAGGTTACCCATTCCATGTCAAATCTCACATTTTTTAATTAAAAAAAAAAAAAAAAAAAAAAAAAAACACCAAAAAACTTTTAAATGAGAAATTGACTCAATATCTTTTTCTTTGTAAAAAAATATATTTGCACTAATGTAAAACCACCATGTAAATAAAATCATTTTATTATTTCACTTCTTTGGTAATTTAATAGAAGTAAAAAATAACAAAGTTAAACAAGCATAAATATTTTATTATTTCTTTCTAACTCCTCCAAAGTATTTCAAAGCCCCCCCCCCTTCCATTTTTTAGCGAATAGAAAACATTTTAATGTTAAGGGAACAAAAATCTTTGTAATTGCTGAACGAGCAAAAGTATTCAATTAATTTGAATAGAAAACGATTTTATTTCTAATCTTTTTAAGTACATTCAAAAGAACTGATTAAAAAAATTAAAAGTTTAATATCAGCACATAATCTCTTATTAAAAATGCCCTATGTGATTGTGTAGTCATTAAATAAGCTTGTAATAGTGTTGATGAAATGTATTATGATAATTTTATCATATAGTGACCACTTCATTTCAAACATAAACTACTGTTTTTACAATAATCATCAATACTCATTGTGGACAATTATGCACCAAAACATTGCTAACAAGTTCAGTAACGCTTTTTTAGAGAAAAAGAGTAAAGTTGTTTATTTATAAATTCATAAAGAGATTGTTATTTGTCTATACAACTTTTCAACATTTAGGAATTTGTCAACAAACTTAAATAACTGAATGCCTCAGAGATTGCGTAATAGTCCTTCCAGCGAAAACCTACAAAATCTCCCACTAAATTCTTCGTTCATGTACATTTTAACAGAAACAAGTACGTTAGTAGTATAGACCAAGAACATGGTAGTCATTGTTAGAATAGATGAAGTCGTAAAATAACCAGGGTGTGTACGTTATAGGCAGAGAGTATATGATAGAGAGTATATGGTATAGCTTTACGTGAGAACAAGAGCGTATACAGAGGTTCTTAAAAAACAGAAGGTATATTGCGTACATCGTACACCATCGCATACTCTTCATTAAGGGGGTCCGGGACACATTTTTAAAAAAAAATTATTTATTGAGTTAAAATTTTGAATTTTTTGTGATGGTTAACCTTATCACTTGTAAACAAAATCAAATGATAAAACTTCGTATTGCTTTTAAAAAAAATTTTTAAATTTAAAATTTATGAAAAAAGTGGTATAACTTAAAATCGTTATAACTCGAAATATTATTTGTAGAATTTAAATTGTTTTTCCTTTAAATAAACAGAAATACATATATTTTAATTTAGAGCCAGCATTTTAAAAGATATTAATTAAAAAAAAATTAAAAATATTTAACGAAAAAATTACAAAAAAAGTGGTGCAACTTTAAAAAAAAAATCGTATTTTCAAAAGTAAATATTTTTTTCAAATATGCTGGCTCAAAAGTAAAGTAAAATAATTGAAAAAGATATGTTCCGAGTTTCAACCCTGTATCTTTAACGGTTCTTGAGTTATAAGAATTTAAATATGAGAAATGGTGAAAAAACCTATCATGAAGAAAAACGCAATTTCACAAGAACTCGTTTCCTTGACAACCATAGCTTGAAAGGCAGATTTTGAAAACAAACCAAAACGAAAAAATTAATATTTCCTGTTCTAATTAAGATAGAAACATGATTTAAACATCATTTTAAGCAGAAAACGGCAGAGAATTTTTTAATCAAAAAAAAAAAAAAAAAAAAATTGAAAATTTGAAGATTTTTGTGTCCCGGACCCCCTTAAATCACTGAATGCTAGAATCCAATTCGGAAGTCTGCGGATAATTCATTGAAGTTTTAATGGTCCTTAGACGATTAGTAGAATGAAGCATTATGATTACTACGATGTTGACAAAATCAAAAATTCAGGAATTCCCAAATATCACCTCTAGTGCAGAATATGAATATATAGTATTCGACTATAACAATAAGCTTATGGTCCTGTTGCAGTTTCGCTGGTTTAGGGCGAACTTTCGGAATCTAAGGCTTCACAAGCAGTCTCTCGAACCAAGCAATTTCTTATTTTTAGAGCAATTTTGTCGCCTGTAAAAGAGCAACTCTTTCAGGGACGAAGTAGTTCGGTTGTTAAATGTTAAAATGGTTGAATAACACCAGGGTTTACGAAAAAAATGTATGTGAAAATAAGTAAAAGCGTTTCTTCACGTACTTATTAAAAGTAAAATTTTAGTCCAAAATTCTGGTGGCATTGTGACATTTCGGCATTAAAATTTGGTGATATACAACGTGTCTACGTATAACATGACCGACCTTTATTTTCGCAACCGTTGGTTCTAGATGCATACTTCGAATTAAAAAAATGCTTTAAATAAGGTAAAGAATTATTTTTAAAGCGATTTGGGTTAATAAAAACATTTATTAAAAAATTACGAAATTTAAATTTTTATACGGTCCCCGGTCCTATAAGTGGTATTTAGTAAAAATTTACTGTGACACTAACAAGTAAGACAAAAAAAAAAAAAAAAAAAAAAAAAAAAAAAAAAAAAAAAAAAAAAAAACATTGAAATTGACCGAGTTATGAAACTTTGAAATACATGACTTATACCACTTTTTTGCATATCAAAACAGATGATTTCAGCCATGCTTTCAGGGGTCGTATATAAAGTACTTAAACTTATTCCAAGGTATCTGAGCTTTGAAAGAAATCGTACAACTATTACGATTGAGTTAACTTAAGTTTCAGATTAGTTAAAATAATTGTATTTTAACATATGTTTTATTTTGTAAGGATTTGAGGCTATGATTTCTTTTAAGAAAAAATATGGTATGAAACCTGCGATGGTTGTGTTTTTTAACTTTTATAATTATGTTTTATGTATTTTTTAACGCTGAATAAAAAAATTACCTTCCCTTTTAACAATGATTTCAGGATTTTTCGCAAATCGTAAATGTCAAGGTTAAAAAATAGCGAAAAATCTAATACTATAAACTAGATGTAAGACTTTTGTATTCAGTTTAATTTTATTTAATTCATTAATTTATTCAGTTTTTTGGCTTATACTGGGTTTCTTACAGCTAAACAGCTTAGGGGTCCGATGAGGTTGGGAGGGGAGGGGGATCAATTTTAACTTTGAAATTTGCGATTTAAGAAAAATCCTGACGTGTGGTTTAAAATGGAGGTCATTTTCGGATTCAGTGCTAAAAAGTACATAAGAATCAATTTTAAAAAGCTAAAAAACATGGCACAGTCCAAAATTTGAAAAGCAGTGTAATCTAACAGCATTTAAAAATATATATATTTTATAAGAATTGAGGCTGTTGCTTTTCATCCTTTTATTTAACAAAAATTCTGTTATTTTTATCCTCTTTTATGCTCGGTACAAATTGTATATTTTGCAGTAATATGTCAGAAGGATTAAAGATTTCAAATTTATATTGCAATGCTAATTTTATTCTCAACCATTTCTTTAATATATCTGACGAAATTACATTTCTACTAAATTTATGAATGACCCCTAATTTGCAGTAAAAAATATGCTCCAACTTTAAAAAGCAATTACTCGGTCAATTTTATTCGTAGAATAACGGGACTTTTTTTTTGTCTTACTTGTCAGTGTAACAGGAAAATTTTACTAAATATACCTTATAGGACCGGGGGACCGTATAAAAATTTAGATTCTGTAATTCTTTACTAAATTGTTTTTTCGCTTCAAACTTTTTTTTAATCTTATCTCTGCACCTAATTTTGGCCACTTTGTAATTGGAAGTATGCATCTAAGGCAAACGGTTGCGAAAATAAAGGTCGTCCTGGTTATACGTGGACACACTGTATAGATAATTTCTCACCACCTTCCAAGGAGTTAACAGCCAGTGAAATGTTTCAAAAACAAAGGTCGCGTAATTTCTGTCATTTCATCTTTTGATTCCCCTATTTTGAACTGTGTATATGAGTGCGGGAACGTGATCAGATTTTATGTCAGACCTAACAGAACACACTGAACAGAGGAACCTTGATCGTAGAGTTGCGTTAATTTCCGTCGCTTCAAACTACTCTGTCTAATCAAACTACGTGTCTACATATGCGCAAGCTTATTTTTTTTATCCTCCATTTGTTTTTTAATTTGTTCTTCAACTCATTTTTAAAATTTAACATTCTTTTTCTTTTCTCTGCAAACACCCCCCCACCCTTTTTTTTTCTCTCCATGCATGCAATTATTTTAAACTACTAACAAGGAGATGGCCCGAGCTTGGACTCACCGAATACGGTGAACGTTTGTGTGTCGATAGAGTATAGTTAGTACATAAATATATGACAGCCATAAGGCGCAACACCCAGCGGGTCTCGAGAAAATAAGTTTCAAACATAACTCTACAGTTTATAATTGGATAAATTTTCTTCGTTGGCAAGCGTTCTCAGTAGCATGGTCGTCAGCATACCGGATTTGTGATTTTTGTTTGTCAGTTTTTATCAAAATTTTTCAAAATTTTTATCAATTATCTCCGAAGCGCCATTGAAAAAAATATGTTAATAATTGAAATTTGCGAAAAATAGAAATTAAATGCATGTTTTGTAGCATATAAATGCATTTTTAACTATGAAATTTTGCATGTTTAAATATTTAATGAAAAAAAAAAAAAAAGTAAATTTATATGTCCATAGACGAGACATTTTTTGTTGTTATTTAAAATTATTTACAATTATTTCAATGAATAATCAACTATTTTTCACAGAAAAATAAATAAAAATATTAATACGTGAACAAATATTTTATTTTTATTTTGTTTCATTGTGCAAATATTGCAAACATTTCATGATTTCGTAAAAATATGTTTTTTTTCAGATTCTTGATTTTGTAGTTACAGCCTACTTAATAACTATTTCCAGCAGTGCAGTATCTTTTAAGCACTTATTTTTAAGCACATAGATAGACATTTTTACTATAAGCATAAGAATCCAAGATTTAAAAAATTCTAAAGTTAAAAAGTTGTTAAAAAACGATACATTATACATTATTACAATAATCGAAGAATTACAATTTAAAAATAAAGTAGCATCTTATAATTTTATATAACCTATTTTAATTTATTTCACGGTATTTTAATTCATTATGTGAAGAATAACAGCTTATTTATGTAAATAACAGTAAATACATTTTAAAATTAGCGTATTCTACGGTCTATAAAAGTTCTAATTGACCTTTTTTTAGTTTATTATTATTATTATTTATTGATTTTATTTTTTCTTTTCATTGAATATATAAACATGCAAAGATTCATAGTTAAAATTGTATTTATATAATTAAACTGCATTATATAAACACATTAAAACATCAGAGAAAAACATTGAGTTGCAATAAAAAATTACTGCGTAGACACTTATTCTAATTCAAAATGAAAAATCCCAAGCTATATAAAAAATCACTTTAAAATTATAAAAGAATAGTTTTAATAAACCATGAAATATTTAAAGTATTTGCATAAGTAAACAAAATGAAAATAATATATTTGTTCACGTATTTTATTTCTTTGTTGAAAATATATTGGCTTTCATAAATTAAGGAAAAATAACAAAAAAGCGATAACTCGTTCAAAAAGAAAGCTATTCGTATGAAATTTGCATATGTTGTTAACTAAAAGATGCTGAATAAAAATACAAAATGCAAATTAGTGGCGCTGCAATCGGATTGCGTCATATGTAAGCAGCATAAAAATGCATGCTAGATAGTACGGCTGCAGTTGTCACTGTGATTATGAGATAAAAAAGCTGAGATAGCCAATTTATTAGTATAGCCTCGAGGTATCATTTATCCGCAGAACTGCGATATGGAGCTATTGGACGATTGGAGGTAGGTCAAAGTCAGACAGAGGTAGACAAATGGCTAAATGTACGTCCTTCTGTTGTTCATAGGCTTTGGCAGCAATTTCAAACTACTGGTTCGGCCTCCAGAAGGTTCAGTCAAGGACGGGCAAGAGCTACGACAAGCACCGATGACCGATATTTACGGTTTTGTGTACGAAGGAATAAAACAGCAACCTCCCTTGCTACAGCCACTGGAAGGTTGGTATCATCGTCTATTGTGCGTAGAAGGCTTCATGAAAATGGCCTTTACAGGAGGCGACCAGCCATTTGTGTGCCACTTATCTCACATCAGCGGTGGGAACGTTTAAGGTGGGTATGTCAACATGTCCACTGGACGGCTGATCAATGGAGGCGTGTTCTCTTTGCCCCTAGTTTAGCCTCCAAAGCGATAGCGGGCTTTGTTTGATTTAAAGAGAGCAGGGAACACGCTACCATCCATCAAAAATTCGTGAAAAGAAATTCATATGGAGGAGGCACTGTTTGTGTTTGTGGTGGTATCTCTTTGGGTGAACGTACAGCCTCCATGTCTTTCCACGTGGAACTGTGAATACTCATGCCTGTAGAGATGACATTATTAACTTAAAGATGCTTATGTGCGCCCTTATGCCTGTGCAAAAGGTAATGATTTCCTGTTACAGAATGACAACGCTAGACCGGACAGGGATCGCATCGTGGAAGATTATGTTCAGCACCAAACAATTCAGCGCATGTAATGGCCAGCTCGACTTCACTGGACTTCAATCCCATCGAGCATGTTTGGGATGCCTTAAGAAGATGTGCTGCTGCTCTCACCCCCCCCCCTCCCCACCTCAGACCCTTGCCACGTTAACAACTGCTTTACAAGAGCAATGGCTCGCACTTCCCAGGGAACTTATCGATCGCATAACTGACAGTATTACACATCGCTCTGTGTGCTGTATTGCTTCTAGGGGTGATCATACTCCATATTAAAGGTACCTTTCGTATACCAAACTGACACATTTATTTTGTGTATTTTATAATCGTGTTAATTTCTGAAACACCACAATCGCCTGGTAATTTCTTTTAATGTTATTTTATACCTTACTATGCATTGTATATTGTGGCTCAGTTTTATTAAAATCTCCATGTAACATTTTAAGTAATCGCTGTTTTCGTTGTTTTTCCTTAATTTTTGGAAACCACTGTATTAGATATTCATTAAAATAACTGTAAACAGTTTTAAATAACAACAAAATAATTCTTGTCTATAGACATATAAGTATGCCTATTTTTTATTATATATTTAAACATGCACAATTTCGTGGTTCAAAATAAAGTTATCTGTTACAAAACATAGGGGAAGTTGGCCTAAAATGATCCCATTAAGGGGAAAACTTGTGTAAAATAACATAACTGTTTAAATAAATCTTTGGTCCTATGCTAAAATGTTTTACACTATATTTTTCATCAGAAACATATTTTAATAATATTTTAAACACAAATTGAGTAATGAAAAAAATAGATTTTTGAAAATGTGTCCAAAGGATCATTTTACCCTCACCCAAGGGTAAAATGATCCTTCATTTAAAAATTATTGTAAATTGCTTTTTATCGGCAAAATAAAGAATATAAAAGTAATTATGACATTACACAATGAAATAAAATAAGCTTTACAATCAAATAGCATACATAATTGATTTGATGTAAATTTTAAAATAAAAAAGTGTCACAAATACTTTCTAAAAAACAATAAAATGGAATATTTGAAAATTATGATTGAAAAGTAACCCCTATTTCCGCCCCATCCGAAAATTAGGAATATTTAAGCACATATCGCAAAGACACACCTAATCCTCATTCTCATCCATCCCTGCACATGCATTTTGCGCCCACTTATGACACTTGTGACACTGGATCGAACCTTCACTTTCTGCAGAGGAGGCAAACATTTCATCGCAATAAATACACTTTTGTTCATCTTCTGAAGCTGTTTCACTATATATCAAGTATTATTATTTAGGGACCCTTTTCTTCTGTATGGGAATCAGTGTTGGCAACTCTGATTCCCATAACAACATATCCAGTGTTACCAATGGGCTACTTTTTTAAAATTCAGATTTCTTGATTGGCACCACTTTTTTGAAATAGTAAAATTCGCCTTATTTAATGACATATTAATTAAGGCGAAAAGAAGAGCAATTTTACCGTTTCAGAAAAGTGGTGTCAATCAAGAATCTGGCTATTTCGTTTTTAGATTTAGAATATTTTAATTGAATTTTCTTAGCTGCAGCCCCTTTTATCTTCTCTTTCTGTTCTCTATTTTTCGTTTCCAAGCACAGTTGATTTTTATAAGGACTGCTCGTTAAAATGACACTTTTCATCCATTTCCTTTTTCTCGAAGTGTTTGATTCCGTTTTCTTTGGAGACGCTAGGATAACACGTGGACTCAAAGAGAAAGATTTGGGGCAGTCACACATTTGGCTCCCATGATGACTAGGAAGCGGTACCGGATTTTCTTCAGACAATAAAATGGTAGTAAAACGATCCACATAATGGATCATTACCCGGCAACACGACCGTCTATTTTAGGTCATATAACTAGATGACGCCGATAATCATAAAAAACTTAGCATACGCAATTGACATCTAAAACACACTCTATTAAGTAAAGCAAGTCATATTTCTGTACATGAACAACTGTGTATGTAAATAAATATGAAAGTTAGTATTTATCTTATAGCAGATGTTATATAACCCACTTTTTCAAAAAATTCTATTCAGACGCGTTATACTGCGATCGTTTGAATACCGCCATTACTTCTTCTTCACTTGACACAATTAGTTTATGTGTTACCTTGTAGATAGCGCGGACTGTCTGGAAGAAAACCTATGTGGATCGTTTTGCCCGCTAGGATAATTTTAGGTCAACTTCCCCTACATTTAATTTATATTTTTCATAAATTTCAATTATTATACATATTTTTCCAATTGCGGTTCGAAAATAATTGATGGAAATTTTCGTCCCGGAAAAAGAGGTCGACCGGGATTCAAACTGACAAAGAAAAATCTCAATCCGGTATACTGACGACCATGCTACTGAGCCGCTTGCCAAAGAAGGAAATTTATCCGATTATAAACTGTAACGTAAACTTTGCGACATATTTTCTCGAGTGCGCCTTATGACTGTTATATATTTATATACTAACTATACTGTATCGATACACAAACATTCACCATATTAGGTGAGTCCAACCTCGGACCCTCTCCTTGTAAGACTTATTGAATATATAATTTTTTTCTTAGAGTAAGGGCAGATTTTAAATTGCAACAGTAATATTTAAAAAAAAAAAAAATGTTTCTTGAGTTTTTTTTCTTGTTGTTTTATTTCTATATTTCGTTTTCTTTAAAGAAATATCTATACAAATCTTAAACATTAATTTCGTTCAATGCTTGAATGGTAAAAATCATTAAGAAAAGTTTTTAACACCTTGCGAAATTGTATTCTGAGTTGGAAAATTTAGTTGAGGGAAAACATATTTTGATTAAAGGGAATTTAGTCTTTAGAACCCCTGGGATGATAAAGGAAATTATCATGGACGTTTTCATAAATATTTTAAGTTAAAAAGCTCCCAAAGCAAAAAGAAAAAAAAAAGTTTATCTTAAATCGTCGTGTAGCCGGGAAAATTAGTATAAATTAATAATAAAAAAATATATATATAAGGTTTTATTTGGGAAACTGGAGAAACTTTCGTAAAAATAAATTCATAAGATTTGTGGAATAAATGTCATTAATGCGCTTTTGAGATTTATATAAGAATTCTATTGATGGAGAGCTAAAGCACACCAACGTCTATTCGCGAAATGTCATCAACAATTGCGTATTTAAGTATTTTAACCTGTTTTTATTTGTGTATCTTTTTATACAAAATATTTCATATATGATAAAAAATAAAAAATAATATTTTTATAATCTGCAAAGGTCAAGGTAGTAAAGAATTATTCTTTTTCATTTAGTTGTTATTACATTCATTATAAAAATAATTATTTTATATATAAAAGCGGTCTTTTTACTCAAACTTTTGTTAATAACCTCCGGGGCACAGCTGTTATAACCAGATCCAGTGACTATCGTCAAATTTGACGTTATGCAACGCAGGCGAGTCTGTAACAATCTATTGGACGCAATAAACATGGTCCACTTGAAAGCAATAACGATATCCTGAACGTTTATGTTGTTTAATTTCATACCTCATTTTTCGTGAATTGTTTAAACTACATTAAAAGATTTAAGTAATTATTTAATAAATTTTAGAAGGATTTTAGAAGGATTGAAGGATTTAGAGGTATTCATTAAATTTGGATTTATAGGGATTTTGTGCAGTATTTTTAACCCCGCTCAAACCTTTTATTTTAAATCTTTTTCTTAGTATTTTGTAGAATTAGGAAATTTACAAATATAATGTTCTTACAATAGAAATACAGAAATATTTTCGAATGGAAAATCCCCCTCCATCTCAACGCCAAGAAAGCTGAAAAGATGCAAAGGCAAAAGAAATCATGCTTTAAAAAATATTTTTGATTTATGTAACCAATAATGCTTTTGGAACAAGATAAATGAATGCTTCTATAGCTCATGCTAAACTGTATTACAACTGATCTATTCATTAAATGAATTTTATAATGTTATTTTAATGGTATTTATAAGTACCGCAAGTAGATAAAGGGTTAAGCAAATGAGGGTGATTTTAGATTCAGCCCTACCCACTGAAAAATCAGAGGGGCTTCTGTTATAAAAATATAAAAACTCAGTATGATTACTTCACTTAATGAGAATATGACTGTAGTTCTTTTCGTGAGAATGTGATATGATTTCTCTGGAAAAGAATATGATAGAAGTTATCTACTTCACAAGTACGGTGCGGTGTACCACTAGAAGTATTACTAAAAGTTTACGAAAAAAAAATCAATATGAAAATTTAATCCCAAGGATCCAGTTAAATAACATTGTATTTTTGTGATGAATTTACTGCCGATTAAAGGATGCGGATACAACTAGTAGACTCCTGATCTTCACACAGAGGCATTTGGATTTTTAAGGGGTCTTCAGGACTCTTAAAATTGGAAAAAAGGAAAAAAAGAGATCATTTTCAACATTTAATATCTTAAAATGTACATGACTTTAAAACACAATTTTTATTGAGATGAAAGACATATGTTCTTTCATTTCATGCATTTAAAAAATTACAAGATGCAAAATTAACATTTATAGGGTGTTCCAAACTGTCAGACATTTGGCGAGCAGAAAATTGGCATAAGAGCTTACGCGCAGGATTGCAAAATAAATTTTGCAACTAGAATAAAAATGTTGGTGCCTACTTATAATTCAGATTATAGAAATTACCCTGAACCTAAATAAATTAAAAGATATCATTATCTTGATTGCGCCTAATTCTCGTCTAAAACCTTTGCTTTAATACTAGTAAAATCACTTATCCTCAAATACAGAAATTTAAAATTTTTACACATTTTTATAAATTGGGAGAAATGTCCCTTTTAACCCCATTGTGGGGGATGAAAGGGACACTGTGCGGGGTTGAAAAGGACACACATAAATAAAACAATTTTATGAACATTTTTCTCTTTTTATTTGCGATTACATTATTCTAAAATAAAAGATAATAACACACAAATAAAAATAAAATATATTGCAACATATGATAAAACAAAAACAAGAAAAATAACTTGTTTAGGTCTACTAGACAAAAAACAACTTTAAATCAAAAATTTTAAGAAAGATTTAGCTCTACCTGTCTCACCACCAGTTACGGATTTCGGTAACTTCATCACAATATCATTGATATTCACGTCATTCATGTCAATAGTATCAGTAAATACAAAGTGTTTTTAATCCTTTTTTTTTTTAGAAAAAATGTACTTCGAATTCATTCCGAGTGTTTTTCAGGAGTTTGTGGATAAACTGCGACAGGAATGTTACCATAATAATTCCATTACTTTTCGCAAATTTTATTGCCTTAATATTTGTATTGTTTTCATAATTATCAAATAAGAGAACAGTAGGATCAGTTTTGGAACAACTACAATATTAAGCAATGCACAATTGCTTTAAAAAAATTCTGCGGTCATCCACCAACTTTGATGAGCAAGTCCAAGCCTTTAGGATGGGGAAGCTCCGAACATCAACTCTTTGTAATTCTTCCCTGTGAAAATGAATACTGTTGAACAGTGTTATCTGATGCAGAAACAAAAGTGTGACAAGTTTACCACGTTCAGCTGATGTTACGTATGAAAATTGCTTTCACCACATTTTGCTACTCAAATTTGGTGGCTTGTGCTCTGTCATCAAACTTGTTTCATCGCAGTCATATATTATATTCCGTGTGAATTTTTAGCAACTCATAACTGACTAAAGGTGTTTAAAAAATATCAACACTAGCATTGTTGAAACTTGTACTTCTTGTTAAACAAATGGCTATAAAATTTCGTAAGAGAGAGTATAGAATTTTGTTGATTAAAATCTTGGAAGCACTCATTTCCCGCTTGCTTGTTTGTGTCCCAAGACAGGGACATACACTGCAAATAGAAGCGTCTTAAATTTAGACACATATGTGACTGAAAAAGAATTTTAGACACTTAAGTGTCTTAATCTGAAAATTAAGACACTATAGATGTCTTAATTTAAGATACATAAGCGTCTTACTATGACCATGGTGTAAACGAACTGATAATAATGTCTAAAATATCCGCAAATGTCTTATTTTAAGACAATTCATTGCTTTAAACGTGTCTTAATTTAAGACGTTTTGATTCTTCCGACGCAATAACCACCAGGGGGCACTAGCACTCCCAGTTGCGCATGCGTTTTAGATGTCTTCGTTCGAAGTGGTATACGTTGTAATTCAAACAAAGTTTGTTTTTATGTACGCGTGTATTTTAATTCGTTTTTTGCGAAATGTGAAGTACTGTGATTTTAATTCGTATTAACTTGGATTATTTATTTATTGAATACATACATCTGACGTGTGTGCTCGACATCAAATGTCTCTTAGAAGCTGTCGTCGATACAAGGGCGGGATAGACACAGAACAGAAGTAGACGACGGTTGAAGATTACACCCGGAAATTCTACAAAGCGTGTGCAATGGGCTTAGTGTTAACTCGTATCAATTTATATCAATAATACTGTGTTATTCATCTTCGTCCTGTCGAAGCTGGCAAAAAAAAAAAGAAACTTTTGTCTGGCGGGTCCTGTTTTTAGGATGAAACATCTCATTCTTTAAATATGGCTAGTCGGATGTATTATGGGATTACCATTTAAACTGATGAAAGTCTTTCTCCCTCACTGTGGTTGTGGTAGTTTTTAAAATTTCAAATCGAGGAATATTTCTTACCTCTTGCAGCAACTCAAGTAAGTTTCTTTATAGTAGTAAAATTAGTGTATTTTATGATTTTATTTATTGTACTAAACAAAATCCTGCATGAAATTTAATTAGTTTTGAATCTGTTCGCAAAAAACCCCACTAATTCTAGAAGTATATATTTTTAAACTTATGACGTTCTTTTTTATTACGAATTATATATTCAATGTCAGTTCTTAGATTCAATGGATAATTTTTATCTCGCAGTAAATGACGGCCACAAGGAAGTAAAGAAAAAAAAAAAACTTTGAAAGATGACCTAATGCTTTCTTACTTCCTGGCATAAAACCGCAGATTAAAAAAAGATAAATAAAGTAAATGAGACTGGTCTATTATATGAAGCTGCCTGTAAAAATATACATATGTATTTGATTTGCAATCAACTCTAATAGTGATTTTTTTATTATTTTTAATAAAAAAGTAATTTGAAATTTATAATGGGAAAAAGTAAAAACCTCTAACTAGATTTCGTATTTAAAATTGTGGTAACTTTATTTATATGCACTTATACGAAAAATACAAAAATGACAGATGTTACTGTATATATTTAAGACGAAAGAAGTTTGGAAATCATAAGTTATTTTTTCCTCATGTTTTTAATATAGAATATGTACTTATTTGTTTTTATTGATAGTTGAATAGCTTTTGTGAGTACCCTCTGATCTACATAAAAACTTGCCCATGTGGAAATATAAATTTTTTAAAAACATAATTTTTAAATAAGTATTTTCATTTTTTTTGGGGGGGGGGGAGGGGGGGATTTTGCATGAATTTTTGTAAAGCTGATATCTTAAATCTTGCACTGATTATAATGAAAGTTTTGAACTTTTAGAGTAGGACAAGTTTAAAAACGCAAATATATTTAACAAAATACCAAAGTCATTTTTTCCCCAATGTTATTAAAGTAGAATATTTATTTATTTATTTTCATTATTCATAGTTAAATGGCTGTTGTGATTATCAAGTGATGTATATGTAAAATTGCCTATGTGGCAATATATTTTTTTATATTTTCATTTTTTTTTTTTTGGGGGGGGGGGGGATTTTTGCAATTTTCGTACATCTGATATTTTAAATCTTTTTCCACATTCAACCGAGTATAATAAATATTTTGAACTTTTAGAGTAGGACAAGATTATAAAATATATATATATATATTTATCTATGTACCTTAAAAGCCCTTAATAGCGAACACTTCGGGACCGCGGAATTTGTCCGATAATTGGAGATGTCTACTTTTTTGAGGTAAAAATATACAAATATGTATGTCTGCTGATTAAAAAAGTATTCGTTAAATAGAGGTGTTCGCTATTCGAGAATGTCCATTAACCTCCACAACGGATACTCCCGAATACCGGACATCTCAATTTAGACAACTATAATGCAGGGTTGCGTTTTTTGCAAAAGTACTTCTTGATTAAAGGAAGGGCAAACTGGGAAGTGCCCCGTCCCCCTACGACTGTAGTGCCCCCAAATTTGATGTGCAATATTTTTAAAGCTTATATTTTAAATCTGTTTCGAAATTGTACTGATTATAATCAATATTTTGAATTTTTAAAGTAAAATAAGGTTAAAAACAAAATAAATTTTAAAAAATCTAATATTTAGATAAATATTTTTTGTTTTTTAATCTTGTTCTACTCCTGACGTTCAAGATATTGATTATAATCAGTACAATGTCGTAAAAGATTTAAATTATCAACGTAACGAAAATTGTATACCAAAACTGAGAGCACCAAAAAAATCAGGCTGTATTGGGGGGGGGGGGGGCAGGACCACAGCCAAATATTTTTCCAGGATTCAACGTGGTCAAACATGGCTACGTATGATGCTTACAAAAAAATGGATGCGATTCAGACGTTTGAAGTGTCTGAAATTCAGACGCAAAAAGTGTCTGAAAAAATTCAGACATTTTAAAATGTCTGAAAATTGAACACTCCATTTCAGACACTTAAGTGTCTGAATTTCAGACATTTTAATTTAGAGTGTATTTAGAGAATTCAAAGAAATTGAATACTCATATGCACAATTGTTAAACCGTAGGTCATATTAGATGCTTTGAGCAAATTTGAAGCTAACTCTTTTTATTGGCCTTCACAAAAAACTTTTTTATTACCAAATGGGTGTATTGAAATTCATCTGCTTGTGCATTCTTAAATTTTAGAACAATTCTTTCTAAACAGGACTTTTAAATGCCGTAGGCTTTAGCTGCTGATGTAATATACATTCCTTGTCCTCTTCTTCAGATACAGCACACATCATTTCTTCTTCAATAAATCGATTTTTCTAAAATTTCCTTTTATATTTTCGAAGCATATTGACTTTTTGATGATTTTTGGAAAAGGAAAGACTACCAAAATTGTAGGTACATGTTGTTGTAATATTTGCATATTTTTGTTCTACATAGTAATTTCATTCATTCTTTCTACATAAAAAACTAAAACCATAACTCACATTTTACAAAACATAAATAATATTTTGTTTAAATAATAATAAACACGACGAGTTTGAAAGGGACGTGTCCCTTTCAACCCCATACCCACCTAGCTAAATAAAAAATGTATTCATGCGTGACAGTATTTTAGCTAACAAAATATACCGGTATTCATATAAAGTGCATACTTTATAGTGCTAAATAACATAAATATTATAATGCTAAACACAATATTAATTTTTTAGAGAAAAAAAAGAAAACCAAGATGAAAATTTACTTTTGTATATCAAAAACAACTTTTGCTTTCACCACCTACAACGCTACAATTGCTGACGTCAGTTTTAAGGATTATTAAGGCAGAACAAGTATTGCCATCGATTGAGCCAAAGTTGAAAATTTCTGCATTTTATTTTCGTCCTCAAATTTTGAGTGTCCCTTTCATCCCCAGTCTCCCCTAATCACCTAAAACAATGTTTTTTTGAACAGTAAAAAGGAAATTTTAGGTTCAGTTTATGCTGAATGACATGAAATCTATGTTTTGAAAATCTCATGTAAAAACATTCAGAAGTTTTTGAGATAGCCTGTTCGTTATGCCCCAAAACGTCATTTGGTGAAAAATGACTTAAAAGTTTCGAAAACGCTGCTTCAGCTATTGAATGGGTATAATTCTAAAAGCCATAACTCCGCTTCTGATGGGAATTTCAAGGAAATAATTACATCAAAATGTTCAGAAAAGATAGGAGTTTAAAGTCTAATGAAATTAAAATTTAGAAAATTTTGAAGCTTTAAGAGCTTTAAGTACCTATTTTGTGGCTTTTGATAAAAATATATGTTTATGAATAATGTTAGGGATTCTCTGCTGTGATCTATTTTACTTAAGCGTACGAATAATTCAGAATGCTGCTGAAATAATTTTAAAATTGACTTGTACATTAATAATTTAGTTTTAATAAATTTGCTTTTCGTAATTATTTTTCAACATGATATGTGTGTAATTACTTTTAGGTAAATTAATTTAGTTTATTTTTCAGACACTTTTGATGTACTTTTTCCCGCCAATTTAGCTTTAGGTATTTCAATTAATTATTTATGTTAATTTTAATTGTAATTAATTGTGGCGAAAATTTCAAAAGTGATAGGGGCAGCGAAAATACGCAACACATTCTTTTAATACATTGTATAATATTATATTATAATATAATAATATATTTGTATTATTTATCCGCTTAAGTTTTAGCATGAACGTGGTTATTTTTTTTTATTTTTATTACACGAGGATAATTTTATTATATATTCTATTCCACTCTATTTATATGCATTAAGTCAAGTGTATGGATAATATTTTATGTTAGTAATTCAAACGAGATTAAACCATTAAACTGGTTATTCGATACTTTTTGGTAATCTAAAAAAAAAAATAATAATAACCAATAAAATAAATATGTACATGTCAGCTATATTTAACTATTTGTTGAAAACTTTTACAAACTTTATGCTCATGAAACTGTTTATCTCGGATTTTAATATCCGGATTCACTAACTGCATTCTACTTCAATAAATAAAGTAAACAATTAAAATCCCAGTGGCAGAAACACCGCGACACGGCGACATAGTCACGGACACAAAAAATCTTTTGCGGACAATTATTGTCTGCACTAATGAAGTCAATTTAAAAAATTGTCCGCAACTTTCGGACAATTTTTCCCCCATAAAAAGCGCAAATTTCGGCAAAAAAAAAATCAAGTAAAAAGCGCGATTTGCGGCAAAAAAGCGCGTAAAATGTGTGAATTTTCGAAAAAGATCGCGTTAAAAGCATTATTTTCGGCAAAAGATCTCATAAAAAGCGCGAATTTCGAAAAAAGATCGCGTAAAAAGCGTTAATTTCGGCAAAAGATCGCGTAAAAAGCGAATATTTCGTTAAAAGATCGTATTAATGGCGTGAATTTAAGCAAAAGATCGAGTAAAAAATGTGAATTTTAGAAAAAAGTCGCGTTAAAAGCTTTAATTTCGGCAAAAGATCGAGTAAAAGGCGTGAATTTTGGCAAAAGATCGGGTAAAAAACGAGAATTTCGGCAAAAGATCGCGTAAAAAGCGCGAATTTCGGCAAAATATAGCGTAAAAAGCGCGAATTTCGGCAAAAGATCGCATAAAAAGTGGAAATTTCGGCAAGGGATCGCGTCATAAGCGCAAATTTCGGCAAAAGATCGTGTTAATGGCGTGAATTTCGGCATAAGAGCACGTAAAAAGTGTGAATTTCAGCAAAAGATCGCGTTAAAAGCTTGAATTTCGGCAAAAAATCGGGTGAAAGACGTGAATTTTGGCAAAAAATCGGGAATTTCGGCAAACGATCGCGTAAAAAGCGCGAATTTTGGCAAAATATCGCTTAAAAAGGCGAATTTCGACAAAAGATTGCATAAAAAGCCCGAATTTTTGCAAAAGATCGCGTAAAAATCGCGAATTTTGGGAAAGGATCGTGAAACAAACGCAAATTTCGTCAAAGGATCGTGAAATAAACGCAAATTTCGTCAAAGGATCACGGAACAAACGCGAATTTCGTCATAGGATTGTGGAAAAAACCCGAATATTGTCAAAAGATTGCAAAAAAAACCTGCTAATTTCGTCCAAAAATTGCGGGAAAAACGCGAAATTTGTCAAAAAGCCATGGAGAAAACGTGAATTTCACCGAATAAATTACAAAAAAAATAATTTCCTCAAAAGCACGCAGAAAAGAAAAATTTGAATTTTGTCAAGGGATCACGAAAAAAACCCGCAAATTTCGTCCAAAAATTGTGGAAAAAACGATAAATTCGTCAAAAAGCCATGGAAAAAACGTGAATTTCACCAAAGAATTACAAAAAAAAAAAATTTCCTCCAAAGGCCGCAGATTTCTTTCAAGGGTTTTAGAAAAAACTGTAAAAGCATCGTTATTGCCTATCTGTGGTTCTGCTTATCCTTCACACTTTAGAAATTCTACAAGAAGTTAGATGATAAAATGTTATAAACAAAATTAATGAGAATGCATCATGCTTACCATGTTTTAAATAGAATGATAAAAAATTTCTAGTTTAATTTATTATTTATTCATTAAAATGATATGCAAAATTTGCAGACAGATTATGAAATTTTAAGAGCTTGTCGCAGACAGCTACAAAACTTTCTGCCACTGGGATTAAAATCAGCATGTTTCTCAAAAGTGCATTGAAAATTTAGGCAAATATTGACATTTTGGCAATGTATCTCATAACGTTTGGTTAATAAAATTTCTTGATACAAGTAGTAGTCTTTAGAAGATAAAATTTTTATTTCTTGATCAGAATTAATATTAAAGTGCTTCAAACATTTACAGATAAAAAGTTCAAAAAGTTCATTTAAAAACTGGAAATGAACATGGCTTCATAGTTAAATAGAAGTATTGTATGTTGTGCAAACGATTAAAGCTTTCTTACCTGAATTTTAGTTCATGCCACAAAATAAACTCAAAACGTATCGGAAAATACTTAAAGCAATTTGCATTTAATAAATTCTTCTTTAATAATCACCAAAGTTGAAGAAGATAAGAAAATATATTTCCAGATATTAAAAGACTAACACTTTCGTTCTTTAATCATATGCCGATTTAATAAAAGCACAAGCGCGTGAAAAGCACATCAAACTCCATTTTAATGAAAATTCATTTTGATTAAAAAGGAAGGAATATGTTTTGTAGATGCTGATGAAACATTTGTTTACTTAGAATAGATGATTTCATCAAACTTTGCAAACTTTATTTTCTTATTAAAAAGATCCTTGCCTCGGATTTTTAATATCGAAGGAAATTCCCTTTACCAGACCCTTTTCAATTTTAATCTTACGAATAGAACTGTAAGTGAAATTATTTTGCAATTTTCCCGTTTAATGCGTCATTAGTAACGTACGCGAAGATTGTGCGAATTAATAAATGCTTCAAAATTTCAACAGTTAGAAAGTTTATTATGAAATTAAAAAACTGAACAAAAGAGATAATGACTATAGAGATAAATTAAGACAGCTTTATTATCTGATTTTGTTTACTCCTCAGAGTTGGCTAACATTAATACATACTTTTTAATTTTCCTTTTGAATCATATATTTTGTGTATATATTTTTTGGTCTTTCGAAGTACATTTGAAAGTAGATTTAGTAAGATGGATGGTTCGATTTGGTTAATCCTCGTCCAATTCTTTTGTTTTATGGGCATATTGCTGTTGGGGTGGGAGGTGATGGGGGAGAGGTTTTCAGAGAGAACTTTCGAAGGGAAATTGACTCGAATTGTCGTTCTCGACCACGGAAAATCCTAGCGATTTAGTAAAGAGTGTAAGTTTTATCTATTTCAGTGTCCATGTATGTAAAAAAGATATTGATCAAACAACTGTGTTGTATAAAGGGTCTAGCCGGATAAGCATAGCGAAATGCCCCCCAAGGCCGACATTTGAAATAACATGTGTGGTAATAAGACTTGCCATGAGAATACAATATAGAGTGTTTTAGTCTCTGACCTTGAACTGTCCTTGAGATAATCAGGGAAGTTTGCGCCTGCGCTACTGTTTTTCAAATACGTTTTTCTCAAAAAGTAGAAAAGTTAAAAAAATGAAACCGACGCCAATTATTGAAGAATATATTAGTTCACATTATATATATATATTTCACATTTTTACACAAATTTTAACATAGAAAAATCAGCAAAAAAAATATGTTAATATAATTATTTTATACTTACCCCAACCAAAAAATTACAGAATAATGCTCAAAGTATGTACTTTTAAGAAAAAAAATTTCGTTTAAATCGAAGATGCGCTTTTCGAGTTATAAAAAAAAATAATTCAAGCAACTTTCTAAAATATTCGTAACTTTCCCTGTTTGCATTTGCAGAAATACGCTGCTATCAATGTATTTTTCAATTCGTGACATTTCCACTCGGACAGGATGCGCAGTGAGCGAAAATAAGATAATGTTTCCGTACATACCACTTCCCTATAGGTTTGTTTCGTGTTTGAACATATTCTGTTATTTTGGCGTACTGCGCATCCTTCTCGCATAATATTATCAAGTCGATGGTCTAGGTCGATTGTGCAGGTGAAGCTGAATAGGGGCTGTAAATATACAAGGTTATCAACTTTTTGGAAATTTCGGACCCTTCCTCCCAAACTTCTGATATCGTACGTTATCATTCTTCGTATCCCTCCCCCCCCTCCAATAATATCAATGTCTAAAAATTCTTTTTATTTTTCCAATTTTTTTTCTTTTTCTACGTTTGCAATGATATACAGATGTGGCTGCGCATTTTTTTCCTCGCATATTTTACTGATTTAAATGAAGAGAAGAAATTCATAAAATATCACTGCTGTACAAGAAATAACTTTATACCAAATAACATTCTAAAGAAATATATTATTTAAAAGTTTTTAATAATAGCTCTTTGTTACATAATGCATTGAACAGTAATATTGTCTTCTTGCACTTCGCCCTTGTACAGGGCTAAACAGAACTTCTTGTGAACAAAACAGATGGACAACATTCTTCCCCACCTTCTACTAGCAAAAATAACAAGTATAATTTCGAATCTGGTTTCTCTAACAAAGAATTATATACACATATGGCTGGGGAATGTTAATGGCGAACATTGGGTTATTCTATATTTTGGAATGAAATATTTCATAATTATTCAAGGGTTTTAATAACAACTTTGTATTTCTATAAAAAGGAGAAAACAGACTTAAAAATTAAGAGAACTGATGTAAAGTAAAAGATATAAAAAATAAATAAATTTTGATTTATCAAAAATGATAACTATATCAAATGACAAACCCTTTCCCCTAGAAATATCTTCCGAGGTCAAGTACCAGACCTCCCCCCCACACACTTCCCCCTAAGGTGATATATGTGCACCGTAGAGCCTCTTAGTCTTCTTCTATGTGAAAATCATCGTAGGAAAATGTTACCATTTTGTTTGTCATTTCTTGATATTATTACGCGAGAAGGGTGCGCAATACGTTAAAATAACAGAATATTTACAAACACGAAACAAACCTATAGGGAAGTGCTATGTATGGTAACATTATCTTATTTTGGCGCACTGCGCATCCTTCCCAAGTGGAAACGTCACGAATTGACTAATGTATTGATATCAGCGTATTTCTGCAAATACAAACAGGGAACATTACGAGCATTTTAGCAAGTTGCTAGCATTATTTTTGTTATAACTCAAAAATCGCATCAACGATTTTGACGAAATTGTTTTTCTTAAAAGTACATACTTTGAGCATTATTCTGTAATTTTTTGGTTGGTGTAAATATAAAATTACTAGATTAATAATTAAAAAAAAATATTTTTGTTTATTTTTCTATGTTAAAATTTATGTAAAAATGTAAAAAAAAAATATATATATAATGTGAACTAATATATTCTTCAATAATTGTCATTGGTTTCATTTTCCTAACTTTTGTAATTTTTGAGAAAAACGTATTTGAAAATTAGTAGCGCCGGCGTATACTTCCTCGATTATCTCAAGGACAGTTCAAAGTCAGGGGTTAAAAACACTCTGTATTGTATTCTCATGATGAGCCTTATTATCACAAATGTTATTTCAAACATAGGCCATGGGGGCCATTTCACTGTGCTTATCCGGTTAGATCCTTTGAGCGAATATTTAAAAATTTAACGCAATTTACAATGACCTCCTTTCAGTGCGGATTTCCAAGCGGGACCATTTTTCGTACGCACAGTTTCGTCTTGTTAATATTTCCAGTGAAAAAAAAAAACCAAGTCTGCAACGATAATCTATCCTATATTATACCAAGCACTTGGATCGAATTTCTGAAAACTGTAATTACATTTCAATAAACATTAAATCGGAATTTATTCAACAGATGGCACTACTACCGTGTTTAAAAATGAACCATGGGAGACTCCCGCTAAAGAACGCCAATATTCGTTTTTGAAAATTGTGTAATGTAGATATCATAACGTGTTAGTTCCTCCTGGATACTTCCTTGGTGATGAACAAGTTTTTTATTGTTCGAAACTGATGGAATATATTTGTATTTTATTACAGTGAGTAGTATGTTATTTTAATTGAAGATTTTTTATTATATTGTATACACTGATTAGTCATTCTTATTTTTATTTATTGTAACACAGTGTAATGAGTCCTTTTAGTAATAAGAAGTATATGATTTCTCAGAATACGGGGGAAATTACAATAAATGCATCCACTTGAGGTAGCAGTTACTGAAATTTTATTTGGAAAGCTTGAAATTTTATTTGCTTAAAACTAAAACCTTCACTTTAAGTGTAATTATGAGCTTTAATTAAAGTATTAGATAAAGAGGCTTTCCACTCTAAATAAAACATCAATCTTAAACGTAAACTTGAATTTTTCATTAATAGAAATTAAATCTACAATGATTAGGTGAGATGATGTCATTTTCCATAAATTTTAAATCGTGACATCATCAAGAATTTTTTTGAAAATGGAAATAACTTCTCTCTTTTTACTATAAATCACAGAAAATGTTACTACTGAATCTAAACCAATACAACACTTAGCTATAACGTATAGCTATAAGATATGACTGTAGTATACAATCGAAGTAGTAAACAGAATATAGGAGCTATTTGTTTACAGTGAATTTGACTACACGTTGAAAAGATTTGATAGAATGTGACATCATATCTAGCCTTTTTTTTTTTTTCTTTTCCCTAAATTGTTTTCATGAAATTTGACTGTCTGAAAAAAAAAAAAATATATATATATATATATATATATTCAAATTAAGGTGCTACGTCATTTTACCGCGCTTATAGTTAAAGTTTTTATTTTCTCTCTATTCTAAAAAAAAGTAACTACCGCCGCCGCCGCCGGTTTTGAATTTTTTGTGACCGGAGGTCTTTCTTCCTTAATATTAAAAAAACTGTTGCATACAAAAATATGAAAATCGGTAGTATTATAGAAAAATGTTTGATAAACACGCTGATGCAGACATTTTTCAAATCGAAGAATTATTTTAAGAGATATTTAATGCCAAAGTTGGACAAAATCGTTCCATTAAAAAAGTTTTATGGGAGCAAAAACTGTACATAGGAATTTAATCATTTTTAGATCATTTTATGCGTCAGAATTTCCCGGTGTGCAGATTGCAGTTAGTTTTTTAATTTGAATAATTTTTCGAGGTTTTATTTCTATTTTAAATTCAAATTTTCAGCATTTCGAGAGATATTATTTACAAATTTTAGAAAATTGTATTAATTTATACTGTTGCCTACTGTATAAACAGAGCAAACAGTAATGTTTGCTTCTAATTAAAAATTTATTTTACACGTGACTATTATAAACAAAAAATATAAAAAGCAGGAACTCATTGAAAATTACGTCATAAAAACTATAGTTACACGTGAATTTTAAATGAGAAAGAATATTGTAAAATAATAAATTCAGTAACATGCGTTAGAAGTCCTAAATAGGAGAATTTACGTCATATTACACTTATTACGTAAAATGAACAAAAAATAATATTGCAAAACAGTTTTAATTTAAAAATTGCGCGAGACATTTACTTGACATTTTAAGATGATCATAATATTTCATTTCTAACAAAAGTATTTTGACGTGAATATTAAAAAGAGAAAGAAAAGTTTGGTGAAAATTACGTCAGATTATAATTGTCAGATTCAAATTATAATTCAATCTTCCGAAATCTTTTTAAGGGCGATCAAATTAGCGTGCTGTTAGAGTCTGCGTTGTCTGAATGGGGGTTGACGAGCGTAGCTCGTAGGGGGCAGAGCCCCCTAGTAGCTATAAAAAAAATGTGCATTTTCTGTATAGAATCTCCCTATTCTAAAAAAAAGAAACTACCGCTGTCACCGCCGCCGCCGCCGGTTTTGAATTTTTTGTGACCGGAGGTCTTTCTTCGTTAATATTAAGAAAAATAATGCATGCAAAAATATGAAAATCGGTGGTTTTATACAGAAATGTTTGATAAACACGCTGATGCAGACAGTTTTCAAATCGAAGAATTATTTTAAGAGATATTTAATGCTAAAGTTGGACAAAATCGTTCCACTAAAAAAGTTTTATAGCAGCGAAAACTATACATGGCAGTGTAATCATTTTTAGATCATTTTATGCGTTAGAATTTGTCGGAGTGCAGATTGCATTAATTTTTTTATTTTGACTCATTTTTTGAAGTTTTATTACTATTTTAAATTCAAATTCTCAGCATTTCTAGAGATATTTTTTACCTTACTAGGGGGCTCGGCCCCCTACGAGCTACGCTCGCCAACCCCCGTCCAGACACCGCAGACTCTAAATGCACGCTAATGTGATCGGCTTTAAAAAGATTTCGAAAGATTGAATTATAATTTAAAAAACAGTGGCGATCTCCCTATAAACGAATTTCTATTCATTTCTCTTTGATTGGTGAATTTTAACGCCAAATCCGCTGCGGTACTACTTGATTATCCTGTCGACCCATTTCGCCAAATTATATAAATCGCCAAACCACTCGCCAAATTATACAAATTGATATAATTTTTATTTTAAATAACGAAAGAACAAATAAATTCGTACAACATTAATAAAAACACAAATAAAACGTCGAAATAAAAATAACTTGATGACGTATACACGTGTAACAACATTTCAAAATAAGCTAATATAAAAGGAATTAAGTAAAGAGAGTCTTTGTCTTCTGGTATTTTTTAACAAAGCGAAAAGAAAGTTCTTTTAAATGAGACATTTTAAATTAATCGTATTTAATCTGACGTAATTTTTACCAAGCTATTCTTTCTCTTTTAAATAATCGCGTGAAAGTACTTTTATTAGCAATGAAATATTATTTGCGCTTTCCTAACAAAAATAGTTGAAAATATCCTCTCAAAATATTAAATAAATGTCTAGCGCTATTTCTAAATTTAAACTTTTTTGCAATATTATTTTGTGTTCATTTTATGTAATAACTATAATGTGACGTAAATATGACGTAATTTCTCCTAAGACTTCTAACGCATGTTAATGAATTTATTATTTTACAATATCCTTTCTCTTTTAAAATTCACGTGCATACTTTTTATGAAGTAATTTTTAATAAGTTCCTGCTTTTTATACGTAATTATTTAATTCTAATTTGAAAGTTTTTTTCCTGTTTATAATAGTCACGTGTAAATAAATTTTTAATTTGAAGCAAACATTATTGCTTGCGCTTTTTATACAGTTGGCAACAGTTTAAATTAGTACAATTTTCTGAAATCTGTAAAAAATATCTCTAGAAATGCTGAAAATTTGAATTTAAAATAGAAATAAAACCTGAAAAAATGAGTCAAAATAAAAAAATTAATGCAATCTGCACTCCGGCAAATTCTAGCGCATAAAATGATCTAAAAATGATTACACTGCCATGTATAGTTTTTGCTGCTATAAAATTTTTTTAGTGGAACGATTTTGTCCAACTTTAGCATTAAATAACTCTTAAAATAATTCTTCGATTTGAAAACTGTCTGCATCAGCGTGTTTATCAAACATTTCTGTATAAAACCACCGATTTTCATATTTTTGTATGCATTATTTTTGTTAATATTAACGAAGAAATGCCTCCGGTCACAAAAAAATCAAAACCGGCGGCGGCGGTGACAGCGGTAGTTACTTTTTTTTAGAATAGAGAGATTTTAGAAAATGGTATTAATTTATACTGTTGCCAAATGTATAAACAGCGCAAACAATAATGTTTGCTTAAAATTAAAAAAATATTTACACGTGACTATTATAAACAGAAAAAAATCATTTGGAATTAGAATTAAATAATTATGTACAAAAAGCAGGAACTTATTAAAAATTACGTCATAAAAAGTATACACGTGAATTTTAAAAGAGAAAGGATATTGTAAAATAATAAATTCATTAACATGCGTTAGAAGTCTTAAATAGGAGAAATTACGTCATACATACGTCACATTATAGTTATTACATAAAATGAACAAAAAATAATATTGCAAAACAGGTTTAAATTTAGAAATTGCGCTAGACATTTATTTGATATTTTGAGAGGATCTTTTCAACTATTTTTGTTAGGAAAGCGCAAATAATATTTCATTTCTAACAAAAGTATTTTCATGTGAATATTTGAAAGAGAAAGAATAGCTTGGTAAAAATTACGTCAGATTAAAAACGATTAATTTAAAATGTCTCATTTAAAAGAACTTTCTTTCCGCTTTGTTAAAAAATACCAGGAAACAAAGATTCTGTTTACTTAACTAGGGGGCTCGGCCCCCTACGAGCTACGCTCGCCAACCCCCGTCCAGACACCGCAGACTCTAAATGCACGCTAATTTGGTCGGCTTTAAAAAGATTTCGAAAGATTGAATTATAATTTAAAAAACAGTGGCGATCTCCCTATAAACGAATTTCTATTCATTTCTCTTTGATTGGGGAATTTTAACGCCATATCCGCTGCGGTACTACTTGATTATCCTGTCGACCAATTTCGTCAAATTATATAAATCGCCAAACCACTCGCCAAATTATACAAATTGATATAATTTTTATTTTAAATAACGAAAGAACAAATAAATTCGTACAACATTAATAAAAACACAAATAAAACGTCGAAATAAAAATAACTTGACGTCGTATACACGTGTAACAACATTTCAAAATAAGCTAATATAAAAGGAATTAAGTAAAGAGAGTCTTTGTCTCCTGGTATTCTTTAACAAAGTGAAAAGAAAGTTCTTTTAAATGAGACATTTTAAATTAATTCTCAAAATATCAAATAAATGCCTAGCGCAATTTCTAAATTTAAACTTTTTTGCAATATTATTTTGTGTTAATTTTATGTAATAACTATAATGTGACGTAAATATGACGTAATTTCTCCTAAGACTTCTAACGCATGTTAATGAATTTATTATTTTACAATATCCTTTCTCTTTTAAAATTCACGTGTATACTTTTTATGACGTAATTTTTAATAAGTTCCTGCTTTTTATACGTAATTATTTAATTCTAATTTGAAAGTTTTTTTCCTGTTTATAATAGTCATGTGTAAATAAATTTTTAATTTGAAGCAAACATTATTGCTTGCGCTTTTTATACAGTTGGCAACAGTTTAAACTAATACAATTTTCTGAAATCTGTAAAAAATATCTCTAGAAATGCTGAAAATTTGAATTTAAAATAGAAATAAAACCTGAAAAAATGAGTCAAAATAAAAAAATTAATGCAATCTGCACTTCGGCAAATTCTAACGCATAAAATGATCTAAAAATGATTACACTGCCATGTATAGTTTTTGCTGCTATAAAACTTTTTTAGTGGAACGATTTTGTCCAACTTTAGCATTAAATAACTCTTAAAATAATTCTTCGATTTGAAAACTGTCTGCATCAGCGTGTTTATCAAACATTTCTGTATAAAACCACCGATTTTCATATTTTTGTATGCATTATTTTTTTAAATATTAAAGAATAAAGGCCTCCGGTCACAAAAAAATCAAAATCGGCGGCGGCGGCGGTGACAGCGGTAGTTACTTTTTTTTTTAGAACTAGGGGGCTCGGCCCCCTACGAGCTACGCTCGCCAACCTCCGTCCAGACACCGCAGAATCTAAATGCACGCTAATTTGATCGGCTTTAAAAAGATTTCGAGAGACTGAATTATAATTTAAAAAACAGTGGCGATCTCCCTATAAACGAATTTCTATTCATTTCTCTTTGATTGGGGAATTTTAACGCCAAATCCGCTGCGGTACTACTTGATTATCCTGTCTACCAATTTCGCCAAATTATATAAATCGCCAAACCACTCGCCAAATTATACAAATTGATATAATTTTTATTTTAAATAACGAAAGAACAAATAAATTCGTACAACATTAATAAAAACACAAATAAAACGTCGAAATAAAAATAACTTGATGACGTATACACGTGTAACAACATTTCAAAATAAGCTAATATAAAAGGAATTAAGTAAAGAGAGTCTTTTTCTCCTGGTATTTTTTAACAAAGCGAAAAGAAAGTTCTTTTAAATGAGACATTTAAAATTAATTCTCAAAATATCAAATAAATGTCTAGCGCAATTTCTAAATTTAATTTTTTTTGCAATATTATTTTGTGTTCATTTTATGTAATAACTATAATGTGACGTAAATATGATGTAATTTCTCCTAAGACTTCTAACGCATGTTAATGAATTTATTATTTTACAATATCCTTTCCCTTTTAAAATTCACGTGTATACTTTTTATGACGTAATTTTTAATAAGTTCCTGCTTTTTATACTTAATTATTTAATTCTAATTTGAAAGTTTTTTCCTGTTTATAATAGTCACGTGTAAATAAATTTTTAATTTGAAGCAAACATTATTGCTTGCGCTTTTTACAGAGTTGGCAACAGTTTAAATTAGTACAATTTTCTGAAATCTGTAAAAAATATCTCTAGAAATGCTGAAAATTTGAATTTAAAATAGAAATAAAACCTGAAAAAATGAGTCAAAATAAAAAAATTAATGCAATCTGCACTCCGGCAAATTCTAACGCATAAAATGATCTAAAAATGATTACACTGCCATGTATAGTTTTTGCTGCTATAAAACTTTTTTAGTGGAACGATTTTGTCCAACTTTAGCATTAAATAACTCTTAAAATAATTCTTCGATTTGAAAACTGTCTGCATCAGCGTGTTTATCAAACATTTCTGTATAAAACCACCGATTTTCATATTTTTGTATGCATTATTTTTGTTAATATTAACGAAGAAAGGCCTCCGGTCACAAAAAAATCAAAACCGGCGGCGGCGGCGGCGGCGGTGACAGCGGTAGTTACTTTTTTTTAGAATAGAGAGATTCCTTTTATATTAGCTTATTTTGAAATGTTGTTACACGTGTCTACGCCATCAAGTTATTTTTATTTCGACGTTTTATTTGTATTTTTATTAATGTTGTACTAATTTATTTGTTCTTTCGTTATTTAAAATAAAAATTATGTCAATTAGTATAATTTGGCGAGTGGTTTGGCGATTTATATAATTTGGCGAAATTGGTCGACGGTATAATCAAGTAGTACCGCAGCGGATTTGGCGTTAAAATTCCCCAATCAAAGAGAAATGAATAGAAATACATTTATAGGGAGTTCGCAACTGTTTTTAGGGTTTCGTTCATTTGACGAAACCCTATTCGTCTCGCTCCTCTGTCTGTCCGTCCGTTCGTGTGTCTGTCACAAAGGCCCGTTCTCAGAAACTATATATGTTGGAGACTTGAAATTTTGCATACTTATAACTGGACATCTCAGATCAAACAACAAATCATAAAATTTTGAAAAAGTTGTGCATTTAACCCTTTGGGCTCCTACATGTGTATTTTAAACAATTCTTTCTATGTGAGCCTCTAATTAGGTTGGAGGCGTGACATTTTGCATACTTATAGCGGAAAACCTCCCATCAAACGACAAATCATAAAATTTTGAAAAAGTTGTAAATTAACCCTTTGGGGTCTCACATGTGTATTTTAAACTATCCTTTCTAAGTGAACCCCTAATTAGGTTGGAAGCGTGAAATTTTACATACTTATAGCTGAACACCACACATCAAACGACAAACTATAAAATTTTCAAAAAGTCGTAAATTTAACCCTTTGGGCTCCCACATTTGCATTTTAAACAATGCTTTCTAAGTGAGCCCCTAATTAGGTTGGAGGAGTGAAATTTTGCATACTTATAGCAAGACATCTCAGATCAAACGACAAATCAAAAAATTTTGAAAAAGTTGTACATTTAACCCTTTGGGCTCCTACATGTGTATTTTAAACAATTCTTTCTATGTGAGCCTCTAATTAGGTTGGAGGCGTTAAATTTTGCATACTTATAGCTGAACACCTCACATCAAACGACGAATCATAAAATTTTGAAAAAGTTGTAAATTTAACCCTTTGGAGGTCTCACATGTGTATTTTAAACAATCCTTTCTAAGTGAGCCCCTAATTAGGTTGGAGGCATGAAATTTTGCATACTTATAGCTGAACACCATCATGCGACAAATCATAAAATTTTGAAAAAGTCGTACATTTAACCCTTTGGGCTCCCACATGCGTATTTTAAGCAATTCTTTCTAACTGAGCCCCTTATTAAATTGGAGATTTGAAATTTTGCATACTTATAGCAGAACACCTGAGGCCAGGCGACAAATCATAAAATCTTGAAAAAGTCTTAAGTTTAACCCTTTGAGCTAACACATATGTATTTTGAGCAATTCTTTCTAAGTGAGCACTAATTAGGTTAGAGGCGTGAAATTTTGTGTACTTATAGCTGAACACCTCACATCAAACGACAAATCATAAAAATTTTAAAAAGTCGTACATTTAACTCTTTGGGTTCCCCCATGTGTATTTTAAACAATTCTTTCAAAGTGAGCCCCTAATTAGGTTAGAGGCGTGAAATTTTGCATACTTATAGCTGAACAACTCACATCAAATGACAAATCATAAATTTTTCAAAAAGTTGTACATTTAACCCTTTGGGCTCCCACATGTGTATTTTAAACAATTCTTTCTAAGTGAGGCCCTATTTAGGTTGGAGGCGTAAAATTTTGCATACTTATAGTTGAACACCTCACATCAAATTACAAACCATACAATTTTCAAAAAGTCGTACATTTAACCCTTTTGGGGGTCTCACATGTGTATTTTAAACAATTCTTTCTAAGTGAGCCCCTAATTAGGTTCGATGCGTGAAATTTTGCATACTTATAGCTGAATACCTCACATCAAATCACAAACCATAACATTTTGAAAAAGTCGTACATTTAACTGTTTGGGCTCCCACATGTGTGTTTTAAAAAATTCTTTCGAAGTGAGCCCCTAATTAGGTTGGAGGCGTGAAATTTTGCATACTTATAGCTGAACACCATCATGCGACAAATCATAAAATTTTGAAAAAGTCGTACATTTAACCCTTTGGGCTCCCACATGCGTATTTTAAGCAATTCTTTCTAATTGAGCTCTTTATTAAATTGGAGATTTGAAATTTTGCATACTTATAGCAGAACACGTGAGGCCAGGCGACAAATCATAAAATCTTGAAAAAGTCCTACGTTTAACCCTTTGAGCTACCAGTATGTATTTTAAGCAATTTTTTCTAAGAGAGCCCCTAATTAAGTTGGAGACATGAATTTTTGCATACGTATAGCTGGATACCCCAGACCGCACGACAAATCATCGTAAGTCTTATATTACTAGGGGGCTCGGCCCCCTACGAGCTACGCTCGCCAACCCCCGTCCAGACACCGCAGGCTCTAAATGCATGCGAATGTGATCGGCTTTAAAAAGATTTCGAAAGATTGAATTATAATTTAAAAAACAGTGGCGATCTCCCTATAAACAGATTTCTATTCGTTTCTCTTTGATTGGGGAAATTTTAACGCCAAATCCGCTGCGGTACTACTTGATTATCCCGTCGACTAATTTCGCCAAATTATATAAATCGCCAAACCACTCGCCAAATTATACAAATTGACATAATTTTTATTTTAAATAACGAAAGAACAAATAAATTAGTACAACATTAATAAAAATACAAATAAAACGTCGAAATAAAAATAACTTGATGACGTAGACACGTGTAACAACATTTCAAAATAAGCTAGTATAAAAGGAATTAAGTAAACAGAATCTTTGTCTCCCGGTATTTTTTAACAAAGCGAAAAGAAAGTTCTTTTAAATGAGACATTTTAAATTAATCGTTTTTAATCTGACGTAATTTTGACCAAATTATTCTTTCTCTTTTTAATATTCACGTGAAAATGCTTGTGTTAGAAATGAAATATTATTTGCGCTTTCCTAAGAAAAATAGTTTAAAAGTATCCACTCAAAATATCAAATAAATGTCTAGCGCAATTTCTAAATTTAAACCGTTTTGCAATATTATTTTGTGTTCGTTTTATGTAATAACTGTACTGTGACGTAAATATGACGTAATTTCTCCTATTTAAGACTTCTAATGCATGTTAATAAATTTATTATTTTACAAATTCCTTTCTCTCTTAAAATTCACGTGTAATTATTGTTTTTATGACGTAATTTTTAATAAATTCCTGATTTTTGTACATAATTATTTAATTCTAATTCCAATGTTTTTTCCTGTTTATAATAGTCACGTGTAAATAAATTTTTAATTTATTACACGTATAAATATTTTTTTTTCTTTTAAGCAAACATTATTGTTTCCGCTGTTTATACAGTTGGCAACAGTTTAAATTAATATCATTTTCTAAAATCTGTAAAAAATATCTCAAGAAATGCTGAAAATTTGAATTTAAAATAGAAATAAAACCTCAAAAAATGAGTCAAAATAAAAAAATTAATGCAATCTGCACTCCGGCAAATTCTAACGCATAAAATGATCTAAAAATGATTACACTGCCATGTATAGTTTTTGCTGCTATAAAACTTTTTTAGTGAAACGATTTTGTCCAACTTTAGCATTAAATATCTCTTAAAATAATTCTTCGATTTGAAAACTATCTGCATCAGCGTGTTTATCAAACATTTCTGTATAAAACCACTGATTTTCATATTTTTGTATGCATTATTTTTCTTAATATTAACGAAGAAAGACCTACCGTCACAAAAAATTCAAAACCGGCGGCGGCGGCGGCGGCGGCGGTGACAGCGGTAGTTACTTTTTTTTAGAATAGAGAGATTTACTCCTCCGGGCTCTAACTTGTGTATTTAAAGCAATTTTTGTAATTTCCGCTCTTTTCACCAGGGAGCACTTTTCCAACTTTTGCCGACACCCCTTTGACCATTCTTTCATATTATGCACCATAGCCTTACATATTTTAGTTCCACTTTTTACCGCCAGGGGCGCCTACTTATCTCGGGTGCTATGGGCCCAATCCCCTCGACTAATATATCTACGGATAGTATGTAAAACGGAGTTTCGTTCGGATAGATGTTTGTTTAGAATAGAGTGCGCCCCTGGTTGCGAAATGTGGAACTAACAGATTTTTCAAAAGGATAAAGTGTTTTCAAAGAAATATTAAACGAAACTCTCTGTGCGATCTGTGATCACACTTACCCACTTGTTTAAATTATAATTCAATCTTTTGAAATCTTTTTAAAGCCGATGAAATTAGCGTGCATTTAGAGTCTGCGGTGTCTGGACGGGGGTTGGCGAGCGTAGCTCGTAGGGGGCCGAGCCCCCTAGTGAACTAAAAAAAATATAGCAAGAAAATCTGAATTTTTATTGGCAAATAAATACAAAATGCGTTATCGTTATTTTTTCACAGTATTGTGTCATTTTTTAGGGTGTGGCAACAGGAAAGAAACGATTGAATTAGAAAATTTAAAAAGAGATATTTCTATAATGTTAAAATATGGAAGGTGGTATGAAAAAGTGATAAAGAGTGGTCTGATGATTTTTTAAAGTAGACAGCGATCTTTTCCTCGTTCTAAAACGTATGTGCATCAATTTTCGTGCAAATCGGTCAAAATTTGAAGATTTGTATAAAGGACATATACTCAGAGAACGGCTTTTATCTATATACATATATACATAAAAAGTCTAAAAATAATTTTCAATACGTTTTGAGAATTACAAATATATTGAGTTATCATAAATCCTATAAGAACTCCCACATTTTCTCTGTAAATATTTAATAAATGTGAAAACAAACAGTACAATAAACTTCTAAATCATAACATCTTACATAATATATAAAATAAAATAAGCTAAATTTAATATGAAATTTTGGTATTTATATTGCTTATACAGTAAGAGAAATATTTATGTCTTTGAAAATTGTTGAAAAATATGTTTTAAAGAATAGATATTGCAATGAGAAATGTTTTAAGAAATTACAATTATTTGTTCCTGCTGCTAAGCTCTTTCCTTTCTTTTCAAAACGTTTTGTTGGAGTATTTTTGTTAAAAAGTGGATTTGTTTGCGTTAAATATTTTCAAAAATATTATAAAAATAGAGTTTGAAAAAAAAAAAGAAGACACCCATACATTTTAATGTCTAACAAGATAATATAATGTAATTTTACAAGTTCTCAAGATAGAAAATAATAATAAAAAAAAAAAATAAAGTTTGATTCTGGAAACTGGGCAAACTTTTGTAAAAATAGTTTTGTAGATATTAAATTTGGAATAAATGTAACTAACGGAATTTTGAAATTATGTAAAAGTGCTATTAACGGGATAAAATATTCAGTATTATTTATTTTTCATTATTATTACAAAATTTCAGTTTTTTAACACTAGAACGCCCGAAAAGAGTCAATCCGACTCAGACCATATGAATAAATGTCAACTTGAACCAGAAATTCTTTCATAAAATAAGTTAAATTTAAACCACGCAGATTTACGTTAAATAAATCAATCAAATAATGTTAAATAAAAATTCTGGTGTCAAATATTTTTATGAAACTTGAGTAAAATTTCCGGGTGTTCTAGTGTTCTGGGAGCACGGCAGTGCGTCCGCCAAGTTCGCACAAGCCGTAAGCTACCTTTTCCTGAACCATTTCGGCATACTTTTCACCCCCTCATAACGTCGTTTTAGGGAGAGATGTAGAAATTTTTCTTTTATACACATGTTCGTATGGTCAAACTGAACTAAGGTTCCACGGTTTCATGTTCCTATATTTAGTAGTTTTCGAAATATTAAATTCCGAAAAAGTGCTTTTTTGTCACTGACTCACTTCGCATCATCAAATAACTAAGGTACTTCTAAAAGTCGTAGAATCATGAAATTTCACAAGTAAGTCGGGTTTGTAGCACAATTAACCAGAAAAATCTGAAAACACACAATTTCCGCCTCTAAACTCTTAAAACAGGGGGTGTTCATTTGGCCGTAAACAGTTCCTTCACATTCAATTGCGCCAATGTTGGTCGCCAATACTCGATTACAGAGTTTTGAAGGGGTCACGTAATTTCAAGCAGAATAAAACTTTATATATATGCTTTTCCAAAGATGTTTGTTAAATAGAAAAAAATGAATATACCTAAAAATTTTAATCAGTATAGGTTATGATATATTTACGATATTAAAACAATAAAACATTTAACAAAATATAACCGCAATTCAGCAAGTTTCCGATATAGTAGCCTTGGCGAAATACAGAAAATAGCCATGACGAGAAAAGAAATTTGATAACGTATTTTCTGGCAACCTATTTACTGTATCATATACACAAGCAATTTTTTCCATATGTATACAATTTATTTAATGTAAGGAACCCTTTTTATTTATTTTTATATACCAACATAAATAATTTGTATATAAAAAATAATATTTTATACATGTATAAATAAAATGTTTATATGTATATAAATACATAATATAAATAACATAAAAGTTCATCAGGTTTGTTTTCATAGTTGTTTATATCATTTGGCAACATATCTCAGTTTCTGAAGTCCGAATTGCGCCAAGATTTAAAAAAAATGCCAAGGTCCCTATATTGGAAAAATATCCTAATTCAATATGAAAGTTTTTAAAAATCTCCTTTTAATTAAATGAAATGTGTAACTAATAGACTGTCTTTAACGATATGCGACAGAAGCGGCGTCCGAAGTCCGCTGCTAATGTTATTATATTGTATTATTAGCCTACTTACTGTTAATTTATTGTTAATTTTAAATCTGTAAAAAAAAGATTATAGTTATAGATAAGATATGTTGGTCGCCAAAACCCGATTACAGAAAATTAGCCTGAGTTATAAAGGTGTTACATGAGTTCAAGCTGAATGAATTTTTATATGCTTTTACAAAAATCTTAAGGCAAATCTTTCAGTTTATCTGTCCATCTTTCTATCCTTTACTTCCTTAAAACAAATTTTATTAACCCGTTGGGGACGAGCGACACGTATACGTGCCGGAAATAGGCCTAAGGATCCTCGTTTATCCTCACCAGTAAAATTTTACTGTAAAATTTGCCTTATTTAATCCGAGCATTTTCCAGATTTGAATAGGCAGAAACTTCTGTTTTTTAAAACCGGTAGCAAAGTAATAAACATTTCGTAAAAGGCTCCCGTCGCGAAGGGGTTAAAGACCGGGAAGCGTCTGCACAGATCATCACCTCATCGAGTCGACGGCTGAAATTTTAGGATTAGTTAAATATCGATTAGCGTATTGAAATGTAACTGGTCTGTCAAGTCATGTCTTTATGGTAACCACCTACAGACCCGATTTAACGGGTTAATTGGTGGATTTTCCATTGTGTTTTCCTGCACCCATTCCTCCATATTTCCAAACTTTTGGATGCAGGAAAATACAATAGAAAACATATCAGTTAACCACTAAAATTAGGTCTTCAGATGGTTTCTACCAAGATATGACTTAACAGACCAGTTCATTTAAATATGCTAATCTAGTTTTAACTAATCCTATAATTTTAGCTGTAAAATCGATGAGGTGATGGTGTGTACAGACGCCTCCCGGTCTATTATAAATGTCGGAATTCTAATCTCAATAGCACTCTGGTCAATCTGGCAATTATTCCTACTATTTATGGAACACTATTCCTTTAAGTGCGTTTTAGTGATGTTAATGAACTTATGCATATGCATCATACATATTATACATATGCATATAATACGTAATACATTTGCATCATATATATTATAGGTATGTGTATAATACATAATACATATGCATCATTATGACGTCAGAATAAGCAAAAAAATTTTTGCCGCCAAATTTGAAAATTGACATGATATATTATCAAATTCGGCGAAACTTTGCTAAATGTCGCCAAGCTTGGCGAATATTTGACGCTAGTGGCTATTTTTCAATGAGTTAATTATTAATGCGAGCCATCTATTTTTATTTTTCCGCATATCATCTGAATAGTTAAATGATATAACGTACTAATATTTCCAAAGTGCTAATAGTTTCGTCACTGCCCAAAACCTCTGCTATTGTTATTATATTGTACTGTTATTATGCTTACTGTGACTATGTTGTTAATCATTACACCACTAAAACTTCTGTATTATATAAAGAGAATTTACGGAAACTATTAAAGCATTGAAACTGCCAGTTCTCCTTATGATTATTATAATTCTATAATATGTAACCTGTTAATCGATATGTATGTTAGAATGAATCTTCTATAATCAGGTTCCTCGCATTTTAGTTTTCAGGTTTCGAATAAAATTAACTAAAATCTTAAAACCATGGCACATCGACTAATTCTTCAACACGATCAGATGAGAAGAATGATAGATTTTCAAATGGATCATAGCAGTGATCCGGTAGACCTTCTATTCTTCCGTAATCGAGTCTATTGAAAAGGTTAACGTGAAACAAAAAGATATTAGCATCAATATGGTTTAATGCAAATGCAGATATTGTCAAAGGATTTCATAAGAACCATTTCACTTGTACCCAGTTGTATCAGTTAAAATACAACAATTGGCAGTGAGCCCAATTAGAAAAGATTACTTAATAGGATTAAAAATTTCCGCATTAGAGAACGAATCGCAACTGCTAAGGAAACATGCATAAGTGAGTTAAGAGGTATTTGTCACGAAAGATGAAATACATAACAACACAAAATATATGATGTGCTTCCATGATCGTAAAGAGTTATTGATTTCTCTATCAAAAGCTTCCGACTTGGCGAAAGAATGGGCAAGTAAATTAAATTATGAATAACAGTAACATGATGCAACGTTTAATATGGAATTAATACGGTAAATGCTGCTTGATAGAGGCGACTAGTACTTTAATATAAAAAGAAATAAAGTATAAATTTGTAAAGCACAATAAAATTAATTTAGGTATTTTTATGCTAGCCAGGCGCAAGTGGCTAATCAACCAAATACTGTTTCCAACTCCATTGTTCATATTGCATTCATTTCATTTAAAGATATATACTTTTCAGTCATCTCATTTAAAATAGATGCATTTCCTTCATTTTATTTAATAGAATATTTAGCATAGAAATAAATAAATAAGAAATAATAAAATAAACCAAAATATTTTATTTGAAAATCAAAGCATTGTTTCTAATTTACACATGTAAAAAATGAAAACTGCTATTGGCGAAAAAACAAAAGTCTAATTTGGAGATTTGCTCCTGGGTAACATAAAAGTACCGAAATTTAAGTTTTTTCATATTAATATAGTTTAGAATAACAAACTTGAAAAAACTTACAAAAAGTAGTGATATCCCAACAAAAAGTTTTCGGTAAAAAAAAAAAAAGCGCCAAGTTCTCCTTAATGTTTCGGCCAGAAAAAGTAGTGATATCTGAAGTTCGCACAAGTTAAAAGCCAAACATCCCAAATCTTTCATTGAAAATGGCTTCCTGCGACTTGGCCGTTAATGCCTTCGAGCGAGTTTTTCAAATTTTAAAATATATACAAATGAGCTACATGCCAACTACATTTTTTGATTACTTTAGGCATTTTGTGGCACAGAGTACAGAAAAAAATATACATTTGAAAAAATGCATTTAAACAACTTCAGTCTATTTAAATGCTTAGAAATTAAAAATAACAAAATACTTGTATTCAGGAGATAATATCCCTAATTGCTAAAACATAGTTAGTATCAGCTTTTAACAGTTTATAAATCGAATACCTCATAATGTATGCAAACAAACTATAATAAATGTTCAATCGAAAAAATTCTCTTTCGTCAATACACAAGATTTCAATATTATACAATAAAATATAATGTAACATATTGTGAGATTTGAAGTAAGTAAATTTTGTTTTATTTCTTGGGTTTTACGTTAATGACTTTAGCTTTAGACCGTACAAAATGGCATTTAAACCACAAGTGGACTAAATGATCTGTAATCAAAACTAATGTTTGTTGAAACTGAATGGTAGTTATCAGACATCTTTTACTTATGTCTTTATGTGAATTTGCCTCTTTGCATTCTAATATTACTTTTAATATTTAAATAATTCATAAAAGCGTAATTTCCAATCATTAATTTTGAAATGTTGTAGAAGGCATTAACGGCCAAGTCGCAGGAAGCCATTTTCAATGAAAGATTTGGGATGTTTGGCTTTTAACTTGTGCGAACTTCAGATATCACTACTTTTTCTGGCCGAAACATTAAGGAGAACTTGGCGCTTTTTTTTTTTTACCGAAAACTTTTTGTTGGGATAAATTTTATACTCTATTCGACTTTCCTACTCCTATTTATTAATTAAAGTTCATTGATAACATTTTTATTTAGTAATTCGAACAAAAATATTAAATTGGTTGTTCGTAAGCTTTCCTTTATTTAAAATACGAAAAAAAAAGTGAATGATATTTAACAATAAATTCAAAACATTTAGAAACGCTATACTCATGAAACAGAATTTTAATATCTGTATTTAATAATTGCATTCTAGTTCAGTAAATAAAATGAACAATTAAAATCAGCATCTTATTTTTTAGGGCTGCTCAAAGCTTATTAAAACTTTAATAATATTTTGAAATCTTGCAATGTATCTCATAACTTCTGCTTAGTAAATTTTCTTCATACAAGTCGTATACTTCAATAAAATGTCATCTTTATTTCTTGATCAGAATTAAGTGATTCAAGCATTTATAGATAAAATGTTCAAAAAGTTTATTTGAACTTGACTTCATATATGACTTCATAGTTAAATGTAATATTTTCTACTGTGCAAACAAAATATAATGCTTTCTTAACTGTGATTTAGTTTGTTTTCTGTTCACGTCACAAAACTAGCTGAAACTTATCAGAAAATGCTTAAAACAACTTATGTTTAATAAATTTTTCTTTAATAATCTGCAAAGTGGAAGATGATAGAAAAATTAATTTCGAGTTACTAAAAGACTACCGCTTTCGTTTCTTAATCATATGCCGGCCAAATAAAAGCAGAAGCGAGTAAAAATCACATCGAACTACGTTTTAATGAAAATTCATTTTGATTAAAAAAGAAGGAATATATTTTGTAGGTCCTGATTAAACATTTGTTCATTTACACTAAATGATTTCATGAAAATTTGCAAGCTTTATTTTATTATTAAAAAGATTGGTTCCTTGGATTTTTAATATTAAAGGGTATTACCTCCACCAACACTATTTCAATTTTAATCTTAAAGTGAAATAGTTTTAATTGGACAAAAGAGATAAATTAAGAAAGTTGTTATAATATTATCTGATTTTATTTACTCGACTGAGTAGGCTAACATTAATAAATACTTGTAAATTTTAATTCTGAAATATATATTTTATGTATGTAATGCGATAAAGCATTGAGAAGTAATGCTTGCAAGTAGATTTTCTAAGATGGATGGAAATGTGTTTGGAGGTTGCAGCAAGCAAGCGATTTCAAGACACACAAGCTTATTAATTACATCAGAACACAAATAATTATTTGCAACATTAAACACAAAATGAATCACAAATTTTGATAGGAAAGCACATCTTTCTTTTTAACACACACCATTTCGAGCCAGTTCTGAAAAACTTCTACTTTTATTCGATCATTGCCATTCTCAATAATAAAAACTTAGGTAGGTGGGGAACCCAAAGTGTCCAGCCGATAAAGCATTAATTCTTCGGAATGCCACGGGCAACCAATGAGTCTAGATTAGACGATGATGTTTTAGTTCTTTTGAGTTTTTAATTCTTTTGGACTCTAACAACTTCTCCCTAAGCGAGTTCATTAGTAACCTGAGTTACTAATGAGTACTATATTAATTAACATGGTTCACAGCTATATGTAACTTTCCATTAAAAAATACCAAAATTAATAAACATACATGATACATATATACATGCATTTTAATATTCTTAATCAAAGTTAACTGAAAGGAGACTTTTACATAATTAAAAGATTATTAATTATAAGAATGAAAAAAATTTAAATACCGCAGTTGTGATACCCGCTTTATATATTTAAACAGTTTTTATAGAAAAACACATATAGAAAACATAATAGTAGTCTAACAGCTTTTTATATAAGATATTTTTAGATTGTAACTTTGCAAGGCTAAAGGCCAACGTACCAATTTTGCACACTGAGGAAAGCTACGAAAAAGGTAAGCGAGTGGATTGTGATCCGAAATAACCTGGATCACAGCACCAAATATCCACGTGTCGGACGGTAAACCAACGAGTCTGTGTGTCCGTAAGTTTTTTACTGAAGAATGCAATTGGCCTCTCTTGTCCATGATCGTGCATCTAGGCTAGGCATTCTTTGACACTGCTTCTGGTAACATCTGTGTACAGTTAAAATGGTCTGTCGATTGTAGATGTAAACATTGACGACATATTTACTATTTTTTTTCCCATTTTTGAACGCGGATTTACTTTGCAACGTTTTTCCTTATAAGATTAGTGATAGGTAGTAGCAATGGAAAAAAAATTGGGATGGAGAAAGTCTTCCTGATCCGTTCACGTGACCCCAAAATGTTACTTCATTCTTACCGAAGTTACATATTTCTAAATGAACAGTCAATCCAGAATCTCTGATACAGTGAAATATTTGTCCAAGATGATCACGGTGCTCTTCCCACGCTCGAGAAAATATATCATCATCGTCGATACTTGCAGTATTAGTTATGCTTTTGAAAGAGTTTATCCACAGATTTTTGAAATGTACTGCCAGATTTTATACGCCAAAGGGCATAACTCTCCATTGGTAATATTTTGAATGCGTAACAAAGGCTGTTAAGGGTTTCGATTCGTCCTCCATTGGAATTTGTCATTAGCCTTCCATTAGGTCCAATATTGTAAAAAAAAATGTCTGAAAAATTTCATAAAATAGATCTTTCGCAATTTTCATTGGATATGCATCTGTTATGGTAGGGAAGATGGGGGCACATGTGAACAGTTCGCATAAATATAGCTTTTTCTCATAACTGGATTAATTTCTTTAAACAAAAACTACTTAATTTAGTAAACAGAACTTTTCTTTACACATGGTATTTTTTTAAAAATCATCTGTATAGATCTTCTTAGATTTTTTAATAGTTTTATAAATTCAAAAATTTGTTCACATGTGCCCCAACAGCGGGGTAGTTGTGAATACACGTGGAGCACATGTTGAACACATGGAAAAAGTATCCTTTGGCATGCTTTTTATTCTGTTATTCATTTCTCATCGTAATCATTATTTATATTACCTGTTAAATTAAGCATAAGGAAAAAAACTATATATTTCACTAGTTTCTGGGTAATATGTTTAAGCAAAATATTATAAAATGAAAATAAGTAGATTTTGGGGCTGGAGACTTAGATGATTCATTAAGTATTGTTGCAATAACATAAAAAAATAAAGAAGCAATTTTAAAAAAGAAATTAAAACCTTTACATTTTGCTTAGTGGTTTTTGTTTGTGGGAAATTTTAAGGAGGGGCATTTTCATACTATTTATTGGAAATCTGCCGAAATACGAAAGATTCTCACTCCTGCATTTACCTTATTTACTTGTAAATTATAGATAAAGATGGATTTTTTAATGATTAAAAAAAATCTCGACTATAACCCTCTCCCCTAACTTCTTTTCGTTTTGAAAGAGGGAGGGGGGTGGGGGGTTACAATCGGGATTTTACGGTAGTTATCAGTTTAAAAATTTTACTTTCTTAAAATATTACTGATATCTCCATTCAAAGCATCATGTACGTAACTGTTTTAGAGATGGAAGTAAGCCATCATTGCAAATTTAGAACAAATATAATAGAAAAATTTTCAAAGTTGTTCAAGGTAATACTTTTGTATTAAAAAGGCATAAAAAATATTGTTGTAAACCATTTAGTAAAATAATACATAACACTTATTGCATTTTAGAAAACATTAAATTTTATTTAAAGTACAATTAAATGTAAACGTGCTTGTTGCTCTGTATGTATTTTCTGAAAGATGTGTTTGTGGAAGTTTCAATACAAAATCTGCTTCGTGTGAGGAAAATATCTTCTATTTCAGGAAAATTATAGATAATGGAACTGACATTACTTCTCATTAACTTAACTGAAAGGAACAGAATCACAGAATGATTATTGGGACACTTATGAGCTGTTTATATCTGCCCCAACTAGTCTGTTCACAAGTGCCCCACATTGCTGCTTCTGTTAAATTGATAAATCATTAACATTTCTCAATTTTAGAAGAAAAAGAACTGTATCAAAAGTATTTATTAGTATTCAGAGTATATGTTAAAACAATCAAATTGAAATAAATGAATAAACAAATAAAGTTATTCGCTTATCAACTTGGAACAAAGATTTTACTTTTGAGATCTAAAGACAGTGTTTTGGCTACAGAAGACAAAAAAAAAAAAAAAAATGTCAAAGAGCTTCAAAAAAATTTTACCATACGTCTACAGGTGCTATTATCTTTAGTAATTTTGTTCAATTAAAAAAAACTTATAATAACTATTGAAAAATTGAGATATTCACATCTGCCTAATGTTCACATGTGCCCCCATCTCCCCTAAAACTATTCATGTGTCAAAAATTTTATTTATATACAGATTTCTTGTACAATGTACAGTCAGCATCTAACTTCACAACAACAAATGTAGATCAAATGAGTTCAATTACTGTTGCTGATTGCTGCTCGGTCCAAGTTTTCAGCAATTTGTGAGATAAAGAAGGCTGCAAGATTAAAACTTGGTTACCAGTATCAAAAGTTTTTTCCCCAAGAACGAGGATAGTAATGAGAAGTACAGTCAGCTTTTTTTTGTCGGTATTTTCGGATGCAATTTTTTGCGCATTTTCTAGTTTTTCGAATAATCAATTTATGTACTGCTCTATAGAAGGAAAGGCTGTTAGGGGTATTTTCCTCTAGACTGTCCAAAATTCTTTTAGCAATTTAAACGGTCCGAGAGAAATAGGGCCATAATATAACTGGAAGGATGACATGACTGTGGTACTAAGTGGTACTTCTCTATAAGCAAAAAATAAATAGGGTAAATACAAATCCCACTCACGATGTCTTGGATGATTTTATTTAACATGTCCTTTTAAGTACTAGTTCAGCATTTATTTTATACAAGGTGGAAATTGTAAAAGTTATTCAGTCATTTAATTTACAAACGGGTATAACTACAATTGTGAAATTGGTTTGCTCTCATAGATAAATGAGTATGCGCTACATAAAGAGAAAACTCGTAGCTCCCCAACAGTGTAAGCACAACTTAGTGAACCTATTTCGAAACTACTAGAGATCCGGGATATAAAGTCATAGAAACAGGTGTTCAGCAACGTCAGTTTAAGATAATGATACTGCATATGTATGAATAACTTGAACCGAAAGCGAAAAGTGAGAATGTCAGATGGTATTATCCATGTCATTACTTCGGCAAGAATGTACAATTTTCAGCGGACTGTGACCAGTTTGAGAATAGAAAATGAAGTTCTGTTTCTTTTGTACGTTCTCAAAACCAAACAGACTACTTTCTGACCCATCGTTAGTCTCAGTTACTTTGCAAACTTATGAAATTGGCAGATGCCCATATTAAAAATCAATATATTCTAATATTTTTTCCCCATTTTTCGATAGATGTAGAGGATGTGTCAAAATATGATGTCAAAGTTTGCCTTTTGAACGGAATTTCTGAATGTGACATCGCGGGAAAGGAGAAGAAAACTGTTGCCATTAGGCAACTATCCCTTATAAGTCAAGGTGTAATTAATTCACTTGTCGAAAAACGGGAAAATCGAAGAACTACGTGATTGTAAATCGCTTCACTAATCATGCCGGCAAGCATTATGCTTTTAAGTTTAAAAAGGTGTTCTTAAAATTTTCGCGTTGTTAACAACATGGAGAAAGCATTTTTTTGAAAACACAGCTAGTCATGTTCTTTAACACTAGAGTCACTGGCTATTTTATTCAAGTTTTGTGAAAAGGGTTTCACACTACAATTTTTATTTAAAACTATTTAACTTATTTATTTAGCCTATTTTTGTGCTAACAACTTTTAATATGTCTTATGAAGAAATGTCTGTTTCGAATCTACTACAGTAAACTCTGTTTAAGGCGTAATCGATCGCGAGCAAGAAAATTTTCCGCAGTAGACAATATTCCGCCTTAGACAAATTTTACGCTACGCCTATGGATTCGTAGGGACTTGAAAATCTTTCCGAGTTAGACAGATTTCCGTCTTACAGAGTTCGCCTTACAGAGATTTTACTGTATTATCAATTTCACAGGGGTCAAAATGACCCCTAATGGCTGTTCTAGTGTTAATTGCAAGTTTAGGACCTCATTGCCTCGTTATGTTTCTGTCTAATGGAATAACCACAGGGCTATAGACGGAAATAGGATAAATACAAATTAGCTTTTAAATTTCGTTTTGGTGTATCCATGCACACACAATGTTATTTCTTACTAATTTGAAGATAGCGAACAACTTTCTAGTTCAATTTTTTTCCTCATAGCGTCTGCTGTTTTTTGGTAGAATAGTTAATTTTGAAATTTCGCGGCTATAGACGCAAGTACTATAGACTAAGTACATTGTGTAGTAGTAGATACACTTTTTCCGATAGATACTGCTTTTAAAACTGTAGCTAAATTTGTTTCAGAATTAAATGGCTGCTTCACTTATATCTTTTTCACCATGTATGGAAACCGTTCTATTCGTATATGATTGGTAAAAGTAAATTATAGCCATTTACCAGATACAAAAAAGAAAAGACAGAAAGACAATAAATAAAAACATGCATTAAATCGAATCTATCTAATGAAAAGAAAGAAAGAACGCCCCCATAATGTTCTTCAAACTCGATTGTCTACAGTCTTATACGGAAAAGAAAAATACATTTTATTTACAATGAAAGGCTCAAAGGTTTCACCTTTTGGCAAAATAAAATTCGATTTTGCTGAATGTACTTTTTATAAATGTAAGTTTTATTTCCCATTTACTGCTCTTGAAATTCTGTATTGTTTCAGATATATGTTATTTATGTAAACATAAAATAACGTAGTTTTTATATATAGTCAGCTGTGAACGATATCTGGATAAAGGAATATGAATTTTTTCGAAAGATTTGTCATATCAGATTTTATTACTAGAAGACATGACGGTTCATCCTCTCAAGGCGGTTCTCAAAAAGATATTTTTTCCCCGCTCAACAACGCGAAACATTTTGACACATTTTCTGACTCATTTTTAAACTTGAAAGTATGATACTTGCATGCATGATTAGTGAATTGATTTGTAAGCAAACAGTTTTCCTTAATTTTCAGATAAATGAATTAAATCTTGAGTTATAAGCGTTTATCGTCTCACGACATCAGTTACAGTGAGCAAAAAAAGTATTTGCACGCAGACGATTTTTCGCATAAGTAACCATAGAAAGCAAATTTGATACTATTCTCTTAATTATTCATTTATTTAAATAAGAAGAAAATAAAAATAACTACCCATTTTCCTTAAACAGTAATATTACACATTTTAAAAAATAAATTAATATTTTCTCATACCTAAAAAGTATTTGCACAAGAAGCATTGACTGTTAAAAAAGGCATTAAATGTGAACATTATGCAAATGCTTAGCATATCAGTCCCACAGTACATTAGCCCCGCACTTTAAAGTCACGTAATTTATTAACTGGAGCAGGGATTCTGGGGAGTTTTTGTTCTAATGGAGCCGAAAACGTGTGAACTCTCTGTTGCTACCCGTGAGAAGATTATATTTCTTCACAATTCTGGATTAAGTTACCGAGGAATAGGTCAAAAATTAAATCTAAACTTTTCTAGTGTTCGTTATGTAATTAAGAAGAAAAAAGAAACTGGTTCGACAATAAATAAGCCGCGAACTGGGCATCCAAGAAAGCTAAATAACAGGCGAAGGAGAGCCATCATAAAAGAATTTTCAAAAAACCGTTTTCTAAGTGCTCGAGAATTTGCTGTTGATGTCGCTTCAACGTCGGGAACAATATTTACACAACAATCAGTTAGAAATATTCTTCATGATGCAAATATTCGAGGAAGAGCCCCTCGAAAAAACCATTTATTAGTGAAACAAATAGGGTGAAAAGACTTGAATTTGCAAAAGCTTATGTCAGCAAACCACTAGAGTTTTGGAAAACTGTTATTTTTTCCGATGAAAGCAAGTTCAATATTTTTGGCTCAGATGGTAAGAAAACTGTATGGCGAAAGCCAAATACTTCTCTTCAAATTAAAAACTTGAAACCAACTGTAAAACATGGCGGTGGTCATGTAATGATTTGGGGATGTCTTTTAAAGGAGTTGGCGAAATGATCTTTATTGAAGGCAATATGAATGCTAAACAATATATTAATATATTGCGAGATCATTTATCTAATAGTGCTCTGAAATTAGGAATTCCCAATTCATATTATTTCAAACAGGATAACGATCCGAAACAAATTGCATATATTACGAGGTTATGGTTGCTTTATAATGTAAAAAATCAATTGAAAACGCCACCACAATCACCAGACCTCAATCCGATTGAAAATTTATGGCATATTTTGGATGTGAAAATAAGGAAAAAGAAAATTTCTAACAAATCAGAACTTAAGCAAGCTCTTAGGGAAGAATGGCTACAAATCAGCAGTGAAACATGTCACAAATTAATATAATCAATGCCCAGACGATTACAAGCTGTAATTGAAGCAAAGGGCATGCATGCTAAATATTAGCACTGTTTTTAACTTATAAATAATTCCTCTAGTTCTATTTTTATTGCTAGTGTGCAAATATTTTTTTGGCAGTACAAATGCTACTTTTTTATGTTTTCATATTTTAAATATAATTATTAAGTCAGATATTAAATACGTTTATTTGTTTTATAAAAGTGCTGGTATTTTTAATTCTTAGTTGTTTTTTATTTATTTATACATATGCTACAACAAATTTACCTGGTGTGCAAATACTTTTTTTGCTCACTGTATTTCTTTCCCTGCTTTTACGAAAAACAGAAAAAAAAGTTCAGCTATATAGTTTCTGAATAAGTACACCTGTCAATTTGATGCATTTGAAAACAATAATGAATAAAAAAAATTGTCAAAAAGTCGTCAGTTTGGGATTGAAATCAACCTTAACAATATGCTTTGGTTTAAGCATGACCGATCACAATAGCTGTGTGTATGTATTTCAGTGCGTTAATATGTGCATGCAGTGATGAGTGATGAACTCAGGGGGTAGGTCGGGAAGGGGTTTCCCTCCCGGAGCATCAAAATGTTCTTATCAGAAATTTTAGATTTTGTGTTTTGTAACAATAGTCTAAAAGCGTACTACGCACGCCCCCCCCCCCCCCCCCACGTAGCTGAAAAAGTTTCTCTAGAGAAATTACCAGGAGACATGACGATTGATCCTCTCAAGTCGGTTATAAAAATAATATCCCACCCCCCCACCCCCCGCCCGTTCAACAACGCGAAACTTTTTGACACATTTTCTGACTCAGTTTTAAACTTAAAAGTATGATACTTGTACGCATGATTAGTAAACTGATTTGCAATAGAACACTTTTTTTTTTAAATTTTCCGACGAATGAATTAAATCTTGAATTACAAGCGTTTAATCGTCTCGGAACATCAGTAATTTCCTTAACTGCTTTTACAGAAAAATGAAAAAAATAGTTCTACTATATAGTTCCTGAATAAGTGCACCTGCCAATTTGATGTATTTGAAAACAATAATGAATAAAAGAAAAATTGTCAAAAATTAGTCAGTTTGGGATTGAAATCAACCTTAATAATATGCTTTGGTTTAAACATGTTTGATCACAATAGTTATGTGTATGTATTTCAGTGCGTTAATATGTGCATGCAGTGATGAGTGATGAGTGATGTACTTAAGGGTGGTCTTTACCTCCTGGAGCATCAAAATGTCTTTCCCAGAAATTTGAGATTTTGTGTTTGGTAGCAATATTCTAAAACCGTACTGTCCACACCCCGGTCAGATCTCCATGTCGAAGGATGTGGAGGTCGGTGCGCCCATATAGAGCACAGACCAGCACTGTCCCACGTCCAAATCTGACACTGCTTTGCACGAACACAGGGTTGTTTCTTGTGCCACGTTCCCTAAATGTAACGATGTAAATACGTTTATTATCAGCATGAACAGAAAAACCGGACTCGTCAGAGAAAAGAATATTGCGCCATTCATTTCTTCTCCAGTTCACATGCTCCGTTGCAAACCCCCTGCGGGCGCCACGTAACGCATACAATTGGTCTGCGAACATACAGACCTACAATGGGTAGCCAGTTTAGGACAGTTTGAGCCGAAACTGTGGTGCCAGTAGCCGAGCGAAGGTGTTGTAGAAGAAAGATTTGCATTCATATTTCGGTGTTTCCGAACCGTTAATATATCGATTTTCATTGGGCGTAGTTGCACATCTACGACCTTGCTCTGATCTTTGGCCTGCATTTCCAATCTCCAAAAACAGTTCCAGATCATGGAAATTATACTTTGTGAAACTTCAGTGACTTCTGCTACTTCGGCTTGTGTTTGGTTACCTCTAACCCACCAATAACGCTCCAAGCTTCTGTTTCGGTTAAGTGATTTCGTTGATATACCGCATTCATCGAAACAAACCACTTACTGAATGTCGATCATTGTTTTCAGCTTTATCCTTCAGTAAGTTGCAAGCCGAATTTTATTCGCTGCCGCTAAACTGTCATTTTTGACGTCAAACTCAAAATTTGCATACTCCGAAGTTTGAAAATGATAAAAAGTTGGTTTTGTAACCCTCTTCTTCCATTTTCTGTAAATTGTTTTCGCTTATACAGTCATTTTATATAAGACTTACAATATCCTTTAATTGTTTTGAGCAGTGTATTTTAAAATCTCTAACTTAGAATTTCATATTCGACTTTTCATATTAAGCGAAGTTTAAATTGTTTTCAACTACAAAACTAGAAAATAATGTATAGTTTGTTAAGGTATCTGTATCTTCAAAACGTAAATTTCGATCAAAATTCAATTTTCAATTTTTTAAATTATCATAAAATCTCAATATTTTTCTCCATAATTAAACTGATTGTATTCAAAGTATACTGTAGAGCGATCAAATAAAGAGAGAATGACGCCAAATTTTGTGGGAAGATTAACCCTTTCAGAGGCAAAGCACTTCCATTTCTAAAATGTTGAAATGAATGAATGACATTGGAATTTATGAGCAAATTTATTTACAAACAAGAAAAAGCCAAATTTCACATACGCAATAAATGAAAAATTTTATACTACAAAATTCTGATACCATTGTGGCATTTGGAAATTAAAATTAATTGGTTTCATAAACATACCACAAATCTTGAAAGGGTTAAAGGATGCCTCTTTTTTTCTTAGTTGTCAAAGTATTTCTAAAATATATGCTTCATTTTATTGAAATGTTAAAATCTTACTCATATCTCATCAGCTTTTTAACACATTGAATAATAAATTGAGTATGTGTTTTAGAAATATTTTGACAACAAAGAAAAAAAGAGATATCCTCTAAGAAGAGTACATAGAAAACAATAAGTTAAAAATATTAATTTCCTGGGTGAGATATTTTAAACATACGAATGTATTTTTTGTTCATAGGTTAACATTAGCAAGGGGAAGTAGAAAGTGTACTGACCAACAGCCTCAATCTAGACACTCCATTCGGCAGGTATGGACCTGGTCAGCGGTAAAGAAAGGAGAAAATAATATTTGAAGTATTCAAATACATTCCTTATACTGATGCTTTTCTTAACTATAATTTTATGAATCTTTAAGCAGATATGAAAAATACTCACACACGCTTAAAGGGTTAAAAACTGCAGTGATTTTAATAACACGTAATAGTAAATATCAAATAACCACAATATAACACCATTAAGAATCAATTGACTTGTACGTATCACTGTACAATTAAAGGACTGCAACTGTCCACTATTTTAAAAATTTTTTTTACCGCTATTTCCAAACAAAAATAATCTACCTCGAGTAGAAATCTACCACAATGGTTATTTTTTTAATTACTGGTGTAGAAAATAATAAAAATAATAATTGCCAATGTCAGCTCTGTATTATCATAAATTCGTACATATTCTGGTCACCAAATAAACCGAGGTGTTGGTGAAAGCTGAACACGCTTGACCTTTAAACACTAGAGTTACCGGGGCTAACAAGTTTAAACGTATTCGGAAACTATTTATAAGACGAATTATAAAATATTTTTAGAACATATTTGGAAAATATGTCACATAAAACTAATTGCATAACATTATTTATTTTACAATAAAAGCTATTCGAATTTAGATTTATTTCTGCAAGAACATAAAAAAAAAGACATATATAATTGTTTCTACAAAATATTGTATGTATTCAAAATAAACAAGGCGCTCTCTAGAGACAATACAGCTATATTCTAGAAAGATTTGTTTTGTAGAATACATGTTGAACAGAATAAATCTGCTCTTTAAAGTCTTACAAAAAGAGAAATTTTTCTTAAAATACTAGAGTGCTTAAAAAATTTCTCTTCAGAGAAAAATATTTTTTAGTTTTCATTTCAAACCTCACACTGTTTTAAGCCTTTCAGGAGCAGAAAACTTCTGTTCGTAAAATGATTAAATGATTGACTGATACCAGAATTTACAAAAGGATTTCTTAGAAAAAAAAACTGTTTTCTAAACTTTCATTATAAAAGCGAAATTTTATTAAAATATTCTTGGTGTCGTCTGTTTGTTTGGAATCAAAATTTAGGTGGTCACGCTGTGTGACCACAGCCCTTGAAAGGGTTAAACAAGACAGGGAATGAAGGATTCCGCAAAAAAAACTAGTTCCAAAAGTCACCGCTATGGGACTATAAGTCGCTGTGTAATAGAAAAGAGAGTTTTAAAAAATGCAGAATCAATACTGAAATAAAATTACCCTTTATTTACTGTATTTAGCGATTTAATTCAAGCTCAATATAGCAACACTTTAAAAAAAGCTAAAATTCTATATTAACACTGATAAAGATTCTTTATCTGCTATTTCACTTACTATGTCCCAAAGAAAGCAGCAGCAGCAGCAGAAGTTCTTTATTCAAATTTCACGTTACATCCTTTGGAACAGTGCCATCTTGTTGGGCTTTTAAAGGCAATGAGTTAATTTTAGAAACCATTTGATTGAAAGTTATGTGCAATAATGTCTCTTTCTTTAGTCGAGCGACCGTTACCCGTCAAATTCTTTTACCTCATTCAGTGCAACGCGCCCGCCGCTCTTCGTGCTTTTAGAAAACACACAAAAAAAATGCGTAATGGTAACGGTCTTTGTCAGTTAATGGTTTAAAAGCAATGGTTGCGAAGTTTGAGAAAGCAGATTCTCTGAAGGTTCAGTCAAGCATAGGACGAAAACTCGTACCACAGGATACAATAGAAGAAGTTGCAACGGCGATTGTCGACACAGGACAAGACAATATTGCTGCCACTTTCAGCCCTCGTGGAGTAGCTCGGAATCTGAATACTTCACAAAAGGTAACTGTTTGGTGCAGTTTCACATCCGTAATGATCATAGATCCATTCTTCTATGAGAACATTACCTCGATAGGACCGGTAACCTGTTCTGTTACTGGAGAGAAATATCGCCAAATTTTGAACAACTTTGTCATTCCGGCACTTCAGTAAAGACAATGCCTGGAAAAAATATTTTCATCCAAGATGGAACATCTCCACACATATCTTTGCGGGTACAGTAGCTGCTACGACAGAAATTCACAACAGAAAGAGTCATTAGCCGCTGCTTTCCAATTTCATGGCCCCCTCGGTCCCCTGATCTTATCCCATAAGACTTCTGGCTATGGGGTTACCTGAAGTCCAATGCCTATCACGGAGTTGTCCAGACCTGGTTATGTTGATGGATAATATAACCCAGAGTATACGGGATATTTCTGCAGATATCTTTCTTTCTGATGTTGTGCGTGCTGTGCACAGAATGCAATATGTGGTCCACAAAAATGGCGCGCGGCCACATTGAACCTGATTTGAATGTGCTAAATAAAAGGTAATTTTATTTCAGTATTGATTTTGTATTTTTTAAAACTCTCTTTCCTATTACACAGCGCCACATATCGCCCTAACGGTGACTTTTTGAACTATTTTTTCTTCGTGGAATCCTTCGTCCCCTGTCTTGTTTAATCTTCTCACAAAATTTGGCGCCATTCTCTCAATTAGATCCCGCTACAGAACACTCTGAGTACTGGCAGTTTAATTATGGCCAACTTGTATATTAAAAGGCAGTAGAGTAAATAAATAAACTTAAAATTACACTACGTGCAAATTACTTAAAGGATGAAAAAATATTTAAAAAGGTGTTAAATTACTTTAATATCCTTAGTACTTTCAACTATACACCTAGCCTTCTTCAGAGAATACAAAAACACAGGCAGTAGAGTAGTTTCAAGCTGATTTATTGAAAAGTTTATGAGTTACACAGTTTTAATTTACAAATTATTTTACAAAAAGTGAAAATATACAAATATTAAAAAAAATTGTTCTGAAGGCACATAGATATCTTAACTTTTAAAAACCTCGAAACCTAAACGATTTACAGAAGGAAATCATCATTAGTTTGAAAATTAAGTCACATCAATAAGCTTGGAGATTTGTTTTTGAAAAAAAAAATGTGTTGTTAAGTTTCAGGAGGAACAGATATCGTATAAGCCATCAAAAGATTAAAAAAAAAACACTATTTAAAAGCTGGATTTAAAAGTAATTATGAATTCTTTCACTTTTATAAGTAATATAACAGGAATTTTTAAATGTCTCTAAATTAAATAATTTTCTTTAATTTATAATTTTGGTATTGCAAAAGCGAAAATGTTATACGGAAAATGACAAAAGATTATTTTGAAATGGACTAAAAGGTTATTTTGAAAACGCATCAGAAAGAACGTCCATTAAAGACGAGTTTATTGAGTTTTAGCATTTTAAACATAATGATATATCAAAATATTCAGAGTGAGAAAAATGAGTTTAAAGAGTACTCTGAATGATTTAAAGTAAAAATGGATGGAGTAAAAAGCATTTTTCATATATTTAAAATTATCCGACCTTTACGAAGTTTCGTCAGAATATATCCCCAGGAGAATAATTTGTTTAAGTATTCACGGGCTTCGCAACCTCGATCACCTCAGCGATCTTTCTTTTTTTCTTTATCCCTTCCCTTCTCTTGTCTATTCTTTCCTCTTTGTTTCACTCTCGTTGTGGTTTCCTTTTTGAAAATGAGGGCAGTTCTGCATAAGTCGATATCATCCTGCTTATATCGACTTGTGGAGAATCGTAAACCAACCACTTGTTTTCCGTGTGTTGAGTCCCTGGAAAAGGGATCCTGGTAGTTGAGGGAAACCAATACATTGCTTTGGTTTCTGCTTCAGGTGGGCGGGAGCTGAATATTGGTCCCGCATGCATCAATCGGCTGGTAAGCTGACTTGTCACTGGCCAGGTTTCAAGTGAGCGGGTACTTATTTGCAATCTCGTTAATGGTGGAGACTGACATTGAAGTGTCATGTGAACGTATAGGCACTGATTAGCACTGTTGCATGAATGTCCATCCCCTTGTTGGCCTCGATAGTGGGTGGTGCGACGGGTGTCTGAATTACATTTATTTATACTATGGATGGAAGTACTTCACTTTCTTTTTTTCTTTCCCATGTGAAGAGTAAAAAACTGTACAGCACAACTCCTTTACTCGATTCTTTGTCATCCAGCGCACTGTTAGTTATTCTCATAGTTCTTTTAAGAGAACTTCATCGTTTCTTATTGCAAATACATTTCATTCTGTTTTTAGAAACAATTTCTCACTTAAAAAAAATATAGTCTGGAGACTTAACTGTTGATATTTCTTCTGCCAATCAATCACATCTTTTCGCAAATTGCGATACAATAGGTTATTTTTCTGTTTTTGTTTAGACACATCAAGCTCTAAATACTTGCCGTGGTGCAATAGCCGAACCAGAACTTTTATTTTTTACATAGGAAAAACCCCAACAAATTTTAAAAGATCAAAATGTTTTATAGATGCACGCCGTATTACTATTTGTCGGAACGTGCAAGCGCTTCTCACGAAGTGCATTATTGTGACTTTTAATAGCCCTATTTTACCATCGAGAATTAAAGCAGCCTACATAAGTTGTCCTGACCGGCTTTATACGCCCAAGCCTCTCCGTTATTTAAAATGTCAACTTTATGGCCATACTAGTAATACTTATAGTGGTTCCGTTGCCTATCCACGTTGTGCAGAAGTCAGCCACAACGGTAAATCCTACGAAAACTCTAAACACTGCACAAACTGTAAGGGTGATAATGCAGCATACTCCCGTTCTTGTTCAAACTAGATCAGTGAAAAAGAAATGATTGGTGTAAAATTAATCAAAAACTTTCTTACCCCGAAGTTCGCAAACTTGCTGAATTCAGGACCCTTCTGTCGGGGTATCTAACTCCAGTTTAATCAAGCAATAATTAAACCCGTAAGGCACATAAGCACACAGACTGAATCTTCTTTTCCCCCAAATAATTCACCTATGACACTATCATCCAGTACTTCAAAGAAAAAAAGATCCATGATGTTTATTGTATTGCTAGTGGAAAACTTACGCCAAAATGAAAACTTTGAACACAATCATCAGAACTTGTTAAAATAAAATATCTTCATAGTCGGTCACAAAATCTTTAGTTGAGTCCGAAAGTCAACCGAACATGAGACTAGAGAAACCTGTGTTCCATCTACAAGCACATTGCAGAAACCTTATGTTTTCCAACTCAGAAAGTAAAGCAAAAATCTTGTGCATAGAGAGTCAGAAAGAAAAGCGCAACTCAAGCTTCTTCACAGTGGAAAATTGTGAAGAGAAAAAACAAGAAATCATGCTTTAGCCCATCAGTTGCTGACATGGAATCCATGCACACTAAGAAAATACTGTTTCTGCAGAATTTTTAAACTTATTTTCATGCAGTATTAGTAAAACGTTTTAACTTTTGTTTTTTGAACAATCATTAATTTACAACTTTTACAGATTTTAATTGTAATGATTTTCTTTGCGACTTTTAACTACAGTATTTTGACTTTATTAAATTGTTTTAATTATACACATCATATCATTACTGTTTTCATTAAAATGAGTTGTTTTTCTCATCTTATTGTTATGAGCATGTTTTAATTTAACTTTTAAAACTATTATTCTGTGTTTTTATTTTAACTTTGTCTTGGCCCGTATGTCTCTAAAGAGACTTTGTGTCTTTAAACCTCAACTGTAAAACTGTAAGTAACCAGCTTCGTCAGAATATACTAAGAATGTCTAAATGTGTTTTCAGCATTTTTCAGCAAATGAAGGGTAGCGAATTCTCATATGTGAGTGTCCGTTTTACTGAGCGGACGAACAATGTGTTTCAGTGGCCGTAGAAATAGAAAATTTCCCGTAAAACAATATTTTAATTTAGACATTTAGAGGGTTGACGGCAAAATATTTTAAAGGATCTCTATGCCCCGTCACGTAAGAAAGGCGATATGACACTGAGTTAAGTTAAGACAACAAGCAGAAAGCAGGAATTCTGCTTTTTTCAGAATTTAGTGTCCCTTCCCCTGATGAAAAAATATAAATATAGATAGTACAAACCATTTTAAGTTTTAAGACTTAAAATAAACACTTTTTTTTAAAAAAAGAACGTAATTTGTATCCGCTGAAGAATTCCATATTTTCGATCCAGTCTTAAACAACATCTAAGGAAAAGTATGCATATGATGTCACTATCGCGGAATAACACACAAACCCAGCAAACAGCGATATAGTCATTCATGAAACTAGACAAAAAAATCCGTTATCTAATGATTCACATACCTTCATTTGTTGGGAACATTAATATGCATACTGAAAATTAAGAATAGTTTCTAATAGCTCCATGCTTTATCAGAAATCCTTCATTTATATTTTTTCAAAATTTGGAAAAATGTTATTACATACGGCAGAATGAAATTGCATTTTTTCATCTTTTTGATAGGAATTAAGTAAATACGGAGAAGATAAGTCACACAAATATTTTTTAAAGTACATTTTTATAGCACAAGATATTCTTGGCATAGCACGTATTTTAATAATTTTTTTTCAGTTGTTATAATAAGATATAGTAATCTACTATTTACTCTTTGCTTACTACAGAAATGGAGTACTTCAGTTACTACCATTACAGAAATGGCATTAAAAACTACTAAAAAATTAATATCTCAAAAATAAATTGAGATGCAGTTTTCCAACAAATTGCATTTAAAAGTACTTTTTTCCTTGTAAAATTTGAAAACGAGCGATGTTTAGAAGTTAAAATTTTTTTTGTAGATTATCAGTATTTAACCGCACAATGCTACTCCTACTTCGTTTTACGGGCGGCTTTTGGCTATGAGTAACGTTGTTTTTTAATGACGACACTTGAACTAATGTCTGAAAGGAATAGTATATAGAGGGCTAACAAATTTATTTAAAAAAAATAACTAATAAGGACTGCAATGGGGCAGGAGAAATATTAATACGTTAATTAATTCAGCCTCAATACACTCTTAACCCTTTCCGGCGCAGTGTGCCTGGATCGGGATACCTAATTTTAATTCCAAACTTACGAACGGCACCAAGAATATTTTAGTAAAATTTGGCTTTTACAATGAATAGTTAAAGTAACATGTTTTTAATTTCCAAAAAAGTTGTTTTAAAATTCCGGTGTCAGCCAAGCATTTCATCATTTTACAACAAAAATTGCCCGTGCCGGAAAGGGTTAAAATAACTAAGTACAAATTTTGTTGATAGATATTACGAAATGTTATCTCCAAATGAAGACGATGAAATCAATCAATCAATACTCATAAATCCCTTTTCATATATCAACATAATTCATAAAAAGCAATTAAGAAAGAACTCATGACTCGTAAACAAGGAAGTTTACTCTTGTTTGTGAAACATTTAATATAAACAATTTATCATATGTCAAGGTTTTTAATAATATATTTTAAACATTCAATAAACTTAACTATATTTTATTGACTATAACGTAAATAAAGTAATAAATCAAGATTAATTGAACTAATTTCAATAATAATAATAATAATAAAGTATAATGTATGTTTTTCTTATACTTCACTTGTATTCCAGACTCTCAATACAAGAGATGCAGCAATAATATGCTGCAATGTGGGATCCCATTTTCCAAATCCCTACAGCGCCAGTTTACAAAAGTGCCGCCAGGAATCGATATCACAACTCTGCAGTAAAGCCACTCTAGTGATGCTGACAGCGCAGCGCATGCGCGCAATAAATGACTGTCGGCGACAGACACGCTACGAAAGAAATAAACTGAAGTGACGGGAAGAAGTTGAGAATTCAAGTGTTGGTGCTGGAAGGAGGAAGTGGACGCAAAAATGAAGTAAAAAAGACGTAGATGTGCGAACTACGATAAATTTAAAATTAAGATGTAATAATGTTTGTGTGAGTGCTGTCTCCATGTATATTTTGTAAATAAGTTTCAATATAACTAGTATTTTAAGAAAAATCGTCTTTATTTCTGGTAGTAAAGTGCATTTTATTCAATAATCAAAGGGATATTCCATATAGATATACTTTTTCTTGCAACATGATTGCCCACTGATGGATTCCAGATAAAGTTGGATATCTTGCATAAATTAAAAGGTAAGCAAATTTTAACTTACCCATACTTTATTTTTGAGAAATAAATAAAAATAAACATTGAGGATTTACGAACTTACGCAAAAACATTTTGTTGGACATTTTGAAATATTTTCAACAAATTTACTAATAATGTCTGCTCACAATTATATCCAAAGCCAACCGCTATGTCGAATGCTACCACCTTTGAAAATACTACAATCAATAGCACTTTCATAACATAATAAATGTCACTAACTGAATGGAATACCTTGGATATCATAAATGCTTTTTATTCAAATACGTGGGAGAACACCTTACCAAGGGCACATTGCTTGGCTGAGGTAAACTAGCTCGTTGCCACTTAGGCCACATCAATCTTTTAAACAAAATGGCACGATGTCTGCACTTCAGAGACTGAAAAGCTGCCGAAAAAAACCGTTAGGACGAGATTCGGCTAATTTGTCCATTCGAACTTTCAAACTCGAATTTATTCTTTGCTAAACGAACATAATAAGCTAATTTGCATATAACCGTACAAAAATAACTGCGAAATCGAGATTCAGGGAGGTACAATCATCCTTGTGTAAATCAGAGGAACGATGGATAGCGTCGCCTTCATGCAGCAGGCGTCAGAGGAAAAGCTTATAATCTAGACTCCCTTTACGAGTTGTCACACGAGTTATAAGTTAGACACTGCCATAACGGTATTTAGTAATTGAAATTTGATCTAGGTATTTTCTATCATAGTCGTACTTGCAGTGTATTTAAAGGAGTGAGATTGTAAAATTTTGAGAAATTATATAGAATTAGCAGCAAAATAGCAGTATAAAATTTAGTGTAAACGCTCATGTTGTCTAACGTCTATCCCGAAGGTTCAATCAAAGGTACTCATAGTTACAAAGCAAATAGATATCTAGAACGGGAACTAGTGCCTACAATTTAGTTAGTCTTCTATAATAAAAATTTAATATTTGCAGTAAATATAAAAAGAGGTAAATTTAAAACACATGATTTTTAACTATTTATTGTTTCTGAAATAAATCCTGAATAGAGAAGCACAACTGAAAATAAGGCTTGATAAACTTATGAAAAAACTTAATTAATTCCGCTAATCTTATAAAATTTCACGAATTTTAAACAAGTAGATTACACATTGAGAAGTTAAATAGTAAGCAATTTCAAATTCAGAATAGACGAGAAATCATCAAGATTGAAATTAAATTATTGTACAAAAACTTTAATATGAGTTCCTTAAATTGATACTTTTTTAAGCTCAAGTCTAAATGATTCAAAGTGGTACTTAATAACGTTATCTAATATAATTGTTACTCTCAAATTAATTAAAGATAACATTGCTGGCAAAATCCAGACATTTAGTTGAAAAGCAGGTTAGTGAGTGTCTTATTAATGCACAAATCACCATGTACAAACTAGCAAAGGTGTTGGATGCACTTTTTCGCCGAACTTACTTTAAAAATATCCCATAGAGACTTTTGATTTCAAAAGATTTGATGATCGTAAATGCCTGGTTAGATAATGGATAACCTACGGTCATTTACCTAAAATATATTATCCAGAACAAGAAAGACAATTTTAGAAGGTTATTTAACTTAATAAATCGAAAGAAAACAACCCCTTTTAAGACAAACCAACCCTATAAGATAAATTTGCTTATACTTTTAGACAATTGGTTTAATAACATTATCAAGCATTTAAGTAAACTTTAGATAATAAAAATAAATAATTACCAATACTTTTAATGAATGACAAGTAAGGAATATAATATTAATGAATCATTTATTTACACAACATGTCAGCTTAGTAAATTAAAAAAATAACACATTCTTTTACCAAAAACAAGTTACTCATTACAAAAACTAATTTTGAAAGCTGTCTCCAACTAATGTAGAACCATTACTAAATTCCTATTGATAGCTAAGTTTGGTCCTTTACATAATGGTTTTAACCATTATAAAGAACATATATTAATAATACACATGGAGGAATAGCTGGGTGTAATTTATATATAATTTGTGCATGACAAGTTCTCCCGGGAATCCGACATTAACCACAAAAACAGGTGGTATATTTAGGTACACTTATACAAGAGGAAACATAAATAAATATTCGTATCTTTTGCCCTCACGGGGGGTCACAGGATCCTCTTATAGCAGAAATCTCGAAGGGGGTAAACATCCAACAGGATTAAAAAGTTCACTAACATGGGTTATGGTAAGTAAAATGGCTTCGTACAGGTTATTAATACAACCCAGGTCTGAGCCAAAAGAAAGTAACTAAATCATTTAAAAAACACTAACTTCGCGACATTCATCGTCATAAAAAAAAAAAAAACTACACTGGCTGAGACGCGGACGTTACTCCTAAAACTAGTATGTTGTGGCCACCACAAAACTTACCTCTATATAAATCACGTCAATTAAATCATTTAAATATTACAAGAAATTACAACAATTTAGCACCATATCATATCAAAGTATATCTGAATTTGAAGTTTGATGAAAATTCGTGTATTAGTTCTTGAGATAGAGCTATAGATGAAATTCTGCAAAATGTAGCATAGTAACGCCACCTGTTGAGCGATTTGCACCAAAACATAAACAGCGTTAATTGATATCAAGGTATACCTGAATCTGAAGTTTGATGAAAATTCGTGCATTAGTTATTAAGATAGAGCTATAGCGGAAATTTTGAAAAATGCAGCATAGCAGCGCTCTTGAGCGATTTGCACCAAAACGTAAACAGAACTAATTCATATCAAGGTATACATGAATCTAAAGTTTGTTAAAATTTTGTATATTAGTTCTTGCGATAGAGCTATAGTGGAAATTTTGAAAAATGCAGCATAGCAGCGCCACCTGTTGAACGATTTACACCAAAATGTATAAAACTTCAATTCATGTCAAGGACTAACTGAACTTGAAGTTTAATGAAAATCCGTGCATTAGTTCTGGAGATGTGTGAAATTTATTAGAATAATTGTGAAATTTACGTTAAAATCTTGTTACATTAAAGAAATAATACATTTAAAAAATATTGATACATTTAATATTTAGTGTGCCTCCTCTTGTTTTTTATTAAAGATTCGATATGCCTTGGCATATTTTGTATGAGTTTTTGACAATTAATTTGTATTTCGTTGTCAAGATGCCAAATTTGGAGGATTTGTTTTATCAGAACATTCTTGTTTGGGATGTTGCATTTCTTTAATTAAATTAAAGAAAACACTTCCATGGCCTGGAACCAGTCCAGATATGAACCCCATAGAGAACCCTTGGACCATTGTAAAGAAAAAATTAAAGAAATGCAACATCACAAACAACACTGGTGTGATAGAAAGACTCATCCAAATTTGGCATCATGACAAAAAATACAAATTAATTGCCAAAAACTCATATAAAATATGGCAAGACAAGTATGCCATCATTTCTTTAATAAAAAACAAGGGGATGTACACTAAATACTAAATGTATCAATATTTTTTAAATATTTCTTTAATATAACAAGTTTTTAATGGAAATTTCACAATTATTCTAATAATTTTCCCACGTCTGAATTATGGTAATCTTGAAGAATGCTACATAGCAGCGCCACTTGATGAGCGATTTACACCAAAAAATATTCCGCACCAATTTATATCAGGGACTAACTGAATATAAATTTTTATTAAATTCCGTCCATTAGTTCTTGAGATAGGGTGCCCAGAAAATTTGTGTCACACGCAGACAGACTCACAGACAGACATTTTGTAAAAACATGTTTCTTGGGTTCTCTGACCCCTAAAATGTGTAAATCCGTTGAAAACCGGAATTCGAAAATTTTCGTGAATCCAATAGTTTCTTCTTGTAAAGATAAAAGAAAGTAAAAACATTCGCACGCTGCGACACTTCACATGCAACACTTCATCCTCTGAGCACAAAAGTATTCGTTATTCAGTAGGTGGTCCTGAGTGGTGGATACGAATTAACATATTCCACATAATTCAACTCTCCAGCCACTCATTGCTGTTTGGCCCCGCCTTCGTGAAATCTATTAGTAAGTGAGTTTCAGGATGCCCTGGGCCCTAACGACCCATTCGCATCCGATGTTACACTTCCAACTTTCTCATGAGGCCATGGGCCCCACACGAAGACTTTGCAGCTGGCCCCTCCATAAGACACGAAGTTATAAAAACTCCCTCTTTTGTGCAAAACTGTTAATTTTTTATTTTACTGCCTCGTAATATAATTCATATAGGCAGAAACTAGCAATTAAGTCTTCCTTTTAGCAAAGCACTTGCTTGGGAAAAATACCTAATTCTCTTTGTAGCCATTCTGAATAAAAACAATAATAATGCACTGATCAATGTATTTTGCCTGTGCTTACTTATGGAGCAGAAACATGGACGCTAACAAAACGGATGGTACAAAGATTACAAACAACACAGAGAAATATGGAAAGATGTATGCTAGGTATAACAAGAAGAGACAAAAAAAATTAAAAAAAACATGGATAAGAAGTCAGACGAAAGTTTTTGACATCATTGAAAGAATTAAACGGCTAAAATGGAAATGGGCTGGGCACATTGCAAGAAGACAAGACAATAGATGGAGCACAAACACCCTACAGTGGTATCCCAGAGATGTAAAACGGCCAAGAAGACGACCTCAAGTAAGATGGAGTGATGAAATCAGAAAAGTAGCCGGTGTAAATTGGATGACTAAAGCACTAGACAGAAAACATTGGAAAAATCTGGGGGAGACCTACATCCAGCAGTGGATTGAAAACGGTTGATGATGATGATGATGATGATGATGATGAAATACATAAATAAAAACATTAATATTGTACTTAAATTAAAAATAATCAGTTAGATAAAAATATACATAGACGATATTAAGAAGAAATACATTCATATATATACATATTTTTTTCATCAAAAAATTGCTCTAAATATACAAAATGATGTAATCGCGCCACCAAACATTAAGACCATTGCTTTACAATCTTAACTTGTATATTGAATGCAAACATACATGTATTAGTTCATATGTGAACTCCACCAAAAAGACTGATAAAATGCTATACAGGATTATTGTTGGACCTGCCAATAGAGTCTGCAGAAACACATACAATCTGATGAAATTTAGCTAAATTCAAATTATCATGTTTTACTTTGGAAAATACGAAACAAACAGAAAACAGTTCTGGAAATTTATAAATGAAATTGTAAACATTGATATCAAATTTCAATATATATTCATGTGCATTAAATTTACTTCAGAAAAGATAAAGTATTAAGCAGGATTATCATTGAAAGTATCAATAAAGTGCACTGAATAAGAAGCAAGTCCAAAAATGTCTGATTATTTGAAGATATCCTATTTATCTTGGAAAATGTGAGATCAACTGAAATAGCTTTGGAAAATTCTGAAATGAGATGACAGAATTGAAATATATTTTCATATGCCACATCTCTCCCTTAAATTGAAATCCTTCATCTGATTCTGTTGAATTAATGATCGCTAGCCGAAATATTTCAGAAATAATTTATCAGTAAAACTTTATTCAGAACACATTTAGGGTGGAAAGTAGTTGCACGAAATGATTTAGACTTTTGATATTTCTCACTGAAAACTAAACTTTCATTATTCGACTGGAAAAATCCATTAATATAACTCGCTGATGGCTAAATTGTTTTAAAGTTTTAATAGCATATTAGTAACATAGTTAAAACAACATATTTTTAGAATATCTTTGTAGCATCAAGAAATAAGAATTTCTAAAGTTTTGTCTCATAATACCAATGATAGACGCTTCTCAAACACACCATGAAATTAAATAAATAATAATTAAAAAAAAAATGGAACGCGTTTCAGAAGAAATGTTCTATTTTCATCAGGTGCAAAAAGACTTTCTTCCTCTACGAGCTCAACAGGAAGTATTCCTTCTGTTTTTATAATGAAAGAACGTACTAAAGGTAATGTGAACACATCAATTTTATCACTTTATAGGGAAAAATGACCGTCTACAAAGACACAAAAATTAGTATTGTACATGCTCCAACAGTAGGCGAAAAAAAATCTAGACCATACCGATTCCCAGCAGAATGTAAGAGTGAAAAGGAATTCTGGAATACATGCACGTCACAAGAAAAGCGAATAAGACTTATTAACGGATTATATAGGACAGAATTAAGCTGTTTCATTTATAGGAGGCTGATCGTTAACAGGTTAAAAAGCCGAGCAATAAAAAACAAAATTACTTTTAAGTTGTTTTATTTTCTCTTTGATTATTTTAGCTACTTTTTAGGTAAAAAAAAAAAAAAAAAAAAAAATTCCAGTGTGATGCAATGTGACATCATTGAATAGAAAACAAGATTGAGTAAAAAGAAACTTTATGTCTAAGGATATTTGTTTCGCGATTCTCATAACATAACCAAGCGTCAACGTGTAAAAATGCGTTATTTCATTTTTAGTGCCAGAAAATATTGAGAATTCATGAAATTGAAGGTATCGTAACTTGATAAATTTTGCTCGAAAAAACTGGAAATTTTTTTAATGTCTATCTTGGGCACAGACAAAATTTTCTAAACATAAACAATAGGAAGAAGGGAGTGTATAAAATTTAAATTTGTGTATTAATATGGAAGTGATTTTTAAAGATAATAGAACGCAAATCGAATATGTTAATACAATCTACAAAACATATGATATAATACTGAAAAAAAAAATGCTGCATGACGTTAATTTAGGCACCTTTCTTAACCTTCCGTCTACCAGACGGGTCCATTGGACCCGACATGTACATTCAAAATATTTATTCAAACCAGAAATTTCTTCAAAACAAACTAAATGTATAAATCAGACAATAATAAGTTAAATAAACAAATTAAATAGTTTTAAGTAAAAATTCTGGTGTAGAATGTTTTTATAAAACTTGAGTAAAATTTCCGGTAGTTCTAGGGTTAAATTTTATATACCTTAATTGCACATATTTAAAAACGCATATAAAATAAATTGCTGGATAATAAATTAAGTAAATATATAACAGCATAATTTATTTAAATGACTTCTTCTATTTAAATCAACCGAAAAATATTTTGCAGCATTATGTATACTACAGAAATTAGAACTACGCGCTATGAATATAGGCATTGATTATAATCAATGATGATGAATAAAATTTTATTTGCTTGCATATACATCTTAACATGTGATACATTTAGAGAATTGAATTGATATTAAATTATGCTGATGGCTTTTGCATTCATCTAATTAATATATACAAAAATAAAACGCTTACATCAACATGCTTAATGTGTGTAATATAAAACAAAAAACAGGGAAAGAAAGAATTAGATGAAAACGACTGCAATTTATTTATTAAATTTTGTAAGAAAATTCTGTAAACTGAAATATTTCTAATGGATTTAAGTAAAAACAGGGATATAAAACAAAATTCTCACTTCACTATTTTATTATATAGATGCAATATTTTTAGTCATTTTTTATGTTTAATAATATTTTATTTACTTCAAAAACGTTGCATATGCATTAAAATAATATCTAAATGCTTAAAATTACACATAGCAAATATAAAATTATCATACTTACATAATTTAGAATTATACTTTCTGAAAAGAAAACAGGAGTATAAGATCTAATATTAAATTTTATTTGCGTGCGTATATATTTGAGAATGCAATATATATTTAAGGATTTAACTTGATATAATGTTATAAAAATCATAATCATTCATCTAATATACCACTTAAAATAGTAGCCGCCCCTTCGGGTGGTCCGGAACCGACCCCTTAGGGGGGGAGGAGACCTGGAGCCCGTCCGAGTTCGTAGCACACGAATGTGAGGGGTCCGAATAGGGACGAGTCACACCTCCACGAGTTACTCATTTATGAGTCTACCGGCCACGAGTAACGGTCGTTGTGCATGGGTAGTCGCAGCCTACGATGCGACTCCCCCTGTACCTCGTTTTTCGTGGCAAGCCGGATACAGGGGTCGGAGCATAATAGGAAAAATTTCATTGTTCGTACCAATATCTTTTTTCAGTAATCATCTTCATGATATATTCATATTGCATAACTTATAAAAATGCTTCTAGAAGATTGTTGATAGAAGATATTGGTAAGAACAATAAAATTTGTACTATATGCTCCGACCCCTGCGGATAGCGATGGTCCATAGCCGGTCTTTGATCGGGTGGTGACTCTGGGCAACGGGTAACTAATGTGGTAGGACCCTATTCACTATTTGACTGAGAGGGAGCCTGAGAGGAGAGAGCGGGCCCTGAAGAACAAGACTTGGTATTATCTAGAGTCGACTGGACTCTGGGATCCACATGCAAGATCTCCCAGAGTTACCGTCGGGACAGATTTCGAACAGCATCTAATACGCTCCCTGTGTCAGGTGGCTCATTCCGCCAAGAGTCTTGCAGCTGGGGCAGTTCAGAGCCGACCCAAAGGTGGGTGGTGAATGGAGGTGCCCCCGTCGACCAGAGGGAGGTCAGTGTGGTACTAGTTACCCGACGCCGCGCCGTTTCCCCTGGGAGAGGATCGGCCTGGAGGTCCGCTTCCAGGATTCGCCCCTGCAGGGAACCGGACCGGAGGCTCACCTGCTAATGCGGCGGCGCGGCGCCTCCAATCTCGGACGAACTCTCTGTCCGACCCAGGTCCTGTGTGTCTGTGCACTAGTGGAGTTTACTGCTCCCAGTGGTGAGGACCTAGCAGTGTCTCAAAAATAACTTTCGAACAACTAACAGGTAGCGGTCGCCATTGCACGGGGAGAGGCACCCGTGCCTAGGTACCGCGGCGATCGTGAGGTAAGGTAGCGGGGACCGGGCTTTCGCAGGTCTCGCGCGGTTTCCTTGTCGATATTTGGAGGCCGGCGGGACTCCGTAACCTCCAACCCACTAGTAAGGCGGAGTCTATTCCGTCAGTGAGGGGCATTCTGTTACATCCAGAGGTCGTTAGAGGCACCTAGTCTGTTCTCTCAGGACTCCCTGCGTCGAGACGCGAAAAGTGTTGCGATTTGTAGCAGGGAAATCGGGCGAAAAACCCCTAGCGAGGCGATGTCTGTGTCATCAGGAGAAAATTTCCTCGATTCTCTGTAATCCAGAAGGGCACCTTCATCTCTTATCGGTTGTCCCTCAAAAATGTCTTTGCTCAGTAATAGTAGTTGATCTTGGGAGACCTCCGTAAAGAAACTGCCTCTTGGGAATTCTTGGCATCGGCTCGTGAGCCAGACGACGCCTTTGTAGGTGTTCGGTTCCTGCAGGGCGCTTGGGTGCACCGGTGGGGGTTACCAAGAGAAGGCTCTTCGCTCTTGCGACTGGGTGGTGAGAACTGTCGCAAGAGACTGGTCGTCTCTTTGATTGTGAGATAGGCTGCGTAACGTGCGCTGGGCAGTTGGCATCTTAAGACCGGAGTCTGTGAGGGACGCCTTCGCTCCGCCAGAATGAGGGTCGCAAGGCCTTAAGAGGGCCCAGGATCCCGTGATCAGCAGGAACCCTTGCTTTATACCACTTGAAGGAAAAAAGAAGAATTTTATATGTAGATAGAAAGGTAGATATATGCAGTACAACAAAGATTAAAAGTCCTTATTTGATTTTTACTTATTCGATATAGGCGAAATTAGTACATCTTGTTTCACACACAATGATTATTTCATATTCGATTTTATACACTGTATTTAAAGGGTTTCCACTCTCAACGGTGTACATTAGGGTGGAACTTATGTATAGGGTAAAAAAAAACTTTTTTATTTTAATGTGTAATAGTGAAAACTTTTTTCCATTTTGGATGTCTAAACTTTTGGCTGAAAAGGTTTTTTTAAATTAAGTTGTTTTCCGGTTCCTCAAGGAGGTCAAAGTTTCGAAATTTCAGTATAAAGTAACTGAAAGTAAACAACGTAGCTGTTAGCTCATATCTACTTTTATTTAGCAAATACTATCCAGAAGTCACCACGAGGAGGTGGTTAAATATTGAATTCCACCCTCCTTACCTCCTTTTGTTATGAATTAATTAAATTGGATATTCAACCTACTGTCTTTTTAGGCAAACTTTGTCATTACATTGTGGGAATTCAACTTTCCCAAGATTAAGCCGTCTTTTGCTTAATATTTAAAGACGGTTGACGCAGCTCGCGGGACAATTTTGACACACGTTTCCACTGTTTGAATATGACAAGGAAAATCTAAAATTCAGGTGTATCCCCTGTTTGTACTTTTTTTAAGTTCTTCATCCGATCAGACCGTCAAGATAGGATCAATGTTTTTATAGTCTATAATTTTAATATGTTCGCATTTTTTCAAGTCGCTTTCCTACTGGTCCAGAAAATCCTTTTGTACCCATAGTTTTTCAGCAAGATGTTGAAATAAGTATCTAAGAAAAAAGTTCATTTGCATGTAATAATCAAATTATCCATTATAAAGTTTTTAGGGTATTGCTTCCGATGTTTTAACAACTCCAGATTTGCATCCTGCATTAAAGGCGTTTCTGTTTCACCTAATTACTCTCAAACTTGAAATGTCTGTATTATTATTTTGAAAATACACCAAAATTGCAGTGGCTATATTAATATAAGAAGATGTCAATGAAATATGACCAATATATTTTTATCCTGGTTTTTGAACTGAGACCAGATGTTCGTCTTTAATGATTCTTTATACTTTTTTCCCTCTGATTCAGTTATCATAGCGTTGTTATCCTTTCTGACATAAAAATACTAACCTTCTAAAATTAACTCATTTCGTCTTTCCTGTTCTTTCAAATTCTTCCTTTTCTTTTCTCTTTGTCGTCTTCAAGTTCTTCTTTCAGTTACCTTTTCTTTATTATCATCAGAAATACCCATATCTTCTAAGGTGCCATTTGCAATAATATTTGCAGTTCTGTCTAATACTCCGGTTCTTTCACCGTGTTGATTATCAAATTCAGGTTTAGAAAAACAACCGATTGAACTATTTCCTTCCGAACTGTTTTTTACACTTGACGATCATTCAATCAAAACATCATTTTTTTTTGTTTTAAAATAACTTTTTTCCTTGATATTTCCATTTCCAGTCTTGCTACACATTTTTTGTAGTTTTTATATCTATTGATCCTACTGTCATCACCCCATCTCTCTTTGGTCTTTGAGAAAGTGACGTTCTTGTTCTGACACACGATAATATTTAGTGCTTTTACACAAAGAAATGTTTTTTACAGGATTAACCTAACATTTTGCAATTTTACATTGGATGTGGGATTATTCTTTCTAATCTTAATATTTTTCTTCAAATTTTGACATTTCTCGCACTAGTCTCTAATCATTTTTTATGATTTGTGTATCAGAAACCGTTGGAATTGAAGGTCTCAGCAATACACTTTTAATTGTATCATCAACAGCTTTAGATATTTTAGAAATAGTGTGTACCAGATTCCAGCTGTCAGATTTTAAGTTAAATTGAACCCAAAAGTAATGTTTCATAACTTCTTCATATGTTCGTCAAAGATGACAGTCTAATGTTAATTGTTTTGGTTCGCGAAATACAGGACACTTCAACAATTATCTAGATTTAGGTACGTTAACAGACTTTGTCACTTTTGACACCGAATGTTTATCGAGAAATAATTATAGAAACTGTTAACACCCGTTAAATCAGACTAACTTGTTATGTGTCGCAGTCAAATAAATCAGAGACAATGAAAGCCGACGCCCACGACGCTGGCTTCTACAAAAGTCAAATAAAGTGGGGCTAACTTTTCTAAGGCACTCAAACTAAATTATTCTCTTTATTACAGGACATTAACACTTAATTAATTTAATTTTGCAAAATATAAATTTAACAATAAGCTTAAAAAACTTTTCATGCAATTATTGGCTTTTTTTTCGTTTTTTATTGAAAATCAGGCGCTTTGAGGAACCGGAAAATATCATTTTAAAATTAAAAGAAAAATATTTTCTTTTTATGGAGTTAAAAAGGAAAAAAATAATCACTATTAGAATATAAAATTCGAAGCTTCTTTTTTTAGTTCCACCCTAGTGTACATGTACAATGGCTAATTCCTAAATCATTAGTCATAGATATACAGTTCCAATTACAATTTATTTTATGCGGTTAAGAATTGTGTTTAAAGCGATTTGGGTCAATAAAAACATTTCTTAAAAAATTACGAAATTAAAAATTTTATGCGGTCCCCAGGTCCTATAAGTTACTAGCCGCCCTTGGCGACCAGTTTGGTCTCCTCTAAATGTATGCTAAGCATTGCATAACTTTACTTTTATTCATAATTTAATTTTTTTTGGTCAATCCTTCGCCAAATCGGATTCTGATACAGAAATCATGAACTCGGTATTTTTATGTTAGCCGGGCGCAGGTGATAAATCGCCAAACATTGTTCCAGTCGATTTTTTTTGTATTTCATTTAAAATATAATACTTTCACACATTTTATTTGAAAAACATAAATTAAGTTTAAAACTGAAAACTTTAAATTTTATGATTCTCAATCATTTCTTTAGAAAGAAAAAAGTAATAAATAATACCATAAACCATGATATTTAATTTCAACATCAAAGCTTTGTTTTAATTTACCACGCGAAAAAATGTTTATGACAGTCGCATGAAATGGACTATTATAATACTGATACATGGCGTTGGAACAATAGTTGGCGATTTATCACCTGAGCACGGCTAACTTTAAATTACCAAATTGGCCGCCTGGCATATAAGAAGCGAAGCGGTCAAACCGGAACTATTGATGACAGTCACATGACTTAGGCTATTATTATAGAGATATTTAGTAAAAATATCGTATTACTCTAAGAAGTAACACAAAAAAGTCTCATTCTTAACGATTAAAACTGACCGAGTAATAGCTGCTTAAAGTTGGAGCATCTTTTTTCCTGTGAAATAGCGGTCATTCACAAATTTACTAGAAATGTAAATAATCTATATATATCTAATATTTTAAGCACTTTGTGTACGATCCCTTGAAGCATGCCCAAATTCATCTGTGTTCAGATGCAGAAAATTGGCATAAGTCATGCAATTGGAAGTTTCATAACTAGGTCAATTTAATTTTAGTGTCCGATGAATGGGATTTTTTTTTGTATTGCGTATTAAGCTAATAGGAAATTTTTATTAAATATAACTTATAGAACAGGGGGACCGTATAAAAATTTTAATTTCGTAACTTTTACTAAAATGTTTTTTATTGAACCAAACGATTTTTTAAAATATTTTTTTACCGCATTTAAAAGATTATTGTTATGACTATCGGTTCAGAAATTAGCCATTGGACACCGTTGAGACTGGACTGGACACCCTGTATATATTTATTAAAAAAATTAAGTGTTAAAAATGCAATATTATAATTATGATCATATTCCATACTTTAGAAGAGAAAAAATCAATTTAATATTTTCATTTATTTAAATACATTTCTTCTTCAATTATTTAATTGAGGTCGAAATTACTTAATGAAAGTTGTTTTGAGTATTTCGCTATAAATAATCTGTTCATGCAGAATCCAAGAATTTCATTAAAAAAGATTATTAACCCTTTCAGGGGCAAAGCATTTTCAATTCTAAAGTGCTGAAAGAAATTATTGGCTCCGGAATTTGCCAAAATTATTAATTGTAAATAAGACAGCGGCTATATTTCACATACTTATTAAATGGAAAATATTTTACTACAATTCTGGTGTCATTGTAGCATTTGGGAATTAAAATTAAGTGGTTTCATAAACGTACCACGTGAAACCAACGTAACAAACGTAAACGTGAAATGGTTAAATTAAGAATAAATTTAAAATTTGTCAATGGAATTTCGTCGATGAGGTAAAAATGATTTTCAGAAATTATTAAACAATGTTTTAAATACATTAATAATAACAATACTAATTTATTTAATAATTAATACTAATTAATAATATATACTAATTAATATATACTAATTAATAATATATACTAATTAATAATAAAATAATTTAACAATATATTATTAATAATAATAATAATAATAAAAATTACTATTTTCAAATGTTAGTTTTTTTCAAAAGAACATTTGTAATAGGAATTGATTTCTCCGATATTAAACAAAGTTATTTTGATAATTTTTGAAATTTTATTGATGTAAAATCCTTTGTATTTCTAAAATTTAATTTTTATTCTTTTGCTTATCATTCTTTTGATTTTTAATTGAATGAAATATAAAGGACTAAACTGTTGTAAAACTTATTGCAATACAAAACTAATCGCAGCATTTTTTATTCAAAGAATAATTAAGAGTGTCTATTATTTAATTAAAATCTGATATTTGGTTTTAGAGATTAATTGACGTTCTTTTGTTCGATGGATGATATGTTATTTATAATGCAATTTTGGTGTGATAAATTACAGGGTGACTACTAAATACTGTTACAAATATTTCGACATTTTATTTTACAAATATAAAATAGAAAATTATAACTACACTAATATGATGAGCATCAGAGATGAAAGTTTACCGTGAAATAATTTTACTCGAATTGACCGCATTTTTATCGATTACCAAAGATAATCTCTTATGCCATTGTCCGACTGCGGCACGAATCATTTTAAGAGATAATCGGTACCATTCACGCAATGTGGGAGCTTTGAGAGAGTCCAAACTTCTGTATTTGTTGCTATTTACTTTAACCTCTAAAATCCCTCAGACGCAATAATCTAAAGGATTTAGATCCGGTGAAGAAGGTGGCCAACTTCTTGCATGGTAAAGTTTGGACAATTGACAGGGAGCCAAACCTGTGTTGATTTATCTCGGTGCGAAGATGTAGAATCTTGTTGAAATGTCCAATTCTTTTTGGGATGCAATCTGTCAGCATGTGGCAATAAATGTGTAGCCAATATTTCCTGTTTGTAATATTCGCATTGATTTTTATCCCTTTATCGATGAACTTCAAAGACAATTTTCCATTGTTTGACACTGCATCCCAAACCATAACTGAATTCTTGTTATGAAAGCGTTTAACAGTTCGAAAAGTTTCAGGTATATTCTCGAGGGTTGCTGAATATACGACATCATTTTTAGCATCATAACATGGTGCAGTGCAAAATAGCTTCCCATCAGAAACTATTATTCTGTCAACACTTTTCCTACCATGCCGCTTCATCAATTTCTTCCTTCTTTGTAATCTTTTTATTCTTTGTGCAGCAGCCAAACTTTGAATTTTTCTTTTGCGACAAGGGAATTAACCCAGATCTTAATTTATAATAACTTGCATAGTTCTGCGACTTACGACCTCTTCTGCAGCCATTTTATTTGCAGAACGTTGTGGATTTCTTCACATCTTTTTCCGAATTCTTTTGATGCGCTCTATTGTGCGAACTGAGTGTGGACGACCAGACCTAGATCGATCTTTACGTAGCTATTAGAATCCAATAATCCATTTATAGTTATATATATAAATGTTCCATTAAAAACAAGGCACTCTAATTGCTTAAAGATTTTGCCTGCGGAAAATCTGCGATCAAAGTTTAATCATTATTCTTTTGGCTTCCCTCTTTAAAATAATTTTAAATATTTGCTACATAACAAAATTCGTCTGCACTAATAGAAGATTGGCAAACTCTAAAATAAAGAAATAAATTGTTTTACCAAACGATTAAAATTAATTCGTATTTTTTGGAGTGTTACAGTATTTAGTAGCCACCCTGTATAACTGAAAGTCTTATTAATAGCTCTTTATTGCTAAAAACGTCAACACGATAGTAATGTCTATTACGCATGTTCAATGTTATGAGAAAACGCGTAGTTATGCCGAAAAAGAAAAGTTTCAAATTTATGTATACATTTTTACGCATGACATACATAAACCAACAAAAATTCTATGCAGGAGTGCTAAGCAAACCGTTCCCATCACTTAACTTGGGATTCCGCCCATTTAGAATTATGCATTGCTGATTGGGATTCGAACTCGCACCATTTGTCTAGTAGCCAGAGCTATAAAGCACCAGACAAGCAAATGGACGGCAAAAAACTCAATTTTCATTGAAAATTATATGTTAACACTAAATATACTAACAATCGGACATTTGAACGTTATCAAATGAAAGTATCTCGTTTCGAAACAATAATTTTCACAAAAGAAAAAATTGTAATTTAATAGATTACAACGACCATTTGGAATTTTTTTTTTTGACTGAATATTTACTTAGTTTTAATTTTGGGGCGTTTCAACAAGAGAAGCCGAGAAAGATAAGAGGTTAAAAATCGAAAGCAGTTCCACTGAATCATACACGGATCGCGACAAATCACCTTCGTAAAGAAAATTTAACCGAAAAATCTAAATTTCGTCCACCAAATTCCGCCGCATCCTCTTCAACAACAGATCGCAAAGATCAAACTTCAGACGACCAAAACCTTCATCGATAAACTCTCCAAGTCCCGTTTTGAGAAGAAAAACAGTTTACAAATCGAAAGCAATTCCACCGAATCATCCACAGATTGCGACAAATTACCTACGTTGAGCTCAATTTTTCCCGGTTAGAATCGACCAATTGCAAAACGCCGTGGCTAGTGGATTGAAGCCCCTCGAGACATGGCTTGTTACTATCAATCGATTAAACATTAGATTATTTCCTTTTTCGATTTCGTCTTTTATTCTGTACTCGATTTTCATGGGCTACATAATCAGTTGAAGACCTCGATTTTCATGGCCTACATAATGAGTTGAAGACCTCGATTTTTGCCTTGCAAGACGATTTTCCTTTCAGCCTTTGGATTTTTCCATATCTGATAATTTGCACCTACCCATCTTGTAACTTTTTCAATTTTTAACGGTTTTATGCCTTTCGATTACCTATTCAAACAATTTTTAACGATTTTATGCCTTTCTATTACCTATTCAAAAAAAAATTCTTCTAAAAGTTAAGAACATCATGGAATTTCGTTAAAAAATAAAATGCGAGCATCATTTGGCCCCATCCTCGACCGAAAACAACAACCATTTCCAAATGGTTAATAAAATATAAATCACATGAAATAACTTAAAGTAAAGAGTGAAACAGTTTTAAAAAAATTGGTGTGCACTATTTCTTTAAAATTTGAGTAAAATTCCAGGAATATTTAGTGTTAATATACGTTAATACTAGTTTGAGATCTTTAATAAAGCAACCTTCTGATACAAATATGCAGATTTTTATAGTATGTATCAACATTCTCCTGTTGAAAATTAAGAATTTTTTACAAAAATTTCAATGTGTGAAGCATCTAAGAAACACATACAGTCATGTAGAAAAAATAAGTAAACACTGCCTACTAACTCCTCAACAAATTATCGTAGAAGAAAGTTACTGGTACCGAACGATTGGAAATAAAGTCTACTTTTAAATGATGTATATAAAATTTGCTTAGGGGCCATCTACATATTAAAACGAACACAAACTTTGTTTTTTTTATGGCAATACCCAATTTTAACAAGATATTTAAAATCTTCGATTCAAACTACGCCTAGACACCACATTTCAAGTCATTTGAATGATATGTTTTTAGATTATAAACATTCAAAATTTAGTGCTTCTAATGTGAAATTACATATTTCAAATGAAAATCAAATTTCAAATTTCAAAGTAATTGCTTAAAAGGCGCAAAGGCCAACATAGTGAAAAAGATTCCAAGCCGGGACTCGAACCCGGGCCATCAGTATAGCGCACTGAAGTTCTACCGACTAAACCACTTGGAACGATACCTAGCTAGGAAAATTTCTCACTATTATGTGTTGGCAAGGCTACAAACGTAGCACAAGATGGAATACTTAAGCAATTACTTTGAAATTTGAAATTTGATTTTCATTTGAAATATTGTATGCAAGGCGAATGTTTCTCTCTGGAAAAATTTCCATGTATTAGTGAAATTACATTTTCATATTTTTGTTAATATCTCCTGAAATTATACTCCTAATGTGCTAATTTTTTGTGTAGCAATAATACTGAAATACCCAAACATAAATACGTTGAATTTGCAATTTTTATAATTTTAGGATATGAATTATGAATTATGAATTATGAAATTAATATTCGAAAAAATTATGAATTACAACTTACAAATTTTTTGATAGATTTAGATTTATTAAGTCCTACTTTATGGAAATCCAAAATTTCACAATTTTCTTCCAAGTAATTTTAAAATTATGCTTAAATAAACAGTCAAGTGCGAGTATTACTCACACTCTGAGGGTTTCGTGCAATAAATATGTGAATTATTAACTGTGTTATTAAAAAAATCTTTGCTAAAAGAATAATAAGATTTTGTAAAAAACTATACAACTTAGGGTTGGGTATAGCTGTATATACCATAAAAGTATGAATGGGTACACCATAAAAGTTCAAAGAGCCTAAATAATATCAAATGTTGCTATTCTGTATAAACCTTTTTAAAATCCTAATCTGTTTATGATGAAATTAATTCTTCAATGACAAAAAAAGTAGTGCGTATTTAAACTTCATTTGTCATTTCATTAAACTTTTCTTTTTACAGTGCATCTAAAACAAAATCCTTGTTCAAAGTTTGAACTTGTCATTGTGCTAAGCGCGTTTCGGAAGGCGTCGCAAAGTTGCAACGCCGCCTTGGTCCGTGCCGCGTTTTTCCAGGTAGGTTTTTAATTAACTTGTGAGGACATGGGAGGCGTATTGGGAGATCCACCCAATGCAAACAAGTCGCGAATTTCATAGTATTTATGTGATTAATTCTAATCAAATAAGTCTGTATTTAATAATTTGATGTTTATTGCTTTTATTCTGCTACTGGACATTGCATTACACAAATGTATCATTAAAAGTTGTTGTCTACGCTTTAAAAACTGATGGTACATAGAGTAGGCCGCTTTTGTCGTTATGTATGTCCGAACCGTCCATACTTTTAAGGGTTATTATCTCGGCTAATTACCGACGATTTTTTCGAAAATCCTTACAAACAATGCTTTTATACTTATGCCACGAAAGGTCCCATCAGCGTTCCTCAACACTTTTTCTAAATGCCCGCAAATCGAAATTTGTGTGTAACGGAAAATGCGTTTTTCTCAAAAGCTATGTGACCTAGGGTAATCGCTATAAATTTCCTGCAATGTTTCAGTTAACGTCTCCTACCTCTAATTTTTTCAGAATTTTAGTTAGCGTAGATTCGGAAATAGAAAGGAGGGGGTGTGGGGGACATATTTTTGCTCTACATTTTCGACGATATTTCTGAAACTATAATACCTAAAATTAAAAGAAATTTATTTTTGAGATCAGCGTTACGAAAGCTTCTACACGATACCACACACGATGTATATAGAAAAGATTTTTTTCTCAAGTAGCTTAATTAGCCCCTCTACATTTTTCCTAAATATATTTGTGAATATTTAATAATCTGTAAATATGTGGGTCAGTAGTTTTTATTACTTCCCCCAATTTGAATTTTCCACGTTCCATAGTTTACGAGTAAAATGGCTGTGACAGACAGACACAGGAGTGATATTATAATGGTTCGGTGGTTATAATGGATCTTATAATGGTTACTTTTTAAGTACGGAACCCTAAAAACGGCAAAATGATGGTTTAAGATGGTCTATGGTAGAAGTGAATAGATATTTTGAAATTCCTTATGCTATCTTGTAATCTAGCAGTCTTCAGTGACTGCTTGAGTGGCGCTTAAGATGCCATGATAAAGAAGGGGGCTCTCTCGGTCAACAATCGAGTACCCAACTTCAATTTGGATACGGCCCTTAAAATACACTCGTTTTAAAATAAATATTTTTTCGGAAACTTATCATACGAATTTCAAAAAAATTTGTTTTGGGGCTTATTGAAGGGTGTAAAGTTCATTTATTCTATCAGAATTGTAATTGTGTACTGCTATTGAAAAAACAAAGTTAGGGTTTGTTTTAATATGTAGATAGCTCCTAAGTGAATTTTACATACATAATTTAAAAGTAGACTTTATTACCAATCGTGGGTACCAGTAACTTTCTTCTACGATAACTTTTACCAGAGTTATTAATGGGTGTTTACTTTTTTTTCCACGACTGTACACAGACTGTGAAAAATTGGTTTTGAGAAAAAAAAGATTTTGAAATACCCTAAGATTTGTGGTTATTATTACTTAGCTTTAAGAAGTATACAAACACTCTCTTTTCGTATTTTTGATAGATTTTTCACCACACTCTTTAAATAAACTGATAATGTCAAGGACAGATTGAAATGGCACTTGAAAGTAAATTTGTATTGAAGTTTTACGAAATATACCGGACAGATATCATTAAATGAATTTTCACAGCACTCTGAATTTATTTAAAAGAATATGTAAAAGTATTTTGTCTTTCGCAATCATAAGTTAATTGGAAACTAAAGATGCATGAGTTCTTATTGATAGAAATACTCCAAAATGCCATTTAATTTAGGAAATTTTAATTTCCTATGCTATTCGATTCCTATAAAAATTGAAATGTACATTTACATCATCGTATACCTTTACAAATGATCTTGGAATGATATTAAAAGTTAAGCTAAATATTTGAAAATTGTGAAATAATACAAAGATTTCAAGAAACATAATGTTGAATTAGCAGATATTGCAATATTAACATTTATTTACTTCAATAAACTGATCTTACGTCAATATAATGAAAGACAAATGCATAGAAATCGTGGAAAACAATATTTTAATCACAGTCAAATTTTCTTTGAAAATATATGAAAATCAGAAAAATGTCGAATAAAATTTCGAAAATCATAATTAAACGTTTATTTACTTACTTGCCACAATCTCAAAATTGCAAAACTTTTACTCAAGTTTTATTTCTTTTAATTCTGTTTCCCAAAGTAAACTTTTATATTAAATTTTTAAGTTCTTCCGAAATTGCGAATTTATGAATAAAATATTAATAAAATTGTCCTGAATCTATTTTTGACAGCATTTTCAAAATAAAAAATAAATGAGAGCAAAATATATTGATAATGACATTTTAAGGCTGATGAATTGATTTATAATATTTAATGTGTACAGGGTGTTTATAAATAGATTGAAAGTTTTAAAAATTCTATAAGCAGTGAAAGGTAAAAGCTATTGATGTTAACATTGCAAGAGATTAATGTCGGAATTCTGTAACTTATTCATTGAACTTCTTTGTTATAGTTTCAAATATCACTGTTAGATGGCGCTTTGCTGTCTTTTACAGTTAGAACGCTAAAACTAACATATTAAATCAGAATAAAATTCACTCAGATTTTAACCGTCATTCTGTTTACTCTTGAAGCTGGGCGAAAAATGATTTTCCGTTTTGAAATTGGAAGGTATTTTTAAAGATTATATTAGTCACCGATATAAATTAGTGCTGATTAGTTTTTATTGTAAATTGTCCAACAGGTTTTGTTGCTATACTACATTTTTCACGATTTTCGAAATAGCTCTATCTCAAAAACTAATGCACGAATTTTCATCAAATTTCAGATTCAGTTAGACGTTGACATAAATTGTTGCTGATTAGGTTTTGGTGTAAATAGCCCAACAGGTGTCTCTAATGTGCCGCATTTTTCAGGATTTACAAGATTAAAGTGATACTCCTATCTCAAGAACTAATCCACGGAATTTTATCAAACTTCATATTCTGTTAGACCTTGACATAAGTTGGTACTGATTATGTCTTTGTGTAAATCATATAACAGGTGGCTCTGCTATGCTATATTTTTCACAATTTTGGAGATAGCTATATCTCAAAAACTAATGCACGAAATTTCATCAAACTTCATGTTCTTTTATGCTTTCACATAAACAGATCCTTATTAGGCTTGGGTGTATACTGGCCAAAAAGTGTTGTTTTTATGATCTCTGGGTTGGGAATTTTGGTTGCAGACATCTACAGTGGTGCCAATGGGCTACTTTTTAAAAATTCAGTTTTCTTGATTGGCATCACTTTTTTGAAATAGTAAAATTCATCACGTTTTCATGTCATTAAATATTCATACTGTTTCAAAAAAGTGGTGCCAATCAAGAAATCTGAATTTAAAAAAAGTAGCCCAATGGCAACACTGGACATCTAATTGGGTGGGTACCGAAATTCAAGAATTTGTTTGAGAAATGTGATGCTTAAATCCTCTTTTTAAATGCACACAATTCAACGAGCCTATACCTTTAGAATCTTCATTGTCATTTAATTTTAGCACTGCGATAGCGAAATTTGAAGTATTAACATGTATGAGATAGAAGAAAGTTTATGGTTTTTACATCCCCACATGGAATGTTTCTTTTAGTGGCTTATGCAAACTATGAACCTTGAAATAGGTTTTTTTTTTACATTTATACATTTTAATTTTTGAACAGTGTATTTGTTTAATTTCCATTCCAAGACACGAAGAAGTTTTAAAATTCCGAAAATCCACTCTACTTCCAAAAATTGTTATTCGGGTAGGGGAAAGGGTGTTCTTTTCATCTGGGACTTTGGGTATTGTTTTCTGTCCCCTCCCCCTCTGTGCTCCACTGCATGCGATACCTGGTAGGTATATACATATTTACTACGCATATTGTCAATAGATATGAATTCGTGCACAGCTGATTTACATTTCTGTACTTTGGTATACATTAATAACTTAACATTTTCTGCTGATAGCTTCTTTTTTTCATTTAAAATTCAGAAAAAAAGCTATTCGATTTAATTTAAAAATTTTGTCATGATTAGAGATTAATTTTAATATCACATAGACAGTTTTGATATAATATTTAATTTTTTCGACTCAGTTTTTTTAAAATCATAAATAATGTTATGCTTACATTTAATAAATACCTACAAATATTTTTATTTATTTAATTTGAAAAAAAATATTATTAATTTCTACGTTAAAATGTGCTGTGTTTCTAATTTTACAAACTGTGTTGTCATGTTTATATCTATATAAAAGTTCTGAATTTTCTAAGCTGTGACAGATGATATGCTATTTTTATTGACAGTTGGAAAATAGGAAAAGAAATGCATTTTATTTCTCCTCTCAGGCTGAAGTGTTGTACATTTTGTAAAATTCTATATAAAAATCTACAAAAGTAGTTTTAGAGTTTTATTTTTGAAAACGTTTTGGATCGCACTAAAAACTAGTAAAGATTATAAAAAAAAACGAAAAGAATACGAAAGAGTCTAATTCTTATACAGTTATTGGCACACGTTTTATAAAAAAATAATTTAACAATTTTCGATTCACAAGGTAACTCAGAAACATAACAATTATGCCATATGCCATATTCTTAGAAAAATTTCAATGTGAATTTTTTTCTTGGATCTTTATTATTATGTTTTAATATTATTCAAAGATTAAATGTATATTTGACATTTGAAAGATGTAAGAAATCTTTTATACGATTTTTTTTTTAAAATTTGAAATGACACAAAAAGTTTTCTGTTATTTTACGGAATACATTAAACGGACTTAAATATGTTTCGACCATTATCCAAGTATTTTAATATCTGAAAAGATATTAATAAAAATTAACGTATGGCTTATAGATCACAAAGATAATAATAACTACTGGACACTTTGAAAACACATTTACGTATTAGACTTTAATTATTTATGAGTAAAATTTGAAAATTCGAAAACATCCGGGAGAAAATTTTGTTATTACGAAATATAACCTTTAAAAACAGAGTATAACTTTTTAAAAACAAATAATGGCAAAAATAACTTGCTCAGAACTTAGATATTCATAAGTGGAATTTGGATATAACCCTTTGAGTGACAGTTTTGATTTTACGAAATGTAACATTTAAAAAGAGAGTTTTATATTCAAATAAATAATGGCAATAAAAATATATTAAATTTAGAAAATAAAAAAACCCGACTGTGTGAAAAACTAATTAATTATTTCTCATCAATGTGAAACTATTTTTTATATTACTTACCTATTTTTTTATTTACTTGTATTGATGACTTTTATGTTGTGTTCGATTGCTAGTTTCTATCTATAAACACTGTAGATGTCTATTATGAAGGCTAGAGTTACAGTAAAGATAGAGATCCAAAGTACACAACTGCCAGGTTGTGTAATATTAAACGGAGCTTCTGACTGCAAAATGGTCAATGAAACATCGTCTTCATTTTGAAAGATCTATCCAATGATATGCCACTCAATAGGGTACGTAGTTTTTTCGTCTCTGCCACCATTTTGTAGTTTATGGCCGCCATTTTGAATTTATAAAAACAAAACCTATCCTATAACCATTGGACGGTTAAGACGAATCGATAGAGACCTCATTCATTAAAATCCATCCAGCCGTTGGGATGTTTCGAGGGTATGAAGAAATCCATATACCCAGATACGCGTGACACAAATAACCCTTCTTGACAGTCGGGTAAAAATAATTTACATTAATTTTGGTTAGAATGATACGGAAATATACAGAAAAAATGTTACGTATGATAATACTTTTTTAGAAACGAAAAAAATGTCATTTTAATTGTTATAAAGTGTATTAGTTATTTTTAGGGGAAAATGATGCATGTTTGCATGTGTTTTTTAAGTAATTAAAATTAAATTATTAACAATTAATTTTTAAGTAATTAACGTAACTGAAATCTGCATTAGTCATACTACTTTTGAATTTGATAATACATTTTTAAAACAATCTGATGGCTTAAATATAGTTAATCCTCTATCACCAATTCTCTGTGACATTTATATGCATTATTTTGAGGAAAAAATATTGAATTTATTAAATTTTAAATGCTGGATGCGCTATGTTCACGATACTTTTGCTTTAGTTGATATTTCCTTCATTCTTTATACTGTCAATTCCATCGACCCACATATCCAGTTTACTTTTGATTTAGAAAATAGTAATAAACTATACCTTTAATTGGTGCTTTAGTTACTAGACGTGATTCTTTTTCAAAACGTGTGTTTATAGAAAACCTTTTTCTGTTTCTAATCCTCATACTCTTTCAAATCATCCTATTAAGCAGAAAATTAGTGCCATTTACACTTATGCAAATCGTACCCTCAAAATTTGATGAGATGCTGCATCCGTTAAGGATGATCTTAATTACTTAAAATCTGTTGCCGTTAAAAGAGGTTTCAACCTTCTGTTATCAATAGCGCTGTGAAGAAATTTAATAGACCCTCTAGAAATTCTACTCTTACTAAATTTGAAAAAAACCAAACCTGATAATTTGATTGTTTAACCTTTTTACCCTCCTTTGTGATTAAAATTAGCTAAAGTTTTAAAACGTTTTAACTTTGATGTTAATTTTAAACCTGTCAGTTAATGACAATTACACTCCACCAAGTTTCCGGTTCCTCATTTTCGTAAATGGGGAATCTATATTGTTCCTTGTAATGGTTGTCATCGTTCTGATATTGGTCAAACCAAAAGAAAACTTGAAATCCGCTTAAAAGAACACTCTCGTTATGTTAACAATCAGGAAATTTCTAAATCTTCTATTGATAAGCATTCTTGGGATTTTGGCCATAGTTTTAATTTTCAAAATGCAAAAGTTATCTTTAATGCCAATAGCACCTCTGAATTGCACTTTCTTGAAAATTTAGCCAGTTACCTTAATCGTGAAGTTATTGTCAATAAAAAATCTGATTCTACTATGCTCTCCGCAGCTTGGAAAAACTTGTTCACACCTACCATATATACAGATTTTTTAAATTACTTAATATTAGTTTTGGTACTAATATATAGTATATATATATATATATACATATTTAAAGTTTTTTTATTACTATTATTTATTTTTGTACCTTATTTTCTAATTGCTAATTTTTATTTTATTTAATAATTTTATATATTCGTATTTTGATTTAGTTTTTATTAAATTGCTTCCTTATTCTCCTGTTGATCTGTATTCTTCTTTTTGAGCAATGTTCCTGCGTGATTGGCTGATGCCTTCTGCTTTCCTATTGTCTGTTTCATATTCATGCTTCCTTATTGGCTATTTCTTCAACCTGTCCCTTTCCCTTACCTGTTCTCTGTCAGTCCTACTGCTGTTTTCAAAGTAGTAGGACGTGTTCTCTGAGCCTGATGAAGAAAGACTAGTTCTTTCGAAAGGTCTTGCGCATTTATTAAAATTTTTATGATGTTTTTAAGAAGTTCTTTTTACCTTAATTAAAATAACATTTAAAATGATTTTGCCACAACTGTTTACAGGGTTTATTTATTTAAAGCAATTCGTGTGTAGAAATATTTTTACTCCACAGTATATTTATTGTTTCTTTGGATTTAGTATTTAGTTTTCAAGAGAAAAGGTTTACGTTATTTTATCTTCCAAAAGTAAAGCAAAATTTGAATTATTACATTTAAGCGTTTTAGATAAAAAGAATCAGATCTTTAATACTGCTTGAATTTTATTTTTGATACATAAGCTGAAATTTAAAATTATCAATTAATTTCTTATAATAGTGTCTCGATGTTTCAAAATTATTAGGTATATAATTATGAATCAGTTTTCAATTAAGATCTTTGCTAAACACCATCTGAATTAGGTGCTGTATTATAAATGGTATAAATTGCTTGTTTATTATCCTCTCATACACTTCGCAACGTCTTGCAGCGGACATGCGTCAAAAAGAAAATAAATCGGATACTAAATAAATAAGGAATGTCAAAAATCCAAATATGACTTTCAACTTTAAAGAATAAAAATATTTTTTTGTGTCGAATTATTTCTGCAGATTAATAATGAGTTCACTACAACAATCTCAAATTACTGAATGGGTAAGTACAAGTGAATCAGGATTTTTAGTGTCGAAACAGAACGTTCATTTCAGTAAGTTTACGTTGTATGTATAATTTAACCAAAAAAGAACGTAATGTACAATGACCAGTTTCAGTCTCGTCATTCAAGCAACAAGTAAATAATTTGTGTGAAGACTAGAGTTAAAATGGCCAGACTAAAATTGAAAGACAGCCGGAACTCACTTCTTGCGTGACAAATGGGCGGATGTTGAAGCTTTTGGCGATAAATTCCTTCAGTAAATCTTTCTTCAATTTTCTAAAAAAACGAGTTTTTTCCCTATACTCGAAGGAAGATGGTATCATACATATAAGAAAAAATTAATGTACTGAATAAATTAGAAGCTCTTACCACTTCAGAAAAATGATATTCTGAGAAGACAATCAACTTGAAAAAAATTAATTATGATTTATCATACAATTAAATTAAATGGATTATCAATAAAACGTTCTGTTAAACAGAGTAAAGAGGTACATAAACACATAATGAAAGCATTAAAAAATAGCCCAAAGATATTTAATAAGCGGGCCAAGAGATACACAGACTGACATCATCGATCTGTTTTGTGCCGTATTTTTTACGAACAGTATAATTCTCTGGAAAGCATCCTGGTACTTATTTACGTGCTAAAATATAGGGGTACAACATAATATTTTATTAACACACGCCTCATTTAAGACTGTGAAATGGAACTACAATAATACATTTTTATAAAATTGTTTCCTATATCTAAACTGATAGCCGTTCTGGTCCAGATACTGCTGATAACGAAAAGTAATGCATTCGCAAACATCAAGAATCATTTCATTGGGTACCTGCAAACAATATTTTCAATGGCTTCTTCCAATTCATCTACTGTTTATGGTCTTGTGCCTTAAACTTTGGCCTTTTTGGACCACGTACAGAAAATTTTAAGGGCGCACAGTGGAGTAAGTAACGCGAAATCCTAGCCAAAATTACTTTTCTGGTGTTTTACAGTTAAAATCATTGCTGTTGACTTACTATTAGTAAATACATTGAATTAATGTTATACAGTAGTATCTCGACCTACGTCAGCAATTCGTTACAAGATTAGACGCGTAAGTTGAAAATGACGTAAGTCGAGATACATTTAGATAAGCAAAAGTGGATAATAAAATTTTTTCAAAATCTAATGAACATATTCTATTGTATTTAGGGATTATGTTACAACATACATTTAACATTAGCAAAAAAAAAAAAAAAAAAAAAAAAAAAAAAAATGCATTTGCCATAGAAGTTGGAATAAATCAATAAATTGTTAACTTACAATTTATTGTTATTCTAGTTGCCCCGTTCGAGTTTTAGAGGATGCGAAAAGATCTTGCAATAAAGTCTGAATGGACAAATTTTTCTTTTTTTTTCTCATAGAAACAATTTGTAACAGCAGAATAAGTTTTATAAGCTTTTTCTAGTGAATTTTTTTTATTTATTTGTCGCTATCACGTGAATGTCGCAGGAATTTTTCCCTTCATAGAACGATAAGTCTTGAAAAAAGTTCAAAGTGCGTCTTAAGGAAATTTTTTTTCCAGGCCAGACGACATAAATGCGGAGTGACGTAAGTCGAGAGGACATAAGTCGGGGCACTACTGTATACAGATAAAAGTATGCATTTAATTAAAAAAATAAGTATAAAATACAAAGTTTATTTAACTTTTTACTGTTTATAAGATGAAAGTGATTATTGATAGAGTTGTTTTTACTTGCAAGTAATGTTTAATTAAATGGGGTTAATTTTACTATATGTAAACTTTTAATTATTTATATAAATCAATGTATTATTATATATATTATCTGCATTTAGTATTTAGCAAAGTTGAGTTGTAGTATAGAGATCTGATTTTTGAGTGTTATTAATAGATTACCAAAACAATTTATATTTAAAAATGGCCGTCAAAACTATAAGAGATACAACTGTACTTCAAAAATGGTCCGGCACACCTTCAAAAAGCTATATATCTAAATCAATATATCTAAATTAGAGCTAAAATGTCTTAAAAAGAATACATTTTTAATTTTTTTTTTTATATTAAAAATAAAGCTATTGAGTTCAACAACTATTGAAGCCATAAAAAACATACAATTAAACATTGAAACATAACAATAAAGCATGTCTTTTTCTCAAAGAAACCTTCTCTTCAACTTAGTCTAGGAACCACCGGATATGATTCATGCTCCTGAAATAGACATAGACGAATGCACCAATTATTCAACTATTACAAAATATGCGTTTAACAGTTGTTGAACAAATTTTAACTTTTGCTTTTTTGGCCAGGTTTTTGCCCCAAATACTTCAATGTCTGGCGTGAAGTCTGGGGAACCCAGAAGATGTTCTAGTGAAGCTATTTGTCCATTCCATCTGTTTGGCAGATTCTAATCAAGATAGGCTCTAACATTTCTATTGTAGTGTGTCATTTCGGGAAAAAAAGCTTTTTTGATGAGTCTTTTAACGAATTCTTAATCACTATCTGGATTAATCACAGACGTATTTTCACGAAATAAACATTTTTGAAAAGGGACAAAATTTACCATGTTAATTGAAACTGGATTATTTTTATTAATGTAGAAAAATCATCTTGAAACATGAAAAAGCGCTAAAAGTAACATAAACTAGTATGTTGTAACCATCACAAAACTTTCTTCTATATAAATCACGCCAATTAAATCATTTAAATAGTAAAATAAATTACATCAATTTATTCATATAAAAGTATACCTGAATTTGAAGTTTGGTGAAAATTCGTGCATTAGTTATTGAGATAGAGCTGTAGGGGAAATTCTGAAAAATGCAACATAGCAGCGCCATCTCTTCAGCGATTTGCACCAAAACACAAACAGCACTAATTCATATTAAGGAATACCGGAATCTGAAGCTTGATGAAAATCCGTGTATTAGTTCTGGAGCTAGAGCTACTGTGGAAATCACAAAAAATGCAGCACAGCAGCGCCACCTGTTGAGCGATTTACACCAAAAGGTACAAAACATCAATTTATGTCAAGGACTAACTGAATCTGAAGTTTGATGAAAATCCGTGCATTAGTTCTGGACATTGAGCTATTGTGGAAGTCGAGAAAAACGCTGCATAGCAGCGCCACCTGTTGAGCGATTTAAAGCAAAACATAGACAGCACTAATTCATATCCAGGTATACCTGAATCTGAAGTTTGTTGAAAACCCAAGCATTAGTTCTTGAGATAGAGCTATTGCGGAAATCACAAAAATGCAACATAGCAGCGCCACCTGTTGAGCGATTTACACCACAAGGTGCAAAACTTCAACTCATGTCAAGCACTAACAGAATCAAAAGTTTGATGAAAATCCGTGCATTATTTCTTGAGATAGAGCTATTACGAAAATCGTGTAAATGCTGCAAAATGCAGCATAGCAGCACCAGCTGTTGGGCGATTTGCACCAAAACGTTAGCAGCCCCAATTCATATCAAGGATTAACTGAATCTGATGTTTGATGAAAATCCGTGCATTAGTTCTTGAGATAGAGCTAGTACAGAAATCGCGAAAAATGCAGCATTGCAGCGCCACCTGTTGGGCAATTTACACTAAAAACTAATCAGCCCCAATTTATATTAGGGACTACTTGAATATAAATTTTTATTAAATTCCGTGCATTAGTTCTTGAGATAGAGCGCCCACAAAATTGGTGTCACATACACATCGACAGACAGACAGACAGACTCACAGAGTCACAGACAGACATTTTGTAAAAACATGTTTTTTGGAATCTCTGACCTCTAAAATGTGTAAATCCGTCGAAAACCGGAAGTCGGAAATTTTTACGAATCCAATACTTTCTTCTTGTAAAGATAGAAGAAAGTAAAAATTAAATAAAAATGAATCTAATAAAAAAAAATCCAAAATCGGACTACGAGGTGCAAAAACTACGTATATAAAGTTTTCGTCTTACAAAATTTTGTAGTTCTACGTGCAGTCGTCTCTTCAGAACACAGTCGACAACACACTCACACACACACAAGCTTCTTTCCTTATTATTATACATTTAATGGAAGTTATTTACTTTTATTTATGTTTATGAATAAACAGGTAACGATTTTCTTGGAGTACATAATGCAACTATTTAAGGGGACAAGAGACCTTAAAATCCTAAAAAATATATATTTTTTTATTTTTTGTAATTTTTTACCTAAATATTATTCAAGGGTACATTATATGCGTTATGGCATGCATTTATCACAAAAAAAAAAAAGAGAAAAAAAATGGAATTTAGAAATCGTTTTAGAAATCTTCGAAATGCCCCCTGCGCATTCCACATCAATGAAAATCCCCAATATTATTTATAAAAGTTTGGTTTTATATATATAAATAAAATAGAGCATCGAATTTTATATATTTGAATTTAAAAGTAAAAAATTAAAAATTAAAAATTCGGAAATTTTTTCGAAAAAATTTCAAAATTTTTCATTTTTTTTAACCTTTAAACTGAATTATGTAAAATTGCTCTATTTTATTTATGTGTATAAATCAAACTTTTATAAAAAATATTGGGGATTTTCATTGATATGGAACACACAGGGTGCATTTCAAAGGTTTCTAAGACGACGCGTAAAATTCTATTTTTTTCTCAAAAATAAATTAAAAAAAATGTGATAAATGCATGCCATAATGCATATAATGTACCCTTGAATAATATTTAAGATGAAATTTACAAAAAATAAAAAAATAAACGGAAAAATTTTGAAATTTTTTCGAAAAAATTTCATTTTTTTTTTTTTTTTTTTTTTTTAACCTTTAAATTCAAATATATTAAATTCGATGCTCTATTTTATTTATATATATAAATCAAACTTTTATAAAAAATATTGGGGATTTTCATTGATATGGAACGCGCAGGGGGTTTTTCGAAGATTTCTAAGACGACGCCTAAAATTCCATTTTTTTCTCAAGAATAAAATTTTTTTAATATTTTTTTTTGATAAATGCATGCCATAATGCATATAATGTACCCTTGAATAATATTTAAGGGGAAATTTACAAAAAAAAATATTTTAAGTTCCCTTGTCCCCTTAAACAACTGTGACCTAACTTGTTTTTGTTAAAAAAATATGTAATATATATATGTATATAGATAATATAAACTGTCCAAATATTTTTAGGAGTTTTGTACTTAAAAATACTAATCTGACAATAAGAGGAGTTTTTTTTAAATTCTTTTCATTAATTTTTCTTGTGATTTATTCTTTATGATAAAATATTTTTTATAATTTCAAAGAAAATTATTATACTAAGTGAATTTTTCAAATGAATTTATTTTGAAACAAGTTACTAACACATGCAATTCTGTACTTAGAATTACTTTCCCTATGTTATTTTTCTTGTATTTAGCGAAGAGGCATAAAAAAAAAACAAAAAAAACAATCTTACTTTCTTCTTTGCCTTATTATTGTAATAAATTAAAATGCATCTTTTTTGTCCAATGAAAGAAGAAAATTTCCTTAACTCGATTTTCACGATGCTTCTTAATCAACAGCATCTGTTGTATATTGTTGTATCTAAAAGATCACCAGTTCTTTAATGTTTTCTGTTGGGTCAAAACAATTTTGTTTATACGCCAAAAAAAGGTGGAGAATATTAATTTTATTTCAGGAATACATTTAAGTCGTATCACTAGATATTTTGTCATAGCTACCGTTTAATATTCTGTTTGAACACACCGAAATTAATCCTTCATCATAAGTTTACAAGAAAATACTTTTAATCATTTGATACTAACAATAAACTTTATTTTAAGAAGAGTTTTTAAGGCAGTTTTGGGTACAAGTTTATTATTGAAAGAATTTGAGAATGTTCTTATTCTAAATTAACGGAAATCGTAATACTAATAATAATAGTATTTTCTTTTAATTTTACGAACTTTTTAAAATTTTATGTATTATAAATGTACAATTACTAAATTATAGATTAAATTCACAGATGTGTGCATTTATTAATTATAATTTTAAGTCAACTTGAATATATACAAACTTTAAGCTTCCACAATTCTTTTCGTTTTTAATCATCGAGTTTTATTCCAGCAAGATATACAGAGTGATTCAAAAAACGTTTACAAAATGACATGGCAAATAAGGAATACAGCAAGGATAAAAAATCACACCGGAACATAGGGTCGCAAACCACTTATTTAGTCACAAATACAGGGCGTTTCATCCTAACTGAACACGAGTTGGCAATATTAATTTCGAGAACAATAAAAATGTTGCAATGAAAATGCAACGATATGTACCTTGTTTTGTGTGAAATGTGATAACATCAAGAAAAGATCTGGAAAGCATGTTTCTCAAGCAATCGATGATACCGTATGAATTGATCATCACAGTCCAAAATGTGGGGCGTCAAGTGCATATTGCTGGCGCGTATAAGACAAACTTCTATCACTTTTGTTTGGTGTTATCACATTTACAACAAAGGTGAGTATGTCTGTTAAATGTTTTATTATAATATACTTCAGTTTTCTGAATGTTATGACCGTCAAACCAAATTGAGTTAGGATGAAATACCCTATATTTGTGGCTAAATAAGTGATTTGCGACCTTATGTTCCTATGTGATATTTCATCTTTGTTGTATGCCTGATTTGCCATGTCATTTTGTAAACTTTTTTTGAATCACCCTGTATAAATGTATGTTAATTGAAGATTATTAGTCTCTATCTGTTGTATGATTTTTGAAAAAATATTGACTAATTTGTAAAATTATTTGAGGTTTAATGTATCTTTATTTTTTAAAACTTTATCCGACATGTTTCTGCTTAATAGAATATAGTAAAAAGTCCAGTTTTAAATATTTGAGACGATGATATGAAAAGTTTTAACCAAGGAGCCCGGGACGTATGCACGACCTTCGACATTCGGTGATGTCGACATTTCAACATGTGTACTATTAGTCACTCGACAGACTCCCAGACTATATTCAATCTTCCTAACTGCTATATTCAATGTTCTGTGAAGCATCTCTCGAATTAAAGTTTCAGTTGTAAATGGCTGATATCAATAATTCATCCACTGTACACAATGTTCTTAATATATCTCTAGAAAAAGTACAGAGGCGTAGGGTCGGGGTTTCGTGGAGGCCATGAAATTGGGCCATCTTGTCCAATTCACGAGTTGGGAAACTTCTCATTCAAGGCTGCACACGCATATCGAAACGTATTGAAATGGATGCAAAACTTGGTAGTTTTCTTAATATTTTGATAGTAAATCTATGTTTCTTTATTTAATACAAATTTAGAATCTAGGTTTTCTGTTTCGATGACTCTGTAAAAAGAGAGACTTACTTTAAGAAGAGTGAAAAGAGAAAATAAGTTAAAAATAATAATTTCCTGATGAGATATTTTAAATATACGAATGCATTCCAAACCCATATGTTTAACATTAGCGAGGGGAATTAGAGAGTTGACTGAAAAATATCCTTAAGGTTTTGAAGAATAGCCAAAAGAATCAATCATATCTTTAGATTACCCCCAAACATTACTAACGTTTGCATCGGTTCCTTAACTTAGATCCCAAGATACAGAATCTTAGAGTACATAAAATAAAATAAGTTAAATTTATTAGAAAACTTAACAACTTTGAAGAGTAATACGTTTATAAAAAACTCTTTGTCCAGCTTGTTTCAAAATATATAAAAGAAGGTATATGTTCAATGCAAAATGTTTTAGTAGTTTTATACATTTGTTGTAGATGCGAAATCGTATTAAAGATACGATATTTCATTCTCTTTCTTTCAAAATGCATAGCTAGAAAAATTTAATACTTAAAAAAAAATGTACATCGGATACGAATGTTTTTAAGATTTATTCTTATACGTCACAATTTTGTTTATAGTTTTTTTGTACAGATAAAGGAAAATATATTCAAATTTTGAAAACATGTAATTTGTAATCAAATAAATTTTTCACTCAGACTTCGAATTAAACTTTCTTTAGATGGATTTTAAACATTCATTTTCAAGTAGCGAGATTTTTATTGGAATTCGATCAATTTTGAAAGAAATTTTCAGTGATTTAAATTATTATTCCCAGCCAAGAATTTAGACAGGCGATAGTTGAAGGAAACTTGATAAACAATGACTATTTTTTATTGAGTTTTTTATAATACTTTAAGAAAAGATAAGAAAAAATAATTTAAGCAAGAAAAAATGTAATTTTTACGGTAAAATTTCTAAAAATTAATTTATAAAAGAAATTAAGAGAACTCTTGTACTACACTTCTCTTATAATTTAAAACATTTTCTTTTGCATGCCATTGTTATAAGTAAACTGTATAACTGTAGAAAAGACGACCATTTTTGAAAAAGTCAATCAGCTTATAGAAAAAAAAAATTAAAATGTCAAGACGTATGTAAAAATTACAGTAAAAGTGACTGTTAAATTAATTTTTATAAAAAAAAAATATGCATTTTAGTGTAAAATCATTCCATAATTTTATTAATTGCATCTTAAGGATCCTTCATATAAATTAACGAGTTAGTTGAAAAGTATATGTTGATGTTTTAACATTTTGATCAAAGTGATATATTAAGGGGGCAGCTTACCTTTTCAACAATTTTGTTTATTTTTAAAAATACGGTTCAAATTGTGAATTGACTGCATTTCTATGCTCATTTAAATGCACAATAATTTCTTTTCCTTTTTAACTGCACATTTAATTAAAGTTTTAATAAATAAAAAAAAATGGATTACTTTTTTAAATACCGATATTTTTGCTCATTTTTTTAAAAAGATTTTCAAATGTGTATTACACAAGATTGCTCATGGATTTTTAGATACATCTAATATTGCATTTAATATAATTTTTTTTTTACCGATATATATATAGAGAGAGTAAAACTATGAAATCTAACACATCTTCATATACTTTTATTTAAAAAAAAAATAACAAAAAACCCGAAGGCTAATTCCATTCGCAGATTTATCTGTCACATATCTATATTATAAAGGACAAACATATCTGTGCGTAACGCATACGTCATTTTGCGAATGGCAACACTTTGAAATTTGAAATAAAATTTTGGTTTTGTAATTTTCTCTACTGCAAATTTTTATACTTCTAAACATCGCCCATTTTAAATTTTTACACCGCTGTATAAGGACAAAAATGCTCTTTTAAATGCAATTCGTTTTAAATATGTATCTCAATTTAATTTTCAGATATTAATGTTTTTGTAGTTTTTATTACTTTTTTTGTAATTGTGGCAGCTGAAGTACTCCATTTCTGTTGAAAGTCATCTTGAAACTAAAGGGGGGGAGGAAATGAAAATAGTAGATTTCTGTATCTTTTTGATGCCATTTTCTCATAAAAATCGAAAAAAATTGAAATTAAAATACGCGCTATTTCATGAATATCGTCTGTTATAAAACCCAGTGAGTTTTGGCTTTATTTCGCTTTTATTTATCAATTAAATGATTTTGCCGCGCCAGCTCCATTGCGAAATATTAATAAACGATTCGCACATAAAAAAAGTTCAGAATTTCTCTCCCGCTAATTTTCTACAGTGAAATTAAAGCTTCATCAATAAATAAATAAAAGAATAATGTATAAAAAAGCACGTACTTAACATATATGTAATCGTTCCATTTAAATTTTTAGAGCCGAATTGGGAAAAATATGTGCTTTTAAATATAATTTGTATGAAATAGAGTTGCTAGGCAACTATTAAAGTAAAAGAGAAAAAATAATCTATACATTGAAAACACAAGATAGCTTTTTTAGACATCTTCCCTGAACTTTCTACTGTACCAATTTTGCTAATAATTCTTTTTTTTAATGAAAGCTGTTCATTTGTAGATGTCCTCGAATTAGCTATATTTCTAAATATTTCCATTTTTATATTTTTAATTTAATTTGAAAAGTTTTTTTTTGAAATTTCATCAAAATGGTAGCAATCGTATTATTTCCACTGTTGCAGAAAAAAGAAATATTGGTGTTTATTTATCCTTAATGATACCATTTACTCATTACAATTAAAAATGACTTTATTTTAAGTCTGAACAGAAAATGACGTCACTATTTAAAAAACATTTTCGCTCATAAAGCTAATGTCACAATATATTTTCATTCGGCTGATACGGAATTTGAGACACTTGGCGTAATGCTTCAGTAAGTGCCATATTTAAAAGAAACAATCCTTTTCTTTGATAAAACTATATATTTTTACACGAATACATCTAAAAGACATCAGTTTATGGAATTTGTACATCGCGGTACTGAAATTAGAACCTCAAGCCAAAAGAATACATTTTCACATGCAAAGTTTTAGCTGACAAACGGAATACTTCACGTTTGAAAATCTATCTATATTATAAATGAAAAATATGTCTGTGCGTAAGGCTGACGTCATTTTGAGAATGGCAACGCTTGGCGATTAAATGTCGCTTTTGCAATCTTTCCTACTGCATTTTTTTTTAATTTCTAAACATCGCGCATCTTCAATTTCTACACCCGTTATATAGGGAAAAAATCTACTTTCAAATGCAATTTGCTGGAAAAGTTTATCTTAATTTATTTATTTATTATGTCTTTTTAAATAATTTTCAAGTATAATGTGTTTTAATCTGTATTCATTGCGTACAGGCTCCATTACGAAATAAGCCATTTGCAGTTAAAATAATATAAATATTTCAGCATTTGTCCCTGACTAATTTTTATAGCGAAATTAAAACTTCATCAATTTATTATATTAAAAAGTGACTATCCGTTTATATTTCACAGCTGTTCCTCCTAGAATATGGAATGTTGGGTGATTAAATTAAGGCCAAGTATCCACATGGGCCCGAGGATGTGAAAGTTGTCGTAGAATTTTAAAATTTGATTAGTTTTCGGGATAAAAATTTTTACGTTATTTTTAATGACATTTCTGTAATGATGGAAAATAAAATTGCTCCATTTTTGTGGATAAAAGAAAGAAAAGGAAAAATGACAAGAATTATTGGGTATCATTGTTTGAAATCATTTTTAAATTGAAATTAACGTTTATTTGACTAAATAGTGAAAACATTATTGTAGTTTTCAAGAAAATTTCACGAAATACAAACTGACACATATTCAAGTTTCAGGAATCCGTTTATTTTAGAAACACAAATTCGACTCTCGACTGAAATATTGAGATAAATTCTGTTGACGTCAAAAGAAAAAAAAAACATCGTACGTTATTTTCATTTAATTTAAAGTCGAAAAGTAGATTTTCAACTATTCCCTTAAGATGGCTGATAAAGCATTTCAGAAGCGGACATTAAAAATGAAATGTTTTAGCGAGAAAAAAAATAATTCTTTAAATATTTATTTTAATTCATAAATATAAAATGCTTCTGAATAAATTCGTCCAAACAACTTCATTTTTGTATAAGATGACCCAAATGACATAATTTCTACCAACTCCTAAATTCGAAGCAAAATCTTGGAAGAGCGAAAAGCTCTAGGCAAATAAAGTTATAATATATGTGCATTTTTATTGGGAAAGCTTTTGACTTAATGTGTAAATATAACTTATTATTTGAAATATTGTGTTTAATAAAATTAATATTGTAATGGCTTTCTAAATTTACAATAAAGTTAAGATTTCATTTTTCGCAAAAATATCGATTGATTCATGCAATTCAAAAGCAACACAACGGGTTGCTACGCAACTAGTGTATAATAAAGAACATGCATAAAAAAATTTAAATCTCTATCTCAATTACAAAAAAAAAGGACTTAGCATTTTTATAATATAAAAAGGAAGAAAATATGAAGATGGAGAAAAAGCCATTTAAAGCTTTAATTTGTGCGGGTAATTGTGCTGAGTGTATTAACAAAATTTACAATATATTGTGATTTAATTACCGTATGGTTAAAAATGAGGTGTTAAAATATTCACTATTAAACAAGCTTTCATTTAATATTTAAAAAAAGAAAATCGGTTTATTCATCAATTTTGAGGTAAACTGACTTCTTAAACAAACACAAACTGAGATAAACGAATCTGAACAGTGCAGCTCTGAATCATTTAACGATAAATGCATGCATTAAAATTCATTAAATGGGTATTTTTAATTATATGACCTGTAGGGTACTTTTTACCTATATAGCATTTTTAATTAGCAGAAAATTTGCAGCAGTCTTGCTTTGAAAACCTGCAAAGTTGCAGCAAGCTCAGCATGACAAGACTTAAAGTTCATAACAAGACTGCAGCAACATAACGCAAACGCCGAAGTCACCTCATTTTGAACTAGCAACTAACTTGTTGTGCAAGTTAAATTCATGCTGTATCAAATTTATTGCAAATTAACGGCAAGCAAGTAATAAAAAATACTGCAAACTTATTGCAAAGTAATAATCTTTCCATGCCCCACTATCTGTTTATAACTGTTACACTATAAGTTTAACCTCTACGGAGGGGTCCATAGACCTGATCAGCTCTATTGATGCGAACACACCGCCAGAAAGTGCATGTATCGTTTTCACATCACCATAAACAAGTTAAGGTGATATTTGTACTTTTCAATACTTTTTTGGTATTTGATAAGTATAGCGTTTAGAAAAAGCCGTGCCAACCGAATAAAATTCCTGCAATTTCTGCGTATGGGCTGATTGTCTATTCTCTTAACAGAGGGATTTTTTGCTTTCGTCACTTTCGTGAATTAAAGACAGTCTTGCCATCGGTTTCACAACAAACTACTCATGCAAGTGGGGGATGGTATACCTTGCCTGAAATTTGCTTCGAATTTCTCAATTCAAAATTTTCACGGCAAGATAATGTCAGAAAAAATAAAACTTGCTGCTAATGTCATGCTATCTGGGTAAGAACGTCATACTACGGATGTCTAAATTTATTGTAATGATACTGATGGAAAATTGATATTTTTGTTTTTTCCTGTAATTGAAAAATTAACAATTCTCGTTACCCGTTCCGGACCGACATCACAACGAATTTTATACTGTCTGAACCACTTTTTTTTTTCTAAAAAGTTATCTTTATTTTCTTAATTACGAAATGCATTACTTAAATAACACAAAAATTACTTTTCTTTTTTACTGGTACGTAAAAAGATCCTGAATGCGCTCACGGCACGAAAGGGTTAAACTGCTGATTGCGGAAAACTGTAATATTTTCTTAATATCGGCAACGCCTCCTATATTCTGTATTCCGATTTTTCAATGTCACATACATGAAAAAATTCTTTAGTTACCTACCTTCTTATTCGTTATTTTAAGTACAAATAAGACTGTATCAAGAATAAAATCAATAAAAACAAAATAGTTTTTTTAAAGCACTTCCTTAGATTCTTTGTTTATCTCACGTCTAACTTCATGGCTGTAACAGGGCTGCCGGTTTGGCCTTTTTTTAAATTCCAGAATTTCACATTCAAACCAGAAATTTTCTATCATATTGATTTCATTATTTAATGGTCGACATTTCTTGATTGTGTAAAGTAACAATTCTTCTTTCAGCCTTTCCGGTATGAATTGGAATTTTTTTAATTTAAAAAAAGGCCAAACTGGAAACCCTGCGCTGTAATTCACGTAGTTCCAAAAAAATTCCATTTCAATACATTAATTTGGCGTGGGCCCCGATTTTTGAAATTTTACGATTTTTGAAATTGATTTACACTTCACGAAAGAGCAAACTCGTGAATATTTAAAAAAAAAAGTATAATTTTTTGTTTTACTTCTTTTTTAATATATGACAACAGGAAAGCGGAAAAAAGGATTATTTAAGCAATTTATTTAAGATTTCTATTTTTTCCCCTTAGAGTATAATCATAATTTATTTAATAATAAAATATTTAAAGAATGTTTTTTAAAATATTACACTCTTTATTTTTTATTTATATTTTCTATTTTTTAGTTTTCAAAATATTTCGTTGTTGCAGTTTCACAATATTTCTGCGAGAGAGTTTAGTGTATAAATTATTCCACTGTTTTTATAACTCGTGAACAGTTGTAACCACAAAAATTATTTGCTGATTTATCACCCGAGGCAGGATAACGGTATCTAAACGGTATCTACGGCCTGTATCTAAATCTTAAATTTAATGTATTAATTTATAAGCGATTTCTAAAAAAAATATTAAAAAGTTCTACTGTCATCTGAAACACTTGTTAACATGATTTTTACTTTTTTCTGTTTTTACAAGAAGAAAGTATTGGATTCGGAAAAATTTTCGAATTCCGGTTTTCGACGGATTTACACGTTTTAGGGGTCAGAGATACCGAAAAACAAAAGTCCTTCCGGCCAGTGCCGGGAGGAAGAGGTAGCTTTCATATTCCTTATTTTAAAAAAGCCAACTTATATCATTCAAACACACGAAACTCAATATAGTGGAAACTGAATATAGGAGATTCAATACTAATTTTTATCAATGTAATGAATGAGAATTTCGCGAAATTAGTCAGCTTTATCCAAGCTGCTTTTCTTTAAAGTAACTCATATTTGGCTGCCAAATTCGGCGATTTCCAAACTGGAAACCCTGCGCTGTAATTCACGTAGTTCCAAAAAAATTCCATTTCAATACATTAATTTGGCGTGGGCCCCGATTTTTGAAATTTTACGATTTTTGAAATTGATTTACACTTCACGAAAGAGCAAACTCGTGAATATTTAAAAAAAAAAGTATAATTTTTTGTTTTACTTCTTTTTTAATATATGACAACAGGAAAGCGGAAAAAAGGATTATTTAAGCAATTTATTTAAGATTTCTATTTTTTCCCCTTAGAGTATAATCATAATTTATTTAATAATAAAATATTTAAAGAATGTTTTTTAAAATATTACACTCTTTATTTTTTATTTATATTTTCTATTTTTTAGTTTTCAAAATATTTCGTTGTTGCAGTTTCACAATATTTCTGCGAGAGAGTTTAGTGTATAAATTATTCCACTGTTTTTATAACTCGTGAACAGTTGTAACCACAAAAATTATTTGCTGATTTATCACCCGAGGCAGGATAACGGTATCTAAACGGTATCTACGGCCTGTATCTAAATCTTAAATTTAATGTATTAATTTATAAGCGATTTCTAAAAAAAATATTAAAAAGTTCTACTGTCATCTGAAACACTTGTTAACATGATTTTTACTTTTTTCTGTTTTTACAAGAAGAAAGTATTGGATTCGGAAAAATTTTCGAATTCCGGTTTTCGACGGATTTACACGTTTTAGGGGTCAGAGATACCGAAAAACAAAAGTCCTTCCGGCCAGTGCCGGGAGGAAGAGGTAGCTTTCATATTCCTTATTTTAAAAAAGCCAACTTATATCATTCAAACACACGAAACTCAATATAGTGGAAACTGAATATAGGAGATTCAATACTAATTTTTATCAATGTAATGAATGAGAATTTCGCGAAATTAGTCAGCTTTATCCAAGCTGCTTTTCTTTAAAGTAACTCATAATTGGCTGCCAAATTCGGCGATTTCTTAAAGTGCCTACCATATTAAGGCAACATGGTGGATGAGGCTAACCAGTGAACTTGGTCGAGACCTTAGTAATTGCTGTTCACATGCTCACTCACATCGGAATCGGTTGATATATACGAGTGCTGTCGCATGCAAAAAATCAGATTTTTAAAATGTCACCCACAAAAGAAATTGAAACTGCTATATCTGAGCCATTTTTTAAGGTAAAGACAAACAAAAAATGCTCCTGAATCCTTATATCAAGGTCAAATACTTAAGAAAGAAACCTTTTTCAATTTCTAATTTTTTTGCACCTCACTTTAAATATATATATATTTTTTAATTTAATGGCCGCCATTTTGAAACAAGATGGCTGATGAATCTGGCCAGCGAACTTGGTCGAGGTATTGATGTATACTATCCACATGCCTTCTTACATCGAAATAGGCGAATACGTGTGTTATCGCCTGACAAATACAAGATCGTTTCAAAATGTTAGCCATGCTAGAAATTTAAAGTGCTATAATACAATCATTTTTTAAGATATAAACAAAAGAACAAATTTTCAGAAACAAAAACTGCTCCGGAATCTTTGTATCAAGGTCAAACACATAAAAAAAATCTTTTTCATTTTCCAATTTTTTAATACCTCGTTTTAAATTTTAAATTTAATTTTTTTTAAAAATGGCAACCCTTTTGAAACAAGATAGCGAATGAAGCTGGCCAACGAACTTGGTCGAGACATTAGTATGTACTATGTACAGACCAAGTTACATCCAAATCGGTTCATAAATACGCCTGTTATCGCATGACAAAAATCAGGTCGTTTTAAAATGTCAGCCACAATAGAAATTCAAAATGCTATTACTCAGCCATTTTTTTAGATATAGACGATACAAAAACTGTTCCGGAATCTTTGTATTAAGGTCAAACACATACGAAAAATATCTTTTTCATTTTCCAATTTTTTGGTATCTCATTTTAAATTTTTTAATTTTTTAATTTTTTTAAATGGCCGCCATTTTGAAACAAGATGGCGGATGAAGCTGGCCAACGAACTCGGTCGAGATATTTGTATGTACTATGTACACACCAAGGTAAATCCAAATCGGTTCATAAATACGCCTGTTATTACGTGACAAAAATCAGGACGTTTCAAAATGTCAGCCACGCTAGAAATTCAAAATGCTATAACTCAGCCATTTCTTAAGATATAGACGAAACAAAAACTGCTCTCGAATCTTTTTATCAAGGTCAAACACATAAGAAGAAATATTTTTTTCAATTTTCAATTTTTTGGTACCACATTTCAAATTTAAATTTTTCTTAAAAATTTAAATGGCCGCCATTTTTAAGCAACATGGCGGATGAAGCTGTCCAACGAACCCGGTCGAGACATTGGTATGTACTATGTATAAACTAAGTTACATCCAAATCAGTTCATAAATACGCCTTTTATCGCGTGACAAAATTCAGGACGTTTCAAAATGTCAGTCACGCTAGAAATTCAAAATGCTGCAACTCAGCCATTTTTTAAGATATAGACGAAACAAAAACTGCTCCGAAATCTTTGTATAAAGGCCAAATACATAAGAAAAAAATATTTTTCCATTTTCAATTTTTTGGTACCACATTTCAAATTTTAAATTTTTTAAAAAATTTTAAATGGCCGCCATTTTGAAACAAAATGACGAATGAAGCTAGCCAACGAACTCGGTCGAGACATTGGTATGTACTATGTACACACCGAATTACATCGAAATCGGTTCATAAATACGCCTTTTATCGCGTGACAAAATTCAGGACGTTTCAAAATGTCAGTCACGCTAGAAATTCAAAAGTCCTTCCGGCCAGTGCCGGGAGGAAGAGGTAGCTTTCATAATTCTTATTTTAAAAAAGCCAACTTATATCATGCAAACACACGAAGCTCAATTTAGTGGAAACCGAATATAGGAGATTCAATACTAATTTTTATCAATATAATGAATGAGAATTTCGCGAAATTAGTCAGCTTTATCCAAGCTCCTTTTCTTTAAAGTAACATATGTTTGGCTGCCAAATTCGGCAATTTCTTAAAGTGCCTGTCATTTTAAGACAACATGGTGGATGAGGCTAAGCAGTGAACTTGGTCGAGACCTTAGTAATTGCTGTGCACATGCTCACTCACATCGGAATCGGTTAATATATAGAAGTGCTGTCGCATGTAAAAAATCAGATTTTTCAAAATGTCACCCACAATAGAAATTGAAACTGCTATATCTGAGCCATTTTTTAAGGTAAAGACAAACAAAAAATGCTCCTGAATCCTTATATCAAGATCAAATACTTAAGAAAGAAAACTTTTTCAATTTCTAATTTTTTTGCACCTCACTTTAAATATATATATATTTTTTAATTTAATGGCCGCCATTGTGAAACAAGATGGCTGATGAATCTGGCCAGCGAACTTGGTCGAGTATACTATCCACATGCCTTCTTACATCGAAATAGGCGAATACGTGTGTTATCGCGTGACAAATACAAGATCTTTTCAAAATGTTAGCCATGCTAGAAATTCAAAGTGCTATAAATCAACCATTTTTTAAGATATCAACAAAAGAACAAATTTTCAGAAACAAAAACTGCTCCGGAATCTTTGTATCAAGGCCAAACACATAAAAAAAATCTTTTTCATTTTCCAATTTTTTAATACCTCATTTTGAATTTTAAATTTAAATTTTTTTAAAATGGCAACCCTTTTGAAACAAGGTGGCGAATGAAGCTGGCCAACGAACTCGGTCGAGACATTGGTATGTACTATGTACAGACCAAGTTACATCCAAATAGGTTCATAAATACGCCTGTTATCGCGTGACAAAAATCAGGTCGTTTTAAAATGTCAGCCACAAGAGAAATTCAAAATGCTATTACTCAGCCATTTTTTTTTACATATAGACGAAAGAAAAACTGTTCCGGAATCTTTGTATTAAGGTCAAACACAAACAAACAAAAATCTTTTTCATTTTCCAATTTTTTGGTATCTCATTTAAATTTTTTTATTTTTTTATTTTTTTAAATGGCCGCCATTTTGAAACAAGATGGCGGATGAAGCTGGCCAACGAACTCGGTCGAGATATTTGTATGTACTATGTACACACCAAGGTACATCCAAGTCGGTTCATAAATACGCCTGTTATTACGTGAGAAAAATCAGGACGTTTCAAAATGTCAGCCACGCTAGAAATTCAAAATGCTATAACTCAGCCATTTCTTAAGATATAGACGAAACAAAAACTGCTCCCGAATCTTTTTATCAAGGTCAAACACATAAGAAGAAAATATTTTTTCAATTTTCAATTTTTGGTACCACATTTCAAATTTAAATTTTTCTTAAAAATTTAAATAGCCGCCATTTTTAAACAAGATGGCGGGTGAAGCTGGCCAACGAACCCGGTCGAGACATTGGTATGTACTATGTATAAACGAAGTTACATCCAAATCGGTTCATAAATACGCCTTTTATCGCGTGACAAAATTCAGGACGTTTCAAAATGTCAGCCACGCCAGAAATTCAAAATGCTATAACTCAGCCATTTTTTAAGATATAGACGAAACAAAAACTGCTCCGGAATCTTTGTATTAAGGTCAAACACATACGAAAAAAATATTTCTCAATTTTCAATTTTTTGGTACCACATTTCAAATTTTAATTTTTTTTAAAATTTTTAAATTGCCGCCATTTTGAAAAAAAATGGCGGATGAAGCTGGCCAACGAACTCGGTCGAGACATTGGTATGTACTATGTACACACCGAATTACATCCAAATCGGTTCATAAATACGCCTTTTATCGCGTGACAAAATTCAGGACGTTTCAAAATGTCAGCCACGCTAGAAATTCAAAATGCTATAACTCAGCCATTTTTTAAGATATAGACGAAACAAAAACTGCTCCGGAATCTTTGTATAAAGGTCAAATACATAAGAAAAAAATATTTTTCCATTTTTAATTTTTTGGTACCACATTTCAAGTTTTAAATTTTTTTAAAAAATTTAAATGGCCGCCATTTTGAAACAAAACGGCGGATGAAACTGGCCAACGAACTCGGTCGAGACATTGGTATGTACTATGTACACACCGAATTACATCGAAATCGGTTCATAATTACGGGAGTTACAGTGTGACATAGGTCAGATATATATATATATATATATATATATATATCAATTTTGAACGGAGGGTGGTTTCGGGGTCTGGGGGTCATGATCGATGAAAATATACCAAAATTTTTTGAAATCGCTTTCCTCCGAACGGCTGCAATAGGTAGCTTTTTTGTAAAGAAAGCTACCTAAAACGCTATAATTCATCCATTTTTTAAGATATAGACGAAACAAAAACTGTTCCGGAATCTTTGTATAAAGGTCAAATACATAAGAAAAAAATATTTTTCCATTTTTAATTTTTTGGTACCACATTTAAAATTTTAAATTTTTAAAAAATATTTAAATGGCCGCCATTTTGAAACAAAACGGCGGATGTGCTGGCCAACGAACTCGGTCGTGACATTAGTATGTACTATGTACACACCGAATTGCATCGAAATCGGTTCATAATTACGAGAGTTACAGTGTGACATAGGTCAGATATATATATATATATATATATATATATATATATATATATATATATCAATTTTGAACGGAGGGTGGTTTCGGGGTCTGGGGGTCATGATCGATGAAAATATACCAAAATTTTTTGAAATCTCTTTCCTCCGAACCGCTGCAATAGGTAGCTTTTTGTAATGAAAGCTACCTAAAATGTCTGTCTGTGAATCTGAGAGTCTGTCTGTGTGTGACATAAATTTTGTGGGCGCTCTGTCTCAAAACTAATGAACGAAATTTAACAAAACTTTAGATTCAGTTAGTCCTTGATATAATTTGGTTCTGATTACTTTTTAGTATAAATCACACGCAGGTGACGCTTCTATGCTGCATTTTTTATGATTATCACAATAGCTCTATCTAAAGAATTAATGTATCAATTTTCATCAAACTTCAGATTTAGTCCAGTCAAATTAGGTTAAAAAAGGGCTTAAAGTGGAAAATTCTGCTGTAACTGATTTTAATGTCTTACTTTATGTTTTCGAGGGTGCTGAACACGAATCTGGAGTTGTCCAACAAAATTTCTCTCGGCAAATATGAAAAATCATGAAAAAACCATTAAAAATCGCAGATTTTTCGAGTTTTTTGCTTATAACTTGCAAAGTAAACTTTTTGCGCAAAAGGTGGCCCTATATTAAAATACAGACAAGAAAATTACCTACAATTCATGTTCTTATCATTTTTATTGTACGACATATGGCTTCCGTAGAGGCATTGAAAAATCGGCGAAAACCAGTAATTTTGGAAAATCGCAAAACAGATATTCTTACCCTTTCCTTTTATAACACTAAAAGTAAGCATTTCACTGTAAACATTTGCTGACATACTCACTTATTATTAGGTTATACATTATTATGATGTAGGTATACTGTGTGACCTCGGATTCAGAGATCCGGCAACTTAAAAAATCACCCCCCCCCTTTTTTTTTCACTTCCAACTTACGGGAAGAGCAAAAATAGCAATTATTTCCGAATTAAAAACCGAGGTTAAAACGATGCATTAGCGGACAACGAGATCTCTTACACTATGCTAAATAGAATCCTCGATAACACTGGTAGCAGATCAGAGCAACTAGGACGAGGACCTAGCAGAAGATAAGTTCTCACCGAAAAAATGCATACATTTGACCGGAAAATTAACGTCATCTTCAAAGAAACAAGATTGTATTTCCGAAATCGATATTCGTCACTTGTATAAAATCCAAGAAAGAAGGTTTTCTCTTTTTCTCACGTCAATATCGTTTGAGTATGTATTAAATTACGAGTAAGTATCACTATTAAGAAAATCGTAAGTACTTTTGATATTTTTTTCCGAAATCTGTAATTTTCAAAAATCAATTACAAATTTGCAGTAGCTGACATTCACACAAAACAGACACGAGAGGATGCGGATACACTTATTGTTACCACAGCAAGGGACCTTGCACAACAAAATAACTCTGTAGTTACTGTGGGTGAAGACGTCCATTTGCTAGTTATCATGATTTGTCGCTTTAGGGGTGTACATTCAAATGTATACTTTCTAAGCCAGGCAAAGGGGCAGTTTCACTACTCCTTTTTTCTTCTGTCTGCAAACTTGATCAATCGATTGCTAACAACATATTATTTTTGCATGTCATGGGAGGCTGTGATACTACTTCAGCCTTGTTCAAAGTAGGGAAGATTAGGTTTCTTCGGACTCTCAAGAAAAACTCTGCATTAACTAATACCATTGAGGTTTTTAAAGGCCCTATGGCAAATGCTGATACGGTTACTGATGCTGGCAATCGTTTTTTGGTCTCATTGTATAAATTTGCTGACAAGGAAGCCACGTCATTAAACAAATTGAGGTATTTATGTTACCTTAGGTCTGTATACGAGACATCAATCCATTTGGCGTCCTTACCTCCTACTGAGTCTGGAGCTCAGCAACATTCCTTTAGGGTATATTTTCTAGTTCAACAATGGCTTGGGAATGAAAAAGATCCTGAACAATGGGGATGGAAGGTAATGAAAGATGGTCGGGAGCCAGTAACCACACTACAGCCACCAGCACCCCAAGTCGTTTTGAAACTTATTTCTAGCAAATGCAAGAAGACCTGCCAGAAAAACTGTGGATGCAAAAAAGCAGGTCTCAAGTGCTGCAGTATGTATGTGAACTGCGAAATTAGTTGCAATAACATGCCTCTTACTGAAGTCGAAGAAGACGAGGATGATCCGGAATTCCCTGAAGTACTTGAACGTAACTATGCATAAATAATTCCATTTCACTTTTATTTTTTCACTACCTTTTTTATTTTTGTGATCAAAATATTTATCTTAATACAGTGGTATAACTATTCAATTTTTAAACAATTAGAAATAAATCATAAATTATTTTTTTTTAAACGGTGGTTCGTAATATAATAGGCTAATATGTTTTCTAAAATGAGGTCCAAAAGTAACCTATTAATGACTTGAGTTGTAAAAGAGGGGTAACAAAAGAACGATGTAAAAATCATGTTATGATAAAATGTTGTATGAATCATTACTTACTTAATTAATTACAATTAGTTCCACTCTTTTAAAAAATACTACGTGCATCAGAGATGCCCAGAAGCCTAAAGCTTCGACCCTTGGGTGTTTGCAGCCTTCGCCTACGGCGCAAAGTATAAGATTTTGCAAATCTAGCGGGAAAAAAGTCCAAAAATCGACTTGCAGTAATTTCATTTTTAGATGTTTCAAATAACATCTAACACATTGGAGGAAAAAAATGTACAGTGATAGCAGCCTAACTCCACAACAACACTATCAAAAATCGGCTCAAAAACCAAATTTTCTTTCAACCTTTTTAGAATGGCGATTCTGTAGTTGTAATTGCCATTGATATTTTTTGGCTAAAAACATACTTATTTTGTAAATATTTTTTAATGATAGTATGGAATTTTTGCAACAATACAGATACTTTGTATCTTACTGTTACAATAGTTATTTAGATGTGTTATATTTAAAAAATAATTTTTTAAGTCAATATAAAAATTATTTAAAAATTTAATAGCATATGCTAAATTTTAAAAAGCTGCCAAAAATTTTGTACACGATTGTACATTGTAATATAATTTTTTTTGTGAATATGTATGCATATAGATATAGAATAAATCAATTTCAGCTGCTACTATTTGCAAATCTTGAATATAAGTAATTTTTTATCAGGTACGGAAGTGTAAATTTCGAAAAGAGAATTATATGAGATTTTAAAAAATTATGTTACTAGACATGAACCATCCCCATTTAATTCTAAAAATAACCTGATAGACTATTTATTACACAAGTATAATCTTTAACATTGCTCATCTGTTATGTTAGACCAGATTAAGCGGCTGATACATTCATTTATATTTGGCAGTAATCAAAGATGGAGAAACTGACATCTCTTAAAGAACGTTTTTTGAAGTAAAATAAGAGATGGACAGATTCGAATATCAACAATAAATATATTTACAGAGCAGAAGTAATAATATTACTACCAGAAAAAGGTTGGACAACCAAACAAATTTTTTTATTTAAGTGGACCGAAATCAAAAGACAAAAGTTGTATTCGTTATTCCCGGAACACAAATTTTTAAACACGCCATGTGTTTAAAACTGAGACAATCTAGAAAAAAAGGATGCTATGGATATGTTAAAAAATATATCTGAAAGTCCCTAAAGAGCAACGAAATTTTAAAAAATCGTTCAAAAAACCGGATACTCGTCATATAAAAAAGGGCTGTAATGAAGAAAATCAAAATTTTATAATGGGTAAATCCACAGCCATCATCTACTTCTTACTCTAGATCTATAAAGTTTAAGTTCATCATGGAAACTGATCAGTCAATAACAGAAGAATTTGAAATTATCAGAAATTAAATCTTTATAGCTCTTGCACTAACTGTAGTAGAATTCAATGTTCATACGTATGACATAGAGCATAAATTTGAAGACACGGTGGTAGATAGTACAATGTGCAGCATTCTGTCTTCAAATAAAGCAACTTAAAAATGCAATGTCTGTAACGGAAAATTCAAGGTGGTGAATAACTTAAAAATGATTCGATAATATATGAATAATATTCACAAATTTTCTTGGAGCTTATCGGCACAACATGCACCATTAAGATTTATGAAATGCCTCTTACATATTCATTATAGATTTGATGTAAAGAGGCCGAAAACCGGCTCCAAAAACCTGAAGAAAAATGAAGTATCGCAGAAAGAAAATAAATACAATTGAAAGATTTAGACTTAAAAGAGAATTATTATTAAAACTCCAAAACAATTGCAAGATAATATTAATGTAGGAAATAGAAAAAGGAAGATTTTTAAGGATGCTGCAGTAGCCGCTAGCAATATATCTGCCTTTAAGCATTACAAATCATGACATTAACATCTCAATAAAAGGCACAAAGGGGTTTAAACCCATAAAAGTTACCGGAATTAAAAAAAAAATCTAAACTTAGTTTAGAAGTTTAATGAATATAGCGCTTTCCGGAATTATTTTTGTAATAAAACCTTCTTCAAGCGACCAGGAAAAAACGGAATTTGTTTCGTTCTCTTCAAAGAAATTAGTCTTCAAAGAAATTGGAGGGAGTCCAACTAGGATGGTCTCTGAATGGAGGTAAAATTAGTATTGAGCGTATGGGAATAAATTTCGTTCCATGAAAAAATGGTCGTTCAAGGAGGTAGTCGCTTAATGGAGGTAGTCGCACAGGGAGGTTTCACTGTAATTTTTCATAATGCATAGCCATTTTATCTCTAGTAAGATCAATTTTATTACTTTTATATCGGTAATTTTCATAAATTGAATTTTGACCCGCTAGATTCGTGAAATCTTACACTGTGCGGCGGCTGGGACAGCAATCTTCTCCCTCAGAACGAAAACGGTTCTTTCGCGCTCAAGTGCTTAAATAAATATTATATTTAATTATTCTTTTTAGGTGTAGAAGAATTGGAAGGCATGCCTGCAATCATGCAACCTTTGGCCAAGAGGGTTCGGTTTTACTAATGAGTGTCATTTCAAGTCAATAATCATTTAATAATAAGTGTTGTATAAGAAAATACTTACCTACCTGTTTTATTATACTGTATAACATTAAACACTAACCGATCATTAATAACTTTTATCTTTTTGTTCGTATCTATAAAGCCTAACGGTTACGTTTCACATACTTGTACAGACGTCTAATGATGCATTTTGTATGTTTTCAATAAAAAGGCAGTTGAATGCTTCGTGCATTCGTCATTATTTTTCTCATAACTATTCAAGGTCCAAAAAACTACTTGCGCATAAATTGTAGAGAATCGTATCAATTTTGGAAATACAGTCTTGTTTCTTTGAAGATGACGGTAATTTTCCGGTCAAATGTATCCATTTTTTTGGTGAGACCTGCGAGGTCCTTACCTCGTTCCTCTGAGCTGCTACCAGTGTTATCGAGGGCTGTATTTGGCACAGCGTCAGCGATATCGCTGTCAGCTAATGCATCGTTTTTTATCTCTGTTTTTAATTCAAAATACTTGCTATTTTTACTTTTCCCGTAAGTTGGAAGTGAAAAAAAAGGGAGGGGGGTGGGAGATGACTTTGATGCCGGATTTTTTAAGTTGCTGGATCTCTGAATGCCCGATTTTCGAGTACACACTGTTACTTACATCATAATAATATATAACCTAATAATAAATGAGTACAGCAAATGTTTACAGTGAAATGCTTACTTTTAGTGTTATGAACGGAATGGGTGTAAAATAATATATTTTTTGCGATTTCCCAAAATCACTGGTTTTTGCCGATTTTTCAACGCCTCTACGGAAGCCGTATACCGTACAAAAAATGATAAGAACATGAATTGTAGGTAATTTTCTCGCCTGTATTTTAATATAGGGTCACCTTTTGCGTAAAAAACCTACTTTGCATGTTATAAGCCAAAAACAAAACAAAAAAAATCTGCGATTTTTATGTTGTTTTTTTTTCACGATTTTTCATATTTGCCGAGAGAAATTTTGTTGGACAACTTCAGATTCGTGTTCAGCACCCCCAAAAACATAAAGTAAGACACTAAAAACAATTACATCAGAATTTTCCACTTCAAACTCTAATTTGACTGGATTAATTCAGTTAGTCCCTGATATTAATTAGTGCTATTGGTGCAAATCGCCCAACATGTGGCGCAGCTATGTTGCATTTTTCGAGATTTTCGCAAAAGCTCTATCTCAAAAACGAATGCATAAATTTTTATCAAACTTCCGATTCAGTTAGCTCCTGATAGAAATTGGTCCGGATTAGTTTTTGGTATAAATCGTAAATTTTTTTACGATATCTGCATTAACTCTATCTCAAAAACTAATGCACGGATTTTCGTTAACTTCAGATTCAATTAGAAGATGACATAAATTGTTGCTGATTAGATTTTGGTGTAAATCATCTAACAGGTGGCGCTGCTATGCTGCATTTTCAGGAAGTATTAACATGTATGAGATAGCAGAAAGTTTATCCAACTAGTTATAATTGTATCATATCAGAAAGTGAGGGAAAAATTGATCACAAAATTCCATCTTTACATACAAAAAACAAGTTAATTTTTGCTTTTTTTTTTAGATTTACTTGTAGAAAAATTTTGGATTCTACGTAATTAAAGAACGCGAGCATCTTCCTCTTTTACAAACCCCTCAGTGCATTGGTATAACATTTGCTCTTCAATCCTGCTTTTTATTGTCGAATAGTTCAGATACGTTGTTTCTGAATTTAAAATTTTATGGCTGTACCATTTTGAAAACGTTGAGTAATTGATTATACATTAAGAAATATTAGTGTTTTTTCTAAGAATTTGGAATACAGACACAAACACCATTAAATATAACGAAACAAATTCAGAGGATAAAATAACTGAGGAATAGTGGTTAACCGACTTTATTGTGTTATCGAATGCCGAATTTTTGCGAGTCTACTGTTGAGGAGACTGAGGGGGTTGACCCACCTTTCAGTTTTCATATTTAAAAGAATTTCAGTTTTCTTCCAATAGGTAGCAACCTATTGGAAAACCTACCGAAATGCTCAAACAATAATCTTTGTTTCACGCAGATAATTGAAACAGGTGTCGAAAAATGAATTGTGAAGAGTTTTCAGCTTAAAAAGTGTATTTTTTAGAAAAATTTTGTAAGAATATCTCAGATAAAATATATCATAGAAGCTTAAGTAAGTAGGTTTTAAGTAATGCAGAAATATTGAGCTTTCATTCTAGGCATAAAGATTGTTCAGTGAATTAGGCTAAACATAAGCATGTGCTATACTTTAAAAAGTGGCTATGTGGGGGAGACTTCACCCAATCAATGTGTTCTTAATTAAGTGTCTTTCTTAATTAATCTTAATTAATCTTAATTAATTTCCCAATCTTTCTTAATTAAGTGTTTTTGGAAATCTTTTTATTATACACTGTACATAATAAAGGGTTAATGGTTATATTTCTAAAATAATGTAAATTTATTCTGTAAAGCTACAGTAAAATGGAATGATAGAAAGGAAATGTTAAAAAATGATTAAAGGGAGATGTGAAAAATTGCTATAGAAGCATGAAAACATTTAATGAAAGATAAATTTGAAAGTAGATAGGAACTTTTATTTCATTTAAATAGTACCCATAGTAGGTTAATAGAAAGAATGGAAAAGAGTAGAAAAGATGAAAACAGCAACCTTAAGAAATTTTAAGTGTTCGTGCCTCTGAAAAAGAACATAACATTGATTAAAACACTTTAGGAAGATATGTAGACAAATTTCACCAAGATGAACGCAATGAAATGAAGCCAAACTATGTGGCAACTAGTGTTACCAGGTCGAGTGTCCCAAAAAGTGGACGTTTAAAACTGAATTTTCCTCCTGTGTCTTGAATTCTGTCTAACCAGGTTTGTTTACATATCACATTTTCCCAAATAATTTTTGTTAATTAAATCATGTAGCATAAAGTTATTCTGCCTTTTAAAAAACTGATTTTATTTCCCTTAACAAATATTTCAATATAAAATAAAGTAGGTCAAACTTCCCATACGTGGGTATCCTTGACCCATTTTTTTTTCCATGATTAAAATCAATCATTTTTCAAGTTTCTTATTTATTACTCTTATGTCGCTTTATTTTATTTTAAAAACTGATCGTATAACGAATAAAATTGTATATGAAATTTTATTCTAAGTTCAATATTTAAAAAACAAAAAATCATTTTTAAAAAGTGTGTTAATTCTCCCCAGTAACCCTAATTTAAAACTGTATGTAATAAAAATAAATATATCTAAATCTGGACTGAAATATATTTTTGCATTTCCCTTTAATTTTGAGTCAAAATATAAACGATTGATTAAATCTTTTTTATTTTGAATATTACTTATTAGATTGAGCAAAAATCAAACTGAATGCTCAAGAAGGCTTAGACCTCTAAGCTTTTAGACTACTTTAAAAATATATGACGTCAGTTTAAGCAATTTTTAACTTTTAAAATTATATATTCATTGAATAGATAAACAAAATAAACTCTATTCACGACACAAATCGACATTTTACTAGTATAGGGGCCTTGGCGTTTTTTAAAAAAGATTGAAGCAATTCAGGCCTCAGAAAGTGAGATTTGTCGCCAAATAATATAAACAGCTATGAAAACAAACCTGATGAAGTTTTATGCTCTTTATGGAGGCATTTATGCATATGAATAAACATTTTACCTATATATATTATAATTGCTATTTATTACTCCTGTTTGCATATAAATATAAATATATGGCTTCTTTATATTAAATAAGTTTTATAAATTTTGGAAACAATTGGTCGCCCAAATGGAACAATTGAACAGGTGTCAGAAAATATGTATAAAATTTTCCTTCCTTTTCCATGGTCATTTTCTTTATCTATCTGAGACTTATCTGCTGGAAAAATGCCCACGAATCTTATTTCAATTATACCGCAAATCTATATTTTACTTTACTTTTTCTTATTGACTTGATAAATGAATTCCAATAACACAGTCAGTAATAAAACAATCTGTGAACTAAAATTTCCATTATGCAGCAGTTGGTAATCAATAAATAAAATATTTTATACATTTAAACTATTTAAATCCTGTTTCGCAACACATACAAAGTATACAAAATAAATGGATCACGTATACGAATCGACAGTTGAAACAAATAATTGAATTTAGCAAAATCCAGATGCTGTCAGAAACATTCTAATGAAATATGATTTTTCGGATACATGCACATTACAACGAAGGCTGCTAGGATATTTCTAACTTAAGCAATATCTTATACTTACAAATAACCATACATAAAATAAACGAATAACTATTTTTAAGATCTTAATATAATTTAAATTTATGCATTAATACCAATATGTAGGAAACTTTTAGCACCGCAAACTCATTAAATATGGTTAGAGTATAGAGAATTGCCTTTTTTTACATTAAAAAATATTTAAAAGCATAATTTTATTTGTTAAAAAACTTATCCTAAAATTAGTGTATACACTCCATTTTTTAGCTGTATAATAAAATATCTAAAAAACATGGAAAATGCAATTAATTATCAGATGATATTTAGAAGGAATTCTGCCAAAAGCAGTAAAGTGATTTTTGTTCAAGAGCAGTTAAGAAAATTGCTGCAGTTTAGATATTGTAGTTACGTTTTTATAAACTCTAAATGTTCAAATATGTTTAACACTAAGAAAAATGTTTGAATGTGCATGCTGTTTTTCAAACAGTAACATTTATTTAAAAAAATCAATTAATTCTGTTTTAAACACTTGAATAAATTTATAAAATTGGGTGTTTATATGGTAGTTATACATATTTGGGATGTAGGTTCTAAATCAATTTTTGTAAGTCATGTCATAGGATTCTCGCGACAATTGTTTTTAATTTATGCCGGGAGAAAATAATTAGAAGCATCTACAACAACAGAAGAGGTACTATTATAAATCGCTCCCTACAAATCTTAGCATTTGCAGATGATGTTGATATAATTGCTAGAAATAAGAAAGTCCTGATTGAAGCATACAAAAATCTAGACACTGAAGGGAAAAAACTATCCCTCGAGTTTAATAAAGATAAATAAAATACAGTAGAATCTCTTTTATCCGAAATTCTTTTAACCGAAACTCCCGGTTAACCGAAATCCCTTTTTAATTTTTTTTTCTACTATCACATTTCTTGTGTGCAGATCCATTTTGAAAGCTTTTTTTTCCTGCTATCACATTCCTTGTGTGCAAATCCATATTGGGAGATTTTTAGGTAGCTTTCTTTACAAAAAGCTACCAGCTTTCTTTACAAAAAGCTACCTATTGCAGCCATTCGGAGGAAAGCGATTTCAAAAAATTTTGGTATATTTTCATCGATCATGACCCCCAGACCCCGAAACCACCCTCCGTTCAAAATTGATATATATATATATATATATATATATATATATATATATATATATCTGACCTATGTCACACTGTAACTCTCGTATTTATGAACCGATTTGGATGTAATTCGGTGTGTACATAGTATATACCAATGTCTTGACCGAGTTCGTTGGCCAGCTTCATCCGCCATTTTGTTTCAAAATGGCGGCCATTTAAAAATTTTAAAAAAATTTTAAATTTGAAATGTGGTACCAAAAAATTGAAAATGGAAAAATATTTTTTTCTTACGTATTTGACATTTATACAAAGACTCCGTAGCAGTTTTTGTTTCGGCTATATCTTAAAAAATGGCTGAGTTATAGCATTTTGAATTTCTAGCGAAGCTGACATTTTGAAATGTCCTGAATTTTGTCACGCGATAAAAGGCGTATTTATGAACCGATTTAGATGCAACTTCGTTTATACATAGTACAGACAAATGTCTCGAACGAGTTCGTTGTCCAGCTTCATCCGCCATCTTGTTTAAAAATGGCGGCCATTTAAAATTTTAAGAAAAATTTAAATTTGAAATGTGGTAGCAAAAAATTGAAAATTGAAAAAATATTTTTTTCTTATGTGTTTGACCTTGATAAAAAGATTCGGGAGCAGTTTTTGTTTCGTCTATATCTTAAAAAAGTCCTTCCGGCCAGTGCCGGGAGGAAGAGGTAGCTTTCATATTCTTTATTTTAAAAAAGCTAACTTATATTATTCAAACACACGAAGCTCAATTAAGTGGAAACCGAATGTAGGAGATTCAATACTAATTTTTATCAATACTACATCATTATGAATGAGAATTTCGCGAAATTAGTCAGCTTTATCCAAGCTGCTTTTAATTAAAGTAACTTATATTTGGCTGCCAAATTCGGCGATTTCTTAAAGTGCCTGCCATTTTAAGACAACATGGTGGATGAGGCTAACCAGTGAGCTTGGTCGAGACCTTAGTAATTGCTGTGCACATGCTCACTCACATCGGCATCGGTTGATATATACGAGTGCTGTCGCAGGCAAAAAATCAGATTTTTCAAAATGTCACCCACGTTAGGAATTGAAACTACTATATCTGAGCCATTTTTTAAGATAAAGGCAAACAAAAAATGCTCCTGAATCCTTATATCAAGGTCAAATACTTAAGAAAGAAACCCTTTTCAATTTCTAATTTTTTTGCACCTCACTTTAAATATAATTTTTTTTAATTTAATGGCCGCCATTTTGAAACAAGATGGCTGATGAAGCTGGCCAGCGAACTTGGTCGAGATATTGATGTATACTATCCACATGCCTTCTTCCATCGAAATAGGCGAATACGTGTGGTATCGCCTGACAAATACAAGATCGTTTCAAAGTGTTAGCCATGATAGCAATTCAAAGTGCTATAATTCAACCACCTTTTAAGATATAAACAAAAGAACAAATTATCAGAAACAAAAACTACTCCGAATCTTTGTATCAAGGCCAAACACATAAAAAAATCTTTTTCATTTTCCAATTTTTTAATACCTTATTTTAAATTTTAAAATACATAAAAAAAAATCGCAACCCCTTTGAAACAAGACGGCGAATGAAGCTGGCCAACGAACTCGGTTGAGGTATTGGTAAGCACTATGTACAGACCAAGTAATATCCAAATCGGTTCATAAATACGCCTGTCATCGAAAGACAAAAATCAGGTCGTTTTAAAATATCAGCCACAATAGAAATTCAAAATGTTATACCTCAGCCCTTTTTTTAGATATAGACCAAACGAAACCTGTTCCGGAATCTTTGTATTAAGGTCAAACACATACGAAAAAATCTTTTTCATTTTTCCAATTTTTTGGCATCTCATTTTAAATTAAAATTTTTTTTAAATTTTTTAAATGGCCGTCATTTTGAAACAAGATGGCGGAAGAAGCTGGCCAACGAACTCGGTTGAGTTATTTGTATGTACCATGTACACACCAAGGTACATCCATATCGGTTCATAAATAGGTCTGTTATCACGTGGCAAAAATCAGGGCGTTTCAAAATGTCAGCCACGCTAGAAATTCAAAATGCTATAACTCAGCCATTTTTTAAGATATAAACGAAACAAAAACTGCTCCCGAATATTTTTATCAAGGTCAAACACATAAGAAGAAAATATTTTTTCAATTTTCAATTTTTTGGTACCACATTTCCAATTTAAATTTTTCTTAAAATTTTAAATGGCCGCCATTTTTAAACAAAATGGCGGATGAAGCTGGCCAACGAACTCGGTCGAGACATTAGTCTTTACTATGTATAAACGAAGTTACATCCAAATCGGTTCATAAATACGCCTTTTATCGCGTGACAAAATTCAGGACGTTTCAAAATATCAGTTTCGCTAGAAATTCAAAATGCTATAACTCAGCCATTTTTTAAGATATAGACGAAACAAAAACTGCTACGGAGTCTTTGTATAAAGGTCAAATACATAAGAAAAAAATATTTTCCATTTTCAATTTTTTGGTACCACATTTCAAATTTTAAATTTTTTTAAAAATTTTAAATGGCCGCCATTTTGAAACAAAATGGCGGATGAAGCTGGCCAACGAACTCGGTCGAGACATTGGTATGTACTATGTACACACCGAATTACATCCAAATCGGTTCATAAATACGAGAGTTACAGTATGACATAGGTCAGATATATATATATATATATATATATCAATTTTGAACGGAGGGTGGTTTCGGGGTCTGGGGGTCATGATCGATGAAAATATACCAAAATTTTTTGAAATCGCTTTCCTCCGAACGGCTGCAATAGGTAGCTACCTAAGAAAGCTACCTAAAATGGCTGAGTTATAGCATTTTGAATTTCTAGCGTGGCTGACATTTTGAAACGTCCTGATTTTTGCCAAGTGATAACAGACGTATTTATGAACCGATTTGAATGTACCTTGGTGTGTACACAGTACATACAAATAACTCAACCGAGTTCGTTGACCAGCTTTATTCGCCATCTTGTTTCAAAATGGTGGCCATTTAAAAAAAATTAAAAAAAAATTAAATTTAAAATGAGATACCAAAAAAATTGGAAAATGAAAAAGATTTTTTTTGTATGTGTTTGACCTTAATACAAAGATTCCGGAACAGGTTTTGTTTCGTCTACATCTAAAAAATGGCTGAGTTATAACATTTTGAATTTCTATTGTGGCTGACATTTTAAAACGACCTGATTTTTGTCACGCGATAACAGGCGTATTTATGAACCGATTTGAATGTAACTTAGTCTGTACATAGTACATACCAATGTCTCGACCGAGTTCGTTGGCCAGCTTCATCCGCCATTTTGTTTCAAAATGGCGGCCATTCAAAAAATTAAAAAATTTTTTTAATTTGAAATGTTGTACCAAAAAATTGAAAATGGAAAAATATTTTTTTCTTATGTATTTCACATTTATACAAAGACTCCGTAGCAGTTTTTGTTTCGTCTATATCTTAAAAAATGGCTGAGTTATAGCATTTTGAATTTCTAGCGAAGCTGACATTTTGAAACGTCCTGAATTTTGTCACGCGATAAAGGGCGTATTTATGAACCGATTTGGATGCAACTTCGTTTATACATAGTACAGACCAATGTCTCGAACGAGTTCGTTGGCCAGCTTCATCCGCCATCTTGTTTAAAAATGGCGGCCATTTAAAATTTTAAGAAAAATTTAAATTTGAAATGTGGTAGCAAAAAATTGAAAATTGAAAAAATATTTTTTTCTTATAAGTTTGACCTTGATAAAAAGATTCGGGAGCAGTTTTTGTTTCGTCTATATCTTAAAAAATGGCTGAGTTATAGCATTTTGAATTTCTAGCGTGGCTGACATTTTGAAACGTCCTGATTTTTGCTACGTGATAACAGACGTATTTATGAACCGATTTGAATGTACCTTGGTGTGTACACAGTACATACAAATAACTCAACCGAGTTCATTGACCAGCTTTATTCGCCATCTTGTTTCAAAATGGTGGCCATTTTAAAAATTTTTTAAAAAATTAAATTTAAAATGAGATACCAAAAAATTGGAAAATGAAAAAGATTTTTTTTGTATGTGTTTGACCTTAATACAAAGATTCCGGAACAGGTTTTGTTTCGTCTACATCTAAAAAATGGCTGAGTTATAACATTTTGAATTTCTATTGTGGCTGACATTTTAAAACGACCTGATTTTTGTCACGCGATAACAGGCGTATTTATGAACCGATTTGAATGTAACTTGGTCTGTACATAGTACATACCAATGTCTCGACCGAGTTCGTTGGCCAGCTTCATTCGCCATCTTGTTTAAAAAGGGTTGCCATTTAAAAAAAAATGTAATTTAAAATTTAAAATGAGGTATTAAAAAATTGGAAAATGAAAAAGATTTTTTTATGTGTTTGGCCTTGATACAAAGATTCTGGAGCAGTTTTTGTTTCTGAAAATTTGTTCTTTTGTTTATATCTTAAAAAGTGGTTGAATTATAGCACTTTGAATTTCTATCATGGCTAACACTTTGAAACGATCTTGTATTTGTCACGCGATACCACACGTATTCGCCTATTTCGATGGAAGAAGGCATGTGGATAGTATACATCAATATCTCGACCAAGTTTGCTGGCCAGCTTCATCTGCCATCTTGTTTCAAAATGGCGGCCATTAAATTAAAAAAATTATATTTAAAGTGAGGTGCAAAAAAATTAGAAATTGAAAAAGGTTTCTTTCTTAAGTATTTGACCTTGATATAAGGATTCAGGAGCATTTTTTGTTTGTCTTTATCTTAAAAAATGTCTCAGATATAGCAGTTTCAATTTCTAAAGTGGGTGACATTTTGAAAAATCTGATTTTTTATCTGCGACAGCACTCGTATATATCAACCGATTCCGATATGAGTGAGCATGTGCACAGCAATTACTAAGGTCTCGACCAAGTTCACTGGTTAGCCTCATCTACTATGTTGTCTTAAAATGGCAGGCACTTTAAGAAATCGCCGAATTTGGCAGCCAAATATAAGTGACTTTAAATAAAAGCAGCTTGGATAAAGCTGACTAATTTCGCGAAATTCTCATTCATAATGATTTAGTATTGATAAAAATTAGTATTGAATCTCCTACATTCGGTTTCCACTTAATTGAGCTTCGTGTGTTTGAATAATATAAGTTGGCTTTTTAAAAATAAGGAATATGAAAGCTACCTCTTCCTCCCGGCACTGGCCGGAAGGACTTTTTTTTTTCTTTAACTCTCTTATTCCTTGCGTGCAAGCGGTCCTTTCCAAACTACGAGAACATATAAATATTTCCGATTCCCTTTCTTAGAGTTCCTTTGAATTTAACTTGAGCTCCCGTAAGCTGCGGACTGGAACGAAGAAAAAATTAGCATTCTGAAGCTTTTGAATGTTTTGGAAAAGGTTTGGCATGGCTGAAGCAGCAGAAAGTTTGTGATACTGGTGAATTAATAATATTAAAAAACTCCGTGATTAGAGATTCAAAGCAAAGGCACTTGAAACTGCGACAAACAAAACATTTTTTGAAACCCTTGTGATATGTATGTAAAGGTATTTAATTTCAAAATTAAAATTCAGGTAATTTATACTTGTTTCTATTTTGCTATTGCTTTATTTTTATTAAGCACTTGTTACCATAATAAGAAACAGCTCATATATTTGTCCTTAATCTTAAAATTGAAGTATTCTCGATTATCCGAAAATTTCGATTTCTCGAAAAAGGGTCGGTCCCAATTACTTCAGATAATTGACGTTCTTCTGTACATAAAAATGGACCGAATGAAATCACAGGAAACAGCAACGTTAACAATAAATAAGGAATTACAATTTAATGAACTAACAGAATTTAAATATTTAGGATTTATGATCACCTGTGATAATATGGTAGAAGCAGAGATTAAAACTCAACTTACATCAGGAAATAGATACTATTTTTCTCTTCGAATCCTTCTAAAATTATCTCTAATATCCAAATAATAATAACAACCAAACTTAAAATTTATAAAAATATTATAAAACCAAAAGTAATTTATGGTAGTGAGACTTGGGCCACTACACAAAAAGATGAAAAGCTACTTATTACTCGGGAAGAAAGATCCTAAAACAAATTTTTGGACCTATTAAAGAAGACAATACATGGCGTATAAGAACAAATATGGAGGTAGAACAGTTACACAATGAAAAAGATATAATAAATACGATAAAAATAAGAAGAATGCAGTGGTTAGGTCATAATAATCAGAATGAGGGATGAGAGAAGCACAAAGAATATATATAATCGTAATTTAATAGGGCAAAGAAGTATTCGTAGACCCAGGAAGAGATGGATAAAAGAGGTAGAGAAAGATCTTGCACAAAACCAAATTATAAATTATAAATTAAAAGCCAGAGATCGGAAGGTCTGGAGAGGTATATTGAGGGAGGTCAAAATCCTACATGGATTGTAGTACCACTGTGTGTGCATGTATGATGTCATAGGATGCATTCAACAGAAGAAAGAATAGCTATTTTTATTACAAAACTAAAAAGAAATTCTATTGCACAAAATACAAAATCCATATACGACATTAGGGAATTACCGTATAAATTTATCGAGATATTTTTTTCATCGAACAGAAGCAAAAATTGTTTTAAACGACTGTTTAAAACGACTTTAAATTCCCTACTAACTCCTCCGAAATATCGTATAAAAATGTGGCTGGCACCAATCGACTAGAAATACTAATTGGTGATATACTTAAATTTTGATTAGAAGGTCGTCTACATTAAAAAAAAAAAAAAAAAAAAATGGAACAAACTTTAAAATGTCCAATTCTAATATCTAATAGTTGCAAATTTTTCCAGAGAGAACATTTCACCTTGCATACAATGTTTCAAATGAAATTCAAATTTCAAAATTTTTAATTGCTTAAAAGGCGCAAAAGCCAACATAGTGAAAAAGATCGTCCCGGCGTGGAATCTTTTTCACTATGTTGGCATTTGCGCCTCTTAAGAAATTAAAAAATTCGAAATTTGAATTTCATTTGAAATATCTAATGTCTAATTTTGACATATTAATTTGAATTCTTCATAATTGTTACCGTTTGATACTAAACCAGAAGTCTTTCTGCCAAGTAGTTTAGGAATTATGCAAATGTAAATTTTGGAACTCCTAACGTAAATTTCCCTTTTTAATAGATGCAACATGATTGTACTACTTGCTGTACTCTAAAAACTACTTTACAGAATGAGCTGTAATTTTAAATTCGCGAATTCGAAGCTTCTAGGAATTGATTTCTGTTAAAAAATTCCTAGTTTACATTAGTTGTTTTCGAAAATTAATTTGAAGTATACACATATATATTTGGTAAAATAAAATTAAGTGTTACTTTTGAAAACTTAAAAAATTTAGTACTCTTTCCGTATGTAGACGACCTCTTAAGTAAATTTCCAGTGTACTATTTATTAGTATATGTTACTACTAATTAATTGCTACCTGTCATATTTTTATGAATATTTTTCTAAAAAGTTAGTAAGGGGTAGTGCATTTTTTTTTCGTGATGGACTGTACGGTCGTGGGAAAAAAAAGTAAACACTCCCTACTAACTCCTAAACAAATTATCGTAGAAGAAAGTTACTGATACCGAACGATTGGAAATAAAGTCTATTTTTAAATGTCTATAAAATTTAATTAGGGGGCCATCTACATATTAAAACGAACCCAAACTTAATTATTTCAAGTAACTTTTTTATTTTTTATAATGTTATTTATGAACAATCATGTGGTGCTCCGATGGGATAACCAATATCTGGCCTTCTGATGGAATTTAAATTACGCCTTCTCGAATCTAAAATTTTCAGCACTTTTGAGGTAGTTCATTTAGTATGGTTACGTTATGTAGACGATATGTTTATTGTTTGCCGAGGGAATATTGATGAGTTAATGATTTTCATACAGCAATTAAATGAACTTGACAATAATATTAAATTTACTTTCAACTAGAAACAGGGGAAAATTACCTTTTTTAGACGCTGAGTTACAGAGAAAGGGGAGTGAGTTAATTCGTTCAGTTTACGGAAAATCTATCGCGGATTTAAACGCCATACCTTTCGATGCATTCACCTCAATGTTTTATAAATTATCTACCTTCAGGTTCCTAATTAATTGAGATTTCAGGATTTCTTCCGATATAAATCTGGGGGATGAATTAGAGAAAATTAAACGTATAGCTATTGATAATGGATATCAGGTAAAATTAATTAACAAATTGATTCAGAGCTCCTTTGATATTTCTAAAAATAAAACTGTTAATGAAGTTAATATGAAAAGGGTTGTAGCAAATTATTTCCCGGGTTTCTTTGAACATATAAAAAATCATTTACGAAATTTTGGTTTATGATCGCGAAGTCTCTTCCAAAATTAAAGATGCTTTTAAACACTAAAATTGATCCTATTAATAGGGATGACCTCTCAGGAGTTTATATGATTCCATTTATTAGGGAGGGAGGGGGGATCAAAAATCATTATATAGGTATAACCCAACTAAAATTCAATATCAGATGTAAAGAAAATATAGCGGACATAAAATATAATAGAAGTAATACTGCTTTATCCCGGCTGAATCAAATAGAGAACATTAACATACTTTTAACGAGAGTAGAATAATCTGCAGATCTAATTTTTATTTACAATTATTTATAAGAGAGTCCATTGAAATTTATTTAAGAGGTTTGGGAGTTTGTAACGATACATTAGCTTTTCGTATCCTGAATTTATGGGTTGAATGGTTGGACAACTTACGGCGTCGCGACTTAGAGGGAACAGGCGCGATCGCGAAAACATAGGGCGCGTTATATGATTACTTGTTTATATTCGATGATTTTTCCCATTTTTCATAGGCATTGTATTTGTAATTTTCTGTTATGCATTCTGATGACGACTCAGTAAAAGAGTTAAAACATGTAAATATAGATTTTTAATTTACTTTTAATGTGTTTTTATATCGCCTTTTAAGCAAATAAATATTTTAATATTGTGATATGGTTAGTAGTGGGCGTAATTTTGGCTTATTACTCGCAATTATTTACATTTGTACCATAGATTATTAATAAACATAGTCCCAAATTTGATGTTACGTTTGTCAGTTAAAATTTTGTATTCGAAAATCTACACTGTTGACTTGAGGTTCTAATTTGAATACCAGCGAAATCCACAAATTTATGCCTCTTTAGACATATTCGTAATAAAATATTTAGTTTTACGAAAAGAAGCACTCATTTAATTTTTACGATAGCATCATTTTCACTCACTGAAGTCCTCTGAGATTAGCGCATCAATCTAATGAAAAAAAAAAAAATATAACAACTTTATGAGTAAAAATGCGTTTTTTTTTTAAATCGTGACGCCATTTTCTGTTCAAAAGTTAAAAAATTATATATTTTTAATTGTAATACGAAAATGGCATCCGTAATGATATGGAAATTTTCCATTGTTTCTCTCAAAACAAAGTACATGTGTTATCATTTTTTTAAATTATTGTTTTTTAGGGAGTGGCAACACGAAAGAAATGATTGAATTTGAAAATGAAAAAGGAGAGATTTCTATAATGTTAAATTATGGAAAGACAAATTCGAATTTCTCTGCGATTGTCAAACATACAAAGAAGAAAAAAAATCTAAATTAAGTTTTACCAAGAGGATAAAAAAAAAAAAAAAAAAACGAAGATAATCCACCCATTAGATCGTTAGCTACACTTTGTCGAACTTTTAGCTTTCATTTTTTCGTTTGAAGCTAAATGTTTCTTACATTTGTGGATTCCATTCAGTGTAGAAATTATCCCTTCTTGCAGCGTGAATGTTCGATTAAAAAAAAAGCGAGAAGCAATAGCATAACTTTCAGGTCGTATGATCGTATGACATTACTTGAGTTTTAATGATAACTTTGCGTATATTTGAACTGCTGAATCTCGAAACGCGTTTTGCAAATTCGATGTTAATATCCCTAAAATTCATATCACAGATAAGATATTTCATTTATATTTTTCAAAATGCATAGTTAAAAATTTTATAATTGAAAATATATTCAGATTTTTAGATGCTTAAATGTTTTTGTCCAGTATCTAGACGTTTCCAGCATACATTAGTTAAGAATAAATTTTCGGTATTTATCCTCCAGAGACCGTGCATCGATTAAGATGGATGTTTTGGTTTAACCTACTAATCATATTAAATATCTCTTTGGAAGAAAGTCCTGATACTCCAATGTAATATATACTTCAAAGATTACTTTTAAGTTTTTAGAATCTGGCAACGGCTTCCCGTTTGTTTGTAACATGGCGAAGTTGGTGAGTCAACATGGTATTCCACAAGGTGTTAGTAAATTCCAATTTCTCTTTACATTGTTTTTTTAAGCACATTTAAGATTGTCGAAGTTAATTTTAATGTTTTTGTAGTACCCTAGCTAGTTTTTAATTTTGATATATTTATTGCTTAACAGCTCAATTTTAAAACATCCATTAAAATGGATGTTGGATTTTACTTGAGTAAAGTTACAGTTAGTTTTAGAATTAGTTTTGGTTTTAATTATGTGATAGATTTCCAAGTATTTGATGTTTATTTAATATCTCTATAATGTTTTATTTACTTTTTATAAAAAGAGATTGCAAATATTACATATTTTATTATTTTATTTTATCCAAAAGTTTAATAACATTAGAATTATTAGAACTAATAGCAAATAGGGATGACTCTGATCTCGATTTAAATGATTTTAAACTAAAAATGTGGTTCAGTTAACCAAACTAACCGAAGTGAAACAGCGAATATCAAAAGCGCACTTTGATTTGGAAGACATCTTTGAAGTAACTTCAAATTGTTAATTATGTACATATAAAGTTTTTTAATATGTAAATATAATAATGATGATTATTTCGGCTAACTTTTTCTTTTGAAAGAAATTAAAAAAAAAATAAATTAATACAATTCAGAATGTTTTACTTTCAGAAATATCATGAAATCTGATTTTAATTATGTTTCCTTTTAGGTTTGCATCAAGAATACCTGATCCTCTAGATATTTCATAACGGCTAGAACGAGAAGCACAAATGTACATAACATATAAAGCACATGATTGTTAAAAAAATAGTTCTACAAGTTGCAATATGTTTTTGTGCCTTACCAAAAGATTTTCATTTACATTAAATATCTGTAAAATAATTCAATGTTCAATTCATTCAATCAATGTTTTCATTAAATTAATAATAAATATATATATGTTTCAATTTATTGTTAATTTAGTACTTTTCAGTATAACTTTACATGAGAAAAGTGAATTGAACTGTGTTTAGATTTCATCAGCCGTAAGACCTCAGCATCAATTAAAATGGAAATGGTCTTTTTTATTAAAAAAAAAAAGAAAAAAAAGAAGGAAATCTTTTAAAATGATATTTTTTTACCCTTTTGATGAAAATAAAGTAGTAAAGACGAAGATAAAATGTTTCAAATTTTCTTGGGTCTCAGGAGGTTTATATGTTTATGAAAAACCTAATTGAGCCTTTAACTTTACCATTTTTTACAATAAATTTTAAAAATATGGATACAAGGTATCCAAAAGTAAAAAACCTATCCCAAATTTCTGGATAATACAAGTTCTTTAAAATCTGTCATTAGATTAATTTTTAACACTTTCCAACGTAGCTCAAAAGTGTTTATGAATTCGGTTTGTCTGCCCGTCTGCCCACGCTCTAACTCCCCTAAATATACTCGGATTTTCATGCAATTGATATATGTTAATGATGTTTACTATGATATGTTCGATATTCAGTATGAAGTGTGTAGCAGTAATAGTTCATTTACAGGGGCACTCAAAAGAATTCCGTTACATTATGGCCAATGGGGAAAAATCGTTTGCAGTCTATTTTAATGACATTAAGGTATTTCAAATGTATTGAAATTGATATAAATTACTGAATTTCACTACAAGATGATTACTCTAGAGGGCGTTCATAGCATTTACCGTTCATTTACAGAGGCACACCAAATCTATTATAGTACAATAACTACTGAAAATGCGTTTTCAATTTCAGGATGCGCTTTTAAATTTAACTAACCTTTTTCATGTTTCTCGTTGTGTATAAATACAGTGGCGCCAACTTATATGGGCCCGTGGGATCCGAGCCCACCCAATAATTTGATCTCTCCATCCACCCAATTTATATTGATTTATTTCATTATTAATTTATTTAATCACTGAAATAAAATTTGGTTTTATTGATTTTCTCAAAATATTAAGAACATCAATTATATTTACAGGAGCACTGAATGCCCTTTTAGCAGATGTACAATTAAATTTTTCTCAAAAACAGATCTCTTGCATATTTTACCATTTGTTTTATTATGTTGAATTAATAAATCACTTATGTGACTAAAATGTAATTTTTTTTCTTGACATAGTTTCTTTCATTTTCAACAGTTAGCAATTTATGCTATATTATTGGGAGTACAAATTAATTCGGTCCGTTTTTTTTCGTTAAAAAAACATTTTATTCATTATCAAAATGAAAAAACATGTTATTCAAAGTATTGTCCATCGGCAGCCACAACCTTTGTCCACCTTTCTGGCAATTTTCGGATTCCATCTCTAAAAAATGAGTCCTCTCTGGACGCAAACCATGAATCGAGCCATTCTTGAATTTCTTCGGAAGAAGTGAAGCGGTGTCCAGCCAAATCGTGATGCATCCGTCGGAACAACCAATAATCAGAAGGAGCAATGTCTGGCGAATACGGCGGGTGGAGTAGGACCTCCCATTTCAACGTTTCCAAGTAATTTTTAACGACAATTGCCACATGCGGCCGAGCGAGTTTCTGGCCGTTTTTCACGCAATGCTCGGCTCAAACGCATTAATTGCAGTCGGTAGCGTTGGCCAGTAACTGTTTCGCCAGGTTTTAGCAGCTCGTAGTACACTATCCCAGTCTGATACCACCAAACGCACAGCATTACCTTCAGACCATGAATATTCGACTTTGGCGTTGATGTTGACGTCGATGGCAATGATTCACCAGGCTGAGCATAGTATTTTCTCTTCTTGGGGTTATCGTAGTGTATCCACTTTTCGTCTCCGGTAACAACTCGATGCAAAAAACCTTTCCTTTGTTGTCGTTCGAGCAGCAGTCCACTGATGAAAAATCGCTTTTCAACGTCGCGCGGTTTCAACTCGTATGGGACCCAATTTCCTTGCTTTTGAACCATTCCCATGTTTTTTAAGCGCACGGAAATTGCTTGCTGAGTGACTCCCAACGATCCTGCAAGCTCTTGTTGCGTTTGGCACGGATCTTGATCGAGCAATTCCTCCAATTCGGCGTCTTCGAACTTTTTCGGCTGGCCCGGGCGCTCCTTGTCTTCGACACTAAAATCACCATTTTTGAAGCGTCGAAACCACTCTCTACATGATTTATCAGATGGCGCAGATTCACCATATACTTCCACAAGCGATCGATGCGCTTCAGCGGCACTTTTCTTCCAATTAAAAAAGAAAATCAAAACTTCCCGCAAATGTTGTTTATTTAGCACAAAACTCGACATATTGAATGCTCAGAAAACCAATTTTGTTGTATAAAACTCGAAGCTTCGTTGACGGAATATGGTTGACAAAGGTCAAACCTTTCTAACAATGCCAAAAACATCTATCATTATTCAGTAAACAAATCAGCCAGAGCCATCTATTGAAAACGGACCGAATTAATTTGTACTCCCAATATAATAAATATGAATTTATTTATAAGGAAGAACTTGTGAAATTATAATTTAATTAAATTATAATAATTTTATATTTTACTCAGAAAAATCATAATTTGATTTCGAATTATCCTCTTTAGCCATTCGCTCATCTCCCCACAAACACTGTTGTAACTGTGTTTGTGGGGTGATGTATGAAGGAAAAAAATTGTATGCGCTATTTTGCTCAAAAAATTTTCAGCCCACCCAATATTTTTCAAAAGTTGGCGCTACTGTATAAATACTATACCTCATATACAGAAATGCTCAAAAGAATTCACGTACCATTCTCCTTATTAGCGGAAACTGTGAAGGGGAATTTTGAACTATGATATGTATTTCCTAACTAAATTTTTGCGTTCCTGTAGTTTATAGATACAAATCTATATATCATATACGGGGCTGCTGAAAGAATTCGGATAATTTTCCGACTCTATATAGAAATTGCTGAAATTCAGTTTTCAAATATGTTAATGCGTTCCCAAATGGTTCAATTAGACATCCTATTTTAATTTATGAGACGTGAAGTTTTGTTACATTATTCTGAATGTGCTGGAAAGGGTTTCATAATCGATGCTTGACTCATGATTTTTTCTTTCTTGTATCTTAGATGAATTTTCTCGATTCATTTGAAACAAATCGGAATATAATCGCAATCTGATGTATTTTTAAACTACATTACTCGGATTCTCCTGAAATTAATAATCCAGTGATAATAATTAACCCAAATTGTAATTCACACCCAAATTCTAATATTCCCAAATTGTAAAGTAATTTTTTTGCTTTATATTGCTATTAAAACTGTTTTTCTGAATTTTTTTTTATAAAAGTTATACCCATATTATTTCAAACGAGAGTTTTATTTCAGTAATACTTAACAACTATAGTTGGAGAAGGTTAACTAAAACCATTTACCTTTTATTTCCTTTGAATTTTATTTCTTTTTCGAATCATGACAGATTTAAATGACATTGTTTAAATCTTGCATGATATCAGATTATATTATATTTCATTCTCTGTAAATCAACACATCCCTATAAAGCACAGGAAGTTTATTTCTATATTTGAATAAAATCTATTTCTGATTAAACTAAATTTTACAAATCGACATATTATCATCAACCTAGAAACATAAAATATTTAGAAGAAAACAACTAGAACAAAAAACGAGATCGACCATCTTTAATTTAACAAGTTGGAAATTGCACATCAAACGTTGCAAATGAGGTGCGTTCGTACTATAGCTAGTTTTATAAATATTTTTTGCCCCACATTATTGTACTGAATGTATATTTTAATGCACTTCAATAAGTGTATATCATTTTCATTCTGTTAGAAAGGCCGTAACCTCATTAAAATGCACTTGAGATAATTTTTTCCCATTGACCGTTTTGTAGCGGAAAACTTTTGACTGTCCCTGTAATTAAACTATACATCCGATTTTCATAAAATTTGAAATGACTAGACAAAATATTGAAAAAATTATATATTTAAAATTTCAGACCATTCGGTTAGGTAGTTTTTGGTTTGTTATATGCGGACAGACGGACAGACAGACGGACGGACTGAACGACAACTATAGGTGCTACGTATTTAGGTAATTACGAACGTACCTAAAAACGAAGTTTTCAAATGCAGTAAAGCAACTGCTTGGTTTCTCTGTACATACACTTTTCCCAATTTTAATATAAAAAGAAAGACAACAGCTACGATCAGGGCCGTAGGTACAAATATTTTTTCGGGAGAGGGAGGGGGGCAGATTAAAAAAACTTCCCAACTTTTAATTCAAAAATTTCCCAACTTGAAACAAATTGCTTTATTTTCCAACTGAGATGATATGATCAATGTGTGTTTATGGTCATGATACTTATACGTAAAAAATTCTTTCCAAAGAAAAATACTGAAACTAAAAACATAAAAATTATAATTATTGGTTTGTTTAATGAAAGTTTAAGTACACCGCTTTCATTTAAATAATTAAAATCAAATTTAGATTCATTTATATTTTCCTATCTTGGAATCATTGAGCAGGAAAATAATAAGATACCCAATTGCTAAATGAGTAGTTAAGGACGCAATTTCAAACAATACAGTAAATGTACGGTTTAAACTAGAAAAATCACACATATCTTGAGAAAACCAGCATTAGTTTAAGGTTTGCAAATTTTTTGTCTTCTATTACGTAGGAGTCATGATCGCACTTCATATGAAAATATCGTCATGTCATTTTGAAAAAGGAACAAAGATTTGGTAGGAATAAATTGGAGACACTGTTGATGGACAGCAGTAGGGAAATTCAGGTCTGGATATGATGATATTTTCGTAGCACAGAAAAACACAATGACAAAATGAGTCTGTCTGCTTTTTGTATTTCTTTTGATAATTTAACTTGTTTACTATTACAGAACGCAGAAAGGAAGTTAGAAAAACAATAAAAATTTCATATTTTTTTACTATTATATAAAAAAAGAAAAACTCTTTTTAAAATCTATAATTTTCCAACTCTATGCTCAAATTTCCAAAGTTCACATATATCGGAGGGGGAGGCTCCCTCCACCCCTCATAAGCCTCCATCGCGACGCCTCTGGCTACGATTTTTGGTCTCCAGAAATTCCTAATGTAAAATTTCACCTTATTTAATGTCAGATACGTAAAGGTATTCTCATTTCAAACCAGAGTTCGATTTTAGAAAGATTTAACAGCTGTAAGAAAATTTAGTAAAGTTTTAACGTTTCCTTTCATTTATCTTTTCTATGACAGATATCGTCATATATAGTGCTAGCTGACGAATGAAATAAACTCTATGTATACATATAAGGAATAAACTGACAAAGTGTAGTAATAAAATAAAAACAGCATTTTTATTTATACGCTATTGAAAGAGCATAACGAATAGTATAAATGTTTTGCGAAAAATATAAAAGAGACATTAAATTGAATCTATCTCAATGAAAAAAAAAGTCAACGTTCCTATAATTTTTTAAACCGGTTTTTCCTTCGATTTATCCGGAAACGAAAAATATACCTCTTATGCAATAAAAGGCTTAAAGATTTAATACCTTTCGGTGAAACAAATATCCGATTTTTCAAAATGTACATTTTTACGAATGTAAGTTTTGTTTATCTTTTACTGGTCTTCGAAGCGCTGCATTATTGATGTAAACATGACACGTAATAGTTTTCGTAAATATAATAGTCGGCTTTCAATATTGAACGGATTCAATGGATTTGAATTTTTTTAATGGTTTTTATACCAAAATTTGTTACAATGATGCTTATTCAAAAATATATTTAAATTTACATATGGTTGATATTTACTTACTGTTTAAATAAAATAATAAGTCAAATAAAAAAAAACAAAGTGGAATGGAGATAAATTACACTTCATTGTCTAATATCGTAGTTAATGAATATTGTATGTGGGTAATTTTAATAATAACTAACATGAAAACGTCTAAAATATTATTTACATTCATGTTACGGGACACACAATTTCTGTATATAAAACCTACTTCAAACTGTTATCTGCTTTCAAAAGCATAATCAATAGATTAATCCTACTTATCATTGGATGGAGATAGGACTCTGGTATTGCTAACTACCAACATTAATTGAAAAAATGCCTTAAGTTTTTATTACCGCTACAAAACGTTGTAAACACACCGATTTGATAGTTTTAGTAATTATCTTTTTAGTTCTGAAGTAGGAATTTGCGCTTTGAGCTTGTGAAATGTTAGTCCAGGCAATAGGGAATTTTACCTAGCAGAATTAATGGTAGTTCTGAAAATCGGTTTACTTTATGTTTTTTGGGTCGCTGAATCCGAATTTGTAACTTCTCAACAAAATTTCCCCCGGCAACTAACCCAAATTTTGGTAAAAAGACCACCGAAAAGGTTTATATTAAAAAAAATCAATTTGTTATTGTTTTAGGGGAAAAGTATCTAAAAATTCAGAAAGTAGACAAAATTTGCAACAATTTAGATATATGACATTATGACTTTGTATGAAGGGGAAGGAGGGATCTGCCTCGGAACATGCGCGCGGTGCTGCGTGGACTAAGTTGCGCAATTCCACTTAACCACTCACACGTTTACATTCGCCCTCCCATCTCCCCTCCGAACTTTCCTTATAAGGTTTACTTTAAGTTTTTTGGGTCGCTGAATCCGAATTTTTAACTTACCCCCAAAATTCCCCCCCCCCAACCCCCCAAAATAGTTGTAATTAACTTAAATTTCTGAACTTAACTGTAATTAACTTAAATTTCTTATTGTTTTAGGGGAAAAGCATTACAAAATTCAGAAACTAGACAAAATTTGCAACAAATAGGATATATGACATTATGACGTAGGATAAACAGGGGAGAGGGGGCTGCCTCGGAACATTCCCCGCGCGCTTTTCTCAAAAACCATATTTTTTCAAAAAATCAATTTTTTGGGGGAGTTGCCGGGTAAATTTTGGTGGGAAGTTACAAATTCGGATTCAGCGACCCAAAAAACATACAGTAAGCCTTTTTTTTTCCAGAACTACCATGAATTTTGCTAGGTAGAGCCCCTACGGTCTCTATTGCCTGGACTTTGTGTCCTTAAAATGTTTTAAAACAATAGATCATAAACTGATTTTTTAACTTTTATTTTTATTAAACGAATAGCTAAATATCTAGATGGTTGAAATAATGCTATGCATTTCGCAGACCTAACAATCAACTGTTTATTTTAATCTTCCATCTTGTCGTAAGCAAATGCTACCTCGCACATCTGATAGATAATTTGATTCATTTGATAGATAAAAAGTAGAAATATTTGCTAGGGAAATAATTAAAAGTAAAATAGTATATTTACTTACCGGGACACATACATTTTTAATATAGTTTCATTTATAAAATATTTTAAAATTATTTCTGTAATTGTAGACATTGATTTAACAATACCATAGTTGAATTTATGCCTCAAAATATCAAGTACGAAATTAATAACTTCAATGCTTTGAACTTCATTGCTAAACGTCCACAAGTTAAAAAAAATTACATTTTCCACTTTAAATAAATTCATTTAAACTTTTGAACTGATTAAAAGTGTCTCTTTGAAAATAGCATCATTTAATCTGTCTGTCGATACTTACAAGAATATAATAATATAAGTCCAATGGTATAAAATAATATCCTATTTTCTTGAGATACATAATTCATATAACTACTAAAGGTTCAAGTTAAGATTTTAAGGTATTCATCATCTGAATATAAAATGAGGTCAATATGCCCATAACAATTATGTTAGAGAGCATTTAGTCGCGCAGTTAAATGATTGAATTCCTTGAAAAGAGTCAAAACTGCCTTACTGGCAATAATGAAAACGACAATCAATTCTGCCTCGGTATTTAAAATTGCCTTAATTTAACATATTGTAACATAATATAGCATATATTTGTGAAAATAATAAATTTATATAGGAATAACAACATAACTTATTTTACGGTTTAAACTTTATATCCGTTGCATGAAAAAAAATGCTCTCTAACATAATTGTTATGGGCAGATTGAACTCATTTTATATTCTGATGATGAATACTTAAAAATCTTAATTTGAAACTTTAATAGTTATATGAATTATAAATGTCAAGAAAATAGGATATTATTATACCATTGGACATATATTATTATATCCTTGTAAGTATCGACAGACAGATTAAATGACGCTATTTTTAAAAAGGCACTTTTCATCAGTTCAAAAGTTTAAGTGAATTTATTTAAAGTGAAAAAAGTAATTTTTTTAAAAAACTTGTGGACGTTTAGCAATGAAGTTCAAAAAATTGAAGTTATTAATTTCGTACTTGATATTTTGAGGCATAAATTCCAACTATTTTTATAATATTGTTAAATCAATGTCTACGATTAGAGAAATAACTTAAAAATATTTTATAAATGAAACTATATGAAAAACGTATGTGTCCCGGTAAGTAATTATACTATTTTACTTTTTATACTATCATCAAGTAAAGAGCTGAACTCTTGTAGCATCCAGCTTCCAAAATCTATTAGTTTAGGTATGAAATTATTAAAATAGATTTAATGATTTTTATTTTATTTTTTATTATTTTAAAAAGTTTCCTTTGAAAAAAGCTTGATTACCAGCTGCAATGCTGTTTCTCTCAACATAGGATATTCATTTAAAAATGTCTGTATTCCATTGTAATTAGTAAACTGCATTATAAAAAGCATTAATTGAATACCGACAACAAAATGTACTCAGAATACACAAGGTTAACTGTGTTATATTAGGTTTCAAAGTAATTATTTGCCGTTGCATACTGCATTCTTTAGCAGCATTTAACCGTCAAAAGAGAAGCAACATTAGGCTTCAAAATAATTATTTCCAAAATTAGGTCTATTTACTTTTAAACGACGAAAAGTAACTCTACGATGTAATATTATATTTATTATGATATGTGTCATTTTCACGTTATCAACTTTATGACTACATTCATTTGCATTATTTCTAAATAATAATAAAAAAAAATCTGTTAATGTAATAAAATAAATAGCATAAATGATTTTAAGTTAAATTTTTTTTTGAGGTTTAAATTTCTCTCTTAAGGGGGCACATGACCTTTAAACTGTCAAAAAATCAGTTTTCGGATTTTGCTTTATTCGGTTTGTTGAAGTTTTTGATCATTTTGACAAACTCAAAGTCCTGTGACCCCTTAAATTAAAACTAGTGGGATGGTCCAATCCCAAAACTTTCTTCTATCTCATAGATATCAATACTTCAAATTTCGCTATAACAGTGCCAAAATCAAATGACAATCTATGCCCATCATGAGGATTCAAAAAGTATATGTTCGTTGGATTCTGTACCTTTAAAATGGAGATATAAGCAAAGCATTTTTCAAACAAATCATTGAATTTCGGCACCCACCCTTTTAGATGTCTGCAACCAAAATTCCAAACCTAAAGAGCATAAAAGCGACACCTGTTGGGAAGTATAAACCTAAGCCTAATACCGATATCTTTATGTGAAAGTGTAACAGAATATGAAGCTTGAATATCAAGTTCCATGCATTTGTTTTTAGATAAAGCAATCGCAAAAATCGTGAAAATGCAGCATAGCAGTGCCACCTGTTACATGAAAACATAATCAGTACCAACTCATGTCAAGGTCTAACAGAATATGAAATTTGGTGAAATTCCCTGGATTACTTTTTGAGATATGACTATCTCTTTAATCAAGTAAATCCTAAAAAATGCAGTATATCAGCACCACCTGTTGGGCTATATTTACACCAAACCTAATTAGCAAAAACTCGTGTCAACGTCTAACTGAATCTGAAGTTCGATGAAAATCCATGCTATTGCGAATATCGTTTTTGAGAGAGAGCTATTGCGAAAATCGTGAAAAGTGCAGTATAGCAGCTGTATCCGCTGGGATATTTACACCAAAAACTAATCAGCATCAATTCAAGAAATCACGGAATACAGAATTTAAAATTTATTAAATACCGCGCATTAGTTCTTGAGATAGAGCGCGCAGAAAAGTTTTGTCACATACAGACAGACGGACTGACAGACATTTTACTAAAAACAGTCAAATCGTTTTCAGGACCTTAAGAAACGTATAAAAACGTTGAAAACCGGAAGTCGAAATTTTTCACGAATTCAATACTTTCTTCTTGTAATGATAGGAGGAAGTAAAAATAAAATACAATGTCATTACACATAAATATCTACCTGTGTATTACAAACAAAACTAGCTAAGAATCCTCAGATGTAGAAATATATAAAATCAAGATATCTTAGAAGCTTTTTTATTACAAATGACTTTCACTGATTTTTTGGCTATTGCAATACTGTATTACCTTCCAATGATCAATTAAACACTTAGTTGCAAATTCAAACGAGAAAGATTACTTTTACCTGATTATTATTTTCTTTTGAAATAATAACATCCTCGGCAGTCTGTTTAAGATACGGATACTGTTCAGTTAACTTTATTTTTTATTTACGTTTGTAAATACGGTAAAATCCGTTTTTAATTAGGTAAAGAATTCAGGTGGCATTTTACATTTTCACAAGCTCATGTGATTTAAATGGCTTGCTTATCACAGGGTAACTTAATTTCCATTTAAATGAAGTTGCTTCCTAAAAACGATACAGAGAAAAACTTTAGGAATCTGAAACATGCTAAAACTGCTAAAGGAATTTTATATGATGGAATAATGCATGTAAAGAAAAAATGGCTGAGAAATAAGAGTTGGATTTTGTAAAACGGTTTTCCTGACTTAGAGAATTTTGTTTTTCTGTTTATGAATTATTTATTTTAATATGCGTTAAATAAAAATTAAGAACATTAGAATGTGAATAAAAAATGAATAAGAATCTTAAATATACATAGCAAATAATTATGTATAGTGTAGAAAAAAATTTATGAAAAAATAAGAAAATTGGCAGTATTATAGAGAATTGTTTGATAAAAAAGCTGAAGCAGACAGTTTTTAAATCGAAGAATTATTTTAAAAGTTGTTTAATGTTAAAGTCGGTCAAAATAGTTCCATTAACACCAAAAAGTAATCAGTACCAATTTATATCAGGGACTTACTGAATATAAATTTTTATTAAATTCCGTGCATTAGTTCTTGAGATAGTGTCCACAAAATTTGTGTCACATACAGACAAAGACAGAGTCACAGACTCACAGATACACAGACTCACAGACAGACGTTTTGTAAAAACATGTTTTTCGGAATCTCTGGTCCCTAAAACGTATAAATCCGTCGAAAACCGAAAGTCGAAAATTTTCACGAATCCAATACTTTCTTTTTGTAAAGGAAGTAATAACAGTTGAGAGTAAAATTAACATTACAATGCGAATTCGAAATCTATTTCCATTATGACACATTAAAGAAAAATATACAAACTGTACTAAAAAAATAATTTTAAAAATAGCAGAATTTCTGTTACATGAAATGATGATAAGCAACAGTCGAAATTCTTTACGAATGATACATATTTTAAAATGCTATTGGATTATCTAATCTAAAACTTAATTAATAAAGATTAAATTTTCATAAAACTTTGTCGAAGTGATTCCCTTCGGCTGCAATGCAGAAATGTGCACGCGAAATAAATCCTTCTAATACTTTAAGCTCTTTGTGTACGATACCTCGAAGCATGACCCAACTCATCTGTGTTCAGATGCGGGAAATCGGCATATCTCATGCAATTCAAAAATTTATACCTCGGTCAATTTTAGTGTTAGATGACTTTTTGTCTTACTTTTAAGTGTAATAGGAAAATTTTACTAAACATCACTTACAGGACCGGGGACCGTATAAAAATTTTAATTTCGTAACTTTATAAGAAATATTTCCGTTGATCAAAACGACTTTTGAAACAATTTTTTATCTCCTTTAAAACATTTTTGTAATTGGAACTGTACGTCTATGACAAACGGTTTAGAAATTAGCCTTTGAACATCGCTGAGAGTGTACACCGTGTCCTTTAAAATGAAATCTTTTTTAGTGTCACCAAAAGAGCAAACATGTGCTGCCATGGCGCAGGCAGTCATTTGCCAGACGCTACGTTTTAGACAAAACGAACATATCTCTTCTTATAAATAAATAAATAAATTAATAAATAAAAAAAAACATTATCACTGTTCAAATAAAAATGTCATATTGAAATGTGTCATTGAAATATTAACATGTCATCTCTTTTCGGGATAGTATTTATTACAACATCCTGAAGCTTATACATATAAATTTTACATTTAACAACATCCATTAAAACAGTTTCAGGATAGTAAGTTATTAGATAAATTATGTAACAGCTTTCTGAAAGATCCACCGGCATAATTTATTTAGGCGATTTCTCTGTTTAAATAAGCGAAAAATATTCCGCTGAATTATGTAACGTACTTATAGAAATTAGAAACCTACTTTCTGAATATCATTTATAACTGTAATCAATGATAATGAATTACATTTTATATGCATGGATATATTTCTTAAAAGGAGATTTAGATACTCTAAATGATAAAACGTTAGAAAATAAAATGTGTAAAGAAAGGAGGTCCCAGAACGGAGGTAATTTTACCATGTTTCAGCGATGAAAACTATAATCAACATTAACATTGTCTTAAATAAACAAAATGTAAAATAATTTATACACGTTTGTGAAAATAAAAAATTCATAAATTCCATAACAACCTAATTTAATTTACATTTTAAACTTTTATTCCATGTTATAAAAATAATGCTCTCTAACATATTTGGTATGAATAGATTGAACTCATTTCATATTCCGATGATGAATACTTACAAATCTAAACGCGAATCTTTAATATTTGTATGAATTTTAAATAAAAAAAAATGCAAGCTTATAACCATTGGAAGTATCGATAAGCAGAATAAATGTTATTATTTTTAAAGAGAAAATTTTAATCAGTGCAAAAGTTTGAGTGGATTTATTCTTAGTGGAAAATGTGAGATTAATTGAAATGTGTTGGCGTTTACAATGAAGTTTGAAAAGTTGAAGGTATTAATTTAGTGATCTTTACATATTTTCGCCCCACCAATGGCCGAGAAGTTCTGCTCTCGAAGCTGGTAGACAGGAGGTGCTGGGCTCGATCCCAATCGCGCCCGTCGGCTTAATCGTTCGGAGATTTCGTGGTTTTCTTCGAACCTTGGTTCTCCAAGCGTTAATACGGGTTAGGTTCCCTTAGAAAGACCTCCACGGAAGGCACCCCCCCCTTAGGGCCTATATCCCACGTGTTGATAATTGGCCGACATAAATACAACCAACCAACATTAGATATTTTCAAACATAAATTTAAACTATTTTCATGATATTGTTAAATATATGTTTAAAATAATAAAAATAAATCAAAAACATTTTATCAGCGAGAATATATGAAAAATGCATGTGTGTCGGTAAGTAGTTTAAGATTATATTTTTTCATACTATCATTGAGAAGACAAATCAACTCTTGTAGCCTACAGCTTCCAAAATCTAATAATTTAAGCATGAAGACATCAAAATATGTTTAATGATTTTTATATATTTTTTATCATTTTAATAAATTTTGTTTGAATAAAGCAGTCAACAAAGCGCAACAAAGCGATTTATTTACAAGCGTAAGTACCAGTTGTAAAATGTGGAAAAAAAATCTTAATTGAATCAATTAATGAATTAATAAATGAATCAATAAGTGAATTCATGAATCAATAAATTAATGAATCAATAAATGAATTAGTAAATTAATCAATATATTAATCAATATCAATATCGTAATGTATATCAATCAATATCTAACTGTGGTTTCATGTTTTTGTAAAAGTGTTTAAGCTTAAAAAGAAGAAACAACCTTAGGTTTCAAAGTCATTATTTTCAAAACTAGGTCTGTTTAATAGTAAACGACGAAAAATAAATTTACAATATATCACCATACTTTTAAGTTATGTGTCATTTTCATGTTAATTTTACCAACAATATAATTTCATTCTTTTTTTACAATTCCAAAATAAAAGAAGATTTTCTCTTAATGTAGTAAGATCAACGGAAACAAAATGTGAAATTTCTCAAAAACTAACTTTTTATTATTAAATTTCTTACCTTATTCATATAATGACACACATATATATATATATCATATATTAATTACAATGAAACTTCGATGAAACACTTTAAGAGAAAATATTTTTTTTCGATAGTATAATTTTAATGTTGTTTCAAAATATTTGGCTTTATATGCCTTTAGTTTGATTTTTATACAAATATAATATCTGTTAAAAAAATATGAAAGTGGCTACAAAATTATGAAGATATCAAAAAAGAAACAGCATAGTTACATTGTTTTGTTTTCTTTGATACAATGCGCTTTACACGGTAAGTCTTAACTGTTGTGTGATTGAAAGGGTTTCAGAATTAATGCGTTTTAAAAACTGATGAATCTAGAATTTCTGCATAGAATTTTTAACTAGTTTTCATTGTTAGAAGATTCTATTTTGTCTGCAAAAATTATAAAACAGCCATAATAATGTAAATTTCTCCACGTTTTCAGTTAGATTTTCGAAAATTTTCTCAAAAATGTTCAAAATTTCTTTTATTTTGAACTGGCAGATAAAAGGATTTACTTTCATTACCGGGTTCTAAAATTTTGCTGTTAATGAATTAATGAATTTGGCTAAAAATTTAATCCCTGAAAATGTATGATGCCAATTCAAATAAATTCCGTGGTAAGTAGTAAAATACCTTGCTACATCTGGTATTTTTATTCAAATATTAGGTAATACTTTAACCTTTAGAATAAACCTAGAGCAATAAACAATATAAACCTTATACAAACAAATATTTAATTCTTCTGCAGTAAATTCAATTTGTTGCTTTTTATTTATGCCTGTAAAAGTGGAAAAGTTGAACGGAAAAGCTTTTGGGGATTGAAAATGTTCCTGTAAAATATATTCTGCATGCATTTATTCTGTCAAACTAATGTTGGCAAGAAAGAAAAATCATGCGTTAAGCATAGATTATAAAACACTTTCCAACACTTACTCAATGCTTTAACAAAACTTTGTTATTTAGAGAAATAAGTTATATAAGATAACAAGGTAAACATTTTAAAAAACGCATAAAACATTTGAAAAACTGATTTCAGCAGTTACCGTTCATAGCAAATATATATTCCAATTCTTTTGAACAGCCCTGCATTTGATCTGTAGGTTGATATACATATACTATGTAATGGGGAAATTTAGTTTGCCAAGAAAACGCATAACAGGTTGACATTTTTCTTTCAGCAATTTATACTAATAGATGGGAACATGCTTGTATACTTTTGTACAACCCTGTAGTTAACCTAGTACCCTCACTCATACCCAATCTAGTACTCACTCATACCCAATAAGCATTGCGGATTCTTTTGTGTAGCCCTGTATATGAATTATAGCATTTATACACACCATATACTATGCATAAATATAGTGAAACATAAAAGCGCATAACATAATTAATTTCTAATTAATTTCTAGCTATCATCTCTACCGTACAATACTTCGGATACAATATAGTAATATAGTATCTGAAATCTTTTGCGTATCCCTGTAAATGCTATAAACATCGTATTATACATGAAATAAGTTACAGTAAACCTCAGCAACATATATCAATTACATTATACATGAAATAATTTAACATAATTAGAATATGCCTCAAACAATTTTCCCCACCACTATATCAGTATGTAACGGAATTCTTTTGTATAACCCTGTAAATGAATAACAACTATTCTTTGCATCGCATATTCTACAAAATGTATAGTGCACTTCATAAATGTATATAAATGTTATTGTGTTTGTAAGCGTGCATCATTAAAAATCATTTTAAATGATTTTTTCTCATAGGTCGTAATGTAACGGAAATCTTTTGATTGTGCCTGTAAATGAACTAAGCATGTTACAAACTTAATTTAAAACAGGGAACGTGCTATGGTAAACGTCAATAACATCCAAAAATTTCAAGGCAATCCGAGTATGTTTACGGGTGTTAGAACGCGGACAGACGGCTATACGGACAGACGGCCATACGGACAGACGCACAGTGGGGCAAAATCCCGAAAAGCTGGCCAAAATATGAAAATGTTATTTAAATGCCACAAAATTTCGTACACCGGTGTTTTTCAGGATTCCGATCTCGATTCTAAAATTAAAATTCCAAAATACGAAATGGCGGATCCAATATGGCGGACTTAAAATTAAAATGCTTTGAAAGTTTTTCAATTTCTATGAAATTTCGTATACAGGTACTTTTGAGTATGCTAAGTACGATTCAAAAATTAAATTTTTAAAAATGGCGAGTTAAAAATGAAAACAATTAGATTTAAATAAAATATTTCGAGTTTCGAGATAAAAAGTTTCAAGGCTAAATGTTACAAGGTGTTTTCAAGGAACTAAGATTTTTTTAATCGAAATTAAACGATGAATATTTATTTATGAAATGCAATTAAGTACATTAATGAAAAATAAAATACTACAAGGTTTAATTTCTGTATATTATTAAAATAAAACGAAAGGATATTCTAAAATTCATCTTCTGAATAATCTGTAGTATACTAAGTAGACTCTTCAGAAGGAGAGGTGTCGAAATATTTTACAGAAGTTTCTGTGCCTCTAGGGGTAAGGATATTAGTTTTTTCTATGGTAATTTACGTAAGCTTGAAATTAAGGGATTTAATAACGTTAAAAGCCGCAAAGATATCTTCCATTGTTTACGTCCTACTGTATTTTAGGAAGAAATCGTCTCGATACCTTTTGATCAATTTGTTGCACGATTTTTGAGCTTCTCCCGAGATTTGCCCAACAGGAAATAATGAGGAAGCTATTATTTCTGTGCCATGAATAAGTAGTTTGTGCACTGAAGTTGGCATATAGAACTAGGAATACAATTCGACGAATTTACAAGCTGTTTGTGAGCAATAATCCACGAAATTGATCAAATGAATGTTAAGAAATTACTTGTAATATGACGTGGAATCGTTTGATCAAATCTTCGTCTACGCCCCTTATGAAAGCAGAAAAAGTTGCATTTTCAAAGAATCGACGAGTTGTATTGTAAGCATTTGTGCTTCCAAATCCGAGCTTTGATTTATGGACGAGAAGTCCTAATTGTAAACGAAATCTTTTTTGTAAATTTTGTTTTGCAAATTTAATCTTTTTCTTCTCGTCAGGAGTGCACACATGCCATTTCTTTATATCCGGTTGTATGCCAAATGCAAGGTATACTCAAAAGATCTTATACAGGCATGTGACGTGGACATCCCGAATTGTAAATGATTTTCATTCACTTTTATTTTAAAAATAGTTTGACTGATATAGGTATTAGTTGCCTGATATAAGTACCATCGTTGAATTGCCAAATTACTAGTAATGACATTAAAAATTTTACAATCAATCATCGTTAAAGCTAGTTTGTAATTAACGCCTACTTATTTTCTATGAATGATTGTTTTAAAAGGAATAAGTTTACTCAACTGATCTGTAATATAATCCATTTCACTGACAGCAGCTTCCGTATTTTCGTGCAAAAAAATGGATTCTGATGGGCCTAACAAATCGAGGTGATGAAGATCTCGAATTTTTCCAGATAACAATATCTGAATTTTTAACAACACTTAAGTTCTAATGGCACTAGAGAAGTGAAAAAGCTATTTGAACCTAATTTCTACTATCCTGAACTCTAAATTTTTGTTTAAAAGTACTTTGACCAGATGTACTATCACATCCCCACTAGCAAATCAAATTCAGATTGCTAATGTTCTCGGAAGTCAGATTCTTAATAATTTCCGTTTGCACTAATAAAATACATTCAGCAGTATGATCCAGAAAAGATTGCATTTGACAAGATAATGCTTATGATAATTAAAATGCTTTGAAAGTTTTTCAATTTCTACACAGTAGTTAAGGGTTAAGATAATACTTTCAGATAAATTGGCATTTATAAAATGCATTGTGACATTTAGGGCTTTGGACGTCATTTAGGTTTTAACTGCCGTAAATAGGACAAAAATCACCTAAATGCGACAGTCGTATATTTTGGGATTAATGCCAAATGTACCCTAAATGCGACAAAACGATGGGGAATCGTGTCTTATTTAGGCACAATGACCTTAACCCTTTCAGGGGCTCCGTTTGCAGTCTGCAAACGCTTAATTTTAGTGTCCAAACTGACAAATGGTACCAGTAATTTTTTAGTACAATTTTGATCTCATAATATACGTGAAGAAAAGCTTTTGATTATTTTCAAATAAATTTGTTTGTAAATTTAGGAGTAACTTGATTATCTGAACATTTTTGGAGCAGAAATGCCTACCCTCTGAAAGGGTTAATCGAATTAAAAGAAGAATTTTTGCCAGAAAAAACGAACTCGGAAATCGCAATAACATCTGTAGAAGCCAAACAAGAACAAAAAGTAGCAGAAAGACAGAAATAATATACAAAATTAGAGAGATGTTTTCAAGATATAGAAATCCTAATTCGATGAAGAATGTAAACGATTAGAGCAATACAGATTACGTTTAGTAAAAGCAAATAACTATTCGAAACATATAGAAAAACAGTTAGATAAATCTGAAGATTGATGTTCCCGAGTGAAAATGTCCAAAAGAAGAATTTAAAGAAAATTAGATAATTCCTAGGAAGATTTCGAAAATTTGCAACAAGACTTGATTAAACTTAAGAAGGAAATTAAGATGAATTACAGTGCTAATAACTTTAAAAATGATTCAGATTCTACAAAGTTAGAAATAAAGAAAATATGATTCATTCTTCTGAAAGTAAAAACAATCAGAAATTTGATGTAATAAATGAAGAAAATTTTAGAAAAGTTAACCTTAAGAAGATGTCAAGTAATAAGAAGTTAAAGAGTAATGTTTCTAAGAAAATTAAGAATATTCCTGAAGCATAAATTTACTAAAAAGAAGCTTGGTGATAGAAGATCGTTTTTTGAAGAAAGTAGAAGTAAATTTGACTTAAATTTCGAAGATGGCACCAATAATTCTGAAGATAAAAATTTGACCGATGCTGACGAGCATGTATCATGACATATCACTTGACTTCGAAGTTGATGTTGAATTCCGAAGAAGAAAGAAAACCTTATATGATAGTGAATATGAAATGTGATGAAACAAGAAAGGGGGAAAAAACCCCCCGAAAAGACTCAGAAAGAAAATGAAGACGAAGAAATAATTTTGAATTATGATTTATGACGTGAGAAGCCTTAATGACGAATATGCTTCTTGAAGACGAACTATCATTTTTTAACCCTAGAATATCGAATGAGCTTTACATCAGGGAAGTTTAACTCTTGCTGCGAACTGATAGTGACTCTTTTTTTTTTGTATGTGAAGCTTTGGATGTTGCTTTCTTTTTTTTTTTGTTTTTTTTTCAGGTGCTCCTGTTGCTTCTTCCATCAGATCTACACTGTCATTGAGGGCAGCTGATCCTTCAGCATTCCCGATTTTGGGGTGCATCTAGCATACCAAGCTCCCACTAATAAAAGCGCCACCTTTTTCTTAACTGCCTGCTAATATCCGATTTAACAGAGAGTGCACGCCCACGAATTGCCGGTTTTTCTATCAGAGACTGCCGCGTGATGGTGGCATCACTAGCTACGTTATAAGCGGCTCAGAGCTGCGGATGCTCGTGTTTTGGGAGCAGAACAAGTGCGAACTGGAATGAAATGAGTAACGGCTCGATCGAGGAAGATGTTGTTTTTTAACGCCAGAGAGAAAGTTGATAGCTGATTGAAAGTTTTATTTTGACGTCAGTAAGAGAACGAGGGCGCATAACGATGAATAAGACGCGTATATTTCGATTCCAAATAATTGTGTTTTCTTAAGACGATCTCATTTTATTTTGTAAATAAGTTCTTCAGTGTAAATATTCATCAAAATGTTCATCGATGCTTTAATACACATTTAGCTAATTCTGAAAGTGTCGGCTGCTTTTTTTAATAACGAGTCACGACCCTCTTTTCTATATATATATATATATATATGTTACGTGTGCATATATGTATTATATATACACATATGTAAACTATCGTTTTTTTAAATAAAAACTCTCATCTTCATAAAAAAATAATTTGAGAAACAATATTCACTCAGTTTTTTTGGAATTTAAGAGAATAGCTAATAAATTAAGTTTTTTGGAATTTACACGGTTAAATTGCGGCATTAAGTATTAAATTAAAAAAATTATTAATTTTACAAAATAATATATTAATTTCAACAATAGCGTTGAATTTAAAACTGGAAATTATATTAAGTATTAATAACTAGAAACTGCACTAATTAAATTTTAAAAATACCTATTAATTTTACAAAATAATATATTAATTTCAACATTATTGTTGAAATTAAAACTAGAATATGTGTAAGTAACTTCAGAATTTATTTTAAGAGTCTATCAACTGTTTTCTGTATTTGAAACCGACGTCATATTCTAAGAGTAGGGTTATATTTTTCTTCATAAACCAATTGAATAAAATTTCATTTCTTAAATCAAATGAAATAACAATTTTGATTTTCCATTATTTTAAATTTTCAGTTGAAAACCTTAATTGATCTGTAAAAGTATTTTTACATATACAGGTTTATTTCAGTTCAGAATAATTGAAAAATGGATAAATATTGTATCATTGCGTTGTAATCATAAATAAATATTTATTTTAAAAAATCCTGTTGGGTAATGTTTTTCTTCAACATGAGATTTTAAACAGAAATAAAGAGAAAAAACTAATGCTGAAATTTACTTTTGAAATAAAATTTTATGAGACTTGAGGAAGTTTTATTTCCTGAAAATAAATGAAATACTTGCTTTGTTTTCATTACCTAAAATAATTCATCATCTTACTTAGTCAGATTTTTTTTCCTACAAAAAATAAAATGGATAGAAATGCATTATTATGCCCGTAGGAAATTAAAAAAGTATTTCTGCTTATTCAGCTAATTTATTCTGAAATTTTATAAGATTAAAATACTTTAGTAAAAGTTTTTTCATTTATTTTATTTCATAGCCTTTTTCTTTTTTTTAAGTGCAAAAAATATTTGAGAAAAAATGTAATTTCATACTTTAACGAATAAATTTGTATTTATCTGTAAAATCGAATAATTTAAAGGAAATAATTATTTAAAATCTTTTCTTTGCATGATTTTCTTTGGATAAAAATATTATTTTTGTTAAAATATTACCTCGTAATCGTACGTATTTTGATTTACCTGAATTTTTTATATGCATGAACAAGTAAAGCAGAGTATTAAAATTAAATATGTACTGTATTTTGTGAAACAAAAAATAGTTGCATTATTTGGAAAATATTTTTTTATTTAGTTTTACTATTCATATTTCGTTTAAGTACATTTACGTTTAAGATATTTTAATGTTATTTGAATAAAAACTGCTGTTATGTCATTTGAATAAAAACGTTTTTATTCAATGTAAATCGTAATGTAGTTTTTTAAAACTGACACCTTAAGCAATCATCTGCATAATTTTTTTTTAATTTGTAAGATGATTTTTAATGGATATTTAATGTTTTTATTTCGCGTTTGTTAATTTTACATTTATTATTAAGTTATGTTTCCAATTTTTAATATACATTAATAAATATTAAGTAATTATACAATTTTTCTTTAAACGCAGTGATGAAATGTAATGTTAACAACACACGGATATAGTGTTTAAACTGAAAATGTTATTGTAAAACTAGGGGGCTCTGCCCTCTGCAAGCTACGATCGCCAACCCCTATTCAAACACCGCAGAATCTAAAAACACGCTAGTCTGATGGGTTTTAAAAATATTAGAGAAGATTGAATTATATTGAAAAAAGCTGTGCAGATCTCCCTGTAAACGGGTTTCCATTCAATTCCATTTGATTGCAAAAATTTAAGGGCGAATCAGTTGCTGTTAAGACATCCAACGGTTGTTTTCGTTTTTGATTAAAGAGGATCAGTTAAACATTTGAAAAGAAGCTAAAATAAAATGAATTAAGTATACAGTGTCATTGTCTCCCGGTATTTTAAAACAATCTCTATAACAATAGCCTAAGTCATGTGACTATTATCAACAGTTCCGGGCAGACCACTTAGCTTTTTATACTCTAGGTGCCATTTTGGTACTTTAATGTTAGCCATGCACTGGTGATAAGTCGCCAAATATTATTCTATCGACATCCTTTCATCTATAATATAATAGTTCTAGTCATAAACTGCCATAAACAAATACGGTCTGATCCCTTCGCGTTTCATATGAAAGTTTGGAACAGATGTCATATACGTCCCGTATATACACGTATATATTGGCGCGATTTTTTTCCGACGCCAATATCGGTAACGTATCAACAACATAAACAACAACATCCGGCTTACCGTATCAAGCAAAATAACGATACTTTGGCGCCAGTTAAGTACCCGTTGCATATATCACATTGGCGTCAGAAAAAAATCGGGCCAATATGGGGCTGTATATGACATCTGTGCCGAACGTTTTCCATTTTGATTAAAAAAATCAAATTTTTTTTTTCGAATAAAACTACATAAAAGTTGCCATGGTCGCAAAGAATTCTTGGTACTGTTACGCTATCCGGGTGCAAATCTCGCCAATAGCTTTTTTTCAACTCGCCAGTTAGCATTTTTTTTTATTTTTCGAGTGGTAAATTAAAACATTGATTTGAAGTTGAAATTAAATGTCATGGTTTGTTGCATCATTTAATATTTGGCCAGATGTCATATACGCATCGCAGGTTTGGCGTGATTTCTTTTACGAAAATTTGGCGAAAACCTCGTTTTCGAGTACCTGCTACATATATGCATTTTTGGTATTTCTTAGTTATCCCGCCAACCAAAAATCTATCGCCAAACTATAAGATTAAATGCCAATAATGGTTGATCGTAAATGTCACACTCACTTGACTATAAGCAAGTTACACGTGTTTACGTCATGAAGTGATTTTTATTTCGACGTTTTATATGTATATTTATTAATGTTGTACTAATTTATTTGTTCTTTCGTTATTTAAAATAAAAAATAAGTCAATTTGTATAATTTGGCGAGTGGTTTGGCGATTTATATAATTTGGCGAAATTGGTCGACAGAATAACTAAGTAGTACCGTATTTTTTAATTATTTTCTATTATTTTTAAAAGGAAATAACAACAAAAAAAATTAATAACTATAGAACAAAAGGTACTTTTCCGTTACACGGACACCATTGTCGCCAAGCGTAATAGTTGACGCAAAATGAAAATCACGTGTATTGAAACATTTGAAAAATAAAAGAAAAAAAACATTGTCGATAGTAAAGGGAGCATTTTAAAAATATAACATTTGAAAATTACAGACTTTTACCGACTATTTTATTAAATCACAAATGTATACTTAAACTAAGTGAACACATACTGTTATACAATAAAGTAATAAAAAAAACCCCATATTAAACCGCTTTTCGCGATCAAATCCTTTTCATGAACAGGGTTGAAATAATTGGCGCATTAGCATAGGGGAGACCGGGGCAAGTTTTCCAACTTTTTATAATTTTATTTTTGTATTTTTTACTTTTAACTATTTTGATATATACGGGATATCATTGTATTCCCTAGACCTTTCTGTACAAACTGGAACAATTATTTAAAAAAAAACAAAATATACTTTTCACAAAAAATGGTTAAGTCTAATCATGTTACGTTGGAAAATGTGCCCCGTATACGGGGCAAGTTTTCCAGCCTACTAAAAATGGTCGGGGCAAGTTTTCCAACTATACTTTAAATGGTAAACAACAACAATAACAAAAACACCGACGGCATCTAATTGGAAATAAATGGTAAAACACGGCTAATAAATCTTGCTTGTTAATTAATAAGTATTTTTTATTGGGAATTAAATGCACAGTAACATAACAATAACATAAAAATCAGTTTTAATCCATTTTACATTTCAAGACGAAGGTCCAAACAGCTCCCTGGCCAGGATTGGATTTTGTTTTCTCTCGCCCTTTTTATCTGATTCCTTTTGCAGTTTCCCTTTTTTTAGATGAATCTTTTTTTCCATTTTCAGTTGATTTTTAACAGGAGAATTAGTCAGTACAATACTTCCTATTTTTCTTTCCATGACGTGCTTGCCTCTTTAATGCAGCCTTCGTAAAAGTCCTAACTTCTTCTGGTATCGGCAAAGTTTGTTTGGATGTAGAAGGAACGCCTTTTTCATAAGCAATAGGGAAATTTTGAGTAGAACTTAAGGCTGTTCTTAACTGCTCTGTTCAACAAGCACAAAACGTTTTGACACATTTACAAATTCATTTTCTAACGGAAAGGTATAAAATTTGAAAGTCTGGCCATGGTCGTGATTTGGAATTGAACTGTTTTTTTCTTTTTTGATCAAACAATTACCTATTGAGTTACAAACCATTTTGATGACGTGACAAACACGTTTTTCACCCGCTCTTGAGTGCTCTTTCTTCCTTCGCGCGGAAATTCGGTTCAAAACGCCCACTTTGACACTATTTTCTGAAAGATCTATTGCGTTTGCAAAAAAAGGGGGAAAAACAGCTCAATGACATAGTTTCTGAACAACAACACCAGCTAGTTTCATGCATTTTCGAACAAAAATAAATTAAAACTTATGTCAGAAAGTTGCCCTTTTGGATTTGAGAACACCCTTAAGGAACAGCCTCTTAGGAAATGCTAGCCTGCGTTGGTGTAGAAGGATTAGATGCTTTCGGTATTTTTTTTCTTTTTTTTTGTGGTGGTGGTTGTGGTGTATGTGTGTGTGTGTGTGTGTGTGGGGGGATCGATTATTGAGGAAAGTTTGAAATCTTTTCAGGATTGTTTGTGCTTTCAAGATTTGGTGCGGCAGGAGCTGGCCTGTCAGAAAAGCAGGATGGCATAAAAACAGAGTCCATAAATATTTCAAGATTCAGTGGAAAACTCTCTACCGTTTAAAACCCGCCATAATATTGACTGTAGATTAACGCCAGTGGAGCAGCTCTAAGCACGGTTAATTTGCTTTTTGAAGGATCCATACACACTGCGATCTCAGTGTTGTAGCTTATGACTATAAAGGCATAATTAACATAAAATGGATTAATTAAATGAACCCATTTTAGAAAAAAATTATATTTTATCATATTTTTGAATTTACCTTGTTTTTTATATTGATAGTTTTACTGAAATAACTAAATGATCAAACAGGTTCGTAGTATATATGGTTATTTGGCCGATTTTACTACACAGTAAATACATTTTTGATACAATAAGACTTGCGGATTTTTTAATATATGACATTATTGCTTATTTAAAAATCAAGCATTATTTTCTTTATTACAATATTTTGGGATTTTTTTTAAATCTTTTTTTTACTCCTGTTTCTGTTATAATATGATTATTGATATTATAATTATTTCATTCGTGTTGTAGCACTTATAATGTATAATACCTACTTCAATAAAAAAATGCTTAAAAATTTAGAAATTACTCAATTCTTTTTGAAATAAACTATTTCTAGAACTTATGCAAAAGAATGTGAATAAATGATTACCTATAAAGATAATATGCAGTCTTTTCATGACTGAAATGATACAAAAAAAAAAGAAAGAGGAATTTAATATTTTTTTCAAGGACTGGTAAATTTAGTTACTTGATATAAAATAATTCTGAATATTAAGAAAAGTATATTGAACCATATAAATACAGCTAAATATAGAGATGTAGATCTCAATTATAGATCATCTCAATTATAGATTCCTTGATGTAGAGGATAGTAGCAAAAATCCAGTTTAACTTCGTAATTGCACATCATCCTGGAAAAGTTTTTTTATTTTTTAGAAATCATTAGAATAAGAACCAGTCAGAAACATCAAAAACCAGTGGAATTCAGAAATTAATAGAAAAGTGTTTTTGAAAATTGCCATGCATCAAACGGACTTTTTTATTTTAGAAAAAAATTTGTCAACGTCATAAATTTATTGTTTCTGAGGTTTCTGATTTTCCCTTCTCCAAATGGTTTCTGAAAAAAAAAATTAGTTTTTAAAGTTTATAATTACGCACTGTTCTGAAACGTTTTTTTGTTTTTCAGAAGTCCTTAGAAGAAGAACCAGTCAGAAACCAATGGGTTTCAGAAAATAATAGAAAAGTCTTTTTGAAAATTAGCATGCATCAAATGGTTTTTTTTAGTTTAGAAAAATTGCTGTAATCCTCGTAAATTTATGGTTTCTGAGTTTTCTGATTTTCCCTTCTACACACTGTTCTAGAAACGTTTTTTTTTTTATTCTTCAGAAATTTTTAGTAGAAGAACCAGTCAGAAACATCAGAAACCAATGGGTTTGAAAAATTCATAGAAAAGTGTTTTTGAAAATTAGCGTGCATCAAATGGGCTTTTTTTTATTTTAGAAAAGTTCCTTTTAACCTCATGAATTTATTGTTTTTGTTTTTTCTGATTTACCCTTCTCCAAGTGGTTTCTGAAAAGAAAAATAATTTTTAAAGTTGTGGGTAACTTTATATTGAATTTCGAAAACGTTTTTGCTATATTAGGTTAATTAAAGTCTTATTTATCTTTTTAATTAAAATAGATAAATATTTACTAGGTATGTTTTATTCATTCAAAAACGAAAACGTCAACATTTATTGAAATTTAAATGTTGACATAGAAGGAATGTTTTACTTAAAAAAAAAAAAACTCATTAAATCGGAGGAAAATATGTGTACAGTCATAGAAAAAAAAAGTAAACACCCCCTACTAACTCCTCAACAACTTATTGTAAACGAAAGTTACTGGTACCGAACGATAGGAAATAAAATCTACTTCTAAATGATGTATATAAAATTTACTTAGGGGGCCATCTACATATTAAAACGAATCCAAACTTCATTTTTTTCAATGGCAATACCCAATTTTAACGAGATATTTCAAATCTTCGGTTCAAACTATGCCTAGACACCAAATATCAAGTCATTTGAATGGTATGTTTTTGAATTATAAATATTCAAAATTTAGTGCTTCTAATGTTAAATTACATTTTCATATTTTTATGTATATCTCTTGAAATTATGCTCCTAATGTGCTAATTTTTTGTGTAGCAATAATTCTAATATACCCCAACATAAATACCGTGAATTTGCAATTTTTATAATTTTATTATATGAATTATGAATTATGAAATTAATATTCGAAAAAATTATGAATTGTAACCTACAATTTTTTTGATGGATTTAGATTTATTAAGTCTTGCTTTATAGAAATCTAAAATTTCACGTTTTTCTTCCATGTAGTTTTCAAATTATGCTTAAAAAACGGCAAAATGATGGTTTATAGGCCGTCTATGATAGAAGTGAGTAGATATTTTGAATATCTTCTGCTGTCCTGTAATCTAACCGGCTTCATTGACTGCTTGAGTTGTGCTTAAAGTGCCTTGATCAAGAAGGGCGCTCTCTGGGTTAACAATTGAGTACCAAAGTTCAGTTTGGATACAGCCCTTAAAATACGCTCGTTCTAAAATAATTAATTTCTCAGAAACTTATGGTACGAATTGCATAAAAATTTGTTTTTAGGTTAATTGAAGGGTGTAGAGTTCATTTATGCTGTTAGGATTGTGTACTGCTATTGAAAAAAATCAAAGTTATGGTTCGTTTTAATATGTAGATGGCCCCCTAAGCAAATTTTATATACATCATTTAAAAGTAGACTATTTCCAATCGTTCGGTACAGTAACGTTCTTCTACGATAATTTGTTGAGGAGTTAGTACGGGGTGTTTACCTTTTTTTCCACGACTGTACATAAGGTTCTAAATATTAGGAGATATAAAAAAATGTTATTCGATTAGAAATATCCCTTATAGATTTGATGAAACCTTCAAGGATTCAATCATATTTTTAGATTTCCAGCGCTAAACCTTAACATCAATTTCTAAATCGAATAAATTTTACTGTACGACAGATAAAAAAAGTTGAATATAAAATCCGAATACTTGCACTTATAATACAGTTAGAGAAAACTTCTTGTTCCGATTGTTTGGAAATTTATAAAAGAATGGGTAGTTCAATATAAAATATTTTAGTAGTTTTATCCATTTGTATCAGCTGCGAAATCATATTATAGATCGGATATTTTATTTTATTTTTTCTAATACATTGTTGAAATTTTTCTATTTGAAAATATATTTGATTCTTTAATAATAAGTTTTATTTGAAATATTTGCATTTCTTATATATAGAACTTTTGTGTATAGTTTTTATGAAGTTTCATACAAAAAATGAGGAAAGACATTTAAGAGAAGAAAATTGAACAAATTTGTGGCAAAATTTATTTCCTTAAATTACGCCTTTGTGATGATTTTTTGATAGAATTTCTGAAACTATTTTAAAGAAGATTCAATGCAAATGGAAAACAATCAGGTTTTAAATTTGATTGGAAAAGTAACCTGTAATCAATATTTTTAACTGTTCCATACAAATTATTTTTTTTCTCTAGACGTTTCAATTTCTTAGAGAATGTTACTGGATTTTTGTTGGCTGAGAACCTGCTTGTTCATTTCAGAAGCAAGAAATACTAGATATTGTCATATGTAAGTTAATGAAACATAACTGTGCGAACTTATGCTATATTTCACTAAAAATTCTTCGGAAGTTTTTTTAATAACGGACATGTCTGTGTAAATGTATTGTTCAGTATTAAATAGTCAGATATGCGTGTACTTAAATGCATGATAAAAATTTAAAAATACGTATGAAACGATCATTCTAATATATTACATCATATTACCATCTGTTTAAAGCGTTTTCTTTCATAAAATCCTCAAAATTTGCCACACACACATAAAATAATACACTTTAAGCTTTTGTATTTCTGACGAAGCTGTACAGGTGAAATTGAATTTTTTTTAGATATTATTTGCTTTTTATAGCTATTTTGAAGTTTTTGAGTTATATTAGTTCTGATATTCTATTACGGAAAGAAGAAATACTGTAACCCCCCCCCCCCCCCCAATTGTATGTATTAATATGATTTTCAGAGATAATTCACTTCAATTATGACATTTAATCTCTAAAAAATCTTTAAATTGATTATCAGAATAACGGGTATTTCTACATTATAAATCGTTAAAAGAGAAACAGGGAAAATGAAGTTACACACAGTTTGACAAAATCATAGGAAAAAACTCTGGCTTTATAAGTGGGAATGTGCATTTTCTTTGGTACATGTAACAGAAAAATATACGATTTTCCTGACAATACGAAAAAAAAAGAAAATCAACCAAATAGCGCGGCATTTAGCGAAACTCTATTTGGTATAGCTTCCATATAGTAGATAAAAACTTTTCATTGAAAACAATGTCTTACACAAAATATTTAATCAACAATCATCAATAGTCATCTTTTTCATCTAGCTTCTTTTTCAATCGCTTTTTTCATCTTTATCAATAGCTAAAAGAGCTCTAACATAGCTAAAATACGTGTTTAATTTTTTTTGCAGAGTGGTTTAACTTTGTTTTTTACGCCTACATGTAGCTCAGATATGGCGAAATGACTTAAAACTTTCGATCCCCCATTTAACCACTTCGTGGTCCAATTTCTAAAACAGGTATTTAACTATTATTTTAGTAGTCTTCTTATGCTGAATTTTACGCTCTTACGTAAAGTTGCTGCTGAAATAAGGAGAAATAACCTAAAATTTTCGACCCCATATTTAATCTCTTAGGGGGTAAATTTCCAAAAATCCTTTCTTATTGCTCGTTTAGGTCATAACAAGATTCTAGTGTACATTTTCGATGTTTCAAATCTTTCTAGCCTTTTTAAGGTAACAAAAACAAAAAATAATGCATTTCTCACTTTTACTATAAGAGTAAGACTCGTTTTATTAGCTGTCGGTACGGTATGCTATTTTTTTCTCCCAGCTTATTTTGTGTATTCCAAAAAAAAAAAAAAAAAAGTTACCTTACAGAAGCCAGACGTAAAACAAAGCAGTACGATGAAATACTCTATAGCAATTTTTTAAACGTCTAAGCATTGCACATTTTTTATTTTTATACCGTCATACTGGACAAAAAAGTTCGTTTAAATGCATTTTGTTTGAAAACTCTATCTCCATTTATTTTTGAAATATTAATTTTTTTGTAGTTTTTACAGCCATTTGCTTAATATTAGCAACGGAAGTACTCCATTTCTGTAGAAAGTAAAGGAAAAATAGTTCTAAAATAGTAATTATGTATTTTTGTTGCCATTTTCTTACAACAACCAAAAGAAAATGTAATTAAAATACGTGTTATTTTGAAAAAAAAAATAAACGAATAATTTCCGCTAAACAATGAAGCGATTATAAACTATATTTAATTGTAAGTATCTATGAATCATTAGATAGCCGTTTTTTTGCCGATTTTCTTGAATGACAATGATTCTTGATGAAATTGTTTTCTGGTCAGAATGGGGACAAAAAAATGGCCATTTTTTTTGTCCCCATTCTGACCAGAAAATCAGATTTCTAACTTTTTACGGCTGCTCTTTCATCTTCACCTAACGCTTCGTTTATAATGGATGTTTCATAATAATAGAAGTAAAATGAAGTAAAATGAAGTAATGGAAATGCCGGGGGCGACACTAAATTCTGAAAAAGCAGAATTCTTGTTCTCTAGTTTCAAATATTCTTTTTATAAGCTTTCTGTAAGACAGTGGTGATCAACAAACACCGTAAAAACTTTGGTAGAAAATTCATATAACGAAAATTCAAGAAAATCTTTTTTAGCAACTGCCGCCAAAGTCGGACTTTCAAAATTAAGTGTCCACCGCATTTTAAAGCTCACAAACAAAGGAAAAGTTATATTCCGAGATCAGTCAACACTTTCAATGAAGATGATCCAAAGTGAAAAATAGCAGTTTTGTATATATTTTTTAATCACCCTGTTTAACCTTTTCAAATCCGCAGGTAAAATAACACTGCGAATGCGCATTCATTGATTTTGTACAAGCAAAAAGACAACGAAGATGACAGGAGTCCTTTCTCTGAAATTGATACTTTAGAGGGCTGGTAATTTAGGTTCACACATACGAATCTAAAATTACTAACATCCTTAAAATATCAATTTCATTATCAATAACCGAAATTACGCAGTAAAAAATTGAAAGTCTTTAATTAATTGAATTACTACAAATACTCATTTTTTTTGTTGTAAAGCGTTCTAGTTAATTAACTATGATAATTTCTTACTTTCTTGGACACACTGTCTGGAATGCATTTTGTAAACTCAGATGAAAATAACACTTATTTTATGAGAAAATAAACATCAGTGATGACATTCATTGGTTTTGATCTAAAGCCAAAAACATCCAGCTCTCTAGAATTAAAGTAAAAATGTAAAAAACCCCAAAATGTTTAATTTATATCCCCCTTGTTACGGAAGTATCACATGTGATACTTCAGAACTAAGGAGGATATATAGGTAAGAGCATTTAGAAATTAAAACCTGTTAAAGCAACCTAAAATTAAAACTCGGTCGTTCAAACATTGTAAAGCAACATGCATGCTTTAGAACTCTGTTAACGAAAAAATAGGCAAGTCTCAATTTTAATACTAAGTTAAAGTTAATCTTATTTAATAAGACAATCTCGTTTGGATGGTATTTAAAAAAATTATTAAAAGTATTAACATTTACAGTATAACCTCAAAAATTCGGCATTCAGAAATCTGGCATCAAAGTCACCCCCCCCCCCCCCATACCAAAAAAAAAAAAAAAAAACCAAACTTTGTTTTACACTTCCAACTTATGATGGAAAGAAAAATAGCGATTATTTACGAATTAAAAACACTGAAACATTTAAAGAACAGCAAGATCGCTGACGTTGTTCTAAATAGAACCACCGATACTGCTAGTCGTAGCTCAGAGGGCGAGGACGTGCAATCAGCAGAAGTAAAGATGTCCATGGAAAAATGCATACATTTGAGAGGCGAATTAATAACTGCTTTAGAGAGCAAGACTGTATTTTCGAAATAGACATTTTCCCCTTGCATAAAATAGAAAAGAAACCTGTTAAAGGACAGCACAAAAAATTAAGCAAATAAAATTGACATCGATGTCTCGGAAATTACATGAGGAGAAATAACACTGTTTATTATAATGTTTTTGTAACAGAAAATATCACATGAAGTAAGTTTTTTTTAATATTTATTTTTTTCTTTTTCTCATTTAATTATCACTTTGTTATGAATTTAATTATGACTAACGGCACCATTAAGAATATCGGTAGTACTTTTGATATTCTTTCAGACATCCGGAATTTTTAAAAATCCGGCTTAATCTCGGTCCCGATGTTACCAGATTTTCGAGATTATACTGTATTTTATTGGCCCTTGTTTATGACAACTTTCTTTCTATGTAATGCTAGTTAAAGAATAAACAAATCTCTGACGCACATACTTACGAAATAAACTACTGAAACGATGAACAAAATGAAAAATATTTTTCTTTTCATTTATGTTTTATTTACAAAGGATCGTGAATATATTCGTCTTGACGCAAAAAATAGAAAAAAAAACATTCAATCGAATCAACGTCCATTTAACAATATATATATATATATATATATATATATATATATATATATATATATATATATATATATATATATATATATATATATATATATATATATATACATATATATATATATATATTATCCAATAATGTTCTTCGAATATCTATTCTGTATGTTTATCCGGAATGAACAAAAATATTTTAAGTACAATAAAAGGCTTAGGTATATACCTTTTGGCGAAATAAATATCCGATTTTATGTAATGTAGGTTTTACGAGGATAAGTTTTATTTCTATTCTGCAGTTCTTGATATGCTGCATTATTCTGGATATTTGTTATTGACGTAAAGAAAATACGTAATAGTTTACATATATGTATGGTCTGCTTTCAATATTGATCTAAAACATAGGATTTGAATTTTTTAATGGTTTTTATACCCAAATTTGTGGCTGTGATGCCCATACAAAAATATATTTAAGGTCAAATATCGGAGATTTTTATTAACAGGGAAAATACCCAGAATAAGGAACGTTAAGTATTTTTAGAAAGGAAGAAAGTAGAATAGAAATAGAGAACAAGAATTCTGCTTTTTCAGAATTTAGTGTCGCCCCCGACATTTCCATTATTTCATTTTCTTTTGATGGACTGATGGCTTCTATTATTATAAAACAAACATTATAAATGAAGTGTTAGGTGAAGATGAAAGAGCTGTCGTAAAAAGTTATACCTCTGATTTTCTGGTCAGAATGGGGGAAAAAAAGGGCCATAATTTTTTTTTCAAAAAAAAAAAATCTATATAAAACTATATTTCTATAATTATATATTTCTATATTAAAACTGAAAAAATGTAAAAAAAAATACAGAGTTTTTTGCGACATTAAATATGAAATAACAGCTGATATGTGCAAACTTTATGCACATAAATCCGATAAAATAATGCCCATATTTTGTTTGGAAGCGTCCATAATCGAGCACTATATTTTATTTAGCTTCAAGTAACAAATTAAAGAACTATACTAAAATTCACTATTTCATTCCCAACTAAGAAACACCAACTTTGCGCTAGTCTATGGATCATACAATTATATTTATATCAAAACCAATAGCAGGGTACGACGCCCTAACTATTGAGCTATAACAGGCAAAAAATAAATTACGCTAGGATAAGCTTTTAAAAATCAACTTTTGGCCAACTAGAATCGATAAATCACCCACCGTGCGACGGTGTAAAAATTGAAAATGTGCGATTTTTAGAAGTTAAAAGAATTGTACTAGCTAACATTTCAAAACCGAAATTTAATCCTCAAGTGTTGCCATTTTCAAAATGACGTCAGCGTTACGCACAGATACATTTGTCCTTTATAATATAGATTAGGGGATCGAACCCGGGCTTAACGTGTTACAGAGTATAGGTGAGAACCACTTTTTAAAAATTGAAAACTCCAATAACTTTTTTTATGCAATATATTTTTTATATCGCCCACCAACATCAAAAAAGCATTTTTATATGAGAAATATTAATTATGCAATCAAATAAAATTATGAAATTTATAAAATGCGATATTTTCGTATTAGCCGCATACTAAGAGTTATTAGCCGGAGATTTTGCTACTCACGGCAACCTTTTCGATTCTGATCATTTCACTGCTTAAAAGCGATTTTTCACGTATATGTATGTTAAATTTGTGTTTTATTTTATTATTTTATTTACTTACTAGCAAACCCCGCGGCTTTGCTCGCGTAATATTTGAAATATGCCAAGTGATATTTATATGTCTAATTTTTATTAAAAGGTACTAACTAAATTTTTATTTTATTAAAAGGTAATATTCCACTTTATTAAGTTTTTTCTATTAAAAGGTACTTATTACTTTTAGGAATAATTCAAAAATTACTATTTAAAACACAGTTTGATTAAACATCATTATTACACTGCATTAGGCAGAAATGAGACTTAAATTAATAAAATGAAATAAAACTAAATAAATGATAATTTAGAAAATATTTTGAAACTTTTATGCTCAATTAATACGCTCACTTCGGTATTCATTTGAAGTTTTGAATTTTTTAGAAACCATCTTCTAACATCTTAAAATTAACCATTATGTCAAATTCCAAGTCCTACCACCTCTCTCGACATAAAGGGCTATGTTGAAACAGGAACTGTCACCATTAATTTGCTAAATTAATTTTGAAATCGGTTTGTTATTTCCTAATATTCCACAGAAATGTAATTTAAAAAGCTTTTAAAGCCCTTTTTTAGAAAGCTTGTTGTTCCTGTGAACCCCAGGTGGTAGAATCAGCGGCATAAAATATAGCCTGTATAGGATCAGAGACTGTTGCCACTGATTCGCAACTATTACTTTTATAATCGGTTTATATTCCCTGAAATTGCATAGAATCGTAATTTAGAACTTTTTTAGAATGCTTTTCGCACCTCCCCTCCGCTTCACCCCTTTTTAATTCGAATTTATATTCGACGTTCCTTCGGGGGCATTTATATTTTATAAGTAACTACCATGTCATATTTAAAGTTTCTAGCCCTTTCAGTATCACAGAAATCGCAATTTAGAAAGTTTTTAGCTCCTGCAACCCTCTGGTGGTAGTGGAACAGACATAAAATATAGCTTATGTTTGAGCAGGTTCTATCACCAAAATTTGTCATCATTATTTTTTTAATCGGTTTGGTAATTTATAAGTTTGCTTAAAAATTGTAATTTATAACGCTTTTAACTCACTTCATTTTTTTAAATTTGGAATTTTCTTTTGACTGTTCTTAGAAAGCAGTTGCATCTTGTAAGTAAATACCATGCCATACTTCAAAGTGTTAGACCCCTCAGTTGTTCAAAACACGCAAATTAGAACATGTTTTGCTTTTGCAACCCTCAGATGGTAGTAACAGCAACATAAAATATAATCTATGTTATAGCAGGGACTGTCACCATTGATTTGCAACCATTACTTTTGAAATAGCTTTGGTATTTCCTTAGATTGAGTAGAAATAGCAATTTAGAACGTTTTTAGGTCGCTTTTCGCGCATTTTCACCCCTTTTTAAATTTCCAATTTTTTCGAAACTGTTCTTAAAAATCATTTATACCTAATAAATATGCACCTTGCCTAATTTTAAGTTGCTAGCCCCTACCGATCACAAAAATCGAAATTTAGAACGCTTTTTAGCTCCTGCAACGTCTTGGTGATGGTGATACCGACACAAAATAGCGTCTATTTTAGAGCAGAGGCTGTCAGCATCAATTTCCTACCATTACGTTTGAAATAAGATTCATTCTTCCTGAGATATTGCCGACAAATCGGCATTTAAAACGTTTTTAGAACGCTTTTCGTGCATTTTGCTCCTGCATCTCCTCTGGGGTAGTGGAAACAGATATAAAATATAGCCTATCTTGGAGCAAGATCTGTCACCATCACTTTTACACCATTATATTTGAAATCGGTTCAGTACTTCCTGAGATTGCATAGGAATCGCAATTTAGAATTTTTTACAACGCTTTTTGCGCATTTTGATCCCCTTTTAAATTTCGATTTTTTTAGGAAATGTCCTTAGGGATCATTGATATCTTATAACTAACTACCATTCCAAATTTCACGATTCTAGGCCCTTCCGTAACGCTAAAGCCGCAATTTAGAACGTTTTTCTCCTGCACCCCCTTTGGGGTAGTGGCACCGACATAAAACATCGCCTATGTTGGAGCAAGGGTTGTCACCATCATTTTGACGCCATTATTTTTTTAGATCGGTTTGGTATTTCCCGAGATTGTGTAGAAACTACCATTTAGAAATTTTTTAGAATGCTTTTTGCGCATTTTCACCCCTTTCAAATTTCGAATTGTTTAAGAACTGTTCTTAGACATCATTTATATCTTATATGTAACTAATATTCAAAATTGTATATTTCTAGGCCCTTCAGTAACGCTAAAATCGCATTTTTAGAACGTTTTTTGCTCCTACAACCCCTTTGGGGTAGTGACACCGACATAAAACATAGCCTATCTTGGAGCAAGCGTTGTCACCATCATTTTGACACCAATATTTTTAAAATCGGTTTGGTATTTCCTGAGATTGTGTAGAACCTACCATTTAGAGCGTTTTTTAGAACGTTTTTTGTGCATTTTCACCCCTTTTAAATTTCGAATTGTTTAAGAACTGTTCTTAGACATCATTTATATCTTATAAGTAACTAATATTCAAAATTTCATATTTCTAGGCCCTTCAGTAACGCTAAAATCGCATTTTTAGAACGTTTTTTGCTCCTACACCTCCTTTGGGGTAGTGACACCGACATAAAACATGGCCTATGTTCTAAGTTGGACTAACACCATCATTTTGATACCATTACTTTTGGAATCGGTTCGGTAGTTCCAGAGCTTACCTCCGACAAATAAACAATTTTTTCCTCTTTATAATAGGAAAGTATAGATTTAAAGAGGAAGTGTAAATTTTTTTCATGGAATATTAGCCGTAAGAAAATGCTGAACTTTTTACATTGTTGGAAAGACAAAAGGATTAATCCTTCGTAATCCAGCTGCACGCGATAGGGATAAATAATAATAATAAAAAACTCATGCTTGAAAATTATTTTAAAAACCATAGACAATCAGTAAACTGTGATGCAGTTTACAAACAAATTTCATTTGAATGTTTTTTTCCCTATTTGGCGGTGTAAAAATTTTAATTGTTCGATCACATATTTGTTATTTATTATTATTTTTTATATTATTCTTTTATTTAGGAAATTTTAACCCATTTATTCCTGAATTTTTGTTTCCTCAAATTTGATAAAATAACTTTTAAGTGTTGCAAAATAGAACTGGAAAAATACTAAAAATAATTACTCTAAAATATTTTTGTATTTATTTGACAAAATGAACACGTACTAAATATGAGAATATCCATAAGTAGAAAATGCATAATTATATGTTTTGTCTAAATTTATATAAACTAAGCTTTTAAATTGTATATTATATACCATAATTAGTATCTTTATGAACTATTAAAAATATCTATTTATTTCTTTACAGAGACTAATAACATTATAAGTATAATTGATAATAAATTAAGAATAATAATTTTTGAGGCTAAAAAACAATTTCTTTCAAAATCATCTTGAAAAAGACTTTACATCAATAACTGTCCCCTAAATGGCTAACAGAAATATGCGCCCATGTGTGCCCAGCTCTCTATATTTTGAACGTTACAAACATGCATAAAAAATAGGCTTGATCATATAATTTCGCAATAAAAAAAAATACGTATTTCAAAGAAGTCTACAAGCTAAAATTATAACTCATTTATTTGGATCCTTGACACAAAAAATACAAATAAATTTACTTTTTACATTTCGCTATTTTGAAAAATGGAAAATCTATAAATACCAAAAAAGGCTTTCATTTAAGAAAATAAATATCAATCGTACGCTGTCATTTCTCGGTAATAGATAAAGAGATTTATAGACAATTACGTCATACAATTATTATGTTGTAAAGAAAAAGAAAATTACAAAAAAAAAAAAAAAACATTAAAATTAGGAACGTCCCAAAAATGGGACGCTGGACATAAATGGGTTAATTTCGTTATGGAAAATTAGTCAGAAATAAATGCGAAACAATTTTTATTGCTTTATGAGCAAAATGTTTATTATTATTAATATGAAATGGAGCCGGTGCATGCTAGAGATAAATTACAAAAATTCCTGCTTTGAAATTATTTTTAAAAATATAATAAATCAGTCAGTTAAGATACAGTTTTCAAACAAATAGTACTTGAAAGTAGATTTTTTCCCCTATACGATGGCGTAAAAATTGATTAGGTATACGATGGTTATAAGATTAAAAAAGTCCTTCCGGCCAGTGCCGGGAGGAAGAGGTAGCTTTCATATTTCTTATTTTAAAAAAGCCAACTTATATTATTCAAACACACGAAGCTCAATTTAGTGGAAACCGAATAAAAGATATTCAATACTAATTTTTATCAATACTAAATCATTATGAATGAGAATTTCGCGAAATTAGTCAGCTTTATTCAAGCTGCTTTTATTTAAAGTAACTTATATTTGGCTGCCAAATTCGGCGATTTCTTCAAGTGCCTGTCATTTTAAGACAACATGGTGGATGAGGCTAACCAGTGAACTTGGTAGAGACATTAGTAATTGCATTGCACATGCTCACTCACATCGGAATCGGTTGATATATACGAGTGCTGTCGCAGGCAAAAAATCAGATTTTTCAAAATGTCACCCACATTAGAAATTGAAACTGCTATATCTGAGCCATTTTTTAAGATAAAGACAAACAAAAAATTCTCCTGAATCCTTATATCAAGGTCAAATACTTAAGAAAGAAACCTTTTTCAATTTCTAATTTTATTGCACCTCACTTAAAATATAATTTTTTTTTTAATTTAATGGCCGCCATTTTGAAACAAGATGGCTGATGAAGCTGGCCAGCGAACTTGGTCGAGGAATTGATGTATACTATCCACATGCCTTCTTACATCGAAATAGGCGAATACGTGTGTTATGGCGTGACAAATACAAGATCGTTTCAAAGTGTTAGCCATGCTAGAAATTCAAAGTGCTATAATTCAACCATTTTTTAAGATATAAACAAAAGAACAAATTTTCAGAAACAAAAACTGCTCCAGAATCTTTATATCAAGCCAAACACATAAAAAAAAAAATATTTTTCATTTTCCAATTTTTTAATACCTTAAATTAATTTTTTTTTAATGGCAACCCTTTTGAAACAAGATGGCGAATGAAGCTGGCCAACGAGCTCGGTTGAGACATTGGTATGTACTATGTACAGAGACAGACCAAGTTACATTTAAATCGGTTCATAAATACGCCTGTTATCGCGTGACAAAAATCAGGTCGTTTTAAAATGTCAGCCACAATAGAAATTCAAAATGCTATAACTCAGCCATTTTTTTAGATATAGACGAAACAAAACCTGTTCCGGAATCTTTGTATTAAGGTAAAACACATACGAAAAAAATCTTTTTCATTTTCGAATTTTTTGGTACCTCATTTTAAATTTAAAAATTTAAATTTTTTTTTAAATGACTGCCATTTTGAAACTAGATGGCGGATGAAGCAGGCGAACGAACTCGGTCGAGATATTTGTATGTACTATGTACACGCCAAGGTACATCCAAATCGGTTCATAAATACGCCTGTTATCACGTGACAAAAATCAGGACGTTTCAAAATGTCAGCCACGCTAGAAATTCAAAATGCTATAACTCAAAAATGGTGCCAACGTTACGCACAGACAGGTTTATCCTTTATAATATAGATAGATATTAAAAAAATTGGTTTATTTATTGGTTACTGGGTTATTCTTAGGGATTCCCTTTATTGAAATTTTCATATTTCATTTAAATTTTATATACCAGCATTCATAAAATAAGAAAATTCTTACACACGTACTTTATGCCTTTAATGACTTCGAAACTCAAACACTTCACTTATCTTCATCTGATAATTAAATTACACTAGTAAAATGAAAAGAATTTGAAGAAATTTTCTTTTTTAAAGGAAATTCTTTCTTTTACATGAAAGAAAATAAATGATGCAATTGTCATTGATGAAATTAAAAGATAGTCGTTAAAAGGTAGGATTTAAAACTAATTCATTGAAATACATTTGTAACATTTGCTTTAACATTTCTTTAATAGTTTCTACTTTCTGAGAATCTTGTATCTCATTAATTTTATTTTTTGTTTCGTAAATTTCATGTCGGGCCTCGGAAAAGATGTGCCTTTCTTTCTAAAATTTGCTATTTAAAGTAATACGCTAGGAAATTCAAAAAGAGAAAGTGGACAAAATTTGAATTTTTGCAGAATATCGAAAAATAGATAATAAGATCTTTACTTTTGCATTATGTGAAAAATACGTATAGCTTTTTTTCTGTATACATGAAAAAATAAACATGTTCTTTTTTTTAACCTAAGTTTATAGCAAATTACTTTCCCTAAGTAGGCGCCACAATTTAATAATGCCCTCATGGCTTCAAAAGGACACTCCACTCTACGATTAAGTAAAAAATTTTTTAAATAAATGACGATAAAGGTACAAGGTTGACTCATTGAAAAACTGTATGTACAATTATAATACATATGTACAAATTTAGGAATGACAGAATAAATCCTCTCGGAGAAAACATTGACGCCATGTACCTTTTACCGAAAGACTGTCTTATGCAAATGTCCCAGATTTTACACTAGAACTGGCTTGACATAAAGATTGAGAGCGTCTTTTATTTAGTATGAAAGAATGTTTTGATGTATAATATAAGTAACTTTATTAGAATCCTTGAAACATAATTTTTTAGATTTCCAATCACCGGCTTAAATGCACACTAATGGCGTGACAAAGATTGGAATTACATGGCAGACGGCATATTTACATATAAAAATAAAACATAACAGTAAGCAAGGTATAATTTATGTTTATAGCAAAAGGAAGATACTCAATATGTCCAAAATCGTCAGCATATACGTGTATTCCTGTATTGTCTGTAAACCAAAATTCTTTCTAAAAGTATTACCAAAAATATATTTACAAAATGTATGTTTTTATGCGTTTTCAAATATTTTTACGACATTCTTATTGTGATTGAAAAGTTCCTTTTTGGTATTGTTCACATTTTATTAACTGTACTATTGCCTATATCGTTTTCAAAAGATAGTCTAATTTGGTTTTTATATGTTGGAAAGTTATTTTTGTAAATTTTGGGATATACTTAAGGGGTCAGGTAACCTTTGAAGAGTCGATTTTTTTAAAAAATAGCTTACAATTAAATATGATTCTTTGGGAGCATTTAAAATCAAACCCCATACAAAAATTCGCATTAGAAGAGAAGTTATGTCTAAAACACTTTGAGCTTTTGCTATATGATCAACGGGTTTTTCAATCTTTAAAGCCAATTTTCTCAAAACAGCGATTTTGATCATTGCGCGCACGATTTCTGAATAACGGTTGCCTAGAATTTCACGAAATTTTTGATGGATGTATTAAACGTACAGAAGCACAAAATGACATATTATTATGTTTTTCAAGTAAGAAGTTTAGAATTCACGGCTACTTTTTTATAAAAAAAATCTCGATATTTCGAATTACTCTAAAAAAAATATTTTTTCTCGAGATCTACAAGTTTTATTTTTTTCATTGTAGGTCATTTTGGAAACACTTTATATTTGTACTCATTAAAAAAATCTTGGCATGTTTCAGCCATTGAAATGGGAAAAGCATGCGCGCAATGCATGCAAGAATAATTATTTCGTAAAAATTGTACTATCTTTAAAAATAAATTTAAAAAATATATATATGTGTATACCTTTTCTAACAACTTTGATTGATAAAATAAATCGTTCCTAACATGTGTTTTCAATTTTTTAATTAAAAGTTAATTAGATAAAGAATGACTGCAATTCTTACAGAGGTCACCTTTCAATGTACTTTATTGATTCAAAGGTTACCTGACCCCTTAAATGATGCTGAAAATTACAAAAGGTGAAGATTCTTATCCAGACCTTTAAATTTATGTATATTTTTTTGACAAATTGATGCATAGCTCATTGTACTGCCAAGTATACCTGCAACGAAATCGTCCCTTTCAACATTTCATGTTTTATAGAGTTAAAGAAAGAAAAAATAATTTTAGTATCAATTTTTCCCCTAGAGATTATTATAGATGAAATAAGACTGTAAAGTACCTCCAGATAATTTCACAAAATTTTGTATATTAAAAACTGATTATCACAAACAATTAATAATGAAATGATAAACACTTACATTCTTGCTACAGTTATTAAAATGAATAAGAAATCAAGAAACAGAACTAAAATATATTAATAAAATATATGTGTGAAAGTAATGAATTCATGAATATGTAACATAATTTATATTTCTTTTTAAATCTATGACATAAGAATAATGCTCTGGAATATAATTGTAATGGGCAAATTGAGTGCATTTCATATTCAGGCAATGAAAACTTACAAATCTTAACTTGCATCTTTAATATTGGTATGAACTTTAAACTTCTAGAAAATATAAGCTTATTATGCAGGGCTATCGTTAAAAGTATCGCAACGGGGATTAAATGATATTCATTTTAAAAGACTTTTGATCTGTTCAAAAGATTTAGAGGAATCATTTATAGTAGAAAATGTGAAATCAGTTGAATTTAATAAAAGTTTAACAATGAAATTGGAATAGTTGAAGATATAATTTATGTTTGATCTTTTGAATCATAAATGTAAAGTAATCGCCTCATTTCCTTAAAATGATGTATATAATATTATAAGTATTCTAGGAATACTTTATCAGTAAACTATATGAAAAACGCATCCATCGGTATCAAACAAAATAATTATGTATTACATTTTTAATTTCTAATATTAATTAGTAAACTTACCATGCGATCCTTTCACCTTGAAAAATCTATTGATATATCCATTGGAATAATAAACAATAACAAAATACGTTTCATTATTTTTATTATTTTTTAAATCACTGTTTTTTTAAATAGAGATTGATAACGCAATGTTAATGAAGCACCTTTCAATATGGATCTTTCATTTACGTTATTTCAATACGTGTCTGTATTTTATTATATTTAGTGAAATAGGAAGGAAAAAAAATATCATTGAAGCTCCAATCATTTAAGTACCAAAGATATTCAATATTAAAACTGGGCTAGTTTGAAAATACAGAAGTTAAACTCGTCTAAGGTTTAGATTCAAGAAAACTATTTGATCATTTCAATGGGTTGTATCAGTTAAGTCGATTTTTTTTTAACAAGTAACTAATAAATTGGAAAAGTTTAAGATATAACTTTTATGTTTGATTTTTTGAACCATAAATTTAAAGAAATCGCCTATTTTATTAAAATAATGTATATAACAACATAAGTATTCTAGGAATACTTAATCAGTAAACCATATGAAAAACGTACCTATACCAAACAAAATAATTATTACATTTTTAATTTCTAGTATTTTTAGTAAACTTAACACGCCATCATTTCATCTTGAAAAATCTATTAATATATCCATTGGAATAATAAACAATAAAAAAATATTTTTAAATATTTTCATTATTTTTTAAATCATTGTTTATTTAAATAGAGCTTGATAACGCAGTGCTAATAAATTCACAAGCCTCCATGGTTTTGGGGGTTTAATTTTTGATAATTGATTTTTATGTATTTTTTAGCGCTGAATCCGAAAATGACCTTCATTTTTAACCATCACGTCAGGATGTTTTGAAAATCGTAAATTTCAATTGTAAAAAGTCAAAAAGTAGGGACCATCTGATACTGAAAGATATAGGAAATGGCTGTGTTTAACGTTTGAATACTGATTTTTATATATTTTTTAGCGCTGAATTCGAAAATGACCTTCATTTTTAACCAACAAGTTTTGGTATTTTGCAAATCGTAAATTTCAAAGTGAAAAAATAGCAAAATTCTGATATTTTAAAATAGATGTGGCGGTTGTGTTTTTTAAATTTTGGTAATTGATTTTTATGTACGTTTTAGCACTAAATCTGAAAATAACCTCCATTTTTAACCATCACTTCAAAATGTTTCGCAGATCGTAAATGACAAAGTCAAAAAGTAAAAAAATTGCAAAAAATCCTGACGTGATGGTAAAAAATGAAGACCATTTTCGGATTCAGCGTCACAAAATACGTGAGAATCAATTATAAAGAGCTAGGTAATTTGACACAACCCAAATTTTGCAGCCTTGTGTTATCTTTCAATATGGATCTTTCATTTACATTATTTGAATACGTGTCTTTATTTCATTATATTTAGTGAAATGTGAAGCAAAAACATATTATTAAAGCTCCACTAATTAAAGTGCCAAATATAGTCAACATTAAAAATTGGCCCCGTTTGAGGAATCGTCTTAGGGGTGAAACTCATCTTTAAGGTTCAGATAAAAAAAAAAAAAAATATTTTATCATTTCAATGGGTTGGATTAGTTAAGTAGTTTTCATACTATTGAGGAAAATCACTTGAAACATCAAAACTAACTTAATATTTGCTAAAAGTTATAAAAATACATTTACAAGCCAAATAAATACCTTTACTTATTCAGATCGACATATTTTGTTGCTCTGACGGTGACATTCTGAAGATATATACTGATACAAATATTTTCGCAAAAAATTTGAAATTGAAAAACTGGTAAATAAAAATCACGCAATCTCATGCATAATGAAATGAACTGCAAAATTAAAACTGGATATTTGTGAACGTGAATTATTTTACACTACTGTTTCATTATTCTGCAGAGTATCTCTTTCCAAACTTTAGGAATCTCCTTGGAAGCTGAATCATTGTATATATTCTCCCTTCGTAAAAAGATCCAAAGGGCAAAACATGTAAACAGTATATTAGAGCTATTTTTTTACGGTTTTTTACGGTTTTTATCTTACATCTTTAAGCAATTAAAATAAGCATATTATTATAGGATGTTATAATTTGTTTTATATTTACAGAAATATTTCGTTTCTTAATGGTGGTTTTATGTATGGTTTTAAATCTTTATTTAAAGTGAACACATATATATATGCATATGTATATAGAATAATATAAGGCTAGTTCCATGGGTTTTTGTAGAGTAAGTCACATAGCTGATAATCGCTATGCTTGTTGGCCACCGTTATTTTCGAAAAGTTTGCTTGGCCTTATTCAATTAATGATAATAATAATAACATAATATAACACACATAATACCATAAAATAAATAACATTTTTGCGTTCTAAAATACTGGTAGCCAAAAATCGTAGCATGTGATTTACACTGCAAGTACTCATGGAAATAGCCATAACTATTCCATTTCAACATATCTTCAAAGCAGTCTTCATAGAATTGTTACTACTGTCTAAAACAATTTTAAAAGCATTTAGGAAGAATGTCTATCTTGATATTGAAAGTTTCCAAAACATTCTGAACTGTTTTGGATATCTTTTTAAACATTTCTGAAGCTGCTTTCCATGCTTTTCCAAGTAAAGGTTTTCAGAAAACTTATTTATTTTTTCCAAATTTAAATGCTAAGTAGATCTCCCATTTCTTTCTATATTTTATTCAGATAACGCATAATTAAAACTTTTTAAAAAATAAATTGCAGAAAGTCTGCTGAAGAAACTTATTTTACCGTTAGTATATTATTTTAAAATATGTTGACCATAACTATTATAATTAACTGTTCGTTTCCTAATTTATTATTCTGAGGAAAGTATTGTAGATCTTAGAGTTGTTACTATAATTTCTTTTAAAAAAATCCTCTTGAATCAGCCCGATGTATCCTATTTACTTGAGTTTAAGTTTTCACTCAAGTACATGTATTATTTAAATTTATATCACCCTTTAAATTTAACACAGTTTAAAAAAAAATTAATGGTTAATACAATTAAGATGTTTTTTCAAATACAATAGCTATTTTTTAGGTACGTTCATAATTATATTAATACTTATCAACTATATTCATCGTCTAATCCGTACGTCTGTCTGTCCGCCTATAACAGCGCAAAAACTACCCAACCGAATGATTTGAAATTTAATATCTATGATAGTTGCAGAATTTTGTCCAGTCATTTCAAACTTTATGAAAATCGAATCAAAACTTAAAAAAGATATTAATTAAATTTTTCTTCATTTATTAAAACATATCATACGCAATTAATTCAATGATATTCCATGATAGGTAATGATTCTAGGCTGTCATGACGGTTGCGTCCTATTTAAGATGAAATCCTATTACTTCCGTATTATTGAATTTAATAATATAATCGTAATAAATTTTGTAGTCTTGCATTTTTGCATAAGAGTGCAACTGCTATTCCACCAAGATCTGAATTTTTATAAAATTAGTTATAGTACAAACGCATCTCATTTGCCTCGTTTGATGGACAATTTCCAACTTGTTTTATTTTAAAATCATGTTCAATCAGCCTCAGGGTATCCTATTTACTTGAGCTCAAGTTTTCACAGCAATACATGTATTATTTAAATTTATACCACTCCTTCATTTTAAAGCAGTTTTAAAACATTACTTAATGGTTAATACAATAAGGTATTTTTTCATATACAACTAGGGTGGGGGGCTTCGCCCCCTGCTCGCTACGCTCACCAACCCCACGCGTAATTGCTTCAGGATTTCATTCGGTATCGCAAAGCAATCCCTATTTTCTAGCCAACCCCAGATTATTGTTTGCGCTTAAAAATAATGTAAATTGTTCAATTAAGCTCTATTCATAAAATATTAGTTTTTGTTGCATTGAAATATCCCAGTTTGTTAATTTTCTGCTAGCAAGTAAACCCTATTATATTTCAATGGGAGTCTTTGGAAATTTCGCGAAATACTGGAAATAACGCCAAGTTGGCGACTAAATTTGGTCACCAAATTTTGCGATATATCGTCAAGTTGGCGGCAAACTTGGTGGCGTTTCGCGACAGAGCCGCGCCCCCACCCCTTATAGCGTCAAAAAGATCTGACCAATTAGATGCGTTTCGAAATATCTACGCAGATTTTCATAGGTCCATTTCCAAAGCCTTGCTTTTTTTTATATGGGGCATTCTCGCAATCTTTTGACTTTTGGAAAAAAAAAATCTGGCGAAATTAAACTTGCTAAAATAACATTTTAATCTGATAGACGAATGCCTTAATGATTCAAAATAAAGAAAAAATGGTCACCAGCGAAAAAAATTTTATTTAACTGAGGTTTAAGTTAAACTTGCGAGTTTAATTTTCCTTACCATTTTACCACTAAAACTTTTTATTTTCTTCTAAATTTTTACTTATAATGAATTTGCATAGTACTCACAGGACATTCAAATAAGAAATAATGACAATGTAGCATTTTTAGTACAAAATTTTGATATAACATTGTCTAAAAGGGATGTTAAAGAAGGGACGGTAATTTAAAAAAAAGGGAATGGTATAGGAAAAAAGGGACGAAATTGGAAAAAAAGGGACGGTAAGGATGGAACATCAAGGAAAATTACCACCTATTTTAGGTATATCATGTTAAGACTGAGTGGTAGCCAAAATGTTCATTGATTTTTAGAAACAGTTATTTACATTGGATTAAATAATAAAAAAAAAATAATAATTTACTTCGAAAAGTGCAGGAATAAACCTTGAGGACGGTAAGACTACCATTAAAGCCACGATGCTTGAAATTGATATTTAAATGCTGATTTAAGTTCTACAGTAAATTTCCTGCCAAAGAACTTTAGACATTATTTCTCTAGCATACTTCTGCATGAGAAAAAACTTGAAAAAAATTCTGTGAGTGTATCTGAAGTGATTTTCTGTATAATTTTAGAAGAGGGATGGTAAAAAATCTAAAACCTAAGGACAGAGTTTAAAAAATAATAACAACCCTAAAAATGTGCGCAGGCTAATTTTTAGCTACTTATTTATATAAAACAGTAGCTCCAGTTTCAGAAAAAAATTACATCTAATTATTTTTATTGAAACAATTTTATCCAGACAGCTCCAAACTTAAAAATCAGCATCAGGGACACGGGACGGTATAGGAGTTTTTCAGGTGTTTGGACCCCCAACATCGTCCAAAACTTGTTTATCTCGTTAATATCGTTGTGCAATCATGCAATGGGATGTTCCCCAGTATATGAAATTGTTAGAATGTTATTCCATATGGAAGGCATGAATACGAAATTCCTCAATAGGTAAACAATAAAAAAAGTTAAAAGTTTTACCTTTATGTTTTGATGTGTTTCAATGGAAATATACTCTTCTTTGGATGAACAAAAAACATTTATTAGAAGATTGAATACACTAGAATAATATATATGCTGGTCACAGTACAGATCACACTTCACAATAAAAACAAAACAGATGTATAAGACTATTTACAAACACAAAGAAATCCTTTGAACTATGGCTTGTTGCAGTTTTTTTTTATCATATTATATTCCTTTGGAATATTATTGGATTTTTTTAATCAAGCAGCATTTTGCTGCCAACTGCTATAAGGGAAGAAGCAACACTCACTGAACTGAGTGTCTGTCACAGTAGATCAAATAAAAAATGATTGTCTGATGCTGCCATCTGGTGGATGTTCTTGAAAACAAAAGAGCATTTTCTAACATATCTCCCGTTTTGTGATAGAATCTGACACCAGGTGGATAAGGTTTCTACAAAGTTCAAATTTGGCTTTTGGCAGTGGCTTCGTCATTATATCTGCTATCATTTCATTTGTTGATAGATATTTGACATCTATAACATTTTTAGTTTTTAAATCTCGTATGTAATGATACTTTGTATCAATGTGCTTAGTGCGGGATTTAAATTTTTCACTTTCAACCAATTTAATTGTAGATTGGTTATCCTCAAAAATTCTAATAGGAAAATGTTGTTGTAAATTGAGATCTTTACATAATTTTAAGATCCATAGCACCTCTTGAGTTCCTTGTGACAGTGCCACATATTCAGCTTCTGCTGACGATAACGTCACACATGTTTGTTTTCGCGAGAACCAAGAAATGCAGCTATTGCCTAAGAAGATTACATTTCCTGAGGTGGATTTTCTGTCTGTAGCATCTTGTCCCCAGTCTGCATCCGAGTATGCAACTATATTAGGATATTCTTTTGAAGAAATGTGGAGATCAAGGTCTTTCGTTGTTTTTAAGTATCTTATTACCCTCTTAACAGCATTCCAGTCCTTTTGTCTTGGATTATTGCATCTTCGGCTTAGTATGTGTGTAGGAGCGGTAATATCAGGTCTTGTGCATGAGGAAATATATAAAAGACTTCCTATAGCTTGTCTATAATTATCATTTGATGATAAAAGATTTTCTTCTTTATCTAAACTATAATAGTTAGTTTCCATTGGGGTATAAGTTGGTTTGGCTTCTTCAAGCTGAAAATCCTTAACTAATTGAGTTATTTTACTTCTTTGTGAAAGTAAATAACTTCCATCTTCTTTTCTGTAAATTTCTATACCTAAGAAGTATTTTGCTTCTCCTAGTGATGTTATGGGATAAGATTTCTTTAAGTAATTTATTACTTCATTAACTTCATTTTCATCTTCTGAGCTCATCAGCATATCATCTACATACAGTATGAGATAAATTGTCTTCTTTGATTTTTCTTTTATGAACAAACATGGATCAGCTTCACTTTGTTTAAATCCATATGCCTTTAGAGTATTCTCTATTTCTTCATTCCAGCACTTGGCGGCTTGTTTAAGACCATATATAGCCTTTTTTAATTTATAGACTTTGTCTTTATTTTCTTCATCATGAAAGCCTTCTGGTTGATGCATGTATAATTCTTCATTATCTAGTTTACCATGTAGAAAGGCTGTTTTAACATCTACTTGAAATACTCTGGCTTTATGATATGCTGCCCAGGTCAGAAAAGCTCTAATAGTTGTATGTTTGACGACAGGAGAGAAGGTTTCATCATAATCAGTGCCTAATTTTTGAGCGAAACCTTTGGCAACTAATCGTGCTTTGCATTTTATTGCTTCTCCATTTTCATTATGTTTTGTTTTGTAAACCCATTTACAGCCAATGGCGTGCTTGCCTTTGGGTAAAGTAACAAGCTCAAACACTTCATTTTCCTTTAAAGAGTTAAATTCTTCCTTCATAGCTTGAAACCATTTCTGTTGATCTTTACTGGTAATTGTAAAACATCTTTAAAAGTTTCAGGATCTTGATTTTTGGAACAACTGTCTTCAGTTTTGTAAGAATATCTTTCTGGTGGAATTCCTTTAGTCTCTCTGTTAGATATTCTTCTCTGGAAATTATCTTCACTTTCTTCAGTTGTTGGGCTATCTACTGATTTTTCATCCGTATTTATTTCTTCTGCAGTATTTTCTATTTGGATAGCATCACTATCATTTTCAAGATTTTCTTCTGAAAAATTTAAATGCATTAAATCTGAGATTCGCTCTTCAGGATTTTCTTGAAAGACATTTTCACAGTTCATATTTTCAAAAAACTTCACTGTTCTGCTTATCACTATTTTTCTACCACCTATATAAATTCGATATCCTTTGCTTCTTAAATCGTAACCAACAAAGACTCCTTCAGTGGCCTTTTCGTCAAATTTTTGTCTCTTCTGTTTATGAACATACACATATGCTTTGCATCCAAATACTTTAAGGTGACTCAAATTTGGCTTATGCCCATTCCACAGTTCATATGGTGTCTTTTCAGTTGGTTTTGTAGGTAATCTATTTTGTAAGTAGGCTGCTGTAGCTATGGCTTCTGCCCAGAATGTTTTTGGCAATTTAGCATTTATAAGCATGGCTTTACTCATTTCAATAAGCGAGCGATTCTTTCTTTCTGCAACTCCATTTTGGGACGGTGAATATGGCGTCGTTGTTTCATGATTTATTCCTAAGTTTTTAAGGTAGTCTTTGACAGATTCGTTGCAATATTCTGTTCCATTGTCACTACGCAAAGATTTAATCTTCAATCTAAATTTGTTTGTTGTTGATGCAACATACTCTTTTAATTTATCAAATACTTCATCTTTAGAAGAAATAAAATATACTTGTGTATAACGAGAGTAATCATCAATAAATGTAACGAAATATCTTTTTGATCCCATACTTTTTGTTTCTGCAGGACCGCATACGTCGCTGTATATCAAATCAAGTGGTTTTTTACTTCTGTATTGCGTTTCTTTTGGAAATGATTTTTCTGTTAACTTAGCTTTTATGCAACTTGAACATTCAGTATTATGAGAACAATTATTCACAGTAATACCTAAAGCTAAATCATCCTTTTGAATTTTCTTGATGGATTCCAAATTTCTATGGCCCAGCCTTTGGTGCCATTTTAGAATGCAGTTAACATTAGAACAAACGGGTAATATTTCTGAAGCACTATATACCTTTTCATTTGTAGGTATTATTTTTAATCTGTATAACCCCTCATCAGCTTTTGCATCTGCAACTAAGATGTTGCCCTTTTTAATTAAACATATATCATCTTTAAATGTTACAACAAAACCTTTCTCAGTACAAGACTGGACAGATAATAAATTACTATCCAACTCGGGAACATAAAGCACATGATCCAATGTAACTCTATTTGTTTGACCATTAAGTGTTTCAATATTAAAAGTACATTTACCCTTTCCCTTTGCAGTTAATTTAGTTCCATTAGCAATTGTGATTGTATCTTTATTCGAACTTTTTAATTCTGAGAACAGTTCCAAGGAATTAGCTAAATGAACAGACGCACCTGAATCAATAACAAAAGACAAATTTTTGTTTTTATTTCCATTTTGTTGAGATTTCATAACAAAATTCAAAGAATTTGATTCTTCCATTAATTCATGATAGTTTTGAGAATCTGATAGATTTTCATTTTGACTAGCAGTAGAGGCAGAGAAATTGTTTGGTTTTTTAAACTGTTGACGTGATCTATCTTGGGTGAAATTTGGTTTTGTTTTGTTAGTATTATTACCCTTTAAGTGAAAACAATCTTCACGGTTGTGATTATTCTTTTTGCAATGAGAACAAAATTTTTGCTTATTCAAATGCTTTGGTTTATCCCTATTACCCTTTAAAGCAATAGATTCAAATTTTGTTGAAATTTGTTTAGTTTCAACTCTTCTAAGATACTCATCAATTAATTTGTTTTGAACATATTTTAATGATAAATCTGTTTCATATTTACTTTCAATAGCAGTTATAAAGGTACTATAAGAATTTGGTAAGGAACAGAGCAAAATAGCTATTAAATTATCATCTTGTATTACTTCACCTATACTTCTTAATTTTTCTGCTAATTCTAAGACAGAATTAATATGATCCTGCATTTTAATGCTTTCATTATATTTAGTGGAATACAGCTTCCTAAGAAGATAAAGTTTATTTGTTAAATTTACTCTTTCATGAACAGATTTCAATTGATCATATGTCTCTTTAGCACTTTTAGCATGTCTGACATGAACAATTTGTGAATCTGAGATATTTAAACAAATTAATGCCCTAGCATTTCTATCATTTTTTACCCAATTATCATCATTTTCCTTTTTAGGTTCAAATACAACATCATACAGACCTTCTTTGATTAACAATTGTTCTATTTTGAATTTCCAAACTGAATAGTTGTCATCAGTTAATTTATCAACATAATGAGATTCTTTAATACTAGACATTATGATAGAATAATATTTGCTTATTTCACAGAAAATAAAACTTTTTCTCTTATTAATACATCAAAACAACAATTATAAACTCAAATATAATGCTAATGATGAAATAAGAACAAAATAAAATTCTTGAAAACAATTTTTGAAGTTACTTTTGATTTCAGAAAAACTGTTCTTAAATGTTAAATTCTTTGTTTAAAACATAAATTTACATTTGCAACTTATATAATAAAATTTCAATAAGAAACTGGCAAAATCAAAATAATTTCTTTTCTTATCAATACACTTTTGGTTTCAAAATAAGAACAATTCTTTGAATTTTCTTTTATATCATTCACTTGTGAAAAATACCAACATTCAGAAATTAATTATTTCTTTGAATTTAATTATATTATATTTTCTTCTTTTATATTACTATATTTAAAATTGAGATAAGTTCAGTCTCATAATCGACTGTTAGAATGTTATTCCATATGGAAGGCATGAATACGAAATTCCTCAATAGGTAAACAATAAAAAAAGTTAAAAGTTTTACCTTTATGTTTTGATGTGTTTCAATGGAAATATACTCTTCTTTGGATGAACAAAAAACATTTATTAGAAGATTGAATACACTAGAATAATATATATGCTGGTCACAGTACAGATCACACTTCACAATAAAAACAAAACAGATGTATAAGACTATTTACAAACACAAAGAAATCCTTTGAACTATGGCTTGTTGCAGTTTTTTTTTATCATATTATATTCCTTTGGAATATTATTGGATTTTTTTAATCAAGCAGCATTTTGCTGCCAACTGCTATAAGGGAAGAAGCAACACTCACTGAACTGAGTGTCTGTCACAGTAGATCAAATAAAAAATGATTGTCTGATGCTGCCATCTGGTGGATGTTCTTGAAAACAAAAGAGCATTTTCTAACAGAAATAAAAAAACCCACAAAAAAGTGTATTAAATAAAAAATTATTATTCAGGGATATGAAAGTCAAAAGATTGTGAGAATGCCTCATATACAGAAGGATAGCTATTTTTTTATGTTATGTTACAATTCCGAAGTTTTTTATACGAAATTAAGATATTTACAGTGAAAACAACATTATACTTTTGCCTTTTTCATGGACGCTTAGGTTTTTCTTTTAAATCCATGCATTGTAAAAGAAGTCGCAAATTGTACGTGAAACATAGCAAATGAGGTGCGTTCGTACTATAACTAGTTTTATAAACATTCAGATCTTGGTGCCATAGCTGCTCTCTTACGCAAAAATGCATGAATACAACATTTATTACGATTATATATATTAAATTCAGTAATACGGAATTAATACGACTCTATCTTAAATAGGGCGTAATCACCATCGCAACATAGAATCATTACCTATTATGGGATATCATTGAATTAATTACGTATAATAGGATTTAATAGAATGAAAACTTTTATTAATGTTTTTTTAAGTTTTGATTCGATTTTCATAAAATTTGAAATGACTCGACAAAATTCTGCAACGATTATATATATTAAATTTCGAACCATTCTATTGGGTAGTATTTGCTGTGTTATACTCGGACAGACGAACGGACAGACAGTCGGACGGACCAGACGACGACTTTAGGTGCTACGTATTTATATAATTACGAACGCGCCTAAAAAAAAGACAAATACTTGTTAATTTAGGAAAATATGATATAACCACGAACAAAAATACGCAAAAGCCTCTTCTGATTTATCCATAATTCCAAAATGCGGTTTTTATCTTTAAAAACCTCAGAAATTTTTATATTGTAGAGATTTAAATAATCATCCATAAAAACAAAGTTTCTTTTCCTGCCACTGATTTCGGAAGTTTTTATACCGTATTATTCAGTTTTTTAAAACTCAAAATATAGGTTTTTCAGATGCTTTCAATTTTCAAGCTAACAATTGTTCATCAAACATGTTTTACAGATAAGTATGTCACCATAAATTAACAATCCCAATAATCATCCTAAAAACCGATAATTCGCATGCAAAAACTTTTTAATACACTCAAAACTATTTGAACACGTTTTCAAAAATCAGTGGCAGCAAATGAAACTTTATTTTTTATACTTTTATAAATTATTCTATAAATCTCTATAACATAAATGGTTTCTGAGGTTTTTAATGATAAACCATGGTTCTCGGAATCGTGGGTAACTCAAAATACTCAAAATATGTTATTGTATATTTTCGCTCGTGTATATATTTATTTTCATAGATTAAGAAACGTTTGTCTTTTTTTAAGGTGTTTATCGAAATGACAGACGATTTGTGTCTCATTACAAAATTTAATAAGTGCTTGTAAACATTAATTGATAAATCAAGAAAGTTGGGAGAATTTTGAAGATGTTTTTCGAAAAATAAAAGTATTTTTCTTAAGTAAATTTTTAAACAAGTTGGATGTGCCAACCCAAAACTTTCTTCTATCTCATACTTCTTAATATTTAAAAAAGTAGTTACAGATGTTAATACTTCAATATTATTAGTTCAATACTATACCAACTTTGATTTTCATCTTAAATATTCAGCTTCAATCAATTAATCGGAATAAAAACGAGTTCCTCTCGATCATGATACTTATTAAAATCAATAGTTTTTAGCATGTTGTTGTACATCAGCTATTTGCGAATAGCTGGGTTAGCAGGATGCGAGTTCCCGTCGCTGCACGATTCGCCAATGGCCAATAAAACTACGAAAAAAAATGAAGAAAATTATACAAATATATATATATATATATATATATATATATATATATATATATATATATATTACTGCGACCCTTTCCGCCGGAATATTCTCAAATTCAAGGAGAAACTGCTGGCATAGCCAAAAATATACACAAAAAATTTATCAAATTCTACGTATAATTTTATACACTTTTCGATGGTACAATAATTAAAATGGCACAAAAATCGCTATTACAGTACTCCCCCTCCCCCCCCCCTTCCGGCAAAAGTTTTTCAAATTCAGCGAGGACAAGCTTGCCATAGCAAAAAACATATACAAAAAAATTCTTTCAATGCTATGCGTAACTTCATGCACTTTTCGATGGTACATTAATGAAAATGGTACAAACATCTCTATTACAGCGCCCGATTTCGGCGGAATATTTCTAAATTGAAGAAGGACCTGCTTGCCACAGCCAAAACATAAACAAAAAATTGGATTTAATTCTATGCATAACTTCATACACTTTCGATGGTACAATGGCGGCACACGGACAGACAGACATTTTTTATAAACATTTTTTTGGGGATCTCTGACCCGTAAAACCTGTAAATCCGTCGAAAACCGGAAGTCGAAAAAATTTCGATTACAATACTTTCTTCTATTGAAGATAGAAGAAAGTAATAAAATATTAAATGAAATTTTTCTTATAATTATTCTAAACCAAAGTAGACCTATCGTTGTCTTAGGCGTCTATTGTATATTAAATTACTGACCGAAAAATCGATATTGATTTAATTTTTTGTATTCTTCAAAACATACACAAAAAATTTGGTTTAATTCTATGCATAACTTCATACACTTTTCGAAGGTATTATGGCGGTACACGAACAGAGAGACACTATTGAGACACTTTCTTCTATTGAGGATAGAAGAAAGCAATAAAAAATGAAATGAAATTTTTCTTATAATTATTCTAAACCAAAGTAGACATATCGTTGACGTAGGCGTCTATTGTATGTTTAATTACTGACCGAAAAATCGATATTGATTTAATTTTTTGTATTCTTTAGACAAAAACTACGTTTCATAACAATTTTATTTTACCATCATTTTTACTTATCATGTTTTTACTGAAACTGTTATTCAAACAGTTTAAATTAAGAAAAATAGTTTTTTTTTTTCAGTAACTATAAGAATTTTAATGCAGCAAAAAATCTATTTTTTCTCAACAAGAAACGAAAAAAATAACTTTTTTTCCTCATATATTTTTTATCGCAAAAGAAGAAAAAAATGTTTATTATTCGCATAAAATCAGATAGAAGAACTAGAAGTAGAAAGAATGTATTTTTTTCGGCACATCATTTTTAGGTATTTCCTTTATAAGAAAAATCTGTAATTTAATAAATTTATTAAATAATAGAAAATAAAAACTATATATTTTTCATGTCTTCAAGATAAGTTAACAAAGATATATTTAATTTTTACTAAGAAAATTTAATATTACGGTTGATACATATATACATGGTGTTTCAGCACAACGGCTACAAAGTTTCAAGACAGATAGAGTACACCTAGATGGTGGGAAATCCTATAGCAATGCAAGGTCGGAAACGCTTTCCTGGTGCTGTAGTAATCATATAAAACACAAGAAAGGAAGGGCACGAACAGGGTCAGGAAACATGTTTATTATTCTTAATACCGCAAAAATGCTGGGACATTGTTGGAAAATGCCGAGGAACTCGTACACATCGTTGAAGCTGATGAGGAAGTTCGGGACTCGACCGGTATTTTCGAGAATATTAGATCTTCCATGCGTCGGAGATGTGAGGTCTGCATGCCGGTTTGGGGTCGTAATTTCGAACAACACCTTTTAAATGACGATCGTTGTCTTTCTTTTGGTTCTTATTTCTTAGTTTTTTTCTGTATTAAGAATAATAAACATATTTTCTAACCCTGTTTGTGTCCTTCCTTTCTTGTGTTTTGTGTCGTCACTACCGCGCCAGGAAATCGTTTCCGACCATGCATTGCTATGTGATTCCTCATCGTCTATGTGTACTCTATCGCTACTAAAACTTTGTAGCTGCTGTGCTGAATCACCCTGTATATTTTATTACTATTATAATAGAATATATAAGGATAACAAAAAACTTTCTTCCATAAGCTATATTGCTTATGGTGTTTAAATAATTAAAAAATGGAATTTATATGCTTTTATTTTTGATTATTTGTAGAATTAATAAAATTTTTGTAAAAAAAAAAAAAAATTGTTAGAAAATTATGGAAGTAGTTTTTTAGAAAAGGATAAAAACATTATACTATTTCTAAATTAAACTTAACTTATTAAGTCGTATCTTTTTTGTTATTTATTTTCTATACATAAAAATAAATCATTGGAATTGATAAAAGTTTTGACTTCCGTTTTCTTGATGGATTTACACTGTAAAAAAAAATACTGCCAGTTTTCAGGTAGGAATCGGAAAAATAGTTGCCCTTATAGTACCGGAATAATTTCCGACCCAGCTCGGAATAAAATCCGTAAAAATAAGGAAATAGTCAGTAAAACGGTATTTTACGGATTTTATTCCGAGCTGGGTTGGAAATTATTCCGGTACGATAAGGGCAACTATTTTTCCGATTCCTACCGGAAAACTGGCATTATTTTTTTTACAGTGTACATGGTTTGAATTGCTCTGAAAACGACTTAACGATTTTTGGACAATTTCTGTCTGTCTGTTTGTGACACAAATTTATGAAATTTCATCATATTCAGTTAGACTTTGAAAAAAATTGGCGTTAATTATATTTTGGTGTATATCACTCAATAGGTGTCGCTACTATGCTATGTTTTTACGATTACCGCGATGGCTATATTTCAAGATCTAATGCTGGGAATTTAACCAAACTGGTTATTCAGTAAGACATTGACATAAAATGCTGCAGATTATGTTTTAGCGCATATCGTCAAATATGTGGTGCCATTATGCTTTTCACGCCGTGCTTATGATTTCCATGAAATCTATATTTCGGCATTTGCTGTTTGAAATTCAATGTACAAGATGCCCTTTCGGAAAACCCATGCTGATTACATTTTCGTTTTAATCACTGAACACGAAACACAGCTATTTTATGCTTGGAGAAAGTTTCATAATTGTTGTCATATTTGATAAAATATTTGGTTTCTTCTTATTACTTAAAAAAATGTTTCTAAGATTAAAATTATAAATATATTTAAAAAATATGGTACAAATTATACCACTACCTGAAACATTTAGGATGAATATCGTTGTTGATATTGAAAGCTTCAAAAATATTTCTACCAACTTCAGTCATCGATCTAGATATTTTTTAGCAATTTTACATTTATTTCAGAGTAAAAAAAAAATAAATGGAAACCGGCTTTAATTTTGTCAGAATCAATTGAATGTGTGCAACATTTACTGCTACGTAGATCTTCCGCTATTTTCTTTAATTTATATATACAGAAACTAACGTAAGAATTTTCTTCCTAACTATCTTTTCGCAACATATTTTATGCACACATTTCCAGTTTTAAAAATATTTGTTTTCACTGACATTTATTACCTTATTAGTTTTGAAAAATCATTGCAAATAAACCAATTATATTTTCTTTCTGATTATATGCATTTATTAAAGCTCATAAATGTTAGAAATAAATTTAAAATCTCGTTGTCATCTTACTAAATATTTATGATTTAGATTTAGCGGATTATGAAATACTTCACAGGGCTATAAATGTCAATTTATTCTGTTTTTAATGCTTGTAACTTTGCTTGCTTCCTTAAAAGTTTGCTTATTTCTGTGTCGTTACTTCTGCGACTAACATTTTCTTATTTGTTATTTTGTATAAAAATATATCATTTATATATCTAAATATTCAATAAGCTACTGTAAAAACATCACTACAAATACATGTGTAGTAGCTGCAAATAACTTTAAAACATTTGTAGTGCAAAAGTATGAAAATGCGATGAAATCTGTTTTTATGCTCCTTCAAAAATAACAATATATCTTGCATAAGCTAAAATCTTTAGCAACGATTTAACGCACAAATACGTAAAAATATGATATAAAAAATCATATACGATCGCTTCGAGGATTCCCGGATCCCATTCCTCAGTGCCAGAGAACAACAAAAAGATTAAAATGGGTTCGTAATCCTTTTTTTTTTTCGCACTGAGGAAGGGGATTCGGGAATCCTCGAAACGATCGTATGTGACTTTTTGTGTCATATTTGTACGTGTTTTTGCGTTAAATCGTTGTTAAAGATTTTAGCTTATGTATTAAAATTCGCACAAAGTGTTTTATTTATGCTTAATATAGCTTACAGAAAGCTTGAAATTTGAGAAATAAGACATTAATAATTATTGTCAATTAAAGAAAATGGCAGGATGCTGCCATAATAGTTTATAGTATATTACATTCGTGTCTGAAAAATCGATATTAACTTTTTTCACAGTATTTTTCTCATTAAAAACATGAAGTTTAATTTCCTGTTATTTTTTTCTTCTTTTATACTTGACGTATTTTAAGTTAAAATATTCTTAAATAGTTTAAGTTAAAAAATGTTAGTTGATTTTTCTTCAGCGTCTATAAGCATTTTAAAGTTGAAAAAACTCTTCTTTATTCAGCCGTTGGGAAAGCATTTTCTCTCAGTATTTTTTTCGTATTTTGAATAAAGAAGAAGATGAAGTACATTATCCGCAGGAAATTCGATAGAATATGTACATCTACTCAGATTTAGTCTTTCTAAAAGTATCATTATTAAACTCTTCCTTTAAAAGAATCCTTTTTAATTGGATAAGACCATGGAATAATGTATGGGAAATATGATTATAAGTCCTCATGTGTTCAAGATGCTTTAAAATGAAAAAATAAAAATAAAAATAAAAAACAACATTTAATTTTCTTTTAATTAAAAATTCTTTCATGCATTAGTTGGATAGGTCTTTATTTATTTAAATAATAATTCAAATAGAAGTAACGTTAAATACTTTCAATAATAAGCTATAAAAATTGACTTTATGAAAATGATAAAATTAGATGCATATATGGTTGATGATATGCATTTTCGCTGTAATAATAGTCTCTTTTTTTATTTCTTTAATATTGTCGATCACAGAATAATAGAACAGAATATGCACATCGAGTGGTTACATGCCACGCTGTAGTTAAAAACACTTAAACTACGACCCTTGAATTTTTGTAGTTTTTAATACTTTTAAACATGGCTGAAAATTTTCTATGAATTTGGTTTGTATGTCTGCCGTCCTGTGGATTATATGTATTTTCGCCGTAATAATAACTTAAAAAAAAATTAATACCGCTTATCAAAGAGTAACAAAATAGAATATTGGGATGTGTCGCACTGTAGTTAGGGTAAGTTAAACTACGACCCTTGCATTTTTGTAATTTTTAACACTTTGAAACATAGTGTTGAAAATTTTCTATGAATTTGGTTTGTATGTCTGCCTTTCTGTGGATTATATTCATTTTCGCCGTAATAATAACCTTTAATTTTTTTTTAAGGTGCGTTCGTAATTATATAAATACGTAGCACCTATAGTCGTCGTTAAGTCCGTCTGTCCGTCCGTCCGCATATAACAGAGCAAAAACTACCCGACCGAACGGTCTGAAATTTTAAATATATGATTGTTGTAAAATTTTGTCGAGTCATTTCAATTTTTATGAAAATCGGATGTATAGTTTAATTACAAGGACATTCAAAAGTTTTTCTTTACATTATGGCCAATGGGAAAAAATTATTGCAAGTGCGTTTTAATGATGTTACAGTCTTCCGAATCGTCTGAAAATTTAAATATATGATTGTTGCAAAATTTTGTCGAGCCATTTCAGATTTTATGAAAATTGGATGTATAGTTTAATGACAGGGGCACTCAAAAGTTTTCCGTTACAATTATTGCAAGTGCATTTTAATGATGTTACAGACTATGCACTTATGAAATGTAAAAAAATATACATTCAGTACAATATGGGGTGCAAAAAATATTTATAAAACTAGTTATAGAACGAACGCACCTCATTTGCCACGTTTGACGAGCAATTTCCTACTTGATTTTTTTACCGCTGATCAAAGAGTAGCAAAATAGAATATTCACATCAAGTGGGGATGTGTCGCACTGTAGTTAGGGACAGTTAAACTACGACCCTTGAATTTTTGTTATTTTTAACACTTTTAAACATAGTGTTGACAATTTTCTATGAATTTGGTTTGTATGTCTACTGCCCTGTGTATTATATGCATTTTCGTCGTAATAATAACCTTTTTAAAAATTTTTAATACCGCTGATCAAAGAGTAACAAAACAGAATACTATTCACATCGAGTGGGGACGTGTCGCACTGTGGTTATATACAGTTAAATTACGACACCTATATTTTTGTAGTTTTTGACACTTTCCAACATAGTTAAATATTTCCTATGAATTCGGTTTGTATATCTGCCGACTGTCTGTCCATGCTGTTACTCACATAAATATGTTCAGATTGCCATGCAATTGATTGATATATGTTATTGACGTGCACCATGTAATGTTCATGAGTCATTTATCGTTCTTTTACAGGGAACTTAAGGGGGCATAGGACCTTTGAGTTTGTCGAAACGATAAAAAACATCGCCTTTTTCAAAGTAACAAAACACAAATAAAATGCAATTAAGATATATTTTTTCCCTTTATGCCTAAAGTATATATGCTTAACTATATTATACAGAAAAATAAATCCCAACAAAAAGTTTTCGGTAAAAAAAAAAAGCGCCAAGTTCTCCTTAATGTTTTGGCCAGAAAAAGTAGTGATATCTGAAGTTTGCACAAGTTAAAAGCCAAACATCCCAAATCTTTCATTGAAAATGGCTTCCTGCGACTTGGCCGTTAATGCCTTCTACAGCATTTCAAAATTAATGATTGGAAATTACGCATTTATGAATTATTTAAATATTGAAAGTAATATTAGAATGTAAAGAGGCAAATTCACATAAAGACATTATAAGTAAAAGATTTCTGATAACTACCATTCAGTTTCAACAAACATTAGTTTTGATTACAGATCTTTTAGTCCACTTGTGGTTTAATTGCCATTTTGTACCGTCTAAATCTAAAGTCATTAACGTAAAACCCAAAAAATAAAACAAAATTTACTTACTTCAAATCTCACAATATGTTACATTATATTTTATTGTATAATATTGAAATCTCGTGTATTGACGAAAGAGATTTTTTTCGTTTGAAAATTTATTATAGTTTGTTTGCATACATTAAGAGGTATTCGATTTATAAACTGTTAAAAGCTGATACTAATTATGTTTTAGAAATTAGGGATATTATCTCCTGAATACAACTACTTTGTTATTTTTAACTTCTAAGCATTTAAATAGACTGAAGTTGTTTAAATGCTTATTTCAAATGCATATTTTATTTCTGTACTCTGTGCCACAAAATGCCTAAAATAATCAAAAAATGTAGTTGGCATGTAGCTCATTTGTGCATATTTTAAAATTTGAAAAACTCACTTGAAGGCATTAACGGCCAAGTCGCAGGAAGCCATTTTCAATGAAAGATTTGGGATGTTTGGCTTTTAACTTGTGCGAACTTCAGATATCACTACTTTTTCTGGCCGAAACATTAAGGAGAACTTGGCGCTTTTTTTTTTTTTTAACCGAAAACTTTTTGTTGGGATATCACTACTTTTTGTATGTTTTTTCAAGTTTGTTATTCTAAAATATATTAATATGAAAAAAATGAAATCACGGTACTTTTATGTTAGCCGGGAGCAAATCTCCTCATTAGGCTTTTGTTTTTTCGCCAATAGCAGTTTTCATTTTTCCCATGTGCAAATTAGAAACAATGCTTTGATTTTCAAATAAAATATTTTGGTTTATGTTATTATTTCTTATTTATTTATTTATTTCTATGTTAAATATTCTATTAAATAAAATGAGGGAAATGCATCTATTTTAAATGAGATAACTGAAAAGTATATATCTTTAAATGAAATGAATGCAATATGAACAATGGAGTTGGGAACAGTATTTGGTGATTTGCCACTTGCGCCCGGTTTACATAAAAATACCTAAATTTATTTTATTGAGTTTTACAAATTTATAGTTTATTTCTTTTTATATTAAAGTACTAGCCACCTCTAGCAAGCAGTATTTACCGTATTAATTCCATGTGCATCATGTTACTGTTATTAATAATTTAATTTACTTGTCCATTCTTTTGCCAAGTCGGAAGCTTTTGATAGAGAAATCAAGAACTCTTTACGATCATGGAAGCACATCATATATTTTGTGTTGTTATGTATTTCATTCTTTCATGACAAATATCTCTTAACTCACTTATGCATGTTTCCTTATCAGTTACGATTCGTTCTCTAATGCGGAAATTTTTAATCGTATTAAGTAATCTTTTCTAATTGGGCTCACTGCCAGTTATTGTATTTTAACTGATACGATTGGGTGCAAGTGAAATGATTCTTATTAAATCCTTTGATAATATCTGCATTTACATTAAACCATATTGATGCTAATATCCTTTTGTTTCGTGCTAACCTTTTCAGTAGACTCGATTACGGAAGAATAGAAGGTGTACGGGCTCACTGCTATGATCCATTTGAAAATCTATCATTCTTCTCATCTAATCGTGTTGAATTACTAGTCAATTTGCCATGGTTTTAAGTTTTTAGCTAATTTTATTCGAAACCTGAAAACTAAAATGCGAGGAACCGGATTATAGAAATTCCTTCTAACGGTACATATCGATTAACAGGTTACATATTATAGAATTATAATAATCATAAGGAGAACTGGCAGTTTCAATGCTTTAATAGTTTCCGTAAACTGTCTTTATAAAATACAGAAGTTTTAGCGGTGTAAAGATTAACAACATAGTCACAGTAAGTATAATAACAGTACAATATAGTAACAATAGCAGAGGTTTTGGGCAGTGGCGAAACTATTAGCACTTTGGAAATATTAGTACGTTATGTCATTTAACTATTCAGATGATATGCGGAAAAATAAAAATAGATGGCTCGCATTAATAATTAACTCATGGAAAAATACCCACAAACGTCAAATACTCGCCAAGCTTGGCGACATTTAGCGAAGTGTCACCAAATTTGGTAATATATCATGTCAATTCTCAAATTTGGCGACAAAAAATGTTTTGTTTATTCTGACGTCATAATGATGCATATGTATTATGTATTATACACATACCTATAATATGTATGATGCAAATGTATTACGTATTATATGCATATGTGTAATATGTATGATGCATATGCATAAGTTCATTAACATCACTAAAACGCACTTAAAGGAATAGTGTCCCATAAATAGTAGGGATAGTTGCCAGATTGACCAGAGTGCTATTGAGATTAGAATTCCGGTATTTATAATAGACCGGGAGGCGTCTTCACACACCATCACCTCATCGAGTTTACAGCTGAAATTTTAGGATTAGTTAAAACTAGATTAGCATATTTAAATGCAACTCTGTAGGTGGTTTCCACGAAGATATGACTTGGCAGACCAGTTACATTTCAATACGCTAATCGATATTTAACTAATCCTAAAATTTCAGCCGTCAACTCGATGAGGCGATGATCTGTGCAGACGCATCCCGGTCTTTAATAAAATTTATTTTAAGGAAGTAAAAGATAGAAAGATGGACAGATAAACTGAAAGATTTGCCTTATTAAGATTTTTATAACAGCATATAAAAATTCATTCAGCTTGAAATCATGTAACGCCTTTATAACTCAGGCTAATTTTCTGTAATCAAGTTTTGGCGACAAACATATCTTATCTATAACTATAATCTTTCTTTTACAGATTTAAAATTAACAATAAATTAACAGTAAGTAGGCTAATAATACAATATAATAACATTAGCAGCGGACTTCGGACGCCGCATCTGTCGCACATCGTTAAAGACAGTTTATTAGTTACACATTTAGTTTAATTAAAAGAAGATTTTTAAACTTTCATATGGAATTAAGATATTTTTCCAATATAGGGACCTTGGCATTTTTTTAAAAATCTTGGCGCAATTCGGACTTCAGAAGCTGAGATATGTTGCCAAATGATATAATCAACTATGAAACCAAACCTGATGAACTTTTATGTTATTTATATTACGTATTTATATACATATAAACATTTTATTTATACATGTATAAAATATTATTTTTTATATGCAAATTATTTATGTTGGTATATAAAAATAAATAAACGGGTTCCTTACTTTAAATAAAGTGTATAAATATGGAAAAAATTGCTTGTGTATATGACACTGTAAATAGGTTGCCAGAAAATACGTTATTATCAAATTTCTTTTCTCGTCAAGGCTATTTTCTGTATTTCTCGAAGGCTACTGTATCGGAAATGTACCGAATTGCGGTTATATTTTGTTAAATGTTTTATTGTATTAATATCATAAATATATTATAACCTATACTGATTAAAATTTTTAGGTATATTCATTTTTTCTATTTAACAAGCATCTTTGGAAAGGCATATATATAAAATGTTATTCTGCTTGAAATCACGTGAATCTCTTCAAAACTCTGTAATCGAGTTTTGGCGACCAACATTGGCACAGTTGATAGTTGAATGTGTTAAGGAACTGTTTACGGCTAAATGAACACCCCCTGTTTGAAGGGTTAGAGGCGGAAATTCTGTGTTTTCAGATTTTTCTGGTTAATTGTGCTACAAACCCGACTTACTTGTGAAATGTCATGATTCTACGACTTTTAGAAGTACCTTAGTTATTTGATGATGCGAAGTGAGTCAGTGACAAAAAAGCGCTTTTTCGGAATTTAATATTTCGAAAACTACTAAATATAGAAACATGAAATCGTGAAACCTTAGTTCAGTTTGACCATACGAACATGTGCATAAAAGAAAAATTTCTATATCTCTCCCTAAAACGACGTTATGAGGGGGTGAAAAGTATGCCAAAATGGTTCAGGAAAAGGTAGCTTACGGCTTGTGCGAACTTGGCGGACGCACTGCCGTGCTCCCAGATGTTGTATATGCAAAATTAATATTTAACACTAGAACGCCTGGGAGGAGTCGATCCGACTCCGACCATATGATTAAATGTCAACTGGAACAAGAAATTCTTTCATAAAATAAGTTAAATTTAAACTACGTAGATATACGTTAAATATATCAGTCAAGTAATTTTAAATAAAAATTCTGGTGTCAAATATTTTTATGAAACTTGAGTAAAATTTCCGTGCGTTCTACACTGTAAAAAAAATCCGATCAGTTTTCCTGTAGGAATCGGAAAAATAGTTGCCCTTATCGTACCGGAAATTTTTCCGACCCAACTCGGAATAAAATCCGTAAAAAAAAAAGGAAATAGTCAATGAAACGGTATTTTACGGATTTTATTCCGAGCTGGATCGGAAATTTTTCCGGTATGATAAGGGCAACTATTTTTCCGATTCCTACAGGAAAACTGTCATATTTGTTTTACAGTGTAGTGTTAAATTTTAAATTTAAAATTTCATCTGACAAGTGCATAAATTAAAATCATTAAGTGCTGTGAGCATGATAAAGCTCTAAATTATGCACGTAGAAAACAAATTTTTCACAAAAAAGTGTCATAACACACTTACTTCTAAATTAAAACCAAAATATATGCAAAAAGTTCTGTTTAAAATTTAATTTGAGCACAAAATGAAAACAAATATTCGATTTTTCAAAATTTTTTCAAGTTTTTCAAGTGCAAAAAAATGAATAATCCAAAGATGTTAATTTTTTTGGTTTTAGCATGAAGCCTATAAAGAAATGCATATTTGGTTCATTATTTAAAGCTTTAGTTTACATATTTTGAAAATAACAGTGCGCGCTAACTCCAAATTTACTAATCTGAGAAAACGCGTTTTTAAGTTTCAATATCAACCGACCTTCCCTTGTACTCACTGTCTATAAATGATATATGATTATATGTCAAGAAATAATGCAGATTTTTGAGTGTTTTTTTTTTTTTTTCATATTCTTAAGAAAAAAAAATTCGGAATAAAACAAAATCCGAAAACCGATTTTTTGAAAGTTTAAAGGTCCTATGCCCCCTTAAAGAATCCCGTTACGTTACGGTCTATGGGGTAAAAATCATTTGCCGTGTATTTTAATGATGCTACACTATCTCAGAAATTGAAAATGAAATATATCACTGAAGTGCCTACAAAATGTTTACTGCAGGATATGGTATGCATATAATTTATCATTCATTTACAAAAACACACAACATATATTTGGTTACAGTATTGTCTAGGAATAATAATTGTTGGAAATACGTTTTCAGCAGTTGCATGCGTTTTAAATTAAACTATTTTTCTTCATATTACTTGTATAAATTTTATAGATCATATACAGGACTACACAAAAATATTAAGATATTTTTCCACATTTGATGGTGATAGTTGAAATTAGGTTTAAAATGTTATTATACGCTTTTCAAATTGTTGCTGATCACACACTGTAAAAAAAATACGACCAGTTTTCCTGTAGGAATTGGAAAAATAGTTGCCCTTATCGTACCGGAAAAATTTCTGACCCAGCTCGGAATAAAATCCGTAAAATCGGAATAAAATCAGTAAAATACTGTTTTATTATTTCCATTTTTTTACGGATTTTATTCCAAGCTGGGTCGGAAATTTTTCTGGTACGATAAGGGCAACTATTTTTCCGATTCCTACAGGAAAACTGGTCGGATTTTTTTTTTTTTACAGTGCAGAGTAACAGAACAGAATATTTACATCGAGTGGGGACGTGTCCACTGTGGTTATGGACAGTTAAATTACGACACCTATAATTTTGTAGTTTTTACACTTTCCTACATAATTGAACATTTTCTATGAATTCGGTTCTACACTGTAAAAAAAATCCGACCAATTTTTCCTGTAGGAATCGAAAAAATAGTTGCCCTTATCGTACCAGAAAAATTTCCGACCCAGCTCGGAATAAAATCTGTAAAAAAAAAGGAAATAGTCAATAAAATGGTTTTTTAGGGATTTTATTTTGATTTTACGGATTTTATTCCGAGCTGTGTCGGAAATTTTTCCGGTACGATAAGGGCAACTATTTTTCCCATTCCTACAGGAAAACTGGTCGTTTTTACAGTGTATGTCTGACGCCTGTCTGTCCATGCTGTTACTCACATAAATATACTCGGATTTCCATGCAATTGATATATGTTATTGGAGTGCACCAGGTCATGTTCATGTACCATTAATCGTTCTTTTATAGGCAACTTAAAGAATTCCGTTACATTACGGTCTATGGGGGAAATCATTTGCCGTGTATTTTAATGATGTTAGACTATCTCAAAAATTGAAATCGACATATATCGCTGAAGTGCCTACTATAGCGACTAGAATACATATATCATATATCAAATCGGATATCTCAGTAATACTTAAAAAAGTGCTTATATACTGTATCCCTTAAATGTCAAACGATTGTAAGAGTCGATCACAGTGACATCTGAAGGATATTTTCTAAAACTCCAAGACGATTTGGTCTAGACGTTGAAATAATACGATGTTTACATTAAAATTTGAAAATATATCACAGATGTCGCTGCGATCGGCTCTTTGGATTTCAGCATTAGTGCACTTTTAAGAAATAAGAACTTTTTAGCGCTGTTTGGGTAACATATTTCCACACTATTTATTCTAGGCGTTATAGTGCCTACAAGATGCTTACTATAGGATATGGTAGGGGAGACTAGGGAGGGTTGACCATACCGAAGGCTTGACCCACTCACCAGTTTTCATATTTAAAAGAATTCCTGAGTTTTATCAATAGGTGTCAAACAAAGATACTGGAATGTTCAAACAACAGTCTTTGTTTCATACAGATAATCGAAATAGGTGTGGAAAAAATCAATGCTGAAGCGTTTTCCATCTAAAAGTTGTGTTTTTTAGAAATATTTTGTAAGCTTTTTTCAGTTAAAATATATCATAGAAATTTAAGTAAGTAGGTTTTAAGTAATGCAGAAATATCGAGCCATGACCCATTATTTTCTCATGTATAAAATCAATCATTTTTCAAATTTGTTATACATTACACTTATGTAGCAATTTTATTTTGATAACTGATTGTATAATGAGTAAAATGATATATAAAACTTTATTCTACGTTCAGTATTTAAAAAATAAAAAATCATTTTGTAAAAAGTGGGTCAACCCTTCCTAGTCTCCCCTATACATAGAATTTATCATTCATTTACAAAAACATACAAAATGTATTTGGTTACAGTATTGCCTATGAATAATAATTGTTGGAAATACGTTTTCATCAGTTGTATGCGTTTTAAATTAAACTATTTTCTTCATGTTACTTTGTTCTGTATAAATTTTATAGGTCATATGCAGGACTACACAAAAGTATTAGGATATTTTTCGACTTTTGATGGTAATAGCTGAAATTAGCTTTTCAAATGTATTATACGTTTTTCAAATTGTTTATTAAGATATCTTATATCACCTTATTAAACACTGAAGTTGTGTTACACAATTATGAGTGCGTTGGAAATGTTTCATAATCTGTGCGTGACGCATGATTTTTCTTACTTGTTCAATAGAATCTCGAATTTTTATTTTTTTACTTAAGACTTAATATAACTGATAATATTAAAAGTATTTGTTTGATTTGCTGTACTGGTTGTCCTTGTGACTCTTTTTAGGTAGATTTCGTATGAAATACTACCTATTGGCGTCGTTCCTATGTTGGAATTTCTGAAAAATTTTTGCAGATCTACACCGATCATGACCCCTAGAGACCAAAACCACCCTCAGTAAAAAACTTTATCTATCTATCTATCTATCTATCTATGTATGTATGTATCTATATATATCACTTTCTTCTGGACACGATAACTTCCACAATTCTGCACCAATCTCTTCCAAACTGATACATAAAATCAAGGGACATAAAATCTCAGTCAAGCACGTTAATGGGCAAAATCGGACCAAGGAGATGGAAATAGGGTGGGGTTTTGTGAAAACAGAAAAAAACCCATAATTACTTAAATTTTGTACATATCGAATCAGTTTAAAGTTTTTTTTACTTCTAAAAATAGGGCCAAAAATTTATGTATCACAGATTTTTGATAAAGTTAAAAATGGGCTCAAGGGACGCAAAAAATAGGTTTTTGGGGAGAAAAAAATTCATAACTTCGTCAATTCTCAAAATATCAAATCCAATTAATTTTTATCATGAATCTCCTTAACATTATCTACAACTTTTATATTCGCAAGTTTTTGATAGGACCAATTCGTACCGCAAAAAAAAAATTAAAAACGAAAACAAAAGGGCGTTTGAAGAAGAAAAAAATCCATAACTCCGTCAATTCAAAAGATATAAAATCCCCATGAATTTATCATATATCTTCTTAATATTATCTACAACATCTATATAGACAAGTTTTGAATAGGACCAATTCTTACAGCAAAAACAAATTAAAAATACATAGCGGTTGAAGAAAAAAATCATCGTAAGGGTGTATTCAAATCCAAACTGCTTATTTTCTGACTCATTTAACAATCCATTTTTACTCTCAAAGGCTTGCAATTGGTACCTTTTCTTACTCAGAAACTATATAATGTACTGTAATGGTCAATTTTTTGATAGAGGCAGAATATATTTTAAAACATGCTGTCAAAGTGGGCCTTTTGAACCGAATTTCCCGAACCGGATTGTGTTGGAAAAATAATCGTATTAAGGGAGTATTCAAATCCAAACTGCTTATTTTCTGACTCATTTTTAAATTCATTTTTGCTCTCAAACGCATCCAATTGGTAGATTCGCTTATTCAGAAACTGTATAATGTACCGTAATGATCGATTTTTTGACAGAGGCAGAATATATTTCAAAAAATGATGTCAAACTGGGCATTTTGAACGGAATTTCTCGAAGAGATTGTGTTAGAAACGAAAAATATTGTCTTACTGAGAAAATAATTGTTTATATATCAAGTTTTAATTAATTGAACGAAAATTAAAAACACAGGTCGCTTATAAATCTCTTCAAAAATCACGTCAACAAGTTTCATGTTTTTCCTATTAAAAATGAATCTGGAGTTATGCCAGAAAATTTCGAGTTGTTGAGCATGGACAAGTATTTTTTTGAATACCACCCTAACATGATTGTGATAAAACCAGTTATTATATAAAAATGGAATAAAAACTCGTCAAAAGCGGCCAGATAAAATTTTTAAAGTGGGTTTATCTCTAATCATGATTTGGTTTTTGTTTGTGAAATTAGTATACTTAACTTCGAAATCTACCTCCGCCTGTAGGCCGGGCCGGCAGGGATTTTTATTTTGTTATCTGTTTTCTTATAAAAATTCTAGTCATAAAGATTGTACAGTAAGTTAGGCTTAACATAACAATGTGCTATTCTTTAGAAAAGGACTATGTGAGGGAGGATTGACCAGATGTTCAAGGCTCCCTAAATTAACTGGTTTTGGAAATCTTTTTATTATGCACTATGCATAATGAAAGGTTAATGGTTATATATAAAAAAGAAGGTTAATTTATTCTGTAAAGCTACCTTAAAATGGAGTGATGGAAAAGAAAATGTTTAAAACTGATTAATGTAAGACGTGAAAAATTGCTGTAGTACCTATATACTGCAAGAAAAATTTAATAAAACATAAATAGGAAAGATGGTAGGAACTTTTTCCATTTAAATGTTACTTGCAATAGGTAAATAGAAACAGTGGAAAAGACTAGAAAGGACTAAAAATATAAAAGCAGTAGTCTTAACCATTTCAGGGGCAGTGGTATGTTTATAAAAGCACTTAATTTTAATTCCCAAACGCCACAATGTCGCCAGAATTTTGCTAAATCTTTTCTTTTTAATTTGTATGTGAAATATAGACTTTTTCTTATTTCGAAATAAATTTGTTTGTAAATTTCGGTGCCAGTCATTTATTTCAACATTTTAGTACTAATTGTACTTTGCCCCTGAAATGGTTAAAAGACGTTAATGATAAGTTAAATGCTCATGCGGTTGCAAAAGACCATAAAATTGATTGAAAAACTTTAGGAAGGTATGTAGACAAACCTCACCAAGATGAATACAGCGAGATGAAGCCAAACTATATGACAATTAGAGTTGTCAGGTCAAGTGTCACAAAAAGTACGACAAGGAGAAGAAAAGCGGGAAAGTGGCTCCTAAATCTGGACATAATAATACATGAAACCTTATGAAAACGGAACCTGTATCTAACGGAATACTGTCTTAAAAGTTAAAATTTCATTTTCCCTGCTGTACAATTATACCTGATCAGACAAAATCATGTTTAAAACAAAATTTTTCTCTTCTGACTTGCGATTGCGTTTAAACAGGTTTGTTTAAGCATCATATTTTTAAAACTATTCTTTAAAATAATAATTAAAGCATGTAGCATAAAGCTATTTTTTTTGACTGATTTTATTTCTCTTCACAAATACTTCAATATAAAACAAAGTGGGTCAAGCCTCCCATATAGTGGGTCAACCCTCCCATATGTGGGGAGCCATGACCCATTATTTTCTCATGTATAAAATCAATCATTTTTCAAATTTCTTATACATTACACTTATGTAGCAATTTTATTTTGATAACTGATTGTATAACGAGTAAAATGATATATAAAACTTTATTCTACGTTCAATATTTAAAAAATAAAAAATCATTTTGTAAAAAGTGGGTCATCCCTTCCTAGTCTCCCCTATACATAGAATTTATCATTCATGTACAACAACACACAAAATGTATTTGGTTACAATATTGTCTATGAATAATAATTGTTGGAAATACTTTTTCATCAGTTGTATGCGTTTTAAATTAAACCATTTTTCTTCATGTTACTTGTTCTGTATAAATTTTATTGGTCATATGCAGGACTACACAAAAGTATTAGAATATTTTTCGACTTTTGATGGTAATAGTTTTCAAATGTATTATACGCTTTTCAAATTGTTTATTAAGATATCGTACATCACCTTATTAAACTCTGAAGTTATGTTACACAATTATGAGTGCGTTGGAAATGTTTCATAATCTGTGCGTGACGCATTATTTTTCTTACTTGTTTATAGAATCTCGAATTTTTACATTCCTGATTTTTTACTTAAGACTTAATATAACTGACAATGTTAAAAGTATTTGTTGGATTTTGCTGTACTGGTTGTCCTTGTGATTCTTTTTTGGTTATCTGTTTTCGTATAAAAATTCTATTTGTTTATACAAAACTGCCTCCAATGCGTTTTTACAAGACATATATAGCCAAAAATTCAGTTCTTGCTTTGAAATGACGATATTACATTTAACGCTACCCATATTGATCTGCCCTATTAGTAAATCTTCTGGTTCTCTAAACATAGATTTTATGCCCTTTTATACGAGATTCAGCTATCAGGGCTGCCACAGGCGACAATTTTTTTATTCAATTTCGCACCATTTTTTCCAACCAAAATTCTTTTACAAACTTTTTGACAACATTTGCAAGAGAAATATACTACAAAATGTTTTTTTTAAATATTGGTGCGAATTAAATATAAAAAAAATCGCCTGTGGCAGCCCTGGGATATATGTCTCTCCATATTTTTAAGCGTCATATATAGTTCAGGACATCCATGTCTAAGGTGCTGTGAAGTCACATCGCTGGTATGGAAAGCATGAATTGCATGCAATATTCATCAGAATTCCATTTTTACTCTCGAGAGCTTCCAATTTCCCCTCACTAATGTAAAATCGATGGGCATTTGATGCATTCGTATATTTAAAATGCCTCCTCGGGAAATTAATATTTTTAACTTCTATTTTTTGTGTACACTTCCTAAAAGATTGCACTTAAGTTGGAGCGATGATTTTAGTTCCTCAGATGATGCTTTAACTGGTGATATCCTGGTGATTGCGCAACGGTTTCATCAATTGATTTTTTTAGACTCTTAGACTAGATATAAAATAAAATATATTTACTATCTTGTAATTCAAAAAGAATTTACACTAGTGTTTCCCAATCTATTTCAAAATGTATCGCTGTAATTATAATTTTGTTTCTGAGTTATACGCAAACAATAGATTTTTAAACATTCTGCATTCGTTTGGCTATTTTTATACGTTTCAACATATTGTAATATTCAACTTACGTTGTAGTTTTCAGAATATGTAACCCTCATGTTGGTGAGCAGATTTTTATTTAATTTATATATCTATTCCATAAATGGAGCGCACACCATTTTTTATCTAGGAAATTTATTATTTTTATACAGATTACTAAACAAAAATGTACAGACGATTAACACAAGTTCTCTTACTTGTAAAAGTTCTACTTATTTGAAATAGTTTTCAGAGAATCAATTTTAAAGCGGAAGGAACTACTTTCTTATTCTTTTCGTGCTTTAAATCTTGGATGTTCAAATTGTTATTCAGTTCAATGTTTTCTGTTGCTCAGGAATTCATCCAATGATAACAATACACCTGTTAAATCTCAGATCGGAAATTTAACAATAGAATTTCATTCAAGTTCTAGAGAAATTCCACTCGCTTAGTCTGTTATATTTCAAGAGTAAAATTAGTCCTCACAAATCCTTTAAGTTTTGAAATAAAATGTAATTTAAAGCATCTGTTTTTGTACCCATTTTTAAAATGTCTGTAGTACACATAAAGTAAAAATTTCAAATAAGTAATATTTTTATTACTTTTAAAATGAGCAATTAATGAATTGAAGAAAATCAGTTTTTAAGGATTTGAATCAATTATTGGTGAACGCGATAAATGCAGAAATGGACAATATGAATTAAAAATTGCAAATAATAATAAAAAATGGCTTTAGTTTTATTAACAGATTTCATTCACATTTTAAAATGGCTAAGGGGTGATCCATAAATGATGTCACACTTTTTTTCGATATTTTTGACCCCCCCCCCTTACCCCCCTTTGTCACAAAGTGTCACACTTCATCATACACCCCCCCCCCCCCCCTTGTCACATGTCACGCTATATTACATAAACATATACTTGCAGTTCAGAAACAAAGCACTATGTTATATAGGTCATATTTCAAATTTTATTTTTATACTTTAACTATATTCTAGGCGCTATACTTTAACTATGTGTTTTAATGACATTTGTAAGCATAACAATAAAAATGATTCGTGTATTTATTTTGTATGAAATAAGATTAAGGTTTACAACAAAAACATATTTAATATACAATAGTAATAAAATATTAATATGAAAGAGCAATTAAAATCAGTAGTATTTTGGAAATTTGAAATGGAATTTATATTTGTCTTTAAATCCTATCTTTAGTTTATGAACACAAAATACTTTAAAACAGATTGATTTTTAAAAAGAAACCTCAATATTAGTTTTACATAAATGGAATATCCATCACATTTCATTTGTCACATTAATATGAACATTTCTGGAACTATATACTAAATCATAAAATAGAAATTACTCTGAATAATTTACTATTACGACTCTTCCTCCCATGGAGAAGATGTATGCTCGCCCATCGAGTGCACAGGCATTTTGACATCGCTCTCATCCTCGGGGATAGTAAGCCCTCTAATGTCAGTATCGTCTTCATCCACCCAATCTGGAAATTCCACACTTTCAGTTAAAGCAGTTACAACCATGAGTTCTTGTTGTCTGCGCGCAGCTATTTGAAGCGGTCTAACTCTGCTAATCTCTGGTTGACACTTTCGACTGATTTTATGTACACCAATTATGTGTTTCTTTAACATGACATTGGATGCAAAATACAAACCACAATGCTTGCAAACACGAGTAGGAAGCACACTTTGCACTGAAGGACAATAGAGGTCATATGGCAGCACTTTGTAACCACTCCCCACTGGTCGGAAAAAGAAGTTCATCTGCTTTCAAAATTTGTGCCGCAAAGAGTGATGGGAATTTATAATCTTCTGAGTCAGCTCGATTAATCGGTGCTTTAAGACCTTCCACTGTCTGACACACTGGAATTGGCGTTGGCAAAAATCTTAATGGCACAATATTGAAAAACGAGCTCCGTACTTTTTTGCAGCAATTCACATCAAAACATTTGACTATTTGGGTGAGATACTGGCTTGTACGTATATGTGTAGAAAACCATTTATCATTCATCTTTTCCAATCTCTCCTGGTTTAGCTCCGAGTTTTGAGCTGAAATATACTCATCTACAGTAGGGTAATTGTCTAAAACAACAGCCGACCATACTTCTGCCAAACACTTTCCGGCATATTCAAAATTCTTTTCTTCCAACTTAGGATTGATTGTGTTCTCCTGAGCATCAAGATGACTCCCATATTGTTCACGAGGCAGAATGAGCCCGGACAACTCTTTACTTAATGGGGCCATTCTTCTTTCTACCCTATTAAAGGCACTTCGCTCAGGAGCATTAGCTGCAATAAATAGTGCATCAAGATTGTTCTGCAGGAAATGATGCACTCCAACTTGAATAGTTTTCTGATATCTTGGATTTTCATCGGGGCCTCCATCAACCACAAAAACAACTACAGGTTTGACAGCATTGTCGAATTTCATTATTTTATCAAATTCTGGTAATTTCAGAAGTCTTTCAAAATCTAATACATGAGAATAAGCAGTTGAAGTTGTGTGTTTCCCTGAACGAATGGCTGCATACGTAGGACCAGAATATCCAACAGCTTCTATTCTACCAAGTCCATCTTTTTGGATATCTATTCCGGGATAAACGGATGGGATCAACTTATGTTTCGCCGCAACAACCCAATCATGGTCTGGAAGTGAAACTTTGTATTCCACGTGCATAATCAAAGGGGACTGTTTGTTAGCTGCGGTTAAGCCAATTGGCACTCTTGCCTTGTCGTCCTGACTAATAAAACAAACTTCTATTGGTCCAAGAAATGATGAAAGTTCCTCTAATCGTTTAATGTTTGCCACACAGAACTGCCCATCTATATGCTTCAGGTAGGAATCATTCTGAGCAGGAATTAATTTGACTGGTACTGTAACAACATGTCGTTTTCCTTCAAGGGTCGAGCTCCTTTTTGGCAAAAGGCGAAGATATAATCCATTTCTTGATACTGAAAATCCATTCAGTTTTAGCTGAGCAGTTAGTTCGTCCAACGTTTTTATACTACGATAGACGCCCTTCTACCTTTTTTTCATGTGCAGCTGATCCATGAATCGCAATGTCAACAATTGCTTTTAATAACTCTGGTTGATCTACTTCCAATCTCGGCCTGTCACACTTCTCTCAAATTTTCAAGGCTTTCTTTACATGTGGATGTGCTTCACATAGTTCAGCTATTTTTTTCTTCTTTTTTTCTCTGCACTTTTTTTGTCTCTTTTGGTCATTGATTTTCTTCTTCAATTCTTCTTCCACTTTTTGTTTTTTCGCTTCATTTTCTTTTAATTCTGTTTCCTGTTCTTCAGTCAACATTCCACTTGATTTTCCTTTATAATGACTAACTAAATCGATGTTTATCACATCCAACTCTAGCTTAAGTTCCTCTTGGACCGTTGCTTTCTTTGCAGGCTGCTCTTGCGGGATGTCTTCATCAGGTACTTCTAAAACTTTTACGTCTTCTTCAAATTTAACATCAGCTTTCCCAGATACTGAGGCGGATGCTTGGTGATCTTCTTTTTTCACCATAGGTTGTTTTGCCCAAAATGACATTAAAGCTCCTTTATTTTTTAATGCGAGTGCTTCGTATTTTTTAATTTGCAAGGCCGCCTCGTTTTCCATATTATCGGACTTTTTTTTTTTTTATCAAATTCCACACTTCCATAACACATTTCTGACAATCTTGCTTTTTTTTGCTTGGATAGGCTTTAATATATGCTTGAAATAAAGTTTGATATACCTTATCTTTATTCATTGTGCAGATAAGATGAAAATGACCAAAGTTAAAAGGTATGGAATCTTAAACTGACAATTTAGTTCTTGAAGAGATATTATTGACCCATTACGAGTTGAGATTTGGGAAACACCTTCTTTTAGAAGAGTCTATTTTATGGAAGGTATGCTAGTTGAAACTGGCGGGAAAAAATAACCCCGCCCTTTCACTTTATAGAACAAAAGGTTGCAATTAAATAAGTTTCGAGCCAATAATTTGTGCGAGAACTGCCAGAATGTAGAAAAAATTGAGAATGAATACTGGGGAAATATTACATTGTAAAAGAGAAATTAGACAGTACAGTAGAACCTAATCCGACAGCTAATCCGAAATTTCGGTTAATCCAAACCGATTTCATTTTTGAAAATTATACTTGAACAGATTAACTGAAAAGACTGTAATATTGTACTAAAAACAAAAAAAGTACTTTTTACTACGAAATTTTCTTGATTACAGGATGAATGTTGGGAAAAACGTGTAGAAGTTAGAATTAAACAAAAAATGGCAGTAAAGCATGTTTTTTATTCTTTAAACAGCTTGCATAGAATAAAAAAAATACTCAATAATGTAAAAGTACATACAAAATATGTACTCGAATATAAAGTAGGCCTAAACGTAGAAGAAAAAAGTCTCGCATATCAGTTTGTTTGCCAGTCACTATAAATTTTTTTTTCTAAAATGCAAAAAGTATTTAATTCAGATAAAAAATTATTTTTCCTTTCAACAGATTGATTTCGCAAATTATATACAGAAATGTTTGTTTCTCATGATTTTTTACTAAAAATTTTCGCCTTAGTTAATCTCGGAAAAATAGGATCATGGTCTGCTTTCGATCGTGGCGATTTCACCACTTACGAATTAACCCATTTATGCCTAACGTCTCATTTTTGGGACGCTTCGAATTTTAATAAATTTGCACAATTTTCTTCAGTATTATAACATGAAAATTGTATGAAACAATTATCTAAATATCTTTATCTGTACGACAGCTGACAGAATAATACGTATATTTATTTGCTTAAAAGAAAACATTTTTTTGGAGTTTATCGATTTTTCATTTTTTCAAGATGGCGAAATGTAAAAAGTAAGTTTATTTGTGCTTTTTCGGCAAAGGAAGCAAATATAAATAAGTCATAATCTTAACTTGTAGACTTCTTTGAAATGCATATATGTTTTTTTAAATTGTGAAAATATATGTTCAAGCCTATTTTTTCATACATTTTTGTACTGTAAAAAATATAGGGCGCTAGGCACGAATTGGTACATGTTTTTATTAGCCATTTAGGGGAAAGTTATTTATGTAAACTTCTTTTCAAGATGATTATGAAACAAATTGCTTTTAGGCCTCAAATACGATTATTCCTAGTTTATTATCACTAATACTTATAATGTTATTAGTACCTGTGAAGAAATAAATAGGATACATTTTAATAGTTCATAAAAATACTAACTATAGTATGTAATATACAATTTAAAAGCGTATTTTATATAAATGTAGACAAAACATATAATTCTGCATATTGTACTATTACAAATATTATGCACATTTCCATACTTAGTACGTTTACTTTTTACCAAATAAATCTCCAAAAATGTTAAGGTAAATATTTTAGTATTTTTCCAGTTCATTTTGCAACATTTTAAAGTGATTTAACAGAAATTTTTGAGAAAACAAAAATTCAAGCACAAATGGGTTAAATTTCAAGTAAAAATTTTCTAGTTACAAAAAGTGGTGCCAGACTCTTTAGAAATTCGAAGGAGCGTGAATGACATGTTGGAGTTGAATGGAGAAACTAATTAACAGTTATTCGAAACTAATCAAATATACTCAATGAGCAACTATTAACAAGTGCATTAAAAATACTAGGGGATCGTACCAGGCTTCCCGGGTTCAAGAATATAGGTGAAAATATTTTTTTAAATTGAAAACTAATAACTTTTTTATATGCAGTAATTTTTTTAGATTACCCACTTACCTTAAAAAATCATTTTTCATATGGAAAATACGAATTATACTATCAAATAAATTTTTGAAATTTATCAAAAGCGATATTTTCTTATTAGCCGCATGCTAAGTGTTATTTGAGCAAGATTTTGCTACTTATGGCATCCTTTTATATTCTGATAATTTCAGAGCTTATATGTGTCTGTTTAAATTTGTGTTTCATTTATATTATTTTATTTATTTATTCATAGGGAAGTTTTTTTAAATAGATATCAGCCGTAAGAAAATGATGAACTCTTTATTTTGTTTTAAGGGCAAACGGATTAATCTTTCGTAATCCAGCTCCGCGCGATATAGATAAATTAAAAAGTATTTCATGCTTTAAAATTGTTTTTAAAACCATAGACAATCAATAAACTAAGATGAACTTTGCAAACAAATTACATTTGAAAAAAAAATCCTATATGGTGATCTAAAAATTTAAATTGTACGATTACAAATATGTTAGATTTGTATTTTTACAATATTATTCTTTTATTTGTTTATAAAAGAAGTATTAATTTCGTTAATTTGTCTTTCACAAATATGTTAGATTGGTGGTTTTTTTTAATATTATTCTTTTATTTGTTTATAAAGGAAGTATTAATTTCGTTATGTAAAAATAGTCGGAAACAAATGCTGAAAAATGTTTGTTGCTTTATGTGCAAAATGTTTATTTTTATTCTGTATTGGAACCGGTACGTGATAAGATAAACTTTAAAAAATCATGTTTAAAAATTATTTTAGGAAATATAATACATCAGTCAATTAATATACAGTTTTTAAACAAATTGCATTTGAGAGTAAATTTTTCCCTATGCGACGAAAATTGAAAATGTACGATGGTCAGAAGATTAAAAAAATGCAATAACGGAAATTTCAAGACCGAAATCTGATCGTGAAGTGTTGCCATTCGCAAAATGGCGTCAACGTTACGCACAGATACGTTTATTCGTTATAATATAGATACTTAATCAGTAAAATATAATAAAGATCAATTATTAGGGTGTGGTTATCAATTGAGGCTCTTATGCTTGGTATTCCGGAATGAAAAACAGCAATTTTCACCTTCTCAAAATTTGCATACGCACTTTTCATATCCATATTTATCATTTAAAAAAAAATTGTACTTTGTTTGATCATTTAAAAACCATTTTAACTCAAAACTTGAAGTCACGATTATCAGCAACATCTTTTATGTGAACAGATGCACTCTTTACTCGAGATTCTAATCTCAATTCCGGAGAGAAAAAATTTCCGTAATTTATGTTTTTTAGATGCATTTGTGTTAAAATGTTTAGTTTTATCAAAGAAAATGATCGTTTTCTTTTAAATACGACTTCATTTTCACTTAAATAAGCATTTGCCTAGTGCCTGAAACTTAGTACACATGCAGAAGGGAAAGCAATATAGAAAATTTATGAGGAAAAATGCGTGCTTTCAAAAGCAGTATGTCATTTTCCGTTATTATGCCTCTGATATAATATTCTGCTCCTAATGGGATTTTGCCACACTAAACCCTATACAACAATTTTTGTCATCAACTTTGAATTTTTATCAAAAAATAGCATGAATAAAGATAAAAATACCTCATTATTTCTCTCTTGTCTGCAATAATAAAAGCTATCTAATTTTCATCATTTTGTAGAAATTTCATAAAATGCTTTTAAAATTAAAATATAAAAGTAGGGATTAAAAAAAAAAAACAGATAGTGCGATCGAATCTACAAATGAGCTTTCAGATTAATAAAAAATATTAGTAAAATTGGTTCAGCAGAAAGATCAGGGCAGATGAATAAAAAACACACTCGTGTTTTAAATATATAGATTATACAAAATTAGGAAAAATTAAATTAAGCAAAATATGATATTTTGATGAAAATGACGCACTTCTACAAAATATAATTCAGGTTTAAGAATTAAAATACACCCTTTTTTATAAAATGACGTCATTTGCACCCGCTAAAGCAATCCACTTTTACAATCAACTCTTAAACTTCGTCAATAGAAAAGTATGCATATGACGTCATTACTATCACGGAATAACAGACAATATTCTTGACATAACCCCTATTTTAATTTCAACTTTTTTTTTCAAGTTTTATGAAAAAAATGGCAACAAAAAGATACCGTATCTCCTGTTTTCCACTATTTCCCGTTTACTTTCAATGACTTTAATAGAAATGGGGTACTTTTGTTGCCACGATAAGAAAAATGGTATTAAAAACTACAAAAAAAATTAATAACTCAAAAATAAATTGAGATACAGCTTTCAAACAAACTGCATTTAAAAGAGCAATTTTTTCCTTATATGACGGTGTAAAAATTTAAAATGTGCGATGTTTAGAAGTTTAAAAATTTTAAGTAGAGAAAATTAAGTAGAGCAAAACCAAAATTTTATTTCAAATTTCAAAGTGTTGCCATTCGCAAAATGACGTATGCGTTACGCACAGATATGTTTGTCCTTTATAATATAGATACCAACTTCAATAAATAAGAAAAAACCGTAAACGTATAGTGGTTCACAAATATTAATCTTATACCTTTATCAATTAATTAACAATAAATGTATTAATAATTTTAATTTTTCTAAATTCATTAATAAAAAAAAAAATAAGTAATTTGGCAATATCATTGTGGAATAAAATGGGTCTATGTCATTTAGCAGACAACCAAATAGCCGACAAGACATTTAGCAGACAGCAATTAGACGACAGGACGTTTAGCCGACAAGTACATTTAGTCGACACGTACATTTAGTCGACAGGACAATTAGCCGACAGCGACAGTTAGCCGACAAGACAGATAGCCGACAGAGACAATTAGCCGACAGGACAATTAGCCGATAGGACAGTTAATCGACATGGACAATTAGCCGACAGGACGTTTAGCAGACAGGATGATTAGCCGACAAGACAATTAGCCGACAGGACATTTAGCCGACAAGACATTTAGCCGACAGGACAATTAGCCGACAGGACAATTAGCCGACAGGACATTTAGTCGACAAGACAATTAGCCGACAGGACATTTAGCCGACAGGTCAATTAGCCGACAGGTCAATTAGCCGACAGGACATTTAGCCGACAGGACAATTAGCCGACAGGATATTTAGCCGAGAGGACGATTAGCTCACTTAGGTTTTGGTTTGGATACTGTTAGGTTTCGGATAGGTTACAGTTAGAATACAGTTAGGTTATAATTAGTTTACGGTTACGTTAAACTTAAGTTACAGTTATGTTACGGTTAGGTTACAGTTAGATCACGGTTACGTCACAGTTAGATTAAATTTATGTAACAATTAGGTTACGTTTAAGTTACAAATAGGTTAAGGTTAGGTTACGGATAGGCTACAGTTAGATTAGGGTTAAGTTACGGATAGGTTACAGTTAGGTTACGGATAGGTTACAGTTAAATTACGTTTATGCTACGATTTGGTTACAGATAGGATACAGTTACGTTACAGTTTGGTTACAATTAAGATTACGGATAGGTTACAGTTAGATTACGGTTAGGTTACGAATAGGTTACAGTACGTTACGGATAGGTTCCAATTAGGTTACGGTTAGGTTACCGGCAGGCTACAGTTAGGTTACGGTTAGGTTACAGTTAGATTACGGTTACGTCACAGTTAGATTAAATTTAGGTAACAATTAGGTTACGTTTAAGTTACAAATAGGTTAAGATTAGGTTACGGATAGGTTACAGTTAGATTAGGGTTAAGTTACGGATAGGTTACAGTTAAATTACGTTTATGCTACGATTAGGTTACAGATAGGATACAGTTACGTTACAGTTTGGTTACAATTAAGATTACGGATAGGTTACAGTTAGATTACGGTTAGGTTACGAATAGGTTACAGTACGTTACGGATAGGTTCCAATTAGGTTACGGTTAGGTTACCGCCAGGCTACAGTTAGGTTACGGTTAGGTTACAGTTAGATTACGTTTACGTCACATTTAGATTAGATTTAGGTAACAATTAGGTTACGTTTAAGTTACAAATAGGTTAAGGTTAGGTTACGGATAGGTTACAGTTAGATTAGGGTTAAGTTACGGATAGGTTACAGTTAGGTTACGGATAGGTTATAGTTAGATTACGTTTATACTACGATTAGGTTACAGATAGGATACAGTTACGTTACAGTTTGGTTACAATTAAGATTACGGATAGGTTACAGTTAGATTACGGTTAGGTTACGGATAGGTTACAGTACGTTACGGATAGGTTCCAATTAGGTTACGGTTAGGTCACCGCCAGGCTACAGTTAGGTTACATTTAAGTTACAGTTAGGTTAGAGTTACATCACAGTTAGGAAACTGTTAGGTTATAATTAGTTTACCGTTAGCGTACATTCATGATAAGTTTATTTTACAGATAGATTACGGTTAGGTTACAGTTATGTTACAGTTAGGTTAGGGTTATGTTATAAGTAGGTTACGGTTACGTTACGGTTAGGTTATAATTCGGTTACGGTTAGGTTACGGTTATGTTCCATTTCCGTTACAGATAGATTACGGTTAAGTTACGGTTATATTCCATTTCCGTTACAGATAGGTTACGGTTACGGTTATGTGCCATTTCCGTTACAGATAGGTTACGGTTACGGTTACGGTTATGTTCCATTTCCGTTACAGGTAGTTTACGGTTCGATTATGGATAGGTTACAGGTAGGTTACAGTCACGTTATATTTAGCTTAAAATTAGTTTACATTACTGGTAAGTTACCGATAGTTTATAGCTACGTTACAGTTATGTTACGGTTATGCTATAATTAGATTAAGATTAGGTTGCAATTAGGTTACAGTTAGGTTACGGTTAGGTGATAATTTGTTTATAGTTAGGTTGAAGGTATGTTACTGTTAGGTTACCGTTAGGTAACATATTACAGCTAGGGTACAGTTAGGTAATGTTTATGGTAGAGTTAGATTAAGGTTACGTTACAATTAGATTACTGCGCCCAGGGCTTAAATTCTAACAAAAAAAGTTCCGGAGCCCTAATATTCTGCGCTACCGGTACAACAACTGTACCGTTCCATCCCCCACTCCCCTCAACCCCTGCCAATGTAATCTGCATATTTATATTTCGTATATTAATTGCAAAATTTAAAGCATTTTTTTTTCTTTAGCAAAATAAAAATTTTAAATACAGTAAACTCCCGACTATCCGGCCCTCCGTACTATCCGGCCAAGTAAAAAAAATTAGGAATGTTGCAAGCAGCCGAGACAGGCATGTTCTTTTCCAAAGGAAAGTGCTAACACACGACAAGAAGGAGCAAGAAGGGATTACACAATGCAATATCAGAGACAGTCATCTATCAATTACTTTATCAAAAACTAAAAAACTAAGCTTTGACTTTTTTATCTTATGCATAACTTTTCATATTTGTGCAATCATTTATTAACAAGTAATAAAGAAAGATTTACTAATTTTTTACGAATTAGGCTTACGTTTTACGTTAATGTTTTTCTTATTTTGAAACTGCATGTACTGTATGTATAAAATTTATCTTAGAATGTGTGACATGTGTTTTTAATATAATGAGGAGGGGGGTCCAGGAAATGAGTAAATATTTATGGAACTCCGGCCTATCCGGCTTTTTTGTTATCCGGCCTACCCTTCCGCCACATTAGACCGAATAGTCGGGAGTTTACTGTATATCTATCAGCATATACTTAGCTGTCAACTATTCCACTTTTTAGTTATCACTTCTTCAGAATAGTAAAAATCCGTGCCTATTTTTTATGTTAATTAATTGCAGAATTCTGCGATTAAATAGGGTAACGATTATGATTAGGAAATGGTGTTAACACAAAAAAGGGATAGTTCGCAGCTATGCATTTTTAAGAAAAAATGAATGAAATTTACAGAAATGAATATTTATATGCTGAAGAATGGAACAATGTTTTACAATTTCCCGTAAAAGGTGCATATCTTAAACTATAATCATTTCCTTCCGCTTAACTATCTTTTGCGGTGAGTCCCTGAAAATCAGATAAAATTAAAAATTTGACAACGTTATTGGAAAGAATCTATGCTTTTATAGAAAAAGGGGAAACGCTGCTCGACTGCTTTCTATCAGAATAACAATACATGTTAATTATATCTACTTACAAAGGAAAGTGACTTCGTATAGGTGCACAGAGCCTTAGCGTGGGTACCGTTCATGATACAAAATAAATAGAAAAATCACTAACGTGATTTTTATACTCGTACGCAATAGAAGACAAAAAACCTCGAACAGACAAAACGTCAAGCAGATGCTTGTTGGATAAAACAGAAAATATACTTTTCAGGTTAGATATCGAAATAATAAAAAGAAAACCCAGCCAATAAATAATTATCCTACTGTCACAAAAGAAAATCGAACTGAAAGCAAAATTATTGTTCACTCTCTTGAGTGGCGCCGTATCAACACGTCGCCGATATAAATTTGGAATAGAAAAACACGATTTCTGTTTCCCCTTCATTCTGATCAAAATAGCATTAAAATGATTTGAAGTGGAATATAATACGTAATTTTGAAAGAGGATTTTTTTTCAATACATGAATAAATAAAATTTTAAATGTAATACAGATTGAGCTCGAGTCAGTCTAAGCCTAAAAACTGATATAAAAATTGAGTACGTTTTATCTCCATCTCCTACGTGTGTGACACATTACGTCACATATAAGTGTTTTGGTAAAAATAATGCAAAAGCTTGGAGATGGGAAGGAAAGGAAAAGGTAATTTAAGCTTCGGTTTTTCGGAAGCGCTATTGCACTGGGCTCCGGAGCCCTGTATTTATGAGCTCCGGTGAATTCCGAACAATATTTAAATATTTACTAAAAACAGAGAAGTACCGGAGCCGGGCTCTGGTGGGCTCCGGCGAAAATTAAGCCCTGGTTACAACCGAATTTTATAAGGTGTAGTTTTATATCACACTAGCTGACCCACCCGGCGTTGTACAGGCCCATCACAATAACCTTAAATAAAACTCAAGTTTGTATGATTTTATATCCTTTGAAAATCTTTTAAATGAACCTAGTTTCGGAAGTCCCATTACCTTCCACAGCCTCTCGTGTGTTCCCAACATATCTCTTTCCGAACGAACCTGTGATCTGGGTCCCCGCTACCTAAAGCAGTATGTACCGGAAGTGCTCCGCACGTGCCGCAGATAATCGAAAACCAAGTCGAGTGAACCAAACTTCGTTGTAATCAAGCCCATAGAACTCGAAAAATGAATGCATCATTAATGTTCGAAAATGTTGGTAACTGAAGTCTAAGATAAACTTTCATAATACAGAAAGTAGCTGAATTGTAATCTAACTTAAATGAACTTATTCCCGTTGAAATCAGGAGCCCAGAACCCGAGGAAAGAATACACCCCTAAGCGGTGGAAGGTTGCACCACCCCCCCTGTGTAAATTTCACGGACTACTTTTAAAATTAACGCAATATTATTTAATAAACGGATGAAATCCCGGGCGGCAAACAACGTAGCTACGCTACTGCACCTAACGAAAATTTTCGTATGAATTCGACATTCGTTTTATTCGATGTTAGCATAAATTAGAGGCCCCGATGTAATTATGAGCGCGCTAGAGTGCGAAGCCAGCTAGTTTAATAAAATGTTATTATTATTATGCTTACATGTTAAAGCCTCGATAACTCGACATCCTCATAAATAAGTGTATTTAGTTAATAATATTATTTATACAATTGCTCTAAAAACTGGATAACTTGAAGATTCATTAATCTGTTTTATTATATATCGAATACAAGTTATACGGTTAAACCTTGATGAATCCTCAAGCTTATAAATCTATGTTTTTATTTAAACAATTATCATTGGTCATTGTGGTTAAAACTTTGATAACTCTATATCCTCATAAAGCAGTGCTTCTATGCAATAGAATATAATTAATTTTCTTTACATCCGCAATAAAATCAAAATAACAAATTATCCCCAAACGATCTCTCTAAAAGCAAAAACCTAGTTACTTCGCCATCTCTTTAAATTTACATTTCAATCAGTTTGATATAAATTCTGTATGATTTTCAAAAAAACCTCGAAAAGTCGTCATCCTTAATCATCTGTGATTTTATTAAGTCGAATGTCATTAATGAATTATATATATCCAATCTTGATAACGACATTCTCACAAATTCGTCTTTTTGCGCATCGAATTTATTTAATTTATATATTAAAAGATCAGTGATTCGCCAGCCTTATAAACCTTTGTTTTTGTTGAAAGAAGTAATACAGTAAATTCTGCCTAAGGCGGACTCTATGTAAGACGGAAATCTGTCTACCGCGGAAAATTCTTCAAGTCCCGGCGAACCCATAGAAAATTACATTAATTCATGCTGCATAAGGCGGAATCTGTTTAACGCGAAAACGGAAAGGATTTTAAGGTCCCACCGTAACCAAAATTTTGCATAAGGCGGAAAAAAGGATATTTTAAAAAAAGGCATTTCGTTTATCAAACTTTAAAATTGTTAAGTCAAATACTCAATGTCGAGGATGTTTCCGTAACACTTTGAAAAAGTTAATTCAAAAGAACAGAAACTGTTTAAATTTTAAATAATTCTTACTATCTCATTTTTTCCTATACAAAATTGCATTTAAAAGTTATTTCTAGAAGAATGCAAATTTATGAAAATATATATTTTCTAAAGTAAAATATATTATACTTTATGGTTGTACTCAAATTCAAAATAAAAACATTGTCTCATTCTCGAAGTTTATTATTATTATTATTATTATTACTGTGTGTTTGTGTAAATTTACAATTTGCGTGTATTACAGCAGTACTAAGAAAATGAATAGCGTTTCTCATTTATCTATAAAGACAAATAATCTTTCAGAATTTCAGTTTTCAATCGATTTTGGGCCCAGGAAAATCAATGAAAGATAGTCAAATATAGTTTTTTTTTTTTTGAGGAGGGGGGAGCTTTTTTGCATAAGCCGGAATATCGTCTACCACGGAAATTTTTCTCAGTCCCAACCGATTCCGCCTTAGACAGAGTTTACTGTATTTATTTGTTACTGATATGGGGGCACTATAATATCGATAGCTCATCAATTTCATAAATCAGTGCTTTTACTCAATCATGATTAATATTTTATACATATGCATTAAAACCTCAATAACTCATCAGCTACTAAGAGTGTGTTTGTATTTAACTGTAGAATAAGTTTTCAGGGAGATCGGATTTAACGACAACCCAGTTTTTAGCGAGGAAAATTGAATAAAACGTATACCAATAAAAGAAAGTTTCGCTCTGTCTGTGTGTCTGCGTTTGATGACTAGCAAAATCTACCGCACGTAGAAGTCTGAACATTTAGGTGAGAACAGTCCAAGACATGTCCTGATGCACCTGACAATCAGATTTTTCTTTTTTTTAAGGGTCCGGGCCCCTGTGCCTCTTTAAGATTTTATGCTCTAAATTGTTAATAACTTACCCTCTTTATATCCGATCTTCTTCGTCTTGGGGCCAATTCTCCATTTAGTTATTCCCTCATTTCTACATTCCAGTTAAGACCCTGGCAGCCTGGGACCCGGTACAGCACCCCTTGAAGTTTTTGCGCCCTAAATTGTTAATAAATTGCTTCCTTTTAATCCGATCTTCATTTTTGGTATCATTTTTTCATTTAGTTACTCTCCCATTTCTACACCCTAGTTAAGACCCTTGCTCCATTCTCCCCCCTGGGGTCCCGTAGGCCCCTTGAATTTTTTGTGCGCCATGCATTTTTCACCCTCTAATTTTCTCACCTTCTCAGTGCATAATTTTAAAACTCAGTATTGGACACTTCTCCCAGGACCAACACCCTCATATTTTAATTGGGCCCTAGACAATCATTTAAGCATTTACCCAATTTTTGGCATATACCGCATTTCTTTAAATTATTATTCTAAGGAATAATTCATAACTCTATGGCTAATTTTGAATAATTGAAGATCTAAGACCTTTTATAATATTTTCATGTTAGGGCCCTGATGTTAACTATCAGTTGGCCTCTTTTGGGCCCTTTATTGTAGCTCCCTTAAAAATGACCCTATTCATTAGCTTTTTTTTCTAACAACTTCTTAAGTCTTCTAGCAACTCCATGAACGACAAAAAAATATCTCACTTCAGCTACCACCAATTTTTAATATTAATCTCCTTCTTGGGGCCTTTGTTGCAGCTTCTTTAAAACGATCTTACTCTATTACAATTTTCTACTTCATAGTTCTTGCGTCCTACAGCTACTTTAAAACTATTAAAAATTTTTCCTTTACCCAACTACATTCCAGTTAATACCCTGCCCCCTGAGACCAGTCCTTCTTTATACCCAAGCTACCACCTTTTTCGAATATTAATCTCCTTTTTCGACAACAGCTTACGTTTACTCACTACATCCGTAAATTAAAAATAAAAATCGCGTTACGTTAACGCTTAAATGCGCGATTTTTTATTTTGCTTCGAAAAAATTATATATGATTCTCTGAAAGGTTTATTACACAGGAAAAATAATGAAAAAAAAAATCAGAGATATGTTTTTCATATAATACGGAATCTTTTTTTCTGTTGCGCATCTGCAATACAAATAATAACTACTGTTGCGTGGCTGTTTTACGCTAAAATATTGCAAATCAGTAAACATTTTAATACCCATGTCTCCAAATACCTTATTTTATATAATTATTTATTTTATAAAACTTAACCTTTAACCCTTTAATTCCCATGATAGAATACGTTCTAGAAATTACGTACTCCAGAGAATCTGCGACTTTACACAAGAAAGTTTCAATGGTTAATTTTGCTTTATTTAAATACGGAATGACTGTTATTAATTAAAACAAATACTGCTATTTTTATCTCCTGGTGTGAATTAGGTATATACGAATAAAAAAAATCTATTCAATTAAAAAAACTGTTCTTTGCATAAAAAAACTGTTCTTTGTCCCTGCGCACTAAAGGGTTAAAGGTAACTTTAGAAAAGGGATTGCATCCGTTTATTAAATAATATCGTGTTAATTTTAAAAGTAGACCGTGAAATTTACAGAGGAGAAGGGAGGCAACTTTCCACCGCGTAAGGATAAATTGTTTCCTCGTGTTATAAGGGCCCAATTTCAACGGGAATTGGTTTATTTAACTTAGATTACAATTCAGCTACTTTCTGTGAAAATACTACTTTCTGTGATTATGAAAGTTTATCTTAGACTTCAGTTAATGACATTTTCGAACATTAATGATGCATTCGTTTTTCCGGTTCTATGGGCTTGATTACTACGAAGTTTGGCTCACTAGACTTGGTTTTCGATTGTCTACGATACGTGCGGAGCACTTCCAGCACATGCTGTGTTAGGTAGCGGGGACCCAGATTACAGGTTCGTTCGGAAAGACGTTAGTTGGAAACATACGAGATGCTGTGGAATGCAATGGAACAACCGAAACTAGGTTCATTTAAAAGATTTTCAAAGGATATAAAATCATACAAACTTGAGTTTTGTTTAAGGTTATTATGATGGGCCAGGGCAACGCCGGGTGGGTCAGCTAGTGTGATATAAAATTGCATTGTATAAAATTTGGTTGTAACGAAGGGGACTAAAAAAAGCAAGCAAAAAATTCATATCGCACAGTTTGTTTTTTATTTTTAATTCGATATAGATTTCGTTATTCATATGTCTAACTGTTTTATACGTTTAATATAATATGTTGAAACATCACAAAGAGATTATTATTTGTTAAAAAACCTTGTTTATATGACTTACCTTTTTCTACATAAACAAATTGCAGTAGTAATCCTTATCTCATCTCATAAAATATTTTTTTTTAAATGCCAATTGCCCATATCCGTTTATTTTTAAAAGAAAATCATGACAATTCAACAAACTGTTGTATCGAAACATTATTTGTACTATAAAATTTATCAAATAATGATATTTTCGTGCAAAATGAAAAAAAAAAAAGTTAAAATTCTCAACGATAAGCGAAGTTTTAGGAGCCTCATTATAAAAATGTATGACAAATAGGCAGATTATGGATTCTTAAAATAGTCTCACACTAAAAAATTGAATTTGATTGCTTAGTATCTGAATGAAAATAGCTGTACATTTTGTGCTTGTAAGAAATAAAAATGGTTCTATATGAATGCATTAGAAAATAGCCAATTTGGATTTGAGAAAATCATTAAAAAAAAAAAAAAAGAAAAGAAAGAGAAAAAAAATCACTCCCGGCTCGGCCTGCAGGCACAGGTAGATTTCGAAGTTAAGTACTAATTTCACCAAACAGGCTAAATCAAGATTAGAGATAAACACAGTTTGACAATTTTTTCTGGTCGCTTTTGATGAGTTTTTAATTTCATTTTTCTGAACTGGTTTTATCAGAACCATGTTAAGGCTGTGTTCTCAACTACACTGCTCAACAAGGTTGATGTTTTCTGACACAATGACGTACAGATTTTTTAACGTAATTGTATAAAATTGGTAGACCTACTACAAGGAAGTTTTCTCCCTTCGTTCAGTTTTTTTTTTCCTTTTGTTGGGAAATTTGGTTCAAACTGTGACAGTATTTTCTGAAACATCTATTGTGTTTACAAAAAAACCCGGAAAATGTCTTTCAATTACATAGTTTCCGTATAAAAACACCTTCCAATTTTATGCGTTTCCGAACAAAAAGGAATTAAAACTTATGTCATAAAGTTGCCCCTATGGATTTGAGAACAACCTTAATACGATATTTTTTTCTTGAACCCCCTTTTTTGTGTAAGAGTTGTTTTTATCAAAATCTTGCCAATATAAAAGTTGTAGATAATATTAAGAAGATTTATAATAAATTTAAGCGGATTTGACATCTTGTGAATTGACGAAGTTATGATTTTTTTTCCTTTTTAACCCTCTCCCTTTTTTCTGTAAGAGTTGGTACTATCAAAAACTTGTCAATATAAAAGTTGTAGGTAAGATTAAGAAGATTTATAATAAATTTAAGTGGATTTTATATCGTGTGAATTGACGAAGTTATGAATTTTTTTCTTCTTAAAACTCTATTTTTATTGTCCCTTGAGCCCATTTTTAATGATATCAAAAACCTGTTATGCATAATTTTTTGGACCTTTTCCTAGAAGTAATAATAACTTTAAACTGATTTGATATGCATTATAATTAAGAAGTTATTGTTTTTTTTCTGTTTTCACAAAATCCTTCCCTATTTCCACCCCCTTGGGTCGATTTTGCCCATTAACGAACTTTACAGAGATTTTCTACCCTTTGATTGTATGGTATGGCCTTGATCAGTTTGGAAGAGGTTTGTGCAGAATTATGGAAGTTATCGTGTCCATAAAAAAGTGATATATATGGATAGATAGTTAGATAAAGTTTTGAACTGGGAGTGGTTTGGTGTTCTATGGTTTCATGATCGGCGTAGATTTGCAAAAATGTTGGGAAAATGTATGTTCTTTTCTTATTACGAAATCTACCTAAAAATGCATTACCCTGATTTTATTCCTCTAAATATCTACAATATTCTGCTTAATACTGAATATCGTCCGAAATTCGTTAGATCCCTAGCTGAGGCTGAATACATTCTACGACTACAAATGCAAACTTTATTAACAAGAATGAAAAAAATAATATTAAATAAGAACCAATTTTATTAATATAAAGGAGAACCTAGCTTCAAATTTAAAGAAAAATTCTATATGCTTACCATATATATCTAATTCGATAAATGCTTTTCTTAAATTTTGAATATCAAATTAAATTAGAATTATTTGAAAAAAAATATTTTTAATTTTCTCAACATATATTTTTTAACTTTAGAGTATTATTGATTACAAAGAAACCGTTATAGAAGAATTAAGTTAATACAAACAGAGGAATGAGGATGAAACGTAAAAAGTTCTCAATAAACTTGAAAATTGGTGAAACAATTAAAATTATATATCACGTTTAAAACAAAATGTTATTAGCATGCGATACGCTATGCTATTTCTTTCTCCCAGCTTATTTTGTGTCCAAAAAATAACGTTACCTTACAGAGGCTAGCCGTAAAAGAAAGCATTACGATTAAATACTCTTTAGCAATTTTTTTAACTTCTAAGCATCGCACATTTTCAATTTTTATACCGTCGTATTGGAGAAAAAAAGTTCTTTTAAATACATTTTGTTTGAAAACTGTATCTCCATTTATTTTTGAAATATTAATTTTTTTTGTAGTTTTTAGAGCCATTTGCTTAATATTGGCAACGGAAGAACTTGATTTCTGTAGAAAGTAAAGGAAGAATAGTTTTAAAATAGCAATTATATATTTTTGTTGCCATTTTCTCGCAACAACCGAAAGAAAATGTAATTAAAATACGTGCTATTTTGAAAAAAATATATAAACGAATGATTTCTGTTAAAAGAATGGAGCTATTATATACTATATTTAATTGTAAGTACCTATGAATCACTAGATCGCCATATTTTTTTTGAATGACGGAATATTTTTTTGCATTTGTGCATTATTTCGCGATAGTAATGTGCTATGCATGCTTTACTGTAGATGTTTAAGAGTAGATCGTAAATGTAGAATTCTTAAGTGGATGCGAATGACGTCATTTTACATAAAATAAAACGTGTGCTTTAAGGCTTAAAATTGAAATATGTTTTGTACTGCAGTAGAGCCCCGCTTAACCGAGTTATTTTCTTCTGATGGACTGGTGGCTTCTATTATTGTGAAACAGCCTTTATAAATGAAGTGTTAGGGGAAGATGAAAAAGCAGCCGTCAAAAAAAAAAAAAAAAAAAAAAAAATTATAGCCAATTTGTTCCCCCATTCCGACCAGAAAATCAGAGTTCAAACTTTTTACGGCTGCACTTTCATCTTCACCTAACCCTTCATTTATAATGGCTGTTTCATAATAATAGAAGCCATCAGTCCATCAGAAACAAGTGGGTAAGTGGGATCACAGATCGCACAGAGGGTTTCGTTTAATATTCCTTTCAAAACACTTTATCCTTTTGAAAAATCTGTTAGTTACACATTTTACAACCAGGGGCGCACTCTATTCTAAACAAACCTCGATCCGAACGAAACTACGTTTTACATACTATCCGTATATATATTAGTCGAAGGGATTGGGCCCATAGCACCCGAGATAAGTAGGTGCCCCTGGCGGTAAAAAGTGGAACAAAAATATGTAAGGTTATGTTGCTTAATATGAAAGAATGATCAAAGGGGTGTCGGCAAAAGTTGGAAAAGTGCTCCCCGGGTGAAAAGGGCGGAGGTTAGAAATATTGCTTAAAATATACAAGTTAGAGCCCGGAGGAGTAAATAATATAAGACTTTTTAAAAAATTTATGATTTGACGTGTGGTCTGAGGTATTCAGCTATACGTATGCAAAAATTCATGTCTCCAACTTAATTATGGGCTTTCTTAGAAAGAATTGCTTAAAATACATATGAGGTAGCTCAAAGGGTTAAACGTAAGACTTTTTCAAGATTTTATGATTTGTCGCATGGCCTCAGGTGTTCTGCTATAAGTATGCAAAATTTCAAATCTCCAATTCAATAAGGGGCTCAGTTAGAAAGAATTGCTTAAAATACACATGTGGGAGCCCAAAGGGTTAAATGTACGACCTTTTCAAATTTTTATGATTTGTCGCATGATGGTGTTCAGCTATCAGTATGTAAAATTTCACGAATCCAACCTAAATAGTATATCACTTTGAAAGAATTGTTTAAAATACACCCAAAAGGTTAAATGTACGACTTTTTCAAAATTTTATGATTTACAGTTTGATGTGAGGTGCTCAGCTATAAGTATGTATAATTTCACGCCTCCAACCTAATTAGGGGCTCACTTAGAAAGAATTGTTTAAAATACACATGTGGGAGCCCAAACGGTTAAATGTACGACTTTTTCAAAATTTTATGTTTGTCATTCAGCTATAAGCATGCAAAATTTCACGCATCCAACTTAATTAGGGTTCACTTAGAAAGAATTGTTTAAAATACACATGTGGGAGCCAAAAGGGTTAAATGTACGACTTTTTCAAAATTTTATGATTTGTCGTTTGATCTGAGGTGTTCAGCTATAAGTATGCAAAATTTCACGCCTGCAACCTAATTAGAGGCTCAGTTAGAAAGAATTGTTTAAAATACACGTGGGAGCCCAAAGGGTTAAATGTATGACCTTTTCAAATTTTTATAATTTGTCGCATGATGGTGTTCAGCTATAAGTATGCAAAATTTCACACCTCTAACCTAAATAGGGTGTCACTTGAAAAGAATTGTTTAAAATACACATGTGGGACCCCAAAGGGTTAAATGAACGACTTTTTGAAAATTTTATGATTTGTCGTTTTATGTGAGGTATTCAGCTGTAAGTATGAAAATTTCACTCCTCCAACCTAATTAGGAGCTCACTTAGAAAGAATTGCTTAAAATACACATGTGGGAGTCCAAAGGGTTAAATGTACGACTTTTTCAAAATTTTATAGTTTGTCGTTTGATGTGAGGTTTTCAGGTATAAGTATGTAAAATTTCACGCCTCCAACCTAATTAGTGATTCACATAGAAAGAATTGTTTAAAATACACCTGTGGGAGCCCAAAGGGTTAAATGTACGACTTTTTCAAAATTTTAGGATTTGTCGTTTGATCTGAGGTGTCCATCTATAAGTACGCAAAATTTCACGCCTGCAACCTAATTAGGGACTCACTTAGAAAGAATTGTTTAAAATACACATGTGGGAGCCCAAAGGGTTAAATGTACGACTTTTTCAAAATTTTATGATTTGTCGTATGATGTGTGGTGTTCATCTATAAGTATGAAAAATTTCAAGTCTCCAACGTGTATAGTTTCTGAGAACGGGCTCTGTGACGGACAGACAGACAGACAGAGGAGCGAGACGAATAGGGTTTCGTCAGATGAACGAAACCCTAAAAAAATGAAGTAATGGAAATGCCGGGGGCGACACTAAATTCTGAAAAAGCAGTTTTCCCGTTCTCTAGTTTAATATTATTCTATTAAATTTTCAGTTCATTTGTAAACGTAGGCGTATATGATCCAGCAATGGCATTCATTATACAAATAATAGTTTTTCCAAAATAATTTTTTACATTCCGTGTTTAAATGTTTAAATTTCTTAATTAAATCAAAAAGAGAAACAGTCCTAATTTTTTTAAAATCATTAACAGTGTTGAATTCATGGGGTGACCCGGGGGAGGCAATCTCAACAGTGAATAAATGTCCCCATGGATGATTTGTGATTTTGTGTTTTTAATGGTCAAAAAGTGCAAATTCCACCCCCACCCCGGAGCCACAGAAATCCTTCACGGAGTAAAGTGTCTAAATTCAACTTGATCAATAAGAGAAAATTAGGAATAATCCAGTTTAATGCCATAATATGCTTTATTTGTATAAAATAGACTTATTAGCACGGTTAAATTGGTATCAAATAATAGCTCTTTTCGTTAGTAACCGAAGAAAATGAAATGATTAAAGAAATGACCAAACATGATGATTGATATCTCCTTTCAACTGTTGCATCATGATTCCGCCAAATACGCATATGTTGGCGCAACACTGTCTGGAATAAATAATGTTAGGGTGGAATAAAAATAAACAGCTCTTAAATTTACGATTATCTAGTCAAAAATAAATAATAAAATAAATAAATTACTGATAATAGGAAGTTAGATATAAAGGATTTTATTTTAATGTTTTTATGCGTAAAAATGTCTCCATGAATATTTTAGAAAGTTTTGGAAAGTTGAGCGGTTTTTTTTAGAACTTCTTAATATTTATTATCCATAAAGTTTATGTCATTTTATTACCTAATTACAGTTACTAGAACTGGTCTTTCTAAATTTTCTCGTTTATTATAACACAAATTCTCCATACATTGAATCACCCTATATAAAACTTATTATTGACATATATCATATTGGATATCATTTTTTTTTTATATTTATTTATACAAATTTCTTACTTCTTTTCTAAGCAGGGGGAGGGGGGAGGTTAAGATTTTAAAAAAGATATTTTGTTCGTTTTATGAAAGTAAAAAGAATAAAATAGTTATTATGTGACTAAATAAACAAAATATTTTAATATAAAAGATTATTAAAGATTTTTATTTCAGCTACATCTGACAATTTTCTGAACACAATCAGATAAGTCTTTTTTTTTTTTTTTTTTTTTTTTTTTTTTTTAAATAACACTTTCATAATTGTTGTAACAAAAGACGGGGCTAAACTGGCGCCACAGCTAAATGCAATAACCAATCACATTCTTTATTTATATCACTCTGGTAACTTTTTCCACTAAAGGCTTCATTTGGTTTTGTTATACAACTTATATTGGAAGAATGAGCCAGCTTTCGGATCTCTCGGCGATGTCTAATAATTTAGATAATTCCGATAATGTGTCTTCTATCGGTAAATCAGCAGAAATTATCATTTCTCAGAAAGGATAACCTAAAATCAACATTAATGGGTTGAACTTGAACTTGAAGGGGGGGTGGGGGTTGAGGCCTAAAGCTGCACGGCTGTAGCCTCGAATGATCCACAACATAACAAACCAAAACACGGAAACCCCACCTGGGGAAGATACAGACCAACTAAAAACGATCAATGCTAAAAAGGTACCTCATCGTAGCCATACGAAAATTATCGGACGAAGCAAACTTGCTCACAAACCATTCAAAAGAACCAAAATACCCACTATTCAAAACACTGTTATCCCAGCAACGCTTGCGATGAGCGTGATACCTGGAGCATGTGAACAGAATGTGATCCAGGGAGTCCGTGACACCACATGTACTACACCTACCATCATCAATCAAGTTGAACCTCGCCAGCATACCAGGAGTAATCAACATCCGACAAAGAAGTCGGGTAATCAAGACGTCTTCCCTTCTGTTCCGAGCCCATACTGAAGAATTCTTAATAGAAGGAATGTCACCATGTGAGGTACTGTACCCGTAAGGCATGGTGACGTCACGGCGACGTCGTTGTGAAGTCACACTGTGATTTTGTGACCGTCGATGTGACGTCATGTGACGTGGATGTGACGTCACAGTGACTAGAATGTGAGGTCGTTATGGCCGTTTTAGAGGTCGTTTGTGACGTCACATTGTGACCACTCTGTGAAGTCACGGTGTGACTAATTTGTGAAAAGTGTGTCATTTGTGACTATTTTGGCATTAACTTTGTGACGAACCTGTGACGAAAGTGACAATGTTTTGAAGTCACACTGTGACCAATTTGTGAAATAAATGTCATTTGTGACGAACTTGTCATAAACTCTGTGATGATTTCAAATGAAAATCAAATTTCAAATTAATTGCTTAAAAGGCGCAAAGGCGAACTAGTGAAAAAGATACCATGCTGGAACTCGAACCCGGGCTATCAGTATAGCGCACTTACGTTCTACCGACTAAACCACATGGAACGATACCCAGCCTGGAAAATTTCTCACTATTACATGTTGGCAAGGCTACAAACGCAGCACAAGATGCAATATTTATCGTCAGTTACCGACATGGCGCAAGCACGAAACTTAATTAAATCCAGCATCGATTGAAACTATATTAATACTTGGAATTTTTTTCAGAGAGAACCATTCGCCTTGCATACAATATTTCAAATGAAAATCAAATTTCAAATTAATAGCTTAAAAGGCAATTTTAATTTGAAATTTGATTTTCATTTGAAATACTGTATGCAAGGCGAATGTTTCTCTCTGGAAAAATTTCCAAGTATTAATATAGATTTAATCGATGTTGGTTTAATTAAGTTTCGTGTTTGCCCCATGACGGTGGTTCACGATAAATATTCCATCTTGTGCGGCATTTGTAGCCTTGTCAACATGTAATAAGGAGAAAATTTCCAGGCTGGGTATCGTTCCATGTGGTTTAGTCGGTAGAATGTCAGTGCGCTATACTGATGACCCGGGATCGACACCCGGCGTGGATATTTTTCACTATGTTGGCCTTTGCGCCTTTTAGGCAATTTATTTGAAATTTGATTTTCATTTGAAATATTGTATGCAAGGCGAATGTTTCTCTCTGGAAAAATGTCCAAGTATTAATACTGTGATGATTCTTGTCATTAAAACTACGATAATTTTAAAGTAAAGTTTTGTTTGAAATATAAAATTTTATCTTTTTACCGTACTTTTTAGCAAGATATCGCTATTTTGGAGTCCTATTCTTCTAAAATATTTTTAATTTTCCATTTAAAAAACAATGCTTATTAACTGACATCTTTTTAGGTGCGTTCGTAATTTTATAAATACGTAGCACCTATAGTCGTCGTTCAGTCCGTCCGTCTGTCCGTCCGTCTGTCCGTCTGTCCGTCCGTCTGTCCGTCTGTCCGTCCGTCTGTCCGCATGTAACAGAGCAAAAACTACCCAACCGAATGGTCTGAAATTTCAAATATATGATTGTTGTAAAATGTTGTCGAGCCATTTCAAATTTTATGAAAATCGGATGTATAGTTTAATTACAGGGACAGTCAAAAGTTTTTCTTTACATTACGGCCAATGGGAAAAATTATTGCAAGTGCATTTTAATGATATTATAGCCTTCCGAATGATCTGAAATTTTAAAGATATAACTGTTGCAAAATTTTGTCAAGCCATTTCAAATTTTAGGAAAATCGGATGTATAGTTTAATTACAGGGACAGTCAAAAGTTTTTCTTTACATTACGGCCAATGGGAAAAATTATTGCAAGTGCATTTTAATGATATTACAGCCTTCCAAATGGTCTGAAATTTTAAAGATATAATTGTTGCAAAGTTTTGTTGAGCTAGTTCAAATTTTAGGAAAATCGGATGTATAGTTTAATTACAGGGACAGTCGAAAGTGTTCCGTTACATTACGGGGAATGGGAAAAATTATTGCAAGTGCATTTTAATGATATTACAGCCTTCCGAATGGTCTGAAATTTTAAAGATATAATTGTTGCAAAGTTTTGTCGAGCTATTTCAAATTTTAGGAAAATCGGATGTATAGTTTAATTACAGGGACACTCAAAAGTGTTCCGTTACATTACGGGGAATGGGAAAAAATTATTGGAAGTGCATTTTAATGATGTATCAGACTATGCGCTTTATGAAGTGCAAAAAAGTATACATTCAGTACTATATGGGGTGCAAAAAATAATTATAAAACTAGTTATAGTACGAACGCACCTCATTTGCCACGTTTGACGAGCAATTTCCAACTTGTTTTATTAAGTTAGCTTGATCTTGAATTCAAGCTTAATATTAAGAATGTGTAAGCTTTTTAATGTGTTATGATTTGTCATTGCTTTTTTAAATACGAACATGGAGTCTAACGGACATTAATACAACTGTTACTTATAGAACTACATGATAAGCCCTATTTATTTAAATTTTTTATTCCCGTATATATTGTATTTTGTGAATATGAGCTAATTAGATTTGGTATGTTTTATATGAAAAGACTGATCTGGGAAATAGAAACAACAAGTAAGATATATCATGCGTTAGGCATAGATTATAAAACACTTTCCAACTCTTCCTAAATGTTTTATCAAGACATCGGGGGAAATAACGTAAATAAGATAACTAAGTAAACATGAAAACGCGTAACACATTTAAAAACTGATTTACGCAGTTACCATCCACTAAGGTGTAAAAAAATCATAATTTAAAAAAAAATAAAAAAAAATCGTTTTTTTTTATTTAAATCAGATTTTTTTTATTTAAATCAGATTTGTATGATTTTTTTCCCAGCGTTCAAATACTGAATAGCTATCATGAGTTTTAGGTTTCCAAAACAATTACACCACTAATTGCTAACATAATCTATGTTTTTACACTTTAATTAATATAATTATAATTGTTAGTTTGTAATTACAGAAATAAAAACTGCAAATTAGTAGTTTCATTAGGTAGTATTATACAATAATGTTATATACATTAATATTGTAATAATTATGTAAAACTTTATAAATACTAGAGATACTTAACATTTATGAAAATTATTAACTGCATTTTATACTAAATAGCTAACATTACTTCAAATTAATTATTAAACAATCAACTCTCTAATTAGGAACATATTATACATTTTTAAGCCTTAATTATTAAAATGATAATAATTCATTTTAGAAAGAAAAAGGGACAGGATGCTAGTTCAAAAAACGGGCACTATTTCATGAGGAAATATATTAGTAATGTGTTTAGTAATGATGTAAGAAAAAAAAAGAATATTTTTTAGCATTATAAGTAAAGTGTCCTTAATTTTTAATAATTTTATGAATAACAAATTGAAAAATACAATTAAATAACATATTTTAATAATATCCTGTTTTTTCTAAAGAAATAAAGTTCTATATTTTTGCAAGATTTTTTCCACATGAATTTAGAATACTGTTGAATGGGGAAGTTTTTTACAAGAAATCTCTGGCTACAACTACAGGTAAATTTCAACTTTTTTTTTCTTTTTTTAAGGCAGGGTGCATTTTGCCAATTTCAAAAGGGGCATGGTGTGGCACCATTAAACAAAATGGCCTAGAAGAAGCAGTATAAGCAATTACAGAATTAATAAAAACTGCAAATAAGTAAAATTCATTAGTTAGTAGCACAAATAACAAAAATAACAAATATTATTTGCAGCTCATTTTGCATTTGTATTTAGGAAAATTTCTGTAAACCACCAAAATCTATACTTACACACATGTACGTGTATGCTAAGCAAAAAAAAAAAAAAAAAAAAAAAAAGAAGAAAAAAATGAAAATGAGTTAAACCCATTCATATAGAATAAATATAAGTTAGCCACTAATATCTGAAATCTCAAAATATTTAAGTAACAGCATTATTACCTCTATTAGCTTTCAATGGTTCAATTTTTTAATATATATTAGTTACAAAAAAATAAAATAAAATAATAATAATAATAATAATAAACATTTATTCAACCTATACCAAAGAAGCTCTTGCTGTGCTTAGCATTTTTATACCAATTATTTCTTTTTCTCTTATGCATTCATTTACAATTTAGCTGCTGAGCAGATGTCATTCTTTCATTCTTCTTTAACTTGAGATTGCTATTAATTACTATTTATTCTTTTACTTGTAGAAATGTAATTATACTTGCTATGTGTATTTTATATAAAATAATGCATAAATTGATTACCTAAAGGAAATTATGACATTGCAAATTATGTTAGATTTAAATATCATTTTTAAATGAAACTGTTTTAATTTGGATAAAAACTTAAAAACAATGCTTTTTACAAACTCAACTGTTTTTATTTTTTTACAATACTAATGAATTAAGCTTAGAAACAATTATTTAAAGCTCTTTTTTTGTTTATTAATAAGTCAAAATACCTGTAGAAACTTTCAAATTATGTTCATGTTAGATTTTAATGCTTTTTTTTTTGACATTTTAAACATTTAGAAAATTTTTGATTTTAATCAATGATTTTTTTTTAAAATCGGTTGATTAAAATCATGATTTAATCGCTGATTTAAATCAACCGATTAAAATCGTTGGCACCCTACCAGGGTCGGACTGGGTCAGTGTAAAGGGCGCAGACCTTGGATTTTCAGAGGGCGCAAAAAATTTAACGAACTCAAGTCAATTTTACTTGTTTGTGTTGTATCTGAATTGACAAGGATTAACACACTCGCATAGCACCAAGTAAATGAAAATGGCTTAAATTATATCTTTAACTCTAGATAAAAGACTTCGTTATATTCTCCGTGCATGTTTAAAGTTCCATCAATCCTACACAATACTACGCAATTTTTTAAAACACATCATATAACATCTAAAAGCTCCATCAAATTGAACACAGTAGTAGATTACTGATATCAAGACTAGAACTTTCTTAATTTCTTCAATCGATAGACACCTTGCAGAAAAAAAAAATGATCGCCCCTACCAATTTTCCTGAAAATCGCTGTATAAAAAAGACATAGGATTCCAATTGATTAGGAATAATATTTACTATTAAATGATTTTCATAAATTTTGCTTTGGAGGCTGCCTACATATTAAAAAATACACGAACGTTCATTTTTCAAATGGTAACATCCACTTTTGACACCCTGTTTGAGTTCCTTGCTAACCAAGAAAGAGATATAGCTTATATGCTTTTCTTAAATCTTAATATGGTTATAAAACAAAATGTGTTAGGGATTCATCCTTAAATTTCGGAAAATAAATTGAAGATCTTACAAGAAAAAAAATCAAAAACTCTCAATTAGTCCCCAGTAAAATTTTACAGGAATAATAATTTTATGAAAAACTTACTTTACATTAAACAAAATTCTACAAAATATTTCTGGTAAGTTTCTACGATTTTTTTTTGGCTGATCTGATAACGGAATACGGCCCCCTTAAATTATGGAAAGGAAAAAAATTCTCTATATCTCGAAAACTAATTATTCAAATGAGCTGTACGCATCAATGCTTTTAACAATTGTGGTTTGCTCATAATATATATATATATATAGTTGACATTGTTAATTTTTTAATTAAGAAAAGTTTTTGAATCGAAAAAAAGTCTGGAATAAGTTTGGGTCTATTCACTATATCACTAATGAATTAATAAAAAGTCAATCGGATAGTTTTTATGAAGTTAAAAATTAAGTTTCTGAAATGGATTTATCTTTAAAAACCTCAAATTCAAACCCTTCTAACCCTATCAAGATTTAAGATAATGTATATAAACTATGCCTTTTTCCGGGCTGTCTCGATCCATAAGAAACTCAAATAAAGTGTCAAAAATGGGTGTTATTGCTTGAAAATTAAAAGTTGGTACAATCCTTAATAAGTATACGACTTCGGTCGGTCGGTTAGTTGGTTGGTTGATTTTTGACGGCCGATTATCTACTCTAGGGATATAGGCCCGAGGGGGGGAGTGCCCTCTGTGGGGGTCTTTCTAAGGGAACCTAACCCGTATTTACGCATGGAAATCCATGGCTCGAAGAAAACCATGAAAACTCCGCACGATTAGCCGAGGGGCGCGATTGGGTTCGAACCCAGCATCTCCCGTCTACCAGCTTCGAGAGCAAAACCTCTCAGCCACTGGTGGGGCTATACGACTTCGGAAACATAATTTATACATAATAATAACTAGTAGATATTATTTTCAGTCAATTGGTACCTACATATATTTTTACGATTATTTTTAGCAGAATTTGTAAGTTGTAAACCACATTTTTTCCCACTCTCACCATTGATGCACCAAGGATCCTTAGAAAAGTTAACACGATTTTTTGCACCAAGCGCCAAATAGAGTTGCTGCGGTGCTGCTAAGGGCTTCAACCTATTTTTTTAATATATTTCTTTAAAGTAATATGAATTAGTTATCAAGCCAGTTTAAAATGTCATAAATTCAATTTCTGTTACAATCTGAGATAAATTACTTTTTATTATCTACCGTTTTATTAATATTATTAACTAAGTAACATTTTTAAATGTGGTATCTGCAGATATCTCCTTCAACACACACAAGAAACATTGAGTATGCAAACTTCGTTTAAAAAATATTTATGTAGAACAAAAATGTACTTTCCGTTTGGAAATAGAAATTTTGAAAACTAAATCTCAGGCTTCTTTTGTTCTTTTATAAAAGTACTACGTATTATAGGGCATTGGAATGCTGAAATATAAGGCTATTTGTATGTGAAAATAATACTTGCTTGTAAAATTAATTGGTATTTTTTATTCTTAAAAAATTACTATTATGCGTTCATAAAGAGCTGAATTGATATCACGTTGTGGAAAGGTTTCTACAGAAAAAGTACACCCTAAAAAATTTCTTTGTTAGTCTAAAATCGCTAAAACAATTTAGTAATTTTACTATTCTCAGCACACTGTTCCCATGATTTTCAAAACTTTTATCATTGTTAGAGATCAAGGGAAATATTTAAGTTTCCGTACTTGAGTGTAGTGCCCCAGGGATTGTATTCATGCAGGATACATAGCCAGTATTTTATAACCGACTTAAAAAAAAGGAGGAGGTTCTCATTTCGACGCATATATATATATATATATATATATATATATATATATATTATGTATTTTCACTGATTACTCCTAAACTATGCGCGAGATTACTATCCGAAAATGATGGCAGATTTTGTGAATGAAAAACCGCTGTCCGCGAGAACCCACAGCTTGCAGGATTGCAATCCAAAAGTATCATCAACTTTGTATTCCCCGAAAAGAAAGATCTTGTTTTCCAATCAAAAACAAAATCCATACAAAAAGTTTTTTGCCTTCTGATAGTCTCTTTTTTTCTGTCAAGTTGCTTTCAAAAAGCACGATTATATGTGCATTCAGGGGCGGCTATAAGGAAAGGGGGCGCAGAGTACTCAAAGAAAAGGACTGAAAATTTGCAAAATACTGGTTAAAATCTAAAAGATATCATTTAAAGAAGCGATTAAAAAAATTTCGTCCAGGGCGCAATGGCTACTAAAGCACTCGTTGGGTGCATATTTTCTCTTTCAATTGCATGCAAAGATGTCCGTTTTGGTTTCCGTCCTGAAATTGCTACCATATATTTTATTTGTGATAATAAAGAAATACCTCTCTTGTGCTATCAATTAATTGATGATTATCCCTAAACGAATTCTCGAAATTTAGTACACTAATCAGAATGTATGTATACAACAAGTGAAAATATATTGGAGCGGCTTAGGCACTAAGGAGCACGACGTTTTCCGTGGGCGAGGGCGCACCGGCCCTCGGGCCGATGGCCCGGCGGGCCAGTCCGAGCCTGCACCCTACCATCCACAGCCAAATATGTTTTCTAATTCTTTTAAACAGTCCTGTATTTGATCTGTAGATTGATATATATATATACTATATAATGGAAAAATTTAGTTTATCAAGGAAACGCATAACAGGTTGAAATTCTCTTTCAGCAATTTATACTAATATATGGAAACATACTTAAATAATTTTGTACAACCCTGTAGTTTACCTAGAACTTTTATTACACGCCACTATTTAGTTAAAATTTTATTCAAGCTAAAACACTCTTAAAACTGCTGAAATTACATTTCCAGAAATTATAATTCATAGATGGCAACGTATCCAATTCTTTGCGTGACCCTGTATATCATTTTATCTACATACTACAAACATTTCTTAGTAAATTAAATACAGTGCAGCGTTAAAATGCATAACTTATTTAAAAACCTCCTTTAAGCAATACCCAGTAACCCTTTCGAATACTTTTGTATATTCCTGTATATGAATTATAGCATATATATATACACCATATACTATGCATAAATGTAGTGAATCATAAAAGTGTATATCATAATTAAAAATGTATTTCCAGCAATCATCGCTAATGAACAGTACTTCGGATACAATATAGTATCTGAAATATTTTGTGTGTCCCTGTAAATGCTATATACACTTCGTATTATACATGAAATAATTCATAGTATGTAAACCTCAACGACGTATATCAATTTCATTACATATCAAATAGATTAACATAAATAAAGTACGCCGCAAACAATTCCCTCCACCCCTATATCATTTTGTATTGGAATTCCTTTTTTAGCCCTGTAAATGAACAATAACTATTCTTTGCATCGCATATTCTATGGAATGCACATTTTAGTGCGCTTCATAAATGCATATCAATTTTATTCTGTTTGAAAGCGTGTAAAATCATTAAATATCATTTGAAACGATTTTTTTCCCACAAGCCGTAATGTAATGGAATACAATTGACTGTCCCTGTAAATGAAATAACATGCTACAAACTTCATTACAAATAGGGGTCTTGCTATGGTAAACGTTAGTAACATCCAAAAATTTTAAATAATTTAATTATCTTTAAATGTCTATTAATTATGTTAATGATTGATGATAATACTTGTCCATATACTTTTATATTTATGCCACCATGTGGTTTTAACCCAATATTTAAATAAGAAAATAAACCAGATTAAAATGCAATTTAAATCACTAATTTTAATAATCTGATCAAAGCTGTTGAAAAGGAAGTTAGATATTTTAACAAAATAAAAAATAAATGTAATGAAATATTTGTGTTCTATAACATGTTTATTACAAGATAACTGAAATCATTGTAATTAAAAAAAAAAAAAAAAAAAAAAAAAAGCAAACAAGGAAAATAATATTTTAGATATTTCAGCAAAATAAAAAATAAATGTAATGAAATATTTATGTTCTACAGCATGTTAATGAGAAACTAACTAAAATTGTTGTAATAATAATAAAAAAAAAGCAAACAGGGAAAATAATATTTTTACATACCTAATTTCATTGACGTTGTACGTGATACTTTGATTTTGGGGAACCAATTAAATCCGATTATAAGTACGATAGCAATGACTTGAATCATCTTCAACAAGTCAAAGCTACCGTAATTTTCTCGGGTTTATATTTTGTTAGCTGAACTAACTTGGATCCTGAGAACATTCTTGTTTCAGTTTTTAAATCCGTGTCAACACATCTATGCTGTCCAGTGTCCACAGAACTTCAGTGTCCACAGAACTGTCCAGTGTCCCGCGTTTATTCTAAAAAGTTTCACTGTTACTTTTATCCGTTATTCTGCGGTCGAGTGGTAACAACTGAAATAGTGCAGATGCAGACGATTTTTAAGTTTCGAAGTTCGAAGCAGATGTTTTTTGGTTTTATTTGTTTTTCTATACCACAGTTTCGGAAGGAAATTAAATGCGTAATAATTTTGTCAAATTGTCTCTAATTCAATTTCCTGTTTGAAAATGTTCTATTGTATTTCATCTTTTATTTTTATCAGTTTTATTGAATTGTAAAGTTTCATTTACGTAAATTATAATAATAATATTATCCATAATTAGAGTTTACTAGATAAAATATTGCTTAAATTTTCAAAATGTATACAAATTAATTTAATGGTAATAATGATGACTCCCTCCTTTTTTTTAAAAGTAAAATTTGTATCACAGGTAATATATACAAAATATCTTCTTAAAAAATACAACAAGATTATCGAGAAGAGATGAGTTTTTCTTTGTCAATCTGTCATTCTCTTAATATTAATTTTCTGTAGAATAAAACTTGTAAAATAATTTTTAAAGATATATTTTGAAAACAAAAAATAAAACATGAATAATTAATTATGTCGTGGGCTTTGCCTAAATTTTGTACATTAATTTTATATTCGGAAAATGTCAATTCTATTTTAAACGTTTGAAAGAAGTAGAATAATAAAAAAAAAATACTTAAAATAGTGAAACACTAAGAGGAAAAAAAATGACTTGAATGCAAATTATAAAGCAAGAAATGCATATATGACTGAACTTTGAAGACGCTTTCTGCGTGCTCATTAAAAGCTGCAGCCTTAACTGTAATAGAAAGTTTTTAGTTTGAAACGACAGAAATGTTTCGACTACTCTTTGAGAAACTTCTAGTATAACAGATGATCATTTACAAAAATCTTTATAAAAGATTAGTCGAGGTCTGCTTACCTAAAACATTTTTTTAATAATATGAAATTCCCATAATTAGGAAATCGTTTTGTGTTGCTGATGAATTAATTACATTTTATGTTATATGAAAATAAAAAGTTTTTGTTAGAGGCACAGATGCAACTTGGACCACGGTTTAAAAAATTTTTTAATCCGGCAGAAAAATATATTTTACAGTAAATAACATGTTTTTAATAATTTTTGTAATTTTTTAAAGTTTTCTAAGAAGTTCACATCTCAGTCACAATGTGACATCACTGAGTGGTGGCATTTTGGTCACAGATGTGACGTGACCACAGTGACTTACAGTGACGTCACAATGACGTCACTGTGACCATGCATGCTATGAGGGTATTTACTATTCCTATATGACTGATTAAAACATCCCCACACATCCTGCTTATAAGCATGGCTGATGTCCTCAGGAGAGATCCAATCTAACAAAACATCAGAAAAGGTCGCTCCTTTAGCAAGGCTGTCAGCTTTCTCATTTAAAGGGATTCCCCGGTGCCCCGGAACCCAATAGAGGTGAATGTTCGAGGCAAACCCTGCAACTCTACTGATCTTATTATGAAGCCAGATAATGACAGTTGGAGACTTTAAATTAACAGACTGTAAAGCAGATAGAACTGACAGGCTGTCGGTAAGAACGACGCTATGCATCCGCTGGTGGGCCAGCTCGTCCAGCGCTGTGCCGATCGCCAAGGCTTCTGCTGTAAAAATTGAGTTGACTGAGTGGACTCTGTACACAAAATGGTTCGTTGAGGAGCAACCTGCTATTGAGGTAAAGGAATCCGTTTTTGATGCATCCGTACCAATGATGTTCCAAGAGTTAGAGTAATCCTGAATAAAATCAGCAAAATACTGCGGAACCATGCTCGCATCCAGGTCAGTGCTTTGGAAAGGGAGACCCCCAGTGACAAACCTGACAGCCTCCATGTTCATGGGAAGAGGAATTTGAAACCGAAGAAGGTGGTCTGGTGTACTGCCAAGCTTTCCGAGCCAATCTTCAACATAATGAATATCTGTAACCAACGGATCCAGTCCGTCTCCCCGGATGTCCCCGAGCGGAGACCAACTTCCCAGTGACAGGTGCTTTAGCCAGAAACTGACCGCAAGACATCCAATTCTATCAGTCATGGGGATAGCGCCCGCGTGTTTCCATACGATGATGTTCGGTGTCCACTTCGGGAGACCCAAGGCAATTCTGATGGCACTGGTTTGAATGACCTCCAGCTTTTGAAAAAGTGAGTTGCATGCCGATTTGAGTATCGCTGCCCCGTACTCGATACTGCTTCGAATCGAAGAGAAGGCCAGAGTGAGCAGATGGTGGGACCTTGCCCCATACCGTTTGTGGGCCAATGCCTTGAGGATGTTAAGCTTGCTGAACGCCTTCTTCCTAAGGTACTCTATGTGTCTCCGAAAGCCACCACGGCGAGCAAAGTAGAAGCCCAAGAATTTAAGCTCTGAGCACCACTCTATTAATCCACCATTAATGCTGAATTCATAATCGCACTCTAAGAGACGTCTCGACAGGTTGATTGCATGGCACTTGTCCGGTCTGATTGATAGCTTCCAATAAGAGCACCATTGGGAAATAAGCCGGAGCGCTTCATGTAACTTATCTCTGCAGCTGTCCAGGGAGCTATCCTCACAGTAGATAAATATGTCATCCGCGTAGATTAAAAATTTTACACCGAGGAACTCTAAGACCTCAAAGAAATCAGACATATAAATGGTAAAAAGAGTCGGGCTAAGGACCGCCCCTTGCTGGACGCCTTTCCCAATACCTCTTGAAGTCGACGTAACGTTCCTCCATCGGACCTTTATGGACCTGTCTGAGAGGAAATTGTGGAGCCAACGAAGAGTTCTCCCAGTAATGCCGATTTGAGAACATTTGTAAATTAAACCGACAATGTACACTGAGTCGTAGGCGGCCTGGATATCAAGGGAGATGCTAAGGATGTACTTCTTCTCTCTCCGAGCATTGGTAATGTCATGATGAAGCCTGATTAAGGTAGCATGACTATCCCGAAACGGCTGGAACCCAAAATGCCGGCTGTCAAGAATTTTATTTTTTAACAAGTAATGATTAATCCGGTTGGCGATCATCCTCTCGCAAATCTTGCACGCAACTGCAGTCAATGCAATCGGCCGGTAGGAAGCAACCAGTTTCTTTGATTTGCCTGGCTTAAGGATGGGCAGAATAACAGCAGAGACCCAGTCAGGAGGAATGTCGCCCGTAAGCCATATATCATTATACATGCCAAGCAGGCTGTTCAAGGACCGGTCACCCAAGCCCTTGAACAGAGCAGCGCTGATCTTATCCTCTCCCGGGGAGGTGGTTTTGGTACGACGGATGGCGTCTTTGAGCTCAGCAAGAGAGAACGGGTTATTAAGGTTGGACTCGCTGTCAGAGCCATAAGTTAAAGGTATTGGTTCATGGACACAATCCTCGCCAAAATGGTCGGCAAAAAGTTCTGCTTGAGACGCCGCATCAGAGCTGGACATACCATCAACTTGAAGGGTAAGGTGAGAATCAATCAGGGAGCTGGACCTACTTGAAATTTTTCGGAAGACTTTGTGCAATAATCTGGGGTCTTTTGCGTCTCTACAGACAGCATCCCAAAAGTGATGTTTAGACTCCTTGATCACTTGACGGAGCTTAGCAGAGGTCCTTTTGAATTTAACCCAATACTCACTGGAGGCCAGGGTACGAGCTTTCCTCAGAAAAAATAACTTTTGCTTTCGTAGATTACTGCAACGAGAGTTCCACCAGGCCGAGAGGGTCTTCTGTGACTTGTTATGAGTGGTGCTATGCTTCTCCATCGCACTCTGAACCATCTGCCGAAATGAGTCATAGTTAACATTAGAGACTGAGGGAAGCTTGTTATCGATCTCTCGACAGATATTTGGCCATTTATAAAGAACGGGCTTATTATGGGGGCCTGTACTAATATCCGCAGATATGATGATTGGGAAGTGGTCACTGTCAAAGAGGTCCTCATCCACCTGTATGGCAGTCTTCGAGAAAATATCCAAAGAGCAAATTGACATATCTATCAAGGAACAAGAACCACTTGGGGAGACATGGGTAGGAGTATCTATATTCATCATACAGTACGAATTGTTTGCCATCCAGTCAATAAACGCTTCACCGTCACGCGAGGACACCAGGGAACCCCACAGGCGATGATGAAGATTAAAGTCTCCAAGTATGAGAGAAGACCCAGAGATGTACTGCGTCACTTTGTCTAAATCCTCTACCACTGAGCCCGAAGAGGAGTAAAGATTGATGATATTAAGAGACATGTTACCAAAAAACACCTGAATGCCCAAGACCTCATTAGAGAAGTTTAGGGAACTAAGGTCAAGAAGATTAGAAGACCAAGTAGCCTTAATCGCAATCATCAGGCCACTCCCCGGGCGACCCATTCTGTCCAAACGATAAATTATTTTCCCAGGAATATCAACAGACTTTTCAGGGGTAAGGAAGGTCTCCTGAAGGACCAGGATATCAGCAGTAGAGAAGGGGGGGAAATAAAACCAGGGGAGCTTGTTTAACAGGCTGCGGCAATTCCATTGTAAAATAGTTATCCCCATCAAAAACAGCAAACCAGAAACAAAGACAAAACAGGCGCAACAAGTGAGACAAAAATACCAAGAACCAGATAACAAAAACAAACTGCCCCTAGCAGAGAACAAACCAAAAGCAAATCAAACAATAAAAACATTTTTTTTTTTTTAGGTCATGTGTCCTTGAGTCTTCGCATGCTTGTTAGGCCTATTACGCCTTTCCGGCAACTTGTCGCTCATTTTTGCAAAACAGTTCATAATGGTACTGCTTAGAGAAGCTATTGCTTCCACAATTTTCTCCGAGTGACTGGAGATATGGTCGATTATAATTTTTAACATCTTGTTTGTACGAGCTTCAAATGCTTTTTGTAACTGATCCAGATCAGTTGTCTGTTTACTAGTAATAGTCGCGTAGGATTTTTGTTCAGGTTTATACGTAAACTTCCGACGTGCTTCGATAAAAGTTAATAAGTTTCTAGACTTAAATTCTAACAGTTCAGCCTCTTTAAGTCGAGCCGAACATTGATTATAGTCTGATCTGTGTTCAGACCCGCAATTAGCACATTTAACTTGGTTTGTACAGGGACCAGAGTGTTGGAGACTGCAATTCACACTAACTGATCAGAACTACATTTTAGTTGGGAGTGGTTGTATTTAAAGCATTTCTTACACTGCCTGGGCTTGTCAATAAATTGTCGCACTCTCTGTATTGAGAACCAAATCCTAACTTCAGGGGGGATAGAGGTGCCAAGAACCGTGACTAACACGGGAGAAACGTCATTTGTGCTCTCACGCTTTATAAATCTTCGCAGTTCCAAAATTTGAAGATTATTTTCCGTAGACAGCTCTTGCCCAATGTCAGCCAGAGAAATATTTACCGGCATGTTAAATAGCAAAAATCTATTACAAATATTCTCCCAACTCACTCTAGTCGAGACTTTAACTCCGAGAAATGTGGCTATTTTAGCTATATCAACTGCACACTCTGGGTTTTTCGTGCTTACTATAAATGCACCCGTGCGAGTAAATTTCACATTTTCAATCTTTTTGAAATGAACAGTTTTTGCTTGTAATTCTATTTGAACAGCGCGTGGGTCCCTTTTAGGAACGTTCTTAGACTCATCACTTTTTATGAAGATATTAAAATTCCTTGCACCATTTTCTGCCGCCATCATTATTAATGTTTCAGCCGAAGCTGAATTGCGAGACACGTTTGGGTTGATATCAGTAAATAGCACATTATTTTCATAAGTTTCCACCATTTCAATATTTAGTGACTCTACTTCCGGAGTACTATCTTCTACTATATTTATAATTGAGTTCGCCATACCGGCGAGATACACTTTTTACAGACACAAAATACCATGCAACTATGGCTCGGCAAAATAACACAACACCAGGAAAACAGGGGAAACAAGAAGAAAAAACCCCTTATCAAGAAACAATTCAGCAGACTTACCCCGTTGGAGACAAGAAATTACTACAAGACAAGAAAACGCAAACTTTAAAACCCGGGAAAACACCAACACACCTAGCTACTATTCAGTACACGCCCCCCACGTTTTTCCGCAGAGACCGTCCAAGAGCCGATACAACACGCCAGCAACCAACACACATTAATGGGTTTCTTTTCACAAAAGATAAGAACCGTGAAGATATATTTTATTGGATTTGCGAACGAAAAATTTTTAAAGAATCCAGATGCACTGCAAGAGCAGTTACAACCTTTTTAAACGGCGAACATATAATTAAAAAGTTTGATACCCATTCTCATAACCATGCTGCAGAGGCAAGTAAGCCTTTTATTCTCGAAGCGAAAAATAAAATGAAAGCACTTTCAAAGCAGTCTAATGATCGACCAATTCAAATTATAAATGCAGTAAAATCATCCGTAGCTCAGGATATACAGCCATGCTTTCCCAATGACGATGTACTTAGACGTCAAATTAACAGAGCGAAACATACTGATACACCAGTCGAACCAAAGCAATTAGGGAATTTTACTTTACCCGTTCAGTATGCAGCCTTTTTTTTTAAAGATATTAAGGAAGGCGACGAAAGAATTTTCCTTTTCACCACTGGGGAAAATTTAAAGAAATTGCATTCCTCAAAGTTCTGGATCATGGATGGGACATTTAAAACTGTTCCAACCATTTTTAGACAAATGTATACCATCCATGCTAATATTGGTAGTGCATCAAATGTTCGTTTGGTGCCATTAGTATACGCACTTATGAGTTCTAAAGCTGAAGAACTCTACAAAAGTCTCTTTCAAAATGTGGTAGATTGGGCAGAAGATTTCGGGTATCAATTGAAACCAGAATTTATTCTCACAGATTTCGAAAAAGGAACAATAAATGCCGTTAATACAATTATTCCAAATGCACAAAGTAAAGGATGCCACTTTCATTTATCTCAAGCTGTGTATAGGCAAATTCAGAAAAATGGACTATCAACAACAGCACCAAAAGTGGTTTCCTTGTCAGAACAGATACTGAAAGATAAACTGTCTAACTTAGGTGATCAGTTATTTGCAGCTTAATCAGAAAAATCTTTTTTCTTTCTTTCTTTTTTTATTTTTTCTTTGTTCAGTTTAAATAAAGTCTGAAAATATTAATCATCAATATGTTGACTATTTTGAAATTATCAGATGTATATCAAAATATCATATTTTCAAAAATATCATATTTACGAAACCTTACCAATTTACCGAAAACCCCAATCATTCAATTTAATTTAAATTATTTTTGAGCTTCTAATGTAAATATTTTTAATCCCTATGCAACTATTCTCACACCGCTAAACTAAAATACAAATGATGAGGCATAGTTTTAGTTGAGCCATACAGATAATAAAATTCAAAATTTCAAAAAAGGATGTGAGGTATATCACTTGACAAGTGCTGTTTTTGCTTTAAGGAGACATACTACTCTTAAATCTTAAAATATATATATATATATTTTTTAGGAACATATATGTGAAGGTGTGAACCACATTTTATGTGCATTTTAAAACAAATTGCATGAACAATTCCTATAATTACATTAGTTATGACTAGAGAAATATTACGTGATCCCTATATAAGCAATGCTTAAAAGAATACTTTAGTGTCATTTCCCCCAAAATATTAAAAAGGTTTTTAATTGCGCACATGATTCCTCTTGAACCATTTAACATTTTTACATTCTATCTTCACATATTTATCAATTATATCTATATCTTAAGACAACCTAAACATGTTTATATTTCAGCAAAATTAATATATTTAAAATAAAGTTTAAAATATTGCATTTTTTTGTGCGGAAGAAACAATAAACATATTTAAGCTCAGTTTTAAGTTAAAGATATAATTAATCTATAACATCTGAAAAATATCACGTAGTTCCAGGGATATCTTGTGCACAATTCTGAAAAACCTCATTTTGAAATAAATCACTTTAAATTATACTTTATTAAAATTTAAAACATCCAATGCTCTGGTATATTTTAATTGGATTAGTTTTGAGTCAATAATAAGTAAAACTATAACTTCATAAACATATTCTTTAAAAAATTTTAAGTCATTCCATATAATATTGAATAATTCCATGAAATATTGTTGACCAGAGATTTTCCAATAATACAATAGAAGCCCCACTCTCTTCTTTGAACATTATGTTCTTAGATAGGTTTTCCAGATTGACACATCAATAAAAATGTCCCAATATATGGATTTAATATAAAATTTGCTACAAGTTTAATAAATATGGTCAAATATATTATATAAATATATGATTTGAAAACTTAAGGTTTTATGCAAAAAAAAAAAAAAAAAAAAAAAAAAAAATACATAGGTTGAACTAAAGATTCGAAGCATGCCTTTGTCAATGACATTTGCTTGAATAGTACTTATCAACATAAAATCATGCCAGAGATGGCAATAGAGGAGATTATTGTCATAAAAACTGTCCCTTCAATGTAGAAATGTAGCAAAAGGCTTGAGAAATCATGTCCTAAGAAAAATTCAGCTAAATGTGTTCTGCGAGACGTTGATAGTTGATCAACGTAACATGATTAAGTTATGAGAGGTCTTTCAAATGATGTGTCATATGCGGGGTGTTGGAAAAATTTAGAAAATTGCCCCCGGCGGGGCAGAGTGGGGGATGGGAAGTTTATATTATGACATAGCGGTCACAGTGCTTTCCAATGATATATCACACGAGGGGTGTCGGCGAAAAATTACAAAAAGGCCCTCCACCGGGGGGGGGGGAGGCAACTATCGCGCCCACCGTTATACCCCCCCCCACTTTGAAGTTTTCATATATTATAAATAATATTTATCGGAGAACTACATATAAGAATTCCGATCTAAAATGATGAAAACGCTATGATTTCAAAAAAGTTGAAAAAGGGCCCCATTTGGGATTGCAAATTGGCTGGAGGAACGTGGGAGGTGTATAATATGGAATAGGGGGTCACAAGGCTTTCCATTGATGTATCACATGAGGGGTGTCCACAAAGTTAGAAAAGAGTCCCCGGGGAGGCAACTATCTCGCCCACTGTTATACACCCTTCCCCTCTTTGAAGTTTTTATATATTATAAATAACATTTATCGGAGGGCAACGTAAAAGAATTCTGATCTAAAATGATGAAAACGCTACGATTTCAAAAAAGTTCAAAAAGCGCTCCCCCCTTGGGGTGGCAAAGCAGTGTGGGGGGGGTGGAACTTGGGAGGTGTATAATATGAAATAGTGGCTATAGTGATTTTTAATGATATATAACATGAGGGGTGTCTGCAAATGTTGGAAAAGCACCACCGGTGCACCAAATCTCGCGCCCCTCTGCAATAACCCCCCACTCCTTGAAATTTTATATTTTATAAATAATATTTATAGGATGGCTCCGTAAAAAAATCTAATCTAAAATGATGAAAACGCTACGATTTCAAAAAGTTCGAAAAGTGTCCCCTGGGGAGCTAAATTGAGGGGAGGGGAGAAGTAATAATTATAACATGAAAAAGTGGTCTTTCCGGTGATATATCACATAACTGGTCCGAAAAAAGTTTGAAAATTGCCCCCTGTGGGTCCACTCTTTCGCCACCTGAATACACTCTTAATTCATGCATCCCCTCTTTTAAATTCTTATATTTAAAAAATAAAATTTTTCGGAGTTATTCGTCAAAAAACCCCATTTCAAACAATATTTATTGTTGAAAATGTTACTTTTTTAAAAATTTGTTTGTTATACCTAATTATAACCTGACCGTAATAGTAACCTAATTATAACCTACCATAACCTAACTATAACCTAACTGTAACCTATCCGTAATGTAACCGTAAAATAATCATAACTTAATTGTAACGTAATTGTAACCGAAACGTAACCTAATTGTTACCTAAACGCAATCTGTGACCTAACTTAACCTAAGTGTCGGTAAATGTCCTGTCGGCTAAATATCATGTCGGCTAATCGTCTTGTCGGCTATTTGCCCTGTCGGCTAAACATACTCTCGGTTAATTGTCCTGTCGGCTAATTGTCTCTGTCGGCTAACTGTCGCTCTCGGCTAATTGTCTTGTCAACTAAATGTACGTGTCAGCTAAATGTACTTGTCGGCTATTTGGTTGTCTGCTAAATGACATAGACGCGAATAAGCCGGTATATCAAATTTGAAGCAAATCGAATAATTCTGCATGAAAAACCCATTTATCTAAATTAATGGGGGATATTAACCTCCGTCCCCCCTTCATACTTAACCAATAAGCCTCCAAATCTAATCAAGGCAGCTCCTTAACATATTAAACCGGTATACCAAATTTGGAGCAAATCGAAAAATTCTGCATGAAAAACCCATTTATCTAAATTAAGGTGGGATAGCCCTCTTTCCCCCCTTTATTCTTAACTAATGAACCTCCAAATCTAATCACGGAAGCTCCTTAACATAATAAACAGGTATACCATATTTGGAGGAAATCGAATAATTCTGCATGAAAAACCCATTTATATAAATAAAGGGGGTAGCCCCGCCTTTATACATAATAATGATCTTCCACCAAATCTAATCAATGCAGCTCCTTAACATGATAAACTGATATAGCAAATTTGGAGCAAATCGAATAACTCTGCATCAAAAACCCATTTATCTGAATTAAGGGGGGGGGCTAGCTCCCTATCCCCCTTTATTCTTAACTAATGAACCTCCAAATCTAATCAAGGCAGCTCCTTAACATAGTAAACCGGTATACCAAATTTGGAGCAAATTGAATGATTCTGCATGAAAAACCCATTTATCAAAATTAAAGAGGGGTAGCCCCCTTTCCCCCCTTTATTCTTAACTAATGACCCACCAGATCTAATCAATGCAGCTTCTTAACATGATAAACCGACATAGCAAATATGGAGCAAATCGAATAAATCTGCATGAAAAACCCATTTATCTAAATTAAGGGGTGGGGGGACTAGCTCCCCTATCCCCCTTTATTCTTAAATAATGAACCTCCAAACCTAATCAAGGCTGCTCCTTAACATAGTAAACCGTTATACCAAATTTGGAGCAAATCGAATAATTCTGCATGAAAAACCCATTTATCTAAATTAATAGGGGGTAGCCCCCCTTTCCCCCCTTTATTCTTAACTAATGAACCTCCAAATCTAATCAGGGAAGCTACTTAACATAATAAACCGGTATACCGAATTTGGAGCAAATCGAATAATTTTGAATGAAAAAAACATTTATCTAAATTAAGGGGGGTAGCCCTCTTCCCCCCCCCCCCCCCCCCTTTATACTTAACTAATGAACTTCCAAATCTAATCAGGGAAGCTCCTTAACATAATAAACCGGTATATCAGATTTAGAGCAAATCGAATAATTCTGCATGAAAAACCCATTTATCTAAATTAAGGGGATGGTCTAGCCCCCTTTTCCCCCTTTATCTTTAACCAATGAACCCCCAAAATTAGTCAGAGAAGCACCTTTCCAGAATGAACCTAGAAAAAAAATTGAAGCAAATCGGATGATTCTATCAAGAGTTACCTCGTTACGTGAATACGTACGTACATACTTACATACATACAGAAAGGCGGGCACATCAGCTCTCTGACTTTGATTGCCTGTGAGCTAAAAAGTTGAATTATGATGGTGACGAGTTATTGAGGTTGACATTGTTGGTATCACCGACCCATATCAATGTGTCTTCTAAATTCTTTCGCAAAATGTATGTTTCGGATAAATATCATGTCGGCTATTTGACCTGTTTGCTAGTTGTCCTGTCGGCTAATTGTCATGTCTGCTAATTGTCCTGTCGGCTATTTGACCTGTCTGCTAATTGTCCTGTCGGTAATTGTCAGGTCGGCTATTTGATATGTCGCTAAATGTCCTGTCGGCTACTTGACCTGTCGGCTAATTGTCATGTCGACTAAATGTCTTGTCGGCTAAGTATCATGTTGGCTAATTATCCTGTCGGCTAAATGTCTTGTCGGCTAAATGTCCTGTCGGGTAAATGTACGTTTCGGCTAAATGCACTTGGCGGCTAAACGTCCTGTCGGCTAATTGGTGCCTGCTAAATTTCTTGTCGGCTATTTGGTTTTCGGCTAAATGACATAGACCCCCCCAACCTAACTATAACTTATCCATAATCTAACCGTAACCTATCTGTAACGGAAATGGAACATAACCGTAACCTAATTGTAACGTAACCGTAACCTACTTATAACCTAACCATAACCTAACTGTAACATAACTGTTACCTAACAGTAATCTATCTGTAAAAAAAGTAACATGACGGTACGCTAACTGTAACCTAATTATTAACTAACCGTATCCTAACTGTGATGTAACTATAACCTAACTGTAACCTAATTATTAACTAACCGTATCCTAACTGTGATGTAACTATAACCTAACTGTAACCTAAATGTAACCTAACCGTAACCTAACTGTAGCATGGCGGTAACCTAACCGTAACCTAACTTTTGTCTGGCGGTAACCTAACCGTAACCTAATTGTAATCTGTAACCTACTCATAACCTAACCATAACCTAACTGTAACATAACTGTAACCTAACAGTAATCTATCTGTAAAATAAACGTAACATGACGGTACGCTAACCGTAACCTAATTATAACCCAACCGTATCCTAACTGTGATGTAACTATAACCTAACTGTAACCTAAATGTAACCTAACCGTAACCTAACTGTAGCTTGGCGGTAACCTAACCGTAACCTATTTGTAATCTATCCGTAATCCTATTTGTAACCAAACTGTAACGTGACTGTATCCTATCCGTAACCTAATCGTAGCAGAAACGTAATCTAACTGTAACCTATCCGTAACTTAACCGTAATCTAACTGTAACCTAACCGTAACGTAACTGTAACCTACGTTTAAAGTAACCGTAAACTAATTATAATCTATTCGTAATCTAAAAGTATCCTAACCATTACCTAACTAGGCTAATCGTCCTCTCAACTAAATATCCTGTCGTCTAATTTTTCTTGTCGGCTAATCGTCATGTCGGCTAATTGTCCTGTCGGCTAAATGTCTTGTCGGCTAAATGTCCTGTCGGCTAAATGTCTTGTCGGCTAAATGTCCTGTCGGCTAATTGTCTTGTCGGCTAAATGTCCTGTCGGCTAAATGTCCTGTCGGCTAAATGTCTTGTCGGCTAATTGTCTTGTCGGCTAAATGTCCTGTCGGCTAATTGTCTTGTCGGCTAATTGTCTTGTCGACTTATTGTCCTGTCGGCTAATTGTCCTGTCGGCTAATTGTCACGTTCGGCCAATGGCCTGTCGTCCAATTGTCTGTCTGCTAAATGTCCGTTTCGGCTACTTGTCCTGTATGCTATACGTACATTTCGGCTACTTGTCCTGTCGGCTAAATGTACTTGTCGGCTACATGTCCTGTCTGCTAAATGTACGTGTCGACTAAATGTACTTGTCGGCTAAACGTCCTGTCGTCTAAGTGCTGTCTGCTAAATGTCTTGTCGGCTGTTTGGTTTTCGGCTAATCGTCTGCGACCGGAATAAAATATACATCAATGATGTTAATCAATGTTATTTTTTATTTATTTTTTTATAAATTAACTTTTTAAAATTTTACTTTTTTATGGCTATTTGGATATTAAGTAAATATTGGAATGTTAATAAACGGGTAAAATGTATAAGAAATATTTTAATCTAAAATGGCAAATATATTTAAGCAATTGCCTTTGTAAATCTTTATAAGTATGTAATATAAGTACTCGCCTCTGGGTGTAGAAAGCATAATAATAAAACAAAGAAGAGATAATTCCTTCAATTATGCCAATTATTTAATTTCATTACTTATTTAGAGAATATTGAAATAACTAGATAGTGCCCGTCAAGATTTGACGGTAAATAACTTGAATGTTTCATTAGAAAAATTCTTGAATTTTCAATTAGTTGCTTTTAAATTAATTATTGAATGACAAATTACGTGATGAATTTCTATATTGATAAGTGACTCCTATTTCTTTAAGGCGGTAGTTGGTTCTCTCAGTTCTATTCAGTGAAGTGAAAGAATTTTGAGTTTATAATTTACAACCAGTTATGCTTGCTTTTTATCAGAAATTTACCTTAAAATACCGGGTAGAGAATTTATTTTTACTTACTACGGCCTCTTTTTTTTTCTTAATAACAATATTTATTTTCATTTATTTATTTATTAAAACTACACGACCATTTAAAGTTGCCATGAATTTTATTTTTATCTGTCTCATTCTCTAAAAACCTAAATCTGAAACTTGATGCAGCTAACGATTTATAATATATATATATATATATATATTACTTAAATTTTATTTTACATTTTTTAAATATTAAACCTGAATATCAAGGTAATTTCTTTTATAGCTCTTATACGAATATTTTTCTTTCTTTCCGTTTTATTTTTTACGCATATGAATGACAAACTTTTCTTTTTGACACACACCCATATATATTCTTGATAATGGTCAGAAAATATAACGAAAATTGTAGATCAGTTCATTTTATTTAATTGATAATTACATGCAAAATATTTTAAATATAAAATCATTATTTTTTTTCAAAATATTATTGAGAGTTAAATTTTAATTAATTATAAAGCATTCAAATAATAATAAAATAAAAATCCTATAATTTCTCTTCTTAATAAAATATGTCATTATTGAAATGAATTATCGACAAAAATAGTACACATTTTGCCAGGCTTGGATTCGAACCTGCGTCCTCTGCAAAAATTCAGACCCTTAAACTGCTGCCTTAACAGACTACTCTATGAAGAACTTGTTTTTCTTCCTTCTAAATTGAAGAGATTCGAAACACAGTTGACGCATACGCAATTGCCTCGAATTTGAGTTTTGATCTTACAAAAATAGTTTTGAATTTTAATATTTGTTACCTTATTTTTTTTAAAGAAGAAACTACAACTTAACATGCTAGTTTCCCAATCTTCCTGTGTAACTATTGGCAATTTACCAGCCATAACTTTTAGTTTCTTATGTTCTGTTTCTTACCTGTTCACTGTGTTTATCTTCAGCATGTAATATGACCAAAACAATGTGACACCCCTGAAATGAGTCTTATCTAGCCCTTAATATCGACACAATAAATTTTTGAATAGTTAATAATACTGAAAGAGTCAAATATTAACTTTGTGAAAGAAAGAAAAGCTTGTTTACAGTAAGATCGAATAGCAGACGAACTTGAAACAACTTCTACCTATGATATGATATTTCAACTGAGCGAGAATCTTTGCGCATGTGCAGCGCGTCACTCCAAAGGCAGACTTCAACTTATATAATGCACATGCGCAACTGTAGAATTTTAATTTAAAATTACAGCTAATTAATAAAATATTTGAACAAACGAATGTATGATAACAAATCTGTGGCCAAATATCTTTCATTTAAGAAAAGATTGGTCTAATTTGATGCAGTAGTTTCTTCTTACGGACTGTCGAAAGAATACGCTTAGCGTTTTAAATATATAGATTTTGCTTGTATAGATGAATTCATCCCTTACTCAAATATACTAAAAAATATGTTGACACCAATCGTAAATATTAAATAATGTATAAAATGAAAATTTCCAGGTATTGATTTCTTATACATTTAAATAAACATAAATTATTTTAATATAGATCCTATAGTTCGTTTGTTAGCCCGGCCAATCACTTTTCATCTCATCATAGGGAATGAATCCGAATTTTTGAACTGGCACCCAATATTCAGTCTTTGAACGTCAAAAACTGTAACTAATCAATTATTAGTAATAATAATGTTCAATAGTTCGCTAAACTGCAAGTGTTGCTAAGATGGTGTCAATAAAAAAAAAATAAGAGTCCAGAGAGTTATTCGGTATCATCCGATGAACCTTTTTTGTATTCAAATCTTGCAATGAGGATTCAAGATATTCAGGAAATCAGGATCTTGTGATTTGTTCATAATCTTCCTGCATCACACTGATCTCATAAACAAGAGTAAATATTATTAATTGATGCTTAAATATCACTGGTACATTGATAAGCTCCATCTCCTGTAGTTATATGGTATTTCCATATTAAACTATCCATGATAGTCTATACTTCCATGATAGCGGTAACACTATATGAGCCGTTCATTGCACAAATCGATTAACTCCATCAAATGAAAATGTTCAGTATAAACAGTTAAAGTTATTGTAACCATAAAAATATTGTATCTATATAATATTTTTTATTGAAGTCATTAATTTTCTTTTAATCAAGGGTAACTTTTCATCACTGTATAAATATATAGAAAATTTTCAATGTTCCTTTGTTTAAAAGAAACGCCACTTAAAATGGAGTTAGTCGGATTGTCTTCCGAACGCCTCATATAATCCTTGAAGGAAAGAAATAATTCCAAGAAGCGGGTTATCTTTCATGGCATTTCACTATTTCCATGAGACTTGTTCAGGATATAACAGGGTTAGAATTATTACAATTGAAACGTAGAGCAGCATTAATTTGGCGAATTAAAGTTAAACCGAAACAGATCAATGTCATTATCTAAAAAAATATTTTTTTTGAATCGAGAAAGAGTTAATCTCAATCAGTTACAAAAATCTGGAAAGCAAACCAAAACCCGAAGGCTCCAGCTGCCCTCACACGCTTCAAATATTTTACAAACTCTGACAGACACCAAAAACATTCATACCAGACCCCCCTTTACACCCAACATTTTTCGTTTTTATAGTAGTCAGTCGACATCCCGAACTACGGTTGGATGGTTGAATAAAATGTCCGAAAGTGTATTCACATTTCGTAAGGGGCTGTATATATATGACGTTATCACTTTAGAAGGGAGGGGGGCTCTGGTAGATGATATCGCAAGGTATCTCTAAGGGGAGGGGAATATGTCTTTTGATATCGTTATCATTTTCGATTCAACGATTCTTCTTCTTTTTTTTTATTTGTATTTTATTCTTTGCATCAAAATTGTCTGTTACCTACTTAATGAAAAAGTAAAGTTTTGATTAAAATCCTTAAACTATTATAAAATTATTTAATTCCAAAATGTCGAATACCGCAAAATTTGGCATTCCTTTTCTTTTGTCATATGTGTATGAATATATAATCCGCTATTCGAGAAACTAGGTCGGAAGCATGTTTGAAATGACTTATTTTGTATACTAGTAAAGAAAATAGAAAGAATGTTGTTCACCTGTTTTCCTGTTAAGAAGTTCTGCCTCCATATGGAGGCAAGTGCAATACGATATTATTATTGTTGAATGCATTATGTAACAAAAAGCTATTATTAAATACTTTTATTTGATATAAAATTATATTTTATTAACTTACTTATTTGAATCAACAAAGTACACAAATAGTAAATGTAGAACCATATCTGTTTCTATATGTTACCGCAAACAAAGAAAAAAATTGTAAAAATAAAAATAATGTTTAGGCACTGATAACGATATCATTAGGGAGGGGGAGGGTTCAAGGAATATGATGCACGTTATCGCTCAAATTTAAATGCCCCCATTCAGTCCAAACAAAACAAGGATGTGGAACAGGGACCAAATTCTTTGGCATCTCCCCTGCATTTTTTTCTCTAAATGAAAATTATCTGCTTATATTTAAGCATTCTAAAGTAGCATTTAATTGTATTATGAACAAAAAACTCTGTTACTAGAAGTTTTCTCCTTTTTTTGCGAAAGCACATAATTGTATTTGGGCCGAACGTACCGGATTTTAGGGTTACATTTTTTGCGCCACCTACAGCTATCACACTTTATCTCTATTCTTTCTCTTTACTCTATGACAGAGTTGGGCAAATTTGTAATCCCAATTATCCGCGATGAAATTACAAGTTAATTGCAAGTAATTGATTATAGTTACACACATTCAAAAGCAGAAATTTCGTCAAATAATAGAATGGGGGTGATTCCGGCGTCAGTGCTGCAAGAATTTTTTAGGGCATGTAATTTTAACTATAATTAATTACATTCAATTAATATGTAATTACATTGGAGATAATTGCAATTACAAATTTTTCCAACTCTGCTATATGGTAACGGGTCGTGAACACTCGCGATCCACACGCTATTACGTAATTTAATGAGCAGTATTACGCCGTGTGGCAACAGTGGCTGTGAACAAACTATTTTTAGAACTGGATCCAAACGACGCTTACAACTTCTAAGAAAAGAAGTTTTAGCAAGAAAATAAAATGGCCTAAGGCGGGAGGTATAAAAATCGAAGAGTAAGTAAAATATTCTTTTTGATAAAAATGGATTAAATTTAATATGAAAAGAAATCTGATTAATCGGATAAATTAGGAAAATCCAAAAGAGTATGTTGATATAGAATAAAATAATTCTTATTAATGATTTTAAATGAAAATTATTTAATTTTAGGGTAATTTTATTACTTCCTTGAAAATTTGAATAAGATTAAAAATACCGCATTTTATTATTGAATTTTAACATTAATACTTAAAGTAATTTATCATAATTAATTATATAGATCATTATTAGACTTAAAATTTTCATTATTAAAAGAAATGTAAGGGAATTTTAACTGAAATAGTAAAAATATTACGTTTCGTAACGTAACTTATGGAAAATTTTACATGCGTTATATAATGCGTTACATAATGCGTTACATGCGTTACATAAGTTATATATTTACCAAAATACGGTTTTCAACTTCAAACAGTGGACATCAGATGCCGATGAGGTGTATTTTATTTTTTTCAAAATGTCTCCTTACATTTTAAATATTTTTACATCAATGATAATATTTCATAAATTGGAAAATTCAAAACTTTTTATTAAAAAAAAAAAAAAAAAAAAAAAAAAAAAAAAAAAAAAAACTTGAAAGAGACATATTTAAAGAGACATATTTAAAAACACATGTTGTCGAAATCTGACGTCTGTCTTTTGATGGTTAAAACCATATTTTGAAAAAATATCAAGTAATGAGCATCACTATTTAGGTTTTCCCGTAGGTTATCAAAGGATTTCGATATCAAGGAATTTCAATGAAGCAGCTCCTGCTAGCTTGCCCATTTAGCTGGAGCTATGCCATTTTTTTCTCGCAAATTATTGTCTAACTTTTATTTGAAAATAAATAAAATATGATACATTTAAAAATGATACTTTAAATAAAATAATGATACATTTAAAGATGATACAATAAAATATGATACATTTAAATCGTTAAATGAGGATTTTTCCTATTGTTACACATTAGAATACACATTAAGATAGCTTATTATCAACTCTAAATCGATAACTGATATCTTGGAACAGCATCTGAAAGCATATTAAGAAAAATTACAAAATTTAATGAATCGTATTTTATTATTATTATTATATTTTTTACTATAACGAGATGAAAAATCATATTTAATTTTTCTATATTTTACCTATTATTTGTAAGTTTTATACTCGAATAAAATATATTGTTTATCGACTAGTACTTTTTTTAAAGGTTTCTTTTTAAAATATTTGTATAAAAATATTTAAAAATTCGAAGAAAAAAAAAGCGGCGTACGAATAAAATGATCAAATGTATTTTGCAGACACAATTTGTAATATAATTCTATTATTTTTTCCTAAATAATTTTGTCAGTTATTCAACTTTGGAAAAAATCTTTAAATAGAGATATTTATCTCGTTTTTAAAAAGTTTGTAGTTTTAGATGCTTCAATATATTGTTTTATTGAAAGATAAAATAATGTTAGTTTTTTTTTTTTAAATATTTTTTTGGTAATTATAAGAATAAAAAGGTAAAAGAAAAATATCTTAGTTGCTAATACATTTTTCGAGTTAGCAAAAGGATTTCACATAGAAAGAGTTTTCTACATTAGATTAACCGCCATTCAGTAGGATTAAAAAATATACATATACTTTTTAGGGGATATATTTCCTTAATAAGTGTAAACTACATCTATTGTAAACATATATTTCTCTCTTGATTTTCTCAATACACATTTCTGAAAAGTAATTTTAGATATTACATTATTATACTACTTATTACACACATATTATAGACACTGTTAGAAAACACGTAACATTAAATTAATATACCTACAACATGCAGGAAATGGTAAATGTATGCTATTTGTCTTCAAGAGGTTAATTACCATTTTTAGAAAGTTATACAGAACACTTATTTTCAGCATTTTGCTTTTTTAAAAGGTTTCTCGATTTCTGAGTTCATATGTAGACATAATAGTTTGAAACTGTTAATAAAATTAATGAATAGGTTTAACCGAAAGTGACATAAGTTTAAATTTGTTAAAATTTTCTCTCTACCTTTAAAGATAAATACACCTATAGCAGGCCGCGTATGAGCATTTTCTTGATAACGACTGAAATAAATCTGATTGACTAACACCCTTAAATGTTAAGTTTCCATATTCTGCTGGTACAATTCTTCATTTTCTGGAGTCTCTTGAAAAAAAAGATTTTTTGGTAAATTCTTAGAGATTTCATTAAGGAAGAAGTTTCTATTTAAAATATTGTTTCTTTGAATATTACGTTTTATTTTAGATTCAACTACTATTATATAGTCTACTACATTATAAATAATTTGTTGTATAAGCCGAAAAATGAAATGATTCACGTATCAGAAATTTACTAGGCCCGCTACTGAAGAATTTTTTTTTTTAATTTTTTCCGAAGAATATATTTTGAAACTTTGAATGTTTATTCTGATACATGAAGGTTAGGACTGGGTTCAATATATATATATATATATGTATGTATTTTGGAATTCACTAAAACTTTAATAACAATTCGATATCTGTTCTTAAGTGGTCCACTACAGGTATTAGATTAATTTTAACACAATTATTCTAATTGGTAAATAAATCATATTAGATGTAAATTTCCAACTGGGCGAAAAATGTCCGGACCAGAATTCGAACCAGGGATCTCCTGGCTGAAGCCACCAGTGCTCTACCATCTGAGCTATCCCGGACGAATCTGGTAGAATTTTTTCACCCAGCTAACTATAATGATTACAGCATCTGGTCTGAAACCTGGTTCAGCTCAACAGAAGAAGTCTCAGGTAGTAGAACTCCAAAAATCGCTGGATACGCAATTACGCTAGATTAATTTTAACACAATTATTCTAATTGGTAAATAAATAATATTAGATGTAAATTTCAACTGGGCGAAAATTGTCTGGACCAGGATTCGAACCAGGGATCTTCTGGCTGAAGCCGCCAGTGCTCTACCATCTGAGCTAGACCGGACGAATCTGGTGGAAATTTTTCACTCAGCTAACCATAATGATTATAGCACCTTGTCTGAAACCTGGTTCAGCTCAATAGGAGAAATCTCAGGTAGTAGAACTCCAGAAATCGCTGGATACGTAATTACGCTAGATCAATTTTAACACAATTATTCTAATTGGTAAATAAATGATATTAGATGTAAATTTCCTACTGGGCGAAAAATGTCCGGACCAGGATTCGAACCAGGGATCTCCTGGCTGAAGCCTCCAATGCTCTACCATCTGAGCTATCCCGGACGAATCTGGTGGAGCTTTTTCATCCAGCTTCACACCAGCTAGGTTAGCTGGGTGAAAAAGTTCCACGAGATTCGTCCGGGATAGCTCAGATGGTAGAGCACTGGCGGCTTCAGCCAGGAGATTCCTGGTTCGAATCCTGGTCCGGACATTTTTCGCCCAGTTGGAAATTTACATCTAATAGGAACACTACTGGTGTGTTTATCTTATGTATCTATTGATATTCTCAATAGTTTGAAATAGTTTTCATTGATGCGCGTGTAAATGAAAGTATTTATCTTAAAAGAGAAATTCAGCTAAGTTTTCATCCATATATTTTTGCCAAGCAATGAAATTCGAAAATAATATCAGAAAAGTATGAAGGACCATAAAACAAATACCACATTGGTTGTTCTCTGAGCTAATAATGAAACCAATATAATTACAATATATTACTCAGATATTTGACAATAATTAAAATAAATAAAAGTTTCATGAACATACTATAGAAGCGAAAACCTGTGTAGAAATACATTTGTTTTTTTCAAAAAAAAAAAAAAATAAAAAAAAAAATAAGCATTTAGATTTTCCTATATTTTTGAAATGCATAAATTTTCTTTTTCTTATTCCGAAAATTATTTACTATCAATGGAAATTTGATAAAATGTTAAACTGTATATGCATGTATGTACTATAAATATATTTATAATTAAAATAAGTTAATACTATATATTATTAAGGTAATATTAAATATAATAATTTTTTCTATAGAATCTTTTGTTTTCATGAATATTACAGAGACGCACGCGCAAACACGCACATATATCTGTCTATATTTATATATACGGTACATACTGAGTATACATAATTAAAGTTCACCGACTCAGAGCGGTCTAGAGGAAAAACTATTCTTCAGAAAAGTATGAAATTTAATTTGGAATGCGTTAAAATGAAGGTATGCAAAATGCATTTAGCAGAAAAAAAGGAATTTCAAAAATGATCCAACAGAGAATTGCATATTATATATTTTTATTTTAATAATTTAACGAAATACAACATTATTCACTGTAGAATTGGTTTATCAAGACAAATATTTTTCTATTTGTTTGCCATTATTATCAGGTATTATTTGAAATTATAAAATAGCATGTTCGACAGTCATGCGAACCAACTTCTTGGAAATTTTGCGGGCTTGACGAGAAATTTTGTCCTTCAGTTCTGGCAATGCTCCGTTTGCAGTCATTGCATTTATGCGGATGTTTTTGAAAGCTCGAAACCTCCGCAAAACTTCTGTTGCGGAATAACCATTTGATAAAGTTTCACAAGTGAAGAACGATCTTGTAAACTGCACTGCGTTTTCCGTAGAAAAGGCATGAGGTTGACAAGACACGCATTGCGTTTTTTTATTTAACATTTTCATTGTGGCTACAGCACGTGGTTGCTAAAATTTGCATATATGCAGGGGTCGGAGCATGTAGGACAAATTTTATTGTTCTTAACGGTATCTTGTTCAATAATTTTCATGATGTATTCCTATTGCATATCTTATAAAAATGCCTCTTTAAGATTATTGATAAAACATACTGGTAAGAACAATAAAATTCGTCCTATATGCTCCGACCTGTGTATATACTAATTTTTACCAGAAAAACTCCTTCTGGTAGCAACTTTGGAAATTATTATTATTTTTTTTTTGCTAAATTTCTTTCATACCTTTTTCCTAAAAATTGCTCTTTGTACATACTTTTTCATGTCTTTAAAAAATTTTATGTTTATACTTTTACTAAAAAGAATAATTAGACATTTGCGTTCGATTAATGTTAATTATTGTTAAATATTTTTTGCGAAAACTTTTTAAGATCAACGTAAATATTTCATTGCAATATGCATCAAAAAAATGTTTTGTACAAAAGCTATATCCCTGTCTAAAACTATTAAACTAAAAGTTTTAGGAAGAATGTCTATACTAATAATGGAAGTTTCAGAAATATTCTGAACTATTTCAGACATCAAGTTGAATGTTTCTGACTCTGTTTTCTATTTGTATCTATAAAAATAGTTTTACAAAAGTTTTCCCTTTTTTCTAAATAAAAATTCGAATTAGATTTCTCAGATTTTTGTGCGTTTTCTTCAAATATCTAATAGTAGATGAATCATCAAAACATATTTAGACTTTCAGAAGGAAATTTCAATTTATTGTTAGGGGTAATTATATTTGCTGTTTTTTCACTAGTGTATTTTTTTATTTTTATTTATTTATTTATTTAAAAATATATTGTAGAGTTCAGTATAATTAATATAAATTATTTGTAGAAACGAAGACATTTGAAATATTTTTTTAAAAAATAATTCTTTATAGCGTATCTCAAATGAAATGTTTTTCCAATTTAAATATTATAATTTGAAAATTCTTTTATTGCTCGAAAAGAAACTTAACTGAATTAAGAGCGAATACTGAATTATATAATGATTCAATTCTTTAATGAATGATAATGAAAGATTAAAAAACGCCAGTATGGATAAATATTTGGAGGCATCGCGTGTTCCTATTCAAATTTCACATGTCATAGGAACTTTATGATGAAAGTTAAACATGTAGAATGTTATTGAAGCAACTCACTGATCCTTTTGCTGTAAATATACTAGCATTTAAATGACTTCATTGTAAGATGAATTGCTAACCAGTGATATAAAATATGGTTTTTCAAATGTATTCTACATATATTCGCATCCATTATTAACACTATGCCGTCCGGTGACCGCATGTTGGTGCCATGCTGAAACTATCGGGCAAGCACCGGTGGCTCCACGTATGTGCCATGCGAAAATTATCGGGCAAGTGCCGGTGGGCCTATTGTGGTTTTCAGAACTGTTGATTGAGAACTAGATAATAGATTGAAAATACTACCAGATATTAGATTGAGCTAGATGATTGATAATAGATAACTAGATAATAGATACTAGGTACTGGTAACATATAACAGATAATAGATACTAGATACTAGAGAATAGATAGATATTAGATAGATAGGTAAAATATACTAGATAACTAGATAATAGATTGAAAATAAAGGAACATGATTGAGAACTGATGGGAACGGACGATAAGATTAGTAAACTTGACAATTTATTGTCTCCCAAGAACCTCGAAAAACCGCCGCCGATAAGCGAAATGACGTAAGTCAGTTCTACCGCGGCGCAAGTCTAGATTAGACGTGCGGACGGCATAGTGTTAAAATTCGGACTGTGTTCTTATGAGCTCAGTTATGGTATATAGTTTAACCTTTAAAATTACCAGGAGATCCAACCGGGCTTCTCGGGTTAGAGAACATAGGTGAAAACAATTTCGTTTAATTGAAAATTCGAATAGATTTTATTTATAACATTTTATACATTCTTTAAGGTTTCGCACGAACAAGACCAAAAAGCATCTTTATGTGAAAAATACAAATAATGTGTTCAAATAAAGTTTTGAAACGGTTTTAAAATGATACTTTCGTATTAGATGCATTTAAAGAGTTAATAGCCGAAAAGATCGTTAATTATTTCGTCACCTAAAACAGCCTTTTTAATATAATGCTCTGATAATTTTAATACTTGAAGTGCTTAGTTCGATTCAATGTTGTTAAATATCTCTTTTATTTATGTTATTGTATTTTTTTATTTATTTACTGACAACGCTTTAATTTCCTTATGGGAAATTAGCCGAGAACAAATGCTGAACCATTTATATTGATTTTAGGTAATCTTTCGTAATGCGGCTGCACATGAAAGAGATAGATTTGAACAAAAGATAATGATTGAAAATTATTTTTAAAACCACAGAAAACAGTAAATTGAGATACAGTTTTCAAACAAAATGCATTTGAAAGATTTTGTTTTTGTTTTTTGACGGGGAAAAATTTTAAATTATGTGGTGGTTAGAAGACCAAAATAATGTAGCAAAAGCGAAATGTAACGGTCATGTGCTGCCACCGCCAATATGAAATTAGTATTACTTATGGCACCATTTTTCTCTATGAAATATTAATATTTTATAAATAATTTTGATAATCAGTTATGAACAATGCAATTAATTGTTAAATGGTTTAATAAATTAATTTTCACATTTTATTTAATGGAGTCCATAAAGGTTACTAATAGTTTTAAAGTCATCAATTTTGCCTCGGCCAAAAAGTAACGGTGTAGAAATATTCTTAATGAAAATTAATTTTATTTACGCAGAGTCCATTCATATTTACACTCACTGTTTCTATTGTTCAATTCCTGAACTGCTCGCTTGCACAGCATGGGCTTTAACTAACTGATATGGACAATGTTTTTCAATTTTCAATTTACTTGTTTTGTAATTTCACTGCTTTTCATTAAATTCGACATATGTTTTTTTTCCGACTACCAATTTTTGTCTTAGTTCAAAATTTAATGATAGATACAAATTCTAATAACAACTACAAAATCTTTAAAAAAATCCTTTTAATAATGCTATTTTTCTATTATTAATTTTACTAATAATTATTCTAAACGAAAGTAAAGATATTCCGCTCCATTGCTATAAAAGATAACATTTTATTAAATCGCTGACTGAAAAACAAAATCGATAAAGAATTTTATTTTTGTATAGGTCTTATAAAAAAAATCACATTTCATCTCCTGTTTGTTTTTATTTTCTTTTATCCATGATGCATTTTAATTAAAAATGTTATTCAAATAGTTTAAGCTAAAAAAAGTGAGTTTTTATCAAGAAATAAAAATACATTTTAAATAAGAAAAAAAACTTAATTTAATCGTTAAAAAAGCTATCCATTTTTTCCCCTTAAGATAGTTTCTTCTTAATTAAAAAATTTAACTATGAAGTTTATTACTCGCATGAATTCGAATGGAATATATATAACAACAAAATGATATTTTTTAATATAAAGTGTCGTTTTTAGGCATTTCTTGTATATAAAAAATGCTAATAATTGTATGGAATTGTCAAACATTATGCTTAAAAAAAAGTTATATTTACTCATGTTTTCAAGATGCTTTAACAGAAAACGTTCATTTTGAATTAAAAGTATACTTCGATTCCAATTGTCTTTATCTGTTCATAAAAAACAAATATATAGTTGAAATTAAATGTACATCATTTTGAAAGTTAGGAAGTTTTTTTTTATAGGAGACTTTGAGCATTGGGTCAAAAATATTTACATACATTTTTTTCTGTATATCGAAACAAATATTAAAAATGCTAATAAAGTTGTTTCATTTTATTATTAGATTATAGAAACTCACTTTAAAAAAATAATAATTAGATTCTTTCTTAAATGTTCTTTGAATGCGCTTTTCGTGTTACATCGTATCTTTTTACGATTAAATATTTTTTTTTCTTTTGTAGAAATGCTTGTTTAGAAACTAAGAAATGTATAATTTCTGTTTAAAATTTTATTTAGCTTCTTCCATTATTAGAATATACTATTCTTTAAAAGGTGAAGTATCTATAATAACGCAATCTTAATGCTTTTTTTCAGCAGCTTTTAACTATATGGAAATAACCTGAATTGAGTTTTGTAGGTAAGTAATCTTAATTTTCAGTTGCCGTACAATATGTTGGTCACCTTAAATGATAGCTATTATTTCCAAAACGATATTTAAATTATAAATACTTTTAATGAAATGCTAATGCAGTAATAATGCAGTTCGTATGCAATATTAGTGCTATTTCTCTTGATACATTAAAAAACACCTACCAAGAGATCGAACTCTTTGAAACGAAAAAAATAACATCACACGGTTTTTAATGATTGCGGAAATCGTTTTGGATAATAGTTCCATAAATGGAGGTAATATGTCGATTAATGCGGAAATCAAGGATGGAGGGATTTCATTATTATGAAAATAAAATAAAAATGTAACAAAAAACTCACTTAAAAAAATAATAATTAGGTTCTTTCCTTGACGTTCTTTGAATGCGCTTTTCGTGCTACATCGTATCTCTTTACGATTGGAGATTTTTTTTCTTGTACAGAAATGCTTGTTTAGAAACTAAGAAATATATGATTTCTGTTTAACATTTTATTTAGCTTCTTTCATTATTAGAATATGCTATTTTTTAAAAGGCAAAACATCGATAATAACGTAATCTTAATGCTTTTTTCTCAGCAGCTTTTAAGTATATGGAAATAACCTGAATTGAGTTTTTTAAGTAAGTAATCTGAATTTTCAGTGACCGTGCAATGTAATGGTCACCTTAAATGATCGATAGTCTTTCCAAAACTATATTTAAATTATAAATACTTTTTAATGAAATTCTAATGCGGTAATACATTCCTATGCAACCTATGTAATGCACTGTAAAAAGAATTTGTAAAGTTACTAAAGTTTTTCTAGGAAACTGGGATTCCTAGAAATTTTTATGTAACGGCAACAACAAAAATTCCTGTAACAGACGCTGTTGGATTCCAATGTAAATAAATCTCTTAACTAAATGAATCCCTAAAAGTTAAGTATTAAAATATCTATAAGCTATTAAAACTGCCCTCAATAACATTTCTTATTGTTAAAGCGAATATATTTCTAACTTAAATTCAATGACAGAAGAGCCATATATATTTCACATTACTTTATTTTTATAAACTTTTCTCTAGAACAAAACAAAACCAACTGTTGCCAGATATTGAAACAATGCAATTACAACCGGTTAAATAATTATGCAGATGACTGATACATGGATGAAAGATAAAGTTAGTCATTACGTAACATACTCCCACCTTGAGTTGTGGGGAATGCACAACTCAACAATTTAAAATTACAAGTTAAATCTTTTCGGTACCTTAACTGTGTCAAAGAAATTTTGCTTTGCTGCTTCTTTCATACAAATCACGTGAAACAGGAGACATGTCAGATCTTTGTGAATATGGATCTCTCAAAGATGATGAATAGGGATCCGCATGTTTATCTCTCATGGGTGCAATAGATGGACTACGACGATCATAAGGTGAAGGGTATGGTCTCATGCGAGGCGACATTGAACTGTAGCCCCTGTCATAAAAATCTCGACTTCCAAAAGGTGGACTGTCATTTCTTCGGCCGTAGCCATTAGCATACCCATCACCACCACGGGGTCCACCATAACCACCACGTCCTCTGCTTGAACCTCCTCTAGCTCGTCCTTGTGATCCTGGCTCATGATGAAGCCTGCTTTTTGAAGGCTCAACACTCAAAGAAGATCTTCTGAAGTAATAATTATTCAGAGCTTTTAAGGGATCCTGGGCTTCTTCAGTTTTGATTAACTTTTCAGGAACTTTTGGACATACTAGAGTTTCATGTTTTTTTCTGCATAAAACGCATTTTACTTTTGCTCTACAATTTCGGGCTAGATGGTTTAATTTTAAACACACGAAACTAATTCCCTTCTTTTGCATTATGTCTTTCTTAACATCATACGACATTGACATTGCCTTGAAACATTTTTCCGATGCATGTCGTTTGTCACAAAAAATACACAGTTTTTGTTTAAAATTATTCTTTTTTCTGGTATATTTTCTCATATCAATGTTTAATAAATCTGATACAGTAGATATTTGAGATTCTTCGAATTCATGATTATTGCGCGCAGCTCTGTATCGAAAAGTTTTGTCAAAACTTTTACTTGCCAAAGAAATTCTTTCTTCTGCTTCAACTTCGTCTTGCAGAAATTCTAATAAATTATCTAGATCAGTTTTTGAGCCAATTACAACACCATTCTTTAAATCTGTATCATGATTTTTTATCTAGTTCAGATTCCACATCATTACATCTATTTGACGATCTTCTGTGAGACGTTCTATACCTTTCTCATGCTCTAAGAATATCATCTGGAAGAGACGATTCAACAAGCGGATATAACATCGCAGCATATTTGTCTCTAATAACTCCAAGAGTTTCTAATGATCGCAATTTCGATTCTAATGAATCATATAATCGTCGCAAAGAATTATGTTTTCCTGGATTTTGCTTCTGCAGTACAAGGCCTAACAAATCTCTAATATAATATTCTATCAAAAGTTCTTCCCGTCCAAAACGAGATTTAAGTTGACTTACAGCTTTGGCATAACTATTACCGCCAGGCGGAAAACTTCTAATCAATTCTTCTGCCACACTGCCTTTTTCCATGGCTTGTGTTAAATACGCAAATTTGTCATGAAAATCTAGGCTAGTATCTTGATCAATTTTTTGAAATTGACCCCAGAATTGCAACCAATTTTTTATTTCACCATTAAAAGTAGGTAACTGTATCTTCGGATAATGAAGCAATACATTCTTATTAATTACCGAAATATCAGATCTCAAATCTTCATTTTTTACAATCAAAAGTTCGTTTAATTTCTGTTGTAATACACGCCAGCGATCGATGTAAACCTCAGATTCATCGATATCTTTGTCTATTGTTTCTTCGTCAGCTTGGTCGCTATACAATATTTCTCTAATTTTATATTCTACATTGGTCATAAATTTCGCTTTCTCCTCTATCATTGTCAATTTCAGAATTTTTTCAGCAGTCGATAAATTATTTTCACTTGCATCAAATTCGTTACATGCTTTAGTGAAAATTCTACGATGTTGTCGTCTAGCTGCTTTCAACGTATCCATATTATTCAACATCAACAATAATTTTTTATTCAACAATAATAATAATTATCACTTGAGCAGTTCAAATAAAATTCTACTTACAGATTCCAGTCTTGTCAGCTGACGCCATATGTTGGATTCCAATGTAAATAAATCTCTTAACTAAATGAATCCCTAAAAGTTAAGTATTAAAATATCTATAAGCTATTAAAACTGCCCTCAATAACATTTCTTATTGTTAAAGCGAATATATTTCTAACTTAAATTCGATGACAGAAGAGCCATATATATTTCACATTACTTTATTTTTATAAACTTTTCTCTAGAACAAAACAAAACCAACTGTTGCCAGATATTGAAACAATGCAATTACAACCGGTTAAATAATTATGCAGGTGACTGATACATGGATGAAAGATAAAGTTAGTCATTACGTAACTGACGCTGTTACAGGAATTTTTGTTGTTGCCGTTACATAAAAAGTTCTAGAAATCCTAGTTTCCTAAAAAAACTTTAGTAACTTTACAGATATTTTTTTTTGCAGTGTATTAGCGCTATTTCTCTTGATGCATTAAAAAAACATCTACCAAAAGATCGAACCCTTTCAAATTAAGAAATAACTTCACAAGGTTTTTAGTGATAGCTGTAATCGTTTTAGACAATAGCGCCATTAACGGAGGTAATATGTCGATTAGTGCGGAAATCAAGGATGGAGGGATTTCATTGTTATGAAAATAAAATAAAAATGTAACAAAAAATGTGACCAGTGATGCGACAATTGGATAAAGCCTTTATAATGCAGATTGAACTTCAAATGGGCTTTTCATTGTTTCTCGATGGCGTATGAAATAAGCTTACATGTTAACGTTAATGGAAGTTCATGTAACTTAGATAAATTATTTAAAAAAAGTAATAGCTTAAGCTGTAACATCTATGCTCTAAAACAAATCCGTGAGTGAATTGAACACCTTTTTCCTCCAAAATACAGAAAATTTACCAATGTAACGAAAAAATTACTTGAAATCCTCAAATTTAAAGCTGGTTTTTTTTTTTTTTTTTTTTTTTTTTTTTTTTTTTTTTTGTAAAATCACAGGAGTGTTCCGGCAACTATGCTGCCAAGAGTACTTTTTTTATATTAGAAATGAAATTTTTATGCTCGTCCTTTTTGTTTAAAACACAAAAAAATTCACAAACCTAATCAGAAAAGTTTATGTAATTTTCATATCGAAAGACGATAACTTCTTCAAGTAAGCAGAAAAATCTCTTCTAATCACAAAGGTGATCCGGCAAATTGATGCCTGTAAATTTTACAATTTTTCAGGATTTTTTTCTGATTAGAGTTTTATGGGGGTCTATAAATCGAAATATCAGGTGTCATCTGAGTGGAAATGCGTTTCCATGACCGCTCTCTATAGAAAACATAAAAAGCATACAATATCCAGAAAAAAAGAAATGAAATATAAAAATATTAGAAATCGGATGTGGTATGCAAAATGCAAAAATTTATTATCAAATATCCGCTCTTCGCAAGAGGAAATAGCTAATATTCTGTAATCGGATACAAAGACAAGGTTGGCGAGATTGTACAATAGTGTTTGAAATGTAAGATAATTATAATAATGATGTAAAATGCGGCTTTTGATCTGATTTTGGAAGTTTCTCTACGAAAACAACTGAGCAGAAGGAGTTTTGGCTGAATTAATGTGGGTCGTTAGTACAGTATCTCATGTACTGATACATTATGTGACATGTTTGTTTCCTGTTGCAATAAATTCCTTTTAACGCTATCACGCACGATAACTTCACATGGTGACTACATATGTATTAAAGAAGAAACAACATTCACAGAATTTTATTGATTTCACCACATTTAAAATTCATATGAAGTTCAATAATACTTCTGAATCACAGCAATAGATGGTAGAACCATTTCTGTTTCAAATATTAAAATGGGAAATCCGCCTTTGAAAATTTGTTTCTGTTCTATATAAAAGAAGGTTTTGGCAAAACTTTTCTGCCCTTTGATTAAAAAAAAGAACATGATTAAAAATGCATTAGTTAATTTCAAATGGTTACATCCAAGTTTTAACTATCACAGTAAAATGATACATTCTTAATTATAATTTTTATTGCTTTTGAACCTCATATGGCGATAGTTTTTGTAATTTTGTAATAGGAATCTGCATGAATTAACTTTTAAATTTTTCTCTCTATTCTGAAAAAAGTAATTAACGCTTTCGAGACTGCCTTCGTAAATAAATTATTTGTGACTGGAAGCCTTTCGCGGCTAACATTAAGAAATCTATTTTACATAAAAATATGAGCATTGGTAGTTTGTTAGATAAATCTCTATATATAAAAGCCGTTCTCTGTGTGTATGTCTTTTATACAAAGCTTCAATGTTTGACCGATTTGCACGAAACTTCATGTACATACTTTTAGAGAGTGGAAAAGATCACTGTCTACTTTAAAAAGTCATCAGACCCGTATTTATCCCTTTTTTCTAACAACTTCCATAATTTAACATTATAGAAATATCTGCTTTTTTTAATATTATAATTCAATCGTTTCTTTCCTGTTGCCACACATCTAAAAAACAGCTCAATAATTAAAAAAAAATTATAACTCGAGTATTTTGTTTTATTAACCAATAAAAATTCAGACTCGACCGCTATATTTTTACATTTTGGAAATCGACGTCATTCTAATCAGAAAATGAAAAATTTTCCTATATATATGTAAAATCTTTAACTAAAAACGTATTAAAATGACGTAGTATCCAAGTAATTGAATGATTTTAAAGTTAAAAAATCTATTTTAATACAGGAGTTTTAATTTCAAGAAAACATTTTAGGAAAAGAAAATAATAATAAAAAAATCGTTTAAACAGCACCGAAAACTGGCGATTTGAAGCAATTAAAATAACAAAACTTTGTAAAAAATTTTATTCCTTGCTCTTGCAATTTGGGTTACATTGGTCAAACAAAGAGAGCTTTAAAATTCAGATTAGGCGAGCATCAGAGGTATATTGCAAATCAAGAAATCTCTAAATCTTCGATTGCTTCTCACTGTTGGTCTTCCAGTCATTATATCAATTTCTCCATGGCCAAAATTATTTCTTCCCCTGCCTCTCCCTCTCACTTGGATTTTCACGAAGCATATTTTATTTCTAAAATTCTGCTAATCTTGTCAATGATCTGCCATCATCTCCTTTCCTATCTCCAGCGTGGAAATTACTTTTGTAATTCCTTTCCCTTTTCTCTTGTTTCCTTTCTTTTTATTTTGAAAAAATAAAAAAAAGGATTTTTTGGTTTTTTCTTGTTTTATTATTTTATATTTCTTTCTTTCTTCTTATTATTTATATTTTTTAATTTACTTCTTTTATTTTTATTTTTATTTTGTTTATTTCTTTTATTTCCATTTTATCCCTATCAATTTCTCTTCTATCCTTTTGGCAACACCTTTCTCTTCTGCATGTTCCTCTTTCAGCTAGCGCCGTCTGTCGCATTCTTTGCGACATTCTTTACTTTCAGTTCATTTTTGACCTTGTTTGCTTGCGGACACGTGTTTGTTGTAGCTGATGACCAGCTGTTATGTTTTTTATCTCGAAACGCGTCCTGTGTATTGTTTTATTTTATGGTGATTTTTTACAAAGTTTTGTTATTTTAATTAAAAAAATCGTTTGCTAGATATGACATCAATTTCTGTTTAACTGACATTACTTTCTAATGATGTTTTATTCTGAAGAGAGACTCTTGATCTTCTGAAATGAATCCATATTATTACCATGCATAAAGTTGAAAATATATTTTTAAGCCACGCGAATTTAAAATTTCATTAAATGCTAGGTCATTTGGGTGTATTTATTGCTTTTTTCCGTGTATTGTCAGAGAAATCGTATACTTGAGTTATACTTGCTGAAGAAAACAAGCATTCTGGTTTTAAAAGCTGAAGCACATTACAATAATTACGTCAAAATGACGTGTCTTTCCCTAAAATTCAATTTCGCGAGATTTAAAATTAAATTTAAAAAAAAATGAGGCTTTTCATAAACATCAGGTTAAGCATTATTGCATGTTAATATACTGTAATCAAGTTACATGTATAGAATTCGCTAAAAACATGAATGGCGTTATACTTTTGTAAGCAATAGGTTCCATAAAATGTATAAGTTACTTTTGTTAAAGTAAGCCAAATATCGAAATCCATTATCGAATCTGTTCTCAAGAATTCAAGTTATATGCACCAAGAACGAAATTCGCATTTGCATTTTATATACTTATTATATCAGATTATTTTGAATAGTTTGATTTGATATCTATAAGTTTGTTTTCTATAAGACGTTGGAACAATCGAATGTGCGATTTTTAGAGGTTAAATTGCAGTAAATGGGAAATTAATTGTTGTGTTAGGTTGTTGCCACAGAAAATATGATGCCAGAGTTACCCATAGACAATAGACATGTATTTTCTTTATACTATTGCATTAAGAGTAAACGGGTTCATCTTTCGTAATCGGGTTGCACGCACCTTTAAAAATATCTATGCTTGAAAATTACTTTAAAATCCATTAAAATCAGAAAATTCAGATACAATTTTCAAACAAATTTCATTTGAAAGAACATTTTTCTATTCGACATTGTAAAACGTGAAATTGTGTGATGTTTAGAAGTTAGAAAAATTGTAATAAAGGCACAATTTATGGTTAAAGTCTTTGCCATCATCAGTATGATGTCAGTGTTTTTACTTTATAATGTAGATATATGCCATGCAAACGAGACTTTCGCTAAATGCTGCGCGATTTGGTGGATTTTTTATTTTCGTATTGTCAGGACAATCATATATTTTTCTCTTACACCCGCCAAAAAAAACCGCGTATTCTGTTATTAAAGCTCAGGGATTTTACTGTGGTTGCGCGACAATAACGTCATCTTTTCTGATTGTCTTTTTAATGATTTGTGGATGGGAGTGCACAAATTTCAGTTGTTGTGATTTCGGTATTACTTCATTTTAATTTATTTTACCTGGAAGGCTCCTTATAATTGACACGGGCGAAGCCGGGTAGTTCTTCTAGTATTGAATAAACACGCTGAAGCAGATAGTTTTAAAATAGAAGAATTATTTAAAGAGCTATTTAATGTTGAAGTCAGTCAAAATAGTTCCGTTTAAAAAGTTATTTAGAAACAAAAACGGCTGAGGTATGGACTCAGTCACCTCTTCGTTTAAATGAAGGGAATGAGAGGAAGTAAGTTCGATAATGGCGTATCTGTAGTTTGGTAAAATCGTTTGACTTCTGTGTCATCTTTCTCTCCCCAAGTAGTCTAGCCACTGACCGTCACTTCTCAATGGGGTATCTGTTAATGATCTATTTTTCTTAAAAGCATGTGGGGGTCATCTTTAAACTTTCAAACATTTGCTTTTGACTGGGAGATTTATTTAGCGCTCATATTATCGCGTAATTATTTAGGGTTTTGTTTTCATTTAAATATTTATACAATTAAATTTATTGAAAAAGAAATACGCTTCATTTGTATCATGTACATTACCTATAAAAGACGTAATTTCATAATTTTGTATTATTGTGTAACGTAATAAAATGTATAATACATATTTGATGCATTTTTCAGATTATAATGGTATCTTGTATTTTAGGTATTTCAAAATCATAAGTATTGAAATACTTTTAATAATTTGAATACATATCAACTTTTATATGTGCAGTTGCAAGAAATATATTTCTCAAAGACCGAAAACCGGACGAAAATTAATATTTTGTCCTATTTTGGAACTCCACCGAAATTGATTTTTTATTTTCTTAACTACTATTCAAAAACATTTTTATTTGAAAATGTTCTACTAATAATTTTCAGTAAATTTAAAAGAGAATTTAAAATACAAAACATTCATACTATTTACTTCCGATGTTTATTATTTTTAATGTAATTCATATAAATAGAATCAGAAATTATTTATACTAAAGCTAGTTACTAGCTAATGGCCCAAGTTCTAAGACGAATAAATGGATTAAATAGAAACAAAATTTTATTTTTGCATTTAATTCCAAGAGCACAAATGTTTTTAGGTTAGGATTAGAGGTATGCATGGGCCGGAATTTTTAGACCCGACCGAATGCCATCTTGGACCGGCCCGATGTAAAAAATAAAAGTTCGGCCCGGCCTGGCCCGTGCAGAAATCAGTTTAAACAGGCCTAGCCGGATCTGGCCCGACTCAATTTCTACAAAAAATTCAGATTTTTCTTAACATAAAATTAAGATTCCTTTAAAGAATACTGCATACATATTTATGTGATAATTTTACAATATATTTTAAAATTTGTGACGCATTCGCAAGACATAAAATACACCATACCAACATTAATGATTACTTGGAATCTTAGACGTTTCAACATTTAAATAAGGATTCATTAAAAAATTAATGTAGTTTAGAATAAAAAAAAAAAAAAAAAGAGAGCTAAAAACATCATAACTTTTGAAGCTGTATAATAAAAAGTAGGTTTGTGAAAAAGTGCCTGTATCATTTATTAAGGCTTTTTTCAAAACCAGAGGAGCCGCTTTCTGACACATTTCTGAATTGATTTCTTTTCGGAAATAAATAAGATTGGCAGGGGTTCTTATTCAGAAACTATGCAATCGAATGGCGTTATCCATTTTTTGATAAAGGCAAGATATCTTTGAGAAAATACTGCCAAAGTTAGCGTTTTGAATCGAATTTCCGGAAGCGATAGCACGGGAAAGGAGAAAAACCTGCAACCACGAGACAAGAATCTCATATATATCAACAAGCAATTTATATACCAAAAATGGAAAACGCTATTCGATTCCAAATCCATTCATGAGTCAAGATTGTCAATTTTATGCCTTTACAGTTAAAAATTTCTCAGGAAATATGTCAAAGTTTCGCGTTGTAGAGCAGTGAATTTGAGAACCACCTTAAGGTATATTTCTAAAGATACGTTAACATAAATTCATTATTGCTATTAATGTTTTTATAAAACATATTGCCTGCCCTACAGATCCTGAGAGCAATTAAGTCCAGTTTCGCTCTGGGTTGACTATGTAGAAAAATAAATGCAAGCCTGCTCGCACTGCACGAGTATGCTGAAAAACAGTGAGCCCATGTCAGACACCATGTAACTGTCCGATGCCGATCTCTACGCTGGACATGTTACATTTCTGTATTGATGTTGTCAAACAAGCATCGGCTCGTGACGCACTTTTATACATATTCTCGCGAAAGTCATATTCATTAAAAAAATAGTTCATATTTTATTGACCTCGTTTAAATTTTTATATCAGGCCGGTAGGCCAGCTAAGTTTTTTTATCGGCCCGACCCAGCTGGCCCGTTCAATATTTTTGCTGGCCCCGCCCATTTATTTTGCTTATCGGCCCGACCCGGCCCGTTTAAAAATTCGCGATCGTTTCGCCGGCCCGGTTCGAATGGAGGATTCTCTTAAATCACAATGAATATTTACATTAAGTCAAGATTTTTGGAAGGCCTAGAGAGAAAAGAAAAGAAAGACTAAGATTTTAATGTTTTGTACAAATTTTTATCCAGAACACTTTGAAATGTTAGAAAGAGCAGCTTCACAGGTTTATAAAGATGAATAAAAAAAGTACCATCATGAGACAACAATCGCCCATATCATATTGAAAAATGAATTTATAAAAAATCTGCCACCATGAGACAGAAATCGCGTATAACTGAATGTGTAATTCATTTATAAGAAATTAAAATAAAAAGTTGTTTGTCATTACACAGCTGTTGTTTAAAACTCAAAATGTTTTTTTTCTTCAAATAATGAAAAAAAAGTGTCGTCACAAGAAAACAATCGCTAACCCGATATTGAAATCAGAATCACAATTGAAATCAAAATAAAAAAATCAAGTAAAAAATACTTTGTCATGAAACAGCTGTCTCTTGACTCAAAATGTTTTTTTTAAAATAATGAAAAAAAAAAAGTGCCTTCATGAGAAAACAATCACTTATAACTCAATGTATAATTCATTTATCAAAGAATGAAAGAAATAAAAGATTGCAATCACGATTCAACAATTGCTTAATTCACAAAATGCTATATCGTAAAATGAATAAAAAAAAACTGGCAACGTGACACAACAATCTCTTATAACTCAATGTGTAATTCATTTAGTAGTAATTGAAATAAAATGTATTTTGTCATGACACAGCTGTCACTTAAAACTCAAAATGTTCTTTTGAAATAAAGAATAAAGAAGTGTCAACATGATAAACAATCGCTTATAACTCAATGTGTAATTCATTTATTAATGTATGGAAGAAATAAAAAAATTGCCGTCGTGAGACAACAATCGCCTAAAACTGAAAATGTTTTGAAAAATGAATTTAAAAACAGCCATCATGGCTGACTAAGTCTTAAAGGCAGAAATACACTAAATAAGTGAATACTTAGTACTGATTTATTTATCAGAATTTATCATTCGTATACAAAGAATGAAAACAAAAATCTGGTGCAGGACACGAAGTCTACCAATACCACCTCTGACTGTTGATTACTTATCTCAATCGAGATATCTTTAATCGCACTTATATCTTTAATCTTGTCTTTAATCACACAAAATTTGCTTATTCTCAAATTTTAAAGATAAAAACCTTAAAAATATATTTCTTATATTATCAAATAAAAATTCTTTGAAATTTTATACAGTTCATGAAACATAACTTTTAACGTGCTTATCAAAAGATAATTAAAAAATAAAAGACGAAAGGGCACTGGGCATTTGCCTAGTTGCACGGTGAGCCAGTATGATATTTGAAAAGAGGTAAAAACTACCCTTAAGCAATTATATGCCAAAGTCAGTAATGCTTGCTAATTCCTTCGTGTAGCCCTGTATGTAATCAATGGAAATTATACACACCACGTATTATACTAAAATTTAGTTAAATCGGTTCTCAATTCCCCTGCTCAACAACATGAAACTTTCTGCCACATCAAATCTAAACCAGTTACTTTCGCACTTATTCGCGAAAAATATTTATTGATAAAAATATAAAATTTGTAGGTAATCGGGCTCTAACTAAGGAGTTGAATGGTGTTTTACATGTTAATATAACAATAAAAAATCTATTAGAAAATGGCGGCAAATTTGAGTCTTTACACTGGTTTTCATGATATGACAACGACAGAATGGTAGTCACCAGTTAGCAATTGTCTTTAACTCAAGATGTACGGAATCTATAGAAAAACGGAGATTGCTATTCGTTTCTTAGACGCATTGATGTGAGAACCTGACATTTTTAAACGATTAGGAAAGAAAGTTACTTCTTAAATATGTTACGAAAATGGGCATTGTTAAGTCTGAAAAAATATTTTTTAAGATCCTTACAAACGAAGCAAATGCATATAATAGAATTGTCGCTTATATTTAAGGAAAACTATTCGCTTATTTTTGAAATGGGTGGAGTTCACATTACGGTACAAAGTCTAAAGTTCGGAATTCTCCAAAGTTCGGACTTTCCAGTGGCAGTATTCAAGAAAGAAGTGAAAAACAAATTTGTTGAAACAAAAAAGGCCTAGAGCAAATAAGCTTTTTTTTACTGAATCTTAACTCATGTCTATGTACAGAATAAAAGAAAAACTTAATGATATACCTAAGTTAATAAAGTAGCCCACAATAACTAAAATCTTCAATTGTTCAGAAAGTTACAATTTCTCTTTAATTTGTTACCTTACAAGTAATCACAAGTAAACCAACTTTTGTGGATTTTTTGGGCTGAATATAGAGTTTGGGCTTTAAAGTTTGTAAATATTGAATATTTTTTATAATTTATGAATAATTAAAATAAGAATAACAGAAAAACTGTTCCTGACTTTTGCTTGAAAAAAACTTGACTTATGTGTTTTCTAAAATGATGGTTGTGCTTATGACGGCCATTTATCAGCACGAGGGATATAGGGCCAAAGGGGGGGGGGTGCCCTCCGTGGGGGTCTTTCTAAGGGAACCTAACCCGTATTTACGCTTGGAAAACGAAGGCTCGAAGAAAACCACGAAAACTCCTAACGATTAGGCCGACGGGCGCGATTGCGATCGAGCCCAGCACCTCCCGTCTACCAGCTTAGAGAGCAGAACCTCTTGTCCACTAGTGAGGCTCTAAAATGATATATTTAACAAGATTTTGCTATGGAAACTTATGTAAATTTTTCCTTTGACAGAAGAAAAAAGTTTATTTTATATATGTATTTGAAAAGTAGGCAATTTCTTAGCATCTGAAATCGACAATATCTAAAAACTTTTTTGTGAACGTGGTCTGTGTAGCCACTTTAAACCTGAAAAGCACCTCGATTCACAAGTTAAAAAATACTCTTAAAGAAATAGATGACTACACTAACAATTAAAAGCCTTTTAAACAAAAGAATGGATGTAAAAAGTAACAAGAAGTGCAGATGAGCATGAGTTTGTGTTCAATTTTTCCATGCTGTTAAGGCTGTTCTCAAATCCAAAGATTCAACTTTCTGACCTAAGTTTTAATTCATTTTTGTTCGGAAACGCATGAAACCAGAAGGTGTTTTTATTCAGAAACTATTTAATAGAGCTCTTTTTTCCGTTTTCTTGTAAACCCAATAGACCTTTTAAAAAATACTGTCAAAGTTGGCATTTTGAACTGAACTTCCGAGCGAAAGAAGAAAATCCAGTCAGTAAGGGGGAGAAAAATGTCGTGTCACGTGATCAAAATCGCTTATAACTGTAGGTAATTGATTGATCAAAAATGAAAAAACAGTTCGATTCCAAATCGCTTCCATGGCCAGGCTTTCCAATTTTATATTTTTCCGATAAAAAATGAATTTGTAAATGTGTCAAAACGTTTTGCGCTTGTTGAGCAGAGCAGTTAAGAACAGCCTTAACCCCTTGAGGGGCATCGGTATATATTATATACCACCTACGATTAATGATGTTTTACACCAGAAAATTTTTATTAAATTTTACTTTTCGAACTTTGGTAGAAAAAAGTCGTAAAATTGCTTTTACTTATTTTGAAGTAGAATTTTTCAAAGATTCCGGTGGGAATTCAGCATTTCACAAACGTAATTGCTTGCCCCTCAAGGGGTTAATGAATAGAAAACGCAGTTCTAAAAAAAGATAAATGATAATTACATCCGTTCAAGTTGCTCATAATGGTTCGTTAGGTATCGAATGGTTTATGCCAGATGTAATACCAGATGTGACACTTCACTTTTTATTGATTGTAATGTACGGTAATGTTGTAGTGAGTTGTAATTTGTTTCCTTCTGGAGAAAATGAAAATCGGATGTCAAGGTATTTTTCCACGAAATGCAAATTAGTACATGTTTGGCGTACGGGTATCTCCAAGAAAGAAACGTTAAAAAAGAAAAAAACAAATATCTAATTAATCAACTATTATAGCAGTTTCGTAAGTGTGGACGTGGATAGAGAATATATTGCAGAAAATCAATATTTAAAATACAATTAAGATCTTTGTTTCACATTTTAAAATTCGTGATATCTTTTTAATCGCAAAATTTTGCCGATTTATCCGAAAAACAACTAAAAATATAAAAAGGAGCTGAAAATTAAATTTGGTGAAATGATTACTATATTTTTGGGTACCGCATAATATTCGACCGAAATAGGCTTTTAAGACCGAAACCAAAACTGAACCGAATTTTGGTAATGTTCCTAGTTTTGGCCGAAAACGAAACTGGACAAAAAAAAACTAAGCAATTAATTCATGCATTAATACATTTATACAAAATTATTAATTAGTTTTACGCAATAGAAACACATTTCTAACAAACAAACATACATGTATATAAGTATGTGTGTGTATACGTTTCAAACAAAAACAAAACATAAATAGTAATGCAATTTTTATATTTTATTATTTTTAAAAAACAATAATCATAGGCAATAATTTACTATGTAGTTAAAAAATGAAGAACAAATTCAATAAGGAACATTTAATTAAGATAACCAATAATTAATTAACAATGTAATAAAAAAATGTAGAACAAATTCAATAAGGAAAATGTTTAATTACGTTGTTATAAACATGTAAAATGATTAGAAAATAATGTAATGAAAAAAAAATGATTTTAATCAGTATTAATAATTTTAATACCTTCTAGATTTACCCCATTTTATCCGATTACATATGTGCGGCTCTTTCCAAAGAGGAAATCATCTCAAAGAATATGATTAGAATGTCTTATTCAATATAGGTCAGATTAAAAAAATGCACAAAAGTGAAAATAGTAGACTAAAAGGTGAATGTTACCATTAAGATAACACTTTAAACCTAAAAACTATTAATTATCAATTTTATTTTCTATTGCAACATCCTCAAAATCCTATGTTTAACAATATAAAATACTTTACTTTGAGAATTAAAAAAAACACTCCCCCCACCTCGCCTCCCTAAGAAAGTTTTGAAATGGCGCTCCTATTTGGAAACTTATTACAATTGTATTATAGAGCCAAAATTGGATCTCGGTGCCGCTGACCTAAACTTTCTATTTTCAAATAAAATAAAATGTAATTAATTCATCAACAACACAAAAAGAATTTTTAATTATACGAATGTCATCTAAAAATTGCTTAGGTATATATAGTTCGATTTATCTTATAGAGCGTATTCGAAACATATCTGCAGTTTCAAACTAAACATTTTCTATTTCTCTTAAGTCTGCAACTTTTAATGAGCACGTGGAAAGCGCCTTCAAAATTGAGTCATATAGGAATAGCTTGCTTTATAATATTCACTCACGTCTTGAGTCAGTGATGAGTGATAATTATACACAGCAAAGACCATAGCAATAAATAAAGAAATGTCGCAAATGAGCCGATAGAGTTCAAACCAATGAGTAACGTTAAAATTTTTAGAAGAAAAAAGGAGATTTTTGGAATACAGATAGTTTTAGCCAAGTTTGAGTTCCGAGCGAATTTTGGGCCGCATTTCCACCGAAAATGAATGTTCGGCGAAACTTAAATTTTCGCAGAAAAACAAACTGAAACCAAATATTCGATCGATCTCTAGTTCCGTCACTTGTCTGTTACTCTGTCACAACCGTTTTTCTCGAAAACTACAGAAGGTGGAAAGATCAAACTTGCCAGAGTTGTAAAGGCTGTTGACCTACATATATATACATAATTAGCCATTCACAAATATTTTTAGGAAAAATATAGACAGCCTCATTAAGTTACTTGATTTTTTTTTTATTATTATCGTGTGGGGTTATTATTCGATTGATCTAGCAACACCGAATTAAATAAATATATATAGATATATATTTAATTATAGATATATTTTTAGAGATATCATCGAAAATGTGCTCTGAAAATATATTTCCCATCTTCTTATTACTAAATTTACGCTAAGACTAAAATTATAAAAATAATTATGCTAGGTTACATAGTTTATGAGAAAATCGCATTTTTCTGTTACAAACTTTATTTTTCAGGTGCTTAACGGGGGAGTTGGGGGGGGGGGTGTCGCTCAACTAAGACACAGACCAATCCGGCATTGCAATTTTGCGACCTCCATTTAAACTTTGTACAAGATCTTTGTTGTACGGAACCCTTTAAGGGTGAAGTTAAGCAAGTAACAATTTACACTGTCTTTGATTTTATTTTATAATACATATATTTATTTATAATAACAATGCTTAAAGAAATTTGTATATATTTTAGTTAATTTTTAACTGTAAACATATCTGATGTTATTGCCGCTCTTCTGCATATCTTTTGTGTGTGTGATGAGGGGGGGCGGGTGAAGTATTGCTGTGACATTTGAAATCAAAATAATTAGTGGTTCTAATTTTTATTCGATTGACATTTCATATTAATGATATCAAATGAATATGTATTAATTTTTGTTCAGTTTACTAGACGAAGACAAAAGGGTGATTTATAAAACACTGATTTTGTTAGAAATGACGCTTGTATGAAGATAATATTCTATTTCTATCTTTGAAAAAAAAATGCTTTTGGATAAAAAATTAAATAAAAAATTCCCCCTCCCCCCCCAAAAAATTCTTTGTACTATAGCATTTCATAACTATATAACAAAAAAATCTGACAAAATTAGAAGTGAATTAATTCAGTAGATTTATTATAATCGTAGTAACCGATTTAAAATAAAAAGGAAATTGCCCAGTTAAACTGATGGCATTGAGCTCATAGGCTATTCACACTCATTGTATATACTCTTGTATATACATATTATACTCTTATTTCAAAGAATAATGCCTTTCGAAAAATAAATTAAGGAGAGGATTAGACCCCGTTTCCCCCCTTTATACTTAACCAAAGAACCTCCAAATCTAATCAGGGAAGCTACTTAACAAATTTGAAGTAAATCAGATAATTCTGCATGAAAAAGCCATTTCGCTAAATTAAGGGGGGCGGGGGGTATTATCTACCCCATTTTTCCCTTTATGCTGAACCAATGAACCTTCAAATCTAATCAGAAAAGATCCTTATCAGAATGAACCTAAAAAAAAAAAAAAAATTAACTAAATTAGATAATTCTGCATGAAAATCCACTTATCTAAATTAAGGGGATGGGACACTTGCCCCCCCCTTTCCCCCTTTTACACTTAACCAATGAACCGCCAAATCAAATGAAGGAAGCCATATCGGAATAAACTGGTATATCAAATTTGAAGCAAATCGAATAATTTTGTATGAAAAACCATTTATCTAAATTAAAGGGAGACTAGCCCCCGTCCCTCCTTTATACTTAACCAATAATACTCCAAATCTAAGCAAGGCAGCTGCTTAACATAATAAACCGGTATACGAAATTTGGAGCAAATCGAATAACTCTGCATGAAAAACCCATTTATCTAAATTAAGGGAGGGGGGTCTAGCTCCCCTTTCCTCCCTTTATACTTAGCTAATGAACCTCCAAATCTAATTAGGGAAGCTCCTTAACATAATAAACAGGTATACCAAATTTGGAGCAAATCGAATAATCCTACATGAAAAACGCATTTATCTTAATTAAGGGAGGGGGTAACCCCCCCTCTTATACATAATAATGATCTTCCAAATCTAATCGGGGAAGCTGTTTAACTTAATAGACCGGTATACGAAATTTTTAGCAAATCCCATATTTCTGCATGAAAAATCCATTTATCTTAATTAAAGGGGGGGGGGGTAACCCCCCTTTATACGTAATAATGATCTTCCAAATCTAATCAGGGAAGCTGTTTAACATAATTAATCGGTATACGAAATTTGGAGCAAATCTCATATTTCTGCATGAAAAACCCATTTATCAAATTAAGGGAGGGCCGCACCCCTTTCTCCCCTTTATACTTAAATAATGAGCTTCCAAATCTAATCAGGGAAGCTCCTTAACATAATAAACCAATATACCAAATTTGGAGCAAATTGAATATTTCTGCATGAAAAACCCATTTATCTAAATTAAGGGGCGTGGACTAGCCCCCCTTTTCCCCCCTTTATCCTTAACCAATTAACTCCAAAAACTAATCAGGGAAGCGCCTTATCAGAATGAACCTAGAAAATTTTTTTGAAGCAAATCGGATATTTCTATCAAGAGTTATTGCGTTACGTACATACAGAACCGGCGGGCACATAAGCTCCCAGGCTTTGATAGCCTGTGAACTAAAAAGCATTTTTGAAAAAAACGAGTTTAAAATTTTATGTTAGAATTATACTAGTACGATGCTTATTTTTTTTATTTTTACTTACATAAAATCTTCTGTACAAGCTTCCTTTATCAAAAAGTAGTCTTTCTTGTGTTGATAAAAAGTCTCTAACAAAAACATCGGTATTTTAAAATTTATGACTAGGTGTGAAAAAATATTTTCCCCCGTTGAATAATGCAAAACTTCCTGACACACTTTCAGACTAATTTTCAAATGTAAAAGTATGAGATTTGCGGAGATAATTATTTGAGTGATTTGTAATTGAACAGCTTTATTAATGTTTCTGTAAATTAATTACATCTTGAGTTATTAGCAATTGTTGTCTCGTAACAATTTTTTGTTCCCTGTTTGCTATTGTTGTGTTCGGAAATTCGGTTCAAAACACCATCATCGACAATTAATTTTCTGAAAGATCTCCTACTTTTAGTGATAAGTGTAAAATAGAATTAAAATTCAAAGTTTCTGAGAGACAATAAAAAAAAAGTGGATAAGTCAGCATCTTAGTTCAAAATAAATCTATCATACATTAAAATATTAAATCCATGCATGTAGTAATCATGCAGTAATAAGTTCAATCCAATAACAATCGGAAACAGGTTAATATATCTATAATTCGTAGTACTTTTTAAAATATATATTACATTTTCGAAGATTTAGAGGGTAGAAGGGCATGGCCCTCTTGTCTCTTGTGTCCACAACCCTCTAACTGAGCCATGAATCGCAATAAAAGAATTGCTTTCTGAACCGTTGTCAATTTATTACCTCTATCCTTTTTAGTGTATTCTCAATTTTTCTGAATATCACATTTGTAATACTATATAATTTTGAGTGTGATAAATATTTTAGGAATAATAAAATTTATACTACATCAATATTTATGTTTTAATCGAGATTTTTTTAAATATCATTTATCTAATGTGTGTGTGTATTATATGTTATATGTATATAAACATTTGACGCCCTTTTTATCTATTTTGCCACCACCCTCTTTGACATACCAATACGATACTGTGTGTGTTAGGTAACTTTCTGTTGAACTATATTTAGTACTAGCTGACCCGCCCGACCCGCCATAATTCTCAAATATAAAGGGGCAAATTTGTGACATAAGTTTTAAATCATTTTTGTTTAAAAACGGATGAAACTGGCAGGTGTTGTTATTGAGAAACTGTGTAATCAAAAGACTTTTCCGTTTTTTTAACCATTTGGAAAAATGGTTATTGTTCTCGTCAGGATGGGAAATCAAAAGCATATCTGAACGTTTTTATTGGTTTAATCCGCATTTTATTCGTTTTTTGATTGGTCTATACAGTAATATGTATTTTCCTTTACTTCCAACAGAGATGTATACCTTCTGTAGCCACAATAAAAACTACAAAAAAAAAATTAATAACTCAGAAACAAAATGAGATACAGCTTTCAAACAAATTGCATTTAAAAGTACATTTTTTTTCTCAATCCGACCGACGGTGTAAAAAGTAATATTGTCGGATGTTTAGAAGTTTAAGAATGAAATTTCATTTAAAATTGGTAGTAAGATTTCTTGGAAACCTGACGATGGAAAACCCTTTTCCCGAACAGCCAATGAAATGCTTGGACATCACATAAGTTTCAGGTGGATAATAACTAATGAAAATGAAAGAAAATGAATAACAATTTCTGCCAAAGAGTTAATTTTAATTTGTAAGATTTTCACGTGCAAAAGAAAAATGAAATAAGCCAATTAAAAAAAAAAAAAAAAAAAAAAAAAAAAAGATAAATAGGACAGGAATGAATACATATAAATATTTCACACCAAATACGAGTCGCTGGCGATTTTTGTCGCTTGGGAATTTTTACGTGTAACGACTATTAATGTTTAATTCATGGCGTACGTAATGTATGATCAACTCCGTGCGATTTTTTATGTCTTAAATTTTAGTCTTTGAAAAAAATCATTTTCCAAATGGTCGTTGTAATTTGTTAAATTGCTTTTTTTTTTTTTTTTTGTAAGCACAGTAGATTTTTCAGAAAATACTGTCAAAGTGGGCGTTTGAAACGAATTTCCTAGCGAAAGCAGAAAAACCAGTCAGCGAAGGGAGAAAAACGCCTTGTCACGTAATCACAAATGCTCATAACTCGATAGGTAATTTATTGATCAAAAATTGGAAAAATCATTTGATTCCAAATCGCTTCCCTAGTCAGGTCTGCCAATTTTACTCCTTTAGAATTAAAAATGTGTACGTCATTGTATCAGTTTTGTGCTTGTTGAGCAGTGAATTTAAGGCTCCTGTCTCTGCAGGCAAAGACACTCGCGAGCTAATGCTAAACCTATGGGGAGATTATTTTCTAATATCTTGTTTGCATTTCGACATTTTTAAATATATATATATATATATTTAATTGGATAACTGAGGTCCATCTCTACATCGCTCTTTTTTTACTTTTTAGCTCACAGGCTACCAAAGCCTGAGAGCTTATGTGCCCGCCGGTTCTGTATGTACGTAACGCAATAACTCTTGATAGAAATATCCGATTTCCTTCAATTTTTTTTTCTAGTTTCATTCTGATAAGACGCTTCCCTGATTAGTTTTTGGAGTTCATTGGTTAAGCATAAAGCGGTAAAGGGGGGCTAGTCCCCCCCCCCTTAATTTAGATAAATGGGTTTTTCATGCAGAAATATTCGATTTGCTTCTAATTTGGTATACCGGTTTATTATGTTAAGGAGCTTCCCTGATTAGATTTGGAAGCTCATTACTTAAGTATAAAGGGAGGAAAGGGGGAAGACCCCCTTAATTTAGATAAATGGTTTTTTCATGCAGAATTATTCGATTTGCTCCAAATATGGTATACCGGTTTACGGTTGGAGGTTCATTAGTTAAGTATAAAGGGAGGAAAGGGGGGACTACATCCCCCCCCCCTTAATCTAAATAAATGAGTTTTTCATGCTCCAAATTTCGTATACCGGTTTATTATGTTAAGGAGCTACCTTGATTAGATTTGGAGATTTATTGGCTGAGTATAAAGGAAGGACGGGGCTAGTCTCCCCTTAATTTAGATAAATGGGTTTTTCATCCAGAATTATTTGATTTGCTTCAAATTTGATATACCAGTTTATTCCGATATGGCTTCCTTCATTTGATTTGGAGGATCATTGGTTAAGTATAAAAGGGGGGAAGTGTCCCCTCCCCCGTAATTTAGATAAGTGGGTTTTCATGCAGAATTATCTAATTTAGTTTTTTTTTTTTTTTTTTTTTTTCTAGGTTCATTCTGATAAGAATCTTTTCTGATTAGATTTGAAGGTTCATTGGTTCAGCATAAAGGGAGAAATGGGGGAGCTAATATCCCCTTAATTTAGCGAAATGGTTTTTTTCATGCAGAATTATCTGATTTGCTTCAAATTTGGTGTACCAGTTTATTATGCTAAGGAGCTTCCCTGATTAGATTTAGAGGTTCTTTGGTTAAGTATAAAGAGGGGAAACGGGGGCTAATCCCTTCATTTATTTTTCGAGGGGCATTATTCTTTGAAATAAGAGTATAATATACAATTAGTGTGAATAACCTGTGAGCCCAGTGCCATCGTTTAACTGGGCTATTTCCTTTTTATTAGCTCATAGGGTATCACAGCCTGAGAGCTAATGTGCCTGCAGATTCTGTATGTATGTATGTGCGTAACGCGATAACTCTTGATAAAAACATCTGATTTGCTTCATTTTTTTTTCTAGGTTCATTCTAATAAGGCGATTCCCTGATTAGTTTTATGCGTTCATTGGTTAAGTATAACTCTGATAAATGAATTACACATTCAAGGATTTGTTTAGAAAGAATTTGGGTCCTTTAAAGGACATTCACAAAATTTTTCATCTCAAAACAGGACCCTTCACAAAAAGTTTCACCTTCAAACAGGACTCTTCACATAATTCTTTGTCTTAAAAATAGACCTTTCACAAAATTTTTCCCTCTCCCAAGTAATCTTAAAATAATAATAATAATAACAGTAGTTACTTTTACATGTATAATGAAAATATGTGTATTTTACATGCATATATCTTCTTAAAAATGTACATACAAGAACCTGAATATAAAAATCATTTTAAATCCACAAAATCATGACTAGAATTTTCACAAATATAAAAAGTTTTCCACTATTTCACAAAAACAGGATCCAGGGTCAAAAGTCTGGGCAGACCCCTGACATTGAGTCATAATAGTGATTGTTGTCTCATGACAGTAGTTTTTTTTATTTAATTTTTCAAACGAACATTTTGCGTTTTACGCGATTGCTACACTCTAAAACTGTGAGGAGAGAAAAGTTTACTATTTGAAAGAGTGACAGGCCTTTTTCACACTTTTTGGAGTGAATTTTATAAAAATACAGTCTTTAAAGGGTGGAATTTTCCATTCCCTAGAAAGGAGTAAAATATTTCGACAGTGAAATATGTCACTCCGTTGTCGAGAGTCAAATATCTCACTCCGCTGATGAGTGTGAAAGCCTCGCATTATACACTTTTAAAATAATTTCCGTTCAACTTTGAAACTCCATTTCATAATGTAACTTTGGAAATTACATACTAAAATGCATTCCTTTTCAAGAGTGAATATTCCCTCCTCTGAAAGAGTGACTATTCACTCTAAGCAGGAGTGAGTATTGTATGGGTATTAATAATCAGTCAATCAGAACAGTCTTGTGTATGACGCATTAATAGGGATATAAAAGGATTCCAAATAAGGTTTAAAAAATGAATGTAGTTTAGAATAAAAGAAAAAGAAAGGAGGGTTAAAAGTATCATAACATTTGAAACTGTATAATTAAAAGTAAATTTGTGAAAATCATTCTCTATCATTTATTAAGGCTTCGGGAAACGCATAAGATTGGCAGGCGTTCTTATTCGAATAATCGAATGGCGTTATACATTTCTTGATAAATGTAATATATTTTTGAGAAAATACTGTCAAAGTTAGCGTCTTGAATCGAATTTGCGGAAGCGACAGTACGAGAAAGGAGAAGAACCTGCAGCCACGTGACAAGAATCTCTTATTTCTCGACAAGTAATTTATTTATCAAAAATGGAAATTGCTATTCGATTCCAAATCCCTTCAATATTCAGGATTGTCAATTTTATGTTTTTATAGTTAAAAATGAGTCAGAAAATGTGTGAAGTTTCGCATTGTTTAGCAATGAATTTGAGAACCACCTTAAGGCTGTTCTCAACTGCTCTGCTCCATTTTGACACATTTACAAATTCATTTTTTAACGGAAGGATAGAAAATCGGAAATCCTGACCATGGAAACGGTTTGCAATTGAACTGTAATTTCCATTTTTGGATATATCAATTACCTATTGTGTTATAAGCGATTTTGATCACGTGACAAACGCGTTTTTCATCCTTTTTTGAGTGGGTTTTCTGCTTTCGCGCGGAAACTCGTTTCAAAACACCCACTTTGACATTATTTTCTGAAAGATCTTTTGCGTTTGCGAAAAAACGGAGAAAAGAGCTCGATGACATAGTTATTGAACAATAACTATTATTCGTTTCATGCATTTCCGAACAAAAATAAATTAAAACTTATGTCAGAAAGTTGCCCTTTTGGATTTGAGAACAGGGTATATTTTCAAAGATTATGTTAACAGAAGTTCATTATTGCTATTAATATTTTTACAAAACATATTGTCTGCATACACATGCTGAGACCAATTCAGACCAGTTCCGGCGCGCGTCGACTATTTAGAAAAAAATGCAAGTCTGATTTCGGCCCGGCACGAGACTTCTGAAAAAAAAAATTAAGCTGGGGTCAGACACCATGTAACTGTCCGATGCCGATCTCTACGCTGTACATGTTACATTTCTGTTTTGAGGTTGTCAAACTAGCATCGGCTCGTGACGCACATCTGTACTTATTCTCGCGAAATTCATATTAATTGAAAATCGCTCATGTTTTATGAGCTTCGTTTAAACTTCTGTATTGAGCCGATAGGCCCTTTACATTTTTTTCGAATGCCTGACCCGTTTGAAAATTTGCCTCCATTTCGCCGGGCCGGGTACGGGCCCGTGCAGACCTCTACATTAACCGCGTAAAAATCTAAGTTTTGTAGAAATTCAGTCAGGCCAATTAAGTTTTTGTACGGAGCGAGCCGAACTTTTAACTTTTATATCGGGACGGGATCGGGCTTCGATTTTAGTTTTTATATCCAGCCTGGACATGGCAAGGAATTTTTGTACTGTTCGAGCCGAACTTTTAGCTTTTATAAAGGGTTAGTTCTGGACAATAAGTTTTTCGTCCAGGCTTTTTGTATCGGGCAAGAAAGAAAAATTCTATGGGTGGGGGTGGATCAAAATTTACAGGCCCGAGCCGAGAAATTGCATTTAGTGCAGTCTTCAAGATTGTGTGTATTTAAAAGTATATTGTGAAATAAATTAAAATAATTTTTTGTGGTTCTATTTTTCAAAATTTTGGGTAAGAGCGTAAAAAACGCCCTCACCCTAGTCCTGAAAAGGACTTTTTTTAAGCCCTGAAAAGGGCTGTTTTAATACAGAATATCTTAATTATACACCTGGGTACGATAGGCTGATGTACCGTATCAGTTCATCGAATGGATGTATATTTTCCAGTCTACATTTTCGGCGGAATAAAAATTCCATCATTCGGTCTCCCAACTTTTCGTCTGCATGGATGCCGTTTTTTCTTAGAGTTTCTTTCAGTGAACGCCATGAAGCTTCAATCGTTTGGGTATGCGCCCCTGTAACAGGGTCAACAAAATTTTGGGAATGATTTACAGGAAAATGGAAATAACCCGAACGACTGAGCGCAGAATAGGCTTTCCATTTATCAGTATGAATAGTCGTTCCCTGTTCAACATGTTTTTCTATTAGCGGCAGAAGGGTATCGGCATCTCTCTTGTTATTTGGGCAAATTTCTAAGCGAAAACGCTTCGATCCTCTTTCGATGATACCTAAAATCCATGTACCATCTCTAATTCTACCTACATGATTTTTTCGTTGCCCAAATTTTGTTTCGTCCACTTCAATAACTCTATTCACTCCACCAAGTTTCCCTTCGGCACTCTGTTCCTCTAGCATTCTTTCCGAAATTACTCCTCGTAATAATTCTAGCCAGTAGCTTACAGTGCTACGTGACGTTATATCATACTGAGAAATCATCTCCAAGCACTTTTCGAAAGGCAAATTGTGAGCAAATGAAAAAATGAGCGTCATTAGTCGATGAGGAGAAATAATAGTATTTTGGAAAAGTGTCCGTGCTACTCGAGAAACTTGTTGTACTTTACCACTCGGATGTCTTGTTACCCTTTTGCATCTGAAGGTTCCAAATCCATATTTGTCAATAAATATAAGAGACATTTGATTTCCACAAATATCACAATTTCTACTTTGTGGCATAAGGCCCTGCGATATCAACCACGCAAAAAGCCTATCGTTATTCCCACCGAGCTCAACTACTTCGGTATAAAATCTTTCAAATGACCAAATATTTGGTCTACTAGCAACAGCCATAGCGATTCAGTATGCAATGAAAAAATCAGGAAGAAGTACCGAAGGCGTTTGATAAGAAATAAACAGTGCTTCGTCTTTAAAAAAACCCATACATGTGGCATAATAAACGAAACTTTGTCATTGGCTATGACACACCTTATAACCCCTCCAATGGTCGAGTTTTTAAAACTTTAGCTTAAGGATTATTGGACAAATATAATTTTTGTGGGAGTGTTTTTGAAATTTCAGGTCATCATCCTGATAACGCTATGAGGGAAGGGCAACCATGAGAACTTTTTAAAGATAAATTTGCTTGAAAATTTATTTATTTATTTAATTGGGAGACTTTTAAACGAAACATCTTCCGAATTGGATTCTATTTCAAATCTGCCTACTCCATTTTCAGCGAAGATTGAGCTGGTGTTGTTAATGACTTCTCAGTTTTACCTATTTTTTAACATCTGGAGGAGCAATAAAGAAAATAAGAAAAATTTACAAGCAAAGCAAGACATTAGAAGTTACAAAAATCTTAATGGGCAAATTTTGAAAACACACTATTTAGAAATCATCATTTAAGCAGACATCTTTAGACATTTATCTCAAACATCCCAATGACGTTTGCATGTGATAGATAAGCAAGGGGAAATTAATGACGTTTTAGCGATTGACATTTTCTTGGGATCGTTTAAAATTGCCTTGATCAGATGCAGATGTGCGACAAACGATTTATTCTTGATTAGTCCCGCGGTTCCTCCCTAAAGTGTCACAAGACTGGAAGCTCGAACAACAGGAAAAACTAATCGCTAAAAATAATCCATGAAAACATTTCTCCACCACAAAAACCCCTAGGCAGTGGCGTAGCTAGAGCATTTCGTTTGGGGGGGTGTGAAGATCGAATTTACCGAATGTTCATAGTAATTTTTTTTTTTTTTTTTTTTTTTTTGTATTTACATTACAGGACCTATTACCCAGAATCCTCGGAACCGAAGGCTTTCTGGATTTTGGAATTTTCCAGATTTCAAGTCCTCTCAAATTTCACGTTTTTTTCGCGATCCTTCGACGAAATTTGCGTTTTTTTTTTCACGATCCTTTGACGAAATTTGTGGGGGTTTTTTCGCAATCATTTGACAAAATTTGAGTTTTTTCGCGATTCTTTTACAACATTTGCGTATTTTTTCTACGATCCTTTGACGAAATTAGCGTTTTTTCGCGATCATTTGACGAAATTAGCGTTTTTTTCCCGCCATTCTTTGACAAACTTTCAGATGTTTTTACGATCATTTGACAAAATTAGCGTTTTTTCGCGATCATGTGACGAAATTAGCGTTTTTTCCGCGATTCCTTGACAAAATTTGCATATTTTATATGATCATTTGACGAAATTAGCGTTTTTTCCGCAATTCTTTGACAAAATTAGCATATTTTTTCTACGATGATTTGACGAATTTACCGATTTTTCACGATCATTTGACGAAATTAGCGTTTTTTCGCGATCCTTTGACAAAATTAGCGATTTTTCCGCGATTCTTTGACAAAATTTGCGTTTTATTTCAGGATCCTTTGACAAAATTCGCGTTCTTTCCGCGATTCTTTGACAAAATTTGCGTATTTTTTCTACGATCATTTGACGAAGTTAGCGTTTTTTCGCGATCATTTGACGAAATTCTTGTTTTTTTTCGCGATTCTTTGACAAAGTTTGTGTTTTATGGCGATCCTTTGACGATATTCGCGATTCTTTGAAAGACGTTCACATTCTTTTACGAAATTCGCGTTTTTTCTGTGATTCATTGACGAAATTCACGTTTCTCTGCAATTTTTTGACGAAATTAGCATTTTTTAACGATCCTTTGATGAAATTATCGTTTTTTTTTCGCGATCCTTTGTCAAAATTCGCATATTTTCGCGACTCTTTGACGAAATTTGCATTTTTTCAGAATCCTGTGATGAAATTTGCGGGTTTTTTGCGATTCTTTGACGGAATTTGTGTTTTTTTTTCGCGATTCCTGGACAAAATTCGCGTTTTTTCTGCAATTCTTTGGAGAAATTGGCGATTTCTTCTGCGAACGATTGACGTAATTGATTTTTTTTCGGCGCCCATTTGTCGAAAATCGCGATTTTTTTTATGTCCGAATTTTCGGACTGAAGACCAATTTTTTTTTAATTTTCGGAAAATTCAGAACAGAATCAATCACCCCCGGTGAAATATCTGACGATTTTCTTTTTTTAACGAATCTTAATATAAATTAATTTTATACTAAAATTGGAGAGAAAAAATGATTTTTTCCTAATGTCGGGGGGAGGGGAGGACGGCTTCGTGTTATCTGGCGGCTGAAATAACATATTTTAGTGGTTACACGTCGTAACACAATGGATTGAAAAAAAATTAGGAATGGCTAAAATTTTCAAAACATTTCAAAATTTTAGTACAAATTTACAAATTTAGAAAATTTTCAAATAATTATTTTTTTCGGATTTCGGGTCTTTCCGGATTTTGGAATTCCGGATAATGGGTCCTATACTGTATTTGTATTTATTTGTATTTTGTATTTTTTCACATTGTTTTCTTTTGGGCGAGGGGGGGGGGATTAGACATTTATTTATTATTTCAGTAATATATAAATAAGCAGACCAAAAAAATTTAACAAAAAACTAAATAATTTCAACCATTTAAAATTTTACAAACTGGAGGAGCGAGGTTAGTAGAAATTATGAATGGAGGGAGTGAAATAGATAATTGCTGATTTATTTATCGTATTGCACAATTACAAATAAAGCAGAGGAAAAAAGTAATTTTAAAGACTTTAACCCTTAACTGATCAGGTAAGGTGTTTTCCACCCCAGAGAAATTTCATTTATGAAGAATTTTTTTTTGTGGTATTTAGATACGTGTATTTATATGTATATGTATGTACACTTACAGTACTTTTTCAGTTGTTTTTATTCAAGTAAATAATGCAAAATTCACATGAGATTTTCTTACTTTAATTCGTAAATTTTGTTGAGTGCACAAGACAAGAAATCAAATTTTGGTGTTGTATACACACCACCTCACCACGTTATATATATATATAAAAATCACCTCATCACTTAAGGTTTAAGCTTTTCGTGCTCGATACTTCAGTGAGGGGGGAGGGGGCAAAGGTAAAAGGAGTAATTTGGGGTGAGGTGTAAAAAGACAGATTTAGATTGATTATTTATTATTACAATAAAAATAAGTTTAACAGAAAATATTTTAAAAATAATTATTTTTTTCTTTTATTTGTAACTCAAAGTTTGAAATTTGCAATACTTTTTAAATTTTAAGTTAGAAGTCTGTACGGGTAGAAATTTCCAGGCCCGGGCCAGGCCGACCCATAGAAAAAAAGTCAACCCGGCCTATTATAAAAGATAGGCCTGAACTCGGCCAGACCTGTCAAAAAAATTATTGGCCTGGCCCGGCGTTATAGCAGCTAAAAGTTCAGCCTGAGACCATTCTGGCCCGAAAAAAAAAAATGAAAATCTCGACCCGAGCCTGGCACGGCCCGAGTGAATTTTTACAAAACATTGATTTTTACGTCGATTTGGTTAAAAATTAGTCTGTACGAGGAATCTTGATCAAAAATACTTAATCTTAGCTTTTTTTTTTTTAATAGAAATGCCGTAGGTTGCGATATTTTTTTTTTTTTTTTTAAATAAATCTCTATTTGTTATATGCAAATGCTTCGACTATCATTATTTTTGTTAATCCATATTGGAGACTTAAAAATCTAGAAAATGCTATACAGTGAAATCTTCTAAGACGGAATCGCACTGTAAAGTAAAAAAAATGCATTACAGACAAGTTCCCTTCTTAATAGGTGTAAATGTATTATATATCCTTTTCTCACATATTATTATATTAATTTTGCATGGATCAACACCTTTTTCAGTTTAAAACAGGATTACGCATAGGCAGGTTCTTTTTCACACGCGTTGCTATATTTTAATTTAGCTTTATTTTGCTACCAGGCCACGCTCAGACAATGATTTTCATACGGGTTGGGTGAAAACCGGAACTGAAAATTTTGGCCCATGAAGACTCGGAAGAATGAAACCAGTCCCGGCTCCGTACAGAAAACATTAATTAGGCCTAGTCAGGCGTTATTTATGTTTTGCCAAAACTGACGTTTGTAACAGATTTTTTTAAAACGTGGCAAAAGATCATTATGAGGTAGCAATTGATTATAATTTTATATGTGATACATTTATCAGAAAATTAAAAAAGTCTATTGGATTTCAAAGCACTTCATGCCTTATGCCTGCTGATTTCATGCTTCTGGATTAAAAAAATGTCTACTTAAATGTGTCAGAAAATTTACCATTCGTAAGAGGAGTAAAAATATTTTTTAAGAACAAGTATTTTTTTTTTTTTTTTTTCATAAACGTGGCATTTAATTCGAAGTTAGAAAATTATTTAGTTATTTCAAATTTTAATCCGTGTATGGTATATTTGATAATTTTGATGATATGTGACAGAAAAATGCACAATATAAGAATAGGAGGATTTTTGGATTTTATTTTTTCTTTTCTTTTTTTTTATTTCTCTTTTTCCATAAATATTTATCCAAGTAAAAACGTAAGATAAAATAAGAAAATTAATAAAAATTAAATAAAAATATATGAGAGAATTGGTTGATTAGTAGTTTTTATTTTCTCTGGTAATTAGAATAAGGATAATTGTTGCAGATTACTTCAATGAGAAAATTTCAACTGTCTGCCCCCCAAAGCAGATCAAAGGACCAAAACAAACTACAGAGAACGACGGAAACATTTAGTAGACAATGTTGCATAAAACCGGACAGAAGAATTTTTTTACTTGGAACTTTTTTACAGAACGTTTTTACTTGGATTTATAGAAAAAAGAGAAAGAAATAAAAGAAAAAAAATTCAAACCCTCCTATTCTTATATTGTGCATTTTTTTTTTCACATATGATCAAAATTATCAAATACACACCATACACGGATTCAGATTTGAAATAACTAAACAGTTTTCTAACTTCGTATTAAAAGCCACGTTTATGAAAAAAAAAAAAAAAAAAAGCACTTGTTCTTAAAAAATAGTTTTACTTCTCTCAAGAATGTTAAATTTTCTGACACGTTTAAGTAGACATTTTTTTATCCAGAAGTATGTAATCAGCAGGCATGACCGCATGAGGTATGAAGTGCTTTGAAATCAAATAGCACTTTTAAATTTTCTAATAAATGTATTACACATTAAGTTATAATCAATCGCTATTTCATAATGATCTTTTGCCTATTGTCATGTTTAAAAAAAAATCTGTTCCAAACGTCAACTTTGGCACCATTTTCTGAAAGACCAGTTACCTTTATAGGAAAAAAGAGAAACGCTATTCGTTTACGAATAAGAAAGAATATCTGCAAATTTCGTGCATTTAAAAATGAAAATTTCTTCACGAAAGTGTAAAAAAAGATACAAGTTACGATTTCAGATCAGCTTTAAATAGTTTTTAAAAACCACAAAATGTGGCTAATCAAACCTGCACTTCATTTGTAGGATATTTTTTCTGTTGAATTTTTAAGCTGGAACTCGTAATATAGAAAGTTATCAGAAATGAAATAGTCAAATATCATGTTGAACAATTGAGCATAAGTATACAAAAATTAAATATTATTTTAATTTGCAATAATAGAAAAAGAGTCTTGAACACAAAAAGATTTTTTTTAGATGGAGAAGGGGAAGGGGAGAGAGAGTAGACAGTGTGAAAAATTATTTTGTGTTCTGCAAAATTACTTTGCTTGCATTTTTTTGTGAGCTGTAGCGTTGATTCTATTACACGAATTAGCCTGATTGAAGTCAAAGGATTTTTTTTAATCAATTTAAATTAACTTTGAGATCCCTTCATTTCAGAAAACAAAGAAAAAAATGGCTTTCAGTTTTTGCAGCAGAACGTAAATGTATGTCTCAATACGCCAATTAGAAGAAAAATTAATGTTTTATCATCAATGCACTTGCTTTATATATCAATACAACTGATTTTAAAACTGATTTTAAAACAAGTTCAAAAACATAAATAAAAAATATCTTTTCGAACTGAATGACAAGAACCAGTGTTGCAGTCGTAAAAAAACAAAGGATATACGCTAAAGTCATGAACATTCATGGATACAGTATACGCCAATGCTTTATTTGAGAAGCAGAGGGTATGCGGAGCTTCTTAAAAAAATCCAGAGTGAGGGTATACGGCGTATATCTCCGTATACCCCCCACTACTACGTGACAAAAACAGATCCAGATCTTAAAACATATCGTCGGTTTATATTAAGTTACAAAGGAAAAAATCCAATATTTTATAGTTCTTTGTCTTATATTATTTTTCTTTAAAGCGGTTCTCGAGCTTCCTACTGAACAACGCAAAAATTTTTCTGACACATTTTCTGTCTCATTTTAAGCATATTGGCAGGCTTGACTGTTGAAGCGGAATACAATGGAAACTAGTTTTACATTTTTTTGATAAAATTACTTATCACGTTATAAGCAAATGTTGTCACATGACGACAAGTTTTTTGCCTTTCTCGAGCTGCCGAGTCTGAATTTAGGTTCAAAACGTTAACTTTGAAAATATTTTCTGAAAAATCTTTTGCGTTTACCAAAAAATGGAAAGCGTCTTTCGACTTCATAGTTTCTGAATAACAACACCTGCCAATTTCCGAACAAAAATGAATTCAGAAATGTCTCAGAAAGTAGCTCTTCTGATTTGAGAATACCCTTAAGGATTTTTTTCCCGCATTTTTTTTTAAATAAGTTTTTCAAGAAACTTTTAGTTTTTCGAAGATACAATATACCATTATATATAGTAGCTAATAGGGATGTAACGAATATTCGGTATCTATTCTGTATTCGGCCTTTTCGGCCATATTACCGAATATTCCGTTAGGCCGAATATCAAGATATTCGGCCAAACCGAATACTTAAAAAAAACTTTTGAAACATTTTTAAAAATCTTACACAATTTCTACTTTTAGCTGTCAAATTATAAAGATGTTCATAAAAATTAGAAACAGAATCATATTTAAGTAAAAGAGAATATGTTTACATTATTTGCTTTTTGTAAAGTATTACTTAAGAAAATTAACCATAATGGAGATTTTCATAGGAATTAACAATGTAAAAATGCAACTTCCTAAACCTTTTCTAGTAAATAATCGGTTTCTTGCTTTTTCACACAAAAGTGCGCTTCTAATCGAAACAGAAAAACTTTCAGGGTTGATAATACACATCAAGAAAGACAATTTTTGCTCAGAAAACCACAATCGAAATCCACTTATTCAGTTATAAATAAAGTGTATCTCATCTCATTCGAGGTCAAACTTGGATTTTCATTTGTTAACCCTAACGAAGATATCATAGCTATATTTTTTAACAAACTTGCTTTGATTTCTGTGAAATATAATATCATGATGAGGAGTGCTGGAAATTGCCATTTTTCATGTTTAAACAACTATGAGGTAGACATTCCTTTATTCAGAATGCAATTTATAGTATTTATACTGTGTCACTGGCCAAAATTCAATCATTTTCAATGATATCATCACATTTAATACAAACTAAATTAATATGAAACAAATCTTGCTAAAATATCTTCATTTACTGATAAAGTTGTGAACGAAAATTCAGTTTCGGCTTGTAGTTGCACACCCAGAATTTTTGACTAAATATATTGTAATTTTAATGAAATAAATGGAGTGAGGTGTTGTTTTTTGTTCAAAATTTTTTTGTCTTGACCATATTATCTCTGTTTTTTACAATTTTCTAGGAACAATGTGTATGTTTACAATCTCTGAAAATAATCGCCCATTCGAAACACTGATCTAAGATGCATTTAAAAACTTCCTTGCTAAATCAAAGACAGTAGAAAAGTTATTTTTGCTGAATTGATTGTTTTAGAATTTAAATATATATATATTCACTTGGTTTAATTCACCAGAAGAAGCAATGAAATATCAAACTTTTTTAATTAATAAAATTTTAAAATTCTCTTCTTAAATAACACAAAGATTTTTTTCATGTATAAAGTTTACTTGTAAAAAGTTCTTGTTTATCAATATGTAAATTTCTGCATTAAATATTGTGTAAAATTATTTTAAAATTTAACATTTTAATGCCTTTAATCTTTGAAATATAAAAGTATTCGACAAGCCGAGTACTTGGTATTTGGCCGAATAGTTACTACTCAGCTGGCCGAATATTCGGTACTCGGCCTAACAGTTAATTCGGCTAACCGAATATTCGGTATACGGTTCGCTTGTAGGCCGAATATTCGGTAGAAAAGCTATTTTTGCTGAGTTGTTTGTTTTAGAATTAAAAAATATATATTCCCTTGGTGGTTTAATTCACCATAAGAAGCCATGAAATATGAAACTTTTTTAATTAATAAAATTTTTAAATATTCGACCAGCCGAATATTTGGTATTTGGCCGAATAGTTACTACTCGGCTAGCTGAATATTCGGTATTCGGTCAAAATCACTATTCGGTACATCCTTAGTAGCTGATGTAATTTTATTACACCGTTTTAATTTTCTTTGATAAGAAAAGATTCCCTGTTCTCTCTTATTTTTTGCTTTGAAAAACAGACAATACAACAGAAAAAAATCTGGCGACATCCTGTCCACCGAAAAAACCGCGAAATATCAACCCCCGATAGCTTTCGGAGTCAAGCAAAACTAATTTTAACGAACAAGAAGTCTGGCCTTCTAATTTCATTAAAATTGGTCAAGGAGTGTACGCATTTACCCTAAAGGCACTCTTCTCCAGATTCCTTTCTTGAATGAAGCGAAGATATTTTCTACCCTTATCTTCTAGCTTACAGGGACACTGCATAGAAATAGGAAGAAGCTATACTTAATCTTCTAAGGGATACTGTAACCTGGACTTTCTCCCTCCCCTTCTTACACCCATGGAATAGTTAAAAGGTGAAATTGCAATCGACTCCCAGCGAAAAAAATATATATATATAGTACAAAGAGAAAGGAAGTTTCTAATTAGAAAATCTATATATTTAAAATATTTAATAATTTCAAATATGGTTTGACATTGTTTTCAGTTTTGCAATACATTTTGTAATATGTTTTTAAAATTTCTTAAAAAAAAAGAAAAAAAATCAGAGCCAAATGATGCAATTTTTGAACGAAAGTGAAATTACCGAATGTATATGAGTTTACCGAAGTGGGGGGGTGTCGCACCCCCCCACACCCCCCCTGTAGCTACGTCCCTGCCCCTAGGTGGCTAATTACAACTGTTTAACGATGTCTGGATGACACGAGACCAGAGAGAAAATAGTTTGTTATCAATTATTTATATTTCTCAAAACTGGAAATATTCTTTCAAATTTTAAATATTCAGAATGAAAAAAACGCGTTACATTTTTTTTTTTTTTTTTTTTTTTTTTTTTTTTAATCATGCGTCCAAGCATATTTCTTTTATACAAATACAAAAATGCATAATTTAAATGCTTGTATTTTATGCGCTTTATTTCAAAGATAGATCAGAAATTGGTGTAATTTTCTGATAATTATTAATCAACCAGTAAAAATCTTCTTTGCTAAAATAATTCAAAAATACTTGTACCTCGTATAAGATACTTTATGTCTTACTAAAAGTGGTGAAAATTCCGTCAACAAAAAAATATATATGTTACTATGTAATAAGTTATAAATAAATATATAACATTCGTGAAGATAAAAAGGGCAAAAGGAATTTAAATATGTAATTGGATACTTCTGGACACGGCAGGGGGGGAGACGACGAAAGAACAATGCACGAAACTCATATCTTCATAGTATGTTTTATTAATTCGTTACAGGAAGTGAAAATGATTTTTTATATTTTTAATTTTATCTAACATAGTATATAAATACGACAAACCTTCGTTATTTCTTATGATTACAAAGTTGGTTCTCTGAAAATATTAGTACGTGTTCCAGCAATTTGGATGCCATATTTAGACTTATGAATACCATATCTAATAGTTTACATTGCAGGAAAGCAATTTTTTTTTAAATCTTTGTTTAAAACTTTACTAAGTGATCACATATTTAACATTACAGCATTGAATAGCATTTATCGATTTTCACTTAATTTATAACAATAATAATAAGCGATTGATATTTTAGCGATCTTCATCGGACTATCATTGCTGGAAATTCAATTCAAAACACCAACTTTAAAAGAATTTTTCAAAAGATCTTGCTTTAAACAAAAAATTGCTGAATTCATTTTCAATGGAAAACTAAAATATTTGCAGTTGATCTTATTCAGAAACTATGAAATCAAAAAAGTTTTCCATTTTTTCATAAAGGCAAAAGAACTTTTATATAAAACCCGAGAAAGTTGGCGTTTTGAACCAGATTTCTTGATAATGCCCATGATAGGTGTGTACGGCACGGGTTATCAAATGCTTTCAATTTAGATCTCATAAATTTACGAAAAAAAAAAATTCCATTCTATTTTATATCATTTTTAAGCGTGTCTGCAGATTTCTTACTTTTCGTATGAAAATCAGTCCGCAAATGCGTCTGAGATATCCGCATTATTTAGTGTAAAAAAAAAAAAATATATTTTGTTGAGAACCGTCTGAAAAATATTCTCGAGTATTAATGCTAATAATGACGCTCACCGACGTGAATTTTTGATACAGTCAGGGAGTCTTTTTTTACACACAAATAAGGAATTTCGACTAATTTGGAATCGATGGAGAATTCGGAGACGCAACATATTAAAAGAATGCGACCAAATTCTAAATAAATAAATAATAAGACCCCAAGAATATTAGTTTTACAGCAATAAATAAAACCCCGCATTTATAACACTTTCCAACATAGTTGAAAAGTGTTTATAATTTTGGATTGTCTGTCCGTGATCTAACTTGCGTAAACAGAGTCCGATTGCCAAGCAGGGCTTAATTTGTGCCGGAGCCCACCGAAGCCCGGCTCCGGTACTTCTCTGTTTTCAGTAAATATTTAAATATTGGTCGGAATTTACCGGAGCTCATAAATATAGGGCTCCGGAGCCCAGAGCAATAACGTTTCCGAAAAACCGAATCCTAAATTACCTTTTTCCCCTTCTTTCCATCTCCAAGCTTTTGCATTATTTTATTATTTATTTTTTTTTTTTTACCAAAACACTTATGTGACGTAATGTGTTGCGCACGTAGGAGATGAAGATAAAACGGATTCAATTTTTATATCCGTTTTTGGACTTAGACTGACTCGAGCTCAATCTGCATTTCAATTAAAATTTTATTTATTCATGTATAGGGAAAAAAAAATCATCCTTTACAATTACGTATTATATTCTATTTAAAATCATTTTAATGCTATTTTGATCAGAATGAAGGGGGAATAGAAATCGTGTTTTTCTATCTCAAATTTTTGTCGGCGATGACGCGTTTATGTGGCGCCACTCAAGAGATTGAACAATGAATTTGCTTTCAGTTCGATTTTCTTTTGTGACAGTAGGATAAATGTTTATTGGCTGTTTTTTTTTTAATATCTAACCTGAAAAGAATATTTTCTGTTTTAACCAACGAGCATCAGCTTGAGGTTTTTTGTCTTCTACTGCGTACGAGTATAAAGAATTCGTTAGTGATTTTGCTATTTATTTTGTATCATGAAGGGTACCCATGCTAAGACTTTGCTCTGCACATTTACGCAGTCACTTTTATTTGTAAGAGGATATAATTGCCATGTATTGTTATTATGATAGAAAGCAATCGAGCAGTGTTTCCCCTTTTTCTATAAAATAATCGATTTTTTCTGATACCGGTGTCAAATTTTTAATTTAATCTGATTTTCAGGAACTCACCACAAAAGATTGTTATGCGGAAGGAATCAATTACAGTTTAAGATATGCACTTTTTATAGGAAATTGTAAAACATTGTTCCATGTTCCATTCTTCAGCCTATAAATATTAATTTCCGTAAATTTCATTCATTTTTTCTAAAAAAATGCATAGTTGCGAAGTATCCCTTTTTACTTTCTTCTATCTTTACAAGAAGAAAGTATTGGATTCATGAAAATTTTCGAATTCCGGTTTTCGACGGATTTACACGTTTTAGGGGTCAGAGATTCCAAAAAACATGTTTTTACAAAATGTCTGTCTGTGACTCTGTGAGTCTGTCTGTCTGTCTGTCTGTCTGTGTGTATGTGACACAAATTTTGTGGGCGCTGTATCTCAAGAACTAATGCACGGAATTTAATAAAAATTGATATTCTGTTAGTCCCTAATACAAATTGATGCTGATTAGTTTTTGGTGTAAATCGCTCAACAGGTGGCGCTGCAAAGCTGCATTTTTCACGATTTTCGCAATAGCTCTATCTCAAGAACTAATGCACGGATTTTGATCAAACTTCAGATTTAGTTAGTCCTTGATGTGAATTGATGATGGTTACGTTTTGGTGTAAATCGCCCAACAGGTGGCGCTGTTATGATGAATTTTGTAGGATTTACACGATTTCCCCAATAGCTCTATCTTAAGAACTAACGCACGGATTTTCATAAAACTTCAGATTCAGTTAGTCCTTGATATGACTTGCTACTGATTAGGTGTTGATGTAAATCGCCCAACAGGTGGCGCTTCTCTGCTGCCTTTTTCACGATTGCCTCAATAGCTCTATCAATAGAACTAATGGACGAATTTTCATCTAACTTCAGATTTAGTTGTATGTTGACACAAGTTTTTGTTAATTATGTTTTAGTGTTAATCACCCAATAGGTGGCGCTGCTATGCAGGAATTTTCACGATTTTCGCTATTGCTCTATCTCAAAAACTAATGTACGGATTTTGATCAAACTTCAGATTTAGTTAGTCCTTGATGTGAATTGATGATGGTTACGTTTTGGTATAAATCACCCAATAGGTGGCGCTGCTAGGCAGCATTTTGTTGAATTTAGACGATTTCAGCGATAGTCATATCTCAAGAACTAATGCACGGAATTTCATATCGTTAGAATCCTCATGAGATGCATAGATTGCCATTTAATTTTGGAAGTGTGATAGCGAATTTTGAAGTATTAACATGTATGAGATAGAAGAAAGTTTTGGGATTGGTACATCCGACTAGTTTTGTGTTAACGCTATTTCCTAATCATAATCCTTGCCCTATTTAATCGCCGAATTCTGCAATTAATTAACTTTAAAATTAGGCAAAGGTTACTATCCAGAAGGAGTGATAACTAAAAAGTGGAATAGTTGACAGCTGAGCATATGCTGATAGATATATTTAAAAAAATTATTTTGCTAAAGAAAAAAAAATGCTTTAAATTTTGCAATTAATGTACGAAATACAAATACGTAGGTTGGAATCACAGGGAAGAGGGAAAGAGGAAATGGTGCGATTGTTGTACCGGTACCGCAGAATATTAGGGCTCCGCTACTTTTTTTGTTAGAAATTAAGCCCTGTTGCCAAGAAATTGATATAAGTTATTGGGTTTTATTATGGTATGTTTTGTATAAAAAATAAAGTATGTAGCATTTTCGGCTCAATTACAGGATTCATTTTAAATATATTGAAATTGATATTTATCACAGAGGTGTAACACAAGGTTCTTACTTATACAGGGTGATTATTAAAAAAAAAAAAGTTTACAAAATGACATGCCAAATCAGGCATACAACAAGGATAAAAAATCACATAGGAACATAGAGTTGCAAACCACTTATTTACTCACAAATACAGAGTGTTTTATCCTAACCGAAACCGGGTTGACGGCAATAATTTCGAGAAAAATAAAACCATCGTAATGAAAATGCAACGATATGGACATTGTTTTGTGTGACATGTGATAACATCACGAAAAGATCTGGAAAAACATGTTACTCAAGCAATCGATGATACCGTATGGAATGATAATCACAGTCCAAAATGTGGGCGTCAAGTGTATAGTGCTGGCGCGTATAATGCAAACTTTTAACACTTCTACCGGCAAACTTAATGCAAATATATAATAATAATGTATAATATATAATAATCTATTTATATAAAATCCAAGTCTCTGTGTGTCCCTCACTATTACCGCCTCATTGAAATGAGTAATTGTTGAAAAATATTAATGCAGGGTTACCAGAGTAGCGCCAAATGTTAGCCAACTTGGCGATAGCTGACTAATTTGGCGAAATTCCCATTTAAAACCATTAATCTTTCAGAATGGAGGTCACCGAAATTTAATTTAAACTCCACTCTTTTAAGATATTTTTTCGAAATCTATGGGTGAGAATTTAAAGTACATCTTTACATCTTCCTCCCGATGCTACTAATAAAATAACCGCCAATAGACAACAGTGTACTGTGTGAGCTCCTAACTGCGCGATTTTAATGTGCTTTAGGTACTTTTCCAGTATAGGTGCCTTGGCGAAAAAGGAAATTTGGTAACATATTTTCCGGGAACCTATTCACTGTTTCATTTTATATACACACGCATTTTTTTCGATATTTATACGACTTATTTAACAAAAAAAAAAGCCGTTTCTCTAATTTTATACAGAAACAGATGTAATTCGTACATAAAAACATCAATAATATACATATAAAACAATCAAAAACGCTCATCAAATTTGTTTTCATATCTGTTTATATGATTTGACAACAAATCTCGATATTTTTCCGTTATACGGACACCATGCCAAAATGTATGCTAATGTGCCAATTATTTCAAAATGCTAAAAGTTATTTGTAATTTTATGTCAGCAGTTTAATATGAGTTTTATTTTATTGCTTTATTTTACAGCAGTTATTTGTTCACTTATTTTAAGTATATATTTGTGATTTGATGAAATAGTTCGTAAAAGTCTGGAATTTTCAAATATTATATTTTTTAAATGCTCACTTTAGTATCGACAATGGTTTTTCTTTTATTTTTCAAATGCTTCAATTCACGATTTTGCGCCAACTATTACGCTTGGCGACAATGGTGTCGCATAACGGAAAAGTACTCAAATCTCACTTTTTGAGGCCCAAATTACACCAAGCTTTTTTTAAAAAATGCCAAAGCCCCTACAGTGGAAAAGTACCAAACTGTCTATTATTTTGCGCTATCCGTGTTATAGTTTGTACTATATGCAAGGGGAGTGGAGCGAAGAGTTTAAACATTAAATATTAAAGTTTCAGCACAGATGTCATATATGCCCCATATTGGCGCGATTTTGTTCTGACGCCAATGTCATATACACAACGGGTACTTAACTGGCGCCAAAGTGTCGTAATTTTGCTTGATATGGTAATCCGGATGCTGTTGTTTATGCTGTTGATGTTTTCGCCAAATTGGCGTCGGAAAAAAATCGCGCCAATATATGATAACGTATATGACAACTGTGCCAAAGTTTCTATAAAGCAGTATAAGACTAAAAAATTAAGAATAAAATAAATGCAAAATAAGACTAAAGAAGAAAGAAAAATCATGCTTTAAGCATAGAATATGAAGCACTTTGCAACACATCCTGAATGCTTTAACAAAACTTCGTTATTTAGGGAAATAAGGTAAATAAGATAACGTTACTTCTTAGATATCCCGTCGACCAATTTTGCCAAATTATATAAATCGCCAAATCAATAGTAAAACATTAATAAAATACAAATAAAACGTCGAATTAATGGTTTTATTGGTCATTATTGGCATTTAATTAATTAATTAATGGCAACCATTATTGGCAATAAATCTTACAATTTGGCGACAGAAATTTGGTCGACGGGATAACTAAGAAGTACCAGGATAACTAAGTAAACATTTTAGAAAACGCATAAAAATTTTTAAAAATTGATTTCAGCAGTTACCGTCCATAGCCAATAGTACCGTTATTACATGCCACTATTTAGCTAAAATTTAATTTAAACTACTCTTAAAACTACTGAAATCACATTTCCAAATATTATCATCCATAGACGGTTATGTATCCAATTCTTTGCGTGACCATGTATATCATTTTATATATATTCTACAAACATTTCTTAGGAAAATAAATGCACTCCAGCGTAAAAATGCATAACTCCTTTAAAAACCACCTTTAAGCAATTTACTCTCATACTCAGTAACCCTTACGAATTCTTTTGTGTAGCCCTGCATATGAACTGTAGCATTTATACACACAGTATAGTTTGCATAAATGTAGTGAAACATAAAAGCGCATATCATAATTAAAAATGCATTTCTAGCAATCATTGCTTATGTACAATACTTCGGAGAAAAGTTTCTTGGCCAGAAAGAAGTTTGCCAACGTATTTTCTGGCAACCTATTTACTGCTTCATACTCACAAGCAATTTTTTCCATATGTATACAATTTGGCACAGATGTCATATACGCGATTTTTGTTCGCATTGGCGCGATTTTTTTCCGACGCCAATTTGACGAAAACATCAACAGCATAAACAACATTCGGGTTACCATTACAAGCAAAATAACAACACTTTGGCGCCAGTTAAGTACCCGGTGCGTATATGACATCGGCGTCAAAAAAAAAAAAATCGTGCCAATATAGGCGTGTATGACATCTGTGCCGACAATTTAATATAAAAAAAGCTATTTACCCATTTTTATAAAGAAACAGAAGTAATTTTTTCACAGATGTCATATACGCATGGCGGTTGGCGTGATTTTTCTATGGCGCCAATTTGGCAGAAATCTCGCTTTCGAATACCAGTTACTTATATATTTTTCAATTATTTGCTATCATTTTGAAAAGGAAATAACTACAAATAAATAAAAGTTTGAATAATAACTATACAACAAAGCAGTTTATATAATTAAAAAACAGAAAATAAAAGTAAATAAACAATTTATTAATAAATAAAAAACAATAGCCGGGTTACCATAGCAGGCAAAATAACACCATTTTGGCGCCAGTTAGGTATCCCGGTTCATATCTGAAATCTGTTCTGTAATTTGTATATAAAAAAAATTATATATATTTAGAAACGATTTTTTTTATGCATATAAGCGCATATATAAACAAAGATAAAAGTTCATTAGATTTGTTTTCATAGCTGTTTATATATTTTCGCAACATATCTCACTTTCTGATGCCCGAATCGCGCCAAGCTTTTTTTAAAAATGCGCTATAATGGAAAAGTACTTAAATAAATAATTAACAGAAATAACAAATTATACAAACTAAAACTTTTTATTTCGAGATCAAAGCATTGTTTTTAATTTCGATTAAAAATACATATATCCTTGGATAACTTCAATTGAAATTAGTTTCACAGCTTAATATCTCATTCCATAAACCTAAACAAACACAAGTGATTCATTCATCATGAAACGTCAAAAATATTAAATCATTGAGGAAATCATTCACAAAGCAATTTCTCCAACAATCAATGGGCAATATTCTAATGACGTCATAGTAGGTAAAATGGTGGCGGTATCGTTTGTTTATGGTTCGTAATCACAAAGATTTAATTTTGCAATGTCTCTTAGTTACATTATTTTATTGTCATATTTATGAGCTCAGAACAAAAGCCTATTTTATCATTATTTAGTTATTAAGGACGGAAAAAAATCATGAATGCATGATTTGAAAATTTTAAATAATTTTCTTTCTTAATACTAAAAAATAACATCGGGAAGTAACAGCGGATTTAAGTTAAATAAGTTTAACTGTTTAATTCTGTTGTAATATTCAAAATAACCGTATTTATTAGATTTCAGAACTCAACATCAGGGCCCGATTAAACTTTGAAGTTAGAGGAATTACAATACCATTTCAGGACCTTTCTATTGGAGAAGCTTTTCTAAATTCATTACATACATGGAAAATCTTCAGTGTTAGAAATATTATTCCTAGGACTGACATAACACGAGAACGGCCTGCAATTTTACACCAGTTTTTGAAAGCTACTTTATATCAGAAATTTTACTAAAAACTGGTTACTTTTTTGTTATAGCGGCCCACACTATTAGGATTATGACAAGTTGCAGCCAATTTCGCCAACGTCGTAACCAAGATCATGAAGCACACACATATAATACCATATAATACCATTTCATGAAATCGTATACGATAATTTAATAGTTTTTAACCTTACTTCAAGCGTGTTATTTATTTATTTTTAAGGCTCAACAATCTAAATTGTCCAATATATGAATTAAAAAAAATGTAAACAAAGATTGAATAGACCTGACCGCAAAAAGCATCAAATCTGCATAACACTTGGAACCAAACTGTGCAGATTAGTGGTCTTCTGCTATACACAGTTTTTCATAAATGTGTTTCGTTCTTAAAATGTTTTATTTTCATCTATCACTGCGGAACAAGCGAGAAAACTCATATTCTTGCACATGAGTTCTATATATCTTTATATCTAAATTTCCGTCATTTTTGACGGGCTACCTTTCTAGTATATAATAATATATAATAATGCAAACTTTTAACACTTTTGTTTGGTGTTAGCATATTTACAACAAAGGTAAGAATGACTGTGAAATGTTTTATTCTTAAGTTTTCTGAAAGTTATTGCCGTCAACCTAAACTGAGTTAGGATGAAACATTAAAGACATTGTATTTGTGACTCAATAAGTGATTTGCAACCCTATGTTCCTATATGATTTTTTTATCTTTGTTGCATTCCTGATTTCCCATGTCACTTTGTAAACTTTTTTTTTAATCACCCTGTATAATATGGTGTGCATAGCACTTATCTGTCATTTCCAGGGATACACAAAAGAATTTGACTATATAAGAAAATGACCAATAATTGAATTATTGAAGGCCACAAGCAATGCTTGCTGGAAATGCGTTTTCCGTTGGGTTATGCGTTTTGAACTTCCTGACACAATTTCCGATTCCGTTTTAAAAGTAAAGGCATAAAACTGACAGACCTATTAACGCGGTTTGAAATCGAATAGAGTTTTCCATTTTCTGATAAATAAATTAATTATAGAGTTATAAGCGATTCTTGTCACGTGACGACAATTTTTCCCTCTTTCTCGGGTTGCCGCGTCGGGAATTCGATTCAAAACTCCAAATTTTATTGTATTTTCTGAAGGATCACTTGCCATTATCAAAAAATTGAAAAGGCATTCGATTGCATAATTTATCAATACGAACCCCTTCCAATTTAATGTGTTTTCGAAAAAAAATGAATTCAGGAATATGTCAGAAAATAGCTCCTTTGAATTTGAGAGCAGCCTTAGGACTGTTTTAAAATCCAAACTAGTACATTATGATATTTTGCTGAATTCGTATTTTTTTGTATACGCATGAGATTGTCAGATGCTCTTATTTTGAAGCTATGAAATCGAACTGTTTTTCTAATTTTCGTTAAAGCAAATCTTTCATAAAATGCTGTCAAAGCATTTAGCATTTGAACCGAATTTCCACAAATCATTTTAAACTAAATTTCCAGACACGGTATTCCGATAAAATAATCATGTAACAACTATCATTTATAAATCAACATGTAATTCATAAATCACAGGATTGAAGCGATTAATACATCAGACGACAGCGGCAGCTTAGATATCATTATACACTATATGGCGAAAGGTGACCGATCGCTTACGATTTTTGACGTTTTATTAAATATCTAGAAAAATACATGAGGAATCAATCTGAAACTGCAGGTGTCTGAACAGCATAGTATAGGTCATATATTTCTGCGAAGATTTTTTCCCGAAACCCCATAGGGGACAAACAAATTGAAAAAGAACGAATATCTTTTGGATAACCCTGTAAAAACTAATGTAGCAAAAGCGTTCAAACTCGAGATTATTAATAAGTATCTTATTGTAATATACTGTGTTCATTTTTATGAGGATAGCATATATAGTAGTAAGAAATTAAAGTTTTTATACACTCTAAATGAAAAAGAGTGACTATTCACTCCGGAGGAGTGAATAGTCACTCTATCGCAGAGTCAAAATATGCCCAACCTCTTTAGAGTGACTATTCACTCTGAGCCAAAGTGAAATTTTTGACTCTCTCAAAGAGTGAATAGTCACTCCTTGAAAGTGAATATCCACTCTAAACAGGGGTGGATAATCACTCTTTCGGAGGAGTGACTATTCACTCTTGCTAAAGGAGTGCAGTTTTTCACCCCTGGTAGAGTGAATAGTCACTCTTTCATAGGAGTGAATGTTCATTTTTTTTTTGTAGTGGGTGGCTTTATTATTTTGCTTTTATGATCATTTTAAAAGAATCCCATCTTTTACGGCATGCAATGGAAAGATACAAGCGTGGTAAAGATTGTAATAAAATACTTTATTAGCAATATTTATTTAATTCATAGTTTATAACACTAATTGAACTTTTAAGGAAAAATTCAGTTAAAGTTGCATACGAATTTACATTAGATTACTAACAGAAATAAACTAAAATATTTTATTCGAATCTTATCCTTTGTGTTTGCTTTTATTGCATGCCCTATAAAAATATTACTTTTAAAGTTTTATTAATAACTTTTTAATAGGTGGATGTTATATGTTTAACAATGTTTGATCTCATTTTAATTTTTGTTTTAAATATAAAACCGTACTTTTTCCTTAAATTATTGCTATTTTTGCAAAGTGCTATTGTTCTAAAATATATTTAATCTTTCCATTTAAACGCAATGCTTATAAATTCACTTCTTTTTTAAATAAGTTCTAAGCATGATTTAAATACTAAGAATGTGTAATTTTTTTTATCCGCTGTGATTTTCTTTTGTTTTATTTAGTATGAACACGAAGTCTAAATTTTGAGTTCTCTGGAATATGTATATTTTTTTCTTTTAAACATATTCCTTAACTTAATCATGATTGATAATTTTCGTCCGTTATTGCCATAAGCCACGATAAGCCGTATTTAATTTAAATTTTTTATTCGCGTTGATATTGTATTTTGTGACTATGAGCAAAATAGATTTTATATGTTTTATAGGAAAATATTGACCTCGGAAATAGAAAAAAAGGAAACTTAAAAATAAAGTAAATGACTTCATTAGAAATATTCTTATTGTTTTTAAAACATTTTAATGTAAAAATGTGGTTATTAATCTCGTTAAAAAAATATTCAGTCCTGTATTATGTAAGCAAATATGAGCATTTTAAAAAATATACTGAACAAGTCTTATTCATAAACTTCAAATCAGGCATAAAAAAAAAACCATTTTATTCCAATGCTTAAATATCATGTTATATTGTTTAGCGCCAAAAATTACGTGTATCAAAAACGTAGAAAATGTTTTTATAATAGAAAGAAATTTAATAACTGATGCAGAATATCTATAATTAAATTTTTTTATATTACTCAGTCTCGAAATTTTAAAATCATAATCCGCAGAAAAATATTTACATACAATAAAAAAAAAATTAATACACAGTAAAACCTCTCTAAGGCGACCAAGTACCGTTCCAATAAAATTGGGTCATTCCGAGAGGTGGTCTCTTAATGGAGGTCATGTTTAAATCTAGATTTTAATTATTTAAAAATGGTAACAATGTTACTAAAATTTATTTTTCACATTTGGAAAAAATATAAAAATTTAAGTATCAAAATAAAAGTTAATTACATAAGTTAATTACTGTAGAGTTTTAAAAATGAATACTTGTGTGTGAGCTTTGCTTTAATTTTACAGTTTTATATTTTATAATTTTTATCTTCAAGTCCATTCGAAGTTCGGTAAATAAATGCATTTTTTTGTGGACGGGAACACATAATGACGGTTTCATTACTTTATCTATTTCTATGAGAGTTTTCCGACAGAATAGGGAAGAGGACTTTATTGACCGTCATTCTTAATTTGTAATCAGAGTTAAATTCATTGCCTAAAAAGGCACAAAGGGATTTAAAAACTCTTAAAAACACTTGAAAGTTACCGGGATAAAAGAAAATCTAAACTTAGTTTAGAAATTTGATGAATAATGCACTCTCCGGAATTATTACTTTAATAAAACCTTCTTCAAGCAACCAGGAAAAAACGGAATTTATTTCATTTTCTTCAAAGAAATTGATCTCTCGTGGAGGTTTTTCAACTGGGATGGTCTCTGAATGGAGGTAAAATTGCTATTTAGCTTATGGGAATAAATTTCGTTCCATGAAAAAATGGTCGTTCAGGAAGGTGGTCGCTTAATGGAGTTGGTCGCACAGTGAGGTTTCACTGTACCAACCTTTTCGTAATAGCATAAACATCAAATATCATATTTAACTCCGAAACAATAATAAATACTCTTAACTGTATATAATCCGAAATCAGTAAAAAAAATAAAAAAAAAATCTCATGTAACGGCAGATTAATGTTTCCGAATGTGTCTTTTACGAAATTTAAACTTCTAGATATTCTTCTCTCATGAGTCAGTCACCCTTTCAAACGAAAGAGATAAAACTTTTTTGTTTTGATCTTTGGCAAAAATTTGCAACGCAGCATTGAATGAGAAGAATTAAATATTTACTCATTTTTTTTATTCACATTTCCCGAACTAATGATTTGCTTAAGCATTGTGCGTATTAGAGGTCTGCATGGGCTGAAATTTCCAAGCCCAGGTCCGGCCTGTAGAAAAAAATTCGCCCGACCGGTAAAAAACTTAAAAGTTTGGCCCGAGCCCTGCCCGGCACGAAAAAAAAGTTAAAAGCACAGCCCGAGTGAATTTCAACAAAACATTGATTTTTTTTTTTCTTTGAAGTATTAAAAATGTGAAAAATGCTATACAGTAAGACGGAATTGCATAGAAAAGAAAAAAAAATGCATTTATAGTCAAGTTTCCTTCTTAGAGAGTGTAAATGTATTATATATTCTTTTGTTATGTATTAGTATATTGATTATGCATGGATCAACACGTTAGTGAGTTTAAAACTGGTTCCGTCCTAGGCAGGTTCTTTTTCACACGTTTTATTATGTTTTAATTTAGTTATATTTTAATAAGCGCAGAAATTAGTGTTATTTAAAAATAATAAATTTTAATGTTTAAGTGTAGAATAATGGCCATTTGAAAATGTATGCATTTTTTGCAAAAATGTTTGGGTCAGGCCTAATTTTATTGACCTTTGAATGGACCAGGCCACGCTGACACAATGATTTTCATACGGGCTGGGTCAAAATTAGGACTGAAAATTTTGGGCCGTGAAGACTCGCAATGAACCAGTCCCGGCTTTGTACAGAAAAAATAAGTTAGGCCCGGCCCGAGCCTTCAGAAAAAAGTGTGGCCCGGCCCCAACCCGAGTTCCGTGAGTGAAAATCGGCCCGAGCCGGTCCGTGCAGATCTCTAGTACATATTCAATTGTTAAAAGAATTATATTTCAAACCGCTGCATGAAGAAATATAACAGACAATCACTTTTGAACAATCTAACGATCAATCTTTTCCTATACAACATATAGCTATTTAGCTAATAATCTTAACGTTTCACATATCTACACGGATAAATGCTTAAAATTAAATAAGACTTACCTTTATTTTATGTATTCCATAAAGAATAATTTTAATGATATCCGAATCTGTTAATCGTAAAATGGCGGACGAAAAAGTGATAATTTTTCTTATCTTTTAACCCCTTCGGGACGGGAGCCTTTCACGAAATTTTTAATCTTTTGTCACCATTTTTAAAAACAGAAATTTGTGTCTTCTTGAATTGAGAAAATGCGCTGATTAAATGAGGCAAATTTTACAGCAAAATTTTACTGGTGAGGAAAAACAAAGATTCTGAGCGCTTCATGCGGCACGTATACGTGTCGCTCGTCCCCAAGGGGTTAAGGGTGTCGTCGCCTTGCTGCTCTGATTGGTTAATAAGCAATGCATACGTAAGTCACTTTTTCAGGAGTGAGACATTTCACTCCTTTCTAGAGAGTGGAAAATTCCACTCTTTAAGGATTGTATTTTTATAAAATTCACTGCAAAAAGAGTAAAAATGCCTGTCACTCTTTCAAAGAGTGAGCTTTTCACTCCTCCCAATTTTAGAGTGTAAAAACAGCCCCAAATTTTGCCAAGCTTTTTGCTTATAATTTGCAGAGTTCTTAATATTAAAAAAAGTTCTTTTCAGGAAATATGACAAACAGCATTGTACACAATACTCTAATCAGAATTAAAAAAAACAATAAAAAATGGAGGAAAAATGAGCAGGTTTACTAAAAAATGTTTCACTGCGCAGGCGCGAATGCAATCAAAATGTAATATGCATAATGTATTAGCTAAGTATATCGAGCAGCCTTTGTGAATGTCTCAAAATCGTAGCTTGAAAATTCTGAAAATTATCGTCGAGAGAATAAGTTCGAAATCCATTGTTCTCAAAAAGAAGCAAAAAGATGACGGGTTGTATCCAAATATAGTAGTACATGCAATATTGTGTACGCTATCTTGGCACTAATCAACAGATATTTGATACAACCCCTTATCTTTTTGCTTCTTTTGGAGAACAACGGATTTCAAGCTTATTCTATCGACGATAATTTTCAGAATTTTCAAGCTATGAATTTGAGACTTTCATAAAAGTTGCTCTATATACTTAGCTGATACATTATGTATATTACATTTTGATTGCATTTGCGCATGCGCAGTGAAACAATTTTTAGTATACCTGCCCATTTTTCATCCAATTTTTATTATTTTTTAATTCTGATTACAGAGTATTGTGTACAATGCTGTTTGTCATATTTTCTGAAAAGAACTTTTTCTTATATTAAGAACTCTGTAAATTATAAGCAAAAAACTTGGCGAAATTTGGGACTGCTTTTATAAAAACCTTAATTTCTCTACGAGTATAAATGCTATCCTCATAAAAATGAACACAGTTTATTACAATAAGACACTTATTAATAATCTCGAGTTTGAACGCTTTTGCTACATTAGTTTTTACAGGGCTATCCAAAAGATATTCGTTCTTTTTCAATTTGTTGCCTTGTCCCCTATGGAGTTCCGGGAAAAAAATCTTCGAGGAAATATATGACCAATACTATACTGTTTACACACCTACAGTTTCAGGTTGATTCCTCATGTATTTTTCTGGATATTTAATAAAACGTCAAAAATCGCAAGTGATCGGTCATTTTTGGCCATATAGTGTAGCTCTTGATAGCGGTCAAGAGTGGGTTGGAACAACCGCTGCTACTTCGCATAAAAGACGACCGTGAGCCCGTCGGTCTCCTATAACCTTTACGACTCTTAAGTTGGTACAGGACCTTTAAACTTTCAAAAAATCAATTTTCTTATTTTGTTTTATTCTGAACTTTTTAAAATTTTCTCCGCAATATGCAAAAAACCCCATGTAATTTTTTACCGTAACTGGGACAGTTGTTTTATATAAATATGTAGCAAAAAATTAACCTGCACACATTTTTACGGTTGATATTATTTTTTGAACTCTGTCCCTGGGTTTTTCATCCTTACCGTCCCTTTTGCTAAACTTATACAGAAAATCACTTCAGATGCAGCCACAGAATTTTTTTCAAGTTTATTCTCGAGCAGAAGTATGCTAGAGAAAGAATGCCTAAAATTCTTTGACAGAAAATTTACTGCAGAATTTAAACCAGCATTTAAATATCAATTTCAAGATCGTGGCTTTATTGGTAGTCTTAGCATCCCCAAGGTTTATTCCTGCACTTTTCGTAGTAAATAAATAAAAAAAAGTTAATTTAATCCAATGTTAACAACTGTTTCTTAAAATCAATGAACATTGTGACTATCATTTAGTCTTAACATGATTTTCCTAAAAATAGGTGGTAATTTTCCTTGCCGTTTCATCCTTACCGTCCCTTTTTTCCTATTTCGTCCTTTTTTTCCTATACCGTCCCCTTTTTTTACCTTACCGTCCCGTCTTTAACACCCCTTTAAGGCAATGTTATACAAAAATTCTGTATAAAAAAAAATGCATTTTTATTATTTCTTATTTGGATGTCCTGTGAGTACTGTGCAAATTCATTATAAGTAAAAATTTAGAAGAAAATAAAAAGTCACAGTGGTAAAATGGTAAGGAAAATTAAACTCGTAAGTTTAACTTAAACCTCAGTTAAATAAAAGATGTTTCGCTGCTGACGATTTTTTCTTTATTTTGAATCATTAAGGCATTCTTCTATCAGATTAAAATGTTATTTTAGCAAGTTTAATTTACAAGATTTTTATTCCCGAAAGTCAAAAGGTTGTGAAAAAGCCCATATATAAAAATGTAATTGATATTGTGACCATCATGAAGTGAGCAGGAATGCTGGATGCATTATCATACAAAAAAGATCCAATAAGATGCGTTAACTCTTTAGAAAGAAATACTTAGAAAATAAACCTACTGCGGGAGACTAGTATTTGAAAGAACTATAAAGGGTGCATTTCAATATCTTTAAATGATTTTTTTCTGTTTAGGATATTACATGTTGAACTTTAACGATGTTATTTTGTACGTTTTTTTATTTTGATTGCAGTTTTTTGCCCTTCCTATGAGGCTACTTTCACTTTCGGAATTGGTTCCAAAAGTGAAAATAATTAAAAAAAAAAAAAGATATCCAAAATCGAAAAAGTAAACTTTAACCCGGTTACAATTCAACCTCAACTATCCTAAACAGAAAAAATCATTTACAAATATTGAAAAGCAAGCGAGAAATTCAAGAAGAACACTCCCATTGGTTTAACATTAGCTTGCGAGTTTGAATATCTCGCTTGCATTTCAATATTTTTAAATGATTTTTTTCTGTTTAGGGTATTACAAGTTGATCTTTAACGTTGTTAGTTTGTACGTTTTTGATTTTGATTGCAGTTTTTTTTTCCCGCCTATTCACTTTCACTTTCACTTTCGGAACCGGTTCCGAAAGTAAAAAAAAAAAAAAACTATATCCAAAATCGAAAAAGTAAACGTTAATCCTGTTACAAGTCAACCTCAACTATCCTTAAAAAAAAACAAACAAACAAAAAAAAAAAAAAAAAAAAAAAAAAAACATTAAAATGCAAGTGAGAAATTAAAAAAGAACGCTCCCATAGGTTTAACATTAGCTTGCGAGTTTCTTCACGTGAATAGTGTAGTCTCTTAAGACAATGTGATTCGTATTACTGTGGCTTTAAACGCCTCATTTGTAATACTACAACTAGCGTAAAATGTGTGAAAATGAAATCTATCTATAATGGAATCCAGAAAAAATTACATGTTCCTAATAGAAAAAATACCAACAATTATACCTGATAAGGAAGAAACCTGCATAAAGCAGAATTTTCTTGCGTTCCTTTGGGTTTCGTTGTTAAGGTTTTAATGAATCAATATTTGACTATATGACAAAGTTTTTGACGTAATTCAGTATTACGTTTTGTTACATAATTCAAATTTTAAAATAGTGGCTATTAGGAACTTAGTAAAATTCTCTTTATAATTGTACTTTACGAAGGTGGGGGGGGGGGGTGGAAAACCCAAATCTATGTTTGTCCAGGATGACAGAAAGGCTAGTTTCGTCTTTAATACAAAATAATAAAATCGCCTTTCATAGAAAGCCAACATAACTCGGAAGAAGTGCCTTTCTCGCAAAAAGTTTTAAACAAACTTTAAGTAAAAAACGAACAACAAAATTACTAAATATATGCTAAATAAACAAATATTATAATAACAAGACCATTATTTCAAAGCATTAACTCCTAAGACATTTTTTCTAATACGATAATAACATCTAATCAAATTTCTTTATGTTCAACAAATCACCAGAAATCACGAAATATCACAAAAAGCAAACGCTTTATATTTGGATGTGTAAGGATGATCTCCCACATGTTTTTTAAAAGAAATACTGAGAGCGGTTTGTCAGACATCATTAACAGATACCCCAACTGCACTTGTAATTATGCTTTGTTTTCAATGAAATGTTAAAAACGTTCCTTTCGCTTCATGTAATTTAGTTTTCATCACGTTTCATATAAAAGTTGATATGTATTCAAATTATTAAAAGTATTTCAATGCTTATCATGTTGATATACCTAAAATACAAGATACCATTATAATCTGAAAAATGCATCATATATGTATTGTATATTTTATTACGTTACACAGTAATACAAAATTATGAAATTACGCCTTTTATAGATAATAAACAAACGCCATAAAACAAGCGCTAAATAAATCTCCCAGCCAAAATCAAACGCTATACATTTGAAAGATGACCCCCACATACTTTTAGAAAAAGAGATCATTAACAGAACCCCGTGGAGAAGTGACGGCCTTTGGCCAGACTGCTTGAGAAGAGAGCCAGGGAGAGAAAGATGAGACAGAAGTCAAACGATTTTACCAAACTACAGATAACGCCATTATCGAACTTACTCCCTCTCATTCCCTTCACTTGAACGAAGAGGTGACCGAGTCCATACTGCAGCCACAAAAACTATGCATGCCAATTGAGCATCTTTTGCAGGTACATACTTGAGAAGTTTGTGGCGGGCAGCGTGGAATTATTTATTTTATTTGATTAATATTTTGAGATTTTGTTTCAACATTTTATTAAAATCTTATATAATTTAAATAGAGATTTATTTCATATTAATTTTTCATTTCAATTACACGTGTTACACGTGACTTGAAAACAAAAAGAAAACTTTAAAATAATAATTAAATTATTACGCTTTATATGCGGTAAACGGGGAAAATTACGTCATGATTAAAATGCGTATCTAATAATATTAGGAAATGGTTTCATTTCCAAAATAAATTTACATCAGAGATTTATTTCATATTTCGAAAAGTAGTTTTCTCTATTGTTGCCAATTTTCAAATAGCGCAAATAATAATATTTCCTTTCAGTATAAATTGTATTTTCGGGTGACTATTAAAAAGAGAAAGACAATTTCGATGAAAATTACGTCATTTTATTTAAAATAGTTTTCTTATAGCGTCGTTATAAAACTCTGTGAGGCAGCGGCATTTTTTACTTAGCTATTTTATACAAGCTGTTTTTAAAATGTTTAATATATCTTATTTAATCGATCGTAAAAAGAGCTGTTAGCTGTCGCCACAGAGGACCTTAAAATTTCGAAGTCAAAAAAAAAAAAAAAAAAAAAAAAAAAATGAATGGAGACGCGATTACAGAAGATTCCCACTGGTTTTTTTAAATTTTAATTCAATCTTTCGTAATCATGTAAAAACACACCCAACCAGCGTGCTTTTAGAGTCTGTGGTGTCTGAACGGGTGTTGGCGATCTTAGTTGCAGGTGTCAGAGAACTTAGTTTTTAATAAAAAAGTAGTTCTAAAACGAATGGGTGATGGATGTGTCCATCAATTTTTGAATAGCCATTGACATTTTACGAAACATCTTCCATAATTTATGTTATTTTTACTAAATGTTTTTGTTAATTATTTTAATACGATATGAAAATGATTGTACCCTTTTATAAAATATATTATACATGGTATTACAGATATAAGCGTTCATCCTGATAAAATATCCTGAAATTGCATTTAAATTCAATAACTTTGATGATATTCTTGTGCATTACATTCCTAAAAATAAACATAAAATAAGTAATTATAATCTGTGTATATCTTTCTACATCTTTTTAGAAAGTTATTAAACATTCAACGAAATATCTTCAATATAATGCGTATTAGTATATAAAATTCCTCAAAAATAATAACAAAGTAACTGATATTAAGAGATTAATGGTTCTTTATTTCAATAAAAGAAGCTCATTACGGCATATTAAAAGAACAAGTACATTAAGCCATATGAAAATATTTTATTCAAAATGAATTTTGATAAGAAAATATATAAAAATCAAATAAAGTTTCTGACTTTCATAATGAAGCGTTTATTTACTTACTCGAAGTAACCACAAAATTCTCAGATTTTATTTTAATATTACATTATTAATTAAGTTCATAAAAGTAAATTTTCTGGCTGAACGTTAAAACTCCAAAAACGAATAAAATATTTCACGAATAAAATGTTTTATATTTATTTTTAATAGCAAATTAATAAGTTATGAAAAATGAATGCTAAAGAAATATACTGAAATCGTTACATCTACTATAGGGTAACTTGAGGTGAGATGCCGTGTTGTACAAGATGCCGTATTACATAGTATTCGCATGCGCATGCTCTGTAGGGAAACACCGCTAAGTTGTAAGGAAGAGGTTTCCCTACTGATACTTTAATTTCCATTTGCGTTCTTTAAAAAAAATTCTAAGTGGTGTTTTTTTTATTGCTATTTCGTTTTAACACTTCCGGTAAGTGTTCAAAATCTTTTACGTCACTTCTTTATTGGTCTATATAAGTCTTACAAGGAGAGGGCCAACCTTGTTAATCACAGATTTTGATTATTTTAATATATGTTGTAGGGTAGAGACCCCTTAGAGTCAGGTTGAACGGATTTTATACAACGCTCCTTAGTTCTTGAGAAACCGGGGGTCTAATAGTAGTACACAACTTAAATACCTACTTTGCAACCAAAATGATAGGTTGGTCGTAGCTCAGTTGGTATGGCGTTTGTCGGCTGATCTGCGGCCCCGGGTTTGATACCTGAACGCGCTACATTTGTTTTTCTCACTTTTTGTTTTATAAATATACTTGTAAGTATAACTAATAATCTCATTGTCAATTAAAATTTATAATATTGTATTTCAATTACTTTTAACTAAATAGTTGTATAAAACATCTTAAAACTTAATTTTTTTAAAATAACTTTTAAAATGTATTTCATATATTCTTTATCGATGCAATGATATTGAGCAATTGTGTTAATTCGTGATTTTAAAGAAACATCATTTACGCATTGTTTTAACAAAGGAAGTCAATGCGATAATACTATTATTCTGTTTTTAAAATAACAAGCATAATTATATTAAAAATTAGCATCAGAATTAAATTACATCCGATTTTTTGCATATTAAACATTTTTAAATTTGTTATACGTATGCTTGCGTTTTCAATTATTTTGCTTTCCCCTTTATCGCATTTCTGCTTTTATTTTTATTTTATTTGAATATTCTTTTATTTTATCATAACTAGATGGCGCCACAACACGTTTTGTCACAATTTTGTAATTTTTATCATTCAATAATAGATCCAATCTCTTTTTAAACCTCTTTAAAGGATGATAAATAATAGTTTAAAAATAAAAAATGATAAATTTTGTTAACATTATAATTAATGTATGATATTAAAATTTTTAATTAAAATTATTAAATTATAATTACAAGTATATTTATAAAACAAAAAATGAGAAAAACAAATGTAGCGCGTTCGTGTACCGAACCCGGGCTCGCAGATCAGCGAGCAAACGTCGTACCAACTGAGCTACGAGCAACCTATCCTTTTCATTACAAAGTAATTATTTAAGTTGTGTACTACTATTAGACCCACCGGTTTCTCAAGAACTAATGAGAGTTGGATAAAATCCGTTGAACCTGAGACTAAGTGGTATCTACCCTACAACATATATTAAACTAATCAAAATCTGTGATGAACAAGGTTGGCCCTCTCCTTGTTAGTTTAAAAACCAGAGAAATAAATCTGATGTTTTTAGAGAGTACTGGTACTTGGCCTTTCTTCAAAGCCTAAATGGCCGCCGCACAGAGGAGTATTTCTAAAACAAAGCTGGAAAAAGGTCAAAAAATGAACTTTGTTAAAAATAGCAATATTTTATTTGTTTTTATAGCTTATTAGTCAGTGTTTCAAGTAAACACTATCTTAAGAATGGTCGACAACACTCTCCGTCACGTTATTAGTCTGAACACAGCTGTCGTGCATCGCAGATGTCTCTTTTCTCAGCGCTGTGGTGAGAAGGGCATTATTTAATTGGATTTATCGTTGTATACATTGGAGATCTGAAAAAAACCTTTATGGAAAAAGAAGTGGGAGGTATGTAGCTTAAATTCGTGTATTTAGTTTTAGTTATAAAGGAATATAATTATGATTAAAGTCACATTGTTTTATCGTTAAAAATACGTGTAATTTTTACTAATTCTTTTAAATTATTAGTGATTTATAAATACTACGTTCCGCCCTTTGCCTGACAAAACTTTTTGTTGGAATATAAATATAGAAATTCTTTGCTATATTCATAAAATAAAATCTTGCCCCAACTTGCCCCAATTTTTTTTTAACCGTTTTATAAAAAAAAGATATCAGAAGATGACGATAATTTGAAAACGAAAAATCTTCATTTTTCTTTTAGAAACTTCAGGGACAGCAAAAGATGTTTTAAAAAAGTTGCTGTTTGACCTTATGCAAGATTGTCCTAATAAGAAAATTGGTGAAAAATTCTGTTTCATGGAAAGTAAAGTAATAGAAATGACGAAATGCCTAGTAGATGAACAAGAATCATTTAAACGTTCGTTAAGCCGTTTCAAATCGGATTTTAAAGAAAAATGGGAGACTGCCAATAGGACAAAAAGTCGCTTTCTTAAGATAAATGAACATTGACTTAACAGTTCCAAAAAATTAGCTGTAGAAGATATTATCTGTACAATATCGAAACCAGGACGACCAACAAAAGATTTCGCCAAATCGTCTGTCAGAAGCAAGCGACGAAAAACAAGATATTTAAGGGAGCAAGACCTCTTGATCAATTAACATATGCAGCTAGTACAAGTCAACGTGCTGCTGGTAATATTGATGTCTCGACACTCATAAAACATATAACTCCTAGTCCAACAACAGCTACTAAATACAGAAAAAATATAACTTCAGCAAAAAAGGAAAAAAAAATTAAGAAGCATGCATCATCAGAAGCCTTATCAATTTTTGTAGAAGCTGATCGAGAAAGCAAAGCGAAATTATTCATAGTGCAAATAAGAATATTTATCCTTGTTATTCTCTGACTAAGAAAGAGAAGAAAGATCGCTATACAAGTGAGGAGTCCATGAATATGACAGAAACAAGCGCTGAAATTAACCGACAGGATATTCTTGATTACACCTCTTTAATACTGTGTAAATATTTAGAAGAAGGGATTCAAAATAATACAGAAGAAGAAAACTACAATTTAGAACTAATATCTAAATGAGGTTGCGATGGTTTTCAACAATCGCAATTTAAACAGATATTTCAGAATACTTCTGTTAGCGATGCAAATATATTTCAGAGTTCTCTTGTTCGTTTACGTTAAATATGCAAATATGGCGGACAAGAAAATATTTTGTTTGCAGAACTCTCTACCTTGCTCTAGAAGATTCTGCAGACCAATACGCATTCGTTTTGTTCATGAAACGAACGATATTACTAATGAAGAAATTCAATATATTGAAAATCAAGTTAAAAATCTTAAGAAAACTGATATACCTACTACTAATAGTAGTTTATATTACGTAAAACACACGTTGATACCGACTATGGTAGATGCGAAGGTTTGCAATGCTGCGACAAATACTTTAGCAACAATAAGAACCACATATGTGAAGAGACTTAAAAAAAAAATTAATAAATTGGAGAAGAAGAGTCCAGAGAATCCTGATGCGTTAATGTTTGGTTTATCAATTCTTCATGCACGGATTCGATTTTTTGAGTCACTATTTCATTTGTCATATAAAATTCCTTTAAAAAAGTGGCAAGTGAGAGACAATGAAGACAAAAAGGTTGTGGCAGGAAAAAAAAACCGAATTCAAAATAGTTTCAAAGAAAAAATGGGCCTTCTGGTAGATATTCACAAGGCAGGTTTTGACGACACGAATGATGGAAATACACTAAGAAGATTTTTTGTGGACACCAATTTTGCTTCCAGAATCAGTGGAATAAATATTGACCTTATAAAAAGGTTCAAAGCAATTTTAGAGGCATTGTCCAGTGGACTAGTGGACCAAATTGATATTAAGAAATTTGAAAATTACACTGAAGAAACTGCAAAGCTTTATGTCGAATTAGATGTGTAGCACCCAATGTCACCACCAGTACATAAAGTTTTAGTACACGGGGCCACAGTAATTAAACATGCAATATTGCCTATCGGTCAACTTTCGGAGGATAACAATCTGTACTTAATTAAATGTATTGAATTGTACTATCTATAAAATTTATTATTTACATTTAATTTACTTTAATAACAATAATTACATTTAATTTACTTTAATAATAATTATTACATTTAATATACATTTAATAATACATTTAATAAAGTGGAGACTCTACAGTATAGAGATGCTGGTTTTTCAATGTATTTAATTGATTATCAGTTTCAATCTGATTCTTCAGACCTCTATTTTTCATCTTCTTCATGACACTCTTCTTGGCTTTTTGCATGACTACCATCAGACCTAGCTGGAAGAAAAAGTTGTAGAGTCTCGCTACTGTATGGCTTGCACTTTTCCCTTGGTCTTTCTCTAGAACAGTTTATAAAAGGATTGCGGCTTAAAAGAAGCCAATTTAGAACATCTCTATTGCAAACTTCTCTATTGCACTTTCTTGAGTACTTTGTACGGTACTGTTTAAAGACTTTGTTTCTGGCCTCGGCAGCTTCTCCTGACTGTTGGCCAATGGGTACTACTGTTTTCTTACTTACAGTGCCACCATGAATCAAAAACTTGTGCATTTTTGGAATCATGGGATACCGATTGTAAAGGTTCACATACAGTCTTGCTGTTTCATCAGCAGATGTTTGAAACTTTTTTCCGTATATGCGATGCCCACTTGTTATGACTTCCAATATTACTTAAAACCTTTTTATCATTTCTGCGTCTACTCCAGACTTCCTTAATGCCTTCCTTTCTCCCCTTACTTTCTATCTATGAGTCCTCGAAACTAATTGGAGAAACTTTTTTCAGTAAATAGGTATTTACAATTTGAAGCCGATCTGATATTTCTATCAAGAGGTATCGAGTTGCGTACGTATGTACGTACCTACATACGTACGTACATGCCTACATACGAACGTACATGCATACATACAGAATATGTAAGGGCAAAAGATCTCAGGAAATATCCTGAAAACTAAAAACATGCAATACGAGAATAAAAATGTAATTTTTATCTCTTCAATTCGGTTGCCGCAAAAAAAAATGGGATTTAAGTAGTCCGCCCGAAAAAAAATTAATGAAAAAATGACAACAATATGCGGAACATTTTTTTTTGAGAAATTGGCATTCAGAACTATAACCAATACGATTATAGTTAAAAAATGGCCCGGCAAAGCCCGGCACACTTTTAAAAAACTTTCAATATGTTTAAACTAGAGGCACAAATGCTTTAAAAGTACAACTTTTACAAATTTAATGTTTTTTATTATATTAAAATCTAAACTATTTAATTTAACACATACTTTAACACTAAGTTCTAACCTTTCTTAAACACGTAAGCGTTATTCAATTTCAGTTCAATGATTCATTCAGCCACAAAAAAATTATATTTAAAAGTAACATCAATGCCAAAAAGGAACAAAAAATCATGTCTTCTTTCAAAGAAGTTTTCTCTTCAACTGAGGCCTGAAGCCACCGCATATGGCTTAGGTTCCTGAAATAGACATTGATTGACGCGCCAATTTGTCAGCCATTAAAAAATATGATTTTTAGAATTGTTGATGAGTTTTCAATTTTTGCATTTTTGGCCAGGGTTTTGGGTCAAATACTCCACTGTGCGGCGTCTTGCCCAATACTTTAGGGTGAGTTGACGAAAATATTTGGGGGTAAGATGCCGGTTGTTTTTCCTTGGGGTAAGATGCCGATTATTTTCCGTTTCAACGTTTAAAATGACAAAAAGAAATATTAAAATCTAATGTGAACATAATTTGAAAGGTTTCTACATGTATTATGTCTTATAAATAAACTTTATTGGCCTTATAAATAATTGTTTAATTATTATTATTATAATCATTGTTAAAAATTTGATATTAATGCAGTTATAAATAATTTTAACAAATGTAAATATCGGTAGTATATAATATAGTTTTAGATGACTAGGGCTTTATGCCGCCTACGAGCTACGCTCGTCAACCTCCATCCAGGCACCAGAGAATCTAAAAACACCCTAATTTGATCTGATTTGAAAATATTACAGATGATTAAATCGCAATTAAACGGCTTTTGGTGATCTCCAGTAATCAGGTTTCCATTCATTTCCCTTAGGTTGGGGGATTTTAAGGCGGAATCAATTGCTGTCTAGACAGTTAATGGCTATTTTAGTGATTTAATTAAATAAGACCAACTCAACAATTTAAAATTAGCTTGTATGAAATGTATAGAGTATAACGTAGTATACAATAGTTTACGTTATTGTCTGTTGAACCCTTTCTTCAGTCTTTCAGGCGTTTTATAGCCCAAAGAGGAAGACCAATCACAAGGTATTCTCATAAAGGCAGAAATTTCGTCGGTGCAGGAAAAGTTTTTTCAGAAATAGATTGGGAGCAAATCTCTGCCATAGCAGCAGTACAAAAGATTCGCTGGAAATTCAACCGGCCTACCACTGCCTGGTGGGGGGTTTTTGGGAGCGATTGATATAAATGGGCAAAAGACATCTTGAGAAAGGTTATAGGTCACTGATAACAATTCTTTGTGATTGTGAACAAGTTGTGAATTCTGGACCAGTAACGTATGTTACAGAAGATGTATAGACGATCTAGAACCGTTAACACCACCAATGTTCCTACAGGAAATAAGATCTTCTGATGTCATAGATTTTGATGCGATTGACACACAAGAATTAAATAAAAGTTAAATATGAATATAGGCAACATGTTCGAGATCAGCCTCAAATACGATTCCGTATTGAGTACTTAAGGCAATTATGCCAACAAAGTTCTCTGCAAAAGAATCTCAAACAACTGACCATTGGTGAAGTTGTACTCGTAGAGTCTGATAAGAGACGTGCATATTGGATTTAAGCCTGGTTGCAAGAACTTATTTCTAGAAAATTCTGGTCACCAAAGAGTTGCACGAATAAAAACGGAAAAATGATGAACTTCTGAGACCTGTATAAAATTTGTACAATTTAGAGATTCCAAAAAACTCTCTAAGGATCCTGTATTGCGAACGAGAAATGGCAGAACAGTGACTGTTCCTAAACGGTGCAAAACATGACTATCTTTTGAACTGAAAAGATATTTTACCTTATCCTTTTTCTAGTATATTTCATATGTTTTATAGTGTTAATTTGAATCTATATTAATATGTTTAATTTTGTTTGAATTTTGCAGGAGAAAATAATTATTAACCTGTTTTGGAAAAAGTAATGTTAGAATTTTACTTAAGTATTAGTCGCATTTTACTTGATTTTGCATTTTATTGTACCCAAGGTTGAGTTTATCTGTCGAAAACTCAAGGTGGGATGTTGTCGCAAATTTGATTATTTAAAGTAATGTTTATTAATATTCACAGAGGGCGGATGTGTACCTGATTAAATGAAAAGAAAATAGGGATGTATAGGGATGTATGGGTGCAAGTGATGCGTTGAGGTATAAACACCAAAAAGAGACATGAAGGATGTTTATTGACAATGTCATTGATAAGTTCTATGTGTTCAATAGGTGTTTAAAATTGCTTCAACCAACAATAATACATGCGTGGTAGCTCGAAGGAGCCATTGGCCTACAGATTCAAAGATGCTATATATTTCACGCACCCGTTCAGCAGCAAAAGATATTCAAGCAACGAGATCGTCAACAGAGTCACATAAACAAAACTCTTCAGATGTCCCCATACGAAATATTTGAGGGTCGATAAATCGAGATATCGGGGTGGCGAATGGACTGGTCCATCACGCAAAGTCAGGCAGTTGTTATCGCGTTTTTCGGGAAGAGGTTTTACGAGAAAAACTTCAAGATGTTCCGATCATCATTCGTAAGTGACAGTGATTTCAGTATGATTGTGTGCCAGTCCATTTCAGCACTGCTATACTCAATTACCTGGAAGTTACTTTTGGGGCATGATGGATTGGGAGTTCGCATTTATGTGACTCCAGGAGGATCTCGTCGATCAAATGTCTGTTACTGCTGCACGTGTGCGTTAAATACCCGACGTCTTTAAATCGCTCCAACGACGCTGCCAGATGTGTATTACAGGGCTGTCACAGGCGACTACTTTTTAATTCTATTTCACACCCCTTTTTCAAAACGAAAACCCTTTGAGAATATTTGCAAGGGAAATATAGTACAAAATGTATTTTTTAAAAATAGTGGTGCGAGCAGAATATAAAAATAGTCGCCTGAGGCATCCCTGGTATTACTGTCGGTTGACGCAATTTTGAATAGTTATTGTAAAAATAGTTCTTGCCGAAAGACGCTGTCAAAAAACTCTTGATTTATGTTTCTTTCCTGTTTTTATGCCCCAACGCGTCATTTCACTAAAAAAATGGCTTCGAAAAACTGAGTAAAAGTACTCAATTTTAAATACGTCACATACTCAAAATACCTCCGATCCAAATTTACACAAAATTAGAAACACATGTAATTCTTTTTGATTCCACGGATGTGTTCAAATATGAAGCGTTATGTATTCGATTTTGATCTTATGGATATAATCAAATATGATGTGTTATGTATTCATTTTTTATCCCATGGATGTATTCAAGTATCAACTTTGAAAGTAAGTGCTCGCTGTTAAATATTCTATACATTTATTTTTTATTTGTTTATGTAATCAGCTATACCTTCTGTAATTATTAAATTAATGCATATATTAAATTATGCACAGTATTTTAAAATAATATAAAATTGCTTGAATATAAAATTGCTCTTGCCATAAATATATGAAGTAAAACAAGATGTCTTCCAAGATGGCCGAAGTTAGTAACATGTGCGAAGCCAAAATTAGATAAAAACATGGGCTAAAAGACGATGTGATGCGATGAATTTGATATGAGTACATCTATTTACTCATTTTCGAGTATTTCATCTTTTTCAGTGTTGCGATCATACCGGGTGTCCTAAAAAGGACTGACTGATTTTAAAATTCAATAACTTGACAGATATTTTAAAAATTCTTGCAGGAGGGCTATGCATAAGATCAAAAGTTTTTTTTTACAGTGATTTTCGATTTTAGTTCGAATTACAAACAACAGATGGCGCTGTCAGCAATAGGCGCTAAAACACGCTCGATTTTTTGGTTTTTCTTTTCTTCCATGCGGAAAAAGGAGATGAAAATGTATTGAGTGGGTCGCGAAGTGCCAAAAATCGAACCTGAATTTAGCGTCTATTGATCGCAGCGCCATCTATTGTTTGAAATTCAAACTAAAATCGAAAATCAGTATAAAAAAACTTTTGAGCTCATACATAACTCTCCTGCAAGAATTTTTTAAATATCTGTCACTGTTTGCGAGTTATTGAATTTTAAAATCAGTCAGTCCTTTTTAGGACACCCGGTACATTCCTATACGATAAATGATTATTAGTGTCCTCTATCCGCGCTTAACGTTTGTACCATGAGTTTGGAATCACCCTGAATATGTAATGTTCAAATCCATTTCTAGTTCGGTGAGAATATATCAAAATTAATGAAAAAGAACAATGTACATATTTACGGTTAACAAATGAAAGTGAAAAGCGATGCCTCTATCTTCTTAATATTTTCCCTATGTGACAAAGGCTAATCTATTAAGAAAAATATTGCATAGAATGTAATTACAACGATGTATACAATAAAGGCTTATTACAGCAGTATAAAATAATTTAAAAAATAATAATAATTTTCATAATAAAATTTAATTTACACGTTGCTTCAGAGCAACAGTAGGACATCAAGTAATAATCGAAAATGAGATGTCTGACTTACTGCTATGAAAAACTGTGTCTGCATCTAGTGGAAGAGAAGGGAATTTCGATAACACATAATGACATAGATGCAAACACAGTTTCTCTTAGCAGTAAGTCAGACATCTCATTTTAAAGACACGTATTATAAAAATTATTACTAGATGTCCTATTGTTGCTCTGAGGCGACGAAAGGAAATTTTGAGAAGAAAAAAAATACATTATTGAATTAATTATATATTTATCACAAAATAAGTGAAAAACTAATAGAGAAAATTAGGTGCAACGTGATTACCTGTGTTCATTAATAAAAATAAATAATAAAAATCATCATAATTCATCAATTTTCATCCAATGCATATTTTTAATGCATTCTGTTATGTCAAAGCTCGAAACATACACACACACAAAAATATTCTATCAAAATTTAACACCCATGTACCAAAAGTTAAAATTTGTTTGTAGAATGACCCACAAAAGACAAGTTCGAAAAAGATTCCAGCCCTCTTATGTTCTTCGAATCTTTCGAATTCTATAATGATATGCAAAAAATCTTCTAAATGAAAAAGTAATAAAATTTGATACATTTAATAAATATGCAAGATTCTGTTTCAGTACTCAATTAAAACATTACAGACTCTCACTTCGGTCATTTCTTCGATTTTATGAAACAGCTGAAATTCTTTATATTTTTACCTTGAATTAAAGCATGCTTTTAAGTCAATATTATAGTTAATTTATTTTAAGGTTATGAAAAAACAGGTTTTTTAATCTAAAAGTAGCATTTAACTCGTCATCCATTTTAAATTCATTTAATTTGCGCTAGATAGAATATGGAAGCATATGGGTGAAAATAAAAAAGAACACGATATCAGAATTATATAAATATATAACAAATCAACGCCTTGTAATAATATACTAACTTTAATTGCTAAAAGGTGGAAATTAAAAATAAAACCCCAGTAAAAATAGGTTTATTCGACCGTTTACATGTTTCGACTCTACCCGAGTCATTTTATAACAAATGAATAAAAATATTCTAAAATTGCACGTCTATGAAACGCCATCATTTAATTTTTCCTACGTACTATTTCATATTATGCACATTAGAGCGGCGCTTATCGGAAGTCCAATTATCCGAGTAGCCTATTTCTCTCAAAAAAATTCTTTTTGAACTGAACTTTAAATTATCCGAAAAGCCTATTTCTCCCACGAATTTTTTTTTAACCAAAATTCCAATTATCAGAACAGCCTATTTCTCTCAATTTTTTTTTTTAAATCGAACTTTCAATTGTCCGAATAGCCTATTTCCCTCAAAATATTTTTAAAACGGAAACTCTAATTATCCAAATATCCCATTTCTCTCATTTTTCGGGTAAAGTTTCGGGTAAAGTTCTTGCCACCTAATGTTACATCTGTAATCCAACCCATGGATCAAAGTGTGATAGAGACATTCAAGCGACTTTATAGAAAGCAAATGATAAGAATGCTCCTTTTCTCAGAATAAACAAAAGAGTCTGATTCCCAAGATACCATAAAAATTGATTTGAAAGATTGTTGTATGATGGCTGCTGATTATGGGAATCTAGTAAAATCCTCAACATTAAAAAGGCTTGGAATAAAATTTTAAATAAAGAAAAAACTGATAGTGGATCAGAAAATGAGGAATGTAAAACAATAAAAGAGATGAGAAGAATCCTAAGCTATGAAGAAAATGAAATTAACGAATGGTTAAATACATGTCTCTGGATATGAGATTTTAAATGATAATGAGATTGTGGATAAGATTAAAGATGAAAAAGAATTTGAATGAAAATGAAATTAACGAATGGTTAAATACATGTCTCTGGATATCAGATTTTAAATGATAATGAGATTGTGGATAAGATTAAAGATGAAAAAGTATTTGAATGAAAATGAAATTAACGAATGGTTAAATACATGTCTCTGGATATGAGATTTTAAATGATAATGAGATTGTGGATAAGATTAAAGATGAAAAAGAATTTGAATGAAAATGAAATTAGCGAATGGTTAAATACATGTCTCTGGATATCAGATTTTAAATGATAATGAGATTGTGGATAAGATTAAAGATGAAAAAGAATTTGAATGAAAATGAAATTAACAAATGGTTAAATACATGTCTCTGGATATCAGATTTTAAATGATAATGAGATTGTGGATAAGATTAAAGATGAAAAAGAATTTGAAGAAAAGGAAATTAACGAATGGTTAAATACACGTCTCTGGATATCAGATTTTAAATGATAAGGAGATTGTGGATAAGATTAAAGATGAAAAAGGATTTGAATGAAAATGAAATTAACGAATGGTTAAATACATGTCTCTGGATATGAGATTTTAAATGATAATGAGATTGCGGATAAAATTAAAGATGAAAAAGAATTTGAATGAAAATGATGAAAATGAAATTAACGAATGGTTAAATACATGTCTCTGGATATGAGATTTTGAATGATAATGAGATTGTGGATAAGATTAAAGATGAAAAAGAATTTGAATGAAAATGAAATTAACGAATGGTTAAATACATGTCTCTGGATATCAGATTTTAAATGATAATGAGATTGTGGATAAGATTAAAGATGAAAAAGAATTTGAATGAAAATGAAATTAACGAATGGTTAAATACATGTCTCTGGATATCAGATTTTAAATGATAATGAGATTGTGGATAAGATTAAAGTTGAAAAAGAATTTGAATGAAAATGAAATTAACGAATGGTTAAATACATGTCTCTGGACATCAGATTTTAAATGATAATGAGATTGTGGATAAGATTAAAGATGAAAAAGAATTTGAATGAAAATGAAATTAACGAATGTTTAAATACATGTCTCTAGATATCAGATTTTAAATGATAATAAGATTGTGGATAAGATTAAAGACGAAAAAGGATTTGAAGAAAAGGAAAACGAATGCTCTGAAAATGAACGATGTTCATCGCATAACGAAGCCTTTGAATGTTTGGAAACATCTATGAAATGTCTCGAACGACAGAAGAACGCTGATTCAAGTAACGTATTTAAGAAGAATTTGAGGTATGGTAGCATTGCAAAGACGGTCTTCTTTGAAGTAAGCAACAATCAAAAGCTTTTTTGCTTAAATTATAATCTCTGAAGTTCAGAAAATGATAAAGGGAGAAAAAGAAAATTTTAAATGATAAAAAAGTGAACAAAAAAAAAAATTAAAAAAGACAAAAAAAAATATAAAGGAAATATATAAACCAATTTTTAAACACGCCAGCAATAACTGGCGCTGACAGTCCTAAGCCTGGATAAAGTGTGAAGGTTTTAGTTTAGTCAGAAGCATCCCTTAAAATATCTGTCCATTTATGCGAACTTTTGTTTATCCGAACTAGGGTCGGTCCCGACATGTTTGGATAATCGGCGCTCTATTGTATTTTTATTTTACTTAGATTTTATTTCTTATTTTTGTAAGCATTTGAGTAATCGAGTAACATTGAACCATAGTTTTAGTAAGTTAATTCAATATGTTAATTCCAAAATTCAATATGTAACAATGTAGTGTCGATGAGTTTAACTTACCAAAACTATGATTTAAGTTACTCAATGGCTTACATTTCTGTCTGTAATATGTTTTGGGGTTAAAGATCCTACATGGAAAACATGTAGTTTCAATAAACCCCCAAGGACTAGGGCTGTTTTATTAAAGATCCAACTTTTGCTTAATTTGTTATATACCTGCGAAATTTGTCATAATCTTGACGAGATGATATCCAGACTTAAGATGATCCCTTAATTGAAAGCATCCTAGGTCCCAGAACATTTCTACTAACTGAAAGAGATCAAAACGAAAAGAAAATATATTAAAAATCTTGTACTTGAAAACTAAAATATAAATATCCATATACAATTAACTGAGATTCTATGTTGACTGTGAATTTCATCATTGCATCATCAAAGTCTTTATAAGTTGCACTCAATGATTTTCTTTAGAATCATTGTACAGTCGTGGAAAAAAGAAAGTAAACACCCCCTACTAACTCCTCAACAAATTAGCGTAGAAGAAAGTTACTGGCACCGAACTATTGGAAATAAAGTGTACTTTTAAATTACGTATTTAAAATTTGCTTAGGGGGCCATCTACATATTAAAACGAATCCAAACTTCATTTTTTTCAATGGCAATACCCAATTTTAACGAGATATTTCAAATGTTTGGTTCAAACTATGCCTAGACGCCAAATTTCAAGCCATGTGAATGATAAGTTTTTGAATTATAAACATTCAAAATTTTGTGCTTCTAATGTTAAATTACATTTTCATATTTTTATTTATAACTTTTGAAATTATGATCCTAATGTTCTATTTTTTTGTGTAGCAGTAATACTAATATACCCAAACATAAATACGTTCAATTTGCAATTTTTATAATTTTCTGATATGAATTATGAAATTAATATTAAAAAAATTATGAATTGCAACCTACAATTTTTTTGATGGATTCAGATTTATTGAGTCCTGCTTTATGGAAATCCAAAATTTCACATTTTTTTCCAAGTAGTTTTCAAATTATGCTTAAGAAACGGCAAAATGGTGGTTTAAGGAGCCGTCTATGATAGAAGTGACTAAATATTTTGAAATTTCTTATGCTATCCTGTAATCTAGCAGGCTTCATTGACTTCTTAAGGTGCCTTGATCAAGAAGGGAGCTCTCTCGGTTAACAATCGAGTACCGAACTTCAATTTGGATACAGCCCTTAAAATACGCTCGTTTTAAAATAATTATTTTCTCGGAAACTTATGGTACAAATTGCATAAAAATTCGTTTTTAGACTAATTGAAGGGTGTAGAATTCATTTATGCTGTCAGAATTGTGTACTGCTATTGAGAAAAACAAAGTTATGGTTCGTTTTAATATGTAGATGGCCCCCTAAGCAAATTTTATATACATCATTTAAAAGTAGACTTTCTCTCCAATCGTTCGGTACCAGTAACTTTCTTATGCGATAATTTGTTGAGGAGTTAGTAGGGGGTGTTTACTTTTTTTTTTCCACGACTGTACATTATTTTTGGTAGTTATAAATGTTTGAATATGTGAGAGCAAGCAAGATTTGCATAATTATTAAAAGCATGTAACCATTATTTCGATGCATATTTCTTATTGTTAAACTTATATTCTACGTCTATAAATGGAATATAAAATATTTGAAATTTGTGACTATTTTAATACAGGAAAAAAAAATGGAGACCATTATTCAGGTTTTCCGAGTTTAGAAATTTTTACATATATGTAATAGATTTCTTAGAATCAATATTAAATCGGAAGGAACAAAATTCTTATTCTTTTCATGATTTAAATTGTAAATTTATTATTTCGTTCACTATTTTCTGTACCTAGAGAATTTGTTCAGCGGTAAGAATGCACCTGTTAAATCTCAGACCGGACAGATAAGAATAGATCGAGTAAGTTCTTAAGAAATTCCATGTGTTTAGCTTTTCGCATTGCGATATTTTCTTTATAAGTAAACGAATTCTTTAGGAATTCTTACCAATATATTTTGGAATAGTCGACTTTGTTATTGTTCACATATTTTCTTTTTAAAAAACTGCAATTTTCTATTTTCTATTTTATTAGTTTTTAAAAATGCGAATCTATACTTCTGTACTAATAGTACAAAGAGGTAAAAATTGTTTATTTGTAAGAGGTAAGATCTGGAACTAAAGAACCGATTACAAAAGTAATGATATCAAAATGATGGTGTTAGTCCAACTTAGAACATAGGCTATATCTTATGTCCGTGCCACTGGCCAAAACGGGGTGTAGGAACAAAAAACATTCTAAAAATGTGATTTTTGTGTTACTGAAGGACCTAGAAACATGAAATTTGTAATAGTAGTTACTTATAAGATATAAATGACCTCTAAGAACATTTCTAAAAAATTCGAAAATTAAAAGGGGTGTAAATGCGCGAAAAGCGTTCTAAAAAACGTTCTAAATTGTGATTTCTACGCAATCCCAGAAAGTACCGATTCGATTTTTTTAAAAAATGGTGTGAAAATGATGGCGACAGCCGTCGCTCCAACATAGGCAATATTTTATGTCGGTGCCACTACCCCAAAGGGGGTGCAGGAGCAAAAAACGTTCGAAATTGCGTTTTTTGTGATGGTGCAGGGACTAGCAGCTTGAAATTAGGCAGGGTAGTTACTTATATGATATAAGTGATCTCTAAAAATATTTCTTTAAAAAGTCGAAATTTAAAAAGGGGTGAAAATGCGCGAAAAACGTTCTAAATTGCGATTTCTACGCAATCTTAGAAAGTACCCAACCGATTTCAAAAGTAATGGTTGGAAATTGATGATGACAGCCCTTCCTCCAATATAGGATTTATTTCATGTCGGCTTTACTACCACCTTGCGGTTGCATTTTAAAAAGCGTTCTAAATTGTGATTTTTGTGATAGTGAAGGGGTTAGCAACTTGAAATTTGGCATGGTAATTACTTATGAGATGCAAATGTTCTCTGAGAACAGTTTCTTAAAAATTTTAAATTTAAAAAGGGTGAAAATGGACGAAAAGAGTTCTAAAAACGTTCTAAATTGCGATTTCTACGCAATTTCAGGAAATATAAACAGATTTCAGAAGTAATGGTTTCAAATTTATGGTGACTGTCCCCGCTCCAACATAGACTATATTTTACGTTGTTGTCACTACCACCTGGGGATTACAGGATAAAAAAATGTTCTAAATTGCGTTTTTGCGTTACTGAGTGGTTTTAACATTTTAAATTTGGAATGGTAATTACTTCAAAGATGCAAATGCTTTCTAAGAATTGCTGAAAGAAAATTCCAAATTTAAAAGAATGAAGTGAGCGAAAAGAGCTCTATAAGCATTCTAAATTACGATTTTTATGCAATCGTATGAAATACGAAACCAGTTTCAAACTTAATAGTAGCAAATTAATGGTGATAGAACCTGCTCAAACATATTAACCTGCTCAGCTATATTTTATGTCGGTGCCACAACCCCTAGAGCGTTGCAGGAGCAAAAAACTTTCTAAATTGCGATTTCTGCAGTACTGCAGAGGCTAGAAACTTTAAATATAGCACGGTAGTTACTTATAAAATATAAATGTCCTCTAAGAACAGAAAAAATTTGAACTAAATTTGAAATTAAAAAGGGGTGAAGCGAAGGGAAGGATTGAAAAGTATTCTAAAATTGTCCTAAATTACGATTTCTATGGAATCTCAGAAAATAATAAACCGATTACAGAAGTTATTGTTTGCGAATCAAGGGTGACAGTCCCTGATCCTATACAGGCTATATTTTATGCCAATGTCACTACCACCTGGTTGGCAGGAACAACAAGAAAGCCATTAAAAATATCTAAATTCCGTTTTCTATTGAATATTAGGAAATACCAACCGATTTCAAGGTTAATGTTGGCAAATTAATGGTGACAGTCTCTGTTTCAACATTTTTCGAGACATTCTATTTCAACTCTGTTTCGGCATTTTATGTTGGTACCACTAACACCAGAGAGGTGGTAGATTGTTAGACAAGAAGCTTGGAATTCGACATGATGGTTAATGTTAAGATGGAAATGAGTTAAGATGGTTTCTGAAAATCTCAAAACTTCAAATGAATATTGAATTGAGCGTATGAAATGAGCATAAAAGTCCCAAAATAAATAATAATAAATCTAATGAAAAATATTCATACAAATATCACTTGGCATATTCCAACTATTACACGAGCAAAGCCGCGGGGTTTGCCTGTAGTTTATAAAAGAATTCAAAGTTTTAAATAAGGAATGCATTTTATACTTTACTGTCAGTACCGATAGGTTTAGCGTTTAAGAACTGGAATCAATTATTAATGAAAGCACTTACACAAGAAATCTGAAATAAGCATGAAAAATAGGAAAATAACCTGCCTCACTGGCAGATTTTGATTACCGCTATAATAGATAAGATACAAAAAATTCTTTCGCATTTTTAAATTAACTTCCATACTTAAAAACTTTAACGCTGCATACTTATTAAATTACTTCAACATTTACATCCAATTATCTTGCTATTGATCATATTATTTTGATCTATCTGCATATTGATAATTCTCTCAAAAACGCAAATTTTCAGTGGCAAATTTTCTGAAATCAAATTGTAAAGTAAGGGTTGTTATATATAGTGCTTTGAATTTGCACTATATATAAGAAATACATGTGCGCCAGTATCCACAGAACTGGTGGTGTAATCTCTATATCTTGATATATTCGCAGTTATTTCAAGAAAAATATACAACTATTTCACTCAGGTAACAATTACAGCCCGATATTATGTTTAAAATGACTAACAGACTTCTGTTTTACGTTAAAGTATATATTTTGTTATCATTTGTTGAACTGTTTAGCAGTAAAAAAAATCAAGGTCAGGATTCTGTAAAACTTCATATCATATCGTCGCTTCAGAGCAACAGTAGAACATCTAGTAATAATCGGAAATGAGATGTCTGACTTACTGTTATGAAAAACTGTGTCTGCATCTAGTGGAACAGTAGGTAATTTTGATAAAGCACATCTGAGGTATAGTATTAAACATAACTATGTGTTTCAGAAGTTGTTCCATAGATGCAAACACAGTTTCTCATAAGAGGAAGTCAGACATCTCATTTTTTATTATTACTAGATGTACTACTGTTGCTCTGAGGCGACGATATCTTATTTCGAATATTCGAATCATAAATCAAAACATCTTAAATATAATTATTATCTGACGAATAAACAAGAACAACTTCGTATCACTGTCAAATCGAAACTCAATAAATCCTGCCACCGAATATTCTTTTTAATGAAACATTTTAACGAGAAGAAAACTATTTACAGTTATATTATACATATTTACAAAACTTTAAATCATATTATTGGGAGACACAATGTTCCATGCTCATATCTCATTTATTGACGATAAAACGTTACCTATTTATGTCATGACAAATCATTCTATTCTGAAACAACGTTCCGTTAAGTTCTGTTTTCAAAACAAAAAAAGGTGCTCTGAGAGTGAAAAATGACAGTTGAAGTACATAGCGCGCAGCGCCAATGTAATTGTAATTCTTTTTTCTACAGCAGTTACAAGTTATCTGCCTACGGTTATGACTTAATTACTTGTGGCAGTAGCTATTCGCCAAATAAAATCATAAAACAAACAAGATGAAAACCTTTGAACTAGTTACTCTCTGACAAAACTATTCCTCTAAACTTTCACGTTATTGGTCTGTAACTTGTTAACTCTTAAAATAATTTCAGCCAGATATCCAGATATTGGAGAGGCCATAGACGCCTCCCTTTTCTGTTTAAAAACATATTGTTAAAGAGTAATCTTTAACCTTTAGACCAGTGGTTCCCAACCTTTTATTGGCCACGCCCCACCAAAGTATTTGTAAAGTCACTATGTTCCCCCCCTAATCTGTAAATTATATCTCATTATTTGAAAAGTGAACACTATTGATACAGTGGAAGTGTAATAGAGCTTTAACAATAACTATTCATTTCACATTTTTTAACTTATCAAAGAGGTGAATCTTCTACCACAAATGTGTTTTTAACATAATGTTATAAATGCAAGGAAATTATACATCTTTGTCTATATGCCAAAATAAGTTTTGTTCTACTTTTTCAACTTAACTCAATGTTAAAGAAAAGTGTTATACGGTCGGCATTTTTATTTTCGCAAAATATCTTAAATAGACACTTACGTGGGTCTACTTTTTCAACTTAACTCAATGTTAAAGAAAAGTGTTATACGATCGGCATTTTTATTTTCGCAAAATATCTTAAATAGACACTTACGTGGGTGGTTCAATAATTACTGTCTCTAGTGTATATAAAATATTTGTACTGCGATGGTTATTGTAGAATATCGAAGCCTAATGTCTTAGAGACCTGTATTATCAATTTCAGAACCGTAGCTGTGATATTCACATAGTTTTGGAGGGAGGGGGGAATGGGAGTGAAAGACTGATTTTTAGCTTATGGGGCTAGATTTGTGACAGAGGATGAGACGTAACTACTGTCATTTGGACTCGGTAGCATAGTGATGTAGCCACATCTCATCCACTGCCACAAATGTAGCCTCATAAGCTCCAAACCAGCATTTCACCCTCAGCCCCCCCTCCTTAAAAACTCCCTCAAAATTAGGTCTTTAAAAATTCACCACTCCCTCCAAAACTATTTTAATATAGCAGCTACGGTTCTGAAATTGAGCATATAGGTATTTTAGGCATTAGGCTTCGATATTCCACATCAACTATCCCAGTACAAATATTTTATATACACTAGGGACAATAATTGTTGAACCACCCATGTACATTTGACATTAAAATTGATAAATTTATACATTTTAGAATGCATTCTTGTAACTTATTAAGAGTTGGTGGAAAAGCTTTGGACACTGACTTTTCTTTCTATGGATAACACAGTACACAAGAAGTACTTCAATATTTTCATCTTTATCAAATTAAGTAGCCATTATTCCCCTTAACACATTCTCTCTGTTTTCCTTTTCCCAATATGTTAATCGTCTTCGCAAATAGAAGTAGAAAACTCATTCAACAAATAATCGAAAGCGTTAAGATAAATTTTTAAATTCACCACTAGAAAAATTATCGTGCGTTTTAATATTTAAAAAGATATCAAAATATTTAAAATGATTATTCGCATAATTATTATGGTAATAAATCTATTTTAAAATTTCGATAGGGAACATTTCAAAAATTCAATAAAAAAACTGATTTGTTAAATTTTTCTCGTATTCCATTTATTTTTAGCCTACAACACTACTTTTCTCCCAAAAAGACAAAAGAAATTGATAGTGAATGAGTGAGTAAGAATTCGGAATTGCCCCCCTCCCCCCCCGGTGGGACGTACGCCCCACGTTGGGAACCACTGCTTTAGAGCTTTAGAAGACGATATTTTTAAATTTGATGGACCTATACCTGATTTTTGAGTAAGATACGTAGATGATGTTTTCATCTCTTGGGCACATGGGATGCAAGCTTTGAATGAATTTCTTGGGGATGTTAATAAACTGGATTCACATAAAAAATTTAGAATGGAAACAGAAATTGAGGGGAGGCTACCTTTCCTTGATGTGGATGTTTTAAGAGTAGATCAAAATCTTTCATTTAACGTGTACAGAAAACCTATCAAGTCAAACACAGTCATTCTATTTCAATCTGATCATCCGTTTAACTGCAAGATTTCTGCTTTCTCTTCATTTATAAAACGCGCTTTTCTGATATGCTTCGGTACATCCCTCCAAACAGAACTTAGTTTTATTAAAAGAATCTCATCTTAACACGGTTTTTCTGCAAAATGTATTGATAAAATTATTGTAAAACATATTAAACTCCCTCTCAAGATTCAAGACGATTTTAAATCCAAAGTTATATACAGAAAATTTGGTTATATTACTGGTATTTACGAAAGGTTGAAAAAGTACTACAGACCGTTTAATATTCACCTTATAGAAATTCCCAGAGCTAACATTATTAATTTACTTTCAAGTAAAATTGACCCTACCCCCCTCTGAGTTTATCTGGTGTTTATGATATTCCAATCATTTTAGATAACAGTGAGAATATATTATATAGGTATGACAAAAAGGAAATTTGAAAAAAGGTTAAACGAGCTTAAAGCAGATATAAATATAATAGACAATCCACAGCCCTTGCAAAATTTTGTTCTAAAAACCAGATTAAAGAAGTAGATTATGAAAATTCAAAAATTATTTGTTCGTGCACTTATCCGCAAATAAGTATACTTAGAGAATCCCTAGAAATCGAATTGAGAATTGGAGATGTTTGTAATGAAGGTGTTTCTTACGGTATACATAAGTTGTGGTTGGTTTAAAAAGAAAATAGAATTTCATTCAAAGTTAAAGTGGTCTGACGCAGTTATTGAGATTAATAATCTAGTTTCTTCAAGTTTTTCTCTTTTGAGGTTGGATGGTTGGACTGCAGATGTACAGATGGTGCTGTTATGGGGACGTGTTCAACACAGTATATTTACTTTTGACTTTTGCGAACTAATAAGTATTTTTCTCTCTTGAACTGAAATAAGACCCTAATGATGGCCACAGAGTGGCTGAAACTTGTCAGTTTTAGACTTTTATTTTATGTTTTGAAAGTTTTAACTTTTGTGTGTTGTATACATATTTTAGTAAATCTTTTAAAATTATATTTGTGCTACTAAAAATGTCTTTTTTAGAAATAATTATCTTTTAGAAAAACGTAGATATTCTACTGAATAGAATATCATCATTTTCATTCTAAAATCAAAACAATGTATGAAAAAATTAATAATATTTTTTACGCTTCAAAAAGTTTATCTTTGCTATGAAAATATATTTTGAATTCTTTTAAAAACATGTCAAATATGAAAAAAAGAGAAAATTAAAAGAGAAAATGGAGTGACAGTTTAGAAAAAAATTAGAACAAAAATTAAAAGCAGAATATTATCTTTAATGAAGGATTTAGACGAAGAGACATGTAAAAACGGACCATTTATTTCCATTTTGTGTATTTGATAAAACATTACACGAAATCTTTACAACTTTATGCTTTAAATAAATTTCTTTAGGAAAGATGTATTTTTTCCAATTTTTCATATATTTGCTCTTATATCATTTTATAATTAATTATGCATAGTATTTTTTAAGGTTTATTTTATTTCTAAGGGCTCATATTGTTTTTTAGGTTATTTATTACACATGCTTTATTTATTTTACCTGACTTACTTTACTTTTACTTTGCTTTTTCTTTTTATCCCACTGTGCGGCGTATTGACTGCACCACTTTTTAAAAAAATAGCGCGATTGCGTAATTTATTGTATTCTCTAACCCAATGAACTTATTTTTTTATAAACGTGATGTCTGTTATATGTATAATACTGATAGAAATTAGATGCTATTATTTTTTAGCAACGAAGGTTGATATTTAAGCTTAAAAAGGCGTTTGCGCAGTATACCAGAGTATACCATCCCTGTCTTTATGTTACAAGAAACTGTCCGTGTTAGATTAATTCTAATTAATTGATTATTTTTGTAAGAATTTGATGTTTATTACTTTTATACTAATACTAAACATTGCACTAAACAAGGATATCATTAAAATGTGTTATTTAGGCTTCTAAATGTCTAGGCGTCGCTACAATATCCTCATCGCTCTCTGGGTTCTCAAATGGGGACCTCTGTTTTGTCCCATTTTATTAATGGTACTCAAACATAATTACAATTTCGATATTAGAAGGATGTGTTTCGAAGTCTGATATTAGAACGAATGCAAATAAAATAAAAATCTTGCTCTGAAGCCAAATGCGAGAAGAAATAATTCAATAATAATTATTAATACTGCATTAATACTCAGTAGCGATGAGGTAAAACCACCACACCAGCAATGCTGAGTATGAGCGTGAACTGCTTAAAGGTAGTTTAAATTGAGTTATTCAATTTCAAGATGAATATTAAGTATAGTATACTAAAGATAGTATATTAAGAGAATTTTTCAGAATATACAGGGTGTTCATAAAGAATATCCTGTAAGCGTATCAACTATAAGCGTTGTAGATCGTTGGTTCTAGGTCACAAATAAAAAGTAACTACAGTGCCACATACGCAAAATGGGGAATCTTAAGCGACTGAGAGGATGGTTCTTTCCCCAATTAGTAGAGGGTGAACCTGTAAACTTTATTTGGCAACAGGATGGAGCCCCTCTCCATTGGAATCTCTTTGTACGAGAGTATTGGAATCTCTTTGGTTGAACATTGAAGTTCCTGACCGTTAGATTTGTCGTAATGGTAGAGACGACAGAGCTCTTTTTCGCTGGCCTCCACGTTTACCTGACATAACGACATGTGATTTGTTCCTTTGAAGCTTTGTAAAAGATCGTGTCTAGTTTCGCTGCTACCTAATTATTTGCCAGATATGAGACAAAGAATTGAAGAGGCTATTGCTTTCATTACTCTGGACTTGTTAACCGAAGAGTGGGAAGAATTGGACTTTAGGTTGGTAGTGTGCTAGATATTGGTATAACATTTGGATCAAAAAGTGCTGTGTTTTACTGTCCTTTCACATTTGCAGAGAAAAATAGTTACATATCATACTTTTAATTATTGGATTTTAACTACCATGTTTTTTTAATGATAATTTACAGATATATTATTATTTTTAAAAAAATTAAAAATAAGAAATATATTCTTTTGTAGTCAAAGTGTCATTACCGTAGATTGTCCCAACAAGCAATTTATTAGGTAAAGATTTGACTAAGTTATATTTAAAACAGATGGTTACAATTTTTAAATACATTTTTATTTATTAAGATGCTACTAATTAAAAAAATATTTATTTTCATTAATTAAACTTATCTATAATTCTTAATCATTATTTTAAACCGTGTCCTAAGAAAGAGTGTCATTGCCATGCTTCTGACAAAAAGTTCATCTGGAATTTTTCAAAGGGCAGCACATACTTTTTTATCAAGGCACAAATACTCCTTAAAAGTCAACTTTTTATCAGGTTTAGGTGAATAGAGTAAATAGTTTGATAGTTTCAATAAAACAAGCAAAGAATTCGCATGTTTTTGTGATTATTTTTTTGTGCGTCATTACCGTATCCACTTCTAATTGATAATTAAATGAACTTTTATTTCTTAATCTGCTTTTATTATATAAGAAATAAAAAATAATTGTATGGGACAGAAGATATAATGGCTGCCATTTATGACTGAGGAAAAATAAAAATATTTTGCTTAATTTGTCATTACCGTAGATGTCACTACCGTCCTCACTTATGTCATTACCCAGTTCATTAAAATTTAAAAATTAGTTTTAAAATGTTAAATTAGTAATTCTGATTAGTACCTCTCTTGTATATAGATAGTAGATATATAGATAGTATATAGATAGTATATAGATAGATTTTAATCCATTATCATTGATTACAGTCGTAGCTGATTTTCAAAACGAGTGATTCTAATTTCTGTAAGTATGTAACATGATTCTACGGAATATTTTTGGGTGACTGAAACAAAGTAAATCATACAAATAAATGATGGTACGATATGTCTTAGAAAACTGTTGTAAAATTTATCTTATAATCTGTCATCCCAAAATTAATTTAATGTAGTTTCTTTAAAGTAATTCTTCTATATTAACAGGAATGATATATATTTACGTGCTATTTTCTTCATTTTAAAAATTATTCTACCGTTGTCGTACATATATTTTTAAGAGCACGGTAAATTTGAGGAATACATGAAAATGTAGGATACAAATTTATAAAGTTAGTACTAGCTTTTGATGAATATTAAAATTTGCATAGGTAATTTAACATATTACACTTTTTTAAATTTAATTTTACATTTCTTTCTATGACGGGAGTTAATATTATGTTTTTCTCTAAACTATCGTTATTTAATTAGATTTTATGACATTAGCTGGCAGTTGAGTTTATGTTCATATTCCAAATAATATAATACTGTAGATTAATTTTAACAAAATTATTCTAATTAGTAAACAAATCATATGAGATATAAATTTCCAACTGAGCGAAAAATGTCCAGATCAGTATTTGAACCAGGTATCTCTTGGCTGAAGCCCTAAAATTTGAGCTACTCCGGACAAATCTGTGGATCTAATTTACCCAGCTAACCTTATTGATTATAGCATCTAGTCTGATATCTGAATCAGCTTGTAGCGATCTCATCTCACATGATCAGTATAAAGTGAGTTACCAGCTTAGAGTAACTGGCATGGCCTTTTGCTCGACACTAATGTTCTCGCCTCCTGATCATAAGATCCCTGGTTCGTATCCCAGTGGCGCCAATTCATCCACCAATCACTCCCTAAAGTCGTGACCCGGACGTGATTAATTATCACTCTCCTCATTGGCGAGCCGAACAAACACACAAAATCGCAACCCCAAACAAAAATCATCTCCTCTCATAACCAACAGATGGCAGAGCCAAATAAAACCATCTCCAGCAAAGCAAAGCCTGGGAAACGCTCACAGCACAAAGCCTGTCATAATGCGCATCACACATGTGTACGACAGCATCATTCACGAGTGCGTATAGCTCGTCAGATGTCAGCAATACCCTTTCCTCACTGGCGATGGAGTGTGTACTGATCTCATTTCACATGATCAGTATAAAACGAGTTACTAGCTTAGAGTAACTGGCTTGGCCTTTTGCTCGACGCTAACGTTCTCGCCTCCTGATCATGAGATTCCTGGTTCGTATCTTCGTATCCTTGCGGCGCCAATTCATTCACCACTCTCTCTAAAAGCTCAACAGAATAAATCGCAAGCAATGGAAGCACTGAAAACGTTGGATACGTAATTATACTAGATTAATTTTAACACAATCATTCTAATTGGTAAATAAATCATGAAATGTAAATTTGGTAGGGCATTGGTGGCATCAGCCCAGAGATCCCTGGTTCGAATTCTGGTCCGGACAATTTTCGGCCAGTTAGAAAGTTCCATCGCATATGATTTATTTACCAATTAGAATAATTGTGTTAAAAGTAACCTAAAGTAATTAAATATTCAGCGTTTTTAGAAGTACTATTACATGCAATTCATTCTATTGAGTTGAATCAGATATAAGACCAGATGCTGTAATCAATAAGGTTAGCTGGGTAAATTAGATTCACCAGAATCATCTGGGATAGCTCAGATGGTAAAGCATTAGCGGCTTCAACCAAGTGATCCCTGGTTCGGACATTGTTCGCCCAGTTGGAAATTTACAATATAGTGCTTTTATGAAATGGATTTACGGTATTATAAACACCTTACTGGTCATATGTTTCAAATTAATTTTTAACCTATTTGATATGGAAGTAGTTTTAATATTTAAATTTTTACTTAGATTTATAAATAACTTTAAAATTGAGAATTTATCAAAGTTTTCGATTCAATATTTGTTAAAAAATTTATCTGCTAATTGGATTTATTTTTCGGCATACATTATGAATATTTCAGTTTGCACGACCTTTTCACTTTATTAGAAATCTCACAGAAGGTTGATTTAATTATCAAAGAAAAAAAAAACGTTTACGTGAAAAAGGTTTTGAAAAATAGATGAATAGTTTTGAGTGTACTGTATATTTACTTCCAAATAGTAGTGGTTCTAGTATTGTGAAAGAGCAGCCGAACTATTACAATCTGCAATATTTCTTTAAAAGAAGTAGTTTCAAACCGGATGTAATTTTTAAAATAGAATCCGTGAAACATTTTCTGATAGTACCACTTTGTTAAAACAATACATTATTGCAAAGCTAGCATAAACAAATCAGTTTAAATGTGTGACACCCAAAGAGACATAATATCAAAACAACTGTATTTTCCTTTTATCAATTTTCATGTGCATAACGGACATAAACAATATCTAAAAGTAATTTAAGCATCGATTTTGATATGTCTATCCTTACAAGATGTGAATACGTGCTTAGTTAGGTATACCATTTATTTAATAAATTGCGATGATGCTCAGTATGGCTTCTCTTAATTTAGTTATACTGATATTGTATTTATTTTCATTTTTATGGGTTAGACAGTAATTCACATTCATTTTTTAACACATTGCTACATAGTTGAAACGTGTTTATGAGCTCGGTTTGTCTGCCCGCCTGTCCGCCAGTCTGTCTGTCTGTCCACGCTCTAACCCGCGTAAATATACTAGAATTTTCATGCAACTTATATATATTATTGATGTTTACCATGCCATGTTCGGTATTGAATAGGAAGTGTGTAGCATTAATAGTTCATTTACAGGGGCACTTAAAAGAATTCCGTTACATTATGGTCAATGGGGAAAAATCGTTTGCGGAGTATTTTAATGACATTACGCTATTTCAGATGTATTGAAATTGATATAAATCACTTAATTTCACTACAAGATGATTACTGTAGAATAGGGAATTCCCAGATTTTATTGCTGGAAGCTCATTTCAATTTTAGTATGCACTTTTAAATATAACGATTTTTTTTGCATGTTATTCGTTTTGTATAAATTCTATACTTTGTATACGCGGCTACATAAAAGAATTCACATACCATTCTCCTTATTATCAAAAATTGTTGAATGTGATTTTTGAAACTGTAGTTATGTATTTCCTAACTGAACTAAATTTTTGTCTGTATAAAATTTTATCATATACAGGGCTGGTCGAAGAATTCGGATAATTTTTCGGCTGTAGATGTGAATTTCTGAAATTGGATTTTCAAATGTTTTATGAGTTTCCAAATGGTTGAATTAGACATATTTCAACTTATTTAACGGTGAAGTTTTGTTACATTATTCTCAATGCGTTGGAAAATGTTTCATAATCTATGCTTGACGCATGATTTTTCTTTATTGATTCTTTATAATAACAATTGAATTTTCCCCAGCATTTATTTATTCATTTAATGCACTTAAAAAAACAACCAAAAATTAGAAAACACTTAAGCTAAGTAAATTGGGTTGAAAATTAACTTAAAAAATATTGCAAAATGCGTTTTACTTTGCACAACTCTTTTCATTAGATTAATTATTGCCTACAAAATACAAACGCAAAATTCCCCGCGCAATTATAGTTTGATGCTACCTATTATCTTCTAAATTCCTTTTCGTTACTAACTTCATTTAAACTAAGATTAAGTGAAACAGGAAGATAATTCATTTTAATCACTCAAAGTACTGAACAATGTAAAATTCCATTTTAAAAACATATCTAACTAGAATGACTTTTTTCACTATTGTATAAACGCAAAAGAATAGAGAATTTAGATTAATCAATACGTGTTTTTGCACGGGAAAAAATTGATGTTTGCAGTTAATTATTATTCTTCAGGATGTTTTCTACAGAATTTTTTTCTTTCGTAAGTATATATTGTATTGTACTTAGGGGGAATGTCAGATTTGTTCTCAGGCATTTCAGCTCTTTATTGATTCTCAGTAGACTGACACTATTCAAATCGCCACGTGATGAATGAAAATGAATTTTGTGCGCCATATTTTAAAAATTCTACTGCAGATATATATTAATATTACATTTATATTTACTTATACTACTATATTTTACACTGAACCTAAATTTAAAACTATATTCAAATTCATTTGCATAATTAATGTCTTAAAAAGTCGCAGTTATTAAATTTAGTAAAGAAATTACGACTATTTATTCAATAAAAAATTTTCTCTAACAAAACGCAGGCTAAATTGAGGTTCAGTGTAAAATTTAGTAGCATAAGTAAATATAAATGCAATATTAAATATATATCTGCAGTACAATTTTTAAAATCTTGTGCAGAAAATGCGCATTTGAAAATTCATATTTTTAAAATGTCAATTTTGTCATTAAAATTTAACTAATTAATATTGCTAAATATATACATTTGAATGTTTTTTTTAAACCAGTAATATTTTATGAAAGTATAGAAAAAAAATTGTTGTATTCCATTAATTGGTTTTGAAACTACATAGCTTTTAGTAATGGTCAAATTATTGTCATTTTCCGGCTGCTGAACCTGATCACCTCCCTTACAATATTTTAGAATCTTGTGGTTTCTTATTGTACATTCAGTTATGCTCAAAAGATTAATATATGAAGTGTTATTATAATGCTGTTAAATTAAAAAGAAAAACAATTTTACTACCTCTTATAGAATATTTTTTCTTTATTAAAAAAAAAAAAAAAAAAAAAACTACTACTACTACTACTACTACTGCTACTATCATTAATAATAATAATAATAATTACAAAAAATAAGAACAATAAAATTATGTTACAACGAATCATTGAAGAGCACTGATTAATTTAGCTATGCTGAAAAGTTCGTTTAAAATATTTTTTTTTTATGATGAAATTGCCTAATAGAATTTCTTTTAACAATCAAAATAATATTCGTTAAGCTGAAAAAACAGTTAAAGTAACATTCGTTTTAACGAGATGCTACTGTATAGTATTATTTATACTGTATTAATTATTCATTAATCAGTTTATCCATTCAAAAACGTAGATAAAATGTGCCTTTATATAAATGAATAGAGAGAAATCGGACGACAAGCAGATGAAAACAAGTTTAATATGAATCAAGAAAATACAACAAAGGATGTTTTCTTTCAAAAACTGATTTTGACTGAATTTTTTAAAGTAAAAATGTCTTGGAAAAACTATTATGGAAAGCTCCCATTCTTATAAATTTTTTATATATGGGTGGTGCGTGACATATTATTCATTCATTTCTATATGCTATTCATCTTGAATATAAATAAAATACGTTCAGCTTTAGCATTATCTTAGGATATTTTTAAAGATTTAGTTTGAATCCAGAATTATGGAATATTCCTCATTAATAACTATTATTTCCATTTGGTGTAAAAAATTGTTATAGCTATTGTATGCTTTTAAAACTTCGCAAGGTTAGAAAATATGTACTTGATAAGACGGATTTAAGTATGTACGATATATTTTTGTAAGAATGTAAGTAAAGAAACGGTTTATTAAAAGTTACGATATTTTAAGTAATGATGTTAGGAGTATTCTGTATAAATTTAAAAATTAAAACGTACCTATAAATTTTAAGGACCCATGCTAGTTACACGATAGCACTCACAAATTAATGTTAATACAGTGATAGAGTTCTTTTCAATAGTCTCATTTGCATTTTACTATTTCTAAATGATTTTTCTAACGGGATTTATTCGGACCTTGTGCTAGAGGTCTGCACGGGCCGGAATTTCCAGGCCCGGGCCCGGCCCGGCCAGGTGTAAAAATTGAAAGTTCGGCCCGAGCCCGGCCCGGCCCGTTTACATTTTTACCGTTCTCGGCCCGGCCCGGCCCGTACAAAAATCAGTGAAAACAGGCCCGGCCCGGCCCGGCCCGGCCCGACTAAATGTCTACAAAAAATTCCTTTTTTTCTCGACATACAGTTAAGATTCTTTTAATGAATACTACATGCATATTTATGGGAACATTTTACAGTATATTTTAAATTACTATGTGTTCGCAAAATAGAAAACACACAATAGTAAACGTTAACGATTACTTACAGGGTTTTAGTCAACGTCTCTACAGACGTTTCAAAATTTAAATAAGGGTTCATTAAAAGATTATTGTAGTTTAGAATAAAGGGTTAAAAAACATGATAACTTTTGATGCTTATAATAAAAGGTAGATTTGTGAAAATATTTCTGTCATTTTTAAGGCTTTTCTCAAATCCAAAGGAGCTACATTTTGATACATTTATGGATTCATTTCTTTTCGGAAACGCATGAGATTGGCAGGTATTCTTATTCAGAAACCATGTAAATGCCGTTTTTTTTTTAGATAAAAGTAATATATCTTTCAGAAGATACTGCCAAAGTTAGCGTTTTGAATCGAATTTCCGGAAGTGATAGCACAGGAAAGGAGAAAACGTACAGTCACGTGACAAGAGTCTCTGTTATCTCTGTACGTAATTTATGAAAAATGGAAACGCTATTTGATCCCAATTGCCTTCAATACCCAGCCTGTCAATTTTATGCCTTTATAGTCAAAAATGAGTCAGAAAATGTGTCTGAGAGTTTCGCATTGTTGAGCAGTAAATATGAGAACCACCTTAAGGTACATTTCCAAAGATACTGTTAACAGAAGTTCATTATCGCTATTAATACTTTTACAAAACATAATGCCTGTCCTACACATCCTGAGAACGATTAAGACCAGTTCCGTCCCGGCACAAGTCTGCCGAAAAAAATTAAACCCGGGATCAGGCATCATGTAACTGTACGATGCCGATCTCTACGATGGACATGTTACATTTCTGTATTGATGTTGTTAAACTCGCATCGGCTCGTAACGCACATTTATACTTCTCGAAAAAGTCATATTCATTGGAAATGACCTCGTATTTTATCTGCTCCTCTCAAATTCTTATATCGGGACGATAGGCCCGATTAATTTTTTTTATCGGCCGGGCCCGGCTCTTCAGGCCCGTTCAATTTTTTTGCCGGCCCGGCCCGCGGGCCGGGCCGGGTACGGGCCTCGGGCCAAGCCCGGGCCCGTGCAGACCTCTACCTTGTGCGCATGCCGAACGAGATCCGCAGTTTTGCGGTCATGTGACCCAGTTCAGTTGTGGTTCTGCTAACTGCCTTTGTGGCACGTGTGTTTTAGCGGGTCTCATCCCCAATCATTCTATTTATATTATAGTGGCTCTTATCCTACAATTATTTTGTTGCTTATAGCGGGAGTATTCCCCACAATATGTTTTACGAATGTCACTTGTTCTAATAGCGGGTTATTACCCTAAAGTCACTTTTCCATTCTATGGGTTCTTCAGTGTTGTGATTGTAACATTTGTGTGCTGTGTGATATAAAAATGTTAAAAAGAAAACTATTCGTCTTCAATCTTAAGGTTATACACAGTAGTCATATACAGGATTCCCGAGGCCGATGTCTAACCGCACGTATTTGTACTTCCGTTTTGGGTCGCAGGTTATTTTTTTCTGGGATATACCAGTTTCGAAAATGAAAGAATTCTCAGAGAAATAAACTACATTAAAGTAAAAGAAGTCTAAAATTGTGCGTCAAATGTGGTAAATTACGTACGTTCGTGCTATAACTAGTTTTTTATAAATATTCAGATCTTGATACAATAACTGTTGGACTCTTATGCAAAAATGCATGAATACAAAATTTATTATGATTATATGTATTAAATACATTAATACAGAAATAATAGGACTCCATTTTAGATAGGACGTAATCACCTGGAAACTTAGAATAATTATCTATCATTAAATTAATTACATGTGATAGGATTTAATAGAATGAAGAAAACATTTATTGATATCTTTGTAAGTTTTGATTCGATTTTCATCAAATTTGAAATGACTCGACAAAATTCTGCGATCTAAAAAGATATTTCAAATAGTAAAATGCAAAAGAGAAATATGAAAAAAAAAATAGCTGACATTACTTTAATATTAGCTTACGACTCTTTTAACGTTATTAGGGTCAGCTCTTTTTTACACTGTCATACAAATAAAATCTGACAACAAAGCCAGTTTACTTATTTGTTATTTTTTGTCACAAACTTCTCGATTATTTTCATTTTCAATTTTTATTATCTCTCAAAGTATATTGTAAAAAATAAAATAAAAACTATAGGTATAAACCTGGTTACTAAAATATACACATACTGAATGTAGAATTCCACATTTTATGTAAAACAAATGACTTTTTTTGGTAACCGAAATGCCAATTCTGCATTTTGAAATAAGAGACTAAAAGTTTTATAACTTAGTTTTTATGCTGCAGTAAATGGATAAAACTACTGAAATATTTCTTATTGAATTGTCTGTTTATATATATTTTCAAGCAAACGAGGCAATTTTTTTCTAATTGCGTTACCGTTGGAAGTAGGGAATTTTTCTATCAAATTTAGCTTCTTTTGGTTTACAAGATGTCTGCGATTTGGGAATTGGAACTAAAGTATGTTACGAATTTATGTAACGTTGAAGAAATCTGAAGAATGTGATTGAATCAGTGAACTTTTCTTTAAAGATTTACCGAATGTTTATCATCAGAGGAAACTATTTCCCGATTACTTTTAAAATTTTATATACGGAAACAGGATGGAATTTATAGAGTTTTTATGATGACAGACTTACGTTATATACCCATTTAATGATAAATGATAATATAAAATTATGTTATGTAGATAAATGATCAAGATGTAACACCTATTGTAATGAAAACATTCGTTGATTTGTATATTATCTTATGTTGAAAATATGAATTAAATAAATGCATTAGCGATTATAAGTTAAATTTTAAACTGAAACTGAGTGATATGTATTTAGCTTAATTTCTTAAAACGGTCCCATAAATGGTAACAAAAATTTAAATAAAGTAATTGAAATATGTACAATTTACTACGTAAAAAATGTACAAAAAAAAAGTGCATGGAAACAAAAATTGGGAAGTCAGTTGCACATCCTTGCGCTTTGCTTTGCTGCCTATAGCTGTAAACGCTGAAAAATATCATTTTCTGTGTTTTCCTGTATAATCCTCTCATTTCATTTTTCTGTCCATAAATCGTAGAAATGTTTGGCCGTTGAAAGAAAACCCTCCCCAGGTCATTATGGATCATCTGCTTTGTTGCTTGCTGAAACAGTTCTTGAGTTCTTTTCTTAGGTCATGCCAGTAAAATTTATGACCACCAGGGCCGTCTAAATTCCATTTCTTTTCATCACTGAAGAAGACAGAAATCCATTTTTCACCCTATGACATATGCTTTCTAGCCCACTTTAGACGTGCATCTTTAAGACGTCGTTGCTTTAAGCAAGGTTTTGCTTTCATTCTCCTGTAAACAATATTTGTTTAAGCTTTCATTCTTCTGTGTACAGTACTTTTTGAAATTCTGGAAATTGATGCAATTTCACGCAGAGATAAATTATCAACTGAAGCCATTTTTAATAACATTCAATCATCACGTAATTTGGATTTGCTAGCAGGACCGGACTGTGTTTTCCAACAAGATGGGACATACATCCATATACCTCCACATCATCAAAAACTTGGTTTAGGTGAAACAATATCACACTATTAGATTGGCTAGCACATAGTCCAGGTTTGAATCCCATGGAAAATATATAGGGGATCTTATCTCGTAAAATATATGAAATGGAAAGCAATATACACGTGTAAATGACTTAAAAATTGCAAATGACAAAGCGTGGTATGAAATACCTCCTTCTGTAATGCAATGCTTAATTAATTATATGTAACAACGTGTATTTGATGTTACAAAGTGTCGTGCCAATGCAATTAAATATTAAAAGTAAGTTTTTAGTTACTTTTAAAAATGTAAAACCAAACAAAATTACAATTGTCTATACTTTTGGGACAGCCCATTTTTACATAATTTAATGTATATTTTAAAATTTAAAACCTTTGATCATAATTTATATGTGTATATCAGCAAAATTGCTTTTCTTTATTACCTATCTCACGAATTTTAATTGTACGTCATTACTTTTTATATTATTGCAAATTTTATCGATTGTCTAAACTTTTGGGACGCGGTGTAGGAACAAGCGGACGGAAAAATTGTAGCGCCATATTTCGCGACTTAACTCACTTTTGGCGTGAAATAAACAAATAAAAATGTAAGAATAAAAAATTAAAAGTACAAAAAGTATATAAAATATGATTTTAAAAGAGAAATTGTATCGGTTCTCTAACTTTTATTTGTAGGGCTACAAAATGCACCAGATCTAGAAGCTAGGTGCAAGCAGCACCAAAAGTGGTTCCCTTGTTAGTCATATAACAATTTTCTGTAGGATGAAAGTTTTACTCACCTGTGAAAAATATTGCTACTCAATTAGAAAATAATTTGTATGAAATTTCATAAAATTAATTTTAAACACGAGACGATAAAACATATTTTGCATTTGGTACTATTTTGAGAAAATAAAAATTATAATTATTTTTAATCGTATATACAGTCGGACCTCTATTTAACGAACCTCTATTTTGCGAACTTTTCCTTGGAACCAAGAACATTTTGCGAATTTCTTCGTAAAATAACCTCGAGATAGCGAAGTGCATTCTCTATTTAACGAACTTTTTCTTGTGATCTAAATTTTTTTTTCTCCCCATTTCTCAAAATATTTCTGGACATTTCAAACTTATTCTTTCTTTAAACACATTTTATGAGGTTCAATGGCCTTGAACTGGTTTCACAAGGCGCCTTCTTTGTCAGCAGTGAGAATTCGTTAAGTACTGAGGACGAAGACGATAATCCATTAAGCTACGTTCTGACTTGTATTTTGCCTCCTTCTCTAGTATTCTTGGAAAATCTTTTATTCTGAAATCATCTGCGGTTTATTCACAAAGAATGAGGGGAATCAACAATGGGTCAGGAGATAAGGAGCTCGACTCTACTTGAAGGAAAGGTCCCTCTTTTGCCGGAAATCAGTCCCTTTAATGCTAAAGTCGTTAAAAATCAAAGACACCGAAAAGCCACAAAAAACGAAGCCGACACTGAAATCAGTTAGAAGGATAGTGGGTACGCAGCCTTAGGGTAACTTAAAAAAATGTGGATACAGATGAGAAAAAAAGAAGAAATTAACCATGATATGCTGATTGATGATTGTATTTCATTTAATTCTGCAATTGGGACCTCGGAAACACTATCAGAATTGGACATTTTCGACACTGGGAAAAATAAGAACAATACTGCAATCAATTGCGTTGAAGACGAATATGATGATGATGGAAATTATCATTATGCAGGAATTAACAAAACTTCGTATGATGGATGATATGCTAAAATCATTTGAAACAATCCAACGCGGATTATAGTTAGAAGAAAATACGCATGAAGGGGTTTTCGGTGCATTGCAAAAATGCGAGACGTATTATAAGAGATAGCACTTTTTTAAATAAAAAACTCAGGCAAAATTAACAGAGTTTTTCAGAAATTAAATTTAAGGACGCATATGTTAATGTATGGTTAAAATTATTTGTTATAATAATAATAAATACGATAATGTCATTAAAATTCGTTCATTTTAATGTTTAACTATTTACTTTAAACAGAAAATACAGTGTATTCCCGGACAATGTTTTGTTTTCCTTGCAGATTTCAAAGATTTAAACACATAGAAAAAATGAATTGGTGATGGATATTGGTGGGTAAAATAAATAAAACAAATTGATATAATTTATTTAAAAAATGGGATTAATTACTTTTAGTAAAAATATTTAGTGTTTATGAATTTAAAATCTGTTTTATGTAGTTTAAACTATTTTAAAAGGTGAATCTCTATTTAGCGAATTTTACATATAACGAACTTTTTTCTGGGATTTAGCGACTTCGTTAAATAGAGGTTCGACTGTATCTACAGATATAATTGATAAGAAAAATAATATTACATGCATAAAAAATATTTTAATATAACGTCTTGTTAAATGGGCAAATATTTCTAATTTTCACTTGTTTGATATGTGTTTAAATTTAAATTATAAATTCAAAAACGAGTACGCATAAAATACAGGGTGTCCGAAAAAGGATGTTCCAGTTATAACTTTTAACAGTATCAAATGTAAATGCTGTAGAGTATTGCTTCAAGGTCACATATAAAGAATAACTCAAACAGTTTTAGATAAGTGCATGCGCGAGTACTGCTTTGTTATTGACTTGCTTGCAGTGTCACACACGCAAAACGGTGATTCCTGAACGTAAAACGTTATTGCTGGGCTGAAGATTTAAAAGCCGTTAGAGCCATGCGACTTTTTACCCGACTACCAAGAAGGGTTATGTATTTCACGCGTATCTGGGTATGTGGATTTCTTTATACCCTCGAAACATCCCAACGGCTGGATGGAATTTAATGAATGTGGTCTCTATCGATTCGTCTTAACTGTCCGATGGTTATAGGCTCGGTTTTGTTTTTATAAATTCAAAACGGAGGTCATAAAATACAAAATGGCGGTAGAGACGAGGAAAAATTTGCACGCACCATATTGAGTAGCATATCATTGGATAGGTCTTTCAAAATTAAAACGATGTTTTATTGACTATTTTACAGTCAAGTATTTAACTTGACTGTACTTAACAGCTCCCTTTAAATATTACACAACCTGGAAGTTGTGTAGGTAGGATATCTAGCTTTACTACAACTCTAACCACCATAGACATCTACAGGCCTCATCAAAACAGTGTTTATAGATAGGAACTAACAATTAAACACAACTTAAAAGTCATCCATACAAGTAAATAAAAAAAAAATAGGCAAGTAATATAAAAAATAGTTTCACATTGAGGAGAAATAATTAATCAATTCGCGCAGTCGGGTTTTTTAATTTTTTTAATTTAATTCATTTGGAGCTTTATAAAAGACTGTGTCTACGTTTTGTCGCAACCTGATGATTTGCCTGAGTTGAGACTCCGAATTGAATTCTTCAATTACTCCGGACTTGTTAACCGAAGTGTAGAAAGGATTGGACTTTAGGTTGGATGTGTACCGTTTAACTAAAGGCGTAAAATTGAACATTTGTAAGAAAAACTAGTTTAGTTAACCTTCAATTTGATGTATGATTTGTTGTAAATAGTCTAAATTAAACTGTTTTAATATGCCTTTGAAATTGGGAAATTCTTTTATGGATATGCTGGATAATAAAAATCAGAATTACTTACTTTTTTAAGGCAAGAATTAGTGATATCTAATTTGAATTTAAAAAATACTTTAAACATAAATAAATTGAATAACTATTACGTCTTGAAACTGAAAGCACAAAAATAATTAAAAATATTTACTAAAAGACGTATACTACATATAAACACTTTTAAAACATTAAATAAGAATTTAAAAGTTTAAAAAAAAAACAAGTTTCAGCCACCCTGTGGCCTTCATCAGGGTCATATTTCAGTGTAGGAGAGAAACAAACTTTTAAGTCCGTAAAAGTAAAAAAATAAACATACTTTGTTGAGCACACCTCCAAAACAGTGTTGCTCCAAAACATCTTTATAACTGCATCCCAACCATCCAACCACAGAAGATTTAAAAAAAAAAAAAAAAAAAAAAAAAAAAAAAAATTGAAAAACTATGTAAATTTAGTCAATGTTAATGACGTCAAACTTCTTCAACTTTGAGTTAAATTACGCCTTAGATATTCCATATAAGTTTCTTATATGGACGTATAAGTTTCTTTCTCTCCTACACTGAAATATGACCCTGATGAAGGCCACAGGGTGGCTGAAACTTGTTGGTTTTTAAACTTTTATACTGTTATTTAATGTTATAAAAGTGTTTATATGTAGTATACGTCTTTCAGTAAATCTTTTTAATTATCCTTGTGCTTTTACTTTAAACATATATACATTTCCTTATATTTATATCAATCATGTAAATCTTAGTCTTTATTTCAGTTTCATTTTTTACAATCATGAGAAATATATTTTCCATATTTTCAAATTTATTTTCGTGTATGATGGAAAGAAAAAATTTTTCATTTATTCATGGAATTTTTTACTACTTTCAAAAGAAATTTCGTTTATAAAAAAGCTCCTTTTCGAAATTATATTCTCATTTCTAAGATAATAATTTCGTTTATAAAATATACTCGTAAAAAATTATAACAAGGAAAAATAGTGCTGAAATTTCATTATAGAAAGAAATCTCTTTAAATTACTTCTGAATTATGTTACAAACTAATGATTGTTCTTTGACAGTAATTGTTTTTATTCTCTTCTAAAACAAATGGATATGTATAATAAAAAATTAAAACTAGATCTTGATTTATGAATGTATCATATTAATAATTGTTTTCTTGTACAATGCAAGCTTTAATTACGTAACATTGAGCAACAAATCTTATTTTAAAGTTGTTACTCCTGCATTATTATATCTCTTTATTCGTTTGAAATATGGCTAAAAGTTTAAGGGGATAAATTTGCATTGGTGTATCTTTTCAGTTTTCTTTGCAGAATTTAGCTTTTAAAAGTTCAATATCTTTATTTATTTATTTAAATAAAGGAAATACAGATATTTAATATCCAAAAAAGAAATGTGAATTAATAATAATATATCTTTAATTTTACATGTATTATGGAATCTTATAATAATAATGAGTAAAATATCTTAATCCTTTGCACTGTTGACGGTATGCTCGGACAATCGAAACTAGTAGGAAAAATGTGATAAGGTTTAGATGTTAAACGGCTGTTTTGGTTACTTACATTCTACATAGCTAATTAATATCTCGATTCTCATCACTGATTAAAATTTGAAAGTAAAAACAAATCTTATTATGTAAAGACTATTTACATTACTCCTTTACATATTGTGCTAGAGTACTCTTCTACTGTTTTGTTTTTATTTTTCACGCAAAGAGTTATTTAGAAGTCCAAAATAATATTCTTAACCTAAAAGGGACTGCTCACGCGAGGAGACTAAATCTGTAGGGCATGATGCCCCATCCCTAAACCTTTTATGAAGGTTTATGAAAATATAAAGATAATACAAATTTTAGCTGGTGCATAACCTGCCAGTCATGCAACAGGGGGACGTGGTGAAACATACTATAGCCTTAGGACAGAAACCTCTAGAATCATCTTGATAAAATCATTGCTATCGGAGAACAGATCAGACTGTCGCAACAAGGGAAAGCGAAGTGCCAAGATTCTTGAAATTGGCTTGAGGATGGTGTTCCGCACAACACTAGATATCAGACAAGTGAGCTAATCACTAATCACTAATCACCCACTCGTGGACAGCCAACCTTTCGGTATAGGAGCTGATTAGTCCACGAGGGGAAAACACACATCCCCCTTCCCGCTGAGACCCCAGTACCCGCGAACGAAGTGGGCTGCGAGCCAAAGCTCTACTGTGATAAGCAGCGCTGTGGCTACGTCAGAGGAAACCGTATTCCCGACGAGGAGTGGATGCCCTACGAGGGAATGGGAGTTGCTCTGGGTGCCGTGCAACTATATTTTCACGTTGCAGATGTGTGATAAGTATTGGTGAATGTATTAGAGTTTACGTAGATGAACTATTATTTTTATACAATCAAACTGATTGATAAAGTACGAAGTAAATACGAATTGAATATTTCCAACTGAGCGAAAAAATGCCTAGGCCGGGAATCGAACCCAGATTCTTGGCTTACAAGGCCAATGCTTTACCTTTTAAGCTAACTGGGCAGACTACCAGCCAGCATATTTCGCTCAGAAAACCTTATTGGTAGTAACATTTGGTTTGTCATGTAGACAGCTCAACAGAATAAACCGCAGGTAAGGAACTCCACATAAACGGTGGATACGTAGATGAACTTTTTTTTTTTTTTGCTCAGTTGGAAATATTCAATTCGTATGATAACATTACAAATCAGTTTGATTGTGTTAAAATAATAGTTCATCTACGTATCTATCGTTTATATGGAGTTCCTTTACCTGCGGTTTATTCTGTTGAGCTGTCTACATGACAGACCAGATGTTACTACCAATAAGTTTTTCTGAGCGAAATATGCTGGCTGGTTGTCGGCCCAGTTACCTTAAAGGGTAAAGCATTGGCTTTGTAAGCCAAGGATCTGGGTTTGATTCCCGGCCTGGGCAATTTTTTCGCCAAGTTGAAAATATTCAATTCGTATCAGAGTTTGCTTAAAAGTGTGGGTGTTGAGAGAATGTTCTGTGCATTCGTGATAGGCGTGGATGGCAGATCCCACATCACTGTACTCCCTTCTGTTAGATCATGCTCACACAAATTTATACACGTATGATTTGAAAAGGCAGTGACCTTTTATGAAGCTCGCGGTGTATGATGTGAGGTGATACATGTTGAACGAGACTGTGTGGATTAGGTCAAACGTGTGCTTGCTGTCGTCATAGGGTTCCTAGTGCTCCTGCCATTCCGGGATGATCTTGATGAATGAATGTGGCAGTGGGAGGTGATGATCAATGTTTTTATGCTTAGTGGCTTGTTTTGCGTTCTAAATCAGAATCAGACATAAAATACACGATAAAAAAATTCATTCTATATTACTGAAAAAGGCACCAACAATAATTTTTAATGTTAATGCCAACGCACCCATATTTTGAATATCTTTTTGTTTAACCATTTCAGTTGTAAAACAAAACTTAAAAACTCGAGCATGGATAAGAATTATGGAAATCTATATAAATTTATTATTCTTAAAAGAAATGCCTTCCCTGAGATTCTAAATATAACCTTGGCTTTAATGAATATATTCATATCATTTGATGTAAGGAAAGGAAAATAAAATGCAACACATGCTATTTGTTCTCATAAAGGAATTTCAGAACTTATTCCTAAGAAACTTATTATATTTTTCGCCGAGCTTTAATAAGATATATGGAAATTAGAGCAGAGATGAAGTGAAACTAGATTTTCTAATAATATGGACAAATTTTATTTATAAGGAGTGGTAATTATTTTTTACTGAACATAACTGTAATTAATTTACCTATATCAGCAAATTAAATAAATATTTACTTGTGGAATACTGATCCTCCGGAAATGAATTTTCGGTAAATGTAAATGTGAATATGTGCTTTAATGATTCATCGTTTGGGTTGAATCCCGAAGAATTGTTGATGCGATTAAGAATATCTGTTTATTACAATCTAGAAAACAAAATCACATATGTACATCAAATTGTATTGAATAAAGAAGAAGAATACTATTAGGAAACTTATAAATGTACTTAAACTAGTTAAATCTTAAGATAGAAGGAAAAGAAAGTTTCTTATGTTATTTTTTTTTGTATTTTGAAATACTTAGTCTACATATATTCTACTAACAATTTTTCCTAAGAAGGTCTTCCCTTACTTGATTTCATTGTAATATAAGGGATGCAAATGTAAATTAAAACACGTTTCTGCGTAGAATAAATGCGGCGCTACGATTGTTTTAACAAATTAAAGAGTTTGAGGAGAATTATGAGTTTCGTAACTCATATAAATATTTAAATTTAAAAGAACTATTTCTCAACTTTATAACACTAAATTTTTAACAGCATTAAAAAATAAAATGCTGTTCTGTACAATGTGTCACCGAAAGACGGAAACAGGGAAATTATAATCATAAAAACACATTATCACAAAATTATTCCCTTCGGTATAATAAAGTAAGCTTTAAGCCCAGGTTCTGCACAAAAAAGTTCATTTTTTAGTCGAATATTTCATTTTGATGGCGTATTTCATTTTGATGGCGTATTTCATTTTGATGCAATTCCAATGGATACAAATTATGAAAATAGGATAATCAGAGAAAGAAAAAACAGAAATACGAAATTGAGGCAAAAATGCAATTACAGAGTACGCAAGTGATAGTTTACCGTTTACCCTTCAATCTTGACTTAACTTTAACAATCTTGACAAAACTTAATTCAATCTTGAAATTTAACTAAATAAGCCAGTCCCTTTTATAATTTTGTATTATGCAGAAAACTTTACGATGTAAAAACACGAACTCACTTAAAGAAGAAACAAGCGATTGACACGAAATTTGGGCAACAAAGTAGACATTTAGAAAAATAACACTTTGTTAAAATCATTATAAAATACAAAATAACACACAGCACATGTTTCGGGCTGAAAAGTTTAACAGCCCGTCAATCAGCCAAAGTAAACACGTGTTCGAAAGTGGTCAAGGTCACAAATGGACAGAAAAGGCAGAGAGTAGAACTTATAAGAATGCGATATGTGGCGCAAGCTGAAAGGAAAACATCAATCACAGAAGAGTACATGCAGAAAAGGAAAGTGTTGCCAAAATGAAAGGACACGTGTTTACTTTGGCTGATGACGGCCTGATAAAAGTTTCAGCCCGAAACTGGTCCTGTGTGTTATTTTGTATTTTATGCTTATTTAAAAAAAATTATATTTTTCTAATTATGATTTACCGCCAGTTTTTCAGTGCTCTTTCAAAGTAGGTATTTGCTAAGAGTACTTCAGTTTGCTAACAATTTACCAAACGGATATTTATATGTATATTTCTAAATGCAGTACGCCATTATCTATCAAGAAGTACGGAAAGATGAGAGAATATCTACCTTTTGGAAACATTTCTAAATATTTTGAAATTTTCACTAAAAACCATTTTGACTTAAACTTTCATTAAACTATATTAGATCATAATGTAATATACAATGTATTCCATAAGAAACTGTAGATGATGCACACATAGCTTTTCGCATTTAAATATGTTGAATGAAAATGCGCAATAGAGCATCAAACAATAACCAGCCATGATCGGTAAAATATCCGAAATATTAAACATTTGATTTTTTGTTGCTTCCGTCTATTAACACTGTAGTTGTTATACAATTCTGATGGAATTCTTAATTTTATTCAGCTAGAAAACTAATAATGCAATGATTGTTAGTAAACTCTAATTACTCCATATGAATTATACTACACAAATCTTACTATAAATGAAACTCGCGCAATTTCAGAAGTCATAATCTATGGTATATGTCTGCAGAATTCATTCAAATTGAAATAATGTAAAATAACTAAAATATATTTTGAATTATTTTCGCTAATATACCGTATTTAATTGATATCCTTTCAGGAGTTATAAAAAAATTATAAATGCTAAATAAGCTATTTTATAAATAGATCTTTCCTTTAGTAAATTTGATAACGCATGTACGTTTTCATTAATATGAAACATGTAGTTCTGTAGTATGAACAATATCAGGAGGCTAAAACTAGACGGTTCTCAAACTATGGTACGCGTACCAGTACTGGTACGCGAAGTTTTGGCTACTTCTACGCGAAATTATGATACTAGTACATAAAATAAATTACCACATATTATTAGGAAACCAGAAATGTCTTGAATTTATCGCCTTGAAATTTTCTGAAAATTTTCGAAATCTATTTAGGAGCTGTAAACGTTTTCTTATTTTTTTTATAACTAGAAATATTTGTTACAACAGATTCTCTGAAATCCGCACATGATGCTCATGATACAATCAGTTTTGCAGAATTAAAAACATGTAATTATTAGATTTATACGGAAAGAAAATTAAAAATTGTAAATACCGACCAAATTTCAAAATTAATGAATAAAACATTTTAATCCGCGAAAAAATATGCTTTTAACCCCTTAATTCTCGCTCCCGTGATATTCATGGGTTGTGTCTTTTATTCAGATTGTTTGATTCCCACCAGTTTAATAAAATAGTATAATTGGCTTCATTATAGTATCATTTTACCTGTTATTAAATTAGGTGAATATTTCTTTTTCAAAAAAGTGGTGTCAATAAGCAATTTAAATTTTTAAATCGTAATTTAATGCGACCGCTAAGGGATTGATTGAATTAGCTGATCGTAATGTCTGAATGCATGGAAATAGGAGGAGCTTGTATGAATAGGAGGAGTGAAAACAAAAATTTTGTATAGACGTGTTATGTACTATTTGTAAAACAAAGGTGTAATTTATAACTTATTTTTTCTGCTTGCATTGAAAGAGCTGGTACGAAGTGTTGTAATAAAAGTTTTATATCAAATAATAATTCAGAATTTATTTCATTCTGTTGATTAAAATGTTTATCTTCTCTTGTACCAAATGTTTAAGTGGTTAATTAATTTTTTTTCTTGTTTTTCACGGAGATCAGTTTTTAATTGTGTAAAGTTTATTAAATGGTGATCTGAAATTAAACAAAAACTCTGGTCATTCGTAGTGCAGATTTGAGACAAATCATTATATATATGCATTCATGTGATACAATTACACAAAGAAACTTGCAAGCTGCACAAAATTAGTTTCGCTCTTGTTCTATATATTAACAAGTAATATAAAAATTTTGTAATTTAAAGTCAGTTCCTACTTAGGCCATCAAATAAAAATTTAATATAATCCATTAAGCTAATATTAGTTTTTGTTGCATTAAAATATCTCAATTTGTTGATTTTCTATAAGCAAGTAGGTTTACAATGGAAGCCTATTGGAATATGGCGAAATATTAGAGATATCGTTCAGTTGGCGTCACATTTGGCGACTCATTTTGGTCGCCAAGTTTGACGATATATCGCCAAGTTGGCGACAAACTTGTCGGTATTTGGCGAAATAACAGGGTCCCCCCTATGGTAACCCCCTTATAGATATGAAAATGCATTAAATGCTTCAATAACCAATGGCCGCCATTTTGTCTCCCATGTAAAATTAAAATGAATTAATTAAAATTTAATTAATGAATTAATATTTGAAAAACTCTATTGACATCAATTGTCATCCAATACAAGTTTTAAAAAATTTATTTCAACTTGATAGAATGAATAATAATTATTTTAAATTTGAACAAGATATATAAATAAATAAATAAATAAATAAATAAATATAGGGAGAGTGTGAACTAATAGTAGGAATTGAAAAATACCTCCAGAATTGACAAATAACATAAACGAGCACTATGAAAGTCTAACCAACATATATTAAGGAATACTTTTCTGAAAATTTAACGTCAAGACTTCGAATAAGAAATTCGTTTCTCATTGGAGATACCTTGCCACTGTCTCTCACGACAGAGAAAATAAGTAAGCTTATTCAATTATTCTGTGATGGGAGTGTTCTGGAGTCTGATTCCAAAAGGATGAATATTACAGGATTTTAGTTGGTGAGAAAAGCAGAATACACTGTGATATCTGCAAACAGTCTAAGATGTCAGCTTATTTTTAGCACACCTCATGTGCTTTTTCTTCACTTCTATATATAAAAAACAAATACAAGAATAAGCTAAACATCAAGTCAGACTTACGAGATTAAAACTAATACTGAACCAGGAATGAGGTAACAATGCTTGATAAAGGAAGCTTACCCTTCTCATTTGTGATGTGAGGTAATTAGTAAAATCAACCTACTATATATGATTGATACCAATATGTAATTATATAGTGTAGTTTTTGTTTAAATAAAAACACCGTATTTCGATATTGTATGTATTTTTTAAATTTCTTTATTGAAATGTTAATATAAAACAGTTAATCTAAGTATTAATTATGGAATGTAATCATGCATTTATAAATACATTAAAAACTGCTAAGATGAAAGCACAAAAGACAAAAATATTCCGGTTTACAAACGTCTTGTCAGAGTTTTTTTATATTTCCTTTACGTTTGTTGTCTGGTGGTACGCGGAAGTATAAACTTCGATTTAGTGGTACGTCGGTCTAAAAGTTAGAGAACCCCTGAACTAGAGCCTTACCAATACCGTCCATAGACCATGGTGAATGTGCTAGGAATCCTGTAAAACAACTGAAAATGCAAAACAGTTTTTTCTTCAGATAAATAAATGTTGTAATGTTTTGCATAACCTATGAAATTTTATAGGAAATGCAGTCAAAATTACGATAATTTGAAGCGGAATGACTGATATATCGACAGAAGTCATAAATATTTTAAATGTGTATAAAGAGATGAAAGCGCTGCTTGATTTACCATACCTGTACCTCATACATAGAAAATGCATAGTTACATATGATCATATTAAAGTGCGTTAAAGCCGAATAAAAGATAAATGATTTTGTAAAACTGTAAATCACGAAATTCGAGTGTCTGTTTAAAAAGTTAATAATATTTAATTTTTCACATAATATTTATTAATTCGAGATTACTAATACATGCATTGCTGTATTATCTCGTGAATTAATGTTTACAAATACATTATGAAAGGACTAATAAGATATTTTACAGGGTTCGCACGCTATTAAGCCACGCCCTATTTTGTAAGGACTCTACCACCAGTAATCGAATAAAACTATCTTCTAGCTATTGAATCGTGAAGAAAATTATCTTTATAATAATACTGGTGGCAGAGTCTTTACAAAATGGGGCGTGGCTTAATAGCGTGCGAACCCTGTTTTAGAATAATCGAAGCCTTTAATTTCATCATCCATTTAATTTTATGTACAGTCGTAGAAAAAAAAAGTAAACACCCCCTACTAACTCCTCAACACAATATCGTAGACGAAAGTTACTGGTACCGAACGATTGGAAATAAAGTCTACTTTTAAATGATGTATATAAATTTTCTTAGGGTCATCTACATATTAAAACGAATCCAAACTTCACTTTTTGCAATGACAATACCCAATTTTAACGAGATATTTCAAATCTTCGGTTCAAAGTTTTTGAATTATAAACATTCAAAATTGAGAGCTTCTAATGTTAAATTACATTTTCATATTTTTATTTATATCTCCTGAAATTATGCTCCAAATGTGCCATTTTTTTTGTAGCAATAATACTAATATTCCCAAACATAAATCCGCTGAATTTGCAATTTATATAATTTTATGATATGTATTATGAATTATGAAATTAATATTTGAAAAAAATTATGAATTGCAATCTACCATTTTTTTGATGGAATTAGATATATCAAGTCCTGCTTTATGGAAAACCAAAATTTCACATTTTTCTTCCAAGTAGTTTTCAAATTGTGCTTAAGAAACGGCGAAATGATGATTTAAGGAAGTGTTTCTATGATGGAAGCGAGTAGACATTTTGAAATTTATTCTGCTGTACTGTAATCTAACAGGCTTCATTGACTCCTTGATTGGCGATTAAGGTGCCTTGATCAAGAAAGGGGCTCTCTCGGTTAACAATCGCGTACGGAGCTTCAATTTGGATACAACCCTTAAAATACGCTCGTTTTAAAATAATTAATTTCTTGGAAACTTATGGTACGAATTGCAAAAAAATTCGTTTTTAGGCTAATTGAAGGGGATAGAGCTCATTTATGCTGTCAGAATTGTGTACTGCCATTGAAAAAAAAAGTTTGAGTTCGTTTTAATATGTAGATGGCCCCCTAAGCAAATTTTATAAAGTGTTGAAATAAATGATTGGAACCGGAATTTGCCAAAACATTTATTAGTAAATAAGAAAAAGGTTATATTTCACATACGTATTAAATCGAAAATGTTTTACCACATTTCTGGTGCTATTTGAAATAGCTTGTGGGATTTGAGTTACGATCAGATTAGTATACTGATGGTACTTTAAAGTACCACTTTAATTAATTACCTCTAAGGAATTAAATTTCTCACGGTTGAGTACAATTGCAGTAGATAAAGGGTTAATTATAGGCGGGATTTGCATTTTCTGTAAAAGAAAAAATTGATTATTATTATTATTTTTTACCTTTTTCTATTCCCTATAGGTTCTAGATTATCCGTGTACAGCGATTTGGCCGAATTTGAAGTCCTTTCGTAGTTATTTCGCACAAGGTGTTCGCAGGCTTACTCTGTTTTGGAGCACTATAAATACATATTATGCAAAATGAGTTTTTTCAAAATGGGGGCATCAGAACGCAAAAATTACTGAACTGATCTTGCAATTTCTTTTAAAATTAAAGATGATATAATTTATTGGAACTTGGACCACTTTCCGCCATTTTTATATAAAATAAATATTTTTAGAAGCACGCCAAAGTGGAAAAGGGGGTCAGAAATAGATATATATATATTTTTAAATCTCTGATACTTTGTTGATTTTAAAATTTTTGATTTCAAAGTGGTTGAAGCTTCAGACAGTATTATCTACTGCAATAATCTTTAACGGAAATAAATTTCAACTGACTCTGGCGACCTATGGTATCCTGCCAAATTGGAAGTGCACGCCGGCTGTGCACGCTACACCGTAAGAAAAACTACAGATGTAAAGTTGGACAAATCTGTATGCTTACTAAAATTTTCTCTGTACACTGTAGAAAAAAAGATGTAAATCTACAAAACTAGTTTTTTGTAAAGTTACAGGTTTGTGTAGCTTTACAAAAGAATCTACTAAAATTACAGTAACCTTACTAAAATTTTATCTGTATCCCGGGTTGCAGTTAGTTACATGAAAAGATCTAGGCATCCCAGTTTCCTAAAAAATTCCTAATAACCTTACAGAGTTTTTGATTTACGGTGCAAAATGTATCTGTTACATAAATTGTTGTTGTTGCCGTTACATAAAAAGTTCCAGAAATCCCAGTTTCCTAGAAATTTTTTTATAACTTTATACATTTTTTTACAGTGTAGGACATCCACACACGCAACTCGAGCCACATCATCATTTTTTTTATTAAAAAATCCTACACTATAAAAACAAGTGGACTAAAAAACGGAAATACTACTGGCAATCTAGACGCCAGTACAATTTCCGTTTTTTTACGGGAATTTTTATCCATAAATTACAGAAAATTTCCGTTTTTCTGATTAAAAACGGAAATTTTTCTGTAATTAATGGGTAAAAATTCCCGTAAAAAAAACGGAAATAGTACTGGCGTCTAGATTGCCAGTAGTATTTCCGTTTTTTTTACAGTGTAAATGTTCTTTAAATGATATTAAATAACATGCAAAGAACCCGGAGATAAAATCTTCATACCTATTCTGAAAAAAAAAAAAATGCTAAAAAGACCCCTTTTCGGCCTTCTACAGGCAACCCTCCCCCCTTAAGAGGCTACTTCAGTCAAACGAAAATACCCGTTCGCTAATGCTAATCCTATGGAAGACATTTATATAGATATCTCGTTTGAATTTAAATATTTTTAAATGATTTTTTTTTGCAGTGAAAAGTTGAGATCGACCTGTACAAAGGCCGTTGTTTACTTTTTCGATTTTTTTTGCAGGTATTTTTAATGAGGACACTTTCATTTTCGAAACCGGTTACAAAAATAAAAGCATCCTCATAAAAAAAGTCTGCAATGAAAATCGAAAGCGTAAAAAACGGCCTGCATACAGATCAACCTCAGTTATACAATGAAAAAAAATCATTTAAAAATATTGAAATGCGACCGAGCTATCATTATAAATTTCTTCCATAAGATTAGCATTAGCGAACGTGTCTTTTTGTTTGACTGAAGTAGTCTCTTAAGTAATTACTTTTTTTAATGGTTGTATGTGAACTGGATTGTACCATGTAAAAGGTTTTAACTTTCGCAATTTGTTGAAATGGTTTTAAACCAAATAGGGCAGAAGTTTTCTTTCTGCAATATAGCTACATTATTTTATAGTTTTACTACGAACATCCATTAAATTTAAGAAGAAAATGTATAATCTAAGGTAAATATAATTACTTTTATGTTGAAGAGTGCTTAAATGTTTCCCGCGCTGTAATTAGGCAAGAATTTATGTCATATATAGCAGCAAAGACATTTGCTTGCGTTACCGATAATGATTCAAAAACCGTTTAAAGAATAGCTTTAAAAAACCCAAAATTAAACTTAGTGTTTTTTTTTAAATATCTAAATTGATAAACTAAAATAAAATGTTTTCGGTATTCATATTTCTCTCAGCCTTTGTAAAACTCTACATTTATTCGACTACTGCCAATTTTACTTTTGCCTAACATTCGCAGTGCTAGAAGCAAAAAATAATTATTTTCTCTATTCTTATGCAGTATCTAACACTAAAAGTTTCTTTTATTAGTGTATTCGTGTTTATCCAATAATGTTTTTTCGTAGGAAGTCCCCGATAAATGGTAATAGTCTTTAGCATAAAGAAACAATACGTAACTCATTAAAATTATGATTCATAAAATGTTATATATTTTATATTAAAGTATTTCTCTAATTCTTTAAAAAGTCAGTTAATTTCGTAATGATTCTTATTTTAAACTAGTATGTTGTGGCCATCACAAAACTTTCTTCTATATAAATCAAAAAACAGCGCTAATTGATATCGGGGTATACCTGAATCTGAAGTTTGATGAAAATTCGGGCATTAGTTCTTGAGATAGAGCTATGGTGGGAATTATGAAAAATGTAGCACAGCAGCGCCGCCTGTTGAGCGATTTGCACCAAAACATAAACAGCTGTAATTTATATCAAGGTATACCTGAATCTGAAATTTGTTGAAAATCCAGCCACCTCTTGAGCGATTTACACAAAAATGTATAAAATGTCAATTCATGCCAAGGACTAACTGAATCTGAATTTTGATGAAAATCCGTGCGTTAGTTCTGGAGATTGAGTTATTGCGGAAATCACGAAAAATGCTGCATAGCAGCGCCAACTGAGCGATTTACACCAAAATGTATAAAACTTCAATTCATGTCAACGACTAACTGAATCTGAAGTTTGAGGAAAATCCGTGGATTAGTTCTGGTGAATGAGCTATTGCAAAAATCGTGAAAAATGCTTCATAGCAGCGCCACCTGTTGAGCGATTTACACCAAAAACTAATCAGCACCAATTTATATCAGGGAATAACTGAATATAAATTTTTATTAAATTTCGTGCATTAGTTCTTGAGATAAAGCGCCCACAAAATTTGTGTCACAGACAGACATTTTGTAAAAACATGTTTTTCGGAATCTCTGACTCCTAAAACGTGTAAATCCGTCGAAAACCGAAAGTCGAAAATTTTCATGAATCCAATGCTTTCTTCTTGTAAAGATAAACAGTAGTAAAAAACAGTAGTACACAGTAGAAAAAAAAAATGTATAAAGTTACTAAGAAATTTCTAGGAAACTGGGATGCCTAGAACTGTTTATGTAACGGCAAGAACGAAAATTCATGTAACTCATACACTTTTGCATTGCACTGTAAATTAAAAAAATCTGTAAGGTTACTAAGAATTTTTTAGGAAACTGGGATGAGTAGAACTTTTTATGTAACTGCAACCAGGGTTACAGATAAAATTTAAGTAAGATTACTGTAATTTTAGTAGATTCTTTTGTAAAGGTACAGAAATCAAACTAGTTACAAAAACTAATTTTGTAGATTTACATCTTTTTTTTTCTTTTTTTTTTGTACAGTGTACAGATAAAATTATAGTAAGCATACAGATAAATTACACCTTTTTTTTTTTTTTTTTTTTTTTTTTTTTTTTACAGTGATCTCAATCATTTTTGGAATTTTCTTTATATTGAATCATTTATAAATAATCATTTATATTGAATCCTACTATTAAAATAACTTTAACACAATTTAAATTGTTCAGATATTATACTTCAGATGTAATCACAAGTGCTTAATTTAAGTAACTACTCTTTTTAATGATTAAATCTGAGATGACGTTGCCCATGAAAAACGTTTTAACTTTCGCAATTTGCTGAAATGTTTTTAAACAAAATATCACAGAAGATTTCTTTCTGCATTAAAGTTACATTATTTTATAGTTTTATTTAGAACATCTATTAAATTTAAGAAACAAATGGATAAGCTAAGGTAAATATAATTGCCTTTATGTTGAAGAGTGCTTAAATCTTTTCCTCTCTGTAATTAGGAAAGAATTTATGATAAAAAGAATCATTATGCTAATGCAATTTTCTATAGATTTAGAATAGTTTTGTCTACGTTAAAACTTTCACCTTTCAAAGAATTCAGATTTAATATTATCTTAGATTATTACTGAAATCATTATGTTTTGAATCATCATTACAAGGAAGTAAGGATTACTTGTAGCCATCTATCATTGACAATATCTGCGAACGAATTTTACTCTCTCTTTGAGTTTCTGCTCTTTTCATAGATGGAGAAGTACATTTTTTCTTTATCCAAAAGTAAAGATATAAATACATGAAGATAAAGTTGAATGAGCTAATTCTATTTCATTTAGCTCTTAATTTGTACTTAGGAGTCAATTTATAAACATTAAAATTGACTTACAAAAATGAGGATATTTTACTGAGAAACGCAATAACTTTAATTATTATTTTAATTTTCTATAATTATATAATTATAAATTTAAATAATATTTCACAGATTTTTCAAGTGCAGAGTTCTGAAATGTAAGAAATTAATATACGCTATAATTTAGAAATATTACTTTTATTAATCTTAACTAACTTTGGCAAAATATACATGTGTCAAAATATGAAATATATACACAGAATTTTAGTGATTTGCTAATATCTTGAAAGTGATTTCTAATGATTGACGGGGATTGTTATAAGAATCTCACTTGTGATAAGCATACATATATAGACACATATATCTGTGAACAGGGTAATTTAGAATGCATGTTCAGCTATGTGCTTCAAACACAAAATAAGTTACTAAATAAAATAGAAACATGGGGTCTCAATATTTTATTTCAGTCATATATATATACATTGTGTTAAACTGTAGCGCAAATCGAGTTTCCATCAATAACTGTGGAAAAAAGGAAGATAATGTAATGAAAGTTTGAACGTAGAGTAGAACGAAATTTTAAATTAACGTAAGCCTAGCTACATATAGCATGAAACAAACTGTATTTTTAACTGAATAATTTAATTGCGATCAAATGTTGCTGCGTTATTATTGCTTTAGTGTTACTGTGGTATAACTGACCTTCTCACAAAATATAAACAGGTATTTTCTGTCCTGTATGTGTGCATAAATATATATGTTTCCTTAAAACGGAAAAATACGTTTTTAGAGTGGAAAAAGATAGAACATTTATAAAATTCAAAATATCATAAAATTAATAAATTTTGGTCGTAAAAAAATTGATTTCGTTAATGATATTAAAATAAAAGAAGCTTTTTAAATGGTGGAAAAAACTAAAAAGATATAAAATTGAAGGTATCATAAAAGCAATACATTTTGTCGTAAAACAATGGGTTACGTTTAACCCTTTCAGGGACAAAGTAATTTAATTACTAAAATGTTAAAATGATTGATTGAAACCAGGGCTTACAAACACATTTATTTGAATTTATCGAAAAGCTTTTCTTCACCTACATTTTAAAAGCAAAATTTGATTTAAAAATTCTGGTGTAAACGTGGCATTTGGGAATTAAATCTAGGTGAGATATATTATATCCTGTCGTCCTTCAAGGGGTTAATGATACTGAAAAATGTGTTATTAATGGCGGAAAACACAGAAAATTAATAAAATTGCAAGTTTCATAAAATCATTAGATTTTGGTCGAAAAGAATGAGATTTATTGAATGTTATTGAATGTTATTTATTGAATGTTAGACTTTGATTTATTGAATGTTAGACTCAGAAATGATAATGAATAAAATACATATATATTATTCATTCATTTAATGAATTTCAGATACATTTAACATTACCTCTTTCCAAAATGTTATTTATTAGAAAGTCTTTTGTTTCTAATACTGGTTTGCTAGTAAAACCTTATTACTATAAAATATAAATTATTTGCGTCTGCATATTTTTTAGATGCAGATTTATGTTCAGAAGATTTGCAATACATTTGGTGTCATATATTGAATTTGAATTTGCGAGAACTAAGATATTAAGGAAATGAGAATAATCCTTGTTTATACTTCAATAATCTCCATTATTTTGTATTGCCTCAAAAACGAAAATCATACCCACCTCGAATCTAATAAGGATTGAACAATGCATCATTTTTGAATAAATTCAGTATACGGTTACATTAATCAATAAAGTGTTTTACTTTATTTCAAGGTATTTTAAACAAAGTTATTTAAACACCATTAATTATGATTTTCTTAAATGTAATTATACAATTTTCTTGTCATTACTGATGGGTTTTAACACTTTCCAACAAAGTTGAAAAGTGTTTATGAATTCGGTTTTTCTGTATGTCTGTATGAATGTTTACCCTTTGAGTCGCGTAAATATACTCGGATTTTCATTCACTTGATATATGTTATTGATGTTATCATGAAGTTTTCGGTATAGAATAGGAAGTGTGTCGCGTTAATAGTTCATTTACATGGGCACTGAAAAGAATTCCGTTGCATTATGGCCAATAGGGAAAAATCATTTGCAAAGCATTTTAATGGCATTACGTTATTTTAAGAAATTGATATAAATACTGAATTTCAGTACAAGATGATTACTATGGAATAGGGCATTCATAGCATTTGCCGTTTATTTACAGGGGTACACTGTAAAAAAAAATTGTAAAGTTACTAAAGTTTTTCTAGGAAACTTGGATTCCTTGAACTTTTTATGTAACTGCAACAAGAAAAATTCCTGTAACAGACGCTGCTAGAGGAATCTTTGTTGTTGCCGTTATATAAAATGTTCTAGGCATCCCAGTTTCCTAGAAAAACTTTAGTAACTTTACAGATTTATTTTTACAGTGTACACAAAAGAAATCGATTATAGCATTGTCTTTGAGCAATAATTGCTGGAAGTGCGTTTTCAATTTTGGCATGCTCTTTTAAATTGAACAAATGTTTTGCATGTTACTCGTTGTATATAAATGTTATACCTTGTATACAGGGCTGCACAAAAGAATTAACGTATCATTCTTCTTGTTAGAGGAAATTGCTGAAGGGGAATTTTGAAATGAAGTATTTATTTCGAAACTGAACTAAATTTTTGCATGCATGTAATTAATAGATACAAATATATATACCATATACAGTGCTGCTGAAAGAATTCGGATAATTTTCTGAATGTAGACTAGAATTTCTGAAATTGGGATTTCCAATATGTTATGTGTTTCCAAATGGTTCAATTAGATATCCTATTTCAACTTCTTAAACGGTGAAGTTTTGTTACATTATCATACAGCACGATCGTGCTGTATAGTAGAGCTCAGCCGCATCTTTTACGTTTTGAAACATGGTGAAAAGACAACAACTCAATTACAATCTAAACCAGAAAACATTCAGTGATGAATAATGGCTTTTTGGAAAGGTCTTAATTTAGCGATGTGCCTTTCGAAGGTCGGATAAAAAAATATCCAATATTAAAAGAATGACACCCATTTAAACTTTACATAGCGTTCCATAACTTAACAATATAGAAATATCTCCTTCAGTCTCTCTTTCCTGTTGCCACATCCTAAAAAGCGGCACAATAATTTAAAAAAAGTGATAACACGCGTATTTTGTTTTAAATAAAAATCAGATTTTCTTGCTATATTATTGCATTTTTCAAAACGACGTCACTCTAATCAGGAAATGAAAAATTTTCCTATATATATGTAAAAACTTTAACTAAACACGTGTTAAAATGACGCATTATCTTCATTTGAAGTTTTTAATGTTTAAAAATCTATTTTAATACAGGAGGTTTAATTAAAAAAAAATTTAGGAAAAGATAATAATTAAAAAAATCGTTTGCTAGGTATGACGTCAATTTCTGTTTCACTGACACAACTTTGTAATGATGTTTTATTCTGAAAAGAGACTCCTGATATTCTGAAATTTATCCTTATTATTATCCTTCATAAAACGAAAGATTTATTTTTAAGTCATACCAAAGAAATTTTCAGTAAATGCTAGTTCATTTGGTTGTATTTATTGCATTTTCCTGCGTATTGTCAAGGAAATCGTATACTCCTATTGCACGCTCCAAAGAAAACATTGCATTTTAATTTTAAAAGCTGAAACACTTTAATATAATTACGTCATTATAGCGCTAAATGAAATTCAATTTCGCGAGTTTAAAAAAAAAAAAAAATATTGTTGGACCGAAAGTAATAATCTAAGACAGGGACGGCGAACCTATGGCACGCGTGGAATAAGTGGCACGCTGCAGATTATTTTTGGCAAGGCATAGATTTAAGTTTTACATCAAAATATAGTAGAATTTCACAAAATGCATAAATTAATATAGATGTTGTCTGTGTCACTTGAATCCGATTAGTTCGGTTGGTTGTGATTGTCACACAGATTAAAGAAATTGAAATATAACTTAATTTATCCGAATCTAGCTCAATATTGGCTCAGAAAAATTTGAGAATTAGAAGATTATCGCTAAACAAAAATTAAAAGTGTAATAAGCAAAAATGCTGATTTTAAAATTATAACAACTTGGAATTCAATTCCAGACACTAAAAGCTATAGTTTCTGGCGCTTGCTATTTTGATAATTTTTTCTGCAAGGCATTAATTTCGTGGAAAAAAAAAATGAAAAATGAAAAATTCAACTAAAAACGTCTTGTCAAGTGAGTGCAATTAAACTTGCATTCTATCGAAAATAACTAAGTACAAAGCGGATATAAATTATTTGGCATTTAAAATGAGACAACAGAAATAATATTTTTTAAATAAATTTCTACAGTATAACATCAAATATCACCTGTATTTTTTTAATGCTAAAAACAAAATTTTAAGTAGGTTTGATTCATTATTATTTCCCTGGTCTAAGAGCTAGCATCGTTTTCGTCACTTGATTTTAGCAAGGCTCATTTTTCTATATGCTCTTCCGTTTTATGGTGTAGTATGTAAGCGAACGTTCTGGCTGGCGGCAGACGTTACGTTTACCTGCGGGAGAAGGGGTTATGCAGATGAAAAAAAATTAAAATTACGTCGTTTTAGCAAGGCTCGTGTTTCTATATGCTATTCTGTTTTATGGTATACGTATGCGGACGGTCTGGCTTTCGGGAGACGTTGCGTTTACCTACGGGAGAAGGGGTTATGCAGGTGAAAAAACTTCAAAATTACGTCATGAAACACTTCTGACCTTGTTAGTACCTTTCAAGGCCAAAGTTGAGAAAGGTTGTATGAAAGAATGTCTTTTGTTTGTTGGCTAGAAAAGTAGAAATATGGCTTTTGGGATTAAATAATCCCGCGCGTGTACAAACGTTACATTTCGATATGTTCATTCGTTACGGGATAACACACACTAAAATAATTTTACTGAAAGAGTGAAATAAAAGCTGACTTCATATGTTGATGAAAGTGTATTAAATGTAATTACTGTAAATCTTATAAAATAATTCATGTTTTAAGAGGTAAAACAAGTCGTTGCATATTTTCTAAGGAAAAAAAAACCCGCCAATTTTACAGAAACTGTTTTAAAAGCGGAAAATAAATATGAAACGCTTGATTTTTCCCTAAAAATAAGTAGTACATGCATTTTACAATATAGAGTAGTAGACTTTTTTTTAAAGCGCATTTAGCCAAAAATATAATGGGAGACAAAATGAGGTGAGATTTACCCCACGCGTGTGTTAACGTTACAAAAATAGATGCATGCGCTTACGGTTCAGTTAATTATGCCTTAAACGACGCCCGGTAACATGCGCCAATTGTCTGTAGGCTCAATTATATAATTTATCCGTACCAAATACACCAACTGTCAATAGACTCGTTTACGTAATTTATCTCCCTAATTAATTCATACTTTACAAAGGACACCTACTTTCCAATTTTCCTTATTTTTTGATAAATGGTTACAGTTAGATGTAAATATATTAGTCATTATCCTGATATTTCAGTTTGACCTCCGAAATATTATTATAAATATCCCATATTAGTAATATTTCTGATATTATTTACATGTGTATTGTATAATATTTTCAATCACTTTTGATCATTTTTCTGCATTCAGTCGTTTTCAGACTTTTTTTAATTTTAAATTCCCATTAAGTTCCAAAGACAGAATTTTTCCCTTTTTATAGTTTTTTCGCAGTTTTAATTCATTTCTTTTGACTGTTTCTTACCCTACCTTTTTGTGTGTTTGAAGGATTGGCCTAAGATACTGCATATTACCTTAAACCAGAGGAGCGTAGGTACATAGCAGAAAAATTGAAGAGATCACACTATGTATAAAACTTAGTCTAAGGACTAGTCTGGCGGTCAGTCCTGAGTAAAGTATAGGTCAATATCACAATATGGGGTTTAGCAAAAAGTATGGGGTCATCATAGCTCTTGAAATACACTGGTGAACCAATGTTTCTGTTAGTTTTTGATTGGAACAATTGGTTGGGCCGATTAATTGGGATCATTGGCTGGTTAATTGAGGCGGTTGTTTGATTAGTTGAAGTTGGTTGATTAAGTTCCTGAAAGGATCTGAAAAAGATGTGAAATGATATAAAAAACTGGTGGAACCAGAGAGAAAAGTAAAGCTCGATCTAAAAAAGTTACAGTAAAAAATTGTCAAATAGTTTCAGTTTAAAAAAGTAAGTAGTGCGTGGAAAAGTAATGGAATCAGATTGTCTGTAAAGCTCATGAAATTACCCAAATTTTTATTGATAGCTGAAAATATGGACTGAGCTTTACTGGTGCCTTATATTCAAAATCATATTATTCACTCAAAGGAGTACTGGGTATAGTAAATAGAATGTGTAGTTATGTGCAAAAAAAATTCTGTCAGGCCCAGAATTGTGGACATGATTGCATCAAGTCAAGCTAAACTCCACAAAGATGAAAGAATGTAAACCATGAAGTAATAATAACATTAATATAGTCAAGTTGTTGAGGAATTGTTGTTAACATTTCTGACATAACATATGCAACGTAATAATTTTTATCTCATGTAATTACTGTGAAAAGGGTGCCTTATGTCAATGGACTTAAGCCAGACAAGTAGTTAGCATATGGTTGAATCGTTCATGCTTAGGGTTTTGGGCCTATTTTGGACTTTGATCTTCCAGGCTTATCAGTGACCCCTATAATGGAATTTGGTCCATACTTCATACTGAACGATCTCTCATGTTCTCAATACTTCTCATGTTCTCGCTCATTTCCAAATCAACCTCTAACATATTCTTATGAGCCCAAATTTTTAAACTGCTTGTGAATGATTGGAATTCAGAATGAGTTAAAAATGCCTTTACTTCCCTGATTGATTTTAAGGCACCAGTAAAACTCAGTCCACATTTTCAGCTATGAACAAAAATTTGGGTAATTTCATGAGCTTTACAGACAATCTGATTCCATTACTTTTCTACGCACTACTTACTTTTTTAAACTGAAACTATTTGACAATTTTTTACTGTAACTTTTTTAGATCGAGCTTTACTTTTCTCTCTGGTTCCACCAGTTTTTTATATCATTATGAATGTGTTGGGAAGTGTTTCATAATCTATGCTTGATGCATGATTTTTCTTTCTTGTTTTAAATTGAAAATCAGTAGGCAATATATAAAATTTTAGATAGCAGTACGCATTTTCAATATTTTATCACGAGCATTAAAAAAAATCTATGCTCTGTTTATGGAAAGGGTAAAAATAAATTTGAATAAGTTTTCGAGGTATTGGCTCTGGGTTAAAGGAATTTTTAGATTTCATATATAGCCGTTAAAAAGAGAAAAATATTTTAATTAAATGACGCTATCAAACTCTGTATACCACAAAGTTGGTTACGCATAGAAAGTCTAAGGGGTACCCATAGAGTCGAAGTTGCCACCTAACATATATAACAGCGCAGCTAAACGACTTTGTTAAAAACTTTTAGTCTCATTGTGGTTTTTAAACCTTTCTAGTACCATCACTGTAAAAAAAAACTGTAAAGTTACTAAAGTTTTTCCAGGAAACTGGGATTCCTAGAACTTTTTATGTAACGACAACAACAAAAATTCATGTAACAGACAGACTTTTGCGCCGAAAATAAAAGAATTTGTAAGGTTACTAAGAATTTTTTAGGAAACTGGGATGCCTAGAACTTTTCATGTAACTGCAACCAGGGTTACAGATAAAATTTTAGTAAGATTACTATAATTTTAGCATATGCATTTGTAAAGTTACAGATTTCTGTAGCTTTACAAAAACCAGTTTTCTAGATTTTCAGTTTTTTTTTGTATAGTTACAGATGAAAGTTTAGTAAGCATGCAACTTTACATCTGTAGAACTACAGTTTTTTTTTTTTACAGTGATGTATGGAAAGTTTAGCGCTGTTAGTCTTTCATGATTTGGACAAGAAATTTATGCATGTTCATTTTAACTTATTCCAACAAGGATTTTACTCAGGGATTTCAGTTTCACTTATTATTTTTGTCTGCTTCCAAACAAGAAAAACGTAATAAAAGGCGCGGGATAAAAATACTCTTTTATGGTACACTGTAAAAAAAAAATCTGTAAAGTTACTAAAGTTTTTCTAGGAAACTGGGATTACCAGAACTTTTTATGTAACGGCAACAACAAATATCCATGTAACAGACACACTTTTGCGCCGAAAATCAAAAAATCTGTAAGGTTACTAAGAAGTTTTTAGGAAACTGGGATGCCTAGAACTTTTCATGTAACTACAGCCAGGTTTACAGATGAAATTTTAGTAGATTACTGCAATTTTAATAGATTCATTTGTAAAGTTACAGATTTCTGTAGCTTTACAAAAACTAGTTTTGTAGATTTGCAGCTTTTTTTGTACAGTTACAGATGACAGTTTAGTAAGCATGTAACTTTACATCTGTAGAGCTACAGAATTTTTTTTACAGTGTACTAGTAATGTATGACACTCTAGGTTTTGAAAATGAATGACTACTGTACCTCATCACAATAAATCCACAAATTCATCAAATGGGTGCATGTAAACCGGTGCAGCCGTAAGATAAGAAGTTTTCTACCTGTGAAGCTTACATTAAATGTTGAACAAAAGTTTAATTTATTTTTATTAATTCATTGTTATCTTTGTTTCCTTTTTCCTTTTCGTAAATTTTGAGAGAATAAGAAATAGACGGTACTCCATGTAGATGCTATTTTTAGAGTTTTAGATGGATAAATCTTTACGTACCACTAATTTAACTTATTGAATTTAAGTAAGTATTAGCTATTGTAGTGGTAGTAGTTAGTGGCTCTTCGCTACGCATATTAAACTACCGCGCTTCTTACAGTTACCGTAACTAGACATATGTAAAAACATATGTACATCATATAGGATATGTATATTTACATTGTAAAGTACTATTTAAAGTTTGAAGTTTTACATATTATTTTTAATTTTTGATGCAACAGTCAACAAAATTAAAAAAAAAATAACAACAGTAATAATACGATACATATGTGCACGCACAAATAAATGTATGATAAATATCTTACAAATTAGCTCTACTGAAAACTAAAAGAAATTCCTTATACATTCAAAATAAAGAAATAATAATAGGTACTATTTAAATTCTTCAAATTAAGCACACTTTTGTATTAAACGTTGTATATGTATGAAACAATTCATCATAAATTGATTGCGAAAAGTATCACAATTGTTTTGTAAAAAGTTTCGGACAATGCATTTTAAATTATAATGACATCTAACTCTTTATGTGAAACGCCGCATACCATAGCTGCCAACATCTTAAGTTTTTTTGTATCCCAACAAACTTGAACTTTATAACTTTATTGAACTTTATAGTAAATCTTACCTATTTTAAACGCCTTAATCTGCCGATTAAATAAAGCAAAAATTTCTAATTAAAATTTTGTGGTACAAAAAAGCGGAAGACTTGGCAGCATTGCGCGTAGTATGAAATTCCAACGGCTACAAGTTTCTTTTTATTTTTGAGCATTAGTCATTAAACATAATTATTCTTGCTGTCAAATGCAGTGTTCTTGGTTGAAAAATAAACAGCATAATTTAGATATATTTTTCAGAGAATAAAAATAAAAAAGACGTCGTAGAACTTTCATGAAGTGCTGTTTATTTTTATGAAATATCGATTAAATTTAATAGTAATTGAAAATACTCTTTTTTAAATAGCACAGATATTCATTGTGTAAATTCTTATGATACAAAATTATAATTTAGAGTAATTCCAGCATTTATGGCGCATATTTTTTGAATGTGTGTATAAGTCCCATGGTGGACATAAAAAAAAAAATCATGCTGTGCTATTTAACGCTAAATGTACCACACGTGTACTGCGACAAAAAATTAAAAACAAATAATTAATTTTTTTTTAACAATTTTTTCTGAAACATTACACTGCGGCGCGTCACCCGTACATTCAGGCTGAGACGCCGCACTTGTGCAGTAGTTATGCCGCGCTTGTAATAAGAACAGAATAAAATTATAAAAAAAAATATTCATATATGGGCTATAATTAACTGTATAATAACAAAAATAAACTAAATGAGTACAATGAAACGTACTATGAGATTCAAATTCAAGTTAAATGAAATTCAAATTATGAGATTCAAATTGTTGGCCTACTTTCACTATTAAAATTATCGACTTATTTTTTACATTAAATTTTAATTGTTATTTCAGCAACAACGTAACATCGATGGATTAGAGAGGGAAAAGAAAAAAGTAAAATTGTGTTTACAAAATTTATTTGTTAACCCTACACAAATTTTATTCGGTTGGCACCACTTTTTTAAAAGTAGTTACCTGTACTTGAATAATCATGAAAATGCTGTAATTAAAGAAAGCAAATGCTATTACTTTTCTTTTTTACTGGCGCCAGAAACAAATTCTGTATGCTCTTTTTGAAGGTGCATATATGTATGTACCCATGGCCCCGAATGGATCTGATCATCTTGAGTTGCACCGCACTTGCCCTTTTTCTTCTTTCGTTTTTTTCCTTTTTCTTCATTCGTTTTTTTCCTTTTTCTTCTTCCGTTTTAGTAAACTTGATGACATGCCTAACATGGTTAGTCTGTGCAAAAAGAAAAAGGAAAAGTTAATAACACTTAATAATCCCGTACAAATGAAACTGCGTCATGTATACCGGAATTGCAGTGCGGCATGTATCCCGGATTGCATGGTACAGACGTCGCATATCACAGTTACCTGCCATAGCTAAGGAAAATGGCGCAACCATAGACACAGTACTCTATACAAACGTTACACTTAGTTTTGACTTCAAAATTATGCATGCATTTAGTAATTAGCGTATAAAAAGTATTTAAGCATAACGTGTTTAAAACTTTGGATAGTGAAATCATGCACTTACGTCAAAATAAGGATTGTACAGCTACAAGTAAACATCGAAATGGTATTCGCGCTAAACACTTGTTAAAATAATCTCATTGCGCACCAGTACTGCGCGTTTGACGACCATCTATGGATAATTACAAGAAATACAGGGGGTGCGGAATCTATCCCGTATGCGGCAACTCACGCGGAGTTATTCTATATCTAAAATTGGTAGAAGTATAAAATATTAATAATAGACGGGGTTTTTCAAATTTACCATACAATTAAAATTGTAGTTTGCTTTTCATTTGTATTGAACTCTAATTTAATTTAATTTCGACTTTTGGCTTCTCAAAAAAAAAAAAAAAACAAAAAAAAAAAACAAGCAGCATCCATATAAATCTGTATTGAAGGCATAATAGTTCAAATTAAGTGCATATTGTTTGAAGAGATCAATAAATTTTACAGATCTTACTTATCTTTACATTTAAAAATATATATTACATTTAAACATAGAATACAATCTTAGTTTAAATTTCCAGATGTCATCATGAAATGATTTATTTATATATACTGGATTTTAAAGATACAAAATTCATATAATTAATATTACTCATACCAAGATAAAACCAATACATAAAAATTAACTAATTGCAAAAATATTTAATTTTTATTTACGGTTATCATATCAATTTTGTTTACTATTAAGAGGCGTTAACAAGTAAATAAAATGATATGTATACAGACTCCACTATCAGTGGCAATGCACACAATATTCAAACTATAACTTCCTGTTCTGCGTGTACAATTTGAGGTGTTAATTTCCTCTATGATTACAAAATTTGATCTATCTTTTCATCCATATTGTGTGCAAATAAACAGCACACTTGTCGGTTCATAGAGATTTATATACACGTGATAAACGTGATAAATGACGTATTTATGCAGAAGACTGGATATTACAAAATGTACATCGTCAGAATTATAATACAGTACTTTTATGTAATAAATATCTTTTCATACGAATTAAATAATACTTTACACTTTTCTAATTGAGTAGTATTAGAAAGTTAATAAGAATTAGAAGTATAATTAAGTTATTATAGCTAAAGTTTGATAGCAAAAGAAGTGCCCGTTAATACAGTAATTTCGAAATTGAACAGCATCCAAATTATTGTATTAGGGGACGCTTATTTCGCTATCAAACGAAACTACTTTGTCGATTTACTGTAGGTTGATCTGGCGTCTCAACTCTATGTTTTATCAGTTCAAAAATTATATGAGTATATCCAAACATTAGCTTGTATCCTATATTTGATTCCGCAAACACATTCTAGGAAACTCAGCTGATATTATTGAGTCAGCACTTCATTACTTCCTCAAATACATGTGTCTAATCAATATTTAATGATTATGCTTTTGAACTATTGTGTAAATTACCGGAAGGTTTTCTCTACAAACAGGAAATGTAGAAATATTTTGAAGTGATATTAATTGAGATAAGATAGTTTAAATGACATATGTATTAAAATGCTGAAAACAATTACGCAGAATTGCAAAATGATTTAAATTTCATCTATAGCTATTAAATATTGGGCATTATGTCTTATAGATGAAATAAGATCACTGATTTTATTTCAAGCGGAAAGGTAAATAATTTTGCAACTAATTTACAGTAGTATTTAAATGTTATCACACGAATCGAATATTTCCAACTGAGCGAAAAAAGGCCCAAGCCGGGAATGGAACCCAGATCCTTGGCTTACGGGGCCAATGCTCTACCGTTTAAGCCACCTGGACTGACAACCAGCGAACATATTTCTCTCCGATAGCGTTAATAACTTCTGGTCAGTCATGTCAGCAGCTCAACAGAATAAACCACAGGTAAAGAAACTCCATATAAGTGAAGGGTACGTAGATAAAATATCATTTTAACACAATCAAAGTGATTGGTAAAGGTATCGTACGAATTGAATATTTCCAACTGGAATATTCAACTCGCGTGATCACTTTACCAATCAGTTTAGTTGTGTTAAAATAATAGTATTTAAATGTTTTAAATTTTTTATGTTATAGATTGTGTACAACAAAAATGGTAGTTTAGTGTAACATCCTAAAACGTTTTTTTATAATATTTTTTAAAGTAGCTATTTTGAATGTGTTACAAAGCGAATATTTTTTACATTCAAATAAAGTGTCTAGATACAATAAGTCAGTGAAAAAAAGAATAATAGACATTAGATTATTAGATAACACAACAAGTTCCAACTATTGATTTTGCCAGAATTTGTAATTTTTAAATATCTCTTAGATGCAATATAATTATTTTTTATTTAGCTATCTGAAATAATATTTTAATAACATATTACATATGTTAAAAAGCAGAAAAACCAACGTTTAAAAATGCACAAAAAATACATGAAAAGCAGCAAACAGCTGTTTCGAATCTACTTGGGAGATTCTTCTTCAGTGCAAGATAGGGATAAAGGAACAGCGTGCTAGAAAAAGCAAGACTGAGCAAAAGGATAGACAGAGACACGCTGCCTTATATACCCGATATGGGTAGCGAAGGCGCCAAAAACAACCAATGAGAGAGAAGCAGTGGAAACGACTGGGTGGACAAGTAGCGACATCTACCGGAGAAGGAGAGAAAAAGAAACAAAAAAAAGGGGGGGGGGATTAAATTAATGCTTTTCAAATACTTGGAAAAGCTTCCCAAAAATCAAGATAGAGGTTAGAAGAGCATTTTTGGATAATGATGGCTGAGGAAAAATCGAACCTATGTTGAGAAGACCAAGAATGTTGAGCAATAGAAGAACGTTTAAGCTCCTGTTTTTTAACATAACCTTCATGCTCTTTTAAACGAAATCTAAGAGCACGTTTAGTCTGGCCAATATAAGAAAGACTACACTGGCAAGAGATTTGGTAAATACCCCAGTTATCCAGGCGATCAACGGGGTGTTTGAGATTCGAAAAAGTGATTTTATTAACAGGAGAAAAAATAACATTAAAATCAAACCTTCTTAAGATTTTAGCAACTTGCTGACTGATTTTAGGAAAAAATGCTAACACAACTGAAGTATTAGAGTTGGAATTTGAATGCTTTTCAAAATGGACTGATTTCGTCAACTTCTTATAAATAGAATCAATCATATTAGAGGAATAACCACGATCAACAGCAATAGCTCTGAGGTAATTAAGTTCAGCACTAAGTAACTGAGGAGTGGAACAAATATTGGTAGACCGAAAAACAATTATTGAAAGCAGCGAATTTATGGTTAGGGGGATGAGAAGAATACCTGTGAGGTGGGAGACTGACAGCAAAAGGTTTACGAAAGACGGTAGTCTGAAAGCCATTTTCACAACGAATAACAAGGACATCCAGGAAAGATAGACAGTTATTGGTCTCAATTTCAGAGGTAAATTGAATGCAGGGATCAATGGAATTCATGATAGAGAGAATATGATTAATATCCGAATTCACTTCAACCAGGATATAAGTATCATCAACATAACGAACATAGAACGGAAATTTTAAAATTTCAAAAAGTTTGACCTCAAAATAGTGCATATAAATATCGCATAAAATTGGACTAAGAGGATTACCCATAGCCAAACCGTCAATCACACTGAAGAAATTACCATTGAAAACAAAAGTATTTTGCGACAAGCAAACGCGAGTGAGAAGGATAAGCTCCTCGATTTCAAAATAAGAGAAATGGAATTCACAAAGCCTTTTCTTGAGGCAATCTAAGGCCCCTCAACCGGAACGTTTGTAAATAATGATTTAGCATCAAAAGAAACCATCATGTGACCCTGCGGCTTAAAATTATGAAGTTTTTTAACAAAATCAAAAGAATTCTTAACAGTGAAACAGTTACTGCTCAAAAGTGGGGAAAAAACAGAAACTAAATATTTGGCAAGCTTATAAAAAGCTGTACCGATACTAGAGACAATAGGTCTAAAAGGAATATCAGGTTTATGGACCTTAGGTAAAGCATAAAACCCGGAACAATGCGCAATAGACGGAATAAGAGACTTCTTAAGGTTAACAGGAATAATGGAAGAAGACTTGATCGCAGACTTAATGGAGTTAATTTGACTAGTGGAAGGGTCTCTGCGGATATTCAGATACGGAAAATCATTAATTAATTTATGGGATTTTTCCAAATGCGTAGATTTGTCGAGAAGGACAATTTGAACACCTTTGTCGGCCTCAGTAATAATTGAGTTTGGATCAGAACGCAAATTTTTCAGACATTGTTTAACAGGATTTTTAAGATTAGGCTTAAACATTAAATTAGGATAAACATTAGAATTGAAATCAACAGTATTGGCAATGAGATGCCTAATGGACTCTTTTTGAGAAGAAGAAAGAGCGCTATGCTTTACATATGCATATTACATATGATCATAAGCATAAATCTAATATTGTTGAGTACAACACTTAAAATGATAGGCGAAGATTTTTTTTTCTTCGAATACATTGAAGACGGAAATACGAAGGAAGAATCTTCCGTGCGACTCCACAGTTATGTTATTTACCAGTCTTCGGTCTCTTTAAGAGTATCTGAACATTTATATATGAACTAGCATATCACCCAAGTCAAAAATGGCGGAATGTTGATCTGCGTTTCATAAGATCTCATACAAAAAAACAGCATTAAGATTTTATTAAAGAAAGTTTTGTATTGTAGAAAAATACATTTTAAAAATGACAAATGACTGCCGCAAATACAAATAATGAGGATATTTTTTTACTCAATTTTCAACTTCTCAAATAATTCAAAAATCAATAAAGTCTCCAATTCTAATCTTTGAAATTAAGAAATGAAAAATCAGTGAAAATTGCGTCATGTTGATCCAATCATATCAATTTTTCTCCTGAGTTTTATTACTGTAAAAATACATTGCAAGCTAAGCATAAGGTCTCCGGCACAAACTTTTCAAACATACTTTATTTTATGCTGAACAACAGTATATTCAAATAAAAATATATTTCCTATTTAATTGTAATGGACAAAACTAATAAAGTTATGCATAAATATAAAATAATCCCACTAGGTAATATTCTGGTGATGTTGCAATAGATATTTTTATCGTCTTGCAAAAGTAAAGTACATGTGCATATTTTTTATTTTTATTTTTTTTTTTTTACCGAAAATAATTTGCAAATGAAAAAATACGTCCAAAAAACCACGGTTAAGAATATTTTTCATTATTTCTCTTTTATCTGAAACAATGGTAGTAATCTGACTGCCATCATTTTGAAGAAATATCATAAAAACTTTTAAAATTAAAATTAAAATATAAAAATGAAAAAATAAAAATAAAAATAGATAGCGCGGACACATTTACAAATGAACAGCTTTTATTTAATTTTTCTTTTAGCAAAATCGGTTTGGTAGAAAGCAGGTCAGATGATTAAGAAAACTGCCTTGTATTAGAAATATATAAATGGCACGGTTCACTTCGGCATGGTTACTTACACTTTTGTGCACTTGGATTTTAGTATATGAATAATAAATTGGCGTATAATAACTTAAAATTTTCTCACTTCAAACATTATAAAATATAAGAATTGAAAAAATGATTTTTCTTCTAGCTTTATAAATAATTGATAAGAAAGTAACATCTTAAACATGTTATTATAAAAAACAAAAACAAAAACAAAAAAACCCCAATTAGATTATAGCTAATGTTTTAGAAAATATTTAGAAACTTTTGCTCTAACATATCTCAATTTATCGAATATTTTACTGTCGATTAACATAATCTGTGTTTGTTAATATGTATACATTTTTTTCAAGAAAATCCGTTTAGATTTTCTGTTGCGTAAATTTATTTTAAACGTGATTTAATTCATTTTTTCCTTTAGAAATTCATTTACAAAAGTGCTTCAACGACCAACGCTGCTAAATAAGGTATAAAATCCTTTTTCATTTTCTTATATATAATCAAATAAGCGACAAAATCAAGGGAAAAACCTCTACTTTGGATAATAGATAAGATTAATATAATCGCCGGAAATAATTTTGTTCTTTATACGAGAAATAAAAACAATTTTTACATTAATCAGGTAAAGAAGTATGAATATTTTCATTTCATTGAAAATATTACACAGTGTGTGCAAAAAAGAATGTCCCAGTTTCAATGGTATATATTTTAACAGTTTAACTTTGACTATTTGCAACAAATCATACATAAAATTTAGACTATTTGCAACAAATCATACATCAAATTGAAGGTAAACTAATCTAATTTTTCTTATAAATGTTCAATATGTGCACCTTTAGTTACACAACACACGTCCAACCTAAAGTCCAATTCTTCTCACACTTCGGTTAAGAAGTCGGGAGTAAATGAAAGCAACACCCTCTTCAATTTTGTGTGTTTTTGCCACATGGGTGGTAACAATTAAACTTTAAACGAAACGCATGTTGAACTGAAATTACATACAGTAAAGATCCTCTAATCCGGCACGTTCGGGACTTGAAGCATGCCGGATTACGAAATTTTCCGGATTACAGGATGGATGTCAGGAAAAACGTGTAGAAGTTAGGATTAAGCAAAAAAGGATAGAAAGCATATTTTTTATTCTTTAAACAGCTTGTATAGAATTTAAAAAAAAATCAATGTAAAGCACAGCATATCTACATGACTATAAAAAGAAAACTTGCACTGTAGACCTACACAGTAGGGTTGCTCGTAGAAGTCATCTTAAACAAATCTGGAATATCAATTCGTTTTGTAGTAGTCTTCCGTATGGTGTGGAGTTTTGTAATTTTTGCATCGTTGAAGAAAGTGCTGCCCTCAGAAAACTTGATAAATGTACCCAAGGCATCAGCTGCTGGACTCCAACTGATGTTGTTTGACTCGTCTACACCACCTTCATCGGAGTCCATTTTTTGGTGGGCTGTTGGGTTCGATAGCACTCTGAATGATTGTCCCATCTGTCAAAATTTTCGCTGTCGGCTCATCAAAATCTGTTTCAATCCACTCTTTTATTTTTTCTCGATTCAGTTGTGTTTCTGAAAGTCATGCCGGACTAGAAGATGTTTACTGCACTTTTAGCAAATTGTAGAACACAAAACGTTTTACGGTCGCGAGTTGCCATTTTGTGGATGTGGCACTACAAGCGAGTCAATAACAAAGCAGTACGCACGCATGCGGTTATCTAAAACTGGTTGAGTTACTTTTTAACACTTTCCAACAAAGTTGAAAAGTGTTTATGCATTCGGTTTGTCTGTCCGTCTGTCCGTCTGTTCACGCTCTAACTCCCGTAAATATACTCGAATTCTTATGAAATTGATAATCCATATTTAGGATAACCTAACCATGTTTGGTATTGCATATGAAATATGTGGGATTAATATTTCATTTACAGGGCTACCCAAAAGAATTCCATTACATTTTGGTATACACGTTTTAGGGGTCAGAGATCCCGAAAAACAGATTTTTACAAAATGTCTGTCTGTGAGTCTGTGTGTGACACAAATTTTGTGGGGGCTCTATCTAAAAAACTAATTCATGAAAAAAATTTATATTCAGTTAGTCCTTGACATAAATTGGTGCTGATTATTTATTTTTTGGTGCAAATCGCTCAACAGGTGACGCTGTTATGCTGAATTCTTTATGATTTCCTCAATGGCTCTATCTCAAGAACTAAAGCACGGATTTTCATGAAACTTCAGATTCAGTTAGTTCTTGATAGGAGCTGATGTGTACTATGTTTTGGTGTAAATCGCTTAACAGGTGGGTGGCGCTGCTATACATTATTTTTTCTGATTTCTGCATTATCTCTATCTCAAGAACTAATGCGTGGATTTTCATCAAACTTCAAATTCAGTTAGTCCGTGATATGAGTTGGCGCTGACTACGTTTTGGTGTAAATCGCCCAACAGGTGGCGCTGCAATACTGAATTTTTCCTGATTCCCGCAATAGTTTTATCTCAGGAAGGGATGCACGGATTTTAATCCAAATTCAGATTCAGTTATCAAGTTGACTTAAGTTGTTGCTTATTAGGTTTTGGTACATATCGCTCAACAGGTGGCACTGCCATGCAGAATTTTTTACGATTTCTGCCATAGCTCTAGTCAAAAACTAATGCACGGATTTTCACGAAATTTCATATTCAGTTAGAAGTTGACATTAGTTGTTGCTGATTAGATTTTGGTGTAAATTATCTAACCGGCTGCATTTTTCAGGAAGTATTAACATGTATAACATGTATGAGATAGAAGAAAGTTTTGGGATTGCCACATCCGACTACTTTTACAATATTTTTATCTGTTGGAATTGAAGTAGTTTTCCTATCTTTAAAAATAAATATGCAGGGAATTATAGTTCCACTATATAATTTCAATATAATTCACCAAATTTGTTAGCTAAGGGTAATATATTGTCTTGTTCTAATGTCATTGTCAGGTCTCTGGCTGTAATGAATGCATGCCTAATAAAAATTGCTGGTTAATTTATTTTTCTTTATGTATTCTATTTATTCTATACCAGTAAGTATGTTCTTGGGATAATCTGCTGGGATGCATAGACAATGAGCAAACGGGAAAAAAGGGCAGTTGAATTGCCCTTGATTTTACAGGTGAGGATCCCATGTTTCTTGGAATCAGAAGCTCAAATAAGAGTGGAGTCAGTCTTGAGTCTGGAGTCTTGCGTTGGAGGTGAAACATTAGGTTTGGAAATATTGGTTCCTGTGTGGAGTAGTATATGTACGAGATTTTAGGGGACACCTGTGGGGTTATCCCATCGTATACACCTAGCTCAGTACGGTAAATTGAGAATAGAAGTGTGAAATTTAATGATGTAACCGAGTACGCAGTTAATTTCGGAACGTGTAACTTAATGCTGGGCAGGATCTGCTATATCCGTGTCTGTAAATGTAAATAATGTCTTTTAATGTAAATACTTTGTGAAAAATTCATCCACTAATATCATTTGAAAAATCCTAGTAATTAAATACCAAGCTTCTTACACTGCATCGGGTATCACGTACTTATACCGGTGGTGGAAACATATCAACTAAAGAGTGGTTATTTGCATTTTTGGGTGTGGTGGACTAAAATTTGTGTGAAAGTTATCATCGTAGCAGCAACGAACCATTACGGTCATTTCACAAAAATTTCGAAATGTATAAGATTAAGAACTTTCGATTACATAACAACACTATTTTCACTCTATACAAGCATTAGGCTTATATGATGAAATAATTCACTTTAACGTATTTTGAAGCAGCACTAATAGCAATGTTTTAAAAAATGATATAGTCTACCAATATATATGTAGAAGTTATTGTTTGTAAAATGTTAATATATAGATAATTTAAATAAGTAGACGTTTGAATCACAATACGTACACTTTAATACAATTCTATAAGGGTAACTTTACATCACTTCGTTGATACTTTTCTAAATACAGCACCTTTCTTACTTAAAACTTACAACATATTTCTTACGAATAATTTGATTAGGCTTAACAATACCTTCCTTGGCATCTAATGAGCCGCTGCTTCATGCACAACATTATTTTTTAGACTGACTCTTTTCTAATTTTTGAATATGTCCAAACCTTGATCTCGTGATTGTGAATTTTCATTACTCGTGCTTTCAAATTATGGATAATAAAAATACCAGAGCATCAGTTAATTTGTTTATCATGTACGTCATAAAGAAAATAAAGTATGTTTAAATTTAAATCCTACAAATCGGTCATCCTGACATGATGGCGTCCCGACATCATCATCTTGGCTTATTATTTCTTTTTTATGTTTAAACAGCTACACTCTTGAGACTTTTATACATTTTTCTTTCACATAAAATTTTGATTATAGGTTCAATACACATACACGTATATTTAATCTATCCGACTCGTCCAGGAGTTTAACCCATAGACCACGGCTTCATGTATTCGGCCCCGGTTGACGTCTTCCCTGGACCTTCATGATCTCCTACTTTCTTTACTTCATACCGATCATGATTCTTGGCTGCAGTTATCTCATATGGCCACAAATATTTTTCTTTAAGTTTGATAGTATTGCCAAATTGCGTCCTCTTTATGGCGACGATATCTCCTATTTTGTATTTTCGTGGCTGTTTTCTTTTCTTATCAAACTGCACCTTGTTTTCTTCTTGTATTTTGAGTATATTTTTCTTTGCTTCTTCTCTCATGTCTTCGCGTTCTTCCATCATACATTCGGTAAATTCTTCTTCCAAAATTTTCTTGATGTTCTGCATGTTACTGTCCTTCATTTTAACTCCTGTCATTAATTCAAAAGGACTATACTTGGTGCTTCGTGTTACTGTGCTATTGATAATTCTTTGTAATTTTGGTACATACTTATACCACTTGGATTCATCATCACTAGATAATTTTGACAAAACGGATATCATCACTCTGTGTATTCTTTCCACCTGTCATTTCCTCTTGGCATCCCAGTTGTTATCTCTAGAGGTTCAATTCTTTCCTTTGTACAATATTCCTTGAACTCGCTTTCAGTAAAAGCTTTTCCTTTATCGGTTATAATTCTAGCTGGGTTCCCGAAAGTTGTTTGCTGTAGTTCCAATTTCTCTATTACTTCCTTGGCCGACTTTGATTTCACTGGGTAAAACCATGCGAACTTCGTAAATGCATCTACTACGGTGAAAATATATTGATATTTTTTATTTGTGAGAGGTAATGGACCTATGTGATCGATGTGATAGGTTTCCAATGGTTTGTCTCCTTTTGGTATAGGGTTTAGAAAACCTTCAGCTTTTCCCTGCTTTCTATTATATAAGATACAATCAACACAGTTCGCGATTATTGTCTCTACTTTCTTCCTTAATCCAGCTATGTAAAATTCTTGCTTCACTAGATCTTCCGTTTTTGATATAGCAAAGTGTCCTCTTTCATGAATTTTTCGAATAATTTCTCGTTGCATCTCTTCCGGCACCACCAATATTTCTTTTCCATTCTCGAATCTGTATAATACATCATCTTTTACTAAGTAATTATCGGACGGTCCATTTTTAATAAGCGACTTGATGCATTGTATAGATTCATCTAGCCTTTGCGCTATTGCGATTCTTTTCGTTATTTCTCCTTGCGATCTTGTTATCACTAATACTGATTGTGTTGTCGGGACGTTTCGGCTTAATGCATCTACATGTTTCATTCTTGTTGCTGCTCTATGTTCTATCTCGTAGTTGTATTCCTCGATGAGCAATGCCCATCTTGCTACCTTAGGTGCTAAATCTCTTTTGTTTAATGTTTTCTGGAACGCAGCGCAGTCCGTTACTATCTTGAATTTATTTCCCATTAGGTAATTTCTGAATTTCTTAAGAGCTTCTATTATGGCTAATACTTCAAGTTCATAACTTGAATATTTCTCCTGTTGTGGTGAAGTTTTCTTGCTCATGTATTGTAATGGATGAAATTTTCCATCATCTCCTTTCTGTAATAAAACTGCGCCAAATCCTTGGCTGCTTGCGTCAGTATGGAGTTCTAGTGTGGATCCTTGTTTATATAACTGAAGAACTGGTTTTGTTGATAGTATTCTCTTTAACTCATTAAAAGCTCCAAGCTGCCCTCTTTCAAATTTGAAACAATTTGTTTTCCTTAATAAATCACCCAGAGGCTTGGCGATTTTGGCGTAATTCGGGATAAACTTTCTGAAGTATCCTGTTAAACCTAAAAAGGATTGTAATTGTTTTGTTGTAGTCGGTTTAGGGAAATTTTGCACAGCTTTTGTTTTCGCTTCGGACGGTTTTATGGTCCCATTTTCAATTATATAACCCAAGAACTCTATTTTCTTTTTAAGGAATTGGCACTTTTTGAAGTTAATTTCTAAACCATACGCTGATGCTACTTCTAATACTCGTTTCAGCTTCTTTATCCCATCTTCTTCATCATCTGAGGGAATGACAAAGTCATCCATATATACAATGATAGTGCCTTCTCGTAGTAAATCTTGGAATACCGTGTTTACATATCTTTGAAATTGATTACCTGATATGCACAATCCGAATGGGCAACGTAAAAATTCGTATTCTCCTTCATGTGTTACAAAAGCTGTATATGTACGACTGTTTTCATCAATTTCGACGTGGAAAAAGCCGTTTTTGAGATCTAATGTCGTAAATACTTTTGCCTTCTGCAATTTGTCGATCACATCCTCAATTAACGGTAGTGGATAGCGATCTTTTAATATTTTCCGATTTATTTTCCGATAATCAATACATAACCGGTGTGATCCATCTTTTTTCTTACTCAGGACTACTGGGGCCGCAAAATCTGAATAACTTCGTCTAATGATCCCATCTTCCAACCACTGTTGTATTTGCTTACTGATTATTTCCTGTACCACTAGAGGTAACCTTCTTGGTCGTTCACAGATAGGTTTTTCATCCGCTAATAGTATTTTCATTTTTAACCCAGTATCCTTTGTTTTATTTGGTTTGTATGATTCTATAAATTCTCGTATTTTTTCTCTGTTAGTTAAATTTGTAATATGAGTCAAATCCACCTCGGCATTTACGTAGTTGATATTAACCATATCTTCCCAAGCTCGATTATGGTTATCTATACTTGATGCGGCTACTTCATCTATTTTGCAAAGGACATCATTAATTTTAATGTATCCTACTCGAACTGAAATGTCGTTTACTATTTTAACAACATCTTCCATTACTTTTAACGTCAAGCCTTCGACGCTGTATGTGAATACTGTGTGTAACTTTAAGATTGAAGACAAATAGTTTTCTTTTTCACATTTTTATATCACACAGCACACAAATGTTACAAACAATCACAAACACTGAAAAACATGTAGAATGATGAGGTGACTTTGGGGTAATAACCCGCTGTTAGAACAAGTGACGTTCATAAAACATCTTTTGGGGAATACTCCCGCTATAAGCAACAGAATAATTGGGGATAAGACCCGCTATAGCATAATGTGCCACAATGGCAGCTCAAGAACAACATACTATACTTGGGGATAACACCCGCTCGAATACACAATGTGCCGAAATGGCAGCTAAAGAACAACTATATACTTGGGGATAAGACCCGCTCGAATACACAACGTGCCGCAATGGCAGCTAAGCCACAACTGAACTGGGTCACATGACCGCAAAGCTACGGAGCTCGTTCGGCATGCGCACAAGGTCCGAACAACTGCTTTTCTACCTATTATTAAATCATAGTCAGTTTCTTGTACTACGTAAAATTTATCTTGTATTTCTATACCATCTACATAAACTTTATGCAAGAAATAACCCGTTGGTTTAATCTCTTCTCCATCTAAGCCCGATATAGATATACTGTCGCTGGTTAACTTTGGCGCGTTTATTGCCGTATGATATCTTGAATTGGCGATTGAAATATCACTCCCTGTATCGATTATTATGTTTGTTTTTATTCCTTGAATATTCAGGATTCTTCCTTTCTTTCCATTTAACGTGTCCGTATTAACTACTTTTCTTTGCGTGTTTTGGCTCCAATCTTGGTATTTCGTTTCTCGCCAATTTTGATTACGTTGCGGGTTATAATTTGAATAATTTTGTTGTGTTTTACTTCCCATGGTACAATTCTTACTCACGTGATCAGGTCTGCCACAATTATAACATATTATATGTGCCTCGTTTCTTCCATGGTTCACATTGTGCCTATTGTCAACTTGGCGCCTTTTCGAATTGGCGTAGTCAGCCACTCTCGATCGTTTATCCTCAAAACTCCCACTTGTATTCCTTATAGCTTGTTTATTGCAAACCCTTCGTGCCGTTTCGTAAATATCTAATTTGTTTACTAATTTGTCTATCTTTTTTATTATTAACAATTCCTCTGCAAAATGTGTCTTTGTTTCCGCAGGTAAATTATGCCTAATTTGATTAACTACAATTAATTCCGATAATTCCTCAAAGCTATCTATTTCAAGGCCGTCGATCCATTGTTTAAAATATACCTTGATCTCATAAGCGAAATCGCGCCAATTAGCCGATGGCTCTTTTTTTGAGTGAGAAAAATTTCAGCCTAAACTCTTCTGGCGATAGTTTGTACCGTTTTAAAAGAATACTTTTTATATAGTCATAATCCTGCATTTCGGGTTCACTCTCCCTGGTTATTATATTAATCACATCTAATGGCATTAGGTTAATTAAATAGTTGACCCATTCTTTTTTATCAATGCCCGTTTGCGCCATTTGCCTTTCATACATAGCCAAGTATAAACTAATATCATTTGTACTATCGTATTTTGTTAATAATCTAAGCAATTCATATTGCTTACCTGAATTTGTCCTTGTGTCCACATCGATGTGCTGTCTTGAATTTTCTTGTAGTTGTATTTTCTTAATCTCAAATTCTCTTTCGCGATCTTTTTCCTTCCAATTCTATTCTCCATTTTCTCTCTTCCATTTCCATTTTCAGTTTCTTTTCTTCAAGTTCCGATTGCGCTTTTAGTTTCTTTTCTTCAGTCTCTGCTCTTAATTTCTTTTCTTCAAGTTCTCATTCCGCTTTTCTAGCTGCCACAATTACTTCTAGGCGGTCCTTTATAAAATCTTCATCGTAATCTTCCCAGTTTTTAATTAGCTTTATTAGGACATGGATTGTCGGTTTTTCTGGTGGTTGAATTCCGCATTCCTCACAGAGATCTATTAGATCAATTCTTTTAGCTTTATTTAAGGGTACCATGTTTTTCAAAGTTGTACTTGGATAAATATGACTACGGTTTTTACACACTTGCCTTGTTCATTCACAATCCCTTTTTTGACACTGGCGATTGACAACAATTTCTCTTCGATTAATATTTTACTATTTATTCCACTAATAGTCGCTTAAAATCCCGGCATCGAGCCCCCAAATTTGTAGAAGTTATTGTTTGTAAAATGTTAATATATAGATAATTTAAATAAGTAGACGTTTGAATCACAATACGTACACTTTAATACAATTCTATAAGGGTAACTTTACATCACTTCGTTGATACTTTTCTAAATACAGCACCTTTCTTACTTAAAACTTACAACATATTTCTTACGAATAATTTGATTAGGCTTAACAATACCTTCCTTGGCATCTAATGAGCCGCTGCTTCATGCACAACATTATTTTTTAGATTGACTCTTTTCTAATTTTTGAATATGTCCAAACCTTGATCTCGTGATTGTGAATTTTCATTACTCGTGCTTTCAAATTATGGATAATAAAAATACCAGAGCATCAGTTAATTTGTTTATCATGTACGTCATAAAGAAAATAAAGTATGTTTAAATTTAAATCCTACATATATATATATATATATATTATATATATGTAACATTTATAAATTATTATATTGATTTATTAAAATCTATAAAGTATTTATAATATCGTTAATTTTTTGGCGTTTTTACACTACACAGGGTCATAGAAATAAAAAATGGACACAAAAAATTATAACACCAAAATTAATTAAGGAAACGGATCAATTTTCTTTGCAATGCACTCGCCGATTATCCAAGATTTGTGTTAACTTTTTCCCAGCTGATACTTTCAGGCAATGCGCAAAGTTTATTTTTAAAATGTGCCCAGCCATCTTTGATAATGCTGTATACTATATCACAAACTCAAATGTGTAAATATTATTGTATTCAATTATTAAAAATACTAGGGGATCGAACCCGAGCTCCTCTGGTTACAGAGTATAGGTGAAAACCATTCTTTTCTTTTTAATTGTAATTATTTTTTTATATGTAATATATATTTTAGATTGTCCACTAACATCAAAAAGAATTTTTATCTGAAAAATATCAATTTTGCAATCAAATAAAGTTTTAAAATTTATTAAAAGCTATACTTTCACATGCCATCGCATGCCAGGAGTTATTAGCCCAAGATTTTGCGACTTACGGCAGTCTTTCCGATCATTTCAGTTCTTTAAGCGCGTGGTTCAATAACATGTCTGTTAAATTTGTTTCTTATTTACATTATTTTATTTATTTTTCTATAGAGGAAGCTTTAATTTTGCTATGGAACATCAGACGGAAACAAATGCTGAACTTTTTACATTGTTTTAAGAGCAAACGGATTAATCTTTCGTAATCGAGCTACACGTGATAGATAAATTTAAAAATAATTCATGCTTGAAAATCTGTATATATTATGCTGTCGTACGTGGCACATAAATCGCGATTATTTCTTAATTGTTTAATGGCAACACCTGAATGAAACGCATCTCATTGGTTATTGTGCAATATTTTAAAAAAAGGAATAACAATAAATAATAAAAAAATATTATTAATACATATAAAACAAAACAATTTATATAATTAAAAAAAAAAAAAAACGGCACTTTGGCACCAGTTAAGTACCTCGGTGCGTATATGACATTGGCATCAGAAAAACATCACGCCAACGTGGTGCGTATATGACATTGGCATCAGAAAAACATCACGCCAACGTGGTGCGTATATGAGATCTGTGCCGTCTTTTATTCATCTCATTTAAAATACAATAAATAAATAAATAAAGGTATTTTTCCAGTATAGGTACTTGGCGAAATAGAGAAAAGGTTCTTGGCGAGAAAAGAAATTTGGCAACCTATTTCATCAAAATATTTTTTTCGAATAAATCTGCATAAATGTTGCTATAATCGCAAAAAGTTTGTACTTTTATGTTAGCTGGGCGCAATTCTCGCCAATAGCATTTTTTATTTTTCGAGGGGTAAATTGAAACAATGCTTTGATGTTGAAATTAAATTGTTTATGGTATTTATTCTTTTCTTTCCTTTTTTTAAGGAATTTTTTAAAAGTGAAATTCATGAATTTGAAAAGTTTCAATTTTAAATTAAAGTTATCCATTTTAAAATGAGTGAAAGGATTATATTTTGATCTAAATTAATGAAATATGAAAAAAATGCAACGGGTACAATTTTTAGCAATTTATCACCTGTGCCCGACTAACATAAAAATACCGAGTTCTTGATTTCTCTATCAGAATCTTCCGATTTGGCGAAGGACTGAGAAAGTAAATTGAATTATGAATAAAAGTAACATGATACAATGCCTAGCATACATTTAAGGGAGACCAAACTTAGTTATTTTAAAAACTATAATAACTCAATCAATTAAGATACAATTTTCATACAAATTGCATTTGAAAGTAGATTTTTTTCTCTATTTGACGGTGTAAAAACTGAAAATGTGCGATATTTGGAAATGTAAAAAATCGCTGACATAGCGCACATTATAATTTCATTTTTATTTTCAGTTTTTATGAGAAAATGGCAACAAAAGGTACAGTAATATATTATGTCTTTCCTCCGTGATTATTTTCCCTCTACTTTCAACCCTCAATGACTTTCAACAAAAATGGAGTACTTCAGTTGCCACAATCACAAAAAATGTATTAAAAACAACAAAAAAATTAATATCTCAAAATTAAACTGAGATACAGCTTTCAAACAAATTGCATTAAAAAGTACATTTTTTTTCCTTATACGACGGTGTAAAAATTTATAATGTGCGATGTTTAGAAGTTTAAAATTTTGCAGTAGAGAAAATTTTAAAGTCAAAATTTCATTTCAAATTTCAAAGTGTTGCTATTCGCAAAATGACGTATGCGTTACGCGCAGATATGTTTGTCCTTTATAATATAGATAGATACTAAAACTTATTAGAATTAAGAAAATAATTCAAAATATTAGAATTAAAAAATATTTATAATTGTCCAAAGTTCAAACATTGGTGGCTCGATGCACTTACAATCAAATCTGACTACTTGTCATCATTCTATCTTTGACCGCGCTGCTGAAAATATGCAGAGCAAGTTTTACCTCGCCCCGGGATCACCCGCGGCAATGATGTCTCACCGACTTTTCTAATAAACTCGCATACATAATATACTGGGCTTTTTATTTGAATCTCTGTCATGGCCTGCGTTATTAATGAGAAAATGCAATATACTTTATAGTTGATCCGGCTAACTTTATTTAATTTAAGCTATACAGTTTATTTTTTAAAAGTCAATATTTTTTTAAAAAAAGGATTAAAAAATAAATCTTCAGTATATTAATTACAAATCTTTAACATATAATTTGTATATTAGAACATAACAAGCGGAGATCTTTATATAATTCGTTATAATTTATTGTATTAATTATTTATAACTATTTTATTGCATATTTATACATTTTTTTTATACATGTTTGTTTTATCACGATGCAAAATCACCAAAAAACAGTTGCAGTTTTAATTTTTATTAAAGATTATTATTCAAAACCGGGTCCTATACCAGGAAATGTATAAAGAATTCTCGTCTCTTTCAATAAGACTAGATTCTGCAAAATGCTAATGATTTGATCGCAATTGATTGAAAAAGATATTTTCCTGAAGCATGAATTCTATTCTAGGGCTATTAAAACATTTCTTGGACACAACTATAATATCTTCTTCAGCATTGTCATCATTTATGCATATTTTCTGTACAAAAGTGGTGTACATATAGAGTTGAGTTTTGAATTCCTTCCATTAATTATCCAAGGACTAACTTTCCTGACAAATTTGCATTTGTTAGCTTTTTAACAGAATAATATGTAATTCTGTTGTACTTTGAACCTTTTCAAGGTACAACACTATTGCTAGGTTCAAGGTACAAAGCTTGGTGACTTGAATAATGAATTCTTACCATTTTCTGAGGCGTAACATGATTTGAAAGTCATGTTCATAATGAACTATAAATACTCTTTTATGTATACATTTGAATTTTAAACAAATAACTGTTGATAACGAGATATAATGAAAAGTTGCAGCTTTAAAAAAATTACGTTTTGATAATCAAAACTTCTTTTTAACAATTGCCTGCAACGTGTGATGAATATATTAAAGAGACAAACTGCTAAGTTCTATATCTCAAAACTGCAGTGATTAGTTTTATACAAATACAATAGACAGAGCTAAAACCTTTGTAAGTCCAAGGTACATATATATTCAAGGTACAACATTTTCCACTATTCATGTAATATATATTTGGCATTTAATGTAAAGTAGTTTCAAAATGTTTGTCAATTTTTGGAGCTATTTTGAAACGGAGTGGATTTCGATACTCTGCCAGTAGTAGATGAAGCGAAGTAAATTTATTATACTTTTGCACCCAGGGATGTATTTTTTTAAATTGTATCTAGCCTCAAAACATGCTACATGGATTCAGATTATGTCTCGAAGGAGGAAATTTGTTGTATTTCTAATAATTTTATGTGTCTTTAATCTAATTTTACTCTCACTGAATTTTTGTTGCTTATAACATGGAAAGTGAATCTGAGCATGTGTGCGATCATTCTCTATTCTGCATCATTCAATGTTTCAGATTTATGTTGCGCCGATGAATTTTGTTCACTGTTACAGGTACCTGTTGTTTTAACAGATATTCTACTGAAGTTTAAACATAATATCTCTATTTCATGTCCACAGCACATATATTATTTTATGCAGCATACACTGTTAAAAATTTGCAGCATTCTGGCAGGTCATTTGACCGTTTTTTCCGAAAACGGTTACACAACCGTAATTTAACACTATTCTGACCATATTATTGGCCATTTTATGGTCAGAATAGAGTTAAATTATGGTTATGAAACCGTTTTTTCAAAAAACGGTCGAATGACCTGCCAGAATGCTGCAAAAGTTTTAACAGTGTATATATGTTTTTTTGCTCTCTGGTGGAAAATTTTAACGTAACGGAAATTTTCACTTTTGACTGACAAATATATTATGTTTATGCCGCAAAAGAATTTTTATATTTTTGTTAGAGAAACTCTGTTGCTTTTACTATATAATAAAGGAGTTTTTTAATACGGAGAAACTCCGCTTCAATTTAATAGGATTATCTTGTCTGTAACATGTAGAAATTATGTTTCATTCAGAGAAAATCAGTACTATTTTAAGAGAATTTCTCTATACAAATTACAGTTGAAAACTGATAGCATTGGTAACAGGATTTTCTGTAAAATTTCGAAATTTTTTCTAAAGTGTCTCATGTTATTTGAGTTGCTCTGTACTTATCCGTGTACTTTATGTTTTGTTAATCATAGAATGTGTCAGTAAAAGAGCAAAATGTGTAACATGCAACTTTCTGTAGAAGAAGAACACACATTTTTATTCTCTACTGTGCATTCATGAATAAAGGAATTTTGAAAACAAAAAGAGACAGAAGCATCACATTAAAGTAATAATAGGTTTTTGAATCATTTTTTATTGAGGGATAATCACATTATTTTATTTAGTTATTATATATATTAGTTTTACTTCCGTTGTGGCAACTTAAAAATTCGATGAATTGTGATTATTTCTACTTTAAGAAATTTGCTGTGAGGTGTTATTAGCTTATCTAAAAACTATAAAAAAGGCTGTATCCGAACTTCTAACTAAAAAAAAAATTTCTATCACAGAAACATTTTTGTCGTATGTCTATGAATTTTCGCAATATTTAGAATTTTAGTAAGTAGATGAAAAATACTTTAAAAAAAATTACAAACTGCAAGAAATCCTTTCGAAAAAATAGAATTAAAAAAAGTAAATTCGAAATGCTATTTTATAAAAAAATACAACACCTGTACTTGCCAATGTTAACTCAGAATAGTCCAGATTTCGAATAGCCTTTTGTTAACAAATGTCTGACGCAAAATGAAATTTAAAACCTCCAACATGAATGAAAGTTATGTTTATACATTCACGTTTGCCATTATGCTAAACGAAATGTCTTTACAGGAGTTGTAATTTAACTTTAGCATTAATGAATACTTCCACCTCATTTAATGTGATTTTGTAAAAAGATAATGCAATGAAAGATATGTTACGAGACGACGTAAAAGTTTTCTGAACTTGTTTTCACAAATTTATTCATAATTTGATCAGATTTAATAACTTTTATGGAAATTAGAACGCAGATGGTGAGAAAGTAGATTTTCTGAGTTTTCTCTGAACTAGAGTGGAATTCTATTTTAGAAAGAAAAAGGATTGTTCTCAAAAAGAACAACTGTGTCTTTTTAACATGATGAGGAATCGAGTTGACTGTTTACATGTAAATTCTAATTTCGGTATAAAAAAATCTTCAAAAATCATATTTATTTATATGTTTAAGAGAAGAAAGAACAATTGTACTTATGTATAACTAAAAAAATGAAACAAAACAAAAAATGTTTGAAAATTATATTTCTAATGTCATTTAAATATTGATTATGGATTTGTAAATGATCCATCTTTAATTATCCAACTCCATTTTGACTTGAATATATCTAGAAGTTTAAAAACCCCCTTCAATTGTAACTCTTTCCATCCTAACCTCTGTACATCTATAATGTGTATAATAGTTTGAAATAATAGCTTCTTATTCGAAAACCAATTCATTTAATATAAAACACAATCCATTACATACAACATTTACTTTAAATCACTCGCGGTAAGCCACGCAACAACCCTTCAATTTCCACTTCGACTGTAGAAGCCAAATCAACATTCGCTACATAGAGGGGAAAAGGAAACAGAGCAGGTTGCGCCATCTATTGGGCACAAATTAATACAGAATCAAACATCCAGCCCCCCGATGAACACTGTTCATACAATTAAAAGATTCATATAAAATACATATAAAATTCAATTAACAAAAAACAATATAATTCAATACAGATTAATTATCAAATACTTAACCTTTAACATTTAAACAACAAGAAAAGTTTAAACTCACCATTACAGCAATATGTTATCTTACTTATAAAGTCTTTGCTTCTAATTTAAATTTCTTTAATGTCCTTAAATATAAGTCCTAACTGTAATAATGAAGGAAAGAAATCAGTTTATAAAGTAACAGTTCAATGTCTTATTAAACACTAATCTTCATTTTCAATAGGTAATATTGCAATCTTAGTAATTGGTCTTTTGAGTTCGCCATTTACAGTTTTCAATTTTACTACACGAACCTTACCATCGGTACCAGGGTAAACTTCGATCACTCTTCCAAGTTTCCAATGAAGGGGAGACAAATTATCTTCTTTTATGATTACTAAATCATTAACTTTAATGTCTCTTTTTTGAGTTTTCCACTTGTATCGCTGTTGTAGTTGACATAAGTATTCTTTTGACCAACGCTTCCATAATGACTGATACAATTGTTGAGTTAATTGCCATCCTTTTAGCGAAGTTATTTTTTGATGAGTTAAATGCATTTCTGGTAGAGCTGTTAAAGAAGTTCCAATCAAAAAATGTCCTGGAGTTAAAGCGCTAATATCATTAGGATCATTTGAAACAGCACATATAGGCCTTGAGTTTAAACACGCTTCAACTCGACAAAGTAAGGTTAAAAGTTCTTCATGCGTCAAAAGTTGCTTACCTACAGTTTTTCGTAGATGTTGTTTCATAGACTTCACCGCTGCCTCCCAGAGACCACCGTGATGAGGAGCTCCCGGAGGGTTAAATCGCCATTGTATGTTTTCAGATAAAATCCAGTCACGCAGTTTGGTGTTATACTTGTTAGAAATTATTTTTCTTAGGATTTTATCAGCACCAACAAAATTTGTACCGCAGTCACTGTTTATTTTCCCAGGCGTCCCTCTTCTAGAGGAAAATCTCTGCAAAGCAGCTACAAATGCCTCACTTGAGAGATCACCCACCAATTCCAAATGAACTGACTTTGTAGCCATACACACGAAAACACACACATAACATTTTGTCGGTCTTACTCATCTACCACTTCTCATTTTTATAAGAAATGTACCTGCATAATCTGCTCCAACTTTTGAAAATGTTCTGCAAGGAACAACTCTGCTAGCTGGCAAATCAGCCATTATTTGAGATGTTGTATTGGCTCTAACTCTGCAGCATTTTATATATTTCCAAATAATTTTCTTCATTTCAGCATTTGCATTTACAATCCAATAATTCTGTCTTATTGCAGATAATAATAGTTGAGCTCCTCCGTGTAAATTTTTTTCATGGTAATGCTGTATAATCAATTTTGTAATATGATTATTTTTTGGCAATATAATAGGATGTTTGCAGCTTTCTGAAACTTCAGCATTCTTAAGCCTTCCACCAACTCTCAATATTCTCCCTTCATCTAAAAATGGATTCAAAGAAAGAATTTTACTGTGACACTTAATAGGCCTCTGCTTTTCTAAGCATTGCATTTCATATGAGAATTCTACAGCCTGTATTGCTTTTATAATTAACTCAGTAGCAAAACTTATTTCTTTTTAGTCAAAATTCCAACCTCTCGATTCTTAGAAAGTAAATTATTTTTAAATCTTAGGCACCAAGCCATGATTCTTTGCAATTTTGTCCATGAAGAGAATTTAGTTAAAATATTCAAATTTTCATCTGCATTGACTGTGTTCACAAGAACAAAATCATTATCTCTTTTATTCTCTTCCTCTACAATATTCTATTTGATTTTTTGGCCAGTAAATTTTATCTTTTATTAACCAAGATGGTCCACTTTTCCAATTTTCGTTGTCAAGCAATTCTTTTGCAGAGCATCCTCGGGTCAATAAATCAGCAGGATTACTTCCACCATCACAATGTCTCCAATCTTGAGGAATTGTTAATTCCTGTATTTCTGAGACACGATTACAAACAAATTGTTTCCACCTTGATGGCAGACCCTTAATCCAATGGAGAGTAATTGTACTATCTGTCCAATAAATGACACTTGGAACAGAAAAAGTATCCTGCTGATATTTCCCCATTCGAGCCGCAACTAAAGCACCCAACAATTCCATTCTTGGAATGGTTATCCTTTTTAAAGGTGAGACTCTTGTTTTGGACATAACGAAAGCAGTATTTATTTTATTATTCTCGGTCACATATCTAAAATAAGCGACAGCGCCATAGGCTTTTAAACTAGCATCAGAGAAGACATCCAGTTCAATATTATCTCGCATAATACTATCATTCATATTGAAAAAATACCTCGATATGGAAAATTCAGTCAAATGTTTCACCTCAGAACACCATTCATTCCACTTATATTTTAATTCGCTGTCAAATACTTCATCCCAGTCCACACCCTTTACCCATAATTTCTGTAACAAACATTTAATTCTCATTGTAAAGGGAGTAAGAAACCCAACAGGATCGAAGCACTTTGCAGCACATCTTAAGACACATCTCTTTGTATCGTTAACATTATTTAATGCCAGTAACAATGGCTCAATATCAAGACTTAAATTATCAGTACGTGTATCCCAGTTTATTCCTAATATTTTTGCTAATTTGTTTAAACCTTCTTCATCACCCTGCAATACATTGTTTTCTCTCCAACTCTCTCTTAACTCTTCTGAATTAGTTTCAAATTTTCTGAGAGTCATACTAGCTTCTTTCAATATGTTCACCGCAGTTGTAGAAAGGCCAAGAGCATCTTCAACTGAATCAGCTCCAGAACATAAATCATCTACAGATAGCGCAGTGTTAAGCATTTTAAATGCATCAAAATGTATTTCTTAAAATTTCCTAATATGATGCTTAATAACAGAAGCAAGAATGTATGGAAAACATTTAACTCCAAAACCTACACGTGTCATTCTAAAAAACTTTAAATTTTTATCAATAGTACAATCTCCAGAAAACAGAGTTTTCGTGGTTTTCTTCGAACCATGGATTTCCATGCGTTAATACGGGTTAGGTTCCCTTAGAAAGACCCCCACGAAGGGCACTCCCCCTCGGGCCTATATCCCTAGTGTAGATAATCGGCCGTCACAAAATCAACCAACCAACCAGAAAACAGAAGTCTTAGATAATCTCTATCAACATCATTAATTCCAATCTGTAAGAATGCCTTTTCAATATCAGCAGTAAATGCAATTTTGTTTTCTCTAAATTTTAAAATTACATCCAGTATATTAGGGTTCAAATACAAACCATTTAATAAACAGTCATTCAAAGACAATTTATTTTTACCCTTAGAAGAGGCATCATATACAATTCTTACCTTAGTGGATTTGTCATTGCGAATTACCGGACGATGTGGCATATAATAGCAATTTTTATCACTAAGCTTAAAATTACACTCTTCGATAACATTTTTATTCAACTGGTCATTTAATATTTTTTCGTATTGCTCAAACAACCAAATATTTTGCCTTAATCTTCCATTTAACCCATTTAGACGTTGTATAGCAATTTCATAGTTCGAATCCAAATTCTCTGGCTCCATCTTCCAAAGTAACCTGGTTTCATAACGCTTATCTTTATACACTATATTATTCTCAAATTTCTTTATCACACCATTTTCGGCTTCATTAGTTACATTTTCATTTTGCTTTATTCCCAATGTATCAAGTTCCCAAACTGCCTTAATATCATTTAATATTTCCTTATTTTCATCAATTATTACGTTATGTACACCAACATAAGGATTATGTTTAGTATCTAAAGTTGCTTGACCCTGTAGAGTTGTCCCAAATATAGTGTCAAGAGCCACCAATCTTTTACTTAAACGCTCAATATTCCCCGTTACTATTTCCCAGTAACTATCCGCACCTATTAGCATATCAATAGGCATTTTATTATTGTCAGAATACCAAAGGGACAATCTTTTCAATTTCTTCTTTACCCATCCACCCGGCATATTCACCACATTGGCTCTTGTAATTTTATTTACAACTAATGCATTTAAAGTAGCTTTCACATTTTGATTGCGCGGATTAATCAACTTGACCCTGACAAAATTATATTCACCTGTATTAGGTCTTTCTTCACCAAAAGCATGGATTTGTAATTTTTCAACTCCGATAACCGGAAGCTTTAATTTATCAGCTAAACTCTTACTTATAAATGATCTACGAGAACCTCCGTCAATTAAAATTCTAATCAATATGTTTTTAAATTTTGAGGAAATCACAGCAGTGCAAGTTTGCAGAAAAACAGTTGAGTTATTTAAATTGTTTGCGCCAAATGTTGAAATAGTTGTTCATAATGCATCATTGCTTTTATTTTCTATGCTAGTGTTAGCCTGGAAATTTTTTAATTCCTTATTTTCATTACCTTTTTTGCATAAAAGTGTATTGTGCCAACTCTGCTTGCATATATTGCACGTATTTTTCCTCCAACAATCCTTTGCTATGTGCTTACCTCGAAGACACTTAAAACAAAGTCCACGTTTTTTAGCATTAATTTTCCTCTGTGCAATGCCAATAGGACATTGTTCTGAACCATGTTCCTTAGAAACGCAAAATACACAGTTATAACTCACATGTGTTGCATACGTACTTGTGGGTGGATTTGCTTTTTTATAATTATCATTTTGAAAACGTCTGGTTCTATCCCTATTACCATTTTGATTAACTGAAACTGAATTGCCTCTCTCACTTAAGGAATAAATATGTTCCCGGGACTGAATCTCAATTTTAAGAAAGTCAAGTAACTCGCTAACATCAAATTCTATTTTCGAATTAGCCTTTGAATTTTGCCTTCTACTAAATTCCAGTGTGAGGTCTTCAGGTAGCAGTTTTAATAATATTGGATAAAGAAGGTGACCATAAGAACCAGAAACGACATTGAGTGTTTCCAAAGATCTAATATTAACTTCAATTTCATCATAAAGTTTTCTTAGTGAACCCACATTTGAAGAACTCCTAACACGTTCAAGATTCAATAACTTGCCCATGTGAGAGTTTATGGTCAGATCAGTCCTACCAAAACGTTGTTTTAAAATATCAATTGCAATTTTATAATTTTCCCCGGTTAATGCTAAACCACGTATGGTATTCAATGCCAAACCGCCAGTCAAGGTTTTCAAATAACTAAATTTATTTACCAGGGTTAAACTGTCGTTTTTATCAATAGAATTTTCAAATTGATTCCAAAATTCAAGCCAAATACTCGGATCTCCAAAAAATTCATTTATGCTTAACTTCGGGAGTTTAACATTAGTCTTAGGTGATATATTATGGGAACCTTTAAAATTTATACTCTCATTGCAACTAGAATTACTTTTGATTTTTTCTTCAATTAGACATTTACAGCTTATTATTTTATCCTGATATTCCTGAGCTATAACAACTTCATTTTCCAGCTCATCCTCTTTAGTAATAAGCCCTTCAACTTCACTGTCATATTTTACCAAAAGTTCACATTTTTTATTTAACTGTTCTAACAGTACTTTTAAACTAGATATAGTGGCTTCAACCCCCTCATTTAAAGTTGTTCCTATTTTAGATATCAGTTTTGTGGTTAAACTGTGTGCGGTCGCACGTAATTTTCTAGTTTTATCAATATCATTCATTTTTGTAATATATATACTTTCAATTAAAAACATCTATCATATTTAAATCAAAAGGTTATATAACAGGTTCAAATATATGCGAATTCTTCAATGCTATCTTTACCTTGACACTGTAATAAGCAATTAAACAGTTTAAAATCAATTAAAAAGTTAGTTAAAACAGCATAATTCTTTTATTTCCAAAGAAACAAAATCTTTATTAATTTAAATTGCATTCATATAAAGGTAAACTCATCTCTATTCCACTCTTTTTGTTAATTTTCATCAAAAAGCGCATAATAATCACATCCGGGGTCACCAATGTAAATGATCCATCTTTAATTATCCAACTCCACTTTGACTTGAATATATCTAGAAGTTTAAAAATCCCCTTCAATTGTAACTCTTTCCACCCTAACCTCTGTACATCTATAATGTGTATAATAGTTTGAAATAATAGCTTCTTATTCGAAAACCAATTCATTTAATATAAAACACAATCCATTACATACAACATTTACTTTAAATCACTCGCGGCAAGCCACGCAACAACCCTTCAATTTCCACTTCGACTGTAGAAGCCAAATCAACATTCGCTACATAGAGGGGAAAAGGAAACAGAGCAGGTTGCGCCATCTATTGGGCACAAATTAATACAGAATCAAACAGGATTGTTAGTCGTTTTGAGTAAACAAGTTTTTCATTACATTTAAATATGCAAAGTTTGCATTTTATTGATTTGCTTGTTATTAAGAAAAGATGTGCACCTCATATTTAATTGATTTGTCAAAACAACTAGAGTATATTAATTCCTTGAATATCTGAAGAAGGCATTTTTGACCTGTTTATGATTCATTGGTGGTGGAAAATATGGCAAAAAGAGATAAAGCATGGAGTAAGGAATAATTTCCAACTGTATTTGGTGGTATATTTGTAGAACATCAAATTGTGTGCAGCAAAAAAAAAAAAAAAAAAAAAAAAAAGATCCTTTGATTTTTGATTTTAATTGATTCTTTGAGTGGTAAACGAAAAATATATTTATCCTTATTGATTGGAGTAATGTTGTATATTGTATTTTGGCTTATACATTAGGAGAATTATTTTTCATGAAAATGTTGTTCAGTAGTTGATCTTGTTGTGGTCCGGCGTTATCGAACATTAGAAAAAATTCATCGTAGCTTTTTAAAATATATGCGTTTATCAGGTTATCTCAAACATATATCTCTGTATCTCCTGTTCGTCTTTAAAGACTTATAACAGCCCACATAAACATTTCTCATGCTCCAAATCGGACACTTTCCTGTAAAAATGCAGGATTATTCCGATTATCATACAGTCTACACTTTAAACGCAAAGTTGCGGATGATGGCACACTAAAATTGGATCCCATCGTGATGAATATGTTACGTTATTGGGATTTTACTGATCAAATTATGATGCTCCAACTTTCTCAGGGGACGATTTACCCCAGTTTAAGTCCATACACCGTAAGTTTCCGATACAATCTGATATAATAACAGCAGATTCGAACATTGTTAATGAAAACTCTTGTACCAATACTTTCAGAAGAAGCTTCTGCAATCAAGTGTTATGTACTGCAGTTTGTTCTGGAGGTTAGTATGAAGTCCTGAAAGGTGTATTGTGCATTGGATACAAACCTGTAAGAGTACCATTATTAATTTTTTAACGCCGAATTTATAATTTAGAAGCCATGTCACACACACCGAATATATTCTTTACCATCGACTGCTAGCCTTTAAATCCGGGTCAACAAACACGCTCTCGTGAATGCACTTGCGACCACGAATAGATTTCCTTCCACCCTCGACGACATTTACATGCAAAAATGTAAATTTTGCATTCGCAAGAAAATTGTTGTTTTAGAAACAGCAGCCACAAAAATATTTAAGAGTTCATAGAAGAATGAACATTTTTCACCTGCCAATTTTATGTTTCACTATTGCCAGGTATTCTGAGTAAATCAGGACTCCAAATGCTCTGGACATCAGTATTTTAAAGTAATTTTCTTCGCCTTATCTAATGGCAGAATTATCTGGGATTTAAGATGGCGAAATAAACTGTAAGAAATTAGTTAGACTACACTGTTCCGATAGCTATCTCGGGCGGTGTAGCCAATCAAAATATTAATTTTGCAAAGTCAGTAGTTGTTCTTTTGATATTATAAAACAAAAACATGATAATGAAATCTTTTGTGAAGCTACTGTGAACTACTTTTAAGTTGGACGATGTAAGGACTGGCATCGAGGGATACCAAATGCAAATGGTCGTATCGTTATGTGAGAGAGAATTATTTTTTAGGTGCGTTCGTAATTATATAAATACATAGCACCTATAGTCGTCGTTTGGTCCGTCTTGTCTGTCCGTCCGCATATAACAGAGCAAACACTACCCAACCGAATGGTCTTAAATTCAATATATAATTGTTGCAAAATGTTGTCGAGTCATTTCAAATTTTACGACAATCGGATGTATAGTTTAATTACAGAGACAGTTAAAAGTTTTCCATTACATTACGGCCAATGGAAAAAAAATATTTCAAGTGCATTTTAATGACGTTACAGCCTTTCCAACAGAATAAAATTAAATGTACTTATGAAGTGCAGTAAAATATACACTCAGTGCCATATGCGGTGCAAAAAATATTTATAAAACTAGTTATAGTACGAACGTATCTCATTTTCCAAGTTTGACGTTCAATTTCCAACTTGTTCTATTAGGATATCAAAAATAAAAGAACACTTTACCCGGTGTGCCTAATAAGTAATTCTTGCGCTATTTTCAGAGTGTATATTAAGGGAATCACTCAATTCTTGATGAACGGTATCCAGTAGGAACTGAGTAAAAAACAACTAAACTGAAAAAATGAAACGTAAGTTATCATTATTTCTAAGAAACCACATACATTACAAAAAAAAAAAAAAAAAAAAAAAAATGCTACAAGAGCATCATAAAAAATAGGTCATCTTAAGCTAAACGAAACATCTTCTAAATGTTAATTCGGATAACCAGTTTCAGTCATCTCATTAAACAAACTAATATTTCTAAATGAATTTTCTTGGAAAATGGGATACATTTATCAGCTTCTTTTTTTTCTTTTGACTTCATCTCCTTTTCAAATGTTTATATCTCAAAGACTTCAATATGGTAAATTGGAATTATGTTTCACATTTAATTTATACTTATGATTGTCATATAGCTCAACCGCAAGAAAAATTACATACCTCGCAAAAATCCATTTTGCGTTTTATTTCACTAATAGGTCTGTCATAGATGTATATTGCTGCACAAACAGTTTCATGCGTAGTTATAAGGGAAATCACTTTATTACGCTATATGTCCATTTGTGACCACAGAAGAGGAGAGGATTGCGTACACTGTAAAAAAAAAATCCGCAAAGTTTCTTAAGTTTTTCTAGGAAAGTGGGATTCCTAGAACTTTTTATGTAACGGCAACAACAACAAAAAATCATGTAACGGACATACTTTTGTGCCGAAAATCAAAAAATCTCTAAGGTTACTAAGAATGTTTTAGGAAACTGGGATGCCTAGAACTTTTCGTGTAACTGCAGCCAGGGTTAAAAATAAAATTTTAGTAAGATTACTGTAATTTTAGCTGATTCATTTGTAAAATTACAGATTTCTGTAGCTTTACAAAAACTAGTTTTGTAGATTTGTACCTTTTTTTGTACAGTTACAGATGAAAGTTTAATAAGCATGTAACTTTACATGTGTAGAACTACAGATTTTTTTTTTTTTTTTTACAGTGTGGGGAATTAAAATTAGCCAATCCTCCAAACCTCATTGTACGTCAAGGTTTTAAACTTTTATACTTGTTTTCATTCCTGCATGCTGAGCTAAGTGCTATAATTTCATGTTACAGTAAAATCATGTACATTTTCTTTTGCCTCTCTTGTGAAATTTCTTTTGTTGAGATGTGTCTCGTTTCTTGCGAGTAAGCGATAGGTTTTTTTTGTAAGTATAAATTTATGTACGTGCAACATTCATATAGGATGGATTATGTATGTTTATGCAATAATGCATATACGAAAGAACGTGTAGGTGATGAGTGTTTCCATAAAACTTATTAAAATTTTCAAATAGCTGTGTAATCCAAAAAATGCTTGGTAACGCCTCCTTTAAATGATTTATCTGTATTATGCTCCATGCTCCCAATTTTCCATATTATTGGTAAAAATCGTATTTACTGTTTGAAAGCCTTAACGAATGTTAATTTTATTTAATCTCCTTCGACATGTATGACTTATGCATTATACAATAAGCGCAGTAATCAATATCATTGATAAAATTTGAATATTCCCTCATATGTAAATGTAATTATTTTATTCTTTAACAACTTTTATATTAAAGTTTTCTAAAAAAGGAATAAAATATTTAAAATATATTGATAGAATTTTCTGATTGTTTTGAATGGTGGATTTTTTGAACTGTTCTTCCCAGATAAAATTGGCATATTCCATCCTTTACAAATGTAATTATTTCTTTAACATCTCCTATTTCATAATTTTTTCTGAAAAAATATATCCGTATAGTTAAATTATACGTATATATTTCTTTTACGAATAATACGAATAAATCGTTTGCAAATGTAAATATTTTCTTCTTTAACGTCTCTTATTTTATAATGTTTTCTAAAAAGCATATCGAAACTTTCAATATTTCATATCGAATCGACAGCATATACGGATTGTCTCAAAAAGTGGATTTTTTTATCCCTTTTTCCATGAAAAAATTACATATTCCCTAATTTGCAAGGTATATTTAAAGTTATTATCACGGGACAAAGCGATACCGATCGAATCAGACAGTAAACAAATAAAGTAATTTAAATTATTTAAGGTTCTTAATGGCAACAACTGTTTACGAGTCACAGGAACAACGAAGTTAACTAGGCGCGAAACTACTCTCGCTAAAATAAGCCAACTGGCTGTGAAACTGCATCAACAAAATATTTTAAACAATAAAAAGTAGAAAATATAAATAAAAAAATAAAGAGCTTAACATATTTTTTAAAACATTCTTTTATATTTATATATATATCACATTCTTTTATATTAGTTTAATTATGATAATACGTTGAGAAAACAACGTAGAAATCCTGGATAGACAGTTAAGTAATGCTTGTTTTACTGAAATATCTTAAAATGAAAACAGAGGAAAAACAAGTAAGAAAAATCATGCGTTTAGCATAGATTATGAAACACTTTCCAACACTTCCTGAATGCTTTAACAAAACTTCGTTATTTTGAGAAATAAGGTATATAAGAGAACTAAGTAAACATTTTAGAAAACGTATGAAACATTTGAAAACCTGATTTCTGCAGTTACCGCATATAATCAAATATGCATTCCAATTCTTTTGAACAGCCCTGTATTTGATCTGTAGGTTGATATATATACTATATAATGTGAAAATTTAGTTTTGCAAGAAAAAGCATAACAGGTTGAAATTTCTTTTTCAGCAATTTATACTAATAGATCAAAACACATTTGTATACATTTGTACAGCCCTGTAGTTAACCTAGTACCTTTATTACACGCCACTACTTAGCTAAAGTTTAATTCAAAGTAAAACACTCTTAAAACTACTGAAATCACATTTCCAGAAATTATCATTTATAGTCGGCCATGTATCCAATTCTTTGCGTGAGCCTGTATATCCTTTTATCTGTGTTCTACAAACATTTCTTAGTGAACCAAATGCTGTTCCGCATAAAAATGCATAACTCATTTAAAAACCACCTTTAAGCAATTTGCAATCATACCCAGTAACCATTAGGAATTATTTTGTGTAGCCCTGTATATGAATTGTTACACACCATTTATACACACCATATGCTATGCATACATATATTCAAACATAAAAGCACATAACATAATTAAAAATGCATTTCCAGCAATTATCGCTACTGTACAGTACTTCGGATACAATAAAATATCTAAACTATTTCGTGTGTCCCTGTATATGCTATGCACTTCGTATTGTACATGAAATAAGTTATAGTAAACCTCAGAGACGTATATATAAATTTCATTATACATGAAATAATTTAACATAATTAAAATACGCCACAAACAATTCCCTCCACCCCTATATTGTTCTGTAACAGAATTATTTTGTGTGGCCCTGTAAATGAATAATAACTATTCTTTGCATCGTATATTCTACAGAATGCATATTTTAGTGCACTTGATAAATACATATTAATTTATTATGTTTGAAAGCATGCAACCTCATTAAAAACCATTTTAAACGATTTTTTCCCATAGGCCGCAATCTAACGGAAAACTTTTGACTGTCCCTGTAAATGAACTAAAAATGCTAGAAACTTTATTTGAAATAGGGATCGTGCTATGGTAGAGGTTACTAACATCTAAAAGTTTCAGAACGATCCGACTATATTTACAAGAGTTAGAGCGCGGACAGACGGCCGGACAAACCAAAGTCATAAACACTTTTCAACTTTGTTGGAAAGTTTTAATGACAATTTTTTAATAATACCTCTAATTCGCGCTTTGTATCGAGTGTAAATCAAAACGATGAGTATTTAGTAATCGGGACCCATAGCAAATTAACGTATTTTGACAGAAATATTTTGGAACTATATGAATTGCAGTCAAAATTACGGGTGATTTTTAATACAAACAATAAATGCTGCAAAGGTGTTTTGTTATAAAGAATTTTTACTTTTACATTTATTCATAGTGAAAATCATTTTTCCCTCTCAGTATAAAGCAATTTATATAATATTTAATAAGTGATTATTGATGACACACATTTAAGATGAATAATTTGATTTATTGAATGTTATAAATACTACATTCTGAAATTTCTTATCCGATGATTCAGAATTGAGTAATCGTTTCATTTAAACTTATAATTAACTTTCTGTGCTGTCGCTGCACATTCTAAGATTTAATCTGCATGAGAAAATGACTTATTACAAAATTCTGACATGGATATTAATGAAGTGGAATGTTTCCTGCAAACCAGAATTAAATACAAGATATCACAATTGCACTACCTAATAAATCCACGGATAACAGTTATTATTAGAGATCGACCGAAAATTCGGTTTTGTTTTTGTTTTCGGCCCAAAATCAGTTTCGCCGAAAATTCGTTTTTTGCGAAAATGCTGTCAAAAATTCGGCTTTATCGAAACTCGACCGAAACTGTCTATATTCCAAAATTATCGTTTCTTCTTTCGAAAATTTTCAACATTATGTATTGATTTGAGCTATATCGGCTCAAATGAGACATTCTTTATTTATTTGTATGAATTTCACTGTTTATAATTATCAGTCTGACTGTCTCAAGAAGTGAGTGCAAATTATAAAGCAGACAATGCATATATGACTAAACATTTATATAAAGCAATATAAAGACGCTTTTCACGTGCTCATTAAAAGCTGCAGACTTAACAGAAATAGAAAATGTTCTGTTTGAAACCGCAGAAGTGTTTCAAATGCTGTTTGAGAAAGTTCTAGTATAACAGATGATCATTCACAAAAACCATTATAAAACATATAATTAGAAAATTAATCTGTTTCGCAGATGAATTAATTACATTTTATTTTTAATGAAAATAAAAAGTTTCGGTCAGAGGCACAGAAAGCTAACTTGGGCCATGTGTGTAATTACACATATAATTAATTAATAATTTTGTATATTTATGTATGTATTAATTACTTAGTAAATGTTTTCAATATTTTCGTTTTCGTTTTCTGCCGACAGTAAGAATATGGCCGAAATTTGGTTTCGGTTTCGGTCTTAAAAGCCTGTTTTATTCGAAGCTTAATTATTATACAAGCCAATACAATTTCTACTTTAACTTGATAAAATAAATGTATCATATTTTGGGCAGAAATGCTTTCAAATTTTCTGCGTAATTAAACACTCCATTGAAAACATTTATTGTTATATATATGTCATTTAAAAAAACACATTTTTAAATTTTGTCTATTTTGTTTTCAATTTCCAACACAAATGGAGAATAAAATACACATCTTTCTAAAATAGTAAAAAGAATACTCTACCCAATGCGTGTAATTTACGAAATGCGTTTGATTCTGTAATTAGGATATGAAATTTCATTTAATATTAAGACTACTGTTTAATGTAAATGGTAAATCGCATATTTAATCTCATAATTAGATTTATATATTGTCGCAGATTCTAAAATTCAATCTGCATGAGAAAGTGACTCATTACAAAATTCAAACATGAATATTAATGAAGTGGGATGTTTCCTTCAAACCAAAATTAAATGCAAGATATCACAATTCCAATGCCTGATAAATCAATGTATAATAGTTATTACACAAGCCAATACAATTTCTAATTTTACTTGATAAAATAAATGTGTCCTATATTGGGCAGAAATGATTTCCACTTTTCTGCGTAATTAAACACTTCAATACTTACATTTATTGTTATATGTCATTTAAGAAGACACATATATGTTTTAAACAAAATTCATAACTTTAGTGTATATTTGAAGCAACCAAACCTGAAACTGTTATACTTGGAGACTTAGATAATATATTTCTTTTCCAATTTTCAACACAGATGGGGAATAAAATACACATCTTTCTTAAAAATTAAAAAGAATACAGTCATTCAGGGTAACTTTAATCCGCATTTTATCTATTTTCATATGTCACACTCTTATTTTAAGAATATTGTTGCAACTAGGGGCATTGCAGAGAAGAAATGATCCTAAATTATTGTATGACTATCAAAAATTAAGGAATAATACTCACAAAAGCAATAAAGAATAAATTGTTAACCTGGTTCAAAGTTACCTAACCATTTAGGGTAACTTTTCATCATATGATAAATATTATCTAAAATAATTCATTATAAAAAAAGTAATATAGTTAGGACAACTTTGAACCCCCAAAAATATTTTGAGATATGTAAAGACTCCGAATTTACATTTTCCAACATCACAAGATTTGTATAACTGTTTATTGTTCATGTAAAACATAAAAATGCAGTCAAAAACAATTTTCAATGTTTTAACTTAATAATATATCCATAGTTACAGTAATACATACTAGTACTAGTATTATTCAGACAAGAATGAAAAATATCGAATGTATGAAATGTCAAATTTGAGTAGCTACGCCCCGAATAACGCCTTTAAATGAATTTTATGTATTTTACACATATTTGCGAAAATATTTACATGTTATATCTAATGCACACTTTTGGCATTTATATAAAATATACGTGCAAATATTGGAAATTTTTGACAGTAGCACCTATAATAAGTAAATTATAAACATCAGTATAACTTTGAGCCGGCTCAAAGTTACCCTGAAAATGTTTTAAAATGTTAGTGCCTTCTTTTATTACATTTTATTAACTATTAATAAATAAATAACCACAAAATAGTAACACATTTACAACATCTAGATAATAATGTCTAATAAATGAGTATATTGTTACTTACTATGAAAATTTAATTGGATTACAACAACTTCAAAACAGCATTCAAAATTAACTTGAAAACAGTACTTCACAAAAATAGTTAGATGATACAATTAATTGCGCATAATGTTGCTAATTTATTTTCTAAAATAAAGAGTAGAAATCCCAGTTTAGAATTTTGCCAATAGAGACAGTTCTGGAGTTTAGTTAGTCTTTTGGAGTCAAAAATATTGAAAATTAGGAGGTGGTGCAAAGTTACACCTCATGGTTCAAAGTTACCCTGAATGATCTCTACCCAATGCATGTAATTTACGAAATGCGTTTGATTGTGTAATTATAAGATGAAATTTAAGATTTATTTAATATTAAGGCTACTATTTAATATGGTAATAAATGGTAAACTGCATACTTAATCTTATAATTAGTTTTCTGTATTGTCGCCGATTCTAAAATTCAATCTGCATGATATAGTGACTCATTACAAAATTCAAACATGAATATTAATGAAGTGGAATGTTTCCTTCAAACCAAAATTAAATGAAAGATATCACAATTTCAATGCCTGATAAATCATTGTATAATAGTTATTACACAAGCCAACACAATTTTTAATTTTACTTGGTAAAGTAAATGTATCATATTTTGGGCAGAATTTCTTTCTTATTTTCTGCGTAATTAAAAACTCCAATATATGCATTTATTGTTATATGTCATTTAAGGGGACAAGGGACATTCAAATTCAGTTTTTATTTACTTTTTTTTTTTTTTTTTTTTAAATGGCTCTTTAAATGCCAATGAATTATGGCATATATTTATCACACAAGAAATTGAAACAAAAATTTGGAGAAAAGTAAGGAATTTTTCTGAGTATTTTAAATGTTATGAAGAGCTTTTCAAAATACCCTATGCGCATTCCATATCATTAAAAATCCCCAACATTTTTATGCTAGTTTGGTTTCCATATACAAATAAAACTGTGCATAGTTTTTTGAAACTAAATATAATAGGAAAAGTTAAAGGTATTTAAGTGCATAAAAATGATGCAAAAATGCTGAAAATTTCATAAAATTTAGATTATAAAATATAGGGTTATTACAAATGAATAGTCGGGTTTTGATGCTTTACTACGTGCGAATTAGGAAACGTATATGTTTCTATGACAACTCAAACGAGAAAGCAGTAACTACAGTTTCGCAGTGCGTATGTGTTATGCACATGTGTTTGCCATGGTTGCTGCGCGAACGTCCTATTCAAAATGGCGACTGGACAGCAGAAAGCGTTTTGTGTACTAGAATTTTCAAAGTGTGAATTGCTTATAACCGTTCAGAGAGCATTCAGGAAGGCATACAAATGCAAATCACCAACCCAACAAAGCATTCTGCGCTGGTATCGACATTTCAAAGAAACCGGTTGTTTATGAAAAGGCAAAAGTTCCGGCCGACCAAGCATTACTGAAGAAACAGTGAACCGAGTTAGAGAGAGTTTCATCCGTAGTCCCAAGAAATCAACAAATCGCGCTAGCTGCGAACTTCCCATTGCACAGCCAACTGTGTGGAAATTTTCTGCTGTCCATTCGCCATTTTGAATATGACGTTCCCGCAGCAACCATGGCAACCACACGCGCATGACACATACGCAGCGCAAAACATTAGTTAACATCCTCTCGTTTGAGTTGTCTGGGAAACATATACATTTCCTAATTCGCACGTAGTAACGTATCAAAACCCGATGATTCATTTGTAATAACCCTGTATATATATATATTTCTACTTTTATATTCAAATATATAAAATTTGATGTACAGTTTTATTTGTATATGTAAACCAAATTGGCATAAAACACAATGAATATTTTAATTGATATAGAATGCGCATGGGGCATTTTGAAAAGTTCTTCATAACACTTAAAATAGGCAGGAAAATTCCTTATTTTTTTGCATTTTTTTAAAAATTTCTTGTGTAATAAATATATGACATAATTCATATTCTGTGGTCCTGAATAATATTTAAAGTGCAATTTAAGAGAAAAAAAAATGAATTTGAAGGTCCCTTGTCCACTAAACAAAACTCATAACGTTACTGCATGTTTCAAGTAACCAAATCTCAAACTGTTACACTTGGAGATTTAAGTAATATATTTCTGTTTCAATTTTCAGTGCATACTGAGAATAAAATATATGTATCTCTAAAAAAGGAAAAATAATACCCAATGTATGTAATTTATGAAATGCGTTTGATTGTGTAACTAGAATATGAAATTTCATATTCACTTAATATTAATGATAGTGTTGGTAAACGCATATTAGTTATTAGAGGAAAAGGTCCAAATACCGGCTACCCCTTTTGTTTTCAATCTAGATCATAGAATTTTAAAAATCAATAAAATAAAAAGTGACAGCAAGGTACCTTGACATGTTTTACACCTGTTTAGAGCAAAAAAAAAATTAGTTTAAAAGGCGTTTTCTGTTTATAAAAAGCAAAAATCCAAAAGACTTCAAATTTCGGGTTTTTAAAATGGGGTCTAAATACCTAAGTTTTTTTCCAAAAGATCACACAAATAGAGCTAATGACAATTATTAAGCAACAAGAATATTATTTTAATAAATTGTATTGATTAATAACATTTCTTATGCACAGAAAAAATATGCAATTTTTAATAAACAAGTATTTTTGTCAATTTTCTAAAATTCTTTACGACTATCTCTCACAGTCTTCTTCCCATTATGTTTCTAATTTTGTTTTTTAACGTGTAAAAAAAACAAAAAAACAAAAAAAAAAGAAAAAAAACAAAAAAGGCTTGCTAATTGAAATGAGAATTATTTTATCTGAAAAAATCAAAAACATAATATGCCTCTCTGCGTCGGTATAGTCCATATCAGCCCACATATAGCATTCTTAACTTTGAATCCAGGATCCCCTCTCCCATTCTTGTCCACAGAAGCCCCCATGCAGAAGACACAAATTTATCATCTTCTTCTGTTGGATATTTTCCTTTTTCACCTTTTTAACCCTCTCGCTGCGTAATTGTTTTATCAAAATAGCTTAAAAAATTGGGCATTTAACCCCTTCGCGACGAGCGTCTTTTAAGAATTTTTATTCTTTTGTCACCGGTTTTTCAAAACAAATTTTTTTGTCTAATTTAACCGGGAAAATGCTCCAATTAAATAAGGCATAAATTACAATAAAAAAGTAACTGATGAGAATAATCAAGGACGGTTAATTATACGGAAAAATGCATCCCCGAGTAAATTTCTGGTTGCGCAAGTTTTGCTACTTTTACGTTGCCCGAGGAAATCTCGGGTTGCACAGCGAGAGGGCTAAAATCAAAATTTTTGCCTCTTTCACCTGGTTTACTCGGTCATTTTTTTCCTTTCTCTTCACATTTATTACAGGCAATTTTGTAGTGTTCAACAGCGCTTTTTTGGAAAGTGATCCGGTAACCAGTCTCGGTCCTGAAGAATTACGACCATGGTTGCTTTTTTCATATTGCGAAATGGGACTGGAACTATTTCTGAACCATTTAAATTAATTTATTAATTTTGGAACTATTTAAATTAATTTATGTTCCTCCCCTTCAAGCACAGCAACCGAGAGAGGTCCAAATACCGGCTAGCCGGTATTTAGACCACTCTAGGTAGCCGGTACTCGGACCACTGCTATGTTTAAGTTAAAACCAGTATTACTCATTCATATAATAAAATACCAATAATGTGCGCGTGGCAAATAAGAGCTAAATATGTCTAGAAAACAACTTAATCAACAATTCAAGCCAATATACAACCAGTATTTTTTTTTAAAAATGAGAAACACATATCTGAAAAACTTTTGATGTACCAGATTACGTAGATTCGACACTTTTGCATTTACTATTTATAAATGACATTGACTTCAGCGGCGTACTTTTCGTAACTTTCTTCTCTCAATTAAAGTTACAAATTTTGCCTATCACCGCTAGGCTGCGCTGCGCTTAGTTCTCAGAACACCTAGTAGCCGGTATTTGGACCCTAGCCGGTATTTGGACCTTCTCCTCTATTTATTACATTATTATCTGCAAAACACGATTATTTACGATTCAAATATTTCATTTATTTATTTATGTTTACTGAGAACAGAAAGTTTTCAGTTTAAATACTCAACTCAATGAATGATGATAAATAGTTGTGCACTTTATTTAACCATTTAAGTACTGAATTATGAATTCATGAAAATTTTATCTTCTAAATCATTTTTCGTGAATTTTTGAAACTACATTAGAAGATTTACATAATCATTTAATAAATTTTAGAAGTATTTTAGAAGGATTGAAGGATTTAGAAGGATTAATTAAATTGAATTTATAGGGATTTTGTGCAATATTTATAACCTCACTCAAATCTTTTACTTTCAATATTTTTCTTAGTGTTTTGTAGAATTAGGAAATGTACAAATATAACGTTCTTAAAATAGAAATATAGAAATATTTCTGAATTCAAAAATTCCTCTCACCCAATGCCAAGAAAGCTGAAAGGATGCAAAGACAAAAGAAACCATCCTTTTAAAAATATTTTTGTTTTGTGTAACCAATAATGCTTTTAGCAAGCTTTTTAATAAGATATGCATCTATAACATATGCATGCTACTAATCGATGTATTAAATGAATTTTATAACGAGTTATTTTATTGGTACTTATAAGTATAGTCAGTAGATAAAGGGTTAAAAAAACACTCAAAAATTGCTCGACTAAAACAATATTTGTGTAATAGTAATTTTGTAAACAAACATAACAAATGCGTAACAAATCATGCATATTTATCAACCACGATTTATTTCGGTCCATTAAGAAATTACTAAATAAAGGAAAATAAATATCTTTTCATGTATTTCTTTTTATCAAACTGCTCTCTATATATTCTTTTTGTCTGCTGCCTTAGTTTTTGCTCTTTGAAAATTGTTTCATTTAGCTAATAATACCCAATGATGAAGAAAGATGTTTAAAAGATACATACGCACTCTAAAAAATAAATGCGTAAGTTTACACATTAAAACAGGTATACGGATGATACAAAAACGATTATATTTTGATATGCAAAAAGATGTATAAATTTCCAAATAAACGCCCTGATGTGTCAGTATGAAAATATACATTTTCCTGTGCATAATAATAGCACATTAAGCGGTTTAAGTGTGTAAAATGTTATCAGATAACTCAGACATGCGCAGTTTAACCCGTAACTGGAGACACGAATTTTCTTACGCGTTCAGAGATATAATGTTATTTTCCTTTTTGTCTTTTGTAAACAGCATTGGAATTTTTTTTGGAAACGCAATATATTCTGGAAATCATGTAATGATAAAAGAACTACTTGTCGGTACTGAGGAATGATTTTATTGAATGACAAAAAAGCACATGATAATGAGAGCTAAAGAACAACGCGGAGTCATTCTGACTCCCGTCTGCAGTTACGGGTTAAAATGTAACGTGTACCTGAGTACACATATATCTGAGTAATATACAAAATCGATAAATTTTATGTAAATAGTAGATAACCTTATATTTTGGTTTGAAGAATTTGAACTAATTTTTTTTATGGTCGCAAAACAAATTTTCATGAAGAACAAACTTGTGCGCTTGGTGTGTTTGTTCTTTTTCCATCAGATTTGTTTTTAGAGATCACAAAATAACCTTAATTTAGAATAAACAGAAACGGCTGAAATTATATTTACTGCATGTCATATTCTGCTACAGTTATTTTGAATCACTAAAATAGTATAGTCATATTTTATGAATAGAAAATGTATAATATGAATAAATACACTGTAAAATGTAAATTTGAAAAATACGAAAATCGTGACGCCGCCGGTACCATTTCCGCATTTGTCGGATATTTACCCCTTGAATTTCAGTCACAAGTTTAGAAAGATACATTTCTACATCAAGAGGAGACATTCTTTATTTAATTAAATGTGCATCAAACAAGCAATACTTACAGAAATGTGATTTGAAGTCACGATCTGCAACTTTGCCAAGTTTTCAAGTATCGATATTTATTGAGTTCACATAAGTAAGGATATTTCTGTGTAATATTCTGTTATTACACATGTTTCTGCGTAATATTGTTATACATAATTCTGTGTAATATTCTGTTCTTATACATATAGCTGTGTAAAATTTGTACACATACTTCTGTGTAATATTCTGTTCTTAAGCATATATCTGTGTGATACTCTTACACATATTTTGCTGTAATATGCAACATACACAGATATATTTGTGTAATATGCAAAATTTCTAAATTACATTAACACACCAATTCGCGTTAAATCCGTTGAATTTTCTACCATTCACATACTTGTTTAAGTTTTTTGAGGGATAACAAATTATACACTTTCATTAAGCTAATAAATATACATAAATACAACCCAATTTTAACGACAAGAGTGCAAATTTTATGACAAAAGTGTAATTTCACAAATTTACACATATGCATATGTAAAAGTGACTTATTTACACCTTTATCTTTTAGACTGTGGCAATATTTAATACAAATTCCTAAATGTTTTGCACGCCATGCATGTTATATAACGGACTCACATGATATAATGAACATACAAACTTCTTTAATAGCTATAACGGATTTTGATAATATTTATATTTTAAGATTCCATATACTGACAGAGAAAAAAACTGTGAATTGTATGAATTTGCTGTCGTTTTGCATAAGAGAAGCCAGAAGCTATATTGTTTAATAAAAAAAAAAAAAAAAAAAAAAAAAAAAAACTTTAAAGTCTATTTTTTTAATCTGTAGGATTTTTGCTCTAAGCGCACTGTTTGAAGTTAAATAATGGAATAGTAATAAAGAGTGTCTCAAAATTATTTTTACAACTTTGATTCTCCATAAAACCTAAAGGAAATAAGATAGCGAAGTTCGATTTTGTGTGCGTATAACAGCAACTTATAAAGTTTCACTTGTAATAAAAAGAATTTTTTTGCTTTCAGGTACTATCCAGTCAGATTCATAACTAGTGATGGCTACCATACAGGAAAATGTACATTGTGTCGCCTGCGCGTGGCAGGAAACGTTTATGGAGACCGGTCGTGTGCTTCGTAAAAATGGCGTTGACCGGCCAAATACAAGTCAAGAGGATATTGAGCATTTTCAACTAAGTTTCCAACGAAGTGGACATGCTCCAAAAAATATGGCAGGAGGTTAAATAACATCTCGACGTTGTCCATGCAACCAAAGTTGCTCTTGTGGTGCTCTTTTTGCATTACATAAAACTTTGAAAATTGCTGTTCATTATACAATCAACAGATTTTTGTTATCTAATTTCGTTTAAGGTTTATTGAGGGTCAAAGTTGTAAAGATAAATCTGGGACACCCTGTATTTCACGTATACATAATATTTTATCCGGAAAATGCTTCAAAGAAAAGGTGAAAATTTAAAAAAAGAGAAAAAGAATGAAAAAAACTAAAACCCAATATTTAATTCTTCTTTCGGTAATTTAAACGGTAAAAAATAGCGTCTTTCATGGCCAACAGTGCAGAAGAATTTAAACTGTGATTGTGGCAGTTTAAGGAAATAGCAAATTATAAACCATTATAGCAGTCCATTAACTTCGTAGAAAGTCTTAAAAAACTTTTTATATTAATCTACTTACTGCAGTCTGTAGCTCAATTTCTTCTGTTTTCTCATAACTATTATAAGTCTGCTTTTTCTTTCAAGCGGGGCCATTGAGATGAAAAGAATCAATTTGCTTTTAAATGATCACTTGTGATTCATTTATAAAACTATGATATAGAAAGTTTTATGTTCTGTTATTTTCTTTGAATAAAATCTCTTCTAGCGTTCGCCGCATTGTTCTTCTAAAATTTTGAAGTACATAATTGTCTTTTTTATTTCACAGTCAACGATACATTTGGTTTGATAAATAAATATATATATCTGAATTATAATGTATCCTGTCCTTATTCATTATTTAAAGACACTCATTGTTTACCTTATATTACTCATTCACTAGTAAATAGAAAATTTAGAAAAACATCAATTTTTCTTAATACGTTCTTCTATCTATAAAGTAAGCTGAGGTAACTCGGCCATAGGCTATTTTCTAAAAAAAAAAATCATGTCTTTTAAGTTTTAGCTTTTCACAACATTGTACTCTCATATCTATTTCTTAAAACAATGCGCGTCAATTATAACTCTGTCTTTGCTGTAATAGGTTGCCGATAATTTAGGTATATTTTTTTACAAACAACGTCCATTTGGTTGAACGTCTTCGAGTTTTTATTAAAATACATTAGTACTTCTATTAAACAACTTTTTTTTATAAGATTAAGCATATAAATACATTAGTATCATTAGATATCTATACATATTTACTTCATGTTTTAAATGTAAGGCCGGTGTCCCAGTTACCCCATAAATTTTTCAACAATGGGGTAACTAGGACATTTATCAGAGGTAACTGGACGATGTGGGACCCAGTTATCCCAACAGTTATAAATAATGTTTTGGATTTTCTCTTACTACGAGAAATTAGTTTCTCCATTATTTTTTTGCTCGCATTAAACAAAATTATATAATACCTTATTAAAATTACATAATAAAATAAAAAAGAATCATGTTGGCGGGTATCAAACCAAATTTCGAAATTTTACGATACAGATGAAGAGGCGTACATAAGACTATGACATTATTATAAATTTATCGAAAGCAATAAAAAATAGTTCTGTACGATATAAAAACATGCTTACATTCCCCACAGATGTATTGGACTAATTGAACTTTCACTGAGGCAAATAAAAAAGAGAATGAAATACTTAAACACTTAAGTACCCTTTTTTATAGATTTATTTTGTTTATTTTTTTCCTAAAGTACCCATGTAACTTTTATACTTATTACTTTTACTAATGTACATAAGTATTTATTTAACTCTTATGTTTTTTGCATAAATAAATCTAATAATTTCACATTTGGTGCTTTATTAGACACATTGAGAGCAAAGATTTCCATTACAGCTCTCTCTATTTGATATATAATTTACATGTTCTGCCTGGTGTAAATTTTTTAAATTTACTTGCACTTTTTTAAATACACTGTAAAAAAAAAATCTGTTAAGTTACTAAAGTTTTTCTAGGAAACTGGGATTCCTTGAACTTTTCATGTAACGGCAACAACAAAATTTCATGTAACAGACACACTTTTGCGCCGAAAATCAAAAAATCTGTAAGGTTACTAAGAATTTTTTTGGAAACTGGGATTCCGAGAACTTTTCATGTAACTGCAGCCAGGGTTACAATTAAAAGTTTAGTAAGATTACTGAAATTTTAGCAGATTCATTTGTAAAGTTACAGATTTTTGTAGCTTTACAAAAACTAGTTTTGTAGATTTGCAGCTTTTTTCGTACAGTTACAGTTGAAAGTTTAGTAAGCATGTAACTTTACATCTGTAGACCTACAGATTTTTTTTACAGTGTAGGACCTTTATACACCATATTGAAAAAAAAAAAACGCGTGTGGATTACAGACCTACCTGGTTCAGTTTCCACATTTTTATGGGGCAACTTGGACCCATGGAGAAAGAAAAAATAAATATATATATTTTATTTTTAGACATTAAAATGTAATTTGGAAAATTTCTGTCTGTTACAGTTAACCAGTGTTACAGTCTGTTACATCTGTTACAGTTGCTTTTGATTTCCTACCCTGACAGAGAACAATAACCATTTTTCCAAATGGTTAATAAATAAATTAAACAAAAACATAATTTGAAGAACAAATTAAAAAAAACAAAATTTATTTCCTACACTGTAAAAAAAAATCTGTGAAGTTACTAAAGTTTTTCTAGGAAACTGGGATTCCTAGAACTTTTCATGTAACGTCAACAACAAAATTTCATGTAACAGACACACTTTTGCGCCGAAAATCAAAAAATCTGTAAGGTTACTAAGAATTTTTTTGGAAACTGGGATTCCGAGAACTTTTCATGTAACTGCAGCCAGGGTTACAAATAAAAGTTTAGTAAGATTACTGAAATTTTAGCAGATTCATTTGTAAAGTTACAGATTTTTGTAGCTTTACAAAAACTAGTTTTGTAGATTTGCAGCTTTTTTCGTACAGTTACAGGTGAAAGTTTAGTAAGCATGTATTTTTACATCTGTAGAACTACAGATTTTTTTTTTACAGTGTACATTGTTTAAACCCGAGAAGGGACAGATATTAAGTTATTTCATTCAATTAGTTCTACATTTAATGTTAAATTTTTGTAACAAATTAGTTAAGCCAATTGAAGATAAATAAAAATAAAATTCATACAATATAATACTTAAAACACCCTAAAATTTAGATTCCGTTCAAATGAAATCGAAATAAATCTAAGACTTCTTCCATTTTTAATTGAAAATATTTGTAATTGCAGATTTTGTATTATGTTTATGACAATTGTGCATAAGATGCATGCAAAATACAAAACTTAAAAAAAACTCTAAGATTTATTTCGATTTCATTTGAACGGAATCTAATTTTTTAGGGTGTTTTAAGTATCATATTGTATGAATTTAATTTTTATTTATCTTCATTTGGCTTAACTAATTTGTTACAAAAATTTAACATTAAATGTAAAACTAATTGAATGAAATAACTTAACTGTTCCTTCTCGGGCTTAAACAGTGTAGGAAATAAATTTTGTTTTTTTAATTTGTTCTTCAAATTATGTTTTCGTTTAATATGTCAAGTTTTTTAATAACTACTGCACTCAGACGAACGCATTTCAAAATTAATAGAGAGTATCATCATCAGGCTTTGATGTATGCGGTATTGCATCACAGTGTGGGATGCAGTTTACCAATGTGTAATTCAAAATATTTCACCACTGTAGTAATGCAGGTTGCGGTAGTTTGGGCAAAACTTCTAATCTGAACGTAAAAAATCTATAATCAAAACATAAAAAATTAACTTCACTTAAATTTAGATGCCCTATTCCCCACTCAGGAACGCTATGAATGTAAATGTAAATTGTGTTGAATCTTTACTGCTAATATTTAACAATATTATAGCTGTGATACAGTAAAAATTAAAAAATAATAGTTTTACTTAAATTTTTAAACCTTTTATTTATTTATTGAATAACAAACATACGATTTGTGTGCTTGACATGAGAGCCCGCTTATAAGTTGGAGACAAGATAGCACAAGGAAATATTACAACACAAGAGAAATACACCCTGGGAGTTCCACACAAAGTGTGTGTGCAATGGAACCAGCGGGAATCAAACCCACAAATTCTTACGCACAAGCGATTAGCTGACTGGTGCTTTGACCACTTAGCCGAAGAGCCCCTTTTAAAACCTTATTCTCTCCCAAGGGGTGATGTAAACACACCAGAAAATTATTACCTAAGTTTAACTTGGGGTATAAATAGGAAAAATCATCTCGGAAAAAAAATACATTTTAAAATTTAAGTTATGTAATTCCTCACTAAGTTCGCTACATGCGTAAAAATAGCTATCCATTAAAAACTTTTTACTAAAATGTAAACTTGACCAAAGCAAAAATGTATTCTGAAAATATCCTTTTTATTTCCACTATGACGCCATATACACCTTTTTAATTTTTGAAAAAAAAAATCTAGCTCAATTTAATATTTTACGTGAAAATCTTTCAACTAAAAATAAATAAATTATTATTACGGCTTTCGAAATTTTTGCAACAATGAAGTAAAAATGTTACATTTTCTATGAAAAATGTCCGTTGATTTTCAATAAAAAAAGCGAAAATTGGAATTATTAAGTAAAATATTTGAATAATGTAAAAAAAAAAAAAAATGGCCTATGTTTCTCTCTTGGTTATAATTCACCCATATGCAAAGACATTTTACTATTCGTTTTGACCCTGACGTCAGGCAAACGTTTTTACACTTTAAATTTATAATATCATTAGAATTAGTAAAAAATAAAAAATGAGTGGCATCAGGGACAAAAAGGTGGGAAGAAAAAATTAAAATGTTATGATCTTCATAGGCTTTTCCATGTTAAATTAACATTGAGAAGTGACACTGGAAATAAATAAGTATTGCGCGGCAGCGCAATACTTAAATAATTAAGAAGTCATCAAATTATTCTGAAAGTAAATAATTTTGGAAAATGTCAAAGTCTTTAGTTTATAAACTAGAATTTATTGATAGCTGTTAGATTTCCCTTTTTTCATTTAGGTTATTAAATAAAAATTTATACTGTAGCAATATTGTGTATATGATAAAAAGAAATTTTATATAGTCATTTGCTTATAGTACATATGAGAAACACATGTACGATTAAAACAATATCATCTGTTAGAATTCAGCTGTTGCTTCTAAAAACTTTAATCTGCTAATGTTTTGTTACATAGTCAAACGATAAAAGAAAATAATATTGGTTTATATTATTGTGCCGTTTCAAACTGTTTATTGTTAGAAATAAATGCGATTTTTTGTTTCTTCTGATATATTTCTTTTTAAACATCAATTTGGAAAGCACAGAAATTCTATGCAATAACCCTTTATCTCGTGCGAGCCATTCGCATTGCCGTCTTTTGGATTATTTTCTGATACGATTTTTCATGAATTCAACGTGGTATAACTGCATGTGATTGTATTACACTGACGGGAAAAAAAATCCCAACACCAAGAAAGACTTGTGTTAGATAAACGAAATTTGGTAGGCGTGTTTATACATCTGAAAGATGACATCGATTGAAATTTCGCGCTTCGCGCATAAGTGCGGCGCTAGTAGCACCACTCAAAACTTGCAGGTCAGGTTTACTTTAAATGCGTGCTGTAAAGCTCATGGGCGTTATTTAGCTTCGAAATGGGACGTATTGAGTTGATGTTAGCCAAGAATGCCTTTAACAAGGGGAAGAAGCCACTGTCAACAGCTCACAGAGTTGGAACGAGGTCGCATATTCGGGCTACGAGAAGGTGGATTTTGTTTCCGCGATATTGCAGAAAGACTGGGCTGGAATGTATCCACTGTGCATGATTGTTGGAAGCAGTGGTCAACGGATAATACTGCCTCAAGAAGACCGGGTTCCAGGCGGCCACGCGGCACTCCTGAGAGGGAAGATCACCGTATTCGCCGTACGACTGTGGCGCATCGTACTGCGTCTGCGGCAGAAATTTGAGCTGCAGTTGGTACCACAGTGACACAACGAACTGTTAGAAATAGGTTACTTCAAGGACAGCTCCGAGCCAGGCGCCCTGTAGCGTGCATTCTACTGACTCCAAGCCATTGCCGTTTGCGACGCTATTGGTGTCAAGTCAGAGCTCATTGGAGGACGGAGTGGAGATCTGTTGTGTTTTCTGACGAAAAAGAAACACAACTGATCTCCACTCCGCCCACCAATGAGCTCTGGCTTGACACGAATGGCTTCGCAAACGGCAATGGCTTGGAGTCAGTGGAATGCACGCCACAGGGTGACTAGCTGGGAGCTGTCTTTGAAGTAACCGATTTCTAACAGTTTGTTGTGTCACTATGGTACCAACTGCAGCTCGAATTTCTGCCGCAGACGCAGTACAATGCGCCACAGTCGTACGGCGAATACGGCGATCTTCCCTCTCAGGAGTGCCACATGGCCGCCTGGAACCCGGTCTTCTTGAGGTAGTACCATCCCTTGACCACTGCTTCCAAAAATAATGCACAGTGGATACATTCCAGCCAAGTCTTTCTACAATATCGCGGAAAGAAAATCCACCTTTTCGTAGCCCGAATATGCGACCTCGTTCCAACTCGGTGAGCTGTTGACAGTAGCTTCTTCGTCTTGTTAAAGGCATTCTTGGCTAAAATCAACTCAATACGTCCTATTTCGAAGCTAAATAACGCCCATGAGCTTTACAGCACGCATTTAAAGTAAACCTGACCTGCAAGTTTTGAGTGGTGCTACTAGCGCCGCACTTATGCGCGAAGCGCGAAATTTCAATCGATGTCATCTTTCAGATGTATAAACACGCCTACCAAATTTCGTTTATCTAACACAAGTCTTTCTTGGTATTGGGATTTTTTTTCCGTCAGTGTATATCAAAGACCTGTTCAAATTTTTTTCTTATAATACCTCGCAAATCGTTGTTCGTTTCGTATAAGAATTCGAAAAAACGATGTCGACATCGGAAATAATATATATAATTTTGAAAAAGATGTTTTCACATGTCTTTTATTTTAACACTTTTTAACATATTTGAAAAGTGTTTATGAATTCGGTTTGTCTGTCCGTGCTTTAACTCGCGTTAATACAGTCCGATTGGAATGAATTTTATGTTATTGGTCTTTACTATGGCATGTTCGGTGAAGAGAATAAAGTGTGTAGCATTTATGCTTCATTTGCAGGGACACTCAAAAGAATTCCGCTATATTTTGGTCTATACGGAAAAATCGTTCGCGGTGTATTTCAATGATATCACGCTTTTTTAAATATATTGAAATTGATATATCCATCAGTGAAGTATAATACAAGTTTCTTACTGTAGAACGTGGTGAGCATAGATTTTATCGTTCATTTACAGAGATGCATAAAAGAATTTACACTACGGAATAAAATGAGCAATAAGTGATATTTTGAATTCAACGATCAATAATTGCTGGAAGTGCCTTTTCTGGTGTGGTATACGCTTTTAAATTTAAATTTTTAAAAATATTTCTCGGTGTATTAATTCTACAGATCATATAAGCTGCACAAAAGTTTTCAACAATATCCGTTTATTGGAGGAAATTGCTGACTGGAAGTTTTCAAATGTGGTATGCGTTTAACTGAACTAACTTTTAGCGTACTATGTAGTATATATTCATATCTATATATTATATACAGAGCTTCGCAAAAAGCACTTAATTTCTAGATTGTTCATGGTAATAGCAGAAATTCGGTTTTCAAATGCATTAGGCCTTTTCCAAATTGTTTATTTAGACATCATCTTTCATCTTAGTAAATTGTGAAGCTTTCTTACAGTATTCTGAATGGGTTAAAAAGTGTTTCATAATCTATGCCATACGCATAATTTTTCCTTCTTGTTTCGTACGAGCTGGGGCACTTGCTTTGCATATTAATAATACTTTACAACTGCTATGCTTCGGGGATATAAAATGTCTTCGAAATCCCTAAAAAAGGACAATAAAAATAAATAGCAAAATTCCCGAATTTCAGCAGAAAATTTCACTGTTTTAGCCATGCAATTCTTATTTTTTTAGACATTGTAAGAATAACAGCTCATTTTCATATCAATTTTGTATAAATTTTTATTGCAACGATTGTAAGATTTTGAAAACCTAATATAAGTACGTTAAAACTTGGAATCAGCATTTCAACACATAGAATTTTTTTATTATCAGAAATATTTGTTTATTTTGCACACACACACATACATACACAAATAAATAAAGGGTAAGTCAAGGATAGTAGCCCCCTTAAGCCTCCCTAATTTTTAACACTTTTTTATAGTAATGATTTTTGTAGTGCACAGTTAACCTATCTACTACAAATTTTATGTAGAACTTCATAAAAATATCACTGTAATATAAATAACAGATAAAATTGGATTTTTATCAAAAAACTTAATGATTTTGGCCGTCTTTTCCGGACCTCAAGGTTAAACGCCATACTTGATAGTAATAGAATCTCCAGCCAGTAGCTCTGGAAGTAGTAAGTAATATTTCTACAGCCTATAAACTAACACATTATTCGATATCTGTTTCAAAAACATTCACTAAATATTTCGTGAAAAATCTCTAATAAATACATTATCTTTCAACTGCTACTATTTCTATCTTATGAGAGCATACTATTACTTTTGCAATCTGACTTTTCTTGCTTACTTCAAAGCAAAAAATTCATAAAATCCTACATCTAAAGTAGCTAAAGTCCAAAGGTCTAGCGGTAGCGGTGGTCTGACAACTAATACTAATCCAGGAGAGGGTAATCCGAAGTAAAATGCAAACACACAAAATGAAGAGCACTAAAAAACTTAGAAATAGATATTGATTTATTATCTTGGTTGAAAAGTGGGCACAGCACTGTCTCTAAAGCATGTTTCACACTTAGATAAATAACTATTTACAAATTTAAATTTAAATATTTAAAGTTAAACTATTTTAAAGTTAAAAAAGTTTCTGTTTCTAGATTAATAGTTCTAATGTCTAATGTTATTGAATTTTGAATGTCCTGCCACAGATATTTCTGGAGAGAGGTTGTTTTGGTCTACTATGTTTCTTCTTTATTCCAGTTAGTTCGTTTCTCTCAGTGCGTAGGCGCTGTCTGTTGCCAGGATGTGATGTTATCGTGGTATTTTCAAAAGCGAGTGCAGTCGCGTGATTTTCCAAGGCGGGGATGTTACTTGGGATTTCGCAACGCGTACAACTAAAGCCAAACTTACCTTTTTTGATGAATGTAATTTTTATTACAAGTAATAAATGGCTGTAACTTCGCCTACCACGCTTTTTTATAAGGATGGAGAGTAGAAGGACATCACTAGTATCGTCACATATCCAATAGCTGAAATACAGTGACTTGGGTAACTAACATTTTGGGCATTTGCCTTGCCATTTCTTAAAACACACCAAATTACCATGCCGTTGTAAAACTTATGCTTCTTCAAGTTATTTCGATTTATTCAAGGCATGTATGAAATTGAATAAATATTAGAAAAAGTCGAATAAAGCATTGGACTACGATTCGATTCAAAGAAATATTGAAGACAGTAAAAAGCAGTCGGAACAAACTCCATTTCGTTAAAGCATTGAATTTATTTACGAATGTTTTAATTTATTATCTGGATGAAATATTATTAATTAGAAAATCTTTCGAAATTGCAAATACTATTAGTTAAACAAACATTATTATTACATAATAATCATTTAAAACTATATTGTGTATAAATAGGTATACATAAAAGACATTTACTGAAGTTTAATAATATTAGGCCGTGCTGTTCAAGGAAATGTACCGAGTATATGAATTTCATATGGTCAGTTTCGATAAGATATAAGCGTGAATGTATAATTTACTGTAAAAGTATCATTGAAAAGTAGCATTCTCTGTTGAATTTAGGAAGCTTTTAATTTATTTCTGAATAAAACATGGTAATTAGAATGTAATTCTAATTTGCAAATGCACCTTTGCTACTTAAGCAATATTATGATAAAATATTAGTTCTTCGTGTCTGCATAAACATTAGATGTTGATTTATAATAATATTGAGAATATATTTGTTCAATTATGCACAAATGTTCAGAATGTGAATTTGTGAGATAATTTAGGTATTAAGCAGGTGAACATAGTATTAATTTAAGCATTATCAATCTCCAATACTGCGTAATGCCTCAAGTACTATGATCAAATACACCTCAAACTTAACAAAGACTACACTTTGCATCATCTTTGACTGAATTCAGTACAGAGTAACATAAATCAGTGAGGTGATTTATGTGATTCAAAATAATTTAAAACTATGCTTTGTTCAGCGCTTTATATATATACTATTTACCCACCAAGTACAAACTTCCGTATGGTAAAGAAAGGTTAGTTGACATTTTTATAGCTTTAGCATGAGAAGTAGACCTTTTCCTTTTTAAATGGAGCCTTAGAGTTCGCGAAAATATTGCATACCACCTAATTAGATTCTCGTCGACACTCAGGGGAGGGAGGGGATCTCCTCTTCCCGGCTGTAACCCATAAGAGAAACTCTTTCCTGCCAGTAAGAGTTTCCAAAGCTCTGGAGATTTATCCCTCAACTGTCGTATTAGATACCGATTCTTGGAAAATATGCCATCACCCTTTACGACCGAATGAAAATTGTCCTGTGTGCAGAGAAAAGTTAAATCACGCATTTTAATTTTTTTGTATTTTTCATTACTTATCGCTGCGTGTAAAGTCTTCGTTCATGTGTCAATTCGTTCATTTCTGAATAGAAGATGTCAGCAAAACGAAAAATTTGATAAATGCGGAAAAAAAATTGGTAGAAAACTTTGAAAAATCGAATGTATCGGAACCAGCTTTCGCGAAGACTGATGGACTAGAGATAATGATACTAAATAACATCTTAAGGTTTAAGTTTTGTTAAACAGAAGATGTGATCAACCAAAAGAGAAAACGAGATAATGTTTCAACATTTGAGAATGTTGAGAAAGATCTTTTCACTTGGAAGGAATGTGCCAGATAGCAGAATGTTCCAATACATGGATTACGCTAAAAGAAAAATCTCTGAAAATTGCTGCATAACTAGGAAAACTGAATTTTACTGCCAAAGAATCGAATGAATGACTGTTAACTTGTTAAGTTACTTTCTCAATAGGTACAGACCTTGTACCTAATGTTTTTAATTTTGATAAATTTGGGCTGTTTTTTTCATATTTTGCCAGAAAAACTTGTTACTTTTAAGAACGAAAAATTAAGTGGCTTGGAAGGTAAGCAAAAAAAGACCTCCCATTTTATTAGCAGCGAATATGGATGGATGGCTCAGAGAAATTGACTCCATTAGTTATTGGTAAATTTCTCAAGCTTCATTGTTTGAGAAACTGCAAATCCTTGCATGTATCTTACTATGCGAACCGAAAGGCCTGGATGACAATAAGCATTTAGAAAAAAGAAATTCGGCGTTTCAATAAAATTTGCACAGACAAGTGGCTTTAATCGCAGAGAACTAATTTAATGATTCGCAATTTAAATCCGATTGAACTTGCTTTCTTGCTTCCAGTCTGAACCAGTATGGCACAACAATTAGATCAAGGGATTATTAAAAATATGAAGATAAATTATCGAAAGCTGCTTCTATGAGACGTCATTCCTGCAATTGATATAAAAAAAAGAAGTTTTGCGTGACTGTGTTAGATGCCATATGTTACGTAGACAAGAGTTGGAATATGATATCAATGAAGACCATCGAATATTGTTTTTGACATCCTTGGCTTCTAGAATGTGAAGAATTATCGTTCGAAGACAACGACAATGATGATGATGGTGATGATGTGTCCCTATTTGAAGTTGCACAAGAACTACGGAATGCAGTTTGCACAATACATAACGAACTGACATATGCACTTGTTGACAATGCGATCTCTACTAATGGACGTTACCCACGAGTGGCAATAGTCACGCCTTTACAGGTATGTACCTTCTGAAAAAGGCTCTTATTGGACGAAGAGGAAGCTGTGTTAAAATATTCTTCACGCCTATTGGTGTTTTTCTTCCAGATATCCACAGCTGACGTGACATTGGTAAAGGTTATGATGAAACTTCTATACTAGAAATAGTTTCGGAAATTTAAAAAATAAACACTGATGGAAACGATGATAATGACATTGAATTTGAAGGCTGTACAAACAACACGAGCAGAAGCTCTCAAAGCACTAAATATATTCAGATATTTTGTTACCAATCTCAAAGGCACAGAGGACCATTTTAAAACTGTTCGTGAATAAGAAAAAGTAGTTTTAACAACTACGATAAAAAACAAACAAACCTGTATAAACGATTATTTTTACTACTACGAGTATACTAATCAATTCGAAATTTTACATGTAAAGCAATTCTTGTTTATACCTCTTGTTTTATAAATTATATGTTCATAGCTTTTTTGTACATTATTGTACTAATATAACTAACTTATTAATATTTTATTGTCTAAAATAAAATTCCTACTTACACCGCATATAAGGTGTCGCCCCGCTTTCAAGGTCATATTTTTCAGGACCGCATGGGTGACCATATAACCGATACTGACTGTATATATATATAATTATACACGATAAGATTATATTAATTTGCTAGAAATTACTAAATTATTATATTATTATTTCCCCTATAATTAATAAAAGAATTGACACAATAAAATAAATTTTAGATTTTGTTTGTGATTTACAATGCAAAAACAACTCTATTTTTACAAAATATGCTGCATTTAGGTATGTAAGTGAAAACAAAATTAAAAATAAAGTTTATACACACTATACTGTAAAAAATTTGTAGCAAATTAACCAGTAATTCGACGCCTTTTTGTAATTAACCATAATTTATATTCCAGTCAAAGAGGCCCGTTTGGGAGCAGTTTGCCTTAATAAATGCTACAGAGGTAAAATTTGGTACAGTTGTTAGTGGACCGGTTATCAGTCAGTCACGAGACTGGAGTCTTGAAGGATTTTCCGCAAAAAAAAGCTTACTTTTAAAATTTTATTATTAATGTCGAATTTATTAAATATTGACACAAAAAAGAAAAAATAAAACATTTTAATTTCTGATCACCTACATGCTACACTGAATGGCGAGTGGCGAATAATCTCGCGGGAATCGATGTTTATGATCAGCGGGGACGCAAACTTAAAAGTAAACAATAGCACGTATTGCAGGGGGCGTTTCTGCGTGATCGGGGGCTACCCGTCCACAAACTTTATTTTATCTTTCCTCCTTTCGAGCATTCAGTTACCTTCTATCACCCAGAATGAAGTCGTGGATGTGTGCTAATAATAGTTTGCATTTATAATAGTTAACGTTGTGTTTATAGTAGTTAAAAACTTTTACGCTTATCATGTGAACGGATACGTGTTTCTTTTGTGACGCAGATGTAGATAAGTCAATTGGTGGTGTTGTGCGAATGAATGAAAAAGGGATCGCAAGTTGAAAAAAAGGCAAGGACTGAAAGATAGGACCAAAAATTTCAGCAGCTTAAAAATATCACGTTTCTGAAAGTGCACATTGCGTGACGTAAAAATGACAGTAAACTTGATAGCGTTAATGCAACATTAAGAACGCTTAGAAATGAACCTATGTCATAAGCTAGTTCACAACCGGCTACTCTGCGGTCATCAGTACACAAGCTCAATTTGGAAAAGAGGGGCTTCCTTTGTACTGATTTGATTAATGAAGAGTTCATAGAAAAAAAAAAACAATTACTTTGCGAAGAGTATTTTATAAGGTTCGAGTCTTAAAAACAAAGGTTCCAACCATGACACAAAGAGTCCTCGAAGCCGCATAAATTAGAAATAATCACCGGGGAGAAAAAGTTAAAATTGCGACGGATTTAATTGCTTCTGATGGAAATTACCAGCATGATTGTTTACAAAAATTTAATCTCATGTCAAGAGGAGGTAAAAGAGGGCTGACAAAAACAGACTTATGTTGTTGATGCAATGGAAGAAATTTTTTATTTCTTGAAAATAATGGTGATTGTATACATGGCGTGTCTGATTTGCTTTCCATAGTAACTGAGCGTGTCCCAGATGATCCGACAGCGAAAGATAAACTAAAACCGAGATATGGAAAGAGTATATCATAACTAAAAATCCAAGAAAATTTTCTTCCCTTTCTTTTATTCACAAATGGACGAAAATTATATCAGATGTATGGTACAAAAAAAAAAGAAAGAAAAAGCTTGTGATGATGAGCGACTGAGAATTGTGGAAACTGCAGCAGCAATCATAAGGGGGATAATCAGTCAAGAGTATATGATTCTGCGTGCTATCCTCCAAATAATAATTTTATCAAGGATGCCAAGAGTGATATTCCTAAATCTCTCAGGCTGTTTTCTGGAGCATGTGCTGGTGAAGAAGAAATTTTCCCCCAATATTGACCGGCCTTGGTGTGCTCTTATACAGAAAGAATGGTCACAAGAACTTAGTCGATCTCATTTCGAATTTGGGGCTTTGTTCATCATATTATGAGTCTCGACTACTTGAAATGTCTGTCATTCAACATGGTCAACCAGATGTAGGAAGAATGTTCTGTCAGTATGTTTACGATAATGCTCATTTTAATATTGCACTTTCGGTGGACTCAACACATTTCACTCCTTAGTGGAATAAAGTGTGCAACACCAGCACCTGTTGAAAGTTGATCGCCAATCATAACATTAAATAAAATGGCTTTTGCTAAGGATGTTAGTTAGTTTGGAGTTACTCTATTGAAGACATTTGAATTCACAAGTCCAGCGTTTAAAAATGTTGAAATGGATAATCTGGGAGTATTAGCAGAGGATAATAATACACAATAAGGTATTTAACATGACATTACTGAACCAAGATAATTAATCCATTTCTTTAATCTAAGAGAATTATAGGCACCCTATTATAAAGATACTTGTGTTTAATTAAAAAAATAGCCTCTTTTTTACGAATGAAACAACAAATTGTGTTGACTTTATGTGGTAAGAAAGGAACACCATAAAGCGTTACAAAACCTGTAATTTATCATAATGTGAAATTTTAAGTTTTACACTGAAGTTAAACTTTAAAAATATCCGTTTTGTACGCATTTAACAAATATACAGAACATTAAAACACAATTTAAACATAAATAATAAAGAATGTATAATGGTTCTGATCGCAAAAAAATTATTCAAAATATGAACATAACTACATTGATAATTATCGGATACTGTGCTTATTCCTATAAAAATAAATGCAAGAAATTGCCGAAATTAAAAAAAATATATTTTATAACACTTAAAAGTCTTTGAGTTAATATCAAAATCATATTATTCTTATTTATATTTGCTGATAAAGTGAACCAGATAAATTTTTAGTTAAGTTATTGGATAGAAAAAATGTATTCCATCTTTTAAATAAACGCTCAGTGGCTTAATTAAATAAGGCTCATTATGAAAATATCTCATAGTATAAAATCATAATAGGAATTCTATTTTATTTAATAAATATTTACTTCATTACTTCCTTAAATTCAAGCATACCGGTCAACTCAATATATTCTGATTATGCCTGTGAACATAAATACAAATTGAAGGAAGTTTATAGAAATAGGAAATGTGGAATAATTTTGAAATGGCATTCATGGGAGATAAGAAGGTTTTAATGGCATACATTGTAAAATGATCACTTAAGATAAGTGACATTTGTAAGTGATTAAAATTTCGTTTAAAGCAAAGTATGATTATTTGATATTATGCAATATAGTTATAATTTGATTATCGATTTAAGCACAATTGAAAATGCTTTTTAACTAAATAATTTTATATTGAAATTTTAGTTGTATTTGACAACTTTCTTTTACGTTATGAAATTGCTCGTGTTATATGTGTTATTAAACTTAAAAAGAAAGAAAGGCACATTATAGCTATAAGAACAACTTTCGTACAGGATACCAGAATCGTAAAAAAAGGCAGGATGTCTCACTGCAAGCTGAATACAAATATTCGTACAAATTTTTAATGAAAAAAGAGGATATTTTGGCACAATTTCTAATACACAACCTATCCTTTTTGAGAAATGGGATTACATCATGCGAAATTGTTAAGGCGCTACAAAAATTTTTACAATGTTCAAACGCACAAATACGTACAACACCATAACATTAAAAACCGCATATGGTCGTTTCAGGGATTCTTGGATTCCCTTCCACAGTGCGAAAAGAAATATAGCAGAAAAAATAATAAAAGTTTAAAACATGTTCAAAGAACCCCTCGATTATAGACCCGAGTACTGACTAATAAATTGAGTGTAAAGGTGAAAACAGGAGACTATATATCCAAAAGAAATGACGTTCCACACAGGAAAACAATGAAAAATAGGAGTCACTACACAGGATCCCTCCACCCAAGCGAGAGAAAAGGAGTCCTAGTCATGTCATTTACCAAGGAAGAAGTATGTTCATGTATGTAATAAACTTCGTAAAAATCTAGATCCAAAACTGATACATTTTTGAATAATTTTAACCTCTGAAAAATTAAACTGGTGGTTGGAATTCCAACAATGTTTAGATATTTTAGATTTATCCAATTACTACCTTCTAACATAATTTTGGTGTTCTTTCAGCCCGAATGTAAGTGCAGGCTTCGTCTGCCCGATGTAGGACAGGCCGCATTTACAAAAAAATTCTATAAATGCCCCAGATATTATGGCCGTAAATTAGATCTTTGAGATTGGAGAGAAAACAACTTTGAAACTGATCTTATTGAGAATACGGGAAATTTGAGTACTGATTTTAAATTCTTTATTTACTGGAACAGAATCAGTGACTGTCGGGGATTTAGATAAAATACGGCCAATGATATTCAAGAAAAATCCACGATCGATGACGACTGCTCTAATATAGTTAATTTTACAATTAAATAATTCAGAATTCGAACAAATTTTACTTGCACTGCAAATAACAGTATTGAAAGCAGCCAAATTCTGATTTGGTGGATGATTACATCTATAAAGAGAGGTCGAGCTTACTGCAAAATGTTTATCATAAACTGTCGTCAAAAACTCACAATCATTTCGAATTACCAGGACATCCAGAAAAAAAAGACGTTGTTGAGTTTCAATTTCAAACGTAAACTGGATACATAGACCAATTGAATTTAATAAATCAAGTAAAGCGTTGATATTATGTTTAGACAAATCAAGTAAAGCAAAGGAATCATCTACGTAAAGTGTATAAAATGGAAACTGTATTAATTTTAAAAAATTGACTTCAAAATAGTGCATATATATACATCACTTAAGAGTGGATTTATGTGGATTTTAATGTCACGTATTTGTGCGTTTGAACGTTGTAAAAAATTTTGTATCTTATATATTTAAAACTCGAACAAAGTAATTGATTTATCGAAATAGTTAAGGTGGTTTGTAAATCGATGTGGCACCTAATGTAGCTCAATCTACAATATTGAATTAGGAAACGTCAAATTTAGTGTTGTTTAGACACAAATCGTAATAATTTACAATGCTTTCTGTTAATGAATTTAAAATTTGAAAAGATGCAAACCTGATCTTGAAAAAAATTCGCTACAATATCTTAATTTTTTAAAAAAGTTTTGTACAACAAATCTGTGTCTAGTTGGTGTCAGAACGGCTACATTTTGGACTTATTAGATGGACTGAGAACTAGATTTCTCCCTACACAAAAATTTATTATCTTGATGGGTACTTTGTGCCGTCATTTTTTATAAAAATAGTTTTTCATCACCCTGTACATAATACGGGGTTGCATCAATAAGTTTTTGCCCTCACATAGAAGTAATAGAGTGAAATTTATGAAATTGCTGCATTGTATTAGTCCTTTTCTATATAGTCATGGTGCACAGTAGCAAATTTCTGTGAATGGTATTTCAAAAAGAAGGAGGATGATGTATTCCAGGAGGCGCGATAGTAGACCCAAAGGCGGACATTTTTCTAACTTTTACCGACATCACATGTGGCATATTGTTGGAAAGGCCTGTGACCACTTATTCATGTTATGCACCTCCCGAGCACCTCCCCCAAATTTGCCATCCAGGGCGAACTTTTCTAAATTTTGCGAACATCATTCATGCCCCCGAGGGGCAAATTTAGGGCGAGGGCTCGGGAAGTGCATAACATGAATAAGTGGTCACAGACCTTTCCAACAATATATCACATGCGGGGTCGGTAAAAGTTAGAAAAATGCCCCCCTTTGGGTCTACTATTGCGCCTCCTAGAATATATTCTTCCCCTGTCTTGGAAGTACTGTCTGCAGAAATGTGTTACTGTACACGTTGACTATATAGAAAAGGACTAATACGATGTAGCAATTTTATAAATTTCACTCTATTATTTCTATATGAGGGCAAAAACTTATTGAATACACCCTCGTATATACATGTAATATATACATGTATACATACTTATATACATGTTAATTCTTGGTTTTTTAAAATGATATAAATAAAACTATTTCATTTTTCAGATTTCCCTGAAAGATTTTTCCTTATTTACCACAACTGAGACTTGAAAGCGAAAAACAGTTGTAATAAAGACAATTATTATGTGGAAAACAAGTCAGATATTGTACGTCAAACGTGGAATGGGAGGTGAGTTTGTACTGTAACTAGTTTATAAATATTCAGATCTTTGTGCAATAACTGTTGCACTATTGGTGCTACGTATTTATATAATTAAGACATTTTTCATAGACCATAATGTAATGGGATACTTTTGAGTGTCTCTGTAAATAAACTATGAACCCATGTAACAAATGGAAATGAACTATTTATTTTCAATACCGAACATGGCATAGTAAATCTCAATTACGTATATAAATTATAGAGCAATTCAACTATATACACGCAAGTGAGAGTTCGCATAAAGGACAGACAAACCGAATTCATAATCATCTTTCAACTATATTGGAAAGTGTTAAAAACGCATAATATGTTGAACAACGATTTATAATTTTAGACGGAAGCATACTTGAATACTTTTTTACGGCCCTGTATTTTAACTACTCGTTATATACACGCCACTATTTAACTAAAACTTAATTAAAACTAAAACACGCATAAAACTACTGAAATCCCATTTCCGGAGATTATCATTAATAGACGAGCACCTTGGATTTCGCTGCCTTCAGTTGATTACATAGCTCTGGAGGAGGTTTCTACGCATCCGAAATCGAAAAGTTGGTTGACCGTTGCGCGAAATGTTTACAGTCTTTGGGGACTATGTGGAAAAGTCCACTTATATTGTACGTTGTCGTAGCCGTGTTGCCTATGTATGCGCGGTTTAATAAATGGTCATAACTTGGAAGTGTAACTTATTTTTTAATTTTTCTCTCGTATGTTCTTTCCGAGGAACATAGAGCTGAAACACTATAAATTTATCTATATCTCTATCTTTATAACTATATCTTTGTCTAATATTTAACATTTACATACCATATTATATGCCTGAATCTGTAAAGTAATTGTAAATGGTACGCATACTGATTTTAATATTCAGAAGTTGTATTGTAACATAATAACTAAAAAAATGTTTTGAGGCAATTTAAAAATTTGGAATTTTTAATGTGGAAGGAAAGAGAGAGATGAATGAAAGTCTTAATTACCTTCAACTGTACTGAAACTGTGAAAATAATGTTCTTTTTTTTGCAGATTCACTCTCATTGACGGGTGTTGTATATTATTATTAAAGATAGTTTTTACAAATAATAAGCGATAAAACGTACTGTTTCCCCCGTGTATCGTGATTGATAGTGAGAGGGCGCTGCAAGCGCTCTGGACGGAAAGGGGCGCGGGCGAGAATTCCCCGCTAGGTGATGATGATGTGTTCTTAGACGTAAGGACAGTGCATCAACCGCTGCCAGTCCCTTTTGATTATTTATGTAAATAATAAATGTTTTTGTTAAGTTTTGGAAATTTGGACAATCTATCGAGTACGAAATACACTTCATTTAGTATTTTTAAGTATTTTACACTGTCCAAATTGAAGCTATCGCGGACAAAGTTTCTGGCCCTTCGAGCCGCAGCGCTCATTTAGAACACTGTTTGAAGAATCAACGCCCTTGGATTACTCGAATTACCTAGTTATAGAAATTATAGATATAATGTCTGTTGCTACTCCAGTGATTTCAGGAACTGTGGTTCTGAATCGAAAACGAGGAAATATACGCGGCCAAGTTACAAGAATATCAAATGCTATGAAATCGAAACTCGGCTCTAAAGAACTGGATTTGAAATTAAATTCTCTTCAAATGTTAAAAAAAAAGACTGATGAATTACGAAACGAATCATATTCTATTATAGCCGATGAGGATTTACAGGAGTTTGAAAATTCCTTGACCGAAATCGAAGAAGAGTTAGAAGCTATCGAAGTAAGTCTTCTTGATTTAATAAAGCCTAGTATTTCTAATGCCGAAAGTCAATAGTAATGATAGAGTCAGTTCTAATGAGGCAAAAATCAAATTGCCGTAAATTAATCTACCCCAATTTTCGGATCGTTACACAGAGTAGATGAATTTTAAGTTACAATTCACCACATTAATTGATAATAACGTTGAGCTAAATGATGCGCAAAAGCTGTATTATTTACAATTAGCCTTAACTGGCCCTGTGAAACAATTACCAAATATTGATGATTCTTATACTTCCTTATTCGAAGCTTAAAAAAAAAACGATTTGAAAACAAAAGGTTATTGGTGAATAGTCATATTTCAGAGTTATTGGGTAATAACAAAATAAAAATTGAAAACGCGAAAGAAATACGCAATCTGGTAGATAATTTATTGAGCCATTTAAGAGCTTTGTAACAGTTAGGACTGGAACATAAAAATTTATCGAATGCATTCTAATGTATTTTGTTTTACAAAGAATTGATGACGAGTCAAGAAAGGCTTTTGAAATGTCTCTTAACTGTATTGAATTGCCTGAATGGAATATTTTTATTGATTTTTTACTGAAAAGAGCACAAGCTTTAGAAAATGTACAAAAAACCAACATCGTTACGAAACCTAGGTTTGAAATTACCCCTAAGCAAAAAGTTTCGTTTTACAGAATGACAAACTTAACTGCGCATTTTGTAAACAACCACATTTGATTTTTTGATGTCAGAAATATTTAGATTTATCGGTTCAAGAAAGATTGAATCAAATACGAAAATTACAGTTATGTTATAATTATTTATCTTATCATAACGTTAACTGATGTAATAAATTAAATAATAAAAGCAAAATTTGTTTCTCTAATCACCATAGCTCACTTCATGGAGCTAATTTTTCAAAATCTAATTATGAAAACAAACAAAGTAATTATATTATGAATCAACCTCAGATCAAAAATGAAGACAACGTAAATACTAATTCAATGGAAATTATTTCAAATGCGAAGGCCTTGAGCTGTCAAAATAATTCTGATCAGAATCTATCTGTGTCTGGCGCCAGGTATAATGCCTTAATTTCGACAGCTGTGGTTTATTTGAGGAGAAGTAATGATTCTTTTTTTCCTTTTGTTGCTATATTAGATACAGCCAGTAATATATCTTTACTTACCTTTTCGGCAGCAGAGATGTTAGGACTAGAGAAATATAAAGTAAAGTCAGTGATTTCCGGATTTAATGATGCAATCTGTAAATTTAAAAACAGAATACACGTCGAAATTTCAAACAAAGATAGAACATTTAAAAAATTCTCTAACATGTTCTTAGTTCCTAAAATAACAGATTTAACTCCTATGAGTGGCGTAGATATTTCTAATCTGCACCTACCACGGAATTTAATGTATGCGAACCCAAGATGTTTTGAACCTCAGCAAATTCAGGTGTTATTGGGGGCAGATGTATATTATGAATTGTTATTAGCTGGTCAAATAAAAATTCCTGACAGTTCTATAATTTTACAAAACTCTCATTTAGGATGGATTGCAGGTGGAGTTATACAGGATAAAAATGAAATTAAATATAATTGCCATTTATTAGAAAATCAAGATAAATTAAATTTGAAGGCCTTTTGGGATTTAGAGACATTAGGAATAAGGGATGATCCAGATAATGTAAAAAATGAAGATATCCTAGAGAGATTTCGGGAAAAAAGTGCGGTTTACAAATAACATATATGAAATCTGTCTCCCATGGAAACGGAATTGGGAACAACTAGACAATAATTACAAGATAGCTGAAACACGGCTCGTTACTCTCGTAAAAAAATGAAACGCGACACAAGTTTATATGAAAATTATCGTAAAATTTTACATTAATACTTAGCAATGAAAATTATTGAAATTGTTCCCGAGTCAGAAGAAAATTCTAGCAACCCGATTTTTTATTTATCCCATCATACGGTATTCAAACAAGACAGTGTATACACAAAATGTCGCATTGTTTTTGATGCGAGTTACCATGAAGCAGGACAGTTATTGCTAAATGACTGTTTGGACACAGGCAGTAACCTAAATCCGAACATTTTCCATTTATTGATTTTTTAGATTAAATAAAATTGTTGTTTTGGCCGACATAGAGAAGTCATTTTTACAAATTTCGATCAACAAAAAAGACAGGGTCGTTTTAAGATTCCTGTTTATAGATGACAATCTTGTCAACGGTGATGAGTTTAAAGTTATTATGTACAGATTCTTACGCCTAACATTTGGTTTGAACTCAAGCCCATTTTTATTATCAGCCACCATCAAACAACATCTTAGTAAATTTAAGAAGGAATATCTGGTAGCAAACGAAATCCTCAACAGTTGTATTTACGTGGACGATCTGATAGCCGGTACTGACACTGTACAAGATGCACAGAACAATCACACAGAATTATGAAGGAAGCTAGTATGATGTTTCGAAAATGGATATCGAACAACGAATTAGTAATGGAATCGTGGGAGAAGAACGGGTTTAGTACTTTACATCAGACCTTTGAGGAAAATAAAACACATAAGGTATTAGGACTGTTGTGGCAACCTAAACAGAACATGTTGATGATGGAGATTGATAATTTATTAGAATTTTTGTGCAAGGCAAAAAATACGAAGAGGTTCGTTCTGCAAGTAGCAGGCAGGATTTTTGACACCTTGGGTCTCATATCGCCATTTACTATAAGAATTAAACGGTTGTTTCAAGAACTATGGAGTAGAAAATTAACATGGGATGAAGAATTGCACCCCGATATTTCAGAGCTGCGTGAACAATGGTGTTCCGAGTTACCCCAATTAGCACAACTAAAGATTCCTAGAAATGTGTTTCAGTTCCCTGAAGACTCTGAATATAAATTAATACTGCACACCTTTGCCGATGCCAGTCCCAGGGCATACGGTGCTGTCATATATTTACAAACATATTCCAAGACCCTGTCTTCCATTAATTTGCTTACATCAAAAAGTGGCACCCTTGAAAAAGGTGTCATTACCCCGGTTATAACTCTTAGGTGCGTTACTAGCAGCGCGTTTAACTTGTGAGGTAAAGAAGGTGCTAGATCACAAGGGACCATCTTCTATGTTTCTATGGACAGACTAGCAGATTGCTTTTTATTGTATCAAGGGGTCTGCAAATAGGTGGAAATCATTCGTGTCCAATCGTGTAAAAGAGATTCAATCGCTGACAGACCCATCTAGGTGGTTTCACTGTGCAGGGTCCGAGAATCTTGTAGACCTGCTAACAAGAAGTGAAAAATCTGAAAGTCTTATTCAGAATCACAAATGGTGGACTGAACCAGAGTTTCTGAAGGACTCATTAGACATGTTCAACAACGAACAATCACTAGTAGTTCCATATCAAGAGATCTATTTAAATGAACTAAAAAGAGACTCCAAGAACATTATTCATGACTTTACCACTTTATCTATTACCAATGAAAATTCTACAATTGAACACATTTTTTCATTAACTAATAATTTTATGAAATTAATACGCATAATTAGTTTTATTTTTAGATTTTTTAATAATTGTCGCAATCCCCAGAAAAGAAGAAGTGGATCGTTAAGCCTTGACGAGGTGAGGCAAGCCGAATTATTTTTAATTTGGTCAGCACAAAAAGATGAATTTCGGGACGAAATAAAATGTCTTGAAAAAGGTAAGCCTGTTCAACACAAAAGTAGATTATCTTCTTTAAATGTATTCCTAGGAAATGAAGGGTTAATTAGAGTTAGCGGCCGTTTATCGCATGCCGATTTGCCGCTTAACTCTAAATTTCCAATTGTGTTGCCTGCCAATCATAAGTTAACGGATATTATCTTAAATTATTTCCATTTGAAATATTTTCATTTAGGCCCACAAGCCTTGCTTTTCCATGTTAGACAGAAGTTTTGGTCACTTAATGGTAGGAATAATTGCGGGAAAATTGTCGACAAATGTGTAACATGTTTCAAAAATAAGCCTGTCGTCAGCTCCCAGTTGATGGCCAATCTGCCAAGGGAACGTGTGACACCAAATTTTGTATTTTCGGTGAAATGCCTGGATTACTGTGGGCCATTTTCTATTAAATTTAAAAGTCAAAGGAAGGGCGTATTGAATAAGGTTAATGTAGTAGTGTATATATGTTTATGCACCAAAACAATACACCTGGAATTTGTTTTAGATCTCACAACTCAGGCTTTTATAGCTAGTCTAAAACGTTTCTTTGGCAGAAGAGGGAAATGTGCAAAAATCCTATCGGATAATGCAAAAACGTTCATCGGAGCTGACATCGAGTTGAAAAAATTGCATAAACTGGTTAGTTTCCCAGATGAGGAATTGTGTAACTTTTTAACCCAAGAAGGTATCAAATGGGAATTTATTCTCCCCAAATCTCCGAATTTTGGTGGCATCTGAGAGGCAGCAGTAAAATCATTCAAGTTTCATTTGAAAAGGGTAATAGGTGATCAAAAATTAACTCTAGAAGAATTTCTAACCATACTAGCGGAAATTGAGGGAATTTTGAACTCTTGTCCCCTTACCCCACTATCCGCAGATTTTGAAAATTTTGAAACTTTGACACCATCACATTTTCTTATCGGTAGGCCAATCACTTCGATCCCCGAAACTCACTAGACGAGATTAATGAAAATCGGTTAGCAAAATGGCAGAGAATCACCAACTTTAGCAAACAAATTTCGAAACTGTGGAAGCGCGACTATTTGAATAATCCCCAACAGAGGGGGAAATGGAGTTTAAAAAGGATGATGTACAGAAAGGAACTTTGGTACTAATAACGCAGGAAAATTTACCTTCCACCAAATAGTTGGTTGGTAGAATAGTTGATGTTTTTAAAGGAAGGGAAAATATAATTCGAACGGTGAATTTACGCTTGCCAGATGGGTGAATTTTTAAAAGAAACGTCAGCGATGTTTGTATATTACCAGTTGAGTAACAAATTTCCTTTCTTTCTTAAGCAAATTCTAAAATATACATTATTTCTGTATTTAATCTAGTATTATAGTGAATTTTCTTGCATGATAATTTTTGTAAATTTATATGTTTATGTATATTGAAAATTGCATTTCAATCCCCGGGGGAGTGTTTCCTCCGTGTATCGTAATTGATAGTGAGAATGCGCTGCAAGCGCTCTGGACGGAAAGGGGCGCGTGCGAGAATTCCCCGCCATATGAGGATGATGTGGTCTTAGACGTAAGCGCAGTGCATCAACCGCTGCCAGTCCCTTTTGAATATTTATGTAAATAATAAATGTTTTTGTTAAGTTTTGGAAATCTGGACAATCCATCGAGTACGAAATACACTTCATGTAGTATTTTTAAGTATTTTATACTGTCCAAATTGAAGCTATCGTGGACACGTACTTATTTTTATTTATCGAAATAAAATTTGTAAATAAAACTACTTATAAACAATAAATAAATAAAGATTAATCATTTACATTGTATTTTTTTAATCTACGAAAATATAATATATTTATAACTACTTAAAAGGAGACAAAAACATATTAAAACATATAAAAATATCCTTCACGACACTAGTGTTTAAAACAGTGTTTTGACTCTACGAAAATATGCAATACGTACAAAAATATACCCACTGCCAAATTATCCACTATTCCGAACAACGTTTCTTATCCCTAGAAACCTCAGTAACTAATGTTTTTTCGAGATTTAAAGAAGCAATTATAAAAATAAGGTTTCTTTTGCTGCCACTGATTTCTTTTTAAAGTTTCTGCATTATAGTGAATTAACCAGTTTTCAAAAACTGAAATATGTGTATTCTAATTCTATCAATTTTCAATTTGACATTTTCTGTTGCGTAACGGAATTAATATGTGCAAGTAGTTCAGTAAAATTGGACCAAAAAAAGCGTCTTCCTGGAAAGTTTTGGACACGTTTTTTCTCCTTCTTCCTTTATGTTTTTGGGGGTTCTGAACACGATTTTCAACTTTGCCACCTCGTATCTGGACGGCTTAAAAAGTTATAAGCGAAAAAACCTGAAAAAATCGGGTTTTCCACTGTAGTCGCTAGAGGGTTAAACTTTTTCAAAAAACTGCTGCACCAAATTAAATTAGAGAAAATGTTCTATGTTTTTCATACACAATGTTTTTTTGTAAGATGAATACTTTTGGCAATACGAGCAAAAATAATTTTAGCAATATATTCAAATTCCATCATCGGAGGACGAAAACGCAATACAATCACAATGCATCCATTTCAATCACCAATTTGAAGCTTCTTATTTAATTGCAGTTGCATTTCGAATATGTTATCATTTGCTTACCAAGTTTTAAGCTTTTAATGTATTTCTTGACAAAATAAATTGAAATCGGGTAATTAAAAAAAATATAAAACACAAACACTCCGAACAGATGAGAGCACCAATTTTTATTTTCCTACCAATCTGTTTATGACTTTTGAATGATTATAATTGTATAATTATAACTATTATAAGTTTAATATAACATAAGTGGAAGATTGTAAACAGGGAAAAAAGAGAAATGTAGAGTTGTTTTCCTATTAATGTCGTTTTTGTAGCTTTGAAAGGCCTGGTTGATTTTCTTCGAAAGGAGGCTGATCGTTATCTTGATTGCTCAGGTTGAGTCTTCAGTTGGCTTAAAATATCCTACATAACTGACTTTTCAACCTCTATTTCCAAGTCATTTTCGGCGATGAAGGAGTTGAGATTGTCACAATGGCCATCGCATTTCAGACGAAGGAGCGGAGAAAAGAAACCTGCATTCCTATAGCTACTTTCCACTGCAGTTTGTTTTGCATTTACAAGATTTTTTTGGTGCTTATGGTGCATGAATTTGACAGTTGTTATTGGTGTGGGGCTTCTCTTGGTTTTATTACAGTCCAATTCGTTAGCTTTTTTACAGTTACCTAGACATAGCTGTACTGGTGGTAAACTCTTAGACATGTGTATCGAGTATGTTGTTTGTTTGTTGCACAATATTTATTTCTAAGATGAATAGTTTTGGCAATACGAGTAAAAAGGATGTTATCGATATATTCAAATTTCATAATCGGATATCGAAAACGCTTAATGTAATATTTTTGTGAATGCAAAACGAGTGGGTGGGTGTCCTTGAAACAGTTCTATGGCGCCACACACATGATATTACAAGAAACCCCTCACCTTTCTCTTCCTTTCCCTCTCCATCAGGTCTGCTTTGGCTAGTGTTGAAATTGAAAGCACATCTCTCAGTTTGTTTTTAGACATCTAGACTATCGGTTATGCATTTGCTTTAATGTATGTGCAGTGTGCATTTAATTAAAAATAATGTGTTTTGAAACGATTTTGTGAGACGTGAAGTGATATTCATAATGGCAGAGAAGCGTTTTATCTGTGACGCGGAGTTATTGGGCTGAACTAAAGTAACAGAAGTGAAATCAAAAGGTGTGGAATCCTTCCGATTAGCAAGTAAAAAGTGGAAAGATGGAAAAGGAATTATTTATTGATCAAGAAGTCTCTAACGTTACATAAAAAGGCCGTAAACAGTACACAAACGTAAAACACATTGGGTTACACAAAACACACAAACAGCTATGGCTAGGTAACTGTAAAAAACTGAGGGGCTGGTTGTATGGGGCTGGAATAAAACCTGAATAAAAGAGAAGCACCACACTAATAACAGCTGTGAAAATTACGCATCAGAAGTTGTTCTGCGAAGAAAATCCTGCAAATTCAAGGCAAACTGCAGTGGAAAGTGTGGCTATAGGAATGCAGGTTTGTTTTGTTTGCTTCTTCATTTGAACTGAGATGGCCATTGTGACAATATCAGTTACTTCATCGCCGAAAATGACTTGGAAATAGAGACTGATAAACCAAATCTCTTGGATATTTTAAGCCAAGTGAAGACCCCATCTGAGCAATCAAGATAATGATGAGACTCCTTTCGAAGAACATCAACTAGGCCTTTCAAAGCTACCAAAACGACATTAATGAGAGAACAACTCCGCATTTCCCTTTTTTCTTGTTTACAATCTTCCATTTATGTTATTATATTAAACTTATAATAGTTATAATCGTACAATTATAATCATGTAATAGTCATAATCAGATTGGTAGGAAAATTAAAATTGGTGCCCTCATCTGTTTGGAGTGTTTGTGTTTTATATTTTTCTTAATTACCCGATTTCAATTTATTTTGTTAATAAATAATAAAAAGCTTAAAACTTGGTAAGCAAATGATAACATACTCGATATGCAACTGCAATAACTAAAAAGCTTCAAATTGGTGATTGAAATGGATGCATTGTGATTGTATTGCGTTTTTGTCCTCCGATGATGGAATTTTAATATATTTCTAAATATATTTTCTCGTATTGCCAAAAGCATTCATCTTAGAAAAAAACCATTGTATATGAAAAATGTAGGATCTTTTCTCTAGTTTAATTTGGTGAGGCAGTTTTTTCTAAAAAGTTTAACCCTCTAGCATATAACTTTTTAAGCCAAGGTGGCAAAGTTGAAATCGTATTCAGCACCCACAATAACATAAAGGAATAAAGAGAAGAAAACTTCTCCAAAACTTGCCAGGCAGAATGCTAGATTGGCTGGACTACAAGTGTAACAAAATAATATTAATTTTAATATAAATGATAGTTCTGTTTATTTAGTGTATTAAGAATTGATAGTATCTGAAAAATTTATATTCCGGTTTCAGAAAACAGACTAATACACTAACAAAATACCCAGAAACGGTTCCGAAATTCAGTGGAAGTAAAATAAACTTTTTTTTATAAATAATTCTTAAAATCTCGAAAAAACATTACTTTATGAGGATATGAAAGATAAAGAACTGTTTTTGAAATGGTGAGTAACTCGAAAGAGATTATTGCATATTTCTGTTTGTGGTTATAATGTGGGTTTTAGATTAACAAACATTTATTTGGTTTACTGAGTACATTTATAATCCAATATATTATATATTAAGGCTCCTAAGTGAGTTTTAAAATGTCTATTCAGACATTTTAGAATAAATGAAGCCTTTAATTTAATCTTTCAATTAAATTTCTGAACTGTCGCACGTCCTGCATTTTAGTCTGCATGATGAAATAACTCATTATGAAATGCAGGCATGAATATTAATGAATGGAAAAGCTTCCTGCAAATCAATATTAAACTGCAAAAGATCGCAATTTAGTTATCACAACTATAAAATTTATTTAATTACAGTTTGATTACTGTATAATAATTAATGTACACGCTCACACAAATTTCTGCGTTTGTTTTAAATAAAGACGTTGTATTCCGTATATTTTGGGCTGTAATGCATTTTTATTTTTCTTAGTAAATTAAAATTTCCATCCATAAATTTGTGATGCAATATTTCATTTACCACCTTCACACTCTTCACCACAACCACAATAACCTCCACCACCACCGTCACCGACAACAGGAGCAATAAAATGTTATCGTATCAAACTTTATGTTGTCAACAAAATACATAACTTCATTTAATTTTCCACCAATTCAAACTGTTAGTTCGGAGATCTAGAAAATATTTACATATTTTTTAAAAAGTAAAAATACTTAAACAACAAATTCAAGAAAATTATTTTTTTAATAATGAAAATGCGTTACACTGCATATGCTGTATATTCAATTTGCAAATTAACAATATCCTTAAATCAATAAGCTAGAAGTTTACAACGTTAAAATGTACAAATTTCTGCACCATGACATTAAACCCTATACTGCCGTTTCAACTACACTCAGATCCCATTCATCAGTGTAAGAACAAGCATATAAAAAATAAATTAAAAAATTTGTATTATTATTATCCTGCGTAATGATACCTGATTTTCGGTATTTTCTTGTCAGGTTCGCCACTTCATCTGGATGTATAAACACTTGTCTTTACCGCTTTTGTCAGTCCACTGCTAATACTCAGGGTTATAGCCGAGGGTGTTCTTTGAACCCGTTTTAATTTTTAATACTTTTAGTTTTAGTTTTTGGTGTAGGTTTTATATATATATATATTATATAAGGCTATATGTAAAAAACCATTACTGTTGCATTGTGCCGGTTTTATTGTAGGATCCTGCCGGGCTTTTATTATATAAAGAGGGTAAGTAGAGTAAAGTGGATTTTATTATTTAAAAGCGAAAGGCATTAAATCGTTTGTCCTGCCACAGAATTAATGTAGCAATACCATTAGCCTGGTGGCTTTCATTGTAGCATGTTAGATATTGGTGCAAGTCGTGCAGTGGCTTGAAGAAAGACAAGAAATGGAATCGTTGAGCGTTCCTCCATGATGAAAGAACGAGGGGCATTAAATATCTATGTTTTTATTAGTAAACATCATCAAAACAGTTCACTGCATTCGGAAAGAACTAGGAAATAAATTACTTCACTGCATGATCTTACTATAAAATTAGAAGAAAAACTATTAGAATGAATTATGTATTAGAACGACCAGCCAGGAAGCTGTTGACAATTAAAAGCTCGAACAAATGTCTCGAAAACTCTGAGGAAAGTCCCGTGCATCTGTTTTTTGTTACAACTCGTAGAAACACAAAATCATGACGCCGCGTGCGAGAATAAAGGATACGAGTAAAGCCTACGTCATGTCCAATTGCAGTGATATAGTAAAGAGTCGTGACAATTTGGAACGGATGTATTTAGAATTAAAAATACCCGAGCGCGAGAAAATAATCTCGGGACAAAGAAAAAAGGAAATGGCTTTTTTAAAAACATTCGAATTCACATTAAATAATAGAAAGGATCAGGAATCATTATACAAGTTAGGAATAAACTAAAGTTTTAGATTTAAGTAAATTGAGCGAGATAATAATTAATTTAAGAAGAATTTAATAGGATTAATGATAGATATTATTAAAGAATAAGAAATTAGTGAATATGCCGGTAATTTAGCATGTTAAAAGGAAATATCGCGAAGGAAGATTTAATAATATAACACACATATATATATTTATATGTTTGTGAAGGGGATCTGGGTATCTTTGAAACTACCGTATTCAGTTTAATGTCGCGGTAGTGTAATGTTTGAATTTTAACTTTGTAAATTTGTAGTTTACGTCTTTAAAACGCCAACAGAGTGATTATTTTCTGGTTATAATATCGTTAAATATTCTTATAATCTGTTATATGCTATAAAGAATTACTTTAGAATATATAAAAAAAAATCAAAAGTTTTATTTACATTTTTAATTAATCTTTTCGAAAAACATATATATTTTTAAATTTTCGCTGAAGATGTTATTCTTTAGCAGTATTTATTCCTTAGAATTTATTTATTTGTGTAACTAGAATATTAAGTTTTACATGTTTTTAATGCTGATACAATCAATTGATTTCAATACCCAGTTTTGTGCCCAAAAACATGATATTCATTAGAACATTAACATTTTCAATATATATGATTACTGAAACGAAAGTACTAATTGGTTTGACTGCCTTTTTTTAACAGTATAGCTTTGTTCACAGAAAGATTTTAGCTTAACCTCTTGCGCTCAATGACTTATGCAGCGATGACAGCGATGACCACCTCGGGAACTCAGCTTTCGCTTAGTCAGCGTACGTCATGCTATTTTGGTCATTTCCGACAATGACGTGCGCAGCGTAGGTCATGATATCTGGCTGATTGTTAAATTATACATCCCAAATTCTCACCAGAAAGTTTTAACTCTTATTTTTGATTTACAAGATGATTGGACAATAGAACAATGTGATCTGGTTGATGGAGTGCCTAGTTGCGTGGCAACTTTACATCCAGTTGAGAGGTGATCGTGTTGCAAGGGCATTAGGGAGCCTTAAAAAGATTTATGTTTAGACGTGACTGGTAGCCACAATAAGAAAATAACTATAAAAAGTTAAGAAAAGAATAACTTTAGAATAAGCACATAAAGTACTCAAAGTTTAACAATGTAAGAGAAAAAAGAGAAAAAAAAATAGAAAATTTAGAAAAATTTAGAAAAAAAGAAATTCCATTAGTTCCAAAAAGGACAGGCGAAAAAGCTACCCGGGGATATCCCATCATAAAAAAGACTCTTTTCAGAGACCATACATTAAGTTAAGATAGTAAAAATGACATCTATATAGCAGAAAAGCCATTTTTTATTATTGTTTTTAAACAAAACAGGACAGAACAAACAAGTATATTAGAAGGGAGAGGAAACCTCAGTCGTCATCATTAAGCAAAAACGAGTATTTAGGGTGTTTTCTGTTAGTGGGATCGGATACCTCGTAGTCGTGTAGTTCCGTAATCATTTGGTTAGACAGATTGTATACAATTTTATAAAACTTTTTTGATAGTTGATTAATGCGTTTTTTTTTTAAAGAAGTAGTTTTAAGATCCCCGCGGATAGTTCTATTGCGTAGGTACCTGTCACCATTACGGATATAAAATAGATTTTTATTGTGAGCACGGTAAAGATAGTCCATACTATTATTGCATGCGAATCCCCTGATCGGTCAGGCATAGGTTAAAATAGATCTAATACAATCATTATTATAAAATAAGTTTATTATGAATAGAACGTGTGTTACGTTTTAGAAGTGGAGAGAGAGATTTGGAGATACTAGCGACTCTGCCTAAAACGTTAATGAAGTGTTTTTTACAAGTTAATCTTCTATCAAGGGTAATCTCCAGATACTTAATGGGGTTAGTCCACGGAATAGTAGTATTGTTAATAGTTATACGATTAGCAAAAGTTAATTTCCTGGAAAAAATAAACAGCTGCTGTTCTTTGTTCGTTGAGTTTAACACGCCATTGAGTACACCAGCTAAGGAATTCATCAATGTGATTTTGTAGAATTTTGTATAAAGTGGTGTGAAGAGGCGTACATTACCGTGTCGTCTGCGTACAGGGCAAGATAAGTCTTCAGTGTTCTAAGATGATTGAATTATCTTAAATAAAGTAAAAAAAATTACCAATTAAAATTTTGTGGTGTGAATTCAAAATTTCTAAAAAAATAAATCTGCTAGATGCATCAACACTGGTAGCTAATGACATACATCCGCTAACAGTGCCAGTGCGCAAGGGGTTAAGTATGCAGGCTAATGAATGTTAAGGATTGTTATTACAGATTAATTTTATAAAAGTGCGACAATTTCCTGATTAAAATGAGTTTTCCTTGAATGGAACATTATAACAGACTTCTGATACAAAAGAATGAATGTGCTACAAATAGTATACAAATAGTAATTACTGAAAAGGTGAATGAAGTACACTAAAGAAAGTGTACACATAGTGGCAGCTACAAAGGTTTTAAGCACAGCAGAGACGATCTAACTGGAAAATGGTTTCGTTAACAATTCTTTACAACTGCCAATATCAGTTTATCATTCGGACGTGCTGATATGCAACTTTGTGTTAAGGGTAAGTATTTAATCGATAGGAGAGGCAGTTACGTCATTTATTAACGAGTTGTGCCAAAGAGAGGTTTCTTGACGAAGTGTTTTCAATGTAGTAAGTAAGCCTAAAAGCTTAAATGATTTCATCTGCATATAGACAGATATCCGGCTACGAATAGTTTAGAATAACACCGCTTGTGTACAACTGTTCAGATTTTTTTTATAAAGAAGGAAACGTCGATACAGAATAAAGGGGGAGACATAAATAAACGGGTGCATTTATGCCGAATAGCACCAATTACGTTTTCAAGCAATTCATCGCGTCGTCTGCTTTTTAATCACTATTTCATCAGAGACAATTTAATAAAGGAATGTCTAATTTGACCTCGTTTGTGTAAGTACTTGAACACGTTTTTTGTTTCCATATATATTTGCAACCTATGTTGCATAGAAACAATGTGTTTATATCAAACTAGCAAGGATCTGTTGTTATGTCAATAAAGTGTGAGAGTTATTTTTATTAAGTCGTTCAATGTTAATGTGTTGCGTGTTTCAGTTTTACATGAAAAAGATTTGCAATCTACTTATATAAAATCAAAGTGTACCAAAATATAGATAACTATTCCAGGACGAACCCATCCATCTGTATGTTTAAAATACAAGGCTGTTTTTACTTAGTCATCTGCTCTTAGCTTTTTACTGAACCGATTTTGCTAATTATTTTTTTCAATGAAAGCTTTTCATTTGTAGATGTGCCTGCAAAAATCTAAAATGATTTATCGTCGATTTTAATCGTTTTCAATCGTTGACTTCAATCGTTTCTAAAATCATTCTCATTTTTATATTTTAATTTTAATTTCAAAAGTTTTTTTGCGATTTTTTTTTTTAAATGGAAGCAATCGGATTCCATTGTTTTAGAAAAAAATATAAATATTGAAAAATATTCAGACACGAGGTTTTTGGACGTTTATATTCATTTGCAAGTTATTTTCAGTAAAAAAAATTATGCACGTGTACTTTATTTTAAAAAATGAAAAAAAAATCGTATTTTTTGCAATGTAGAAGAATATTGTCTATTGAATTTAGTTAATCTTTATGCATTATGACTTCATAAGTTTTTGTTTTCTTTACAATTAAATAGAAAACATTTTTATTTGAATACAATGGAATTAAGCATAAATATACGCACATAAAGTGTTTTTGAAAAGGTTTCTGCCGGTGATACTATGATTAGCTTGAGATGTATTTTTGCATTAATAAAATTGAGGAGAATAATTGATATGAATGTCACCATGACGTAATTTCACTGCTTTTTCACGACTTTATTCTAAAGATTAGAAGCGGAACCTGAATCATTTCAGAAAGTGAATATTCAGTAAATATATATATATATATATATGTACTCATAGTTTGTGTTTGTAAAAATCACTTTCCTTATGTACACTTCTACAATACAAACCTTTCAGTAATAAAATTTTCATGCCGATTTTTTGTACAAAGTCTTATGAAAATAAAATGCAGATCAACCTTCCGTCATTTTTGACGGGTTGTTATACTAGTTACACAATAAAACCGCAATCGGCCTACAGGTAAGAGAAACTTCAAAATGTTTGTCGGCTGTCAAAAATCTTTCATGTTACTCTTAATCCTCTACCAGATACAAACAACAAGAGCATTTGTTAGGTTCCTAAAATAGTAACGTCGTTCCATATAGCCGAAGGTTTGCTCAAAAAGCAAAATTTGGAAACGCTTAAGGACAAATCTAAACTAACAGCAAAAATTGCTGTAAAATAAAGTATAATGAATATGTTCATAATTTTATCTTGTTATTTTTTTAGTTGCAGTAAATGTTAGAGATTACAAAATGTATATAGTGCAATGTTGGGATTGGCTTAAATTATTTATTTTTCACTAAACAATGATGAAAATGTATTATACTATTTTAACGAAAATTACATAATTTGGCATATTATTAGAAATAAATGGACCAAAATCATTTCGATAATATTTTTAATTTTCTTTTGCATTTAAAGACATTATAAAAACATTATTTGCCACTGTAATAAAAAAGAAAATATGTATATTACACTATGAATCATTTAAAAATCAAAATTTAAAACTTTAGCTTTCGACAAAAAATATTTAAGGAAACATTTTTTTGTAAACTTTTCTCATGGTAATTTAAATGTAATTAAGGAAAAACATAATTTCCAACAGCTGGTAACTTTAAGATTCTTTAACTAAATTTACGTTTAGAGAAAACTATGACAATATTATTAGTTCTTTGAGTTTGAATAATCAAATTATCCAGAAGATTATATTTTTTAGCTGTAAATCTCATTATTGATTGTGAATATGAATAAAAAAATAATATGTTTATTGTAAATATCTTTATGATAAATAAACAAATTTTTTTATTACTCGAAAATTTTAATTGTTCATATTTTTAAAAATCATGTTTTAAAAATGTTATACAGTTTCAAATAACCCAAATATCATTAAGATTATATATTTGGTCGGTGGGATTATTGCTTAATGTGAAGTTTAAATGGAAGAAAATAAATTTATCATATGGCTTTAGTAAAAATCATAGTGGTTGAATTTTTCACAATCATAAGTTTTTTTTTTTTTAAGTTTGTGTTTTGTGCGAGATTTTTTAAAAGTTTAAATAATCCGATTAGCCATAAAAATAAATTTCAAGGTATATATATATATACCTTAATATATATATATATATATATATTTACACAAAACATGAATTTACCAATTTTTTTCATTTATACTCTTTATTTTTAATAAAGTAACAAAATACGTCGATTTTTTTCCTTAATCAAAGACTAAGCTGAAAAGGTTTAAGCGAAAGGAAGTAAATTTACCGTATGTGTCTTTAGTAAAAATCAAACTGCTTGAATTTTCAATAATCATGAGTTTTTTTTTTTTTTTTTTTTTTTTTTTTTTTTTTTTTAATTAAGTTTTGTGTTTTAGTGAAATAGGTTTTGTGTGCGTCGACAATAGGAACCAATCGGGTAATGCGAAATAGGGATATAAGGGATATTGAAATTGCAAGAAAAACCAAGATTTACAAGAATAAACAAGATTATTTGATGAGTAAACATCATCTGCAGCAGGGCTGTCCAACGCGGTGCCTGCGCCCTTTTGAAGTTTCCTGTTATTAGACTTTTTGGAAGTAAAATTACATTATAAAGATTTGAAGACGCATGTGCATGAAAGTTAAACTTTTTTTCTTTTTGCTGTTGTCACACTGATCCCATCTATACGAGGGATAAAGGGCTTAATTTTCCTTTTGACTTTTGAAATTTTAGTGGCTTTTTTTTTCAATTTGCTTAGAAAAACAGCGCACAATGATTTACATCTATGGAAGCACTTCCAGACTATCGCTCTTGAAACACCCATGTGAATTGGTCACTATTATGCCTGTATTTGTTTTTTATAAAACTAAATTCACCCCTTCAAAATAAATCAAAGTGAATTTTCACATCTTAAAAGAAATGTAAAGCAATATCTATGTTTCTTTTCTTTTTTTTGGTCATTGTTATATTTTCGGTCATTGTTTATTATAGACCAATTAATGTTTCTGGTACTTTATCTTACAAATGTTTTTGAGATAGACCTCTCATAGAAAAATGTATAACATACAGGTAGCTCCAGAATCGTAAGGGCGTTTTGTCTATCGCTATAAGATTCAATTTCATTATGTTAAGACGTGCGTGTTTATTAGTACCGTGCGATAATATTACCGCATGTTTTAAGGTGAAAAATGGCGTCCTTCATTGAGTGCCAAGAGCTGAGGTGCGCCCCTGATTACTCAAAAGTTGGAAAGGCCTGATCTACAGTACATCATCTACAAATAATCAGATTCTTTGAAAAATCGCTTAGGCATTTTATCCAATCCTCCTCTCTTCCATCCTTCGAATTTTTTCCACTGCAAAACAGGCACACTGCATCTTTCTCATCTCGTGTACAGCCTAGTAAAAAGCCAATCACGGATGATACGTCGGTGTGAAATGATTATTCATCTTCACTAGACTCGTTTTCACACGATTGTCTAGCTGATATTCCAACACGCCATCTTGAAAAAAAAATTCTTCTCTCAACAGAAAGTTAGCATAGTAGTCAATTGACTAACACAGCAATAAATATAACAGTTCAACTTAATACTGAGCTTTGTTAACATTACTGCCGAAAAGTTGTTATAATTAATACGAATCTTACGAAACTTAATTGCAAAAAACTGCAAAAATTGAGAATAAGATTTGATTTTACTCTGTCACTCCAACAACAGATATCCAAACAGAACCCATTGCAGTGCATCATAGGAGTACCAGGAAGTCGTTTAGTAGTTTTACACTTGGCTGCAGAACTGTACCGGAAAATATTGACGCATTCCATATTGATCGATTAAAACAATAGCTGTTAACGTAGGAAAATATAGTTATTAAATGCACAATATAAAAATTCTGACATTTTTCCTTTGTTCGAAATTCAATTTTTTTCGGTTTACATATTATCCATGCACATTGGTTACACCGACATCTTTCTATTTTCAAAATTACACTGTACATGGTATGTCTACACAAGGGGATCTATCTGTAAATACTAATAATAGCAGGGAGTGTCATTTTTTCGAATGTCTCAGTTAAACGAATAACGGATAGTCAAAGTACACTTTCTTTTTTAACAACATAAAGTTTTTCTTTATATATACAGTAGAGTGTCAATTATCCGAACAAGTCGGGACCGACCTTAGTTCGGATAAGCAAAAGTTCGGATAAATGGACAGACAACTAGGAATGGCGGCATCAGTTAGTGCTGGTATGTTTAAAAACTGTTTTATTTTAATCATTAAATATATTTTTTTCTCTTTTTATCATTTTCTGAACTCCAGAGATTATAATTTAAACAAAAAACGCTTTTGATTGTTGCTTGCTTCAACGAAGACATTCTTTTCAATGCTTCCATATCTCCAATTATTTTTAAATACGTCAGTTCAATAGGATCAACGTCATTCTACCGTTCGAGTTATTTCATAGCTGTTTCCAAACATTCAAAGGCTTCGTTATGTGATGGATCTGGGTTATTTTCAGAGCATTCGGTTTAATTTTCTACAATTTCTCTTTCATCATGAATCTCATCCACAATCTCATCATCATTTAAAATCTGATATCCAGGGTCATGTACGTGACCATTTAACCACTCGTTAATTTCATTTTCTTCATAGCTTAGGATTCTTCCCATCTCCATTATTGTTTTATAATACTTATTTTCTGATCCCCTATCAATTTTTCTTTATTTAAAATTTTACTCGAAGCCAATGGATAATTGGGAGTTCGGTTAACATTTATTTTGGGAGAAATCGGCTGTTCGAATAACTGGAAGGTCGGCTAAAAGTTTTTTTTGAGAGAAATTGGTTGTTCGGATAATTGGTAGTTCGGCTAATTGGAGTTTCGCTAATTGGCGCTATACTGCACCATTACAAATAGATATTTAAATCATCACTACTAATAATATCCGATGAACTTAAGCAGCTTTTAATTTATACTCTGAATAAAACATTATTAATTAAAACCCCTTTCGAAATTGCAAATAATTGTTAGCTCTCAATAATTATTATTATTACAAAATATTCAGTTGTCGTACTTGCACATACATTACATGCTCATTCATATTCAATAGATTTACAATAGATTTAATAATTTTATGCACTAATGTGCAAATTATAAATTTTCGAGAGAATTCTGGTACTAAGCAGGTGAGTATAATCTTAGTTCATGCTTCATCAATCCCAAGTATTTCGAAATGCGTCGAGTAATATAATCAAACACCACTCAAATACAACAAACACTTCATATTGCATCACATTTGACTGAATTCACTATATGACATCATAAATAAGGCAATTACTCAAGTTAAAATAGATTATTATGTTGTTTTTTAGAAATGTGTATTATAATTGCCACTAAATATGATTATATTATTTACTTATTGTAATTCATAGGACTAAAATATTTTTTCGTTACATTATTCTATTATATTATTTATTCACCAAAAATTAAATTAGTAATTATAATTGAATTTTGGATTTTTCATTTAATTAAAAAAAGTGTGAGGGGGTCGTAGATTTCTATTCATATTTTGATGATATAGACAGTATATATTTTTCAAAATATATTTAATGTAGGGATCTATTGGAAAATACGTTTAATTAATTTGATCTAAATTTGCTCTGGAGAAAAAGTATACAAACAAATTATCTTTTTAATAAGGCAAGAGAAAACGGCCTTTTATTATTTATTCTTTATCATATCCCCATTTATTAAATTTTAAAGTTTCATATTTTCCTTTATTTATGATGAAGGAAGTCTACCTAAATATATCTTGAAGATTTTACCATTATTATAATTTTGACTTAAACTTATAACAAGTAACGAGCATTTATATTTATCACTTTATAGAGACAGACAGAAAATCCCTTTTAAAAATTAATTCTATGAGAAATTAATCGTTTCATTTTCATATTCATTTTGCCTTATAAGATAAAATTGATATTAAATATGTGTTATTACAATATATTATTTAATATCAGAACACTGAAATAAGTATACTATTTAATAAAATGTTGTGGGTCATCCTAATATCATAAAAATATTTCTCATGAATTATGTAAATACAAAATTGTGAAGAAGATATAATCTTTTTCTGTGATATTTTTAGATTTTTGCTTAAGATAATATGGTCACAGTCAAAATAGAACAGCATGAACTTTCCCTTCTGGATATATTTGTTCGGCATACAAAAATAAGTCAAGGTTAATTAAATACTGTAACTATCACATTTTAAAACTTTAAATTGTATACTGACATTTAGAATGGCTTATACGCAGTTTAAGAGGAAAAATTAAACAAATTCATAATATTTTTTTTTAGTACGGAAAAATTAAAAGAACATTATCAAATTTCCAAACTAATGTAGCCAATTGGCAAATAAAAAAATATATATACTTCTTTACTTTGCTAAATTCAAACAAAGTTTTATAATGTCTTTTGATATAATAAATTCAATTAAGTTTATTCATTAAACACATTTTATTGGTATACACAGGTTTTCGTCATGCACTTATATAAAAAAACACCCATCAAATACTCAGTGTGTTTTAAGAATAACTATGAATATATTTGATAATATAACCATGTAACATTAACCACATTCGATTTAATGAAAACGTTCTTCATTGCTACCTTAAACTGAAATATACTGTTGTAATCAAAATATCCTGATCATGTCTGCGTACCTAAATGAAAAATGCGGGAAGTTTATACATACAAAAAGGAAAGGAAAAATTATTTAAATACCGTGTTCCTTAAATGTAAGAAGGCTTAATGTTATTCATATTAAAATATTGATAACATATATGCGATATTTGTAAGTGATAATAATTCCATCTACAGTCAAGACTTTCCTTAAGTTATCATACATTACACAAATACATATAATTTTGTCAACTACTAGGCTTTGCTTGCGTAATAGTTGAAATATGCCAAGTGATATTTATATGTCTAATTTTTATTAGAAGAAATTATACTTTTAGGATTAACTCAAAAATTACTAATTAAGCCACAGTTTGACTGATCTTCATTATTGCACTGCATTAGACAGAAATCAAATTAATAAGAAGATCTAAAACTAATTCTAAATAAATTATAATTTAGAAAGTATTTTGAAGTTTTTATGCTTATTTCATATGCTCATTTTAATATTCATTTGAAGTTTTAAACTTTTTAGAAACCGTTCTTAGTACGCATCTACATCTTAACATTAACCATCATGTCCAATTCCAAGGTTCTTGTCTAACGGTCTACCATCTCTCTGTTGGTAGTGGCACTAACATGAAATGCCTATGTTGAAATAGAGACTGTTACCATTAATCTGCCAACATTAATATTGAAATCGGTTTAGTACTTCCTAATACTGCATAGAACGTAATTTAGAATGTTTTTAAAGGTTTCTTTAGAACGTTTCTTGTTACTGCCAACCCCAGGTGATAGTGGCACCGGCATAAAATATAGCAGGTGTAGGATCAGAGACTGAAACCATTGTTTCACAACCATTACTTGTGTTATCGGTTTATTATTTCCTGAGATTGTATAGAAATCGTAGTTTAGGAATTTGAACACTTTTCGCTCCTACCCTTTGCTTCACACATTTTAAATTCGAATTTATTTTCGACAGTTCTTAGAACGCATTTATATTTTATAAGAAACTACCATGTCATATTTAAAGTTTCTAGCCTCTTCAGTATCACAGGAATCGCAATTTAGAAAGTTTTCTGCTCTTGGAACCCTGTGGTGGTTGCGGCACCGATATAAATAAAGCTCATGTTTAAGCAGGTTCTATCACCATCAATTTGCAACCATTATTTTTTAAAACGGTTTGGTATTTCATAAGATTGCATAAAAATCGTAATTTAGAACGTATTTAGAACGCTTTTCGTTCACTTCATCCTTTTAAATTCGGAATTTTCTTTCGGCGGTCCTTAGAAAGCACTTGCATCTTTTAAGTAATTTCTATGCCAAATTTCAAAATGTTAGAGCCCCTCAGTATCGCAAAAAACGTAATTTAGAACATTTCCCCCCCTGCAACCCGCAGGTAATAATGACAGAGACACGAAACAGAGCCTATGTTGGAGCAAGGGCTGTCACCATCAATTTTCAACCAGTACATTTGAAATTCGTTTGGTACTTCCTAAGATTGGTCAGAAATCTCGATTTAGTACATTTTTAGAACGCTTTTCGCCCATTTTTACCCCTTTTAATTTTCGAATTTTTCAGGAAATGTTCATAGAGATCATGTATATCTTATAAGTAACTAACGTACCTTATTTCAAGTTGCTAGCATCGCAGTATAAAAAAAAATCGCATTTTTAGAACGTTTATTGCTTCTGCACCCTCATTGGGGTGGTGGCACCGTCATAAAAATAGCCTATGTTGAAGCAAAGGCTATCACTATCATTTTGACACCATTACTTTCGAAATCGGCTTGGTACTTCCTGAGATTGCGTAAAAATCGCCACTTAGAACGTTTTTTAGAACGCTTTTCGCGCATTTTCACCCCTTTTAAATTTCGATTTTTTAAGAAATGTTTTTAGAGATCATTTATAGGTAATAAGTAACTACCATGCCAAATTTTATGTTTCTAGGCCCTTCAGTAACACAAACATCGCATTTTTAGAACGTTGTTTGCTCCTTCACCCCTGTAAAATAATGGCGCCAAGATAAAATATAGCCTACACTGTTTGTCCAGTCATTCGACCGTTTTTTGAAAAAACTGTTTCATAATCGTAATTTAATTATATACTGACCATAAAATTATCAATAATATGGTCAGAATAGTGTTAAATTACGGTTCTGTAACCCTTATTGATAAAAACGGTCAAATGACTGGAAAGAATGCTGCAAATTTTTAACAGTGTATGTGAGAGTAAGGGCTGGTACCATCATTTTGACACCATTCTTTTGGTTCGGCACTTCGTGAGATTGTGAAGAAGTCGCCATTTAAAACTTTCTTTAGAACGATTTTCGCGCATTTCCACTTTTAAATTTATTTAGGAAATGTTGACATCGACATAAAATAGAGCTTATGTTAGAGCAAGGACTATCACCATCAATTTCCAACCATTACTTTTGAAATCAGTTTGATACTTCCTGAAACTGCGTAGAAATCGTCATTTAAAACGTTTTTTTAGAACACTTTTTTTTATCACCCCTTTTAAATTTCGAATTTTTTAAGAAATATTCTCAGAGATCGTTTACTATATCTAATAACTACCATGCCAAATGTCATGTTTCTAGGCCCTTCAGTAACACAAAAATCGCTTTTTTGCGCGTTTTTTGCTCCTGCACCCCCTGTGGGGTAGTGGCATCTTCATAAAATTCAGCCTATGTTGGAGCAAGGTCATCATCATTTTGACGCCATTACCTTTTAAATCGGTTTGGTACTTCCTGAGATTCTGTAGAAATCGCCATTAGAACGTTTTTTAGAACACTTTTCGTTCATTTTCACCCCTTTTAAATTTTGAATTTTTAAAGAAATGTTCTTATGTTCATTTATATCTTATAAGTAACTACCATAATAAATGTTATGTTTCTAGGCCTTTCAGTAACACAAAAATCGCATTTTTAGAACTCTTATCTCCTGCACCCCCCTTTGGGTTAGTGGAATTGACATAAGATGTAACCTATGTTGGAAAAGGTATTAACACCATCATTTTGATACCATTACTTTTGAAATCGGTTCGGTAATTCCTGAGATTACAAGCAAACAAACAAACTGTACCTCTTTATAATATTACACTAGTGGGCAAAACTTAAGCGATAGTCACAAAATGACTGTTTTTGAACACGTGAATACTCGAAAGAAAAAAATATAATTCAAATAGGAACTATCCCTACAGCAGAGCTAGCCGATGTGACATCTTCTTCGCGTCACACATGGTCACAAGTGTCACTGTCACAGTCACTACGATGAAACAAAATATGGCATCTTTTATTCGTCTCATTATTACTCTCAAGTGATCGTCGTATGGGACTCCGCTGAGAGATCGCCGTGACTATTACTTGTGCGAAGTCACCAAGTGACATTTCATTGAAGTCACCTTGTGATTCGCATGTGACTGACATATAAAGAGTAATTTTTTAAGTCATCGTGAGCATTGCATTACGATTGGTCACCAAATAGTGTCACAATAAAGTCAAGTGGTGACTTTCAGGTTACCAGACTCTACTGTGAAGTCACTATTGCATTCCTTTGAGAAAAATCGCCCGATGATTCCATTTTCTGTCACTTGGGAACTCATCACAAAGCAGCTATCATGAAGACTTTACAATGGAGTGTCCAAATTACGGTCACACGAGAGTCACAATTTAACTTCATTGTAAAATGACATGATGACTCTTCACAAATCAGCACTCATAGTAACTTCTCAATAGAGTGACCAAGTGAATATCAGAATGCGACGAATAAAAGATATCACATTTCAGTTCATTGTAGTGACTGTGATTCAAACTGGTATCAAGGAGAGTTCACATCGACTGGTTGTGCCGTTAGGGTAGTATCTATTTTCTACACTACCTGTTTATAGAATTTTCTTTTGAGTATTCATGTATCCAAAAATAAGCATTTTGTGAGTGTTGCTTAAGTTTTGCACACTAGTGTAGATTTAAGTGCATTACAAAATTCATTTTAGCTAAAGGGTTTAGAACATTTTCAAACAAATTCCAAATGAACGTACATTTTGTTCCCTATTCGAAGGTGGGAAATTTGAAACTGTGTGATGTTTATAAGTTAAAAAAAATGCAGTAAAAACGAAATTATTGGTCGGATGTTGCCACCCGTTAGTATAATATCAGCGTTACTCACGAACATGTTTTTGCGTTATAATATAGTTTATTTCATAAAGATACTTAAAAATATCAAGTAATTTTAAGAATAGAAGTACCTGAAAGAGTTACACCAATTTATATTTGAACGAAATTGCTTAATTTTGCATCCAGCTTCTATCAGAATAATTGCTTGAAAAGAAAATAATAAATTCCTTCTTTTATTTTAAATATAAAAAAAATACTTTAAAATGCATAAACATATCTTTTGAAAAACTTTACTCAATTATGTCACAGACAATGAGTTATAGTATGCTTGAAAACTTTTGCATTAACGCTTCTTTGATTATCGACTAAAACACTATCGATTTACCCCAACTGCCTTAGCGATCGATATTATTTTATTTTGATTTTGTATTGTGTAGTTTTTAAAAAATAAATTTAATTTACTTTTACTTCAGAGATTCATTTACTGAAGAATTACTTCAGTGGCGAATGCAGGCAAATAAGATATAACGTCCTTTGTGATTTGCTTTAAATAATCAAATAAGAAACCGTAGCCTTTATTTACCTGAGATAAATCCTTTACTTTCCTTAGTGGAACTGGCGATTAAATTAATCTGTTAAACTGCTTTTGTTCTTACTAAAAAAATCCAAATTTAGCCTTTTCTTTTCAGAAGTGATAAAAGGTAATTTTTGAAAAAAAAATATATTGTTGTATTTTATTATATTCTTGAGTAGTTTTCGAAAGATTATTTTTTTTAAAATTACATATAACTTATTTTAGACAAATTTGAATCCTTGAAAGAAAAACAAAATATGGAACAAATTTTTTGTAGCAGAAATCGTGGAATACATTTAGGTACTAACTTGTATTAGAATATCTTGCAGGTGTATTACATATTATAAAAAAAATGCTTATAAATTTTAAAGGCATATAAGGGATAAATACATTTTAAAATATTGAAACCCAAAGTTTTAGAATATTTTAAACTAAAGAAATATAATAATAATAAAAAGAAATAACCACTATTCTTCACACAAATACGATGGTAATAGCAACTATAAATGGTAAGTTTGTTATTATAAAGATTAGTTGGTATAGCAATCCCATGTATTGCATTTATTTTGCATGAGATCTTACGATTTTTTTTTATGTTAGAAGTGTAAATCTAGTTATATTATAGGTGTAGAGAAAACTATAATGTCAATTTGATTAAACACTGATTTCAAGTAATAAAAATATTATAATACAGGTTAAAAGTTTATTCAATAAAAATGTACATTTTTAACGCTTCATTTGTAAAACGTATTACATTCCTTTAAGAAAAGACATTATTTCGGAGCTGCTGAAATGAAAATGAAGTCATTTTGACGAAATTGTAGAAAACTGACGTCATTTGGACAAGATTATCAAGAAGTATTTCAGATTTAGGAATTAAAATATATGCGTACAAAATTGACGTTTTTTTCTCGTTTAGATTAAGCCTATTCGTGGAGATGAATGCCTCAAATTATGTTTATTCCTTAGTTTTTATTTTTTAGCGGTTCGGTATATTTTCTTGATGAGTTTATAAAAACTTAAAGGGTAAAAAAGAGCAAAACCAAGGCAGAAAATGTAAATTAGAACGAAAAATTATTTTACCACAGCACTTAATTAACATTTTTCTCATTTATTTTTTTCTGTAATCTTTATTTTTAATTATTTCTTCATTTACTTCACGAAAAGGGGTTAACTTTCTCTTTTGTTTTCACTTTTGAGTTTAGTTATAGCTTTTTTACGCTTTTATCACTCATTTAAAAAGTGTTGTAATCAGTAAAATAGGATACAGTTTTCAGACAAATTATATTTGAAAGTAAATCCCCCCCCCCTATTCGACAGATTAAATATTGAAATTATTCGATTACATAAATGTTAAATTTATGTTTTATTTTATTTCTTTATTTATTAAACGTATGCTTTAATTTCGATATGGAATATTATTCGGAGACAAATGATAAACTATTTATATTGTTTAAAGTGTGAATGGGTTGTTATTACTTTTACGTAATAAAGCCTGCATGTGATAGAGACAGATTTAATAAATTCATGTTTAAAAATTATTTTAAAAGCCAAGGAAATGAGTAAATTGCAATATAGGTTTGCAACAAACTGCATTTGAAAGTAAATCCCCCCCCCCCCCCTATACAACAGTGTAAAACTTTAAAATGTGCGATGTCTTGAAGCTTAAATAATTGCAGTAGCAAAAATTGAAAAAGCGAAATTTAATTGTCAGCCGTTTCTAAACTTTTTGTCCTTTATAATACAGATATTGCAAAATGTAATCTATCTATTTAAATACATTTAATCCCCCTGGAGTTACTAAAAGTTTACTGAAATGTCATTATGTTTTTAATGTTTTCTATGTGCAAGATGAATCTTCATATTAGTTTTACTCAAATTATTGATGAATATTGTTAGCTGGTAGGTGAACTATTTAGTAGTAGAATCATTATCTCGCGAAGGTTTCAAGATTCTTTATTTATAAATTTGCCCGTATCTGAATTCACATAATTCAAGCAAAGCTCTCCCAAAACTTTTGAAATATTTCTAGCACAGATCACAATCTAATAATTAGATATTATTTTGTGCATGTTACTTATCAAAAATGGGTAAATCAAACAGTGAGTCAGTCCAAATAACTGAGTTTAATTGTTTTTCTAACCAGTTAGTATGGGTTTTAGCCAATTTTAATCATATCAGCTTTTGTTTGAGATACAAGAGTATTATAAATCTAAATGTATTCGAACAATATACAGAATTTATAAAAAAGAAAGAATTTATGTTTTCCACTAAAACTTTCATAATGGAACCCCCCCCCCCCCCCAAATATTACATACCACCATTTAGCGAGCATCTTTCTGAGTCTTAAACACGCATCTATTTGTATATTTTTACCTCTGTAAAGCAGGAACCTCCTAATAATGGACACATTCTGCAGTCCCGAAGTGACCGCTAGTGAGAGGCTTGACTGTCTTTATATTACTTTTCAGATATTTTTTAGAATAGAAATGAGATAAGTTGTAATAATTTTTTAATATGTAGTAAAATGATATAGAGGGCGCAGTGCATCCACAACTTCTGATCACGCGCAAAGTTCTCTGACAAGTCCAGTAGGTGACTTTGCAGAAGAAAAATGGATCATTATCAGTTAAATGAATATTCAGATATGCGTCTAATTTATGGTGCAGTAGGAGAAAGCAATCGAAGAGCAGAAAAATGTATCAAAAACGCTACCCCAATTGGGATATACACATAGCTCCATCGATTGTAATTATCTGTGTCGATCGGTTTCCTCTATCATGACAGGTACTAGTAACCGATCCAGTTTCGCACAGTTGTTGATGAAAAGTGCAAACATTTGATGCTGAGGTTTGCATCTGTTTGCGTAGCTTTCTGCATACATTTACGCAGCTCTCCGATCGCTTTCACATACCGCACCTTAAGTCAGGTGCATATTTTCATATCCATTTAACGTACAGTGATTCATATAACTTATGGAAAGTCACGTTGTAGAATGACGACTGGCGTATTTTGTCAGAGAGCTATGCCGTGGATATACAGTGCCCTCTACAGTATCGTGCGTTCGTTTGCGCACATACTTTCCTATGTGAGATTGTCTTATTTTGCTGTTTTATACCGCCCCACCAAATTTGAACTATCAATGCTGACACACCCTCTATATATGTAAAATGTCTTAGTAAAAAATATTGTATTATAACTTTATCAATAAATTGTTAATACGGAAAATTAGTAATTTATTATTACTTTACGTTTCCATTTTTGAAATAATATATATTGTTTATTTAAAATAAATATTGTCATATTTATGTTTCAATCTAAAATGTACAGATGGCAGCACTAAGCAATTTCTCTCCAAAATCCATGATAAATAAGTTACCAGTGTAAATAGAATGTTCGTTCTATGATGTCTTATATACTGTAAGTGTGTTTGTGTGTTGATATATTAAGTAAATGTTAATTAAGTTTCTTATAGCCATCTCATTATTTCTTATGTGATTATTTATTAATTAATTAGTTTTACAAACGGTTTATTGGCACCGATGGCTATAAAAGAAATATTCTTACTAATAAAATTCTACGGAAACTAATTTAGCCTTTGAAAATGGCTAAGCTTCGGGTTTCAAGCTACTGCTGTTATTCCTAATCCTGCAATGATCTTATAATTATTCTTTACAGCTTTTACGGGGGTGGTAAGTGGCTTACATGCATTCAGTTTTGATGCATTTGGTAAATAAAAATGTTTACTACTTTCAAAGAATTTGGTGATAAAATTGAATCGTTCACAACCGATGTAAAGCAAATTGAACAGAATTTTATATTATGTGACATAAAAGAAGGAAAAAAAGTTCCGGCTATTATATCGTGCATGGGACCGAAATCGTATAATCTATTATGTGATTTATGCGTACTTTAAGATTGTGAATCTTTGAAATATGCTGAAATTGTTGATATTGTGCTTAAGCTCTTAAGCCCCGCCCCTATCAAATTTATTGAGCGTATTAACTTTAGAAAATGTTTCCGAAATGAAAATTAATCAATTAAAGAGTCTGGTGTTAGATAAAAAAATACGACCTTTTGTTGATATACAGGAGTTGGTTTAAATGAAAATTTAAACCAACTCAAACCAACTCCAAAATTTAAGAACGCTACGCGGTCTGAAAAATGAAAGTATTCAAAATAAATTGATAACTCAAGTTGATGACTTAACTTTTGAAAAAACTTTTGAGAGAACTTTAGCTTTACACAATGTAGATACTAAAATTTCAGAAATTAAACATAAAAATTTCAATGTAAGTAAAATTTCAAGTACTAAAAATGTACAAAAAAAGACATTACAAAATTATTTTCAAAAACAAAATATCGACAATCATGTAAATACTGCATATTCTGACGTGAATTAAGGTAAATTTAAATGTTACAGATTCGGGAATTTTTCACATTTAGCAAATGTGTGTAGATTTATAAATGCTACTTGCAACCTGTGTAAACTAGTCGTTAGGGGCCACCGTAATACTTACCCATCAGGGATATAGATAATATAAAATATGAAAATAAAACATGTGATATTTGCTAAGTATTGTACCATGTTACTTTTATTCATAATTTAATTTATTTGGACTTAAATATAATTAATATAACCTTAAATATAATTAATATAACCCCTTAAGCAAATATTACTTTTTGTTGCATTAAAATATCTCAATTTGTTGATTTTCTGTAAGCAAGTAAACGCTATTGGTTTACAATGGAAGTCTACGGGAATTTGGCGAAATATTAGAGATGCCGCCAATTTGGCGTAATTTTTAGCGACTCATTTTGGTCGCCAAATTTGGCGATATATCGCCAAGTTGGCGACAAACTTGGCGGTATTTGACGACAGAACAGGGTCCCTCCTATGGTAACACCCCTTATAGGTATGGAGATGCATTAAATGCTTAACATTTACGATAAAAACATTATTGACATTTAATCTTATAGTTTGGCGATAATTTTTTGGTCGGCGGGATAATCGAGTAGTACCGAATTGCGTAAAAGAAACATCCTTATAACTTCAAAAATTATAATCCTATTAACTAACAGTTTACTGCGTCGGATTAAGCGTCTCATTTCCAATTAAAATATATCTTTGAATTGAAATTTGAATGAAATACAGGGTCATAAAAAATCGAAGAGTGTGAAAAATAGAATTACAAATATCTCGTCAACTAATTATCCGATCGAGTTCATTCATGATGCAAAATTTATGTTTTTTTTATTGTGTTTTATATTCACTCCTTCAAATAAACAATTTCGAAAATTTTTCTATACCTTTTATCAGAACGAATATTTCAAGAGTCCGAAAAAAATAGTTCCGTTTAATCAAGGCTACTGATATTCAATAGGCTTCTTCCAATTATTACTCCCTAAGAACACACCGAATTTCAAGTATCTATCTCAATTTGTTCGGGAGATTACAGACATACAGACGGGCGGACAATTCTTTTTTCTAAAAATATGTTTTTCGGAATCTCCAGTGTCTGAAACGTGTAAATCCGTCAATTTTTTTTTTCGATTTTTAAAACGATTACAAGACTTACCCTATCCTACGTATGATGGGCAAGTGAAAAAGGCCACTTATGCAAAGTGTGTAGAAGTAAAAAATTTCAAAAAAAGGTAATACTTTAAATACAGTAAATGTTTTAATAGTAAAATATGATAAAAGATCATATCCTATTAAATTGTCTATTTTAATTGAAAACAAGGCTAGAGATGCCATGGAGCTAGAGACTGGATCTAGAATTTCTGCAGTTCCCTTGAAAAAGATTTCGCAGAATTTTTCCAGATCATAAAATTTTCCTCCAGTTGTTCAGTTAAAAACTGCAACTGGTGAAATTTTTAAACCTGTAGGTTATGTTGAAGTGAAAGTGACTTATGAAAATAAAACTAGAAAGGTAAAGTTGTATCTGATAAAAGAAGATAATTTCCCATTACTATTTGGTAGAGATTGGGTATCTGAATTCGATATTTTCCTCCATAATTTAAAATCTGTCTATGTAAATGAAATTGTAAATTAGTCTGATAAATTAAAAGCATTGTTTCATGACTTTTCTGATTTATTTACTGATATGGCTGGGGAAATAAAAGGATGGAAGGCAGAACTTTATCTTGAAATATCTTGAGAACCTACACCCATATTTTGCAAATCTAGGAATGTCACTTATGCACCAAGTGCAGCAGTTAATGAAGAATTACAAAGGTTAGCAGACGAAGGTATTAATATACCACTTTCTAATATCAATCGGGCAACTCCTATAGTTACAGAGGTTAAGTCTTAAGGGAAAATTCGTTTATGTGGTGATTTTAAAGTAACTTTAAATAAATTTCTGAAAGTTAAACAGTATCCTTTTCCTAAGGTAGAAGATGTGTTAGCTATATTAAGTGGTGGTTCACATTTTACAAAAAATGATTTAAATCAAGCATATCTTCAGTAACCTGTAGATGAAAAGTCCCAAGACATTTATTGACCGTTGCTACACCAAAACGATTATTCTAATTTTTTAAGTTACCCATGCGTCTTACTAGTTCTCCTGTTACATGGCAGAGAAAAATTGAGCATATTTTAAGTGTAATTGAGGAATTTACAATTTTTATAGTAGACATTGGAGTTACTGGTGAAACCAATGAAATTCATTTAAAACGATTAAAGCAAGTATTAGAAATTATAATAAGAATATTAGAAATAAGAATATTATAAATATTAAATGAATATAATATTAGGATAAATAAATAAAAATAATTCTTTATGGAAAATGAGATAACTTACTGTGGGTATAAATTTGATAAACATGGCGTTCATAAAAGACAAGATAAAACTGAGGCTATTTTAAATGCTCCAAGATCAGTAAATATATCTCAGGTTAAAGCTTTACTAGGTCTACTTACATATTATGCTAAGTTTGTACCAAAGTTATCTACAATTGCAGATCCTTTAAATAATTTGCTTAAGAAGAATGTGAAATTTAAATGGTCTTCTAAGTGTGAACAAGCATTAAAGGTATAAAAAAAGCAATTACTTCTGACAAGGTTCTTAATCACTTTAATCCTAATGTACAGTCGTGGAAAAAAAAGTAAACACCCCCCACTAACTCCTCAATAAATTATCGTATAAGAAAGTTACTGGTACCGAACGATTGGAAATAAAGTCTACTTTTAAATGATATAGATAAAATTTGCTTAGGGGGCCATCTACATATTAAAACGGACCATAACTTTGTTTTTTTCAATAGCAGTACATAATTCTGACATCATAAATGAACTCTACATCCTCCAATTAGCCTAAAAACAAATTTTTATGCAATTCGTACCATAAGTTTACGAGAAATTAATTATTTTAAAACGATCGTATTTTAAGGGCTGTATTCAAATTGAAGTTCGGAAATCGATTATTAACCGAGAGAGCCCCCATCTTGATCAAGGCACCTTAAGAAGTCAATGAAGTCTGCTAGATTACAATACAGCAGAGGAAATTTCAAAATATCTAGTCACTTCTATTATAGACGGCCCCTTAAACCATCATTTTGCCGTTTTTTAAGCATAATTTGAAAACTACTTGGAAGAAAAGTGTGAAATTTCGGATTTACATAAAGCAGGACATAATAAATCTAAATCCATCAAAAAAATTGTAGGTTGCAATTCATAATTTTTTCGAATATTAATTTCATAATTCATAATTCATATCATAAAGTTATAAAAATTGCAAATTCAGCGTATTTATGTTTGGGTATTATTGCTACAAAAAAAAATAGCACATTAGGAGCATAATTTCTGGAGATATTAATAAAAATATGAAAATGTAATTTAACATTAGAAGCACTAAATTTTGAATGTTTATAATTCAAAAACTTATTATTCTAATGACTTGAAATTCGGTGTCTAGGCATAATTTGAACCGAAGATTTGAAACATCTTCTTAAAATTGGGTATTGTCATTGAAAAAAATGAAGTTTGGATTCGTTTTAATATGTAGATGGCCCCCTACGCAAATTTTATATACATCATTTAAAAGTAGACTTTATTTCCAATCGTTCGGTACCAGTAACTTTCTTCTACGGTAATTTGTTGAGGAGTTAGTAGGGGGTGTTTACTTTGACTGTACCTTTAGTTTTAGCTACTGATGCTTCTCCGTATGGTATCTCTGCAGTTCGTTCGCATGTGATGCCATATAACACTGAAAAGCCTTTTGGGTTTGTGTCCAGAACTTTGACTAATGCAGAAAACAGTATAGATAAGTTGATAAAGTGGCACTAGCTATTATATTTAGTTGGAAAAATTTCTTTTTCAATATTTGTATGGTAACAGGTTTATATTATTTACTGACAGTAAACTTTTGGTTTCTATTTTTTCACCTTCTAAAAGCATTCCTATTTTATCAGTTGCTAGAATGCAACGATATATAATTTATTTATAAACGTTTCAATATGATATCCGTTATAAGAAAACTACTGAATACCGAAATGTTGATGCTCTTTCACGTCTCTCATTGCGTCGTGAAGATTTACCTCCACAATTTAATTCAAATATTGTAATTAATGACATAATTAATCAACTTTCTATATTGCTTTTAATGTCTAAATCTATTGCTTCAGCTACAAAATCTTATCCCCTTTTACGTCAAAATTTTTATCTCATTTCTGGTTCTGAAATTCCTAAAAACTTATCTTTTGGCGTTAAACAAGAAGAATTTACTCTTCAGCATAGTTGTATTTTAAAAGGATGTAGAGTAATTATCCCAAATTCAGAGAAATTGGGAAAGAATTCCCAGAAAAGAGAAAAGAAGAAATTCAAAGAAAAGAAACATTAAAAGAACCTTGGTCATTTTGGTAAAGTAAAAATTATGTCTTTAGTCCGTAGTTTTGTATGGTAGCCAGGAATAGACCAAGATATTGAAGATATTGTACGAAATTGCACTATTTGTGTAAACTTGAAAAATAATTTTCCTTTAGAAGGTACACATAATTGGGAATGACCTATAGTTCCATGGCAAAGAATTCATATTGATTATTTTGATTCTGTTATGGGTAAAATGCTTCTCGATTTCATCTCCTGAAAAAATGAATTTGTTTTCTCAATTATTTTAAAGTAACTGTACTTTTTTATTTATCTCGAAAATTATTAAGTTCAATTCCTGCGAATTAGTCATTATTTACTTTGTTACGAGATTATAATATACGAGAAGGTTCATTTTAACGAAATATGCACGTATAAGTAATAATATAAATAAAAATTATGTTTAGGACAAATTGTTCTATCTGATATAAGGACATTAATACTTTTCAAAAATTAAATCATAAGAAAATGCATGGCATTAACTTACACATTACATTTTGTTAATAGTATTTATACCCAACCATGAAAAAAAGGTAACATTGTTTTTAAAACTGATAACAATTAAACTGGTGGTTTTATTATTATATTTTAAATTGACGCACCATTAAAAAAAGGTAATTTTGTTATTAAATACAATATTTAAATTTTTTCAAAGAATCTATTTTTTTACACAGTTGCCAAATTATTACTTTTACACTGACTTGACATGTTCAAATTATCTTACGCACACAGAAAAAAAATCATAATTTGCTGGTATAAAAATTAATTATTCTAAATTTACATGTTTATTTTCAGAAAGCGATTCAGAAATAATGCACATTGCTAAATTCTGTTGCTAGAATAACAGTTTAAAATGTACGTTTTTCTGCTAGTTTCTTGTACATCGAATATAATTAAGTAGAACGCATTCGTGGTTAGTTACAATGAATATTAAAGTTTCCCATCATTAGGAAAATATTTTTAGTGTAAAAAATTCATCTACTTAAAGAACTTCATAGAAAGAGTTTCCAAATTAAATTAATTTTAGTCTAATGCTTCTTTTCAAAAACCACAAAAGAAGAAATTTCAAAGGATGGTATGTTCTATTGTTTAGTGGACATGATTTATTAAATCTTATTATACTGCTTGACAGAAGCAGTAGCATCACCAAGTGAAAAATATACTACATGACTTTGCTTTCTTCTTTTCAGTATTGAAGCGAAAATACGTCTTATGATTTCGAAGAATTTTTAGTGGGTAATTAGTCACTCTTTTTATTTACACTTTAGAATTGTGTGGATCACTTTAAAGAAATTAGATGAAATGCCATAATTTATACATTATATAATTTATTTTTTCTTATAAAACGTATGAAAAAGAACAAATACATTTAAAATCCTTGAAAATAAAGAAGCTAGTTTTATACATGGCTTTTTAATTTTTATATTCATTAATAAATTAGATAATTTAATATATTTCTTTAACAATTAGCACTCAATTTCCTTTCAATAGACTATCATATTTCTCAATACATGATACATTTAAAAAATAATTAAACGTATTTTTACAGACATCGTGCAAAATCATATTATAATGATGGTAACTTGTGATTTCTTTTATTTGGAGTCTATTTGTTTTAAAAAACTACATGAGATGTAAAAAAAAAAATATAGATTATTAGATACATAGTTAATATTTTTAACCACATAATTGTATTACAATGGATGTCAAATTAACCCATTGTATTTATTGCTTACACATGTGCAGGATTACGGAGTCTTCATAAAACGTCAAAAAATGCACAGTTTAATCCGATCAATAACATTTATTCGCATGTCATATGCTTTTATTTACAACACATTTTTTAAACCCTAGTTTGTCGTTAGATTTTTATTCATTGAATATAATTAATTTATAGTACACATTTGCTGTTAATATAAATTTCTTTCTCAGAAAAAAGAAAATTTTATGTACTTGACAAAAAAAAAAAAAAAAAAAAAAAAAAAAAAAAGAAAAAAAAAAAAAGTAAGAATGAGTTTAACATGAATGTTTTAATTTGATTTTAAGAAATACCGTAGTAAACTGCATTGCGCAATTACGAGCATTGGAAAAATGATAATTTGAATATTTAAAAAAAAATAATAAGTTGCAAATATCATTAGAGTTGCATGTCTTTAATTTTATATTTAATAAATCAAAATGATAGTTTGGAGTATGGAAAGTCTTAGAGAAAAAACAAAACCAGTATAATGAAGTTTCATATCTCAGCTAATAATATAATTAGTATTGTCACTTCAATGAAAAAAAATATTTGAATTATCTTTAATTATTAAAAGTTTGTCTCTGGAGTTAATCGTCGGTACTATGGTGCGAAGTGTTTGCTTTCTTAGTGCATTACTAGAACGCTCCAAAATACCCTTTAAGAGAACACACGGTAGACTCACACACCATTAAAAGCAGTGAGTTTGTTTGTTGAAATAGATAGTACTGTTTCATTTTGATACTTTTATTTAAAGAATGGGAACAATGTCATTACCATGTTTCATATTACTAAAATATAACAATAGATATTAGTAAATTATTGACTGAATTATAAAGAGCACTGGGATTATTTAAAAAACTAATGTACAATAAACTTTCAATAACTATAATTAAGCAATAAATCGAACTTTATAAATATAATTACCATGTCTTTTTGAAAACATGACAATGCCAACGTGTTATAGAAATGTAAAGTTTGAAGATTTTCTTAATTTTTTAACTGTTATTTCATTCATTTGAGGTCGAACCATAATAAGAAAAGTGTTACTGAAGCCCCCTCTCACTTTGAGTTTATTAGCAAATTTAACCGTTGTTTTGTTATACTCAAACTAGTCAAGATAAAAATTAAAATTAACCACTGAAGAAGCACATTTTTGGAAACACAAAAAGGAATGAAAAAGCCGTTAAAACGTTAAAACTTTTTCAATTGCATAGTAGTTGTCATTACCATACCACACTAGAAATCAGATTAATTAATTACTACTAGAACCACGATAAGGTATCATATTGATACGTACCGAATCAGTATAATTCGACTCGAGACAGAAGTAATTTGAATTCTTAAAAAATATATACAGATATATAGTAGCGCTCAAAAGTATTTTTACAAAGATAACAATTCACTTAATTGAAAAGAATAATAAAATACAAAAATCAATCATTTAATCAATTAATCAACCATATTCAATGTTTTAATTTTAATAAATTAACAAATTAACAATAAATATTAATAATATTAATAAAATTATATATATATATATATATATTTGTATGTATATATCTGAATTCTGTCATGCTGTAACTCTCGAATTTTGAACCAATTTGGATGAAATTTTTCATTTGCATAGTACATAACAATGTCTCGACCAGGTTCGTTGGCCAGCTTCATCCGCCATCTTGTTTCAAAATGGCGGATTCATTGGAATTTTTGAATTTTTTTTATGTTTTCTAACATTGTATACTTATAGAAAATGTTACGTTTCACAAAATGCAAACTCTTATGTATCATTTTAAACAGAATGTTAGAAACATTAAAATATATTTTAGAGAGTCACACAGTGTAAGTTAACAACAAAGGTCATTTTAAAGAGAACCGTAGAGCCTGTAGTCTTCGTCTGGTCCGCCCGTCTGTCCGCGTATAACAGCGCAAAAACTACTCAACCGAATGGTTTGAAGTTTAAGATATGTACTCGTTGCAGAATGTTGTCAAGTCATTTTAAATTTTATGAAAATCTAATCAAAACTTAAAACGATATTAATAAAAGTTTTCTTCATTCTATTAAACTCTATCATAAGTAATTAATTCAATGATATCCCTTGATAGGTAATGATTCTAAGTTGTCATGATGATTACGTCCTATTTAAGATGGAATCATATTATTTCCGAATTAATACTTTTAATATATATATAGTCGTAATAAATTTTGTATTCATGCATTGTTGCATAAGAGTGCAACAGTTATTGCACCAATGCTGAATATTTATAAAACTAATTATAGTACGAACGCATCTCATTTGCCACGTTTCACGTACAATTTCCGACTTTTTTTCATAATATCTGACATGCAAACATTTCATTAGCACAACAATAGGGGATTAAAACGAAAAACAAAATTATTTTTTTCGAAGCCAAAATTTCCCAATTTCTGAGAATGACCCATAAAAGAATATAAGCGTTTTCCACCGTTAGTAAAATGATTCCAGTGTCGGAAATTCTTCTACTTAAAAAAAATTTCTTTAAAGAGCTTTCAAAATAAATTAATTTCTTTTAATGCGTCTTTTCAGAAACCGCAAAAGAAATTATTTCAAAGGATGCGATGTTCTTTTGTTTACAGGGCATGATTTATAAAATCTAATTATGTTTTCTGTTAGAAACAGTAGAATTCTTACGAGAAAATAGGCTAAATGCCTTCACTTTATTTTCCAGTATTGGATTTAAAAATATATGTTTTAAAATTTGTAAGTCTTTCTAGGAAATAACTGCTTTTTTTATTTAAATTTATGTAGGATACATAAAAGCTTTTTTTTTAAAAATTGCATAGGTTCGTCATTGGATTAATTCTTTTGTTACAACATTCTATGAAAAATAATAATTAAAGATGCATACCATGAAAATAAAAATATCTTTTAATAATGAAGGCTCCAATTTTAAACATAAATTCCTTCATGATTAAATAAGTTCATTTTTCAGTTTATTTTGGAATAATCCTGAATTTACGAAATATTTGAAAAGATAAAGTAAAACTGTTTTAGAGATAAGTCACAATGTGTTATTTTTTGATCTATTCCATTAAAGTATATGGGAAGTACTTTTAAAAGTTTAGGTTATTTTTAAAAGTTTTCCTTTCTGTAAACAAAAATATGTTATTAGGTAGAATATAAATTTTTTAAACAGAAAAATTAACATATTTTTAAATTACGTCTTCACTTGCGTGGCGTTTCATGCTTTAAGAAAAATCTAAAAAAAATCTTGGTCTACTGGGACAAATATTTTTTTATTGTTAGTTCATAGATTTGTATTTATAAGACGATTAATGGATAAAATTTTAAAATGATCATTTTTAAGAAAGTTTTTTAAACAATGTAACTATTCTGAACTTCTTCATGGTTAGCAACTACGTATATTAGTCTTTTTAATAAAAAAGAAAAATATTTCACTGTCGGAAATTCTTTCAGTTAAAAAACTTTATATAAAGAGCTTTCAAGTTAAATTAATTTCTTTCTAATGCTTCTTTTCAAAAACCATGGAGGAAATGATTTCAGAGGATGCGGCGTTCTTTTGTTTGCAGGCATGATTTATTAAATCTAATTACGTTTCTTGTTAGAAGCAGCAGAATGCCTGAGTTAAAAATACGCTACATGACTTCGCTTTTTCGTTTCGAGTATTGTAGCAAAAAATGTAGGTAATTATTCACTTAAAAATAAATTGCAAATGTGTGTTATACATAGAAGAACTTTTCCAAAATAGCATAAATTATGCCTTGTACAAATGCTTTTGTTATGAAATATCTTTAAAAGAATAAATGCAATTTAAAAGCACAGATAAAAAATAAGCCTTTTTATTACATTGTTTCCATTTTTAATTTATATTCAAGCATATTTAAAAAATAATAAATGTGTTTTGTTTCAGTTTATTCTCAAATGATTCCATTGTACAAGGAAATTTTAAAGATATATATACATATATTTTTTTTTTGTTGGAGAAGTTAGTTTTTGATTTGATTTTGTAATATATTACATCCTTTTGATTTAGGATATTTTAAAATTTTAATGCCGTATAAAAATAAAGAAATTATGTTGTACTTTTTGAAAAACCAATAATCACTGTAGTTTTTCAACAGACAGAAATCGCTGTACTTTTTCAACAACCAAGAATTACTGTACTTTTTCAACAATCAAGAATTACTGTACTTTTTCAACAGCCAAGGATCACTGTATTTTTCAACAATCCGGAATCCCATACGACTAATAAATATCACTTTTAAACGCTTTAACCTCTTTGTGACGTTCTTCGCTAATATGAAAATGTGTTTGGTACGCATAATTTTCAATTTTTCTCACAAGTACTTTTTACTATTAAATTTTACTTTAATTATACTACATCTGTGATTAAATTAAGTGGAACTTTCTTATTTGAAATTAATGCTGAGAAATAGTAAAAAGTTCGAAAGGAACGCTTGACACAAACGCGTAAACATGTTGCCTAGCTTTTACATCCATGGATAAAACAATAGCAGCAATTTCGTCTACTAAAATCAACATATTTCTTTAATTCCAAATTTATATGTTTATTCTCATAAGACTATTGAAAAAAAGCATTTAAATATGGTCCTTTGTACAACAGTTTTCTAAACATTATACATAGATAACTATATTTTAACCATAGTTTGTACACATAAAAATTTTCAAGATTAGGTAAAATATTTTCGTTGAGTAACATTCTCCGACTTTCAGAACTTTATATTATAGAAATTGAAGAAGGCACATTAATTTTATTATAATGCTTCTTTCGAAAAACAGCAAAGGAAGAAGCTTCAAAAGCTGTAAAATCCCACTATTTACTGCGAATGATTAAATAAATCTATTATATTAGCTGATTTTTTCTTTTAGATAGAGGTGGCCACATTTTTCGAGACGCTCACGAATATTTATTTTTCGAAAGTTTCGCTTATTTGATGTTATTTTTATTGTCAGTTTCTAGCGCATGCTTGTTTGTTTCGAAGCTTTCACAAATTTTACTGGATTCATTACCACAATAGATGATGATTTTGAAGCCACAAAGTCACGTTGTGACGATTAATTAGACATATTGAAATCGAAAAAATGAAATGAAAAATCTATTATTTACAAAAGAATACAATTCGTTTCTTGAAAAAGTTGAGGAAAGCAAAATCTTCCGGCAAAACACTTGAAGATTATCAACAAGTATCAAGATATGATATTGTAGAAATCGGTAATGATTAAAAGGCTCTTCGTTCCAGTTAAAAATTAAAAAGACCCGAACATTTATTATACTATACGGAGGGGAATTTTGAACCAATTCGTTTTGGAATCGGCCATGGATGGTGAAACAGGATGATGAGAGAGAGGTTAAGGCAAAGTATTATAATATTACAGTTGAAATGGTAATGACATATTTGAAACTTTGTGAACTTCGTTAATAAAACAAGACTTAGCAGAAAAAGGTTTTGTTGTTAAACCGTTAAATGACGAGTTGCAAAAATCTCGCAGATTTTGGGAGACGGAAATAAACCCTGGGATTTTGGGGAATAAACCAGGAATTTTGGGGAATATTGGAAATTTTGAAGCTAAACAAACAAGTTATTTTTCCATTTGAATCTCTCAAATGCAATTTGGTTGAAAACTATCTTGCAATTGTATTGAAAATTTTATATCAAATTTACTTAATTTTTTATTTTTTTAAAACAATTTTCCAGCATGAGTCTTTTTAAATCTATTTCATCCCGTGCAGATGTTTTAGAAAGAAAAATCCATTTGCATTTAAATTAGTATAAATAGATTGGTTTGCAGCTTATATTCCATAACGGAATTTAAAAAAAATCTACCAATAAATAAAACAATAAAATATAAATAAAACACAAATTTAAGAGATGTAATCGAATTTAGCGCGTAAACAATTGAAATAAATAAAATGAAAAAAGCTGATTGTACGAGGGAAAGTCAGTCAGTAGGCCACAATCTGATATGAGAGATCAGAAATTAGTAGTAAATTGTTTCCAAATATGCCAATAGGTGGCAGCATAATCCAACTATGAGATGTTAATTTCGAATTTATGAGACAGCAGCTGTACAAGATGAGCAGCGTCGTTCAAATGTCATTGATGAAGAGCGAAGTTGTCGTCTAGTTGAGGTTGCGACAGAAAAATCAGTGCGGAAGGTTGAGGAAATGGTTTCTATGCTATTTATTGTTGTTCGCATGTCAGCTCTAATCATTTTCTCAACCTTCCGCACTGATTATTCTGTCGCAATCGCAACTGGATGACCACTTTGCTCTTCGTCAACAACATTTGAACGATCCTGCTTATCTTGTACAACTCCTGTCTCATAAATTCGAAATTAACATCTTATAGTTGGATTATGCTGCCGCCTACTGGCATATTCAGAAATAATTTACAAATAATTTCTGACCTATCATATCAGTTTGTGACTTACATACTGATTTTCCCTCGTAAATAGCTTTTTTTTGGAAAATTCTTAGGCTGTTAACTTCTGAGACGCGGCCAGTATGAAAATATCGCTTTTAATACGTTTTAAAACTTTATTTGAATGCATTATTGCTATTTTTTAAATAAATGTGATTTTTAGTATTCTTAGTGGGCATTCTAAAAAAATATATAGTAAATGTAAAAAATCTATATATAAAAAGACCCGTGCGAGGCTTTCTCGCCACAATCGTTGAGATTATTTGTCAATGCTTTTTTTTTCTTTAATTCTCGATTAATTGTAATTTTATTTTAACATACAACGTGTTTTAACGAAATATAGCGATAACTATATCAAACATCGCTTTTAGAAACTTTCGAAAAATATTTCATTCATCACTGTGTCTATTGCAGTACTATATGCAGAGAAAAGAGGATGTTAACATAAAAAATAATATATATAATGCTTTTTACCTCTATATTCGATAACCTGGGAAGCCCGGTCCCTTTGTATATTTAAAAGCACAAATATGGAAGACAACATTTTTTATCTTTTTAGAAAAATTTGGTAATTTCCCTTTGCAGCACTGCATACTTATTCAGTTAATGGATCTAAAACAATTTTAAAATTCAAAACGATTTTTATTATTTAAAAAAAGGGCATATTAGTGAGGTAACGAAAACTAAGCAGTAACTTCACTCCTGAAAGTGTATGTGTAAATCAAATTGATGTTATATTAAATGGCATATTTTTTTGCTAATACTGATGAATTTTTTCTAATTTTCTCTGTAGAACATACATGAAATCGGGTTTTCAAAGTACACTGTAAAAAAAATTCTGTAAAGTTACTGAAGTTTTTCTAGGAAACTGGGATTCCTAGAACTTTTTATGTAACGGCAACAACAAAAATGCATGTAACAGACACACTTTTGGGTCAAAAATCAAAATATCTGTAAGGTTACTAAGAATTTTTTAGGAAACTGGGATGCCTAGAACTTTTCATGTAACTGCAACCAGGGCTACAGATAAAATTTTAGTATCATTACAGTAATTTTAGAAGATTCATTCGTAAAGTTACAGATTTTTGTAGCTTTACAAAAACTAGTTTTGTAGATTTACAGCTTTTTTTGTACAGTTACAGATGAAAGTTTAATAAGCATGTAACTTTAAATCTGTAGAACTACAGATATTTTTTTACAGTGTAATAGATGTGATATTTCATTTAAAGAAAATTTTGTAAATGTATTACCTCGAAAACTTTGCTTGAATGCTACCTCAATTTAAAATTTACACACCCCAAAGGTCATTTTAAACAAAATCGTACGCATTTGTAATTATATATATCTTTTTGGATGTCTCTTTGATAATTTTAACAAATATTTTTTGATATTTAAATCGAGTTTGTTTTTCATAAAAACTGTATTATTTTGTAATAAAAGTACACATTATTCCACACTTCATATAATGGCATTTTTTAGTTATATACTTTATAGATAAAATCAGTATTATAAAGTAACCGAAAAATGTCCCATTGTTAATTTTTACTTAGAAATACCATGTGAAATTCTTAAGGGATAATATGTTCTCATTTGTAAGTTCCCGTAAAGCGAAAAAAAAAAAAACACTCAGACAAAACATATTTTCTTATTTAAATTACCCAATAACAAAAATGGTTTACAATCAGTAAACGGAAAATAAAAATAAGTTTTAGTTTTTTGCAACAAGTCAACAATCGTTATATGAAATGTAAAATAAAGCTTTACGTAAGACACCGTGATAAAAAGAATTTTCTCCGCGTAATAATAAGGTTAATGCGATTTTAATACCTGACTTATTTGTAAAAGAAAAGCTTTTGCTAGAGCTATTTATCGAAGCTATTGCACTTCAATTAATTATTTAGTAACATTAAAGAGCCTACCTAATAAATTGCATCTTTTTCGACAAAAAGCTATATTATTAGTAATTTTGTAAGCTATGTTATAAAACTGTTTATTAAGTTAATATTTATTTATTAATAAGAAAATCTAGTTCTGAAAAAAAAATTATATATAAAGTTATTTCACAAGCTTCTTAACTTATACATAACAATATATTAATTTTGATAACATTACAAATATACTTTACCTAATATTCATGAAAGAGAAACGTGTTTTTAAAATTAATATATTTAGTTTAAGTATTATCCTCTTAGTCATGGCATGTGAAATCAATTTAAATTTTATATATTCCAGTCGAATATAAAGTACATACTCATTTGTATGTGAAATGACGGAACGTGTATCGTAAGAATTATGCATTTCACTAAATGTATATTATTCTGCATATTTCAAAAACTGATTTATGTGATACAAAATAGAAATCTGAGATTTTATCAACAATTTAAATGCATAGTGTAACTCAGGGGTTACATGATCTTTTTTCGCCAATTTCGAACTTTCTATTAATCCTTTGGTGAACAATTATGTGTTACTTTTATGTGATAACATGCATTTAACTCATTTGTGTCTGAATTTTTTTTCCTGAAATTTGTTGGTAAAATCACTTTAAAATGTTTCAAAATAAACTGGAAAAATACTAAAATTACGCTAATTTTTTTTGTATTTATTTGATAAAATGCAATCGTCGTAAATCTACATTTTTACATATAACAAAATTTACATTTAACGTTTCAAGGTTTATTTTGCGAGAAAAGAAAAAAGAGAAAAGAACTTTTTTCATTTTAAAGTTCAAAAGCCTATCGAAATCAATCATGACTAGAGAAATGTTACTGACACTTCGCTTTTGAAAAAAGAAGTAAAAATGCATCAAAATGTTTACTAAAAAAGATAATAGCTTTTAAAATTAGAATTTTTTAAATATTTAATCATGAAAAGAAGTCTAAATATAAGAAAACAGGATAATGAATGGACAATATAATATTTGCATATGATTTTTAATCACCAAACAATAATTGTTACCTGATCTTTGAAGGGAATTTTAGACTGAATTAAATGTGTTTTAATTTTTGACAACATTACGCTGATTTCTTTCGGATACTGGATAATTAATGTGATGCAAAGAAAATAGATAATTCTGAAACATATCTGTAAGAAATAAAAAATGATCTTTAAATATGCATTTATTATTCGCTTACATATTACGTTGTATCAATATTATTAATATAATTATATATCGAAAAACTTTTTTTTAAATTTTTATGAGATATATCTTAAAACTTTAATGGCTGACTTTCCCAGTGTTACCCGTTTCGTGATAACAGCCTTATATAAACTTCAAATTTGTATGATTTTATAAGTTTAATAAAATTTTGCATGAATTTATACTTCTAAATGAAAAATTCGCGACAATATATTGGTATTTAAGGGTAAAAACCTTGTCAGAAGACTTTTTTTTTTTACCGTAGTGTCGTTTCATAGTTTAAAAAAATAGTTCTTGTTGTCCTAATTCTTTGACATTGCTATCGGTTATAAATATAAAGATTTTGCGGTCCATGCAAAAATTTCGTGAAAAATTTTTGATATCTAGTTGTAAAAGAAATATGTTTTCTTCTCGCTTTCTGCTTTGTTGTTTTGTTTTCGCGTCGGATAATTTTTTAAAATTTCATGAAAAACATATGCATATTTATTGGTGAAAACATGACTTGAAGCCGAGCGAAACCGCATCTCAACTGCCCAAGTTTAAGGCTTTCATCGAAAATTTCTCAAATTTCATTTATTTTATTTTTTTTTCGTCCGAACATTTTAAAATTCCTGTAGGTGATATAAATCCAGTGGGCCAAGATGCTATAAAATGATTGCGTCAAAATATCGACGTTTTGTTGCTTTTACCGCAGAAAAAAGATCGTCTTTTGGAAGGGCGAAATGTCCTGCAGTTCGCAGATTTTTTTCGAAATAGTTAACATTCGTGTTTTACAAAACCGATTACACCATAGACTAGAAGAAGACCTCAGTTTTAAAATTACATTTTTTATGAATAGGTACCTCTGAAATTGAGCCCTAGAGGGTCATCGCTGATAGGTAGAAAAATTGAACCGAGAAAAAGTATCTTTTATATATTTTGTTTAAACTGGTTAACTATAATATTTTTTCAAAATGACTGCTGAGCTTAATACAAAAATGTACGAAATTTAGTAATAATTCTTCCTTTTTTCCTATACCGAACAGTTCCGTGAACGGGGTTAAAATTATTGGACCAAAAAAAGAGTATTTGGTTCTTCCTTCTACGCGCTCCATGAAGCAAGAACGAGCATGCACGGCGGAAAAAATAAGGCCCAAATGCACGAAAAAATAAGGCATTTTCGATATTTGTAATTAATATATCGGCTAGTTATCATGAAATTAAAATTCTGAGCATCAGGTTCATCAAGATCTGCTTTGACTATCTTCAATCAAATTTTCATACTTATACGAGTCGTACATTTCGCTAGCTATCACAGACAGTCAGACAGACACGCACACACACACAGAGCGAAATCTTCTTTTGTTAGTATAGATTAACCAGATGTCTTGTCAGTTACAATAAAATAATTCCATTTTGTTTCTTCATATGAGCCTTACGTTATAGGAAGCGACTCTAAAATGTAAGGAAAGAAGCGAACTGCACTACTTTTGTCTTCAGTGGCTTTTACGGTACACTTAATACACTGCTCAAAACAATTAAAGGATATTTGAAGTTTTATATAAAATAAAGATATAAACGAAATTTTTTTTGCCGAAAATAGAAGAAGAGAATCACAAATGCAAATTTTTCTGGTTTTCAAACTGTGGAGTATGCAAATTTTGAGTTCGACGTCAAAAACGTCGCTTCAGCGGCAGCGAATGAAATTTGACTTTAAACTGGATAAAAGAGAATGAAGACAAGGATGATCGGCATTCAGTGATTGCTTTGTTTCGATGAGTACGATGTCTCAGTGAAGTCATTTGACAGATTCAGAAGCTTTGAGAATTGTTGGTAGGTTAGAAGGGGGCCAAACTCAAGCCGAAGTAGCGCAAGCCATTGGAGTGTCACAAAGTGTCATTTCCAGGATCTGGAACCGTTTTTTGGAGAGTGGATGTGCAGGCCGAAGACCAGGGCAAGGTCGTAGACGGGCAACAACGCCCAATGAAGATCGGTATTTAGCGTTAACAGCTCGGAGACACCGAACCGTGAACGCTACTCTTCTCCAACAACACCTTCGCTCGGCTACAGGCACCACGATTTCAACTCAGACTGTCCGAAACCGGCTCCATGCTGTAGGTATGTATGCTCGCCGACCGATGGTATGTGTTAGATTAACATCAAGGCATCGTCGTGACAGCAGGGAGTGGGCAACCGAGCATGTCAACTGGAGGAGAAATGAATGGAGCAATATTCTGTTTTCTGACGAGTCCCGTTTTTCTGTGCATCCGGATAATAGGCGTATTTTCATCTGGAGGGACCGTGGCAGTAGGAATAATCCTGCGTTCGTGCACGAAAGTGTCAGATTTGGCGGTGAAGAAGTGTTGGTGTATGGTGGCATCTCCATTGACGGGCGCACTGACCTCTACATCATTCGAGATGGAGATCTGACTGGTCGCCGATATAGGGATGAGATCCTCAGACCTATTGTAGTCCCTTACGCTCCAGCAATCGGAGATAACTTCAGGCGATAACTGCAGGCCACATCGTGCAAACCTGGTGGAGGATTTCCTTTTCGAGGAAGGAATCGTTCGAACGGAATGGCCAGCGTGTTCTCCAGACATGAATCCAATCGAGCACGTTTGGGACGCTCTAGGAAGACGAGTTTCTGGCCGCCAACAACCCCCACAAACTCTCCAAGAACTGGAAAGAGTTCTTCTGGAAGAGTGGGGCAGAATACCAAAACTCGTCATTAATAGCCTCATTGAGTCCATGCCTCAAAGGTGTTCAACGTTGCTGGCCACCCGTGGAAACCATACCCCCTACTGAAAATGTTTTTCTTTGAAGGAAACACCTTTTCTTATTCTTTTTTTCTCATATGCACAAATTGTGTTTTTTTTCTTTAGTACACAAATGCGCAATAAAATGCATTTTTTTCTGCCAAACATGTGTAATTTATTCTCATATAACCTACTATGTCTGTCGACCATGTATCAATCAGCTAAACAGTTTACCAGATACAAAATCCACCTAAAACTGCAATATCCTTTAATTGTTTTGAGCAGTGTATTATTTTCAGTAATACGATTTCGTATATATTTTTAACACAATATATTAAAAACATTTAATTTTGAAATGTTCTATTAATTAGTTTCAACGATATAAATCTATTCTTATTTTCTGTTAGATTTGAATTTTCGAAGGGTGAGAAAAATAATTCTTCTTTTCCCTTAATTTAGCCAAAGTAATACAAAATGCTTGGACAACTTTGGCTATTTTTTGGCTAAATCTTGCCCCACGTTTTTCAACGGTAAGAAATGTCCACCTTGCTGTTCCATTGGCCAAGTAAGGCACAACAGTTGTCCAAACATTATATGTTCAGACTCTAGCTTATCTTCCATATATGAGGATTCTCTGTATCTAATATTGCCCAACCATTTCTCTGCCCTACCATTTTCAACATTACCATTTTGGACCGAGCGATTCCCAATAGCTTTCACAAACTGCCAACAATGGGCCAACAATTCATGCTAATTTATAGCTAATCATCGATAAACTAGTATCAAATTATAACTAGGTCACGATATTCAGGGCTTGACTAATGCAGGGGCATGCGGTGAAGCTTCCCCAGCCTCCATTTGAATAATCAGGATTTTCATTAAAATGTGACAAATGGTTAAAATATCGCAAAGTGGTCAAAATTCATATAATTTCAAACATTTAGGAAAGGATAAAATCCCGCTTCTCTGCACTTCCCGTAACAACCCCCCCCCCCCTCCACCCACGCAAAATAAAAGAACTGTAACCATTAATTATGACCCATTGGGGAAATTTTCTTTTGGACATCCTATAACATACGTTGCTAAGCAAACTAAAAGTTTTCAAACAAATACTCCTATACTATTATCCTACTAGTATTTTATTCCTGTTTGCAATCTATATTATAAAGGGCAAACATGTCCATACACAACGTTGACGTCATTTTGACAATGGCAACAGCAGACAATTAAATTTTACTTTTATTAACTTTTATTGCAGTGCTTAAAATTTCTAAATGCCACACTTTTCCAATTTTTACACTGTCGATTAGGAAAAAAGTGTACTTTCAAATGCAATTTGTTTGAAAATTATCTTGCAATTGGTTTGAAAATTGTATAGCGAATTTACTCAATTTTTTATTGTTTTTAAAACAATTTTCAAACATGACTCTTTTTCAAATCTATTTCATCCCGTGCAGATGTTTTCGAAAGAAAAATCCATTTGCACTCAAATTAGTATAAATAGCCATGATTGGTTTCCAGCTTATATCCCATAATGAAAAAAAAACTATCAATAAATAAAACAATAAAATATAAATAAAACACATATTTAAGAGATGTAATCGAATTTAGCGCGTAAACCACTGAAATGAATAAAATAAAAAAGGCTGATTGTATGAGGGAAAGTCAGTAAGTAGGCCACAAACTGATATGAGAGGTCGGAAATTAGTAGTAAATTGTTTCCAAATACGTCAATAGGTGGCAGCATAATCCAACTATAAGATTTTAATTTCGAATTTATGCGACAGCAGCTGTACAAGATGAGAAGCGTCATTCAAATGTCGCTGATGAAGAGCGAAGTTGTCGTCCAGTTGAGACTGCGACAGAATAATCAGTGCGGAAGATTGAGGAAATGGTTTTATGCTGTCTATTGTTGTTCGCATGTCAGCTCTAACCATTTCCCCAACACTCCGCACTGATTATTCTGTCGCAATCGCAACTGGATGACCACTTTGCTTTTCGTCAACAACTTTTGAACGACCCTGCTCATCTTGTACAACTCCTGTCTAATAAATTCGAAATTAACATCTTTTAGTTGGATTATGCTGCCACCTATTGACATATTCAGAAACAATTTACTAATAATTTCCGACCTCTCATAAAAAAAAGACCCGTGCGAGGCTTTCTTGCCGCAGTCGTTGAGATTATTTATTAATCCTTTTTTTTCTTTAATTCTCTATTAATTGCAATTTCTTTTAACATACAACGTGTTTTAACGAAATATAACGATAAAAATGTCAAAAACCGCTTGCAGTACCTTTCGAAAAATATTTCATTCATCACTGTCTTTATGTGCAGTACTATATGCAGATAAAAGAGGATTTTAACGTAAAAAAAAATATATATAATGGTTTTTACCTCTATATTCTATAACCTGGGAAGCACGGTCCTTTGTATATTTAAAATCACAAATATGGAAGACAACATTTTTTATCTTTTTAGAAAAATTTGGTAATTTCCCTTTGCAACACTGCATACTTATCCAGTAAATGGATCTAAAACAATTTTAAAATTTAAAACGATTTTTATTATTTTAAAAAAGGGCATATTATTAAGATAACAGATACTAAGCAGTAACTTCACTCCTGAAAGTGTATGTGTAAATGAAATTGATGTTATGTTAAATGGCAGATTTTTTTTGCTAACACTGATGGATGTTTTCAAATTTTTGTGTAGAACACATGAAATTGGATTTTCAAAGTAATAGGTGTGATAATTCATTTAAAGGAAATTTTGTAAATACATTAACTTGAAAACTTTGCTTGAATTCTGCCTCAATTAAAACTTTGCACACCCCAAAGGTCATTTTAAACAAAATCGTATAAATTTGTAATTATATATATCCTTTTGGATGTCTCTTTGATGATTTTAACAATTATTTTCTGCAATTTAAATCGAGTTTGTTTTTCATAAAAACTGTATTATTTTACAATAAAAGTATGTATTATTCCACAGTTCATATAATGGCATTTTTTAGTTATATACTTTATATATAAAATCAGTATTATAAAGTAACCGAAAAATGTTCCATTGTTAATTTTTATTTATAGTAATACCAGGCAAAATACGTTCTCACTTGTAAGGAGCCGTTAAGCGAAAAAAAAAAACAAAACACTCAGACAAAACACGTTTTCTTATCTAAATTACCCAATAACAAAAATGGTTTACAATCAGTAAACGGAAAATAAAATTAAGTTTTCGTTGTTTGCAACAAGTCAACAAGCGTTATATGAAATGAAGAATAAAGCTTTACGTAAGACACCGTGATAAAAAGAATTTTCTCCGCGTAATAATAAGGTTAATGCGATTTTAATACCTGACTTATTTGTAAAAGAAAAGCTTTTACTAGAGCTATTTATCGAAGCTATTGCGCTTCAATTAATTATTTAGTAACCTTAAAGAGGCAACCTAATAAATTGCATCTTTTTAGATAAAAAGCTTTACTATTGGTAATTTTGTAAGTTATAATTTATTTATTAATAAGAAAATAGTGTTCTGAAAAAAATTTATAAATTTAAGTTATTAGAGTTATTTGACAAGCTTCTTAACTTCAATATATTAATTTTGATTACTTTACAAATATACTTTACCTAATATTCATAAAAGAGAAACGCGTTTTTAAAATTAATATATTTAGTTTAAGTATTGCCCTTTTAGTCATGGCATGTGAAATCGATTTAAATTTTATGTATTCCAGACGAATATAAAGTACATACTTATTTGTATGTGAAATGATGGAACGTGTATCGTAAGAATTATGCATTTTACGAAATGTATATTATTCTGTATATTTCAAAAACTGATTTATGTGATACAAAATATAAATCTGAGATTTTATCAACAATTTAAATGCATTTAGTCCATGCATTTAGCCCATTCTTCTTAACTTATACATAACAATATATTAATTTTGATTACATTACAAATATACTTTACCTAATATTCATGAAAGAGAAATGTGTTTTTAAAATTAATATATTTAGTTTAAGTATTATCCTCTTAGTCATGGCCTGTGAAATAGATTTAAATTTTATATATTCCAGTCGAATATAAAGTACATACTCATTTGTATGTGAAATGACGGAACGTGTATCGTAGGAATTCTGCATTTTACGAAATGTATATTATTCTGTATGTTTCGAAAACTGATTTATGTGATGCAAAATATAAATCTGAGATTTTATCAACAATTAAATGCATAGTGTAACTCAGGAGTTACATGATCTTTTTTCGCCATTTGGCACTTTCTATTAGTCTTTTGTCGAACAATTATGTGCTACTTACGGGGTGTTCCAAAAATGACTGATGGATTTTTAAATTCCATAACTTGCAAACGGTGACAGATATTTAAAAAAAATATTCTTGAAGGAGTTTTATGAAAGATCTCCGGAGTTTTATGCTGCGATTCTCAGTTTTAGTTACAAATAGCATCGATAAATGGCGCTGCAAGCAATAACCGCTTAATCCAGGCTCGATTTTTTGGCCTCTCTCTTGTTCAATGCGAAAAAAGGAGATTAAAATGCATTGAATGGATCCTGAAGTACCAAACATCGGGTCTGGACTAAGCGCCTATTGCTCTCAGCGTATCTATTGTTTGAAATTCGAACTAAAATCAAGAATCAGAGTACAAAATCTTCTGACATCATACATAAACCTCCTGCAAGAATTTTTTAAATATCTGTCATCGTTTGGAAGTGATTGAATTTTAAAACCCATCAGTCATTTTTGGGATACCCGGTATATGTGATAACATGCATTTAACATATTTGTGCCTGAATTTTTTTTCCTGAAATTTGTTAGTAAACTCACTCTAAAATGTTTCAAAATAAACTGGAAAAATACTAAAATTACGCTAAAAATTTTTTGTGTTTATTTGATAAAATGTAAAAGTACTAAATATGGGAATATGCATAATATTTGTAATAGTATAATATGCATAATTATATATATTTTGTCTAAATTCATATAAAGTATGCTTTTAAATTGTATATTATATACTATAATTAGAATTTTTTATGAACTATTAAAAGATATATTTATTTCTTTTACAGAGACTAATAACATTATAAATATTAGTAATAATAAACTAAGAATAATCTTATCTGCAGCTGAAAAATTTTTTGTTTCATAATCCTCTTAGAAGGACTTTACATAAATGGTAACTATCCCCTAAATGGCCAATAAAAATATGTATCCATTCGTGCCCAGCTTCCTATATATTGTAAGTTACAAAAATGGATAAAAAGTAAGCTTGAACATACAATTTCACAATTAAAAAAAATACTTATTTCAAAGAAGTCTACAAGCTAAGATTATGACTTATTTATTTGGATCGTCGGTAGAAAAAACACAAATAAACTTACTTTTTACATTGCGCGATCTTGAAAAATGAAAAATTTATAAACTCCTAAAAAAGCCTTCATTTAAGCAAATAAATATCCACCTTATGCTGTCATCTTTTGGTAACAGATAAAGACATTTATGGATAATTATTTCTTACAAGTTTCATGTTATAAAGAAGAAAAAAATGATACAAATTTATTAAAATTCGAAGCGTCTCAAAAAATGGGACGCTAAGCATAAATGGTTTAAAGTCGTGAAGACCGTTTTTGTTCTGATTTGTTACTACGGGGAGGTTATAACATCTTTTGTTGATACTGCTTGCAATGCGCTCGACTGGCGTTTTTTCCTTTTCTTTATAAGGTGGTAATTATTATATCTGCAAACTATTAAAATTATTATACAAATTATTATATCGTTGAAAAGTTGTTATTATACATTCTAAAAACTTTAAAGTAAATATATAACCTAAAATTATTATCTTTATATTATGACATTATGATATTATGACATTATGTCCAACAGAATCTTAAATACATTTTTGAGCATTTTTCTGGTGGATATTTAAGAAAAATAGACTCAAATATAATGTTTTCCGAACGAAATAAAAAATCCTGCATTAAAGGGTTAAAATTAATAGTTTCGAACGTATTATACAATCAAAATGGATGCATTTTAAACCAATAATCAATTACCAAGAAATTGTATGAACTCTGAAATATGTTCCAATACAACTTCTTGTAATTGGGAAAATTTTAACGATTTTGATATTATTTTTATTTTTTCGTTCTTTTAAAACAAAAGCTGTATCGTTTATGAAATAGAAAATCATTTCACACATTGCTATTGAGCAAATTTTCAGCTATGTTCTTTGTAGATAAGTTCCTTATTATATCGTTACAGAATCATTTACCTTTATTACTTTTTCATATAAATAGTCTGTGAAATGGTAAGAGATAATGGGTTTTCACTTGTAATAAGACTTAGTTTTTTATTGCGAAAAAACCCCACTCAGACAAAACGTGTTTACTTAGCTAAATTATCCAATAACTTACGAAAATGGTTTGCATTTACTAAAGAGAAAACTAGTTTTATTCGTTTACAATAGTCGCTATGTGAATTGATGGATACAACTGTATATAAAGACACCGTGATAAAAAGAAAATCCTTGGGGTAATATAAGGTTAATGCGATTGCAATCTCATTTATAAAAGAAAATCTCTTTATTAAAGTTAGTTTCCGAAGCCATTGTACTTCAGTTAATTATATACTAATGTTAAAGAGTTTAAGATAGCTAACAAATTACACTTTTTGAGATCAACTACTGTCATATTATTAGTAATTTTTTACATCAAGTAGAAGTATTTTCCTTTGCTTATTAATCAATAAAAAAATCCAGATCTGAAAATTTTTTAAATGTAAGTGAATAAAGTTATTCCTTAAGTTTTCTATCTTCAATATATTTAATTTCATTAGAATACAAATAAATTGTACCTAATATCTAACGAACGAAAAATTGGTTTATAAAATAAATATACCGTATATTTCTGTGTATATGTCGATCCGTGTATAAGCCGAGTATACGACTTTCCAGTGAAAAATCGTTCAAAATAGTAAACTCGTATATAAGCCGATGTTAAACAAATGTGATGAAAAATTCCGCTAACGAAAACTTAGCACTTTTTTTTACATAGCTAATAGAAAACAAATGTGCTCTCCGAAATTATTGATATCACCTACAGATCTTCGGTAGATCCTTGACTTGACTTATATTCTTCAAAAATCGGACGTTTTTCTATATGAATCATTTAAAGACAAGTTCCATTCGACACGGACTAAAGGGATATCATCGGAGGATGAATCTTTGACAAATGGCGGTAATTAAAAAAAAGAAAACTGTTAACACCGTTGCTATCTTTGAATTCAGAAAGAAACTTGGTTTGAATTACCATAATAAATGATCGTCTTATCTATGAAAAAATGTTGCATGAAAAATGAGATGGATGGAACTGAGGATGATGCACTTTTTGAAGAAGATGGCGATAATGATGAACTAGATACAGACAATATTAATCCTGATGTACCAATAAAAGTTATTTTAAAGAGTTGCTTGAAAATTCTGATAATGAATTGGATAGTAAATGATGATTGGTAACTTTTTCATTTTAAAAGAATGCAGTATTAAAGTATTTTTAGAAAATTTTAAGTCTTTTTTATGTTTGTTTTAATATTTACCACCCTTTTTATTTTAGTATATCAAAGTTGGAAATTTTCTTAGCCTCGTGTATAAGCCAACCTCCTCACTTTTGAGCCCAAAAGAATGCCCAAAAGTCTCTGCTTATACACGGAAATATATACAGTATATATTAAAATTAGATTACATCTTGTTAGTTATGATAAATAAAAATCGAAAAATAGATAAATTTATCAATGAATGTTATATCATCCAGTCGAAAACACAGAAAGGTTTTTATATTTATGTTTAATGATAGAGTTTTTATCGTAGTATTTATGCATTTTGTTAACTTTATATACTTCTGTATATTTCAATAAGTGATTTCTGTGTTACACAGTTTTAGGTCTGAGATTTTATTAAAATAAAAATGTTGCGAATTTATTATACTATCAAAATGCATACATTTCAAATCTAGTAGTCTATTACCACATAATCTTATACGCTAAGAAATATTTTTAATTCAAGTCTTTGTACTAGATTAATTTTAACACAATTATTCTAATTGGTAAATAAATCATATTAGATGTAAATTTCCTACTAGGCGAAAAATGTCTGGACCAGGATTCGAACCAGGGATCTCCTGGCTGAAGCTGCCAGTGCTCTACCATCTGAGCTATCCCGGGCGAATCTGGAGATTCGTCCCAGATTCGTCCGGGATAGCTCAGATGGTAGAGCACTAGCAGCTTCAGCCAGGAGATCCCTGGTTCGAATCCTGGTCCGGACATTTTTCGCCTAGTAGGAAATTTAAATCTAATACAAGTCTTTGTAATTATAAATATTTTAACTATTATAAATTTTTGAATTTCTTTGAATTTATTCTTTTGAAACAAAAGCTGTATCATTTATGCGTTATAAAATTACTTCACTTAATACCTTATTATTGTGACATATTGCAGTTATATTGTATACAGATATGTATTTATTGTGTCGTTACCGAATAATTTTCTTATTATTACTTTTCACAGAAAGCTTGTGAAATGACTAGGAGATAATAGTTCCAACTTGTAAATAGTTTTTTAGTAAAAATAAAAGAGCCCACGCAAAACGTGTTCACCTAGGTTAAATTAACCAATAACTTATGAAGATGGTTTGTAATCATTGAAAAGGAAAGAAAATAAAGTTTTAGTCGCTAACAATAGGTGTTATGTGGAATGATAAATAAAACTGTATATAAAGAGAGATGATAAAAACCTGCGGTAATAAAGGTTAATGCGATTTTTATACCTGACTCATGTATAAAGAGAGAGGTTATATTAGAGATTTTTCGAAGCTATTACTTTAGTTAATTATATACTAATTATGCAGAGCTTAAGATATCTAATATGTTTACATTTTTTCTATAGTAAAGATCTTATTTTTATAAGATAATGGTTAAAAAATATTTGCATCATGTTTATAACAAGATATAACGATTTTTGCTAAGTGCGCATTTATTTGTTGGCAAAAAAAAAAAAAAAAAAAGAAAAAAAAACAGAAAAAAAAAACAGATAAAAATTACATGTTTAAGATATATTCATATATTTCATAACGTCATAACTACTACTTTAAGTAGAATTAAAATATATCGTACACAAAGGTCTCGCGGAAGAAATAGTCCGCTTAAAGCTAAACACATTTAACGTTTAGTTAATAACACTGGTCGGCACCAAAATGCTCTCTGGAAAAATAATAGTTGATTCTTATAGATTTGACGCTACAAAATAAAAATATCGCAACGGTATTAATGCATCACGTGCAATTTTTTTGGTATGAGGATTTGGTTTTAAAATTAAGGTATGTTGCTAAAATGTAAGTGGAAATTTGATGTATTAATACGATTACCCGAGTTACAGCGGTATAAGGAGAGAAAATATATTAGTGAATAGAAAACAGTAAATTCGGACACGAAAGGGGGGGGGGGGCATAAAAAGAAAAATATACGATACAAGTATCAACAAACTAGATTTTCATGTTGTATTTTATCAGTTTGATATCTAAGACACTGAAAGTACTTTTTTCATGATATCCATTTTATTTGGCATTGAAAATTAATATAATAATCTACTGCTATTTGTTATTATTATAAAACTGTTTCTCGGAAAATGGTACGTTGTGGAGCAATTTGGATAACAATTTTAGAACTAGGAATATTAGATATGTACATTTTACATATTTAGTTTGCAGGGAGGAAAAATTTTAATTTTTTTGCCGACCAGTGTAATTAACGATATAATATTTAACTTTAAATATAGTTATCAATTTCATTCAAATATACCGAACAGTTTTTGCAACCAGTGACATCGCGAAATTTGGCATCTAAATAAGAATTTCTTCATATTAGCAGGTCATAGCAAGTATTTAATATTTATGGCGACTTTTTTTCCTTCAAATTTGTTAATACATCACAATTTGGCACGCACGCGTGCATGTGTGTGCTTAACTGTGTGTACATATTTATACGAAAATATTAACAATGTATGTACATAAATGTAATGGAAAGAAATTAACACATTCCAATACATTCCAACACATTCCAATACATTCCATTTCTGCAATATATTTCATATGAACTCTATAGCAATATCATTTTGTCACACCAGTAAATGTTTTAATTTTCATCTTAATCTGAAAATCACAACTTATGTTTATATATTCCAAATACAAACAAAGCATGGATAATTAAATACAAAATAAAAATTTATAGATTATTTATTATTTTGAATATATTTTATGGTAATATTATTTATGATTTAAAATTATTTTATGTCTTTATGTCTTTTAAAAACAAAATCTCCTAGCACAATGACGCTTTGATCTAATATTCAACCAATAACAAGATAAACACATGTATAATAAAATGCTTTTCATTATGCATGTTGTCTCGTGACATTGTTTACCATGTTATTGTTTTGAAAATTAATCCACGCTCACCAATAGCTAATCTAATCTTTTAAATTAATTTTATGTTTACAATGTTTTTCATTATGCATCATGTCGCGTGACATTGTTTACTATGTTTATTGTTTTTTAGATTATGTGAAAATATTTTCTATCGTTGAATGATTTTGAAAATGTTGCCGTTTGTGCAACGAAACGATCGTCAATCTTAATAAAGATTTTCTATCACTTTTTTATAGCATTTTTTAACTTTATCAATAACAAGATGTTTGTACATAAACAACTTATAGCACCTTTAGATTTTTCTCGACAATAATTAACATTAAATAACTTTTAAGTGAAATATTTTCGAAAAAAAAATTACACTTGTTTTCAAATTTACATTGATATATTTCATTCATTTAATCCTTTTTATATCTTTTGAGTATATGTAATTGTAATTGGATAAACAGAATTGAAGTTATCAGTGTCATGTGGTTTAAAACTCAGCAAAATTTATGAAATAAATTTCTGAAAAATAAAGAACATTGCATTTAAAATGAATAAGAAATACTCTGTTTTTTAAAAAAGGATTGAAATGAAGTGTGCTATTTTGTTAAGAAATTAAACTTTATTGGAAGCTTTATTCCCATTTTCATCACAAGATGGTGCTTCAGAGGTTCCTTCCTTGAATCAGCAACATAAATGGCGGACGATGCAACCTAACGATCGATTTACATCTTTACCTCCTTCTACACGTACTACGCGTTATTTAGGATACACAAGATCCTTGATTCTGAATACTAGTAAACTTAAATAGAATTCTTTGACCTATTTAACCCTTTCAATGGTGGTGGCTAATCGGCCTAGCCACCTAATTATAATTCCAAAACTGAGAAATGGCACAAAGAATATTTTAATAAAATTTTGCTTTTCTAGTGAACATGCAAAATAACGGGTTTTTATTTTCTAAGAAATTCGTTTGAAAATTCTGGTGTCAGTCAATTATTCCATTTCATTTTACGAACAGAATTCTTCTGCCTCTAAAAGGGTTAATAGGCTTTTCAGATATTAAAAAAGGCAAAATAGCAAAATATTCTGTTAAAAAAAAACTGGTGTCTGAAAATAAACAGAAGTGTAAATGACGCTCATCGCGAAGGGCTTAAGCAGTATTTATGTAGATACTGGAGACACATGTTGCTATAAGTTATCCTACAGTGTTGACAGTAACGTTATTTTGACGCAGAATTTTATCTTAAAGCATCAAAACAGGGATGACTTACAAGGTATCATTTAGAGAGATAATTTATAGTCTCCGACAGTTTGTGCATTATGTATTTTAGAAAAAAGTAAGTTGTGAGGAAGCGTTATCATGAATAACAATTTACAGGATCAGTCTTTTCGGTGTATGATACATCCTCTGCTAAATTAATAAATGTTACTTAACATTTATGTATTCTTAGGAAAATGGAATAAAAAGAACACAAATTTAAAATATGGAATGTAATTTTCAGTATCAAACAGTTTAGTCTAAAATTAAGAACTAAAAGATCTTTTTAAAACACTGTCGAAAACTTTTAAATGCGCTAGTCCTTTCGAAAGATCTGAGTATTTTTTAGTCAGGCGCAAAGAAGACGTGCTTCTACTATGAAAGCAGCAGCAAGACTGAAATGAGAGATAAGGGAATGGAAACAAGCTGAAGAAACAGCAAATAGGAAAGTAGAAATCAACAGCCAATAGCAAAACAGAAGACAACAGCCAATCACAGAAGAGTATAATCAAAACAAAAGAACACAGCGTAGAAGGGGAATAGGGAAGCAACTTGGAAAAAACCCCACGAAAATAAAATAAAATAAAATAAAAAATAGATTATAATGAAATGAAAACACACATATATATTAAAATATGGGAACACATGAAATTAAAAAATAAAATAAATAAATAAAATATAAAAAAAGACTAATATTAATTAATAGAAAAAAAATAATGTGATAGTACTGAAAAGGTTTTCCCGAGCTGTAGAGAGTATCGTGGAATCAGATTTATCATTAGCAATAACTTCACGATTAAGATAAATAGCTAAATTTTCAAGAAAGTCTAATTCAGAGATACTATTGGCATTAAAGATAATTTTAGCATTTTGAAAATTAAAACTATGGCCGGGATCCCAAGAGTGCTTGGCAATAGAAGATTTAGAAATTTCATGATTAATTACACAACGAGAGTGTTCTTTTAAGCGGATTTCGAGGTTTCTTCTAGTTTGACTAATATAAGATAAATCTCAACCTTTACAAGGAACGTTATAAAGTCCTCATTTCAGGAGATTTAGTGGAGGTAATTCGAATTTATTGACAGGTTTAAAGATAACGTTAAAATTGAAAAGGTCTTAAAACTTCAGCTAATTTGAAACATAAAGGAGGATAAAAGGGGAAGACAACCAAATTATCAGGTTTGCTTTTGGCAGATTTGGAAAGTTTGGATTTAATAGACGATCTATTAATTTTCTTCACAACATTATTGATAACAGAAGGATTGAAACCTCTTTTGACAGCTAAATATATAGGTCGATAGAACTGAAAGTTTGAAGAATGGTAGATTGGTTGTTGGTTGGTTGGTTGTATTTATGTCGGCCAATTATCAGCACGTGGGATGTAGGCCCTGAGGAGGGGGGGGGGGAGTGCCTTCCGTGGAGGTCGTTCTAAAGGAACCTAACCCGTATTAACGCTTGGAGAACCAAGGTTAGAAGAAAACCACGAAAACTCCGAACGATTAGGCTGACGCGCGATTGGGATCGAACCCAGCACTCCCGTCTACCAGCTTCAAGAGCAGAACCTCTCGGCCACTGGTGGGGCTGAAGAATGGTAGAAATATCAAAAGTATTATCAACTAAAACAAAAGTATCGTCGACATAGCTCATCCAACATTTAAAATTAACAAGATTTAATATTTTTTCCTCAAAATAATGCACATAAATATCACAAAGAATTGGCGATAAAGGATTACCCATACTTAAGCCGTCTGATTGTTTGAAAAATTATTATCAAATTCAAAAGTAGTTTGAGTGATGCAAATTTTAGTTAAATAATAAAAAAAAAAACCTTGGACTTCAATATCAGAGAAATGAAATTCACACAATCATTTTTCCAAGCAAGAAAGAGCACCTTCAATCGGAACATTAGTAAATAAAGATTTAACATCAAGAGAAAGCATAGAACAGTTGGATGGGTTAATACTTTTTAATTTACTAACAAAATCATAAGAATTTTTTATCATATGAGAATTAGAAAGGCATAAAGGAGAAAAAACGGATGTTAAAAAGTCCTTCCGGCCAGTGCCGGGAGGAAGAAGTAGCTTTCATATTCCTTATTTTAAAAAAGCCAACTTATATTATTCAAACACACAAAGCTCAATTTATTGGAAACCGAATATAGGAGATTCAATACTAATTTTTATCAATACTAAATCATTATGAATGAGAATTTCGCGAAATTAGTCAGCTTTATCCAAGCTGCTTTCATTTAAAGTAACTTATATTTGGCTGTCAAATTCGGCGATTTTTTAAAGTGCCTGCCATTTTAAGACAAGGTGGTGGATGACGCTAACCAGTGAACTTGTCGAGACCTTAGTAATTGCTGTGCACATGCTCACTCACATAGGAATCGATTGATATATACGAGTGCTGTCGCAGGCAAAAAATCAGATTTTTCAAAATGTCACCCACATTAGATATTGAAATTGCTATATCTGAGCCATTTTTCAAGATAAATAAAAAAGGCTCCTAAATCCTTATATCAAGGTCAAATACTTAAGAAAGAAACCTTTTTCAATTTCTAATTTTTTGCACCTCACTTTAAATATAATTTTTTTTTAATTTAATGGCCGCCATTTCGAAACAAGATGGCTGATGAATCTGGCCAGTGAACTTGGTGGAGATATTGATGTATACTATCCACATGCCTTCTTACATCGAAATAGGCGAATACGTGTGTTATCGAGTGACAAATACAAGATCGTTTCAAAATGTTAGCCATACTAGAAATTCAAAGTGCTATAATTCAACTATTTTTTAAGATATAAACAAAAGAACAAATTTTCAGAAACAAAAACTGCTCCGAAATCTTTCTATCAAGGCCAAACACATAAAAAAACTTTTTCATTTTCCAATTTTTTAATACCTTATTTTAAATTTTAAATTTTAAATTTAAATTTTTTTAAATGGCAATCCTTTTGAAACAAGATGGCGAATGAAGCTGGCCAACGAACTCGGCCGAGACATTGGTATGTACTATGTACAGACCAAGTTACATCCAAATCGGTTCATAAATACGCCTGTTATAGCGTGACAAATATCAGGTCGTTTTAAAATGTCACCCACAATAGAAATTCAAAATGCTATAACTCAGCCATTTCTTTAGATATAGATGAAACAAAAACTGTTCCGGAATCTTTGTATTAAGGTCAAACACATACGAAAAAAATGTTTTTCATTTTTCAATTTTTTGGTATCGCATTTTAAATTTTAAATTTTTAAAAAGTTTTTAAATAGCCGCCATTTTGAAACAAGATGGCGGATGAAGCTGGCCAACGAACTTGGTCGAGATATTTGTATGTACTATGTACACACCAAGGTACATCCAAATCGGTTCATAAATACGCCTATTATCACGTGACAAAAATCAGGACGTTTCAAAATATCAGCCACGCTAGAAATTCAAAATGCTATAACTCAGCCATTTTTTAAGATAGAGACGAAACAAAAACTGCTCCCGAATCTCTTTATCAAGGACAAACACATAAGAAAAAAATATTTTTTCAATTTTCAATTTTTTTTACCACATTCCAAATTTAAATTTTTGTTAAAAATTTAAATGGCCGCCATTTTAAAACAAGATGGCGGATGAAGCTGGCCAACAAACTCGGTCGAGACATTGGTATGTACTATGTATAAACGGAGTTGCATCCAAATCGGTTCATAAATACGCCTTTTATCGCGTGACAAAATTCAGGACGTTTCAAAATGTCAGCCACGCTAGAAATTCAAAATACTATAACTCAGCCATTTTTTAAGATATAGACGAAACAAAAACTGCACCCGAATCTTTGTATCAAGGTCAAACACATATGATAAAAATATATTTTCAATTTTTAATTTTTTGGTACCACATTTCAAATTTAAAGTTTTCTTAAAAATTTAAATGGCCGCCATTTTTAAACAAGATGGCGGATGAAGCTGTCCAACAAACTCGGTCGAGACATTGGTATGTACTATGTACACACCGAATTACATCGAAATCGGTTCACAAATACGCCTTTTATCACGTGACAAAATTCAGGACGTTTGAAAATGTCAGCTACGCTAGAAATTCAAAATGTTATAACTCAGCCATTTTTTAAGATATAGACGAAACAAAAACTGCTCCGGAATCTTTGTATAAAGGGCAAATTCATAAGAAAAAATTATTTTTCCATTTTCAATTTTTTGGCACCACATTTCAAATTTAAAATTTTTTAAAACAATTTAAATGGCCGCCATTTTGAAACAAAACGGCGGATGAAGCTGGCCAACGAACTCGGTCGAGACATTGGTATGTACTATGTACACGCCGAATTACATCGAAATCGGTTCATAAGTACGAGAGTTACAGTGTGACAAATGTCAGATATATATATATATATATATATATATATATATATCAATTTTGAACGGAGGGTGGTTTCGTGGTCTGGGGGTCATGATCGATGAAAATATACCGAATTTTTTTTTAATTGCTTTCCTCCGAACGGCTGCAATAGGTAGCTTTTTGTAATGAAAGCTACTTTAAAGTTGGCATGAAGATGTTACCGGCCAATCCCGATTTTAGGCCAAACTAGATTGGCCTAGGCCAAACTAGATTGGCCTAGGCCAAACTAGTTTATCCTAACGCGCATAGGAAAAACTAGTTTTTCCTAGGCCAAACTAGTTTATCCTGCGCCCATAGGATAAACTAGTTTTTCCTAGGCCAAGGTAGTTTATCCTAACTCGCATAGGATAAACTAGTTTTTCCTAGGCCAAACTAGTTTGGCCTAACGCTCATAGGATAAACTAGTTTAGCCTGCTATTTATTGGTCTGAACTAGTTTATCCTAGGCTGATCTAGTTTATTCTAGGTCAGTTCAATTTGGCGTGCTTTTATTGATCCCAACTACCGCTCCGGAGCCAGCCTTGTGCAAAGTCGTATTGCCGTCTCCCCTGTATAATACATTTTATTGGAATCGGGAGTGGGATACTGTCCCCATATCTTCCCCATTTTACCGCCGCCGGTACTTACAAAATATGTTCCATATGACAAATTGTGTGCTGGAGGACCAAAGAATGGGATAAGAAGTTATCATAAAATGTAGGAGAGAAAGAATTTAGAGATATTTATTTTTTTCTCACATACATATCACTTGGATTTGAATTATTTATGAATAAATGCACCATAAGAATATCAGAAGAACATTTGACATTCTTTCAAAAATCTGGAATTTAAAAAAATTCGGCGAAATTCCGGTCCCAATTTGTCCTAAAATACATATATTTTTAAGCTACCACTATTCCACAATTAAAATTCTCCTTAAAGAATAGTACATATACATTTACGTGGATGGGGACACAGTACTGTAAAATCTGTTAGAAGAATCTGTGTATGACGAAATCCTGTTTTAAACGGAAAAGGTATATTAATCGGTGCAAATTCGACATAATAACCCGTTTGAAAAAAACATAATACATTTTCTAGTGACGACGGACCTGTTAAAAAAGGAACTTGAGTATCATGAAGTTTTTTCTCTCCTATGTGATTCCGTCTTTGAAGGTTTTCCTATATAATTTTTTTTAGATATTCAAGTCTCCAAGCCGTGTAAAAAAATTAGTGGTATTAATAATTATTCAGATATTTGTATATAAATATAAATTCATTAAAAAATCAATATAGTTTACTATAGAATCATTATTCTATGGCTTGGAGATTTAAAAATTTTAAAAATCCTATACAATAAAATCTTCCAAGACGGAATAGCATAAGATATAATAAATATCCTTTATAGGCAGGTTCCCTTATCAGAAGGTTCATCATGTATTGTAAATGTATTATATTCTTTTTACAGGTACTAATATCCTCAATTTAGATAGATCAACATATTTTCTTTTTGTTAAACACGGGATTCTGTCATAGGCAGGTTATGTTTCTCAGGTTTTACCTTACTTCAATTTTATTACCTAAAAATGCATCTATTCATCTTAAAGCTAGTCGGATGTATCAATCACAAAACTTTCTTCTATCTCAAACATATTAATAGTTCAAAATTCGCTATCATAATGAAAAATTAAATGGCAATCTATGCTCATTCTGAGGATTCTAAACATATGAAATTTCGTGCATTAGTTCTTGAGATATGACTATCGCTGAAATCGTGTAATTCCAGCAAAATGCAGTATAGCAGCGCTTTCTGTTGAATAATTTATACCAAAACCTAACCAGAAACAACTTATGTCAACGTCTAATTGAATCTGAAGTTTGGTGAAAATCCGTGCATTAGTTTTTGAGATACTGAGAAAATTGTGAAAAATCCAGCATAGCAGCGTCACCAGTTGAGAGATTTACACCAAAACATAATCAGCAGCAATATTAATCAAGGTATACATGAATCTGACGTTAGTTCTTGAGATTGAGCTATTGAGGTAATCGTGAAAAATGCAGCACAGCAGAGCCACTTACTAGGCTATTTACCATAACACCTAATCAGCATCAATTCATATCAAGGACTAACTGAATCTGAAACTTGTTGAAAATCTGTACATTAGTTCTTGAGATAGAGCTATTACAGAAATCGTCAAAATACTGCAAAATGCAGAATAGTAGCTCCACCTGTTGGGCGATTTACACCAAAACCTAACCAGAAACAACTTATGTCAACGTCTAATTGAATCGGAAATTTTGTGAAAATCCGTGCATTAGTTTTTGAGATACAGCTACTGCGAAAATTGTGAAAAATACAGCATAGCAGCGCCACATGTTGAGAGATTTTCACCAAAAAATAATCAGCAGCGATATTAATCAAAGTATACTTGAATCTGAAGTTAGTTCTTGAGATTGAGCTATTGAGGAAATCGTGAAAAATGCAGCACAGCAGAGCCACCTACTAGGCTGTTTACCCTAACACCTAATCAGCATCAATTCATATCAAGGACTAACTGAATCTGAAGCTTGTTGAAAATCTGTACATTAGTTCTTGAGATAGAGCTATTGCGGTAATCGACAAAATTCTGCAAAATGCAGCATAGCTCCGCCACCTGTTGGGCTGTTTACACCAAAACGTAAACAGCAACAATATATATCAAGGACTAACTTAATCTGAAGTTTCATGAAAATCCGTGGATCAGTTCTTGAGAGTTATAGCGGAAATCGTGAAAAATTTAGCATAGCAGCGCCACCTATTGGGCGATTTACGACAAAAACTAATCAGCACCAATTTACATCAGAGACTGTCTGAATATAATTTGTAATTAAATTTCGTGCATTAGAGCATCCACAAAATTGTGTCACATACATACATACAGACTGACTTACAAACAGACATTTTGAAAAAAAACATGTTTTTCGGGATCTCATAGTTCTAAAACGTGTAAATCCGTCGAAAACCGGAAGTCGAAAAATTTCACGAATTCAATACTTTTTCCTTGTAACAATAGAAGAAAGTAAAAATTAAGAAAAAAAATAAATATATAAATTTTAATTGTGGAATAATAGCGATTTAAAATACGTGTATTTAAAAAAAAGTTGGGCCGAGCCAAATGTTACTGATATGTTTTAAGACCAGACCAGGGATTCTGTCGGTCCAAATGATTTTCATATGAGCTGGGTTTGAAATAGGACAGAAAATTTCTGTGCAGATCTCAAGAATAATGCACTCCAGTCCCGACTAAAGACGGAAAAAAAAATGAGTCTATCTCGGTCCGAATCTCTCGAAAAATGTAATCCCCTAACCTGGCCCGGACCGAGTGTCCGGAATGAAAATTGGGCGGGCCAGTAAAGACCCTTACATCAAATAACCAAAAGACTATCTCAAAAATTTTCGTAAATTTGGACGCTAAATTTATATTATATTAAAAAAAAAAAAAAAAAAAAAAAAAAAAAAAAGAGTACTCACTACTTCCATAGGTGTGTTTGAATTGATCTAATTCGTTTGAAATTTTTTGAATTTGAGCTTGAACTTGATTTTTTTTAAGATATTGAATTAGTTCGTCCCCCCCCCCCTCAGCGTGTTCAATTCTCGTTGGCATCAATTAAAGAACGTCAAATTGATTTGGCCAGGGATAAAACAGAAGGTTGGCGCAGAAGCGGTCTTTGGGATCAATAAAAGCACGCCAAATGAAATTGGTCTGGGATAAACTAAATCGGCCTACGACAAACTAGTTCGAACTAATGAATTGCAGGCTAAACTGGTTTATCCTAATGAGCGTTAGGCCAAACTAGTTTGGCCTAGGAAAAACTAGTTTATTCTATAGGCGTTAGGATAAACTAGTTTGGCCTAGGAAAAACTAGTTTATCCTATGAGCGTTAGGATAAACTAGTTTGACCTAGGCCAATCTAGTTTGGCCTAAATTCGGATTTGGCCGGTAACAAAGATAAGTAACATTAGAGACAATAGGTCTTAAGGGGACATTGGTTTTATGAATATTAGGCAAAGCATAAAAACGAGCACAGATGGCTGAAGAAGGAATAACACCATATTTAGTGTTGTCATTTAAAACAACAGAATTTTTAATAGCGTTTTTGAGAGTGGAAAGATGCGAATTAGTAGGATATTTTTTAACTTCAACATAAGGACTTTCAGATAAGAGAGCATAAACTTTATCAGAGTAATCTTTTTATCCATAAGAACAATTTGACTACCTTTATCAGATTAGATGTAAATTTCCAACTGGGCGAAAAATGTCCGCACCAGGATTCGAACCCGGGACCCCCTGGCTTTCCTCAATCTAGTGTCTAGTAATCTAGTGTACCTTTATCAGCTTTAGTAATAATAAGATTATCATTGTACTTAAGCTCATTCAGAGCGATATGTTGAGAACGTGAAAGATTAGGTTTATATTTTGAATTATTAGAAGAAATAGTATCAGCAAGGATGTGACGAAGGGTTTCTTTTTGAAAAGGAGTGACTTTACTATGTTTAAAGGAAGATTGAATAGGATCAATCAATTTGGTGAGAGAACGTTTGACTGAGCAAGACTGAGAAAAATTTAAACCAAGATCTAAAATGCTTTTTTTCTCAGGAGTTAAGATATGAGAGGAGAGATTAACGATGCAGTTCTCATTTGATAGATACAAATTTGAAAATTGAGACTTTATTTGCTTATAGGACAATGAAGAAAACTTTTTATCAAGCTTATTTTGGTGAGCAGTTTTGAAATACAGAGAAGTTCAACATTTATTTTCAATATCACAGAAATTCACAAGATTTTTGCTAAGGAACAAGTGAAGGTATAAAGCTCTTCTTCAATTTTGGAGAGAGTATGCCGAACATCTTGAATACAAGCTCTTAAAATAATAAAATGTGAACGAACTATAGCTTTTGAAATACTGTTTTCTTAGTCTAAAATTGCATATGTTTCTCCCTTTTTTCTTACCACATGACTGAATTAAAAGCGTCTAATTTTCTGTTAAATTATATATTAGTTATTTTAAATGAATGTTTGTGTACAATAGAAAAATTACATGAATTAATTTATTCATTTAGCTTACTCATTTAGCATATAATTACCTCTAAACTTTATAAATGTCAATCTACATAGTGAACAACCTCATAATTAGAAAATTAACTTTCACTATTCATAAGTGGAAAATTTGCAAACCGTATAAAACTGACTCTACTTCAATCAGCATTTAAAATTAATATTTTAGCAATAGCGAAATGTTTCATCACTTAGTTTAATTGAGCTCTTTTTTAAAACTTTAGTTTTAGTTTAAGGTAAAGTTATTATATACAGTTGAATGATCTCTGAAAAAATTTCAGAATATAATAATAATTTTTGTAGGGAAAAGGGTAAATTTGTAGTAAACTACACGCGTTTCTTCAGCACAGTAGGCTACAATTCGTGTTGCTGAGTGGATCTATTTTTATTATATACAAGATTAAGTTATAATGAAATATATCAAATACAAGTGTAATAGTAACATGAAAAAAAATCATGCGTTAAGCATAGATCATGAAACAATATTCCACATAGCATTCTAAAATTTAGTTTAGTTAGAAAACGCATAACATAATTGAAAATTCACCTTTAGGAATTTCTACCAAAAGACGGAAACGTATGTATAAAACCCTATATATCATCTAAAAACATTTATACACGCATATTAAAGGGAAATTTAATTGAAGCAAAAACACGTTTAAAAGTATTGAATTCATATTTCCAGGAATTACAATCGATAAGCAGCCATTTATCCAGTTTTTTACGTACCCCTGCATATGATTTAATTTATATGCTACAAACATCTCTGAGTATAATAAATGTAGTTGAGCTTAAAAATGCATAACTAAAAATGAAAAATAAACACTTTTAAACAATTCACTCTCACTCTCAGTAATGCTTACAAATTCTTCTGTGTAGTATATGGTTTATAAAACTTGTCTACATCACTTAATGCGAAAAAGTTTAGTTTTAAGGCATACCATAACAGAAAACTCATTTTTAGCAACAATCTCTGATAGAAAATACTTCAGATATAGTATTGTATACGAAATACTTTGCGTCCCTGTAAATGAACGGTAAATGTAATGCACATCCTATGCTACTGCAAGCATCTTGTTGCAAACCTCAGTAATGAATATCACTCACATCATGTTTAAAATAGTGCATTGAGTGCATCTCAGAAATTCATATCAATTTTATTATGCTTGTAACAGAGTAATATCATTAAAATACGCCGCAAACGATTTTTCTTCATGGACCATAATATAACGGATTACTTTTGAGTTCTCATGTATGCGTACTGTTTGTGCTACAGATAACATATTCTACAGTGACCATCTTCTAGTGCAACCCTATAATGTATAAGTTCATTATGTTTAAAATTGTTTAACAATATTAAAATACACTGCAGATGATGTTTCCCCATAGACCATAATGTAACGTAATACTTTTGAAAGCCCCTATAAATGAAATATGGGCATCGTTATTTAACTGCTCGGTGGTACAGACTGTAAAAGCTCTTTGAATAGAATGTATAAATACAATATCCAAGCACTCTCTTCATTCGAAGTTTCTGTATTTAGACATTCTATTCAAAGAGCTTTCACATTGCGAACATTTTCATCAGCAGTTAAATAACGAAATAAATAAAATATGTGATATTGCAAGAAATAACGGATACAAAGAAAGTACCATAGAAAAAACATTTATGAGCTAGCAGAATAAGAAGAAAAGAAATTTCAAGACACAAAATTCCATTTTATCCACTTTACAATATTTTCCTAGTTTCTTCGAAAGTTTGAAATATAAACTCAATAAGCTCAATATCTCCCTTGTTGCAAAACTTTCCATGAAATTAAAAAATATAGTATCTACGAAAATAGATCTAATTGATACAAACCAGTTATCAGGAGTATACGAAATACCTGTCACCAAAGAAGATGGAACAATGCAGTTTTATATTGGCATGACAAGTAGAAAACTTAAACTAGAATCAAAGAACACATAACAGACATGAAATAATTTGGCATGATTATGCAGCACAGAACCTTTACAGATCGATTTTAATAATAGCAGAGTAATTTATCCATCAAGATTTTATTTACCATCTATTATCCGGGAATCAATGGAGATATTTTTACGCAGCGAGAATATTTGCAATGATTCAGTGTCCGTCGATTTACCTAAAATTTGGAAAGAGATTATATGCAATTTTAGTAACAATAGTAAAAATTAATCCCCACACACAAATATTCGATTTCATTTTAGTTTATTTTATGTTTGCACCGTTTTCCATTATACATGAGGTCTCGTGACACTGTTTACCAAGTTATTGTTTTTAAATTTTGTGAAAGTATTTCTATCATGAATGATTTTGAAAATGTCGTCATTTGTATGATGAAACGTTCGTCAATCTAAATAAAGATATTTCATCACTTTTTGTAGCATTATTTAGCTTAATCACAAAAAAATTATAATATTGTAAGAAAAAAAGAACAATGTATTTTTTTTTCAGAAACAGAACCTTATGTCATTTGCCCCGTTCTGCACCGGGAATAAAGCAGAACGGGGTGGTGAGGACAGATAATTATAAAAACAAATAAAACTAGTGGAAAGGCAAAAAAAAAGTTTGCTCAATATTTATTTAGTTTTAAGTGGCAATAAAGGTGTTATTAGTGTTTTCATTGATTCTGCCCTTTATTTTAAGCTTATTGACAAAATTCACACACTCTGACAGTGTCATCTACTTCACTATCTATACACAGGAATTGTATGCCCATTTTTTGCAAATGGAATAAGCGACCAACCTTTAACTGACTTTTAGTAAAATTCACCGCAATATAAACATTCACAGTGAGAACAATTTAGTTAAAACTATTTCGGGGCAGAATGGGGTACTTCCCAATTTCTCCCCAGGGACATGATTTAGGTTAAGGAGGTAAGGTCACTTAGAAATATACGTAAACAAACGTTTAAGTATACGAAACTAAAGAGAATTAAATGTACTGCAAGCCTGAACTAACTAGTTGTAATGTAAACAAGTATGTATGCCTTACCTTGTTTACAAAATCATCAGAAATTACAATACAGGAGCAGAAAATCATAGAACGAAAAATTCACGTACCAACGCTCGAGAAAACTAGACTAAAATGGCTTTCGAAGTTGAACGGCAGTGGGTTTTCTTACTTCTGTTTATTGTCCCTCGCTGGCATCACCTCCTTGACACCAAAAAACATCAAAAGTCATTCCGCCCCTGCCCTGGGCTCGGGGGCAATTGCCCTGACCATATGCCACAAGCGGGTTCTCAGGGTGGGCAATATATCCCTGTTATGCCCCGGGTTTCCCTACATTGACACGCCTATGGAAATTGTTAGAAATATCGTTTGTTTTCACCAATTCATTCTATTTCGTCTTTATGTATATGTTTACCTTTATTAAATTAAAAGTTTAAAATGATATGTATTTAGCATTTAAATGATGTCGGAAAACTTTTGTTCGCAATCTGTCATCATTGTGCCATTTCGTTTCAAGCTGGTATTATAACATTTAAAAATAACATAAAGTAAAATATATAATACAAATAAACGTTTCTATTTTTACGTGAAGTTACTTTCGGTTGTAAAATCAGCAAGTATACGCCTATACATTTTATTATTTCGATATGAATCTTATTGATTGATGAAGAAAATACATGAATAATAAAATACTCGGGGATTAAATAGCACAACAACATGAGTTGAGGGTTAGTGTCATTAAATTTTCTTTTGCTTTCGATATACATATTTTTATATTATAATTGAAACTTAAAATGATTATTCTTTATTGCTAAGAAGTAGAACATGGTTTATTTTTGTTAATAGAATTTTTTACAAATATTTCGAAATAGAAAAAAAAATACTTATTTATTTACATAATCTTTAGAAATAAACGTAAAATTGCAATAGGCCGGAAATTTTAATTAAAGATATATGAGCGTGTATTAACATAAAACTACTCCTCGATTACACAAAAATTCAATGTGTTAAATTAATCTCATTTTGCCTGACAAGATAAAACTGGTATGAATTATTCATAAAGGCATTAATTTCCTTAATATGTGATCACTGAATTAAACATAGTGATTAATCCATCTAATCTTCCTTTAGATAAAATTAACAGACATTAGAGAATTTCAGCTTAATTAAGTGAGCACATATGAAATGTGTTTTATTAATTACGAACAGTTTCAGGAACAGTTTCAGTATGTTTATTGCATTTAGAAAAATAAAATTGTTACATGTACTAAATAAATGAATGTTAAATCAAATAATTGAAAAATTATTTAGATTTGTAGAACTTTCCATACATAAAAATTAAATAAAATGTTTTAAAAACATTTGCGCACAGCAGCGGAAGAGTATAAAATATGTGTATTTGGCTTATTACGAAATTAAGCAGAATTTTAGTTTGGTCATTTAAAAAGAAATAAAAAATCAATTCAGATTGTTATAAAATTGTGTCCACATTTTATAAAATTTTAAAATAAAATAATCATGATTCGAGGTCAAGGTTTAAACTTTTCTTTTAAATTTACATTTTGGTTTTCATATAAATATGAAGGTGACACATTAAACCGTTTATAATTGTTAATACGAAATTAGCCTAAATTAGAATTATAGCTTCTATAATTAGTAATTAAAAAAAATTAACAAACCTTAACTTATTGTTCACACCAGGGCTTAATTTCTAACAAAAAAAGTACCGGAACCCTAATATTCTACAGTACTAACAACCATAGCGTGTACCCCCACTCCCCTTCCTTGCCGTCACTGGAATCTGCATATTTATATTTCAGAGATTATTTGCAAAATTTAAAGAATTTTTTTTTTTATCTTTAACAAATGAACATTTTGAATATATCTATCTGCGTATAATAAGCTGTCAATTATTCCACTTTTAAGTTATCATTCTTTTCGAATAGAAACCTTTGCTTAATTTTAATGTTAATTAATTGCAGAATTCTGCGATTAAATATGGTAAAGATTATGATTCGGAAATAGTGTTAACAGAAAAAAGGAATTGTTCGCATTATACATTTTTTATGAAAAAATAATGCGATTTACAGAAATTAATATTTATATGCTGAAGAATGGAACAAAGTTTTTCAATTTCCTATAAAAGGTGCATATCTTAAACTATAATCGATTCTTTCACCATATTTCTTCTGGTGAGTCCCTGAAAATCTGATTAAATTAAAAATTTGACACCGTTATCGCAAAGTTTTGAAGCTTTTACAGAAAAAAGGAAATACTGTTCGATTGCTTTGTACCAGAATAACAATATATGGCAATTATATCTACTTTCTAATCAAAGTGACTTCGTAAATGTGCAGAGGAGAGCCTCAGCATGGGCAGCGTTCATCATACAAAATAAATAGAAGAATCGCTAACATGATTTTTATACTCGTACACAATAGAGGACACATTACATCACATGTAAGTGTTTTGATAAAAAAAATATGCAAAAGCTTGGAGATGGGAAGGAAAGGAAAGGGTAATTTAGGATTCTATTTTCCAGAAGCGCTATTACTCTGGGCTCCTGAGCCCTGTATTTATGAGCTTCGGTGAATTCCGACTAATATTTAAATATTTACTCAAAACAGAGAAGTACCGGATCTGAACTCCGGTGGTCTCCGGCGCAACTTAAGCCATGGCACACCAATAAATGTCTCCCTCCATATTACAACAACGGTATGGAGGTGACATATCAGAAATTAGGCGCAATATTCTCTAACATGAGTGAGATTGTCTGGAAAATATCATATATTTATACTAAACATTTTCCATAAAAGTCAATTTCTTTACTCATTCATTGAACGTACCGAGAATATCATATCTTAATGCACACTAGATCCTCCTTTAGGTGATCTGTAGACATTTCGGAACTAGACATCGTCTGTTCGTGATGACCATGTTTCATGTTCATTGTAAGTTTTGTCAAATTTTTTAGTTTCTATTCAAAATATTATTATGGCTTTTTTTTTTTACGTTCATTAGTTTAATATGGACTTATATAGAAATTTTGGAACTAATCGATTTTGCTTGAAAACGTTTTACGCTGAGGTTTTGCTGAACGCCTTAAGCGTCGCGTCTTATAAGTGCATACGGCTTTTCTTAAAATTCAGATTGTTGGATTGCCACCCCTTTTTTGAATCAGAAATATTCATCATATTTAATGGGCAGATAAAAAGTTGCGATAATGTAGCCAATTACACTATTTTAGAAAAGCTGGTGGGAATCAAACAATCTGAATTAAAAGAACAAAAGTAGCCTACACTGCCCAGAAAGTCAAGGGGCTCGAGAATTAAGGGGTTAATTTATGTAACACAATTGTCAGCGTAACAGTTAAATGACAACAACGCCGTGTTTTATTTGCGTAAAATATTCTCATTGCTAATTTAAACCATCACGATCACGTTATAGTAATTGTTACTGCATTAACAATTGTACAACTACAATGTATAATTTAATGTAAATATAAAAATATCTCGTATGGAAATGGAATAGCAATTTTTGAAATCGGATTGCAAAGATTTTCAATAAAAATAGAAAAAAAAATTCATCAAATTTAGTTTAAACGAACACATATTTTTATTACGTTTGAGTATTAATACTAATTATTTTTTATAAACCTGGAAATGTGTTCGGAAAAATCTAAAGATATGCGTTTGATCAGATCAAATATAATATACATTGATAATCATTATGTTAAATTCTCAAATATGTGTGAGCGATCACCAGTTCATTAAAAGATTAAATATCAAAAATTTAATTAACCCGGGAGAACTCGCTACTGAGAATGCCCAATTGCTTTTCTTTTGCTTTACATTCATATAATATCAACTTTTTTTGGTTGGCTTAGTACTTTTATTCACATAATTGGTAAAATTATTGTAAAACAATTTGAAATTTTAATTAAAATGAAAAATGATTTAAATAAGAGTCTTAAAATAGTACGACTGTGAGAGAAAATCTCATGCAGCGAGTTCTCCCGGGTTAATGAAGATAAATCCAACTTTTTACTCCTGAGTTTATATTTCATTAAAATATAGGTTTATATTATTTTATGAAACCTTTCGGGTTTTAGCTTGTATATCTGTCACAGTTGGAAATTTATTTCAACTAAAATTAATAATTTAAAAGTTTAAAATAGTAATTTGAAGACACTGGCAAGTTAAGGTCTTCCAAGGATAAGCATTTATTGCTTCCTTTTTAATAATTTTAAATTATAATTTTTACATAGGTTATCTGCTTTTGATGCTTAAGAAGATGTTTTCTTACATTTTCGATTTCGACTGCAGTTATTTTCCTGAAAACCCATTTATTTTTCAACATGGTTCCAAAAGTGGAAATATCGTAAAAAGAAAATGTGGGTAAGTGTAATCACAGATCGCACAAAGGGTTTCGTTTAATATTCCTTTCAAAACACTTTATCCTTTTGCAAAATTTGTTAGTTCCACACTTCGCAACCAGGGTCGTACTCTATTCTAAACAGACCTCTATCTGAACGAAACTACGTTTTACGTCCTATCCGTAGATATATTAATCAATGGGATCGGGCCCATAGCACCCGAGATAGTTAGGCGTTCCGTGGCGGTAAAAAGTGGAACTAAAATATGTAAGGCTATGGTGCATAATGTGAAAGAGTGGTCAAAGGGGTGTCGGCAAAAGTTAGAAAAGTGCCTCCCTGGTGAAAAGGGTGGAGGTTAGAAAAATTGCTTAAAATGCACAAGTTAGAGACCGGGGGGATAAATATAATTTTTTGAAATTTTTATGATTTGTTGCGTGATCGAAAGTGTTCAGCTATAAGCATTCAAAATTTCAAGTCTTCAATTTAATTAGGAGCTCAGTTAGAAGAAAAAGCTTAAAATACACAAGTTGGAGCCCAGACGGGTAAATATAAGACTTTTTCAAAATTTTATGATTTGTCGTTGTATGTGAGTTTCTCAGCCATAAGTATCCAAAATTTCTAAGTCTCCAAAATATATTGTTTCTGTAAACGGACTCTGTGACTGACAGACAAACAGACATACAGAGGAGGAGATGAATAGGGTTTCATCAAATGAACGAAAATTTAAAAAAAGCAGACAAAATTGAAAAAATTACGAATGTGCCCTTTTAGTAGCCGATTTCAGATATCCTATGCATAAAAGAAAAAAAAAATTAAAAATGTTTAAATGTTTAAATGGAAACGAGAAATTTTAAAAGAACCTTCTTTTGGTTTATTATTAGCTTACGAATGTCTTCGCTTTTCTAGCTGAGGCTCGTGAGTTTAATATTTTATAGGTGGTTAATACATTTAAAAGGTACCAAAACAATAAACTGTTTTTAAAGTTTTGAATTGCCATTAAAGTATTACGTAATTAACTAGGAATTAAAAAAATCTTTCTAATCAACAGAGCTAAATTAGTGAGTTCGGGGATGATTATTAAACTTATTATGAATAACTGCTACTATAACGTGTCATATATTTTGTTCGAGAGTATGCGAATTCAGATTCAGTTGAGTAGAAGTTATGTTAGCTAATTATTTAAACAGAAAATATAAGGATAAATTATTTTTCCTCTTATATTTGGGAAAGAAATGCGTAGTTAGTTTTTTAGTTAACTATTATAACTGAATCTGAGATTATTGCTATATAATATCAATATTATTACAGGAGTGCTTAGCACAAATATTTATGAAACTCTCTAAAACCTTAGAAAATATTGCATACTTTTACAGTAGTTTTAGCAGATCAACGTGAATATAGCTTTTTTACTTTATTGTACAATGAACAATTAACACAGAATTATGAAACAAAAAATTTAAATTTAACAACGCACTTGGAAACGAGTATGTGTATCCCGTAAAAAGTGTAACTTTTGGAAGAGTTATACGAAATGTATATAAAAAACTGTTCTTAAATTGAAAACTGAAAGAGAAAATATACAAGCATGAATATTTATATTAATATTAAAAGAACTCGAGCGTTATAACTTAACTTCCTTTTTGTCTAATGAGGTGAAACTGGAATTAATGTATCATAACCCTTAAAATCACAACATTAAACAAATACACCAGGACATTAACGGCTCTTTTATAGGATTGCCGAATTGGTTATGATTAACACTCATAATTAAGATAATAAACTCAATGTTTTAAAAGAATTTTGACATATTAGTTTATCGAATAAACAAATCATGCCAACTTACAATAGAAAAAATATTTTTAATTATTCAGCAATAATTTTTTTAATAATAGTTCTTGTTCATTCGAACTGTTTGTACATTTTACATTTTATTTCATTTTTATACAATTTTAAAGAATTTATACGATGTTTATTTATACACTTAGACACTTGAAGGCCGGTGTGATTATACCATTAAATATTATTATAGATTTGTACCAAAATTGTTTAGCAATTTTTTTCTTTTTAAGATTTCGGTGTAAAAAAAAGGCTGTAAAATTACATTCCCTTATTCATAAATTCTGAAGAGATTTCAAGATTACAGAAACACAATTAAATGTTCCTGAATGAATTAAATATAACATTTTACGCTATACGAATAAAATGCTTGAAACATGTTTGCAATTTGCTTTTTATTAATAATGAAAACCTATTTTATTCATATATTCATTTTTCCTGTTAGAACGTTACAGAAAAACATAATTAATATAAAATGCTTAAGTTCATTAAATTTTAAAACATAAAATATAAACTAGAACAAGATATATTCTTAATAAAGTAAACTCTGTGCAAGGCGGAATCGATCCGGACCGAGAAAATTTTCCGTAGTAGACAATATTCCGCCTTAGATAAATTTTACTCTATGTCTATGGATTCGTAGGGATTTGAAAATCTTTCAGAGTTAGACAGATTTCCGTCATACGCAGAGTCCACCTTACAGAGAGTTTACTGTATGTGCAATTTATGAAATTGTAATGAGATATAAAAAATCTTCTTTAACTATCCCTTTGATAGAAATGGAAATCTAAAATTGTGTGGTACTATCATAAAAAAATTACTTCATGATGCCTAATAAATTAAAAGTTTTATGAATTATTCATAATGAGCAACACGTGTAATGTTTCATTAATAAAATGAATACGAAGCCATAATTTTTAAGGATAGCGAATTCATTATAATTGCAATCTTTCACAGATATTTAAATAAAAGAGTACCAGATGGGGATTGATAATAGAAAATGCATGATATAACTACAAAAGTTTACGGGAATAAAAATTTCGAACTAGGAGTGTACACTAATTATTTTATGTTTTTAACAATGCAAAATTAGCATGTGCGTAACGCCATATAATGAACAAACTTTATAACTTATTTACAAATATAATGTCTTATGACATCTAAAAACACAAAGCATTATACTTTTATACAGTGTGTCCACGTATAACCTGACCGATCTTTATTTTCGCAACAGTTGGTACCAGATGCATACTTCCAATCACAAAAATGGTCAAAATTAGGTGCAGGGTTACGATAAAATAGTTTGAAGCGAAAAAACAATTTAGTAAAGAGTTACAGAATCTAAATTTTTATACGGTCGCCCCGTCCTATAAGTTATATTTAGTAAAATTTCCCTGTTACAGTGACAAGGCAAAAATGTCCCGTTATTCTACGATTAAAATTGACCGAGTAATAGGTGTTTTAAGTTGGAGTATATTTTTTGCTGCATATTAGGTGTCATTCACAAATGCAGTAGAAATATAATTTCGTCAGATATATTAAAGAAATGGTTGAGAGTAAAATTAGCATTGCAATATAAATTTGAAATCTTTAATCATTCCGACATATTACTGCAAAATGTACAATTTGTACTGAACATTATAAGAGGATAAAAATAACAGATTTTTTGTTAAAGAAAAGGATGAAAAACAACAGCCTCAATTCTTTACAAAATGATACATATTTTAAAATGCTGTTAGATTACACTGTCTTTCAAATTTTGGGTTGTGGCATGTTTTTTAGCTTTTGAAAATTGATTCTTATGTATTTTTTAGCACTGAATGCGAAAATGACCTTCATTTTAAACCATCACGACAGGAATTTTCTCAAATCGCAAATTTCAAAGTTAAAAAGCTAAAAGTTAAAATTGATCCCCCCTCCCCTCCCAGCCTCATCGGACCCCCGAGATGTTAACCTGTAAGAAACCCAGTATAAGCCAAAAAATCTAATAAATTATTGAATTAAATAAAATTAAACTGAATAAAAAAAGTCTTACATTTATTTTATTGTATCAGATTTTTCGCTATTTTTTAACCTTGAAATTTACGATTCTCGAAAAATCTTGAATTGAAGGTTAAAAGTGAAGGTAAGTTTTTGATTCAGTGTTAAAAAAATACATAAAATGTAATTATAAAAGTTAAAATCACAACCATTACAGGTTTATGTTATCTAATCTAAAACTCTTTCTTCTAATTTCTTGACGGTAATCTATCTGAATATTTTTATGTTATCCTTTAATATAAGTATGTATAAGATGGTAAGAGTCGAAAATCATAATAATATTGCATTTTTATCAGATTTAAGTCAGTATATAAAATTTAACTTCGATCGGACATTTGAAAGTAACTTAAAATTCGAGTACAAATTTTAAACTGGAAAGACGATCATTGCAAGTTAAATAAAACCTTATGAAAGTAACATAATTTTAGTTAAAAGAAATCATAGCCTCAAAGCTTTACAAAATAAAACATATGTTAAAATACAATTATTTTAACTAATCTGAAACTTAAGTTAACTCAATGCTAATAGTTGTACGATTTCTTTCAAAGCTCATATACCTTGAAATAAGTTTAAATACATTATATGCGACCTCTGAAAGCATGGCTGAAATGATCTGTTTTGATATGCAAAAAAGTGGTATAAGTCATGCATTTCAAAGTTTCATAACTCGGTCAATTTTAATGTTTGATGAATGGGACTTTTTTTTGTCTTACTTGTTAGTGTCACAGTAAATTTTTAGTAAATATCATTTATAAAACCGGGGGACCGTATAAAAATTTAACTTTCGTAATTTTTTTATAAATGTTTTTCTTGACCCAAATCACTTTAAAAATAATTCTTTACCTTATTTAAAACCTTTTTGTAATTGGAAGTATGCATCTAGAACCAACGGTTGCGAAAATAAAGGTAGGTCAGGTTATACATGGACACACTGTATATTGCTTCTATTTGATGAAGAAGATGTGGTGCCTGTAAGGATTATTACGTACAATAAGTGTCCAATAGGCCGATCAGTTGATATGACAATCTGTAATTTTTTTTTACCTTGTAGAATTAAATTGTTTACTGTAATGCAATTTTTTAAAGAGCCGCCAAGATGTCCTGGCAATCAAATATGTGTACTGCTGTTAATATTGTGCCAGAGCAATTGTTACAATTTCTGTAGCGTTTTCTAACAATTCAGTCTTTTTTAGAGTTCCTTACTTAAAAAATAAAAACAGAACCATTATAAGATCACTCCTGTGTCTGTCTGTCTGTCACAGCCATTTTACTCGTAAACTATGGAACGTGTGGAAAGTAAGAATTGGGGAAGTAATAAAGAATATTAACCCACATATTTACTGATTATTAAACATTCACATATATATTTAGGAAAATTGTAGAGGGTCTAATTATGCTACATGAAAAAAAAATCTTTTGTTTGCCTACTGTATGGAGTATCGTGTGAAAGCTTTCGTAACGCTGAACTCAAAAATTCATTTTTCTTAATTTTAGGTCTTATATTTTTAGAAATATCGTCGAAAAGGTAACGCAAAAATATGCCCCCCCCCCCCTTCAATTTATTTCCAAAACTACTTAAACTAAAATTATGAAAAAGTTAGAGGTAGTAGCTGTTAATTTAAACCTTGCAGGGAAATTATAGAGATAACCTAGGTCGCATAGTTTTTGAGAAAATCGCATTTTTCCGTTACACACAAATTTTGATTTGCGAGCATTTGGGAAAGGTGTGGAGGAGCGCTGTGGGTACCTATCGTAGCAGAAGTATAAAATTATTTTTGATAATGATTTTCGAAAAATGTCGTCCGTAATTATCCTAGATATATACAAGTTAGTTTTGGGTCAAATCAATAGGGTAACCCGCGGCATGTTGGCCATAGGGGAAAATTGGCCTATCCGCGATATTTTTCAAACTCTCCGGTACATGACATTACTACCAAAGCGACGTGTGTCTTAACATGTCTTTCTTTACTCACAACAGTGTCAGCAGAGAAGAAGAAATTAAAAGAAAGCCACTTCAACTGTTGTAATTTTCACTCAGGTAATAAATAATCGTTTTTGATTAGTTTCTAAATTAAAGTTTCACTTTGGTGAATAGCAATATAATAGGCCGTTGTTCAGAGCTCATTTTCTACTTACTGATTTTTAAAAATATTAAGAGAATACTTTGATACAACGATCAAAAACAAAATGGCGATATGAGGGAGGTTGACCCATTTAATCCGGGGCATGTTGGTCCGCAATCCAAGAGGTTATTTTCTATAGTCATAAGACTATAAAAGTCAATGAAATTGCATATTCATGTATAACACTGGTCAGGGTGGTATTAACTAAAAAAGAAATAAGACAAGTGTGGATTCGATGTACAATGTGCAAACGTTGGGCACACGAATCATGTGTCATTGGGAATCGGATATTTTATATTCGCATTCATTGTGATGATGAGAAAGATTTCGACGAATGTAGACTTTGAACAAAATATCGTTTCGTATCCTTTGTATCTTTTATATACCAAACAAAAATTACATTGATATTTAAAGCTTATTTTCAGTTCTGTTAGTAATTAAGCTCATTTTAAAGGAGCAACCTACACCATTCGATGAGGCAGGTTGACCCAGTGACTTGGAATCTTTCTGAGCTTCATATAAAAACAACTAATTAATATTTTAGAAATTTTCATATATGTGGTTAAGCGTATTACAAATTGAGCAAACTAAAAAGAAATGATATTTTTAATAAAATAAAAAAAAAAAATAAATAAATTATCGAAAAAGTGTGTCAACAAGGTTCGGTCTGCCTTATATTCGCATGTTTCGCAGAAGAAATATGGTATCTATGGACGGTTAAAAGAGTATATAAGCCTAGGTAGTCCACCTTGACTCATACTCTTTTGATGGCTCATAGATATCATATTTTAAATATGAAATATGCAAACATACTGATTTGACCTAAAACTGAATTGTACTGTTATGACCGCCTCCACCTAAGAATTTTGCTTCACTTTTCATTAATTATGGAAGTCAACTTTTTTTCATTACACGTGTACCATTTATACATCAAATCACATAAAAGCATTAACCAATTCAATTAAACATTGAAATGTAATTGCAGAGTGTATAAAATGAATGATTCCTGTAGTAGATGCTTTTCTGGAATGTTTGATATTTTGTTTTGTCACTTCAAAGGTACAGCGGCATTTATCAAAAAATCTTGTAATTTATTTTTGTCTTTAAATTTGCTTAAAGAAACCTCTTCAGCAAGGGAAGTATTTTCGCAGAAACCGTGCGTTCGTGTGCCGATTATTTGACATTTTATTGAATTTTAATATGGTTAGACACTTGAAATTTGCCATCTATATTTAAAGTTTTTATTTTTTCAATGTACATTAGAGATAAAAAAAAACTTAAAAGTTTCATCAATTCAATTAATCTGCTTATTTATTTCAATTAACATACACGTTTTCAGAATAAAAATGTTACAATGAAATAAAAAAAGCAGTTTAATTTTATAAATATTTTTTAATTATTCTGTTCTATACAAACGTCGGTAAATGTAGAAATCGTTTCTATTTCAATAACGAAAATATACGTATAGATTTATTTTTATCATTTGTCTATGCTCACATGTTTAACAGGATGATGTACTTATTTCCAGGATAAATATTAAACTTTCTTTCATTTTTATCACTTAATCACTTTACTTAATAAGGTTAATCGGGAATAAATTATTCAAAATTGATAGCTAGTTAATATGTATTAGGTGATAGGCAAATGAATATATATTCGCTAATTAGTTTAATCTTCTTACTTATTTTACTGAGATTAATATGTCGTGCGAAATCTCAATTAAATCAAAATTTCGATAACAGGTTTCAGTTTAGTATTAATTACTTTAATTACAGAGATATAAAAAAAACCCTGTCAGTATTTAAATACCAAATTAAAAAAAAAAGGAAACATATTACGATGAATAAACAGAATGTTTAAATGAATATACAGGTCCTATTTTCACAGTATGTGGAAAGATCTGTTTTATGTAATTAGAAATTATACGTATTAATAGTCATTTACACATAAATAATATGAATACAGTATTTTCTAAAAACATATATTTGATGCTTAAAAAATAATAAAAATTATTTAAACTGTTTCTTACAGGATCCCATCGCAGAATCTAAAAACACGCTTATCTGATGGGTTTTAAAAATATTAGAGAAGATTGAATTATACTGAAAAAAGCTGTGCAGATATCCCTGTAAACGGGTTTCCAATCAATTCCCTTTGATTGCGAAAATTTAAGGGCGAATCAGTTGCTGTTAAGACATCCAATGGTTGTTTTCGGTTTTGATTATAGAGGATCAGTTAAACATTTCAAAAGAAGCTAAAATAAAATAAATTAAGTATAAGAGTCTTTGTCTCCTGGTATTTTAAAACAATCTCCATAACAATAGCCTAAGTCATCAACAGTTCCAGGCGGACCACTTCGCTTTTTATACTCTAGGTGCCATTTTGGTACTTTAATGTTAGCCAGGCAGGTGATAAGTCGCCAAATATTATTCTATCGCCATCATTTCATCTATATTATAATAGTCCAAGTCATCAACTGCCATAAACAAATATGGTCTGATCCCTTCACCGTTCATGTGAAAGTTTGGCACAGATGTTATATACGTCCCATATTTGCGCGATTTTTTAACGACGCCAATTTGGGGAACGCATCAACGGCATAAACAACAACATCTGGCTTACCGTAACAAGCAAAATAACGATACTTTGGGGCCAGTTAAGTGCCCGTTCCGTATATGACATTGGCGTCAGAAAAAAATCGTGCTAATATGGGACCATTTTGATTAAAAAATTAAAATTTTTTTTCGAATAAAACTACATAAAATTTGCCATGGTTGCAAAGAATTCTTGGTACTGTTACGCTAGCCGGATACAAATCTCGCCAATAGCTTTTTTTTTAACTTGCCAGTTAGCATTTTTTTTTTCGAGTGGTAATATTTGGCCAGATACGGTTATACAGGTTACAGATATACACGGTTACAGATATACTGGTTTGGCGTGATTTTTATTTTTTTACGAAAATTTGGCGAAAACCTGGTTTTCAAATGCCAGTTACATATGCATTTTTGGTATTACTTAGTTATCCTGTCGACCAAAAATCTAATGCCAAACTATAAGATTAAATGCCAATAATGATTGATCGTAAATGTCACATTCACTTGACTTTAAGCAAGTTACACGTGCTTACGTCATCAAGTGATTTTTATTTCGACGTTTTATTCGTATATTTATTAATGTCATACTTATTTATTTGTTCTTTTGTTATTTAAAATAAAAATTGTGTCAATTTGTATAATTTGGCGAGTGGTTTAGCGATTTATATAATTTGGCGAAATTTGTCTCCGGAACAACTGTAGTACTGTATTTCTTAATTATTTTCTATTATTATCTAAAGGAAATATGAAAAAATAATTAATTATCATAGAACAAAATAATTTATATAATTTGTAAAAAGAAATAAAAGTAAATAAACATTTATTATCAATTAAACAACAATAGCCGGTTTACCATAACAATATAAAAAAAAATATCTGTTTGATTAAAATTTGAGTTGCCATCATTAGAAAAATGTATATAAAATTGAAAAAAAAATAATATTTCGAAAACTAATTCGAATTTAAAAATTCTAATACCAGTTTTGAAATCTGCGGATCAATATTGATTTTTTGTATTAATTTCATCGCAAAGTATTCCATATTTTAGGAGAAATCGCCGTGAAACATAATCAGCTGTTTAACCAGTCGATTCATACTTTCGTTTCATACTTCCGTTTCATAAATTCGTTTCATTAGGATTTTATATATATAGGGTAGATACATATATATATATATATATATATGATCTATGTCACACTGTAACTCTCGTATTTATGAACCGATTTGGATGAAACTTCGTGTATACATAGTACATACCAATGTCTCGACCGAGTTTGTTGGCCAGCTTCATCCGCCATCTTGTTTCAAAATGGCGGCCATTTAAATTAAAAAAAAAATTAAAATTTGAAATTTAGTACCAAAAAATTTAAAATTAAAAGATATTTTTTCTTATGTGTTTGATCTTGATACAAAGATTTCGGAGCAACTTTTGTTTCGTCTATATCTTAAAAAATGGCTGAGTTATAGCACTTTGAATTTCTAGCGTGGGTGACATTTTGAAACGACCTGATTTTTGTCACGCGATAACAGGCTTATTTATGAACCGATTTGGATGTACCTTGGTGTATACATAGTATATATCAATGTTTCGTCCGATTTCGTTGGCCAGCTTCATCCGCCATCTTGTTTCAAAATGGCGGCTATTTAAATTTTTTTTAATTTTTTTAATTTGAAATGCGGTACCAAAATATTGAAAATTAAAAAGTATTTTTTTTTATGTGTTTGACCTTGATGCAAAGATTCCGGAGCAGTTTTTGTTTTGTTTATATCTTAAAAAATAGCTGAGTTATAGCACTTTGAATTTCTAGCGTGGCTGACATTTTGAAATGACCTGATTTTTGTCACGCGATAACAGGCGTATTTAAGAACCGATTTGTATGTACTTTGGTGTATGAATGTCTCGACCAAGTTTCTTAGCCAGCTTCATCCACCATCTTGTTTCAAAATGGCGGTCATTTGAAAAAAAATTAAAAAATTTTAAATTTAAAATGAGGTACCATGAAATTGGAAAATGAAAAAGATTTTTTTTTATGTGTTTGACCTTAATACAAAGATTACGGAACAGTTTTTATTTCGTCCATATCTAGAAAAATGGCTGAGTTATAGCATTTTGAATTTCTATTGTGGCTGACATTTTAAAACGACCTGATTTTTGTCACGCAATAACAGACGTATTTATGAACCGATTTGGATGTAACTTGGTGTGTACATACTACATACCAATGTCTGGACCGAGTTCGTTTGCCAGCTTCATTCGCCATCTTGTTTCAAAAGGGCTACCATTTAAAAAAAATTAAATTTAAAATTTAAAATGGGGTATCAAAAAATTGGAAAATGAAAAATATTTTTTTTATGTATTTGACCTTGATACAAAGATTCCGGAGCAGTTTTTGTTTCGTCTATATCTTAAAAAATGGCTGAATTATAGCACTTTGAATTTCTAGCATGGCTGACATTTTGAAACGATCTGATATTTGTCACGCGATAACATGTGTAGTTATTAACCGATTTCGATGTACGAAGCATGTGGATAGTGTATAGCAATATCTTTCCCAAGTTCGCTGGCCGGCTTTATCAGCCATCTTGTTTCAAAATGGCGGCCAGTAAATAAAAAAAATATATATATTTAAAGTAAGGTGCAAATAATTAGAAATTGAAAAAGGTTTCTTTTTTAAGTATTTGGCCTTGATATAAGGATTCCGGAGCATTTTTTGTTTTGATTTTATCTTTAAAAAAGGCTCAGATATAGCAGTTTGAATTTCTAATGTGGGTGACATTTTGAAAAATCTGATTTTTTGCCTCTGACAGCACTTGTATATATCAGCCGATTCCGATGTGAGTGAGCATGTGCACAGGAATTACTAATGTCTCGACCAAGTTCACTGAATAGCCTCATCCACCATGTTGTCTTAAAATGGCAGGCACTTCAAGATATCGCCGAATTTGGCAACCAAATATAAGTTACTTTAAATAAAAGCAGCTTGGATGAAGCTGACTAATTTCGCGAAATTCTCATTCATAATGATTTAGTATTAATAAAAATTAGTACTGAATCTCTTATAATCGATTTCCACTAAATTGAGCTTTGTGCGTTTGAATAATATAAGCTGGCTTTTTAAAAATAAAGAATATTAAATCTACCTCTTCCTCCAGGCACTGGCCGGAAGGACTTTTTTTTAATTCTTCTAAGTATCTCTTATTTATAATTTTTACTCCTTCCAATGGGGAAAAAATGTACTTTCAAATGCTATTTGTTTGAAAACTGTGTCACAATTTACAGAAATTTTATTATTTTTTAAATAATTTTAAAGCATGATTTAAAGATTTATCTCTATAGCATGCAGACGATTGAAATTTATGAAATATAAGTTCGTTTGCACTTAAATTAATATATTAAAGTAGCTTAGCATTTGTTTCCAGCTTACTTGCCATAACGCAATTAAATCATTGTTGCTATTTTTCTTATAAATATGATTTTTAGTGTTTTTAGTGGGCGCAAAAAAATGATATTTAATGTAGAAATTCTATTAAAGTTATAAATTTATATATATATATATATATATATATATGTATAACAGTAGACCAGCGCAAGGCTTTGTCGACGCAATGTGTGTTTATTCTGATACAATTTCCATTAATTTTTTATCAATGACATTTTATTTTAATAGCACAAAGTGTTTTAATAATATACAAGTATATTACGTCAAAAACCGCTTGCAAAACATTTCGAAAAGTACCTCATTCATCGCTGTGCCTTTTGTATGTGCCGAAAAAAGGATGTTGATATAAAAAATAATACATATGATGGTTTTATTTACGAGGGCTTTTCGATATGTAAAGGTACAATGCCGCATACAAAGTCAAAAAAATCTTATTTGATAAAATGTTTATTGCGAATTATTTACAGCTATAAACCTTATTTTTAAATATAATTGCCGCATTTGTCCAACCATTTGTTTAGTCTGGGTACAAGCTTATGTATCCCATTGTCATAGACGTTTGCCACCAGTTGTCGAAACCACATTTCAACTTCAATTTTGATCTCATCATCGTCGTGGAAGTTTTGTCCTACAAGGTGTCTCTTCAGGTAAAGGAATAAGTGGAAGTCACTGGTTGCAAGATCTGGACTGCATGGAGTATTGATTAAAACTTCCCACTTTAATTTCAGCACCTGCTTTTCCATAGCGCGTGAGGAAGTCGAATTGAGTAGATCATCCTCTACTTTTTGTGTTCTTCCGTTAGCATTTTCAGAACCCAGCTTGCACAAAATTTATGGTACCCTAAAGTCACAGTCAGATCTTCATAAAAAGTTGTCATAGACACTTCAGGTATGATTTTATGCAACTCTTGCATTGTGAGACGCCTATTTGCTCGAATCGCTTTCTCCGTCCTTTGAAGAAGGGCATCAGAGATCACAGGTGGTCTACCTATTCTGGGTTCTTCATGAATATTGGTCCTACCACTAAAGAAGGCACAACACCATTTCGTTAAATTTTGTCCATTCACACTGTTCCCATAGACAGAAACAAATTCTTTGTGAATTTCCGCTGGACGCTTCCCTTTTGCATGAAGAAAATGTATGACTGATCGAACTTCACATTTGGCGGGATTTTTAATTGACGCAGACATTCTAAGCATTTGCTACACAAAGCAGGATCACCATAGAATTAATGAATGGCTGCGAGGGAAAAGTGAAAGGTTCAAGGTTACAATCTGTGTTGCCAACGCGCTCAGTAAAACTTGTTTTCTCCTATCGTCTGCGTATCTTTACTTTTCGAAAAGCCTTCGTATATTCTTTCACTCGGGAAACCCGGTTTTATCCCCTTGTTCTATATAACGCCGAGAATGAAAGCTGCAATTTAAAATGATAAGATATATTACATTTTAGTAGCACTCAAAGTCCTGCTTTTTTAGGTTTATACAATTTGCAGTCTCATTATAAGACCTAAAGTCACCACATCCGACATTTATTTTTATAATAGATTTATTTTTAACAGAATTATTCAGTTGGTAAATAAATCATATCAGCTGTATATTTTTCAAATGGGTGATAAAAGTCCGGACCAGGATTCGAACCAGCGATGCTTTAGCTGAAGCCACCGATGCTCTACTGACTGAGCCCTCCCGAACGAATCTGAAGGACTAATTCAACCAAATAAACTTTAAAGATCACAGTATCTGGTCTGATATATGAATTAGCTCAACAGAATTAATTGTAGTTTTTTTTATGGAAACTGCAGTAAACGTTGCATGCGTAATTATAATGGATGAATTTTTAACACAGTTATTCAATTGGTAAATAAATGATATCAATTGTAAATTTTCCAAACGTGTGAAAAAAATCCTGGTCAGGATTCGAACCAGGGATGTCTTGGCTTAAGTCGTCAATGCTCTACCGACTGAGCCATCCCGGACGAATCTGAAGGACTAAGCACGAATTCTTATGTACATCATGAAGTTAAGTCCACTTGATTTTTAAGTTTTATAGAATACAGTTTCTTTGAAGATCTACTTGTACATTCAAATTTCCATTTTTTTTCTTCTAAAAACAACCTATTTAAGTAAATGAACTAATTGACCAAATAGAAAGATAAAGCGTTTCGATAAATAATATTTATTGTTCAACACTAGACATGTTGAAATAATATTTATGTTTAATGGACTTGGAAAGAAAAAACCTTGCGATTGGTAGCTATGCTTGAGTGACGGGGCATCATCGATTTAAACAAATTCAAAATTATATGAATAACTTTATGTATGATTGAAATTTGTAACGAGTCAAACTATTGATAAAAATCATCAAATTCAAAGCTATTAATGTATCTATTGTTTAAATATAATGAAATTTTTAGTAGCACGTTTCACCGTGTTTCACTGCTCTCACCGTTTAACAAAATAATCTTTTGTAGATTAGTATAATATACCCCCCCGACTATTATTTGTTCAGTAAAAACACAAATCAAGATGGATTTATTTATTAACAATCACTATTAGCAACAAGCAAAATCTTGTTTTCAAATAAATAATCGATTTCCTGAATCAATCGGATTTTTTTCACGTGGCATTGCGAACACATTCAAGGTCTTATGAATATCATCATTTGATTGTTATCTTCGTTGTTCTCAACAAGTATAGACCCTAATCTAGTCAAAAAGTTATTTTTTGTATACATTGAAAACAGTTGGAAAGAAAAAGTTCTAAATTTGCAAACCGGAATATTCAATTCGGAAATATTTCTATATTTCTATTGTAAGAACATTATATTTGTACATTTCCTAATTCTGCAAAATACTAAGAAAAATATTTAAAATAAAAGATTTGAGTGGGGTGATAAATATTGCACAAAATCCCTATAAATTCAAATTTAATTAATCCTTCTAAATACTTCAATCCTTCTAAAATCCTTCTAAAATTTATTAAATGATTATGTAAATCTTATAACGTAATTTAAACAATTCACAAAAAATGTTTTAGAAGATACATTTTCATAAAGTCATAATTCAGTACATAAAGGGTAAAAGTGCGTTGTGGAAGACTGCTAATTATATTTTAAAATTGTTTAAAGAGGTATTTTCTCATTTCAAAATCTTTTCATACACAGAAATGAGTATTAATCCGAAACACTCTCTCATGTCAAATTTTCACGATTTTCACGTCCCTGAAAATAAGTTTATAATACCAAATTTGTTATTTATACCAAAACACTGGCAGAAATCTGCGAAAGTCATTATTCTTATCCTTTTAAAATACTGTACATATATAGCAGAAATACATGAGCTATGTTTTCAAGTAATTATGGAAATACAGACTTCACACAGAAATGGAGGATTTCAAGGAGATATCCTACGTTTTCATTATCTTCGTAACACTGAACCGTACAAAGCCTCCTGAATCAGATATACTATTTCTCCTTAAATTCCATCAATAACAATTGATGAGCTAAGTGGAAGAACATGTTAAGTAACAAAATCACATTTCAAGAAATTTGAGGTGAAAGTTTTTGCTGTAAATTTTAATGATTTATTTTCTGTTTGATACCATGTGTTTAAAATATTAACAGGTATGGTACTAAACTATCTCAGAAAACTTATTCGTATTTAATTTTCAAATATTAAAAATTATTAATATTATTAACATTATTAAATATTAAAATATTAAATATTAAAATATAAAATATTTTAATATTAAATATTTTAATATTTAATATTTAATATCTTCAAATAATCAAATAATTTCTTAAATCTTTAAGACTAAATATAATCTTAGTATTTTAGCTTCACCATGTGATCGGATACCTCATAACGCTTTCATCCAAAAGATAAAAAAAAAAAAAAAAATATTAGAAAATGTAGCATAACGTGTTCATCCACTCAGCTCTTCAATTCAATTTCTCTTTAAACTAATTTTTGAAGGATTGTAAAACTCATCAAGGCATTTAGACTGTGTATTTTTTTCTTAAATAACTTGCGTTATTAAAAAAAAAAATTCATTTTTTTTATAAATGCTGTCATTATAAAAATACGTATAGGTATATTTCATAATTCCAGCGTTTTAAGAAATAAGTGGAAAATTGACTGCGGAATTCTATCTGTACATACAAGAACAACAGTTAAATTACATAAAGGGGCGTGAAAGAACATGAACAATTTTTCTCACGATTTATTTCTAAATTAATTATTTTAGATTTACATAATTAATTTCAGAAAAATGTAAAAATGCAATTAGTGAAACAATACACGTCGAAACTGATATCTGAAATCAACTGAACATTTAAAAAATTATATGTGTTTAATTGTTCCATTCTCATTCATGAGCAAGGATTTTTTTTATTTCCTATTTATTCAAGCATTAATAGTAAATAGTAAAATACACAAATAATAAAATTGTTCATCTAAAGAAGCATAAATCATAAACCAAATTAATATTTAACTAAAGAAATCATTCATTAATTTTTAACGTGTTTGAAAGCAGAAAAGCCCATTACCTTCTGTATGGGTTAATAAAAAGTTTGCAAATTGCATTTTAAAAGTAATGACTGTTTTTCTTAAATAATACAAATAATACATATATTTACTAATTTTTTACGTAAAATTATATTTTTTAAATTAATAAAAAAATATACATCCGATTATATGTAAAAAAAAAAAAAATCTGAAACATATGCTGGCATAAACTTTTTCCCGAAATACATAGGTTGAAAACTAGTCTGGATACACTCAACTAAAATTTAAACCAGTAAATGTAGAGTTGTGAAACAAGTGTCTATCTGTAGTAAAATTATTATGTACTAACCATAGAATTCAGCTACTCTATTTACGCAGTTTAGAAGTTATATACCCTAGCTCGAAAGATTAAAAAAATAGCGAAAAAAAACACCAGAACATCAAAAGTGTGAAACAGGGCGATTCCACAGAAAATTATCATTTTTTTTTGGGGGGGGGGGATCATATTTATAATATGTTTAATTTAAAGTTATGGTTGGAAAACTTCATATTTTTATATTATATAGAAAAATCCAAATAAAAAGGTATTGTAAATTACTGTTTACAAACTAAGTTAAGTAACATTATTGTCTTTGTAAAGTCATAATGTTACGTCAGTTACACAATAAAAGTTATGTCAGTTACACGTGTAAATGCCATTTTTTTTCTTTTTTATTATTCAGAAATTAATTAAACAAGTTACTGTTATAATTTGGAATTACTTAGTTTTGTGGAGAATATTATATCACTGTTTTTAACTGGATAGTTTTTATAATTTTTACACTTCAATGCAGACATAAAAAATGTTTGTATATTTTATGTTACGTCAGTTACAGAATTTTGAATTGCAATTTTTGGGACTTAGAAAGAGATTGTAATAATCTGCAGGTATTTGGGTATTAAGACCCTAGTAAGAAACATTTTAAATTGTAAAAATTTGTTCTAGCTTTATTAGTAAATTTTCTACATAGATTTGAAAACAAAATTCGATGATAAAATGCTACGTCAGTTACGATGGAATTGCCCAGTATCATCAATTTGATATGGAAAAACGTCTTATTTGTGAAAAATAAAATGTATATTATAAGCCATTTCAAGTTTTTCGACATTGATTCAATGGTTCAAATACATCATAATCACATTCAGATAAAGTATTTGTCGAAAAAAAGAACACGCCATATATTTTCATCATTAAAAAATACGAGTCCTAGGAGTAAATGGAAACATCCATTTAATGGAAAATTATGGCTTCTTTTAATATATGTTTAAAAACGAAACTTAGGTGTCGTCTTACGGCCCCAAACTGAACCAAACTAAAGTTTCCAATATTGCACCTAATTCTGACACCTTTTTTGGTTTTCTGCACATTTCAACATAGGATACCAAGCGAAAAGTCATTCGATCAAGTAGTTTAGTGAAACTTAGAATTTCGGAACTCCTAACATTAATATCGTTCGTAATCGATGCAAAATTTATTTCAGTTCAGGTAGTTTGGCAAATGTGTTACAACTCAGGATGCGCACATTTAAAGCTTCAAAAAATCGATTTCTGTTTTAAATATTTCAAAAAATTTTAAACGTTTATTTCGAATATGCAATTATATATAGTTAATTAATTTTCTAGAAAATTTTAAATTGTATCCTATTAATTATTTAACAGAAATTGATTTCCAGAGGCTTCAAATATGCGAGTTCAAAATTAAAGCACTTTTTGCTTTCAGCTTTTGTAACAATTGCAAATGATGTAACATTAGAAGTTTTGAACTTTAAACCATAATTTTGCAGTTTAGGATATTTTAAGTTTTTTTACTTCAATAATGAAGTACCTTGTTTATCGAAATATTTTTGCATTGTTTAACGAAGACCCTTTTCTAAGCATTTTCACTGCTATTACTTATTTTTTATTTTAACTAAACAATTTTATTTTGTCTGCTATCATAAGTTGAATGTTCATATTTAAAAAAATTATTAATATCGCGAAACTTGCATCTCGGAGTACGCTGTACGTATAAATGCGTTGAATCTTTTTCGCAAATCTTTTTTCTGGATGATTAGCATAGTGTTCTGGTTTGCTCACGGATTTTGATTCGATACTTTTCATTAGTGTTAGTGAGGTTTCTGTTTTGGTAGTGTGGAGTTTTGATTGGAGACTTAAGCGCATGCGGTTTTTGGTTTTTGACAGGAAAATTGCGTTGCGATGTTCTGTTTCGAATTTTGCATTTTGAATATTTTAGTTAGTTTTAGTGGTATGTAAGCTTGCAGATATCAGTGAGAGGATCTTATAAGTAAAAAGAAAGTTTGATGAGAGAGCTTTTTTTGGTATGTTGTGGACCACATTTGCTAAGGGTCGCAATTGAAATAAATTAAAAGTGGCTTTGGAAGAAAATATTTTAAATGTATTGAACCATCATTTGTGTATTATACATTTTTGGCTCAAAATTGATGCTTTAAAGAAAAAGATGTATGACTTGCATTTGGCCCAATCATTTTAATTGTAACATTTGATGGGAGGGAGGGCATTGTAGATGACTAGCTACTCTCTTATAAATGGAGTTTAGATTTTGAGAGAGAGAGTGTCCTTTCTGATACTAACCTGTGGGCGTAAAGCCACCTTTATCGTCTGTTTTTCCTTAATTTTCTTATGTAAGTTTACGGCTCATGGAATCTGGTGTTGGTGGTTTTCGCTGTAGTCTCATGCTAATTAGGGTAGGCTGGTCAATCTGCAGAGTGTAAAAGTAGGATTGAGAGTTGGTATCGGCGGGTCTCGAGTTGATATATACTTCAGTCAAGAACCCAAAATCAATTCTCCTGCCTTTAGAGATTGCAATGTGATACGTGCTCTGCGGAACCTGAAGTCTACAAACAGCTGAGAGAAGCTGCGATATTGTGTAAGAGAGAATGTTCTGCATTGTGCAATAAAACTTAGTAGCGACCACAGGTTGGAAGTATATGACATTTATATAGCTTATTGAATTTTTTGGTTAATCAATTACTTTCAGCGACATTCGTGCCCGACATAGAAGTTATTTTTGGATATCATTTGAGAGACTAGCCTTCGATCTTAAGTTAGTTTTAGGCATAGTAACTTTGCATCATTTGAATTGTTGACAGCTAATTTAACATTTAGATTGCTTTTATAGACAGAGTAGTATAGGCTAAATTGGGAAATCAAATTGCAGTTCATCCCTACTTTCGAATAAATAAACAGTCTTTTGAAAATTTGTAACAACGTTGTGGACCTTGTGCGGTTGCCACAATGTGACGGAATAATGAGTCATCATCATGCTATAATCAACTGGGACATAACGCAAAGGTAAAGCGTAAAAGAACAGAAAAATCTTAAAAAACCGAATCAGAGTGATAAACAATACAATGATTATGATATAGGCATGAATTTATTAATAGAGTGTAATAAAAAAAAACGAATTTAAAAAGCGAACGCTGTAAAATCTCACCATTCTGAGTTTTTGGTTTATATTGTAGTGCATTGATCTTAAAAATATTGTTTATCATATTCTAACAGTTTTCACATGTATCATTTATGCGAATAAACATATCTTAGTATAAATGTAAATTGCATATTCGTTAAGTAGATTTGTTAGGTTTTGCAGCAAATCACATTTTAGGACTATGGAAGTGTTGTGTTATTTAGATACCTTCTTTGGGATGATGTGGATTTTGACATAAATCATACAGTTAATTAAGATTCTTTCCTCCCCCCAATACGTATACGTTGCACGGTATCTTTGAATTTGAACACCAGTTTTTCTGCAAAAAATTCTTTCTTTATCTAATCAAAGACTTGCAGCAATTTAATAAAGTGAAAAATTATAATAATAATAAAAACTGTTGATGGAACATTAAAAGAAATGAAAAGAACTTTTTTTCAGCGCTTAAACATTTAACTCCATGTCTGTTTCATACTTTAAAATCGTTCAGTAGTTTTCGTAAAGTGATGATCTAGTAAATTTTCGATCCACTAATGTTCGTTTAAAAATTTCTTAGGATACTATATAAAATGTAGACATCTAAGAGACTGGCATAGATGTAGTTGTACAGAATAATTATGAATGATAACCAGAAACTGAGGAATAAATTTTTATAAATTAAATGTCAAAAATATATTTTCTACACCAAGAAACATAGAATACGTTCATATCATTTAATGTATTTGGAAATATCCAATTGTTACAAATTTAGATTTTCCATGTCCATAAAATTTAATTTTTTTATGTGATATAACACAATTTGTATAGAACGCTTTTTAATATTTCAATAAAACGATTCATATCAGGTTACTAGTTTATGTCTAGAGAACAACAATATTATTATTATTACAAAATTAATAAAATTTTAAATACTATCCGGGAACCTGGTATTATGCACATATTTCCACAACAACAAATATAAGAACTGAAAATGTGGAATATTTTTGTGGGTAAATTATTACTCTTTTTTAAGGTGGAAAATCTGAATCAGATTAGGAATATTATTTATCATGCGTGTCGTGCATATATTTGCTATATTCTATTTAAATTGTTCACTAAATTAATCACTTGTAATTAATTGTTTAAGATAAAGCATTTTAGCTATATAATACAGACATTAATATGTTAATAAATCTAGATTTTGGTTGATTTGATTTTGAATATAAGTAATTAAATCATATCTGATATAAGAGTTTTTTAAATTTGAAATCGGTATGATTAACGAAATAAAAAATATGTCTACTTTGTTTTGAATGTTCCAACTACAAATTGCATATAATTAAGTAATATTTTCATGTATGTGTTAATAATAAAATTATGTGAAACACAACTGAATTAATAAGGTTTGCAAATAATTAGTAGAACGCAATATATATATTCGTAAACAAATCTTTCATGAGATTATTATTTTTTTATATAGCTAACGAAAACATTAGCAAACACCAAACCATTTCATAGTCATGAATCGGATATTCCACCTAATTAATTTCATATCCCCGAAAAAAATACATTCAGTTTATTTATGTAAGTTATATTCTACTGAAGATGGAAAATCTGAATTAGACAATTTATTTTATTTGTGCTGCGTACATGAATCGATTAATATAATATCATACGCTTCGAAATTAATCAACTTCAGTCCTATGATTAAGATAACGCACAATAACTATTTGTTATGACTATTTCTTACATAAATGTGCTAGGAAAATATGATTTTGATAGTCTTATTTTCATTATAAATAATTAAATGATTCCTAATTTAGGTTGTTTAAAAAATGACGGATGCATTTGAAAAATGAAATTACTGAAAACGAAAAGTGATAAAAATATACAATTTGTTATATTTTACGTGCGAAACCACTATATTTTCACTAACAAAGAAGTTCAAAATTAATTGCGTTTGCCAACATATAGCACTGCTAAGTGGTAAAATTAAAAAAATAAAAACTGTATTAATATGCGCGAAGATATATTCTAAAACTAAATAATGATCTTTTCCTTATATCCGTCATTTTCAGCAATAATACGACGCAGTCTGAAAGCAAAATTCTCTTAAAACTGTAACACTGTTAAAACAGGAATGCCCTCACATTCAACAAAGATGCACAAATTCAGTTCGGGAGATTCCGGATTTTGGCGGTATCTATCTAGACTCCCCCCCCCCCCCCCCCAATGGAGAATAAAAAATACATATGGGATGAAATCTGGTGAATAGAAACAGCAAATAGCCGTTTCCTGTGTGACTGAAAAATCACACTCCAATGACAAGATGAGTTTTACATTGACAAGATTTTCGCTGCGAAAATAAAAGAGTTAACCTTTTGATGTGGATTTGCAACGTCTTGCATGAACCATGAAGTGTTCCCATGGCTTTGTTCTATCGTAAATTCGCGCAAGATGTCCAGAGCGAGCGCTGCAGTAATCACTTAATGTTGGAAAAATGAGGTTTTTTGTTACAAAAAAAAAAAAAAAAAAGTCCAAACTATGATTTTATGGATTCAGAGACAATCGCAGGGCAAAATGGGATTTTCCATTCCCCAAATGCTCTAAATCTGCTTATCGAACTCTACGACTGTTCATGGAAATATGCGCTTCACTGGAGAAACAAATATTTTCCACACTGATTTCTTTAACACCCAGCTGCTGCAGCATAGAGTCCGCGAACATCCTGCGTGCATCAATGACAGATGAACAAAGATGCTGACGAGTCTGAACCTTGTATGGGAACAGGTGAAAGCTATACGCATGGTACTGTGCGTGCACGCGTGTTGAGGCTGGTCTGCAATACGCCGAACAGTAACTGGAATCCGCTCTTGGATAACTTGCTACACGACTTTAAAATTCACATTTTTATTTGGCGTATACGGGTATGTGACTTTTTAGGCGTTCCAATCCGTTGAAAATTTTGAAACAGAACCTTTATTGTACGCCTTTTCAGTCCTTTTATGACATTAAACTCCCTCTGTACACTTCACATTGTTTCAACAATATTGTGATACACGCGATGAATGTCCAATTGAAGAAATATATGTTGTTATAACGAGTAAACCATTTCTACATATTAAATTCTAAACAGAAGTTCTCTTATGCGTCCATTAAAAATATTTCAAAAATATATTCTAAAAACACACTCAAAATATATATTAAACATTTAATTGCTAAAAAGGACGTCAAATTTGACGTCCTTTTTAGCAATTAAATGTTTAATATATATTTTGAGTGTGTTTTTAGAATATATATTTTTGAAACATTTCTACATAGTAACTTGCATTATGTGAAGCACGCGTCAGCAGAAGCAGAATGAAGTACAGAATGGAGATCTAACCGCATTTGATGGGCATCTATCGGTGTCGATGATCACGATCTGACGGACCGTGCTGCCAAACAGATCTAGGAGTTCCTGCAGCGCCATCTGTTGAAAAACTTCGTAAATAAAATTGAAATTGTGTGTGACTGAGAACTTACTGGTATTCCAAGTATAATGCAGAAAGCAAATCCTTTCTATCGCTTTCCAATTACCTTTATTTCATTTTTTAAATACATCCATCCTTTTTTTGGACATGATTTGTTTTAATTTTATACATTCGGCATGCTTACGATAAAAAAACAAGTTGGAAATTGCTCGTCAAACGTGGCAAATGAGGTGCGTTCGTACTATAACTAGTTTTATAATTATTTTTTGCACCCCATATTGTACTGAATGTATATTTTTTTGCGCTTCATAAGTGCATAGTCTGTAACATCATTAAAATGCACTTACAATAATTTTTTCCCCATTCCCCGTAATGTAACGGAAAACTTTTGACTGTCCCTGTAATTAAACTATACATTCGATTTTAATAAAATTTGAAATGGCTTGACAAAATTTTGCAGCAATTATACATGTAAAATTTCAGACCATTCGGAAGGCTGTAAAATCATTAAAATGCATTTGCAATAATTTTTTCCCATTGGCCATAATGTAACGGAAAACTTTTGGGTGTCCCTGTAATTAAACTATACATCCGATTTTCATAAAATTGGAAATGGCTCAACAAAATTTTGCAGCAATTATATATTAAAAATTTCAGACCATTCGGAAGGCTGTAAAATCATTAAAATGCATTTGCTATAATTTTTTCCCATTGGCCGTAATGTAACGGAAAACTTTTGGGTGTCCCTGTAATTAAACTATACATCCGATTTTCATAAAATTGGAAATGGCTCGACAAAATTTTGCAGCAATTATATATTAAAAATTTCAGACCATTCGGAAGGATGTAAAATCATTAAAATGCATTTGCTATAATTTTTTCCCATTGGCCGTAATGTAACGGAAAACTTTTGGGTGTCCCTGTAATTAAACTATACATCCGATTTTCATAAAATTGGAAATGGCTCGACAAAATTTTGCAGCAATTATATATTAAAAATTTCAGACCATTCGGAAGTCTGTAACATCATTAAAATTAACTTTCAATAATTTTTCCCATTGGCCGTAATGTAAAGAAAAACTTTTGACTGTCCCTGTAATTAAATTATACATCCGATTTTCATAAAATTGGAAATGGCTCGACAAAATTTTGCAGCAATTATATATTAAAAATTTCAGATTATTCGGTCGGGTAGTTTTTGCTCTGTTATATGCGGACGGACAGACAGACGGACGGACAGACGGACGGACAGAGGGACGGACAGACGGACTGAACGACGACTATAGGTGCTACGTATTTATATAATTACGAACGCACCTAAAAAATGACAAAAGTGTACAATTGAGAAATTATTAATTAGAAAACATAATACCGAACTAGATTATAATATTGAATAAACAACAACAACAACAAAAAACAAGTTGGAAATTGCTCGTCAAACGTGGCAAATGAGGTGCGTTCGTACTATAACTAGTTTTATAATTATTTTTTGCACCCCATATTGTACTGAATGTATATTTTTTTGCGCTTCATAAGTGCATAGTCTGTAACATCATTAAAATGCACTTACAATAATTTTTTCCCCATTCCCCGTAATGTAACGGAAAACTTTTGACTGTCCCTGTAATTAAACTATACATTCGATTTTAATAAAATTTGAAACGGCTTGACAAAATTTTGCAGTAATTATACATGTAAAATTTCAGACCATTCGGAAGGCTGTAAAATCATTAAAATGCATTTGCAATAATTTTTTCCCATTGGCCATAATGTAACGGAAAACTTTTGGGTGTCCCTGTAATTAAACTATACATCCGATTTTCATAAAATTGGAAATGGCTCAACAAAATTTTGCAGCAATTATATATTAAAAATTTCAGACCATTCGGAAGGCTGTAAAATCATTAAAATGCATTTGCTATAATTTTTTCCCATTGGCCGTAATGTAACGGAAAACTTTTGGGTGTCCCTGTAATTAAACTATACATCCGATTTTCATAAAATTGGAAGTGGCTCGACAAAATTTTGCAGCAATTATATATTAAAAATTTCAGACCATTCGGAAGGATGTAAAATCATTAAAATGCATTTGCTATAATTTTTTCCCATTGGCCGTAATGTAACGGAAAACTTTTGGGTGTCCCTGTAATTTAACTATACATCCGGTTTTCATAAAATTGGAAATGGCTCGACAAAATTTTGCAGCAATTATATATTAAAAATTTCAGACCATTCGGAAGTCTGTAACATCATTAAAATTCACTTTCAATAATTTTTCCCATTGGCCGTAATGTAAAGAAAAACTTTTGACTGTCCCTGTAATTAAATTATACATCCGATTTTCATAAAATTGGAAATGGCTCGACAAAATTTTGCAGCAATTATATATTAAAAATTTCAGATTATTCGGTCGGGTAGTTTTTGCTCTGTTATATGCGGACGGACAGACAGACGGACGGACAGACGGACTGAACGACGACTATAGGTGCTACGTATTTATATAATTACGAACGCACCTAAAAAAGCTTTGTAGCAAAGTATAATAAACTTACATTAGTTTTTTAATGCAAATTGTATGTAATTATATGTATGTAATTATAAACATATGCATAATTCATACAATTTTAGAAAGTTTTCAAATAATTATCAACATTTTTTTATGTGAATAATTTTCTCTTACAGTTTTTCTATAGTGTCCGAAATAAGTAAATTTCTCATCATTCATGCATCAATTATTCAAATTCATTAGTTTAATCCTACACTGAAAAAATATCCATATCATTTATTTGTGTTACATATTTTATTTGAGATGGAAAAATCAGAATCAAATTATGAATTGTGTTTCTACTTCGTACTTGGATTAATTAGTCTAATCACATGTATCACGAAATTAATCATTTGCAATGCTATATTTAAGATAACACATAACAGATATTTAATATAGTCAGTTATAACGGTAACGCATACAGAGAAGAAATTTTCTTGATACACATTGATTTCGATTTAAGACCTCATTTGTATTCGCAATTATCTATATATTTTTTACGACAGAGAATATAATTCAGACAATTGCTATTATTTATCCTGCGTGTAAAGATAGATTAATTATATGTCATTCTCTCGAAGTTAATCAACTAAAAGGCTGAGTATGATATATTTTATGTTTGCTATTCAACATAGATATTTATTACATTAAATTATTAATGAAAGTCACCTTTCATTTTATTGATTGCGGTTTTGGTTAGAGAAAGATACGGGGGAGGAATACTTCTTTTATTGTTAAATTCGTAAGCTAAATTAAATACAAAATTTTTTTTATTTGTTCCTTTTGAAAATTATTTTGGAGTTTCGTGCGCTGTGGAAAAGAAATAGTTTCTATGATGTAAAATCTCCGTTGTTGATAAAGAATAGTGTTAATACATATGAAAGAGTTTCCTTTTTTAACTCCTTAACGGTCGCATTAAAATACGGTTTAAAAATTCAAATTGCTTATTGGCACCACTTTTTCTGAAAAAGAAGTATTCACTTTGTTTAATTACAGGTAACATGATACCATAATAAAGCCATTTACACTATTTTATAAAACTGGTGGGAATCAAACAAAAATGAATAAAATGAATAAAAGACGCAGCCCGTGAATATGACGGGAGCGAGAATTAAGGGGTTAAATATATAAAAAAATTAAGTCTAGACCAGAGATAAAAAAACAAAGAATCATTTATTAAAACGTTTGTAAAGATGAAATAAGTAATATATTTCAATGATAACGCATAACTTTGTTGCTGTAGATGAATGTTGGGACATTCATGTGTCATTGACACTTGTCTCAACACCGGCATTTTCCTAACCTGTAAAAATGCTTAACAAATTTGAAAACTTAAACGTGCTTTATCTCTTTATGTACTGAATTATGAATTAGTAAAAATTTTATCTTCTAAAGCATTTTTCGTGAATTTTTGAAATTACATTAGAAGATTTACATAATCATTTAATAAGTTTTAGAAGGATTTTAGAAGGATTGAAGGATTTAGAAGGAGTAATTAAATTTGAATTTATAGGGATTTTGTTTTATAACCCCATTCAGATCTTTTATTTTAAATATTTTTCTTAGTATTTTGTAGAATTAAGAAATGTACAAATATAATGTTCTTACAATATACATATAGAAATATTTCTGGATCGAAACCCCCCCCCCCCCCCCCCAACCCTACGATAAGAAAGCTGAAAAGATGCAAAGGCGAAATAAATCATCCTTTTAAAAATATTTTTGTTTTGTGTAACCCATAATGCTTTTGGAACAAGATAAAGTAATGTAAATATAACTCATTATAAACTGTATTACTACTAATCGATGTATTAGATGAATTTTATAACAAGTTATTTTACTGGTACTTATAAGTACCGTCAGTAGATAAAGGGTTAAAAGGACTCATAAGTTTAAAAGTAAGAAAAAATTGATTTTTTGCCGTTCACATTTATTTAAAAAAATATAATTCGGAATAAAAATAAATAAATAAAAAAAAAAAAAAAAAACAGATGATAATATACAAATTAAAGGCGGGTCAACATTAACATAGACTCCAATTGATTTTTAAAATTTTCAAGAGATTTTCAAAAAACTGCGCTTTTTTTTCATTTGTACGCAATGAGAATTAAATGTCGAAAATTAGCAATTTTATTTTGTAAAAATATGTAATAAATCATCATACTTACAATATTCTTCTACTATTTTATGAATAAAACGATATAATTTTTTTGGTATTACTTGATTATATCGTCGGCCCAAAAATTATCGCCAAGATATAAGATTAAATGCCAATAATGTTTGATCGTAAATGTCACATTCACTTGACTTTAAACGCGATACACCTGTTTGTTACGGAATCAAGTGATTCTTAATTCGACTTTCTATATGTATTTTTATTAATATTTTACTAATTTATTTGTTCTTCGTTATTAAAAATAAAAATTATGTCAATTTGTTAATATGGTGAATAGTTTGGCCATTTGAGTAATTTGGCGAAATTGATCGACGGGATAATCAAGTAGTACCTATTTTTTTGTTGTGAGTGCGTTTTTTCAGAGGTTTTTTTTCAGTTTTTTAAAGATGTAACTCGTTTTAAAAAAGTACTCGAGTTAAAAAAAATAATAAAAATAAAAATGTATAGGTAGAATTGAAACATTTCAAATTTTTGTAAAAGCATAAAGAATAAGAAAGGCACTGTCTGTAATTTTTTTAATATCACTATTCTAATTGGAAATATTGTCCTGTAAATACAAGATTATCTTCCAATGAATGAAAAAGAACTGCGTCTTTAATAAATAATTTGTGTATACATTTCGATATTTTCAACCAAACTCATGTGTGTGCTAAAAGTTAATAACCTATATTTCATATTTCGGGTTTATATTGATTTTTATTTAATGCACCTACCTTTGCATTTCAATTTTTGAATCTCGCGTAGATAAAATCTACTGCAGAGCATAATTGAATCTAGTACAGAGTAACTCTTAATACGGACATCTTAAAGCCATACATACGAGAATTTCATTCATGATTATGTGTAGGATAACTTATATTTTATATAAAGAGGATGCTAGGGAGGGTTGACCCACTTTTTACAAAAGGATTTTTTGTTTATTCAATATTAAACGTAGAATAAAGTTTTATGTATCATTTTATTCTTTATACAATCAGTTATCAAAATAAAATTCATACATATGTGTAATATAGGGGAGACCGGGGCAAGATGACTAAGTTAACAATTTTAGTTGTTTTTTAATTCATTTTTAAGTATAGTAAAATTAATTTTATATGAACTGTTAGAGTATTCCTTGTAGTATTAAATATATTACCATTTAATTTTTCAAATGAAAAAAATAAAGGATGATTTTATTTTTTCATAACATTAACAAATAGTCATCTTGCCCCAGTACTGGGGCAAGATGGCTTTGACCTTGGGGCAAGATGACAACACTGAAAAAGGTTGAACAACATATTTTATCTTTTGAATATGTTACATGGTTTAACAAATGACAACTGTGTTTTTACATCTTACAAAGTATCAGACTAAGCATAATGCATTGTAACGTAATGTTGAACTGTTTAGTTGTGCAGCTAACAATAGTCACAAATAAAAATGCCATTTTCATAATTGGAACATTCCTCCTGTCACCACTCTTGGTATTTACAGCACTGGATTCATTCTTCTGCTGGTGGGTCACAATATTTGAATTATTTATGTGGAGGGGGACAAGCGGGGGAAGGGGAGGTCTTGACCCCGAGGTCGAACCCCGTCGAACGGTAACCCCTCCGAACCGATCGGACGCTTGGAAGAAGAGATACGGACTCCAATAGGGGTTTTCTTTCGGGGGGGGGGGGGAGGCTAGGGGGCCTTAGCGGATGACAAAAATGTCTTCGTCGGGTCGCCCTCTTTCGAAAGACACATCCATCGATCCGATACGTCTCTTAGCCCCAGAGGAGACAGAAGCGCAAGGTCGGGCGGACAAACACACATACAAACAAGCGTTTACAGGATTTAAATAGAATGGACAACACAGTTACTTTAATAAATTCCGAAACACGGGTCTCGTCATCTTGCCCCGGACTGCCTTATTAAAAATATTCATATTCATTGCCATGAAGGAAGGCGATTAATTGCCGAAACGTCTGTGAAGGCTTACTGTGGAGACACGAAAAGTTTTGATTTCCGTTTGTCTGTCTGTCTGTCTGTCTGTTCCGCGATAACTGCCGCAAAAAGCATCCGAACGGCTTGAAATTAATTGGGCATGTTGATGAGGTACTCGGACTTAGCTGTATAGTTTTTGGTTAAATTTGGTTCATTCGTTCGGGAAATATAGAACATTTTATTTTGCTCTGAAATGCTTGTCTATGGCAAGTCAGACGATTTTCAAATTTTCATTTGTTGAAAGAAATGGCTCATATAAAAAATGGATTTAAATGGTAAATTTTGGATGCTGAAATTTTTAAATAAGATTATTAAATTTTTCCAATTAGTTTGAAATTATGTCAATATATTTGCGAGATTTTTTAAATTGGGTTTATATTTGGGGAAAGTTTATGCATGTTTTCCAATAATATAAAGCATTTTGTTTTATCAGTTTGACATAATACATATTTCATTTTTTACCTTTTCTTTCATCAGTTGCTTAGCAACGAATTTGGTCTTAATAATATTAGTATAAATGCGTCTATAATGTTTCAGTAAAGCCAACGTCAAAACGGATGAATTAATGCATTTGTATTTTTGCATATAGATGAATTTTAGCCCCAAAAATAAAAATAGGCAATATTTTATTTATTTTATTCAAATATTTTGCTTAAAAATACAAAAGTTCATTATTTTCATAGAGAATAATGTGACATTTTTTTCATAAAATTTATCAATGTTTCTTTAATCGTTGCCAAGAAAATCAAAACCCTGAATAATATTTTCTCTTAAGCAATTTTCAATTGAAAGATTTTGACGTGAAACAGGAAAATGAAAAAAAAAAAATTAAGAATAAAAAAATTAATATGGCGACATATTGGGAATAAAAAGAAAACTCTCAAGTATTTCTTAATATAACAAGATGAAAGGTTTTGAGTAAGTACGAATAGCAGATAAATTAGACGTCATTTATATATATATATAAAAAAAAAAGATGTTGGAATAAAAAGACTTTGGCTAAAATAAAATGAACTGTTATTTACGGAGGAAAGAGATAGATGGAGATGCAGTATGCCGTAAAAACAGTTTGCAATATGATGTGCGTTATCGCCCAGATTTAAATGCCATCATTTGGCCCAAACAAAACAAGCACGTGGAACAGGGACCGAATTCTTTGACTTCATCGGTGCATTTTTTCTGTAAAATGAAAATGATCTGCTTATATTTAAGCATTCTAAAGTAGCATTTCATCGTATTATGAATTAAAAACTGTATTACTAAAAATATTTTTCTTTTCTTTCTTTCTTTTTTTAAGCACGCCGCTGTGTTTCGGTCGAATGTAGCGGATTTTAAGGTTACATTTTTGGCGTCACTCCAAGATTTATTGTTTGCGTACGGTTAACATGAGGATTTTATTTTAAATTTTAAATTTATTAATTTATTAAAAAAAAAAAACTCATGCTTATCCTTATAAATCACAGCGTAAAAAAAAAAAAAATCTATGATATACTATAACCATCCGCACAATCAATAAAAAATTACGAATGTAAACTTAAATAAACTGCGGAGGGTTAAGGGGGGCTGTGCCCCCCTGAAGAAATGCAATTTTTGATTTAAAAATTTACCAGAATTAGCAGCTCATCAGAACTTCAGAACATCAGTATATAACCACTTGTTTAACACATTTAATTTCTGAAACTTTACGAAGTATTTTGTATTCTTATAAATATTTATGTAATTTGAAAACTTTAAAAAGCGATTTGTAGGAAGATGAATATTACGCAATGAGTGTTAAAAAACAATGACTTGCAAAGATGACGTTGAGGCTCCTGATCTGCAAATTTACTAGTTGATATTTATTCATGGTAATAGGTAGTATTTAAACCAAGTTACTCATAAATATTAAAGAGAAACGATATATCTTACCTGCATCTGTAGGAGAGCTTATTTACACATGCATAAAAGTTATAACGTGGCAGCGGTAAACAATCAAAGCTTCACAATTAACACAAAAATTGCGATTTCATTGTCTCTATACTATTGTTTAACGAATGGCCGATAGGAGAGCCAGTAGAGTCCGGTTGATGCTACCAACTAGTGGAAAACGGAAAAATTAAGACATTCGTCATCTTGCCCCGCTCTTCATCATGCCCGGGTCTCCTCTATAAGAAATTTGAAAAATTAGTGATTTTAATCATGAGAAAATAATGGATCAACGCTCACCACATTGGGAGGGTTGTCTCACTATACGGGAGGGTTGGCTCACTTTGTTTTATAGTGAAATATTTGTGAAGAGAAATAAAATCAGTTTTAAAAAAGCAAAATAACTTTATACTAAATGCTTTAATTATTTAAAAAATATTTTTGACAATATGATGCTTAAATAAAACCTGTTTAGACGCAAACGCAAGTCAGAGAAGGAAAGTTTAGTTTTAAACAGGATTTTATCTGAGGAGCTATAATTGTACAGCTGGGAAAATGAAATTTTTACATTTAAGACAATATTCCGTTAGAGACAGGTTCTGTTTTGATATGGTTTCATGTATTATTATGTCCTGCTACACTGTCCTGCTATTTTTCTGCTTGTCTTACGTTTGGTGACACTCGACCTGACAACTGTAATTGTAACATAGTTTGGCTTCATTTCCCGGTATTCACCCTAGTGAAATTTGTCTGCATACCTTCCTAAAGTTTTTCAATCAATGCTATGTTCTTTTTCAGCCGCATGAACACTTAACTTATCTATAACATCTTTTAACCCTTTCAGGGGCAAAGCACTTTCAGTACTGAAATTACTAAATAAATGACTGGCACCTGAATTTACGAACAAATTTATTTGGAAATAAGAAAAAGGCTATATTTCACACGCATATTAAATGGAAAAGATTTTAGCAAAATTCTAGTGCAGTTGTGGCGCTTGGGAATTAAATTAAGTAGTTTCATAAACATACAACTGCCCCTGAAAAGATTAAGACTGTTGCTTTTATAATGTCTAGTTCTTTCTAATCTTTTCCACTGTTTCTATTATCTAATAAGGAGAATAATAAGTAATATTTAAATGAAAAAAATAACTAACAACAGTCCTATTTATATTTTATTAAATTTTTTCTTGCAGTGGATACGATAACAATTTTTCACATCTTTATTTAATCAGTTTTAAACATTTTCTTTTATATCTCCAAATTTTACTGTAGCTTTACAGAATAAATTTACATTTTTTAAAAATAAATAACCATTATCCTTTCATTACGCACAGTGTATAATAAAATGATTTTCAAAACCACTTTTTAAAGAGAGTTTTGAGCATCTGGTCAACACTCCACCACATGGACTGGATCAAGCCTCCCCACATAGCCCTTTTTTAAAGAATAGCATATTGTTATGATAAACCTAAATTACTGTACAATCTTTATGCCTGGAATGAAAGCTCTATATTTCTGCATTACTTAAAACCTACTTACATAAATTCCTATGTTATATTTTATCTGAGAAAAGCTCATATTATATTTCTAAAAAACACGACTTTTAGGTTGAAAATGTCTCACAATTGATTTTTTCACACCTATTTCAATTATCTGCAGGAAACAAATACTATTGTTTGCGCATTCCAGTAACTTTGGTTGACTTTGATTCATAAAACACTGAAATTATTTTAAGTATCAAAACTGATGGGTAGGTTAAACCTCCCCTATGGCCAACCCTCCCTAGTCTCCCCTGTATGAATTTTATGTACTAGTACTTACATTTTATAGAAGTTCATCATGAAACATTTGTACCTTAAAGAGTATTTGTTTTTAAAAAGTATTTTTTGAAATTTTATTCCATCGCCAACCGGTGATAAAAAAACAAATAACGAAATTTTCATTATTTGTTTACGGACGCTGTCCGTTCCGTCGAAGGTTCCGTCGAAATATATCTATATACATATCTATCCTCATGAGAAGAACATTCTATAATTTTTTCATATTTTTCGGAGTATTCCCGTATGGAGACTTTCCTCGTCAGATATTATGTTACCAAATTTTCTGATGCATTTTTCTTAACCTGGCGCAAAAGTTAAATCACCAAATGTTGTTTAAACTGCAAACTTTCATATTGAATAAATTATTAAGCCTTGCGAACATTCACTTTCATGTTTACATTAAATATTTTCGCTTTATAATATTATCACTCGTCAAAATTGTTTTTTCTTCTCTTTTTCTAGTTTTTTTTTTTTAGATTTTAAATAAAATTAGTAACAGATTTTTTTTTCTCCTTTTCAATTTATTTATCAACAATAATGATTACAAAAAAATTAAGGGAACCTTTTCGTCCAAAATAACAGAAGTTTCCATCATTATTCCATAAATAATAATCTACGTAGAACGATATGCTATATACGAAAACCTTCTCACAAATGATATCTATCTAACAAAGCAAGTTCTATCAAAATCCATTCAGTAGAACTCTTGATATAAGAAGACGGAACGAAATTTTTGTTTGTATTTTATATATATATAAGTAGATATACACAATGATTACAATTTAATGCGTCTAACGTAAGGAGTATATTAAAAATCTGGAATATCGCAACTTACCAATACCATAAAAATCATATAGAAACTTATTTATATTTTAATGGTGCATACTTTTAATCTACAAAATTATACCGTTATACAACTAAAAAAAAAAAAAAAAAACAGCAACAAATTATAGCACTGCTGTCAAGGCGCATTGAGGCTTTTCTTGAAGATTTTCTTTACTATCATTCCAATGTTCCCACTTGCTAACATTATACAAAATAATAATCTATTTTATAGGGTGCATTTTTTAAAAATGCATAATATTTTAATTTTTTCTTAATTTCAGGGAAGATGAGGATTTCTGGCTGTTTTATCTACAAAACGTTTGAGATGGCCTCCTTCTCAGAAAAATAAGATTTTACTTTAGGGGAGACTGGGAAGAGTTGACAAATTTTTAACAAAATGATTTATTATTTTTTAAATATTGAACCTACAATAAAGTTTCATATCTCATTTTATTCATTATACAATCAGTTATCAAAATAAAACTGTGACATAAGTGTACTATATATGAAACTTAAAAAATCATTGATTTTAAACATGATAAAATACCTATGGGAGGCTTCACCCACTTTATTTTATATTGAAATATTTGTTACGGGAAATAAAATCACTTTAAAAAAAAGGCAGAATAACTTTATTAATTCTTTAAAAAAATATTTGGGAAAATGTCATGTATAAATAAAAATGCTTAGACGGAATTCAAAGCACAGGAGAAAAATTCCGTTTTAAACACCTAGTTTTTGTGACACTCGACCTGGCAAAAATAGTTGCCACATAGTTTGGCTTCATATAACTGCGTTCATATTGGTAAAATTTGTCTACATACCTTTTAAAGTGTTTTGATCAATGTTATGTTCTTCTGCATAGTAATGAATATCTAACATTTCTTAAGGCTGCTGCTTTCATCCTTTTTAGAATTTTCCATTCTTTCTATTTAACTACTATGCATACTATTTAAATGAAATAAAAGTACCTATCAACATTCCAATTTATAATTCATTAAATTTTTTCTTGTTTCTATAGCAATTTTTTACATCTTCGTTTAATCAGTTTTAAACATTTTCTTTTCTATCATTCCATTTTATTGCAGCTTCACAGAATAAATTTACATTATTTTAGATGTATAACCCTTAACCCTTTATGTACAGTGTGGAATAAAAAGATTTTCAAAAACACTTAATTAACGAGCTTTGACCATCTGATTAACTCTCCCAACATTGATTGGGTCAAGCCTCCCACATAGCCCCTTTTTAAAGTATAGCACATTATTATGTTTTAGCGTAACTTACTGTACAACCTTTATTCCTGGAGTGAAAGCTGACTATTTCTGCATTACTTAAAACCTACTTACTTAAATTTCTATGATATATTTTATCTGAGAAAATATTACAAGATTTTCTAAAAAATGCATTTTTTTAAGCTGATAACTCTTTACAATTGATTTTTCCACACCTGTCTCAATTATCTTCATGAAACAAAGACTATTGTTTGAGCATTTCAGTACCTTTGGTTGCCACCTATCGCAAAGCTCTGAAATTCCTTTAAATATGAAAACTGAAGGATGGGTCAAGCCTCCCCTGTGGTTAATCCCCCACAGTGTCTCACCTACTATCATTTTTGGTTTTTCTTAAAATAATTTTTGTATGCCTCATACCTAAAATAGTGAGATGTATGTGTATCATAAATTATGTTAGTATAGCTATCACAGTTGCATGATTCCATTCGCGTTAGTAAATGAGTAACGTTTCCTAGACAATGCTTACTGTATCAAACAAATATATATTTTTTATCATTCATGAATCAATATTCCAATTAATTAATTTCAACCTTCAACGCGAAAAAATACATGTCATTTATTTGTATAAGAAATATTCGATTTAAGATAGAAAATCAGAATCAGAATATGAATTTTACTTTTGCTTCGTACTGGAATTGATTAGTTTAATGACATCTATCTCGAAAGTAATCATCTGCAGCGGTAAATTTAAGATAACGCATACGGACAAATAATTTTCTGCTACTTATTGCTCACGATTTATTAAGACCATATTTTTATTCACGATTATTCTTCTTTTAAGATGGAGAATATGATTTAGACGACTAATATTATTTATCCAGCGTGGAATGATTAAATGTATGTCATTTTCTTGAAATTAATGAAATAAAATGCTCCTTATGTGATAAATTATGTTCGCTATTCAATATTTATTACATTAAAGTATTAATGAAAGTCATATTTCGTTGCATTAATTGCAATTTATGTTAGAAAAAGATACGGAAGATGAATATTTTTTGTGTTGTGAAATTCGAAATCTTAATTACTTAGAAAAAATAGTTCATTTGACAGGAAATTAACTTGACGTTTACAGCGCGGTGGACAAAAAATGTTTACTATAATGTTAAAAATTAATTTTCTAGTCTTAATATACTGGCAATAAAATCACTTTTTTAAGAGTGTATCTGTATATTCTATCTATTCAAAAATTAAACTATGCTTTTTGCTTTTATAAACTGTATTGTTGAAATAGAGTAGTGTTTATGTGTATGAAAACCTTATTTGGATTAATTTGTTTCTATTTAATGCACTCATTTTTAACATAATATATTTTTTTTAAATCTCGTGTTGACAAAATTTAATGTAGAAAATACCTAAATAAGGCCATCTTAAAATCATCAAAAGAAAAATTGAAATTCTTTTAATATAATTTTTAGGATTACATATATTTTGTCTATGTATGAATTTTAAATAAATATTCATTTTGATTACTATTTGATTCATTCATCGCAATATTCTAGTTTTGAATCTAACTCAGAAAGAATATTAGGAGTGTGTAATATTTCCATTTAGCATCACCTTAAAAATCATACAGAAACTTTATACTTTCTCTTGTTGCGCATTCAAATGTTCCCCGTTACCAATCTTTATGAAAAGAAGAAAGAAAAATCACGCGTAAAGCATAGATTATGAAACACTTTCCAACACTTCCAGAATTTTTACCCGGAACTTCGTTTTTTAATAAGGTAAAACAAAATCTAAGTAAATATTTTAGAAAACTCATAACACATTTGAAAACCAGATTTTAGTATTTCCCGTCCATAACCGGAAATGTAGTCCAATCATTTTGTGTAGCCCTGTCTTTAATATACAGTTTGTACATATTGTACATAATATGCTAAAATTTAGTTTACTAAGAAAATGCCTTTGAAAATTCACGTTCAGAAATTTCTACCAATGAGCGGAAACATACTTGAATTATTTTGTACAGATCTGTATATTACCAACAGTTTCTTATATGCGCCGAATATTAAACTGTAATTTAATTATGGCCAAAAACTACTTAAATTAGACTTCCAGACATTAATATCCTTAGGAGGTCAGATATCCAGTTCTTTGCGTGGCCCTGTATATGATTTTATTTATATTATAAAAACAACTCTTAGTATACTAAATATAGTTCAACTTGAAAGAATATAACTCAATAAAAAGCCGCCTTTAAGCTATTCACGCTGATAATTCGCAATGCTTACGAATTCTTTTCTGTAGTCCTATATCTATACTATCTGTGCACACCACATAGTAAGCAAAAATTTAGCTAAACCTAAACGCGCATACGATAAATGAAATAAAATTTCCAGCACTTATAGCTAATATACAGTACTGTATGCGATTCTTTTGCGTGTCCCTGTGAATGAGCGATAAATGCTATGCACATCATGTTACACATGTATATTGAAGTAAACCTTAGTAATGTATATCAATTTCATTTCATTTGAAATAGTGTAACAGAACTAATATATGCTGTAAACAGAGTTTCTCCATAGGCCATTATGCAACGAAATGCTTTTTCTTGCCCCTGTAAATGAATTGTAAATGCCTTGCATCCCATAATCTACAGAATGAAAGATTCAGTGCACTATATAAATACATATCAATTTCATTATATTTGAAATTGTCTGACATCATTAAAATGAACTTGAAATTATTTTTCCCATTGATCGTAATGTAACGAAACCCTTTTGATCGTCCCAGTAAATGAACTATAAATGCTACACACTTTCATTTAAATACTGATCGCGTTATTGTAAAGATGAATTACATACAAGAAAATTAGGGAAATCTGATTATATTTGCGAGAATTTAAGCTCTGACGGACGGACAGATAAACCGAAGTCATAAATACTTTTCAACTATGTTGGAAAGTATTAATAATCTATTTTATAAGATATATATATATATTTTTTAAAATGGTAATATTTTATTTTTTTATTGCAGGTGCGATGAGGATCTGTTGTTCCTTTCCTTACAAAAACTTTTCAAGTGGTCTCCTTCACAGACAAATTGTGATTTTAATTTACTATGATTTAAGGTTTTTCTGAAAGTAATTTTTGCATGGTGTTTTTGAATCGCAGAAGTATCATGGCTATCACAGTAATACGAGGCGTGACTATTTAATAACGAGACTAATACTTCTACAGAAGGACTGCAAATGCGTCAAATTCGTACGACCGATATTTGTGTAGCGCAAAGCCTCCTGTATCGATTACTGTCTCTAAATTGCCTGTATTCCAATTTGTATGGCCGTGAACTTCATTTGTACTGTACCCTGTTTTAGTGTTTTACCGGAAAAATGTTGAGAGTTTATAAAAAAAAAAAAAAAAAAAACGAATTAATGTGAAATTTCTTTTTAAACTTCAAAAATCCGTAACTGAATCTGATCATTTGTAAAGAGAATTATTAGGCACTGACTATTTATCACGTGCGCGTATTTTTTGAGTGGTTTAAGCGTTTTCAAGATGGGCGAGAAGACACTGAAGATGATGTTTTCCCAGGTCGCCCTTCAACGTCAACAACTGAGAAAATTTTCGATATTCATGGGCTAATGCTCCTTCACTGGGTACCTGAAGGTCAATCTATTAATCAACATTACTACCATGAGTTCGTTTCTCTACTCCGTAAAAAATACGAAAAAAAAACCCGACTCGAATTGTGGAAAAACAAATCATGGGTGCTTCCTCAGTTCCAACCGACTCACACTGTATTGTCTGTCAAGACGTTTTTAGCCAAGTATGACATCCCAGTGTTGGAGCATCTGCCTTATTTGCCTGAACTGGCACCACGTGATTTTCATATTTCCCCAAGGTCAAATAAACATTAAAAGGAACGAGATTTCAGACCCTAGAAGGTGTGAAAGAAAATTCAGCACGCGTCATGAAAGAGCTCCTAGAAGATGACTTCCAGCAATTTTTCAAACAATGGAAAATTTATATGGAGCATTGTAAAAATAAAGGACGAATATATGTAGAAGGCGGTAATAACTAAATAAGTATAAATTTAAAATAAAATATTTTACAGCATTACTAAAATTATTTGATAGGCACACCTCGTATGTATGTGTGTCGTAAAATATGTGTGTGTAGCTAACACTGCTGTACTGTGATAATATTGCTACATGTTTCCAATAATCTAAATAACTGGAATACACGAGCTAAAAATGAGTTCATGTTTGCTGGAAGTTTGGACTTCCCTTAATTAAAACATATGTAGAACTAAATTCCGTCTCCACATTGTTAAAAATATGCATCATACCCCAGTCATTTGACAGTTTTTAAAGAATACTGTTACTTGATCAGCATATCCGACCATATTATTGACTATATTATAGTCAGAATAAAGTTAAATTACGCTTATACAATCATTTTCTATAAAAACGGTCAAATGACTGGACAGTCTGTTGCTGCAAAAAGTAACAAAGTTATGTTTCGTAAAACAAATTAGGGACAATTCTCAGTTTAATTATATCCTGTTGACTATTAATCATCTACTTTTTGTTCAGATGTACCATTAACTTTAACTACTTTAATTTTGCATTATAACATATATACTTGCTCAATTTATTCATTCTATTTTTTATCCACACGCAAATGATTATTGTAAGTTCCTATGGATGTTTACTAATTGTCTTTCCAAATGTATCCAGAAGAAAGAATGCTGCAACAACTTTACAATTATTTTCAAGAAATATGATTTATTATTAATTTTTTAAATGCAATTTTATTATTATTCCAAGATAAAAGAAAATATTTCAAATATGATTTATCTAATTAATAGAACAAATAATTTTATATTGTGACATAAAGAAGCAGTTTAGTGAAGAACAAAACATTTGCTTCATTTTAAGTCTAATTTTACATGATTTTTTTTTCTTTTACGAATAATTGTGCATGATTTTTCGTTTCAATTTTTTTGTAAAAAAAAAAAAATAAGAAAAAAAGAGGAAACCTATACCAGATAAAGAGTTTCCATGTAAAAACACTTGATTATTTTGTGCAATTAATAGCCCTCGGTTAAAACGTGTTTGCTTAGATAAATTACCCAATAACTTAACTTGTTTATAATCATTATAAGGAATGCAGAATTAGCTTTTAGTTATTCAAATTAAATATTTTTCAAAAGGGAAAAAAGAAACGTTTATTAAGGCTTGATGATATTAAGAAAATTACTTTTTGCAAGGCAATTAGATTTTTTGTCGTGTAGACTTAGTAGTATGTAAATGTATGCACATAAAGATATAAATGTTTTGTTTTCAGATAATGGAGTAGATGTGGGAATTTATATTTTTTGTAACCTAAAACTAATTTATAAACATAAAAACCTTCATTTTCCAATCAAAGTTCCCGTTTATTGTACTTTTATCAGAATTTTAATACTGTACTTACCCTATAGAAATACTTTAAATATATTTCATTATGGCAGTACATATCATTATTTCAAGATCATATGATAGCAGCACAGTTTAATTCTACATTTATGGAAGACAAAATTACCTTTAGAAGTGCATTCTTTAGTCTAAAATAACTGGATACTTGATATCTGAACATGATAAAAAATTTGTGATTTTAGTTAATAACTTAAGATATATTTTTTGGCACTACTTGATTATCCCGTCGACCAATTTCGCCAAATTATACAAATCGCCAAACTATTCACCAAATTATACAAATGGAAGAATGTTGCTGTTCTAAAGTTTTACGTTAGGAAAATTAATGAATTTAAATAAACAACATCACTAATGAATAGGGTTAGTTTAATGATGACGTTCCCTTATGACGTAGCGACATACCGAATATAAAATTTTAATTATTCAAATGATTTCGAACAAAAGAATACTAAATATAGTTTACAGAATTATTAAATTAAACCATAAACAAACAGATATTTTTATGACATTGCTTCTGTGAATAAAATATAAGTATTTTAAATGTAATGATCGAATGTATTAAGGGACATAATAAATATCACCGGTACCGGAAAATTTTAAGGAACTTTATGCTCTCTATTTACTCAAGAAAAGTAGGCATTTATAATTATAAAATATATGTAAACATTACATATAGTCATGAAGAAAAACAAAATCAAAATTTGCTCATAAATAGTTTTCTTTGTTATCGCATTCGACTGATTGATAAATATTTCTGACGTCACTTGAAACTAATATATTATATTTTTTTCTCTTTTAATATCATTTATATAATCATTTATTGACATAATTTTAATTTTAAATAACGAAAGAACAAATAAATTAGTAAAACATTAATAAAGATGCAAATAAAACATCCATTTAAAAACCACTTGATGACTTACAAACACGTGTAACGTGTTTAATGCCAAGGGAATGTGACATTTACGAGTACCTATTATTGGCATTTAATATTATAGTTTGGTGATAATTTTTTGGTCTACGGAATAATCAAGTAGTACTCTTTTTTGTCAGTTATGTTCACGAGTTACTATTGGGGTTAATATATATGTCTAATTTGCGCAACAAATAAAACATTTAAATGTCTTAATCGTAAGAAATATTAAGTTGGCACTTTCGTAAAATAAGAGCCTTTTGTGCATTTATAAAGAATGTGAAAATTCTATGAATATCTAATAAATTACAAAGCTACTCAAAAAGAAATTAATTTCTACATATTTATTTCAGTAGACTCTTCTGTATATGACACTAAAGATATTAGAAGATGATATTATCAAATATATAATGTAACTATTATATTCATTATAATTATAATTATTTTAAATAAAATTAATAGCTATAACCATAAATTAGAACGTAGCGACCAAAACATATATCATCATTAAAAATACAATATAAATAAAATAAGAAAATTTAAGGAGAAATTGATGTAAATTAATTTTTGTTAAAAATAAACAAGAGTGGAAGTTATGCATGAGGCATAAGGTTATGAAACTTTTCAAAACTTACAAAATATTCTCAAATTTCATTCTTTCATACAATGAGATTAGATATCTAAATAACCAGCTTAAGTAAGTTTCATAGCAAACCATTTTTCCCCATAGTCAGTTATGTAACGAAATTCTTTTATGTCCTTATAAACGAACTATAAATTTTACCCACTTCATTTTTAATTGAGCATATTCTATAGTCAGCCTCATTAACATATAGCATGGTCAGACAGACAGACTAAACGAATTCATAATAATTTTTCAACTATGTTGGAACGTGTAATAAAAGTCAAGTTCAAGAAAATATCCGTTATTTTCAAAAGTTATTACGGGGCGAACTTTGAACTTTAACGTCAAAGATGGTTCTGAGCTTTACTAAACACGTTACTTAACAGCACTATCGTGCTGTTTGATATACTTTTGTGATTTGTTTGTTATTTGCGATTAGTTTGCATCAAAAGTCTGCGCATTCTATGGAATAAAAGAAATTATAAGGATGATTTATTTGCCAATTAGGATAATTGTGTTAAAATTAATATAGTGTAAAAGAAGTTAATTTAAACTATTTCCTTCTCTTTTTTTAAACAAAAAATGCATGTGAATAATGTACACATGATAGCCATAATTAAAGTGCACGTCTTTGAAGAGCTCTCCAAGCTAAAATGGTAGGGATATTTAAAATAGCTTTTGTATTTATACTGTTTAGAATATATGAAAACGAGTTATGCAATAAAAATATTAGTTATATATTTTACCGATACCTGGTGTTTAATTGTTAAAGATTTTTTTCATTGAAACTGTTAACAAAAATAACTCATTTTAAATGCAAATTTTACTTTTATAAAGACTTTTTAAATTATAACATAGGATAAATTTTTACAAAATATGCTTAATATGTGAGCCTTCATATCGAGAGATATGCTGCCGACACAAAATAGTGAGATCAACAATGCATTTAATGTTTCTGGATGAATGTTTTGGACATGGCTAAATATGCTTGATTTTATGTCAACCACAGAATTATGTTTTCTTTGTACACACATCCTTTTAGACAACATACTCACAACCAGAAATCACAGATATTCATTTCGTGGAATTGTGCAGGCCAAATAATTTTTCTTCTTATAATATTGTTCTTAAGAAAAGTTTGAAGGACAAGTTGTTTGACTGTCGCAGCAATGTGGAGGAGCTCCATCCAGCTTGCATAAAAACGGTTGTATTTAAACATCTTGTATTTTGCAAATCAGGGATTACATAGTTTTTAAAAATTGCATTAGGGGAGACTAGGGAGGGTTGACCCACTTTTTACAAAATGATTTTTTATTTTTTAAATATTGAACGTAGAATAAAGTTTTATATATTATTTTATTCGCTATACAATCAGTTATCCAAATAAAATTGCTACATAAGTGTAACATATACGAAATTGAAAAATGATTGATTTTAATCATGAGAAAATAATGGGTCAAGGCTCCCCATACATGGGAGGTTAGACCCGGTGGCGTAGCCAAGGGGGGGGGGTCCAGGGGGTCCGGATCCCTCCCGAAAGTAGAACTGGTTTTCTGAATCATGGTTACAACAGTAAAAACTGCTAAGACAGAATCACAAAGGATCTATAAAAATTTCCGCTTTAGAGAGGCGTTCGTCTTAGAAGGTATAATTCAAAGGTATGTCTTTCTTCGGGACTATGAACTTTTCCGTTTTAGGCAGGTTTCCGTTATAAACACTCTATGTTTTCACAGTATAAAAGTGCTAAAACTTACTCACTTCCCAAACTTTTTTCATTCACGTACCCCTTTTTTAGGTTAGGTTTTTCATTTCGGAGTACACCCATTTCTCATAAACACGCCCCCTTTCCCCCTCGACTCAAGGAGATAACTTAAACATGCTTTTTTCATTAGTAATCTTCTTATCACAACCATATAATAAATCGATGCAAAGTACATTGTTATTCCTTTCATTTTTGTGACTTCTGCCATTACCAATATTATTTTCACATACCACCATCAGACCCACCACCTCTGAAGAGCATAAATCTATAACCGGAAAATATGTGAAGATGACCTATCTCAAACGAAAACACTTCAAGGTTCGACGAAAACAACACTATATATTTGTGCTTGCTAGCGTTTGAAACCTATCTGAAACGAAACTAGTTCCAATTGTGAATCCTTCTTGGCAGGTTTTCTGTAAACACGGAATCCTCTCATGAACAAAAACATTTTAATGTCCCGAGACGGAAGGATAACTATGCAAGTATATCTGCTAATCCGTTTACACAAATTTACTGTAACTAAATTAATCGTAAAACTTCTTTATCTGGGACTTCGATGGGGTTCTGTTGTCGACACTTATGGGAAAGAACGAGTTTATACGAACGCAATAACGGTACATTGGTTGAGTTTCGTGACCCTTATCTTTGTTCACTTTATAACGGACAATACTAACAGTTACTTTAAATGTGCTGCCTGCAATTAATAACAGTAACTTTATTTTTGGATTGGTTATTTGTTACCACTTTCAAAATACACTGGCGAGAAAAATTAAAGGAACAACCATAAAAAGGTGCTTTATGTTAATTCTATTAAGGGAACTTCCAGTAAGGTAACTCAATGTCAACGTTATCACGTAGTCCAGTGGGATTAACATTCGCTACAGAAAAATATGCAAACTTTTCAGCCTTAGCCCGTTCTTTCGGTTCACATGTGAAAAGGAGCGCACGTGGGTAATTTGGTCTAATTTTAAGGATTGTACGTGCAATAAGGTAAAACTTTCGCTTCTAGTATGTGGAATATGTCGTCCAGAAGACATTTGACCGATTTTGAGAAATTGCGTGCGATAAAGAGTATGGAAGCAGGACAGACACTCTTAGGGGTCTGTAAAGACTTGAAAATAGCCAAAAGCGTCATGTCAAGAATCTGGAAACGGTTTAAAGACACTGGTATAATGTGCACAGACAACCACGTCAAGGTAGAAAACGCGCCACAATAGGCTCTCCCGCTCTCCGGACTGTAATTTGGCAACGATTGCTAAAAGAAATAGGCAATTGACGTCAGTTCCGATTGCAGGGAGTTTACTGCAGCACCAAGAACTCGACTATCCTGGTTTACTGTGAGTGACAGGCTGCATGCAAGGAAACCCATGATTTGTGTTCCACTAACTACGGTAGCGAAATGCGCTCAGTTAAAGTCGTGCAGAGATCACCATCATTGGAGTACCACGGATTGGAGCCGAGTTCTCTTTACCGATGAATCCCAATTTTGTTTACAGACGTGTTACCATATGGAGGGAAAAAATCACAGGCAATAAGGCTGCAAACATCCGTGAAAGGCATCGATATAAAGGTCGTGAAATCATGGTATGGACGGACATCATTTTGAATGGCCGCAGTGATCGACACATTTTTACCAGTGCAAACTGTGAATGCTGAAATATACAGAGATGAGGTTCTTGATCCTCGGGTCAAGCTGTTTAAGGGTGCAAACGGAAGATTTATGCTTATTAATGGTCTAGAAGGGCGCTACCCCCCTCCAGGGAACTCCTAAGTGTCCCTTCCAGAGCTGCATAAATACGACCCGGAAAAAAATGTCTGGATTCAATATTACCTTTGAACCCAATTACTATTTTCGAAAGCTCAGTTTAACATTGCTTCAAGAAATTTCATGGTGGTAATAAGAGTTCTGTGTATGGAATAGGTCTTGGGTGACATTTTATCTTTAATTATGAGAAATCGAAAGCATAAATTGAAGCTAATCAACGTACCAAAGTCCGAAGCTTACTGCTGAACTTGGAGAATGGTCTAAAACTGTTTCGAACCATCTAAAATAAATTAGCTGGCAAGTACAAAAACAGAAATCACCATGAACCATTTTTTACACATTCTAATACTTCCAAAAAAGTGCTAATCCATCACAAATAAACTTTAACTTCCTTAAAGACGATCAGATATCGGAAGCAACTATTATATCGAATATGGAATCAAAAGTGGCGAGAAATGAAACATGGAAACCCAAAAGAATTGTGGCTGAATAAGACATTTGTAACAAAACTGCTTTTTCCAGCATGAACTATATTTGATGCGTGTGCTTCTTTACTAGTTTCTGTAGCTGAAAATACAAGATTTTTTTCTTAAAGTTAAAACCTTCCCACATAGCATTTTTCGTTTGCAGAAAATTTGCAACAGTCTTGCTTTGAAAACCTGTAAAGTTGCAGTAAGCTCAGCATGACAAGACTGAAAGTTCATAACAAGACTGCAGCAAGATAATCCAAACGCCAATGTCACCACACTTTGAAGTTGCAGCTAACTTGTCGTGCAAGTTAAATTTATGCTGTATCAAATTTATTGCAAACTAACGGCAAGCAAGTAATAAAAAATAATGCAAACTTACTACAAAGTAGTAATCTTTCCATGTCACACTATAAGTTTAACCCCTTCGAAGGGGTCCATAGACCTGATCAGGTCTATTGATGCGAAAGCACCGTCAGAAGGTGCATGCATCGGTTTTATCACCATAAACAAGTTTAGGTTATATTTGTACTTTTCATTTCGAGCATTTTTTAGTATTTAATAAGTATAGCGATTAGAAAAAGCGGTGCCTACCGAATAAAATTTCTGCAATTTCTGCGCATGTGCTGATTGTCTATTCTCTCAACAGAGGGATTTTTTGCTTTCGTCATTTTCATGAATTAAAGACTAACTACTCATGCAAGTGTGTGATGGTATACCTTGCGGGAGATTTGCTGCGAATTTCTCAATTCAAATTTGTCACGGAAAGATAATATCAGAAAAAAATCAAACTTGCTGCTAATGTTCATGCTATCTCGCTATCTGGGTTATCTCAAAAACTCCCATGGGGAGCGTGGTGGATCGCATGAACGACACTTATGTGAAATCATTATCCAATATCTATTACAGCACAAGTTCTTAATTTAATGTCAAGATATTAAACATGGAAATTGCTGTTTTAAACTTAAACACTTGATCCTAATTTTATTGTAGGCAAATGCTATGTAATATGAAACTTCATTTAACTCATTCACTGCCAAAACTATAAAGTAAGAATTTTCCAATTTTTTGTTGAAAGTCGTTTGCCACCAAAAATCCAGAGAGGCAAATTTCGCTTTACTAATACAGCGAAATTTCTGTCAATAATCGAGGCAATTTTTTTAATTCTAAAATAGTGGTGACAAAGCAATTAATAAATTAAAGCCAAGGGCATACTCATGGATGCCAGCGAATGGGTTAATTAAATTTAACTCTTCAGTATGCGCTCAGCTTTTTATATCATAGTGAATCTTTTTCACTGGTAATTATTAATGTAACTTCAACGTATTATTAGTTGCAATTATAGGGATTGGCCTTATATTTTTTATCCATGCTTTTTTTAAATTAAGAAATTAAATAAGGGTATACCTAAATTCTTTAAGTTACTCGAAATACTTCTATTATACATACACAGTCAAGACAATATTGCAAGGGACTGGTAAAAATCTTCATTTTAGACAGGCTTCCATGTAAAGAAGTGTAATTCATTATTCTTCTAAGATACACTACCTCAATAAGATCTATTGTTCGTTTCGGTGGGATTCTGAAACTCTTCCGTTTGAGACAGGATTCCGTTATAGAAAGATTCCGCTTTCACAGGTTTCACTATGTTTCACTATGTTTCACCATGTTTCACTAAAGAACGATGAAAATCCCCTTTCAGACAGGTTTTCAGCAAATTTAATTGTATCGCAATTCATATTAAACATGCAACGCTTCCGTTAAAAACAGGATTCTGTTACAGACAATTACTATTTTGACAAGTTTTATTCTATTCATATGACATAAATAAGTATATTTACATAAATAGACAAAACTTATAAATATGCAACCTGCCTATAACGGAATTCTGTCTTAAACAGAAATGTTCCATAGTGCTACGGAAAAGAATACTATACAAGCACACCTGATAACACAAAAACCTGTGTAAAACGGAATTTTTCACCAATATTTACGATTTTATCTTGACAGGTTTTACTATATATATAACCTGAAGGAAAAATTCTGGACCCCCCCCCCCCCCCCCCGAAACGAAATCCTGGCTACGCCACTGGTTAGACCCACTATATGGATGGCTTGAACCACTTTGTTTTTTATTGAAATATTTGTGAAGAGAAATAAAAACAGTTTAAAAAAAGAAAAATAAATTTATGCTGCATGCTTTAATTATAATAAAAAAACATATTTTTAAAAATATGATGCTTAAACAAACTTGTTTACATTCAATCGCAAGTAAGAGGAGAAAATGTTTGTTTTAAATATGATTTTGACTGAGCAGGTATAATTGTACAGCAGGGAAAATGAACTTTAACATTTCAGGCAGTATTCCGTTAGAGACAGGTTCCGTTTTCTTAAGGTTTCATGTATTATTATGTCCAGATTTAGGAGCCACTGTCCCACTTTATTGTCTCCTTGTTCTATTTTTTGTTACAGACGACCTGACAACTCTAGTTGACACATAGTTTGGCTTCATCTCACTGTATTCATCCTGGTGAGATTTGTCTACATACCTTCCTAAATATTTTCGATCAATGCTATGTTTATTTCAGCCGCATGACCTCTTAACCTATCATTAACATCCGCTAACCCTTTCAGGGACAAAGTACTCACAGTACAAAAATGTTGTATTAATAACTGGCCCCGGAATTTCAGAACAAATTTATTTGGAAATAAGAAAAAGGCTATATTTCACATACATATTAAATGGAAGAGATTTTGGCAAAATTCTGGAATTAAAATTAAGTGGTTTCATAAACATATCACTGCCCCTGAAAAGGTTAAGACTACTTCTTTCATACTTTCCAGTCTTTTCCGCTGTTTCTATTTACTTATTGTAAGTAATATTTAAATGGAAAAAAGTTCCTATCAACTTTCCCATTTCATTAATATTTTTTTGCAGTGGATACTATAGCAATTTTTCACATCTTTCTTTAATTTTAAACATTTTCTTTTCCATCACCCCATTTTACTGTAGCTTTACAGAGTGAATTTACATGATTTTTTATATATAAGCATTAACCTTTTAATTGCGCACAGTGAATAATAAAAAGATTTCCAAAACCACTTAATTAAGGGAGCCTTGAGCATCTGGTCAACCCTCCCTGACATTGACTGGATCAAGCCTCTCCAGATAGCCCTTTTCTAAATAATAGCACATTGTTATGTTAAGCCCAACTTACTGTACAATTTTTATGCCTGAAATGAAAGCGCGATATTTCTGCATTATTTAAAACCTACTTATAAATTTCTATGTTATATTTTATCTGAAAAAATCTTATAATATATTTAAAAAAAAACACGACTTTTAGGTTGAAAGTGTCTCACAATTGATTTTTCCACACCTATTTCAATTATCTGCAGGAAACAAAGACTGTTGTTTGAGCATTCCAGTAGCTTTGGTTGAAACCTATTGATAAAACTCTGAAATTCTCTTAAATATGAAAACTGATGTGTGGGTTAATTCTCCCTAGTATCTCCTATAGTTTGATCATGGTACAGTAGTAAGAACCTGTGCTTTAGAAGTAACAGTTTCAAAGCAAAACTGTTTACATAGTTTTGTAAAATTGCATTATAATTTGAACTTGGTACAGTAGTATGAACCACTCCTTTAGAAGTAGTGGTTTCAAAGCAAACGTGGCTTATAAAAAATTTCCCTGTAATTCTAAACCATACTGTTACATATTCATTCAGTGGTTTTTCATGCAAAGCGCAAGGGTTGGATGAGCCCCATAGCCTACAATTCTATGTATTGTCTGGTTCTGATAAAGATAAATGCGCTTCACCAGACCATAGAATTCTATGTATCCACGATTCGTCTTCGGAAATTTTGTAAAGAATGAAATAGTCGAAATGAATATTTTGTTGTGGATCCTATGGTTTTAATTCACGTAAAATCCAACTTTTATATGGATAAAGTTTTAAAATATAACACAAGACATTGTGCACAGTCGCTCAGAGAATATATTAGATTCTAGCCACATTTCTTGCGGTTAAAGTTTGATATCCAGCACCTGAATGAAATGATTCTGTAGAAGTTCACACGGCTTCAGAATTCATTGCGTGGCGCTTTTAGTTCCAGGAATCATTCTAAGCTCTTCCGTAGTTTCAAAAATCTTTTCTTTAGGCCATCCAAGCACATAGACCTTCCTCCAAATCCTTTGAAACGGTAATATTCTTTCAGAGAAGATCTATATTTACCTCCATTTTCATAAAAATATTGTATTATTAAAGCATGTTTTTTTCTTCTTTTAGAAAGTCATAGTTTAGACTTAAAGCTAGTATCGTATCAAATCTTTAATAAAAAACTTTTCTAATTTATCTGGTAGTAAAGTCTCTCTTTTAATTATTTATTTAATGTCATACAATGCCATCTGTTCGAAAATTTTAAATTATTATTATTATTTTTTTAAGAACATGTCTCTGTATGCTTTAAACAGTGTAATTACCACATCTTTTCAAAATGTCCTAAATAGTTTAGCTTGTAGAGCCTTTCAAACAAATTCAGTTTATTTATGCAACCTTTTATTTTGAATCTGAATGACTTAGTGTGTTTTCAAGCTTATCTGTATTGAAATGTTTCTATATTTCTCACGCTTACTGTTTTGTGTAATTGATCATACAGTAAACGCTATGGTTATAAAATGCACGGTTAAATCGATCGGGACCGAGAGAAATTTCCGTCAAAAACAGTATTCCATCTTAGACAGACTTTACTGCACTGAGAATCTTTCCGCATTAGACAAAACTCCCTCTTATACAGAATCTGAATTTAGATAAGATTTAACCTCTTCGCACCAGGAGTATCCTATAGGATACGTACCTTTAAAATTTTTTTCCTGTATATAAATAATGATTAAGTAATGAAAATGGTGTGAATAGAATTTAAAAGATAGCTAAACTAAAGCAAAATATTAGTTTGTTTCTTGTAGTGCTTTTTTCGGACATAAAATGGGTTTTGAAATTGACTTGCAGCAAAAATGAGGGAAATATACAAAAACGAAAAGTAAATAATTTTTTATACGTTAAAATACCATATGGAGAGTTCATTAAAAATAAAAATTTATTAAATGCATAATTATTTACTATTGTTTCATTATCTTTTCCATGCAAAACAAAAGAAAATATCCTATCAAATTGTCAAAAAATGTACTTATACAGTCTTATGTGTCATATATATGTCAAATTTTATGTAAAAAAAATAAATGTAATTTTTTTTTCTCTCTTTCTTAGTTATCACTTTGCAAATATAAATTCATAACTGAAGTAATAAAATATATGAAAATAAACCCTGGGGTCTGAAGAGGTTAATATTACAACTTTAAATAAGAACGAAAAATCCTGCATCAGGCACAGATTATGGAACACTTTTCATCAATAACAATATATTATTAAGAAATGTGATTCATTTTTATACAATGAAATGTGGTATCTAGATAAATAATAATAATAATTCCAGAAATTGCAGATGTTGATATCTGGTAACGTTTCACAACCTTTTGTATATGTGATCTATATGTGATCTATAGAGTATATGCATATCAAGTAATACACTAAAACTAAGTTTATAAATGAAAACAGATGAAAACGCACCTCCAGAAATTATGGGTCCTGCAACTGATTTTTTTGTGTATCTCTATAAACGATCTGTGGGCTCCATAATCCTTAGAAACCTATTTATATACAAGCTCAGTGATGCATATAGATTTTATAATGCTTGAAAACGCAGCATTATTAAAATTAACCAAAAACGATTATTCTGTATAGATTTTAATGTAATGGAATAATTGTCGACTTTCTGTAAACGATCTATATGTGTTTTGTACTTTATACACCTCAAAAACCGTGTTGTTATCAACCTTAGCGATGCATATCTATTTCGATTGAAGTATTAAAGCACACGTATGATTACAGCACAACAAACATTTTTCTTCTTAGACCATAAGTTAAAGGATTTTACATTTGTGTGTGCCACTGTAAATTTATTGTAAATGCTATCCACTTCATTTTCAAATAAACGGTCAAGTGCGAGCATTACTCGCGCACAGAGGGTTCCGTAGAATAAATATATGAATTTGTAATTGTATTATATAAAAAAAAAGTTGCTAAAAGAATACTAAGACTTTTTAAAAAAACTATATAACGTAGGGTTGGGTATAACCGTATATATTAGAAAAGTGTAATCGGTTATACCATGAAAGTTCAAAGAGATATATGGAACAATATCAAATATAGCTATTCGTATAACTCTTTTTTTAATATTATCCTAATCTGTTTATGACGAACTTAATTCGGTACTGACAATAAAGGCAGTGCATAGTTAAACTTCATTTGGCATTTCATGAACTAAATTCAGCATAGTAATAACCTTTATTTCTACAGTGTATCTAAAACAAAACCTTTGTTCAAAGTTTAAATTTGGCATTGTGCTAAGCGCGCTTCGAATTGAGGTCTCAAAGTTGCAACGCTGCCTTGGTCCTTGCCGCGTTTTCCAGATAGGTTTTTAATTAACTTTTAAAGTCACTCGAGGCGTATTGAGAGATACAATCAATGCAAACTATCGCGAATCTCACAGTATTTATGCGATTAATTCTAATTAAATATTTCGAGGGAGATGCACTTAAAAAACGGACACCTAATTTTAATTCCAAAACAGACAAATGGCACCAAGAATATTTAATTAAAATTTTCCTTTTATCATGTACGTGAAAATAAGCAAGTTCGCATTTTCTAATAAATTCGTTTATAAATTCTGGTGTCAGTTCATTATTTCATAAGTTTATAAATAGAATTACTCCGTGCCGGAAAGGATTAAGTGGTCGCAGGACTCTTAAAGCTTCAAAATTTAAGAAATTTTATTTTTTTAGATGTTAAACTCCTATCTTTTCTGAATATTTTGATATAATTGTTTCCTTGAAATTCCCATTAGAACAGAAATTTTAGCTTTTAGAATTATATCTGCTCAATCGCTGAAGCGGCGTTTTCGAAACTTTAAAGTCATTATTTTCCAAATGGCGTTTTTCGGTATAACGCGCAGGATACCTCAAAAGCTTCTGAATATTTTTTCATGAAATTTTCAAAGCATATATTCCATGTTATTCTGTATAAACTGAACCTAAAATTTCCTTTTTATTGTTCAAAAAATATTTTTTTAGGTGATTTTACTGTTGAAATTTTCAAAATTTTGTACTAGCTAAATGCAGCATTGCATTAAAAATATAAAAATGCTTTAAATACAAATTTATTTAAGTTCAGGGAAATTATTGCAATCTGAAGTATAAGTAAGCACCAAAATTTTCATTCTAGTTGCAATATTTATTTTGTAATCCTGCGCGTAAACTGTTATGCCAATATTTTGTTCGACAAATGTCTAACAGTTTCGAGCCCCCTATAAATATTAATTCTGTATCTTGCAATTTTTTATACATGAAACGAAAGAACATGCTTATATTTTTCATTCCAATTAAAATTGTGTTTTAAAATCATATACATTTTAAGACATTAAATGTTGAAAATGGTTTTTTTTTCATTTTTACCCTTTTTAGAGTCCCGAGACCCTTAAATCAGAATGTTTTTAACAATTTGACGTTTATTGCTTTTATACTGTTACTGGACATTACATTACACATATATATCATTAAAAGACGTTAACTAGGCATAGAGTACGCCGCCCTGTCCTTGTGTATGTCCAAACTGACCGTACCTTTAAGGGTTAATATCTCAGCTAATTACCGATGATTTTTTTCGAAAATCATTATCAACAATGCTTTTATTCTTCTGCAACGATAGGTATATTCAGCGATGCTGAACAATTTTTCTGAATGCCCGTAAATCGAAATTTGTGTATAACAGAAAAATGCTAATTACTCAAAAACTATGTGACCTAGGGTAATCGCTATAATTTTCCGGCAAGGATTATATTAACGTCTACTACCTCTAATTTTTCATAATTTTAGTTTCAGCAGATTCGGAATTAGTTGGGGGGGGGGACATATTTTTGCGCTACATTTTCAACAATATCTTTGAAAATATAATACCTAAAATTAAAAAGAATGTATTTTTGAGTTCAGCGTTACAAAAGCTAGGATTCACACGATACCCCACATGATATACAAAGAAAAGATTTTTTTTTTATGTAGCATAATTAGCCCCTCTACTTTTTTACTAAATATATTTATGAATGTTTATTAATCTGAAAATATGTGGGTCTTTATTACTTCCCGAATTTGAACTTTCCACGTTCCATAGTTTACGATTAAAATGGCTGTGACAGACAGACTGATAGACATTGGAGTGATCTTATAATGGTTCCGTTTTTACTTTTTAAGTACGGAACCCTAAAAACGAGCATCCTAAACTCCAACAGCATATAAAAACTGCATTGCAATTCGACTACATTTACGAGAGAAAGAACATGGACAAGCGGCCAGAAAGCAGAGAGATGGCAGACAAATCGAAGGAATAAAAACTTCAGTTATGTTACGAAGTTTTGAAAGGTAACGCGTTTACTTCCTAAATTTTTATAATAGAGTCACAGATGGGCTTAGCTATAATCCTGCAAACCGAATGATGAAATACATGGCAAGTTTCGGTTAACATAGTGTCATATACAATCCAGCATTGGATAACCAAGAGTTTACTCTTTTATATATATATATATATATATATATATATATATATGTAGATTTATATATGAAGATTTATATAACATAGATATAGACTACTATCCCCAAGGTTTGACATTAAAAAAACTTCATATGACGAAAAGCATGTAAATTATTTGGATCTCGCTATCGACATTGAGAGGGGTGGATTACGGACTTGCATTTATGATAAGAGAAAGGATTACAACTTTGAAACTATTAAGATATTAAATTTTAATTCCAATGTACATATTTCCATTTTCAGAAATATCATTATCAATAGTTTAATAAGGATAGCAAAGTTAAATTCTAATCATAATAGTATAATAAATGACATTATAAATCTCGATCAAGATGCAATGGTTCAGAATTTTCCTATTAGTTTGTTAAATAGTTTGGCAAACAATTTCATCAAGGATAAAGATTACCGCGATGATTTACTTTTGGCGATTAAAAACATCGCCAAATAATTGTAGGCTTTATAAGGAGCTCTGTCTGGATGTGTCGTTCTTTTTGAATTGGGTTGCTGCTTTGGATGGACAGTTTTAAAGTTTTCTTTGGCCAGTATGGTCTCGACAGATATGGGGGAAGTTTCATGAGTAATTACCGGTATAACCCAGCATGCAAGTCTTTAGCCTTGCAATCTGTCTCCATTGGATGTTTTCTTTTCGTTCATGGTTTAGTTAGTAAGTTTTTTCCATGGTTATTTTGTTAATTTTCTCTGTAGTTCAGTAGTTTTGGGATTGGATGTGTAGTGTGTGTTTTTTGGTATTATATATATATGTATATATATATTAAATTTTGCATATATATATATTTCACTGTAAGTGTATTATTGATTTTATTGTCGGACATAATGCAACTACTTCTACTTTTTCATGCATTTTCATCTAATCATTGACATTATGAATATTTTGTCATTTTTTTTAATGATTCTTGCAATCTACGGATTCTTGCAATTTTATATTTTCAATTAGAAAAATGTCTTCATTAATAACTTAAGTGTACTTGCAATTTGTCCCATTGCTGAAAAAATATATATATATTCATTTATATGTATTGTTTTTTTTCCTTCCATTTGCTTAGCAAATTATACAAAACTCAGTCAAGTATCGATTTATATTTACAATTAGCTTTGAAGAAGCATAAAAAACGGAATTGAATTCATCACATTCGAGTGAAAATTTTATACAAGAGAAAATTAAATATTTATGATCATTTCAAAATATTAAAGAATTTTAAGCTAATTCTGTATTTGCTCGATGGGTTGAAATTAATATGCATTATACTGCAGGACATTAATAGATTTGCTTCGCTAAAACTAACAATGAGAAAGATATTCAATCTCCATAATAATAAAATCGGAATACAGAATAATTTAAGAATTCTGGCTAATTAAGTAAGTACATAACAAATTATTAATCCATTTGTATATTTTTTAATGAAATAAATTAAAATATAGAAAATATATTTTCTACTTATATTTATTATTATGTAAACCTCTCATGCTCTTAAATTAAAGAAAACAGGAAAATCATAACAAATATGAAAAATATAAGCAAAATGACCTGTACTTTGTAAAAATATGTTTCTTTCGTTTATACAAATAAACTTGCTTAATTTTTAGAAATTAAAAAAATTAATTTCCGCATCAAATTTTTGTATGTTTTATAAATAATGAAGAAATCGATTTATAGTCAGGATTCGATACCGCTTATTATCAGATGGAATAAATGGTTTAATTTTTTTAAGTTTTTTTTTCTTTATAAATTAATGACATTTTTATTTAACTATTAAATCTGTTTTACAACTATTAAATCTGTTTTAATAATCTTGTGTTAACAATTACTTATTTTATATTACAATAAAATCTACATATATATGTCTAAATATATGTGTGTGGTCTTCTTATACGAATCTAATATTTGTTCGTAACTTAATATACTTACATTTTTGAACATATGTAAAATTAATGGCTACTTTATAATTTTCAGCATAACGTTCAGCATTTGTTTCTGACTATTTTTGCATAACGAAATTAATACTTCCTTTATAAACAAATAAAAGAATAATATTAAAAAACCACCAATCTCACATATTTGTGAAAGACAAATTTACGAAATTAATACTTCTTTTATAAGCAATTAAAATAATAATATTGAAAACACAAATCTAACATATTTGTAATCGTACAATTTAAATTTTTAGATCACTTTTTTTTTTTTTTTTTTTTTTTTTTTTTTAAATGGAATTTGTTTGAAAAATGCATCTCAGTTTACTGATTGTCTATGGTTTTGAAAACAATTTTAAAGCTTGAAATATTTTTTAATTTATCTATATCGCGCAGAGCTTACGAAAGATTAATCCGTTTGCCCTTAAAACAAAATAAAGAGTTCATCATTTTCTTACGGCTAATAGCCATTAAAAAAACTTTCCTATGAATAAATAAATAAAAGAATATAAATAAAACACAAATTTAACAGACATGTATAAGCTTTGAAATTATCAGAATAAAAAAAGGATGCCATAAGTAACAAAACCTTGGTCAAATAACTCTTAGTTTACGACTAATAAGTAAATATTTGATTTAAGCTTTTGATAAATTTCAAAAAATTATTTGATTATATAATTCGTAATTTCCACATGAAAAATGCTTTTTAATGTAAGTGGGCAATCGAAAAAATTTATTGCACATAAAAATATTATTAGTTTTCAATTAAAAATAATGTTTTCACCTATATTCTTTAATCCGGGAAGCCCGGGTACCCCTAGTAAAATTAAAGAAAGAATTAATAAAAGAGTGATAAAATAACGGTATATCTTTAAAATGTCATAGATTGTATAATTAATTTCGGAAATATCTTTAATCTGGAGAAAAAATATTAGAAAATTGTCTATAATAGTGACGTCGTACCACTTGAAAATTCTAAAGAATTTGATAATAGCACTTTTGCAGAAATAGCATTTTAGCATGTTTAGTAGAAAAAAAAATCACGATAAACATGAACGAAAAATCATGCATACAGCTTAGATTATGAAACACTTTCCAACATATTTAGAATACTGAAACGAAACCTTACAGTTTATTAAGTAGAAACATTACCTCTAAATAAACAATTTAGAAAATACATAAAGCATTTGAGTATCCGATTTCTACAATCACCACCAATAGTGGGAAAAATATCTGAATATTTTTGTTCAACGCTGTATATAAGTATAGGTTTTTATGTATACTACATAGTATGCTAAAAGTTATTTCAATTAAACTCATAGACTTGTTGAAAATTTTAAACGAGTACCACAACATAAAACACTCTTCCAGCAATTATTGTTCATAGGCAGTACTGCAGCCAAATTCTTTTGTGTGTCCCCGTAAATGAACCATAAATTTTATTCAAATCAGATTTTACAGTAAGCGCCTCGTTATACACGTTAGTGATAGATACAAATTTTAATATGTTTAAAATAGTGTAATATTTGAGAAAATACACCGCAACGATTTCCCCCCCGTAGATCGTAATGTAGCGGAATATTTTTAGTATCATTGTAACTGAACCGTAAATGCTATGTACACTTCCTTTATACATAAATTTCTATACAATAAAATATATTACAATAAAATATATTTACTTGAGTTAGACGATGGAAAGACGGCAGACAGACAGATATAGCGACAGACGGACAGACCCATAGTGAGAAAAAAAGAGCAACTCAATCAGTTTTATACTAGCGCAAGCGCGAGTACTACTTTGCTAATTAGTCGCTTTCAGCGCCACATACGCAAAATGGCGGCTCCTGAGCGTAAAGTTTTATTGCTGTACTGAAGATTTAAAAGCCGTTAAACCAATGCGATTTTTTCCTTTGGGGCTTTATAAAAGACCGTGTCTACGTTCTGCCGCAACCTAATGGTTTGCCAGACACAGAATTAAAGAGGCTATTGCTTCCATTACTCCGGACTTCTTAACCGAAGTGTCAGGAGTGGACTTTGTGTTAGATATGCGCTGTATAACTAAAGGTGCACATATTAAACATTTGTACGATAAACTAGATTAGTTTAACTTCAGTATGATGCATGATTTGTTGTAAATAGTTTAAATTAATTTGTTATATTTTACCATTGAAACTGGGATATTTTTTTTGTACACCCTATAGTATATAGTTTACTAGATTTTCGTCTTTTTTACAGTCTAGGTAAGTGTCCTAATTAATTTCCTTAATGTCTTAATACAGAAGAACGCCGCTAATCCGAACTAATTGGGACCGGTGCCTGTTCGGATTACAAAGAAATTCCTATTAAAATTGAAAAGCAAAAGATAAGTGCTAAAAAAATACAAGTTATAAGTACTAAGTAGTACATTAAACATCCTCTAATCCGGCATGCTAAGGTCCGGCTTGTTGGATAATTCGGCACGACTTTCGGAAAAAAAGATTCGTTTTATGCTGTAATTAAATTTCGATAGATATTTAAATAGATTAGATAGATTAAATGTGCTTTTAAGGACAATTAAAAACGATTTGTAAGTATATACTTCCAATACATTTCATTTGTAAATACAATCATTATTCAAACGAGTTGGAACCCGTCGAAATTCGACGAACTAAAATGTTAGAAAGGAACTTCAGATCGAATTTATAATAAACCTACAAAAATAATTACAATAAAAAATTCTTCTAACATTGGTTGTCTCACTCTTAAAACAAATAATATTTTCAAAATATTATTTCCACAAACTTCAGCTGCTTAATTTATTGAAAAATTAACCTCTATTAGAATACGTAATCAAGATGAATAATTATGATGAATTTATCGATTGAGGCTCTTATGTTTGTTTTTACGGGATGAAAAATCAGTAAAAAGTATTTCGCTTTGTCACATCATAAAATACCCCCCATAAAATCTAAACTGTGCGTTATTTTCACATTCTCATAATTTACATACGCACCACTCAAATTTACAATTTGAAAGTATTTTAACGCGCAATAGATCATTAATGAATGTATTTCCAAACTTAAAGTCACGTTTGTCCGATAAAACTTTCCATGTGAACTTTAAGTTCTAATCTCAATACCCGCGAAAAAAAAAAACATTCAGAAATTTGCCTTTAGTTGTCATATTGGCCTTTTAGTATCGGTCAAATATTTAGTTTTATCAAAATAAATGATCGTATTGTTTTAAATACGACATAATTTTTACACACTGAATCATTTTTCCTAGCGTCTCAAACTCAGTATCAGCGTAATGTAAAAATATTGAAATGTAACTGATTTATGAAGAAAAATGCGTGTTCTTTTTTAATGTCTGACATCATTTTCTGTTCAAAAATTATTAAAAAGTTACTTTTATTTGTATTGTGAAAATGGCATCAATAAGGATATAATCAATAAAAATAATAAACCATGACTATTTTCCATTTACTTTGAATATAAATGGAGTACTTCAGTTGCCACAATTACAAAATTTGTATTAAAAACTACAAAAAAATTAATATCTCAAAACTAAATTGAGATACAGCTTTCAAGCAAAATGCATTTAAAAGAGCATTTTTTTCCTAATACGACGGTGTTAAAATTTAAAATGTGCGATGTTTAGAAGTTTAAAAATTTGCCGTAGATATAATTGCAAAACCGAAATTTTATTTCAAATTTCAAAGTGTTGCCATTCGCAAAATGACGTATGCGTTACGCACAGATATGTTTGTCCTTTATAATATAGATAGTTACATTTAAAATTTTCTCGTTCTCGTTTTCGTATTAAAATAAAAATGTAATTCATCATAATCTAAAGCATTATCTGCGTATGCTTGGACATGTATACAAAAATAGAGACCAACAATTCATTTTAGCTTCAGTGGTTCACATTAAAATGTAGTAAATTGAACTATTATTTCAGTCACATAATTTTATTCATTTAATAAGAGATAACATGGAGTATTTCTTAATCCTAACAAGAATACAAGCATTCCGTGATAATCCGCATTTTGATTGATGGGGTGAAACTGACATGAATTATTCATCACGACAATAATTTAATTAACATGTGAGCTTTGGAAGTAAGATGTTAATGAAATAATTAAATTTTCATGCAAATTAAAAGAAAGCAGTGCATAATTGAAATGCATCACTCTACTAATCAATCCATAATAAACGTAGCAAATGTAAGAAAAAGTGTTTTGTTTAAAAAAAAAAAATCTAATTGAATCATTTTTAAGGATTCGCACTAATAATAATAAAAAAATTCTATAAAAATAAAATTCAAAACATTTCAGAGAAAAGCAAGAAACATTTGAAAATATTGATAAAGTTCATTTTTATTAAGCATTTTCTTTCCTCAGAAAAAAATAGATACTATTGGAGATATTTCTAAAATATTTCCAACATTAAGAACGTACTGAATTATTTATTAAAAAAATAATTATTGCTGCATTTTGATAAGTTGACTTCATTTCAAATATACGATTTAGTCATAATAGTTTTTGTAATAAAAAATTATACTTCAGAAATCTTATTCCTTGAAGCCACAAGATTTTACTTTTAATTATTTATGTGCCTTATTTAGTGACTTTAAATTTCTTCTTTATTTATTTATTTCAATTTCGCTGGAAAATGTGTCTTCTTTTTTCACTTATGCGCATAAATGAATGGTAAAGTTGAATTAATTACAGACGGCGTATGTGAATACCAGTAAAAACGCATAGAAATTCTTGCTTTATTTTTGACAGAAATTTTGTATGTATAAAGCTTATAGATAAGCATATATATATATATATATATATATATATATTTATATATATGCTTTATATATATATATATATATATATATTTAAGTTTACTGGTGAAACTTTTCCTCGCCGATACACATATCTGGTTGAAGTTACAATAAGCCTGTGAGCTGATACTCATTTTCTCCTAAATTGTGATTAGTTCTAATCAGCATAAATGATATTATCAATGAAACAAATATCACAATATTACGTCCCGATACTCGACGTAAAGAAATGTTGTTCTATGAAATTTTTCAATAAATAAATATTTAACCTAGAGTTTTTTCTGAAAAAAGGGTTTGTTACTTTTAACCTGGCTTGAGAGATCCTTTTCACTGGACTGTCGAACATTTTACAGCATATGACTTGAATGCTGCACTGTAAAAAAAAAAAAAAAAAAAACGACATTTTTACAGTACAAAGTACTGTTCATCTCGCGCACAAACTCGATCACAGTGAATGTGCTGTATCTTTCTTTGTTTTCCTGACTATATTAACATGGAAAATACAGCAGTTGCGTAAAATTAACAGCACAATGTGCTGGCAATTTCGACGCCAGCAGTTTGTGCTGTAAAAAAATGCGTCCAAATTGCCAGCACATTGTGCTGTTAATTTTACGCAACTAATGTATTTTTCATGTTAATATAGTCAGGAAACCAAAGAAAGATACAGCACATTCACTGTGATCGAGTTTGTTCTGGCAAATCTACAGTGGGGTTTTTTACAGTGTGTATTTAAAACTTTTATAAATATCAGTTAATATTTTAATTCTGAAATGTACCTAATCAGTACATTGTAGCTGTAAACAATTTCATTTTTCTCGAATAATATTAGATGATTCACTATTCATCTGATCGGAGCTGCATTTTTTCAATAAGTGTTTCCAAGAAATTTGCAAGTGAGCACATTTGTAAAAACAACTTACAGTATTATTCAGAATTTGACTGGAAAACTTTTAGTTGTAAATATATACATATGCAAACAGTGTATAAACGGCATAAATAATATTTAAAGTAATGAGAACGTGCACATCAAAATCTAAGTTCAACGTTGCTTATTAGCCGAGTTCGTCACTCTCTTCCAATACCATAATGGAAAAACTGTCTTAATGTAACAACAAATTTCTAATTACTTTTATTTCTCATATTTTGTTTTTAAGACTATTGGATTCATTTATGTTGAAAATTGTTCACAACTGTGTTTAAGGAACAAATAATACATGGCTGTTTGAAAAAAAAAAAAAAAAAAAAAAAAAAAAAAACTTTGAAATTTTAAGAACCATTTAGAATTAAATTTTATTAAGTTCTGCATGAAATACGTGAATACACTTTGTATTCTTGCCAACTAAAAAGGAAATATTGTTAAACAATATAATTAAAAACTGTTTTCCATAACTATTCCTGCGAACCATGTACCAGTACGATATTTTATAAAAATTGTATGAGTAGAGTTTCCACAAAATCATTTTAACGGACAATTATTTTGTGAATTTTAATGAACAAATTCTCCTAAAATATCTGTAATGAATATAGCATAAATTATCCAATGCATTTTTTAAAAAAACACTTTGTGAAATTCTCCTTAAATTATAAAGTGGAACATAAACGGTAAAAAATTGCAAGTGAACGAGTTTGAAAAAATAACTTGCAGTATAATACAGAATTTGGCTTGAGAACTATTATTTATAATGTATCTATATCTCTATATATATTAAACAGTATGTAAACAGAATAAGTTATATTAAAAGCAAAAAGAATAAGCACACCAAAATATAAGCTCAAAATTGCTTATTAGTGAAGTTCGTCACTCTCTTCCAGTAACATCATGGAAAAATTGGCTTAATGTAACAACAAATTTTTAATTACTTTTATTTCTCATATTTTGTTTTTAAGACTACTGGATTCATTTATGTTGAAAATTGTTCACAACTGTGTTTAACGAAAAAATATTCATGGCTGTTTGAAACTAAAAGAAAAAAAACACTCTCAAATTTTAAGAACCTTTTAGAATTAAATTTTATTCAGTTTTGCATGAAATACGTAAATACACTTTGTATTCTTGTCAAGAAAATAGGAAATATTATTAAAAAATAAAATTAAAACTGTTTTTTATAACTATGCCTGCGAACCATGTACCAGTATGATATTTTGTAAAAATGGTTTGAGTAGAATAATATTTAAGGACTTCTAATAAGTAATGCTAAACAAAATAAATGTTGCTATCCAACGTATACGTTTTTGACAAATTTAACCCTTTATCTACTGACGGTACTTATAAGTACCACTCACTTTAAATTTTCATCCCATAGTGACTATTACTAATATCTTAATGGTACTTTGCAAAAACCACTCTTTTAACCCCACTTTATCCGGATGCATAGCAGCAGTAGTTCTAGGTTTGTTATTTTAGCGAGGAAGTAGGCTATATTTGACACAGACGATGTGTTTGTGGCCGAAATTTTGTACAGATTGTCACGCTCGCATTTTTATTGCTGCAAACACAGTAAAGGATATAAGTTAAGTGTTGAATTTTTTTAATGTGTTCATTATGATCTTAGAATACAGTTTGACTAGCTATTTTAGGTGGAAGGTGTATGTATTTGATTTAACAGTTGAATTACTCGGTGGTACTTATAAGTACCGTCAGTACGCTGGGTGTTGGAGAAAACTTCTTGTTTACTTTTCGCCTGTGTAGTTATCCATCGTTTTCATCTACTTTAAAATGTAATTACTAAACTGTAGTATAGTAATGATTTCCCTGGCATTTCTTTTCTGTTTCATTGTTATTTTTTATAGGAAATCGAAAAAGTTGAGGCACCGGCTCGTTTTTGCTATGCTAGAAATGGCATATATAAATCCATATATTGCATATGTGGAGATGCGAGAGATAATGTTGTCCTTGGAATATAGACGTCGCATAAGTAAAGGAATGCTTACAAGATCGAAACCTAAAAAAATAGTCTTTTTTTACCCTTTCAGGGGCAAAGCATTTCCAATTCTAAAGTGTTCAAATAAATGATTAATACTGGAATTTTCCAAAAGACTTATTTGTAAATAAGAAAAAAAGGGCCTATATTTCACATACTTATTAAATAGAAAATATTTTCTGGTGCCATTTGAAATAACGTGTGGGTTTTCTGTTACAATATTTTTGTCATGGTGTACTGACGGTACTTTAAAGTACCACTTTAATTAATTACCTCTAAATAATTAAATTTCTCACGGGTGAGTATTTTTTTTTATGTTTATCCTTTAATTTTCATTGTAGTAACTGAAAAAAAATATTACATGAAAAAAATTGCAGTAGACCATAATGCAGTAGATAAAGGGTTAAATATGATATAAAATAAAAACACACGAATGAAATAAAACTCAACGCTTCGGTTTAATCTTTAAAACCATCCATCGTCAGGAGTAAAATTTTCTAAAATACAATCTGGCAGGAAACAATCACTATGCTGCACCTTCAAAAATAAAATCAAACTAGAATTTCAGTTGTTCTTATTCCAGTTTGAATTTAATTTTTGAAGATGTAGCATATTGAATGTTTCCTGCCAATATGTTTTTTCAGAAAATTTTACTCCTGGTGATAGTTTTAAAGATTAAGCCGAAACGCTGAGTTTTACTTTATTCGTGTGCTTTTATTTTACATCATCTTTAAATTTATGAATAAATTATACGTTGGATAGCAACATCTATTTTGTTTAGTATTATATGAGTAGAGTTCTAAAATTTCCCCAAAATCCCTTTAATATTCAAATTATTTTGTGAATTTTAATGAAAAAATTCTTCGAAAATGTCTATAATGAATACTGCATAAATCATTCAATGCATTGTTTTAACAAGGGCTTTGTGAAATTTTCATTAAATTATAAAGTGGAACATAAATGGTTAAAATAAGTAGATGTTTATCAAAATATCGAACTGAAGACGCACAAGATGTTTATTATGTAGTTAACCCTATCTTAATATTTTTAATATTTTTCGTCATTTTAAAAGAAGAAATTTAGGAATTATCGACTTGTATCACAGCAATTCTTTTTTCTTTTAAAATTCATTAGATTGAAGATAGAAGAGAATATAAAGTTACCTTAATTACATCTTTTTTTAGAAGTTTCTAAAATAGTGTTGCTTGTATTAGGCAGAAGATTTATGATTCAGATAATGTTTATGCAGGCAAACGGTTCCTTAATTTAACAGTAATTTCACTTTTCGTAACAATTTTTTTATTTCGAAGGATTAGGTTGAACTTGATTCAAACTTTATGACCTAAATTATATTAAGTTTCAAACACTTGAAAAGAGAAATGAAATAGAGATAATGTTATTCAAATTTCTTGCGTACGTATTTCATTATGAAATTCAATTTCAATTACGCATTTAAATTTACATTTGAGTTATTTTTCATAATTTACGAGGTCTCATAAAATGTATTTGTGACAGAAAAAATGCATGAAAAGCATCTATGCATGATTTAATGTGTTCTACTAATTAGAATTGCTTGACAACATTGAATTTAACATGAATTTGTAAAAATATTATGAGGAGTATAGAAATTAATTAACACAAACACAAACAAATACACACACATACACTTACACACATATATATATATATAAACTGTAAGTGAAAGTAATGTACTCATAAAGAAGCAATTTAGGTACAGAAAAGTGGGGACGGAGATGAAAAGTGATGGCGAAAAACAAGAAATGCGGAGGAAATGACAACAAGTGTTTTATTGACACAATAATTACAGAAAGTGCCCAAATGTGCCACCACTTAAATCGATACATGCCTAGCAGCGTTTTGCAAATAATTGGTGTACCCTTTCGAAAATTCCAGGTTTTTCGTATACGAGACACTAATTACCCCTCATGTAGGCCTCATTGTAAACATTATGTCGCTGCTTCAATTGCTCGTGAAACACCTAGAATCTGCGAAAGGTTAAGTCAATAACTTGCTAGACTTTGTCAGGCTTCTATCGACATTGATGGTGGCACATTGCAGCACTTAATGTAATTGCTATGCCAATAATTTTTTTTTTTCATTTCCTCTGCATTTCTTGTTTTTCTCACTTTTCATTTCCGACCCCACATTCGTATACAAAAATTACTTCATTATGTGTACGTTACCTTCTTTTACAGTTCGGCCTACGAGTTAAGGGATACCCTGCATGTATATGTACATGTATATGTGTATTCTTGTATATATATACCGGGTGTCCCAAAAAGGACTGACTGATTTTAAAATTCAATAACTTCCAAACGGTGACAGATATTAAAAAAATTCTTGCAGGAGGGTTATGCATAAAGTCAAAAGTTTTTTTTACAGTGATTTTCGATTTTAGTTCGAATTACAAACAATAGATGGCGCTGTAAGCAATAGTCGCTAAATACAGGCTCGATTTTTGGTACTTCGTGGCCCGAATAATACATTTCCATCTCCTTTTTCTGCATGGAGCAACAGAAAGGACCAAAAATCGAGCCTGTATTTAGCGACTATTGCTTACAGCGCCATCTATTGTTTGTAATTCGAACTAAAATCGAAAATCACTGTTAAAAATCTTTTGACTTTATGCATAACCCTCCTGCAAGAATTTTTTTAATATCTGTCACCGTTTGGAAGTTATTGAATTTTAAAATCAGTCAGTCCTTTTTGGGACACCCGGTATATATGTAATATATGTGTGAGTGTGTTTTTGTGTAAATATTTATAGTATGTTTATACATGTGGGTGCTTGCTTATTGATGTTGCATTTCTAAAATTATAATATAATGAATCCAAAACCTGAAATCTATTTCGAAATTTTGAACTTTTAAAAATAGAAATACCTCGAACTAGAAAAAACTCTTCTAATGATTTACTATTCAGAAATAATAGCATTTAAATTATTGAGGCTGTTTGATACTACTCATGATCAGAAATCGTTTTATTAGATTTTAGTAAACTAAACCTTTTATTATAAGTATCAATCTACAAAGTCAATACAGACACAATACGACGAAAATTGGTTAAAATAAATAATCTGCGATTGTTTGGATCAACTTTGCTGACAACTTGATGCTAATACAGTCACACCACTTTTTAGAATTGTTTACAAAAATTTAGTAATCTTTCGGAAGTATACTTTTCGCATAAAAAATATTCTAGATACACATGAGAAAAATATGGTAGTTTCTGTGTTTCCTTTTAAATTCAGAAACTGAAAAAGAGAAGCGAAATAATAACAGAAGTGCAAATGGGCAGATAATTATTTTTACCGCATTTGTAAAATAATCTAGAATTGTTGCGAAGATCTACTCATTTACAGCATACAAAAATACTTACCGAAAAATTAATGCAATATTTTTTGTGTTTGATACGCAATATAGGTAAATGTACAGTAAATGAGATTTTTATAATAATATTAATAGATGAAAGATTGAGTTTATAGCGCAGAGTTATTTAAGGTGTAACATCGCTTTGACGTTCTGAATATTTTAAATTTGTTTCTTAGAAAGAAATTTGATTATAAAAAAAAAGTTACATTTTTATACTTGTATTAAATTATACAAATTTAATTCTCTAGTTCATCTATTAAAATGGGAGCGCTTTGAAAAAAAAATTAATGTCAAGATAACACTCGTAGACCCCACAAAAATAAAAAGTAGAGCAAAAGGAGGTAAACCGAATAGCAGTTTACAAAAATATTGTATTTTTATTAAAAGTCCATTAATTTAAAGTAAAATGTAACGAAACTTTTGTTACTTAAAGATATGCAGGAAAGCAAGGCTTCAATATTTTAGAAAAATCTAAGTACAGTCATTCAGGGTAACTTTGAACGATGGGGTGTAACTTTACTCCACCTCCTATTTTGACTCCAAAAGGCTAAATAAACTCCAGAACTGTGCTCTGTTGGCAAGGTTCTAAACTGGGATTTCTACTCTTTGTTTTAGATAATAAATTAGCAACATTATGCGCAATTAATTGCTATATCTAATTATATTTGTGAAGTACTGTTTTCAAGTTAATTTTGAATGCTGTTTTGAAGTTGTTGTAATCCAATTAAATTTTCATAGTAAGTAACAATATACTCATTTATAAGACATATTATTATCTAAATTTTGTAAATGTGTTAATATTTTGTGATTATTTATTTATTAATAGTTAATAAAATGTAAAATAAGAAGCCAATAACATTTTACCACATTTTGAGGGTAACTTTGAGCCGGCTCAAAGTTATACTGATGTTTATAATTTACTGATTATAGGTGCTACTGTCAAAAATTTCCCATATTTGCACGTATGTTTTATATAAATGCCGAAAATGTGCATTAGATATAACATGTAAATATTTTCACAAATATGTGTAAAATACACAAAATTCATTTAAAGGCGTTTTTTGGTGCGGAGCTACTGAAATTTGACATTTCATACATTCGATATTTTTTTTCTTGTTTGATAATACTAGTACTAGAATATATTACTGTAACTATGCATATATTATTGAGTTACAACATCGAAAATTATTTTTCACTGCATTTTTATGTTTTATATGAACAATAAACAGTTTTTTTTCTTTCTAAATATTCATGGTTCTCTTCTTCCACTTTCCTTATGTGTAATATTTGTTGTAATATCATAAATTATAGAAATCTTGTGATGTTGGGAAATGTAAATTCGGAGTCTTTACATATCTGAAAACATTTTTTTTGGGGTTTAAAGTTGTCCTAACTATAATACTTTTTTTTAATGAATTATTTTATATAATATTTATCATATGGTGCAAAGTTACCCTAAATGGCTGGGTAACTTTGAACCAGGTTAAAAAAATTTTTATTGCTTTTATCCTTATTATTCCTTAATTTTTGGTAGTTAAATAATAATTTAGAATCATTTCTTCTCTTTTATTCCCCTAGTTGCAACAATATTTTTAAAATAAGAGTGTTGCATATGAAAATAGACAAAATGCGGATGAAAGTTACGCTGAATGACTGTATTTCACTAGAAAAATATGATTATTTTTCAAAAAGATAAAGTTGATTGATTAAATATTTTAGGAGTCACAGAGTCCTCTGATTTTAAATTTTCTATAATTAAAAGAAAAAAAAAGCGTTTATATGACTGTTTACTGACTGTGTCGTCATTTAAATACACTGTAAAAAAATATATGTAACGTTACATCATAAAATTGGTAGCAACATGCTGTCTCCAATTTTATAGAGTAACTAGGGGGCTCTGCCCCTGCAAGCTACGCTCGCCAACCCCCGTTCAGACACGGTAGAATCTAAAAGCACGCTAATCTGATCGGTTTTAAAAAGATTAGAGAAGATTGAATTATACGGAAAAAAACCTGTAGCGATCTCCCTGTAAACGGGTTTCCATTCAATTCCCCTTGATTGCAAAAATTTAAGGTAGAATCAGTTGCTGTTAAGACATCCAATGGTTGTTTTCGTGTTTGGTTAAAGAAGATCAGTTAAACATTTGAAAAGAAGCTAAAATAAAATGAATTATGTAAACAGAGTCTTTGTCTCTCGGTATTTTTTAACAGCGTTATAAAACGATTGACATAATACAATTACTAAAATTTTCTGCTTTAACCCTTTCAACGGCGGTGGTTCATTTTTGGACCACTTAATTTTAATTCTTAAATACCACATTAGCATCAGAATATTGGGATGAAAATTTCCCTTTTATTAAGTAAGTGAACAAAAGCATTTTTGTATTTCGAAATTTGTTTGTAAATTCTGGTGCCATTCACTGATTTCAAGATTTTACGAATAGAAGTGCCTTGTCCGTGAAAGGATTAAACGGATATTAATGTATTTATTATTTTAAAGTTTCCTTTCCCTTTTAATATTCACTTGTAAATACAATTTTCAGGACATAATTTTCAATATTTTCCTGCCTTTAACACGTACTTATTTAATAGTAATTTCAAAGTTTTTTTTCTGTTTTTAATAGTCACGTGAAAATAAATTTTTAATCGTTAGGAAATATTATTCTTTGCGCTGTTTTTAAAATTGAAAACAATTCTATAATAATAGCCTAAGTCATGTGTCTATCATCAACAGCTCCAGGCTGATCCTTCCGCTTTTTATATTCCAGGCGGCCATTTTGGTACTTTAATGTTAGCCAGCCACAGGTGTGATAAGTCCCCGAATATTATTCTATCCCCATTATTTCGTTTATATTATAATAGTCCAAGTCATGTAACTGCCATAAACAACGGGCTGATTCCTTAGCTTTTCATAAGAAAGGTTTCCATTTTGATTAAAGAATCAAAATTATTTTTTCGAATAAAACTACATAAAAGTTGCCATGATCACATTCCTGGTACGATTCCTGGTACTTTTATGTTAGCCGGGTGAAAATCTCGCCAATAGCTTTTTTTAAACTCGCCAGTTAGCATTTTTTTTATTTTTCGAGTGGTAAATTAAAACGGTGCTACTTGGTTATCCCATCGACCAAAAATCTGTCGCCAAACTATAAGATTAAATGCCAATAATGGTTGATCGTAAATGTCACATTCACTTCACTTTAAGGAAGTTACACATGTTCACGCCATCAAGTGATTTTTATTTCGACGTTTTATTTGTATTTTTATTAATGTTTTATTAATTTATTTGTGCTTTTGTTATTTAAAAAAAAAAAAAAATATGTCAATTTGTATAATTTGGCTATTTATATAATTTGGCGAAATTGGTCGACGGGAGAAGTAATAACATTAAAACGTTGCTTTGAAGTGGAAATTAAATCTCATGATTTGTTGCATTGTCACATACGCAGCGGGTTTGGCGTGATTTTTTTTTACGACAATGTTGCGAAAACCTCGTTTTCAAATACCTGTTACATATGTATTTTTAAATTATTTTCTGTTATTTTTAAAATGAAATAACAATAAATAAAAAAATATTAATTAATAACTATAGAACAAAACAATTTATAACATTTTTTGTAAATAAAAAGAAAATAAATTCAAATAAACATTTATTAATAAATAAGCAACAATAGCCGGGTTACCATGTCAGGCAAAATAACGTCATTTTGGCGCCAATTAGGTACCCCGTTGCGTATATGACATCTGTGTCTAATATTTTTCTTTTCGTTTCGTTTAAAAAAAAGAATGAAGTAAAAGCCATTTATTTTAAAGGTTACAATTTTAAATGAATGTTTTGTATTAAATAAAATGATAATGAAATACAAATTGAATTCTGAATAAAAGTAACATGATGCATTTCTTAGCATACATTTAAGGGAGGCCAAACTCGTCGTCAAATTAATTTAAAATAACCTTTTCTAAAATATGAAAAAAATATCTGTTATGATTAAAATTTGAGTTGCCATCATTAGAAAAAAAGTATTTAAAATTAGAAAAAAAATTAATATTTCGAAAACTAATTCTAATTTTAAAATTCTAATATCAGTTTTGAGATCTGTGGATCAATACGGATTTTTGGTGTTAATTTCATCGCAAAGTATTCCATATTTTAGGAGAAATCGCCGTGAAACGTAATCAGTTGTTTAATCAGTCGTTTCATAGAATCGTTACATAAATTCGTTTCAGTTCGATTCATTAGGATTTTATATACATAGGGTAGATTTAAGTTATATAACAGTGTAATTTAAACTGATATAACTGGTTTAATATTACAGATTATTGTAACGTAACACCAGTTATATCCGTTAAATTACTGAGTAAAATGGAGGCAGCAATGTTTCCATGAATTTTATGGAGTAACGGCACATAATTATTTTACAGTGTATCTATAGCTCCAAAAATGTGCTTTCACTTTCACTTTATCGATATCGATTTTTAACAAATAATATATGATTTCATGTGTCTACAGAGTAGTTAAATTTCCAAAAATGTCGAAATTTGGAATCTGTCAAAGTGGTGTTACCCCTTATTTAATTTCAGTATTTACCATATAATCAAAGAATGTTCAGAATGTCACGAAGTTATTATGAATAGTAAAATAAACATTTTCATTAAGAAAGCAATTATATTTTTGGAATTGTTATAAAACGCAAAAATATTTCAATTTTTAAGTACCGTAATTTCCGGTGTATAGCCCGCAGATCAAACAATTCAGTTTGGACCCAGAAATTTTATTCAATATTTGAAGATCAATATTTACCGTGATCTAAAAAGTTACATTTTATTTTTAAAAATTTCTGGGTCGAAACACGATTGTTTGATCCGCGGGCTATACACCCGAAATTACGGTACATGAACATTCAATTGATTTGAATCACCCCCCTCCCCCCCTCTTCTCTATTCTTCTTTTCCGTCCATTCATTATTTTACCTAGAATATTACTGTATCTAGTATACTGTTATTGTACTTTTTTCTATTAAAACACAAGAAGACTAAGCGATTAAGCTTTCTCAGTTAGAAAAAATGCTGTTTAATGTAAATAATAGCCTTATGTAGATATCACGCAAAAAGAAGAAAGAAAAACAGTGTATAAAAGTATGGTCGTAAAACGCATTTCTTTTGTGTCATCCTCACACGAGATGATTAAAAATCAAGTATTTTTCATATCATGTACTAAAAGCTTAAGTATCTATATTATAAAGGACAAACATATCTGTGCGTAACGCATACGTCATTTTGCGAATGGCAACACTTTGAAATATGAAATAAAATTTTGGTTTTGCAATTTTCTTTACTGCAAATTTTTTAACTTATAAACATCGCACATTTTAAATTTTTACACCGTCGTATAAGGAAAAAAAATGCTCTTTTAAATGCAATTTGTTTGAAAGCTGTATCTCAATTTATTTTTGAGATATTAATTTTTTTGTAGTTTTTAATACCATTTTTCTTATTGTGGCAACAAGAGTACCTCATTTCTATTGAAAGTCTTTGAAAGTAAACTGAAAATAGTTGAAAATAGGAGATAATGTATCATTTTGTTGCCATTTTCTCATAAAACCTGAAAAAAAAGTTGAAATTAAAATATGGGCTATGTCAAGAATATTGTCTTTTATTCCGTGGTAATGACGTCATATGCACACTTTTCTATCCAGGACATTTTAGACTGGATTGTAAAATTGGATTTCTTTAGCGGATGTAAATGACGTCATTTTATAAAAAAGCGTGTATTTTAATTCTTAAACCTGAATTATGTTTTGTAGAAGTGCGTCATTTTCACAGACCAGCTGCTTTGAAATTCTTCACAGGTGAAAGTGCTTTACTTTTGAAAATAAAGTAATCGAAATCACACACTGATAAAACGCAATGTTTTACAAAAATTTAGAGTGTCTTTATAAAAGAGAGGTGATATTCAAATAATAGTGATTTATACTACAGAAATTGATGATTCTCGCCTGGATGCATTTGCTTCGCCGAGTTAGAAAAGCAAACAAATAATTCGTGGTTTAAAATAATATCGTTTTCCTGAAGTTTTTGTCGAAAATTCTCTGGAATAATAAAATTTTAATGCTTTAGGACATTCTACTATAATTTTATCAAAATAACATAAATTGCTTAATTTAATTTTTCTTAATTTTATAAAATTATTAAATTTAAAACAAAAGTGTGTTTTTTAGTCATCTGCCCTGAACTTTCTGCTGAACCAATTTTACTAATATTTTTTTTTAAACTGAAATCTCTTTCTTTCTAGATGTAATCGCAATCTCTCTCTCTCTCTTTTTTTTTTTTTTTTTTTTTTTTCTTTTTTTAAGCATCCTTACTTTTATATTTTAATTTTAAAAACATTTTATGAAATTTCTTCAAAACGATGAAAATTAGATAGCTTTCATTATTGCAGACAAGAGAGAAATAATGAGGTATTTTTAATTTTATTCATGCTATTTTTTGATAAAAAATCAAAATTGTTGATAAAAATTGTTGTATAGGGTTTAGTGGCGCAAAATCCCATTAGGAGCAGAATATTATATCAGGGGCATAATAACGGAAAATGATATGCTGCTTTTGAAAACACGCATTTTTCCTCATAAATTTTCTATATTGTTTTTCCTTCTGCATATGTACTAATACTAAGTCGCAGACACTAGGCAGAATGCTTATTTAAGTGAAAATGAAGTCATATTTAAAAGAAAACGATCATTTTCTTAGATAAAAGTAAACATTTTAACACAAATGCACCTGAAAAACCTAAATTACGGAAATTTTTACTCCCCGGAATTGAGATTAGAATCTCAAGTAAAGAGTGCGTCTGTTCACATAAAAGATGTTGCTGAGAATCATGACTTCAAGTTTTGAGTTAAAATGATTTTTAAAGGAACAAACAAAATACAATTTTTTAAAAATGATGAATATGGATATGGGAAGTGCGTATGCAAATTTTGAGAAGGTGAAAATTGCTGTTTTCATTCCGGAAATCTAAGCATACGAACTTCAATTGATAACCACATCCTAGTAACTGATCTTTATTACATTTTACTGATTAAGTATCTATATTATAAAGAACAAACGTATCTGTGCGTAACGCTGATGTCATTTTGCGAATGCCAAAACTTCACGATCAGATTTCGGTCTTGAAATTTTTGCTACTGCAATTTTTTACTCTTCTGAACATCATACATTTTCAATTTTCGTCGCATAGGGAAAAAATTTCCTTTCAAAAGCAATTTGTTTAAAAACTATTTTAGCAGAACGAAATTAATACTTCCTTTATAAACAAATAAAAGAATAATATTAAAGAAATCACCAATCTAACATATTTGTGAAAGACAAATTATCGAAATCAGTACTTCTTTTATAAACAAGTAAAAGAATAATATTGAAAAAAAAAAAACACAAATCTAACATATTTGTAATCGCACAATTTAAATTTTTAGATCACCAAATAGGATTTTTTTTTCAAATGGAATTTGTTTGCAAAGTTCATCTCAGTTTATTGATGGTCTATGGTTTTATAAACAATTTTAAAGCATGAAATTTTTTTTTAATTTATCTATATCGCGCAGAATATAAAAGTATGCCACAAGTAGCAAAATCTTAGCAAACAACTCTTAGCATGCGGCTAATAAGGAAATATCGCTTTTGATAAATTTCAAAAAAATATTTGATTGTATAATTCGTATTTTTCATTTGAAAAATGCTTTTTTAATGTAAATTGTCAATCTAAAAAAATATTGCATATAAAAAAATTATTAGTTTTCAAATAAAAAAAATGTTTTCACCTATATTCTTTAACCCGGGAAGCCCGGGTACGATCCCCTAGTTTTTATAAAAATGCTTTAATATGAATTATCATTTAAATACACTGTTCACCAAATTTGAGCTATTGCTGTTTAACAAAACCGAAATTAGTTGTTTCTTATGCGGTTTTTTGTGTTGATTCCTAATATAGTTTTAGATATACTCAAGCAGGTCTTGTTTTTAAGATATTTTGATTTATGCAAATTAAGTAAATTTTGTAAAATTATATGCAAATTTAAGGCATAAAGCATTATCAGACTGACATTTTTGTTTTATGATATGATTACTGCCTAGTTTACTTTACAAAAACGTTGTTTCTGACATTATACAGACATGTGACCCTAAAATATTGCGCTTAATTTGCATATTTTTTATGTTTTTCTAATAATGTTTCTAGACCTTCAAATATTTCTGCCACACGAGTACGTTAATAAGTTTTTAAACTAGTTTTTTTTTTGCACTGATTTCAAATTTGGTATCTCTTTTTTTTATCACGTCTATTTTTGAAAAAAGTGAAATTTCATATATTTGGTAAAAAAAATCCAGAAATCGCTTTTAACGATTTGTGATGTACTTCAACTAATTAGGACAGATTCTACTATTTTTAAATTTTTTTTTTCGATTATATAAATTGTTGATTATGTCCCTGATAGGAATTTGACAATTTTCACCCTTTTGACAATGATATGCAGTCGTGTTAAAAAAAGTAAACACCCCTTACTAACTCTACAAAAATTATCGTAGAAGAAAGTTGCTGGTACCACACGATTGGTAAAAAAGTCTACTTTTAAATTATGTCTATAAAATTTGGTTAGTTGGCCATCTACATATTAAAACGAACCATAACTTTGTTTTTTTCAATAGCAGTACACAATTCTGACAGCAAAAATGAACTCTACACTCTTAAATTAGCCTAAAATCAAATTTTTATGCAAATCGTACGATAAGTTTTCGAGAAATTAATTATTTTAATACGAGCGTATTTTATGGGCTGTATCCAAATTGAAGTTCGGTACTCGATTGTTGATCAAGAGAGCCCCCTTCTTGATCAAGCGCCACTCAAGCAGTCATTGAAAACTGCTAGATTACAGGATAGCATAAGAAATTTCAAAATATCTAATCACTTCTATCTTAAACCACCATTTTGCCGTTTTTTAAGCATAATTTGAAAACTACTTGGAAGAAAAATGTGAAATTTTGGATTTCCATAAAGCAGAACTTAATAAATCTAAATTCATCAAAAAAATTGTAGGTTGCAATTCATAATTTTTTCGAATATTAATTTCATAATTCATAAAACATATCATAAAGTTATAAAAATTGCAAATTCAGTGTATTTATGTTTGGGTATTTTAGTATTATCGCTACACAAAAAATTAGCACATTAGGAATATAATTTCGGGATATATTAATAAAAATATGAAAATGTAATTTAACATTAAAAACACTAAATTTTGAATGTTTATAATTCAAAAACTTATCATTCAAATGGCTTTAAATTTGGTGTCTAGGCATAGTTTGAACCGAAGATTTGAAATATCTTGATTAAATTGGGTATTGCCATTGAAAAAAAAATTATGTTTGGGTTCGTTTTAATATGCAGATGGCCCCGTACGCAAATTTTATATACATAATTTAAAAGTAGACTTTATTTCCAATCGTCCGGTACCAGTAATTTTCTTCTACGATAATTTGTTGAGGAGTTAGTATGGGTGTTTATTTATTTTCTGCGACTGTGCATACCCCTAAAAATGATCTTATATGAAACTAGTGTCAATACAGTACAAAAGTAGAAATTCATTTTACTCAGTTTGCAGATTTGAAAGCAGTATAAAAATATAATCTAGAAAAATATAACTACAATTCTTTGGCAAATACTTTAAAGTTGATAGTAATGGAGACATTATACCACTGAAAAACGTGAAATCTATCTATACTAATATTATAAAGTAGAAAGTTTGTTTGTGTCTTTGTTCGATGTACTCTCTGGAACTATAGAACCGATTTCAAAAGTAATGGTATCAAAATGATAGTGTTAGTCCCTGTTCGAACATAGGCTATATCTTACGTCCATGGCACCTCCGGAAAGGCGATGCAGGAGCAAAAAACGTTCTGAAAAGTCGATTTTTGTGTTACTGAAGAGATTAGAAACATGAAATTTGGAATGGTAGTTACTTATAAGATGTAAATGATCTCAAAGAACATTTCTTAAAACATTCTAAATTTAAAAGATGTGAAAATGTGCAAAAAGTGTTCTAACAGACGTTCTAAATGGCGATTTCTACGCAATCTCAGAACGTACAGAACCGATTTAAAAAATAAAGGTGTGAAAATTATAATGATGGCCTTCGCTCCAACGTAGGATCTATTTTTTTTCGGTGTCACTACCACCGGGGGGTTGCAGGAGCAAAAAACGTTCTAAATTGGAATTTTTGTGTTACTGAAGGACCTCGGAACATAAAATTTGGTATGGTAATTACTTATTAGATAAAAATGAACCCTAAGAATATTTGCTAAAAAAAATCGAAATTTAAAAGGGGTGAAAATGGGCAAAAAGCGTCCTAAAACTGTTTTAAATTGCAATTTCTATTCAATCTCAGGAAGAACCAAACAAATTTCAAAAGTAATTGTTGGAAATTGATGGTGATAACCCTTTCTCGAATATAGGCTATATTTTATGTCGGTCTCACTATCTCAAAGGGGGTGCAGGAGACAAAAACGTTCTAACAATGATATGTTTGTGTTACTGAAGGGCCTTGAAACATGAAATTTGACATGCAGTTACTTATTAGATATAAATGATCTCCAAGAAAATTTCTTAAACAATTTGAAATTAAAAAGGGGTGATAAAGCGCGAAAAGCGTTCTAAAAACGTTCTAAACGGCGATTTCTACGCAATCTCAAAAAGTATCAAATTGATTTAAAAAATGATGGTTGGAAGTTGATGGTAACAACCCATGCACGAACATAGGCTGTATTTTTTGTCGGTGTTATTATCACCTGAGAGTTGCACCTACGAAAAACGCTCTAAATTGCAATTTTTGTGTTACTGAAGGGCCAAGGAACATGAAATTTGGCATGGTAGTTACTTATTGGATATAAACGATCCTTAAGAACATTTACTAAAAATATTGAAATTTAAAATGGGTGAAAAGGCCCGAAAAGCGTTCTAAAAATGTTCTAAATTTCGATTTTTACGCAATCTCAGGAAGCCCGGAAGGGATTTCAAAAATAATGGTGTAAAAAGGATGGTAACAGTTTTTGCTCCAAGATCGGCTATATTTTATGTCGGTGGCACTTCCTCAAAGAATGTGCAGGAACGAAAAACATTGTAAAAAGGCGATTTTTGTGTTACTGAAAGGCCTAGATACATGTAATTTGGCATAGTAGTTATTTATTAGATATAAATGATCGCTAAGAGCATTTCTTAAAATAAACGAAATTTAAAAGGGGTGAAAACGCTTGAAAAGCGTTCTAAAAGCGTTCTAAATTGCGATTTCTACGCAATCTCAGGAAGTTCCAAGCCAATTTCAAAAGTTTGTAAACTGATGGTGACAAGATTTGCTCTCACATAGGCTCCATTTCATGTCGATGTCACTACCAACTGGGCGTTGCAGGAGCAAAAAACGTCCTAAATAGCGATTTTTGTGATACTGCAAAGGCTAGAAACTTGAAATTAGGCATAGTAGTTACTTAGAGGCTATAAATGATCTCTAAGGACGTTTCCTAAAAAAAGGCGTAAAAATCAGCAAAAAGCATTATAAAAACGTTCTAATTTGCGATTTCTACCCAATCTCAGGAAATATCAAACCGATATCAAAAGTAATGGTTGCAAATTGATTGCGTCAGTACCTGTTGCAACATAGGCTTTACTTTTTGTTGTTGTCACTACCACCTGTTGATTGCAGTAGCAAAAAATGTTCTAAGTTTCGTGTTTGTGATATTGAGGGATCTAACATATTGAAATTTGGCACATAAAAGATGCAAACGCTTTCTAAGTATCGTCAAAAGAAAATTCTAAATTTAACTGGATAACTGGATGGAGTGAGCGAAAAGCGTTCTAAAAACATTCTAAATTATGATTTTCATGAAATCTTATTAAATACCAAACAGTTTAAAAAAATAATAGTTGAAAATTGGTGGAGATAGAACCTGCTCAAACTTAACCTATATTTTATGTCGATGCCACTTCCACTAGCGGGTTGCAGTAGCAAAAAACGTTTTAAATTGCAAATTACGTTATACTGAAGAAGCTAGAAACTTGAAATATGGCATGGTAGTTTCTTATAAAATATAAATGCCCTTTAAGAACAGTCGAAAATAAATTGAAAATTTAAAAGGGGTGAAGCGAAGGGAAGGCGTTAAAAGAATAAAAAAAATCCTAAGTTACGATTTCTATGCAATCTCAAGAAATAATGAACCGATTCCAAAAGTAATGGTTCCGAATCAATTGTGACACTCTCTGATCCTTCACATGTTATATTTTATGCCGGTGCCAATACCATCTTGGGTTATCAGGAACAATAAACTTTCTAAAAAAGTCTTTAAAATCTTTTTAAATTACGTTTTCTATGGAATATTAGGAAACACTAAACCGATTTAAAAATTAATGTTGGTAAATTAATGGTGGTAGTCCTTGTTTCAACATAGGCAATTTATGTTAGTGGTAGACCGTTATACAAGAAGCTTGGAAATTAACATGATGGCTAATTTTAAGATGTAAATGCGTTTTAAGAAAATGGTTTCTAAAAAATTTAAAACTTCAAATGAATACTGAAATGAGCGTATGCAATTGGAATGAAAGCTTCAAAATACTTTCTAAATTATCATTTATTTAGAATTAGTTTTAATTCTTCTTATTAATTCAAGTCTAATTTCTGCCTTATGCAGTGTAATAATGAAGTTTAGTCAAACCGTGGCTTTATTAGTAATTTTTGATTTATTCCTAAAAGTATAATTTCTTCTAATAAAAATTAGACATACAAATATCACTTGGTATATTTTAACTATTACGGGAGCAAAACCGCGGGGTTTGCTAGTGGTTTAATAGATGACAAATAAATATTAAAATATGCAGTTCGTGACATTTATCTGAAGCAAGTCCAGTAGTCATTATCTAGAAAAGGTTATTTAATATGAAATTTATTGTATCTAAAATTTGCATAAAATAGTAAAAAAAAGCTTAAATTTGTATAAACTTAAACATGTAAATTTCACAAATTTTTTGAGAAAAACGGAAAATATATTCGGTATCGTCGCAAAAAACTAATCTAAAGTGAAATAATTTCAGCTGTGTGAAATAACCATTGTTGTACAGTGTGCTAAAATACCTTTCCACGATTCTCCAATTATTCATTCATATGCGAGTGTGTACATTTTTGTCTTTAATATTTTTTTCTTTATAAAGACAGAAATTCTCGAATCACAGACAAACAATAAATGGAATCAATAATAATAAAAAATCTGAAAATGTAGTAGCTGTGAATATACAGGGTGTCCAGCGAATAAGACCCTGATTTCAAAATTAAATACCTCAAAACCAAAGATCAATAGAATTATGCGGTAAACGGCTTGTTTATTAGTTAAGCTGTAAAAATGTTATACTGAAGTTCTAAAATTTAGTTGCAAAAATTGTTATCAGATGGCGCTGTAATCGCAATGCCTATAAATTGTGTTCGAATTCCAGAACACTAGCGTTTCATTCGTACACTGCAAATAGAAGCGTCTTAAATTTAGACACATATGTGACTGAAAAAGAATTTTAGACACTTAAGTGTCTTAATCTGAAAATTCAGACATTATAGATGTCTTAATTTAAGATACATAAGTGTCTTACTATGACCATGGTGCAAATGAACTGAGAATAATGTCTAAAATATCCGCAAACGTCTTATTTTAAGACACTTCATTGCTTTAAACGTGTCTTAATTTAAGGCGGTTTGATTCTTCCGACGCAATAACCACCAGGGGGCACTCACACTCCCAGTTGCGCATGCGCTTTAGATGTCTTCCTCCGAAGTGGTATACGTTGTAATTCAAACGAAGTTTGTTTTTATGTACGCGTGTATTTTAATTCGTTTTTTGCAAAATATGAAGTACTGTGATTTACTGTGTTCGTATTAACTTGGATTATTTATTTATTGAATACATACATCTGACGTGTGTGCTCGACATCAAATGTCTCTTAGAAGCTGTCGTCGATATAAGGGCGGGATAGACACAGAACAGAAGTAGACGACGGTTGAAGATTACACCCGGAAATTCTACAAAGCGTGTGCAATGGGCTTAGTGTTAACTCGTATGAATTTATATCAATAATATTGTGTTATTCATCTTCGTCCTGTCGAAGCTGGCAAAAAAAAAAAAAAAAAGAAAAAAAAAAAAAGAAACTTTTGTCTGGCAGGTCCTGTTTTGAGGATGAAACATCTCATTCTTTAAATATGGCTAGTCGGATGTATTATGGGATTACCTTTTAAACTGGTGCAAGTCTTTCTCCCTCACTGTGGTTGTGGTAGTTTTTAAAATTTCAAATCGAGGAATTTTTCTTACCTCTTGCAAACAGCGATTTAAGTAAGTGTTATAATTTCTTTATAGTACTAAAATTAGTGTCTTTTATGATTTTATTTATTGTACTAAACAAAATCTTACATGAAATTTAATTAGTTTTGAATCTTTTTGCAAAAAAAAAAAAAATAATAATTCTAGAAGTATATATTTTTTAATTTATGACGTTGTCTTTTATTACAAATTATGTATTATTTATTCTCATCTTTTTTCTCAAATTTAAAGTAATAACATCACTAAAAAAACGACATATTTAAAAGTTAAGTTCATTCCCTTGTTTTGTTTTGTTTTCAATATGGCAGTTCTTAGTTTCAATGACTATGCTTATCTCATACTAAACGACCACAAGGAAATAGAAAAAAGAAACTTTGAAAGATCTCCTATAGCTTTCTTACTTCCTAGCTAGGGATTACAATCCCGGATTGATATCCCGGGATCCCGCTTCAATTTTAATCCCGATTTTCGGGATTGCTTTTTTTTTTTTTTTTAATTGAACAATATTTAGCTGAAACTAAAAAATATATTTATAGACTTTCGCTTTTGGAAAAAAAATCAATTGATTTTTATGAAATTTATATATAATTGAAAAAGAATATTTATCTCAAATATTTCTTAGATATATTTCTAAAGCTATTAAATCTTTTACCGAGTAGATTAAATGTGCAAAGCTTTTGACTTGGAAACATAGATGTAACCCATAGATGATCAGAGAGGTAACATAGTCAGGAAAAAGGAAATCATTTGTTTATTTTGATTTTGCTGCGTGTAGAAAATATATTTCACTTCGAAGGTCATTTTCCAAAGACTTTACTGATAAGCATCGCAAGTGTGTATCATAGTGATTATGTGGTAACTTCTTTTTTTGCGGCTTTATTTTGCTTTAAAGATATCTAATGAAAAGTGTTTAATAGGAATGATAACAATAAGCCAATGTGGCAATATAAATTTTTAAAAAATCTAATTTTTAAATGATAAGGATTTTCATTTTTTTTCGGGGATGGGGGGGGGGGGATTTTGTATGAAATTTTGGTAAAGCTGATACCTTAAATCTTGCACTGATTATAATTAAAGTTTTGAACTTTTAGAGTAAGACCAGATTAAAAACACAAAATATAAATAAACAAAATACCGAAGTAATTTTTTTCTCAATATTAACCCTTTGCACTCGAGGGCTCCGGAGCGGAGCCATTTAAAATTTGTCTTCAAACTCGAGGTCTCCGCCACGGAGACAATGCAAATAATTTTGTGATACCATGTAATCTTGGCTTTTCTAGACAGGTATCACAAAATTATTTGCATCGTCTCCGTAGAGGAGCCCTCGAGTTTGAAGACAAATTTTAAATGGCTCCGCTCCGGAGCCCTCGAGTGCAAAGGGATAAAGTAGAATATTTATTTATTTATTCATAGTTGTGATTATCATCTGATATATATGTAAAATTGCCTATGTAGCAATATAAACTTTTAAAAAATCTATTTTTAAATTATATGAAGTAGAGTAGGACAAGATTATAAGAAATATATATATTTATCCATGTACTTTAAAAGCCATCAATAGCCCTTGCCGTTGAATTTGTCCGATAATCGGAGATGTCTGCTTTTGTGAGGTAAAAATATGCAAATATGTATCCCATGCGGATTAAAAAAGTATTCGCTAAATAGATGCTTCAGCTATTCGGGAATGTCCATTAACCTCCACAACGGATACTCCCGAGTACCGGACATCTCAATTTAGATAACAATAATGCAGGGTTGCATTTTTTTCAAAAGAACTTCTTAATTAAAGAATGGGCATACTGGACCGTGCCCCGCCCGCCCCCCTACGATTTTAGTGCCCACAAATTTGATGTGCAATATTTTTAAAGCTTATGTTTTAAATCTGTTTCGAAATTGTACTGATTATAATCAATATTTTGAACTTTTAAAGTAAAATAAGATTAACAATAAAACAAATTTAAAAAATCTAATATTTAGATAAATATTTTTTGTTTTAATTTTGTTCTACTCCTGAGTTCAAAATATTGATTATAATCAGTAAAATGTCGTAAAAGATTTAAATTATCAGCTTAACAAAAATTGCATACCAAAATTGAGAGCACCAAAAAAATCAGGCTGTAGGGGGGTGGGCAGGACCCCAGCCAAATATATTTCCAGGATTCAACGTGGTCAAACATGGCTACGTATGATGCTTGAAAAAAAATGGATGCTATTAAGACGTTTGAAGTGTCTGAAATTCAGACACAAAAAATGTCTGAAAAAATTCAGACATTTTAAAATGTCTGAAAATTGAACACACCGTTTCAGACACTTAAGTGTCTGAATTTCAGACATTTTAATTTAGAGTGTAGATGGTTCCCTATGGACGAACGATAATTGGGAAAGTTCACTTTTTCGTTGGGGTGATCTGCAGAAGTGGATACATCTGGTCATAGAATTATTGCATCAGCTTTAATTTTAGAGAATTTGAATTAATAGAATTTTCAATAAATGTTTAGAAATCATTACATAAAAACTTATTAAAATATCTTATTAAATTCAATTTTTAATTCCATATAATTATTTAAATCATATATTTAGAAAAATAATTTTGTACTTTTTATGTATTTGTTATATTTTTAAATCACCGCTTAATATTTTGGTATTATTGTTTATACCTGAATTATTATAATAAAAAAAAGTAATTTTGCACTTTTCATTTATGTTTTTAAAGCACGACATAATATTTTGATTTTAGCACAACACATGTATTTCTTTTCTTTGTAAACAAAGTTTTAGGAATAGAAATTATGCATTAAATTATTTCATTTTTAAAAGGAATTGGTCATAAGTCATATCATCAACGTCGAAGCAGAAGTATTTTGTTAGACTGCACTTCTTTCCAAAACTTCGGATCATACTGCCAGAATCTGCACCATACTTCTGTGCTCAATGATTAAAAAAATGAAAGTGAGTTTTTTTTAAATTAAAGTGATTTTTTTAACTTAAGTTTTTAAAAATGATTAAGTTTTTAAAAATAAAAACTTTGTATTGTTTCATTCAAGCTATTTTCTACAATTAAAAAAAGTGATTTATGAATCATTATTATAAATGCTCAATGTTTTTTTTAAAAAAGGGTTCTTTTTAGCTTAATTAAATTTTAAATCTAGAAACTTTGGATTTTTTTTATTCAAAGTTTTTTCTTTTCACAATTTAAATAAATATTAAAAAGTAAAGATTTCCAATTTTTTTCAAACCCCCATCTGCTTGGATTCGATTCCATGCTCTACCAATTAGGAGAGAAAAGACATATCACAGTTTTAATAAGTTCTTATATAATGATTTCTAAACTTTAAAAAAAAAATCTATTAATTGAAATTCTCTAAAATTAAAGCTGATGCAATAATTCTGTGACTAGATGTCTCCACTTCTGCACATCACCACAACGAAAAAGTGAACTAAATCCCAATTTTCGTTTTTCCATAGGGAACCATCTAGGAATGAGACGCTAGTGCTCTGAAATTCGAGGCACAATTTATAGGCATTGCGAATACAGCGCACTCTGTTAACGGTTTTTGCAACTAAATTTTGAAACTTCTGTATAACATTTTTATAGCTTAGCTAATAAACAAACCGTTTACCGCATAATTCTATTGATCTTTGTTTTTGAGGTATTTAATTTTGAAATCAGGGTCTTATTCGCTGGACACCCTGAATGTACTACATTCTGCAATCTTTTACGGTACTATGTGTAGTTGATTACTTTAATTTTTTTATTCAATATATTCTTTGTTGTTGTTGTTGAATGGTTAATCAACAATAAAGGTTTTTCATGACTTATTTTAACACGGACAGATATAATCGTTATTTCCATATACATTGTTTTTAGAAAGTGCATCACAACCTGTCCTATATTGTTTGCGTTAAAAAACATAAGATAATTTCGTTTTTGAGAGTTTTCTGAATAAGCAGTTATAATTGATGGCATTTCTTCCGTAAAGTCTAGTCTATAGATTTTTAAAGCTTAAAACAAGATTTTGTTATAACGAGGTTTCGTTTTCACACGTTTTACTGAACAAATAAAGTAAAGTCTTTAAAAACAGTATACTTATGGGCTAGAAAAATATTCCCATTTAGCAAGTAGATTTTTACAGTATTGCTTTGGTAAAATCATATTAAAAAAAATCCGCTATAGACAGCTTCTCCTTTCAAAGGTTTTACTGTATTGAACTGAACTGGATGCAGGTTAACGAATACCATCAAGTGTTGGACATGAGCGCGCTCATTGAGCGAAAACGCACGAGTTTAGTTCACACGCTGAGTTGAACGTGACTCACTTTTTGATAATCGAACGTGAGCTAAACGAAAGCTAAAAAAATCCATGAGTTTGAACGAAATTTGCATATTTTAATTTTTTCATAATTTATTTTAAAATTTCCAGCCATTAAGAACACGTTCTTCCCTTTCAAATGCCATTTAGAGGCCTACACGGACTCTGGACCGGCCGAGTCTTATCAACAGTTTTCCTGGGTCGTTCCCGAGTATTCCTTTCTCTGGAGGCTCGGACCGGGCCGAACCGGACTTTTTTCTGGCCCTGTGCTTACTAGAAGTCAACCCGAACCCAAACCGCTAGAGTCAAAATCCAATCAGAATCTGAAAAATGATAGTCAACTCGACCCAAAACCCGATTTGCAGCTAAAAAATAGAAGTGAACTTATTCTAAAACCCACTTTCAATGAAAAAGTATAACGCAAGGTGCAGCTAACCCTGCTTGATGCAGGATTCTAGTCAGAGGTAAACGAAATTCAATTATCGGTAACTCTATCTTTTACGAATGAGAAGGCAAAACAATTAAATTAAATCTGAAGGGGTCTCAGGACTCTTAAAGCTTTAAAATTTTCGAAATTTTAATTATTTTAGATGTTAAACTCCTATCTTTTCTGCACATTTTGATATAATTGTTTCCTTGAAATTCGTGTTAGAACATAAGTTATGGCTTTTAGTTTTATACACGTACAATAGCTGAAGCGTCGTTTCCGAAACTTTGAAGTCATTTATCTCCAAATGCCGTTTTGGGGCATAACGCGCACGATATCTCAAAAACTTCTGGATATTTTTTCATGAAATTTTCAAAACATATGTTTCATTTTAGTCTGTATAAACTGAACCTAAAATTTCCTTTTTATTGTTCAAAAAAATATTTTTGCAGGGGATTATACTGTTGAAAATTTCCAAATTTTCCATTATCTAAATACAACTTTGTATTAAAATTTAAAAAATGCTTCAAGTACAAATTTATTTAGCTTCAGGTTAATTCTTATAATCTGAAGTATAAATATACACTAAAATTTTCATTCTAGTTGCAATATTTATTATGTAATCGTGCTCGTAAGCTGTTATGCCTATTTTCTGCTCGTCAAATGTCTCACAGTTTGGAGCCTCCTGTAAATGCTAATTCTGCATCTTTCAATTTTTTAAATACATGAAATGAAAGAACATGCTTACATCTTTTATTCCAATTAAAATTGTGTCTTAAAAATCAAATACATTTTAAGATATTAAATGTTGAAAATGGTCTTTTTTTTTCTTCTTTTCCAATTTTAAGAGTCCTGAGACCCTCCCTTAATTATTATCTGTCATGTTTAAAAAATTAAATCAAAACGTACTTTTCATTTCGTACTAAAAAATCTTCCTTTTTTTCTTTTTAAAAAATGCGTAAAAAGCATGAGTAAATTTTATTTGTGGAATATTGTGGAACGATTTAAAAATACGTGCATTTTTTGAAAAAAAAATGGGCCGGGCCAAATCTTACTGATATTTTTACTGGACAGGCAAGATCCGTGCCGGTCCAATGATTTTCATATGAGCTGTGATGGAACTGGGGCTGAAAATTTCTGCCTGTTCAGACCTCAAGCAGAATGCAGTATGCAGTCCAGCCCCGAGGGAAAATAAATCCACTACTGGCCCATCTCGGCACAAACCTCTAGAAAAAAGTAATCTCCAAACCAAGCTCGGGCAGAGTGTCGGGGGGGGGGGGGGGGGGAATTGGGCGGTGCCCATGAAAACGCTTTAATCGAATAACCAAAAGATTAGTTCACAAAATTTTGTAAATTTGAACAATATCGTTCTGATATATTTAAAAAAAGAAAAAAAACGAGTTTTTGGTGAACTTTGCTCAATTTCACAGATGAGTTTGAGTTGATCGAATTCGTTTAAAGAATTTTGAGTTTGAGCGTGAACTTGACTCATTTTTCAGAAATTGAATTTCAGTTTGAATTAGTTCGTTTTTTTTGTTGCCGTGCCCAACACTGATACCATCGTACTAAGGGAAATTTAAAATAATTTGTGTATCATGAAACATCGGGATTTTTGGCGCAGTTGTTTCTCGGGATGGGTTCTGGATAGTGTTGCCAGGTCCAATCTCACAAAAAGCGGGACAGACAATAAATGTGGGACAATGGCTTCTAAATAGGGAGATAAAAATACAGCGAGTCCTATCTAAACTATACCTGTCTATAACGAAAAATATTCATATTCCTTATGGAAAAGTATTATTCAAATGTAGCTGTTAAAATTTAATCTTGCTCTGGTCACTTGAAATTTTTGTCTTAGAACGTTTTACTATGATTTAAATAAACGCAATAATCTTATATAATAAACTGTCAGAAAGCGGAATAGCTAGGGTCTGAAAGGAAATTCCGTTTTTGGGAGGTTCCTGATTGAGTAGTTATAATTCTCTGATATTGATTACGCAGGGACTATGTATTTTTACGTTTCAGACAGGAATCCGTTATACAAAGAAGTTTTGTTAATCCAAATACACAGGTTTTACACCTACAAATACAAAATAGCAAGATATCAGGAAAAAACTCCGTTTTAGCAGTTTGATTTGTACGCTATTCCTCTCTACGGAATCACAAAAATGTTCCCTTATAACAGGTTTTGTTTTTATAGATTTTACTGTAAATTTCATTCGATATAGACTAACATATAGCCTGGTATCAAAACGATTTTAGAGAAATTTATCATCATGAATAAGCGGGATATTTGCGTCCCGCGCAGAGGCTCCACGAGATGGGTTTTGGAGAACCTGAAAATCGGGACATCCTGTATAAATCGGGATTCCCGGCAACACTAATTTTGGAACACCTGAAAATGGGATATCCTGCGTAATCCGACAACTGACGGCACTTGTAACACCAATTTGAATGGTTCAAAATGTTGAGATTTTTTTCCCGCTTCAAAAAAACTAAAGACGAATATCTTATAATTATATGCTTCTTCAAGACGGAATTTCTGAATGAATATAAAGGATACTCTTGCGCTAATACTCTGTTCTTAACCTGGTACAATCATGACATTGTAAATATGTGATGATCACATTTTTATTAATAAATGCTTTTCTTGAAAAATACAAATCATCCAGTCTTACCCTGGTCGTGGAAAAAGACTGTAAGGTTATATTAACGGAGTGTGTCGGTATTACTCACCAGTCAATTGATGCTTTATATTGTCCGATACAAGCATGTTGAGTATCAAGATATACTAGCTTAACAGTATGTACATTTTAAATTATATATGAAAATCACTAAATTTATCAAAGTAAGTTAATACTTGCTAAAAATGATAAAACTACCCTTACAAGGTAAATAAATACATTTACTCAAATCGACATGTTTCAACGCTCAGGCGGCGACATTCTCAAGATTTATAATAATAGAAATATATTCGAATAAAAAAAAAAAATTAAAGCTGGTAAACAAAAAGCACGCGATCTCATGTATAATGAAATCAAGTGCAATAAAAACAGAATGAAAAATCCTGCGTACAGCATAGATTATGAAACACTTTCCAGCACATTCAGAATACTATACCAAAACTTCACTGTTATTACTATGAATAGTCGTAAATATGTACTATATTTTTTGTGCATCCCAGTATATGATCTACAGATATGTATGCATACTACATAATATGGTAAAAGTTAGTTCAGTTAAACGCATAGCACAATAGAAAATTTCCCCTCAGAAGTTTCAGACAATAAATGGATGTTGTTAAAATCTTTTGAGTAGCCCTCTACATGATCCATAGAGTTTATACACACCAAGTAATATTTAAAAAATAATTAAATTTAAAAAAGCATACTGCAAATGAAAACGCACTTCCAGCAATTATTGTTCGTAGGCTTCAATAGTTCAGTAGTTAATAGATGTGCTTGTAAATGAACGATAAATTCTATGCTCAACACGCTCTATAATAGAACCTTGCTGTGATAATTATCGCTTCTGAGATACGCATCAATTTCAATATGTTTTAAATTGCGTAATATCATTAAAATACATCGCAAACGATTTTCCCCCGTAGACCGTAATGTACCGGAATTATTTTCTGTGGCCCTGTAAGTGAACCGAATTGAAACCAATGCTACACACTTCATTTGCAATAGCGAACATGCCATGTTTATACATGACATATTTCCATTGCGTGGTAATCGGACTATTTTTACGCGAGTTAGAGCACGGACAGGTGGACAGGTAAACAGAATTCATAAACACTTCTCAACTATGTTGGAAAGCGTTAAAAATGGATATTTGTAAACGTGCGAATCTGAATAAAGATATTTATTTGCCTTGTAAGTGAATCTTTATCCCTTTTAGCAAGTATTAATTTAGTTTAATATGTATTTTGTAAAACTTATAAAGAAACCAATCAACGTAAATAATAATTACCTTGTTGTATCTCAGACAGTACTGCTATACATAATATTAAAAGTAGCATAATCCAGGTCAATCAGCAAAAAATGTTTTTTGTTTGGTACTTGGTAGTTTTTTTAAGAGAAAAAAATTAAAATGTATTAGGTTTTTTACATAATACATTTAGAAATTTTACGCATAAAAATAATATTTTATAAAAAATATTGATATGTTTGTGTTTTTTTTATGTTTTTCTTATGTTTTTCTGACAGACAGAAATACGTTTTACACTTAATTTTACTGTTAACATTTGCATTTATTTTGTGAAGGTTAGAAATATACTATTAATTAAATAATGTATTTTTTATAAGAAAAATTCTTGTATACGTCAATTACATTTCATCGTAGAATTTATTTTCAAAAAGTATGTCTTAGTTACAAGTATTTAGTATATCCTCCGTTACAATACACTTATTTGTAATAAATTTCAAAATAGAAGTAGACCTTGCCACCTAATAAAATTATGTAGAAGCAGGAGGCATCTTTTTTTAATTTTCATTGTTAGCCACGGATGTGCCCATTGTCGTTTGACATTAATTTTTAACATATTGTCAATGTTCTAGAATGGTCTTGAAACCTATATATTCGTCACTTTTAATTTAACCCATTCGTTGTCAACTACGAGTATACTCGTGGCTTTAATATTCGTGGCTTTAATTTATTAATTAATTTGTCACCACAATTTTAGAATTAAAGAAATTGTCTTATTTCTTGGCAGAAATTTCGCTGTATTAGTAAAGCGAAATTTACCTTTCTGAATTTGTGGTGGCAAACGACTTTCAACAAGAAGTTTGAATATTCTTACTTCATAGTTTTGGCAGCGAATGGGTTAAAAGATAAGCATATGTTATTTTATAAAAATAAGTTCTTAAATCATATATGTTAAGCTTTTTTCAGATATTTACCTTCAATTTTGTAGTCATCACATAAAAAGCCTGTCATTTATAAAAAAAAAAAAAAAAAAAACAGCGAATATTCATATTCTCCTTGTTTGTATTCTTCGAAAGAATATTATGAAAAAAATTACCTCTTGAACCTTTAGGGCAAAAATTAAACACCGAAAAATTATAAGAGCACACGATCACTATATAATTCTTAAAAGATGTGATAAATTGACTGTGGATATCAGAATAGAATGTTTTTAGTTTTAATATTTTTTTATACCTTTTATGCTTAAGGGAATGGTGGACGTTAAAAAATTATTTTTTTTATTTTTATCATAGAGATATGAAATTTTGTGGAAATAGTATACATTTCGCCATAAGTATATAGAACACCTTAAAAGAAACATCCAATCTTTTTATAATTTTAAGATTTAAAAATAAAATAAAATTTTAAACCGAAATTTTAAAATGATCCATGCGTCATAAACTTTTAGATATTTCATCGATTTTGCATTTTAACCCGGCAGGACGGGCGCGGGGTATTTCGACACCCCATGCCCGAAAATATTCGTCTGCTGTCTCTCCCTATAAACCGAAGTGGTCGGGTCCAACAGTACCTGCTTCCAAGGTCACCTTACGTGCGTAGCATATGAAAATGGCGAATTCAGACTCTTTTTTGTGTTGTAGAATTATAGAAATTCGTATAGAAATTGAAACTATAAGTAAAAACTGCAAAAAATCTAATGTTTCTGATCCATATACACCCTAATTATTATGGAAATTCATAAATCTCAGTATTTTTATCCACAATAATGTATAAATTTATTATAATAAAAATTCAAAGTAAAAGTAAGTTTTTTGAATAAGGAAAAAGAAAAGGGCGAGTGCTTTTAACTTATTGTTTATTAATTCTTAAAATTAACGATAATTTAACATTTCAGTTATCATATTTCGCGTGAAAGAGTGTAATTATCACGAAGTTCACTAATAGATAGAATTTTAAAGATTTTTTTTTCGTATTTATGCGCCATTTAATATGTTTGGGGTGTGATGACACCTCATGCCCGTTCTCGTGTTACATTTCACGGAGCCCGTCCTGCCGGGTTGATAAATTAAAACTCTATTGCAAACAAATCTGTGCATCGATTTTTTAATCCATTGAATATTTAATTTTTTAGAGATTTTTTTCCTGAATTCGATATTGATTTTCATCAAAATTTTGCCTTTTAATAAATTAAAAATAAAATTTAACTATCTTAATGAAGTGGAATTTTAAAATGCATGCTCAGTTTCTTTGTAAGCAATATCAGGATTATTTCTTATCAATTTCATGAATTCTGATAAAAAATTATGACGCATGGAAAATTTTAAATATCTAAAAATGTTAAAAAATCCGTTTTGAGAAAAACAGATTTAAAATATATAAAAAGGCCGAAAAATTGTTTGTGTACAAAATTCAAACACTTGTAACTTTGAGAAAAATAGTCGCATTTCATGCGTTTTTTTTTTTTTTTTTTTTTTTTACAAATTATTCAGAAGAAACTGGAGAATAATAATATGCACAAAATAATTTTCGATTTTTGGGTCCATTTCTTCTCAAATAAAGGTACACAGCCCCCTTAAACAGTAAAGTTTTCCTTAAAATGTTCATTTACGTACATAAATTAGATAACGGAAGAAAAGGCAATGCTATTACAAAGATGATGTCTGCTTCATTCTGTATATCTTCTGAGGTCCTAACAAGTAATAAGATGTTTTCCCTGCTAAAATTACTTTAAGTTATATATCACTATTTTAATTTTTTAAGTAATAATAGAAACATTAAACTGATAAAAAATAGATATTATTAAAGAAAATATTTTAATGATTGGACCAAGAAAGAAATATGATTCTCAACCAAAAAGGCTATACATTATTTAAAACGTTGTATACTTTTTCATGTGACGAAGGAGATAATGTTACTTCAGGGACCGTATCTATGATGTTAAAAAATAATAAATTATTTTCTATGATGCAATGGACTTTGACGTCAGTGGAGGGTAAACTTAAGAATAACACCAATAGGCGTGAAGAACATTTAACACCGTTTCTCCATTGTCCAATAAACAGTCTTTTTTGGAGGGTATGTATCCTGCGTTGCTGTTCACATTCGTGGATAAAGTCCATTTTTATATGTCAAACACATGAACTTTTCATCTGTTGTCTTTTTTAACACACTTCTTTTAAGAATACAAAATGTAGGTTACACGCAAATTAAATTTATGGAGAAAAAGTGATAACTTCTGCTTCAGGTAGTACATCTTCCGGTGTTCCAACAACGACTAAGGCGTTATCTATACTACAGTTGTTACAAATTATACGCATAAATTTTTCATCCATCTCATCAGTCTGGCCATTTTTAGAATCAGTTTCTTCTGGAGTCTGTCCATCTTCAAAATCTACAGGTTTTTTTAGACCCTGGCCATATTCGCTGTCAACACTTTCTTCTGGAGTCTGGCCATATTCACAATCAGTTTCTTCTGGAGTCTGTCCATCTTCAAAATCTACAGGTGTTTTTAGACCCTGGCCATATTCACTGTCAACACTTTCTTCTGGAGACTGGCCATCTTCACAATCAGTTCCTTTTGGAGTCTGGTCATCTTCACTATTCACAGTTTCTTCTGGAGTCTGGCCATTTTCACAATCTGTAGTCTCTTCTTGAGTCTGGCCATCTTCGCGATCTGCAGTTTCTTTTGGAGTGTGGGCCTTTTTAGAATCAGTTTCTTTTGGAGTCTGGCCATTTTCACAATCAATTCCTTCTGGAGTTTCTCCATCTTCAAAATCTACAGGTTTTTTTAGACCCTGGCCATACTCACTGTCAACACTTTCTTCTGGAGTCTGGCCAATTTCACAATCAGTTTCTTCTGGAGTCTGTCCATCTTCAAAATCAACAGGGTTTTTTAGACCCTGACCATATTCACTGTCAACACTTTCTTCTGGAGTCTGGCCATCTTCACAATCAGTTTCTTTTGGAGTCTGTCGATCTTCAAAATCAACAGGGGTTTTTAGACCCTGACCATATTCACTGTCAACACTTTCTTCTGGAGTCTGGCCATCTTCACAATCAGTTTCTTTTGGAGTCTGGTCATCTTCACTATTCACAGTTTCTTCTGGATTCTGGGCATCTTCACAATCTGCAGTCTCTTCTTGAGTCTGGCCATCTTCGCGATCTACAGTTTCTTTTGGAGTCTGGCCATTTATAGAATCAGTTTTTTCTGGAGTCTGGCCATTTTCACAATCAGTTTCTTCTGGAGTCTGTCCATCTTCAAAATCTACAGGTGTTTTTAGACCCTGGCCATATTCACTGTCAACACTTTCTTCTGGATTCTGGCCGTCTTCACAATCAGTTCCTTTTGGAGTCTGGCCATCTTCACTATCTACAGTTTCTTCTGGCGTCGGACTATCTTCACAATCTACAGTGTTTCCTGGAGACCGGTCATTTTCACTATCTGCAGTTTCTTCTGGAGTATGGCCATCTTCATAATCTACAGGTTTTTTTAGATCCTGGCCATATTCACTGTCAACGCTTTCTTCTGGAGTATGGCCATCTTCAAAATCTACAGTTTCTTTGGGAGTCTGGCCATCTACATATTCTTTAATTGCTTCTAAAACGATTGAAATATCATCATTATAATTTTTGTAAATTTCCTCAGACATTGATTGTGCGATGGCATCTCTCAGTGATCTTTTACCTCGGGCGTTATCTGTATCTAAACCATCATAATATTCACCGTATGTAGAATATTTTATGCCTTTATCTTTAATTCCTTCATATTCTTCCGGATCAATGTCATCCGAAAAACTTTTGATATCTGTTTTATTATTGAAGTCTGTAAAAGGTACCAAATTGATATTTTTTGGTTGTTTTATTCCTGATTTAGCTTTGGTCTGATTTATTATTGTTTGGATATCTGACTTTACTTCACGTTCTATGGGTTGTCCTGCATCTGTGATTTTATTTTTGTTTATCATGGTAGAATCTTTTTGTGAACATTCGGCGTTATTTTTTTGTGAACAAATATAAACATATACAGACAAATTTTCAGTTACGTTTGCCTTTGAATCTTCATTTTTATTTTGCCTTCTAGTGTTCGGTGAAAGCCGTTCTCGTTCATCAACATCAAAATGATAGTCATCATCATAATAATAGTCATCATCATAATGATAGTCATCATCATAATGATAACCATCATCATAATAATAGTCATCATCATAATAATAATTATCATCAAGATATTCATAAAAATAATGATCTTCGGTATAACCATCACCATTGTCTGTATAATAACTATCTTCGTTACCATTATCGTCATATTTTTGTAAATTAAAGTCATATTCTGTATTATAACTCTTACTATTACCTAATTTACTATACTTCACTACTACACTATATGTGTCATCATTTGTTTTCTCATTTCCGTTAGACATTAATTTTTTTATTGCTGATCTCTTTAATCTTATTACGTTTTCATCGTTACCATTATAAAGCTTATGATTAATTTCATCGGATTTTGTATAGACGATGTCTTTCTCTTCAATTTCTTCATAATCTGTAGGCTCAACATCAGGAGAAAATCTTGTGATTTGTGTTTCATCATTATGTTTTTTTAAAAAAAAGAAATGTAGATTTTTCTTTTGTATGTCCTCAGATACTTCTTTGGACACATTTTTCCTTTCTTGAAATCCTTCGTGTATTAAATAACTTGTGGATTGTTCTACGTCATTGATTTTATTTGTGCATGTTATGATAGATCCATTTTGCAAACATGCAGCATCATTCATTTTCGAACATGCATAAATATTTCCAACTTCTTCGGATATGCACAGGTAATTTTTGAAAATGCTTCTAGACGCTAGATTTATTTTGCTTTTCATCTGCAAAAAAATAAAATAAAAAAAGTTAAACTTATTTCGTGTTCTGAAAAAGCAATTAATTTTATTAAATTATTCAGATATTATGCAATAACGTTTTTATTCTTTAAAGATTCTAAATTCTTCTTTAAATGCAATATGTACAGTACATATTTTTTTGTTTATTTAAATTGCTTATAATTCTGTATTTCCCCTTTTAAACACAAATAAGATAATTTTCTGGAAAAGTTAAATATTATGAAATTTTTATTATTCTTAGCGATTAAACTAAAATCAGAAGTATATTCTATATTTACTACAATACACATGTTTATTAAAACGTCTCTGAATGAGGACATTGTTTAAAAAATTAGTTGCATTATTTACATTAATCAAAATCTGTAATTTTTGCGTAATTTTCATAAAATTAGATTTGTAGCTACTTGATGTATGATTTATTATCTTAAATATTCCACACTGACTGTTTAATAGGGTAGAGAAGCCGAATTTTGACCCATTCACTTATTGTCAGGTGTAACTCATTTCATTTTTAGAATATTTCAAAATATCACTACACGTGATCGATCTATTCATCTACTAACTACGTAAATCTTTAGAATTATTTCTTTTTCAAAATCTTAAGTTTTATTTTAATTTGAAAAAAAATGTCAAAAGTGGTCCAAATTCAGTGACTGGTCGCCTAAGTCGGGTCCCCAGTCTCCTAAATTAGCCCAAACAATATTAAGCTGTTAAAGAGTGTGGGGAATAAAAATAATTTTATTAAAAGTCAAGTTTGCGATTAATGAAACAATCAAACAAAACAACAACAATGAAATATAATGAAATCAAATGTCTGAAAGTAAGAGTAACTGATTTAAATCAAAATATATTCCAAATATAAATCAAAGTTATAAGTAATTAAGAATAGAAATTATGTAACTAATTACCTGCTACTTGAATGTCATATAAGAAGTTATGCAAGACTAATACATGAATTTCTTTTGTCCATTTTTTATTCTAGCGCGCACAACATGAGATCATATTTGGCCATCTGAACACTGAATCATTTCTTTTATTTTTCATAGAAATTAATCAAAACCACTCACCACTGTCTTGATTTTTCTTAGATTCTGTATTATTAGACCTCTTTTTGCGAAAGTAGCTTTCTTTACCATATGCCTGTAGTTCTTCCCTTTCCACCATTTTCTTTTCAATTGAATTAAGCGTGTTTTTTAAAACTAGATGCTTTTTTGTTTTGTTTTTCATTTAAAGGTTTACTATATATGGGAAAGATGTTAACACAGCTGTTTTTTTGGCTCCCTCTGTACTTTGACTTAACTGTCTTTGGCAAGGGAGATAACTGATTCTGATAACTGATATAATGATTCTTTGACTTTTTTGGTGATTCTGTATCTGCAGACTTCTTGCGGATCAATCGCCTCACAACTTACTGTTTCATACATCTTTAACAACTTTTGCTATCACAGATGATTTTCTTCAAGATTGTCCGTGTGGTTTCATCATTTTCTTTACTCTCTTAGTTTTGAAGGTTTCATGATTACTGACTCTGATATCTCACTAGCATGAGAATAAACGGAGCTATCCACAGTGCCTATCTCTGCGTCAGGAATAAGTGCTGAAACAGCTGCAAAAGGATGTCTTTTAAAATTATGCCTGTTAGGAGGCCACAAGCCGCTTACTTTAAAAGCTTGGACGGCGGTTTAAACGGTTGCTGCTCTATTGTAAGCGATAGTTAAAATTTGAGGTGCCGGTAAAGTTATTAGATGAAAACCTTTATGAGCTCGAATCCACGATTCTTGTGGCTTTTCGTAATAGGTATTTAAGGGTTTAAACAAAGCAACATCCAAGGGTTGCAATCTGTGGGCTGTATGCCCAGGTAATTGCAATATAATAATGTTACTTTCCTGGTGGTTATACTATACCATAAAAGTTTTTGTTATGTGTTCAATGGCCATCAAACAACGACACTAAAACAGCAACAACAAATAAATGCAAATACATGCAAAATGAAATGAAAACAAAATTATTGCATAAACATGTAAAATATATTTTTTATGTTTATATAAGCCAAAACTGTATAAAGAAATTGATCTCGATATACAAAATTAAAAAAATTTTTTTTTAAAAATTTAAAAACTTGCATGGACATAGCTAGTAATCCATTATAAAATATTAAAAATAAAAATTCAAAGCTTACAGCTCCCGAAGTTCATGACTTACTTTTCAAATTTATGATTGTATATCAGGTCCTATTTAGCAACTCAAACTGGTCCAATTAAGGCAACTGCTCCATTTTTTAAAACAGATAATCTCAAGACTAAGAACAAAAGCAAAATCAAACAAATCCGTTTGAAAAATATTCGCAATAAACACAGGGATCTAGAAATATATGTGAAAACATAATAAATTGAAGTGTTCTAAATTAATTTAAAGTATTCTCTTACGTTTAATAGAAAAAAAATTAGATCAAAATAGCTAATTTTAGTAGTTTTTTTAATTGTCTGAAAACAGCACGTGGAAGGTGGGTCCTTCTTCCAATAATAAATGACGTCAGTCTGCTGAGTAGTATTTCAGCGGTAGATGGCGTCTCTTTCTGTAATTAACGGAAAAATTGCAGCGGTCCATTTAAGGCTGCGGTCCAAATACGGCTACTTTCCCCTAACACTAGCCTGCAAAATTTGTGTTGTGCGTGTTTGAACCGCTCATGTTCTGCCTCGTACTTTTTCATTTATATTCTCTATGCGGTTTATCTTGGTGATATATATATGTTATTGCAGTGGCAACATTAATTTTACATATAACGATTTAGCAACAAGACTGTATGATTTATGTATACTCTGTTCTATGCTGATTAAAGCCTAAGTTATCCTTTTAAAGGTTTAAAATGTTTTGTTTACTCTAATTACGTTACAATGTGATCAGCATAAATATTTACTATTATCTTAATACAGTACGATGGATCAACTTTTGAAACCTGAAAAGTTTGACTTCGATCCTACGTGTATTGGCGCGGAGGCTAAATGGGAACACTGGAAGCGTACTTTTTCTAATGTTTTAAGTGAAATCCAAAGTATAACTGAAACAAACAAGTTACTTCTTCTATGCAATTATGCTTCTGCTGGTGTTTTTCTCCACATTAACGATGCCGAGAACTACGATACTACTATTGCTGTTTTGGACTCTATGTTACCAAACGAAATGAATTTTTACCAGACATTGTCTAGCCTCTAGAAAGATAATGGTAAGTCTGTTACTGAATTCTTACAAACACTTAAGTAACTCAGCAAGGACTGTAATTTTAAAGAGGTGACGGCCGATCAATACAAGAGTGAATACATCAGAGACTCATTCATCCGAGGTTTAAGGAATCCTCGCATCCGCAGAGCGTTTGTTGGAAAACTCCACTATTACCTTAGAAAATGCTTTTGATCAAGCTAGGGCGTTGGAACTAGCTGCATCGCACTCAGGTTCGTATAGGAATACTTCACATCCTATCCCTGTGGCTGCCACAGATCTTTCTGGTAATATTACTGAGGATACTATTTCTTCTGCAGCTACGCGGCTTCAATCAGGATAGTGTTTCTTTGGCTGAAGTGACCGGCATTCAAGAAATCTATGTCCTGAAAAAGAGGTACTGTCTAGAAAGTGTTGACAAAAGGGGCACTATCAAAGAGTATGCCAATCGAAACCACAGCGTGTCTCTAATAACACTGTTGCATCAGTTCACACCTTAGATTCTGTACCAATCTCACCTAAGATCAAATGCCTTCAGAAATCTATTACTAAAGTGCAAATTAATAGGGTAGAATTGAATGCACTTATTGACATTGGTAGTTCAATTAGTTTCATAAATGAATGCTACATTAAGAGATGTAGTAACAGATAAAAGTTAAACCATAATTAAGCAAAATAACGATGGTTAATTCCTATCTAAGCTCAGACATTAATGGTTGTGGTGAAGTTACTATGAAATTTGATGAACATGTGTACAACGATGTAACAGTACTAATTATGAAAAATCTTTGTGCGGACTTTCTTATTGGTTATGATATTCTGAATGACCATTCTTTTATTGAAATCCAGTTTAATGGTGAGAGACCACGTCTCAAAATCTGCTCCTTAGCTGTTGCTCAAGTGCCACCAGTCTCACTGTTTGCTAACTTAATCCCTGATTGTAAACAAGTGGCTACCAAATCTAGGCGTCAATCTCTAGAAGACCAAAAATTTATTGCTGCGGAAGTAAACAAGTTGCTGGAAGAGGGAGTTATTGAACCCAGTAACTCTCCTTGGCGTGCTCAAGCATTCTTGGTGAAAGGAGAGCATCACAAACTCCGTATGGTAATTGATTATTCTCAAACGATTAATCGTTCCACAATGCTTGATGCCTATCCTCTTCAAAAAAAATTGAGGAGTTAATTAAAAAAATATCCAGATATGAAATATTCAGCACTATTGATCTGAGAAGTGCGTACCATCATCTTCCTGTTAACGATGTTGAAAAGCATTATGCTGTCTTTGAAACTGATGGTAAATTATATCATTTCCTGCGTGTACCTTTCGGGGTCACTAATGCTGTTGCATGTTTCCAGAGATCCATTGACAAGATCACACAAGATGAAGAGTTAGAGGGACTTATCCTTATTTGGAGGACGTAACTATCTGCGGAAAAGATCCTGATGAGCATGATCGAAGCTTAAAAAGATTCTTATCAGTTGCTAAGAAGTACAGCTTAAATCTAAATGAAAAGAAGTGCCAATTTTATACTAAATCTGTAAATATGTTAGGTTACACTATCAAAAACCAGACAATCAAGCTTGACCCGGATGGACTTGCTCCTTTGATGAGCGTACATATACATAGCAATACAGCCTCTCTCGAAGAGCATTGGGTATGTTTGCCCACTATTGCCATTGAATACCATCATTCTCAAAGAAAGTACACCCATTACATATCAAACCATGAATTCCCTCTTACAGAAGATGCTGTAAATGTATTTAACAATTTGAAGCTAGATATAGTCAAAGCCTCATTAGCCGCAATCTATGACAATATTCCATCCAGAGTAGAGAATGATGCACCAACTCTTAGCCAAGTAGAACCACCCATAGCATACTTCTGTAGAACACTGAACAAGTCTGAATTTAACCATTCAGCTGTTGAAAAAGAAGCATATGCCACCGTGGAATCTTTACGTTACTGGCGACATTACCTGATTGCTAGACCTTTTGAAGTGTTTACTTATCAAAGGCCTGTCTCATTCATGTTTGTCAAACGTCATTCTAGCGAAATCAAGAATGAAAATAACTTGCGCTGGAAACTTGACTTGTTTTGCGTCACGTTTGATGTAATTTACGGCCCTGGGGGTAAGAATGCTAATGCAGATGCATTTTCAAGAATAACTGCTACAATCAATCCAGAAGTGAATTTAAAGCAACTGCATGAAGACTTATATCATCCTACTATTGTTAGAATGCATCACTGGATTAGGTCCAAAAACTTGGCATTTTTCTGGAATATGTGGAAAGTCTCATAAATGCCTGTCCTGTCTACTGTGAAGTAAAACCTAGATTCATTAAAAATCAATAGAAATTAATTAAAGCAACATCTTCGTTCGAAAGACTGAACATAAATTTGGCCCCTTGCCATCAAATTTTAGAAATCACTTCCTCCTCACTGTGGTTGATGCGTGCTCAAGGTTTCTGTTGCCATTCCTTGCACAGATGTCTCCTTCGCTACAGTGATTAAGCATTTAAGTAATATCTTCTCAATATTTCGTATGCCAGCATACATTCATATAGACAGGGGGCCGTCTCTTATGTCTAGAGAATTAAAAATGTTTCTTACATCACGTGGTATAGCAACTAGTCGTACCACTGCCTGTAATCCACGAGGACGCGGACAGGTCGAAATATACAATGGTATCATTTGGAAAACAATTGAGTTGGCTTTAAACACTAAGAACATGAAAATTGAACTGTGGGAAGAGGTCCTAGAATCAGCACTATATTCTGTTCGTTCTCTCACCACATGAACGTATGTTCTCTCACCCAAGAAGGTCTCATAATGGAAGTTGAATACCTACTTTGCTTACACAGGCAGGACCAGTGTTGATGAAAAATCATTCAAGAACTAATAAGTATGAGCCCCTTGTACAAGAAGTTGAACTTCTGGAAGCTAATCTAGATTATGCTTACGTAAAATTACCAGATGGACTTGAGACAGGCGTGTCTATACGACATTTAGCTCCAAGAGGGGAAATCACCGAACCTACCTATGAGAGTAATGGTGAAATGGAGTCACTTGTTAACCAGAACAGATGGTCAGATCTTGATGGTGATTTGAAACAATCAACAGAGATTTTGGGGTTACCGAAAAGAATCCTGAAGAATGTACATTGCCTGATGAAAGTGTTCTACCTGAACCGAAAACTGATGATGAACAGCTACGTCCCAGTAGACTGAAACATAAACCTGCCGATCTGTCGGATTATATTGTAAACTAACTTTTTGGTTGGGGTGAATGATATATATACTATTTTATTGCAGTGACAACATTATTTTTACGGATAACGATTTAGCAACAAGGCTGTATGTTTTTGTATGCTCTGTTCTAAGCTGATTAAAACCTAAGTTATCGTTTTAAAGGTTTTAAATGTTTAGTTTACTCTTATTATATTACTCTTGGCGTTCACTTTTATTTTGGCGGTTTATAAGACTGGAAATTTGTCGCAGATGTATTTAAATCATTTGCCTTCTTTTGGTAACGCTTTGACAAATTGCTTTGACAGATCTCTGCTATTTTTTTTTTTTTTTTTTTTTAACTTTGCAATTAACAATTTGCATAAAATGCTGATGTGATGGTTAAAAATAAAGGTTATTTTCGGATTCAGAGCTAAAAATATGTATAAAAATTCATTATCAAGAGTTAAAAAACACAACCGTCACGTCTGTTTCATAGTTACTCATTTTCACTATTTTATGATTTTTTATCTCTGAAATGTAGGATTTACAAAATACCTGACGTGATGTTTAAAAATGAAAGTCCTTTTCGGATTTAGCGCTAAAAATACATAAAAAGCATTTATCAAAAGTTAAAAAACACAACCATTGCAGGCTTGTGTAATTTACGAATGTTTTTTCTAGCGTTCTGTTAATTCTATGCCCATTTATGCGCATAATTTTAAAACCTCTGTTCCTTACATGACTATACCAGTGGTGCATTAGGCATTTTATTATATAAATTGAGGCGTTCAGAACAAAAGCAGACAAAGACCTCTCTTTTTTCTGAATTTGAGATGAATTCTTACTCTATACACAATAATGTGTTTCTTATCAAAACAATCCTAAAACTGAGTCGAGAAAGTTACTGCTACCATACGACTGGCAATAAAGTCCACTTTTAAATTATGTATCTAAAATTGCCTTAGGGGGAGAACCTACATATCAAAAGAAACACAAACTTAAAAAAAAAAAAAAAATAGAAACACTCAATTTCGATATTATAAATAAATTCTATGCACTTCAATTAGCCTAAATACAAAGTTTTGCGAAATTCGTATGATTAGTTTCAGAGAAATTAATTATTTTAAAATGAGAATATTTTTTGGCTTTATCCAAATTGAAGTTCGGTGCTCGTATGTTGAAATGCTAAATCATTTAATTATTTAATGTATCCATCCGCACACCTTCGGAAGTGATTTTTTGAAATTTTTGAAATTTTCTCTTGTTATCCATTTTTTATAAGGACATTTACTTTAAAACTATATTAAAGTACTTTATATATATTATACTACTTTAAATATAAAAACTTTAGCATCTACCCAGAAATAAATTTTTTAAGAGAAAAATAGTCAAAATTATGTCAAAAATTGACATTTCCGCAAAACGTGATAACTCAAAAATGAAACAATGTATTGACATTTTCTAAATTGCATAATAAACAGAATAACTTTTTCTAGGACTTAGACTACACACATAATCGCATTTCTATCTCAGATTATATGGCAGTTAAAGTACTAATGTAATGAAAATTTCGCAAAATTTGTCTCAAGTTTGTCATTTATACCAGTGTAAATAAAAAACTATTTAATATACTATCATGAGTGTAGTCTATTCCCTCAAAAGACATTTGTAAAAGAAGTACAGAAAATTTCGAGGCATTTCATGCATAATTTTTTCTTTTAGGATGTTTTGCGTATAGTAAAAATCTGAAAAACTTCATTTTGAGAAAAAGCTAAAAATAACTTTTAAACACAATTCAAAAGCTGTAATAGCTGTAACTTTAAACAGCTGTAACTCGGGTTCTATTTTAGATACAGACAAAATTTAAGCAGATTTCGATAGATAAAAGGTTCAATTTTAATATTATTGCAAAAATGAAAAATCGATATTTTGATCGAAAATTACGTTTTAAAGGTGTTCGGATACCTTAAAGCTCGTTATTAATGAGTTAAAAACTGAACATCGATACTTATTTGTAAGGATTACAATTTTGATTGATATAAAAAGTTAGTAAAAGATTAAATTAGCATTTTTAAATAACAATCAAATACTTTTATGGGATATTTTATCTAACAAAGATTCAGTGTAATATTGTAAAAAAAAAAAAAAAAAAAAAAAAAAAAAAAAAAAAAAATGCAAAAAGATTTTAGTAAATTGAATAAATAAGAATAATTATCTTATTGATTACATTGTTGATGTAATAATGGTTTAAATGATGTAAAATCTTTTTTAAATGTAAAATGTAAGAATTTTAGGTACTACTTAGTTATACCGTCGATCAATTTCGCAAAATTATGCAAATTGACATAATTTCTATTTTAAATAATGAAAAAACAAATAAATTAATTAACTTTAACGTAAATACAAATAAAATGACGAAATGAATATCACTTGATGAAGTAAACGCGTGTAATTTGCTTAAAGTCAAGTGAATATTACATTTACGATCAACCATTATCGGCATTTAATCATATAGTTTCGCGATAGATTTTTGGTCGATGGCATAACCTAGTAGTACCGAATTGTATCAATAACTCACAGACCTGCCCGGCGTTGCCCGGGGTTTGTAAATAATAACCTTAAACAAGACTTAAGTTTGTATGATTTTATATCTTCGGAAATTCTTTTAAATGAACCTAATTTCAGAGGCCACATTGCCTTCCGCAGCGTCTAGTGTGTTCACATCAAACTTCTTTCCGAACGAACCTGTAATCTAGATCCCTACTACATATGACAGCATTTACCGGAAGTTCCCGCACATGCCGGAGACAATCGAAACCCAAGTTGAGTGAGCCAAACCTCGTAGGAATCAAGCACATATAATGAAAAAAAAAAAAGAATGGACCGTTAATGTTATAAAATGTTGGCAACTAAAGTCTAAGATAAAATTTCATAATAGAGAGAAAGTAGCTGAATTGTAATCTAAGTTGAAGAAATGAAATCCCGTTGAAGAACCGAGGAAATAACGCGCCACCAAGCGGTGGGAGGTGCCCCCTCACGTTGTAAATTTCATGAATTACTGTTAGCATTAACACGATATTTAATAAACGGATGAATTCCCTTATCTAAAGTTACCTTTAAAGTAACGCGATTTTTAATTTACGGCTGTAGTGAATAGACATAAGTTGATCCTGTAAAAGGAAATTAATGTTCGAATTAGGTGGTAGCTGACGTATAAAGAAAAAACCGGGCCTGGGGGCCAGGGTCTTAACTGGAATGTAATTGGGTATAAGAAAAATTTTTAGTGGTTTTAAAATAGCTGGGAGACGCTAAAACAATGTTGAAGAAAGTTGCAATAGAATAGGATAGTTTTTAAACGAACTGCGACAAAGGCCCCAAGAAGACGATTAATATTCAAAATTGGTGGTAGTTGAAGTCTGCAAATTTTTTTGGAATTCATGTAGTAGCTCGAGAACCTAAGAAGCTGTTAGAAAAAAAAGTTCGTGAATCGGACCATTTTTAAGGGAGCTATAACAGAAGGCCGAAAAGGGCCCAACTGATAGTTGAGAGCAGGGCCCTAACATGAAAACATGTTTAAATGTTTTAGTATTTAGCGTTTAAGATCTTCAATTAGGCAAAATTAATCGTAGGGTATGAAATAATCATTAGAATAATATTTTAAAGAAATGCACAAAAATAAGGTAAATGCTTAAAAAGGGGCCGTAGATCCCCAATAAAAATATGAGGCTGTTGGTCTAGGGGGAAAAGTCCAAGACTCAATTTTAAAATTATGTAATGAGAAGGAGAGAAAATTAGGGTATAAAAAATGCATAGCACAATGGAATATAGAAACTGGAGAATAACTAAATGGAAAATGGTTCCAAAAATGAAGATTGGATTAAGACGGGCAATATATTAATAATTTATGGTGCAAAAGCTTCAAGGTGCCTTGTACCGGGGTCCAAGGGGGAAGGGACTTAAGTGACATATAGTTTGGTATAAATACACTTTTTAGTAGTTTTTAATGTAATCAGAGGACGTGAAGACTATGGTGAAGAAAATTGCAAGGGATTCGCATCATTTTTAAAGAAGATAGACCAAGGGCCCAAAGAAGACGATTTATATTCAAAATTGGTGGTAGTTGAAGTCTGAAATATTTTTTTGTCGTTCATGTAATAGCTGGAGAACCCAAGATGTTAGAAAAAAAAGCTAGTGAATCGGACTATTTTTAAGGGAGTTATAATAAGGGCCCTGTACGGGGCCCATTGAAAGGGTGTCAGGGTCTTACCTGAAATGTAGAAATGGGGCAGAAACTGAAAGGAGAATTCACCTCATAAACGAAGAAGATCGGATAGAAAAGAGGCATGTTCTTAACAATTCAGTGCACTAAAACTTCAAGGGGCCCTGTACCGACCAATTGCAAGGGTGCCAGGGTCTTTACTGAAATGTAGAAATGGGGAAGAAACTGAAAGGAGAATTCACCCCAAAAACGAAGAAGATCGGATAGAAAAGAGGCATGTTAATAACAATTTTGTGCACTAAAATTTCAAGGGGCCCTGTATCGGCCAATTGCAATGATTCCAGGGTCTTAACTGAAATGTTGAAATAGGACAGAGACTGAAAGGAGAATTCATCCCTAAAGCGGAGAAGTTTGGATAAAAAAGAGGCATGTTATTAACAATTTAGTGCACTAAAACATCAAGCGGCCCTGTACTGACCCCCTTGCAAGAGTGTCAGAGTTTTAACTGAAATGTAGGAATTGGGCAGAAACTGAAAGGAGAATTCACCCCAAAAACAAAGAAGACCGGATAGAAAAGAGGCATGTTATTAACAATTTAGTGCACTAAAACTTCAAGGGCCCTGTACCGGGCCCTTTGTAAGGGTGACAGGGACTTCATTGAAATGAAGAAATGGAGTAGAAACTGAAAGGAGATTTCAGCCCAAAAACGAAGGAAATCGGATACAAAAGAGACATGTTATTAACAATTTAGTGCACAAAAACTTCAAGGTGCCCTATACTCGGCCCCCTCCAAGGGTGCCAGGGTCTTAACTGAAATGTAGAAATGGGGCAGAAACTGAAAGAAGAATTCAGCCCAAAAACGACGAAGATCTGATCGAAAAGAGGCATGTTATTCACAATTTAGTGCATAAAAACTTAAAAGGGCCCAGGGTCCCGGCCTTTAAGTACAGGGGACCGGGCACTACGGGACCCTAGACGGGCCCATGGTCTTAACTGGAATGTAGAAACGGGAGAATAACTAAATGGAGAAAGTATCCCAAAAATGAAGATCGGATAAAGAAGAAACAATTTATTAACAATTTAGTGCACTAAAACTTCAAGGGGCCCTGTACCGGGCTCCTTGTAAGGGTACCAGGGTCTTAACTGAAATGTAGAAATGGTGTAGAAACTGAAAGAAGAATTCACCCCAAAAACGAAGAAGATCGATAGAAAAGAGGCATGTCATAAACAATTTAGTGCACTAAGACTTCAAGGGGCCCTATTACCGGGCCCTTGCAAGGGTGTCAGGGTCTTAACTGAAATGCAGAAATGGGACAGAACCTGAAAGGAAAATTCACCCCCAAAACGACGAAGATCGGATTGAAAAGAGGTATGTTATTAACAATTTAGTGCATAAAAACCTAAAGCGGCCAAGGGGCCCCGATCCTTAAAAAATAAAAATCTGAGCCTCAGGTGCATCAGGACCTGTATTGGACTAATCACCCCTGAATTTCCAAACTTCTACGTCCGGTAAATTTCGCTAGCCATCGCACACAGGCACGCAGACAGACAGAGGGATTTGTTGTTTAATTAGTATAGATTTGCCATAAATACAGCATAGGCATCTACTGAAAAAATGAAAAAAAAAACATTTCTTGTGTCCTAGCATTTTATAGAAAAGATTGAAATGAATAATTTCGTGTTTACACCTCCAAATTAGCTTTGTTTTCAAAATGCTATGAAATTTCATGTTAATTTGATCTTCACAGTTTTTTTATTTTTACATTATCCACTCGCAATCCCGCTATACAATGACAAACTGGTCGCGATAATGAAACTTAATAATCACCTGTGGCAGCAATTTTGTACGAAAATATTAAAATACTGAAATTTAAAAACTGAGAAAAATATAATTACGTCAAATAAGAAACAATATTTCATACGATAGAATTTTAACAAAAGAGTAGCAAAAAATTATGGACAGATTAGTACGCAAAAAATCAGAAGGTAAAAAATCCCCAGTACTACTAATAAATCACACCTGATGCTTAACTTTAAAAAAAGGCGCAGGGAATCTGTTCCTATAATGTACAACAACAATTTTATCGAGAACTTCATGTAATATTACAAGATAATAAATAATTATCAAGATATAATCGTGTCATTGGTTCAATGAGGCTGTTAATAATATCAGGATCTCTTTGAAACCTCTAAATCTTTGCCAAGCACATAAACGTCGAAAGGATTCGGGTTAGCATAAGATCGCGAGTCACCGAAATACGGTTTACGCTTTGTACATCATGCGACAGACTTACATTCTATGTTGATCTTAAGTGAGGCATCGTGATCTCATGCCAAATGTTTCAATAAAATTCTTAATATCTATATTTTTTCAAATTTTGCTTTTCTGCACATCATAGATGGCTACTTAAACCAACATTTTGCTTTTTAAAGTATAATATGAAGACTACTTGTAAGAATTTTTTTTAATTTTTGATGCGCATAAAGCAGGACATAATAAATATAAACACGTAAAAAAAAACTATAGGTTGCTTTCCATAATTATTTCGAATATAAATTTCATGCTATTATTCGTAGCATAAAATTATAAAAATTACAAATTCAATGTATTTATGTTTTGGTTTTTTAATATTATAATTATACAAAAAAAATACCATATTAGTAGGATTATAAACCTAGGAGATATTAATGAAAATATGAAAATGTGATTTAACATTAGAATCTCTAAATTTTGACTGTTTATAATTCAAAAACATATATCCAAATGAATTGAAATTTCGTATATAGGCATAGTTTGAAATGAAGATTTAAAATATCTTGTCAAAATTGGTATTGTCATTAAGAAAACAAAGTTTGGGCTAGCTTTGATTTATAGATGGCCCCCTCAGCAAGTTTTATGTACGTCATTTAAAAGCAGACTTTTTTTTCAATCGTTTGGTAACAGTAATTTTCTTCTACGATAATTTGTCGCAAAGTTCGTAGGGAGTGTTTAATTTTTGTTTTCTTCTACTGTACATGATGAGCTGTAATTTTGGATGCACATATCCAAAGCTTCTACAAATTGATTTCAGTTAAAAATTGTATAGTTTGATAATGAAATTTCTTTCGAATATTAGTCTCATAATACATGAAATGTAAAATTAGAATAGGAAAACATTATGTATTCATTGCAACTTATAACACATTAAACAGGAATGGATCGGAAACGTCGTAGATTTAGCTTTCCTGGAATATGCAATCTTTTTTTCCAAATTTTTTGGAGTTCTCTTTTAAAAAAGATTTTATGGACGATACTGTAATGTTTTCTATCCAGAGACACTCTGTGGAATACAAAAATTGTCATACAAAATGTTACATTATAAATATACCAAAGGTTATTGAAAAACGAAATGCATTTATGTTTTAGAAAAAAAGTAATTACCTCCAATTAACACTGCCGTAAATTTTCGAAAAAGTAACTGATGCCAATAGGTTGGTAATAACGACATCTAATAGATGATATACATAAATATTTCTTAGATTCGTCTACATAGAACTTGAAATTTTCAATACAAACAGCTAACTTTAACATCATATTTCGTTCGGTAAATTTACCTTGGGATACCAAAACAGAAGATATTCGATCAAGTACTTTAGGAATTATGCAAGTTTAAAGATTGGAACCCCTAATATTAAATTCATTTTTAATTGTCCAAAATAGATTTCAATGCAGGTAGTTTTTTACCCTTTATCGACTGAAGGTACTTATAAGAACCATTAAAATAACTTGTTATACAATCCATTTAATACACCGATTCGGTAATACAGTTTAGAATGAGTTATAGATACATTAATTTATCTTGTTCCGAAAGCATTATTGATACACAGAACAAAAATATTTTTAAATGGATGATTTTTTTTTGACTGCATCTTTTCAACTTTCTTGGCGTTGGGGGGGGGGGGGGAGGGGAGATTTTCAAATCGGAAGTATTTCTATATTTCTATTGTAAGAACATTATATTTGTACATTTTATAATTCTACAAAATACAAAGAAAAATATTTAAAATAAAAGATTTGAGTGGTGTTATAAATATTGCACAAAATCCCTATAAACTCAAATTTAATTAATCCTTCTAAATTATTCAATTCTTCCAAAATCCTTCTAAAGAATATTAAATGACTTTGTAAATCTTTTAATATAGTTTTAAAAAATCATGAAAAGTGCTTTATAAGATAAAATTTTCTTGAATTAATAATTCAGTACATAAAGGGTTAACATGTTGGGTGCCACGATGACTGATACTGAAGCGCTGAAAATTTACAATGTTTAAAGTAATTTTTAAGAAAGTATAATCTGTAATAAATAAAAGGTAGGTAAATTTTAAATATTTGTTCATTAATTATTTAAATCAATGTATATTTTTTCAGTTTTGTATCATATTTTAGACGTCAGCCATCGGTGAATGACGCGTTTTAAACGGAAAGTTCGCTGTCAGCCACCGGTGGCTGACGTGGCGCTTAACGTGCTAAAAATAAATCAAAAAGAATTCAGAGGAATCAGCTCTAAATTAGGATTACGATATTTGAAGTTCCTTGAAATTGTTTTCTCTTGAAAAATATATAGATATAATTCATATATAAATATTTTAATTGTTTTTAAAAATATATATATTTTAGGGTTTTTTTCGAAAAAAATTGCCAGTTTTAAGTATGCGAATTTTAAAACTAGATGACCTTCCTTTCCATGAGTGGTATTTGTGTTATACTTTAGAAAACACTCGCTATGCAATCTGACTTGCCACGCTGACAAAGAAAATTTATATTAGGAATTCCAAACTGTAAACTACTAGACCAAATACCATTTGGCGTCTGAAATTAAACTTTACTGATTAATCCAAACATGATATCAAAAGGTGACAAAATGTGTATTGAACATTTTACATTTTGTAAAAATTCAATGCGTTCACAGAAATCGTTTTTTCAATTCACGGAAATTTTCCAAGCAACAGTGGTACCAGGATTTTACGATTCTTTTTTTCTCCATTACAGGAGGTTTGATTGGATTGAAGATAATGGGGGTAAAATAAAAGCGTCTGACATTGGGATCGAACCACATACCTTAGAGTTACGAGACCAGTACTCTAACCACTCGGCCACAGTTCTACAATAGGGAGGCCATTTTAAGCAAATGTGTTTGCCTCAGATGGATATGGCTTGAAAATGTCTTTAAAAAGCTTTGAATTTTGAAGTTAATTTGGGGACGATTTCGTCTTTAATGAGATTGTGGATGTGATTTTAATACATTAGTATTAAAATAGGGTAAAAATATGAATTATAAATATTTTTATATACAGTTCTAGATATAAAATACGAATATTATATTTTTGTGAGATAATTTTCTTTTCTTTGAGTAAAATCTACTTTTTTCCATTTAATATTTTTATTAAAATGGAATTTCTCCTTCTTTTTCAGTCTCTTACGGACAGAAGAATTCACAGATAAAACATGTTTTCTACGAGTGCGAAAGTTATTTGTTTAAAAATTAGAAATAATTTAGTGTATATAGGTGAGTTTTTCTGGCAGTGTATGTGGACGTCCACGCCGTAAAATTTATTAATTAGCATATGATATTATCAACCAATTGGCACAAATGACTTTATTTTATGAGGATTTGTGGCAATGCTAGTTGGGGGTAAACACTTTTCCTCCCAGGCCTGTAGATATATATATACACGGAAAACTTGAAAAAATACAAAAAATAGAAATTCTTTTTATAAGTTACTTTAATAATTTTTGATGGAAATACTTACATCCAAATAAAGAGTTGATATGATATCTGATTCACTGAAATCATCACATCTACTAACTCTTCCACTTTCAATTCCAAAACAAGCCAAACTGGTAGCAGTTGCCTCACTACATAAAATGAGATGAATATCTTTTTTACAAAGTGGTTTGAAGCGTTGAAACAAACTCTTTATCCAATCAAAATCTTTCAGATATACACTTTTGTCAATTTGAGTGTTTAAAGCGTCGCTTTCAGCAACGGAGTTAACAGATCTGGTCTTCTTTATAATAGTCTGATTAGAAGTGCATTTTTCTATTTTGCCATCATCCAAACAGAGATACATATGTGTCGATGCACAAGGAATGTAACCTGTGTAATTACTTGCTTGAACGCAGAGATTTACTTTATTGAATTTTCCGCAAGTGATAAGTTCTTTACTCAAAACCTGAAATACAGAAAAACAAATAACATGTGGACGCTTTCAAAACGTATATATGACATAACTCAAATTTATAAATTTATGATTTTCGTGTTTAATACGCATATCAAAATAATATTGTTTTAAACTATTGCAACTACTTTACTGGTACAACTATGACAAAATATGAAATAAATATTATATTTTAGAATAAGTTTCTGGTTATTATTATTAAATAGCTATCATATATACCGTTTTAAAATTTTTCACCGCATTAAAATTTATCTTTAATGGTAGGTAGAGGGCTTAAATTAACAGTAATAATAATTCTTAATTATATTAATTAATATTTTGTTTTTTTTCCTTATCCCTGTGATCTGAAATCGTATACTGTTTTAAATGTCACACTTAACCTTTAATAAATTGCTTTTCCTATTCTGTGATAAAATTGTGTTTTTATTTTATTTAAACACTATGTTTATCAATAAAAAAATAATAAACCTTTTTCAATCTTTATAGGCAAACTCCGAATCTTTTGTCATCACGTGTGATCGATTGCATTTTCATAAGAATAATAAAAGAAACAATCCGTTATTGATGCATTTGCGCTTCTTTTAAATTTCGTTATTATTTGTAAGCTATACATTTTTTTTTTTTTTTTTTTTTTTTTTTTTTTTTTTTTGTCTACAGTGGTGGCCAAAATTGTGGGCATTTTTTGCAATTTTCTTATTTTATAAGTTTGTGTGCTTAGAGAATATAAAATTTCCACTCAAATACAAATATATCAAATTCAAGAAATTTAATGTAGCATTTGTTAAAAAAAAACAGAATTAAAATACTACATTACAAAAAAAAAAGTTACGCTTACTTTAGTCTAAAATGCAAACACGATTAGTCATATATTAGTGCTGAATACTGAATTGTATTGTAATAAAAGCTTCCTAGCCAAGCACAATGAGTGTTTTGAGAACTAATCAAGTATCAGTAACTAAACTGTAGTATATTTTGATTTTTAGAAGGGGTACATTTGCTGGAATGAAATTCGCAGAAGGGTGGATACTAGTGTAACTAAATAGAATAATGTTTGTTTTGTTTAAATATTTCAATTTTTTTCTTAATGCAAATCAATATCATCAACAACAAGAACTGATTGGACTCCTACAAAAAGAAGCAGAATTGTCATATTGAGAGAAAATGGCCTCTCATGCTGAAATTTCAAGACATGATGATGGATCAGTCACTTTATCTGGCGTACGAGAGCTGTGCTTACGTTTAAACTAAATCAGTGATAAATAAGGCAAGATCAGGGCGAAATAAAAATGCACAAGTGCTTCTGACGATAGAACGATAAAAAGGATATTCCTCAAAGGTAGAAGAATTTCATCAGATGCTCTTAGATGTGAAATGAATGCAATTGGTATTTGAGTTAGTTCAAGAACAATAAGGAGAAGATTGGCAGGTTTTAGACTGAAAGGTAGAATTCCGAGGAAAAAACTACTTTTAAATCTTCAGCAACGCAAGAAATGAGCTCAGTGGGCAAAAGAACACCTTAATTGGTCAGAAAATAAGTGGAAGCAAATAATCTGGAGCGATGAGAGTAAAATATCGTTCTTTGTTAGTGGTGGGCGAAAATATGTGAGACGTAGAGTAGGGGAAGAGCTGCATCCTGATTGCATTGAAGCAACTACTAACCCAACAAATGTCATGATTTGGGCCTGTATGCATGTAGATGGTGTGGGCCGCATTCAAGTGATTGATAGCATTCTGAATGCAAAAAAAGCCCCATCGGAATTGTCCTGGAACCAAAATTGATACCGTCCATCAGAGATCTCTTACCAAATAAAGCACCATTATCTTTCAGCAGGATTCAGCTCCATGCCATACAGCAAAAATATGCAAAGAATGGCTTAAAAATAAAGGCGTGCAATTATTACCCTGGCCAGGAAACAGACCTGATCTGAATCCTATAGAAAATTTGTAGCGGCGTTTTAAAATGCTTGTACCAAAAAAGCGTTCATCTCCTTGAATTTGATGTATAAACATTCGTATAAGTGAAATTTATTATATTCTTCAAGTACACAAAAATTTTAAACATGAAATTTTCAAAAAATGTGCACAATTTTGGCCACCACTGTAGATAATATTTAATATATGGTTGCTGCTCCTACACTGTAAAAATAAAATATGTAAATCTACAAAACTAGTTTTTGTAAAAGCTTCTGAAATCTGTATGTTTACTAAAATTTTTTATGTACACTGTAAAGAAAAAAGATGTAAATCTACAAAACTAGGTTTCTAAAGTTACAGAAATCTGTATGTTTACTAAAATTTTGTCAGTAATCCAGGACAATTACTCAAATTGTTTTTGTTGCAGTAATTTAAAAAAGTTTTTGGCATTCCAGTATCCTAAAAAACTCTTAGAAACCTTATAGATATTTTTACAGTGCAAAAGTCAATCTGTTACATGAATTTCTTTTGTTGCAGTTACATAAAAATCCTCATAGCATGCATAGTCACAGTGACGTCATTGTGACGTCACTGTAAGTCACTGTGGTCACGTCGCAACTGTGACCAAAATGCCACCACTCAGCGATGTCGCACTGTGACTGATATGTGAACTTCTTAGAAAACTTTTAAAAATTATAAAAATTCTTTAAAACATGTTACTTACTGTAAAAGATAATTTTCTGTCAATTAAAAAAAATTGTGACGTCACTGTTATGTCATTACATGTAACGTACGTCTCATTATATGACAAAAAAAACCCCTACCATATACTCACAGTGTAACTCGCAGTGTAAACTCGCAATAAAACAAAACATATGTTAAGATTAAAAGTTTCCACATCAAACAAAAAAAAATAATTCAGTGTTTGTTTCCGACTAATATTTCACAACAAAATTAAAAACTTCACCAAAAAATGTACATAAATAAAACACACAAATTTAATAGACATGTAATCAAATTGCTCGCTTAGACTACTAAAACTTTTTGAATTAAAAAAGACTGTTGTAGGTAGTAAAATATTTTACGATATTTACGACTATTAACTCTTGGAATGTTGCTAATATGAAAGTATAGCAACTGAACTACTATATGATAGCTATTGAATTTTAAAACTTTATTTGAATACATAATTAATATTTTTCATATAAAAATGTTTTTTGGTGTTATTAGTGGTCAATCTAGAAAAATGTATTAACTGTAGAGATTTCAATAATAAGAAAATGTTTTCTTCCTGTATTCTATAATCCGGGAAAATGGTTTTTATTTATAAATTATTGTATGTATAAATTGTGTGTGGGTATGGGAAGGGACGGAGTTTTGTAATAAAGCAATGCTTTATTATAAGAAATAAAAACACTTGCATATTTTCAGTAATAAATTTTTCTGCTAGTGTTTAATTATTTTAAGTTATTCTTAAAAAATAAATTTGGCTACTTGTTTCACATTTTTTAAATAAATTTAACTTTTTCCGAATATAAAATAAAATACAGTAAAACCACTTTAAAGCGACCACGTTCCGTTCAAATAAAAATTGGTCGCTCCGGGAGGTGGTCTCTTAATAGAGGTCACGTTTAAATCTAGATTTTAATTGTTAAAAAAAGGTAACAATTAATGTTACTAAAATTTATTTTTCACATTTTGAAAAAATATGAAAATTTAGGTTTCAAAACAAAAGTTAATTACATAAGTTAATTACTGCAGAGTATAAAAAATTAATATATTGACGTTTTTTGTGATTTTACGGTTTTATCTTTTATAGATTTTATTTCCAAGTCCTTTCGAAGTTCAGTAAATAAATTTTCTTTTTTTGGACGGGAGCAAATAATGACGATTTCATTAATTTATCTATTTTTTTGAGAGTTTCTTGACAGAATAGTGCACGGCAGTTTATTGACCGCCATTCTTAATTTGTCATCAGAGTTAAATTCATTGCCTAAAGAGGCACAAAGGTGTTTAAACACTTAAAAGTTATCGGAATAAAATATTTAAAAAAAAATTCTAAACTAACTTTAGAAGTTTGATGAATAATGCGCTCTCAGGAATTAATTTTCTAATAAAACTTTCTTCAAGCGACCAGGAAAAAGCGGAATTTATTTCATTTTCTTCAAACAAATTGGTCGCTCATGGAGGGAGTTCAACTTAATGATGGTTTCTGCAAATGGTTTCTGAATGCAACAAATGGTTCTGTTCAACAAATGGTTTCTGAATGGAATTAAATTAGTATTGAGCCTATGGGAATAAATTTCGTTCTATGACAAAATGGTCGTTGAGGGAGGTGGTCGCTTAATGGAGGTGGTTGCACAGGGAGGTTTCACTGTATACAAAATATATGTAAAACTCATGGCGTAATTAATTATTCATATTTTTTTTTGTTTTGCAAAACTTAAATAGCTTTACAAAACTTAAAACTTGAACTATTTTGAAACACATAAAAAAAAGTTAAATGCATCAAAAAATTCTTCAAACAAGAAATTTTAATTGGAAGTAAGTTTATAAAAATATTATATCATATAAATGTGTAAAAACGGAAAAGCCATCTGTTCTTGCTTTGATAAACAAAACAGTGCTAACCGCAGACGATAAAACTATCAAAAACAACATATTGCGTTTAACCTTTGGAACAGGCAGATGGAGTTTTTTGCTGGACAATAGGTAGCGTTATGAACATGCAGTCTGTCAGATAAAAACATTTAACCTAAAAAATTCATAGGAATAATCATCCCAAGATCATACTTTAGACGAAAATATGAGTTCGAGATATTTACACTAGCTTTGGTGTGGTTTAAATGATTCCCATCATTGCTAGTGTATGTATTATTGACATATTTTCTACTGCCAAAATTTGTTTTTCCTAAAACATGGATTACATCGGAATTTAAAGAATGACGTTAAGGGGAAAAAAAAGGTATGAAAAAATATTTTATTCCAGAGTTTGCTTTTCTTTAAATTATAAATCTTTTAGTATTTTCTTATAAACATTTCATTTACCTAATACAGTTTAGTAGATTTATTATTTAATTTATTGAAATAAATAACTGTCTCAACAATTTAAATCAGATGATTAATATCAATTATATAAATTTATTTTAATCAGATTTGTTTTCTTTTAAAATATTATAGGTTAAAATCACATGTTTTCTCAAACTTTAAAATGATATATAAAAATATTATAATCAAAGTTTAACATAATTAGCAAATATTTAAATGTATTTAACGTACTAAATAAAAAGGCCTTTTTATAGAATAAATTTTTTTGATTGTCTCAAAAAATTTGCGTTGCACGTTTTTATTTAAAAATTAATATATGTTCGGAAGAAAAGAATGTTTATTCTATTTAGAAGAAATAGGAAATTTTTACATAATGGAGAAGTACTATTTAAAGGATATCATACATATGTAGTATTAAGAGTGAAAAATCAGTGTCAATGAGTATTATTCGATGTGAAAAAAGTTATAGAAAATTATAAAGAGATATCCTTAGCTGGTAAGAACTTTTCAGTTAGACATTATGAGCGAAAAGCTTTGAAAGTAAACCGGTGTCTTAATTTGTTGACAAATATAGAAATTATGCAACCCAGTGAGAATTTAAATTTGGTTATATTGAAAGATTTTAATTTTTAAAACACATATCCATGTACTTGAATGAATGAAACTAAAATGTAAAATATATTTCATTATTTTTTTTCTAGACACTTTTAATATTTTACTTTTTGAATGATTTTATACGCATAAACTTCAAAATATCTATACTATACACTCTATTAGAAAACAGACTGATTAAAGGGGGCTTGTTATTTATGATTATCATCTAATCCTGTAAAAAAAAAAATAATAGTAATAATGAACCAATGTGTGCTTCTATTTTTTGCTTATGGTTTGAATTTTTATACTTTATTCACATAAACATGACTAACTATTTTACATTATTTTCATTATTTTTTATTTTACTGTGTCATATAAAAGTAAATATGATTACCTGCATTTGTAACAGACTGTATATATAAAATTTTCACCACACGTTATTCTAAAACCTTTATAACAAATTAAAAACGTCATCAAACATTGTTCATAAATAAAACACAAATTTAATAAACATGTAATCGAACTGCTCGCTTAAACTACTAAAACTATTAGAATATTAATAATAATTAAAAAAAAACTGCTGTAGGTAGTAAAATCTTTGGCGATTTCTTCGACTATTAACTCTTGGATTGTTGCTTATATGAAAGTATCGCTATTGAATTTCAAAACTTTATTTGAATAAATAATTGATATTTTTCATATAAAAATGCTTTTGGTGTTATTAGTCAAATGCATTAAAAAGAGATGCTAGTTCATAAAAACAGAGCATGATGACAGAGCTTCATGAGTAAATGTAATATAGTAATGTGTTTCGTAATGCTATAAGAAAAAGTATATAATTTGTTAATATGATAAATAAAGTGACATTAATTTTTAAGGATTTTATGAATTACAAATTGAAAAATACAATTAAATAACGACATGATTTAACAATATCTTGTATTTTCTGAAGAAATAAAGTTCTATAATTTTTGCAAGGTCTTGGACACACTGATTTAGGAATACTGTTGTATGAGGTACTTTTTTAGAAGAAATTTCTGATTGCAACTAAAGGTGAATTTCAGTTTAAAAAAAAAGGATGTATTTCGCCCATTTTAAAAAGAGCAGGGTACTGCAACTTTAAAAAATAACCTAGATTGAATAGTAAGTAATTGCAGAATTAATAAAAACAGCAAATAAATATAATTTAAGGTTGTATTCCGATCCAAACTGCTTATTTTCTAATTCATTTTAAAATTCATTTTTGCTCTCAAAAGTATCAAACTGGGAAATTCTCTTATTTAGAAACTACATAATGTGCCGTGCTTCTCAATTTTTTGATAAATGCTGAAAATACTGTATTAAACGCTGTCAAAGTTAGCGTTTTGAACCGAATTTTCCGAAGCGTGCAATCTGGGAATGAAAAAAAGGGTCATACTGAGAAAATAATTGTTTAAAAATCAAATTCTAATTAATTGAGCTGAAAATGAAATCACACGGCACGTTAAACATGTCTTCAAAAATCACTCCTAGCAAGTTTCATGTTTTTACTTTTAAAAATGAGTCTGAAAATGTCTCAGAAAATTTCGAGCTGTTGAGGGTGGAAAAACATTTCTTCGAATATACCCTTAATTAGTGGAACAAACAACAAAACAAGCAAATATGGTTTCCAGCTCATCTTGCATTTGTACAAAGGAATATTACTATTAATCTCTGACGCTTTGGACGGAAGCAAAGATGACATTTTATGGAATGACGGAGATTCTTCATACACCGATTCATATTACAATAGTGGTACTGCTACCTTCAGTGAAAGTGATTTATTATGAGAATTTTTTGTCAAAATTTTCACAAAGATTATTTGTAAATTTTACGTCTATGAAAATATGACTATAAAAAGAAAAATGGTATTTAATAAACAGCATATAGTTTGGAGACATATGATAAGTTACTAATTTTATTATAATGTGTTTTTTTATACCAGTAATGTTTTAGCATTAGAGTGTACAATATTGTGTAGTAGATTTCCCCGCATAATAGTCGCACTTAGACTTTCACAATGAAAAATTGGCAAAAAAGTGCGACTATTACGCGAGTAAATACTGTAGTTGTTAGCTCCTATTTGCTGTAAATTTATTATTGCAAAAGCAGAATGAGAAAATATTACCTAATTATTCTTTTACTCTCAAAAGTTTTTAATACTTGCTGTGATGTTTATAGAAAAGAAAGAATAACTTGATTGATTAAAGATGAATTTCGTAAAAGCATCGCGAAAAAATGCAAATTTCGTCAAAAGATCATGAAAAAAAGCGAATTTAATCTAAGATTAGCAAATTTTGTCAAAATATTGTAGAAAAAACGCGAATTTCGTCAATGGACCGCATAAAAGGCGAAAATTTTAAAATAAATCGCGCAAATAAGGTGAATTTTGTCAAATGATCGCGAAAAAAATCTAAATATCTTCAAAAGGTGGTGGAAAAAAACGTAAATTTCATCTAAGAATCGCAATTCCGTCAAGAGATTGAAGAAAAACGTGAGTTTCGTCAAAGGATCGCGAAAAAATGCAAATTTCGTCAAAAGATCGAGGATAAAAAGCGAATTTCATCTATCAAATTTTGTCAAAAGATTGTACAAAAAATGCGAATTTCATCAATGGACCACATAAAAGGCGAAATTTTGTAAATAAATCGCGCAAAAAAGGTGAATTTTGTCAAACGATCGCAAAAAAAATCTAAATTTCTTGAAATGGTCGTAGAAAAAAACGTGAATTTCATCTAAGAATCGCAATTTCGTCAAGAGATTGAAGAAAAACGTGAATTTTGTGAATTTCAAAGCATAGTGAAAAAAAGCGAATTTCGTCAAATGATAGTGAAAAAACATAAAATTTTGTCAATAAATCGTACAAATAAGGTGAATTTCGCCGAAGGATTTCGAAAAAAAAACGTAAATTTCAATAAAGTATCGTGAAAAAAACATTCTGAAATTTTTCTGTGAACTTCAGAATTTTTTTTTACTCATAATCATTCCTGCTTTCATTGCCATGGTGCATTGATTGAACTCGAATAGCGATTTCATTTTTCAATAAATATATTGCATCTTAACGCTGTCACAACATTGTCATTGTAGTCACATATTCGTCACAAAGTTAATGACAAAATCGTCACAAATTACACAATTTTCACAAAATTGTCACAATGTGACTTCACAACATTGTCACTATCGTCACAGAATCATCACAGTGTTAATGACAATTTCGTCACAAATGACACATATTTCACAAATTGGTCTCACCGTGACTTCACAAATTGGTCACAATGTGACGTCACAAAAGAGCTCTAAAACGGCCATAACGACCTCACATTCTAGTCACTGTGACTTCACATCGACGTCACGTGACGTCACATCGACGGTCACAAAGTCACACTGTGACTTTACAACGACGTCGCCGTAACGTCACCATGCCTTACGGGAAGTTCTAGGCATTCCAGTTTCTTAGAAAATTCTTACCCGTAAGGCATGGTGACGTCACGGCGACGTCGTTGTGAAGTCACATTGTGATTTTGTGACCGTCGATGTGAAGTCACGTGACGTCGATGTGACGTCATAGTGACTAAAATGCGAAGTCGTTATGGCCGTTTTAGAGGTCGTTTGTGACGTCACATTGTGACCACCCTGTGAAGTCACGGTGTGACTAATTTGTGAAAAGTGTGTCATTTGTGACTATTTTGGTATTAAGTTTGTGACGAACCTGTGACGAAAACGACAATGCTTTGAAGTCACATTGTGACCAATTTGTGAAATATGTGTCATTTGTGACGAACTTGTCATAAACTATGTGATGATTTAAAATAAAAATCAAATTTCAAATTAATTGCTTAAAAGGCGGAAAGGCCAACATAGTGAAAAAGATTCCGTGCCGGAACTCGAACCCGGGCCATCAGTATAGCACACTGACATTCTACCGACTAAACCACACGGAACGATACCCAGCCGGGAAAATGTCTCACTATTACATGTTGGCAAGGCGACAAACGCAGCACAAGATTGAATATTTATCGTGAGCCACCGACATTGATCAAACACGAAACTTAATTAAATCCAGCATCGATTAAAACTATATTAATACTTGGAAATTTTCCCAGAGAGAACCATTCGCCTTGCATACAATATTTCAATTGAAAATCAAATTTCAAATTACATGCTTAAAAGGCAATTTTAATTTTAAATTTGATTTTCATTTGAAATATCGTATGCAAGGCGAATGTTTCTCTTTGGAAAAATTTCTAAGTATTAATATAGTTTCAACCGATGCTGGATTTAATTAATTAAGTTTCGTGTTTGCCCCATGTCGGTGGCTCACGATAAATATCCCATCTTGTGCTGCTTTTGTAGCCTTGCGAACATGTAATAGCGAGAAATTTTGCAGGCTGGGTATCGTTCTATGTGGTTTAGTCGGTAGAATTTCAGTGCGCTATACTGATGACACGGGTCCGATTCCCGGCATTGAATCTTTTTTACTATGTTGGCCTTTGCGCCTTTTAAGCAAATAATCTGAAATTTGATTTTTATTTAAAATATTGTATGCAAGCCGAATGTTTCTCTCGGGAAAAAATTCTAAGTATTAATACTGTAATGGTTCTTGCCATAAACACTGTGATGAATTTTAAAATGCACAATTTTAAAGTTTTGTTTGAAATATACATTCTTATCTTTTTACTGTACTTTTTAGCAAAATATCCACATTTTGGAGTCCTATTCTTCTAAAATATCTTTAATTTTTCCACTTAAAAAACAATGCTTATCAAATGACATCTTTTTTTATTAAGTTTTAAGCTTTATTTTGAGTACAAGCTTGATATTGAGAATGTGTAAGATTTTAATGTGTTGTGATTAGTCATTGCTTTATTAAATACGACATGATAAGCCATATTTATTTTAATTTTTTATTCCCGTGTATATTGTATTTTGTGAATATGAGCTAAATAGATTTGGTATGTTTTATAGGAAAAGACTGATCTGCGAAATAGAAAACACAAGTAAGAAAAATCATGCGTTAAGCATAGATTATAAAACACTTTCCAACGCTTTCAGAATGCTTTAACAAGACATCGTAATTTAGGGAAATAACGTAAATAAGGTAACTAAGTAAATATTTTAGAAAACACATAAAACATTTGAAAAACAGATTTCAGCAATTACCGTCCATAGCCAAATATGTTTTCTAATTCTTTTGAACAGCCCTGTATTTGATCTGTAGGTTGATATATATATTACATAATGGGAAAATTTAGTTTAGCAAGAAAACGCTTAACAGGTTGAAATTCTCTTTCAGCAATTTATACTAATATATGGAAACATACTTGAATACTTTTGTATAACCCTATAGTTTACCTAGAACGTTTATTACATGCTACTACTTAGTTAAAATTTAATTCAAACTAAAACAAAAAAACTGCTCAAACTGCTTCTTGAAACTGCTCAAATCACATTTCCAGAAATTATAATTTATAGATGACAACATTTCTTAGTACATTAAATGCAGTTCAACGTAAAAATCCATAACTCATTTAAAAACTACCTTTAATCAATTTGCGCATATACCCAGTAACCCTTACGAATACTTTTGTGTAGTTCTGTATATGAATTATAGCATTTATATATAACATATACTATGCATAAATATAGTGAATCATAAATGCGCATATCATAATTAAAAATGCATTTCCAGCAATCATCCCTAATGAACTTCGGATACAATATAGTATCGGAAATATTTTGTGTGTCCTGTAAATGCTATATACATTTTGTATTATCATGAAATAATGTATAGTGTGTAAACACTTATATCAATTTCATTATATATGAAATAGATTAACATAATTAAAGTACGTCACAAACAATTCCCTCCATCCCTGTATAATAATGTGTTGGAATTCCTTTTTTAGCCCTGTAAATGAACAATAACAATTCGTTGCATCACATACTCTTCAGAATGCATATTTTAGTGCGTTTCATAAATTCATATCAATTTTATTTTGCTTGAAAGCGTGTAAAATCGTTAAAAATCATTTGAAACGATTTTTCCCCGTAGGCCGTAGTGTAACGAAATACTTTTGACTGTCCCTGTAGATGAACTAAACACGCTACAAACTTCCAGCAAAATACAAATTGGGAATAGGCTACAAATAGGGACCGTGCTATGGTAAACGTCAATAACATCCAAAAATTTCAAGGCAATCCGAGTATATTTGCAAGAGTTAAAGCGGACAGACAGTCAGACAAACCGAAGTCATAAACACTTTTCAACTTTGTAGAAAAGCATTAAAAAGGACATATAAAAGTAAAATAAATGATTGCATATTAACTATTTTTATTGTTTGAAAAACATTTTAATGTAGAAAGTAGTATTAATCGCTTTAAAAAATATTCAGTCCTATATTACTTAAGTAAATACCAACTTTTTAAAAAATATACTAAAGCAGTTTAATCTATAAACTTGTTATCACAGGCATGAAAAACACTTTATGACAATGCTTAAATATCATATTTATTTTTTTAATGCCAATGATTACATATATCGAAAACGTAGAAAATGAATTAACAATCGAAGAAAATTTAATAACTGATTCTGAGTGTCTACAATTAAATGTTTGATTAAAATCACAATCAGAAAAAAAAAAATGCTTACATACAATTAAAAAAAATAAATATACTAATTTGAAAAACACTAAATAATTAGCATTTATAGTTGTATTATTAAACACAACAAACTACAATAGATGAATTAAATGCATTATTAGATTTAACAATTTCTCAAAAACATTTCCACACGTTATAAGGAATTCCTATTATTTTATAATGTTGTCAAATGTTAAATTTAAAAACATTGGAGTAATTAGAAAACATTAAGAAGCAGAAAAAAATTCCACATCACTGTTTCAACACATTTTTAATCTCAAGTAACTGAAAATTAATATTTACATTCATTCCACTGTGAATGTAGGCATGGATCACTCTCTGCGCCAGCTATTTTTTTTTCTTTCGAGCGATGGCAGATTAAGATACAACAAAATCGAATAGGAAAATATCCTTCCGAAAACAATACAGATCAGTCTCTTTCTATCTGTGTAACATAAAACTATTTTACTCATCATTATAATATATACAAAACAGGAATAAAATATTTAAATTAAATAAGACTATATGCTCCATTAATAATATCCGTGTGTTCGTAATATCCTAAAATGGCAGATGTCTTTCTTTTATATTAAAAGAAGTGCTGTAGACGTGGTGATGTTCTAAACAGTGGAGTGAAATTAACTTCCCGCGTATTTTCTGTTCTATGGTAATATCGCGAGGCAGACGATTTGAGCAGGTGTTTTTTTATCGTTTATTTGTTTTTGGTATAGAACAGATTTGAATCTTAAATGCGCAGTAATTTTATGAGAGTGTAACAATCAATGGAGGATTATTATATTAAACTGCAATGCTAGATAAAATTGAAATCAGGAAAAAAGAATTCCTTTGCTGTCTTAGTCTATCAAATTGATAAAATATCGCATGGAAATTTAGTTTATTAATGCTTGCATCGTGCACTTTATTTATTATGTCCCCCACCCCACCCCGTTTCGTGACAAAATTTACTATTTGCTATCCAGTAATATATTTCCATTCCTTATGCCGCTGTAACTCGGGACTGTTTAAAATACTGTTTAACCCTTAGCTGATGTGACAAAAATTGCTGCATAACTACTGTGAGCGGTCTGTAAGACCGCTTAGTCTATCGAATTGATAAAATATAGCATGAAAATTTAGTTTATTAATGTTTGTATCGTACATTTTATTTATTATGCCCCTTCCCCTTTCGTGACAGAATTTACTATTTGCTATCCACTAATATATTTTCATTCCTTATGCCGCTGTAACTCGGGACTGTTTAAAAAATTTCTCTTCATTTTCAAAGATTTTTTAAGTTCATATTTTTGTCACACTGTGACTTACAATATGGTGTTTTTTTTATCACATATGTGACGTTACATACGTTACATGCAGTGACGTCAGTGTCGTCACTGTGTCGTCACAATTTTTTTTAATTGCCAGAAAAATATAATTTTACAATAAATAACATGTTTTAAAGAATTTTTGCAATTTTTTAAAGTTTTCTAAGAAGTTCACATCTCAGTCACAATGTGACATCACTGAGTGGTGTCATTTTGGTCACAGATGTGACGTGAGCACAGTGACTTACAATGACGTCACAACGACGTCACCGTGACCATGCATGCTATGAGGGTAGTAACCTTATAGGTTTTTTTTACAGTGGACGTTATTTGGTGTTCTCATAGGGGTTTCTCAAATTGTTGAACAACGCTCTGTTGGCGTAAATTCAGTTTTCTAAATGTTTTAGGTTGTCCACTTAATTCAAACATCTCCACAGATTGATATTTAATGGAAAGTTTGTAATTCATGTGCTCGCGTCAAATTGGGTGCGCCAATGCGTTAGAAAGAAAAAAAAATGTGACAAAGTATTTTGAAACACGGTTCAATATCAAATATATTTTCTCATAGTCTCTTTTCGAAAATAAAGTCAAATTGATTTTACCTTACTGCATTTCTTTTTTAAAAATGTCATACACTATATAAAAAAAAATCTTTAAAGTTACTAAAATTGTTCTTGGAAACTGGGATTCCTAGAAACTAGTAACCTAGAAAACTTATGTAACGACAGCAACAAAAATTCATGTAACAGATACATTTTTTCACCGTAAATCAAACAATCTGTAAGGTTACTAAGAATTTTTTAGGAAACTGGGAGGCTTAGAACATTTTATGTAATTGCAGCTCGGGTTACAGTTAAATTTCAGTAAGATTACTGTAATTTTAATAGATTATTTTGTAAAGCTACAGATTTCTCTAACTTTACAAAAACTAGCTTTGTAGATTTACATCGTTTTTTGTACAGCGTACAGATAAAATGTAGTAAGCATAGGGATTTCTGTAAATTTACATTTGTAGAATTACATTTTTTTTTTTTACAGTGCACAGTTATGAAAGATATCTTCAAAGAACCTGTGTTGTAATCGAAAGGAAATAACTGCATTTGTAGATGTACAGATAAATACAACACAATCCATATCAACATAAAATAAAAAAAAAAACACAATAATTATATACAGATTTACAATTTTTTTAAACAATGAGTTACGCCCGGGAAATAGTAAATCTGAATTTTAATTCGCAATGCCAACAAGGCGTAGAACCAACAGAGTGAAAAATTATCCAGCCCAGGGTTCATTGGTTGATACGATTGGTTGATAATGATATTGGTTCATTGGTAAAACAATGACCTATCTTCAGCTCCTCGCCTGGATAATTTTTCACTCTGGTTCTACGCTTTGTTAGCTATATGAATTAGAATTCACGAATTAAATATACAGTTTTACTATTTCCCGGGCATAATGCATCGTTTAAAAAAATTGTAAATATATAATTGAAAATATATATTGTGTCTGGATTAATTTAGTTTCATCTTTGCCGCGGAGTTGAGGTTCATGAAATTATTCCATCTTGTGCTGCAGTTGCAGCCTTACCAACACAAGAGTGAGAAGTTTTAGGCCAGGTATATCCTGGTAGCTCAGTTGGAAGAGCGTTGGTGCGCTCAACCAATGACCATAGTTCGAACCCTGGCCTGGATAATTTTTTACTCTTTTAGTTCTTTGCCTTGTTAGCAATGTGAATTAAAATTCACGGATTAAAAATTCAGATTTACAATAATTATGAAGGAAAAATGTTTTTATTTAATTTTAGCTCTATTAAATTTTCATCAATAGTTATAAGATAACTGGAAGTAGGAAGATCAAAAAATTGAAAAGTACCATATTTGTCCGACAGTAAGACTTAACAAGAACATAAATTATCCTTAGCATGATTTTTAAGATGCTCATAAAATAATGCATACTTTACTCACAATATAAGATTTACTTTAAAAATAGTTTAGATTTTCAAACCTCTATAAAAATCTATATTTTAGACCTCTATAAAAAAGCACTTGATTACGATGAGGCTTCTAAAAAGTGTTTTGGTTAAAAAAAGAAAAAAAAAGAAATTAAAACTCAATTAAATATTATTTCGGGAAATAGAGTCTATATGACAAATTTGGTGATTTGATGCTTTTCTGCGTTTGTGAAATAAACAAATTTACAGAAGGAGCCCTGGTGACGCAGAAGTCCATCTTTGACCTATATGTGTCTCTAGAAGCAATTACATCAAAACTGAAGGGTTCGATCATAAGCCTCTAGGCCAGCTGACATGGAATGATTCTTAAGTACGAGACTGGCGTGCTGATGCAACTCGCAACCCATCAAAAGTGAGGCAGTTTATCACGCGTGAAATAGTTTTTTCTACCTTCTTTTATGAAATTTTGTTTTAGTAGTTTAGTGAGCACATTTCTATTTTCCAAATCCAGCTTTCTTACAGGTGCCATTTCAGACATTGGTTTAAAATGAGCAAATAAAAATAAAAGTTGTTGTATTTATATGCACCTCAAATGGAACTGCACAAGGCAATTACATAACTCTGATCATTAAGCATAGAAATTTGAATAATGAAGCTTGTGATTCTGAGATTTTTTTCTGTGAATTGGCATTATTACAACTTATTATTATTGTTTTCTGCACAAGTTTAAGGAAACAGATAATAAATAAATTTTAAGAGCTTATCGTCTATTTTCCTTTGTGTCGGTTCTTCAGAATAATGTTCACTATCGCACTTTAAAAGAAATTTTTTATATCTTTTAAGTTATTAGAGAAATGTATGTATTTGATTGTGAGTTGTTGAATACAGAGTGCTGATTAAATACTTTTTGCCAGGAATGGTAGTTTGTAATTTCTTTAAATAGTTATGAGGATGAGTGCTATAGGATGAGTGACAATTTTCAGATTTAGTAAGCAGTTAAAAAAAAAAAAAATTCTAAAATAGTTTAATTAAAATAATTGGACTATTTCTCGTTCAGTCTTAAAATTTTTTTTTTGAAACAAGTACTTTTAAATGCAACGTAAGATATTCATATAGTGGTTATTTCGCTTAATATGAGCAAAAGGTGGAATTCTTTATACAATTAATATTTTTTCTAATAAAGTAAAACATTAATAAATATTGAAACAATGAATTATAAATGCATGCAAAAGTACGTAACCATCTACAAACGTATGTAAATAAGAAAATTAACAAATATTATTAAGAATAAGACAAAGTCATAATAAGCATATTATACGTGCATGTAGGAGCTGAATATTAGTAATGTGACAAAAGTAATAGCATCAATTCAAGTCACTGTTAAGTACTAAGAATATTATGGCGAGCGGGGGTGGGGTGACAATTTTAGAACGCGATAAAAAAAAGTTTTAATAGTTAAATTGACAAAAGAGGAGTAGAAGTGCACCAAATTTAGTATATATGCATTTTTTAGAAGTATAAATACTTTAATTTAAAATATCTGCATTGTTTCTAGTTAAGTCGTACTTTGTTGTCTTAAAGAGTTACTTCTAAGAGGAACTAGAAATATCCATAAACACATTATTGTGTCTTAAGTATAAGAAAGAAGAATTTCTCACAACATATCCCAAGTGGGCATTTTACTCATTTACATATAAAAGTTAGTAGAAAATGTTAAATAAGTACCCGTTAAAATGCGTACTTGGAAAATTGATATTACGCCATTTACTAGACACAATTTTTGAACTGTTTGCTTTTAAGCTTTCTTCTTTTAAGTTATATTTCAAGAATCAGTAAATTCTTAAAAATTCCATACAAAGATATTAAGTAGATAACGTTTTGAGATAAACAAAGTTAAAATGATAATTTAAAGCGGTTTAAGTCAAAATGTGTAAAACATGCTTTGTGTAAAATAGCGAGCAAGATTTTTCTTGACTAATTTAAAAATTTTAAACATCATTTTAGAGCATATATAATAGAGATTATTTCTATGTCTTAAGACTGAATCTAAAGTTTTGTATATTTTAGAAAAATGTATATTTAATAAATGAAGTTGAAAGCATAGCATATCATTGTTTAGAGTGAGAAAACCTGACAAATTTGTAATCATATCAAGCATATTTATAATTTTTTCTTGTGTGGTTTCTTTTTAAATGTCCAGAAAATATTATTATTTCATAATTATAGATATATTTTCGAAAAATAATTTTTTAAAAGATTTATCTCTTTTATGCCCCTACCCCTTTTGCATTTTTACTCATAACATTTTGAATAATGTACAGAAACGGAAGAAAATTTGCTTTGGACGTATTTGGTGAAACAGATTCTATTGATATATATATATATATATAACCATTAATTAAACATAACCTACCACCATCAAAAACCGTAATATTATGAATTAAAGCTGTAAGTATAAAAAAAAAATATTCAATTAATTTATTATAAGAATTATTATGGAAGAAAAAGAAAAAAGTGGACACCGACAAATAATGGAAAAGCCTATATATTGAATTACGTTGTCAAGGGCACAGAATTCAATGATATAAGCAAAATGGTTGTTTTCTGTGAGAAAAATAAGCTAAAGCTAAAAATTATTTTCCCCTGTGCCCAAACAACCATTAAAATCAAGTGAATTGATTAAAAACGAAAACAGAATAGAAACAAATAATATGAAATGGAAGAATCAATAAAACCTATTTAATTATTTATAGGATATAAAATAGAAATAATAAACACCATACTGATTAATATTTCAGTATTTTACAAATATCCACGCGCACATGGCTACCAGAATATCATAAAGATTAAGGTGAATAAAACAGTTAAGAAATCACAGTAATTGATACCAAAGGATGCAGTTAATACATTTTGAAATAAATTTTGAAATACCATGTTAAATACATTTAATATAAAATAAAATAAAATAAATAGATAGTAATTACATTATTTAAAATGCACTATTAAATTAATTAATAACTGTTTAACAATATCGTCAAAATTTAGCTAAAAAATCCCCCTGGTGTAGTAAATTATAACTGAAATGGAGCTAGAAAAATTAAAATTTAGAACTATCTTCAAAAGACAAATTTTGGTGCTGCCATCTAGTATTACTTTTATTATTAAAATGTCACAAGATAAACATTTGTAAGCATTTGAATGTAAATAATTTTTTAACAGCAAAACCAAACATATCCTTATATATAGATAATTATAAACCTAATATAAACCACACAATGTATTTAAAATATATATATATATATATATATAAAAATAAAAAAATAAAAACTATTGTTAATAAAATTTAAAAAGCATACAAAATATTCTATTAGCTAACTTATTTAAACTAAACTAAGAATTTAAATAATTCTAGAACATTGATAATATATAGCATATAGCTATATGTTATAAAACAAAATAAATTCAGTAATAATTAATATAAATAATTATTAAAAATAATAATTTTTTTTAAATCTATTACGTATAAGATAATTATAAAATGAACAGGAAATAAAAAACATATAGAAGTAAATAGAAGGTTAACAGATACTTAAATTCCCATTACCTAAAAAGCACAAATATAGAGTGTGGATTATTTTCATACATCCATAAAAATCCAAAAAAGTATGAATGTGGGACATTCATAAACATTAAACCGATAATAAATTGAAAATAGATAAATATTAAAAAGAATAGAGGAATAATAATAAAAATAATTACCCAATTTTAATACATACAGTATAACTATATTTATATTAAACATACTTATATGTACATACACTATAAAAATGGCATACTATTAGTAATTAATATGATATTGTCCTTAGTAAATTAAAATTTAATAACAAATGATTGTAAATAAGATTAATCAATAATTAAGCTAATTATAATATTAGTGAAATTCTCCAATTACATATAAAATATCAAATCAACATCCATATAAAATACGTATCAAAAATATAGTAATAATACAAAAGCCCCATTTTTTTTTAAATTAACCATTGCGTATTATCCAGACAACACCACCCTCCTCCGTACTCTAACATCTACCCACCCAACCAACCTATAATAATTTTTTTTATATTATTTTACAATTTTTAATTTTTTATAGATTTTTTTTATTTTATAATTTTTTTGTAATTTTGTTTACGCATGTGTAGCATGTCAGTTAAGAAAAGTACTAATTGTATATTAATGAATATATGATTTTTTTTTGGAAAACCATGATTTAATGCATCATAAATTAGTTTTTTAATATTACTGTTAATTAGAGGAGAAGAACATAAACATTTTATTCTATATAAATGATTAAGTATTATATTTCGAAATACAGAATGATGTAGACAAGATTTAAAATTTGTAAATGTATTAACTTTGAATTTAAATTTTTTACGTTTGTCATATAAATCTGTGATTGTTATATATATATATATATATATATATATATATATATATATATATATACTATATATATATATATATATATATACGAACTTACGAATTTTAAAAATCGTATTATTGATTAATAATTAAATTTTCATTTGAATTTTAGTATAAAACATGTTTTTTTATTATAACATTTTAAAAGGATTTGCTTTCATGTTATAGGTGTTCTATCGTAAACTTGATAAATATCGGAATACGGACAAAAGTTGTCGGTCTAGCCACATGCTCAAAAGAGAATGTTTTATAACAAACATAATTACATGAAAATTAGGAAAAAGAATTATGTATATCGATCAGAACAGTAACAGAATGTGGTAAAAATTAAAAAAGCTCTTTATTTTGTATCTGCTGTAGAAGCGTATGCAAAATTTTACATGCATTTGCAAACATACATGCAAAAATATGCAATTTTACAAGTGTCAGGCAGTGTAAAATTGTAAGAACGTTCAAAATAAGATGATAATTAATATTATGTTGTTGAAATAATTCTGCCGTTTATTTTCAAATAATTACTCTTTTTAGGCATATATCGTATGAAATACTACCTATTGCAATCTCTCCTATGTTGGAATTTCAAGGGATTGGAAGAAGGGAGGGGTTTTGTGAAAACCTAAAAAAACTTCATACTTTCTTAATTATAAGACTTATCGAATCAGTTTTAAGTTATTATTACTTCTAAAAAAAGGGCCAAAAATTTATGTATGACAGGTATTTGATAAAATAAAAATTGGGCTCAAGGGGCAAAAAAATAGGGTTTTGGGCATTTAAAAATTCATAACTTCGTCAATTCTCAAGGTATCAAATCCAATTAAATTTATTATAAATCTTCTTAATATTATCTACAACTTTTATATGGACAAGTTTTTGATAGGATCATTTCGTACCGCAAAAAAAAATTAAAAACAAAAACAAAAAGGGAGGGGGGATGAAGAAGAAAAAAATCCACAACTTCGTCAATTCACAAGATATAAAATACGTATAAATTTATTATATATCTTCTTAATATTATCTACAACTTTTACACTGAGAAGTTTCTGATAGGACCGATTCTTAGAACAAAAACAAATAAAAAATACATAGCTGTTGAAGAAAAAAATCACTGTACTCAAATCCAAACTGCTTATTTTCTGACACATTTTTAAATTCATTTTTGCTCTCAAACGCATCCAATTGGTAGGTTTTCTCACTCAGAAACTATATAATGTACCGTAATTGTCAATTTTGTGATACAGGCAGAATACATTAAAAAAAAAAAAAAAAAAAAAAAAAAAAAAAAAGATGTCAAAGTGGGCATTTGAACTGAATTTCCCGAAGCGATTTTGTTGGAAACGAAAAATATTCTCCCACTGAGCAAATAATTGTTTATGAATCAAGTTTTTATTAATTGAACGAAAGAAAAAGCTCCCGTATAAATCTCTTCAAAAATCACGTCAGCAAATTTCGTGGTTTTACACTTAAAAATTAATCAGAAAATGAGTCAGAAAATTTCGAGTTGTTGAGGATGGGAAAGTATTTTTTTGAATACCGCTTTCACATGATTCTGATAAAACCAGCTCATATATAAAAAATAATTTAAAAACTCGTCAAAAGCGGTCAGATAAAATTGTTAAAGTGGGTTTATCTTTAATCGTGATTTAGTTTTTGTTGTTGAAATTAGTACTCAACTTCGAAATCTACCTGCGCCTATAGGCCGAGCCGGCAGGGATCTTTAAATGTCATATGGTTCTTGGATCCTAGAACATAATTTTAGAACTTTTTTCACGTTCTGACAAGTGTAATAATAAAAATTCTATTTTTAAACACTATCAAATATCACTGATTTATGATACTCCAAAGTTTATGAGATTTCGAAGCACTCAAGAATGAAACAAAGACAGATATTTTTTTAGTGTCGCAAACCTCCGTAATTTACCGAAATTCGGAATATCGAAACTCGGTGAATTTTAGTCTTAGAAGAATGAAATCCTCATTGTTATACTTGTCAGAGCATGGATTTTTTTTTATAAATATAACTTACATGATCCATAGGCTTTATTGAAATGAAAAAAGTGTAACTTTTTGAAAAAAAATGGAGGTGTTATTTTATTTACATAATTTTTATTCCCATCTTATTTTGGGTAGTTTGGCAATTTACATTGCCATCGTATCCCTAACAGATAAATAGTAAAAGTTTGTGTCTATATTTTTGGGCTACGTTGTTTATTGCGGACATATATATATATATTTTATATTAATTTATAAATTCATATATTAATAAAAATAAAAAGCTGGAGTTTACACCATAAAAGGTTCAATATTAACGTGAAAATAAAAAAAATCACAAGTTTTTGAACTTTTGAAATTAAAGATGGCTTGACTTTGTTTTTTAAATGCTATATAAGAACTCTCTCCTGAAGATGGTCATATATGATGACCAAAACGTTGATTATTATCATTTTATTTATAAATATAATGTTTCTTTAGTTTTTAATTTTACAACATTTTGTACAAACCCTTTAGTAAACTTGTGATTTTTTATTTTCGTTAATATTCATATATTAATTTAAAACCTATTAACAAATATGCTAACTCACATCTCTACAAATCTGTATAGGCATCGAATCTGGCTTTGCTTCATTGCATGGACCTATAATTCCATTTATACTAGAGAAACATGCAGAAGTTTCAGTTTCATTGAAAGAACAGGGCGTCAACTGACTTTTATCACTATGAAAACACAACGATTCAATGCCTTCAAAGTTCCTTTCTAAACTGAACATCATTACTTCCCCTGTGGTGTTTCCAGAATCCATTGTGGTTTTATCCAATAGCTGCGAGCAGTGTTTTAGGACACCATCATTTGTAACACATGCGGCAATAGAACTTCTTTCACAAAGATTTAGAGCTGTTGTATTGTTATAGGAAGAAAAACAAAGAGAAACAAGACTAAAGGTATCGCATGTCATCAGTCTTGAAGAGTTACTCTGAAAAAAAAAAAAAAAAAGTTTTAAAAACCAAATATATTTGTTTTCTTATTTTATAACAAGTTAAAAGCATGTATTTCTACATGTAAATGCATAACTGAATACTATAAATGTTAAATTATTCAGACACCACTGTATTATATCCAGTACATTATCAACATATTAACTTAATTTCACAAGATCAACAATTTTGTAAAGGGTTATCCATCATTTTATTGTTTTAACTGTATTCATTTTTTAATACTTGATACATTTTAAATAATAAATGTGAAAAATTTTAAATCATCATCGGTAGTTTAAAATAAAATATGGGTTTATATCAATAAAAAATATAAAATATGGAATAAAATTGTTATAGTATATTATACTGTACATATCGGACAAGTATCTGTTTTTAGTATTCGTAGCATAGATCGCTAAAATTATCTGGGTCTTTTATTTTAGAATACATTTAATGTTTAATTTTTATTTTATTTTATATACATCTAAAAGTTTTCTTCAGCACTAACAATATTCATGTTTGAATGCATTTCCAATTTTAGATTCAGCTTAAATTCTACCTCCAATTTAATTGTTATAATTGATTTGCAGATTTTTGCCGACTTTAGCTAAATAGAGAACTCTTATTACGAACTCACAGTATGCTTAACTGTATATTATAAACACTTTTACAATCACACTTAAGTCATTAGAAATTTATTTTCATTTAGACATTCAAATTTAAGTTACACTAAATACTAACTAAAATCTAGATTAGTTTTAACTCAATTATTCTAATTGGTAAATAAATCATATCAGATGTAAATTTCCAACTGGGCGAAAAATGTCCGGACCAGAATTCGAAACAGGGATCTCTTGGCTGAAGCCGCCAATGCTCTGCCATTTCAGCTATCCTGGACGAATCTGGTGGAACTTTTTCACCCAGCTAACCTTATTGATTATAGCATCTGTTCTGAAATCTGGTTCAGCTCAACCGAATAAATCGCATGTAATGGAACTCCAGAAATCGCAGGATACGTAATTAAACTAGATTGGTTTTAACACAATTATTATAATTGGTAAATAAATCATATCAGACGTAAATTTCCAACTGGGCGAAAAATGTCCGCACCAGGATTCGAACCAGGGATCTCTTGGCTGAAGCCGCCAATGCTCTGCCACCTGAGCTATCCCGGACGAATCTGGTGGATCTTTTTCACCCAGCTAACCTTATTGGTTATAGCATCTGGTCTGAAATCTGGTTCAGCTCAACCGAATAAATCGCAGGTAATGGAACTCCAGAAATCGCTGGATACGTAATTAAACTAGATTAGTTTTAACACAATTATTCTAATTGGTAAATAAATCATATCAGATGTAAATTTCCAACTGGGTGAAAATACTTGTACAATTCCAAAATAACCATTTGTTCCTCCTAAGATAATAATAATTTAAGAGAAATAGATAACGATATAAATGCACTGTATGTGTCTGTTTAATTGGTATCTGTTCGATATCTTGAGATATTTCATAATTAATAAAAAATCAAAAATAGTTAGTAAATTTCTAAAATAAAAAATGTTGAAATGATTTAATTTGTTTTCTTAATTTTAGTATGTATATATATTTTTAAAAGTTCGTGGAATTTTAAATCTTTTACTTTTTAACAGGATTTTTGACGAAGAAATAAAAATAAAATAATCACATTTCTGTATAATTTAATTTTAAAGATTCTGCAACATTGTCAGATTGAAATAACGTAACCCAATTTCTCTATACTATGTTAATGCAAGAGTTGTTACATTTTGTATGCTCCTCTAGTCATAATATCCTAAAAAATACATTCAACTTTAAAAAGCATAGTAATTTCAATAGTTATTTTTCTTTTTTATGATTTGTCAGCAATGAAGTAATTTGTTTAAAATCTATGTCAACAATTTATTTACACACTAATAATAAGAAAAAAAAATGCAACGGTGTTAAAAATTGTAAAGGATATTTAAACTTAGAAATGTATTTGATAACTGCATAAATAAATAAATACGCTTAAAAATTTAAATGATTTATAAAAAAAAAAAAAAAATCCGTATGTGAAGATATTTGTACATGAAAAAGCCTTCTCTAATTTCTAAAAAATCATTACAAATGTACTAAAAATACAAAATATACTACTAAAAATCTCATCTCCGGCTCAACTTAATAAAATAAGATTTATGATCGTTTACTACTCACGAGAGGAAAGAAAAATATTGATAAAGGGAGTTATCAGGTATATTGCTGTACTTACACTTTGAATTTTTTTAAACTAAGAAAACAGTCTGTAATTGATAAAAAATAATTGTTATTGTTAGTAGTTTTGCGACATTAATTCATAAATAAGTACTTTTGGATAAATTATTACTCTAGTTTAAAAAAAAAAAAAGAAAAAATATTACCAGATACCTTTAGAAGGAATAATTTCATGAACTGTTTTTAATTAGGCCCCACATGTTGAGATCTACTTTTATCAAAATATAACTAAAACATTTTTATTAAATAATAGCTCTTTACTATAATTGAATTTTAAAATTAATACTGTTTCTGTATGAAATATAAACTTAATATTGAACGCTATACTGTATTAAGTTTGCACGATCTTTTTAAACAAAATTTTAAGTGTAAATTACGACTTCACTTTCACGACATTTTTATTGATGGACTCACAGTAGTTTTCTATTGTTAAAATAATCAAAATTTTTGTTCTTGGATAAATTAACTTTCGAGATTTAGAATACATGCTCAATGATACTCTTGTGTCTTTTATTATATATTTAAAAAATTCCTAATTTTCTTCTTGACCCTCTGAAAGATTTAAATATACATTTTAGTAAATATTCATATAGTTATTTTATTAAATAATTATCTTACATCAGTTTTTATCTGTTCGTTATTATGAGTTCAGATACAATATAAACCTGCGTAATTTATTCTTTTAAAATATTATATTGATATTTTTTTTCTATGTGGTTGCTAAAAAACTTGTACTTGCTATTAAATAAAACCTGTGAAATCACAATTCGTTGTCATCTATTATACTCAAAGCATGATGCATGTAAAATATTGACAAATAATTTAAATTTATTTGTCATTTATTAACCCATATCCTCGTACACGAATTTTAGCAAACTCTCCATAAAAATATAAATCTGTTTGATAAGCATTTTTGTACCCGACAGTAGTCACGTTTTGGTCTTTTTGCCGCACATAATAATTATCTTCTCCTAACTCATATTCCCTTACAAATACAATGAAGAACTACCATGTAGTTGACTTTAAATGTTTCTCCACCACCATATTGAAATAACAACACATCTCTGTTTTTCCATCAGGTATATTTTTACAAGCAAAGTTGAAATTGGTAGATTAGTCTACGCAACGATCCCTAATGTCAGTTGATTTTTACTTTTTCTCATTATTTCAAATCTCATTATAAAATGTATAATTTAAGTAAACTGCAAATTTATAAGTTTATTGAAATGTAATATTCGAATAGTAAGTGAAAAATGTTTCTTATTTTACATTTTTTGCAGGGGGGGGGGGGGCGCCGGCAAAAAGACCGAGCGCGAATAATAATATTCTGAAAAAAGACGCGACTACTCTCGGGTGAATAGTTGCTCAAACTTACCTGCACGCATACCGGGATTCCTATTTCAGAGTTATCTTCAACTTCTTCGCATGGCAGTAGATTCCAATTTTTAGTGCTTATACATGTAACTGAAATGTATGGGTCATCAATGCACAGTATAATTTTACCATCAGAAGTACTACACAATAGTTCCATAGGTTCCATAGTTTCATCTGTCTGCATGATTTGATTTCGCAAAGTACTTTCTAGTCCTGTTTGAGACTCAGTATAATTTTGTGTTGATTTTGTAAAATTTTTACAATTGACGAAACCATTTGTTTCATTTAAACATACATAATCATAGGAAGAGTTACAGGCGTGCATTATACTATAGTTGTTCTGATTCTTAATACATATAAATGACAGCACGGATCCTACACAAGTTCTAATCCTGTTTGAAAATACCTGAAAAGTAATTATAAAGTATAATTATTTTGCACAGTTTTTAATTAAGAGAATAAGAATAAAATGTTCATTTTTACAAAAATGTGGTCTTAAAATTGTAACATTTAAAGATGCTATTTGAACGGGAATTTTTTTAGCATTGGAAGAGGATAAATTTCAATGTGAACAAAACATGCTAATTGCATTTGATGTGTTTTATAATGAACTGATTCAATAGTTTATAATAATCACGACACATTTTATGTCATGAACATTTTTTAAATATCACTTAATAAGTGTTGTCAGAGTTTAAAAAATGAATTACAATATCAAACTTTGAATAATGATAGTTTATTATGAGTGGATTAATATATATAAATTTAATAGTGCAATATAAATGTAAAACTGAAAATTAACGGGGACTAATTTAAAATAGTGGTCTACGGCATTTACCCTTATAATAATTTGGACTTTTTGAGAAATTGTAAGTTAAAAAAACAAAAACAAAACAAAACAAGGTGAGTGCTGTATACACGGAATTTTTCAAGCAACTTCATCAGGAAGTGTAGATGTTCTTAGTTTTTGTGTACCCCTATTTCCGAATACTAATCTTTCCTTAATATAATTTCTGCGATTGTTTAATTAAAGAATACTAATAAAAAAATAATGATGCTTATAAATAAGCAATTCTATGCATCCACTGTAGATGAAAACCACGCATGCTTTAGACAAGTCACTGAATACAGTATGTAGATATTTTGGTAAAATTCTACGAATATAACGGTAGTAAGTAAAATAAATGAAATAATTGACCTTTACGTGTCATAGTTTGTCTATTATGAGAATATATATATATACTTCAAGAATCGACAAACATATTAAAATAAAGAGTCCAATGACTGAACTCTATACTCTAGAGAAACATTTATTATAAATTATTATAATATATGGGCGAAATATACGCGAATGATTACATAAATTTAAGGACCTACGGTAGTAACGCGAAGACAATTGCAAGCTGATGTTAAACCAATGTTTTTAAACTTCCCGCTCGTATTTCAATATAAAAAATGAGTTTGTTTTCAGTATCATGTATAAGTTTGATGTCTGACCGGGTACTTTTTACATTTGTTAGCAATTTTCTAGCAATGATTTTGTGCGTTTTTAAAATGCAAATAATCGCTTATTTCTCATCGAAAGCAGTTGCGCTGATAAATATTAATGTACCCAGCAACAAAACTTATATATATGAAGTTATATTTCTAAAATATTACCGATGAATCAGACAGATGAATGTTTTAACTGAGGCGCGACGTAGAATAGTCCACATTTTAAATAAAATCTGTATATAATATTAAATATATGAAATTATTTATAATGTTCAAATGCAAATCTCCGGATGTAGTTATAGTGCTAAAAGAAAAATACAAAAGAAAAAAAAATTGAATAAAAAAACTATTTTCTTTTATGTAAATAAATATATACGTTTTTAAAAAATAGAGATTTGGATTGAATTATTAAATATTGTTTACACATAGAAAAAATATTTCGTTTTAAAAAATTATCTACAGTACAAAATTTGATTTAAAAAATGTAACTTACATCTTTACAAATGGGTACATATGACGTATTTTCTTTTTCATCACAGACGCCTACTTTTTGAAAAGCTGGATATGCACAAAGTTGTCGTCCGGTTCTATTTTCTTTGCACTCTCCGTATTTCATAGTATCCAACTCACACAGAAAAATGAAATCTTGACTCGTGACTTCAGTTTTTTTTCGTAATTCTAAAGATTTACGGTTTTCCAACAAAGAGATGCTATTTCTACTGCTGGAATGTGGATTCAAAGTATAATTTCCATTATCAACTGTTTCCCTGATCTTTCTTCGATTTTGTCGTCTGGCTTTATAAAAATCTGCAATCAGACAATTTTGTATAAATCCATCTGTATAGCAGACGTGTCGACTCTCGTCGTGACAAGGCAATTTAGGTTTTAAGTGACCGTCTGGAGGGTAGCATAAATATGCTCTTGGAAATTTTCCACAAGTAATTAGTTTTTTAGAATGTCTCTGAAAATAAAAAAAATATAATTAGAAAAAAGAAAGAAAATGTAGTTATTTAAAGAACAGTAAAAAGACATTTATCATCGTAAGAAATCAAGTTTCTCAATGTTAAAAAAATTTTTTAATCCGAAAATTTAAAAAGAAGAACATCACCTTTTCACAAGGGTCAGAATGGTTAGACAATAATTGAAGATTGCAATAAAGTGGGGGAGGTTGCTAAATTTAAAAGGTTACCTTTTCCCTATTTGAAAAGGAGCCCCATTGATAAACAATTTTAAACGATTGTCTTATTTTATTTTCATGATAGAGAATAGAGTACGTATTTGTTTTGTGTCTGTTTAGTATGTGGTATATATTTCGTTGTCCGGAGTCATTCGTATTGACCAGAGAGGAATTTTATGATATGGGTTTTTTAACTCGATTAAAACCGAAACATGTCATGTAATTTGTTTTTAATGTATTATGTAACACTTTTCTTAAGTAATTAGAAAGTTTTTATGAATTAACAAATTTATCAAGTTGTATGTTGATATTATCAATGTTGTTTTTATTTACTCTTACAAGTTACCTCTTATGTACAAGACATACACACATATTGGGTTTTATTTTTCTAATACGTGAGTCACATAGACAGCCTTTGATATAAAAGGAAGACATACGAGGAACAACGAAGTGAAAGGCACTCCCATATTAATCCAAAATAACTTAGCGAAATTCGTCTAAAACACTGAATTAGACCTGTGACTTGAAAATATGTTGAAACACCAACACTACAAACAGGATGACGATACTGATTTTTTGCAGACTGTTTTCAGTGTTTCTCGAAGCTGTTCAATTTTCAAAAGTGCAGCAATATTTGTAAATTTTATACAAAGTGTTAATTTTCTATATTTTTAATTTAAAAATCTCAAATGTTAGTTAATTTAAAATAAAAAAGAAAATTTTTTAATGAGCTTGCTGAAAAAACACGTTTCTCCCCTTGGACTTTCATTCACAAACTCCATTAAGTACACAAGTTGACCCTGTTGCAGGTACTCCTCAAATCGCTACAGAAGTACAGAAGAATACCCTACGAATTGATGGGAAATAGCAGGATCTTGTCTTTAAAGTACGAAAATTTTGAAAATTATAAAGCTTTCATAAACCATAGATATTTAAACACAAATAATTATAAAACACTTTTTTAGTCTCAGAATATTATTCACAAGTCGAAAAAAACGTAATTTACAGCAATATAAAAAAATTGGACTGACATAACAATATTCTTTCATCAGTTACTTATTTTTGGTTTTCGAAAAAATGTAATTTACAGCAATGCAAGAAATTGGACGGACATAACAATATTCTTTCACCAATTACTTATTTCTGGTTTTTGAAAAAGTGTAATTTACAGCAATATAAAAAATATGACTGATGTAACAATATTCTTTCATCAGTTACTTATTTTTAGTTTTCAATGGTGTTTTCTACTTTTCTGTTATATTTAAGTCCAAAAGTGGAAACAGACTGTATGTAAAGAAAAACATATACGGTGTTCCATGTTATCGCGATGATAGACATATTTGACATATTTGACAAACCATGTCAAAATACATACACGTTTTATCTATATCGAGAATACTCGTCGTTCGATACATTGTGCTACAGTGAGAAACACAAAAGTGCAATAACCGTTAAAAAGTAAAACAGTTCTTCCAAATAAATTTTACATCTTAATTTCAAAATCACTGATTAACACCTTTATATTAAGTGTCTTGCCCCACTGATAAAGCAGTCGCAGGCCACTTTTTGTCAAAGGTAACTTTTCACGTAACTAATTACCGAATTTCTGGATTAAATATTGCGGAAATTTACTTTTTCAAAATAGTGGTTGATAAGTTATATAAGCGGAGATGATGCCCTATTCAGAATTTCAACAGTAAACAACATGGCTCTTATATCAGAGGCACAGTTTTAAGAACGCTAACATCTCTAATATTTCTCTCTATATATAAGTCAATTCTGCATGAACACCTACTGCCACCCGCACGCCGTTGTAGTGGTTAGATAGCCCTTGGTCTTCTGCTGTTAGTAAGGCAGTTTGGTCGCGGTGGGTGGAAGTGGGGGATTACAGGGACACTCAAAAGAATTCCGTTACATTACGGCCTATGGGGAAAAATCGTTTGAGATAGTTTTAAATCTTTATTTTCATATATAAAAAACCCAGCCCAAAATACTGAGCCTAGAAGCATGAAAATTAGGGGCAAAAGAGCAGTAAGGATGGATTTTTAAAAATGACCCCTAAAGGGGTTAAAAAGGGGTGGGGTCGAAAATTTTAGAGCATGTGACCATATCTCAGCAGCCGTTTTAGTTAGGAGTGTCAGTTTCTAGAAAATAAATCTAATACAAAAAAATTAACACACGTTTCAGCGATTTTAGAAATCTCCCCTTAATGGGTTAAAAGGGGGTCGAAACTTTTTGAACATTTGGCCATATCGCAGCAGCCATTTAAGCTAGAAGTTTGATATTACAGAAAATAAATATACTAAAAAAAATTAAGCACGTATTTCAGCGATTTTAGAAATCCCCCCACAAAAAAGGGGGTTAAAAGGGGGGGGGTCGAGAATTTTAGAACACTTGTCATATCTCACCAGCCCTTTGAGGTAGGAGCGTGAAATTAGAGAAAATAAATCTACTAAAAAAATAATTAAACATGTGTTTCAGCGTTTTTAGAAATTCACCTTTATGGTGGTTAAAAGGGGGCGTTGAAACTTTTAGAGTATTTGGCCATATCTCAGTTGCTGTTTTATGTAGAAGCATGAAATTCCGGAAAATAAATTACTAAAAAATAATTTAAAACATGTTACAGCGATTTTACAAATTCCCCACCCTAAGTGTTTTAAAAGGGGGATCGACAATTTTAGAATATTTGGCATATCCCAGCAGCCATTTTAGGTAGAAGTGTGAATTTCAAGTTAACAAATACACTAAATAAACGGTCATGTGCGAGCTTTACTCGCGCACAGAGGGTTCCGTAGAATAAATATATGAATTTGTAATTGTATTATATATGTTGAAAAAAAAAAAAAAGACTTTGAAAAAAAAAAAAAAAAGACTTTGAAAAAAAAAAAAAAAAAAAAAAAAAAAAAAAAAAACTATACAACGTAGGGTTGTTGTATAACTGTATATATTAGAAAAGTGTAAATGGGTATACCATGAAAGTCCAAAGAGATATAGAACCTAAATAATATCAAATATAGCTATTCGTATAACCCTTTTTTTTAATATTATCCTAATATGTTTATGATGAACTTAATTCGGTACTGACAATAAAAGCAGTGCATAGTTAAACTTCATTTGGTATTTCATGAAAATAAATTCAGCGTAGTAATAACATTTATTTCTACAGTGTAGCTAAACAAAACCTTTGTTCAAAGTTTAAATTTGGCATTGTGCTAAGTGCGCTTCGAATTCAGGTCTCAAAGCTGCAACGCCGCCTTCGTCAGTGCCGCGTTTTTCCAGATAGGTGTTTAATTAACTTTTAAAGTCACTCGAGGCGTATTGAGAGATACAATCAATGCAAACTATCGCGAATCCCACAGTATTTATGGGATTCATTCTAATTAAATCTTTCGAGGGCGATGCCCTTAAAAAACGGACACATAATTTTAATTCCAAAACAGACAAACGCACCAAGAATATTTAATTAAAAATTTCCTTTTATCATGTACGTGGAAATAAGCAAGTTTTCATTTTTTAATAAATTTGTTTATAAATTCTGGTGTCAGTTCATTATTTCATAAGCTTATAAATAGAATTACTCCGTGCCGGAAAGGATTAAGTGGTCGCAGGACTCTTAAAGCTTCAAAATTTAAGAAATTTAAATTTTTTTAGATGTTAAACTCCTATCTTTTCTGAATATTTTGATACAATTGTTTCATTGAAATTTCCATTTGAACAGAAGTTTTGGCTTTTAGAATTATACCCGCTCAATAGCTGAAGCGGCATTTTCGAAACTTTAAAGTCATTTTTTCCAAATTGGGTTTTTTGGGCATAACCCGCAGGATACCTCAAAAACTTGTGAATATTTCTTCATGAAATTTTCAAAACATATATTTCATGTTAGTCTGTATAAACTGAACCTAAAATTTCCTTTTTATTGTTCAAAAAAATATTTTTTTAGGTGATTTTACTGTTGAAATTTTCAAAATTTTGTATTAACTAAATGCAACATTGCATTAAAAATATAAAAATGCTTTAAATACAAATTTATTTAAGCTCAGGGAAATTATTACAGTCTGAAGTCTAAGTAAGCACCAAAATTTTCATTCTAGTTGCAATATTTATTTTGTAATCCTGCGCGTAAACTGTTATGCCAATTTTTTGTTCGACAAATGTCTAACAGTTTCGAGCCCCCTATAAATACTAATTCTGTATCTTGCAATTTTTTAAATACATGAAACGAAAGAACATACTTAAATCTTTCATCCCAATTAAAATTGTGTTTTAAAATCTTATACATTTTAAGACATTAAATGTTGAAAATAGTCTTTTTTCCATTTTTTGCACTTTTTAGAGTCCCGAGACCCCTTAAATTAGTATATTTTTAACAATTTGACATTTATTGACGTCTACTGCCACTAATTTTTTCATAATTTTAGTTTCAGTAGATTCGGAATTAGATGGGGTGCACATATTTTTGCGCTACATTTTCAACAATATCTTTGAAAATATAATACCTAAAATTAAAAGGAATGTATTTTTGAGTTCAGTGTTACAAAAGCTTTCACAGGATACCCCACATAATATACAAAGAAAAGATTTTTTTTTTCAAGTAGCATATTTAGCCCCTCTACGTTTTTACTAAATATATTTATGCATGTTTATTAATCTGAAAATATGTGGGTCAATGGTCTTTATTACCCCGAATTTGAACTTTCAACGTTCAATAGTTTACGAGTAAAATGGTTGTGACAGACAGACAGACATACAGACAGACAGACGGACAAACACAGGAGTGATCTTATAATGGTTCCGTTTTTACTTTTTAAGTACGGAACCCTAAAAAATAGGTAAACACATTTCAACTTTGCTAGATATATTTCGTTTGATTCAAGATTTTTTTTAGAGAAAACGACCTCCTAAGGGAGCCAAGTCCGCTAGTAATAAATTATAATAATATTGTTCACTTAAGAATATGAGAAATCTGAGCTTACTTATGGATTTTTAATGGTATTTAAAAGGGACTGATCGACGTCTTTTAAAGGGACTCTTCAAAAAATTAGAACAATAGATTGATTTTGATATTTTATAACTTGATTATTAAAAAAACACAATTTTTAAAGGCAGTAATAGATACGTTTCCTCATTTATTTCATATTTGTTTCAGAGGAGAAAAAATATTTTTTTTACAGATTTTTAAACTTGTAGAGCAGAAAAGTGAAATTACAGGTTACAAAAAGAATTTCTCAGGTAAACTAAATTTTGATAACTAATTATACTTGAGAGACTTGCGCTTACACTGAACCTAAAAAAAAAAAAAAAAAAATGTTTATTTAGGTTATTTTGCTTTTTTTTAAACAAAAGTACAACTCACTTATATAAAATATTCGAATTTTTATCAATATAATACAAAGAAATAAATATTTTTCTACCAAAAAGATTAAAACTTTGGTTCACATTATTAAGCATACTATACACAACATATCCTGAAAATTTTATTAAAAAATATTCAAAAGTTTTTAAACTACCTTGCGTGGAATGCCTCAAAATTACATTTTAAGAAAAAATTCTTTAACGTTTTCTCTTTGAAAATATTTCGTATTTAACAATTTTTAAGATTAGCATTCGTTTTGTTTGAAATGTTCAGAAATTATTACTTTTTATTATGTATATTCTCTTATAAAAAATTGAATTTTTCGATTATTGGACAGCCCTATGTCCATTTAAACTTTCTTTATGTTGCCATAAAAATATGTCTCTTTGATAAGTGTAATGTTACAAACCGCGTGATGTTTTACAGTTTTTTTTTTAATATGTGAACCGGCTTTCGAGACAAAGAGTATTAAAATACAATTAAGAAAATGGGAATCAAACTTACTTCCATGCATATTGGTACAGCTTTTTCAGAATCACTGAGATCCGTGCATCGGCCTACATAACTTTTGCTTGCACTAGTACACGCTCTCGTACGTGCGTTGGCACCATGGCATTCAACTAAATCATTGTTTTCTGCGAAGCAAAGTAATTTAATAGATAAATCTGGGTCTTTTACGGAATGTTCTAGATCAGGATGCGCCCATTCCATCCAATAGTCAATCCAAAACAGTTCTTCAACGCTATAATTATCGTCAGGTGCTTTTCTTGTTATCCTTGTTAACCCAGACATCGAACAATAATGTAACAGGCCTTCTTCTTTGTCCACACATATGTGACGCTTCACATCGCTACACGGTAGAACTAGATTTTTCTTATTCGCAAAATTCCATTGATTTTGAAAACACAAATAAGAATTATCGTCACTATCACATATCTTCAATTTGTTAGAGGAATTCTGAAAATATTAAAACAGAAAATCTTTTAAAATACAGAGCAAATAAGTGAGCGCATTTTTATATACAGTTCCCGAAGCGTATAGGAGAAATTTTATTGTTCTTACCCGTATTTACAACCAGGAATCCTCTTGGTAAATTTATATGGCATATACGATAGATATATATCATGAAGATAAGTCTTTTGGAATACTGGTAGGAAAATAATTTTTCTTCTCTACGCTTTCAGCAAGGTATATGATAATGAAAATCTTGTAATATTATGCATTATTGATTTATTTAAGCAACTGCTAATATATGTAATCTAATTTCATAAATGTAGACCAGAATGCAGGAAATTTTATGTCACATGTTACTTCAACAATTTTTATGTATGCAGGTTTTCTGAAAACATTTTTCATACTGTAAAGCTAAAATTTTTACTCAGTCTCAAAGAAAGGATACATATTTTTATTGTTTTTTCACTTTAGTATTTAAAAATTTTAATATTTTGTTTATACTAGGAGCTCTGCCTCCTACGAGATACGCTCGAAAACCCCTGTTCAGACTCCAAAAACACGCTAATTTGATTGGGTTTAAAAAGATTACGGAAGACTGAATTATCTATTCATTCCCCTTTTACTGAAGAATTTTAAGGCCTAATTAGCTGCTGTTAATAGCTGTTTTCGTGTTTGATTAAGTATAAATATTTGAATAATTGCTAATATAAATAACAACTTTTAATGATATATTTGTGTAATGGAATGCACATTTTTTGTACGGAACCCTATATACGCGAGTAATATTTTCACTTGACCGGTTAGTGTATATTTGTTTATATTTATAAAGGTTCAAATACAAATTAAGTATTCTCTTAATTAAATATATTTGCAACATTTGAAGTATACTTACGAAACACAGAGTCATGTATAAGATAAGTTTTAAAATATCCGTAAATCTTTTTAGGTTTTTTATAGGACTTCGCATGTAGGTTAGTTTTATTTAAGCAGATTTAATTCCGTATTTCATTTTAAGTAATATCTGATATATACTTCTAAAACACATGGTAATAGGTGTGTAAAGTTTATTTTTAAACGATCAGAACATATATTTTGATTTTGCACAGGATTAATCATGTATACATAATTTTGAATTTTTTACAGTATGAAATACACATTCAGTATTCTATTTTCAAAAACTAGAAGTAACAATTAACGAATACTCCGAAACCCCCTTTCACTATCTATGAGATTTTAATTTATAAATATTTAATTTATTTTATCGCAAGGTATGAAGACATATTGCAGTTTAAGACATAGCATGTCCTTCCGGTTCAGTTGGTGTACTATAAAAATATATTCTCGCTTCTTCTGATTTTTTTGTTTTGGTGAGAAAGGTTATTAGAAAGGGAATTTTTAATTAGGCTTACCAAATGTAACTGAAAGGATATAAGGCAATTATTTTATATCACAAGTTTTAAAGAAATAATTAAAAAAACATCAAAAAATCTCCATTAGTCAGTGATTTATTGTAACAAATTCAATGATTGTCATCGAAAACGTTTCTATGTGTATATCCCTGCAAATAGACGGCAAGAATAACATACTTGGTATACAAACTTCTTCAAAATACTTGAAAGATCAATACACTAACCTAAAAATATTTGAATTGGTTCAGTATTTTAAACTGTATTATGGAGACACGTTATGTATATTTTGTTATTGTGGCCTCTGTAAATGAATTATAAGTGGTTCATAATTAATTAACAAACTTAACATACTTCCAAAATCACTCGATGTACTATCCCAATGTGATTCAAACTGTTACATTTTTTGGACATTAATGGAATGACAAATGTAGCATTTTTATAATTTTCTGTGTACATGTAAACGAACTAAAATAACTACCTTTCTGATTACCGAACTCATTTAAGTTAACGACAAGTTTAGTGTATTGTCGCAATTTGATTCGATTTGTTTTATTATTTCTGATGTTATCATGATGAGAAATATTGCACTTTTTTCGTTTTTGCATGGACCTGAAACAAGCTATAAAAGCTCCATACTTGATTAACAAACTTAATAATACCAGCAAGATACCCGTAAGATCATTATACTGTCGCAATTACGCTTCAATTTGTTTAGCATTTCGGACGTGTGTATTTGTGTGTATCTGTGAACTAATCGCCTACATAACAAGATCTACATAACAAGACCTACATACTCGGTCAACAAACTCATCTAAGGTGTTGGTAATGTTGAAAGATTGTTCCAATCAGGTTCCGATTTTTTCAGTATATTGGAAGTTATAGTTATGACAATATTCGCACTACATATAGATAAATAGATAGATAAAGGAAGCTATTAGAACAGGTTAGTTTAAAAATAAATCAACCTAATAAATGGTTAAGATTCATAATTTAACTAGGGTGATTTAGTTACATATGGTATTTAAATAATCGCAATGTTTTAAGCCTCCTGTTGAACAATGGTGTTGTATGTCTTCAGATATAGAAATGGTGAGTTATGTTTGCACTGATTTGTCATGCATAGTGTTAAGGAGTTGTGCGACATGAAATAAATATCTGATTCAGTAAAATGAATCGGGCTTTTTAAAACACTCTAGTAATGCATTATTTCTACTCAAATAAGTATATCATCTTTTTTATACCCATATGTGACCACGTTCTTCACCTAAAGGTAAATATTGTGATTATAGTACTATAGTAGGAGATTAATGTAGTCATATTAGCACTTTAGTACCTGGGAAACACAGAACTTTAGGGTTATGTCTAAGTGAGCGACGCACGGTGGGTGATTTACCGATTCTAGCTGGCCAAAAGTCGATTTTTAAAAGTTTATCCTAGCGTAATTTTTTTGCCTCTTATAGCTAAATAGTTAGGGCGTTGCATCTTGCTATTAGTTTCCAGAGAAATATAATTGTATGCTCAATAGACTAGCGCAAAGTTGATGCTTCTTAGTTAGGAATGAATCAATCAATTTGAGTATAGTTCTTTAATCTGTTAATTGAAGCGTAATAAAATATACTGCTCCATTATGGACTCTTCCAAACGAAATATGGACTTTATTTTATCGAATTTATGTGCCTAAAATTTTCACACATCAGCTGTTATTTCTTATTTAATGTCGCAAAATATTTTGTATTTTATTACAATGTTTCAGTTTTAATGTAGAAAACGTTGTATGATAAAGCCCGATTAAGCTCAATTTTTGATATAATTAAACAGTTTAGATTATTACCTTTTTGTTTCAATTTAATTTGTTTGCTCTTATGTGCCCTCCCAGTTTTTAGAATTGTTTTCAGCTTAATAAGTCTAAATAATTGTTTTTGAAATTTTAGTTCAAGTACCATTTTCTTTTTATCAAAGACAGCAGAATTTAAGTTAGTCACATAAATAAACTTTTGCACCATTATGCAACGGCAACAAGATTTAAAATTGAACGAAAATGTGAATTTGGTTAAAAATATTTTGTTTATAGAGGAAAATTACAATGAAGAGCACATGAAGTTTTGCAAAAGCGAAATGTTTAAATTAATGTCCAAAATTGGACAAAAATTGCCAGTTGTATGTAAAGACAAAATTATTTAAAATATATTATTTGGCCGCAAATTTCGCGTGGTTACAAAATAGATCCAGACAAATTCTCCAAATTCAGATTTGATACAATGCAAAACATAATATAGCTTTTTCTCATGGCATCTTATTATTCCCATTCTTTACATAAGGTTCCTCTATGGAGAAATAAATATAAATATACAACAGGATATACAACACAGCAATTTTCATTGAAGCAGTCGAATGTTTAGCCGTATCTTAAAATTTTAGGATTTCTTATAATAGTACAAAACAGTTTTATCGCTTTAGCTTCCATACCGTTAAGAAAGTATCATTATAATTAGCAAGAAGAACGTAAAATTATGCGTCAATCAGATTACGAAACATTTTTCAACGCATTCGGACTACTATAACAAAACTTCATAGCTTAATAACGTGAAAAATAGCTGAAAATTTTGTACATCCCTCTATATGAACTATAGATTTATCATACTATTAACAATATGCTAAAATTTAGTACAGTTAGTAAACGCATAGCACAGTTGAAAATCCCTCGTCAGCAATTTCCGTCAATAAACGGAAATGTACTTCAGATGTTTTGTGAAGCCCTGTATATGATTTATAGAATTTATGCACACTAAATAGTATGCAGTTTTGTATAATTTAATAAGTGTTCCACAACTGAAAACGCAACTTCCATCAATTATTGTTCATACAGATAAAAATATAACTGATTTATTTTGTGTGCCCCTGTATATGAAAGATGAATTTCACATCATATTCAATAGTAAGCATCGTATAGAGCACCTAGGAGATATATATAAATTTAAATACTTTTTAAATAGTGTAACATGAACAAAATATATCACAAACAATTTTTCTCCATAGACCGTACCATATTCTATAGCAATCATTTTGTAGTGCACTTTATAGATATGTATATAAATTTCAAAGTGTTTGAAATTATGAAACATCATTAAAAACACCGCAAATGATTTTTTCCCATAGGCCGTAATGTAATGAAATACCTTTGAATGTCCCTGTAACGAAATTATGATTGCTACGCGCTACATTTTGCAATACCTAACATTCAATAGTGAATATCAACAACATTTTTCAATTTCATAGCGATGCAACTATATTGATGCCGAAAATAATTTTGGCCAGCTAGAATCGGTAAATCACCCACCGTACGAGGTCATACTTTAGGAAGCATTTGGTTGAATTTCCATTAATTTGTACTTTACTAAGGAGCGATTTAATTTTTTTTTCTGGAAATTTGTACTGTGCTTTTATTTTAATTGGTGAATTGAAACTTGCATTAATTTCACTGTGTTGCTTTTGAAGTGAAATTCAATTGTACTGTGTAGATGACCTGTTTTGAAAAATTATGTATAACCATATACATTAAAACATTCCACGAATCAAAACGATACTCGATTCCTTTCTTTTACAATTGGAACTGCAGTTGTAGCACACACAGGTTTTTCATTTTGTACATCTAAAAGCGCGATGAGTACACCAAACTTTTCCCTTTTATGAAAGTTAAATTTAAATGAAATTCAGGGTTAATATTTCCTCTGAATTTATATGAATTAGTCACCCGGTGCATCTAATATCATTGCATGTATTTCTCATTCGGACGTATTTGAAACATTGACGTAGTGTTATATCTAGGATCGGTTGTTTCTTGCAAGATGATTGGATATTTTGTCAGAAAACGTCGTCCGTAATGACATTCATCATTCACTAAGATATTTATCACTTTTTACGATCTGAATGAAGCAAAAGAAAACTAGTATAATTCTTTAAGTTTTAAGAGAATCTTTTAAAAATAGAATACTGAAATTGCGTACTTCATTATTAGATGCTTCATATAATTATTCGTATCAATTAGAATTTTCTATTACATAAATAACGAATTGGCTTTAAATGTCAAATGTACCCTCAAAAAATACTTACTTCTTTACAGAGGCCTAATGGCTTATCTTGGACATTTAAACTTTGACAATCATCTATTATTCCAAGTCTCAGATTAACACATGCTTTCAGATAAGGCTTTAGATATTGGTCGTCATCGCATTGAATCAGAGTGTCGTTTCTTCCGTTAAATGTACATAAAACAGTTTTTTCTTTTTTCGAGAATTTTCCATATGTTTTAGATGATGATAAAGTATTCAAGGGTAATGCCAATTCTTTTCGAATTTTATCATCTGTCTTCTGGAGTTCAGTAATATTTTTAACATCAACGCGATTCATAAGGGATCGCTCTCTTCGTTGAAATTTCTTTCTTAGGGTTGTCTTTTGTATCCCGTGAATATCAACTTCAGAAATGTGGTGTACATCGGTACATAATGCCAATCTGCCTTTTGTATTCAGACATCTCATCTTATTTTCCCATGTGCAAGGAAAAACGTAATAGATCTTTTTGTTTTTACGTGAGAATGTTTTATTGTGCAGTCTCTCTTCAAAACACATATATCTTAGACGGAACCCATCGTCACATATTACTATTCGCTTTGAAAACTCCTAAAAATTCATTAAATGTGCAAAATTAATACATTTGTTTAAATATATGTTCATACGTTTTTAATACATGTGTTATTTATGTAGGTACTGGAAATGTTATGGATATGTACAGAGCGCAAAAATATCCGAACGTTGGTTATAACTTTGTATAATTGATCAAAAAAGTACACTTTGCATTCGTGGAAATGTCCTTGTAAAATCCTTTATAAATATCATATTTTTATCATAAAGCGTCAACTACACATTACAATAAATTGAATCTCACTTTTAAAAGTTCTATAGCAACACTGTGATATTATTTCATACTTAAGTTCATTATGTTAAAAGAATGGATATGTAAATGTTCCTGTATTTTTAATCAGTTATTACTGAAGCATGCCTCCTTGGAAATTTAACCAAATAACGCCGACCAAAGAACGCTTGACTTATATATGCATTTAAAGATCTATTGTTTTTTTTTTAAAAATCTGACTAAAGCCCAAACATAAAACTGGTGCATATTTGGGATAAAACTTTTTCTATATTTTCAGAGGTCATTCAATATTTAAAAGCTGATAAATACAAGTCAGATATATATTGGTCCCATAATTTTCCGTCGAAAATTTACAAAAATAAATCCCGCTATTTTGAACTATGATCTAATATGCAAAATGGTTAGATTTAAGATCCTCTCTTAGATTAAATTTCAGAATTAATTTTTCCTTATTAATTATGGTTAGTTAAGGAAGGCTTTAAGAAGGAACAAATAATTATTAATGTGCAATAGAGCAACTAAAATCCCACAAAGAAAATATGGCGGCATTATGATGGTTACAATAATATTCACTTTAAATATCACAAACGTATTTTGCATTAAGAATACATTCTTCTAATGCATTTGAACTTTTATTTAAAAGTTTTTATCATTCAGCACTGGGGTCTTATATTAAGAGTAAATAAACCGATAAAACACCTATACGAAACACTGAACTTTATCTGTCAACAAAAATGAAACAAAAAACAGAAAAGGAAATAAAGCCGTATCCAACGATTATAATAAAATCTGGTATAAATAAAATATTCAAAGATTCATTCGCTCTGAAAGAGAGCATTTGGAAACCCGTTTTTAACATTGTTCTCTCCTAAGAATACTATTTTCTCATTTCACATTCTCATTTCACATTTTCTGCATTTCACATTTTCAATAAATATGCATCTATATAGTTCCTATATAGATAGGATTGCATTTGATTATATGATTATACTGTATTCTTTAGGGTTGTAATATGTGCGCCCTATGCGGGTACAAAAATTCATATACGCTACATAAATAGAGTTGTGTGCGTGTATGGATAGCAGTGCACTCACAAAAACTTTTAGAAAATACAAATATGCCTCTGATAATAAAAAGTTTGTGAACCTCTAATTTTGGGATTACGTTAAGTCAAATAAATAAAAACATAACAGAAATACAGAATATCATAAAAGACAAACATGCTTTTTTCTGAAACTTTTGAATTTAGAGATGTAGCCTACGTTCAGACATTTTCTTGCGCACTGTACATATGTAAGCTAAAATCTATGAAATTAAATAAAAAATATTCATAAAAATCTTAATCGAAAAGTAGCCTTTTAAATTTTATTACTATATTTAAAAACAAAAATTCTAAACTCTTTACGTGAAGTGTGTAAACAAACTCAATAATAATTAAACAGCATTTACTATTGATATAAATCAAATACAAAAATAAAAAATCACGAGATGTTCATATTTTAAGGACACAGTACCTTCTATTTTCTTTCCTTTCTGTGCCATTTATAAAAATTTTATACATTTTAAAAACATGTAAAATACTTTTTCCTTTAGATAGCAACTGAAAGTTTTTTTTAAATCTTACATGCTACCAAGGACAGTGAAAATAAAAAAGTGTTTATTGCTCTCACAAAAGATAGATTTGGTTAGAATAATTAGACCTTGTCAGATGCGCATAAGTCAACCATCGGTGGAATGGAACTAATTATCAAACATAACAGTTAAATTTTAATTTAACAATATTAAAATTGTATGTATTTATTTTTCGAGTAATTGTTAAGATGTGGAAAAACAATTTAATTATTTACAATCTGCTTATGTCTCGCATCAAAATTCAAACAAGTAATTAAGTACAATTAATAACGGAACATCATAATTACATTTTAAAACTAACAATCTACGAAATTTATTTTTATATTTTGAGATAATTAATACTCCCGGGTAAGATAGTAATAATAAGAATAATTGCCTTTGTTAGACTCGGGTAAGTCATGATCTGGTAAATGCAATTAATAATAAATTATTACACTTACAGTTTAAGTTAAACATGCAAATTTTTATGTAATTTCTTGTGATTACGATGCAATTTCAAATAAATAAATAAATAAATAAATAAATAAAAAATAAATAAATAAATAAAATAAAAAAAATAATAATTTGCCGTATCTCGCAGAAGTAATTAACTTAATTTTTAATATACTATCATTTTTAGACTTTAAATATTTAAGAAATGAATTGAAAAATATATATTTTAATTAATACGACTGGATGTTTTGGTAAAAAGAATATACCTTTGTGAAATCCGGGAGTGTATGAAAATAGTTAAACAGAATCAGTAGAAAATCGCATTTTACTGAAACAATAAGGATATTAAATTTTTATTTATATGTTTTCGGGAAATTATTATGCTTGGTCAAAATGATTTCATTGAGAAAAATCACACACTTACAAGAGATTAAACGCAATTAATAATTTAAAAACGTAATTACATTTTTTACATTTTTAGACAAATCAGTTACGAAGAGTACACTTTAATAACATAAGATATGCACATACCAACTAATTGGTTCAATAAAACAAAAAAGCAACACAAAACAAAAAAAAGTATTTTCTTACCTCTACGCAAACGGGCATTGGTTTATCCGTAGCGTTGAAAGATTTACAGTTGCCGATGACATTGCGAACTGGGGTTACACATAAATGTGAGTAAGCCAAACTGCTATTACAGAACACTACTCTATTTCTTCTAGATCGGCATATTGTGATCTGTTTTTCATGTTCATTCTGACCAGTAATTTCAGTCTTTCGTTCATTTCGTTCAGTATTATCGATCCTGTCTTTAGAGGGCATTTGTTTGGATTTGCTCTTCATATTCTTTGTTTTAAAAGTGTTGTAATGACCAGAATTATTTGATGATATTTTGAATTTTTCTGAACCAGCATTTTGATCAGAATTTACATTTAATTTTGTCCCATTTTCCGAATGGCAAAGAACAGCAGAACCATTATTGAGGCAAACATGACGGTGTTCGTCTCGGCATGGGGCTATGCTCTTTATGTTCCTATATTTAGAGAAACAAAGAAAGGCAAAGACACCTTCTTCACAGGACGTTATTTTGTTTGACTCCTGGAAAAGGAAAGGACTTAGAAAACACTACTTAAAGTAGTAAAAAATAGCATGATAGCAAACTTTAAGAAAATCTATATTAGTATAAGGGGCTGTACATATATAACGTTATCAACTTTTTGGTAATTTTGTCCCCTCCCCTTTTACGATATCATATGTTATAATGCCGCGAACCCATCCTCCGTAATGATAACGGTATCAATGTCTAACAATTATTCTGATTTTTTATTTTTTTTTTCTTTTGTTTGAAGTGATATACAGGCATGGTTACATATTTATTTTTCGCTTTCTTTATTGATTCAAATGAAGACAAGTCAAGAAAAAATCACTATTATATGTGAAGTAACTTTATATCGAATAACACTTAAAAGAAGTAGTTACTATTGGAAAGTGTTTAATAATAGTAATAGCTCTTGTATTCAACAGTAATAATGTCTTCCTGCACTTGCCCCGTAAGTACAAGGGAGGGGTGCAGAATTTCTTATCAACAAAATAGATGGACAACATTCTTTCTCTTTTCATTTTCTAGTAAAAACAACAAGTATCATTTACAAAATACTTCGCAACTGGTATCTCGAACAGTCGATTATACAGGGTGATCAATTTAAAAGAGTATCCGTTGATTTTCCTTATTATCATTGAATCTAACGGATGTAGCAACTATTCCAACACTGAATTATAATTGTTTTAACCTTGTTTAAGTGGGGGAGACAACTTCCAACACTCTTGGACTGTTACAACTTTATTTGTGAGTTAAAACAGAAATGGAGACGCCACAATGTTAGTTAATACTGTGACGATTTTATTTTTTAAAAACATATTTTAATTCAAATTTTTTATATTTATCATTCCTTACAGCAAATGTTGAAAATGTTCGTCACCATTTGAATGCAAACATGAACACGTTGAACCAAGTTTTTTTTTGCACGCTTCCCAACATTGTTGGTGTTATTGACGAGATTTCTTCAGTTATGATTTGTTTTAATTCATCGATGTTTGCAGGACTTCTATGGAAAACCTTGAAAGAAGCAGACGATTTACTCAAATCATTTGCGCAGAATCGGATTGAAAATTACTAATGATGTTCACGCGAATTTATGTGTAAACAAGTTGGAAATTGCACATCAAATGTGGCAAATGAGGTGCATTCGTACCATAACTAGTTTTGTATATATATATTTTTTTTTTTGCACCGCATATTGTAAAGAATGTATATTTTAGTGCACTTCATAAGTACATATCAATTTCATTCTGTTCGAAAGGCTGTAACATCATTAAAATGCACTTGAAATAATTTTTTCCCATTGGCCGCAATGTAACGAAAAACTTTTGACTGTACCTGTAATTAAACTATACATTCGATATTCATAAATTTTGAAATGGCTCGACAAAATTTTGTTACAATTATATATTTAAAATTTTAGACCAATCTTTTGGGTAGTTTATGCTGCGTTATATGCGGAAGGACAGACAGACGAACTGAACGAACACTATAAATGCTACGTATTTATATAATTAGGAAAAGAGGTATCAGAATAAAAAAAAAAAAAACATAACATATTACTTTGATGTAAAGAACAAGTTACAAATAAATAGAGAAAAGTTTGGTAGGATCAAAAATGATAATGGTATCAAAAGATAAATCCTCCCTCAACCCCCCCCCCCCCAGTGATATCTTAGGATATCGTGCGCCAGACCTCCCCTCCCACTAAAGTGATAACGTTATATATTCACAACTCTGACTACTTGAGATAAATTTGAAATTAATAAAAAGGTTACATTTTTATATTTTTTGCTGTATTGTACAGTCAAAATGTCATTGAAAACAATAAAACTAAGCAAATATCACTGAACCAATAGTATAATGAAAATTGAATAAGAAAATTATTAATTAAATGTAAACCTTAGGAATAAGAGAAAAGTTTCGCGCATGAAATAAGTAACATTTCGACATATTTATTCGAAAAAGTTTAAGTTAATTAATTAATTAGCAGAATGTGTTAAAAATTTAAACATTGAATATAACGTGAGACAGTCCTGCGATCTGTAAAATATTATTTTTTTGAATGGATGCTTATACTTTTAAAACAAATCATTTTTCATCTGAAATGAATACACAGATTTTCATTTGTGCTGCCTAGCTAATAGGATTTTCATTTTTTAAATGACAACCATAAATCAAAAGTAGACAATCTAGAGAATCCTGAACAGAAAATAAAGATTCGAAAAATAATTTTAAAGAACACTTCAAAAGCTGTAACTGCAATATTTCTTTGAGTTTCATTTATCAATAATTATGAATTACTAAATTCACAGGAAGAAAGTATTATACATTTCTATCGGAATTACACAAATCAAAAGCCATTAAAAAGGAATTGACACTATACATTCATTATTTTTTGAAAATATGATTCCGTGTTCGATTTCTAACAACAATTTGTTGTCATGTATTTTCCTATTAATTCTAAATATATTAAAATCTACAACACATATGAGACATTAGCTATAAATTGTCATCAATCTATCATAAAATTGTCATTAAATCAAGTATCCTTTAAATGGCTTAATTCCCCAACGACTTTTAACAATTGCGTTCAATATAATTTTATCATTAAGAATTATGATGACTCTTATGTTAGAAAAAGAGTAAACTAAATCGTAACTTAAATTTATGGACATTTACATGTATTGGATGTAGGTTAATAATTTTTATTTGAATTCATTTTTTCTAATTTTATTATTATAATTAAAATTAAAATTATTATAATTATTATAATTATTATTTCTATTATTATTATTTCAATTATTATAATTATAGCTTTATTATTATTATTTTTAAATACTCTCTCTTTCTATCATTTTATAAAAATTTCACAAGTTTTTAAAAACTTAGATAATGCTTTGAATAGTAATTTCCATTTCGCAAATCGCTCGTTCTGTACAAAATTAAATACCATTCAATAACATAAATCTCAACTGATACATATTTAAAAATTTATACGAACCTCAACGCAAATATTTATTGGCATGTCTTTCTTCTTAACGCTTGAGCACTGCTTTATTTTCCCAGTCCTTGCTTCAATACAAGCTTCGGAAAGATTAGAACTGCTTTTACATTCAACTAGAAATTCATTTTCAGCATTAGGGTGGCACAGTATACTAAGGTTTTTGAAAACAACTTCGCTCATTGATTCATGTTCATCCCATTCTTTCCACCATTGAGACAAATTATTATATTGTATAAATATTTCCGAATCTTTATTCTTTAGTTTCGATGGGGTTGTTGTAAAAGCTTCCGAATACATCAGACTTGTATTAAACATTGCTTGACACAAGTCCATAAATCCATTTCTTTCTAAACAAATTTGGCGTTCCTCGTGATGACAAGGTCTTATAGGAACAATTTTTGATGTAAATTTTGTGTCATTAAATCTTGTGATATTCGGAACACAAAGATATGCAGTAGCAAGTTTTCCGCACGCTACAATCTTTCTTGATGATATCTGTAAAAATATTACAAGAAATTTATTTTTTAACTGAAATTTACAAATAAATCCATATGTATGGATATTTTTGTACAATCTATATACTTATATGGGAATGTTCTTGTGAGTTTGTAATACCAAAAAAAAAAAAAAAAAGCTCCTAAGCTTATAGAGTTATTTAATATTCTTTTCCTAAAAATCCCGGATCGTTTCCATAAAAATGGTTTTACCTTTCTTTGATCTGACATTGGTATTGTTAACTATATATTATAAACTAAGGAGCTCTGCCTCCTACGAGCTACTCTCACCAACCCCCGTTCAAAAACCGAAGATTCTAAAAAACACGCTATTTTGATCGGTTTTAAAAAGTTTACAGAAGATTGGGTTATAATTAAAAAACATTGATGATCTCCCATTAAACGGGTTTCCATTCATTCCTCGTTGACTGTAAAATTTTAAGGCCGAAACAGGTGCCGTTAAGACACTCAATGGCTGTTTTCGTGTTTGATTAAATAAGATCAGTTAAACATTTGAAAGTATGCTAATATAAAATGACTAAGTAAAAAAGATCTTTGCCTTCCGGTATTTTTTAAAAATGCTATAAAACGCTGTAAAGATCGGATGAAAATAGCCATTAATTATAAATAATGCCTTATTTTAATTTATATTAGAAAAAAAAAGCTTAGAGGGCCATCTTAATAGTGAAATTGTACAAAACTTTTTTTGAGGACTGAATTTTTCTACACGAATCCAGATATCATATTTTTTCTTTTGGTAATAATGGCCTTGCAGTATCAAACGGGCAGTCATTCCGTCACATACTTTAGAAATTTTAAACGATTAAATTCTGAAAATCCTAATGTTATAACTATACATAATTTTTCTAAAAGAACCATAACCTATGAATTTTTTAACTCTAGGAGGGTCCCCTACGAGCTACTCTCGCCAACCTCTGTTCAGATATCACAGTCTAAAATCAGGCTAATTTGATAGGTTTAAAAAGGCTACGGAAGATTGTATTATAATTAAAAAACCAGTGGCGTTCTTCCTATAAACGGGATTTCATTCATTTCCCTTTGATTGAGGAACTTTAAGGCCGAATCAGCTGCTGTTATGAATACGTAATGGCTGTTTTCGTGTTTAATTAAATAAGATCAGTTAAACTTTCGAAAATAAGCTAATATAAAGTGACTTAAGCACACAAAGTCTTTGCCTGCCGATATTTCTTAACAATGCTATAAGGAAATTGTTTTAAATAAGACCTTTTAAATGTATGGTTTTAAATCGGACCTGATTTTCACCAAAGTTTTCTTTCTCTTTTTAACATTCACACGAAAATACTTTTATTTTTAGAAAGGAATTATTATTTGCACTTTCTTAGAATTGGCAACATTAGTTAAAAAGATCATCTCGAAATATGAAATAAATGTCTCGTACATATGAAATAAATGTCTCGTATAAACATATACCTCACATACAACTGTTTTTCAATATTATCATTTGTCCATTCTAAATAGGACGTAATTTCTGCCATTTACTGTTTTTAAAGCATTTTAATGAACTTACCATTTAAAGTTTTCTTTCTCTTTTTAATATTCACTTAATAATACTTTTGTTGTTAGAAAGGAAATATTATTATTTGCGCTGCTTTAGAATAGGCAACAAACGTTAAAAAAAACATCTCGAAATATGAAATAAATGTTTCGTAAATATATTTTTAAATTGTAACTTTTTGACAGTGTTATTATTTGGCCATTTTAAATAGGACGTAATTTCCACCATTTACTGTAACAATATTTTAACCACCATTTACTGTAAATACAATTTTATGGTGTAATTTTCAATATTTTCCTACATTTAACATGCAATCATTTAATTCTAATTTTTTTTCTGTTTTTCATACTCACGTGCAAATAAATTTTTAATCGTAAGGAAATATTATTCTTTGCGCTGTTTTTACAATTGGCAACAATTTGAAATAATAACCTTTTCTAAATTAGGAAAAAAAATCTCTTCAAACGATGAAAATTTGATTAAAATGAATATGAAATTATTATTTATTTATTATTATTATTATTATTATTATTATTATTTAATGAATTATTATTTTCTCAAATTTTCGAGAAAAACATAATTTAATCGCAATATTGTATTCATTTTCGATTGAAATAAAAGATTTCAATTTTAACATGACAAAAACCACCACCACCACCACCACCACCACCACCACCACCACCACCACCACCACCACCACCACCACCACCACCATCAACCACAACAACAACAACAGCAAAAACAGAACAGAAATATTATTCGTTGCGCTGTTTTTACAATTGGAAACAATTTGAAATAATAACCTTTTCTAAAATAGGAAAGAAAATCTCTTGAAAGGATGAAAATTTGAATAAAATGAATAAGAAATTATTATTTATTATTATTATTTTTATTATTATTATTTAATGAATTATTATTTTCTCAAATTTTCGTGAAAAACATAATTTAATCGCAATATTGTCTTCATTTTTGATTGAAACAAAAGATTTCAATTTTAACAAGGCAAACAAAAACATCATCATCAACAACAACAAAAAAACCAGATATCTAATAATCTCTTTGATTTTCCCTCTCCTATCTTTTCTTTACAAAAATGGGTCATTTAGTTGTCACCATTTCAGAAAAATCATAAAAATTAGAAAAAAAAAATTAATATCTCGAAAATTCTAATTCAAATTTAAAAATTCCAATACCATTTTTGATATACGCGGATCAATACGGATAAATGGTGCTAATTTCACCGCTAAAGGTTGTATATTTCAGGAGTAATAGCGGTTAAACAAAATCAGTCGTTTCATAAATTCGTTTCATTAGGATTTTATATATCCGAAAACCATGAAATAAATTTGAAGGCATGAAAACCTTCCTGGGATTTATTTGAATTAATCAAGATATCTAAATTAAGATCTATCATTATAGGTATCAGAATTTATGTTATTATCTTAATAGATATTGTCTTGTATTATCTAATTGTGTTAGGCAGGTCTGGCCAACACGGCGCCTGCGGGTGTTATAAAGATCTTTAAGGGGACCGGGGTGTGTATTCTGGTGTGATCGAGAGAATACCGCGAATCGGGTTTGGGATCCCCCTCTCATAGCGACCGCCGGCTGATGAGCTATTCTGGTCTCCCCTCGTTACCCCACAGTGGAGGATGAAACACGGAATATCCCCTGCGTGCGGTCGGACACAGTTGTAGCCAATCAGATGAAAGTGCTCACGTGTTTTTATTTGTTTGGGAGAGGGAAACAGCTGCCTTGCTTTGTCCAGTGTTATTGTTATTTACGTGAAAGGAAAAGAATGTTTGGGTTAAATTGGGTTAAAAGAATGTCCATTTGTATTTTTAATTATGCATAAAATACTATTTGTTATTATTATTGACCCAATTTTTTGAAAGAAACTTTGTTCTATTTTAATATCAGAAAATGATTAGTAAATGTTATAGTGAAATAGACAGATTTTTTTTTTCAGACTTCAAAATATTTTTGAAATATAAAAGGGGGGGGGGTGTTGTAGGTTCTACCAAGCTCTACATATATATTTGAAGCCGAATATATAATTGATTAAAAAAATAAATAAACATTAAATATCTTTTTATTTATTTGTATCTTTAGACCAATTTTATTTTAAATTACTTATAATTATCACACCAGTACTGAAAAAAAAAAAAAAAACATAAATTGAATATTTAAATATACTTTACCGAATATTTAAATATACTTTAGTTTTACCTTTATTTTTTAAAAATCTAGGTTTGCTTATAATTGTTCTTAATCTCAAATCTACAATAAACTTAAAGAATATATGCATATGTAATAGGTATATTAATTTAGCTTTGTACTTAAATGTCTCCCACCTTCCTTTTTAAATTAATTTATAAATTCACCACGATTTAATTATTTTCGTGACAGTAAAAATATTCTAAGGAAAGTCTCTCAAATTTTATTTTCCCTTAATTTTATTTATTAATATTTTAAATACTTACAGAGATCATCAATAAGTTTTATTACTTATTTAATAATAGAAAAAAGAAAATTAAATATGTTAATGAAAAATTATTGTTGTATCTTTATCAATTCACTGAAAATCGTGGTTCTTTGTGAAAAATATAATTAGAATCAATTAACTCATTAAATGTAAAAACAAATAATAAAATGTTTTTTAAATTATTATTATTATTATTGTAAAACGGATCTAAAAAAGATTGTTTTCTCAACTTAACAACGGAAAATTTTCGAACATAGACACAGGGGCTGATTAAAAAAAACCTTCCAACTGGGCCGTGGCACTGAACCTCTTTGATTTTAGGGGGTGCCGAACTTGGTGGGTAAATTTTACATAGCTAATATTTAAAATCTAATTCAATCTTGTACAGATTATACTGCATATTTTGTGCTATTGGAGTCGGGAAAGATTAAACACAAATAATATATTTATCTAAGTACAGTAAACCCTCGATTTAAATCGAATAATTGGGACTAAGATGTGTCCGTTAAATCGAAAGTCCGTTAAATCGCAAAGTACTATTTATAATATTATTTTGTTATAATTATAGTACATATATATATTATTACGTACTTGTAATTACATATATTATTACAGTGCAAATTACATATATATATATATATAATATATATATACAATATATACAGTGTATATACATGTATTGTATATATACAATATATGTATATACATATATACTACTGTATATGTATATATAAACACATTACTTTTAATAATACAATATTGGTAATGAAATACAAACGAACTAACACATATGCAACTTTTATGCATGCATAGAACGAAAAGCATATCACATGGCCGCATAGGACGCCAGCATCATTGCGCATGCTTAGAACGAAAACCACGATGCAGTGAGAATCAAAGCGCGCGCTTTCGGCGTTTCGTGTTCTTTTTTTAAGGTTTCGTTCATTTGATCACGAGACATTGTGTCGCCACAGATATAATAAATATTTTTTTATTTTACCGAGAAATCGCTTTTTAAAAATAGTAAAAGAAATGCTTTGTCGTTGTTCATTGCTTGATTTTTTACATATAAAAGCTTAAAAGAGGGTTGCGTGTTGATTCTCAAGTAGGGGAGGGGGAGGGGGGGCAGTAATACTTTTATTTTTTTTTTTCGAAGCGTGTTTCATCGTTTTAGAAGCTGTTTTATCATGGAGTCTTCCAGTAATTAATAGTGATAAATAAATATTTGACATTTGTCAAATATAAAAATTTGAAATACGGGCGTTGAATTTCAGGTTAGGGAGAGGGGAATAATTTTAAATTAACGATTTTAATTTGTTAATTTAAGGATAAAGTGTTTTAAAAGGGATATTAAACGAAACCCTCTGTGCGATCTGCGATCACACTTACCCACTTGTTTTACTTTAATTTTTGTTTAATTTTAATTTTAATTTTTTTATTAGTCCGTTGAATCCGAAGTCCGTTGAACAGAGGTCCGTTAAATCGAGGGTTTACTGTATGTATTTATGTATCCATATCTGTATTTTAAGACATACAACACGTTTAATTTTTTGTGACAGCATATGAAGGGACATTGAATGAATACCAGGCCTTCCTCCTCTCCTCTTTTGTTTAACCGGGCCCTGGACATTCACAGACTCATTTTAAAACACAAAAGCATGAAATTGGCAGATATGACAATTGAAGTGATTAGGAATCGAAAAGCGTCTTCTATTTATTTTTATTTTTGGTGTATATAAATGTATTATCTTGTGTTATAAGCAATTGTTGTCTCTTGACGACCTTTATTGGGAGTCACTTTCGTAATTTCGGTTCAAAATGCCTACTTTGCCAGCATTTTCTGAACGATCCTTTGCGTTTATCGAAAAATGGTATATGCTATTCGAGTTTGAAGTTTCCGAATAACAACATCGAGCAATTTTCTGTGTTTTCAAATAGAAATTATTTCAAGAATGTGTCAGAAAATAGGGAGTTTTAATTTGAGAACAGCTTTAATATTAAACAGAAAAAAAAATTGAGCTGTCTTGTCTTTTTGCCGAAACTTTTAGTTTGTTTAAAAGGCCGAAATATATGCTTTTATTTCAGAAATTTTTCAATGTTTAAACTTTGAACCTTTCCATGTAAATGGAAAGAATTTTTTTCGGTCTGATTTAAATTTGTAAGTAAATTAGTTGACATTTTTTCCAAGAAAAAAAGAATACACAGATTTCTGAGTCAAAGAACTTTCAAAGGATCTGTAAAAGAGCTTTATGTAAGAAAATAGCATTTTGTAATTAACAGAGCTCGATGTGATATATATATATATATATATATATATATATGTCAGTGGGTATTTATATTTATATGGGTATATTTAGAAATCGAATAGCTTATCCTTGAGATATACCATAATATATATCCGATATTTATTTCAAAATGTCAAGATGTTTGATATTTTCGATATTTTAAATTTTATTTCAAAATTTGATATTTTCAGTGAAAGCAAGTGTAAATGAATTTTTCGACTGTTATTAACGGTGTCGTTCTGTAGTTATAGAACTTTTGCCCTGATAGTGATTTTGCTCCCCCCCCCCTTCCGTGGTATGGTTTTGGTAACCTGGCTTTGGTTTACCCCAGTTTAAAATACAAAACAGATTATGAGGTTGAAAAAGCAACAAAATTACAATTATGTTCATTTTTTTTAATTAAAGCAAATTATTTTGTATTTCAAATTGTGTTGTATAGAACAAAATTTTCTTAATACTACTAAATCTTACAGCTTTTTTTTTTTTTTAAGCAAATTGTGTCTACAGAAAGAAAAAACACGCACATTTAGAATAATATTTTATTGAGTTTTCATGCTAACTGCAATGTATTTTAATTTATAATTTATATTAAGTCTGAAAATATTTATAATTATCAATAAGTTGACTATTTTGAAAATATCTGATAAATATAAAAAAACATCGGATATTTTTTATATTTTTGAAAAAATCATGATATATACAAACCCTAGTAATTGAAAAACTATGCCCTCTTTTTATTTTTGATATTAAACAAGCGTCTTAACCCTCCAAAGCAGAGCAAAAATTCTTTCCGACCCTTTACCACTGCGATCTCGACCGCCTGGAAGCACTCGGGAAAAAAAGCAGCCCACTCCGACCGGCGAAATTTCGACTCTACTACACCAGAATAGCAAATAATCGATAAGGCGGCACTTTCTGACCGGTTTCTGCGATCCGACCACACCAGAATCGATCCCCGGGAAAGCCCTATCTCCGCCATGTTAAACTCACCAACTTTATGTACCTTTTTCTCAGAAATGGTGAAAGGTAGAGGTCTAAATTTTTTAGAGTAGTTTGAATAACGTGCTTTACGTATTTTAACTGACCATTTTCTTTCTAAATGAAACTGAAATATATTATTAATTATTTATTGAAAGTCATTTTTAAATTAGCATTTTTGGTAAAATTTCACTGCCTAAAATAAATAATTCTCAACAAATCATTAAATACCTGTGTTAAACTATACAATGTAACATAATATAAGTATTAAAAAAAAACTCTGTTCTCTTAAGTTTAATAGATATTGAAAAAGGAACATAAACATGAAAAATCCAAGTTTTGAGAAAAAGTCAATTAAAGATTTAATTGGCCATTAAGCTGTGAAGTGCTCATAGAAAAGATTGAATAATTTCAACACTTATTTTTTTATATATAAACATGTGTGACACATCGGTGAGAAAATAAAAGTTTAAACTATTTAAAGATATAAAAAAGTAAAAATCGATTTTTTGGTTGAATTTTGCTTTCCCGGTCCCCTTAAACGTTTTTCTGGGCATTTCTGGCTTTTCTTTGAAAATGCAAATTGTTTTAAAAGATTGCTTTCTTTAAAATTTATAATATTTGCATGTTTCTTAAAATTATTATAGTCGCATTTAAGGCTTTTTCTCCTAAAAATATTTTTGAGATATGTTTCCTTCCCAGAAATATTTACTTCTAAATTCACTATGATTTATGGATTTTAATCTACAAATTATATTTACATGGATTTTTTTAATCGTAGGATCTTTATGGCCACCACTGTGAAATATGTGTGCATTGTTTAAGAGGAAGGGTTTCCAATTAAGTGCGTTTCCCAGAAAAAATTATAACCTTTATTTTTTGCATAGAAAACTTAGCTTCATTTAATTCAAGACAACTGGTGATTAAATAAAACAGAAATTCATATTCGAAAATAGTGGTCGATATTTTGATACCTCCAAAAATAAAAAAGCCGCAATGAATTGGTAACACAGAAAAGAAGTGTACATATCGAAATCAACATGTATAATGAAATAATATTATTGCATATTTTGAAAAATTGCATCCTTTATTGCTTGTCACCGTCTGTGATTCGCCCTTGCTTACTGAAAGCTTGTACAGGCTTTATGTAAAGGATGCCTAAAAAAATATAATTACGGGTTTTCCATTGGCTATTGTGTTCTGCTGCCAGATAATATATAGTTGAGGCACCACAGTACATAATTAAGAATTATCGTAGAATAGACCATCTTACGATCATGCGTAATATAAAAGTTTGGTTGTAAAACGGTTATTACATCTTATGCCAAAGAGATATATGAGTCTGATAATACACATCTGTCATTACTATCTTTGCTAAAAACTAAATCTCATTTTTGATAAATAATAAAGGCCACAATGAAGAAATTTTTTTTTTATAATAAAACAAGTACAGTATAATTTAATGGAATATAAAATCTGTTAGATATTTAAAAAATGTCTAATTAAATATGAAGTTAAAAACCGTGCGATTAAAATGTAAAGAATGTGAGGGTAAAAGTTAAATACTTTGAAAATTTAGCAAAGTAACACGGTAGGATTTCCAAAGAAATTGTCAGAAAGTTTTTGAGATTTTTAAGTATTTTCTGAGACACAAAATTATTTCTTGATATTTTCTTAAAAGTTCTTAATTAGTACTGCTGCTTCTTTTAAATGAAAATATTTAATTTATTTTAAAAGAAAAACAATGAAAGAACTACAGTGCATATAACTGTACCAAAAAAGGATAGCCAGCAAGTCATCTGAATAAAAAAGGGCACCCAAATAGCAAAACTGCTGGGAAAGAAAACCTGCCACTCGGATAACATAGGATAATAATGAATTATTGCTATTTCATCGCTAGAAGGGTTCACTCTCAATCGCGCCCGTCGGCCTAATCATTCGGAGTTTTCGTGGTTTTCTTCGAACCTTGGTCTTCCAAGCGTAAATACGGGTTAGGTTTCCTTAGAAAGACCCCCCAAGGAGGGCACCCCGCCCTTTAGGGCCTATATCCTTCGTGCTGATAATTGGCCGTAATAAACACAACCAACCAATCATTGCTAGAAGAATTATGTGTTTCGACACCACTTAGTGAAGTAGTTATCCTACAGTGAGGTCTGACACTATTAGCATGCTATATGACAGGAATTACACTAGAAATTACTTTCAAAACCATACATATTTACCCGATAACATCCATCCAGCAATCAAGTAACCAGATATGCCGCTATACCCCCCGCCGTTTTTTTAGCCTACCTTGAGAACACGATTATTCGAAAATTGTTGAAAATAAGTTTTACTGGATCATGAGACAGCTAAATGGTAATGAAGTACTGCGGTCTGTGTCTTTCTATTTTGTTACTGCGGTCATCCGCATCAATGATAACTATCACATTGGTTTGTTGTAATCCTAATTTATTTTCAAAAAGAGTTGCTGCACTATACAATATACTGATAAAACAGAAGTGAACCATTTTAGTGGTAATTTCGTTTGTTCTGTCTGTTTTAATTAAAAATTTCATATTTTTGTGCATTTCTGTAAAATTTACATACTGTTATAGTTTATACAAGTAATTTTTGTAAAATTGGTTATTTACAGATCACGCAATTTTTGAATATTTAGTATTGCAGTTTATGTTCTGTCATTCTTCACCGTTTTTATACAAAATTTTCGAATACTAACATGTTTTGGCTTCAAGAAATTATTTCTTTGTCTTCAAGTAACACTTCTTCTAAAGCGAATATTTCTATGCGGAAAAAAAAATATTCAAAAAACGGAAGTAATAGACACTATGCATTTATCATAAAGGAATACCCGCAAATAATATTTCTACATTTTTACCTGATATTTAAAGTTATTTTATAAATCATTATAATGCACATTATACTTTAATAAGAAATAATGTACCTTAATACGGCTTATTATACATTTTTATCCACGTTATATATTTTTTATTTGATAAAAAATATTTTAGAAATTTGCTTGTTATTCAACATAAATGTGACCAGTAAAAACTAAACTTCATTAGTGCACCCTGGTATATAAGTGAGGTTATAATATTTCCACTACTACACAAAAACAGTTACATTTATAATTTTTCAGAAACTGTAATCTAGTCTAACTGAAACAAATTGCACTTTATAAAGTGCATTCTGATTGTGATGCGCAAAGCTGAAATTATGTATAATATACTTATAAGAATTGATGTCTGTATAAGAAATAATTATAAAATAAAGAAAGCAAGCTGCAAAATAAAATTCCGGCTAGATAAATTCTCTTAAATTTGATTTGCGTGTTTTTGAAAATTGTAAACAATGTCAAATATTTAAAAAAATATATTTGAGCATTATATATCACGTAATACAGTTAAAAAATTGAATATACCTCAGGAAACAGTTTAGATTTTTACTTTTTATGATGTATCAGATAGAATTTGATAAATAATTTTTTTAAGGTAACACACATATATTGGTTTAACCTACCAGAAAGCACGGTATTGCAAAGTTTATAAAATGCGTGATTTCTTTGAAATTTTGTTTTTGCAAAAGGACCCTAAAATAAATTAAATCTTTAAAACGGATAAGATTATTTGCTTTTCTAACATGTCTCTTAATCTCAAAAGAAACTCTAACAGTCTCTAAATAAATTCGTCCAAATGTGTAAAAAAGTTCATGCGACAAGTTGCCGGAGCATCCCTGTGATTGAAAGAGATTTTTAAGTTATTTGAAAAGATTAATATTTGACTGATACATTTCATGAACTTTTGAGCTTAAGTTCGTGAATTTTTTATGTTTTAAACGGAAAGAATTCACGTAAAAATACAGTTTCTAACACGAAAAAGTGCTACACAGCAAAGTTGCCGAAACAAAGAATGTGATTTGATGAAAATACAGTTTTACATTGGATATTTTCGGGTAATTTTTATGTTCGGGAATTTTCTGTATTTTTGGGGAAAATGGGCAAATAAATGCCGAAATTTTAGCGGTTTAACGAAACATAAACAACGAAAACAAATTCTTGCAGTTCATAGGTTTTTGGGAGTGTTCTGTTATGCAACATTCTCTATTTGTAAAAGTGTTCTTTCTGTGAAAAAAAATACGCACACGCATTCTCATGGCGCATCTTCACACGCATCTTCACCCCCCCCCCCCCCCCTAAAAGTTGAAAAGAAGAGAGATTTACTTACTTCCATACATAGAGGAACTGTATACATTGCATTTCTAGAGCTGTTACATTTTCCAATAGTACCTTTTTCTGCATCTACACATGCAAAAATTGAGGAACGAGTACTGTTGCAATCTACTAAGATTTTGTAATTCTTTGGGAGCTTGCAAAGGGGTTTCACATCGGTGATAGATTTTCTTAGAGTTAATTTCTTTTCCTTCCATTCATTCCAAAATTCTCTCCATATAGGCGTATTCTCCAACATAACTTGAGATGCAAGTCCATACTTTCGTCTGCCACTGAAAGCAGAACCGTGTTCCTCATTTCTAAGTATCTCCTCTTTTGCTGCTTCTTCTGCCGAATAATCGAAGTCATCATCTATTACATTATTAACATTTTCACTTACTTCCTCTAACTCTGTAGAACATATCTGGTTCTGAACCTATAATATATGTGAATGTTACTGGAAACTTAAAGAAATTAGCTTTTAAAAATACTTTGGAATGAATTTCTGAAGCATTTTTATGTATCGCTCACCCACAAGAAATGTGACACATCTCGACATAAGTGCTTTTCACAGGAATTGCTAAAGAAGATTTGCAAGTTTTTATTGTAACATGAACTTATAGCACTTAGCTCTGTATGCAGCAGTCAAAACATGGATAACTGCGTAAAGCCCAGAATAAAGATGTAGATGAGGTTTGGAGGGTTGAGTAATTTTAGCTCCCGAGACAATCCACCTCCTTTCTGTGGTCACGAATTGACATATAGCGTAATAAAGTGATTTTCCGGATAATTACACTTATGAAACTTTTTTTGTAGCAAGTTGCACCCATGACAGACCTATTAGTAGAATAAAAGGGAAAATTAATTTTTGCTAGATGTGTCACTTTTCTTAAGGGTGAGCGATATGGTATAGGTATATAGGAGTATTAACTGTGTAATTATCATACATAGCTTCCAAAGTACTGGATTTTATGCAGCCATTAATGCTAGAAATTATATAAAATAAAATAAAATAATATACAGGGTGAATAGAAATAAACGCTCCAATTTGAACATTCAAAAATGCATTAACTATAATAAATATGAATATGAAATGAGTGACATTTACATCTGGTGGGTCTTAAATTTCATGTACTGTAAGTCTAAAACTAGTTCAATTTTTCATTAACAGAGGGCGCTACACCATCTCAGACTACAATAATGCTCTAACTAGCAAGCAAAACTGCATAAAAAATCTCAAATTGTATTATATATTCCATGTAACGATTGAAACACGAAAAGAAAATTAATTTTTTTTAAAATTTATTTGAGCATTTTTAATGTTTGAGACGCTGCAGTGCCATCTATTGACAAACATTTGAACTATTTTTAGATTTACAGAATAAGAAATTTAAGGGCCCTTAGATGTAAAAGTCATTAATTTCTTAATCATATTTATTAAAGTTAATTAGATAATTGAATTTCAAATTGGGGCGTTTATTTCTGGACACCCCGTGTAATCACAGGGAAACAAAAAACAATTAATAAAACTCATTTTCTTATCATATCATTTTTATCTGACTAGAAAAAACCCCGGGTTGTTGGCAGCTATTGCTCTCCATTCACGTCACATTCTCTAAGGGACTGTGCAAATATAACGTTATCATTTTAGGGGGGGAGGGGGGGGGTCTGGCACATGGTATCGTAAGATATCTCTAAGGGAAGGAGGGTGTCTTTTGATATCGATATCATTTTCGATTCAACCAAAATTTTCTCTTTATATTTGTAATGTGGTCACTACATCAAAAGAGCATGTTATATTTTTTTAGTCTGTTATCTACTTTTATGAAAATACAAAGTTATTATTAAAATCACTAAATGATTATAAAGTTATGCAATTCCGAATTACTTCGATGCTTGATATTATTATTCTGATTCATATATGTATCCACATATAATTCCTGTTCAAGAAACAATGTGTGAAATATATTTTAAATTAAACATGTGTTTACGAAAAAATAAATAAAAACAAAACAAAGAATTTTGTCCACTTGTTTTGTTGATAAGAATTTCTATCTGCCACTCCTCCTCCCGCGGGTCAAGAGCAAGAAGACTTCATTACAGTGGAAAGCTTTATTTAATAAAAAGCTGTTATAAAATTCTTTTAAATAGGAAATATTTCTTTTAAATGTTATTTTATATACAGTGTGTCCCCGTATAAACTGACCGACCTTTATTTTCGAAACCGTTGGTCCTAGATGCATACTTCCAATTACAAAAATGGTCAAAATTAGGTGCAGGGTTAAGATAAAAAAAAAAGTTTGAAGCGAAAAAACAATTATTGAAGAATTACAGAATCTAAATTTTTATACGGTCCCCCGGTCCTATAAGTTATAGTTTTAAAAATCTTTAAAAAATCTTTAAAAAAAAATTCATAGAAACAAATAGATATCCTGATTTTGTTTATCACGTTTTTGTGATATGTACAATTTAGCATCTTCTAATCATTTTTAATACTAATATTTCTATTTTTAAATGCTAGTAGCTGACCTGCCCGATGTTGACGGGCCCGTTATAATAAGTTTAAATCTACCTAAAATAATTCTTTATTGATTTTATAATTTTAGACGAAAATCTTTCCGAACTTAATATTGAAGAAGTTATTGACATCGACATCGTGTATCCTCTAATATGCAAGATATTTTATTTTTAAACAAAATTTATCCAAACGAACATAGTGTTAGAGGTCTCAAGGCCATTGCAAGCGTACACTGTATGTCCTATGTACGCGCAGGACGGTTTTCGTAAACAAACATTTTATTTATGTCATTTAATGTTTATTGAATAAAAATCTTTGCAAACGAACTAAGGGAGATCCAATATAATGATTGTCAATTAAATGTCTTACATTTAGACATATTAAACATTCAATTCTGAACAAAAGCTCCTGAGAAAATGTAGACAGACATAAAACGCTAACCAGCGTTTCTCTATTCTAAAACACAAAATAATATCTTCCACTGTATTGAAAATCTGCGTTGAAAATGTAGAGGTTTCTTCGGGAATGCACAGAAACAAAAATATCTCCAAAAATGTCCCAAAGGACAATTTTCTTTAAACAGGGAACGATATCTTCAAAGAAACTGATTAAAAAAAATCTTAGGTGAATCCGTAAACCGACGTCATGAAACTATTTTGTTTTAAAGTGTTCATATTATTATTTTGCGAAACTGTAGTTATCGTTAGAACAGGAAATGCAATGTGAATAAGAAAGAGTTATTTGTGACGTCAGGATTTTTTTTTATTTAGAATGTTTACGTTAGCTCCATTATTATCAGCTCTTGATGACTATACGTCATCTTGTCGTCCCACCGAAGTCTCATGCCTTTATGCATAGCTGTAAAGCGCATAGGGAGCATGCTCAGATTAAAGCTTTTGGTTTAATTATGGCAATCCACATTCCAGAACTTTGCGATAATTGCCTGATTAAAAAAAATATCTGACTTCAAATGGTCAATGCCGAATGTATACACCGAATTACGCACAGAGTACAGAAAGATGACTCAGTCAAAATTCTGTGGGGAGTTTGTCAATAAATAATAGTAGTATACGTTAAATCCAACTTCATAAAAGCGAAAAGATGATCAACATTAAGATTAGGTTAAAGGTTATTTTTGGTTTTCGAGTACCATAAAAACAAAAATAAGTTCATTCTAAGCGGTATTTAACGTAAGTATGGTCCACGTACGAACATAAGTAAAATATTAGACAAGAAATGTTAATGAACCGGTGCTGTTGTCGATGATTTTGCGCACAACGCCCTCATTTCACAATGACTACATCAAACGTTGATGGCATTGTCATTACATGAACACCGAAGAAATCCGTCCTCAAAATTGCAGTTTCATGTACTATGTATGATCTCTAAGGCAACTGGTCTTTTCGCATGCTCCTGTCTAAGTTGCATCTATAAGAAAAGGGCGAGATACGGTCTCTAAAATTCAACAAGTAGGGATGATTGTAGACATAAACGTATCTCCAAGCATTTTAGAGGTTCTGTTATTCTTGACAAGCTAAAAATTGTTTTATTGTGTCACTCGTACAATATATCTCACCCAGGCTTGTTTTGGGAAGTTCTGGGATATAGGTAACTATAATTGGGAAACAAAGTTAAATCTCAACACCCTCTATGTTATATATACCACCAGGGTTTAATTTCCATTAAAAAAAGTATCAAAGCCCTAATATTCTGCGGTACCGGTACAACAACCGTACTGTTCCCTCTCTTTCCCCACCTGTCACTCCAATTTGCATATTTATATTTCGTACATTATTTGAAAAATTTAAAGCATTTTTTTTTTTCTTAGGCAAAATAAAAATTTTAAATGTATCTATCAGCATATATTTAGCTGTCAACTATTCCACTTATTAGTTATCACGCCTTGTGAATAGTAATCTTTGCCTAATTTTAAAGTTAACTAATTTCAGTATTCTGCGATTAAATATAGTAAGGATTATGATTAGGGAGTGTTAATACAAAAAAAAAAAGAGATAGTTCGCAGCTATGCATTTTTAAGAAAAAATGAATAAAATTTACAGAAATTAATATTTATATGCTGAAGAATGGAACAATGTTTTACAATTTCCTATTAAAGGTGCATATCTTAAATTATGATCGATTCCTTCCGCATAACAATCTTTTGTGGCGATTTCCTGAAAATCAGATTAAATTAAAAATTTGACACTGTTATTGGAAAGGATCGATGCTTTTATAGAAAAAGATGAAACAGTGCTCGATTGCTTTCTATCAGAATAACAAAACATGGCAATTATATCTACTTACAAATGAGAAAAAGAACAGCCAATAAAAAATTATCCTACTGTCACAAAAGAAAACCGAACTGAAAGCAAATCCATTGTTCAGTATCTTGAGTGGCGCCGTATCAACAGTTCGTCGCCGATATAAATTTGAAATAGAAAAATACAATTTCTATTTCCCCTTCATTTTGATCAAAATATCATTAAAATGATTTGAAATAGAATATAATACGTAATTTTAAAGGAGGAAAAGTTTTTTTCTATACATAAATAAATACAGTTTTAATTGTAATACAGTTTGAGCACGAGTCAGGCCCAGCCCAAAAACTGATATAAAAATTGAGTCCGTTTTATACCCCCTCTTACGTGTGCGACACGTTACGTCACATATAAGTGTTTTGGTAAAAAAATAATGCAAAAGCTTGGAGATGGAAAGGAAAAGAAAAAGTAATTTAGGCTTCGGTTTATCGGAAACGTTATTTCCCTGGTCTCCGGAGCCCTGTATTTATGAGCTCCGGTGAATTTCGCCCAATATTGAAATATTTACAAAAGCAAAGAAGTATCGGAGCCAGGCTCCGGTGCAAATTAAACCTTGAGTACCACTCTTATGTGTCCAGTCATTCTTCTCGGTGGAGTGCCGTCTATTTCTTATAATAGAAAGTAAAAGCAGGAATCATAGAACAGAAAGTCCGGTCATCGCACACTACAACTCTGCAAGAATGCCTTCAATAGCTGTACCGTTTACAAATTATTGATTTTTGAAATCACTAAGTCCATTTTTGAACATTCTATATATTATAGTATTCTATATTTTTCCTTTTGTTTTGAATCTTGAAAATAGTACCGTTTATAAGTTATTGATTTTTAAATCAGTTAGTCCAGTTTTGAACACTCTATATATGGTATATACCTTTCTCCAATTCTGAAGTTTGAAAATATTTTTTTTATAAGTTATTGATTTTTTAAAATTAGGTAGTCCATTTAAAAAAAAATCAAGGTATAGCATTTATTTTCATTGTAAATAATTTTTGAGCTCGAAAACAGTACCATTTTAAATTACTGATTTAAAAAAAATTCATTTTATATTTTAACATTCTGTATACAGTATTTATTTTTCTTGTTCAGTGTTGAAAGATGAAAACCTACCGTTTATAAGACATTGATTTTTAAATTCAGTCAGTGCATTTTGGAATATTCTATTTATAGTATGTATTTTTCTAATATTCAGCTTTGAAGCTTGGAAACTTTAGGCATGATCGGAAAGCGAATATGGTTATTTGTGATAAACGCTAGCATTTTAAAATGATATTAAATACGAATATTTTTCACTAATTTGTATGTTAAATATAGCATTTTATGTAAAATTTATCACATTGTATAATTTTTTTGTAAATTTTGCTCATTTAAAAAACAGTAAATTTGAAAGTATTTACATTATAAACATTTATTATTGAATTTATCAACTTCTTAAATACAATAACTTTTTTAAGTATGCATCTGGATATACGAATTTGCTAAAATAATGCAACTTTCCTAGAGATTATATGGATTACTGAACCGTACTTTCTATTTTTGATTACTAAGCAATTTTTCATCTGATTAATATCAAAACTCTCATTTCATTTGATCACGCAGAAAAAGTTCACGGTTAAATCGTTTGATACGCATGACTTTTCCTAAAAGATATGAAAATACATTCAGAAACGCAATCGTCAGCATGGATCGTAAGATAGACGATCATGATAATATTGATGATAAATTAAGATAATTCCAGATATATACTAGCTCAAAGTGTAGTTTATTAATAAATTTAACACAGGTTTGAAACAACATTTGTTTTCGAAATCGAAATATTTGATGTCATTCGAATTTATATAAACAACGGTGTGTCCCGATTTTTATCAATTTTTGCTGTTTTATAATTCTGTATATTTATTTAAATATTAAACTGCTTAAAAAGTTTTCAGTTTGTTCGATAATTTATTGTTCGAATTAGTGCCTAGGATAAATTTTTATAGTCACATCGTTATAAATTACAACTGGGAACTTACATAAGGAACATTTAAAAATAATTCGATTTCATATTAGAAAAAAGTATTTTTTATAATTTTTCATATTTAAAAATACTAGGAAATCAAATCCTAGTTTCCCGACTTGTATAATATAGGTGAAAACTTTTTTTTAAATTAAAAACTATAATAGATTTTGTAAAGTTATTATATATATATATATATATACAGGGTGTCCACATGTAACCTGACTGACCTTTATTTTCGTAACCGTTGGTCCTAGATGCATACTTCCGCTTACAAAAATGGTTTAAATAAGGTAAAGAATTATTTTTAAAACAATTTGGGTCAAAAAAAACATTTATTAAAAATTACGAAATTTAAATTTCTATACGGTCCCCCGGTCCTGTAACTAATATTTTTTAAAAATTTACTGTGACACTAACAAGTAAGACAGAAAAAAGTCCCATTCTGTTAACATTAAAATTGACCGAGTTATGAAACTTTGAAATGCATGATTTATACCTCTTTTTTGCATCTCAAAACAGATGATTTCCGCCATGCTTTAAGGGGTCATATATAAAGTAGTACTTAAAATTATTTCTATGTATCTGCGCTTTAACAGAAATCGTACAACTGTTACGATTGAGTTAACTTTTATTAGTTAAGTTTCAGATTAGTTAAAATAATTTTATTTTAACATATGTTTTATTTTGTAAGGATTTGGGGCTATGATTTCATTTAACAAAAATTGTTATTTTCATAAGGTTTTATTTAACTTGCAACGATTGTCTTTCCGGTTTAAAATTTGTACTCGAACTTTAACTTACTTTCAAATGTCGGATCGAAGTTAAATTTTACATACTGGCTTAAATCCGATGACAATGTAATATTATTATGATTTTCGACGCTTACCATCTTATACATATTTATATTAGAGGATAACATAAAAAAATTCGGATAGAATACAGTCAACGAGTATAAGAAGCGTTTTAGATTAGATAACATAAACATATGATGGCTGTGTTTTTTAATATTTATTATTACCTCTTATGTATTTTTTAACGCTGAATAAGAAAATTACCTTAACTTTTGACCATCATATCAAGCTTTTTTGCAAATCGTAAGTTTCAAGGTTAAAACGTAGCGAAAAATCTGATACTATAAATTAGATGCAAGATATTTTTATTCTGTTTAATTTTATTTAATTCAGTAATTTATTCCATTTTTTGGCTTATACTGGGTTTCTTACAGCTAAACATTTCAGGGGTCCGATGAGGTTGCGAGAAGGGGGGTGATCAATTTTAACTTTGAGGTTTTTAACTTTGAAATTTGCGATTTGAGAAAAATCCTGACTTGATGATTTAAAATGAAGGTAATTTTTGTATTCAGTGCTAAAAATACATAAGAATAATCTTTTAAATACTAAAAAACGTGGCACAACCCAAAATTTGAAACACAGTGTAATCCAACAGCATTTTAAAATAATGTATCATTTTGTAAAGAATTGAGGCTGTTGTTTTTCATCCTTTTATTTTCCTTTTATTTAATGTTCAAAACGAATTTCTGTCACGTGTTCGTCTATGTATTGCAGTCCAGGGAAGACACTTGTAACACATGTAGTGAGAAAGTATGAAAGACGATATTTATCCACATTGTTTATTTCTATTTCGTTTCTATTTGAGTTTATCTGCGAGAAAGCAGTACTTACTATGTTATTATTTCAAATTACTTTACTAAATTTGTATAAGTTTGCGCACTGTGATTTTATGTATTGTACAAAATATGCATTTTTATTTTGAATACAAGTGATTAGACAAATATTATACTTTTTTTTTTTACTTGAATAACAACCCTTTTGTCATAATCATATCTAACTATAAAACCTCCTTGTCTTTCTGATAAGGGATGTATTCGTATCGCCATTTGTATACGGTTCCCATACTATGCATGATAACTTAGAACTCAAATTTCTCAGTACAGATACGGAACTTTTTCTATTTGCAATACTTTTGAATAGACAATACGTCCCTAAATATAAGTATAGGGACCTGAGGGCTGCATAAAAATTTAGATTCTGTAATTCTTCACTAAATTATTTTTTCGCTTCAAACTTTTTTTTATCTTAACTCTACACTTAAGTTTCACCACTTTTGTTATTGGAAGTATGCATCTAGGACCAACGGTTGCGAAATAAAGGTTGGTCAGGTTATACGTGGATACCCTGTATACATTATATTTCAGGATAACAACACTTACAAAGCATTTTTATATGAAAATATCAGCTTTTGAAATCGAGTTTTGAAATTTTTGAAAAGCGACTCCATCTAAATAGCGTTAACAGATAGAGAAAACGCTAAATATTTCTTTTTTCACACTCACCTTTTTGAATCGTATATTTTCCATGGTTTAACCGTATACTTCGTTCGTGTCTCTGAAATTTGTGTTTTATTAAATTATATTTATTTATGAAGTTTTAATTTCGCCATGGAATACTAGATGGAAACAAATGGCAAACTATTTATTTAGTAGGATGATGTGCGATAGTCTTATTTATACTCAAATAATTACAGAATAGCCACTCTTGGCGACCAGTTTGGTCTCCCTTAGAATTTATGTTTGTGAAAGCATGCTAAGCATTGTATCATGTTACTTTTTTTCAAAATTTAATTTACTTGGACTCCCTGAAATATAATTGTGATAATTCCTTAAGCTAATATTAGCTTTGTTGCAATAAAATATCGCAATTTGTTGATTTTCTGTAAGCAAGTAAACGCTATTAGTTTAAAATGGATGTCTATGGGAATTTGGCGAAATATTAGAGATATCGCCAAGCTGGCGTCACTTTTGGCGAATAATTTTGGTCGCAAAATTTGGCGATATAGCGCCAAGTTGGTGGCAAACTTGGCGGTATTTGGCGACAGATGAGGATCCCCCTATGGTAACCCCACTTATAGGTATGGTGATGCATTAAATGCCGTTCAATAACCAATGAAGTGCATTTCATCAAGGCGTTCGGGAGTTGCCATTAAACAATTAACAAGTAATCGCGATTTCTATTCAACGTGCGATAGCGTAATATATACAGTCGGACCTCTATTTTGCGAACTTTTTCTCTGAACCAAGAACATTTTGCAAATTTCTTCGTAAAATAACCTCCAAATAGCGAAGTGCATTCTCTATTTAACGAAATTTTTCTTGTGATCAAGATTTTTTTCTCTCCCCATTTCTTAAAATATTTCTGGACATTTCAAACTAATTCTTTCTTTAAACACATTTTATGATGTTAAATAGCCTTGAACTGGTTTTACCAGGCGCCTTTTTTGTCAGCAGTGAGAATTCGGTAAGTACGGAGGACGAAGACGATAATCCCTTAGAGTAACTTAAAAAACTGTGGATATAGGGAGAAAAAAAAGAAATTTACTATGATGTGCTGATTGATGATTGTATTTCACTTAATTCTGAAATTGAGACCTCGAAACACTATCCGAATTGGATATTTTCGACAGTGTGAAAAATAAAAACAATACAGCAATGAATTGCGATGAAGACGAATATGATGATGATGAAAATGATCTTTATGTGGGAATTAACAAAACTTCGTATGATGAAATGCTAAAATCATTTGAAACAATCCAACGCGGATTATAGTTAGAAGAAAATGCGCATGAAGGGTTTTTTGGCACATTGCAAAGATGCGAGACGTATTATGAGAGAAAGCACTTTTTAAAATAAAATACTCAGGCAAAATTAATAGAGATTAAAAAATAAATAAATTTAAGGACGCATATATTAATGTATGTTTAAAATTATTTACTATAATAATAATAAATACGTTAATGTCATTAAAATTCGTTAATTTTAATATAAAACTATTTACTTTAAACATAAAATACAGTGCATTCCCGGACAATATTTTGTTTTCCTTGCAGATTTCAAAGACTCAAACACATAGAAAAAATGAATTGATGATGGATATTGACTGGTAAAATAAATAAAACAAATCGATATAATTTATTTTAAAAAATATGATTAATTACTTTTAGTAAAAATATTTAGTGTTTATAAATTTAAAATATGTTTTATGTAGTTTAAAGTATTTAAAAAGGCCAATCTCTATTTAACGAATTTTCCATATAACGAACTTTTTTCCGGGATTTAGCGACTTCGTTAAATAGAGGTTCGACTGTATATAGATTATTATTAGGTAGTTTTAAATAGTCAAATAATTACAGAATGCTGAAATAATAAGCACTTGACTTTAAGCACTTGAAGACTCTTAATTTTACAATGCGCTATACCTAGATTTTCAAATATACCAGGAATAACAGTCAAAGACATTCATAAAAAATTTGGTTCAATTCTATCCATAACTTCATACACATTTTGGTGGTACGATAGCGACACACGGACAGACAGACATTTTGTATAAACATGTTTTGGGGGATTTCTGACCCCTAAAATGTGTAAATCCGTCAAAAACCGAAGATGAAAAAAATTTCGCTTACAATACTTTGTTTTATTGAAGATTGAAGAAAGTAAAAACACTTCTTCTAATGCGTGCATGAAGATACATCAGGCAGTTGCTACACTTGCCATAAAGTATAACGTAAAATGTTCTACGTTGAATATTTTAACGTGTTATCTAAAAGTAAACTATGGTATGCAGCGTGGACTTTTTGAGAGACAGTACCCAGTACAAATGCAAATAGTATAAAAGCCATTCAAATAGTTTACTAAATGAAAACTCTGAAAACTTTTTTACATGTAATTTTGTTTTCTAATTGCCCTTTTAAAGAGGTCTGGGGCTCAAAATTCTATTTTTTTTTAATTTATAGAGATTTTGTTATGATTTTGTTTTCTGAAATATGGTTTATAATAAGAACACTGCGCGTAAAAAAATCTGAAAAATTTTAAATACTTTTTTTAAAATTTTAAACATATTTAATTTTTATAACTCTGGAAGTACTGACTCGATTTACAAACTTTTTACACTTTATTGTACAGAAAATGTGTCATTTTAATTTGGCTTCGGGATTTCTTAAAATATTGATGTGAATTTTATAAAAACATTTTAAGTAAAAAAATGAAGTTTTTTTATGAGTGAGTTTTGCATTAACTATGGTATTTTCACAATTATCATTCAAAATTAAAAATCCTGAAGACAGTTTGTTGGAGAATATAGCATAAAATCTCTGTTGAAAATTTCATACATATATCTTGGAAGGAACTTTATATATATTCTTTTAAATTTGACAAATCGTGAAAAATTTCATTTTGAGATAAATGAGCTTAAAGTCAGTTGTTAAAGTGCATCGCTTCACAAGGCAAAAGGTATTCTATCTCTGAATCTAATGAAGATAAAAGCATGTGGTTTGCGGTATTCCAACGCTAAAAACTCAAGCCAATAAAAAAGAATGCATTTTTCTCAGAATTTTTTAACACCGGACACCCTTAACAACATAAAAAGTAACTTTTGTATGAAAAATATCAGAGATGTAACCAAATAAAATTTTGTAATTTATTAAAAGCAATATGTTATCTTATTAGATGGATTAAAAGGTGTTTTTTAGTTGGAAAGTAATGTAATATATCGTGGAAAACAGAGGTATTCAGATTTTTAAGAGGTTATATTAAATTTTTATTCCCCGGAAGTTACTATACCCTGTGTCTATTTTATAATTCGTAAGGTTACATTGTGTTATTGTTTATCAGTGCTTTGTATATTCAGTCTTCGTGCAAAATCAGATGGATTTGTTCCTGAAAACAAATGTTGGAAGAATGGGATTTTCAATATTTCTCTGACATTTATGAAAATAAGAGCTGTCTGTTAAATATTCAATAAATGTTTTTCTTGTTTAATGTAATGACCTGTACCTGCTGTAAAAATGAAATTAATGTAATGATTAAATGATGCACAATATCTTAAAATGATTTAAAAGTACTGGGAAACAATGTTCGTTCATAAAAATAATTGATTGGGATAGCTTGATAATAATTTTGTTATTTTTTTAGTAAATAATCAATTGTTTATTTGTTATAATTTTGAGCGGAAAATAAATGTCAGAACATTTTAACTTTAATCTGTAGTAAAGGGTCTCGGGAGAAGGGGGGGGGTGCCTTTGACAAGAAAAATATTCTTTTACATTTAACTCATTTTAGTTTTGAAAGTGCTTTATTAAATGTGTGTTTTTAATCTAGTATCTTATTTTGGTTTTGCACGTGGTGTTAATCGGCCATCCTGAAACTATCTTGCTTTACTTCATATTTTCATAATAAGAAAGTTGTTTTCAAAAACTTTTAAATTATTTTAAAATACTGTGCGTAATTTAATATTTGCATTAATGCAATATTTACAAGAAGTGCAGCTGATAGCATAAAATAAGAAAAAAAGCGGCATTGAATATTTAGCTATGAGCATTTACAGATCAAAAATTAGTACATTAACACTTCATATTCGAATACATATAAAAGATAAAAAATGAGTACACAACGGTTCATACCTGAACATCTCCGTGGAATAAAAAAAACAGTACATGTTTTTCTCAATTTTAAGTACATTTGGATAGGAGTTATTTTGGCTATGCGACGGATCGAAAAATGAGTACTTTTTACTCAGTTTTGAAATCCCATTTTTTTTTTTAGTATTGTTGTTATTATTGGTGCGATTAAAGTTTCTGGCGTCTTACCTTACAAACATTTTTCAGATAGACCTCTCATAGAAAAAATGTATTATTTGAAATTTAATACATGTAACTCGAGAACAGTAGGGCCTTTAGTCTACCGATGTAAGATTCATTTGTATTGCGTTAAGACGTGCGTGTATGCTAATACAGTTCGATAATAGTGCCGCATGTTTTCAGTCGTGTGAATGATGGCGCCCTTCATTGAGTGCCAACAGCTGAGGTGCTCCCCTTCTTACTGAAAGGTTGTACAGGCCTAACATAGATGTATTTATTGCAATGCATTTCACGATCGGAACTTTCCAATCAGTGAACTTTCATCATGTGTATGTTTTAACATTATATATAACTTAAATGCAAAAAATATTAGAATGATTAATTTTTATGCAGAAAATTAATAGATAAAAAGTAAACACACAATCAAACTAGTCGTTGGGGGGCCACCGTAATACTTACCCATCACGGATATACATAATATAAAATATGAAAATGAAACATGTGATACATGGTAAGCATTGTACACTGTAAAAAAAATTCCGCAACGTTCCTGGGAAAAAATGGGCAGCTGAGCCCATTATTTCCAAGAAACATTTCTTGAAAATGACTGGTACTTTACTGTATATGTTAAAAACTTTCTACAGAAATGCCAGTAAGTTTCCTGCGAAATACCAGGAATATTTCTGTTGACAGCAAAACATTCCTGACATATTCAAGGCTGGAGTAGCACAAGAGCGAAAAATGTCCAGACCAGGGGTCGAACCTGGATACTTGGCGTGCCGTGCCAATGCCTTACCTGTTAGGCTATCCGGACCGATACCTGGCTGACATAATTCCCTCTGGATGTTCGTTCCCTTCATTATGACATTACTGACATTTCACAGCATGCGGGATCCGCAGACGATTTTTACATTTCCAGTTGACAATTTTCGCTTTATTATCATTATTTGTTAGAATAAAAAAATATTTTGAAATTGATATCAAAATTATTATTTATAATTTACACGAAAAAATAAATTTTCAGTTAAAATTCAATAAAGTAAATATATATGTGATATATTGTTTCTGAACTTTGCTTAAAATATAAAAATATATAAATGTAAATAATAATTAGAAAAAAAAATCTAGACATAAAATATTTTGGATTTTCGTCAGTGATTATGTTAGTTTACAAGTTAGATAAAATACATATAAATTTTCATGAAAAAAAAAAACCTAAACGTAATTGCATATTTTTTCCGAAAAAAAAAATTCAAATTTGCAGCAATTCAAAGTGTCAAATATATGTCAAATTTAAATCAAATTGTAATAAAGTGTTAAAATATAAAATTAATTAAAAAAGAAAAAAAAAAGTCAAGAGGTAGCATCGAACCCGGGCCGTACGGGTGGCGTGCAAGCTTTCTGCGTCCACACCACGAAAGACCCGTTGAGAGCTGCAAACTAATGGGTATTTGAAACGTATGCTAAAACTCAGCATCTAATTTCTGAAAATCTAAGGCCCATTTGAAGAAATCCTTTCACAAGAATAATTAGAGATAAGAACTCTAAAACATACTTTAAATTAATCAAAATAGGTGAGAATCATATTTGATTGTCCCCTGGTTAATGCAGATCCAAATAATAGGTGTATTTTTTTTTACACAGTCTGCTCGTTAAAGATTTCACAGACAAGTACGAGAGATAATCTCTTAGTGATGTCACAGAGGTATTGTATTTTCCTCAGAATTATCTTGACAATAGAGACATAAAGGATTATGCCGTCTATTGATTTATTTGCATTCCATATTGATTTTTTTACATTCATTTAAGGAATTCGTTTTCGACACTCGCGCGCGAGCAACGGATTATAGGAAAAAAAAAAAATAAATGGCGGCCGCAGCGTTTTGCTGTTTCCAACTTTTGTTCAGGAACGTTTCAGATAAGAAAACCAGAATTTCACAGGAAAGAGCTAAATTATTCTGAAAACCTGATAAAAGGCGAAACGTTCCTGGATTTTACATGGAAAGTTACCATTTTTTTTTACAGTGTATCATGTTACTTTATTCAAAATTTAATTTACTTAGACTCCCTTAAATATAATATAATACCTTAAGCTAATATTACTTTTTGTTGCATTAAAATATCTCAATTTGTTGATTTTCTGTAAGCAAGTAATCCCGATAGGTTTACAATGGAAGTCTATGGGAATTTGGCGAAATATTAGAGATACCGCTAATTTGGCTTCACTTTTGTCAACTCAATTTGGTTGCCAAATTTCGCGATATATCGCCAAGTTGGCGACAAACTTGGCGGCATTGGACAACAGAACATGGTTCCCGTATGGTACTCCCTTTTATAGGTATGGAGATGCATTAAATGCTTGACATTTACGTTAAGTCATTATTGGCATCTAATCTTATAGTTTTTCGATAGTTTTTTGGTCGGCGGGAAAAGTGAGTAGTTCCGAATAGTCAAAAAATTTTTCGATTTTTAAAACGATTACAAGACTTACCCTATACTACGTATGATGGGTAAGTAAAAAGAGACAATACATGAAAAAAGATATACAGAGTGGCCAGAATTAAAACACCCCTACTCTTACCACCCTTTATATGAAACTACTCGACGTTAACCCTTCAAAGTTTGTACTCATACTATACCAGACATGGGAAAATGGTTTAAGCAACAAAAGAATGTTCCAGAAACACCGATAAATAGCACTGTACAGCATAAATTAGGAAAAGAAGACAAAATAAAAATATAAAATAATGGAAAACTCCCCAAAATGCGAAAAGAACTTTTTCCGTCTTCATCTTTACTACTCTTATGTTTTAAAAGGTAAAGAAGTTTAAATTGCCATTGTTAATGCAATTTCACACTGTAAGCACAAAAATTTGCATAAACTAGCGGTTTGCAGCCATGCTCTGCATATAAAAGAAAATACAAAGTGGGGAAAATTTTGTTTTTCTGCAACGTTTCAATAATGGCAAAGTAATCAGTCGTGCGTTTCGAACAACCTAGCCATCGTGTTCGCCGGCTCTTAAACCGTCTGACTTTTTGCTGTGGGGACACAGAAAAAGTCTTGTTTATCGAGACTAATAACCTTGGCAGAACTAAAAGGAAGTATATTACTCTGTTTGCGAAAAGGCTCTCAGTCGACCAGTTAAGATCCGTTGTTGAACATGCTGTCCACAATCTGCAGATTTTACATCTTGAAGAAAGAAACCATATTGAGCAGCATTCCATGCGTCGATAAGACCCTGGCACGTAAACTTTCTTATGTTCAAGTGAAGTGCGTGGAGATGTGTCTTTTCAGCGTATAACCTGTTATACAGCGCCATCTATCGGTGTATCTGGAAATAACTTTTTTTTTTTTTACTTAATCTGTTTCCCGATATCTCAAATAGAATTTTCAAAAAGTTTGAAGCCTTTACATTTCGTATTTCGATATATAGGGAGGGCGAAGTAGGGGTGTTTTAACTCTGACCAACCTGTATATCACCAAACATAATAACTATATACTATTACTTATTTTAAAGAAATAATAAATTAAATTCGCGTAGAAAAGGGCTTTCTACTATGGATAACGGCTACTGAAATTTCATATCACATCTACGGTATAGATTAAATAATATATGAGGGGCTCACAGCCATAGTATACAAAACCCATTTAACACACACACATATATATATACAGTGGAACTCGGTTAAGACGATCACGGTTAATACGCGATCCCGCTTAATACGCGGATTTTTTCAGATCCCTTGAACATCGCTCCTAAGGCTAATGCAAAATTATCACGTTTAATACGCGAACGGTTATTACGCGATCCCACTTAATACGCGATAAATTTTCGGTATTTGAGGAAAAAAAAGCACACTTAAGACGCGAATTCATTGCTCAAGATGCAAATTCCTTCTCTCTTCTCAAGTGTTGCCAATTATTTCTATTCAGATAAAAACCACTGTTTTCTAATATATTATTTAGTTTGTTTAATGACAGATTAATTAACGCGAAAATAGTGGGTAAATAACGGGAAATAGTGGTAGCTATTTGAATAAAACAAAATACCGCAAAATTGGTAAAATTGCAATTCTTTGATTCCGCTTCCTAGTATTCTTTGTGTCTCGCTTCGTGTACGTTTTTACTATAGTAGAGAGATATAGACGAATTCAGGTTACTCAGATACATCATAAAAATTATATGATTAGAGATGATCATATCTGTTGTTAGTGAGTTTTTAAATGTACGTTATGCAACTACTACGTTTATAATGCATATTATAAGGCAACAAAAAATGAAACTCGTCAAGATTAAACAACTGCGGTTGGATAATTCTTTTGTTTTCTTTACTTTTTGTTATGCTAACATAATAATATTATTTACACAAAAAATAATAAATATAGTTTTTTCTTATATTAAAAAGAAGGACTGGTTATAATGGTACTCATTAATACAAGTACTAAATATGATTTTAAAAACTGGGTTCTGCTTCAAAGATTTAATTTTTTTTCGGTTAAAAAAATTAGTCTAGTAGGAAAATTATTTCTGTTGTTTCATTTTCAGTTGTAACGTACAAATCGACAATACAACCATGATGGAATCCAAATTTATTTTCCGTTATTATTCCAGTCTGTCCTATACAAAGAAACAATGAGTTAAAATGAAATACAATTAAATTTGAATCTAAATGACACAAGTTTCAAACGTAAACGTATAAATTAAAACTCTAAAGTTCAATCAGGCGATTAGATGTGTAAATAAGCCCATTTACTGCAACATGATACAAATCACGTTTAATACGCGTTCTCTCTTAATACGCGACTTTTGTCCACTCCCTTGAAACGTGTCTTAACCGGGTTCGACTGTATATATATATATATATATATATATATGTAGTCCTTTTAGAAGGTGCATAAAATCTATCTTATTCATTCCCACAGTGAACCAAGTCTTTTTTCACATACTTTCTCATACATGGTATATATTTACTGACTTGGTTCACTGTGGGAGTGAATAAAATAAACTTTCAACACTTTCTAAATGGACTATATACAGTGTGTCCACGTACAACCTGACCGACCTTTATTTTTGCAACCGTTGGTCCTAGATGCATACTTCCATTTACAAAAGTGGTCAAAATTATGTGCAGAGTTAAAATAAAAAAAAGTTTGAAGTGAAAAAACAATCTAGCGAAGAATTACAGAATCTAAATTTTTATACGGTCCCTCGGTCCTATAAGTTATATTTAGTAAATTTTTCGGCAGATTCCCAAAACAGCCGAGACACCCCATTTGGCGACTTTTCTGACAAGCGCCAACTACCCCACATGCGTCAATCTAAAATGCGGCAACCTGAAAACTAACGTGATTGGTCCACTTTCCTGAATGCTTCCACACTATTTTTTACTACGTCATCACCATAGAATCATGGGAAATACAACATTTATAAATAACGACGACAGAACAGAAAACACAGGAAAGCTGATTTTTATGAGATTCAAAATAAAACAAACGATTTCAACATAAGTTTATTGAAAATGTGAAATTTTTAAAGTACCTTTTCAAATCAGAGTAACGATATAATGATTAAAATTTTCATTTCTCAACAACTTTCAGAAAAAATCATGGGGTCATTTAATATTGTAAGTACGTACCCATATTATAGTAAACATTCAACAATTCATTTCTAATTTAAAGAAGTATGAACGCTTCGCGTTCATAAAAAAATAATATTTATCACTGAATACAGCAACTTAGTTCTGCAGCAATCTGAAAAACGTAGAAACTCGTTAAAGCGGCAATCAGCGTACATGTATGAACGCTTCGCGAACCGAAAAAAACATCACTGTCACCAGCACTTCTCGGTGTGTAGCAATCTCAAAATTCAGCAGTTCTCGCTACCAGCAATCTCAAAATTCAGCAAATTCTCAATGCATAGCAATATCAAAATTCAGCAGTTCACGTTGCGTAGCAATATCAAAATGTACAAAACTCGTAAGGTCAGCATACATGAGAAATATACAATAAACGGCTAATATAAAACACTATACTAAAAAATACATAAAATTATTAACATACCTTAACAAACATCTCCTTTCTTGAAAACCAACTCTATAAAATGTTGAATTGCCATAATTTCGTAAATTTCTAGTCGTCGATAAACTTCATTTAACTTTCCAGCAAAACAAAATTGCACAAATACTCACAATTTCAAACTAAATTACACAGGCACTTTAACTTTCAAATTTTACAACTAAAAACAGCAAAATATATTAACAATAACATACTCTAGCCTTACCGTCATTTAATTTTACAATTACAAAACGTCTTTCTTCTAAACTTCGTCACGCAACTCGTTGTACACAAATTACAAAACATGCGGAGTTGAGTTGTCAAAGGTAGGCGTAGCCATCCAATACACAAGAAATCAACCAATCCAAATTCAAGATAACACAACTGAAGGCGTGGAAAGAATTTACGAAACGAACTGGTAACAACAAACATCCATATCGCGTAGCCAAATTGAACGATGCCAAGTGTCTCGGCTGTTTTGCGATTCAGCCAAATTTTCCTGTTACACTGACAAGTAAGGCAAAAAAAGTCCCGTTTTTCTACGATTAAAATTGACCGAGTATTAGTTGTTTAAAGTTGGAGTGTACTTTTTGCTGCATATTAGGGATCATTCACAAATTTAGTAAAAATATAATTTCGTCAGATATATTAAAGAAATGGTTGAGAGTAAAATTAGCATTGCAATATAAATTTGAAATCTTTAATCATTCTGACATTTTACGGCAAAATATACAATTTGTACTAAACATATAAGAGGATAAATATAACAGATTTTTTGTTAAATAAAAGGATGAAAAATAACAGCCTCAATTCATTACAAAAATGATACATATTTTAAAATGCTGTTAGATTACACCGTCTTTCAAATTATGGGTTGTGCCATGTTTTTTAGCTTTTGAAAATTGATTCAAATGTATTTTTTAGCGCTGAATCCGAAAATGACCTTCATTTTAAACCATTACGTCAGGATTTTTCTCAAATCGCAAATTTCAAATTTAAAAAGCTCAAAGTTAAATCTGATCCCCCTTCCCCTCCCAACCTCATCGGACCCCTGAGCTGTTTAGCTGTAAGAAACTCAGTATAAGCCACAAAATTGAATAAATTATAGAATTAAATAAAATTAAACTGAATAAAAATTCTTACATCTATTTTATAGAATCAGATTTTTTGCTATTTTTTAACCTTGAAATTTACGATTTGCGAAAAATCCTGACATGATGTTAAAAGTGAAGGTAATTTTTTTATTTAGCGTTAAAAAATACATAAAACGTAATTATAAAAGTTAAAAACACAACCATCGCAGGTTTATGTTATCTAATCTAAAACCATTTCTTAAACTTGTTGACGGTAATCTATCCGAATTTTTTGTGTTATCCTCTAATATAACTATGTATAAGATGGTAAGCGTCGAAAACCATAATACAATTACATTGTAATCGGATTTAAGTAAGTATATAAAATTTTAACTTCGATCGGACATTTAAAGTCAGTTAAAGTTCGAGTACAAATTTTAAACTGGAAAGACGATCGTTGCAAGTTAAATAAAACCTTATGAAAATGACATAATTTTTGTTAAAATCATAGACTCAAATCCTTACAAAATACAACATATGTTAAAATACAAATATTTTAACTAATCTGAAACTTAATTAATAAAGTTAACTTAATCGTAATAGTTGTACGATTTCTTTCAAACCGCATATACCTTGAAATAAGTTTAAGTACTTTATATACGGCCCGTGAAAGCATGGTCAAAATCATCTGTTTTGATATGCAAAAAAGTAGTATAAGTCATACATTTCAAAGTTTCAAAACTCGGTCAATTTTAATGTTAGATGAATGGGACTTTTTCTGTCTTACTTGTTAGTGTCACAGTAAATTTTTACTAAATATCACTTATAGGACCGGAGGACCGTATAAAAATTTAAATTTCGTAATTTTTTAATAAAGGTTTTTCTTGACCCAAATCGCTTTAAAAATAATTCTTTACCTCATTTAAAGCATTTTTGTAATTGGAAGTATGCATCTAGGATCAACGGTTGCGAAAATAAAGGTCGGTCAGGTTATACGTGGACACACTGTATATATTTTTAAATGGACTTGGTCTACTATGGTTGTGAGCCCCTCGTCTCTAAAGGTATTTATTTGCTATACGGTCGTTAGTTTTCTTTTTAAAAAGTTTTTTGGAATTCGGATTTCGGAAAGCGGTATTTTCCAAGCAATAAAAACTACTCTGAAAATAATCTGGTGAACTTTTGTGCTTCTTTATACATCTGTTTGAAACATTGAAACTAATAGATACATTATTACTGATTGTATATCAAAATAGATAACGGACTTTTTATATAAAATAATGTTTATAAATATTGAAAAAAAAAATGTTTTTGTTTCAGAAATATAAAATAGGTTTCAAATAAATATTTATGAAAAATTTTCTTCTCTTATCAGGTCCTTGCCAAAGCGACAAGTACTTATATAAACTTTTTACAGTACAATGGTGTACAATATAAATTTAAAATATGTATACTAAATAAAATAAACTGTATATGTAGTAATGTTAGATGCTCAAAACTTATTATATATGTTTTTCTCTTAGTATGTAGTAAACTTTTGATAAAAAAAATGTTTAATTAAACAAATATTTAAAATGTTCTTAATAAAAATAATATTTTAATTATAACGAAGGATTAACATAAAATATTGATCCCGATAGATAACATAAAATATGGTTGAAAAAACACAAAATGGCAGAAGTGTAATATTTGATTTTACATAAAGTAACATTTTGCATTTAGTTCAAAAGTAAGTATGTAGAAAAAAATTGCTTACCAAACAGATGCATAAAATTAAAATTAGAGGCCTTCTTTGTATAAATAAACTTCCAATATCCATCTGAATTGTTATTTAAACTTGCAATCTCTACTTTCGAGCTTTAAAGAAAAGAATGAAATAGTAAGATGCATTTCATTTTCTTTCTTTTTTTTTATTTTGATATTTTTCTGAATATTTTATCAAAAATATGTTAAACGTATTAGAGAAAGATCTTCATGTTTCACTATGATAGCGGATGCATAGCTATTTGAACAAGAAATAAACACATCAAAATCGTTGCGGTTTTTAAGAGAAGAATCTTAGATTAACGATTCCTTAGAGTACGTAAAAACACTTTAGGGAATTCATTTCCATGTTTATTGAATAAAATTAATGTTACTCTTAAGAATATATTAAAATATTTCCTTTCAGTTAATCTTTCATTGCTGGAATATCTTCGCTGAAATTATGTTTTATATTATGCATTCGTGTTAAAAATGAAGATTAATCATTACTAAAATTTGAAGTATTTGTTTCAAAAATACTATATTGTGGTTTTCTGCATAAAAAATATATTACAATATATTAAGAAATATACTTTAGAGATAATCTTTTAAGAAATGCATTATGTAATCGTAAATGCCCTACCTAGTAAAGGAATCATAGAAGTACGAAAGATTCATATTCACGCACGTTGTAAAATAAAGAAGATTATTTAATTTAAAAATTTGAATTTTCTTTGTGAATTTCCGAAACCCTTTATACTTCTGAGTCTCCGCCGAATAATTATAATTAAACATACAATAGTAATCATTACGCATATTATCAATAACATAACTGGTACCGAATATGGGGGTGTACAATAATTTCCAATCACATGCCTTAAGTATCAAGATATTAAGATATTGCATAAATTATAAATAACATTCGTGGGAAGATAGTTAAATTAAACATATCTAGAGAAAGAAATAAAATTAAATTAAAAGTAATAATACGCACATAAGACTGATGGCTAAAGAAAAATCAAATGTAATTAAAATTATAAAACCTATGAAGGGAACGAATATTTTTTTCCAACTGGATTAAATCATATTCAAGACTGGAGTAGCAGAGTTGAAGTTTATTCCAACAGCAGGAGTTTCCGTATTAAAGTAGTTTCATCATGTAAATGCTATAGTTATAGCTCGGATGAATGAAACTAGCGTTGCAGTTCGCAGCCAAGTCCAACTAATAAGAGTGAATTGTGTCAGCCAGGTATCGGTCCGGATAGCCTAACAGGTAAGGCATTGGCACGGCACGCCAAGTATCCAGGTTCGATCCCTGGTCTGGACATTTTTCGCTCTGTTGGAATAAACTTCAACTGTGCTACTCCAGTCTTGAATATATATTATAAAACCTATTTACACTTAACAAACAAATATGTACAAAAATTAAGAACAAAGAAATAAAGCTTAAGTGCTTTCATAAGTTAAGATAGCTTTACCGCAGCTCACCATTAAATTATTATGCAATGTTGAATTTCCTTTTATTTTATTTAACATTATTTTTACGATTGTTTAGTTCGGTCATACATTGACATATTTGTAATAATAATTAATGTGTTTCTTGAAACCCTTCAGGTTACATATATAAATTCATCATTAAAATGAGACATAAAAATGAATGAATATAACATCTTCTGTACCTAATTGAAGGAGTGTTCTCTTTAGAATATGATGGGAGTTGTTGGGTTGACGTTTCAAGAAAAAATCAGAAATAAAAAATAATATTGGGTTGATGATCTTACACGAGATCAAACTTGGTTATCTAATTACAATGCAATTTTTGACCATAATCCTCATTGTTCATTAAACATTCAAATGAGAGTTAAACTCCGAAAGAGCGACATTCATAAGGGTACTCCCACAAGCTTGTAACATTTAGTGCACTCCCGATGAAAAAATCAAACTGTTGTCACCTTCATACAAATTGCATGGACGTGATAAAATTGGAAATATACTTGCCATTGGACATACCCCTTAAGAAAGTATTGCCAGGTACCTTCATTGATTCTCTAATTTTCATATAATTGGTCTTGTGATCGAAAAGATGTCTCGTTTCAAGGTTTAAGTCGTAAAAAAACTGATTGTAAGTTTTATGACTGTAAGAGACATACTTTATTGCCCCAACATAAATTCTGCCATTCATGTATTTTTTATTTAACGTCATATAGGCTCCCGACGAGGCTAACGAAAAAGACAGGCTGCCGCGGTGGGTTCGATTCTTCTTTTTTTTACAGACCGCTGGAGTCACGTGATGCTCGAATGCACCAATGAAGGTGTGCGAAAAGAGCATCACGTGACTCCAGCGGTCTGTAAAAAAAGAAGAATTGGACCCACCGCGGTAGCCTGTCTTTCTCGTTAGCCTCGGGCTCCCGAACTTCTGCTTGATATTTGGGTGGTCATGAGCTGTTCTACGCCACTTCCTCTCCATGACGAGCAATCACAGAGAGTGTTTTATAAAACAATTGTTTTAAGAATTTTAAATACAATTATAATTATTTAGAATCAAAATATTTTATAGCTGAGACTTATAGGATTATCAGTATATAACCTATATATTTCTGCTGCGGGTAGGTTATTTGTGATAAATCTTTATATAGTTTGTTTCACTTGGTTTTCGCATCAAATGTCTTTGTGTGGGTACGAAAAAAAAATGTGGAAATGCCATACTTTACAGCACACATAAAATATGTTCACACATTTCCATTCACTAGCGCATCTTTATTAAAAACTGTGCAAAAATTTTGAATTTGAAGTTTATAATTAAATAATATAGAATAAGTAATGGAGCCTACTAACATAGTCGTTCTCGCATTCTGCTGCCATACTACAAGTGGGAGGTTCTCTCATGATATTTTCATAGCTAGCTGAAGCTTTCACACCTTCAGGGTCGATAAAGTGAGAACCAAGCTCAATTGAGAAACTAAAATCACCAGATTGCATTTAAGGTTGACCGGTCTTAATCCGTCTTACCGGTCTTACCGGTCACTAATATATATACTATATATAGCATTTCAAGTCGCAGGGTAAAGGCAACGGATTTCTGTACCGTACGCAGTAATTCCTGATTGATTGTAGCGTTGTGAATTTGAACTTATAGACGTTCCTAATAAATAATGAAATATATGAGTCTATAATATTTGGACTAATTAACTAATTAATATCCCCGCCCCCCCCCCCCAAAAAAAAAAAAAAAAAACTGGGTATAATGTCGTCTATGGATTGTAAGTTCTGGAAGTGCGAGTTTACTAGTTGTGCTATGTCTTTCCTAGCTCAATTAAATTTCAGATTAATATGTAACGTGCATAAAAATCTGTAGATCATATGCAGGGTGCACAAAAATGTCACATTACTTTATACGGGCGGTAAATACTAAACATAATTTTTCAAATGCATTATGTGTATTTTCAGCTGTATTAAATTTTTAGCAACATGCGTGATGTGTATACAAATGTAGAGCTAATATACAGGACTACGCTAAAGTTTTGGATATGATATCGACTATTAGTGCTAATTGCTTATATTCACTGTTTAATTGAAAATGCGTTTTCAAATTTTTTTGGAATCCTTTTCTTCCGTTCTGGAAGGATTAGAAATTGTTTCATAATCTGACCGTGGCGCATTGTTTTTGTTTCTTTATTCATATACATTTTACATTTTTAATCTGACATTACGGGGAATTTTACATATTTAAAATATTCAATTAACTGATACTGTTACACATTCTTAATTTTTCGTTACATTAATGGTGAATCTTCTTCCGGTTATAGAAGGCTACGGCAAGCACTGTCACTAAACAAATATATATTTTATTCATTATTTGAAATATAATCTTTTTCAATATATATGGTTTTAGAAATGCCGTAAATTGGCACTTAAATATATAAATCCTAGTCCTTTCATTCAATTAATATATTAGCCGGAATTTCCTAAGTAGATAATTAAGTTTAGGTTAAATGGGGAATTGAGAAGAAATTGAATGTAAGAGAACAAATTACGGCATATCAAATGACTAACGCTTGAGGGAAACAACCGATTGCATTTGCGATAATACAAACAATTATATACTTTGCTTACTAATATACGTAAAGGAGTAAAACTAATTTAATTGTACTATATAAAAATGAACATTCATATGGAAAAGTAATGTTTTGATCGAGTATGTAATGGAATTTTTTTTTACAAACGTTAACTAAATACATAAAAGTTTATAATAGTCTACTGAATATTACATAGTTATAAATATACTTTTTTTTATCAAACAGTGAGACTTTTAGTTAGCCAAAGGAAGAATATCGCCAAAGCATAATGACATATTAAGTATATAATTTTTATGCTATGAGGCAAAAATGAAAAACACTCCAGGACTTTTTGGTTTATAGCGCAAAATTTCCAAAATTATTGATGCAGAACACGGTTGGTATAGAATACAGAATGTAATGAATCACGAATGTGATGTTTTCCTTTAATTTGATATCTTTATGATTTAAACATTTTCTGAAAATTATAATACAATTCATATTGCCTATATTTAGTAAAATACAGACATTAGCTGTGTGTAATCATATTTAACATAATGGCTTTAGTCAGATTATTTTGCAATATGTTGATCTAAAAACTATAGTAAGGTAGTTATCATGGCTTTATGTAAATCAAGAGAAAAATTGATGTAATCTGTATTAATCCATCATCCTCTACATTACAATCAGTAGATTAAAAAAAAATCAGATTATGCAGTAGCATATATTTAAAAGAAATTTTAGTATATGTATTACTGATAGTGTAAATTCGAGTTAGATGCACCAATCATTGTTCCAGCAATTGGAAATATGACGGAGCTACTGACGTTCTTCTATTCTTAATCGTTATAAAAAAGCGTAGTGGACGAAGTTACAGCAATTTATTTCTTCAAATAAAAGTTATATTCATAAATAAAGTTAAATTTGGCTTTTGTTGCATGTTCTCATAAGATAGAGATAACAGGAATGAAATATGATGTATATATTACACATTTCTCACGAAATACCTAGTGAATATTGTTGAAATAGGTATCGAATAATGTGTTAGGTTGCAGCCATATTGCTTCCTACTTTGAGAGCTACTGGCAGGAGGTTCTATTACAATCAAGTAGGGCGTCTAATCTTGAGGTCCGGGAAAGACGGCCAAAATCATTAAGATTTTTGATAAAAATCCCATTTTATCCGTTGATTTTATGATGGTGTATTACTGTTTTTATATTACAGTAACTTTTTTATAAAGTTCTACGTAAAAATTGGTGTAGACAGGTTTAATGTGCAATACAAAAAGGCTTACTATAAAAAAGAAAATTTGGCAGGGGGCTTAAGGGGAGCAATTATCACTGACATAGTCTATATTGATTGTTGAATGGGTCCTGTGACAGCGTTTCTGTCCCATAGCTATCATTTTTATTCAAAATTAATTTAAAACATAACTTTCTTACTTTTAGGTCATATTATCTCCCCCCCCCCTCTTTCCTATACTGAAATATGTGATTACATTCATTTCTCAAAACCATCCAGCTTTTATTAAAGGGTTTTCTTTATTCTTTCTAAAAACATCTTTATTTCCAGCCGCAAAGATTCATTTCTTTTTTTCCCTTTTCCTTATCTGTCTGTTACCGCTCCCAGTGCAAAGAAATAAATAAGAATTAAATGGCACAGCTGCTAGTATCAAGGTCTTCATTTACTTGCATTGGATTTTTTCCCCGCTGCAGTGATAAGAAATTTTTATCTCTACTAATACTTGAACGTTGAATATGTATTATCAACAAAAAGTAAAAATGAACGAATCTTATGGGAAGCATGTATTTTTTCGTGTTTTGTGGTCGAGCTAAAAGCCAGATGTCCTGGATTTTTCAGCATTTTTCTCATCGAGCAATCTGCAGTCTGCAATTTCATGTAACAGTTAGTTGGGCAAAGGCCTATCTGTAAGATAAACAATTTCGGTTTGTCTGTTACTTTTCTCATCCTAATTAGAAGCGCTTACTTGCAATCTCGGCCTCACCCGTCCGGTAGTGTCACCACATTTTTGCGGTAATGTTTATCGCCAAAAGCCTTTGTTCACTTTCGCGCAGTCACCAAAAGTTTGTAAATTGGCGATTCTGTGCAACGCTAAGATTTCTAGACTTCTTGCAAAAACTTGACTTCTGTTTCAGCTTTCGAGATGTAAAGTTGTCTAAAAAGAAAAGGCGCTTCGGCGTCCCATGTATTATGGGGGTCTCTCTCTCCCATGTTTTTCTCTGACTGAACCACCTTTAAAAAGATGTTTTTAAATAAAGAGTAGTTCCAGTAAATTTATAGTCGGAGTTTTTTTTAGCATTTAGAACCCGGACTTCAATCCATGCTATAGGTCCGTTATTATATTTTCACATCTATCGAATTCAATCGACTACATGACAATCATTGTAACATTATTGGATAATTTGAGATTTGGTAAGTTGATTTTTACGTGAAGAGACTGAAATTGATATATCAAATTTTGTTTATTATAAAAGTAAAAACCGGAGTAAAGCTTTGAAATTTTTTACAATCAGAATTCATATTGCTGCAATATGGCTGAAACTACCTGACTAGTAATAATATCCTTCCCACCATTTAATTAGTTAAAAAAAGAACATTCATAACCGTTAATTACCCAGTAACGTAACACCCTTTTGTTCTTTCCTATCTTACTACATAAAAACAGAAATATAGCTAGTTTGTTTTCAAAGGCATTACAGTAATCCTTGTGTTATTTTAGAGGCTTGAAAAATGGCATTTCGCGCATGCAGCGGCAGGGGGAAAAGATGTGCTATTCTAATTTTTACTTCAAATCATATTCAACTATTGCTGTCAATTATTACCAATTTCGATCCTTATGAATAATTTTACAATAATGATAAACTCTTCATTTATGACAAATAGAAACTTTTGTTTATGAAAAATATATAGACAAACCTTCTAAAGATTTCAACATTATTAGATATATGAAATGGTTTTCATAAGAGTTATTTTTCTTTTCTTCTTTTGCTGAAATATGCTTATAGAGGAGTTAAAAAGTTCTCTGATAAAAAACTACAGGTGATCTACTTTTAAAGTGAAAATGTTTTTCGTAGCATTCTTTATAACTAAATAAGATTTATTATTTCTTTTATTCTAAGCATTGAATTTATTATTACAAGTATAAGACAAAATGCGTTCGATATAAAAAAGACACTATCTTTGAAGAACAAAAGAGAAAATGACTGTTCATCATTCATTTGTTAAAAGCCATTGCCCATATTATCAAGGTCAAACATTCATCATTTTCTAAAACATTACACTGCGACGCGTCACCCGTACATTCAGTCTGAGACGCCGCTTTTGTGCTGTAGTTATGCCGCGCTTGTAATAACCACAGAATGAAATTATAAATAAAAATATTCAAACAATATTCGTATGTGGACTATAATTAACGATGCAATAAAAAATGAAACTTTCAGCAACAACGTAACATCAATGTATTAGTGAGGGAAAAGAAAAAAAAGTAAAATTGTGTTTACATAATTTATTTGTTAACCCTTTCGGGACCGGCGGCTTTTACACAAATTTTATTTGGTTGGCACCACTTCCTTTTTTACTGGTGCCTGAAACAAATTTTGTATGCTCTTTATGGAGGTGCTTAATGCGCCTATGGTCCCGAATGGGTTAATAGACCTGTTTTTTCGACTACAATCCACACAAAAAGTGTGGAAAAAGTACAGTCTTTATGTAACTACATTTGACACATGATGCAACGAAGCCAATTACACTTCCTCTTTTTTGGAGTAGTTTTCTAAACATTCCTTGCAAAGAACGTCTGCGTTACGCGTAATCCAAATTTTCATTATTATCATCTTGACTTGCATCTTTCTTGTCCTTCATACTTTTTATTTTTCCCTTTTACTCCTTTTTTTTAGTAATCTTGATAACATGCCTAACATGGTTAGTCTGTGCAAAAAGAAAAGGAAAAGTGAATACCTCCTGTACGCAATCCTCCTGTACGAAAGAAATTGCGGCATATATACAGGAATTGCAGTGCGGCATGCATCTCATTTTGCATGGTGCAGACTTCGGCTATAACAGTTACCTGCCATCGTTTAGGGGAATGGCGTAACCATACACACAGTACTCTTTACAAACTCTACACTTAGTTTTGACTTTGAAATCATGCATGCATTTAGTAATTAGGGTATGAAAAGTATCTAAGCATAACGTGTTTAAAAGTTTGGATAGTGAAATCATGCACTTACGTCAAAATAAGGATTTTACTTCTACAAGTAAACATAGAAATGGGATTCACGCTATACACTGGTTAAAATAATCTCATTGCGCACCTATACTGGACGTTTAGCGATCATCTATCGCTAATTACAAGAAATACAAGGGGTGAGGTGACTCTCCCGGAGTTACCCTATTACATTTTATCCCCTGTGCTGTAAGATGTATGATTTGTGATAATATTAAAAAGTCTGATTTTCACTTAACCCTTTGTATTACCGTGTTGCATATCTGCAACATACTTAAAAATCAAATTTACGTATGCAGTGGGCTTCAAAAAACGATTTTATGTGTTCCAGACATTTTCTAACACAGTAATTATATAAATCGCTCATAGAATTCTCAACAAACGGCGATAGTTAGCAAATATTTTCTACCAACGTTCTATTTCTCATTTGAGCAATTTCACATGGTTATAGCTAAAATGAATTTCGTCAATTTTGTAAAATAAAAAAAAAAGGCTGGGGACGTCAGAATTTTTATAATGTTTACTTCGCATATTTTACAAATTTTTATTAGAAAAATGACAATATTTTTTAGAATTATTTAATTTTCTGTTTGTTGCAGATGTGCAGAAACCTTATTTTAGTCAGTAATTTGTTATTTTTGCATTCTAATTTTTTTTAATTATTTTTACTACTTAAAATGATAAAAATAAATATAATGCATATAAATGTAATACACACACACTGTAAATAATTTACATATAGGAGTTGTTGAGTTTTAAAGGGTTAAGCTTGAAAATATTGATGGAATTCATATTGATTTGTATTTGCAATTACTTTGAAGAGCATTATTGATTATTAAGAAGACTGCAAACCGAGTGGTCGATTTCAAATTGCCTCTTAACTGTTCCAAATACGTTAGAGATAACAAAAATGTAATGAAGGGTTAGGACGTGGATAAGGAAGCCTGTATTAATTCATACTAGTACTTCTTTTTTGTGTTTATTTATATTTGTATTATAGAAATAAAACTTAATATATTATTTGAAGATATTTGATATTTGATATTTGAAGATATTGATTTGAAAATATTATTTGAAAAATTGTAAGATACAGTAACACAATTTTTAATTTTGTACCGCAAAACCAATCTTCCTAATCTAGTTTTGTGACGATTTGGACGTCCTGGATGCATATTCTTCAGTCGACATTTCTTATTTATATTTTTATATATGTTGTCTCTTGGTTATACCCAAAACAAATGAAAAATATTTAAAGGTTAATAAAAACTATATTAGAAAATAAAAATCCATCAAAATGTATCATATTTTTCTATAGCTATAAAAATAAATTTATTTGGCTTTTAGGTATAGATTGTAGATAATTTAGTTTTCTATGTTCGAAACAAATACACGTGTAATTACTTTGACTTATTATAAAATTATCGAGGTAAAACATCATAAAAACAGTATTTCGAGATAATTGACTGCACAGGTACTACCGAACTGGGCGTCTGTATGTTGACAATTAACTTCTCAAGTGTCGCCGGTCTGCGCGGCTTAATATTGATAATTGAATTCTCGTGTATCGCCGGTTTCCGCGGCTGAATGTTTATGCCTCTTGCAACATTAATTTAAGTTAATTTTCTGTAAGACCAACTGCACGACGTTATTAACGTTTCAGACATAAAAAAAAATTAAATAATAATGGATTTTTTATCATATCAAATCTTTTTGGTCCCTTTAAAGCTAATGTTAGACGGACGTCTTTTTGCGTGCTTTTTTTAGTTACGTATTATCCCTACACAATGCTGCTAGCACTGTGTAGGGATAATACGTAAGTAAAAAAGCGTGCAAAAAGACGTTCGCCTGACATTAGCCTAATGCCTACATAAGTCACGTAATTCAAAAATCTACGACGTCTTACTATATATATAAACTTGGTTTATGGCGTCAGATGCCGCCATCCGAAGAATCTTCAAGAGTCTTTTTCCATTTCTTCCGGTCAAGGGTCCATTCCTCTTCCAGACCTCTATCCCTCATTGCCTTTGAAATATCATCCATCCAGTTCTTTCGTGGTCTTCCCCGTTTCCTTTTTCTGTTTGTTTCATAATTGAATGTTATTTTGGGTAGTCTTTCCTCATTCATTCTTTTGACATGACCATACCAGATTAATTGCTTTTTTTGGATATCATCTAATATGGTTCCCTTTATTTTCATCATTTCCTTGATTCTGTCATTTCTTATTTTTTCTATTCTTGATATCCTGCATGATCCTCTTAGGGCGTCCATTTCTACTGCCGCTAATTTCTTTCGTTCTGTCTCCATAATTCTCCATCCTTCTGCTCCATATAACAATATGCTCTTTACAATAGAGTTGTGTATGTTATATTTTCTTTTCCTAGAGATCTCCTTACTCCACCAAATAGAATTTAATAGTTTTACAGCCTTTCTCCCCTGAGAAATTCTGTATTTAATTTCCCGTGAGTCTCTTCCTTCTCTATTAATGTCTACACCTAAATATCTATAATGCTCGCAGCTTTCTATTTTTTATGTTATTAGTTAGATTTAGATCTGTCTCATTTCCTCCTATACATAGGTATTTGGTCTTGCTGACATTCATGTGAAGTCCCCATTTCTCATATTCTTCCTTAATTTTCACCGTCATTGCCTTTAAATCATTTTTACTTTTTGCAATTATAACTTGGTCATCTGCGAATTGTAGAGTAAAAATTGACGTTGCATTCATATTAAGTCCCATTCCTCTGCATTTCTTCTTCCACATTTTCAATGCTTCTTCAACATAAATTTTAAAAAGTGTTGGGGAGATACAACATCCCTGTCTGAGTCCTTTATCTGTTATAAAACCTTTTGATAATCTTTGGCCTATTTTAATCTCTGTTTTTGATTGTCTGTAAAGTTCTTGAATTGCTCTAATAATACTTGGATTTATAGCCATTTCAATTAATACATTCCATAATTTTGCGATTGGAACATTATCATATGCTTTCGTAAGATCTATAAATAGAAGATGAATTTGATTTCCTACTGCCATTTCCTTTTCAACAATTTGTTTAAGACAAAATATATTATCCATACATGATCTTCCTGCTCTAAATCCACTTTGTTCTTCACTTTCCTTCATTCTTATGTCTTCTTCAATGAAATCTTTTAAAATTCGTCCATATAATCTACTAAACGTTGCTGTTACAGTAATGCCTCGGTAATTCTCACATTTTTGTCGGTCTCCTTTCTTATATATTGATGATAAATATCCAATCCTCCATTCTTCTGGTGTTACCTCTCCGTATAAGCATTTTTCGAATAATTGTGTAATTAATCTGAACAATTTTTCGGTTCCATTTTTGATCAGCTCTGCTGATATTCCTCCGGGACCACTTGCTCTTTGATTTTTTAAATGTTTAATTGCTTTTTTAACTCTCTCAAGTTCCAACATCATAGGTTGTCCCACAACCTCAATACCAGAATTATTTACTTGAAATTCACTTCTAGTTTCCGTAAGCAACTATCCACGTCTTACTATTTAAATAAATTATATATGTTATAAATGGTTATTATTTTCGCAATCTATTCTTATATCTTAATAAATTTATTGCTTTGCTTATTATATACATTACATTTATTTTTATGTGTGCGTTTAATCGGCAAAATTCATAATGATATGGTTCTGTATAGAGAAAAGGGCTTTGATGCACAAATAGGAATAAGAGTGCTCATTTTTCCTTTTAGTTATCTGACTTTTCATGGTTCATTTGCTAAAATAACCTCCCATAAAAAGGCCATGTAACCGAGTTGAAAACTTGACATATTTCACATAATGCAGTCGTTAGATTTTTACTTTATTTTTTATTCTCTTTTTCGTATAGTACACTGTAAACGCAAATGTCTGAAATTCAGTTAAAAAAGTGTCCTAAGTGGATGGTCACATTTTAAGTGAAAAAAAGGTGTCTTACTTTTTAAGACACCTTTTTGCATCTGAAGTTAAGACATTGGAAACATCTTAAAACGCCGCCATTTTTAAAACACTTGAAATGTGAAAGCCGCCATTTTTTAGACATTCGAAACATCTAAAATGGTGCAATTTTTAAAACCCTTGAAACGTCTTAAAAAAGCGCCATTTTTTAGACATTTGAACATCTAAAATGAGGTCTTTTAAGACACTCGAAAGATCTTAGACGATTTTTTTCTCTTATTTACACTGTCCCATTGACAGCAAGCTAAAACTTAGGCTTACAAGCTACAAAGCAAAATAAATGTGTTGCCAATTATGGAAGACTTCAACAGACTGCATAATTTATTTTTATTTATTTATGTATTTATTTATTTATTTATTTACATTCATCAGATTTGATGCCAAGATATATAAATCCATTTTCAAGTAATTAAAAATATTATTTTTTCTTTGTTTACTTTAGAAAATAATTGAAGATGTTTATTAATCATTTAGTCAATTTAAATTATTAGACATACATACAAACCATATCTGGGATTATTATTTAGCTTATTTTTTAATTGATTCAATATAATTAAAAACGAATTCCCTACCCCTTCAACACTGTAGACAAAATAAATATAATATTATTTTCCAATCGACAAATACCCCCTCCTCTTTATGAAAATTTTCTATGCTTCATAAGGTAAATCATAACAAGTTTTTATATTTCATTTATAATTCAAGGAAAATGTGCACAAACACAAATCCGGGCACATTTTCATAAACATTTGAAGCATATTTAAAATTTCTGATAACACTGTTTGTTTATTTATTATTACTTTTTTTTTTGTGTGTGTGTGAAGTGAAATTAACATCATCATTTACGTATGATTTTATTATTCAAAATTATCTTGCTGTAAAATATTAAAATCACTTAAGAAGTCATTTTATGATACAAAGGTTAATAATATTATTGTTAAACAGGAGTAAATATTTTAAATAATTTTACACATCATTTCAAATTATTATTAAATTCACCGTTCATATATAAATATTTTCCATCAGATAATTAGAAAAATCTGAAAACATTGCATGTCTTTTTGCTTCAATTTAACATATAAGAGCATTTAATAATTAAAGTTGTCAAAAATTTATATGTTTCCATTGGAACGAAAAAAAAAAAACCTTACCTAATTCCGTGTGTTTCAACAATAAAATAAATGTTTAGGATTGTTGCAATAATACATATAGTTAAAAATGAGAGCATTATTTTTTTACACAAAAATAAATAAATAAATAAATATGATTAAAGTTTTTTTATGTAAGAAAATAAACTGCGTAAAAACACCAGGTTAAACAATACTGTACTGCATTTTATAGTACGAAAAAAACCCCACAGTAAACATTAGCTTAAATATGGATTAATATTAATTTAAAATCTTAGACATAAATGTATACTTTAGAAATGGAACCTCATAAAACATAGATAACATTAATAGTTGTTAAAATCAATTTTTTCTACAAGTAATATAACATATAGAAAGCATTAGCGGGACAAAATGGAGTATTAGATTTTATAAGTCACTTACCCTTTTCATGGTATACATTTTCTAGTAATTTATATTCCGTTCTTTAGATGGAGAAAATATTTTTTTATATCCAACAAAGATTTCTGGATAACTGATTAATATATATTTCATTTAAAGTAACCAGCTATAATAGAAAACTCAATTAGACTGGAGTCTTAGAATCACCACGAAGTTCAATTCCCATACTCTGCGTCCTTTCTTTTACATGTGCTACTCTGCATTCCACAGATGATTGATTATCCGAGCGGTCAGGAGGAGTATTGCATTTTCACCTGAAGGGTCATGACAATAGAGATTGAAATGTTTGTCCACTGTTTATTTATTCGCATTTCACAGTGATTTTTTGACATTCAGAGAAGGAATTCGTTTTCGATTAGCGCACGGCCAACAACAACAAACAAATATGGCGGACGGCTGCGTTGATAATACAGTGCAGTGAGTGCCTGTGATTGGGTATCTTAATTTAAGACATTTCCCCATATTAAGACACTTAATGCTAGCTCATTTCTACTACCAGTCCATTAAGACACACAAGCATCTTAAATTAAGGTATCTATTATGTCTAAGCTCTATATTAAGACATTTACGTGTCTTAAATGCTTTTTCAGTCGTTTTTCTGTCTTACTTTAAGACTCCTTTATTTTCAGTGTACATATTTATAGTACCATTATTGATTTTTTTTTTCACACTTAAGAATTATTTAAAATTCGTATTTATTTGTATTTTTAATACTTTGGAATTGAATTATTCGTTAGTAACAATTTTCCATCCTTTGATATAATCTAAAAAGGACAATTTAACATGTCTAAATGATAAAAAAATCCTTTAGCATTATATTACAATAAATAATTATATGCCTTATTTAAAAAAAATGATCATTGTTTCTGTAATATTTTATCATGTGTTAATAAATTTAATTATTTTAAGAACAAAAAATCTTCTTAAAACACCATCAAAAATTTTTAAATGCGCAAAAATTATTTTATTTCTTCGATGTTGTATATCTACATTTCAAAGAATAGTTTCCGACGGCATACCTAAGAAAAAAAAAGAGTTCGGTTGAGAGTAAGAAGATAGTCTTTCAAGTATAAATTCAAAAAAAAAAAAAAAAAAAACAACGTGACCATTTTTCGTCATAGTAACATGACTTTTCATGGTTCATTTAGCAAAAGCCAATTCTCATATAATTAAAGACAAACGTTGACATCTTTCATAAATGGGTATCTTATGGGATTTTTTTCTTTTACCTTAGCACTCTTTATTCCCTTTATTGTACAGTGCATATATTTTGTATGATGTTTAAAAAGTTTATTTATTATTATTTTTTTTATATTGTGCATCATTCAACAATCATGTCGGTTTAAATTTGAAATAATTTTGAAAAACTGATTATTAATAATATCGTAGCAATACACCGATCCGATCAGTTTCAAATGCGTCATAATACATTTCCAAAATTCACATAATATATAATTTTTCTGTATTTTACTACTTACTACATTAAACACACACACACACACATACTGAACTCGCAATAATGCGATCATTCAAGAAAGGTAATTTTTTGTCCGCATTGAGTGATGCAAACGTTTAAATCGTATAAATAAATAGTATTAAATATGTTACCGAGAAGTTAATTAGGTTAACAACTTAATGCTAAAAAAATATTTTTTTTCTTTATTTTAGAAATTTTCTCTCTATTCTAAAAAAAAAGTAACTACCGCTGTCACCGCCGCCGCCGGTTTATGAATTTTTTGCGACAGGAGGTCTTTCTTCGTTAATATTAAGAAAAATATTGCGTACAAAAATATGAAAATCGGTGGTACTATAGAGAAATGTTTGATAAACACGCTGATGCAGACAGTTTTCAAATCGAAGAATTATTTTAAGAGATATTTAATGCTAAAGTTGGACAAAATCGTTCCATTAAAAAAGTTTTATAGCAGCAAAAACTATAAATGGGAATGTAATCATTTTTAGATCATTTTATGCGTTAGAATTTGCCGGTGTGGAGATTGCATTAATTTATTTTAATTTGACTCATTTTTGGAGGTTTTATTTCTATTTTAAATTCAAATTTTCAGCATTTCTAGAGATATTATTTACATTATTTTAGAAAATGGTATTAATTTATACTGTTGCCAAATGTATAAACACCGCAAACAATGTTTGCTTCAAATAAAAAAAAATATTTACACGTGACTATTATAAACAGAAAAAATCATTTGGAATTAGAATTAAATAATTATGTACAAAAAGCAGGAACTTGTTAAAAATTACGTCATAAAAAGTATACACGTGAATTTTAAAAGAGAAAGGATATTGTAAAATAATAAATTCATTAGCATGCGTTAGAAGTCTTAAATAGGAAAAATTGCGTCATATGTACGTCACATTACAGTTATTACATAAAATGAACACAAAATAATATTTGAAAACAGTTTAAATTTAGAATTTGCGCTAGACATTTATTTGATATTTTGAGAGGATCTTTTCAACTATTTTTGCAAATAATATTTCATTTCTAACAAAAGTATTTTCACATGAATATTTAAAAGAGAAATAATAGCTTGGTCAAAATTACGTCAGATTAAAAACGATTAATTTAAAATGTCTCATTTAAAAGAACTTTCTTTTCGCTTTGTTAAAAAATACCAGGAGACAAAGACTCTGTTTACTTAATTCCTTTTATATTAGCTTATTTTGAAATGTTGTTACACGTGTCTACGTCATCAAGTTATTTTTATTTCGACGTTTTATTTGTATTTTTATTAATGTTGTACTAATTTATTTGTTCTTTCGTTATTTAAAATAAAAATTATGTCAATTTGTATAATTTTTTTCGAGTGGTTTGGCGATTTATATAATTTGGCGAAAGGGGTCGACGGGATAATCAAGTAGTACCGCAGCGGATTTGGCGTTAAAATTCCTTAATCAAAGAGAAATGAATATAAATCCGTTTATAGGGAGGTCGCCACTGTTTTTTAAATTATAATTCAATCTTTCGAAATCTTTTTAAAGCCGATCGAATTAGCGTGCATTTAGAGTCTGCGGTGTCTGGACGGGGGTTGGCGAGCGTAGCTCGTAGGGGGCCGAGCCCCCTAGTAATTTAAAAGTAAATTAGTGATAATATGTTAATATAAAGTAATAAATTAATGAGAAAATCAAAATATCCAAAGAAATGCCTTACTTAGGTAATATAATATTAATTAAATTAAACTTCAACTTTTCTTTGCGTTACTTAAAAAATAATATTTTATCCTCATCGTTTTCCAGTTTTGCGACACACTCGAAAAATTAGTCTGTTATATCACATTTTTATTGGCAATATCAGTGACCAACGATCAGTAATTTTGGACCTCGCATGTGTTTGGTGATAGAGAGCTTCCATTTTGTTTATGATTGTCACTGGCAATTTCTTAATATCTTGATAACAAAGCTACATAAAGGTTATTTTTGAAAAGAAAATGTACAGACGCAGTTTTCATTCGGATTGGTCTGTTTCTAAAAACATTCAATTAGTTAATGAGCAGAATGACAATGTTGAGACAAATTTGAGTCTACGAAGGATTTAATGTACGTGAAATGCGAATTGTGTACGTGGCTATATTTAGTTGCTGTTCATTCTTCTTCCTCAATACCGCAGAAAAATTTTCTTCAAATTCTTTTAACTTGAAATGGACAAGGCTTTTCTTTGTCATTTATTATTATTAAATAAAGACTTACGGGAATTTCTTGATAAATTACTGTTTGATTTTGTTGTAAGGTAAAATTTAGCAAAAGAACAGAATTAAGTCAAATGAATGTTAATGGGACAAACATAAATCAAATAATTAGATTTCATGCAAAAAATAAAAAAATAAATAAACGTAATGCAGAATAGTTATAAAAAGGATAGAAGATTAATTGCTATTGGATTTAAATTCCATGATTATGACATAGGAGCAAAAACATGGTTGGAATGGTATTAACATGTGAGCATCACTATTCTAAATATAAAACTTTAACTTAATTTGATGCAAAGTTTTATAATATACAAAAAATATTATTTTGATAAAATAGTGGTACAAACCCTGAAAATATATGCTGTCAAGTGGATGTGATAAGTTAAAATCTTAATACTCATAAAGTAATGAAGAATGTCAAATGATAGGTAACATTATCTTCTAATTATCATACTTTCTATTAAACTAGTCATTCCAGCTTAAAAATATTTTTACATATGCTAAGTCAGTTATGACGCATTCAAATATCTAATAGGATTTGCGTCCCAACTACATACATAGCAACATTTTGGAGACGATTTTCAAAGAAACATTAAGAGAATTCCTCAATTGTTATAAGAAGAAATGAATGTTTCGCCTAAGTACACAACCCACTACTTTTCGGCGTAAAAAATTATTTAAAACCCTAAGAATCATTTATCATCTTGCAGTTATATAATCACACTATGTTGTTTATATACATTTTCAACTGATATTTACAAGCTTTATGAAATTCATGAACTAATTTTATTATTTAATGTATGTTTAAAAATATGTTGCTAATGTAAATAGGTTAAAGTTCAAATCTTAAGAATCATGCAATATTTATACACAATGTAATATATCTTCTTAAAGGTTTTAATAAATGGGGAATCTTTCCATGCGGGTGGCTTACTGGATTTCCAGGGAAATGATAGCTTCTTCATCCTGAGTTTTAGGTATAATTTTGAAATAAAACTCAATAGGTAACCCTCCCAAGAAAATCTATCCTGTCTGATATCTTCTAATGGCATGTAAGAAAATATTTTAAAAGTAATGTAAGAAATATATGTGGTAAGCAACAATAAAATCATGTTTAACCCCTCATTACAAATATATAAGTGAATGTATCTTGATACTAATAAACTAATGCATCCAATACTCTGCGTACAATTTTTTTTTTAAACTGCATTTCGATTTTGGAACATTTTTAAATGAAACGTATTTTAAATAGAAATAAGTTAAAAAAAAAAAAAAAAGAAAAGAAAAGAAAAAAAACAAGTATTCCTATATTATACCCATTTTTAAAAATATACTCATAGAGTATATTTCTGTTAACTTAAAAAAAAATTCATACATTTATTAACTGATTATTTAAAAAAGAAAGCAAATAACAGAAAGCATTATATTAAAAATCTAAAAATCACTACATGAAAAAAAATATTAGATTTTTTTTTGTTTCTGTCTGCATGTATGAATTTTTCGATTTTAAAATTGTCTAAAAAATCGCACACAAAATATGAAAACTGTCATAGAGTGTAAAAATTATATAAAATGTCATTTGTCGAAATAAAATTAGTAAAAGATTAATCTAATTTGAGTCCAGTTTAAAAAGTATGTGCATTAAACATTTCTTTATAATCTTTCAATTCGAAAGTGGATTTTTCCTTTTCACAAAATCAGTTTCTTTTCATTATAATGAGCATTTGTAACTTTGTACAAATACTTGCCTCTTTGAAAAATCTGTAAATTTCTATTCTTAAATTATTTCATTTTTTTAATGCCATCGATAATAATAATTATCATATCGATTTAGCATTAAGTACTCACTTATCTGCAATGTAGTTAGTCACAAGAGCTGTAATCTACAGTGACGCATTACCTATAAAAAACTTTAATAATACCATTTTGTCTTAAACTCCTGTTAAATTCATCAATATATCCTAGCCAATCAACTAAGTGATCTAATGTAAAATCAATATAACGCTTTTTCAGGAGAGATTAATGAACAGAAAAGTAATTTTGTACGAAAAGAAATTAAAAAAGATTTTATTTAAACATTATAGATTTATATGTAGGATGATGTGGGTAATTTATTAGTAATAAAGTGTCAAGAACAGAATTTTAATATATATATATATATATATTTATTACATTTTAAAATAATTAGTTGTGCATTTTTCTCTAGAATGTTTCGTTTATATAAACGTTCCTTCATGGTAAAGAATATATATTTATTTAAAAAGTAGTTTTTACATTGTAAGAGTCTAAGTAATGTAATGTAAAATCAATATTACACATTTTCAGGAGAGATTAATGAACATAAATGTAATTTTGTAAGAAAAACAATTAAAAAATATTTTATTTTAACATTTTAAATTTATATATAGTACGATGTGGGTAATTTATTAGTAATAAAGTGTCAAGAACAGACAAAATTCATTTAATATTTATTCCACCTTAATATAATTAATTTCGCATTTTCCTCTAAAATGTTTCATTTATATATAGTTCTTGCATTGAAAAGAATATATATTTATTTAAAAAATAGTTTTTACAGTATAAGTGTCTAAGTTACCAAATGTAGATCAATATTACACTTTTTCAGGAGAAATTAATGAAGAGAAAAATAATTTCGTAAGAAAAGAAATTAAAAGAGATTTTATTTTAACATTATAGATTTATATGTAGGATGATGTGGGTAATTTATTAGTAATAAAGTGTCGAGAACAGAAATATTTCTGTTAATATTTATCACATTTTGAAATAAATAATTATGCATTGTTCTCTAAAATTTTTAGTTTGTATAAAATTTGTTGCGCTGAATAGAATATATATTTATTTAAGAATACTCTTTTTACTTCTTAGAAATAGAAAGTATTTTTTATAGTGTATCAATTGTTTTCCAAACCGGTCAATGAAAAGGAAATTTCGGTTTTCTCGATGCCGCCGATTTTTAAGTAAACATTTAAAATCATGTTCAACAGTCAAATGCATTAAATTGAAAACATAAATTAAAATTATTGTGTTACTCTTGTATGATGTATGTACACTGAGAAAAAACTACCACTAGCATCTAGGAAATAAATTGTGGGTTTAGAAAGAGTAGTTCCATGTCATCCTTATAAATTCTAGTTCACTTATCTAAAGTGTTCTATTCTAGTTATCCCTATTAAAATTCAAGGGCGTTTTCCAATATTATCGTGGTCAAACTTATTTAAAAAAGTGTGAAAATAAATGCGAATAGAAGAAGTGAGTTTTAGTAACTATAATTCTAGTTTATGAATTAATTCTAGAAATGGAGTGATAATTTCTCGCAATTCAAACGATTCATAACATAATGTATTGTTTCATCACCTAGGAAACTACAGTCTACAAATTCTCGATCTTTTCGTCTATTCAGTTTATTTGTTTACCTTATTCGCATAGCTATGAAATCTATATTTCAAGTTTAGGAATTTAGAAAATGATTACCTATTCATTCTAGATGAAGGCGGTATATTTCTTCTTTCAGTGCACAGTGGACTCTCGTTAATAGTCTCCGCATAAGACGCATCTCCAGCTAATGAAGATAATCTCGTCTCTTTATCATTTTCTATTTGCAAAATATTGTTAAAGTCATCGATGAAAGCGTACAATTCATCGAAAATTACGGATACGCTTTCCACAAACTGGTTCAGCAGAATCGAATCTGCTTTTGTAAATTATTTTTCCTAAAACAAATTGTATATGACTTTGATTATGGACGTATTACGAAACAGTCAGTGACAATAACAAAGTAAAGTAAAACTTCCTACCAATAAAAACGCAAGGTTCTAAGCTGTTCAAAATTGTAAAAAAAAAAAAAAAAAAAAAAAAAAAAATTGTGGATAATCCCAGATATTACCAATGAAAATGTGATATGAATGACAAGTAAAAAATTCGAATGTGTCGCGACACTCGAAAATACTATGTTAAAAAAATGAGTTGCTCAAGTAAAGTAAAAAAAAAAAAAGAAAAAAGAATAACTAGAATACAAGAATTCTGCTGTTTCAGAATTTAGTGTTGCCCCCGATGAAAAACACATATGGGGCATTCTCACAATCTTTTGACTTTCATGTCCCTGAATAATAATTTTTATTTTGGTACACATTTTTGTGTTTTTTTTATTTCATATACTTGGGAACATCCCATTGCATGATTGCACGGCAATATTAACAAGATAAATAAGTTTTGGGCGATTTTGGGGTCCAAACACCTGAAAAACTCCTATACAGTCCCGTGTCCCTGATGCTGATTTTTAAGTTTGGAGCTGTCTGGATAAAATTGTTTCAATAAAAATAATTCGATGTAATTTTTTTCTGAAACTGGAACTATTGTTTTATATAAATAAGTAGCTGAAAATTAGCCTGCACACATTTTTTAGGGTTGTTATTATTTTTTAAACTCTGTCCCTAGGTATTAGATTTTTTACCGTCCCTCTTCTAAAATTATACAGGAAATCACTTCAAATGCAGCCACAGAATTTTCTTCAAGTTTTTTCTCCTGCAGAAGTATGCTAGAAAAATAATGTCTAAAATTCTTTGGCAGGAAATTTACTGCAGAATTTAAATCAGCATTTAAATATCAATTTCAAGCATCGTGGCTTTATTGGTAGTCTCACCGTCCCCAAGGTTTATTCCTGCACTTATCGGGGCAAATTATTATTATTTTTTAATTTAATCCACTCTAAAGAACTGTTGCTAAAAATCAATGGTCATTGTGGCTACCACTTTGACCATTAACTTGATCTGCCTAAAATAGGTGGTAATTTTCCTTGCTCTTCCATCCTTACCGTCCCTTTTTTTACCATCTCGTCCCTTTTTTTCTATACCAGCTACTTTTTTTTTACATTACCGTCCCTTTTTTAACACCCCTTTAAAACAATGTTATACCAAAATTTTGTACTAAAAATACTACATTGTCATTATTTCTTATTTGAATGTCCTGTGGGTACTATGCAAATTCATTATAAGTCAAAATTTAGAAGAAAATAAAAAGTTATAGTGGTTAAATGGTAAGAAAAATTAAACTCGCAAGTATAACATAAACTTCAGTTAAATAAAAATGTTTTCGCTGCTGACCATTTTTTATTTATTTTGAATCATTAAGGCATTCGTCTATCAGATTAAAATGTTATTTTAGCAAGTTTAATTTCGCCAGAATTTTTTCCCCAGAAGTCAAAAGATTGTGAGAATGCCCCATATATGTATATATAAAAAGTACAAAACGTATTTCAATTTTAAGACTTACACCACACGGTTTTATTTTACATAAAATGACGTCATTCGCATCCGCTTTAAGAGTTCCACATTTACGATTCACTCTTAAACATCCACAGTAAAGTACTCATAGGACTCATATACACAAATGCAGCAAAAAGATACAGTCATTAAAGAAACTCGAAAAAAAAAATCCGACTGCCTACTGATTTATAGGCCTTCATTTGTTTGTAACATTAAATTAGATACTTAAAATTAAATATAGTTTATAATAGCTCCATGTTTTTCAGAAATCATTCGTTTATATGTTTTCAAAATAGCACGTATTTTAATTACATTTTCTTTCGGTTGCTATGAAAAAATGGTCACAAAAATATATAATTAATATTTTACAACTATTTTTTCTTTACTTTTTACAGAAATGGAGTACTTCTGTTGCCAATATTAAGCAAATGACTCCAAAAACTACAAAAAATTAATATTTCAAAAATAAATGGAGATGCAGTTTTCAAACAAATTGCATTCACAAGTACCTTTTTTCCCTAATACGACGGTATAAAAAATGAAAATGTGCGATGCTTAGAAGATAAAAAAATTACTATAGAGTATTTAATCGTACTGCTTTGTTTTACGGCTGGCTGCTCTAAGGTAACATTATATTTTGAAGACGACACAAAATAAGCTGGGAGAAAGAAATAGCATACCGTACCAAGGGCTAAAAGTTAAATTATGAATGTACGGTAATTTCTTTGCATATTTTAATTTCCTGTTTGTAGTAGCAAACTGTCACTAACTTGCAATTGATCTAAAATTACTAAATTAAAGAGAAAGTTGTTTATTTTTGTATTAGGTTTGTAACGCATTTAACGTCTCAAAAATCGAATTCAGTTTATTCAATGAACGGTTTTACATTTTTCACGCCTAAAATCTTTTATTTTATTTAACATCAAGAGGCAATATATATCACTGTCTTTGAAAAGAAAATCCTTTTTCTCATAAATGCTTTTATTAATTTTTCAACATTTCTAAAATAATAGCAATCCTCTCCATTGTTCAGGATTTGAAAAGAAATTTCCCATCGTCAAATAGTAATATCTTTCTTTGAAAATATCAAAAAATAATATTGAGCAGTTTCTGAAATAGGCAATTTAGAAAAGCAGTTAGATAGATTATCATCTAATGCTTGCAATAAAAAAGTATTTCGTGTATGATATTTATTGAAAGAAGTAGAAAAGAGGGGGGCAGATGTGAACATCACAATTTTTAAAAAGTTATTTCATGTTTTTTTATTAAAAAAAAAAAATTGCAAAAGATGGGGACACATATAGACATTTGATGATAAATTTCTGAAACTCTTTACCTTTCTTATGTCTATAGTAGCCAACAAATAGTTTGCAGATCTCTAAATTAAAATCTCAGTTTCAACTTTGTAAGCGGTTAACTTAATTAATTAATTTATTTATTTGAATTCTACTATTTTAACATATACTGTGGATAGTAATAAATATTTTTGATAGTTTTTTTCTTCTAAAATTGAGAAATGTTAATAATTTATCAATTTAACTATAGTAGCCATGTGAGGCACTTGTGAACAGAGTAGTTGGGGGCAGATATGAGAAGTAAATATGTGCCCCAATAACCATTCTGTGAATCTGTTTCTTTTAGGTAAATTCATGAGAAAAAGTGTCAGCTCCAATACCTATAATTTTTCTGAAGTAGAAGACACTTCCGTCATATAAAAAAATGAAGTTTGCATTGAAATTTCCACAACCAGGTCTGTAAGGATGTACAAAAAGAGCAACAAGCTCGTTTATGTTCAAATGTAATGTAAATAAATTTAATGTTTTCTAAAATGCAACAAGTGTTATATATTAGTTTAGTAAATGGTTTAAAAAAAATATTTGTTATGCATTGTTATTGCAAAAAGTATTATGTTAAACAACTTTGCAAATTTTTTTTTCTATTTCATTTGTTCCAAACTTACGATGAAGGCTTACTTCCATCACTAAAACCACAGCTATGTATACAATGTTTTGAATGACGATATATATCAGTAAGTTTTTTAAAAAAAGTCAAATTTTTAAATTGATAAATGGTATGATTCTTGGGTATGGGGTCAGAACTGCTTTGTATTTACTTATTTTTATTTTATAATTTTTTCCTTAAAAAAATCATCCAGAAACAAGAGAAATATATATGTATATTTAATTTGTGGTGAATTTAACAGATAATATAGCTAATGATTATGATGACAAATTAATAACAGAATTAAAAGCATGCAAAAGGATACTTTTTTCCTGTGTTCATATGTGACACACGTGTGTTCACAACTACCCCATTAGTGGGGCACATGTGAACAATTTTTTGAATTTATAAAACTATTAAAAATAGTAAGAAATAATATAAAGGTGATTTATAAAACATACCATGTGTAAGAAAAAGTTTGTTTACTATATTGAATAGTTTTTATACATAGAAATTAACTCAATTATGAGAAAAAGCTATATTTATGTGCACTGCTCACATATCCCCACTATCCCCTGTGCTTTTGGTATCCAATTTATGCGATTTAAAAAAAGGAATTTGGAAATTCTTATGAAAAGAATTTTCTTTTAAACTTCACACTGAGACATACTAGTAGCATTTCACATATTAAGAATGGGTATCCTGAATGCATCTTCTTCGAAAGCACTTATAAATAACAATTTACGAAACGTATAATGCACTAGATGGTAGCTTTTTTTATTTCTTCTAAAGATTCGTTTTTATCGGAAGGATATTTTTTTATATATATAAAATCATATATAAGAGGACGTGTGTTTCAAAACTCTCCTTATCCAGAAAATAAATTTTTTGGTAATCGCGAAAAACCTTTAACTGAGTCCAATCATTGTAAACCTAGATTTTACAATGCCTGAAATACGCGATAAAACTAGTTTTTTTCTTCTTCTTCAGATTGTAATGCTTTTTCGATGCCGGTTCACCAACGGAATAGATTGATGGAGAAATCTCGATTTTTTAAAATTTTGGATGAGACCAGTTTTCAAACTCACGTCCTGATATGAGGCATTCTCGCAAAATTTTAACTTTCAGGAATAAAAATCTGATGAAATTAAATTTAATAAAATAACATTTTAAACTGATAGACGAATGCCTTAATGATTCAAAATAAAGAAAAATGGTCAACAACGAAAAATGTTTTATTTAACTGAGGTTTAACTTGTGCGTTTAATTTTCCTTACATTCAAATAAGAAATAATAACAATGCAGTACTTTTAGTACAAAATTTTCATATAACATTATCTTAAAGTTTAAAGAACGTTACGGCAAAAAAAAGGGACGGTATAGAAAAAAAAAGGGTCGGTAAGGAAAAAAAGGAGTAGTAAGGATAGGAAGGCAAGGAAAATTACCACCTATTTTTAGGCAAATCATGTTAAGACTAAGCTACAGCAACAATGTTCATTGATTAAAAAAAAAACAAAAAAAAAACATTTGTATATACATTGGATTAAGAAAATAATTTACCCCGAAAAGTGCAGAAATAAATCTTGGTAACGGTAAGACTACCAATAAAGCCACCACGTTGCTTGAAATTTATATTTAAATGTTGATTTAAATTCTGCAGCCATTCTTTCTCTAGCATACTTCTGCATGAGTCAAAAGTTAAAAAAAAATCGTGTGGCTGCATCTGAAGTGATTTTCTGTATAATTTTAGCAAGAGGGATGGTAAGGAATCTAAAACCCAGGGACAGAGTTAAAAAATAATAACAACCGTAAAAATGTATGCAGGTTAATTTTTTTGCTTCATATTTATATAAAACAATAGTCTTAGTTTCGGAAAAAATCACATAGAATTACTTTTATTGAAACAATTTTATCCAGAAAGCTCCAAACTTAAAAATCAGCATCAGGGATACGGGACGGTATAGAAATTTCCGTGGTATATTTGGACCGCCAACATCGTCCAAAACATATTTATCTCGTTAATATTTTTATGCAGTCATGCAATGGGATGTTTTCCAGTATAAGGAATAAAATATCCCAAAAAATATGTACTAAAATAAAAATTATTATTCGGGGAATTAAATAAAAGTTGTAAGAATGCCTCATATCTTTATATCTCATTTTCCGTCATCACAAAATTTTAACTTTCACGAATAAATATCTGGTGAAATTAAACTTAATAAAATAACATTTTAAACTTATAGACGAATGCCTTAATGATTCAGAATAAAGAAAAAAAGGTCAGCTGAGACATATTTTTTCATTTAACTGAGGTTTAAGTTAAACTTGCGAGTTTATTTTTCCTTACCACTTTACCTCTCTAACTTTTCATTTTCTTTAAAATTTTTACTTAAAATGAATTTGCATAGTACCCACAGAACATTCAAATAAGAAATAATAGCAGTGTTGCATTTTTAGTACAATAATTTTGGAACAACATTATCTTAAAGGGGTATTAAGGGAGGGACGGTAAGGGAAAAAAAAGGACGGTAAGGGAAAAAAGAGGACGGTGAGGAAAAAAAAAGGGACGGTAAGGAAAATTACCACCCATTTTTACGCAAATCATGTTAAGACTAAGTGATAGCCACAATGATCATTGATTTTTAGCAAAAGTTCTTTACATTGGATTAAATTACGAAAAAAAATAAATAAATTTACCTCGAAAAGTGCAGGAATAAACCTTGGGAAAGGTAAGACTACCAATAATGCCCCGATGCTTGGAATTAATTTTTAAATCCTGCAGTTAATTTCCTGTCAAAGAATTTTAGCCATTCTTTCTCTAGCATACTTCTGCATGAGAAAAAAAAATCTGTGGTTGCATCTAAAGTAATTTTCTGTACAATTTTAGCAAAAGGGACTGTAAGAAATCTAAAATCAAGAGGCGGAGTTAAAAAAATAATAACAACCGTAAAAATATGTACAGGTTTTAATTTTTTGATACATATTTATATAAAGCAATTGTCCCAGTTTCGGAAAAAAAATTACATCGAATTAGTTTTATTGAAATTGTTTGACACAGACAGCTCCAAACTTAAAAATCAGCATCAGGAACACGAGACGGTAAGGTATTTTGCGGTACATTTGGGCCCCAAACATCTTGCAAAATTTACTAATATTGTTATACAGTCATGCAATGGGACATTTTTCAGTATAAGAAAAAAAAAACACAAAAGTATGTACCAAAATAAAAATTTTTATCCAGGGATTTAAAAGTCAAAATTATGTGAGAATGCTTCATATATACAACACACGTGCAAGAAGATGAGTTTTTCTCGCTTGTTCCGCATTGATAGATGAAAATAACTCATTTTAAAATCGAAACACATCTATGGAAGTTATGTACAGTAGAAGGCCACTAATTTGCACAGCTTTGTTCCAAATGTTGTGCGGATTTGAGGCTTTTTGCGGATTACTATTCATTCTTTGTTTACATTTTTAAAAATTCATATTTTGGACAATTTAGATTGTTAATAGTTAAAAATAAATAAATTATACACTTAAACATATAAGTAAGGTCAAAACTATTTTAAACATAATAAATTTTTATTTATAAACATGGCATCTATCGTGGTTTCTTTTAAGATATTTGTTTTTTGTTTCTGAATTTTATCTTGCAGTCTAGAAATAGCCATAAGTTCTTGCTAAATTACAAAACACCTTTAAAGATCTATTTAAGTAATGTATTATATACTAATATTAAAAAATTGTTTTTCTTTCTTGTGAAAATTCCTTTTTGTCAGAAGCTCATTATTGCATGCCGAATATTTGCATATAACTCCCTTTATATTTTTCCGGAATTTCTTAAATAACCGTCATCCCCTTTTTTGTGTAAGTTTTGATGAGAATTTTATTGTTTAACGATCATCTTATAACAATATCTTTCTTTGAAAATAACAAAAGGAGATGTAAGTATTTGCTGCAATAGACAATTTAATGAAAATAAACAAAATAGAGTCCAGTGTATTCTTGCAATGAAAATATGCTACTTTTATGTTCTTAGATCAAGCGTTGTGACAAAGTGGAATTTTGAAACTCTTAAGATAAAGGGTATTTTATATTTCGGTATGATACTGGGTCATACTGGAAAAATTCACTATCTTTAATACACTGGTACTCAAATGTTAAGTAGGCTCAAATGTGAAATTTTGAATAGTAAAATTAATTGTCACTATACTAAAGAATATGATTTAATATTAGATGTAGTAAATATCCCTGCAACAAAGCCAGTTGTTCAATTTAAGTATGCTGAATTTTATACAGGAGAATCAAGTTTATCCTACATTATTCCTATTTACACTCATTGGTAGTAAACACGTGTTTTTATTAATATTTATTTCTTTCTATTTGTTTAATCCTTTCAGGGGCAAATAATTGCTGTTCCAGAACGTTCAATATACACCAAACTTTGTTAAAGTAATAAAATAGAATTTTAGAGTGTCCTTTGATGAAAGTTATTTTTTTAAAAGTAAAAAAATTCTTGTACGAATCTCAATTAAAATTAAGTGGTATAAAAAATATTCCACCTCCTTTCAAGGGATGAAATATCGAATGACCTTTCAAGAGACATTAATCATCACAGGGGAAAAAAAATTAAGGTGTCTTTTTTTTACAGAGACCCCTTAAATCCCCCCCCCCCAACCTTACCACCACCACTGAAGAAGATTTTTTGAATCAGTCGAAAGCATTTAGGTGTCGATATTTTAACATCTTCGACGGTTTTTATGTTTTAAAAACCTATGTTATGTATTTGAGCACTTTTTTAGTAAGATTAACCATAAATTCGATTTTTGAATATTTAAATACTTTTTATTTAATCTCAAGGTAAACATGACGTATCGAAAAGTATAGTTAAACTGTATTTTAAATTATTTTTAAATACGTTTTCGGCTATTAACTGTAATAACTGAAATGTGACTTTCAAATGTGTTGTGTGTTTTCTAAAATGTTTCTCTGATATCTTATTTAGACTGTTAAACGGCGAAGTTTTGTTAAAGTATTTTAGACGTGTTGGAAAGTGTTTTATAATCTATGCTTGGAGCATATTTATTTATTTATTTATTTATTTATTTTTAAGTTGTGTTAGACTTTAAGAAGAGTAAACGATTATTATGGGTTTTTTTAGATGCGATTCTTTCATACCAAAGGATTGTTGATTATTTTTAACCCATGCTGAAAAACAAGAAAAGCTTTACTGATGCATATTTTATATACTTTGTTTAAATATTTTATTAGCCATAAAAACTATTAAATAAATAAATATTACAGAGTTATCTCTCTATTCTAAAAAAAAGTAACTACCGCTGTCACCGCCGCCGCCGCCGCCGCCGGTTTTGAATTTTTTGTGACCGGAGGTCTTTCTTCGTTAATATTAAGCAAAATATTGCATACAAAAATATGAAAATCGGTGGAATTATAGAGAAATGTTTGATGAACACGCTGATGCAGACAGTTTTCAAATCGAAGAAATATTTAAAGAGATATTTAATGCTAAAGTTGGACAAAATCGTTCCATTAAAAAAGTTTTATAGGAGCAAAAACTGTACATCGGAATTTAATAATGTTTAGATCATTTTATGCGTCAGAATTTTCCGGTGTGCAGACTGCACTCAGTTTATTAATTTGACTCATTTTTTGAGGTTTTATTTCTATTTTAAATTCACATTTTCAGCATTTCGAGAGATATTTTGTACTTATTTTAGAAAATTGTACTAATTTAATCTGTTGCCAACAGTATAAACAGCGCAAGCAATAATGTTTGCTTCAAATTAAAAATTTATTTTACACGTGACTATTATAAACAAGAAAATATAAAAAGCAGGAACTCACTGAAAATTATCATAAAAACCATATTACACGTGAATTTTAAAAGTGAAAGAATGTTGTAAAATAATAAATTCGTTAACATGCGTTAGAAGTCTTAAATAGGAGAAATTACGTCACATTTACGTCACCTTACACATTACGTAAAATGAACAAAAAATAATATTGCAAAACTGTTTAAATTTAAAAATTGCGCGAGACATTTATGTAATATTTAAAGATGATATTTTCAACTATTTTTATTATGATAGCGCAAATAATATTTCATTTCTAACAAAATCATTTTCACGTGAATAGTAAAAGGAGAAAGAAAAGTTTAGTGAAAATTACGTCAGATTAAAAACGATACGTTTAAAGTGTCATTAAAAAAAAAAAAAAAAAAAAAAAAAAAAAAAACCTTTCTTCTTGCTTTGCTAAAAAATACCGGGAGGCAAAGACTCTGTTTATTTAATTCCTTTTATATTAGCTTATTTTGAAATGTCAACTGATTTTATTTAATCAAAGACGGAAACAGCCATTGTATCATTTAACAGCCGCTGATTTGGCTTGAAAATTCCCCAATCAAAGAGAAATGAATAGAAACCCGTTTATAGGGAGATCGCCACTGTTTTTAAACTTATAATTCAATCTTCCGAAATATTTTTTTAAGCCGATCAAATTAGCGTGCTTTTAGAGTCTGCGGTGTCTGAACGGGGGTTGACGAGCGTAGCTCGTAGGGGGCAGCGCCCCCTAGTAACATAAAAATTCTAAATGTTTTTTGATTCATGAAATTAAGACTTGTGTACGAAAGAAAATATAACCTTAACTGTGCCGGAACAATGTTATAAAGTCAAACACAGGAAATCCATGTTTAATATTAACATTTAAAACATTATGGGGAATAAAGAAAACAAAATCAAAAACAAAAAGTTAAAAAGAAGAAATTATGAAAATTTCAATTTCATTATTAAATTTAAACTAATCATTTTTACGAAAATATGGTAATAATAATGTATTTTTAATTTTATTTATTTTAGACAAAATAGAACACGTTTATCTATAAAATATGGTGCAATATTTTAATAACTCGCTAATAAGTATAACAAACCAGCGAATAAAGATAAATAAAAAAATAAAAAGGAAAGTTTATCATATAAAATTTCAGTAATTCTAAATATTTTAAACACACGGACAAGAAATCCGAGAAGAATAAAAAAAATCATCAATCTAATTATATTAAGTTTTTAAGAATTTGTATGATTTTGCATTATAAAGCAAGAACATGTTTTTGAGTAATGCTGTATCCCTCCTCACAGTCGAAAACCTTGTCTTATAAATTTCGCTTTTACTAGTATTTCTTTAACTTCTAAGTATCGTACTATTTCAATTTTTGCACCGTCGAATAGGAAGAAAATGTCATTTGAAATTTAATTTGTTGGAAAACTGTGTATCATTTTACCAAATCTGTATCTTTTAAAATAATTTTTAAGCACGACTTTTTTTATTTTTTCTATCGCTTGTAGCTTGATTACGAAAGGTTATCGTGTTTCCAGTTAAACAGTATAAATAATTTGGCATTCTTTTCTGGTTAGTATTCCATAACAAAACTAAAAATTCATCAATAAATAAATAGAATAATATAAGCAAAACAGAAAATAACGTTTATATAATAGAATTACGTGCTAAATATTGAAATAGTCAAAGTAAAAAAGATTGCAACAAATACTTGCACCTTTGATGATATTTTTTTTTATTAATGACTGGTATGCAGATTGTACGAAATACAGAATTCATTAAATTTTAAAATTTTATTTGAATATTTTTCGTATAAATATACGAATTTTGTTGCTGTTAGTGGGGCATCCAAACAAAATACTAAATATAAATGAAACATTTAAAGTTTTATATAAAAATATTATTTTTATATACGTTCTGCAAATCGAGCAGTATGTTCTGCTCGATGCATAAATGTTTTTTTTTAAATTTATTATTTAAGTTTTTAAACGTTTTTAGAACATTAAGTGTATTAATAGATTTTTTTAATTACGGTTAAACATCCTCTTGTATAGACAAGTGTACAGTCGTGGAAAAAAAAAGTAAACACCCCCTACTAACTCCTCAACAAATTATCGTAGAAGAAAGTTACTGGTACCGAACGATTGGAAATAAAGTCTACTTTTAAATTATGTATATAAAATTTGCTTAGGGGGCCATCTACATATTAAAAGGAATCCAAACTTCATTTTTTTCAATGACAATAACCAATTTTAACAAGATATTTCAAATCTCCGGTTCAAATTATGCCTAGGTGCCGAATTTCAATTCATTTGAACGATAAGATTTTGAATTATAAACATTCAAAATTTAGTGCTTCTAATGTTAAATTACAATTTCATATTTTTAGTTATATCTCCAGAAATCATGCTCCTAATGTGCTAATTTTTTTTGTAGCAATAATACTAATATACCCAAACATAAATACGCTGAATTTGCAATTTTTATAATTTTATGATATGAATTATGAATTATGAAATTAATATTCGAAAAAATTATGAATTACAACCTACAATTTTTTTGATGGATTTAGATTTATTAAGTCCTGCTTTATGTAAATCCCAAAATTCACATTTTTCTTCCTAGTAGTTTTCAAATTATGCTTAAAAAACGGCAAAATGATTGTTTAAGACTAGATTCTTTAGTGTCTATAATAGAAGCGACTAGATATTTTGAAATTTCTTTTGCTGTCCCGTAATCTAGCAGGCTTCATTGACTTCTTAAGGTGCCTTGATCAAGATGGGGGCTCTCTCGGTCAACAATCGATTTCCGAACTTCAATTTGGATACAGCCCTTAAAATACGCTCGTTTTAAAATAATTAATTTCTCAGAAACTTATAGTACGAATTGCATAAAAATTCGTTTTTAGGCTAATTGGAGGGTGTAGAGTTCATTTATGCTGTTAGAATTGTGTACTGCTATTGGAAAAAACAAAGTTCTGGTTCGTTTTAATATGTAGATGGCCCCCTAAGCAAATTTTATATACATCATGTAAAAGTAGACTTTATTTCCAATCGTTCGGTACCAGTAACTTTCATCTACGATAATTTGTTGAGGAGTTAGTAGGGGGTGTTTACTTTTTTTTTCCCACGACTGTACATTCAAAGTTATGACCTTGGAAATGTACTTCACGCATTATAAGCGAATTTTTTAAACATGAAGAAAGTAGACAAAAAAAAAAAAAAAAAAAAAAAAAAACATAAAAGCTTCCGTTACATCGGATTTTTTTTTCCTTATAGAATATATCGGTGTAATTCCTAGAATGAAATATAAAGCAGCAATAAATATTTAAGTTTCTCAGAAAGCCCTTTTTTCTTAAAACCTGCTATGGGTAATTTTCTTATATTTCTTAGCTACTGGAAAGCACTCCCTTGAGCGGGATTTGATGAGAGATTTTATTACTTTTTCCTCATCTATATCATATGTGCTTTCATGAAATCCATTAAGTTTTGGAAAATATAAAACGTAACTTAAAAATAGATGATTTAAAAAATAATTTTTTTCACGTGTACTGAAAGGCGTATTATTTTTATAAACCCATATAAAATATCTTTATATAAGATTTATAATGCTCTAAGTAAGGCAATATATTTACAATTCATTATAATCTGATAGAATATTAAAAAAATATTTGTATATGATAGATTACAATGACCGACACAGCAATTATTTCATAAAAAACTATATCTATGAAATTTTAAATATGATAAATATATTTTAAATATTTCATATAAAATTTATTGCAACAATGTAGCACACTTCGATGATTGCATTTTCATTGGTGACATAAAGATAAACGTTAAATATCAGATACAAATTTAATAGCTTATGGTAATACATAATCTGGAAAGTCGTGGTCTTCTACATTAGATAACAAAAACATTTTTATTTAACATTTCTACGTATTTTTAAATAATGCTGAAGGAAATTCTTAAAATCATATTAATAAAATTAACAATTATCAGAAAATGAAATAAAACTTTTTAATAAAATTAAAAGCTATCAGATTCGAGAAAATGTAACGTGTTTTATAATGGCTTGTTTAATAATTAGCGATATTGTGTTGCAAGAAAATTAGAAGAAAATAAATCAGCGCATACTTAATATGAAAACATTTAAGAAAATAATTTATGATAGTAAATGATAAACCTTTAGTTGATTCTATTTTATTGAGAAAAAAACTGTAATTTTAATTATACGTGGCATGTCTGAAAAGTATCCGAACTTCGGCCAAAAAAAATATATAAGTTACCTGATGGGATTGGTATTCTAATACTGTTTAAAGTAGGCCCCTTTCGCCTCCACAACTTAGCTTTCTTTCCCCTGCCAAAAGCACGTCTGGGAGGCTTCTTTTGGAATGGTGTTCAAATACGCTGTCGCCTTCTGCATATGTCATCAGTACTGTCAAAACGGGATCTTTTCAATGACGCCTTCAATATCGGAAACAACCAGAAATCGAAAGGAGTCATTTCTGAAGAGTAGGGAGATTGGCCAACGACTCGAGATCCATATTTTGCTAAGAGAATTTGAATCAGGTGCGAGGAGCTGGAGCATTGATGAGCCTTACGACAACCGATGAATCTTACGAAGCATTCCGCTTTAAGTATCACCAAGCTTTGACAAAATTTGATGCAGTACCTCTGCTTAACTCTTTCAGTCACCTTGAGAGAAATCAAAATCTGACAAACACGCATGACAGCACCTTACTTGGCGAACATAAGGCAACAACTGGTTCACTGGAAGTAGGAAAAAAAATCCCAAAATGTGCATTCAAGTGACTCCTTCCAATGTGCACTGTGCCGCCGCCATCGAATCACTACTACGCGCGGGAAAAATCAAGGTCGGATAGTTATCAGACAGACTTCGTATATTATTTTTAAAGGGAAGATTGATTGTGGGTTTTCTCATTTACTTAAAAATATTGTTGAAAATTAATTGTATCGAAATGCTTCATAAGGAATCTTGTTCCAAAATGAAATTTCTGTTATTTTATGGAATAGGTATGTGTTATCTTTCTGACCAGAGATATGAGCTCACGTGTTTTTGGTGACGTGTATTATTCCAAAGTTTGAAAACAAAAAGGGTTTATTTATATTTCAAATGAAAATCAAATTTCAAAAAGGTAAAAAGGGTTTATTTATAATTTAATGCTGTCATTTTTTTCATTGCTAATAAGATGCAAAAAGGGTTTATTTACAATTTAATGCTGTCATTTTTTTTAATTGTTCGAGTAATTTATGAGAGTAAAATAATTTAATATGTTACTTTAGCTCAACATTGTTGGCAAATTGAGCCGGAGACTGATATTTTAATATAAAATTTACTGAAGTAGAGGACTTTAAAAAGTTCTTTGTGTTGAACTATAATAATAGGTTGAAGACTTTCGGTCATTGTGAAAGGTTACTTATAGATGCTCCTTTATTTGAACAAGCAATTTGTATTATTTTGTCAGTTTTTCTTTTATATATTTTGTTCGTCATGTAAGAATTTAAAGATGTTTTATCTTAAAAAAATCATGAAATCTTATGTTATAAAATTAGAATACAAGATTAATAGTTCTTTTACTGAAGCTGTTTCTACTCAATTTACGTTATTTGAAAATAACATTGAAAAGTTAAATGGGGAATTATATGAAATATTTAATGCGATGTTTTTTCATTGCGAATAACAACATGTGGATACTTAGGTTGAAGAGCACAACATTTGCAAAACAAAATTAACAAACTTCGATTAAATGTTAACGAGAAAAATTAAAAATTTACTTTAAACGAAATGGGTCAGACTTAGAGGTAAAACTACAAAAACTCAGACTTCCCACGTTTCGTTGTAATCTAAAAGAATGATCACCTTATGATCTTTTAAAAGCTAGAGTGGAATGCAATGGTTCTTTATCGGAACTATCAGAAAGTACAATACTTGATACCGGCATGTAGCAACATCTCACTTAAAATTATTCAGTGTCTACCAATTTCTGATTTACGCTGTAAGACAGCATTAGACTTTTTGAAGAAGCGATAATCAGATAGACATCAGTTAATTAATACATTAAATAAAAAATTAATTGAGATGCCTTGTAACTGACTATTTTAGAGGTTACAAATGTCATAAATGAATGTGTGCGTTCATTATATGTGCTTAAATATGATGTTAGCAGATTTACTGAAGTACTAATAGTTTATTTAATTACAGAGAAATTATACAAAAACGCAATATATTGGTGGAAAGAACAATAAAAAAAGAAGAAGTTAGGTACAAATGAGAATTTATTATCTTTCTTAACCCCATAATTCTCGCTCCCGTAATATCCACTGTATATGTCTTTTATTCAGATTGTTTGATTCCCACCACTTTTATAAAACAGTGTAATTGGCTTTATTATGGTATCATTTTACCTGTCACTAAATAAGGTGAATATTTTGTTTTTCAAAAAAGTGGTGTCAATAAGCATTTTGAATTTTTAAACTGTAGTTTAATGCGTCCTTTAAGAGTTGAGGAACATTCTAAAACACTTCAAAACAGGCTAATTCCATGAAAACTTGTCATGTCTGTCACATACTACGATTTTTGGCAACCAGTATTTTAGAACGGAAAAATGTGACTTATTTTATCAGAGATATCTCATCAATTGAATAACGCGAAGCAAATTTTTCGAAAATAACGGCGGCCGACAAGCATAGAGATTTTCAGCTGTGTGACAGACATGACAAATTTTCATGGAATTAGGCAACAGTAAATTCCCACTAAATAAAATAATGAAGAAAAGAGTAAAATCATAGTTTTCGGCTAGTGATATATATTCAGAATGCAGAGATCAAATCACAATATAAGTGTCCTGAATGCTTGTAAATAAATGTACATAGTAGAATTGAATTTCGTTAGAAAGAACAGCTGATGTAATAACTGTCTTAGTAATAAGCATTTTGAATTTTTAAACCACAATTTAATGCGACCGTTAAGGGTTTGAGGAACTAAAACACTTCAAAATAGTAAATCCCCAGTAAAGAAAATAATGAAGAAAAGAGTAAAATTATAGTTTTCGACTAATATACATTCAGAATGCAGAGATCGCATTCACAATATATAAATGTCCTGAATGCTTGTAAATAAATGTACACAGAAGAATAAATTTGGTTAGAAAGAACTGCTGATGTAATAACTGTCTTTTGGATAAACACCATGCCAAACGTTCTACGAATTAAATAAATATAAAAAAGTGCCTATAGCCACACAATACAGTCTTCCATGTTACAAGATATCCTAAGTATTATGCATACTGTGGAAATGAGACACCGATTGTTCGTTTGGATGAAAGTAACAGAATTTCATCCTAGACCAAATGAGTTATTTAACCCTATATCTGCGGACGGTACTTATAAATACCGTAAAAATAACCTGTTTAAAATTCATTTAATGCATCAATTAGCTGCAATACAGTTTAGAATGAGTTATAGATATATTACTTTATCTTGTTCCAAAAGCATTATTGGTTGCACAAAACAAAAATATTTGTAAAACGATCATTTATTTTGCCTTTTCATCTTTTCAGCTTCCTTCTTATGGTGTGTGGGGACGGGATTTTTCAATTTGGAAATATTTCTATTGTGAGAACATTATATTTGTACATTTCCTAATTCTACAAAATACTAAGAAAAATATTTAAGATAAAAGATTTGAGTGCGATTATAAATATTGCACAAAATCCCTATAAATTCAATTTTAATCAGTTTTTCTAAATCTTTAGATTCTTCTAAAATTCTTCTAAAATTTATTAAATGATTATGTAAGTCTTCCAATGTAGCTTAAACAATTCACGAAAAATGCTTTAGAAAATAAAATTTTAAAGAATTCATAATTCCGTACGTAAAGGTCTAAAGCGTTCGAGTAATTTATGAGAGTAAAATAGTTTAATATGTTACCTTAGCCCAATACTGTTGCCAAATTGAGCCGGAGACTGATGTTTTATTTTAAAATTTACTGAAGGAGAGGACTTAGAAAAGTGTTTTGTGTTATCCCATAATGCGTTTTAGAGTACCGGTCATTGTGAAAGGCTGCTTTATTTAAACAAGCAATTTGTATTATTTTGTCAGTTTTTCTTCTATATATTTTGTTCGTCATGTAAGAATTTAAAGATGTTTTAGCGTAAAAAAAATCATGAAATCTTATGTTATAAAATTAGAATACAGGATTAGTATTTCTCTTACTGAAGCTGATTCTACTCAATTTAAAGAGCACAGCATTTGCAAGACAGACTTCATAGACTTCGGTTAAACGTTAACTAGGAAAATTAAAAAAATACTTTAAACGGAACAAGTCAAACTCTCTAATACTAGAGGTAAAACTACGAAAACTCAGACTTCCCACTGTTTGTGGTAATCTAGAAGAATATTTATCGTTTTATGGTCTTTTAAAAACTTGTGTGGATTGCAATGGTACTTTATCTCGGAACTATCAGTAAGTACAATATTTGATACCGGCCTATAGAAACATATGATGTTTATGATGAAAATATGTTAGCAGATTTTCTGAAATATTAAAAGTTTGTTTAATTACAGAGGAATTATACAAAAATAAAATATATTGGTGCAAAGAACAATCAAAAAAGGAGAATTTAGGTACACATGGCAATTTATTATCTTTCTTAACCTCTTAATTCTCGCTCTCGTGATATCCAAGGGCTGTGTCTTTTATTGAGATTGTTTGATTCCCCCAGTTTTATAGTGTAATTGGCTTTATTATAGTATCGTAATCTGCACTCTCAAAAAAACTTTCTTCATTAATACATGGAAATTATTCCAGAGGGAAACATTCGCCTTGCATACAATATTTCAAATGAAAATCAAATTTCAAAGTACAAAGTAATTGCTTAAAAAGGCGCTAAGGCCAACACAGTGAAAAAAGATTCCAAGCCGGGACTCGAACCCGGGCCATCAGTATAGCGCACTGACGTTCTACCGACTAAACCACTCGGAACGATACCCAGCACGGAAAATTTCTCACTATTATATGTTGGCAAGGCTACAAACGCAGCACAAGATGGAATATTCAATGTGAGCCACCGAACTGGGGCAAACACGGTTTCGTGTTTGCCCCAGTTCGGTGGCTCACATTGAATATTCCATCTTGTGCTGCGTTTGTAGCCTTGCCAACATATAATAGTGAGAAATTTTCCGTGCTGGGTATCGTTCCGAGTGGTTTAGTCGGTAGAACGTCAGTGCGCTATACTGATGGCCCGGGTTCGAGTCCCGACTTGGAATCTTTTTCACTGTGTTGGCCTTAGCGCCTTTTAAGCAATTACTTTGTAATTTGAAATTTGATTTTCATTTGAAACTTTCTTCAATTCACTAAAATTCTACTGGGAGCAGTGCTGCCGGCATTTCCCCGTGAATTGACGAATATCCGTTTTTTTTTTCACTCCGTTACAGGAGGTAAAATATCCGTCAATTGAAGAAAGTTTGGAAAAAGCAAAAGCGGCTGATGTTGTATTCGAACCAGCAATCTCAACGTTACGTGACTAGCACGCTAGCACTGAGCTGTAGTTGCACAGCAAAAAAATGCTTTAAAGTAAATATGTTCGCTTGATATGTGTATGGCTTGATCCATTTTTTTAAAAAAAGCTTTTAATTTTGAAGTTCTTTTCGGGAAGATTTCGTCTTTAATGAGATGGTAGCTGGGGTTTTTATACTTTAGTATTAATATAGTATAAAAATATGAATTTTAAATATTTTTACGTACATTGCTAGAGGTAAAATACAAATACTATATTTTTATTCCATATGATTTTTGTTTTTATTAATATAGATTTTTTTCATTTAATTTTTCTTATTAAAATGTCCTTTAAATGTTTTTATTTAAAGTATATTTTAAATGCGAATATTTATTTATAAACAACTTTATAAATTCAACTTTATTTAACTTTATTCAACTTTGGAAAATAAATTGTGAGTACTTTTGAATGGATGAGAAAAGTAATTGTCATTTATTTTTTAATTCGAAAACTTTTTTTTAAAATTAAATTAGAAATCTTAATTTATAAAATTTTTGGTTTTTCATTTTTTAAATAAAATCGGATTTATTATGAATTGACCGAATACGCATGCATGCTAGGAATGAACGGAATTTCTCCCTCTTTTTTAGACGTTCGGGGAGAATTTACGGATAAAACATGTTTTCTAGGAGTACGGAAATTATTTGTTAAAAAATAAGGAATAATTTTGTGTACATTGACGAGTTTTTCTGACAGTGTGTAATTAAATAAGGTTAATATTTAAAAAAATAAATAAATGGTAGTAATAAGCATTTTGAATTTTTAAACCACAATTTAATGCGACCGTTAAGGGTTTGAGGAACTAAAACACTTCAAAATAGTAAATCCCCAGTAAAGAAAATAATGAAGAAAAGAGTAAAATTATAGTTTTCGGCTAATATACATTCAGAATGCAGAGATCGCATTCACAATATATAAATGTCCTGAATGCTTGTAAATAAATGTACACAGAAGAATAAATTTGGTTAGAAAGAACTGCTGATGTAATAACTGTCTTTTGGATAAACACCATGCCAAACGTTCTACGAATTAAATAAATATAAAAAAGTGCCTATAGCCACACAATACAGTCTTCCAAGTTACAGGATATCCTAAGTCTTAGGCATACTGTGAAAATGAGACGCCGATTGTTAGTGTAGATGAAAGTAACACAATTTCAGCCTAGACCAGATGAGTTATTCAATCGAACTTCTTTTTCTAGTACATTTGATTTTTTAAATAGTTCTGAAAAATAAGGAAACACTGCTTGTACAACAATGATTATAGTTTTTCACTCACTTGTAAATCTTGTAAATTGCTGCCTAATAAAACTTGATTGCACGCACATATTCATCTTGCCAATTCAAGGCACTAAAGCACGGATTACATTTGAATAACGGTTGTTTCAGAATTTTTTATTATATTTCTATACTATCTAATTTTTCATTTAAGCGCCTTTAAAAGTTCATTTCCGGTGAGTGTATGTTAGGAAATAATTGTATTGAAAGCAAAACTTAATAATTGACTTATTTTTCAGAATTATTGGAATTATTTAATTATTGGTATTTTTCGATACTTTATAAGTAATCTTGGGTCAAAACTAAACCCTTGCAATTTCATGTGCAACGTCAGAGTTGTGAGATTACGTGTTGTATATGACGTGTATTTTTCAAAAGAATGAAAACTAAGAGCTTGCTTGGAAATCATTTAACACTACAAGGGTTATTTAAAATTTGATATTGTCCATTTTTTAAGGTTCGAGCAATATAGGAGCGTGCAGTAATTTAAGATGTAAGCATTGTTTAATAGTCGTTTTTCCTATGCAAACGACACCAGAATTTGATACTGATAAACAAAAGCCACATCTTTAGAACACATTTTACGTAAAAGTTTTACCAATACCGTTAAAATCATAATTTCTTCAAACTAAATTAATATTTACTTAAAGTGATAAATTATTTTTAACAGGGCAAAAATACCTTTATTTATTCATATTAGACATGTTTCCTTGTTTCAACGGCATCATTCTCAATAATAAACATGATACAAATATTTTCTAAAAGAAAATTGAAAATTGAAAACTGCTAAACAAAAATCACGCGAACTCAAGCTTAATGAAAATAACTGCAATATTAACAAGTTGGAAATTGCTCGTCAAACGTGGCAAATGAGGTGTGTTCGTACTATAACTAGTTTTATAATTATTTTTTGCACCTCATATTGTACTGAATGTATACTTTTTTGCACTTCATAAGTGCATAGTCTGTAACATTATTAAAATGCACTTGCAATATTTTTTCCCATTCCCCGTAATGTAACGGAACACTTTTGACTGTCCCTGTAATTAAACTATACATCCGATTTTCATAAAATTTTAAATGGCTTGACAAAATTTTGCAACAATCATATATTTAAAATTTCCGACAATTCGGATGGATAGTTTTTGCTCTGTTATATGCGGACAGACAGACAGACGGACTGAACGACGACTATAGGTGGTACGTATTTTTTTATAATTACGAACGCACCTAAAAATGGATATTTGTGAACATGAATTATTTAAGATATCCGCACATTTTCGGAAATGAATTTTTGAAATTTTCTCTTATTATCCATTTTTTATAACGACATTTACTTTAAAATTTTGAAAAAAAAAAAAACAGCAATTACCTAGAAATAATTTTTTAAGAGAAAAAGAGTTAAAATTATGTCAAAAATTGACATTTACGCAAAACGTGATAACTCAAAAATGAAACAAAATATTGACATTTTATAAATTTCATAATAAACAAAATAACTTTCTCTAGGATTTATATTACACACATAATAATAGCATCTCTGTCTCAGATGATATGGCAATTAAACTACTAATGTAATGAAAAATTCGCAAAATTTGTCTCAAGTTTGCCATTTATACCAGTGTAAATATAAAACTATTTAATATATTATTGTAGTGTATTGTACTGAGTGTAGTCTAATCTCTCAAAAGACATTTGTAAAAGAAGTACAGAAAATTTCGTGGTATTTGATGCATAATTTTTTTTAGGATGTTTAGCGTATAGTAAAAATCTGAAAAACTTCATTTTGAGAAAAAAGCTACAACTAACTTTTAATCACAATTCAAAAGCTGTAATAGCTGTAACTTTAAACGACTGTAACTTGAGTTCTATTTTAGATAGAGACAAAATTTAACCACATTTCCATAGATAAATTGATAAATCGATATTTTGATCAAAAATTACGTTTTAAAGGTGTTCGGATACCTTAGTACTATTGTTTCATTTTTCTGTAGAGCATCTCTTTCTAAATTTTAGGGAGCTCCGTGGATGCTGAATCATTGCATATATTCGCACTGCGTAAGAAGATTTCTATTGATTCTCGGATAATGGATGATAAGTAAAATAATGATTTATAAAATATTCTATTATTTTAAAAATTAATCTGTAAAGTCTAGCTAAAGCTGCAGTTTTCTTGTTGTATTTCATGTCTGCTTTGTGTTCTTTGATCCTAGTTTTAAGTTTTCTGTTTGTCTTTTCAATATAGATAATTACAGTGTTCCATCTTCTTTGGTAAAAAGTATTTCATATACACCTGATAATTGATTTGGTTCTATTGGGTAGATTTTATTACATAGTATGTTTGTTAATTTTACGGAAGGTTTTGCAAGTATGGAGATATTGTATTTATTTAGTTTATATTTCAATCTTTCGAAGAAACCAGGAAAATATTGTAAAGAGGATACTCTGAACTTTTGTACATTCAAAATTACTTTTCTTCTTATTTCTCATGTTCTTAATTAATTTATCTATTGTGCTTTCTTTATATCCATTGTTTCTTGCGATCTCATATATTTTATCTATTTCGTTGTTTAACTGCTCCAGGGTACAGACTATGAAAGCTCTTTTGACAGAATGCCTAAATTCAGAAAATTTAAAGAAAAACGGTGCTTGAGCGTTATGAGATATTGTGGATTGATTGGTTATAGGTTTTTTATAAACAGTACGTTCTATATTCCTTGGTGATAATCACGGTTATCATAATAATTTTGATTAATAATCACGAAACGACTATTATATTCATTTTGATTAATAATCACAAAATGTGTTCCTGAAGGTCAAACTATTAATGAAAATTACCACATTGAGGTCTTTGCTGAACTCCGAGAAAAAAGGCGAAAAACCCTCGAATTGTGGAAGAACAAATCATGGGTGCTTTATCAGGACAACGCACCGGTTCACACTGCATTGCCTATAAAGACGTTTCTAGCCTAGTATAACAAAACCAATGCTGGGCCATTCACCTTATTCGCCTGGCCTGCACTATGTGACTTTTATCTGTTCCTTAAGGTCAAATCCACTTTAATAGGAACCATATTTTAGTCCGTTGATGCTCTGAAAGAAAAAGCATCACGCGTTATGAAAGAGCTCACAGAAGAAGGCTTCCAGCTGTGTTTCAAACAATGTAAAATTAGCATGGGGCGTTGTACGGATAAATGAGGGGTGTATATTGAAGGAGATAATAACTAAATATGTATAAATTTAAAAATTATTTTACAGCATTAGTCTCATATTTTTAATAGCCACACCTCGTTTTACACAGAAATGCATTTTTAATGTATTTATTTTCGAAATTGTTTGGTAACTATAGATATTGTTATAATTCTAAATTACCTTTCTTTTCGCTTGTATTTTCAATTTACGTTTACATAATTTTATTGCAGCCAAAGTGATAAATATATATGCTTCTTTATAACGAAAATTCAAAATATCGTCTTAAATATCGAAATAAATGTTCTTGCATTTTATCGTAGAAATTTTGCCCATATAGTCAATAAAAGATGTAACAGTTCAACAGAATTTAAATTGAACGATTTGCACTGGATTCAAATGCCACCTTATTTAACATCCTTTCTCTATCTTGCTGATTGTTAGGGTAGAATAATCAATATTCACTGTCTTTCTCTGACAGAGTAAATTCTTTACGGACATTGACGGATTTAAATGTGGCTTTTTATTCTATTATCCTTCATTATTTTAGTTCTTATAGATTATCATACTAATAGAACAAATAACAAAGGTCTGTGTTATGGTTAAATATATGAGTTTTGTTTATTTTTTACGTATAGAATTTTAAGAAAATTAATAATCCATGAGTTTTCTTGTAAATGGAATTAAAAGCGATTTTTTAATAAATTTTCCCATACATTTTATAACGACATCTTCTCGCGAATATTATGAAAACGTACTTTGAAAAAGAGTAATGAGCAAACTGCCAGATTTGAACGCAAACATCTGTACTCAGTGTACAGAATCTTATATTTTAAAGAACAAGATTTAGAAGAGCGGATGGAACTGTTTGTTAAAGATTTTAAATAGAAATTTTGCGAAATGGAAAGTTTACCAGTAGTTGAATGTAATAGTTTAAAAAACCCCTAATATCACTTAACCCCTTAATTCTCGCTCCCGTCAATATCACCGGCTGAGGTGTCGTTCGTTATTTCTCGTGCCGTCATATTTCCGGGCTGGATATTTATTGCCGGAAAAAATTTCTGAAACCAGAAAAATTTAACTGGTATTTCCGTGTGAAGTCTTTGAATATTAGCGTTTGGGTTTGGTTTTTGGCGCTGGTTTTGATGTTGGACTTTGTATTGCATGTTTCGAAATATCACACTCAAAAAAATTATTAATAATCAAAATTTAATGTGCATTATATTATTTCAAATATTATTTGTAAAAATTTGCTTGATGATGATAAATAAATATCTAAGATGTGAAAATTATAGGTCTTATTCGCATTAATTTGCATGGTGTAAAGCAAACATTAAAGCACAGAATTCACGCATGATGGCTTTTCCACAAATGTGAATTTGTTCTATAACACTTTTTTTTTCGCCTTAAAAAGACTAATTGCATATTTTATATAGAAACCTTATAATTATTTAATTTCTGTAATAAAAAAATAGGTACCTTTTATGGTTTTCCCAAATATTAAGCGACCGTGAAGGGTTAAAATACTATATGCAAAACTGCAATGTTCAAATATGAATATTTTAAGTTCTATTAGCAATATTTGAATTATGCATTCTGAAATGACTAAACGATTTTGATTTGTTAAAAAATACGTTTTAAAATCCAATAATATTTCCTTTTCTATAAAATTATTTGATAATAAATGAAATATTACTTCTTAGTATAGCAACATTTTTACAAAAAATATTTTTTTTTTTTCATTTTCTGACAAAAAGTTGAGGGAGCTCATGACCTTTGAGATTGTCGAAAACCATAAAAAAATCACAATTTTAAAAGAACGAAAGTTTTTTTTGGAAGTGAAAACTTCTTTAGGCGCGTTGAGCTTTTTTTGAGATGGGAAAAAAACACTTATTTGGAGACACTGTAACGTAACCGACATGCTAACATTTTGACACATAGACGCTAGCGCGCCAAGCGGTGAATGACAGGAACTTTTCCCTCTTCAGCTCAATCCGCAAAAGAAGAAGGAAGCTAAAACTCACCTTTTCTCCCGGCGTATTGCTAAAACAAATTATTATTTTGTTTTTCGTCAGTTAAAATGAATTATACCGTATTCGTGACCTACCTATTTCGTGTAACTAAAAACCGATAACGCTGTATTTTATCGTGTTGACTGTCTTGTCAATGAACAACAGTATTGCCCGGAATTTCGATTACGGAAGATAAAATACGGGGCACAGATGTCAGATACGCACTTGGGTATCTCATTGACACCAAAATGGCGTTACTTTATTTTACAAGGTAGCCCGGCTACTGTTGCTTATTTATTAATAAATTGTTAATTTACTTTTATTTTATTTTTTTAAATTGTACAATTGTTTTGTTCTATAGTTATTAATGAAATTATCGTTTATTTATTGCTGTTTACTTTTTAAAACAATAGAAAATAATTTAAAAATATATATTGTAACTGGTATTGGAAAACGGGCTTTCGCCAAATTGACGTTAAAAAATCGCGCCAAACCTGGTTCGTATATCACATCTCTGCCAAATTCTAGGTTTTTTGATTTTTCGACTTTTTATCCAAATTTTCCGGATTTTTTAAATTTTCCCTTTCATTGTATCCCAAACACTACCTTCAAATCAAATTTCAAGATTCTAGGGATACAGGACGTACCTCTGAGTTTTGATGATCGGTGAATCAGTGTCGAAAAGGCGAAAGTTTAAGTTCATATATCTTCTGAAATAAAAAAGATAGAAACGTAAAATTTCAGAATTTAGTTCCATTTCCACATTACTTTAGATTTACGAAGTTTCAAGTTTCTGGGAATCACCAACACAAAGATATTGGGGGGTCAAAAGTACCCTGAGTTGCTTCCAGAAAAAGATGCTTACGGCTGTGCTTTCAAGACTTGGCAGGGGCACTGCCCCAGATGCTTTCATTAGTGCTACTACACAATTCAACGCATAAAACATTTCCTGACGATTAAAAAAACACACACGTAATTGTTGAAGTTTTCACTTCTATTGGCACTCCCGGAGTGCCACTGTTTTTTTTTTTTAAATTCATATCACTATTAGATGAATGAAAATAATTAAGTGCTGCGCGCATGATAAAACTGAATATTACACGGAAACAACTTTTGTCCTTTTTTGTTAAATAGTATCATAATATATTTATATCTAACTTCAAATAAAAAACACATAAAAACAGTTCCGTTTAAATTTATTTTTAGCACACAATTAAAAAAAATAATTAAATTTTTTTTTTGAAAAATCGTATTTTTCAAGTGAAAAAACAAGTATGTCAATAATTTTGGTTTTAGCATATAAATTATAAAGAAACGTATATGCGGTTAAAGTTAAAAAACTATAACTTATATAGTTTGAAAATTACAATGAGTGCAAACTCAAAATTTACTAATACGTGAAAACGCATCTGAATATTTCAATATCCAAGTATCTCCAACTATACTAGCAGCCTATAAATGATTACAACCCAAGAAATAATATATATTTTTGAATGCGGATTTTTGTATATTGTTCAGAAACGTTTAAAGATTCAAAATAAATTAAAAACCAAAAATTGATTTTTTGAAAGTTTAAAGGTCCTGTACTCCCTTAAAATTTCAAATATTTATTGTATTTCTAAAAAGTAATTCAATATTTTGCGATAAATCAATTGTTATTTCAGTAGTTATTTAAATGGAAATTTGAAAAATAAATTAATGACCATCGCAAAATTTTCAGTCATACTAAGGCCACGTATTATTAAAAAAAAGTCAATTGAACAGGTAGACACCTATTCTATCATGCATTCTGCCTAAATATGAAATATTGGTTGGCATGTAAAGTTGAAAACTCTCTTAGTTATCAATATTGCATCATTTTAGGTGTTTAACGGATTACTTCAAAGGTTCAATTTTAATACTGAATAAATTAATTAACGTTCTAAATTTTAACAGAAGGTTGCACTGATCATACAGATACTAAATCGTTATTATTACACCTGTTAAATTTAGCCAAAACTGTGAGTGTGGATCATTAGATTTCATAGGATGTAGGTAAGTCAGGTGATAAAAGTTTTGGATAAGAAGCGAATTGTTATTCCATTTACTTTACACATGCAATTTTCAAACCACATAAAGACTCATGCAAGTGAATGTTATACAAAATTCTGTTTCCTAATTTTCTGCATTATTTAATTTGGCTTTAACTACATATTTAAAAATTAATAAAGGTTACTAACATTTTCTTGTTATTAATACAACATCGCTAAATTTTTAGTATGCATGTAATTTAGAAGACCGTTTATTAATTCTGTCATTCGTCATATTACTTTCGTGACAAAATGTTAAATATATTGTTAATTTGTTTTATATAAGAATTCTTTTGCAAAAGAATACACTGATTAAATAAATTTACTTAAACATCTTAATATATAATAGAGAAATTTACTATATTCTAGTTTCGTTATTTGTTTAAAAAAAAATAATATATATTTTTAAAAACAGCAAAAATTACTTTCTACATAACACAACTTGGTGGAAGAAAGTTTAAGAACAGTGTTTTAATATTTAAATCACACAAGTAAAAGATTTGTACATTAATTGTCAATACTTTGTTTTGGTTCCCTTAACACAGATGACTTTCAAAAGACACTTTTGACTAGGCTTTTTGACCAGGCTTTTGCATGTGGAAACGAGTATTTGGTTTCAAATTTCCAAAATGACTGCTTTCAATCGAACAATCGAATCAAACGGTTTTTCGTTGGCATAAATTTGATGAACATAGATTTCCAATAAGTTTCCTATGCGATTTAGGTCCGAACTTTCATGTGGAAAGTTCAAAGATTTAATGGTGTTTTCAGATAATCAATCTAAAGTTGACAAAGACTTATAAACAGAAGCGTTATCTTGAAGCAAAATCAAAATATGATGCATAAGTTCGTCTTTAAATGGAACAAATTTATTACTAAGAATATTTTGATAGTCAAAGGAGTTCTTCTTTGACTTGGTGAAAACGAAACTTATTTTTCCTTTTTTATAAAAGCCTGCCCAAATCATGACTGAGCCACCATCTTGTACATGTGTTGCATGCAGATATGGCTCACTTCGTAAATCATGAGAGTAATATCTTAAAACATCTGGTCCATTACATTTCTTATGTTTTTTGCATCATTAAACATCAGTTTCTGCTACAGACTGAATTTTAAGACATTGGTCGAGGCGATTTATAGTCAAGCATGAGTACGATGCATTGAAGTTTTAGCTTGGCTTTGAATTAAGCATATTTTTGTAATTTGTGTAATTTGCCTTTCACTTTGTCCAGATTTTAACCTTTTCTTCTTCGGTCAATGATTTCTCGCGACCCATGCTCAAAACAGCAGTTGCTTATCCCAAAACTTCAAATCTAGCGGGTACTAACCAATGCGCTTCATCACAGATGAATACCGCATAAAATATTATCGTCATAACGTCTTCTCATTTTGTTAAATTTAAAAGAGGCTACTGGTCCTAAATTTATTTCCATTTGTTAATATTGCCAGATTTTAACATTTGTAGTTAAAAATACCTTTTTACATTTGCAATTGAATTAACAACGAATTATGTCTAATTTCATGATATGCAGGGTGTATTTGAAAAAGGGGACAACACTTTACGGGGCGATAGAGCGCATTTGCACCAGCAATTTTCCTCATAGAATGTATGGTCGGATCGCAAGCGGTGAGAAGTTAAAAGGTAGTTTTCCACTGTCGCAGTTAAAGAGTTAAAACAAGAATGAAAGGAGATGCTTCAGAAGACATTTTATTAACAGGAATGTAATTAATGTACATGCTCAAAGAAATTGTTCAAAAGATCTTCCGCCAGCTGTAATGCACGCTTCACACCTGCGGGATAGGGACTGATGCATATTTGCGAAGACACCAGGCATTTTCCGAATATCGCTGGCAACAAAGGCAACCCTGGGGACTAGATACATATCGGTTTCAATGGGTAACTGGTAGATTAGGCTTTTCATATAGATCCACACAAAAAGTCCAAACACGAGAGATCCGGTGATCTTGGTGACAAAGCTATGGGGACACCTCGACCAATCTATTGCTCTGGGAAAGTGGGAAACTACCATTTAACTTCTCACCGCTTGCGTTCCGACAGTATATTCTATGACAAAATTTGCTCGTATAGCTGCGTCCTACCACACCGTGAAGTTTTGCACACTTTTTGAGATACATCCTGTATAACTCCTTTTACTCTAAACAACAAAATTGGCGTGTGGACTTAAACTTTTTTCCAGCACTGTATTGTGATATAAATAATGATCACATGGACATTTTATCTTTGAATTTTAAACTACAATTAGTACATTACTATGGTATAAAAATGTATTTATTTAAAAGTTTATCCAAGGATGTGCAAGAGATTTTCAAAAAGTTACTTTAACGAAACAATGTACAATAATAGGAATTAAAAAATTTATATTACTTAGAATTGAAAGCTGAACAGTTATACAATCTAACCATTGTATAAATTTCACAGCTTGATGAATGCAAAGAATGACTTTCAGAGGGAATACCTCTCTGAATTCCGTGATAAACATTTTAATCGGTTGAACGAGCAATTCCATGAATGTAGAGGGAAATATTTTAAAGGGACTTAGCATATTCCTAAAACATATAATTTATTATCTGAGTGAAGTTATAAATTAATAAATCTTTTTTGCATAACTAATCTAATTATTTCTCTAAATTGATTAGCTGCTTGTTATACCATACAATACTAGCAAACCCCGCGGCTTTGCTCGCGTAATATTTGAAATATGCCAAGTGATATTTATATGTCTAATTTTTATTAAAAGGTACTAACTAAATTTTTATTTTATTAAAAGGTAATATTTTATTTTATTAAAAGTTACTTATTACTTTTAGGAATAATTAAAAAAAATTACTATTTAAAACACAGTTTGATTAAATATCATTGTTACACTGCATAAGGCAGAAATGAGACTTAAATTAATAAAACGAAATAAAACTAAATAAATAATAATTTAGAAAATATTTTGAAACTTTTATGCTCAATAAATACGCTCATTTCAGTATTCATTTGAAGTTTGGAATTTTTTAGAAACCATCTTCTTACATCTTAAAATTAACCATCATGTCAAATTCCAAGTCCTACCACCTCTCTCAACATAAAGGGCAATGTTGAAATAGGAACTGTCACCATTAATTTGCCAACATTAATTTTGAAATTGGTTTGTTATTTCCTAATATTCCACAGAAACGTAATTTAGAAAGCTTTTAAAGACCTTTTTTAGAGCGTTTGTTGTTCCTGTGAATCCCAGGTGGTAGAATCATCGGCATAAAATATAGCCTCTGAAGGATCAGAGACTGTTACCATTGATTCGCAACTATTACTTTTATATTTGGTTTATATTTCCTGAAATAGCGTAGAAATCGTAATTTAGGACTTTTTTAGAATGCTTTTTGCACCTCCCCTTCACTTCACCCCTTTCTAATTCGAATTTATTTTCGAAAGTCCTTCGAGGGCATTTATATTTTATAAGTAACTACCATGCCATATTTAAAGTTTCTAGCCTTTTCAGTATCACAGAAATCGCAATTTAGAAAGTTTTTAGCTACTGCAACCCTCTGGTGGTAGTGGCACAGACATAAAATATAGCTTATGTTTGAGCAGGTTCTATCACCAACAATTTGTTATCGTTATTTTTTTAATCGGTTTGGTATTTGAAAAGATTACATAAAAATTGTAATTTATAACGCTTTTCGCTCGCTTCATCTTTTTAAATTTGAAATTTTCTTTCGACAGTTCATAGAAAGCAGTTGCATCTTGTAAGTAAATAACATGCCATACTTCAAAGTGTTAGACCCTTCAGTTATGCAAAAAACGCAAATTAGAACATGTTTTGCTTTTTCAACCCTCAGATGGTAGTGACAGCAACATGAAATATAACCTATGTTATAGGAGGGACTGTCACCATTGATTTGCAACCATTGCTTTTGAAATAGCTTTGGAATTTCCTGAGATTGAGGAGAAATCGCAATTTAGAACGTTTTTAGAACGCTTTTCGCGCATTTTCACCACTTTTTAAATTTCCAATTTTTTCGAAACTGTCTTTAAGATCACTTAAAGATCATTTATATGTAATACATATGTACCTTGCAAAATTTTAAGTTGCTAGCCCCTACCGATCACAAAAATCGAAATTTGGAACGCTTTTTTGCTCCTGCAACGTCTAGGTGATAGTGATACCGACGTAAGGGGACGAGGGACCTTAAAAAACCTTAAAAACCAATTCTTTATTTTTTGAAATTTTCACATTAAATATTATTCAGGGGTATATTATATGCATTATGACAAGCATTTATCAAAAAAAAAAAAAAAATTAAAAAAATTAAAAAAATTATTTTTGAGAAAAAAATGGAGTTTTACAAATGGAGTTAAAATGGAGTTTTTAAAAATGGAGTTAAAAAAAATTCAAAAATTCAAAATTTTTTTGAAAAAATTTCAAAAATTTTGATTTTTTTTTTTTTTTTACACCTTCATATTCAAATATATAAAATTCGATGCTCAAAATTATTTATATATATAATCCAAACTTTTATAAAAATTTTTGGGGATTTTCATTGATATGGAATGCGCAGGGGGCATTTCGAAGATTTCTACAACAACGCATAAAATGCCATTTTTTTCTCAAAAATAAATTTTTTTAATTTTTTTTTGTGATAAATGCAGGCCACAATGCATATAATGTACCCTTGAGTAATATTTAAATTGAAAATTACAAAAAAAAAAGAAAAAAATTAAAAAAATTTGAAATTTTGAAATTTTTTCAAAATTTTTAATTTTTTTTTTTTTACCTTTATATTTAAATATATATAATTCGATGCACAGTTTTATTTATATATATAAACCAAACTTTTATAAAAAAAATATTGGGGATTTTCATTGATATGGAATGCGCAGGGGGCATTTCGAAGATTTCTACGACGACACGTAAAATGCCATTTTTTCTCAAAAATAAATTTTTTTTAATTTTTTTTTGAGATAAATGCATGCCGTAATGCATATAATGTACCCTTTAATAATATTTAAAGTTAAATTTGCAAAAAAAAGAAAAAAAAATGAAAAATTCTAAAATTTTGAAATTTTTTCGAAAAATTTCAAAATTTTTCAAAAAAATTTTTTTTAACCTTTATATTCAAATATATAAAATTCGATGCACAGATTTTTTTTATATATATAAACCAAACTTTTATAAAAAATATTGGGGATTTTCATTGATATGGAATGCGCATGGGGCATTTCGGAGATTTCTAAAACAACGCGTAAAATTCCACTTTTTTCTCAAAAATGACTTAAAAAAATTTTTTTTGTAATAAATGCATGCCATAATGCATATAATGTACCTTTGAGTAATATTTAAGGTGAAATTTACAAAAATAACAAAATTATTTTTAAGGTCCCTCGTCCCCTTAAAATAGCATCTATGTTAGAGCAGAGGCTGTCAGCATCAATTTCTTAACATTACTTTTGAAATCAGTTTGATTCTTCCTGAGATATTGGTGACAAATCGGCATTTAGAACGTTTTTAGAACGCTTTTCGCTCATTTTGCTCCTGAATCTCCTCTGGTTAGTGGAAACATATATAAAATATATCCTATCTTGGAGCAAGATCTGTCACCATCATTTTAACACCATTATATTTGAAATCGGTTCAGTATTTCCTGAGATTGCATAGAAATTGAAATTTAGAACGTTTTTTACAACGCTTTTTGAGCATTTTGACCCCCCCTTTTAAATTTCGATTTTTTAAGGAAATGTCCTTAGAGATCATTGATATCTTATAACTAACTACCATTCTAAATTTCACGATTCAAGGCCCTTCCGTCACGCAAAAACCGCAATTTAGAACGTTTTTCTTCTGCAGTCCCTTTGGGGTAGTAGCACCGACATAAATCATAGCCTATGTTGGAGCAAGGATTTTCACCATCATTTTGACGCCGTTATTTTTTAAATCGGTTTGGTATTTCCTGAGATTGTGTAGAAACTACCATTTAGAACGTTTTTTAGAACGCTTTTCGCGCATTTTCACCCCTTTTAAATTTCGAATTGTTTAAGAACTGTTCTTAGAAATCCTTTATATCTAATAAGTAGCTGATACTTCAAATTTCATATTTCTAGACCCATCAGTAACGCAAAAATTGCATTTTTAGAACGTTTTTTGCTCCTTCACCCCCTTTGGGTAGTGGCACCGACATGAAACATAGCCAATCTTGGAGCAAACGTTGTCACTATCATTTTGACAACAAATTTTTTTAAATCGGTTTGGTATTTCCTGAGATTATGTAGAAACTAGCATTTAGAACGTTTTTTAGAACGCTTTTTTTTTGCATTTTCACCCCTTTTAAATTTCGAATTGGTTAAGAACTGTTCTTAGACACCATTTATATCTTATAAGTAACTAATATTCCAAATTTCATATTTCTAGGTCCATCAGTAACGCAAAAATTGCATTTTTAGAACGTTTTTTGCTCCTGCACCCCATTTGGGGTAGTGGCACCGACATAAAATATAGCATATGTTCTAAGTTGGACTAACACCATCATTTTGATACCATTACTTTTGAAATCGGTTTGGTATTTCCTGAGATTATGTAGAAACTACCATTTAGAACGTTTTTTAGAACGCTTTTTGTGCATTTTCACCCCTTTTAAATTTCGAATTGTTTAAGAACTGTTCTTAGACACCATTTATATCTTATAAGTAACTAATATTCCAAATTTCATATTTCTAGGCCCTTTAGTAACGCAAAAATTGCATTTTTAGAACGTTTTTTGCTCCTGCACCCCCTTTGGGGGTAGTGGCACCGACATAAGATATAGCCTATGTTCTAAGTTGGGCGAACACCATCATTTTGATACCATTACTTTTGGAATCGGTTCGGTAGTTCCTGAGCTTATCTCCGACAAATAAACAATTTTTCCCTCTTTATAATATGAGTATAGATCAGTATAGATGAGTATAGATAAGAAATCCAAGAAGTCTACTACCAGCTATGCTGCCTGAAGTAATTAAACTTTATAATGACTATCTATATTTTTAGAGAAAAGTTTCATAAACTAGTAAATCTGCAGATCAGGAGCCTCAACGTAAGATCTGCAATTCATTGTTTTTAGACACACTCTAGTAATATTCAATTTCCTGCAAACCGCAATTTAAAGTTTTTAAATTACGTAATTATTTATAAGAATAAAAAATACGAAGTTTTCAGGCATTAGAAGCGTTAAATTAAAAACGTTGTTATGGAAGGCTATTTTGAATTTTCATGAGCTACTAATTCTGGCATTTTTTGTAAATAATACAGTATTCAGGGGGGCTCCGCCCCCCTGAACCCTCCTTGGCCTCATTAATTTACATATGTAACTTTTTATTGATTGCGCTAATGATTATGGTAAATCTTTTTACACTTCCGAGCTTTATTCTTCAATACTGGTGGCCAGAAAAGGATTTACATTGACGAAATTATATTAAAAGTTTAGGTTTTATGAACGAAAATGTAATTTCCTTTTAAAGATAAAAAAAAATTTATTCATATTTTCTGAAATGAGGCGGCATTAAGAACTAACACTCGTCAAAAAATATTTTTTCAGGCAATCTAGTTAATGTTTGTTTTTAAGAATGAAAATATTTATTTCCCGATACAATGACGTCCTTTTCGACAGCGATAATTTTGCGATGCATAATTTTGACATTTACTATCAATTTGCTTTTCAAAAGTTTTTTTTTTCTCATTGAAATTTTCGATTAAAAATTAAATATTTCTGTTAGCTGCGTCCAGACGATAAACCGTGAGATATTAGTAACGTTTTTTTAAATAAGAATTAATATCATAACACAAGCCCCTTTTATTTCAACCTCAAAGCGTATTTGTTTTATTTTTGATATATGAGATCAAATTCACCTTTCCGTTGCTAGGAAACAGTTAAAATAAAATTAAGACAATGAAATATGTGATTCAAAAAAAGTAAATAAAAAAAAAGAAAGTATTTTATATTATTGGAATACATATATAAAATCCCCCCATAAGATATACACCGAATTTAAAAACTCTGACAAATGTATACACAAAATTTCAAACTAATATGAACAATGTAGGGTTCTAATTAGGAAATTCCATCATCCATAATTTATCATTTAAATCTTTCAATCATATGAGCCATTTCTTTTCAACAAATAAAAATGGAAAAATCGTCTGAATTGCTATAGGAAAGCATTAAGGCGGAAAATAAAATGTTCTATATATTCCGAACGAATGAACCAAATTTAACCAAAAACTATACAGCTAAATCCGGTGACCTCACCAACATGCCTCCTTAATTTCAAGCTAATCGGATGCTTTTTGCGACAGTTATCGCGGGACAGACAGATTAACAGACAGAAACCAAAAACTTTTCGGGTCTCCACAGTAAGCCTTCACTGAAGTTTCGGCAATAAAACATGATTTATAGGTTAATATTTAAAGGTTTTTAAAGCTTGGACAAAGGCGACAATAAAAAAAACCCATCTGTTATGCAACATTTTAGGATTGCGTTCATCTGACGAAACCGTATTCGTGTCGCTCCTCTGTCTGTTTGTCCGTCATTGAGCCCGTTCTCAGAAACTATATATGTTAGAGACTTTAAATTTTGCATACTTATAGTTGAACACCTCACATCAAACGTCAAATCATAAAATCTCTAAAAAATCTTATATTTAACCCTCTGGGCTCTAACTTGTGTATTTTAAGCTTTTCTTTCTAACTCAGCCTAATGTTGCTCTCTAATTTTGCGTAATTATAGCTAAACACTTGCGATCAAAGGACAAATCATAAAATTTCAGAAAAATCTTATATTCCCTTATATTCCCTTATAATCCCTCTGGGCTCTAACTTGTCTATTTTAATCGTTTTTTCTAACTCAGCCCCTAATTAAATTGAAGACTTGAAATTTTGCATAATTATAGCTAAACACTTGCAATCAAACGACAAATCATAAAATTTCGAAAACAAAACCCTTATATTTAACCCTCTGGGCTCTAACTAGTGTTTTTAAGCTTTTTTTTTTAAACTCAGCCCCTAATTAAGTTGAAGACTTAAAATTTTGCATAATTATCGCTAAACACTTGCGATCACACGACAAATCATAAAAATTTCAAAAAGTTTTTTATTTATCCCTCCGGTCTCTAACTTGTGTATTTTAAGTAATTTTTCTAACTCAGGCCCTAATAAAGTTGGAGACATGAAATTATGCATACTTAATTATAGCAGAACACTTTCGATCACATAAAAAATCATGAAATTTTCTTACATTATTTCCCCCTCTGTGCTCTAACTTGTGTATTTTAAGCAATTTTTTATCCTGCCCCCCTTTTCACACGGAGGGCACTTTTTAAACTTTTGCCGACACCATTTTGACCTCTTTTTCATATTATGCACCATAGATTTATATACTTTAGTTCCATTTGTTACCGCCAGGGGTGCCTACCTATCTCGGGTGCTATGGGCCCGATTCCCTCGACTAATATATCTACGGATAGGTTGTAAAATGGAGTTTCATTCGGATAGAAGTTTGTTTAGAATAGAGTGCGCCCCCTGGTTGCGAAATGTGGAACTAACAGATTTTGCAACAGGATAGAGTGCTTTGAAAGGAATATTAAACGAAACCCTCCGTGCGATCTGTGATCACACTTACCCAATTGTTTTTTTGTTTCATAAAGATGAATAAATTTGTTAAGATAGTTTACGATCAAGAATAACATAAACATTCTTGAACTTTAAAGCCACCACAAAATTAATCTTTCAAAAGGTAGATAAAGATATCTCTTACCAGGGATTTTAATTTGTTTTTACGTGAGTAAAATTTCGATTTCAACTTGTGCTTATTCTATTTAAACTGACTGAACCATTTGTGAATATCATCTCACAATATTTTCTATTTAAATACATCGAAAACGCTATTTCGGTTTCTAATAGAGAAATAAAAATATCATACAGAACTATTTTACACAAATTATATAATGGTTATTTAAAAAGTATTTTAAACATTACTGTTAAAAACACTGCACAGTTTATTTGTTATTTAAGGCGAATTTTTGGACAGGAACATCAATCATTTATTACATTACATCTCAAGTCTTGCTGTAATTTATTTCTGAACAATTTATCAAAACACGACAACATCCTAACAGAACTTATTTTATTTTGTTCAAACTTCTAAAATGAATATCTCATGTAATCGTAAATCCTTAGAAATGTCGTTTTTTTGTTAAAGCCTTTCCAAATTCACCATTAATTGTTTCACAGATTAGCTGCAATTCCCTTTATATCTTTATCTTAAGCAAAAGATTTTACGAGCATGGAATGATTAACTCTCTTATTTAAATGAATAATAAATGAGTTGAAAAATCTTCTGTTAATAAAGGCGGTTAGAAAAGCTATATGTTGATATTTAAAATGTTAAAAGCTTCTTAAATTTTAGAAAATCGATTTTGATAAAGGTTTCATAAGTTGTACATTTTCGGAAAATAATTTAGATACCTTTTGTTTATTATTTTTACTGTTGCTGAAGTCCTGCATTGTGAAAAAAAATAAGGTTTTTAGGTAGATTTCCTATAAAATACAGGGTCATCGAAAAATAATGCCTAGATTTAAAAAAATCATAACATCGAAACATTTTATGTTAAATGAGTAATTCTTTCACTGCGCGATAACTGGTGAACGCAAGCTTGGTTTGAGTTCAGCAGAATTCGTTTGCGTGTCTGTGTTTTGCGCGGATTAGTTACGCAGTCGTCAAGGTCAGCCGACGAGCCAGACTGCAGCTGCTCAGTACGATGTTGACCGTGCAACAAAAAGCAAAGTGCGTGATTTGTTATGCGGGTTATTTCATGACAAAGTTATTGGACCTTCCTTTTTCGAAGAAAAAAAACATGTACTGAGCAGCTTCAGTCTGGTGCGTCGGCTGACCTTGACGACTGCGCAACTAATCCGCGCATAACACAGAGTGGCAAGCGAATTCTGGTGAACTAAAACAAACTTGCGTTCACCAGTTATCGTGTAGTGAAAGAATTATTCATTTAACATAAAAGGTTTCGATGTTATGATTTTTTTAAATCTAGGCATTATTTTTCGATGACTCTGTACTAATAATTGGGATCTCACCTATGTTGGAATTTCGGAAAAAATTTTGCAGATCTGCACCGATCATGACCCCTAAAACCCAAAAACACCCCCCAGTAAAAAACTTTATATATATATATATATGTAACTTTTTATGGGCACGATAACTTCCATAATTCTGCACAAATCTTTTCCAAACTGATACATAAAATCAAAGGACATAAAATCTCGGTCAAGTTCGTTAATGGGCAAAATCGGACCAAGGGTCTGGAAATAGGGACGCATTTTGTGAAAAAAAAAACAAAAAAAAAACACCATAACTTCTTAGTTGTAATACATATCGACTCAGTTTAACGCTATTATTACTTCTAAAAATGGGCTAAAAATCTATCTATGACAGATTTTTGATAAAACTAAAAATGGGTTAAAGAGGCGAAAAATATAGGGTTTTGGGGAGAAAAAAATTCATAACTTCGTCATTTCTCAAGATATCAAATCTAATTAAATTTATTATAAATTGACTTAAGATTATCTACAACTTTTATATCGACAAGTTTTTGATAGCATCAAATCTTACTGCAACAAAAAAATTAAAAACGAAAACTAAAAGTGGGGTGTTAAAGAAGAAAAAAAAATCCATAACTTCGTCAATTCACAAGATATCATATCCGCTGAATTTATTATGTATCTTCTTAATATTATCTACAACTTTTATGCTGACAAGTTTTTCATAGGATCAATTCTTACAGCAAAATCAAATTAAAATACAAATAGGTTGAAGAAAAAATATCGTATTAAGGATGTACTCCAATTTAATCTGCTTATTTTCTGACTCATTTTTAAATTCATTTTTACTTTCAAACGCATCCAATTGGTAGATTATCTTAGTGAAAAAACATGTAATGTGCCTTAATTGTCAATTTTGTGATTGAGCCAGAATACATTTTAAAAAATGATGTCAAAGTGCGCATTTTAAACCGAATTTCTCAAAGCGATTGTGTTGGGAAAGAAAAATATAGTTCTACCCAGAAAATGATTGATTATAAAACAAGTTCTAATTAATTGAACGAAAAATAAAGGCACAGGTTGCTTATAAATCTCTTAAAAAATCACGTCAGCAAGTTTCATGTTTTTTTCTGTTAAAAATGAATCTGAAAATGTGTCAAAAAATTTCGAGTTGTTGAGCTTGGAAAAATATTTCTTGAATATTGCCTTAACCTGATTCTGATAAAACCAGCTCTTATATAGAAATGAAATTATAAACTCGTCAAAAGCGGACAGAAAAAATTGTTAAAGTGTGTTTATCTCTAATCATGATTTAGTTTTTATTGGTGAAATTAGTACTTAACTTCGAAATCTACCTGTCCCTGTAGGCCAATCCGGCAGGTTTTTTTTCTGTACATATTTACCTTAAGTTCTACATTAACCAAAATCTAACATCTTTATATCTTGACTATTAGTTACGAAAAAAAAACTTTTTTCTCGCATTTTCGCAATGAAAAGCATTAGGTTAATTTTAAATACTTTTTCATATAAATTTGTTCCATGCAACTGTGATAAAGAGATTTCAATTCACTAATTTTTCAAAATCAAAAGAAATATAGTTCCTGTCTTATTTTATATTTAAATAACTTTTCATAAGCACTTGTAGCACAGTATTTCCAAAATGCAGTCGCACCAACACTAGTGAATGTGCAACGCACTTTGAGAAGGTAATCAGAATATTAGTCAGTTTCCAATGATATAATTTAATAGTACGTTGTAGGCCAACTGTATTCATATAGGGGAGACTAGGGAGAGTTGACCCACTTTTTACAAAATGATTTTTTACTTTTTTAATATTAAACGTAGAATAAAGCTGCATGTATCATTTTAGTCGTTATACAATCAGTTATCAAAATAAAATTACTACATAAGTGTAATGTATGTATAAGAAATTTGAAAAATGAATGATTTTAATCATGAAAAAATAATGGGTCAAGGCTCCCCACATATGGGAGGGTTGACTCACTTTGTTTTATATTGAAATATTTGTGAAGAGAAAAAAATCGGTTAAAAAAAAGCAAAATAACTTTATGCTACATGCATTAATTATTATACAAAATATTTTTGAAAATATGACGCTTAAACAAACCTGTTAAGACGCAATCGCAAATCAGAAGAGAAAATTTTTGTTTTAAACAGGTTTTTGTCTGAGCAGGTATAATTTTACAGCAGGGAAAATGAAATATTAACATTTAAGACATTGTTCCGTTAGAGACAGGTTCCGTTTTCATAGGGTTTCATGTATTATTATGTCCGGATTTAGGAGCCACTGTCCAGATTTTTTTGTCTCCTTGTCCTACTTTTTGTGACACTCGATCTGACAACTCTAGTTGTCACATAGTTTGGCTTCATCTCACTGTATTCATCTTGATGAAATTTGTCTATATACCTTCTTAAAGTTTTTCGATCAATGCTATGTTCTTTTGCAGCCGCAAGAGCACTTAACTTATCATTAACATCTTTTAAACCATTCAGGATCAAAGAACTTTCAGTATTTAAATGTTGAAATAAATGACTGGCACCGGAATTTACGAACAAATTTGTTTGAAAATATGAAAAAGGCTATATTTCACATACATATTAAATGGAAAATATTTTAGCAAAATTCTGGTGTCATTGTAGCATTTGAGAATAAAAATTAAGTGGTTTCATAAACATACCACTGCCTATGTAAGGGTTAAGACTGCTGCTTTCATACTTTCTAGTCTTTTATACTCCTTTCCACTGTTTATATTTACCTATTGTAAGTAATATTAATGGAAAAATTTGCTATCAAATTTCCCATTTATATTTCGTAATATATTTTTCTTGCAGCGGATACTATAGCATTTTTTCATAATTTTCTTTTATCAGTTTTAAACATTTTCTTTTCCATCACCCCACTTTACTATAGCTTTGCAAAATAAATTTACATTCTTTTTCATATATAACCATTAACCTTTGAATATGCACAGTATATAATATAAAAATTTCTAAAACCACTTAATTAAGGGAACCTTGAGCATCTGGTCAACCCCTCACATTGACTGGGTTAAGCCGCCCCACATGCTTTTCTAAAGAATAGCACATACTAACAGCCTGACTTACTGTACAATCTTTATGCCTGGAATGAAAACTCGATATTTATGCATTACTTAAAACCTACTTACTTAAATTTCTATGACATATTTTATCTGAAAAAAAGCTTACAAAATATTTGTAAAAAAGAGAACTTTCAGGTTGAAAACGCCTCACAATTGATTTTTTTCATACCTATTTCGATAATGTGTATGAAAAAAAGACTGTTGTATGAGCATTCCAGTAGCTTTGGTTGATACCTATTGATAAAACTCTGAAATTCTTTTAAATATGAAAACTGATGAGTGGGCCAAACCTCCCGCATGGTCAACCCTACCCAGTCTCCCTTATTAGTAAAATACGACTAATTAGAGATTTTAAAATGTATTTCAAACAAGTAAAAAGAATTTAGCGATTCGTAAAAATTTGTTTAGTAAGACTAGGATGATTATTCGTAAATAGTGGTACTGAAAAAAAAATCAAGTCTTTATGTACCCAATGTTCTTTATTCGTTAGAGAATATTCATAAATTGAAAATATTAATAACCGGTGCCGGTACTTTTCTAAAATCATTTATTTTTTAATTAGCATTACCCCGATGTACGAGAATTTATAAAATATTCGAACAAAACTGAGCAAACATTTATTCATTTTCAACATGACATTTATAATAGAAATTATTTTCATATTTCTGTTTAAACATTGCCTATGTAGTGTCATTCCATGTATATAATACATTTCTGTTACATTGTTTTCAATCATTTCAACAACGGAATATTCTATTCAATAGAAATTAGCTGACTTGCAGTAAAATCTTCGCAGTAAAATCTTCGCTTACAAAATCTTCGCGCAATATATAGTAAATCATCATTTATTTTAATTCATGTCAAAGGAAAATGTATATACCTTGTTTGGCTATTAAATTAAAATGAATGTGAAATTTCTAAGCATGACATGATCTTAGTTTCTCAGTTGATTAGTCCTAAGAAACAGTTTAAATATGGAAGATGTGTAGTTAAATTTAGCTATGAAGATTATGCTGATGCATTTCTAGAAAACTGATGTATCAACGAACGGTATTTACTTACCTGTTTACTTTCGAACAGTCCTGTTCGTAGCTAATTACTTCTTATTATAATTAAGTCAAATGTAAAATAATTTGTATTCATAGAATTGTTGTTGCAGATATTCTGTTTATTTCGTTAAAAATTAATTATATTTCTCAATTAGTTTTCCAACTATTTCTCTGTACGGTTGCATTTAAAAATTAAATACCGTGTATTAAATCTCTAGCACATTTATTGAAATTTACTATTTACACTTCATATTGTAATTTAAAATGGAATTTATTTCGCAAGTATCGTTTTTACTGTTATTACCAATCGTTTTTTGCTATTTTTAAAATATTAAAAGATGTCTGATTTTGTCAATTATACAATTTAGCACATACCTGCAGCAATTAGAAAATATAAGTTTATAGAAATTATACTTCCCTAAGATATTTCAGTGTTAAAAAGTTTTTTTAGACATTTTTTTTCTTAAAATTTAAATAGACGAAGGCGTAAAATTAAATTAGCTTCCTTAATATAAATTCCTTATTACACTAAGCATTACTTTTAAATAATGATATGGTAAACGTAATTGTTGTGGATGCCACAGGATGCCAATGATGCATAAAGAGAATAGAAATCAAAGTTTTAAATTTAGAGGATATTTAACAGTGTTTGCCTTCTTCTATAAACAAGCATTATATTTAAAAATAAATAAATAAATAAATATACTTAAAAAACTATTCAAAGATGGAAATACATATTCATAACAGAACGTGATGGTGACGTTATTCAAAATGTTTGTTTCGATGGGATGTAATTTTTCTTTTACTGTTGCCATGTATTTAAATTTAATAGCGAGATTTATTTCAAATCAGTTAAGGATTTCCCACAAACTTCCTTGCTGAACTGAGACGAAAGTGACAACCTATGAACATTATGAGAAAATAAAGTTCTATTTCAATAATTTTTCTAATTAATGCATTTAGTACAACAAAACTTGCAGTTGAATCATAAATCGTAGTATGTCCAACAAAAAAGCGTATTCTATAAAATAAATGCAATCTGTTGTCCAAACAGAGATTTTCTTTCCTGAATAGTTGTCTTTGGAATATACCTGCTCGTAGCAGTTCATTGTTGATGTAGTTGTGATTTCTAAAGTAGTCTTTGTCTTATATCAAGAAATAATATTGAAACAATCTTCGCTCACTTCAGCAATTAACTAATTGTGATTTTCTATAATAATATTTAATGAATTTAAGATCTTTATTATTTAATTATTTTATAAACTGTTAAGTAACATTATTAAAAATTGTTCGAATTTGGAATATGGATTTATGCTTTGGTTTGTCGAAGCATTATTTCATCAAAAATGAATACCTGTATTTAAAGATATTGCATAAAGTTTTTGAAACTATTTGCGGTCTATACAAAAATACCAATTATTTTCGCATGCGAGATTTTTTATTTCTAAATTATCTGGAGCCATCTTTCGTTTCTCGAAAAAAAATTCAAGCGGCGCAATAATTTTATTCTGGAACGTTAAAACTTTCAGGAATCATTATACATATAAATTTATGTCTTACAGCAACACATAAATTTATGTCTTACAGCACGCATTTGATTGAAAATGTGGATATTAAAGGTTACATCTTTATCCTACAGATCTGAAAGATGCGAACGATATTTTAAGTTGTCAACTAATAAATAAATAATTGATAATTAATATAGGGTTAATAATAACAATATATATAAAATATATAAATTTATTTTAATGTTGGGTAAATCTTGGTTAGATTCGCCATCGGGGTTAGTTGCCCCAGTCATTGTATTTCAGCTATTGGCCATGTGACGGCGCTAGTGACGTTCTTCTACTCTCAGTCGTTAGAAAAATGCGTAGTAGACGAAGTTACAGCTATTTATTTCTTAAAATAAATTTTGTATCTTCAAAAAGGGTCAGTTTCACTGTTCTTGAATGTTCTCATAAGATATAGCAGTAGATGAAATATAATATATTTATTAGAGATTTTTCATGAAATATTTAGTGACTGTTGTTGAAACAGGTAATCGAAGAATGTGTTTATAGGTTGCAGCCATATTTATTCATATTTCCAGAGCTACTGGCTGGGGCACCTATTTATAACAGAAAAACAGATCGTTTAACCTCTTGCCACGAGGGCCTTATTTAATAATTAATTAAGCTTCGCATTCATGCCGGACATATTCAGCTTATACAATTTTACCATACTGACCGCAATTTCTGTGTCCGCATCAATAATATACTCCCTACACTATACTGTATATTTGAAGACATTGTACAAAGCTCTGTCCTTGGCCCCTACTTTTTCCTATAATTTATAGTTAAATGCGTTTTTGATGTTTTTAGTTTCAAAAGTTCTGTGGTATGATTAGAAAATATTATACTTTTGAATTCCTTCTTTAGTTTCTATTCTCAATTTCCTTTTTAAATAATTTAATTGCAGTGAAATAGATGTTTTTTAAACAATCAGAGATAAATATATATCTTACTTTACAACAAAAATTCATAAGATTCTATTAAATATCAAAATAAATGTTCTTGTATTTTATTTTAGTAAATTAGTCAATAAGAAATAAAAGACTTAATAAATCGATAGGATGTATACTGAATAAAAAGCACTAGATTCAAATATCAACTTATTTAATATCTTGTTGTTATCTTGCTTCGTGTCTGGGAAGAATATTTACCACACTCTCGACTGTCTTTTTCTGACAGAGTTTGGGGACATAGGAGGATTTAAAGGTGCCTCATCATTCTATTATCATTCATTATTATCGATCTTATAAATTGTCACTAAATAAATAATAGATATATGTGTTTAAGTTAACTGTATATACTTTATTTTATTTCTTACCCTTAGTCTCGCACTTAAAAGAACTAATAAGTCAAGATGTCTTTTTTCTTTAAATGGAATACAACGCAATGTATTATGAATTATTTTTTCCTCACATTTTCTAATTATACCTTTATGTTAAAAATTACAAAACCGTACTTTCAAAAAGGTGCAATGTGGAAATTTCAGAGTTACCATCAAACAACTGAGCTCAATTTTGACAATCATTTGCTCAAAAGATCAAAATTTAGAAGTAGTAGAAGGTTTTTAGTAGTATAAAGTAATAGCTTAAAAATCTCTTTATAATAATAAAAATACCATGTGTGAATTATCGAACATTCAAATGCGAATATTTTAAGATTTTTCCTATAATATGAAATGACTAAATAGACTGATAGCATTTTAATTAGCATTTGTGTTGATTTACCTAAATTAAAGAAATTATTTTTGTAATGTGGATTTTGAAATATAAAGTATCACCTTTGTTGAATCAATGCTTGGATATTAAAAGGGTCACACAAATGACTAGCTACTCTCGCAAGAACCTGTTTAGGTTCAAACGGATTATTGAGTTTTCAGTATGAGCGTGTATCCCCGATTCTAACATTTGTGCGCAAATGAGCCACATATTCTCTCTTTTCTTTTACTTTCTCAAAGCGTAGTTGAATACCCTAAATCTCATTTTTATCGTTCCTTCAAGTGATGAAACGTTAATTAGATTTCTGTAGCATGTATAAATATGGCGGGAGAAAATTGGTTCAGCGGAATTTTACTGATCGCATTACTTGTGGAAAATTAAAAAGATATTTTAACATTCATCGAGTCATCCGCGTGCCGATAGTCAACAGCGTACCATTTTGATTGAGTTTGAAATAAGATTCTTCAATTGATAGCTTTCCTATGCGGTATCGTGTTAAGAGTTCCTTTGATCTAACGAAATACTTGAAAACCTTGTATGGCCTTTTTAAGAATTTCAGCCATTCTATAACTAATTGATTTTTAATTATAAAATTTAAAACATATATTAAGAAAGACTTGTTTTATCAATTATAGTTCTCAAAAAAGTATACACATATATAGTTTTGAAATTTATTTTTATAGATAATACAATTTTTACGAAAAAAATATTTTTGCATTCATTATGCACATGATTTTTCATATTTAAATGAGTAAAACTGATCAAGATTGTTTTAATGATATAGATATAATATGTTTTCAAAGTGACCTACAATGAAAAACATAATACTTGTACTAGATCCCGAGAATTTCTTTTCTTAAGAAACTTGAAATTCCGCGTTTTATTTTTTAATGCAAAAGTACTCGCGAATTCTAAACGTCTTGCTTGAGAAATACAGGTCATTTTGTGTCTCTATACGTTTAATACAGTCAATGCAAATTTCGTGATATTCGAGGCAAGCATTTTTCAGAAATCTTGCGCGCAGTGGTCAAAAGCGCCGTTTTGTGAAAATTGACTTTAAAGATTAAATCACACCTTTATCATATAGAAAAATCTAAATATCTTAGACATAACTTCTCTTATAACGCGAACTTTTGAATGGGGTTTGTTTTTAAATATTCCTAAAGAATCATATTTATTTATAGGGTATTTAAAAAAATCGAATTTTGGATACTTTAAAAAGTACCTAACTCCTTAAATTTAATGATTCAAAAAAGTATATTGGAATCTACGGATTATCCTTCTATCAGTGACATTTCCGTTTTTTGTAGTAATATTACGTATGGTGCTATTCCAGAGTTACAAGTGACATTTTCGCTTAGATAACCAACAACCTATGCCAGTAATTAATGGCTATATATATATATATATATATTTATATTTAAAAATCTATACATATCATTTAAAATTTAAATGTTTTAAAAATTTGGACGAAGTCTACAAAAAGGGGAATTATATATGTTATCAGCCATTTTTAAAAAATTAAAATTATATCTTATTAAATATTACATAAAGTCGTTTATTAAAGTTGACAAAGTCTAAAATGGAACTAATATTTTTAGACTAAATATGTTACAATTTAGAAAAGTATAAAACGTCTAAAACCACCGCATGGACGAATAACGCTAAAGTTAAATAAATAAATTTTTTACCAGACATTTTATTTAATAAAGTAGTATTTAAATATTTTTCGTTTAGCAAAATTTTAGATTCAGCGTATCCTTTTAGCAAGGTGATCCTGTATCAATATCATTTCACAACAATTTCTAATTTAATACCCCGAAACTTTTATTTGAAATTTAAATAAAGGAATATAAATATGATCGAAAAAGTTCTAGAAAAATTAAAAAACGGCTAATAGTAAGTAATGTCTTTAAAATAATCGTATATACCTGGAAATTATGTTATCTTGTTAAGAAATTTGTATATTCAACATTAAAGAATTTTGTCAAACGTTAGCCGCATTTCCATTTATACACTATATGGCCAAAGGTATGACCAGCCATTTGCGAATTTGGGCGTTTTGTTAAATATCTAGTAAAATACGGAATTTACTTCAAACTCTAGCTTTGTATACAGTATAGTATAAGACATGTATTTCCGCGAAGATTTTTTCTCAAAACCACATAGGGGACCGTCAACAAATTGAAAAAGACCGAATATCTTTTTGATAACTTTGTAAAAACTAATGTAGCAAAAGCGTTAAAACTGTAGATTATGATTAAGTGGCTTATTGTAATAAACTTTGTTCAATTTTATGAGAATAACTAGTATACTCGTAGAGAAATTAAAGTTTTTATAAACAGAGGCCCAAATTTTGCCAAGTTTTTTGCTTATAATTTGTAGAGTTCTTAATATAAAAAAACAATTCTTTTCGAAAAATATGACAAACAACATTGTACACAATGCCCTGTAATCAGAAGTAAAAAATAATAAAAATTGGATGAAAAATGAGCAGGTTTACAAAAAAATCTTTCATTGCGCATGCGCGAATGCAATCAAAATATAATTTGCATAATGTGTTAGTTATATGTATAGAGAAAATTTTTGTGAAAGTCTCAAAAACATAGTTTGAAAAGTCTGAAAATTATGGTTGATAGAATAAGCTCAAAATCCGTTATTCAGAAAAGGAACCATAAAGATGAGGGGCTGTATCGAAGTAAGTGCAATATTGTGTATGCTATATGGGCACTAACCAATAAATATATGGCCTTCACTTTTTTACTTCATTTTGGGAATAACGGATTTGAGCCTATTCTATCAACAATGATTTTCAGAATTTTCAAGCGATGTTTTTGAGACTTTTACAAAAGTTGCTCTATACATTTAGCTAACACATTATGCACATTATATTTTGATTGCATTCGGGCATGCGCAGTGAAACCTTATTTAGTAAACCTGCTCATTTTTCATACAATTTTTACTATGTTATAATTCTGATTGCAAGGCATTGTGCACAATTTTGTTAAAAAGCAGAAAAACCAACGTTTAAAAATGCACAAATAATACATGAAAAGCAGCAAACAGCTGTTTTGAATCTACTAGCAAGATTCTTCTTCAGTGCAAGATAGGGAAAAAGGAACAGCGTGCTAGAAAAAGCAAGGCTGGGCAACGCTAGCCATTTTTCTAGCACGCTGTTCCTTTTTCCCTATCTTGCACTGAAGAAGAATCTCGCTAGTAGATTCGAAACTGCTGTTTGCTGCTTTTCATGTATTATTTGTGCATTTTTAAACGTTGGTTTTTCTGATTTTTAATGTTGTTGCACAAAGGCTTTATTTGCTATTTTTATACAATGCTGTTAGTCATATTTTCTGAAAAGAACTCTTTTTTTATATTAAGAACTCTGCAAGTTATAAGCAAAAAACTTGAGCAAAATTTGCGACTGCTTTTATGAAAACCCAAATTTCTCTTCGAGTATAGATGCTATCTTCATAAACATGAACATAAATTATTACAATAAGCCTCTCGATAATAATCTAGACTTTGAACGCTTTTGCTACATTAGTTTTGACAGGGTTATCCACAAGATATTCGTTCTTTTTTAATTTGTTGGCGGTCCCCTATGGGTTTTCGGAAAAAAAATCTTCATGGAAATAAATGACCTGTACTATTTTGTTTACACACCCAGAGTTTCAGGTTAATTCCTCATCTATTTTTCTAGATATTTAACAAAACGTCTAAAATCGAAAGTGGATGGTCACCTTTGCCCATATACTTAAGGAAGAGATTGTACAAACATACATAATAAATGTTGTTATTTAAACGAATAATACACAAGTAGTAAATTCTTCTATTCATGAAGGCTTTTAGTAAAGCTACATGAAGAGATGATAAATTGTTAGCAGTTTGACAAATTTTCACAGCTAATTCTAATAAATATATCAGAAAATAATAATTTACTAAAAAGGGTGAATAAAACTTTTATTTCATAATTTTACTGTTGCTGGGATAAGTAAAATAGCAACCTTTGATATTCCTATTTGTTTCTAACTGTAACAAAAAAAAATAACATCTTGATATCTTGACTATTAAGTATATTTATAGTATGACTATTAATTATATTAATTTTTTATATATAGTTATAAGAAAATACATGCAAGTATGTTTTCAAAATAAATCGTTTTAGAATAATCTTTAATATATATATTTTTAGGATAATCTTTAATATATTTTATATTTCTTTTAAACAAATGCAATAAATACAATCCATTTCTATAATGGGAATATACAGGAACTATTTCGCGTATTATACTTCATTTGAATAAAAGTATATTTGGTACTGAATTTTTTACAATAAAAAAAATTCGCCAATACTAGCTATAGTAATGCACCATTACTAGTTATAGTATTGGCCAAAGTTTGAAACGAATCCACTGTTTAGTTAGTTTCCAGTGATATAATTCATTAACTACATTGTAACTTTAAACAGGAAACTGCCAAGTCTAGAAAACTAATGTATAAACAAATGTTATTTTCTACGCTGTTTAATTTCAAACAGGTTTGTACACAGTTCAGTGCTTCCTATTATAATTACTTAAATCAAATGTGGAATAATTTCAATTAAAGAGAATTATTATTACAGGTGTTACGTGTAAATTTGTTAACATTTCAATGTATTCAACCATGAGTATTCTATTTCTCTACACGGTTGCATTTAAAAGTTAACTAGTAAAATGAAACATCTAAAAAAATTTTGAAATTTTCTATTTACTACTTATATAATGATTTTTGTTGAAAAATTTGTTTTTTAATATACTCACAATGTATAAAAAAGACTGAATTTAACAATTATATTGTATTTAGCATTTGCAGTTTTAGTTGCAGGAAAAATATACATAAAATATTTATATTGAGAGAAGTTTTTCCTGAGTAGAATATAATTTATATAAAAAAATTCGGTTATAAATATGTTATGTTTATTTTAGATATGTTTTTGTTATGTTTTAAATATTCGAGTGAAAGCGATCGCATTAATTTCGTTAGTATGAATTCCGTATTTGAATAAGAATTACGTTTAAATAACTCATAAATTCAGATTCTACTCTGCTTAAAATATGTATTATCATAAAATTTGCTTTTTCATTCTAAATGAAGATTTTATGCAAAATCTTAACTGTTATTAATATCAAATGATGTACCGATAAAATCGATATAGATGTGTTAAAGAAATAAATTTAACTGATTTATATTTATAACAGGTTTCGTACGTATCATGTGTTTCAGGATATTTTAACTGCTTTTAGTACCAGAAATTTCGTAAAATATTGGTCTCTAAATCTGAAGATAGATGTTTTTTTCATTAATTGAGGCAAATATGACTTTACGAAAGTTCTGGCAAAAGGTCCTTGAAAGTCCTTGAAGCGTACGAACCCTGTTATCCTTTTGCTTGTTTCATATAGATGTGAAATATTTTATATAAAAATAAATAAATGCAAATAAAGACAGAGTTTAACTTAATTTATTTCTTTATTTTCTTTTCCAATTACGCATTCTTAAAAATAACTAATATAAAAATTTTAATATCTATAAAAGTTTAATAATAATGATCTAAAACGTTTTGATACCGTGTTTCAACAGTGTCGACATCCTGCGATATTAAAATTGTTCTTTTAAAGTGCTTGTAAATTAACGAAAATTATTCTAAATCAATTTAAATTTTCAGACAAACTTCCCATTGAACTGACAACAACCAAATGACAACATATGGACATTCAAAAGTTAATAAATTTGTACTTAAGCATTTTTTCTTAGTTTTAAGTATCATCGAATTTTGTTGTAACAAATTTTGCCATTCAAACTTAAATTAAAATAGCGCGAATAAGAAAGCACTTTCTAAAAAATATATGCATGCCGTTGTCCAAACCAACAGTTTATTTCCTGAACATTTTTAATAGTACCGTATTTATAAACAAGTTTTTCCCTTACATCAAAGAAGGATGATTCTTGACGCACTGACGTGACTATCTATAAGTAATCTATCTATCTATATAATAAATATATATATATAAATGTCTATTGTGTGTTGGTAAAGACAGACTTTTCTCCATGAACACCTACTGCCACCCACACGTGGTTATAGTGGTTAGATAGCCCTTGGATTCCCGCTGTTAGTAAAGCAGTTTTGTCGTGGTGGGTGGATTGAAGGGGTTTACAGGGATACTCAAAAGAATTCCATTACATTACGGCCTATGGGGGGGAAATCGTTTGAGATAGATTTTTATCTTTATCTTTTGTATATAAAAGGCTCAGCCAAAACTACTGAACCTGAAAGCATGCAAATTGCTGAGAAAAGAGCAGTAAGGGCGAATTTTTGGAAAGCCTCCCTAAAAGGGTTAAAACGACGGTGGGGGGGGGGGGGTCGAACATCTTAGAGCATGTGGCCATATATTAGCAGCCGTTTTAGTTAGGAAAGTTAAATTTCAGAAAATAAATCTACTAAAAAAACAATTAAGCGCATATTTTAGCGATTTTAGACATTCTCACCAAAAGGGGCTTAAATGGGGGGCGGGGGGTCAAAAAGTTTAGAACATTTATCTTATCTCACCAGCCGTTTTAGATAGAAGCGTGGAATTCCAGAATATAAATCTACTAAAAAATAATTAAGCACGTATTTTAGCGATTTTAGAAATTCCCTCCAAAAGGGGTTAAAAGGGCGGTCGAAAATTTTAGAACATTCGCCATATCTCACTAGCTATTTTAGCTAGAAGCGTGAAATTCCAAAATATAAATCTACTAACAAATAATTAAAAATGGGTAAACACATTTCATCTTTGCTATATATATATCGTTTGATTTAAGTTTCTTTTAGAGAAACCGACCAGTGAAGCGGGCGAAGTCCGTTAGTTATCTATAAAAATATCTAATGATTTTATACTTTATCTTTAGTACTTTATCATTTTATAATTGGGTAAGTTACGTTAGTAAAACTGTGGGGATTAGATATATGAATTTTATCCTTTGAGACAAATTTTTTTATTAAAATTGATAGGTACCACGCGATAAAGATCATAAATGTACTATGAACGTGAACAGTAGACAGCTATTTTGGAGTTTCTAAATTTTCATCAGCAGTGCAAGGTTGAAAAATAACTAAATATAAATACATCAGAATATGAAGAAGGGGCTAAGCCTTCATCTTATACCGAAAGGTGAAAAGCGAGGAAACTGAAAAATTAAGTCACCTCAATATTCAGAGGGTGTTTTTACACATATTGTAAACGATTTTGATGTTAAATTAAAAAGCAACAAGAAACAACAGCGGAAAAAATCTTGCAACATGTAATAATGTGTTAACTGAAATATTGGCTGCTATAAAAAAATAACGTCTACTACTGAAATGGCGCGGGAAAGAAGCGATTGCCTTGAAGGTTATATTATTACTCTTTCCGAAGATACTTATTATGAAAATCCGTATAAAAATCATTTAGCAGGTGATAAGTGGAAAAAAATATTGCCAAAATTGAGGAAGTGTGGATTTATCTAAATGACTGTAATAAAAAAGAATGGATTTATTACCGGAAAAAAGAGCTTTGTTTTAAACACCGGAAACAAAGTTTCTCTAAAGGATTTGCGGTGATTGATGGAATCTCTTACAACGAAAAATTAAACATCAGAAAAGTTGAGAATAATTCAAAATAACTGTACTTATTATCGAAACAATGTTCTAATTTCTATTTTTAAGGAAGAAATTAGAAAACTTTATACTATGGACGTAAAAATTGTTGAGTTTCTCAAGGATAAAGCGAGCAGCCATACATCGAAAGGTACAGTCGCATTTCTCGAAAACTTGGCAAGATAAACTGAAATCAAAGAGTATACCTTTTAATCATATTCCAACCAAGACCCCAGATATTTTACCAATGGATTATTGTGGCTCTGAACTGTCCACAACAAGAGCTACCAGATAGAACATATTAAAAATAATTGTTTTCATTTATGTACTATTATATTTTTGGTGTAAACACTGTTCCCAATATGTGTAAACATCCTCTGCAGATGAAGTAATCATTAGAGACCAAAGAGAAGGAAGCGCCTTGCTCATTAAGAAATAGGTAGAAAATTAATGAACGCAAAAAAGATTGAGAAGGTTGAGAATAAGTTAAATGAATGGCAAAAAACAACCTGTGAGAATCTGCGAGTACTTGATAAGCCATTTAATTTTTCTTAAAAAGTCATCGTTATGTTTGGAATTTTCCATATGTGAAATGCTTCTCAAAAGTTAAAATCGTATATTGAAACTTCGGAAAAGTTAAAATGTAATTACTAGGCCAAAAAGGATTATAAGCCGTACAACATTTAATAAATTAATATATATAATCCCAGGGGCACTATATTCATTCGATCAATTTCGCAGAATATGTTGTAAATCCCCACTTGGAACACGTGTATACGTTTGATATTATTTGAAAACTTCTTTAAAAATATAGATTACTTTAAAATCGAATTTCATCGGAATTTGAAAAAAAAAAAATAGTTAAAGTTTGGGTAGTATGTTAAATTTACATTTCTTACGAATCTCATGACAAATCATTACAAATCCTACACTATCTATGCAACAATATTGTCACAGTAGTTAAGGATCAATGCTAGACGGTTGCAAAGAGAGAGCAAGTATTTTTTAGGGTGGGGGAGGTACGTGTTGATCATTCGTTTATTGTTAGTTCAAAGTAATAAATAGGGCAGCTTTTTTTGAGTTTTAAAGATTTTAAACAATATGAGCAATATGAGGTGGGGAAGGATTATGATCAGAGTTATTCGTGCGGGAGGAAATGTAGAGAATCATTATTTATGTCTTCATATTTTAAAGTAAAAAATAAAACAATTAGAGCAAAACAATATAAAGAACTGGGACTTAGAGCTTAACAATTTTAAAGATTTTGATATTTAATGCGTGTAGAGTGTGGGAGGGGATGCAAAGGGGGATCAACAATTTTTAAAGGTAAAGGGTCGAAAATGTGCCGAAACTCTGAAAACTGGCATCTCTTATTAATATTATTCTGCAGAATTGAAACATGTACAGAAGATTCTTTTACTGTAGTATTAATTTTTCTCCCTCCCCATAAAATATTTTTTCTTTGAAAAATATTTTTTTTTCTGCAAGAGACCTTTTCCATGCGCTTCTTTCAATTGGCCAGCGGGCAGTTGTTTATCTTGTTCGCAGTTTAGTCATTGTTGATGTTTAAATCTAAGAAATCTGATTATATTCTGTACGACGAAATTATTTTTGCTATATTTGACAGACAGGCAAATGCTGGTTTGTTAACAGTTGCTATATTATATTTGTTAACAGTAAATAACATATGCAGTCTTCGTTCCGTTAATTCGAAGAAAGGGTAACCGGAATTTTAAAGGATACTTTAAAGCATTACCCGTTTGTTCCATGAACTTATCACAAAAAAGGCAGCTGAAAGAATTAAATTTTATTTAAGTTATTCTGGTTTATCAGATATGTTCAATATATTTATACTACATTTTCCATATGTTAAGTTCTATGTGTTATGATTTTTTCTTCGTTTTCCTTTTTTGACAAATTAATGGTTATTAAACTTTGATGGAACAGCAACTTTAATAGAAAAGAATTAACGTTACCAATGTTTCTATCAATCAGGATGCATTGCTCTCTATTTCTTTCGATGAATAACTTTTAATAACATTCCATGTTATTCCTTGCTTCATTGTTGTTGTTGTTGTTGTTGTTGTTGCTGATTTCGTTTTTTCAAAAAAGCATTTTAGGGAAAATGTAGCTCTTAGAGGTTGTATGCAAGACAATTTCGAAATAATTTTCAAAAATGTTAAAATGTGTATTCTTAATATGTTTTAAATATATTTTCAGAAAATTTTACTCTTTATTTCATTAATATATTAACATTGCTAAAATTATTGTTTACTAATGCACAAACTGAAGGCTAATTGTGAGATCTAAATTATTATAGTTGGTTGAACGGTATGAAGCTAACATCTCTAAAATATTTAAATCTAGATTAACTACTTTCTGAAGTTACGCTAGTTTTGAGGAAAAGACACTTCTTAAACTTTAAAGTTTAAGAATTTATGATCAGAAGACATATCGGGACATGTGAAGTTTATATTATAGTTTTTTGAATGGTGTGATAAAATTATTTCTATTTAAAATGTAGTTAGACATATAAACTTGTATTACATATTTTAACGTTTCGAAAAGATCTTACTCAAAATTTTAATTCTTTAACAGTTTTTTCAGTGGAATGTTCAATTTATTCAAATATTAAAAAAAAATTAAAAAAAATGCTAATAATGCAAAAGTGCATTTGAGATAAACTAGAATTTTCTTTTCCACAAAAAGTTTGTTTTTAATTGTGTAAAATTATTTTGACCTAAAAAAATTCGTAAACAAATAGCTTTGTAATTTCAAATTTGTATAAAGGGACATAAAAAATTAAATTTTTATATTTTAAAATATTAGACAAAATCTATCCGAACACTAATTCGATATATGACTGGTAGCCGAAAAAGGCATCGCGAATGCTGTAAGATAGAGAATACTTCATCAATGAAATAAATATGCAGTTGATTTCGCACATGCTAAATAATAATAAGCATATTTTTCTATTTACTTGCCGAATATAAACTTGTGTAAATTTTGCTTGTATTTTCATCAAATATGAAAACTGAATACTTATCAGCAGTATATCTTAAATATGAATTTTTTTCTGTTCTTTCTATAGATTATGTTAAAAAAACGTTAATTTTGTTTTCAAATTTTCTTTTAAATATTATTCATTTCACAGTATATTAAATATAATTCTGTAGCATATGAACTTTCTGCATAGTTAATGGCATATATACGGCCATCCATAAATTAAATATCCTAATTTTAAACATGATAAAATTTAACTTGTCATACATATCCCTCGTTTTAAAGCTCATTCGAAAATAAAAATAAAGCAACAAAATACGCATATATCGTTTTATATCAGTTTGTTAAAACTTAAAAGTGTTATGTATGTATTATATTAAATTTAGGAGGGCTCCTTCGCCAAAAAAAATGTTGAGTGAATTTATGGCCCGAAAATCGATTTTAAAATAAGTATTTCTACTAATAAGTGGTGATATATTGCGGAGCAATCTACTTCTGAATGTATTATTTGAGACAATTAATAGTTCAAGAATTGATTTTAAGAAACAGCTCATATTCAAAATATTAGAATAATTGAGAAAATGTAATAAGATAAAATTATTTTTAATTTTTTTATTTTTGATACTAAGTAAATGCAATTAAATTTCTTATAAACTAAATCTGGAATGTTTAGATAAGATTTTAACATTTACAAAATATAAAATACAGTACAATAAATTAGGTATACAGCTTTCTGAAACACATCAAAATATTAGAATAAAATTTAGATTGGTTCAAAATATTAGAATATTTTATTTTACGCAACAATATTACTTTATGAATATAAAGTAAATGGTAGTTAATATTTTGTAGCAACCCCTATAGCTTTCATAATAGCGTACAATCGATCTTGCGTACTATATATAAACTGTTTACAAACATTTCTATTAATATTAGCACAAATAGACTTTATACGTGCCACTAACTCAGTTTTTCTTGAAGGAGAATTTTCTTGGAGTATTTTCTTCATTATACAACATAGGTTTTCGATGAGATTAAGATCTGGTGTGTTTGGTGGCCAAGGAAGTACTTTCATGTTGCATTGGCGGAACCAATTCTTAGTTGACACCGAGGTATGCGGCGACGCTAAATCTTGTTGAAAGGTTAAATCATATTCAAATAAATCTTCTGATGATGGAATCATGTATTATTCCAAAATTTTTTGATATATCTGAGAGTTAACCTTTTCGTAGACGATGCATAACTTTCCAGGTCCTTCTGCACTCATGCAACCCCAAACCATGACACCAGCATCAAATTTTACGGAACGTTTAGGGCATTCTTTATCAAATGCTTCTTGCTTCATTCTCCAAACTCGAATACCTTGATTACCATATGAAACACAAAACATACTTTCATCACTAAAAAATATATTTTTCCAATCTTCTTCGCTCCATAAACGTCTTGATTTACACCAATTCAATCTTATACCCTTTTGTTTTGCTGCCATCAGAGGTTTTCTTTTCGGTACACGAGATTCAAATTTAAATTATGGAGACATCTTAATGTGTCCGATGTAGAAACTTCAACTCCCTCTTCTTTCCATTTTCGGTGCAAAAATCGCACACTTTTAAAACGGTTTTTCTTAACTATACGCTTCAGTTTACTGTCATCTCTAGCAGATGATATTCGTTTTCGGCCGCCTCATCGGCGATTATTTTGAAAATTTCAATTTTTTGAATATTGTGTTAGTATTTTACTAACGCTTGACTGCGATCAATGTAAATAATTCGCTATATAACTTTGATTTTTGCCGTGTCGGCACAAATCAGCCATACGAAAGTTAATAGATTCCGGAATATCACTCACACGACCCATTTTAAGACGAAAAAGCAAACAAACTGCAAAAATAATATTGATTTTAAATAAAATCGTCTCAATTTAATCAATGATGCCACTAATTATGAATTGGTGATAATTAAAGGAGAATGAATGTGAAATATTCTAATATTTTGAACCACTTGAATAAATATTCTAATATTTTGACTTTTCAAAATATTTTTTTTCAATTAATCGTTTATAAAATGATATCAGTTTTAAGATAATAAATAAGTTTAATCAACAATAAGTTCTTAATAAATATATCATTTGCATATTCACGTTAAAAGACATTAAATTACCAAACGATATTTTCAATTAAAAAAATATATATATTCTAATATTTTGAATATGTACTGTACCTGTTACGACTAATAAACGGTGATATGTTGCGGAGCAATCTACGTTTAATGTATTATGAATTTCATGCGATAAACAGATTAAGATTATTAACATTCTTTGCTGCAGTAGCTCTATGTTGTCCTCTATGAATTTTTGAGTATCTTTTTAAGTAAACTAATTAATTAAAAAAGAAATTTCTAACATTTCAAAAACTCATGTTTTTTACTATGTTTCTAAATGGTTCGCAGTAGTTCATAGTACTTCCAAGTTTATTACAAACAAATTTTAAAACCAGTAAAAAGAAAATTGGAAAAGCTGGAACACATCGTAATAGCGAAATGTTTCACAGCACAAGATTCTCAAGCTAATAAATATTGTATTTCCACCACTAAAGAAGGTAAAACTATGCAATAAGAATTACATTATAGCAAAATTAATAATTGTTGAATAAAATGACCTTACAAAAATTACGAAGGCTTCATAAATATTTGTAAAAAATTATCTGGAGAATATAATTTATAATTTAATGATTTATTATCATATATGACGTGATTGCACATTAGTAAATAATGAATCCTAGTAGCTCAAATAAATTCCGAAACAATGTGTCCGGTATTGCAACACCAGGAGGAACAGAGGATATTAATTTTTTTATAAAATTTTAAATTTTAAAACTTACATTCTGATAGAACCTAAAAAGACACTTATTTCATCAAATGTTTTTTGGAAGAAAAAAAGGTCATATAAAATTTCTCTAATCTAAATACGATTTTTGACTCCAAATTACTAAGATATAATTTAATTTAAAATTTTTTCATTCAGAGTTATTTTCTACATAACTTTAACGTACATAATATTTTAATTTATTACGAAGCACTTTTCTGGAACAACGTTCTAGCTATACCAAAATGACCACTGCAATAAGCTAGGCAGTTTTACTAGCTGAAAAATAAATAAATGGAAAGCGGAAAAGTACGTCAGAAATATGCCATATTTCACTTGATCAGTATAGAAAATATAATTATGTAAGAATACTACACACATTTTGAATACAATTAATTGATGCTTGGTATTTAAAAAGATAAAACCATTAATCTGTAACGTTGTAAATCAATTGAAATGTATGTCAGAAATATTATTTTAAACAATAATTATATGTCAGAAAGATCACTTAAATTTCAGTGCATCATCATGGGTATCTCCGAATCCCTAAATAATTACATTATTACCAGAAACATCGTGGATAAGTATCAATTAAAGTTCAAAAAACATTACACAGTAAAAAAAGAGAACTGTTTCATAATCTACGAAAGTTTAATGTAACAACCAAGCAAAATATACAATAAATACAAGAGAACAGGAATTCCGCTTTTTCAGAATTTAGTGTCGTCCCCGGCATTTCCATTACTTCATTTTCTTCTGGTGGACTGGTGGTTTCTAGTATTATGAAACAGCCATTATAAAATGAAGCGTTAGGTGAATATGAAAGAGCAGTCGTACTTTGATTTTCTGGTCAGAAAGGGAAGAAAAAAATGGCCATTTTTTTTTTTTTTTTTCAAAAGAAAAAAAATTATGGCCATTTTTTTTCTTCTCATTCTGACCAAAAAATCAGAGTTCTAACTTTTTACAACTGCTCTTTCATCTTCACCTAACTCTTCATTTATAATGGCTGTTTCATATTAATAGAAACCACCAGTCCATCAGAAGAAAATAACTCGGTTAAACGGGATTCGAATAATCGTGACTCTAGTGTAGTGCAAAACATATTTTAATTTTAAGACTTAAAGCACACGCTTTTATTTTATGTAAAATGACGTCATTTGCATTAATATAGATTCTTAAAATTAAATATAAAATTAAATATAGTTTATAATAGTTCCCTGTTTTATCATAAATCTTTCATTTATATTTTTCTCAAAATAGCACGTATTTTAATTAATTTTTTTTTTCAATTTTTATGAGAAAATGGCAACAAAAAGATATAATTGCTATTTTCCAACATTTTTTTTCTTTACTTTCTACGGAAATGGAGAACTCGAGTTGCCAAAATGAAACAAATGTCGCTAAAAACTACAAAAAATTTAATATTTCAAAAACAAATGGAGATGCAGTTTTCAAGCAAATTGCATTAAAAAGTACTTTTTCTCCGCAATACGACGGTATAAACATTGAAAATGTGCGAGGCTTAGAAGTTTTAAAAAATGCTGTAGCGTATTGAATCGCACAATGAAACATCGGCTTTTGTTTTACGACTAGCGTACACAAGGTAACGTTATTTATTGGAGACAAAATAAGCTGGGAGAAAGAATAGCATTCCGGGTGCTAATAACCCCTTCTGGCTTAGCCTTGATGTCAGAAAGCGTTCTTTATCTTTAGAAATTCTTCAAAGCAATATATTTTTGAGATTTAAAGAAGGCTATACACATAGATAAACTTTCTTTTGTTGTCATTGATATTTGGAAACGTTCGCGAGTTGTTTCTATAGAGCATTAATTATTTTTCCTGAAACCGGAATATCTGTTTTTGCGATGTTACGATTATCAGTTAAAAAGTTTCAGCTTCATAAAGGAATTTATACATACAAACGTAACATAATAATATTTATTTTAATACTAGTGTTAATCCTGTTATGTTAACATGCTTGTCTGTAAAACATGTTTTTCCGACATGAAAATGTGTAACTGAGGATTGGTAGCAACTGAAAAATCTACATTTCTCTTTAATAAAAGTAATTAATATGTTATTAAAACCCCTCGGAAACGATCTTCAAATTCAGCGATAGCAAAAGAAACTTCTTTTTCATAAATTATTTTTTAAATCTTAAAGATATTGGTTTCTGTAGTTTCGAAAGATAAATGACGCTTTTCGGAATTTTGGGTAACTCGGAAGATATAATTTTATATTTTCGTTCATGGTTATACATGGAACGTTTTTTGAAAGCAACTCGGAACAAAGACAGCAAACAATTTATGATAAATTGTTATTTACATAATTCGAACAGTCACAAATGATGTTGAAAATGTCTCTGCGGTTCCGCACGCGCGTCGTCACCATGTACATTAAAGTGGTCAACAGTTTGTTTAACCTTTTGAAAAAGGCTCCTTCAAGACTACATTTGAAACATGCTGTTAGAACACCAGTGTAAACGTTAATACTGATCGGAACGTCTAAGAATTAATCAGAAAACTTCTCTTGCAGGTTTCGGTGCGAATGAGGTGAAAAATAATGTTCAGCAACAGTTTACTTACAACAACTCCAACGCAGTACTTGATACAAAAAGAACGATGCTCCTCAGACATACTACGGATCTTGGCACAGAATTATTCTTTCATGAATTTATCAGATTCTCTTTTACTTTTTGTGTGCCTGATGTGCGCTTAACTTCTGGGTTTCATCTTAAAAATTCGTCCTGTATTGTTTTCATATGCAGATTAGAATACAGTAGAACCTCGCTAATCCGAACTAACTTGAACCTTTGCCTGTTCGGATTACAAAAAATTCGGATTACCCGAACTTTCAATAAAAATAGAAAAGAAAATGATGCGTGCTAAAAGAATGTAAGTTATAAGTACTCAGTAGTACATAAAGAACTTCTAATCCGGCATCCTTAGCTCCAGCATGCTGGATAATCGGGCACGAATTTCGGAAAAGATGGTACTCTTTGTTTCACACCTGATGTTTATAATAATCCAATGGAACTTCAGAATGAGGAATTACGTAACAAACCATTACAAGCGGTTGGAAATATCGAATTCTATAAAAAGCTCAGTCACCACGTAGACGGGGAAGAAAGAAAAAAAAATCTGTATATTATTTGCGAAATCAAACTGTTGAAAGAAAAATAAAATTTTATCATCAGAATTAAATACTTTTTGCATTTTAGAAAATAATTTTATAGTGACTGGCAAACAAACTCATATTCGAGATTTTTTAAAGATCGTTTCTACGAATAGGCCTACAGTGTACGTTTTCATTTTATATTCATGTATCTATGTATTATACAATATTTTTTTATTCTATTCAACCTGTTTAAAGAATGCTTTACTGCCATTTTTTGTTTAATTCTAACTTCTATACGTTTTCCCTAACATTCATCCTGTAGTCCGAAAAATTTCGAGAATTAATATTTTCAGTTAATCAGTTCAATTGTAATTTTCGAAAATAAAATCGATTTGGATTAACTGGAATATTGGATTAGCAGGGTTCTGATTACCAGGGTTCTACTGTATTAAGATAGCAGATTACGATCATAGATTTAAAAAGATTGTCTCATTTTCCGTTGTAACTTTCCGAATTTTATGAAAATTTAAATAACAGTTTTCATTACGCCTTACAACTCCCCTTTAGTGAACTGGATTCAAGAAATCAATTAGATTTTCATGTATTATTCGAAATTCACCTAACGTTTATAATACATGATAAAGAAAAAATTTCAACAATCGTGAATTATTTTTTTAATTGAGTTCGCGACAGTGGGCGGTAGCAATGTTAAATTCGTTTTAGTTTCCCGACTAAGAAATTTGACGGTTGAAACACTGTCAAAGTAAATGTTACTATGTGCGCAACTGGTGAAACAAAAACTGTTACATTTATCATTATTATAAATTTAATCTTTTCTGAGCTTTCGGATTAATTTTTATTTAAATAGTTTCTTTAAGTAATGTTATGAACCATGGGATCGATAAATTACAATGGTACATGGTATTTTGATTAATGACCGTCATATCCAAAAGAATTTTTTATTTTTTTATTTCAGCGTATAATAACAAACGAAAAATTTTATTTTTTAAACACATAGCATCCTTAAATGTAATTGAAAAGGTGTGCATGTCTGGTAAGTAGATAGAGTATAGATAAAGGAATATAGGTAAAGGAAATACATGGATTCTATGTACATATTTTATAACATTTTCTCGATTTCTATCCATTGCTGTCAAAATCTCGTAAAATCGATAACCATCGATGATTTTCATCCTAAACTCGTTAGAAAGTCTAAATGATTTTGCCTTAGTCGATGATAGGCAGGATGAAATTTGGATGAAAGTGACATTTATTTCCAAAAATATTTTAGTAATTTAGTGATAAGTATTCTTCCAATTTAACCTGAAAAATTTAAGTCCCTCTAAAATCTCTCTAAATCCCTCTAAGCATTTAATCACTTGATGAGACTTTCATAAAATTAGTGAATGAATAAATATATGAAATATTTCTGCTAAGGTTCTTTTTTAAATTATGCTATGGTGATTAAAATGGTCAAAAAATGAAAATTCAAGCTATCTGAAATACTTTCATCATGAAAAAGGCCTACGCTTTTTAATGTACTAATTCTTAAAGATAGGCAATTAATTTGTAGCAAAAGTCATATTACACTTCGGATTTTTTATGAGAGTTGTTTTTTTTTAAAAACTTTAAAATATCTAAAAACATTTAATAAAACTTTTGATCGAACAAAATAATACTAAATAACATTTCATAAGTTTTATGGAAATAAAACAAAAAAACACTTTTGCAATTTTAAGCAAATCTTGACAGCAAAGTAACATTTTTGATTAAAGATTGGCAGCTGACAAGAATTCAGAAATATAATATAAAGTGAGATGCTTTTTTCCCTTTTACTGCTGCATATTATAAATAAGTAAACAGTCGATCGCATAAATATTGAACGTATTTTCAAATCAATAATAGTATACTTTCCAAATGTTATAGATTATTGCAAAAATTAATTCTTACTAACAAATTATTAGAAGAATTAATTAAAGAAATCTGAAAAAAATATTGATTTATTAATAGTTTATTTGTAATAACCATTAGGTACTTTTTATAAATATTGCTTTTATTAATAACAATTCATATCAGTTAGTATTAATCAAATGTAGAACTTTTAGCGCGTGAATCATTTTAAAATCATCATTATAACTTTTCATATATACTTTTACATTTAACAGTGAACGTTTACAACAGTCAACACTTATCTTTAAATTAATCTCTATAAACAAACCCTAGAAAATTAGAATTTTTGTTACACCCTGTTTTGATAGGCCAGCATTGATACCTCTCATATCATTCGGTGCTGTACAATTTGCTCAGCTTTTTAATAAGCTATAGGAATGTTATATGCTTAATTCATACTAAAAAAAAAAATATATATATCTGAGTGACTCTATTAGACTTTCCGAACACTTTACAGATTACTTTTCATACAAATTAAAAGTGCTACAACAATAAATAAAAACTTATAGCCTAATATTGCAAAGGTGAAATATTTACGTTGTTGAAATTGGCAATATGTTTTAAACAAAACATGCACTGTCATTCGTAAAGCTTAAATATTTTCTAATGAGGTAGTTTTCCTTAAATTTTCAGAAGAGATTTTACCAAAACTTAGTTAATTCTAGTGAAACGTAGTTATTACATCGATATAACAATGCAAAGAGTTCAAAAATAATTTAATTGAGGTACAAGAGAAAATATATATGAGTTATCATTAAAGAATGGTTGTAAATTCGTTGATAAACGGTTTAGATACCAAAACCATTAGCCGATGGATTTCCAAAACTTTTTTTCTCCCCTTTTTAGTAAAAGAAATATCCGACATGCTTCCGAGTAGATTTTACAGTGCATTAATCAGTTTTCTTATCTTATAATATATTCATGTTTATTCAGATGCTACCAATTATCAAGTAAGCATTTTAATGTCGAACAATATGTTTCATAGACAAACAACACTAACTTAAGTGGGCTGTCACTGAGCTTCGGAATTGTCCATCGTAATGTTAAGTCTATGGACTTTTGATACATTCGTATATTTAAAATATCTTCCCGGGAAATTCATATTTTTAACATAATTGTTTGTGTACTCTTCTTAAAAGTTGTCTCCTTTTTTTCTTAGTTTTCAAAATATTTCTATTCTTAAATCTTTCATATATTTCCATGCTTAAATTTATATTTTATGTGTTAAAAGCGGGTGAACAGTGAGTAAGATTTTAACACTTCATATAAAATTCAGTCTATACTTTAAAAATATTTTGAAAACTAAGAAAAAAAGAGACATCTTTTAGGAAGTTTACACAACAAATAGAAATTTAAAATATTAATTTCCCGAGGAGATATTTTAAACATACAAATGCATCAAATGCCCATAGACTTTACATTTGTCAGGGGAAATCGGAAGTTGGGTGACCAGCCCCCTTAATCCCATTACCATTATTATTAATATGAACATTAATTTGTTACTTTTGCAGAATGTTTACTTTAGAAAATCGATTAATACACCGTAAAAATACTTAGAAACGCTTCAAGTTTTTCTTCCTTTCTTTTTCTTTAATGGTTAAAAATCAATGGTTAAGTCAGCTAAAGAATCTATTGTTTTAAAAATGCGTCTTAAATCTCGGAAATTCGAAATCTATTCGTCTTTGAAGTTTCTGAAGATAAGGGTGGTTTTAAAAATGGTGGATATCTCAGAAGATGTTATGTTAAATTTGTACAACCCTTTGATACATCCGAAAATATTTTTTTGTGCTTACAGTATAGTTATTTCTCTCATAGCACAGTGATCAAAATGCAATTAATATTGTCCTCATTATTTGCCCGTGACGGAAACTTTTTCACATCAAAGTCATTGTTACAATCGATATGATTCATTTTAAGATGAATTACACAAGAATTAAATATTTGTCACGAAGATTCACAATGAAATCCCAGAATGGCAGTCACCCCAGAATCATAATGTGTAGATAATAAATCACACACGGGCACAGAGACATTTTGTCAATGTTGCGTCTGAGGAAGAATTGAAAGGTTACTGTTGCATTCTAGTGATAATAGGGTTTTTCCAATGTGATCTGTAATTATCCAAAATTAACATACGCTGCTTTAAAAATAATCATTTTTAAAGAATCTTATCTCAATTTTAAGAATTTTTTAATTGACTTATATATGTATATATTTTTTTATTACATTCTTAACAAGATAAAATTATGTCACAAGTATATATTTATTTGTTTGTCTCTTTCAATTTACTTTAAGAGAATTCCATATTCTATTTTCGCATTTTATATTGTTACTTTATTAGGTATAACACACTTTTTGTTTAATGTAAGAACTCTTAAACCAGCTTAAAAATAAGTCGAGCAGTGAAATTATATGGCTTAATTCTAAATTACAATACATAAATCTAAGTGGTTCTGTTTAAGATTTCTCTTTAATTTTTTAATTTTATACAAAACTGTTTATAGCTTCATTTCAAAATGCAATATAAAAATATCACGTTTTTATTTTAGAATTTTTTATTGGTTATACCTCCTTTCTTCACAAAAAGATTAAAAATTTTACTTAATTTGAATTTTCTAAAATGGAATATTTTGCATTCTTTCAAATTAACTGGTTTCTTTTACGAAGAATCATTCTTTAGTTTTCAGAAAATCTTCGTACTTAAAATATTGATTAAATAATGACACAAAGGAATTTTACGATTCAAATGCCATCAATAATAATAATTAGAATATCAATTTATCATTAGGTACTCACTTATCTTTTACGCAGTTAACAATGGTGTTCTATAATGATACATTATCTTTAGAAAACTCGATTTTTTTTTACTCGCATTGTTGTTACATTCTTTAGTATTTTTTATTGAAGCTTCTAAGTGATCTGATATAAACATGGGTGATTTTTGAAAATAAAATTAAGCATATAATTAAATGTATAAAATTAATAACTAATATTTTCTAAATGAATAATTTCCTGAATTATCTTTTTTAATAAACAGATTTGTAAAAATGATTATTATTATTTTTTTTTTTTTTAACTTTTAGGGACAATACTACATTTAGTTAAAAAATGATGCATTTAGAAACTTTTTTCTGACTATGATTATATATATTAATGCAATTTAACGAAAACATATATTAAATATCGTATAAATTTAATTGCAAGTTAAAAAATCTATGTTTATAAAAAGTATTTGTAGACCCTTTTTTTAATGTATGCAGAATATCTACAAAAAAGTCAAATAATCCAGTCAGTAAAGTCAAAAGTAAGTTATTACGATCTTATAAGTTTTTGTTTCTTACTTCAATTGTTAGGTTTTTCTAATTAAATGAAAGCAATTATGCCAGTTCAATTATAAAAAAAAAAAAAAAATATCGATGTACTCAAGTAAATTATGCTTCTAAGTTTTTAAATATTTCTAAATTCTGAATAATGGTTGTGTATGTTATTGTTAAATGTCCAAAGAAGTTTGCGATTTTACGGAAATTTTTAGTGTGATTTGCTTTTTGCTACACTAGGGGGCTCGGCCCCCTACGAGCTACGCTCGCCAACCCCCGTCCAGACACCGCAGACTCTAAATGCACGCTAATTTGATCGGCTTTAAAAAGATTTCGAAAGATTGAATTATAATTTAAAAAACAGTGGCGATCTCCCTATAAACGAATTTCTATTCATTTCTCTTTGATTGGGGAATTTTAACGCCAAATCCGCTGCGGTACTACTTGATTATCCTGTCGACCAATTTCGCCAAATTATATAAATCGCCAAATTATACAAATTGATATAATTTTTATTTTAAATAACGAAAGAACAAATAAATTCGTACAACATTACTAAAAACATAAATAGAACGTAGAAATAAAAATAACTTGATGACGTATACACGTGTAACAACATTTCAAAACAAGCTAATCCCAACAAAAAGTTTTCGGTTAAAAAAAAAAGCGCCAAGTTCTTCTTAATGTTTCGGCCAGAAAAAGTAATGATATCTGAAGTTCGCACAAGTTAAAAGCCAAACATCCCAAATCTTTCATCGAAAATGGCTTCCTGCGACTTGGCCGTTAATGCCTTCTATAGCATTTTCAATTTAATGATTGGAAATTACGAATTCATGAATTATTTAAATATTAAAAGTAATATTAGAATGCAAAGAGGCCATTTCACATGAAGACATTATAAGTAAAAGATTTCTGGTGAATACAACTCAGTTTCAACAAATATTAGTTTTCATTACAAATCATTTAGTCCTCTTGTGGTTTAATTGCCATTTTGTACGGTCTAAAGCTAAAATCATTAACATAAAACCCAAGAAATAAAACAAAATTTACTTACTTCAAATCTCATAATATGTTACGTTATATTTTAATGTATAATATTGAAATCGTGTGCATTGGCGAAAGAGTTTTTTTTTTTTCGTTTGAACATTTATTATAGTTTTTTTGCATACATTAAGAGGTATTCGATTTATAAACTGTTAAAAACTGATACTAATTATGTTTTAGCAATTAGGGATATTATCTCATGAATACAAGTATTTTGTTATTTTTAACTTCTAAGCATTTAAATAGACTGAAGTTGTTTAAATGCTTTTTTCAAATGTGTATTTTATTTCTTTACTTTGTGCCACAAAATGTCTAAAATAATCAAAAAATTTAGTTGGCATGTAGCTCATTTGTACGTACTTTAAAATTTGAAGAACTCTCTCGAAGGCATTAACGGCCAAGTCGCAGGAAGCCATTTTCAATGAAAGATTTGGGATGTTTGGCTTTTAACTTGTGCGAACTTCAGATATCATTACTTTTTCTGGCCGAAACATTAAGAAGAACTTGGCGCTTTTTTTTTTTAACCGAAAACTTTTTGTTGGGATATCACTACTTTTTGTATGTTTTTTCAAGTTTGTTATTCTAAACTATATTAATATGAAAAAACTTAAATTTCGGTACTTTTATGTTAGCCGGGAGCAAATCTCCTCATTAGCCATTTGTTTTTTCGCCAATAGCAGTTTTCATTTTTCACATGTGTAAATTAGAAACAATGCTTTGATTTTCAAATAAAATATTTTGGTTTATGTTATTATTTCTTATTTATTTATTTATTTCTATGTTAAATATTCTATCTAATAAAATGAGGGAAATGCATCTATTTTAAATTAGATGGCTGAAAAGTTTATATTTTTAAATGAAATGAATGCAATATGAAGAATGGAGTTGGGAACAGAATTTGGCGATTTGCCACTTGCGTCCGGCTAACATAAAAATACCTAAATTTATTTTATTGAGCTTTACAAATTTATACTTTATTTCTTTTTATATTGAAGTACTAACCGCCTCTAGCAAGCAGTATTTACTCTATCAATTCCACGTTAAACGTTGCATCATGTTACTCTTATTCATAATTTAATTTAATTACCCATCCTTTCGCCAAGTCGGAAGCTTTTGATAGAGAAATCAAGAACTCTTTACGACCATAGAAGCACATCATATATTTTGTGTTGTTATGTATTTCATCTTTCGTAACAAATATCTCTTAACTCATTTATACATGTTTCTTTAGCTGTTACGGTTCGTTCTCTAATGCGGAAATTTTTAATCATATTAAGTAATCTTTTCTAATTGGGCTCACTGCCAATTGTTGTATTTTAACTGATACGACTGGGGTACAAGTAAAATGGTTCTTATGGAATCCTTTGACGATATCGGCATTTACATTAAACCATATTGATGCTAATATCTTTTAGTTTCACGTTAACCTTTTCAATAGACTCGATCACGGAACAATAGAAGGTCTACCGGTTCACTGCCATGGTCCACTTGAAAATCTATCATTCTTCTCATCTGGTCGTGTTAAAGAATTAATCAATGTGCCATGGTTTTAAGATTTTAGCTTATTTTATTCGAAACCTGAAAACTAAAATGCAAGGAACCGGATTATAGAAGATTTATTCTAACGTACATATAGATTAACAGGTTACATATAATAGAATTATAATAATCATAAGGAGAACTAGATGTTTCAATGCTTTAATAGTTTTCGTAAATTCCCTTTATATAATACAGAAGTTTTAGTGGTGTAAAGATTAAGAACATAGTCAGAGTAAGTATAATAACAGTACAATTTAATAACAATAGCAGAGGTTTTGGGTAGTGACGAAACTATTAGCACTTTGGAAATATTCGTACGTTATATCATTTAACTATTCAGATGATATGCGGAAAAATAAAAATAGATGTCTCGCATTAATAATTAACTCATTGAAAAATAGCCACTAGCGTCAAATATTCGCCAAGCTTGGCGACATTTAGCAAAGTTTAGCCAAATTTGGTAATATATCATGCCAATTCTCAAATTTGGCGACAGAAAATGTTTTGTTTATTCTGACGTCATAATGATGCATATGTATTATGTATTATACACATACCTATAATATTTATGATGCAAATGTATTACGTATTATATGCATATGTATAATATGTATGATGCATATGCATAAGTTCATTAACATCACTAAAACGCACTTAAAGGAATAGTGTTCCATAAATAGTAGGGATAATTGCCAGATTGACCAGAGTGCTATTGAGATTAGAATTCCGACATTTTTAATAGACCGGGAGGCGTCTGCACACACCATCACCTCATCGAGTTTACAGCTGAAATTTTAGGATTAGTAAAAACTAGATTAGCATATTAAACTGCAACTGGTCTGTTAAGTCATATCTTGGTAGAAACTACCTGAAGACCTAATTTTAGTGGTTAACTGATAGGTTTACTATTGTATTTTCCTGCATCCAAAAGTTTGGAAACATGGAGGAATAGGTGCAGGAAAACACAATGGAAAATCCACCAATTAACCCGTAAAATCGGGTCTGTAGGTGGTTTCCACAAAAATATGACTTGGCAGACCAGATAGATTTCAGTACGCTAATCTATATTTAACTGATCCTAAAATTTCAGCCGTCAACTCGATGAGGTGATGATCTGTGTAGACGCCTCCCGGTCTTTAATAAAATTTGTTTTAAGGAAGTAAAAGATAGAAAGATGGACAGATAAACTGAAAGATTAGCCTTATTGAGATTTTTGTAAAAGCATATAAAAGCATACAGCTTGAAATCATGTAACACCTTTATAACTCAGGCTAATTTTCTGTAATCGGATTTTGGCGACCAACATATCTTATCTATAACTATAATCTTTCTTTTACAGATTTAAAATTAACAGTAAGTAGGCTAATAATACAATAAAATAACATTAGCAGCGGACTTCGGACGCCGCATCTGTCGCACATCGCGTTAAAGACAGTTTATTAGTTACACATTTCATTTAATTAAAAGCAGATTTTTAAACTTTCATATGGCATTAGGATATATTTCCACTATAGGGACCTTGGCATTTTTTAAAAATCTTGGCGCAATTCGGACTTCAGAAACTGAGATATGTTGCCAAATGATATAAACAACTATGAAAACAAACCTGATGAACTTTTATGTTATTTATATATGTATGTATTTATATAAATGTAAACATTTTATTTACACATGAATAAAATATTATTTTTTATATACAAATTATTTATGTTGGTATATAAAAATAAATAAACGGGTTCCTTACATTAAATAAATTGTATACATATGAAAAAAATTGCTTGTGTATATGACACAGTAAATAGGTTGCCAGAAAATACGTTATTATCAAATTTCTTTTCTCGTCAAGGCTATTTTCTGTATTTTGCCAAGGCTACTATATCGGAAACGTAGGGAATTGCGGTTATATTTTGTTAAATGTTTTATTGTTTTAATATCATAAATATATCATAAACTATACTGATTAAAATTTTTAGGTGTATTCATTTTTTCTATTTAACAAATATTTTTGGAAAAGCATATATATAAAATGTTATTCTTGTTGAAATCACGTGACCCCTTCAAAACTCTGTAATCGAGTTTTGGCGACCAACATTGGCACAATTGAATGTTTACGGCCAAATGAACACCCCCTGTTTGAAGGGTTTAGAGGCGAAAATTCAGTGTTTTCAGATTTTTCTGATTAATTGTGCTACAAACCCGACTTACTTGTGAAATTTCATGCTTCTACGACTTTTAGAAGTACCTTAGTTATTTGATGATGCGAAGTGAGTCAGTGACAAAAAAGCGCTTTTTCGGAATTTAATATTTCGAAAACTACTAAATACAGAAACATGAAATTGTGGAACCTTAGTTCAGTTTGATCATACGAACATGTGTATAAAAGAAAAATTTCTATATCTCTCCCTAAAACGACGTTATGAGGGGGTGAATAGTATGCCGAAATGGTTCAGGAAAAGGTAGCTTACGGCTTGTGCGAACTTGGCGGACGCACTGCCGTGCTCCCAGATATAAAAGGAATTAAGTAAAGAGAGTCTTTGTCTCCTGGTATTTTTTAACAAAGCGAAAAGAAAGTTCTTTTAAATGAGACATTTTAAATTAGTTCTCAAAATATCAAATAAATGTCTAGCGCAATTTCTAAATTTAAACTTTTTTGCAATATTATTTTGTGTTCATTTTATGTAATAACTATAATGTGACGTAAATATGACGTAATTTCTCCAAAGACTTCTAACGCGTGTTAATGAATTTATTATTTTACAATATCCTTTCTCTTTTAAAATTCACGTGTATACTTTTTATGACGTAATTTTTAATAAGTTCCTGCTTTTTATACGTAATTATTTAATTCTAATTTGAAAGTTTTTTTCCTGTTTATAATAGTCACGTGTAAATAAATTTTTAATTTGAAGCAAACATTATTGCTTGCGCTTTTTATACAGTTGGCAACAGTTTAAATTAGTACAATGTTCTGAAATCTGTAAAAACTATCTCTAGAAATGCTGAAAATTTGAATTTAAAATAGAAATAAAACCTGAAAAAATGAGTCAAAATAAAAAAATTAATGCAATCTGCACTCCGGCAAATTCTAACGCATAAAATGATCTAAAAATGATTACACTGCCATGTATAGTTTTTGCTGCTATAAAACTTTTTTAGTGGAACGATTTTGTCCAACTTTAGCATTAAATAACTCTTAAAATAATTCTTCGATTTGAAAACTGTCTGCATCAGCGTGTTTATCAAACATTTCTGTATAAAACCACCGATTTTCATATGTTTGTATGCATTATTTTTGTTAATATTAACGAAGAAAGGCCTCCGGTCACAAAAAAATCAAAACCGGCGGCGGCGGCGGCGGTGACAGCGGTAGTTACTTTTTTTTAGAATAGAGAGATACCATTGTTTCACTTAATACAAGGTAAAAACAAATAATGTGCACTTATAATTTCACTGCTCACTTTTTAAAAAATAATTTGTGTGGTTGGCAAAATATCATCCACCTTTGTAAAAAGAACAAAAATTGCAGCTGATAACATATTTATGAAGCAATCAATTAAACCAATTAAAAAAAAATCTAAATCAATTTGGTTTCAATTAAACCGTTTCGTCGGACGTTATAGACTTTACTTTAGGTGGTATTTGCTGGATGTTGTACAAAATTTATGCACATAATTTTGAGGCATTGTGTGATTCGATTTATCTATTTCTGGATGCTATCTAATTTCCAGCCATTAGCATAAACTTTGAACTTAAGACACGCTCAGAACTGCTCAACTGGAGGAATTTTTGGGAACGTTTGTCGAGTTGTCGGACTTCTCTTCGAAAGGGATGTTTTGTTGGCGGAAGTGTCTGAGAATGACTTTTCAGTAATGACCGCTGGTCACATCTAACCAGAAGATGTAATCCCGCCGTTGTAATTGCTACGGATGTAGGGGAAGAGAGAGCGGCGGATGCACTTATTCAGATGTCGTTGCCCAATGACAGCGAACCCAGACTTTCGGATGAACGGACGACTCCGGCCTTTCGGACCCATCGCAATCCAAGTGAATTGTCTTCGAATTCCGCTTTAGTAGTGAATTTGATTATAGATTGTGTTGTGGAGACTTAGTTATTTTAAGAGACGATTTATGCTAAAGTTGATCAAAATCGTACCATTAAAAAGTCATAGGAGCACAAACAATACATAGAGATTTAATCATTTTTTCCAGAAGCTCCCGGGTGCAGACTGAATATACTGTTTTTAATTTAACCAATTCTTTGAGGGTTTATTCCCATTTTAAATTCAAATTTTCAGCATTCCGACAGATATTTTTTACATATTTTAGAAAAGTTAAAATAATATTTCCTTCAAATAAAAAATCCTTCAAATAATATTTCCTTCAAATTTGAATTAAATGATTACGCATTAAACACATGGAAATATTGAGAATTACGAGTACGGCATTAAAACTTCATTTACACGTGAATTTTAAAAGAGAGAAAAAACTTTAAAATAATAAATTCATTAATATACGTAATAAAAGGCATTAAATTACAAAATGAATCCGGACGAAGACGAGTGCCCTCTCCCTCCCCCCTCTTTTCTCTCAGATATTTTGCCCTGACTCATATTCCCTAAATATGTAATGAGTAAATTCCTTGTAGCTGACTTTAAATCGTTCAATTAAATCAGAATAGTTATAAATAATTCCTGTTTATTTTTCTTTCGCTTTTTTTTGTTATGTAATGTCCAGCAAATTTGAAAGTTGCTGAAAAGATCCATTCTTGACCATTAATATTTCTATTCTAAAAAAAAACAACTAATACTATTGTATAAATAAGAATATACAAATAAGAATATTGATAGTATATTTGAGAGTTAATGTGCGATATTAAAAGTAAAAATAGCACCTGAAGCTGTAGTTAGGGATGTCGAAATGGCGTAAATAAGCGTCGGTATTGCGAATTTGTTATTAATGCTAAATTTAACATAGTTATTAAGTGTATATCTTAGACTGTGTTCATTTCAGAGAAAATTAATTTTCAAAGTATAAATAGAACATATATCTAGAAAATTACATGTTTGAAGTATGAAGCCTCAAACGGATGGAAACTTTCATGTTATTCATTTTATCACCATATAGCAAAATCTTTAGAGATTTTCATGTAGCATTAAAATGTTTTAAATTGAATATCTTTGAAATAATGAAATTGTCCTCCTCTTCCACTTTACATCCTCCATTCAGATATCTTATTATATATTCATAACGAATCTATTAAAATATTTTCCTCAAAGATAATATTTTACGAGCATGGTCTTTTAGCACTGTTATTTAAATTAACAGTAATTGAGATGAGTATTACGAGATTATTTCATGAAAAGCTAGATCGAAATTTTCCAACACTTTAAATTATTTTAAGTATTTTTAAGAACAGTTCGGTAAAGATAAAGGGATTAGAAAATCTAAAGCAATAAACACAATCATTCGACGAAACGCAATATTCCACCTTGATTAAATCACAAAATACTCAATATGAACTTTAAAAAGCTCACCGTTTTACTTAAAAAGCGACAATGATAATAATAATACTTATGTTATAAGTTCAATATATATATATATATATATATATATATATATATATATATATATATATATATATATATTTGCATTTCCTAGTACTTTCGGCCTGTAATCCCTCAACCATCACCAGGGAATATTTTTATTAAGTACTGTTCCATTAATTCAAACACGTCATTTCGTTTGAAACTGGAGAATCCATAATTATTATGGTAGCTGGAATTGGAAGTAGCAGTGCCTTAGATTGAACTTATGTAAAGAAAAAAAACTGCCGTTCCAGTTATTTAAAAACGTCACTTTGTTCACATATGTCACTTTCATTTAAAATGCGTAGCTGGAGAGTAGTAGCAGTAGTAGCTTTTCAGATTAAACTTGCATAGAGCAAAATCTGACGCTCCTTCTACTTCTTCCCATTTAAAAACAAAGTGACGTATTGATTTGAGTGGTACGGCAATTATATATTTTGCTCTATGCAAGTTTAATCCGAAACATTGCTACTTCTACTACTGCCCAGCTTCGAATTTAAAATGAAAGTGGAGTATGGGAACAAAGTGATTTATTAAAATAAATGGAACGGCAGTTAAATATGTCTCTCTACATAAGTTCAATACAAGCACTACTACTTCTACTTCCAGCAACCCTAATAATTATAGACTTCTCCATTTCAAATGAAGTGACGTATATGAATGAATGGAACAGCAATCAACAAAAATATTACCTGTCGACGACCGAGGGATTGCAAACCAAAAGCACTCGGAAATGTAAATAAAATGTATATTTTTAATTTGTAACATCTATATTATTGTTATTATTGTCGCCGTTTAAGTAAAACGGTGAGCTTTTAAAAGTTCATATTGTGTATTTTGTGTAACGTAATATTTCATTCATAAGAGCATGTGTTTCCATATTAAGGAACAATGCAATATGTGTTATTTATTTTCTATTAAATAATGTGATATTTCGGACGTATTTTATATGCTAAGCTACTAGAAGAATTCATTTATGAACGTAATTTGATCTTCAGTCTAAAGCATCAGGATATTTGCTTTATATAAACTTAATCTCGGCACTCATTTTGATCTTTTTCAGAGCATTACACACTGCTATTAATATAGCTCTAAAGAATATAAAACTAGTATTTATTAAGTACATAAAGATTCGTATTTATGCAGTGTTAAAGATATCTATTCCTGATATTTTATTACATATTCATTACGACTTTATCTATTATTATTTTTAAAGAATGGATTTAATGATTGTGGGTCTTTAACTCTATTGTTTAAATTAATGGTTATTGAATGAAGTATCATGCTTTTTGTCAAAAGATTAAATAAAACTTTCCAGTTTTTTAGACGCATAAATGAGGAAAATTTCAGGCATTTTGAAGTAATTTCCTTTTTTTTTTACTTCCATGTTCTCTTATGCAGTAAGATCATTTTTATTAGTCCTGTTTTCTCAGATTCTGCCATAAAATGTCATATTAAAATGACCTAAATATTCAAATCACGGCTTCTTAATATAATATTAACGATTTTTTTGTAACGTTATTATTAAATGTTATACTATTAAGATGAAAGCTGCTTATAAAATAACAGCGATTTTCTTTAGTAAATACTTTTTTTCAGATAACAGAAATTCATTTGAAAATAATTATATAATTTTTAATATTTTTGGTATTCTTTTCTTTCGCCTCTTTAACACATAAAACAATTTAAAATCATTTCAAAATTTATGAGAGAGTTGGAGAAATTTGTAATAGCAATTAACTTAAGTATAATTATAATTTAATTATATGTAATTAATTATAGTGACATACATTCAAGCACAGTAATTTTTACAAATATTGGAAAGGGGAGAAGAATTTTTTATAGCATGTGATTATAACTACAATTAATTGCATACGATTAAATTGTAATTAGATCGCAGATAATTGAAATTACAAATTTGCCCAACTCTGATTTATGAGCTTCTTTATATTTACAACACACTCAAGTATGTGTATTGTTATGCAGAGTTGAACATAGTTGTCACAGGGATAAACAGAAAAAATATGTTTGCTGGTCAATTACTAACAGAGATTAATCAAAAGCTGTCAACATTTTAAATGCAATTGCTTTGAGAAGTTTGAGGATTCCGGTACAAGTTGTAGAAAATGCATTTATTAAATATTTATGTTTAAATAAAGATTGTACAAACTTTAATAATATAAAAAAACAATTACTACATACCCCGTCATTCGTTTTAAAACAAAGCACGCACACACACACACACAAAAAAAAAAAAAAAAAAAAAAAAAAAAAAAAAAAAAACACTTACTTGAGTTTAAAAAAAAAAAATCCAGTAAAATGTTTTTTATAATTAATTAATAATTATCACAACTATAAATCAACAGGTAGCGCAAATACAAAGTAAACATTTAATTAGCAGTTAAAAAAACAAACCCACGTCACATTTCAACAGGCAACATAGAACAGAGCAGAATATTGTATTTATTTTATAGAAAGTAACTTTCATGAATTCGGGAGGGCAATTGCGCGGTGCTGCCATCTGAACATTTCAGATTTAAAGATGAAACACCATATTTCTACCCCGGTCAAGAATTCAGTCGTTCAGGAGCTCTGCTGTACCTATTGGATATTCTAAGTACCTGTGGAGAAGTAGAAGAATTAGTTTTTAAACATTCTGCAGTATCAAAAATGGCACCAGTAGGAACAGTATATTTTGTAAGTATTGAATAAAATCAGTTGATTTAGTACTTGACAGGAATTAGGATAATGAAAGTGAGTTGGTTTAGGACCTGGAGTATTTGGATCATGAGAGACAACTGGTTGCAGATCTGTGATACTAGGCTATATTGGTGGAGAATCACATTGTTTCACCATTGCATTTTTACTTCTGAAATCTACTGTACCACTTTCTTCAGAATTTGTATCATTGACTAAAAAAATCTCTGAACCTACATTAGTTATTTGATCAACATGTCTTTTCCAAGTATTCGAACCAACTTGACCTCTATAATGTAATTTCCCTTCTCTTTCTATTATTCGACCAATTTTTTACTTGGCTTCTGGAGTATAAAATCTTGCATCTACTCCCTGTTAATTTAAAATTCTTTTATTTTAACTTTCGACTTTTTCGCATTTTGTTTATCATGAACAAAATTTGTAACATTTGGCAATATCAAAACTATTTTTGTTCTTATATGCCATTTTAGAAATAAAGATGCAGGACTCTCTCCCGTTGTAAGACGAGGCATCTTTCTATATTGCAAAAGGCAATTATTCAATTTCATTTGAAAAGCACCAGATTCTGGAGCTAAGGCTTTTAATCCACGTTTGAGAATTTGCACATATCTCCCAGCCTTTCTATTTGTAGCTGGATGGTATGGAGCACTGAACGTATATTTGACACCGTGAATAAATACAAGTAATTGTATTTTCTGTAGTTGTAATAGGAACAATAAGAAATTTTAGCCATTTGATATAGGCATCGACCACTAAGAGAATCATTTGTCAAATAGCAGGACCAAAATAATCAATATGAATTTCCTTGCCACGGAGCTGTAGGCCATTCCAAATGATGTGTTGACTTTGGGATACGGTCGTCTTTTAAATAGCCAAGGGCATTTATTGCCCTTAGCATACCTTCATTCTTGCAAACCTTCCCCATCTCTTTCAGTTTTTCGAAGAAATTTTCTGAGGTTTGATAAAAATCTATGCTTTAGTTGAAATTGGAATACTTTTCCATTGTTTTAATTGGTGTTTTTAATTAATAACTAAGCTAATTACTAGAAATTTAAAATTCTGAGCCTCACGTGCATCATGAGACACTTTGGGCTAGCCTCATAAAATTTTTAGCGTCATGCGTGCCGAAGAATTTACTAGCCATCGCACACACACACAGAGAGAGAAAATTTATTTTATTAGTATAGATTGCACACTACACACTTTTTACCACTGGTACCTGAAAAAAAAATAACATTTAATGTTTTATGTATTAAGGAAATTCTCTAATCTCAACTATCTGTCCAGAACACATAATAAAAATCTAATAATTATTAGAAATGGCAGTAGATATGGGGCATTCTCACAATCTTTTGACTTTTCAGGAATAAAAATCTGGTGAAATTAAACTTACTAAAATAACATTTTAAACTTATAGACGAATGCCTTAAAGATTCAAAATGAAGAAAAAATGGTCAGTAGCGAATTTTTTTTATTTTATTTAACTGAGATTTTTAAGTTCAACTTGCGAGTCTAATTTTACTTACCATTTTACCACTATAATTTTTTATTTTCTTCTAAATTTTTACTTATAATGAATTTGCATAGTACCCACATGATATTAAAATAAGAAATAATAATAATGTAGTATTTTTAGCACAAAATCTTGGTATAAAATTGTCTTAAATGAGTGTTAAAGAAGGGATGGAAAAAAAGGGGGGTCGGTATAGGGAAAAAAAGGGACGGTAAGGAAAAATAAAGGTATGGTAAGGAAAATTACTACCCATTTTTGGGCAAATCATGTTAAGACTAAGCGATAGCCACAACGTTCATTGATTTTTAGAAACAGTTATTTACATTGGATTAAATTAAAAAAATAATTTAACTCGAAAAGTCCTGGAAACTCGAAAACATTGGGGATGGTAAGAATTACCAATAAAGTCACGATGCTTGAAATTGATATTTTAGTGCTGATTTAAATTCTGCAGTAAATTTCCTCTCAAAAAATGTTAGACATTCTTTCTCTAGCATACTTCTACACGAGAAAAAGTTGAAACAAATTCTGTGGCTCATCTGAAGTGATTATCTGTATAAGTTTAGTAAGAGGAATGATAAGGAATCTAAAACTCAGGGATAAAGTTAAAAAATAATAACAACCCTAAATATGTGTGCAGGCTAATTTTTTGCTACATATTTATAGAAAATAATACTCCCAGTTTCGGAAAATTTACATAGAATTACTTTTATTGAAACAATTTTATACAGACAGCTCCAAACCTAAAAATCAGCACCAGGGACACGGGACGGTAGGAATTTCGTGGTGTATTTGTATTCCCAACATCGTCCAAAACTTATTTATCTCGTTAATATTGTTATGTTGTCATGCAATGGGATGTTTTCGAATATAAGAACTAAAAAATCCCAAGAATATATACTAAAATAAAAATTATTATTCAGGGACAGAAAAATATAGAAAAGTGAAAAGTTTGTGAGAATGCCCCATATCTCTGAAATACTATCTGCAGAGACCTTTCCATCACTTCTCTTTAAAAAAGAATGAATTATGTGACTAAAAAGTTTCATAATAGCATCAACAATATTTCCAACGATATTATAGCCGAGTTATCAGAATACGAGGTCTATGAGTCAGTCAACAGAAAACGCCCTAGATATGCTTTGCATGTTAAGGATGAAACCAGAGTTCTTTCTCTCTCTTGTTGTTTTAAACTCTCGCACTGTCTTTTTTTGTCTAGTATTTCTATTAAGTAAAGAAAAAAAAATTACTTGGTAGCATATTATTTTTGTAACATTTTTATTTCTTAAGTTAAAATGTATGGTCACTGAAAATTGTATTTTTCTTTTGTAGGTTAGGGTTTAGTCTTTGGTAGCTTTTTCGTTAGCTCAGAAACTAATCCAATATTTTACTTTTTTTTCTTCTTATTTAATCTTTTTTTTTCAACTATTTTATTTTATAATTTTAAACACGTTTTACTTCTGAATTATTACTAGCAGCCCCGCCCGGCGTTGCCCGGGGGTTGTAAATAATAACCTTAAACAAAATTTAAGTTTGTATGATTTTATATCTTTGGAAATACTTTTAAATGAACCTAATTTCGGAGGCTCCATAGTCTTCCACAGCGTCTAATGTGTTCCCATCAAACTTCTTTCCGAACGAACCTGTAATCTAGATCTCCACTACATATGGCAGCATTTACCGGAAATGCCCGCACGTGCCGGAGACAATCGAAAACCAAGTTGAGTGAGCCAAACCTCGTAGGAATCAAGCCCGCAGAAACCAACAACAACAAAAAAAAAAGAAAGCGCCATTAATGTTAGAAAATGTTGGTAACTAAAGTCTGAGATAAAATTTCATAATACAGAAAGTAGCTGAATTGTAATCTAAGTTGAAGGAAGCAAATCCCGTTAAAATTGGGTCCTTAAACCCGAGGAAATAACGCGCCCCCAAGAGGTGGAAGATGCCTCCTCACCTTGTAAATTTCATGAATCACTGTTAGCATTAACACAATATTTAATAAAGGATGAAATCCCTTATCTAAAGTTACCTTTAAAGTAACGCGATTTTTATTTTACGGTTGTGGTGAGTAGACGTAACTTAATGCTGAAAAAAGAGATTAATGTTCGAAAAAGGTGGTAGCTGAGGTATAAAGAAAGAGCAGGCTCTGGTGGTCAGGGTTTAACTGGAATGTAGTTGGGTATAAGAACAATTTTTAGGTGTTTTAAAGTAGCTGGAAGACGCTAAAACTATGTTAAAGAATAGGATAGTTTTTAAAGAAGCTGCAACAAAGACCCCATGAATATGATTAATATTCAAAATTGGTGGCAGCTGAAGCCTGCAAATTTTTATTTGTCGTTAATATAGTAGCTGGAGAACCTAAGAAGTTGTTAGGAAAAAGAAGGTCGTGAATCGGACCATTTTTAAGGGGGCTATAACAGGGGGCCGAAAAGGGCCCAACTGTTAGTTGAGAGCAGGGTCATAACATGAAAACATGTTTAAATGTTTTAGTACTTAGCATTTTCTATCTTCAATTAGTCAAAATTAATCATAGGGTATGAAATAATCATTAGAATAATATTTTAAAGAAATGCGCAAAAATGGGGTAAATGCTTAAAAAGGGGCCTTAGAGCTCCAATAACAATATGAGGGTGTTGGTCTAGGGGGAAGAGTCCAAGATTCAATTTTAAAATTATGCAATGAGAAGGTGAGAAAATTAGGGTGTAAAAAATGCATAGCGCACAAAAAATTCAAGGGGCCCCGGATCGGGCCCTACAGGACCCTAAGTTGCCCCAGAATTTTAACTGGAATATAAAAACTAGAGAATAACTAAATGGATAAATGTTTCCAAAAATGAAGATCGGATTAAGAGAGGCAATTTATTAATAATTTATGGCGCAAAAGCTTCAAGGGGCCTTCTACCGGTCACCTAGGGGGAAGGGACTTAACTGGCATGTAGTTTGGTATAAATACAGTTTTTAGTAGTTTTTAATGCAATCTCAGTACGCTAGAACTATGGTAAAGAAAATTGCAAGGAATTCGGATCATTTTTAAAGAAGATGCACCAAGGGTCCTAAGAAGACAATTTATACTCAAAATTGGTTGTAGTTGAATCCCTAAATATTTTGTTTTCGTTCATGTAATAGCTGGAGAACCTAAGATGTTGTTAGAAAAAAAAAGCTAGTGAATCGGACTATTTTTAAGGGAGTTATAATAGGGGGCCCAAAAGTGGCCAACTGATAGTTAAGAAAAGGCCCTAACATGAAAACATATTACAACGTTTTAGTACTTAGCGTTTTAGATCTTCGATTAGTTGAGATTAAGCATAGGGTACGAATTAATCATTAGAATATAATTTAAAAGAATTGTGCAAAAAAATTGGGAAATGATTAAAAAGGGGTCCTAGGGTCCAATAAAAATATTTGTGTTGGTCTAAGGAGAACAGTTCGAGACTCATCTTTAAAATTACGCATTCCGAAGGTGAGAAAATTAGGGTGTGAAAAACGCATGGCACACAAAAAATTTAACGAGCCCAGGACCGGGCCCTATAGGACACTAGACGGGCCCATGGTCTTAACTGAAATGTAGATACGGAAGTATAACTAAATGGAGAAAGTATTCAAAAATGAAGATCGGATAAAAAGGAAGTAATTTATTAACAATTTAGTGCACTAAAACTTCAAGGGGTGCTGTTCTGGGCCCCTTGCTATGGTGCCAGCTTTTTAACTGCAATTTTGAAATGGGGTAGAAACTGAAAGGAGAATTCACCCCAAACACGAAGAAGATCGGATGGAAAAGAGGCATGTTATTAACAATTTAGCGCACTAAAACTTCAAGGGGCTCTGTACTATAGGTTTTTGTATCTTACGTCAAACGTATGATACAAAGAAGAAAATATGTCAATAAAATTTACATTTCATTTTAAGATTTCAGTTTATATTTCTCAAAATTTAACTTTATTACACATCATTTTCTTCAACTGAGTCTTTCAAATAAATATAGTAAAGTGGGGACAGACGCCGCGGTGGGACAGATGCCGCAGAGATTGTGTAGGTGACAACTAGCGTTCCCTAGACCAAATTTAGAGATTTGTAGTGTTCCTCTGTTGCTGTGTGATGTGTTGTATGCGTTTCCACCGCTTAATTGTCAGTATTTAGATATTTATGCGAGATTTTATGGCTCGAACCTGCATAGAAGTTGCTAAAATTATTTTACAGAAGTTTTATTACATATTTTAAGAAAAATAAACAGAAATTTCATCCCAAAATCCATTGCAACTATAGACTAGATCTACGTAGAATACAGACATGTACTTGCCTTTCTCTCGCGTCACTCACATGACACAAAATGGCGGCGCGGCATCTTTCCCGCCACTATGGGACAGATGCTACACTGAGGTTTAGGGACAGGTGCCGCAAAATATATTTTTGTTTTTCGGTTCAATAAATTCATCACTGCCATTTAATTAGAACTTACATTTAAATGAATGCATATTAGTGCATTCTGCTACTTATCAAAATATTCTCAGCAACAATGTTGGTTCATCATGTGTGAATAAAGAAAACGTAGGCCGTTTACAAGTCTCACCATCTAAACTGTTAAACAAAATATCTCCTACCCCAATGGTGAAAAGACCTATATAGTCAAGTAAGAGAAAGTAAAAGGATGCAAATATTACAAGCTCAGAGTTTATAAACAATAAAAAAGAAGAAGGAAATGGAAAACAAAAGAAACTAGAAAGCGTGAAAGAACGACAACTTAGCGGAAGTAAAATGTGTAAAAAAAGGAACGGAAATATCAACTTGAAACCACCTTACTTGAGGAAAAAATAAAATATGAGTCATCTTCCAACAATGGGTAAATTGTTCTTCTTATGGATTCTGATGTCAGAACTGGATTGGAATTTGATGACTCTGCATAAGTTGTGTGGCTGGAGCCTTATCAAGGAGCAAAGTCTAAAGCGATCAGGATTCAGTGCATCAAATTCAATCGATAGCTGCATGAAAAACACTTACTTTACTTTTGCAACGGGTAGTGTGATGTGATTGTGGGCGGATGGAAATACAAAATCAAAGAATAAGCAGAAAGGCCAAAAATAAACAGGCTAGAGCCTAAATAGAATAGAACTAATACTTACATTAAGCGCAAACTGCAATGTTCGCCTGGATGTAAACCAGTGAATTATATCTTTTTTGGAATTATGCTGTCTATTGTTTCCAGTAATTATGCTGTCTGTTCCGACTAATTCTCAAAACAGCTAATTAGCCAGCGCAAGCTCTCTTTGAACTGTCTACTTTTGAACTGAAACGAATTAATCTTGCTGTTGATGTTAGAATTCTTTAGATGTGATGTGTCGAAGTAACTTTATAGATTTTTTATGTTCCGTTTTGTAATTAAATGTTTGTTTTGTGCCTTAAAAAATGTTGATTATTCGTAGAATTAAGTTACACTGAACCAGCTTGATGCTAGATTTATTTTGAAATGAATGTTTAGATTAAGTAGAAAAGAAATTGATTATTTGTGGTGCATCGCGCCGTCAAGTCTAGATGTGAAAAGATTACAGCGTAATATTTTTTTTTGCTTCCATTTGGAACTGGTGAGTGCTGATTTTTGTTATTATTTTGAAAATGAACGAAATTAAAGAACGAAAGATGCGTGATACGCATCGAAATTTATTAAATAAGTTATTTGAAGAAATTGAACGGTATTTAGCTAGTAATGAATATTCTTTAGAACATTTAGAAGAATTAGTAGATAAGTTAAACGTTAAATGTAAGACTATTAAGGATCATGATAATAACATTTTAAGCCTAATAAATGCGAAAAATGTCGAAAACGAAATATTGAATATTGATGAATATGACCAGAAAATAATAAGTTACAGAAATAAATTAAACTTTAAAATGAAATGTTTATCTTCTAATGTAGATATTACACATAGTAATAACATTGATACAGTGCGAACATGTCATGCTACTACTGAACTAAAAAGAGTAAAATTACCAAAGCTACAAATAAACCGATTTTTGGGGGAACAAGACAAATTTTTAGAATTTTGGAACCAGTTTGAGTTAGCGATAGATAAAAACCCAAATCTAACAGAAATCGAAAAATTTACGTATTTGAAAAGTTTGGTTGCAGGAGCGGCTGCAAACACGATTAATGGTTTTCAATTTGGAAATTATTCCAAACTAAACGTTGATAAAAGTGCAGTATCTATTTCCCACTGTGGTAACAATTCCACTAGTAATGTACAGAATGAAAACACGCATTTCAACATATTTTTGCAGACTTGTTCTGTTATAATAAAAGATCCTAAAAATGATAATAACGAACCAGTTCGTGTCTTATTAGATAATGGTAGTATGAGAACATTTATAATTCGCGACATTTCACAAAAATTACAATTGCCGGTTATTAGAAAAGAAACTTTATCTGTTTATGCTTTTGGAGCTGAAAAGGCAACTGAGAAAACGTATAATGTTGTAAAGGTAAAACTTGTAAATAGAGAACATCCCTCTTTGCATATTGAAGTTGAAGCTCTGGAAACAGATCCAATTTCCGCTGCTTGCTTGCCCACGCTTGATAAATACATAAGGAAAACGTATAATAAATTAAAAGGTTTACAAATTGCTGATAGTTATGAATGTACTAGTAAACAAATTGCAGTTTTAATCGGCACTGATAATTATTATAATATTGTAACTGGCAGAATCAAAAGACTAAAGAATAATCTCGTAGCTACTGAAACCCTTTTTGACTGTTGCTTACAGGGTTATACGGGGTCAGCCAATGATTTGTTCAGTATGAAAATTATCGTTGAAGAAAAGGATATATCCGATCAAATCAGAAATTTTTGGCAATTGGAAAGTCTAGGAATTGAATCTGAAACTCAAAATGTTAGTAATGTGGACGATGACATTATGGCTGATATTCAGTCTAATATTGTTTTTAAGGATAACCGGTATAAAGTAAAATTTCCATGGAAGGCAAATTTGAAAATGTCTCTTAATAACAATCGCGAAGTCGCATACAGAAGATTTTTGAAATTGAGAACGAGCTTTAGAAATGACCTTTGTTATTCTCAGAATATAAGGCTATTTTAGATAGTTATTTAGCAGACAATATAATCGAACTTGTTGACAATACATCTGATGTAAACCCATTTTGCTTACCACATAGAGCAGTGATTTGTGAAGATAAGTCCACCATTAAATTTCGCATTGTCTTTGATATAAGATATAAGATTCTTATTGATATAAGATAAACTAAAAACCTCGATCAACAGCCACAGATCTAATGTAATTTAATTCTGTAATAAGTGAATTATTGTCTGAACAAATTAAGCGAGCTCTTTTAATCAAATAAAGAAAAGCCGAAGCTTTTTGAGAAGGGGGGTCACATGAATTGAAATGTGGGAGGAGTGTGACAGCAAAAGGTTTACGGTAAATGCAAGTGTCAAAGTTGTTAAGCTGACGTGTGACACTTCACTTCCGCATTAATTTCATTGGCTGTTAGGACTTGATGATCTTTTGGTGTTTTGTTTTGACATGTGGGTTTTCACCGTTCATGTAGTTGGGGGGATACTAGTTACTAGAAGTTTGAAAGTTTCAGAGTTGAAAAATAACCATCTTTGGTGGGAAGGTCCCCAGTGGTTAAAGCAAGACAGATCTCTTTGGCCAAATTTGCATAACACATTCGATAAATTAGATATTTCTGAAGTTAAAGATCAGTTAGAACTAAATAAAAACACTGTTGTAAAATCAACTATTGTAAATGAAAACCAGTTAAACATTGATTTGATTAATCGATATTCTTCTTTTATGAAGTTAATAAGAATTGCTGCATGGTATTTAAGATTTCTGTAAAACTGTAAATTGAAATCAGGAATTAGAAAATATGTTTATTTAGATACTTCTGAGTTACAGAATGCGACCAAGAAGCTGATAAAGATTGTTCAAAATTCCGCATTCCAAACTGAAGTTCGATGTTTAAAGGAAAAACATCCTCTCCCAAATAACAGTAAAATCTTAAACTTAAATGTATTTCTAGATGCAGATGAACTGTTAAGGGTCGGTGGAAGACTGAAATTTTCTAATTTATCAGAATCGCAGAAACATCAAATACTTTTACCAAAGTCTCACTATTTTACTGAACTTTTAATTTATTATTACCATAAAAAATTCCTACATTCAGGTACTCACACAACTCTATCTTTATTGAGACAATTTTATTGGATACCATCTGGTCAAAGTCAAGTAAAGAAAATTATAAATAGGTGTGTGACTTGTCTTCGAACAAAACATCAAACTCTTCAACAATTGATGGATAACTTGCCCGTGATAGAATTGTACCATCTAGACCGTTTGAGAAAACAGGCGTTGATCTAGCAGGTCCTATTATAACAAAACCTAATTTAAAACGTTCAAAGATAGCCCTAAAATCATATATTGCTATAGTAATTTGTTTTTCTGCCAAAGCCGTTCATCTAGAAGTTGTTTCGGACTTGACCACAGAATCATTTTTAGCCTGTTTGAGAAGATTCATTGCTCGAAGATTTAAACCCTGTGTCATATGGAGTGATAATGCCACAAATTTTAAGGGTACTTGTGCTCTTTTGAAATCGTTCTATCAAATCTGTTCTTCGGAAGAAATTCAGCGATTTAGTGCTGAAGAACGAATTCGATGGAATTTCATACCCCCTGCATCCCCACATTTCGGCGGATTATGGGAATCAAACATAAAAACCATGAAGCGAATCCTCTTGAAGATAACTAAATCCTCTATCTCAAAATTTGAAGAACTGTCAACACTTGTGACGCAAATTCAAGCAGTTATGAATTCACGTCCGTTGACCCCCTTGTCTGCAGATGTTAATGATCTACAACGACTAACACCTGGTCATTTCTTCATTGGAGGTCCTCTTTTGAATGCTCCTGAAAACAATGCCATTTTAGACTCTTTACCTTTTTCTTCTAGGTGGACACTAGTTCAAAGTTTAAAAATGCAATTTTGGCACCGCTGGAGCCGAGAATACTTAAATCAGCTGCAAGTCCGCAGTAAATGGAAAAAGTCCTCGCCAAACCTTAAAGTTGGACAGCTTGTGTTATTGAAGGAAGGAAATGATAAGTTTATCGACTGGAAACTAGCTAGGATTCTGAAAACTTATAAAGGCGATGATGGACATGTCCGTGTAATTGATCTCAAGACCTCTACATGTATGTTACGTCGAAATATCACCAAAGTAGTACCTTTGCCATTTTATGATGATGTTGGACAACCGTCTAACGCCGGGCGGGATGTTCCGGCTAATTCTCAAAACAGCTAATTAGCCAGCGCATGCTCTCTTTGAACTGTCTACTTTTGAACTGAAATGAATTAATCTTGTTGTTGATGTTAGAATTCTTTAGATGTGATTTGTCGAAGTAACTTTATAGATTCTTTATGTTCCGTTTTGTAATTAAATGTTTGTTTTGTGACTTAAAAAATGTTGATTATTCGTAGAATTAAGTTACACTGAATCACCTTAATGCTAGATTTATTTTGAAATGAATGTTTAGATTAAGTAGAAAAGAAAACGAATACTATCCATTCATGTAAATTCAAATGATTTTCTTTTCATTTTCACTTTTTGTCTTAAGTTTTGTTTATAGACACTTTTGCCTTTTCGTTAAACTTTTCACTGTTTAGTGATATATATATAATTTTTGTAAGTTTACTGTTATTTATTTCCGTTTTAAGTAGTTTGAGTATGTAAAAATGTGATTTACTTGAAAAAAAAAAATAAACAGTCTAGCATTTTTCTCCTTGCGGCATCTTATGCAGCACATATAAAATGATGTTAAAAAAGGACCTGTGGGAAAATAATTATGCCTGCTTTATTAAGAGGGTTTTAACTTCTTTAACATAGAAATTAGATTCTAAAGGGTTTGATCAATGACTTCTGGAACTTAGTTTGTTGTTTTTTGCTTTATTGTACATTTCACAAGAAGAAAAAGAAAACTGCGGCATCTGTCCAAACTTTACTATATATTCCGTAGCTGATACTTCTAAAATTCTTTATAAAAAGTTAAAATAAGTTTTTTTAATTTGTGTTATTTAGTTATTATTAATAAAAAAATTATTACTTTTTAAATAATTCTGAAGAACGTCGGTTCATGATATTAAAAATTCAGCTTTGGCATCCTTTCTTTAGTCTGATGCAACACATTTTCTATCAATATTCTATTAACCTGCGTTGATAGGATTCTAATTGTGTAATTTGTCATTAGAGCAGGCGATGGCATAAATTGCAGCTTACGTTATTCCATTAGAGCTAATGAGAAGTTGGATAACGATCTACTGAATAGTATAGGTGTAAGATAATTACATTTATAATACAGTACAAAATAGATATATAAATTTTTTAAAAAGGTATAGTCATATTATGTAAATCTGATTTCGAAAAACTTTGTTTTCAGAATTAAGTTATTTAAACCATCTTTTTTAAAGTATTAGTTTCAAACTTTAAATCTTTTAAAAAAGTGCATCGTTTATATAAACGTGATACATTCTTAAGGCAAAAAAAAAAAAAATAAATAAATAAAAAAATAAAAATAATAAAAAATAAGTAAAAAAAAATGCAATTTATATTATTTTAAACAAAGTGCGGATAAATACCCATCACATAAAGATCTGAGAAACGATTATTTTATAAATTTTTATTTTGTTTTAATTAAATTTGTAAAGAGTGAAAATGTAAAAATTGATAGGTGGAGCATAGAATTCAGTTAAAATAAAACAAGTAGTGAAAGCATTTGCCATTACCTTTAATGTAATTTTTTATTTGTAAAATATGATCTGAGAAAATTTTTAGAAGAGTTTTATGGAATTTTTCTCCTGGATATTTCGATATCAAATTATTTATCATATTTATTGTTCAAATACTTATTTTTTGAATATTTCTTTAAATGAAACCCACATATTTTCTCTCATATTTTTATTAAAGCTCCGTGGGCCCAGTCCAGTATTGAAACATCGTTTCCTATGAAATATGATTTTCATGATAATAAAATTTTCATCAATCGCTAATGTAGTAGTCGATACTTCTGTCGATTGTCTTTTATCAAAAACGTCTTCTTATGTTTAAGAATTTGTAGTTATGTGACGTATCTTTTTGGCAGATTCTCTGAATGGCCAGAAGACGCTAAGGGCGTTGGTTCCTGGGACGGAATAACTTTTACCCCCCGCAGTTATGAATTAGCCGAGTTGCCAAAAGGTCACTCCCGTTGACCACTAAAATGTAATACATCTATCCGTGATGTTCCTTGTATTTAAATATGTGAAATTATGGTTGTGAAAGATCTTCATGTATGTCTACGAGTAAATTTATGTTTTATCGTTATGTTGTGTCTTCAAATAAAAGTGGTCCGTCTTTATAAGAAATCTCTTTAATTCTTCGAAAAGTGCGTCATACTTACAATTTCTTTTTGAAATACTAATAAGTTTCTTATAACACAGCGATTTTTTTTTTAACAGAAACGGAAACTTTATTTGTGTTCTTTTTTCCTCAAAACACGAACGGCTAAGATCAAAATTTCCTGAAGTCCTCCAGTTAAAAGATAGATTTTTTTAACCATTTGGAAAAATGGTTATTGTTCTCGTCAGGGTAGGAAATGAAAAGAATATCTGAAGGTTTTTATTGGTTTAATCCGCATTTTATTCGTTTTGTGATTGGTCTATACAGTAATCTGTATTTCCCTTTAGTTTCAACAGAGATGGACAACAGAGTGTTGCCACTATGACAAAAAAGTAACAAAAACTAAAAAAAAAAATTAATAACTCAGAAACGAATTAAGATACAGCTTTCAAACAAATTGCATTTAAAAGTACATTTTTTTTCTCTACACGACGATGTAAAAAGTAATATTGTGGGATGTTTAGAAGTTTAAGAATGAAATTTCATTTAAAATGTGTCATTTGATCTCTTTTAAATCTGACGACGGAAAAGACTTTTTCCGAACAGCCAATGAAATGCTTGGATAATAAGCAAGTTTCAGGTAGATAATAACTAATGAAAATGAAAGAAAAATGAATAACAGTTTCTGCCAAAGAGTTAATTTTAATTTGTAAGATTTTCACGTGCAAAAGAAAAATGGAATAAGCCAATTAAAAATAACAAAAAAGATAAATAGGACAGGAATGAATGCATATAAATATTTCACACTAAATACGAATCGCAGGCGATATCTGTCGCTTGGAATTTTTACGTGTAATAACACTATTAACGTTTAATTCATGGCGTACGTAATGTATGATCAACTCCGTGCGATTTTTTAGGTCTTAAATTTTAGTCTTTGAAAAAATCATTTTCCTAATGGTCGTTGTAATTTGTTAAATTGCTTTTATTTATTTATTTATTTATCTATTTATTTTTTATTTTATTTTATTTTATTTTTAAATGAGAGACAAATATCTTCCAATCGGAATGGTAAACTTCCTACATGTACTTTTTACGTTCTTTTGAAGAAATGTTTCTTTTATAGTGCAACGAATAATTATTCTCGAACAAGATAAATTTAACTGTCTATAACTATAAAACACATGTATAGTTACAGATATATATTATATATACAGTATATAGCCACTAATTAGCGGACACTGTCAATTTTAGACATTTTGTCTAATTTTTAAAAATATAGTCTGTGTCTTCTAGAACTTCAGGATTATAAACAATATGTTTCGCCTCAAATTTATCAACGTCGATTGGATAAGGAGGGCAATTAGGGAGCCAACAAAAAATCAAAGAAAAATAATAATATTTCGGATCACGCTGAACATTAAAATGCACGAAATGATCTATCGCAGCAGAATACAAATATGTGGATACTGTGCAACATGTTTACGGAATTTTGTACGAATAGTAAGTATATTCATGGAGATATAGCGATTTTTTTAAGTTAAAAAAATTATTACAAGTTTTTAGCTTAAATCGTGCAGGGTTTTCAACCAAATTTTACGCCAGTTTCAGAAAAACTAGCAAAATTCAGTAGAAGCAATATTGTGTAATTGGGATATAAATATATTAAATATTTTATTAAATATGAGCAGTTGTATATAATTTTTACTTGCGCATGCTATAACGATAACAGAGATTTTTTTTTTTTTTTTTTTTTTTTTTTACATAATTTAATAGTCAACTCTGGAGCAACTCATAAAAAAATCAGTCAAATATCGTGAAATTTCAGAAAGATATTGACGATAGAATGAACTGATTTCTAGTTGCTCTCTAAAAGCAGCTGAATGATAAGGGATTTTCCACACATTGTCAATTTTAATTTAATTTTTTTTAAGTTTTTATTGATGCTTTAGGTCTTCTTCGATAACCACCAGAACGAGCCTATTCCATGATTAAAGGAAGTATCAAAATCGAAACATTAGTTCCTAATCTACTCTTTTAGGTCAGTTTAAGAAAAATGACAGTTTGTGGAAAATCTCTTATCATTCAGCTGCTTCTAGAGAACAACTAAAAATAAGCTTACTCTATGGACGGTATCTTTCTGAATTTTCTTTATGTGTTGTTTCATAGATATGGCTATTTAATTACCTAAAAAAATCTTTGTTACCTTTCGCGAATGTGCAGATAAAAATTATTTCATACAACTTCGCATATTTCATAAAATATTTAATATATTTATAGCCAATTTCACTATATTGCTTCTACTACATTTTGCTAGTTTTTCTGAAAGCGGCGTTAAACTTGGTTGAAAATCATGCATTATATAATCTAATAAACAATTAAATTTAAAAAATCAAAAAACCCGACTGCGTAAAAAGCGAACTAATTAATTATTTCTCATCAATGTGAAACTATTTTTTTTTCAATTCCTACTATTAGCTCACACTCTCACTAAATATATCTTGTTCAAATGTTCAATCGTTAATAAAATACTTATTATTCATCCAATCAAACTCAAAAATATTTTTTAAAACTTGTAGTGGATGGCACTTGATGTTAATCCAGTTTTTTCAAATATTAATTCCTTAGTTAAATTAAATTAATTTTCAATAATCGAGAGAGCCCTCTTCTTGATCAATGTATTTTAAGACCGAGAGAGCCCTCTTATTGATCAAGGCATTTTAAGCGCCACTCAAGCGGAGAGAAGAATGGGAGAAAAAAAAATTCTCTTATTGACCTAAGTAGGAATTGACTTAGAATACTTTTTCTTTGTATATTACTTGCGTATATTACTTAACTATTTTTTTTTATTTACTTGTATTGATGACTTTTAAGTTGTGTTTAATTGTTAGTTCCTATCTATAAACACTGTTTTGATGAGGTCTATAGATGTATATGATGGTTAGAGTTGCAGTAAAGCTAGAGATCCTACCTACACAACTTCCAGGTTGTATAATAATTTAACGGAGCTTCTGACTGTAAAATAGTCAATGAAACATTGTCTTCATTTTGAAAGACCTATCCAATGATATGCCACTCAATAGGGTGCGTAAATTTTTATTTTCGTCTCTACCGCCATTTTGTATTTTACGGCCGCCATTTTGAATTTATAAAAACAAAACCTATCCTATAACCATCGGGCCGTTAAGACGAATTGTTAGAGACCTCATTCATTAAAATCCATCCAGCTATTGGGATGTTTTGAGGGTATAAAGAAATCCACATACACAGATACGTGTGAAGCACATAACCCTTCTTTTCAGTCGGGTAAAAACATGCAAGATTTTTTCTTTTGCTTAAAGAAATAGCTATATCACCATAAATGTACGTGCTATTTTTATATAAATCAGTAAATATGCTGTACGGTATCCACATATTTGTATTCTGCAGCAATAGAGCATTTCGTGCATTTTAATGTACAGAGTGATCCCAAATATTATAATTTTTCTTTGATTTTTTGTTGATTGTCCTCCTTATCAAATCGACGTTGATAAATTTGAGGCCATCTTTATAATCTTGAAGTTCCAGAAGAATCGGACAAGTATATTTTTAAATATTTGACAAAATGTCTAAAATTGAGTGTCCAGTGATTAATGGCTATATAGTGTATAGTTATAGTACATGTATCTATAACTATGCAGTGATACTGCTAAACGACGTGTTAATTTTTAAACGATTATGGGTGCTTAAAAAGTTGATGCACTAAATTAAACTATGACTTTGTTTGAAAAAGAGTGTATAAAATTGTTTTTAAATAGCAGCTAACTCAGAAATAATTAAAAAGAAAAAAGACTGATTCCCATTATTGCTTTATTTTAAATATTCATTACTAATAATGCGGGTCTTATATATAATGTTTTACAGTATAATATCAAATATCAGAATTGTGCGCATCTTAAACTTCAGTTGTTAACTTCCTTACTCTGTAGCAAATGGGGAAAAATTGAAAAGTTGCTCCCGCAATTTTTTAAAACGATAAAAGAGATCATTATAAAATGTTACATAAAAAATAATTATAACAAATTTTCAATGCATTAAGGTGTTACACCACCTTGAAATTTAAAAAAAAAGATTTTTTTTGGACTAGATAAATAGTTTATACTATATTTTAAGCGTTTTACAATTGTAAAATTCAAATTATTTCCGGATTTATTATCCGAAAACTTGAATTCTCAGCGTGCATCTATAGCCAACATGAGAACCCAACAAGAGACAAAAGAGGCTAGGAAATTGAAAGATCAAAAGGAGTCGGAGGACATAGCTCCATAACTGGCAGACATCATGTATTGTTGAGGAATCACATATTCAAGGTAATTAACAAATTTTTTGTGTCAAAATGCTGACGTTATACTTTTTTATTTGCATTTTTCTCTAAACTACTTTTTAAAAACTAGTGTACAAGATATCTCAAGATCTGCTTAACCATTTTTGATGAAATTTAAATCACATATTCCTTGTAATATTATATATATTTAGTATAGAATTTTTTAACTGGATGCCGTGTTAATGTTTTATAAATTTTTAAATATAAAAATTTTGAAAAACTTCAAAGTTTTTTTTCTTCAACAGCTGTCTTTTCTACCAAACAACGATATTTTTCTTCCTATGCTACATCTCATCTATTGCATTTCTAAATGAGAAAAGTTTTTATTTTTATTTTTCAGACGATGCTTTACCGAGAAAAAATTACACCATTAGCAAGGATTTTTAAAAGAGTGCCCTACTTTTCTGCTTATATCTCCGCCATTTTTTATATATTTTTTTATTTTTTTAAACCATTCATAAACCATCTATGTATATGTGTAAAATAAAATTGTTATATTTATTTAATAGCTGCTGTAAATAAATATATATATGCCCCTATTTTTAAGCGCTAATGTGGTGTAACCACTTAACTATTAATCCTCCACATAGTAATAAACAGTGTTAAACATTCAAAAACTGAAATTTATATAATGCATGTATTTTCAAAAATCCTCAGATGAATAAACGAGCTCATTTGGTTTGGACGGTGTTAGATTAATAATACGTCTTGAAATCATCGTTTAAAATATTGTATCATATATGCTCTCGTATAGGGTAGAAGGCTAAATTTTTAAAGTAATAGAATTTTTCAAAAATTTGCTCGAATTTTCCATCCAGAATCAATTTACAGATTTGTAAAGTCAAATGACAATACATTTCCCCGTAAAATGCATAATTAATAGAGAATCTAATGTATATATTAATATTAATCTTAATAAATTGGTCTAGTTGCCTTTGAACTAGTCTCAAAACACACCAGATTAAATCTAGATGTAGACATTGAATCAATAAATTAAATCTTCAGTTGTAATTGAAACGTTACCAAACTTCCTTGTGGGGTTTCTGCTACATATAATGGAATGTTATCAATTTAATTCTCTGTTATATATTTCCCCAACCACCGGCTGTTAGTACAGGGGCATTTAATAAATCAGAAGAACTCAATATATATTTCGTGTCTCTAATGCATTTTAGGAATAGGAACTATACGACGATGTGCACAAAGTTTTATTTTTCATGTACATTTAAAACAAATTATATTCAAATGTGAATTTTTTATATATCTCAAATACTTAAAAGAACTTTAGCTTTAGCTTATTTGAAGAAATATATTTTAATTCGGCTTTTAGAAAATAACAAGTGCTTTACATGAGCTTCAGAGAACATCCCAAATTTTACCAAAATTACATGCATGCTTAATGTTCAGTTAATCTTTATAGTACACTTATCGCAAAGAAATTTCCTTCACAAACATTTTTTTTTTAAATTCTTAAATTTTATCTGCGTGCTGTGAACTGAACCAATATACAATATATTTGCATCATAATAAAACTCAATGCATAATTTAAATACATTAAATTATATTATTTTCTTTAATATCTACCTATTAATACCTTATTGCTACCCCTAAAATAAATATATCTTCTTTATTTTATCCAAAAATTGTTAATAATTCCTACCTATATAGACAAAGCACTGTGTTGTCAGTTCTATAGGTAAAACCAATGCAAACCGTTGTGTGCAAAAACACTTATAGTTTTTATATGAGTAACTTTACATCACATATGTAGAACGATAATGTACGATAACATATGTTAATATAAAGAAAATCTACAGACGGTTTACATGTGAAGACTGTCGACTGCTTATTTATTATTTGTTTAAATATCTTCTCAAGAATAATTAAAAAAGTTTTTTTGTGTCATTTAATACAGAAGAGGTGTTTTTGGATACTGGATAAACTGTTCTAAAAAGAATCTTCGCTTCAAAATAAGTGTCTACAAAACCTTGCATATAGAATTATTTGTTGTTGAGAAAATTGCAAAAGAAGACGCTTCATTCGGTGCACATAAACTGAGCTTTGAAAAGAAATATATTTATGTAAGTATTCATATTAGATATCATATGATGTTTGCACGAAACATTCCTCACAATGCATTTCGCAGAACGTTTGAACCCAATGTGGAATAATTCATAGATCCCCGAATACTAGTCCTTCGAGCTGATAAAAAATGGCGGTTGTTGTATGCTGATATTTTAAGCGTTTCCACTGTCTCTTGAATTTCAATGTCAGAAAATTCCAACAGTAATTCTCTTATTATTATTATTTTTCTTGCGGTTAAATGAGTCGAAGGCGATTTTCCGAGACTGTGGTGCAGTGAGAAAGAAAGCAAACACAATCCGTCTTTTTAACGCCTAGGAATGTCCGATGACATGTTTTAAGTGTTGTTTTCTTAAACTATCAAACCCGTTTTTCACATTACTACATGTGATTATGAAGTTTTTTGCTGTCATCCAATTATTTCAGCATTTTACGAAAAAAAGTACGCATACCCTGAAATAGTTAATGAATGCTATTCGTTTGAAATCATTATTCTGCATTAGTGATAAATAGTTACTTAAGACAAAACCTAAATGCAGTTTAAAATGTTATTGGGCGTTTTAGAGTACGGAACTCGAAAATGATTATATTAGGTTGAGCAAAAAGTTCTGGAAAATTTTTAATCTAATAGTTACCAGAATTTGTATCGTATATAGGAGTACTAGTGGTACAGTGTAGACGTGGCTCCATTCGACTATTGCCTCTTTCGATCAATGCATCAAGGGCCGTCAATTTGAATCCTTTAATGAAGTTGAAGAAGTATGTCAAGAGTTTTTCAATTCCAATGAGCCTCCATGGTGCTTCCAGCAAATCCGACATCTGGCAGAAAGATGGCAGAAAATCGTGGACTATGATAGTCTCTACTTTGAAGAACTGTCCTTGCTGCTTTTGTTGTTAATTTGCGCATAACAACGCAACTTTCACAAATTTCCCAGAACTTTTTGCTCAACCTAGTATATAAGAGCTCTCATGTCATTTTTTTGATATTAAATACTAGCAAAGCAGGCGTCTTTGCACGAGTAGGGGTTGAAATACGCCAAGGGATATTTGCATGCCTATTTTTATCAGAGAAAGTTATACAGCTACGGATAATTAAAAAAATACTAACTAGGACAAATTTTGAGTAAGCATCATTCTTACACTAGATTAGGCGGATATGAGAATTAATTTAAGGAAAAAAAATCTACAATTAGTTCCAACCAAAGAATTTTCCCTCTCATTTAAAATTTCGAAATTTTTCTGAAAGATTCTTAGCGAAAATTTACATCATAAAAGCCATGTTGCCCAATTCCAATCTTTTATATCAACTCATATCACAGAAATCTCAAATTTTTTAGGGAGTGTTTTTGCTTCTGCACATTTTGAATTTTGAAAACTATTCTGTGTATGCTGTAAAGTAACAGCCATGTCAAATTTCAAGTTTCTGTTCCTAACAATTTCATATTTATCGTAGTTTAGAATGTTTCTAGAAAGTTTACTGCTCCTTCCGTCATTTAAACTTCAAACATTTTAAAAACCGTTTATAGCGAATACTTACGTCTTAAAAATAACCCCATGCAACATTTCAAGTTTCTAGCCCATGCTGCATCACAAATATCACAATTTTAGAGCGTTTTTTTTTATTCTGCGCGTCTTTCCATTGCGTTTTTTAATTTTAAATTTCGAATTTTGTAAAAATTACTGCGTGCGAGCACTTACATCTTAAAAATAACAGACATGTCAAATTTTAAATTTCTATCTCTAACAATTATAAATAAATCGCAATAAAGAATGTTTTCCACTCATTTTATCTTTAAATTTCGAATTTTTAATAAACTGTTTATACACTATGACGCAAAAGTTTAGACAATGAAGAAATTCTTACATACTTTGAAAAATATTTATTCAGTTTTCAAATCACTGCTTGAAATTAATGTGCTGTACATATAAACAATATTTATAACAAAGAAAAGTGGAATTGTGCATATTGCAATAAATTAAATGGTAACAAAAATAAACTGCTGTCTCAAAAATTTAGACACAAATTAAATAAAATCGAAATAAACAATTTTTAAAACCTGGTTGCGCATCCATGCTTATGTATTACGTCATATACACGAGATTGCATGGAAGAAACTAAATCTTGCATAGTTTGTGGATCGATATCGTACCATGCATTCTCAATAGATGTCTTAAGTTCCTTTTCAGAAGAGTATTGTCTAGCGTTCCTATAAACTTTGCGACACATGATGCTCCAAAGGTTTTCTATAGGGTTAAGATCTGGGCTACATGCTGGCCAGTCGAGAACTCTTATATTATGGGAATTAAACCAAGATTTTGAATGTTTTGTAGTGTGAATTGAAGCATTGTCTTGCTGAAATTCCCACTGAGGACCCCCTAGAAGCTCAGCAAATGGCAGTAGGTTTTCTTCTAATGTCTGTGTATAATGCTGTGAAGGTTGACGACCACTGGTGAAGGTCAGAGATACTTGTCCATTATAGCAAAAGGCTGCCCAAACCATCAACGAGCCCCCTCCTTGTCTGCGACTAAAAAAACGTCGAGGTTCCTTCCGCAAGTCATGCCAATACGATAAACAACCATCTGGAACATCCAGATTCCACTTTTTTTCATCGCTAAATATGACTGACTGCCATTTCTCTCCATATGACATATGCTTTCGAGCCCACATAAGTCTTTGTAACTTATGATGTGGTTTCAGAGCTGGTTTCTTCTGCATTTTGCTATAAACGATTGTTCCTTTTTCCAAAATTCGTCTACGAATCGTATCCTTTGATACAGAGAGTCCCGATGAGCTTTGAACTCCACGTACGCTCATTTGTTGAGTACTCGCTAGTCTTTGTATCAGGCGATCCTCTCGTACATTTGTCACACGTGGCCTCCCAGACCGACATTTTGCTTTATATTCGGAACCACTCGATAAAACTCGATAAATAGATTTTTTTGACCTATTAATAATAGCAGAAATTTCAGAAACGCTCTTCCCTTCACCTTTCAACTGCCAAATCCCTGAAACCTCATTCACTTGAATTTCTTTAGCTCTCGGCATGTCGACTATGAAGCGCAATCGTTTGCAGAACTTAAGTACTCCAAATTTGTGACATCATCGATTCTAAATTTGCATATGCCAGCGAATATTCAAAGAAATTTAGAATAGTGTCTAAACTTTTGCGACAAGCACATTTGAATTTTTATGAAAAAAATTAGTATTATAGCAAATAAAACGACTGTCTTTTGTACATAGCATTTTAAATCAGTTTTTGAATATATTTACAGGTTTTTGTAATTCTGACGTCATAGTTCTACATTTTAAAGCTGAATGACGTCATTGTCTAAACTTTTGCGTCATAGTGTACAGAGCGTCTGCATTTAAAAAGTAACCACTACTGCAAATTTCAAGTTTCTAATCCTAACAATTCCAACTAAATTGCAATTTGGAGCTTTTTCCGGTTATTTCACCCCTTTAAATTTTCATTTTTTTCGCAACCCTTCTTAGAGAGCATTTATAATTGAGTAACCACCATGGCAAATTCCAAACTTCTATCCCAACTGTATCCATAAATCACAAATTTAGAACTTTTTTTAAGAATTCTAAATAAATCGTAATTTAGCCTTTCTCAGCTTATCAAGAAATTGAAGACATTAACACTAAACAGACCGTGAGCTGTCATTTTGACCTCTACCATATGAATATATTTCGATTCGAACCAGAAATTGTTTTGTAAAATAAGTTTAAAAGACAGAAATAAAGAAAAATGTTAAATAAATATATTAAACGGATTTAAATAAAAATTCCAGTGTAAAATATTTTTGTAAAACTTGAGTAAAATTTCCGTTTATTTTAGTGTTAATATAATAACACAATAATAATTGAATTGTTTCGTGTTAACTTTCAGAACACTGGTGTTCACGTGCAGTCGATTATCTGCGAACGATTATATATAAAATAAACCCAAAATTTTTTCAATTAAATTAATTTATTTTTGTTAAATTGTGGATTTTTAAATATCTGATTTTAAAAAATAATGCATGTTAATTTTAAATATCTGTTTTGTAGCACTTGACAAATAAATCATTCTAGTAATTGTATTTTTTTTTTAGTTTAAGTCAATGGCTCATACTCTAATTGTTGATGCATTAATGACACGCTTCAATTTCATTATTCTACTTTCATCAATAATAATAATTAGAATATTGATTTATCATTAAATACTCACTAATTCTTTGCTTAACATCAATGTCATTAATCTGTAATGACACAATATCTTTTAAAAGTAGAAAAAATCCTTTGTTCTTCAACTATTGTTAAATTCTTTATTGCCTTCTATTCAATCTACTAAGTGATCCAATAAATGCGACAAATTTTAAAGGAGAAATACCTTTAGAAGAGGAAGTTTAATCAATAAACGAAAGAAAGTACATTTAAAGAATAGAAGCTACATTTTAATACTGCCACATATATTGAAATTAATAAACTATTATGACTAGAAAGATTAAATTCCATAGCTTAAGTAATATAAGTTCATACTTTGATGCTTGATAATTCCACCCATTGTATTAATGTAAAAAAGTTATATTGGCTTAAATTTGTGAGTTATACAGTGTGTAGCAAAATTAGTTAGCAAAAACAATGGTTTATTATGCATATTTATGCAACGAATCTTGAGCGTACACGTGATTATTAATTAGTGGAATACATACCGTATATTTCTGTGTATAAACCGATCCGTATATAAGCCGAGTACACGACTTTTCAGTGAAAATTTGCCCAAAATCGGAAACCCGTATATATACCGATGTTAAAAAAAGGTGATGAAAAACTCATCTAACAAAAACTTAGCACTTTTTTGTACATAGCTAATAGGAAAAAAATGCACTTTCTGAAATTGATATTTCCTATTCTGTCTTGACGCGCTGCCGAATGTGTTTAATTGGATTTCGCTCATCCTGTTATTGTTTGGTCGTTCATAAAAAATCAAACTTCTTATTTTTTGTAAATGGGAAAAACTTATTCTACTTCAGATGATTACTAACAGTTACTTTGGATTAAGGAAAGATGGCTGGCAAAAGCATTAGGCTTATAATGTAGGTTTTTAATTAAAAGTCATTAATTTTGCTGAGAAGTCGAATAACTCAGTGGCTGCTCGTCATTTCATATTAAACATAATACAAGTGCCCGAATGGAGAAAGAAAAAAGCCGAAATTTGAAATATTCCAAAAGTAATGAAAGCTGCACATGGGTACAAATATGTCGTCTTTTGAAGAAGATGGCTTTGATGATGATGATGAATTATTTATTAAAAATATTTATCCTGATGTACTAATGAGAGAAAGTTATTTTAAACAGTTGCTTGAAAATTGTGATAATAATTTCGTTTGCGAATGATACTGGTGACTTTTGCATTGTAAGAGTGAGAGTATTTACGTATTTTTAGAAATTTGTAAGTTTTTATGTTTTTTTAAAAAAAAATATTAACCATATTTATATTTTATTTTAGAAAATCAATTATAGAAATTTTCTTGAACTTGTGTATAAACCGATCCACCCCCCCCCCCTTTTGAAGCCAAAAAATTCCAAGAAAGTATCGGCTTATACACGGAAATACTTGTATAGTTTATCTTTTTTTTTAATGTGAAGTACATTAGTACTTTTAGTAGTAAAAGAAGTATTAGTAGCAAAAGAAGAATAAACTGGTTCTTTAATAAATATAAAGACTAAAAAGCAGAATTCAAATACTTGTAACAGTGATTGAAATTAAATAACATCTCCTCAACTAATGCAAACTCAGACTTCGGCACAGATGTAAGAAATATTCCTATGAACTGTTGTATTGCCAACATTTGTATAAAACAATACAAGAAATCTTCCAATAAACAAATTCCTTGTAAATCATATTTTGTTTTTTAGTCAGTTATGAAATTTCTCAACTACTTTTTGTATAACACTGTGTTCGTACTAAACCTGTACATTAAAATATATTTGATCATTTCTACTTCTATATGGATTAATGAGCAACATATATCTTTCTTGCACTACCTTCAAAAATGTATTGTATTTCTGAAAAATTAAAAAATAAATATAACGCAATGTAATTAATTTGTATGATAAAGAAAACAAATAGCGATATGTAACGATAGATATTATTATGCAATTTTATTTATGTATGGAAAGTTATAAATAAAAATAAATTCACACCTAAGTTATATAATATGTGTTAAAGAATCTTATAACAGTAAATATTTTTAATATTTATATCTGAAGACATTGTATATTAATAAAATTATTACTTTTTACAAAAATAAACTGTTTTTATAAGTAGTGCGATTGATTTAATATAATATTCATTCATTAAGTGAAATTACAAATGTGATGACCGATTTTATATTTTAACTTTTTGACATTTATTAAAATGTTACAAATGTTTCCTTTACTTGCCTCATGATTTGTGAAAACTTCAATCCAAGTAAAAATTTAAATAATAAAACTGTTACATAATATTTCATACAGTTTCAACTTACAATGGCTCCAATCTCTTATTTAGCTTATTAATGTTAAATAGTAGTTTAGGTTTTATAGAATCACTACATTTGTATGGATAAAAATGGTACATTTATTTTTACAATAAAAGTAAAGGAATATTATGGTATGGATAGAAAAAAAGTAACTTGTACCATTAAACTGTTTTTCATAAACTTTATTGCTAGTGGACCTGCATTGCAGTTTCAAATGTTTCGAGATCTTCATAATTATATATCTTTTAAGAGACTTTTAGAATACTACTAGAACAGATACTATGTTAAAGGGATATTTTAATACGTAAAACCAATTCATTTATTAATGAATGTATTGGAAAAATACAGTTTAAAAGTCAATGTGTTTTATTTTATTGTTTTGCAACACCGCTGAGGCTGTTGGGATTAATGATTTTTATAAATTTAGCTTCAAGCCGCGATCTACACAAACTGTTAATAAGTCTATAAACTTAAAAGCAACGCTAAAAACGCTTGAATAAGCAAACATCCAGCAGACTAGTTTCGGTAGCGTTTAGAGTACCGTCCTCAGCGCCGTCCTCAGTTTTGGCACTCAGGACGGCACGCTAAACTATACCGAAACTAGTCTGCTGAATGTTTGCTTATTCTGGCGTTTTTAACGTTGTTTTTAAATTTATATCATTCTACGCCAAGTAGCATCTTAATAATTATTGTTAATAAGTCTAATTTCAAAAAGTTGTTTATCTATATATTTCACGATGCCTAACATTAAAGTTGTAATATATTGTTTTTATTATAACTAGTTGCGTAGCAACCCGTTGTGTTGCTTTTGAATTGCATGAGACAATCGATCTTTTTGCGAAAAATGAAATCTTAACTTTATTGTAAATTTAGAAAGCCATTACAATATTAATTTTATTAAATACAATTTTTCAAATAATAAGTTATATTTACAATTTAAGTCAAAACTTTCCCATTAAAAATGCACATATACTATAACTTTATTTGCCTCGAGCTTTTCTCTCTTCCAAGATTTTGCTTCGAATTTCGGAGTTGGTAGAAATGATGTCATTTGGGTCAACTTATACAAAAATGAATTTGTTTGGACGAATTTATTCAGAAGCATTTTACATTTTTGAATTAAATAAATAGTTAAAGAATTATTTTTTTTCTAGCTAAAACATTTCAATTTTAATGTCCGCTTCTGAAATGTTTTATTAGCCATCTTAAGGCAATAGTTGAAAATCTACTTAACGACTTTAAATTAAATGAAAATAACGTACGATGTTTTTTTTTCTTTTGATGTCAACAGAATTTATCTCAATGTTCCAGTCGAGAGTCGAATTTGTGTTTCTAAAATAAACGGATTCCTGAAGCTTGAATATGTGTGAGTTCGTATTTCGTGAAATTTTCTTGAAAACTACAATAATTTTTTCACTATTTATTCAAATATGCGTTAATTTCAATTTAAAAATGATTTCAAATAATGATGCCTAATAATCCTTGTCATTTTCCCTTTTCTCTCTTTTATCCACAAAAATGGAGCAATTTTAGTTTCCATTATTACAGAAATGTCATTAAAAATAACGTAAAAATTTATATCTCAAAAACTAATCAAATTTTAAAATCCTACGACCACTTTTAACATCCTCGGACCCATACGGATAAATGGCGTTAATTTGATCACCCAACATTCCATATTCTAGGAGGAATAGCTGTGAAATACAAACGGACAGTCACTTTTTAATATAATAGATTGATGAAGTTTTAATTTCGCTATAAAAAATTCAGTCAGGGACAAATGCTGAATTATTTATATTATTTTAAGTGCAAATGACCTATTTCGTAATGGAGCCTGTACGCAATGGATATAGATTAAAAAACATTATGCTCGAAAATTATTTAAAAAGACATAATAAATAAATCAATTAAGATAAAATTTTCAAGCAAATTGCATTTGAAAGTAGATTTTTTCTCCAATATAACAGGTGTAAAAATTGAAGATGCGCGATGTTTAGAAATTCTAAAAATTGCAGTAGCAAAGATTGCAAAACCGACATTTAACCGTCAAGCGTTGTCATTCTCAAAATGACGTCAGCCTTACGCACGGACATATTTTTCCTTTATAATATAGATAGATTTTCAAACGTGAAGTTCCGTTTGTCAGCTAAAAATTTGGATGTGAAAATGTATTCTTTTGGCTTGAGGGTCTAACTTCAGTACCGCGAAGTACACATTCCAGTAACTGATGTCTTTTAGATGTATTCGTGTAAAAATAAATAGTTTTATCAAAAAAAAAAAAAAAAAAAAAAAAAAAAAGGATTGTTTTCTTTTAAATATGGCACTTACTGAAGCATTACACCATGTGTCTTAAATTCGGTATCAGCCGAATGAAAATATGTTTTAACATTAGCTTTATGAGCGAAAATGTTTTTTAAATAGTGACGTCATTTTCTGTTCAGACTTAATATAAAGTTATTTTTAACTGTAATGAGTAAATGGCATCAATAAGGATAAATAATCCCCAATATTTCTTTTTTTCTGCAACAGTGGAAATAATACTATTGCTACCATTTTGATGAAATTTCAAAAAAAAAAAAAACTTTTCAAATTAAATTAGAAATATAAAAGTGAAAATATTTAGAAAAATAGCTAGTGCGAGGAACAAATGAACTACAAATGGACAGCTTTCATTTAAAAAAAGAATTATTAGCAAAATTGGTACAGTAGAAAGTTCAGGGAAGATGTCTAAAAAAGCTATCTTTTGTTTTTAATATATAGTAGATTATTTTTTCTCTTTTATTTTAACAGTTTCGTAACATGTAACGTTTGCGAGCTTATATTATTATATCAACATACTGTATTAGCTGAACATATAACTTTAATAAATACGGCACACTTACAAAACAAGACATATAATATAATACATTGAAATCGAACAACTCGAATGTAGACACAAGTGGAAGTTGTAGTAGTTTTATCTAGTAGAAGTTATCGTTAATACATAACACTTCTCTCTCCCTAAGGAAATTACAAATCCAATCTCTTCGGCATCTTCCTAATACGTGAAGAACGGCGAAGTGTTAAATCAGGGGACGTTAACACACGCTTGCTTGCAGAATCTGGGGGCTTGGGAGATTGCTCATTAGCAGCAATGTCTGGACCGGATGTAACTGGTGACTTGGGGCTTTGAACTGTAGAAGGTTTCTTTGGGCTCTCAACTGTAGAAGGCAACTTGGGACTTTCAACTGAAGAGGGTGGCATCGGAATTACTGGGTAAGGAACAGGGTTTGGTTGTTTTGGAGAGAACAGCTGACTATCACTATCTGGATGTTGAGAATGTAGTTGTAGATGTTCCCTTCTCTGTCTAAGTTGATCTCTATGCCTGTGTACTGAAGTACCATCAGGAAATAATACTCGAAACATGCAATTTCCAATAGGTGAAATAATCACTCCTGGAATCCACTTATCACCTTTTCCAAAATTTCTAGCATGTACTAAATCTCCAACCTTAAAAGATGGCTTTGAAATAAGTTCAGTAGGATGACGACAATGCAGTAAATCCAACCTACTACGTATTTGTCTGCCAAAAAGCAATTCAGCTGGTGACAAACCTGACAGAGCTAATGGTGTTCGTCTGTAATTCATAAGAATTCTTGCCAGTCTGATTGAAATTGTACCATCCTGCACTTTCTTCAGCTGCTTTTTAATGTATTGTACAGCCCTTTCCGCCTGTCCATTAGACGAAGGATGATATGGTGCTGTGGGCAAGGATCGTATGCCATTACGCTTAAGAAAGGACTGGAACTCATCTGAAGTAAAAACTTTTGCGTTGTCGGTGACAATGCAACCGGGTAATCCAAATCTTGCAAAAAGTTCGTAAAGTTTCTCAATAGTCGCTAAAGATGTACTTTTTTTCATCGGAAATGCTTCGATCCATTTTGAATACGAATCTTGAACTATTAAAATCATATGATTATCAATAGGTCCTGCATAGTCCATGTGTATTCGAGACCAAGGTATGTTAGACGTTGGCCAAGCTTGTAAAACTTTCGGAGGCATATCCATATTCTGTACACAAATGGTGCAATAACGAACAGTGTCCTCAATTTCTGAATCTAAATTGGGCCACCAGAACAATGAACGGGCAATACTTTTCATTCCTACCATTCCTTGATGAGTAGAATGTAATTCTTGTAGAATGCTATGTCGAAGTGAGGTAGGAACCACTACTCTGTTTCCCCAGAGAAGAATGTCCTGTTCAACAGTTAATTCCATGCGTTTTTTAAAGTATGGCAAGATTTCTGTTATCTTTGAATCTGGTACAGTTTCTGGCTTAAGAACTTCTGGCCAACCTTCAAGAGTGAACTGAATTACTTGAGATAATACTGAATCCTCTTTAGTAGCCTGTTGAATGTCATTAATTGTAATGGGACCGACATCTAGCCTTTCCATCTGTAGAACTAGTTCTTCTGGTAACGGAGGGTTAACTTGAGGTGTATGTATAGGTAGACGGCTGCATGCATCTGCATTGGCATTGTCCTCTCCCTTACGGTAGCGAACGGTGTAATTAAAAGCTGAAAGAGTCAATGCCCAACGCTGAATTCTTGAATTTTCCATGGTTAGAACGTGCCATTTTCTGAAAAGATAGTAACAAGCGGCCTATGGTCAGTTAAAAGAGTAAAATTCCTGCCAAGTAAGTACTCTCGAAATCGTGTCACTCCAAATATCAATGCCAGTGCTTCTTTCTGTATGTGTGAATAATTCTTCTCTGCAGATGTCAATGTTCGCGAAGCAAAAGCGATAGGAAACTCTTCGGAATTTACGACGTGAGATAGCACTGCTCCCACACCATATGGGCTAGCATCACAAGCTAAAAGAAGTTCTTTCTTTGGATCAAAATGAACTAATAAAGAAGAGCTGCATAACGCTGATTTTGCGTTTTGAAAAGCTGAATCAGCTTCTGAAGACCATTGCCAGGGAGTATTTTTCTGCAATAATTTATAAAGTGGAGCCAACATGGTACTCATTCGAGGCAAAAATTTAGCATAATATGTGATCAAACCTAAAAATGAACGCAATTCTGTAAGGTTTTTAGGAACCGGAGCGGCTTTGATTGCTGTAATTTTTTCTTCTGTAGGGTGTATTCCATCAGCATCAATTACATGAGCAAGAAAAGTCAAACTATTGCAAAAGAATTGACACTTTTGTTGTCTAAGCCGCAAACCTGCATCATGAAATCTTTTTAACACTTCTCGTAGTCGTGACATGTGCTCATCGTGACTGGTGCCAGTAATGATGCAATCATCCAGTGAAACAGCAACACCAGGAATGCCTTGCATTAATATTTCCATTTCCCGTTGAAAAATAGCTGGTGCTGAGGAAATTCCAAAAGGTAAGCGAATGTCCTGAAAAAGTCCCTTATGTGTATTTATAACTGTAAGGTCTCTGGAATCGTCATCAAGCTCAAGTTGATTATAAGCATCTCTAAGATCCAGCTTAGTAAATTTCTGACCTCCTGCTAACGTAGCAAAAATATCTTCAGCTTTAGGTAAGGGATGTTGGTCTGTATCAATAGAAGTATTCGCTGTTAACTTAAAATCACCACAAATTCTTACTGATGATCTGTCTGCTTTGAGTACGGGAACGATGGGTGTAGCCCATTTTGAAAAACGAATTGGTTGTAAAACACCAATCTTCTGTAATCGACTCAGTTCCTCGCTGACTTTTTCTCGCATTGCAAAAGGTAAAGTACGAGCTTTATAAAATTTTGGTTGCACTTCTGGCTTTTTAATTAAACAGACTTTAACACCTTTTAAGTGCCCAAGTGTATTCTCAAAAACATGCTTGTATTCATTCAACAACTTACTCAACTCTATATCATCACTTTTAACAAAATTTGTATGAAATTCTAAAATTTTCAAGGACATAATCCAATCTCTACCACACAAATTTGGACCTTTGTTATCTACTACCAGTAAAGGTAACAGTTCGTATTTTCCACTAAATTTTACTTCAACCGTAATCGTTCCTAAAACAGGAATGCGTTGACCTGTAAATGTAGCTAAACCAGTTTTAGCTGGCTGCAAGGGGGGCAACTTCAGTGAATTGTATGTATCTTTGGTGATTAGAGATAAAGCAGCACCTGTGTCTAATTCCATATTAATAGTTTGATTGTTTACTTCAATATTTACTGTAACAGGTCTAGGAGCACTTTTCTCAGCAATAGAAACTGTATTAAAAATATTATATTCTGGTTCACGTACAATAGCTACTTTAGAAATCTCTTCCTCAATATTTTCATCAGAACCGGGTGTAGTATGCATTTGATGAACTTTTTTAGGCTTTTCTTTAACGATTTTACGATTCGAAACTTCAGTTTTCTTCGACTTTAGGCATTTTTTTGCCAAATGACCCTTAACACCACAAGAATGGCACGTAGTCTTCAAAAAAGGACAACTCTTAGGTAAATGATCAGAATTCCCACAACGTATACATTCACGAAAATGTTCTGGAAATTTCAAATTGCGGAGTTTCGGTTTTGAAGTGTTTAATTTGTTCGCCGGCTGTAAAACAGAACAAGAACCTTGTAAATTTATGGAATCGCGAGCAGCAGTTTCCATAGACACAGCCAATTCAATTGCTTTAGAAAGCGTCAGATTCTGTTCAGATAACAACCGACGCTGTATTTGCGTATCCTGAATTCCACAAACTAGTCGATCACGAATCATCGTATCTAAACTAGAACCGTAATTGCAAAATTCAGAAAGTCTACGTAATTCCGAAACAAAAACTGAAATGGTTTCATCAGATTTACGAACTCGGGAATTAAATTTAAACCTCTCGACAATTTCCGAAGGTGCCGAACTGTAATGGTCTGATAAACATTTAATTAAATCATCATACTTAGTATCTGCCGTTGTTCTCGGCGATAGTAAACTACGTAATAATTTATAAACTGTTGGGCCAATCACAGTTAAAAAGATAGATTTTTTTTAATTATCATCAGATATATCATTTGCATTAATAAAATGATTATTTCTTTCTACGTACTGCGACCAGGTTTCCACTGCAGGGTCAAAATCTTCTATTCTGCCAAACGTAGCCATAGATGACTGTAATCACCGTAAAAAGAATAATGTAAATCCAAAATGTACGTGGATCCGTAACAATCGTCGCCAATATGTAACGTTTGCGAGCTTATATTATTATATCAACATACTGTATTAGCTGAACATATAACTTTAATAAATACGAGCACACTTACAAAACAAGACATATAATATAATACATTGAAATCGAACAACTCGAATGTAGACACAAGTGGAAGTTGTAGTAGTTTTATCTAGTAGAAGTTATCGTTAATACATAACAGCCTAGCAACTCTATTTCATACAAATTACATTTAAAAGCACATATTTTTCCCAATTCGGCTCTAAAAATTTTAATTGTTCGATTACATATATCTTAAATTCGTGCTTTTTTATATATTATTCTTTTATTTATTTATTGATGAAGCTTTAATTTCGCTGTAGAAAATTAGCGAGAGAGAAATTCTGAACTTTTTTTTATGTGCAAATTGTTTATTAATATTTCGCAATGGAGCCGGCACGGCAAAATCATTTAATTGATAAATAAAAACGAAATAAAGCCAAAACTCACTGGTTTTATAACAGACGATATTCTTGACATAGCACGTATTTTAATTTCAAATATTTTCGGGTTTTATGGGAAAGTGGCAACAAAGATACAGCAATCTACTATTTTTATTTTTCCCCCTTTACTTTCAACAGAAATGGAGCACTTCAGCTGCCACGATTACAAAAAAAGTAATAAAAACTACAAAAAAATTATTATCTTAAAATTAAAATGAGATGCAGCTTTCAAACAAATTGCAATTAAAAGAGCATTTTTTTTCGTTATACATCGGTGTAAAAATTTAAAATGTGCGATGTTTAGAAGTATAAAAATTTGCAGTAGAGAAAATTACAAAACCAAAATTTTATTTCAAATTTCAAAGTGTTGCCATTCGCAAAATGACGCATGCGTTACGCACAGATATGTTTGTCCTTTATAATATAGATATGGAAACCGATAAAATTAATTATATCTTTTAACCACGTTTCCGATCCTTCCACAACATACTAAAACAACACTTTCGACATAGCCGTGGGTTTTGTTTGGAAACAGTTGTTATAAAAAGTTCTAAATTGCGTATAAAATGAACCTTTACGGATTTTTTTTCTGAATAAAAAAATAGACTAATGCCGTATCTAACTATCCTGAAATAACTGCTTAACAAACCTATGGCTGAATATAACTAGTATCATGGAAATTTATTCTAAAATTCATCTTTGAATTTGAAATAATCAGTTAAATGTTTCCACGATGTTAAAGTAATTACTTCTCAGTTGAAGGAAACAGAATTGCGAAATATAGATTTAAATGTACAAATGACCAGTTAATAGGTCTGTATGCTGATGGAAACGGCATCAATTCTGTATAATACGAATCAGGTACATTATAAATTCAATAATTCCCTCTTACGAAGAGATGATTTTGTAAAAATTAGATTTTTTTTTTATTTCATTAAAATTCTAAATATATTCGACAAGGAGAAATTTACATGTATCATTTTGTCTATAGCAGGTGAAGTATAGCACAAGTATTATCTACGGTTGTGCTATATTGTTGTTCTTTTGCAGAATAGGTAAATAACTTTGCAAAAATATTCTGTTTAAAATAGTATTTATGCAATACATACATATATATATATGTACATAAATACAGTTATCCTGCATGCAATCATAACAAAATCTGTGGAAGATATAAAAAATTAATTCCTAAATTTTTGAATACACACGCATATATATATATATGATGCAATATGTTATCTATCGCCTACCTTTAATTTCTCAACCGTTGCACGTTGGACGTAGATCCAAATACAAAAACGCTTCAAATTTGGTAAATATTCATGTTGTGGCATTGTTTAAAGTAAAAAAACACAATTTTATAGAAATTACAAAAATCTAACTCTTTATACGGTCCCCCCATCCTCATAGTTATAATTAGTAAAAGATTACACATGTCATAACAGATATAACACAAAAAGTTTGACTTATATGCTACAAAAATTCACACAGTTATTAAATTTCAAAGTTTAAGATTTTTGCACATAAATTTCTCTTTCATTGAGGGATCAGTTAAAAAATGAATTAAATTCGATATCGAAATCAGTGTGTAAATGTTCTTTTTATGGTAGAACCACCTTTAGCGGATATCGCCAAATTGGTGTACCACTAAAGATGGTTATTTCATCAAAAAATCTGAGCTACCTTTTAGGGGTCGTAAACAAAGAGAAGCATGAAATATTGAAATTAAACAGAAAAATAAATGTCAATTTATTACCATATCAGAAAACGGTCTACTATAAAAAATGAACACATAAAGCGTCGGAATATACTAGAGATACTGTGCAATGTTGTTCTCCATTAATGACAATGCACAATAGAATGCTTGACTGTACTGAGCCCTGGACACGTTCGAGCATTGCAGGTGTAATTGTGCGATAAGCAAGGATGTTGTGCTGCTTCAGATCAACCAGAGAAGTAGACTCAGTCACATAGACCTGTGCCTTCATGTAACCCTAGCGATAGAAGTTCACGGGTGTCAAGTACCGCGAACGCGGTGGCAACTCTACCGGGCCACCATATCGAATGGATCTGCTGACCGAATTCGGTGGCTAGATACGCACGGATGTTTGATGCTTTGTGCAGAGGGGCCCCATCAGATTCAAACCACACCCGGCAGGCATGTCGGAGAGGCATTTTTTTCATACCAGTCACGTACCATGTTTAGTAGCAGGTGTAGATAACGAGCGACTGTTAATGCCCAATCGTAGAAGATGGGTCCAACAATCTGGGATTACTCATATACCTTACCACATGTTAGTTTACCAGCGTACCTGGTGTCGTACTGTGAGGGCAAAATGGGGATTTTATAGATACCATTATTGCACACTGTGCACGCTCACAATTCCACCCCGCGTAAACGTTGACTCATCTGTCCACAGAATATCACAAAGGAACCATGGATTTTCCTCTAAAGTGATGAGCATGAAATTAAAATAAACAAATCGTTGTGCGTGGTCACCCAGTACCAATGCTTCCACCAGTGTCGGATGGCATGGATGTGCACCATGTGCATGCAACAAATACCAGACATGCTGAGGCGTTTATCCACATATCTCGGTTATTTTCGCCGTGCTCAGTTGTGGATTTAAAAGGGCAAATGCCAGCACTTCTTCCGGTATCACTAGAAAACTACACCTTGCCTGTCAACTTGTTCTGAATCGTGGTGCATCTGAGCCGATCTCTCTAAGACGGTGCAATGCATCAGTTATAGTTTCATGCGTTGTATGTCGATCCCTAGGAAACTTTCTGAATAAATACTCGCAGTCGCTCTGGCATTCCTTTAAGTAGAATTCCTTTGTGTAGCCTATCATCACGATCTCAGTGCTGACTAGTATGTCCACTGCTAGGTGGCTCGTGTTTTATCCCTAACGTATGGCGCTGCAGTACTTCTATAATTTACCTAATAAAAGTTTTCATGTTCGTTATAGTTCGACTGGTGATTTGCATCCCGCTGCGATTTATCTAGTTTTCTATATTTTATTTTCCGGGTGCCGATTCTACATACTTTGACTTTTAAATGTTGTTCGACCTGTAAACATTAGCTTAAATTTTTAGATAAAATAATCCTCTTTGGTGATGCCCCGATTTGGCAATACCGGCTAAAGGTTGTTTCCCCGTAAAAAGGACACTATATCTTGATTTTGATATCGAATTACTTTAATTCTTTTTTTAACTGCTCCGTCAATGAAAGACAAAAGTTTGCGCTAAAATCTCAAACTTCGAAATTTAATAACTGTGTCGATTTTTGTCGTACCGAATTCAAGATTTTTGTGTTAAATCTGTTGTGATAGGTTTAAACTTTTTCTAAATATAACTATAGTGATTGTGGGATCGTATAAAAAGTTGAATTTCGTAATTTTTATAAAAGTGATATTTTACTTTAAACAATGCCACAGCATGAATATTTACCTCATTTGGAACATTTTTGTAATTGGAACTATATGTCTACGGCTTCGGTTCAGAAATTAAAGATAGGCGATAGATAGCATATTGAACCCTGTATAAATATATGTGTGCGTGTTTTCTTTGTCGTTATGATGTTTTCTATACATAAAATGCTTGAAATAAATAGGAAAAACGCCTCTTCATTTTTAGGAAAAAAAGTTAAATGTGTAACAATGTTTCCTGCATAAAAATGTAAAACAATATCTATGGAAGATGTAGAAAATTAGTTCCTAAATTTATCATTACACAATGTAAGAAAAACATGCATCATAAATTTGTTCAAAAGATAATGTATTGCACAGATAAAAGCTGTGGGAGAAATGAAATTTAAATTATTTAATTTCCAGCGCATATAATTTTCATACCTATTAAGATATTTTGATAGATGCTTTCATGAGTTTTCATAAAATGGAGCAAAGGTTCAAGAAGTCAAATGAAATTTTAGTCTAGCTTTTAACAGAAAGCGTAACAGATGTTGAATCTAAGATATACTGAGGTATGTTATTTATTGATAATTTCCACTGTTGCTTTACGAAATAGCCTCGCTGCATACTTCCTTAGAACTCACGATATTTATTTTAATCATTTGAATAAATTTATGCACTGCGGGATTAAAAGGATTGCAAGTATTCAGAGCATTTCTAAAACATTCATTATCTTTGTTACAGTTATAAATTAAACTCCCATTCATCACTGCATTTCCTCATTATTAATATAAATTACTAATATTAAAATAAAGTAATTTATTCTAAAAATATCTGGAAATTAATTCTGCAAAAGTTATGTTTGTTTGTTGTCTTTTTTTTTTAAATCTTTACGAAATTGAAGAGTATATATGATATGAGAAATATTAATCTGCAATTTTATATTGTTAAGGAATGTTATAGGAAAATTAGATAAAATTACTAAATTTTTAATCTTTTATCATCGGTTTTCCAAAACAGAAATCTTTGGCTAATTGAATCGGGAAAATGTCTGATTAAACAAGGTAAAATTTGCAATGAAAAATAATGGGTGGAAATAATCATGGATTAGCGCTTTATGCGGCACGTATATGTCACGCTCCGTATCCAAGAGGATAAAGCCTTATTCATGTTACGCAAAGGAATATTCTGTCCAATCTTGTGCGATAAAGGTAAATGGTGGTAACTATGCCACTCTATACTTTATCGAGCCTTTTTCATTTTGAGTCCTACTTAGAGAGACTACTAGAGATGTTGCTTTGAAATTTTGTAGCAAATATATATATACCGGGTGTCCCAGAAAGGACTGACTGATTTTAAAATTCAATAACTTCCAAACGGTGACAGATATTTAAAAAATTCTTGCATGAGGGTTATGCATAAAGTCAAAAGTTTTATTACAGTGATTTTGATTTTAGTTCGAATTACAAACAATAGATGGCGCTGTAAGCAATAGTCGCTAAATACAGGCTCGATTTTTGGTCCTTTCTGTTGTTCCATGCAGAAAAAGGAGATGGAAATGTATTATCCGGGCGGCGAAGTACCAAAAATCGAGCCTGAATTTAACCTCTATTGATCGCAGCGCCATCTATTGTTTGTAATTCGAACTGAAATCGAAAATCACTGTAAAAAAACTTTTGACTTTATGCATAACCCTCCTGCAAGAATTTTTTTAATATCTGTCACCTTTTGGAAGTTATTGAATTTTAAAATCAGTCAGTCCTTTTTGGGACACCCGGTATATATATATATATATATGCGTGTGTGTGTGTGTGTTTTTTTTTGGGGGGGGGGGTTACGTTGTGTACATTACCACAAATACAAGCTTCTGAAGCCTTGTGTAGAAAAAAACGACCTTCACTTTCGGCTGAAATCTATATAACGCTCCGTGCGCTTTCTTTATGCATATCGTGGATCCATAATACTGCTCGCAAACAGCTCCTGACTGTTATTATTTTACTTTACTAAGTCATTGAGTTCGTACAAATATAGTTGTTCATCCTCAATCCTTACTACATTCTTATCCAGTTACGTGTTGCCTAACAGAAACGTTCATGCTTAAAACTGAATTATATAAATACTATATTAAATTTAAAAAATCCAAAAACCCGACTGCGTAAAAAGCGAACTAACTAATTATTTCTCATCAATGTTAAACTATTTCTTATAATACTTAACTTTTTTTTTAATTTACTTCTATTGATGACTTCTAAGTTGTGTTTAATTATAAGTTCCTATCTACAAACACTGTTTTGATGAGGCCTATAGATGTCTATTATGAAGGTCAGAGTTGCAGTAAAGGTAGAGATTCAAAGTACACAACTTCCAGGTCGTGTAATATTTAAACGGAGCTTCTGATTTCAAAATGGTCAATAAAATATCGTCTTCATTTTGAAAGACCTATCAAATGATGTGCCACTCAATAGGGCACGTAATTTTTTTTTCGTGTCTATCGCCATTTTGTAGTTTACGGCCGCCATTTTAAATTTATAAAAACAAAACCTATCCTATATCCATCGGACGGTTAAGGCAAATCGATAGAGAGCTCATTCATTAAAATTCATCCAGCCGTTGGGATGTTTCGAGGGTATAAAGAAATCCACGTACACAGATACGCGTGAAACACATAACCCTTCTTTTCAGTCGGGAAAAAAGAATCATTAAGGGGGTCTGGGGCACAAAAAACTTTAAATTTTCTAAAACAATTTTATTGCATTGAAAATATTTCTGTTTTTTGCTGCTTAAATAACGTTTAAATCATATTCCTATCTTAATTAGAACGGGAAATATTTATTTTTTCGCTTTAGTTTGTTTTCAAAATCTAGCTGTCAAGCAGTGGTTGTCATGGAAAAGACTTCTTGTGAAAATGCGTTTTTCTTCAACCTTGGATTTCCTTGCGTAAATATGGGTTAGGTTCCGTAAGAAAGACACCCACAGAGGGCAATCTTCCCTCTTCGGGCCCATGTCCCAAGTGTAGATAATTGGCCGTCATAAAACAACACCAACACCAACAACACCAGCGTTTTTCTTCATGATGTGTTTTTTCACTATTTCTGGTATTCAAATTGTTATAAGTCAAAAACCGTTAAAGGTAAATAGTTCAAACTCGGAACATGTCTTTTTCAATTATTTTGCTTTCATTTTGATTCAGCAAGTTCGAAAAAAATTTTGCGTTTGCAAATATGATTTTTTAAAGAAAGGTTACTTCATTTCATTTAAAATTTTTACTTTAAATATTTTTAATTTTTTTTTAATTATTATTTTAAAAAATGCTGAATCGAAATTAAAAAATATATATTTCTGTTTATTTAAATGAAAAAAATGAAATTTTACAAATAATATTTTGAGTTATAACGATTTTAAATTACCTTGATATTTAATAAATTTTAAATTTTAAATATTAAAAAAAAATATGAGAAGTTTTATCATATGATTTTGTTTACAAATGATATGGTAAACCGCCCCACCAGTGGCTGAGAGGTTCTGCTCTCGAAGCTGGTAGACGGGAGGTGCTGGGTTCGAACCCAATCGCGGCCGTCGGCCTAATCGTTCGGAGTTTTCGTGGTTTTCTTCGAGCCATGGATTTCCATGCGTAAATACGGGTTAGGTTCCTTTAGAAAGACCCCCACAAAGGGCACTCACCCCCTTGGGCCTATATCCCTAGAGTAGATAATCGGCCGTCAAAAATCAACCAACCAACCAACCGATATGGTAAACCATCACAAAAAAATTCAAAATTTTAACTCTATAAATAAAAAACATTTTAAAATATGTCCCGTACCCAATTAAAATGAATTATAGCTTATTATGGAATATTATTTGAAAGTACAATTTGTTTCAATCTGACATTATCGATATTTGGAAAACATTTCCTAAAACTTTTAAGACATTTAAAGTATTCTAAATTTCAGCATGCTATATAAAAAGATCTCAGTAAGCTTATGACGATGCTTTAGTTGTGATGCCTTTTTTCTACTTCCTTGTTAAATAACTATGATAAATGTATTCATTCAATTTGCATTTTAATAATGTTAATAATTTTATTAAGAAATAAATTTATTTTTATAATAAGGGCTGTTTATTAAATCCGAAAATTTAAATCTTTTGTAAAGGTATAATTACCGTAATTACCATGAGTCTACAAAAATGATTTATGAAAAATGAAGTAATGGATTGAAGTTAACTGTATATTGCGACCCATCTTTCTTTCTTTATAATAAATACATATTTAGAAATACACATTTGTGTACTGCACAGAAATTCTTAAGCTTTTTAAATTTTTTTCCGGAATTATTTTAGGCTTTCGTGAAGTATAACTAACAGCAGTTCCTATAGAATTTGACCCGAGCAGCGTAAAAGGCACTTTTATGAACGAAAATTGTAAATTGTACATTGAAAGGATTACACAAAATATAAGGCTAAAATGAGATAATATTATAAATCAATACTGAAATTTAGTTACATTTTGTAATATTATTTGTTGAAAGAAATTGAATGTTATTATTATGTTTAAGGTTGAAAAAATAAATCTACAAAGGTACTATCTTAGATATAAAAAAAGAAACTTTTTGGAAATAATTAGACAATTTGAACGGAATTAACTAGTAACATAACTATTTTACATTTTATCATCTCTTATTTTTAACTACCCTTCTACATATAATTGAAATAGCAGTAGGGTAACTCCGGGAGAGTCGTCGCATACGGGATGTATGCCGCACCCCAGTATTTCTTGTAATTATCGATAGATGGTCGTCAAACGCACAGTATAGGTGCGCTATGAGATTATTTTAACCAGTGTATAGCGCGAATCCCATTTCGATGTTTACGTGTAGAAGTAGAATCCTTATTTTGACGCAAGTGCATGATTTCACTGTCCAAACTTTTAAGCACGTTATGTTTAAATAATTTTCATACACTTATTACTAAATGCATGCATGATTTCGAAGTCATAACTAAGTGTAACGTTTGTATAGGGTACTGTGCGTATGGTTAAGCCATTCCCCATAGCGATGGCAGGTAACTGAGATGGCCGACGTCTGCACCATGCAAAATGGGATACCTGCAGCACTGCTCTTCCGGTATACATGCCGCAGTTTCTTTTGTACGGGATGATTAAGTGTTATTAACTTTTCATTTTCTTTTTGCACAGATTAACCATGTTAGGTATGTTATCAAGTTTACTAAAACCAAAGGAGAAAAAAGGGAAAATGAAAGTAAGAAGGGCAAGAGAGATGCAAGTCAAGATGATAATAATGAAAAATTGGATTACGCGTAACGTAGACAGTCTTTGCAAACTACTCCAAAAAAAAGGAAGTGTAATTGGCTTCGTTGCATCATGTGTTTAAATGTAGTTACATAAAAACTGTACTTTTTCGACACTTTTTCTATAGATTTTAGTCGAAAAAACAGGTCTCTTAGCCCATTCGGGACCATAGGTGCATATAAGAACCTTTATAAAGAGCTTACAAAATTTGTTTCAGGCACCAGTAAAAAAAAAAGTAAAATTTGCTTTGTTTAATTAGCGCATTTTCATGATTATTCAAGTAAAGGTAACTTCTTTTAAAAAAGTGGTACCAACCGAATAAAATTTGTGTAAAAGCCACCGGTCCCGAAAGGGTTAACAAATAAATTATGTAAACGCAATTTTACTTTTTTCTTCTTCCTTTCTAATACATTAATGTTACGTTGTTGCTGAAATAACAATTAAAATTTAATGTAAAAAAAAATAAGTCGGTTATTTTAATAGTGAAAGTAGGCAACAATTATTAAATTGAACCTACTAATACGTTTCATTGTACTCATTTAGTTTCATTTTGTTATTACATCGTTAATTATAGTCCAGATATAAATATTTTTTTTTTAATATTTTTATTTTTAATTTCATTCTGTTCTTATTACAAGCGCGGCATAACTATCGCACAAGTGCAGCGTCTCAGCCTGAATGTACGGGTGACGCGCCGCAAAGTAATGTTTTAGAAAAAAAAATGTTAAAAAATATTAATAATTTGTTTTGAATTTTTTTGTCGCACTACACGCGTTGTATATTTAACATTAAATAGCACAGCATGATTTTTTTTTTTTTTTTTATGTCCACCATGGGACTTTATACACAAATTCAAAAATATGTGCGGCATAAATCCCGGAATTACCCTAATGCTTTTTTTTTTAAGTATATTGTGACTAGATTCCTAAGGTAACAGTTCTGTTTCATCTACAGATTAAAATATATATAAAGTGTCAAGATTATAAATCCTTTTAACTGACTTTTAATGCCATATTTTTTATGATAAGTACCGCTTTCAGTGTATATTTTATTATTATCTGTGCAAAAAAAATATTAGTTTACATTACATTACCCGGGGTAAACGTCGCTGTTGACGAACCATGACAGTTTGAAATATGATTTTCGTTTTAATCTAAATTGAGTTCTCTAGAATGAAAGGATTTTTTAAATTTAACTATCGAATACACTGACACTAAAATCAGTTTTACATGCGCATTGATTATTTGTTTGTGTTACTAAATAGATAAATATATATTGAAAAATGAAAAAATAAAATAAGAATTTAATTCCGTTACAAAATATTTAAAGTTAAGGGGTCTTGTTTTTTTTTTAAACGCGTCGAAAATTAACGAAAATCTTCAAAGTTTGAATTAGTCTATCTTCAAAACCTTTTTATGTATAAACATGAAATTTTACATATTGATTAAACAGATTGTGCTTTGAAATATACTACCAACAGAAATTTATTAACCCTTTACAGAATTTGTGTATTGTTGAAATCAAAATAGCTCTTTTTTTACCCCATAAGTCATTGCGCGCATGATATCTTGAGAAAGTATGTATGGATTGTCATGAAATTTGGTAAATATACTAAACATATATGTGTGTTTAAAATGATCTACTTTTAAGTGTTTACAATGGTAATATTTTTAGTTATGACTATTTTTATTCATTAAAAATACAAAATTTTTATTTATTTTTTTTGAAAATATTTTTTTTATATAGTTAATGAAATAATTTTAGCCTAAGAGTAGATCATTTTAAACACACATATATGTTTAGTATCTTTACCAAATTTCATGCCATTCCATACATACTTTCTCAAGATATCATGCGCGCAATGACTTATGGGGTAAAAAAAGAGCTGTTTTGATTTCAACAATACACAAATTCTATAAAGGGTTAATAAATTTTTAATGGTAGCATATTACAAAGCATAGTCTGTTTAATCAATATCCAAAATTTCATGTTTATACATGAAAAGGCTTTGAAGATAGACTAATTTAAACTTTGAAGTTTTTCGTTAATGTTCGACGCGTTTAAAAGGTACAAGACCCTTAAAACGATAAAAAATAAAATTTACAGATAATGAAAATCCACGTACTTTAATATTTATGAATGCATGATATTTATTTATGCATGAAATAAAAAGCAGTTGGATATATTAAAATAAGATAATTAATTTCGAACTTCTAACAATCTTGCCTAACAATGACGACTGCTTTTTAGTTTTTCAATAACAAGGTTGAATGTATTAACTTTCTGGAAATTAAATGCTATAGACTCCTTTCACTTTTATTATTATTTTCAAATAAGTGTATAGTAATCAAATGAAAAAAGATCTCATGAAAGACACCGTAAGACGTATTCGATGAAACATAGAAATGTTAGATTATCTTTAGTCAGAAGATATGATAAATGAATTCTTTATCTCTTTATGTAAAAATATAAAAATGTAATATGTAAAAATGTAAAATAATGTTTCAAGCAATTTCTACAATTAATTTAACACAAACAGTTGAATTAGGAAATAATTACTATCTCTTAAAATATAATGTTTGTATTCACAAAAGTCGATTCAAAATTACTTTATACGAATGTTTAAAATTGAATTTCTAAATATATTTTATGTAACCTTACTCTACTAGATTTTTTCTCTTTCTTCAATGGTACCTTTCTGCGTTAATAGAACAGTCGATATTTATTCATAAACCTTCAATGAAAAGAATTCGTTTAGTTCATTTATTATCTAATTTAAGTCTTAACAAACTACTTCGCCATCTGATGCAGTAGAAGTTAAACATACTGCCTATAAACTTTATTTTATCGACAAAATATTATACTCCCTATACATCTTTCTAGCGGGAAAGGAAACATTTTCTATTTATTTGTTAACAAATAACCGATTTTCAGAATTTTTCTTACTGTACGATTACTCGAAAAATGAATGTTTATCGTAAATTTAATATTTTAATAATACAAAGACCACACAATTAATATATTAAAAAATAATGATGAATGTTCATATAGCAAAATAATTTGAGTGAGCATTTCGCGATGGTAAATTACTTACTTCTCAAATTAAGAAAAATTAATTAAAAAGCTTAAACTCAGTTTTACAAATGAGTAATTATAAATTCCATATGCTGATGAAATGGGCTTCACTTGTTTATGATATGAAGCTGACTCATTATTAATTTAAACTAGGATTGCCTTTGACGCCAAGATCAGATTATTTAGAGAAAATTAAATTTCGACTTGTGTTTACGATTATGAAATCTGAATATGAAAGCATTACTATGTCTTATAAAAAAAAAAAAAAAAAAAAAAAAAAAAAAAAAAAAAGTGAAATTTTAAAAATGCATTTCTTTGAGTATGTACGTTTAGTTCCTGTTAAAATAAAGACTGGACTGAGAAGTAGGAAAATTTTGTAAATGCGCTCAACATGGTACTACTCAAAACTGTAATTTTGTATAGAATATTAATTTTAATTATCTGCCATTAAAAAATGCAACAATTAGTATAATTAATTGATTGTGGATTTTTGCGCTGTTTGTACATGTTGGAATAGGATCCTGTTAAGAAGAAAAGTTATTTTATGTTATAAAACTTTCTTGTATATATTTAAAAGTTATTTCTGCTTACCAATGTAATTTATCATAATTGATATTTTTTTACAACTTCAGATATTTTGCAATTAGTGAATTGTAGTTGTTTAAATGACTAATGTACTTGAGCTTGGCAGGAATAAAATCACAAATGATCAAGACCGTTTAATGACAAATGCTGGATTAAAAGAATTTGAAAAATAAATGACTTTTTATCTGATATATTGAAATCTACACTATATATATAAAATCCAAATGAAACGAAATTATGAAACGACTGATTATGCTTCCCAACCATTTCTCCAAAAAAAATGGAATGTTTGGCGATGAAGTTAACACCAATTACCCATATTGATCCCAGGTGTCAAAAGTGGCAACAGAATTTTAAAATTTGAATTAATTTCCAAGTTGTTATTTTTTTGAAATTTTAATGACTTTTTGTAATAATGGCAACTAAATAACTCCAGTTTTGTAGAAAAAGGGAGAATATGGAAAAGATAAGTATTATAGATTTCTTTTTTTACAAATTGAAATTGAAAATATCTTTCATTTCAATCAGAAGTGAAAACAATATCACGATTAAATTATATTTCTGAAGAAAAATTAAAAAAATAAATTTTTTTTTTCATATTTCGATCCTCGGGAATCACTTTATTTTAGAAAACAAAAATGATCTGTCGAATCGTCTTCAACTTTGAAAAAAAAATCATTTTTTTTTTTGTGCGAGCGTGTGTGTGTGTGTGTGGGAAGGGGGGGGGGGTGAGAAAAGGTACAACTAAAGTTTATTATATTTGTTTTTTGTTGTAATTTTCAAATTGAAATTATTAAAAACTGAAAATTTTAAAATAATAATTAAATGGTCACGTGTTAAAAGCAGAAAATAGTGAAAATTACGTGAAAATATTTAAACGAAAAAAAAAAAAAAACCGAAAACTTTAAAATAATAAAGTTATTACACGCGAATCACACTTAAAGGTGTTAATTACGTCGCGTTTTATCAAAAAAATTTTAATCTTATGCAATCCAGATGCAGAACAGGGGCGAAATTGCAGATCTTTCTTAATAAGTTAAAGGAAGCAGATATAGATATAGTTATAATTTCTGTTTATTTTTTTTATAAAGTCTTAAATTTGTTAAGGTATATTAGCTGGTGTTATGGTATATTAGCTGGAACCAAACGCAGAATTACGTATATTGTCTTAAGTACAAACGTGTTTATGTTCTACAATCCATCTGTTTGGCTTAAAAATCATAAAAATTCAGTAAACTGAAATGCAAATTTCAGTCATGGCATACCAAATAAAAGACAAGGCATGCCCATTGGCTTCTAATGTCGGGAGCTATTCACAAAAAAAAAAAAAAAAAAAAGCTGTAACTATACACCATCTGGCTAATTGGCTTATTTTATTGAGTGCAGATTGGAGTTTCATTATTGCGCCCTGGTTTGTTTTTCAGTTGATTAAATGACCAATTCCAAAATAAAATATTTATTATTTTAAGTTAGCAACGTAATTTCGTGGTTATTTGTTAAATATATTTACGTTATGATATATTATTTTAAAGTTTACTGTGTAATATGCAAAACATTTTTTTTTTTTTTTAACAGTCAATAAACTTTGTAGTTGTTTTTCAGTTATTTTATTTATAAGATATTGCTTCTAATTCAAACATGCAAATGAAAATTCTGATTTTGGAATGATTTAAAAACCAAAGATGGTACTTATATGATAGTAGGGCGCAATAACTGATAAATCACCAAATATTGTACCTATCGTCATCATTCGCATAGCATTAACTTCCATTTTATTTTAAATCTAAGACACTAAATTCATTTTAAATACATAACTTTCATTTAAAATACAAATATTGTATACATTTAAAATAAAAGCCGTTCACACATTTCAATTAAAATACAGAAAGATAGAAAGTAAAAATAATATAAACATTTAATAAAGCAAAACATTTTATTACATCATCAAGTATTGTTTCTAATTTGCAACACGAGAAAAATAAAAACTGTTATTGGAAAAAAAAAATGGTGGCGAAATTTGCACCCGAATAACACAAAAGTGCATATTGGCAAGATATGCCTGGCTAACATATAAATACCTTTATTTTGGTAAAATTAATTGAGTTGATGAATTTGAATATTTTTTAAACATTCTACATGCATTTTTAAAAATGCTCTTAAAAAATGCAAAAATGTCTTGATGGAAAATAGGTCTCATAGTCTTAAACATTTTAAAACACCACCACATATTTCCTAGCATCACCACTGTTTTTGTCAAACTTGGTGACACACCCACTTACGGAACTTTAGCTCAGTAGCCTGTAATTCAGCAAATCTAAAAAGTGATTCAAATGTAACAGTAATTTGTTAATGTAACAAACAGTGTTACAATCTATCGAAAAGTATTCGTATAAAATTGATTGTGTATAAGTAATTAAGAAAAGTGTATGAATTGCGTAAGGGAATAATGATTAATCTTTTTCAAACTTCAACGACGGTGAGAAACAAGAGGGTTTCGTTTAATAGTTCTTGTAAAACACTTTATCCGTAAATTTATAAATTAAAATTGTTAATTTATAATTATTAAATCCTTAGGTAAATGGCAGCACCATTACATTTAATTTTAAATAATTTGAAAAATATTTTAAAACCAAATTAAAAATATATTCAAGAAAAATTACTTAAATAAAATGAAAAACACCTGAATATTTTTAAATTCAGCAATTTCAAAAATTTCGTTCAGGTATAAATAAAATATAAAATTTTTAAAAGCAAAAAATTGATTAAAACTTAATGCTCAAATAATTGAGAAAAAAATCCATATTAATTGTTTGAATTTCCAAATACTCACTAGATGGTGCCAAAAAAGGATGTTAACATTTATTAAAATTCGAAATAAAAAAGAAAAAAAAAAACCCTTTCAATTCCTGAATAATTCTTTTAATGATAGGATGAAAAAAGTTGTCCCATTATTTCAATAATGGCCAGTAGATGGCAGCAGCAAACAAACAACAACATGAAAAAAATAGTGGTTCTATAATTCCAGATTTCCTCTGTCGGAACAAAAAAGAGATTTTAAAAATTACAGCTGTGGATAAAAATAAAATAAGCCTTTAAAATAGCCAAAAAAGGGAATTTTCTTTAATAAAATTCATCTGAAAAAAAAAAAAAAAAAGTGTAATAATAATTAAAATAAAAATCTTAAAGTTCCGCCTGAGCGATTCGAGCCAACAACTTTCGGCGGGAAAGACGAATGCGATTTACCACTACACTAACGACACTCAGCAAAATATGCTGATATTAACATTACGTTTTGTAATCGAAAAAGAACGAACTCATTTAATTAAAACAATATAAGACTTTTTCAAAATTTTATGATTTTGGGTATGACAGAGGGTATGTACAACTGTATAAAAAAAAAAAAAAAAAAAAAAAAAAAAGAAGTCTGTAATTTAAATAGTTTCAGAGTACGAGGCTGTGACGGACGGACGGAAATGGTTGAATCTTGGTTCAAAGTTTGGGGAACAGTTCCATATCCTGTGCCGCTTGGCGAACTTGGCGCAAAATATTGCGCCAAAATGCCGTTTTGGCGACATGAAAATTTTTCCAAGATTGCAGAAAAACATCATTTTTAAATATTTATGTTATTTATAAACCAATGATTTTGCACCATTTTTAAAAACAGAAAATGATTTAAAAACATGGATTTATAAATAACAAAGATTTAAAAACGAAGTTTTTGCGCCATCTTGGAAAATTTCTTCCGATGCATTAACACAAATTTTAGCAGCATTCTAAATAAATCTAAACAAATGTGCTTTTTAAGATGAATACTTGTTATTGTCAGGGGGGCTCCGCCCCCTGAACAATAACAAGTTCCTAATACATTTTGGACAATAAAAAAAGAGAAAAAAAACTTACCAGAAACTTTTTATATATTTCAACAATATTTCATAAACTATTATGATTTTAATGCAGGTAAAATCTCGCTCACAACTGCCAAAAAATTTCATTAAATATAAAATAAAAATAAAAGGATAAATATAACAGAAAAAAATTAAAAATATTTACACAAGAAAACAAACAATTGGCAATAATTTAATGTTTACAAAAAGGGATCCCAGTCAGGGTCTGAAACAAGGTGTGTAAATACACACACACAAAAAAAAAAATCAATAACAAGTATTCATCTCAAAAAGCACTGCTGCTAAAATTTGTGTAATTGGAACGGAAGAAATTTTCCGAGATGGCACACAAACTTAGTTTTTAAATCTTTATTGTATTTATAAATCCATGTTTTTAAATCATTTTCTATTTTTTAAACTGGTGCAAAAACATTGAATTATAAATAATATAAAGATTTAAAAATAGTGTTTTTCCGCAATCTTAAAAAAATTAACGAGACTTACCCTAGATCGAAAATACGTTGACAGGCGCAGAGACTCATCCGAATGTATGCTTATTTAACCTAATTCAAAATTTAGCTGAGTAATGGTACACGTGATACTAGCAAACCAATAAGCTTCAAGACCTCCCGTCATCCAGTTCGCTGGTCTTCATAAAGCATTTCCGACAAAAAGCAACCCTAAAGCCGTTCGAACGATCCAAAATCTGACGAGCAAACTTAAACCAGATCGAAATATTTATCGCCAAAGAAAGCACGCCAAAAAATCGCCAAATATTGGCACAGGATATGGGACCATTCCCAAACTTTGTGGTGTACGTTTTTTCATACATATTACGTACGCATCGGTTAACATATTCAATATGCGAAAGTTTTTTATTTTTTATTTTTAATTGAATCTTAAAAATGAATGACTCACTACACGAATTTTTAGTTTGTGTTAAGTTTCTTTTAAACACTATTTCTTAAATGGTTTGCCGATTGCGCAAATGAACATTGAAATGTTGTTTGTTTTGAATTTTATGTAGAAAAATATGTTGAACAGAGGTCATTTCAGGTAAATGAGATTTTAACTTAGGCAGATGAGTTTTAATATACACATCTAAAATCAAAATCAAGCGTAACATGGCTCCATTTACTTGCCAACTGATAAGATGGATGGGTTAGCTCCAGAATGGTTACCTACATTTTCCTTCACTTGGATTTTATATAAGATAGATTACAATTGAGGGTTCCCCCTACACCTAGAATATTTTATAAAAATTAAAAATTCTGTTTGTATTCGCAATTCAATAATTTTAAAAATATGTTCGATTATGACAGATTAACAATGATATATAGGGAAGAGTAGCCATATTTGTACCGCCGCTTTAATTGGACCGTTGCCATTCTGCGTTTAATTACAAGAAGAGACTCCATCTACCGCTGAAATCCTACTCATCAGAATGACGTCACACAAGATTAGAAGAAGCAGCCGCCTACCACGTGCTGTTTTCAGACAATTAAAAAAAAAAAACCCCAAAGTTAGCTGTTTTGATCTAATTTTTTCCTACTAAACGTAAGTGAATATTTTAAAACTAAGGTAAGTCGTTATGTTTTCATATACATATATGAATTCATCTGTTTATTGGGCATATTTTTCACGCTGATTTGTTTGATTTCGTTTTTGTTCTTAGTCTTGAAATTAACTGTTTTAAAAAATGACGCAGTTGCCGGAATTGGGCCAATTTAAGTTGCTTAAATTGGACTAGATATGCGATCATAAATTTGAAAAGTAAGTAATGAATTTCGAGGACGGTACGCTTTGTACACAATTTTTTTTTATATTTTATAATGGATTACTATCTCCATGCAAGTTTTTTTTTGTATATCTGGATTAATTTTTTTTATACTGTTTAGGCTTATATAAACATAAAAATATTTTTACATGTCTATGCAATAAATTTTGTTTGCAATGTCTTTTATCTTGTATGTAATTGTATTTATTTTCTTTGAATTTTTTAGTGCTATGGCATATTTGGTTTACAGAGTTGAATTCAAACATTTTCCTCCTGCAGGATATTTGTGATGGAAGACTTTTTACAGTTCTGGAGAGTAGAATTATACTTTGTGGCCATTAAAACGCATAAAATCTAAAACCTTGATGAAATAGTTTAAAAAAACATAGACAAACTTCCTGGAAGAAAAACACCCGTGACAGCAAAAGCTGTTAAAGATATAGGGAAAAAAAAGAAGACAGTCAGTTGGAAGAAATTGATCTGCAACAAGGCTGCAGCTACAAATCCTCCCCAAAAGCAAAAAAGTCATTAGAAATGTTATTTCCCTTGCTAAATTCAGTTAAATCAAAGTACAGAGAGAGTAAAAAAAAACAGTTGTATTAACATCATAGCCATATAAATTAAACTTTGAAATGAAAAAAAAAAAAAAAAAAGACAAAAAGGAAGCTTTCTCAGCACAAAAGCAATTGGAACATCGAGTTTTAAAAAATAGGTGTAATGCAATTAGCAAGTAAATGATGGAAGAGAAGAACTAACTACAAACATAATGTAAAGAAAACTTCTGTTGAAAAAAAAAAGAAAAAAAAGTCTGATAATCCAGAATCTAAAAAGAAAAATCTAGACAGTGATGATTGGTTTTGCCTAATTTCTAAGAAAAATAAAATAGCAGAAATGATTCAGTGTTCAGATTGCCATATACGGTTCCATGTTGTGTGCGCTGGAAAATAAAAAACAATAAACAAAATTCATGTATAAGCTTTGCATCACTCCTTACATGATATTCAAGTAACTGACAATTAGTTCCATAATTTCTATTCTTAATTACTGGTAACTTTGATTTATATTTTGAATACAGTTTAATTTAAAACAATTACTCTTATTTTCAGATATTTGATTTCATTATATTTCATTGCTGTTATTTTGTTTGATTGTTTCATTAGATGCAAACTTTGCTTTTAATAAAATTAGTTATATTCCCTAGTCCTTAAAACAACCTGATACTATTTAGTCCAATTTAGGAGACTGAGGGTCCAACTTAGGCGACCAGTTGCTAAATTTGGACCACTTTTGACAAATTTTTCAAATTAAAATAAAATTTAAGATTTTCAAAAAGAAATTGATCTAAATATTTATTTAATTAATAGATGAATAGATTTACCCTTTGTAATGACCTTTTGCAGATATTCCAAAAATTAAGTGAGTTATACCTGAAAATAAGTGAAGTGGTCCAAATTCGGCTACTCTCCCCTATGTCTTACAATAGAAAAATGGGTCTTTTACAATGCGTTTATTTGAGTTTATTTGAATATTTATACATAATTCCTAATGAAATAATTAATGAACATATAGTATAAGTTGATTTTTTATTATGTGCAATCAGATGTGCATGTTTCCATTAGAAAGTTATTTCTTGTAACCAATATATTTATCTTAAAACGAAATTTATTTGGAAATATAAATAACCTGGAATTTTTGAATTGAAATTCATGAGATGATTGAAATATTTAAGTGTGATACTATAAAAAACTCAAAATAATTATAAGCTGTAATTAGTATTAATTATAGAAGGAGATGAAAACAAGTTTAGAATTTTATGAAGTTCCCTAAAATTCGAATGTTATGATAACATGTCTGCCTCCGAGAACAGAAGAAGGCAATTTTTTTCTCTCTTTGATTGCTGCTGTTCAACATTTTTATATTCATAATCAATTAAAATATTCGTAAATTGAAATCAAAGGGCAATTTTTGGTTAAGCATAATTACAGTTGAATCTAACAATTATTTGGATATTATGCATGTCGTAATTCAGTTACTGCATGCCACATTAAATCTTGATATAGGGATTTTGAAGTTATTGTTAAATCATTGAATTGTAATAGGAACGCAGTCGCATGTCCTAGGGGTTTTCTGATACACATTATTGAATGTTACCAGTTTAATGCCCTGTTACGAATGTCTTCAGACTCTTATTGCTCTATAAATCTTTTTGTTGCGGAATATTTAATAGAACTGACAACTATTGCACAGATGTTTCACGTCTGTTATGTATTTTTAAAATTTATACTAAATGTATGCGAACGATATTTCATCAAAACCTAGATAAACGTATCATTTCAAAAACTAATTCGTTTATACTTCTGAAATAGTTAAATAAATCTCATTCTTTACCATATTAAGAAATATATTCTATTTAATATCTAATATAACTTGAACACTTCACAACAGTTTAATATAAATGGATTATTTTTATAAAATTGATATGCTTTATAAAGACAGCACAATTCTAAAACAAGTCGGGAATTCTACGTGAAACGTGGCGAATGAGTTGCATGCTTACTATAACTTATTTATAAATATTCAGATCTTGGTGCAATAGCTGTTGCCCTCTTATGCAAATATGCGAGTATGCAAAGTTTATTACGATTATATATATTAAATTCAGTAATATCTAAATAAGACGACTCCATCCTAAATAGGCCGTAATTACCATGGCAACTTAGAATCATTCCTTATCATGGGATATAACTGAATTAATTACATATAATTGGATTTAATAGAATGAAGAAAACTTTTATTAGTATCTTTTGAGGTTTTGATTCGATTTTCATAAAATTTGAAATGACTCGACAAACTTTTGCAAAGATGATAGATATTAAATTTCAAAACATTCGGTTCTGTAATTTTTTGCGCTGTTATATGCAGGCAGACGGACAGACAGACAGATGAACGGACCAGACGACGGCTATAGATGATATATATTTACATAATTACGAAAGAACCTATTTAAGCATATGACATAAAGTATCTTATAAATTTTACGTATTTTATTTTTTATTTATTTTATTTTTTTATATTTTAGCAATGATCTATGGACTGAACTAATTTATTAAAAAACTGCATTTTCATCTAAAACATTTCAACTAAATAGCAAAAACTGTTAAAGAAACTAAAAAATTCCAAATTTTTTAACACTTTCTTACAATTAGCAAAAATACCTCGCACTTCATCTGTTTCAAGAGAACTAAATTTTTTACTTCAATGGCCTCCAAAAGTTAAGGTACAGGGACTTGATATTTTCGATTGTATATGGTTTGTCGAATATCTACCAACATTATTGGTGAATTGTTATTGAACTTCTGGAAAGTGAATAACATGTTTGATTTCATATTTCAGGGTGAAGATTTAGTCGAGTGGACAATTATGGGGCTAATAAGGAATTTAATAATAAAATAATATTTGTGATGACCTATGTAAGAGAAAAAGCTGGGAACGGTTTGTCACTGTGAAAAATGACAATTTGGATCCTGTTCAGTGTTTGTGTCCATTTATGTAAGCATAGCACTCATATTCGTGAAGATGTTATTGTGTCTGTGAAAAATTCAAAAGTTTTTTGTTTATAGCATACAGAGTTTTCAAACAAATTTAACATAACTTTCCGAAAACTTGACAAAAAACAGTAGCAACAGTGCACTTTAATTAAAACATGAATATAAACATGAATATATCGAATATTTGATGAGATATAGACATTTGTATGAAATAATTTTTAACTGCGCATGCGTGGAAGATTTAAAGATTTTTATTTCATAATTTGGTTGTCAGTTATTTAGGGCAACTTATCTAAAAAGTCCAGTCAAATATTGCGAAAATTCACAAAGATAGGGGCAATATAGTGACTTGCTTCCTGAAAAAAGCTTTATTATAACGGATTTTCCACAACTTTTCAATCAGATCACTATAGCTTTTTAAGTTTTCACAATATTTGACTGGACTTTTTAAATATAAGTTGCCCAAAATAGCTGACTACCAAATTATGAAATAAAATTTTTAAAATCTTTCACGCATGTGCAGTTTAAAATTATTTAATAAAAGTGCCCGTATCTCATCAAATATTCAATATATTCATGTTTTAATTGAAGTGCACTGTTGCTACAGTTCTTTGTCAGGTTTTCGGAAAGTTGTGTTAAATGTGGTTGAAATCTCTGTATGCTATAAACAAAAAACTTTTGAATTTTTCATAGACACAATAATATCTTCACGAATATGAGTGCTATGCTTACAAAAAATGCACACAAACGTTGAACAGGACCCAAATAGTCATTTAATACAGTGACAAACCATTTCCAGCATTTTCTATTTCATAGGCGATCGCAAATATTATTTTATTATTAAATTTATTATTAGCCCCCTAATTGCCTAATTACGAAGTTCAATGTCCAATTCATGTATTGCCCTCACAAATACACTGCCACATGCAAACATAATTGTAAGTTAAAAGGAAGCATCTAATAAGAAGAGAACGCTCACTAGTATAAAATATTATTTATTGCTCTCACATCTTTTTAATAAGGTTTGGAATAAGAATTACTAACGTGTATTCAACGAAATGCATGAGAAAACATTTCTGTGAAATGTAATGCAATATCATTCGGTTAAATATTCCTTTCTAAACTCCGATACAAAATTATTCAACTAGGGAATAATACAGGAGTTTAATTGAACAAAACTAACATTTACGTAAATAACAGTAAAGGTTGGAAGTTACAGAAATTGTGTTCATATTAATAAGGAACGACTGTATGTGGTTTAGCATAACTGCAGTCTTAATGTTTCATTCTTTTTCGCAAATTTATATTACCATAAAATATTTCATAAACCAACAACCAATCATCATCTTGAATTTTATACTACATTATTTAAAGATTGCATCATTTAATACTTTAACTGTACATTATCCTTCTAAAATTTCAAACAACAAGAATTAACTTTTTTTTTTTACTGTGGTTAACCAATAAACGTATTTAACTTTATATATGGAAATTCACTGTATTTCTAGACTATTTTTGCAATTAAATTTCTGTCTCACGTTAAACATTTACATAGTGTCATATTAATTATTCTAAATAAGTCACTGTAATAAGTTATGTATTAATTTCTGATATATGTTAGAATTAAAGCCGAAATGCTTCAAATAATTGATGATGTAATTAAACTTATAGAAATATGTAAATACGAACTTAGGTGTGTATGCTGAATAGGGAGAAAGGACAATTTTTTTGACAATTTCCATTTAATTTTTTTTTTCTCTCTGCAGAGGATGCTTTAAATTGTAAATCAACGTCGCTTTTGCATTTCAATTAATTGAAGTGGTATCCATGTGTTTCTAAGCATGTAAATGTTTTTCGGAGATAAAGTGCACTCTCCATTGTCCGGGTTAATCACCGGGAGAGGTCGCGCGGACAATCGGAAAACACTGATAACACGAAAACTCATTTTTATTAAAGAAAAAATCAACATCAGCACAAAAATATAAAAAATACTTACATTTACAAGCTGTATAACACCAAACTAGAAATTTTCCTTTTAATAGTTACTGCTTAAAAAATTCTGTAATGCATCTTTACTTCTGCTGCTTGTTCATGTCTTGTCTTATATCGGCACATACTTTACGAATCGCAGTAATGTCACCGTAATCAAATCCTCTTTTCCCCATATAAGTCTTACAAAGTTTCTACAGATTGTAGAGCAGTATAATGAGAAATTGTATTTCCCTCATTTAGTTCATCTTCTCCATCTGTACTATCATCACTATTAGATTTAACAACACAGTTAGAAACGATGTCTTCATCTGTAAAATACTGGAAGCCAGGCTCACATGCATCCTTTTGAAACCAATCTTCTAATTTTTTTTCATCAAGATTTTCAAAACCTTATAAATCCTTTTTTTTTTTCAAAAATACTCCTGCTTAGATATCCTTCTTGTATATCTAAAGAATATTGTTTATAAAGCGGCATGATCTTTCTACACAATCGTGAAAACGTAGACAATTTTACCTTTGACCATGCTGCTGATATTCCATATACTGCATCAAACAACGAATATTGCTTCCAAAAATTTGGTAGTGTTTTAACATCATGAATCCAATTTAACCCTAATCGTCAAACAGGTTCCAGAGGGTTCTATTTTACATCTACGCATTTCACAATACGATCAGCTAAACCGACAAGATTCTAATTCACATCAACATCGGTTTTACATGCATGATAAGCGTGAAAATGTTTCTCTTTAATTTTTTTTGTGAGTCTGGAATGAGCACGGATAATTTACCAACCGGATAATCCGCGCACGGATAATCGAGAGTATACTGTAGTTTGTATTAACACTAAACAGTTCGGAGATTTTTACATGAGTGACAGTCGAGGAATTGCTTAGAACAGCGACTACCAATCTGTGGTACGCGTACCCTTGGGAGTACGTGGCGAGTCTGCTTGGAGTACGTGAAAATAATAGCAGTAGTGGCGGAAATCACAAAAATGGTTTAGCTAAAAACACAAAGAAAATTGATAGTTTTACATTACAATGTTAGTCTCGCGTCTAAATCTAATATGTTACACTGAAAATGAGGGTAAAGACTCACTAAAGTTAATATTTTATTCATAATGCAATGCCAGTAGCTCCGCCCACTGCTACGCATATTGCATTAATAGTTATATAGCCCCACCCGTCTTCCCGAAAAATTGAATTAATCATTATGCAGTATACTTATTCTACCACATTTTTTTATTCTTCGTTGTTAATAATGATTGCAGAACGCATAAATTACGAGAGAGTTTCTGGTTGTAATGTCTTTTATTAAAACGTGTTGATAAGCTGGCCGTTATTTTCGTTTTCGAATAGGCGGAGTTATATCACTAACATATATTAATAGAAAAGCTTCCCTCGTTTTAATGAGCATTTAATTTGAAGTGTTCACTTATTATTCGAGTGATTTTGTTCTTTCAATGTTAATTTTTGATTAAATTTCTTTTAATGCTACGTTGATTTTTTGTAATGTTTGGGTCATATTATAAAAAGGAATGAACTTTAAAGTGCAAGATTAAAATAAATAAAATTTTAGAAATGTCCATGCAGTTTGTATTGATATATTACATGGTTGTGATCTGAAGATTACTAAGGAAGAAAAAAACATGTTTGCATCATCTAATTGAGTGGAGTGGAGAGGGGCCTTGTTTATAATAAATGAGGTTACTCCGAAATGAGAAGTCTAAGAAGGAAAACTTGACTACTTGAAAGAAAAAACATCGGGAAGTGCTGGCTGAGAACATTTCTTTCAGCATTTCGGTATCTATAGATAAATATCATAATCATCATTTCTCACACCAAAGATTTTTGTAACCGGCGAAATGGAAAATTCTTTAGGTTTTTACATTTCGAACGTATGAAGATTAATATCCAATATTTGGATTAGTTTTCAACATACGTTTTTAAAAATTAAGCCGCAGCAATGGAGGTGCTTTGACACCGGTCGCAGACGATTAGCCGAAAACCAAATAGCCGACAAGACATTTAGCAGACAGCACTTAGACGACAGGACGTTTAGCCGACAAGTACATTTAGTCGACACGTATATTTAGCAGACAGGACATGTAGCCGACAAGTACATTTAGCCGACAGGACAAGTAGCCGAAACGTACGTATAGCATACAGGACAATTAGCCGAAACGGACATTTAGCAGACAGACAATTGGGCGACAGGCAATTGGCCGAACGTGACAATTGGCCGACAGGACATTTAGCCGACAGGACAATTAGCCGACAGGACAATAAGCCGACAAGACAATTAGCCGACAGGACATTTAGCCGACAAGACAATTAGCCGACAAGTCAATTAGCCGACAGGACATTTAGCCGACAAGACAATTAGCCGACAGGACATTTAGCCGACAGGACGATTGGCCGACAGGAGATTTAGCCGACAGCAATTAGCCGACAAGAAAAATTAGACGACAGGATATTTAGTTGAGAGGACGATTAGCCTAGTTAGGTTATGGTTAGGATACTTTTAGGTTACGGATAGATTATAATTAGTTTACGGTTACGTTAAACTTAGGTTACAGTTACGTTACGGTTGGGTTACAGTTAGATTACGGTTACGTCACAGTTATGTTACTTTTAGGTAACAATTAGGTTACGTTTAAGTTACAGATAGGTTAAGGTTATGTTACGGATAGGTTACAGTTAGATTACGGTTAAGTTACGGATAGGTTACAGTTAGATTACGTTTCTGCTACGATTAGTTTACGGATAGGTTACAGTTACGTTACAGTTTGGCTACAAATAGGATTACGGATAGGTTACAGTTAGATTACGGTTAGGTTCCGGATAGGTTACAGTAGGTTATGGATAGATTACAATTAGGTTACCGCCAGGGTACAGTTAGGTTGCGGATAGGTTACAGTTAGGTTATAGTTACATCACAGTTAGGATACGGTTAGGTTAAAATTAGGTTACGGTTAGCGTACCGTCATGTTACGTTTATTTTACTGATAGATTACTGTTAGGTTACAGTTATTTTACAGTTAGGTTATGGTTAGGTTATAAGTAGGTTACGGTTACGTTACGGTTAGGTTACAGTTAGATTACGGTTAAGTTACGGATAGATTACAGTTAGATTACGTTTCTGCTACGATTAGGTTACGGACATGATACAGTTATGTTACAGTTTGGTTACAAATAGGATTACGGATAGGTTACAGTTAGATTACGGTTAGGTTCCGGATAGGTTACAGTAGGTTACGGATAGATTACAATTAGATTACGGTTAGGTTACCGCCAGGCTACAGTTAGGTTACATTTAGGTTACATTTAGGTTACAGTTAGGTTATAGTTACATCACAGTTAGGATACGGTTAGTTAATAATCAGGTTACGGTTAGCGTACCGTCATGTTACGTTTATTTTACAGATAGATTACTGTTAGGTTACAGTTATGTTACAGTTAGGTTATGGTTAGGTTATAAGTAGGTTATGGTTACGTTACGGTTAGGTTACAATTAGGTTATGGTTAGGTTACGGTTATGTCCCATTTCCGTTACAGATAGGTTACGGTTAGATTATGGATAAGTTACAGTTAGGTTACGGGGGATCTATGTCATTTAGCCGAAAACCAAATAGCCGACAAGACATTTAGCAGACACCAATTAGCCGACAGGGCGTTTAGCCGACAAGTACATTTAGCCGAAACGTACATTTACCCGACAGGACATTTAGCCGACAGGTCAAATAGCCGACAGGACGTTTAGTTGACAAGATATTTAGCCGACATGATATTTAGCCGACAAGACATTTAGTCGACATGACAATTAGCCGACAGGTCAAATAGCCGACATGAAAATTAGCCGACAGGACAATTAACCGACAGGTCAAATAACCGACAGGACATTTAGCCGACAGGTCAAATAGCCGACCTGACAATTAGCAGACGGGTCAAATAGCCGACAGGACAATTAACCGACAGTTCAAATAGTCGACAGGACAACTAGCAGACAGGTCAATTAGCCGACATGATATTTATCAGAAACATACATTCTGCCGAAAGAATTTAGAAGACACATTGATATTGGTCGGTGATATACCAACAATGTCAACCTCAATAACTCGTCACCATCATAATTCAACTTTTTAGCTCAGAGGCTATCAAAGTCAGAGAGCTGATGTGCCCGCCGTTCTGTATGTATGTAAGTATGTACGTACGTATTCACGTAACGAGGTAACTCTTGATAGAAATATCCGATTTGCTTCAATTTTTTTTCTACGTTCATTCTTGAAAGGTGCTTCCCTGATTAGTTTTGGGGTTTCATTGGTTAAAGATAAAGGGGGAAAAGGGAGCTAGTCCCTCCCCTTAATTTAGATAAATGGGTTTTTCATGCAGAATTATTCAATTTGCTCTAAATCTGATATACCGGTTTATTATGTTAAGGAGCTTCCCTGAATAGATTTGGAAGTTCATTAGTTAAGTATAAAGGGGGGAAAGAGGGCTTCCCCCCTTAATTTAGATACATATTTTTTTCATTCAAAATTATTTGATTTGCTCCAAATTCGGTATACGGGTTTATTATGTTAAGGAGCTTCCCTGATTAGATTTGTAGGTTCATTAGTTAAGAATAAAGGGGGGGATAGGGGAGCTACACCCCCCCTTAATTTAGATAAATGGGTTTTTCATGCAGACCTATTCGATTTGCACCAAATTTGCTATACCAGTTTATCATGTTAAGGAGCTGCCTTGATTAGATTTCGAGGTTCACTAGTTAAGAATAAAGGGGGGAAAGGGGGCTACCCCCTATTAATTTAGATAAATGGGTTTTTCATGCAGAATTATTCAATTTGCTCCAAATTTGGTATACCGGTTTACTATGTTAAGGAGCTGCCTTGACTAGATTTGGAGGTTCAATCGTTCAGAATAAAGGGCGATAGGGGAGCTAGCCCCCTCATCCCCTTAATTCAGATAAATTGGTTTTTGATGCAGAGTTATTCGATTTGTTCCAAATTTTCTATATCAGTTTATCATGTTAAGGAGCTGCATTGATTAGATTTGGTGGTTCATTAGTTAAGAATAAAGGGGGGAAAGAGCGCTATCCCCCCTTAATTTAGATAAATGGGTTTTTCATGCAGAATTATTCGATTTGCTCCAAATTTGGTATACCGGTTTAATATGTTAAGGAGCTGCCTTGATTAGATTTGGAGGCTTATTGGTTAAGCATGAAGGGGGGACGGAGGTTAGTCTCCCCCATTAATTTAGATAAATGGGTTTTTCATGCAGAATTATTCGATTTGCTTCAAATTTGATATACCGGCTTATTCGGGTCTATGTCATTTAGCAGACAACCAAATAGCCGACAAGACATTTAGCAGACAGCAATTAGCCGACAGGACGTTTAGCCGACAAGTACATTTAGCTGACACGTACATTTAGTTGACAAGACAATTAGCCGACAGCGACAGTTAGCCGACAGAGACAATTAGCCGACAGGACACTTAACTGACAGTACGTTTAGCCGACAGAACATTTAGCCGACAAGATGATTAGCCGACAGGACAATTACCCGACAGTATGTTTAGCCGACAAGACAATTAGCCGACAGAACATTTAGCCGACAAGATGATTAGCCGACAGGATAATTTGCCGACAGGACATTTAGCCGACTCTTAGGTTAAGTTAGGTCACAGATTACGTTTAGGTAACAATTAGGTTACGTATAGGTTACAATTACGTTACAATTAAGTTATGGTTATGTTACGGTTACATTACGGATAGGTTACAGTTACGTTATAGTTAGGTTAGGGTAGGTTATAATTAGGTTACTATTACGGTTAGGCTATAATTAGTTATAACAAACAATTTTTTAAAAAAGTAACATTTTCTACAATAAATATTGTTTGAAATGGGGTTTTTTGACGGATAACTCCGAAAAATATTATTTTTTAAATATAAGAATTTAAAAGAGGGGATGCATGAATTAAGAGTGTATTCAGGTGGCGAAAGAGTGGACCCACAGGGGGCAATTTTCAAACTTTTTTCGGACCAGTTATGTGATATATCACCGGAAAGACCACTTTTTCCTGTTATAATTATTTCTTCTCCCCTCCCCACAATTTAGCTCCCCAGGGGGCACTTTTCGAACTTTTTGAAATCGTAGCGTTTTCATCATTTTAGATTAGATTTTTTTTACGGAGCCCTCCTATAAATATTATTTATAATATATAAAATTCCAAAGAGTGTGTGTGGGGGGGGTTATTGCAGAGGGGCGCGAGAGTTGGTGCACCGGTGGTGCTTTTCCAACTTTTGCAGATACCCCTCATGTGATATATCATTGAAAAACACTATACCCACTATTTCATATTATACACCTCCCAAGTTCCACCCCTCCCACACACACACACAGCTTTGCCTCCCCAAGGGGGAGGTCTTTTTGAAATTTTTTGAAATCGTAGCGTTTTCATCATTTTAGATCGGAATTTTTTTACATAACCCTCTGATAGATAATGTTTATAATATATAAAAAATTCAAAGAAAGGGAGGGTCTATTCTGAGGGGCGCGACTCCCTGGAGGGGTACTTTTCTAACTTTTGCCGACACCCCACATGTGATATATCAATGTGATAAAGCACTGTGATCACTTTTTCATATTATACACTTCCCATGTCCTTTAACCATCCACAAACTTTATTGATAATAAATATTAAGAAGTTCTTAAAAAAAAACGCTCAACTTTCCAAAACTTTCTAAAATATTCATGGAGACATTTTTATGCATAAAAACATTAAAATAAAATCCTTTATATCTAACTTCCTTTTATGAGTAATTTATTTATTTTTGACTAGATAATCGCAAATTTAAGAGCTGTTTATTTTTATTCCACCCTAACATTATTTATTCCAGACAGTGTTGCGCCAACATATGCGTATTTGGCGGAAGTATGATGCAACAGTTGAAAGGAGAAATCAATCATCATGTTTGGTCATTTCTTTATTCATTTCATTTTCTTCGGTTACTAACGAAAAAGAGCTATTATTTGATACCAATTTAGCCGTGCTAATAAGTCTATTTTATACAAATAAAGCATATTATGGCATTAAACTGGATTATTCCTAATTTTCTCTTATTGATCAAGTTGAATTTAGACACTTTACTCCGTGAAGGATTGGATTTCTGTGACTCCGGGGTGGGGGTGGAATTTGCACTTTTTGACCATTGAAAACACAAAATCTCAAATCATCCATGGGGACATTTATTCTCTGGGGAGAATAATTCCCCCGGGTCACCCCATGAATTCAACACTGTTAATGATTTAAAAAAAAAATTAGGTCTCTTTCTCTTTCGGATTTAATTAAGAAATTTAAACATTTAAACACGGAATGTAAAAAATTATTTTGGAGAATCTATTTGTATAATGAATGCCATTGCTGGATCATATACACCTATACGTTTACAAATGAACTGAAAACTTAATAGAATAATATTAAACTAGAGAACAGGAAAACTGTTTTTTGAGAATTTAGAGTTGCCCCCGGCATTTCCATTACTTCATTTTCTTCTGATGGACTGATGGTTTCTATTATTATGAAACAGCCATTATAAATGAAGTGTTAGGTGAAGATGAAAGAGCAGCCGTAAAAAATTTTAGCTCTGATTTTCTGTCGGAATGGGGGAAAAAATGGCTATAATTTTTTTTTTTTTTTTTTTTGACGACTGCTTTTTTATCTTCCCCTAACACCTCATTTATAATAGCTGTTTCATAATAATAGAAGCCACCAATCCATCAGAAGAAAATAACTCGGTTACGCGGGACTCTACTGCAGTACAAAACATATTTCAATTTTAAGACTTAAAGCACACGTTTTATTTTATGTAAAATGACGTCATTCGCATCCGCTTAAGAATTCCACATTTACGATCTACTCTTAAACATCTACAGTAAAGCATGCATAGCACATCACTATCGCGAAATAATGCACAAATGCAAAAAAATATTCCGTCATTCAAGAAAATCAAAAAAAAAAAAAAAAAAAAAAAAAAAAAAAAAAAAAAAAAACGGCGATCTAATGATTCATAGATATTTACAATTAAATATAGTATATAATAGCTCCATTGTTTTAACAGAAATCATTCGTTTATATATTTTTTTTTTCAAAATAGCACGTATTTTAATTACATTTTCTTTCGGTTGTTGCGAAAAAATGGCAACAAAAATATATAATTGCTATTTTAAAACTATTCTTCCTTTACTTTCTACAGAAATCGAGTTCTTCCGTTGCCAATATTAAGCAAATGGTGAATTAAAAACTCCAAAAAAATTAATATTTCAAAAATAAATGGAGATACAGTTTTCAAACAAAATGTATTTAAAAGAACTTTTTTTCTCCAATACGACGGTATAAAAATTGAAAATGTGCAATGCTTAGAAGTTTAAAAAATTGCTAAACAGTATTTAATCGTAATGCTTTCTTTTACGGCTAGCCTCTGTAAGGTAACGTTATTTTTTGGGCACAAAATAAGCTGGGAGAAAGAAATAGCATACCGTACCGCAGTCTAATAACATTTTGTTTTAAACGTGATATAGGTTAAAAGCACCAATAGTCGGCCACTTAAGCGCTATCTTTAAGTATATAGCTCAAAGCGTAATTTTAAAAAGCAATGCAACATTTTTAACAGTGACACATGTTAATGTACACTTTTCTTTTACTGTTTCAGCGATTGTTTTTAAAAAAACTGATTATAGTTTTTATTTATAAAAAGTTAAACTTAAAAGTAGCAAAGGTCTAGTAGTCGGCCACTCAATTCTAGTGTTCGGCCATCACTGAACCAGTTGTCGGCCACTTAAATGCTTTGTTATTTAAATAACTGAAAGTATAAATTTTATAAACAGAACAACATTTTAATGATAAAATGTGTTAATTTATTCTTTTCTTATAATGTTGCTGTAATAATTTAAAATATTATAATAGTATTTAACACTTTCCAACGTAGTTTAAAAGTGTTTGTGAATTTGGATTGTCTTCAATCTGTCCGAGTTCTAACACTCGCAAATATACTCGAATCTCCTTGAATTTTTTGCATGTTTTTGACGTTAACAATAGCACGATCGCTAATGAAAATAAAGTGTGTAGAATTTATAGTTCATCTACAGGGACAGTCAAAAATATCCCGATGCATTACGCTCAATGAGAAAAATTGCTTCAAGTTTATTTTAATGATGTTGGCCATTCAAATATAATGAAATTGATATGCATTTATGAAGTGCATTTAACTACGCATTCTAGACAATATGGAGTCCAAAGAACTTATTATTCATTTATAGGGCCCCGCAAAAGAATTCCTTTAGATAATAGTGTCAGGGGATAAGCAGTTTGCAGCGTATTTTAGTTCTCTTATACTACATCAAATAGAATGAAATTGATATACTACATTACTGAAGCTTACTACAAAATACTCGTTGTATAACATGATATGCATAGCATTTATCGTTCATTTACAGGGAAACACAAAAAATTCGAATACAGTACTGTATCTTTCTATTAGCGATAATTGCTGTAAATGTGATTTTGTTTATGACATGCGTTTTTAAGTTTAATTAAACCTTTGATTACAATGCGGTGTGTATAACTGATATAGATCATATACAAGGCTACACAAAAGAGTTTGTAAGCTTTGTGGAGTATTAGCGTGAATGGCTTAAAAGAGGCTTTTATGCTCTTTCAAGCTGAACTATATTTAGTATACTAAGAGATGTTTGTATAATATAAATAAAACCATATACTGGGCCACGCAAAGAACTGAATACATGACCTCCCAGGGATAATAATGTGTGGAAGTATCATTTCAGTGGTTTTTAACCACGTTTTAGCCTTAATTAAATTTTAGCTTAATATGTGCGGCATATAAAAATCTATTGGTAATATACAGGGCTGTACAAAATAATTCAAGTATGTTTCCGTATAGGGGTAGAAATGGCTGAAGGTAAATTTTCAACCTGTTATGCATTTTCTTACTATACTAAGTTTTATCATACTATGTACAGAATGATATACAAATCTTTAGATTAAATACAGGACTGCGCAAAAGAATTGAACTACTTTTTCGGTTAGGGACCATAACCTGGTTTTCAAAAGTATTATGCCTTTTCTAAAATGTTTACTTTTTTTTTTACGGTATTAAGCAGCTCAGTTTCGTTGAAGAATTCTGCAAGTCATGGGAAATGCTTTTATAATCTATTCTTCATGCAATATTTTTCATTCTTGTTTCTTATGGAAAGTAGAGTTAAAAGTATCAAATTATCTAGTAGTGGGCCTTTCAAATTTTTTGTTTAACCATCGTAGACTAGGCTGCGGGCAGAGAAAAAATTATTACGTCATCCTGTTTCAAAATGAAATTATGATGTAGGACTAGATTATTCACAGAATATGAATAACTGATCTGTTTATGCATATCTTATTGTGATATCAGCAGTAGGGAGCGCCAAATCGTCATTTTAGCATTACTATCATGTCGTCGAGTTTCGGAATGAAATTTTAATATATTGCATGTCTCGACTAGTACAATGCAAATATTTCAGTTTATCTTGGGATTTCGTGGTTAGATATTTGCAGAACGCGGCGCCAATTCTTCATTTTCGCGTTACTATCTCGTAATCGAGTTTCGAAATGTAATTTTAATAAGTTGCATTGAGCAGAATGAGGCGCCAATTTTTATTTAAGGGAAATGGTTTCTTGTTCAGTTGTTTTCCCCTATTCGATATTTTAAATACATGTGACAAAGCAATCGTTTGTTATTATTGTTATTTTAGTAGTTATCTTATTATTATAGATTTGTGATTTTATAGTAACAGTCGTTTTGATATAATTATGCGATTTTAGAAAAAAAAAAATTCTTGTTTTTTGTTATCTTTTTTTTGTGATGAACACATGGGTGCATAGCGTTCATCAAAACTAAAACTAATCACTCGATGCAGCAACTTCATCGTACAGCAGTCTCAAAAACGCCCTAAATGCGCGAAATCCGCGATCATAAACGAACGAAATTCGTTAACGCCGCAATCAGTAACGAACGTATGAACGCATAGCGCTCATGAAGACCGAAAAAAAACATAACTGGATGCAGCAACCTTGTGCAGCAGTCTCTAAAACGCAGTAATTCGCGAAAGCCACGATCACGAACGAACGAAATTTGTTAACGCCGCAATCAGTAAAAAACGTATGAGCTAATAGCACTCATGATAACTTAAAAAAAAAAAAAATCACTGGGTGCAGACACCTCGTCGTGCAGCAATCTCTAAAACGCAGTAATTCGCGAAAGCCACGATCACGAACGAACGAAATTCGTTAACGCCGCAATCAGTAATGAACGTATGAACGCACAACGCTCATGAAAACAGAAAAAAAACATCACTGGGTACAAAAACCTCGTCGTGCAGCAGTCTCTAAAACGCAGTAATTCGCGAAAGCCGCAATCACAAACGAACAAAATTCGTTAACGCCGCAATCCGTAACAACGTATGAATCCATAGTGTTCATGAAAACCGAAAAAAAACATCACTGGGTGCAGAAACCTCGTCATGCAGCAGTCTCTAAAACGCAGTAATTCGCGAAAGTCGCAATCACAAACGAACGAAATTCGTTAACGCCGTAATCATTAACGAACGTATGAGCTAATAGCGGTCATGAAAACAGAAAAAAAACATCACTGGGTGCAGCAACCTCATCGTGCAGCAGTCTCTAAAACGCAGTAATTCGCGAAAGCCACGATCAAGAACGAACGAAATTCTTTAACGCCGCAATCTGTAACAAACGTATGAATCCATAGCGTTCATGAAAACCGAAAAAAAAATCACTGGGTGCAGCAACCTCGTCGTGCAGCAGTCTCTAAAACGCAGAAATTCGCGAAAGCCGCAATCACAAACGAACGAAATTCGTTAGCGCCACAATCAGTAACGAACGTATGAGTTAATAGCGCTAATCAAAACCGAAAAATACATGACTGAGTGCAGCAACCTCGTCGTGCAGAAGTCTCTAAAACGCAGTAATTCGCAAAAGTCACGATCACGAACGAACGAAATTCGTTAACGCCGAGATCAGTAACGAACGTATGAACGCATAGCGCTCATCAAAATCGAAAAAAAAAATCACTGGATGCAGCAACCTCGTCGTGTAGCAGTCTCGAAAAGGCACTAAATTCGCGAAAGCCGCAATCACAAACGAACGAAATTCATTGACGCCGCGATCAGTTACAAACGTATGAGCGTATAGCGCTCATGAAAACAAAAAAAAAATATCACTGGATGCAGCAACCTCGTTGAGCAGTGGTCTCTAATATGCGGTAATTCAGGAAAGCCACGATCACGAACGAACGACATTCGTTAACGCCGCAATCAATAACGAATGTATGAGCGCATCGCGGTATCAGAAACGAACAAAATTCGTTAAAGTCGCAATCAGTAAAAAACGTGCGCATAGCGCTCTTGAAAAACGAAAAAAAAAACATCACTGGGTGCAGCAACCTCGTCGTGCAGCTGTCTCAAAAACGCAGTAATTCGCGGAAGCCGCAATCACAAACGAACAAATTCGTTAATGCCGCAATCAGTAACGAACGTATGAGCTAATAGCTCTAATCAAAACCGAAAAAAAACATCACTCGGTGCAGCAACCTCGTCGTGCAGCTGTATAACGCAGTAATTCGCGAAAGCCGCGATCTCAAACAAACGAAATTCGTTAACGCCGCAAAAACTAAGGAACGAATGAGCGCATAGCACTCATTAAAAAAAAAATTCACTGGATGCAGCAGTTTCAAAAATGTACTAAATTCGCGAAATTCGCGATCACAAACGAACGAAATTCGTGAACGTTGCAGTCACTGACAAACGTATGAGCGCAAATCAATTTCATTTGACTTGTGCATGAATGATATTTATTTAAGTCTTATAATAATAAGTCTTATAGAATGATATTTATTCAAGTCTTATTTAAGTCTTATTAAAGTCTTATTTATTTAAGTCTTAAGATATATTTTAAGTCTTTTTTCTCATTTTTTATTTGTAAAAACTATGAAGTCTAAAAATGCAACACTAAAGTAAATAATAATGACATCGTATGAGCCAGAGCAAAGTGCAAGGGAATTTCTTGGATGCAGTTGTGATAAGAGCCGTTGTGAGGGCCGCGATTTAGACGTTATTTTATTACCCAACAGGTGGGTAATAACGCCTAATAGCATTGGTCAAGAAATCACGCCACTATATTTTATGAATCTGCTATCTGCTAAAATAGTCTTTCTTGTACACATAATCAATAAGTTACTGTATCAAATTCTATATTTGTTTGGGGAAAAAAATCTAAAACTAAGCCGTAAAAATTGGTAGAATCTTAAGGTGGCGTTATTACCACAGGACACCTTATATAAAGTGTACATAAAATAAAATGCAAGTAAAAGGTTATATAAATCTCAAATTTCAAAAATCAAATTACGAAAAAAATCAAATTATTAAAAATAGACTCAAAAAAGTGAAATGGCCTTTTAGCCAGGAGTCAACCGTGGCGGCCGACTACTGAACATGTAAGTAAATATAATACCCAATAATCGGCCGCATTAAAATTAATTAATACGAACACATTTATTTAATTTTGATACTGAAAAACATTACTATTAAAAAGTTTAATAAACCAGAGTCTTATAATTTTAGAAAATAATAAAAAATAAATTAATACTAGTCTTTTAAAAAATTTGTCATCGGTTAACAAAAAAATAGCAAAAACGGTTATTTGACCGCAACCAAATAAACAAGTTGGAAATTGCTCGTCAAACGTGGCAAATGAGGTGCGTTCGTACTATAACTAGTTTTATAATTATTTTTTGCACCCCATATTGTACTGAATGCATAATTTTTTGCACTTCATAAAGTGCATAGTCTGATACATCATTAAAATGCACTTCCAATAATTTTTTCCCATTCCCGTAATGTAACGGAACACTTTTGACTGTCCCTGTAATTAAACTATACATCCGATTTTCCTAAAATTTGAAATAGTTCATCAAAATTTTGCAACAACTATATCTTTAAAATTTCAGACCATTCGGAAGGCTGTAATATCATTAAAATGAACTTGCAATAATTTTTCCCATTGGCCGTAATGTAAAGAAAAACTTTTGACTGTCCCTGTAATTAAAATATACATCCGATTTTCCTAAAATTTGAAATGGCTCGACAAAATTTTGCAACAATTATATCTTTAAAATTTCAGATCATTCGGACGGCTCTAATATCATTAAAATGCACTTGCAATAATTTTTTCCCATTCCCGTAATGTACCGGAACACTTTTGACTGTACCTGTAATTAAACTATACATCCGATTTTCCTAAAATTTGAAATGGCTCGACAAAATTTTGCAACAATTATATCTTTAAAATTTCAGATCATTCGGAAGGCTCTAATATCATTAAAATGCACTTGCAATAATTTTTCCCATTGGCCGTAATGTAAAGAAAAACTTTTGACTGTCCCTGTAATTAAACTATACATCCGATTTTCCTAAAATTTGAAATGGCTCGACAAAATTTTGCAACAATTATATCTTTAAAATTTCAGATCATTCGGACGGATCTAATATCATTAAAATGCACTTGCAATAATTTTTCCCATTGGCCGTAATGTAAAGAAAAACCTTTGACTGTCCCTGTAATTAAACTATACATCCGATTTTCCTAAAATTTGAAATGGCTCGACAAAATTTTGCAACAATTATATCTTTAAAATTTCAGATCATTCGGAAGGCTCTAATATCGTTAAAATGCACTTGCAATAATTTTTCCCATTGGCCGTAATGTAAAGAAAAACTTTTGACTGTCCCTGTAATTAAACTATACATCCGATTTTCATAAAATTTGAAATGGCTCGACAAAATTTTGCAACAATCATATATTTGAAATTTCAGACCATTCGGTTGGGTAGTTTTTGCTCTGTTACATGCGGACAGACAGACGGACGGACAGACGGACGGACAGACGGACGGACAGACGGACAGACGGACAGACGGACGGACTGAACGACGACTATAGGTGCTACGTATTTATATAATTACGAACGCACCTAAAAATGGCTGATTACTAACGCAATAAAAATAGCCACAATTCTTTGCTGATGGCTTATGACGTATAAAGGATGGCTACATATAGGGGGTTGTAATATTTCATTTGAAATCTAAAATAAGCTATTTATAACGTATTTTATCTCAAAGTGGCCGACTACTGGGGGATGGCCGACTACTGGTGCATTTACCCTATAATTTTAATTGTTTCACCAATTTTCAAGTTTATTGAGAACTTTTTACGTTTCATTCTTATTCCTCTATTTGTATTAACTTAATTTTTCAATAACTGTTTCTTTGTAATCAATAATACTCTAAAGTTAAAAAATATATGTTGAGAAAATTAAAAATATTTTTTTCAAATAATTCTAATTTAATTTGACATTCAAAATTTAAGAAAAGCATTTATCGAATTAGATATATATGGTAAGCGTATAAAATTTTTCTTTAAATTTGAAGCTAGGTTCTCCTTTATATTAATAAAATTTGTTCTTATTTAATATTATTTTTTTTCATTCTTGTTAATAAAGTTTGCATTTGTAGTCGTAGAATGTATCCAGCCTCAGCTAGGGATCTAACGAATTTCGGACGATATTCAGTATTAAGCAGAATATTGTAGATATTTAGAGGAATAAAATCAGGGTAATACGTTTTTAGGTAGATTTCGTAATAAGAAATACTACATATTACATTTTACCAACATTTTTGCAGATCTACGCCGATCATGAAATCATAGAACACCAAACCACCCCCAGTTCAAAACTTTATCTAACTATCTATCCATATATATCACTTTTTTATGGACACGATAACTTCCATAACTCTGCACAAACCTCTTCCAAACTGAGAGAATGGAGCAAGGGTCTTAACTAGGGTGTAGAAATGGGAGAATAACTAAATGAAAAAAGGATACCAAAAATGAAGATCGGATTAAAAGGAAGCAATTTATTAACAATTTAGGGCGCAAAAACTTCAAGGGGTGCTGTGCCGGGTCCCAGGCTGCCAGGGTCTTAACTGGAATGTAGAAATGAGGGAATAACTAAATAGGGAATTGGCCCCAAGAACAAAGAAGATCGGATATAAAGGGGGTAAGTTATTAACAATTTAGAGCATAAAAACTTAGAGGCACAGTGGCCCCGACCCTTAAAAAAAGAAAAATCTGATTGTCAGGTGCATCAGGACATGTCTTGGACTGTTCTCACCTAAATGTTCAGACCTCTACGTGCGGTAGATTTTGCAAGTCATCAAACGCAGACACACAGACACTCGCACACTCACATACACACAGACAGAGCGAAACTTTCTTTTACTGGTATACGTTTTATTCAATTTTCCTCGCTAAAAACTGGGTTGTCGTTAAATCCGATCTCGCTGAAAACTTATTCTACAGTTAAATACAAACACACTCTTAGTAGCTAACGAGTTATTGAGGTTTTAATGCATATGTATAAAATATTAATGATGATTGAGTAAAAGCACTGATTTATGAAATTGATGAGCTATCGATATTATAGTGCCCCCATATCAGTAACAAATAAATATTACTTCTTTCAACAAAAACAAAGGTTTATAGGCTGGCGAATCACTGATCTTTTAATATATAAATTAAATAAATTCGATGCGCAAGAAGACAAATTTGTGAGAATGTCGTTATCAAGATAGGATATATATAATTCATTAATGACATTCGACTTAATAAAATCACAGATGATTAGGGATGACGACTTTTCGAGGTTTTTTGGAAATCATACAGAATTTATATCAAACTGATTGAAATATAAATTTAAAGAGATGGCGAAGTAACTAGGTTTTTGCGTTTAGAGAGATCGTTTGGGGATAACTTGTTATTTTGATTTTATTGCGGATGTAAAGAAAATTAATTAGATTCTATTGCATAGAAGCACTGCTTTATGAGGATATAGAGTTATCAAGGTTTTAACCACAATGACCAATGATAATTGTTTAAATAAAAACATAGATTTATAAGCTTGAGGATTCATCAAGGTTTAACCGTATAACTTGTATTCGATATATAATAAAACAGATTAATGAATCTTCAAGTTATCCAGTTTTTAGAGCAAATGTATAAATAATAATATTAACTAAATACATTTATTTATGAGGATGTCGAGTTATCGAGGCTTTAACATATAAGCGTGATAATAATAACATTTTATTAAACTAGCTGGCTTTGCCCTCTAGCGTGCTCATAATTACATCGGGGCCTCTAATTTATGCTAACATCGAATAAAACGAATGTCGAATTCATATGAAAATTTTCGTTAGGTGCAGTAGCGTAGCTACGTTGTTTGCCGCCCGGGATTTCATCCGTTTATTAAATAATATTGCGTTAATTTTAAAAGTAGTCCGCGAAATTTACAGATGGGGGGGGGAGGGGGTGCAACCTTCCACCGCTTAGGGGTGTATACTTTCCTCGGGTTCTAGGGGCCCGATTTCAACGGGAATAGGTTCATTTAAGTTAGATTACAATTCAGCTACTTTCTGTATTATGAAACTTTATCTAAGGCTTCAGTTACCAACATTTTCGAACATTAGTAATGCATTCATTTTTCGGGTTCTATGGGCTAGATTACAAAGAAGTTTGGCTCACTCGACTTGGTTTTCGATTAACTGCGGTACGTGCGGAGCACTTCCGGTACATACCGCTTTAGGTATGTAGGTATTAGGGACCCAGATCACAGGTTCGTTCGGAAAGAGATATGTTGGGAACACACGAGAGGCTGTGGAAAGTAATGGGACTTCCGAAACTAGGTTCATTTAAAAGATCGTCAAAGGATATAAAATCATACAAACTTGAGTTTTATTTAATGTTATTATGATGGGCCTGGACAACGCCGGGTGGGTCAGCTAGTGTGATATAAAATTACACTGTATAAAATTCGGTTGTCGCGCAGTAATCTAATTGTAACGTAACCTTAATCTAACTCTACCATAAACATTACCTAACTGTACCCTAGCTGTATGTTACCTAACCGTAACCAAACGGTAACCTAACAGTAACATACCTTCAACCTAACTATAAACAAATTATCACCTAACCGTAACCTAACTGTAACCTAATTGCAAACTTACCTTAATCTAATTATAACATAACCGAAACCTAACTGTAACGTAGCTATAAACTATCGGTAACTTAACCGTAACGTAAACTAATTTTAAGCTAAATGTAACTTGAATGTAACCTACCTGTAACCTATCCATAATCCAACCGTAAACTATCTGTAACGGAAATGGAACATAACCGTAACCTAAGCCTAACCGTAACCTATCTGTAACGGAAATGGAACATAACCGTAACCTAACCGTAACCTAATTATAACCTAACCGTAACGTAACCGTAACCTACTTATAATCTAACCCTAACCTAACTGTAACATAACTGTAACCTAACCGTAATCTATCTGTAAAATAAACGTATCATGACGGTACGCTAACCGTAAACTAATTATAACCTAACCGTATCCTAACAGTGATGTAACTATAACCTAACTGTAACCTAAATGTAACCTAACCGTAACCTAACTGTAGCCTGGCGGTAACCTAACCGTAACCTAATCGTAATCTATCCGTAACCTACTGTAACTTATCCGGAACTTAACCGTAATCTAACTGTAACCTATCCGTAATCCTATTTGTAACCAAACTGTAACGTAACTGTAACCTATCCGTAACCTAATCTTAGCAGAAACGTAATCTAACTGTAACCTATCCGTAACTTAACCGTAATCTAACTGTAACCTATCCGTAACCTAACCGTAAGCTAACTGTAACCTATCCGTAATCTTAATTGTGACCAAACTGTAACGTAACTGTATCCTATCTGTAACCTAATCGTAGCATAAACGTATTCTAACTGTAACCTATCCGTAACTTAACCCTAATCTAACTGTAACCTATCCGTAACCTAACCTTAACCTATTTGTAACTTAAACGTAACCTAATTGTTACCTAAATTTAATCTAACTATGACGTAACCGTAATCTAACTGTAACCTAACCGTAACCTAACTGTAGCCTAGCGGTAATCTAACCGCAACCTAATTGGAACCTATCCGTAACGTACTATAACCTATCCGTAACCTAACCGTAATCTAACTATAACCTATCCGTAATCTTAATTGTAACCAAACTGTAACGTAACTGTATCCTATCTGTAACGTAATCGTAGCATAAACGTAATCTAACGTAACCTATCTGTAACCTAACTGTAACCTATCCGTAACTTAACCCTAATTTAACTGTAACCTATCCGTAACCTAACCTTAACCTATTTGTAACTTAAACGTAACCTAATTGTTACCTAAATTTAATCTAACTGTTACGTAACCGTAATCTAACTGTAACCTAACCGTAACCTAATTGTAGCCTGGCGTTAACCTAACCGTAACCTAATTGGAACCTATCCGTAACGTACTGTAACTTATCCGTAACCTAACCGTAATCTAACTGTAACCTATCCGTAATCCTATTTGTAACCAAACTGTAACGTAACTGTAACCTATCCGTAACCTAATCTTAGCAGAAACGTAATCTAACTGTAACCTATCCGTAACTTAACCGTAATCTAACTGTAACCTATCCGTAACCTAACCGTAAGCTAACTGTAACCTATCCATAATCTTAATTGTGACCAAACTGTAACGTAACTGTATCCTGTCTGTAACCTAATCGTAGCATAAACGTATTCTAACTGTAACCTATCCGTAACCTAACTGTAACCTATCCGTAACTTAACCCTAATCTAACTGTAACCTATCCGTAACCTAACCTTAACCTATTTGTAACTTAAACGTAACCTAATTGTTACCTAAATTTAATCTAACTATGACGTAACCGTAATCTAACTGTAACCTAACCGTAACCTAACTGTAGCCTAGCGGTAACCTAACCGTAACCTAATTGGAACCTATCCGTAACGTACTATAACCTATCCGTAACCTAACCGTAATCTAACTGTAACCTATCCGTAATCTTAATTGTAACCAAACTGTAACGTAACTCTATCCTATCTGTAACCTAATCGTAGCATAAATGTAATCTAACGTAACCTATCCGTAACCTAACTGTAATCTATCCGTAACTTAACCCTAATCTAACTGTAACCTATCCGTAACTAACCTTAACCTATTTGTAACTTAAACGTAACCTAATTGTTACCTAAATTTAATCTAACTGTTACGTAACCGTAATCTAACTGCAACCTAACCGTAACCTAACTGTAGCCTGGCGTTAACCTAACCGTAACCTAATTAGAACCTATCCGTAACGTACTGTAACCTATCCGTAACCTAACCGTAATCTAACTGTAACCTATCCGTAATCTTAATTGTAACCAAACTGTAACGTAACTGTATCCTATCTGTAACCTAATCGTAGCATAAACGTAATCTAACGTAACCTATCTGTAACCTAGCTGTAACCTATCCGTAACTTAACCCTAATCTAACTGTAAGCTATCCGTAACCTAACCTTAACCTATTTGTAACTTAAACGTAACCTAATTGTTACCTAAATTTAATCTAACTGTTACGTAACCGTAATCTAACTGTAACCTAACCGTAACCTAACTGTAGCCTGGCGTTAACCTAACCGTAACCTAATTGGAACCTATCCGTAACGTACTGTAAACTATCCGTAACCTAACCGTAATCTAACTGTAACCTATCCGTAATCTTAATTGTAACCAAATTGTAACGTAACTGTATCTTATCTGTAGCCTAATCTTAGCATAAGCGTAATCTAACGTAACCTACCCGTAACCTAACTGTAACCTATCCGTAACTTAACCCTAATCTAACTGTAACCTATCCGTAACTAACCTTAACCTATTTGTAACTTAAATGTAACCTACTTGTTACCTAAATTTAATCTAACTGTGACGTAACCGTAATCTAACTGTAGCCTAACCGTAACCTAACTGTAACCTAAGTTTAACGTAACCGTAAACTAATTATAACCTAACTGTATTCTAACTGTAACCTATCCGAAACCTAACAGTATCCAAACCAAAACCTAACTGGGCTAATCGTCCTGTCGGCTAATTGTACTGTCGGCTAAATGTCCTGTCGGCTAAATGTCCTGTCAGCTAAATGTCATGTCGGCTAAATGTCCTGTCGGCTAATTGTCTTGTCGGCTAATTGTCCTGTCGGCTAATTGTCCTGTCGGCTAAATGTCCTGTCGGCTAAATGTCCTGTCGGCTAATTGTCTTGTCGGCTAATCATCCTGTCTGCTAAACGTCTTGTCGGCTAATTGTCCATGTCGACTAACTGTCCTATCGGCTAATTGTGCTGTCGGCTAATTGTCTCTGTCGGCTATCTGTCTTGTCGGCTAACTGTCGCTGTCGGCTAATTGTCCTGTCGACTAAATGTACGTGTCGACTAAATGTACTTGTCGGCTAAACGTCCTGTCGTCTAATTGCTGTCTGCTAAATGTCTTGTCGGCTATTTGGTTGTCTGCTAAATGACATAGACCCCTTTGACACAAGGGGCCAAACGTGGTAGGCATTTCATTTGTGCCCTAAGTTATCAATACTGATGCAACTGTCTCGATTGTATTCTTTTTTGCTTTAGGAGATTTTTTCAAGATGTTCTTGCACTGTTCAGAAATAAATATGATTTGGTTCGTTAAGTTGTTTAAGGGCAGTATAAATAAATCTCACTGGAATTCTCTGAAATAAATAGATAAATACAGAGGGTATGCAATAGATAGACAAATAGATAAATTCAGAGGGTATATAAGTAACCATTTTAGAAAACGAAATGTATAAGCAAATGTAAGATAAGTTTATATTTTAATATGTTTTATCTGATAATGCTTTTGATGAACTATTATATTAAATCTTGATTTTCAAAATATCTGTTTTGCATAAAATATCAAAGTTCTACTTCTCAACAACGATCTTCCATTGTCCATCCAATGTTTTGGGATTTCATTTATAAAGAACATCTTTTGAAGGTCCAAATGCACTGCAATACAAAGGAGACATGTCAGAAGACTTGAGTTGGACTCATTTATAGGAATAGCATCAATTTTGATTCCATTTCTCAATGTAGCAGTAGATTTAGAGGTATAATCGTTATCTTTATTCTGATGGAAATGAACGCAGTGAAGATTTTTTGGGCATAGTGATGGAATGTCTTCTTTGAAAACAGGTTTTAAAGCATATTTTTGATAGCAATACAATTTTTTTCTGTTTTCTTTACTTAAAGTTTTCCATTATAAGAGACTCCAGCAGTAACTATAAACATTTTAGAAAAACTTGCATTCTTTTATCAAAATCAACACTTTAGGTCTTTTTCTCATGTTTTTCGGTAGTATATTGGTCTTTGTATTACAATCTGAAAAATATATACAAACCTCATAAATTGTAGTTTGCATGTTTCCATTTTGTGCCTGTCAAAAAATTTTCATACAATAATCTGCACGTTGTCTGACGCTAGAAGTCGTCTTTATGCCTTAGACGGTAAACATCATGTTTTTTTTTTTTATTAGTCTGAAATCAGTTTTTATAATTTAATTTACAGCTCTTATAGAGATTATTAAAAGTTTTGCGATAGATCTTTGGATATTTTAATTTTGTTTTAAAATATGATATGCGACTTTACATATAGTAAAGCTGCGAACGTACATTTAGTGGGTATGCATTTTTTACCCTTTACCCAGTCAAATGTACACTTTGACGTTTCTTTTCTTTTTATATTAATTACGCCACTTATTTTGCGTGCGGAAATGTCAAGGGGCTACTTCAGTCAGGCGAAAACGCCCGTTCGCTAATGTTAATCGCATGGAGGAAATCTTTAATGATAGCTCACTTGCATTTCAATATTTTTAAAAGATTTGTTTTGCATTGAGTAGCTGGTGTCGATCTGTACAATGGCCGTTTTTTACTTTTTCGATTTTCTTTGACGGTTTTTTTATTTAAAATACTTTCACTTTCGAAACCGCTTTCAAAATTAAAAACATCGTAATAAACAAAAAATTGTAAACAAAATCGAAAAAGTAAAAAAAAAAAAAAAAGCCTTTGTACAGATCGGACTTAGCCAGCCACTGCAAAAAAATTGTGTAAAAATATTGAAATGCAAATTAGATATCTTAAAAAGCCATAGGATTAACATTTCTCTCTTCTATAGGATTAACATTTAGCGAACGGGTGTTTTCGCCTGACTGAATTGGCCTCTTAAATCCATGTTTGTCACATCTTTTTTTTTAATAATCTATAATGAGCAGTTATCTTTGTAAGCGCAAATACATAGTAGTCGATCCAGTGTTTAATTTCTAGAACTATTTTTAAGCAAAGAATATTTTTATTGATGCAGACGGTAGTTAAACCGTATTCCAAAAATCACTGCATATAGGTTTTATTATTTAAGTTTAAATTTAAATGATAATGGTCAAAACCTTTGCACAAATGCGTGAACACTCTCTGCATACAGCATTGACTGATGCTGAAACATTTTAACAATACAATATTTAAAAATAACTAACACTACTGAATCAAAATATTGCCACTCGTATATTATACAGCTTTTTCAGTGCGAATATAACATAAAATGTTTAATTAGTTACTTTAAAATATATATATATATCGTATTGATTACTACGAAACATTGCTGACCCTCCTATAAAAAAAATGTTTGTATTTTAAAGAAATTTAGCCACAGCAGATATAGCGCCCTGCACAATGTTCCACAGACACTTCATTGGCGCCATCTGTTAGCACTACCAGTAAACGGATCATTACATAAAAAACAAAGAAAGTTCTTTCACTACGCACTACATAGAGTTCCTACTCCGTAACATTGTTAAATAAAGTGACACGTCTCCCTCCCACACCAAAGAAATCTTGTGTACGTTGTTAACTATATGGTACTTTGCATTGTCTTTTACATTGCAAACATAAAACAAGACTTTTGAAAAATGATGTTTTCCTTTTAACTTCCTTTTTAGCGTTGAAAATCAATAAGTAAATTAATATTTAATTAGCTTTTAATAAATTCTTTCCTTCTACTTTTAAGGTTAAAGGAAAAACAATTGGATCCCGACAATCCCAACCCCATATCTTTCGAATATTTTTCTTAGAAATATTGCCATCCTAGTTGTATGAAACAGGTAAAAAACATAGGATAAATCTTCTACATACATACCTGCCAAACTGCTGTATTTTTTTTCTTAACCATATAAATATTACTTTGAGCCGGAAACTTGTTTAATCAAATGTATTACGTACATATGTTAAACATTTGATTTTAATTTCATTCATTAAGTAAAATTTATGATACAAATTCAAATATGCTCGTTTCACTTACACTGTAAAACAAATTCCGTAACGTTCCTGGGAAAAAATGGGCAGCTGAGTTGCCCATTATTTCCAAGAAACTTTTGTTGAAAATGACTGGAACTTTACTGTATAGCTTTGAAACTTTCCACAGAAATGCCAGTAAGCTTCCTGCGAAATACCAGGAATGTTTCTGTTAAAAACAAAACATTACTGATATTTCACAAAAAGCTTACCTTATTTTCTATGGAAAGTTTCAGAAGTGTTCAATAAAGTCTGTTCAATATTGTCAGAAGTGACAATAAAATCAATATTTATGGCTGTTACAATAGTAAAAAATTTACTTAAAAAAATGAAATCATTATTTATTTCTCACAAAATATAAATGAATAAATATTATTAAAGTTTATTTTTTATAAGCAAATAAACTGCGTAAAAAAGAAGAGCTTACTGTGCAACACAAATAAAACTGTACAACTGCATGTTATATAGATAGAGTGAAAATGAAAAAAAAAAAAAAAAAAACATCAGAAAACAATAGCGTAAATATAGATAAATATTAATTTTATATCTTAGACATAAATGTATAATTCTTAAATGGAAACTCATTAAAACATAAATAATATTAATACACATATTTGTTAAAACAAAATTTGTTCTAAAAATAATATAGCATATTAAAAATATCAGCGGAACAAGATGAAATATTGTATTTATAGCCACTTACTCTTTTGCGATTATCCTTTTCTTTTAAGTTATAATACTTTAAAGGGGGGGGGGGGGGGGGGTGACTTCTTATGTCCAACAAGGGTGTTCTAGATAATTGATTAATTTCTTTTTTCATTTAAATTAACCAAGCTATCATAGAATCGCCAGTTAGAGTGCTGCTGGCTAAAGATTCCACAGACAGATACGGCGAGTAATATCTTACAAGGAGAGGGTCCGAGGTTGGTCTCACCGAATACGATGAACATTGGTGTTTCGATAGAGTATAGTTAGTATATGAATATATGACCGCTATAAAGCGCAACCCGCAGGAGGTCTTGAGAAAATAAGTTGCAAAGTTTAAGCTATAGTTTATAATCGGATAAATTTCCCTCTTTTGCAAGCCGCTCCGTGGCATATTCGTTAGCATGCTGGATTTGAGTTTTTTCTACCCGGGATCAAACCCGGCTCGGACTTGTTTTTCGGATCGAAAATTTTTATCAATCATTTTCTAACTGAAATTGAAAAAAATGTGTTATAATAATTGAAATTTACGAAAAATATGAATTAAATGCATGTTTTGTAGCATATAAGTGCTTTTTAACTACTATATTTTGCATGCTTAAATATATAATGAAAAAAAAAACGCATATTTAATGTCTTTCGACGAGAAAAATTTTGTTGTTATTTAAAATTTTTTACAGTTATTTCAATGAATAATCTACTATATTTCAGAGAGAAATAAATTAAAACACGTGATATAAATGCGTGAATAATTATATTACTTCAATTTTGTTTTTATATGAAAGTATTTCGAATATTTCACGAATTTCTTTAATACCCTTTTTAAAATTCTTAATTTGACTTTTTTTATTTCGGATAATTGGTTTTGTAATTATTACCTACGTAATAACAATTTTCAGCAGCTCAGTATCTTTTTAGAACTTATTTTTAAGCAAAAAGACAGTTATCTTAACTATAATCATAAGAATCCAAGATTTAAAAAAATCAAAAGTTAAAAAGCTAGTTGGTAAAAAATGACACATTTATTTCACTGTGAAAAGTAGTAGCTTATTTATGTAAATAACGGTATATAAATTTTTAAATTAGCTTAATTTTATGGTCTATAAAAGTTCTAATTGTATTATTTTTTGTTTGTTATTATTATTATTTATTTATGTTATATTTACTTTTCATTAAATATATAAACATGCGAAGATTCACACTTAAAATTTTATTTATGTAATTAAACTGCATTATATAAAAAGATTAAACAAGAAAAAAAAAATGATTCCCGAAAGAAATTACTTCGTAGACACTTATTCTAATTAAAAATCAAGAATCCCAGACTTTAAAAAATCATATTATGAATATAAAACCATATTTTTCAAACCATGAAATATTTGAAGAATTTGAATGAGGAAACAAAATGAAAATAATATACTTGTTCACTTATTTTAATTTATTTCTCTATTAAAAATTGTAGATGTTCATTGAAATAACTGTAAATAATTTTAAATAACAACAAAAATATTATGGTCTATAGACATTAAATATGCGTTTTTTTTAATTATATATTTAAACATGCAAAATTTCGTACTTAAAAAAGCACTTATATGCTACAAAAGATATATTTGGTATTTTTCGTAATTTTCAAGTATTATACACATTTTTTCAATTGCGGTTCGAAAATGATTGATAAAAAATTTCGTTTCAAAAAAATGTCTGAGCCGGGTTTGATCGCGTGTAGAAGAAAAAATCCCTGCCGGCTCGGGCCTACAGGCGGAGGTAGATTTCGATGTTAAGTACTAAATTCTCCAACAAAACTTAAATCAAGATTAAAGATAAAACCCAGTTTCTTCACAAAGAGTGAGCTGTAGGGAGCTAAACTTTTTGTGAAAATTATAATATACACGAATACACGCACACATGTATATGGAATAGGTTTAAAAAATGGCTACAAAAAATTCAGAGAACCTTAAAGTGTTAAAATATGTTAATATTTCCATAGTCGGGTTTTTATCATGTTTTAATACGTTTCTTCAAACTTACATGGCGTTACATATTTACCTGCTGAGGTCCATTATATTTCCAATATGACGCAATATACATATTTTTTTAATTCGTCAAACTATTTATTTTATTTCGAGTTTTCATGCTGAAATCTTGCTCTAGACAACTAGAAAACTTATGACGTAATATTCAATTTGTTTTCAATTTGTCAAACTATTTAATTTTACACGTGAAAATTTTGCAAAAGAAAAGTAATTGTTGTGGTGAGAATTTTATTGTTTTTTTTTTAATTGTTGGCAACTGCTATAACGAAAAACTTTTATTTTTTTCCTGCCATTGTTGTGTAAGAGCTGGTTTTATCAGATTCATGTTAAGACAGTATTCAAAATTTTGAACCCTCCCCATTTCCACCCTCTTGGGCCGATTTCGCCCATTTTCAATCCCCGCCGAGATATTAGCCATATCAAAGTTGTTGGCGAGTTTGAAGACAATCCGTGCATAATTGCAACTTTTATCGTGCGGACAAAATTTAGTACATACATACATACATACATATATATATATATATATATATATATATATATATATAAACTTTTTAGGTGGGGGCGGTTTTGGGTTCCTTGGGTCCCATAATGAAAAGTTATGAAGGAATTTTTCAAAAGTCGCACCATGGTAACGACTGCAATAGGTAGTATTTCTTACGAAATCTACCTAAAACTCAAATCGAGCATGCTGCCAAGCATGCCATGGAGCCGCTTACGAAAGACTGAAATTTATCCGGTTATAAACTATAGCTTAAATTTGCGACTTATTTTCTCATGACCCCCTGTGGGTTGCGCTTTATGGCAGTCATATATTTATATACAAACTATACTCTATCGAAATACAAATGTTCATCGCATTCGGTGTGACCAACCTCGGGCTCTCACCTTGTTAAGGATGTCACAGAGGTATTGCATTTTCATCTGAAAGACCTTGATAATAGAGACGGAAATGAGTATGCCCTCTATTCATTTATTTGCGTTCCACAATGATTTTTTGACATTCGTATAAAGAATTCATTTTCAACAGTCGAATACGAGCGGCGGACAATAATAAAATAATAAAATGGCGGCCGCAGCATTTTGCAGTTGACAACTTTTGTTCAGGAACGTTTCAGATATGAAAACCAGAATTTCCCAGGAAAGGGTTAAATTGTTCTTAAAACCTGAGAAAAGGCGAAACGTTCCTGGAATTTAAGTGGAAAGTTACCACTTTTTCTTACAGTGTAGAAAACAAAACAATCAGAATGGAATATTGATAATTATAATTGATACGATAATCGGATTGCCCTGATCACGTTCGGGGAATGCGAAATGCGACGCTTTTGCAAAAAGTCAATATTTTTTCAGTAACTTGACATTTCCAACTTAATTATTATGCTTTGAATGAATAATAAGCAAGTAATTTAATTTATGAGTTTATTTTTCAGAGTATAGGATGTTTAAAACTGCAAAAATACTAATACAAAGAAACGAAACAAGCATTCTCTAATTTAAAATACATGTAAGTGTGCATTTTACCAGAAAGCATAACCTGTGTAGAATCTAAATTATAAACATTAATTTTATTTATTGTGATTGATAAATTCTGATGTTTATTTGCGAGCATACTCAATGCATGCCTACATAAAATATGCGATAGACATTTAAAACATTCGAACAATTCAATGTACTGCAGCAGAAATGTTATTACAAATATTCAGGGAATTTCTGAAACACGCAACTCATTATTGGTGTGAATGTTATAAATTAAATTCTCTTACATTCTTGTATCAAATATCTCTTTCTTAACCATAAAAGGATAAAATAACTAACTATACTAAGAAGCGAAAAACTACTTTTGTCGAACTTTAAAAATTATAAAAATTATTGTTTAGAAAATATATGTCTAAAATAATTTCTTATATTTATACTTACAATTGTTTAGGAAGGTTAACAAAAGTAAGAAACAATATATATATATATATATACATATGTTACAAGCAGTTGTTTATGTTAATTGAAGATAGATGAGCTACAGGTTCTTTTTGGTATCACACAGGCCGTTGCCAGCCATCAAAATGCGTTGTTGTTATAAAAAGTTTCGAAAAAGTTCACAAAAAGTCGTCGTTTGACATTTTGTGTGGCAGTGCATAAACACCAATTCAAATAAGCCTCAAACGTAGCATTTTTAACTAACTGATCAAATAAAAACTAAAGATTTCATCATTTGTAATCGATTCCCATTAATTTGAACTGGCAAATATCTAGAAGACAGTCTGAAGTATACGATTATGAAAATGAAAATATTTTTTTGACAGGATAACTGTAGAGAGGAGATACATATCCAGCATTAGGAAATTATATCTTTTCTACAATTGAAATATTTCAAATATATTAAAAGTTAGGATTGCATTCTATTCGAAATAAAATTTTTTAAATACATATCAATATTGAAATTCTGAAATTAGTTTATCTTTTTGTAAATAAAATCCTAACATTAAAAAATTGATCTAAATAAAAATGAACTAAACATTTTAATTAAGCAAGTTGGCAATATGATCTTTGTTGTAATTTGTTATTTCTATGTTTTTCAGACAGTAATTCCATTTCGAATAAATTGTTCAATTCTTTGTTTTCTGAATGCTTATAACAAGAACAAATATGACATTATTAAATGTATCTATTACAGATTTTTCATTAGAATTTTTGGAATTTTTTGGAAGTTTCAATCATCTTTAAAGTATGTCATCTTTAAATCATCTTTTAAAGTATTTTTTTCTTTAAATAAATTAATTTTTCAGTTCGAATTAATCGATGTGACAAAAATAAATTTTAATTAACAAACTAGGTCTAATATTAGTTCTAATTCAAGGTTTTTGGTACATTAGGATTAATTCAAAATAATACCAAAATCGAACAAATAGATTTCAAATTATCGTAAGTGCGCTGTACTAAGATTTTCTTAATTAGGCATTAAAAAAGGGTAAACAGGTGATTGAATCTATGTTTATTGTGTCTTTATTTGATGAAGCGCATTTTGCATTGTTTGGTGGTTTTAAAATACATATTGACGAATCTGAAATATAGAAATACTTTATAAAACTCATGAACATAACCTCCGAAAGGTAAAAGCTACAGTCTCTTGTGGCTTCACCGTTATTTTCATAATAAGTGAATTTTTCTTTGTGGAAACTCAATGAGTGTTATAAAAGTAATTTCTGACACTATGGATATTCGTGTCAGTCGATCATTTTGCATGCTTGGTAAACAAGTTCTGCCTAATTGTGAATTTAATCTGTGGAAGACTTAAAAGCTTATGACCATCAGCCAGGAACCTTAGAAGTATTTTAAAATGCCATCGAATCACATGTGTATGCCATGTTGTCTTGTGTCTACAATGTCTGCTTCTCCATGTGACTATCACACTATCAAATTTCGCTTAAGAGCCTACTTCAGTCACGGAAAGAAAGGAAGATGCTAATGTTAAATCTATGGGGGCGTTATTTTGAAATTTCTCACTTTGATTTTAATATTTTAGAAATATTTTTTTTGGATAAAGTAACGGAGGACGATCTACAACCGAGCTAGTTTTTAGCTCTTTCGATTTTGGTTTCAAATAATAAAAAAAAAATCTTTCTCTTTCGGAACCGGCTCTGAAAATAAAACTTTCCTAATTAACCCAGTGGTTAGGAGTTGAATTCGGAATTAATTAGGGGAAAGCTGGAAATATTTTAGTCCCTTCAGTTTAGGTCTAGAATGAATATACTAAATTTTCCTCCTGGTATTAGATGAGTGTTAGAAAATATGAATAGATTTATAGTAAATAAAGATTGATATTTTGAGTTAAATGTATACCTGCACTTACATATTTAGAGTACATATTTAGAGCCGAAAAAATTTCTTTTTAATTATATTTACAAAATCTCAAAACAACTAGTCTATCAAAAACATTGTCAATACAAATGTTGTAGAGCTTAAAATACGAAATAAAATGAGTACCCATATTAATATTTTTGTTCAACATTAAGGTAGTAATTATATTTCAAAAAATTGTCTTAATCGCTAATTAAGTACTTGAAGCTAGGAGAGACCAAATTATCAATCCTCCTTGCCTATAATTGTTATATGGATGTATTTTTTTCGAAGTTGTTCAGGCCTTCACGATATTTTTGTAATTTTGATAGGGCTTAGTTTGTATATTTTGAAGTTTATAATTCAATAGTTATCGACGTATAGGTACATGAATAACAGCTGTTTTACCTATCATTTCGAAACTGATACCGCCAACCTTAAACCACAGTCTTAAAACAAAGATTTTTGTTACGTAAATATTATAATATTTTTTTTCAATATTCTGAAGGTTTTAAACTTTTATGAATTTAAATTAAGATGCTCGTATACAAGTCGAAAATCATTTTTATTGAAACCATCTTAGTCCTTTTCGTAAAATATCGAAGTTGCAAATCGTGCTATTGGTTGACCTTGAATTCCTCTAGCGACAAGGCAACAGAACACTCATTTGTTCGTTGGATTATAGCCCGTCATCAAGATGTTAAGATATAATTCTCAAAATATCCAAAATAAAGAGCTAAAATAATTACAAAAACATTGTAAATGCCTCAATAAATGAAAAAAAATGCATCCATATAAAAATTAGAAGCAGGGTGGACTGATAAACTTGTCTCTGGCTTCAAGCTCTTCATTAGCGATTTAAGCAAAACTTTGAAGTAGAATTGTGAGCTTAGTGTTCAACAAAAATATTAAGTGTGGGTGCTCATTTTATACAAAATTTTAAGCTCTACAACATTCGTATGTGTTTTTGATATGGTTAGTTTTACTGAGTTATCGTTATGGAAATTAATAAAAACGTGTTTTTCGACTATAAATCTGACTAACGCTCACCTAGTAAGAGGGAGAAACTTAGTACATTCATTCTAGACCTAAACTAAAGGGATTAAAACAATTTCCAGATTTTTCCTAATTAATTCCGAATTCGGCACTTTTTTCCTCCCCTACCACTGGGCTAAATATAAAACAACTATAACGAAAATCGAAAAAGTAAAAACTAGTTCCCATGTAGATCGTCCTCAGCTATCCTATGCATAAAAAGCATTAAAAAATATTAAAATCAAAGCACGAAATTTGAAAATAACTCTCCCCTAGACTTAATATTAGCGTTTTACTTTTTCTTCCTGTGGCTGAATTGGGCTCTTAAGAGGCAACACTAGTCACTCAAAAAGACCCGGATGATAATGTTAATCCTATGGGGAAGTTATTTTCAAATATCTCGCTTAAATTTTGATATTTTTGAATGATTTTGTTTTTGCACAGGATAGCTGAGGACGATCTACATCCGGGCTAGTTGTTACTTTTTTTTATTTTGGTTTCAGATTTTTTTTAAAAATTCTTTTACTTTCGGAACCCATTTGAACCGGTTTCGAAAGTAAAAGAATTTTATTCTGAAATTGAAACTATCCTATATATAGAAACTGTAACCAAAAATGAAAAAGCAAACACTTGCTCGGATATAGAATCTCAGCAATCGTATGGAAAAAAGACCATTTAAAAAATATCAAAATGAAAGCGATATATTTGAAAATGACGTTCCCATCTCGTTTCTTCACGTAACTAGTGTGTACTCTTAATACTATGAAAAGTGTGAACCTGGTCTTTCATGTTTGAGTCTAAATGATAAACGTCACCATAAGCTACTATCAGATTCACCAACTATTCGAGCAATTTTTGAGCCAACTCTTGATTTCCTCCAACTTTTAGCGAAATATTGTCTCGACACCCAGTGTGATAGCAAACAGGAATATCCCCAACTTTTTATCCGCCTCTCAAAAAAGTCTGTCCTAGCCGCAACTTTTCCTCCCACCTTTCAACATTTCAGCGAATCAGAGATAAGCGATTGATACGAAAAGGCGATAAATATTGACGGCTGGTACTAGTAGTACTGGTTTTCCCGAGTTTTCCTCCAACTTTAGCAACGACAATTGTAACCTTTTTCTCCCTTTCAACTGGAAAAATTTGGGGTTAAAATCGGCTGAAAAGTTGGTTGCTCGAAAAGTTGGTGAATCTGATAGCAGCTTTAGTCATTTTAAGCTGTTTGTTAATGTTATCCTACATAAAAGATGGTCTGAAATACTGCGGTCCTCTGTGTCCATTAAAATGTAAAATCTGTTAGGAATAAATCTTATTTGCTTGACAAAAATGTCGTCTTTCTTTTCTTTCTTTGTGGTCTAAATGTAACTTTCTAAAACTGTTATTTTTTGAAACGTTAATCCTCCGTTTTCACTTTTCGTTTTTTTAGAAATGATCAAACTATGATCAAAATTTTAACAATGATCAAAAATTAAGTTTTCTTAATTATAAGAGAAGAAATAAAATTCATTCATTAAGAAGATAGCATAGATACAATAACGTTAAATTTATTTTCAATTTTCTTCCAATGAATAAAATTGGCATGATATTAGTAAAGTTACTACTCAATTTGAGAAAATAAAATTGTGAAGGATAAATTCAGAAATACAAATGAGGAAATATAAATTCTATGCGATGATCAAAATGACATCGGTACTTTATAATATAAACCTAGTCCATTATGAATTCATCTAGAATTCACCTTTTTGCCTAGATAAATTTGTGAAAATAAAATTTCTGTTTGCATCCGTAGCTCATTAACTTCTGAAATATGTTCGAGTGTAAGATATTTACAGAAATTAAATGTTCTTATCACTTAGAATGTGTATTTTACAATGCCGTTCATTCATTTTCGATATGTAATTCTTGTTGACAGCATGATTAGACAAAGAGTGAAAGTTACGTTATATTCAGTATTTTACATAATCTGTCAGAGAGTTATTTTGTGTCCCAATGTAAAAGTCACAGAGTTACCTCGAATGTAATTGTGTTGCAAATGTACGTAAAGTAGTATTAATGAATTTTAATTCAGGAAATGATTGAAAGTTGGATGCTATGAAACATCAAAATTATATTAATTTATATGTTCTTTTTTCATGAAATATCATGAATATTTGTTCTCCTTCGGAAAAATCGCTCAAAATTTGTAAAATATGTCAACATATCTACTTTCATAATAAGTAGATTTTTTATGTAATGTTTGCTGCTGCTTAAGTCCTTAACATCCACAATATATTTAAACATCTGCAAATGTAACTGACTGCAGTAATTGTAATAGAGCATAAACATAATGAAACCCTAAATAGTATTATAATAATCATAGAATAGTGCAGATATTCAATCTCAATACATGCCAAATTAAATTTTGATTTACACGTCTTAATCATTGGTTTTATCCTTAATTTCTAATATAAACGCTAATTCGGGACCTTGAAAGGGGAGGGGGAGTTTTAATACACACATGTATATTTCAATGTTACTAAATTAATCCTTGTTATCATTGTCGTGAAATTCTAGCTTTGTATATCATTTGATTCTGGAACATTTAGTGGAAAATGGGGTTATTTTAGCAATAACATATACTCTGAAACTTATGCTTTAGTATCACCTTCAACAAATTTTATTCAGACATAGTTAAAATTATCATACTCACAGCTAATTATTGAATAATTCTTTAAAAAGGAAAGTGAACCCATATTGTATTAAAAGCAGAAACATATTGTATTTGCGATTTTTGAAAATTACCAGAACTCTTTAAAAGAGTTATTTAAAAATGTCATTTCAATTAAAAAAGTATGATATATCTCTTAAGAAAAGAGCACAATTCTAAAATTTAACGTATGGAATATTCTGATTTACAATTTCGAATTTTTAAATTTTAATGCCAAACTATGAGTAAAACCAGTATAAAATACAATTTGCATAAAACAATTTAATGTATATATACTAAGTGTATTAAATAAATTATCATTCAAAAGTACAACATATATAAACATTGCCTTCCTAGATAATGAAAATTGCGCACGCAATGTCACAGCTAACAAAAATGAAACAATAAACCGTTATGTAAACTGTTACAGAAAGTTTGTATTGTTAATTTAACTAGATCATCCAACCGCGGTGTCCCGGATTACAGAACATAGGTGAAAACCAGGAGTTAATATACATAAGTTATCGCCAGAGATTTTTTTTTTACTTCCAGCATCTTTTAGGTAGCTTTCTTTACAAAAACCTACCTATTGCAGCCGTTCGGAGGAAAGCGATTTCAAAAAATTTTGGTATATTTTCATCGATCATGACCCCCAGACCCCGAAACCACCCTCCGTTCAAAATTGATATATATATATATATATATATCTGACCTATGTCACACTGTAACTCTCGTATTTATGAACCGATTTGGATGTAATTCGGTGTGTACATAGTACATACCAATGTCTCGACCGAGTTCGTTGGCCAGCTTCATCCGCCATTTTGTTTCAAAATGGCGGCCATTTAAAAAATTTAAAAAAATTTAAAATTTGAAATGTGGTACCAAAAAATTGAAAATGGAAAAAAATTTTTTCGTTATATATTTGACCTTTATACAAAGACTCCGTAGCAGTTTTTGTTTCGTCTATATCTTAAAAAATGGCTGAGTTATAGCATTTTGAATTTCTAGCGAAGCTGACATTTTGAAACGTCCTGAATTTTGTCACGCGATAAAAGGCGTATTTATGAACCGATTTGGATGTAACTTCGTTTATACATAGTACAGACCAATGTCTCGACCGAGTTCGTTGGCCAGCTTCATCCGCCATCTTGTTTAAAAATGGCGGCTATTTAAAATTTTAAGAAAAATTTTAATTTGAAATGTGGTACCAAAAAATTGAAAATTGAAAAAATATTTTTTTCTTATGTGCTTGACCTTGATAAAAAGATTCGGGAGCAGTTTTTGTTTCGTCTATATCTTAAAAAATGGCTGAGTTATAGCATTTTGAATTTCTAGCGTGGCTGACATTTTGAAACGTCCTGATTTTTGCCACGTGATAACAGACGTATTTATGAACCGATTTGGATGTACCTTGGAGTGTACATAGTACATACAAATAACTCAACCGAATTCGTTGGCCAGCTTCATCCGCCATTTTGTTTCAAAATGGCGGCCATTTAAAAAAATTTTAAAAAAATTAAATTTAAAATGAGTTACTAAAAAATTAGAAAATGAAAAAGATTTTTTTGGTATGTGTTTGACCTTAATACAAAGATTCGGGAACAGGTTTTGTTTCGTCTATATCTAAAAAAATGGCTGAGTTATAACATTTTGAATTTCTATTGTGGCTGGCATTTTAAAACGACCTGATTTTTGTCACGCGATAACAGGCGTATTTATGAACCGATTTGAATGTAACTTGGTCTGTACATAGTACATACCAATGTCTCGACCGAGTTCGTTGGCCAGCTTCATTCGCCATCTTGTTTCAAAAGGGTTGCCATTTTTAAAAAAAATGTAATTTAAAATTTAAAATGAGGTATTAAAAAATTGGAAAATGAAAAAGATTTTTTTTATGTGTTTGGCCTTGATACAAAGATTCTGGAGCAGTTTTTGTTTCTGAAAATTTGTTCTTTTGTTTATATCTTAAAAAGTGGTTGAATTATAGCACTTTGAATTTCTATCATGGCTAACACTTTGAAACGATCTTGTATTTGTCACGCGATACCACACGTATTCGCCTATTTCGATGGAAGAAGGCATGTGGATAGTATACATCAATATCTCGACCAAGTTCGCTGGCCAGCTTCATCAGCCATCTTGTTTCAAAATGGCGGCCATTAAATAAAAAATATATATATTTAACCCAGAACTACCGAAAATTTTACTCAAGTTTTATAAAAACATTTTACACCAGAATTTTTACTTAAAACTATTTAATTTCTTTATTTAACTTATTATTGTCTGATTTATAAATTTAGTTTGTTTTGAAGAAATTTCTGGTTTGAATAAATATTTTGAATGTACATGTCGGGTCCATTGGACCCTTCTGGTAGACAGAGGGTTAAAGTGAGATGCAAAAAAATTAGAAATTGAAAAAGGTTTCTTTCTTAAGTATTTGACCTTGATATAAGGATTCAGGAGCATTTTTTGTTTGTCTTTATCTTAAAAAATGGCTCAGATATAGCAGTTTCAATTTCTAACGTGGGTGACATTTCGAAAAATCTGATTTTTTGCCTGCGACAGCACTCGTATATATCAACCGATTCCGATGTGAGTGAGCATGTGCACAGCAATTACTAAGGTCTCGACCAAGTTCGCTGGTTAGCCTCATCCACCATGTTGTCTTAAATTGGCAGGCACTTTAAGAAATCGCCGAATTTGGCAGCCAAATATAAGTTACTTTAAATAAAAGCAGCTTCGATACAGCTGAGGTATGGAAAATGAAAAAGCGAAATTCTCATTTCGCGAAATTCTCATTCATAATGATTTAGTATTGATAAAAATTAGTATTGAATCTCCTACATTTGGTTTCCACTTAATTGAGCTTCTTGTGTTTGAATAATATAAGTTGACTTTTTTAAAATAAGGAATATGAAAGCTACCTCTTCCTCCCGGCACTGGCCGGAAGGACTTTTTAAATATTGATTCAGTGGCTTAAGCACGTAGTCCGATTAAATCTTTGTTACATTTGTGTTTTATTTCCCTTACATATTTAAAATTTTAATACTGAATTATGAGTTAAAACAGTATAAAAAACTTCGAATCTACATTATAACATATTTTAAAGCATTTGCTAAATGTAATATATAAATTACCTTTGAAAATTATGAAATTTATTTGCAACGTGTTCATAGATAGGGCAAAGTGTGTCACATGTGACATCGATTAATAAACGATAAAACCCCTAATACCGGAAATACCAATAAACCATTATTTATGGTGGTTGTTGTAAAATGTTTTGACAATTAATCTAACAAGATATCCAAACGGAGTTTCCCGGATTACAGACCATGGGCGAAAACGACATTTTTACTGGAAACTTAAATGGATATTTTACATTTGATATCTTTTTTTTATTCCCTAGTAACAACACAAAAAGGTGTTTCTATATGAAAAATATCTCTAATTTGTTCAACAAAACTTTCGAAATATTATTAAAAGCTATACATTTGGATTAGCTGAATAGCAGGAGTTAACAGACATACGATATTTCTAGATATTTTACTACTTCCAGTAGCCTTATATATTCTGATAATTTGAGTAGTTCAAGTTCATAGTGCGATTACATGTTTGTAAAATTTTTGCTTTATTTTTCCACGAAATTTAAAGGGTGCGGCAGGTATTTGAGAACAAAATAACGAGTGCTTTCAAACCTATATAGACACAAGATATTGTTCATTTTTTACCTTTTTAACGTTCTGAACAGGTGATTTCAGACGCAATGGATGACATCATGCACTCAAACCTCCGTCAGCCGCAACAACCGCCTTTACAGGCTGTGTAAACCAACTGTAAGCAGTAATAACATGTGTGTTGGGAACATTTGCCATTGAATGCAAACGTCTTCCCTGAGCTCAGAAACAGTGTTGTGACGATGCCTATTGTGGTCCTTCTTAACCACGCCACATACTGATATCGTCGGGTTAATACCTTGTGAGCTGAGGGGAAATAAATTGAGGACAACCTCTCAGACAAGATCTGTCCTCAGGTTTGACATAAAATAAATTATGTTCATAATATTGACAAACAACGTTTATTAAATGAACATGATTCAAATTCTAATGGTTTTGTTTTTTTCTGTAGTTGTTGAATTTGTTTCTCTTCATTCCTTAAATACGAATTACAGATTCCTTAAAAGTAGGACAGGACATATGTATGACTTGATTTAAAATAGCACGAATTCAATTTTTTATGCAGGTTGAGCATTTTTTTTATCTATTCATATTTATAGCACTTTTCTATTTATGTATTGGAATTTAACACTCAAACTTACCATTTACAGAATATCGTATACATAAATAAGTCACTAGAATAAGCTGCATCTTACTTTTTTCGAATAATAGATTTAAAACACACCAAATTCATCTTGGAATAATTAAATATGGATGATAAATTATTATTTCAAAATTCATGCATTATATTCTTTAAAATTTGTTTATCATGCTACATACACGCACAAAAAAAAAAAAAAAAAAAAAAAAAAAAAAAAAAAAAGAAAACAAATCGACCAAATACTTACTTTTCTCTTTTTTTTGTTAAGAATTTGGTTGATTCCTATTTGCCAATACATTCAAAGGTCTTTATGAATACCACATTTATTTACAGATAAACGAATTATAACAAAACCCTGTAAAAAAACAATTATTGCTACTTGTCAAACTGTTTTGAAAATTGGCTTCCGTAGTAATTATTATTTACAACGTAGTAATTATTTGAAAATGCGAACAGTTTGATTTGGCTGAAATTTTCATACTTTCTAGTTCACGAGATTATGACAAATTTCTCAATGGACGCAATCTTGAAGAAGGATATGATGCTATGACCGTCTAAAAATCAATTTTATACTAAGATTTAGGATATGTGCATTTTCTTTTTTTATAAGTGTTACTATCCGACCCTTAAGTATACTTAAAATCAGGGTTGACTGATTTCATAATTTTCAGCAAAATTAAATTCAAATGTACATACAGTTGGGGATCTACTGCCTTTGCGAGAGTACACAGGAGGTACTCAGGAGTACACAGGAGGTGGCTCCAGTCTGTTTCGTATGTAAAATGATTTGTATAATTTAATATTTTTAAACAAATATCCATCCAAAAATCTTAGGATATATCTCCAATACGGCCTCATGCCCACATTGCCCAAACGCCACTGCCACAGTAAATCCTCGAATTTGTATGATTTCATATTTTTAAACTAAAATCCATCCAAACAGAAACCTCCAATTTCTATGATTTTATATTTTTTAACTAAAATATACCTAAAGTTAGGGACCCTGTTGTCATCAGCAGCAATTTTTCAAAATCTTTTTATAAATGATCAAGTAAAAGAATTGTTTGTTAACAACGCAATTTTTTGTCTGATACGTTAGAAATCATAACAGCGCAACTGCAGCAACGGGAAGCTTTCCTGCAATGGGAAAAGTCATTCCAAATAAACGTCCATATGTATTTAAATCACAAGTTCAAATTCACAGATGTATTTTGTTTGATTCAATGTTCGTTTAGAGAAACCAACCAGTGTAGCGGGCGAAACCTATTAGTTACCTCATACAAAAATTCGCGAAAAATTCAAAAATTACTGTACAAGTGAACTCTATTTTTTAAACAGATAAAATTTACATTATAAGGATAAAATTTCGAAACCAGATTCCTTTTACTACTGATAAATAATCGGCGTGAAACCCGAAAAAACGATTGCATAAAGATATAAATTTAAAGACATGTAATTAAAAAATCCTTAAACTGGCTTAAAGGTCCATAATTACAATTATACAGGTAAATTCTTGCAAAACCTTGTAGCTCCAAGTTCAACGGTCTCTTTAGAACACAGAAAACAAACACACGCACACACAGATAAATTAATAAACAAGCTTCTGTCGTTATTACTATTGATATATTTAAAATTATAATTCGTGTTCCATTGTTTCGTTGAAAACGTAGCAATGATTGGTGAAGAAAAACGTAGCAGCATATTTTATTGATAATTTATCTGATTACACTGATTGTGTTTTCAGATAATATATACCTAATAACTGTTCTACAGTGTTTACCTATTTACAGATAGTCAAAGTTCAATAACAAATAACTTATGATTCACGACAAATGACCTTTAAACATGCCGAATTATGAATTGTGTTTGAGCACAGTTAGCAAAGTTTATTATTTCAACAAAAAAATATATTAGTATGGAAAAAATAAAATCGCGGAGGACAAAATTTATTTCATGAGGCTAAAAGCTTCACAGCGAACCTTTTTGACGAATGTCAAAAAATTGTTACAAAATTCAAACAAACTATAAAATTCTCGTAAAAAAAAATCGCGAAAAACTCGAAAATCTCTGAACGAATTCCGAATAAACTTTATTAAAAGGAGGATAGCATATACTGTATAGGGTAAGAGATTCTGAGAGTATTCCTTTTATTAATGATGAAAAATCTCCGTAAAACGCGCAAAATTTCTAAAAATTGCATATAATCTAACCTAAACAAAAGATAAAAAAAACAGGCTTTGAGGTGTATAATTTCAGTCATACAGGTATAATCCTGCCAAATCGTTGTAGCTTTCGGTCCAACAGTCTTTTCAGAAAAAAAGAGAAACGTATTCACACAAACAGAGGTAAATTAAGAAACAAATGTCTCTTTTATTGGTATCGATATATTTAAGTTTAGAATTCTGTTTCCTTTGTTTTGTTAAGAAAAATAGTTTATATAAATTTTTACTTTTTTCTTTCTAAAGAAGGAAGTATCGTAATCGCGATTTTTTTCGGTTACCAGTTTTCGACAGATTTACACGTTTTAGGGTTGAGATATACCGAAAAACATGTTTATACAAAATGTCTGTCTATCTGTTTGTCCGTATGTCGATGTGACCGTGTGTCCGTGTGTCCACTTTGTGCCATCTAAAAATGTATGAAGTTAGGCATAGAATTGAACCAAATTTTTTGTATATGATTTTAGATATGGTCAGTAGGTCTTCCTTGAGTTTGGAGAAATTCCGCCGAAAGGGGACGCTGTAAAAGCGATTTTTGTACAGATTACTTTATTGCATCATCGTAAAGTGTTTGAAGTTATGCATAGAATTTAAGCAAATTTCATGTGTGGGTTTTTGTCTAAGGCCAGAAGTTCCCACGTGAATTTGAATACAATCCGACGGAAAAGGGCACTGTAACAGCGATTTTTCTCAATTTTTCATAGTTCTGTTGGACATTGGCTGTTCATGCAACGACGTACAACATAACAACTAAAAATATTTGTATTATTAAATATTATGATTGAGATTAACTCGTTTTTACTCTGATTAGTAAACCGAAGCAACTTAAAAGGGAAATCAAAGTTGTTGTAGCATTGAAGCAATAAAAAGGAAGGATTAAATTGTGTAACAACTTTTTGAAATAGTAACATTTATGAAACTGAAGACAACTGTAGGATTGGCATACCCGACTAGTTTAAGTATTTATTTCATTACACTCTTCATTTTTTCAGATGATCTCTAACTGGAAACTACTTTATAATGCCTACCTAATTACTGGTAGTCAATGTTGAAAAAGAAATAACTGACGATTCATGACAAATGACGTTAAACATTTCGAAATATCAGTTGTCCTTGTCCATGACCATGCATAACAACATTTATTATTACAAGAATGAGAACAATAAAATCCCGGGGGTTAAAATTTACAACATTATGCAAAAAGCTTGAAACCGAGTTCTTTTAACGAGTGTCAGAAAATCACCGCGAAAAGCAAAAAACAAAAACTCGCATAAAATATTTACAAAAAATACGAATATCGCTGTGCGAATTCCGAATAAACTTTATTAAAAATGACACAAAATTTACTATGCAGGGCGAATAGATTGAAACAGGATTATTTTCATTAATGAAAAAAATCGCCGCGAACCGCAAAAAAAATGTTAAAGACATGCAAACAAAAAATAAACTCCTCTCTTTTTCATTATCAAAATGTTTTATGTTGGATTTTTGCTTGCGTTGTTTGTTAAAAAATTAATAATCTAGTATTTAAATTTAATTACACGAATTTTTATTCACATTGCTAACACTAATAGAGTGAAAAAGAATCTGGGCCAGGGTACGAACATGGGTCTTTCGTTCAGCGCACAAACGCTTTTCCATCTGAGCCGCCTGGAACGACACACCTAGGCTGACACTTTTCACTCTTAAATATTAGTAAGGCAGCAACGGGAGCTGAAGATGGGATAACTTCATGAATCACATCCTTGGGGGGGCTTCCTTGACCGAGTGGTTAAGGTACAGTCGTGGAAAAAAAAGTAAACACCCCTACTAACTCTTCAACAAATTATCGTAGAAGAATGCTACTGGTACCGAACGATTGGAGATAAACTCTACTTTTAAATGATGTCTATAAAATTTGATTAGGGGCTATCTACCTATTAAAACGAATCCAAACTTTGTTTTTTTTTTCAATGACAGTACACAATTCTGACAGCATAAATGAACTCTACACCCTTCAATTAGCCTAAAAACGAATTTTTATGCAATTCGTACCATAAGTTTCCGAGAAATTAACTATTTTAAAACGAGCGTATTTTAAAGGCTGTATCCAAATTGAAATTCCGTACTCGATTGTTAACCGAGAGTGCCCCTTTCTTGATCAAGGCACCTTAAGCATCACTCAAGGAGTCAATGAAGCCTGTTAGATTACAGTACAGCAGGATAAATTTCAAAATATCTACTCACTTCCATGATAGACGGCCCCTTAGAACCATCATTTTGCCGTTTTTTAAGCATCATTTGAAAACTACTTGGAAGAAAAATGTGAAATTTTGGTTTTCCATAAAGCAAGAATTAATAAATCTAAATCCATCAAAAAAATTGTAGGTTGCAATTCAAAATTCTTTCGAATATTAATTTCATAATTCATATCATAAAATTATAAAAATTGAAAATTCAGCGTATTTATGTTTGGGTATATTAGTATTATTGCTACAAAAAAATGAGCACATTAGGAGCATAATTTCAGGAGATATAAATAAAAATATGAAAATGTAATTTAACATTAGAAGCACTCCACTTTGAATGTTTATAATTCAAAAAATTATCATTCAAATGACTTGAAATTGGGTGTCTAGGCATCGTTTGAATCGAAGATTTGAAATATCTCCTTAAAATTGGGCCATTGAAAAAAATGAGGTTTTGACTCGTTTTAATATGTAGATGACCCCCTAAGAAAATTGACATAATTTAAAAGTAGACTTTATTTCCAATCGTTCGGTACCAGTAACTTTCGTCTACGATGATTTGTTGAGGAGTTAGTAGGGGTGTTTACTTTTTTCTTCCACGACTGTACCATGCTGCTAATAGCTTGAGAGCGTATGAGGTATATGGGTTCGACTCCCGCTGGTTTCGTTGCACACTGTTTCTGGAGCTCCCGGCTGTAATTCTTTGGTGTTGTAAATTTCCTTGTGCTATCTCGTCCTTGTATGTTGACAAAATTGTTATGTCTGGCTTGTGTAATTATCTCTGTGAATAAAAATAAAGGATCGTTCGAGGCGACAGCCGTTGAAACTATAGACCCCAAATCAAACCCCACCTCAGTGGACTTAAAATGTCAAATATCACAGACCTGCGGCGAACATGAGTCCAAATTAATTCAGCATCGATAGTATATATATAATCATTTTAAACGATATTATGCCTGAGAAATATAAATTTAATTACGTATGGATTTACGACTTGTTAGCAATGTGAATAAAACGTAATTAAATTGAGATTTCTCGGGCGTAAGTCGTCGTTTAAAATTTAGTATTAAGTTCATTATTTATCTTATTAATCTGATTATTTATTCAATGATCAATAACTGACACCTATTGGACAACGCCTACCAAATTACTTGTAATCAATGATGAATGACCAATAACTGCTGATTGATGACAAATAATGGTTAACATTGATGAAATATCAATTTCACATACAATACTGAATAATAGTAATTATTTCAACAAAAGAGGAAAACAGATTAAAAACAATTTCAAAATGTAGTGTACCTATTTCATTATCGTTCATCATCATATGAATTACGTAATTTGAGACTATCGTAACATTATGCCATCTTTCAGGATTTCCCCCCTTTGAGGTATTTGATCAGAATCGCATAACCTACATCTTTTCAAACTTTCAATCTATTGCAACAGGTACACATTTTCATATAATTAATGTGGTCCTTTATATTAATTTAAAAAAATAACTGCCATTATGTAACTTTAAATGAGGCAGGTAATAATCTTGATTAATGTTATAATATAAAATGGTCTCTTAATATGAGTATAAATAACTTTTATCAATAAATATTTTGCAACATATTTTTATTACTAAAGTTAAAAATATGTATTCTATTAAATTTTTGACTGTCACATTTTCCATTTGAAGTGGGTCTGTATTATAATTCTTAAAATATTCATTGATTTTTAGTAAAAAATATTTAAATTTACTCAGGTATACTGAATGGGTTAGGTTGATTATTTGACGGCCGATTATCTACTCGAGGGATATAGGCCCTAGGGGGAGTGTCCTCCGTGGGGGGTCTTTCTAAGGGAACCTAACTCGTATTTACGCAAAGGGAAATCCAAGGTTTCGAAGAAAACCACGAAAACTCCGAAACGGTTAGGCCGACGGGTCCAATTGGGTTCGAAACCAGCACCTCTCAGCCACTGGTGGGGCGTACACTGAAGGGAAACAAAGACATATCTTGTTATACGGGGTGAGCCTAAATCGGTTTTACAAGAAAGGAGGGGTGATATTAACCATCCAGACGAGCGATACTTACCATAGAACATGTGGTCGTAAACCACTTATTTAGTCCCAAATACAGGGCGTTTCCTCTTAACTGAAGTTGGCTTGTAGGTAATAATTTTGCACAAAAAAAAAGGTGATAAAAATGAAATGATATTTACCTTGTTTTGTATGAAATGTGATAACATCACAAAAAGCTTCGGAAAAACTGGGTGTTCACGCAATCGATGATAACGAATGAACTGATAATCACAGGCCAAAATGTGGAGTGTTAAATATATGCTGCTGGTGTGTATAATGGAAACTTTTACTTTTGTTTTGTGTTATCATATTTACAACAAAGTTGAGCATATCTATTAAAAGTTTCATTATAGTATACTTCAGTTTTCTGACGTTATTACCACCAACCAAAGTTGGATTAGGATAAAACACCCTATATTTTTGATTAAATTTCTGGTTTGCGAAACTATGTTCCATGGTAATTATTGCGCGCGTGGAAGGTTCTATCACCCCTCTTATTTTGTAAAATCATTTTACACTCGCAACCTGTATATATTGAAAAAAATATTTTCCATTCAATTGTTTTGTTTTGAACTATTATCTGTTTTAGCATACACAAAAGATACTTGATACACTGTATTCCTGAACTATTAAATATTAGGCCGTCATCTTTTCAAGCATTAAGTGCATTTTCGGAATTTAACTTTTCGTAAACAGAATGTGCATGACGTCTAAACTGCTAGTTCAAGAAACGGATTAAACATTCGAGAATTCAATTTAAGCGTGAAAGGGTATTTCAACAGAAAGCATAACATGCGTAAAATCTAAAATGTATAAACGAATCTTTGATGAATTGTGCTGTTAAGTTGGGAAAATACATGCTGCATACCTTGATAAAATCCCTAATAAATATTGGAATAATTTGAGCAATTCTAAGTTCCAAAAGATAAATGTTGTTATAAACATTTAGAACCAAAATCTATAATTTGTAATACATGGGGTTTATTAACTTAGTGAATTTAATAAATTACAGGTAATAGGTTCTTATTACTTAATTATTTCGCTATTCATATAAAAATTAAATAACTTAGTATAGAAAAAAAATCGAAAATTATTTATGTTAGATATTTAAAATTATAAAGTTCTCCGTTTTTCGCACATATATATATATAAGATGCCTGGGCCCAATATGCCCGGTTTTCAATATAGCCATGTCGTATATTTCATTTACTTTCTTTTCAATTTAATAGATGTCAGTATACGTTTGACCCTCAAGGCGATAGAAAGTGGGAAAAAACAATAAAAGCGAAGTCGTGACACATGGACGATGCTACTGACAGAGGAAGTGAACTTTTCGGTAAAAAAATCGTGTTATTATTCTTTAAAATTAAGGAATATTTCGTATTATTAATATTTGTTAGTATTTAATACAAAGTAAAAATGAATATAATAACACCGTTAATCTACTTTAAGATACTATCATTAGTTTTATCATTTCTTATTAGTATATCCGTTTTTATTGGGCAAAATAAAATTATGCCGGAAGTTCCCATTATGGCCAGTGTGGGCCATATTGGGAACACTTTTCTGTTCCATTTGTATTTTTTACTAATTCAGCTGCCTTTTTTTATTCTTAAACATAATTTTGTCTCACTTCTGTTCTTCAATTAATTTCTTAGTAAAATTAAATATATTCTTTTAATATTTCTTTTTGTTTTAATTTAAATTTTTGTGTGATTTTCCTGGCTTTCAAAAAATTGCAATTATTATACATATAATATTTATAAATAAATAAATAAATATATATATATATATATATATATATATATATATGTTATATAACATATAATAATTTGCATTTTTTGCAATTTTCTAAATTATTTTGTTATTTTCTAAAAATTTACAAAGCGGGCCATATTGAGAACGGGGTGTTCCCAATATGGCCAATATGACACTTTTTACATTTCAGTACTTTTACATTACTATTACTTTTTACATTTTTTACATTATTTTTAATAGTATAATTAGAAGTATAAAGTCTTTCCTTTTATTTACCGCATTAATCCCTATAAGGAACAGCATAAATAGTTTCCGGGAAAAATAATATTAATATGGTGAAAAAAGCAATCATAGCTTAGGCGTGCCATATTGGGGTCAGGCAACTTACATATAACATAAATATGAGGTCGTAAAGGATAAAATTTGCAGAAAAAATTCAAAGTTAGTTGATATATTACAAACATAAGGAATTATTTTATTCAAACTTAAGGAATTATGTAATCGTAACTTCAACGATAATTCACAGCACATTTTGGATTTCAAGTCATCATAAGAGTTCATTTTAACAGAAAGCATAACTATGGAAAAATTTAAATTATTTAGACGAATGTGATTCTTTAATGAATTCAACGTTTGATTTACGAGCTAGTCTCACTGCATATCTTATAGATGAAAGAATCTCTTATCTCTATTAGATAAGTTACAGAATAACGTATAGCTGTTGTTATAAAAAAAGCATTCTGCATAGTTGTATTCTTCAATCATGCCTCGATCATATGATCCAGCGACTAAAAATTATCATTTAATGATAACAGAATTAATAATAAAAAAAAAGCAATTTAACAAATTACAACGACCATTTGGAAAATGATTTTTTTCAGAGACTAAAATTTAAGACATAAAAATCGGACGGGGTTGATCATACATTACGTACGCCATGGATTAAACATTAGCATTCCTGGACCCATCATGAACAAATTTTAAAAGAAATTTCAGTTTTACAATTTTCGGTACTGTAAATTTTTAAACTTCTACGGAGCTGGTTATACATTACGTATGCGGTCACACATACATGTATACGGTCATACATACATGCCATGGATTAAACATTAATATTCCTGGACCAATTTTAAATGAAATGTCATTTTTAAACTTCTAAACATCCCACAATATTACTTTTTATATCGTCGTATAGAGAAAGAAATTTGTTTGAAAGCTGTATCTCAATTTGTTTCTGAGTTATTAATTTTTTTTGTAGTTTTTATTACTTTTTTGTCATAGTGGCAACAGTAGTAAGCATCTCTGTTGAAAGTAAAGTGAAAATACAGATTACTGTATAGACCAATCAGAAAACTAATAAAATGCGGCATTTAACTAGTAAAACGCTTCAGATATGTCTTTGATTTCCTACCCTGACCGAGAACAATAAACATTTTCCCAAATGGTTAATAAACGCGGAATATATTTTAATAATGGAAAAAAATAAAAAAATCTACAATGTTTATATTTTAAGTTACAGCTTCATAGTGCAATTTTCTTGCAGTGAAAATGTATGGTCCTGCTGATGTAATCACTGTTTTCCCAGAACACAAAAAAAAAGGCGTTGTCCGTCAAAGTGTTTTAGTTAAAAAGATCCTGAGTAAAAAAAAAAAAAAAAAAAATGTAGGAATATTCAAATTTAGCTGTGGATTTAAATTAGAAAAAAGGTTAGGCCTAATCAGGCCTTAAAACTTGGAATGTAGGGAGATTGGGAGGGTTGACAATAGGGGAAGCTTGAGCCACCCCTCAGCTTTTATTTTTAAAAGAATTTCAGAGATTTACCAATAAGTGTCAACCAGAGCTACTGGAATGCTCAAACAATGATTCTTTTTCCCCCGTTGCTTGCATTTTATGTTATTTTGAAGAAAAAAGGATTTTTTTTAACTTAAAAAATAGTTCTTTAGTAATGCAACAAGGCTATTAATTTACAACAGAAAATTTAGCATTTTATTTTGTTTTGTAATCAGAGTGTAAAATATATTAATGTTGAAAATCCGTTAAAGAACGTTTTTTTTCCAGCGTACATATATTTCCAATACTGTATCTCTGAGAAAAGTTGTAGTTGCAAAACCAAAAATATCTTGCAGTAAATTCCACACAGAGATATTTTAATCCCATTTACTCATGACTGTGTATCTTGTAAGGCATGAGAGAAAATAGCACTGATCCCAAGTACCCCATTTCATGGGGTAATTGGGATCAAAGAGGTATTTTTTGAAAAAGACACTTGTACCAGGTAACATGGTACATTGAAAATAATTCTTCACACGTTTCAAGAGACAACTACCTACTGAGTAAAATTATACATAATTATACATAATTATACATAATTATTAGAATGTAGTCTACTTCATTCTCTGGCAATTAATTGTCAAAATTCAAATTTTCAAAAAGGGATCCTAATTATCCCTACCTCCCCTACATGATTTTTAAACTTAAGTAGTACTTAATATTCAAATGAAATGATATTATTTACATTTGTTAACTCAGTTTAATTGGAATATAAGCTTTTACACATGGAAGTATGAGGCAGAGGCACTCGTGTGAGTGACAGATATTAAGAAAAAATTATAATCCGGAGCTTAGACTATTTCTTCTCTTTCTTGAATGGCGTGTTTTTTTAGTTTATATTACATAAAACTCATTTTGAGAATTTAAAATTCACTTTTAAAAGGCGATATAAAATTCGCACCTCGAGGCCCAGGGTCAAGTAAACAGTGTTGGGCACCGTAGGCCCTGATTCGTTATGGATCGTCCAGCCACAGGCTTAGTTTTTTTTTTTTTATATATATATATAAAATTTGCAATATGTTTTGCTCAGGCGGTTTGAGATTTTACCATACGTTATTGATTCATTTATCTGAAAATAACATCAAATTACCTAAATATATGTATTGTCTATTGTATAAAACTAAAAATTTTCAAAATTTAATCTCACACTGAATTGTAACAAATCAATATAATTCTGGTTTAAATTTATAAAGAAATCAACTCATATATTGTCAAAACGATACATAATATTTTGAGAGTTTATTTTTATACCAACCTTTATACAGCGTAAGCAATTTCTATTACTTTACAAAATACACTTAGTGTTAAGAATAGGAACACAAGAAATGTAAGTTACTAAATTGAGTTTTATAATCCAACATATGAAATATTTTATTTAGGAATAGATTTCTCAATAAAAAAAGGTTGTATTATCTAACTGGTAAATTATTTTAAAAACAGATTTTTTTTTTATATTAAAATGATTCTGATTTACAACTGTATAAACAAACACAAATTAGGATAATTTCTCAGAATATTTTGTTACGTAACAATGAATATAATCACTGTGTGTAGTTCACAAAATTCTACAATAAAATATTCAGAATGTGTTATTTAAAATTTTTGTTTTGATATTTCATAATATACTTTGTTTAAAATAGTTTAACTAGAAAATCTGAAACACTTGTAGATTTGCGTGGGGGATCAATTTTGTGATAATACGTTACTGTTTACTCTCATCATACACATAGCCACGCTGTAAGAAGACATTCTACAAATCTTCACATAAATTGTAGTTTATTTGTTATTTCATAATAAAGTTTACTTAATCATTTGCAACCCTGTGTAAGAGTCACTCCAATTGTGCGACAGGGAAACATATATGTATTATTATAGACACCACATTTGTATCGATATCCAAAGCAGAAACATTAAACATCTATCCTATTAAAATTCGTGCTCGTATCTAAGTAACCTCAAAACTCGGAAACCACAGGGCGCAGGGCTACAAAATTTGGCACACGGGTTGCTAGTAGTGGGCCCATGAACGATTGGGGCAAAAAATTCGAAAATTTTAAATATATATTTTTTTAATTCTACGTTTTTGACGTATTTTTGACTTTTTTTATGTTCAACCCATAATCGTGCGAGTTCTAAACAGTTCTAAATGTTTACTGCAACGTGATATATACATATTAAGTACGTCACGCTGCAATACTAAGTAGCTGTAGCCGGTATTACGATAATTCTTTTACCTCACATGCAAATAACTAGAGATATGCATATTACGTACTCTACGCTGCATAATTAAGAAGCTGTAGCGGGTATTACGATAGTTCTTTTACCTCAAATGCAAATAATTAGAGATTAATTAATTACGCTTAATTATTACCTTTTATAAAAAATAAAGAAAAAACATTTTATCAGAAACATCAACAAAACTTTTTATTCTATTTATTTTCTTATTCCAAAGATGTCGTTTTATCGTCTGATGCCATAGCAACATGATAAATTAAATTTAATAAAAAATGCAAATTAGTAGAAAACTGTTTATCTAAATCAAATAGTTATTTTTAATTTTGTTTTAGAATTAAATTCATCAACCCCCTTGCGTAGTAAGGGTTAAACAACTGTTATTCATCTTAAATTCTGTGTAAATAATTAAAAAAAGTATTATATACACATCCACTGGATTAATTTAACACATTTCGAACTATATACACACAGGACACTCGCCCGAAAATGCATTAATTTATTAATATCATCTTTATACAAAATAAATGTAAAATGAACTCAAAAGAATTCTTAAAATTTAATTTTGTCTGTTGTTTTATAATATTCAATTCACGTGCACAGTATTACATTTTCCGTATAAAAGCAGAGCATGCAGGTATCAAAAAGAAATAAAAACAATAAATAGTGTGGAACAATTTACGTTCAAAATAAAACATATTCAGTAGAATTTTCAGCATTCACTGAATAAATCGATTATTTAGTAATCGAGTTTTTAAAACGGGTTTAAAAATTATACATTTTTCTTTATAAACCTTAAGCACCATATAAATATTATCTCTAGTAACTTAGTATAAATGAAAAGCATAAAACGTTCTTTTTTGCCTTGTCCGTTGAAAAATCCCCTTTTATCACTGTTTCGTAATGACTCTCCTTACGAGTTTTCTTGAACAATAGATTCCACGATCATGGGCAATAAAGACGGTTATTAAAAGGAAAAAATATGAGTTTAATATTATGTATTTTATGAAAAGGTAAACTGTTGTCTTTTAAAATATTTATTTTGAAATTTTATTTGAAATTATTTAGAGGATAAACTATGAGAATCTATGAAAAGTTATTTGTTTTTTGTATTCTTACTTCGAAGTTAGATGACCAAGGAATATTATTTTCTTTATTTATCTTCTATAGAGAAATAGAACAAAAGATAAAGGTATATTTTTTCACTGAACACAGTTTTACGAAACCTTTACCATTTATTTTTACTCATTAAATAAAAAAAGATTTCAAACAATATTCAGCGCTTCAAATGAAAATATATTGTAAAATTAATATTAAATTTTACAAAATGTTTAACTAATAAGTTGGCGCTAATGTAAAATTTGTAAAACAAAAGTTATTTTTTCACTATTATTTTTAGGTTGAAGGGAAAATAAAATAAATAGTTACTGGAAATAGTTAAAAGATAAATACTTTTTATCTTAAGATTTTCCTTTTTCTAATAATGGCGGCAGATTTTTAATCTATCCATATGGAGCTGGAAAGCTTTTCTTTATGAAAAACTGAATTCACTAGATAACTATTATATTTATTTTTGTAACTATACATACAGTAACCAAAAACAAAATAACATAATAAATAACAATTATAAAAAATAACATAAGATGCATTTAGTGAAGAGTGAAAAGAAATAATATCGAGAATTGAAAAATATTTAAAATGAACATTAAGAATTCATTTAAGTTCAGAAATAAATGAATTGAACTTTATACAATTTTTGACATCACTTATTTTTTAAAAATTGCATTCAATATTATTTTTAACAAGAAAGAAAAAATCATGCTTTAAGCATAGATTATGGAACACTTTAAAATATTATGTTTAATTCAACCATGTGGAAACGTATACCATACTTGAAAAAACAAATTTCAGCTGTTCCCATTTGCAATCGGAAAATTATCCGAATTCTTTGAGCAGCCTTGTATAGGATATATAGTAAATAAAAAAATAAAAATGCTTAATTCGTCTTTAAAAGTTAAACTTAAACTTACACTATGTGCAGAATTACTTAAAAGATGACACAGAATTTAAAAATGTTAAATTATTTTAATATCTTAGAATTTTCAACTATAACAAACATAGTATTCTTCAGAGGAATATAAGAAATTATGTATTTCTTATATTCCTCTGAAGAAGACTATGTTTTTTATAGTTGAAAGTTCTAAAGTATTAAAATAATCTAACATTTTTTAAATACTGTGTCATCTTTTAAGTAATTTTGCACATAGTGTAAGTTTAAGTTTAGGATATATAGATTTGTATCTATTCACTACATGCATGCCAAAATTTAGTTCAGACATATAAACTTTAGTTGAAATTTCCTATTCAAACATTTCCACAAAAAAGAAGAATAGCACTTGAATTTTTTGTGCACCCCTGTATATGAGATATAGAATTAGTAAAATGTAAAAAAAAATGTTAAATTTAACAGCGTATACCGAAATGGAAAGCGCACTTCCAGCTATTATTACTCAAAGACAGTACTGTAATCGATTTCTTTTGTGTGCCCCTGTAAATGAACAACAAATGCTATGAATGCCCTATTCTATAGTAATTATCTTGTAGTGAAATATTCATTGATTTATATCAGTTTCAATGTATTTAAAATAGCGTAATGCCATCAAAATACTCTGCAAATTATTTCTCCTATATACCATAATTTAATGGAATTCTTTTGGGTGCCCCTGTAAATGAACTACTAACCCCACATACTTCATATACAATACCAAATATGCCTAGATGACCCTAAATAACTTTTATCAATTGTGTAAAAATCCGAGTATATTTACGGGAGGTAGAGCGCGGACAGACAAACCGAATGCATGGACACTTTTAAATTTTATAGGAAATTGTGAAATTGAGTGTTTTTATGTTGTATGTCTATTACTCATATTTAACAAAATTAATTCAAATGTCCATTAAAACTATTTAAAATTTCGGTAATTCAGATTACTTCTTGTTTTACATATATTAAAAGATGTCATAAAATTACATACATTTTTTTTTACACTTGCTGTGTTTAATTTTTTTTTAAATGTGATAAAAGAACAGCTGGAATGTTTCAAAAAATAATAAGATCATTTTTTAAAATCTTTAAAATGCACTGTAATTCGCAAATACCCGTGAGGAATTCGAAGAATGATATTTGTATTCAGTGATATTGACTACACGGTACAGCCTCTCAAGTTAATCCCTTAATAATAAATTACAACGAAAAATCATGCGAACAGCATCGATTATGAAAGACGTATGGATACTACTCAGTATGCTAAAAGAGAGTTCAGTAAAACGAATAGCACAGTTGAAAAGGCCCAGTCAGCAATTTCCTCCAATAGAAGCATGTTGTGGAGAACTTTTGTGAGACCCTGTTTATGATCTATAGAATTTGTACACACTAAGTAATAATGAAAAAAAAATAGTTACATTTAATAACGCATACTGCAAATGAAAACGAATTTCCAGCAAATTATTGTTTGTAGGCTTCAATAGTTCAATTATTGTTCATTTTCTACTATAGCTAGATATTTTAGCGGGTCCCTGTAAATAAACGATAAATTCTATGCACACCATATTCTATAGTAAAAACCATGTAGTACAAGTCAGTGATGTATACCAATTTCAATATGTTTAAAATTATGTAATATTATTAAAATACACGGCAAACGATTTTTCACCATAGGCCGTAATGTAACGGAATTCTTTTGAATGGTCCTGTAAATGAACCGAAAATGCTACATACTTCATTTTCAATACCAAACATGCCATAGTAAACAACAATAACATATATCAATATCATGGCAATCGTACTATATTTACGCGAATTAGGGCACAAACAGTCGGGCAGACAGACAGACTCACAGACAAACCGAATTCATAAACTTTTACAAGTATGATGGAAAGTGTTAAAAAATGATAAATAAATTTAATAAATATACCTATACAATATATCTAAATACAGTGTATATAGTACATTTAAAAAAATCGCAATAAAAAAAATCTGATAAAAAAAAAATACTTAAAGCTTTTATGTACAGTCGTGGAAAAAAAAAAAAAAGTAAACACCCCTACTAACACCTCAACAAATTATCGTAGAAGAAAGTTACTGGTACCGAACGATTGGAAATAAAGTCTGCTTTTAAATGATGTATATAAAATTTGTTTACATTTTCATATTAACATTTTCATATTAAAACGAACCATAACTTTGTTTTTTTCAATAGCAGTACCCAATTCTGACAGCATAAATGAACTCTACACACTTCAATTAGCCTAAAAATGAATTTTTATGCAATTCGTACCATAAGTTTCCGAGAAATTAATTATTTTAAAACGAGCGTATTTTAAGGGCTGTATCCAAATTGAAGTTCCGTACTGGAGAGCCGCTTCCTTGATCAAGGCACCTTAAACGCCACTCAAGGAGTCAATGAAGCGTGTTAGATTACAGTAAGGCAGAATAAATTTCAAAATGTCTACTCACTTCCATCATAGACGGCCCCTTAAACCATCATTTTGCCGTTTTTTAAGCATAATTTGAAAACTACTTGGAAGAAAAATGTGAAATTTTTGAATTTCCATAAAGCAGGACTTAATAAATCTAAATCCATCAAAAAAATTGTAGGTTGCAATTCATAATTTTTTCGAATATTAATTTCATAATTCATTATTCATATCATAAAATTATAAAAATTGCAAATTCAGCTTATTTATGTTTGGGTATATTAGTATTATTACCACAAAAAAATTAGCACATTAGGAGCATAATTTCGGGAGATATAAATAAAAATATGAAAATATATTTAACATTAGAAGCACTAAATTTTGAATGTTTATAATTCAAAAACTTATCATTCAAATGACTTGAAATTTGGTGTCTAGGCATAGTTTGAATCGAAGATTTGAAATATCTCGTTAAAATTGGGTATTGCTATTGAAAAAAATGAAGTTAGGATTCGTTTTAATATGTAGATGACCCCCTAAGAAAATTTTATATACATCATTTAAAAGTAGACTTTATTTCCAATCGTTCGGTACCAGTAACTTTCTTCTATGATGATTTGTTGAGGAGTTAGTAGGGGGTGTTTACTTTTTTTTCCCACGACTGTACATTTTCATTTAAATAAATTATTTTACTGAAGTGGGATGTGGTTGTAGCGATCTCATCTTACTTGATCAGTATAAAGCGAGTTTCTAGCTTAGAGTAACTGGCTTGGCCTTTTGCTTGACGCTAACGTTCTCGCCTCCTGATAATGATATTCCTGGTTCAAATCCCATTGGTGCCACTCTCTACAAATGGTAATTCTGGACTGTAACGTTACATGTCACATTCAACAACATTCCCTCTTTGCTAATGAATCTTACATACTGCACATTTATTATTAAATTAATAACAACGATTAAAATTTAATTAACGCATATTTACAATTCTTTATAACAAATAGACATGTGATTGGAATTATGTAAGTGTTTTCCTCGAGTCCATTTCGTTACCAAATTTGGCATTTATAGACATTTTAGTGAATACCACTGTTCAAAACGAAAAACTTCCAATATTTTGCAACTACGAAGAATTTTAGTTAATGGCGAAATTTCGAAGAAAGGAAACGAAATTTTAAAATGAAGTAAGCAGATAAAAAATAAAAATTGAAAAGTTGTCTTTTTGTTCAAGGTAATACAACTTTTATACAAACTGAAATTTGGTTAACACGAATACTTTCTTATATGACACACCTGCTCGCTACGATCACCAACCAACCGCGTAATCGCTTCGCGATTCTGTTCGGTATCGCGAAGCAATCCCTAATTTCTATTCAACCCCAGCAGGAATTGTTTCGCGTTTCCATTTTGGATCGCTTCACAATCCCTTGTTTTCTATGGATTCAATTTTTTGATTCCAAACGCAGATGACACCACCTCCTCTTTCTCATTAGTTAATGGAAATTATCTTCATTCTGTAAAAAATCACTTTTGTCATCGACCCCTAACCCCCCCCCCAAAAAAAAAACAAAAAAAAAAACAAAAAAAAAACAGAAGTCCACCGAAATGCAGCAGATTATTCCCTTTCCCGCCCATCTAATCTAAATTCTCTACTTTCATGGTTTTCGACAAGCACAATTCCCGCTAAGAAAAGTGAGAAAGCTCTACCCAATCAGATACGTTTCGTGGTACACACGCATATTTTCATTGGCCCATTTCTAAATCGTTACATTTTTTTTAATATAGAAGTTCATATAAAAATTTATGATAGTCGCGTGACAAAACCTAATCTGAATACTCTCATTTTAAAACACTGCTGGATCTGTTATCCTGTATAAAATAGGATTCCGAAAACTATACATCTCATAGATTTTTAAATATGCACGCTAAGGTATATTTATTAACATAAATGCACGTCATAAAGAATGGGTAGCTTTTGAAATATACTGTACAAAATCTGTGAGAAGACTTACCTGTTTTATTTCTTGAGTTAATTTTATAAATGTATAAAGAAATAAAGAAATAAAGCAATACAAATGTACGAGGATAAGTCAAAAATTATCAGCAATTTTGACATAACTCTTCTTTAATTGCTTATCCTGACTCCTGTCTTCTTTTATCTTACTCTTATGCTGTTCTGGTCATGCTTTAAAAGCGTGATCGTAATCCCTCCATTTGTCTTCATTTTGTTACAGACAGATCACGGGCGCTCCATTAGAGTTTGCACCAAGGAGGAGAAATTAGCAGTGATGCGGTTTTTGAGGTCGGAATGCGTAACGAGGGCTTCAATCCATCGAAGACTTTCGGCACAATACGGGAACAGAGTCTTGCCGCAACGGAGTGTCTACAAATAGATTAAAAAATTCAAAATTGTTCACACAAGTGTACGCATGAGGGAGGAGACGTTTGACTGTACACGGCCACAAATGATGACAACATTGAGCGTGCACGCGACATGGTTCTGTTAGGCAGACGAGTGACTATTGATGAAGTGGCGCATCGTCAGAAAATTATCATGGGTCTGCCTACGAAATCATCCACAGCATACTTGAGTTTCATGAAGTCTGTTCATGTGTGACTTGCTGCTCAGCCGAAATCCTTCTTTTCTGAGGGCGGCAGGAAGCTTGTGCGACGATGGACGAAGTGCGTTGAAAAGCATGGGAACTATATTGAAAAATGATGTTAACTTTAGTTTCCTGTTTGTATCGCAATAAAATTTATAACTACATTGCTGATAATTTTTGACTAACTATCTTATATGTGCGCATTAATTTAAAAATATTCACCTAAGTCTAATACTCGTCCTTCAAAAATAACCAAAACAAAATGCACAGTATTATCGAAAATATAGAGTCAATAGATGTTTTTTCTCAGGTTGTTTTAATATTTTTCATTATTCCTTTAATTTTTGTATTTGTGATGAATCAAAATTCAGTGTAATTACTATTTTTAGTGAATATAATCTTCTTACCTTTTTCTGTACTTATGGAAGAATATTAACATTTCTTATTAACCTTTAGGAGGAGCGCACTCAGTGCCGTCGATACTTCGCTGGTTATAAACTGAAGATGAGACCTGGGTTCGATACAGAATATTACAGGAGATTTGGTTTGAAAATTGTTAATTTTTTTTTTCACAAAAACCATATTTGAGATTACTTTTTCTTAAGAATGTCCCCCGCCAAGCATTACTCTTAAATCATCACGGGAAAATTGGCCAATGCTAACAAAATCCCCCTCACTTTCTGTTATTCTTCCAGCTCAAGTGCTTTTTTTATAAATATATTCCTTCACTCTCACATTTTTATATATTAATGTTGTAAAAGAAAAAAAGATTTTAATATGGAATCTTAAAAGCCTTTGCCCCTTATTTAGCAGTTATTTCAATTAATTTATAGTTTTAATGAAAAAAAATGCTATTTATAAATGATTATAAAAATATTTTAGCTCTTTATCTTTAAGTATTATCTACAACACTAATAACGAAAAATGTATCATTTAAAAAAAAACTTAAAAACACACAGAGTACTACATTAGAAATACCCTGATTGTACCGTAACGTAATTGGGATCAAAATGTCTAAGTATTGTGATGGAAATGCATTCTTACTGTCTACATTTTCGTCACGTGAAATAGAAAATATCAAGCTTTGTGATGATATACAAATCCTTAAGAATCTTTCCAAGTGTTCTATAGAAGAGTCACGAAGGTCACCTGAACGTTATAATACGCTGAAATGACGATGACACTTTTTTCCCTAACTGTGACTATGACTAATGCTGTAGGTTGTATCTTGATTTCAATCGGTTGTTACCGGCATTAGAATAAATAGATTTGTCTCAAATTAAAAAAAAATATATATATCGAAACATACTTTGATAGTGCCAAACGTTTTTATCCAAATCTATTTTATGAAAAATTGTGTATGAAAATCATTTCACTTTCACACCGGATAATAAAAGAATGATCATTATTATATCTATATCATCGCCTCAGTGCAACAGTAAGACATCTAATAATAAACGGAAATGAGATGTCTGACTTACTACTATGCAAAACTGTGTCTGCATCTAATGGAATAGTAGGGAAATTTTATAAAATAAATCTGAGGTATAGTTTTAAACATAACTTTGTGTTTAAGAAGTTTCACTAGATGCAAACACAATTCCTCACAGCAAAAAGTCAGATATCTCATTTTTACTTACTTCTATCTTTACAAGAAGAAAGTATTGGATTCATGAAAATTTTCGAATTCCGGTTTTCGACAGATTTACACGTTTTAGGGGTCAGAGATTCCAAAAAACATGTTTTTACAAAATGTCTGTCTGTGACTCTGTGAGTCTGTCTGTCTGTCTGTCTGTGTGTATGTGACACAAATTTTGTGGGCGCTCTATCTCAAGAACTAATGCACGGAATTTAATAAAAATTGATATTCTGTTAGTGCCTAATACAAATTGATGCTGATTAGTTTTTGGTGTAAATCGCTCAACAGGTGGCGCTGCAATGCTGCATTTTTCACGATTTTCGCAATAGCTCTATCGCAAGAACTAATGCACGAATTTTGATCAAACTTCAGATTTAGTTAGTCCTATATATGAATTGATGATGATTACGTTTTGGTGTAAATCGCCCAACAGGTGGCGCTGTTATGATGAATTTTGCAGGATTTACACGATTTCCCCAATAGCTCTATCTTAAGAACTAACGCACGGATTTTCATCAAACTTCAGATTAAGTTAGTCCTTGATATGACTTGCTACTGATTAGGTGTTGGTGTAAATCGCCCTACAGGTGGCGCTTCTCTGCGGCCTTTTCCACGATTGCCTCAATAGCTCTATCAATAGAACTAATGGACCAATTTTCATCTAACTTCAGATTTAGTTGTATGTTGATACAAGTTGTTGTTAATTAGGTTTTGGTGTTAATCACCCAATAGATGGCGCTGCTATGCAGAAATTTTCACGATTTTCGCTATTGCTCTATCTCAAAAACTAATGTACGGATTTTCTCCAAACTTCAGATTCAGTCAGTTGACATAAATTGTTGCTGATTAGGATTTGGTATAAATCACCCAATAGGTGGCGCTGCTAGGCAGCATTTTGCTGAATTTAGACGATTTCAGCGATAGTCATATCTCAAGAACTAATGCACGGAATTTCATATTGTTAGAATCCTCATGAGATGCATAGATTGCCATTTAATTTTGGCAGTGTGATAGCGAATTTTGAAGTATTAACATGTATGAGATAGTAGAAAGTTTTGGGATTGGTACATCCGACTAGTTTTATTAGTACTAAATGTCCTACTGTTGCTCTGAGGCAACGACATGTCGTTTTACAAAATATAACAGTAGTACACATACGCAATATTAGTATACAAATTATATAAGTAGATCAATGAATATTAGCAGTTTATGAAAATTTCAAACACATGATCAAAGAAAACATGCAATATTTTAACAATGATTGAAACTCATATATAACAAATTGATATTCAATGTGTAATACTCGGAGATAAGGAAAAATGTTACAGAAGTTTCTATTTTTTCTGTGAATATTTTTTTTTCACAAACCATATGAAAGACTGATTTTAAGTATTTCTCTCCGAAAGATGAAAATTAACATTATAATACTACTAGGGGGCCCTGCCCCCTGCAAGCTACGCTCGCCAACCCCCGTTCAGACACCGCAGAATCTAAAAACACGCTAATCTGATCGGTTTTAAATATATTAGAGAAGATTGAATTATACTGAAAACAGCTGTACAGATCTCCCTGTAAACGGGTTTCCATTAAATTCCCTTTGACTGCAAAAATTTAAGGCCGAATCAGTTGCTGTTAAGACATCCAATGGTTGTTTTCATGTTTGATTAAAGAGGATCGGTTAAACGTTTGAAAGAAGTTAAAATAAAATGAATTAAGTGTACAGAGTCTTTGTCTCCCGGTATTTTAAAACAATTTCTATAACAATAGCCTAAGTCATGCGAATATCATCAACAGTTCCGGGCGAACCACTCCACTTTTTATATTCCTGGTGCCATTTTGGAACTTTAGTGTTAGCCAGATACAGGTGATAAGTCGCCAAATATTATTCTATAGCCATCATTTCATCTATATTATAATAGTCCAAGTCATGTAACTGCCATAAATAAATACGCTCTGATCCCATCGCTTTTCATATGACAGTTTGGCCCATATATCATATACGGCACCATATTGGCTCGAATTTTTCCGTCGCTAACTTGGAGAAAACATCAACAGCATAAACAACAACATCCGACTTATCAAATCAATCAAAATAACTATAATATGGCGCCAGTTAAGTACCTGTTGCGTATATGACATTGCCGTCAGAAAAAAAATCGCGTCAATATGGGTCCGTATATGACATCTGTGCCGAAAGTTTTCCCTTTTGCTTAAACAATCAAATTTCTTTTTCGAATAACACTACATAAAAGTTTCCAAAGAATTCTTGGTACATGGTTGGCGCCCCAACACTCTTACGCTAGCCGGGTACAAATCTCGCCAACAGTTATTTTTCAAGTCGCCAGTTAGCATTTTTTTTTATTTTTCGAGTGGTAAATTAAAACATTGCTTTGAAGATGAAATTAAATGTCATCGTTTGTTACATCATTTAATATTTGGCCAGATGCCATATACACACCGGGTTTGGCGTGATTTTTTTACGAAAATTTGGCGAAAACCTCGATTTCGAATACCAGTTACTTATGTATTTTTGGTACTACTTACTTATCCCGTCGACCAAAAATCTATCACCAAACTATAAGATTAAATGCCAATAATGGTTGATCGTAAATGTCACATTCACTTGACTTTAAGCAAGTTACACGTCTTTACGTCATCAAGTGATTTTTATTTCGACGTTTTATTTGTATATTTATTAATGTTATACTATTTTCTTTGTTCTTTCGTTATTTAAAATAAAAATTGCCAATTTGTATAATTTGGCGAGTGGCTTGGCGATTTATATAATTTGGCGAAATGGGTCGATGAAATTACTAAGTAGTACTGTATTTTTTAATTATTTTCTATTATTAACCATTTGGAAAAATGGCTATTGTTCTCGTCAGGGTAGGAAATCAAAAGCATATCTGAAGGTTTTTATTGATATAATCCGCATTTTATTCGTTTTCTCATTGGTCTATACAGTAATCTGTATTTCCCTTTACTTTCAACAGAGATTGATACCTTCTGTTGCCACCATGACAAAAATTAATAAAAACAAAAAAAAATTAACAACTCAGAAACAAATTGAGATACAGCTTTCAAACAAATTGCATTTAAAAGTACATTTTTCTCTCTATCCGACGGTGTAAAAGTAATATTGTCGGATGTTTAGAAGTTTAAGAATGAAATTTCATTTAAAATTGGCCGTCAGATTTCTTGGAAATGTGACGATGGAAAAGCCTTTTCCCGAACAGCCAATGAAATGCTTGGATAGCACGTAAGTTTCAGGTGGATAATACGTCAGTTTCAGGAAATCTGACGATTCGCAGGCGATTTTTGTCGTTTGCAATTTTTACGAGTAATAACACTATTAATGTTTAATTCATGGCATACGTAATGTATGATGAACTCCGTGCGATTTTTTATGTCTTAAATTTTAGTCTTTGAAAAATCATTTTCAAAATGGTCGTTGTAATTTGTTAAATTGCTTTTTTTTTTTTCAAGGAAAATAACCAAAAAATAATTAAGTATGGAACAAAACAATTTATGTAATTAAAAAAAATAAAATAAAGTAAATAAACATTTATTATTAAATAAACAACAATAGCCGGGTTACCATGTCAACCAAAATAATGCCATTTTGGCGCCAATTAGGTACCCCGGTGCGTATATGATATCTGTGCCTAATATTTTTCTTTTCATTTCGTTTTAAAAAAATAAAGAAGTGAAAGCTATTTATTTTAAATGTTTCAGTTTGCATTAAATAAAATGACAAGGAAATACAAATTAAATTATGAATAAAAGTAACATGATACATTTCTTAGCATACATTTAAGGGAGGCCAAATTTCTCGGTAAATTAGTTTAAAATAGTAACCTTTTCTAAAATCTGAAGAAAAAAAAATATCTGTTTGATTAAAATTTATGTTGCCATCATTAGAATAATGTATATAAAATTAGAAAAAAATTAATATTTCGAAAACTAATTCGAATTTAAAAATTCTAATACCTGTTTTGAAATCTGAGGATCAATATTGACTTTTGGTGTTAATTTCATCGCAAAGTACTCCATATTTTAGGATAAATCACCGTGAAACATAATCAGTTGTTTAATCAGTCGATTCATACTTCCGTTTCATAAATTCGTTTCATTAGGATTTTATATATATAGGGTAGATTTAAAGTTTAAAATGCAAATAATGCTAACAATTATAAATTTCACTTAAAGTAGGGGTGCACGGCCTTTTTTAGAGAAGGGCCACTTACAAAAATACCTGGGTTGTTGAGGGCCACATCAGTAAAACGGAGATTATTCTATTTTGGGGAGGTGATCTGTGGCCTATAATCAGATAGAAAATATGGTTTCAATCGGACAACAAAATTCACATTTTCCGTGCGTAATCGACGAAATTCGCTATTTTTCGCGCCCGATGGACGAAGTTTTCGATTTTTACAAGCCTGATTGACAAAATTCGCGATTTTTTTCGAGCCCGACCTACGAAATTCGCGAATTTTCTGACACTGATCTACAAGACTCGCGATTTTTCTGTACCCGATCAACGAGATTTGCGTTGATCAACGAAATGTGCAATTTTTCATACCTGATCGACAAAATTCGCAATTTTTCCGAACCCGATTGACAAAATATGCTATTTTTCGGCACCTGATCGACCTAATTTGCGTTTTTTTCGTGCCACACCAACGAAATCCCCGATTCTTCTTATCCCTATCGACAAAACTTGCGATTTTTCCGAACCCAAGCGGCAAAATTGTCTATTTTTCCGAACGCAGTCGAGAAAATTCGCTATTTTTCCGAGCTCGATCGATGAGACTCGCGATTTTTTTCGTGTCCGATCGAGAAAATTTGCTATTTTTCCGTGACCGCCCGCTCAGTGAAATTCGCGATTTTTTCTCTCGATTAGCAGACAAACACACGCGATTTTTCCACAGCCGATCAACGACATTTTACATCATTCCTCTCCTAATCGACAAAATTTGCCATTTTTCCGCACCCGGTCGACGAAATTCCCGATTCTTAACTGACTGACGAAATTCCAATTTTTTCCAGCGGCAAATTGACGAAATTGACTGTTTTTTCTCGAGACTGACAAAACTCACGATTTTTGCGCAGCCGATCAATAAAATTTTCAATTTTTTCGCGCACCATCAACCAAATTACCGATTTTTCCGTGCCTGACCAACGAAATTCGCGTTTTTTCCTTGCCTGATTTTTAGCAGCTGATCGACAAAATTCGCGATTCGGCTGACGAAATTTTCAGTTTTTCCCCGGGCAAATTGACGAATTTCACGATTTTTTCCCGCGGCCTATGGACAAAAATTGCAGTTTTCCAGTTATAAATTAACGAAACTCGCGGGCCACAGGTTGTGCATCCCTAACTTATTACTCCAACCCAACGTATTACTTCAACCAAAAAAAATTGATACATGATAATTATATTCTAACGTTACACTGAACAATTCAATGACACAAATTGCCACATAAAAAAAATCTGTTACTGTAAGCATGATTTACATATTTTTTAAGTTATAAAAATTAATTTTACAATTTTTGACGAATTTGCGTTTTTTGGTATATTTTATTATTTTCTTTAAAACAATTATTCGCAATTATAACATTGATTTATATATGACAAACTGGAATTTATAAATTATAATCCATTAATATTAATACTTAGAATATAGGTTTATCATTAAATACTGACTTATCCTTTATATGCAATAAATGTGATAAATAAAAAAAAAAGCACAATCTTAAAAAAGCTCGAATAAAACCTTTATTCTTTGACTATTGTTAAATTCTACATTCCATTCTATTGAATATAAAAAGTAGCCAATTTAAAAATCGATAATTTTGGAAACAAAAATTGAAAAGTGTTAATTAAACTAAAAAATTTATTTTAAAGCGCTTTTTAAAAAGAATCTTTTTTATATCTTAAACTATAGCTTTATAATTGTAAAATTATTTTATTGAAAAGTAGAGTATAAGTTAGTTCCAGTTTGTACAGTTTGTATAGTAGAATTTAAGCACATTTAAACCTCTTAAAACATTTAACACACTTGAAATCTTTATACTTTTTTAATATAACGCAACAGAATATCATTGACTAAAAATTAAAAATTAAAAAATAAACAAAGATGACAAAGAAGACTCTTTTAACAGATCATTAAAAATATTATTTACCAAGATTTTACAATTCATTTTTAGCTTTTGGTAACATCTACACATTTTCCAATATATTGATATTTTTTAAAATACCTATGTAATAAAAATAAATAGGGCATGCATGAAGCCAATAGTGTGACGAAGTTAAAAATGTTGTTGAGAATTAAGTAAATAAAAAAAGTTTAATTTTGCTGTTGGATAAAATAAACAATCTGGAGTGCCGTAAATAGAGTGATCGTATAGCTAAGATGATAAGGTTGACTTGCAGTGAAAATAAAAGGAATAGTCTTACTTAAATGACAACAGCAGACACATTGAAGAGACAGCAGTTATAAAAATCTTCTTTATTCGTTGATTCATTTGAGAGGTGGAAGGCAATTAGGAGTAGGTAGGTCACTGTACACATTAAAAAAAAACGTTCCACGTAGTATTATTAAAAACTTGAAGTATTTCCATGGCTATAAAGAATATTGGCTAAAGTTGGTTAAAAACCTTTCTCAGAGAATGTCTTGAAGATAACAAAGTCCAAATTCGAAAAAGCATTGAATTAAATTCCATCGGCGATCTGCGACAAACTTTTACTTATTAAATGAGCACCTTTGAATAATATGATCGCTGAACGGTGTTCGCAATCCTTCAAACAGGCACTAAGGCCCGATTTGAAAAAGACAAAACACGTTTTCAAAAATACATCTTAAACTTTCGTAAAATCTTAAAATCTGTTAAAAAACTGGCTGCATTGATATATATACTACATAAAAGGGGGTTACAAAACTACCTTCAGAAATGATTTAAATCTATTTGTTAAATTAAAATTGCGTATGAATTGTAGAACGAATGACAGCACGGAGAAAACGAAACTATGGTCAAAAGGCAAGAGGGGAGACACACCTACAATATGACGCGGTCGACGTCACGCTGTTTCTAAAAATAGAACAGAGGAAAGGGAAAATCTGAAATCAAAACGTTCTGTTACATGCGGTAAAAAGGAAAGAAAAAAGCGATTTGAACGATGTTTTGCGTTGAAAATAAATAGTTTAAAACGTGAGATAATAATGCTGCATTACAATTTAAAAAATAAATAATAAATGTGATTACTACATCACATTACCCCCATTTGCCGAACAAAATTTTGGATGACCAAAAGGTGAAAAAGGTAAATCTTGAAAGAGCTTTTTCAACAAAGGGAAAACAAAATTTTAAAAGCCAAGGAGCAAAAAAAATGTAGAATAAAATTTAAGTTAAAATTTAAAAGTCATAATAAAAATTTTAAGTGCATTTGCACATTTAGGGAACGTACATGTACAGTGACCTAAAGAGAAAGAAAAATAACATACATCAAGTAGTACATTCAAATTTCAATAGTATACATAACATGACAGTATACAATAATATTAAGCCCCATTGCAATCACAGGCAAAGAAAGGCACCTTCCTGTATAAAGATAATCTCTAGAATTTAAAATATTACTCTCTTAATATTTTTAAATTTTATAAATCCAAAAGCTAAATAAATTCTTAGCCATAAGAGACCACAAAAAAATTTTGAATTCAATAAGATAAAAATAAGGTACACTTATGAATCAAAATTTATAAAGTTGCAAAAGTAAAGCAACATAAATTCAGAAGTACCCTCTCTAAATATTCTGACTGCCTAGGAAAATTAATCATAAATTGAAACATTCGAAATGAAAAATCTTTCCTACTAATCAATTTTCTCATAATATTGAAACATTCAAAATGAACAATTAATTTCTACTAATCAATTTCCTCATATATTGAAACAATCAAAATGAATAAATAAATCATTTCTACTAATCAATTTTCTGCATATTTATAAAAATAAATTGCAATGAGAAAGTCAAGAATATTTTACTTTTATATTCCGACAACCCAGGACTTAAATTTCATTAATCAGAATAATAGTTTAAAAAATTGTCATAATCAGGAAAAAATTTAAATTACCAAGCAAATGTACCATAAAAATATTTAGTTTAATTCTTTCGATAATTTAATAGTAAAATTTAAATTTCTATGCTTGTAAAGAAAAAGTAAATTATTCTAAATTAACTTTAAACAACAGTTGAAATTAAATTAAAGAACTGCAAAACTTTAAAAAATATTGTAGAGTAAACAGACAATCCTTCATGATACCATGGCCAGTGGACACATTCAGGAACCCTGTAAGGATATCTGTATCAAAACACAAAACTACAGTTGGATCCGATCTCCATAAGAGACTTGTGAAATCTAGTGCAAGAGATAATCAAATAATTCAGCATAGAAAAAGAAAAAAAAATAGTGTATTTTACAGATGTAAAGAAGCTCTTGGTATAAACCACAAATGGTTGTATATGAATAGTACTGTGAACTCTTCAAACACTTCTATTTTGTTGAAAAAAGGCACAGTTAGCAACAACATTATCACCAATTATCAACATTAGTAGAATATGGTGATATACTTTGAAGGAAAAATCGGTAGACACTGCTGGCAAAAAGAAGACAATCCATGGTGGTACATTTAGGAATAACACTTCACTGAAGGATGATATAAACACATACACCATGATGAGTAGAGGACAAGATCAGGTAGACAAAATCGGTAGCCAAGAAGTACTTTTTAATTATGATTCTTAGAGAATTGTTGAAGATTCACTGACGAATACTTCAAAAAAACGATGCGCTAGTAAATATGTTCACTAAGAGCTAGTGCTTTTCTTCATATGAAAGGTGCAAATAAAAATTTTCTTCATTTAAAAAAAAATATATCTTCATGATCAATTTAAAATAATTTTCTTGCATAAATTGAAAAAGTGAGGCATATGGCAGATTAAAAATTTTGAAGCAATTGGGTTATGAAATAAAGAAAAGGCACTATAATAATAATTGACATATAAAAATCTTCAGAAATAAGTAAATAAACAAACATTCTTGAGTTTAAACATTTTCTGTAGTTCAAATAACAGTAAATTTTATAAATATTTTTAAAATATGGTATGATGTAGAAGTCAAACACTTCCAATGCGAGGATGAAACTTTGCCGCTTACCCCTACGTAAGGATGAAAATTTTCCGCTCACAAGTAAACGTTGACTGGGAAATTCTATTGTTTATGAAAAAATAATATGTAACTGATTTAGCTTCAAAACCAACTTCAAAAACACACTGGAGAAGATCAGAGATAAATGGATTTTTTACTACATAAATCACTGAGAACTCACCAGGAACATCAAAGCCAAAAATGGAGCACAAATCCTTATTGTTTGTTGTAAATGAGGAACAGAATTTTTTTTCTGCAGGTATGTATTATAATATTTTCAGTACTTTCAGAACAACATTTCCATACACCAGAGATGCGTTTCAAAAAATGGATTAATAACAACACTCTTGAAGGCAACTTCAGCAGGTAAGTAAATGTGAATCAGAAAGATGAGTAAAACTATTGTCATTTTAAATCATATAGAATAAAAAATTTTCAAATTATTTCAGACATGAGGATGATATAGGATGTTTTTTTTTAAATTTCTTCTTTAAGCAAAAAAAATATGTCATTAAATTTTGATGAAGCTACATAATTCTGGAAAATTGAAGCACTGAGAATTACGATGAGAACAGTTTGTAGAAAGCAAACACAGTTCTTGAAATTTAAATTAGTAAAAGAACACTGCACTCATCAAACACCAAAATCGATATTAGCAGTCAAATCGTGCACTAAATGACAAAAATATCTTGAGACAAAAGTGGAAGGTGGTACAAGCAAGTTAGATATATTTTTTATAAAAAGTTATTGAAGGTATTTTTGGAACAAAAATTATAAATTGATATATTTAAAAGCAGAGAAGACTTATAAATTATGCAGGATATATTACAGCTACGAATTTCATGAAGAACTTCAGCTCCTTTGCAAGTAATAGATGAGAAGAATTTCAGTAAAATACTTTAAACTTCAATAATTATGGCAGATTCCAACACTGTAAAAAAAAAATCTGTAAAGTTACTAAAGTTTTTCTAGGAAACTGTGATTCCTAGAACCTTTTATGTAACGGCAACATCAAAAATTCCTATAACAGCGTCTGTCACAGGAATTTTTCTTGTTGCCGTTACATAAAAATTTCTTGGAATCCCAGTTTCCTAGAAAAACTTTAGTAACTTTACAGATTTTTTTTTACAGTGAAGGGGAAAAAAATAATTTGCTTCAATAAATATCTTAATTTTCATAATATATCTTCAAATTCATTAAATATTTTATTTCAATATATTAGTGCCATAAAATAAAATTTAAAAACCCAATATGAGAATAAGTATAAAAGCCATAGCCTCTTGCTAAATAAATTTGTTCTTAAAATCAGAGAACAATTTTTAGAATTCATTTCAGAATTTCAAAATTCATTAAAGATTTTCTATGATAGATATCTTTTAATGCACCATAAGAATAAATAAATTAGAGAATAAATAAATAAATTTCTTGATTTTTAAAATAATATTTCATTCTTCAAAAATTTTAAAACAGCAATAATTTTGTCAAGACATATCTCAAAATGAAAACCAGTAACGGATTTTTTTTTTTTTTTTTTTTTTTTTAAACTATACTATGCTCAAAAATTTTAAATCATGGAATCAGTATTGCAAATAAAACTTGAGAACAAAAACTTCATTACGATGTTTGATCGATCTTCAGCCGTTAAAAAAGCAAAATGTTCCATCTGAGAACAACAGAATATTATAATTTTCTTAAAATTCCATTAAAAAATAATAATATTAAAACAATTTATTTGAATTTACGTCAGTATTTTTCTATAAAAGTAACAAATCTGCAAAATTTTATGCAAAAGAAAATTCAGTCAGGAACGAAATTTCTTCTAAGATAAAAACTTGCGTTTTCTTTTTATAACAAGAACAGAACTACTGCAAAAACGAATAAAGGCAAATGTAATGCTAAAACATTTTCAAAATTCCATTAAAAAGAGCAGTTCTTCTATTTGAGAGCAAAAATTTTCTTTTTAAAGTATGCATCTATCGTCAAAAATACGGCGAAAAAGTACAGTCATTAAGTTATTATTTAAGGCATTGCGTTGTATAAATAAAGCAAAAACGCCGACTGTTCTTTTTTGTCACGGAAACCAAATGTGACGAAGTTAAAAATGTTGTTGAGAATTAAGTAAATAAAAAGAGTTTAATTTGCTGTTGGATAAAATAAACAATCTGGAGTGCCGTAAATAGAGTGATCGTATAGCTAAGATGATAAGGTTGACTTGCAGTAAAAATAAAAGGAATAGCCTTACTTAAATGACAACAGTAGGCACATTGAAGAGACAGCAGTTATAAAAATCTTTATTCGTTGATTCATTTGAGAGGTGGAAGGCAATTAGGAGTAGGTAGGTCACTGTACACATTTAAAAAAACGTTCCACGTAGTATTATTAAAAACTTGAAGTATTTCCATGGCTATAAAGAATATTGGCTAAAGTTGGTTAAAAACCTTTCTCAGAGAATGTCTTGAAGATAACAAAGTCCAAATTCAAAAAATCATTGAATTAAATTCCATCGGCGATCTGCGACAAACTTTTACTTATTAAATGAGCACCTTTGAATAATATGATCGCTGAACGGTGTTCGCAATCCTTCAAACAGGCACTAAGGCCCGATTTGAGAAAGACAAAACACGTTGTCGAAAATACATCTTAAACTTTCGTAAAATCTTAAAATCTGTTAAAAAACTGGCTGCATTGATATATATACTACATAAAAGGGGTTTACAAAACTACCTTCAGAAATGATTTAAATCTATTTGTTAAATTAAAATTGCGTATGAATTGTAGAACGAATGACAGCACGGAGAAAACGAAACTATGGTCAAAAGGCAAGAGGGGAGACACACCTCCAATATGACGCGGTCGACGTCACGCTGTTTCTAAAAATAGAACAGAGGAAAGGGAAAATCTGAAATCAAAACGTTCTGTTACATGCCGTAAAAAGGAAAGAAAAAAAAGCGATTTGAACGATGTTTTGCGTTGAAAATAAATAGTTTAAAACGTGAGATAATAATGCTGCATTACAATTTAAAAAATAAATAATAAATGTGATTACTACATCACAAATAGCACATAATTTTTTTTTTCATCAGAGAGAAATCATTTCCCTTCTAACACTTTTGTGAGAGGATAATAAAATAATAGTCAGAAGACGATATTTTCACAGTATATGCAGGATGGGCAACTGTTGTGCAGCGAAATGTTTGTTTCGTTACACCTGTTGTGTGTGGACTTGGATTGTCTTTGTGACTAATAATTTCCGTATTGGAAGTAAACGTATTCAAGATGTGCTGCTTTAATCGACCCCAAAATAAACTTTACTAAACAGCATTATATGAGGGGTTCACAACCACAGTATACAAAGTCTATTTTTAAAAAAAATTGATATAGTCCATTTAGCAGTTGCATAAAATCTGTTTTAATAACTCCCATGGCGAACCAACTCTATAAGCATATGCCATATATGAGAAAGTAAATGAAAAAAGACTTGGTTCACTGTCGGAGTAAATAAAACAGATTTTATGCACCTTCTAAATGGACTATCTCAATTTTTTTTTTCAAAACGGACTAGGTCTATTATGGTTGTGAGCCCCTGATATATATCCGTCGTTCTCGAAGAAAATTGACATCCACAACCCCAAAAAATTGTTAGTGAGAACTTTGTGAGATTTTTTTTTTACAGTGTCGCAGTTTCAGATGTTATGTGACATTCTATACCGTATTAACTTGTTCATTTTTAACAACTTTTTGCAACTTACATACCTGAGACCTCTACAACAGGCCTGTCCAATACGCTTTTTTGGAATTTCTTTTGGTGCCCTTCAAATGTTTTGTGTTAACTGCTGTAAAAGAATAAAAAAAAAAAAAAAAAAAAAAAAAAAAAAAAAAAAAAAAAAAAAAAACCACTGTAGATTTGCTAGAACAAACTCGATCACAGTGAATGTGCTGTATCTTTCTTTAGTTTCCTGACTATATTAACATGGAAAATACAGTAGTTGCGTAAAGTTAACAGCACATGTGCTGGCAATTTGGACGTATATTTTTACAGTACAAACTGCTTGCCAGCACATTGTGCTGTTAATTTTACGCAACTACTGTATTTTCCATGTTAATAGTCAGGAAACCAAAGTAAGATACAGCACATTCACGGTGATCGAGTTTGTGCGCGAGATGAACAGTACTTTGTACTGTAAAAATGTCATTTCTTTTACAGTGTATTCATTTTTAAAAGATTCTTTGCTTTAACATTGTTTATGTATTTTTTAACACTTTTAAACATAGTTGAAAAGTGTCTATGACTTCGATTTTACTGTGCGTCCTTATCCGAGCTCTAACTCTCATAAATATACTCGGATCACCATGAACATTTTGTATGTTATTGACGTTTCCTATTGTATGATCGCTATTGAAAATGAAGCGTTTAACAGTTATAGTTCATATGCAGAGCTTTTAAAATAAATTATTTCGTTACATTAAGGTCAGTGGAAAAAATCGTTTCAAATTTATTTTAAAGATGTTAGACCATTTAAAACATGAGGAAACTGATATGCATTTATGAAGTGAACTAAAACATGCATTCTGTAGAATATGGTATGGAAAGCATTTATTACTCATTTACAAAGTCACACAAAATATGTTCATTACATAATGGTCTATGCGGAAAATCTCTTTGGAATTATAGTTATTTTGCTTTATTTCAAATCTAATGAAATCAATATACATTAATGAGACTAAATAAAAGATACGTCTTGTATAACATGATGTGCATAGCCTTTATAGTTCATTTACAGGGACACACAAAAGATTCAGATACAGTACTGTACCTGAAGTAATGTCTATTAGCAATAATTGCTGGAAGTGTGATTTTATTTATGATATTCGTGTTCAAGTTTGATAAATGTTTGTGTATGAATGCTACACATCATATACAGGCCTACAGAGAACAATTTGTAAGTATTGCGGAGTATCAGCGTGTATGGCTTAAAGGAGGCTTTCAATTGAGTTATGCCCTTTCAAGGTGAACATCTAGTATACTAAGAGATGTTTGTATAATATAAATAAAATCATATACAGGATTGCATAAAGAATGGTCTCCTAGGTTCGATAATGCCTGGAAGTGTGATTTCATTAGTCTAACCTGTTTTAGCCTGAATTAAATTTTCGCTTAATATATGGCGCGTATAAAAATCTATTGGTATATAGAGGGCTGTACAAAAGAATTCAAGTATGTTTTCTTATATTGATAAAAATTTCAGAAGGTGAATTTTCAACCTGTTATGGATTTTCTTAATAAACTAAGTTTTAACATACTTTATAGAATATATTATAATCTTTAGATTAAATACAGGGCTGCAAAAAAGAATTGGACAACTTTTCCAACTACGGACGGTAATTGCTGGAATCTGGTTTTCAAATGTTTTATGTCTTAACGAAAATGGTAACTTAGATATTGTTATTACCTTATTAAATAGCAAAGTTTCGTTAACGATTTCCGTAGGAGCCAGAAAGTGCTTCATAATCTATGCTGACGCTTGATTTTTCTTTCTTGTTTTATTATTTCAAGCGTCATTAAGTGTTTTATCATCTTTCCTTGCAAATTGTTTTGAGATAGCCACACTATCCACCTGTCAGGAAAATATAAAGCTAAATCTACTATATTGTTTATGCTTTTTTCTGCTATTTGTTTTATCACATTATATTTATTTTTGTAGTGGACATATGTGCAATGCTTTGTGACATGTGTTATTTTATGTATCTAAATGCGTGCGTATTCCTTCGGCTAATATGGTGAAATAATACTGCTGCTTGTTTCCAATAAAGTCATCTTTTAATGTTTCCTACCGACGGAGATACGTCCTTTCTTATTGAAAGATTGTAATAGCATGCCCTGCTGCGTGTCATTTCCGAATTACACATTCAATCTGTGCCTAATTTTAGAGGGTTTCGCATTTTCATTTGTTTAAAGTTGAAAAACTATATTTTGTGAAACCTTGCAAGATGATTAACCCCTTCGGAAAGAACGACACGTTTAAGTGCCGCATAAGGTGCTCAGAATTCTTGATTATTCCCACAAGTAATTTTTATTGCAAATTTTGCCTTACTTAATTATAGCCTTTTTCCGGTTCAATTAGGCAAAAATTTCTGTTTTGAAAAATGATAATACAAGATTAAAAATTCAGTAAAACACATTCGTCGTGAAGGGAGTTAAGTTTGCCCATAATCTTAACGATTATGAGTAAATCGTTGAAATGAAAGTATGAAGAATAGGAGATGACAAACAAATGTTTACAACCAAAATGAAAAAAAAAAATGCCCTGAAAATAATGTATCAATTTATAATTAATTTTCAAAATTATTAAAATGTTGTATTGTTATCGGATATACATCTGTGTGCATATTTTGTTTTAATTCTAGCAACTGCATGCAAAATTGGTTCCAAAATTCCATTTTTGCATACAAAAACCAAGTAAGTTAAATAAAAAAGTGCAAAAATAGTGATACAGCTGAAATTAAAGCAATGATAATTGTTGGAAATTAACTTTCTGCATTCTCGGCATGTTTGAACAGGTAAACATTCCTCACATAAATTATCTCGTAGTCCTTAACTTTCTGCTCATTATTTTAAGTAGATTCACGTAATCTGTGAAATACGGCATGCACTAATAGGTAATTGTACAATTAGTATTTAACTTCGTCCGAAACACAAAATGTTTAATCATGCTCTAAGACGGAATTTGAGTATATACGAAAGACATAAACTATTCCAAATGTAAAGTGCTGCTTTAAGATATATTCTCGCTGAAAAACAAATCAGGTATGATACCTTTTATTTCTTACATATAATTACCAGTTAAATTTAAAACAAATATAGCAAGAGATTAATTTATTATAACACAATACTTCTGAAAGGATTTAGATTAATGGCTTTTACGCCACAAAACGTCAGATTTTTTTTTTTTCAAGTTTACTAAAACTTAAGGAGAAAAAGAGAAGGGCAAAAAACATGCATGTCCAGATGATAATAATGGAAAAATGGATTACGCGTAACGCAGACGTTCTATGCAAGGAATGTTTAGAAAAGTACTCCAAAAAAGAGGAAGTGTAATTGGCTTTTTTGCATCATGTGTCAAATGTATTTAAATAAAGACTGTACTTTATCGACACTTTTTCTGTAGATTGTAGTCGAAAAAACAGGTCTCTTAACGTATTCGGAACCATAGGTGCATATAAGCACCTTCATAAAGAGCATACAAAATTTGTTTCTGGCACCAGTAAAAAAGAAAAGTAATATTTGTTTTCTTTAATTAGAGGATTTTCATGATTTTTAAAAAAGTGGTGCCAACCGAATAAAATTTGTGTAAAAGTCACCGGCCCGGAAAGGGTTAACAAATAAATTATTAAACAAAATTTTACTTTTTTTTCTTTTCCTTCTCTAATACATTGATGCTATGTTGTTGCTGAAATAACAATTAAAATTTAATTTAAAAAAATGTCGATAATTTTAATAGTGAAAATAGGCGAACAATTATTAATTTGAATCAACTAATACGTTTAATTGTACTCATTTAGTTTCATTTTGTTATTACATCATTAATTATAGCCCAGATATGAATATTTTTTGTATATTTTCATTTCTAATTTCATTCTGTTCTTATTACAAGCGCGGTATAACTACCGCACAAGAGCGGCGTCTCATCTTGAATGTACGCATGAAGCGCCGCAGTGAAAAGAAATCCACAGTTTTAGGAAAAAAATTGTTAAAAAATATTAATTATTTCTTTTGAATTTTTTTTTTTTTTTTTTTTTTTTTTTTTGGTCGCAGTACACGTGTTGTATATTTAACATTAAATAGCACATTTGTTCATATTTTATATCCACCATGGGACTTTAAACACAAATTTAAAAAAAAAATGTGCGGCATAAATCCCGGAATTATTCTACGGTAATTATTCTTGAGGTGTATTTTTAACTGTATAGGTAATTTTATTTAATTATTTAAGCTAAAAAAATATTTTTATCATTCCTTATATTCAAAAACACAAACTCATATCATTCTAAAACTTATATTTCAAGCTTACTATTGTATTTATTAAAAGTTTCTAAATACAAATATGATAATATATTTTTTTACATTAGCTAACCTGCCCGCAAAAAACAGCACAAATTGCAAAAAAGTTCTGAAAATCATAATAAAATTATGAAAAAATGGCAAAAAAATTAAACATCACTTTAATTTTCACTTCAGAATTTTCACTTCAGAAAAAGAGAATAAAAAAAGACAAAAAAGAACTACTATATTGGGTTATAAGATTGAAACTGGATTCACTTTACTAATAGGTAAAAATCGGAGCTATATTTTCGCAGAATTAAAATACGTCGCAGACAACATTTCCCTCTATACCATTATGTAACGGAATTCTTTTGTGTTGCCCTGCAAATAAATAATAAATATTCCTTGTACCGCATATGCTACAGAATGCATATTTAAATGCATTCCATAAAAACATTTCAATTTCATTATGTTCGAAAGGCTGTAACAATAATAAAAACTATCTGAAACAATTTTTTCCCCATAGGCCGTAATGTAATGGAATTATTTTGAGTGTCCCTGTAACCCCCAACTTCCACCCACCGCTGCCAAACTCCCCTACTAACAGCAGGATATCAAGTTCGTTATCTATCACTACAACCGCGCGTGGATGGCATTGGGTGGCCATGGTGAAAAGTGTGTTTTTACGTACGCACATTTGCCTTTAATATATATTATATTCATTACATATCAAATATTTATTGCTTGAAAGGCGTAGAACCAACAGAGTAAAAAAGTATTCCAGCTCGGAATCGAACCAGGGTCACTGACCACATACGCAAATGTTTTGTCACTAAGCGATCTGGACAATGCCAAGCTTATCACTTCTCACACTTATCTGTTGGCAAGTTGCAAACCGCAGCAGACGATGAAAATAATGTTCGCCAACATAGTGTGGTGGGATAGCTAAAAATTATACCAAAATATTTCACATCTGGCAACTAATGCGCGACTTTGGATTCCAATAGTACATGGATAGACGAGTCTAAAAAGCCCTGTACACAAATTTTCTTGGCCCTCTAGCGGCGCTGATGACGTAATCAATATGGTCGCCAAAGTTTTGCAACACGCTTCTACATTTCTGTATATAACTTGGATTAATATTTTGATATTAACCTATATTGTTAGTGATTAATAATCCGGGGAAAACGCGCTTTCCAACGGTATATTTGACATGATTGTTTAGGTTCATAATACCACAAATATTTATAAAATTTAAAAAAAATATATTTTTTCAAAACAGTTTGCTAAATAACTTGGAACCCGTTGCATGTAGGTTAAAACATGTAGTATACTTTTTGTTTGACAGAAAATTAACTTTCGAACGATATATATATGACTTCTATTTTATCACACATATTTGCTGAAAATTTGACAAAACAATGTAGCGCTGCACAGAGAGTCGTTATGGCAACAATGTAATTTATATGGGTACCGAAAATTAATACAATGGCTTTATAACTGTTTCAGTAGCAAATGTAATTATTGTAATTTTTTATGTATATGTAAATAAATTCTAGTTTTTTTAGGGCTATGAAACTTTCATTTCCGTTTTAAAATCAATTACATGAGGTACACTTAAGGCTTAAGGCATAACTGTAAGATATGTTTCAAATATTTATAGGTACAAGAATGCGAAACAAAAGAATGTACAATACAAATATTATTCCAATTTAATATCCAAATTTAATCATGTCCTATAGATTATCAAATACTCTAATGGCAGTCATAATATCTAAATAACATATTATCTTGCTGTCATATGCATTAATATCCAAATGATTCAAATAAATTCACTAGTGATTACTGATCACTGTCGGAACACTACCATTCACATACTCAAAGTTTGGTACATCGTACTCCCATTTTAACACATTTACAAGATGTGCATCGCTTGCGGAAAGGGATCAATGTCGATATCTCCCACCAGGGGGATTTATCGATATTGATCCAAAAAATTTCAAATTATGTAAATGTATTGAAACTTCAAAAGATGATGCTATCTAATAAATTTTAACCCAAAGTATCATTTTAAATGATATTTTTTAGCATCTTTTTTTTTTCTGGGGGGAGATATCGACATTGATTTTTTGGGGGGGAGATATCGATATTGATTATTTGTGGGGAGATATCGACACTGATGCGCGGAAAGTACAGGTGGTAAGTTGTTCACAGTGTTTTGACATTTCTGGAATTGTTGTCAACACAGGTCGGTATGATCCTCCTGAATTTATTGTCCATCCCGACTTAATTGGCGAAGGTATTGTGTAATGTGCAACGAGGCTGTTGTTCCAAATTCTTGCTTAGAGAGTAGCTCGTTTGATGTGTTGTGTCAAAGTTCTGCTGTAGGAGGTATGTTTTCGATGTCTCGATTTTTTCATGTAAGTAACATTCGTCTGCAGTCATTGATGCTCTGAAGATCTGATGATTGATCATAAAGTAGTATAACAAATCGCTGTAATATATCATGACATTCATCGTCAACATCAGAGTTGCCTGTACTGAGCTGATGCCATACACAATCAATTTTACAATCAAATGACATCCAGACCTTCCGAGCTGTCTTCTTGCCAATGCCTCAAAATGTGGAAACTGTGACGCAACCAGTTATAGAATGAAATGCCAACAAATTTCTGGAAATTTCCGGTGAAAGTTTAGCACACATCTCATGAATTGGGATGAATTTCCCACAACCGTACTCAATCCATAGTTCATCAATATCTTGTATTTTTGGGAACAGTGATCTTAAAATAACCACTACATCTGAGTCCACAGTTCGTATTAAGATGCCAGTGTGTACACTTTCTACTGCATGCTTAACATGGAGAAGTAGATGGCCATCTGCTTCTTCGTGTGAAACGGGAGAAATGCTTGATACACCCATAGGTATTGACGCGAGGACTCGGTCATCATAAGTACAGACAACACGTTTTCCTGGATACTCGTCCCCCACCAGTTTCTTAGCTAGCAACTGGAACAATTGGGTCTTGTTTTCGTTGACACATAGGAATTGCTGAAATTTTTTTGGAATTGCAGTTGAGAATTTAATACTTATGCCGCTTACTCTTGTTTCTCGGGTATGTGCCTTCAAACTGTTACTAATATATCTGTCCAATACAATATCTAGTCGTGAACTGTACTTCAGTTGATTAATGAAATATGGTTTGAAAACATGTTCTTAGTATCCGGAAAATGCTGTCGCAATACCAGGATTAAGCATATGTATTACAGCTGCTCCATCAAATATTTTAGCTGTTACATTCGGTTGGCTATGATTAAAGTTAATGTCATATTTTGTTTGAATGCAGTCAATAATATCCGACTTGTTGGTTGGTTTTCGGAGTTTTCCATCATCTGAAATAGAGGATGGGTACTGTTAGTTTTCATGCGAAAAGAAATCATCTATATTGCAATCCCGTGCTTCAGATGCAACATATAATCTGCAGAATAAGTTCGAGTCTTTACGCAAGTAAGAAATCTTGGACTTAGCCTTATCCGTTTCTCTTGTTATAGTCTTGAAGATGTGAATATTGTTTCGAGGAATAGTTTCATTAATTGAATTTTAAACTTGATCGAGACGGGACACGACATAATCCTAATACTGTTTTACTCTTACAGTAAATTCTTCCGTAACACATTTGACAGCTTCGAAACTTGGAATTATTTTGGAACTCCCTATTGATATTAAATCAGTTTCTTCAAATGGATTTCCTTGTTCGGATAAGACGTTAATTAATTTTTTTGGCATGGTCCAAGAACCTTTTCTCATGAGCATTGTTATCTTCATGATGAGATGCATTCCGTTTTCGTCATTTTTTAAATTTGACTTCTCTTCAAATTCCTCAATTAAGGACCAGATCTTAGGGTCTGCTACCATCCACTTAAGCAGAGCATTTTCACTATCAAGGATTCCAATAGCACCACCTTCCACCTTTATAACTTTGTTATTGTGTTCATGAAGTTGATCACTAGATATTCTAGCAGACGGTGTAGCAGTTTTGCTGCTCTTAAAGTTACCACGAAAAAAATCAGCATGTTCATCTGGAAGGCCCTGTAGAGTGCACGAATACTGGTAACCAATGAGAATAGTGGACTGTGTCTAACGCAAATGTCCACGGACATAATTGAGCCAAAGTATCGACATACATTGTAAAGATAGATGTAAAAATACTCAATACAAGTTGTACTAGAAAGGACTCCAGTTTGATGACTATGTTCCAATATTGAATGTGAGGACATTCAGATATTTTCGATAAAATCCACAGTTCAATGCATTCGCACTCTTTAATCTTCAGTAACTCTATTTGGTTAGCTACGATTAACATTATTAAAGTAAAAGTAATTTTGTTCTCAAAATTGAAAAAAAATTGCGAAAATGGTAATATGGGTGTCGTTTTACCACGTATATTCTCCTTGCTAATAGATGATTTCTAAATTTTCTTTTAATGCTGTAATATATTTTATTTAGTTTCATTTAAATAAAAACCTCAGGATTTCAAGCAGATTAGTGTTACCACTTAAGAAAATTTTTTAATTCAAATTTCTGGATTGATTTTTATTATAGATATAGATATTTAATGATAGACTAAATAAGGTAAATATTATTATTTAAAAAAAGTGGTAGCAGCCAAGCAATTTGAATAAAATTATAAGAATTAATTTTTGGAACAAGTTGGTTACATATATATATATATATATACATATACATACATGCATATATATACATACATTTTGCTCAGGATTATTGGTACAGACTTTAGGGGATGTAGGGAACATCACAAGGATTCAGATTTGAGTAGCTACCCATGGTCGGAAACGCTCTCCTGGCGCTGTAGTGACTAGAAAAAACACAAGAAAGAAAGGACACGAACAGGAAGAGAAAACATGTTTATTATTCTTAGTGCTGCAAAAATGCAGGGAAAATACGGGAAAGTCCTGAGGAACTTGTTGCACACATCGTGGCAGTCGCTGGGGAAGTCCGGGACACTCCTGGAATTTTAGATAATATGCGCTGGAGATGCGCATCCATACATCACGGTCGGGGTCGTAATTTCGAACAACTACTTTGATGATGATCGTATGTTCTACTTTGATGATGATATTAATGTTCTTTTTTTCTTAGTTTTTTGCTGTACTAAGGAAAATAAACATGTTTTCTCCTCTTATTCGTGTCCAGTCTTTCTTGTGTTTTGTGTCATCAATACCGCGCCAGGACAGCGTTTCCCATCATGGGTTACTAGGCAAATCTGAATCCTTGTGATGTTGGCTACATCCACTTAAAGTTTGTCTCAGTAAACCTGGGACACCCTGTATATATATATAATTTATGCATATATATATATATATTGTATATATATACTTGAAAAATGTTGACAGATGAATATTGAGTTATCAACCATAGGAGTTGATGGAGAAAATAAAAAAATCCTCTTTTGTAATGCGTGAAAAAATTATTTTAACTCATCTACTTATATAAAATTCAAGTGAAGGAAAGTATAGGTATCCATTAGGGGACTAACCGTGCCATCTATATATTTTAAATGTAAGGCAGCTTTTTAGCCCTCAGCTCTGAGATTTCTACTGAATCGATATAGCTAAATATTTTTTTTTTAATGAAAGCTAATCATTTGTAGATATGCCCGCACTATTTTAAAAAATATTTCCATTTTTATATTTTATTTTTAATTAAAAATTTTTTTATGAAATTTCTTCAAAATGCTGGCAGTCGGATTACTTCCATTTTTGCAGATTAAAGAGAAATAATGAAAAATATTCACACACGTGGTTTTTTGGACATATCTTTTCATTTGAAAGTTATTTTCGATAAAAAAAAAATGCACGTGTACTTTATTTTTACTAGTGAATAAAAATTCATATTTTTTTGCGACATCACGGGAATATTGGCTATTGGATTTATTTTATCTTTATGTATTATGATATTATTAGTTTTTTTCATTACAATGAAATAGAAAAGATATTTTCTTTTGAGTATACTGTGGTTAAGCATAAAATTAAGTATATAAAGTATGTTTGAAAGGTTTGCGTGGCAACGTCATGCTCAACTTGAAATGTATTTTCTAATTAAAAAACACTAAGTTGAAGAATTGATATGATTGTGCCAACGTGTCGTAATTTTCAGAGATTTTTCATTTCTTAATTCTTAAGAATAGAATCGGAGCCGTTATTGGACGTTGAACTATTTCAGAAATTGAATATTTGAGTAAAAAAATATCGTAATCCTTTTGTATTTGTAGAAATCATTTGTCAATTTAAAATGTACCTTTCTACAAAACAAACCTTTCAATAAAAAATATCCATGTTTTCTGCTTGTATGAAGTCTTATGAAAGTGAAACGCAGATCAAAATTCCATCATTTTTGACAGGCGTGATATACTAGTATTATATAACATTACTTTTACTAGTATAGATGTAGATCTTTGGAATATACACTATATTGCCATTAATGACCGGCAATTTTCAATTTTAGACATTTTGTCGAATATTTAGGAATATACTTGTCAGATTCTTCTGGAATTTCAGGATTAAAAAGAACAGGTATGACCTCATATTTAGCAATGTGGATTTGATAAGGGGGACAATTATGGGGCCAACAAAAAATCAAAGAAAAAAAATAATAATTGGGATCACCCTGTAAAATAAAATGCACGAAATGATCTATCGCTACCAAATATCAATAAACAGACATTGTGCAATATGGGTATTCTTTTGTGTAAGAATAGCACATATATTAATAGAGATATAGCGAATTATTTAAAAAAATTAAAAATTTCTTGCAAGTTTTTTGCTTATAACATACAGGGTATTCAACCAAATTTAACGCCGATTTCAGAAAAATTGGCAAAATATAGTAGAAACAATGTAATGCAATTGGAATATAAATATATTAAAGATTTTAGGAAATATGAGCAGTTGTATGAAATAATTTTTATCTGCGCATGCGCGAACGATAACAAGGATCATTTTATATAATTTAATAGTCAACTCTATGGAGCAACTTATAAAAAAATCTAGTCAGTTATCGTAAAAATTCAGAAACATACCGGTGTTAGAGTGAGCAAATATTTAGTTGTTCTCTAATATTCTAAATATTCGACAAAATGTCTAAAATTGAAAATTGCCGGTCATTAATGGCAATATAGTGTATATACAATATATTATAAGGAATACGTCTAAAAACAACTGTACCGAAGCACATATTATTCATTAAGGAAAACAACTATTTTATTCTGTTTAACGTATCAGTAGTGAAATGTGCTATAATTTTGTTATTTTAATAAGGAGTTTACGATCTATTCTGTTGCAAATAAAAATTAATTATAATTAATTAAAATTTTACCAATTTCATTAATTTTCCCAGTAAAATATAATAAAAGTTTTATTAATGTAAATTGTCTTTAAGAAATATAAACAGTTATTTTCTTAAAAGTAAGCAATGTATGCTCATTGTCGTTTAGAAAGCAAAATTTGCAACGTCAACTGTTTAAGCCTCATTCACTTTCAATAGAAAAAAAAACTGTTTTTCTGCCATACAATACTGACAATGTCTTTTCAACTGCCATTCAAGTGTACAAGGAGTCATTTAGCCAGCTCTCAAGAATTTCTAAATCTTACAAAAACAGTTCGTATAGTCTTTGGAAAGAGATACGATACTCTTTTGTTTTTTGTGGAAAAAGTTTGATATCAATGTTAAGATATACGAAAAGGGAAAACATTACTGTCGAGGGAAAATATTGTTCTAACCATAAAATATACATCTCAAAAAGATGGCTAAGTTTATAAATCGTTTATTTTTCTTTAGAGTTGAAATTTATGAAGTGTAAAGTATTTAGAATATCCGAAGTTATCATCAGAAATAAAAATTTTATTAATTTAAAGAGTCTTTAAGAAATATAAACAGTTATTGTCTTAAAAGCAAGCAATGTATGCTCATTCTCGCTTATAAAGCTAAATCTGCAATGTCAACTGTTTGAGTCTCATTCACATTTAATAGAAAAAGTAACTATTTTTATGCCACACAATACTGACAATGTCTTTTCAATTGCCATTCATGTGTCGAAGGAGTCATTTAGCCAGCTGTCAAGAATTTCTAAAAAAAAAAAAAAAAAAAAAAAAAAAAAAAAACAGTTCGTTTAGTCTTTGGAAATAGATGTGATACTATTTTGTCTTTTGCGGAAAAAGTTTCATATCAACGTGAATATATACGAAAAGGGAAAACATTACTGTCGAGGGGATAATATTTTTGTAGCCATAAAATATACATCGCAAAAAGTAGCCTATGTTTTTAAATTGTTTATTTTTCTTTAGAGTTGAAATTTATGAAGTAAAAATTATTTAGAATATCAGAAATTATCATCAGAAATAAAAAGTTTATTAATTTAAAGTGTCTTTAAGAAATATAAACAGTTATGTCTTAAAAGCAAGCAATGTATGCTCATTCTCACTTATAAATCTAAATCTGAAATGTCAACTGTTTGAGTCTCATTCACTTTTAATAGAAAAAGTAACTATTTTTCTGCCACACAATACTGACAATGTCTTTTCAACTGCCATTCAAGTGTCGAAGGAGTTATTTAGCCAGCTGTGAAATATTACAAAAACAGTTTGTATAGTCTTTGAAAATAGATATGATACGCTTTGGTTTTTTGTGGGAAAAGTTTGATATCAATGTGAAGATATACAAACAGGAAAAACATTATTGTCGAGAGGATATATTTTTTTGTAACCATAAAATGTACATCTGAAAATGTTTTTAAATCTTTTATTTTTCTTTAGACCTGAAATTTATGAAGTATAAATTATTTAGAATATCAGAAATTATTTCTCATAACATTACATAAATAAGTAATTAGTGGAACACTTAAGTAGATAAATGCAAAAATATATTTCCATTTTTACATATTTTCTTTTTAGTGTTGGAATTTACGAAGTATAGCGTATTTAGAATATTAGAACATAGCGACCGTAAAATTACATAAGTTATTACTAGAATTTAAAGGTATTACCTTTAACTACAGTTTTTTTTTATTATATAATATTTTTAATGAACTGATTCGCCCTGAATTAAACAGTAAATGTCTCCAAAAACATTAGTTCACACATCTTATTTTATTTTATTTTATTTACACCCAAACATGAAATGTATATTTATACGATTTTTATATTTTTCTAACAAAGTGAAAAAGTGTTCAGGCCGAAAGTCTGACACAAAAGACATTGGCTAAAATTGCCAATGATCTTCCTATTAAATTACCAGGACCAGCAGCCGCCTGGCAAATATTCTCAGACAGCATTGTTGGTCATACATCTGGACTGCTATGTAGTTAGCTCAACAGAATGTACCGTAGGTAATGGACTCCATTAACCGATGAATATGTATATTTTTTATATTACTTTATACTTAATCGTAATAATTGCCAACGATATCATAAGATTAAGACATTTTTCAAAATGAGTAAAAATCTTCCCAACTTATACACTTTTCCATTCAGTTAGAGAAATCTCAAAATCATTATTCTTACCGGTGAATACGATGAGTTATTTTGTCATTTTCTTAAAAAAAAAAAAACTTTTTATTTAAAATGGATAACAAAATCCGGAAACATATGTGAACTTTATAAAACTTCTAATATGTAACATGTCCTATCTAAAATAAAACTTGTAGAAATTTATCCCTTTTCAATATAAACATTTTTAAATTAATCGAAATATTAATGATTTATAGATAGATTTTAAACAAAATATGAATTCAGTAAGTTTAAGACTTAATTTGATTTAAAATTTAAAATGTAGATACATCTATGTTTAAATAAAACAATGATTTCACTTCAGAGTAAATGCATCATTTATCATAATTTTAATTAACCAGAGGTACGTATTATGTGGTGCGCGGGCTGCAGAGTTGCGATACTACTAATAAAAAATATTTGCAAGTTACTTAACCCTCTTGCTTCGTACTTGTTTGAAAATTCAAAATAGGTTAAAAAACTGCGCGTTTATTTTATTTCATATTTCACATCTACATATATATTAGAGTTTAAAAAAATTTAATTTTTTTTCTAAAAGTTAGCTTTTCTAAATATATAATTAGATCATAAAGAACAAGGTCGCGGAAATCGCCGGATGCGCAAATTTTGCTACTTTTACGTTGCCCGTGGAAATCGCCGGATGCGCAGCGAGAGGGTTATTAACCTTTACATAATGCGCATATTACCTTTCCAAAGTGTATGAATAATTTTTCGCAAAAAGCAGTACCATTGTATTACAGTATCGTTTTATTATGATACCGAAAGTAAGAAATAAAAATAAAAATAAAATAACTATTTAAACTTAAAAATAGGAATTTTTTCTTATTTTCAAATTATAACCTCCCTTGTATTATTCTCACATTGACCATTGTCTATCTTTTTCTGATGATCATACATCATACATTGTTCCTGTTTTTATCTAACTTATGTTATTAAGACTTTTAATTACTCTTAGTGCAAGTGTAATTGCATTCGTAGAGCACAGCACTAATGGTAATTATAAATAGATATACACATGTATGATTGTACCAAATGCATTCGATAAGCATCTATATGATGACATAATAAAAGAATAATTTGAGGTTTTAGAAGCTAAAGGATGCGGTAGAATTACCTAAAAATATTTCAATTTTTCAATTATAACTTTGAAAAAATTTCTGTACGTTTTCATTTTAACCCTTTATGCGCCGACGGTATTTTAAAGTACCATTAAAATAACTTGTATATTTTTCTTTATCTTATTCCACAAGCATTATTGATTGCACAATATATATATATATATATATATATATATATATATTTAAAAGGATGATCTCTTTTTCATTTGCACCTTTTCACCTTTCTTGACGTTGGAAGATTGTGGGGGGAAAAGTTCATATTTGTACATTTCCTAATTCTATAAATTACAAAAATAAATAAATAAATAAATAAACTAGAGAACAGGAATTCTGCTTTTTCAGAATTTAGTGTCGCGCCCGGCATTTCAATTTCTTCATTTCCTTCTGGTGGACTAGTGGCTTCTACTATTATGAAACAGCCATTATAAAGGAGGCGTTAGGTGAAGATGAAAGAGCAGTCGTAAAAAGATAGAACACTGATTTTCTGGTCAGAATGGAAAAAAAAATGGCCATAATTTTTTTTAGAAAAAAAATTAGAAGGCACACAGAAGAAGGCTATGTGGCTAAACAGTGCACGTATATAACTTATCACTTTAGGGGGCGTGAAGGGATGGCATTTGACATCGGAAGATATCTGTAGGGGAGGGAGGTTTGTATTTTGATATCGTTATTATTGTTGATCAAACCAAACTTTATTTTTTGGTATATTTTTCTTTGCGTATGTTATCTTGATTTTAAGTCTGTTTTCTTCTTTTTATGAAAATATAAAATTATTATTAAAACTATTGAATGATTATAAAACATTTCATTTCAAAATATGGTATAACCCAACGTTCGCCATTACCATTCTCCTGTCATATGAGTATGTAATTCTTTGTTAGAGAAAACAGATATGAAATGAAACTTGTTATTTTTTTCTAGTAAAAGATGGGGAAGAATGCTTGTTGTCCACCTGTTTTGTTTACAAAAAGTTCTGTTTAGCTCTATGCAAGGGCGAAGTGCTAGAAGCAATATTACTGTTCAATGCATTACGTAACAATGAGCTATTATTAAAAGCTTTTAAATAAAAAGTATTTCTTTAAAACATTATTTTATATAAAGTAACAGTAATATTTTATGAATTTCTTCTCTTCATTTAAATCAGTAAAATATGCGAATAAAAAATGTACAACCATATCATGCAAACGTATAAAAAAAGGAAAAAAATATGTAAAAATAAAAAGAATTTTTAGACACTGATAACAATAGATTAATTTTAACAAAATTATTCTAATTGCTAAATAAATCAAATTAGATGTAAATTTCCAACTGGGCGAAAAATGTCCGGACCAGGATTCGAACCAGTGATCTCCTGGCTGAGGCCGCCAGTGCTCTGCCATCTGAGCTATCCCGGATGAATCTGGTGGAGCTTTCCCCCCCATCTAACCTTAAAGATTATAGCATCTTGTCTGAATCCTGGTTCAGCTCAACAGAATGGAACTCCAGAAATCGCTTGATGCGTAAATACACCAGAATAATTTTAACACAATTTTTCTAATTGGTAAATAAATCAAATTAAATGTAAATTTCCAACTGGGCGAAAAATGTCCGGACCAGGATTCGAACCAGGGATCTCCTGGCTGAAGCTGCCAGTGCGTTTTCCATACGTTACGATCCATACCTTTGGAATGGATCATTTTCTAGTGATGGACTGATGGCTTCCATTATTATGAAACAGTCATTATAAATGAAGTGTTAGGGTTGGGTTAGGTTGATTTTTGACGGCCGGTTATCTTCACGAGGGATATACGCTCTAGGGGAAGTGCCCTCCGTGGGGGTCTTTCTAAGGAAACCTAATCCGTATTTATGCATGGAAAATCCAAGGTTTCAAAGAAAACCACGAAAACTCCGAAACGGTTAGGCCGACAGGCGCGATTGGGTTCGAACGCAATCGCTACCCGTCTACCAGCCCGTCAACCAGCTTCGAGAGCAGAACCTCTCAGCCATTGGTGGGACAATGAAGTGTTAGGGGAAGATGAAAGGGCAGTAAAAAAAAATTATGGCCATTTTTTTTCCCGTTCTGACCATAAAATCGGAGTTCTAACTTTTTACGGCTGCTTTTTAATCTTCACGTAACACTTCATTTATAATGACTGTTTCATAATAATGGAAGCCATCAGTTCATCAGAAGAAAACTTGGTGAAAGCGGAAACTCCGAAAATCGGGAATCTACTGTACTTCAGTTTTAAGACTTATACACACGATTTCATTTTACATAATGTGACGGCATCCACATCCGCTGAAGAATTCATCATTTGCGATCCAGTGTTAAACAACATCTACAGTAAAGTACGCTTAGGACATCACTATCGCTGAATAATAAATACACAAATCCAAAAAAAAAAGAAAAAAAAAAGAGATTTTGTCATTCAAGAAACTCGGCTATCTAAAGATTCATAAGCCTTTATTTGTTTGTATTATAAATATAGATATTTAAAATTAAATTTAGTTTCTAATAGCTTCATGTTTGATCAGAAATCCTTCATTTATATTTTTTCAAAATAGCACGTATTTTAATTAATTTTTTTGTTCAGTTTTTATGGGAAAATGGCAATAAACAGATATAATTGCTATTTTTCTTTCACTTTCTACAGAAATGGAGTTCTTCCGTTGCCAATATTAAGAAAATGGCTCTAAAAACTACAAAAAAAAATTAATATCTCAAAAATAAATTGAGATGCAGTTTTTAAACAAATTGCATTTAAAAGTACCTTTTTTCGAATACGACGGTATAAAAATTGAAAATGTGCGATGCTTAGAAGTTAAAAAAATGCTATAGAGTATTTAATCGTATTGCTTTGTTTTGCGGTTGGATTCTGTAAGGTAACAATTATTTTTTGAAGACTACACAAAATAAGCTTGGAGAAAGAAATGGCATACCCTACGGGGAGCTAAAAACAAGATAATCCATATTATGACACCCTGTATATATAAATTGATGACATAATTATTTTTAATATGATTCATTTATTTTAATTTTAATGTAAGCTGTGTTTGTGAGAGCGTATATGCATGTACATATATGCATATTGATGTGTGTGCATGTATATACGATGGCTAGTGTGTGTTTCTGCTAAAATTTACCTTCCGTTCATCTCTTATTTAAATTTATCCAAAATCTATCTTTGAAATTTATACTCCTATCTTATATTTCAATTGAATTAAAATTGAAGTTTAATGTAAATAACTGAATACCTAAAATCAAGGTAATAAATGTTTATATTTGAAACGAGTTTATGCTGGCAGCATTACAGACGAAGCTCATTAACTTTCAAAGATAGAAAATATGTAAATAAAAATTATCGAATGTTTTAAATTTGCTTGAAATTTCAACAAATTTTGGAAAATTAAACACCAACGTCTTGATTCAAAGCCCATGATTAATAATTTATCTGTAACAGTGAAGTAGAATTTAAATCTAATGCTTTTAAATGAAATTTATGCGGCGCATCACTTCAAATTAAATATCGATTATAATAGATTGTTCACTGTTTAGTATTCAAATGTCTAATTATTCAAATCTTTAAAAGGCTGAATAAAATGTAGAATTATAATTCTCAGTTTTGATAATGTTGAATTTTAATGAAATGTTTCTTACAGTCTTCCACAATATTACAAGTGTAATATACTGACTAGTGCAATAGCACTCAATTCAACTAAATATATTTCAATTTCCTTTGTACTGCATACTACTATTATACTTACCTGTGCACTGATCTCAACTGTAAAAAAAAAATCTATAAAGTTATTAAACTTTTTGTAGGAAACTGGGATTCCTAGAACTTTTTATGTAGCTACAGCCCGGTCACAGATAAAATTTAGTAAAATTACTGTAATTTTAGTAGATTCTGTTGTAAACCTACAGAATTCTGTAGCTTTACAAAAACTAGTTTTGTAGATTTATATATTTCTTTTGTACTGTGTACTGATAAAATTTTAGTAGGATTACTGTAATTTTAGTAGATTCTTTTATAAACCTACAGACTTCTGTTGCTTTACAAAAACTAGTTTTGTAGATTTATATATTTTTTTGTACAGAGTACAGATAAAATTTTAGTAAGCATACAGATTTCAGTAACTTTACATTTCTAGAATTACAGATTTTTTTTTTTTTTTTTTTTTTTTTTTTTTTTTTTTTTAGTTTATGAGTTTTACAAATTTTTGTGAAAATTAATGTTACAGTTTTGTTTGTCAGTTCTCGATATTATTACGCGAGAATGATTCGCAGTACGCCAAAATAACAGAATGTTTACAAACACGAAACAAACCTATAGGGAAATGTTATGTATGGAAATATTCTCTTATTTTGGCGCACTGCGTATTTTGCCCGAGTTGAAATGTCACGAATCGACCAATGCATTGATAGCAGCGTATTTCTGCAAATACAAACAGCGAAAGTTACGAATAGTTCAGTAAGTTGCTAGCATTATTTTTATTATAACTCAAAAAGCGCATCTTCGATTTCAGCGAAACTTTTTTTCTTAAAAGTACATACTTTAGGCATTATTCTGTAATTTTTTGGTTGGTGTAAATATAAAACTACTATATTAATAATAAAAAAATATTTTTGTTTATTTTTCTGTGTTATAATTCGTGTAAAAATGTGAAAAAAATATATATAATATGAATTGGTACATTCTTCTTTAATTGGCATTGGTTTCATTTTTTTTAACTTTAGCCATTTTTGAGAAAAACGTATTTGAAAAACCTCAGCGCTGGCGCATACTTTCCCGATTATCTGAAGGACAGTTCAAGGTCAGAGGCTAAAAACACTCTATATTGCATTCTCATGGTTAGCCTTAATAACACATATGTTATTTCAAACATCGGCCGTGGGGGCCATTTCGCTATGCTTATCCGGCTAGACACTTTGGGTACTTACTGTGTCTCGTGATACACTAAAAACTCCCGCTACTTTCGTTACAGAAGCACCCGTGATACAAGTTTCAACAATTTGCCCACGTTTGTAATTGCGTAAGATCTAAAACTGCGCAGAAAGCTGCTGACGAACTGCTGCTTGAACATCATGTGACGAGAAATGATGTTCAAGTGTTACCTGTAAGAAATAATTTTAAAAATTAGCTAAATTATAAAAAAAATCCCTAATTTTAAATAAACTAAAAAAATCTATATACATATAAATGTAAATTTTCGTTTATACAAAATCTTAAATCTCAGAAAGTTTTCACCGATTGCTCTGATATTTAAAGATTGCATTGCATTCAAATACGCGCGTGTTTTTATATGCGAGGTATTCTCCTTCTCTTGAATTTGACCTTGCGGAGGGCACGTTTAAAACTTATTCCGACGCCCATGGGGGCCTTTTTAAAAATTTTTCTTCCACCCATCATGTGATATATCATTAGAAAGCCCTTGAACCACTATTAGAACCACTCTTTCGTGTTATGAACCTCGCTTTCACCCTCCCCTTCATTTTGCCCCCCCCCCCGGGAGGCAATTTATATTTTTTCCGACAACTATCCTGTGATGTATCATTAGAAAGCCCTTTAACCATTTTTTAATATTATTCACCTCCCGCCCTCCCTCCCTCCACGTTCGGAATAGCTTAGAAATTGCTACCAGATGGAAGAACTGCTCGTTCTGCTTTTAAATTGCCACTGCAATTCATTTAAACTCTCACATGCAACATTTCCAAAGCATCCGTCAGCGTTGCAGATATGCAACGTATTGTTTGGGACGAATGCACAATGGATTACAAAAACAGCTGAAGGCTCTTAATTGACCATTGCAAGATTTGCGTCAAAACATCAGACTATTTGGTAACGCATTACTATTGCTTACAGGAAGTTTCAAGCAAACATTACACGTAATTCCTCGATTAACACCGGCGGACCAAATGAATGCTTGCCTGAATACTCTACTTTTGGCAACCGATCAGCGGAGATATTCTCACATCAATTGCTGGAAATTGGGAACGGTTAGATGTAAGTGATCTGATCATAGGACGAATTTCATTTATTCATAACGCCTGCAATTTAGTGATGTCAAAAGAAGGATTGATTGAAAAGTATTTCCCAGTATTTAAACCAATTATAAGAATCACGAATGGCTGAGTGAACGAGCTATTCTTTTGGCCAAGAATGAAGACGTTTATGATCTTTAAAATATTATTCAGTCCAACATGCAAAGCGCTATTCAGTCACGTACAAGTCCGTCGACACTGTTGTTGAAGCAGATGGAGTGGTTAATTATTCAACATAATTTTCATTTCACTCGATGCGCCAGGGATGCCAACGCACGTAGTGCAATTCAAAATTGGCGTACCAATTATCCTGTTACGAACTATCAACCATCCAAAGCTTTGCAACGGCACGCGGATTGCAGGAATAATTTAATGAACAACGGCGTAGAAGCAACAATCTTGGTAGCACCTTTCAAAGGTGCAGCTGTCCTCATTCCTCGCATTTCTATAATTTCAACGAATATGTCATTTCAATTTAACAGATTACACTTCCCAAGTCGATTGGCGTTTGCAGTTAACATCAACAAAGCTAAGGGCCAATCTTTATAATTGCGCGGTTTAGATCTAGACACGGATTGCTTCTCACGTGGGCAATTATATGTTGCGTGTTCTATAGTCGGCAAACCAGACAATATCTATATATGCACGGATAATTGAACAACAAAAGTATTGCATAACCACAAGCATTGCGAAATTAAACATATTAGAAACGTGTACTTTTTCTTTTCTTTCTTTTCCGTTTAACCAGACTGAGCCTCAGCAATTCATGGCCGGGTACAGCCAGTTAATAATAAAAATTCTAAAAGTATATAAAATGCATCAAGTCATTCGAGGCTGTAGTTTTCCTATCAAAGTAATAATGATGGACAATATTGTTCAAATGCAAGAAAATGAACATTTGATCAGCGGTTCGACCTTTGAAGAGACTAAAAATATTACTATTTTGTTATTCATATGTATTTTTCTTTACATGCATGGTTGGTATTTCCTTTTTAGTAAAAGTAACTTGTAAACTATAAGTCATATTTGAATATTATTTGAGTTTATTTGAAAATTAAGTCTTTTTTACTTCAAGTAGCTGAAATACAAATTATGAAATATAGCTTTATATAATTCATATAAAAATCTATATTATGCACGATTGATATAAACATGACTTTGATTTTTCTATATTGAAATATTTAAGATGTAGAAAAATCAAAAGTACAGATACCAAGAGTAAACTGGTTTGTTATAGTGATAGTAACAATACTTGTATTTTACCCTTTTTAAAGAGAATAGGTTTTAACATTTGGAGTTAAAGCATATCATATCTTTCTGTATTTCGAATTATATAATGTGAACTTTTAAGCTGAGTTATCTTCTGTTTATTAAAGTTATCACATTTCCTTTTACGTTCGTAATTAACGATGACGGAGATTTACTTTTGCCGTGTATTCATATTTGGAATGAAAATTTATATAATAATTATTATTTCTGAAATCAACATTTCTGGCGAAAATCATATTATATCTTATAACATGGTTAAGAAATCGACATAAGAGTCAATGAGTCTTCCATGTAAAAAATACAATCTAATTTATTATCGATGAATTGCAAATGTCAGTTTTTAAATATGTGAAATAACAAACAATTGCCATTTTATTGTTCAAATAAAAAAATCTTTAAAACCATATTTATTTAGTTATTTATTTGTAGTATATTTTGTGCTATGTATCTTGAATGAATACATGCGGTCGAACACATCGATTTTCTGAAATTCTAGAAATCATAAGAAATAAATATAAGCGTTTCGTTCCTTACAGTCATTCTCTTTCCACCAGATAAATATTGCAAAACATGTTCGCAAATGCATTTGAAACGAGATAAAATATAAAAATAATTTTCGTTTTCCTTTTACTTAATTTTTTTTTTTTTTTTTTTTTTTTTTTACTATTATGTATTTCAACGAAAAACTATCTTAAGATTTTGCTATCATTTTACTGTCGAATTTACTTGTTACCAAAATTTTAGCTGTTAGCCGGGTTATATTTGACAACAAAAGAATAAGAAAATTTTCGGTCCATATATTCCGGTTTATGCATAAATAAGCGTTTGGCGATTTAAGTAGAATTATCAGTGTTTATAAATAAAAAACAAAAATTCTGAAAAGACATTTTAAAAAAAAGAAGCATTCCTTTCATTTTTCTTTTCAGAATTCCTTTCCTTTCATGAAATAATTTGCGACCACTTCATTAAAACTAACCATTTTAGTATATAAACACTAATAAGTTAATTTTAAGAAGGCCTAATAATAATAATAATAAGACTGAATAAGGGTTAATAACAATGACTGTTAATAATAAGGCTCAATAAGGATTACAGTAATTAGTATTATTGACACCATTCATAGAGAAGTTGTTTCTTCATTGATACAGATAATAGGCAAATAATAAAATATGGACTAATATCTGATTTTCCAAACAGAAAAACCTAAAGAAAAAGATATTGAATATAAATGATGTGAATTATCACACTGCTAACAAAGCGTAAACCAACTTCGTGAAAAATGTCCAAGCCGGGAATCGAACCCGGGTCCCTGAAATAGATCTCCAGTGCTCTACCACTAAACCACAAGGACGATGTCCAGCTTGGCATTTCTCACTTATATAATTCGGTAAGGCTGCTACCGCAGCACAAGATGGAAAAAATTTAAAATTTAAATAAAATTTAAAATTGAAAAAGATATTTGTACACATTTCTGTCACGTTCAACCGAACAGGGCGGCCTACCAAGAAGGTTTTAGCTTATACAAGTCCCAATAGGGAAATTTAACTACGAGCCTTAAACAAGTGGTTGAAAAACATCTGAAAACGAAGGTCCCACCATCTTCTCAACCAAAAGTTCGCTTGACTCTTCTATATGGAATCGTTCAGATTCGAACGATGATTGTCTAATTTTAGAATTGAAGACATTACCTCCGGGCTACTAATGCTTGATGACATTTCCTAAATATTTATTGCTTACATTATTTTATATTTTTTACTGATTTTCAGTATATAATGAATTCCGAATTGATTTTAAAGTGGATAAAAGTAGATAAAAAAATAAAATTACCTAATCCGTCGGCCGATTTCTACGAAATTTTATACAGATTTTGCGACAGTAGTCTTTCAGATAATGGCCAAATGTGAACATAATCGAAAGTACCGATTGCGAGTTATCCCGTTATGTATACAATTCATATTGAAAGATAAAAGTAAATTAGAGAAATATTTAAAAATAAATATGACAAAACGTTTATATATACTTCTTGTCATTTTTGTTACTCCCTAGAAATAAACGATGATCCCTAAATACCATCATCGAAAAATTTATCCTTTTATATCATATCGCAATACTTTGAAAAGCTTAAAGGATTAGACTAATGGTCTTTGTTTCAGACAAAAAACATTGGTCAACAATTTTCTTTTATGCTCTAGAAGTTTCGCTTAGGGAGATAATGTTTAGTGTTTATGATTGAGCCTACTTGAATTTATTCTTTCACGTTGAATTCCCCTTTTATATCAAATGTATAGAATAATGTAAGAAACAAAAAATAAAATAACAAATATATAATAAATTTTTTTTGTAAGTATTTTGAACGTATAAGAATGCTAAGTGATTTCCCCTGTATGGTTAAGTAACACATGCAAAATATGATAAAAAATATGGCACTGTTTTATGAATTTTATTTCGTAAATACACGAGTTTACCATGCATATATTCCAATCTGTATAAGGTAAAGGTCATATAATATATATATTCAATCCCGGTATATTCAATCAAAAATAAATGGTTGAAATGTAAGATTTTGATGTCATTTACTATCTTATTTTTTTGTAGATTGTTTTACATTATTAATATTAGTTCTCAGAAAACCGATAAATAATAAAATATCGTAAATAGTCAATATTGGAATAAGCAAAATAATTTTTCCAGTCATTACTAGACAATTTCCCTTTACAATATAATATACTTTAAAACTAAAAAATAAAACCCTAAAACACTAAAAGAGCACTTTAGATCATTTACAAGAATAAAAAAGAAGATACATAATAACAATAAAATAATGAACAATACAAATAAACAAATTGAACAATTAAGAATATCTTTCAACGTATTTGCATCTAATACTGGATGGGTACAATTTTTATACTATGAAATTCTAAAGTTTGCTCTAAGAAATAAGAAAATGTATTATTATTATTATTGTTGTTGCTGTTGTTAATATACTATTTTAATATAATTATAATTGTTATTATATATGTTATTATTGTTTTTTTTTTTATTATTATCTCACTTGTCATCTATTCAGCTAACACATAACATCACGCTTATTTTTTCCCTTGAATTTCAGAATGTTGATAAGCATAAAAAATATTTATATTTTTACATTTCGTGCTCTACAGTCATTTTCTTTCCATCAGGTGAACATCAGAGGAAAAGTTCGCAAATGCATATTGAATCAGATCAAATGTAAGTAAATATCATTAGATTTCCATTTCAACTACGTTTTTTGCAATTTTATCTGTTTCGACGAAAAGCCATTTGAAACTTTTTTGCTTCCATCTTAATGCCAAATTTCTATCTAGTCCCTTTATTCCCTGTAACATATGAATATAATGTCTAAATTATATTAAAATATTTCTTAATGTATGGGTCTTAGGTTTTCAGAGTGGGGAAACATGAGTATGAGGGGGAAAAGGGGTTGAAGAACATTCTTATTACAAATTCACATAAAATTTATGTTTTTAATCAATTCAACTAAAAATAATTTAATATCAGTTTAAATTTGCTATTAGTAATTTATTTTGTCAACACTGATTCAAATGTGTTAATTTTGAAAGAGAATTAAGCCCACTCTTCATAGAATTATTTTTCTTTGGCTTTCATAACATTAATAAACACCATCAAAATTTCATCATGAATAGGGGAGAGTAGCCATATTTGGACCACCGCTTTAATTGGAGCGATGCAATTCTGCAGATTATTACAGAAAGAGAAGCCATCTACCGCTGAAATCCTACTCATCAGAATGACGTCATTTATGATTAGAAGAAGTATCCGCCTTCCACGTGATGTTTTCACACAATTAAAAAATCTAAAATTATCAGTTTTGATCTAACTTTTTCCTGCTAAACGTACTTTAAAACTAAGGTAAGAAGTCATGTTTTCATATGCATATCTAAATTTATGTGCTTATTGCGCATATATTTTACGCGGATTTGTTTGCTTTCGTTTTCGATCTTAGTCTTCAAATTATCTGTTTTAAAAAATGGTGCAGTTTGCTCAATTGGAGCAATTTGAGTTGCTTAAATTGGACTAAATATATGATCATAAGTTTGAAAAATAAGTAATTATTTTCGAGGGCTGTACGCTTTGGACACTATTTTTTTGCTAATATTTTATAATGTAATACTATCCCCATGCAAGTTTTTAAATATTTTAATTTAATTTTTTTGTATATCTGTATCAATTTCTTTATACAGTTTAGGCCTATATATATATATATAAATTTTCTTTTACATGTTTATGCAAAAAATTTTGTTTGCAATTTCTTTTAATTTGTATGTATGAGTATTTATATTCTTTGAATTCTTTATTCCTGCGGCGTATTTTATTTACAGTGCTGAATTCAGACATTTTCCACCGGGAGAATATTTTTTATTCCGTGTGTGTGTGTGTGGGGGGGGGGGGTTGTCCTGTGTTAAAATCTTCGCTACCATAAAGTAAACCCTGCAATAAAAAAAACGACAAAAAGAAAGCACTCAAAGCACAACAGCAATTGGAACATCAAGTTTTAAAAAATAGGCGTGATTCAGTTGGAAAGAAAATGATAGAAGGGAAGAACTACAGACATAGGGTAACAAAAACTTCTGTTGCAAAAAAAAAAAAAATGTCTATTGATTCAGAATCTAAAAAGAAAAATCAAGACATTGATGATAGATTTTGACTAGTTTATAAGAAAAATGAAATAGCAGAAGTGATTCAGTGTTCAGATTGCCAAATATGGTTCCATGTTATGTGCGCTGGAATAAAAAAAAAAATGAAAAAACGAATTCATGTGTAAGCCTTGCATCACTTGTTACATGATATTCAAGTAACTGGCAATTAGTTCTATAATTTTTATTCTTAATTACTTATAACTCTGATTTATATTTTGAATAAGTTTTGATTTAGAACTATTACATGATGATTTAAAACTTTCAGACATTCAATTTCATTATATTTCACTGCTGTTGTTTTGTTTGATTGTTTCATTAATAGCAAATGAAAAAAAATCAGTTATATTCCCTACTGATTAAATCAGCCTAATATTGTTTGGTCCAATTTAGGAGATTGGAGTCCATCTTAGGCGACCAGTCGCTGAATTTGGACCACTTTTGACAAATTTTTCAAATTAAAATGAAACGTAAAATTTTCAAAAATAAATTATTGTTTTGATTTATTTAGTTCGTAGATGAATAGATTGACCAAGTGTAATGATATTTTGCAGATATTCCAAAAATGAAGTGAGTTACAACTGAAAAGAAGTGAAGTGGTCCAAATTCGGCTACTTTCTCCTATTTTAAAACTCTTCTATCTCTAAATAATGGAATATGATTGTATGCGTACGACTTATTACTGAATATATTTTTCTTATTTTTTTAAACTTTTTCTTATATATTTAAATTTGTTTTTGTTTACTATAACTTTTCTAATAACTTTTCAAATAAAATAAATTGAAAATAGTTGAAATGTAATATTCAATTTTTGTTGTTATGATTATGGCGTATTGAAAGATAATCTACAATTTCAACAAATCATTGCTTTCGAATAGAGACACATCCATTGGTGTTTTTTAAAACCATGATTGTTTCAACTAAAAAGAATAACCATTATTGTATACTAATCTTACATGAAATAAAACCACAAAATGTCTATTACTGCATAGTATCAGTATTTTTAAACTGATTCAAGTACAAACCATTAAATATATCTAACAACAAAATCAAGATGATTTGTCTTATTTTTCAAATCAACTGCTCATATGCCGGTTCGTAAGTAATAAAGTATATGTAACTTAGACAGATGGAATATAATTTAACCCATTTATGCCTGAATTTTTTGTTTTCCCAAATTTGTTGGTAAAATCACTTTAAAATTTTAAAATCATTTTAATTTTTTTCAAATTGAACTGGAAAAATACTAAACAAAATTACGCTAACATATTTCTGCATTTATTTGATAAAATGTTAACGTATTAATATGGGAATATCCATATGTGGAAAAATTCATAATTATATGATTTGTCTAAATTTATACAAATAAAGCTTTTAAATTGTATATTATATATATAATAAGTATTTTTATGAACTATTAAAAAACATATTTATTTCTTTACAAAGAATAATAACATTATAAGTATTAATAATAATAATTTAAGAGTAATTGTATATGAAGCTAAAACACAATTTAATTCAAAATCATCTTGAAAAGGCCTTTACATAAATAACTGCCCTCTAAATGCCTAATGGAAATATGTACCCATTTGCGTCTTACTCCCTATATTTTGTACGTTACAAAAATGCATAAAAATAGGTTTGAATATATAATTTCGCAATAAAAAAAACAAGTACTTCAAAGAAGTCTATAAGCTAGGATTATGACTTATTTATTTGGACCTTCATGCAAAAAATACGAATATAATTACTTTTGCATTTCGCTATCTTGAAAAATTAAAAATCTATAGACACCGTAAAAACGCCTTCATTTAAGTAAATAAATATCAATCTGATGCTGTCATCTCTCGGTATTCGATAATGACATTTATAGACAATTATTTCATACAATTTTCATATTGTAAATAAGAAGAACATTTTAAAAATTTATTAAAATTTGAAACTGACCAAAAATGGGACGCTACGCATAAATGGGTTAAAAAAGTATTTTGTTATGTTGAACTTCATTTTTAAATCGCTAATTATCATTGAAAACACAAACCAAAACGGAACACATATAAACATATGTTTTATTAATGCATTCATTATTAATATATTTTTAATGTAATTCTTGCTGAAGTTTTTTTACCAACTTCTGAAATTCGTTGCTTCAATTGAGTGGAATATTATAATGTATCCCATTCAAGTAAAACCACAGGAAAACAGTCATTATACAACAGGTTTCCAGAACTCGGAGGCCGTAATCTTAACTGTAGAACGGATTCTATGTTTTGAATAAACCACATTAGTTTTTATTTTATTTTATTTTCTTAATGAAAATAAATGTTATTTAAAGTTCAGAATGTCATGACTTTAATCAAAATTAAATTTGCGATCAAAGTTAAACCATTTAAATACTTAATTATATTATTTTTGTTTAATGGAAATACATATTGTCAAAATGTAACTAAAAGAGTAACCAGAAAATGTATGCAAATCAGTATAAAAATTGTTCATATATATTTCTCACCGTTGAAGTTACTCTCACAATATAATTAACCATGACCTGTTAAATAAAATGAACGAAAATATTATCTTTTTATATCAATAATTTGAAATGCTTATAGCATTAAATGAATGGTTTTTATTTTGGATAACTTTACTCAACAATTCACTTTTATGCTTCAGGAATTCCACTTGGAGACATAATACTTATTATTTATGTATTATGTTATTATTATACCTGCAGTTCTGAATCACCTTTTTAAAGAAATGTAGAAGAAAGATGTAAGATGAAAACAATGTGCATGTTGTGCTGAAAAGCACAAAATGCTAGTTGAAATATTTTATATATTTTTAGTATATATATATATATATATATATATATATATATATATATATATACGTGTAGTAGAGAGCAAAAGAAAATACAGCTTTTTTTAATAATTTAATATTGATGTTAAAGAAAAACATATATATATGTAAATTTTGGTATCATTTTAATCAATTCAACGAATAGTTTCTAAATATTCAAACTATTTAGCATTTCTATGATTTTTACAGCTTGTACCATCTTTTGAGTAAGGAATTTTTATATGTCAACGATTTTCTCACATCCTGCAGACATTTTATGGGCAATAAAAAAATTAAAAGACAGCTGAAACAATGATGCAGTCAAATCATTTATGGGGGCACTCAAATAAAATTTACGACAAAATTTATGATACTGAACACCTGGCACGAGCACCAATGACGCACGGGAAAAAGAGGTGAAACATAAAATTAGCTATTCAGAAATATTTAATGATCGGTCCAATCTCGAAAAAGCGAGGATCATTCCTAAAACGAACACACCGGCGAATAAGATCACAGGGACGTACAATGCATGCAAAAGAGCAAACATTTCAGAAAAGCAGTGAAAAAAATATTTTTTTCGGATTTCATTCTTCGTTTCTCTGTCTTCCTTGGAGGTCGTCGTTGGAAACTCATGAGAAAAAACGGATGGAAAAAGAATCTCTAAAAAAGGAAGCCCAGACAGTACGCACTACTTCATGGCTGTAATAAAATCTACGGATTTTTCATCGGACACTGAGTGCAGTGAGCTTAAGTATGACAATCCTCTCAACTACATCAAGAGTTTCTGCGTAGAAACTTTCCTTGCAATCCTCTTGAGTAGCCTGAATCAAAATATGAAGGATTCAAAAGTCATCAGAACTTCATACAGAACTTATCTGTGATAATCTTTCCCTGAAATCCTCCCGGGTATTCTTAATCTAAATGTGATATAATGGGGACTAAATGTACGTATATACGTATATATATATATATATATATATATATATATATATATATATAATGCTTTAATTTTTTTTTTAAAACAAACAACCCAGTGCATCAGGCGCAACGCAGCTTCTTATATGCACTAAGTCAATATAGCTCTATTAAAAGTAAATGATTATGAAAATGATTATGAAAAGAGGGTGCAAAACAACTATAAAAATCCATGAAAATTTATAACGAAAAAACAATAAACAAACCACTCCCTGCTCATCAGGAAGTGGGAGGAGTGAAAAAAGCAGGTACCAAAAACAGAAATTGGATCCTCACGAGTTTCGCAAGATATGGCCAACCCACATACTCCAAAAGTATAAAAATAGATTTAAACTTTCAAAAACACAACATAACAAAGCTATTTAAAAAAAAATAATAATTAACGAATCAAAACTGCTTTAAAAACAAATACAACCAACCAATTCAAAATCCAAGAAAAACGATTTAGCTTATAAAACGTAAATAAAAATTAATAAAAATTCTAATATGACTAAATCATTAAGCAATTAGAAGTATTGAACATGTGACAAGGCCATACCCCCACCTTTACCCATGAAGACCTGAAAAAAACTTGCTACCTTTAAAACAATCACTACGCTCCACTTCTTTCCATCAGCAGGAGTTGCAAGCAAGGCCATAATCCAAGTTAGACCAGCGTCCTGAAGACTTGTCTTTCCATTATCCTCATAATCATTAATTTTCTTTCCAAGTCACCGCAGTTTCTACTTGAAGCACATCAACATGCAGACGTTCTTAAAAAGACTTTAATCCACACCCTTCATATATTCAAGCAGCTATCTTGGCATCCATTACGGTGTTTGGCCGCTTAGCTGTTGCCACTTTAGAAAACTCTTCTCAAGCTGATTTACATAATGAAAAATAAACTGGTATGGAAATAAATTATTATAAAAAAGATTAGCAGTTAATTTAAAAATCTGTGAACTCAAAAATTCTCTCTTACTACAAATTCTATAAAATCTATTAACTTGTACCACAATAATGTTAATAAAAACCTTTTTACTTAAATTTGAATACCAGTGTGGCATCGATTGAGTATTAAAATTAAAAAAATCCCGTTTATCAAAAAGCTTAATTAATATATTGCTATCTTTAATTAAAATGTCTAAATCCAAAAAATTAACATGTAAACTATCAACAGAAGCCTTATTTAATTTTAAACATGGAGGATAGATATCGTTAATCGATACCAAAAGTTTGTCATCGAATATTATTAAATCATCGATATACCTTAAAATTGAATAACTCTTATTACTGTTTAAAACATAATTAAATTCATAATAAAAAAGAAACAGATTTGCAGCAGAACTCGAAAAATTAGTTCCCATACCGATGCCACATACCTGGTAGAAAAATGAGCTATTGAATGTAATGAAATTATTAAGAAAACAGAAATTTGATCAAACTTAAGAAAAAATCTCTTTTAATTCCAAGCTCCTCCTCAATACAAAACATATCAAAAATATTTTTTAATGTATCATAAAGTAAATCTATAGGTATATTAGAAAAAAGATTTCTAAAATCATAGGTATACAAATTTGTGGGCGTTATGGGTGTTTTTTTAATTTTATTTAAAACCTCAGCCGCTTAGCTGTTGCCACTTTAGAAAACTCTTCACAAGCTGATTTACTATAAAAAAGATTAGCAGTAAATTTAAAAATCTTTTTTCATTATGTAAATCAGCTTGAGAAGAGTTTTCAAAAGTGGCAACAGCTAAGTGGCCAAACACCGTAATGGATGCCAAGGTAGCTGCTTGAATATATGAAGGGTGTGGATTAAAGTCTTTTTAAGAACGTTTGCATGTTGATTTGCTTCAAGTAGAAACTGCGGTGGCTTGGAATGAAAATTAATGATTATGAGGATAATGGAAAGACAAGTCTTCAGGACGCTGGTCTAACTTGGATTATGGCCTTGCTTGCAACTCCTGCTGATGGAAAGAAGTGGAGCGTAGTGATTGTTTTAAAGGTAGCAAGTTTTTTTCAGGTCTTCATGGGTGAAGGTGGGGGTATGGCCTTCTCACATGTTCAATACTTCTAATTGCTTAATGATTTAGTCATATTAGAATTTTTATTAATTTTTATTTACGTTTTATAAGCTAAATCGTTTTTCTTGGATTTTGAATTGGTTGGTTATATTTGTTTTTAAAGCAGTTTTGATTCGTTAAAAATTTTTTTTTATAATAGCTTTGTTATGTTGTGTTTTTGAAAGTTTAAATCTATTTTTATACTTTTGGAGTATGTGGGTTGACCATATCTTGCGAAACCCGTGAGGATCCAATTTCTGTTTTTGGTACCTGCTTTTTTCACTCCTCCCACTTTCTGATGAGCAGGGAGTGGTTTGTTTATTGTTTTTTCGTTATAAATTTTCATGGATTTTTATTGTTGTTTTGCACCCTCTTTTCATAATCATTTTCATAATCATTTACTTTTAATAGAGCTATATTCACTTAGTGCATATAATAAGCTGCGTTGCGCCTGATGCACTGGGTTGTTTGTTTAAAAAAAAAAAAAAAAAAAAAATTAAAGCATTATATACTTTGGCAATTTGATAAGCTGCTTTGCGCTTCTTTTGCTGTGTATTCAACTAGTCATTCCATATATCATATGTTGAATTGGGTGTAGTTTGTTATGCAATTAGGTGTAAGTGCCTACAAAAAGTTATAATAAAAAAAAAAATTTGGAATTTTGTATAAATTCCTTATTGAAATTATGAAATATATTAAATGAAAAGATAAGCGTTGTAAAACATGATTGGTGAGTCGTGCCGAAGCTGTTGATGTACCATCAGATTAATGTACATTTTGCAAGTTTAATAATGTTGTTTATAAAATTACATGTATGACTTGTTCGCAGGCTTATGTTGGTGAGACTTCTGGTTCTCTTAATATTAGAATTAACAATCATAGATCAAATGTTCACAATGATGATTTACAATATCCATCTTTTGAAATTATGCATTTTAAGTTGCATACTTTTGATAACATTTTGATTGAAATTTTAGCACATGTTGAGAATCAGAATGAGCGTTTGAAAATAGAAAATGACTTCATTTTGAAACACAGGACTTTGTATCCTTATGGCCTAAATACAGTATTAAATTCTTACAATATAAAAAGTATTGATAATGTTTATAGTTTTTTAAATTTGTTTAGTAATTTGAAAATTAAAAGAGATACAAGGGGATCACATATGTTATCCAATAAATTAAATTGTTTAGTGCCAGAGGAATGGATTTGTAATGTTGAAAAGGATTTTATAGTAAATTTCAGTATTAAAAATGTAAAAAAAGCGGTTTTCACACTTAAGCTTAAAATTTTAAATAAAATTAGGAAAGCTAGTAAAATTTATAAATTTTCTAATTTGCATTTTAGGGACCTGCTTTGTGACTTTATTAATTTTAGATTAAAGAATTTTTTGGATTCCAAAACTGACAGGGTTTTCTTTAATTTGAATTTTCAACAGAAGTCTTTCGACAATTTTAAAATTAAAGATTTTTTCAGATATTATGATACTTTTTTCCCTCTTAGAGATATTGATATAGCTGTTGCTTATAAATATAACATTCCTTTTAGTAAAAAATTGTTCAATTATAGATCTCTTGCTTTTTCTGATGAAATTCCTGAAACATGTAAATGTGACACAGATTTCTTAGATTTTATTGATGATTTCCATAAACATGTTATTACTGGAAATTTAGATATTATACAGAACAAAAATTTACATTTTATGATGGGATTGGGTACTAAGTTTAGATTAAATAAAACAATTAGCAAGAAAACTGCTATTCAGATTTTTGAAAGGGATTTGAAAAAATTCATTATGCAATTATGCTACAGATTTAACACCCCCTTTGAAGCTTTTTTTGAATGGGAGTGGCATATATTAAAGGAATTTGAGTTTTTTGTTAATAATTATTTGAACAGTAAGGATTATGTTTATCATAGTCTCAATAAAGAAGATATAAATTATATTCAATTTTTACATAACAATTTTGTAATAGTACCTGTGGACAAAGCGGCTTCAAATTATGCAATTATTTGAAAGCTTTTTTATATTGACAAAGTTAAAAATGAGTTAAATAATAGTAAATTTTATAAAGAATGTAAATTAAGTCACAAGGTTGTTGTAAACAAATTTAATGCGTACACCAAAAAGGCTAGAAAGATGTATTCATATAATTTTGCTATTAATAATCATCATACTTTTCCATTTCTGTTTATGACCCCAAAATTTCACAAGACACCTATTAAATTCAATTTATATGTTGTAATTCAAGAGGCATAGGTAAAAGTTTAAATGTTAAGTTACAGGAGTTTTTGAAGCGCATTTATGGTTTTTTGAAGTTTAAATATCGAAATACTAGCTATTTTTGGTGTATAGACAATAGTAATGAGGTTTTAAATAAAATTAAAAAAACACCCATAACGCCCACAAATTTGTATACCTATGATTTTGAAAACCTTTTTTCTAATATACCTATAGATTTACTTTATGATACATTAAAAAATATTTTTGATATGTTTTGTATTGAGGAGGAGCTTGGAATTAAAAGAGATTTTTTCTTAAGTTTATGTAATTTGTGTTTTCTTAATAATTTCATTACATTCAATAGCTCATTTTTCTCCAGGTATGTGGCATCGGTATGGGAACTAATTTTTCGAGTTCTGCTGCAAATCTGTTTCTTTTTTATTATGAATTTAATTATGTTTTAAATAGTAATAAGAGTTATTCAGTTTTAAGGTATATCGATGATTTAATAATATTCGATGACAAACTTTTGGTATCGATTAACGACATCTACCCTCCATATTTAAAATTAAATAAGGCTTCTGTTGATAGTTTACATGTTAATTTTTTGGATTTAGACATTTTAATTAAAGATAGCAATATATTAATTAAGCTTTATTTCTATATTAATTAAGCTTTTAAACGGGATTTTTTTAATTTTAATACTCAATCGATGCCACACTGGTATTCAAATTTAAGTAAAAAGGTTTTTATTAACATTATTGTGGGACAAGTTAATAGATTTTATAGAATTTGTAGTAATAGAGAATTTTTTAGTTCACAGATTTTTAAATTTACTGCTAATCTTTTTTATAATAATTTATTTCCATACCAGTTTATTTTTCATTATGTAAATCAGCTTGAGAAGAGTTTTCTAAAGTGGCAACAGCTAAGCGGCCAAACACCGTAATGGATGCCAAGGTAGTTGCTTGAATATATGAAGAGTGTGGATTAAAGTCTTTTTAAGAACGTCTGCATGTTGATGTGCTTCAAGTAGAAACTGCGGTGACTTGGAAAGAAAATCAATGATTATGAGGATAATGGAAAGACAAGTCTTCAGGACGCTGGTCTAACTTGGATTATGGCCTTGCTTGCAACTCCTGCTGATGGAAAGAAGTGGAGCGTAGTGATTGTTTTAAAGGTAGCAAGTTTTTTTCAGGTCTTCATGGGTAAAGGTGGGGGTATGGCCTTCTCACATGTTCAATACTTCTAATTGCTTAATGATTTAGTCATATTAGAATTTTTATTAATTTTTATTTACGTTTTATAAGCTAAATCGTTTTTCTTGGATTTTGAATTGGTTGGTTATATTTGCCCAGCAAACACAGAGCTATCGGTAAACAATCGGCCGACAGCCGCTTTGCCGTTACTGACGGTATCGGCACGATACCGGCTGCCGTACCGGTTCCGTATCTTTTTCGACACGCCGGGCGAGTGACGCCCGACAGATAGGCGCACAGCCGGTCCAGTATCAGCAAAACACTATGCCGGCAGCACACCGATAGCTATCCATATGAATGCCGGTCGCAGCCCGACACCAGCATCAATTGAAAAAAAACTGTTTTGATGGCGCCATCTATTGGCCATCGCGGAAAGCATCTTTGAAAAGAACGTGTTTCGGAGCTGGCTGTGGTTGGGTTTGATCCTGATAACCCAAGGACATGAAGTAGACTCCTTAACCACTTGACCACTCAGACTTGATCAGGGGAGGATTGTATGAGGTAATAAGGGGAAGTCTTATCGATACGTAATGGTTTGCCATTAAAGATAGATGGGAAAATTAGAATTTTGAACTGTTTTTATTTTATTTTTTATTTATTTATTTATAATTGTCTTACGCACGTTTATTTAAAAGTTAATTTAATATTTAAATGAATGAAATAAATATCTTAGTGAATTTGTTAAAGCAAAGGAATTTAAGAATAATTTTAAGTTCAATTAAGATATAGATATAATTAAGAATAATTAAGAATATATATAAATTTAAGAATAATTAAGTATTAAAAAATATTTTTAGAGGTCTTGTTCAGTTAATCAAATTTTCTTATTGGGATTATAATGTAATTACATGCGTTGCGTTAATTTAAAAAAATATATTTTTAACATGTAAAAATGTATTTTAATAAAAAAAGTTAGTAATTATTAACTTTTAATTAGAATAAGAATTCATTTTATGTCGTTTTGATGATTTAAATTAGAACATATATTTAATGAGTATGTTGCAATATTAATTTGTTACTTATCAATATTTTTAATTTAAAAATAAAATAAAAATATCAACTTAATTTTTTTTTTCTTTTCGAAGATAATTTTTAAATGGGGATATTTCTGAATCTTTCTTATAAATTTAAGAATAATTATTAAATAAAATAAGTGACTTTCAGAGGTTTTTCTCTTAATAAAATTTTCTCCTTAGGAATTACAAATAACTAAATGCATTAATTCAAGAAATATATATTTGTAACATAGAAAAGCTAATTTTAATAAAAAAGAGGTTGGTAATTAATCACTTTTAATTCGAATAAGAGTTCATTTTTTATCATTTGATGATTTAATGTAGAATATATTTTTAGTGATTAAGTAGCAAAAATGATTATTTTACTTATCAACATTTTTTAATCATGAAATAAAATAGAAATATTAATTTATCTTTTTTTTTTTTAGGTAGATTTCGTAAGAAATACTACCTATTGCAGTCGTTACCATGGTGCGACTTTTGAAAAATTCCTTCATAACTTTTCATTATAGGACCCCAGGAACCCCAAACCACCCCACCTAAAAAGTTTATATATATATATATATACAACAAACTTACGCATTCAATTAAAGAGATTCAGGAAAATTTTATAATCACCTATGTGGATAAAGCAAATACAAGTTATGCACTGATATGTAAGGTACTTTACGGCAAACTTTTGAATGATTGCTACAATAATAAAAATCGCTATTTACCATTGAATTCGAAAGCTGCAGTAATAGAAAATAGGATTAAAGCCATCTATAAAAAAGTTAAGCTGAAACAAATGAGTCAAAGTTTCCCTTATCTCATACTAGTGCCTAAATTCCATAAAACCCCTATCAAATTCAGGAGTGTGACCTGTGGATTTGGTTCATATATTGGTGCCGCTAGCAAGGCTTTGCTGGGGGTGCTGGAGGGGGTGTTTGACGGAGTGATGGGGGGAGAGACGACTTTTATTATCAAAAATAGCTATACACTATTAGATAATCTGAAAAAATTAAAAAATATTACTGGTTTATTCGCTTACGATTTTGCAGACCTCTATAATACAATTGATTTGACAGATTTAAAAGATAAAATAGTAGATTTTTATAATACAAATAGTACTTTGGATGTTCATTATGATTTTTTCATAAATTTATTTCAGTTAGTAGTACAAGAAAACTACCTTTACGAAGGAAATACAATATTTAAACAGATTCGGGGTATTCCAATGGGGGGGAGTTGTAGTTCCACTTTGGCAAACATTTACTTACATATATATGAAAGAAATAATAATTTAAACAGTAACACATTATCCTACAGATATATAGATGATGTTTTGATAGTTAAATTAAACAATGATATTGAAAATGTTGATTTTACATATTATCCTACGTCTCTGAGTCTGGAACCCTCATCCCAGAACTGTAAAAATATTAATTTTCTAGATGTGAACCTGAGCATAGAAAGTGAAAATTTGATATCTAAGATATTTGACAAGCGAAATGATTTCAACTTTAATACCTTAAAGCTGATATATTTTGATTCCAATGTGCATGTTTCGATTAAAAGAAATGTACTTAGAAATGGATTAATACGAATCGAAAGACTGAGTACTAGAGTTAAAGATATGTTTAGTGATATTTTAGAGTGGTGCCGCTTGGGATTCAAGCATGGTTATCCTCGCAATTTCATCAGGATAATAACTTGTGATTTTATTAAGAGTAGCAGGTACGGAACTGAACTGAACTCAGTGATGGATGAGAATGGAGGTTTTGATGAGTTGATTGATCTAATGAGTTAGAGAGATATTTTGGTGGATGTTGTAGTTCTGTTTAGTTTTTCTTAGTTTTTCATAGTTTTTCATTTTTTCAATTTTGGTCTTGGCGAGTGAAGGGGGACGTAGCATGCGTAAAGTCTGACTTAACCCTGCAGTGTATGTCGTTAGCCATACCGCTCGCCTTCTGTTCTGTTATGTCTTGCAATTATATATATTTTCTTTAGTTTGGTTATTCAGTTTGATTTTAAGAGTTAAGTTTATGTTGGTTATTATAATATTTTTGATGTGAGTTTCAATGCAGCTATGGTGAGTGATGGATTTTGATATTTTGTTTGTGGTTTTAAATATATATATATATATATATATATATATATATATATATATGTATATATGTACTAAATTTTGTCCGCACGATAAAAGTCGCAATTATGCACGGATCGTCTTCAAACTCGCCAACAACTTTGAGATGGCTAATATCTCGGCGGGGATTGAAAATGGTTAAAATCGGACCAAGGGAATGGAAATGGGGAAGGTTCAAAAATTTCAATACCATCTTAACATGATTCCGATAAAATCAGCTCTTACACAACAATGACAGAAAAAAATAAATATTTTTCGTTATTGCAGTACAATTTAAAAAAAAAGCAATAAAATTCTCACCACAGCAATTGCTTTTCTTTTGCGAGAATTTCACGTGAAAAATTAAATAAAATAAATAGTTTGACGAATTGAAAACAAATTGAATATTACGTCATAAGTTTCCTAGAGCAAGATTTCCGCATGAAAACTCAAAATGAAATAAATAGTTTGACGATTAAAAAACAACAAAATATTGCATCATATTGGAAATAAAATGGACCTCAGCAGGTGAATATGTAACGTCATGTGAGTTTGAAGAAACGTATTAAAACATGATAAAAACCCGACTATGGAAATATTAACTTATTTATCACTTTGAGGTTCTCTGAATTTGCTTTAGATATTTTTTAAACCTATTCCATATGCATGCCTGTGTGTATTCGTGTATATTAGAATTTTCACAAAATGTTTAGCTCCCTAGAGCTCATTCTTAGTGGAGGAACTGGGTTTATCTCTAATCTTGATTTAAATTTTGTTGATTAATTTAGTACTTAACTTCGAAATCTACCTCCGCCTGTAGGCCCGAGCCGGCAGGGATTTTTTTTTTTTTTTTGGTAAATAATTTTTTAGAAGTGGGAGATTACTGAATGTTTCTTTTAAATTTTAATGCTTAAGTTGGGTAGTTTTTTTTATATTTTTATAGCTTGTAAAACAATTTTAAGCACTTTTTTAATAATTTGATTTTTAAATAAAATAAGAAACATAGCTGTTGCTGTTAAAATGAATATATAGTTAGAAAATAATTAATTTATGAAATTTTTTTTTCTACGATTAACTTTATAACGAATAATAATTTTAAGGGGCGATTTAAGAAACTCTTTTGATGATTCAAATAATTGTATACCTTTTTAAAATGAATTCAATAACAGCTTTTAAAAATATATTTATATAAGAGCTATTATTGATTTTTTTTTTTTAATCACTGTTAGAATTTCATATGAAATACACGAAATATACATATCTTATCAAAACTCAAATTCAAACAAAATTAGTAAAAAGAAAAAAAAATGTCGGCTAAGACTAAAAATTCCAAATTCGGACCGATGTTGGCAAATCTAATCGGGCCACTATCAGAAATCACATATCGGTCCTGCGTCACTTGCCGGTGTAAATCGCTTGCCGATATATAACCGAAAGGGGACCGATTACGGTAACCGGCAGTCGAAAAAGCAGATTCTTATGTTTCAGTTGCCGACATGCTGCCGACACTTCACCGAAATCACTGTGCCCATGCCGACACTTAACCGACATTTCCGGCTGCGGTCCGATCGTGTGCCGAAAGGTATGTGTTTGCTGGGTGTTTTTAAAGCAGTTTTGATTCGTTAATTTTTTTTTTTAAATAGCTTTGTTATGTTGTGTTTTTGAATGTTTAAATCTATTTTTATACTTTTGGAGTATGTGGGTTGGCCATATCTTGCGAAACCCGTGAGGATCCAATTTCTGATTTTGGTACCTGCTTTTTTCACTCCTCCCACTTTCTGATGAGCAGGGAGTGGTTTGTTTATTGTTTTTTCATTATAAATTTTCATGGATTTTTATTGTTGTTTTGCACCCTCTTTTCATAATCATTTTCATAATCATTTACTTTTAATAGAGCTATATATATATATATATATATATATATATATGTAACGAATCAGCCGCTACTCCCGTTATGGATCTTCTGTCGTGGCGTCGGTCAGTGCCCGACCGATGGGGGCCGGGGCGCGAACCGCGGACGCGTGCGTGCCGATTTCTGAGCGAACCCTCGGAACTTCTAGCATATTTAGGTAGTCGCAGGCCGTGAGTGGTATCCTGGAACTCAAAGTCAGATTAAGATAGTAGTTGTTCCAATAAAGACACAGTTTTTCCGGGGACCTGATTTATTGTTCTTTGGTTAAATCCTTTTGAGAAATCAGGCCCCTTTTGGCTTGAGAGCTGCTACTTTAGTTTATGGACATCGGGCTTGGGAATTAGGTGTACCGCAAAGCGATACTTAAGAGAGCCGAGTGTCGTGGAATTAGTGCATTCTTTTGATGGTAAAAAGGCCCGTCCGGTGACCCGTGCAGCGGTATAAATATTCTGTATTTTGCATTATTCCTGCTAGGGGCCGTTGAAGTCAAAGGAGGCGTCTTTAACCTATAATTGGTCGTTAGCTGAATGATTGACTGCCCGGGATAAAGGCTGTGGTTTGAGTTTGGCCGATCGAATGCAGCAATACTTACAAATTGCACTTATTCAGCAAAAATATTCTTATGAGATGTGCCAAAACGATCTTTGAAAGTTATAAAATGCAATGCGTGAAAACTGACTTAACAGGGGCAACTTCATTCAATCAACTGAGACACAATTACAAAAGCATTTTAAAAGTTTTAATTTTAATTTCTAAATTTAAATTTTAAAAAGGGACAAAAAAGGGGATTTTAAAAAGGGGCTTAGCTTATATCGTTTCATATATATATATGTATAATAATAACAAATAAGAAATGGGAAATTATGGTTATTAGCATTTTAGAATATTGTCATGTAGGTGTTTCGTATGTTGGATGAATTAGACTGTTATATTTTTATGCGTAAATTAATATATATAAGTAATCAAGAGATTTTCTTTTTAATTGATATCGAGGATTATAAGAAAGGAATATAACTTCTGGAATAAGCAAGAGTGATGATTTATGCAATACAAAATAAAAAAATTTTATTGCATGTTTATATGTGTTTTCCGATATGTTGTCTTTTTCTTTCATTATTTCTATATTTTATGAGATACACTTTTGAGCAAGTATAGAAAGCCCCTCCTTCCTTTTAAAAGTACCTGTAACAATTGTTGTTGTAAGTTACCTGAAAATTTGACTATTCCGTGAGTATTTTACATATCACTAGCAAACATTAATTACCAGATAGTTCATGAGATGATAAATAACTCGACGCAAGTTATTGCCCAATTATTTTATAATTCGGCTATTATCCAATTATGCTGTTTCACAACGCGCAGCTGGTTAATATTTAAATTTTTGAAAGCTAACCACCATCTTTCATGTTCGGTAGTTTTGGTCCCATTTCTATCTAACAGTGTAATAAACATATTTTTAGGAATGTTGAATACATGTTTTCTTCTACATGATTAACCAAAAATTATATATAAATATCGTAGCTATATTTTCTGTTTTTTCTGTGATTGTATATAAAAAAGATTTTTTTCAAAATTGAAATTTATCTAAATCTAAAATATTTATTAAAATTAATCTTTTATTACTTTAAAATAAGCTTAAAATGAAGAAAGATCAGTTACCGACAAATGTGTAAAAAAATAATTAATTTAAACATCATTTTCCTATTTTAATTTTTTTTAAACTCTGACTGCTACTTAAGCAATGGGTAGAATAAAAATTGGAAATGCAAAATAGAAAATAAATTAGAATTAGAATTATTATTACCGTTTTAAAAGATAAAATTATATAAGTTGTTAAGGCTCTGTCATATGTACCCGAAGTATGATTTAGTCCACTTTCTTCAGAAAATATCTTGAAGCAGTTATACATCATCATCATCATCAATTTAATTCTCACGTCAACAATCTTTAACAATCTTCTTCGTGTCTCTGACAAATCTTTGTATTTAACAATTGTATCATTTACAGTAGAAATGTATTAAAAAAATAGCAAATTAATTCTTTGATGTAGTTTTTAAAAATGCATGAGGTAACTGGCGACTGCTGTTTTATATAAATATGTAGCAAAAAATTAACCTGCACACATTTTTACGGTTGTTATTATTTTTTGAACTTTGTCCCTGGATTTTAGATTCCTTACAGTCATTCTTGCTAAAATTATACAAACTATCACATCAGATGCAGCTACAGAATTTTTTTTTCAACTTTTCTCTCATGCAGAGTTATGCTAGTGAAAGAATGGCTAAATTTCTTTGATAAGAAATTTACTGCATAATTTAAATCAGCATTTAAATATCAATTTCAATCATCGTGGTTTTATTGGTGGTCTTACCGTCTTCAAGGTTTATTCCTGCACTTTTCGAGGTAAATATATATATATTTTTTAATTTAATCCAATAAAAATAACTATTGCTAAAAATCAATGAACATTGTGGCTATCACTTAGTCTTAACGTGATTTGCCTAAAAATAGGTGGTAATTTTCCTTACCGTCTCTTTTTTCTCTTACTGTCCCCGTTTTCCTTTACCGTACCCTTTTTTCACTACCGCCCCTTCCTTAACACTCCTTTAAGACAATGTTATACCAAAATTTTGTACTAAAAATACTACATTCTTATTATTTTGTATTTGAATGTTCTGTGGGTGCTATGCAAATTCATTATAAATAAAAATTTAGAAGAAAATAAAAAGTTCGAGTGGTAAAACGGAAAGGAAAATTAAACTCGCAAGTTTAACTTGAATCTCAGTTAAATAAAAAAAATCGTCGCTGCTGACCATTTTTTCTTTTTTTGAATCATTAACCCTCTTGCTACGCAACCCAAGATTTCATCGGGGATGCATTTTTTTCCGTCTAATTAACCCTCCTTGATCATTCCCACCAGTTATTTTTTATTGTAAATTTTGCCTTATCTAATCGGAGCATTTTCCCGACTAAATCAGACGAAAAATTTGTTTTGAAAAACCGGTGACAAAAGAATAAAAATTCTTAAAAGACGCTCGTCACGAAGGAATTAAATGTGCAATTTTTGAAGCTACTTTGATAAAACAATTACGCAGCGATAGGGTTAAGGCATTCGACTATAAGTTTAAAATGTTATTTTATTAAGTTTAATTTCACCAGATTTTTATTCCTGAAAGTTAAAATTTTGTGAGAATTCCTCATATATTTATGAAGTTTGCATATTTTAGTTCATAAGACAACAATGATTAAAATCAAAATTTTAGTTCAAATTATTTTAAATGCTAGTATTAACTGTTTTTTCTCTAAACTAGAGGCCTCTTCCCCCTAAGGGATGCCCTCAACAACCACTATCCAGACCCGTACGCTGTAAAAACATGCTAATAAGCTACCTTTTACAAATACTACTGTATTACCAAGATTAAATGACATTATCACACCTGATGAGGAAATATTTAATGTCGTAGTGTTTCTTATTTATGCAAAATTCTTTAAAATAATTTAAAAATTATTTAAAAATCTGTTATGTGTACTACATATAAATATGTGTGTGTGCACATCGGCGTTTCTGTCACATCTTTTAGCCCCCGGTACGGTATGCTATTTCTTTCTCCAGCTTATTTTGTGAATTCCAAAAATAACGTTACCTTACAGAATCCAGCCGTAAAACAAAGCAGTACGATTGAATACTCTATAGCAATTTTTTAATCTTTTAAGGATCACACATTTTATATTTTTATACCGTCGTATTGGAAAAAAAGTTCTTTTAAATGCATTTTGTTTGAAAACTGTATCTCCATTCATTTTTGAAATATTAATTTTTTTGTAATATTTGAAATATTAGTTTTTAGAGCCATTTGCTTAATATTGGCAACGGAAGTACTCCATTTATGTACAAAGTAAAGGAAATCTAGTTCTAAAATAGTAATTATATATTTTTGCTGCCATTTTCTCATAACAACCGAAAGAAACTGTAATTAAAATACGTGCTATTTTGAAAAAAATATAAACGAATGATTTCTGTTAAAACAATGAAACTATGATAAACTATATTTAATTTTAAGTATCTATGAAACATTAGATCCGTTTTTTTTGTCGATTTTCTTGAATAACGACATCTTTTTGCTGCATTTGTGGATTATTTCGCAATAGTGATGTGCTATGCATGCATTACTGTAGATGTTTAAGAGTAGATCGTAAATGTGGAATTCTTAAGCGGATGCGAATGACATCATTTTACATTAAATAAAACGAGTGCTTTAAGTCTTAAAAATGAAATATGTTTTGTACTGCAGTGGAGTCCCGCTTAACCGAGTTATTTACTTCTGATGGACTGGTGGCTTCTATTATTATGAAACAGCCATTATAAATGAAGTGTTAGGTGAAGATGAATGAGCAGCCGTAAAAAGTTAGAACTTTGATTTTCTGGTGAGAATGGGGAAAGAAAATGACCATAATTTATGGCCATAATTTTTTTTGGAAAAAAAAATTATGGCCATTTTTCCCCCATTCTGACTAGAAAATCAGAGTTCTAACTTTTAGCAGCCGTAAAAAGTTAAAACACTGATTTTCTGGTCAGAATGGGGGAAAGAAATGGCCATATATATATATATTTTTTAATTATGGCCATTTTCCCCCCCATTCTGACCAGAAAATCAGAGTTCTAACTTTTTGCGGCTGCTTTTTCATCTTCATCTAACACTTCATTTATAACGGCTGTTTCATAATAATAGAAGCCATCAGTCCATCAGAAGAAAATGAAGTAATAGAAATGCCGGGAGAGACACTAAATTCTGAAAAAGCAGAATTCCTGTTCTCTAGATTTACTTTCAAAATTTATCTATTAACTGTGAAAAGTTTTCTTGTTTAATTACAATTATGTATTCAAAATATCTATCCATACTTATAAAAGAAAGTTTTGCTCTCTGTGTGTGCGTGTGTCTGTAAAATCTACGGCGCGTTAAAGTCTGAAAGTTTTGTGAGTATAGTTGAAGGCCATGGTGTACCTGAGTTTCAGAATTTAAAATTTCTAATAATTTGCTAATAAATTTATTTAAAATTCCCAATTAAAATAATGGAGAAGTATTCATAATTCAATGAATTCAATGGTTTTATTCACAATTATTGGCATTTAATCTTGCAATTAATTAATTAATGGCAACCATCATTGGCATTTAATCTTACAATTTGGCGACAGTAATTTGGTCGACGGGAAAACTAAGAAATACCGTTAAACATTTGAAAATAAGCTAATGTAAAATGAATTAAGTAAACAGTGTCATTGTCTCCCGGTATTTTTTAACAGCGCTATAAGATAGTTCTTTTAAATAATTCATTTTAAATGTATCGTTTCAAATCTGACGTAATTTACACCAAAGTTTTATTTCTCTTATTAATATTCACGTGAAAATACTTTTGTTGTTAGAAGGAAATATTACTTGCGCTGTCTTCGAATTCACGATAATAGTTGAAAAGATTATCTCAAAATATCTCGCGCAAATATATTTTTCAGTTTAAATTGTTTTGCTATATTTTTTGCCATTTTAAATATGACGTAATTTCCCCCATTTACAGATTTTAACGCATAATAATGATTTTTTTTTTTATTTTAAGATTTCGTTTCTCTTTTTAAACTCAAGTGTAAATATGGTTCGACACAGATGTCATAGGCGCAATTTTTTTCTGACGCCAATTTCATATACGCAACGGTTACTTAACTGGTGCTAAAGTGTCGTTATTTTGCTTGATATGGTAACCCGGATGTTGTTGTTTATGCTATTGAAGTTTTTGCCAAATTTGCGTAGGAAAAAAATTGCGTTAAATTGGTATATGACACTGTGCCTATGGTTCTTATGACGTAATTTTCCTGCTTTTAACATGTAATCATTTAATACTAATTTTAAAGTGTTTTTTTTCTGTTTATAATAGTCACGTGTAAATAAATTTTTAATTTGAAGTAAACATTATTGTTTGCGCTGTTTATACAACTGGCAACAGTTTAAATTAATAACATTTTCTAAAATTTGTAAAAATATCTCTCGAAATGCTGAAAATTTGAATTTAAAATTGAAATAAAACCTCAAAAAATGAGTCAAATAAGAAAAATAAATACAATCTGCACACCGGGAACTTATAACGTATAAAATGATCTAAAAATGATTAAATTCTCATGTATAGTTTTTGCTCTAATAAAACTTTTTTAAGGGAACGATTTTGGGCACAGATGTCATATTCGCCCCATATTGGCGCGATTTTTTTCGGTTGCCAATTTGGCAAAAACATCAACAGCTTAAACAACATAATCCGGGTTACCACACCAAGCAAAATAACGACACTTTGGCGCCAGTTAAGTACCCGTTGCGTATATGAAATTGGCGTCAGAAAAAAATCGCGCCAATATGGGGCGAATATGACATCTGTACCCGATTTTGTCCAATTTTAGCATTAAATATCTCTTAAAATAATTCTTTGATTTGAAAACTGTCTGCATCAGCGTGTTTATCAAACATTTCTCTATAATACCACCGATTTTCATATTTTTGTATGCAACAGTTTTTTTAATATTAACGATGAAAGGCCATGCTTAAGCATTCAAATTGGATGTGGATCTACCCGGGATATCTACGCAGATGTTCATTGGTCCATTTCCAAATCAAAACTTTTTTTTATATATAGAAGGATACAGCATTTAGCGATTTTAAACTTATTTATCGAGGCCTATCTTTGAACGCTAATTACGAATATGAAAATTTCAAAAAAATTGATTTAAAACTTTTTGTTTTATAAAAAAAAATCGAAAAAAATGCTTTTTTAATAAAGAATGAACGCAAATGTGTTAAATTTCGAAAATCTAATCAACCGATTGATTTTATACGTTCAGATAGTTTGTAACACATAATACAATTTTAAAAAATGAGGGTGCGTTAAATTTCAGGGGTGAAAAGGCTCCGAGGACACTTTTCTAAATTTTGCTGGCACCCCTCATATAATATATCATTGAAGAGTCCTTTGACCACTGTGTCATAGTGTAATTATTTTATAGAACATACTGCGGCTCTTATCAGTGGAAGGTCGAACTAACCATTATTTTCGAATAGTAATTTAAGCAAATCTCTTATTTTCTTATTTTAGTCAACGTCTTTATTGTAACACAATCGATTGGGGAATCTAAATAGACTAGATTTATATCTCCTACAAAAATTTTGAAATGTTCGGACGAATAGAAATATTTTTTACAAAATACAATTTGTGACAGTGTCGATGAGACCAGTAAAAACCTGTATGTTTGTCGCGGTTTCCTTCCTTTTTGGGACGCATAGACTCCAAAAATCAAATTACGCAAAATGGCACGTACTTTCATATCCATATTTTTGTTACGTTTTTTTTCCTTTAAAAATATAAATGTAGACAAAATGCAAAAATATATAAAATCATACAAATTTGAGGTTGTATCAAGGGTCATCCATCACGGGCTCGGACAATGTCGTGCAGGTCAGTTAATAAATAATAATATTAAGCACGTGTAGCAAAGTGAATGTATAATCAATTGACCATTATATTTCATATATTAATAACTTTTAACATTAGATGATTTTGCATTAGAACCTATTGCAAAACTATTATGTATTGAGAGCAAGCAGGTGGAATTACAATATATGTGAATATAGGGGCCTTTGCTAAGTACAATATTAACACTACATAATGCTTTACGTGTAATAATAAAAATGGAAATAACATACAATACAATTTAATTTTAATTGAATATGTGAAATGTCTATCATATAAAATATCATTGAGTTTAACTGAATAAAACTTTTATTTTTAATAAATATATGCTATATTATTAGCTCTGTATGTTCATGCATGTTTTATAGAAAAGAAAATCAGTCACATTCATTTGCAAAAAATATTTGTAAGAATTGTATAGGTTTTTCAGAAGTTTTATTCTGTTTAGGAATTTTTATGTTATGTAGTACTGTTCATGAAATATTTGTAAGACTAATATTGGTGAGGTATTTCAGATTTATTATTAAGACATGATTATAAATATTTAACAGAATGTGAATGTGAAAATTTAACTCTGCGCTACTGAAAATGAAGTGTGTAACATTTTTAAGTAGTGTTTTGAGTAGTGTATTATTGAGTAGTGTAACATAATTGGAGATAATTACGTTACACTACTTTCTATATGATAAAATCGATTTACATTACTTATGTAAACTACAACACTTTTCTGTAAATTATGGAATTCGTGGCATTTATCATTTATTTCCTGAGAAACACAAAAAACAAAGGTATTGGACTAATTATGAGCTGTAAATACTGGATAGGAGAGACCGGGGCTAGTCGGTGCAGTTTTTAGTTATTGATTTTTATTAATTTTTTGTTTAAGTTTTTTATGAAACTTTAACTGTACTTTTAAAGAACAGGCATTGGGCTATAAATACCCGGAGTTTTGAGTTTATGTTTAGCGGGAGTCTAAAGTAAAATGAAGGTGTGCGCCAACTTATCCCGTCACGGAGTCGCATATTGGGTAGATCACATATGTGGTAGGTACAGTTAATCATACACTAAGAAAAATTGCACAAGTTAAATCACAATTATTAAGATAAGTATTAGAAATTAGAAAAAGAATGAAGCAACAAACAATTACTTATGAGCGCAAAGAAACAGAAAAAATCGTAATAAATGTCCACTGCACGTAGGGAACGTTGCAAAACTGCAATGAGGATTGTAAAACGCAAGAAGAAAAGTACTCTGTGACTGGTTGCACAATCTATCCACAAACAGGCGATTTATGGGGACTTACCCCTGTAGCCAACTAGCCGCGGTCTCCCCTATGTGTTTTCAGTTATGCTATGCATTTTTTAAATTTACCCTAAACAACGACGTTTTGTCATAATAAACAAATACGGCGGGCGGCGTATGCTATACGCTAAGGTCATTTTAAAGACTAAAAACAACACTTGATCATATCCTTGATGAATACAATATATAGTAAAGCGAGGACAGTTCGCGCGGTAGGAGCGATTGCTCACAAAGAGATTCGACGGGAAGGAGTAGAGTGCGCGCGCAGCGACTCCAGGTAGTTGCACAGCGGCATTAGTGCAGTGCCTACATGAATGTTCATATTGAGTGTTCCAAGCGTCTTGGATAAAGCAGTGCTATTTTGTTTTGTTTTTCCAAAGTAAGTGCTTGAATTTTCATAACTGTTCGTCAGAATTTTTATAGAACGTCAGTAATACAAACTATTTTGAACTAAAACGATTTCTTATAAACTACTAACCTGGAATAAGTATGCGACCACCAACAATTCATTGTAGAAGTGGCCATATTTAAATAAAAGGCCGCGCAATCTCTCCTACCAAAATAGGAGAGTTTGCGCATCTGCTACTTAGGAGCGATCGTGCATTTCCCCATAAGTTTAAGTGCTAGGAGAAATTACGCAGCTTATTGATAAATTTGTACGAATTGCAAATTACGTGTAAAAGATATGAATGAAATTATTTTGAAATAATTTCGGTAAAACACATAATTATCAAAACTAAATTTGGCAACAAATTAATTTGAAAAAAAAATACGTTTTCAGATAAAAATTTTATTAATAAATTAATAATACAGTTGTTATTAAATTAATTTTATGTAATTATTTTTGTTAATAAATTAATAATATATTTCTTAATAATTTAATTAAATATCTACCCTATCTATCTATATTATAAAGGACAAACATATCTGTGCGCAACGCATACGTCATTTTGCGAATGGCAACAATTTGAAATTTGAAATGAAATTTTGGTTTTGCAATTTTCTCTACTGCAAATTTTTAAACTTCTAAACATCGCACATTTTAAATTTTTACACCGTCGTATAAGGAAAAAAATGTTCTTTTAAATGCAATTTGTTTGAAAGCTGTATCTCAATTAATTTTTGAGATATTATTTTTTTTGCAGTTTTTAATACCATTTTTCTTATCGTGGCAACAAAAGTACCTCATTTCTATTGAAAGTCATTGAAAGTAAACGGAAAATAGTCGAAAATAGGAGATACAGTATCTTTGTTTCCATTTTCTCATAAAACCTGAAAAAATGGTTGAAAATAAAATATGGGCTATGTCAAGAATATTGTCTGTTATTCCGTGGTAATGACGTCATATGCACACTTTTCTATAGACGAAGTTTAAGACTCGGTTGTAAAAGTAGATTGCTTTAGCGGATGCAAATGACGTCAATTTATAAAAAAGCGTGTATTTTAATTCTTAAACCTGAATTATGTTTTGTGGAAGTGCGTCATTTTCGCAGCCCAGCTGCTATGAAATTCTTCACAGGTGAAAATGCTTCACTTTTGAGAATAATGTAATCGAAATCACACACTGATAAAACGCAATGTTTTACAAAAATTTAGAGTGCCTTTATAAAAGAGAGGTGACATGCAAATAATAGCGATTTATATTACAGAAATTGATGATTCTCGCCTGGATGGATTTGCTTCTAGGATGGATCTATATTATAAAGAACAAACGTATCTGTGCGTAACGCTGACGTCATTTTGCGAATGGCAGTACTTCACGATCAAATTTCGGTCTTGAAATTTCGCTACTGCAATTTTTCAATCTTCTGACCATCGTACATTGTCAATTTTTGTCGCATAGGGAAATAAATGTACTTGCAAATGCGATTTGTTTAAAAACTCTATTCATTGACTGATGTATTATATTTTCTAAAATAATTTTTAAGCATGATTTTTTTTTAAGTTTATCTTACCACGTGCCGGTTTCAATACACAAAATAATAAACATTTTGCACATAAAGCAACAAACATTTTTCAGCATTTGTTCTGACTATTTTTGCATAATGAAATTAATACTTCCTTTATAAACAAATAAAAGAATAATATTAAAAAAACCACCAAACTAACATATTTGTGAAAGACAAATTAACGAAATTAATACTTCTTTTATAAACAAATAAAAGAATAATATTGAAAAAACGCAAATCTAACATATTTGTAATCGTACAATTTAAATTTTTAGATCACCAAATAGGATTTTTTTTTTTTTCAAATGGAATTTGTTTGCAAAGTTCATCTCAGTTTTCTGATTGTCTATGGTTTTAAAAACAATTTTAAAGAATGAAATATTTTTTTAATTTATGTATATTGGAGCTCGATTACGAAAGATTAATCCGTTTGCCCTTAAAAAATAAATAAAGAGTTCATTTTCTTACGGATAATTTCCATTAAAAAAACTTCCCTGTGAATAATAAAATAAAATAATATAAATAAAACACAAATTTACCAGACATGTATAAGCTCTGCAATGATCAGAATATAAAAGGATGCCACAAGTAGTAAAATCTCGGCAAACAACTCTTAGCATGCGGCTAATAAGAAAATATCGCTTTTGACAAATTTCAAAAATGTATTTGATTGTGTAATTCGTATTTTCCATATGAAAAATGCTTTTTTAATGTAAGTGGTCAATCTAAAAAAATTATTGCATATAAAAAAATTATTAATTTTCAATTAAAAAAATGTTTCAACCTATATTCTTTAACCCGGGAAGCCCGGGTACGATCCCCTAGTATATATAAAATCCTAATGAAACGAATTTATGAAACGAATATATGAAACGCCTGAATGTATCGATTCTTTGAATCGACCGATTAATCAACTGATTTTGTTTCACGGCAAATTCACCTAAAATATGGAATACTTTGCGATGAAATTAACACCAAAAACCCGTGCTGATCCACAGATCTGAAAACTGGTATTAGAATTTTTAAATTCGAATTAGTTTTCGAAATATTAATTTTATTCTAATTTTAAATACATTTTTTCTAATGATGGCAACTCAAATTTTAATCATAACAGAAATTTTTCTTTCATAATTCAGAAAAGGTTACTATTTTAAATTAATTTGTCGACAGTTGGGCCTCCTTTAAATCTATGCTAAGAACAATGCTTTTTTTGTATTTCCTTATCATTTTATTAAATAAAAAACTTTCATTTAAAAATGAAACATTTAAATTGATGGCTTTCACTTCTTCTTCTTTTTTTTTTTTAAACAAAACGAAAAGAAAAATATTAGACACATATGTCATATACGCTCCGGGGTACCTAATTGGCGCACAAATGCCATTATTTTGATAGATATGGTAACCCGGCTATTGTTGTTTATTTAATAATAAATGTATATTTACTTTTATTTCTTTTTTAAATTTATATAAATTATTTTGTTCTATAGTAATTAATTATTTTTTGCTATTTCCTTTTGAAAATAATAGAAAATAATTAAAAAATACGGTACAATGTAGTAGTTATTCCGTCACCCAATTTCGCAAATTATATAAATCGCCAAACCACTCGCCAAATTGTACAGATTGGCAAAATTTTTATTTTAAATAACGAAAGAACAATTAAATTAGTATAACATTAATAAATATAAAAATAAAACGTCAAAATAAAAATCACTTGATGACGTAAACACGTGTAACTTAATAAAAGTCAAGTGAATGTGATATTTACGATCAAGCATTATTGACATTTAATCTTAAAGTTCGCGATAGATTTTTTGTCGACGGGATAACTAAGTAGTACCAAAAATACATATGTAACTGGTATTCAAAAAATAGGCTTTCGCCAAATTTTCGTTAAAAAAAAAAAAAAAAAAAAAAATCATGCCAAACATGCCGTATATGACATCTGGCGAAATATTAAATTATGTAACAAACCATGACATTTAATTTCAACTTCAAATCAATGTTTTAATTTACCCCTCGAACAATAAAAAAAATGATAACTGGCGAGTTGAAAAAAAGATATTGGCGAGATTTGCACCCGATTTTTTTATTTTCGGCACAGGTGTCATATACGGCCCCATATTGGCGCGATTTTTTTCTAACGCCAATGTCATATACGCAACGGGTACTTAACTGGCGCCAAATTATCGTTATTTTGCTTGATATGGTAAGCCGGATGTTGTTGTTTATGCTGTTGATGCGTTCCCCATTTGTTCCAAACTTTCATATGAAAGGCGAAGGTATCTGTTTATGGCATTTGATGACTTGAACTATTATAATATAGATGAAATGATGGGGATAGAATAATATTTGGCGACTTATCACCTGTGCCTGGATAACATTAAAGTATCAAAATGGCACCTAGAATATAAAAAGCAAAGTGTTCCGCCCGGAACTGTTGATGATAGTCACATGATTTAGGCTATTGTTATAGAGATTGTTTTAAAATATCGGTTGACAAAGACTCTAAATGCTTACTTCATTTTATTTTAGCTTCTTTTCAAATGGTTAACTGATCCTCTTTAATCAAAAACGAAAACAACCATTGGATGTCTTAACAGCAACTGATTCGCCCTTAAATTTTTGCAATCAAAGGGAATTGAATAGAAACCCGTTTACAGGAAGATCTGCACAGCTTTTTCAGTATAATTTAAACTTCTGTAATATTTTAAAAACCCATTAGATTTTTAGATTTTCAGATTCTGCGATGTCTGAACGGGGATTGGCGAGCGTAGCTTGCAGGGGCAGAGCCCCCTAGTTTATATATATTTTTTTAATTTATGAACAATTAATTTGCTAATAAATTAATTTTGCTAACTAAAATAAATTTTCTAATACAATGTTTTGGAAAAGCTTTCACCCATTCCAAGTAGTGTAATGCCATCGAAATCAAAAGGATACAGAGTGCAACTAATGTTGATGATCCTCAAAATATACATGAAAAAAGACTTAAGAATGATGCCGCTACAAAAAAAAAAAAAAAAAAAAAAAAAAAAAAAAAAAAAAGCAATTTAACAAATTATAACGACCATTTGGAAAATGATTTTTTCAAAGACTAAATTTTAAGACATAAAAAATCGCACGGAGTTGATCCTACATTACGTACGCCATGGATTAAACGATAACATTCCTGAAACCATCGTGAACAAATAAAAAAAAAAATTTCAGTTTTACAATTTTCGGTACTGTAAATTTTTAAACTTCTACGGAGCTGGTCATACACTGAAAAGGCTTTTCTATCATCAGATTTCCAAAAAATCTCTCGACCAATTTTAAATAAAATTTAATTCTTAAACTTCTAAACATCTGACAATATTACTTTTTATACCGTCGGATAGAGAAAAAAATGTACTTTTAAATGCAATTTGTTTGAAAGCTGTATCTCAATTTGTTTCTGATTTATTAATTTTTTTTGTACTTTTTATTACTTTTTTGTCATAGTGGCAACACTCTGTTGTCCATCGTTGTTGGAACCAAAGGGAAATACAGATTTCTGTATATACCAATCAGAAAACGAATAAATTGCGGATTAAGCCAATGAAAACGTTCAGATATGCTTTTGATTTCCTACCCTGACCAGAACAATAACCATTTTTCCAAATGGTTAAAAAAAAACACCTGAAGATAAGGTGCTTCCACAAAAAGTGGGATAAAATAACTCAAGGAAAAAAACCCAAAAGTCAATGAGGATGAGTGCACTGTTTGTCTGGAACTTTACCAGGAGACAAATTCGACCACTGACTGGATTCAATGTTTTGCTTGTTGCAGGTGATTGCACGAAAGATGCACGATTCACAACAATAAGTGCATCGATTGTGGACGACGACAACTTCGGTTAGCAAACAAAATACAATGAAACTGTGGAAATGGAAATGAAGTAATTTTCAAGTTAAACATGTTATCAACTAGATTAATGCTATTTTGTAATCGTAGTAGGGCTTTCTTTTTCTGATATTCTAATATATTTAAATTAAAATTTTTAACTGCTGTTAAAATTCTTTCTTTTATTTCTTATTTAAACATTTGGTTGAAATATTCCCTCTTAATACAATAATATTTACTCACAAAAAACTTTCAACAATGTCGATTAAGTGTAATTATTATTGTTAACAATTTAATTGTAGTTATTATTAATAACAATCTCTTCTACCTATGTGCGCAATCTCTCCTACCCATGTGCGCAATCTCTCCTACCCATGTGCGCATTCTCTCCTACCCTGTAAGGAGGGATTGCGCAAAATAGTAATCTTGGTTTTATTACTGCTGTTCTATTAAATTACAGCATAACAATGAAATAACAATGGAAATTCATAAAAAAACAAATGAAGTCAAAATTAGTGATGCATAGTTTAGCAAAATATTAATATTTAGATTTTTTATTATCATTCTTTTGAAATGTGCGCAGACTCTCCCCGCTTTACCTTATATTAGTAACATAAAAGTAATAACAATCAAAATTGTTAAAAGAGGAAAAAAATAATTAGAATTATTGAACATGTGGGTATATAGCAACATATAAACAACCGCCGCGACGAGCGGCCCATCATCGTCCGCAGCCCTTTATTCTTCTACTCTAGTCCGACTCTTTTGCGGAAGCAAGATTCGTAGGTCCCCAGCCACGTCCCGAGTGAAAGACTCTCTAGCAAAAGCAACGTTGTAAAAAAAAAAAAAATCAAAAATTGAAACCGGACAAAGTTAAAAGGGAAATTACACAAATTAAAGACATCGAAAAGCGGCAAGGGTTGGACTCGGGGCGATGAAGCTACAGAACGATTCCTAGCTACTTCCAGCTCATTATTTGTATTCGTTAATTGTAATTAACGAATAGAATAATTGTAATTAGTACTTAATAATTGTAATTAATAATTGTAATTAGTACTTTGATAATAAGTATTCCAAAATAAACTTTGATGAATGTGAATGATCCGTTTTCGATACATACCAGTATTTTCATTACTAAGCTTGTTTTAACCTGTCGAAACCAAATTTCCCGAATTCGTGACCGAACGTAACCGCTCATTTACTCGTTTTCTAATTACTATTATAGTAGACATGATTAATGTAAACTCTTTCAGCATTTTTTGATGTATAGCAGAATTTTCGGAGCCGAGTTTCGTTTTAACATGCTAAATGAATTTTCTTGAATTCCCGACTTCGACCGTTTTCTCAATCTCGCTTTAGTAACGAAGGCGAGTTCCTTGAAAATTGCCCCAGCCGTTTTCGATATCATCTGTAATCGGGAAAATTGCTTGTTCAATTAGGATATGTAATACGCTATTTTTTTAACTTTAATGTAAAAACTTTGAAATATTCGTGTATTATTACGCGTACCAGCAGGGAAAACTGAGCTACCTTCGGTTAAAACTTTGTGTTCAATTCGATACAACAATAAATTCTTGGTATTAACTAATTGAAAGCTAACTTGGTTATGAAAAAAAAAATGTAATCATATGGAAAGCTAATTGGATTTATTGGTTGTTCTCCAAATGTCGCCAAATTTGGCGATATTCTTTCATTTTGCGCCAAGCATGTGTTTTGGCACTGGTAAACTGAAAAACTATTTTTGCGCCAAACGTCGCCCAATATGTCGCCGAATATCGCCAAATTTTGCGAAACTTACACATCTTTGCGACTTTATTTACTACTAACTGTTCAACAACTTAATAACTTTTTCAACCTTCATTGCCAGTGAAATGCATTTACCTGAAGTGATCCCAAAATTCCCCTCAAAATGAATTTTCTCGAACATTTGACCCAACCCAATGGTCTTCTCGTACCCAAAACAATAGGATACAATATTCAGTCAAAATTGTTATAGACAAATTTTAGATACAGTTTGCATACACACACACAAAATTTGCTCGTATTATAAGTTACGATATAATATCTTCGGCTTTTGGAACTATTAGTTTGAGTAGAATTATTACGTAAAAGTAAAAGTGTTTGATTGAAGATAATTTACAGAACGCCTTCGTAATAATAAACAGTTAACATTTTAGTGTTCCTATAATTATTTTAACACTGTAAAATAATAAAAATGAAACCGCCTTTTAAACTTTGATTTCGATCCATTATATTAGGCTGCAATCATTTATATTATACCCTTTACTCAATTTGAAATACAAACTGAGTTTTATCTCAATGTGGTCTAAAACATATAATAAATATAAAAAATAACGATGAAATATAATCAACAAAGATTGATTATCAAAAGTCACAAATTAAACAAATTGAAGTTGCGAAAGACCAAATTTCTAAAAATATATGATCAATTATAAATTCTACATTGTGATCTAAACTGCAACGATTTTTAATAATAAGAACCTGTTTCATCCTAAAGTCAATGTAACAATCCCTTTAACTAAAAGATCAATATTCTGAATTTAAATTAGAATTAATATTCGCAGCTCATTAATTCTTGAAATACATTCTGAGGTTTGAAATTTTAAAACTTCCTTTGTTATACCGTAAAAGGAGAGAATATTACAATACGATACGATGATTACATAAATATAATTAATACTGAAATATTAATTAAAGTTTATGTAAAAACTATTTATTTTCTGTTATTGATATACATCTATAATTGTCTTAATTCGTAAACGAACCGTAACTTTAAGTAGAATGAAATTTATCTCTTTGACTTTAGGAAACAGCTCAAAAGTTTGAATAGATGCTGGAACATTATGTATTGTTATGTTTCAATCATTATTGTGATATTTCATAGGAAAAACTAGATTTAAAAAGAAAACAAAAGAAAAATTACCAAAAACAGAAAATCGTATTTTAATGCCAGAAAATTTTAATTTTATGAAATTCGAAGTGTCATAAATCTATAGGTTATAGATAAGTTATGTTACAATTAGTTAGCCAGATCCACTGCCACACAATGAGGGATAAGGAGATATAGAATGTGGGACATAGGCGTCTAAATAGATATATAAAAGTACTGTTAAACCTCTAAAAACGTCTGTAACTGAATCGCATGTGAAACAAAATTAATGTAAGGTTTTTAAGGAAAGAATATCACACATTTATACTTGCTATGACGGAATATTTTTCTTGTCATTAGAAATTCTGTTTTAGGCAGATTTTCTGTATGAAATAGTCTTTGTGCTCAATACAAGTACTGTTCTGTACAAAATAGTACACAAAGCAGTACAATAATTTTTGTACAGATAAATCTGTGACATCAGAATCACTATAAACCGAACCAAATTCCGCTTTGGTTAGGTCTCCAATGGGGAAGAGCTAATTAGGGGAGAGTAGCCATATTTGGACCACCGCTTTAATTGAACCGTTGCCATTCTGCCGTTAAATACAGGAAGAGACGCCATCCAGCGCTGAAATACTACTCATCAGGATGACGTCACTCACGATTAGAAGAAACAACAGCCTACCACGTGTTGTTTTCAGACAATTAAAAAAAAAAAAAACTAAAGTTAGTTGTTTTGATCTATTTTTTTCCTACTAAACGTAAGTGAATACTTTAAAACTAAGGTAAGTTGTTGTGTTTTCATATACATATATAAATTCATCTGTTAATTGCGCATATTTCTCACGCGGCTTTGTTTAATTTCGTTTTTGTTCTTAGTCTTGAAATTATCTATTTTAAAAAATGGCGCAGTTGCCATAATTGGACCAATTTAAGTTGCTTAAATTTGACCAGATATGCGATCATAAATTTTGAAAATTAAGTTGTGAATTTCGAGGACGGTACACTTTGCACACTATTTTTAAAATTTTTTTTAATATTTTATAATGGATTACTATCTCCATGCAAGTTTTTTTGGAGGGGGGGGGGGGGTTATATTTGGATTAATTTTTTTACACAGTTTAGGACTACATAAACAAAAAAATATTTTTACATGTTTATGCAATAAATTTTGTTTGTAATTTCTTTTATTTTGTATGTATTTGTATTTATTTTCTTTGAATATTTTATTCCTACGGCGTATTTGGTTTACAGAGTTGAATTCAAACATTTTCTTCCTGGAGGATATTTGCGATTCCCTGAGGAAGTGCAGACTTTTTACAGTTCTGGAGGGTGGAATTGCACTTTTTTGCCATTAAAACGCATAAAACCTCAAACCTTCCGGGAGTAGGAGGGGTGAATACAACACTTTTGAATATATAATGTTAACGTATAATTAATCGTAGCGTATTTTTCAATAGAGCATATTTTTTTAAACACTTTTATAATATAATGTTAAAAATGTTGAAAAAGACACGGACAAGCTGTCTCGAAAAAAAAAAAAAAAAAAAAAAAGCAGGTGACAGTAAAAGCTGTTAAAGATATACGAAATAAAAAGGAGAGTGTAAGTTGTGAAGAAATTGACCTGCAATAAGACTGTAGCTACAAATCCTCCCCAAAAGCCAAAAAATAATTAGAAATGTTATATCCTTTGCTAAATTTAGTTTTAAAAAGTACAGAGGGAGCCAAAAAACAGTTGTGCTAACATCTTCGCCATATAAAGTAAACCTTGAAGTGAATAAACACAAAAAATCGACTAAAAGAAGCTATCACAGCATAAAAGCAAATGGAATATCAAATTTTTAAAAATAGGCGTAATGCAATTATCAAGGAAATAATGAAAGGGGAGAATTAGAATCATAATGTAAAGAAAACTTGTGTTGCAAAAAAAAAAAAAAAAGTCTAATAATTCAGAATCTAAAAAGAAAAATCTAAATAGTGATGATTGGTTTTGCCTGATTTGTAAGAAAATAAAACAGCAGAAATGATTCAGTGTTCATATTGCCAAATACGGCTTTATGTTGTGTGCGCTGGAAAAAAAATCAATAAAAGAAATTCACGTGTAAGCTTTGCATCACTCCTTAAATGATATTCAAGTATCTGGATATTAGTTTCATAATTTCTATTCTGAATTACTGATAACTTTGATTTATATTTTGAATACATTTTGATTTAAAACAATTACACCTATTTTCAGATATTTGATTTCATTATATTTCATTGCTGTTATTTTGTTTGATTGTTTCAGTAACCGCAAACTTTGATTTTAATAAAATTAGTTATATTCCCTAGTCATTAAAACAACCTGATTTTATTTGGTCCAATTTAAGAGACTGGTGGTCCAACTTAGGCAACCAGTTGCTGAATTTGGACCACTTTTGACAAATTTTTCAAATTAAAATAAAATTTAAGATTTTCAAAAAGAAAATGATCTAAAGTTTTATTTAGTTAGAAGATGAATTGATTGACCGCGTGTAGTAATATTTTTCAGATATTCCAAAAATTAAGTGAGTTACACCTGAAAATAAGCGAAGTGGTCCAAATTAGGCTACTCTCCCCTACGTGGTATTTCTTCTGTAAGTACAAATTGGATTTCAACGTTTAAGGTAGGATTTCGTCTTACAAAAATTCTATTTGTGTTCACACGTTTTACCGCATTAAGTTCTACTTGATGCAGGTTAACCAATAAAATGTTAATAATAAAAAAAAAATGTAAAGGAAACATCATGAAAAATGACTTTCGGCGTTTCTCGCAGTGGATCTGCGGAACATGTCTTGGGTCCATTGAAAGTCAGGACAACTGGGAACGTTAGTTGCAATCCAACCTTAATCGATGTTCACAAATCCTTTTATTTTTTATATTATCCTAGCAAACCCCGCGGCTTTGCTCGCGTAATAGTTGAAATATGCCAAGTGATATTTGCATGACTATGTTTTATTAGAAGAACAATTTTTGGAATAATTCAACAATTACAAATTAAGCCACAGTTTGACTAAACTTCATTACAAATGTGCAATAGACAGAAATGAGATTTTAATTAATAAAAATAACTAAAACTAATTCCAATTAAATGATAATTTAGAAAGTATTTTGTGACTTCTCTGCTCATTTCAGTATTCATTTGAAGTTTTGAATTTTTTAGAAACCAACTTAACACATTTACATCTTAAAATTAACCATCATGTCAAATTTCAAGCTTCTTGTCTAACAGTCTACCACCTCACTGGTGTTAATGGCACCAACGTAAAATGCCTAAATAGAGTTGAAATAGAATGTCTCGAAAAATGTTGAAACAGAGACTGTCACCATTAATTTACCAACATTAATCTTGAAATCGGCTGGTATTTCCTAATATTCTATAGAAAACGGAATTTAGGTGTTTTTAAAGGCTTTCTTGTTGTTCCTGCAAACCAGGTAGTAGTGACACCGGCATGAAATATAGAACGCATAAGATCAGGGACTATCACTCTTGATTCGCAACCAATAACTTCTGTAATCGGTTTATTATTTCCTGAGATTTCTTAGAAATCGTAATTTAGAACTCTTTTAGAATGATTTTCGCTCCTTCCCTTTGCTTCACCCCTTTTTAATTTCGAATTTATTTTCGACTGTTCTCAGAGAACATTTATATTTTAAAGGTAACTACCGTGCTATATTTAAAGTTTCTAGCCTCTTCAATACCGCAGAAATCGCAATTTAGAAAGTTGTTTGCTCCTGCAACACTCTAGGGCTTATGGCATCGACATGAAAATAGCTTATGTTTGAGCAGGTTCTATCACCATCAATTTGCAACCATTGTGTTTGAAATCGGTATTGTATTTTATACGATTGCATAAAAATCGTAATTTAGAAAGCTTATAGAACGCTTTTCGCTCACTTCATCCTTTTAAATTTGGAAGTTTCTTTCGACAATTCTTAGAAAGCATTTGCATCTTTGAAGTAATTACCATTCCAAATTTAAAATGTCAGACCCCCTCAGTAACACAAAAACCACAATTTAGAACATTTTTTGCTCCTGTAACACCCAGGTGGTAGTGACAACAACGTAAAATATAGGCTATGTTGGAGCGGGACTGTCACCATCAATTCTAAATCATTACTTCTGAAATCGGTTTATATTTCCTGAGATTGAATAGAAATTTCTATTTAGAACGTTTTTAGAACTCTCTTCGTTCACTTTCACCCCTTTTAAATTTCAAATTTTTAAGGAACTCTTCTCGAAAGGCATTTGCATCTCATAAGAAATTAAAATGCCAAATTTCAGGTTGCTAGCCGTTTCAGTATCACAAAAATCACAATTTAGAACTATTTTAAAATGCAATCGCAAGGTGGTAGTGACGCCGAAATGAAATAGATCCTATACTGGAGCAAAGGCTGTCATCATCAATTTATAACCATTACTTTTGAAATCAGTTGGGTACCTGTCTGAGATTGCGTAGAAATCGCAATTTAGAACGTTTTTCGTCCATTTTCACACCTTTTAAATTTAGAATTATTTAAGAAATGTCCTTAGAGATCATTTATATCTTATTAGTAACTACAATGTCAAGTTTCAAGTTGCTATCCCCTGAAGTATTACAAAAAACGAAAATTAGATCGTTTTTTGCTCCTTCAACCCCTTTGAGGCAGTGGCACCGACATGAAATAAAACCTACGTTGAAGCGAGGGCTGTCACCGTCGTTTTCACTCCATTATTTTTTAAATCGGTTCGGTATTTCCTGAGACTGCGTAGAAATTGCAATTTAGAAAGTTTTTTAGAACGCTTTTCGCTCATTTTCACCCGTTTCAAATTTCGATTTTTTAGGAAACATTCTTTGAGATCATTTGTATCTTACAAATAACTGCCCTGCCGAATTTCAGGGTTCTAGGCCTTTAAGTAACACAAAAAAAACGCAATTTATAACGTTTTTGTTTCTGAAACCCCTAGGTGGTAGTGACACCGATATGAAATAGAGCCCATGTTGGAGCAAGGACTGTCATCATCAATTTTCAACCATTACTTATGAAATGGGTTGGGTATGTTCTGAGATTGCGTAGAAATCGCCATTTAGAACGTTTTTTAGAACTCTTTTCGCTCATTTTCACCCCTTTTAAATTTCGAATTTTTCAAGAAATGTTCTTAGAGATCATTTATATCTTATACGTAACCATTCCAAATTTAATGTTTCTAGGACCTTTAGTAACACAAAAATCGCATTTTCAAACGTTTTTTGCTTTTGCACCGCCGTTGGGGGTAATGGCACCGATATAAAAGTACCCTATGTTGGAGCAAGGGTTGTCACCATCATTTTGACACCATTATTTTTTAAATCGGTTTGGTACTTCTTGAGATTGCGTAAAAATCGCCATTTAGAACGTTTTTTAGAACGCTTATTGTGCATTTTCACCGCTTTTAAATTTCGAATTTTTTAAGAAATGTTCTTAGAAATCATTTATATCTTATAAGTAACTATCCTTCCAAATTTCATGTTTCTAGGCCCTTCAGTAACACAAAAATTACATTTTCGAACGTTTGTTTTTGCTACTGCACCCCATTTGGGGGTAATGACACCGACATAAAATGTAGCCTATGTTGGAGCAAGCGTTATCACTATCATTTTAATGCCATTATTTTTGAAATCGGTTTGGTACTTACTGAGATTGTGTAACAATTGTCATTTAGAACCTTTTTCAGAACGTTTTTTGAGTATTTTCACCCCCTTTTAAATTTCGAATTTTATAAGAAATGTTCTTAGAGATCATTTATATCTTATAAGTTACTACTATTCCAAATTTCATGTTTCTAGGCGTTTCAGTAACACAAAAATAGCATTTTCAAACTTTTTTTGCTCCTGTACCCCATTTAGGGGTAGTGGCACCGACATAAAATGTAGCCCATGTTGATGCAATGGTAATCACCATCATTTTGACACCATTTGTTTTGAAATCGGTCCGGTACTTATTGAGATTGCGTAAAAATTGCCATTAAGAACGTTTTTTAGAACGCTTATTGCGCATTTTCACCGCTTTTAAATTTCAAATTTTTTAAGAAATGTTCTTAGAGTTAATTTATATCTAATAAGTAACTACCATGCCATATTGCATGTTTTTATGCCCTTCAGTAACACAAAAATCGCAATTTGGAACGTTTTTTTTTCTCCCTCACTCACTTTAGGGGTTGTGACACCGACATAAAATATAGCCTATGTTGGAGCAAGGGTTGTCACCATCATTTTGCCACCATTAGTTTTGAAATCGGTTGGGTACTTCTTAATATTGCGTAAAATTCGCCATTTAGAACGTTTTTTAGAACGCTTTTTGTGCATTTTCACCCCTTTTAAATTTCGAATTTTTTAAGAAATGTTCTTAAAGCTCATTAGTATCTTAAAAGTTCCACTCCAAATTTAATGTTTCTAGGCCTTTCAGTAACACAAAAATCGCATTTTTAGGACGTTTTTTGCTCTTGCACCCCCTTTTGGCCGGTGGCATGGACATAAGATATAGCCTATGTTCTAAGTTGGACTAACACCATCATTTTGATGCCATTACTTTTGGAATCGATTCTGTAGTTCCAGAGCTTACTTCCTATAAATAAACAATTTTTACCTCTTTATAATATGAGTATAGATAGATAAACGATGAACATAATTTTTCCAGGAAGTAATTGAAAAGCACTTGTAATTTCAATTTACTTCATCTTTACGAGAAGAAATTTTGGATTCATGAAAAATTCCGACTTCTGGTTTTCGACGTATTTATACATTTCCTTAACACGATTTAAATGTTTTTAGAAAATATCTTTCTGTGAGTCTTTCTGAATGTGACACAAATTTTGTGGGCGCTCTATTTCAAGAACTAACGCACGAAAGTTATTAAAACTTTAGATTGAGTTAGATTTTGATACAAATCGTTGCTGATTAGTTTTTTGCTGTAAATAGAGCTACCAGGTGGCGCTACTATTCTGCACTTTTCACGATTTCCACATTAGCTCTATCTCAAGAACTAATGGATATTTTCATCAAACTTTAAATTCAGTTAGACATTGACAAAAGTTGTTGCTGAATATGTTTTGGTGTAAATTGACTAAGAGTTGGCTCTGCTTTTCTGCATTTTTCAGTATTTACACAATTTTAGCGATAGTCATACCTCAAGTAGTAATGCACGGAATTTCATAAAACTTCATATTCTGTTATATTTCGACAAATAGTACCCTTTGTTTAAAAGGGCCATAACTGAAAAAAACTCCGTTTTCAGGAAATTCGAAAAACAGTTTCCGTTCTGTGGAAGGGTCAGTGGCCATCTTATAAACACAACTGGTATTGGTTAACAAAGCCCCGGGACCGGTCTGTATTGATTTTAAAATTCTTAAACGAGCTTTTAATATACTACCGGAGACTTTTCCCAATGATTAACGTCTGTCTTCACTTTCATTATTTTACTCTCGTCTTGAGGTAAGGGAAAGTAATATGTTTCCTCAAACAAGGGAAGACTCCCTCGGAACCCAGTTCATATCGCCCGATCGGCCTGTTTCCAACATTAAGTAGATTATTAGAGAAATTAATTGTCGATCGTCTAACCACCTTTCTTGAATCTAACAATCTTCTACACCATAGGCAATTTGGGTTCAGATAGGGCAGATCATGGTGTCAAAGCTTTGTCTGAAATTTTGTCTTCCCGCGCGCTTAAAATTTCCGAAGGCCTACACACTTCCCTGGTCTCCCTCAACATTAAAAAAGCCTTTGATAATGTCGAATGGCGTAATATTCTTCTGCAACTCATAACTAGTAATTGCCCTGGTAACATTCCTGGAGAAAACCGCACCATTCTTTCAATTAGGATCATTTTAGTTAACTGGGGAGCTGACCTTTCTACCCATCAACAGAAAAATGGATACCCACAGGGGTCCTGTCTGGGACCGATTCAATGGCTCTTTATTGCAAATTTTATTGTTAAGAAACTATAAAATTTAGGTTGCTTATTCTATGCCTTTACGGATGACATCAACTTTATTTTTTCTGGCCATTGGTGTCTAGACCCGGAACGAGAGGTTGCTTCATCCCTTGCAATATTTTCGCAGATCTTGGTGTCCTTTCAGCCACAGTTGCCATCTTCAAAATCAATTGTACTAGCATTCACTAAACTCCATAATTTAAAAAGAAAATCAAGAATTAGAATAAACGTTACCAGTGTTCTTCATGTGCCCAGTCTACAGCTCCTGGGAATTGTTATAGATAAGCACCTCAATAGGTTTTCGCAAATTAACTTTTTAAAGTTGAAACTTATCAAATATTACCATAACTCAACTAAGATAACTACTAAATCTTGGGGCATTAACAATAGCATTTAAATATTTGGTACCAAAACCATCACAGAAAAAGTTATCCCTTATGGGGTGGGTATTTGGAGAGGCAATTTAACAAAAGCCGCAAAAGAAAAATTAAGCTCTATCCAAAGAATGTTTTTATTGCAATTATCGAGGGGCTACAGGTCTATTTACAGAGACGCACTTGTACTGGTATTCCTCCAAACGCTCACACTTTAGAATATGAATTCAATATTAGTCAAATTTTACACCTTAATAACAAAGAAACAACTTCTCTACATTTTCCACGTGCAGTCATTCAACAAAAGATTTCAAACTGGCAACTCCATACATCAGAAGACACTACTCATATACAAGTAAATCCTTCCCTCAATGTTTTCAATCCTCCATATTTACTTACTGTGTTCTGTTCACTGAAGATTCACGTACTGAAACTGGTGTTGGTGCAGCTTTCTGCACAACTGAAGGTGGAGTCATGACCCATGAGTGGTCCTGTAGACTGGATGAAAACAACTCTGTTTTTCAAGCAGAACTATTTTCTATTCACTAACTTTTGAATTGCACTTCTAATGTTTCTGGATTAAAAATGGATTAAAATTTATAGTGATAGTCTTTCTAGTTTACAAGCAATTATCGCGTCTAATTCAACAAACCCACAAGTTTTGGAAATTAAAATCCATCAAAAACATCTTTTACATAAGTCGTCATTTGGTAATGTCTCGCACTCAAGGGGATCTTTGGTAATTAATACGCAGATACACTTGCTAAAAACGCAACCAACTTTCATGTAGTTGACTAATCTCTGTCAGGACCCCACTCACATGTTAAGAGAATTTGCACTTAAAATTGCTGGAGAAATGACAGGATCACTGAGACTATTTGTAAAAGGTAAGATACACTCATCATCTGGTACCAAATGTCTCTTTAGAGCTTCCACCCTCTCCCCTGCCGTTACCACATTCCTTACAGGACAGGGCCTATTTAGGGAGTACCTACATAAATTCCATTGCTCAAGTTCCTCTGCATGCGAATATACCGATTTAGCAAGTGCCTCTCATTACTATGACTCTTGTCCACTTACCTTACGCTAGCATATTCGAGCCCCTTATTAATCCCTATAAATTGGCTTAGTAACATTTGATCCCATCCAGCCCTTCATTCAAAATTAAAACAAAGTTTTAGCTTTCTAATGGACTTGTCTAGCTCATAGTTCTGTATTTGGTACATAAAGGAATATTATCTTTTTCTTCCTATCATCTTAGATTCTGACCTCTCTCACCTTAAACTGTTTTAGTTTTGTGCCGATATTCAATAAATTGTTTGAGAAACGAGATGCTTATTGGTCACTTTTAAACGCAGGCAATTCAAGGAGCATATAACTTTAAAATCCGCATGATGGGCATAGATTGTCATTTAATTTTGGCATTCTTATTGTGAATATTGAAGTATTAACATGTACGAGATCGAAGCCCAGTGGTGTAGCCCTCAGAGCACCTGGCTGCCGCACCCCAGGTCGAGAGTTCGACTCCCGACTGGGCAAATTTCACTCAACCCTTCATCACTTTGGGGTCGATAAAATGAAAACCAAGCTTGCTTGGGAACTAAACACCGAGGGTCTCACGTTAGGCTGACCACCTGGCCGGGACGCATGCTCCATAGCACCTCGGGACCCAGGTGAAGAAAACAGAGATGGGCACTGTCGGCCCAGATTCTTCATGGATTGTATAGCCACAGAGTTTAGTTTTTACATGTATGAGATTTTGGGATTTGACTCATCCGATTAGTTGGTATATAAGATTATGTATTTTTTTCAGTATATTTATGCATGTACTCAAAATGTATGTACTTATGCATGTACTTATTTATGTACTCAAAATTTAGCTTATTTTAAAATTTCATGAAAGTTATTAAAAATGTATAGATATTTTAGTATCCTGGTCGATTGTTCTAACCAACCCAAATATGATGTCATGTGGATATTATCATTTGAATAAATAAGGTTTGATAAATATTCGGCATGTTGACATCCACAAAATTAACCAAATTTTAAACTTTTTTCCACAATTTTGCAAAGTTTTAGATCTACAATTAAAGCAAACTTGTACTATTTAAACTATAATTTGGAATATTTTCTCTCAAAATAAAAAAAATAAAATATGACAGCAAAATATCTGCATACTTCATAAAATAAAAACTTTTATTATAAAAGATTTCAAATGCTTATAGATATACTCGTAAACACCGTCCCTTTACATTTTATACCTTTTGATTTTTTTTTAGTACGAAAATCCAGAAGAAAAGAAAATCTCGAAAGCACTTTTTAAAATTTTACTCTGAAAAAGTATTTTAAATTTTCTTAGCTTCTGAACAAAGGAAGGCTTTGAGAACGCATTTTTAATACATTCACAATTAAAATAAAAATCATTGAGTTTAAATTTTTCATGAAAAAAAAAAATGCGTAAAGATCTAATTACATGTTTAAAAAGAAAATTACCTCCATTATTTATATATATTTTTAATTTATTATTATTATTATTATTATTATTATTATTATTATTATTATTGCATCTTGGTGAAAATTTATATTTTCAGAAAATGGACATATTTTTTAACGTTTTTCATTCGAAAACTAACATAAAAACATGATATGGTTCAATTACTTTATAATTCATGAAGCTATTAATTTTTCCGAGCTACTGGTGAATCTGAAAAGCTCATTGTAAAAATTAAAAACCCTTAAAAAGTTTTATAAACACGTTTTACAATACTGTGTAAACATAAATTAAACTTAAATATATTAAAAGTGTATAATTACATAATTAAAAGCAATATATATTTTTAAAGCCCAGTATTAATTAACTCATCTCTAATTTCTGTGTATGTATATTTGTTTTAATTGAATACCTCGCTGTTTATTAAGTAAAAATATTTATTCAGGTCGTTTGCGAGTATGCAATTACAGATATGTTTCAATTTTATTTTCCAAAATCAAATCTACATATGACAGTGGTAAATCCGCCCATTCAAACTAGGCATGTTCTTTCCGACCACTTTCTACAAACAATAGTATTCGCCTTATTAAATGCCAAACATCACAAAAAATACCTGTCAGTGGAATGAGTGTGATAGAAGTAGATGAGTAGAAAAGAGCATATTTTAGTTTTATAGCAGTACCAGGATTAAATCCTTATATATAGTTATCGTGTATTAAGAAAGAACGGTATACAGACAAGAACAGTTTCCAGTCGACACGCATATACGTTCAGTTATATTTTGTAAAGGAAGAAAATTGCAAAGATTTGAGGGATTTACGGAAAAAAAATCCTTTTCGACGACATTTTTTTTAAGGATATATATTTCTTTTGATAAAGTGTTTCATGAAATGCAGTATATTATTTGTATTATCTAAACAAGCCTGCTCGAACATGATAAGAAACAAAATTTTCAAAAGAAACGAAAGAAAGTTATTTAAAATAAAATAATAAGCTATTGCAAATAATACAAAAACGACTTAAGATTTTTTCTTCGGACAAAAAATAATCCCTATTACCCTGTAGCTTCTATTATGAATACAGCAATTAAAAATTATCTTCATACAAATTTGAATATCCTACTCATTAGCCATAATCGTAATTAATAATTCGTAAATGTAATTTGTAATTGTAAATCTATATGCCTAGACCGATTGTAATTTTCAGAATAACAAATTAAATTATTTGACATTGTATCTTAAATAAGGGGAATTTCTAGCAAACATTTGCTTAACATAAATTGTAACAGCTGCATTTATTAAACCAAATCAGAATGTTGCTATGCAATAACAATTAGCCGTTAATGGGATAACCTCTTAAATATCTTCAGTCAATAATTGTTAATCTTTATCAAGAATTAAAACTTAAGTAAGATATAATTAAAATTCCATTGCCTTCTAATATCCAAAGGTTTCGAGTATCATTAGGAATTATCGCTTTATTCCCTTGTATGAAAATAAAATCCGGTTATTGTAAGCTACAATTTTGTTCCAAAATGTAGAGGTCTTAATTTATTACACAAATACTTTAATTCATATTACACTACACAAACGGAAACACAACAGACGTCTAATTATATATGTATTTACAGCATTATTTGTAACAGAGGAGCGTATTACTCTTTTGATATCAAATCAAAATTTTTAATGCATGTACCTTCAGTTTTTATTTCACAACCACAGAATCAGAGGTACGGATGAAAAGATTTTGTAAATGGCATTACGTGTTGTTACAAAAATGAATAAAAGGTTTTTTAAATATAAAAATGCATAACATTTAATATCACTAGATGACGGTGTAAAACTAAAATTAGCTTACATTATAAATAAAAATGGCAATTCTCTTAGCAAAGTGAACATGGATCTTTTACATATTTCAAAACTTATAAAGGACTATGGCACATGTACGTATAAAGTAAATAATTTAAATGTTGAAAGATTTGTGGAAATATGTGCGAATGCATATATCAATGGAATTAAATTAATAATTGAGAAAGCTTTTAATATATGCAGAATATAAAATGTAATCTTCTTCTGTGAGTTATCGTATCCCTATCGCAGTTCATATAGCTTCATTATCAGTCATACTGAGGAATTGCAAAGGTTTATACGTTAATCCTCAGCTTATTCAAATCACATGGCAATCCTATATTGTGTTGATTCAGTTCCATCATCATCCTATGTCAGAGGTGATTTTTATTGATTTCACCAACAAATGATTAATTATTCGTGCACGTCTCATTTGAATTTTGGATTTAAAGTTAAACCTAAAGTGTACATAAAGTGACTATTATACCTATTTTTACTGAAATGTGTCGTTATGACGGGCACAATGCAATATATATTTTTTCATATTAATAATGCTTAATTTAATGCAAATACGCAAAATTACAAGCTTGACAAAGAAATAGGAATAAGGTATAATGCAAATCGTATTATCATTAAAAAATTATATATATTTCGAAATACAGAAAAAATATTTTTTCGGAATTTTTAAGCATAAAACCGAACGTCAGTCTCCGGGTTCTGTTAATTTGGCGTTAAATGTTGTTAATCATACTTATTTGTTGTACGTTTATTTAGCCTATACTTGTTTTGAGGTATTTTCTCTTCTAACCAGATTACATGCAGCAGTAGGAGTAACCAGAAGGGTGGATAATCAGTTAATGATGATCCAGAAATAAATTTTATGGAAATAAATGCGTAAGAAATTATATGTTTCTGAAGGAGTTAAATTTAAAACAATTTGGGCATTCACTCGTTCTTTATAATATTATAGATAACTCCGAACAAACATGCAAGTAATAAAAGGATACATACAGGATAGTACAGGATAAAGAAAAGAAATATTTATCAAAGTCCACACCCTACCAAAAATACTTATACAGGAATGAATACATATTAGCTCACACCAATCCTGAAGTAAATATTTTAAAATTTGAACATTAGTTCAGATTTTGCAGTAGATTAGATTTAACACGCATAGTCTAATTGGTACATAAATCATATGAATTGTAATTTTCCAACTGGGAGAAAAATTACCGGACTATGATTCAAACCAGGGATTTTTTGGTTGAAGCTCTCGATGCTCTGCCAACTGAGCTATCCCAGACAAATCTGAAGGACCTAAATCACCCAGCTAACATTGTTGATCATAGCATCTGTTCTGATTATTCTGGCTGAAGTTGCCAATGCTCTACCAATTGAGCTATCACAGCCAAATCTGGAAAAGTTAATTCACCGAAGCTCTCGATGCTCTGCCAACTGAGCTATCCCAGACAAATCTGAAGGACCTAAATCACCCAGCTAACATTGTTGATCATAGCATCTGTTCTGATTATTCTGGCTGAAGTTGCCAATGCTCTACCAATTGAGCTATCACAGCCAAATCTGGAGAAGTTAATTCACCTAGCTAGACTTGTTGATCATAGCATCTCTTCTGGATCTCCTGGCTGAAGCTGAAAATGCTCTCCCAAATGAACTATTCCTGACAAATCTGGAGGATCTAATTTACCCAGCTATCCTTATTGATAAAAGCATCTGGTCTAATTAATGCAATCCTGGACCGGAAATGTTTTACCCAATTGGAAAATTACCTCATATAAGATTTCGCTATTAGAATTTCAATAAGCTTACTGCTCTTTGTCTGAATTGTCATAAAAGCATAAAAATAGCTAAATTTGGGCAGTAATTTATTCATTGCTACCGTGTGAAGCCAGCTAAATTCAGCAATTTAAAGAATCAGTGACGTACGAACACTGAAGGATTAAGTTTGTTGAAAATCTGTAAAAAGCTTTTATTATTGCTATATCTCTCAAAGAATACGTTTGATTTATTTGGGAAAGACACTTTGTATTTTTTAATCAAATGTATATTTTTAATCCGAATAAAATAACGTGAAGGTATGTTTCTTGATAAATGCAATCAAATGTCACAGTCGTAGACACGGTAAACAAGTTATAGATATTAACAATACTCGAGATCAACACGTAGATATTTACGTATGTTAACCTAACTTTAAAAATTATTAATCTAAAAATAATATATTAGATTTCTAATGTAATTTTTTCTAATAAAACATTAACATACTTTATCAAAAATGATGAAATATGATTAATAATGTAATTCATAGACAGTTAAAGTTACTAGTTTACATAAGATATTTTCGAAATCAATAAAACCAAAAAAGAATACTTTTAATGAATCATATATACTTGTTTTATTATTTTTTTATTTAAAATATTTTTAGTATATATGCATGGTTGTAAAAGAAATTTGAGGATGAAGTTTATACTTCTCTCCGGATTAAAATGCTCCACCTTTAAATTATTTAAGAAAATACCCAGAAAAACTAATTAATATAAATGAGCTCGTAACATTGCGTAAAATTTATTACTTTTGATCATACGTCAATGCAATTTCTGTTATAATATATTCGTTATTCTATTTTAATTAGAATTATTTAATCTCTGTTTGAGAAATAAGAAGATTTCTTTAACTAATTATGATAGAATATGACCATTGACATAGTCTTTTGATAATATACGAAATATACCTTCATCCTCACATTTACAAATCATCAGAATTTCTTTTTTTTTTAATATTGTTAAGCTTCATAAAAATTAAAATGTGATACTTGTTCATAAATTTTTGTTTCTTGAAATGTATAAAAACATAATGAAAAAATATATTAAATTAAAAAAAAATAAAAAAACCCAATTGCGTAAAAAGCGAACTAATTAATTATTTCTCATCAATATGAAACTATTTTTTATGTTACTTACCTTTTTTTTGTTTACTTGTATTGATGACTTTTAAGTTGTGTTCAATTATTAGTTCCTATCTACAAACACTGTTTTGTTGAGGCCTATAGATGTCTATTATGAAGGTTAGAGTTACAGTAAAGGTAGAGATCCAAAGTACACAACTTCCAGATTGTGTAATATTTAAACGGAGCTTCTGACTGCAAAATGGTCAATGAAAAATCGTCTCCATTTTGAAAGACCTATCCAATGATATGCCACTCAATAGGGTACGTAAAAATTTTTTTTCGTCTCTACCGCCATTTTGTAGTTTACGGCCGCCATTTTGAATTTATAAAAACAAAACTTATCCTATAATCATCGGAAGGTTAAGACAAATCGCTAGAGACCTCATTCATTAAAATCCATCCAGTCGTTGGGATGTTTTGAGGGTATAAAGAAATCCACATACACAGATACGCTTGAAACATACAACCCTTCTTTTCAGTCGGGTCATAATATAAAGTAGAAAGTAGTCATTTGCATATAATGATTATAAACCTAATCTCATTATTTATATAAAACGAACTCCTCTCTTTTAAGGCCTCAAAAGTTATGAGAGATTTAAAGATCATTACTTAAAAGCACATTTGAGTCATAAGTACAAAATAATAATGAAATATTTGAAGGAAGCTACTCTTTTTGATTTTGCTTTTAATAAACACATATGCATTTAAATATCACAATTGTTAAGTGGTAAGTAAATGCAATATACCATTGATACGTTTTTCTCATCAAGCATCATTATTTCCAAAGTTAGTTTTTGAGGTATGTTTCTACAAAATTTCTAATAGAAATAACCTACGGTATAAGTTTCTACTAAATTTGCAAGAGAAATCTAGAAATAAGATAATTATTTGGGAAAAGTGTAATTTTAAGGAAAGACCGAATGGGAACCCTTTATATCCGTATTTGTTCCCTCCACTGCGAGCATGATAACATTGACATAACTTAACCGTATAAACAAATTTATTTTTTTAATTGTAAAACTTTCTTTCTTTTTTTAAAAAATAATAAAATGTGAACTTATTTAATAAAGCAAAAACAAGTCCGTGAGTAACGTAGGCATCATACTGACAGTGATAACTACACTCTAAAATTAAATGTGTAATTTAGTTAATTTTACATAAGTATATGTGTAAATTTGTAAAATTAAAATTTTGTCATAAAATTTACGAATTTCTCGTTAAGTTTTACCTGTATTTATGCTTGTATTTACGTGCTTAATGGAAGTGAGTAATTTGTTATCCCTTCAAAAACTCAAATAACTTTGTAAATTTTCGAGAATTTTGCAAATTTATACGAATAGGTGAGTTAATGTCATTTAAAAATTTTGCATATTACACAAATTATCTGCGTATATACCATTTTACACCAAAATGTGTGTAAGAAAATTACACAGCAATATGCGCAAGAACAGAATATTACGCAGAAGTATGCCTACAAATTTTATACATCTATATGTCTAAGAACAGAATATTACACAGACTTATTTGTAACAATATTATGCAGTAATATGTATAAGAGCAGAATATTATACAGAAAGATGTGAATTTATGTGAACACAAGAAATAACGATACTTGAAAACTTGGCTTGTATAATAGTAGTATAATATTAAAGATAATGGTTTAGAAAGTGGCAGATCGTGAGTTTAAATCCCGTTTCAGTAAGTATCGCTTGCTAACTATAGATGGAATCAAATAGTGAATTTCTCTTCTTGATGTATATGTCTCTTTCAAAACTTGTGTCTGAAACTGACAGGGAAAAAGTGTTGAAAACTAACCTCCTCAGAAAAAGAACAACTAAACATCCAATTAAAAGGAACAGATCCCAACTAAAAGACTATAAACATTTTAAAACAAGGGTTGTGCTACTCTCTTTCCCACTTTATAGATCAACGATTTCAAAGAATTATTGCAGTTTTTGATACTTGGGACTCTTGATAAAAAGCAGACATTGTTTTTTATATGTATTTTTTATTAATGCTTTTACATTATCTTCTGTGAAATGTATCTGTCTAATATAGACGAAGTGTTAAGCGCTTCGTCATGTTATTAGGTGCGTTCGTAATTATATAAATACGTAGCACCTATAGTTGTCGTTCAGTCCGTCTGTCTGTCCGTCTGTCCGTCCGTCTGTCTGTCCGTCCGCCCGCATATAACAGAGCAAAAACTACCCAACCGAATCGTTTAAAATTTAAACTATATAATTGCTGCATAATTTTGTCGAGTCATTTCAATTTTTGTGAAAATCGGATGTATAGTGTAATTACAGGGACAATCAAAAGTTTTCCGTTACATTACGGCCAATGGGAAGAAATTATTGCAAGTGCATTTTAATGATATTACAGCCTTCCGAATGGTCTGAAATTATAAATATATAATTGTTGCAAGATTTTGTCGAGTCATTTCATATTTTATGAAAATCGGATGTATAGTTTAATGACAGGGACAGTCATAAGTTTTCCGTTACATTACGGCCAATGGGAAAAAATTATTTCAAGTGCAAATTAATGATGTTATAGCCATTCGAAGTACACTAAAATATACATTCTGTAGAATATGCGGCGAAAAAAATATTTATAAAACTAGTTATAGTACGAACGCACCTCATTTGCCACGTTTGACGAGCAATTTCCAACTTGTTTATCGTAATATATTCATATAATCTTAAAATGGATCTTCACTCATCCAAAAATTCACATAAAATAATCAATATATTACATTTCAGCAATAGAAGGCACGGTTAACAGTGCTTTACAGGAATAAAAAACCCCGCAGGATATAGGTACAGTTTCCAGATGCTCCAGAAGGTATATGTCACTACTCCTCGCCTGCGACGACGCGACTAACTGAAATAAACAATTAAGAGCTTTTACTTACCTATATATATTGGTGTTTAAAATGAATTCTTATAATGAAAATAAATACGGCCACTGAAATTGATATATGTATATTTATTTATTTAAATATGAGAGAATGCTTAACTGTTGTGTAACCGAGTACTTTAACATAGTATGCCTTAATCCAACAAAAAAAAAAAAATCCGACCAAATACAGAAATAATATCAGCGACGCGATTTCCGTATTTTTGAAAAATATATTTTACAGTGTATTTATTCATATTATACAGATTTTATTCGTAAATTTTAACTACACTATTTTATGGCTTCAAAAAAACTTTAACAGAGAATGCAATGAAGTAAATATAATTTCAGATGACTCTGTTCATGTAAATTAAGGTTACACAATTTTGTGGGTCTAAAAACAAATGTGTTGGAAAGAAAACAAACACACAAGCACACGTGTTTGTTCTTCACTCAAATTTGTTTTGCGACCTACAAAAATATTTAGTTCAAAATTGACATCACAATCTATGAGATTATGAACTACATACATAAATTACATCTTTGTTTTTATTACTCAGTTATATGTGTACCCATGTGCAATTTACACGTTAAATATTGTATTTCTGGGTTATCTGATAACATTTTACACACTTAATCCACTTAATGTTCTACACAGAGAAATGTGTAATTTGAAAGTGACATACCAGGGCGTATATTTGGCAATTTACATGCCTTTTTACACATATAGACACATTGTTTTTGTATAATCAGTATCCTGATTTAATGTGTAAATTTGCGTATTTATTTATATGTGTACCTTTGTACACATATAAATAAAAGCGGAATAAAATTTCTTGCAAAATTCAAGAAATTTTGCATTTAGAGCATTTTTTTCTTTACATTTAAATATCGCATAATTTCGATTTTCAATATATGTATGCGAATATGTAAATAATATTCTTTCAGATACAATTTTTTTTTTTAAACTGTATCTCAATTTCCCGATTGTTATTGTTAAAAAAAAAAAAAAAAAAAAAAAAAAAAAAAAAAAGAACGCGCATAGCGATAGTTGAAGTGCCTTTCATGATAACTTTCGCCCGAATGCAAAATTTTGCAAGCAATTTGCATGGCCATAAAAAAATAACAAAAATTTAATATAATTGAATAAAACAGTTCCGATTTTTGAGTGATAAAGATGTACTATCGACTTAATGCAAATTTCATACATGTCTACATTTATAATACATTTTTTTAGGCGATTAAAAAAAGATCATCTGCTTTGAATCGTAAACGGTGTATGCATCATCATAACTTTGAAATCGGCCAATTAACGGATTTGGATGAAACTATTCATATTATAACTAGGGAGTTCTGCCCCATGCGAGCTATGCTCGCCAATCTCCGTTCAGACTTCACAGACTCTAAAAATATGGTAATGTATCCTGTTTTAAAAAGACTATCCAGATACGGATAATTTAATGATGTTCTTGCGAACGGATGGCAACTATCTTCTGTAATCGAGTTGACATGCTTTCCCGCTTGAATTCGGCCTCATCCACCGATGTCGTGATAGCTGATTCCTGTTTTCGGGATTGATAAGAAAGGTCAATTACACATCAACTTGTATAAAATGGTTATGCTAATAATGTTGGTGCACCTCGGAATTTTATAACTAGGCCATAGACAACATTCTTCCACTGAGTTCGAGATTTAAAAAAATCCGTTTGCTTTAATTAACATTCGGAACCCCGGTATTAAAAATCACTGAGTTTTAAAATTTTACGTTTGCGCTTTATATTTTGAACCAGTTATAGATTTTAGTTTAAAAAAAGTTATAGCTTATTTATGAATTCTCTTATCTATTTTAATGTGCCCTGATACATATTTTCAAGTTATTTTTAAAATGTAAATTCTTTATTTTAACTAATCTGTATATAAGAATTTTTTAATATCTGTTTACCGAATTCGTAAAAAATAAATCGAATTTATTTTGCGTATGCATTTACCTGTATTTATGCTGCAAGAAGTATATACATAAATAAATTTGCGAGCTGCGTTACTTTTACACCATGTAATTTTCAAAGTGACGTTGCATGAATATTGTCCATAAGAAAATCATTTTAAATCTTATAGTTTTAAGATATGACGTATTTTAACCTTAAAAGCGTTTCGTGTAAAGTAATTTAATTATGTTAAAAATAAATCATTTTTAAGATCCCTGAGTAAATACATTATTCAATTTAAAAGTATTTAGGAATATTATTATTTCAGCTTTTAAAATATGACATAATATTCACAATATATGACCTGATTTTCAATATTAAAGGTTTTTGCACTAGTAATAATTTAAATATTTTAGGCATTTTATGTATGACGATATTAAATATTTGGGCAGTTTACATATGATGTATTTGTCATCATTAAATACGTTTCGTGTGTAATAATTTAATTATTTTAAGTTTGCCTATTTTCTTAATATTTACTTATTCACTAATTAATTTAAGTTTTATGATGTAATTTATCCTATTTCTTGCTTTTAACACGTAGTCATTTAATTATTAATTTAAAGTTTCATTTTGTTTTTTTAATAGTCACGTGTAAATTTATATTTTATTGGAGTTTAAGCTAATGTTACCTCTACTTCTATGTCTATTGTGACATCTATGATGCCTTATTCGCATAGTTTCAAAAGTCTCATAATAATTCTTAAATTTTCCAAATTTAAAATTTAAAGTAACGTTTAAAGTAATGTTATTGAAATATTAAGTCGTCTTAAATTTTAACAGCTTTTTTCTAATAGCGGTAAAAAAAAAATTCTAGCTGCGAATGAAAGTGAGGAAAGTATAAGTGATGTATTTTTCTCATTCGTCATGTTACCTCTCATTAAAACTGAATTATGCATAATATATATCACTCTCTTGATAAACAAAGACTTTTAACAAAAATTAGAGTGCGGAAAGACAAACGAACGGGCAGAAACAATAAATACTTTTGAAAGATATTGGTAAGTGGTAGAAAATATGTTTAATTCTTTTTAAAAATGCCATAGGCAATGGTAACTATCTAAGCATGAAGTGCAAATAAGAAACAGAAATAGAAAAAAAAACACTTATGATTAAATATACTGTCTTGGAATTCAGATGTTATGAAATGTAATCAATTGAATGATTAATCAATGGGCTGGAATGTTGTAAAAAATTTTAAATGACACTTATTAAGGATTAATAATGACCATTGTTTTGTGATCAGTTTTGAAACGTATTTAATGTAATCTCTTAAACAAACATACCTACATGTATAATTTTAAATTTCCAGATTTAATTTCGTTCGTAAATTACATCAATTTAAACAAAAAATCACTCTTTAATTTATCGGAAACAAAGTATTAACTGAACGCTAAATATATATATATATATATATATATATATATATATTACTATTTTATGTTTCCTTCCGTTTCTTATCATCTAGATATATGTTATTACTAAATTCCCGAAAAATATTTCTCAACGAAAGAAAATGCAACGAAATATCATTATATTCGCATTTACTCTATATTTTTCTCGTTTTCCTCTTTCATAAAAAAAAAAAAACATTTTAATATTTATCACTATCAAATTTTCCAAATGTTATTTTTTCTCATCAATAATAGTTTATTTCTGCCAGGTGAACTGTAAAATTTTTTTTTAAACCAATTTACATAGTTTAATAAATTTTCAGTTGTTAGATGTTCGATATATTGTGGCAAAATCATTTATAAACAAACCTTTTTTTCTACTTTATTTGCATAAAAAATCGTTACCTAATTCAATAACATATCGTAGAATAACCCAAAATTTAAATTTACTGCAAATAATACTTTTTTGGAAACTGGAAGAAGCTGAGAAACAAACTGAATTTAACATTTTTATTCATTATACATTTTCTCTTGGGACTTCTAAAAAATATGCATCGAAAATTGCGTATAATAAGTATTACGGTGTAAACATTTTCAGAGATTTTCTTAGATTAATAAAATGTTACTTGGCTTATTAAATAGAATTGTAAAAGCTTTGAGTAAATAAATTTCAGTTAAAAAAGTGAAATGAAATCGGTATATACCTTAATAGATTAATCATATATCGCACAATAAAGACAATTATAGCAATAGATTTTAAAATTACATTAGAATTTTTATATTTCTGCAAATGTACTAATATACTTAATAAATATTTTGCCAATTTAGTACCACTATTTGTTATTTAAAGTCGATAAAATTGCAAAGCCAATTTGTAAAAGTGAATTTTACCGAAGACATTGAGGATGAAAGCAGTATTGAGGTAACATTGGATCCAAATTAAAACATAATGACTAATATTGGCAAGATATTTTGCAACATTGACAGTATCTTGAATTTAATGACAAAATATCTCTAATTGACGCATTTTATGAAATTTTGTTTTTAATGTAATGCCGATATTTACATTTATTTGTGTTACATTACAGTTGTTTGGGAGTTATTCTGTATTGCTGTAACATTGATCCCCATTATAAACACCACATTATATAGTATTGCGCAATATTTGACTCCAATATAACCAATACTAATTTTCTATAAGGAAGGTATGTACTAATAATTGTAAAGCAATCAAACGTTTTAAGAGAATATTCAATTAACGAAAAGACAACTTAATTAAAACCGATTACATGTTTAATGATTATGCAAATTTGACATATAACAGCATATACATCGTTATTTATAAAAGATATCTTATGGCAAAGATACATTTTACATCACGTTAATGAATTTATTCATTAAATCGCTTAATAAATGATGAACATTTAAAAATATATATGTATTACTGTTATTTATTGTATATTGTACAGTGCATTATGGTATATGTATAACTGTTTTATTTTATGTATATATATATATATAATGTAATACTGCATAGGAGATTGTAATAGCAAAAGAGTTTTTGCTCTTATATGATAAATATTTTCAATACATACACACACACATATATCTATAAGTATACGTTATATTTTCATTAATTAGTGTTTTAAAGATAAACTTTTAGCTATTTTGCATTTCTATAAATTTTACATATTAAATTCATAAATACTTTTTTGTTTTACATTTTCCTTTTCTAAGTATAAATATAATATTTATTTTCTGATTATTTTTGCAGAGTTAACAGTAATGAATGCAGAGAAAAATACTATAAAGATATCCTGCAGTTTTTGTATAAGGACATTTTTTATTTAAGGAATGTAGCAGTAAATTTACGAAGTTAAATTTACCTCCGTAGTTAAATTTACGAAAACTAAAACTATTACAGTATATGGAAATTATTAATAAATTCGTTTAGTTTTTTGTAAATATATTTATTTAATATGACGATTGTTTGTGATCCTGTAAGCAAGTCATAATTTTATGTCATAAAAAATCCCTTTTTCCACTCTTAATGAGGTATTTTATTTTTAAACTTTTAAAAGGCATTTTAAAATCCCGCTTATCTTAAAATAAATTTAGTAGCAAAAATAAAATAAGAGAAATGTCGTTTTATACTTAAATATATAAAAAAATAATGTTAACATTTCTTTAAAGAGGAGAAAATGGAGCATAACAAATAATTTAAATTTTCTGCTAATACCGAATTCCTCTTACGCTAACAAAAAAATATTCTATTTTTTTCTACCATTAGGTATGTTTTAGGTTAATTTATTAATGTAGTTAAAATGTGTCAACAGAGATATTATGGATTGTCTAAAATACATTTGCCTTTTTAGAGCTATAATATGCTAATACCTCTGTATATGTTAGTTTAGGTTGCAGTTTCGATGAAGATTTTATTTAAGCATGAATAAAAGAATTTCAAATATTCCACAGAAACTTTAATATAGAAATAAAAATACTTTAACATTCTGATGTATATCTTGATATAGTGCATATTTTGAAAGTTTTGACAATTGGATTACAGGATTGTCTGTTCAAAAGAAATAGAGGAGGTATAATGCCAATAATTTAAGATTTCTATGATACTTATGTTTGAAAATAGAAAGAAAGCTTATATTTTGTATCTGGTAGGTCTTGTTTTAAATACATAGTAATTATTCATTTGTTTTATTTTTGATCTAGTTAACATTATATATATATATTTTTTTTTTTCCGAGGGAAAGTCAGTAAGTAGGTCACAAACAGATATGAGAGGTCGGAAATTAGTAGTAAATTGTTTCCAAATATGCCAATAAGTGACAGCATATTCCAACTATAAGATGTTCATTTCGAATTTATGAGAAAGCAATTGTACAAGATGAGATGAGCAGTGTCGTTCAAATGTTGTTAATGAAGAGCAAAGTGGTCGTCCAGTTGATATTTCGACAGAAGAATTAGAGCGAAAGGTTGAGGAAATGGTTGCATTCTGTCTATTGTTGTTTGCATGTCAGCTCTAACCTTTTTCTCAACCTTCCGCACTGAATCTTCTATTGTAGTCTCAACTGGACGAACATTTCGCTCTTCGTCAAGAACTTCTGAAAACCCTGCTCATCTTGTACAACTGCTGTCTAATAAATTCGAAATTAATATCTTACAGTTGGATTATGTTGCCATCTATTGGAATATTTGGAAACAATTTACTACTAATTTCTGACCTCTCAGATCAGTTTGTGACCTACTTACTGACTTTCTCTCGTTTATATATATATACAGCTATAGATATAATTATTATTCATAAATTATTATCGGTGTTCTCTCCTAATTTTTAAATTAAGAACGTGAAGAAAATCATTATTGCATTTTTTTGTAAAGAACACAAACAAAATTAAGTAATCTTCGCCAATTTATGGGGCAATGGCACATCATGGAAAGATGAAACGTAATAATTAAAAATGACGAGTTCACAAGAGAAATCCATACTTGTAATATGGTTCTTGCTTGTTTTGGACTACCTAACATTATGCTCGTAATTCAATAATGACTTTTTTATAAAGTTGATAAAATTTGAGTAATAATTATTATTTAATTAATAACGTTGTGAGTTGCAACTTTACTTATATGTACATAGTTACATATAAGTAAATCTTTTTGGGTTATTAAAAATATATTATCAGTTGTGCTTTAACGAATATGTAATAACATTTTTCGTCATATTCTAAAATAAAAAGCTATGTAAGGTAAATCTGACAATAATTTATGGGCACCTGTATATATGTAAGTGTGTTCTGCAAGCTCTAAATTTTAGCTGCTAATTTTCATAATTACTAGTATTGTAATTTAAGGTTCTTTACAAAAGCTCATTTTAGCTTTGCCAAGTATCTGCTGACGACCAAAGTGGCGTCTTGTACGTCGCTATATATATATGGTTATGCCAAGTGATTAAGAAATAACTAGAAAAAGAATAAGAATAAGCATTCGAAAGGTAATAACATACACACAATGAAAGTTAAATTTCCTAATAAATCGATAACGTTGAACAATTTCTAGATTTGCTTTTTAAAATATTTTCATAGATATAACCGGTAAAACCCGTTTTTCACCACTCAATAAGACGATTCAGTGGGTGGTCTCATTGTAGCACATACTTGGTTAACTATGCATAAATAACTTTATAACTGCAGTACATTTATTGCCAATTTAAATGTTAACTGAACTCTTTCCATGCTGTAAAAGACATTTCAGTTTTAAAAATCAGAACATGAAACTTATGTCTATATAAATATTATACAAATAAACAATCGATTGGAAAACATGATAAATTCCTTATTTTATCCAATTAGTTGTGGTATGAGACTCTATTTATAAATCATAATTCATTTCTAAGACGAACACTGACATTGATTAAGAAGAAGACAAAACAAAAATACAGTTAATAGCACCTTTCACAATCTATATTTAGCTTAAAAGCAACAAACTTTGACTTCAATTACTTATCGTCGTTGAATATTTCCCAAGATTTTTATACTTCATTAAATCTTTTATTTAATATCGTCGAAAAGATTCTAGTGTTCTTTTCCACAACAGTTGGCGTTGAAATCTTTTTGCGTTCTATTTATTTTTTCTGTCTTTCCACTTCAGGCAGCTTCATTACCGTTTTAATCTCGAAACGGAGGACGGTGTCGGGAACATTCAGTCAGCTTGCAAGTGTTGCTTGCGAAATTCCCCATATGCGGCCTTCCTGACATCTGCAACAGCCGCAGCGACATGTGCTAAAATAGAATCTGAAAAAGAAACAAAAACAAAAACCAGTAACACTTGTTAGGGGAAAAAATTAATCTGCACGTCCGAAAGATCACTCAGTCTATTTGAAGTGGCGTAACATCATATGGAAATTCATTTAAAAACATTAACTTATAAAATTTTTACAACACACAAGAAAGAAAGATTTTAAAAAAATGTTTTTTTTTCCTTTTTTTCAGGTTTCAGTTTTTGTCAGGCCAAGGTTTCATGTATTCAGCACACGAGCTAGTATTTATCGGTCCTTCGGTTGATGAGATTTTCGCTACGTCATAGGTGTCGTTAGACTTCACTTTGGTTACTTTATACGGACCTAAGAATTTAGATTTCAACCTTAATCTTGATCCTTGGTGAGTTCTCTTAAATGCTACAGGTCACCAAGGTTGTAATTCCGGGGTTTCTTACGTCGTAAATTATAGTGCTTGGGATTTTCTTGTTGAATTTCCAGAATATTCTTCTTGGCTTCTTTACGAAGCTCTTCTTTGTCTTTTATGAACTGTTCTTCGACTACACCGTTTAAGAGGTCAATAACACTGATCAGCATGCATTTTGATGATCATATAAATATATATTTTTCTGAAAGTGTTTTTTATGCTGATTTCAAAAATGTAAAGCATTTTTGCACACCACGTACACTTTTTTTACAAATATTATTTTTAATTAATTTTATTCTTAAATCATAAATTACTTTATAATAGTAATACTAGATGGCGCCACCAAATTTTTTAGGAATTGATTCCATATGTATATACATTACATTAATTTAAATAAATGAGAAACTGTATTTAGGAAGCTGAAATTATTTATTAATATGATTTAATAATAATAAAAAAAATTATTTATGTAAAATTAAAAAGAAAAAGTGAAATCCATAAATTTAATTTTGTAAAAAATATCTAAATTAATACTTGCTAGGTGGCAGCACCAAACAATGTTTGATCTAATGCATAGGTTTTAACAACAATAAATTTCTTTGTTTATTCACGTCTGTTTCTTTCGATTTGAAATATGTGATATATTTCACATCTTCTTTAATTGAATAATGGCTTCACGTAAATGTGTAAATGATACAGATATATTTTGCTACATTTGTGGAAATTATACTGTAGTAAAACAAAGGCAGGATATTACAGATTTTGTTAAAAATGCTTATTATGCTTATTTTGGTGTGAGACTGGGTGACCAAGATAAGACATGGGCCCCTCATAAAGTGTGTAGAACATGTGTTGAAGGATTACGACTTTGGTTGAAAGGCAAAAAGAAATGTATGCCTTTTGCTATTCCCATGGTATGGAGAGAACCTAGAAATCATCATGACGATTGTTATTTTTGCTTAGCTAATGTTCATAGGTATAGTTCGAAAAATAAAAAAGGAATTATATATCCTAACTTGCCTTCTGCAATAAGACCTATATTGCATAATGAAAGTCTTCCTGTTCCTTCTCCTCCAACCAATTTGGAAAGCATAAATGAACCAAATAATTCAGAAGATGGTGAAAATCAAGAACAAGATGTCTATAAACCAGAAGTAAATGATAAAGCTCCAATTTTATTTAATCAGCATGAACTCAATGATTTGGTGTGCGATTTAAATTTGCCAAAAATAAAAGCTGAACTTCTTGGTTCTCGGCTTAAATCTAAGAACTTATTATTACCAGAGACACAATTCTCTTGGTACAGGCATCGTGAAAAAGAACTTGTTCCATACTTTTCTGAAAAGGATAATTTAGTATATTGCAATAACATAAAGGAAATAATGAATTTTTACTGTATCCTTTATAATGCATCAGAATGGAGATTTTTTATTGATTCCTCCAAGACAAGTTTAAAAGGGGTTTTGTTGCATAATGGAAACCAATATGCATCAATACCTATAGCCTGCTCAGTTCATTTAAAGGAAACATATGAAAATCTTGAACTTTTGCTAGACCAGGTCAAATATAAAGATCATGAATGGTTGTTATGTGGTGATTTAAAAGTGATTGGAATGCTACTTGGACAACAATCAGGATACACAAAATTCCCATGTTTTCTGTGTGAGTGGGACAGCCGGGATAAAAAAAATCATTGGGAAAAGAAAGATTGGCCATCAAGAATATCATTATCCCCTGGAACAAAACATGTAATTAAAGATCCCTTAGTCAATCCTAAAAATGTTTTGCTTCCACCTCTGCATATCAAATTAGGGATAATGAAACAATTTGTGAAAGCCCTAAATAAAGAAAATGAATGTTTTAAATATATTTGCAGCAAATTCCCTTCTATTACTGATGCTAAGCTTAAAGAAGGTATTTTTGTTGGGCCTCAGATACGAAAATTACTGACAGATAGTGAATTTGAAAAAACAATGAATGATTGTGAAAAGGAAGCATGGCTGAGCTTTAAATGTGTAGTGGAGAACTTTTTAGGAAATAAGAAAGACCCAAATTACAAAATTATAGTTGCAGATATGTTAGAAAAATTGAGATTACTTGGTTGCAACATGAGTATAAAAATACACTTTTTACATGCACATATCGAATTCTTTCCCGAAAATCTCGGAGCAGTGAGTGAGGAACACGGTGAAAGGTTTCACCAAGACATCAAAGATATGGAAAAACGGTACCAAGGCAAGTGGAATAAAAATATGATGGCAGATTACTGCTGGATGTTAAAGAGAGATCTTTGTGCTAGTGGACGAAAAGCAACTAAAAGGAATTTTTCTCAAACTAATTGATTTTTTTAATATTAATCAAATTTGTCCATATTTAAATATATTGTAAGTATAATTATTATGTCTATACTTTAATTTTTCATACATTAATTTTTTAATACATATCCTAGTCTGTATTAATTATTTACCTTTGAATAATAATTTTTTTTTATAAATTTATATAAGTGAAAGTTAAAAAATCATATGTTTTTATAAATTTACAAATTGTTAATTTGTAAAAAATCCTGACGTGATACGCAAATTTCGACTTTACTTTTGAAATCAGCTGAAAAAATTGATCTAAAATCACCTATTCATTTTTAATCATCAAAAAAAAAGTTTCAATATGCAGATCAGTGTAATTTGTACATCTTCTTTCTGTTCAATTTTTGTACCAAATAATATTTCAAACGGTGTTTTCTTAATGCTTCGTTGGTAAGTTGAATTAATGACTTGTTGAACTTTAGAAACATGTTTGAACCATTTGGTCGGTTCGTGTTTGGACATTTTAGAGATGACAGAAATTATGGTGGAATTAAGTCGCTCTACTTGACCATTGGCACGGGGAAGGCCTGTTGCAACTGTCTCGTGCTTTGTATTTTCATCTTAACAATAATCAGCAAATTCTTTACTTGTGAAGAAAGGACCTTTATCGCTAATAATGGTGGAAGGATTGACAAAAGTATAACTTTGTTGTCGTAGTTTTGATATAACTTCGGTAGCAGAAGTGGTTTTACATGGATACAACCAGACGAATTTAGTAAATGCATCTATTAAAGACAAGATATGTTTGTATTTTTGTTAGTTTTTTCAAGAGGGCCTAAATGATCAATGTGGTAGGTTGGGAGAGGAGTCTCTTCTTTAGGTAAGAGATGCAATTCACCTTCTTGTTTTCCACGTTTGCGATTATACTAAAGGCATGTTACACAATTTGCTATAACTTTATTAATTTTATTTGACATATTATGGGATAAGAAATTCTTCATTAAGGAGTTCTTCACAACGTTTACGGCCAAATTGTCCTTTGCCATGAAGGTGTTTAATGACATTTAGCTGCATTTCATCCGGCACAACTGCCAGATCGAACTTATGATTTTTATGGAGAACGTTATTTTTAAGGAAATAGTTGTCATATGACTTTGTTTTCAAAATTTCTTTGATGGCCTGTAAATGTTCATCAGTGTTCTGTGATTGTAAAATTTTGGAAGTAAATCTATCTTGAATGATCATACATATTGGATTTCTACTTAAAGCGTCGACAGGGCGCATGCGTGTACCTTGTCTGTGTTCGATTGTTCAGCTAACATTAAAGTCCATCGAGCAATCTTGGTGCAAATATCTTTTTTATTCATAGTAAGGTGATATTCATAGTGATTATCTTGAAAGAAATGCCTAGGATATAAGCGCGAATTTTTTTAAGGGCTTTTATGACAGCTAAAACATCTAATTCGTAACTCGAATATTTACGTTCGGCATCTGGGGTTTTTTTGCTCATAAAGTAGACAGGGTGAAATTGATTGTAAATAGAAGACTTTTTAAGGAGGACTGCCCCGTAACCGTCAATAGATGCATCACAGTGAACTTCTGTTTTGTTACTAGTGTTATAAATGCTTAAAATAGGACCTGAAGAAAGGATGTGTTTCAGCTGATTAAATGCATTTTGTTGCTGGTCACCATGTGAAATTTAGTGCCCTTTCTAAGGAGATCTGTTAAAGGCTTAGCTGTTAAAGAGTAATCTTGAATGAATTTAGGAAAATATAAAGTTAATCCGACAAATGAATGTGCATCTTTTATACTTTTAGGTTCTGGGAAATTTAGGACAGCTTTAGTTTTTAAGGGAGATGGAGGCAGTTGACTATGTTTAATATGGTAACCCAAAAAATCAATTTTTCTCTGTAAAAAGTGGCATTTTTTAAGATTGAATTCTAAACCATATTTGGATGCAGTTGTAAGAACGCGTTGTAATTTCTGAACTCATTCGACTTCGTTTTTAGCGGGTATTATGAAGTCATCCATATAGACAATATGTACTTTTTCATTAATGAGGTCTCGAAAAACGTTATAAATATATCTTTGAAAAACTAAGGGTGCATCGCTAAGGCCATAATTCATAAATAAGAATTAAAATTGACAAGAATGTGTTACAAAAGAAGTATATTTTCTACTATTTTTTTCTACTTCGACATGAAAAAAATGCATTATTCAAAATTAAGGTCAAGAGTAGTGAATACTTTTGCAGAATGCAGCTGATCAATAATGACATCAATTACTGGGAGGGGAAAACGTTAGTTATATGTTTTAGAATTTAACTTCCTATAGACAACACACAATCTATATGAGCCATCTTCTTTTTTACTAGGACAGTAGGTGATGAAAAATTATTAGTACTTTTACGAATAATTCCCTTTTTCGAGCCACTTAGAAATTTGTTTTTCGACGAAGATTTTCGCCATTGGCGCCAAGTGTCTGGGAGGACAAGAGACAGGTGTTTCGTTTTCCAGATGAATTGATAATTTTACATCAGTTGTCTTTATTTTTCTTGGAGAATAATTTTGAATAATTTCTGAAATTTTTGAACGTATTGTTTCATCGGTAATAAGAGATAAATCCATCTTCTTTTTTACTAGGACAGTAGATGATGAAAAATTATTAGTGCTTTTACGAATAATTCCCTTTTCGAGCCACTCAGAAATTTGTTTTTCGACGAAGATTTTCTCCATTGGCGATAAGTGTCTGGGAGGACAAGAGACAGGTGTTTCGTTTTCAAGATGAATTGGTAATTTTACATCAGTTGTCTTTATTTTTCTTGGAAAATAATTTTGAATAAGTTCTGAAATTTTTGAACGTATTGTTTCATCGGTAATAAGAGATGAATCAAGATTAAGATCGTCTAACACATGAGCAACATTAATCAAAAAATTATTGGACGTATTGTCATTTTTCTCGATTTTTTGCATCGAAATATTATTTCCAGAAATTGTTAAAATACTTTGCTGTATAACATCTGTACTAATAATAAGATTAAAAGATATGGAATAATCTGGGACTACATAAAAATTAGTTGTATAATTAAAATCATCTATCATAATGTCCGTAGAGAAAAAAATCCAGGGGTTTGATTATAGTATTTCCTAATCCAGTTAATGTGATGGTTGAATGTTCAAGGTTCGAGATTGTAGGGAGTTTGAGTTAAATAGTTTCCTTTAGAAAACTACTTTCACAGCCCGTATCTACCAATGGTGTAACATTTACAGACGAAATAATGACTTGTTTGGTCATGAAAGTGTTCGACATGACCGTGGAAACATTGGAGGGTTCAGGCTTAGCTCAAGGCCTCCTTGGTTGATCAAATTGAGCCTGTGTATGGCCAAAATTCGAGCAATTGAAACAACGAGGGCCTTTGTCTTTACGTCTGCATTGGCTACTTTTATGATTTGACAACACACATTTAAAGCAAAAAAGATCAGATTTTGGTCGAAAGGATTTCTCTTTCACTGCCATTTCTGGTTTGACTTTACGAAATTTAGTGTCCTCACAGTCATGTCGAATTTTCTCATAAATTTTGAGCTTTTGTTTGAATTCTACTACAATGGATTGGCATCCATATAACATTCATTTTCTAAAAACAGGGCCGGGTATACCACTTATGATATATTGCATTAATGCGGAATCCTCGATGTTGCCACGCGAGCATAATTGTTTTATGACAAGAAAATATTCTACTATTGATTCATTTTCTTGCAATTTTCGTTTATTTAATATATCATGTAACTCGACAGAATTATAAGTGGTACTGAATTCTGAAATTAAGAGTTGTTTAAGTCTGTCATATGAATTGATATGAAATTCTGTCTCTACTAACAACTGGGCTTTCCTCGTAAGGATCTTTTACAAAATATGAATTTATGAAAGTCAGATAAGTTAAACATACTAGTGACATCGTCGAAATTACTGAACCAGATATTTATATCACTAAAAGAACTTCCGTCAAAAGGAGGTACAACATTATCAACATCAGTAAAACTAATAGATGATGGCACAAAACTTTGAACTGGAAGTTGCTTGTTCTTATCAACATTTGATAATTCGGTGTTATTACTTGAAGTCATATTATTTGAAGGCAATCCGGGTTCCAAGTCAGTGTCACTTTCATTTCGTATAATATTAGTTTATAGTAAGCTCAAGTCTGAAAGTTATATAACTAATCTGGTTGCAAGATCATTTAAAGATTCTTCATTAGAAATACAAAGTAAATTACACACTGATATCAGACCATTTAAAGAAAAATCAGTTTGAACTTTAGTTATTTTATTTCTGAACTCGGTGCTGTCGGTTTGAAAACCGAAACCAGTAAAATCACATATTCTCTTTCTATTAGATCGATCACCTTCAGCATTAAATTGGAATTTATGTAGTAATTTAATTTTATTTGTTCGTTCATTTTTAAATACAAGTTCCAGTTCAGGTATGTTAACTAACTTCATAATAAAATATATAACATTGGTCTCACCGTTAGAATAATATCCGGCTTGAATCTGTAAAATGGATAATTCTGACAAACGAATAATATTGGTGGGTTAACTGCTACTTCTGAACACTACTTTGTGAGATGAGACTCTATTTATAAATCATAACTCATTTCTAGACGAACACTGACATTTATTTGACGAAGACAAAACAAAACCACAGTTAACAGCACCTTTCACAATCCTTATTTAGCTTAAAAGCAACAAACTTTGACTCTATTTACTTAACGTCGTTGAATATTTCCTAAGATTTTTATACTTCATAAAATCTTTTATTTAATATCGTCGAAAAGATTCTACTGTTGTTTTTCACAACAGTCGGCGTCGAAATCTTTCTGCGTTCTATTTATTTTTTCTGCCTTTCCACTTCAGGCAGCTCTGCTACCTTTTTAATCTCGAAGCGGAGGACAGCGTCGGGAACATTCAGTCTGAATGCAAGTGTTGCTTGCAAAATTTCCCACATGCTTATTATGTTGATTTGTATAGAATGCGATTCCGAGCAGAAAAAATAGCGATTTCTCATTAAGGTATATATTTTATAACATTTTAATACATAATTCTTGGAGATTTCTTTGATTTAGTTATAATCATTAACCTTTTTTTTTGCATTTTAAATAAGTTATGTAATACCAAAAAAAAAAAAAAAAAAAAACTAGTTGGATCTGCAATCGCAAAATCTTCTTCTATCACATATATCTTAACATTTCAAAATTCATTATCACAGGGCCAAATTTAAATGACAATCTACGCCCATCTTGCGAAATTTAAAGGTATAGGCTTGTTGAAGTGTGTGCTTTTAAAAGGGGGATATAAGCATGCATCGCATTTTTCAAGGAAGCCATTGAATTTCGGCACGCACCGACTTAGATGTCTGCAACCAAAATTTCTGACCCAAGGAGTATACAATAGACACCCATTTGTCAATACAGTTCTTTCGTAAGACTTAGCGTGCCATTTCCTTAATAATATTGTAATGGAAAATACATCTACAGAAGATGCGAATATAAAAATTATTTTTTTACTGCGTATCCACTTCGCCTAGACACCGCTGATTTTGAACAGGAGGGCATCGAACAAAGAAATTTTTTGTAGTCAGCATATTTACCACTGACCTATGTGGGCAGATCTTGTCATCTTAAACCTGGCAAGTTTGATAAAGTGATTACTTAACTAACCCAAAATTATTCGAGTAATTAACTCAAATTATTCAAATGGCAGCGTTTCGTTGAAAGCAATGTTGATAGGTAGGATGTTCTATTCGGATTACGAGGGTTGCCTTTTAAGTTTTTACAAAAAGTAGGAAAGAAAATAATTTTTTGGGAACAAGCTGTTTTATTGCTTTTCAAAATATTCGCCTTTAAGATTTATATACTTTTCCATCCGTTGGAACCAATTCTTGAAACAGTTTTTCCACTCTGAAGTTGATATCTCAGAAACATAGTTTTGGAAGGCATCAACAGCTTCTTGAGGTGATGAAAATCACTTCCCACGCATTTTTGTTTGACATAAGGGAACATAAGAAAGTCATTAGGTGACGAATTAGGAGAATATGGGCAATGAGATATTAATTAAGTATTTTTATCCTCAGATAATCAATTGTTTCACATTCTGTGATGAAGAATGATGCTATAACGGCTTTCCCGTTATATATTCATTTAACCTCCTCTCCCCTCAAAAAATCAACATTTAACTTTACTGATTCATTTTTGGAGTTGTCATTATACCCCCTCCCCCTCAAATAAAATATTTAGTTTAAATGTGACATTTTATACTTAATTTCGTATGTCGGTATTCATTCACTTCCCCCTCCTCCTCACACTACTGTAAGTTTCATTTATACTTTAAAAGTTCGTTTTAAATGCATGTATCATTTATCAGTCAGTTCCTATTCTTTCACTTTCACACGGATTGAAATAAATCTTAACCGCAGTGATTTTCCGTTGAGATAAAATAAAAGAATAAATTTGAAGTGAATTTCTTTCGCCTCTCAGCCGACGATATGTAATGCATACTGTATCAATAACACAGATCTGCGCATTAGATCTTTTTCACCCTTTTGGGCTTGCATTCCTATTAATTCCCACTCTTTAGTTTCTCATATAATGACCATATGCCATCCTGACTAATACAGACAGTTGTTAAGTTCTAACGTACATGTATTATCACGTGTTTAGCTTCCTTCAGTCGCCCAGCCTGGCCACAGGAATTTTAAATACTTGCAACTATATAGCCCGCCATGGAGTATATTTTATTTCAATGTAATACTTCAGAATTCTACTGATTCCTTTGTCCACACCACCCATATCATCGCAAATATGTTACATATGTTTCTCTTCAGCTCGCCAATGAGTGAGTAATTGTAATGAATATTTTACCACCAATGCCTCTGATCTTGAGCGAGACAGACCTCGGCGGTTCCCATGCGGAGGCCGCCTCATCGGACAGTCTTGTTAACTTCTACCCTCCCTCTATACATCCACGGCCTTTCCTGCCCTTTAAAAGTTATCGTAATAAAAAAAGTTAAGTCCTCTAAATTATTTTGTTGAAGTTTTTACTAGTTTGTGAACCTGGGTACACAAATCGCCTTTATAGATGCGCCGTTTTTTGTTGTTTTTCCTGATTTAGTTGATGATTTAGGCAAACAAATTTCTGCATACCATTTAGCATTAACAGTTTTTCGATCCTCTGAAGGAATTGTTGCTATGTGTGCTGTAAGGCTGAAGAAACAAGCATTTTCTTGGTAGTGCTTGATAAACGAACAACTTTCGTAGGATTCGGTTCATTTGGAAACACCCAAACAGTTGATTGTTGTTTAGTTTCCGGCTCATACGAATATATCCAAGTTTCGTCACCTATAACGATGTTATATACGGATTTTGAAGTTCCTAATTTGAAATTTTTTTAGCATTTGCTTGTACCAATTTGCACGAGCTTCTTTCTGAGCTTCTGTCAAATAGTGTGGTATCCATCTGAAACAAATATTTTTTAAAACTGAATGTTCGTGCAAAATCGAATGTATTGCAGACTGTGATATTCCATGGTATGCTTCTATCTCAATATACATGACCTGTCGATTATCTTCACCCATCTTGCGCACAGAATCAATGTTGTTTGGAATCACTACCGATTTCGGTCGTCCTTCACGAGATTCATCACTGACGGACGCACGACCATGATGAAATTCTGAAAACCAATTGTAAACAGTCATTTCTGATGGTGCTTTTACGATTAGCAAAAGTTTTACGAAGCGATACTGAGAATTCTTGTCGAGTGAGACCTTTCTTAAAATCATAAAAATCATCCAACGGAAACCTCCACGAGTTATTTCTATTTTTTTCACTCACTTGTTTCTTTAGAACACTCACTGTAAACAAAATACGCAGACGATTTCTAAGATGCCACTGATTCCAAGATAAACAAAATGTGAATTTTATGAATATCCTGAAGACAAATTTCAGTAGTGCCTTCTATGGGTCGTTTGTAAAAACATAGAAGGCTACCCTCGTACTTGATTGGTACCATGTTTTTCATTTATACAAATATTCGCCTTACTTAATGTCTTATTTTAAAAATAATGTTCGAATCCAGCAATTTGAATACAAAAACAAGAAATGATTCTTAAACCAAATTGGTTAATGAGACATTATTTCGCCGTTTTTAAATGATATATTTACAGTGTACTCCCGATTATCCGGTTTAATCACCGGGAGAGGTCAAACGGACAATCGAAAAATACTGATAATCGGAAAACTCGTTTTTATTAAAGAAAAAATCAACATCAGTACAAAAATATAAAAATTACTTACATTTGCAAGCAGTATAATATCAAACTGGGAATTTTCCTTTTAATATTTCCTGCTTAAAAAATCTGTAATGCATCTTTGCTTCTGCTATTTCTCAATTTCTTGTCTTATATCAGCACATATTTTACGAACCGCAGTAATGTCATCGTAATCAAATCCTCTTTGTCCCATATAGTCTAACAAATTTTCTACAGATTGTAGACCAGTAGAACGAGAAATTGTATTTCCCTCATTTCTTCTGCATCAGTACTATCATCACTAATAGATTTAACAACAAAGTTAGAAACGATGTCTTCATGTGTCAAATACTGGAAGCCAGGCTCACATGCATCCTTTTGAAACCAATCTTCTAAATTTTCTTCATCAAGATTTTAGAAACCGTCCAACTCCTTTGCTTGTTCAAGAATACTACTGTTTTCATATTCTTCTTGAATATCTATAGAAGATTGTTCATCAAGCGGAATGATCTTTCTTCACGATCGTGATAACGTAGACGATTTTACCTTTGACCATGCTGCTGATATTCCATATACTGCATCCAATAACGAATATTGCTTCCAAAAATTTGGTAGTGTTTTAACTTGATGAATAAAATGTTTTCAAAAGGTCAGATCTGTAGTGCCGTTTGATTGCTGAAATTACACCTTGATCCATAGGCTCTATAGCTGCTGTGACATTTCGAAAGAGAAATTTATTGGTAATCAATCCGTCATCAGACACGAGAAAACTTTCATCTGGATGTGAAGGGGCAATGTCTAAAAGCAATACTCCTTTTTGGGGTAAGCCTTTTGCTTGTAAATGTTTCCTGACTTCAGGAACAAACTGTTCATGGAACGATCGGAGAAAAATCTCCGGTGTCATCCATGTGCCCTTTTGATTACATAAAGAACGGGTAATTTTTTTGGTTCTGTACCCTTAAACGAGCGGGGTTTCATAGCCTTTCCGATCATTACGAGTTTTATTTTATGGTCCCCAGAAGCATTTGCGCAGCACATGATGGTAATGCGCTCCTTCGATAATTTGTGGCCTGGAGCCGACTTTTCCTCCCGTGAAGCAAGTATTTTTATTGGGAGACATTTCTAATACAACCCTGTCTCATCGGCATTATAAATTTGATCGGGAATCAAATTTTCATCATCGATAAATTCTTAAAATTTCACACAAAAGTTTCTGCAGCAGTCACATCCGCACTTAGACGTTATCCTTGAATATTTAACTGACGGATTCCATAGCGTTGCTTGAACCGAGTGAGCCAACCAGATGGAGCATTAAAATCTCCTTCTAATTCTAGTGCTTCATGAAAAAAAAATCTCGTTTTTTCGAAACACATGGCATCCGAAATAGACCTTCAGCTCTTTTTTGAGTAAACCACTGTAGTAGAGCAGAATCTAGATGTTTGTATGTTGACGTTTTGAGACTTTTTCGTTTTGAAAGCGCAGATTCTTCATCAAAATCTCTCGCGAAGGTAATGAGTTTTTCATTGTTCTTTTTTATATCACGTACAGTACAGTTTGTACTCCAATTTGATAATCCTTTGCTAATTTGCTAGCCGATTATCCATTATCAAGTTTCTGAAGGATTTCTATTTGTTTAACATTTAAAACGTTTCGTTTTCGTTTTACACCAATCATTTTTACCAGTAAAATATTTCACGCTACTAACTGACGATAAACAAGACACAAAAACTAAAGGAACACGTGTGAAAGTTAGAGGACAGCTGAAATGCTTTTAGAAAATATTCAGGAGACAATCATAATTTGTATATTGGTGACTTGATTAATCAGAACGTTAATTACAAAAAATATGCTTCCCAAAACATAACACAGTCAGATATGTCGTAAATCTCACTGCGAGAATAACTTATGAACACCTGCAGAGCTCAAAGAGATTTAGATCACGTGATTCAAACACTTCCGGAGCAAAGCAGGGTGAAGACATGTGCCACACGCCATTGGTCGAATGAAACTTTCTCCTAGCTAGCTGCGGGAAGGTCGAGAGAAAGAACAGATCGCTACAGTCAACAGTCCGACACCCCCCCCCCCCTTCCCACCTCCTTTAATCCTACCAATTAAACAGATTCCAGAGCGTTCGATTTTACCTCTACGCACTTCACAGTACTGCCAGCTAAACCGGAAAAGATTCTAATTCACATCAACTTCGATTTTACGTGTATGATAAGCGTGAAAATGTTTGTCTTTAATTTTTTTGTGAGTCCGGAATGAACATGGATAATCCGCAAACCTAATAATCCGCGCACGGATAATCGAGAATACACTGTATTTTTCAAATGAACGCTCTGTTTTCAATTTTAAGAGGAATGAAGAAAATTAACTTAATTAATTTTTCTAATGCATCACCGCGATAGACAAAAAATCGACATTCTTCTATCTACGTTTAATATCCCCTGATAGCTTACAAATTTTGAAATTAATTTATACAGTAATACAAAAATACGTTCAGTAAACTGTGAAAATCTTGGATTTTTATCGTCTACTTTTCGGTATGTAAGCATATTATTTATATTAAAAATATAATCATATTGGAATGTCCATCTTTATACAAATCGCGGGTTTTTTCTTTTAGTTATTCATCTTTCTAAAGAATTAAATAAGTTTAAATCTGATTTCTGAAGATTAAAATAAAATACGATGGACACAGGATGTACACAGGATGGTATTAAAATTTACGGCTGCTATTTACATTTACTCAAAAAGCGATCATTTAAATACTTAAAAATGCAAACGAAACATATTTATATAAAGAGGCTGGCGTAAAGATGTCGTTCTTTCTTTCATTAAAACTATAAATATAAGTGGAACTTTCACTTTTAAAAAAGATGTTTATTCACATCGTAAATGCTAATTACGCTTTCATAATTTTAAACTTTTTTATTCCATTTTTTTTATCTTTTTCGGATGGTGATATAGACAGTTACAATTATGTATAAAAATATCTAATTTGAGCGCATATTGAAAAGTAAGCAAATGACCATTAATATGGATAATTTTAATAATTCATATATAGTAAGCAGAAAATTTTATGCTTTAGAATATAGATTTACATAATCAATAATTTTTTTTTTTACATTTTGTTTGGGAACACGTAATCGAAGTAATTATTTTTAGGAGAGGGATGGGATATGTGGTAGAAACTCTATAATGGACACACACAAATAGCACACACTTTTATCTATCCCATTTGCATCAGGAACTCTCAATATTTGTACAATTTTACCTCTGGAGAGCGAACATTTTCCGACCTCCTGCGGCGCCCACTGCGTTAGAAAGGCATAATAACGTTGCTGATTAAAAATACTTACATTACATACATAAATACATACATTAATCTTTATTAAAATCAAAATTTAACGCTATTTTATTGTTAAACTTAGAAACTATGGAAGGAATAATTATTTTATGATTATAATATAGTTACTTATAGATTATAATTTAATAGGTATTTGATGATTACAATTAATGCGATTAATGTATTATTTTAGTTTTAATTAGGGTATTACCTTAAAATTGTCAGATAGTCTACACTAATATTAATAGAAGTAAAGTTTGTTTCTTTGTAGGCGGTAATCTCTGGAACTACGGAACCGATTTCAAAAGTAATGGTATGAAAATGATGGTGTTCATCCCTGTTCCAACGTAGGTTATATCTTAAATCAATGCCACTAACCAAAAGAGCGTGCAGAAAAAAAACTGTCTAAAGATGCGATCTTAGTATTACTGAAGGGCCTAGAAACATGAAATCTGTCATGGTATTTACTTATAAGATATAAATTATCTCTAAGAACATTTCCTATAAAATTCGAATTTTAAAAGAGGTGAAATTGCGCGAAAAAATTTCTAAAAACTTTCTAAATGGCGATTTCTACACAATCTCAGGAAGTACCGAACCGATTTAAAAAACAATGCCGTCAAAATGTTGGTAACAGCCTTGATCCAACATAGGCTATATTTTAAGTCGGTGTCACAACGCCAAACGAAGTACAGGAGGAAAAAATTCTGAAAATGCGATTTTTATGTTACTGAAGGGCCTTGAAATATGAAATATGGCATGGTAGTTACTTATAAGATATACATTATCCCTGAGAACATTTCTTTAAAAATTCGAAATTTAAAAGGGGTGAAGAAAAACGAAAAACGTTCTAAAAACTTCTAAATGGCAATTTCAACGCAATCTCAGGAAGCATCAAACCGAGTTCAAAAGAAATGGTTGAAGATTGATTGTGACAGCCCTAACAAGGACTCTATTTCACGTCAGTATCACTACCACATGGGGGTTGCAGGAGCTAAAAACGTTCTACATTGTGGTTTTTGTTATACTGCAGGTTCTCGAAACATGAAATTAGGCATGGTTGTCACTTATAACATATAAATGATTTCTAAGAACATTTCCTAACAAATTAGAAATTTAAAAGGGCTCAAAATTTGTAAAAAGCGTCGGTCACGTTGGTATCGCTACCACATGTGGCTTGCAGAATCTAAAAAACTTTATAAATAGTGATTTTTTTATACTGCAGGGACTAGCAACTTAAAATTAGGCACGGTAGTTACTTATGTGATTTACATGATCTCTAAGAACATCTCCTAAAAAATTCGAAATTTAAAAGCCGTGAAAATGCCTCAAAAGCGTTTTAAAAACGTTGTAAATTGTGATTTCTACGCCATCTCCGGAAATATCAAATCGATTTCAAAAGTAATGGTTGCAAATTGATCTTGATAATTCCTGCTCAAACTAAGGCTATATTTTACGTTGTTGTCTCTGCCAATTTGGGCTGCAGGAGCAAAATATGTTCTAAATTACGTTTTTTGTGATACTGAAGGGTCTAACATTTTGAAATTTTACATGGTAATTACTTAACAGATTCAAGTGCTTTCGAACAAACGTTGAGAAAATTCCAAATTTAAAAGCATAAATGGAGCAAAAAGCGTTCTAAAAACGTTCTAAATAACGATTTTTATGCCAAATTATGAAATACTAAACCGGTTTCAAAAATAATTGTTGCAAATTGGTGGTGATAGAATCTGTTAAAACATGAGCTATATTTTATGTCGTTGTATCTCTCACTAGAAGGTTGCAGGAGCAAAAAACGTTCTCAATTGTGCTTTCTGATACTGAAGAGGCTATAAACTTAAAATATGGCACGGTAGTTACTTATAAAATAATTCTAGTTACGCATAAAATTTCAGTGCCCTCCAAAAAAATTGAAAACAAATTCGAAATTAAAAAGGAGTGAAGCGAAACGAAGGACTGAAAATCATTTTAAAATTTCCTAAATTACGATTTCTATGCAATCTCAAAAAATAATGAGCCGATTCCAAAAGTAATTGTTGCAAATCAGTAGTGACATTTTCTGATCCTACACATGCTATGTTTTATGCTGGTTCCACAACCAACTAAAAAAGCCTTTAAAAACTCTCAAAATTACGTTTTCTGCGGAATATTAGGAAATAACAAACTTATTTCGAAATTAGTTTTGGCAAATTAATGGTGACAGTCCGTGTTTCAACATAGGCATTTTATGTTGGTGCCAAAACCACATGGTAGGAGGTGGTAGAGCGTTAGACAAGAAGCTTGGGATTTGATGTGGTAGTTAATTTTAAGCTGTAAATGCGTACTAAGAAGATGGTTTCTAAAAAATTCAAATCTTCAAATGAATACTGAAATGAGCGTATGAAATGACCATAAAAGCTTCAAAATACTCTCTAAATTATCATTTATTTAGAAGTAATTTTAATTCTTCTTATTAATTTAAGTCTATTTTCTGCCTAATGCAATGTAATAATGACTTTTATGTAACTGTGGCATAATTAGTAATTTTTATATTATTCTTAAAAGTATGATTTCTTCTAAGAACAATTAGACATTCAATTATCACTTGGCATGTTTCAACTATTACGCGAGCAAAACCGAGGGGTTTGCTATATTAAATAAAATAAAACCATTCTCCATAAATATTCAGACAGTCACTTAGAAAACTGTAGTCGATTAAAATATTTCAGTCGCTTTTTGTTTTGAAATATTTGTGTGAAATACATTTTATTTTAACACGGCACTAGTCGCGCGCCGGTTTTTTTGCCTTCCATATTTGTTATCTTCTCCTAACTCATATCCTCTTAAAAATACAAGGAAGAACTACCATGTAGCTGACTTTAAATGTTTCTTTTTTATATTTTTATTTTAATTATTTTCATTGGTACATTTTTAGAAGCAAAGTTGAAATTGGTGAAAACGTCTATGGAACTATCCGTAATACCAATTCATTTTTACTTTTCCCCATTATTCCAAATCTCATTAATAAATGTATAATTTAAGTAAACTGCAAATTCATAACTTCATCGAAATGTAATATTCGAATATTAAGTGAAAAATGTTTCTTATTTTACGCTTTCTGTATGCGTGGTCCCCGCGACAAAAAGTCCGAGAGCGACTGATAACGTTTTGAAAAAAGACGCAACTACTCTCGGGTTAAAATATCTGGAAATCATTAAAATATTTAATTTAATTAAAAATAAAGATTAAAAATTAAAAAGAATAAACTGCTATAAAATATGAAACATATTTGGAATTTTTTATTGCAATTATGTTTCAAAAAATCGAAATTTTATATATGGTTCAAGTTTAAAAGTACAATTTATCGAACATCCTAGATAGAATCCATATTAGCAGTAAGTTTGATTTTTTTCTGACATTATCTTGCAGTGACAAATGTGTCCTGGCAAATTCGTGGCGAATCTCCCGCAAGGGAGACCACCGCCTACACTGTAAAAAAAAATCTGTAAAGTTACTAAAATATTTCTAGGAAACTGGGATTCCAGGAACTTTTTATGTAACGGCAACAGCAAAAATTTCTGTAACAGCATCTGTTACAGGAATTTTTCTTGTTGCCGTTACATAAAAAGTTCCTGGAATCCCACTTTCCTAGAAAAATCTTAGTAACTTTACAAACTTTTTTTTACAGTGTACTTGTTTGAGCTGTTTTATGTGAAACTGTCTTTAATTCTTTAACTCATTCTTTCTTTGTGAAACTGTCTTTAATTCTTTAACTCATTCTTTCTTTGTGAAACTGTCTTTAATTCTTTAACTCATTCTTTCTTTGTGAAACTGTCTTTAATTTTTTGTCTTTAATTCACGAAAGTAAAAAATCCCTCTGTTGAGAGGGTAGACAATCAGCACATGCACAGAAATCGCAGAAATTGGTCACTATTCAAAGGCAAGACCCACACATCATTGTTACCGTTATGGAATCTCATTTTCATTTATAGGTTAAGTTAAGGAACACAGAAAAAGGTATTTATTATTTTAACTGTTCAATTGTAATTATTTGTTCTAAAGTAATATAGTATCTATTATGTTCAACTTATTTCATATAAAAAATCTTACAAATTAAAAACGCTATGTTAATTTACTTAGTTATATTTATGTCTTCGGTCATTTAAAATTTATATTGAAAATTTTAATCTTTAAATGGAATTTTCTGAATATTATTGGATTTTTAAAAATATATCGTTTGAAGAGATATTTATTAATTTATATATTTTTGCCTTTAACCCAACTCGAGTCTATGAGTTTTAATCTTTTCGGGATTGCATCCCTTACACAAATTTTATTAGTTTGGCACCGCTTTTTTTAATGGTTAACTTATCAAATACCCTTAAGACTAATGTAAAAGTACAAATATTACCTTTATATGTAAATGTCGATAAAAACGATGCATGACCCTTAAGGTTCATGAATCTATAGGTTCATATAAAAATAATGCAATAATAATAAGGAAACTTCGAATACAAATGTAAGAAAAAGTAATTATTATTTAGTATAATTATTAGATATTGGAACTACAAATATATATTTAATGATTTTTTTTTTACTTTACATGATTGTTCCAAAAAAGGACTTCTTATAGTTCAGATCGTAATCTCATAAGAATAATTTTGAACAAAGGAACAATAGAGCAGTTTAAGGATGTCAGTCAGATGAGAGTCAGATGAGAGTCAGAATTCTGACTCTCAGTGCGTATGCATTTTGCTACACGTTTTCAGTATTTTTGACAAGACAAAGATAAATTTTCTTCTAGCTTACAAAGAGTTTGCAGTACTTTGGTTATTACAGAATTAAATTTTCTACTTGTTTGCCTTTAATTTGCAATAAATTTGATACAGCAAGAGTTTAACTTGCACGACAAGTTAGCTGCAAGTTCAAAGTGTGGTGATTTCGGCGTTTGCGTTATCTTGCTGCAGTCTTGTTGCAAACTATCAGTCTCGTTATGTTAATCTTGCTGCAAATTTGCAGGTTTGCAAATCATGACTGCTGCAAATTTTCTGCAAACTAAAACTGCTATGTGGGATGTCTGTTTTCAACACTTTAAATAAAGTAAAATATTTCTTAATATATGATAGTATAAAATAACCAACAACAAATATCTTTAGAAACTTCAACAAAAAATAGCGAAAAAAGAAACATTTATAAAAACAAGGCTTCTTTTCGGTCACTAATTTTCGAAAATTTTTCGAGTAGTCGTTATAGTCTATTAATCATTTTTTTTTTAAACAGAAATATCAGTTTTTCGGATGCTATTAATTCTCTATCAAACATTTTCCTCTTTTAAATTCAATTTATACATGCAAGAGTAAGTAAATAGTTTTAATTTTAATGCTCACATTAATCCGTTATATTTATCATGTTTGACTGTAAAAATGTTTTTTGAACATGAAAATACTTACTTTACAATTGAAGACATCCTCAAAAACCTATGTGCCGGTTCGAGAAATTGATTATTACACTATAAAAAATACTCGGAAAAAATTCCGTAAATCAACGCAGTAGAAGAAACTTTGTTTTAATAAATGTTTCTTTAAATTAAAAAAATAATTGGTATCTGGCGTTTCAAAATATAAAGATTTTTTTTAGAATCACTGCTGACTCGGAAAGAACCATATTTTAGGGCAAATTTTAATTCGTGGTTATGTTACTAATTTTTTCGTAAACTAAGAAACAAATGCCGTTTTTTACAGTGAACAGTAGAAATATTTATAGATATTTGCTTAAAGTATGTAACTTAATATTATTTCACTTTATTTTTGTCTCTTGGTATAGTAGTAATAATAACAATATTGTTACAAATCTTTGATAGTATTCTACTTTTCTAACACTGTTTTTATGTATATCTGTAATTTATATTTACGGTCACTGAAAAGTTTTTCTTATCTTTCTTTTTTAGAGGTTAAATCTAATCTTCATTAATATTTTCTGTAACTCAGAAACTAATGGAATATTTTCTTTTTTGAAAGTTGCTTTTTACATGGTCTTATTCTATTAATTTAATTTGATTTTTATAAACTTAAATTTTGTATTTTAAATTTCATTACTCTTTTCTTTTAATTAATCTTTACTACTGTTAAATTTAATTTCTTTTAATGTCTGCCTTATGTTTCTGCATGTTGACTACATATCACCATGAGGTAAAATCGCTCCGACAATCAACAAGGAAATGTCAGAAAGGAAATCTATCAAACATCCTTAAACTGCTCTATTGCTCCTTTGTTCAAAATTATTGTTATGAGATTACGATCTGAACTATAAGAAGTCCTTTTTTGGAACAATCATGTAAAGTAAGAAAATCATTAAATATATATTTTTAGTTCTAATATATAATAATTATACTAAAGAATAAATTTTTTTTTTACATTTGTATTCGAAATTTCCTTACTATTATTGCATTATTTTTATATTTATGTTTTAAATGATTTTTACTTATTATCAGAATGGAATAATGTATTATCGTATTTGTTGGAAATAACCAAATAAATGTATTTCGTGTTTTATGTAAACTGAAAAATTAATTAAGAATGACGTGTATAAATACAAATATTATACATGAATTTTGTTTTTTATCTTTATGGAAGATGCCTTTTAAATATAAAGAGTTTTTTCTATATTTATACGTTTTTGAATCAATTCCTTTTACAAAATAACAAGGAAAACATAGATAAAACTCAATCTTTATAATCATAATAAATGAATAATTTATAATTGTTTATACTGAATAAAAAATAGTTTTTTTTCAGGAAAATAAAATTCGATTTCTTTTTGATGATATCATAATATTTATTTCATAAGTAACAATAGGAACTGAATAAAATGCATTACAAATCTAGAAAAAAAAACATGTAAGAAACAAGTTACAAATTAGCTTCATGCTGGATGACTTTTTTCTATTATGCCAGCGTTATCTTAATGCATAACATAGAAAATGCCATTTGGCATCCATCCCAGGGAACAAAAGTAGCATAAGAAGCTAAGTGGATACAGAAATCAAAATTAAATACTATAGTACATTTCAATGAATAAATTTTTTTTATTAGCACCCTTAGTAATATGAATTGTTTTTATGTAATGCAAATTCAGAACGTATGAGAAATGACATTGATGCATATACGGTTATTATTTTTATATGGTTTTGTGCATATTTGATTTTATTCTCTTTTCAATATCTTTTGAAAGTTGTTTTTATAAAAAAAAAACTAAAATTTGATAAATATTCAGTTACTTTATTTGTTTTTGTTTATACTATGCATAATATCTTATAAATTATCTCACTATTCTGAATAAAATAACTAATGCTATCATCTCTTGTATTGCAAATTTTGTATTTTGTTTATGACAATTGTACATAAAATGATAAGATGCATGCAAAACACAAAACTTAAAAAAATGCCTAAGACTTATTTCGATTTCATTTGAATGGAATCTAATTTTTATGGTTTTTTAAGTATCATATTGTATGAATTTTATTTTTATTTTTTAATCTTCAATTGGCTTAACTAATTTGTTACAAATATTTAACATTAAATGTAGAACTAATTGAATGAAATATCTTAATACCTGTCTCTTCTCGGTCTTAAACAATGTAGGAAATCAATTTTGTTTTTTCTAATTTGTTCCTCAAATTATGTTTTTGTTTAATATGTCAAGTTTTTTTAATAACTGCTGCATTCAGATGAACTCATTTCAAAAGGGTATCATCATCAGGCTTTGATGTATGTGGTATTACATCACAATGTGGGATGCAGTTTACCAATGCATAATTCAAAATATTTCACCACTGTAGTAATGCAGGTTGTTGTAGTTTGGACAAAAACCTCCAATTTGAACGTAAAAAATCTATAATCAAAATATAAAATATTAACTTCACTTAAATTTAGATACCCTGTTTCCCACTCAGGAACGCTATGAAAGCAAAATTAAATTGTGTTGAATCCTTATTGCTAATATTTAACAATATTATAGCTGTGATACAGTAAAAAATAGAAAAAGATACAAGTTTTACTTACATTTTGTTACTTTATTCTCTCGTGGCCGCCCCTCCGGGTGGTTCGGAACCGATCCCTTGAGTGGGAGAGGAGACCCGAAGCCCGGCCGAGTTCGTTGTGCACGAATGCGAGGGGGCCGGATGGGGACGAGTCGCTACCTCCTCGAGAGACTTGCGGTCGACAGGCAAGAGTCCGGTGGCCACGGGTAACGGACGTTGTGTATAGGTAGCAGGGCCTTCGGGTTCGATTCTTGTGCAGCCCCCGGCGCTCAGGTTATCTGGGTAATGCCGGATAACGACGCTCCCTAGCCTGATCAAAGTGCCGGTCATAGGGTCGGACGGTGTCGCTGGGCAAAGGGTAGCCAAAGCGATAGGACCCCATCCACAATTTGACTAAGATGGAGCCTGAGGTGAGAGAGCGGGTTTTGTAGTGGAAAGTCCTTGGTGACTCGCTATTGACGACGGGGCTCGCGGGAACGCCATGCAGGGACTCCCGGAGCAACTGAAGGGCGAGTGTTTCGGATAGCGCCTGAGTTACTTTTCGACTCAGGTGGCTCATCCCGCCAAGGACAGCAGCTGAAGCAGTTGTGAGCCGACCCTATGGTGGGTAGGATTTGGCGGTCCCTCCGTTGACCAGGGAGCGGTCGCGTGGGGAGGCCAGTATGGCTCTGGTTGCTCTACGTCGTGTCGTAACCCCTGGGAGGGGGTTGGCCGGCAGGTCCACCATCGAACACTATTTCCGCAGGTAATCGGGCCGGAGGCTCGCCGATAACGCGGCGGTGCTTTGAACCTTGGGGGAACTCTTGGTCTGACCCAGATCTGGCGTGTCTGTGCGCAACTGGAGGTTGCCTCGCCCAGTGGTGCAGATCTAGAGGTGTCTCCACCTAACTTTCGAACACAACTAACGTTAGCGGTCGATCACTGCACGGGGTCAAGGGTATTCGTGCCTGGGTACCCTCGATGAGCGTGGGGTAAGGTAGAGGTTGCCGGGATTCTGCCGGCCTCCAGTGGCTTCTCCGTCTTCGGGCAGAGTTGAGTCTTCGGGGGCGGGCGGGACTCCGGACCATCCAACCCCCTAGCGAGGCGGAGTCTATTCCGTCTAGGTGGTGCTTTCCGTGCCCGCCTGGGGTCGCTAACGCACCTAGTCAGGGCTCTCTGATTCCCGGCGTGATCCGCGAGGCGTTCCACTGGATGGGTTGGGAAGTCTGGGCGAAAACCCCGGAGCAGGGTCACTTTACGGCCGGAGGGACTTTCCCCGTTCTCCCGGGTCATCGTGCTAGAGGCCTCTAAATAAATTTCTTATCGGCTGGCTCGCATAAATGTCTTTGTCGGAAAATTGCATTTGATCTTGTGAGCCTTCCGTAAAGAAACTCCGGCTCGGGAAGCCTCGGTTCAGTTTCGTGGGCCCAGCGTCTTTACAGGCGTCTGGTTCCTTCGGGCTTGCGGGGTCTACCGGGTCGGGTAACCAAGCGAAGGGACCACTTGGTTTTTCTAGCTGGGTGGTGAGGATTGTCGTATGCGGCCATTCGTCTCTTTCTTGGGAATAGCCGTCGTTGCGTGCGCTGGGCAACGCGTCGGCTTGGCCGGAGTTTGCGTGGGGGTTCCGTCTTGTCTGGCGGCGACCTTGGGGACCCCGGGGCTTGTCTTGCGGGCAGTCCCCCACGTGGAGAGATGGGCTTGATAAGAGCCTGGGGCCGGAAGACGGTCCTTTTTTTTCGGGCGCCCACAGTCTTACATTATTCTCTCCCAAGGGTTGATGTAAACATATCAGAAAATTATTACCTAAGTTTAACTTGGTGTATAAATAGTTCTCATCTCGGAAAAAAAATATATTTTAAAATTTAAGTTATGTAATTCCTTACTAATTTCGCTACCTGTGTAAAAATAGCTATCCATTTGAAACTTTATACTAAAGCATAAACTTGACCAAAACAAAAACTTATTCTGAAAATATCCTTTTTATTTCCACTATGACGTCATTTTCACCTTTTTAATTCTTGAAGAAAAAAACTAGTTCAATTTAATATTTCACGTGGAAATGTTTCAACTAAAAAGAAATAAATTATTATTGCGGTTTTTGAAATTTTTGCAACAATGAAGAGAATAATGTTACATTTACTATGAAAGAAATCCATGTTACATTTACTATGAAAGAAATCCGTTGATTCTCAATGAAAAAAGAGAAATTTGGAATTATTAAGAAAAATATTAGAATAATGTAAATAAATTGACCCATGTTTCTCTCTGGGTTATAATTCACCCATATGCATAGCCATTTTACCATTCGTTTTGTCCTTGACGTCAGGCAAAGGTTTTTACACTTTAAATTTATAATATCATTAGAATTAGTGAAGTATAAAAAATGAGTGGCATCAGGGACAAAAAGGTGGGGAGAAAAAATGAAAAAGATTTGATCTCCATAGGCTTTTCTATGTTAAATTAACATTGAGAAGTGACACTGGAAATAAATACCTATTGCGCTGCCGCGCAATACTTAAATATATAATGTTTTGCATGTCAAAACGTGAATTCTGGTACTTAAACACGTTAAAGCGAACATTTTTTAAATCGAAAAAAAGTATTAAGCGCGATTTTATGTTAAATCGGCCAAAATAATTAGGATAAAAGAGTTTTATAGCATGATAAAACGTGAACAGCACTGTAACCATCTTTTGAAAGGACTAGATAGTGATGTGGAATCCGTTTTTTTTTCGCCTGATTGTTCACATTTTTTTCTCGTAATTTCTTATTCAAAATTTCATTATCTGTATAGAAATTTAATTCATAACCGATTTTAACGTCTGTTGCCAGATTTTAAAATATCCACATAATAGTATCTACGAATATGTTTTAATTGACAAATGTATTTTCACGTGAATTTAAAAAAAAAAAAGGAAAGAACATTTTAAAACAATTAGGCTATTACGTGCGAAAACTATTAAAGGTGAAAATCACATAATATTTATCATGATATATTTAAAACGTCTTTTTAAAAACAATTGTCTTTAGCGTTTAAAAACACTGTACTTTTAATCTTAATATATATTTACACGAAAATAATGAAAAAAAAAGAGTAAAGTTGTTAATTAGAAATTTATTCAATAAAAAAAGCATTTAATGTTAAAAAATGTATCATATTTCCAACGAGATATTTAAAATGTCTAAATGTCTTATAGCGTCTAAAAGAAGACGTTTCTTCCAAACGTCATAAAAATCCGGGAGGCAGCGACATTTTTTACTTAATCATTTTATAAAAGTTTATTTTCAAATGTTTAATTAATGTAAATTAATCATTCACAAAAATAGCACTCAGTTCTTCCGAAAGTTGTGGATGAGGTCATGAACACGTAAAAATGCACTGTCAAAGTGAAAATAATAGAAATTTGATTACAGAAGATCGCCATTGGTCATAAAAATATAATTTAATATTCCGTAGTCGCGAAGCAATGTTAAAACAGGGCAAAGGAGCTTATTTTTACATTCTGCGGTGTCTGAAATTGGTAAGCATAGCACACAGAGGGCAAAGCCCCGTACACTGTAAAAAAAAATATGTATATATATGTAAAGTTACTTAAGTTTTTCTAGGAACTTTTTATGTAACGGCAACAACAAAAATTCATGTAACAGATACACTTTGTATCGAAAATCAAAAAATCTCTAATGTTACTCAGACTTTTTTAGGAAATTGGCATGCCTAGAACTCTTCATGTAACTGCAACCAGGTTTACAGATAAAATTTTAGTAAGATAACTGTAATTTTAGCAGATTCATTTGTAAAGCTACAGATTTCTGTAGCTTTACAAAAACTAGTTTTGCAGTTTTACAGCTTTTTTTGTATTGTTACAGATGAAAGTTTAGTAAGCATGTAACTTTACATCTGTGTAGCTACAGATTTGTTTTACAGTGTTGTTATATAAGAAAAATTAATACTTTAAATTTTACGTAATTTGATTAGTTTTCGTTCAAAAGTAATTAATTGAAGTATATTAAAAAAAAACTTTTAAATTCCTAATGTTAAATATATAGATTAATAAGAAAAAATGCTTTTTTCTTATGTGATATAGTAACATTCATTTTATGGCTAAACGGAAAAGAAATACATTGCAATCGTTGGCTAATAAGTACAAAAAGTTAGAAATGACATCGCCATTCGTCGCAGAAACGTCTCATGGTATAACAAAGGAAATGTCATTTTACGTCCACCTTAATGAAGAAAATAGCATAATGAGCTAAGTGCATATAGAAATGAAAATATTACAAACGAATACATTTGTATATCACAATCAATGAAAATGTTTCGTTAGTAGCCTTATTAATCTAAAGATTTTATATTTTTCTCTCCTTTCACGATACATGTTTCAGAATATACGAAAAAAACTACTTATGTATATGTATTATCAATTCTATAATATTTTACGTGTATTTAATAGTGCTGATACATTTTCTAAATATTTTCATAATATGTTTTCTTGGAAATTCGCGCTAGAACAGAAGTTATGGCTTTTAGAATTAAACCCGTTCAATAGTTGAAGCGGCGTTTCCGAAACTTTGAAATAAATTTTCTTCAAATGACGTTTTTGAGCATAACGTGCAGGATATCTCAAAAATTTCTTATTATATTTTAATGAAATTTTCAAAACGTATATTTCATGTTAGTCTCGATAAACGGAACCTAAAACTAAATTTTTGTTGTTCAAAAAAATATTTTTTTAGGTGTTTATACTGTTGAAATTTTCAAAATTTTGTATTAGCTAAATACAACTTTGTATTAAAAATATGACAAATTTTTAAATACAAATTTATTTAGGTTCAAGGTAATTACTCCAATCTGAAGTATAAGTAGGCACGAAATTTTTTTTATTCTAGTTGTAATACTTATTTTGTAATCCTGCGCGTAAGCTGTTATACGAAATTTCTGCTCGTCAAAAGTCTGACAGTTTAGAGCCCCCTATAAATACTAATTCTGCATCTCGCAATTTGTTAAATACATGAAATGAAAGACCATACTTATATCTTTCATCCTAATAAAAATTGTGTTTTAAAATCATATACATTTTAAGATATTAAATGTTAAAAATGGTCCTTTTTTTATTTTTTCAAATTTTAAGAATCCTGAGACCTCTTAATTTATCTGCTTCAATGTTTTTCTACTTTAGAATTTATAAAGCAACGAGAAATATTCGTTTTCTGTTAAAATACACTACTATGTTTTCGTAAATAAAATATTAAAATGATGTAAAATGCATTGTAAATTTTGAATAAAAGTAAAATAATCAAGTGAGGAATTAGCTTTCAATGTTCAATTACATTTCTATTACACAGCGTCGTCTTAATTCATAACGCGTAAAATGTAATTTGGGATGTATCTCAAAGGGAAAAAGCGACACAAAGAGCTAAGTGATTATACAAAAGAAAATGTTGCAAATAACTCCATTCGTATGTATCAAACAAAAAGAAAATGTTTGGTTAGTGCCTTTATTAATCCGAAGATTCCATTTTTTTTTCACTTTATACGGTTCAGAATATAGGGAAAAATGTGCTTATGCATATGCATGTTCAGTTCTATAATATTTTTAATGGATTTAATAATGCTGATATGCTTGCTTAATAACGTTTTCCATAAACAACGCATATGCGAGAAATATTCGGTTAATTTACGTGCTTCAATCTTTTCTACTTCAGAATTTATAATCAACGGGAAATATTCGTTTTCTCTTATAAGACACGGCATTTTTTTCGCAACTAAAATATTAAAGCATTGTAAAATGTACTGCAAATTTATAAGAAATATAAAATAATCAAATTAGAAATTAGCATTTCAAGTTCATTTACATTTCTATTACACAGCGTCATCTTAATTCATAATGCAGAAAATGTAAATTGGGATGCATCTTAAGAGAAAAAGCGACACAAGGAGCTAAGAAAATTTACAGGGCCTGGCAATTAAGTAATGAGACTGAATTTTTCGCTCCAAGCAAAAGGCCAAAGCCACCGATAGTTGTGGTGGGCGGTGTCAGCTGCAGATTCTTGTCGAAATCAATTAGCCTTAAGCCTTTGCAGAACACGGATCGCTCTTGAAGAAGGCACATGCTTCAAAGCAGCGTTAGGTTTTCAAAATGAAGCGGAATGTCGAGCAGTTACGCCATAAAGTTTTGGGCAAAACTAAACAACTTGGCTACTGAGAGGCTTCCCATGTTAGAGGAAGCCTAGGTTAAAGATTCTTTGTACAAGGCTCAAGTGTTTAGGTGGTACAAAGCCTTCGAAGACAGAAAAGAGGACATTGATGGCGAACAACGTGCTGGGCGCCCATGAAGTTTACAATATGGCTAAAATGTAAGTGCTTTTGGTCTCTGAACCTCGGAGGAGTGTCTGAATGATTGCGGAGACGTTGGGACTTACGAAATAGGTTGTGCATCAAATTGTCACAGAAGAACTTCAAATGAAAATTTGTTACAAGGTGGTTCCTACACATCCTTGAAAGTGACACTGTTCCTGGCCAAACAAAGCCCCCCAACTACCCGCAGTTTCAATATATCACCGTTGGACTTTTTTCTATTCCTTCAGTTAAAATCCAGCAGGGCTATCGTTTTGACAATCTCGAGAACTTGGAGAAAAACATAACGCGCGTTCTGAACAGCATTCCAGTTGAAGACTTCCAGGCGAGCGAAAATGGGTGGCAGAGTTGTTGGCAACGGTTAATTAATGCAGGAGGAGACTATTTTGAAGAGTATGAAGTGTCTGTAAATTTGTCTTCAAATAAACGAATTTTATGGAATCAAACTCATTACGTACTAGACAAACCATGTGCAAATGAAAATTTTGCAAATAACTCTGTTTCTACATCTCACTTAAGGAAAAATATTTTGTTAGCAACTATATTAATGAGAAGATCATAACGAATATTTAAATTAAAATATGTATATGTGGACGTGAGTTTCAAAACTCGCCTTATCCAGAAAATAAAATTGTGGAAATTTGCGAAAAACCTCTTACTGCACCCATTGATTTTTATTGTAAATTAAGATGTTACAATGCCAGAAATCCTGATAAAATAGTTTTTTGCACATTGTAGTGTTGTTTTGATGCAGGTTCACTGATGGAATAGATTGATGGAGAAAACTCACTTTTTAAAATTTTGAATAAGGCGAGATTTGAAACTCACATTGTCATATACATATCTAATTACAAATCATCATCTATTTCCAATTTCTAAAATTAAATTAGTAAATTTAACTTATATTCATAACACTGACATTATACAAAATAAAGATTGAACCTATATATATATATATATATATATATATATATATATATATATATATATATATATATATATATATATATATATATATATATATATATATATAATATATATTAAGGTGAAATTTGATTAATCGGTTATTATTAATAATTACCAAATAACATCCAAATAAACCTGTTACAATTATTGATTTAGGAGAATTTATCAAATTAACCAGTCATTATTAATAATGACCGATCAAGTTCGGTCAATTTAACAAATTTCAACTCATTTAATGTGAGATTTTCATTACGTATGATGCGTATACTTATTTCGTTTGAGCGCTTCACTATTGTACAATCCTATAATAGCTTTTGTGACGCCGCACTGTATTTGTCCGTTGGCAACCACTTGACGAATCAGTTGATTATTTATTTTAGATGCAGGCGGCCGCATCTTCCGGGATGTACACTAATATTTATTTTTCGCCTCAATTCCGGTTTTTTTCGATTCCTTGCGTGCCAAGTACAATCAATTCGATGTAATTTTTATTGTAGAGTTTTCAATTTATTCAATTAAGAGCGTTAAAATGAAACGAGTCGAGGAAGTTGCTTATCACCTAATGGTTGCGTTCACAATATTTGAGCACCGTGCGTCTTGCAAAATGATAATGGCCGAGAATTTGTTAACAAAATTATTGGAGAAGTTTGTGAACCGTGGAATCTATTCAAAATTTTTAATGGAATGCTATGACATAGTCGATCGCAAGGCTCAGTTGAAAGAGCAAACAACAAACAATGAAGATATTGAAAAGGTGCTATCCACTTGGATTGAAAACAACCGTACAAAAATGTAGTCAGAAAGAATAAAAGTTATTCAATTTATTAAAAATAGAGCACGTTACTCTGAAATAGATCGCAGTCCATATGAAGCTTTATTTGGCTGTAAAGTGGATGTAAGTTTAATAACCTATTTGACAGTCGATACTTTGCCAGGAATTACAAGTGACGGTCTTGTTGTATAAGATCTAGAAATAATATATAACTTCAGACAGCAATCTCAACCAAGGATGAGGATATAAGCACAATGAATAATGAAAATATGTATGTGCAACTGGATAATGAAGATAACTGTTCCAAGTTCAGTCAGTCAAGGAAAAAAAGAGTTAAACGGTAAAGGAAGGGGAACAACATAATTCTTAAATAGAAAGAGAAAAAGCGTTTTGGTGATGTTGAAATGGAATATTTCGCAGAAAATAAGGAAGACTTCTTTTACACTATATGAAGACTCGAACTATATTCAAGAAGCTCCACGATCGGATAAAGCGTCAACTAAATAAGCAAGATAAATAAGAAACAAGCAAGAAGGAAAAACTGTTACGCCTCTCGAAGTTAAAATTTCCAAGTTCAAATGTAGGAGAAGCTGATCGAAAAAGAATACCAGATGTTGATATGGTGAGGCTGACAGCCGAAATATTACAGCTGCTATAATTTATAAGAAAATGGAAACATATAAACTTGGTACAAAACATGAAATTTAAAATCAACTGTACAAAAAAGAATGAATTTATTGTCAGCTAATGAACTAGTGAATGCAATACGTTTAATAGAATATGCTCGTAAGAATTCCAACTTAGGTGGTCAAGGATTTCAATATTGCAGCAGAAAGGCAATTTTAAATAAAGTTGCAGAAAATGTAAAAAATTAAAAACTCTTTGGAACTCCGAATGCCTCAATACCACTTCCAGTCAAAATAAATAATTTGTTAAAAAAGTAATAATATTGTTTTTCTAATGCAAGTTGCTTGTAATTTGTTGTGTGCTACAAAAATAATAATAATGTATTTAGAACCCCCGTACTGACAAAATGTATTTTCTTCTACTCTTCGTGTGGCCTTCTAATTTGGCACTTCTGGTAGGTGAGGGACGTAATGACTTATCTCTTTTTCTTCTGTGAGATTGGTGTAAGAATTGTTTCATACAGACAGTAACTTACCTTAATGTATTTGCTACATGATAAAATTAATTTCACAGAAGTCTAAGTTTAAAATTACTAACTTATCCAACATTTTTCTTAAAATTAATTGCTAAAAGTATGCATTTTAAAAGTGAATTATTTATTCGTTCATTATTCCACTGTTTAAAATTTTTACCTGATTGTTTCAGTAATTATAAATAAATTAGCTTTAATCCCTTAAGCTTTGGCTTTCTATTAATTGGACAAATCTTTTGATTGAGTATTAATCTCTCTTAAGAATTATTTTTGTTATTCGCTTCATACAGTTAGTGCATGTTCCAGTAAAGGACATATTCGTTAACTAAGCTTAATTAATCGTATTGACCGAACTTCATTGGTAATTATTAATAATAACCGGTAAATATGATTAATATGCAGTATTTATCAAATTTGCCAAAACACGCGGCTATTATTTATGATAACCGAATTTATCAAATTGACCGTAACATATACATATATATCGAAATTTGTGTAACAAATTCAAATAATAATATTAACCAATTTTATTGTAATGGTAAATGAGGATGGCATGCAATAATATTATACATTAATCGTTATACTAAAACATATGGAAGTGAAGCTAATTGGCATATAGAAACCAGTAAAAAAATCTCAAAATTTTGAAAATCCTAAGAATTTTAATATATTAATGTTACCAAATAAAATTGACATAAAAAGAAAATAATCACAAATGAAACAAAATGTAGTAGAAAAATATAATGAACGGAAATAAAGATGGCAAACATAGCAACACATAGTATTTAATTTTCAGTTGTCAAAAGTGCCACGTATTGCTAAAAATCCATTATTTCATATAACAGGCAACTAAATAAGCAAAATATAACATGTTACTTGCCAATAGAATGCATTGGAACTTATAATAAATGAAGAGACAAAAGAAAAAAATAAATATTAATTGAAATAAGATGAAGAAGAAAAAATGAAATTGTACATGTAAATATACCAACCATACATATCACTTCATTTTATATGTTTCAACAGTATTTACTTAATCGCTAAAGGAAAAAAAAAAGGAGAAAAGAAGCATTATACATTTGGAATAAATGTGGGGTGTAAATTACTGCTTTGTGCTTAATGACATATCCTTTACGCAAACGTGACTTTCCACAACAGAGAAATGTCATTTGGCATCCATGACAAGGGCAAAAGGCATTTATTGATCATTGCAGCAAGCGAATACACTAATAAAAACATTACAAACAACCCCATTTGTGATCTCACTGACTGAAAATATATTAACAGTACCCTTATTAATGTATATTTTATTTTTCCTCTTTCAGGGTTCAGTGTTACGCATTTATAAAAAACAAATGCGCTAATCCATATTCATGATGCATTTTATAATATCGTTATATGTATTTCATTTCCTTATATCTTTATTGTATTTTAGAAACTGTTTTTTTATGTAAAGTGAAAATGCGATTTATATTCAATTAAATTACTTTTTTTTAATCTTAATTGTGCATTAGAGCTTCTATAAAAACTTATCTAAATTTAAGACAATTGTAAAATTTAAATGAAAGAAACTGCATAAATGAAACGATAATCATATTTTTTCAACAAGCACGTCTTGTTTTCATAATTTATTTCACTAAATATGTGTGAAGTTTGTAAAAGTGCGCATCTGGCAATTACCTGTCTCAGCTAATTCTTGAAGAATAGTTACTAAAACTATTTTATCAATTCTTTAGTTTTAAAAAAAATAAATAAATAATGTAAGGAGACTTAACAGCTGTATTTATATGAAACTTATCTGCTGTTTGAGTGAATTATTTTACTTGGTGTAAGAACCAAAACTTTAAAATATTTTATTCTAGAGTTGAAATAATAATAGAAATCCAGGTTCTTTATATATATTAATAAAATAAAGTTTCACTCTGCCTGTGTGTCTGCATGTCTTTCTGCAATGGCTAGATTAACGTACCAGGAACGCACGTACAAGGATGAAAATTTGTGAAAAGTTAGTCCAAGGCCTCTCCTGGTACACTTGAGACTCATAATTTTAAATTTCTAATAATGACGCTGAGTTATTAATTAAAAATTATAAGGAACTCTCATTAAAAACTCATCTCCGATCTTCCGAAGAAAAAGCACTCACGCATGCGCACATGCCCTATTTACGCATCGGGAGGAAATGAAGGTCGGGAAGAGGGAATTTTGGCAGGTATTCTATCATTATTTTGTAACTCCAATTGGTCAAATAGATTAGTAAAGTTAAAAACGGAACACATATTATAAATATCGTACTTCTCAGTTGTCCCAATCAATTAAAAAAATATTGCAATTAACCCTTTAAAATAGTTTAAAACAGGTTCATTTTTTCCAAAAACCATTTCGCTCTAATGGCAACGCCCCTCTAAGGCGCAATTTTAGAGGTGCCGACAAAGCAAAAAGATTTTCTTGAAGCTGAAACCGTCTTCGAATTTATGATGCAATAGAAGTTAATAAATATAAATTGTAATCCTTTCAATTATACCGGCGAACATAGGTCACATCGCGACAGACGGAGACAATATTTTTTCTACGCTAAAACTAACTAAATGTCCTTATTTAAACACTATCTTTTTAGAGCATCTCAATGCCTACATTTACAGCACCTACACAAATTTTGAAACGTTCGGACTGGTAGAAATATTTTTTACAAAATAAAATTTGTGAAAATTCAGACAAAATCAGCAAAACCCTGAGTGTTTTGTCGCGGTTTCGCTGTCTTTCGGTACGCATAGACTCCAAAGATAAAATGACGCAGAAAATAAAATACCACATAGCATATTCTTTAATTTCGATGTATTAAAAAAAATGTTCATTAAAAAATATAAATTCAGACAAAATGGAGTTAAAGCAATAAAATCATACAAATCTGAGTTTCATTTAAATTTATTATCACGGGCACAGGGAACGCCACGCCAGGCGTGTCAGATAGCAAACCAATAAAGGCTGCAAAATTATTTCGTTTGGTTCTATCGTCCATATTATACACAGACACACATACATTAATATTACATATATGTATAATTATTAGTTATTGGAATTATGTGTATGTAATCCGTTAATCAATATTAAAATATATATATATCAAAGAGATCGTGTTATTCTAATAATCAACCTGTTGCCCGCGCCCCGCATGTGGCCCAGCGACCTTCTATATGCGGCCCGATGTACTGTCGTGGTAAAAAAAGTAAACACCCCCTACTAACTCTGCAACAAATTATTGTAGAAGAAAGTTACAGGTATTAAAAGATTGGGAATGAAGTCTACACTGTAAAAAACCACTGTAGATTTGCCAGAATGTGCTGTATCTTTCTTTGGTTTCCTGACTATATTAATATGGAAAATACAGTAGTTGCGTAAAATTAACAGCACATTGTGCTGGCAATTTGGGAACATTTTTTTTACAGCACAAACTGCTGGCGTCCAAATTGCCAGCACATTGTGCTGTTAATTTTACGCAACTACTGTATTTTTCATGTTATCTTCCATTACAGCATGCTTTTAAATGATGTATATAAAATTTGCTTAGGGCCAATTACGTATAAAAACGAACCCAAACTTTGTATTTTGGATACCATAACTAAATTCTACACCCATCAATGAGCCTAAATCCAAATTTTCATTAAGTTCGTCTGAATAGTTTTTGAGAAATTAATTACTTTAAAATTAGCTTATTTTGGGGATTGTATCCAAATTGAAGTTCCGTACTCGTGTGTTGAAATGCTACAAAATGACTATTTCATATGTATTTATATATTATTTTTCGCCAATAGTTCTATTTCACTCGCTTAATATGTTCCGACTACTGTCAATTCAAATATTTCAATAAAATGAGTAAAATATATATTTTTTTGAAATGATGCTTTTCGACACATCCTAGACGGCCCTTTAAACCATCATTTTGAAGTTTTTTACATAATTCGAAAACTACTTGCAATAAAAATTTGAAATTGAGAATTTTTATAAAACAGAACATAATAAATGTAAATTTATCATGAAAAGTGTAGGTTACAATTCATATTTTTTTCGATTATTGATTTCATAATTCAAAATTCGTATTCTAAAATTTTTTAAATTACAAATTCGATGTATTTATGTTTGGGAATTTTTAGTATTATAACCACGCAATAAAATAATAATTTCATTAGATATTAATAAAAGTATGAAAATGTAATTTAACATTAGAAGCTATGTAATTTAACATTGTGCAAAAAATAAAATGTAATTTAACATTAAATTTTTGAATGTTTATAATTAAAAAACTTATCACCCGAATGACTTGAAATTTCGTTTCTAGGCTTAGTTGGAACCGAAATTTTAAAATATAGTGTCAAAATTGGGTATTGTCATTGAAAAAAAAAAGTGTGATCTAATTTTGACATGTAGATGGCCGCCTAAGCAAATTTTATAGACATCCTTCAAAAGTAGACTTTATTTCCAATCGTCTGGTACCAATATTATATTTAGTTGCAGAGTTAGTAGGGGTGTTTACATTTTTTTTTCACGACTGTACATAATTATTAAAACATAAGAACATAATGAATTGAGATGCGCATAAAAAGGTACTTAAGATCTTCAGCGTTGTTTCAGGTATTTTCATGGAAAGATAACATCTGTCATGATATTTATAATTAACTTAAAATTACACTAAAAGCCGTTTCTTTAGGCAAAAGTTCTTTTTGCAAGTAGTCCTATTTGTCCTTTATAGTGATCTATCTATACATTTCTTAATCTTCGACATTAATCAAATATCATTCGAAATTACGTTTTCACTAAATATTACTACACTTCAAAAGAAAATCCATTGAACAAAGGATTGATTTATTAGATAAAATCTGCTTTATTTCACTATAGACTTGAAAATTCTGCATTGTTATATTATTGCATTTGATACTTATTATATAGCTAAACTGCTTTTTAGGGTTGTAGTTTTGTCGCGGAAAACTGTGCACCGGAAACATTTTACAGCACTATTGCCAACCAGCAATCTTCGAGGCATATTTCTACAGCATTTGCAATCGAAATCAAATACGAAGATTATTATTTTGAATGAGTGGTGTTAATTTTTTTGGTAATATTTCTGCCGCGACAAACATTCAAGCCTAGTGATAATATTACTTTGTTATGTTGCATTGTTACACTACTTATATGTTATTGTAATTAATGTTTTTAACCCTTTTATAAATGTGTTGCGGCCGCCTAAAGTCGGAAACGTATGCTTGCAGCCCGCGAGAAAAAAAAAAAAAAAAAAAAAAAAAAAAAAGAACGCCGAGTTTGGCTGATCTAATGAAACAACAACATGCAGAAGAACCGGACACATTAGACATAAGAGTAGCGTTAACAAAGTATTATTAATTTTTCTACTATTTTAGAATAAGTAATGTGATAATTAAGAGTAATGATAAAAAAAATAATAATAATAGCTCAAATAAGTATAATTCTTATTATTAGCGTAATTGTAACTATAATAATAGTAATAATAATTACTGTTACAACAATTATACTTATTATGATATATTGTAATTTTTTTTAAGCCTGAAATGGCTGAACACATACTATAAGGGTAATTTTTTTTTTCAATTTTCGATGATGGATAGTGCGGAAAAGTTGCCCCTGGTGGCACTAAGTTCACACGAAAAATTTGTGATTTTTCGGACAATTCCTTCATTTGCCGCAAATGGCTTGAAGATTTGTTCAAAAGCTGATTTTTGAACTTTTTTAACAAAAATTTTAAAAATGTTAAATTAAGTTTATTTGCGCTGAATTTACTTCAGATGTCATGTTTAATGTACGAAATGTGTAAATAAGCTCTGATTATCTGTTATTTATAAGTTATGTGTATTTTGAATTGGTCGATTTCTACAGCCTTTTCGCGTATAACTGAGCAAAAACTTCAAGTATTGTTTGGTTCATTCATCAGTTTCTCTCTTTTGTCTTTATTATGTTCCTCCCTCTTCCTTCGGGTTTTTTATGCGTTCAGAGTCACATATTTGAATGCCGGACCACAGCATGCCTTGACAGCAGTTCTGGAAGGAGAGGAGAATATGGAGTAGAAACCAGTGAAAACGTAATCAGTCACCATGATTAAAGGAGTAAACAGAAGATGAGATTAACTGTGAGATGGGTTTTTAATTATTTTTCTGCTCTAAAATACAGCTATTGTCAGAAGATTCAAAAGGTGGGAACTTTGAAGCAGGCAATTCGTTTGAATCAGAATTTGAGCCAGGTCCTTCAAAGGCAGACACTCTCAAAAGCATATCCCTTTCTCACACAGCGTTCACCGAATTTAAAACTGGTATATTATATAGGTAAATTACGTTAAGAGCTTCATCTGTGTTTCAGGAGGCAGGAATTGTGACAACCAGGAATAGGGATATCGTCATCGATAAAGACTTGGTCAGGAGACAGAAAAAGAAACTTTAACAGAAGGTATAGGAGGATGAATATCTTTGAGGATGAAAATTTACAACCATATTTTTGATGGTAGAAATAATAACAGGATCTTCATTGAAAAAAGGTAACAAGCGGCAACTTTGAGAGAAATACGAAGCACATATCTCTAATGGCGTGCGAAAAAGTACGTGTCCATTTCTACGAGCCTATTCCTGTTTCATGGACATCAGAAATGCAAAACGCTGAAGGTTTGAGTACTTTATTAATCTAGCTCCGTTTCAATTGGTAAAGACCTTATGTCAAGTGGTTCTACCGTCTAGTTTAGACAGTTGATGTCGCTGTAAAAGTGGAAGCTCGTTCGTATGAAGAATACATATCAAATGTTACAGATCTCTTCTTGATTTTTTCCAAAGCAGACTTTCTTCTGGCTTAGAATAATTATATAATGATTTTGCTATTTCTCCGCAGTGACCAGAAGAAGGTGTCAAGTGACCCAAATATTTTGAACCACGTTCAGAAAACACGGTGATATATGTTTCGTCTTTCTATCGACGGTGCTGCTAGTCCTCTTTATTCTATGAAGATTGTTTTATTTTTTCTACTATCAAAAAAGATGCTTCTGATTTCTCTTCCTCCAAGATCTTCCTCCTCATGTATCTTCTTTTCAAGATTCTTTTGCTGTCTCCTGACCAAATCTTTATCGATGACGAGATCCTTATTCCCTGTTGTCACAATTCCTGCAATTTTTGCTCACTTATATGTGAAAAAGCTATAAAAGTCACATAATTCAAAATGCACATAACTATTAAATAATACATAATCAGAGCTTATAAACATTTCATACACTAAACATGATATTTCAAGTAAATTCAGCTAAAATAACTTAAATAAATAAATAAAAAATCATTTTTGCTAAAAAAGCTCAAAAATCAGCATTTGAGCATAACTTCAAGCCATTTGCGGCAAATGAAGGAATTGTCCGAAAAGTCTCCAATTTTTTTATTGAACTTAGTGCCACCAGTGGCAACTTTTCTGCACTACCTATCATCGAAAATAGAAAAAGGGTTTTTTTCGGCCCACCCTAGTGTACATTACCTTGTAATAGAAGGTCGAGCGTAAATATAGTTTGTGTATGAGTTATTTTCTATGGTTCAAGTTAACCCACTGGGAAAATTTGCAGATTCATTTTAAGAAAATAACAATTAAAGAAAATTTTATTATTTAACATTTATTACACTTTTCCGGTTTTTAGCAATTTTTTCGACAATCATTTGGTGCACCATGTACAGTTTTTTCAGTAATTATAAAATAAAATAATAATGGTAGCTGTGTATATAAATTTTGTTTAAAATAATGTATTTCTCAGAGCATGACTATTCGATGTAAAATATAATGTATAAAAAAAGACTTTTTTAAAATAATAGCTTTACGCTTTTGTTTTTAAAACAGATAAATGTTCGTTGCCCTATTAAAAAAATGCTTTAACATACTTTGTAGTTTAATGTAATGTACGAATAGAGGTGAATAAATTGTATATATCATAAGCGTAAATATATCACATGACTTAAAGCCTTAACTCGCGTGATATAAAGTATGTGGTGAACTTCTTTTTTTAATAACGTGATAAGTTATTACATTAAAAACGAAAACTTCTGTCCAATACGTAGTCTGCTTCGATCTTCAAATTAGATTTTGCAGTCTTGTTATATTTCTAAATTGTGTTTCTCGATGGAAGACTTCCTAAGAATGTAGATTAAAGAAGGATACCGATCTGAAACTTAATTTTTTTTCTACTTACATTTTCCAATATCGCATAGTGTTTAAAATAAAGCCGCAAAACTGTTTTATTAAACTCAAATTAGTACAAAAGTTACAGAGTCATACTTGTCGCTGCAACTAATTCCAGGTAAGCCAAACTTTAAACCCAGAAGCAGTTTTTTCTTCAAAGTATCATTTATTTACCTGAGGGCTAATTGCATTAGTCGATAACAGCATAACCAATTTCCTTTTCATTTTAATACGATTGTTCCGAAGCAAATTATCTATGGCACTGTGTACGACTTATTTTATATTTTTCTTTTACGATATTTTTTACAAGCAATTTAAAGCTATATTAAGGTTCTACCTTTTTTTATCCGACATTTTTCAAATCTTTAAAAATAGAATTCTAAAGATTTTTATTTTATTTTAATATCTCAGAAATACTCGGTTTAAACGGTGTACGACTTATTTTATATTTTTCTTTTACGATATTTTTTACAAGCAATTTAAAGCTATATTAAGGTTCTACCTTTTTTTATCCGACATTTTTCAAATCTTTAAAAATAGAATTCTAAAGATTTTTATTTTATTTTAATATCTCAGAAATACTCGGTTTAAACGGTCAGTTGATTTTGTTTACATATCCCCAGAACAAAGTATTGTTATTATTACTATTATTCCTATTTTCGTATGAAAAAATACGAAACACTTTCCAAATATACCGGGTGTTTCTAAATGAATATTGGAGTTTTAATGCTTGGTAGTATTTATTACACAAAACTTAAAATTATAATTAATACATAAAAGGAATGAACAACTCAAACACTTTTACCTACAAGCTTACAAGTGTTCAATTTGAGCATATTTCGTCACTTGGCACACATCAAATCGATAGCTCAGCTCTTCCCAAACGTTGATTGGTAAAGAAGTTATGTTCAGACGCTCACCCGATCTGACACCACGTGATTTCTACCTGTGGAGGTTCATAAAGGATTGTGCGCATGTGCTTCCACTACCAGATCAAAATTGTAGCTGTTGAAACAATGAACCCACAAACAATAATCAACGTTTGGGAAGAGCTGAGCTATCGACTTGATGTGTGCCGTGTGACGAAAGCTGCACACATCGAACACTTGTAAGCTTGTAGTTAAAACTGTTTGAGTTACTCATTCATTTTATGTATTAATTATAATTTTAAATTTTATGTAATAAATACTACCAAGCGCTAAAACACAAATATTCATTTAGAAATACCCCGTATTTTAAAATATTGAAACAGAGAAAAGAGATACTCCTAACGTATAAACCTTTTTTCGATAACATTTTAAAGATTTGAAGACTTTACATGGCTACTGTGCACAACGTATTTAATTTTAATTTAACATATATTTTCGAAAGTTTGAAAATGCTACAGATGCTTTTGGTGTATCTCGCTCCCCTAAGCCTTAGATGAGTCTCCTAACTTCAATGAAAAAAGCAATGTTTTAGAAAAGGCTTTCGATTTTAACTTATGCCTTTTAAACATCGAGATCTTATTTATAGCATAAATCAATTTTTTATCGCAATTTTTAATAACAATTTAGGTCTGCGAATTCAAAGACCGATTTGTGAAAAAAAAAAGAAAAAAAAAAGGAAAAAAAAAACTGCTAACGAGAGGGTTAACGGAATTTGGAAAGGTAGTGTTGTTTTCAATTACAAAGTTTATTTCTGCATGTCGGAAACTCGTTTGATGCCTTAAACATATGTGTGAGTATGGATGAAAAGAGCTAATTTAGTTTATAAATATTAAGACAGTTATTACCTGTAGCTGCTTAAACTTAAAGATATGTCTAAAAATCTCCTTTATATTTTCCACACACAAAAAAAAATATCTTTCAGAAAATAATAACTGACTTGTAAAGAAGAATGTCGAAATAAAAGACAGATTTTTTATGTCCCTGGAAAATCTGTAAAGATAATATGATAATAAAATTTTTAGAATTGTTTATTTCTATTTAGTTTAAAAATATTAAGACAGTTATTACCTACAGTTGTTTAAACCTAGAGATATGTCTTTAAATCTCCTTTATATTTTTCACACCAAAAATATATTTCAGAAAATAATAACAGATTTATAAAAAAAGAATGTGTAAATGGAAAATACACCTTTTATGTCTTGGAAAATCTGTAAAAATAATAATAAAATTTTTAGAATTGTTTATTTATTTTTTTTATTTCAAATGTTAGACCTTATGATAATTAATGGGAAATATATTTGTTTGTATGTCGTAAAAATTTTATGAAATATTATGTCATTATCATGTATTTAAAAAAAAAATGCTTTGTATTTTAAATATCTTTATTTGAATCAAAACCATAGAATTAAAAAAAATTAGAATGAAATTCTGAATTAATTTAGATAAATAGTAAATAGTCTCTCTTTCTTTTAACTGAAGCGGGAAATTATAAAATTTAATAACATTTTCCCTTTAAAAGCATTAAAGGTCTGTAACACGCTGAAGGAAAATAAAGAAAAATTACGTTTCATGCTCAACGACATTTCCATTATGCCAACGTCATTTTAATGCATGACACAAAGATGTCATTTGGAGTCTATCCCAAAGGAAAAAAATAACAGCATAATAAACGAAGTACAACTGAAATGAAAATATTACGAACATTACATTTATATGGCTGGATAAATTTTGGTGTTTCATTAGTTTCTTTATTAATGTATTTTTATTTTCTGATAATTTTATGATTTAAAGTGGTGTGTGTTTTAAAATACAGGGTGCCGTAAACAAGGACAACTTTGCCTCTTTTTTTTTTTTTTTTACTTTTAATCGAATTGCGCTTACTCATAAGAGTCGATAATGTTTAAAAATCTTCATAAACCATTAGTCTTCAGCTCTTGTTTAAGAATATGTTGTAACTTGGTAATTTCAGTAAGCATTTCTATTTTTTGTACGCATTAAACCGAGTTGGCAAAGGGAAAACTGGGAAAGGGGCACTGGGAAACAATGCATCTTTGCCAACTGTTTAAAATACAGTTAAAATCAACAACGAGAAAAAAAAAAGTCCTTTCGGCCAGTGCCGGAGAGAAGAGGTAGCTTTCATATATCCTGGTTTCAAAATTTTGCTCGAAGTTTTACTCGAAGCTAATTTTACTCAAATTTTAAGAAGCTAAAATGCGACGAACTCGATGAGAGCAGTGTTGAATTCAGACACATTTCTCCGGGAGGGATTTCTGAGGCTCCGGAGGGGGGGGGGGAGAATTGCACTTTTTGACCATTGAAAACACAAAATCTCAAATTTTCCGGGAGGAGACATCTCATTGTTTCGGGGGGGGGATGTCCCACCCCCCTGGGCCACACCCCGAATTGAACACTGGATAAGAGAATATTCGTCAATACTGAATTTGAATGAGAATTGCTCCAAATTAGTAAACTACTAGCCGCTCTTGGCGACCAGTTTGGTCTTCCTTAAAATTTATGTTTGATAAAGCATTCTAAGCATTGTATCATGTTACTTTTATTCATAATTTAATTTACTTGGATTCCTTTAAATATAATTAATATAATCCCTTAAGCTAACGCTTAACGATAAAAGTTAATGGCTATATCTCAGCCATTTTTTAAGATAAAGACAAAGCAAAATATGCTCCGGAATCCTTGTATTAAGGTCAAAGAAAGTTCTGAAGAAAATAATAGTTTTTAATTTTTAGTTTATTTTAACCGCTTTTTAAAATTTTAAATAAAAAAAAATTAAATGGCCGCTTTTTTGAAACAGGATGGCGGATGAAGCTGGCTAATGAATTCGGTCGAGACATTGGTAAATACTATTCATACAATTAATTTCATCCAACTCGGTTTATAAATAAGAGACTTGTCGCGTGACAAAAATTATATATATATATGTGTGTGTGTGTGTGTGTGTATGGATATATGGATATATATATATATATATATATATATATATATATATATATATATAAGGCACATTTGAACGGGAGGTGGTTTTGGGGCCTGGGGGTCATAATCGATGAAAATATACCAAACTTTTCCGGAAGTCTTTCGACCGGACGCTGCAATGGGTAGCTTTTTACTATTTGTAATGCTACCTAAAACACACAGAGGGAAATCGAATTTTATAATTTCGATAATGTATGTAAATCATGACAAATACATTTAAATAAAAAAGAAAAGAAATAGAACAGCAGTTAGAAACAAAATCGAACATTCTTTTTAGAAAAAGATATTTTTTCTCTATTTTATATGCAAGGAGGTTCAACAATGTACAAAACATTGGCTACATTGACAGACGCCTAAACTGGAAAAATAGGGAAATAGAAATTTAACCCAGTGCCTTTAGTTCTAAGATTTAACACTTTAAACTCTCCAGGTCTATAACAAAGGCAGATTTTTGAAGCATAATGTTTCACCCATTTTTTTGCCAAGAACTTAACGACCACAAACATACCAACCTTCAATTGGATGAAGTTCTTTTCATGGGCTAACTTTATGCCTTTATTCATTGATGATTTATAATCACCCCGAAGAACAATATCCTGCACTAACTCATTACTGGGTTCGCCAGGTTTCTAGTGTTATGCTTAATCTTCTGGTACTACACCTTGCTCGGATTCCGATTAAGATGTGTCATAATAATTGAAAACCTCTTATTTGAAGAAAAAGTATGAGAGAATCTAGGGAAGTGACAAAATTCTAGATTGGCAACGCTGTCCTAATCTTCCCAATATATCTGGCGCAACTATGTAAACTAATACTATCAACTATGAAAATAACATTACATCAAGTTCAAAAAAATCATTTCGTTAGCTTATTATATAATCTATCAGATAAAATAGGCAGTTTTTACTTACGACCGGATGAAAAAGGTGAATCTCTACACTTTTTAGACATCGAAAATTGCCTGTTTCGCAGTTTCAAATATTTTCACTAATAATGACCATAAAACAACTGATAAGACATAAAACGGCTGGGAATAGTGTCTTACATTGTCTTCTTTGTGAAATGAAAACAACAGCGCCTGTTTTAATTTGATCTGGCCAAACAACATATTTTTCAAAATTGGCAAAAATGTCCCGGTTGCCGGTGCGCAACCGGGACATATATATATATATATTTAATAGCTTTTAAAACAACGGCTGTAATTTTAAATTAAATTTTACTTAAAAAATGGAAATGTGCAAATTATGAACAAATTTAAAAATCGGTTGCACCAGTTAAAACAGACAGGATGCGGTAACCTGCCCACCTAGTTTTCGTTCAGTCTGCCTTGACCTCGCGGAAATTCCACAAATGGTAGAAAACTATCTTGTCCCATAAACAGCCAAGATAGAAATGGCTGTTGGAACTATCCAGTACGACTCTTTCCTAGTGTGCATATTAAGTTTAATAACTGTATTATTAAGTATTTTAAAATTACATATAGATTTTAATCTAATTTTTTAAATATTACATTTCTTATTTCTTCTTATACTAAAATTCTAATATATTGAATCTAAAAAGTAAATTATGTAGGTATAATAAAAAGCCCAGTGCTTATTTATGAGCTAAAATAGGAGAGCTGAGAAAATAAATAATTCAAATAGGAATTACAAAAAAAGGTTATTAAATTATTTCTATAGTTTAAAAAAAAAATTCTAACTTGATTATGTTCGTAAAAGATACGAAAACAAAATTAGTTACATATTTGAAGTGTTTAATTCTCCCTGGATTGAAAATTTTATCGTTAATTTATTTTAAAAAATTTCAGAATATCTAATTAATACAAATAAGCTGTGACAGCGTAGTAAATGCACTAATACCATTTGTGGGATTTTTACATAGTTTTTGTAAAACTTTATTCGCTCTGATATTTTTTCCGGCATCGCGTGATCGAAAAATAGTAGAAAGAAATATTTTACTCTAACGTCAGTTTATAAAAATACTCTTAATCTAATTTGTAAAAATATTAGAAATTTATTCCTATCTTATTTTATTAAATCGAAAAAATAAAATATGTATATCCAATAATAAAACAAAACAACTAAAGTTAGATTTAAATATGAGAGCTTTAAATAAATTAAATAAATTATTTTAAAGAAACCGATAATATTATTTCCAAGTTTTTTAGGGAAATGTTTTCTAACTTAATTATGTTTGCAAAAGATACCAAAATAGAATTGTATAGCTCATATGATAAAGGTTAATTAATAAAAAAAAAGGATGATTACTAAAAAAGAGTTAATCATATGATTGAATATAATCGATGGTCCTCTTTCATCTGATAAATTATTATTTGAAAATACCTAATACTCACAGAGATTTTAATTGATAAAGGGGGCATTTGACTATAAACGCAAATAAACATTTAGAAAGTTACAGCTCACTTTCTCAAAACGATCATTTTGTCACTTACGAACTTTATCATCTCAGAGTTTCAAATATTGCAATACAGTCAAACGCGCTTATAGCGAGCTGAATGGTCCGCGATATTTGCTCGTTATAACCGGGTGCTCGTAAAAAACGTGTTCGTAAAAAAATATATAAATTCAAGCATACTTATTTTATTATACATATTTATTTATTTTTCATTTCTGTATAGTTCAAAAGAAGTTGGTTAATTTGCTTTGAACTGTCTTATTGTCTCTTTCTTGTGTTATAGTTCTTTGGAGAAGAGTCACGGTCCGAAACACATCGTCATTTGCACCCCTGGTTTCGATAAAATTTTGAAGTTTTTCTGCGCACTCAAAAGTCGTTGAGTGTGTTGGGGTCGGTTCAGCATGAAATTCTTCACATTCGTCGTTATCATCGTCGCTCTCAAGATTTATGATTCATCAGTAACTTTCGGTTGACTTCGGAATGTTAAAGGAATTTTTCCAAGAAACTATTAGCAGAGCTGGAGAGGTGGAAGTCAACAGAAATTTTAAGAATCACAAAAATATTACTCGCTATAACAGGGGTTTGCTTTTTAAATGCGAGTTATGATTCCATGGACTTAACATTGTACCAATCAAAGATTTCTGATTTCCTCGTTAAATCTGGGTTCTCATTAAATCAGGGCTCGTTATAAGCAAGTTCGCCTGTAGTCGGAATATGTAATTTAATCTATATTAAAATTCTAATCTTTAAAAATAATTCAGAATGTATAATTGTACTCTGTTGCAAAAAAAAAAAAAAATAAATAAAAATAAAAATACACTCAGAAAGAAATGAGCCAGAGCTACGAAACTTGGCGTTCTGGTGTGATTTGTTGAGTTATGTAAATAATTAGCACTTCAGCTCCGATGACCACTCAGTGCTTGTTTAACGTTTCAAAACAGTATCAGTAGTATAATTAAAAAAAAATTAAAAATATTGCTGATAATTGCGATATGCTTATATAGCACTCACGTTTGACTTCAGAGCTATTAATGGATTTAATAGTACAATAATTTAAATTGACATTTATTAAGGACTAATAATGAATTTCACTTTTTTTGTTATACAAAGATCATTAATATAAATTTTAAATTGTTAAACCTTCACGCAACTCATAAAACTTAACGCTCCCGATTTTTTCCTTTTCTAAATAATACTCATATTCAGATTTTTTTCCTTTTCTAAATAATACACCTTTTAAAATAAAATTTACTTTTCAAATTCTCGATAACAAAGAAATAAGTTTTTTTTTTTTTAAATTTTACTTCTAGTTTCGTTGCATTCCTTATCATCCAGGTAGATATTTTTACAAAAGTTCGCAAGGCCATTTCTCAGAAAAGGGATATGTAAGGAAATATAATTATTTTCGCATTTATTCTACATTTTCTCCCGCTTTCCTGTTTCATGAGAAAGCCATTTTACTATTTTTTTCTCGTCAGCAAGAGGTTATTTTTGAAAGTTGAACTGAAAATGAATTTTGAAATCAATACATGCATTTTTAGAATATTGTTTTATTTCTTTTGGTAGATAGTTTGAAGAATAGTTTTACATTAACGCTAATTCAAAAGAGTGCATTGTATCATTCGAAAATGATTTTTTTTCTACTGTATGCGCATGATAACACTAGCCGGCAATATTTGGATTGTGTCATGATTTTTAGCTTTTGAAGATTCTTATGTATTTTGTGACGCTGAATCCGAAAATGGTCTTCATTTTTTAGCATCATGTACGGATTTATTGCAAATCGTAAATTTTAAAGTTAAAAAGTCAAAAAATAGCGAAAATCTGATACTATAAAATAGATGTGATTGTTACATTTTTTTAACTTTCAGTAATTTACTTTTATGTATTTTTTCGTGTTCAATTCGAAAATGACTTTCAGTTTTAACCATTAAGTCATTAGTTTTCGGAGATCATAAATTTCAAAGTTAAAAATTACGAAAGTAAATGTGAACCCCTTCCCCTCTTCCCTTCATAGAACCCCTGAAATTTTTAGCTGTAAGAATCGCTAGCATACGCCAAAATATTGAATAAATTATTGAATTTAACATTACTTTAAACATTACGATTTGAAAAAACTTCTGACGTGATGGTTAAAAATATAGGTCATTCTTAGATTCAATGCTAAAAAGTACATAAAAATCAGTTATCAAAATTTAAAAAAGCACAACTGTTACATATATTTTATAGTATCTGATTTTCCCTACATTTTAACTTTGACATTTATGATTTACGAAAAATCTTGATTTGAATGTTAAAAATGAAGTTCATTTACGGATTCAGAAGTAAAAAATACACAAAAATCAATTACCAAATGTTAAAAAACACAACCATCTTCTATATTTTTTAGCATCAGATTTTCACTATTTTTGATTTTTTACCCTAGATAATTGCAATGTTCAAAAACTCCTGACTTGACCGGTTAAAAATAAAAGTCATTTGCGGATTCAGCCCTTCAAAATACATAAAAATCAATTATTAAAAGTTAAAAACACAACAATCTACTGCTGGTGTAATTATAAACAAATTGAATAAACTTTTTTTGAAGAATCTACTTATTATAAAAGCTGAGTGCACGTGACCGACGGAACGATGCCGGTGCGAACCACTCTGGTCTGCGAAACGACCGTAGCTAAACGCCATGTTAGGCTTAATGAAAAACATATCTTAACATATGACAGCTAAATGATAATTTTTTCCACTTAAAATCATGTCTGTTCAGCATATTTTCATATAAAACATGTGTATCATATCCATTTATAATGTATTAAGTTCTAAATTAAAATTAAGCTATTAGAAATCAAATCTAAACAAACGATACTGTTGCCATTCAGATTCAAATTCCAGCAAATTAAGAAACAAATGAATGACTCTTTGACGATTCATCAAAAAAAAAAAAAAAAAAAATACGGCTAACATCTGATTCTGCTTTAAATATATTTTTTAAAGCATATTAAAGCCTTTAAGTTTTTGAAATGCGTTTTTCATTTTTTGAAATGCGTTTTTCAATGCGTTTACATTTATAAGCAGCAATTTTATTTACGACTGTTTACATTTACAAGCAGTCAGTTTACGACATACATATGAAATATTACGTAATTTATTGAATAAATATTTTTAAAAACATTATTTAATGATTATTCATCATTATTCATATGAATCATTCATATGAATATTGATTCATATCAATGATTCATATATTTCACTCTTCTGTAGTGGCAACAGTGAAACGCTGTTTCTTTAGGAAAAACAACAGAGGGATAAACGTGCTGATTTTACGCCACGACTCGCTTTCATCTGTCAATAGTTATTTTTGAATGTTTTAAAAGTTTTTTTAATTTTTATTATGGACTTTCGGAAAGAAGGCGCCAATTGACCAGGAAAAGAATTGCGCGATCGCGGCAATCAACGGATTTCTCAGTTTGCCTGATAAACTCAGCTGAGTTTACACCGAACAGAATTAAACACCCATATGCACAATTTTTTGTTTATTTTTTATCTAAACTATGCATATTTTAAGTTCATGTTCATAAAGTGTTTATCACTCACAGGAACGTTTCATTATAATAAAGATTTAAAAATCAAAATTACATTTTTTTTTTAATTTTACTAAATTTCTGTACCGTTAAAAAACATAGCTTTTTGTATGTGTATTACTTTCAATGATGCACATAATGGTGTTTTAGTTTTGGCCAAATATATGAATCAAATTTTAAAGTTTCATCTAAAATTAAAAAATAAACATCTGATTTTTTAAAGAAATGCCATATGTTTTTTGTTTTATTTTTAAGTTTCTTATTTCACCTATGCTGTATTTTTTAAGCTGAATTTAATATATTTCTGTGAATTATTTTTGCTGTTTGAAAAATGCAACAGCTTTTTTTTTTTTTTTTTTTCAACTATGCATATATTTTTAAAAGCATTTACAGACATGCCACTTTCCAGCGAAAACAGGGAATTCCATTTTTTCGGCACAATTTATCATCACTGGGATTGATGCAAATCAGTATTAAAATTTGTTGACATTTTTTAGCACGAGAAGAGGGGGGGGGGGGGTAGCAGAATTTGACAAAATAAAAATGCGAGTACAAGCAACTGCAATTTGAGTTTATTTCTAATCCTTTCCCATGACCTGTGCATTTAGTCCATGTATAGAAACAAACAGGATGAAAAAAACATATAGCCAGGAGCTTGCAACTATCATCTGTCTGCTTTCCCCGAAGGATTGCAAAAATCATCAAAATATCGTAGAAAAAGGGTGGTGTCATCAAACGAATATGAATTCCATCAAAGGATCGCAGAAAAAAGCACAATTTTTCCCAAAGGGTCCTTTAGTATGCATGTTTCGTCTAAGGATCATGGAATATGTGAATGTCGCCAAATAATCGTGGAAAAAACATGAATTTCATCAGATGACTGCAGAAAAAATGCATTATTTGATCAAAGTATTGCGAAAAACGTGAATTTCGTCAAATAATCACAGGAAAAATATGTTTTGATTAGAGGATCACAGAGAAAACGAGATTTTCGTCGAAAGGTTGCAAAAGTGTAAGTTTCCACATAAGAACCTAAAAAAAAATGTAAATTTTGAAATCGGGGGATCTTGAAGCTTATTGGTTCATCAGTATCAGGTGAACCGTTAGTCAGCTAAATTCTCTGTTACGTAACTAATTTGCTGCATACATTCGGATGCACCTGTGCTTCTGTCAACGTATTTTGATTGTAAGGTAAGTCTCGCTTGCTCTGCTGTTTATTTATTTTTTTTTTATTAGGATTTTTGCATTAGCTGTTTAAAATGCACCCTTTATTGGTGAATATATCGATTTTTACATTGTTTACCGTTTTAGAGACAGACGATTCAGCCAACGGTTGCCGAAAAAATTCAGAGTCTGAAAACATCGAGGGTGTATTACCAAACATCCATCAAAATTTAAATTTAATTCAGTTAGAAGAGAAGTACCATACCTTGACGATGTTTCAGACCCTGACTAGGATCCCTTTTTCTAAACATTAAATTATTGATTTTTTTTTAAATTTTAACTGATTGTTTGTTTTTTATGTAAATATTTGAAATTATTTTTGTATGAAACTCCCCCTTTTTTTTATGAATCGCCGTCTCATTTATTGGTATTTCTTTATATTTATCCTTTTACTTTTATTTTATGTTTCATAAATTTTTTGGCAGTTGTGAGCGAGATTTTACCTGCATTCGTAACAAATTTTTCAAGATGGCAGTAAAACTTCGTTTTTAAATCTTTATGTTACTTATAAATCCATGTTTTTACATCATTTTCTATTTTTTTGTGCAAATCATTGATTTATAAATAACATAAAGATTTAAAAAGTGAGTTTTTCCGTCACCTTGAAAAGATTTTTGGCACAATTTTTTTCGTCAAGCGGCACAGGATGCGAAACTCTTCCCTGAATTTTGTCAAAGAAACGTGAGAGGTGTAATTCATCAAAAAGGCGCAGGAAGAATGTGAATTTTGCAACAAATCCCGATAAAAACACTCATTTCGTGAAAGGATTGTGGTAAAAACAGTCATTTTTTTAAAAGGCTGCGAAAAAAACATGAATTTCATCAGAGATGTGCAGAAAAAACGAGAATTTCACCATAAACATTAAATTATTGATTTTTTTTTGTTTGTAAATTTTAACTAATTGTTTGTTTTTTGTGTAAGTATTTTTAGTTTTTTTTTTATATATATTTTTTTCTGTATGAAACTCCCCTTTTTCCTGAATCGCCGTCTCATTTATTGGTATTTATTTATATTTATCTTTTTATTTTATATTAGTAAGTTTTTTGGTAGTTGTGAGCAAGATTTTACCGGCATTCGTAACAAATTTTTCAAGATGGCGGAAAAACTTCGGTTTTAAATCTTTGTTATTTATAAATCCATGTTTTTACATCATTTTCTATTTTTTGGGCAAAATCATCGATTTATAAATAACAAAGATTTAAAAATGATATTTTTCTGCCATCTAGAAAAGATTTTTGGCAAGATTTTGAACAATTTTTTTTTGCCAAGTGGCACTCTGAATTTTGTCAAAGAAACGCAAGAGGTGTAATTCGTCAAAAGGGCGCAGAAAAAAAGCAAATTTTTCAACAAATCCCGGTAAAAACACTCATTTCGTCAAAAGGCTGCGAAAAAAACACGAATTTCATCAAAGATGTGCAGAAAAAATGAGAATTCTGCCATAGGGTTGTTGGAAAAAGCTCTCCCCCCCCCCCCCCCCGCATGAGGTGGTTCATATTTTCTTCATTTGAAGGTTGACTTTTACAAACACTATTTTTTTTAATGCTTTTGAGGACTTGCCACTATCTGAATAATCATGCATATCAATCACCTGTTTAATTGAGTCTGACTTAATGTTGTAAACTTACAATAACACTTTCCCGTCATTTTCGACGGGGCCATATGCTAGTATAATATAAAATTTAATATAAAGGAAACGTAAATAAATTTCAAAACAGAGAAAAATAAAAAGAAATTATTGAAACCGTTTTTAATCAAAAAGGCTTTTTTTTACTTTAAGGTTGTGTCCTTTAAGGGAAATCACATACAATAAATCTGCTAATGCAACATTTTAATAGTTATAATTTAATTTTAAAATGTAATAAATTGTTACATGACTTTGTATATGTGAACACATCTAAATGTTTTTCTGCGTTCATTTTTCTCACGCACAATTTTAATGATTTCAGTAAAAACGAACAATATTTATATATATTGACAAGCACTTCATATATATATTGTTTCTCAATATATCTGATGTATTTATTAACTTAGATAGTTTAGATAACTGTATTAAAAAGTGAAACACGAACAATAATATATAGTACTTAAAAAGGGCAAACGTGAATTATCAATATTATTTCTAATTTTTGTCATTTTTTTTCACTAGAAAACATAAACAGATGGATTATGATAAAACTAGGAATATTTTCATGCAGATAGTAAAATATCATCACAATTTCCCATTTAACATTTGATTCTGTAAATTTTGAAATGGAGTCATTGTGAATAGTGAAATGTCAGGCACGAAAACCGAGATAAAAGAATTTAAACTGTTAAAGTGAAATATTTTTCATGTTTAAAATGTATCATCATATAATGCTTTACATGATGCATTGTGAAACCCAACGTAAACGCGCTGTATATTTCGTAATTGTATAAAACTAGTTTTAAATATAAATAAATGGTCAACTGCGAGCATTACTCGCGCACAGAGGTTCCGTAGAATAAATATATGAATTTGTAAATGTATTATTAAAGAAAAAAAACGTTGCTAAAAGAATACTAAGACTTTGTAAAAAAACTATACAACGCACAGTGGAATATTTGACCGAAAAACCTGGCCACAAATGCAAAAATTAAAATTTCGGCAACAATTGTAAAAATCATATTTTTTAATAGCTAATTGGTACATCGATCTATGTCTATTTTAGGAACCTGAGTTATATCCCGTGGCTCCTGGCCTCAGCTGAAGAGGAAGTTTCTTTCTGAGAAGACGTGGTTTTTGTTGTTTTTTGGCATTGTTGTTATGTTTAAATATAATTTTTTTGTGTCTCAATGAATTATTGAATTGAAACTGAATAGGGTTTAGGTGTTTAACAAAGGTCAGACCTTAGTGTTAAACCATGTGTTAATTTAAATAGTTTGGTTTTTAATGTAATAAAAAAAGTTAAATGTGTAAGAGGGTTATTTTTAAAGCGTTTTCTGCTCTAATTTATACATATCGAAAGCTTTTTAAATATGTGCCGCGCTTTGCCCCGCCATGTTTGAATTATAATCGTATTACTTATAGTCTTGAGTGTCATTTTCTGCAAAAAAAAAATATTCCGCATATTGTTGCCATTTTTTATAAAAAAAAAATTAAAAAAAAATTCGGGATGACTATTTAAGTGCTCTGTTTTGCGGTCACCGAATTGAAGAGTTAAGGAACTATATATTTACTGTCGTATTGCAGGTTTTTAGCTCACAGGATATTATCGGAGAGCTTTTGCACCTACATATTCTGTCTGTATGTATGTACGTACAGATGTACGACAGAAATATCCGATCGCTTTCAAATTGTATATACTTATTTATTGAAAAAGGGTTCCCTAATTAGTTCTTGGGGCTCATTTGTGTAACATAAGGAGAGAATGGAGGGAATTAACCCTTTTGAGGGCCGTGTCCTTAAAAAGGGACACCTAATTTTAATTCCAAAACTCACAAACGGCACCAAGAAAATTTAATTCAAATTTTGCTTTTATAATGCACGCGAAACTGAGCAACTTCATATTTTCTAATAACTCGGTTTATCAATTAAAAAGAGCAAGCCATACAGTAGCGAGACCGTTTAACTTCTTCTTCCAGCAAGGTCTGATGTTAGTCCCGATAAAAGCCAATAAGAGAGGGATGAAGTAGATGAAGAAGAGTTTTGAAGAATCATTTTGAAACTGGTAATATATTAAATACATTCAAAAACTAGCAATCTAAACTATATAGACTACTATATTTCACTGAACCCACTATTAAATATAACACTATTAAACATAAATTAAATGCAATAATTATTATTAAATGTAATTTAAATGTATTAAGCATTATTAAATGTAAATAATAAGTTTTATATATAGTAAAATTAAATACATTTAATTAAACATTAATAGTGAATAAGACAAACCTATCAACGATTACTTTGCTCTTAAAAAGAGTAAATAGTTAAGGTTACAAGTCGCTCAACTTCCGAACTGCCTTCGGTAATGTTAAGTCCATGGACATGTGATTTATGCTTATTTTTAAAATATCTACTTTGTAAATTAATATTTTAACTTCTTTTTTCTTTGTGCTCTTCTTAAATGATGATTCTTTTTTTTTCGTAATTGTCAACATATTTATAAAATGTATATTCATTATTATGTGAAGTGTTAAAATCTTACTTACACTTAGTCAGCTTTTAAGATATAAAATATTAAACTAAGCTATGGATTTGTATGTATATTTCATAGTATGCTAAAAGTTAGTTCAGTGAAACGCATAGCATAGTTAAAAATGTCCATTCAGCCATTTCCGTGAATAAACGGAAATGTACTTGAGAACTCTTGTTCAGCCCTGTATATGATCTATAGAATGTATCCACGCCAAGTAATATTTAAAAAAAAATTGTTCTATTTTAAAACACATATCACAACTACAAACGCACTTCCAGTAATTATTGGTCATTGACTTCAATAGTTAAATTTATTCTCCAGCCGTAGACTTTTGTGTGTCCCTGAAAATGAACGATATATTCTATGCACACCATATTCTACCATAAGTGTCTTAGTACACCTTAGTGATGTATATAAATTTCAGCACGTTTAAAATTGTGATATCATTAAAATACAGAACAAACGATTTTTCCCCATAGACCATAATGTAAGGTAATTCTTTTGGGTGCCTCTGTAAACGAACCGTAAAGGCTATATACTTCATTTACAATACCAAACATGCCATACTGATATCCAATAACATCGAAGAATTTGAAGCCAATCGGACTATATTTACATCGAAAAATATTTTTGACCAGGATTTCGGGTCAAATACTCCACTGTGCAACGTAGGGTTGGGTATAACTGCACATATTAGAAAAGTATAAATGGGTATACCATGAAAGTTCAAAGAGATATGGAACCTAAATAATATCAAATATAGCTATTCGTATAACTCTTTTTTTAATATTATCCTAATCAGTTTATGATGAACTTAATTCGGTACTGACAATAAAAGCACTGCATAGTTAAACTTCATTTGGCATTTCATGAAAATAAATTCAGCGTAGTAATAACCTTTATTTCTACAGTGTAGCTAAAACGAAACCTTTGTTCAAAGTTTAAATTTGGCATTGTGCTAAGCGCGCTTCGAATTGAGGTCTCAAAGATGCAACGCCGCCTTGGTCAGTGCCGCGTTTTTTCAGATAGGTGTTTAATTAAATTTTAAAGTCACTCGAGGCTTATTGAGAGATACAATCAATGCAAACTATCGCGAATCCCACAGTATTTATGCGATTCATTTTAATTAAATCTTTCGAGGCGATGCCCTTAAAAAATGGACCCCTAATTTTAATTCCAAAACAGACAAACGGCACCAAGAATATTTAATTAAAATTTTCCTTTTATCATGTACGTGAAAATAAGCAAGTTCGCATTTTCTAATAAATTCGTTTATAAATTCTGGTGTCAGTTCATTATTATATAAGTTTATAAATAGAATTACTCCGTGCCAGAAAGGATTAAGTGGCCGCAGGACGCTTAAAGCTTCAAAATTTAAAAAAAAAATAATTTTTTTAGATGTTAAACTCCTATCTTTTCTGAATATTTTGATATAATTGAAATTCCCATTCGAACAGATGTTTTGGCTTTTAGAATTATACCCGCTCAATAGCTGAAGAGGCGTTTCCGAAACTTTAAAGTCATTATTTTCCGAATGGCGTTTATGGGGCAAAACGCGCAGGATACCTCAAAAACTTCTGAATATTTTTTCATGAAATTTTCAAAGCATATATTTCATGTTAGTCCGTATAAACTGAACCTAAAATTTCCTTTTTTTTTGTTCAAAAAAATATTTTTTAATGTGATTTTACTGTTGAAATTTTCAAAATTTTGTATCAGCAAAATGCAACATTGCATTAAAAGTATAAAATTGCTTTAAATACAAATTTATTTAAGTTCAGGGAAATTATTACAATCTGAAGTATAAGTAATCACCAAAATTTTGATTCTAGTTGCAATATTTATTTTGTAATCCTGCGCATAAACTGTTATGCCAATTTTTTGTTCGGCAAATGTCTAACAGTTTCGAGCCCCGTAGAAATACTAATTCTGTATCTTGCAATTTTTTAAATACATGAAACGAAAGAACATACTTATATCTTTCATCGCAATTAAAATTGTGTTTTAAAATCATATACATTTTAAGACATTAAATATTGAAAATGGTCTTTTTTTCATTTTTTCCTCTTTTTAGAGTCCCGAGACTCCTTAAATTTGTATGTTTTTAACAATTTGATGATTATTGATTTTATACTGTTACTGGACATTACATTACACATATATATATTTAAATGTTGTTAACTTGGCATAGAGTACGCCGCCCCTGTACTTGTGTATGTCCAAACTGACCGTACATTTAAGGGTTAATATCTCGGCTACTTACCAATGATTATTTTTCGAAAATCATTATCAACAATGCTTTTATTCTTCTGCAACGATAGATATATTCAGCGATGCTCAACAATTTTTCTGAATGCCCGTAAATCGAAATTTGTGTATAACAGAAAAATGCTAATTACTCAAAAACTATGTGACCTAGGGTAATCGCTATAATTTTCCGGAAAGGTTTATATTACCGTCTACTACCTCTAATTTTTTCATAATTTTCGTTTCAGTAGATTTGGAATTAGATGGGAGGGAACATATCTTTTGCTCTACAATTTCAACAATATCTTTGAAATTATAATACCTAAAATTAAAAGGAATGTATTTTTGAGTTCAGCGTTACAAAAGCTTTCACAGGATACCCCACATGATATAAAAAGAAAAGATTTCTTTTTCAAGTAGCATAATTAGCCCCTCTACTTTTTTACTAAATATATTTATGAATGTTTATTAATCTGAAAATATGTGGGCCGATGATCTTTATTATTTCCCCGAATTTGAACTTTCCACATTTCATAGTTTACGAGTAAAATGGCTGTGACAGACAGACGGACAGACAGACGGACAAACACAGAAGTGATCTTATAATGGTTCCGTTTTTATTTTTTAAGTACGGAACCCTAAAAATGATTTTTCTTGAAACTGTGGTTTATGATCATGCGTGCATCTCATGCTCAACGACGTACCCATTAAAATAGCGCAATCTTAGTGCATAACAACAAAATTAAATTTGTTTTGTAACCCAGTAAATGTATTTCGAGTTTTGCAACGCAAGAAATGAATTAAATTAGCAGATGTTTTGATAAATAAAAAAAAAGTGTAGCGTAAAAAGTTTCTGTTTTAAATAATTATTTGCTTCTTTATTAAAATTTTAAAAAAGAACTAAAAAAACTGTTATTAACTGTTATAAATACCGGGTGTCCCAAAAATGACTGATGGATTTTAAAATTCAATAACTTGCAAACGGTGACAGATATTGAAATATTCTTGCAGTAGGGTTATGTATGATGTCAGGAGTTTATTTTTACTGTGATTCTTGATTGTAGTTTGAATTTCAAACAATAGATGGCACTGAGAGCCCATAAGTGCTCAATCCAAACCCGATTTTTGGTACTTCGGATTCCACTCAATACATTTTAATCTCCTTTTTTCGCGTGGAAGAAGAGAGAGGTTGAAAAATCGAGCCTGGATTTAGTGGTTATTGCTTGCAGCGCCATCCATCGATTCTATTTGTAACTACAACTGAAAATCGTAGTATAAAATCTACTGACATCTTACATAACACTCCTGCAAGAATTTTTTTAATATCTGTCACGTATAAGGTGAATATAGATGGTATGCTAATAATGAATTATGTGCAGTAGGCATAAAAGGATTGCAAAAAAATGCATTTTACAATTTTAAAAGTGGATTATACTGTGCTTCATCAATCAGTAGTTTATACTTCAACAGACTTTAAAGGTAGAATTTTTTTTTTATCATGATTCTGAATATAGATCGTATGCTAATATTGTACCGCGTACAATACGTATAAAATGATATTTTATATATTTTATATATATTAAAAAATATATATTTTATAATTTTATAAGCAGATCATACTGTGTTTCATCAATCACTTAGTATATTCAACGTTAACAGACATTTAAAGATGGAACGATTTTTGATAACATTTTAGGTACCATTCTGTTAATCCATTGATACTTTATTTTAGTGAGATCTTTCATATGATAATTCTAACCTAATTAACTTTTCAATTATTCTAATCTTAAAACATTATGACGTAAAATTCAGATACCACTTATTTTTCAGTAATACATGTTACTTCTTTTAACAAACAAAAGAATACAACAGCTAGGTGACTTTTGTATGGATATAACAAGCATAATAATATGTGTCTTCACTTCGCATTATATGTAATAGTATAACAAAAAACTTTATTACTATTTTCCAGTGCAGAATTATTTTTTTGCCAAAATCATCGAATAAATTTACTGCATAAATCAACTGAAGTTGTTAAAATATTAACGTTACATACGAAAAAGGGCAGATTAGAAGAACCAATTGAGTACGCTATCTTATTCCGATCTTCACACGTTGGGTCATTAAATTAAGCTTCATACATTTATTTATTAAAAGTGCAACCAGAAAGAAATTTTTTATACTGTTTGTAAAAAAGTATGACTATTAAGTGAAACATTTTCAAAACGCTATGTAGAACTTTTATAGCATATATTATTTAATTTCAATTTAAGAGGTTTTAATAATTTAAAATGCATTTTAAATAAATATTAATATAGACAACTAGGGGAGCTCCGCCCCCCCCCCTGATCGCTACGCTCACCAACCCGCCGCGTAATCGCTTCGGGATTTCATTCGGTATCGCGAAACAATCCCTATTTTCTAGCGTCTATTCTTGAGCGTCAGACGCAATTGTTTCCAGTTTCCATTCAAGATCGCTTTGCGATCCATTATTTTCTATGCATTCAATTTTTAGATTCTACTTGGTAAAAACGCACTCCTTCTCAACTCCTGACAATTGAATTTCCTTATCTACAAGCACATAATCATAGAGCTTACAGAGTTTCATAATTATAAGAATAATTAAATATAAAATTATATATATAGTGTTACGAATATTGTAAATAGTCAGTGTTTGCGCTTAAAAATAATTTAAATATTTCGATTAAGTTCTATTCATAAGCTAATATTAATTTTTGTCTTTCATTGCAAGTTGGCGACATTTTTTTTGTTTTTCAAGTTTTGTTTTTCATGAAAGTTGGCTACAAACTTGGCGACGTTTGGGGATAGAGATGGAGATACACCCCTTTTGTTAACCTCCCTTATAGCGTCAGATAGCTCTGACCAATCATATGCGTTTTGCGGTATCTACGCAGATTTTAATTGGTCCATTTCTAAAACGTTACTTTTTTTTATATATAGGAGGATAATGTTCATAAAGTTTCTTTTTTATACCGACAGAATAGCAAATTTCTTAACAAATTTAAATTGAAAATATTTTAAATATTTACAAAATACTAAGTAACTTGCTAACATATAAAAATACTTCAAGGTAACTTAATAAAGTTTTAAATGTTAAGAATTCATAATATTTTAAAATATTACTCAATATAATTTATTCCATGAGCAGTCAATATTTTATACGACGATTATTTTAAAACCTAAATTGCTTCGTAAATGATTTATCTTTGAAGCTTCTGATAAAGTTTGACACATACGATGACAATATATCATGAAACAATGTGTGAGAATATTTTGTTAAACCCTATTTTATGAAAACATTCTTTTACACAATTAGAACAAAAATATTTAGAGTGATGGGGGTTTACTGAAACTTCTACAATAATTTCCTGTCAATAATGCTATTATGTTTTTGTTTTTGTTTTTCTGTTTTTTTTCGACTCAAACATTTTAACATAATGAAATTAGTTTAAAAAATGTTTTACCAAACAACATCGTTTCCTTATTCACTAATTGCAAAACATTACTGCATAGTTTTGTGCTGTTTAGTTTTTATTATAATAATTATTTTCAGAGTAGGTTTTATTGATAATATTTACTCTATTAATCATTAAAGATTTTTGCATTTCAAAGTATATAATTTCAGAAACTAGAAAATAATCCTCCATATTAATATATATATGGGGCATTCTCACAATCCTTTGACTTTCATGTCCCTGAATAATAATTTTTTATTTAATACACTTTTTTGTGTTTTTTTATTTCATATACTGGGAAAAATCCCATTGCATGATTGCATAACAATATTAACGAGATAAATAAGTTTTGGAAGATGTTGGGGGTCCAAATACCAGGAAAACTCATCTACCGTGCCGTGTCCCTGATGCTGATTTTTAAGTTTGGAGCTGTGTCTATAAAATTGTTTCACTAAAAATAATTCAATGTAATTTTTTTCTGAAACTGGAACTATTGTTTTATATAAATATGTAGCTAAAAATTTACCTGCATACATTTTTAGGGTTGTTATTATTTTTTAAACTCTGTCCCCGCGTTTTAGATTTCTTACCATCCCTCCAATTCCAATTTCAAGCATTGTGGCTTTACTGGTAGTCTCACCGTCCCCAATGTTTATTCCTGCACTTTTCGAGGTAAATTAAAAAAAATAATAATAATCATATTTTCACTTCTGTTTCTAAAAATCAATGAACATTGTGGCTAACACTTAGTCTTTATATGATTTTCCTAAAAATAGTTGGTAATTTTCCTTACCGTTACATCCTTACCGTCCCCTTTTTACCATTTCGTCCCTTTTTTCCAATACCATCCCCCTTTTTTACCTTACCGTCCCTTCTTTAACATCCCTTTAAGACAATGTTATACAAAAATTCTGTATTAAAAGTACTACATTGTTATTATTTCTTATTTGAATGTCCTATGCAAATTCATTTTAAGTAAAAAATTAGAAGAATATAAAAAGTTATAGGGGTAAAACGGTAAGGAAAATTAAACTCGCAAGTTTAACTTAAACCTCAGTTAAATAAAAAAGTTTTCGCTTCTGACCATTTTTTCTTTATTTTGAATCATTAAGGAATTCGTCTATCAGATTAAGGGGTCTTGTTCCTTTTAAACGCATCGAACATTAACGAAAAACTTGAAAGTTTGAATTAGTTTATCTTCAAAGACTTTTTATGTATAAACATGAAATTTTGGATATTGATTAAACAGATTGTGCTTTATAATATGCTATCATTAAAAATTTATTAACCCTTTACAGAATATGTATATTGTTGAAATCAAAATAGCTCTTTTTTTACCCCATAAGTCATTGCGCGCATGATATCTTGAGAAAGTATGTATGGAATGGCATGAAATTTGGTAAAGATACCAAACATATATGTATGTTTAAAATGATCTACTCTTAGGCTAAAATTATTTCATTAACTATCATAAAAAATATTTTCGTTAAAAAAAAATAAAAATTTTGTATTTTTAATGAATAAAAATAGTCATAACTAAAAATATTACCATTGTAAATTCTTAAAAGTAGATCATTTTAAACACACATATTTGTTTAGTATATTTACCAAATTTCATGACAATCCATACATACTTTCTTAAGATATCATGCGCGTAATGACTTATGGGGTAAAAAAAAAGAGCTATTTTGATTTCAACAATACACAAATCCTGTAAAGGGTTAATAAATTTCTGTTGGTAGTATATTACAAAGCACAATCTGTTTCATCCATATCCAAAATTTCATGTTTATACATAAAAAGGTTTTGAAGATAGAATAATTCAAACTTTGAAGATTTTCGTTAATTTTCGACGCGTTTAAAAGGTACAAGACCCCTTAAAATGTTATTTTAGCAAGTTTAATTTCGCCAGATTTATTTCCCCAAAATTCAAAAGATTGTGAGAACGAACGCCCCATATATATATTAAATTTACTCATGACTTTAAAAAATATGTTTTTGAAATTAATGTGCTGTACTAAAAATGTTTTTGAAATTGAAAAAGATAATGATTTAAGATTGTGCACTTATTCCCTATTCGAGATTTTTTTTTTTTTAAGTAAAATTCGAACTATAAAGTTGGAATAACAAAGAAAAAGGTATTGTTGCAGACTAAAATCTATCCCCCTATTCGATTTTTTTAAAATATATTTATTTAATTACTCCAACTTTATGGTTGGAATTACTAAATGTATATTTTAAAGAAAAATCGAATAGTGGAGCCACGTAAGTAAATAATCTTAAAACTTTATCTTTATTTCTTTCCATGTGTTCACATTAGGGGCGGGTATGTGTTTTGTATATTGTATATATTTCATTGTCCTGTGTCATTTGTCTTGATCCATGATGAATTTTTATGATGGTTTTTATCTCTAATGAAACGCTAACATGCTTAATTGTTTATTTGTTTATATATGTATTTTGTGTGATACCTTACTTAAGTAAAAGGCGTTTATTATAAATTTACGAGGGTGAGTCGGAAAATAAGTTTCTCCTGGCAACTGTGGACAGAGGTGTGTATGAAAGACAAAAAATGTAATGAAACATTAAAGATAAGATGTAACTTTATTTTTCTACTTGAGTGCCAAGTGAGTGGAGACATTTGTCATGCCCTTTATAAGCTTCATAAAGCCCTCCAGGAAAAAAACAGGGCTCTGCATACAAAAGAAGCATTGAACGGCTTCTGTGGCTTCAGCATTGCTTGCGAAGAAGTAGTCAAGCATTACTTTCGTCTGTAGTGACCGTACACGTCCGTCCAGGTCTCGGCCTGTCCAACGCTGACGCTCCTCACTGAATTGGGTGCAACATTTGTTTCGACATCACATCTGGCCCACAGACTCCCACGTGGTGGTTATGTATCTCTGCTCCCGACACTCCACGTGCCCATTCATAACGGGCAACCGCTCACACTTCCACATTGACCACGAATTCACAACGCACTTTCTCTCCATATCTACCGAGAACAGAATGATGCAGAGCCCTGATTTTTTTAAGGAGCACTTTTTGAAACTTATAAAGGGGCATGACAAATGTCTCAACTCGCTTGGCACTTATGTAGAAAAATAAAGTTACGTCTTATCTTTAATGTTTCATTACATTTTTTGTCTTTCATACACACCTCTGTCCACAGTTGCCAAGGGAAACTTATTTTCTGACTCATTCTCGTATAATTTAATGTGATTTACTTTTATCTGAAAAAGCTCTAATAAAACGATGACTGACAATATGGTATCTGATAAATTATTCCTGTTTATATGAAGCCCTTGCGTAATAAATGGTGAAAAAAGTGTTTTTTAAGTTTACACTCTAATGCAAATGCCTTGCTGTGAATCATTACGGTCAATTGTATTCCAAGACGTATTATTGCATATTTCATATATATTTTTAAAAAAATAGGAAAGTAAAGAATATTGAATATTTTTATACTATATACTTAAGTACAAAATTTGTAAAATACTACATATAAAATAAACAGAATAATAATTTTACATACTAAATCATTTTAATTGTTTATGTCATGACATTTTTGAAAAAATCAGGCAAAATGTTCACCAATAGCTGCACAATATTTCGTTTTCGAATGTAATGTAATAACAAATTTTACTATTGGAAATTGGAATTGACATTAAGTTCAAGCATTTATTTCATAAAAGCACAAAATAATAAATTAACTTTTGAGAAAAACTTGGGCTTTTATGTAAAGTCAAGCTTGCAAACAGGAATAATAAAACTTTTATTTTAATATGTCAAATATTGTTTATATTGGTGAAACTAAACGAAGATTTTCAGAGATGTTAAAGGATCGAAGAGATATTTCACAATGAAAACAGAATGCAGCTCTTGCAAGATTTTACCATGTGAAGAAAATTTAAGAGTCCTTTAAATTTATTAAGCGTACGCGGTATGCCTGTATCGATAACTCATCATTTTACATTCATAAAATCTTGCACAATTTGTTATAATTATTGCAGTTTTTTCAATTTGCCTCTCCTACCTTTTTACAATTACGTTTGTCTTAATTTGGTAACCATGGTAACTTTTTGATATTGTTGGGCTCTTTGTTCATGAAATTTTCTATGATCTCTATGCTCTTAGACGTTTATATCCATTTTGAACTTTTAGACTGGTGTAACATTATTTTAATTTTGATGATGATCGCCGAGTTCGAAACGTAGATTTTTAATGTGTTTGTAATATAACTTTTATGTCATATGTACCATTTATGAAGTTGAATTTAACTTCAATACAAAGTTTTTTTTTTTTTAAGTACAAATTGAGAATACTACATTCTTTTAACTTTTAAATAATATATGCTGTATTACTCAAGAAACAATTTGTACAATTTGAATAAAGTAAGGAAATATTATTCCATAATCGTTTCAATTATAAACTTATTTAAATTTCAAGTTCTGCGAAGTAAATTTTTCTTTAACATTTATTTCTATGATATTTCATATTAAAGTTGCATTTAACTTCAATAGAAAGGTTTTTTTAAGTACAAGTACAGAATACTACATATTTTAAACTCTTAAATAATATATCCTGTATAACTCAAGAAATAATTTACACTATTTGAAGAAATTAAGGAAATATTATGCCATGATCTTTTAATTTAAATTCATTTAAACTTTGAGTTCTATTAAGTAAATTTTTCTTTAACATTTATTTCTATGATAATCATATTAAAGTTCAATAGAAATTTTTTTTAGGTACAAGTTCAGAATACTGCATTTTAAAACTCTTAAACAATATATCCTGTATAACTCTATAAATAATTTGTACTATTTATTGAAAGTAACGAAATATTATTCCATGATCCTTTTATTTAAATTCATTTACATTTTAAGTTCGGGGAAGTCAATTCTTCTTTAGCATTTATTTCTATGATATTTCATATTAAATGTGTTTTTAAAATAGCAGTTGCCGAGAATAATTGCAGGATATGTGCATAATTTTTGTTTTCAAATGTTACCTAATTTCAGGCGAACCCAAGCTGTTGTAAAAAAATAATTTTTTTATAAATACTTTACACAAGTAATTTGAAAAGATGAATAACTTTCGAATAATTCTAATACAATTTAATATTAAAGTGAAATAAGGTAAAAAAAATAATTAATTAAAGAAATAACGAGAAATTTCTTTTAAAGACTAGCATATATTTACAAGATTACGTTAAAAATTGTTGTTTTCAGCAGATAAATATTACAATACGGTGTATGCATTTCGTTAACAAAATATATACTGTCACGAGAAATTTTATATATGAAGTAATTTTAAATACTTCGGTATAAAATAACAACAAAAATGCCTATGTAAAAATTTAATGAAAAAATTATTTTATGTAAATAATTATGTAAAGTAATATTCATACCGAAATTTCAAATTACATAATGACAAAACAAAGAGAAAAAAAATATTACAATTCATATTATTTCATATTTATATAATTTTTAAAATTCATATTTATATAATTTTTATAATAAACATACATTCTGTAAAACAAAGAACAATAACGTAGCAGGATTAATTTATGAAACACATTTCAACACTGACAGAATACTTATTAAGATTTATCTTTTCATATAATGAAATGATACATGTAAAAAACACGTAAATCAGTAACAATAGATTTTCGGATACTGCTATTCATATCAATGTGCTGTTTCGTGTAACTTTGTATAAGATCTATAAAAATTACACCTCCTCCTTCGCATAATAAACTCAAAAACGCATACTAAAATTGAAAATACGATCTTAGCCAGTCCTGTAATCGAAATATTTTGTCTGTAAATGGACGATAAATTCAATGTACTCCAAAATCTGTAGTAAACATCTTGCATTTCACATTAGCAATTCTTTTAAATTTTTATCACCTTTGAAGTATAATAACATCATTGAAATGCACCGAAAACGATTCTCCCCATAGACAATAATATAACGGAATTCTTTGTTTGCTTTGCAAAGGAACTATGAATGCAGCACACTTTCTGTTTAATGACTAACATTCCATTGTAAATCTCAATAACATATAAAACTTTTAAATCAATTCGGGTATATTTAGAACAGTTAAGGCACATACAGGCAAACAGATAAATCGAATTCATAAACGTTTTTCAGCATAGTTGGAAAGTGCTAAACTGAAAGAAAAAAAATAGCAGTATCGCAAGGAATTTTTCGTGTGAATTAAATTAAAATACTTTCAATTGCTGTCCACATAATAATTAAATAAATAATTAAATTAACAATAAATGACAAATATAAATATGCAAAATATGTAGTGAATTGTAGAAGAAAAGAAATGATTAACAGAAAACCGTACAATGTAAGGCAATAAAAAATTAATAATCATGTTTGAAATTTCTTAAAAGATTTATTGCTACAATAATTATGAAGATGAAAAAAAAGGATACTCGTTTAGCTTTTGAAATTTTCTTCAATATAATATTTTATTTTAAAGAATAATATTTTATTTTATATCTACGTCCATAGATGATTTATCAGTTATTCAATTTAGCCTCTCTTTCAAATGACTTTCCATTAATTCGTATGAAATGAATGTAACAATAAAACACTGGGTAATTCGTTTCATTTCTAATTTATGTTTGACAAGCAAATTAAAAGAATATATGTGACATATAGCTGTCGAACTTGGTTGAGATAAAACTGAATGAAAAAAATTGATTAATTATTCTGTTAATATATTTATTGATTTATTTATTTATTTTTTTTTTTTGAAATGACGATTTTTCACGTAAGCAATTTTTCTATCGTCTAAAAGTAATAATAACATTCAAAAAAGTTAAAACTAGGATTAATAATGTAAAAAGTCTTATAAAAACAAAGTGCTTTGTGCAGACAGCTTCTTTGACGTAAAGTTTATTAAACGAAACACTCCTTCTTATTAAATGTTATTGTAAAACAATTCTTCATTACATGAACCTTGACGAGTGAATTTAAAGGTAATTTAAAATTAAATGATAGTGCATACTCCTAAAATACTTGCATTTTTCGTGAGACTATCAATTTTTATTGTTTATTATTTTATTCCTTTATACCTATTCGTATACTTACGTATTCTTTTAAAATTAGTAATGTTAAGAAAGGAGACACTCCATCTTATGACTGCATTCAAACTAAAGTATAGCGCAATGCAAAAATATACACACCCCTTACATGGTTGGTTGGTTGATTGGGGTTTTATGGCGCAAAGTCATTTTAGGGACATGCTGCGCCAAGACAGTGTCAACATGAAAAACATATTTATAACCAAATAGTTGAGTAAAAAATCATTAACAAAAAGATAAGAAAACCAGAAGCATTAAATGAAAAGAGTCATATGTATAGTTTAAAAACATTTTAAAGAGTCAAAAGTATTATAATTAAAAACTGTGAAGTTATAAAGTTATATCGTTAAAATATAAACAAAGTTTAAGATTATGTACAAATACCACATAATAATAAGTTTAAAAATCACAAAAGTAAAAAACAATGTAAACTTAATTAGGTACATATTCATCGAAAACTACATTACCTTCGTCATCACTCGAGTCATATGTTTCAGATTCCATTGCTTCATCTACATACTTTTGAAGGTTTTTCGGATCCTTTATATTATTAACTGATGGGTTGTTTTGACACTTGTCCTTGCCCTTTTTCTTCACAGTTTTCCACTGTGAAGAACCCCGAATTATCTTTTTCTCTTTCTGTATGCAAGTTTTCTTGCTTGGATTGTCAGTTTGACTAGTATCAGGTCTATGTGATGTTTTTACAGATGTAGCAGCCTTAGTCCTAGACTGAAGTTCGGAAGCCTTTTTGGATTCACTTCTGCCTTTCTGAATACAAGATTTTTGGTTTGGTTTCTCAGTTTGGGAAATATAAGGTTTCTGCAAATTGCATGCAGATGGTATAGAAGTTTGTTCAGTCTGATGATCGGATGACTTTTTTGGTAGATTCGAAGATGTTTGAGACTGATTTATTTGGTAGACTATTTTAACAGATTTTGAGTATGGTAGCCAGCGTTCTAATAGTGGGGTAACATAGCATTTAAAACCACAACTGACATCACGGGTTTCTTTATTTGAAGTGGTTGTTGATTGCGTTTTAGCTGAGTTACTTGGAGGAAAGGAGGTGTCAGTCTGGGTGCTTATGTGCCTCACAGGTTTTGTTTGTTCTTTAAGTATACTGGAGTAAGATACCCCAACAGATGGGGTCCTGGATTCAACTAGTTTACGAGCTTCAGGGTAGGAAAGTTTTTGAGTAATCTTAACTGCAAGAATTTCCTTTTCACGGATCCAATTAGGACAAGAGCGAGAGTACGATGTATGGTCACCTTTACAATTAGCGCAGCGTTCTGGTTTTTCGCAAGTTTTACCGTCATGGCCGACTTCTGCACAACGTGCACAAGTAACAGATCCACAACAGGTAGTATTAGTATGTCCATAACGCTGGCACTTAAAACAACGGAGAGGATTAGGGATATAAGGGTCTAACTGGACAGTTTAGATAACCAGCTTTAATTGTAGCAGGTAAAATATGGCTATTGAAAGTTAGAATAATGTGTTTAGTAGGAAGTATTTGCCCATTTTGACGGATAGTGATACGGCGTACATCCATGATATTTCGATCGCTTAAATTAGCTAGAAGTTCTTCTTTTGTAGAAAATAAAAGATCTGGTTCAGATATTACACAACGGCAAGTATTAAGAGTTTGGTGTGCTTTAACAGAGACAGAAAAAGTAACTATATTATTGCAATTTGACAGAAGTTGTGACTGCCTGGTTGAAGAACCCTCAACCAGTAAGTACCCAGGCTGCAATTTTTTGAGCGACTGACCATCACCAAAAACAGGCTGAAATGTTTTTGCTATAAGAAAATGTGAAGTTTTTTTTGAAAGAACTATCTGAGAGAATATCAGTGCGTTTAATTACAAAAAAAAAAAAAACAAAAAAACAAAAAAAAAAAACGAGTGAATAAAGTCTGTACACTTTGTTGCTCGCCACTTGGAAGAGAAATAGAAGGAATGTTAGTATTTCCATCCATAATTGAAAAAAAGAATTGAATTCAGACCCCGGCCGCACCACCCACTACCGAGCCCAACAAGGGGATGCACATTCGTGCACCTGTGCCAGTGCTAGCCAGGGCCCATACGATCACAAGACACTCCTATGCCAGTCTCCACCCTTAACGAGATGGCTAGTAAGTACTCGCCCACTTGATCCCCAGCCAGTGACAACTCAGCCAACTCAGCTGACCAGCCGATTGATGCACACGGGACCAATATGCACCTCCGGTCTACCTGAAGCAGAGGCCAAAGCAGTGTGTTGGTTACCCTAAACTACCAGGATCCCCCTTTCCAGAGACGGCAAACACGTGGGTGGTTTACAATTCTCCACGAGTCGATATACAGGATGATATCGGCTCATACAGAATTGCCCTCACCTCCGAAGAGGAAACCACAACAAGAGTAAAATAAAGAGAGAAAGAAAGACAAGAGAAATAAGAGGAAAAAGAAAATAGAAAGATCACTCAGGTGCCCGGTGTTGCGAAGCCTGTGAAAAACCTAAAGAAGGTATCCCCCTGGGGGGCACACCCCTTAGAATTTGATAATTCTGAGAAATATGCTGATGTTTGTGAAAAGCAAAATGCATCTTGTGAATGTAAGTGGTAATTGAAACAATTCAAAGGGAATAAAATGCATATTTCATTAATTAGCTTAATAAAAAACTCAGAAAAAAAGGTTTCTTGCCAATCCAAAACTATACATGACCAGCATAAATAAAACGGTCATGTGCGAGTATTACTCGCGCTCAGAGGGTTCCGTACAATAAATATATGAATTATTAACTGTATTATTTAAATAAAAGCATTGCTAATAGAATAATAAGACTTTCTAAAAGACTATACAACATAGGGTTGGATATAGTTGTATATAGTAGAAAAGCATGAATAGGTATACCATAAAAGTTCAAAGAGATATGAAGACTAAATAATATCAAATATTGCTATTATATATAACTCATTTTTTATCTTATCCTAATATGTTTATGATGAACTTATTTCCGTACTGGCAATAAAAGAAGTGCATATTTAAATTTCATAAAACTAAATTCAGTGTAGTAATAATCTTTTCTTTTTACAGTGTAGCTAAACAAAACCCTTGTTTAAAGTTTAAACTTGACATTGCGATAAGCGCGCTTAGAAAGGGGGTTGCAAACTTGCAACACCGCCTTGGTCCGTGCCGCGTTTTACCAGATAGGTTTTTAATTCACTTATAAAGACACGGAAGCATATTTAGAGATCCACTCATTGAAAACTAGTCGTGAATCCCATAGTATTTATGTGGTTCTTTATAATTAATTTAGCCTGTTTTTAACAATTTGACGTTTATTGCATTTATATTGCTACTGGGAATTGCATTACACAAATATACCATTAAAATTTGTTATCTGGGCTTAAAAGCGGATGGTGCATAGAGTACACCGCCCCTGTCATTATGTATGTCCAAAACGGCCATGTCTTTAAGGGTTAATATCTGCGGCTGATTACCGACGATTTTTTTCGAAAATCATTATCAACAATGCTTTTGTACTTCTGCAACAATAGGTACCCCTGCGCTCCTAAACTCCTTTGATGAACGCCCCTAAATCGGAATTTGTGCGTAACGAAAAGTGCGCTTTTCTCAAAAACAATGTGGCCTAGGGTAATCGCTATAATTTTACTGCAAGGTTTAAATAAATGTCTAGTACCTCTGATTTTTTCATAATTTTAGTTTCTGTAAATTCAGAAATAGATGGGTTGGGGGGGGCATATTTTTGCACTACATTCTTGATGGCATCTCTTAAAATATAATACATAAAATTAAAAGAAATGTATTTTTGAGTTCAGCTTTAAGAAAGCTTTCACACGATATACAAAGAAAATATATTTTTTTCCCAAGTAATTTAATTATCCTCTCTACATTGTTCCTAAATATATTTGTGAATTTTTAATAATCTGTAAATATGGGAGTCAATAGACTTTATTAGTTCCCCCGATTGGAACTTGCCACGTTTTATAGTTAATGAGTAAAATGGCTATGACAGACAGACAGACACAGGAGTGATCTTGATTCCGTTTTTACTTTTTAAGTACGAAACACTAAAAATGACGTTAATGTTTGTTTTTGTTGTTATAAAAGGAAATTAATAATTACAAAGACGTTAGTTACTTTGGATGATGTCATAAATCCAGGACGACATGCTTTTAATAAGATTTATTTACGTAGGTTTGTCAATTTCATCGCAGGCTGATATTAATACTTTACCACTTTCTTAATGTTTGTTGTGGGCCAGATTTTGCGAACTAAAATTCTCCACAGGTTCTCTATAGGATTACAACATGCGGAACATGGTGTCCAAATCAAATGATTGACTTTTTGTTGTTTCAATCAACCACATGTACTTCGAATGCTATGCACCGAGGCATTTTCGTGCTGAAAAGTGAACTTTACTTTCTTTAATCGGCGGAGATACGGGATAAGCTGTCTTCCAATGTCTATTGTTACTCAATACTACCCATTTTTGATGTTGTGAATGCCAGCTGAAGCGCACCACGAGCACTGAACGCTCCCCATACCAGTAAGCTACAACCTGCAAAGTTTCTATTAGAAAAGTATCTCTGTTCCTTTCTTAAATCTGGACATTAATATGCGAAACCAGCAGGTCCGTCGAGATTGAATTTCTTTCCGTCATTAAGCTGATCTGAAACATAAAAGATTAATTTGTAACTTTTTTTTCAAATCCTTAATTCATGGAATAAAAACAGATAGGAGTTACGTCTTACCAGTTTGTGGCCATGTTACTACGACAAAAATGCAATCGCGCTTCTTTGTGTCTAGGTTTCATATGTAGAGCAGGTTTCATTTTTACAAAAACAAAATTTTAATTACGTTTAATTGCTCGAAGAACGGTAGCCAGTGCAACGTAATTGTCTTCACTTCCTTTACACTTTTCATTTCATTTTATACGGCCAAACAACTTGCCATTCTTCACGTTTTGAAAGTTTTCGTGGACATTCTTTTTCTTTTTAAGTCCATAATTTCGTTGTTTCGTCACAAAATTTGATTGCACTGACAGAACTTTTTAATTGCTTTGCAGGGATGAAATTGGCAAACCTACGTTGACAAATTTCATTGAAAGCTTGCCATCTTGTATTTGTGACATCATCCGACGTCACGGACGTCCTTGTAATTATAAGTTATCTTTTGTAACCACGAAAACAAACATGGACGTTTTTTATGCTGGATATACACTGTTCCATCGGCAAGAAACAACATTTTCTGTATTTTTTATATGCAATTAAATATGCATTTTGCTCATTTCGTATTATTTCAATTACCATTTACATTAATCTAATGCCTCTGTGTAAAATCTCTTTTCACAAAAGCAAACATATTTTTCAGAATTGTCAAATTATAAGGGGTATGTAAATTTTGCATCCCAGTGTAGTTCAATTGTAGATATTTTACTCCGATGATATATAAAGAAATCATTAGTTTCAAAAGAGTTATAATGAAATAAATCTGTGAAAAAGAAAGGGAAAGATTTTCAATTGAATAAAAAACATTTATGAGCAATTCTCTTTTTAAAAAATATGAACTTTTATTAATATTACGTATTAAAATATCAGTTTAATTTTATATACACGTACAGACGTATTGCTCAGCAAATTTAATAGCACATTGGTAATATTTATTTGCTTCCAAACATAGTTTTTGTCTTTGACAAATAAAAATACGGAATTAGCTCAATAGCTATAGTTTTTGTTTTGTTTTTCTAATTCAAATACTTAAAATTCATCTATGAATAACCGCTGTATAGTTGCTCAAAGAAAAGTAATATTTGAATCTTTTTAGGTAAGCATGTTGCTTATTTCATCTATAATCTGCGCACTTGCTTTTCACAAACACAAACATTTTTACGTGAAAGGACATTTTTTTTAAATTTTCATATAAATGAAAGATTTATTATTTGGTAAAAGCATATGCAACATGTTTAAAATAGAAATGTATGCATATGTATATATATTACATACAATATCTAAATATCAAACTTTATAACACTTCTGAAGCATATATGCAACAAAACTCTTTTATAACTTATATTATTGCCACAACATAGTTTGATTTTTACAACTAAGCTTATTTAACAATCAACCTGTTAGAATCGCAAAGGATTAATGGTAATCCACAATATTATGTACGTGTGATAACATTCATCAAACTTTAGACTACTGCGTATAATAGGATATCTGTCAGTATTACATTGGTAATAAATAACTCTGTCAAACTTTTAATCCCATTTAATATTTAAGGTGTGTTGAAATTTAACAAATCCGTGTCATAGTTTAGTGATCTAAAATGTCACAGTTATTAAAATTATTACTGAAGAAAAAATGCATTGCAGGTACAGTCGTGGAAAAAAAAAGTAAACACCCCTACTAACTGTGCAACAAATTATCGTACACGAAAGTTACTGGTACCGAACGATTTTAAATAAAGCCTACTTTTAAATGATGTATATAAAATTTGCTTAGAGGGTCATCTACATATTAAAACGAACCCAAACCTCCTTTTTACTTTCTTCTATCTTTACAAGAAGAAAGTATTGGATTCATGAAAATTTTCGAATTCCGGTTTTCGACGGATTTACACGTTTTACGGGTCAGAGATTCCAAAAAACATGTTTTTACAAAATGTCTGTTTGTGACTCTGTGAGTCGGTCTGTCTGTCTGTGTGTATGTGACACAAATTTTGTGGGCGCTCTATCTCAAGAACTGATGCACGGAATTTAATAAAAATTTATATTCTGTGAGTCCCTAATACAAATTGATGCTGATTAGTTTTTGGTGTAAATCGCTCAACAGGTGGCGCTGCTATGCTGCATTTTTCACGATTTTCGCAATAGCTCTATCTCACGAACTAATGCACGGATTTTGATCCAACTTCAGATTTATTTAGTTAGTCCTTGATATGAGTTGATGCTGATTACGTTTTGGTGTAAATCGCCCAACAGGTGGCGCTGTTATGATGAATTTTGCAGGATTTACACGATTTCCCCAATAGCTCTATCTTAAGAACTAACGCACGGATTTTCATCAAACTTCAGATTCAGTTAGTCCTTGATATGACTTGCTACTGATTATGTATTGGTGTAAATCGCTCAACAGGTGGCGCGTCTGTGCTGCCTTTTTCACGATTGCCTCAATAGCACTATCTATAGAACTAATGGACGAATTTTCATCTAACTTCAGATTTAGTTTTACGTTGACACAAGTTGTTGTTAATTAGGTTTTGGTATTAATCACCCAATACTTGGCGCTGCTATGCAGGAATTTTCACGATTTTCGCTATAGCTCTATCTCAAAAACTAATGCACGGATTTTCTCCAAACTTCAGATTCAGTCAGACGTTGACATAAATTGTTGCTGATTAGGATTTGGTATAAATCATCCAATAGGTGGCGCTGCTAGGCAGCATTTTGCTGGATTTAGACGATTTCAGCGACAGTCATATCTCAAGAACTAATGCACGGAATTTCATATCTTTAGAATCCTCATGAGATGCATAGATTGCCATTTAATTTTGGCAATGTGATAGCAAATTTTGAAGTATTAACATGTATGAGATAGAAGAAAGTTTTGGGATTGGTACATCCGACTAGTTTTCAATGGCAATACCCAATTTTAACGAGATATTTCAAATTTTCGGTTCAAACTATGTCTAGGCATCAAATTTCAAGTCATTTGAATGATAAGTTTTTGAATTAAGTAAAATAATGCTATAAAGTGATAAAATATCATTTATTAAGATGACGATCGTTTCGTCGCACCAACGGCGACATTTTCAGAATCATACACGATAAGTCATAAATGATATTTTATCACTTTATAGCAATATTTTACTTAATCTGTTTATAAGTGATCATTATACATGTTTTTATAAGTTTTTGAATTATAAACATTCAAAATTTAGTGCTTCTAATGTTAAATTACATTTTCATATTTTTATTTATATCTCCTAAAATTATGCTCCTAATGTGCTAATTTTTTGTGTAGCAATAAAACTAATGTGCCCAAACATAAATACGCTGAATTTGCAATTTTTATAAATTTATGATATGAATTATGAATTATGAAATTAATATTCCGAAAAATTATGAATTGCAACCTACAGTTTTTTTGATGGATTTAGATTTATTAAGTCCTGCTTTATGAAAATCCAAAATTTCACATTTTTCTTCCAAATAGTTTTCAAATTTTGCTTTAAAAACGACAAAATGATGGTTTTAGGGGCGGTCTATTATAGAAGTGAGTAGATATTTTGAAATTTCTTCTGCTGCCTTGTTATCGAACACGCTTTATTGATTGCTTAAGATGCCTTGATCAAGAAGGGGGCTCTCTCGGTTAGCAAAGGAGAACCCAACTTCAATTTGGATACAGCCCTTAAAATACGCTCGTTTTAAAATAATTAATTTCTCTTAAACTTATGGTACGAATTGCATAAAAATTTGTTTTTAGGCTAATCGAAGAGTGTAGAGTTTATTTATGCTGTCAGAATTGGGTATTGCTATTGAAAGAAATGAAGTTATGGTTCGTTTTAATATGTAGATGGCCCCCTAATCAAATTTTATATGCATCATTGATAATTAGACTTTACTTCCAATCTTTTGGTACCAGTAACTTTCTTCTACGATTATTTGTTGCGGAGTTAGTAGGGGGTGTTTACTTTTTTTTTTTCCACGACTGTACTTCCGATCATTGTAGTAATGTGCTGTTAGAGATACTTAATGTAGCAATTTTGGATTTCCATGTACGGATAAGAACAGTTGAGTTATTACATGAAAGAAAACTGAAGATATTTTGTTATAAGTTGAAGTACAGCAAGTGTGTACTAAGGCCAAATGCTTAAATTACAACCGAACAGAATATTGTACATAGTGGATATATATATAACGCAATGGGCAGCAACAGCTTCACAATGTAGTTGTCCCACACATTACAGTTATGTGACAAATCTTCAAGGATAATTTAACTGAGATAATGGGTTTTCAACTGCATTTTTTTATTAAATTTCTAGTACTTACATTTTATGTAGCTTTAAAAGATTTATTCTACATTAAATTTTATTTTTATAGTGATTACGCTTATCATATTACAAATCAAGGTAGAATGATAAATAGATAAGTGTGCTGCTTCAAAATTCAACTCTATTTTACATTAATTTGAAATAAAGATATTCGAAGGATTTACAAAAAATATATAAATAATCTTGGGAACTTTGCATAAAGCATGGAATTTATATAATAAGCTCGAAACCGCCACGGTCGTCCGACGTATCAGACGTCCCGACCCTACTGTACCTGCAGGCTGTCTTAAACAATTTGAAATTAGTTTTGAAAATTTTCCAGTTGCATTTTCCGTGATCAGGTGTGCTAAAGTTGCGGGCAATGTCCAAAAGAAGGAGACCCACGAGGGTACGCGAGGCATTCTCCGAATATGCAGGGTGTCCATAATTAAACGACCCTACTGTAAAATTGTCTACAGACGAAACTATTGGTCAGATAGTTGTGAAATTTTGTGACGGACATAATAAAAGAATGGGAATTTGAGCCAAAAAAAAAAAGCCCAAAATTTCGCCACCAGAGTGTTTTTTTTAATGAATTAGACATTTTTAAATGTTTTTACGCTTTATTTTTCTCAGATTAAACAAGACAAATATAGAGACCACCCCCTAAAAAAATAAAGCGTTAAAACTTAAAAAAAATATTGGTGTTCGAAATGAACGGACAGCACAAACTCTGCAAAGAAAAAAAAAATCCGCCTACGACAGCTGCCATTTTTTTTCTCAGAGCTCAGGCCTAGTATTCAGTAGGCGGTGGCTAAATGTGTCATATATTAAAAAATACCCTCTGGTGGAAAATTTTTGAACAAAATTTTTTTTCTTCACTCAAACGAATTCCCATTCCTTTATTATGTCCGTCACAAAATTTCACAACATTCTGGCCAATAGTTTCGTATGTAGATAATAAAGTATAAAGTAGGGTCGTTTAATTATGGACACCCTGTATATATGTACTAACTGACCCGCTGAACGTTACCCGGGAACATGATGAATGACACTAAAATTAGCCTTGAATTTGTATGATTTTATATATTTAGATCTATTTTGGTCGAATTTATATTTTTAAATGATAGAAATTTCGAAAAAATATTGAATTGAAAGTATACGCTATTTGATATGTTATTTTCAGCTTAATTTGATTTTTGGTGCCTATGTGTACCAAAAACGACAGAAACCGCGAAGAAGCACTCAGGTTTTTACTGATTTCGTTGACATTTAAAATTTATATTTTTTAAAAACAATTGCAGCATCGATTAGAAGAATATTGAATGTTTAAGAGCAAAATTTTGCGTTGTCGGTACCTCTAAAAGTTCCCCCTGCTGGGACGAAACCACAACGAAACACTCAAGTTTTTACGGATTTTGTCGAAATTTTCAAACGTAGTATTTTGTAAAAAAAATATTTCTATTTTTCCGAACATTTGAAAATTTTTGTAGGTGATGTAAATTTGGTCTATTTAGTTGCTTTAAAAATATTGTTTTAAAATACGGACGTTTAGTTACTTTTAGTGTAGAAAAATTACCGTCTCGTGAGGCACAAAATAATCTGCTTTTGCCACTGTATTTGAAAAGATTAAAATTCTTATTTTTTAAAACCGATTACACCATATATTAGAGGAACGTTTCAGCTTTAAAAGTATAATTGTGGTTTGTCGGTACTTCTAAAATTGCGTCCTAGAGGGCGTTGCAATAAGGGTAAAAAGTTTTTTGGAAAAACAACCTTTTTTTATTTTTTTTTTCAAAGGGGTTACTACGACATTTTTCCGAATGGATTATGGCATTTAAGGCGAAAGATTGCGATATCTCAGATTATTTCTTTAGATTTTAACTGTACCAATCGGTTTTGTAAATTTAGCTTAAAACAATAGTATTAAAAAAATAAAATCGAAAGTCGGTTCTTCGCTGGCCTCCGATGTGTAAATGGGTTTGTGCGCGTACGTAATCGCTGTCCTTGACTGGGATCAAATAGACGACTTTTTGTTGAGAGTGACTTGCGATGCTTAATTAATAACTCAACTAAATGTTAGAAATTTAAAATCCTGAGTTTCGGATGCATCAAGAGGCACTTTGGGCTACCTTCTCAAAACATTTTGGCCTCGTACGTGCCGTAGATTTCGCTAGCCATCGCAGACACACGGAGCGAAATTTGTTTTATTAGGATAGATATATTCGGTGATTTTTAGCAACTACTAACCTATATAAATAAAAATGTAAATGCTTGTTTGTACAAAATCGCTAATCTCCGAAAGTTCTTCACCGATTGCTTTGAAATTCACGGATTGAGTTGTATTTGAATACGAGAGGGTTGTTACATACCTATTATAAACTTCGCTTCCCCCCCCCATTTTGCCACCATCCCCATCAGGGGGTGCTTTTTAAAATTTTTCCGACACCCATCATGTGATATATCATTGGATTAACGTCTTGACCACCCTTTCATATTATTCACCTCCCCCCACTCTCCCTTCACTTCCCCCGGAATGCACATTTTTATATAAATAAAAATGTAAATGTTCGTTTTTACAAAATCTTAAAGTTCCAAAAGTTCTACACTGATTGCTTTCAAATTCACGGATTGTGTTGAATTTGAATTCGTACGAGTTTTAATATACCAATTATGAACCTCCCTTCCCCCTCTCCCCAAATTTTCCCCATCCGGGGGCAGTTTTTAAATTTTTTTCGACACCCATTTTATGGTATATCGTTAGAAAGCCCTTTGACCACTCTTTCATATTATGCACCTCCCGTTCCTCCTCCCCTCACTTTGCACCCTGGAGGGGCAAATTACTGAAATAATTCGTCATTATTTTTTTATGTTTTTGTTTTGTATCTTAGTTCGTGTGTTTTCCTTTTTAGCTCACAGGCTATTAAAGCCTGAGAGCTAATAAGCCCACATGTTCTGTATGTACGTATGTATTACGTATTTATGCACATATTTACGTAACACAATAACTCTGGTTATGGTTGTCTAAATGGGTTTTTCATGCAAAGCTATCCGATTTGCTTTTAATTTGGTATACCGGTTTATTTTTATAAGGCGCCTCCCTGATTACATCTGGAGGTTCATTGATTAAGTATAAGTGGGTGGAAACGGGGATAACACCCTCTTGATTTATTTTTCAAGGGCATTATTCTTTGAGATAAGAGTATCTAACAAAAGCATAGCTGTGTAAAAAGGGAGCCAAGTTCTGTAAAGACAATGGCAAGAAAAGAAGTGATATCTAAGTGGGTACCAAGTTCAAATAAAATTCACTCAAATTTACCTACTGAAGTATTATAGTATTTTTTAAATTGTTTAGAAATAAAAATTATTGATAGCATATTAATAATAAATCTAGAACTTGGCAAGTTTTCACTTACGAGTCATTTATTTTTATTAATGACATTATTATATCTAAACTTGTTATTTCATGTTTGGAAGCCTTCATTTGATTGAGCTCCTTCCCCTTGAAGGATGGTGGGATAAAATATATCGCACCTAATTTTAACTGCAAAATGCCACATGACACTAGAACTCAGGACTAAAAAGTTTAATTTTATTAAATTCGTGAAAAGAAGCTTTTACCCATTTTGAAATATATTTGTTTTTAAATTCTGATGTGATTGAATCATTTCAGCATGTCACGAATAAAAGCTCTTTGCCCCTGAAGGGTTAAAGGGGTGCAGTCTCTAGAGGGATGACTAAGAACAAGCGTAAAGGTATCTGTCTCTTTCTCAGGCCTTTTAGTCTGTTTGCATTGAGGTTTCCGAAGGGTGAGTGCTAGAGTGATAACGAAAGACGAGCGGGAATGTATTTGTGTATTTATTGGTTTATCAAATCTTTAACATGAGTCATTTGTTTATAATAATAACTATATTAATTTATAATGACATTGTTGTTAATATTAACATCATCATTTTATTAAGACATGAAATTGATAGGCATAACATTTATCAAAAACTTGCCAAGTTCTAGATTTATTATTATATGCTATCAATATTTTTTATTTCTAAACAATTTGAAAAATGCTATAATACTTCAGTAGTTAAGTTTGAGTGAATTTTATTTGAACTTGGCACCCACTTAGATATCACTTCTTTTCTTGCCATTGTCTTTACAGAACTTGGCTCCCTTTTTTCACAGCTATGTTTTTGTTAGATATCATTACTTTTTGTAAAGTTATAATATATTTAGACACTTTACTTAATGCTTTTTAATATATTTACATGAGACGATTTTATTCACCAAGCAACATTCAATTTTAATTTAAATTTCCTACAACAAACTATTTGGCTTTCAATTTGCGGCAGAAATCTATATTTTAATACTGCTACACTGAATGCATGTTTTGAAACGAAATGTATTGATTCGAAATTTTTATTGTTTCTGAAACAACAATTCATATTAAATTCCTATATTAAATTTTCCTATTAAATTTTCCAATTAAATACCCTATAGCTGGGCCTGCTTTTTTGTATTGAAAGAGAAAAATAAAGTTATGTGCTTATGCCACACTATGTATCATTCATCCACGGGTGCGGACAAAGAGGCAGTGCAGAAGAAGGACATTGTCCCTCCCTTTCAAATTTAATTAACTAAATAAACTTTTCTCTGATGATTTTTAAAATAACAAGTGGGTAAGTGTGATCACAGATCGCACAGAGGGTTTCGTTTAATATTCCTTTCAAAACACTTTATCCTTTTGAAAAATCTGTTTGTTCCACATTTCACAACCAGGGGCGCACTCTATCCGAACAAAAATCCTATCCGAACTATCCGAACTATCTAAACAAACCTCTATCCGAACGAAACTCCGTTTTACATACTATCCGTAGATATATTAGTCGAGGGGATTGAGCCCATAGCACCCGAGATAAGTATGAGCCCCTGGCGATAAAATGTGGAACTAAAATATGTAAGACTATGGTGCATAATATGAAAGAATGGTCAAAGTGGTGTCGGCAAAAGTTGGAAAAGTGCTCCTTGGGTGAAAGGGGCAGAGGTTAGAAAAATTGCTTAAAATATACAAGTTAGAGCCCGGAGGAGTAAATAATATAAGACTTTTTGAAAATTTTATGATTTGTCGTGTGGTCTGAGGTATTCAGCTATACGTATGCAAAAAGTCATGTCTCCAACTTAATTAGAGACTGTCTTAGAAAGAATTGCTTAAAATACATATATGATAGCTCAAAGGGTTAAGCGTAAGACTTTTTCAAGATTTTATGATTTGTCTCCTGGCCTCAGATGTTCTGCTATAACTATGCAAAATTTCAAATCTGCAATTTAATAAGGGACTCAGTTAGAAAGAAATGCTTAAAATACTCATGTGGAGGCCCAAAGGGTTAAATGTACGTATTTTCAAAATTTTATGATTTCTCGTTTGATGTGAGGTGTTCAGCTATAAGTATGCAAAATTTCACGCCTCCAACCTAATTAGTGTTCACTTAGAAAGAATTGTTTAAAATACACATGTGAGATCGCAAAGGGTTAAATGTACGACTTTTTCAAAATTTTATGATTTGTCGTTTGATGTGAGGTGTTCAGCTATAAGTATGTACAGTTTCACGCCTCCAACCTAATTAGGGGCTCACTTAGAAAGGATTGTTTAAAATACACATATGAGACCCCAAAGGGTTAAATTTACAACTTTTTCAAAATTTTATGATTTTCCATTTGATGTGAGGTGTTCAGCAGTAAATATGCAAAATTTCACGCCTCCAACATGTATAGTTTCTGAGAACGGGCTCTGTGACGGACAGAATATAATCAATTTGTTGATTTTCTGTAAGCAAGTAAACCTAGATAAACCCCCGGTAAGTAGATAGGTTAACAATGGAAGTCTATGGGAATTTGGCGAAATATTAGAGATATCGCCAAGGTGGCATCACTTTTGGCGATATATCGCCATGTTGGCGAGAAACTTGGCGGTATTTGGCGACAGAACAGCGTCCCCTCCTACGGCCAATTAAAATTTCGCCTAATAGACGCAATGGTAAAGTAAAAATGGGCACCTCCAGGTGGGTAATTCATCGATTTTCACAATTTTTTTATTTTTTTTCTTAGTTTTACAGAGTAAACGAACTTCGCACTGAATTTGTCTGTAGCTGCAGTAGATATACGAGATCTTTTTGATGAGTGAGTCAGTCAGTCTGTCAGTCAGTCAGTGGTAAAATTATCGATTATCAGCCATTTTCAAATGCCATTATCTCGGAAACTAATTATGCGTTATTTATAAAATTTTGGATTTTAGGTAATCAGGGTGGCCTTACTACACATTTCGTATAACAAGTACGTAGGTCTCATAGATTTTCAGTTGTAGAGCATTGAAATTTGATGAAAACAGCTCGAAATGGTTCGTGTAAATAACACACGGCTATTTCAGGCGAACTTGGCTGACACACTGCCGTGTGTCTAAATAATATACAATTAGTGAAAAAAAGCCTGTGAGCTCAATGCCATCAGTTTAACTGGGCACTTTTCTTATTAATTTATTCGCTATGCCAGAGATGCCACCGCAGGTACTGCAATTGACAATCGGCGTGCCAATTATAATGTTGCGAAATATCCACAAGCCAAAGCTTTGCAACTCCCGCGGCTTGCAGTAAAAAAATAATGGACAACGTCGTAGAAGCAACAATCTTGACAGGACCTTTCAAAGGTGAAGATGTCGCCATTCCTGGCAATTCTTTTATTCAAATGGCTGTGTCATTTCAATTACCAATTTCATCTGCGTTTGCAATATCCATCAACAGTTTTAGGGGATTTAGAATTCTACAGTTTACATGTAAACACGGATTGCTTCTCCCACGGACAATTATTCTGAATATTATATGGTGTATAATATCGTGTATAATTATATTGTTTCGTGTTCTAGAATAGGCAAACCAGACAATCTTTATACCTGCACAGACAATGTAACAACAAAAACTATTATATACCCACAAGCATTGTGAAATTAAACATATTAGAAACAGGCACTTTCTCTCTTTTTTTTTTTTTTCATTTAGCCAGACTGAACCACAGCAACGTGTGGCCGGGTATATAATAAAAAAGAATAAAGGTATTCAAGAGTCAGGCAACGTCCTAGAAACAGTAAAATTTTAATTATTCCTTTTCGTATATAATTTCTCTTAAAAGTATTTAAAACACTTTTATAGGGAAAAACCGTATAATAAACGAAGCACTGTATATATTGTTTAAAATTTCTAATATCTAGTACAAAAACTATTTTCAGTATACTTAAGAAACTCTTTTATTACATCAGTTTATTATTTATAATATGAATACTATTTTTTTGTTAAATAAAGCGGTCATACTCAGTAACTTACAATAAATTTAAATCCAATAACCACCTCTGTAGTTCATTATATTTTATAACAGACATTTATCGATAGAGAGACATTATATCTGATACAGAATTTACTTTTATGCTCGACAGTATATCAAAATGAATTAACTTTAAAACTATTTGATAGGTTCTGACACTTTCAATGACAGAGTTTGATGAAATATCCCTTTTTCGAAATTAATAAAACAGAATACTTTTATGTCATTGGTGTTACATTATAAAATATAAAATGTAAGCAATACATAAATATCAAATCTATTAATTTACTGTCATTTTAGTTTAGTTTATGTTAAAGATATATTTTATTTTATTTTCTTAAAAAATGTTTCACACACAAAGTGTTTTTCGAATATTTTACATAATGTATTTTACATTAAAATTTGCATATATTTCTATAATTACTGACGACAATATTCGTAACATTACGAAATCAAATGTACTTAATTCTTGACTATTTTCCGTAATTTTTTTTTCTTAAATTATATAAAATGAAATACTACTAATTTAAAGTTTTTAAAACCATTGAAAATAAGTAGCATAAATTTGTAATTTCCAAATTCCCTTATTTATGATGTCATGTTTTTTTTTTTTTTTTTTTTTTTTTTTTTTTTGGACGACTGATTTGAACATTTATTTTTATTTGAAAATTATTAAAAAAATAACTCTATGTCTTATGCATTCCTTAATTTAAGTTTCATTTACCTAATATACATTTTCAATGTTCAGTCTTGAAAAATACGTAAAATGTAAAGTAAATTGTATGTTTAGATTACATTAATATTGAAAAAATGCATCTTTAACTATTGGAAAACTTTGTCTTAAATACTGAAAATCAATTAAATATTTCTTTTTGTTAAGGATTTGTTTTACACATATTTGCAATTAAAGATACCAATAACACTCAGAGAAAACTTAAATCATTTTGGTATGTTTTCGAGCAAGCTTTTTCTAAGAAATCCAAAGAAATTTTAAAATGTTTCCTTGAAATAGTAGTGAGTACTACTTGTCTGTGTAGCATTAATTTTTCTACGTGAAACTGTACGTGAAAGCGGTACTTGTTGTGCGTGGTTTTTATTTATTTGTGTTAAATTAATTTTCAGTTGTATATTTTATATTTAATAACCGATCATTTTTAACACCCACTGTCTAAAAACATCCTTTCCTATAAACGGTTGCATTTTGGTCACGTGTTCATGTGCGATAATGATTTCTTTTAATATATCTAACATATCCTCGGTGTTGCCAGATTAGGGACTTTTTTAATTCAAATTATTTGACTGTCACCACTTTTTTAAAATAATATAATTCGCCTTATTTTTCAGAATTGTTGATCTATTTTTAAATAAACCAAATGCTTCTATTTAAAAAAAAACCCGGTGAGAATCTACAATCTGGGGACAAAAAAGTCCCCAATCTGGCAACAGCGCATATCCTTAACGTTTTTATGTGATATTTCCACATGGTGTATACAGGGTACATTTTAAGAAATATATATGTAGAAAGTAATATATATAATACAAGTAATCATCTGTTAATAATTGTAAAGAGGTCTAAAGAAATATAAGCTTCTACTACTTTCTAAACTTTTGTGGGTTTTGTTTAATATTAACAAGTATTTAATTTAACATTTTGTTTAAATATTAACATACATGAGATAGAAAAATGTTTTTGGATTTGCACGGCCGATTAGTTTATTTTAAACCTAAAAAAATATTATTGATTTACTATTTCAAAAAGCAACAAACAAAATGTTTATTTAAAGTTCTTTTAAAGACTTAGTTAAATACAATAGTATTATATAAACTGTTTCTTCTAATGTGATGACTGCGATTTTATAAAATTCTTCAATAAATGTTTTTACTTCTTGTAAGTTACTGGGATTGCGTTTTTTTTAATACATTGAATATCTTTTACATGTATCATCTTGTGTGATGGTTAGATTCAAACATTTTCTTAGGCATTTTAAAACTCGTCAATTTATAAAAGTTTTCTTTCCGTTATATTTACTTCGTAAATTTTATCTTCGGCACAGTTTTCGAGCACAATTCTTAAGAGTTTTCAAAATGCACATTTCAAAACTGACATTTCTGCATCCATTCTGAATGTTTTTAAAAGCTGCTTTGGTAATTTATTTAACATTAGATAGATGAATAAAAAAAAAAACTGTTCTTATAAATAAAATATTTATTTAGTTTGATATTTTTCTCATTTCTTTTAGTTTAAGTAGAAGACGTGAAATGAAAACAATTGAACGCATTTATCAGTAATAGACGTTATGAATTTAAAGGGCGTAAAGGGACTTTTTGCTATTATAGGTAAGTATGGTAAATGAGATCTTTGATAAGGTCATAAACTGCTCTGCGGGAATTTTAATCTTTTCACTTTAAATGGATTTTTTTTATTGATTGCCTTTTGTTTTTTGTATTGATTGTTTAAAATTATCCTTACACTAAATCTCAACCAATTCCTAAAAGAATTTCTAAACACAAAAATCATGACTGCCACATTTGTAAATAAATTTTATTAAAAAGTACATTATAAAGGCGATTGTCCTTTAGGCCGTGGTAGATCGTAAAGAAACAATAGGTGCAATGACCAGACAGGTGCGAGATGTCAACAGTTAAAAAAAATTCAATATAAAGTACGAAGATTGACTTTATTCAGTCACGATAAACACCGGGGAGATGTACAGGCAGGGGACAGAAACAGACGCCTCTGTTTAGATCAGCCTCCAGAGAGGGTGTCCGAGAGAAAGTGTGTTGACTACGCAGCAAAAATTCACATGCTTGTCGTGATACAATATCGCCAATATACAAGTATTTTGAGCCATGCACAACGGAGAAACAAACATTGGCTGGTAAAAGATTGGCCAAATACACGCGGTGAACTTATATGTATTTGAATTGCTTAGAGGTACCATATTTTGAAGTTACCAGATTCCTGTGGTATGGGAAGTGAAGAGAGACACTGTACTTTGAAACAAATGCGGTTAAGTAAAAACGGACAATGTTTCTGAATATAGACAAAGGGGGGAAGAAAATCACAGAATCGTTAGGCGAAAGGGCATGTAAAATGTAGTTGCTGAAATAGATGTGAGGGCATAGCTCAGTCTGTATGCAGATTGCAGCTGTTACAAAAATATGCCGCATTATAATACATGTGAATATAACGGTCTGAATTTTAAGGTGCAGTGCGAAAATAAATCTAATGAATAGACTACATGTTAAGTTATTTTTAATGATGTGCTGGATGCAAGACCAAATAAGGATAGGAGAGAAATTAAAATGTTTTTGTATAAACTGATAGCAGTAACTTTTTTCTACAAGGTTAAAGAAAGTATCTCAAAGTAGAAATGGAAGATTGAATCACTGGTTTTATTTTATTAAAGGAAATGAGTAACTAAACTAGTTTAATTTAAATGTGAGGGGCTCTTAATACAAGCGATATACTTTTTAAATCTTACATTTGAATTCGGAAACGTAGTGGATGAAAATAAAACCCTAAAATAAAAAAAGTATTAAACTGAATTTTGAAGTGAAACCGCGAGGGGGGGGGGGAGTAGAACGAAAACATATATAACAGGATAGTCGTTATATACATTATCAATTATTATCAAAATATTCAATTTAAAAAGTAGATCATTGCCAGAGTTTTATTAAAAAATAGGGATATGAATTAATTTAAAAGTAGTTCTTATATATCAAGTATATTTATAGACTTTAATGTCCGGATATTTATTTAAATAAACATCAAATGGAAAAGGTTTGAAATAGAATAAATATAGACTTCGTACATAAAATATACACCATAAAAGAAATTATCTATAAACTCTGTGTATACTTATATGTCGATCTTTCAAATAAATAACAAAGTATAAAAATCCCACTACGCAAAATTCCTCACCGAACCGTTGATGATTAGTAATAACGTTTTTTTATAATTATAAACTAATCTTTAAAAAATATATATGGATTATAAACAAGAAATTTTTTTTTTGCGAAACAAAAGTTTTTTTTTTTTTTTTTTTTTTTTTCTATCTAAAACATTAGTTGCAACCTTTGCGGCTTTTTCCTGATTATTCAGGTTTCTTGGCTTAAATATTTTTACTTTTAATAAAAAAATCCTGTTAAATAGTTTCTTATCTGTTTTTTTTTTGTTGTTGTTGTTTTAAATTATGCTGAGGTTCTATACTAAATGACTATTGTTAGGGAAGTAAAATATAACTATTGTTTCTTTCCTAACATTGCTTTAAAAACAACTAACAAATATCGATGGAATATTGATATAAAATACTATACAAATACGAAGAATACAATACTCAGAATGAAAGTGCTGAATTAGAATGAGAGCAAGTCCTGTATCCAGGAACTTATACAACCGAACAGAATATTACTGTCACCACGTGGTACATTTTTAATTTCTTCTACCTTTACAAGTAAAAAGTACTGGATTCGTGAAAATTTTCGACTTTCGGTTTTCGACGGATTTACACGTTTTAGGTGTCAGAGATTCCGAAAAACATTTTTTTACAAAATGTCTGTCTGTGAGTCTGTGACTCTGTCTGTCTGTAGGTATGTGATACAAATATTGTGGGCGCTCTATCTCAAGAACTAACGCACGAAATTAAATAAAAAATTTTATTCAGTTAGTCCCTGATGTAAATTGGAACCGATTAGTTTTCCGTGCAAATCGCTCAACAGGTGACGCTGCTATGCAGCATTCTTCACGATTTCCACAATACCTCAATCTCCAGAACTAATACACGGATTTTCATCAAACTTCAGATTCAGTTAGTCCTTGACATAAATTGAAATTTTATACACTTTAATGTAAATCGCTCAACAGGTGGCGCTGCTATGCTGCATTTTTTGCGATTTCCACAATAGCTCTATCTCAAGAACAAATGCTTGGATTTTCAACTAACTTCAGATTTAGTTATACCTGAATATGAATTAGTGCTTTTTATGTTTTGATGTAAATCACTCTACAGGTGGCACTGCTATGCAGCATTTTTCAGAATTTCTACTATAGCTTAATACTACTTAATAACTAATGAACGAACTTTCACCAAACTTCAGATTCAGATATACCTTGATATCAGTTAGAGATTTTTATGTTTTGTGTAAATCGCTCAACAGGTGGCGCTGCTATGCAGCATTTTTTACGATTTCCACAATAGCCCAATCTCCAAATCTAATGCACGGATTTTCATTTAACTTCAGATTGAGTTAGTCCTTCACATAAATTGACGTTTAATGCATTTTGGTGTAAATCGCTCAAAAAGTGGCGATGCTATGCTGCATTTTTTGCGATTTCTGCAATAGCTCTATCTCAAGAACTAATGCACGAATTTTCAACAAACTTCAGATTCAGGTATACCTTTATATGAATTATTGCTGTTTAAATGTTTTGGTGCAAATCGCTCAACAGGCGACGTTGCTATGCTGCATTTTCCAGAATTTCCACTATAGCTCTATCTCAATAACTAATGCACGAATTTTCATCAAACTTCAAATTCAGATATAATTTGACATGAACGGGTACAAAATTGATGTAATTTCTTGTACTATTGAAATGATTTAATTGACGTGATTTATATAGAAGAAAGTTTTGTGACGGCCACAACATACTGGTTTTCAATGAAGATCACTCAAGTGCCATCTACCGGATTGTCTTGCATCAACGTTTCCATTTTTGGCCAGGAATTTTTAGGAGATTTCTGCCCAAAGTAGCACATAAATTGTGCATTTCATGTACACCTGACATTGGCTAAAGCTGTCGGTCAAAGCGCGAAACAGCCCATATATTCGGAAACTGTAGTGACTTCGTGGTTTAACTATAACCGGTGTCTATATTTACCCTGCACATGCATATTCGTTGATATCTTTCTGAAAAGAAGCCTCTGTTACACCATAGTGAAACGAATTAAAAGAATAAAAATCAATGATAAGCGGAATCAAATTTATTAAACAACCATTATCTGAAGAAAAGGCATTTTCCTTTGAGAAAAATTGTTTTTATCACAAGATCATATAATTTTTCATTTTGAATAGAATGTATCAAAATCAAAAGAGTTCTAGTGAACGTCAAATTTGCTAACTTTCCATATGAAAATAAATATTCCAAACTGTAACAACTTACTCTTATGAATAATATAGATAAATACTAAATATAACTACAAGCATAATTTAATATTTAAATAAATACTAGTTAATATGAAACGTGAAATAAAATATCTTATATTCTATGTACAAGCAATAGATAAGTTTTATATAATATACCTCAAAAATTAGGCGTGCTTAGGACCATATTATAAACACGAAAATATTGAGAATTTCTTTAATACAATAATAATTACTCATATTTTTTTACTTCTTAAAAAAATTCTTTATAGAAATGAAACCCATGAGTACAAAATGTATTTAGATAATCTTTCCAACGGTTATTCCTTTGTTGCAAAAATGGAAGAGTAATTAAAATATATTTTTTGTTATATTGTTTTAAAATTTTAGCGTTTCTCCCCCTTTTTACACATGCTTAATGTAAATCGGAAGATTGCTACAAGACTGATTTTTTTGTGTAAATGAAAACGTTTAAAAAACCAAACAATAACATACAATTCTAACTCATTGAATGTTTCTCAATATTGGTTTTCAATTATGTCATCATTTGAATATATCATATTAGATGTAAATCTATAACTGGGCGAAAAATGTCCGGATCAGGATTCGAACCAGGGATCTCCTGGTTGAAGCCGCCAGTGTTCTACCATCTGACCTATCCCGGACGATTCTGGTAGTACTTTCTCACACAGCTAACCTTAATGATTGTAGCATCTGGTCTGAAATCTGATTCAGCTCAACAGAATAAATCACAGGTAATGGAACTCCAGAAATCGCTGGATGCGAAATTACACTAGATTAATTTTAACACAATTATTCTAATTGGTAAAAAAAAAACAAATCATATTAGATGTAAATCTCCAACTGGGCGAAAAATGTCCGGACCAGGATTCGAACCACTTACATCTAATTCTTCTTACATCGAATATGATTTATTTTTTAGCAATTAGATGAATTGTGTTAAAATTAATCTAGTGTAATTTCGCATCCAGCGATTTCTGGAGTTCCATTACCTGTGATTTATTCTGCTGTGCTGAACCATGTTTCAGACCAGATGCTATAATCATTAAGGTTAGCTGTGTAAGAAAGTACTACCAGATTCGTCCGGGATAGGTCAGATGGTAGAGCATAGAGCACTGGCGGCTTCAGCCACACTGTTAAAAATTTTGCAGCATTCTGGCAGGTCATTCGACCGTTTTTTGAAAAAACGGTTTCATAACCATAATTTAACTATATTCTGACCATAAAATGGCCAATAATATGGTCAGAATAGTGTTAAAATTACGGTTGTGTAACCGTTTTCGGAAAAAAACGGTCAAATGACCTGCCAGTATGCTGCAAATTTTTAACAGTGCAGGAGAACCATAGTTCGAATCCTGGCCCGGACATTTTTCGCCCAGTTGGAGTTTTATATCTAATACGATTTTTTTTTATCAGTTAGAATAATTGTGTTAAAATCAATCTAGTATTATTTGAATAATTATTTCGTTACAAAAAGTCAAAAAGTAAAACAACATTTTTCAAGGACGGATTTGTTTTCCAGTGCCATTCACGTTATCCAATATGTAATATATTATTTAAAAACTAAAGATTTTCGTACAAAAGGTTGAAAAACACAATATTCAATATATAGATTTTTCAATTACGATTTTTAAAGGCATATTCTAATAATATAGCTTTTAATCCCAATAATTTCCGCTTTAAAAAAGTATGTCAAACAAAAATAATGTACAGAATCTTTTTTTTTTTTAATTTGTAATTTTTTCTTTTTTTTATATAATCGATAGATCCTATAAAGGAATATGAACAACGTCGAGTTTCTACTAAGATAGTAATTATTTAGAGTATTAAAAACATAAGTAAGAAAAAAACTTCGCCATTTGTACGTAAATAATTATTTTTTTTTAAGATATTTTCAAAAAATTATAGATATTTATTATCATATAAATTATCAATATATTTAGTTATTAAAATACCATTCATTAAATATTCTGACGTAACATTCATTGATTGACTGAAGATTAACATTTATTCTGGATGTAAAAGCAATTCTCGGATTTTTTTTTTTTTTTTTTTTTTTTTTTTTTGAAAACACTAGTATCTTTTACTGACGTTGGTACATATTTATTTTCATCTTGCTTTTTCGTATCTGATATATTTATTACAAAAATTAATCGTAAAAATATCCGAATATACATAAAAATTTCTTATTTAAGGTTTCTCAGTAAATGCATATCTCCATTTTTAAATTGATTGCTAATGCAACTTTAATAGAATTCAGATACAGAAATGGCAATTTTGAAATATGTGTTTTGGAAAATCCATTGAGAAATGGTGTTGGAAAAGGAGGCTGAAGATAAGGATATAGATAATTTGTATGTTTGAGATAGAACGTACAGAAAAGTAGTCAGAACTGAAGAATTAGGAAATTTATTCGAAGAATGTTTTCGAATCTGGGAATGAAAAATGATCTCTGTAAAAGCTTTTCAGAGTATATCAAAATATGAAAGCACACTAAAATCCTTTATATCGTTTATTCTTAAGATATTACTCAAATTTATAGAACGTCAAAAGTAAAAATATTTAAGATTAGAATTAATTCAATTCCGTGTTTTTCGTGTGAAAATCAACATACTTTCTTTTAAATACAAATTTCTATTCAATAAAAAGAGAAACACCGTAATTGAAAATGACAAGTAGAAATAAAATTACTATAATATTCGTAATTGATTACATTTCAAGAAAAAAAGGCTAACTCTGATATTTACAAATAATAATAATAATAACAGAATATAATAAAATAAACCCTCTGTCAAGTATGATTGGCGAAAAACATTTTTTAAAAAGAACTTAAATAGATAAAATCACAATGTATTGATAAATATCTTTTGGGTAAAAGTTATAAGGAAAAAAAAACAGTAAGTATTTCTTCGTGAAAATGTTGAGACTAAATTAAACTATTTGTGATTCACGAGGACGCCTGACGACTAGCAAAAACGTTGAGAACAAAAACGCGGGATATATATTAAACAAGTAAGAAAAATCATGCGTTAAGCATAGACTATGAAACACTTTCCAACACTTCTTGAATGCTTTAACAAAACTTCGTTATTTAGGAAAATACGGTATATAAGAGAGCTAAGTAAACATTTTAGAAACCGCATAAAACTTTTGAAATACTGATTTCAGCAGTTACCGTTCATAGAAAATATGTATTTCAATTCTTTTGAACAGCCCTGTATTTGATTTGTAGTTTGATATATGTACTATAATATAATGGGGAAATTCAGTTTAGCAAGAAAACACATAGCAGGTTGAAATTTCTCTTTCAGCAATTTATACTAATAGACGGAAGCATACTTGTATACCTTTGTACAACAATACCTTTGTACTTTCTATAACTTTGTACAACCCTGTAGTTTACCTAGTACCTTTATTACACGCTTCTATTTAGCTAAAATTTAATTCAAAGTAAAACACTCTTGAAACTACTGGTATCACATTCCCAAAAATTTTCATTTATAGACGGCCATGTATTCAGTTCTTTGCGCGACCCTGTATATCATTTTATCCATGTTCTACAAACATTTCTTAGTAAACTAAATTGACTTCAGTGTAAAAAAAAAAGCATAACTCATTTAAAAACCACCTTTAAGAATTTTGCACTCATACCCAGTGACTATTACGAATTCTTTTGTGTAGCCCTGTATATAAATTATAGCATTTATACACACCCTATACAATGCATAAGTATAGTGAAACATAAAAACACATAACATAATTAAAAATGCATTTCAAGCAATCATCGCTACTGCACAGTACTTTGGATACAATATAGTATCTGAAATCTTTTGTGTGTCCCTGTAAATGCTATGCACTTCGTATTATACATGAAATAAGTTATACTAAACTTCAGCGACTATATATCAATTTCATTATACATGAAATAATTTAACATGATTAAAATACGCAAGAAAAATTTCCCTCCACCCTTATATCATTATGTAACGGAATTCTTTTGTGTAGCCCTGTAAATGTATAACAACTCTTCTTAGCACCGAATATTCTACAGAATGCATATTTTAGTACATTTAATAAATGCATATCAATTTTATTATATTTGAAAGCATTTAACATCATTAAAAATCATTTGAAACGATTTTTTTCCCATAGGCCGTAATGTAACGGAAAACTTTTGATTGTCCCTGTAAATGAACTAAACATACTACAAACTTAATTTGAAATAGGGTTCGTGCTATGGTAGAGGTCACTAACAACCAAAAATTTCAGAACGATCCGAGCATATTTACGGGAGTTAGAGCGTGGATAGACGACCAGACAAACCGAAGTCATAAACACTTTTCAACTTTGTTGGAAAGAGTTAAAAACTAAACTTGTGGCTAAACGATCCAGGAAGGAGCACTGCCTACAGTGCCCATGCCTGCATTTTTTACCCTGGTCCCCGAGGTGTTTGTCCGCGGGACTTCGGTGTTTAGTTACCAAGCAAGCTTTACTTTTTTTCTCGACCACGCAGGGAGGAAATGTTGAATGAAGCCTGCTCAGCCGGGTATCGAACTCTCGACCCGGATACATATCACACTCTAAAAATTCAGAAATAGAAAGAATGTGTAAGTTAAAAAATGAAAATAACACAAAATTGTGCTTTATTACTTAAAACATGATAAAAACATTAAAAAAAATTAGACTACATTATCTACTTCATAGCACTTTCAACTATATAAATAGTCATCGTCAGGGACAAAATAGAAAAATGATTTTACTAACGTCTTATTTTCAAATTCTCTGGATGTGGAAAACAGAGAATGTCTATTTCCTCATCCAGGCTACTTGATAAATCCAGTTACTGTTAGTTTATGGTTGAGAGCACAGAGGAAAAAAAAGAATGGATAGGGGTGGGGGATAAAACACCATTGTTTTGTGAACCCAACCATATACTGGATATGTTATATGATAAAACATCATTTCAAACTTTATTTTCTTTAGTGATATTTTCAATTAATTCATGAATACCTCATGATAACTCACGATAATTCTATAAGGTTAATATAATTTTTACTTTCTTTAAATTAAACTGTATACTTTTCTGCTGTTTAAGTCTTGATAGACCTGTTGCTGTCTGATTGTACTTGAGGTCTCCCAAACTTTCATTAATAAGATTTTTAATATTACGTGAAGTCATTCCTATGTATTCAAGATAAGTATCTATTCAGGTTCTCTGCGGAATCACGTATACATCAGAGACTTCATGATGGGGATCTATGTTTTCACTAACTAGGTCTTTCAACATTGCAGAAGGAGCAGCGTTTAGCTTTAGGTCAAAGTGTAAAATTGCATGTCTTAGTTTCTCGAAAAGTGCTGGTATCTACTTCATTCTGCAATATTTTGTATTACTCGGTACAATTTTTTGTATTTTCATATGGTTTTTCAGTGAGTCATTAGTAAAAGATTTTAAAACTATATATACAGACGTGTGAAAATTATTAGAATAATTGTGAAATTTACTATACAAAACTTGTTATATTAAAGAAATATTTAAAAAATATTGATACATTTAATATTTAGTGCGCATTCTCTTGTTTTTTTTATTAAAGAAATGATGGCATACTTGTCTTGGCATACTTTGTATGAGTTTTTGGCAATTAAGTTGTATTTTGTTGTCATGATGCCAAATTTGGATGAGTCTTTCTATCAGACCATTCTTGATTGTGATGTTGTATTTCTTTAATTTTTTTTTTTTTTTACAATCACCCAAAGGTTCTCTATGGGGTTCATATCTGCACTGTTTCCAGGCCATGGAAATGTTTTCTTTAATTAAATTAAAGAAATACAACATCACAAACAAGAATGTTCTGATAGAAAAACTCACTCGAATTTGGCATCATGACAACGAAATACAAATTAATGGTCAAAGACTCATACAAAGTATGCCAAGACGTATCGAATCTTTAATAAAAAACAAGGGGATGCACACTAAATATTAAATGCATCAATATTTTTTAAAAGTATTATTTTTTTAATATAGCAAGATTTTAATGAAAATTTCACAATTATTCTAATAATTTTCACACGGTTGTATTTAATTATTTCAAGATATCTACTAAAACATTCTGACATAAAAACCGCTAATTTGCTTAGAAAAACATTTTTTATTGCAAAAATATATTCAGAACGCTTTTTACTGTTCTAACACAAGTTCTCTATAAAATAATGTCCCTAAGTTCAATGGTATATTTTAACAATTTAATTCACACTATTTGCAACAAATCATGCATCAAATTGAAGGTAAATTAACCCCGTTTTTTTTTCAAATGTTCAATGTGTGCACCTTTAGTTATACAGCACACATATTACCCAACGTTTAATAATTCCCACTCTTCGGTTACCACATCCGGAGAAATAGAAGCAGTAACATCTTCAATTCTGTATGTCAAATTTGGCACATTATTAGGTAGCGGCGGAACGTAGATATGATCTTTCATAAAGCCCAAGGAAAAAAATCGCATGGCTGTGACTGCTTTTAAATCTTCTGCCCAGCAATAACTCTTTACGCTCAGTAGTCGATATTTTGTGTATGTGGCACTGCATGCGAGTATATATCAAAGCAGTATTCGCGCATGCGCTTTTTTAAAACGCACTTTATTTGTGACCTTGAACCAACACTCTACAACGCTTATAGTTGATGCTGTTAAAATTTATAACAGGGACATTCTTTCAAGGACATACTGTATATTGATTAATACATCAGGCCTTACACACATCAGGCGTTTTTATCATTCTAACACGTTTTTAGACAGCCCTACGTATTTTTTGAATGGGATATCTATATTGAAAACATTAATTATAGAAATACCCAAACATTTGATGTTTAAAAACTTTTTGTACATATAAGCCCTTTTAAACGGATTGCTTTTATAATTTAATTAGAATTCAGAAATAGAATTTACACTTTTGAAAAGTCTTTTTAAAAATCTATTATGAAAAGTTGTTGGAAAAGGAGGAGAAAGATAAGAATATAGTTAAATTGTATATTCGAATTGCGCAAGGAAATTTTCCAGAAATCTAGACTTAGAAAATTTATTTGAAGGAAGTTTTTGAATCTGCAGATGAAAAATGATCCATTGAAAAATCTTTTCAATGTTTCTAAATGTATAAAATTTCAATAAAATTGTTCTTATTCAAATGCTATTTAAATTCATTGAACGTCAAATGTAAAATATTTTAGAATTAAATTAAATTTAAAATTTATTACATTATGACTAACGAAAAATCTTGTAACGCAAATTACGTTTTTATAAAAAAAGAAGCATTTTAAATATAAAAGTGACAAATAATTAAAATAACTGCAGCATTTGGAGTTGTTTACTTTATAATAAAAAAACGCGATGAGTGACTGTTTAGCTATATTGGAAATTCTACATTTAAAAAAATATAAGTCCGGTCAAGTATGAAAATAATAATCAGATTTTAAAACTATTTAAAAACCGGACATAAAATTCCTTACATAATATTAAACTTTATAGCGTTTAAAGTTTTTTATAAGGTAAAGCCAGGAGAGATCGCGCACAATTAGATTTGCTGGAAGGGGTAGCGTGCGCGCGCAGATACTCCAGGTAGTTGTACAGCAGCATTGGTGCAGTGTGTACATGAATGTGCACATTGATTGTTACAAGCGTCTTGGATAATGCATTGATATTTTGTTTTGTTTTCCAAAGTAAGTTCTTGAATTTTCATAACTGTTCGCCAGAATTTTTATAGAATGTCAGTAGTACGAAATATTTTGAACTTCAACGATTTTTTATAAACTACTAACCTAAACTAAGGATGCGAACAACAACAATTCATTTTAGAAGTGGTAATGCTTAAATAAAACGCCGCGCAATCTCTCCTACCAAAATAGGAGAGTTTGCGCATCTGCTACTTAGGAGAGATGGCGCATTTCCTCATAAGTTTTAGTGCTAGGAGAGATTACGCAGCTTATTGATAAATTTGCATGAATTGCAAATTACATGTAAAACATATGAATGAATCAATTTTGAAATAATTTCGGAAAAAAACACATAATTATCGAAACTAAGTTTGGCAGCAAATTGCACAAAAATACTTTTGCAAATAAAAATTTTATTACTAAATTAATAATACAGCAGAACCTCGATTGTCCAAAGTAATTGCGACCGATCATCTTTCGGAAAAACGAAATTTTCAGATAATCGAGAATGATTCAATTTTAATTTTAAGAAGAAATATATGCAATATTTTTTTTTTTTTATTATTATGGTTACAGGTGCATAAAAAATACGACATCAGCAACATAGAAACAAGAATAAATTAACGGAATTTTAATTTTGAAATTGAGTACCTTTTACATGTATCACAAGGGTTCGAAAAAATGTTTTGTTTGTTGCAGTTTCGATTGCCTTTGCTTTGAAACTCTATTACAGAGTTTTTAAGTATTATTAGTTCACCAGTATCACAGCCTTTCTGTTGCTCCAGCCATGGCAAACCTTTTACAAAACATTCAAAAGCTTCAGAATTGTTATTTTTTTTATATTTTTTTTTTCGTTTTCTTCGTTCTACTTCGCAGCTTACGGGAGCTCAAGTTAAATTTAAACGAACTCTAAGAAAGCGGAATGAAAATATTTATATGTACTTGTAGTTCGGAAAGGACCACTTGCATAGAAGGAATATGATAGTTAAAAAAAAATTAAAATGGATTTGCACACAAGGAATGTGATAGAAGAAAAAAAGATTTCAAAATGGATTTGCACACAAAGAATTAGATAATAGAAAAAAAAAAGCTTTAAAAATTAATATTGGTTAACCAAGAGTTTCGGTTAAAAGAGTTTCGGATAAAAGATGTTCTACTGTACAGTTGTTATAAAATTAATTTTATGTAATTATTTTTTTTAATAAATTAACAATATATTTGTTAATAAATTAATGAACACATTACACATTAATACATTAATTTACATATATTTTTTAATTTATGAACAATTAATTTGCTAGTAAATTATTTTTTTAAACTAAAATAAATCTTCTAATAACACCTACAATGTCTAGGGAAAGCTTTCACCCATTCCAAGTAGCTTAATGCCATCGAAATCAAAAGGAAACAGAGTGTAACTAATGTTTTACTGATCCACAAAATATACACGAAAAAAGACTTAAAAAATTGCCATCGAAATCAAAAGGAAACAGAGTTAACGAATGTTTTACTGATCCACAAAATATACACGACAAAATATACACGAATTACAAATTACATGTAAAACATATGAATGAATCAAGTTTGAAATAATTTCGGAAAAACACATAATTATCGAAACTAAGTTTGGCAACAAATTGCACAAAAATACTTTTGCAAATAAAAATTTTATTACTAAATTAATAATAGAATTAAAAAGGATGCAAAAAAAAAATTGACGAATGACTGGATTTCATGTATTGCTTGTGGCAGGTGATTGTACGAAAGCTGGATGATTTTCAACAATATGTGCATCGATTGTCGACGACGACAACTTCGGTTAGCAAACAAAATACATTGAAGCTGTAGAAATGAAAATGATGTAATTTTCAAGATAAGCATGTTATCAAGTAGATTAATGTTATTTTGTAATCTTAGTAGAGCTTTCTTTTACTGATATTTCAATCTTCTTCTTAAATTAAAATTATCTAAATGTTGTTAATATGCGTAAATGTTTTAATCTTTTTTTATTATTTTAACATTAGGTTGTTATATTCACTCCTAATACAATAATATTTACTCACAAAAACCTTACAACAATGTCATTTAAATGTAATTGTTATTGTTAACAATTTTATTTTAGCTATTATTAATAACAATCTTTTCTACCCATATACGCAATCTCTCCTATCCATGTGCGCAACCTTACAAATCCTGTAAGGAGAGATGTCGAAAAGTAGTTTTCTCGGTTTTATTACTTTTGTTCTATTAAATTACAGCCTAGCAACAAAATAACAACGGAAGTGCATAAAAAACAAATGAAGTCAAAAATACTCATGAAAAGTTTAGCAAAAAATTCATATTTAGATTTTGTTATTATTATTCTTTTAAAATGTGCGCGGACTCTCCTAGCTTTACCTTATTATTTGTCGAAGTAATTTGTCTTTTTCTGAATATGTAATAAATATTTTAAACAGAAAAGGGTTAGGCAGCCTAAGAGAGACTGCTCAGGGCCGGTTAGGCCTGCCCCTTAGAGCTTAACGTCTCTCCCGGTATGTTCCCCGACACGTTGGGGCTCGTTAGTGAGTCCAGCCCTGTCCGGCCGTATGCAGACGGACAAACACAAAATGCCCAAGGGGCGACGCTCACCCGCTAAGGGCGTCTATGCACCACCGACCACAGAACCCAGAATTTATTTGAAAAAGAACAAAGTGGTATTACAAAAATTAGACGAATGCCTACCCGCCAGGAAAACGCCTACTCGCGACAGAGGGCGGGAGTATAAGACCATTTAAAGTAAAAATAAAATAAAATAAATAATAATAATAATAATAAACATCACTCATCCTTGCCGCCGGGGTATGAACCCCTCTCGTGACAAGGGGCGGCAGGAAGGGAAAAGAATGGAATGCGTGGCACAAGTAAGATGGCACGAGCAAATACTCAGCGTCCATTGGAGATGTAATGCTTTGTGTGGCACAAGTAAGATGGCACGAGCAGATACTCAAGCGTCCATTGGAGATGTATCTCTTGATAGAATGGTCAGAAGCACGAGCAGAGGCTCTTGCGATCGTAGGAAACCACACATTGATGAGTAGGAGAATTTACTGGAGCCTACAAAGAGGACTGGATTCTGGTGCTGTTTGAAGATTGATATGGTGGCAGTGAGACTGGATAAGCAGAACCAGGGCTTAAGTTAAGTTTGTTAAGTATGTAAGGAAATGGTGAATGTGTTTTAATTTGTTGAGTAGGAGGGTGCGAGAAAGGACGTTTTGGAGCCAGTTGACTGGCAGTATGTCTGGACGCCTCAAGTGCCAGCGTTGCGTGAGAGTACAACTGTAGTACGGGTGACTTATAGTGCCATCTTCACCGCAGACGCAAGTGGCAGTGGATATTATTTTGAAGCGGTCCAGATATGCCATGAAAGGGCCATGTCCTGTTAAGAAGCTAGTGGTGTAGGGTGTTAAGTTATATTGTGTGAGAGAAACTTTAGGAATTAGCTTATGGTGCCTGGAATTAACTTATGGTGTCTCAGTGCCTGCCCTTTTTTGAAGCAGTGCCCCTGCCATCGCATCAGTATCCTTGCTCTAAGGACCTTTTTGACGTATGACTGGGGCACTGGGAGGTGTGTGTCTATTGTTTCTTTCTGTGTGGCCTTCTTCGCTAGGTTGTCTGCTAGTTCCTTGCCAAAGATACCTTTGTGAGCCGAGACGTGACCTAGTGAGATACGATGTAGGAGATTCTTAAGTTTTAGTTTGATTTGCAGTACTAGAGAATGTTTTGTCCTGTGTGCCTGTATTGCCTGCAGGCCAGAGAGGCAGTCGCTGTAGATGATAATACTATTGCTAGAGTGGGATTCCACCCACTCTAATGCGTTTAGTATTGCGAACAGCTCCGCTTGGAATACGGTGTTATTATCATCTAGCCTTGCAGACCACTGATGGACCACCACCGTGCCCTCCGTGGCGCAGAAGGCTGCGCCCACGCCAGTCTCTGTGCCTGAACTATCAGTGAAGAGTGTGGTGCTAAGGGCAGGTGTGTAGCTGTTGCGTGTTGTGTTTACTTGAAAATGTGAAGTCTCCTCAGCGGGGTGGAGCTGCCAGCTCCTGACTTTGTATTGCAATGTTGTGTTTGGAAAAAGAGAATCTATTACTGTGTCACGTTTTAGCTGTAGGATTGAGTATTTGGCGTGTTCGTATTCTAATTGAAGTGTGATGGGTGGAATACCTGTAAGTATATGTAGTGCATCTGTGGAGGTTGTGCGGTAGCCCCTTGAAATTTGTAGGAGAAAAATGCGTTGTATTGATTTTAGTTTAGGTTGTGCTACGGATGATAAATTACCCCCCCCCCCCCCAGATACAGGCCCCGTAAAGTATTATTCTTTCGGTTATTGTTAGGTATCAGATCTTCAGTGTTTTGTTGTCTACCCCTCCCAATTTAGAAGTTAGTCTTAATGAATTATTATGATACGCTGTCAATTTAAGTTTTAGGTCGTTAATGTGTGGGATCCAGTTAAGATTTGCGTCAATGGTTATACCTAGGAGTTTTATGAATTGTACGTGTCGAATGGAGACATTATTGATCCTCATCCCTGGAGGGCGTTTTGGATCATATCTGTGTGGTTTGGTGAATACTAGTGCTTGAGACTTTTGTGGTGAGAGTGTGAGGTGCAGTAAATCCAGGAGCCGGCAGAAAATAGGAAGAGCTTCGGCAAACTGTTCCTCCAGATAACGTCTGTAACGACCGGAGAAAATGAAGCTGAAATCATCGGCGAAGGCAAATAGTTTAAATCCCAGCCGATATAGTTCTGTTAGTAGCACATTTGCTACAAGCAACCAGAGGATTGGGCCAAGGCAAGCCCTGGGGGCAATCCTTCTGTAATCGGTGGGTAAATGTGCCAGCACCCCAGTTAATCAGGACGCTCCACTGTGAGAGGTAGGAGCCGATGAGACCAGCTATGCTCCCCGGACAGTTGAGTGTTTGTAGTTGTAAGAGAATGTCTCGCCATTCTACGTTGTCGAATGCGCCTTGTATGTCTAGTGAAACGAGTGATGTTGCGTTGTCCTGGGCTATGCTTTCAGTACAGGCAGTCATTATGGCATGAAGTGCGAGCTCGCATGAGTGGCCCTCGCGGAACTCGAATTGTCTGGGGTGGAGAAGGTTGTTTGACTCCAAGAAGTGTGTCAACCGCATAACCAGAAGTTTTTCCAGAAGCTTTCCCAGAGTGGGAAGAAGGCAGATGGGTCTGTATGACTTGGGTTCGGAAGGAGACTTGCCTTGCTTCAGAAAGTAAACTACCTCTCCCTGCCTGAGTACTAAAGGAAAGTACCTCATGGTGAGGCAGAGGTTAGCCCAGCGCGTGAATATGTGTGGAAGTTGTTTGTGAGTGAGAAACAGAAAATGGTTAACCAAATTAATTCAAATTCCAGGATAATACAAAATTACACACACTCAGTATGGTCGATAATTTTTTAACAATAGAACTTTCCAAACGTCTGAATGCTTTACTACATTTTTTATAAAAATGTTCACAAATGTTATGCTATTTTAACTTTTTTTTTCATAATTTAGTACATTTAGTATACTATGTATCTAAATAAAATATCTTAAAACAAATTCTGATTAAAATATTTTTGTTTACAACTGATCAATCTTAAGATTGATTTCAGGAAAAAGAAAAATACTTTACAACGGCTTAGTGAGTTCAAGAGAGTTAAATAATAAAATGTTTAATAAATCATTAATCTATTGAGTAAAGTGTCTGAGGCAATGTATAATGAAAATATTTTAAAACATTCGGGAAAATGTGGATCTAAATTTAAATAATCTTCTAGGTTATAGGGACAATCTACTTTTATGCCTAAAAAGCATACATTCCATAAAGAATGAAATAAAAATCTGAGCAGAGAAATGCGTGTGGAATTAAAAGATATAATCAAGAAAATTATTGAATGATAGCTATAAAATATTTTAATGATTGTATTTATCACCTTCGGGATCATCGTCTTATGCACGATATTTATTCGTTTGGCACCACGTTTTTTTAAGCGCTCACCTTTACTTATGTAATGGAGAAACCCCTAATTAAATATTGCGAACAATACTTTTCTTCATTACGATTACAGACAAAGTCATGTTATGATTAAAATATTTTTTCTAAGATACTTTTAAAATATTTTCGCATCTATATTAAAAACAAATTTGTTGATATTTTTAAAACACTTTTCTTTTACTTTTAAAATCAAAGTACAGTGATGATTTAACATCATTTCAATGTGTGGAATAAAGATAAAATCAATATTTATAATTTTAGATGCAATATGGAAAAAATTTGTTTTTCTTATTATTTCCTTTCATGGCAATACAGCGTCAATGATTCATTGGTATCGTTTTATTCCATAATTCATTTATGATATGTAACGGCATAAAATAACAAATATCATTAATTTTCAGTAGTGATAGATTTATTGCTACATTAAGTTGATACGTCAGGTATGACATAAAGATAATAACGCTCTGGTGAATTTATTCTTCATCTTACATGCAGCTTTTGTGTAAAAAGAAAAGGGTAAAAGGAGCTATTAATTTAAGTGTAAATCTTATGAAAGATAAACATTAATTTATTCCTGGTTGTTGCCATATATGGAATGATGTAATTACGTAGCCATCGACTGCAATATTTTGTTTCCTTTATTAGCCCCCAATATTCTATTTCTTTAGACCAGAAATTAAAGAGTCGACTCTAAAAAATAACATTCCGTTACATAAGCCAGTCGTAAAACAAAGCATATGCATCATTGTACTGTGAAATACTGTTAATCTCTATTGTAATTTTTAAACTTCTAAGCATCACACTTTGTCAATTTTTATACCGTCGTGTAGAGAAAAAAAAATACTTTTATGTGCAATTTGTTTGAAAATTGCATCTCAATTTATTTTTGAGACATTATTTTTTTGTACTTTTTAGCGCCATTTCTTTAATTTTGGCAACCTCTATTTCTGTATAAATTAAAGGAAAAATAGTTGGAAAACAGTAATTATATCTTTTTGTTGCCATTTTCCCATAACAACAGAAAAAAAATGTAATTAAAATACGTGCTATTTTGAAAAAATGTAAATGAAGGATTTCTGATAAAACATGGAGCTATTATAAACCATATTTCATTTTAAGTATCTGTATTAATGTTATAAACAAATGAAGGCGTATGAATCATTCGATAGTCGATTTTTTGTGTTGCGTTTCTGGTATGTCGGCATCGGTTTTTGCTCGGTTTTTGTGTTATTCAGCGATAGAGACGTCCTAATTATACTGTAAATGTTGTTTAAAGACTGGACCGTAAATGTGGAATTCTTCAGCAAATGTGAAGGATGGCATTTTATATAAAATAAAGACGTGTGTTTTAACTCTTAAAGAAAGGGTCAAATAAATCGAGATGGGCACTGTCGGCCCAGATCCTTAATGGATTGTATAACAACAGGGTTTAGTTTAGTTTAAGTCTTAAAACTGAATTATGTTTTGAGCCATCTATATTTACATAATTTTATTTCATCGGGGGCGACACTAAATTCTGAAAAGGCCAAATTCCTGTTTTCTAGTTTTATTCTTGTGCCTAGAAAAGGAAAATTTAACATTTTAAATTATTAAGATTTCTCAGACACATTTGTATCAAAAAGTATGAATTATATAATTAATAAGTTTTTTTTTTATTTTAAAATGAAATAATTCATTCTTCTTCATTAGTGATATCTTTTCTAAAAAATTTAAATTTTTTCTTCTCCTTGGCTATAAAAGTTGAAACCTTTTTTTTTTAAGTATTTGTTTGATTTCAGAATCACTGTTAAATTATTTTTTAAGTTATTAGCATCAAGAAACTGAAGTTAAAAATAGATGAAATATTCATGACCTATAACACAATTTCTTTTTGATTTATGCTACAAAAAGAATATTTATGTATCAATCAGTATAAACCCATGATACATAGTAACAAATTATAATATGCTAGCTATGTTAATTATCGCAATTATCTATTTAGTATGTATATTAACATACTACGGTGATTCGTATTTATCTAAGTTTTTTCCATGAATTATCTATGTGACAAATCACAATTTCATCGAGGGAAAATAGTTTTAAGCTAATTTGAAAACCGACGATCGCATAACCTTTGAGGAGAGAAGATTAAAACTAATCAAATTATCCACAGAAAATATTTACCAAAAGTAAACAACAATAAATACGTTTTAAAATGTAAACTGTTTAAGCGATGTTGTACTGTATTACAAAATTTATATATCATAGTGCTGTTCAGAAATAGAAAAGTGCCACCTCCGAACATTAAAATAATAGAATTAAGCCACAATATTGCAAATAACAATTAATCAGTTTAACAAATTTATTTCTACGTAACAAATGTACATGTGTGTTACTGATTTATTCCACAAATATTTTATCAGCGTCGAAAATTCTTAAAGCTAAAGGTAATATGCGCTAAAAATCCTTTTACATCACTTCATGTACATAATATTTGCCGAATAATAAAATTAATGCATATTTTTTCAATTAATTTAAATTAGACCACGAAATTACAATAAGCACAAATAAAAATTGGAAACTCACGATAAATGTCATATTTATGCACAAATGGTACGTTGTACACCTTTTCAACAGTCGTTTATAATTTCAGCACCAAAATTATATTAAGAACGTATAAAATTGTCAAAAATATATTTTCCAATATAAAATTGCATAATTAATAAAAGGATATTTTATAGGTATACCGTGCATATTTTAAAATAGCGATGGATTTTGAAAATTAATATATTGAGATATGTAGCCGCGTCTGGCTACCACGCAACGGGTTCAAAGTTCCGCTCCGTTTTATGTTTACTAATTATTTCCTTGATATTAACTGGGGCAGCTGTATAGTAAAAATCAAGAAAAAATTTGTTAAATTCCTTTCATTCACATTATATTATTATTTTTTAAATATGTATACGACAATTCTTAACATAAAAAAAAATAATAATGAACTGGAAACATGCGTAATCATTTTATTCCAAATTCGATTTTAATTATTTTTACAGAAATTACTAATGATCCATGCTTGTTTAGAAAAAAATTACAAAATAGAATGACTCTTTCTTTAAATATGAATCAAATTCTAAAAAAAAAAATGAAAATGAAACAAACCTCAGATTAATAAAAAGACCATAATTAGAAAATGAACCTAATTAAGGAAGTATATTTTTATCTGAAATACAATTACTTCGCAATTTACTTTCTATAATTGCATCTATTTATCTTTCTGAGAAATCAAATGACATTGATTGCCAATCGGGGCTAATTTTATATGAAATAACTGTTTTCTGAATTAATTATTTAAATCATTATTTCCTCCAGTTAAAATCGAGGTTATCTGCGAAACTTTTTCACTGATATTTTTTATAAATTAAGTATGAGAATATTTTAGAATTTAATATATTTTTTAAAAGTTTATAAGAAATAGTCAAATATGTAATGCGCACCAGTTATAAATGCTTGTATTTTTTAAGAAAATATTCTAAATAAGATACACCGATGGGAATGATTTTAGAATATGATAATTTATCTAAAAATCTATCTTACACTGAAATTTTGAATCTTACACTGAAATTTTGTCTGAAGATTTCTATTTGCTTGTTTAAATGTTAACATATTGGATTAAATGTAGCAATATATATACTGTGTTCAAATTTAAATACATTTAAACAACGCATATATACAAAATTTTGATGATTGGAAAAAAAAAAAAGATTTAAAATAGTCAAGATGAAGGTCAAAGAGATTTATGCAAATTTAATAAAAATCTTACATCATTTTAAGATTAAAATAGAAAGTAAAAGACCATCGATTTTCCTTATAAAACAATAATCCAAATATTTAAGAGAAATATTAGTAGAAACATATGTTTGATAGTATTTTAAATTAAGAATATTTTATATTTTACATGCTAGCAGAGCTGCAGAATGAATATATTCCGGAATAATAATAATAAAAAAAAATATCTCAAGAACTATAGGGATTAGAAGTATTTACTTGGTAATCTTCGATTTAACATACAAAATGTTATCATTTGACCCATAAATATAATATCCAATTTTTAAGGAATTTTTCAAAAGTTCGTTCCCTTTGTTACTCTCATTAGAGGAGGAATTTTTGAAGATATTTGGTTGGTGAGTGCCCATGTCATAAGAAGATTTTTTTTCCTAATTTATTATGTTTAAAGGTTCAGTATTTCGGACTGTACGTTTAATAATCCCCAATCAGGACTTTCTAATATATATATATATATATGAAAGGATAAATATAAATAAACTAGCTGGGTACCCGCGCTTCGCTACGGTAAATTATGTGTCTTTTATAACTTCCCATTTTGGTGGTTTGCCTGTCTTTTTTTTGTCACTTTATCTGTAACTATAATTTTACATTTTTTATTTAAGTCAACCAAACTTTTATAAGTATGGAATTTTGCAATCATTAATTAATTTAACTCTTTTCCTGGTATGTTAGAATTATAAACATGTTTATAATTCTAATACACAGGTGTGTTCGCAGGTCCATAACGGCAATGCAACACTTTAATATTAGAAAAGATTAATTATAAATTAATACATTAATTTTAATTTATTTTACTGTTAACCTGCCTGAATTGATCTCACCAAATTATCTGTAACTCGTAAAATTGTATAAAAGTTAAAACATTTAATTATGCTCCAATAAACACTCGCCAAATTATGCCAAATAACTAAAACTGCAATAATGAAACATTTTAAAGGCAAAAATGCTGGAAATAAATGGAAAATAAAAGATGAATGCAATATTTAAAAAATATATGATTATATTAATTATTAATTAATGAATTTAGGATTATATGTTGAGTAATCCATTTAGAAATCCTAAAAAAGATTATATAATGTTTCATTTTTTCTTTATTGTCCTAACTTTAAAAAGAAACTGAGTAAAAATTATATATCTTTTAATAAATTCCTTTGCTTGCATTTTTTACCAAACATCAGAAAAAGCAGTAAATTATTCATAATCGAGTTCAGTGCCCACGACAGAAAAATGAACTGTGTCGGAAAGTTTTGAGAATGAACAAGAATTGTGGTCAAACAATTACATCTGATTTTTAATATAAACATTGAATTGTCATAAAGTTTTAAAACAACCATTGTTTTCTTAGTATTTTGATTTTTATGCTAATATCTTTTGTATCGCTTTCTGTTTTTACTTTTCTTATCCAGCAAACCTTGGTATAGAAATCATTGCAATGGGCAAAAAAAATACAGTATGGATAAAAAAATACAGTATGAATATTTTACTTTTCCTAATGATTTAGGATCTATGAATCCAGAAGGATTAATTTCAGACCAGAGTCTTCAATTGTTCTCTGGTGCCATTGCATAGTTTGGGAGGTGGGAGGGGGGGTGGGGGATAGACTGCGTGGTGCAACCGGAGAACACGCTACTTCTTTGCGCGATTTTAAAAAAAGCGCCAAAATCGGTATTAAGGTCGCCACTTAATACCGAGTTAATACTAAATACCAAGGTTGCCTCTTTGGCACATTTATCGCCAGGTTGGGGAGAAGTAGCGTATTCTACGATTCATCTGACTGTGCAAAAGCATGATAAGAGCGCCAACCTTGAGTCAGAGGACATGAGGAAATAATCCTGGTGGATCGAAAGTATGCAAAAACTCAACAGGATAATGAATAGCATTATTAGATTCCCTTACAGTCTTCACAGATTCATACTTCCTCTGCTCAGTCGGCAGCTTGTTAAATAGTTCTTTCCCTTAGTCACAAAGCTCTGTCCACTAAAGTCTGATGAATGTTGAGGTATACTGTGTTAGTTAAGCTGATCAAATCTGTCACAACTTCTCAAAGTCAGTTCGGAATTTTGATTCTTCCGTTCTTTTCAAAATCTTACTATCTCCAATTTCGAGCAATAAATTCTTACACTCTTCTGACCTCAAGTCACGTTGAAGATGAACACGCATGTTGATTCTCAAGGACAGGACTTTGACATAAGATGGATGATTTGAAATAGGTCTTGATTTCATCTGCACATGTCCCTTTTCGCACAACAATGTCTATCTAAAATCACCAGCCAAAAGTAGCGTAATAAGTACCTATGAGACGGTTGCAGACCCTTATGTCCTGCAGAGTCCTGTTTACAGCTTCAATACCTCTCTTATGAGCCATAGTGCACTAATCCCATACGATAAGGTTTGTTTCTCGAAGCACCTAAAGCCATGTCACTCTGCTTAGAGATGTTACAAAGTGCAGACTCAGAATGATTAAGATTGAGAGGAAACTTGAAGGTTGAGTGAGCAGTCTTGCCTCCATCGATCAAGGTAGCTGCAATACTCGAGGAAGCAACAGAAATGGGAATATACCTTCCACTCCTAATCGTAGCCATCTACAGGTTGATCAAGAACGTTTTCAGAGTTCCAACAGAGGCGTCAAGAAAGAACAACTTCCTAGAATCATAGGCAATACTGTTCATCGTAAGCTTTCATCTGTTTTTGGCTTAATTTTGGAACATTTACTTCAACTGCTTCAGTAAGCTTAATAGTATCGTAGGGGAGTTCACTCAAGTATTGATGGTTGTCGACAATGCCCCTTGCTCTCGTGAAGGTGATGGAAGTCAAAAACTGTAGGAATGGTTTATTCGACATGGATATCACAAAATTATGAAGAAGGATAAGGCATCAGTCGTGAACGATGTCGATGACCAACTGGACATGTCCGCACTCACTCTTCATTTTCCATTTGATATCTTCTGCAAGACTGTCACGGTGTTTCTCCAATTTGTTTTCGGAGGGGGGGAGGCTCTACCCTTCCTTGTTTTTTTTCCTGATTTCATCTGTAAATCTTTTCCTGTGTTTTATACTTCTTTTAATTTTAACTGGAATGACAATGGTAGGATAGCCATTGAGCCGTTGAGACGTTACCGTGCACAAGACGTGACACGGAGCAGAACAGACACGCTCCGTCACCACGGATGTTTACAATTCGGCAAGGGTAAAGGTTCTGTATTTCATTAATAACAACAACTTCTTCATCCATTATGATAGCTTACTTCTTTCAAATCAATATAATTAAATATTTCTGGAAACGATTAGTTATTATTATAAAAAGCAAATGAAAACACACCTACTGTCTAACAAAATAAACTTTTGAGACGATCACCGAAAAAATTGCTGAAACAATAATTTCATACCTTAATTTACTTTAGAGTTCCATTATAATAGTTTACTTATTCAAAATTAATAAAATGCAATGTTAAGCAACGATAAGATACTATTAGAAAAACCACATCTAGTGTGTATTAACATAATCTTTAGCGATACAATGGAACGATCGCCAAAAATATTGCTGGAATAACATATTAGCACATATATGTTATTCCAGCATTTATTTACACTCAAACAGAAGTTTTAAAAAATTAAGTTACTACTTTTATAACGTGCTCATACAGGTGCTTCAGAAATTGCTCACGTGATCTGCTAATTCGCCGGAGCAAAGAAACAAAGTAAATTCTTCTGATTTTTACATTTCATGAGATATTGCATATTTTTTAATTAGACGCCAAAATGCTTATTTTCAATTATATTACAATTGTTAATTTCTTAAAATATATACGTTACTATAGCAATGGAAATGGAGAGTCCGTGCGGAAAAACTGCTTGCGGGTGTATATTTCATCACACTATATTATAACCATGAAAAAAAAAATCCTTCTTATTTTATGGACAATATTAATTTCTTCCGTTGTATGCCTATAACACATACCTTTTACCCATTTCATTTAAAAGGATTTAAAATAATATCTTTAACTAATTCCATTTAAAGTGACGAAAAGAAAAAATAATTCTAAGAAAAAATACCATAAATAAAAAATTCTTATTTCAACATCAAAGCGTTTTTTGCAATTTACACACGCGAAATATAAATACTGCTATTGGCGAAAATTGCGCATGGTTAGCACAAAATACTTATATTTCCTTCTCATCGAAATTCCCCAGGGGGATACCTTCTTTAGGTGTTCACGGGCTTCGCAACCCCGGGTTACTGAGCGATCTTTCTCTTTTCCTTTTCCTCTTATTTCTCTTGTCTTTCTTTCCTCTATGTTTCACTCTCGTTGTGGTTTCCTCTTCGGAGGTGAGGGCAATTCTGTATGAGCCGATATCATCCTGTATATCGACTTGTGGAGAATTGTAAACCACCCACGTGTTTGCCGTGCGTGGCGACCTGTGTCCCTGGAAAGGGGGATCCTGGTAGTTAAGGGTAACCAACACACTGCTTTGGCCTCTGCTTCAGGTAGACGGGAGGTGCATATTGGTCCCATATGCATCAATCGGCTGGTCAGCTGACTTGTGTCATTGGCTGGGGATCAAGTGAGCGAGTACTTACTAGCCATCTCGCTAAGGGTGGAGACTGGCATAGGAGTGTCTTGTGACCGTATGGTCCCTGGCTAGCACTGGTGCACGAATGTGCATCCCCTTGTTGGGCTCGGTAGTGGGTGGTGCGGCCAGGGTCTGAATTCTTTTTCTTTTTTTCAATTATGGATGGAAAAACTAACATTCCTTCTATTTCTCTCCCAAGTGGCGAGCAACAAACTGTACAGACGTTATTCACTCGTTTTTTTGTAATTAAACGCACTGATAGTATCTCAGATAGTTCTTTCAAAAAAACTTCACCTTTTCTAATAGCAAAAAATTTCAGTCTGTTTTGGGTGATGGTCACTCGCTCAAAAAATTGCAGTCTGGGGACTTACTGGTTGAGGTCTCTTCAGCCAGGCAGTCACAACTTCTGTCAAATTGCGATACTATAGGTACTTTTTCTGTCTCTGTTAAAGCACACCAAACTCTTAATACTTGCCGTGGTGTCATATCTGAACCAGATCTTTTATTTTCTACAAAAGAAGAACTTCTAGCTAATTTAAGTGATCAAAATATCATAGATGTACGCCGTATCACTATCCGTCGAAATGGGCAAATACTTCCTACTAAACACATTATTCTAACTTTCAATAGCCATATTTTACCTTCTACAATTAAAGCTGGTTATTTAAACTGTCCAGTTAGGCCTTTTATCCCTAATCCTCTGCGTTGTTTTAAGTGCCAGCGGTAGGGGCATACTAATACTACCTGTCGTGGATCTGCTACTTGTCCACGTTGTGCAGAAGTCGGCCATGACGGTAAAACTTGCGAAAAACCAGAACGCTGCGCTAATTGTAAAGGTGACCATACATCGTACTCTCGCTCTTGTCCTAACTGGATCCGTGAAAAGGAAATTCTTGCAGTTAAGATTACTCAAAAACTTTCCTACCCTGAAGCTCGTAAACTTGTTGAATCTAGGACCCCCTCTGTTGGGGTATCTTACTCCAGTATACTCAAACAACAACCAAAATCCGTAAGGCACATCAGTACCCAGACCGACTGCTCTTTTCCACCAAATAATACATCTATGACACATTCAACCAATACTTCACCTAAAAAAACCCGGGACGTCTCTCTTGGTAGTAAATGCTATGGTACCCCATTATTGGAACGTTGGCTACCATCCTCAGAACGAGTTACAATAGAATATCAACTTACTCAGTCACAGAAATCTCCAGTTGGATCCAAAAAGTCATCTAATCATAAGACTGAAACTAAGGCTGCTTCATCTCCAGTTCTATCATTACAGAAACCTAATTCTCCCCGAACATCATCAGTTAAATCAAAAATATCCGCCGAACATAAGACTAAACAAACGCCAGCTCCAGATAAAAGCAAATCTGTGAAACCTATTGTTCGTCCAACTCCGAAAGCAAATGAAAAAACTTGTGCGCAAAAAGAAAGAAAGAAACCTCCAACTCAAATCTCTTCACAGTGGAAAACTGTGAAGAGAAAAGGCAATAAATCATGTCTTAGCCCAGCAATAACTAATATTAAAGATCACAAACAGCTGCTCAACTATGCAGAAAAGGCTATGGACTCTTGTAGTTATGACTCTGATAACGATGACAATAATACAGTTTTTGAAGTTATTCATCCTACGTAGCTTTATATCGTTTTAAAATTTTGAATTATAACTTCGTTCTTAAAGCAGTATTATATAACATTTTATGCTTTATTTCTTGAACATATAACTTTTCATAACTTTAGAGATTTTAGAATTTTTTAATTTAAATATTCTAGTGTTTTAACTTTTTTTTGTCTTTTAAAACCTTGTGTATTGTCGCTTTCATTGTGCATTATTTTTAATTACTTGTATCATCACATTGCTTTCTTCATTTTGTTTTGTTTTTTCACTTTTATATCTCTGACAATCTTTTAATGTAACTTTTAATTTTTAACTATGTTTTACTCCTTAACTTTTTCTTGGCGCAGCATGTCCCTATGAGGACTTTGTGCCATAAAACTCTAATCAACCATCAACCAACCTTCTCATCGAAAAGCTAAATGTTATTTCAATTCCAAAAATTTTTAAGCCTTACAAACATTCTTTAACATTTAAATTAAACATATTTCTTTTATAATGTTATTTTTTTATTTAAGCTTTTCTTTTTTTAAAAATAAAATCAGTAACATTTTTATTTCATTTTATTTTTCGATGCGTTTAAACCTTTTTTTTTCTAGTTGACATAGCCGTTTAATTCTTTAACCAAAAGAATTGATCAACAAAAATATTTATTTAAAAATTTCCGTTGATAGTAACGGATGTATTTTTAGAAATTATCACTTGAAAATGTGAGGTTTTTGCGCCAAAGACATCGCCAAATTAGAAAAATATGAAAAAAAAAAAACTCGCGAACTATTGGACTTAAAAGAATTTGGTTAGTACCATTAGATTCAGCATACAAAAATACACCAAAATATGTTATCAGTTAAAAAATAACTATAAAATCAGATTTTTAAGATTTTTTTTTTTAAAGTTCGTTTTCTTTTTTACCCTTCTTAGGGGTGGAGTTTTAAAAAATCCTTTCTTAGCGGCACTCTATGTCATAAAAAGTATTTTTAGCCCAAATTTCAAGATTTCAGGTTCAGTAGTTTGGGCTGCGCGTTGGTTAATACAAAATCCAGACTTTCTTTTATATATATAGTTAAAAAGAAACCTCTTTTTAAAGGATAAACCCTCTTTAAAATTCAGGATTCAAATTAAATTTTTAAATCAGGAAATCCAACTTATTTTAAATAGACCCTTAAAGCAAATAAATAAAAAGATTTTCTTCAACATAAAAATCTTTAGCACTAATTGATATTTATGAAACAGATTTGGAAAAGAATTTACCCTTTGTTGACATAATACAGTCATCATAAAAGATATTAAATTATCTTGTAAGCATCATCATAGTTTATAGCATAAACAAACTGATTGTTTCATGTTCAGTTAAATTAGAAGGTTTAATCAAGTTTCTCCCGTATGACAGATAGTTATTTCAAGGCAATAAATGAAAGTAAAAATGTTAGTCTAATTTAGTGTCAAAGTAGAAAATTGATAAGAGATAAATCATAAATAGCTTTTGTCTGATTGACATTTCATACTGTGATTATCTCATATAAAACAGTTAAATTAGAATTAGCTATGGCTGATGCAAGACCTCTGTAATATAAGAAAACACAGCAGTAAAAATAGTCTTAGCCAATGAAACTAAAATTTCCTCCTTTTACAGAAAAGCCTGCCATCTGGCAGAAATAATGTGAACTACCCCTTATATATGGTGAAGAGCAAGGTTTTGGAGGGCTCTCTCCCTCTCTCTTCCCATCATGACCTGTTGAAGGAATATATGTCTCTCAAATGAGTGTGTCCCTAGAATATTTGGCTCTGGTTAGGTTAGCCAGCTGGACCTGGATTCAAATGGGGTATATAAAGAATAGGGAATAATAAAACAGATCCCAAGAACTCTACTGTATATTTCATGATTAGTACATCGGTCACCAGTACTAGTACACAACTCTTGGACAGTTCTAGGACGAAGTAAAATCAAGGATAGACGCCATGCGAGCAATACACCGGGATGCCTTCATTACACATATATACAGACATAGATATTATTGAGTCGAAATCCATTAAAATTGAACCTTAAAGTAGTCCTGAGTCAAAATTATAATAAACGAATGTACTTTTTTTATTTTTCTTGCTAATAAAATACTACAAAGTTAAATAAATTAAATAAAGAAAACTGCGTATTTCTAGGATAATTACATTAGCAGGTATATATTTTTTTGTTGTACTAACAGTTCTTCCCTGCCTGCAATTGAAAAGTTGAATTCATTTATCTCAAAATGGATTTTGTCATAATTTGTCATACTTAAAAAGATATACCTAGAATTTGTTGCAAGTTATATATATGAAATATATATATGAAATTTTGTACAGAATTTTTATGCTAAGTTTTTAATAAATTGTATTTAAGATTTTTACTTTCATGCGAAAATTCTGAAAATATATGCACTCTAAAACCTTATTTTTTAACTTTTAAATTTATTATAATTGTTGTAAGTATATTTTTTAAATCATGAAGACAAATTAACACGAAACTTTTTCTGCACACAATAGCAAAAAGAATAATGAAATCAGGTAAGTTGTTCATCAGTCATATGGTAAATAAAAAATAAATAAATAATTATTATTATTATTGTAAACAAAATTTCAGAGTTTTCAAAAAACTTTTTAATTAAAAAAAAGTAATCTTTGTAGAAAGATATATTGCAGGAAAAGTTCACTTAAACATACTTATAAATAAAGAATATAAAATGTTGACCCCCCCCCCCCCAAATTTTTGACAAATAATTTTCTAGCCTTTACAATTTGCCTTGCAACACACCGCATAATTTCCAATCAAATATTAGAAGATTTATTTTAAATGAGTAAACTTTTTAGAATACCCAAATAAGCCAATAAAGGATAGAGGTTACTCAAAAACACATTAAAAAAAAAAATATTGTGCTTTTTCACCATATATTTGAAAATCTACAAAAACATTTCCAGCTATTATTGTTATGAGATTCACACTTAACGTCATTCAAAGAAGAAAGATTATAAAAAGAATACCATTTTCCTTTCAATTATGAAAGAAACTTTTGTAACTTTTATTTGTTACTAATATTGCATTCTGTAAGGAAAATGTGTGTTAGATTCCAAAAATGTTAATTTTGAGTTGCCTTTCCGGACGCAAAAAAAAAAAAAAAAAAAAAAAAAAAAAAATGCATTCTGAAATTAAAATTATTTTGAATTTTAAGTGATAGTTGATTTTAAACTAATGAAATTAAACGTACAAATATATGCACTCTCAGAAGTAATTTCGCAAGTTCACGAAAATTTTCTTGGCAGCAGTACTAACATGATTTTTCCGCTAATAGACGAATATAATATACATTTCCTTTTTTTTTTCGTTACAGGAGGTAAAATATATGTCAATTAAAGAAAATGGGGATAAAATAAAAGTTGCTGACTTTGGAGTCGAACCAGATACCTTAGTGTTACGAGACCTGTAATCTAACCACTCGGCTACACTTGTACAATAGTGAAATAGTTCGAAGTAAGTATTTTTGCCTCAGATGGGTATGGCTTGATTAATTTCTTCAAAAAACTTTAAGTTAATTTCGGAAAATTTTCGTTTTTAATTTGATTGTCATTGTGGCTGGTGTTTTACTACTTTAGTATAAAAGTAGGATATAAATATGGATTATAAATATTTTTATGTAGATTGCAAGATGTAAAATATAAATATTATATTTTTATGCAAGTTTTTGATATGGGTAAAATTGATTTTTTCCATTTAATATTTTAATTAAAATATCCATTTTAAATGCGAATATATTTTTATAACTTTAAAAAATAAATTGTGAATACTTTTAGATGAAAGAAAAAATTAATTGTTATTTATCTTTAAATTCGAAAACGTTTCTCTTCTTTATTTTTAGTTTATTTTATTTATTTTAATGTATATTTTTTAATTAAATTAGAAATTTTATTTTATAGAATTTTTAGTTTTTTGTTTTTAAAATGAATTCGGTGTTTTTTATGACGGCCAATTATCGACACGAGGTATATGGGCCCGAATAGGAAGGAGCGTGCTCTCCGTGGGGGCCTTTCTAAGTGAACCTATCCCGTATTTACGCAAGGAAATCCAAGGTTAGAAGAAGACCACGAAAAACTCTGAACAATTCGGCCGACGTGCGGGATTGGGTTCGAACCCAGCACCTCCTGTCTATCAGTTTTGAGAGCAGAATCTCTCGGCCACTGGTCTACTCGGCCTAAAATGTACTCGGATTTTACTATTAATAGAGCTAATACGCATGCGTGTTAGGAATGAACGGAATTTCTCACTCTTTTTCACACTTTCGGGAAGAATTCACGGATAATATATGTTTTCTAGGCATACGGAAATAAATAAATTATTTAGTGTATATAGACGGGGTTTTCTGACAGTGTATGTTATTATAACCTTATCGGCGTGACCAGGAGTTCTTACATTAAGGGGGTCCGGGACGCAAAAATCTTCAAATTTTCAATTTTTTCTTTTTTAATTGGATTGAAAAGTTCTCCGCTGTTTTCTGCTTAAAATGATGTTTAAATCATGTTTCTACCTTAATTAGAACAGGAAATATTATTTTTTTCGTTTTGGTTTGTTTTCAAAGTCTGCCTTTCAAGCTATGGTTGTCAAGGAAACGAGTACTTGTGAAATTGCGTTTTTCTTCATGATAGGTTTTTTCACCATTTCTCATATTTAAATTCTTATAACTCAAAAACCGTTGAAGATACAGAGTTGAAACTCAGAACATATCTTTTTCAATTATTTTACTTTACTTTTGAGCCAGCATATTTGAAAAAAAAAATTACTTTTGAAAATATGATTTTTTTTTTAAAAAGTTGCACCACTTTTTTGTAATTTTGTCGTTAAATATTTTTAATTTTTTTTAAATTAATATTTTTTAAAATGCTGGCTCTAAAGTAAAATTTATATATTTCTGTTCATTTAAATGAAAACAAATTGAACTTCTACAAATAATATTTCGAGTTATAACGATTTTAAACTATCCCACTTTTTTAACACAATTTAAAATTTGAATTTAAAAAAAAAATGAAAAGTTTTATCATGCGATTTTGTTTACAAATGATATGGTTAACTATTACAAAAAATTTCAAAATTTTAACTCAATAAATAAAAATATTTTGAAAATGTGTCCCGGACCCCCTTAATAGGAATTTCATGACAAAGGGTTTTCAGTTACCACTTTGTAATGGACTTAAAACCAACGTATACTATTGTTTTACTATTTTGCGAATGAGTTACATTGTTTAATTTAATAATCAAGTATAGGATAACATGAATTAGAGACACGTAAAAAACTGCGTAATAATTTCATATATATTAAATGATGCATATTTTTTAATGTAAATGATTTAGAGTAGTGATTATATTTCATCCATTTTCATAATTCTTGAACGCAATTCCCATTTTAATAAATATTTTTTTTTTAGAAGTGACATAAGAAAATGTGAGCAGTATGGGAATAAAAAAAAAAGAGCGAATGATATTTTTTGAGGTTTCATATTTTCAAATACTTTTGAAAAGTTTTACATGGATCATATTTCATTTCAGAATTGAAAAAGTTTTTTAGATAAATTTTCCATTTCGTCAATTCTGAAAAGTTTTCTATGTGTTAGATTAGAAGACATTTCTATCTTCGACGTATTTTTTGAACACTTTTCTTAATGTAATTTTTAAATATATATTTCAAAACTGTTGTCAGTGAAAACATATTTCAATAAAAAAGTACTTAAACATATGACAAGTAGAGATAAATTTTCGTATATAAATACTTACAAAATATCCTAAGGTTATTTCATTTTTCAAACCTTTGGATCGCATTAGAATTAATTTCTTTAATTCTGTCAACAATACTAAAAAAAAAATAAAAGTCTTTCACTCATTGCATTTACAGAACTTCCATTTAAAATGTACTTATATTACGTGCATTTAAAATACACTTCACTCAGTTAATTTAAAATACAAAAAAAAAAAAAAAATTGCAGTTTAACAAATTACAACTACCATTCGGAAAAGGATTTTTTCAAAGACTAAAATTGCCCTGAGTTGATCATACATTACGTACGCCATGGATTACGTTTTGCGGTACTGTAAATTTTTAAACTTCTACGGAGCTGGTCATACATTACGTACGCCATGGATTAAACATTAATATTCCTGGACCAATTTTAAATGAAATTTCATTCTTAAACTTCTAAACATTCCACAATAAAACTTTTTACACCATCGTATAGGGGGGGGATGTACTTTCAAATGCGATTTGTTTGAAAGTTGTATCTCAATTTGTTTCTGAGTTATTAATTTTTTGTAGTTTTTATTGCTTTTTGTCATAGTGGCAACAGAATTATCCATCCTTGTTGAAAGTAATGGGAAAATACAGATTACTGTATAGACCAATCAGAAAATGAATAAAATGCTTCAGATATGTTTTTGATTTCCTTCCCTGACCGAGGACAACAACCATTTTCCCAAATGGTTAAAATAAAGAGTGAAAGATAATGCGTCTAGCATTGGTTATGAAACACTTTCCAACACATTCAGAATACTGAAACAAAAATTCGTAATTTATTGATGTGAAAGATGGTATTTAAATAATCAGATAAGAAAAGCCATAACCCATTTGAAAACCCAATTTCTGCTATTTCCTTCAATAGTCGGAAAAATATTCAATATTTTTGTGCAGCCTGTATATGTTCTATGTGCACTACATAGTATGATCAAATTTAGTCTAATTAAACGGATAACACAGTTGAAATTTTCCATTCAGCAATTTCCATGAATAAACGGAAATGTACTTGAGGACTTTTGAGCAGTCCTGTATATGATCTATACAATTTATACCCAATAAGTAATATTAAAACAAAAAATTAAAATCGCATAACACACCTGAAAACACTCCAATTATTCCTACAATTATTATTGATAGGCTTTTCACTAGATTCACAATTATTGTCTAATTTCTTCTGTAGCCAAATTCATTTGTATGTTCCTAGAATTGAAAGATAAATTTTTTGCACACCCTATTCTAAAGTAAGCGTCTTGTAGTACACCTCATGGATATATATAAATTTTGCTATGCTTAAAATAATGTGCTTAAAATAATGTACTTTAAATAAAAAACACATCAAACGATTTCCCCCCTAGATGCGACAGAATTATTTTGAGTGTCCCTATGAATGGACCGTAAATTCTATGCACTTCATTTTTAATACCAAACGTGCCATAGTGATACCCAATAATATCTATGAATTTCACGGCAATCGGTCTATAATTATGCAATTTAGAGCACGGACAGACGACAGACCAGCGTCAGGCAGACAGCAGACAGACAAACCGAAGTCATAAACACTTTTAAACTATGTTGGAAAAGTGTTTAAAACGAATTAAATATAATGATTGAATTTTTATAAAATATGTTGATACCTTGAAAATATTTTTTTTTTTCTGTACAGAAAGTGTCACATTATATGAAATTATTTATTTCTCATGAAAGATTTTTATAATTAATTTTTTATAACTATATTTTTTAGTTTGTGATTGAATTGATTTTAAAACAGGATAATGACTCATCCTTCGGTATACACTTCTTAATTAAATAAATCTTTGAGAGTAGAAATGTTTAATTAATTTTTTTAATGATTTATGCGTATTGGATGCATTGTATTCTTGTAAAAAGCTATGTGTATTATTCCTATTACTATTCTTACCGAGGATTAAATTGAATTGCTTATGCGAAAATACATACAATAGACACGCGACTGTACGACCCCCCGATTTAGCGACCCCTCACGATTTAGCGACCATTGAATGAGGTCCCAACCATTTTTCGATACTAACAATGTTTTTTTGCTCGTTTTAACGACCCGCAAATAATTCAAATCTTGATATAGCGACCTTCGTGAGTTTATTTTACATCTTTCAGAAATTAAAAATCTAGAATCAGTAAAGATAATTTTTCTTTCCTCAAATGTTACATGCGTTTTAGAGCATATGGATCAAGGTGTTATACAATCTTTCAAAAAATGTACCGTAGAAACTAGTCAATGGAATCCTAATCAATTTAGAAGTAAGCAAATTTCATAAAACGAATTCTTAGTGGCTATTCATATAGCAAATGATGCTTGGCAAGAGGTTTCTCAGGACACAGTTTTGCTTCCATCCCACCGGATATTTAAAGAACCTAGTTTGTGAACTTGAACCTGCTGCCCAGGGATTGAAGAAAAAACAGATCACCGAAACGGAAAATTGCAATCATCTAATATGCAAGCATTACGAAAAAGTGTTGTTTGGTCGGGAAAATCTCATATTTGAAGATTAAGTTGACGTTGACAATAAGTTTAAAACTGAGAAAACATTTTCAAAAGATGATTTAATTTGAAGCCTTCTCAGGCCTTATTGGACATTCCAAATTATTCTTCCGCCAAGGAAATTAACGATGTTCCATATATACCTCCTGCATAAAAAAACAGAGGATGTCATCAAGCTGTATGGTACATTTTTGGAAGGGAAAGAAATTCTTTAGAGGATCAGTGACCTTAAAAGCAGTATTCTGGAAGTTTACAACCGCCATTTAAAGCAAAAAAGTATAACATGATTAGTATTCAAAAAAGACTAATTAACTAGTCTAAGTCATTTTTAATTTTGTAAATTTTGTAAATTGTTTAAATTCTTATAAAAATATTCCATACTTTTTAAACATTCTTTAAAACTAAACATTTAGACTAAGTACTACAAATATATATATTTTTAAATTGCACAAATCAGTAGTTTTTACTACATTAGAATGCTAGGTATTTTGGAAGTGCATTAAAATCAACCAATATTAGAGACATTTGATTTAACTTCTTATTTGCCGAGGTCTCGTGAAGATCGTTAAATCTCGAGTCTACTACATTTGATTAACAAAACAATAGTTTAGGTTACTGAGCAAATTTGCTACATTTATGAAGGTGAAATTCGCACCATCAATATTAAGAAATTAATTTATTTGTACCATAGCACTTTTTAACATATTAAAAAATATATTGAAACTGAAACTCAGAAATTTCAGAAAATATAATTCATTCAATGCATGAACTTCAAAATATTAAGATTTTAAAGCAGTTACATAATAAGCATTGGTGTACAGTGGAGTATTTGACTCAAAAACCTGGCTAAAAATGCAAAAATTTAAATTTGTTCAACAATTGTAAAACGCATATTTTATAACCGCTGACTAACTGGTGCATCGTTCTATGTCTATATCAGGAGCATGAGTCATATCCGGCGGCTCCTACACTCAGTTGAAGAGAAGGTTTTCTTGCGAGTAGACGTACAACATTCAACATTATCATTATGATTAATTATGTTTAAATGTATATTTTTTGCATCTTCATGAATTACAGAACTCAATAGCTTTATTTTTAATATAATTAAAAAAAATGTGTTATTTCTAAACATTTTTATCTATGATTTAGGTATATTGCTATAAATATACACATGAATTACAGAACTCAATAGCTTTATTTTTAATATAATAAAAACATGTGTTATTTGTAAACTTTTAGGTAGCTTTCATTACAAAAAGCTACCTATTGCAGCCGTTCGGAGGAAAGCGATTTCAAAAAATTTTGGTATATTTTCATCGATCATGACCCCCAGACCCCGAAACCACCCTCCGTTCAAAAGTTGATATATATATATATATATATATATATATATATATATATATATATATATATATATATATATATATATATATATATATATATATATATCCATATATATATATATATATATCTGACATTTGTCATACTGTAACTCTCGAATTTATGAACCGATTTGGATATAATTCGGTATGTACATAGTACATACCAATGTCTCGACCGAGTTCGTTGGCCAGCTTCATCCGCCATTTTGTTTCAAAATGGCGGCCATTTAAAATTTTCTTAAAAATTTTAAATTTGAAATGTGGTACCAAAGAATTGAAAATGGAAAAATATTTTTTTCTTATGTATTTGACCTTTATACAAAGATTCCGGAGCAGTTTTTGTTTCGTCTATATCTTAAAAAATGGCTGAGTTATAGCATTTTGAATTTCTAGCGTGGCTGACATTTTGAAACGTCCTGAATTTTGTCACGCGATAAAAGGCGTATTTATGAACCGATTTGAATGTAACTTCGTTTGTACATAGTACATACCAATGTCTCGACCGAGTTCGTTGGCCAGCTTCATCCGCCATCTTGTTTAAAAATGGCAGCCATTTAAATTTTTAAGAAAAATTTAAATTTGAAATGTGGTACAAAAAAATTGAAAATTGAAAAAATATTTTTTTCTTATGTATTTGACCTTAATACAAAGATTCGGGAGCAGTTTTTGTTTCGTCTATATCTCAAAAAATGGCTGAGTTATAGCATTTTGAATTTCTAGCGTGGCTGACATTTTGAAACGTCCTGATATTTGTCACGTGATAACAGGCGTATTTATGAACCGATTTGGATGTACTTTGGTGTGTACATAGTACATACAAATATCTCGACCGAGTTCGTTGGCCAGCTTCATCCGCCATCTTGTTTCAAAATGGCGGCCATTTAAAAAAATTTAAAAAATTTAAAATTTAAAATAAGATACCAAAATATTGGAAAATGAAAAAGATTTTTTTTGTATGTGTTTGACCTTAATACAAAGATCCCGGAACAGTTTTTGTTTCGTCTATATCTAAAAAAAATGGCTGAGGTATAGCGTTTTGAATTTCTATTGTGGCTGACATTTTAAAACGAACTGATTTTTGTCACACGATAACAAGCGTATTTATGAACCGATTTGGATGTTACTTGGTCTGTACATAGTACACACCAATGTCTCGACCGAGTTCGTTGGCCAGCTTCATTCGCCATCTTGTTTCAAAAGGGTTGCCATTTAAAAAAAATTAAATTTAAAATTTAAAATGAGGTATTAAAAAATTGGAAAATGAAAAAGTTTTTTTTATGTGTTTGGCCTTGATACAAAGATTCCGGAGCAGATTTTGTTTCTGAAAATTTGTTCTTTTGTTTATATCTTAAAAAATGGTGGAATTATAGCACTTTGAATTTCTAGTATGGCTAACATTTTGAAACGATCTTGTATTTTTCACGCGATAACACACGTATTCGCCTATTTCCATGTAAGAAGGCATGTGGATAGTATACATCAACATCTCAGCCAAATATAAGTTACTTTAAATAAAAGCAGCTTGGATAAAGCTGACTAATTTCGTGAAATTCTCATTCATAATGATTAGTATTGATAAAAATTAGTATTGAATCTCCTATATTCGGTTTCCACTAAATTGAGCTTCGTGTGTTTGAATAATATAAGTTGGCTTATTTAAAATAAGGTATTTGAAAGCTACCTCTTCCTCCCGGCACTGGCCGGAAGGACTTTTTTAGCTCTAATTTAGATATTTTGTTATAAATATATACATTTTTAAAGGTGTGTCGTGGCTGATCGGACCATTTTTGAAGTATAGACGTGTTTCTTATAGTTTAAAAGCCAATTAAAAAAATCTTCCGCATGTAGTTGCCATTTTTAAATATAAATTGTTTTGATAATTTTAAGCCCGTAATCTCTATACTACAACTCAACTTTACATATTCAACCTTGCTAAATATTAAATGCAAATTGTATTATATATAATTATATTATGCAAATTATATTCGTTTATATAAATAATCAAAAGTTTATATCTAGTAAAATTACTTACAAGTAAAACCAATAAATAACTTATAAAAAACCAATAAATAACTTATAAATAGTAAAAAGTTAACTAAACTTTTTATATTCATTTCTTTAAGTAAATGCATGCTTTCATGTGTATGCAATATTAATTATGTGTATTTACTAATAGTCAGTAAACAGCAATGATTTTAACTGTAAAAACAATTTTGCCAGCATTTTGCTTCAAATACTACACTGTGTGGTGCAGCCAGGATCCTTATTTGAGAGAATTTTCGAACATTATTACTCATAAAGTTAACAATTCCCACGCGTCTTACAATATATGACCGATAAAGTCCTACATAATGAAGAGCACAAACAACTATAATGACCTTTGCATATAAAACTTTACACATAGATTTTAAAATTAGTAGAATCATTTATCCATTAAAATCTTATTTGCCATCCATCATCAGAGAATCAATTGAGATTTTCTTACGCAATGAAAATATTTGCAATAATTCAGCATTCAAGGAGTCCCAAAAATTTGGAAAGAAATGCTACATAGAGTCATGAAACAATAAATGTAAAATAATTCACGTTCACAAATTTTCATTTTTAATATTGCAGTTAATTTCATCATCCTTGTGATCGCGTGATTTTTGTTTTTGTTTAATAGTTTTTCAATTTGAAATTTTGCAAAAATATTTTTTTCATTTTATTTTCTTGAGAATGTCGCCATCTGATGCAATGAAACATGGCGAAATACAAAAAAGGTATTTTGACTTTTCTAAATTTATGTTTATCGCTTATAGCAGTTTTTGAGTATTTTGAACCATAATGCATTTATCGTTTATATGTTTAAATGTTTAACAAAATCGCGTCTTATTTAACATTTGGAGGGGAAAAGAAGAAAAAACCGAAGAGAAGTAGAAAGAGTAATAGCAGTAAAATACGTACTACGTTGCTGCTGTTGCTCCTAACTTTTTATTTTAGTTATTTTCTGTTGAAATAGAAGCCCCAATTATAAATTCAATTGTCAAATTTTTTATACTGATTTTTTATCGTTTGGTTTTTGCACAACCTGCTTCTACTTTAACACGAAGTTCATGCATCACATCCGTTTTTTTAAATACTTTCTAAGGGGTTTTAACCTTGAAACCCCCCCCCCCCCCCCCGTCGCGTAGTTGCGGCATTGATATGAATAATTAAACTAACAATAATAATATAAAACAATTAAACATCAAAACAAAAAATTTAAATTTTAAAACTATAACAATAACCTAACTAGATAAAAATACATCATCATCATCATCATCAATAAGTGGGAAGACCGGAAAAACTCCCATCTCCCATTACAAAAAATCACTTCCTGCAGTTTGAAAATGTGTACTCGACTGATGAGAATGCGGCTGTCTGTTTTCTTGGTAGTTTATTAATATAGTTCTAATATTACAATTTATTGTTTTTGAGGTTCATAGTTATGTGTTCCATATTGTTAGTTTACTTTCTTATGTACACCTGCTTTCAAATTTTGATACAACATAATCTTGATATTCACGAATATCATGAAGTATTTCAAAAATCCCATTTTAAATAATTGTACACTGCTTTACGAATTTTTATATATATATATACATTTAACTAACTTTGTCCAAACGATTTTTGTTTAGAAAACAGATAACAGCATCTATTAAACCCATATATAAAAAGGTATACCAAAGATACATTTACAACCTGTATCCTGAAGATAAAATTCTATATAATCAATATTTTTTCTATCGATATTTTTATTCTTCCAATTATTTTTTCCTAAGGTAATTTATTGTAATTTGGGCTGGAGTCGAATTAAAATGAATTACCCTTGTGATTTCTAAACTAAAACTGAAGTTTACACATTTAAATTCTGTTTAAATTTGTATGATGCAAAATACTTTCATTTGAATAATTCCTATCACGTTTAAAATGGATTAATTAAGAGACATTCTGTTTGAAACCCTTGAGAATAAACTTTAATCCTGAAGTTTCAGTGTGCATTATATTCCTTCGTCTGGTGTTAGATTCATTATGATATTTCCCATTGTATTACTATGGAATAGATACCAGGACAGTCATGGAATATTTTACATTTAATGACGCTTCAGGCTTATTTTATGTTAAAAGATGAATGTATATTTGGAATCCTTTTCTGAAAGTTTCATTGGATTATTTAAGTTGCACAAATATTCTGAATAAATTTTCACTATTTTTAACTTTACATTTTTCAGCTATTTTGAAATTTTTTCTAAAATTAAGCCTTTTAAAAATGAAATAACTTTGCTTATCAACAACCTGTGTATAAAGACTGTCTTTATACCATTTTTTTTATAATTTCAATGTTAAAGTAAATTCTAATATAAGTTGATAACATCCGTCAATCAATGAATAAATTCATCCTTTTTAAATTTTTCCAAAATAGCTTAAATGTGCTTATAATTCTAGTTCATCTGTTCGCCTCTCCGCGTTTATTTAAGTATACATATATTGACATATAACTGATATTTACTCATGTGCCAAAACAAAAACTGCTACACCTGCCTATTATCGCGCAATCTACTCACGAGCACACAGGAGTGCCGCAGCTGCAACCCGACGTAACATAGCCTCATCAAATGTCTGAAGGTATCCTAATGGCAATTCACACCTGGATCCTGCAGTGTAGTCCGTAATTTCATAGGTGTGCAAGGTGGTAGGGATCTCTTCTAAAGAGCACGCTGCAATGCATCCCATATACACCGAAGAGCCATTACATTCTGACCACGTGTTTAATACGACGTAGAACCACCTTTCACCTTCAAAACCGCCAACACCCGACCTGGTAACAACTCAACAAAGTTCTTACACGTAGTCTGAGGTATCTGGTGCCAAGCACTCACCAAGTGGCGCTGAAATTCTCCCATATTACGAGGTGGTAGCGTGGCAGCACGGATTGGGATTTCGAGGTGGAACTGCAAATGTTCTTTTAGATTCCTGTCAGGTGAATTTGGTGGACAGGACATGATTTGAAACTCACGAGAATGCTCCTCAAACCACTCCGTGAAGATTCGACCCGTATGACATGGTGCATTATCCTGTTGGTGAATACAATAACCCGCCGGAAACCTTGTTGTCATTAATGGGTGTCCCTGGTCGTCAACGATTTCAGGTAGCGCAAAGACATCAGAGATTGTTCTATGGTGATTATGGGTTGTAATGTGCTCCATAGAAACATCGACCACGCGATAATATAGTCGCCGCAGGCTTGTCTCCGACAGATTGTGCATCCGGAAGCCAGGGTTACCGTTTACAATCGGCGTATTTGCACGCGCGTGTCGGTGTGATAGGCGAGAAAACGTGATTCGTCGGACCATGCAACTTTCTTCCATTATTCTATGGTACAATTCTAATGTTCATGGGTCTCTTGCAGGCGCTGCTGGCTATGACGTGCTTTCAGCGTAGGAACATGCTTAGGCTGCCGGCTGCGTAGGTCCATACGCAACAGTGCACGCGGCACTGTGTGTTGAGAAACTCTGTCTGGCTCGCCACTGTTATAGCTGCTTGTGATTTCGGCTGTTGCAATTCTTCGGTCACAACGAATAATGCGTTACAATCTCCTCTCTCCTCTGTAATCAATCCGCCACGGGCGACACACAGATCGCCGAAGACTTTTTGTTTCACCATCCAAATACCACTTTCGGTACGTGCTCACAATGACAGCACGTGTAGATCCCACCAAACGCGCCGTTTCCGATATCGACGATTTCAGTCGTCGAGCCATAACGATTTGACCTTTACCAAAGTCTGATAAATCTGCTGCTTTTCCCATTATGCCGCTCATCACGCTATGTTTTGAAATACAATGCATGGGCACTTTATATACTCCAATATCAGTCGCACACGAGTCGTGGTTTTATATTTTGACGAGCTTATTGTTATAGATGGAGGGTGGTCATACTGTAATGGTTCTTCGTTGTATATCAATAATGATCATTTCTGGGGATTTAGGTGGCCAATGGAATTATCTAAAATCAGAAGAGTGTTCCTGGCGCCACTATGTAGCAACTCTTGTTGTATGGGATGACGTTTCGTACTGCTGGAATTGTCCAAATTCGTCGGAATGCACAAAGGATATGAATGGGTGTATGTAATCGGACAGCATGTGTGCGTACCCCGTTACCTGTCAGAGTCGTTTTTAGATATATAATGGATTCCATATCGCGCCAAATGTACACGCCGCATACCATCACAGAGGCTCCACCCACTTGAGCTACCACCTCTTCATATGTTCGGTTCATGGATTTCTGAGTTCGTCTCCCTACCCGTCACGTCCATCCACCCGATACAATTGGAAACAAGACTCGTACACCAGGCGACGTGTTTGCAGTCATCAACAGTCCAATGAAGGTGAGGAGGCCCAGGGAAGGCTTAAAATTTTCTACCCTGCAGTCAACAACGATACACGAGCGGGGCTGCGGTTCCGAAATCCTTATAAAACGTAAACCATTGAACAGTCCACACGCTGACACTTGTTGATGCCCCAGCATTGAAATCCGCAGCAATTTGAGGAAATGTATGTCTATCTTGTTTAAGGATTCTCGTGAATCATCGACTGTCACGTTCTGTCAAGTTCTTTTTCCGGCCGATCCGCTGTCAGGGATTTGATGTTTTACCGGATACTTGAAGTTCACGGTGCACTCGTGAAAATTGAAATTGCATCACTACCTTGGAGATGCTATGTCCCATCTATTGCGCATACAGAACGCCACGTTCAAAGTCGTTTAAATCGTAATAACCTATTACATCTGCAGTAGCAGATCAAACAGCTTGGCCAGACACCTATTGTCTTATATTGACCGACCGCATCGCATTACGCTGATTGGTTGCATACGTCCAATATTTGCTCCGCACGCCTGTACCAGTTTTTATGACTTTTCAGTGTAAATAGTGTCTCACAGAAGAATGCTCTGTATTAAAAAATGAAGATTGAAGCATTATAGCTCCTTATAAGGAATATTCCTTATTTTATAAGGAATATATTGCTTTTTATATTTAATATTTCTGTTAACTTGGTACATTCAGATAATATATAAATATATATTTATCTACATCAAATGCAACCAACCAAAATAATACACATTTTGTTAGATTAATTTTAATACAATTATTCTAATTGGTAAATAAGTCATACATTAATTACAACTCTTACATATTTTGTATTACATATAAAAACCTCAATGCTGATAGATATAAATTATTATTGTCTTATTCTAGATTCAGAAATAATTCAACAACAAAAAAAGGAAATTGAAAACTGCTTTTGATTAAATATATATATATATATATATATATATATATTGTGCCCTTTCAGTGAGCGACATCTCGTGCTTATTAAGTTTTTAATATTCATAGACATAATCCTTATTTTTCGCATTATGTATATAAAAGCAAATTGACTATAATATGTGATTGCGTGACGAATTTTAAACTACAAATATTAAAAAAAAGAGAGAATTATTTTACTTTGTTTTAACAAGTAAAAAGAGAAATCTTATCCTTTTATGTGCACTTATAAACTTAATATTTTTTTTGTCCTTTCCTTTTATGATTTTTCTTTAAAAAGAGAATACGGTAATACTATCTTATGCTTAAGATGACGAATATCTTTGAAACAAAAAACACTGTATCCTGTGCTTACTATCATAGGTACTTTTATTAAAAAATATCACATATTCTCGAAATTATTAAAATTTTCTAAATCAGAACAAGTTCTTTAACAAAGATTAAAGTTTATGAAATACGCATAATTTTCTGAATGTATTATTTCGAAATATACAAGCAGGTATTATCTAGAATTTGAAAAAAAATTGAAATGCATTTTAATGGGTTAAACGTATAAGAGATCGCAATAACTGAAAAGGATTTTTAATTTAATAGAACACTTTTAGGATTTTTGCAATCTAGAATACGTTTATGCATTATAACATTACCTACGTCTATCTTACATAAAGCAATGGGTAGACCATTTTCTGAAAGTAGTTTATTCACGTTGCTTGTTCGCAAGAAAATACATTTTTAGTTTTATTTTAGAATATTTTATAGGATAAAATTGCATTAATTTAGATTAACCTAATTCATTGATAAGAAAAAAAATATATTTTCATTAGAGCGATGCATCCGTTTTAAAACAAATGAAAATGTATTTTGTTTATATTTCTGTCATGTTTTATAAATTTGAAAATGAATTGTATATCGTTGTATCCTAGCAGCCCATGAAACAGGAATACTTTTAATATGGACACTAAACCTTTACTGCCAGCATATAATGTAAATCTGTTACCATATAATACTAACAAAAATGCTTCACACCAAATATAATAACTAATGCCTCTTTATTAACTTGACTATATCGATTATCTGCAGTATTCAAAGTTCTGGACTCAAACCCAATAGGCTTTTCAATGTTAGCGAAAGAACTGCAGGCAGAGATACCATAAGGAGAAGCAGCAGTAGCTAAAACTAAAGGTAACTTAGGAATAAAGTGATTAAGAACCCTGTCAGAAGTAATATCTTTTCTTATAATTTTAAATGCTTGTTCACACTTATAAGGCCAATTACATTTCGCATTCATCTTAAGCAAATTATTTCAAGAATGTGCAATTTATATACACTTAATTACTTTTCCATATGATATCCGTTATAAGAAAATTACTGAGCACGGAAATATTGATGCTCTTTCACGAGTTCCTTTACGTAGTGATGAAAATCAACGATTTTTTTTCAAATGATGCAACTGATGAATCTTAAATTCTTTAAATTTATCAACTTACCTTTAAATTCTAAATCTATTGCTTTAACTACAAAATCTGAACCCTTTTTACATCAAATTTTTCATCACCTCATTTTTGGTTACGAAATTCCTAAAAATTTATTTTTGGCAATAAACAAGAAGAATTCACTCTTCAATATTGTTATGTTTTAAGAGGATGTAGCGTTGTTAGGGGAGACCGGGGCTAGTTGGCTACAGGGGTAAGTAAGCGCAGTCCTCATAAATCGCCTGTTTGTGAATAGATTGCGCAACCAGTCACGGGGTACCTTTCATCTTGCTTTTTATAATCTCCATTGTAGTTTTGCAGCGTTACCTATGTGCAGGGGACATTTATTACGATATTTCTGTTTTTTGCACTCATAAGTAATTTTTTGTTGCTTCATTCTTTTTCAAATTTCTAATACTTATCTTGCAGTTTTTCTTAGTGTATGATTAACTGTACCTACTCCATATGTGATTTACTTGGATTATTTATACTTAGAGGATTACGTGTCCCTTTTGTGAAGAAACTTATTATGGGGCAAGTAGGCGCATTGAGCACGGGGCAATTTGACTCGGTGTTTGGTGTGTGCTGGTAGCTTGAAAAACAGCGAACAACGAGAAAAGGGGTTGCAATGCAATATTTTGGGCACACCAGGCTTGCCCAAACGAAGCCACTCGATTTTTTATTTGTGACAACCGTAACTCTGATGATGATATAGAGTAGGATAGAAGTTACTCAATGTTAATGTTTCATTCATTATTTTTATGTCTGTATAATTAAGAATTTACTTTGTACAGCTATAACGCCTTTGTTTAAACTTACTGGTAATAATGAAATTGATTCGCTTAATTGCGTGTCTTATTTGAGTTTCATCTAATTTTTTATAAAGCGTGTGCCAACTTACACCATAGACATAGGCAACTTGCCCCGTGACGGGGTAGGTTGGCGCGCAATTTTCCTTTTACTTTAGGAATCCGCTAAACATAAACTACAAAAGCTACAAACTGAAAAATCCGGGTATAGGCCGATGCCTGTTCTTTAAAAATACGGTTAAAGTTTCATAAAAAAACTTAAACAAAAAATTAATAAAAATCAATAACTAAAAACTGCGCCTACTAACCCCGGTCTCCCCTATACCAGAAATTCATAGAAAGCAAGTATTGAACGAATAACCCTTTGGTCTTTTTGATATAGTATTAATGAAGTCTTTAGATCGTAGTTTTGTATGTAGACCAGGAATAGATCAAGATATTGCAGATCTTTACACGAAATTGCACTGTTTGTGTACATTTGAAAAATAATCCTCCCAAAGTTGATACACATCATTTGGAATGGCCTACAGCTCCATGGCAAAGAATTCATATTGATTATTTTTGTCCTGTTATGGAACAAATGCTTCTTTTAGTGGTTGGTGCCCATAGCAAAGGGCCAAAAGTTTTTATTGTTCCTAGTACAACTGCAAAAAAAAACAATTACTTGTATTTATTCACTTTTTTCAGAATACGGTTTTCCTATATTTTTTAGTATCAGATAATGCTAAAGAGTTTACATATGCAGAATTTGAGACATTTTTAAGAAATCTTGGTGTAAAACATAAGTTCCGTGCTCCATTCCATCCAGCTACAAATGGACAGGCAGAGAGATATGTGCAAATTCTCAAACGTGGATTAAAGTACTTAGCTTTCTAAACTGGTACTTTACAAATGAAATTAAATAGCTTCCTTTTACAATATAGGAAGATGCCTCATGTTACAACGGGGTAGAGTGCTGCATCTTTATTTCTAAAACATCATATAAGAACAAAAATAGATTTGATAGTGCCAAATGTTGAAAATATTGTTCATGATAAACAAAGTCCAAAAAGGTCCAAAGTTAAAATTAAAAAAATGAAATTAACCAGAAAGTAGAAGTAACAATTAATTTACATACATTAGACAGACTTGACTACAATTAAATTTTTAAAAAATGGCAGAACAATGAAAAAAAAACAGCTATGGGCTCCCCCCTTTCGGTGGTGGTGGCCGAAATAGAGCTACAGACGATTGAATTGGATATTATTAATGAACTTGGCCACCGTTTGGGATTTTGGAGAAGATATTTTGATGATATTTACATAGTAGCCAGAGATAGCGACCTGGATGACATTCTCTCGACAGTCAACTTAATTGCAGATCCTTTAAAATTTACTCTCGAACGTGAGATTAATGGTAAGTTACCATTTTTGGATATCCTTGTTCAAAGGAAAAATGGCATTAATTTTCAGTTAATTTCAACTTCAGTTTATAGAAAACCAACTTCAACGGATCAGTATACGCATTTTGATTCAAATTGTCCTATTAGCCACAAAATCTTTATTATAAAAAAAATTTGCATTTAGAGCCGTAAAGCCACTAGCGATGAAATCCTTGAAATTGAAAGAAATAAAATATACGAAGTTCTTATGATTAACGGTTATCTAAAAAATCTAATCAGAAAAATTTTCAAGAAAACTTTGGAGTTCATGAATTCAAGCCCTCCCCCTTTCCAGCAGCTTAAACCTAATTTTTTTGTTTCTTTACCATATTATAATACTGTGTCAGAAAAAAGTTTCCTCTGTATTTAAATCTTTTGATATTGGGGTTTCTTTTAAACCAGTTAATAAATTAAGTTCTTTTTTAAATAGCCATAAACACAATTATGACGTAAAAAAATCAACCGGTGTGTTTTACATGATTCCATGCAGTAAATGTGATAACGTATATATAGGTGAAACTAGCAGATCGTTTGATATTAGACTTAAAGAACGTGTCGGCGCCTTTAAAAATGGAAGATTGAACTCTAGATTAGCTCAACATGCGTATGAAACGGATCACATCCCAGTCTTCGAAAATTCTTTAATTTTGAAGAGAAATTGCAACACTTATTAAGAAATTATAGATTGTTCATGGAGAGCTGGTTTACAAAATTATACCCTTATACACTCAACGAACCCTGAGCGATCCCGATGGAATATGTTTTGTTTTTAAATGATTAACTTTAACTTTGTTTTTGACTGTGTCCAGGACATGTTTCCATTTCTGTTGTAGCTGATTGTGTACTGACGAGGCTGTGCGTTCGCATAGCGAAACGTCTTTTGTATATATTTTTAGTTTTTAGTTAAATGTTTTTATATATTTTTATATATTTTAATTTAATTGTAGTCAAGCCTGTCTAATGTATCTAAATTAATTTAAAGTTTTAATTCAGACGTTAAAATGTATGTGTATCTTAAGATGTAAGAAATTATACTCCAGAAGCCAAGTGGAAAATTGGTCGAATAATAGCAACAGAAGGAAAATTACATTATAGAGTTCAAGATGGTTCGAATATTTAGAAAACATATGTTTATCAAATAACTAATGTGGATTCAGAGATTTATTTACTTAATATTCCAAATTCTGAAGAAAGTGTTTCAGTAAATGTCAGAAGTGGAAATGCAATGGGGAAGCAAGGTGATTCCCCTTCAATTCAACCTAGTATCACAGATCTGCAACCAGTGGACTCTCATGAGCCAAATACTCCAAGTCCTATACCAACTGACTTTCATGATCCTGATTCTTCAAGTCCTAAATCAAGTGACTCTGAGTCAATATTTCCAAAAACCTCTGTTACGAATAGTTCCATAGTTGATGCTGCTGAACTTGTAAAATCTGATTCTTTTTCTTCTCCACAGGCACTGAGACTATCCGGTGGGTACACAAGAACGCCACATAGATTTCAATATTAAGTGGGGGACAGCTGTCATATTTTATGTTTCCATTTATTAGGCTTAGATGGCAGCACCAAAAGTACCCTCCAGAATTTATTATAAATAAGTATCACAGTAATGTTCTACTATAGTTTGTAATGTGATGTCTTAAGTATAGTGACATGTTTGTTATTGCGAAATGTTAATTAAATGTTACATGTATAAGTACTACATCTTCACTGTCTAATTGTGCTGATTATTAGTCAATTAGTTACAAAAGATGGAATAATTTTCTTAAAACTTTATACAAGCCTGAATGAAACAAAATATAGCTGGAAATATTCAAATCAAACTAGGGCAAAATGAAATTGATATTTGTACTTTAACAGAGACTCAAATGCGTTTTTAACTTTTTCCAACATGATTGAAAAGTGTTGAAGAATTCGGTTTGTCTGTCGACAGTCCGTTCGTCATTGTGGATAACTGTCTGTCTGCCTGTGATATAACTCGCGTAAATTCGCTCGGATTTGCATGTAATGCAGACGATGCTTTATTGATGTATAACATGGCACGTTCGTTATTGAAAATGAAGTCTGTAGCATTCATAGTTCATTTACAGAGGCACACAAGATTATTGCGTTATACTATGTTCTATGAGAAAATATCATTTGTCATGTATTTTAATGGCTTAACATTTGAAGCATCATGAAATTTATATATAATTTTTAGGTATAGTACAAGATGGTTACGATAGAATATTCTTTGTTTACCACTTACAATTCGTTTACAGGAGCACTTAAAAGATTTCCGTTATATTATAGTATATGGTGAAAAATCATTTGCTTTGTATTTTATTTTGATTAACACTGTTACAAATGTACTGAAATTGATATGCATTTCTGAGGTGCACTAAAGCGCTATTCCTGCAGAATATGATGTACAAAGCATTTATCATTCATTTACTGATTTACACAACGATTCTCTTATATAATAGTGGAAAAACCATTTTCAGCGTATTTTAATTATGCTGCACTATTTTTACACTGATGAAAGTGCTATATGTTACTGAAATTAATTACAAGATGCTTGGTATAGCATATAATGGCCATAGCATTTATTGTTCCTTCACAGGGACTCATAAAAGATTTCGGAAACAGCAGCGTATCCAAAGTATTGTCTATTAGGAATGGATGCCGTAAGTACATTCTTGGGTACGGTTTTAGCTATATTTTTGCATACTATTTGGGGAGCGCAAATTCTATAAATCATACAAAGGCAATATAAAATAATTCATAAGCTTTTCTGAGGATAAGCACAAATTGATTAAAGGTATATTTTCATTTGAGTTATACATTTTCGAGCTCAAGTACATTTATTATCATAAGAGATGTTGTTTGTAGAATATGAACAAAATCATATACAGGGCTAAGCAAAGAGCTGGATACAATTTGAGCTGGATACAATAGTAATTCCTGGAAATGTGATTCCAACAGTATTAAGCTTGTTTTTGCCTGAGTTAAATTTTAGCATAATTTGTGGCATATATAAGAGTTTCTGGGTAATATACTCGGCTGTAACCAAGATATCAAGTAATAAATTGATGAAGGCAAATTTCTAAATGTGTTAGGGTAAAGTCGGGACAGACGCTGCTGTGGGACAGATGCTGCAGAGATTGTGTGAGCGACACTAGTGCTCCCTAGACCAATTTAAGAAGTTCGTAGTGTTCCTCTGTGTTGTATGCGTTTCCACCACTTAATTGTCAGTATTTACATATTTATGCCAGTTTTTATTGTCAAACCTGCGTGGTAAGTTGCTAAAATTATTCTAATAAAGATTTATTACATATTTTAAGCCAAATAAACAGAGATTTCATCCCAAAACCGATTGCAACTGTAGACTAGATCCTCGTAGAACACGGACATGCGCTTGCATTTCTCTCGCGTCGCTCACATGACAAAAAATGGCGTGTCATCTTACCCGCCACTATAGGACAGATGCTGCACCGAAGTTGAGGGAGAGATGCCGCAAAGTATATTTTTATTTTAATGTTCAATAAATTCATCACTGCGATTTAAGTAAAATTTACATTTAAATGAACGTATATTAGCGCATTCTGCTATTTATCAAAATATTCTCGCCAAAAATGTTGGTTCACCATGTCTGAATAAGGAAAACGTAGGCCAGTTACAGTTCTCACCATTTAAACTGTTAAACAAAATATCTCCTATCCCAGTGGTCAAAAGACCTATACAGCCAAGTAAGATAAAGTAAAAGGATACAAATATTACAAGCACAGAGTTTATAAACAAGAAGAAAGAAGAAGGAAATAAAAAGCAAAAGAAACTAGAAAGCGTCAAAGAACGACAGCTTGGCGGAAGTAAAATGTGTAAAAAAGGAAGAAAAAGATCAGTTTGAAAACACATTACTTGAGGAAGAAACTAAAGAATGAGTCATCTTCCGACAATGAGTAAATTGCTTTTCTTATGGATTCTGATGGCAGTATTGGTTTAGTATTTGATGACTCGGAATGTGTTGAGTGTCTGCAGTCTTATCAAGAAACAAAGTCTAAAGCAGATGGGATTTAGTGCATCGAATTCAATCGATAGCTGCATGAAGAAGGCTCACTTTATTCTTGCTACGGGAAGTGTGGTGTGATTGTGGGTGAATGGAAATTCAGAATCAAAGAATGAGAAACAAGGCCAAAAATAAACAGACTATTCATTTTCATTTTTTCTCTTAAGTTTTATTTTTTGAGCTTACAGATTGCATTTTCGTTAAACTTTTCACAATTTCGTGATATATTTAATTTTTGTAAGTTTACTGTTATTTATTTTTATTTTAAGTAGTTTGAGAAAATAAAAATGTGATTTGCTTGGAAAAAAAAAAATTAACAGCCTCTCTTTTTTCTCCATGCGGCATCTTACCGAACACATAAAAAATGATGTTAAAAAATGACGTTGGGGAAAATAACTCGGCCTACTTTATTAAGAGATTTTTAACTTGTTTAACATAGGAATTAAATTCTAAAGAATCTGATTAAGAATTTCTGGTACTTAGTTTGTTGTTTTTTGCTTTATCATGGAAGACGGTAGTATTCCGAGTGACGCAGCCTTAAGCCTAAAATTGTATCGTATTGTATCGCTAAAATCGTATCGTATCGTATCGTAGAATCCGTAGATGGCGGAACTCATATATACAGCTAACTCGACATCAGAGAAAACGCGAAAAGCCGCCTTTTAATAACTCAGCAGATATAGATCCTATTGTTCTGAATTTTCTAGAACAATCTTATATCTGCAGTCTAATCGTATACTGAAATTTTTACATTTCTACGTGCAGTATATTTTGAGATCTAAGTAGCCATTTTTAAAGTGAAAACGTTGGTATAATATCGAGGAAGTTCCTAATTTGAAAATCTCGAAAACGGTTCTTACGATTATCTTTAAATTGATACATAATACAAATGTGATTAAGGCGAGGTGAATAAGATGTATCTTTTATCTGGTAAAACTCATTTTATTTTTGACATTTTCGTTTCCGTTAATGCCCAGTCAACCATTAATCTCTGGTAATTTTCTCGTCTGTGATTAGTGAGTGCGAGGCTAACATTAGCCTCGTAATGAGTAGGTTTGACGTCATCAGATCGCGCCAATGAGCGCGAAGGGCTGTGACTTTCAGAAGATAGATAAAGATAATCCATGTTTATTTGTGTACCGAGCAGAAATTACAAATTACGCTATAACGATGGATTTAGTGTTTTAAGTCGTTGTTTCCTCTCAGATTTGAAGTTAATTATTTTATATTTCCTTATTTACATTTAGTTATTCGCGTTTGTAACAAAAAACTCGCCCTCTAGCGATCTAAAGGGTACCACTGCTTCTTTCATCGCGTTAGCATTACCGGCATTACTTACCGTGAGTCAAATATCATTTGGGATTTTTAATTCTTAATAAATATGAATAAAACCGCAAAAAAAAGATAATACATGCTGCTATGTGCCCCAATGCAACTCTAGATAATCGAAAAATCCCGATTTAAGCTTTCATTTATTTACAAATGAAAAAAATAAAATACCTGTCGTCTCTAAAAACGGCAACAAAACTTTGATCAGCAGAAAATCCGATGTCTCGTTGAGGCTGACAGCTTGTTCAAATTTAATCGTGATTTAAATCAGATTATTAAAAAAAATAATGGATTAAAATATTTTTTTAATGATGTGAAAGTATATTAAAATAGATGTTACCAGGTTTAAAAAGCATTTCATTTAAAGCTTTAATTAAATCTGGTCATCGTCATAAAAACTTTCTTTGAATAATCAAATTATTCACTCTTTTATAGAAAATAAGCACAACAAATAAAATAATTTTTTCTATATTAAATAAAATAAATAAATAAAAGATTCTTATTTGTTTTTTATAAATAAATACATAATAAATTTCAGGTAAAAGAAAATTTCAGAATGATAACATCTGTTATACAGTTATAGTAAGAGAATGGAAAAAAGTAAAAAAAAATCTAATTAGTATAAAAATGTTTAGGAAGAACTACTTCAGTAAAAGGTTATAAAATATTTTCTACTTTTGGATTAGCACAACATATCAAAGAAAGCAATTGATAAAAGATGAAAAGTAACAAAATTTTTTTGCTTTTTAATTGGAAGAGCTACGTTCCAATCAAGGTTAATAAATATCACAATAATTTCAAAATGGTCAACATATCGATGATTATAAATATTTTCGGAGTCCATACAAATTAGAAATTGAAACATAATGCACTTAGCATGAAAACTAATATATTCTGTCTTTCTTCTTCTTTTTTTCTTTAATATTTTGGGTAGTTAATGTTGATAGAATGTATGACTAACCATTAATATGATTATATTTAGTCTCTGTATATGTATGAATTAACAGATATTATTATTATTTTTGTTGTTAATGCACATATATCTGCATCAGCTTAGAATTGTGCAACTGCAATAATTTTACAAATACATAAAGAACTGCCATGAAATTTCTTTTATTTGTTATATTCTAAGAATTCTATTAATTTCATGCATTAAATTACCTAATGAAATTATTTATTTATCGTTTTTATTATTTATCCAATTACCATCTATTATTTTAATAATTAACGATAAAAATATTCTTTAATATCCTAATTACCGGTTTGGTTGTTTTAAAAACCTACAATTTTGACGGTGATTAACCCTTTATGTCCCAAATTATGAATTCATGAAAATTTCATCTTCTAAAGCATTTTTCGTGAATTTTTTAAACTATATTAGAAGATTTACATAATCATTTAATAAATTTTAAAAGGATTTTGCCAAATAAAATTAATTAAATTTGAATTTATTGAGATTTTGTGCAATATTTATAACTCCATTCAAATGTTTTATTTAAAAAATATTTTTTAGTATTTTGTAGAATTAGGAAATGTACAAATATAATGTTCTTACAATAGAAATATTTCCGAACTGAAACTACCCCCCCCCCCCCTCCCTAATCTTTTAACGTCAAGAAAACTGAAAAGATGCAAAGGCAAAAGAAATAATTTTTTTTTTAAATATTTTTGTTTTGTGCAACCAATAATGATTTTGAAACAAGATAAAATAATGTATCTATAGCTGATTCTAAACTGTATTACTACTAATCGATGTATTAAATGAATTTTATGAAAAGTAATTTTAATGGTACTTTAAAATATCGTCGGCACAAAAAAGGTTAAGACAGAAAAACAATCATACAAATCCATTTTTAATAATAATAATAAAAATACTTGTTTTTTTACACACTACATTACAAACATACTAAAGTAAGCTGATTTTCCATTAAGAGACTTTAAAAAGCAAAAAATTTATTCCACAAGTAACCAATGGACCTTATGCACGCGACCTGAGGTCGAGACTAAAATTCGTCTGCTGGCGGTATTTACTGGCGTTGTTTAGCACAGCAGTCTATGGGGTGTGAGTTATTAATGCTTGTTTGTTAAAAATACCGCAAAAAAATTCTTTGATGCAGCAGCATATACTTAATACATTGTAATCTAAATTCAAAATGTTGTTCTGTATGCAAGAAAATTCCCTAAGTTTGCAAATTTTCAGTTAAAATGTATGCACTCAACCTGGGTCAAGGCTAAAGTCGTCTGCTAGCGGTGTTTGCGCCTGCGCATACTGGTATTCTGCCGGTGCAGTAACTAGAATAACAGATCATCATACCGCCAGCTCTGGCGTGTGACGTCACCTGAATAGAGTCCATTCACATGAGGCAAACACAAGACACAAGCGAAAGCCAGCAGTGATAACCACGTTCACGTAAACTGTTTACAAACATTAGCAGGTCTAAACGCGCCACCTATCTTTGATTACAAACGTGAATTCCTGAGTGCGAAGTGCTGTCACTTTCAAGTGATAGATAATCTATATTTATTTGTGTACTTCTTGCGAGGAGATGGATTTGAAATTAATTATTTAAATTTCCTTATTTACATTTGGTTATTCCTAATACTCAGAAATTTTGTCAGTCTTCGCTTGGATGAACTTCTTGCACCATGATAATATATTAGCATAACTTGACCAGGTTGAAAGCTTAATCCAATTTGCTATGCTGTCAGATTTACATATGTCTCAGCAGGGCTGTACGAATGGTGCAGGCACGGAGGGGGCGCCAAATTTATACTACAAACCTCGTCTTTTTCTTCCTTAAAAAAAAAAAATTCAGGGGTGCAGAATATGTCCGATCCGGCGATCTAGGATCGGGGGAAATTTTGCAGAAACATATACAATTGATTTCGGTTTTAACAACAAATTCCATAATTTCCTAAGATAGAAAAATTTCACTATAAATAAAAAGATCCGTATGGTGACCTTCACAAAATCAATCTCAGAATAATATGTACCGTATATCGGGTGATTCTGTTCCCAATTTTCCAAAAAATTAAGACATTCGGTTCCGAAAATTTAAAAAATCTTTCATCAATCTGAAAATTCGGACATAAAAATACCGCGAATTTTGTCCAAGACTTACGGAAAAAACGCAAATTTTGCCATAAGATCGCAAAATAACCGCAAATTTTGTCAAAAGATCGCGAAATAACCACAAATTTCGTCAAACGATCGCAAAACAACCGAGTTTCGTCAAAAGAGCGTGAAACAACCACAAATTTCGTCTAAAGGGGAGAAATGACCACGATTTTCGTCAAAACGTGGCGAAATAACAGCGAATTTCGTCAAAAGATCGCGAAAGAGCAAATTTCGCCAAACAATCGCAAAACAACCGCGAATTTCGCCAAAAGAGCGCGAAGGGAACGGAAATTTCGTCAAACGATCGCAAAACAATTGAGTTTCGTCAAAAGATCGTGAAACAACCGCGAATTTCGTCTAAAAGGACAAAATTACCACGATTTTCGTCAAAGGAACGCGAAAAAACTAGGAAATTTCGTCAAATGTTCGGAAAATTAACGCAAATTTCGTCAAAAGATCGCCAAAAAAACCGCATATTTGGTCAAAAGATCGCGAAAGAAGAGCAAATTTCGTCAAACAATCACAAAACAACCGCGAATTTCGTCAAAGTGCACGAAATGAACGCAAATTTCGTCAAAAGATCGCGAAACAACCACGTATTTCGTAGCAGGGCGAAATAAGCGCAAATTTTGTCCGAAATAAAAGCTAAACTCGTCAAAAGGAAATTGAAATAAACGCATGTTTCGTCAAAAGATCGCAAAAAACTGCAAATTTTGTCAAAAGGGACAAAATAACCATGATTTTCGTCAAAACATAGCTAAATAATCGCGAATTTCGTCAAAAGAACGTGAAAAAACTCGCATATTTCATCAAAAGATCGCGAAACAACCATTTATTTCGTCAAAAGGGGTGAAATAACCACAAAACTCGTCGAAAAAAAACACAGATTTCGTCAAAAGATCGCGGAAAAACCACAAATTTTGTCGAAAGATCGTGAAACAACCGCAATTTTGTCAAACGATTGCAAAACAACCGCGAATTTCGTCAAAAGATGGCAAAACAACCGCCAATTTCGTCAAAAGAAAGGCGAAATAACCGCAAATTTCGTCAAAAGATCGCTACAAAACGCAAATTTCGTCAAAGGGCCGCGAAAAAAACATAGTGCTGGGAGTGGATCCCCCCCCCCCCCCATTTTCCTCCACTGTGCTGTAACCTTTCAGAAAATTTGCTGTTAATTTCAGAATTTTTGCTTTTCACTCAAAATCACCTCTGCTATATATACTCGCGCATAAGTTGAGAAATATTGGAACCTACGATAATAACAGCATTTACCTACAACATACTGTAAAATTTTGGGGAAATTTTCATATGGATTGGGGGAAATGTTGGGAGTAGAAACATTTTCTGCACCCCTGAAAAAATGTATATTTACATGTTGTTAATTTTTTTTTTCAGTGAAAGTACAAACATCTTTCGTTTCAAAGTTATTGCATTCTCCTTTACCTCATACCGACAGAGGCGTCCCTACGAGTGTGCGACAGGTGCGGCCGCAAAGGGCCTCGCACCCGAAAACCCGTCAACCAATATTTTATTAATATTAGGCAGTTTTTGTTTTATTCTTGAAAAAAAATATTTTGTCCTTGTAGGAAGGTAGCCGCTGACAATTTCTTAATAGTCACTTTTTACCATTTAGTGTCCATATGGCAGGTGCGAATCCAGCAGGTCCCTATGGTAGGTGCAGGGGGGGGGGGATAATCACGCTGATCCCCCCCCCCTCCAAAAAAAATATAAATCCAATTTTTTATGGCAGTTTTTGCGGAAAATACAAACAAACGGAAACCCGGGGGGGGGGGGCAAACGGCCCGGATCATCCTGCCCACCAAATAAATATATATATTGGAAAAACGTGAATTTAAACGAAGGATAACGAAAAAACGCGAAGTTCGTCAAAGGACTCAGAAAAAAACATGAATTTAGTCACTGCATCGTGGAAAACACGTGAATTTCATCAAAGAATCGCAGAAAAAAATGAATTTCGTTAAAGGATCGTGAAAAACGCGAATTTCGCCAAAAGATACAAAAGAAAACATGAATTTCGTCAAATGATCAAGAAAAAACGTAAATTTCGTCAGATTATTGCGAAAAAATGCGAATTTTGTCGGTAGATCGAGGAAAAAGCGCGAATTTCACCACAGAATCGAGGATAAAACACTAATGTCGTTAAAAATGCAAAATTCGCCAAAGGATGACGAAATAAACACTAATTTCATCAAAGGATCGCGAAAAAACGCTTGTCACAGGATGGCGGAAAAAACACATTTTGTCACACTATTGCAGAAAAAGTGCGTATTTTAGCCTCAAGATCGTGGATAAAACAATAAAGGATCATAAAAAAATGCGAATTTCGCCAAAGGATCACGAAATAAATGCAAATTTCATCACAGGATCGCTGAAAAACACGAATTTTGTCAAAGGAATGCTGAAAAACAGGAATTTTGTCAATGCATTGGTTAAAAACGTGAATTTCGCCAAAGGATTGATTAAAAACACGGAAAAAAATGCAAATTTAGCCAAAGGCCGCAAAAAACTGGAATTTCGTCAATGGATTGCGGAAATAACACAAATTTTGTCAGATAATTGCGAAAAAACACAAATTTTGTCACAGCATGTTGAAAAAAGCACAAATTTTGACACAAGATCGCAGATAAAACACTAACTTCGTTAAAGGATTGTAAAAAAACACGAATTTCATCAAAGGATCACGAGATAAATGTGAATTTCATCAAAGGACCGCATTGTAGTAAAAGCATTGTTGCAGTAAAAGATCTTTTTAATGCAATTCTCTGTATAACAGACAGCTTCTTTAATGTAAACAATGAATTTTACTCTTAAAAAGAGCCTGCAATCCATTTTGTAGAAATATTGCTACCCTCTAGAGCAGGGGTTCCCAAACTTTTAGGTCGACGTACCACTGAATAGAAGTTCATACTTCCGCATACCACCAAGTTACAAACTCCATGCTATTACAGAAAAACCTGTGTAAATGGAATATGTCTAAAACAAGGTATTTGGGCAGTCTTTTGTGCTCCGTCTAAGCAGATTTTACTGTATTTAGTTGGATGATTACTTTATTAAATTGGTATACTTAGATTGACTGCTTTATATTAACATTCAAGTAAAAAGTACTAGTATCATTATTACTATATTATTAATATGTACATTATCAAAATATAGTGTTTTGATTTAAAAAAAAGCTACAATACTTAATGGCATATTGTGTAGATTGATACATATGCACAAGGATGACTATTAATTCTGTTGTATTGCTAATGATAAGGGTGATGCTTGCTTTACCAAACACATCTTCCTCATATCTGATTCAATCTTAGTTTTAGGCATAAATCAGATTCGATGTTTATGTTTATTCCTGTATTTGTTTTTCATATAAAGAAGTGACGAGAAAGCATTTAAAACAAATATATGTTGTGTTAAAAACAAGCAATAATTTTCAGGGTTGTAGTGTGTATCTGCCCGGGTACCCAACCAGCTACCAGCGTTAAATCTGCACATCATCACAGATGTAAACAATGAAACTTTCAGTTCAGATGTAAGGGCAAAATTTCAGATTTTTTTAATTTTATATCATTCCGTTTGTATTTCAGTATGTAATTAATTCTCTATAATATGACTGAACTCATGATTTTTTGAAGGAAGTACAATTTATTTCTGATAAAAAAAAAAAAAAAAAAAAATTGGTAATCACAATCTTTTTATCAAATCTTTTTATGTATTTTAATCCAGATTTTTTGACTATTAAGACTGGCTAAACCTGAAATAAAACTTCCTTACTTTATAATTTTGATGCAAATTAATAGGTACCATTAGGAAGGAGGTAAGTTTCATTCAATAATTCAAGGAAAATGATTCTTATCTTTATAATGCAGATTTAATTATACATTATTATTTACTTGATCTTTATCTTTAATAATTTAATCATTTTTAAAATTATCTTACTTCTTATCATTTTAGTTTATTACTGTAATTAATTATTTTAATATTTTACTATATTGCAAGGATATTTTATAACTGATTGCATAAATACATTCAAATGACTGTTTAAAAACTGTAAACAAAGCAAGGACCAGAAATCTGCGAAATTCTAAAATCTGCACAACCTCTGGTCCCAAGTTGAGTGGATTTGAGGGCGTCTACTGTATAATGATTTTGTTCAGAGGTACTGTTTGTTTTCGTAAAGCGAAACCTTCTGTGCTTTTGTGCATGCATCAGATCTGTTTTGATTTTATCAAAATAAGGATGATCGGAGGCTGTTTAGCTGAGTGACAACATACAACTGGAACTTCGGCAAATACCCATCTCAGCATTACCCCTTTGGATCTTAAAATTGTCTCAGAGTGTCAGGCACAGCTTTCGAAAACGAACTGTATTTTTGATGTGTTTATAAGGCATCATTTTGTTTACATTTTAAAACTTCACCTAAATAGTTGTAATTTTTCTAATAAATATGTTACATATAATGTATGGTAGTAATAATCAGTATATCTGATGAAAATTCAATTAATTTTTTAAAAATAAACTATATTTATTTAATGATTTTTTTCCCTCCCTATTACTGTATTTCATTAATAGTAGTTCGAGAGCCATAATTTTATATTGTAAAATTATTAAAGTATTCTGCAAGCAGTCCTTGTTCAATCACAAAAGCCTGCCACTAAAAAATTTTAATACAGAAGATGCATATAATGTTTTTCTCAGATGTAAACAATAAATTTTGCAGTTAAGAAGCACATGTGTTTCACAAATATTGCTAATTTCTTGAAACACTAAATTTGATACATTGTCTTCTTTTAACGCATTATTTTGGAGCAATGAAAACAATATATTAAATTTTTTTGTAAATGAGTGTTATAATCGGTGGCAGCTCTTGACGGGGTCTTTTTTTTTTTTTTTAGGCACTAAATTCATGCCTTCCAAAAGTAATATTTTTTTAAAAAGAAATTTTTGCCTTATTTAATATAAGAAACTTCTGCAAAAAATAAGGCAAAGATTTCATTATTAAAAATAGTGAAAAAGGAATAAATTTGCCAGCCATGCATTTAGTGCCCCCAAATTGTCAGTCACGAGCTAAAGGTAATTTAATAATGTGTGACAGGATCTATTAGGGCCAAAACTAAGGGGGCGAGGGGGTATGTGCCCCGGCGCCAAATGAAGGATTATACTTTTGGAATGGATCATTTTCTTCTGATGGATTGATGGCTTCCATTATTATGAAACAGTCATTATAAATGAAGTGTTAGGTGAAGATGAAAGAGCAGTCATAAAAAGTTAGAACTCTGATTTTCTGGTCAGAATGGGGGGGGGGGAAGCAAGGGAAATGGCTTTTTTTTACGGCTGCTTTTTCATCTTTACCTAACACTTCATTTATAATGGCTGTTTCATTAAAATGGAAGCCATCAATCCATCGGAATAAAATAACTCAGTTAAGCAGGACTTCGATAATCGGGACTCTACTGTATATTTCATTTTAAAAATGCTCTTTAGAAAATTTTTGTTGGTGTTCAGAGGAGAATCATGACCCCTGTGACCTCCCCTTTGGACCCGCCATTGTAGATTACGTAGTTCAGAATAACATGTCTTATGATTACATACTTTAAATTTTAAAATAAGTCGGCTATTAGAAAATTAATAAAATTATCTTTGTAAATATACTTTACAGAAGAGGGGGGGGGGGGGAGCGCCAAAATCCATGTTTGCCCCGGGTACAAAAAAGGCTAGTTTTGGCCCTGTGATCCTATTATGTATAGGTGCAGATTCACAGTCGCCATGTGACGACTAAATTTTTTGCTTCGGCTGCTAACTTTCATTGTCTCAGTCGCCATACGCTATACAGGGATGCTCCTTTTCTGCTAATGGTGGATTTCTACCTTTTTAAAAAAATGAAATCAGTGTATTTTCCTTCCTACAATCCTGAATGATCTGTTTAACACAGAAAACTATTGTATTACATAGAAAAACAAACGTCTGAAGTGTGTTTTGATTTTTATAGCGCTAAATAATTTTTCACATTCACAAATTTTTTAATGTAATGTTGTACGATAAAATCAAAATTAGAAATATTGTTATCCTAATATTTCCCACTACCATGATTGCTTAGCTTTACATTTTTTAAAAATGTATCTTGTCCAACTATATCTTCTGAATGAACATAGTTTAAGATTTGTATTAGACTTAATAATTAAAGAATTTTGTGATTAAATTAAACAAACCCATTTGATGTAATTAGTCTGTGTTTTCTTGTACATAGACATATGTATATATAAAATAAATTATTTTCCACTTTGAATTAAGTCCCTTACAAACACTAAATTCTTTTTATGTGTTTGTTTCATAATGAGGCCACTGGACTTTTTGGGTTTAGGAGCCACTTTCTCCTTCCAGATATTGGGAATCTGCACCTATACTATTATGTAAAATTTTATAATTTTCACTATTTCTAGTTCCAAGGAATGTAATTTAAAGCACGTTTACAAGGTAAATTTAATGATGAATGAAATATGATCTATATAATGCAAAATTCTGTAATATGCAGAACTTCTCATCCCAAGGTGTGTTATAAAGATCTATCGTATTTATCTTCATATGTAATTCACTCACCAAAAACCCTAAAGATTTAATATCTGCGAGTGCTTTTTTTTTTTTTTTTTTATGCTGTGCAGTAGGGGGGGGGGGAGGGAGAGGAGAGGAGAAATGTACATTTGGGGAGTTAGGGCTTTATTTATTTATGTTAGTGAGCAACAAATATTGCAGATTTTTTTTTTTCAAACTAAAGTTTGAAAGATTTCAATTATTTAGGTAAGCTGGAGAGATGGGTGAGAAGGGAGAAGTGAAATTTTTGGGGCTCAGGAGATTATTTTATATGATTTACTATTATTGCCAATAAAGAGCTTTAAAGAAGGATGGTAGAAGTTTATATATATATATATGTATGTTTAAAGAGCAATATTTCTTGCTATTTTTCTTAAGACAGTAAATTTTTTATTTAATAAAATTTAACATAGCTTTTTATATCTCTGAAACAAACCAACAGAAATACCATCTAAACATGCATGTTGTGAATTACTTCCATATTTACCAATGAGTGGTTTAAAAAAATCTCATAGCACAGTGCTCTTTAAAATTGAAATATGAGGCATCTTTTTTTTGCGGGGAGGGAGGGGGAGAGATTGAAGGTGAATAGAAATCCTGACTATGAATTCTTTGTCTGGTCTTTAATTTTTGTTGTTGTTGTTTTATTTTTTTTATCATTAACTTAAAAAAAAGTACTGATATCAATACAAAAACCCTTAACGTGTTAAAAGTTTGTGACGCAGCGCTTTATCTTATGCTCTAAGAATTTTAAATATGGAACTTAAAAATAATGATATAAAATTTTGAGTGACACTATGCTATTAGTTATAATATCTATATACATTTATTTCATCATTTTATATTTTTATAATTGCATGTGCAAAAATTATGTTCATTTTAAAAAGATGTATAAAAGTTTATTCATTGATGCATTATCATCCGTATCTCTCATAAATTCAAAATATGAGTTTTAAAAGATATGATATCAAAATTTAAGTGACGCCTTGATGTTGCTTAAAACGATTAGTTTTAAAATTCAATTTAAATTTTCTTTTGGCTAAATACATTTACACATCTAAACAATACTTTTCATTTTCCAATGCACTGTTGAATATATTACTTTCACTGAATCTATATAATGCACTGAAATGTATTCATTTGAATAAATTGATTTATCTTTTGTGCCATGCTATCCAAAAATCAAAAGTAAAATTTATGTAAATAGTGTTTGCGTCATTGTATCCAAACTAAGTTAAATGTATGCAAATGGATAATATGACGAAAAAAACTATTTACATAAATTTTACTTTTGATTTTTGGATAGCATGGCACAAAAGATAAATCAATTTATTCAAATGAATACATTTCAGTGCATTATATAGATTCAGTGAAAGTAATATATTCAACAGTGCATTGGAAAATGAAAAGTATTGTTTAGATGTGTAAATGTATTTAGCCAAAAGAAAATTTAAATTGAATTTTAAAACTAATCGTTTTAAGCAACATCAAGGCGTCACTTAAATTTTGATATCATATCTTTTAAAACTCATATTTTGAATTTATGAGAGATACGGATGATAATGCATCAATGAATAAACTTTTATACATCTTTTTAAAATGAACATAATTTTTGCACATGCAATTATAAAAATATAAAATGATGAAATAAATGTATATAGATATTATAACTAATAGCATAGTGTCACTCAAAATTTTATATCATTATTTTTAAGTTCCATATTTAAAATTCTTAGAGCATAAGATAAAGCGCTGCGTCACAAACTTTTAACACGTTAAGGGTTTTTGTATTGATTGTACATTACAAGAAGAAAAGTAAAACTCCAGCATCTGGCCCCACTTTAACCTATTCGTTTTATACTAAACTAAATTTTAGCATACTGTATAGAATACATACAAATCAAAAGATCATATACAGGTCAACGCAAAAGAATTTATGTTCTTTTCCGGAAATGGGCAGTAATTGCTGAAATCTGGTTTTCAAAGTATTTATACGTTTTCTAAAATGTTTACTAAGGTATCTTCTTAATTTAATTAAATGGTGAAGTTTGGTTAAAGTATTCTGGAAGTGTTGGAAAGTGTTCCACAATCGTTGCCTGAAGCAAGATTTTTCAGTTTCTTTTTTTTTTTTTAACTTGGTATACGATTTTCTGGAGAATTTTTTTTTCTTCTTTGAGACACTGTAAAACATCGTTTGCACATAAATCTTCCTACCTATTCCACATGCCTGCATAAAATGGTAATACTCACAATCATAATTGTTTTCTAAATTAATTAGAATTTTCTATTTTTCGATTAGAATTTGTTTTTCAACACCTTAAGGACAGACAGTACCTTTTAATGGGCAAAATATCAACTTTTATTTATTGGCTTAAATTACAGCAACATCTTATAAAAATAGGCAGGTAATATTTCAAAGGAATGCCTATAATAATAAAGAGGCTAGTAAAGATTTTATGCTCGATGAAAGAATTAAAAGTGAGGACACGCCAACTCAGCAAACCTAGTGAATTTAGATCACTTGTGAACAAACCCAAGGATATATTAGAGAATTATTTTATTTCCACCATTGCGAAAAGTGAGGGATAATTTAATCATAATTCTATGCGTTAATTTAGCCATGTGAAAAGGAAACAGGCGCATGCACCAAAAAAGGAGGAAAACAAATACAGGCAATGAATTAGCCGGGGAATTAATTAAGCTTGTCCGCAGACGAGGGATTCACAAAAATGAAACTTGAGGTGTTTAGATATAAATGCTGGCTATTTTTATATTTTTATAAAAAATGTATATGAAACACATACACGTTCTTGTATGGTATATATAATCTGTAATAAATGTTTAATATAAATAACGATAAATGAGACAATTTTCTCATTTAAAATTTTTCAGTGATTAATGACTTTAAAACACTACCTCACTTATTACATGTAACTAAATTATATGCAAGTGTTTATATATACGTTCGATTAAATTATGCATGAACTTCATGCAAGCTAGAAGTTTACACATGTTGTTTTTTAAAATGAAAATTTTAAACCTATTTTATCCATAACATGTTTCAAACAGCATATTCTTATTAGATAAAACAAAACATGCAGCATTTAATTGTCAACGCTGTAGCCGCAGATAATCATTTTAGTGATATGTTTATAACAATGTATGCTTGCAAACGATTATTTGATTTATTTTATTTTATTTCAACTGGGCGTATAAGTTGTAGAAAAAAAAAAAGTTTCAAAAAATCAAATTTAAGTTATTAATTTAAATTACTTTTCATTTAATAAATAGTGTTCGAATATTGTATATACTGTATATTACCGGGTGTCCCAAAAAGGAATGACTGATTTTAAAATTCAATACCTTCCAAACGGTGACAGATATTAAAAAAATTCTTGAAGGAGGGTTATGCATAAAGTCAAAAGTTTTATTACAGTGATTTTAGATTTTAGTTCGAATTACAAACAATAGATGTCACTGTAAGCAATAGTCGCTAAATACAGGCTCGATTTTTGGTCCTTTCTGTTGTTCCATGCAGAAAAAAGAGATGGAAATGTATTATCCGGGCCACGAAGTACCAAAAATCGAGCCTGAATTTAGCCTCTATTGATCGCAGCGCCATCTATTGTTTGTAATTCGATCTAAAATCGAAAATCACTGTAAAAAAAAACTTTTGACTTTATGCATAACCCTCCTGCAAGATTTTTTTTTAATATCTGTCACCGTTTGGAAGTTATTGAATTTTAAATTCAGTCAGTCCTTTTTGGGACACCCGGTATATATACTGTAACACTTTTGTGTTACAGTTAAACGTTGAAGAGAATATTTTAAAAAACAGTTTAAGATCTTTTAAGTACATGAGTATACCACAATAAAATTCTTATGCTTACAATACGAAAATTCATGAAAGTCCCCTTTATGAACAGTTTTTTTTACCCAAATTCATTAAAGAAATTATACGATAAAATATTTGATTCCACGCTCTAATGTAGTATAAACACAACGACATAATTTGAATTCCCACCTGCATGTAATATTTTAATGTAGTAAGAAAAATACTTCGCAAGAAATTTTTATGACTCTTGAGCTTTTAATTATACACTAAGTACAGTGGATTCCAAAAATGTTTCTTTTTCTAAACAAGAGAATGTATTCAATAAAATGTTTTTGTCTTTATATGTACTTATTATTTGTCACTGATTGGTATTTCTCCATTTTCACTATATTTTCTGCTACGAAGAGATGAAACTGCTACGCTAATTTTTTGCACAATTTCTCAAGGTTAGCGTGTTACACTTTATTTGAAAACAAAAAAATTCTCATTTAATAATACTATTAAAATTTTCTGGTTATAATTACAGATATAAAAAGATATTTGTTTTTTATATTGAAAATTAAAGTTAAATATTAATCTGACGCTTGTTTTTCGGTCAGTTAATACAAAGTTTTGAGCCTTTTTTACACTGCTCGTAATTAATTTAAATCTTACTTTAAAAAAAGATATACTTATTTATGCTTTATTTATCCCATTCGGTGTTCCAAATCAAGTATATATTCTTCACAATAAATACCACGACAATAATATAAATAGTATTATAAGATTATTCTTGAATTATTGATTAATTATTAATAGTATTGTAAACAATTTCTGAAATTGTCAGGCGTTCGAATATTTCTTGATTTACTTATGCTATGTATTGAAATAAAATTACACATACATCATTAATTTTCTGCGAAAGATTTATTCGTATAGTTCAGGATTATATATATGCCCGAAATAATATGAAAATAATGAGACTAAAGAAAATTTATTTTCTGAAGTACAATCAAAATGTGAGTATGACAGAACTAAGCTATTCATTGAATTGCAACTTCTATGAAAGAAAAGATTTTGGCAGAATATCGGTTCTCCTCATTTGTAGAATTAGTTATTTTGGTTGTCGTATAATGATATATTTTATATTGTCTCTTTCGATTACAGAATTGTAGTGAAGCTAATTTCAAAGCTACAGACACTTCATTAGTTTTGTGAGATTAACAAAACACATGCGGTATTTGCATTAAAAATGTGTATGGTTATAGGTATAATATTAATTTTTTAAAGGAAGTAACTCGGAAATTTTTGAAAATTAGATTTTTTTTTTGTATTTTATTTTCATTAAAAAAACTCCAATCATATAGTGTTAAATAATAAGCAGTTTTAAATTTAATGGATAACTTGAGACTACTATGTGATGAAAATTTGACTTTTGAATATCAATTTTATTTGATTAAATTAAAGAACGCAAAATTACAAAATTAGCTAAATTCTAAATGCAGAAACATTTACGTTTTACATAAGATATGTTTAAATATCAACTCATATTTTTTAAGGATCATACATTTGTAAATATCGGACAACTTAAACTTTATTAAAAAATTAAACAATAGATGAAACATTCCCTCGATTGTTCACAATATTTCATATATATATATACCTACAAGATCAAATTATTCAGTTATATGACATATCAGGTATATTTTATAGGTATAATTTTTTTAAAGAAAATAACATAATTTTTATTTCAAACTTCGAAATTTTTTAACTCAGTTTTCGCTTTTTAAAAATTTTGCGCTTTATTACAAAAAATAATACCAATTTGATGTTTGATGTACAAATTAAGAATGATATTTATAGGAAAATTTTAAATTTTGTATTTAATAAGTTATGTCTTTATTTAATATCTCATGGAACTTTCGGGCCCTCCCACTAAAAAGGTAGTCAAATCTCGAAAATAGCAAATAAAACGATTTATTTAAAATGAATAATACGAATAAGGAATAATATGGCAATGATAAGCACGGAAATAAAATTAATGAAGATCAAATTCTAAGCTCAAATACTAAGATGACGAAAAGACGAGTAGCTGGTCGCAAAAGTTTTGTTAAATTCTATCCCTAACTCTGAATAAGATGGGTTCGACGATATTTTCTCGTAATGCTAACCGCTATGTAGACCGGGAACCGGCAGCACAGACAATCGAGTTTACTTAAATCTCGATTCGGTAAAAAATATAATCGGTCTGCCAAGTCCTTTCTTGGTGGAAAACACCCGAAAACCCGATTTTAGCGGTTAACTCGTAGATTTAACATTCTGTTTTCCTGCACTCAAAGGAATGAAAACATGGAGAAATGAGAGCAAGAAAACACAATGATAAACCTACGAGTCAACCGCTAAAACCGGGTTTTCTGGTACTTTCCAACAAGATAAGACTTAGCAGACCGATTATATTTTTTACCGAATCGAGATTTAACTAATCCTAGAATTTCATCCGTGAATCGATGAGGTGATTGTTTGTGCTCCCGGCACCCGGTCTAATACCAAAGTAGCGATATCTGGCTGAAATTCGACGACACTCACTTCTACTAGCACAATTTAACTAGACTGCCTATCGCAGAAACCTAATTAGCATATCACTGCTTTAAAATAGATTCAGAGCGACATAACCCTACTTTGCATAAATAACATAAAAGACGATTAGGTGGCTATTTCACGCCCAAATGTTAGAATTCAGACAACGTGAGCTTGCTAAAAATTTATTACCTTACTCGTACAAAACCATTTTTTCGACAATTTTGACAATGTACTTTTTTAATATATTCCTTGAGATATATGATGCATTTATTGGTTAAGGGTTTAAAAATATAAACCATGAGTTCCTTTATTAACTTATCTAACAAAAAAAAAGTGGAATTCAATTGTGATGCAATTAAGTAATATAAAACTCGACATTAAATTATTTTATTATTACAATAACTAAACTTTTTACCTCAGCAAAAAGACAAATTATCTCGAATGGTTGTCAACATTGAGGAAATATATTGTTATGCTGGATACCCTTTTAATCTAGCCTAAATTAGGTGAGGTTATTTGTAAATTCAGAAGTATAAAAGGGTATATTTTTTCATCACCTTGGCAGCTTATTACCTTGTATCATTTACTGAAGCTAATAAACAACTAAATTTAAAAAATCAAAAAACCCGACTGAGTAAAAAGCGAACTAATTAATTATTTCTCATCAATGTGAAACTATTTTTTTTTCAATTCCTACTATTAGCTCACACTCTGGCTATATATATCTTGTTCAAATTTTCAAAAAAAATTCTCTTATTGACCTAAGTAGGAATTGACTTAAAATATATTTTTTAAATATTACTTGTTTATATTACTTACCTATTTTTTATTTACTTGTATTGCTGACTTTTAAGTTGCGTTTAATTGTTAGTTCCTATCTACAAACACAGTTTTGATGAGGTCTATAGATGTCTATGATGGTTAGGGTTGCAGTAAAGCTAGAGATCTTACATACATAACTTCCAGGTTGTATAACATTTTAACGGAGCTTCTGACTGTAAAATAGTCAATGAAACATCGTCTTCATTTTGAAAGACCTATCCAATGATATGCCACTCAATAGGGTGCGTAAATTTATTTTCGTCTCTACAGCCATATTGGATTTTACGGCCACCATTTTGAATTTATAAAAACAAAACGTAACCTATAACCATCTGGCCGTTAAGACAAATTGATAGAGACCTCATTCATTAAAATCCATCCAGCCGTTGGGATATGTTTCGAGGATATAAAGAAATCCCCAAAGACAGATACGCGTAAAACACATAACCCTTCTTTTCAGTCGGGTAAAAAGAATATGAAAGTTACACTTAAAGTGCGATTTATTTCAGATTTTCACACAATTAACACTATAAACCCAACACGAGGGAGAAATTTGCCAGTGCAAGGAATAGAACACGGGAACCACTCCTCCCGTAAAATAGTTTACCAAATATTTTTTTCTTATAAGTGTACAATTCATAAGTTACTTTCAAATAGATATAATTTACATGCAATCTATATGTTATGTTCAATACTCAAAATGAACCTATTTTCAATATAATTATACATTTCATTTTTTTTTGTATGTGTATAATTTATATGCTATTTTTAATATGTAAAATTTATATATGTTTTTTTATCAATGTACATAATTCATATGCAGTTTACAATGTATACAAATGATATATAATTTATACATTAATTTATAAAAATAGCTGTATAATTAAGGAAATACTCTGATATATATTTCCTGATATCTAGTTCCGATACCTAGTTACCGACACAAACAGCATCATATAACTGCCTGTGACCTGTCTTATATAAATATAATAATACTTTCAGAAATAGAAAGTTTTTAGTAACTTATTCATTCAAATCATGTTTTTCGGTAAACACATTTAAAACTTTTATTTTTGAAAAACTCTTTAAAATATTCATCCGAAAATCTTATAAATCTTTAGATTTACATTTTGTACCATCTTTCCTTTCAATAGTAGGAGATATTTTATTTATTTAGGTTACTTAAATATTTATAGTCGGTTATTTAATTACCTATCTTCTATTTGAGAACTGAAACTTAACACCCATCACTGTACTGTTAATGACCGTTTGAAAAGGCCAAAAATCCAAATATTTTGATAAATGTCGAAAGTTGCCTGTTTAAACTTAGTGTGATACCTCATGGGGACACGGTACCTATTAAACTAGTTTTTCAATTTTTAACAATACTGTAATATCTGTGCTGATATTACATTTAGTACTAAGAAGTAAATATAATTTAAAAAAAATCTTGTACAACAGCCTGTTTAAATAAAGTAATTTTTTTTAATTATGTTTATGAATATCCCTACTACTATTTAAAATATGACTATTTCTGCTTCATTTTTTTCACATTTCTTAGACTATACTGCGTAAACTGTGCATGTACATTACTGTGCGAATTAATTAGGACAAACACTTGTTTGTCGTAACTAGAGCTTTTAAGAAAATTGTTCCTTTCTCGGGTATTTTCTGCCTCAAACCGGTTTCAACTGCATTTTCTTACAACGCGCGACTACCCTTGACTAGTCTAAACTTGTTTGACCACGTGATCACGACATGTCGAAAATATTTCCCTTCAGTTGCGGTAAGAAGTAGTCGATTGTGCGAATTTTTTGCTTCTGACGTGTATTTAAAAAATGGATATCACTCCTAGGAAAAGGACTAGAATTGTTACCCTTAGACAGCATACATTTATGACTGTGAGAAATATTGCTGCAACAGTTGGAGTTGGAAAATCCAGTGTTTCTAGGATTATTAATCAGCAAAAGAATTTTGGGACAGTATCTCCAAAACGAAAGAGTAAATGTGGACACAAACGTAAGACCACACTTCGAAGAGACAAATTTCTTGTACGAAATAGTAAAATGCATCCTCGCAAAAGAAGTACAGATCATCACAGAGAATTATTAGCTATATTATTGTGAGCGTGGATTCATCGACAGTTCGACAAAGGCATAATGAAGCAGGGAGATTTGCAAGAAAACCAAAACAAAAAAAACAGTTATTAACCTGTGCAATGAGGAGAAAACGTTTAGATTGGGCCAAGAAATATCAATCTTGGACTGCACAAGTATGGAAAAAGGTTGTATTCAGTGACAAAACGCAGTTTTATTTGTACAAGGGTTCCGACCAAGTTTTGTCAGGCGAAGTGATGGAGAACCCAACAGTGCACAACATCTTACCATCTTACACGAACAGTTAAGCACCCTCAGAAACAAATGTTTTGGGGTTATTTTACTTCTGGAGGACCTGGCAGCTTAGAACCAGTTGAAGAGATCACGAACTCTAAAAAATACATCTTTGTAATAGAAAGAAAATTTGTGCCTATGATGCAAACGTTCGCTGGTGGTGTCGGCATGTTTCAACAAGATCTTGCTCTATGCCATAATTCTAAGCTTGCGAATTTTTTTTTTCAAGAACAGAAATTAACGGTTTTGGATTGGCCTGGTAATCTCCGGATTTACATCCCATTGAAAATGTGTGGAGCATTGTAATGAGACGTGCGAGTAAAATGGACTGCTCAACAAAGAAAAGAATGATTGAGAATGTTATAAAAGTTTGGTTTCGTGATGATGAGATCAAAAATATATGTTCTAATTTAGTGGAATCAATGCCAAATCGTGTATAGGATCTCATTCAAGCTAGAGGAGGACATATTTCGTATTATATTGCTATATAGTGCATGTAAGTTAACCTATACCAATTAAACAATATTTGTGAAAACTTTTGTGCTTGTGCCAATTAATTCTCACAGTCAAATATTTTTAGATGTATTTGATTTTACAGTAAAAATGAATTTTGTTTCATTCATGTATATTTAAAAATCAAGGAAATTCACCAAACTCATAATTTAAATATTTAAAATAATAATAACTCTGAACTTGAATTTAGTGGAATCCATACACAGAAAAACTAAATAAACTATGGAAAAGTCTCTATCTGAAATAGAAAATAAAGAGCCTTAGCAGTTAGCGAACAAGCAAGTTATTAAAATACGAATATGGATAAAAATCAGTTTAAAATTTTCGTTTGTAAAAATAATATGTTTAAATTTCTAACTTGAGTAAATTTCATGCATAATTTTGTCAAACACATAAATTAAAGTAGATGCAAATATTTGCGCATAATTGAGTAACATATAATAAGTGAAACAATATTTTAGAAGCATTAATTACCTAAAAATAAAAAATTAGAAGATTGTCTCATTTGTCATTAATATAAAATATTAGTTACTAAACATATTTAGCTGGCAAGAACTTAAATAAGTTTTATACAGATAAGTTTTATACAGTATCAAAATTTAAAATAGACAGTATGTAAGGTCTTCAATTTTCATTTTTGAAGCATCTCTGCGTCAGCGAACAAGCATGATTTTTTTTTGTCTGTTGAGAAACACAGAATTTTTTTTTTTTTTTACAGAAAAGCTGTTTAATAATTTAAAAAAAAAAAAAAAATGCAAAGAACAAACGAAAGCACGACATACACATGCTTGCAAAGCGCTGATGCATATCATTAGACAATTGTCTTCTATTAGTAATATTAAGCAAAATTATATCAAATTAGAGAATGAAATCTAAATAACATCTCAAAAATATCTATTGTTTTCAAAACAAATAGTTTTACAACGAAAATAAAAATCGAAATTAATTGAAAAAAGGTACTCCATCTGAAGGATGTTTATTTTTAATAGTACCTTCTTAAATCTAATGCGATTTAGAATTTTTCCGAATGTCATCAGTGGTAGATTGATAAAATAAAAATAATATAAGAGAAATCTAAGTAGATTACTCGTGTACATTTTTTGTCAGAATTACTGTTAGAATTAAATTTTCCTTTCGTAATTATATTTATTTACCTTTTTGAATAAAAAAGGATAAATCAATAAAAGTGAACTTCGTTTAACTTTAAAATAAAATTATTTTATACGGCACCTTTTGAAACAAATGCTCATAATCACAGTCATATTCGGTTAATATATTTAACAAATTATTTGTTATTTATACAAGCATATTTCTTTTTTGTTACTTTCTCTTTATAGTAACCACTCGACTGGAAATTATATCTTCTTACATTATATCTTCAATTATATACAATTATATCTTCTTATTTATATTACAAAATAAGCTATGACAGAATTGTTTATATTTAAATGATGAGAAACTTCGCATTTTTTAATTTGAATATTTGTCTGAAATAAGAATAAGTAACTAGAACCTAAATTAACAAAAATAAACAAATCTGCTACAAGTTTTATGATTATTCCAGAGATATTACTTGTTAAAAATTGGGGTATTTTGAGAGTTCATCCAAGAAAGAAAACTAGTTTCTTAACTGCTCACATTTAATAAGAAATGTATAAATACTCTTTAATGGAGATCTTAACTTGTGATGAATAATACTAACCGCTAAATAAACTTCTTGACAAAATGAGATCCCATTTTTTTTTTTCATCAAAATTTTGCACTATTTCTACCGGTGTCAATCAGGTTTTTAAGACCTTGACTTCTGGTAATTTTATTTATGATTGCTTAGCTAATACATTAAGAAGACAGGCATTCAATGCATTAAAAAGATTTGGGGTTCTTTTAATTTACTAGTCTTACAATTCAAATAACCGTAAAAAAAATCCCAAAAGGTTTCATTTGACGCCCTAAATGATAGTGTTAAAATTCATTTTAAATAACTTTAAGTTTATCGGTAATTTAAAGTTTGGTACAATTTTCTTTACGGAAACTGTCCTTTAAGGTATTTGCTAGGTATAAAGAAGACATTATTCACCAATTGAATGGATGTTTGAGTTTTTCTCTTCGACTGGGTACCTAGCAGTCTTTGTGGTCTAAGTTCTCACTGAGCACTGACGTGATATTCTGCCGATGCTGCAACTCAGCCATTAATAAAAACTATACTTTGTTACAATATAACAATAAAAATATAGAATGACAGTCAACACACTTGCAAAAAAATTGATTGCTTGAGTTTTATTCTTAATATTTTGGACATAATTATGATACTTAAAAGCCCTCAAATAGGAACTATATATAAAAAAAAAATTCTAAAATTTTCATTAAATATAAAAAATATTAAACGAGTTATTACATTAAAATGAAGAGACTGTTTCAGAAATCATCATATATATTTAAATTTAAAATTATCATTTTTTTCCTTAATTTAAGCCTAAGCTAAAGAAATGCAATTAAAAATGATGTAAAAAAAGTATTCCTAATGGAACATGCATTTTATTCGTGTTTATTAAATCGTTCTATACTCAAGAGTATAAAAATGTACTGTTAATTAGTATTTTTTTAGTTTCGTATAATAATAAAACTTTACATCTGTTTCGCGAATCCAGTTCCGGAAATAAAAATTTGAACTACGTAATTAGCATGATATTCATATAAATGAAATTTGTATGAATAATGAGCTAAGCACAGAGTATTTATACAATTGCTAAAACAGTGTAGAATGAGAACTATACAAAAAGCTTAAAATCTATATGACAATTAAAATATGCATGACGTTTAAACACTAAAACAATGTTTAAAACTTCCCAACGGTTTCAGCCAAAACTTGACCGCCCCCCCCCCCCCTATTTTTAATATTGACTTTAAGCGTTTAAAAAAGGCCAAGTGTTTTGGCTGAAACCGTTGGAAAGTTTTTAACATCGTTTTATAGTTTAAACGTCATGCATATTTTAATTGTTATGTAGATTTTAAATGTTTGGTATAGTTCTCAGTGTACATTGTTATAGCAATAATATAAATATTCTAAGTTTAGCTCATTATTCATGCAGTAATCGCAGTATAAAGTCCAATCTTAAATATTAAATGAGATTTAATTTGGGTAAATGTTCATTACTTTACAATGAAGGCCGAGTTAAGCTTATTTTCCCTACAAATACGTATTTATATATAATTCTGTATTTTTTATTACTCTAGTTGTAATGGGATTCAGGTAATACAGCGTCACGGGTTCAAAAATTAAGAAATCATAAAAAATAATTAATAAATTTAAAGAAATATAAACTTAATCCGTCATTTAAAAAATAATAATATAAACGTTGAAAAAAATACTTATGAAGGGTAAGAACGTTTGATACATGGTGAATTGCCCTTTTAAATTAACATTTTAAAATTATTTAAATTTACCACTGGTATTTAAAATAAACGTAACAGTCCTTTATTCTTTAAAAGTTCTTTTTGGTTAAATATATTTGCATTTTCAATTATAATTTTTAAACATCATATTCCCCAAAACAAACTTGAAGAATTAAATAATATATAAAGATGAACAGCTAAATTATTACTGTTTGTAAGAGTTAATTACAAATGTATTTTCCCTTTTGGGAAACATACTCTACGGTAAGGAAGAAAAATAAAAAGACGTTTAATCTTTACAGCTAATTTATTCGTTAAAAATGGTAAACAACGCGTGATTACTGAATTATAAAGTAGAGACCGTAAACTATTTCCTTTGAATACGAAGAAAAATTTTAAAAAGCTATAGTTACTTTTAGCAAAAAATACCTTTATGTATCGTTTATCTTAATTAAATTTATTCAACGGCACTCTAAAAATATTCATTTAATTTGAGAAAAATTATGTGTTTGCATTGCATTTCCTTCAGGAAAAATATTTGTGGAAAATAAATTTACTACCTCTTCATTTTTTTTAAATTTAGGATTATTTCAACACCATATTTTAAAATGTGTGTTTACAAATTAATTAATTTTATACCCTTTACAATTTGATAATAATTTAAAATATTTGTGTTTCCAAAAAAAAAAAAAAAATATTTATGCCACAGTTATTTTTTTCTATTTTGTAAATTATAAATTGTATGGAGTAAAATTTAAAATTTTCCCTGAAATACACTGAAAAACAGTAGCAATAAGAATAGTGAATGTTCGTTGTACTATGGATTAGGGTTAGACATCGGCGAATTTTGTACGATACTAGATATTTTGAAACACATAGGAATAACCTAATTTCTTGAATATATTAACCCTTAACGGACCTAAGCTTAAGCTACGGTCCTAAATACATGATTTTATTTTTATATTCTATTCGCACCACATATTTTGAAAGTAAATATTTTAGCAATTTGTCTTTCACAGGTTGTCACAGTATAAATAAAAGTGTTTCTTAAAAACAAAAGTGGTGCCAAAAGAATAAATTTTGTTAAGGACGCTAATACTGCTTATCTGACGGGATTGGTCTGTTAAAAGTTAACATATTTCATGGGAAGAAAAAATTAGATATTATTTATTAAAATGCCATACCATTTTAGAGTGTGTGCTACTAGTAATAAATACCACTGCTAATACTTATAAAGTGTGTACATAATTAATGTACTCCTGTCCAGAAGTGCTAGAATCGTAACTAGTCATTCAAAAGTGTAAAACATTTCTGAGTGACTGGGTATAAAGGATGAGAAAACATTCTAAGAAAAAAGTAGCTCCAAATACGGTCACGAGTGGACGCATTTCTATGAAAACCACCAGTACCAATGCCATTTATTTTTGATATTACATACCACCTTATATAAAATCTTTAAATGTTAACATAGTGTGTTAAGTATGTTTTTAAAAGACATTTTACAGTAGAAAGTGGTGTAAGGAAGACACTTTGGATCGACGATCCCCATACCTCAACCCATACAACATTTGGTTTTATTGAATTTTGAAATATATGGTAACTGATCATAAAGAATGCATGCTCAAAAGTTCCAATATTTTAATGTTTTATATGCAAATGATATTTATTAGTGGTAAAATTGTAAACTGTGTTGTAAATATTAGTATGCTCACACCATATAAGTTGTTTATCTTGTCTGGATGAATCTGTAAACTGGTACAATCTGTAGTCAGCTCTAAATAGGCGATTTCTATATATGGACACCATATGAGGAAGTGAGTTTCAAAACTCATCTTAACAAGAAAATCAAGTCTTCGGAAATTGCAAAACACCTTTGACTGCGTCAATTGGTTTTCATTGTAAACCTGTATTTTGCAATACCTGAAATACACAATAAAACTAGATTTTTTTTTTGATGCAAATTCACCAATAGAATAGATTCATATGGAAAACTCGATAACTCGATTTTTTTTGGATAGGCGAGTTTTGAAACTCACATCTTCATGTATGAGGGGCTCACAACCATAGTAGACCAAGTCCATTTTGAAAAAATAAGATATAGTCCATTTAGAAGGTGCAAAAAATCTATTTATTCACGTCCACAGTGATCCAAGTTTTAAATAGACGCCATATATGACAAAGTATGGTGAAAACAAGCCATGTTCACTGTGGGAATATATGAATCAGGTTTTATGTACGTTTTAAATGGACTATCTTAGTTTTTTTTTTCAAAATCAACTTGGTCTACTATGGTTGTGAGTCCCTTATACGTTAAACAGTTTATTTTGTTTTGTGTCAAAGCAACTATTATTTTAGCTTCAAATAATAATAATTATTCACATTTATGTTAGTAAATGCAGCTATCGACAGTTACATAGTTTTTTTTTATTTACTATGGCATGTACTAGATAGAGTAGTACAAAATATAATCAAGCTCATATATTTATTCATATAGTCTTAAATACTGCTATATTATAGCGCTTACTAAGTTATATTGTAGATATGATTTTTTGTGCAAGCATATATTAGTTGAAATTCTGGGATATAAAGAACATGATTGACATAATAAGGAAGATTTAGATACGAGGAAATTAAAGATATCAAAATAAAACTGAATAAAAATAATATTTACGAACATCCTATATCAAATGCTCAAAATGATTTATATGCAGGATTTATTGTGCAGATATAGAACATGCATTCATGAAGATATAATAGTTTATTTTAAATAATCATTTTTTAAAATAAATGTATCTTGTAATTTATGTTTGTTTCTTTATTTTTTATTAAATTGAATACCTTTCAGGAAATTTGACAAGTTGTAGAAACCAATTATTCTGAAACTTGAAAATTAAATTATTTTAAATTTGATAAAATTTGAGCATTTGTGTAAAATAATTTTTAACTGCGCATGATGGAATGTTTGGACATTTCTATCATAATTCAGTAGACAACTTTTACAAAAGGTCCAGTGAAATATTTAAAATTTCAATAAGGTACTCGAAATGTGATCTTATTTTCCACAAAAACTATGTTCATCATAAATCATAGGATAGTTGCACTAAATACATCAATATCTGAATACAAATTCATATTTATGAAAGAAGAACATTACGTTGTATATAATGCTTTAAATTCCATTTAATACATTATAATGCTTTATATTATATAAATTGCAGATTGTGGACAATCAATTATTTACATTCAGAAAATAAAAATGTATTAAATTTTAAAAATAAAAAAACCCGACTGCGTAAAAAGCGAACTAATTAATTATTTCTCACCAATATGAAACTATTTTTTATATTACTTATCTTTTTGCTATTTACTTTTACGTTATGTTTAATTATTAGTTCCTATCTACAAACACTGTTTTGATGAGGCCTATAGATGTCTATTATGAAGGTTAGAGTTACAGTAAAGGTAGAGATCCAAAGTACACAACTTCCAGGTTGTGTAATATTTAAACGGATCTTCTGAATGCAAAAAGGTCACTGAAACGTCGTCTTCATTTTGAAAGACCTATCCAATGGCATGCCACTCAATAGGGTAAGCAAAAAATTTTTTTTTGGCTCTACCGCCCTTTTGTAGTTTACGGCCGCCATTTTGAATTTATAAAAACAAAACCTATCTTATAACCATCGGACGGTTAAGACGAATCGATAGAGACATCGTTCATTAAAATCCATCCAGCCGTTGGGATGTTTCGAGGGTATAAAGAAATCCACTTACACAGATACGCGTGAAACACATAACCCTTCTTTTCAGTCGGATAAAAACATTAAATGCAACTATTTGCATCGACCGCATCCACCTGAAATCTAACTTTTTTTTTCATTTATTTTATATAAATTGTCCTATATAGCTGATTAGTAAATTACGAAAGAAAAAATGGGCTATAACTTGCGAATGCATAGTAAACATTATACTATGCAAAAACTCTTTTATGAAGTATTTTATAAATTATTATTTTATGAATTATTATTTTATGAATTATTATTTTATGAAGTATTTTATAAATTGTTTTAATTGCAGTATACATTTTCTGTAGCACTTTGGGGGCTGTACATATATAACGCTATCAAATTTTTGGTAATTTTGGACTACCTCCCCCCCCCCCTTTACGATATCATTAGTTATCATCCCTGGAACTCCCTACCCCCCACTCCTCCGTAATAATATCGTTATCAATGTCTAATTTTTTTTTTATTTATGGCTTTTTTCGGAGTGATATATAACCCTTAACCGGAAACGTACCGTCTGAGAGACGGTTGCGTCTACATATCTACCCTTTACACCAAAATGAACGCATCCCCAATCTTATCACACAATATAATCCTTACGCGAATGGCCCTCTGCCTCCCCCACCCATTTGCAATACATGCCCATTTTTAGTTATTGAAAGAAAAATTATTTTATTTTCAACGCGGTCTGTGAGACGGCATGTTTCCGTTTATGTAATTTTTTGCTTTGGGGTATTGATATGGAGGAGCCGTCAATGTGGGTACGCTACAGTGACAAAAAAGACTGAAGAAACTGCTTTGAGATTGTTTGATGAAGTAGTAGATGACACAAGCTATATTGAAAGTATTTCAGATGATGAATATATAAATTCTGAACACGAAAGTAACTCAACATTGTCAAAATGCATAAAAAATGCAAATATTTAGAACATGCTGCAACATCTACTATTAAATGTTTTGTTAATTTTACTGCGTAATATTTTTTTCTAATTCATATCGTATCGAAATATATAAAAATATTACCATTTATTTAATTATTTTGACGAAAATTTTATATTTTGAAATATAATGTGTAATTTAAAAATATTTTCTGTCTCCGACATTCAAAACTTTTATGCTGTCATAATTTTTAAACTTTTATGCTGTCATATTAAAAAATTGGTCCTGTTAATGCATTACTATTAAATATTAAGTGTTTTATTTCACTATTTGGTAAATTATTAAGAGTTATTTTTCCTTTTAAATTTTTATAGCATTTTTTTTAAAATTTAGCAGTCTTACAGACGGCACGTTTCCGTTTGTGCACGGGATTTTAATGTTTCCGGTTATGGGTTATATATGGTTACATGTTGGAGTTTAAGTGGCCTATCAAGCCAAAAGCACCCCATTCTCGATAGCAGGAATTCGCTGTCTCATATTTAAACAATTAGAAAAAATCTCTTGTGGCTATGCTGCTTTTGAAATGGAAATAGGTAAAATGCTCTTACCTGGGATTCATCAATATCGCGATGACGTATAACTTCATCGGTGTGGCGTGGCCAGGGATTTATCCAAAAGCTTCTTGAAGAAATTATTTTATTTTATTTTGTGAAGCATTATTTATCCTTTGAAGTATCCTTTGAGAGCTTAATATGAATCGCTAAATCCATGGGAAGATATAATGTAATATGAATTAGTATTGTGTGTTTTTACGATAAAGAAAGATTCAACTTTTAGCTTTAAATACTTATAATTAAACATATTACTGGAGTATAAGAAACTCCGTGTTAACAGAGAGGCTACATGATTAAGAGTGAGTATACATAAAGCTGCTAAAACACATATTCGCAGCGTAGAAAAAATATATAATAATTAAAGGTGTCTGGCAACAGTCAAAATGTTCAGATGTTCCTTTTTGGTTACATATGAGTGGTGAAATCTTAGTTATTAGCACATATGCTTTAGAGAGTTACTCAAGTGGTCTGTAATAGCACTCATTATCAAATGCGGAAGTAAAGAAACAGTTCGTAAATTTGCTTGTTAAAATGATCTGTGTTTAGTAACAAGTTCTTTCTTTTATTTTATTAATCACTTTTAGCAGTTGCCGAAGAACATCTGGGGAATTAAATTTAACACCCCTCCTTAATCTCCTCAGATGGATAAGGTAACAAGTTCATAGTCTTGATGTCACACAAAAGTTGAGGTTTGGGTGTGGGCTTCGTCAAGCAGTCAGCAATCATGTATTGCGTGGGACAATATTTTAATTCGATAATTTTATCCTCCTTTAATTGTCTTATGGCGTGAAAGCGGATATCAATGTGTTTTGTCCGCTTCGAAAATTTTTCATTTTCTATCATCTTTATACTGCTTTGGTTGTCATGGTAAAGTAAAATAGGTTTTACTTGATACAAGTTAAGATCTTCTAGCAGTTTTAATAGCCATAAAATTTCTTGTCCTGCGGTTGCTGCAGCAACATATTCCGCTTCAGCGGAAGAATATGCAATGCTTGACTGTAATTTTGTAGTCCATTGAATGGGATTATCACCCAGAAAAAAAATATTGCCGGTGGTTGATTTTCTATTTTTAGTGTCCCCAGCCCAATCAGCATCAGCATACGCGATGAGTATTGGTGGTTTATTTTTACTTATTGTTAGGCATAGGCTTTTTGTGCAATTGAGGTAAATAATAATTCTTTTTGCCGCTTTCCAATCCTTCTCGCGTGGCGTTGCACTTCTCCTACTAAGTATATTTACTGGTGCCATAATGTCGGGTCGAGTGACTGTGGCAATATACAAGAGCGAACCGATCGCTTGCCTAAACTTTGTATTGTTCGGAAGTAAATTGTCGCTATCTTCTAATTTATAGAAACCTACTTCCATCGGTGTACCAATAGGTCTTGCATCTGTTAAATTTCACTTTCTAACCAAATCTTCTATTTTTGACTTTTGGTTTAATTTGTAACCATCATTCGTTTTGATTATGTTGGTTCCTAGGTACTGACTTATTTCGCCTAAGTCTTTTACTCCGTACTCATTTTGCAATTGTTTTATTACATCTTTAATTATTTCACTTTTACTCGCGATTAAAATATCGTCAACGTAGACGATGATATAAGTGAAATTTTCCTTTTCTTTTCTAGTAAACAAACATGAGTCAGCAGTGCTTTGCACAAAATTCATGTTTTTTAATGATTCTGCGATCTTTTTGTGCCAGGCTCTAGCTGCCTGCTTTAAGCCGTAGATTGTTTTATTCAGTTTACACACTTTGTTTTCACAATTTTTTTCTATAAAACCCTCTGGTTGTTTCATGAAAATTTCTTCTTCTATTTCGCCGTGAAGAAATGCAGTGTCGATGTCAATGTGTTGAACAGAAAGATTTTTATATGCCGCTGAGGCTAAAAATGTGCGGATTGTTGTGTGTGAAACTACGGGTGCGAAGGTTTCATCATAATCTTCGCCGTACTTCTGATTATATCCTTTCGCTACTAAACGGGCCTTGTATTTTTGTACATTTCCTAAATTATCTAACTTTCTCTTAAAAATCCACTTGCAACCAATAATTTTCTTATTTGGTGGGGGATCCACTAAGTCCCAAGTTTTATTTTTCTTTAATGAGTTGATTTCTTGTTGAGTGGCTTTGAGCCAATTTTCTTTTTCTACTGGGTTGTTCATGTTTGCTATGTCATAAAAATCGGATGGTTCGAATGTGTCATTTGTTTTTACGTGACATACGTATCTGTCGGGTGGTACTCCTCTATTTGACCTCTGAGACCTTCTCGGTTCTACGTCGGGTTGTTTGGACGCGGTTGGTTCTTCGTCCGAATTACTTAACTCTGTTTGAATGTAGTTGTTGTCATTGTCTGAGTTTTCTACCTCTTCGCTTTCTTTTAAGTTGTTTTCACTATTTTCTATAAATTTAACTGTTCTCGCTATTATTATTTTGTTTTCTTTTGTGAATATACGGTAACCTTTTGATTTGTTGTCATACCCCACAAGTATTCCTTCCTGCGCTCTATCATCTAATTTGTTTCGCTGATGTTTTTGTATATAGGCATAAGCTTTACAGCCGAATGTACGCAGGTAGTGTAAGGTGGGTTTTCGGTTGAACCAAATTTCGAACGGTGTTTTGTTTGTTATTTTGGTTGGTAGCCTATTCTGCAGGTGATTGGCGGTATTTATGGCTTCTCCCCAGAATTTTTGAGGTAAGCCTGCTTCGGAGAGTAGACTCCTAGTCATATCTAATAATGACCTATTCTTTCCTTCCGCTACGCCGTTTTGGCTCGGACAAAATGGTACCGTAAACTGGTGTTGGATACCTCTTGCCCTTAGGTATTCTTCCGTTTGTTTACCTAAATATTCCCCTCCATTATCGGATCTAATAGCTTTAGGGAATCTGCCGAATTGGGTTTTCACCATGGCTACATAATCTTTTAACTTTTCGTGAACTTCATTTTTATGCGAAAGTAAGTAAATTACTGTGAACCTTGAATAGTCGTCTATAAAAGTGACGAACATTGTTTTTCCCCCGATAGTAGGTGTACCGATAGATGTGCACACGTCCGTGTGTATCAGATCGAGCACTTTGCCTGTTTTGGGACAGTTTGTTGATTTCGGATATGGGGCATCACTTATTTTTGTTTGGATACATATTTCACACAATGCATTATGATTACAGTTATTTATTTTTATACCGTCTGCTAAGTTTTTATTTATTAATTCTTTTATCGCATTATAGTTACGATGGCCAAGCCGTTTGTGCCAAACTTCTATGCAATTTTTATTTTTACATTCATGTGCAATGTTTACTTTATTAGTTTCAGCGCTTTCTAATAATTCGACTTGATATAAATTATTTTTCATTCTTGCTTCAAGATAAATATTCCCGTTTCGGGATAACGTGCATTTTTCTTTATCGAAAATTAATTTATAGCCATTCTGTGTTGCTTTGCTTACCGATATGAGGTTCGATTCTAATTCTGGTACATATAATACTTCTTTTAATGTGATTGTGTTTATCCCTCCATCGGATGTTTTTGTTTTAAATGTCGTTTCACCTGTACCGTGTGAATTCAGCGTTTTGCCATTGGCAATGATGACTGTCGTCTTTTCAGTGTCGTTAAACTTAGTGAATGCATCTTTACTGTTTAGAATGTGTGTCGATGAACCTGAGTCGATTATCCAGGTTTGTTTTCCTGGTTTCTTGACTAAAAAAGCTGCGTCGCTGCCTTTTCCTGAATTGTCCTGTGTTTTGTTAATCCGAATTGGTTCTGTTTCTCGGTTTTTGTTTTCTCTATAATAGTTTGCGTCTTCATAACATAACGATGATGTGTAATACTTGGATTTGTGCGGCTGTTGTTTTTGTGACGGTGAGTAAGTGTTTCTGTTCTTAAGATGCCAGCACTCTCTGTATGTATGGTTTTTTAATTTACAGTATGTGCACTGTTTGTCCTTTTTATTGTAGTGTTCAGCCGGAAACTTTTTATGCGTTTTAAACGCTTTTGAGGAATTCTCGCTCTGATCTGTGTTTTCTAAACGTCTTGTATATTCATCAGTGAGTTTTCCTTTTATAAACTCTGAATTAAGTTCATTTTCTGGACGGGCCTCGAGGGCTATAATTAAGGTATTGTAGCTAGGTGGTAATGAACAAAGTAACAGAGCTGAAATGTGCGAGTCATTAATAGTTTCGCCTATGGCTGAAAGTTTATCAACAAGTTCTAAAATATGTGTAATGTGTTTTATTAGATTGCCGTTTTCTGGAAGTTTTGCTCCGTATAATTTTCTCAGCAAATATAACTTGCTTGAGAGATTAGCCCTTTCATGAATTGTTTTTAAAGCTTGCCAGGTTTCTCTGGCAGTGTTTAAGTGCTTTACATGCACGATCTGTGAGTCTTCAATACTCAAGTTGATAATTGCACGTGCTTTACGGTCCCTCTTCGTCCAGTCCGTGTTAATTGGATCTGGGGGATTTTGTGTTATTACATCAAACAATTCTTCTTTTATTAAAATCATTTCTGCGCGAAATTTCCAATTTGCGTAGTTTGTCGAATTTAATTTTTCGACTATTTGAGTTTCTTTTATCCCTGCCATGTTTATTTTTATTTGTTTATGCGACCAACCTATTTCCTTTTTATTTATTTATTTACTATAAAATGTAAAATGAACGATTTCTTTTTTATTATTATTATTACTCACAACCAACAAATTGTTCATTCACTAATTATTTAAATGTTCATTACATAAAACATAAATATATAAATGTTTCTTTTTCATTCACCTTAATATTTCTGGTACAATAACATTCATAATTTTATTCAATGCAGCATCTTTTTATTTTTTTTATTCAGAACATGAATATTTTTAATATTTATAATCTAAGCCACTATATAAAATTTTTCTTCTTTTTCGCTAAACATGAGCACTTTATCAGTCTCATAATCTTTTTGTTGGAGTTTAAGTGGCCTATCAAGCCAAAAGCACCCCATTCTCGATAGCAGGAATTCGCTGTCTCATATTTAAACAATTAGAAAAAATCTCTTGTGGCTATGCTGCTTTTGAAATGGAAATAGGTAAAATGCTCTTACCTGGGATTCATCAATATCGCGATGACGTATAACTTCATCGGTGTGGCGTGGCCAGGGATTTATCCAAAAGCTTCTTGAAGAAATTATTTTATTTTATTTTGTGAAGCATTATTTATCCTTTGAAGTATCCTTTGAGAGCTTAATATGAATCGCTAAATCCATGGGAAGATATAATGTAATATGAATTAGTATTGTGTGTTTTTACGATAAAGAAAGATTCAACTTTTAGCTTTAAATACTTATAATTAAACATATTACTGGAGTATAAGAAACTCCGTGTTAACAGAGAGGCTACATGATTAAGAGTGAGTATACATAAAGCTGCTAAAACACATATTCGCAGCGTAGAAAAAATATATAATAATTAAAGGTGTCTGGCAACAGTCAAAATGTTCAGATGTTCCTTTTTGGTTACATATGAGTGGTGAAATCTTAGTTATTAGCACATATGCTTTAGAGAGTTACTCAAGTGGTCTGTAATAGCACTCATTATCAAATGCGGAAGTAAAGAAACAGTTCGTAAATTTGCTTGTTAAAATGATCTGTGTTTAGTAACAAGTTCTTTCTTTTATTTTATTAATCACTTTTAGCAGTTGCCGAAGAACATCTGGGGAATTAAATTTAACATTACATGGATTTTTCGCATACTTTATTGATTTAAGAAAAGTTAATAATGTATCACCATATATCTGAAATACCTTTATAGCAAATAACACATAAAGAAATAGTTGCTATTTAAAAATATTTAATAATATCATTTTGTTACATAATGCAAACAATAGTAATAATGTCTTCTTGCACTTGTTTCCGCACAAGGTGGGTGGGCAGATAGAACTTCTTATCAACAAAAAAAGTGGACAACATTCTCTTTTATTTACATAGTAAAAAAAATATCATTTCACACATACTTCGCATATGGTTTCATATGCATACACATATGACAGAGCTATAGGAATGCCAAACTTTGGAGCATTCCCTATTTTAGAATTAAATAGTTTTAAAAAATAGATAACAAATTCAAAAAAGATAATGTACTATTTTGATGTAAAGACAAAGTTACAAATAAAAAGAAAATTTTGGTTGTATAAAAAATGATAACGACATGAAAAAACAACATCCCGCCTTCCCTTAGAAATATCTTACGATATAATGTGCCAGACCCTTTTCACCCACTAAAATAATAACTTTATATATGCACAGTCTCTTGTCAGTAATTCTGAATGGTGTTTAGCTTGGCAGATAAAACTGATTGTTATTCAGAAAAATAAATTAATTCTATAAAATATTTCCATTTTCAGGAAATCTACTTGTTATTCTATCAGAGCTCCATATAAACGTTGTACAGGGTCTATATCTTACATATATATTTCAAGTTATTAACGATAAAGTGTAATCATAAACAATGTTCTTTTTTTATCCAATTTGTTGTTGGTTTGATAGATATCCTTAAGACTAAACCGTGACATCAATATTTGTGACTAAACATATTTTTTTAACACGGAAATTCCTCACAGAATCGAAAATTTTCGATGTCTAAAATCAAATATAGTCGAATACTTTTCACTATAAAAACTAAAAAATTGAAATAAAATTGAAAGCAAAAGTTATTAATAGACAGATTGCATATTTTGGATATACGATATACATATTTTTACATTATAATTTATTTATGAAATATTACTACCAAAGATATGTCTTTCTTTTAAATTTTGCTTTTTTAATAATTAAAAAATAAATAAAATGAGTATGTAGGAATTTTTTCCGTCACAAAAAAGCTATCTAAAATAAAATAGTTACTTTTTTTTTAACAAGAAAGGAACATAATACCTTTAGTGTCCGCTAGGAAAATAATTTATATCAGATATTATAAGGAATAATACATGGTATGAGAGGTCATAAACAGGTTCATAAACATAAAGAGTGTTTATGATCTATTTGTCAGCTATGTACTATCGTAAATATACTTAAATTATCATAACAATGATATATGCTATTGAAGTTAACCCATTTATATTCCTCATTAAAAAGGCAAAGAGTTGGTTGCATTATAGTTCTCTAACAAATATATTAAAATAATCCAGACAATGAGATCAATGGAATATTAGCGAAATTTAAACAAGGCGAAATTTAAAACACATTTCACTGATGTTAAACTAATTAAACTTTCAAATTTTAAAATGTGTATTTGTTGTGCGCTATGAATGATTTTTAAAGAAACAAATTCACATAGAAATAAATGTTATGTATGTAATACATAATAATAATACAAATAATATGTAAAAATGCACGTAAATAAATATTACATGCAGTAGATTGGTATCGAATTTGTTTGTTTGTTTTGGCATTGTAATACGTTGTGTTCCATTGCATTCCAAAACTATGCATGTAAACATTTACGTTATTTAAATGCTATAAAATCTCATTGAAAAAAAACCCCTCCGATATTGAAATTTTACCCAAAAGAATATTTAAACAGACAAACAATCCTTACAATAACTTTAACACCTATTCGTCAGTTATATTCATGTGTAGAAGAACACAAAAAAAAACTCGGTTGTACTACTGACTGAAGACATTAATATTGTTTCAAGTGCACTTTCTAAAATAGTTTTTTGCACAAATATATATATATATATATATATATATATATATATATTTTTTTTTTTTTTTTTTTTTTTTTTTTTTTTTTTAAGAAATGAGAGATGTGACATTTTTATTTATGTTGAAAACCCAAAGTTGACACGCTGACAGACCAGCCTGAATTTTTATGTTTATTGCAATTTATTAAGTAAGTTTCAAAAACACCTAAAATAGTCCTTATGGATTTTGTTTTCGCCCATCAGTAACTTCTGCCTGCGAGCTGTTCGCGTGCACGACAATCTCATGCCATAATAATGTGCACGTGAGATCGTATGGTCTCACGGTGTCCAAAATGCAATTCACACATCAGACAATATAATATATTGGCAAATGGATAACTATGATATATTGGCTCAATTTTTTGTGATATATTTGTTGACATAACAACTATTCTCACATAATCCTAAAGCTGTAATAATTTTGGTACAGCTAGAATTTAAATTTAAATATGGAAAATGTGCGTTTTTCAGCAAACTTTTAAGAGTAATGTTATTTCTCTGCGAAAATAGTTATGAATTTAAAACAAGAGCAATAATAAACAAATCTGAACATTAGTTTTCATTATGTTAAAGTAATAAAGAAAAAATGTCAAAACGCAAAAAACATTTATTAAAAAAAATTGTGCAAAAATGTTACTATTAGACATGGCTCAACATCTTAAATGTAATTAAACTAATATGTAAACATGGGGCGATAAACTTCTTAAAAAACACTTTCTTTCGTGTTTCTTGTAGAAAAGACAAATTTACTCATAGGCGTAGATTTCTTTGTTAAATATATTACTAGTAAAAACTGGAGAAACTAAAAAACTCGGTTATCTTACTGCCTGAAAACATAAATATTTTTCCAAGTGCACTTTCTAAATCTCATTTATGTGGGTGTTTTTTTGCCCCAAATTATCTGTCGTCTACAAAAGAGACATGTGACTTTTTATTTATGTTGGAAACCCAATGTTAACACGTTGTCCGCCCAGACTGAAATTGATTACGTTTTCGAAACTACACTAAATAAACCTTATGCATTTGATTTTCAACCATCATTAACCTCTTCCTGCGAGTTGTACACGGGCACGGAAAAATTGTGCCATAATAATCTGGTCATGAGACTGTATGGTCTCACGTTGTGCAAAACGCAATTCACACATCAGACAATATGGACACACAGGTCGATCAACGTGTTTAAAAAAATAATATTTTCGTGTTTCTAATCGAAAAGACGAATAGGGGAGGTAGGGGAGGTTTGATACATTGACAATTTTTCTCAACAAATGACATTAACAGCCATTGTAACAAATGCAAAGTCTTCAGAGGCCATCATTAGCTGGACTTATCAGTGAAGAACTGACAACGTTTTTTTTTTTTTTTTTTTTTTTTTTTTTTTTTTTAAACTTTGAAGACTTTTGGAATGCAAATGTAATTTTTTTAAATACTGATTTTCTTTCATAACTCTTATTATTGAGATGATAAAATCTTGTAATTTTTTTTATTTGTAAAACACATTGTTAGGGTGGGTTTTACCAGAAAGCAGATTGGTATTTTGCAGCTACATTTATACAAACTGATTGAAAATCCAAAAAGGCATGATAGGGAGAAATGATACATTAGTGCTGGGGAGAAACGATGCAGTTGTATATTTGAAATTTAGTAGTTTTTTTAAGTTGTAAACTAATATAGGACTGTAATTTTCATTATTGTTTTACATCAAGAGCTACTAAAATTGGTAAGGAAGAACAACGGGACCATTCATAGACATTATGTAGGCTACATAGAAAAGCATTTTGATGATAGATGGTTAGTTCGTTTTGCTCGTTATGTAGAAGGAAAAAAGTTTAATGGCCTGAAAGGGAAGATGTTTTTATAATTGATGAAAGGAAAAAAAAACATTAAATCCACCGGATTTTATTTACCATTATTTTATTGTTCAATTGTTGCATTGTTCAATTATTAAAATATTTTTTTATACATTTGGCTATGGACATTATAATTATGTTACAATTATTATTCAAATTGCAGCTGAAAAACGTTTGAATTCAATAACTGTAAGATGTATTTTTCCATTATTATTACGTGCATTTGTTAGTAATAGGTATGACTTATAAAATGTCCAGTAATGTTATATTATTTATGCTGTGAATGAATATAATTTCAGAATTTCAAATCTATTACTATACTAATAGAGGGGCTCACAACGGTAGTAGACTAAGTCCATTATGAAAAAAATGAGATAGTTCCTTTAGATGGTGCATAAAATTTGTTTTAATAACTCCCTTAGTGAACTAAGCCTGTAAACATGCGCTATACATGTGAAAGTATGTGAGAACAGGCTTAGTTTACTGTTGGAGAGGTAAAACAGATTTTATGCATTTTCGAAATGGACTATCTCATTTTTTTTTTCAAAATGAACTTGATCTACTATGGTTGTGAGCCCCTTAATTTATGCAAAATATTAACTCTAAAATTGATTGCAAATACGAACAAAAACCTAAATTAATATAATTTAATTTAATTTGTTTAATTAATATAATTAAACAAAAACCTAATTTGCAGAGCGAATTAAAAAAAAAATTATTTCCTAAATTGTTTAAGCCCGAGTAGGGGCAGATATTAAGATATTTCATTCAATTCGTTCGACATTTAATGTTAAATTTTTGTAACAAATAAGCTAAACCAATTGAAAATTAAAAAACAAAAATGAAATTCATACAATATAATGCTTTAAACACCTATATACTTAGATTCCGTTCAAATGAAATTGAAATAAATCTTAGAGTTTTTTTAAAGTTTTGTATTTTGCATGTACCTTATCATATTACTAACAGGATGAGCCCGCTGCGCTGGACCATTTTTCAAATAAATCTTCAATCAAATGAAATGGAAAATCCGACCCTGTATTTTAAATTAATATGGACCTTCACCTGGAAGGTCTTTCCGCATTTTCTGAATACGCATTGGACGCAATTGAGCTATTATATTATCTGATGAGTTAGACGAAATACGAGCAATTCAGAAGCAACTCTTTAGTACACATGTACAGTTTGGGAGAGAAATGTGGCCATTAGGATCATATCACCACACTACAAAAAAAGAGGGAATTACAATGACTGCAGAGATTGACCATTTAACTTAAAGAATGTTCGGGTTATTCATTTTCGTTTGTTAGTTCTTTTACTCTGGGCTTCTCAGCTTGGTACTTTGTGCGGATCTGATAACATAAATACAATCTCTCTCTACGTTACATTATATTTGGTAATATACGTCTTCTTTTGGCAGGTTTTCTCTACAGTTTCTTATCTCCGATTTCAAGTAGAGTAAATACAATCAAAACAGTATTTAACTTTTATATTTTAAAATATGTGAATCATGTAAAAGACGATATTTAAAGCGGAATTGTGTGAATAAAATTAAAATAATGTCATTTTAACTGCCGCTTCTTTTTACATACCACTTTTAATCATGCAACTATTAACCTAGGAAAATAACCTAGATAACTAATTCAAATAGAAAACTAAACCTCTAGTTTTCATCCAATAAATTATTCCCAAACATCCGTAATCGGATCCACAACCAAGTTTGATGTGCAACGTTAGAAATGTTCGTAACGGTATGGCTAAAAATGTACCAAAGTTACCTTCAAAACAGAGTTAATTACATTCCAAACTACATTCCATTAAATAATGTCAAATTGCTGTTTATTGAATTTTAGATCTTTTACTATCAAAACTCTTTGCAAATGATAAATAAAGTTAGTTATGCAAAATTTTTAGTTGTGATCATTTTTGGGAAACCGAAGATTTTTTTCGCATTTCTCTAATGAGCGTAATAAGAAGGGGAAATAAACATGCTTTTATTTTCAAGACGTCATTATTCATCAGTTTGTTGCCTAAATAAAACTAAAAACTTTAACTTGTGACTATGATCAGCTGCTCGGGCTGTGCATCAGCCAAAATTTCTTTATAATGATTGAAATTTTATTTGAATCTGAGGTATTTTTTTTTAAACCTAGGGTAAATGAACAAATAATGTTCCATTGGCCAACTTTTGGCATTTGAAAGTTTTTTTTTTTTTTTTTTTTTTTTTTTTATATATATATATATATATTCAAAATAATGCTTTTTTAGTGATAGTAAAATAAACCTAAAATTTGTCACTACGATCAGCTGCTCGGGCTGTGCATCAGCCAAAATTTTATAATGATTGAAAATTTAATTGAATTTGAGGTACTTTTTTTAAAAAAACTTAGGCAAAATGTACAAATATTGTTCCATTGGCTACCTTTGGCATTTGATTTTTTTTTTTTTTTTTTTTTTTTTTTTTGTACATTCAAATTAATGTTTTTTTTAGTGATAGTAAAATAACTGCACATGAAAAATATCTATTAGTAAATCTTCTTTCGTCCGTTTGTTCCATAATAAAAAACATAAATTTACTAATAGCTAATTACTAAAAGTACAAATTTCGCGTAATCTTCTGAAATCGGCTTTACCGTCCACGGTTCCTTTCAAATATAAACGAATCTTCCAACACTATATAGTAAATTCGCCAATTGTAAGGTAGCTGATTATGGAAGATTCATCCAATATTTTTTTATAACATTTCTAAAAAAAAGGGAAGATATGAAAAAAAAAATGACGAATGGAATGGAATATCAAAAAGTGAATTCAGAAAATAATTTTTATTGCAAAATGTCTTTTTTCGTGATAGAAATATCGCATAATTGCTTACAGTTTCTTAAGAATAATCTTTACTACCTAACATTGCAAACATTGAACGTTTGTATAAGGGAAATTGGCGATATGTTTTTTATTAAAAAAAGAATGAACAATATTAGCTAATCTTACTTCGAGGTTATAAAAGTCACAAATTTGGGGAAAACAAACCGACATGATTTCGCAGAAAAGTTTGATGAGAAATTTGTTAAATGTCTAAAATTAAATTATTTTACAATATGTATGTGCATGTGTGGGAGACATTTATACTAAAATTAAAATATCTGACTCCATTTTTAACATATTAATTGCTATTTATTTATTGTACATTTGAATTTTAAAAAATGCTCAAAAAATGCTTTCGTACACTTGCAAAATCACCTTTATTGTAAACATCGCTTGAACCCAATTCACGCTTACGTCTTTTTGGCTTAAAATCAAATTGTTTGGCGACAAAAGTTAACTCAAAAATAAAAAATAAACCTATAACATGTAAATCATAAGTACCATCATTTTTACAATTATATCTGCTAGTTTCGTCTGTGAGTCACATGATGGAAGAGTTAGAAATAAAAAAAGAACAAATCAAAAATAAAATTGTTACCACAAGGAAGGTCTCCTTAAAGAGCATACTCAAATTATTTTGAAAAGGAAAATGCTTTTAAAACTACTCATGTATGTAGTAAAACATCAGTCAAATTTGGCGGCGGAATCTCAGTAAAAATCTCAAAGAAATCTATATATATTCGAGTATTTGCGCAAAAAAGACGAACATTCCACGCTATTTGGCTAGCCAACACATTTTTATCCCAAATGCAAGATATTTAAATGCATTTGAAAATTGCTTGTTAAATAAGTGTTTAAATGCCTAAAACTCAATAAATTTAAACTCAAACGAAGGATTAGCGTATTATTTTTTATCTTTAAGCATATATAATATAAAAAATAACGTGTTGCAGTAGTTATGGCTTCACCGGCTGGATATGTTTTAAGGGTGCTATTTGATTATTCATTCAACCAGTTTCGCCAAATTATATAAATTGCCAAAGTACTCGCCAAATTATACAAATTGACAGAATTTTTATTTTAAACAACGAAATAATAAATAAATTTTTAAACATTTATCAAATTACAAATAGAAGTCAAATTAAAAATCACTTGATGACGCAACAAACACGTGTACCGTGTTTAATGTCAAGTGAATATAAAATTTACGATCAGCTATTATTGGCATTTAATCTTATAGTTTGGCGATAGTTATTTTGTCGACGGGATAATCAAGTAGTACCGTTTTAAGTTTGTTTTAAAAGTAGCTAGCTAATTAAAAATGCTACCATTAAACATTTTATATTAAATACTTGTTTCCATGGCAACCATAACCTTCATTTCTTGTTTCTGATACTAACAATATCGAAGTCAAATTGCCAATGTTCCGAATCGGACATTAATTTTAAATTCGGAAAAAATTTAATAAACTGAAATTTTGTTTTAAACCGTAAAAATACGATAATAAAATTTTAATATATGCACATATAAAGGTATATGAAAAAACTGTAGTAATAAAAACGTATTTATTTAAGTTAAACTTAATATAACTATCTCCATATGAAGAGTAGAAAAAGGTTTTACTTAAAAATTATTTATGATAAAAAAAGTATCATTCAAAATTTTATTGTGCCGCCAACCAGCATTAAATCGCAAAAAAAAAATTAATTAAATTTTCATTATTTTTTTACAAACGCTAAATCGAGGTTCTGCGGATTTTTTTTTTTTTTTTTTTTTATACACATATTATATGTCACGAGAAGAATCTTCTATATTTTCCTCATGAGAAGATATTTTTTCAAATATTTCTGAGCATGCACTTATCGAAACTTCCTTGATATCATCCTATCAATTTTTCAGATGCATTTTTCTTAACCTGACGCAAAAGATAAAGAGCCAAATCTTATTTCAATTGAAATATTTTAACTGAGTAATTTTTTAAGCATTACGAACATTCCCTTTCATATTTAAATTAAATATTTTCGTTTTTTAATATTATCACTCATTAAAACGGATTTTTTTCTTCTTTTTTTCTTCCTTCTTTTTTATTAAATTAAAATTAGTAACAGTTTTTTCTTTTATGTTTCGAGGTGTAATAGCTGTTTCAATTTTTTTTATCAACGATAAATTTCGCCAAGAAATAAAATGGTAAACCTTATTGTCCAAAATAACAGAACTTTCAGTCATAATTCTATAACTAATCTAGGTATAATGATGTGTTATAACTTAAAACCTTCCCTGAAACGATATCTATCTAACGGTATAAGTTCCATAAAAATCCATGCAGTACGAAATCTAGGCGTTCGGAACGAAATTTCCGTTTGGATTTTATATATATAATAGATGTACAATCGTCATAAACATAATGCAAAATCTGCAGTACAAATATTTACAACTTAAAAATGGAAAAGGTCTAAAATTTATTTCAATTTCATTTGAACGGAATCTAAGTATATAGGTGTTTAAAGAATTATATTGTATGAATTTCATTTTTATTTTTTTTAAATTTTCAATTGGTTTAGCTTATTTGTTACAAAAATTTAACATTAAATGTAGAACAAATTGAATGAAATATCTTAATATCTGCCCCTTCTCGGGCTTAAACAATTTAGGAAATAAATTTTGTTTTTTTAATTTGTTCTGCAAATTAGGTTTTTGTTTAATATGTCAAGTTTTTTAATAACTACTGCATTTGGACAAACACATTTCAAAATTAATGGAGGGTATCATCACCAGGCTTTGATTTGTGCGATATCGCATCACAATTTGTGATGCAATTTACCTATGTATAATTCAAAATGTTTGACCAGTGCACTAATGCAGGTTGTTATAGTTTGGTCAAAAAATTACAATCTGAACTTAAAAAATCTGCTTGAAAATGTCATTTTTTTTCCACTATGACGTCATATTCATCTTCTTTTTAATTCTTAAAAAAAAAAAAAAAAAAAAAAAAACTGTTTTAGTTTCTGGAGTTTCATGTTTCACGTGAAAATCATTCAACTAAAAATAGGCAAATTATAATTACGGCTTTTGAATTATTTACAACAATGGAGGAAAATGTTAAATTTTATTAGAAAATGTCCGTTGATTCTCAATGAAAAAAGCGAAATTTGGAAATAAAAATTAGCCCATGTTACTTTCTAGATTATAATCCACCTATATGCAAAGGCATTTTATGATCCGTTTTGATCCTGACGTCCGGCAAATATTTTTACACTTTGAATTTATAAAATTATTAGAATTAGCAAAGAATTAAAAATGAGTGGCATCAGGGACAAAAAGGTGGGAAGAAAAAATGAAAAGTTATGATCTCCATAGGCTTTTCTATGTTAAATTAACATTGAGAACTGACACTGGAAATAAATAAGTATTGCGCTGCCGCGCAATACTTAAATAAAGAATAGGAATTTATGCTTATGTGTCATACTGTGAATTCCTTTCTCAAGTTTTAAATTAATATTGAAAGTACTTAAACTCGTAAATAATCGTTTTTACCGATTTATAGTTTTTAAAATATTTTTTTAATATAATAATTAATTGTTTTTGGCAGGTTTAGTGCAGTGTATCCAGTTTTATTTAAAAATACACTTAAACTTTTAAGCTCTTCATGCTGTAAACTCTTATAATAAAATCCTACTTTCTATGAATATATCTCAAAAGATGCTTTAAACAAATTAACTAAACACAAACCACATAAATTTAAGCATATTCTTTCACAAATTTAATTACTCATTCAAGTATAAGAAACCTCTTCGTGTTTTCAGAAGACTAAATATAAATTATTTGAATCTGAATACTTTTAATTAGCTTATTATAATACTTTTAATTATCACTCTAGAATTGAAAAGATACGTCAATATATTTCAGATTTACATGCACACTAATTTTCGTATTGTCGAATCCATTGTGCAAAAGCTGTGCCGTCGACATAAAGACGAATTCGAATGGGAAATTGTGCAGGGTTCCATTATTAAATTACCTCTTTATACATCTCACTCTGGATACTATAATTAATATGTAGAATTTAGATGTAAAGATTTGTAATCAATATATTTAGAGATGTCTGCCTCTATTGTTAACGTTTGCATTGCTTGGTAATTTTTATGATGAACAAAGTTAAGATGCATTTTAATCATACAGATAGTTCTATTAATTATAGTATATATTATATATATATATATATTTTTTAAGTTTGGTTCTCATTCAGTAGCATTTTAAATATAAACTTTAAACTTGAAATATAAATGGAAGTTTAAAATAATTTTAATATACGTGCACATAACATTAATAATTTTAGAGTTAATATTACATACAAATAAAAGAAATATTTTATTAAATTAATTATATAATTAACAAGAAAGAAAAACCATGCGTTAAGCATTGACTATGGAACAATTTCCAACACTTCCTGAATGCTTTGAGGAAACTTCGTTATATAGGGAAATAAGGTAAATATGATAACTAAGTAAAGATTTTATAAAACGCATAAAACATTTGAAAAACTGATTTCAGTAGTTACCGTACATAGCCAAATATGTATTCCAATTCTTTTTAACAGCACTGTAATTGATCTGTAGGTTAATATATATACTATATAATGGGAAAAATTAGTTTAGCGAGAAAATGCTTAACAGGTTGAAATTCATCTTTCAGAAATATATACTAATGGATGGAAACATACTTGAACACTTTTGTACAGCCCTGTAGTTTACCTAGTACCTTTATCACATGCCACTATTTAGATAAATTTTATTCAAACTAAAACACTCTTAAAACTACTGAAATTGCATTTCCAGAAATTATCACCCATTGACTGTCATGTATCCAACTCTTTGCGTGACCCTGTATATTATTTTATGAATATTCTACACTTATTTCTTAGTAAACTAAATTCAGTTCAGCGTAAAAATGCATAACTCATTTATAACCACCTTTAAGCAATTTATGCTCATACTCACTGAGCTTTACGAATTCATTTCTGTAGCCCTGTTTACGAACTATAGCATTTATACACACTTTATAGTATGAATAAATATAGAGAAAAACACGCATATCATAATTAAAAATGCCTTTCGAGCAATCATTACTAAAATGCAGTAATTCGGATACAATATAGTATCTGAAATCTTTTTAAATACATCGCAAACAATTCTCCCTACACCATTATGAACGGAATTCTTTTGTGTAGCCTTGTAAACGAACAATAACTTTTCTTTGCACAGAATATTCAACAGAATGCATATTTTAGTGGACTTAATAGATGAATATCAATTTTACTGTGTTTGAAAGAGTGTAACACCATTAAAAATCATTTGAAACGATCTTTTCTCATTGACCGTAATGGAACGGAAAACTTTTGACTGTCCCTGTAAATGAACTAAACATGCTACAATCTTCATTTGAAATAGGGAACGTGCTATGGCAGAGGTCACTAACATTCAAAAATTTCAGAACGAGCCAAGCATACTTACCAGAGTTAGAGTGTGGACAGGCGGCTAGACGGACAGACAAACCGAAGTCAAAAACAATTTTCAACTGAATTGGAAAGTGTTAAAAAGGATAAAAGTGGGCATTTTAACTCGCAAAGTACAGAACGAATTTTAATAAAACTTCAGATTAATTTAGTCCTTGACATAAACCAGTGTTGATTAATTTTCGGTGTATATCTGTCGACGAGTGGCGTTGCTTTCCTGCATTTTGTATGAATACCAAAATAGCTATATCTCAAGAACTAATGCACATAATTTCATCAAACTTCATATTCTGTTAGATCTTGATTGAAACAAATTTCTGTTTTTTTTTCCAAACATTCCCATATCTAATTATAGCACGGACAAACGGATGGCAAACAGACAAACCAAATTCGTAAGCACTTTTCAACTATGTTGGAAAGTGCTAAAAAATCGATCGGTCGTGGGAGTAGAAACTCTGCTTACTTATAATTTGTCTTCTTTCATTTATAAACAGGCATTGAGAGAAATTACTTCCCTACCTATGAAAAGTTAATGTTCGTATAATATAGTTTAAATAAATAAATAACTTTTTGCGATGGTTATATTACGGAAAATAATACATGGAATTTCATCAAACTTCATATGCAGTTAGGCCTTGGCTTAAATAGATGCCGATTAAATTTTGACTTTGATCAATCATGAGGGGGCGCTTGTATCCTGTGCTTGGGGAATTATTCCTAATGAAGTCTACAATCAGTAGATGAAATTTAGTGTTTTTTTCGATTAATCATTGATTACTGTAATTCGATGCTAAACTCAATTAAAGGCATTATACCTCATATCGTAATTCTTTCTGTGTTTGTGTGTGCTATTTAAATTAATATTTTATTGTTTTGTGGTGGTCAGATCACAATAGTTTTATTTTTAAATCATTGCATTTGTGAAGGATTTACTTTGCAGATTAAAACTATTTCTCCAATGTCCATTTTTAAATCAAAGACTTTTGTGAAGTGAACTGTGTTTTTAGATGAACAAAATATGAAAGGTACTTAAAGAATGCAAGTTCTTACTAAGTAGATTGCTGATTACAAATCATATTTTTAATGTTAACGTTTTCGTATGGGGCATAAAAATATAAAGAAAAAAATTAAGAAAAAGTATCAGCCATTATAAAATTTTGAATACATTATTTTTTAAATCAGATATAAATTTTTCCAATTTGGAAAAATTGAATATAACCACTTCGGAAAAAACAAACTGAAAAATACAGTTCACTCCCCAAAATTTCCTCGTTTTTTCCGAGATTCCCCATTCCTAGTAATAAATCGAGACAGAATTATAAATTAATCTTTTAAGGATTTTTTCATTTGCATGTGCTATTAAACCTTCCTTTATGCTAAATTATAAGATTCTAGTTTAGCTGAAATTTTCGTATAGGTTTTACTCTCAAAATCTATACGGTACTCTTCATTGACCGAACACCTTGACACTTGGCACGGAAGAACTTCTTTTAGCATATGTAGAGGAAAAAAATCCACAAATCATTAATTTATAATTCACATTTTAATTTATTGTGTGATTTTCTACAATCGAGATTTCCAAAAACGCTGTTTCATTTTTTACTTCATTAAGTTTGCAGGCCAAAATTTTTACACAACAATGTAATCATAGACCTTATATTTTATACTAATTCTAACTGCATGCTCTCAGCCGTTCCTGAGAAATACTTTCTTGAAAGACACAGGACAACAAAGGGATACTATTAGGGTTACGATTTTCCCCCCTTGAGGTACGGAACTATTAAAACAAAATTCAACATTAACCATCAATAGAAAAGGAAATTATTTCCAGAAAAGTATGTTTTTATTACAAAATGGGAATTGATGTTTTCTCTAATCTGTAGTAAAACTTTATTAATTCGTTACATTATTAGCAATTTCATATATTCTTTTTTTTTATTTTATACAGAGTGTCCTAAAAGTTCTCGTACTGACGACATATGTATTGATTATTCACAAAAGAACAAACATTAAAACGATTACTTTTATGCTAATTATAAAAAGCACTTTTAACATCACGTAAGAAAAAATACTGAACTTATATTTATGATACGTGTTCAAAATATCCAACGATTTCTACGGGGCAAAGCTGAACATTTACGCGCATGTTTGTAGAAACGCGTTTTAACATGTTGAGAGTGACTTCTTGCATCCTTAGAGTAATGGCAATTTTCAGACCATCTATTGTTTGCGGATTATTTACATATACTTTTTTCTTTAAATATCCCCACAGAAAACATGATGGGATGCTCAGATCAGGCAATCGAGCTGGCAAAAGATTTTTTGAAATGAGCCGATCGACAAAATATTCTTCAAGCATATGCATGGTTTCATCACTTGTAAGGATTCTTGCACCATCTTGTTGGAACAAATAATTTCGTCCGCTTACTTCTAACAATACAATAAATTGCTGGATAAGTTCCCTGTATACAAAACTATCAACAGTTGATTCGAAAAACAGAGGTCCAACTATCCTTTCGCGTGCTACACCACTCCATACGCCATTTTTTTGATAATGTAATAGTTTGGTGTAACAACTTTTGGCGTTCCACGCCTGTGTTTGCCTTTTACCAAACTTGCATTACTAAATCGTCGAACGAGCCAATATAACGTATCTTTACTTGGTATTGCATCATTTGTATATTTATTTCACCAAACATCATTGCACCATTCAAACTATTTACATTCAAAATAAGTTTCGAGAAGCTCAATTCTCAGAATGTGTGTTAATTTATTTCACTACTAGCTGGCACCCCGGCGTTGCCCAGGCCCGTTATAATATTCTTAAATGAACCTGAATATTCTATCGCTGGTCCGTACAGAAGAGGAGAAGGTTAGAGTCGGTGCAAATTACCAGGGCCGAACTCTGGTTCAGTTGGAAAGTTGTTTAAAGTCAAAGCTTAAGATTTTGAATTTTTATTTGTGTCACACTTTAAACTCCTTTTTTCAAAAATAATTGTTGAATTCAATTAAAATTTATTTATGTTTTCAATATTTAAAATTTTTATTTAAAACCTTTAGATGAAAAAGTAATTACAAATACATCATAAACTGTAACACAGGAAAAGAAATAATAAAATTGCAAGCAAATACTGATATAGATTTTTTAAAAAAGGTACTATCCAGCGAATTTATTTTCTAATATAGTAAAGCCTGTTTAAAACAGAATCGCGCACTAAACTAAAAAAAAAACTGATTTCATTCCCTCACTCCGCCATAAAAAACTGCAATTATGCTTTGCCAATTTAAAGAACCTGAGAATTTATCACTGGTCGTCTGAGTTTCCGTCTAAGCAGGATTTCTTGTATCTTACTTCTGGTGAGGGCGTATTGGAATTATTAACATAAGTGCAGATTCTTTGTACGGCCGAATTTTTTCATTTTATATCTTTGGATAGTTTTTTTCCCGCTATCTAGCGAGGGTTTTTATGTGAAAAAATTGTTTTTATTGATATAGGTCAGCCATACTCAACTTTTTTTTTCGTGGGTTATGTTTGGACGTATTTTTCATATGTTTCAGACGTTAGGAGCACAGAGCAATGCACAGAGCAATACAACAAAGTTAATACTCTCAGTGGATTAAATGTTTGTCACAGAAAAAGTTACCAAAAATTTTTAATAGCAGTATTTACGAACAATAAACTTCGTGGTAGATCTTTATCGCAAATGCTGTAACTACAGCCCGCGAAGTTTGTTGTTAGGAAATGGTACGGTAAAAATATTTTGATGGCGATTTTTTTCTCTATGAACGTTCAAATCGAAAAATCTGTATTAACTCTATAATACGCATAAAACATTATAATGTAACAATGCAGAATATGAAAGTTTTAAAGAAAAAAAATCAGATTTTCTCTAATAAATAAATCTTTTGCCCAATGCAACAGTTTCATTTTATTATAATTGTACAAATGTACAGTGTAAATCTAGTTACATGCATAATACATGCATCATTGTAGAACAAACGAGAGTACATATAAAAAAAAAAAAAAACTTTTGAATAAGAAAATGGCATTTAAGATGTTTTAACATAGTTTTAAATAAATTAAAAATATTAGGACAAATTTCGTCTTTGAAAATATATAAAACAATAGTGAAGGTCTTAAGTAGTATTTTTGTGCATGACTTAATTTTATAAATATGTATTATTGATTATGTGTCTAGGGTCGCACCGCAGTTTGAGTATGGCAAGAGTAGATTAAAAAATACCATTAAAATTGCAAACATGTTTTAAACTAATCGATTGGACTATGTAAAATGTAGTTTTTTTAAGGATAATTTAGAAACCCCTAAAACTGAAAAAATATATACAAAATTTATTTTAATTAAACCCTAAGAGAAGAATGAAATCCTTAAAAAAATTCAACTTAGTCCTGGCGAATTCAGAACTCGAGACCTTCCTTACAGTAAATCAAAGCGTTAGAAGATTTCGCTAAAAGACACCAGGTTCAAATGAGCAAATTAATGTTCTGTTCCCTATCGAAGAATAAATGTTTTTTTTTTTCTTTCTTTTTTGGCGACGATTATTTCATTAGCATAAGAACATAGAGAGCTATTGATGTCCGAATTTTCTGAAATTTTAATTCGTAAATATAAGTAAAACCAAGCCTTTTTTGAAATTTCATAAAAAAATATGCATATTTAAGAGAGAAAACGTTTAACCGAAATAGTCGAATTTGTCGACGTTTTAACACATTTTACTTTGTAAAAAATGTTTTTTCCCGTCTAAACGTTTTGAAATTTTTGTAGGGGATGTAAATTTGATCTATTGAGTTGCTTAAAAAAGATTGTTTTAAAATACGGACGTTAAGTTACTTTTAGCGATGAAAAAATATCCTCCCCGTGAGACCCGAAGTGACCTGCGTTTGACGGTAAATTTGAATGAGTTAAAATTCTTATTTTTAAAAACCAATTACACCATTGATTTGAAAAGAATTTCAGCATTATAAGCACTCTTTTGGTTTGTCAGTACCTTTAAAATTAGGTCCTGGAGATTGGTTGCAATAAGTGCGAAAAACTGTAGTTGAAAAAATTACCCTTTTTGAAAGTTTCTTTCAAAGGGTTAACTGCGACATTTAAAAAAAAAAAATTATTACACGAATAGAGACATAAGAGTCCGATTTTTCAGAATGTGTCTTTCAATTTTAACTGTACCGAACGGTTTGTTCGATTTGGATTTTTTTAAAAACAATAAAAAAATTGAAATATAGTGGAAACTGTTTCTTCGCTAGTTTTCGATGCATTAAAGGGTTTATACGCATGCGCCGACCGGAGATCAAATAAATGGCTTTTTGACGAAAGTCGGTTGCGTTTGTAAATTCATTACTCAGCAAATAATTAGAATTTTAAAATTCTGAATACCAGGTACATTAGGAGAGGCCTTGGATTCTCTTCAAAAAAATTTTGAACCTCGTACATGCCGTAGATTTTGCTAGCCATCGCACACAGACAGACACGCAGGCAGACAGAGAGATTTGTTCTTTTATTAGAATAGATGAAGGTCAAAGATATAATTTTATACTCACACAAATTGAGTGCGAAAAGAACCAAGCAATAAAAAATCAAGATGCTATGCTAAGCAGAGGATAAAATTTAATATTTAAAAAAATCGTAGACAATGAGTTCTTTATGTTGGAGTACGGGACATTTTTTAACATACTGTATTATATATACAAACGCTATATCCACAATTTTATATGTAAATGTGACATATTTGACTCGGGAGACACTAAAGCTTTTCATATAGATCGTCAAAGTATCATTTTATTGCCTATCATCTATCATTATAGAGCAAATTCCAGCTTCATGAAAATATTTTTCCAAATACATAGAAAAAACTCGAATACGAATTTGTATGAGCTTTCCTTCAATCTCTTTACAAATTGAAAAATGGCTGTAATTGAGAACGGAATACACGCGAACACCTTTGGCTGTATTGTATATTCATTCCACCGGGTGTATTATAGAAAAAATCCTATAGAAAACTACATTATGGGAATAATGTTAATATATATCTTTTCCATCAGAATTAAATACTGAATAAGTTAAAATCATCATAAATAGCATGCTGCAGTGTTGTTATGATATGGTATAATAATCTTTTTTCCAAGTCTTGTCTATGATGTTATGTAACACTAAAGTAAAATTCTACTAAAAAATAAGAGTAACCTGAAAATCTGAAAGCCCTATATGTTACATTTTCCAAAATTATAAAACTCATGTTTATATATTTAAAATACTTTTATAGAATACTTATCTACAATCTTAGAAGCAGCTTACACGACTTTATTATTTATATGTTTATTTTTAAAAATCAAATTCTGTATACAATGAACATGTATAGAAAAGTGTATAAAAATTAAAATAATTTCTACAGAATTGTTTTTATAATTTTTTTAAAATATAAATATTAAATAAAACAAATTTTTAATTAAAAAATATTAGTTTCTTCATAATTCAGACTCCTATTTCGTGTTTTTTTTTTTTTTTTTTTTTTTTTTTTTTTTTAATTTTGAATAAAATTTTATGAATATATTACATCATGAGGAATTTTATTTTTATTTAATAAATTATATTATACATATCATACATATAAATTATATTGTATGTTTATATTATAAATATAAACCCTATATGCAACATCTTATTGGAAAATGTGTCCTCATTGATTCGAAAATCGATGGCATTCTTTATATAGATCGTAGAAAAATTCATTTAGTTATATATGACCCTATCATTATAGAGCGAGCTCGAGTTTCATGAAAAGAATTTCAAATATCCAGAAAAACTCGTATACCGCATCGTATGAGCTAAGTTTCAAACCCTTTGCAAAATGAACTATGGATGGTTATCAATGAAAGCATAAAAAATTTATAAAATGCCTTCGGCAGTATATAATACCAAATGAATAGAAAAATATATCGCGAAAATAACGTTAAAAAGCGCATTTTTCATGTGAAATACACATTTCGTAAGTTAAGATCATCCTAAAACTGATAGAATTACATAAAGTGGGTAAAACATTAAATTATTTTTATAATATTGGTATAAATAAATACATTTTTTAATTACATTATGTGTTTCGATCACGATTTTATTTTAAAATATTAAAATAGGAAAAGATAAAACGTTATCAATAGACAGGGTATTTTAAAATTTTAAATATTTTTAGATCTATAAAGTATATATACACTCAGTTTTTTAATTTGAAAAGGAAGTAATATGCTTAAAGTAAATATAATTGTTGTTTTTTAATACAAAAAAGTATTAAGATTCTTAAAATACATATATTAGTTTTTTTATTAATAAAAAAGGAGTTTAGATGCGTAAAGTATATTTATAAACAGTGCGTCTAAACTCATTCGAAGAATCTTTCACGAGCGCCTTTAAATGGTAATTTTAATGGTACCTTAAAATGTCTATGTAATTTACAATGTAAATGTTGGTAATTTACATAGGTGAATAAACAGTGTATTTCGAAACTAGGCATTCCAATTGCCTATTAGATTATACGTTCAGAAAATTCTACTCAACTATAAGGTCAGAAAGTCTTAAAAGCATTTTTCGACAAAATAAAATGGTTAAAATATTTTTAATTGAATTGCCTTAGATAAAGATAGTATATACCATGTATGGTAAAAACGAAATACAAAAGAACTTCTATTTATTAGAATAAATATTTATTCTCCGATTCTGTGTGTATGTATGCATGTACGCATGTACGTAACTCGATAACTCTTGGTTAGAAATATCTGGTTTGCTTCAATATTTTTTCTAGTTTCATTTTGATAAGGCCGATTCGTTTTGGGGGTTAATTGGTAAGTATAAAAAGGGGGTTTCGGTGGCTAATCCCTCCTTCAATTTAGATAAGTGTTTTCTCAGGCAGGATTATTCGATTTGCTTCAAACCTTAAATACAGGTTTATTCTGATAAAGAGCTTCCCTGATTAGATTTAGAGGTTCACTGGTTATGTATAAAAGAGGGAAAGGTGTCTAGTCCCGCCCTTAATTTAGATAAATCGTTTTTTCATACAGAACTATTTGATTTGCTTCAATTTGATATACCGGCTTGTTCCAATATGGCGCTTCTTTGATTATATTTGGAGGTTCATCGTAAAGTATAAAAGGGGGAAAGGGGGCAAGCCCCCCTTAATTTAGATAAATGGGTTTTATGCAGAATTATCCAATTTTCTTTTATTGTCTCCAAATTATCATAAGGAACTTTTCTTGATTAGATTTGGAGGTTCATTGGTTAAGTATGAGAAATGGGGGCAATAATCCCCCCCCTTAATTTAGCGAAATGTTTTTTTTTAATGGAGAATTATCTGATTTGCTTCAAATTTGGTATACAGGTGTATTCTGATAAGACGCCTCCCTTTTTAGATTTGGAGGTTCATTGGCTAAGTATCAAGGAGGTAAAAAGGTGCTAATCTCCCTTAATTTATTTTTTGAGAGCATTGTTCTTTGATATAAGAGTATAATGTACAATTAGTGGGAATAGCCTCTCAGCTCAATGTCATCAATTTAACTGGATACTTTTCTTTTTATTTTCTATGTTTCAGGTATGCTTAATGTGCTTTGAATAGACTATGAAAGTTCTGAAAGAACAATATGAAAGTTTGAAGAAATTACGTAACGTGTTTCTAAAGTGAAGATTGGTAACTTTTTATTAACCCTTTAAACTCGTATCTGTAGTCTGAATAGACATCATCTTTCTTTGCAAAATTTGTTTTTTGCACCAGTAATAAAGGAAAATAAAATTTACCTTATGTAATTACAACACTTTTGAAATTGTGTATTTGAAGGAAACTTCTCTTAAGAAGTGGTGTCAAGCGGATAAAATTTGTGTAAGAGACGCCCGAATAGAAAGAGTTAAAAGCATATGAAAGCAATTTTTTTTATTAATTTCCAGTAACAAAAAACACATTTTTAAAAAAGGAATATTCAACGGATGTGCAATGTGCTGAATTCCCGACTTTCAATAAATAATACGTTTTAATTAATTGAGCTCTGAACAAAATTGCGCAGTGACGTTGGAAACGAAAAGTAACATGGGATTTTTTCGGAAAATATATATATACAGATTTTTATAAGCTTTTACACATCAATTATCACTTAAATGGCATTACTAGAAGGTATACCTTTTCTTTAAAGTACTTTTTAAAATATGAAATAAATTTATTTGTTTAAAGTTTTATTTTTCTTACCAAAATTCAAAAACTGATATCGTAAATATTGCTAAAAATAATATGAATCTTGAATTTACAAATTTGATTAATTTTATATAATAGAGCATTATACAATTTTATATAATTTTAGCTTTTAGCTTCCTATCATCATTTGCAAACATAAGAGCGCATACATGTGTTTTTCGTGTAGATGTGTAAACTCATACTGTATTACTATTGAAAAAAAAAACCACTAATCTTAACAATGTGTCAATAAATTACATATTTCTTATTTCACAATTATTATATGAAGAATTCTAAAATAATTTCAAGCACATATTAATTTTTATTTTCTGAAAATTTATGGAAGCTTACACAATCATACGTTGATTCAATACAGCAGTTCTTTAGCAGCTCTTTGCAATATATTAAAAATACATTTATTTGTTAATACTTATTAAACATAACTTATTAAATAAATAAATTTAATATTGTGCTATCATTAAAACAGAAATGCAAATCTCCAAGACATAACATAGTAAGTAAACAAAGGGGCTCTTTTAAATAAATTAAAAAGAAAAAAAAAGGAAATGAAATAATAAAATAAACAAATAATTGAATTAGAAAAAAATCATTTCCATTAAAAATGGTTTATTTGTTATAATGTGACATATTTTCTCTCTATGCTATGAAATTACTTCCATTAACGCGTAATGGGGATTTTATCGCCCCTTCTTTACACATTATACTCGTATATATATGTATATATATATAAACTTTTTCAAATCATATATTTAATAAAATTAATATCAATTCTATAATTAATGATAAAAACTGTTATTTTCCTATTAATAATCTTCATATATCAAAAACCTTTAAATATCCGAATACAATTGGTAGAAAGATTTTTAACTACAATACATTTTCAAAAAAGTACATCTGCTGCAAGTAATTTTCCGTGTAAATGCAATGACCCCAATCTAAAAAAATATATAAACAATGATCATGGACATATAATCACTTGAAATCTTAATATTGTTAATGATTTTAAATTGAAAAAACTAATGGGTTATGGTACTAAATATAGACTTCCATCTAAATTCACTGTTAAATCAAACAGTTTACATATGATATAGATATTTTTATATATAAAATTTCAACCTATTACAATAAAACTATTGAATATTTTAATCAATGGAAAATATTAGTAATTGAAAAATTAACTATGGCTATAAAAAATAATATTTCTGATTTGGATTCTATTAACAGAAATCATTTTTTCCAACAAATTACTAAATTACAAAAAAACTATGTTATTACATATGTAGACAAATCTCCTAATAATTATGCAATCATATGTAAATCTTATTATCACCAACTTCTTACAACCAATATTTCTTCTAAGAAATCTTTTCAAAAAACTAATGAAAATGTAATTGTAAATAATCGTAAAATTCAAAGTTATTATAAACTATTAAATATTCGATCTACTAACTTTAATTATCCTTATTTAGTTCTTATTCCCAAATTTCATAAAACTCCAATTAAATTTAGGACTCTAACTATTGGTTGCAATACACATAATAATAAAGCCAATAAACTTCTATTAAAAATTCCTAATATATTATATATACTTACTACAAACAATGATAATACACATTGTATAAAAAATAGCTATCAGCTGGTAAATATTTTAAAAAATCTTCATTGTGTATGTAATATAACGATATATGACTCCAAAGATCTTTTTAATATTATAGACTTATTAGATTTACATAATATTATAAATGCATTATTTAAAAAGTATTATAAAAAATGGAATTACCATCTAATATAGATATCGCTTATTTTAAATCTTTAACAAACTTCATTATCTATAATAATTATATCTTGCAAGATAACACATTATATTTACAGCACGTCGGTATACCACAAGGTGGTTGTACATCCAGTTTATTATCAGACTTATATTTATATCGCTATGAACGTACTTTTACTAATAATAATCTACATTTATATCGTTATATTGATGACATAATTTTAATTGCCACTGATCAATCTAAAATTTCTCAATTTCCAGTTGATTATCCCACTAATTTGGAATTAACGGAAAACCTCTTATCTAACAATACAATTAACTTCTTAGATCTTGAAATTACAGTAAAAGACAATAAAACAATAACAAATTCATATGATAAACGTAAAGAATTTAAATTCAAAGTTAATACATTTACAAATTTTAAATCTTGTCTTCATCATTCTGTTTATCGAAATATAATACTTAATCATTTATATAGAATAAAATGTTTATGTTCTTCTCATTTAATTAACAATAATATTAAAAAACAAATTTATGGTGTATTAAATCATGGTTTTCCAAAAAAAATTCATATATTCATTAATATACAATTAGTACTTACATGATCTTAAGGGAAAAAAAAAAAAAAAAAAAAAAAAAAAAAAAAAAAAAAAACATGCGTAAACAAAATTACAAAAAAATTTATAAAATTAAAAAAATATTTGTATAAAAAACTAAAAATTGTAAAATATTAATAAACAATTACTATAGGATGGTTGGGTGGGTAGATGTTAGAGTACGGAGGAGGGTGGTGTTGTCTGGATAATACGCAATGGTTAATTTTAAAAAATGATGGGGCTTTTGTATTATAACTACATTTCTAATACGTATTTTATATGGATGTTGATTTGATGTTTTATATGTAATTGGTGACATTTTATTTTAATTCATATTAAATTTAGCTTATTTAATATTTAATCAAATTCAAAATTACATGTTTTTAAATTTTAGTGTACTCAGGACAATCTCATATTAATTAATAATAGTATACCATCTTTATAGTGATTAATATGAATATAAGTTTATTTGATATAACTAATGTTATACTGTATGTATTAAAAATGGGTAATTAGTTTTTATTATTATTCCTCTATACTTTTTAATATTGTTTTATTTTCAACTTTGTATTCCATGATTAATTATCGGTTTAATGTGTTTGATTGTCACAATCATATTTTTTAGCTTTTTTATGGCTAATATGAAGATAATCCACACACTATATTAGTGATCTTTAGCCAATTGGGAATGCTAGAATCTGACAATCTTCTATAAACATCCATTTTTTTTCTGTTAATTTTATTAATTTATTATTTTTTATAATTAATAGTAATTATTAAAGTTTTTTATATTTTTATTATATATAATTTATTTTATGTTATAGCATATATCTATATTCTATATATTATCAATGTTATAAAATTATTTAATTTGTCAGTGTACATTAAATGGGTAAGGTAATAGAATATATTGAAAGAATTTTATTAACATTTCATTTATTTAATTTTTTTGAATAATGATATATAGTATGGTATTATTTATATATTAGGATTTGTGTGGTAATGCAGTTGATATATTTTTAATTCATTAGCTTTTATTTGGTTCATCTTCTGACATTTGAATAATAATAATAGTTTTAAAATAACATAATAGATGGCAGCACAAAAATTTTGTTAGATTAATAATTTTAATTTTTTTACAGCAGGTGGTATTGAATGCTGAATATTGGCAATATTGTAAACTAGAAATTAAACAATTTAATAGTGTTTTTAGGTATTTTAAATATTGTAATTATTTTCTATTTATATTATATTAATTAAATTTATCACGGTATTTCAAAATGAATTAACTCTAATCCATAGGTTTTAATTTCTGTGTTAACTTAACTGTTTAATTCACCTTAATCATATCGTGCTTTTGGATACCATATGCAGGAAAATATTTTGAAAACAAGTGGGATTTTATTCGGTATGCTATGCTGTGTAATATTTCTATTTATTATGCTATAAATTAAATATTTAAAAGGTTGTATTGGTTTTTCCATTTCATGCAATTTCATGCAATTATTCTGTTTTCATCTTGAAACTATTCTTTTGGTCATATTGGTTGTTTGAGTACAGGAGAAAAAAAAATTTCAGCTTTTAGCTTTTTTCTCACAGAAAACCACCGATTTGCTTATATCATTGAATTCTGTACTCTTGAAAACGTAATTCAATATATAAGTTTTTCAATTATTTTTTTCGGTATCCATATTCTTCTCTTTTTCTTCCATATTGATTCTTGTAATTAAGTATTAGGCACTTTATTTTATACATACAGTTGTATATTATAGGTTTGTGGCATCCATTTTTATTGTCCTTTCATTCACAATATTGCGGTTTTTGATGATGGTCGGTAATGTTTAACTAGTAAATCTGCAGATCAGGAGCCTCAACGTCATCTTTGCAAGTCATTGTTTTTTTAACACTCATTGCATAATATTCAACTTCCTACAAATCGCTTTTTAAAGTTTTCAAATTACATAAATATTTATGAGCATACAAGATACTACGTAAAGTTTCAGAAATTAAAAGTGTTAAACAAGTGGTTGTACATTGATGTTCTGAAATTCTGATGAGCTACTTATACTGGTAACTTTTTAAATCAAAAATTACATTTCTTCAGGGGGGTTCTGCCCCCCTGAACCCCCCGTAGTCTATTTAAATTTACATTCGTAATTTTTATTGATTGTGCGGATGGTTATAGTATATCTTACATTTTTTGTACGCTGTGATTTATAAGGATAAGCATAAGTTTTTTTTTTTTTATAAATTAATAAAATTTAAAATAAAATATTCATGTTAACCGTACACAGACAATAAATCTTGAAGTGGCGCCAAAAATGTAACCCTAACATCCGCTACATTCGGCACAACACAACGACGTGCTTTAATAAAAAAAAAAAAAAAAAAAAAAAAAAAAAAAAAAAAAAAAAAAAAAAGGATGAAGTCAAAGAATTTGGTTCCTGTTCCACGTGCTTGTTTTATTTGGGCCGAATTCCCCGCAATATTATAAACCTAATTAAAAAAATCTCGCAAATATATTGACAAAATTTCAAACTAATTGGAATAATTTAATAATCTTATTTAAGAATTTCAGCATCAAAAATTTACCATTTAAATCCATTTTTCATAAGAGCCATTTCTTTCAACAAATGAAAGTATGAAAATCGTCTGACTTGCCATAGAAAAGCAATATAGAGCAAAATAAAATGTTTCATATTTCCCGAACGAATGAACCAAATTTAACCAGAAACTATACAGCTAAGTCCGGGTACCTCATCAACATGCCCAGTGAATTTCAAGCCGATCGGATGCTTTTTGTGGCAGTTATGGCGGAACAGACAGAGTAACTGACTGACTAACAGACAGACTAACAGACAGACTAACTGACTGACTAACAGACAGACTAACAGACAGACTAACAGAAACCAAAACTTTTCGTGTCTCCACAGTAAGCCTTCACTGACGTTTCGGCAACTAGCAGATCTACCCGGCTTCGCTCGTGTCAATAATAAGGGTCCACCCGGGTAAAATACATTAAAATGAAATAATACGGCAATGACAATAATTGAGATTGGTGCAATTCCGTCCACGAATTGTTAAAAGACCGATAAGAAATATAAGTAAAATAGTTTTAATTGCGTCTACTATTAACTATACCATAATAATGTATATTCCAAACAAATGTCATAACATATATTAAAGTACAATTATTTGCTTAAAAAGCGTCATTTAAATAAAAAAGAACATTAAAAATATTAAAATTTTACATGTTTCGACTCTTTCATTGAGTCATCTTCAGAATATATATATATATATATATATATATATAACTACAAACACAATGCCAATTGTGACATTATACTGATGATGGCAATGACCTAAGCCATAAATTTTGCCTTTACTAAAACTTTTTTAACTTATGATCATCATGCAATTTCGCTTTTCACACTGTCGAATAGAAAAAGCTTCTGTCAAATGATATTTATTTGAAAATTGTATCTCAATTTTTTTTCATGTGAATGGATTTTAAAGTAATTTTCAATCATGGATATTTTTGATTTGCATGCAGCCAGGGATAAGATTTCCGCATTTTTTCACACCAGTATTTTGTTAGAGTAAATGATATTTCATTTAATCGGACACTCTCTTGATTTAACAGAACAACATTTTCTTTAAGAATATACCGGTGTGCAAAAACGTGGAAATCTTATCCCTACATGCAGCCCAATTACGAAAGATATACCTGTTTGCTCTTAATGCAATATTATAAAGTAAAGACATTGATGAACTATGAGTAACTCTAGCATCATATGGTTGGTGGCAACAACCTAACCCAAACATAAATTTAACTTTTACTGCAATTTGACCTTTAAACCTCGCACATTAGATTATTCCAAAATCTATTAGAATACAAAAAGTACTTTCAGTAATATTTTTTTAAAGCTTATCTCAATTTACGGATTGTTTATCCATTTTAAATTAATTTTCAATCACGGATATATTTTTAAATATACCTGTAACCCAATTCAGAAAGATATATCCGTTCGCTATTAATGCAATATTATGAAGAAAAGACATATCTATGAGTAACGCCTAGCACCATATTGTTGGTGGCAACAACCTAACCGTACCTTAAATTACGCTTTTACTGCAATTTGATCTCTAAACATCATGCATCCCGTTATTTCAACGTCTAACAGAAAAAAAAGTCTGTCAGTCATGAAATTTTGTTTAAAAAAGAAAAAAAAGCTTACCCTAAAAAATAGTAGCTATAATTTCTATTTAATATAAATCGTAGAAAAATCGTATTTTATATAACCGTATTCAATACAAATCGTAGAATGTTATCACTGCATTTCAGGTATTAAAACATTTATCTAAATGATATAATTAAAGATTACAAAGAAATAGGGAATAAATTGTAGCATGCAGTTTTTAGAGCCAGTTTGAAATTATATTTACGACATTGACGTCATATCTAGCAAACGATTTTTTTTTTTACTATTATCATTTTCCTTAATTGATTCTTGATATTGAAACGACTTCATTAAAAGAGATTTTTTTAGATTCAACTAAAGTACTTCTAAGGTTATTTTAAAACATGCTTAGTTAAAGTTTTTACATCAATATATGAAAAATTTTCCTTTTCTGAATAGAATGACGTCGATTTCAAAAATGCAAAAATATAGCGGTCGAGTCTGAATTTTTATTGGCTAATAAAACAAAGTACTCGAGTTATCAATATTCCAAAATTATTGAGCAGTTTTTTAGATGTGTGGCAACAGGAAAGAGGCTATTGAATTTGAAAATTTAAAATGAGATATTTCTATAATGTTAAATTATGAAAGATGATAGAAAAAAGGGATAAATATTGGTCTGATGATTTTGTAATGTAGACAGGGATCTTTTCCACGTTCTAAAACGTATATACAGCAAGTTTCGTGCAAATCCGTCTAAAATTGAAGATTTGTATAAAGGACATACACACAGAGAACGGCTTTTATATATATATATATATATAGGTCGATGGATGACGTGGAGTGTCAAGGATGTTTTGAAGGTATCAAAGGGTTTTTCAAGTCTTTACAGGTCAACGTGGAGGTTTGGTCTACTCACATGTTCAATATTTATTTAATTCTAAGCTAATTAATGATTTAGTTTGAAAATTCATTTAATTGGTTATATTTTTATAATGTTAAATTCAGTTTTACAGATTTAAATTTGTTGGTTGTTTATGTTTTTACAGCAGTTGGTTTTGTTGAGTTGTTTTAAGATGTTTAAGTTTCTCTATTTGATTTTGTTACACTATTAGAGTATGGAGGTTGGCCATATCTTGCGAAACCTGTGAGGATTCTGTTTTTGCTTGGTACCTGTTTTTTGACTCCCCCCACCCTCCGACGAGCAAAGAGTTCTTTATTTATTATTTCTTCTTGCAAATGTTCATTAGTTTTAACGTTACGTTTTGCATCATCTTTTCATAAATTTCATGATTCTCATATTTTGATAAAACATATTTTGATTTTTACTTACAAGAAAGGTCTCCATACGGGCATACTTAGAAAAATCTGAAAAAATTACAGAATGTTCTTCTCATGTGGATACATATGTTTCTATTTTTTTTTTTTTTTTTTTTTTTTTTTTTTGGCGGAACCTCGATAGAGCATATGTTAGAAAAAAAAATGAAAATTTTGTTTATTTGGCGATATACCACCGATTGGCGATGAAATGAAATTGAAAAAAATATGCTTTTATGTCGTATACTCTTTAAGCAAAAAACTTTTTTTGTTGAATTTGTTTAAATAAGTTTAATTTAAGTAACTTTAGTTTTGTCTTTTTTAGTTTATTTTAACTATAGTTTTGCCATATATATATACATAATATATACACATATATATGTGTGTGTGTGTGTGTATTTATAATGAAATTTAAATATTGTATTTCACTGTTTATAACAAAATTTAAATTGATTTAAATTGTTTCAGTCTCAAAAATAAGTAACTGTCGATTTGATTTTTTTGCTATGGAAACAGCGTTTTCTTGGATGTTGACTTTATTTTTCAACAACCGTTTAAATTTAAAAATCTGGCTATAAATTAAAACAGATATTTGCATCTTGCAAAACATAGAAAATACTTTTCTAGTGATAAAATTAAATAACTAAAGCAATCACCAATATGTATGTATAATAAGAAATATATATATAATAAACTCTTTTATTGATTAAGTTCAAATCCATTAAATGTCGCCCATTCTAAAAATCAATTAAGCAATTTTCGGAAGCATTAAAATCGTTTTCTTTTGGCGAGGAAAAATCTTGCTCGCCAAATCGCGTGTCGCTTTCGTATTTTCGTGCAAAATATTAGAAAGTATTTTTTTTTTTTACAGACTTTCTACTGGAATTCCGCTGCTATATTTAACTGAGCCTGTATTACATACATAAGTAGTTTCACTGGCAGTTTTTTTTTTTTTTTTGGTACCTATTCTGAGTATGCCCAGTAAGGAGACTTTCCTTGTTAGTGCATATAAGAACTGCGTTGCGCTTGATGCCCAGGGATGTTTTTCTTTATTACTCCGTTTTAAAAGCATTATATATATATATATATATATATACGTATATATATATAAGTATCTATCAATTATATTATTTCCTGCCTCTTGATTAAGGTGTCAATTAAATTCTTTATATACGTCTTAGACGATTCTTATCATTATACATGAATTTTGGGCAGTCAGAAACTACGGGTTTCATGAAAAATTTCCCATTATGCAGAGAAACTCGAATACGAATTTGTTTGAACTACCTTTCAAAGTCTTTAGAAATTGAAATATGACTATCATTGAATACCCGATATCTGTGAACTGTACTTAGTTGTATATTTATTAAAAAATGTAGAAATCGCATTGTGGGACTAACGTTCAAGAATGTTTTACGGTGACTATTAAATATTTCATTTATTAAAAGCATCATAAAATAAATTTCACTCTATAGTGCTGTTATGATATGACATAATAAATTATTTTCCGAATTTTTTCAATAAATTGATATATAACTAATTGATTTGTCATAAAATTTATGAACATGTTTTATAATTAGCAATTTCATATGTTCTTTTTTAAATTATTATATATTACTTATACAAATCATATAACCAAACTTTATTTCTAGATGCATCCTAGTTTATTCGGGAGTCGATGGAATTTTTTATATAGTTCGTCAAAATAGAGCAGTTCATTATATACGATACAATCATTATAGAGAAAGTTTGGGCTTCATGAAAAGATTTTTCCAATAGCTAGAAAGTCTCTATTACGAACTTGCAAGAGCTTCCTTTGAAACTCTTTTACAAACTGAAATATGTATCTAATTTAAAATACAATACACGCAAACGCATCCGGCTGTAAATATGAATAAGAAACAGAAAACTACATTATGAAATAAAATTAAGGTTTTCCATTCGTATGCAATATTTGGTATGTTCATATTATCATAAACAGTATTCTAGAGTGTTGTTATGATATGATATTAAAATTTGTTTTTAAGTTTTATGTATACCATTACGTAACAGCGAAGTAAAATATTATTAAAAAGAACATTACCTTGAAAATGTGAAAGCGTTAGCTGTTATATTTACAAAAAATGAAAAAATCGTGCTGATATACTTAAAAGTCTTTTATACATGATTTATCTGCAACCCTATAAACCTGTGACAAAGGTTTGTGAATTACATATTTATGTAAAAAATACTAATACAGTCAAGATTATTATCGATAAAAAATTAAATTATTTCTATATAAAAAATCTATATGAATTAGTATACAATTTTCTCAATATTAATAGGTTATGAAATGAATTTTTTTTGTTAAAAAATATTAATTTTCATAATTAGTGTTTATATTTAATTTTTTATTCTAACCACGTTAAATATTTTATGAATCTGTTTCATTATCAGCGATTTTATATATTGTTTTAGAGTTTTCATATTACGTGTAGAAATCATATATGCAATACCGTGCTTGTAAAAGTGCCCTACCTGATTCGATTATCCTACTTGATTTAAGTCAATAAAATTCTTTATATAGCTCGTAAAAATATCCATTTCGTTATATATGACGCTATTATTATAGAGCAATTTCGAGTTTTTCTGGATATTGGAAATTCTTTTCATAAATATTCAAATATTTTGATAAGAATTTCTAATATCCAGAAAAACTGGTATACGAATTCGTATCAGCTTCTTTTCAAAACCCTTACATTTTGAAATATGGGAATCACTAACAGCACAATATGTGAACAACTATTCGACTGTATATACTATAAAACATATACAAAACTACATTACGGAAATAACATTAAAACATGTATTTTCCATGTGCACAATTTTTTTTGTAATTTAAGGTCATCATAAAATAGATAGAATTGTGTAACATAAGTATAGAATTTTATATCATAGTATAATGCTGACACTGTTTGATTGACATTTGAGTTACGTTATGTGTTCTTTAACGGGAATTGGTTTAAAAATACTGTAATCGGAAGAGGTTAAACATAGTAAGAGTGCATTTTATGTTATTTCTGTACATTTGGTGGTTTTTCATTTTAATAAATTTAAACATATTCGTAACCATTAACAGTTTTTTTTTATAGTTTTGTGATCTTTTTACGTGTAATTTACTGTGTATAAATGGTTATCCGAGTTAAGTTAAAAAAAAGTAATTTTTATGTGCCCCAATGGACTTGCGTCACTTTCAAAAGAAATGATTTGTTAAAAACGTTCATTTTTTTTTAATGGATTATCTGTATTATTTATTACAAACGTCCCTGTGCGTAACGCTGACGTAATTTTGACGGTGGCAACCGAAGACGATTAATTTTTATTACAATTTTTTTAACTTCTACGTACCACATATTTTAAATTTTGACACTGTCGAATAATGCAAAAAAATTACTTTCAAATGCAATTTGTTTGAAAACTTTATCACAATCTGTTTGAAAACTGCATCGCAATTTACGCAATATTTATTGTTTTTAGAATAGTTTTCAAGCGAGATTTTTTTTTTCAAATCTACCTCCATTGCTTGCCATAGGAGAGATAAATCCATTTTCACATAAATTCATATAAATAGCCCAGCATTTATTTCCAGCTTAAATTCTATAACGAAATTAAAACATTCATCGATCAATAAATAAAATAATAAAACATAAATAAATCACTAATTTAAGACATGGAATCGAACCGTACGAATTTTAACCACTGAAATCAACACAATTAAAAATACTGAATGTAAAAAGCGATCTCTTCGTATGTTAACTCCTGCAGGAGGCCAAAATTAATAAGTTTCAAAATTTTATTTTAACTCATTATTGCTATTTTTTATATAAATATAATTTTTAGTATTGTTAATGGGCATTCTAAAAAGCTATAACATATAAAAAATCTATTAGACTCATTATAAAAAAACTATAAACCTGTGAAAGCCTTTCTTGCGGCAATCCTTTTTATTTAATGATAAGTTTTCTCATTAATTTTTGATTAACTGATCTTAATTTTTTTAATGAAACAGCGTGTTTTACTGTATGTAAGAACATTTCGAAAAACAACTCATTCATCAATGTTCCTTTAGTATGTGCACAGAACAAAGGATGTTGCGAACAGAAAAACATATATGATGGTTTTAACTTATACTCTCTAATCCGAGAAGTTATTCCCTTGTAATTATAACAGCAAAAATCGATTTTATTTTATTTATATATTTATTTTAATTACACATTTATTTTATTTCATTATTTCATTCTTCTTTTGAGAAGTTAAAATAAATTAAAAAATAGAAATAATTTTATAAGAAAAGTGGAAAAAATAAGAAAAATATTCAGTAATAAGTTCTAATTTCATTATGCGACATAAAAAATAATTCTATATAACGTGCCTTATTTTCAATATCAAGAATTTGAAGTATCGTTGAACCCTTGAAATTACCAGTAACACTTTTATACTGATATTAAAAGCTATTTATTATGAATTGATTAAAAACATAAATTTTACGTTAATTTGTACTGTAATTATGTTAATTTGTAACACTGTAAAAAAAACGACATTTTTACAGTACAAAGTACTGTTCATCTCGAACATGATCTCGAACTGATGAGCAGTACAAAGTACTGCTCATCATATTTCCAAATTGCCAGCACATTGTGCTGTTAATTTTACGCAACTACTGTATTTTCCATGTTTATATAGTCAGGAAACCAAAGAAAGATTCACTGTGAAAGATTCACATTCACTGTGATTGAGTTGGTTCTGGCAAATTTACAGTGGTTTTTTTACAGTGTAGTAAGATTTAGATTTAACTAATTCTTTTCGTGAAATGGAGTCATCACTCTTTCAAAATCAGCGGTTCATTTATAAACAGCGTGTCTAAGTCATACTGGCACAAATTATTAGTTAAAAATTTCCCAGACATTTCATTGAAAAATGTGTATCCTTTAATGCTAGTTCCCAATTTTGAAGTGTTTATGAAAATACATTTAAATAATTCAAGTAGATAATTCACACTCTTGGCATGGTATGATATAATAATAACTAAACACTTTTTATGAATGATGTTGTGTAACTTTAAAGTAAGGAATAGTAACATAAAAATTTGAAAGAACTACCTGTTATATTTTTTAAAAAGCGTAAAAATCATCACTGATACTTTTAAATTTAGACTTTTTTTTGTAATCTTACAGACAGGAACAAATATATATATATATATATATATATAAGACAATAAAATTTATATTAACAATCTAATAAAAATGCAATTATTGGTATAAAAAAATATACTACATTTTCATAAGTAGGATTTATATTTTATGTGTTTTTAATCTGTAGTAAAACAATTTTTATGATCTACATTATTAACAATTTTATATATTCTTTTTAAAATACTTATATTTCATATATATAAAGCATGTATCCAATACCTTGTTTGTAAGTGTACTTTACTTGATTCTGGAGTCGATGAAAATCTTCGTATAACTTGTAAAAGAATTCGTTTCGTGTCATATGACGCTATTATTATAAATCAAGATCAGTTTTCATGAAAAGATTTTCCAATATTCAGAAGAAATTGAATGACAATTCGTAAGAACTTCTTTGGAAGCCTTTATAAATTGAAATATGGCTGACCAAATATCCGTGAAAGTCATTCAAGTGTATATATAATAAAAGATATAGAAAATGATACTACGTAAATAACGTCAAAACGCGTTCTTTTCATGTGCAGCAAATATTTAGTAATCTAAGATCACCATAAAATAGATAGAATTACATAACTTTAGTATAACAATGTATTATAGTAATAATTTTGTAGGTATTAATCTTTTCATCCTGTAATTTCGTTATGTGCTTAGATCACGACTTGATTTTAAAATACTCTAATGGGGAAAGATCGAGCAATGTGTTCTTGTAATATTCGTTTTGCTGTATGCATTACAAAAATCTATGTTTCGAGAATAATATTAAAATGCAATTTTTTTCTTTACATAGCATATTTCGTATTTTAATATTATCCTAAATTCTATAGAATTTTTCTCTCTGTTATTTTTACGCTTAGCTGGCAATGTGAAAATTCGCATATTTAATTTTCAGTAATTTTGGGCGTGATTTCACTATTGAAACATTATTTAAAAATAAAATACTTATATATGTTCCCCTATGCTGGACTGGATTGCGTCTCATGCTTCGCCCCAGTGTTGTGTTCTCTTGAAGGCTTCCATCGTGTGCTCCGCTTGCAGCCTTACCAATGAGTGAGTGAGAGATGCCAGTTTGTGTATTGTTCTCGTAATTTAACGTAGAGCATAGGGGCGCTATTCCAAAGGCCTGAGTTCGGTTCCCAGCTTGGATATTTTTCACTCTGTTGATTTTACCCTTAGTTAGCAATGTGAAAGTTCATGTATTTAATATTATATAACTTAGATATAACAAAATCTATTAATACGCTACACATTAATATAAAAATGATTTAAAAATATTATTTATTAAAGCACAGAAGCAGCATAACGGAGTATCGAAAATTGTCTCACTGTGTATCACAAGTAGCACAAAGTAAGACAATGTATATATTTTCATAAATCATACATTTTTACACTCTATCAATAATTTTCTGGAGTTTAAGATTTCTAATTAACATTTCTAGATTTTCAAAATATTAAAGATATGAACCTCGGGTGGACAATGGCAGACCTTGGGCTACCTTCATGCAAATTTTCAGCCTCTTACTTTTAGTAAATTTCACAGCCATCGCACGCCCATACACACACAGAGAAAGAGAGAGAGCGAAAAAACCCCTTCTTTTATTAATATATAACTTTTTTTAACATCTGAGCCACATAGTAGGTTCACAATAAGACACGTCTCACTGTGTACTACAACTGTGTGTCTCACTGTGTACTTTCGTTACGTTATAACATAATGGTGTATATCTGTGTACATCACTTTGTGTACAACACATCTGTGTACATCAATTTCATCGCTTTAAAAAGTTTATGTCGTTTTGACTTAATAGCCTATTATTAGATATAGCTAGGTTTGGTTAAGTAAATATATGTCATATTGAAGGAAATGAACTCTAAAATAGACGTTTATGTAAGGAATTATTTACTAATTTGCCGGACGAGTAACTGAAGTACCACTACTACATCCACGTGTTGCATAATATTAGGATGTTATATGTGTGTGCCAGCTTGAAGAAAAAGTTACAACTATATGTCAATGGTTACTGTATCACAGTGTACTCCTATACCCTATAAGAAAAGCTACAATAAAAAATTATAAAATTTTGTTGAAAAACTTTCTATGATAATATGCTATTAAAAACAATAGTTTGTAATAAGTAGAAATTTTAATTCATATTTTTACCTAATTCATTCTAAAAGTTTACGAAAATTTTGCTTTAGTAGCAATTTAGTTTAATAGTTTTAAAATGTTTATGCATTATATATATAAATCATATCTCCAATACAATATTTATAAATGTACGCTTCTAGATTCAGGAATATATGAGATTGTTTATATAACTCACATATGATTTGTTTGATTACATTTAATATTATCACTACACAGAAAGTTTCAGTTTCAACAAAAATATATCCAATATCTAGAGAAATTCGAATTTGCTTATGTTATGAGCTTCCTTTATTAGAGTTTATAAATTGAAATATGGCTATCATTGACAACACAATAATTAAGAAATTTATTTGGCAACATATTTCTGAAACATATTGAAAACCAATTGGAATAATAAAAATATCAAATAAAGCCTTTGTGCAAGAATACTAAAGAGCAAAAAACTAACGTTTAAGAATGCACAAACAATACACAAAAAGCAGCAAACAGCTCTTTCGAATCTACTAGTGGAATTCTTATTCAGTGCAAGATGGAGCATGGCACAGCGTGCTAGAAAAAGCAAGGCTGGTTAAAATGACAGCGAGGCATCGGCTTCTATATCCAATACGGGTAGCAAAGGCGTCAAAAACATCCAATGAGAAAGAAGCAGATGAAACGACTGAGTGGGCAAGTAGGACATCTACAAGAGAAAGAGAGAAAAATAAACAAAAAAGGAGAAATTAAATTAATGCTTTCCAAATACTTGGAAAATCAGGAGTACTAGATAAGTCATTGACTAAAGAGTCAGATTTTTAAGGGGACGAGGGACCTTAAAAAACCTTAAAAATCAGTTCTTTATTTTTTGAAATTTTGACTTTAAATATTATTCAGGGGTACATTATATGCATTATGACAAGCATTTATCAAAAAAAAAATTTTTTTTAAATTATTTTTGAGAAAAAAATGGAGTTTTACGCGTCGTCTTAGAAATCTTCGAAATGCCTCATGCGCATTCCAAATCAATGAAAATTCCCAATATTTTTTATAAAAGTTTGGTTTATATATATAAATAAAACTGCGCATCGAATTTTATATATTTGAATATAAAGGTAAAAAAAAAAAAATTAAAAATTTCAAAATTTTTTCGAAAAAATTTCAAAAATTTTGATTTTTTTTTTACACCTTCATATTCAAATATATAAAATTCGATGCACAGAATTATTTATATATATAATCCAAACTTTTATAAAAAATATTGGGAATTTTCATTGATATGGAATGCGCAGGGGGCATTTCGAAGATTTCTACGACGACGCGTAAAATGCCATTTTTTTTCTCAAAAATAAATTTTTTTTAAATTTTTTTTTGTGATAAATGCATGCCACAATGCATATAATGTACCCTTGAGTAATATTTAAATTAAAATTTACAAAAAAAAAGAAAAAAATTAAAAAATTTTGAAATTTTGAAATTTTTTCGAAATTTTTCAATTTTTTTTTTTTACCTTTATATTCAAATATATAAAATTCGATGCACAGTTTTAATTATATATATAAACCAAACGTTTATAAAAAATATTGGTGATTTTTATTGATATGGAATGCGCAGGGGGCATTTCGAAGATTTCTACGACGACACGTAAAATGCCATTTTTTTCTCAAAAATAAATTTTTTTAAAATTTTTTTGTGATAAATGCATGCCGTAATGCATATAATGTACCCTTTAGTAATATTTAAAGTTAAATTTGCAAAAAAAGGAAAAAAAAATGAAAAATTCTGAAATTTTGAAATTTTTTCGAAAAATTTCAAAATTTTTCAAAAAAAAATTTTTTTTAACCTTTATATTCAAATATATAAAATTCAATGCACAGATTTTTTTATATATATAAACCAAACTTTTATAAAAAATATTGGGGATTTTCATTGATATGGAACGTGCATGGGGCATTTCGGAGATTTCTAAAACAACGCGTAAAATTCCACTTTTTTCTCAAAAATGACTTAATTTTTTTTTTTTTTTGTAATAAATGCATGCCATAATGCACATAATGTACCTTTGAGTAATATTTAAGGTGAAATTTACAAAAAATAAAAAAAATATTTTTAAGGTCCCTCATCCCCTTAAGGATGTGGTAAGCTTCCCAAAAATCAAGATCAAGGTTAGAAGAACATTTTTGGATAACGATGGCTGAGGAAAAATTGAACCTATGTTGAAAAGACCAACAATGTTGAGCAAAAGAAGAACGTTTAAGCTCCTGGTTTTTAAAATAACGTTCATGCTCTTTTAAACGAAATTTAAGAGCACGTTTAGTCCGGCCAATATAAGAAAACGACACTGGTAAGAGATTTGGTAAATCCCCAGTTATCTTGGCGATCAATAGGGTGTTTGAGATTTGAAAAAGAGATTTTATTAACAGGAGAAAAAATAACATTAAAATAAAACTTATTAAGATTTTAGCAACTTGCTGACTAATTCTTGGAAAAAATTGATACACAACTGAAGTATTAGAATTGGAATTAGAAAGCTTTTCAGAATAGACGGGTTTCGTCAATTTCTTATAAATAGAATCTATAATATTAGAGGAATAACCACGAACAACAGCAATAGCTTTGTAGTAATTAAGTTCAGCACTAAATAAGTGAGGAGTGGAACAAATATTTGGTAACCTGAAAAAAAAAGTATTGTAAGCATCGAATTTTTGATTAGGATGATGAGAAGAATACCTGTGAGGTGGGAGACTGACAGCAAAAGGCTTACTAAAGACGGCAGTCTGAAAGCCATTTTCACAACGAATAACAAGGACATCCAGGAAAAATAGACAGTTATTGCTCTCAATTTCAGAGGTAAATTGAATGCAAGGATCAATGGAATTTATAATAGGGAGAATATGATTTTAATATCCGAATTCATTTCTGCCAGGACATAAACATCATAAACATAATGAACATAGAACGGAAATTTTAAAATTTAAAAAAGTTTACCTCAAAATAGTGCATATAAATATCGCATAAAATTGGACTAATAGGATTACCCATAGCCAAACCGTCCATCACACGAAATAAATTTCCATTAAAAACAAAAGTATTTTGCAACAAGCAAGCGCGAGTGAGAAGAATAATCTTCTCTATTTCAAAATAAAAGAAATGGAATTCACGAAGTCTTTTCTTGAGGCAATCTAAAGCCCCCTCAACCGGTACGTTAGTAAATAATGATTACATAATTTGATAATTTAATATCAAATGAAACCATCATGTGGCCCTGCGGCTTAAAATTATGAAGTTTTTTAACAAAATCAAAAGAATTCTTAACAGTGAAACAGTTACTGCTCAAAAGTGGAGAAAAAACAGAAACTAAATATTTGACAAGTTTATAAGAAGCTGTACCGATACTAGAGACAATAGGTCTGAAAGGAATGTTTTGGGAATGGTTTATGGACTTTTAGTAAAGCATTAAACCTCGCACAATGCGCAATAGAAGGAATAACAGACTTCTTAAAGTTAGCAGAAATGATGGAAGAAGACTTTAATAGAGTTAATTTTACTAGTGTAAGGATCTTTGCGGATATCCATATAAGGACGATCCTTAATTAATTAATGGGATTTTTCAAATACATAGATATGTCGAGAAGAACAATCTGACTATCTTTTTCAGCCTTGGTAATGATTAAGTTTGGAACAGAACTCAAATTTTTCAGGCATTGTTTAACAGGATTTTTAAGATTTTGCTTATAATCATTAGAATTGAAATCAACAGTATTGGCAAGGAGATTCCTAATGGACTCTTTTTGGGTAGAAGATAGAGCGTCATGCTTAAATGCTCTTTCAATAGGAGCAATAAGATTAGGTAAAGAATGAATAGCAGAGGCAGAAAAATTGTTATTCAATTTGAGAGCATCAATCTGATTGCCACTTAAGGAAACACTAGAAAGATTGACCACAACATTTTGGTTAACAACAGGCAAATTGCTGGAGTTATTAACGCAGAACATTTACAAAGTTTATTAAAATTTTGTAAAACAGTTGTCTCAAAATGGTAATTTTTATATTTTCAAAACTTCCTTCCTCATTAAATATGGTCTTGATATACTAGCTGTGAAAAAATTGACTCCCAAAATACCATTAATTAAGAGTGGTTTTATATATCTTTAGTCCACTTTGTAGTATGTATTTTAGTGTAGACATTCCAGTATTTAAAGGGAAAAAATCAAATATTTCGTTGAGATTTGGCCCTCCATACGTTTACTAATTATTTTCTAACTTGTTGCATTTATTTGTTATCTATGGCAAATGACGTATACTGTTATAATAAATTTTCAAAACTTTCTATAAGAATATAAATAACGATAATACGAATTTACCATTAAAAAATATTTTCCTTTGTATCTTAAACGATCCATCCATTATTTTGCTTATGCTCTGTTAAAGATTGTAAGATATGAAAATGATAATGGAAATCTACATTTCGCAGATTCAGAATATATCATGGCTTTCTAACACAGAAAATATTTAGATTCGATAAATGTATATCTCATGAATATGTATTATATTTCTACATATTTGGGCGTACCTAACATATTCAAAAATCTACAAGTATACTCTTCTTGTTTGTGTCAGTTACAAAATAAATATCATTACCTTTTTTTTTTTTTTTGTAAAATAAGACAAATTTTGAAAGAGATGTGTGTAGTGCGATGTATTAAACAAGGATAAAACGACTTTTTTTAAGTGTACGTATTTTTTCTTGTCGATTGCATATGAAGATTAAAAATGCACTTGATTTTACGATAGTTCTTTCATAATAGTGGAAATGTACATTCGTGGAAAAAAAAGTAAACACCCCTTACGAACTCTGCAATAAAATATCGTAGAAGGAAGTTACTGGTACTACACAACTGGTAATAAAGTATACTTTTAAATGATGTGTATTACCCATTAACCGCCATCGCTCCCATTTTGGAAACATTAGTTTAGTTTTTTTCTAAAATGAGTATTTTACATATTGTCAAAAAGTTTATGTTATTTCTATTTTGAGTATATAAGATGACTTCTGTAATTTTTTTTAAAAAGTTCCATTTGTATTTTCTATTTTTAACACTTGTTGAAAAAGACGAAATTTAGCTTTTTGCCCGCTTTCGAAAGAAATTTTTTTGAAAACATAATCTACTAATAAAAATTATATTTTTTATTTAACCCCTTAATTTTCGCTCCCGTAATATTCACGGGTTGTGTCTTTTTTTAGATTTATTCAGATTTGTTTGTTTCCAACCAGTTTTATAAAACAGTGTAATTGGCTTTATTATGGTATCACTTTACCTGTAATTAAATAAAATGAATATTTCTTTTTCAAAAAAGTGGGGCCAATAAGTAATTTGAATTTTTAAACCGTAATTTAATGCGGCCGTTAAGGGGTTAAAATCTGTTTATAACTGTCTATTGTCTAATACTACATAAATCCGTAGTTAATAATTATAATAGATTGATCATAATTCATGAAAGAACGAGTTACTCCCGTAATGGGAGCGATGGCGCTTAGTTTATAGTTTGGGCCAGACGGAACGCTCCAAATTAGGAAGATCCAATACGATGCTTTTATTATGCGCGCGAAAATACTCTCTTTAGAAGCTTTGGAAATGCTTTTTTTTTTCATTCCTAGCAAACTTTTCTTGGAAGTGTTACTCTTAAAATCAGTTTCTTACTTTATTAGACATCTTCTTTTTGCTAAAAGGTATATTTTTAGCAAGCTTTTCTATTTTTTCATATCATATATTTCAATTTTAAAGAAAATGCCTGTGAAATTGTTAATTGCATCTCAAGCTTTGGATTATTTTGAACAATTAGATTCAAATGATCCGGGATGATCCGGGAATCGTTTGTTTGCCATCTGATCCCGGAATAGTAACAGATGAAGAAGATGTATTAGAAAACAATTTATGAGACGATTTACCCAATGATATATCTAGTGAGGTTGAGCTTTCCGTGAGAAGTACGTGATTTACTGATTAAAAAAAAAGAAAAATATTAAACGGAGACATGCTTTTATAGATGAAAGTTCAGACGAATAGTTCAAATTCAGATATAAAAAAATTTGACAAAGCAGAAAATAAATGTTAAACAAAATATTTCGGAAAGCGAATCTGGAGCTAATCCTAAGAATTATCAGAAAGAAATGTCTGACTAGTCAAAATGCTCGGATATATTGTCTATAACAAAAGAACCCATTTCCACATTAGAAGAAGACTATGCAGAAATTGCACAGAAGTCTCCTTATGAAATATTTCGATTGTTTATTGATGACGAAATTATTAGCTTCGTTATGACAGAAACTAAGCGTTACGCTTGTCAAAAGAATGACAGGATTTTCTTTGACAGAAACAAAACCTTTGAATGTTTTTGGAACTAATATTATTTTCTGGATATCATTCTCTGATTCAATGAAACATGCAAATCAGATTATTGCAATATACATTTATTAACAAATCGATGAGCCAACAAATATTTCGTAACATAAAAAAAAAAAAATTATTCATCTGTGTAACAATAAGTCTATTGACAAAACAGACAAGCTAGCTAAATTAAGTCGATTTATTGATACATTTTGTACAAAAACTTCAACAATTTGGTGTATTTTCTGAAAATTTATGTGTGGATGAAGAAAAGGTTCCTTATACAGGACATCATTCTGAAAACATGTAGGTGTGTTCAAAACCAATAAAATTTGGATACAAAATGTAGATTCTTGTCTCATCAGAATTCAATCCTTATAGTCTACAAATGTATGTTGGTAAAGAATAAAGTTAAAGTAATACATTATCATTGGGATCAAAAATACTCGAGTTTCCTGTAAAAAGTGCAAGTGCAATGTAATGCTGAATAAAAATTGTTCAGTCGTCTTTGATGTAAAATAGAGAAAAAATGATAATGTAATGGTGAAAAATATAGAGATATATAATGAAAATGCTTATGAACAGGTAAATTGGTTTATTTTATTTTATTATAAATATAAACATTTATTATAATAGTAGATGTAATTTATCTGAATTTTTCATAAAATGTCTGTTTCAGAATGATATAGTCATTTTTTTCTAAAGAATTGAAAATAACTGTTATAACTACACAGAGGCAAAAGTACATTTTCGTAAAAACATTTACTCCCGTTAAGCACCATTGCTCCCATTTCGGGAACATACTGTTTTTCATAAATAATTAATTTTTTTTTCAGAAGTACTTTAATGATATCCTGTTCATTAAGAAAAAACAATGATTCCATAAAAATGAAATCGGCTAATATATATAGCGGTGCTTAATGGGTTAAATTTGCTTAGGGGGCCATATACATATTAAACGGACCATAACTTTCTTTTTTCAATAGCAGTACACAATTCTGACAGCATAAATGAACTCTACACCATTCAATTATCCTACAAACAATTTTTTATGCAATTCATACCATAAGTTTCAGAGAAATTAATTATTTTAAAACGAGCTTGTTTTAGGGGTTATATCCAAGAAGTTCGGTACTCGATTGTTGACCGAGAGAGCTCCCTTCTTGATCAAGGCATCTTAAGCGACACTCAAGCAATCATTGAAGACTGCTAGATTGCAGGATAGCATAAGAAATTTCAAAGTATCTAGTCACATCTATCATGGACGGCCCCTTAAACCATCATTTTGCCGTTTTTTAAGCATAATTTAAAAACTACTTGCAAGAAAAATGTGAATTTTTGGAATTTCATAAAGCAGGACGTAATAAATCTAAATACAGCAGAAAAAATGTAGGTTGCAGTTCATGATTTTTTCGAATATTAATTTCATAATTCATATCACAAAATTGTAAAAATTGCAAATTGAGCGTATTTATGTTTCGGTAGTTTAGTATTATTGCTACACAAAAAAATAGCACATTAGGAGTATAATTTCAGGAGATATTAATAAAAATATGAAAATGTAATTTAACATTAGAAGCACTAAATTTTGAGTGTTTATAATTCAAAAAATTAACGTTCAAATGACTTGAAATTTCGTGTTTAGGCATAGTTTGAACCGAAAATTTGAAATATCTTGTTAAAATTGGGTATTGGCATTGAAACAAATGAATTTTTGGTTCGTTATAATATGTAGATGGCCCCTAAGCAAATTTTATATACTTCATTTGAAAGTAGACTTTATTTCCGATCTTTCGGTACCAGTAACTTTCTTCTACGTCAATTTGTTGAGAAGTTAGTAGGGGGTGTTTACTTTTTTTTCCCACGACTGTGTGTACATCATTTAACCAGAAATATTACGCACATTTACCAATACGGTGCAATATTTAATTGAATTTAATGAAATTTTTAAAATGTCTATAGCGTATATCTACACTGAAATGTTGAAATTATATAGAATTATTTTAAAAAGCTTTAAAAACATGAATGAATATTTTTTTTATTTGTTGCTGTATAGGAGAGATGTTTCTATAATAAAAGTATAACAATACGCGAACAGCGACAATTTTTAAAAGTAATACTAACAAGCTTCACCCAATATGTTGGCCAATTTTTGAAAATAAAACCCGAATTAGTGAATTTTTAGTTTTAGAAGAAAACAGTTCCAGAAAAAGCTCATTTTAAGTGAATCTCGTGTTCAGAAACTCACTGCCTTTGGTAGCGCCCACACGATCTTACTATACACGCTTCGGTATTTTTCAGAAACAAAACCAGAATTTCTATGAGTTTATATATTTTTTAATGAAAATCTATCCATGTGGGCTTAGTGTTATGAGACCCAGTTTCCTTTGGGAGCGTTGCTACACACACTCCTTAGTTTTCCAAATTAAATTCGAATTTGTACAATGTCATGATTTTTAAACTTTTTCTAAACGAATCTAGGGTTGTGAACCCAACGGTGGACCCAAACCGGTGAACCGGTTCTTCCAAACTTACCTCGAATTTATACGGTTTTATATGTTTCAAAGTAATTATTTCCTATCGAACCTAGTGATGAGCACAGCGATGTTTTCAGCTGCAAAGAGTGGGTGTAGTGTGTCCACTGAATGCTCTACGGACGTCTCGTCCTTTAGCCTCTAAGAAGCAAAGTTACATAAACTTCTGATCTAATTTATGTCATTTAGATATATTACAAGTGCAACAATATTTCCTGATGAAAAAGCTAAATAATAGAAGAAACAGCGTCATCTAGTGGCAGTGTGTAGTGTGCAAATTTATTTTAAAACAGTTAAATTCTGACAAGAAAATCAACAGAAGACAAGATAATCTAAATTCTGACAATTATTTCTTTAGGGAACTTAAATAATAACCCCTCCTCCCACATTTCAATAACCAAATCTTATCTTCCATTCTTGAGAATGTAGTGGTTTTACCTGACAGGCGCAGTAACAAAATATACTCCATCTACCCATAAAATGTTTTACACGATTTAAAGAAGATAAAAAATGCCATCCCGACCCTTGTTTAAAACGCGAAATAATGTTCTCAGTGTTAAAAATGGAAAAGAGAAAAACCTGTCTATTGCTTTATTCACCTTTAAAAAAAGAATCATTAATTTTCCACATCAATAAATTTTTTAAAGAACAACCCACTCAAAACATGAAATATCTGTTAAGGTACTGGAAAAGAAAGAAAAATCAAGTGAATTCTCGAAATTTTTCATTTAAATATAATTCCTGTTTTCATAAATGCAATGGACTACACAATCTAATACATACGACTTAAACATCCTGGTATAAACTATTTCAAAATACAGAAATATTCCAATTCACAATATTTTTTTAAGTATCTCATATTTATTGAAGTAACATCAGGATATTTTTATTAAAATAAAAACATTTATAGTTTACATTGCTTTGGCCTTCATATCTTCGGAGTGGAAAAAAGTAAAAGGCGTTTTAGTTTTGGTACACCTTATACATATAATTACAAATAAGTAACATTTCCCAAACAATTTTATTTTGTGACTGTTATTAATATATATATATATATATATATATATATATATATATATATATATATATATATATATATATATGCCTATTGTTGGGACAGTGTTTCCTTTGCCTACTGTACTTTATATGGAAAACACTGCAGACATATAAATATAAAAAGTAAATATTGAATCGAAAAAAATATCTGGCGAATTCTTAAAACTTTTTTTTTTATAAATATACAATTTCAGTTACGTCTTAATATAACTTTGATAATTAAGTCTTGAAATCCAAGATAACTCCCTTTTCAGCCATATAGAGATAAAATTAATTTTTCTGCATTTTTAATGCATTGTCATTCTTATATTTCCTATTCAATCTCTGTTGCCCCTAATTCAATAAAGGGAGATATTGCTTTTCTATTCCTCCATAATAGATAACACAAAACAGAATTAGCTTAGAATAGAAAATTTGTTACGTCATGTTAGTTTATCGACTTCGTTTATCTAGATATAATGGAAAAGCGCTTCGTCAACAAACGTGACGATGACCAATAAGTACCTAAGTAATGATATTACTCTCTGCATTGCAGTTAAATGTTTTCACGAGTTATTCAAACCAAATAAATTGATTTCTAACGAATGAAATAGCTGCTATTAACCTATATAAAATACTCGATATACAATTTTAGTATGATACAACAAAAATAATACTTAAAACGTTATCATCTTTTTTATAATTGTATTACAATGATACAACAAAATGCATACATATTATTACATAAAATGACTGATATTTATTAAGGGAGAGCATCAGTTTCAAATTTACAAACAAACGAAAACAAAATTTGTACATTTTGTGATAGCTTCAATGTCAGCATCCCAAAATCTATTACTTGAAATTTTAATTATTATAATTATGAGTTATATGGATAAATATGACAGAACGCAAAATTTTAACACATCTTTTCCGAAACAACATTCCTTTATCTGACAATTTTGATTGCTCAAAAACCAAACAACTAATTTCCTTTAAATTGAATACAAAATGTTATTTTTGATTTATTTATGACGCTAAGCAAATCTTGATTATTTTGGATCCTTAAAAGAATATAAAAGCATTTTGAACATTTGTGAGATTAAAATAGTATACATTCGATACTTAATTTTTCGATGCTATTTCCTTGCATGGTTACTGTGATTTTCTTTTCACTTTATTTTTTTTTTCTCTTTTCTTCTCTTGAACGGAATTATTTTATAAGCAGAGACTTTTAATTAGGAATGCATCGAATATCCGATATCTATTCATCTTGTTCGATTTTACTAGCGTAATTCGGATAGGTCGAATATCAAATTATTCGCTCAGCCAAATATCCTGAATACTTAAAAATATCTTTTTAAATTTTCTTTTAGCCTTAAAACAACTTCTATAATAACTGTCAGTTAATAATTATATTCAAAATAATTTGAAATATAATTAAAGAGAAAAGATGATAAAGGTGGTACGTGGCAAAAAAAGAATTAATCATAGGATTGAAGATTATCAATGATCGTCTAACATCTGTTAAATTACTATTTTAAAAAATCTAATACTCAGATAGATTTTAATTTCTAAAGGAGACATTTGATAATAAACGCAAATAGATATTTGGAACTTTAGAACTCATTTTCTCAAAATGATAATTGTGTCACTGACCACCTTTATCATCTGAGATCTTCAGATATATATTTAAATAAAAGAGAATCGATTTACATTATTTATTTACTATTTGAAAAGTATTGCTTGAGAAAATTTACCAATAATGACGATTTTCATAGGAATTAATTATGTACAAATGCAAGTTCCTGAATATTATCGGTTAATACGCTGTTATATGCTTCTTCATATACAATGTGTTTCTAAGAAAATAGATAACTAGAAAACAGGAATGCTGCTTTTTCAGAATTTAGTGTCGCTCCCGATGAAAAAAAATGTATGCATGTAAATATATAGATAGTACAAAAATATTTCAGTTTTAAGACTTAAAACACACATTTTTATTTTATATAAAGTAATGTCATCCGCATCGGCTGAAGAATTCCACATTTACAATCCAGCCATAAATAACATCTACAGAAAAGTATGATAATGTGGTCACTATCGCAGAATAATACACAATTCCAGCAAAAAGACATGTCTTCATTAAAGAAACTCAACCAAAATAATCGACTATCTAATTATTCATATGCCTTCATTTATTTGTTACACTAATATAGATACTTAAATTTAAATATGGTTTATAATAGCTCCATGTTATATCCGAAATCATTCATTTACATTTTCATCAGAAATCATTCATTTACATAGCACGTATTTTAATTACTTTTTTTTTCAGTTATTATGGGAAAATGGAAACAAAAAGGTAAAATAGTCTACTTTTTTACAACTATTTTTCCTTTATTTTAAACAGAAATGGAATACCTTCTTTGCCAACATTTAAAAATATTTCGTTAAAAACCCCCCAAAAATTAATGTCTCAAAAATAAATTAAGATGCAGTTTTCAAACAAATTGCATTTAAAAGTATTTTTTCCCCTGTACGGCGGTATAAAAATTGAAAATATGCGATGCTATGCGAAAATGTGCGAAGCCGAAGGAAATAGCATATCGGTGGCTAAAAACTTTCATTATAACAGACATCAAGACAATTCTTGTTCAGGAAACGAGGATCACAATCCACTTATTCAGTCAAAAATACATTGTATTTTACTCCAGGTCATTTTTTTTTTGCTACTTCAAGTTGACTAGGGACCTTTAAAATCAATTATTTATTTTTTGCAAATTTCACTTTAAATATCATTCAACAGTTTAATATATGCATTATGGCACTGACTTACAAAAGAAATTAAAAAGAAATTGAGAAAAAAGGAATTTTTCGTAGTATTTAAGAACTTTTCAAAATGCTCCATGCGAACTCAATATCAATGAAAATCCCTAATATTTCTTATATAAGTTTGTTTTATATATATAAACAAAACTGTGCATCGAATTTTATACATCCGAATTTAAAGGTAAGAAAAAAATATTTTTAAATTTTTTGAAATTTAGAGCCTCAAAATTTCAAAAAATGTAGAAAATATTTTTTCTCTTGCCTTTATATTCGAATGCACAAAATTAAAATTCGATTGTTTATATATACACTATGACGCAAAAGTTTAGACAATGAAGAAATTCTTACATACTTTGAAAAATATTTATTCAATTTTCAAATCACTGCTTGAAATTAATGTGCTGTACATATAAACAATATTTATAACAAAGAAAAGTGGAATTGTGCATATTGCAATAAATTAAATGGTAACAAAAATAAACTGCTGTCTCAAAAGTTTAGACACAAATTAAATAAAATCGAAATAAACAATTTTTAAAACCTGGTTGCGCATCCATGCTTATGTATTACGTCATATACACGAGATTGCATGGAAGAAACTAAATCTTGCATAGTTTGTGGATCGATATCGTACCATGCATTCTCAATAGATGTCTTAAGTTCCTTTTCAGAAGAGTATTGTCTAGCGTTGCTATAAACTTTGCGACACATGATGCTCCAAAGGTTTTCTATAGGGTTAAGATCTGGGCTACATGCTGGCCAGTCGAGAACTCTTATATTATGGGAATTAAACCAAGATTTTGAATGTTTTGCAGTGTGAAGTGAAGCATTGTCTTGCTGAAATTCCCACTGAGGACCCCCTAGAAGCTCAGCAAATGGCAGTAGGTTTTCTTCTAATGTCTGTGTATAATGCTGTGAAGTTTGACGACCACTGGTGAAGGTCAGAGATACTTGTCCATTATAGCAAAAGGCTGCCCAAACCATCACCGAGCCCCCTCCTTGTCTGCGACTAAAAAAACGTCGAGGTTCCTTCCGCAAGTTATGCCAATACGATAAACAACCATCTGGACCATCCAGATTCCACTTTTTTTCATCGCTAAATATGACTGACTGCCATTTCTCTCCATATGACATATGCTTTCGAGCCCACATAAGTCTTTGTAACTTATGATATGGTTTCAGAGCTGGTTTCTTCTTCATTTTGCTATAAACGATTGTTCCTTTTTCCAAAATTCGTCTACGAATCGTATCCTTTGATACAGAGAGTCCCGATGAGCTTTGAACTCGACGTACGCTCATTTGTTGAGTACTTGCTAGTCTTTGTATCAGGCGATCCTCTCGTACATTTGTCACACGTGGCCTCCCAGACCGACATTTTGCTTTATATTCGGAACCACTCGATAAAACTCGATAAATAGATTTTTTTGACCTATTAATAATAGCAGAAATTTCAGAAACGCTCTTCCCTTCACCTTTCAACTGCCAAATCCTTGAAACCTCATTCACTTGAATTTCTTTAGCTCTCGGCATGTCGACAATGAAGCGCAATCGTTTGCAGAACTTAAGTACTCCAAATTTGTGACATCATCGATTCTAAATTTGCATATGCCAGCGAATATTCAAAGAAATTTAGAATAGTGTCTAAACTTTTGCGACAAGCACATTTGAATTTTTATGAAAAAATTAGTATTATAGCAAATAAAACGACTGTCTTTTGTACATAGCATTTTAAATCAGTTTTTGAATATATTTACAGGTTTTTGTAATTCTGACGTCATAATTCTACATTTTAAAGCTGAATGACGTCATTGTCTAAACTTTTGCGTCATAGTGTACAAAACAAACTTATGTAAAAATTTTTGGGGATTTTCATTGTCATTGAGTTCGCATGGAGCACTTTGAAAAGTTCTAAAATATTACGAAAAATTTATTTTTTTTATCAAAAAAATTTTTTTTTAAATTTTTTTTGTTATAAATGTGTGCTAAAATGCATACAATATGCCCTTGAAAGATATTTAAAGTGAAATTTACAAAAAATAAAAAAAGGATTTTAAATGTCCCTCGTCCCCTTAAGAGTAATGAAGATATTGTAAGTATATTTTCAACGGAGTCTGTTTGATTTCTGCGAAACATGATGACATGGCGAAATGTGCTGGAAATTTCCACCATTTATATTTAAACAACACGGAGGTAGATATTCCTTTATTCAGAATCCAGCTTAAATTACTAATACCGTGTGACTGGCCAAAATTCAGTCACTTCCAATGACATCATCATATTAGATTGAAGCACAATTAAAAAGATGCATATCTCACTAAAATTTATTTGTTATTGTTAAAGTTGTGGAAGATAATTCTGTTTGTTATGTCTTATTGTATTTGGCATCAGTATTTTATTATATTTTGCATTCCGGTTTTGACAACAGTCCATTCGATTCCATGAATTAAAATAAAATATGTTGTTGTTTTGTGGAGATTCTGCCTTTTTTCTTCGTTAAGGAAGGTTGTTCCAAGGAAAAACGCCATTTTGTGATCATTTGAGGTCATGCCGGCAAAAGCCGTAACAAGTACCTCATTACTTAAAATAAATAAATAAAATGTTGTTTTGTAACGATGCCTTTCATATCCTATATTAAATACATAGTAAATAATTGGCGACGAGGATGGGATTTCGGGATAAATAATCTACATTGACATGTTCAGTTGACTTGCGATTTCATAATCAAAATTTCATAACAAATGCGCATAACGAAGCACCCTTGTCGCAGATAATAGGGGAGCTTCTTTTCTGGGTGTAAGAGGATCATCATTGGTTTGTTCTCTATTAATGTAAATTTTCTACCAAATATGTAGTCATAGAATGTTCTACTAGCCCAATAAACAGCTGTAGCTTCTTTGTCTAACAGGCTGTAAATCCTTTCTGCAGTTGTGAGGGATCTGCATGCAAATGCTATTGGCCTTTCAGTTCCATCAGGCATTCTGTAAGAAATATACCAGATAACCCAAATGGACTGGCATCAGTTGCTAAAATAACAGGTAATTTGGACATGTATGGAATTAAACCATCATCACTAGAAATCTCACATTTACCTTTTATCCAAGCAGCTTCACACCTAACAGCCCATCTAAATGGAACATCTTTTCGTAAAAGTTCATTTAATGGGGTAAGAATGGTTGGGCCATTGATAATGAATTTTGAATAATACATTACAAAACCTATAAATTTTTTAATTCATTCATATTTTTCGGTCTAGCAGCATTTTGAATAACTTTCATTTTTTCAGCAGATTTACTAAGTCCTTCAGAACTGATAATATGACCCAAATATTGCATTTTGTTCTCGAATAATTTGCATTTATTAACATTGAGATGAAAATTATATTTTCTAGCTTTTTCTAAAACTTTAATTAAACGATCTATACATTACTCAAATGTTTTACCTTGAATAATTAAATCATCGAAATATGCGCTTACCCCATCTAAATCTTGAACAAATTGATCTATGAATGCATGGAATTCATTAGGCGCTGTTTTAATTTCCAAAAATAAGCGCTTGGCTAAATGTGTTCCACGATGTGTAGATATTACTTGAATTTTCGCGCTCTCTTCATCCACTTCTAAATGTAGGTATGCTTTATAAATATCCAATGTGCAAAAATAAGATCCACCATGAAATTTATTGAAAATATTCTCTATTTTTGGTATAGGGTGTCTTGAATCATGCAACTGTTTGTTTACAGTAACCTTGTAACCCACACACAAAAGTACTGATCCATCTGACTTAGGAACAACTACAAGTGGTGTTCCCCATTCAGAATGATCAATCTTTTCAATTATTCCATCAGCCAAAATTTTATCTAATTCAAGATCTACCTTTTCTTTTAGCGCATACGGTACAGGTCGTGGTTTTAAATAGACTGGTTTAGCATTATCGCGCAATTTTAAAGAGCATATATAATCTGGAACCTTGCCAACTCTTCTAATTTTTACTGGTCTTCTACCATTTAAACCATAGAGGTTTAGGCGTCGTTTGACTGATGAAACGTGTATGTCTATGCCGTAATTTTCTTTCAATTCATTTTTTTATTATTACAGCGGACTTACGACAATCACTTTTAGATATAATTTTTATAATACAGTCAACATTGCAAGTTGTTTTTTTCGGATGGCCACTTTGAGGCTTATTTTCGATGTATTTCCTGTTTATTAAAAACTTTATTCGATGTAATAAAAAATGCCGAGACACGTTAAAAGAACGAGCTAGTTCTGCTTGCAGTCTAACTTTCTTAAGTGCATTTACAGTGGCTTTTCTAGAATTACTTCAATATTTTTTTACATTTTGGCATTCCTTATCCTTAAAAATAATCAGAATAAGTTGATATAAACACTAATCGAAGCTATAGCGCCACTGACACCTTCAACAATTAAATGCAAACTAATTGTCAAAATACTTTTGAGCTAAGGGGGAACCATATTTCTTCGGTGGCGCCGAATGTAAACAAACAAGTTGAAACTTGATACATTTGAATAACTGCAGTCATAGTGTTCTCAATTATAGGGAATATATTTTCTTTTACATTTTTATATTAAATAAAATAAGAGAGAATATAAGGTTGCCAAAATACTTTTGAGAGCTACTGTATATAGGATAACTTGAGGTGAGATGTCGTGTTGTACAAGATGCCTTATGACGTAGTTTTCATGTGCGCAGGTGATGTAGGGAAACACTGCTCAGTTGTAAGGAAAAGGGTTCCGTAAAGATACTTTAATTTCCATTTGCGTTCTTAAAAAAAAAAAAAAAATTAAATGGTACTTTTTTATTGCTATTTCGTCTTAACACTTCTGGTAAGTGTCCAAAATCTTTTACGTGACTTCTTTTTTTTGTCTAAAGAACTATTAGTTTAAACACCAGAGGAATAAATCTGATGTTTTCAGATACTGGCCTTTCTGCATAGCAGAAAGTGTAGCCGGTTCCCGCTTCTTCACGTCAGTGAGAGGAACCGGCGTCTTGCCAAATACCTTGGGGTGAGTCGACGAATATTTTTTGGGGGGTAAGATGCCGGTTGTTTACCCTTGGGGTAAGAGGCCGGTTATTTTCCATTGCGATCAAATGCCTGGTTGTTTCTTCATTGTTTAAATTACTCTTGGCTATGAACTAACTTGTTACCAATTTTTATCAGATAATTTAAATCAGTATATAAATCGTGATTTTTATCAACTAATTAAAAAATCATTGATTAAAATGATAAATTCTCGAAATGTTTAAAATGACATAAAGAAATATTTAAATTTAAGGAAAAATAATTTGAAAGGTTTCTATATGTATTCTGCCTTATAAATAAACTTTATTGGCCTTATAAATAATTGTTTAATAATTATTAATTTTAATCATAGTTAAAATTTATGTTAAATGCAGTTGTAAATAACTTTAATAAATGTAAGTATCGGTAGTATATAATATAGTTTTAGGTAACTAGTGGTTGCTACGAGCTACGTTCGCCAACCTACATCCAGGCATCACAGATTCTGAAAAGACGCTAATTTGATCTGCTTTGAAAAGCTTCAGAAGATTAAATTATAATTAAAGGACTAGTGGTGATCCAGAGTTCGTATGTGTAGCGTTATTTTCAAGGCAAATTATCCGTACTTTTTTAAATAGAAAAATAAATCTAGTTTAAACGCACGAAATTTCACCTTATTAAAAAAAATATATACTGGTACTGAAGAATTTCTTAGTCTGGGATTCAAGGACTGTACGAACCCTGGCAATCTCTTGTAATCAGGTTTTCATTAATTTCCCTTTGGCTGAGGGATTTTAAAACAGAATCAATTACTTTAGATACAACTAACTGCTACTTAGGTGAATGATTAAATAAGATGAACCCAACAATTTAAAATTAGCTTGTATAAAATGGCTAAGTAAACAATTTTATAAAGACTATAAGAAGTTTATTTTAGATTAGACATTTTAAATATGTCGTTTTAAATATGACCTGATTTTCATCAAAGTTTTTTTTTCTTTTCAATATTTAAATGAAAATAATTTTAAAAGGGTACATAAGCCAAACTAAATCGGTGTGACAACAGCAACTGCAAACTTCCAAGTGTCTGAAGCCTTTTTAAAAAGGAATTAGATACGAAGTCAAAAGGTAGAAAAACATAATCTTCAACTGACGATGATATGCATGATGATTAAATTCCCTCCTAAGATTCAGAAGACAGGGACTTTTTTAGAAAGTGAATGAGAATGATTGTTCAGAAAGTCTAGCAGAGTGCAATAAAACCTCGGGAAATTGAGATGGGACCAAGTGCATTCAGTGAAACTGTTGTTTATATAAAAGCTGCTTAAAGTTCCTAGACAAATGTGCAGTTTGTGGCAGACCTGAGATATTGCTAAAATGAATAAAGGGGCATATGAAAAACATTAAGAAAAAAGCTTGACGTTAAAGCGCTTTATCACAGTGGCTTTACCGTAGTTAAAATTGTTATAATGCTTAAAAATAGGCATACTTAAGAGCGATAATTCTTTTAAATGTTAAGTAGAACATAATATATTAAATAAATATTATACAAACGAATATATTAACATAACATAAATAATTATATAACAAATAAATATTAGTTTGTTCTTTTATTATATTGCCAACCGTTGTTACATTCATATTTTTGTAATTTCTCAATATTAAGTAAGTTAGCAACTTTTGTATGTCTAAAATATTGAAGTTACTTTTATTCGTCACATTATGTTTTATTTGCTTCACAAAAATTATTGTTTACACTGAAACTCTATAAGGCATCTTACTCCTAGGTAATTGGATATCTTAGCCATACCTATGAGTAAGATGAGGAAATGCAAATATTTACAAAAGCAAAATTTTCGATGCTTTCTATAACATCTGTAAAATGAAAGAAATTTTTAAATCATACATAAGAGTCTAAACTCTAAGAAGAAATTTATGAATAACAAATATAAACAACAGGGGATTTTTAAAACAATTAGGTCAAAAATTACGCCATCTTCACCCAGTCTATCATATAATCTAATTAAAATGAAATCACAAATGTATGAACAAGTTGGTGAAATTTTAAAGAAAAATATGAACAGTGGAAACCGGAAATGTATAATAAGAAACTATGAATAACCTGCAGAATCATCAGAGGAGCTTGCAGGATATATATATATATATATATATATATATATATATATATTAATGCAATGCACAAATTTATACAATATTTCTTTTCTGTCATTATAAATTTCTTACGTATTTAAAAAAAAAAAGAAAAAAAAGAGAAACTCAGTAGACTTAGAACTCACTAGCTATTAGTTTACATGTAGATGGAAAATTATAATATACACTAAATTTCTAGCTAGTTTGTAACATATAAACAGGAACAGAAATTCTATTCTCTATAGTTTCAAGATTGTTTTCTATGTATTTATAATTTATTTTATTACTTTTATCCATTTAATAAATATTTAGTCTATATAAGATTTTTTTTTCTAAAAATAGTCGAGCTCTTAACAGGCAGGACACGTACATTTCTGTTTTTTTTTAAATTAAAGTGTTTTTACTTTTGATTATCGTTCTTTCTGAGTAGTAATATTTGCTTCTTTTTATCCCGAAATCATGTAACTAATTAAAGTGAAGATTATTACTATTCGAAATAAAGTTAAAAATATTAAAAGCGTAAGTTCCTGCAAAATGAATATATTCTCAGTTAAAAAAAAAAAAAAAAAAAAAAAAAAAAAAAAAAAAAAAAAAAAAAGTGAGCAATAAGTTTCCATACAAATGTATGGAAACTTATTTCTCATCTCTTTTTTTTATGGTTAAAGCTTTGATTATTTGTTTTTTTTTCATTTTCAGGAAAAAAGAACGTGTTGAAAAGAGATGCACCACCAAAGAAAGAACGTATTGACATTGTTCTGTTGGCTGAAAGTGTACCACCCGTTATGTGGTACACAGTAAGAAAAAATCTGTAAAGTTACTAAAGTTTTTCTAGGAAACTGGGATTCCTAGAAATTGTTAAGTAACGGCAACAACAAAAATTCCTGCAACAGCGTCTGTTACAGGAATTTTTCTTGTTGCCGTTACATAAAATGTTCTAGGCATCCCAGTTTCCAAGAAAAACTTTAGTAACTTAACAGATTTTTTTTACAGTGTACAATGCGTTCCTTCAATGTAATGCACAGAACGCAGCTAACGCAAAATTTATAAAGAAATTTAAAATGGCAGGTTCTGCAGTCGATGAAACTAGAACTGGAAGATGAAAGACGGTAACACATGCGGATATGTCAACGCAGGTTCTAGAAGCGATGGCTACACTTTAACCTTCCGTCTACCAGACGGGTCCATTGGACCCGACATGTACATTCAAAATATTTATTCAAACCAGAAATTTCTTCAAAACAAACTAAATGTATAAATCAGACAATAATAAGTTAAATAAACAAATTAAATAGTTTTAAGTAAAAATTCTGGTGTAGAATGTTTTTATAAAACTTGAGTAAATTTTCCGGTAGTTCTAGGGTTAAAAAAGAAATCTGTACTAAAAATTTTCTAGGAAAATTTTCTAGGCCTATAACTTTTGATGTAACGCAACAACAAACACACTTTTGCACTGTAAACAGAAAAGTCGTAAGGTTACTAAGAATGTTTTAGGAAAATGGGATGCCTAGAACTTTTATCTAACTGCAACCCGGGTTACAGAAAAAATTTTAGTAAGATTACTATAATTTAAGTAAATTCTTTTGTAATTAATTCTTTTGTTAGATTCTTTTGTAAAGCTACAGATTTCTGTAGCGTTGCAAAAACTTTTTTTTGTAGATTTACAGCCTTTTATTTTGTACAGTATACAGATAAATCTTAGTACGCATACAGATTTCTGTAACTTTACATCTTTTTTTTTTATTACAGTGTAGAAGTTAGACACAAGGCATCCGACATTTCTGTGCTGAAATGGGAATCAAGCCAAAGTGGTATACATGCTACAAGCTGCATACATTAATTACCATTTGCACAATTTATATGGAGACTTATGACTCACCCTGTATATTTAAATCACACATTTTATGATGAGTTTCAAAAGATTGAAATTGCTCAGGTTGAATACACTATGCTGTGATGAAGTTTAAAAAAAAGCCTTTGAACGTTTTTGAGTGCCATTTTGAAGTGGAAGCACATGTTCTTTGTGTCTGATAGAGAAAAACTAAAATCTTTTGAAAGGACTTGCTCACGTCTGTACTTTTTATGGTGGTTTTAGGAAGTTCTTTTGATCTTGTTGTATCACAACAGCTTATTTCAACATTAAATGTAAATTATGAAGAATGTTGTAAACGTAAAAAATTATGACCATTGTGAAGTGGCATTAACATCGTATCATTTAAATGTACTATTAGGTTAATAATATAATATGTTTGTTCTTTCTTTACGTTCACTAAGTTTTCTTTTGGAAGTATTTTATTTATATATTCATATTAAAGTAAGCTATAAGAATTTTTTTATATATATGTCATAAATAGTATCCTAAATATTTTATTTTTAAGAAAATTATAACAAATATGTTTTATTTTATTTTTGAAACTAAGAGATTTTTAAGTAAATATACAATGTTATTTCTTGAATTTAAAAAAAAAAAATGTTATATTTTTAATGAAATCCAAGAACTGTTCAATAGGAAATCCTCTTTCAGAAACTTTAAACTTCATAAGTAATTTCCTTTAGTCATGGGGAAAGAGAACATCTGCATTACTTGGGAAGAGCAGATGCAAATTATTTCAATCCGCTTTCTTTAAATTAGTTCATTGTACAGTTTTAATTATTATTATTATTCGCTAAATATATGACTCAATATATTTTACTGTTGCATACACGATAATCTTCCGAATTGTCGAATTCATTGTGGAAAATCACTGCGTTTCACAAAAGAGGAAATTAGAATGGGAAATTTTGTATAGTTCTTTTGTTAAGGCATCCTTTTATACATGCGATTTCGGATGTCAATTGTTCTTTGCAGTTCATTTGAATTAATTATTAAATTCTGTGTTTTCAGGCTCTATATTCATGACTGAATTGTTTTATTATACTTATAACTCATAAAATGGAAAATGAGAGGAAATGAATGGAAGCTTTATGCTTATAAATTTTGTGGTGTAATTTGTTTCTTTTAGTTATCGATATGATCTGTCAGGCGACAAATTTTTTTAAAAATAATATAAGCATATGATTAAAAATATTCCAAATTGATTGATTTTAATAATTTAAAACATGCAATCCAGGAAAATATTTTATTACATTTAAATTGTAATTTAATATATTTAAAGCAAAATTCATTTTTCATATAAAAATTAATAATTCAGTTATTAATTAAATTTATTTTGAAAGAGATCAACTTGTTACTTTTTAATTATTTTCTTTATTTTTCTTTTTTGTGTTTTGTAAATGTCCTTTTTTTGTATCATATTTTACACCTTTCATGTTATCAAAACGCTGTTCTTTGTATTGTTTTCATCCATATAAAATGCACCTTAAGTAATCGAGAAATAAATGAGGTGTAGTCATATGATGAGAAAATATAACTTTATTCGCTCTGTGAAATTTTCAATGAATATAGACTGAAATATAATAGAGTTATTTGAAGAAAAGTATGTTGTCTATTTAAAACTCAAATATTTAACAAAAACAAAAATTACGCAATATTTAAAATAAATTTTTAAACAGTTATATTGCTCTATTTTTGTAGATATGCTTTAAAATGCTTTTTAAATATGCTTTCGCTAATAAATATATTAGGAAAGGTTCTGAGTGAAATGAGTGAAATGAGTGAAAATAATACTAAAAGTTACAAATATTTTCTCAGATATTTTCTTTTAGGTAATAATGATTCCCAAAAAATGCTATTATTTCGCAATCGAAAAAAAAAACATTTTATGGATTGGAATGCAAATGTTGATATGGAAATTTTTATTTCTATAAAAAGGTAGAAATATAATGTAAAAAAAAAAAAACTGTTTGAAATTTTTTTTAAATATTTAAAACAAGGTATTTTCTCAATAGGGTGAATCTCTTTTACGTAATAGAATTTCTTTTTCGTAAAAAAAAATAAATCATAAAAAGATGCAAAAAGTTTATAAAAATCAACATTAATATTATAAAATTCTTTAAAAACTGATTTCGGAGATTTACAGTGAACCGTCCTATGCTTTTCTTTATTGAATCATTTGTATCATTTTAGTTATTGAAAATATTTTATAATAATGTGTGTCAGACTTATTTGCCTAAATACCTCATATAAAAGTATTTATAGTAAATAGCCCATCTATGAAAATACTTACAACCAATGATGACTCGTCATGGATTCACAGTCACAGCAGTATAAAAATATTCGTATACAGAAATTAACCTTATCTATTAGTGGTATGTTAAAAGATTTAACAAGCAGAAATTTAGTTTATTGTAATAATGGTAGTAAAGTGATAATCATTCACTTTACTACCCCTAATGTGTCACTACTGCTTTCGATTTTATTTTAGGATGTTGGAAATGGCACAACATAACCTACATGTTTCTATACTGGACACAAAAATGGTGCGCATCAAAAACACATCAAAATACAACGAATATATGATAATGGATACAAAAAAGTTTACAAAGGTAATAAGAAATTATTTGTTTACAATAGACCTGCAATTATAAAATCAATAAAAAGATATACTTGTCGACTTGGGAAGGGGTATGTGGTGGATGCCGAAAATTATTAAAACCGTTATTATTAAAGAAACTGCATAAAGGTTTTAGAGTGAGTATATATATATAAGTAATTTATATATATAATATAAATTGAATTTTGCGGCGGGCTAGCGGTGTTATTCTATTAAAAAATTAAATAGTCGGAATTGTTTTGTAAGCGCTTTCAGAACTATTTCAGAACTGCATATCATAATTTTAACAGAGATTTTTTTTCTTTGAAGCTATCGGATGCATGTATTTAAACTATACAAATTTCAATGAAAGGGGTATGTTTTAATTCCGCGTGTGTGTGTTTGTGGGGGGCACAATATCGATGCATTCCTTCGAAGTCTAACTATAAATTACATTTTGTAATTGCTAAGAACAATTTGAAAATATTTACACAGGTGAATACATATTTTACATAGGTGTATACAACTATAGAATACAATTACCACCATTTCGAAGAGTAATGTTTCATTCTTTTCTCGAATTTTAATTCCATTGTTTCAACGGTAATTCGTTCATTCAACTTGAATTCTGGAGGTTCGTTTGGAAAGAGGATTGTTTAGAGCATAATGAGTACCCTAATTGTACTCCTGGTGGTAGAAGTTTGAAATATTAATAAAACATTAAAGCACATAAATTAACGTCTGAATTCCAATTTTTAATTATTAAAGGTAAAAATATATTAAGACAGACTTTAAATACAATTAAATACAATAAACCCAACTGGAGTGACAAATTAGCCGGGGCCAGGAATCGAACCTGGGTCGACAACATAACGTGCTGTTGCTCTACCGTTAAGCTACCCTGGCCGATGTCCTAGCCTGGCAATTTCTCACTAATAAACCAAGTTGGGGAACGTCACCGTCCATCTTCCTGCATCCTGAAAACATTTTCCTACGTCACGCCTGCTAATCGGCGCTGTAGCCAGCGGTGACGCGGCACGGAATTTCGTTCGCAGAATCGTTTATTTGGAATATACTATATGCTGCCAAAGGTAGTTGCTCCTGAAATTAGATTCATTCAGAAAAACTTCCCGGCGACGCATGGTACATGTTGCCGTAAGCAGTGGGCACCCGAGCCAAAAGTTTCTTCGGAAAGAGTTCAGTTTGGAACAAGTAAGCCTGCGCATTCAATGTACGCCCAGAATGCGCTGTCGTAGGCATCGAGGAACCGAATCACAGATTCATATTTTTCGAGGTCGGTATGAATTCCAATGGACCAGAACCCGAGTCTCGTTTAATTCGACTCCCCGATGTAATTAGGGACCCAAAATGGTTTGTTTATTTAGAATCTGTATAATGTTTCAAATATATCAGAATATGTCTTTGAAAGGGTTATCGGAATCTCTTATCAATGTATAAAAAATGTTGATTAGAAAAATATTTCTCTGAATCAGACTTTTATTGTTTAATTTTTTAAAAGGATCGTTAGAAAAGAAATTTTCACTGACTTTTTTTTATATTTAGAAAATTTAATTTTTACTTGTTTTATGTATATTTTTATAATGTATATTTATATTTAAGAATGATATTTTGTTATAAAAGGGTGACAGATAACAAATAAATAAATATACAAAAAATATTCTAAAGAACTACACAATGAATTATGGTTTATCAACAATTGGTCATTGTTAACATTGACAAATTGACAAATATGTAAGCGTATTTTTCTTTGGAAAACAAACTGTTATTCTAAGCATCAAATTATGAAAGGTATATTTTTATTGCATTTATGAACATTCATAATACCATAATATATTATATTCTAAACTAATTTATAGCTCCCACTTCCTTGCTTGAACATAATAAAAGTAGTTTTTCCCTGTTTAAGATAACAATATAAAACAAAAATTTATAATACGAATAACTGAAAACAATCAGTTAAATAAATAGTTTACATGGTCTACATGAAATAACTCTTAAAACAATGACAAATGCTGTAACACAATAGTTAAGGACGCGCAACTAAAATTAATATCTAAATTAATGTATTTTTCTTTGAAATATTATGCAACTCTATAACTCGATTATGCATCTCATGAATATGTATTTGAAATAAACATGAGTTTATAGACTTAGTTCTTCTATCTAAAGCATTTATTGCCTTATTTAAAAGCGAAATGAATGCGAAATGAAACTTTCCTTACCGCATAAATTGTAAGTATATAATAAGCAGGAAAGTAATGTATTGAATTATTCTTTGAACGTACCTGCTCATTTTGTTAATTTTGCAATAATACTTTTAATCTGAGTTACAAATTTTTAAAGGCAATTTGTATGTCAAATATATTACATTATTCATTGTTTAGATATAAACTTTGAATAGTTCTATAATTTTAAGAACATTTAACACAAGAGATTTTGTAAGGGATAAATTTTACTTTTAAATAATTAAAATTAATTGTTTTGAGTGGGATAAGGGTAAAGGGATATTTTTTAATCTTAGCTAAATAATATAAAAATTTAAAAATATATGAAACAATAATTTTCAAATATTAACTAGCAATCCCGGTCCTTAAATTCCTTCATTTCCACTTGTTAATATCTTCATTTATGAAAAGGAACTTGAAAAAAAATGTAATTGATAAATGATACTATTAGTATTCTGCGTCCAAATAACTCATACATTTTAATTATAAAAAAAAAAACTTTATTACCAAAATATCAAAGATAATATTAATGGAAAAAGTGTTTAATTAAAGTAGATTCCCCTTTCTTGTATGATGTGATTTTTAAATAAAACTACACAATACTTATCATTCACTTATCGAATATGCCAATCGCAAAACTGTCTTCTGTCTCATATGTGTTAAAACTTCAACAAGCGTATTTTTTTTTTAAATTAAGAAATTTACAAACAGAAAAAGACTAGTTAAATATCCGTTACTTATTTTTTATTACATTTCAAGTTTTTTGTCAATAAAAGTTTAAAAAAAATGTGAAGGGAGAAAAAAAAAACATTTGTAACGAAATAAGAGGTACTATTATAAAAAAGCGTTTTTTTTTTTAATTACAGGTATGCAAATTAAACCTAGAATGGACAATTGGTTGATTTAGTACTTTTTTTAGGGTTTCGTTCATCTGACGAAACCCTATTCGTCTCGCTCCTCTGTCTGTCTGTCCCTCCGTCTGTCTGTCAGTCACAGAGCCCGTTCTCAGAAACTATACATGTTAGAAACTTGAAATTTTGGGTACTTATAGCTGAACACCTCACATCAAACAACAAATCATAAAAATTTGAAAAAGTTAGTAATTAACCTAATTACGGGCTAATTAAATTCTAAAATTAACCAATCAACCTTTTGAATGCAGGTGCGAACACACGTTATCGAAATCCTCCACAGTTTCTCCTAAGGGTTGCCAGTAAATTCGGCGGATGCTCCGTCAAATCAGCCGGTGCAGGGTTACCACTGAGTAATTTAAGCAATAAATGAAGCGGACCTTTAAAAAGCAAAATCGGATCTGCCGAAGTATCGGTCGTACAAATTCGTAACAGGTGTAGAAATACACGGAAAAAATTCCACTTTATTTTGGTATAAATTTCAAATTACTGCGTAGGATAGAACGAAAAAAAATCACTAAAAATCGATCGATAAAAATTTAATTTCTGTGTTTGGAAAGACAATGAAAACAGATTTCCATTCACCGGAAGCCAGCTGTCATCATCTCTCGACATATCGGCGCGGGAGAAATTTAAGGGTTGGAAAGTCTAATACGAAATTTAAACTTTTTAAATATTAAATTTTTCGATTAAATTTTTTGACATCCGGGCTGGAAATTTCTCGCAGATTTCATACATACCCGGTTCAAAGAGATAGCTTCATTACGAGCTGAGAAATTAATTATTTTATTAATTCCTTTTATTTCTATCAAATGCCAGATTAAGATGGAGGCACGTGTTTTTTAACGGAGATTTCATTTAAATTAAGAAATCTAACAACTTGCGTGGTGTGTTTCGACGGCGCGCTATGAGATAAGTATTAATTATTCAATATGAAAAAGTTTATAGGTTTATAAGTGTTCATTTCACTATTTCCGAATAGCAATTTCAGGAAATATCTTAAATTATTGTTTAAGACCGCCTCTCGATGTGTTCAAAACTTTAAGATACTTTATAACACATAAGGAAAAGTGTAAAAAAGAATGGAGTGTGATATTTCGAGGAGTGGAGGGGGGGGGGACAGATTTATTTATTAAATCTTAGCGTTTGTTATCGCAGAAAATGTTTTAAATTGTTGGTTAAGACTGCACCGCCACCCTCCCGACCATGAATCTACGGAGAGGTTGCGCAAAGGAGTTTCGTTCAGATATGCTTTTGTTAAGAATAGAGTGCGCTCCCTGGTGGTGGAATGCGGAACTAACGTAACGCGATTTTGTTAAAATTAGGAAATATAACAAGGCGATCCGTTTGCAACTTTAAGATACTTCATGACACATAATAAAAAGCTTATAAAATAATGGTGCATGCAATTTCCTGTGAAGTGAGGGCGGAGGAGGGGCGCTGGATTTCTTTTTTTAAAAATTAGCGTTTACGACCTTTTTAGATGTCGTTTTTTGAGCACTATGATATACTCAGACACGTGCTGCTTATGAAATATAAAAATGTCAAAATTTTAATTACCACTATTTCCGAATAGTACTTTCAGCAAATTTCTTAATTTCTGGCTTAAGGCCGCCACCAACTCGAGTAACACATCCACTGATAGGTTGTTTAACAGAGTTTCGATCTGATACACTTTTGTTATGAATAGTGTGCGCTCCCTGGTGGTGGAATTTGCAACTAACATAACGCAATTTTGTTAAAATTATGAAATCTAACAAGTCGATCTGCTGGAAACATTGACATAGTTCATAACACATAATAAAAGGCTTATAAAAGAATGTTCGTGCAAATCCCTGGGCCGCCTACCTATCTCGGGTGCTATAGACTCGATCCCCTCTACTAATATACCTACGGATAGGTTGTAAAACGGAGTTTCCTTTGGATAGAGGTTTGTGTAGAATGGAATGCGCCCCCTGGTTGCGAAATGTGGAACTAACAGATTTCGCAAAAGGATAAAGTATTTTAAAGGAATATTAAACGAAACCCTCTGTGCGATCTGTGATTACACTTACCCACTTGTTAATAGCTACCGAGTCCATCGAAAAAAAATCAAACAACATTCGGTAATACAACGTCACCTTCACCTTCAGGGCCTTACATCGATGTTTTCCAAAATTTTATAGACACAGCGGCTTATGGCGTTAGACCTAGATAGAAAATTTCTTCGAAAAATATTCATATATTCGTCACATAAAAAATGTTGAATATTGCATAAAAATAACTACCATAGTGACTCTTTTTTTTCGGAATATCTCCATTTTAAACTTGGACCCGACAGCCATAGTGAAAATTCTTTATGTGAAGTTCGGTTAAATTATATCCATAAATTTATGCACTTTTCAATAATACAAACGAAAAATCGCTACCATAACTCACTCTTCCGGGAGAATACCCCATTTTCAACTGCGACTTTATGGTCATAGTCAGAAACATATACAGGGTGCATCTTAAATGCTTCAACAAACATAGGGGATGATAGTACTTATCTAGATGAACAAAAAATGCATTGGAACATGGAGTAGCAAATGATGTTTAAGGGGTGAAAATCGCAAAACGAAAAAAAAAAATATCGAAATCTCGCATGCTGCTTTTCTGCAGAACTGGCTAGAAGCACAAAGCAGGTTTTTCTTTCACTTTGTGCATATCCGGTCAGAAAGAGATAACAAAAACTTGGACGAAAGCCAAACAAATCTATGGGCATGAATCCATGTATGCAGGACTCTTGAAGTCTTCCAGAGTGTCCGACAGTTGTTCCTCCGTCGATGTACTCTGTATAATAATCGGGGTCGACACTTTGAAAAATTGTTGTAAAATATTTGTTTTCGCTGAACATCAAGACCTGTGTTGTACCTATTCTGTGCAACAAACACTTTTCTGGAGTGTTTCTTTCTTGTTTCAGTTTGTCCATTTCCAGACGCATTTTCTAAATTTTCATCCTTTAAACATCATTTGCGACTCCATGTTCCATTGCATTTTTTGTTTGTCTTCATGAGTACTATCATCCCTATAAGTTTGTTGAAGCATTTCAGATACACCCTGTATATGAATTTTGGTTACATTCTAGGCATAACTGAACATACTCTTTAATGATACAAATAAGATACGGCGACAAACGTACAGGCAGTTATTTTGTAAAAATGTGGGTTTTTTCTAGGATCTCTGAACCCTAAAACGCTTAAATTCGTCGAAAATAGGGAATTCAAATGAATGTCGATAACAATACAGTCTTTTATTATAAATAGAAGTATGTAAAAATTACATTATGCTTTTTTTTTTAGTTTTTTTCATAAATAGTAGCTTTTGTGTGCCTTTGTGCAATTATTATTAAATGAGATTTTTTTAATACAAATAAAAAAAAAAATTAAGACATTTTAAATTATTAGTAATATTTGATTACAATAACGCAATCTTTTAAGTATAATGTATGAATTAAATCAAAACTTCTGACACATAAAATAATTTAAGCTAAGTTCAGCTAATATATGAATAAAGAAACAGTTTAAATACATCGTTGTGAGTCACGATATAATCACATATTTCTTCTAGAAAAATACTATATGTGTTTCTTTTACGAAAGAAATTAGATATAAAAAGATTCTGGTTAAACGAATCGCCACCCCCATAAAAGTAATAATTAACATGATACTTCTAAACGCATTTGAACCTTCACTTTCTTGCCATTATAAATAAAAAGGACAATTTTAAATATATGTAATTTTTCTTTTCTCTTTTATGATTTAGATACCTTTTTCACCTTTTTTGTATATTTTCGTCTCTTTAAAATAGTAATTCTACAGAATATTTGGAGATATTTGTTTTAAATATCATTTGTGTTGATATATCTGATTTCAATAACTGAATTTTATTACGGTTAAATAGTTAAACATCTAGAAAAATTCATTAAGATTTGTTTAAATTAACTTAATACATATTTTCATGTCTTCCAATTAAGAAAATAGTGAATTGTGAATGGATTTTGGAAGTATGAACAGTATTCAGAACAGTTATTTTGAATATTTATGTATGTCATAGTTTTTCTTTATGATATAGAGATTATGTTTAATATTTTTATATAGAGTTCGTTTTTTAGCTTATTTGTTTTCGGGGATATTTGTTTTAAATGTCACTTGTATTACTATATTTACGTAGTTACACATATAGCAAAATTGAGTAAGAAATATTTAATTTAATTTAATACATAATGTTAGAATTACAGTGCATTTAATCTAAAACATATATTGCGTTTTTGTTTTCATTATAAAAACGCACAAATCTAACATTCATTTAAACCAAATTTGCTAAAATCTTATTATATTTAAAAAAAAAAGAGAGAAGTTTTTATTAATTACGAAAAGTATATATATATTTTTAAATAACTTGTTAGTATATTTTTTGTTTCATATATTTCCTTTTTCTTTTCTACACAATAATGGAACAATATCTTCCCTAATCATTTATTTGTATTAACAAAATATTAAAATATCTCTTGAAAGCAAAATTCTGGAAAAAAAAAACCAGTATAAAGAAACCTCCCAAATACGGATTTAAAAAATTTCCTTCCTTAGGAATTTACCTCTATTTTTTTCCAGAATATAAACAGTTTTTAAAGGCAATAAAGCCAAATAACATTTTGGAGTTAAAAATATGATTTTTTAAATCACTGCTTTTATTATGAGATTAAAACTGCTGCTGGTAAGATAAATGTAGTTTTTAAGATAAAATTATGCTTTCTTTACGCTCTTTTGATATTTCCATCGTGTTTCCTACCATATAATTATAATTGAAATACTTTTAAGTTTTCGTTGTTTACGAATATAATTATACATTTCTTTCCCAATTATTTTTTTTTCAAAATTTGCACGAATATAATTATACATTCATTTCCTAATTATTTTTTATTTCAAAATTTGCAAGTAAAGTATAATTGGTAGAGTTTTCAATACCCCGTGAATTCTGTATGTTTAACGGGTAATCGTATCATTTGGTACAATTTAAGGTTTCATTGTTATTATTCATTTAAAATTATATTAAAACAAATACAAGATTTTAAAACATTTTAAAAATGTCATTCGATTTTTCACATTTTCTTTCAAACATTGCTATTATCCAAGTTCTTGAAATATATATAAATATAAAAAATTTGCCACACATTACCAGTGAGATTTCAAATTACTATTTCTTTTTTTACTTAAAGAGAAATATCCTGTAAGTATTTCTGTACGGTTAAAAAAATAAACGTATCAGAAGACTTAAGATATGTGCATTTACCGATTACATTACATTACATTACTCATATCGGTTCGTTTTTTAAATACCAATTTAAATACCAATATATGCAGTTAAAAAAAGTGTTAACTCATACAATATTTGTAGCAAAAATACATTTTTTGTAGCTTTGTACAATATTTTAAAGATAAATCTAAAAATAAAAATTATTTAAAAGTGGAGTTCTAAAACGAAACAGACCGAGTGGGATTTGTGCGTTTACCTATTACCCCTTTTACTTTACTTATAGCAGAAATTCAACATTTCATTTATATTTAATAAAAACTAAGTCCTATACGTCCTAAAATTACTATCACAACAATCCTTCTAAGGGTCTTTTTTCATTTAGACTTTTTTTTTCTTTTTTAGGTTTGTGCTCACTCATATTTCATTGGTGCGAATGTCAGATTAATTTTTGATTTCTTCTATCTTCCGTATGTCTGTGTGTCTTGTTTGTATATCACTGGGGAACATACATTTTGTTGACTTAGATTTGGCACTTGCTTTTGGCTAATTATTGGCATCTAAATCCAAAACAGACCTTAGTTTTTTTTTCTGTCACGTCAATTTTTTATGCTACAGGTTACTCCTTAAATCGTACTTAATCTGGATACAAATGAAAATAATGAAAACTAGTTGGAAATTGCTCGTCAAACGTGGCAAATGAGGTGCTTTCGTACTATAACTAGTTTTATAATAATTTTTTGCACCACATAGTGTACTGAATGTATATTTTAGTGCACTTCATAAGTGCATATCTATTTCATTCTGTTCGAAAGTCTATAACATATTAAAATCCACTGGAAATCATTTTTTCCTATTGGTCGTAATGTAACGGAAAACTATTGACAACCCCTGTAATTAAACTATACATCCGATTTTCATAAAATTTGAAATGAGTCGATAAAATTTTGCAACAATTATATATTTAAAATTTCAGACCATTTGGAAGGCTGTAACATCATTAAAATGCACTTGAAATAATTTTTTCCCATTGACCGTAATGTAACGAAAAAATTTTGACTGTCCCTGTAATTAAACTATACATCAGATTTTCATGAAATTTGGAATGACTCGACAAAATTTTGCAACAATAATATATTCAAAATTTCAGATCGTTCGGTTGGGTAGTTTTTGTTCTGTTATATGCGGACGGAGAGACGGACTGAACGACGACTACAGGTGCTACGTATTTATATAATTACGAACGCACCTAAGAAATACCAAATATATTATTCAAACATCGGCTGTATATACTTACTATAAGCTTCATTGTGTTCATACAATTAGTAGAATCCTTTTACAAAACAAAAAAAGTACATATTAAGGTAAAAATCTTCGCTTGAATCTTTTCCTGGAGTGTTCACTTTGTGGACAACAACGCCTGATGCTCCAACAATACTTATCCATCATACGTTCATCCCATCTACCTTGATACCGTTCATCCGTGAGCTTCAAATCTTGGTGGAATCGCTCACCCTGTTCAACACTGACTGCACAAAGATTTTCCGGGAAGTCATCAAGATGGCTATACAGAAAATGAAGTTTGATGCTCAAGTTGTTACCAAGCATTTTAAAGTTCTCTAAAAGTTGCTGGGAATTTTTGGTGTAATTTTCTACTCGCGTATTTCCAAGAAAGTCTTTGACAAGGTTTTCAAAGGTCAACCAAGAATTTTTTTGGAGTTCTATCATTGTTCCGATGAAATGTTCATCTCTAATGGGCTGCCGAATCTGTGGTCCGTCAAATACACCTTCTTTATCTTTTCAAGAAATATGTTTGGAAATTTCGAAAAGAGATACTTGAAACAGTGTCCTTCAGTTGACAAAGCTTTCGCAAACTGCTTCATTTGACCCAGTTTTATATTCAGAGGTGTAAATATGACGACATTGTGCCATGGCGACATCGTGTCGACATGTCGTGTCGACTTTCATGTCGACAAGTGACTGATGCAAAATGTTTGGACCACCAGGTTTGAGGTCATATCTTGGCAGCCAATTCGACTGGCACCAATGCTTCTCACGACGTCTGCTGTCCCACATACACAATAAACAGGGATAATTGGTATATCTATGTTGAATTCACCCCTTCCCAATTGGAGAATTTTTACTTCAGTCATTAGTAGAAAAATAAAGCTTCCTATGACTCACGCCCGATTCAGCGTAGACTGGTCACATTAATGTAAACTGTACAGAAAACACTTGACGCGATAGAAGAAAACTAATTGCAGATTTGAAATCAGCACACTTTTTTGACTTAAAAATAGTTGAAAAATCGAAGTCAACAGAAAATATGTTAAAAATTGTTCCACAGTGTAATTTTGTCTTGAATATAGACAGTTAGAAGAAGAATAGCATCTAAATAAATATTTTTTTTCTACTAAGAAGCGTGAGGTTGGAATTCCACGTGATGCGTAGAAATGAAATATATGCAGATTTGCTCATCCACGAATCCACTTAATTGCCCAGAAAATCAAGGCATATAGTATGCTCCGTTTTAAACTTGTTTCGAATTATGTAGATCAAGTTCTATTCTGACAGATCTACACAGATTTTAATTTATACGATTTCAAATGTCAGCGATAACAAGTGTGTAATCTACGAACTTTTTTTTTAAAATTTAAAATTGCAAAATCAAAAAACATGAATCCAAGATGAAGTGCTAAAAGATGAAAAGTTTGTGGTCGGTAAATAAATTAGCTTCTTTGTTAAATAAATAAATAAACAAAAGAACCCAAAGATCATCACAAAATTTAATGTAAATACAAATTGTATCCTATTGTTTGTATAATAGACTTATCCACCTTGAGTAAGATTTCTAACAAATATATTATAATGAGATATATGTATAAGCATATTTAAAATGTTCATAAAATGAATTCATATAGATAAGCATAAATTATGGATATTTAAATAGTTAGGAACTGCTGAATCTTTTAGTTCTTCATTAAATTTTTTATTATGTATTTTTACTTGAAGCCAATATTTAATTTATCAAATATTTAAATGGAAAATTTATGTAAGTATATGTTCTTTTTATAACGTACGATTAATAATAATATTTAAGTATAATAACCTTATAAATATTTAGATAAAATTAAAAAAATATATTTAAATAAAGAAAATGAATAACATTTAATATAGCATGAACTTATACACCGGTTTACGGAGCTTAAAAGTCACTACATATGACATTTCATTTTAACATAATTTGAGTGTAAATTTTGCAAACCACAGATTAATCAGTAATGCATGTAAAACTAATTAACTCCCACATTTCGTGATTCAGCAGTATTTAGCATATTGTTGTAATTAGCTTGTGAATATAAGAAAAAGAACTTATTTTTTCCACATTCTACACTGTTTAATCCGTAAGAACGTATAATGTTACATACCTTTTTATTTCATGTTTTTTATTTATTCTCGAAATTCATTAAAGTAAAAACTATGAAAATGGAAAATGCCTGTATTCATTGGGAAACAATACTCTGTAAAACATGTCTCAAATCATACGTCAAACGGGGCAAATGATCATCATACTATAACTAGTTTTATAAATATACAGATCTTAGTGCAATAGCTGTTGTACCCTTTTAAAAAAATGCATGATTACAAAATGTATTACGATAATATATATTAAATTCAATAATACGGAAATGACTCCATATTAAATAGGTCGTAATCTTGTTTAAAATCCTTAAAAACGAGATGTCGATTCCATTCATTTATATTTGATGGACTGCTTCGAAATTCAAACTAAAAACGGGGTGAATTTATGGTGTTTAGACTGTTCCAAAGTCTGACTGAAGTGTGTGTGTGTGTGTGTGTGTGGAGAAGGGGGAGGGGTTCATGTAATTTCCAATAAATTATACGAAATCCTGGAAATGAATTACATACTATATTAGGAATAACAAGAGCCCACTACACTTCAGTAAAATTTTGGAACAGTTTAAACAATACTTTCTCCCGTTTTCAGTTTAAATTTTGGAACTGCCTTTAAATATATATTAATGATCTCGACTTCTGGTTTTCACTGATTTAACCCTGATTATAAGTATGTTTTCTCAAATAATTTTAGTACTAGTATTTATGGAAGTCTAATTTTTTAACTACAAAATTTGCATTTTAAATAAGGTGAATTACAAACTGTCGATAGTAGTACTGAATAATCAAAATTTGTAGTATTAAAAAATCCTGAGGTTTGGCAATTCACTTTAAGGGGGCAGAGGACCTTTGAGTATGTGCAAACGATAAAAAAGATAGCCTTTTAAAAGTACCAAAACACAAGTAATACGCAATTAAAGATCTTTTATTCATTTTCTGCCTAAAATGTACATTCTTAGCTATATTATTCAGAAAAATAAATTTGTATATACAAAATAAATATTTAAATTTTAAATCTGAAAATTCATCTCACTAATGCGTGAATTAAAATCATTAAGTGCTCCGCGCATGATAAAACTCTAAATTATACATATAAAAAACAATTTTTGAAAAATAAAATACAATCCCAACACACCTACCTTTAAATTAAGACCAAAATATATAGAAAAATAATGTTTAAAATTTAAATTTAGAACAACAACAACAGCAAAATAAAAATTAAAAAATTAAAAAAAAATTATTGTAGTTTTTCAAGTGCAAAAAATATATATATCCAAAATAGGTGATTTTTTTTTGTTGTTGTAGCATGAAGACTATAAACAAACGCATACTTCGTTATTTTTTATAGCTATATCTTACCTAGTTTGAAAGTAATAGTGTGCACAATCTCCAAATTTACAAATCTGAGAAAATGCGTATTAAAATTGCAATACAATTTTCCAATTGTACTGACCGTCTATAAATCTTTATAACTCAAGAAATAATGCAGATTTTTGAACAGGTTCTTGCATATAGTTCTGAAATTTTTAAAAATTCAGAATAAACCCAAATCCGAAAATTGATTTTTTGAAAGTTTAAAGATCATGTACCCCTTAAGAAACCCTTCAGAAAAATTAAATAATTACAATCTTGAGTTAACATATTGATGGAGAAATTTTAATCAATTTAGATATATCCTATAAATATAAGAAAAAAATTGTTTTTTCATATATAAATATTTTTTTTAAATAGTCTCTGTTGCCGATATAGTATTTCTATAAATACTATAAATGTAAAGGATAACACTTAAAATTGCTAATGAAGAACAATGTGTTTCGCCTTGATGGACAGTGGAATATTGTTTATGCCACTTAATTTGAATCATGAATAGTACCAGGATTTGTTTTAAAATGTTTACATTTAGAATTTAATGAAAAGAAGCAGAAAACTGCATTTCCTTATTTCCCATTAATTTTTCGAAACTTCAAATGTCAATTCACCATTACAGAAACACAATTACTTGCTCCTAAATGTATAAGATTGTTGGAAGATTCCTTCTTCTCTAAATAAAATACCATCGTTAAATTTATAATAGCCTTTCAAGTTGAGAGCGAAATCTATACTTTGACATGGACTAAAATTGCTCATTATAAATTTTGCTTAAAATATTCTATTTCAAGTTTTGTTTTCACTATCACAAATTTGTAATATTTACAAATAAGTATTCGTCTTTAAACGTTATTAGACTGCAATTAGTAAAAGGTTGTTTCAATATTAATAAGAAAATTTTACAGGTGGAAAAAGAAATTTGACAAGTTGGCCTTTAAGTATTTACATGACTTCTACAGAACTGCAATTTTAATAGTATCTGCGAAATACTGTTAAAAGTTTTGTACAACTGCATTTGTTTTTTATTACCATGTGGAGGTTTATCATTTGTGGAGATGTTAATTGTATTTTAGTAAAATTGATATTGTCAATAATATTTGTTACAAAGTAAGGTATTATTTGATATGTAAAATTGATAATAAAATACTTTCAAAGGGTAATAGAAAATGTAATCTGGGGTACTTTCAAATTCATGCGCTACAAATCGAATTTACTCTGTAATTGCTATTTTTAAAAGCATTAAAAGCATGTTTGGGAATATATTGAAAGTGTACTGCTGCATATATTTTGGGTAGGACTATAAGTTTACTGGAAATACATTTAATAGAAGCGTTAGTTAGTCGATATTCCAAGTTTTTAATTTTACTGCTAAAGTACATGAATAAATATTAAAGACATATAATTTTAACGGACAGAAATGCATCTGAATGTTTTAAAGAAATTGTATAATTATTGAATGAAGAATTTACCTTCACAATACTATACCTGAATAAAGCACATAATATACAAAAAGGTTATTTAAAATTTCGTTGATGGGCCGAAAATATATAGCGGAAGAAGGCACAGTAATATATTTTAATATAATTAAGATTTGTTTCTTGTGGCATAGTTAAAAACAGAAAAAATAATTTTCCTGTTTTATTAAATGCAAAATATATAGCGTAAATAGACAAATGTAGCAAAGGAAAGTTCAATAATCTTTTGAATTCAACTTTTCTTTGAATTCAAAACTTTAATCGCTGAATTATCTTTTTCCAAATATGAGTAAAAATTATTATTTTTTAACTTTTAAAATGCTATATAAAATTACATAAATGCGTTAATTTTTTTCTTCGGTTAGTAAAAATCCAAGTAAATTGTATTTCTCAGTCCAGATTCTACCTTTTATGTGTTTTACTATTCTTCGTCCTGTTCTGCATAAACTGGACAAAATTTGATTATCTAACTTACAAAAAGAGATTTTTACTAATCTACTGGTTAAAGTACATGGATTCAAGAAACAAATTAATTTATTTTCAATCTAAGTTTCAAACTAAAGTAATTTTCATGTCAAAACAGTAGTATTTCTTATTATCATTTGTAAGCCTAGAGAACATTTTTACACATTGAAAAAAATGTGTTCAATAATCATTCTTCGTATTATTATTACTCGTTTTATATATATATATGTCGTTTGAAAATATTTATATGAAGTGATAATATTTATGACACATTATGCGATTTTTTTTTTATTTAATTAGATTTAATACGCTCTTGTGTATTTCATATTAAATGAATTTATATTTGTACTGATATTAAATTATTTAGAATTACGTGAGGATTTTCTGTACTGAATTACTATTTTTTTATTGTATTAGTATATAAAACATATTTCATTTTTCCTTATTACAAGATTTTCCCAATTTAATTTATCATAAATTTTTGTGACTTCCAATAATGACTCCCAATGTTTAATTATTACAGATTTTACTTATATTAATGGAAATATCAAATACTATTATTCTGCATTTTTTACGTTAGGCTTGTTAAAAATACTTTAAACGATCTGAGTTTTTTTTAACCAAAAATAATCAAAGAAGTTTCAGATGAGAGAAACTTTGAATTAATAATTGAATTTTCTAATAATTTTTTTTTAAGATTCCTATTTTTAATTCCTAGTAATTGTGTTGTAAAATTTAGTAGTACTTCTGCTTTTATTTAGAATTTTTATGAGCCATTACTCGTCTGATTTGATAATGCGCCTTACAGAAAGCTGTTATTATATGAGAGCATTGTAATGACTAGCTTCGCATTTTTTTCACTTATTGACCTTTTCAAAATCTCTACATTTAGAGAAGAACTCATTAAAATAGATTACCGTTATTAAGTTATAAATATCCAAGTTTGAAACGATAGAATTAAATGAACAATAAGAGGAGATGAAACTAATGTTAAGAAACTTGAGAATTAGGTGACGTTTAAAATAAAAATAGGATAAATGTATTCTTACTAATAAATCATGCTGGATGTATAAATGTTCTGTCTTTCCATACATATGTATAACCTCAATTTGTGTCATATATATATATATATATATATATATAATGTTTGTGTGTGTGTAAGCATCTTATTCTATGTACAGTCGTGGAAAAAAAAAATAAACACCCTACTAACTCATCAACAAATTATCGTAGACGAAAGTTACTGGTACCAAACGATTTGAAATAAAGTCTACTTTTAAATGACGTAAATAAAATTTTCTTAAGGGGACATCTGCATATTAAAACGAATCCAAACTTCCTTTTTTTCAATGGCAATACCCAATTTTAACGAGATATTTCAAATCTTTGGTTCAAACCATGCCTAGAGACCAAATTTCAAGTCATTTGAATGATACGTTTTTGAATTTTAAAAATTCAAAATTTAGTGCTTGTAATGTTAAATTGCATTTTCATATTTTTATTTATAACTTCTGAAATTATGATCCTAATGTTTTAATTTTTTGTGTAGCAATAATGCTAATATACCCAAACATAAATACGTTGAATTTACAATTTTTATAATTTTCTGATATGAATTAAGAATTATGAAATTAATATTAAAAAAATATGAATTGCAACCTACAATTTCTTTGATGGATTCAGATTTATTAAGTCCTGCTTTATAGAAATCCAAAATTTCACATTTTTCTTCCAAGTAGTTTTCAAATTATGCTTAAAAAACGGCAAAATGATGGTTTAAGGGGCCGTCTATGATAGAAGTGACTAAATATTTTGAAATTTCTTATGCTATCCTGTAATCTAACAGGCTTGCTGCTTAAGGTACCTTGATCAAGAAGGGAGCTCTCTCGGTTAACAGTCGAGTACCGAACTTCAATTTGGATATAGCCCTTAAAATACGATCGTTTTAAATAATTAATTTCTCGAAAACTTATGGAACGAATTGCATAAAAATTTGTTTTTAGACTAATTAAAGGGTGTAGAGTAGAGTTCATTTATGCTGTCAGAATTGTGTACTGCTATTGAAAAAAACAAAGTTATGGTTCGTTTTAATATGCAGATGTCCCCCTAAGCAAATATTCTATACATCATTTAAGAGTAGATTTTATTTCCAATCGTTCGGTACCAGTAACGTTCTGCTACGATAATTTGTTGAGGAGTTAGTAGGGGGTGTTTACCTCTTTTTTTCCACGACTGTACATATCTCACATACACATAACCAAAGAAAAAAGACAAATTGCAATTTTGTACAAATTATTCACTTCTCTCCAATACTCTACTTTTTCACACTTTTGAGCTTGTTGATAAAAACCTGGGTTTGCATCTCGCCGTGCCTTTACTATCAGAACCCTTAAACCCAAATACCAAAACAGCCAGGTTGCATCACAGACACATCTAGGTAAGTAATATAGGTCAAAGACTGTGCCCAAACAGGTATTTGCGCATCACATCCTTTTCTGAAACTTTTGCAGGTCGATCAATACGACGGCGATTTTTTGGGCAAAAGAATAATTGATTCGGTTACCAACCCGGGTCCTAACAGGAGCATCGTGTATAAAACTAGCGAAACAGTATCCCAGTCCCTTTATAATGGGACAATTATGCGCGCGCTCGGGCAGGCACCTAGTTACCTTGGTATACGCAAGAAGCACTCATGCCGGACAAAGATAAACTCTACCGCTCGCTCCTGCTGTTCATGCATCCAAAGATAATTGAAATCTGATCGTCACGATATTATTCTCCATGCACTAGAGGGAGCAGCACCGCGGACTTTCGTTTTCCCTCCCATGATTCCCCAAATGACCCCAAAGAAACCGGACACTGCAGGGCTCCACGCCTTAATATCAAAGTTCACCTAATGTTTATTTATTTACCAGATCCTTCGAAGAAAAAATCCTACAATGAGAGACGGCATATTTCGTCAGAAATGAATATACATTGGGTATACCAGACACCTGCGAGAATATCGGTACGCGGTCAAACTCTGGTGTTTTTCTGTACCAAAGTACCAACTCGCTTCTATAATTTCATAGGCATGCGTTTAAATGTACAGTCGTGGAAAAAAAAAAAGTAAACACCCCCCCACTAACTCCTCAACAAATTATCGTAGAAGAAAGTTACTGGTACCGAATGATTGGAAATAAAGTGTACTTTTAAATAATATAGATAAAATTTGCTTAGGGAGCCATATACATATTAAAACGAACCATAACTTTGTTTTTTTCAATAGCAGTACACAGTTCTGACATCATAAATGAACTCTACATCCTCCAATTAGCCTAAAAACAGATTTTTATGCAATTCGTACCATAAGTTTCCGAGAAATTAATTATTTTAAAACGAGCGTATTTTAAGGGCTCTATCCAAATTGAAGTTCGGAAATCGATTATTAACCGAGAGAGCCCCCATCTTGATCAAGGCACCTTAAGAAGTCAATGAAGCCTGTTAGATTACAATCAGCAGAAGAAATTTCAAAATATCTGTCACTTCTATTATAGGCGGCCCCTTAAACTATCATTTTACGGTTTTTTAAGCATAATTTGAAAACTACTTGGAAGAAAAATGTGAAATTTTGGATTTACATAAAGCAGGACTTAATAAATCTAAATCCATCAAAAAAACTGTAGGTTGCAATTCATAATTTTTTCGAATATTAATTTCGCAATTCATAATTCACATCATAAAATTATAAAAATTGCAAATTCAGCGTATTTATGTTTGGGTATATTAGTATTATTGTATACAAAAAAATTAGCACATTAGGAGCATAATTTCTAGAGATATTAATAAAAATATGAAAATGTAATTTAACATTAGAAGCACTAAATTTTGAATGTTTATAATTAAAAAAATATATCATTCTAATGACTTGAAATTCGGTGTCTAGGCATAATTTGAACCGAAGATTTGAAATATCTTGTTAAAATTGGGTATTGTCATTGGAAAAAATGAAGTTTGGATTCGTTTTAATATGTAGATTGCCCCCCTAAGCAAATTTTATATACATCATTTAAAAGTAGACTTTATTTCCAATCGTTCGGTACCAGTAACTTTCTTCTACGATAATTTGTTGAGGAGTTAGTAGGGGTGGTTTTTCTGCGTTTTCCAGATCATTGTAGCTCACATACCTGATACTTATATATATATTTAAAAAAAAGAAAATTGTACTATGTACATACGTTATGTAAAATTTCTAATAAATAAATAATAAATTTTACAATTCATGTAATATGTGGAAAATGTATTGCAATCAATTAAATATATTGGACGTAACTTATCACGAATGAGAATTTTTGAAGTAACATACAATGGAGTTAAAAAAACGTAGAGATTGCAACTTAACGGTGCAATTTTAAAATGCAACAAAATTGTAACAATTCGCATGCACCTTGCACATGGATGAAATATATTTTATGTACAAAATGAGCAATATTGTTAAAATAATAATACTAATTTACTATCAGACACAATTTGTTGTTTTTAGTTGAATTTTTATAATATTCGTCTAATTAGGTGTGTAAGATCAATAATTTTAGCTATAAAAAACCTATAATTTAAAAAAGCACCGGCAAAAGGATACTTGAAAAATTACTTTTAAAAATCAACAACAACAAAAACAATAAAATATTTTCTATTACATATATGCAGCAAATTCATTTTAAGGAATGCTTCTTTCTTTGTGCTTCTGATCACTGCAAAATACATTCACATAATGATAATATTTTTTTGTTTATGAAATAAATGTTCAAATATTGCACTGTAAAAGAATTTTTTTTTCAGTTGTTACGTTGATCAATAGACTCAATTTTATATTTGTAATGGCAGATAAATATCCTATGGAAATATTAACTTATACTTACGTTCATAATATCACTAATTCTGAATAATATATTTACACCATTACTGAATTCAGACATGAAACGTCGGTTTATCATGTAACCCGAATACGTCACAAAACCTTTACGAACTTTATGCTATGTATTCGTACCAAGACATTAATTTATTCCGTAACAAATTATCAACTATTTATATCGTTTTAAGTGCAAACGAGTTCATCTTTCGTAATCGTACAGGATTTTGTAATCATATTCAGATAGATAAATTAAATCATGCTTTAAAATTCTTTTACAAATTATAAGAATTGTAAATTAGAATGCAGTTTTCAAATAAATTGTACTTGAAAGCCTATATAGTATTTTCTATTAGACGATGCAAAAATTGAAATTCTGTGATATATAGAAGTTCAACATATTCCGGTAAAAGTGTAAGTTATTAGTCACACTCTCAGAAATTCTTTCTTCAATTCACGGAAATATTCCTGACAGTACTGCTATCCGTATATATCCGAGAATTAAAGAAATATCCGTTTCTTTTTTCCGCCAAGGATAGCAAATGTTCGTAATCTGAAAAAAAGAAGTTTTTTTTTTAAAAAAAGTACGTCTTACTTTCTTCCGTGGATCCACCTGGGTTTGAGCCTGAGAGCGCGCGTCTCGAATCGAGCATCTTAAACCCTCAGCCAGCAAGTACTTGGTAGAGAACGTGTAAATTTAATTGCAGCGACATTTCACCGTTATGAAAATAATGGGTGATGTTTTAATACTAATTGAATAATAGAGGATAAAAAGTATTAAATTATTTTAATAAGACATAATTTGATTGTTATATGTAAAATATGAATACCATATTTTGAATTAAATTCGAGAAGAAATGCTTGCTTTTTTTAACAAAACTTTATTGAACTACTGTTGGCGCCAACCTTGGCATCTACTTTCGCTTGGTGAACATGTAACGTCAGAAGTTGTTTATCGTTCGTTTCGAGCGGTTGTCTCCATGGGAGCTCCGTAAACCAAAAATATTTGTTAATAAAAAATGGTTCATTAGAATTTAATTAGTTGAATATATATATTAAAAAAGCTACAGTCCACTTGCTCGTGCCACTTAACATTGGTCCGTCGAGCCGGAGTGAAAATTTGCGACCATCGAAGTGATCGTTTCGTTTTGTTTAAAAAAAAAAAAAAGCTTTTGACATGGAGATGGAAATTAAAGTTTTAAATCGTAGAAGGGGATAATAATATAAAGAACCAGTTAACCAAATTATCAAGCTTCACTGCAGATGAGGCAGAAAAAACGGACTCGGTGGATATTTCGAATAAGATTCAAAATCTTAATAAAATGGAAGATAAGATCGATGAGCTTAAAGTAGAATAGTATAAAATTTTGAAGGACGAAGACGTTGATAAATGCGAAGCTGAATTCGAAGAAATCGACCAAGATCTCCAAAAGCTTAGGTAAGCTTTAAACGTTTTCTAGATCTTAAGAAAAACAAAAATCCTGCAATAGTAAATGGAAACAATATTTTGTCGCATAATATACAAAAATTATCAATAAAGTTTCCTGAAATTCATTTACCAAAATTTGATGGTTCTTATGAAAATTGGAATAATTTTAAAACTCAGTTTGGTAGCATTATTGATTCGAATGAATTGTTATCCAATGATCAAAACCTCTTTTATTTACAGTATTCTCTCGTGGGTACTAGCTCTCGCGCCGACGCCGCGAGCCTTCGTTCGGCAACATATGCCACTCGGGGCCCAGACATGCACGCAGCTGACACGGAGCAAACCCTCCCTAAAGAAGTTTCTCTGCCATGCACCCGCCGTCAGCGCGTTTTCGCCCAAGGACTTCGCACTGCCCAGCACACGTCACGAAGCTCTGCGCCCAAGAGTTAGACATCCGGTCGATGCGACAGAACCTCCCACCCAGCTAGAAGAGCCAGATTGTTCCTTCTCTTGGTCCCCACGCAGTACAAAGGAACCGAGTCCACTGGCCAATGCCGAAGATCCCTACGCGGGGTTTGCGTTACGGAGGTCCCTCAAGATCAACTACCATTATCCGGCAAAGACATTTTTGAGGAACAACCGATAGGCTTAGTCGGGAAAGTTATTTTAGGGGCCCCTAGGTAAAACCCAGGAGGATGGGGAAAATTCCTCCGGACGTAAAGCGTCCCTGCTCTGGGCTTTTCGCCCGGCCCTCCCACCTCGACCAGCGGAACCCCTCGTGGATCTCGCTGGGAGTCAGAAGGACCAGACTAGGTGTCGTTAACGACCCCAGGTGGACACGGAAAGCTCCAACTAGACGGGATAGGCCCCGCCTCGCTAGGGGTTGGATGGGCCGAGCCCCCGCCCGCCCCCCACAGCCCCCCACCCAAAGGAGGAGGAGCCGCGGAAGGCGAGCAGGAGCCCGGCCCACCTCTAACTTACCTGGTCGCCGTGGGTTCCTGAGCACGAATGCCCCTGACCCCGTGCAATAGCGTCCGCTATATTGTTAGTCGCCAAAACACAGTTTCCGTCGAGGGCTGCGAACACAAATAGGCCGACGAAGCTGACTCACGATTTGCAGACCCAGCCAACGACTTTCGCTGTGTTCCGAGACTCCAAGACGAACCCGGGAAAGGCCAGGAGGCGGTAGGCCGGCATTCAGAACTAGGCGGACGAACCGCACGCGAGCTCCTTCGCGGGCACCTACCTCCAGACCCAAACCAGGCCCGCCCCAGCGACCCGGGGCTGTGCGTTCGAAAGTTATGTTTGAAAACCGCTATGACCACACCTCCGAGCGCGGTAAACTTCGGAAGCGCATAGACACGCTGGTCATGAGTCAGACCAATCGTTCGCCTGAGGATCAAAGCGCCGCCGCATTAGTCGGCGAGCCTCCGGTCCGGTTCCCGGTGGGGATGGAGCACAGCAGCGGACCTCCCGGCCGACCCCCTCCCATGGGGTACGGCGTGACTTCGGGCAACCAGCTCCACGCTGGCCTCCCTCCGCGACCGCTCCATGATCAAGCGGGGGCACCGCCGAACTCCACCCACCTAGGGGGCGACACACACTACCCCCGCTACCGGAGCTTTGTCGGGATGAGCCACACTAGGTCAAAAAGTAACCTAGGCGCTGTCCGAAACCCTCGCCCTTCGGTCGCTCCGGGAGTCCCTGCATGGCGTTCCCGCGAGCGCCGTCGTCACTAGCGAGCACCAAAGACGGTCCTGCGAGGTCCGCAATTTCCTCTCAGGCTCCCTCTTGGTCAAAAGGTGGACAAGGCCCTACCGCATTTGCTTACCCTTTGCCCAGAGTCACCACCCGGTGGATACCGGCTCTGGGATCGAGCTATGGAGCGTCGCTACCGGGCTCCCCACGAGAACCGTGGTCCCCGGAGGGTGGAACACATGTCGGTCACCGAGATGACCCTCCAACCTCATACGCAACGTCCGTTACCCGTGACCGCCGGACCCATTGCCTCTCGGCGCCGGGCCTCTCGAGGAGGCTGCGGTTCGTCCTTGTCCCGCCCCGTCTGGCTTGACACTACAAGCGCTGCCGGACTCCGAGTCACCTCTCCCACTGAAGGAATCGCGTTCGGATCACCCGGAGGGCGACCACTCTCTCGTGGGTACAGCAAAACAAATCCAAAGTGCGGACGACACTTATGAATCCTTATTTAACGCACTTAAAAATAGATTTGAAAATAAGAGATTAATAGTTAATACACACGTTACATCCTTATTAACGTTAGACAATATCGGTGTAGAATCAGCTGAAAAATTAAGAATGCTGCTTGATTGTATTTTAAAGCATGTAAGAGCTTTAAAAGTTTTAAATGTTGAAATAAACAATTTTAGTGAATATTTAGTGATTAACATTATTTTAATGAAGTTAGATCAAACAACATGTAAAGAATTTGAAATGAGTCTATCATCTACAGATTTACCCAAATGGGACACTTTCATCGAATCCATGGAAAATCGTGTTCAAATTCTGGAAAATTTGCAGGGAACACAAGTAAATTCCCAAAAAATTAAAGGTCAAATTAAAAATAAAACCTTTGTTCTAAAATATAACCCATGCGTACTTTGCAAACAATTACATGGTTTACATTTGTGTTCAGTATTCTTAAAAATGACTCCGATTCAAAGATTTGATGAAGTTAAAGAAAATAAACTTTGTATTAATTGTTTTTCTTCTGCCCATAATCACGTTTCAAGATGTAATTCTAAGTATAACTGCCAAACTGAAATGCCAGGGCATAATGTATTACTTCATCGAAATCAAAATAAAACTCATTCGGAAAATAAGATATCATCAAAAAAGTCGGATTCCGAAATTGATTTATCTTCTCAGCCGCCAGCTCGTCGCGCCAGTATTGAAGACAGGTGCATGTTTGATGAGAGTAATAAACAAAATGCTTCGGAATTTTCGAAAAGTTTTTCGGCTCATAGCCAAGCAAATGAAAAGGGTGTTTTTTTGTCTACTGCTTTTATTTTTATTTATAGCCCGAGACATAAAAAAATTCATTACTGCTCGTGCTATTCTCGATAGCGTGAGCCAGGCTTCATATGTTACTTCAGAAATGGCTTTTGAATTGGGCTTGAAAAAAGAAAAAATAAATATCGCTGTATCTGGATTAAGTGGAAATTCTTTTAACGTGAAATCGAAAGTTTCTACTGTTTTTCGAAATAAGAATTCTTCTTTTTCGTCAGCTACTGATTTCTTCGTTGTTCCAAAAATTAGTGATTGTGTACCTTTTAGGAACATTAAAATTGATAAAAACTTTATACCTAATCGTTGGCTGTTAGCAGATCCTACGTTTGACAAACCAGGAAAAATCCATTTTATAATTGGGGCTGAACATTTTTATGAAATATTAAAAGAAGGAAAAATTCGTGCTTCGCCAAACCTAATGTTTCAAAATTCCGTGAAAACTTAAATCACATGGAGAGAATACCAGTCGAAGAAGCTCCCTCATCCTCAGTAGTTTATTACATGCCTCATCATGGCATTTTTAAACCAGATAAGTCCTCTACTAAATTAAGAGTGATATTTAATGCCTCTGCTCCTACCACAACTGGGAAAAGTCTGAATGACATTTTGCTTTCCGGTGAAGTTAAGGAAGATCTCTGTGATATTTGATAAGATTTCGAAAACATAAAGTCGCCTTGACTGCCGATATAACAAAAATGTTTCGTCAGATATTAATCGATCCTTCGCAAAGGGACCTTTTACGTATTCTCTGGAAAGATTATGAAAATAATCCAACAATTTCTTTTAGAATGAATACAATTACGTACGGTACAAAATGCGCTCCCTTTTTAGCCATAAGATGTTTAAAACAATTAGCCTTAGTTGAAATGGATAGATTTCCATTGGTTGCAAAGGCTATTTTATCGGACAGTTATATGGACGATATCGTCACTGGATCCCTTGATTACAAATCAACTATTGAATTAAAAAATCAGTTAATTGAAATCTTTAGTTCTTTTGGAATGACCTTGCACAAGTGGAATTCGAATTTAGATGAGATTCTAAACGATAACGAAACTGAAGATGTTTCCTTTTGCTCCAAAGCTGAATCTTCAGTTAAAATTTGGGTATGGTGTGGCAATCCAATAAAGATCAATTCGTATTTCGAGTTTCGGTGAAAAAACAAGAATCTTATACAAAAAGACAAGTCCTTTCTGACATCGCAAAATTGTATGACCCTCTAGGACTCATTGGACCGATTATTTGCAAGGCGAAGTGTTACCTTCAAAAATTTTGGCTTTCTAAAATTGGATGGGACGAGATCATTCCCGAACCTTTTGCTACTGATTGGTGCAAATTTGTAAATCAACTAAAGGATATATAGAAAATAAAAATCAGTAGATATATTTTGGCACCTTCCACTGAAGCAATCTTTGTTCTGGGACTCGCGGATGCATCTATAACCGCCTACGGTGCTGCTATCTATGTCTATAGTTCAAATTCATACAATTCTCCTTCATCGAACCTTGTAGCAAGTAAATCAAGAGTTGCACCTCTAAAGACCATTTCAGTTCCGAGACTTGAATTATGCTCTTGTTTGCTTTTATTACAACTTGTGTATAACGTTCTCACTTCTTTGTAATTAAACATTCAAGAAGTAATTTTGTGCTCGCATTCAACCATAGCCTTGGCGTGGATAAATACATCGGCTCACCTTCTGAAAACGTTCTTTGGGAATCGAGTTTCAAAAATTCAGTCTCTCACTGTACAATTTAAGTGGAGACATATTTCATCAAATAATAACCCTGCGGACATTATATCTCGTGGAACAAATCCCCAGGATATTTTAGATTTGGAACTCTGGTGGCATGGTCCATTAATGCCTAATAATCTAATTGACTCACCATACATAAAAAAACTGATCTGCTAAATAATGTTGCATACTCAAATGAACTCAAGGCTGTTTCGAACATTAATTTATTTACTATGAATAATGAATTTATTAACCAATTTTGTAGTTTAAGTAATAATTATGTTAAATTAATTCGCATTCTAAGTTATGTTTACAGGTTTTTAAATAACTGTAAAATTAAGAAAAAAATGTAGGCCCTATTAACAAGGAAGAATTTGCTCATGCAAGAATCAAATTAATAAAATTGGTTCAGGTAATGTATTTTGCCAGGGACATGAAGGTACTCAAGGAAGGTGAGCAGCCAAAGGACAGTCGCGTATGTAATTTATACCCTTTTCTTGATAGTGAGGGAATTTTACGTATAGGTGGTCGTTTAGATCAATCAAACTTATCATTTGATAAAAAATATCCCATTATTATGCCCAATGACCACAGGCTTACTCTTTTAATATTTCAGTATTTTCAATTAAAAAATTTGCACGTAGGTGCTCAAACACTGATTCATTTTGTGAGGCAGGAATTTTGGCCTTTAAATGGCAGAAACATAGCCAGAAAAATAGTCCACAATTGCATTGTTTGTTACAAAAATAAGCCTAAAATTGTAGAACAAATAATAGCTTCGTTACGTAAAGAAAAGGTAAATATTAATCCCCCATTTACAAATTCAGGTGTTGATCTATGTGGTCCATTTGTCATAAATATAAACACCAAAGAAAAGGAGTCTTTAACAAAATTTATGCCGCAATTTTCGTCTGTTTTGCTACTCGTGCAGTTCACTTGGAAGTAATAGCAGATTTAAGTTCTGAAGCCTTAATAGCCACCTTTAAAAGATTTGTAGCTAGGCGCGGAATTTGCTCGACAATTTTTTCTGATAATGCCCCTAATTTTGTTGGCGCAAATTCAGAGTTGAAAAAATTGCATAATCTTGTAAAAAATCAATTTGATGAATTGACTGCTTATTTATTAGCTATCTCAATTTCTTGGAAATTCTTGCTTCCCAGATCCCCTAATTTTGGTGGATTGTGGGAGGCAGGAGTCAAATCCTTTAAGCACCACTTAAAAAGAACAATTGAAGATTTAAAACTAACCTTTGAGGAATTCTTAACCGTAGTTAATCAGATAGAAGGTATTTTAAACAGTAGGCCTTTAATACCTTTATCTTTGGATCCTAGCGATTATGAAACTTTAACCCCAGGGCATTTCTTAATTGGTCGCCCTTTAAATAGCATATGCGAACCAAACCTAACTGACCTTGCAGATAATAAGCTTAGCCAATCGCAGCGAGTTACCAACATTAAAAATTAATTTGGAAAAAATGGAGTAGAGATTATCTAAATAATCTACAACAACGCACTAAATGGCTTTTTGAGGGGAAAAAAAAAACTTGAAATTGGTTTCATGGTTTTATTGAAAGAAAGTAATTTACCTATGTGTACCTGGTCAGTAGGTCGCATTCAAGATGTTATTTACCATGATGATAAAGTTAGGGTAGTGCTCGTCAAAACTCCAACCGGTGTTTTTAAACGCAGCATTTCAAATATTTGTATATTACCTATAAATAACCCCTTATTATAATGTAAATATTTATTTCTTCTATTTTATTGTGCATTTATATTTGAAAAATTGGTAGTAATTGTGTATCTTAATATTATTGAATTGAATTGACTTTATATTTGTATTTTATATTCTTGATTTGTATTGAAAATTATATTTAGCATTGAAGATTTAATGTTAAATTTTAATTGTTTAAAACCAAGGACATTGTCTAAGATATGTGCTGAAATAAATATTTCAAAGGTGGCCGGTATGTTGGCGCCAACCTTGGCATCTACTTCAGCTTGGCGAACATGTAACGTCAGAAGTTGTTTATCGTTCGTTTCGAGCGGTTGTCTCCATGGGAGCTCCGCAAACCAAAAATATTTGTTAATAAAAAATGGTACGTTAGAATTTAATTAGTTGAATTTATATATTTAAAAAGCTACAGTCCACTTGCTCGTGCCACTTAACAACTACTATATACTTTTTAAATGTGCTCGTTTAGAATTTATTTTTACATACGAATAGTTTTTAATACCTTAAAAAGTAGATTGCTAACATGTTTAAATGAATGACAAAATTGCTACTGAATTAAATTCAAAAGCAATTTTCTATGTTTGCTTTTAAATATATTAAAAATTTTAATTGATTGAATTTTCGGTTTTTCCTTTAAAAAATAAATTTGAACTTAATTTGATATTAATACATCCAATATGCATGCGTGCAAGGAATAAACGAAAAGTTCACCTATTTTTAAAGTTCAAGGAATAATTAACGGAAAATTATGTTTTCTGGGAGTACGGAAATTATCTGTTTATAAATTACGAATAACTTAGCGCTTAAAGACGAATTTTTCTGACAATGCAGATATCGCTACCATGAGTCTGATTTCAGAGTTACTCACGGATAGGTTTTTGCTTTTTAATACACTCTTTTATTATATATATATATATATATATGTGTGTGTGTGTGTGTGTTTAATTACGCATCTAAAACTTTATAGAAGCGTTAATAAACATTTTCAGCTAATAATATAAAATTAGACATAATTTGATGCAAATTATACAGAATAAGCTTTTGCTTTTGTTAAATAATTAACAGAATTTCGATAGGATAATTACACCCTATGTATTAATATTTAAATTATATAATTTTTTTAAATAATATTAAATATTCTGATGCTATAACAAAATAATCTGTTTACAATCAATACATCTGTTTACAATATCAATTACAAAAAACTTTCTGTAATATCTACCCTATATATATAAAATCCTAATGAAACGGATATTATGAAACGAATTTATGTAACGATTCTATGAAACGACTGATTAAACAACTGATTATGTTTCACGGCGATTTCTCCTAAAACACGGAATACTTTGCGATGAAATTAACACCAAAAATCCGTATTGATCTGCAGATCACAAAACTGGTATTAGAATTTTTAAATTCGAATTAGTTTTCGAAATATTATTTTTTTTTCTAATTTTATTTTTCCCTAATGATGGCAACTCAAATTTTAATCATAATAGATATTTTTTTTTTCAGACTTTAGAAAAGTTTACTATTTTAAACTAATTTGGCGAGAAGTTTGGCCTCCCTTAAATGTATGCTAAGAAAGGTATCATGTTACTTTTCTTCATAATTCAATTTGTATTTCATTATCATTTTATTTAATACAAACTGAAACATTTAAAATAAATGGCTTTCATTTCTTTATTTTTTTTTAAACGAAATGAAAAGAAAAACATTAGGCACTGATGTTATATTCGCACCGGGGCACATAACTGGCGCCAAAATGGCATTATTTTAGGTGACATGGTAATCTGACTATTGTTGTTTATTTAATAATACATGTTTATTTACTTTATTTTCTTTTTTTTAATTACATAACTTGTTTTGTTCTATAGTTAATTATTTTTTTGGATATTTTCCTTTAAAAATAATAGAAAACATATAAAAAATACGGTACTACTTATTTATTCCGTTGACCCATTTCGCCAAATTATACAAACTGACATAATTTTTATTTTAAATAACGAAAGAACAAATAAAATAGTATATCATTAACAAATATACAAATAAAACGTCGAAATAAAAATCAATTGATGACGTAAAGACGTGTAACTTGCTTAAAGTCAAGTGAATGCGACATTTACGATCAACCATTATTGGCGTTTAATCTTATAGTTTGGTGATAGATTTTTGGTCGACGGGATAACTAAAAAGAACCAAAAATACATATGTAACTGGTATTCGAAAACGAGGTTTTCGCCAAATTTTTCTTAAAAAAATCCCGCCGAAAAATAGTTGAAATATAGCTAATGGCGAGTTTTGTACCCGGCTAGCGTAACAGTACCAAGAATTCTTTGCGACCATTGAAACTGTTATGTAGTTTTACTCGAAAAGGAATTTTTTAATCAAAATGGAAAACTTTCGGCACAGATGTCATATACGGACCCATATTGGCGCGATTTTTTTTCTGACGCCGATGTCATATACGCAACGGGTACTTAACTGGCGCCATAGTATCGTTATTTTGCTTGATTTGGTAAGCCGGATGTTGTTGTTTATGCTGTTGATGTTTTCCCCAAATTAGCGTTTAAATTTTTTAAATTCGAATTAGTTTTCGAAATATTATTATTTTTTTTTCTCTGATGATGGCAACTCAAATTTTAATCATAACTGATATTTTTTTTTCTTCAGACTTTAGAAAATGTTACTATTTTAAACTAATTGGGCGAGAAGTTTGGCCTCCCTTAAATGTATGCTAAGAAATGTATCATGTTACTTTTCTTCATAATTCAATTTGTATTTCATTATCATTTTACTTAATACAAATTGAAACATTTAAAATAAATGGCTTTATTTATATGTATATATGAATTGTATATGATATCTGGGCCAAACTTTCACATGAAAAACGAAGGGATCAGAGTGTATTTATTTATGGCAGTTACATGAGTTGGACTATTATAATGTGGATGAAGTGATCGCGATAGAATAATATTTGGCGACTTATCATCTGTACCTGGCAAACATTAAAGTACCAAAATGGCACCAGGGATATAAAAAGCGAAGTGGTTCGCCCGGAACTGTTGATGATAGTCACATGATTTATTCTATTGTTATAGAAATTGTTTTAAAATACCGGCAGACAAAGACTCTGTACACTTAATTCATTTTATTTTAGCTTCTTTTCAAATGTTTAACTGATCCTCTTTAATCAAATACGAAAACAACCATTGGATGTCTTAACAGACACTGATTCGGCCTTAAATTTTTGAAATCAAAGGAAATTGAATTGAAACCCTTTTACAGGGAGATCTGCACTGCTTTTTTCAGTATAATTCAATCTTCTAATCAGATTTGCGTGTCTTTAGATTCTGCGGTGTCTGAACGGGGGTTGGCGAGCGTAGATTGCAGAGAGCAGCTCCCCCTAGTTTGTATATAAATTTTGAATATTAAATGTGATCATTAATGTTACTTTCCTACTTGCGTATACAAAATTAAAAGAAAGAAAACAATTTTTTTTAATTCAATTTCTAAATGTTCTTTTGACATTTAAATGTAATAAACTTTCGTATAAAAACAGTTTTGTATCCACAAGTTCAAAGTAGAGTAAAAATTCTGTTCAAAAAAAATCTGAAAGGACTAATAATTTTGAAATATGTATTCTTGCAATACATCAGAAAGTAATTTATAAATAATGTTAAAGAAAGTTAAAAAGAAAGCTAAATTGTGCAAAATAAAATAAATAGAAAAGGCTTGAAGTCGTTAGTGATAAATGGAGCATAAAAATCTAAAAAATAAAATAAAATCTTTTCTAATATTTCAAAAGCTAAAATAACAATGAATGTCCTTTAGACTTTTTTTTTCTATTTGATACATTTTTAACAGAGAAAAAATATAAAGGAAAGAAGAAAAGAAAGATAAATATGTAACGTTTTTCGCATTAACAAAGAGGGACAAAAAACATTCATAATTGGAAATTATGTATTAGATATTTAATGCAAAAAATTATTAATAACAGAAAAACATATAAATATCATGATTTTTTTAGCTCAAATTTGCAAGTACTTTTGTGTGTTTGAATGTTTCAAAATGGATAACAGTGGAAGCTTTTTATGCATCAGCTGAATATACAGTCATGCAATTTCTATCCGGCGGAAACTGGAAAACTGCAATTGATCTTTATTATTGATCTTTTGATACAATTGACCTTTAAAAAAACAAGTAGGCCAAATTTCGTTTTAGCGATATAGAAAATCTATCCTATATATTACAAATCCTAGAAGCGAATTTTTGAAACGACTGATTATGTTTCACAGGTATTTCTCCTAAAATATGGATCTTTTGGAGTTAAAACTAACACCAACTGTCCTTATTGATCCCAAGGTGTCAAAAGTGGTATTTTAATTTTAAAATTTGGATTCTTTTTCGAGAAAATAATTTTTTTCTAATTTTAATGACATTTCCCTAATGATGGCAACTAAATTACTCAACCTTTTGTGGAGAAAAAGAAAAACACGGGGGCTGGTAGATTTCTACTTTTTTGTAATTTTCAATTTGAAATATTTTTTATTTTTATTTGAATCGATAGCAAACACATTATTGCCATTAAATTATGTTTTTCAGTAAAATATTGGAGAAATAAAAACTTATGTTCACATATACGGTCATCAGGAATAACATTATTGTAAAAAACCAAAAATCGGCTGTCATTTTCATCATTGACATCAATACCATTTACTTAGAAAAAAAAATCATCGTAGCTTTTTTCAGTTTTTTTCTGTTTACAAACGCGCTTAAAGCCGGAATGGTTTAGAGAGAAAATTACAATTTTCTTATCATTTATATTAATTCATAAACTGCAAATATTTGTATAAATTCGTCCCAATGGCGTCATTTATGCAAACGCTTAAAAAAGGGGGAAAAAGAATTTAACAGGGATTATTACTATTCATATCATTTTGTCATTTGTTAAAAATCTTAATGAAACGAATTTATTAATCGAACTTATAAAAATACAAATTCGAATATGGGAAACGAAAACATGAAATAATAATTGTTCAACTGAATGCAAGGAGGATAAAATTTCCTACTTAATTTTCTTTTCAGTTTTAAAGAGAAAATGACATCAAAAATGAATTCATTTACCCTTTTCTGTGTCTGTCATCTACAGCAAGGGAAAAAAAAGTTTCCGCTATTAGCGAATGCCATTAACATTTAAGGGGCAATCCATAAATGATGTCACACTGTTTTTTCAATATTTTTGGCCCCTCCCTCCCCCCCTTTGTCACAAAGTGTCACACTTCACCATACCCCCTCCCCCACCTCTTGTTACATGTCACGCTATATTACATAAACATATACTTGCAGTTCAGAAACAAAGCACTACGTTATAGATTATATTTCAAATTTTATTTTTTAAACTTTAACTATGTGTTTTAACGACATTTGTGAGCGTAACAATAAAAATGATTTTATATGAAATAAGAGTAAGGTTTATAACAAAAACATAATTAATATACAATAGTAATAAAATATTAATACCAAAGAGCAGTTGAAAACAGTCGTATTTTGGAATTTGAAATGGAATTTAATATATTTGGCTTTAAATCTACTTTATAAACGCAAAATATTTTAATTTCAAAATAACTTCAAAATTTAATCTGCTGATTTTCAATGCTTTTATTTTAACCAAAATGTGTGATGTCACATTTCTTCTTACCCCCTCCCACCCTCTTGTCACAAACTGTCAATATTTCACGAACTCCCCCCCCCCCCCCTCCAAGCGTGACATCATTTGTGGCCCCTAAAACAAATTAATATTTCAATAATATTACTTTTAAAATATTTTAAATAGTATTAATAGAAATTTTAAGAGATTTTATGAGACTTTTGTAAGCATTCAAATATCTCAAAACAGTATATGAAATAATATTTGCCTAACTGAATGCACAGAGAATAAAATTTTCACACTTGGTTTTCTTTTCAATTTTAATGAGAAAATCACATCAATAATGCGAAAAGGACATAATTTACTATTTTCTCTCTTTCATTAACAGCAAGGATTTTTTTTTTTTTTTTTTTTTTTTTTTTAACCGCTATTAGAGAAAAGCTATTAAGATTAAAAAAAAAATCAATATGTCAATAACACTATTGAATTATATATTTACACTCAAATCTCAAGGGGAAAAAAGACTTTAAAATTATTAAATTATTATACACAAAAGAAATTTATTGAAATTATACTTTTAAAACGATTTTCTTATGAACAATATTCGTGGGATGACACATTCTGAATCACATGGTGCAAAAGTTGAGCGGCAAACAAACTTGTTTAAATGTTTCGTCACTTGATGCAGAATAAATTGCCTGCGCAAAATATTTTCGATTTATTTTATGCGAAGTAGTATTCAATAAATACTTATTGGGAAATTGGTATATAACTTATTAAATAAATTAAACAATTTCCGTTTTAAAAGTGAAATGAAAATATGCACGATGGTGCTTTAAAATAGAGATAATAATTAGAAACTGTTACTGAAAATATTTAAAAGTCGATCAAAATATAAAATATAAGCTTAAAACTTCAAAACACAGTGCATTTTCGTAGTTCTGAAATGAGTGTAGATTATTCTCAAGCAAGCGGAGGTTTTTTTTTTTTTTTCATCCTTGAACCCAAAAGAAGAATATTCCCCGTAACATCGTTATTCAAATCTGGGAGGAAACGACATCTTAAACCTAACCTTATTTGTAAAATCCGATTTTCAAATGTTTAACTGATTTTATATATCAATTCCAAAAGTAACCGTCAGCTGTCGTGACAGTGGTTGACTAGGCATGGTAATCGAAAACTGCCCTATTCAAACGGAAAAACTTGGCAACATGATCACAGAAAATAGTTTTCATTCGTGATAATATCATTCAATCTTACGTACCCTGGTAATATTTTTAAAACAAGACACATTATCATATTTTTAAAGTCTGAAAGGCAGCGGTTGGCGGGAGTAGCTCTCAGGGGGCTTAGTCCCCTAGCTAAAATATAAATCTCATAAGTATTTTTTTTTGTTAGAATTTAAAATATAACAACTATATTAATTTCAACCCATTTTTAAGTAAATAAACGACAAGATATCCGTGTACTTTTCAAAAAATTCATCAACTGAAGGAACTTGCTTTCTTTTGTTTATTAAATGCTAGCTGATCCGACCGACGTCGACCAGGCCCTTGATATATGGGTATATTTTTATTTATAGACTGTGAGATGTGTATGTTATAACAATCGCGTTTTTCGTTTTTTTTTTTTTTATTATTATTATTATTACTATTATTAAAATGTTAACGTACGTTTAGATTTCTTTCTAATAGAATATCTCTTTATATGGATTTACTTCACTTTATTTTCATGTTATTAATGTAATCTTTTGTTCAGTAATTTTTGAAGTTTTTAAAATGGAGGAAACACATGAGACAGCACCGACAATTTAGTTAATGTATCATCAGTTTTGTTATTTATTAATTAGAGATTTGGATATAGTTAGAACGGAGTTCTGCATTATTTTACACACACACAGCTATTCCTAACAAGCTTTTTTTTTTCTTTAATTGCTTCAATATGAAAAGAAAAATAAGTGAAGATCACTATGAAGATATTCATATTAAATTGTTCATTATAAGTAAATTAGAATGTAAAAGAACAACAAAATGTAAAAGACACCTATAAAAAATATTTATGAAAATTATAATATTCTCATCAAAAAGAAGGAAATCTACTTCTCACTGTTCATATTAGAAAATTACTAAAAATTACAACAAAATACGAATAAAAGGATACTATTGTAATTTCAGTTTCTGTACAAATTCTCAATAATACATATATATTTATCAAAGGAAATATGCATTTGATCTTAAAATTTTATAAAATAATAGCAAGAAATGCAATTAACATAAATAAGGAAAAATACTGATAAAATATTATACTTTCATTATATTACGCACTTAACAATTTATAAAAATGAAAAAAAAAATGTTTTTGTAATAAGTTATTTATTTCTTTTGTTTCCCTATAATTCACATAAATGAATGTTCACTCAAAGAATATAAATTCTTTTGAATCAACACCTTATTTCACTTCTAAATAAAATATATAATTATATGAAATACTACAAAAACCCCAATAACATGGAAATATCTGCTATGCCAATAACTTAATCTGTCAAATTTCACATTTATATTATAATTTTATGAATATTCTAAAAATTAATCAACTCATAAATCTACCGCATAAAAGACTGTTGTTCAAATTTTAAATGGCTTTGATGTAATTCTAAAGAATCGATAGTTTATAACGCTATTCAAATTAAAGATTAATTTTTCATTATATCACGTTTGGTACTTACGTAATATTTAATATAATAATATGAAACAAATTTTATAAATTGCGATATTAAGTAGATATATTTCAATATTTTCCGTTGAAGGACTTAGTTACTTTTTACTTTCTTCTATCTTCAATAGAAGAAAGTATTGTAATCGAAATTTTTTTCGACTTCCGGTTTTCGACGGATTTGCATGTTTTAGGGTCAGAGATTCCAAAAAACATGTTTATAGAAAATGTCTGTCTGTCTGTGAGTCCGTCTGTCCATCTGTCCGTCCGTCCGTCTGTCCGTCTGTCCGTCGCCATTGTACCATCAAAAAGTGTATGAAGTTATGTATAGAATTAAACCAAAATTTTATTCTAAGTTTTTGGCTATGGCAAGCAGGTCCTCCCGTAATTTGGAAAAATTTCGCCGGTAGGGGGCGCTGATATAACAATTTTTGTGCGATTTCGAATATTGTACCATCCAAAAGTGTATGGAGTTATGCATAGAATTGAACCAAATTTTTAGTTTAAGTTTTTGGCTATGACAAGCAGGTCCTCCCTGAATTTGGAAAAATTTCGCCGGTAGGGGGTGCTGTAAATGCGTTTTTTGTGCGATTTTGAATATTGTACCATCGAAAAGTGTATGAAGTTATGCATAGAATTGAACCAAATTTTTATTTTAAGTTTTTGGCTATGGCAGGCAGGTCCTCCCTGAATTTGGAAAAAATTCGCCGGTAGGGGGCGCTGTAATAGCGATTTTTGTGCGATTTTGAATATTGTACCGTCCAAAAGTGTATGAAGTTATGCATAGAATGAAACCAAATTTTTATTTTAAGTTTTTGGCTATGGCAAGCAGGTCCTCCCTGAATTTGGAAAAAATTCGCCGGTAGGGGACGCTGTAATAGCGATTTTTGTGCGATTTTAAATATTGTACCGTCCAAAAGTGTATGAAGTTATGCATAGAATTAAACCAAATTTTTATTTTAAGTTTTTGGATATGGCAAGTAGGTCCTCCATGAATTTGCAAAAAATTCGCCGTTAGGGGGCGCTGTAATAGCGATTTTTGTGCGATTTTGAATATTGCACCATCGAAAAGTGTATGAAGTTATGCATAGAATTGAACTAAAAAAACACTTTTAAGTTCTTGGCTATGGCAAGGAGGTCCTCCCTTAATTTGTAAAAAAATAGCTCGTAGAGGGTGCTGTAATAGCGATTTTTGTACAATTTTTGTGCCATTTTGAATATTGTACCGCCGAAAAGTGTATGAAGTTATGCATAGAATTGAACCAAATTTTATGTGATTATTTTTGGTCATGTCACGAAGGTCCTCCCTGAATTTGGAAAAATTCTGCCGGAAGGGGGCACTATAATTGCGATGTCTGTACCATTTTCATTATTGTACCATCGAAAATTGTATGAAGTTATCCATATAATTGAACCAAATTTTTTGTGCATGTTTCTGGCTATGGCAAACAAGTCCTCCCTGAACTTGAAAAAATTCCGAAATAAGGGGGCGCTATAATTCCGATCTCTGTGCCATTTTCATTATTGTACCATCGAACAGCGTATAAAATTATGCATACATTTGAACCAAAATGTTTGTGCTTGTTTTCGACTTTGGCCAACAAGTTCTCCTTGAATTTGGAAATATTGCGCGGTAAAGGGGCTCCGTGCTAGCGATTTTTGTATACTTTTCTTGATTTTTCGTAGTTCTATTGTGCATCGGCGTCTCATGCAGCGGCGGGAACTCGCTTCCTGCTATGCCGGCTATTCGCAAACAGCTGATAACGACAGAATAAGGAAAAATTAATAATTTTAACAAATATCATGATATAGATTAACTCGTTTTTAGTCCGTTTAAATGACTTGAGTAGAAATTTAAGATGAAAATCAAAGTTGGTATAGTATTGAACTAATAATATTGAAGTATTAACATGTGTAACTATGTTTTGAAATATTAAGATGTATAAGATAGAAGAAAGTTTTGGGATTGGCACATCCAACTAGTTTTATGTAATTCCGAAAAAATAAAAATAAATATGCCATTTTTATAAATATATTTTTATAGTGTATTTAAAAATAAAAACCCGGTGTACTTCATCAATTGCTATAAGGTATTAAGAAAAACTATAAAAACAGTCAAATAGCGATTTGCAAACTTCTTAGATGTTTCGTCTCAACCGAAGCCATTATCGAAACAAATAAGAAATTTTTATAATTGCACAATGTATAATTTTCCACGACCTCTCTCAACTTATATACATTTAACTTATTGTCACTACCCATTATATTTATGGTTTCGTTCATCACGAGATCCGATTCGTCCTACTCATATGTCTGTCTGTCCGTCACAGATTTCGTTCTCAGAAACTATATAAGTTAGAGACTGGATATTTTGCAAACTTATAGCTGAATACCACCGATCACACGACAAATCATGAATTTTTGAAAAAGGTCTTGCATTATTTTAATTAAATGAATTCATTTAATGACATGAAACCATTTTTGCGATTTAGGTTTTAAAACAGAAACTTAATTTCAGTCTTTTCCGTGTACCGCTCTGGTGTAGCGCGTTTGCCTGCTTATCAAAATGTTCCCGGTTCGAAGCTTGGCATCGGAGATTGAATTTTCTTTTTTTCCTTGAGTATATTTCATTGTCAAACAGATTCAGTTTCATACATTTATACATGTGGATTTTAATGTGAGTACTGTATTGCTTAATTGAAACTAATGTTCTCCAAACTGTGAATAGGTATAATGAGGTTTACCGAACATACAGCTTAACATTCAAAGTCACCAAACATACAGCTTAACATTCAAAATAATATCGTACAGTTCGCAAAAGCTTCCCTGAGCTTTGAGTTAAAAATTACCAACCGATTCCATTGCTGAATATCTATAGAACAACCTCATCGGGCTCTGCAATTTTGAGTTCACCTTTTACGAGTCTCGCTTGAGATATCACGTTCATTTAACCATTGAGTCTTATCTTTCATTCCCACATTTTCGGTCATCCTGACGTGTTTGGCGACCTAGTCAGTTAATTCTTACAAACATTTAGACACATAAATTTAGACAAGTAAACAGATAAACATAAAACAAAAACTTATCACGTTATGCAGATGCATTATCCCGCGGCTTCATGTATTCTGTATATTGATCTATATCTTTAGAATCAGTATACCTATTTTCCTTGTAATTTCTTTCTGTATATTGATCTCTAACTTTAGAAGCTGTATACCTATTACCTCTAGAATTATAAGAATTGGAATAAGCATCTCTTCCACTATAAGCTCTTTTAAATCCATAATGAGAACTATTTCTACCGTCATTATACCTTTGTTTTCCATAGTACCCATTATCATGTCTGTAACTTCCAGACCTATATACCAATTTCTAATTATAATGATAGCTACCTCTGTCTGATCGTCGACCATCATAATTATAATTATTTCGACCAGTATAGTAGCATCTATTTTTGTACCTGGGGGAAATTTTTCGATTATACTTTGCTCTTAAAGTAGGTGAAGCACATTCTAGCATTTCAAATGCATTATTAGGTTCAACAATATCCGATGAACTATTCACTAAACCTTCACTTTTTGTCATATCTTGAGATATCAAAGGATCTTTAGTCTCAAAATTTCGAGGAATCTCTGATTCATCTTGGTAAGAATTCTCTGAACTATGTTTCCCATACCTATTTTTATTGTAATTTCCATGTTTAAATGACTGTTTAACATATTTTTGGCCATATCTATTATTGCTTCTGTTACCAATTGGTCCAATAAAATTTCTGTTCTTTCCCCTATAATCGACATTACTACGGCAATCTTTTGCATAACCTTTTCTATCATGTGCAGGACTATCAATTTCATCAGATAAAATTTTGCCCATCCGTGATCCTGTATCATTTGATTTATTTTGTTTGTATTCCTTTACTAATTTATTTATTTATTTTCTTATTTTCAAATTTCTCACGTGATTAAAATCAATTTCATCATCATCTATTCGCTCGCTAAATTAATCAAGAAATTATCTCGTGCATTATTATCATTTGCAACTGTAATATTTTCATCATGTGACTTATCCAAAGATGACTCTTTCATTTCATTATTACTTCTGGCAGCGCGATTCAATTTCGTAATAGAATTCTTCAGAACTTCAATGTAACCTGCTTGAACATTGTTGCGTTCGCCAACGATTTTGATTCCGTTGTCGTCTATCGCCAAATTTAATTTGCTAATCACATCATATCCTAATAAAAGATCATATGTAAGAGTTTTAAAACATACAAATTTGCTGTGATTAGAAATCCATCAATATTAAATTCATAAGGAAAGTATCCTTTAGGATAAACAACTACTTCATCTACGCCTGACAAAGAGATATTATTTGAACATAATTTTAGCGATACCATCTTAGTATAATATTCATAACTCACCAAACTTATATCACTTCCAGTATCAAAAAAGACATGTGCCTTTTTCCCGTTAATATCAATATCTATCATACAATCCGGCTTGGCGCTGTTTTTTTTCCTTTGATTACTGCGCAATTCACTTCTTTGTAATTGGATAATTGCGGGTTTTGGCTCCGATGATTTTGGCTGCTATTATTTATAATTTGTTGTTTTCTTAAATTATTATAATTATGAGCTAGTAACCACGGTTTTGAATTACAATTTTCACGCATTTTCGACTTCCTATCTTCAAATTGGTGTGAATTTTTATTCATGATTTTAACATTACGTCTTGCTGTTTCATAATCGTCTAATTTTTTTACTAATACCTCAGCGTTTTTTTATTTTTGGAAGATCATCAATAAAATCTTCTTTCATTTCTATAGGCAATCTTCACTTGATTTGATCTACTACTATTAATTCTTTCAGGGCTTCAAAGTTAGATATATCAAGACCGCCAATCCATTCTTCCAAATAATTTCTAAACTCAAATGCAAAATCACGCCCAGTGGCTGAATATTGTTTCTTATGCGATATTCAATTTTGCTTAAACTCTTCTGGCGTCAGTTTGAATCTTTTAAGAAGCAGGTTTTTTTTTTACGTAATCATAGTCATTTGTTAATGTTTCTGGCTCTCTAGCTATAACATTAGCAATTTCTAACGGAATTAAACTTAATAAATGCATTACCCAATTTTCTTTTACTATATTGATCCTAGAAATTTGTCTCTCAAACAAAGATAAATAGATACTAATATTACCCTTTCAAGATGTGGCATTCATTTGAACAAATCTGGTTGATTACCGGGACCAGTTACTGCCGAACCGTCACTTACACTTTTCACATTGCCCTGACGCTCAATTTTTCTTAATTCGTATTCCATTTCCAATCCGTATTACTTCTCTTTCTGACTCTATCGCTAATTTCTTTTCCTCTAATCTTCTTTCTGCTTCTAGCCTTCTGTCTTTTTTTTTTTTTTTTTTTTTTTTTTTTGCTTCTAGCTTTCTTTCTTCCTTTTCTGCTTCTAGCCTTCTTTCTAACTTTTCTGCTTCTAGCTCTTTCATTTCTTCTCTCTCAGCAGCAATGACTTCAAGTAGAGCTTTAATAAAAATTTTCTTCATAATCATTTGATTCAGTCACCAACTTTATCAAGTCAATAATTCTTGAACTCTGAGGCGCAACTATACCTAGGTCATCACACAATGTAAACAAATCTGGTTTTCTAGCTTTATTCAGGAAGGACATTGTTCAATTTGTTGAACTTCAACAGAACAAAATATTACACTATATATTAGGCTTGATTACGGATCATCTCTAATCATTATACATCAGACGAACAATTCATTTTTTTGTATTATAAATATCAGTTCAGAAAAATACTTTTCTTTTTTGATTCAAGTACAAAATAACTTCGTTATTCAAATTCAAATCTTCCAAATCATCCAAACAGTCAAAATAATCAAAATAGTCCAAATCTCGGCCCGAGCCCCCAAAACTGTGGGTTTAAATGTGAGTACTGTATTGCTTAATTGAAACTAATGTTCTCCAAACTGTGAATAGGTATAAAAAGGTTTAATATATCACCAAACATACAGCTTAACATTCAAAATAATATCGTACAATTCGCAAAAGCTTCCCTGAGCTTTGCGTTAAAAATTACCAACCATTGCTGAATATCTATAGAACAACCTCATCGCGCTCTGCAATTTTGAGTTTACCTTTTACGAGTCTCGCTTGAGATATCACGTTCATTTAACCATTGAGACAAATCTTTCATTCCCACATATGTATGTCTACCCTATATATATAAAATCCTAATGAAACGTATTTATGAAACGATTTTATGAAATGACTGAAATAAAACGAATTTATGAAACGATTTCATGAAACGACTGAAATGAAACGATTTTATGAAACGATTTTATGAAACGACTGAATATACAACTGATTACGTTTCACGGCGATTTCTCCTAAAATATTGAATCCTATTGAAACGTATTTATGTAACGATCTCATGAAACGACTGAAATGAAACGGATTTATGAAACGATTTTATAAAACGACTGAATAAACAACTCATTATATTTCACGACGATTTCTACTAACATATGGAATATTTTTCAATGTAATTAACGCCAAAAAATTCGTACTGATCCGCAGATCTCAAAAGTGGTATTACAATTTCTAAATTCGAATTAGTTTTCGAAATATTATTTTTTTTCTAATTTTAAATACTTTTCTCTAATGATGGCAGCTCAAATTTTAATCATGACGATATATTTTTTTTCATATTTTAGAAAAGGTTATTATTTTAAACTAATTTGGCGACCACTTTGGCATCCCTTAGACGTATGCTAACATAAGTATCATGTTACTTTTATTCATAATTCAATTTGTATTTGATTATCATTTTATTTAATACAAAAATTTCATTTAAAACTGAAACATTTAAAATAAATGGCTTTCACTTCCTTCTTTTTTTAAAAACGAAACGAAACGAAAAATATTAGGCACAGATATCACATAAGCAATGGGGTACTTAATTGGCGTCAAAATGGCGTTATTTTTCCCGACATGGTAACACGGCTATTGTTGCTTATTTATTAATAATTTATTATTATTATTATTTTTTTTTTTTTTTACAAAAAATGTTATAAATACTTTTGTTCTATAGTTATTAATTAAACTTTTTTTAATTTACTGTTACTTCATTTTAAAAATAATAAACATATGTAACTAGTATTTGAAAACGAGGTTTTCGCCAAATTGTCGATAAAAGAAAAAAAAATCACGCCAAACCCGGTGCGTATGACAATGCAACAAATCATGACATTTAATTTCAACTTCAAAGGAATATTTTAATGGTACTACTTCTCCCGTCGACCAATTTCACCAAACCATTCACCAAATTATACAAAATGACATAATTTTTTTATTTTACATAAGGAAAGAACAAATAAATTAGTATAACATTAATAAAAATACAAATTTAAAAAAAAATGTCCTAGTGAAAATCATCTTATGGCGTAAACACGTGTAACATCCTTAAAGTCAAAAATACAAATTAAAAAAAATATCCTAGTGAAAATCATTTTATGGCGTAAACACGTGTAACTTCCTTAAAGTCAAATGAATGTGACATTTACGATCAAACATTATTGGCATTTAATCTTATAGTTTGGCGAAAGATTTTTGGTCGATGGGATAACCAAGTAGCACCGTTTTAATTTACCATTCGAAAAAAAAAATACTAACTGGCGAGTTAAAAAAAAAAGCTATTGGCGCGATTGGAATCCGGCTAACATAAAAGTACCAGGAATTCTTTGTGATCAAGACAACTTTTATGTAGTTTTATTCAAAAAAAATTATTCTGATTTTTTAATCAAAATGGAAACCTTTCTTATGAAAAGCGAAGGGATCAGCCCGTAATTGTTTATGGCAGTTACATGACTTGGACTATTATAATACAAGAGAAATAAAGGCGATAGAATAATATTTGGAGACTTATCACACATGTGGCTGTTTAATATTAAAGTAGTAAAATGACCGCTTGGAACATAAAAATCCTATTGATGATAGACACATGACTTAGGCTGTTATTATAGAGATTGTTTTCAATTCTAAAAACAGCGCAAAGAATAATATTTCCTAACGATTAAAAATTTATTTACACGTGACTATTAAAAACAGAAAAATAACTTTAAAATTACTATTAACCCATTTATCCCTAGCGTCCCATTTTTGGGACGTTTCAAATTTTAATGCATTTGTATCATTTTCTTCATCTTTATAACATGAAAATAGCTTGAAATCATTATTTATAAATGTTTTTATCTATAACCGAGAGATGACAGCACAAGGTGGATATTTAATCGATAAATTACGGCTTTTTTCGGTGTTTAAAGATTTTTAATTTTTTCAAGAGGGCGAAATGTAAAAAGTAAGTTTATTTGTATTTTTTCTATAATGGACACAAAATCGCAAGTTATAATCTTAGCTTGTGGACTTTTTTGAAATACGTATTTTTTTAAATTGCGAAATTAAATGTTCAAGCCTATTTTTTATGCATTTTTGTAATGTACAAAATATAGGGTTCTAGGCACAAATGGGCACATATTTTTGTTAGAAATTTAGGAGACAGTTATTTATGCAATCTCCTTTCGAAGATATTTATGAAATAAATTGTTATTAAGTCTGTAATACGATTATTCTTATTTTATTATTAATAATAGTTATAACGTTATTAGTCTCTGCAAATAAATAAATATATATATATTGTGTAGTTCATTAAAATAATAATTATAGTACATAATATACAATTTAAAAACATTTTAAATATAAATATAGGCCAAATATATAATTATGCATATTATTCTACTAGAAATACTCATATTTAGTTCTTTTACATTTTATCAAATAAATACAAAAAAATTAAGCTTAATTTTTTTTAGTATTTTTCCAGTTCATTTTGCAACATTTTAAAGTGATTTTACCAAAAAAATTGAGAAAACAGAAATTCAGGCACAAATGGGTTAAATGAGTACCTGTTAAAAGCAGGAACTTATTGAAAATTATGTCCTGAAAATTGTATGTACACGTGAATATTAAAAGAGAAAGGAAACTTTAAGATAATAAATAGATTAATATTCGTTTATCCCTTTCAGAGGCAAGGTACTTCTATTCGTAAAATCTTGAAATCAGTGAATGGCACCAGAATTTACAAACAAATATCGAAATACAAAAATGATTTTGCTCACATACTTAATAAAAGGAAAATTTTCATCCCAATATTCTGGTGCCAATGTGGCATTTAACAATTAAAATTAAGTGGTCCAAAAATGAACCACCGTCCTTTAAGGGGTTAAAGCAGTAAATTTTAATAATTGTAGTAAATTGTATTATGTCAATCGTTTTATAACGCTGTTAAAAGTATCGGGAGGGAATGACTCTGTTTACTGAATTCATTTTATGTTAGCTTTTTTTCAAATGTTTAACTGATCTTCTTTAACCATACACGAAAACAACCATTTGAGGTCTTCGCAGCAACTAATTCTGCATTAAATTTTTGCAATCAAATGGAATTGAATGCAAACCCGTTTACAGGGAGATCGCTACAGGTTTTCCCAGTATAATTCAATCTTCTCTAATCTTTTTTAAACTGATCAAATTAGCGTGCTTTTAGACCCTGCAGTGTCTGAATGGGGGTTGGTGACCCCCATGACTAGCAGGAGGCACAGCCCCCTAGTACCCTAGTATATGTATGTATATATTGTCCTTTTAAGGTCAAATGTTGTAAAGTATTTTATCAATTAATTTTTTTAATTCAACCTACCAATTTTATCGAATAGCATTCTTCTCTTTTCTTAATCACTGAATATCTAAAATTAAACAACGCTACAATATGGAAAAAGTGGTAGATGTTTTGAAGAAAAAAGAAGCTAAAATGGAAATAATGGATATTTTACGATGCCAATACTTCTCACAGTTGTTGTAGCCGCATCCTCCCTTTGATTAAAAATTTCTGTGCAAAATTTGTTTTCAGAAAAAAAAGATAAATCCTATCAAATTTAGAAGTATGGTTAGCTGTACTAAAAGGATCCACTTAAGTGGAAAACTTGTGAAAAATAACATGACTATTTAAATAAAAAAATTGGCTCTTTGCTAGTATGTTTTATACTATATTATGCATCATAAGTATATTTTAATAACATTTTAAATCCAAACTGAGTAATGAAAAATATAGATTTTTTTAAAGTGTCCAAAGTATCATTTTAACCTTACTCTTAGTAAGGTTAAAATGATACTTTTTCAAGTATCACTTTGATACAAGGGAAAAATGAACATCATTTTTCCCTTGGAAAAATGATGCTCCAGATGAAACTAGCAATAAATCAGAATTAAAATAATAAATTTTTATATTAATCATCATAAAATCAAAGCAATTCACAGGACGCGTTTCGAGCTGGAAAATATAACAGCCCGTCATCAGCTACTGTAAGCAAGTGTCCGTAAGGGGACAAGGTCACAATTCAACAGAAAGTGTACAGAGGACAGCTTACAAAGTGTGCGACAGGTGGCGATAGCTCTAAGGTAAACACCAAACTCAGAGAAGTACATACCTTATAACAGATGCTATAAAACCCAATTTTTTAAAGAATTCTACTCAGATACGTAATACTGCGATGGCTTGAATACTGTCATTGCTACTTCGTAACTTGGCACAATTAGTCTATGTGTTACCTGGTAGATAGCGCAACCTGTATGAAAGAAAATATATGTGGAATATTTTGTCCACTAGGATCATTTTAGGCCACCTTCCCTTACATTTCACTAAGAGGAAACGTATCATTATTTTATGAGGGTGAAAGATCGAGAAACCTTAATTTTTTATTAGCGTGTAATACACAACACTCACTTGAAAAAAAAGTGCTATTATTATTGATATTAAAGAAAGCAGTCTCTATAATAGGTATTTAATTTCTGACAATGAAAGTAAAAATTTAAAAAGTCTCCATTCAAACAGCGCTATAGCGCCGCGTTGGGGAGCCATGTTCTAAATCATTCCTCTTAAAACTATGGTTTTGACATTACCCAGTTCTGAAGAAAATAAATATTGTTTTCTAAATTCCATTAAAATAAGCATATTTTATAATATCTTCTCTGAAAATGTTATTTTTATATAATACATTATGAATTCTTTATAGACTGACAAATTTCATTAAAAGTGTTATTAGTGATATCACAATTAATTCTTTCAATCACTTTTATCAAAATATATAATGTTACATTTTAAGAATACATTTTCAATATTCCTTTCAGATATATTTCATTACAATATAAATGGATTATATAAATATTAAATTTAAGGATTATACAATGGATAATTTAAATGGGAATGATTTTTTTTCAAAAAAATCTATTAAAGGCAGACTTTAAACGAAAATAATAAATGTGGATGCACTTACTGCTAATGTAATGCAAGTACCATCATGCCTCATCCATAAATGCATAGAATTTCATCTAAGTATTATTGGTTTTCCTAATAGGGTGTTCTTAAATCTGTTTCGGATGATTCACAACAGATAATGTTAATCGAACAATATAAATTAACCATAAACAATGCCTTCTTTCTGTACGAAATTGAATATAAAGGATTTTGTAATATTCCGACTTCCGCGGTACCCATGAGAAGTTTTTGTACGAATAATGTAATATGTCAAACTTCTCTTATCCATTATGATCTCAGAGATATGCCAAAAATAATAAAATTGAGAACTTATTTATAAAAGAAATTTTGTAGAAAATTTAAGTGATTGGGAATAAGTGTTCAAAAATGGATATTACAGTAGACCAGTGCGATTTGAATGAAATATTTATTTGTTTTACATTTTGTTTACTTGTTATTTAACGTTTTGTACCTTAAATATAAAAAAAAATATGTGATAAATTAAATAAATATATTACATCCCAATATTTCCGAATATCTATAGGGGAGACTAGGGAGGGTTGACCCACTTTTTACAAAATTATTTTTAATTTTTTGAATATTGAACGCAGAATAAAATTTTATGTATCATTTTATTCGTTATACAATCGGTTATCAAAATAAAATTGCTACATTAGTGTAATATATAATGAACTTGAAAAATGACTGATTTTAATCATGAGAAAATAATGAGTCAAAGCTCCCAACATACGGGAGGCTTGACCCACTATAAGGGAGGCTTGACCCACTTTGTTTTATATTGAAATATTTGTGAAGAGAAATAAAATCAGATTAAAAAAAGGTAAAATAACTTTATGCTACATGATTTAATTATTATAAAAAAAAAAATATTTTTGAAAATATGAGGCTTCAACAAACCTTTTTTAGGCGCAATCGGATGTCAGAGGGGGGAAATTTATTTTATGCAGGAATTTGTCCGAGCAGGTATAATTCTACAACAGGGAAAATGAAATTTTAATATTTAAGACATTATTCTGTTAGAGACAGGTTCCATTTTCATAGGGTTTCATATATTATTAAGTCCGGTAGAAGCAACTGTCGCGCTTTTTATGTCTCCTTGCCCTATTTCTGTGACATGCGATCTGACAACTCTAGTTGTCATATACTTTGGCTTCATCTCACTCTATACATTGTGTTGAAATTTCTCTACATACCTTCCTAGTTTTTCGATTTTTGCTATGTTCTTTTGCAGCCACATGAGTACTTAACTTATCATTAATATATTTTAACCCTTTCAGAGGCAAAGTACTTTCAGTACTAAAATGTTGAAATAAATGACTGGCACCGGAATATACGAACAAGTTTATTTGGAAATATGAAACAGGCTATATTTCACATGCATATTAAATTGAAATTATTTTAGAAAAATTCTGATGCGATTGTGGAATTTGGGAATTAAAATAAAGTGGTTTCATAAACATACCACTGCCCCTGAAACGGTTAAGACTGCTCCTTTTGTACTCTCTAGTATTTTCCACTGTTTCTATTTACTTATTGTAAGTAATATTTAAATGGAAAAAAGTTCCTATCGCCTTTCCCATTTATATTTCATTAATTTTTTTCGTGCGGTACAAATGGCAATTTTTTACATCTTTCTTTAATCAGTTTTAAAAGTTTTCTTTTCCATCACTCCATTTCTCTGTACCTTTGCAGAATAAATTTGCATTCATTTTCATATAATAACCATTAATCTTTCATTATGCACAGTATATAATAAAAAGATTTCCAAAAGCCTTTAATTAACACATAGCCGACGGGTAATTTTTATCAAATCTGAATTTTAAAACAGTAGAAGCTCCTCCCTGTTCTGAAAGTCTTTTGTAAATTGGTGTTCTAGATAGGTTTCCAAAGTTTATGCATCGGTAAATATCTTTCAATGAACGATCTTAATAAACACTCTCTTACAATGTAAAAAAATATAGACAACATGATATAAATTCATTTTCTGTAAGATAGAAGCCACGCCCTTAGTCAATGATGTTTTTTTTGAATGAAATCGAGAATTCTCGTTTCCCGCCGTGAATATGTTAAAGGAGTCTTGAACATGTAGTCAACCATCCCTCACATTGACTGGGTCAAGCCTCCCCGCATAGCTTTTTTCTAAAGAATAGCACATTGTTATGTTAAGCCTAACTTACTGTGTAATCTTTATGCCTGGAATGAAAGCTCGATATTTCTGCTTTACTTAAAACCTACTTACTTAAATTCCTGTGATATATTTTATTTGAAAAAAGCTTACAAAATATTTCTAAAATCACAACTTTTAGGTTGAAAACGCCTCACAGTTGATTTTTTCCACACCTATCTCGATTGTCTGTATGAAACAGAGACTGTCGTTTGAGCATTCCAGTAGCTTTGCTTGACACCTGTTGATAAAACCCTGAAATTCCTTTAAATATGTAAACTGATGGGTGGGTCAAGCCTCCCGTATGGTCAACCCTCCCTAGTCTCCCCTATATATATATACATATAACCATCAAATAAACATTACCGACCATCAACAAAAACTGTGAAATTATGAATAAAATGACAAATGGGTAGGATAGCTTTAAACCTACAAAATTTTCGAATTTTTTTTATACATATTTTGATTCATAATAATTTCTGAACAATATGCAAAAAACCGCATTAAAAAATTCCTATTAATTTACTAACTATGGCAGTTTAATTAACACTATATATTAAGACTACATAGGATAATTAACACTTTGCCGTCCGCACGATTCGTAAATATTTATTCGCTTGGCTCCGGCAGCGCTAATTCGGATCAGATGACTTGTCGCCGGCCGTTCTTGACATTATCGTGAGATTATAAATTGTTAAGTTTCACTAATCTCATCGTTAGTTTTCATAAGTTCTCAACCTTGTACCCCTACTTTCATGAAATTTCGAAGATATACATATGTAAATAAATACAAAATTTATTTCTCTTATATCCCCCATAGCATGCATGGCCACGGTGACGTCATTGTGACGTCACTGTAAGTCACTGTGGTCACGTCACATCTGTGACCAAAATGCCACCACTCAGTAACGTCACGTTGTGACTGAGATGTGAACTTCTTAGAAAACTTAAAAAAATTACAAAAATTCTTCAAAACATGTTATTTACTGTAAAATTATATATTTTTCTATCAATTAAAAAAAAAAATTGAGACGTCATTGTTATGTCATTGCATGTAACGTACATCACGTCATATATGTGACCAAAAAAAAAAAAAAAACACCATATTGTAAGTCACAGTGTGAAAAAAATATGAACTTTTAAAATCTTTGAAAATGGAGAGAAATATTTTAAACAGTCCCGAGTTACAGCGGCATGAGGAATGAAAATATATTAGTGGATAGCAAATGGTAAATTCTGCCACGAAGGGGGGGGGGGGGGGGCATAATATATAAAGTGCACTATACAAGCATTAAAGCAATTTGGATAACATATTTAGAATTAGGAGTGTTAAACCTGTACAGTATTTAGTTTGCAGAGAGGAAACTATTTTTTTTTTTTTTTTTGCCAACCAGTGGTATTCGAAACACTTCTGTGGTTTCAAAATAAAAATTTTCTATTACAGTTAAGTCTGCAGCTTTTAATGAGCAAGTAGAAAGAGTCTTCAGAGTTTAGTCGGAGTTTTTTTCTTGAGAGAGTTTTTTTCCTGACAACTATTTAACTATTTTAAGTGAGTATTTTTGAAAAAATTCTACTTCATTCAGACTTTACAAATAAATTAACATTTTCCGAAAATAAAAAAAATATACAAAATTTATGCAAAATGCATGATAATAATTAATTATTCGTATTTCAGATTTGTATTTTAGAGATACGACTTTAAAAAAAAGTTATTTTACAAATTGTTTTATTTTACAGAAAATTAATATGAAAAGATTGGCAGATTGACAAAGAATTCTTTTATTTTATCCTCGATAATCCTTTTTTATTTATTAAGAACATATGGCTCACCCGAAAGAAAAGTGACACATCTCGCAGAAATTCATTTTGCGTTTTATTCCACTAAAAGGTTTGTCATAGGTGCGTCTTGATACACAAAGAGTTTCATTAGTTTAGCTACACGGAAAATCACGTTATTATGCTATATGTCCATTTGTGACTAAAGAAGAGGGGTGGATTATGTAATGAGGTAAAATTATCCAACCCTCCAAACCACATCCTACGTTTTCATTCTTATGTGCTTTACGCTTTTATGCACTTTTTAATTCTTGCATGCAAAGCTAAGAGCTATAATTTCATGTTACAGTAAAATCATGCACATTTTCTTTTGCCTCTCCTGTGAAATTTACTTTTGTCGAGATGTGTCACTTTTCTTGCGGGTGAGCGATATTTTGTATTTATTACGTGTGAAACAAATTTTACTTTTAGAAAAGGGGGGTGGGGGTTCATTATTACCCTTAAATTGATAGTTACTCATTTTAAAAATTTAAACAAAGTTTTATCTAATAATCTCTAATTATTATTATTATTATTATTATTATTATTATTATTATTATTTACAAAAAAGAACCTTTACAATCCATTGTAACTTGAATTGTTTGGTAACCGATAAAAAGAAAAGATAAAATACATTGGAAAATTCTTCAAAAAGAAAATTTTAATTAAAGACAGTTTCATAAAATTATTGCGCATTTGAGTTCGAAATCTTTTGTATTCAAAAACAAATAACGGTGAAAAAGAACATCTGCTGAAAATCAAAATCGTCTGCTCACAGAAGAGGAGACGCCGGAAGTTTACTCTGTTTAGAACATCACGAAGTCTACAACACTTTTTTATAAAATAAGAGAAAGAAGCCCGCCATTTTAAAATATTACAAATACACGGATATTATAAATGAGACGTAAATGTAAGTCTTATTTAATTTAAATGTTTTATCCCTGTTTTTTATATTATGATGACTTAAATAGTTTTATGTTATATTAGTAAGGGACTGTTCTGCAATTGTTTTCAGAAACATTTTCTTATTCGATGCTGCGTTGAAAAATATCTTAATCTTCGATCACTTAAAAAGAAAAGAAAAAAAAAACAGCTGCGCAGAGACTGATTCATAACTGCATTCATAGTGGAATTAATTTAAAGATTAATTTGCTGTTACTTGAGATTGAAAATATGTTGAGACAATTATTTGGAATTTTTTTCGGCTTCTTACTGTTTTGTGTTTCCTGATTGCTAACACTTACAGTAGTTATAGACATTATTATTTTGGAGTTAAATATGATTTTCTATTATTATGATATTACGAAACTATTTCAGATTAGAAATTAGCATTATATTGGGAAAATGTATTTTTACTTATTACACTAGTGAAACTTTTCAAAGATTTTTCTTTTAGTGCTAATAATATTTTAAATTATTATTTAAAATCATAAATCTTCATACCAATGGTTTTCAGATTTAGCATTTGCCAAAATTATAAAATAATAGAAATTTCTTATAACATATGCAAAGATTTTTGAGATATTGTTAAATCTAATAATACATTTAATTCATCTATTATAATTTATTGTTGTTTAATAGTACAATTATAAATACTAATTATTATTTTTAGTGTTTTTCAAATTGGTATATTTATTTTTTTTAATTGTATATAAGCATTTTTTTTGTTTGTGATTTTAATCTAACATTTAATTATAGACATTCTGAAGCGGTTATTAAATTTTCGTCTATTATAAAATTATTTTCTAAGTTTATGATATACGTAATTATTGGCACTAAAAGTAAAATATGATATTTAAACATTGAAATAAAAAGTTTTTCGTGTCTAATAGGAAGTTTATAGATTAAACTAATTTAGTATATATATTTTTTTAAGTCATATTTATTTACATAATATAGGAGTGAATATTTTTTTTAAAACAGATTAACAGTGTTTAACTTCGGTTTGCCTGTCCGTTTTTCTGTATAGCCGTCTGTCCGCGCTCTAACTCTCGTAAATAAACTCGGATTGCCTGAAACATTTAGATATTGACGTTTACCATAGCCCGTTCCTTATTTCTAATGAAGTTTGTAGCATGTTTAGTTCATTTACAGGGACAGTCAAAAGTATTCCGTTACATTACGGCCTATGGGAAAAAATCGTTTCAAAGGAATTTTAATGATTTTACACGCTTTCAAAAGGAGTAAAATTGATATGCATTTATGAAGCGCATTTAAATATGCATTCTGCTGAATATGCGATGCATAGAATAGTTATTGTTCATTTACAGGGCTAAAAAAGGAATTCCAATACATAATGATACAGGGGTGGAGGGAATTGTTTGTGGCGTACTTTAATTATGTTAATCTATTTCATATATAATGAAATTTATATACGTCGCTGAAGTTTACATACTATAAATTATTTCATGTATAATACGAAGTGCATATAGCATTTACAGGGACATACAAAATATTTCAATACTATATTGTATCCGAAGTACTGTTCATTAGCGATGATTGCTGGAAATGCATTTTTAATTATGATATGCGCTTTTATTATTCACTATATTTATGCACAGTATATGGTGTATATAAATGCTACAATTCATATACAGGGCTACACAAAAGTACTCGTAAGGGTTACTGCGTATGGGCGCAAATTGTTTAAAGGTGGTTTTTAAATGAGTTGTTCTTTTTTACGCTGAACTGCATTTAATTTGCTAAGAAATGTTTGTAGAATATAGATAAAATGATATACAGGGTCATGTAAAGAATTGGATACATTGCCGTCTGTAAATCATAATTTCTGGAAATGTGATTTCAGCAATTTTAAAAGTGTCATAGTTTGAATTAAATTTTAACTAAATAGTGGCATGTAATAAAGTTTGTAGATAAACTCCAGGACTGTACAAAAGTATTTAAGTATCTTTCCATTTATTAGTATAAATTGCTGAAAAAGAATTTCAACCTGTTATGTTTCAATTGCTAAACTAAATTTCCCCATTATATAGTATATATATCAACCTACAGATCAAATACAGGACTGTTCAAAAGAATTAGAAAACATATTTGGCTATGGACGGTAACTGCTGAAATCAGTTTTTCAAATGTTTTATGCGTTTTCTAAAATGTTTACTTTGTTATCTTATTTACGTTATTTCCCTAAATTACGATGTCTTGTTAAAGCATTCAGGAAGCATTGGAAAGTGTTTTATAATCTATGCTTAACGCATGATTTTTCTTACTTGTTTTTTCTTTTTCGCAGATCAGTCTTTTCCTATAAAACATACCAAAGCTATTTAGGTCATATTCACAAAATACAATATACACGGGAATAAAAAATTTAAATAAATATGGCTTATCATGTCGTATTTAATAAAGCAATGACTAATCATAACACATTAAAATCTTACACATTCTTAATATCAAGCTTGTACTCAAGATCAAGCTTAGAACTTAATAAAAAAAAAGATGTCAGTTGATAAGCATTGTTTTTTAAGTGGCAAAATTTTAAATATTTTGAAGAATAGGACTCAAAAATAGCGATATTTTGCTAAAAAGTGTGGTAAAAAGATAAGATTTTACATTTCAAACAAAACTTTATTTCCAAATTGTGCATTTTAAAATACATCACAGTGTTTATGACAAGAACCATCACAGTATTAAAACTGGGAAATTTTGCCAGAGAGAAACATTCGGCTTGCATGCAATATTTCAAATGAAAATCAAATTTTAAATTAATTACTTAAAAGGTGCAAAGACCAACATAGTGAAAAAGATTCCATGTTAGGACTCGAACCTGGGCCATCAGTATAGCGCACTGACATTCTCCCGAATAAACCACATGGAACGACACCCAGCCTGGAAAATTTCTCACTATTACATGATGGCAAGGCTACAAAAGCAGCACAAAAAGGGATATTTATCGTGAGCCACCGAGATGGGGCAAACACGAAACTTAATTAAATCTAGCTTTGATTGAAACTACATTAGTACTTGGAAATTTTTCCAAAGAGAAACCTTCGCCTTGAATACAATATTTAAAATGAAAATCAAATTTCAAATTAAACTGCCTTTTAAGCATGTAATTTGAAATTTTATTTTCATTTGAAATATTGGATGCAAGGCGAATGGTTCTCTCAGGAAAAATTTCCAAATATTAATATAGTTTCAATCGATGCTGGATTTAATTAAGTTTCGTGTTTGCCCCATGTCGGTGGCTCACGAAAAATATCCCATTTTGTGCTGCTTTTGTAGCCTTGCCAACATATAATAGTGAGAAATTTTCCAGGCTGGGTATCGTTCCATGTGGTTTAGTCGGGAGAATGTCAGTGCGCTATACTGATGGCCCGGGTTCGAATCCCAGCATGGAATCTTTTTCACTATGTTGGCCTTTGTGTCTTTTAAGCTATTAATTTGAAATTTGATTTTCATTTGAAATCATCACAGTGTTTATGACAAATTCGTCACAAATGACACATATTTCACAAATTGGTCACAATGTGACTTCAAAACATTGTCACATTCGTCACAGGTTCGTCAAAAAATTAATGCCAAAATAGTCACAAATGACACACTTTTCACAAATTAGTCACACCGTGACTTCACAGAGTGGTCACAATGTGACGTCACAAACGACCTCTAAAACGGCCATAACGACCTCACATTCTAGTCGCTATGACGTCACATCGACGGTCACAAAATCACAGCGTGACTTCACAACGACGTCGCCGTGACGTCACCATGCCTTACGGGATATTCGTTTATTTGCATTTTCTTTGGTACTTAGTATTTCTCTTTCGTATGGTACGCAACAAAACAGTCTCCAAGATGTAAGGCAACTCCACAAGACTTGCACATTAAGTTTGTTAGTTTTCTTTTTTTTTTGTTTTTGGAACATACATGGCAGTTTTTTCGTTTTCGTTTCTTTGTTTCGGAAATAAGGACTAGTTGGTGTTGCTTTATGTGATCGTAAAGTCTGTCAATCGGATCATGATGAGACGCACGCGATGTAGTGTCAAATTCCAAGTTTTGCTCAGAAGCAGGTATATGGTCTTTTATCCACGAATCGCACACTTTCAATAAAAAATCGTGAAATCGGAGGCTCTTCTGTTCTGTATTGAGATATTGACATGTACGGAATGCATTAAATAATGCGCAATTAAAAAGGTACGTGCAAACTTTTGTTGACCATTTTATAGATTTTCTGAATATAGGGTAATAACTCAAATATTGGTCTGCCCGATCCACTCTTTTCATGTATTTGTTATAGTCTAATACACCTTCAGGTTTTTTTATTGTGCAATTAGTTTTTTCTACATGTTCTTTGCATGTTAATCAAAGTGGCATTATGTATTGTAGAGATCATTCGTATCGTTTTAGTTTTCGAAGCTCTCCATACCTGTGCGAGTATTTCACCTTTCCGTTGATGACAAGCTTCAAATACACGCACACGATTAACATTTGCGCGCTTTAATTTTTCCGGAAATCGTCTATTTTGCCTTATTGTTCCACAAACTCGAATTTTCTTCTTCGAGTTTTTCTTCGGTCGTTACAATGCTATGCACACGACTCCACTGTGGTGTCAACCGGCCATTGGCAGCTAATTTGCGCACGGCACCACTGTGATGTCACCGGCCGTTGACCGCTAGTTTGCGCACGTCACCACTGTGGTGTCGCCGGACGGCATAATGTTAAACTTTGCGTTCCGCTTATTCAAAATGATGAACTTTGATACTGCGCGCAGTGTTACTAAGAAAGTATGCATAGCAATGAAAAGAAATTTTTAGAACATATTAATTTCTATATATCTACAACTACAATGTAATATTTCTTTTCTATTTTTTTTTTAATTTGAAAATATTTTTTAAAAAGTGAAAATTTTTAATTTTCTGTTATTTTTTTTTATTTAGTCAATATATATTTTTTTTCAAATATTCTGGTTTTAGTATAAAGGTAACACTATTATGTATTTATTTTCACCAAAATTTCTTCTTTATAGGCATATTTTAAAATTTTATCATGCGCGCAAGATTTTTTTCTCTAATTATCATATATTTTTAAACTTATCATTTCAACATTTATTTATGAATTTACAAGTACATATATATATTTTGAATATAAATTTAAATATGAGCTTTATATTTAAATGAAGTTTGATTTTTATTTTTGACTTATTACACAAGTTTTAAAGCTTGGAACAGAATCATATTTTTTACTTTTCGACGTGTTCAAAGGTATCCTACCTCCCAAATACAGTACCCCCAACACGCTTAACATAGATTCCAAAAATATAATAAAAAACAGCAGAAATTGACAAACAGAAGTGGAATGATGGAAATTTGTTGAACTTAGACAGTATCATCGGGTCCAAAATGCCTTAAGTTCCACAAATAAAATGTGTGGTTACATCTTCATATTAGCCATAAATTAGCTAAAGAGTATGAATTTGGGACTACCACACACAGAAAACCGAGAAATAAACCATTGAACACCAATTAAGTTAAAAATGAAACAAGATTAAAAAGGATAGAGTACAAATTAAAAAACAAATTACCAAATTAAAATCCATATTGTCATAGCATTAGGTATAACAAATACACTCATTATGCATTTTAATCTCATTTAAGATAGTATACTATTAGAAATTAATATGATATTGTCCTGATTAAGCTAAAATTTAAATATAAGTTAATCGTTAACTTTATTAAATATTAATGAATATGAATAAATTTAATATGAATTGATAAATATATAAATGTAGCTACACCAGTATACATATAAAAGTATCGAATCAACATCCATTATAATATGTGTATTGGTTGGTTGGTTGGTTGTATTTATGTCGGCCAATTATCTGCACGTGGGATATGGGCCCTAAGGGGGGGAGTGCCTTCCGTGGAGTTCTTTCTAAGGGAACCTAACCCGTATTAACGCTTGGAGAACCAAGGTTCGAAGAAAACCTCGAAAACTCCGAACGATTAGGCCGACGGCGCTATTGGGATCGAACCCAGCCTAATATGTGTATTAGCAACGTAGTTATAAATCAAATGCACCATTTTTTTCAATTGACCATTGCGTAGTATCCAGACAATGCCACCCTCCTCCGAAATCTAACATCTACCCACCCAATACCCCACCGTCCTATAATATTTTTTATTATTATTTTACATTTTTTTAAATTTTTTATAATTATTTTCTTATTGTATATATTCTTCTGTAATTTTATTTATACATGTGTTAATTTTTTTTTTTTTTTAATCATTTAAGTACAAATTTTATATTAAAGAATATATGATTTTTTTTTAAAACCATGATTTAATGGCATCATAAATTAGTTTTTTAATATTATTGTTAATTAGATGAAAAGAACATAAACACTTTATTCTATACAAATGATTAAGGATTACATTACGATATACAGAATTATGAAGACAAGATTTAAAATTAGTAAATGCATTAACTTTGAATTTAAATTCTTTTCGTTTATCATATAGATCAGTTATTGTTTTGTTTTCTTTTATTGTAATTTTAAGATCTAAAAAGTTAATTGATTGTTAGATAGGAGTTTTTCCGTTAATTCTAAATTAGTAGGATAATCTACTGGAAATTGAGAAATATTAGTTTGATGTGTGGCAATTAAAATTATGTCCTCAATATAACGATATAAATGTAGATTACTATTAGTAAAAGTATGTTCATAATGATATAAGTATAAGCCTCATAATAAATTGGATGTACATCCACCTTGTGGTATACCGACGTTCTGTAAATATAATGTGTTATCTTGCAAAATATAATTATTATAGATAATAAAATTTGTTAAAGATTTAAAATAAGTTATATCTATATTAACCCTTTCCAGTCGTTGGCTCCGCTGCGCAGACATAATCTTTCTTTGCAAAATTTGTTTATGGCACCAGTAATAAAAGAAAATAAATTAAACCTTATTTAATCAGAGCATTTTTGAAATTGTGTAATTGAACGAAACTTCTTTTAAAAAAGTGGTGCCGATCGAAAAAAATTTGTGTAAGAGACGCCGAGCGCAAAGGGTTAAATGGTAAATCCTGTTTATGATGATACTTTTTAAGTAGTGGATTTATAATATTATGTAGATCTAATAAATCTATATTATTAAAAAGACTTTTGAAATCATATGTCGTTATATTGTTTACACATTTAAGATTTTCCATAATATTGACCAGTTGATAGCTATTTTTTAGACATGTGTATTATCAGTGGTTGTAGTCAGAATATATATTTGATTGACAATTTTTAATAGAAGTTTATTGGCTCTATTATTATATGTATTGCATCCAATAGTTACAGTCCTAAATTTAATTGGTTTCTTATGAAATTTGGGTATAAGAACTAAATAAGGATAATTAAAGTTAGCAGATAAAATGTTTAATGGTTTATAATAACTTTGAATTTTATGATTGTTTACTATTACATTTTCATTAGTTTTTTGAAAAGATTTATTAGAAGAAATACAGGACGTAAGAAGTTGGTGATAATAAGATTTACATATGATTGCGTAATTATTAGGAGATTTGTCTATATATGAAATAACGTAGTTTTTTTTTTTTTTTTTTTTAATTTTTTTTTTATTATTATTATTATTATTATTATTTTTGTAATTCAGTAATTTTCTGTTACAAGTGCTTTGTGCTAATGTAATCAAATTGAAAATATATATATATATATACCGCAACGCTCAAAAGTATTTTGACAACATTATATTCGCTATTATTTTGTTTACTATTTTTGGATTTTTCTTGGGTTTCACGTTATTTTCTAGGAAATCATAGTCAATTTGCTAAAATTCTGTAAAACATTAAATATGGTTTAATAAAATAAATGATTGATATTTGTATTTTATTATTGCTTTTATTTAAGTGAATTATTACCTTTGTCAAAATACTTTTGAGCGCTACTGTATATATTAATCCTGTTTTGTCAACTAATTCTACAAAATCTTATTAGAAATATCTGATATGTAAATAAATCATTATACTGTATTTCAAAATAATAGTTATTGAAATGTTTAACACTGAAAGGAATCAAAAGAAAAAAATGTGCTTTATAAACGTCGAAATGTAATAATTAATCCAAATTAAGCCCGGAAAAATCCTTCTGCTATTTATTTAAACTTTTTTTTTCATTATTTTCCCTTCTTCTGTAAACATTAAGATGTACTATTTAATACCAAATTAAATCTAACAAATTCTTCTATGATTTGATTGTTTCACCTTCGAGCCTATGTTGAAAAAATTGAAATAAAAAGTCTTTGTGTACCTATCCAGAATGAAAACATAAAGCTGACAAGAGAAAATGAGTTATGGGTGATACTAAAATTAGAAAATATAGTTTGGTACTACTTATTTATTCCATCGACCAATTTCGCCAAATTATATAAATGACCAAACCACTCGCCAAATTCTACAAATTGACATAATTTTTATTTTAAATAACGAAAGAACAAATAAATTAGTATAACATTAATAAAAATGCAAATAAAACGTCGGAATAAAAACCACTTGATGACGTAAACACGTGTAACTTGCTTAAAGACAAATTAATGCGACATTTTCGATCAACCATTATTGGCATTTAATCTTATAGTTTGGCGACAGATTTTTTGTCGACGGGATAACTAAGTAGTACCGATATTTTTTATTATATATTTTGCTTGCTATTAAAAGTTCTGAAATAGCTAATAGTTATTGTTTAATGAAAAATATAAATAACAAATCCTTAAAAAGTTTTCTTTTATTTTGGAATGAATTTATTTAAGGAATGAAGAAATGTTAAGTATAACTAAAAAGTGCAAATTTATATTGTGTGAATAACCGTTTGTTTAGTTTATAAAAACGGATGAAAAATGAAGATTTTTGAAATTATCAGAATTATTCAGCAAAATGAATTATTATTATTATTATTATTATTTTTAGTTATGTGATAATTTTTTTCTATTCACACAACCGAAATAAGTGTATATTCTTATAGTATAATACATTTCATGTAGTAAATGCATGTATGTTCAGCTATTTAAAAAAAAATAAATGTTATATTTAATAATCCCTAAATATAATGAGTGATTTCTCCAATCTGATTTTACTATTCATTCTAGATTTATGAAACTCGTCAATTGTTATTATCAATTACGTTAATTTTTTATGTCCTTAAAAGTATATTTTTGAGGCTTGAACTTGTGTTTGATAAACCGAAAATTTATGTTCTAATTAATGCATTTTTTCAGACAAATTACTAACGTTTCTAGCAAATGTAGTACGGGTTTCCCTCTAATAAATCTAGTAAAAAAAAGGAGAAGATTTATTTATTATGATACATATAAAAGCAAATTATGAATCGATAAGCAAAGAAAAATAATACCAGGCAAAAATGTTCATTGTGTATTCCCCTCCCCCCGCTTAGAATCTGTACGTCATAAACATATAGACAAAATGCGGACAAATAAAGAATAAAAAAAGCATAAAAATCGTGGAAGATGCAAGGTTTTTTTTTTTTTTTTTTTTTTTTTTTTTTTTTCTATTGCTTACGTTGTTTAAGGGGACAAGGGACCTTAATTTTTTTTTTTTTTTTTTTTTTTTTTTTTTTTTTTTTGTAAATTTCACCTTAAATATTATTCAAGGGTACATTATATGAATTATAGCATGCATTTATCACAAAACATAAAAATAAAAATATTTTTGAGAAAAAAAATGGAATTTTATGCGTCGTTTTAGAAATCTTCGAAATGCCCCCTACATTCTCCATATCAATAAAATCCCCAATATTTTTTATAAAAGTTTGTTTCATATATATAAATAAAATAGAGCATCGAATTTTATATATTTGAATTTAAAGGTTAAAAAAAATTGAAAAATTTGGAAATTTTTTCGAAAAAATTTCCAAATTTTTGAATTTTTTTTTATTTTTTAAATTTCGTCTTAAATATTATTCAAGGGTACATTATATGCATTATGGCATGCATTTATCACAAAAAAATATTTTTGAGAAAAAAAATGGAATTTTACGCGTCGTCTTAGAAATCTTCGAAATGCCCCCTGCGCGTTCCATATCAATGAAAATCCCCAATATTTTTTATAAAAGTTTGATTTATATATATAAATAAAGTATAGCATCGAATTTTACATATTTGATTTTAAAGCTAAAAAAATTAAATTAAAAATTTTGAAATTTTTTCATAAAAATTTTAAAATTTTATTTATTTATTTTTATTTTATTTTATTTTATTGTAAATTTTATCTTAAATAATATTCAAGGGTACATTATATGCATTATAGCATGCATTTATCACAAAAAAAAAATTAAAAAAAAATTTTTATGAAAAAAATGGAATTTTACGCGTTGTCTTAGAAATCTTCGAAATGCCCCCTGCGTGTTCCATATCAATGAAAATCCCCAATATTTTTTTATATAAGTTTGGTTTATATATATAAATAAAATAGAGCATCGAATTGTATATAATTGAATTTAAAGATTTGATAAAAAAATTAAAATTTTTTAATTTTTTTTAAACTTTTAAATTTAATTATATAAAATTCGATGTTCTATTTCATTTATATATATAAACCAAACTTATATAAAAAATATTGGGGATTTTCATTGATATGGAACACGCAGGGGGCATTTCGAAGATTTCTAAGACAACGCGTAAAATTCCGTTTTTTTCATAAAAATAAATTTATTTTTGTTTTTATTTTTTGTGATAAATGCATGCCATAATGCATATAATGTACCCTTGAATTATAATTAGGTGAAATTTACAAAAAATGAAAAAAATTATTTTTAAGGATTTTAAGGTCCCTTGTCCCCGTAATTTATGGAATGAAATACCATTTACGAAATTTCCCATAAATATGTCAGTATTAACAAATATGTCAGTATTAACGTTTTCGTCTGGGTTGCACAAAAAAAAAAAAAAAAAAAAAAACTGCTCTTGTAATCTTTTATGAATTTGATATGTAAAACAAGTTTATGCAGCAAACATTACTTAACTTCGAAACAAATGATTTTTATTTTTTGAATGATAAAAGTACATTTCAATATATAGCTTTTTTTTTAATTTAAGTAATTACCGATCTTTTTTTTTTTTTTTTTCAATTTGCTAATGCATGTTCCTGTATAGAAAATATAGAAAATGTTACCCTTTTAAAAATGTACTTTAATTCTATTAGAAATGACAGGATATCTTCATTTAGGTTTCATTCTAGTTACTCTCTGAATGTGTTTAAAATCAAAATTAATTTAGCTTGGTTAATTTTGAAGTAAGAGTTTATGTTTTATAAATCTTTTTACAAATTAAGTTATTTTTCACGCTTTAATCAGTAGTATTTATTAACCTTCTTACCGCCTCAAACTGATATATCCGTTCACTAAGCTGTAGATTTCGCTGCAGCAGAAGCATTTTTTAAATTAATATAATTCTACAAATTTAACGCAGTTTTAAAATATTTTGTTATGATTAATATTCTCACGGCTTATACTCCGTTGCGTAATTAATTTTTTATGTCATGTTAGAAAAATAATCTTATTTGAGACTTTTTAAACAATTACAGGGAAAACAACATTACAATTCTGCCCTTTTGCTAGGCGGTCAGGGGGTTAAACAAAACGGTATAAAAATGATGTTTTAAAATAATATATATTATCATATTAATGTGCAAGAATTCAAAATCTAAAAAAAAAAAACTATACTAAATTTACAAAATAGTTCCCTAAATATTCAAATTGAATATTATTCTAAATAAATAGCAATAAAAAATTAGTTAATGAAGTTTAAACTTGTCACATCAGAAAATATTTTTTATAATAAAACAGTATAGTTAAAGTCAGCTAGACGATTTTTATTGTTTTGTTAATTCAAAACGATTTTAATATTTTACAAGAATGTAAAAGTTTAACTTGATTGATCTTTAATAAACTTAACTGAAATATGACTTTAGGCAACTTCATATGTATTTTTATGAAAGAAATATCGTTAAACCGTTCGTCGTATACGCATAAAATTATTCATCGCAAATTTTCCAGCCTTTAAACAAAGAATGTAACATTAGTGATAAAAATGTATATTAAAAAGTATGTAAACGATTTTTTTCCCCTAATAATTTTTAATTACAATTTCCAAAAGAATTTTAGATTTTAATACATATTCAAAAGTAAAGTCAGTGGAGCTTATATGGAAACTTATTGAAGTGTGTGGAAAATATCAACTAGAGTATTAGTCATACAACACTTCGAACTCTTGAGAAATCAATGTAGCCTAAAAATAGGTCAAAAAATTTCTCTTCCTGCCTTTCCTTTTGCATATTTTAAAATCATTCTTTACTTTTAACACAACTTTAATAGTTTCAATTGCAATTGAAAATAAAAATAAGATTTTGTACCTTTAGAAACCTATTTAAACTTACACAGTTGATTTTGAATTATTTTATTTTGAAATATTTAAAAAGCTCATTTTCTTGCTCATTCAATGTTATAAATTAAAATTTGATTCCTAACATCACCTATTTTTAATCATTTTGATTCAAAAAAATATTTTACATGACCACTTTTTGACAAATTATTTAGGATGTATAGCAAGGCAGATAATTCTACATAGTAGTACTATTCTTACCAGTAAAATGCAAGAACCTGTTAACTAGGAGATTGGATAGTACTTAAGATAAACGCATTATTATTCGGATACATAAGAGCATTTATCTAATTATTATTAACCTGTTAAGGAATTCAAAAAGATATGTATTCTTATTTTGAATGCATTTTATTGTGAAATATTTAAAAAGCTCAATGTTATAAATTAAAATTTGATTCCTAACATCTCCTATTTTTAAGCATTTTTATTCAAAAAAATATTTTACATGAACTCTTTTTGACAAATTATCTAGGATGTATAGCAAGGCAGATAATTCTACATAGTACTACCTTTACCAGTAAAATGCAAGAACCTGTTACTTAGGAGATTTGATAGTACTTAAGATAAACGCATTAGTATTCGGATACATAAGAGCATTTATCTAATTATTATTAACCTGTTCAGTAATTCCAAAAGATATATATTCTTTTTAGTCTAGTTTTAACCTTCATGTATCAGAATAAACATTCAGTGTTTCAAAATATACTTTTCTGGAAAATATTAAAAGTAAGAAATGTCACCTTCTTCTATGCTCCAGTAGTGGACCAAGTAAATATCTGAAGCACGAACTTTTTAAGTTTTTGAATTATCCAACAAATTATTTACAATCTAATGGAGTATATAAACAGCAAGTGAATTCAAAATTAAACATAATATTAAAGAAACAATATTTTAGATAAAAACTTATCTGTTAATGAAATCTCTAAGAATTTCCCCAAAAATCTGTTTTTGAAAACATTCTACAAAATAAACGAATGTACCAGCAGAAAATAAACAATGATTCCAAACAGTTGATGGAAATTTAACATTTAAGGATGTTAGTCAATCAGATTCTTTCAGTCGTTTTTCGGAAATCCATTTTAGGCTTGTTTTTAAACTTTAATAATTAGTGTTCCACTACTGGTACGTTGCCCGCAATAGGTGCATTTATCTTATTTTGGAAAAAGATTTTTATTTTCAGTACAGCATGAAACCTTGTATAGCAGTTTGAAATTACTTTAAACAATAAGATTAAAATCAAAATGAATTTATAAAGGTACGTGGCCCATTGTAGGTGAATTTACCTTAATATTGCTAGAGTTTGTTACCTTAGGAGTATTGGATGACTAGTACATTCTGAAGAATCACAAATTCAGCCGCACATTATTTGTCTTGTGCAAAATATATTATTCTTGAAAATACCAAGATACCAAGTTTTGTCTTAAAATATTATACATTATTTGGACTTATGTGTTACAAAGAAGTGTTTAATAATTATGAAAAACAGTTTTTCCTTTATGATTGTACGCATAATGTAACACAGATATAGTTTTATACCGATATTTCAGTTTTTTAAATACAATTACAACGCAATTTTGATTTGGCTTATCAATTTTAATTTTCCTTATAACATATATTTCATATGCACGTAATCTCCTGTAAGTATATATATATATATATATATATATATATATATATGTGTGTGTGAAATGATTCCGCTTGTACTTCATATTGCGTGAGTGTAGTAGTCATGGCCTTACAAGAACATGAGGCAGTTTGTGCTGAACCTGACTTTATTTACTGTAATAATACATGATATCATCTGAAGTCAGGTCCAGTGACTTGGAAGATGGCCAAAGCTCTCTAAATTATTCCTAATATTCAACAGAGAACTGCATCATAATCTGACTCCTCTTTCTCTCTGCACCCCGCTCAGCTAACGTTTCTCAGCTAGTTTTTTTCTTTTCGCAGCAGTCGGCACACGTATCAAAGTGGGAGGCATCTTCTTTCATGATTGGTGCATTATCTTTTTATATCTATTTTTTATATGGAGACAAAAGTCTGGACTTATGATTGCACAACAAGAGCTAATTCTAATTTGAATGTTAAAATATTATTTATGAGGTACTCATAATCTGAAGTGTCAAATCAGACAAAAGTTAATTATGATTTACTGCTTATCAATTTTCTACTTTGACACTAATTAAACTAACATATTTACTTTCATTTATAGATTTGAAAATAATCCTTTGTTGTTTACAATTTGATTCTTAAACTATCTAGCATATCCTGAAAAACTCAGTTTGTTTATGCTATAATTATAATGATGCTTTACTTCCTTGTTCATGAGAATCTTATTACTTTTATAAGGATTTTAAGATAATATAATATGGTTTATGATGACTGTCTTATGTCAACAAAAGGTAATTTCTTTTCCAACGCTGTTTCATAAATATCAATTAGTGTCAAAGATTTTTATGATGAAGAAAATATTTTTATTTATTTGCTTTAAGAGTCTATGACTAGTTGGTTTTCCAAAAATATTGAAATCCAAAAATATGGTTGAAAAATAAGTTGGTCCACTTCATATCCTACAAAATTAATTTGGATTTAACAAAATTACACTTTGACAACTTGAGTTTAAGGTTTTCTTCGATACAGATCTTAAATAATGTCTCTAAATGACAGAAATGTTCCTCTTCATTTTGGGAGAATACAATTACATCATCAAAGTAACTACAGGAGAAGTCAATTTCGTACTTATTAAGGATTCTTCTAAGGGTACGGTTAAACCATGCAGGTGCGTTTTTCCATCCGAAAGGTAAACGATTCCACTCATATATTCCAAAAGAGGTTGCAAATGCCAGTTTCTCAGTGCATCGAGGGTGGATACGGATGTGCCAATATGCACTGGCCTAGTTGAGGGTGGAAAACACTTTAGCTTGCGCCAATTTGTGTAACATGTTGCCTATGCGAGGTAAGGGTTCTGCATCTGTTTTTGTAATGGCATTTAATTTTCTGAAGCCGATACATAACCGTGTTTTCTTCCCTTCCTCACGTTTATACACCAAAGTTACGGGTGATGAATAAGGGGAATAGCTTTCTTTAATAATACCAGCTTGCAATAAATTTTGAAGTTGTCTATTAATTTTCTCTCTCTTCAGGGGAAGTGCGATATGCTCTTAATGGAATGGGGAGGTCTGATGTTAAATGTATTCTTTGGGGTTCAATGTTAACACAGCCTACATCATATTTATCTTTGGCGAAAATACAGACATATTTGGCTAGAAGAGCAGTTAATTGTTCTTTGACAGACTAAACATTTTGCACATGGTCAGTGGTCCCGAACAACTCCGGCTCAAAATTTTCTTCAACTATGTCTGCATTTTCAAATTCTGGCTGACTGGTATATGATTCTGACAGATGTACTGGCTGGCTGGTATATGATTCTGACAAATGTAAAGTATGGTGAGAAGAATTTGTTGAAATATTGCTCATGAGAGGTATTTGCTTGTTATCTTGAGTGATTTGCATTTTAGCACAGTCAATATTTAATTTAAACAATTTACAATGGGATAGCCCAATCAAAGCATAAGGTAACTGATTATTAATTACAAAAAGTTCAATATTCTTAGATATGTGGCCAATCTTCAATTTCACATAGCATTTTTCCGTTAAGGCTAGAATGTCTTATGTTTGAGTGACTGACAAACTTGTGCGAATACTGCAAATTTTTAAATGAAACTTTTTAGCTAAATGCAGCGGAATAGACTAGGAAGAACTTCCCGAATATGTAAGGCAAGGTAGCGAGTCTCCTTCCCATACCGGCTTAGTAACGTTCTGACGTTCATTTGTTTTTATTTTGGTACCATTTTTGTTTTTGATGTGTCCGGACACAAGAAACCGTCATTGGTTACTACTGGTATTTTGGGGGAACTCCCCATTTGCACTTTCAAGAGTTTGGGTTGATGCATTTTGAGTTTCTGTTGGAGAGGGGGCATTTAAAGTTTGTCTTCTAAATGGGCAATATCTAACCCAATGGTATGCATTTGGAATGCCAATATTAAGGCAAATATGGCAGGGCCCTGGTGGCAGGGTATCCTGGTAATGCAAATTTGGTCTCTGGTTTGATGTAGGTAAAGGTCTAATATTATTTTGGTAACTTTTTGGTTGGTTTTGCTCGTATGGTCGATTCTGGGGCGATTGGTAAGGGAATCTATAATTCCACGATCTCATGGGAACATTATTAAAATTTGATGTTTGAGGCCGATACTGTCTAAACTGGTTTGAGTTCTGTGAGCCCGATTCTGGCTTAGTATTGGGCTCACTTTCCTTCTCAGTGAACTGAATTTTAATGAGCCTAAACACCAATTCTCGCCATTCTGTGGTTGTTTTAGGGGAGTTAGTCAGGACTAATTTCTTTATTTCTAGAGGAAATCCTTCAGTTCGTCCGTCTAGAATAAACCTATGGTCTAATTCCAAGGTACGGCCTAGTTTGGTCTTTTTATAGTAGTAATCATTGAGATTTTCCCCAAATTTAAATTGTATGTTGGAAAAATCAACTAAGGACAAGGCATCGGGTGTTGAAAAGTTTTCTAAAAATAATGAATGTAATTCCCCCCAATGCAAGATATGCAAACAATTATTAATATACAGTTTTAGTGCACTATCTTTAAGATACCTTTGGATGTTTCGTATTTTCCAAACATTGTCCTTTTTTGCTTCTGTACAAATAGCTTCAAAATAATTCAACAAAGGGATCCATTCCGTTTTCGATTCGGGGGAGAAGGGATTGATTTCTGGATCTGCAGTTAACCTTTTCTCATCCATGGTTATATATTTAAGGCCAATATTTTGATTTAAATCTACAAAGGATGGATTAGATGTTTTAGGTATAACTGTAACTTCCTGACTACTACTTTCATTTTGATCATTTTTGGCATGGACTGGAGTTCCGTTGTTTTTTCCCGTGTCATGTATGTTGTTATGAGTTTCGCTGTCTAGCTTTTGGCTAGCATTGTTAGCAGGAATAACAGGAGTCGAATTTCCTGTTTGCTCTGAGGGATTCATTGTTACTAAATTTTATTAAATGCAAATATGAACAATAAAATAAACTTTAACTAAAAATAATAATTAAAAAAATCAAGTCATTAGGATTAATTCGTCACTTTTTGGGCTGTTTTATTTAAATGAGTACTTTTCTTTTATACCTGGTTACTCGCACAATTATCAACAATATAAACAAATAAAATATACTTTCAAAAAATCCTAACAAATTATTACGCATTGTACTAACAGCCTCTCGAATATGAATAAATAAAAATAATATTCCTTGCAAGACTCAATAATAGTAAAAATATCAATGATTCTCACATGAAAATATTAACAATATATCAAAATAAATAATTTAAATAAAATCCACTTTACAATTAAAAAAAGTAATAATAATGATGATTAAATACTGTAAATTTAAACAAAAGTGTCAATAGTAATTTTCACTGTTTTACCTCTTTCGTCACTCAAAATGCTTTTCTTCTTTATTTGAAAATAACATAAAAGTACATACCTGAATGTCCTTTTATATAAATATTTTCTTTTTGCACACTTACTAAAAATTAATAAAACCAAATTCACACTTTTTCTCCACGACATGCCATTTGCATGAGAAAACTTCACTGTTAATCAGTTTTTGCGCGTAATCCATTAACGTGGTGATTGGTGGCACTATTTTCATCTTTTCACTTTCATTTCCTACTTTGGAGTAAAAATGTCATCAACATCTGGATCAGAAGAGTCAGCAAAACCTTAATCAGAGAGTTCACGCTATCAGTCCTTCAGATACAACTTTCCCATTTGCATTATCAATTTTTGAAGTCCGAGAAATTGTTGCAGTAGTAGTCATTTCCATAACAGGGCAGCAAACACTTTCTTCATTGCAGATGAAAAAGAAAAATTTTAGATCCAAGCTGGCCGGCAATCTCAAACAAGCATTTTCTTTTTGAAGACAGTCTCTCTCAAACTACGAAAATAAGTAAAACTTTGAGTTGAATGAAATCAGGTAGTTTACGTTTCTACTGTATCCGAGTGAAGACAAATAAGTACAATCTTTTTATCAAAATGAAGACGAACATGTACATGAAAAATTTTAATTCTTCTAGTCCGAGTGAGAAATTAATTCACTGGGATCTTCTGTGGAAGGAACCACTAAATATCCTGATGACTAATGAAATGATTCCGCTTGTACTTCGTATTACGTGAGTGTAGTAGTCATCGCCTTACAAGAAGATGAGGCAGTTTGTGCTGAACCTGACTTTACTTACTGTAATAATACATGATATCATCTGAAGTCAAGTCCAGTGACTTGGAAGATGGCCAAAGCTCTCTAAATTATTCCTAATATTCAACAGAGGACTGCATCATAATCTGACTCCTCTTTCTCTCTGCACCCCGCTCAGCTAACGTTTCTCAGCTAGTTTTTTTTTTCTTTTTGCAGCAGACGGCACGCATCAAAGTGGGAGGCATCTTCTTTCATGATTGGTGCATTATCTTTTTATATCTGTTTTTTATATGTAGACAAAAGTCTGGACTTATGATTGCACAACAAAAGCTAATTCTAATTTGAATGTTAAAATATTATTTATGAGATACTCATAATGTGAAGTGTCAAATTAGACAAAAGTTAATTATGATTTATTGCTTATCAATTTTCTACTTTGATACTAATTAAACTAACATATTTACTTTGATTTATAGATTTGAAATTAATCCTTTGCTATTTACAATTTGATTCTTAAACTATCTAGCATATCCTGAAAAACTCAGTTTGTTTATGCTATAAATCTAATGATGCTTTACTTCCTTGTTCAGGAGAATCTTATTACTTTTATAAAGATTTTAAGATAATTTAATATGTTTTATGATGACTGTCTTATGTCAACAAAGGGTAATTTCTTTTCCAACTCTGTTTCATAAATATCAATTAGTGTCAAAGGTTTTTATGATGAAGAAAATATTTTTATTTATTTGCTTTAAGAGTCTATGAAAAATAAGTTGGGTTTCCTGATTTAAAAATTAATTTCAATTTTGAATTTAAAAAAGGGTTATTATATATATATATATTATTATATAGAAAGCATATATATATATATATCTATATATATGCTTTCTATTATATAACAAAATCTTTGAAAACACCCTAATTAGTGTTTAACATAGTCCTAGTTTAAAGTAATAACAGTCACGGCTCCAGTAAAACAATTACTACAGAACAAAATGTTACCATTTAATACAGAAACATGTCTGAAACTGTATATTTCGCAGATCATTTGTGTTTCTTTCCTAACAGGTTTTACTGTATTGAAGGTAAACTTACCAGTAGTCGCCCACTTATACACAATTATCTAATTATTATTAAAGTGTTAGTAAATTTCAAAAGATATATATATTTTTTAGCCTAGTCCTAACCTTAATGTATCAGAATAAACATTCAAAGATATTCTTCAGAATAAAAAGTAAAAAATAAAAAATGTTACCTTCGTCTATGTCCCGTAGTAAATTTCTGTTGCATGAATCATAAAGTTTACTGCTTATCCAACAAATTATTTACAATATAATGGAATATATCAACAGTAGGTTAATTTAAAATAAAAACTAACATGAAATAAACAATGTTTGAACTAAAAATTTAATGACATCTCTAATAATTTGCGAAAAAAATCTGTTTTTGAAGACACTCTAGAATATAAACAAATGCACAGTTGTGGAAGAAATAAGTAAACACCCCATACTAAATCCTCAACAAATCATCGTAGAAGAAAGTTACTGGCACAGAACGATTGGAAATAAAGTCTACTTTAAAAGGATGTATGCAAAATTTACTTAGGGGGCCATCTACATATTAAAACGAATGAAAACTTCCTTTTTTTCAACGAGAATATCCAATTTTAACGAGATATTTCAAATCTTTGGTTCAAACTATGCCTAGACACCGAATTTCAAGTGATTTGAATGATAAGTTTTTAAATTATAAACATTCAAAATTTAGTGCTTCTAATGTTAAATTATATTTTCATATTTTTATTTATATCTCAAGAAATTATGCTCCTAATGTGCTAATTTTTTTGTGTAGCAATAATACTAATATACCTAAACATAAATACGCTGAATTTGCAATTTTTATAATTTTATGTTATCAATTATGAATTATTAAATTAATATTCGAAAAAATTATGAATTGCAACCTGCAATTTTTTTGATGGATTTAGATTTATTAAGTCCTGCTTTATGGAAATCCAAAATTTCACTTTTTTCTTCTAAATAGTTTTCAAATTATGCTTAAAAAACGGCAAAATGATGGTTTAAGGGGCCGTCTGTAATTGAAGTGACTAGATATTTGAAATTTCTTTTGCGGTCCTGTAATCTAGCAGGCTTCATTGACTTCTTCAGGTGCCTTGAGCTAGATTGGGGCTCTCTCGGTTAACTATCGAGCTCCGAACTTCAGTTTGGATACAGCCCTTAAAATAAGCTCGTTTTAAAATAATTAATTTCTCAGAAACTTGTGGTACGGATTGCATAAAAATTTGTTTTTAGGCTAATTGAAGGATGCAAAGTTCATTTTTGCTGTCAGAATTGTGTTCTACTATTAAAAAAAACAAAATTATGGTTCGTTTTAATATGTAGATGGCCTCCTAAGCAAATTTTATATACATCATTTAAAAGTAGATTTTATTTCCAATCGTTCGGTACCAATAACATTCTTCTACGATAATTTGTTTAGGAGTTAGTAGGGAGTGTTTCTTTTTTTTCCACGACTGTACATTTACCTTATTATGGAAAATATTTTCATTTTCAGTGCAGCATGAAACCATGTATAGCAGTTTGAAATTACGTTGAACAATAAGATTAAAGTCAATATGAATTTATAAAGAACCTAATATTCTAGAAATATACTATCTTACCTGGAGAGTAGCCGCCTTTATTTTTAGAACTTTATTAGACGCGTTTTGTCTTTCTATCGCTCATGTCCGCTGGCGAAAAAAGGAAATTAACATATAGTTTTATATTCGTAAAATTCATTCATTTATTGATTCATATATTCATTTAATATTCGTATATTAAAACTGATATGAAAACTGATATGACCGAAAAAAAATCCGAATAATGACTAATACCAGTTTTAAAAGTATTTTCAGATAAACATTATGGATATATAGAAGTATCATTACATAGAAAACCAACCGAATAAAATACTTTTTATGGATTTACGCAATTTATTCATTTCTTTTTTGATCAAGGCTATTCGGAGATAAAAAAAATAGCAATAATAACATACAATCTTGTTTTCATAAAATTCATTCATTTATTCATTCATATATTCATTTAATATTCGTATATTAAAAGTGATATGAAAATTGTTATAACCGACAAAAAATACGAATAATGACTAGTACCGGTTTGAAAAGTCTTTTCAGATAAACATTATGGATATATAAAGTATCATTAAATAGAAAATCATCCGTTAAAATTACTTTTTATGGGTTTATGCAATTTATTCATTTCATTTTTGATCTCGGCTATTCGGAGATTTAAAAAATAAACAACATATTTTGATTTATTTATTTTTTTTTAATTTTTTAAAATTAATATTTTTTAATTTTTAAAAATTGCGAAAAATCTTTAGATTTTAAGGGTTTTTACACCAATACTCCCCTGTTCTTAGATCTTTACCCAGAAATAAAAATTAATTTTAGTGAAGATTGAATTAAAATTCATTCAATACTTTCCGCGTACCGCTGATGCACTCGATTGGCAAAAACAAGATACATATATTATTACATATAGGATTAGAATTTTCACTGCGAAACTAAAAGCAAATCGAAATGTTTTTAGTATTTGATTTACTTTAGTTTTGCACGTGTAGTTCTGAATTAAATTTTAATATTTTGTATAATGTGTATGAAATGTATAATTGCAGGGCTATTAAAATTAAAACTAGATTAACTTCTTTAAACGGGATTTTCTAAAAAGCATTTTCAACTACGTCGAACTTTTTATAACTGTATGTTATATGGTGCTTACCTACCGAGAACTTAATCCTTAAAAAATCGGGACGCTAGATGGTGGTAATTGGTGACGTTTTATCACCATGAGAATGGTTGAAAATAGCGTAATGCTTCATAGTCTACATGGGCTCAGTATATCATTATATTTACAGACATATATTTTGCCATAGTATATTATAACTAATTTTATACACATGACCTAAAAAAATGAAATGTATACCTTATCAGCTTTAGTTATTTCTAGGAAAGTGTTTATATTAACTTTATGAATTTTCTAACTAAAAGAAGTTCTAATTTCACTATGCATAGAATATAAATTTCTGCATGTGATGTACAAGGTTTCGTAAAAGAATTCTAAACATTACAATTAATAAACATTAATAGGGGGTATATATTAAAAAATATTATAACCGTGTTGTATAGACATATTTTTTTGTAGTATTTTTTTTTTTAGATATTGCATTTTCTTAGATAAGAAAAAATGTAAACTCATAAGAATAGTATGATAATGTTCGATAGTGATTCATAATCTTTGCTTGAAACATATATATTATCTCTTGCTTGATATAAATACCGGATATCATTTTAAAACTTTTCAGAAAAAATATTATTATCAATAAAAATTATATCACATTAAAAGAAATGCACATTTTAATATATATTAGGGAAAAAAACTGCTATTTTGTTTAAACCGATATAAATTGACACAATTTTCATCCATTTATAATCTTGCCTGCTACAAAATAAAAAAAAACCCAAACGCAAGAAATATGAAATAAAATGTGAAAATGAAAAAATATAAACTTGAATATAATAATTTTAAATGAAAGTATTTCGGTAGGTATTTCTATGAGTGTAAATAATTTTAATGAAGAGATTAGCGTTTTTTTTTTAAGAATTTAAATTGATTTTAAGTCCTCACATTTGAATAAATATTCATTCACATTCATTTATTTTTCATTAGAACAGTATTATTTAAATTAACTGATAACATTCCTTTGAAAGTTATTTAAAGATAAAGATATTTTATCCCCTTCCCCTCTTTATAAGATTAAAAATAAATATTATCTAGTTAAATATATACGATTATGTTTAAAAAAAAAAAAACACATCATTCATCGAAATAAATTGTTATTATTGTATTTTTTAACAATTAAATACGCTACAAATACATCTTTTCAAATGTTCTTTAACTTGTAATCTTCTCTTGAATAAAAAGGATTCCAAAGCATTATTTTAAGCTTTATTAGTAGCTGACTTAAAGTCAAAGAAAAAAAAATAGTCTTATTTATCTTATTGTCCAGAAAGTTGTGCTGTGTAATTGGATGTTTCTTTATTTTCGTCAGATAAAGATTTGATTGTGCTAAACTTTCTGTTAAACTATTAATTTTTTTGTATCCACGAATAAAACAATAAAAAATTTAATAAGTAACTTAGGCAATTTCCTTTTTTGTTATCTTGTTATTAATATGTTTGTTTAAATAATAAATTAAATATTTATTAAAATACCCTTCAAATATATTTTCTAATAATTTGACTCTTACTCTTCGTTTAATTAATGTGGCATGTATCAATGGAATATACAATGTATTATCTAAAATTACAGATTTTTTTTTTAATTTAGGTTTCCATATTTAAATATGCTAATGTTCCTCAAAAGCGGGATTTTAAGAATTAAATTGTATATATATATACACTAGCTAACCTACTCGGCGTTGCCCAGGACCGACAAAAAACAGTACAAATTGCAAAAAAGTTCGGATTATCATAATACAAAATGTCAAAAAATTTAAAAATCTCTTTAAATTTCGAATAAACTTCAGGAAAATAGAATAAAAAAAGAGGAAAAAATTGTATATTGGGATAGAATATTGAAACTGGATTCCGTTTGCTAATGCGTAAAAATCGTAGCAAATCGCAATCTACAATACATCTAATATGATATGTTTACCAATTAGAATAATTGTGTCAATATTAATCTAGTGTAATTACGTATCCAGCGTTTTCTGGAGTTCCATTACCTGAGATTTATTCTGTTGAGCTGAACCAGGTTTCAGACCAGATGCTGTAATCCTCAAGGTTAGCTGGGTGAAAAAGTTCGACCAGAATCGTCCGGGATAGCTCAGATGGCAGAGCACTGGCGGCTTCAGCCAGGGAGGTCCCGGGTTCGAATCCTGGTCCGGACATTTTTCGCCCAGTTGGAAATTTACATCTAATATGATATGTTTACCAATTAGAATAATTGTGTCAATATTAATCTAATTTAATCTTATAGTTTGGTGATAGATTTTTGGTCGACGGGATAACTAAGTAGTACCAAAAATACATATGTAACTGGTATTCGAAAACGAGGTTTTCGCCAAATTTTCGTAAAAAAAATCACGCCAAACCCGTTGCGTCTATGGCATTTGGCCAAATATTAAATGATGTAACAAACGATGACATTTAATTTCAACTTCAAAGCAATGTTTTAATTTACCACTCGAAAAAAAATGCTAACTGGCGACATGAAAAATAGCTATTGGCGAGATTTGCACCCGGCTAGCGTAACATTGTTGGGGCCAACCATGTACCAAGAATTCATTGCGACCATAGAAACTTTTATGTAGTTTTATTCGAAAAAGAAATTTGATTTTTTAATCAAAAGGTAATACTTTAGGCACAAAAGTCATATACGGACCCATATTGACGAGATTTTTTTCATACGCCAATGTCATATACGCAACGGGTACTAAACTGGCGCCATAGTATCGTTATTTTGCTTGATTTTTTGATAAGCCGGATATTGTTGTTTATACTGTTGATGTTTTCCCCAAATTAGAGTCGGAAAAAAATCGCGCCAATATGGGGTCGTATATGATATCTGGCCCAAACTTGCATATGAAAAGCGAAGGGATCAGAGCGTATTTATTTATGGCAGTTACATGACTTGGACTGTTATAATATAGATGAAATAATGGCGATAGAATAATATTTGGCGACTTATCACCTGTACCTGGCTAACATTATAGTACCAAAATGGCACCCGGAATATAAAAAGCGTAGTGGTTCGCCCGGACCTGTTGATGATAGTCACATGACTTAGGTTATTGTTATAGAAATTGTTTTAAAATACCGGGAGACAAAGACTCTGTACACTTAATTCATTTTATTTTAGATTCTTTTCAAACGTTTAACTGATCATCTTTAATCAAACACGAAAACAACCATTGGATGTCTTAAGAGCAACTAATTCGGCCTTAAATTTTTGAAATCAAAGGAAATTGAATAGAAACCCGTTTACAGGGAGATCTGCATAGCTTTTTTCAGTATAATTCAATATTCTATAATATTTTTAAAACCGATCAGATTAGCGTGTTTTTAGATTCTGCGGTGTCTGAACGGGGGTTGGCGAGCGTAACTTGCAGGGGGCAGAGCCCGCTAGTTTTCACTATAAATTAATGTTATGCATGTTCAAATGAATAACCAATATCGTTTGTACAAAAAAAAGTTAACACTTATAGTTTTACAGGTTAATGGGTTTTAACGAACTTTGGTTCCACCAAACTAAACAAATACGACAAACAGGTATCATCACATTAAACAACGTACATTTCACAAAAATACATCCTTCGGTATTAAAAATATTAATATTAACCTCTTAAAAAATTTATTTTCTTTACACTTATTTCCGGGATTTTACCAGTTTTTATAAATCCGTATCGGCACGGCGGCTCCAATTAAGATAAGAATAAAATAAAAATACTGCGTCATATCTGCGTACATCCCCGTTTCGAAATAACCAATTCGTTTAGAACAATATGAATATTACACTTTGAAAGAAATTTGTTTGCAAAACTCACGTTTGCGAATTCCTTTTTCTCCGATTTTTAAAACTGTGCATCGGTTTCGTATATGAATATAAAAACAAACCAAAAACACTTAACTATAACGGCTTTCCCGTTATATATGCATTATTCCTCCTCTCCCCTCAAAAATCAACTTTTAACTGTACTGGTTCATTATAAGTTGTCATTATTCTCCCCCCCCCCCCTTCAAATAAAATATTTAGTTTAAATTTGACATTTTATACTTAATTTCTTATGTCTTTAGTTATTCTCTTCCCCCCCCTCTCACTACTCTAAGTTTCCCTTTTACTTTTTAATGTTCTTTTTAAATCCAGACATCATTTATCTCGGTTCCTTTTTCTGTCTTTCAAATTCACACAGATGAAAAAGATCTTAACCGCAGCAATTTTCGTTGATATGAAATAAAAGAGTAAAATACAAGTGAATGTCTTTTTCGCTTCGCAGCCGACGATAGGTAATGCATATTTTCTCAGCCTCTGCGCTTGCATTAGTATTCAATTCTCACCCTTGTACTTTGTCGGATACAAACCATATGCCCCTTTGCTGACTAATTTGCAGCTGTAGTTATATCTGTAACGTGCATATAAAATCACGTGTTCCTATTTCTTTAAGTCTCGCTGCTTACCGCTGGAATGTTATTTATAGTAACCCTAAAGACCCCGCCATGGCATAGTTTTCAATTGAATGTAAAACTTCTGGATTGTTTTGTCTACCCAATTTGTTTTTCGCCAAACATCTTACATATGGTTAAATAATGTTCGTCAATCTGTAAGTATTTGTAACAAAATTTAAGGCACTTTTGCTCCTGACCTCGAGCTATGCAGTCTGCTGATTAAGCCCCACTGTGGGGCGTCCGCCGTCGGGGAGGTATTGAAACTCTCTCCCGTTCCGCTATACTGTTCACGGCTCTACATTAAAGGTGTTTCATAATAAAAGATGTAAGTCCTCTGAACTTTTGTGTTGGAGTTTTTTTCTTTTACTCATATTGTGAACCTGGGTATACGAACTCACCGCCACATAAATTTGGCGCTGTTGCCCAGTTTTTCTCCAACAATAATTAAAAAAAATTACGGGGAGAAGTTTCATTCCGTTTCACCCTTTTATCAGCGATGTGAAGGACCTACGACAGATTTTCTTTTCCCACTGGAGTTCCGGCTTCCTCCTCAGACTCCGAGCACTCATTCTCCGGCGTCTACTTTACGGGACTTTCCCTTCTCTGCACTCGCCGCCCCTATGGACTTCGACAGTGAGTCTACTTTGCTGTCTCCACCCTCCTGATTCAGCGCTGAACTCCCGGTGTGCCGGTCATCAAGAGTAGCGGTTTGCTGTAATTTTTGCTTGGACATCACTGCTCTGGTCCCCGTCTTTCACTGGATCCCTACCTTTAAGGTTGTGTGTTTTTTTTTTTCGTTCGCCGATCCCTCATCTCCATCTTTCTCAGATGCGATCTCCTTCGATGATGACTGCCCCCCAGCTATGCTCACATCTCCTGATGCAAAAGAGTGTTGATCCATCCAAATCCGTGCGCTACTCTTCCTGTCCATGTGTCCGCTTATTTTAATATTGTTTTGTGAAATATTTTTGTTGCGATCATCTCCAAGGGAATCTCCATCAGTGTGATTGATATTTGTGTTTAAAATGGTCCTTCCGGCCAGTGCCGGGAGGAAGACGTAGCTTTCATATTCCTTATTTTAAAAAAGCCAACTTATATTATTCAAACACACAAAGCTCAATTTAGTGGAAACCGAATATAGGAGATTCAATACTAATTTTTATCAATACTAAATCATTATGAATGAGAATTTCGCGAAATTAGTCAGCTTTATCCAAGCTGCTTTTATTTAAAGTAACTTATATTTGGCTGCCAAATTCGGCGATTTCTTAAAGTGCCTGTCATTTTAAGACAACATGGTGGATGAGGGTAACCAGTGAACTTGGTCGAGACCTTAGTAATTGCTGTGCACATGCTCACTCACATCAGAATCGGTTGATATATACGAGTGCTGTCGCAGGCAAAAAATCAGATTTTTCAAAATGTCACCCACATTAGAAATTGAAACTGCTATATCTGAGCCATTTTTTAAGATAAAGACAAACAAAAAGTTCTCCTGAATCCTTATACCAAGGTCAAATACTTAAGAAAGAAACCTTTTTCAATTTCTAATTTTATTGCACCTCACTTTAAATATAATTTTTTTTTAATTTGATGGCCGCCATTTTGAAACAAGATGGCTGATGAAGCTGGCCAGCGAACTTGTTCGAGGTATTGATGTATACTATCCACATGCCTTCTTACATCGAAATAGGCGAATACGTGTGTTATCGCGAGACAAATACAAGATCGTTTCAAAGTGTTAGCCATGCTAGAAATTCAAAGTGCTATAATTCAACCATTTTTTAAGATATAAACAAAAGAACAAATTTTCTGAAACAAAAACTGCTCCAGAATCTTTATATCAAGCCAAACACATAAAAAAAATCTTTTTCATTTTCCAATTTTTTAATACCTTAAATTATTTTTTTTCAATGGCAACCCTTTTGAAACAAGATGGCGAATGAAGCTGGCCAAGAACTCGGTTGAAACATTGGTATGTACTATGTACAGAGACAGACCAAGTTACATCCAAATCGGTTCATAAATACGCCTGTTATCGTGTGACAAAAATCAGGTCGTTTTAAAATGTCAGCCACAATAGAAATTCAAAATGCTATAACTCAGCCATTTTTTTAGATATAAACGAAACAAAACATGTTCCGGAATCTTTGTATTAAGGTAAAACACATACGAAAAAAATCTTTTTCATTTTCTAATTTTTTGGTATCTCATTTTAAATTTTAATTAAAAAAAAAATTTTTTTTAAATGGCCGCTATTTTGAAACTAGATGGTGGATGAAGCTGGCCAACGAACTCGGTCGAGATATTTGTATGTACTATGTACACGCCAAGGTACATCCAAATCTGTTCATAAATACGCCTGTTATCACGTGACAAAAATCAGGACGTTTCAAAATGTCACCCACGCTAGAAATTCAAAATGCCATAACTCAGCCATTTTTTAAGATATAGACGAAACAAAAACTGCTCCCGAAACTTGTTATCAAGGTCGTACACATAACAATTTTTTTTTCCATTTTCAGTTTTTTGGTACCACATTTCAAATTTAAATTTTTCTTAAAAATTTATATGGCCGCCATTTTTAAACAAGATGGCGGATGAAGCTGGCCAACGAACTCGGTCGAGACATTGGTATGTACTATGTATAAACGAAGTTACATCCAAATCGGTTCATAAATACGCCTTTTATCGCGTGACAAAATTCAGGACGTTTCAAAATGTCAATCATGCTAGAAATTCAAAATGCTATAACTCAGCCATTTTGTAAGATATAGACGAAACAAAAACTGCTCCGGAGTCTTTGTATACAGGTAAAATACTTAAGAAAAAAATATTTTTCCATTTTCAATATTTTGGTACCACATTTCAAATTTTAAATTAAAAAAATTATTTTAAATGACCGCCCTTTTGAAACAAGATAGCGGATGAAGCTGGCCAACAAACTCGGTCGAGACATTGGTATGTACTATGTACACACCGAATTACATCCAAATCGGTTCATAAATACGAGAGTTACAGTATGACAAAGGTCATATATATATATATATATCAATTTTGAACGGAGGGTGGTTTCGGGGTGTGGGGGTCATGATCGATGAAAATATACCAAATTTTTTTGAAATCGCTTTCCTCCGAACGGCTGCAATAGGTAGCTTTTTGTAATGAAAGCTACCTAAAAAAGTGCCATCTGAACGTACATCTACTCCAGATAGTTTTCTAAAAAAAAATATTTTGTGAAAAAGTGCTCACCAAGCTGTGGTATGAATTATCCACACAAGTAACACACATTTTAAACAAAGTTCTCAGTGCTGCAAGTCGCGAAAGTGTCATCTTGTGTTAGGTGTAACAAATTGTGTCCGAAGCAATAGTGAAAAATTTCGAATTATTTTGTGCTTCAGGTGATATTCAATTTTTCTAAAAAGAAAATAAAAAAAAAGTTCTTCAGATACCTTCTGTGCACCGAGTGTGCCATGGTTAAGAGATATAATATTTACCTTCTTTTGTGGTGTGTTGTCAACATAAAAAAATTACCTCAGTCATGTGCAAGTGGTTATTTAAAAAAAAACAAAAATCAAAGGAAACCACTCATTATGCAAAAAAAAGTGCTAAACAAAACGTCACATGATGTGTGATCTTTCATCCAAAATCTTTTTTAAGCATTCTGAGTATGAAAACAGAATGTTAATTATATTTACCGGTTTTCAAAATTTGTCCTTTTCAGTTTGTTACTGAAATAATTTTATTTAAAAGAAAAAGAAGGCGTTGTTTTTTTCATTTCGCTCTGTTTTTATGCTCAAATGAATGTTCTCTACAAAAAAAAGTGACATACCTACTTGATCGAATTCAATTAAAACACTTGTGTCACTATACTTTGCTACAAAAAACACACACACACATGTTGCATTTAAGTATGAACAGGGAATGTTTTTATATTAAAATATTTACTGTAAATTGTTTTAGTTTTTTTTATTTTCTTTCTTTTCAATTTCAGTAAATTACCAGTTTCTTTTCATGTTATTTTTTTGTTCCCTATTCATACTTGTACTTTCATAACAATTGCAGTGTCATAAAATTATTTTGTGTTGTCAGCTTGAACGGAGAAATTACTTCTGAGCTAATTTTAAAATATAATTATTAATAGTCATAGCATTCTAGTTTCGTTTTTCTCCTTTCCGCCTGTTTTTGGTTACAAAAAATAATAATAAGTGCATTTTCTAGTTGAAATGAAATTTTATAGTACTTTTATTAATCTTTCATTTTTTATAATTTTGTGTTTAAATTATGACAGTATTCTCATTTTTTCCATGAAATTGCATATGCATGCTATGTTTTACTCTTTTGTTTCTTAAGGTATTTTTCTTTATGCATTTAAAATCGAGAATTTAAATCTTTAACCCCACTGGCATATTTTGAAGGTATACTTATTTTACCGATAGGCAAGAAAAAATTCTCTGCTCCAAGTTTTGCAGTATTTGATATTTTTATATAAATATGTGCATATTACGCTCACAACGTTTGCACATTTGCACTTATGTGTGATAGTTACACACTTACTCTCAGAATGTGTTGCTCGACTCTGACCTTGTTTTTTATGTATTCTAAACCAGAATTACAGTTTAGTTAACTGTAATTTTATTGCATTTTGGACACTTTAATCCAACTGGATGTAGACAGAAATTTGACTTACAGAAATCTTACTGTTGATACACTCATATTTTTTTACACCCCCCCCCACCCTCCCTTTATTTTTTCCTTTTGTGTATAATTTATTTATGCAACTTATTGTGTTTTATTTGATGTGCATGCATCTCATTTCTGATAAGTATAGTTTTTGCATACTTACACCTCTTTGAAATACTCGTATTATTTATTTTGCATTATTTGTGATGCTCCCTCAAAAAAAAAAAAAAAAAAAAAAAAAAAAAAAAAAGAATTCCTCCTCTTTTCTCCATTTTGGCTGGTCAAAAAAAAAGTAAACAACAGAAATTAAATAAACACCAGATAAAAAAAGGGTTTTGGAGATAAGACACTTCACCAGTTTATTTTTAAAATATGGCAGCAAATGATGAGATTTCTGTAGTGATTTGAATCACCCCATTTTTGTATCTCCATGGGTAGATTATTTCGAGGAGATATTACTAAGATATTTGGATTCCATTAATATGGAAGCCACATCTATTCAAAATTCACTTAAGACCGAAAATGCTGCATCCTTGTCTGAAAATGATATGGATTTTCTTCAGATCATTAAATTCAATTTTCATGTGCTTAAACTAAACTTTAATGTTCTAAGAGATGATTATTCCAAATTAAAACAGGATAAAGATAATTTATTTCTTGTAAATCAGAAACTTATAGAGAGATTACATGAAATCACAGGCCAACAGAAAAGTAAGGCGAAGCGTACTAAAGGTAGTGAGAATATGGATGATCAGGTGGTAGATGTCAACAACAAACTCCCTCCATCTGCCCTACATAAATCAACTTAAACTGTCCCCTCTTATATGCGTAAACAAGAAAACTTACCACACCTGGAAAATGATAAAAAAGACACATATCTTAGATCCGACCTGCACACTCAGGGTAAGCACAATTTAAAATTTACAGATATTAGCGATTCCTCTCTAAAGTCCTTATCCCCTGCTAAACTTAATGTACCTAAGCCTATTCGTGTCATTATTTGTAACCTCCCTGAAAATTTAAATATTCCTGATATCTTGTTTGGTATTTCAGATTTAATCCATATACCTGAACCTGATTTTCACTTTGTTAAAAAGTACTCCTACATATTAAGTCCTTTAATTGGATCTTGGAGCTTGCACCACAGGATGCTAGGCAATTATTGATGCATAGAGAAATTATGATACAATCAAAACCGTACTCTGTTAAACCATATATAAATGTTAGACGTTGTTTCAAGTGTCAAGTATACAATGATCATATTGCAATTTCGTGTTATAATGACATTAGATGCTCTGTGTGTGCCTTGCCACACATTGACCCTCAGTGTAGAAATCCTCCAAAATGCATTAATTATATTACAAATAATGAAAGCAACAACACCAACTTTGACATTTTCCACAATGCCTTTGCACCTTATTGTCAATCATTAAAAAAATTCATCAAGCAAATGCGAGAAAAAATATATAACTGCAATACATTACCCAAAACATCTCATGCAGCTTCCTTTTTAGTAAAAAAAAATGTAACATACATTTTACATTTTTCGTTTTTATTTAACACACATTACTGTAAAGGAGTTACTATCAACAGCATTTCCTTTTAAAGTTTTTCATTTTCTTATACATTTACATACATATGTCAGTTTTCGACAGCATTATTCATATTGATTTGAAGTTTGAAGTTAGCTTAATTTTTTCAAGATTTTCTTTTATTATAAACACAAGTGTACAGTGGGTTGCTTGTTCATTTGATTGTTCAGGGCACAAATAGTCAAATGAATGACGAAATGGAACGTTAGTGAAAATTTTTCTGATGCGGGTCATCAGACATGGTGATTTTCACATTTTAGGATGTTTTTTTTTTTTGCTGAAAGAGTGCACATTCATTCAACTTTAAACATTCATCATTACACTAGTTACATTTTTTAGAGTTATTTTTTAGAAATTTGGATATAATTTCACTTGTTAATCTTAGTTAGGTTTATTCGGTTACATTGTATCACATAAGTAAGATTTCCTGGTCACATTTATCCTTTTCGATTTTCTTTACTTAAGCACAGTTTTTTTTTTTGTTTGTTTGTTTTAACTTTATGCGAAGCATTTTTGTACTTGTGATACAATACTCTTGGTTCCATATGTACACAATGAGTTTTTGTTCATAGTTCATACAACTGAGTTCATAGTTTAATTAGTTCATAGTTTACACAACTAAGTTCATAGTTTACTGAGTTCATAGAAAAAAACCTTAAAAGTGTTCATAGCATTGCCAATTCTTTGTGTACTTCAAGGACCAATTGCACTATTATTTTTCTTTCATCACAATACTTAGTTCATAGAATTGTTCCTTACACATATTAGTTCATAGTTTGTTTTCTTTCTTGTGATTTGTTTTGCATATTAGTTCATACCAATTTTTGTTTTGGTAGACACTTCAGTTCATTGCAATAATATTTTTTGTTTGACACATGAGTTCATAGTAAGTTTAATTTTTTTACACACATTTGAATTCATCGTATTACTTTTACATTTTAAGTCAGTGAAATACTTGCTCACTTTAGTGCATTGCTGTAATTTACACTTTGTTTATTGAGATACTTAGATTGCTGTGTTCACAAACATACATCAAAGTCATTGAAATTTTCCCTTTTTTCACTGACATACACTGTTTCAGTTCATTGTGAGATACTTCTTCTTTGCTTCGTTCATTGAAATGCACATTTTTTTTCTTTGGTTCATAGAGATACAATTTAGTTCATTGATATTACAATTTAATTCATTGATATTTTGTTTGGTAAATAAAAAACACACATTATACACAATTGAAAACATTTTGTTTCTAGGTTTCAACGTTACACATTAGGATATTTCCTTTTTATTTCTCATTATACCAGGAACTACTTTTGACTTCACATAATATTCACAATTTAAACATTTATTAATATGTTAAGTTTTAACAGATTCTTAATTTTCCGTTATTATTATATTTCTTTTATGCCATGACATTTCATGTCACCATCACTTTGTTTCACAACAAAGAATGCCCAGATTACAGGATGCTGATCCTTCACATGTATTTTCTTTAAATTTCAGACTTATGATGTTTTTTATTGTTTTCATCACATTTGTTTTGCTTTTCTACAGGTACATAATTGCACGTTTTCTTTTAAATGTGGAGATTAAATAAAATCTCTGGTTAAGCTTCACTTAGACAATAAACACGTCTAAGATATTATGTCGGTCTTGTAATAACATAACTTCACAATAACAAAAAAGTTTTTTTTTCGTTTGTAGCTTTAGTAACCTAGTGCAGTTACACTAAATGTTTAAAACATTATCTAATGTTACACAATACACATACAATTCATATCCTGCTTGATACATTGTAAGGAATACAATCTTAGAATTTAATTTAAAAAAAACAATTGTAGTTATTATACTTACCCGATCATGTCACCTGTCTCTTCACACCCTCGGATTGACCTTTTACCTTTGATATGCGAGATATTTATCTCAGTTTTTTTATTATTTTTAATTTATCCCCTCTGAAGTTTTGTTCCCGTTCAAAATTTTGCCCTAAGGGTCCAAACTTCATTGTGTAGAGAGACAAACCTCGAATTGTTGTTTCAATTCAAGAAACATAACCTTTTTATATGATACATCGGCGCATGCTCCTTTGAAGATCAATGTGATCTTTGGGGAGCAGGAACCTAGGTATCACTTGATGTCTGGGTCTCATAACTCCCTCTCCCCCCTAGGGCTGATGTTCTAAACTGACGCCATCACACTTGTTACTTAACAAGAATTAGGGCTACACCCATTCATAGGCATGTTATATGCATCCCGTTCTTTCGTAGTACTGTGCGGTGTGCACGAAAACCAATTTTCTACCTATTTTTTTTATTTTTTATATTACTTCATTTAGCTTTTATTTACAGACATACATATGTCTTTTATTTGCTATTTCATTTTAAAGTAGTATCTGTGTTTTTTGTTGCTTGCATTTATATTATATTATTTTTATTTTGAGAAGATATTATAACAAGTTATTAAAAGAAAATTACTTCTCTTATTTTGGTCATGAAAAATGCTGGTAAGAGCCTCTTAATCAAATACTAAAAAGCTATTTAAAAAGGATCCTGTTAAATACAAAAAAAATTTATTTGCTCTTTCTTGGTGACAGTTAGGACTAATGAATACCAAGAAAAGAATTGAAAAAAAAAGCGCCATTTATCATGACCTGAAAAGTTTTGCTGTATGCAAACATTTAAAAAATTGCAAGCACACAGTTAATTCTTTATATATATATATATATATATATATATATATATATATATATATATATATATATATATATATATATATATATATATGGAGACTTATCATTGTATTATGTTACATCTGTTTTAAATACGTATATGTATGGGGTAGACAAAATAATCGTCAATTAAAAAAAAAAAAAAAAAAAAAAAAAAAAAAAAAAAAAAAAAACTGTTCAACAAGTTTCACAGTTTTTTTTCTGGTGGTAATGTGTGATATATATAACGGCTTTCCCGTTATATATGCATTCTTCCTCCTCTCCCCTCAAAATTCAACTTTTAACCGTACTGGTTCATTATAAGTTGTCATTATTCCCCCCCCCCCCCTTCAAATAAAATATTTAGTTTAAATTTGACATTTTATACTTAATTTCTTATGTCTTTAGTCATTCTCTTCCCCCCCCCCCCTCTCACTACTGTAAGTTTCACTTTTACTTTTTAATGTTCTTTTTAAATGCAGTCATCATTTATCTCGGTTACTTTTTCTGTCTTTCAAATTCACACAGATAGAAAAAGATCTTAACCGCAGCAATTTTCGTTGATATGAAATAAAAGAATAAAATACAAGTGCATGTCTTTTTCGCTTCGCAGCCGACGATATGTAATGCATATTTTCTCAGCCTCTGCGCTTGCATTAGTATTCAATTCTCACCCTTGTACTTTGTCGGATACAAACCCTATGCCCCTTTGCTGACTAATTTGCAGCTGTCGTTATTTCTGTAACGTGCATATAAAATCACGTGTTCCTATTTCTTTAAGTCTCGCTGCTTACCGCTGGACTGTTATTTATAGCAACCCTAAAGACCCCGCCATGGCATTGTTTTCAATTGAATGTAAAACTTCTAGATTGTTTTGTGTACCCAATTTGTTTTTCGCCAAACATCTTACATATGGTTAAATAGTGTTCGCCAATCTGTAAGTATTTGTAACAAAATCTAAGGCACTTTTGCTCCTGACCTCGAGCTATGTAGTCTGCAAATTAAGCCCCGCTGTGGGGCGTCCGCCGTCGGACAGTTATTGAAACTCTCTCCCATTCCGCTATACTGTTCACGGCTCTGCATTAAAGGTGTTTCATAATAAAAGATGTAAGTCCTCTAAACTTTTGTGTTGGAGTTTTTTTCTCTTACTCATATTGTGAACCTGGGTATACTAACTCACCGCCACCCTTAACCACATCTACGCTTATTTTCAGCAAGAATTTCCAGCATAATCTTGCATACCTTTATGCACACACTTTGCTTACCGTTGTACTAAAAGCTTATTTTGAACATCTGATAAGTTCATTAAATAATAAGTATAATATATTATATCATAATACCATAATATTCATAATAAATATAATTTATATTGAATATTTATGAAAAATTCAAAATATCCGATAATACAATAGGGATATTAATATAATATAATTTAATTTTTAAGAAAAACTAACCGTGAAAATTCATAGTTTAAGATTAATGCATGAAATTCAAAAAAAAAAAAAAAATTCCCAACAAAACAGAAATAAATTAAGACATAAAAATAATATATATGAATACATTATAATTCACAATGTTGTAATTTTGTTCTGCTTGTTGCATTTACATGATACTTACAATTTCAGAATCTGCTAAATGAAAGTCAGATGCTTTACGATTAGAGATCTTTCTTATTATAAGTCAGATATGTGTATATTTCTTTTTAATCTTGTCAATTATTAACCTGAAAAGTTTTGCTTTATGCAAACATTTAAAAAATTGCAAGCACACAGTTAATTCTTTATATATATATATATATATATATATGGAGACTTATCATTCTGTTATGTTACATCTGTTTTAAATACGTATATGTATGGGGTAGACAAAATAATCGTCAATTAAAAAAAAAAAAAAACTGTTCAACAAGTTTCACAGTTTTTGTTTCTGGTGGTAATGTGTGATATATATAACGGCTTTCCCGTTATATATGCATTATTCCTCCTCAGCCCTCAAAAATGAACTTTTAACCGTACTGGTTCATTATAAGTTGTCATTATCCCCCCCCCCCTTCAAATAAAATATTTAGTTTAAATTTGACATTTTATACTTAATTTCTTATGTCTTTAGTCATTCTCTTCCCCCCCCCCCCTCTCACTACTGTAAGTTTCACTTTTACTTTTTAATGTTCTTTTTAAATGCAGCCATCATTTATCTCGGTTCGTTTTTCTGTCTTTCAAATTCACACAGATAGAAAAAGATCTTAACCGCAGCAATTTTAGTTGATATGAAATAAAAGAATAAAATACAAGTGAATGTCTTTTTCGCTTCGCCGCCGACGATACGTAATGCATATTTTCTCAGCCTCTGCGCTTGCATTAGTATTCAATTCTCACCCTTGTACTTTGTCGGATACAAACCATGTGCCCCTTTGCTGACTAATTTGCAGCTGTCGTTATATCTGTAACGTTCATATAAAATCACGTGTTCCTATTTCTTTAAGTCTCCCTGCTTACCGCTGGAATGTTATTTATAGTAACCCTAATGAGCCCGCCATGGCATAGTTTTCAATTGAATGTAAAACTTCTGGATTGTTTTGTCTACCCAATTTTTTTTTCGCCAAACATCTTACATATGGTTAAATAATGTTCACCAATCTGTAAGTATTTGTAACAAAATCTAAGGCACTTTTGCTCCTGACCTCGAGCTATGTAGTCTGCAAATTAATCCCCGCTGTGGGGCGTACGCCGTCGGGCAGTTATTGAAATTCTCTCCTTATTCCACTATACTGTTCACGGCTCTGCATTAAAGGTGTTTCATAATAAAAGATGCAAGTCCTCTAAACTTTTGTGTTGGAGTTTTTTTTCTCTTACTCATATTGTGAACCTGGGTATACGAACTCACCGCCACACTTAACCACATCTACGCTTATTTTCAGCAAGAATTTCCAGCATAATCTTGCATATCTTTATGCACACACTTTGCTTACCGTTGTACTAAAAGCTTATTTTGAACATCTGATAAGTTCATTAAATAATAAGTATAATATATTATATCATAATACCATAATATTCATAATAAATATAATTTATTATGAATATTTATGAAAAATTCAAAATATCCGATAATGCAGTAGGGATATTAATATAATATAATTTAATTTTTAAGAAAAACTAACCGTGAAAATTCATAGTTTATGATTAATGCATGAAATTTAAAAAAAAATTCCCAACAAAACAGAAATAAATTAAGACATAAAAATAATATATATGAATACATTATAATTCACAATGTCTTAATTTTGTTCTGCTTGTTATATTTACATGATACTTACAATTTCAGAATCTGCTAAATGAAAGTCAGATGCTTTACGATTAGAGATTTTTCTTATTATAAGTCAGATATGTGTATATTTCTTTTTAATCTTGTCAATTATTAACTGCAGTAAACTGGACATAAAACTTTGAAAACATTTTTCTGTTGTTTATAAAACTTATTTAAACATGTCCTTTATGAGATGCCCTTAACTATGAGACCCCCACGAAGGGCAACCCCCGCGAGCCTATATCCCTAGAGTAGATAATCGGCCGTCAAAAAATCAACCACCCAATCAACCAACCAACCTTTATGAGATGAACAAATGAAGCTTTATTGAGAAATCTTTCCTCTTTCTTCTACCTATTTATTTCAAAATAGTGGAAATAGTTTAGTACACAACTAACAAATGTGTCTCCAATCATTGCATTAATTTTCCCTTAAAACTATATTCTAATGGTTTCCGTTCGGTTTATCATTACTTAATAAAATCGGAAATATATTGAAAAGGAAATTAATGTTGTGTCTGGAATGTCTTTGGTTAGAAATTTATTTTAAAGTTTGGTCGATTAAAATTGTTAAAAGGTATTATGGTAAACTTTCGAAAATAAAACGTAATTACTGGAAAGTTTCTTAGGTGAATCAACGCACATATCATTTCAAAAATTTGAAGTACATTTTTGCTCAATATTTTCTTTGTATTTCAAGATTTCATTCTCTTTAAAAGATATATAAGTGATGAAGGAGTTTTCGTAGTATTATAATAAACATTTTTTCCTTTGCCCTAAGAAGCATTATAGAATTTTTTGAATGGTGGTAAACTGCTTTGTATAGCGCATTTTATTGATGTCAAATAGAGTTAGCATTCTAATTTCCTGCAATTGATTATAAGCGAATGTAACAAAATTTTCTGTCATCGTGATCCAACGCAAAGCAGTAATTCAATCAGAATATATATTTTTTTAAATGTTAAGAGAAAGAAGACATTTTTTATTTGAAAAATCCGTCTTTTTTGACGGAACTGTTCCGGCAAATGGTAGTTGGCCTCTATCAAGCGCTTTGAACTAAGGCGAACATAGCCCTCAGTGGCATAATAGCTTTGTGTTTGTTGGGGTTATAGTGATAACTTTCTTACGATCACTCAGTACGCTGCCGAAATTACCGGGATACATACACTTTTTAAAAGTAAAACCCGAATTAATTAAAATTATCCATTAAAGTAAATTTATTTTATGAAGATATTAAAATGGTCTACTTTCATTTGGAACGCACACACACTTGTACTGATTTTTGTAACTTTTAGCATATCCCGAAATAAATGAAAAACAGTGAAAAATCTATTATAAAATCCCCTTTTTTAAAAACAACTATGAAGATAAGATCATGAAAAGTGTGTAGAAATTATATCTACAATATTTTCAATGTAATACAATAGTAGCAAGTTATTCATAACTTTAAACAACTATTTTTAAAAAACATATTTTTTATCCTTTTGGACAATTTTTGTAATTTTTTTTTATTTTTTTGGGGGGGGGGGGAGGGTTTTATTGTGTTTATGCAGAATATGCAAGTTAAATAAGATAAGAAAGAAAACAGATTTCACACATTTGTAGTAATACGTATTTTTTAAAACAGTATGACATGCAAACAATTTCTTAAAAAATATGTTACTCTATACTTATGTCAATGTGATTTAAAGGATTTTCAGTTATATTTTTTTTTCATATATTCATAAAACTCTTTGGAGATTTTGCCATACCAATATCCACGTGCATTCATACTTGTTTTGAAATCACACGTTTATATACATTGTTACGAAAATCACCGAAAGAAAATCATATTTCTTACAATAAATGCAACAATTTTTAATTTCTATAGTTAAAATTCTATGAAAAAATTCTTGTATAAAATATTTCGTTAAATTATAGTTTAAAAAATGCTTCTTTAACAAAATTTTCTAATTTGTATTATTGTTTGTTTTTGCATGTTTGATCACAACAATTGCACAATAAATATAATATATTAAATGTTTCTAAAATGTACTTTGAATCGCAAGACTCCTAATTATTCCTCTGTATCCCAGATAGCATTTCTTTAATTTGACAGTACAAGAAAATGATATGCACCAAGAGCAAAATATTAGAAAAAGAAACAAAAGGAAAAAGATACAGTGAGAGAGAGAGAATATGATTTCTGGCAACTCTCACATAACTCATCATTCAGTGTCTTTTTCTCTTCAATCTAGAATTATATGCATTTTATAAGAATTTACAAACACAAAAGATTAATAAAACAGATAATTTTTAGATTAAGTAAAATAATGCTATAAAAGTGTTAAAATATCTTTATTAAGATTGACGATCGTTTCGTCGCACCAACGGCGACATTTTCAAAATCATTTATGATAGAAAATATTCACGCGCGTTACAATACCCTACATACAATATTACGCACGTACCCTCTTCGTCCGCAGCCCTTTATTCTTCCACTTAGTCCGACTCTTTTGCGGAAGCAAGTTTCCTAGGTCCCCGGCCACGTCCCGAGTGAAAGACACTCTAGCGAAAGCCAGGTTGAAAAAAAAAAAATCGAAAATTGAAACCGGACAAATTTAAAAGGGAAATTACACAAATTAAAGACACCGAAAACCGGGAAGGTAGGGCTCGGCGCGATGAAGCTACCGGACGACCCCTTGCTTCTTCTAGCTTATTATTAGTGTAATTAGCGCGTAGAAATATTTTCTATCATAAATGATTCTGAAAATGTCGCCGTTGGTGCGACGAAACGATCGTCAATCTTAATAAAGATATTTTATGACTTTTATAGCATTAATTTACTTAATCTGTTTAAAAGTGATTTTTATACACATTTTTAGACATAATTTTTAATTAAGCATTTAAAAAAATTCATTTCTGTAAAATTTTATACTTAGCACAGAATAATTAATATCTAACGACTTCCAAATTTGGGATTTATGATAAAGCATAAAGGAAGATTAAAAGCAATATTAAATTTTTTAGAGTTATTGTTTTTCTATTTCTGTATTAAAAAACATAATAATTATAATAGAGAAAAATTTCGAAAATATCAGTTAATCAAAAATTCTTACTTAAATTTTAAAATTCTCATTAGACGTAGAATATATTTTACTGTAAGTAGAATTAACAAAAATACACGTTTTTGAAAAATGTATTTAGCATTTTATTCTCCATACAGTTAAAAGGATGAAAGGTCGTAGATCACGTTTTGAATAAATATCTAGTAAATAAGCAATGAAAAGTAACAAACATTAAGCTAAAAAAAAAAAAAAAAAAAAAAAAAAAAAAACAGAAAACAATAAATGCAAATATAAACATAAGAAATCAATATACCTCAAAGTACAAAAGACAATAAACTTTTTACAAAACTTTCTTTCCTAATATACTTTTATTTTTCTCAACAAACTAGAAAATCTGACACAAAAATAGCATACAAAGTATTGAATGAAGTTCATGAAATATGCATGTTCTTGAAACATGTTTTCAGCAAATATTTGTAACTGGAGTTAAAGAAATAAAATGCGAAACATGAAATTTCCTATTAAAAGTGTTAATGTAAAAATGTTTGCATTTTTGTTTATTTTGAGGAAAGGCTGCTTCGGAGAACTTCTCACTAATTATTATATCGAATATATACATATATATATATATTATAAATGTTAAAAGAAAGAAAATATGTTTGATTTTCAAAAGCATTTCAAGAATGCTAATGCTGTCATTTAGCGTAACGTAATTTATACACTATGGTATCAGTTCCAAATGAAAAACAAATCCAAATAAACGATTAAAATAGAAATAAAAATGTTGCAGTGTACATTCTATTAACCAATATCAGACTTTTAATTTTTTTTTGCAAATACGAGGGTAAGTCTGAAATTTTTGACATTCGGCTACATGATACAAGTTAAACTTATCAACCCTTAAGAGTGTTCAAAGTAGTTCTTCCCAAGATCAATGCAATTTCGTATTCGAATTTTACAAAGATGAAATGCCTCAAGACAGCCATTTCTTGGAATAGAGGAAAAATATTCTTTTATATCCATCAATCTTATTTTCGAAGTGTAAACAACGTCCACGTCATTTTTTTTAAGATTAAAAAATAGCTAAAAGTCGCACATAGCAATATCGGGTGAATAGGTGGATTTACCAGTGTGTGCACCAGTTATCTGTAACTGTCTTCTGTCCCTCTAGCTTATTTGTTTAGACCAAACTCGCACTTCTGAAGAAGACGGCATGCATTACTTGTTTCATTGCTCCATGCCTTTTGACAAATGTTGGTTAGAGATCATCTTCAACGACCCATACTTTTCTTGGCGCGTTAGAACATCAAAATCAAGAACATCAGTTTTATAAATAATGCGGCGGCCACCATCATTAAGTAATTTTAGTATTTCTTTACTGTTTCTCACGCGCTCCGCTTTTTGTGATCTGCTAAATTATGGGGACCCAACGACAAACTATTTTTTTTTCATATGCAGTTCTTCATGAATAAATTTATGTATAGCTGCGAGTCCAATGTTAAGTTCCTTCTGAATCATTTGGTAACGTGGTAGGGACAACGATTATCATCGATCAACGTGCAGCCGCCACATTTTTCGTGCGGCCGACACATTTTCTTGGACTACAGCTGACAAAGATTTTCCTGCGTGTTTTTTATCAAAAAGACAATTTCGACCTCTTCTAAATTCTCTAAACCATCTGAATACAGTAGCACGTGATAGATTTATATTTCCATATGCTAATTGCAGACGTTGAATACATCTTTTTGATTTAGCCCCTCTATAACAACATAGAAAATCATAGCTCGATAATGCTCTTACGTAAACTTCATTTTCTTTTCTTTCAAACATTTTTCTACGATTACTAAATTGCAATTGATGCAACAAATTATCGTCTGCGGGCATAAAAGAGTTCAAATTTACATATCCGACGAATATATTTTTTGTCGTATATATCGTCTGCCCTCACTCAATAATTTAGAGTTACCCTTTAAGAGTTACCCTTAAGAGTTACCCTTTATTAGTGCATCTGTCAGTCAGTGAAGTAGTTATTAACTTTTCGTATTATACATGAAATTGACAATTCATATTAATTAAAAAGAAAAGGATGTTCAACAAATATAATATAAGCGATTCTCTTATCAAATTTCAAAAATTTCACTCAGTAACAAAATTCCTTCTTAAATCATTATTTATTATTTATGAATTTGGGTATGGTTGCATTCCATGGAGTTGATATTTACTTATGTCAAAATTAGATTAAAAATTATGAGAAATTAAATTCATGGTTTGATGCATGTAATGAATACCTCTAATAATACTTCTGCTATTGCATGCAAAATATTACAAAATGTTAAAAAATATTTCATTTTTGGATGCAATGAACTATGGTTACAACAATTGTCCTAGTTTTGGAGAATGACCATCGGACAAAAGTTTTGTTAAACATAAATACACATTTCACATTTTTTAGAATGTGTGATTAGAATGGTGTATTAGATCGTGTCATTCGAAACAATTCCTATTTCTGTAAGTAAAATGGGCACATATACATGTTCTTAAAATACGTTTTTAGCATTTTATTCTACATACAGTTTAAAGAATTAAAGGTCGCATATCACGTTTTGAATAAATCAATCGTAGTCAATGAGAAATAAAATATAACAAATATAATATAAAAACGTTCTAAATTACAATTTTTATGCAATATTATCGAATACCAAACCGATTTAAAAAATAATGTTGGCAAATTGTTGGTGATAGAACCTGCTCAAACAGAAGCTATATTTTATGTCAGTGCCACTACCACCATATGGTTGCAGGAGCAAAACACTTTCTAAATTGCGATTTCTGTGATAAGGAAAAGGCTAGAAACTTAAAATATAGCATGGTAGTTATTTATAAAATATAAATGGCCACGAAGTACTGTCGAAAATAAATTCAAATTAAAAAGGGGTGAAGAGTAGTGGAGGGGCGAAAAGCGTTCTAAGAAAGTCCTAAATTACGATTCCTATTCAATTTCAGGGAATATAAACCGATTATAAAAGTAATCGTTGCGAATCAATGGTAACAGACTTTGATCCTACGCAGGTTATATTTTATGCCGATGATTCTACCACCTGGGGTTCACAGGAACAACAAACGTTCTAAAAAAGGGCTTTAAAAGCTTTCTAAATTACGTTTCTGTGGAACATTAGGAAATGACAAACCGATTTGAAAATTAATGTTGGCAAATTAATGGTGGCAGTTCCTATTTCAACATAGCCATTTATGTTGAGAGAGGTAGTTGAACTTGGAATTTGACATGATGGTTAATTTTAAGGAGTAAGAAGATGGTTTCTAAAAAATTCAAATCTTCAAATGAATACTGAAAAGCGCGTATTAATTGAGCACAAAAGTTTCAAAATATTTTCTAAATTATCATTTATTTTGTTTTATTTATTTTTATTAATTTAGAAATTTAAGTCTAATTTCTGCCTAATGCAGTGCAATAATGAAATTTAGTCAAACTTTGCTTTAAATAGTAATTTTTGAATTATTCCTAAAAGTATAATTTCTTCTAAAAACATTAGACATATAAATATCACTTAGCACATTTCAACTATTACGCGAGCAAAGCTGCGGTTTTTGCTTGTAATATTATAAATGCCAAAGTGTGTCCGAAAGTTTGAATGAAGTCAACGCCGAAACGGATGAATTAATGTCTTTGTACCTTTGCATATTCATAGATTAGAAAACAGAAAAAACATAGGCTGTGTTTCATTTATTTTATTCAAATAATTTTCTTAATATTTCAAAATTTCATTATTTTTCATACAGAATCAATTGACAAATTTTCTGAAAATTTAACCATCTTTCTTTTTTCGTTGCCAAAAAATAAAAAACTGGAATAATAATTTCTCCGCAATGATTAATTTTAAATTGAAGGATTTTCACGCGAGAAATGAAAATGAAATAAATAAACTTAGAATAGATACTTTCAGTATGACGTCAATCATAACGTTTTGCTTGAAAACTGACTCCAAAGAATCGGTTGCTACGTTGTATTTTCTATTTCCTGTGTATATTTTAGTTATAATTTATAGCTATTTCTCACAGATAATTTTTTAATACTTTATATGCAGTGGTAACATTTTCTACCAATTATATTATATAAGAAATGACACATAGCAACCGTTTCTTTGTAGGTTTATCGTCTTCGCATAGATAATGAAAATATTTAATTTTTAATTTTATAGGAAAAAAAAGCTTTAAAAAATGTTTGGAAAAAAATGGATTGTAAATGTCAATAATATGTACTGTAAAATTATCCATGCCGAAAATGATGTCATGATTGGCATCAAAATCCTGAATAAAAACTTCTTCTCAACAATTAATTTTCTATTACAGATTTTTACGCCAAAATGAAACTGTAATAAAAAAATAAGAACAAAAAAAGGGATGACTATATCGTTAAATATTCTATTAAGTATAAATACTTATATATATCACTAAGTTATACGTTAAGTATAGATATAACTTGTATATAATAGACCAAAGACAGTCTCTCGTTTAGGTTACTGATATAGAAATTTAACGTTAATCAAACAATGCCTTTTTAAAATAAACATGACTTTGGGTCGTAGGGACATGTTATTTGAACAAAATTTTCCGTTATTTAACTGATCTGCTTGAATTAAGCTTTTTGAAATAAAGTGTATAACTACTGAATTGTTATGGCAAGTTTAAACATATATTAGTACTACATAAATTTAAACACAATTATTCCAATTGATAAACAAATCATACGAGTTCTCAATTTCCAACTGGGCGAAAATGTCCAGGTTAGGCTTCGAACCAGTGATCTCTTGACTGAAGCCTCTAATGTCCACCAACTGATAAACACCAGAAGAATTTCGAGGACCTAATTCAACCGGTAATTGGTGAATTATGTCCTCCAAATTTAGAACTCGTATAAAATGGTGGATCAAAATGAAATAATGATAGAATTTTCGAAGAAGTGTACAAATTTGAAGCTGGCAAGAGATTTAGTTGTCACCACGATTTCATGTTTTCATAAACACACTGGGACTTTCTATACTTGAGTAAAAATATTGAAACATGCTGTTTACCAGTTAATATCGAGTTGTCTAGAATGATGTAATGGTTCTTTTCGTGAAGTTTTGAACAAACAGAAAAATAAAGTTTTTCCTTTAAACTGCAAATTATGTCCCGTATTCTTTCCGTCATTCTAATCAAATTCCAAATGCTCTTAAAATTCTGTAATTGTAGATTTTCACTCTTCAAACGAGAAAAATGAATGTGATTTTTAAGAGTATTTGAATAAGGAAATGATTACAGTGAGCAAGAAAAGTATTTGCACACAAACGATTTTTTGCATAAGTAACCATAGAAAGCAAATTTGATACTATTCTCTTAATTATTCATTTATTTAAATAAGAAGAAAATAAAAATAACTACCCATTTTCCATAAACAGTAATATTAGACATTTAAAAAAATAAATTAATATTTTCTCATACTTAAAAAGTATTTGCACAAGAAGCATTGACTGTTAAAAAAAGGCATTAAATGTGAACACTATGCAAATGTTTAGCATATCAGTCCCGCAGTCATATCAGCCCCGCATTTTAAAGTCACATAATATATTAACTGGAGCAGGAATTCTGGGGAGTTTTTGTTCTAATGGCGTCAAAAGCGTGTGAATTGTCTGTTGCTACACGTGACAAGATTATATTTCTTCCCAAGGTAAAAAATTAAATCTAAACTTTTCTAGTGTTCGTTTTGTAATTAAGAAGAAAAAAGAAACTGGTTCGACAATAAATAAGCCGCGAACTGGGCATCCAAGAAAGCTAAATACCAGGCAAAGGAGAGCCATCATAAAAGAATCTTCAAAAAAACCTTTTCTAAGTGCTCGAGAATTGGCTGTTGATGTCGTTTAAACGTCGGGAACCATAGTTACACCACAATCAATTAGAAATATTCTTCAGGATGCAAATATTCGAGGAAGAGCCCCTCGAAAAAAACCATTTATTAGTGAAACAAATACGGTGAAAAGACTTGAATTTAAAAAAGCTTATGTCAGCAAACCACTAGAGTTTTGGAAAACTGTTATTTTTTCCGACGAAAGCAAGTTCAATATTTTTGGCTCAGATGGTAATAAAACTGTATGGCGAAAGCCAAATACTTCTCTTCAAATTATAAACTTGAAACCAACTGTAAAACCTGGCGGTGGCCATGTAATGATTTGGGGATGCATGTCTTTTAACGGAGTTGGCGAAATGACCTTTATTGAAGGCAATATCAATGCTAAACAATATATTAATATATTGCGAGATCATTTATCTAATAGTGCTCTGAAATTAGCAATTCCTAATTCATGTTATTTCCAACAGGATAACGATCCGAAACACACTGCATATATTACGAGGTTATGGTTGCTTTGTAATGTAAAAAATCAATTGAAAACGCCACCACAATCACCAGACCTCAATCCAACTGAAAATTTTTGGCATATTTTGGATGTGAAAATAAACAAAAAGAAAATTTCTAACAAATCAGAACTTAAGCAAGTTCTTACGGAAGAATGGCTACAAATCAGCAGTGAAACATGTCACAAATTAATAGAATCAATGCCCAGACGATTACAAGCTGTAATTGATGCAAAGGGCATGCATACTAAATATTAGCACTGTTTTTAACTTATAAATGTTTCCTCTAGTTCTATTTTTATTGCTAGTGTGCAAATATTTTTTTGGCAGTACAAATGTTACTTTTTTATGTTTTCACATTTTAAATATAATTATTAAGTCAGATATTAAATATGTTTATTTGTTTTGTAAAAGTGTTGGTATTTTTAATTCTTAGTTGCTTTTTATTTATTTATACATACGCTACAACAAATTTACCTGGTGTGCAAATATTGTTTGCTCACTGTATTTAAAGAATTCCGAAGAGAAGTAAAATAAAATCAGTGTTTTTGTTTGTTGCTTTGCAATACTTCTAGTGCTGCTGGCATTTGATAATTGTTTAAAAATGTTAATCCACTTATTAATATAATGAAAAAATATTTTAATGAAATATTTGAAATTATTTGTTAATAATTATTTCTATTGTAACTCAGAATAATTCCAAATACAAATTCATGCAACACCACATATATAATTTGTTATAAATTAAAACGTAAAAAGAAAAAGATAAATTTAATATTATTTTAAATTTTCTGAGATTTCACTTGTAAGTAAATAATTTTCTACTTAGAAAAATACAATCATTCTTTATAATAAGAAAATATGAGGTAAAAATTCCTATTATGTATATGGGGCATTCTCACAATATTTTGAATTTCGGGAATAAAAATCTGGTGAAATTAAACTTGCTAAAATAACATTTAAATCTGGTAGACGAATGCCTTAATGATTCAAAATAAAGAAAAAATGGTCAGCAGCGAAAAATGTTTTATTTAACTGAGGTTTAAGTTAAACTTACGAGTTTAATTTTCCTTACCATTTTGCCTCTAAAAGTTTCTATTTTCTTCTAAATTTTTACTTATAATGAGTTTGCATAGTACCCACAGGACGTTCAAATAAGAAATAATAACAATGTAGTATTTTTAGTACAAAATATTGGTATAACATTGCCTTAACGGGGTTTTAAAGAAGGAACAGAAGGGAAAAAAAAGGAGATGGTACAGGAAAAAAGTGATGGTAATGGAAAAAAAGGGATGGTAGGGATGGACAGTAAGGAAAAATTACCACTAATTTGGGGCAAATTATGTTAAGACTAAGTGATAGCAACAATGTTCATTGATTTTTGAAACAGTTTTTTCATATTGGATTAAATTATTATTATTTTTTTCAATTTACCTCAAAAAGTGGAGGGATAAACTTTGCAGACGGTAAGACTACCAATAAAGCCACGATATTGAAATTGATATTTAAATGCTCATTTAAATTCTGCAGTAAATTTCTTGTCAAATAATTTTAGATATTCTTTCTCTAGCATACTTCTGCATGAGAAAAAAATTCTGTGGCTGCATCGGAAGTGATTTTCTGTATAAGTTTATCAAGAGGGACGGTAAGGATGAAAAACCCAGAGACGGATTTCAAAAAATAATATCAACCGGGAAAATGTGGGCAGGTTAATTTTTTGCTAAATATTTATATAAAACAATTGTCCCAGTTTCGGTAACAAATGACATCGAATTACGTTTATTGAAACAATTTTATACAGACAGCTCCAAACTTAAATATCAGCATTAAAGACACGGGACGGTATAGGAGTTTTCCTGGTATTTGGACACCCAACATTGTCCAAAACTTATTTATCTCGTTAATATTGTTATGCAATCATGGAATGGGATGTTCCTCAGTATATGAAATAAAAAAAAAATACGAAAATGTACTAAAATAAAAATTATTATTCAGTGACATAAAAGTCAAAAGATTGAAAGAATACCCCATATATTATATGATTAAAAATTTTATATTAAAAGTTTATATCAGTTAATTTCAATGATAATTTTTATATGTGAAATCTCTTAGTCGTGATATTTTATTTTAGATGAGAATAACAGTAGTATCTTTAAGTGCAATATTAAGCATTATTTTATATGGTAAAATTTCATGTGGTAATTTAATTAATTTTTGTAATTCAAAAATATTTTTCTTGCATTTACTGATAAATTATTCGATATATCAAATATTATGCAAAATTATACTAAATAAGATCTTAAATAACTAACTTTATATAATGCAGGAATAAGCCAATTTTTTTAAAAAACAAGAATAATCTTCACTGAGTTAAGAAAATTTAAAAGAAAATATCTATCAATAAAAAATTCAAACCATATAATGTTTTTAAAATCAGAAACATGCTAAAATAAATTTCAAATATCGTTATAACAACGCGTTAAAAAATTTATAACATCTGATAATACAGCAAATATCATTTTTTCAGAATTTTTAAATTGTTATTTTTTATTATTTTATAATGATTCATACGCAGAGAAAAACGCCTGAGAAAAATGTAAATTTATTCCATACAGATTTCGATTATAGAGAGAAACCGAATACAAAGGATTTTGAAATATAACAACTTCCGCACTTAAGCAGAATATTCTCGCATGCCAATAATTTAAACTGTCAAATTTCGCTTCTGTATTGTAATTTAAGGGAAAATTTTGTAAACCTACAATTAATCAATTGGTAAAACTACTACAAAGTAACTCATGTGAAAAGTTTAAGTAATCTTGTAATAAATTCTCAGGAAATGATTTTATGTAAGGATAATGTTATGTAAATAAAAAAAATTAAAATTTTACATCGATATGTTATTAATGATTTTTATATCTGCTTTTCGTCTTCTTTGAAAGGTATTTTTTTTTAAATCGGGAATGGCACATTTTTTTCCGAATTCACGAAAGAAATCGAATGCGAAGGCAAATTATGAATAAAAACATATATTTTATATATGTATTAAAATTTTTGAACTGTATTAAAAACAATTAAAATTTTAAATACAATATAATGATTTTGCTCCATTTTTTTAATCGCGAATTATTAACTATTGAAAAGTAAACTATGCTAAAATTATCATTAACATCAATTTGAAATTGAATATATTTTTAAACTATATTTTAAATTAATATAGTAAATAGAAAAATTTTACGTAATATTATTTCATTGTAAAATATCAATCTAATGATAAAAAACATAATCATCTATTTAAATTTTTAAGTATAAAAATAATTTTAATTATCTTTTTCGACATTTTTTTAAAAAAAAATTCTTTATTCTTATTTGTAACACGACGAGCACATAGAAAATTATTTGTTTAAGTCTTTCGTATATTTTATGATAAATTCATCTTACAATCTAAAAAAATACCTCCAAAAATTACAAAGCGGATTCCAAAATCATGTGAAAATATAAATACAGTGGGGGTCAAAATTATAAGGACAAGGAAAAAATCGCCAAATCTTGGCTACATTTGGCCGGAAACTTATGCAAATTTAATGCATTGAAACTAAAAGAAAAATGAAGAATATTTTTATAAGTTCTTATGGAAATATGTGGAAAATTCATATTCATAAAATGTATTATGGATTTATACAGCCATCTGATATGGACAAAATTATAAGAACAACTGTATTTGTGTGTTCTAAAACGTAAAATTTGCATGTTTTTTGCTTTGCACACGAAACTCTGCGACGATATAAACGCGTAGTAAGCGTTTGGGATCGTCATATTCTGTTTTTCAGTTATGCCGCTAAGTACAAATCTTTCGGAGTTTGAGAAAGGGAAAGTGTATGCATTTAAAAGTTCAGGACTTTCTGTACGCCTAATTGCGACAAAGCTTAATAGATCAAGAACGGTTATTTACAATTATCTTAAAAATTCCGGTAAATATGGACGGCAAAGACATACAGGTAGAACATCTTCTAATTCTGTGCGGGAGAAAAGAATGATAATGAGGCGAGCTTGCTCCAAAAAGCAAACGTCAACAGAAATAAAACGTGAATGGAACTTAGAATGCAGTGCTCGAACTGTTCGATGTGTTTTACAAAAAGAAAAAAAGGTTCGGTATGGTATACATATGTCACGACCGCCTCTTACAAAAGTTCATAAGAGACTGAGGATGGAGTTTGCCAAAAAATGCATTATTACGGGAAAAAAGTGGGACGATATTGTCTTTTCAGATGAGAAAAAGTTTAATTTGGAAGGACCAGATGGTTTTCGCTACTTCTGTTACGATCTCCGTAGAGAAAAAGAAATTTTCTCAAAGCGTGCATTTGGAGGTGGCTCAATAATGGTCTGGGGAGGTTTCATAACTGGTAGAACTACTTCAATAGTTTTTGTGCAGGGTAGAATGAATTCTGAGAGTTATGCTGATGTATTGGGTAATAGTCTTTTACCAGAAGCACCGTTAATAACGAGTGGAGACTATTTTTTCCAGCAGGACAATGCCTCGGTACATGTTTCCCCAACTTCAAAATCGTGATTTGAGGCTAATTTCGTGAAACTACTTCATTGGCCGGCCAGAAGCCCTGATCTGAATCCAGTGGAAAATCTGTGAGGTATTCTGGTACACGAAGTATACAAAAATGGTATACAATATGAAAACAAGCAAGAACTCATGTCCTCCATCGAAAAAGATTGGTCAAAAATTTCCAAGAACGTTCTTAAGGAACTGTCATGACGTCAAGACTGATCAAAGTGATTGAGAAGAAGGGGAGATTATTAATTATTAGTATGTTTCAAGCAAAAAGATTCATTGACATTATAACTTTGTCCAATTTTTACAATGGCATATTTTGTTAATTATAGCAAAACATTCATATTTTGCATTTTCGAATGTTTTGCATTCTATAATGATTTCTAGCATAAAAAAGCATTTTATGTTTAAATTTCACTTTATTTAGTTCAGAAATAATTTTTTTCTGTGCAATTTTCAATTGTTCTTATAATTCTGACCACCACTGTACACGTTGTATATTTTACAAAGGAAGGAACAAAACTCCAGCAAAAGCTATAGAATTAATTTTGAATAACGCAAAAATGCATTCCTTATATTTTTAAATAATCGGATTATATTCATTACCTGTTTTGTGAGAAATTGAGAAATTGTAATCAAATTTGTAAACGACTTTGCTATTTTCTTCCCTTGAACGGAATAATATTGAAATTGTTTGTACACTTAAAAGTCTAATGCAAAACCATTTTAACATGAACGAATATGGTCCATCGTCTTTAAATAAATCAAAAAATTAACTACAATCTACACATTTGGTTTGTTGCATAAATATATTTATAGAAATTTAAGCCTGTTGGATAATTTTCGAAATAGTTTTTTGCGAAACATGCATACATTCATACAGACAGATAAGCATAACATTCTGAATAATCATTCCGAATCGCAATAGTACATGGTGATGCAAAATCAATGTTTCAAAATACATTAGCAATGGCATCCATTATCTTCCATTAATTCTGCATTTCCCTGTATACTACAAGGCGACATTTATGCAGTTACAATGGTTAGGTAAATCTTAAAAACACCAGCAAGCAGATTAAAATAGACTGGTGCATATTATCTACATGTTGTCATTTTTATGAAGTTGTAATTTAACATAAAATCAAAGTGTTACAAATTAATTAAATTATGAAGTCATACATTGATTAACCTGAAAAACTTAAATAGCAGAGGTAGAATATAATATTCACACCAGAAGAAGTTTAGATTTTAACTATTTTGTACTTTGTGTAAAAATATTGAAATTTCGAAAATATCTTTACGAAATTAATATTCAGTAATCCGGAACGTTTTGTCTTCATTTATTTTATTTGAGGGTGTGTGTGTGAGAGAGAGACTTTAAATAAACAAAATAATTAGATTTTTTCTTTATACTTCACAGTCCAGTATTTTTCTGTAACTGTATAATGAAATTTCAAGCGCTTTTAAAATTCTGAACTCGTAGACGTTTGCTTGTCAAAAAACAAAAATCTAAGTGACAATCAAGAGCGTCCTATTAAGGAAATTCTTTTCTACATCAGAAATTCGAAAGAGAGCTAAATTAAAATAGAATGGATTATTCTGGATTCTAGATAGATAACATCTGGAGAATATTTTCGTTGCGTCATAATGTCTTGTAGGGCCTACATTATTTATTTTGAAGAATGATAAAATACATTTGAAACTTCATAGAGTAAAGAACACTACTATACTTTTTTTTTAAAATATTCTCGATTTATACATGACACAACATGCTTCAGCTTTTTAAGTATAAACTACTCTTGTGTATAAATATGAGGTTTTTAAGTATATTTCTCTTCTGACAAAACATATTAAAACGTAATTTTAGTGCACCACCTTTCGCAGTCATATGGTGCAGGTGCATCGAATTTTGCTGTTTATATTGGTCACGTTTTAGAGTTGATTATACATTTCATTTTACAGTATATACTTTATATTTTTTATCTCCATTAAGATTTTCCCATTTTAAATTGTTTCAGCAGAATACTTAAAATCGGTCTGTGTAATTATACTCCGTTAGATTATGTAGCACACAAATTAACAAACCTAATTTTGAGCTTAGAGAAAACAAGTACAACCGTTGAAACTCCTTCAAACCAACTGCAAATAGCTTCATTACTGTCATAATTAATTGACTCCTCGGATATCTTTCACAAAAGTCGTATGGATCTCGACAAAAGAGATATTCAGCCACCAGTATACGCGGTTTTATTAAATTCCGAGATAATCGGAAAATTACATTTTGTCCACCTAAATCACCAAAACTTCCCACTGCACGCTCATTAGAAACTGTTTGTAGAACGTTATTTTTAAATAGTAATTTCTATATTTCCGTAAAGTTGTTTGCATTAAGTAAATTATTAAAAACAACGAAAGTTACACTAATTTCATACTACTTTACCTTACAATGTATTTTCTATGTAAGTATGAGAATGAATATGTATGTAGATTAAATTCTTGTGCATATGTTTGCAAAATAAATTCTTAAATATATATTTCAATGTTATATATATTTTTTCTTGCAATCAAATATTTTCATTCACATGAACTATAGTTTGGTGGATTTTTTACTGCAGAATGTTTCTTCAATAATCATCAATCACCAAATTCATTTCCATGAATTTGTGTGAAATTCCCCAATATATTAAATTTTCTAGAGGATTTCTAAATATACCAAATCTTTTAATTAAGAAGTATAGCCTAAGTATATATTTCGGCAGTTTGGTTTTCATTTTCAAACACAGAAAACAACTTATACTTAACCTTTTCAAATTAAAAATTTTGTAGAAAGTCAATTTTGGTATATATATTTGAAAAATGTAGGGAAATTTTAAATCATATATTCCTAAATTTGGAGGTAGATCATAACAGTTTTATGATTATCTGAATAATTGAAAACTCTTAGCTTCTTATAAAATGAGATACGGAAATGATCATTCTAAAATATTGTAAATGTTTAAAGAAAAATAAAACAATAGAAAACTACAGTTTTCTAAATTGTAAATCTTTTAAAAATGTAGAAATGTAAATATATTGCACATTTTTTTTTATAATTAAGAATGCATTTCTTTTATAACATTTCTTACTTATATACTACTATAAATTATGAGTTTTTTCCTACTGATTAATAATTACACAGGAACTAAAATAATTTTCAAGGACTGAAATAATAATAAATAAAATATAGAGATTTCATCCAAATGCAAAATTTTATATTTTTAGTTCATAAAGAAAGTTTTAATGTCTAGCTGGTTTACCTCACATTCTAAAGTCTGTAAGATTGAAATAAAGTTTTCTACGGACTACGTTTTCAATTAAAGTTCTACATTTTGGAAAAATGTTTCCTACGATTACGTTTTCTACGTAAGCTGTCTACGGGCAAACTATGTCAAATGTTAGGGTATTTATTGTTACTTTTTATTGAGTATCATTGCAGCTTTTATCATATCGGAATTTATCTTATGTCTTGCTTATGTTACTTTACATTCATAGACTTAAAAAAATTAATTAAACGGATAAAAAGCTCCACCGCTAAAGAGAAATGAACATTGATATTTGCTTCAAAAGATATTTTTAATGATATCTAATTTAAATTATCCTTAAATTATCCTTAATTATTCTTTACAAATATATAAATGTAAATATAATGCACTAAAAATTTGGTTTTTTATAGTTAAGAATGCATTTCTTATAGGTGTACCGTTTTCAGTTGTTTGCGTATTATAATAATTGTAAGGGGTTCTAAGTTACAAATGTGACTTCCCTTTGTATATTCAAGACAAATTTTATTGCACACTAAGCAAAATTAATTTAAACAACATGTTCCTTGTTTTCAGTCTTGATTTTAGTATTTTATGTGCTTTACAAGTAAATGGATGAAAGTTCCCTTGCAAAATGTGTCTTAAAATGTCGGCATCTAATATAGATGTTGGGAAATAATTTCCAGGCGCGGACCCAGCCCGACACATAGCAAACAGAATTCGGCTCAACCCGGTCCGGTATAAAAATTAAAAGTTCTGACCGAGTCCGGCCTGGCCCATAGAAAATAAAATATTTCCCCAGCCCGTATAAAATTTACACCCGAGAGTGGTCCGGCCAGGAAAAAAGTTAAAATCTCTGTCCGAGCCTGGCCTGGCCAGTCTCTTAAATAAAATATTGCCCCGACCCGTATAAAATTAACTTCCGAGAGTGGTCCGTCCCGGAAAAAAGTTAAAATATCTGTCCGGGCCCTGCCCAGTCTAGATCAGCCCGAGGGAATTTCTACAGAACATTGATTTCTACGTGGATTTGATTAAAATTTTATCTCGTACGAGGAGTTCTGACCAAAAGTTCTTATCTTACATTTTTACATGTTTACAATCTTATTTCTTATAGAAATGCCGTAGGCTGTGATATTTATTCTTTTAATTAATCTCTGTTGTTGTATGATCCATATTCCATGTATTGGAGACTTAAAAATCTGATCAATGTTATGCAGTAAAATCTTCTGAGACGAAATTGCGTAAGAAAGAAAGCAAAATGCGTTATAGACAAATTCTCTTCTTAACAGATGTAAATGTATTATATATTCTCTTCTTACGTATTAGAGTATTCATTTTGCACGGATCAACTTATTTTTTTTTTTTAGGATTCCGTCACAAGCAGTTTCTTTTTCACTCGTTTTACTATATTTTAATTTAGCTATATTTTTATAAACCTAGAAATCTGCATAAGAACAAATTTTACTGTTTAGTTGTGGAATAATAAAGATTTAAAAATGCATGCATTTTAGGCAAAAAGTTTTGTGCCAGGCCAAATTTTACTGATCTTAGAACGTACCAGGCCACGCCGAGACAAGGATTTTCATACGGTCTGGGTGAAAATCGGGACAAAAAATTTTGGCCCTTGAAGACTAGGAAGAATGAAACCAGTCCTAGCTTCGTACGGAAAAAATAAATTAGATCCGGACCGGACCAGTACTTCAGGAACAAAGAACCGAGCCCGGCCCGAAAAGAGTAGCGACTAAGCTTTTACCGTTTAGAAGTTACCGAGGCTTCAGAAAAAGTTTTTCTTACGTTTACTTATTAAATATTTGATACATCAAATATAATGCAAAATTATACTAAATGCGATCTTAAATATCTAACTTCATAAAGTGCAGAAAAATATCAGTTCTTTAAAACAAGAATAAACTTCACTGAGTTAAGAAAATTTAATAGAAAATATCTATCAATAAAAAATTCTGAGACGAAATTACGTAAGAAAGAAAGCAAAATGCGTTATTGACAAGTTCTCTTCTTAACAGATGTAAATGTATTATATATTCTCTTCTTACGTATTAGAGTATTCATTTTGCACGGATCAACTTATTTTTTTTTTAGGATTCCGTCACAAGCAGTTTCTTTTTCTCACATTTTACTATATTTTAATTTAGCTATATTTTTATAAACCTAGAAATCTGCATAAGAACAAATTTTACTGTTTAATTGTGGAATAATAAAGATTTAAAAATGCATGCATTTTAGGCAAAAAGTTTTGTGCCAGGCCAAATTTTACTGATCTTAGAACGTACCAGGTCACGCCGAGACAAGGATTTTCATACGGTCTGGGTGAAAATCGGGACTGAAAATTTTAGCCCTTGAAGACTAGAAAGAATGAAACCAGTCCCAGCTTGGTACGGAAAAAATAAATTAGATCCGGACCGGACCAGTACTTCAGGAACAAAGAACCGAGCCCGGCCCGAAAAGAGTAGCGACTAAGCTTTTACCGTTTAGAAGTTACCGAGACTTCAGAAAAAGTTTTTCTTACGTTTACTTATTAAATATTTGATATATCAAATATAATGCAAAATTATACTAAATGCGATCTTAAATATCTAACTTCATAAAGTGCAGAAAAATATCAGTTCTTTAAAACAAGAATAAACTTCACTGAGTTAAGAAAATTTAATAGAAAATATCTATCAATAAAAAATTCAAACCATATAGCGTTTTTAAAAGCACAAACATGCTAAAATAAATTACAAATATCATGATAATAACGCGTTCAAAAATTGATAACGTCTGATAATACAAAGAAAATAAGAAAATAATTGCGCATTTACAAATTTTTGATGGTGTTTCAAGAAGATTGTTTGTTCTTAGTCTGATAATACATCAAATCTCAATTATTGCTCGGGCCCGGACGGGTCCGAAAAGTGTTGATACCAAGCCCTACCCGAGTGCCGTGAATGAAAATAGGCTTACGCCCGCCGTGCAGATCTCTGATTTAAGATACTAAAATAGTCTTAAGCCTAATTCTTAAGCCACAACAACAGTTCAAAGAAACACCAAAGTAAAAATGAACTGGTGAAAACAATACATTTTGAAGAGCAAAGGGACACTAAGTTTTTGATAATTTTTATTTTTATAGAAACGCTAGTATTTCCCAACAAAGTAAAATGTCTCACACAAAAACAGCGTACATAATTCATTCAGAACGCTGATTGATGTTCATGAAAAATGTATGTACTTGAAACTTGTTTTCAGCAGTTTATTTTTTCCGAAGTTGAAAAATATACAATGCGAATATAAATTTCTTATAAAAGTTTTAATATAAGTATACTTATATTTTTATGTTTGAATAAATGCTATTTTAAAGTTTTTTTAATTCCCAATCTTATATGTATATATGTATTTAGTTTATTTCTTTCTGGATAAAATCTAGAATTCATAGAATTACATTAGATTTAGTTAAAGCATTCATCACTACTGCAAATGTAGTGGCATTTCCTGTTGTTTTTAATAGTATTTTGGTACAGTATATATAATTTTTGAGTTGACCTTTAAAAATTATGACGCTCAAATACATTGTAGTGTAATACTGAAGGTTAAAAAACGTCATTTAATTAAAAATCGACAAGTATTGCAAAACTCATTTTATGGTTTTCATTTTTTCATTGCACCAGAATGTCTATATGCAGTTTAATTTAAATAGATTTATTGTCTTGTTTAACTCACGGCTTATATATATCATTATTTAACTTATTATAACATATGTTATTATCTTATTTATTTTACTTATTCAAACCAGAAAATGCATTTATTTGAAAGTGTTTTGCTCCTAGTTGGTAGCTATTTAAAATGTACTTGATTTCATTCGATTATTAAAATTTCTGGCTTAAAGTATGTCTTTTTTTTTTTTTTTTTTTTTTGGCAAGTACGTTATTTTTTTCAACACAATCATACTGGTAGACATCGTCTAATGTAATCAAATTAAAGAACATGTTAACGTTTCTTTTCTTTATTTTTTCTTTCTTTATTTTCTTTTATATATTTTTTTACTGCTTTAAATCGGTCGAAGTTAATCATAAATAAGAAGTCTCATTACATTTATAGATTTTTAAAATTACATCTAACTTATATTAATTGTGTTTGCATTAACTTATTGTAAAGAAACCCATGATTTTTATTACATGATTTCTAATTCTAATTTATAATATAGTAATTATTAAACTATAGAAAATAGTTATGTGTAATTAACGTTTTCTTTAATTTCTATTTCTTTATATGAATATATTTCTTTATTTCTAATATTATTCTATACGATAATATAGTTGTGTAATACTCAAGGTTAAACAATGTCATTTAATCTAAGAGATTAAACATAGCGCTTGTAACACAAAAATATTTATTTAAAATGATGTATCTATAAGTATTTATGTAAATGATATGACAGGATTATATCTATTTTTAACTTTTAATAGTATTTTTCAAAGCATTAAACATATATTTTCATATGTGTTACGGCCTAGGGGTTCGTGCGCTTTAACGACTTTCAAGCACCTTTTGCCAGAAATTTTGTAAAGTTTTATTTGCTTTATTTAATGAAACAAAATTCTATCTTCAGATATAGCGATCATTTCTTTGCGAAGTTACTGCTACTAAAACACCCAAAATCCCATGAATCTCTTGATGCGTACGAACCCTGGTTATATATATGTGAATTTCTCAAAATGTGTGATTTTGAAAATATAAACTGAATAAAGGAATTTATATGTAAAATTGTTAAAGTTTGAAGAGCTCAAGTTCATTTTTATGTAATTATAAATATGTGTCATTTCTTTTGGCATATGTATGTCAGGATAATGACCGCCAGGATAATGACAATTTCATTCTAAAACATTTTTCACATTCTTGTTTTTTTTTTTTTGTTTTGTTTTTTTTTTTTTAATTTTTAGATCTAACATTTTAATTTTGTTTAAAGGAACATGTTTCCCGTATAGTACCTCAAATAATGTTGTTGTACCTCCGTGTAATGTTAAGTTTTATTTGTAATTTATAGAAACCAACAAAATGACGTAATAAAAGTCTACTCAAATTTTAGAAAGGCTTTAAACACATTATTTTCAGAGAAATATTTAAAGATCTTGCTAGTAGCAATGATTTAACTACTTCTGACTTGAACTATGTCAAGAACAAGAAGAATTACTCTGCAGCGCCATATTTAAACCTCATAAAAAACTGAAATGAGCAGGCCAGGACAATGACATTCATTTTCAGTGATAATCATATTTATTTATGGAAAATTATTTGTAAAATACAGAACATGTTACCTTCCACATATATGTGTTATATAAGGTATAATTATTAATTAGAAATTAAAAAAAAACAGAAAAAGATATTTGTACATGATAGCAGAAAGCCTTTTACTTTGCACACATCACCGTGTGAAATGCCAGAGAAAGCCAATCTGAAAGTTTAAGCCTTTTAATTGCTTTATTTTTGTGTTATTATGAATATAATATTTCTTGAAATTACTTCTAAGAATAATTTTTATTAGAATGTCAAAAATAAAATTGCATTACATAACATTAAATAGATTTTATTGTACGGACTGCACTTTCCGTATTTTGTGATATTGATCAGTTTGCGCAATGTAATGCAATATGTAATATATCTGATATTAGGTATAGCCAGTTGGAATAATTTTTAAGATGCAATTTTCCGAAAGACAAAAATATGATAATCTTGTGATAGTTCTAAAGCAAGATGTGGCACAGTACATTTTTTTTAATGTTTTTATAATTTCCTTATGATAATTGCACACCATTCTACATTTCAAAACTACTAAAATTACTTTAGTTCGTTATCTTTATTTATTTTCTCGGAGCATAAGTCTCTAAAAAAGAATTTTGTTTATAGAAAAAATAGTTTTTTAAGGATTATGTGTCTCACTATACCGCATATCTGGAGTACAGTAGGAGAGCCCGTATGGATTGGTAGGGAAATGTAAGTTACAATGGGAATAAAAATTTAACAGACCAAATACTTCATTAGAAATCGTTAGCCATATATTTCAATGCACAGAACGAAACAATTTATTATCTTCACATGCGTAAAAACTTTTAGATGATTTTTTGTGCTGAATGATACTATGTGCAAAATTATATCTTTCAAAGTTTTACATAGATATTTAATTTTAAATGAAAAATTTTTAGCGCGCGTGTAGTGGAAATAAGATTGTTTAAGAAAAAAATTCTTTGCAACATCTAAGTATTCCAGTTTTAATGTTATAATTTTTATGTTCTTAAAAAAAAAAGAAGTAAACAAGTCAGAAATTGTACGTCAAACTTAGCAAATGAGGTGCGTTCGTACTATAACTAGTTTTATAAATATTCAGATCTTGGTGCAATAGCTATTGCACTCTTATGCAAAAATTCATGAATACAAAATTTATTACGATTATACATATAGAATTCAGTAATACGGAAATAATATGACTTCATATTAAATAGAGCGTAATCACGATGGCAACCTAGAATAATTACCTATCAAGGGATTCATTGAATTATTTTCGTGTGGTAGGATTTAGTAAAATGAAGAAATCTTTTATTAATGTATTTTACATTTTTATTCGATTTTCATAAAATTTTATATGACTTGACAAAATTGTTCAGCGAAGACATATATCAAATTTCAAATCATTCGGTTGGGTAATTTTTGCGCTGTCATATGCGGACAGACGTACAGACACATGGACGGACCAGACGACGACTATAGATTTTTGCGTATTTATATAATTACAACATTTCGTTATATAATGTCATGGAATACTTTTGAGTGTATGTAAATAACTATAAATGCTACATATATTTATTTTCAGTACCGTAAATGGCATAGTAAATTTCAATAACATATATCAATTACAGGGCAATCCAGCTATATTAACGCAAGTTAGAGTTCGAACAGAGAGACAGGCAAGCGGAGAGAAGAACAGATAAACCGAATTCGTAAACACTTTTCAACTATGTTGGGAAGCGTTAAAAACGCATAATAGGTTGAATTTTCACTTCAGCAATTTATACCAAAGGACGAAAGCATGCTTGAATACTTCTGTACAGCCCTGTATTTTACATACTTACTTTATAGAGACGCCACTATATAGCTAAAATGTAGTTAAGACTAAAACACGCTTATAAGTAATGAAATCGGACTGCCAAAGATTATCAATCATAGTCGGCTATGTATCTAATTCTTTGCGTGGCCTTGTATATAATTTTATTTGTATTCTACAAAAATAACTTAGAATACTAAATGTAGTTCAGCGTAAAAATGCGCAACTCATTTAAATAACACTGTAAACTATTTTCGTTCATATTCAGTTAACCTTGCGAATTCTTTTGGGTAGCCCTGTGTATGATGTGCAGCATTTATACACACAACTCAATAGGCACAAATTTAGTTAAATTTAAAACTTCAAATAAATTGAAAATGCACTTCCAGCAATCATCTTTAATAAACAGTACTTCATATACAACATCCGAAATCTTTTGTGTGTCCCTGTAAATGCTATCCAATTTCTATTATACAGGAAGTAAATTCTAGTTAACTTCAGTAACGTATATAAATTTCATTGAATGTGAAATCGTTTAACATCATTAAAATACACCGTAAACAATGGTTCGCCCAATACCGTTATGTAACAGAATTCTTTTGCGTAGCCCTGTAAATGAATAATAAACATTCTTTGGGCCGCATATTTTATAGAATGCATATTTTAGTGCACTTCATAAATGTATATCAATTTCATTATTTCCTAAAGGGTGCACGTCATTAGAATGCACTTGAAACTATATTTTACCATTAGCCGTAATGTAATGGAATATTTTTTGCTCTCCCTGTAATTGACCTATACAACTGATTTTCATAAAATTTAATAAAATAAAAACTCGACAAAATTCCTCATCAGTTATACATTTTAAATTGCAAACCATTCGTTTCCGTAGTTTTTGCGCTGTTATATGCGGACAGATAGAGCGACTGGCTGACGGAGAGACATATAGACGGACGGACCAGAAAACGACTATATGTGCTATGTATTTATATACTTACGATCGCAAATAAAAAAGAATACAAATAACTTTCTAATGTTTTTTTTTTCTTTTTCTTTATATGAATTAGTATCCATATTCTTCATATATTAAAATTTTGCAGAATACAAAAATAATTTGTTTTTATAGTAATTCGTAACAAAATATAGGAAAAAAGTTTTTTTCACTGCAGTTTAAATTTTAAGAGAAAAGAAGAAACATTGTTGTAAAGTATTGAAAATGTCTTTTTTAAATCAGTGTAAATGAGTAATTCCTTTTTTAAGGTGACCCAATGTACCCTTTGTAGACACAGGGGAAACAAAAAATCCGTGTTTTAATAGATAAAACTATAAATTTTGCATAGAATTGAATTAATCCCTATTCTTTCAAATTTAATAATTTTTTCTCTATACTTCTAATATTTATTAATCAAAAATGTACAATTTTAAAAGTTTGACATTTCCCCTAAAACTAAAAAAATTTCTTCTATACTTCTAATATTTATTAGTCAAAAATGTACAATTTTAAAAGTTTAACATTTCCCCTAAAAACTAAAAAAATTTCTTCTATACTTCTAATATTTATTAGTCAAAAATGTACAATTTTAAAAGTTTGACATTTCCCCTAAAAACTAAAAAAATTTCTTCTATATTTCTAATATTTATTAGTCAAAAATGTACAATTTTAAAAGTTTGACATTTGTCCTAAAAACTAAAAAAATTTCTTCTATACTTCTAATATTTATTAGTAGAAAATGTAGAATTTTAAAAGTTTGACATTTCCCCTAAAAACTAAAAAAATTTCTTCTATACTTCTAATATTTATTGGTCAAAAAATGTACAATTTTAAAAGTTTGACATTTACCCTAAAAACTAAAAAATTTTCTTCCATACTTCTAATATTTATTGGTCAAAAATGTAGAATTTTAAAAGTTTAACATTTCCACTAAAAACTAAAAAAATATCTTCAATACTTCTAATATTTATTAGTCAAAAATCTCAAATTTTAAAAGTTTGACATTTCCCCTAAAAACTAAAAAAATTTCTTCTATATTTCTAATATTTATTAGTCAAAAATGTACAATTTTAAAAGTTTGACATTTCCCCTAAAACACTAAAAAATTTTCTTCTATACTTCTAATATTTATTAGTCAAAAATGTACAATTTTAAAAGTTTGACATTTCCCCTAAAAACTAAAAAAAATTCTTCTATACTTCTAACATTTATTAGTCAAAAATGTACAATTTTAAAAGTTTGACATTTCCCCTAAAAACTAAAAAAATTTCTTCAATACTTCTAATATTTATTAGTCAAAAATGTACAATTTTAAAAGTTTGACATTTCCCCTAAAAACTAAAAAAATTTCTTCTATACTTCTAACATTTATTAGTCAAAAATGTACAATTTTAAAAGTTTGACATTTCCCCTAAAAACTAAAAAAATTTCTTCAATACTTCTAATATTTATTAGTCAAAAATGTACAATTTTAAAAGTTTGACATTGCCCCTAAAAACTAAAAAAATTTCTTCTATACTTCTAATATTTATTAGTTAAAAATGTACAATTTTAAAAGTTTGACATTTCCCCTTAAAACTAAAGAATTTTCTTCTATACTTCTAATATTTATTAGTCAAAAATATACAATTTTAAAAGTTCGACATTTCCCCTAAAAACTAAAAAAAATTTCTTCTATACTTCTAATATTTATTAGTCAAAAATGTATAATTTTAAAGGAGCGACTTTTCCCCTAAAAAGCAAGAAGCATCTTCTAAAACGAATAAATTCTGCTTACAAGGGAACCACGTTTGGAGTTGCTTGCACCTAGCATCGAGACCTGGTGCGTTTTGTAGCCCTATACATAAAAGTTATAGAACCGAAAAAAATTTTCTGTTAAAATAATATTTTATATATATATATATATATATATATATATATATATATATATATTTTTTTTTTTTTTTTTTTTTACTTTTAATTTTTTATTATTACATATTTATTTGTTTATTTCACGCCAAAAGTGAGTTAAGTCGCCAAATAGGGCACTACAATTTTTCCGCCCACTTTATCCAAAGAGAAAATGTACAGAACATATTACTAGAGCCTAGAATTATATTAGATTGCGACCTTTTTTTATTATTATTATTAATAGCATAAGAAACAAACATTGGGTTTTTATTTTTTTTCTATGCAGACGATAAATATATAAGTAATAAATTTAATTCTATAAAAGCTTCGAAGATCATTGAAAACTATTTTTTAGTGAAATACAAATTAAGCAAACTATTTTCATTTGAAATCGAATGAAATAAAGTTTCGAATGTTTAAAATGAAACGTTTCTGTATTAAATGCTCCTCCGGTAAAAGTAATCATAAAGTAAATTAATATTTTTACACAATTTAGAAAAATTACTGTGGCGAAATAGGTCGGACATTTCAATTTCCAGCTATTACAAATTCAGCTATGACATTTGGCTAGGGTTGCCGGAAAGCTCTACTTTTGAAAATAAACGCCAACTGTTTCCCAGCCAAAAATATGAATATAAAGTTGCAATTTTTCAAAATCAAATTCGTGGGTTTTTGAAGAAATTTTCTAACTTTTTCAATATTTTATACTTATTATTAACTAATTTGTATTTTTAAATGCTTTTCTTAAAAAAATTTCTATGTTAATAGTCCGATAAGTGGTCTCGAAAATTGCATTTTCAGAAAGTTATACTGCTGTATAATCAAGAAATATTTTAACAAAAATTTTTTTATCGATTCTCAAACTTCATAATATAGGGCTTTAAAATGCACCAGGTCTCAATGCTAGGTGCGAGCAACACCAAATGTGGTTCCCTTGTTAGATCATAAGGTTCTAAGAATCAGGATATGGGGCATCCTCACAATCTTTTAACTTTTATATCCATGAATAATAATTTTTATTTTAGTACATGTTCTGGTGTTTTTTTCTATTTCATATACTAGGGAACATCCCATTTCATGATTGCATAATTATATTAACGAGATAAATATGTTTCGGACGACGTTGGGGGTCCAAATACCAGGAAAACTCCTATACCGTCCGGTGTCCCTGATGCTGATTTTGAAGTTTGGAGCTGTCTGTATAAAATTGTTTCAATAAAAATAATTCGATGTGATGTTTTCCTAAACGGGAACTATCGTTTTATATAAATATGTCGCAAAAAATTTACCTGCACACATTTTTAGGGTTGTTATTATTTTTCAAACTCTGTCCCTGGGTTTTAGATTGATTACTATCCCTCTTCTAATATTATACAGAAAATCACTTCTGATGCAGCCACAGAAATTTTTTCAACTTTTTTCTCATGCAGAAGTATGCTAGAGAAAGAATGTCTAAAATTCTTTGACAGGAAATTTCCTGCAGAATTTAAATCAGCATTTGAATATCAATTTCATGCATCGTGGCTTTATTGGTAATCTTACCGTCCCCAAGTCTTAACCCCCCCCCCCCCCATCTTACCGTTCCTGCACTTTTCGAGGTAAATTATTATTTTTTTTTTTTTTTATCCAATGTAAATAACTGTTTCAAAAAATCAATGAGCATTGTGGCTACTACTTAGTCTTAGCATGATTTGCCTAAAATATGTGGTAATTTTCCTTACCTTTCCATCTTTACCGTCCCTTTTTTTCACATTTCGTCCCCTTTTTCCTATACCGTCCCTTTTTTCCTATACCGTCCCCGTTTTTCATCTTACCGTCCCTTCTTTAACACCCCTTTAAGACAATGTTATACCAAAATTTTGTACTAAAAATACTACATTGTGATTATTTCTTATTAATGTCCTGTGGGTACTATGCAAATTCATTATAAGTAAAAATTTAGAAGAAAATAAAAAGGTTTAGTGATAAAATGGTAAGGAAAATTAAACTCGCAAGTTTAGCATAAACCTCAGTTAAATAAAAAAATATTTCCCTGCTGACCATTTTTTATTTATTTCGAATCATTAAGGCATTAATCTATCAGATTAAAATGTCATTTTAGCAAGTTTAATTTCACCAAATTTTTATTTCCGAAAGTCAAAAGATTATGAGAACGCCCGATATCTATTTCTATGTAGTCATTCGTGAGTGTTAATTGGAAGTTAAACAATGTAAAATAAACTACTGTGTCCTATCAGTGGCTCTGAAAAATATGGACATAATACTATTAAAACGTTTGCAAATTAATATATTAATTAGACATTTAAATTGTTATTTTATTTATCTTGCACATTGTTATTGTCATTTCTCGAAAAACAAATATATAGCAAATCAAACTTTTAGTATTCATTTTGTTTAATGATGAATATTTACTTTTCTTGAGTTATAGAAGAAAAATAATTTGTTCATTTCCAAATATGTATCTTTTTACATTATCCACAGGCAATAAATAGGAGCGTAATACGTGGAAATGATACAATTTTATTTTTTACATATGGATGTCTTTTATTTTTCCTTAAGGGGTCTCAGGACTCTTAAAGCTCTAAAATTTTCGAAATTTTAATTTTTTTATATGTTAAAATTCTATGTTTTCTGAACATTTTGATATAATTGTTATCTTGAAATTCCCATTAGAACAGAAGTTATGGCATTTAGAATTATACTCGCCCAATAGCTGAAGCGGTGTTTCCAAAATTTTGGAGTCATTTTTCTCCAAATGACGTTTTTGGGCATGACGCGCACGATATCTCAAAAACTTCTGAATATTGTTTCATGTGAGTCTGTATAAACTGAACCTAAAATTTCCTTTTTATTGTAAAAAAATATATATATATATTTTTTAGGGGTTTATATTGTTGAAATTTTCTAAATTTTGCATTAGCTAAATACAACTTTGTATTAGAAATATAAAAATGCTTTAAATACAAATTTATTTAGGTTCAGTGTAATTACTATAATCTGAGGTATAAGTAGGCACCAAAATTTTCATTCTAGTTGCAAAATTTACTTTGTAATCGTGCGCTTAAGCTGTTATGCCGATTTTCTGCTCGTCAAATGTCTGACAGTTTGAACTCCCCTGTAAATGCTAATTCTGCATCTTGCAATTTTTCAAATATTTGAAATGAAAGAACATACTTGTATCTTTCATTCCCATTTAAAATTCTGTCTTTATATCAAATACATTTTAAGATTTTAAATGTTGAAAATGGTCCTTTTTTTTAATTTTTTCCAATTTTAAGAGTCCTGTGACCCCTTAACTTTACAACAGTTACCTAAATGTTTACACAATACTGTTAAAAATATTTACGGTCAGAGGCCGGCAGCAGAGATTCCAGTCATACCCCGTATTTAAAAAAAAAGATCCATCCGTGATTTTGTGCAGCCCGTAATTTTACGGAGCAAAGATATAATGCACTTCAAAACCCAATAGCACTTTACTTAAATTACTTAAAAACAACGTTTAAACACACAATAAAATAAGTTAATTTAAACAGACGTATACGTTTCGTGAGTTTAAGGACTCACATCCTCAGTGTATAAAAACTATAAAAACCAAAATATCCCCCCAACTACATGTACGGTGAAAATCCAAATGTCAAAACACAATACCAAGGGACCAACAAGTTCCAACAGCCAATGAAATTAAAGCGGAAGTGAAGTGTCGTGACACAACAAATCCACCCGGAAAGTTGAGATGTATGGTATACTAGACAAATCATTAACCAAGGAGTTTTTACATCTATGGATATGAACAGCTTAAAAAAAATCTAAATCCAGAGGAGTAATGCATTTTTTGATAATGGTAGCTGAGTCAAAATTGAAATTATGTCCCTCCACCCAGCAATGAGAGGTGATAGAGGATTTCTGCAATTATTTTTTCTTTACATAGTTTATGTGTTCTTTGACTCTGTAACGGAGTTTTCGTTCAGTTTGTCCAATATAGGACAAACTACGTTGGCATTAAATGTTGTAAACAACTCAATAATTTTGAAGAGGAATTTTATCCTTAAGCTGTGAAAAGGTTAATTTATTAACTGGTTTAAAAACCACATTAAAATCATAATGTCTTAAGATATTAGCCATCTTAAAGCTAATACTATTATAAAATGATAAAATGATAAGGTTTGAAATGGAAACTGCAGTAACAGAAGAATCAAGATTATTAGCACATTTATTAAGACTATGAGCAATTAAATTATTGATATATGACAAACGAAAACCACGATCGATAGCCACAGATGTAATGTAATTTAATTCTGTAACAAGTGAATTGTTATCTGAACACTTTACTTACTGTTCTGTAGCCCGTAGCACGTTAGATTATCATCACAGAATCGTTTTTTTTGTGCGTTAAAACAATATGTTACGGTCGCGGTTAACCGACATTATTTTTCGAAACACGACTAAAACGAATGGTTACACCCTAGTGGAGGAAAATGTATGGGATCGTACCGAATTTTTTTAGTGGATCAGACCGAACAAATGGAAAAAAAGGAAAAACAAAGTTATGGAAATTTTATGTATGATGTTTCAAAGATAAATTTCAACTTTTAGAAAACATAAGAAAGGAAAAAAAAATGGTTATTTCATTTCATCTTATTTCATTTCTTTTTTTGTTTATTTTATTCATATAAATACTTCAGACTTCGGTGTCAAATTTTAAAAATATTTTTTTATCTATTTACCTTTCGTTGAGTATGACACATCATATAAAGTATTTCAAAAAAAGTTTTGTTTTTAAAAAGTTATATTTTTGTTATTGATTTTCTCTAAAACATATTGCTTATACTTTTTTTGTACCTTTTTACCGGGTATTTCTAAAGTTGCGAAAAAATTTCAAAACAGGATATACACCTTTAAAAAAAGTAATGTAACAAAACCAGAGTCACATTCTATACTTATTTATTCAAAAAGTCTGTGTCTTACTATGAATTTAATTCGAATTTCCGTACACATCATTAAATATCATAAACATGATTTTCATCAAAATTTATATATAAATTTAAGCATATGGAAACAACCAAAATAGATGAAATTAGAAAAAAAGAAGTTAAATTTATAGCAGTGGTTTATATCCCTCACTTATACGATAAAATACACTGTAAAGAAATAAAGAAATACGGGATGTCATTAAAAGAATGTCCCAGTTATAATTTCTGATAGTATGAACTATATGTTTTGTAAAGTGTTGGTTGAAGTTTACAAATAAACAGTAACTAAAATGGTTTTAGATAAGCTCATGCACGGGTACTAATTTGTTATTTACTTACTTGCAGTGACACATACGCAAAATGACGACTGCTGAGCGAAGCATTATTGCTGGCTGAAGATTTAAAACCCGTTAGACCGATGCGATTTTATTTATTTCCTGCTTTATAAAAGATCTTGTCTACGCTCCGCCGCTACCTAATTATTTTCCACAGTAGCTACACAGAATAGAGGAGGTAAATGCATCCATCAATCAGGAATTATTACACAAAGGGTGCGAAGAATTGGACTTCAGGTTGGATGTGTGCCGTATAACTAAATGTGCACATATTGAACATTTGTAAGAAAAACTAGGTTCGTTTACCAAATTCTATAATCTTATACAGAAAAGAAATGACCTTATTTGTATGCAGAATAAATCAATGGTTTATCTGATCCCCTTCAGAGATAAAGTAAAAAATAATAGATTAAATTATTTTTGCATGGCAACTAGAAAATTTCAGTTAAGAATTGATGAGCATATAGAGGATGTTGGTAAGAACAGACCTGTTACTGTCCTCTCCAGACCTTTCCAAACTAATGACATTGAAATCCTATTTAATAGAGGAAGAATCATTATACGGGCTTCTGATTTTAATAGTACAATTCTGGAATCTTTAGAAAATTTAGCACAAGCAAACAATTGTTGATGTTCTGTCATACCAGATACCGCCTATTTGGTTCAAACTACTTCATGTTACATGACAATTAGGTCTCCCGAGTGAATCTTACCTATTTCCTAATCATTATCAGTGGTTTAGATCACCTACAACAATTTCTGTAAAAAATTTCTCTGGTCTGGTGTCAGTCAGTGTCGAACTTTTCTCCATTGGTTTCCTACTTGAAAATGGCTTGACTTTAGCCGAAAGTGCTAGGAGAGCTGTATATACTTTTAAAATCTAAGGATTTTATTTTGAAAACTTTTAGCATGTATTTCATGAACACCTGTTTTAGAAATAAATTTTAATATATCGTTTCTATCAATGTTTTCATATTTTATATACAGATTTTCATCAATTAGCATTATATTGTAAGAAATGTGATACCATCATGGGAAGTAGAGTGGTTCAGCCATCTATGTAAGAAAATAAACCTTCACATATATACCAGGCCACCCCTAATATTTTATTTTTTTTTACTTGTGTACAGTAATATTCTGGCAGAATTTTAGCTTCATATTTCAACTGCAAGAGGGTGCTCAACACCCAATAACTTCATAAGTTAGTGTATTCCATTGTAATTTTTCTACATATTTGTTAAAAAATAAATACTTGCAAAATTAATTTTATAGAAAAGAATAAGACGATGTAGATGTAAAAAAGGGAAATGTAATCATATTTGGTCTTTAATAATACAAAATATTGTCTAAAACTGATTTTTTTCGTTGTTTCTAATGGAATGCCTTTTCTGTTTGCTTCTACGACCTGCAGCAAGAATTGCTTTTCATCTTCATCATTTGTTCTGATTTTATTGAAATCTCCAATAAGCTTAACCCCTCGTTCAGAACTGTCATTCACTACTTGTAAATTTTGAGGCCGTTCCTTTCCTTTTGTATATTCATTGTCATTTCATTTTTTGGGAGAAAGGCTTAATAATGACTTGCTTAATACTGATAAGAGGTAAGAGCTCTGCTGTTCTCCTTGTAGCAAGGTCTGACAGTCGCACAGCATCTTCTTTATAAATCTCAAGTTCTCAGCTTATATAACGCTTCTTAAGTGCTTGCATAGCTGCTGTAAATCGCTCTACAACAATTTTTCTTCCATTGAAATTCTGTTAGAAATGAGAAAGTGTTATTAAGTTATCCGAACACGCAGACATGTGATGTTCCACCACATTTCTAGCAGAAAGCGCAATCTCTTTCCCTGTTGATAGGTAATTTTCAAGATCTTTAACTTTGTTGGAATAAATTCATCGCCTGAAAGCTCAAAGTTTTCCGTTACACTATTTAGAGAAATATTGGATGAACAGATGGTAGCTGAAGGTAATGAGGCTCTAATGCTTCATTCTTCTTTTAGTCTCTGAAGAGGATGTTCATGCGTTTTTTGTAACTCTTTATCTTTTAAACCCATATACATTTTACAATTTGTTCTTTGATCCTGAAGAAAATTAGAATCTTCCTTAATTCTTATCATTTCTTAACCTTCATGACCAATATCAAACCAATATCGATTTCTAACCACTCCTTGTCATTTGGCTGTAGAAAAAGACCTTTGTTTTTATTTAACAAAAGCCAATGAGAATGAATGGTTTCTAGTTTTTTAATCATACATGTGTTTCTTTTGTTTTGCAGGAATTGCAGATTTCTGCCATAGCTGTATTAATTATTTAACTGTCAAATGACTAACATATTGCACCAATTTTGATTCTTTCAACTGACAATAAACACGTTGAAGTATTTGTCTTGTCATTGTTAGTTGTTTCAATTTAATCAATTGGTCTACTGATCTTAGACCAATAGAAAAATTTCATTACTATTGCAAATTTAAATTGGAGACATCGCAAATTTTTAGCTTTGAAATTTCTTTAAACAGAAAACGGATATTTTTCATAAAATTAAATTTGTTCATTAATACACAAATTTTGTGATTATTTTATTTCATATTAGACTTAGTTATTGTCTTATTAACTGTAAGATGAATAATGTTAGCATCCCATAACAGTAGATTAATATTTAATATAAGTTATGTAACATAAATATAGTTCTTGATGCATATTTAAAAGTAAAAACTCTTGCAATAAATAATTAAATCCATTTTAAATATTATTTTTATTTGTCACCTTTCACTTAAAAATTGCCATCAGCTAAATGTAAACAACTATCAGACAGATGTTTCTTGCCAAATGCAGAATTTGAAAATATATATGATTAATATTTAAAATAAAAATTATCATGAAAAATTATATGTTTCACTGAGAAATTGTTTTGAATTAATTGTAAAAGAAGTTGGTGGAATTCTTGTTTTGGTTTTGTGTTGTCTGTAACTTCATCATGCAAATAATTCTCTGAAATGTTGCTACATATAATAAAATATTTTATAAATATTTAAATGCAACTATATATAATATAACAAACTAAATTTCTTCTAAAATCTTCTGGGAAAAATTAAATATTTCTGAAGTATACATTATTGTTGCATTTCCTATGCTTCTGCTGTATTAAATTGTGGGGTCATTGAGCAACCTCTTAGAATTTGAGTAAGAAGCTAAAAATTTAATAGTATTATACTATTGATGAGTCTAAAAAAAATTAGGGGGTGGCCTGGACTACAGCTCAAAAATTTTTTTTGAACCATCCTAATGGGAAGTCTACAACTATTTAACCCTCTAACTGCACCGAAATGGGGGAAAAGTGTAATGTTGTTTTCACTTTTTATTTTTTTATTTTAATCAAGACAATTATTGCAACATGATATTATAAACGTAATGGAATATTTGAAGATAATACTTGTGAGTATTTACCATGACTCAACGATTGCAAAGACAGCAAAATTTATAAAATCATATTCATTTAAATAATGCATTTACTGCAGTATATACTGCAGTTCAGCAAACGTGTTAACAATGGATTTTTTTAAGTCGAAGTTGTTTATTTAGTCGCGTAATATCACCTATGATTTTTTTTATTAGTTTAGGAACTCGATGATTATTTAAAACCTCAACAAAAAACGCGGATTTCTTCTGTGATGTTTATCCCATCGGTTTCATTACAGTGTGATACCTTATACAAAAGCATCATAAAACAAAATATATACCAATCACACTAACGCATACCTAAAAATCAACATTCATTCTTATGAAAAAAAAAAATTGAATATTGAATATATTTGTTACTACAGTAATAGTTGCCGACTTTTAAGGTTTTTTTTTTTTTTTTTTTTTTTTTTTTTTTTTTTTTTAAGTTAGCACTAAAATTTAATAGAAATTTTTGTACAGATATAGAGGCTGATTAATCTAAAATATTGTTTTCCCCGTAATTATTGGATCCTCATTAAAACACTATAGAAGTTTCCTTAGAATACATTTTGATTACTTTAGCTAAATAAATGTGAAAAAGTAATGATTTAATAACTACATTATCTCCAATAGTAAAAAATAAATAAATAAAAAAAAATAAATAAATCCAGTTTTAATCAAAAATAAAAGCACGTAATTATCGCATATCGAAAAAAGTATATTCATGTAAAATATTTCTACGTATTTCATGAATGGATTAATTAATAAACTATTCACGAAGAAAGAGATCACAGGAAATATAAATGCATTACATTTTGGGACATATAAAAATATATCAAAGTACATTTCAATCTAAACGACAGCCCTATTATGATAAGTCCGTCCTATTGTGTATCAAGAAAATATCATTTTGCTTCAATCCCAAAGGAAAAATAGCATAATAAGAAATGGAAATAAAAATAAAAATACTACATGGAAGATTGCATTTAGGCTGATCAGTTGCACTCATTTATAGGGATAAATATTTGTTTATTTCTGTACTTCAATTAAGCTAAGTGATGGGTTTTACTTTAATTGTAGTGCTGCGTTAGTGAATCATGAATAAGAGAATAGATTTATTAATATAAGAATTGGATTTCTTTTCATTATTGACAAAATTTATTTATTTATAAGATAAACTAAAGACTGTCTTATAGAATTACTAAACTTGTAGGAAAAACAAATACGTTTTAACTTGCTAAAATTGAATAAGTATGTATTTTTTAATGTATGTACAATTTTAATTAATATTCTCTTACGGTGTAAATTGAAATTTACATTAAAAATTTAATTTTTAAACGGATATAACTTAAAACTGATATATTGGGTGATTGCAAGAGTTAATGCTCTATTTCATAGATGTAAGAAACTTGTAATTTTTACTGTGCTGATGTGTATTTTATAAATATATTATTAACTCACGGTTATCTACGTGAGTCGTGGGTGAATATAACGTTAAAAAATGCTTTTTAAATTAATTTGTGAGGAAGGTTAATATTCAAAACGTAAAATAAAAAGTTACATTTTCGTAATGTTATGTTACATACATACACACACACAATGGTACTGCAATTCATGTAGGATTTTGACCTCCCTCAATGTATCTCTCCAGACCTTCGGATCTATGGCCTTCAATTTATAATTTACTAGCAAAACCCGCGGCTTTGCTCGCGAAATATTTGAAATATGCCAAGTGATATTTATATGTTTAATTTTCATTAAAAGGTACTAACAAAATTTTTTTTTTATTAAAAGGTAATATTTTAATTTATTAAAAGGTTCTTTTTATTAAAAGATACTTATTACTTTTAGGAATAATTCAAAAATTACTATTTAAAACACAGTTTGATTAAACACCATTATTACACTGCATTAGTCAGAAAAGAGACTTAAATTAATAAAACGAAATAAAACTAAATAAATGATAATTTACAAAATATTTTGAAACATTTATGCTCAATTAATACGCTGATTTCAGTATTCATTTGAAGTTTTGAATTTTTTAGAAACCATCTTCTTACATCTTAAAATTAACCATCATGTCAAATTCCAAGTCCTACCACCTCTCTCAACATAAAAAGCTTTGTTGAAATAGGAACTGTCACCATTAATCTGCCAACATTAATTTTGAAATGGGTTTGTTATTTCCTAATATTCCACAGAAACCTAATTTAGAAAGCTTTTAAAGGCCTTTTATAGAACGTTTGTTGTTCCTGTGAACCCCAGGTTGTAGAATTATCGGCAAAAAATATAGCCTGTGTAGGATCAGAGACTGTTACCATTGATTCGCAACTATTACTTTTATAATCGGTTTATATTCCCTGAAATTGCATAGAAATTTTAATTTAGTACTTTTTTAGAATGCTTTTCACACCTTCCCCTCGTTTCACCCCTTTTTAATTCGAATTTATTTTCGACAGTCCTTCGAGGGCATTTATATTTTAAAAGTAACTGCAAAGCCATATTTAAAGTTTCTAGCCTTTTCAGTATCACAGAAATCGCAATTTAGAAAGTTCTTAGCTCCTGAAACCCCTCTGGTGGGAGTGGCACATACATAAAATATAGCTTATGTTTGAGCAGGTTCTATCCCCAACAATTTGTCATCATTTTTTTTTAATCGGTTTGGTATTTGATAAGATTGCATAAAAATTGTAATGTATAACGCTTTTCGCTCACTTCATCTTTTTTAAATTTGGGATTTTCTTTCGACTGTATTTAGAAAGCAGTTGCATCTTGTAAGTAAATACCAGCCATACTTCAAAGTGTTAGATCCCTCAGTTGTGCAAAAAACGCAAATTAGAACATGTTTTGATTTTGCAACCCTCAGGTGGTAGTGACAGCAACATAAAATATAACGTATGTTATAGCAGGAACTGTCACAATTGATTTGCAACCATTACTTTAGAAATAGCTTTGGTATTTCCTGAGATTGAGTAGAAATCGCAATTTAGAACGTTTTTAGTTCGTTTGTCGTGCATTTTCATCCCTTTTTCAATATCCATATTTTTTTTCGAAACTGTTCTTAAAGATCATTTATATCTAATAAATATGTACCTTGCCTAATTTTAAGTTGCTAGCTAGCCCCTACCGATCACAAAAATCGAAATTTAGAACGCTTTTTTGCTCCTGCAATGTCTAGATGATAGTGATACCGAAATAAAATAGCATCTATCTTAGAGCAGAGGCTGTCAGCATCAATTTCCTACCATTACATTTGAAATCAGTTTGATTATTTCTGAGATATTTCTGACAAATCGGCATTTAGAACGTTTTTAGAACGCTTTTTGCGCATTTTGCTCCTGTATCTCCTCTGGGGTAGTGGAAACAGATATAAAATATAAATATCTTGGAGCAAGATCTGTCACCATCATTTTTACACCATTATATTTGAAATCGGTTCAGTACTTCCTCAGATTGCATAGAAATCGCAATTTAGAACGTTTTTTACAACGCTTTTTGTGCATTTTGACCCCCTTTTAAATTTCGCTTTTTTTTAGGAAATGTCCTTAGAGATCATTGATATCTTATAACTAACAACCATTTAAAATTTCACGATTCTAGGCCCTTCCGTAACCCAAAAACCGCAATTTAGAACGATTTTCTCCTGCACCCCCTTTGGGGTAGTGGCACCGACATAAAACATAGCCTATGCTGGAGAAAGGGTTGTCACCATCATTTTGACGCCATTATTTTAAAAATCGGTTTGGTATTTCCTGAGATTGTGTAGAAACTACCATTTAGAACGTTTTTTAGAACGCTTTTTGTGCATTTTCATCCCTTTTAAATTCCGAATTGTTTAAGAACTGTTCTTAGACATCATTTATGTATTATAAGTAACTAATATTCCAAATTTCATATTTCTAGGCCCTTCAGTAACGCAAAAATCGCATTTTTAGATTGTTTTTTGCTTCTGCACCCCTTTGGGGTAGTGGCACCAACATAAAATATGGCCTATGTTCTAAGTTGGACTAACACCATCATTTTGATACCATTACTTTTGAAATCGTTTCGGTAGCTCCAGAGATTACCTCTAACAAACAAACAATTTTTATTTCTTTATAATATTACACTGGTGAAAACAATTAAAGGGACAAATGTTCTTTGTGCAATTAAAAAAAAACTAACATAGCAAATAAAACCAAACTTTGCCAAAATATCATTCAATATAAGATCAATATATGGGAATAGAAAAATGGGCACAACCTGCACCCTAAATAAGGAAACTGGTCACGTGTCCACCACAGCAGCTGACCGATACCCTGTCAGTCAGAGAAAAACATGTCTAATAGGGTGTGCGATCGCCTGTAACAGCTACACAACTCTCGCATCGGCGTTTCTTACGGTTTATCTTGGTCCTTATCAATCTCTGTTGCAACTGCACCCACTCTTGCACCAAGGCACCATAGAGCTCATCGATGGCCATTGCAGCTGGTGTTCGAGCTGCAATTGATCGTCCAAGAGCGTTCCATACGTGTTTGATAGGATTAAGGTCATTGGACATCGCAGGCCACTCCATTCGTTGAACATCCTCCGATTAGTGATATTAGCTCACCAACTGAGCCCTATGTGGACGCGCGTTATTGTCCATAAAGACGAAATTTGGTTCATATGCCCCGTGGAAAAGGCTCACATATGATGCAAGGATCTCGTCCCTGGACCGCTGACCTGTCAGAGTACCTCTATCAAACCCATGAAGGTCGGTATGCCCGTCTGGCATGATACCTACCCAGACCATCAGGCAACCTGTACCATAGTGATCCTTTTCGACATTCTTAGAGGGCCGATATCGGCTCCCGGGTTCTCTCCAGATGAGAACACGTCTCGAGTCACTGTCCAGACTGAATAGCGACTCATCACTGAAGAGAACCCGCTCTTAACTATCCTCTGTCCAGGACAGGTATTCTCGGTACCATGTTAGACGGCGTTTTTTGTGGTTCACAGTCAAAGGGATGCAGACTACGGGGCACCTGGCATACAGGCCACCTGAATTAAGTTTCTGGGTGACTGTTATTCGTTAAATGAATGTTCCTGTTGCATTATACAGGTGACGAGACAGTTGTGTCGCTGTCGCGGACCAATCCCTTTTGGCTAGAAGTCTCAAATAACGATCTTCAGCCGGCGTTGTTGCCCTTTTGTGGCCTTGACCAGGTCGGCTGACCACTGTTCCTGTCTCACTGAACTTTTTCCACAGAGTGGACACCACATTTCTCGAAACACCGAGGTCATTACAACAGGTAGCCTGTGATTGGCCTGCCTCGAGTCTTCCAACAGTCCGCCATCTTGTGGCATCATCTAGACGATGATAACTACACATGCTAACAATGAGTAAACACAGAAATTCTAAAAACAAGGATTGGGTTATGCTACGACGTTATAAAACTTCCTTACGCTACAAGCTTCGGCGGTCAGATGAGGTACTTCTGCACAAACGCAATCACAGCGCCACTGCCTTATGACGACACAGATAACTGCGTGGCAGGTGTATCCGCGATGAGCTTAACTATCATCTGATACCTTAATTGCGTATGGGAATAACTTATTTTTTTTTTTAACAGTTTGTCCCTTTAATTGTTTTCACCACTGTAGTATAGAAGTATAGATAATTCGGTTTTGCGCAAGATCTTTCTCTACATCTTCTATCCATCTCTTCCTGGGTCTACCAATACTTCTTTTCCCCATTAAATTATCATTATATATCTTCTTTGATCTTCTCTCATCCCTCATTCTGATTAGATGTCCTAACCATTGCATTCTTCTAATTTTTATAGTATTTATTATAACTTTTTCATTATATAACTGTTCTATCTCCATATTTGTCCTTATACGCCATGTATTGTCTTCTTTAATAGGTCCAAAAATTTGTCGTAGGATCTTCCTTTCCCAAATAATAAGTAGCTTTTCATCTTTTTGTGTAGAGGTGCAGGTCTCACTACCATAAATTACTATTGGTTTTATAACAGTTTTATAAATTTTAAGTTTGGTTTTTCGGGATATTAGAAATGATTTTAGAATGTTTCGAAGAGAAAAATAGCATATATTTCCTGCTGCAAGTCGAGATTTAATCTCTGCTTCTACCATATTATCACAGCGATCATAGATCCTAAATATTTTAATTCTGTTACTTCATTAAATTGTAATTCATTATTTATTGTTAACATTTCTGTTGCCTGTGATTTCATTCGGTTCATTTTCATGTATTTTGTTTTTTCTTTATTAACCTCGAGGCCTAGTTTTTTCTCTTCAGTGTCTAGTTTATTGTATGTTTCAATGAATACTTTCTTGGTTCTACCATTTATATCAACTTCATATGCAAATGCAAGGTTTTGTAGGGAGCTATTCATAATAGTACATCCTCTGTTGTTGTAGCCCGTAAGGCATGGTGATGTCACGGCGACGTCGTTGTGAAGTCACACTGTGATTTTGTGACCGTCGATGTGACGTCATAGTGACTAGAATGCGAGGTCGTTATGGCCGTTTTAGAGGTCGTTTGTGACGTCACATTGTGACCACTCTGTGAAGTCACGGTGTGACAAATTTTTGAAAAGTGTGTCATTTGTGACTATTTTGGCATTAACTTTGTGACGAACCTGTGACGACAGCGACAATGCTTTGACGTCACAATGTGACTAATTTGTGAAATATCTGTCATTTGTGACGAACTTGTCATAAACAATGTGATGATTTCAAATGAAAATCAAATTTCAAATTAATTGCTTAAAAGGGCAAAGGCCAACATAGAGAAAAAGATTCCAAGCCGGGACTCGAATCTGGGCCATCAGTGTCGCGCACTGACATTCTACCGACTAAACCACATGGAACGAGACCCAGCCTGGAAAATTTCTTACTAGTACATGTTGGCAAGGCTACAAACGCAGCACAAGATGGAATATTTATCGTGAGCCGCCAACATCGGGTAAACACGAAACTTAATTAAATCCAGCATCGATTCAAACTATATAAATACTTGGAAATTTTTCCATAGAGAGCCATTCGCCTTGCATACAATATTTCAAATGAAAATCAAATTTCAAATTAATTGCTTAAAATGCAATTTTAATTTGAAATTTGATTTTCATTTGAAATATTGTATGCAAGGCGAATGTTTCTCTCTGGAAAAATTTCCAAGTATTCATATAGTTTGAATCGCTGCTGGATTTAATTAAGTTTAGTGTTTGCTCCATGTCGGTGGCTCATGATAAATATTCCATCTTTTGCTGCGTTTGTAGCCTTGCCAACATGTAATAGTAAGACATTTTCCAGGCTGGGTCTCGTTCCATGTGGTTTAGTCGGTAGAATGTCAGTGCGCTATACTGATGGCCCGGATTCAAGTATCGTTATGGAATTTTTTTCACTATGTTGGCTTTTGCGCCTTTTAAGCAATCAATTTGAAATTTGATTTCCATTTGAAGGCGTTTGCAAGGATAATGATATTGTTGATATTGTTTGCAAGGCGAATGTTTCTCTCTGGAAAAATTTCCAAGCATTAATACTGTGATGATTCTTGTTATAAACACTGTGATGAATTTTAAAATAAAGTTTTGTTTGAAATATACAATATTATCTTTTTACCGTACTTTTTAGCAATGTATCGCTATTTTGGAGTCCTATACTTCTAAAATACTTTTAATTTTTACACTGAAAAAAACAATGCTTATCAACTGGCATCCTTTTTTATTAAGTTCTAAGCTTGATCTTGAGTTCAAGCTTTATATTAAGAATGTGTAAGTTTTTATGTGTTGTGATTTGTTATTATTTTATTAAATACGAACATGGAGTCTAACGGATATTAATACATTTCCTATTTAAAGAAGAATAAGATAAGCCATATTTAATTAATTTTTTTATTCCCGTGTATATTGTATTTTGTTAATATGAGCTAAATAGATTTGGTATGATTTATAGGAAATAACTGATCTGGGAAATAGAAAAAACAAGTAAGAAAAATCGTGCGTTAAGCATAGATTATAAAGCACTTTCCAACACTTCCTGAATGCTTTAACTAGACATCGTAATTTAAGGAAATAACGTAAATAAGATAACTAAGTAAATATTTTAGAAAACGCATAAAACATTTGAAAAACTGATTTCAGCAGTTACCGCCCATAGCCAAATATGTTTTGCAATTCTTTTGAAAAGCCCTGTATTTAATCTGTAGGTTGATATATACTAGTATATAAAGTGAAAATTTAGTTTAGCAAGAAAATGCATAACAGGTTGAAATTCTCATTCAGCAATTTATACTAATATATGAAAACATACTTGAATACTTTTGTACAACCCTGTAGTTTGCATAGAATCTTTATTACACGCCACTATTTAGTTAAAATTTAATTCAAATTAAAACACTCTTAAAACTGCTGAAATCACATTTCCAGAAATTATAATTTATAGACGGCCATATATCCATTTCCTTGCGTGACCCTGTGTATCATTTTATCCATATTCTACAAACATTTCTTAGTAAATTGAATGCAGTTCAACATAAAAATCCATAACTCATCTAAAAAACACCTTTAAGCAATTTGCGCCCATACCCCTTAACTCTTACGTATACTTTTGTGTAGCCTTGTATATGAATTATAGCTTTTATATACACAATATACTATGCATAAATATAGTGAATCATAAAAGCGCATATTATAATTAAAAATGCATTTCCAGCAATTATCGCTAATGAACAGTACAATATCAACTTTTATAAATATCATAAATTATAAATATTTTTTTATAAATATTATAAATATCAAATTTTAAAAAGTATAGTAAAGCAGTTTAATCTATAAACTTGTTATAAGGCATGAAAAACACTTTATTTCAATGCTTAATTGTCCTATTTTATTTTTTAATGCGAAGTATCGAACGTGTATCAAAAACGTAGAAAATGAGTTTACAATCGAAGAAAATTTAATAACTGATTCTAAATGTCTACAATTAAATGTTTGATTAAAATCACGAACAGCAAAAACGTGCTTACATACAATTTAAAAAAATAAATATATCAGTTTGAAAAACACTATATAATTAGTATTTATAATTGTACTATTAAAGAACAAGAAAGTACAATAGATGAATTAAATGTTTTGTTAGATTTAACAATTTCTCAAAAATCTCTCCATATGTTACAAGGAATTCCTATTTTTTATAATTTTGGCAAATGTTAAATCTGAAAACATTGATATGAAGATTTAGGATTTTAAATAATAATTTAAAATATTATTAGCAATGAAAAAAAGTCTTTCAAAAGTTTCACTACTATAGTATGTAAAACGGCATTTCCCATTCAGTATAATCTTAATTTCTAATCTGAAAAACAATCCCAGATCAGTCTCTTTCTATAGGTATAATATAAAACTATTTAACTCATGTAACCAAATATACAAAACAGGAATAAACAATTTAAATTAAATAAGACTTACTTTTTGAGCTCCATAAATTAATTATTAATATCCGTGTGTATCCGAAAATGGCGACGTCTTTTTCTTCCATTAAAAAAAGCACACGCAAAAGCTTACATTTTAGACTAGTAACTTACCGCATCTGTTAGAAAAAAAAGTTCTCTGTTTACCCTGCGGTATCGTGGCAGATGATTTGGGGCAGGTGTTAATTTATTTCCTTTTATATAAACAGATATGGAACTTATATGTGCAATCATTTTATGAGACTGTCTGTATTTAAATTTTTGTATTTGAAGGATTTTCCAATGTATTTTACCTTTTCTTTTTATCAGTTTTAACCCCCCCCCCCCCTTCCATTTTTCTAAGTAAAGATTGTTTCACACATAATAAATACAAAATATCTTCCTAAAAAATAAAAAGATATAAATAAATATCGAGGATAAAAAAAAATTTCTTTGTCAATCGTCATTCTTTTCATGTTAATTTCCTGTAGAATAAAACAATTTGTAAAATAACTTTTTTTAGAGTCATATCTCTAAAACACAAATCTGAAATACGAATAATAAATTATATCATGGGTTTTGCATAAATTTTGTATTTTTTTTTTTTTTTAATTCGGAAAATGTAATTTTATTTTAAAAGTCTGAAAGAAGTAGAATTTTTAAAAAAAATAGTTACTTAAAATAGGTACACTAACAGGAAAAAATATGACTTGAATGCAAATTATAAAGCAAGAAATGTATGTATGACTAAACTCTGAAGACTCTTTCTACTTGCTCATTAAAAGCTGCAGACTTAACTATAATAGAATTTTTTTAGTTTGAAGCCACAAAAGTGTTTCGAATACCAGTGGCCGGTAAAAATAAATTAAAAATTTTCCTTCCTGCAAACTAAATATGTAAAGTGTATATATTTAATATTCCTAATTCTAAATATGTTATCCAAATTGCTCCAGTACGTACCATTTTTCCGAGAAACACTTTTATAATAATAAGAATAAGAGAAGGATTATTATACTAAACTAGAAAGATAGCCCGTCAAAAATGACGGAAAATGTAATATATAGATCTCTTATATACAATACATCTGCAAGAATTTGAGTTTTTCTCGCTTGTTCCGCAGTGATTGATGAAAATAACACATTTTAAAAACGAAACACATTTATGAAAAACTATGTATAATGAATGCATAAAAAATACAATTTAGTGTAAATTAATATTTGGTCGGAAAACTTCAGGATATACGACGTTTTTTATAAAAACTTTTTTGTTATTTAAAAGATGACCTTGCTTTTCAGTATCTTCGACATATATTTTTAAATGTCCTTCTTCTTTGCATCTTGAAATAATTACATATAGTTGTCCATGAGAAAAAAACAGTTCTTTTAAATACAGTCCGACTGTAGAAAATGTTTATCCTTCTAACTTATTTATCATATTTGTAAATGACAGTATAAATGAAAATTTTATTCATATCAATTCATTTCATTCATTACTCATTCATTTCAAATGAAAAATACTATAAATTATTGTAAAAAGGTATTTCTTTGTTAAAAAACATATTCTACATTACATCTCTACTTCATTATTAATTTTCCAATCAAAGAACAGAACAAACCTAAAAAAAAAAAAAAAAAATTGTTGCCGTTTTGAGTTGCCATTATCATCTCTGCATGAGAATCAGTCTGCATGAGAAAAAAAACACTATAAAAACCATAGAGGTAATTCAGTGTTGGATGAATGCCAACATTGGTTCCCTTCTCTCATGTAGACTTTTTCATGGTGCTGCGACCGGCGTTGACGTCATTAACATTGTATTAAAAGAGAGGCTAAATAGTAACACAATGAGCGAAATTTTTTATGTGAACGATTCTAAAATGTGAATGACTCACCATAACAGCTCTGTGCTTGTTTACATTAGGAAAATTAAACACGGTTTCTGAATTGGTTTAACGATAGCGCAACACATTAAACTTTTCTAATAGAAAAATATTCTGAACATAAGCTGTTTTTATAGAAAAATGTGCTGAACAGATGTGATTCAAGATAGAAGAAATAAATGTAAAAAAAAAAAAAAAATTGAAAGACATACTTTCATTAATATTCACAAAAATGTATTTTTTTAATGCTCTAAAAAGTGGGAAATTTTTGGGATTGAAATGAAATTGTTTTATTTTCTCATGTCCAAGGGAAAAAAAAAAAATGAAAGCTTGGTCGCCAATTCAATTTAACTTTTTTTTAAATTTTTTTTTTATGATATTATATTATGTACGTTCCCTATGTATATATATGTATATAAAGTTGGCGTACGTGCTTTCATTTTTTTCCCTTGGGCATGGGAAAATAGAACACTTTATTTTCAAACCCAAATATTATTTGCTACTTTTTAGTGTATTTAAATATATATATATATATATATATATATATATATATTATACATTTTTGAAGAATTTTAATAAAAACATGTCTTTCAAAAATAAATAAATAAACAAATAAAAATTTAGAAAAATACATATATTTTGGTTTTAATATTTTAGTCAAACAACTCTGTTTTAGTCTTATTTTACCCTTATATTTTAGGCACAGATGTCATATACGCCCCACATTGGCGCGATTTTTTTCCGACGCCAGTTTCGCGAAAACCTCGTTACCATATCATCTATATCCGGGTTACCATATCAAGCAAAATGACGAAACTTTGGCGCCAGTTAAGTACCCGGTGCGTATATGATATTGGCGCTAGAAAAAAAATCGCGCCAATATGGGGCGTATATGACATCTGTGCCTTATTTTATTCTTAATTTTTTTGTACAAACTATAGCGCAAATAGTGCAAAATAATAGACATTTTGGTACTTTTCCACTATAGGGGTCTTGGCATTTTGGAACAGATGTCATATTCGCCCCATATTGGCGCGATTTTTTTCTGTCGCCAATATCATATAGGCAACAGGTACTTAACTTTCGCCAAAGTGCTCGATGTGGTAACCCGGATTATGTTGTTTATGCTGTTGATGTTTTCGCCAAATTGGCAACCGAAAAAAATCGCGCCAATATGGGGCGAATATGACATCTGCACCGGCATTTTTTAAAAAAGCTTGTAATTCGGGCATCAGAAAGTGAGATTTGTGATCAAATCATATAAACAGCTATGAAAATCAAATAAACAAACTTTTAAGTTTATTTATATAATCTATAAATATTTTACTTACATCTATATTATTGTTTATATATATATATATATATATATATATATATATATACAATTTACATCTGTTTGTATAGAATAATAGTTAATATAGTTGCTACTGTGTATTAAATAAATTGTGCAAATATTGAGAAATTACTTGTGTAGTATATGAAACAGTGAATAAGTTGCTAGAAAATATGTTGCCAAATTTCATTTTCTGGTACTTTTCCGTTATACGGACACCATTACCGCCAAGCGTAATAGTTAGCGCAAAGTGAAAATCATGTGAATTGAAACATTTGAAAAATAAAAGAAAAAACATGAAGATAAAGTGAGCATATAAAAAATAGGGGTACAGATGTCATATTCGCCCCATATTGGCGCGATTTTTTTCTGTCGCCAATATTATATAAGCAACAGGTACTTAACTTGCGCCAAAGTGTCGTTATTTTGTTTGACGTGGTAACCCGGATTATGTTGTTTATGCTGGTGATGTTTTCGCCAAATTGGCAACCGAAAAAAATCGTGCCAATATGGGGCGAATATGACATCTGTTCCAAAATAGGTAGTTCTTAGTTATCCCGTCGACCAAATTACTGTCGCCAAATTGTAAGATTAATTGCCAATAATGGTTGCGATTAATTAATTAATTGTAAGATTAAATGCCAATAATGGCCAGTAAAACCATTAGTTCGACCTTTTATTTGTATTTTTATTAGTGTTTTACTAATTTATTTGTTCTTTCGTTATTAAATATGTATATATATATATATATATATGTCAATGTGTATAATTTGGCGAAATTGGTTGACGGGATAACTAAGAAGTACCAAAAATATAACATTTGACAATTACAGACTTTTACGAACTATTTTATTAAATCACAAATATATACTTAAAATAAGTGAACAAATAACTGTTATACAATAGAGTAATAAATTAAAACTCATACTAAACGGAACAGATGTCATATATTCCCGCGGCCGCCATCTTGGATTTTTTCTTGGCGTGAAAACCCCTTTTCCGCCAAGTAGTAAATATCGTCAAGAAGCGATTTATGCGTTTGTTAGGATTAACGAAAATAAAATGTTAAACATCACCAAGAAATCTGAAAATATCGAAGATGGCGGCCGCGGGAATATACAGAATCTGGGACAGATGTCATATCATATTGGCGCGATTTTTTTCTGACGCCAATGTCATATAAGCACCGGATACTTAACTTGCGCCAAAGTGTCGTTATTTTGCTTGATATGGTAACCCGGATATAGATGATGTGGTAAAGAGGTTTTCGCTAAAATGGCGTCGGTAAAATGTCGCGCCAATAAGGGGCGTATATGACATCTGAGCCCAGCATCTAAGCCTTGTTTTTCATTGCCGCCATTAAAGTTTCAGCTGTACGATCGGGAATAGGAGTAAGAAAACATCCCGGTGTTTCACGACATAAACCACCTAACACCCACTGAGGAGGAAGAAAACGTCCTACGTAGCTTTTTTCTGGTAAAAAGACTTTCATCTACTTCTATAATTTTATTAGGTCCACCGAATTTTCTATTTGGTCGTGAACACAAAGCATTTGCACAAACTTCTCTCAAATAACTATTCCAGTCAGCTGTTGTGTTGTGGTTCATATCAAGTTGCAGTCTACAAAACTCAATCGATGTCAACTCTTGGCACCATAAATATATAAACCTTAAAGCATTATAGTCCAAGAGCTGTTAAACATTTTAGGGAAGCTATTTGAGGCACCCTGAAAATTTGTGCAAAACTTCTTTTGTAATGGCTGAATACAAAATCGAATGTCTGGCTGAAGGATCGCGGCCCAAAAACTGTGCCAGACACGTGTCAAGTGCCATTTTTTGACTACCCAAAAAAAAGGTATTTGAGGCACGCTGAGATTCAGACAGAATAATATTTATACTTAGAAAAAAATATTTTGAAAACGACAGACACTTTAGTCGGCCCAAAAACTGTTCCAGACACGTGTCAAGTGCTATTTTTTAACTACCCAAAAAAGGTATTTGAGGCACGCTGAGATTGAGGCAGAATAATATTTATGCTTAGAAAAAAATATTTTGAAAATGACAGACACTTTAGTCGGCACAAAAACTGTGCCAGACACGTGTCAGGCACAGTTTTTGGGCCACGATCCTTCAGCCAGACATTCGATTTTGTATTCAGGCATTACAAAAGAAGTGTTGCACAAATTTTCAGGTTGCCTCAAATACCTACACAAAAATGTTCAACAGCTCTCCTACTATTAAGAAAAGACAACCGCGATCCTTCAAACCATGTTTTCTGTCGTATTCCTACGCTTTCTCGGCATGATCGTAAGCTACATCTTCATTTCGGATTTTCAAACCATGTTTTCTGTCGTATTCCACGCTTTCTCGGCATGATCGAAAGCTACATCTCCATTTCCGATTTCCAGAACTCATCCATAATTCTATTTCATGGTTTTTTTTACACAACATTTTATTATGCAGAATTCCAAATTCCTGAAACAGTTTTATTGCAATTTTCTCATCATCTGGTAATTGCCAAATGGTAAAATCCATCTCAGCGTCAGCAGTAAAAGTAAATTAAAACTTCCTAAAAAAAATATTTTCAATTCGAATAGTATATTAAATAGCTTTTAAGGTTAAATAATAGCAATTCACGCGATTCACGTTTCATAAATAGCATATCACAATGTTCCGCATGGTTTACAATAAAAATCCTCTTCACGATCAGGGTTGAAATAATCGGCGCATTAGCATACATTTTGGCATGGTGTCCTTATAACGGAAAAGTACTCATTTTCTCTATCTCGCCAAGGTCCTATACTGGAAAAGTACCTAAAGCACATTAAAATCGGGCAGTTAGGAGCTCGGATAGTACAGCGCCATCTATTGGCGGTTATGTTATTAGTAGCATCGGAATGAAGATGTAAAGACGTACATTTTAGTATATTACACATTTAAATTCTCATCCATAGATTCTGAAAAAAAAACCCCTTAAAAGTACGGAGTTAAAATTATATTGCGGTGACCTCGATTATGAAAGATTAATGGTTTTAAATGGGAATTTCGCCAAAAAAGCCAGCTATCGCCAAGTTGGCTTCATAAATGACAACTTATTTTTGTCGCCAAATTTGGCGGCATTTTTTCAAATTTGGCGATAATTCGCCAAGTTGGTCAACCTTTGGCGCTACTGTGGTAACCCCGCATTAGTATTTTTCAACAATTACTCATTACGTCATTACAATGAGGCGGTTCTACCGGAATCGTGAGGGACACACAGAGACTTGGATTTTATATAAATAGATTGCAATACTAGATAAAATTGAAATCAGGAAAAAAGTATACTTTCACACTCTTAGATATCAATTTGATAAAATATAGCATGAAAATCTAGTTTGTTGATACTTGTACCGTGCATTTTCCTTTATATGCCCCCCCCCCCCCCACACACACCATCTTTTCGTGTCTGAATTTACTACCTGCTACCCAGTAATATATTTTCATTCCTTATGCCGCTGCATCTCGGGCCTTTTTAAAACATTTCTCTTCATTTTCAAAGATTTTTGAAGTTCGTATTTTTCTCACACTGTGACTTACAATATGGGGGGATTTTATTTTTTGCGAGTGTGACGTGACCTACGTTACATGCAGTGACATAACAATTCTTTTTTATTGCCAGAAAAATAAAATTTTACAGTAACAGCATGTTTTGAAGATTTTTTGTAATTTTTTAAAGTTTTCTAAGAAGTTCACATCTCATTCACAATGTGACATCACTGAGTGGTGACATTTCGGTCACAGATGTGACGTGACCACAGTGACTCACAGTGACGTCACAACGACGTCACTGTGACCATGCATGCTATGAGGGAGATGTTTCTAATTATTTTCTCCAGGCATAAATTAAACAGAATTGTCGAGAGAACATCACCTTGCTTTAGCCTTGAAATCACTGCAAATTCTCTTGAAAGTCTTCCCTGTACTTTAACTTTAGCTTTTGTATTTTCTAGTATTAATTTTATAAGTTTAACTATTTTATCAGGTATTTTAAATTCCTTTAACATATCAAATAACTTATTTCTGTTTATGCTGTTATAGGCCTGTTTAAAATCAACAAACAATTGAAGCAAATTAATATTTTGTTCATAGAATTTTTCAAGGATATTTCTAATACTAAAGTTATGATCCACTGTTGATTTTCCTTTCCTAAACCACACTGATAATCACCTATTACAATTTATGCATACGGCTGTAATTGCTTTGCAATTATCTTTGCCAACATTTTATATGTAACATTTAACAAGGCAATGCCTCTAAAATTCTGGCAATTTAAGATATTTCCCTTTTTATGAATTGGGATAATAATCCCACCCTTCCATTAATGTGGTATATTTTCACTCTGCCAAATCTTTACTATTAGATCATGTAACATTTGTAACAACTTCTCTCCACCATATTTTAAAAGCTCAGCACTTATCAAATCTACACCAAGTGCTCTTCCATTTCTTAATTTCGCAATAGCATCCCTTACTTCTTCTACAGTTGGTGGCTCACAGTTTTCGTCATTCACATCATAATCATTATGTTTAAACTGTATTTCTCTTTCGTCATTTGACTGTCTGTTTAACAATTCTTCGAAATATTCTGCCCATCTATCTGTCATATTTGCATGCCCTTCAATGAGTTTATCATTTCTGTCTTTACAAAAAAGGGTGCGTCGTTGGTAGCCCTTTTTGATTCTTTTAAGCTTTGAATACATTAGACTTATATTACCTATTACTAATAGGTCTTCCATTTCCTGAATTTTACTCTGCTCCAAAGTTCGTTTTTTCATACGTAACATCTTTTGGGTATTTTTTTCTAATTGTTGTAAAGTGATTTTCACTCTGTCTTGTTCTAAGTTTCAGCATTTTTTGCCTTGCTTCATTCTTTTACTTAATCAATTGCCAACACTCATCATGAAACCATTCATTAATTCTCCTCCTTTCTTCCTTTCTAACAACTTCTTCAGCAGTTTTTAATATGATAATTTTGCATTTAGCCCATTTACTATTGATTATAACTTCCTCATTAAAGTCCAGCACATTCACTAGCAATTCTTTCTGTTAATTTACTTTGATAAATCTTTCTTCTCTGCATGTTTAGTAAATCTTTTGTTTTAAATCTTACTTTTTTAGTTCCTTTTGCACGTCGAAATCTTGTAACTCTTTGTCTGTATTTCATAATAACAAGGAAACGATCAGTATCTAAATCAGCACCTCTATAACTTCGTACATCCATAACATCACTAGCATGTCTTCTGTCGATCATAATGTGGTCAATTTGGTTTTTTGTTTTTCCTTCAGGAGAAATCCAAGTTTCTTTATGTATATTTTCATGCTCAAACATGTACTACTTATGATTAAGTTGTTAGAAGCAGCAAAGTCCACACCTCTTATTCCATTTTCATTACACAAATCATGTAAACTAAATATTCCAATTGTTGATATAAAAGTGTATTTTTTTCCAATTTTAGCATTAAAATCACCTATTATAATTTTAACATCATTCCTTGGTATCTTATCAAATTCAATCTGTGGTGTTTCATAAAAAGTATCTTTTTGTTCATTCACGGTACCTTCCGTTTGTGCATGGACACATACTAATGAAATATTAAAAAACTTTGCTGTCAATCTCAAGATACATATTCTTTCATTTCAATGTGAAAATCAATAATATTTTCTCTAAGGAATTTTCTTATCATAAATCCAGTACCATGCGTGTTTTTTTTCTTTTGTGCTTGCACTATTAAAAATTGCAAAATCACCAATAGCTCTTATCCAACTATCCTTCCATCTTACTACCTGTAAGGTTAATATATCCAGTCTATAAGTATCCATTTGACTCTGTAGTTATTTTACTGCATCAGTTCTGTATAAACGTAAAACATTTTAAGGCCCAATTCTAAAATTCATAAGCCGTTTTCCAGTTCCAGTCCGTTTTACCTTGAGATCAGTCCGTCTAACATCTGTATTTAAGGGTTTCGCAACGAGTTTATTTTATTATTTTTTTTTTTTTTTTGACAGGGAAAGGTTGTCAGCCTTTCGCCCAACTCCTTTTAGTCGCCTCTTACGACATGCATGGGTTACATTGGGAGTGTTCTTTAATGCCGGTTACCACACGGCATTAATGTTATGTTTTATGAGTTTAAAAAAAGAGCGAGTGTTGGACATGCTGCAAACAGTAGTCAAGACGTTTATTTCGATCATGCTCTTAGGACAGTTGAAAAGGGGTTTTATCGATTTTAAAATGGTGATTTCAATCTAAACGATAAAATTGGCTCTTGACGAATTTCTGGCACTGATAATGACTTAATCCGTGATTTAGTGAAAAATAATCCATGGATTACGACTCACGAGAATGCTGAGAAACTAAAGCTGGACAATTCGACGTTAATTCGCTATTTAAAACAACTTTGGTACACTTCGAAACTCGATGCATCGGAAATTGTCCAGGAACTTTGGGAATCACGCAATATAAATTATAATTGTGAATTGTACAGCATAAATAAAATTTTTATGAAACAGGTTTCTATGAAATGATTGAAGTAGAATTCAAATAATTTGATATGTGTAAATGAATTTGAATCATTATTTACAGGAAATAGAGCAAAATTCCTTTAATGCGGTCTTCCAAAAGAGTAATAAATGATTTAAAAGTTTCAATGCTGTACTATAACTCCTTGCTGATATTGACAGAATTTATATAGGTTAACAACTTTATTTTTTTAATTGTTTTATTTAGAAGTTTTAGTTTAAGAAAACTTAATGGCAATTTGTACATACAAAATAATAAATTAGTCAGAACAGACAAATATAAAAAGTTCTTCTCTTATTTCATATTTGAACTTTAATTTACTTTAATTAACTCTTTGAATTCTTTACTGTTCATTGATGTAGTTGAACAAATAATATTTTTACTTTTTTTGTCTTTGCGACGCAGTCTAAAATTTAGTCCAATACATCACATTCACATTTATAATATTGGCGAATAGATGTTATCAATTTTTTAAACTAGCATGTTATTAGTTCTACAATGTTTTCTTCTTTTTTTTATTATTGTCACTGACAATTTCCTGATGTCAATAATTTTAATTAGCCGAAGTTGTTTGCGAACAAATATCGTACTGATAAATTCTTTTTGATCAAATAGTTATAGACGTTTCTAATCGCTATATTCATTTTGAATCACCCTGTATTTTGCTCTTGTTGGTAAGTGTTTCATAATACATGACTGGTTATTGAGTTTCGTTTATATTATTTAAATATCTCTTTGAAAACTGCCGATAAACTCTATTAATTTAATTTTTATGTTTCATTTATCATTGCTTAGTAAAACTTTTAATTTCGGAGTATGGGCAAAATGTAAGTACACAGTACATAGTAGTTTCTTGCACCGTATTATTTTACTTTGTTGGACCATAGTCCTGTATATAGGACAATTTGTGAAAAAGAATCTTTTTTTTTTTTTTTTTTTTTTTTTTTTTTTTTACTTGATAAATAAATTTCTTGCCTTATTTGTGTGTAATAACGCACTATTACAAAATTTTAATTTGCTTTGTATATGAGCAAAAAAATGAATGTTCTTTTATAATAAAATTCGTCCCGAAACAAAATATGTTTATAGCCATAAAACGAATAAAAGTAAATTTAGTATTAGGAAACATAGAAATTTCATCCTTATATAATTTTTTATGTACCACAATGAAAATGTATAAAATCAGTAACAGTAATTTAGTATATTATGAAAATAACAATCCATATTCATTTATGTAACTTAGTACTTTTACACTGTTCATCCGCATTATAATTTTTTATCTTTCCATATTTTTCACATTTATAAACTATATACATTTTGAAAAAGAAAATTAAATAAATTGAAAATCACCAGAATTAGTAGTATCATTGTAATCGTAGAGAGTTACTGCTGCTCTTTGATAAACTGAATATATTTTATCGTAAATATATTTAATTTTATGCTTAAATGAATACTGGAATATTCTTTTATTAAATATAAAATATTCTTACAAAGAACATCATTACATTTTTGAAGGAATTTTTTTTCTCTGTATGAGCTCTTTTATTATAACGTCACAATTTTCATTTTTGTTTAACGTATTTTATTCTTTTTGACACAAATTAAAGTCTGGTTTCTGAAACTACAGTTACAGAGGAAAAACAATTTTTTTTTTTCACAAGACATGTACTATAAAATAAATTTAAAGCTGTTCTTATACTTAAAGCTACGTCTTTCCTTATAATAATTAATAATTTTCTATTAGCGTATGTCACTATGTAAGAATTAATTTCATATACACTATAATAAAAAAATACACAATAATAAAAAAATAGTGAATTGGCACATATTTTTTTATTATATTACATTATATTTTCATTATATACATTGAAGGTTTCAAGTTTATGTTTATTTATTTTTCCTGAATTCCTTATAAACCTCAAATATAAACTGAAGTTAAATCTCGGATCTAAAATATATTTCGCTAAAATCATGCAAGATTACGCAACTGCAATGCCAGATGCTTTTATTTTTCTTAACGGAATTGCATATTAAGCCATTTTTCATCAATTGGCTGAACCTTTTTAATCAAAGGTAAAAATAAAAGGAAATTCTATAATGTGATCTCCAAATTTCCTTAAAATAGCTTAGATTTATAGAAAACTTCTGAGCTGGAATTTTCTCGTCTTTGAGAAAAAGATTTGTGCAATATGCGAAGTGTCCCAAATTCCATGGACAAATTAAGAGGGGTGATCGAAGTCATCAAGAGGATGAAAAACTATCATAGAACATGGGGTTGCAAACCACGTATTTAGTCAGAAGTAGATGTTTGTTTTTCCCTAACACAATTTGTGTTGGTAATAACTTTGAGAAAACTGAAGTATATTATAATGAAACTTTTAATAGACATGTTCACTTTTGTTATAAATAAGAAAACACCAAAAAGAAATAGTTCAAGTCTCCATTATACGCGCTAGCAATATGTATTTGACGCTCCACATTTAGAACTGTGATTATCAGTTCATACGGTATCATCGAGTGCGTGAGCACACTATTTTCCCGGAATTTTTCGTAATGTTATAAAATGTCCCACAAAACAAGGTACATATCGTTGCATTTTCCCCAAAATTATTGCCATTAACCTAGGTTCAGTTAGGATGAAAGACCCTGTATTTGTGACTAAATAAGTGGTTTGCGACCCCATGTTATATGGCAATTTTTCATCCTCTTGATACCTTCTGTCACCCCGCTTAATTTGTCCGTCGAATTTTGAAATACCGTGTATAGATATATAAAAGTGGTTAAAAAAATGTATTGAGCGGATTCCTATACTATTTATAAAATACACATTGCAATTTTTTAATAAACAGCAATATTTAGACGCTTTTGTTTAAATAATTCAATTCTTTTCTATTTTGTTATTTTGTTGTACAATCGTAGAAAAAAAAAACACCCCTACTAACTCCTCAACAAATTATCGTAGAAGAACATTATTGGTATCGATCGATTGGAAATAAAGTCTACTTTTAAATGATGTATATAAAATTTGCTTAGGGGCCATCTACATATTAAAACGAACGCAAAATTCATTTTTTTCAATGACGTTACCCAACTTTAACAATATATTTCAAATCTTCGGTTCAAACTATGCCTAGACACGAAATGTCAAGTCATTTGAATGATAAATTGTTGAATTATAAACATTCCAAATTTAGTGCTTCTAATGTTAAATTACATTTTCATATTTTTTATTAATATCTCCTGAAACTTTACTCCTAATGTGCTAATTGTTTCTGTAGCAATAATACTAAAACGCCCAAACATAAATACGTTGAATTTGCAATTTTTATAATTGTACGACATGAATTATGAAGTTAATATTCGAAAAAATTATGAATTGCAACCTACAATTTTTTTATGGATTTAGATTTATAAAGTCCTGCTTTATGGAAATTCAAAATTTCACATTTTTCTTCAAAGCAGTTTTCATATTATGCTTAAAAAACGGCAAAATGATGGTTTAAGATGGTTTTAAGATGGTCTATAATAGAAGTGGCTAGATATTTTGAAATTTCTTATGCTATTATGTAATCTAGTGGTCTTCAATGACTGCTTGAACGGCGCATAAGATGCCTTGATCAAGAAGGGGGTTCTCTCAGTCAACAATCTAGTACCGAACTTCAGTTTGGATACAGGCCCTAAAATACGCTCCTTTTAAAATAATTAATTTCTCGGAAACTTATCGTACGAATTGCATAAAAATTTTTTTTAGTCTAATTGAAGGGTGTACCATGGTGTGTACTGCTATTAAAAAAAAACAAAGTTATAGTTCGTTTTAATATGTAGAGGGACCCCTAAGCAAATTTTATATACATCACTTAAAAGTAGACTTTATTACCAATCGTGTGGTACCAGTGACTTTCTTCTACGATAATTTTTGCAGAGTTAGTAAGGGGTGTTTACTTTTTTTTCCACGACTGTACATTTAAATCTATATGTTTAATTGAATGTTTGGTTTTTATCTGTATGAATATAGTTATAATTAAAGCATTCCCCATTATAGCTTTGGTATAAAAGACATAATCGCGTTAACAATAATTAAAAAAGCTTATTAAAAAATAAATCCGTAATTTCAATCTTTTTAAAACTGTTCTAGATGTCAAAAACATGAAAATTAGAAGAAGTGTGAATGCACGATTAGTGGTAAAGGTAGAAAACTGTAGAAACATTAGAAAATCATGCTAACACTGACGCCAATTAAGAACCTTTGAAAGAGGGCAGGGCTAAGCTTCACACGTCAAAAATTAATACAGGCTAATTAACGCTCTTCAACAACAATAAGCGTGCATGGATTGGTCGCTAGAAGAACTACAAGGCAGTATCACTTGGGATTATTTCTTTGTGGAGTCCTAAACAGTTTTCTTTCCTGAACAGTTTCATGCACGTTCGCCGAATTTGCTATATTACAATAAGGTACCTGTACCCAATATGGACACCCTAAAGAAAATTTTTTTTTACCCCCGTGTACACGTCATAGGACACCAAAAATATGTGACCACTATACCTTGACTAATGACTATCATTATTAAAATTAGCGACCTTGTAATTATTCTGGTTTAATTTTAATGATAAAAACAAAAAATGTTTACAAGTGTTCATATAAGGAAGCACCTGTCTCTATTATGGACAGGTGACTCCTAATTGACCTACTACACAGGGTGTATGGGTTTTAGAGGAGAGGGGATAAAAGAAATATATCTTTAAGTATTGCGGTGGAGGGTGGCACAGTAAATATCTTCAGAACATTCACTTTAGAAAGGGGGGGGTCATTTTCACTTTTGGCTCTTCGAAGACCCATGCAAAGCACCTCAGTCACTAAAAAATATTATGAAATAATGTAGTTGCTTTTACTTAGCTTTATTGCATCTGTCTGCAGAATTTACATCTTTTATTACTCGATCCTCACAGAATGGACAAATAAAAACTTCTTCATCATGGGCGGTAAGTCCTACACAGTCCTCATGGACATATCTGCCGCATGTGATGTATAGCCGCATTTTTGCAATAGCGTCAATACTGCATAAGAAGCAGTACCAGCTCTCCTTTGTTGAGGAAGTCATACCGCTGGTACCTACGATTTCGCTAACAGATACCCTTCTGAGGAGAGGCTTATTTTGATTTTTCTGCATGGGCTTTTTGGAGGATTTTTTTCTTGGAGGAGGTTTCTTGGAGGATTGGAGGATACAGCATTTGAATCTGAAGATTCACTTTCTGTATTTCCAATGTGGACATAAGGCGTCCATATTGGGAATCTGGCATAATTTTACTAAATCTTGTAATAAAGAAAGAAAGAAAACATTTTTAAGCAATATATGCAATAGCAATCAAAAATATATTTTATCAGCTTTCTAAAACACTCTACTTTTAATATTTAAAGTAATTTTACCATATTTAATGAGAATTTAAACTTACCTGTAATTACGATCAGCACACCGCGAAACAACAAGTTTCCTTCCAAATGGCGAACAGCGCGCTTTTTTTTAAACTTTCCAGGCTTAATTATCTTTTCCTCTGCTTTTCTTCACAGACATGTAGTACCATCTCTCGATCAAAATTGTTACTTTTAAAGATATTAGGGGTGTCCATATTGAGAGCACTGTCCATATTGGGTACAAGTACCTTATACGTTGTCCCGATGCCACTCTTCTTAGCAATACCTTGTACAACACCCCTCCCCTCCTTCCTATTTTCCTTTTATATAAATAAATGAGATTCTTACCTATTCCCCAATGTATAAAATAACCGTTTTAGGTGACAGGTATGAAGACGATTGGGGTTATATAATAACATACTGGGATGTTATGGCGAATGAACTAATTTTGCTGCACCATAATAGGAAACAATTTTGACATAAAATATTTTTGTCCTTTTTTTTTTTTTTTGAAATTTTGCATCTTGTTATTTATTTTTTAAATTATTAATACAACATTTCCAAGCAACCTATGTATCTATTGCCAGAGGTTATAAAAAATGTAATTTGAAGTTAATATGAATCTTAAAATCAGTAAACATATGAGAAATAATTTAATCGAATACTACATTTTCTTTTCATTTAAAGCTTTTGAAAACTGTAGTCTAAATTCGTTTACAATTCTGTTAACTTGATTTTATTGAAATTTAATAGCCCATTTTCATTCATCTATGTAAGAAATGTGTTTTCATAAGTATCAATTAATAGATAGAGTAGATTGCAAAGTCGATTTTATATTTTTCGAAGAAACTATGAACACTTTTCATCAGCTAATGATTACTACTTAAAGAAGAAACTCATAAATGAAAATGTATTATGGCAGAAAACCTGTGATTTCCAAATGGTAATATTTAAATAATAAGCAATAAAAAAGGGAATCTATTTATATAAAATCCATGTCTATGTGCGTCCCTCACAGTTCCGGTAGGACCGCCTAATTGTAACGAATAATTGTTGAAAATTACTAACGCAGGGTTACCACAGAAGCGTCAAATGTTGACCAACTTGGCGACATATCGCTAAATTTGACATAATATCGCCAAATTTGGCGACATAAATAAATTGCCATGTATGAAACCCAACTTGGCGATAGCTAGCTAATTTGGCCAAATTTCCATTTAAAACCATTAATACTTCATTATCGAGAACACTGCAATTCAATTTAAACTCCGCGGCTTTAAGCGGGTTTTTTCTTTCAAAACTGTGTGTGAAAATTTAAAGTGTAATATACGAAAATGCACGCCTTTCCATCTTTATCCCGATGCTACTAATAACATAACAGCCAATAGACGGCACTCTACTGTCTGAGCTTCTAACTGCCCGATTTTACTGTGATTTAGGTATCTTTCCAGTATTGGGGCGTTGGCAAGATAGAGAAAATGAAATTTGGTAACATATTTTCTAGCAACTTATTCACTGTTTCATATACACAAGTAATTTTTCAATATTTATAAAATTTATTTAATATAAAGAAGCCGTTTAACTATTTTTGCATACAAACTGAAGTAAATTGTATATATATAAAAAAAACCCAGTAATATAGATATAAATAAAATGTTTATACATTATATAAATAAACTTAAAATATAATTAATTTTGTTTTCATATCTTTTTATATCATTTAGCAAAAAATCTCCCTTCTGAAGCCCAAATTATGACGCCAAGGCCCCTATACTGGAAAAGTACCGCGCTTTATATAGTCGGATACAAAAGTTAAATTTTCGGTACTTGTCCACTTTAGGGGCCTTAGCGAAAAATGAAAATTGAAAACATATTTTCTGGCAACCTATTCGCTATTTCATTTCATATACGCATTTTCTTTATACAATTTATTTAGCATAAAGAAGCCATGACCTGTAATCCGCAAAAAGCCTCAAAACAGCACAACACTTGGGAACCAAACTGTGTGGATTAGCGGTATTCTACTGTATTACAGTTTTCATAGATGAGTTTCGTTTTTAAAATTTGTTATTTTAATCTATTACTGCGGAACAAGCAAGAAAAACTCATATTCTTGCAGATATGTTGCATATATCTATATCGCATATTCCGTCACTTTTGAGGGGCTATCTTTCTAGTAAAAATATAAATTAATGTATTCCATCGAGAGCAGCGACTTCTAAATTTACATTAAAGCGAGTAGAAAGATGTAATTGACTATAGATAAATGAGAGGAACATACTGAAAATTCTCTTTGAGATTTTGAAACTTTCTCGTTTTTTGTTTTTCGCTTTTCTTTTTTTTCTTTCAAAATCGTACGTTTGCATGTTTATAACAACACATTTCCGAGACATATAATATCTAGCATTTTTTGCAATAAAACAGAAAATGTAAATACTACAGTAAACAAATGTCTAATTTTTATTTTTTTTTTTAAATAGAAAAACCTTTATCATTGATGTCAATGACCTGCACTCATTACAATTGGATAAAAAGAAGTATGATAATAAAAGTAAAAGCTGAATTTTTGAAATTACTGTAATAAGTATAAATACAATTTAAGAAAAATTAAAAACTAAAATTTCTAAAGAACGGAAATCATGCTCACTGTCAGATTATGAATTTATTTTCAAAATTACGAGCAAATATATCAGGCTTGATATTTTCCCAACTTAATATATGCCACATTTTTATACAGTTTCAAAATGTTTTACTTCTCTCATTGGTTAATGTTTTAAAATGCAACTAAGTACAAACAGGTTTTTTTAAAAAAAGGAAAAAATCACACACACATACAACCTTTACCATACAAATAAGTTTATTTCTTTTGGGATTTCAATAAATAAATAAATAAATGAATAACAATCGAGAGATTTTTTATTGCAATATAAAATATGTTAGCCTCTTTATAAACATATTTTTGAGAAACCTAATATCTAGCATTACATACTATAAAAAGGTAAAATTGCATACAACACAAAACAAATTTCAAACACATGCATTTTTCATGAAGGTTATTCATCGCTTTCTTTGTATTTTTTTTCCGGATTTCCTTGTCTTTATAGAACAATTAGAGTTTCTACAAAACGGAAAATTGTTGTAGGATGAAAATAAACAAGCTCTATATTTCTTCCTTATGTTTTGTTTTCCAAATTTTGGTCTATATTTTTATTTGGTTTCCGTTTGGTTACAAAAATTTTATTCATTCTTTATTTTTGCGGGATTTTTTACTTATTAGTTTTTTGTATATGAAACTCTCAGCCTACTTATGGTTTAAGTTCTTTTTTATTTAAGTTCATAATAAGTGTTAATTAGATACCAACATTAGAATTTTCCCACATGGATCTATTGCACATCATAGAAGGGTCTGAATGCACATGCGGTGATCTTTTCAAGACTTATGGACCAAACAAAAAGGAAAATCCTGGTGATTGCATTGGGAACTAAAGTATTACATAATTTTTCTTATCATATTTTGGATAAAGTATTTTATTCACCTTTACATGTTGGCTAGGACATCATCTGTCCGGCTTTAGCACTTTTTCTCGGACAGATGCTATAGAATCCGCCACGTAAAAGTTAAATAAAATCTAAAAATAAATAAAAAAGTAAAAATTCTGTAAATTTAGAATATTTAAAAAAAATCGTAACAAACTTTTAAAACGATTAATATTTTATTACTATTTAAATGTAAGTTTCGATGATTAATTAATGAGGGATAAAATTATTCGTTATTTCATTTGTTAAAAAAGCAAATTACAAAGTATATAAGTATATTGCATGTTTAATTGAAAAAGGCAATTAATAAATACATATTTTCTGTTTTCTCGAGAAATAAAACACGAAAACAGATTAGTAAAATAATATTTTTTAATTATACATGTGAGTGTAGTGTGTATATTTTTAAAAAGTCCTTCCGGCCAGTGCCGGGAGGAAGAGGTAGCTTTCATAATCCTTATTTAAAAAAAGCCAACTTATATCATTCAAACACACGAAGCTCAATTTAGTGGAAACCGAATATAGGAGATTCAATACTAATTTTTATCAATATAATGAATGAGAATTTCGCGAAATTAGTCAGCTTTATCCAAGCTGCTTTTCTTTAAAGTAACTTATATTTGGCTGCCAAATTCGGCAATTTCTTAAAGTGCCTGTCATTTTAAGACAACATGGTGGATGAGGCTAAGCAGAGAACTTGGTCGAGACCTTAGTAATTGCTGTGCACATGCTCACTCACATCGGAATCTGTTAATATATAGGAGTGCTGTCGCATGCAAAAAATCAGATTTTTCAAAATGTCACCCACAATAGAAATTGAAACTGCTATATCTGAGCCATTTTTTAAGATAAAGACAAACAAAAAATGTTCCTGAATCCTTATATCAAGGTCAAATACTTAAGAAAGAAACCTTTTTCAATTTCTAATTTTTTTGCACCTCACTTTAAATATATATATATTTTTTAATTTAATGGCCGCCATTTTGAAACAAGATGGCTGATGAATCTGGCCAGCGAACTTGGTCGAGGTGTTGATGTATACTATCCACATGCATTCTTACATCGAAATAGGCGAATACGTGTGTTATCGCGTGACAAATACAAGATCGTTTCAAAATGTTAGCCATGCTAGAAATTCAAAGTGCTATAAATCAACCATTTTTTAAGATATAAACAAAAGAACAAATTTTCAGAAACAAAAACTGCTCCGGAGTCTTTGTATCAAGGCCAAACACATAAAAAAAAATCTTTTTCATTTTCCAATTTATTAATACTTCATTTTGAATTTTAAATTTAATTTTTTTTAAATGGCAACCCTTTTGAAACAAGATGGCCAAAGAACTCGGTCGAGACATTGGTATGTACTATGTACAGAACAAGTTACAATCCAAATAGGTTCATAAATACGCCTGTTATCGCGTGACAAAAATCAGGTCGTTTTAAAATGTCAGCCACAAGAGAAATTCAAAATGCTATTACTCAGCCATTTTTTTAGATATAGACGAAAGAAAAACTGTTCCGGAATCTTTGTATTAAGGTCAAACACATACAAAAAAAAATCTTTTTCATTTTCCAATTTTTTGGTACCTCATTTAAATTTTTTTATTTTTTTATTTTTTTAAATGGCCGCCATTTTGAAACAAGATGGCGGATGAAGCTGGCCAACGAACTCGGGCGAGATATTTGTATGTACTATGTACACACCAAGGTACATCCAATTCGGTTCATAAATACGCCTGTTATCACGTGACAAAAATCAGGACGTTTCAAAATGTCAGCCACGCTAGAAATTCAAAATGCTATAACTCAGCCATTTCTTAAGATATAGACGAAACAAAAACTGCTCCCGAATCTTTTTATCAAGGTCAAACACATAAGAAGAAAATATTTTTTCAATTTTCAATTTTTTGGTACCACATTTCAAATTTAAATTTTTTTAAAAAATTTAAATGGCCGCCATTTTTAAACAAGATGGCGGATGAAGCTGGCCAACGAACCCGGTCGAGACATTGGTATGTACTATGTATAAACGAAGTTACATCCAAATCGGTTCATAAATACGCCTTTTATCGCGTGACAAATTTCAGGACGTTTCAAAATGTCAGCCACGCTAGAAATTCAAAATGCTATAACTCTGCCATTTTTTAAGATATAGACGAAAGAAAAACTGCTCCGAAATCTTTGTATAAAGGTCAAATACATAAGAAAAAAATATTTTCCCATTTTCAATTTTTTGGTACCACATTTCAAATTTTAAATTTTTAAAAAAAATTTAAATGGCCGCCATTTTGAAACAAAATGGCGGATGAAGCTGGCCAACGAACTCGGTCGAGAGATTGGTATGTACTATGTACACACCGAATTACATCCAAATCGGTTCATAAATACGCCTTTTATCGCGTGACAAAATTCAGGACGTTTCAAAATGTCAGCCACGCTAGAAATTCAAAATGCTATAACTCAGCCATTTTTTAAGATATAGACGAAACAAAAACTGCTCCGGAATCTTTGTATAAAGGTCAAATACATAAGAAAAAAATATTTTTCCAATTTTAGTTTTTTGGTACCACATTTCAAGTTTTAAATTTTTTTTAAAATTTTAAATGGCCGCCATTTTGAAACAAAACGGCGGATGAAGCTGGCCAACGAACTCGGTCGAGACATTGGTATGTACTATGTGCACACCGAATTACATCGAAATCGGTTCATCGGTTCATAATTACGGGAGTTACAGTGTGACATAGGTCAGATATATATATATATATATATATATATATATATATATATATATATCAATTTTGAACGGAGGGTGGTTTCGGGGTCTGGGGGTCATGATCGATGAAAATATACCAAGATTTTTTGAAATCGCTTTCCTCCGAACGGCTGCAATAGGTAGCTTTTAGGTAGCTTTCTTTACAAAAAGCTACCTATTGCAGCCGTTCGGAGGAAAGCGATTTCAAAAAATTTTAGTATATTTTCATCGATCATGACCCCCAGACCCCGAAACCACCCTCCGTTCAAAATTGATATATATATATATATATATATATCAATATATATATATATATATATATATATATATATATATATATATATATATATATATATATATCTGAACTATGTCACACTGTAACTCTCGTATTTATGAACCGATTTGGATATAATTCGGTGTGTACATAGTACATAACAATGTCTCGACCGAGTTCGTTGGCCAGCTTCATCCGCCATTTTGTTTCAAAATGGCGGCCATTTAAAAAATTTAAAAAAATTTAAAATTTGAAATGTGGTACCAAAAAATTGAAAATGGAAAAATATTTTTTTCTTATGTATTTGACCTTTATACAAAGACTCCGTAGCAGTTTTTGTTTCGTATATATCTTAAAAAATGGCTGAGTTATAGCATTTTGAATTTCTAGCGAAGCTGACATTTTGAAACGTCCTGAATTTTGTCACGCGATAAAACGCATATTTATGAACCGATTTGGATGTAAGTTCGTTTATACATAGAACAAACCATTGTCTCGACCGAGTTCGTTGGCCAGCTTCATCCGCAATTTTGTTTAAAAATGGCGGCCATTTAAAATTTTAAGAAAAAATTAAATTTGAAATGTGGTACCAAAAAATTGAAAATTGAAAAAATATTTTTTTCTTCTGTGTTTGACCTCGATAAAAAGATTCGGGAGCAGTTTTTGTTTCGTCTATACCTTAAAAAATGGCTGAGTTATAGCATTTTGAATTTCTAGTGTGGCTGACATTTTGAAACGCCCTGAATTTTGCCACGTGATAACAGACGTATTTATGAACCCATTTGAATGTACCTTGGTGTGTACATAGTACATACAAATAACTCAACCGAGTTCGTCGGCCAGCTTCATCCGCCATCTTGTTTCAAAATGGCGGCCATTTAAAAAAATTAAATTTAAAATGAGATACCAAAAAATTGGAAAATGAAAAAGAGTTTTTTCGTATGTGTTTGACCTTGATACAAAGATTCCGGAACAGGTTTTGTTTCGTCTATATCTAAAAAAATGGCTGAGTTATAACATTTTGAATTTCTATTGTGGCTGACATTTTAAAACGACCTGATTTTTGTCACGCGATAACAGGCGTATTTATGAACCGATTTGAATGTAACTTGGACTGTACATAGTACATACCAATGTCTCGACCGAGTTCGTTGGCCAGCTTCATTCGCCATCTTGTTTCAAAAGGGTTGCTATTTAAAAAAAATGTAATTTAAAATTTAAAATGAGGTATTAAAAAATTGGAAAATGAAAAATATTTTTTTTATGAGTTTGGCCCTGATACAAACATTCTGGAGCAGTTTTTGTTTCTGAAAATTTGTTCTTTTGTTTATATCTTAAAAAGTGGTTGAATTATAGCACTTTGAATTTCTATCATGGCTAACACTTTGAAACGATCTTGTATTTGTCTCGCGATACCACACGTATTCGCCTATTTCGATGGAAGAAGGCATGTGGGTAGTATACATCAATATCTCGACCAAGTTCGCTGGCCAGCTTCATCAGCCATCTTGTTTCAAAATGGCGGCCATTAAATTAAAAATATATATATATTTAAAGTGAGGTGCAAAAAAATTAGAAATTGAAAAAGGTTTCTTTCTTAAGTATTTGACCTTGATATAAGGATTCAGGAGCATTTTTTGTTTGTCTTTATCTTAAAAAATGGCTCAGATATAGCAGTTTCAATTTCTAACGTGGGTGACATTTTGAAAAATCTCATTTTTTGCCTGCGACAGCACTCGTATATATCAACCGATTACGATGTGAGTGAGCATGTGCACAGCAATTACTAAGGTCTCGACCAAGTTCACTGGTTAGCCTCATCCACCATGTTGTCTTAAAATGGCAGGTACTTTAAGAAATCGCCGAATTTGGCAGCCAAATATAAGTTACTTTAAATAAAATCAGCTTGGATAAAGCTGACTAATTTCGCGAAATTCTCATTCATAATGATTTAGTATTGATAAAAATTAGTATTGAATCTCCTACATTCGGTTTCCACTTAATTGAGCTTCGAGTGTTTGAATAATATAAGTTGGCTTTTTTTTAATAAGGAATTTGAAAGCTACCTCTTCCTCCCGGCACTGGCCGGAAGGACGTTTTTGTAAAGAAAGCTACCTAAAAGAACAACATATTAATTCCTGAAATCCTATGTATTTATTCATTAGCATATTATTTGAATATTTGAAGATTATAAGATCTGAAGAATAAATGCATTAGCGAAATTAAAATGATAAAAGAAAACAGAACGTTCATTTAAAAAGACATTTCCATTATGAATTTGTCTTCTTTATAGTAACGAAGAAAATATCATTAGGCAAGGTCAAAAATAGCACAATAAAATGTGAATATAGATTTAAAAAATTACAACAAGCAACTACATTTGCTACTGACATTATTTTGATTTATAGTTTTTAAAAATTTCATTTCAAGACAGAGTTTCTTCATATGAAATTGTCGACTTCATATAAAAATGGAAAATTTTAATAGAAAAATTCATTTATCAAATACATATTTTTTCAGATTTTATACGAAATTTGCAACTTAAAAAAATGTTGATGAAATAGTCCGTGAATATAAAATAATATTTAGGAAAAAAATGAATATGTTAAAATATTCATTAGATTTTTATTTTTATAGATAATCATTTATTAAGATTAGAAACATTACAGTCAAATACACCTCATCATGAAAGCAATTTTCTTCAGGTCATCGTCTCCTTCATTCATGATACATAAAATGTCATCTGGTTTCAAATAGAGGGTATAAATAACATAATAATGTATTAATATTAATAATAAAATAATATAGAAAGCTACATGCATTAATGTGGACAAATATTAGAGTACATCCTGTAGTTTAAATTATAGATTACTTTAATTTTTTTATTAGTATTAGACTAATGAATTATACAACATACTCATAATGCTTCTTTAATTATAATAGCGTTTAATAGTTACATATTATTTTATCAGCTTTCAATATATACACATATATACATATATATATATATATATATATATATATATATATATATATATACACATACACAAATACCAAATGAAGATATTTTCAATCAATACCATATCATATTGTAGTATCATATTTCGAAATAAACAAAAGTAAAAGTCATGAAAACACTATCCATTGTTACACTGTTAAAAAAAATGTATATTACTAAGAACTAATGCATTATAATGATGAATTTGATGAATAAGAAAATGCATTTCATTATGGAAGACATCTGTATTATGCTGCTTTTTTTTTCATGCATATCATAGAAAATAACATTTGGCTGTAGTCCCTAACGTCAAACATAGCATAATAGTAGATGAACATATTTAAGTGATATCAAGAACATACATTTTATCAATTAGTTAAATAATAGCGCACATTTCGTATTCAATATATAGAGAAATGTATTATTCTATATTTGTTTTGATATAACAGTAATTTACCAAGAATGGCTAGTTGCGCATCGGGTTGTATCCGACCCGAACCCTAAAATTCTGTTTATAGCCCACCCAAAACAAAATACGAATACAAATTATTCAAGAATCTAACACGAAATCGAAGTAATTAATTATATTTTAATGCAGTTATGGAAATGTAATCTACAATTACGTCTCTAATACACTGTTTCCAAAAATTAAGGAAAAATCACAAAAAGAGCGATAACTCGTTCAAAAAGAAACCTATCCGTACGAAATTTGCATATGTTATTATTTAAAAGATGCCAAATAAAATTACAAAATGCAAATTATGGCGCTCCAATCGCATTGCGTCATCTGTGAGGAGCGTAAAAATGCATGCTAGAGAGTACGGCTACAGGTGTCGCTGTAATTTTAAGATAAGAAAACTGAGATAGCCAATTCATTAGTATGACCTCGAGTTATCATTTGTCCGCAGAACTACGATAGAGCTATTGGAAGCTTGATGCAGATCAGAGTCAGACAGAGGTGGTCAGATGGCTAAATGTGAGTCCTTCTTTTGTTCATAGGCTTTGGCAACAATTTGAAACCACTTGATTGCCCTCCAGAAGGTTCAGCCAAGGGCAGGAAAGAGCTACGACAAGCACCGATGGCTGATATTTGCGGTTATGTGTACGAAGGAATAGAACAGCAACCTCCTCTCACTCTTGCTGCAACCACTAGAAGGTTGGTGTCAACATCTAATGTGCATAGCAGGCTTCATGAAGGTGGTCTTTACGCGAGGCGACTAGCCATTTGTGTGCAGATCACTTCACGTCACAAGAGGGAATGTTTAAGGCGGGCCCATCAACATGTCCACTGAACGGCTGATCAATGGAGACGCGTTTTCTTCACGGATGGGTCCCATTTTAGCCTCCAAAGTGATAGTAGGTGTTGCTTGATTTTCAAAAAACAGGGAGCACGCTGCGCTATCATCCAGGAATCATTTGTGAAAGAGATCATACGGATGAGGCAGTGTCTGTGTTTGGGGTGGTATCTGTTTGGGTTGACATACAGGCTTCCGTGTCTTCCCACGTGGAACTGTGAAGAATGTTCACATCCATAGAGATGACATTCGTTATGCTTGTGTGCGCCTTATGGCTACAAAATAACTAATGATTTCCTGCTACAGAATGACAACGGTAGAACGCACAGGGATCACATCGTGGAAGATTACCTTCAGCACCAAACAATTCAGCGCATTGAATGGCCATCTCGGTCACCTGACTTTAATTCCATCGAATATGTTTGGGATGCTTTAGAAAGATGTGTTGCTGATCTCAATCGCCCTCCTCATACGTTTGTCACGCTTACAACAGCTTTGCAAGAGCAATGGCTCGAACTTCCCAGCGAACGTATCGATCGCATAATTGACAATATCACATATCACTGTATTTGCTGTATAGCTTCTAGGGGTGATCGTACCCCATATAAAAGGTACTTTCCTATACCAAACTCACACATTTATTTTCTTTATTTTGTAATCGTATTAATTTCTGAAACACCAAAATTGTAAGGCAATTCTTTTTAGTGGTATTTTATACCTTACTATGTGTTCTATATTGTGGCTCCGTTTTATTAAAATCTGCTTGTAACATTTTGAGTAATCACTATTTTTGTTGTTTTCCTTAATTTTTGGAAATCATTGTATAAATATATATATATATATATATATATATATATATATTGTTTTTTTTTTTTTTTTTTTTTTTTTTTTTTTTTTTTTTTATGACAACGAACATATCACATAGCATTAATATTAAAATATATAGCTTTTCTTCTACAAATATTACATATATATATTGTAAAATAAGGTCAACGCGACCAGAGCTGTATATATCAAAACCCAAATAGAACTGGGCACATTTAAATTCAACCCAACCAAAACCCGACACGCAACAAAAAAGAAAGCGTCAACTCGTGTAAAATCGTGTTACCCGACACTATGCAGAACTCGAATTCCTGGCTTAATAGAAGAAGGATTTCATATTTACATAACTCACAGTTTCCATAAGAAATATTTAAGCAGAAAAAAAAGATTACATCAATTAGATTTTAAAATACATGTGACTGCAGCGTGATAATTCTTAAAAACTCTATGAACATATTCATTATCACATTATTTGGAGAAAATAAAAAATCTATTGGGAATTAATACATTTCATTTATAGACACGACAAAAGAAACACTTCATCTTTTATTGCCAGTCCCAAATGTCTAAAATGACGAGAGATTAAAAAAAAATAACTGCTACAAACAACTACACATATTCAACTAGTTGAATGCTTATGTCCAATTTCCACTTTAATTAATTAATTTCTCATTCGGTTATGATGGGCTAGTAAATTAATAATCATATCACGAACACAAAACATACATTCAAATAAATTAATTGCACTTGTATATTTTTGCTTAAGGGGACAGTGGACATCCTTCAGTTTTCAATGGATTCATTTGAAAATTAGGAGACTTCTTAATAGCAAGCTCAAATAGTTATAATTAAAATTTGGTATTAAATAATAGACAGTTTTTAAATAATTCAGTATTTAAAATTTTAAAATAGCAAAAAAATTTCAGATTTTAAAATGTCTCATGACCATTTCTGATGCATAAAATACTAGAGTATTTTTTTTATAGGATACATATTACATATTACAGTGGAAGTTGTCTTGAATTGTAAATGTTCGATGAATGTACATGCAGGAAAAAATTGCATTTTTTAATTATGCACTTTTTTTTCTAAAAAAGTAGCTATATGTTTGTTTACACATATAAATTTCAACTTTAAAATATCCTTTAAATACAACTTTTTTATACTAACATTTTATTTAATATTGTATAGAGGATATACAGCATAAATTTCAAAAGAATCGGACAATTAGGAATGCGCATGGAACGATCAAAAGTAGTAAAATGAAATTTCAATTTTGAGAAATTAACATTTTAAGTTTAAAGAACTGTATAAATATTTAAAGTTTTTATAAATATGAAAGCTTATATATCTTCGGGGACGCGTCGAAATTGAAAAATTATTTATGCATCAGAAAAATTTGAGCACCTATTTTCATAATTCTTCATATTAAAAATGTCCCTATTTCATTGGAATTTCGTGATTTTAAAAGTCCACTTTCTTCTTAAGTGTCTTAAGAAAATTTTGAAAACGCCAATAAAAGTCAAAAAATATTTATTGAAGACCTCAGATAATAAAGTTGGTGACAGACACAAGTATCATTTTCAGAAAATGTGATGTAAACTTCCAAAACTTCATTTTCTTTTATTGACAAATGCCTCCTTTATCAATTAAAATCTGTGTGAGTGTTATGTTATTTCAAATTGTAATTTACCATACGACCACTGACACTTTCAGTCATATGATTAAGTAATTTTTAGCCACTTACGACCTTTATCATCTGAGCATTTCAATTAGTATTTTACATACAAAGGTAAAAGTGTATCAAGAGTATATACATTACAGTCTTGAATGATAAAAGGAAATCAACATTTATTTTTTAAATAAATAAAAAATGAGTATATAATTAATAAAAAAAGTAATGGGAACAAAAAATGTCTGATCGATCCCGGCAAAGAAGACCGAGCTAACACCGGTCCGAGTAGCCCTAGGAAAATCAACTAATGAGCAAAATCTACTAATGAGTGAACTAATGAGAGAAACTGTACCCTATCAGGCGCACGGGCCACAACGAACTTCCTCGAGGTAATGAATAATTAAAGGCAAAACGGAAATCATTACTATCTCTTTTTCATTTTTTTCTGGCAACATGAAACAAATAAAAAAAATGTACCTGCTGTACAATAAAAGACAAAAAACAGGTATCCTATCACATAAGATACCTTTTGTTATAAAAAAAAAAATGAAGGTTAAAGGTTACAATAGTAACCAAATCCTATAAAGTTTCCTCGTCCCTACTCTCTCTTTCGCTCTGGAAAATTTCGCATTATCATATTCTCTTTAATAAATCGTATAAAATCAAATTATTAATATTTTTTGGATTTTTTAAAATGATTTTTGAGGCTTGTCTCCATAAGTGTATATAGGAGTTTTGGATGCCTAAGGTATTAAATATCAGACGAAAATAAAAACTTTTTAATGTGGGAAATGAGGACTTTCAAAAAGTGGCTAAGTGATTTATCAATAAACTTTTTAAAAAATTTGCTAAAATGTGCTTAAAAATTGAAATTATATTGCGTTTGTGGCTTGCTCCAAAATCACTTGTGAAATAGGAAGATTGAGGAAATACGCAATTTTTTGTGTTCAATGAAATATAAGGAAATGTCTAACGAAAAAACGAAAATCTGTCTATGAGGAAACACAATTACAAACCTCTACATGTGATAATTTCACTAGCCATCGCCAACAAATAATCAAACAGTAAACAAAAATTCACAGACAGATTTTTTTTTCTGTGTGTGTGTGTAAGTGACACCAAGCAATAGATTCATTAGTATTTTAATTGTAAATGAAAGAATATATCAAAAATAAAATCGTTATAATAATAAAAAATGAAAAGAAAATAAATACCATTTCATGATTCATTTCGACGTTCTTTTCCATTATGATGTTTTCTCCTTTATGCATAACATGTCTGGTTCATGCATAATCCGTTTGGCTTCGATCCCAAAGGACAAAGTAGCATAATAAGAGACGAATACAGATAACAAAATACTGTGTGCATCTACATTATTCAATTTTCTAAATCTTAACTTACATATTTAGATTAATAAACGAATAATTTTATTATTATATACCCGTTTACTCATGCCTATAATATTCCATGTACACAAATTTCGCTAAAGTATTTAATGGTGTGTTTAATAATTTCGTATTTTTGAGATTTCACAACAAATATTTAAGCAAAAACAGATGAGAGATTTTTTTTTCTCAAATAGTACATGCGATTGATGAATGATATATTACAAGACGAAACATAAATATTTGCTCGAATCTTCCGAAACATAATCATAAGCTATTATTTAAAACAAAGATAAGGTATCAGGCATTAATATGTTACAGTCGTAAAAATGATGATAGATAATTTTAATTTCATTCTGATGAACGTTCTTATTATGCTTTTATGTTTTTCAAGCTTAACAGTGTAAACATCATTTGGCTTCAGTGCAAGAAGTAAAAAATAGCACAAAAAGATATGGATATATATATATATATATATACGAAATTCCTACAAACAACAAAATTTATTTATCCATCTAAATCTTAAAGTAAAAAAGTCCTTCCGGCCAGTGCCGGGAGAAAGAGGTAGCTTTCATATTCCTTATTTTTAAAAAGCCAGCTTATATTATTCAAACACACATAGGTCAATTTAGTGGAAACTGATTATAGGAGATTCAATACTAATTTTTATCAATACTATGAATCAGATGAAATTATGAATGAGAAATTCGCGAAATTAGTCACCTTGTTCCAAGCTGTTTTTCTTTAAAGTAACTTATATTTGGCTGCTAAATACGGCAATATCTTGAAGTGCCTGCCATTTTAAGACAACATGGTGGATAAGTCTAACCAGTGAACTTAGTCGAGACCTTAGTTATTCCTGTGCACCATGCTCACTCACATCGGAATCGGTTGATATATACAAGTACTGTCGCAGGTAAAAAATCAGATTTTTCATATGTTACCCACATTAGAAATTGAAACTGCAATATCTGAGTCATTTTTGTAATATAAAGACAAAACAAATATGCTCCGGAATCCCTATATCAAGGTCAAATACTTAAGAAAGAAACCTTTTTCAATTTCTATTTTTTTTTTTTTTTTTTTTTTTTTCACCTAACTTTAAATATATATTTTTTTAATTTAGTGGCCGCCATTTTGAAATAAGATGGCTGATGAAGCTGGCCAGCGAACTTGGTCGAGACATTGCTGTATACTACCCACATGCTTTCTTACATCCAAATAGGTGAATACGCTTGTTATCGCGTGACAAATAGAAGATCGTTTCAAAATGTTAGCCATGCTAGAAATTCAAAGTTTTATAATTCAACCCTTTTTTAAGATAGACACGAAACAAAAACTGCTCCGGAATCTTTGTATCAAGGTCAAACACATAAAAAAATATTTTTCATTTTCCAATTTTTTGATACCTCATTTTAAATTTTAAATTTAATTTTTTTTAAATGGCAGCCCGTTTGTAACAAGATAGCTAAAGAAGCTGGCCAACGAACTCGTTCGAGACATTGGTATGTACTATGTTCAGACCAAGTTATATTCAAATCGGTTCATAAATACGCCTGTTATCGCGTGACAAATATCAGATCGTTTTAAAATGTCAGCCACAATAAAAATTCAAAATGCTATAACTCCGCCATTTTTTTAGATATAGACAAAACAAAAACTGTTACCGAATCTTTGGATTAAGATCAAACACATACGAAAAAAATCTCTTCCATTTTCCAATTTTTGGTACCTCATTTCAAATTTTAATTTTTTTTTAATTTTTTAAATGGCCGCCATTTTGAAACAAGATGGCAGATGAAACTGTTCAACGAACTTGGTCGATATATTGGTATGTACCATGTAAATACCAAGCTACATCCAAATCGTTTCATAAATACGCCTGTTATCACGTGACAAAAATCAGGTCGTTTTAAAATGTCAGCCACGCTAGAAATTCAAAGTGCTATAACTCAGCCATTTGTTAAGATATAGAAGAAACAAAAACTTCTCCGGAATCTTTGTATCAAGGTCAAACACTGAAGAAAAAATATTTTTCAATATTCAATTTTTTGGTTCCACATTTCAAATTTAAAATTTAAAAAAAAAAATTAATGGCCGCCATTTTGAAACAAGATGGCGGATGAAGCTGGCCAACGAACTCGGTCGAGACATTGGTATCGGGGTCTGGGAGTGATGATCGATAAAAATATCAAAATTTTTTTTAATCGTTTTCCTCCAAACGGCTGCAATAGATAGCTTTTTGTAATGAAAGCTACCTAATTGTAGTTTAATTAAGGAATTGCTTATTTTTTCTAGTATTTATTCGAGTTATTCTAGCAAATTATCAAATATAGAAGTATACCTGTTTTAATTAAAATGGCATTAATAATATATCTAGATATAATTATATTATTACATACATTATATCATAAAACACGTATATCAATGCATTAATAATATGCATATTTTCCGTTTTAACAAGAAATATAACACAGAATAAGATTAATGAAATAAGATTTTAAAAACATACATGAGAAGAATCAACATCATGAACAGTTATACATAAAAAGTTTGGAAAAATTAATTCCTGAAATCTCCAAATAAATATTCATTAGCATATTATTTGAAAAAAAAAAAAAAAAAAAAAAAAAAAAAGAATTAATATACTACAATCATGAAAATGATTAGGAGTGAAAAGTATATCAGTCAGATAAATATTTCCCTTTTGTATAATACAGAAGATATAAATTAGTTTCTGTCCCAAAGGTTTAAATCACCATAATAAGAGATGAATTTTGATAAAAAAAAAGCTCTACAAACTAGTACAATTATTTTACTAGTTTAATTTTAGCGTTATACTTGCTGTTTATTTTATTTATGGTTTTATTATATCTGATTCGGTGAGTTCTAATTGTAAATTAGAAACCATATAAATAATATGAAATAATTTCTCTTGTAACAAAACATTTTAATACATATTTTGTGTCTTTGAGTGAAACAAAATCCACTTAACTGATAAACATGATATTTTTGTCCAATAAATTAAACTTGAAAATATCTAGACGTGTATGCACGCATTCCCAAGTACTAAATAATAATCTGCAGAATTTGTAAATGTTGCTCGCAAGTTTTCTTCCTGCACCAAGCCAAGGATAGGTCAAGGGAGTGTTTAACATTTATTAGAGAATAAATATACATATATTGTCACAAAAACAATAATCAAAATCCTATGCCTAAAAATAGAGATACGAATATGTATAAATATTTAGTTAAATGTATGTTTTTATATATAATCTTATCTCCCTAAAAGTACAAGATATTGATTAAACAAGGTCAAATTAAAAATTAAAAACTTTTTTATTTGTTTTGGACAATCAGTTGACAGTATTGTCAACTTATAAGTCATTAGTGACATTTTACTAATGTAGACAAGAAATGTTCTTTGCTGAGGTAATTTTTTAAGAAAATCTTTCTTGGGAATTAATTAAAAAGGCATAAAATGACATTTGATGCAGTTTTTAAGCGAAATTCGTTTAAAAATATGTTGGTTGTCTCTATTCGATGTTGTAATTTGTTTAATTATACAATGTTTAGAATTGATGTAAGCTCAATAAAAGCGAAGTCACAGCGCCAGATCTATGGTATATAAAAGTGACAATTGATTTTATTTTCTCAGTTGTCAAAAGTAAACTACCATTTTTGGAGACAGTAGAAAAATCCGTAATGAGAGAAACAGGATTTCTCGCTAATATGAGCTTCACAATATTTACGCACAAAATTTAGGAACCTCCAAATTTAAGTGGTCCATATCCATGATGCAATTGGCCTATGCTTCGTTAGGCGAAGTTGAGGCACTTACCACTTTTATTATCTGAACTATTCATTTAAAACCAACGTGTCCATCTAAATTAAATTTCTTTTCGTTCAAGAAGAAACTTTTCCATTCTAAATCTATGCATTTTTTGTTAATGTTTACTGCAAGTATGTTATACTAGGTTAAAGTGACTGACAAGATACTATTTTGGCAAACGAAACAATTGAATTTTCTTTCTAAAACTGTGTATTCTACATGATTGTCTAGATAAATCTCTGGTAATTTCATTACACGCTATTTTTTTCGCACGAGCTAGAACGGGTCGTCAGACTTTTTTGGCGTGCACAGAGTAATTCAGGTTTTGGTTTATATTTCTTCGTACGATAATCCCTTAATACTTTCAATAAATTAGAAATTCCTGACTTTGATCAATTATTTTATTCTTGCAGTAACAAAGAAATTTACTCCACAACTTCTAATTGTCAATAATTTACTTAATTTAAAAAGAATACTTCAAAATACTGAGTAAACTCGCCAGTTTCAATTCTGATAAATCATCTGTTAAAAAGGGAGATCTGAATTGTTTCAAATTTACTTACAATTAAAGTATCCATATGATTTGTTTGAAATTAATGTAAACATAAACTAAGCATTTTAAAGCAACTATTATTTAAATGCTTTACACACTTAGCACGCTTGTTTTTATCTATGTTTGCAACTAAAAGGAATACACAATGTCTTTTAGTTACACTTTTTCAACATTGGTTGATTTTTTGCTTATTTTCTTACGTTTTCTTTTAATCTTCGCAAAATATACTGGGTTAAAATTTTGAAAACCGAAATATTTTTGATAATATTAAAAAGTTTCCTCGAAACACGAAAAAAATCTAAAATATCGCATAAAAAAATCGCGAAAACGGAAAATTCCCTTACGAATTCCGGTTAATTTTCATTGAGAAGAGGACAAAATTTACTTTAGTGAACGAAAACGTTGTAACCGAATCATTTTCATAAATTTAAAAAAATTGTGGCGGAATGCAATAATAGGCTAAAAATCACATTAAAAATCGCTAAAAAAAATCACAAGGTACTAAATTCATTGTAGTTAGCATAACTATTGTGAACTAAATTTATTTAGAAATGCCAAATAATTGCCAAAAACACGAAAAATCGCTAAAAATTCCAATAAAAATCGCCGAAAAATCAAAAATCGAGGAGGACAAAATTTACTATATTAGGCTGAAAGTTTGACGCTGAATTCTTTTAAATAATTTGGAAATTTTGCTGCAAAACACGAAAATCTCTAAAACTCGCATAAAAAAAAAAAAAAAAAAAAAATCGCTGTACGAATTTCAAATAAATCTTATTGAAAATAGAAGAAAATTAAATATATTGAGCTTAAATAATGAAACAGCTTTTCTTTTACTAATGTAGGAAAATCTTGACAAAACGTGAAAAAGATGTTAAAAATTAAATAAAAAATTACATTAAAAAAATCAAATCCAAAATCCAAAATCGGGCTTTGAAGTGTATAATTATTATATATACATATAGGTAAAATGTTCTCTCCCAGCATTAATGTTTTAAAAGTAAAAGTCATGCCAAATTTCAAGTTCATGCCTTGACAATTTCATTTAAATTGCAATTTAGAACATTTACACAGGGTCTGTCTAGGAAGTATTGAGACTGAATTTTTCGCGCCAAGCAGAAAGAAAAAAAGGGGGGGGGGGGGGTTACCGACGGTACGTGCGGTGGGGTCAGTCAGCTACAGTGCCTGGTGGCCCATAAGTCAGTTTGTCTATAGTTTTTACAGCGCACGGATCGCTAATTAAGCAGACGCGTGTTTAAAAGTTTCCTTAGGGTATCAGAATGCAGCAGAGTGTCGAGCTATAAGGCTTTTCGTGAAACTAAGCAAATTGGTTACTGAGACGCTTGCTATGTTAGAAGAATCGTACGGGAAGGATTCTTTGTTCACAGCGCAAGTGTTTAGGTGGCACAAAGCCTTAAAAGATAGGACGTCGATTACGAAAAATGCTCTGGTCGTCCATCAACTTCTCGAACTTCAGACAATGAGCTAAAATTAAAGCATTTTTGGAGTCTGATCTTGGAATGAGTGTCCGAAAGATTGAGGAGATGTCGGGTCCCACAAAATGGATTGTACATCAAATCATGACAGAAGATAGTCAAATGAGGAAAATTTGTGCCAAGTTGGTTCCAACACATCCTTCAAAGTGACACAGTTCCTGTCAAAACACAACGTCGAAACGCTGCACCAACCACCATTTAACTCGATCTGTCACAGCCGGTCTTTTTTCTATTCCCTCGGTTAAAATCTAGTCCAGGGAGAAATGTACTAAAAAAAGGGAGCTACCTTCCAAAAGGTTGGGTAGAAGATTTTTTTTCTGAATTGTTTATAATGATGCCAACATGGAAAAACTAAGTTTTTTAACAAAATTTCTTAAGGCTACATTTTCTGTAGAAAAAAAAAACAAAAAAAAACACCTTTTTTGATTTTTTTAAAAATTATCTCGAGACCCGTTGTCTTAGCGTATTATTTGTCAACGCTAAAAGTCTCTACAACTTTCATATTTACAACTTTTTTATACACTCAATAGCAAGCGCAGCACGTTATTTTTTTTTAAGACAATTTTTTCAATTTTCTTAAAAACCGTGAAAAACGTAGTTCAGCCCCGATTATTCAAATGTTTCCCACGGATTTAATTGTGTTTGTCAACTTCTATATATTGGTAGCAGTAAATTATGTGTTTCAATGCCAAAACTAGTCTTTTTTGCACCCGTGACAAACATAGATTTTGGCACCCTGACTACTCTTTTAAAAAGAAAATTTACCACGAGAATTTTAATAAATCTTCAATAACCTGATTTTGAAAATTTTAAGTGTGTAATCATTAAATACGTAATGCTGAACTACGTAATCAGCTTTGTCAAATATTGATTCATTAAAACTTGCAAAGCGAACATAAAGGAACTGCAATATATTCCGCTTTAAGCAGGTTTCCATCTCAGGAAGTACATATAATTGTTCATATTCTTTCTCTTGAAAAAATATAATTTTTTTCTTTAAAGACCGGATTCCGTATACACAGATTTTATGGTAGCTGTAGTATTGAGGCGTTTAAAGTCACAGTTATATGAATTATGGGACGAAATTAGCCATACGAAGACATTAGCAAGGTAGTATTAAAATTATGGGAGCGTTCTTGACAAATATCTGGCTCGCATTTTGTTACTTTTAAATATATATATATATTTTTTTTTTTTAATGGGATACTGGAGATAAATGTCTAATGTTGTGGTTTTGTACGTTTTTCGGGTTTGGTTGCATTCTTTTATTATTATTATTATTTGACACTTTCCTTTTTGGAAAACTGTTTGGATCCCGTTCTGAAATTTAAAGTATCCTGAAATTTAAAGTAACTTTAAAGCAATTAACAGATAATCTTAAAGTTTATTTGGCAGAGACGTTGGCAACGGTGTATTATTGCAGGAGGAGGCTATTTTGAAGAATATTAAGCATGTCTAAAATTATCTTCAACTAAACGAATTTTATGGAATCAGTCTACTTTCTGGATAGGTTTTGTATCCTTCTGCCAAATGTTTTAGCTCTGTGTGCGGTTGTCTCCCCAGAACACAGCAGACAGACATTATCATTTACAAACACACTCACTCAAACTTCTATCTTTATTATTACTGTTAATATTACTACTATCATTATTATTATTATATATAGTGTAAAGTGCCCATATTCCGTACCCCCAGTAACTTTTAGTGTAATGTTGTAATTTTCAGTGAAAACCTACCAAATTTGGATGTTACATAGACTCACGCACATAGAAATATAGGCAAATACCGTACAAAAAAATTTTAACAATGCGAATTTTTTTTTTTTTTTTTTTCAAATGCATCAGAAAAAAAATGCAAAAGAAAAAAATGGTCATAATTTCGTCCCCGCAAAAAATCCAATACGCCGAGGCTTAACTTATTACTAAATCAAAATTTATTTCTAAATCAGTAAGTAATTTAATTTACATTAAAGTAAGGCACAAGGAAATGTACTAATTATCAGTGGAAGAATAACATAACGAGACATTAACCATCCAAACATGAGGAAAAAATTGAAAAAAATGTCATGAAAAGGCATTCCTAATTTCGCACCAAGGACGAAAATAAGAACTGCAAGGGGGACTAAATTGGGACTACGCTACTTCCCAATATGGCGGAGCTTCAGTTCCCGTATGATGACGTGAGCGTCCTAAAACTCACTGTATGCTACTGTTAGCATATTACCTATGTAAAATACATGCAATGAATCAGAAATAAGTACTTACTGTACAGTAAATAACGTTCTACAAACAACGTAATAAGAGCTCCAGTCTTCTAAAAATAGGACTTCTAAAAATAGGGCAAGACTCTGTGTCTTGCCTCTGCTTTCATAGTAGAAGGACGTCTTTTTTGCGCCTGACGAAGAAAGACTCAGATCTTTCGAAAGGCCTAGCGCATTTACAAATTTTTGATGGTGTTTCAAGAAGATTGTTTGTTCTTAGTCATTCACACCAGTTTTAACTTATATTCTTTTACTTTAAATGTAATCTGACAGAAACATTAATTTTGTAAATGAATAAAATTTTCATTTACGTGTCAATATCAGTTCTTATGATAATTTTTTAACACATTTTCAATCTTTTATTTAAACAAATTGCGTATATTTCGCAACTGTAAATTTTTATCAATATTCTCTTATCGAGAGTGCATGTTTGACATCGGAAAATACGGTAATGATACCTTAATTTATACTTTTATCTTTCATAATACATTCTTCTTAATTTCAGTATCTCAAAAGAAGAACATTATGTTATGACCATAAAATAAATAGTTACAAATACAGAATAATTGTTTTTTTACTTTATATTCAATGAAACTGACTTTTATCTGTAGGTAAATTTCCACACCGTGTTCATTTTGTTTTATCTTAAAGGTATTTCAGACCAGTTTTTAATATCCCATTTATTTTTAGTATTATTATATCTTATGTATTTCACAGGTTCTACAAGCTGATTACAAACTTTATGATGCATTTAGGATACTTTGTAGGGGTTTAGGGATAACTATAAACAATAAAACACACATTAAAGTACATTACTTTTATTATGTGAGAAACGTGAGATTTCTTAACTGACGATGATAACATCAAGTGTGGCGAAGATTATAAAACTAATGGATCTATCATATCGTAATAATCCAAAATCTTTAGTTTATTTTAATAATAAAAAAAATCTTTATAACACAGTGGTGGTAATGAAATTTCGAAAAAAAAAATACTTTGAATATAAATTCCTTGATATTTTAATAAATAATTTTGAATTATAATAAATGTTATTAAAAAATGGAATTTAAATATGTTTTGATGAGACTGAAAAAAATAAGCAATATCTGCGCAACAGTTGTTAGCACGTGATTCAAAATTACATATCTTATAAGGTGTGTCCCGCCGAAATAAAGCCACCGTGATTGTGTGCTGTAACTGGACACGAAAGAAAGCAATAAGAACGAAACAAATATATTAAGAAAATCTATATACAAATAGATATTTACAAGGAGTAACTCACTCCCTGCATTACCTGGACAGGAGAAAAAAATAGTTTGTAAAAAAAGAGGGGGGAAAGGTGTCCCGCCGAAATAAAGCCACTACTGTTAATAGACAATATATCCGCCATGGTTATATATGACTTGGAATATATGATGTGGCGTACCATTTATGACTCCTTGGAGGATAGTAGCATCAATGTTCTCCCACGCTTCAATGATGACGTCCTTCAATTTTACCACAGACTGAAACTGCCGGCAATTGGCGTATACAGACCTACTGAGGATACCACACACATTTTTTTAGGATTACGATCATGTAAAAAAGGTAAGTCATTCCGTGACATGCCCACGATTCTACAAAAACCATTTCCAGGACGATTTTCTAGCGTGAATGGAGGTTTTTCCTGCTGGAAAATCCAACTTAGTCTACCAATTCTGTTTGAAAATGGCAGTAAATGGTTTCTAGCATTTCCTGATGATAGGAACCTTCATACGACCTGAGACAAAAGCCAGGTCATGTTTACTTCATAGCCGAAGCCTGTCCACACCATTAATGAGCCTCCACTTTGCTGTCTTTTGGAGAAAATTTCCTCTTCTTTCCTCATGTAATAGGAATTGAAAGCAAGGCCGTCTGGTCCGTAAGATTATTTTTTTCTCATCTGAGACCATAACATGATGTCACTGGTCCTTCCAGGTTTGATTATATTTCGCACAGTCGACTCTCCTTTGCTTCTGGATAGCTTTCAACATGCGCTGCTCTTTCCTTTTCTTATATCGCAAGTGTCCTGTACGTTTTTCAATTCGTGACAGTGTTGATTTTGTCACAGGGATGTTATCCTCTTTGGCCAACTGTTTTAGGGAAATATCACCTCCTAAAAGACGACGTAAAACTGTTCTTGCCTGCCTGGAAGTCATTTTTATGCAGGTACATCTCCTTTTTTTATACCCGTACGCAGTGTCTTGATTTACAAAATTGACTATTACGGTTTTAGATCGTTTGATTTGCTTAGATATTGGTCTATGTGAAAGACCTTGTTAATTAAAAGCTGTTATTTGTCCTTTTTTGAACTTTGAGAGCTGCGTTTTCTTTCCCATTGCAATACAGCAGAAAAAAAAAATAGAAAATACAACTTTCTAATTTCCGCACAAAGTTCGACTGGCACAGAACAAGTACTTGACGACTTCCTGACGTCATAAACATGTTGAAATCAGCAGGTCGAATGTCGGTAGTTACCAATAAATACTAATATTGGCAGTGGCTTTATTTCGGCGTGACACTTTTCCACCGCTTTTTTATACATTTACCTTTTTCTCCTGCCCAGGTGGGGCTTGAAATGAGTTACTCCATGTAAACATGTATTTCTGTATAGTCTTTCTTAATATATTTGTTTCAATCTTATTTGTTTGTTTTGTGCCCAGTTATGGCACACAATTACGGTGGCTTTATTTCGTTGGGACACACCTTATATCCAATTCCCTGTATTCAATCAAATTTTGTTACAGCATTTATCTTTTTCTGAATTACAAGATAATTCTGCAGAGAATTTTTTACTGTATTTTTGCACCTAATAATAATAATAATAATTGAACAAATAAAAACTAACAATACAGTTTTATTATAGTCTTTATTCCATTTTGCAGCAGATGAAATTTCCAGGTTAAAATATATATTTTTTATAGCTTTTCTTTAAGTAAATTATCTTCTTTTACCACTTTTTCTTTTTATTATTTTTAACTTTAAAATGCAACTCAACTTACTTTACATGGAATTTTCCCAAGCCAAATTAAGGATATCAGCATTTTATGGACTTGAAATTTTATGGAAACCACATAATTTGTTTTTCCTCTAAGGGAAACATGTAACTTTCACGATTTTTTTTTTCGGTTACAAAGAAAAGGGATACAAACATTGCACTTTTTTGCATTGTATTTATTGACATTTCCCGTATATATTTAAATTTATGTATGTAAAAAAAGAATAATACGCCTTATTCGACAGAGATTACCTGCAAGTGCATGCCGCGAACTTCCAATTGGATGACCGTTTTTCTCTGATGAGAAGCACCTCAAACAAATTTCACCAAATTATGGAAGGGCAAATTTCTCTTGAACTTATACCAGCATGTGGTTAAACAAATTATTTTTTATAAAATAGTGGTCTTTTAAACAAAACAGGTAATTGTAGTTTTTGTTTTTTATATTTAAAAAAAAAATTAATCTCGAGAAAAATGATCAATCAATTTGAAATACAAGGTTTCCAGAAAAACAAGTTTAAAATTTAAGAACAGCCTTACATTAAAATAGGGACGACACGTTCAACTATCAATAATGTTGTAAAGGAATTGGAATATCAAAAAATCACGTACGGTAAACAATTTACAGACTTGATTAATGAAAAAATGCAAAAAATAAATAAATATATACATAAAAAAAGAAGTAGATTTTCCTCTTAATTTTAATGAATGAAAATTTTAATATAATATTTATAGCATATATATATATATATATATATATATATATATATATACATATATATATATTGGTTTAAACTATTTTTTTATTTAATTCTGTTTATGATTAAAAATACTAAATATAACACATTTTGGATATAAGAAACAGCAATTATGGAATCCGATCTAAATTATAAATTTTCCGGGACCAAAAACTCCTTCTGGTCAGTATTTCGCGTGTTACAGATTTATACTTCATTAATTTTAGAATATATTTAATTCCATGTTATTGTTTTACCGAAAATTATATGATCAGTTTTGCTCATTCTCTAGAATACGTTAATTTTGAAATATCATATTTTATATTTATGTTTATGACAATGCATATGCTTGAAAAGTGTCATTTATTTCTTAAATATGACCATTTTGTAAAAATTATCTCTTAAGTGAAATATGAATTTAACATTGAAATGTAATTTCAAGCAGTTTCATGTCTGAAAAAAATGTAATTTTATCACGGGCTTTTATAAACAGTTTTCATAAAAATATTGCTTTGAGAATTTTAGGTTTGAGAGCAAAATGCCAATAGTTTGGAATTTTGGTTTTTATTTTGTAGCAAGTAAAGCAATTTCAAAAAGACTTCAACACTGTCATTAAAATGTACGCTTCAGTTACTTAATATTTCTGTCGTCTTGCTCTTTTTTTTTTCTTTTGCCCATGAAGTAACCAATAATAGTATACCTTCACTGTACGGTTTTTTTTTTCAGTTTGCCATTGAATGTGTAACCGTGATTCTCCAGTTAGTAAATGAGAGTCAGTCGATTGTAGCAATACAGTAATAATGAAACAAAAAATAATGAAATAAGCATTCTAAACAACTATAAATTGCAATCTATAAGTACTTAATTGTAGAAATTGCTTTCTAGTAGATTCCAATTTGCATACACAATGTTTCAACTCATTCCGGAAATTTGTTATTTAGTTACACTTAAAGAACAATTACAATTGAAATTTAAAACACGATACGACAACTACCAATGCATTAATTTCCTAAAAGGCTTAATAAATAAATTAGCTGCCTGAATTTTGAGATGGAATATTTAAGTTGTTTATGCAGGGTTTTCTAAATAAATTGTCAATTTTATTGAAATTTATAAAATTTTTAGTTAAAAACGTCTTAAGAAAGTATTTCACATTTTATATCGAGCCTTTAACACGTTCACTGCCATGCGAATCACTCGTGAGTCGCGGGTATCTTTCCATATAATATTTAATAAAGATGCTCAGAGTCTTTGATTATTCTCACTCGTAAATTTTTATTATAAATTTTCCCTTATTTAATCCGAGCATTTTTCCGATTCAATTAGGTAAAAATTTCTGTTTTGAAAAACCGATAATAAAACATTAAAATTTCTGTAAAAGACTCTAATCCCGAAAGGGATAATTTTTTTTTTTTTCAGTTTGACACTCTATTGTTCACTTTAATTTCTTATGGAAGCAGTGAAGGTGTTACTCAACACTACCGCAATTTTCAAAATCAATCCATAACTATTTGCAGCACCAATTCAAATTTAAGAAAAACGATATTTAAGCCACTTTACAAATCTAAATCCATTTGATCAAGCGATTAAAACCAAAGGCTAAGTTTTTTAAATTGTCAAGTGCTTAAATCCAAAGATTAAGTATTAAAATTGGCATAACTTTTTCATTTTCCTGTAAACTAAGACATAACTCTGAAATGAAAGGTTATTTTAATTTTTTCTGTGACATTTAAAGGGTAAAGAATCACAGATGGCCGGAGAAAGACAGATACCTCATACATTCTCATCTCGAAACTTTCACAAAAATACTCGAAAATAGCCATTCAACTGGAATTTTTATTTCTATTTAAGTTTTTTAAACAATATTAGCGGTCGCCTTTATACAGAAATTGTACTCTGAAATTCGCTAAATAAACATTTAATTTTGACACCGGATTTGACTTTTAGTGCAACTTTCTTTGGGATATGGAATGAGAATTCTATTCGGCAAGTAGTTTAGTAATTATGAAGGTTTAAATTTTGACAATTTTAATTTTAAATGCATTTATAAATGTTGTAAAACAGAATTCAGTGCGGACAGTTTTTGCGGATTCCAGAGCTTCATAGGAGTAAGATCTGTGATTTTTTAAGCTGAGCTTTCATTAAGGCTTCTAGAAATCGATTTCTCTTGAAAAAATCATAGGTTGCAATTCCTTATTTTTTTCGAATATAAATAGTTTTAAAACTAAATTTTGAAAAACGATGTGATTTCTATCCTATAATTGTTTTTAACAGAAATGGATATCTAAAATTTCCATTAAGCTAATAAAAATTCACAGATGATTCCGCCAAATAATTCTAGAGTTAAGATTAATAAAACTACGAGCATTGCATTCTGTTTTCCAGCGATTACATGTGAATTTAGCATAACTCCTATGTTATTTGACTGAATGACTTCCTGTTGGTATCTTAAGTCAATATGTATCAATAATATCGAAATTGATGTGAAAATTAGGTTTTCGTATTGAAAATTACTGTCATTGGTACTGTTTTATTAAAAAGTTCACCCCCTAAGCTTAATTATTTTAAAACAGAAATTGAAAAAAAAAATCATAATTTGTTATCGAATGACTACTTCTGTTTCTTGTTTCTGTGACATTCTAGAGAATAGAATGTATGAGGTGTTTGTTCTCTCTCTCTCTCTCTCTCTTTTTTTTTTTTTTTTTTTTTTTTTTTTTGGGGGGGGGGGGGGGGGATCAACTATTCAAGATATTTTTATTTATTTTTTTATTTATTTCAAACTGTGCATTAATAATAAAAATGATTAAAAATCCCTAACAAATACACTTTTGTTAGGTAAATATTTAAAGTTAATATATATATTCTACCCTGATTAAAGCAAACAATAAATATTATATAATGAATGCGAAAAGGTTTCAAATATTCCTTCAATAAATCCGTTAACGTTTTTTCTAGTTATAATTTTATTTAAAATAGAAAGATACATATTTTCAAAATTTACGCAGTATGAATCCAAATAAAATTTAAAAAATATGAGAATTGCCTGTTATATCCATTTATTTATAATAATCTAAATATGATACAGGCATTATAATCTGACATGCTTATAAATATTGAAATATTCATATTTTTCAAACACCATTGTACTTACAGAGAATTTTGAATCTTTTTTAAATTTATAGACTCGTAAAGTCAGACATTACATTATGCATCATAAATTACTGAGATGGAGTAATACGATATTTTAAATGCATCTAAAACATATATTGACCGCCCGAATGTTCCACATCTATACTTCGTAGGGAATAGATATGGAAATATATTTCGAAAGAAACAAAACAAATATTTGTAGATATAATTCACCATCATATATAGTGGCATTGCTCTTCATGATGTATGCTTATTCTTAAAAATAAATTCATGCAGAAATTTATATTTTCCCATTTATTATAATCTGTAAAATGAATCATAGACATCAGCTAAAAATATTTAAAAATATATAGAACAGTAATTTATCGTAAAAATAAATAGAATTGTCATTTTCTGTTGAATATTGCAATTACATTAAGGAGTCGTTATTTCTGTTCTAGACTTCTGTATATCCTTTTGAAACGTTAATATGTGAAGTAATTTATCATGCGAAATTGATAAATTAAAAAATATGTTATGTCTTGTAAATGTAACATAACTAATATAAAAAAAAAAAAATATGTAAAGGCAAACAGATGAAATAGCAGTATTTAATGTCTTGAACTATTGCGTAAAAATAATTACACAGAGTCTTATAAAATCATTGCAATGAAGATTTGAGTTTATGTATTCTGACGAAGACGTTATCAACAAAATAATTAAAAAATTGGATTTGGACCTATATATAAAGTTTTTGTACCATTATTTGTAATTTATTCATCTTAAAACTTTTTTTTATTATTTTATTATTAGTACATTTGTATACAAATTTCCTTAATTATCAGAAAAAGTATTTATTTTCATTATAAAAAATATGCGTGGATATCTTAAGAAAGAAGAAAACAGCACTTAATGAATTTGCGATGATACCTCGTGAACAAACATACAGAATAAAATATTAATAACCTATTTAAGTGTATTGGACGAATGTTCAGGATTGAATTGAAAAAAAAAAAAAACACGAATTTTTAAATAATACACACACATTGAAGTGGGCTAGCAACTCTCTTTTAAAGAAGGTCTAGTTTTTAACACTTTCCAATATAATTGAAAATGAGGTATTATTTTTACGCTATGTTTAGTATACTAAGAGATGTTTGTAGAATATGGTTAAAGTGATATACAGGGTAACGCAAAGTGTTGGATAAATGACCCTCTATTGATGATAATCTCTGGAAGTCTGATTTCAGTAGTTTATAAATGATTTAGTCTTAATTCAATTTTAGCTAAATAGTGCCGTAAGTAAAATACAGAGCTGTCCAAAAGTATTCAAGTATGCTACCGTTTACAAGCATAAATTTCTGAAAGTGATATTTCAACCCAATATGCGTTTTTTTTTTTTTTTTTTTTTTTTTTTTTTTTGCTAAACTGAATTTTTGCATACTACACAGGATATGATTAAAAACACTTACGATACTCATCAACGTACAACATTAATAAAAACTATATTAAAAACACATTAAAAATAGACCCAACGTTTAATGCTCTTTCTAATGAGTCATCATCAGGGGTTCTTGACCTCTACGGAGCAATGTTGCGTACAACACAGTCACTTTCACTATATCAAACTGAATACATTTCTGTAACAGACAATTAAACATCAAAATCAATATTGCATCGGATATGGCGCCATCTGTTGACAGGCTATAGCACTATTATCTTAAAACCAGGAACAATTGAAATTAACTTTAGAAATATATTTTTTTCAAAACAATTAACGTTACTTTTCGGTTAACCGAGCGCCAGTGTTATATATACATATCTATGAATGTATACATGTATGTATATATACACATATATATACACATATATATATGTGTGTGTATATATAAAATATATGTATATATAAATGTATGGGCATATACGCATATGTATGCATATATATATATATGTATATATAACACTGGCGCCCACCTAACCGAAAAGTACCCATTTAACCACACATTAGAAATCTGAAATGAGATATTGTCATTACATACTTCGCTTTTTCTCAAACTAATTTCTATGGATTCTCGTATAAGGGCTTTAAGAGGATTAGAATATCTAAAAATAATTTTTACATCATTAAAATGAACTACCTTATTACTGCCTTTAAACGCTAATCTAGATAGATCTGTAGACTGTCTATGGAATTTTAAATCCCTTTTATGTTCTTTAATTCTTTCAAACAGGCATCGCTTTAAAATGCCAATATATGATGTTAACAAACCAGTATTAAGTTGCACAGGGATTTCATAAACCCCAGAATGAAATAAAATTGATAGAGAATCTTGCTTTTTGGTAATAGTTGTAAACAGATTTTTTGAGAGGGAGACAACAAGAAGAATTCGGAGTCTATTAAAAATTTCCTTAATCTTTCAAACATTGCTGGAATATAAGAAATTTCTCCATAAATAGGACGGGTTAACTGAGCACATTGGGGATAACTATTGAACTTCTCGATTAATTTATGGATAACCTGTGGATTGTGCCCACGGTCAATTCCAATCTTGACAATATGGTTCAGTTCATCTTCTAAAAATTCATCCTAACAAACAGTATGTGCCCTTTTAATAAAAGAATTAAACTCAGACATTTTGTAACCCCATGGGGGATTGAAGCAGTAATAGGTATAATGCTATCTATCTTCATCCATTTTCTGAAAACTTTTCTTTTAAGCGAAGAACCTGATTTTTTAACTAAAACATCTAAAAATTGGATGTTGTTACTGGCTTCATTTTCCATGGTAAATTTAATACTGTCATCAAGATAATTCAATTTTTCAAAACGTATCAACAATAATTTAGGTTTATGTTTGAAAGTGTTAAAAATAAAATCTTCCAAAGATCTGAGCTTAAACTAAGCAAAAATACTTGATACAGGTGACCCTGTAATGAACCAGTAATTTTGTTACAGAGGCTCTCTAGTGGTTTGAAGATGGACATGGTGTAAGACGTAACTCTAGTCTAGAGGCACTGTAAATGTCCGCGGTGCATTTTTAATTAGGAGTTCACTGTTCCGGGAGTGAGCGGTAACCGTATGCAAATTTATTTGCTTAGTCTGCCAGAGTATAAATACGGGAGCGAAAATATATTAAGAGGTTAATCAGTGAATAGTTGGTTAGTTAGAAGCTGGAGAGAGTGTGAGTTGGCGTAAGTAGTTTTGGTGTGGAGAAACTTCCTGTATCTGGAGCTTAGCCTGGGAACAAGAACAAATTTAGAGTGAGATGAAATCTAGATGTGGATTTGAATTGAACCCCGCCATCCCAGCTTAAGCACGCTCCGGTGAAATGAAGTTACGTGAGTTAACTTTTGACTTTATATTTAATAAAGATTGTTTTATTGGTATCACGGAGTGAGGACAAAATTTATGAGATCTTGTCTGCCAACCCTTTGCCCGTTGTTGAATAAAAACACTATATTTAAAGCCTATAAGACTCCTCCTGATCTCTCACCACTATAATTACGCCACAAATGGCGCCCAACGTGGGGCGCACTCTCTCCAAATTCTAACTAGCCAACTATTCACTGATTAACCTCTTAACATATTTTCGCTCCTCTATTTATACTCTGGCAGACTGAGCAAATAAATTTGCATACGGTTACCTCTAACTCCCGGAACAGTGAACTTCTAATTAAAAATGCATCGCGGACAATTAGAGTGCCTCTAGACTAGAGTTACGTCTTAACCCCATCGGTGCACCCTTATCTTGTTAATAATATTTACCGTTAAAGTAGAATACATTACTCTGGTTAATTAAATTTAACCCTGATTCTAATGAGGTTTTAATTTCTTGACTCAGATTATTTAATTTATCTATAGAATGGTTAATAATATTCGTAACTTCGGAAATATTTATGGAAAGGAAAAGTGAGACAATATCAAAACTGGCCAATATAATATTATCGTTAATTTCTACATCTGCAATCCGGTCAATAAATTCTTCAGTAGAAGAAATGGAAAACATTAAAGAATGAATAATCATTTTGAGATAACTAGCATAAGCTTTTTCAACATAATAAAGTGGACCTTGGCATATCGTGACAATCGGCCTAAACGAAAAGCCTGGTTTGTGATTTTTATTTCCGAAACGTCAGTGAAGGCTTACTGTGGAGACACGAAATGTTTTGGTTTCTGTTAGTCTGTTAGTCTGTCTGTCTGTCTGCCCCTCAATAACTGCCGTAAAAAGCATCCGATTAGCTTGCAACAGAGTGGACATATTCGTGAGACAACCGGACGTATTTTTTATTGATTGTATGACATTATATATTACATCCATACATTGAAATATATTTACTGCTGCATAAACGTGAAAAACATATCTCAGAAACCAATTTCCTAAAGACTTTCAGAAGAGGGAGGAGCTTTTACTGTTTTTAAACACAGATTTAAAAATAAATTGCCTGTCGTCAGTGTGTTGTGTTGCACTAATTCAAACATTATGAAATTAAAATATATTACTGTGGTTTACTACAAGAAGCTTGAATATGATTTGCATCGCATTTATCGTTCATTTATAGGGTCACATAAAGATTTCGGATACAGTTCTGTTCTATTTGGGATGATTGCTGAAGAGCGTTTCGCTCAAGGTATGCGTTTTAACGTTAACTAAATTTTTGATTACTATGTGGTGTTTAGAAATTATATAGACCATACACAGGGGTACACAAATGAATTCGTAAGTATTTATGAAAATGAGCGCAAATTGCTTCCGTGAGTTTTTTTTTATTTGAGTTATGCATTTTCAAGCTCAGCTACATTTAGTACACTAACAGATGTTTGCATAATTTAAATAGAATCATATACAGGGCTCTGTAAAAACTGGATACATGGTGCACACTATGCATAGTAATTCCCGTAAATGTGAGATCAGCAGTTTTAAGAGGGATTTTTGTCTGCATTAAATTTAAATGTAATATGTGACGCGTAAAAATTTTCACGTAATATACAGGTCTGTAGAAAAGAATTCATGTATGCTTCGGTCTATTGGTGGAAATTTCTAAAGGACATTAACACAATCAATTGAAAATTACAAATGTAAATTAAATTACACTACGGGAGTTTCAGGGGGCAGAGCCACCTGAAGAAATCTACTTTATTATCTGAAAATTACCAGAATAAGTAGCTCATGAGAATTTCAGTATACCGTTACATAACAACGTGTTTAATTTAACGCTTCTAATGTCTGAAACCTTCGAAATATTTTTTCTTTTTATAAATGTTTATGTAATTTAAAAACTTTAAATTTCGTTTTTGTAGAAAGATTAATATTACTCAAAGTGTGCTAAAAACAATGAATTGCAGAGCTGACGTTGTGGCTCCTGATCTGCAGATTTACTTGTTCCAGCAATAATCCTAGGCGTAACACCTTTTTTTACCCTTCATAAATATTTTATGTTGTAGTCCAAAAGAGTTTGATGTTGTGAAAGTGACTGTGATGCACGTAACAGTGCTCCATAGAGGTCAAGAGCTGCCTCCCCTGATGATGGCTCATTAGAAAGAGCATGAAACGTTGGGTCTATTTTTAATGTGTATTTAGTATAGTTTTTATTTATTTTGTACGCTGATGAGTATCGTAAGTGTTTTTAATAATTAAATTTGACAGCGTAATTACAAGTTTTTCTTATTATATAGGATATACATGGTGTGTTCACAATGTTTCAAAACTGGTCTGAGAATATAAAATTAATTAAACATTTTTGTACAGAGAACTAAAATTCTTTGAAATATAACCCTTAGGATTCAACACACCGCTGCCAGTGCTTCTTCCACTGTTCATAGGCTCCCTGAAAGCCTTCACGCGAAAGTCTGTTAAGGGACCTCGTCGGAGCTGCCTGGATCGCTGGAATCGTGTCGAATCGCTTCCCTTTCAGCTTTTTCTTGATCCGGAGGAACAAAAAAAAGTTGCTGGGAGCGAGGTCCTGCAGCCCCGATCCTGCAACTGGTGGGATCTCTACCGTAAAACTGACCTGACCCGGCGTATCCGTCCAGACCTCAGAGACGATTGAATTTTTCACCACGACAATGCGACCTCTCATACGTCGCTCGCCACTGCCAAAGTTTTGGCTAAGTTTAACGTGGTAATACTTCCGCAAGCTTCCTACAGCCCCGACATCGCTCGCAGCGACTTTTTTTGTTCCTCCGGATCAAGATAGACCTGAAACGGAAGCGATTCGACTCTATTCTAGCGATCCAGGCAGCTTCGACGTGGTTCTTTAACATCCTTGAGCGTGTAGACTTCCAGGGAGCCTATGAACAATGGAAAAACCCTGTCAGCGGTGTGTTGATGCCCAAGGGTCATATTTCAAAGAATTTTTTATCGCTGTACAAAAATGTTTACAAAATTTTGTATTCTCAGACCAGTATTTAAACTTTGTGAACACATCCTGTATACCAGCCTATAGATCAAATACAGGGCTGTACAAAATAATTTGAATACACATTTGGCTATGGATGTTAATTGTTGAAATCAGCTTTTAAAATATTTTTTGCATTTTCTGAAATATTCACTTAGGTATATTATTTAATTTATTTACCTAGATAACTAAGTTTTGTTTAAGTATTCTGGAAGTGTTGGAAAATATTTGATAATCTCTGCTTAATGCATCATTTTACCTTCTTGTTTTTATGTGAACGCTCTATCGAGATTAATTGATGTTCGCGAAAGCGAAGTCTGCGCTTTATTTATTTTTTTTTTAAATTTCCGAAGCGTGTTTGTGGTTCATTTAATCTGAGATTAGGGCTTTTCGCTGTGATTTTATGCAATTTTGGTTAGGTTGGTCATTCTGTAGTGTATAGAAGCAGGATCGAAATTTCGTATCAGCGGATCTTGGATCAAGTTTTACCTCGAGAAGGTATCTTAAACGATTCGACTGGAATTGCTTTCGCCACGTGCCCTGAAAGCTAAAAATTTGTAGAGTTTATTAGAGTGCAAGTTGCCAGTTTGGTAAGAATGAAATTTATTTGTATCTCAATAAATTTGATCAGCGATTACCGCGTTCTGTTTTTAATGATATTTTAATTTCCGTGAAATAATATTTACTTGCAGCATTAAACTCGCTGTACTGTTTGTGGCAGTCGTTTTGATAGCTAATCTTAGATACGTCAGTTTTCAATTTAGTAATGTTGCATTTTTTATCGAAGACAAAATTATTGTTAAGTGCAGCGTAGATTAGGGCAAATTATAGATGCTCCATTACAGTACTGCCAAAATGGATTTAAATAACCAGTGTTTTTTAACCTAAATTTGGCTATATCAGCTCTTCGGAGTATCGGCCTAGCCGGGAACGCTAGAATACACCTTCACCCACCCCCACATACACTTATATATATTACAAAAATTACATTCCAAAGACTTTATTACATCATTTTCCCGCATATTCACTATCTCCCTGTCTCTTAATAATATCTTACTTATTATTTCTACTTAAACTCCGTTTCTTTTAAAACGCGTATTTAAATATTTACCTTATTCCAATGTCCAATCTAAAAAGCATTTTTTCTTCATAGATATCTTTCTTAAATGAATTCCATTTCGCAATGCTAAAATCGATGCGCCAGATCATTTCGAATGTTCTTTAAAAAATATATGTATATATATATTTTTTATTTTATTCTGAAGTTTTTCGCGCGTTTTTCATCGGCGCGACATTTCATTACAATTTTCGTCCGCTTATCGGAAATGAGTCGAAACGGGATTCTTAGCTGGCTCTGGCTTCTGATTTGACCGGAACATACGCCAGTGCGTCAATACCTTCCGCGCAGATCTTCCTTAAATTAGCTTCAAGATCTCGGAGCCTAGATTTTTGTCGTGTTTTTTATAATAACCTATAGCTGTTTGGAGGAATGTCAACGTGTTTTAATTAAAGGTCGTAATTTAAATATCTATGTTTTATCACCGCAGCTGTCGTGTCTCCACAGAATGCGCGTTCTATGGAAAGCGGTCACATGATGTGAAATATATGAATAAACTGTTCTTTTCTTCTACAATGAGTTCTTTTTTTTTTTTTTTTTGGAAAACTTTTTTAGCCTCCGATATGCTATTTCTTTCTCTCAGCAATTAAAGTGTTGTCTCCAAAAATATAACGTCCCATTGTATAAGCCAGCTTTAAAACAAAGCAGACGTATCATTGTACTGTTAAATACTCTACTGCAATTTTTTTAACTTGTACATTTTCAGTTTTTATACCGTCGTATTGGGAAAGAAAAGTACTTTTTAATGCAATTTGTTTTGAATACTGCATCTCAGTTAATTTTTGAGAAATTATTTATGTTTGAAGTTTTTAGCCCCATTTGTTTAATTTTGGCAACTCAAATATTCCTTTTCTGTAGACAGTAAAGAAAAAATAGTTGGAAAATACTAGTTATATATTTTTGTTGCCATTTTCCCCATAACTACTCAAAAAAGTAATTAAAATATGTTCTATTTTGAAAAAAAAAATATAAATGAATGATTTCCTATAAAACATGGAGCTAATTATAAACGATATTAAATTTATTTACATTACAAACAAATGAAGGCATATGAATCATTAGATAGCCGATTTTGTTTTGTCGATTTTCTTGAGTGACATCTTTTTTTTTTGGATTTGTGTATTATTCAGCGATAATGACGTGATAGGAATACTTTATTGTAGATGTTGTTTAAGACTGTAACGTAAATGAGGAATTATTCAGAGGATGCGAATGACGTCATTTCATATAAAATAAAAGCGTGTGTTTTAAGTCTTAAAACTGAAATAGGATTTGTATTATATATATTTATATACATATATATATATATATTTTTTCATCAGGGGAGATACTAAATTCTGAAAATTTAGAATTCATCTTTTCTAATGTGTATTTTTTCTTTGTCTCGCCAGTCGACTACATGTAACTTATTCGACTGCAATTAATCTAATTAGTCAACTGATCCGCCTTTCTAATGCATATCTTCAATCTCACAGTAAATCGTATCATATATATAATGTCAAAATAATAAAATATGCAAATTTCTTTAAAAACATGTGTTTATTAATGATCAATACATTAGAGTTACTTAATATAGTTCTTAATAAGATTTTTTTAGAACTAGACGAAAAAAACTTAAATTGTACTTTTATATCCTGCGACTTCTAGATATTTTATAGCTTCTACTAATACAAACATTTTCCCGTTGTTTGAAGCTTGTAAATGTAATATTTTTACAATTATATTTAGAAAAAAATAAGTTTTAAAAAATTGAACCCCTTGATGACTGAGATTCATCATGTCTTAAGCCACTGGCGCCTACGTTTAAATTCTATTCATACCACTATTTAAAGATAAGAAAATAGTATATTTCTTTTGCACATATTGTCTAAACGTATATGAAAGATTTTGTTTTGAGAAATCGGTGGGAGATGGAATTAAAAAACAAAAACACCAGTGGCGGCCATTAAACAAATGTGTAGCTAAGTGGTAGAAGTAAAATTTTTATATATGACGTCAGTTGAAGGGAGCAGTTAGGCAAAGGTTTGTAATTTTATTCTTGTTACTAATATAGTACAAATAATTATTTTGAAAGATATATCACATAAGATTACATTTAAAAAGCATTTTCTTTCGCATAAGAAGTATATAAGTTAATGTTTGATTTCCACCACGTAGTTTTCGTTAATGAAAGAAAAGCTATAGAAAAAAAAAAAAAATCTTATTTGAAGTTTTCATTATCTGATTAGAAACATGGGAAATACTGAAACGGAAAAACAATTATAGAAATATGGAAGCCTTATCAATGAATATTTTAGATTTTTGCGAATATATGTTTTTCTATATCCTAATTCTATTTATTGTTAAAGTGATGGCTATTAATATAATGTAAGTTATAGGCTGAACGTAATTCACCAGCAACTAATTCCACTGCAAGCTAAGGCAAAATCAGCCGTATTAAAGGCCGTTGTTTTAATGTAGATTTTGGATGCTGCAAATAAAATTTTAATTTCATTTTCTTAGATATCACTGGATAATCTTTAATGCCGATAATTTAAGAAATTACTAAAAGTCGGATATAACTTGTTTTTTGAATTATTAAATTTGTTACGGTACGTTATTCTGCATTAATAGAGATGTATTTTTAATGGAAATCTGTAAAATTCATTATACGGGAAATGAAGAACAAAATTGTGGCACTTGCTCGTTAAAGGAGACATGATGAAGCAGATAAAATCATCTTGGCAAAAGTAGAAAATATTTCTTGTTAGTATTTGAATCCCAATGAAAAAGACGTGAGTAAGTTAGATAAAATTGGGACTTACCCGTTCGACAGGATACTTATCTATTTCGGTGTAAATCCACACTTTGTTTAATCCAACATTTGTTAGTTGTCATATTTTTAATCAACCACTTTTTATAACCTCCTTTGATAAAAGAAATTGTAGACTATTATATCAAATAAATAAGCAGTGGTAACACTTTAAGCTATTTAATTCACATTGTTTAAATTGTAAAAAAGAGAGAGCATTTTCATGCCTCTTCTCTGGAATGACTACATTTTCAGAATGAAAAAATATTTACATTATAACATAATAAATCAGTAATAATAATTGTAATAGCAATATCATAATAATAATAATAAATCAGTTTAATGTCTATGAGTCACTCAACAAGTCATTATCTTTATCAAAGGATTTCCAAGGTTAATTTCTTTTGAATAGATTTATGGCTGAGTTGAAACGACGCATTATTTATGTAACTGAGGAAATTATTTTTATCACAGCTAATTAGCTTGATTTATGTCCATCAACTCCTCCTTAATTTCTGCAGTTTCATTCTCACACAAATTTAAGTTCCTTCTATGGGTTTGAAAAACAGGTTTGGGAACTGGTTTCGTAAACAGGTCTGCTATCATCAATTTGGTTGGGCAGTACTTTAGGTTGATAGTCCCTTCTTGCTTTAGTTGTTTTATCATGTGGAACCTAATTTCAATATGTTTAGTCTTACTTGAGTGCTTTTCTAATTCTATCATCTTGATCGTGGACTGGTTGTCTTCATATAGGTCTATAGGTAAGGTTTGCTTTAGGTTTAATTCTTCCAGTAGATTGACTAGCCACTTTATTTCAATTGCTGCATTTGCTGCTGACACATACTCGGCCTCTGCCGATGATAATGCAGTGCAGGATTGTTTCTTGGTCGACCATTGTATGGGATTTCTTCCTAACATGTATAGGTTCCCACTCGTTGATTTTCGTGAATCTACATCTCCTCCCCAACCTGCATCCGCATAAACTTCAAGTATCGGTTTCTTTTCTCCGCTCAGAACTAGACTATAATTTTTTGTAGTCTTTAAATATCTTATCACTCTTTTTACTGCATTCCAGTCTTTCATTCTTGGTGATTCATTTCTTCTGCTAAGAATGTTTACTGCTGCACAGATGTCAGGTCTGCTTATAGTTGCTAGATATAGAAGTGCTCCTATGGCTTGTCTGTAATATGTGTTGTTTGGTAAAATGTTATCCTCATCTTAAAGCGTGTGTAATTTGTTTCCATGGGTGTGCTACACGGTTTTGCGTCTTGCAAATTAAATTTATTGATTAATTCTTCTATTTTCTGAGTTTGATTTATCATGTAGCTTTTATTTACTTTTTTAATGTTCATAGATAGGTAGTTACTGATGTCACCTAAATCTTTTAGCTCGTATTCTTTATTTAAGCTCGCTATTACTTCCTCTATTATTTCGTCTTTTCCAGCAATTAAAATGTCGTCTACGTATGTTATTATGTATGTTGTGTTATCGCCCCTTTTTCACGTAAAAAGGCATGAGTCAAATTTGCTCTGACTGAAATTCATCTTTTTTAGTGTTTCTGTGATTTTATTATGCCACGCTCTCGCGGCTTGTTTAAGTCCGTAAACTTTGTTTACGTACTTTGTTTAGCCTACATACTTTATTTTCCTCCTTTGGTTTAGCGAAACCTTCTGGTTGTGACATATATATCTCCTCCTCAAGCTCTCCATGTAAGAATGCGGTGTTAATATCAATATGTTTTACATTTAAATTTTGATGCAATGCTGTTATTAATAATGCTCTTATTGTTGTATATGCACGACTGGTGCATAAGTTTCATCATAATCCTCCCCGAATTTTTGTGAATATCCTTTTGCAACTAAACGTGCTCTATATTTTTGGATTTTTCCTGTGTTGTCGCGTTTTAGTTTGTAGGTCCATTTGCAACCTATTATTCTCCTATTTGGTGGAGGTTCTACAATTGACCAAGTTTTGTTTTTCATAAGGAAGTTCATTTCGCTTTTCATTGCATCTATCCAATTTTGTTTATCCTTAAAATTTTCCATGTTTGATCATGAGTGACGTCATTCTGATGAGTAGGATTTCAGCGGTAGATGGGGTCTTTTCCTGTAATTAACAGCAGAATGGCAACGGTCCAATTAAATCGGCGGTCCAAATATGGCTACGGCTACTCTCCCCTATAACTGAATATAAAAATTTTCACAAATTTTAATTCATTAAAAATATGCTGTAATTTTCATAAACAAAAGGTATTTTTAAAATTTCATTAAAGAGATCGTAACCATATGATTAATTTTTCCTTCTGAAAATATACGTGTTTCCTTTTTTATTTGCAAAAGTGCGTCCATAATGGAGAAAAACATGCGAAATAAATTAATTAAAATAATAAATTTTTTAACGTTATTCTGTAAAAAAATAATATTGTTCAAATCTGCAGATCATAATTTATTTTTATGTTTATTCTCAAGTAAAAATACTGAATAGTTTTTTTGTAAAGTGTACGACAAAATGTAATTTGTATAGAATAGTAGAGGATTCGCTTCGCTCATCCTAATAAACAACAATGTTTATGTTTAATAAATGGAACCTTGCCGATGTCGTAGCTACAATAGACTGAAATGAATTACTGAGGATTTAAAACCTTGTGTTTATTTTTATATAAAAATTGTACTTGCAGAAATAAAAAATTCCGATGAATTGTCTATATATCAGTAGCAGTATACAATGTATCCTTTAAATTTTTGGCCGCTAATAAGGGAAATCATTTCTATTGTTCTACATTTTTAGAAACTTTTTTGGAGTATTTGTGTATTTGTATAGTAAATATGATAACATTATATTATCATTTTAAGTAAGTTTATGCTATACATACATATTTGGATTTCTTATCTTAAGTGAATATTTAACAATAGTGCAGAAACAAATTTTGTTTTATTTATAAGATCTATTTGATTTTTCATACTAATTTCTCAAAAACATTATTTAAATTGTAATGTTTCATCATTGTAATATAAGTACGTATTCATTTAATTATTAATTTTCTTAATAATTTCAACGGACAATACCCAAGTTTTATATTCACCCAAGATACCCATATTTCAATTTCCTAAGTATTCAATGCTTTCTTATGCAAAAATGTATTTAATGTAGCATTTTTTTTTTTTTTATTGAATTGAAAATCTATAGGTGATGGTGACTTTTCGATGCTGCTTTTTTTTTCAGAAATATGTAACGTCATTTGCATATTATTTATTAAATTTGGTTATACACCGAATAATATTGTGGCGATTTCGCAAGCAACACCTGCATTAGACTGAGTGTCCCCGTATTTTCCGCTTCGAGATTAAAAAGGAAACGAGCCTTAACGAAGCTGTGTGAAGTGGAAATGCAGAAGAGGTAAAGAGAACGAAATGAGTTTTTACGACGCAGGGTTTTGTTAAAAAAGAACAGAACATATTACGGTGAAATAAGATTGAATATTTACACGACGTAAGAAAATTTCTGAAAAATTCAACGACGTCCTGAATCATCACCTGACTTTAAGCTAATTAAAGAACGAGAAGAGTGTTTATATCTGTATTTTTTATTTGTGTGTTCGTCCCAATAAATGTCAGTGCTCGTCCTAAAAGTGAGTTGTGAGTTATGTATGGAGTCTCACCCCCATAAATTGGCGTCAGAAGTGACAGTTAACCCACCAATATGATTAATTAGAGTTATTCATCCTACATATTCAAGCCGGATATTATTCTAACGGTGAGTTCATTATTATTATTTTGATTATGAAGTTAGTTGAGATACCTGAACTGGAAATTGCATTTAAAAACGAACGAACGCATAAAATTAAATTGCTGCATAAATTCCTATTTGATGCTGACGGTGATCGCTCTAATAGAAAGAGAATACGTGATTTTACTGGTTTCGGTTTTCAAACCGAGCACCGAATTCAAAAATAAAATAACTAAAGTTCAAACTGATTTTTCATTAAATGGTCTGATTACAGTGTGCAATCTACTTTCTATTGATAATGAGGGATCTTTAAACGATCTCGCAACCCGATTAGTTACATACCTTTCAGTCTTGACCTTACTACAAAATAATATTATACAAAATGAAAGTGACACTGACTCGGAACCCGAACTGCCTTCAAATAATATGACTTCAAGTAATAACACTGAATTATCAAATTTTGACAAACAACAGCAATTTCCAGTTCAAAGTTTTATGCCATCGTCTATGAATTTTACTGATATTGAAAGTGTAATACCTCCTTTCGATGGTAGTTCTTTTAGTGATATACAGGTATGGTTTAATAATTTTGAGGATGTTACTAATATGTTTAATTTATCTGACTTTCATAAATTCATATTTTGTAAAAGATCACTACGAGGAAAAGCCCAGTTATTAGCACAAACAGAATTTCATATCAATTCATATGACAAACTTAAACAACTCTTAATATCAGAATTTAGCACCACTTATAATTCTGCCGAGTTACATGATATATTAAATAAACGAAAATTGCAAGAAAATGAATCAATAGAAGAATATTTTCTTATCATGAAACAAATATGCTCGCGTGGTAAAATCGAGGATTCCGCATTAATGCAATACATCATAAATGGTATACCCGACTCTGTTTTCAGAAAATCAATGTTATATGGATGCCAATCCATTGTAGAATTCAAGCAAAAGCTCAAAATTTATGACAAAATTCGAAATGACTTTGAGAACACTAAATTTCGTAAAGTCAAACCTGAAATGCCAGTGAAAGAGAAATCCTTTCGACCAAAATCTGATATTTTTTGCTTTAATTGTGGTTTGTCGAATCATAAAAGTAGCCAATGCAGACATAAAGATAAAGGCCCTCGTTGTTTTAATTGTTCGAATTTTGGCCATAAATCGGCTCAATGTGATCAACCAAGGAGGCCTAGAGTTAAGTCAGAACCCTCCAATGTTTCCACTGTCACGTCGAACACTTTCATGACCAAACAAGTCATTATTTCGTCTGTAAATGTTACGTCATTGGTAGACACAGATAGTGAAAGAAGTTTACTAAAGGAAAGTATTTATCGCAAACTCCCTACAATTTCGAACCTTGAACATTCAACTATCACATTAACTGGATTAGGAAATACTATAATCAAACCCCTAGGTTTTTTCTCTACGAACATTATGATAGATGATTTTAATTATACAACTAATGTTTATGTAGTCCCAGATTATTCCATATCTTTTGATCTTATTATTGGTACAGATATCATTCAACAAAGTATTTTAACAATTTCTGGAAATAATATTTCGATGCAAAAAATCGAGAAAAATGACGATACGTCCAATAATTTTTTGATTAATATTGCTCATGTGTTAGACGATCTTAATCTTGATTTATCTCATATTACCGATGAAACAATACGTTTAAAAATTTCAGAACTTATTCAAAATTATTCTCCTAAAAAAATAAAGACAACTGATGTTAAATTATCAATTCATCTGGAAAACGAAGAACCCGTTACTTGTCCTCCCAGGCGCTTGGCGCAAATAGAGAAAAACTTCGTCGAAAAACAAATTTCTGAGTGGCTCGAAAAAGGAATTATTCGTAAAAGCACTAGTAATTTTTCATCACCTATTGTCCTAGTAAAAAACAAAGATGGTTCATATAGATTGTGTGTTGACTATAGGAAGTTAAATTCTAAAACACATAAACAACGTTTTCCCCTCCCAGTAATTGATGACATTATTGATCAGTTGCATTCTGCAAAAGTATTTACTACTCTTGACCTTAAAAATGCTTTTTTTCATGTCGAAGTAGAAGAAAATAGTAGAAAATATACTTCTTTCGTAACACATTCTGGTCAATTTGAATTCTTATATATGAATTATGGCCTTTGCGATGCACCGTTAGTGTTTCAAAGATATATTTATAACGTTTTTCGAGACCTCATTAATGAAAAAGTACTTATTGTCTATATGGATGACTTCATAATACCAGCTGAAAACGAAGTCGAAGGACTCCAGAAATTACAACGCGTCCTTACAACTGCATCCGAATATGGTTTAGAACTGAATCTCAAAAAATGCCACTTTCTACAACGAGAAATTGATTTTTTGGGTTACCACATTAAAAATGGTCAACTGCACCCATCCCCCTTAAAAACTAAAGCTGTCCTTAATTTCCCAGAACCTAAAAGTATAAAAGATGTACATTCATTTGTCGGATTAACTTCATATTTTCGTAAATTCATTCAAGATTACTCTTTAATAGCTAAGCGTTTAACAGATCTTCTTAGAAAGGACACTAAATTTCACTTTGGCGACCAGCAACGAAATGAATTTAATCAGCTGAAACACATCCTTTCTTCAGGTCCTGTTTTAAGCATTTATAACCCTAGTAACGAAACAGAAGTTCACTGTGATGCATCTATTGACGGTTACGGAGCAGTCCTCCTTCAAAAGCAGTCCTCCTTATTGACAATCAATTTCACCCTGTCTATTTTATGAGCAAAAAAACCACAGATGCCGAACGTAAATATTCGAGTTATGAATTAGAAGTTTTAGCTGTCATAGAAGCCCTTAAAAAATTTCGCGTTTACATTCTAGGTATTCCTTTCAAGATAGCCACAGATTGCAACGCATTCGCCCTTACTATGAATAAAAAAGATCTTTGCACCAAGATTGCTCGATGGGCTTTAATGTTAGCTGACTATAACTATACAATCGAACACAGACAAGGTACACGCATGCGCCATGTCGACGCTTTAAGTAGAAATCCAATATGTATGGTCATTCAAGATAGTTTTACTACCAAAATCATACAATCACAGAACACTGACGAACATATACAGGCCATCAAAGAAATTTTGAAAACAAAGCCATATGACAACTATTTCCTTAAAAATAACGTTCTCTATAAAAATCATAAAAGTATCGATCTGATAGTTGTGCCGGATGAAATGCAGCTAAATGTCATTAAACACGTTCATGACAAAGGACATTTTGGCCGTAAACGCTGTGAAGAACTCCTTAACGAAGAATTTCTCATCCCTAATATGTCAAATAAAATTGATAAAATTATAGCGAATTGTGTAACATGCCTTTTGTATAATCGCAAACGTGGCAAACAAGAAGGTGAATTACATCCCTTACCTAAAGAAGAGACTCCTCTCCAAACCTACCACATTGATCATTTAGGCCCTCTTGAAACAACCAACAAAAATTATAAACATATTTTGTCTTTAATAGACGCATTTACTAAATTCGTCTGGTTGTATCCATGTAAAAGTACTTCTGCTACCGAAGTTATATCAAAACTACGACAACAAAGTCATACTTTTGGAAATCCTTCCATTATCATTAGCGATAAAGGTCCTGCATTTACAAGCAAAGAATTTGCTGATTATTGTCAAGATGAAATTATAAAGCACGAGACAGTTACAACTGGCCTTCCCCGTGCCAATGGTCAAGTAGAGCGACTTAATTCCACCATAATTTCTATAATCTCTAAAATGTCCAAAGACGAACCGACCAAATGGTTTAAACATGTTCCTAAAGTTCAACAAGTCATTAATTCAACTTACCAAAGAAGCATTAAGAGAACACCGTTTGAAATATTATTTGGTACAAAAATGAAACAGAAAGAAGATGTACAAATTATTGACCTCTTAAACAGTGCAGTCGAAGAACAATTTATGAAAGACAGAGAAGAGCTCTGTAAAGAAGCCAAGAAGAATATTCTGGAAATTCAACAAGAAAATCGCAAGCACTATAATTTACGACGTAAGAAACCCCGTAAGTACAAGCTTGGTGACCTTGTAGCAATTAAGAAAACCCAGTAAGGACCAGGTTTAAAGTTGGAATCTAAATTCTTAGGTCCGTATAAAGTAATCAAAGTGAAGTCTAACGACACCTACGACGTAACGAAAATCTCATCAACTGAAGGACCGATAAATACTAGCTCCTGTGCTGAATACATGAAACCTTGGCCTGACGAAAACTGAAACTCAAAAAAATACGATGTTACGCTACTTCAACTATGATGTGCAGATTAATTTTTTTTTCTTTTCCCCTAAGAACAGTTACTGTTTTTTTTTTTTTTTTCAGATTCTATTTTACCACATGTCGCTGCGGCAGCTCCAGATGTCAGGACGGCCGCTTGTGGAGATTTCGCAAGCAACACCTGCATTAGACTGAGTGTCCCCGTATTTTCCGCTTCGAGATTAAAAAGGAAACGAGCCTTAACGAAGCTGTGTGAAGTGGAAATGCAGAAGAGGTAAAGAGAACGAAATGAGTTTTTACGACGCAGGGTTTTGTTAAAAAAGAACAGAACATATTACGGTGAAATAAGATTGAATATTTACACGACGTAAGAAAATCTCTGAAAAATTCAACGACGTCCTGAATTATAGACTTTAAGCTAATTAAAGAACGAGAAGAGTGTTTATATCTGTATTTTTTATTTGTGTGTTCGTCCCAATAAATGTCAGTGCTCGTCCTAAAAGTGAGTTGTGAGTTATGTATGGAGTCTCACCCCCATAATATTACTTGAATGAAATTTAATGCATATTTTATAAATGCAAAATACTTTTTATATAAACCCTGATAACTAAGAATTTCAGTAGTATTATTAATAGAACTTTCTAGTACAAACGTAAACTCCACTTTTACGATAAGTCTGATGCAATAATTTTAAGTATTGAAATAAGAAATAAACATAATCATCAGCATTTCTGCTGTAGGAAAAGTACATGCATAGTATAGATGTGAGTATAGATGTTTAAATATGAGCATTTATATGCTCCGTTGTACATAAAAAAGTTAATGGAACACAATCTCATATATTCACGCAGAGATATGCATTAAATTTAACGTTAAATAAGTATACTTTAATCAACTTTACAGACCTTAATCAAGTTTACCTTCAACTTTACAGACCTATTAAAAGGACACAAAAAAGTACATAATTGTTGTTCATCTAAAATCAAAAATAACAGTTGAAAATTTACGATGATGGTGATAGATCTTCAAGCACCCATGCACCTTAACATTCGTCAATGGCCTCTGAGCAGCCCTGACAACACTCCATGTAATATTTATTTTATGGAGACTCCTCAAATATCAGGTGTTTGTTTCACCGCTATCAACAGACGTTGAAAAACTAAAGACACGCATATCTGAAGACATTCAAAGAGTAAAACAGACATTCTGAAAAAAAAGTGTAATATGAGTTTTCGTACCGCCTCGATATCGTTCGTGTTTTTGAAGGCACTCACATTGAACACTTATAATATAATGGCGTTGAATTTAAACTTTCAACCGTTATTTTTTATATGTAAACGTGAAAATAAACATCACAAGTTTACTAAACGGTGTATAAACTATTACAAAGTCTAAAAACTGTACAAACATTAAAATACAGTTAAAATATTCAATATTTCCGTCATTATCTGTGACCTTCATCAGGAAAACGTTGTCGTAATGTCTTCTAAAAATAGAGCAAAACCGTCTTGAATCTAAAAGGTTCGTTATATATCCAGTCTAAAACCACTTTTACCAATTACAATGAAGATAATTTTCTTCATTGTAATTGGTTAAAGTGCTTTTTAACTCGATATATATCGAAACTTTTAGATTCAAGACAGTTTTGCTCTATTTTTAGAAGACATTACGACAACGTTTTCTTGATGAATGTCACGGTAAAAGTGGTTTTTGACTGGATATATAACGAAACTTTTAGATTCAAGACGGTTTTGCTCTATTTTTAGATGACATTACGACAACGTTTTCCTTATGAAGGTCACAGATGATGACCGAAACATTGAATATTTTAACTGTATTTAATGTTTGTATAGATTTTAGACTTTACAACAGTTTATACACCGTTTAGTAAACTTGTGATGTTTATTTTCACGTTTATATGTAAATTTTACGGTGCAAATGTACAGCTCTTTTATTGTTATTTTTTATTTCCGATGTAAAACAAGGATGTACTTTTTTTTTTGGTTTTCTTTAAAAAGCCCTGTAAAATTAGGATATTCATTTACGTTTACCTTGTATATTATTTATTTTAACGGGTTCCAGTTTTATTATTGTACACGATATAAAAGTTTGTTTGATGTCAATTTCTATGTTTTTTACGTCATAAATTTTATTTTTAACGCTTTCCAATTAAACTAAAAAATGCACGCTACGTAGTATATAAATCTACTAGCAGCCTAACGCCCGCTACGCTGGTCAATTTTTCTAAAGAACCTTGAATCAAACGAAATATATTTGTGAATTTGATCGTGCATTTTAAAGCAATATGGACATTTACCTGGAATGCCCAATCTAATTGGTGAAAACAATATGAACGTTATTACGCTATTACACTATGACGCTAAAGTTTAGACAATGAAGAAATTCTTACATACTTTGAAAAATATTTATTCAATTTTCAAATCACTGCTTGAAATTAATGTGCTGTACATATAAACAATATTTATAACAATGAAAAGTGGAATTGTGCATATTGCAATAAATTAAATGGTAACAAAAAGAAACTGCTGTCTCAAAAGTTTAGACACAAATTAAATAAAATCGAAATAAACAATTTTTAAAACCTGGTTGCGCATCCATGCTTATGTATTACGTCATATACACGAGATTGCATGGAAGAAACTAAATCTTGCATAGTTTGTGGATCGATATCGTACCATGCATTCTCAATAGATGTCTTAAGTTCCTTTTCAGAAGAGTATTGTCTAGCGTTGCTATAAACTTTGCGACACATGATGCTCCAAAGGTTTTCTATAGGGTTAAGATCTGGGCTACATGCTGGCCAGTCGAGAACTCTTATATTATGGGAATTAAACCAAGATTTTGAATGTTTTGCAGTGTGAATTGAAGCATTGTCTTGCTGAAATTCCCACTGAGGACCCCCTAGAAGCTCAGCAAATGGCAGTAGGTTTTCTTCTAATGTCTGTGTATAATGCTGTGAAGTTTGACGACCACTGGTGAAGGTCAGAGATACTTGTCCATTATAGCAAAAGGCTGCCCAAACCATCACCGAGCCCCCTCCTTGTCTTCGACTAAAAAAACGTAGAGGTTCCTTCCGCAAGTCATGCCAATACGATAAACAACCATCTGGACCATCCAGATTCCACTTTTTTTCATCGCTAAATATGACTGACTGCCATTTCTCTCCATATGACATATGCTTTCGAGCCCACATAAGTCTTTGTAACTTATGATGTGGTTTCAGAGCTGGTTTCTTCTGCATTTTGCTATAAACGATTGTTCCTTTTTCCAAAATTCGTCTACGAATCGTATCCTTTGATACAGAGAGTCCCGATGAGCTTTGAACTCCACGTACGCTCAGTTGTTGAGTACTCGCTAGTCTTTGTATCAGGCGATCCTCTCGTACATTTGTCACACGTGGCCTCCCAGACCGACATTTTGCTTTATATTCGGAACCACTCGATAAAACTCGATAAATAGATTTTTTTGACCTATTAATAATAGCAGAAATTTCAGAAACGCTCTTCCCTTCACCTTTCAACTGCCAAATCCTTGAAACCTCATTCACTTGAATTTCTTTAGCTCTCGGCATGTCGACTATGAAGCGCAATCGTTTGCAGAACTTAAGTACTCCAAATTTGTGACATCATCGATTCTAAATTTGCATATGCCAGCGAATATTCAAAGAAATTTAGAATAGTGTCTAAACTTTTGCGACAAGCACATTTGAATTTTTATGAAAAAAATTAGTATTATAGCAAATAAAACGATTGTCTTTTGTACATAGCATTTTAAATCAGTTTTTGAATATATTTACAGGTTTTTGTAATTCTGACGTCATAATTCTACATTTTAAAGCTGAATGACGTCATTGTCTAAACTTTTGCGTCATAGTGTATATCTTTTGAGCCATACAAAATTTAGGCTTTTAAGGGCCAACTTTTTTCGTTGATCATTTAGTGTAGGATTCGGTAAAGAACGATAGAACAATATGTAATATACTAAAAGGGTTCATGAAAAATTATCAATGCAAATCTCACCAGAATATGTTAATTGGACATACTGAAAAGGCTAATCATTCATAATTTGGTTCGCCTGCTTCTAAAACATTCAGTCTTAATTCTATAATCAAGCAACCTGACGACCAAGCAACACCAAGCGAATGATATGTGCTTTATACTAAAACATTCACTGAAAAATTAACTAACCGAGCAAGTTCCACCGAAATCCACTTAGCAGGATCTTTTAAACTGGAAAATGTACCGAAACATTTCATAAAAATAATCTAATTAACAGTTTAAATCCCGTGAAAATTCATTCAGCGGAACCTTAAAAAAAGCCAATCTTTTGAAATTGGGTTCATCTGATTTAGATCTTTACCCATAATTATTTAATTAAGCAACGTATAACATTATATTTTATACTAACATCTTTTCTGTAAATTATCTAACTAACAATGTAAGCCCCATCAAAATCAATTCAGTAGAAGTAAATTCAAAAGCGGCCGGAATGATATTTCTCTTTGCATTTTATGTACATTGAGATAGTTAAATATAGCTATCATAATCACGTTAACCTGATTATCTCAGGGATGTAGGGGTAGCATCATTTCTGGATTTTTAAAGAAACTCTGCACAACTTCCATAACTATAGCATTTTAGTATTCATCCTTTGTGTGTAGCGTATTATCCTCCAATTTTCTTTACTATACCACAGAGAACTTTTTCCGCATAGCTTCGTAACTAAACAATTTTGAAAGATATGATAAATATTGAAAAAATCCATGAAATATTATCTAACTAACTGTGCAACTGTCATTAAAATCCATTCAGTAAAACTTGAAATCTTTCCTAATCGAGTTCACCTAATTCTAGAACTCTCGTAACCATTACTAAGCAACTTGGAACGATGGTTTTTAGATTAAACTATTTATGAACCAAATTTACTATCTAATAGTGTAAGTTCTGCATTTATGTTCAGTAGAATCTGAGTTATAATCAATCGGAACAAAATAGGAATTTACGCTTTACATATATAGTAATAGAAGCCTTCGCCCGCTACGCTGGTCGGTTTCTCCAAGCGAAACTTTAATCAAAGAAATATATCGGTGTATTTGATCTTGTGTTTTATAGCAATAAATACATTTATCTCTAATGATCATCGCATTGCTGAAAACAATATGAACGCCATTACGGTTTTATATCTTCTAATGTCACAGACAAAATTTGGACAGTTATGAAGCAAATCTTTTAGTTGATTATTTATAATTCAATATAAAAAAGAACGGAATAACAATATGTAGCATATTAAAATCATCCCTGAAAATTAAAAAATGCAAATCTCATCAAAATCAGTTCAGTAAAACCTTCTAATAAGACTAATTTTTCATAACCGGGTTCACCAGATACTACAACATTCAGTTATAATTCTATAGCAAAGCAACGTAGAACAATATGTGTTATATACTAAAATCTTTCCTGAAATAATATCTAACACACTGCTAATTAACTCAGTAGAACCTTTTAAAAAGGCTAATATTTCAAAATAGGGTTAACTGATTAAAGAACTTTCGCACATAATTCTATAACTGAGCAATGTAGAATAATATGTGTTATATATGAAACACTTTCTTGAAAATTTATCTAACAATGCAAATCTTCTCAAAATTCATTGAAAAGAACTCAAGTTATAAGCGGTGGGACCGAAATTGCCCTTTTTATTTTACATTTGAAGTTGATAGTTAAATATATCTTTCATAATCAAGTTAACGTGATTGAAGAATTTTTAGGAATGTAGCATAGGCTATACGACGTAGAGCTTCTGGTGTTTTTTAGAAACTCTGCACTCCATAGCTATAACATATATACTCTCTAATATATACCCTCTGCCTGTAGATTTTATCCTACTTTTTTTTCAACTACACCACTGAGAACTTTCCTCATAGTTCCATAACTAAAAATATAGAATGACATTTAAAATATTGCAACAATCCCTAATATTACCTAACTGTGCAACTCCAATCAAAATACGTTCAGTAGAACTTTAAATAAAAGGTAATCTTTCACATTCGGGTTCACCTAGTTTTGGAACTTTCTCTTGTAATCTAATTTTCTGCAATCTGATTTGTTGCCAAGTTTGTGCTTCAGAAAAACAATAAGCCAGAAGAAAACTTCGCTACAGAGAAGTACCATGCATGCAAGAAGTACCAACCATCCACAAAAAAATAATCTAACTAACAGTGTAAGTCCCATCAAAATACATCCAGCAAAACTCAAATTATAAATGAGTGAAAGGAAAAGCAAATTTGCATTTTATATAATTACAGTAGATGTATCTTTCATAATTGCGTTCACCTTTCTGTATAGCTTTTCAAATATCTCTATAACTAAACCTAAGCAACGTAGAACACTTTGTGTATACATAAAAACCGTTCCAAAAGCATTACCTAACTAATAGTGGCATATCCTATCAAAATATTATAAAGAATAGGAATAAAATGCAAATTTCCGTTTTAAATATGTAGTGGATGATGATAATACGATTTTCTGTAATATAATTCATCATGAAGTTTTCGCTTCATACATAAACGATGCTTTCAACATTGTAATTAATACACCGATTGAAGAAGTATCCGATTACGGAAGATTAACCAGAAATTCCATGAACAACTACCCAAAGAAAGGTGAATATATGGCTTTTGTGATACTTTTATGTTAGCCGGGCGCAAGTAATAAATCAACAAAGGTTGTTTCCATATCTTATTCTTATTTTATTATTTTCATTCAAAAGAAAAACATTTCACTCATTTCATTTATAATACATGCTTTACACTAATGTCATTGAAAAAGATGAAAAGTAAAACAATAGGAAATAATGCCATAACTTAAAACAAAGAATTGTTTTTAATTTACATACGCGAAATGAAACTACTGCTATTGGCAATTTTAAAAATGCTAATGGCGATATTTACATACGGATACGGCTGACATAAAAGTACCCATTTTTTCTTCTTATCCATGAGCAAGTGATAAATCGCGATGTATTATTTCAATTCCAATTTCTTCCGTTAAAAAAAAGTAATACTTACGCATTATTCGACCATGAGATAGGTCGCCAAAAATGGTTGACAATTGCCAAACTTGTTTATCGTTTGCCAGTTACGTTCAAAAAAGTAATTTAACATTCTTAAATACATAACCTTGTTAAAAATGGCAAATTGTTTTAAGTAAATAAATAAATAAAATATATAACATAAAACTACATACTATAAACTATAATAAATAAAAATTATAACAATAAAATTAATTTAAAACTATACTAAATAAACTATCAAATGGACAAAAAATAAGGGTTGCTGTAATTAATGTAATATCCATGCTTGGCGCAGTTGTATCTGACATGGCCCGGATGTAAGTACTACAAAATTTTTAAAGTCGTACAAACATTGCTTTCATTTTTTAAATATTTTCGTTTTATAATGTTAATTTCTAAGTGGATCGCTTCCTTGTATGATATTTTAAATAAATTCAATATATATTTTTTATTTTTTTCAAGGCGTTTGTATTTATTTATTTATATATTTTTTTTCAAACTCATATAGCCGGTTCAATCCTTTAACCAAAATATTTAACAGAAATATTTAATTTGAATTTCTTCCGTTGCTACAGTAACGGATGTGTAAGATGAATGAATATGGATGAATTATCACTTATAATGTTAGGTATTTCGAGGTTTTGGCGCCAAAGACATCGCCAAATTAGAAATATATAAAATATCTCGCGAACTATTGGGCTAAAAAGAATTTAGTTAGTACCATTCGATTCAGCATACAAAAATACACCAAAATATGTTATTAGTTGAAAAATAGCTATAAAATCAGATTTTTAAGGAATTTTTTTAAAGTTCGTTCGATTTTTTACCCCCCTTAGGGGTGGAATATTAAAATATCCTTTCTTAGCGGCACTCTATGTCATAAGAAGAATTTTTACCCCAAATTTCAAGACTTTAGGTTCAGTAGTTTGGGCTGCGCGTTGATTAATACAAAATTCAGACTTTCTTTTATATATATAGATAAAAATATTTTTACATGTCTATGCAGTAAATTTTGATTGCAATGTAGACAGTGATGATTGGTTTTGCCTAATTTGTAAAAAATAAATAAAATAGCAGAAATGATTCAGTGTTCATATTGCGTTCAGATTGCCATACGGTTCCATGTTGTGTGCGCTGAAAAACAAAAACAATAAACAAAATTCATGTATAAGCATTGCATCATTCCTTGCATGATATTCAAGTAACTGACAATTAGTTCCATAATTTATTTCCTTAATTACTGATAACTTTGATTTATATTTTGAATACATTTTGATTTAAAACAATTATTCTTACTTTCAGATATTTCATTTCATTATATTTCATTGCTATTATTTTTTTTTGTTTCATTAATCGTAAACTTTGCTTTTAATAAAATTAGTTGTATTCCCTAGTCATTAAAACAACCTGATATTATTTGGTCCAATTTAGGAGACTGGGGGTCCAACTTAGGCGACCAGTTGCTGGATTTGGACCACTTTTGACAAATTTTTCAAATTAAAATAAAATTTGAGATTTTCAAAAAGAAGTTGATCTAAATATTTATTTAGTTAGTAGATGAATAGATTGACCTGTGTGATGATCTTTTGCAGATATTCCAAAAATTAAGTGAGTTACACCTGAAAATAAGTGAAGCTGTCCAAATTCGACTGCTCTCCCCAAAAATTATTTTTCAGTGTTAATAATTCAAATTACACAATTTACTCTTATTATGTAAAATCATTTGCTCAGACGATACTTACGCATTTCAAAATAATTATATTATGATTTTTTTTTGTAAAGTGACAACAAAAGAATTGTAAACTAATAAAATTAATTGTTAAATTCGTTATATAAAAATTTTGTAATATTTTTCTTCCAAAATATATTTATTTATACCAGTCTTGTATCATAAATAAAAAATTCCGAGGAAATCCTTAGGTATTGGACTGAATTTACATTTCTAAAATTAAAATGCTCCAAAACATAAAGTAATGTTTTTGCTTAATAAAGATGCAAGAATAATATATAAAAAGTATTGTTACTTTCAAATATTTATCTTATTAAATAATGTTTCGCGAATCCAAACAAAGCATGGTTTTTGATAGTATCTTAATAAATTTTGTTTTGTTGCACAAACAAATAAATAAAAATGGAAAATGATTTCGAAAAAAGTCATATTTCACAGTTCTCTTACACAAGATTTCTTTACACAAATCTAAAGCCTGATAAATATGAGTCCATATATGACATGCATCATAAAAAATGTATGGACTTTCAAAAGATGTATAAAATAAAAAAAATGTTGTTTTAGGTATTTGAGTTTTATTTTCCTTGTTTTCAAATTTCTGAAACAAATATCTTTGCAATCTTCAAAATCCTTGTCTAATAATATTTTTTTTTTTAGAATTCTCTTTGTCAGTGTTGCAACATACTTTATTTCAAGTAAGTATATCTTGATACATTTCGTAGAAAAACCTGTTTTGAAAATTATTGTTATGTTCAAATAGTATATTTATCTTGATACAAAGAAAACTTATTATATCGAACTGATTTCTTTCTTTATATGAAGTACCATTATTGATATCTAATCACTGATATTTCTTACTATTTAATATGAAAAATATTTACTTAAAAATATCAATATGATTTTAACTACATTAGCAACTGCCCTTTTGTTATGGTTGTGCTTAATAAGTTACACTATTTATTACAAAATTTGTGTTTTTTATTCTACAGAAATAAAAATTTTGTTTGGTTTTAAATATTACTTTTGAGAATAGTATTTTCATCTTACAAGGCAATTATTATTTTATTAAAATAAACAATATATATATACAGGATTACTACAAATTAGTTGGGTAATTTCGTAAGTTAAGAACTTCCAAAATATTAAATGAAATTAACTAGTTAAAAGTCACACTAATAGTAATATTAAAAAGTTATTTATTTATATAGTAGTAATATTACCGAACTTTATTCATAGATGGCGTTAGGTGTCATAACTGACGCTATCGCTTTGCAAGCGGAGGTGTTATTCAATGGCTACCACGATCACAAGATCTCACACCGATTGATTTATGTGTATGGGGTTTCGTAAAGGATCGAGTGTACAAGTCGCCCTTCCTGCATCAATTCTTGAACTAAAATCCAAAATTTGCACTGCAATTAATTTGATTGGCGGAAACATGCTGACAAATCTTTGGCAAGAAACGCTTTATCGGTGGGACATTTGCAGAGTCACGGAAGGAACTCACATCAAACATGTGTGATAATGATAAACTTGAACTATTTTTCTATCTTACATTAATATGTACTTTAATTTTTTTCCTGTCAATTCCTTAAAATAAATCATTCTTTTTGCCTAACTAATTTGTAGACACCCTGTATATATATATATATATATAAACTTTTTGTAAAAATAAACCATTTAAACAAATGAAACTGATCACAAAATTTGAAATCACTACCTATAAATAAAAGCACAAAATACCAGTCATATAATGTAGTAGTATGAAATGAATTATGAAACATATAGTACAACATGTTTCACTAGGTGTTATCAGGACTTAAAATAATTGCCTTAAATATACCTAAAGGAAGTATGCACCATAAATATACCTATTTTTGTCCTGTAAAGATGTAGTGAAGCAAACCCTCGGATTTGTATTTTTAAGGAAAGTTGGAAGGCCCTATACCTACACTGTAAAAAAAAATATGTAAAGTTACTAAAGTTTTTCTAGGAAACTGGGATTCCTAGAACTTTTTATGTAACGGTAACAACAAAAATTCCTGTAACGGCGTCTGTTACTGCAAAAATGAAAACCAAAAAGAAATCGTCTTTAATTTTAATTTTGAATTAGAGAATTTATTTATTTTCGCCAGAGAGTTTCCAATGTAGTTTCAAAATGCAGAAAAAAACCCAGAAAACTTTAAAAGTAACTCTAACACCTTTAAAAGGCAGGATACAAAAATATGAAAACCAATTTTGATAAATATTTATTTGAATCAATAATATGACACCATTAGAAACGGAAAGTGAGTATTTTTTTCCGATCAAAAAAAAGATGCAGCAAATTTAACATATCTGATCCATATTCGTATTTCGTTTCTGTGATAATTTATTATACATTCTTCGAATTTTCCCATTGTTGACGATATTTTTTATTATAAGAAACAATGAATAAATACCAAAACCCTACTAAATGGAATAAACCAATGAGATCGAAATATCCAATTCAAGATAGAAGAGGAAGGAAATCGATACTTAGTATACTTGATGTAAAACTAACATACGAAGATGACAAAATACAAACTACTGCATACCGAAAAATCTTTGGAGATAAATAGGGAGGCTATCGAAATTAATATATTAAAGGATGAATGAGCAATGGAATGTTTAATAATATGGCAACCCTACTAAATGGAATAAACCCATGAGATCGAAATATCCAATTCACAATAGAAGAGGATGTAAATCGATACTTAGAATACTTGATGTAAAACTAACATACGAAGATGACAAAATACAAACTACTGCTTACCGAAAAACCTTTGCAGATAAATATAGAGGCTATGGAAATTAATATATTAAAGGATGAATGAGTAATGGAATATGTAATAATATCACAACCCTACTAAATGGAATAAACCCATGGGATCGAAATATCCAATTCACAATTGAAGATACAAGAGGAAGTAAATCGAAACTTAGAATACTTGATGTAAAACTAACATACGGAGATGACAAAATACAAACTACTGCTTACCGAAAGACCTTTGGAGATAAACTATTAAATTTAAAAAATCAAAAAACTCGACTCATTAAAAAGCGAACTAATTAATTATTTCTCATCAATGTGAAACTACTTTTTTTTTCAATTCCTACTATTAGCTCACATTCTCGCTATATATATCTTGTTCAAATTTTCAATCGTTAATAAAATACTTATTATTCATCCAATCAAGCTCAAATAATTTTTTTAAACTTGTACTGGATGACCATTGATGTTAATCCAGTTTTTATTTCAAATATTAATTCATTTATTAAATTAAATTAATTAATTTTCGAGTGCTCTTCTTGATCAAGGTATTATAAGACCGAGAGAGCCCTCTTCTTGATCAAGGCATTTTAATCACCACTCAAAAGGAAAGAAGAATGGGAGAAAAAAGTTCTCTTATTGACTTGAGTAGGAATTGACTTAAAATATTTTATTTATATTACTTTTTTATATTACTTACCTATTTTTTTATTTACTTGTATTGATGACTTTTAAGTTGTGTTTAATTGTTAGTTCCTATCTATAAACACTGTTTTCATGAGGTCTATAGATGTCTATGATAGTTAGAGTTGCAGTAAAGTTAGAGATCCACAATACATGCATAACTTCCAGGTTATATCTGACTGTAAAATAGTCAATGAAACATCGTCCTCATTTTGAAAGACCTATCCAAAGATATGCCGCTCAATAGGGTACGTAATTTTTTTTTTTCGTTTCTACCATCCTTTTGTATTTTACGGCCGCCATTTTGAATTTGTAAAAACAAAACCTAACCTATAACAACAGGGCCGTTAAGACGAATCTATAGAGACCTCATTCATTAAAATCCATCCAGCCGTTGGGATGTTTCGAGGGTATAAAGAAACCCACATACACAGATACGCGTGAAACACATAACCCTTCTTTTCAGTCGGGTAATAAATAGGGAGGCTATCGAAATTAAGAGTCATTCCATATAAGAATCACCCAGGCTGTGATTAAATGGTAAGCAGATTCATGTGATTTTTTTTTCTCTGTGAGATGACCATTAGAAAGAAATAAATCCAGAATATTAATGCCGTGGGACCATTAATTTTCATTTGGTGTGTGTGTGTGGGGGGGGGGGGGGTGTCAAAGGTGAGAGCGCCGCTTGAAAAATTCAAATTTTATGTTTCACATAGTATTTTTTATAGTATGCATTGAAAGTTTTCCCAGAAAACAAATTACATGGTTGTATTATGTAAGGTTGGCTTTTTGCTATTCAAGAATAAAAATTAAGGGATATGTGTAATGCAGTGAGCTAAATGGCTGCAAAAATTGATTTTTTTCCGAAATTTCACTATAGTTTTGACACATGTAGCTCTTTACAATGAAATCATCCCATCATTTTTAACTGTTGTATGCTTCCCTATGGTGAAATGAAACACAGAAAAGTAGGCCTCACCATGGGCAGACTTTAATGCATTCCTAAATTTTATGCCAAATTTCCAAAAAAACATATTTTTGCCTATTTTAAGTGAGGTATACTAGACATGCATTAAAGTCAGAAGCCTCTACAATAATAACAGAAATGTAGAATAACTATTCACCTTTCAAAATCATTAAGCAGAATCATGGGCACTAAAGCAGTTTTCGTGAGGTAATGGAAATCGCATTGTAATATAATTGGGAAATACGCTTCCACGATTATAGCCTTCAATCATTGCCAAGAATAAAAATACTTACAATTATTTCAGAAATGCTTATATTTTTTATTCTAACATGAATTTCCACATGCATAACAGTAAATATTTTTAATATGTTTTTGTTACAGGCAGTGAAGATGTTTTAATGAAGTGAAAAGGAGCATGTAAACCAGATGATTATAAGCTATTTCAATCTAGCTGCATACTGTCTGTTTGAAAGTAAGACTGTTTTTAGGTGCGTTCGTAATTATATAAATACGTAGCACCTATAGTCGTCGTTCAGTCTGTCCGTCTGTCCGTCCGTCTGTCTGTCCGCATGTAACAGAGCAAAAACTACCCAACCGAATGGTCTGAAATTTCAAATATATGATTGTTGCAAAATTTTGTCGAGCCATTTCAAATTTTATGAAAATCGGATGTATAGTTTAATTACAGGGACAGTCAAAAGTTTTTCTTTACATTACGGCCAATGGGAAAAATTATTGCAAGTGCATTTTAATGATATTACAGCCTTCCGAATGATCTGAAATTTTAAAGATATAACTGTTGCAAAATGTTGTCGAGCCCTTTCAAATTTTAGGAAAATCGGATGTATAGTTTAATTACAGGGACAGTCAAAAGTTTTTCCTTACATTACGGCCAATGGGAAAAATTATTGCAAGTGCATTTTAATGATATTAGAGCCTTCCGAATGATCTGAAATTTTAAAGATATAACTGTTGCAAAATTTTGTCGATCCCTTTCAAATTTTAGGAAAATCGGATGTATAGTTTAATTACAGGGACAGTCAAAAGTTTTTCTTTACATTACGGCCAATGAGAAAATTATTGCAAGTGCATTTTAATGATATGAGAGCCTTCAGAATGATCTGAAATTTTAAAGATATAACTGTTGCAAAATTTTGTCGAGCCTTTCAAATTTTAGAAAAATCGGATGAATAGTTTAATTACAGGGACAGTCAAAAGTTTTTCTTTACATTACGGCCAATGGGAAAAATTATTGCAAGTGGATTTTAATGATATTAGAGCCTTCCGAATGATCTGAAATTTTAAAGATATAACTGTTGCAAAATTTTGTCGAGCCCTTTCAAATTTATGGAAAATCGGATGCATAGTTTAATTACAAAGACAGTCAAAAGTTTTTCTTTACATTACGGCCAATGGGAAAAATTATTGCAAGTGCATTTTAATGATATTACAGCCTTCCGAATGGTCTGAAATTTTAAATATATAATTGTTGCAAAATTGTGTTGAGCTATTTCAAATTTTAGGAAAATCGGATGTATAGTTTAATTACAGGTACAGTCAAAAGTGTTCCGTTACATTACGGGGAATGGGAAAAAAATATTGGAAGTGCATTTTAATGATGTATCAGACTATGCGCTTTATGAAGTGCAAAAAATTATACATTCAGTACAATATGGGGTGCAAAAAATAATTATAAAACTAGTTATAGTACGAACGCACCTCATTTGCCACGTTTGACGAGCAATTTCCAACTTGTTAAAAGTTATATTAAACATGGATGAATATTCCTTATGCAAGTTATCAAACAAATGTGCTTGTGGGCCATATGCTGCGACAAAATCAAGTAGATTATTTCCAGTTTTTGAACTCACCAGGCATAACGATTAGACATGGTAATGAAAAAAAAATGTACCTCCAGAAAATATTTCTGAAAAAGATCTCATAGAAAATCGAAGTAAAACTGCCCGAGAGCTTCAGGATGTGATTTGTGCAAATCACAGATACAAATTTGGAACATTTTGGACACCATCTCGCTATTCCGAACATCCGAATCATAAAATCAAGGGTATGAAAGGGCATAGATTTGAGACCTTATACATTTTTTAAATATGAAGCACTGTGCTCAGAATTTGATTCGTTCGCAATTGGAGGAGTATTATTCAGGATGTTGGCAATAGTGAGGTGGTGCCCAAAATGTTCCAAATTTGTATCTGTGCTTTGCACAAATCATATCCTCAAGTTCTAGGGTAGTTCCACTTCGATTTTCTATGAGATCTTTTTCAGAAATATTTTCTGGAGGTACATTTGTTTTTATTTTTTCCAGTACCATGCCACATCGTTTGACCTGATAAATCAGAAACGAAATAATCCACTTGATCTTGTAGCAGCGCACAAATACGTGCAAACATGACACAAAAAATCCCATACGATCGTTTGGAGGATTCCGGGATTCCCAGTGAGGGAGAAAAAATAATAATAATAAAAAAAAAAAAACGAGAATTAAAATGGTTTGAAAACCCCCTCGATTATAGCCCCGAGTACTGGCTTATGGAATGATTGAAAAGGTGAAAACAAGAGTTTATATATCCTATAGAAATGACACAATCAACCAGAACTAACTGAAAAAAAGGAGTCACTGCGCAGGATCCCTCCATACGGGGGATCCGGGAATCCTCGAAACGATGTATGGTATTTTATGACCCGTATTTGTACGTATTTGTGCGTTAAATCGTTGTTAAATATTTTAACTTTTATATTAAAATTCGCACAAAGTGTTTGATTTATGCTTATATCATCATCTAGTTTACATGCTTCTTTTCACTTCATTAAAGCATCTTCACTGCCTGTAACAAAAACGTATTAAAAATATTTATTGTTATACGTGTGGAAATTCATTTTAGAATAAAATATATATGCATTTCAGAAATTGTAAGCGTTTTTATCCTTGGCAATGATTGAAGGCTATGGTCGTGGTAACGTATTTCCTAATTATATTACAATGCAATTTCCATTACCCAATGAAAACTGCTTTAGTGCCCATGATTCTGTTTGGGGATTTTGAAAGGTGAATAGTTAGTAGAAGCCTCTGACTTTAATGCATGTCTAATATACCTCAGTTAAAATAGGCAAAAATAAGTTTTTTTGGAAATTTGGCATAAAATTTAGGAATGCATTAAAGTCTGGCCATGGTGGGGCCTACTTTTCTGTGTTTCATTTCATCATATGGAAGCATTCAGCAGTTAAAAATGATGCGGTGATTTCAATGCAAAGAGCTACATGTGTCAAAACTATAGTGAAATTTCGAAAAAAATTCAATTTTTGAAACCTCCTAACTCACTGCATTACACATATCCCATAATTTTTATTCCTGAATAACAAAGGGCCAACCTTACATAACACAACCATGCAATTTGTTTTGTGGGATAACTTCAATGCATATTATGAGAAGTACTATACAAAACATAAAAATTCAATTTTTCAAGCGGCGTTCTGACCCCCCACCAAATGAAAACCAATGGTCCCGCGGCATTAATATTCTGAGTTTATTTCTTTCTAATGGTCATCTCTCTGAGAAAAAAAATCACATGAATCGGTTTACCATTTAATCACAGACCCCCGATTCTGGGTGATTCTTATATGGAATGACTCTTAATATTTTAAAGGATGAATGAGTAATGGAATATTTAATAATATCACAACCCTACTAAAAGGAATAAACCCATGAGATCGAAATATACAATTCACAATAGAAGAGGATGTAAATCGATACTTATAATACTTGATGTAAAACTAACATACGGAGATGACAAAATACAAACTACTGCTTACCGAAAAACCTTTGGAGATAAATAGGGAGGCTATCGAAATTAATGTATTAAAGGATGAATGAGTAATGGAATGTGTAATAATATGACAACCCTACTAAATGGAATAAACCCATGAGATCGAAATATCCAATTCACAATAGAAGAGGAAGGAAATCGATGCTTGATGTAAAACTAACATACGAAGATGACAAAATACAAACTACTGCTTACCGAAACACCTTTGGAGATAAATAGGGAGGCTATCGAAATTAATATATTAAAGGATGAATGAGTAATGGAATATGTAATAATATGACTCATGCGGCGTTCTATGGTGGCAAGTCCATGGAGGAAAGAATGACAGAAAAGGCGAAAAGGGAAAATAAATATCAGGCATAAGAATAAATGCAAATAAAAAATCATTCCGAACTACGGAAGACTTAGATGAGGTGAAAGCATTTTTTCCGAAGAAGTGGAGAAATAGGCGATATAGAGTGTATCTGATATATCCACAACAAGGAATTTTATGAATATCTAAAGATTTAAAGAAACATATTTAAAAAGAAATTGGAGAAATCCAAAAACAAATTTTACGGAATTTTTACAGTTGCATATACATGAATTATATTTTATTGACACCACCAAAAAAACCATGTTTTTACAAAGTTAACAAAATATGTTTTTCCATACAGTGATGATAAATGAATTTTTTAAGAGACAGAATTTAAGATATCTTTTTAAACTATAATACGATTTTTTACAGTAACTAAATATAGTGGATGCAGGAATGCGTGAGTTATCCCTTTTTAGGTGCGTTCGTAATTATATAAATACGTAGCACCTATAGTCGTCGTTCAGTCCGTCCGTCTGTCCGTCTGTCCGTCTGTCCGTCCGTCTGTCCGTCCGTCTGTCTGTCCGCATGTAACAGAGCAAAAACTACCCAACCGAATGGTCTGAAATTTAAAATATATGATTGTTGCAAAATTTTGTCGAGCCATTTCAAATTTTATGAAAATCGGATGTATAGTTTAATTACAGGGACAGTCAAAAGTTTTTCTTTACATTACGGCCAATGGGAAAAATTATTGCAAGTGGATTTTAATGATATTAGAGCCTTCTGAAGGATCTGAAATTTTAAAGATATAATTGTTGCAAAATTTTGTCGAGCCATTTCAAAGTTTAGGAAAATCGGATGTATAGTTTAATTACAGGGACAGTCAAAATTTTCTCTTTACATTACGGCCAATGGGAAAAATTATTGCAAGTGCATTTTAATGATATTACAGCCTTCCGAATGGTCTGAAATTTTAAAGATATAATTGTTGCAAAATTTTGTTGAGCTATTTCAAATTTTAGGAAAATCGGATGTATAGTTTAATTACAGGGACAGTCAAAAGTTTTTCTTTACATTACGGCCAATGGGAAAAATTATTGCAAGTGGATTTTAATGATATTAGAGCCTTCTGAAGGATCTGAAATTTTAAAGATATTATTGTTGCAAAATTTTGTCGAGCCATTTCAAATTTTAGGAAAATCGGATGTATAGTTTAATTACAGGGACAGTCAAATTTTTTCTTTACATTACGGCCAATGGGAAAAATTATTGCAAGTGATTTTAATGATATTAGAACCTTCTGAAGGATCTGAAATTTTAAAGATATAATTGTTGCAAAATTTTGTCGAGCCATTTCAAATTTTAGGAAAATCGGATGTATAGTTTAATTACAGGGACAGTCAAAAGTTTTTCTTTACATTACGGCCAATGGGAAAAATTATTGCAAGTGCATTTTAATGATATTACAGCCTTCCGAATGGTCTGAAATTTTAAAGATATAATTGTTGCAAAATTTTGTTGAGCTATTTCAAATTTTAGGAAAATCGGATGTATAGTTTAATTACAGGGACAGTCAAAAGTGTTCCGAAAAAATTATTGGAAGTGCATTTTAATGATGTATCAGACTATGCACTTTATGAAGTGCAAAAAATTATACATTCAGTACAATATGGGGTGCAAAAAATAATTATAAAACTAGTTATAGTACGAACGCACCTCATTTGCCACGTTTGACGAGCAATTTCCAACTTGTTCTATACAGTTATGCCTGATTAGAATTTGTATGTATTTATATATATAGTAGTGATTAAACTGTATCGATTTTTGTTATTGTTGTTGCTTCTTTCTTTCTTATTTCGTTTTAGTTTAAGAGGCAATTTTAAAAATATAAAAATCGCAGTAGAAAATACTAATAATAAATTATATTTAATTTTTTTCTCAATAAATATTTATTTATTTATTTTTTTGTCTCAAAACTGAAAATCGCTTGTAAATAGCGTTATTCGTCCGGAAGATAATTTTAATTTTAAAATATGAGTAAAATTAATATTTAAAAAATTAAAACAAATAATTTTATCATTTTTAAACATTTTAATTTGAACATGATTAAATGCATATATATATATATATATATATATATATATATATATATATATATATATGAATGAGTCAGCATTATTTTAAAACATAAGATATTCATCCCGGAACACTTAACGGAAATTAAAATTTTCACACGTACTCAAATATTTTATTCTTCAAAAATCAATATTAACAGCATGAAGGCAAATTAAATGAAAAAGCCATTTATCATCCTTCATAAAGGAGTTCCTCTTATCAACGTAATTAAATTTATCGTATACTGGTGCATTCCATTAAGTGCTGCTTTCATCCAGTTAATCCCATTTGAGTGTTTGATAATAATTTCTAAATATATACGTTTATTCACCTAAATTCAATATTACCCAATTTCATTTATTTTCGTCTGCGGATCATCATAACATTGCAAGTTCACTAATTTTGAAATTACGATTTGAGACGATAAAAAATGCAAATTGTATCTGAAATCAGCTATAAGTTGTTAAAACTATATTCTCATGATGAAATGATTAAGTGAAGATAAAAAAATATATAGAAAACATGGTCTCAGTTTTCTGCATATAATAATGATTAATCACAGCTATAATTTAGAGGTCAGATTATTATGAATTCTTTCTGTCGAATGATTAGTAGAAGAGAGTAGTTAATCCGAGAACGGAAATTAACAGTAGAGGTAAGTTGGGCTAATCCCGATTCGAACCAGGGTTCGCATTCGATTTTTATATAAATCTACGGTCTCGAGCTAAAAGGGTAAAATATTTTATACGCAAACAAAAAAAAAAAAAAAAATGTAAAAAAAAAAAAAAAAAACTTGCGATTTATGAAAAAAGAATATAGTCTAATACATATCGCCAGTTTTTGTTCTTTTTCGCTGTATTTAATTATTTGAGGTGCTGCACCGTGTTATCCTGCTAATAATATATGTCTAATGTATAATAATATATTGTATAATAATATATAGTCTAATAATATAAAATCGTAAATATAGTCTAATAATACATAATCGAATATATAGTCTAATAATGTATAATCGAATATATAGTCTAATAATATAAGTTTATCAAAGTGATTTACAATATTTTTAAAAATTAGTTTTTAAAGAATTTAGCAGCTCTTTATAGGATACAAGGAGATAATATTCTCAAGTTTTAGCATGGTCAGTTTTAGTAACATAAAAGATACCGTGTGATATCTCTTGTCATCCCTCGTTTTCTGTCTGAAGTCATTTTCCGGAGTTACTGAAAAACAGAAATCATGTCCTTCTCCCAGGCAGGGCTCCCAAATGGTCTGCCAACTGAATACCAATAAATTTTAACACAACATTTTATGGTAGGTTTGCGCTAGAATTAACTTTCAAAGGTAATTCCGGGGCTGTTTGTAAGAAAAATCTAAAAAGAAAATTTTTCTAAAATATTATTGGTATTCATTTGGCGGACCATTTGGGAGCCCTGCTGTAGTCATACTATGATTTTCTAAAGAAATAAGAATTGCGACTTCTGCACGCTTCTGTCAGTAGCTGTGTATAAATAACCAATTTTCCACGTTAAACAGATTTTCAGGGACATGAAAAACGCTAAGCATCGTCATAAGGAAGTACTTAAAATTAATAATGATTACTAAAAAAGAAGGGAGATTCAAATAAAATAATAATCTGGAAGCAATTTTAAACTGTTATTAACTATTTTGTACCGCGTACTTTTATTATCATGCTGTGACCGTATTGACATTGGGCTCGAATTCGAAATAGCGGGGTAGTGAGGATATTATCTCCGAAAAAAGAGCCCGAGTTCTAGTTAACTCCTTCAAGGGCGGTGGTTCATTTTCGACCACCTAATTTTAATCCTTAAATGCCACACTTGCACCAAAATATCGAAATGAAACATTTCCCTTTATAAAATACGTGAACAAAAGCTTTCGCTTATTTTTAAATAAATTTGCTTGTAAATTCTGGTGTCATTCACTTAATTCAGTATTTTACGAATAGAAGTACCTTGCCCCTGAAAGGGTTAACCTTCTTTGGATAATTTGCTTTTGAAATAAATCTAACATAAATGCATTTTATTATGCTGAGTAATTTTATATATGAAAAGACAATGGAGACAAACTTTGTATTGCACCAAAAAGCACATGTGAACATTAAATTTGACGAAATGAGAAATATTTTGATAAATAGTAACATTTAGAAAAAAATATATAAAACATTGCACAGTCGTGGGAAATTAGGTAAACACCCCTACTTACTCTGCAGCAAATTAATGTAGAAGAAACTTACTGGTATTAAACGATATAAAATAAAGTCTACTTTTAAATAATGAATATAAAATGTGCTTGGGGGGTTATCTATATATCAAAACTAACATAAATTTTGTCATTACTAGCAATACCCGAGATTGGCACAATAAAAAATTCTACACCCTTGAATTAACAGAAATTCAAATTTTCATAAAATTCGTACGATTAGTTTCAGAGAAATTAATTCTTTTCAACTTAGCATTTTCTAGGGAATGTATTCAAATTTAAATTGGGTACTCAATTGTTAAAATGCTACAGAATGACTATGTCACTTCTATTAATGTTTTATTTCTTGCCAATATGACTATTTCACTCGCTTAATATGTTTCCACTATTGCCAGCCCAAACGTTTCAGTAAAATGAATAAAATATATATGTTTCAAATTTTGCTTTTCTACTTGTTATAGATGGCGCCTTAGATTATTATTTTAGCGTTTTTTAATCATAATTCAAAAACTACTTGGACGAAAATTTTGAAATTGAGAATTCGCATAAAGCAGGACACAAAAAATATAAATCTATCAAAAAATTGTCCGTTTCATATCACATTTTTTCGAATTTTAATTTCGTAATCCATAATTCAAATTGAATTTTTTTAAATTACAAATTCAATGTATTTATGTTTGTTTTTTAGTTTTTGACCATACAAAAAATTATCACATTAGGAATATAATTTCAGCATATATTTAAAAAAAAAATATGAAAATGTAATTTAACATTAGAAACTCTAAATTGTGAATGTTTATAACTCAAAAACTTATCACCCAAATGACTTTAAATTTCGTTTCTAGGCATAGTTGGAACCAAAATTTTAAATTATATTGTCAAAATTGGGTGTTCCGTTGACACAAACAAAGTTTGATCTCTTTTTGATTTCTAGATAGCCCCTTAAGAAAACTTTATATACATTATTTAAAAGTAGACTTTATTTCCAATCGCTTGGTACCAGTAACCTTCTTCTATTCTAATTAATAGCAGCGTTAGTAGTGGTTTTTTACTTTTTTTTTCTTTCCAAGACTGCACATACTAAAATTATACATATTAGGAGAAGAAATATCTTAAATTATTTTTTTAAATGCCCTCTTTTATGCCTTTTGTTGCAGAAAAGGTTAGTCAATTTATTTAAAGCTAATTTTGTTAATGAAATTGATTTCAAAGATCTTTAGTAGAAGATGATAATAATATGGAAAACAATGATACATAAGGTAAAGCTAGGAAACTCTGCGCACATTTAAAAAGAATATTAATAAAAAATCTAAATATTAATTTTTCGCTAAACTATGCCTGAATATTTTAACTTCATTTGTTTTTTATGCATTTCCATTTTTATTTTGTTATTGTGTTGTAATTTAATAGAACAACTGTAATAAAACCAAGAAAACCATTTTGCGCAATCTCTCCTTACAGTGTAGTAGAATTTGCGCACATAGGTAGAATACATTGTTATTAATAATAAATACAATCAAATTGTTAACAATAATAATTACACTTAATCGACATTGTTCTAAGATTTTTGTGAGTACATATTATCGTATTCGGGGTGAATATTTCAACCAAATGTTTAAATAATAACAAAAAAAATAAAAGAATTTTAACAACAGTTAAAGAATTTTAAATTAAGAAGAAGATTAAAATATCAGAAAAAGCAAGACCTACTAAGATTGAAAAATAACATTGATCTACTTGTTAACATGTTTAACTTGAAAATTACTTCCTTTTCATTTCTAGAGTTTCATTGTATTTTGTTTGCTAACCGAAGTTGTCGTCGTCCACAACTGATGCACTTATTGTTGTAAATCGTGCATCTTTCGTGCAATAACCTGCAACAAGCAATACATTGAATCCTGCCACTGCTTGAAGTTGTTTCCTGGTTCAGTTCCAGACATTAAATGCACTCATCATCATTGACCTACTTTTTTTCCCGTCAATTATTTTATCCCACTTTTCTGGAAGCATCTTATCTTCAGCTGTATTTTTTGTGGCAGGATCCTTCTTAAGTCTTTTTTCATGTGTATTTTGTGGATCCGCAACATTATTTGCACTCTGTTTCCTTTTTTATTTCAATGGCATTAAACTACTTGGAATGGGTGAAAGCTTTTCCAAAACATTGTATGTATTATTAGAAGATTTATTTTAGTTAACAAATTAATATATTAGCAAATTAATTGTTCATAAAATAAAACAAATATATAAATATTTAATTAATTTATTAAGAAATATATTATTACTTTATTAACAAAAATAATTACATAAAATTAATTTAATAACAATTGTATTATTAATTTATTAACGAAATGTTTATCTGCAAAAATATTTTTCTGCAAATTTATTATTTGCCAAATTTAGTCTCGATAATTATGTGTTTTCTCAAAATTATTTCAAAATTGATTCATTTATATCTTTTGCTTGTAATTTGCAATTAAAACAAATTTACCAATAAGCGGCGTAGTCTCTCCTATGACTGAAACTTGTGGGGAATTGCGCCATCTCTCCTAAGTAGCAGATGCGCCAACTCTCCTATTTTGGTAGGAGAGATTGTGTGGCCTTTTATTGAAACATGGCCACTTCTAAAATGAATATTTGGTGTTCGAATACTTAGCCTAGGTTATTATCGTAGGCTAAGTATCAAGCTCGTAAAGAAATCGTTTAAGTTTAAAATATTTTGTACTACTGACATTCTATAAAATTTTTAACGAACAGTTATGGAAATTCAAGCACTTACTTTGGAAAAAGAAAATAAAATAGCAATGCTTTATCCAAGACGCTCAGAACAATCAATGTGTACCTGTACATTCATCTAGACACTGCACGTTCGTAGTAAAATATTTGTTTTTATCAGAGAAAATGATCGTTTTCATTTAAATATGATGTCACTTTCCTCACTGAAGCATTTCACATAGGGTCTCAAACTCAGTAGAGTGAAAAAGTATTGAATTGTAACAACCTTTTGAGGAAAAAGTTAGTGTTTTTTTAAAGCGTGACGTCATTTCCTGTTCCCCTTTTTTACAAAGTTAATCTTGAATTTTATTAGAAATTGGCATCAATAAAGATAAACATACTTTATTAATTTTCTTTTATTTACAACAATGGAAGTAATCCAATTCCAACCATTTTGAAAAAAAAAATCATAGAAAATTTTTTAATTTTAAATTTAAATATAAAAATGGGAATATTAAAAAAAAAATAGCTAGTGCCGCAAATCTACAAAGAAACAGCTTTCATTAAAAAAAAAGAATTATTAAAATTGGTTCAGAAAAAAGCTCAAGGTAGATGTCTAAAAAAAAAAAAAAAAAAGCCTTGTCTTTCAAATATATAGATTTAAACCCGCAATGTTATCTCTATGGGAAAATTTTGAGCAGATATTTCATGCCGTTAGGCTTGACGAATATTTATGATTTTTAATACGCACCGAGAATTTGGCACAACCAACGTCCATTTAATTTTTTGTGTCGATACGACAAATATTTTGGACGCTATCGTGTTAACAATAAGTGTAATGTTTGCAGGGAAGCCGGAGCTGTGCTCCGACAATAATACTCGCTGCAAAAAAATACATAAATAAACCTTCATGTTGATTACTTTTATTCTACTTAATACGCTAGTTTGATCAGATAATTGTTTATTAACCTTATAGATTAAAATATAGTATAATTAATTTTAATTAAGTTACTGTTTTTTAAGAATTTTACTGTAACGCAAAACTTTGTTTTCTGAACGAACAAAACCATCAAATTAAAATGGTAATTCGAAATTTTTTTGTAAGGATTTTTTAATTTAAAAATTAAACAAAATATATATGCAATTCAATACTCGCTTTAGTTACGTTATTGAAAAGAAACACAAGCTGTCAAACTAGGTTAAAATTCGCAGAGGCGATTACTAAGTCACGTGATTCCTTTTGACAGTCCATTAAGCACCTTTTAACTTCAGGTTGGATATCCCAAGATCGAATAATCGTGGCTCTGAAGTTATCAATGTATTCCGAATATTAATGGGCGGTTATATTTGACAGCCTAAGGTTTCTCAGCTGGTATTTGAACCACGAGTTGAAGGTTACCGGTGATTTGACTGATTTGAAGTTCTCAGCTCACGGCTGCGCTATTAAGCAGCTTAAGTGTAAAAATGCATCTTATCATCTCGATGAAGTGTAACATATTTAATGCTTTCTTTCAATAATAATGAGCAGATGTTGGACATTATACCTCCACTTATATCTACTTAAATCATATTGTGTGACATAAATAACTTTCATCCTCCCCTCCTGATGTACTCGAAAAGCCTCGTCTTGACTATTGTTTAGTTAGGTCATTACAAGTTATTTGATTGCATTTTACTAGGTACATCTTTTATAATTTTTATTTAATGCAGGTATAGCGCTTTGTGTGGAAACTGGGACTACATTCTATTTAATGTTTATTTGTGCATCTTAATTATAAAGTTAACACACTAATATTTTGGTTTTGGCGAATTAGTTAGAGCAAATTGAAATGATACTTTGTGTTAATAATCCCAACAGGGAAAGTTTGTCGTAAATAAATGTTTAGATCAAGCGATCTTAATATTGCGCTTCTTGGTAGCTAATTTCATCTAATGCGCGTATTTCCTTTTTTCTAACTTGTATTTGTAAATTGTAGATATGTAAATGAATACTTGTCATTTGTTTAATTGTCTCTCTTTACTTTTCTTATGCATCATTAGACTCTAGTCAATGCTGCTCCAATGCGATTGGTTTCGAGTTCGGCTGTAAGGTTCTTCGGCACTCACCTTGTGCACAATTTCCAAAACAACAGAAGGTTTATGATTATTTCATGCATCGCCTATCTTTTCTTCACTTTTTTGCAGCGGTACCACGATGAGAGCAACAAGTATATCAACAGGATCTTTACGGGTGATAAGGTTGGCAACTATGACAAGTTGGCCCCATTCCCAAGCGGCAAACTTTTATGACACTGTATTACAAAAACATATCCACTGTATGAAAAGTGTTACAATTCCTGTGATTCTTATGTTGACATGTAGCCGAAACTTGTATGTATATTTTGCAATAAATCTTTTTAGGCAATACGTATTGTTTCCTTTTACGGGGTATGGGAAATTTATTTTCTGGATGATCATCGTAGTTTCTTCTCCATCACTTGCGCAGAGGTGATTCAGTGGTACAATGATCGCTTTTCGTACGGATGGCCTTTGTTATTTGTCACTAGTTACAGCTGTGTTCTAAAAAAACTATCTTTAAATTCATTTAAAATATGTCACAAAGAGCCAGCATATAGTAGTCATTAGTACTTTTAAAAATTGATTCATAAGATAACTATTGCTTTTAAATAGATATACAGTTTTAAAAAGAAATAAAATAGTTGCCGTATATAAATAATTATATATTTATTTAATTTACAATTTAATTTGCGAAATTTTAATTACATTTGTTGCAATCTCACATTTTTATCACCTTGGTTTATCACGAATAACGGCATTTCCCACACTCGCATTACTTAACTTACTGACTTGACAAAAAACGAAACAAGTTGGAAAATGAACGTCAAACGTGGCAAATGTGCTGCATTCGTATTGTAAATAGTTTTATATGTATCTTTTACACCGCATATTGTACTCAATGTATATTTTAGTGCACTCCATAAGTACATATAAATTTCATTCGGTTGGAAATGCTGTAATATCATTAAAATGTATTTTAAATATTTTTGCGATTGTACGCAATGTATCGAAAAATTTTCGCTGTTCCTATAATAAAATTATACATCCGATTTTCTTAAAATTTTAAATGACTCGACAAAATTTTGCAACAGTTATATATTAAAAATTTCTGACAATTCGGTTGGGTAGTTTTTGCTCTGCTATATGTGGATGAACGGACAGACAGACAGATGTACCGAACGACAACTATAGTTAGTACGCATTTATATAATTAGGAACGCACCTAAAAAGAAGCAAAAAAGAATGAATCGATGACAACAGCTATCCAAGTAAAATGCAAAGAACATTAACTTCAAACAATATAATAGTTTAAAGTTATAGATAAATATTATACAGACATACAAACAATAAATACAATAAACGCAACTGGAGTGAAAAAATAACCAGAGCCAGGAATCAAACCCGGGGCCACAGTATACAAGACTGCTGCTCTTACCACTGAGCTACTCCAGCCGATGCCTGAGTCTGCAATTTCTCACTAATAAACCATGTTGGGAAAGTCACCAGCCATCTATACGACAGCCTTGGATGACCGGACAACGATGAATAGATTTTACTATTACATCGATCTACGATAATTATAATAAAACACTCATACTACAATATATATTAAAACACACATACACACATAAATAACGCCTGCAGTTAAAGTTATATATAAATATTATACAGACATACAAACAATAAAATCGTCGTCCGGTCATCCAAGGTTGTCGTATAGATGGCTGGTGACTTTCCCAACATGGTTTATTAGTGAGAAATTGCAGACTCAGGCATAGGCCGGAGTAGCTCAGTGGTTAGAGCAGCAGTCTTGTATACTGTGGTCCCGGGTTCGATTCCTGGCTCTGGCTAATTTTTCACTCTAGTTGGGTTTGTTGTATTTATTGTTTGTATGTCTGTATAACATTTATCTGTAACTTTAACTGTTGAATGCAGGCGTTATTTATGCGTGTTTTAATATATATTGTAGTATGAGTGTTTTATTATAATATAATAGTTTGTTTGTTTTTTTTAACTAGAAAAATAAAGCGAAAATTTTTATTAGAAATTAAATTTAATGATTTAACTTTGTAAATATTTTTCCGCCATGAAGGTAAATTGTTCATGATTATGTCAAATTAAATTAAAGCATTTGATAATAATCTCTCACCTGCTTTATTAGCCTGTTTGTGATTCATTACTTTGAGTAATATCAGAATAGCTATCAAAAAACACTAAATGCCACTATCAAGACTGCTACCTTTTTCAAGATACGAATGGAACTATCTTATCTTTATTAATTTTTAAAATTTTAAATAACAAGAAATTAATATCATAGAACTTTCATAATGAATGCTGTTTAAATGCAATAACATTCATTTGATCATAAATTCCCTCTATTCCAAAATTTATAATTTTCAAATATGACGCGTTGCAAAGTTTTTTGGATTACTCTCATTTCACATTTAAGTTCAAGGAAACATTTCTAAGACACACAGTATTTGCAAAGCTTTACAAAAGGAAAATTCCATCAAGTTAAAAAGACTAGTTGCAACCGAAGAACAATTTAAGGGGTCTCAGGACTCTTAAAGCTTTAAAATTTTCGAAATTTTAATTTTTTTAGATATTAAACTACTATATTTTCTGAACATTTTGGTATAAATGTTTCCTTGAAATTCTTATTAGAACAGAAGTTATGGATTTTAGAATTATACACTCTCAATAGCTGAAGCGGCGTTTCGGAAACTTTGAAGTCAATTTTCTCCAAATGACGTTTTTGGGTATAACGCGCACGATATCTCAAAAACTTCTGAATTTTTTTTCATGAAATTTTCAAAACATATGTTTCAAGTTCGTCTGTATAAACTGAACCTAAAATTTCCTTCTTATTGTTCAGAAATATATCCTTTATAGGTGATTATACTGTTGAAAATTTCTAAATTTTGCATTAACTAAATACAACTTTGCATTAAAAATAGAAAAATGTATTAAATACAAATTCATTTAGGTTCAGAGTAATTATTACAATGTGAAGCATAAGTAGGGCTCAAAATTTTCCTTCTACTTGCAAAATTTATTATGTCGCATAATCTGTTATGTCGATTTTCCGCTCGTCAAATGTCTGACATTTCGGAGCCCACTGTAAATTCTAATTCTGCATCTTGTAATTTTTCAAATACATGAAATGAAAGAACATACTTATATCTTTCATACCCATATAAAATTTTGTCTTAAAATCAATTACATTTTAAGATATTATATGTTGAAAATGGTCTTTTTTTTCGATATTTCCAATTTTAAGAGTCCTGAGACCCCTTAATAAATCTGGTCATTTTTCAGAAAATATTAAACTATATATTTATCATGAAAGTGGGACCTGTTTGATTCTACACATTTAACACACATTTAAATCAATAAACAACAGCGGGTGTTTTAAAAGTCTATGTTCATATTTTGTATATCATGTTAGCGTAATCATCTTATTTTCTTAGAGCATTACAAGTTCTATGGAAAGAACAAAAATGTACCTTTTCCCACTTTCTTGACGTTAATGAATTATGTGAGCCTATTTTTTAGAAATTTATATTTTAAAAAGGGAAAATATTATGAAAAGTAGTAATGTTTTTAGTTAAAAATATCATCTCAATAACTAAATTAATTTCTTTCTGTTAGCAAATCTTCGAATCCATATATTTATATACAACTTGAAATGTTTCACCAAATGTAAGTTAAGAAAGATAATACATATTACTCTGATAAAGCTGCCATCGTTTTTGTATTTTATACAAATTAATCAAAATTATCATTTATAAGTCAACAATAAATAACAGTTACAAATGTACAAAACTATTATTTATTATGTTTTATGCCAACAATTGTAATGGCATTTCCCATAATGCGTATCAGTGTTGATCTGCCAGTGAATAATTCATCATGTAATGCATTTATTGTTATTTTAAAATCAATGGTTTGTTTAATGGAAGTGAATGGCACAAATTCCCATATAAGATATTGCGAATGTTTTAGGGTGGTTCAATTTGATTCATTATTTATGTTATAAATATTTAGACAAATATTTATAACAATACTGTACAACAAGATTTAATATCATTTATAAATTTTCGTTTATAAAGAAAGAAATTTGTCAAATTAATAAGTAATTATGCATAAAATATAGCACATAAAATACAGTTAGGAAAAATATAAATATATTATGATTTTTTTTTCTACATTCACTTAAAATATTTATATGTGGATCAAACACTTTCAAAACTTAACTTAATAGCAGTTTCTTTACACTAGACATATTGAATGGCGTATAGATGAAAAGGGAAAGGTTTTTCATGAAGAATATTTTACAAAATTATTTAAACTAATATGCATTTTATAAATCACTCGAATACCGAAAATATGTTTAGTTGAGTATAACCTGTAATTCGTGTACATGTCGGAAACACTCTATTTGTCATCTGTTCGGTAATTTACTCTTTTGTATTGACAAATTGTCAATAATTTACTTTTTTATTAAAATTACCAAAATATTGAATTTTTTTCTCCTTGCGTCGCATTAATAAGCTATTTATTTTCTGGCGGAAAATAAATTAAATTTATTAAACGGAAGGTATAACACGATTTAAACATCTTTTAACGAAGACTACAGTTATTTCCCTTGGAAGCCCACTCTAACGGGAATTAATTTTATACTTTTTTTTTTTTTTTAATTGTGTGATAAACAAGAAAGAAAAATCAATCGTCAATCGTAGATTATGGAACAATTTCCAAACATTCAAAATCAATTAACAAAACTTCACCGTTTAAAAAGCTGAAATAGGATATCTAATTGAGCAATTTGGAAACGCATAACACATTTGAAATCCCAATTTCAGAAATTTTCTTCTACAGTCGGGAAAATATCCGATTTCTTTGAGCAGATTGTATATGATGTATAGTTTTGTATCTAATAACTATGTAAAAAAAATTTCAGTTATTAAATACATACCTCAGTTGAAAACTCACTTTCAGCAATTTCCGCTAATAAGGAGAATGGTACTTGAATTATTTTATGCAACCCTGAATACAAGGTATAGAATTTATACACACCGAAAAAATGCAAAACATTTGTTATATTAAAAAGCGCATGCCGAAACTGAAAACGCACTTCCAACAATCATTGCTCAAAAACAGTACTGTAACACGGTACTGACTCCGGTTCGAGTCCTGTCCATTTGGCCTCCACTCTGTTGGCAGTACGCCTTATAAGCAACTAAAATATGAAATATTATGAAATCAATAGCTCTGTTTATGGATTTGTATTTAGTCTACTGACATATTTCTATACTTTTCAACAATGTAAAAAATTATGTAATTTTATCGAGTACAGTCAATCAGGGTAACTTTTAACCACGGGGTGTAACTTTGCACCACCTCCTATTTTTCAATATTTTTTACTCTAAAAGGCTAAATAAACTCCAGAACTGTGCTCTGTTGGCAAGGTTCTAAACTGGGATTACTACTCTTTATTTTAGAAAATAAATTAGTAATATTATGCGCAATTAATTGCATCATCTAACTATTTTTATGAAGTACTGTTTTCAAGTTAATTTTGAATGCTGTTTTGAAGTTGTTGTAATCCAATTAAATTTTCTTAGTAAGTAACAATATACTCATTTATCAGACATATTATTATCTAAATGTTGTAAATGTGCTAATATTTTGTGATTATTTATTTATTAATAATTAATAAAATGTAAAATAAGAAGGCACTAGCATTTTACCGCATTTTCAGGGTAACTTTGAGCCGGCTCAAAGTTATACTGATGCTTATAATTTACTGATTATAGGTGCTACTGTTGAAAATTTCCCATATTTGCACGTATATTTTATATAAATGCCGAAAGTGTGCATTAAATATGACATGTAAATATTTTTACAAATATGTGTAAAATACATAAAATTCATTTAGAGGCGTGATTAGGGGCGGAGCTACTCAAATTTGTCATTTCATATGTTCGCTGTTTTTTATTCTTGTTTGAATAATACTAGTACTTGTATGTATTACTGTAACTATGGATATACTAGTAAATCTGCAGATCAGGAGCCTCAACGTCATCTTTGCAAGTCATTGTTTTTTAACACTCATTGCATAATATTCAACTTCCTACAAATCGCTTTTCAAAGTTTTCAAATTACATAAATATTGATGAGCATACAAGATACTTCGTAAAATTTCAGAAATTAAAAGTGTTAAACAAGTGATTGTACATTAATGTTCTGAAATTCTGATGAGCTACTTATTCTGGTAACTTTTTAAATCAAAAATTGCATTTCTTCAGGGGGGCTCTGCCCCCCTGAACCCCCCGTAGTCTATTTAAATTTACATTCGCAATTTTGTATTGATTGTGCAGATGGTTATAGTATATCTTAGCTTTTTTTTACGCTGTGATTTATAACGATAAGCATAAGTTTTTTTAATAAATTAATAAAATTTAAATTTAAAATAAAATATTCATGTTAACCGTACACAGACAATAAATATTGAAGTGACGCCTAAAATCCGCTACATTCGGCACAATAAAACAACGTGCTTAAAAAAAAAAAAAAAAAAAAAAAAAAAAAAAAAAAAAAAAAAAAAAAAAAACGGATGAAGTCAAAGAATTTGGTCCCTGTTCCACGTGCTTGTTTTGTTTGGATCGAATGAGAGCATTTAAATCTGAGCGATAACGCACATCGTATTGCAAACTGTTTTTACGGCATACTGCATGTCCATCTATCTCTTTCCTCCGTGAATAATAGTTAATTTTATTTTACCCAAGATCTTTTTATTCCAGCATCTTTGTTTTCGATAAATGACGTCTAATTCACCTGCTATGCGTACTTACTCAAAACTTTTCATCTTGTTATATTAAGAAATACTCGAGAGTTTTTTTTTTATTTTTAATATGCCGCCATATTAATTTTTCTATTCTTAATTTTATTTTTCATTTTCCTGTTTCACGACAAAACATTTCAATTGAAAATGTTTAAAAGAAAGTATCATTCCGGGTTTTGATTTTCTTGGCAACAATTAAAGAAATATTGGTAAATGTTATGGGAAAATGTTACGTTATTCTCTATGAAAATAATGAACTTTTGTATTTTTAAGCAAAATATTTCAATAAAATAAATAAAATAAATGAAATATTGCCTATTTTTATTTCTGGGCTAAAATCCGTCTATATGCAAAGATACAAATGCATTAATTCATCTGTTTTGACGTTGGCTTTACTCAAGCATTATATACGCAATTATACTAATATTATTTGGACCAAATTCGTTGCTAGGCAACAGAGAAAGAAAAGAAAAAAAATGAAATATGCATTATGTCAATTTGATAAAACAAAATCCTTTATATTATTGGAAAACATGCATAAAATTCCCCCCAATATTATAAACCTAATTAAAAAAATCTAGCAAATATATTGACATAATTTATTGGAATAATTTAATAATGTTATTTAAAAATTTCAGCATCAAAAATTTACCATTTAAATCCATTTTTCATATGAGCCATTTCTTTCAACAAATGAAAATCTGAAAATCGTCTGACTTGCCATTGAAAAGCATTATAGAGCAAAATAAAATGTTCCATATTTCCCGAACGAATGAACCAAATTTAACCAAAAACTATACAGCTAAGTCCGGGTACCTCATCAACATGCCCAGTGAATTTCAAGCCGATCGGATGCTTTTTGCGGCAGTTATCGCGGAACAGACAGACAGACTAACAGACAGACAGACTAACAGAAACCAAAACTTTTCGTGTCTCCACAGTAAGCCTTCACTGACGTTTCGGCAATTATAGAGTTAAAACATTGAAAATTGTTTGTCACTGCATTTTTATGTTTTATATGAACAATAAACAGGTTTTTTTTTTATTTCTAAATGTTCATGGTTCTCTTCTTCCACTTTTCTTATGCCTGATATTTGTTGTAATATCATAAAGTATACAAATCTTGTGATGTTGGGAAATGTAAATTCGCAGTCTTTACATATCTGAAAACACTTTTTGGTGTTTAAAGTTGTCCTGACTACAATACTTTTTTTTATAATTAATTATTTTATATAAAAATTTATCATATAGTGCAAAGTTACCCAAAATGGCTGGGGAACTTTGAACCAGGCTAAAAACTCATTTTTTATTGCTTTTATCCTTATTATTCCTTAATTTTTTATAGTCAAACAATAATTTAGGATCATTTCTTCTCTTTTATGCCCTTAGTTGCGACAATATTCTTCAAATAAGAGTGTGGCATATGAAAATAGAGAAAATGCGGATCAAAGTTACCTGATTGACTGTAATTTAACTTACATAAAGGTGTAATTAAAACTGATATAACGCATGTAATATTAGATATTAATGTGACGTAATACCAGTTTTATCGGTTAAATTACTGAATGAAATAGAAAAAAGCAAAGATAAAACTTTTTTTTTTTTTTTTTGGAGTAACGTTACACACACACACACACACACACACACACACATATATATATATATATATATATATATATATAAGCTCAGAAAAATCAAAAGTAAAACTAAAAGTAAAATATAAAAATAAAAATAAAAATAAAAATAAAATCCATGCGATAAGCGCTACAGCTGCATATAACCACACAGATTATATATAGCACATTATGTTTTAAATGCGTTTGTCGGACCCAGAATCCTGCACCATAAATAAACTAAGTATAACCATAAAACATCCAAGAAATTTAAACAGATATAACCTGAACAAGAAAAAAAAACAACAAAAGGCTGTGGCCTCTTCAGCGGTGGGCATTTTAGAATAGCGGTGGGCATTTTAGCATCTGTTCGAATAAAAATTTATTTTTTAAAGAACTTTTTAATTTAACCAGCATTTTGTATTATAAAAACAATATACCTTTGAATTTCATTAATAAATATACTAGTTTTACAGACAGTCTTCATTTTTGAGGAGTTGCTATGCGATTGACAGTTAATGATTTGTATAACCTAAAGCCTTTTTTGGACGGTTTTACAGGGATGTCTGCAATTGTGTGGCAACAGACATGGAACGTTTATGGACAGATTATGGATCACTGGAATTTAGTTATTGTTTTTTGTGGCTGTGTTGCTCGGATTTGGGTAAAATAATTTTATTGTTTCAGTATACATTACACATACGTTCTGAATCAGTTGTATCTTCGAGATGCACTGTTTATTGTGGCGTCGGGTCCGGTGGGGGAGTGTTCGCTATATGCTTTCAATTGTTTTTATGCATTTGATTTATGCTTTGCGACACTCTGGCCGAAACCCACTGCCACTACTGAATAATAGTTTGTTGTAAATTGTAATTAATCTGACACATTGCTGTGCTTTCTAAAATGCCCACCGCTGAAGAGGCCACAGCCTTTTGTTGTTTTTTTTTTCTTGTTCAGGTTATATCTGTTTAAATTTCTTGGATGTTTTATGGTTATACTTAGTTTATTTATGGTGCAGGATTCTGGGTCCGACAAACGCATTTAAAACATAATGTGCTATATATATATATATATATATATTTACGGTGGAAAATGCATTATTCTGTTACCCCCCCTCCCCACATTAAACAGTTTACGTCCATACAAAGTAATATATGAGGGGTTCAGAAATACAGTAAACCAAGTCCATTTAGAAGGAGTATAAAATCTGTTTTGTTTTCTCCCATAGTGAACCACATCCGTTTCCACATATTTCCTCATATATAGCATCTGTTTACAGACTTCGTTCACTGTGGCAGTGAATGAAACAGATTTTATGCGCCTTCTAAATGTACCATATACCGGGTGTCCTAAAAAGTCTGACTGATTTTAAAATTCAATAACTCCAAACGGTGAGAGATATTTAAAAAATTCTTGCAGGGGCGTTATGCATGAGCTCAAAGTTTTTTTACAGTGATTTTCGACTTTAGTTTGAATTACAAAAAATAGATTGCGCTGTAAGCAATAGGCGCTAAATACAGGCTCGGTTTTTTAGCCTTTTTCTTCTTCCATAAGAAAAAAGGATATTAAAATGTATTGAGTGGTCCCGAAGTGCCAAAAATCGAGCCTGAATTTAGCGTCTATTGATCGCAGCGCCATCTATTTTTTTGTAATTCAAACTAAAATCGAAAACCACTGTAAAAAATCTTTTGACCGCATGCATAACCTTCCTTCAAGAATTTTTTAAATATCTGTCACCGTTTGAAAGTTATTAAATTTTGAAATCAGTCTGTCCTTATTAAGACGCCCAGTTTATATATATATATATATATATATTTTTTTTTTTTTTTCAAAATAGACAATGACAACTATAGTTGTGAGCCCCTAATATGTAAATTGTTTTGGCTAGACCTGTGTATAATCTTGAGAATTTATACACGTCGCGTAGAAGTAAAAAATTTAATTAAAGATTTTTTCCGTTTGAAGAGAAAAATAAAATAAAGTAAGAAAAAACATTAATATTCGTATTCACCACTTACCTCAACGTTTGGTTAAAAGCAAACACCTCGGTCGAACTCTTAAATAAAGTTGATACTTAACCTGATTGGACAAAATTCATATGAATAATTTACCAAGTTGAATAATTGTTTTAATATGAATTTAGTCTAATTACGTGTCCATTGTTTACTGGAGTTTCATAACCTGCGATTTATTCTGTTGAGCTGATTCATATATCAGGTCAGATGCTATGATCAAAGAGGTTAGCTGGGTGAATTAGATCCTCCAGATTCGTCCGGTGTAGCTCAGTTGGCAGATCACTGGGTGCTTCAATCAAGACCTCCTTAGTTCGAATCCTGGCCCGATCATTTTTCGCCCAGTTGGAAAATTAATACCCAAAGTGATATTTATGCTGAAGGAGTCATGTTAGTTGAGAAACAATAAACTGTGAATGTACCTCAAAAAACGAGAAACTTTGTGAATTTGGTGTAGTACTCAAAACCTACTTATTACACTTTGTTTATACCCTTATTTTCATAGCGATTTAATAAAGCTTTTTTTTTTTTTTTTTTTTTTTGTTAAACTGGTATCGTATCCTTTTCATGTGAACCTAACTACCTTAACCCCTTAACCTACGATTTACGTTTCAGCAGTCTGGGTCCAAAACTTAAACAAGATCACGCAGCTTTTGAGCCAATCCACGGTTCGCCAAATCGGTCCTAAGTTGAACCGAACGCGCACGACTTACGGAATGTAAACACATGTGCAAGATACAACTGGTTTAAATTTGTGGAATATTTGATAATTACAACCTGCTGCAATAATTGTGGTAGATGTACCACAAAAGGTTTATTTATAATCATTAGCCTTTAATGTCGCACCACGGGCCATGCCTGTGATAATTACATAAGGTTATATCATTATACCAGGGCACACGCCCGTAATATTTACATTCGTCTTGACAGATGTACTATGGGGCCAGGCCCGTGATAATTAATTTTGGCCCGATACAAGACCAGGTGTCTCATACGTAGCTGTAGGTTAAAGGGTTAGAATGGTTGCCAGATTGTAGTGTAATATTGTTCTATTGTATTATTGTAAAACTAATGTTCTATATTTTCAATCTTTGGAACAATGGTGCGCTTTGCCTTCAGCGAATGTGGAATTGTGTTTACGGAAAGTTTGCAAAGTCCTGCTGTAAAATACGGTTTTAAAACAGAAGCAATGTCTCTATGTATAAATATAATAAAATAAAAATCGTTTTATAAATGTAAAACAAAAAAAAAATGATTATTATAACTAACATATTCACTTTTTAATAGTATATTACTGAATTTCAGAGGATGCTAAATTACATCGATTTCATTGACATCAAAGGGGCGATTTTACATAAATTTATGCAATTTAACTATGTAAAACACGCTAAGTTAAAAAAATATATATTTTTTCAAGTAAAGTGTATTATTATTACTCCCTAGCGTTTCTAACTTTTCGTACATAATGTAAAATTATTTTAACAGCGAAAAAGATTTACTTTAGAGGCTTTCATTATGAAATATAAAAATTAGTGGTAAATTTTAAGAATAGTAAATTATTCATACATCTGCATTAAAGAATGTAAAATAACTACAAAAAAAAAAAAAAAAAAAAAAAAAAAAAAAAAAAGCTTTTCAAAAGAATTTAAAAAATTGTACGTCTTCTGGGACAAAATGTTTCACCGTATTAAAAATAAGCTACTGAATAAATTAATGAGCGTATTGTTATACAATTTGAACAAAACAAGGCAAACATATTTTGTTTTGTTATTTTTAATGATATATAGTTTATCGTAAAGAGCGTTAGTAATAACAATTTTTCTGTACTAGAAATAATTTTAAGGTTTGATGGTTCAAAAGAAAGATTAAAAGTGCTATGCATTTTCATTAATATTTGGAAAAATCTGTTCTCTGTAATACCTAGAATTATGATACAATACATAATAAACATTTTCTAACTGAAATATATACATATATATTTGTTTAGAAAATATTTTTTTTGTGATTATCTTGAATTTGAATTTCCGCACACTGTATGAATTTGGTATATTATCTTATACTTCGAAAAATATTTTCTCCATACGTTTTGAATTATACTTAATATATATATTTACTTATTTATTATAATGTCTTTACATTTTTTCAGGAAGTAATAGTGATTTATACATTTTATGCATTCTTAGGGATTTTGAATTTGAGATATAATATGAAGTGTTTGATAAAATATTTTTGTTTATAATTAAGTCGTTACATTTAAATAAAAATAATGATTTTAAGTGTAACAATTATAAGTTATTATTGCGGTAAAATAATTTTTCATTTGATTAAACATATCAATTTCTTTGGTTTTTTTTCTGAAAATTGTTTTTTTCAGAGAAACATTTAAGAAAATGGCACACTGTAAAAATAAAGATAACTGTTCCTTAACATACTAAAATAAACATAGTCACGAATTAAAATGTACAATAAAATTTTCCGACTTACCCAAGATTTTGATAAGTATTTTTTGTGTTTAGAACCACCAAAATTAATATCTTCCCTAGATGAATAATTTATAAGTTTCTTTTGCTCCTACGGAATTTCGAAAACGTTTTCGAGTAGTTTTTTAAGTCTTCTAATAAATTTTCTCAAACCGAAATATCGGTTTTCGGATACTATCAATGCTAAGTTAAATACCATCAGCTCTATAACTAAATTTATGCATGTGCGAGTAACAAATATTAACATTAATGTCATTGTTAATACTATTCATGCATTTTGTTTGACTGTAAAGCATGTTTCCTGAACATAAAAAGGATATCCAGAGATTTGATAGCGCTAAACACCGAAATTTTGGTTCCAGAAAAGTTATTAATACACATAAAATAACTCAGAAAAATCTTAATATTACTTCCTCTTTATCAATGGTCTCAAAACATCTTTCCTTTTAGTATTTCAAACTTTTTCTGTAGGAGTTTTAATTGAAAATTATGTTGTTTTTTTCGGTTCTTTTATGTAATGTGTACCAGCTAATTCAAATTTGTGGTTATGAAGAGAATATCTTAATACGCTGATGATAAAAAGGTAAAATTACAAAATGTATACACAGGAAATACAGCTTTTAGATAAGGCATTTATTTTATAAAGGGCTATACACATATAATGAGTAGCCAAAAACTTAGAGATGTCCTTATTTGAAAGTAAACCAGTCCGACAGTGACATAGAATGACGTAACAACGCAGAGTTGTGTATATGCATTGAACTCTCAGCTAAGTACGACATAGTTAGCACGCAAATTACGGTAAAATGAAAGATTTAAATGGCTTTGAACATGGGATGATCATCGGTGTAATAAGAACTGGTGCCAGCATCGCTGAAACGATGCTGAAACGGTCTTTCAGTATTTTCTCGTCCAATAGGATCTCGTGTGTATACAGAATGACAGCAAGAGAAAACTTCAATCGATTATAGCCATTTTGGTAGACTAAGGTTGGTGAATATGAGAGGTAAAAGACGAGAAGAAAGTAAAGTCCACAGAAGCAGAAAAGCAGCAAAACGACAAATTAAAGCTGAAATCAATACAGGTGCATCACAAAGCATATCCCAACTCAAAACAAGGCTGACTTTGCAAAGGATGGGCTTTACTAACAGGTTATCTTCAGGAACGCATTTGGTATCACGGGAAAAAAGGAAACAGAACATTTTGTGGGCAAAAGAACCACGAAATTGGTCACCTGAGTACTGGAAAAACGTAGCTGGTTCTATGAATCTCATTTCCTGCTCCATTATGCAGATGGTAGGATCAGAATGCGGCCCAAATAACACGAATTCATAGACTCCTCTTTCCAAATGGCAACACTTCAGGCTGTTGGCAGTTTAATTATGGTATGTGAAATCTTTTCGTGAAGTACATTGTGTCATTGCTGTCTGTGGTCACCACTCTGATCAACACGGCTTATCTCAACATCGTTACCGATCATGTGCACTCGTTAATGTCTATAATGTTTCCTTATGTAGATGGTCCCCATTGTGCTCGATTGATATTAAATTGGTGTGAAAAACACCAATTAGAGATTAACATTCTTCCATGGCCAGCTCACTCCCCTGATCTCAATCCTATTTAGCGGGACGAAGTCGAAAGAGCTATTCAAATCTTGGAAACGCGACCATTTACTCTGACCCAAATAACAGCAGTCAATGTGGCCAAGTCTCCTCAGCAACAATATCAGCAAATTGTTGAGTCATGAAAAGAAGATTATCGGCTGTGATCACAGCTAAAGTTGGATCAACTCGGTACTACAAGGTGATTGTAATTTTTTGGTCACACGGTATTTAAAAAACCCATATATTTTTGTGGGTCGCATAGCTTATATTTAGAAACAATATCTGGATGTTTCGGTAAGTAAAACGGCAAAAATTTAATTCTTATATAACCAAAAGGCACGGAGTCACGACGCTTTAAATTTAGTTAAGGTTTCCTAGCACAAAAAAAATCATAAGAAATTCGATAAAATTCATAGTATCATTATTCGGTAAGTTTTGATTTTAGATTGATGGAAATCCACTGTTTTAACTCCAAGGCAATGGAACAAATGTTCCTTAATATACCTTACGGATCAGAGACCGCATAAAAAAATTCGTTTTTTAATGCGTATGCACTTCCTTGCAAAATAAATGCGATATCTAAAAGCGGTAAAGTAAGTTCTCTAGTGCTATTTTTTTCTGATTGGAAAAATATTTTCCTATCGTCTGCGTTTTATGGAGTTATAGCCATAACCTAACATTGTTTATCACTTGGTCCACATATAGGGTAACTTCGAGAGAATCGCCGCATCCGGGATAGATGCCGCGCTCTTTATATTTCTTGTAATTAACGATAGATGGTTGTCAAATGCGCAGTACAGGTGAAAATTATTTTATCCAGTGTATAGCGTGAATCCCATTTCTATGTTTACTTGTAGATCTGTACTTGTAAAATCCTTATTTTGATGTAAGTGCTTGATTTCACTGTCCAAACGTTTAACCACGTTATGCTTAAATACCTTTCGTACGCTAATTACCAAATGGATGCGTGATTTTGTAGTAAAAGTTAAGTGTAGCGTTTGTATAGAGTACTGTGTGTATGGTTACGCCATTTTCCTTAGCAGACAACTGTGATGTGCGACGTCTGTACCATGCAAAAAGGGATACATGCCGCATTGCAATTCCGATATACATGCCGCAGTTTCATTTGTACGGTATGATTAATTGTTGTTAAATTTTTGTTTTATTTTTGAACAGACTAACCAAGTTAGACATGTCATAAAGTTTACTAAAACCAAAGGATAAAAACGGAAAAATAAAAAGTAAGAAGGGCAAGTAAGATGCAACTCAAGATGATAATAAGGAAAAAATGGATTACGCATAATGCAGATGTTCTTTGCAAGAAATGTTTAGAAACTACTCCAAAAAAGAGGAAGTGTAATTGTCTTCGTTGCATCATGTGTGAAATGTAGTTACATAAAGACTGTACTTTTTCGACACTTTTTGTATCGATTGTGGTCGAAACAAATACAGGTCTATTACCCATTCGCGATCATGGATGCATATAAACACCTTCAAAAAGAGTATACAGAATTAGTTTCTGGCACCAGTAAAAAAGAAAAGTAATATTTGTGTTCTTTAATTAGAACATTTTCATGATTATTTAAATAAAGGTAACTTGTTTTAAAAAAGGTACTGCCAATCGAATAAAATTTGTGTAAAAGCCGCCTGTCCCGAAAGGTTTAACAAATATATTATGCAAACACAATTTTACTTTTATTCTTTTCCGTGTCTGATACATTGATGTTACGTCGTTGCTGAAACAACGAATAAAACTTAATGTAAAAAATGCCTGCCGGCTCGGGCCTACAGGCGGAGGTAGATTTCGAAGTTAAGTACTAAATTCACCAACAAAACTTAAATCAAGATTAAAGATAAACCCAGTTCCTTCGCTAAGAATGAGCTCAAGGGAGCTAAATATTTTGTGAAAATTCTAATATACACACACGCATGTATATGGAACAGGTTTAAAAATGGCTAAATCAAATTCAGAGAACCTCAAAGTGTTAAAATATGTTAATATTTCCATACTCGAGATTTTATCATGTTTTAATACGTTTCTTCAAACGCAATGACGTTACATATTCACCTGCTGTGGTCCATTACATTTTCAATATGACGCAATATTTTGTTGTTTTTTTAATTCGTCAAACTATTTATTTCATTTTGAATTTTCATGCAGAAATCTTGCTCTAGAAAACTTATGACGTAATATTCAATTTGTTTTCAATTCGTCAAACTATTTATTTCATTTTGAATTTTCATGCAGAAATCTTGCTCTAGAAAACTTATGACGTAATATTCAATTTGTTTTCAATTCGTCAAACTATTTATTTCATTTTGAATTTTCATGCAGAAATCTTGCTCTAGAAAACTTATGACGTAATATTCAATTTGTTTTCAATTCGTCAAACTGTTTATCGAATTTAATTTTTCACGTGAAAACATTGCATTAGAAAAACAATTGTTGTGGTGAGAATTTTATTGCTTTTTTTTAATTGTTGGCAACAGCTATAACGAAAAATATTTATTTTTTCCTGCCATTGTTGTGTAAAAGCTGGTTTTATCAGAATCATGTTAAGACGGTATTCAAAATTTTAAACCTTCCCCATTCCCATTCCCTTGGACCGATTTTGCTCATTTTCAATCCCCGCCGAGAAATTAGCCATCTTAAAGTTGTTGGCGAGATTGAAGACGTTCCGTGCATAATTGCGACTTTTATCGTGCAGACAAAATTTAGTACATACATACATATATATATATATATATATATATATATATAAACTTTTTAGGTGGGGGTGGTTTTGGGTTCCTGGGGTCATGTAATGAAAAGTTATGAAGGAATTTTTCAAAAGTCGCACCATGGTAACGACTGTAATAGGTAGTATTTCTTACGAAATCTACCTAAAAATAAGTCAATAATTTTAATAGTGAAAGTACGCAAACAATTATTAACTTGAATCCCCTAATCCGTTTCAATGTACTCATTCAGTTTATTTCGTTAGTACATCGATAATTAAAGTCCAGGTATGAATATTTTTTTAAATATTTTTATTTATAATTTCATTCTGTTCTTATTACATGCGCGTCATAACTAACGAACAAGTGCAGCGTCTCAGCCTGAATGTTCGAGTGATGCACCGCAGTGTAACGTTTTAGAAAAAAAAAAAATGTTAAAAAATATTAGTTATTTGTTTTGAATTTTTTTTTGTCGCAGTACACGTGCTGTATATTTAAGATTAAATAGCACACCATGATTTTTTTTTTATGTCCACCATAGGACATTATACACAAATTCAAAAATATATGCGACATAAATCCCTGAATTACTCTATAACATTTCAAAAACAATTCTTAAAATCTTAGTTAAAATTAATTAATTATGTTTTAACATTTAAATTTATTTTATTTCTTCTTATTATTTTTTTAAATTGCAATTAAGTACATGTTTAAAGGAACTTTACATTTATCCTGTCGTGGAAATATTTTTACGAATTATTGAAATGCAATATGAAAATGCGCAAAGGACTAAAATTGGATTTTATGCAATAAATGTAAATTCATGCATTATGATAAATATTTTTTTATTGACTCTGCTTTTTCACTTTTTTAACACGTTCTTAACTTTGCGCATTTTAATGCCATTTCTACTGCATTTTTACATTTCACTTGTAAGGTTAATTTCAGATTTATTTATTTCTGAGACTATAACTTAGGTTCATAATAAGTGTGATTATAATTTTTGATTATTTATATGAAAATACTTCGAAACCTTGCTTATTGTTCTATTGTATTTTCGAGCTAATTAATTTCCTTTATTCTTCTATTCAACAAATCTTAACTGTTTATTGAATTTTGCGAAAAGAGATAATCTCATAGCATTATTTTGAGCTATTTTTGGCAAGGTGTTTACTTTCATCAAAGACGAATTTGCCCTTGTTTTATTTAAAAATAAAAGATGAAGAAAAATAAAATCTGCTATTGCTTAGCATTTTTATTATTCTTATATTATAATGTATGGTTTCTGAAAGGAGTCTTTTTATTAGATGGGCCTTTCCCATGGAAGATTTTTCCCCTGTCCTTTTTTTATGGAATGATTGGAATTCTTTTATATTTCTTAACTTTCTTCTTCGTTTCTTTTTCTATATATTGTTAAACTTTTTAATAACTTAATATACATTCATTTCAATTCCTTATATTCATTTTTTTTTCATGTGGCTACCATCCACATCTAAACATTTATCATTTTTACGGCTCCCTAGTGCCTCAGCCATTCGAATCACCTCTCTACTGGATGTTAAGTTGCCACGCAACTAAGGAGTTTGTTGATCATATTGTTTCATTGATTTATGTACAGAAGGAAATACCTTAATAATGAATAATAAAACGTTTTCTAAATTTTAACACATAAATTCTTTATAAAATGGGCTTCAAATTTAACAAAAATAAAGCAGAATTTTTGAAAAATTTTATACAATTTTGAATGGTGATTATCTGTATGCATATTGTCCAATATGCGTTCACGATTTTTTTTTTCTTACAATTAAGAATATTGAAATCTTCAATCACATACAATATTCATTTTAAGAATATCTGATTAATATATATCGTTTTAAAGTAAATTAAGTAAAATTAGAATTATTCATATATGAAATTTTCTAATCTTCAAGATTTTTTGAAACAAATTGGGTAAGTAATCTTCATTACTAATTTTATATAAGTATTTATAATACATAATAGTACTTTGGCTGCATTTGAAATAGTAGAACAGTTTAGGAAAGGTGAGCTGACTTTTGTTCGATTTTGAATGTTCCATAGCAATTAAGGTCAGGGACTTTAACCACTTAGGCACGATTTAAATAATTAGCAGCGATAATTGTTAACAAAATACATATAAAATGAGATTATTTACGTTTAAAATTGATAGGTTTGTTCATTTACCATAAATTTTTAACCCATATAAGCTTGGATGAATTTGAGTGAATTATAATGTTTTGTTACGCATATAAACATTGTTTGTATTGTGATTATATAGAATTTTAAATAGTCAGGCTAGAAAAGTTATTTAAATTTTAAAGCATTACTATTTTTTATACAAATATCGAATATTCTAAGTAATATTTGTAGCTCCAATTTTTATATTGATTTCTAATTATAGGGATCAATTAAATGTATTATTTTCTTCTTTAAACATTATTTAAAAAGAATCACCAAATATAAATTTCTGTAAAAGCTTTTTATATTTCAGTTATTAATCTCCATTTCTTTTCTTAAGAATTCCTTGCAGAACATTTATTAAAAAAATTATAAAATATTTATATTTTAAATATGCATGTTTCTAAGATTAGTTTGTCTAAAAAAATATTTTTTCTTTATATTTAAAGAAAAAAGGAAATCTTGGAGATTTACAGAAGTTTGTAATAAAACATTTCTTTTTAATTTAATGTGTACACTGTACTTAAATCCCCAACGGCATTTTAGTATCTTTTATTTATAAGTTTCTTAAGACCAACATTTTGCTTCTACATTTCTTTCATGATTTTTTTTAATACATTCTTAATTAAATGTACATTGCTTATGTAAGGTTTTGTTTTTATCACTATTTTGAACTTTACATTTATGGATATAATAATTAAACAAAGTTGTTGTCAACTTCTTCAGAGGATGAAGTAAACGATCTGCTTATCAATTTAGTTGAAAGATTTATTTGTAAAACTTTGCAATTATTAAAAACGTCGAATATGAAAACGATAATAATAATAATAATAATAATAATAATAATTACATTATAATGTAATCTTTGAATGTAATTTACGTAGAAAATTATACTAACCACATGTACTTGAGATGTGAAGTATTGATACACCCGCTTCTTAAAATTTATGTGTTTTTTTTTTTTGCCGCCAAATCTTTTGTTTTCAAGAAGAGGTGCATATTATCGTAATATTATGCGATTTTTATCTCTTGCTGTCGATCGTTTTCGTCCCTTCCACTCTTTTCCGTATTGCAAATTAATGACGGAGATCGCTAATCCACATATTTGAATGGGTTCCGATGTGAGAAAGGCCGTTTCTCTTTATCTTCTTGACGCAAAGTGCTAATTTTTGTCCAATTTGGCAGAGCCTCTTTGAACTACTTTCTAGTCGGCCATTTTTAAATACTTTATGTGGCCGACGCACGATGGGACGGAATCGGCGAAGTCTGCGACACTGTTAAAAAAATTAAATAAGAAAAACTAGATGGACGTGTTTTGAATGACCGCTAGATGAACATCCCAGAGTTTATAAAAAATCAATGAACAGGTCAAAAATGTAACATTTATCTTTGTTAAATAGTAAAAGGACTTTTTAGTAATAACAAATCGCTGTAGATGGCAGCACTAAAAAACTGAAAAGACTTTTTTCTGAACTGAGCAATTTACTGCTTTAAAATTTAAGACATTAATTAATTAAAAATCATATTATTTTAGATCTTTTTTAATTTTAAAATTCTTATTGTCATTTTTAAGTATTGTGTACATGAATATTGTCTTTTATTTTTATTTTTATTAGATAACTTTCTTCTGTATTTTTGTGCTTTTGTGCGAACCTGTTCGAAGTTTAGAATGTTATGATTCTGAAAGCTAAAGTGAAAGTCAAATTAAATTCGATTTCTTTCTTTCTAACGTATAACCAGGCCCCTACCTGCCGGGTTGCCCCAGCTTAACGGGTTTAGTACCTGGCATCGGGACGAAAGACCGCCTAATCGCCACGAAGCGGCAATAAACGGCATGTGACAACAAGTTGGCATTGTTGCCCAACCCCCGTGCAGACACCGCAGAATCTAAAAACACGCTAATCTGATGGGTTTTAAAAATATTAGAGAAGATCGAATTATACAGAAAAAAGCTGTGCAGATCTCCCTGTAAGATCCCTGAAGATAAGTTTCCATTCCATTCCCTTTGATTGCAAAAATTTAAGGACGAATCAGTTGCTGTTAAGACATCCAATGGTTGTTTTCGTTTTTGAATAAAGAGGATCAGTTAAACATTTGAAAAGAAGCTAAAATAAAATAAATTAAGTATACAGAGTCTTTGTCTCCCGGTATTTTCAAACAATCTCTATAACAATAGCCTAAGTCATGTGACTATCATCAACAGTTCCAGGCGCACCACTTCACTTTTTATATTCTAGGTGCCATTTTGATACTTTAATGTTAGCCAGGCACAGGTGATAAGTCGCCAAATATTATTCTATCGCCATCATTTCATCTATATTATAACAGTTCAAGTCATCAACTGCCATAAACAAATACTGTCTGATCCCTTCGCCTATCATATGAAAGTTTGTCACAGATGTCATATACGTCCCATATTGGCGCGATTTTTTGACGACGCCAATTTGGGGAAAGCATCAACAGCAAAAACAACAACATACGGCTTACCATATAAAGCAAAATAACGATAATTTGGCGCCAGTTAAGTGCCCGTTCCGTATATGACACTGGCGTCAGAAAAAAATCGCGCCATTATGGGACCGAAAGTTTTCCATTTTGATTAAAAAAAAAAAAAAAAAAAAAAAAAAAAAAATCGAGTAAAACTACATGAAATTTCCATGGTCGCAAAGAATTCTTGGTACTGTGACGCTAGCCGGATGCAAATCTCGCCAATAGCTTTTTTTCCAACTCGCCAGTTAGCATTTTTTTTTCGAGTGGTAATATTTGGCCATATGTCATATACGCACAGCAGGTTTGACGTGATTTTTTTTTTTTTTTTTTTTTTTTTTTTAACGAAAATTTGTCGAAAACGACGTTTTCAAATACCAGTTACATATGCATTTTTGGTATTACTTAGTTATACCATCGACAAAAATCTATTGCCAAACTATAAGATTAAATGCCAATAATAGTTGATCGTAAATGTCACATTCACTTGACTTAAAGCAAGTTACACGTGTTTACGTCATCAAGTGATTTTTATTTCGACTGTTTTATTTGTATATTTATTAATGTTATACTAATTCATTTATTCTTTCGTTATTTAAAGTAAAAATTATATCAATTTGTATAATTTGGCTAGTGTTTTGGCGATTAATATAATTTGGCGAAATTGGTCGACGGAATTACTAAGTAGTATCGTATTTTTTAATTATTTTGTATTATTTTCTAAAGGAAATATAAAAAAAATAATTAATAATTATAGAACAAAATAATTTCTATAATTTATAAAAAGAAATAAAAGTAAATAAACATTTATTATCAAATAAACAACAATAGTCGGGTTACCATGTCAACCTTTTCTGAAATATGAAGAAAAAAAATATCTAGATTAATATTAACACAATTATTCCAATTTGTAAACAAATCATATAAGATGCAAATTTCCAACTGGGCGAAAAATGTCCGGACCAGGACTCGAACCCGGGACCTCCTGGCTGAAGCCGCCAGTGCTCCGCCATCCGAGCCATCCCGGACGATTCTGGTCGAACTTTTTCACCCAGCTAACGTTGATGATTACAGCATCTGGTCTGAAACCCGGTTTAGCCCAACAGAACAAATCTCAGGCAATGGAACTCCAGAAATCGCTGGATATGAAATTACACTAGATTAATATTAACACAATTATTCCAATTGGTTAACAAATCTTATAAAAAAAAATATATGTTTGATTAAAATTTGAGTTGCTATCATTAGAAAAATGTATTTAAAATTAGAAAAAAATTAATGTTTCGAAAACTAATTCGAATTTAAAAATTTTAATACCAGTTTTGAAATCTGCGGATCGAGGCTGATTTTTGGTGTTAATTTAATCGCAAAGTATTCCATATTTTAGAACAAATCGCTTGAAACATAATCAGTTGTTTAATCAGTCGTTTCATATATTCGTTTCATAAATTCGTTTCATTAGGATTTTATATATATCGGGTAGATATATTTTATTAAGCAGCAAATTATTGAATATACTATAGTTCAAAACTATATTTTGTATAATTTTAATAATTATCTGTAATATAAAACCTAAATATACGAATTTCGGATTTAGGTAATTTTTGTCGCATTTACGGCAGTTAGAACCTAAATGAGACATCCATAGTCTTCAATGTGATAATGCATTTTACACATGACAATTCATCTGAAAATGTTCATTTAACCCTTAACGGCTGTTGCAGAAAATTGACACATAACAATTGTGAGCGGTTTGCGAAACCATTCGATTGGGAGATGCATAAAAGTCGCGATTAATCATAAAATACTGTGCACAAAACTGTTTGTACAGTACTATTTCTAATAAAATTTTGCTTTTCCAAACATTTCAAACAATTGTATTTGGACTCCAAATGAAGCAAAATTTCACTGTATCGGTAGTTAAACTGGAAATTACAAGTTAAACTATGACAATTTAAAAAAAGCAGCAATAACAACGGTTAATAGTCAATTGCACTTATTTAACCTTTACCAGTTGTGATAAGAATTGACACATAACTACTGTGAGCGATCTCAGAGACCGCTCGATTAAAAGGTGAATGAAAAGCTATATTAACTGACAAGGTACTTTTTCTGTACTAAACTTACAATTAAACGTCACATATTCTGAATTTCTAGCAATAGTTCTAGGGTTCCAAATGAAAAAAAAAATCAGTAGTATTCATAGCTTCACTGGAAATTATAAGTTTAACTGTGAAATTTGAAAAATGTAGTTGTTTACTAGACCGCTAACAGCAGTTTAGGGTTAATAAAGAGTTGAAATACATCAAATTGAAAGATAAACAGCTTATTATTGAACCATTAAATAAACTTGTTTTAATAGTAATTTAAATAATTAAACATTAACTGAGATGCATAATATTAAATAAATTATAATTAAACATCGCACATTTCAATATTCAGATCCACCAAAATTGTTTAACGGACGGCGCAGCACCGTTCTGTTTTCAATTTTACACTACTAATATGCAAAAGCTCCCTATTCATATTTGGATGTTGTGTATAATGTTTCTGTTCCTAATATAAATAACTCCAATCCCTCTTTCCCATAGAGCTACGGCCATAACTACAATTAAATGATTGTCGCGGAAAACTTCGTTTAAAATTCGTGTAATGCGCACATGAATATTAACCCATAATTTCTACACTAGTATGATTTGTTTTTCCGTAACTTCAACTCCACATAATTTTGCTCACAAACTAGTGATGATGAAATATGACTACATGAATGCATATACGAAATTTAACAATAAATCGAAATGAGATATTGGATTTTATCAAAAGTCTTTTTTTTTTTTTGCTAATGAAAAATACGAATTAATTAAAGCATGTTTTAAATAACACCAACATTTCCGTCGGTGCGAATTCGCATTAGTGTGGAGTTCGCGGGTTAAAAGAGATATTTACAAGATATTTATAATGCGGTTATTAAGAATATTTATTGCATATAACATTATTTATTATAAAATGTCACATGACAAATATATCAGCCTCATAAATAGATAAAATCGCGCACTATTTCTAATAATTCTGATTAAGTCAAAGAGAAGCCCTGTGCCTGACTTTCTGTTGCCCCACCTTCTCTTCATTTTTCTTGCACATTAAAAAAAAATTATATTTTCGGTACCGAAAAATACGTATATGGGAACAAATACTCATTTAGATAAACATAGTTTTATTTTTTTATCTTTTTCTAATTTAAAAGCAGAAAATATCCACTATAATAAGTAATTAGTATGTTGTGGCCATCACAAAACTTTCTTCTATCTCATGCATGTCAATACTTCAAAATTCACTATCTCAGTGCCAAATTAAATGGCAATCTCTGTTCATCATGATAATTCTAAAAATATGAAATTCCGCGCATTAGTTCTCGAGGTATGACTGTCACTGAAATCGTGTAAATCCAGCAAAATGCAGCATAGCAGCGCCACCTATTGGGTTATTTACACCAGAACCTAATTATCACCAACTTATGTCAACGTCTAACTGAATATGAAGTTTGAGGAAAATTCTTGCATTAGTTCTTGAGATAGAGGTATTGTGAAAATCATGACAAATGCAGCATAGAAGCGCCACCTGTTGAGAGATTTGCAACAACACATAATCAGCAGCAATATTAATCAAGTTATACTTAAATCTGAAGTTTGATGAAAATTCGTGCATTAGTTCTTGAGATAGAGCTATTGAGGAAATATTTCAAAATGCAGCACAGCTGCGCCACCTATTATGCGATTTACAGCAACACGTAGTCAGCATCATTTCAAATGAAGGACTAACTAAATCCGACGTTTGATGAAAATGTGTGCTCTAGTTCTTGAGATAGAGCTACTGCGAAAATAGTGTAAATCCTGCAAAATGCAGCATAGCAGCGCCACATGTTGGGCGATTTACACCAAAACGTAAACAGCATCCATTCATGTCAAGAACTAACGGAATCTGAAGTTTTTTTAAAAATGTGTGCATTAGTTCTTGAGATAGAGCTTCTGCGGAAATCCTGCAAAATGCTACATAGCAGCGCCACCTGCAGGACGATTTACACCAAAAACTAATCAGCACCAATCTATATCAGGGACTGCCTGAATATAATATTTTTATAAAATTCCGTGCATTAGTTCTTGAGATAGGGCACCCACAAAATATGGGTCACATACAGACAGACATACTCACAGACAGACATTTTGTAAAAACATGTTTTTTGGAATCTCTGACCCATAAAACGTGTAAATCCGAAAACTGGAATGTAGAAAACTGGAATTCGAAAATTTCCATGAAACCAATACTTTCTTCTTGTAAAGATAGAAGAAAGTAAAAAGTGAAGACAGAATTAAGATTTTAAAAAGGGATGGCAAAAATTATGGTCTCCTAAACTAAGGCATATCTCAAATTCATCCTGTTTTAATCAGAAACAGCTTTTAAGCTGTCGAATGGTATAATGTTGGTAAAATTAACTTACTTAACCGCATTAATATAAACATCTTTTAAGAGTTTTCAATTTACACAAGATTTTCTACATCATATAAAATTATTGCAAAATTCGTAATCTTGTCTATATTATGTTACCGGAATATACACCGCGTTTCTTATACCCTTTTTTTTTAAATTGAAGTTTATAATAAGCGTATTTTTCTAATTTGATCATCTTAAAATGCATATTTAAGTGCCTGGTTAAAGAAAAACATTATTGGAGGATTTTGCTGACTCAACACAGCTTAATTAAACATAATACTTTAAGCATAATTTTAGTACAATATATGAAAAATGCCATATAAACGTACCTCGTTAATCTCCTAAATATCTCCACGCATTTACAGTAATCGGTATGTCGCTATTAAGTACCTGCAGAAAAAAAAGTCTTCAAAATGCGTAGACTATTTTAAATTCTAATCAGAAAACTTGTCGTTTTTTCGTAAGTTTAACTAGTCATACAACTGAAACAGACGAAGTAATTATTGACGTTCATAAGTTTGATCTTTAAAGTTAAAAAAGAAAATCTGTGAGCCAATTTTGGGAATTTTTGTCGCATTTACGAAACATGGTGACGCTATAAAAGGAACGATGTATATTGGATTGAAAATTTCTCATTAAAAAAACAGACAAACAAAAAAAAAGCTTTAAATGCAGCAAAAATTTCGGGTTTAGTTCATAAGATCGGATGCTTCATTATACAACATTTATTTATAATTCTTGCTCTAGGATTTTAACTTAAAGAACACTATCGCATTTAGGAGAATTCACATTTAGGCACAATGACCGTATTGCATGTGAGAAATTCATAATAATCACCACCGCCGCGAATCTGCAAGGATTCGGTAGGCCCACGAAACTAAATAAAATTCCTAATCATGTTTAATATTGTTTTTATAGAGGCAATTTCAAAATACCATGTTTATTTGTAAGATTCCTGATTGCTTTCATTTTGTCAAAGAATTTTCTGAATTCTGACTTCAGATTCTTATTCCCACCCTTAAATAACAACATGACGTTTTTACATATATCAAGTCATTTAGAAATCTTTTACGAGCTGTAAATCCATGTCTACGAAAACGTGGTTTTTGCCTCTCTGAGCGGCAATTGTTACTGCCCTCTTTGGCGAGTCATTTTAATCTTTTCACTTTTCAAAATCGTCAATACTTCCACTGGTCTAAAAAATAAAAATAATAATAATAATCGCGAAATAGAGCAGTCGGTCATGGAATGAAATGGTAAATTTAGTCACTCGGTCAAGGACAAACAATCGCTAAATTCATCTATCGGTACCGGAAAAAATAATCATAAATTTCGTTGATGTGTCAGTCGCAGGAAATATAATCGTAAATTTCATCATTTGATCGCAAGGAAAATATAGCGAAATACATTAATCTATCGCAACGAAAAAAAAAAATCATGATACTGTTTAATATTTCGCAGAGAAAAACGAAACATTAGTTGTTCGCAGAAAAAATCGCACCCTTACTTTTTTGTTCACGAAAAAATATCCTGAAATTCGTCCGTCGATCATGAGAAAAAATTGCAAAATGCGCCGATAGATAACGGAAAATACTGCCAAAATTCGCCTGTTTTAAACGGGAAAAAGTAGTAAAATTTGTCAATCTGTGGCGGGATCATAAAAGCAAAATCTGTCAGTCGGTTGAGAGGAAAATACAGCGAAGTTCGACAAAATGTATCGAAAAAGTTCTACAAACCTGACAATTTTTTAAATCGGTCACGGGAAAAAATCACGAAATTCGTCTAAAGGTTGCTTAATGAAGAAAGAAAAATGCCAAAGACTCACACAAATTTCCACCTTTATTATATCGAATTTCTTTGATAAAGTTTTAAAATCATATTTCAACAAAACAGTCATGTGGTGACAACAGACAACACGCAACTGCTGTAGCATTAAACTGCAATTAAACAAAAAATTTAAATAGCCTTTTCATAAAAAAGTGCATTTTTTTTCTGCTGAGGTACTGGTATTTTAAAAAAGAATCCTGTCCTTTCTTATTCTTCTGCTTACTTAAATTAATTGGTGTTTTTAGCACCGTTTAATTACATTATATATTAAGTAGATTTCGTAAGAAATACAACCTATTACATTCTCCCCTATGTTGGAATTTCTGAATTTTTTTTGCAGATCTACGCCGGTCATGACCCCTGGAACCAAAAACCACCCCTAGTCCAAAACATTATCTATATATATGTACATGTATGTAAGTACATATATATCACTTCTTTATGGACACGATAACATCCATAATTCTGCACAAATCTCTTTCAAACTGATACACAAAATCCATTGACAAGTTCATTAATGGACCAGATTGATCAAAGGGGGTGGAAGTAGGGAGGGTTTTGGGGAAAAGAGAAAAAACCCATAACTTCTTAATTACAAAACATATCCGATCAAGTTTTTATTACTTCTAGGAGAAGGGTAAAAAAAAAATATGTATGACAGATATTTGATACCATTATAAATGGGCTCGAGGGTAAAAAAAAATAGCGGCGAAAGAAAAATTCCATAACTTCGTCAATTCACAAGGCATCAAATCCACTTAAAATTATTATAAATATTCTCGATATTAACTACAACTTTTATATTAAAAAGTTTTGATAAGACCAACTCTAACAGCAAATAATAATAATAATAATAATAAAAGAACTATTTTGAAAATAATATCTTCATCGCACCTTTCTTTAGAACAATGGAACAATGTAGAGGTTGTTATGGATTACCTAAATGAGAACATCTGTACATGCCGTCTAGAGGTGATTCGTCTAGTGAGGCTGATAGGGAGCCGTAAAAGAAACTTATTGAGAATGTGGTTAGGCCACTTAAATATAAAGAGAAAAAAATAAGGCTTAGTAAAATAGTTAAGTTAAAAAAACTTATAGTTTAACAATATATAAGAGCGAAAGAGAAAGAAAAACTCCATATGATCAAAAAAAAAAAAAAAAAAAAAAGAAAGACGAAAAAGCTACCGGGACGAGCCCCAGAAAAAAAAAAGTCTCTTTACAGAGACCATACATTTTAAGAGGTTAATAAGATCAAATGCTATAATATAGCAATAAAACAAATATATATATATAATTTTTAAGGAGACAAAACAGGACAAATATGTTATGATCATGAAGTAGCTCATTAAGGTTTCTGGTAGGAACAATAAAATTTTCCCTATGTGACTAATGCGACTCCTGGATACAGATAAAGTACTTAAGTACTTACGTAGCCGTTTGTTCATAAAATTACCTCGCTATTTTTTTCCTTAAATACCCATGTGACTTTTATACTTATTACAGTCAATCAGGGTAACTTTGATCCGCATTTTCTCTATTTTTATATGCCACAATATTATTTGAAGAATATTGTCGCAACTAGGGCATAAAAGAGAAGAAATGATCCTAAATTATTGTTTGACTATAAAAAATTAAGGAATAATAACGATAAAAGCAATAAAAAATGCATTTTTAGCCTGGTTCAAAGTTACCCAGCCATTTAGGGTAACTTTGCACCATATGATAAATTTTTATATAAAATAATTAATTATAAAAAAAAGTATTGTAGTCATGACATCTTTAAACACCAAAAAATGTTTTCAGATATGTAAAGACTGCGAATTTACATTTCCCAACATCACAAGATTTGTATAATTTATGATATTACAACAAATATCAGGCATAAGAAAAGTGGAAGAAGACAACCATGAACATTTAGAAATAAAAAAAAATGTTTATTGTTCATATAAAACATAAAAATGCAGTGAAAAACAATTTTCAATGTTTTAACTCTATAATATATCCATAGTTACTGTAATACATACAAGTACTAGTATTATTCAAACAAGAATAAAAAACGCCGAACGTATGAAATGTCAAATTTGAGTAGCTCCGCCCCTAATCACGCCTCTAAATGAATTTTATGTATTTTACACATATTTGTAAAAATATTTACATGTCATATCTAATGCACACTTTCGGCATTTATATAAAATATACGTGAAAATATGGAAAATTTTCGACTGTAGCACCTATAATCAGTAAATTTTAAGCATCAGTGTAATTTTGAGCCGGCTCAAAGTTACCCTGAAAATGCGGTAAAATGCTAGTGCCTTCTTATTTTATATATTATTAACTATTAATAAATAAATAATCACAAAATATTAACACATTTACAACCTTTAGATAATAATATGTCTGATAAATGAGTATATTGGTACTTACTATGAAAATTTAATTGGATTACAACAACTTCAAAACAGCATTCAAAATTAACTTTAAAAGAGTACTTCACAAAAATAGTTAGATGATGCAATTAATTGCGCATAATGTTGCTAATTTATTTTCTAAAATAAAGAGTAGAAATCCTAGTTTAGAACCTTGCCAACAGAGCACAGTTCTGGAGATTATTTAGACTTTTAGAGTCAAAAATACTGAAAAATAGGAGGTGGTGCAAAGTTACACCCCGTGGTTCAAAGTTACACTGATTGACTCTACCTATACTAAAGCACATAAGTACTTACTTAATTTTTATGTTTTTTGGTATAAATAAATCTAATATTTTCACTTTTAGGGCTTTTTTTTTTACACATTGACAACAGAGGTTTCCCTTACAACGCTCTTTATTGACATATAATTTACATGATCTACCTGGTATAAATTTTTTTAAGTTGTTTACACTTTTTTCGAACCGGACCTAATATCCCATATGAAAAAATATAAACTCGTGTGGAACATAGACCCTCCAGGTCCACTTACCCCATTTTTATGGGGCAACTGGGCCCGTGAGGAAAGAAAGATGAAATACGCATATTTTTATATTTTAAATATTAAAATGTAATTTTGAGCATTTCTGTTTGATAGAGGGAACCTAACTGAACACATTTACAGAAGTTCAGACCTTTATTCAAATGAACATTAGCTTTTTCAAGCTAAAATGTCAGTAGCTCCAGAGTCACATTTTAAAATCGTGGCCCAGTTACCCCAACTAACCTTATTCTATAATGCAAAGAAAAAAAAAAATTAAAAATACTTAATATCAAATATTTCTTCCAGAATGAATTTACCGACTATGATTTTAAAATAAATTATTTCTTTAAGAAACTAATTACACAATTTTTTCTGTTTAATTAATTCTTAATATTTTATAAGAAAATCAGACAAATGAAATACTCTTCCTCATATCTTATCAAATTAAAAATGCTGCTGATTAACTCGTGAATATTAATCAGAAATAATTATTTGATGAAGAGAAAAAAAAGTAACTTCAAAAGTAATTCAAATCATTCGAGCTTTTTTTTTTTTTTTTTTTTTTTTTAAATCTTCAATTATCTATTTATTTTGGCTTACACAGTAAAAAAAGGTGCAATTCTACACCTTTTTTTGCTGTCTCGTGACATTGTTTACCATGTTATTGTTTTGAAAATTAATCCACGCTCACCAATAGCTAATCTAATCTTTTAAATTAATTTTATGTTTACAATGTTTTTCATTATGCATCATGCCGCGTGACATTGTTTACTATGTTTATTGTTTTTAAATTATGTGAAAATATTTTCTATCGTTGAATGATTTTGAAAATGTTACCGTTTGTGCAACGAAACGATCGTCAATCTTAATAAAGATTTTCTATCACTTTTTATAGCATTTTTTAAACTTTATAGTAATCTTACTGAAATTTTTATATGTAACCAGGGTTACAGTTACATAAAAAAGTTCTAGGCATAGCAGTTTCCTAAAAAAATCTTAGTAACCTTACATATTTTTTGATTTACAGTGCAAAAAGTGTATCTGTTACGTGAGTTTTTGTTATTGCCGTTACATAAAAAGTTCTTGGCATCCAGTTTCCTAGAAAATATTTAGTAACTTTACATTGTTTTTACAGTGTACTGTTTAAATTTAAATTTCTTGAAAGGACCTTGGAAATTTTCTGTTGAAGCATTAATTTGCATCTAAAAATTGTTCTAAAACACTAAACTAAATGTTAGATAACATACTGTTATTTATATACATGTCTAATAATAAAATCATTTATACAATTTCCATATTACTTTACGTATTTGTTAAAACTCTTAGTTAATATTTTAAAAGATTAAATAAAAAATGCATTTTTTCTCTTAAGAAGGAATAAAAATATAAAAACTTTACAAATGTATTTTTTCTAATGAGAGAAAAGATATATTTTCCCACAATTAAAAAAAAAAAAGAAAAAAAAAACTACAAACGATCCCATTCTCTTTTTTTATTTATATTTTGAGTATGCGACGAGAAGTAATCTAACACAAAGTCTACGTTTTGAAAGTAAGTATTTAAAAAAAAAGTTAAAAGTTTTTTTTTTCGCGAATCTGAATTGTTCAGACCGGAATTTTTTAGGTTCGTGTTCTATTTGCAGGAAAAGGCCTTTGAAATAAAAATATTGTGGATGCGTAGGATAAATACGGGGCTTGCTATCTGTAATGTTACTAAACCAGAATAGCAAACTCTTTTTAAAAATATTTTGTTAGTTTCTTTCAATAAATAAAAAAGGGAAAGTGAAAGTTTTCTTTTTATGTTTCGAAAGGGAACATGTAAATGATTTAACGTTTCAAAAATTTGTGAAATATCAAAACAATAGTGATATTTAATGGAAACCAATTCCAGATTATTTTAAATAGCCTTAACTGGGGAATACGAGCGTCAAATCTTGGCATACGAAAAATTTTGGCATTTTTTTTTTTTACTTATTTTGTCAGATATTCTATTTTTGTAAACTTTTACTCCATTTAAATATTTCATGTCTGCTAAAAAAATAATCAGGGAATTTGAAAATGTATCTGATTGGTACATTAAAAATAATTCATTTCGAGAAACTGATAGATCATGACGAAATTGTACATAATTAAGTTTTTCTAAATAATCTTTATTAAGTGATTCCCCGTCACTTCAAACGTTATTTAATCAGGACTGTAAGCATTTCATTTCATCTATATAATTTAAACAATGATGTATTTTCGAAGTTGATATTCGATTCTAAATTAAATCAAGAGCACGTGTACCTCATGCAATTGACAAGAGAATTTCATTTTATGTATTAAAAATAGAAACAGAAATGCCATTTCTGCAATGCATCTTTTTATCTTATTGTACATGCATGCATTAAAAGAGCAATTGAAACAGTTTTATTTTGATATATAATTGTAAAATTAGCTAAAGTCCTAATTAATGATATGCGTGACTCACTTTGAGAATGTTTCAAAAACAAGACTTTAGCAAATAACGTTGTTAATTACAAATGTCTGTTCTTAAGGTATGTGCCTACCTTCAAATCGCTGCTTTTGCGAACAATTTCGATTTTTTTTTTTTTAATTAAAGTTGAAACATTTAGGATTCCAAAAATGCCTTACATTTGGATCAGCGATAATTAGAAGCAAAGTTATAGCCCAAAATATAAACTGGACATGAACTTTCTGAAAACGGAAGTGACCGTTTAAAAAGCCACAGAAAGGTAAACGATACATTTTAATACACAAATATATAATATATAATATATAATATATACAGAAATACATAAACACTTACAAATATCGCGGATTTTAAAGTCGCAAACTTTATACATAAATTTTTGTGCTATATCAAAATCTTAATTTGCGTTTTCTGGAAAAATGCAATTTGCATTGTGTACGTTTACGAGAAACTTCTTTTCTTGAAAAGTTTTTAAGAAATAAAATTTTGTGACAAGGTTCTGCTTAGCTATTGGTATGTTTTGAAGCAAAATATAGCTTATAAGTTTGTATATGATATTTGGTGATCGGTCTTGAGTTTTGGTGTTGGTGCGCGGTAGTAAGCTCTTCGCTAAACACGTGGGGAGCGTTTACCGTATAGCGACACGGTGTGTTGTGTGGTAATATTTTAGTGTTGTGTTTCTTCAAGTGTTTCTAGTATTGGTGTTATTTTTATAGTAAAACTTTTTGAATTGTTTGTGCTACTGTGTGTGGATTATTGGATTCTACGTGTTGTAATTATGCCAGGGGAAGCTGCGGAGGGCAGCATGACGAGTTCGGTGATTAATATAGTGGATGATAAAGTATCTCAGCAACCTCCGGTGGAAACTGTGGAGTCGATGGAAGTGGTGGGAAATAATTTGGTTAGTGACGAAAATAATAATAATGTGGCTCGTTCGTCGTTGTCGTTGTATTTACTTCTTCAATCGGCGGTGGCAAATGGAGGTAAGGCGTTTAATATTTTCATACAAAGTACTGACTCTAAAGCTATACCACAACGTGACCCAAGAGCGGTGCAAGAAGAGATCAAAAAGAATATTACTCATGTGGAGGAGATTGATAACATCCGTTATACGAGAAACGGATGTATAATATTAAGTACAAAAAAAGTAGACTGTGTATCTGAAATTGTAAACTGGTCAGAGTTTTTAGGGGTGATTATTAGAATTCGGGTGGTGTGGGAAAACATAAGAAACACATTTTTAATTTTCAACATTCTTGTTGACATTCCTCTGGTCGAGTTAGGGCAGGAAATTGAGGAAGTAAAGATTTTTGACTTCAACTCAGAAATCAACTCAGTAAAGATTTTTGAACTCAAAAGATTCATTCGGAATGACTCACGGAACAAGGTGTCACCGGTTTTGGTAACGTTATTAGGTGCGAATCTACCGGCAGAGATAAAAAATCTGGAGCTCGATACATTCCATACGTCAGTTTATAGACAGCCCGCGCCAGTGCAGCAAAGGCCACAAGTTTAACCACACAACTGATAGGTGTACTTCGGAGTAGATTTGTGTCACGTATGGTCCTTGCACATCGCCGGTTAGATGTTCAAATTGTGGGGGCGAACACAGAGCAAATTATTTGCATCGCCCATCCCGTTTGAAAGAAGTTGAATTTTTGAATTTTAAAAGTAAGAATTTCTTGTCGTTTGTGGAGGCCCGGAGAAGATTCTCTCAGGGTTCAAGCACTGGATCTTATGCCAAGGTAGCTAGTATCAAAAAATCGGATTATAAGGAAATACGCTGGCGTCTGCTTCAGCATATAGTTGTATTGAATATGGGACTGTGGTCCTTAATATTGCAAGCGTTTCAGTGTTAAACAAGCTCGAAGTCTTGCAAACTAGTGCTATTAGGGTGGCTTTGGGGCTCCCAAAGTGGACTCCGAATGTTATCCTCCGGAAACATGCTGGTGTTGTCCCGGTGTGTGATAGGATCAAAGGTCTCGCTTGTGGATTTTGGATCAAACACTTGGCTTTAAGAAATTGGTCCTCTCTCTGGGAAAATGAGCTGCAAGCTGTTGCTAGCAACATACAATAAATAAACGATGTCACTGGTTCGAATGAAATTGGTTCGATAAAACCCGAAAGCGTAAAAGTAATTTATAGATCACAAAATTATATTCACAATTTTATCAAAAATATTTCTGAAAAAATATCTTGCATATTACCTAAAAAAAAGAAAATTATTTTTGCAAAGATAGTAACTACCTAAAAGTCTTGACGTTTTAGTACGAATCAGTATTAATTTAGGTTAGCTTTTAAAAATAAAATACAGCTATTTAAGTTTGTTTTCTTTAATTTGCATTAGAATTAAATAAATAAGTGGATAAAGTCACGTGTTTAATTATTATTAATGCATAGTTGTCATTTTGTAACACATACCAACAAAATTTGAAAATGGTTAAAAATTCGGTTTGCCTTTCGCCCGTCACTCCGTACCCATGTATATATAGACGGATTGTCATGCGGCTGATAGTTTTTCTTTCACTATGGCGTAATAGTTATCGAAAATTAAATCTGCATATTGTATAACTATTTCTCAAACATACTCACAAAGCTCCGTTACATTAAGGTCTATGGGAAAAAGCGCTTATGGTATATTTTAATGATGGTATATTATTTCAAACATATTGAAATTGATATAAATTTTTGAAGTGCAAATATACATGCTTTGTGTAGAGTATGAAATGCAGAGATTATTATTTAGAGAATCTCACTAAAATATTCAGTTACACATTGCAAAAATAAACAAAAAAAAATAATAAATAAATAAATAAATAAAATGAAAATAAAAATAAAAATATGCAATGTTATACTATAAAATTCGTGACAGAATGCTGCCTCCAATTTTATGGAGTAATTTATTTTAAATAATGGTGGTGTAATTTTAACTTTTTAAACCTGTGTTATTATTACATATTTTTTAACGTAACACCTGCTATATATGTTAAATTACTCCATAAAATGGAGTCAGCAAGGCTGCCTCCAATTTTATGCGGTAACGCTGCATATATTTTTTACAGCGCATTATGGGAGTACGGAGAAAATTTCTTGCAGCAAACTTTAATGATTTGTACTACTTCAATCATAATGAAATGTATATATCTTACTATGTTTCATTCTTTAGAATATGATGTGCATTTCTTTTAATGCACAATAGCAGGGACACACAAAAGTTTTCAGCTATAGTATTATCTATTAGTGATAATTTCTGGAAGTGCTTTTCTTAGTATGCTATTCTTAGTTATAGTATACGTTTTTAATTTTTTTTTTCATTTTATATACGCCAAATTCCTAAGGAAGGCTGAGTATTGGTGGGAATGGATTAAATGTGTATTTTAATAGAATTCTGCTATTTGCACCTTATGTAGTATACTATGAGATGTATATAGTATATAAGTAAATTTATATAGATTTCTAAGGAAAGAACTAGATCTATGTACGGTAATTAAAATTTTCGCGTAATATGTGGCATGTATAAAAATCTATAGATAATATACAGAGCTGTATAAAAGAATTCGAGTATATTTCCATGCTTTGCCAGAAATTGTTAAAGGTGAATTTTCAGCAACAGTACATGTTTTCTAACTAAATTAAATTTCAGCATAGTAGGATGATATGTAAGAACCAGATCATGTACAAAGCTTCAGAAAGAATACTAATAGTTTTCTGACTATGTACGGTAATTTCTGAAATTTGAATTGCAGCTGGTTATCAAATGTGTTTAAATTGTTTACGGCATCTAGTTTCACTTTAAGCGCTGCAGTTTCGTTAAATCATACTGGAAGTTTTCGAAAGTAATTCATAGTCTAATGCTTGACGCGTGTTCGTTTTTATTTCATATTTAATTCTTTTTCAGGTGAAAATGAAAGAGAAAAAGGTATTTGTACAAATGTCAGTTACTGTATGTGGTTTAAACAGGGTGTAAGAGGTTGATATGGAAATTTGAAACTAGCTAGTATTTTGCGCTGGATCGTAAAACCTATGTATTCTAGGTTTCATTCAATTTGATTAAAAATTAAAAATTTTTACAAAAATAAGTTATTGGAAGGGGTTCGAACAAGATCTAGATTCAAGCTGGTTAAAATTGTAAAATTTGTACAAACTAAATTAGTGAAAGTGGTTCGAAGAAGAGCTAGATTCAAGAAGATTAAAATTAGAAAATTTCTACAAAAATAAATTATTGAAAAAGAGCTAATGGGTGGTCTTTTAAATTTGTAAGGTAGACTAGGTGTGTGACAGGACTTCCAAGTGTAATCCTTTCGTTGAAACCAGTTAAAATTTATAGATTTGTATAAAAAAACCTATACACAAATTATTACTTATATGTATAAATATATGAATAAATACACCGCTCAAAACAATTAAAGGATATTTGAAGTTTTATATAAAATAAAGATATAAACGAAATTTTTTTGCCGAAAATAGAAGAAGAGAATCACAAATGCAAATTTTTCTGGTTTTCAAACTGTGGAGTATGCAAATTTTGAGTTCGACGTCAAAAACGTCGCTTCAGCGGCACCGAATGAAATTTGACTTTCAACTGGATAAAAGAGAATGAGGACAAGGATGATCGGCATTCAGTGATTGCTTTGTTTCGATGAGTACGATGTCTCAGCAAAGTCATTTGACAGATTCAGAAGCTTTGAGAATTGTTGGTAGGTTAGAAGGGGGCCAAACTCAAGCCGAAGTAGCGCAAGCCATTGGAGTGTCACAAAGTGTCATTTCCAGGATCTGGAACCGTTTTTTGGAGAGTAGATGTGCAGGCCGAAGACCAGGGCAAGGTCGTAGACGGGCAACAACGCCCAATGAAGATCGGTATTTAGCGTTACCAGCTCGGAGACACCGAACCATGAACGCTACTCTTCTCCAACAACACCTTCGCTCGGCTACAGGCGATTTCAACTCAGACTGTCCGAAACCGGCTCCATGCTGTAGGTCTGTATGCTCGCCGACCGATGGTATGTGTTAGATTAACATCAAGGCATCGTCGCGACCGCAGGGAGTGGGCAACCGAGCATGTCAACTGGAGGAGAAATGAATGGAGCAATATTCTGTTTTCTGACGAGTCCCGTTTTTCTGTGCATCCGAATAATAGGCGTATTTTCATCTGGAGGGACCGTGGCAGTAGGAATAATCCTGCGTTCGTGCACGAAAGTGTCAGATTTGGCGGTGGAGGAGTGTTGGTGTATGGTGGCATCTCCATTGACGGGCGCACTGACCTCTACATCATTCGAGATGGAGCTCTGACTGGTTGCCAATATAGGGATGAGATCGTCGGACATATTGTAGTCCCTTACGCTGCAGCAATCGGAGATAACTTCATTTTAATGGACGATAACTGCAGGCCACATCGTGCAAACCTGGTGAAGGATTTCCTTTTCGAGGAAGGAATCGTTCGAATGGAATGGCCAGCGTGTTCTCCAGACATGAATCCAATCGAGCACGTTTGGGACACTCTAGGAAGACGAGTTTCTGGCCGCCAACAACCCCCACAAACTCTCCAAGAACTGGAAAGAGCTCTTCTGGAAGAGTGGGGCAGAATACCCAACTCGTCATTAATAGCCTCATTGAGTACATGCCTCAAAGGTGTTCAACGTTGCTGGCCGCCCGTGGAAACCATACCCCCTACTGAAAATGATTTTCTTTGAAGAAAACACCTTTTCTTATTCTTTTTTTCTCATATGTACAAATTGTGTTTTTTTCCTTTAGTACACAAATGCGCAATAAAATGCATTTGTTTCTGCCAAACATGTGTAATTTATTCTCATATAACCTACTATGTCTGTCGAGTATGTATCAATCAGCTAAACAGTTTACCAGATACAAAATCCACCTAAAACTGCAATATCCTTTAATTGTTTTGAGCAGTGTACTTAACTTAGAAGACGTAGCAACTGCCATATCATCACAAAAATGGACTAAGTTGTTATCGGCGATGTAAATACAATCTTAAGAACGTCATCATTATGAATAAAGCAATAGGAGATAGAATTTTCTACTCCGCGGGACAAGGGTGGTGATTACATCATTAGAAATCTTAGTACGGTCACAAATTGCTTGAAACAAAATCGATGTTATTTCCTAATAATAATGTCAGCCACATAAATTGAACAACGTATTTTTATTAGCAAGTCGCTCGATCGTCACGGGAGGACTGCCTAACTAACGCACAAAAATTAGTATAATGTTTTCTCAGCAGTGTATGTCAAATTATCTAAATATGTCCTTGTAAAACTTTATAATGTTATTAAATGAGCCGCCGTTCAGTGCACAAATCGATTAACTCCATCAAATGAAAATACTCAGTATAAACAGTTATTGTAACTATAAAAATATTGTATCTATATCATACTTTTTCTCGGGATATTTTGATTGAACTCATTAATTTTCTTTTAACCAAGGGTAACGTTTTATGACTGTATAAATATATAGAAAATTTTCAATGTTCCTTTGTTTAAAAAACGCCACTTAAAATGGAGTTACTCGGATTGTCTTCTGAACGCCTCAAATATTGCATCAACTATTATGAGAACCTTCATTAAACTGTGGGTGAGTCAGTGATTCAACATTTCACTGATGTTGACTCAGCTATTGAAGAGTCACAAGTAAAGAAATTAATTTTTCCCAAATCGTGCAAGCGGATTTAAACTCTGGTGGAGGAACACAAATGGGCAATGCGGATAAATATTTAAAGCAACCACTCTTTAGAGCTCCATTCCAGGTACTTAAATAATGTCTTATTAAAAAGTATCAAATTAAAGATTTTAAGCATCCATCGAATGGAAAAAATCAGCTTAATAATATAACAAAGCGGTTTGATTTCGATTGAAGTGTAAGTGGATAAAAATAAAATACGCTCGCAAAAAATGAAATTTTCAATAGGGGAAATAGAAAAAAAATCTAAAGATAAAATAGTATAATAAATTAAATAAAAAAATAACAAATTTAAGATATATTGATACTAATAATAATCTCAAAATATCCTACAAAATTACATAATAATAATGATAATATATTGACAGATAGATTACTATTATAATTATATCATTTTTAGAAGCGCAATATTTTTCAATAATACAGTAATTAAATTATAATACAGTAAACTCTTGTGCTCTAAATTATACTTTTTAAATTCTACAAAATACTTCCTAAAATTTTCAATCATTTTTATATATCTGGTTAATGCCAGTTTGCGCATATTACTCCATTTATATTAAAATATTTTAATGTATGATTACACGTTTTACGACGCCCTTAAGACATTTTTTAAGAATTACTGAGAACAATAAAATTCTCATTAAAATTTCTTGTATTTACTGTAATAGAAACATGACTTTCACCAATTATGGAGATAAACTCAATTATATGGGTAATAAAAAAATCAAAAAAAGTACGGTACTTCACAACAGTTTAAAAGCTGATAACATACTTTAGTAGATTAAAACAATATCGAAGATTTTCCATCATTATAATCTTCAGAAATAAAGCACTGTGTGAAAGCCTTCTGTTATTTAAATACCTTCAATTAGAAAACTGCTTTTTCTATAATTGGAGGGAAAATGCAGTGCATGAAAGAAATCCAAATTAGTCTGTTTGGCATTATAAATAACATTACTAATTAAAAATTGATATATAACATCAAATTTTACTATTATTATAAATTTTTATCAAACGGAGATAATATAAGTGAACGGCGAGTCCTAATGTTAGAATATTTAACTCCTCTATTTTAGAAAATTATTTTTTCTATTAAAATTTGTAAAAATCTTATATTATCTTGCAAATTATCAAATTAATAATTTGTTCATGTGGTTAATATATTGCTCCAGGAAAAAATATATTTTGTGCCATCATAATTGTACAGTTTACTAAAATACAACTTTATTTAAGTAGAAACTTAACTTTAAGTACAACTTAATTAAAGTAGAAAATGCGCAAATGATAATGGGATGTTTAAGCATAAAAAATTAAATTTGCAATTTGAATCTAAAACTAAAAATATTTCAAACTTTGCTGACAATATATAAAAAAGGATATGTTGTATTATAAATAGCAAATTTACTTTATAAATATTCAATTTTTCAAAACAGTATAGTTATTTTTTTTTAAGTTATAAACTAGAGTAAGAAAATTATTTTTTGTATTGTCATTCGGGCATTTTAAGTTTCGAAATGTTTTTGCATTCACTTACTCAAAAGTATTTGTAAAAAAAAACAAGCAAAAGTGGATAACAATTTTTTCATCTAGTAATGCTTGAGTTACTCGTATTTAATCACGTAACCTCTGCCATTAAATAAACAGAATGTCGGTATTCTGAAATAGGGAAAGATATATCGAATAAAATGTTCCTCAAATTGGCACACGAATATCAGAATTACAATGAGAATATATCAATGTTTTGATTATGTATACCATCTATAGGTTATACTTAGGTAAATAAATATAAGAACTTATTGAAATTAACTGTAAATTGCATTTTCCAGATATTTCATTTACATTGAGATTAAGAGTTTACGCAGAACTTTCATGTTAGTCAAGAATAATGAAAAAGAAGAAGAGCCGACTTCAAATGTCTTTCTTTTCGTCCACTTATTGAGCAATATAGTATTGGTCGAAATACTAAATTTCCCAGCCAATAAACATTTATTATGCCATTATGAGATGTTAAATAGAAAAGTCGTTGGCTCAAATTGGTTTGTGAGTTAAATTAGAAATGGTAAAAATTAGCATTTCTTAAAGATGAATATCAAATTTTTAAACGAAAACATACACATTTTTAAATTCTTTTTTTTTTTTTTCAAAAACGTTCCTCGAACAAAAAACAAAGAATAAGATTCCAAATTTTAAATTTGCGACAATTTTAAATTTGCGACTATTTTTAATGTATTAAATTTATATCTATTTTTATTATTTTTGAGTTAAAGAAATTATATTATTGAAGTTTTACAGCCGTTTGACCTAGTTTGGTGACACAGATTGGCGCATAATTAACTTCATTGCTTTTATAATTCGTATTCAGTTGTAAACCTACAACATATTTGGTATTTATAACTTATAACCGGTTAACAAAAAAATGCCTTTGAAATAATTTATTAATTTTAAAATACATTTTTCAAATATTTATATATTTTAATCTCATAGAAAACAAACCTGTGAACATAATTTTTAGAATTTTAGCACATCAGGAAGCCCACGAAAAAATCGATTGCAGAGTTACTTACAGACATAAACAAAGTTATATAAAATAAAAGTGTATAAATACCCTGCTTTTATTTTTCAACGATATTTAAAATTTCATAGATAATCATACATGTATAAATTTCATAGATAAGGGGTTTTTTGATATCGTTATTTTTGATCCAACCAAATTTTTTTTTTCGATAACTGTTTCTTTGCATCGAAATAGCCTGTTACCTTTATTACTATTACGTATTTTTATGTTTTTTATGAAAACAGAAAGCTATTATTAAAGCCATTAAATGTGTATAAAATCATTTCATTCCAAATTTTGGAATACCGTTTTGAAAACGCTAGCGGCCTCGTATGAATTTGGAGACCAAGAAAAAAGCTTAATACGTGATCGCGACGTCTTAGGAATCCGCGATGTTTCACTACAAGAGAGACTTCTCCGGGAAACAGATTTGACTCTACAAAAAGCTGCCGAGTTTGTGAGAACTACGGAAATAAGCAAAGATCCCTTAAAATCTATTAATGGACCAAACGCTTCCAATACCGCTGCGGACATTGTTAGAAGGAAACAAACCGAACTTGATTATCACAAATTTAAAAACTCTAGAACTGGAGGGAAAGTTAACACTAAAAATGAAAAATTTGACTGTTTTAAGTGTGGTAGAAAACACAGGAAACTTCATTTAACATCATATGCTAATAGTTATTTTCGAATGGGATGATTTTTAAACATTTTTAAAAAACATATTTAACCCGGGAGCAAGCGCGCAGGGTATGTCATACTCGGAGCTGCATTTACCTTTTCTTATCTCGCACCCTTCTTAAAGAAAATGAGTCATATCCCATGTATTTCAGTTAGAACAGATGTTCTTGCAAGGAAAGAATCCTTAAGGGGGTAGGATACCATTAACCTACAAAATTTTCGAAAATTTTTTAAGACATATTAGGTAGATTACAAAAAACTACCTATTGCAGCCGTTCGGAGGAAAGCGATTTCAAAACATTTTCGTATATTTTCATCGATCATGACCCCCAGACCTCGAAACCACCCTCCATTCAAATGTTGATATATATATATATATATATATATTAGGGGGCTCTGTCCCCTGCAAGCTACGCTCGCCAACCCCCGTTCAGACACTGTAGAATCTAAAAGCACGCTAATCTGTTCGGTTTTAAAAAGATTAGAGAAGATTGAATTATACTGAAAAAACTTGCAGCGATTTTCCTGTAAACGGGTTTCCATTCAATTCCCTTTGATTGCAAACATTTAAGGTAGAATCAGTTGCTGTTAAGACATCCAATGGTTGTTTTCGTGTTTGGTTAAAGAAGATCAGTTAAACATTTGAAATGAAGCTAAAATAAAATAGATTAAGTAAACATAGTCTTTGTCTCTCGGTATTTTTTAACAGCGTTATAAAACGATTGACATAATACAATTACTAAAATTTACTGCTTTGACCCTTTCAAGGGCGGTGGTTCATTTTTGGACCACTTCATTTTAATTCTTAAATGCCACATTAGCATTAGAATATTTGGATGAAAATTTCCCTTTTATTAAGTAAGTGAACAAAAGCATTTTTTTTATTTCGAAATTTGTTTGTAAATTCTGGTGCCATTCACTGATTTCAAGATTTTACGAATAGAAGTGCCTTGTCCGTCAAAGGGGTAAACGCATATTAATGTATTTATTATTTTAAAGTTTCCTTTACTTTTAATATTCACGTGTAAATACAATTTTCAGGACATAATTTTCAATATTTTCCTGACACGTACTCATTTAAAAGTAATTTTAATGTTTTTTTCTGTTTTTAATAGTTACGTGAAAATAAATTTTTAATCGTTAGGAAATATTATTCTTTGCGCTGTTTTTAAAATTGAAAATAATTCTATAATAATAGCTTAAATCATGTGACTATCATTGTCATATCCCAATCCAACAATAGTTGAGATCTGCGTTAATAGATGACAGCACTACAAAATCTGTTTGTAAGGTGTCGCATGTTACCAGAGTATTCCACGCAGTTGTAAAAAATGACTTGTTCTGAGAGCTGCGTTTAGCAGCCGTTTGTAAATATGTAAAATAAACTATAAGTAATCTTATAGTTATGTCTTTTTCACTAGAGTAATTAGTTAAGAGTTGTAATAAAAGTGGCGATATAAAAGTGGCGACAATGGGATTTAACCCAAATTAAAATGTTGTGATTTTTTTTTTTTTTTTTTTTTTTTTGAAAAAGAAAAAGAGAACGGAAAATGGCTGATAAAGAAATGATTTCTCTGGGACGCTTAGAAGAATATAATGCGAATGTTCCTTGGACTATTTACGTCGAGAAAATTGATTTTTTTTTCTCAGCGAATAGCATCAAAAATGATGATATGAAGAAGAATATTTTTTTAAGTTCTGTTGGAACAACAACGTTTGCGATTTTACGAGATATTATTGTTCCGAATACTCTGAAAGAAATCAGTTACGAGGACCTTTTAAAGAAAGCAAAAGATCATTTTTCACCACGCCCTAGTGAAATTGTGGAACGATTTAAGTTCCAGAAACGGTTAAGGAAGCAAGGAGAGAATATACCCGATTTCATAAGAGAGTTACGTCGTTTATCCGAACATTGCAACTTCGGAAATACACTTAATGGCCGCCTCTGTGATCAGTTGGTATTTGGGATCCAGGATGAAAAGATACAGCAAAAATTACTGGATTCTAGAGACTTAACGTTCCAAACAGCGATAGAAATAGCTGAGTCATTTGAGATATCTGAGGCTGGAGTGAAATCCCTACACATCGGAGATAGTACGACTGTCAATCAAGTGCGTGTTTCGATAGGAGAGAAACCGAAAGTGGAGAAGTTCGCTCGTCCACCTAAGCCTAAAGAAGATAAATTTGCGCCTGAGAAACCGTGTTACAGATGTTCTAAAAATCATAATGCCAAATTATGCCCTTTTAAATCTGCAGAATGTCATTTCTGCCATCGATTGGTTCATTTAAATAGTTGCTGTCGAAATAGAAAATTTGGAATGCAAAGTGAAAAACCTTTTAAGAACAGAAAAATTAAAACTGTTCAGGAAGAATATTGTTTAAATTTTATGGACGACAACTCCAATAAGGTGTCATGGATAAAATCGATTAAAATAAATGGGTGTAAATATACCATTTGAAATTGATAGTGGTGCTGCTCATACTATCGTAAGTAAAAGTGTTGCTCATAAATTGTTCTCAGGTAAGCTGCCTTCAATTAAATCTAATATTAAATTACAAACTTATACTAAAGACTCTTTAACTGTTTTGGGGGAATTAAAAGTAAATGCTGTTGTTGATGAATATTCTATACCTGATTTAAGAATATTGGTAATTAAAGAGGGGAGTCCGAGTCTAATCGGAAAAACTTGGTTAAAAGCATCAAAATTATTTTGGCCTAATGTAAATATGATTAAAATCATTTCGAAAGATGATTTAATTAGAAATTTTCCTAATGTTTTTGGTGACGGGATAGGGACAATCAAGGGTCCCCCCGTGTCAATAAAATTGAAAAAAAGATGCAAAACCAGTTTTTCTCAAGTCTGGACCTGTTCCTTTTGCTTTAAGAAAAGCTACTGATGTAGAATTGGAACGATTAAGGGGTCTCAGGACTCTTAAAGCTTTAAAATTTTCAAAATTTTAATTTTTTTAGATATTAAACTACTATCTTTTCTGAACATTTTGGTATAAAAGTTTCCTTGAAATTCCTATTAGAACAGAAGTTATGGCTTTTAGAATTATACACGCTCAATAGCCGAAGCGTTGTTTCAGAAAATTTGAAGTCAAGTTTCTCCAAATGACGTTTTGGGGCATAACGTGCACGATATCTCAAAAACTTCTGAATTTTTTTTTCATGAAATTTTCAAAACGTATGTTTCATGTTAGTCTGTATAAACTGAACCTAAAATTTCCTTCTTATTGTTCAGAAATATATTCTTTATAGGTGATTATACAGTTGAAAATTACTAAATTTTGCATTAACTAAATACAACTTTGTTTTAAAAATAGAAAAATGCTTTAAATACAAATTTATTTAGGTTCAGAGTAATTATTACAATATGAAGCATAAGTAGGACCCAAAAGTTTCCTTCTACTTGCAAAATTTATTTTATAATCGTGCGCAAAATCTGTTATGCCGATTTTCCGCTCGTCAAATGTCTGACATTTTGGAGCCCACTGTAAATTCTCATTCTGCATCTTGTAATTTTTCAAATACATGAATTGAAAGAACATACTTATATCTTTCATCCCAATATAAAATTTTGTCTTAAAATTAATTACATTTTAAGATATTATATGTTGAAAATGGTCTTTTTTTTCCATTTTTCCAATTTTAAGAGTCCTGAGACCCCTTAACTAATGAGGGTATTTTGAAACCTGATGATCATTCAAAATGGACTAGTCCTATAGTAATTGTTCCTAATGCTAATGATTCTGTTAGAATATGTGGTGATTATTGAGCAACAGTTAATGCTAATACTGAAAATGATAATTATCCTCTTACGAGAATTAAAGAATTATTTTCTAAATTATCAGGTGGTAAATTTTTTACTGTTTTTGATTTAAAAAATGCTTATTTACAACAACCTGTAGATAACGAAAGTAGTAATATTTTGACTATAAATACACATAAAGGTTTATTCAATGTGTTACGATTAGCATTTGGGGTAAAATGTGCTCCTGGAATGTTCCAAAGAAAAATCGAGCATATTTTAAAAAATTTTGAATATGTTCGTGTATTTTTAGATGATGTTATCATTAGAGCTATTAATGAATCATAACATTCTGAAAGAGTTGAAATTGTTCTGAAATGCTTTTCTGAGCATGGTATAAGATTAAATAAAGAAAAATTAAAATTTATGGTTTCGGAAGTTTCTTATTTAGGTCATAAAATATCTCAGGAAGAATTAGACCTATTCCAGAAAAAGTTAATGCTATTTCGAATGCTCCTATTAAAAAAATAATGTGTCACAATCGCGTTCATTTTTAGGCTTAATTTCTTATTATAGAAACTTCCTGCCTAATATTTCAGATGTTTTTGAACCATTACATAGATCATTAGATAATAATGTAAACTGGACATGGTCAGAAAAGCATGAAAAAGCGTTTCAAAAAGTGAAACAATTATTATGTACATCTCCTGTTTTAGTATTATATGATGTAAACAAAGATATAGTTTTAAACTGTGATGCTTCTGAATATGGTATAGGGTCAGTTTTAAGCCACATTGTTGAGGGTAAAGAGAAACCTATTGCTTATGCTTCGAGAACTTTAAATAAAACTGAAAGAAATTATGCAATGATTGATAAAGACGCTTTACCTGTAATGTTTGGTTGTCACTAAATTTCACCAATATTTAGCTGGAAAACATTTTAAAATTATAACAGATCATAAAACTTTAATTAGATTGTTTGATCCTGTTAAAAAGGCACCTGATACATTATCACATAGAATGCTGAGATGGTCGTTAATGTTAGCTGGGTATGATTATACAATTGAGTATCGCGAAGGTAAAAATAATAAAAATGCTGACGCATTAAGTAGATTACCTCTCCCAGAAACTGTAAATGTAGTAAGTAATCCTGCGTAAATAATGTTCGTTTCAAATATTGATAATTGTCCTATTACGTTTACAACTGGTGGCAAAGTGGACAACTGAAAAACCTCTAACTAAACAAATTCTAGAGTGGGTGTTACATGGGTGGCCGCGGAAGATTAAACAAGAAGAATATCAATTTTCGTAGAAGGGAGGAAATTTCCTGTCTAGAAAATTGACTATTGTGGGAACATAGAGTGATCGTACCAGAGGATGGCCGTGAATATATATTAAATTACTGCATTCTGTTCATCAAGGTATATCGAGCATGAAAGCGAAAGCTAGGGGGGTAGTTTGGTGGCCAAATATGGATAAAGAAATTGAACAAATGGTAAATTGTTGTAATAGATGTCAGATGTTTGCGAGGGATTGTCCCAAAATGGAACCCTTGAAATGGAAATCTGAACTGCCCTGGGAAAGGATCCATATAGATCATGCCGGTCCTTTTGAAGATAAAATGCTTTTAATAGTAGTCAATTCTTATACTAAATGGTTAGAGTTAGAGGTAGAAAGCAGGTCTGATAGTAAAACTACAATTAAGGTATTAAGGAGAATTTTTGCTACATTTGGATTACCTGTTGAATTGGTCAGTGATAATGGTCCCGCGTTCACAAGTGATGAATTTGAGGAATTTCTTAAAAATAATGGAATTAAGCATACGCTTGTTCCAACTTATCATCCGTCTTCGAACGGGCAATGTATAAAGGAATGTGCAAACTGTGAAAAATTGTCTTAAAAATCTAGATAAAAGTGACATAACGTTGTCAATTTCACGATTTTTGTTAGAAAATCATTCCATTCCTCATTCGGTGACTGGTAAAACTCCTGCTGAATTAATGTTTGGAAGGCCAGATCGAACAGCCCTTCACTTGGTATTACCATCAAAACCTAAAATACAGCAACCACTTCACAAACATAAGCTTCATGATTTAGTTTTTGTTAAAGATTTTGGAAAAGGAGAGAAATGGGTAAAAGGAAAAATTATGAAATTATAGGGGAGTAGATGGGTTTTAGTAAATAGATATGACGGAATAATGTGTAAGCGTCACGTTGATCAGTTGAGACGAAATAAAGAGATAAGTGATGAAATACCAGAGAGAGTTATAGAGATGAATCGAAATGATAAACTAATGTCAGACAAAGTTGAAAATATGGGACATAGTGGTAAAAATTACACTAATTATGATAGGTATGAAAGGGTTAACCAAAGCCGTTTTTCTGAAATTAATTGAAAAATAAAAGAACAGCTTAATAATGATGATACTATAGAACAAAGCCAGTCTTCGCATGATATTGTGGCAGGTACAGTTGTGAGTAATAAAAATGATGTTACGACAAAGAAAACTGCGAAAGACAATTTGACTGAAACTTATGACGAGGACTGTAAGAAAAATGCTCCAGTTCGAAGAAGTCATAGAACAAGATTGCCTGTAGTTCGTTTGAACTATGAGGGGAGGGGTGTCATATCCCAATCCAACAATATTTGAGATCTGCGTTAATAGATGGCAGCACTACACAATATGTTTGTAAAGTATCGCATGTTACCAAAGTATTCCACGCAGTTGTAAGAAATGACTTGTTCTGAGAGCTGCGTTTAGCAGCCGTTTGTAAATATGTAAAATAAACTATAAGTAATCTTATAGTTATGCCTTCTTCCTTAGTTAAGAGTAATTAGTTAAGAGTTATAATAAAAGTGGTGATATAAAAATCATCAACAGCTCCAGGCGGATCCCTTCGCTCTTTATATTCCAGACGGCCATTTTGGTATTTTAATGTTAGCCAGCCACAGGTGTGATAAGCCGCCGAATATTATTCTATCCCCATTATTTCGTTTATATTATAATAGTCCAAGTCATGTAACTGCCATAAACAACGGGCTGATTCCTTCGCTTTTCATAAGAAAGATTTCCATTTTGATTAAAGAATCAAAATAATTTTTTCGAATAAAACTACATAAAATTTGCCATGATCAAAAAGAATTCCTGGTACTTTTATGTTAGCCGAGTGAAAATCTCGCCAATAGCTTTTTTTAACTCGTCAATTTGCATTTTTTTTTATTTTTCGAGTGGTAAATTAAAACGGTGCTACTTGGTAATCCCATCGACCAAAAATCTGTCGCCAAACTATAAGATTAAATGCCAATAATGGTTCATCGTAAATGTCACATTCACTTGACTTTAAGGAAGTTACACATGTTCAAGCCATCAAGTGATTTTTATTTCGACGTTTTATTTGTATTTTTATTAATGTTATACTAATTTATTTGTTCTTTTGTTGTTTAAAATTAAAAAAAAAAAGTCAATTTGTATAATTTGGCTATTTATATAATTTGGAGAAATTGGTCGACCGGAGAAGTAATAACATTAAAACGTTGCTTTGAAGTGGAAATTAAATCTCATGATTTGTTGCATTGTCACATACGCACCTGGTTTGGCGTGATTTTTTTTTTTTTTTTTTTCTTTTACAACAATTTGGCGAAAACCTCGTTTTCACATACCTGTTATATATGTATTTTTAAATTATTTTCTGTTATTTTTAAAATGAAATAACAATAAATAAAAAAAAATAATTAATAACTATATAACAAAACAATTTATAACATTTTATGTAAATAAAAAGAAAATAAATTCAAATAAACATTTATTAATAAATAAGCAACAATAGCCGAGTTACAAGGTCAGGCAAAATAACCGCATTTTGGTGCCAATTAGGTACCCCGTTGCGTATATGACATCTGTGTCTAATATTTTACTTTTTGTTTCGTTTAAAAAAAAGAATGAAGTAAAAGCCATTTATTTTAAAAGTTTCAACTTTAAATGAAAGTTTTGTATTAAATAAAATGATAATGAAATACAAATTGAATTCAGAATAAAAGTAACATGATGCATTTCTTAGCATACATTTAAGGGAGGCCAAAGTCGTCGCCAAATTAATTTAAAATAAACTTTTCTAAAATATGAAAAAAAATATCTGTTTGAATTAAAATTTGAGTTGCCATCATTAGAAAAAAATAATTTAAAATTAGAAAAAAATTAATATTTCGAAAACCAATTCCAATTTTAAAATTCTAATACCAGTTTTGAGATCTGTGGATCAATACGGATTTTTGGTGTTAATTTCATTGCAAAGTATTCCATATTTTAGGAGAAATCGCCATGAAACGTAATCAGTTGTTTAATCAGACGTTTCATAGAATCGTTGCATAAATTCGTTTCAATTCGATTCATTAGGATTTTATATATATAGGGTAGATATATCTGATCTTTGTCACACTGTAACTCTCGTATTTATGAATCGATTTGGATGAAGCTTCGTGTATACATAGTACATACCAATGTCTTGAGCGAGTTCGTTGGCCAGCTTCATCCGTCATCTTGTTTCAAAATGGCGGCCATTTACATTTTTTTAATTAAAAATTGAAATGTGGTACCAAAAAATTGAAAATTAAAAAGTATTTTTTCTTATGTGTTTGACTTTGATACAAAGATTCCGGAGCAGTTTTTGTTTCGTTTATATCTTAGAAAATGGCTCAGTTATATCACTTTGAATTTCTAGTGTGGCTGACATTTTGAAATGATCTGATTTTGTCACGCGATAATAGGCGTATTTATGAACCGATTTGGTTGTATCTTTGTGTATACATAGTACATACCAATGTCTCGACCAACTGCGTTGGCCAGCTTCATCCGCCATCTTGTTTCAAAATGGCGGTCATTTAAATTTTTTTTTAATTTTTTTAATTTAAAATGGGGTACCAAAAAATTGAACATTAAAAAACATATTTTTTTCTTATATGTTTGACCTTGATACAAAAGATTCCGGGGTAGCTTTTGTTTCGTTTATAACTTAAAAAATGGCTGAGTTATAGCACTTTGAATTTCTAGTGTAGCTGACATTTTGAAATGATCTGATTTTGTCATGCGATAACAGGCGTATTTATGAACCGATTTAAATGTACCTTGGTGTATACATATTACATACCAATGTCCCGACCGAGTTCGTTCGCCAGCTTCATTCGCCATCTTGTTCCAAAAGGGCTGTAATTAAAAAAAAATGTTTCCAAATGGCGGCCATTAAAAAAATTTTTAAAAATTTTAAATTTAAAAGGAGGTACCAATTAATTGCAAAATGAAAAAGATTTTTTTTTTTTGTAAGTGTTTGACCTTAATACAAAGAATCCGGAACAAATTTTGTTTCGTGTATATCTAGAAAAGTGGCCGAGTTACAGCATTTTGAATTTCTATTGTGGCTGACATTATGAAAAGACCTGATTTTTGTCACGCTCTAATAGGCGTATTTATGAACAGATTTGGATGTATCTTGGTGTGTACATAGTTCATATCAATGTCTAGACGGTGTTCGTTGGCCAGCTTCATTTGCCGTCTTCTTTCAAAAGGGCTGCGATAATAATAAAAAAAATAATTTAAAATTTAAAATGAGGTATCAAAGAATTGGAAAATGAAAAAGATTTTTTATGTGTTTGACCTTGATATAAAGATTCAGGAGCAGTTTTTGTTTCGTCAATATCTTAAAAAAATGGTTGAATTATAGCACTTTGAATTTCTAGCATGGCTAACATTTTGAAACGATCTGATATTTGTCATGCGATAACTCGTGTATTTATTATCCTATTTCGATGTAAGAAGGCATGTGGATAGTATATAGCAGTCTTGCACAAGTTCGCTGGCCAGCTTTATCAGCCATCTTGTTTGAAAATGGCGGCCAGTAAATAAAAAAAATATATTTAAGGTAAGGTGCAAAAAAATTAGAAATAGAAAAAGGTTTCGTATTTAAGTATTTGACCTTGATATAAGGATTCCGGAGCATTTTTTGTTTTGTCTTTATCTTAAAAAATGGCTCAGATATAGCAGTTTGAATTTCTAATATTTTTGACATTCTGAAAAATCTGATTTTTTGCCCGCGAAAGCACTCGTATATATCAACCGATTCCGATGTGAGTGAGCATGTGTACAGGTATTCAAGTTCCCTGGTTAGCCTCATCCACCATGTTGTCTTAAAATGGCAGGCACTTCAAGATATTGCCGAATTTGGCAACCAAATATAAGTTACTTTAAATAAAAGCAGCTTGGATAAAGCTGACTAATTTCCCGAAATTTTCATTCATAATGATTTAGTATTAATAAAAATTAGTATTGAATCTCCTATAATCGATTTCCACTAAATTGAGCTTTGTGCGTTTGAATAATATATGCTGGCTATTTAAAAATAAGGAATATGAAAGCTACCTCTTCCTCGCGGCACCGGCCGGAAGGACTTTTTTGATTCCGTAATCATTTCTGAACAATATGCAAAAATCCGCATTAAAACATTCCTATTCGTTTACTAATTATGGTAATTTTAGTAAGAGTACATATTAAGACTATATAGGATAATTAAACTTTGCATTGCGTTTATTCAAAACGATGAATTTTCATACTGCGCGCAGTGTTACCAAAAAACTATGCTTGGTAATCAAGAAACCTTTTCACCACGTATCTATTACTGTATTATCTACAACTTAAAACCAGAAAAGGAAAGATTTTTTTTTGTTGTTTTTTACTTTGGAAATATTTTTTTAAAGTGAAAACTTTTACTTCTTTGTTAATTTTTTAATTTATTCAATATTTTTTTTAGAAATATTCTGATTTTACTATAAAGGTAACATTATTGTGTATTTATTTTCATCAAAATTTCCTCAATATATGCATACTTTCAGATTTTATCATGCGCGCAAGATTTTTTCCCTTATTATCTTATATTTTTAAACTTATCATTTCAATATTTATTTATGAATTTACAAGTATGTATTTTTTTTTCAATATAAATATACATATGAGTTCTATATTTAAATGAAGTTTGATTTTTATTTTTGACTTATTACACAAGTTTTGAAGCTTGGAACATAGTGGTATTTTTTTTTCCTTTTTCGACGTGTTCAAAGGTATCCTACCCCCTTAAGGAAATTCCAACAATTTTTCCTTTTTTTTTGGCATTTTTATCTATACCCGTGTGACTTTTCGAGTCAATCTATTTTCGAGTATTGATTTCTGTGATCAGTTTTCATTTCATGTTAAGATGGTAGAATATCTAAACTACGATGAAGAACAATGGCAGAAAAACTCAATACATACGCCAAACAGTAACAAGGGCCTCACATATCAGAATATTGTGAGGAATGTGCCGTAAAATGTGCAAATTCATTTTTATTTTAATAAAAATGTGTTTACTAGTAAATTTTTAATCAATGAGTTTTTTCAATATTATTTTGTTTATTTTTTTCTTATAAAAAATACGTAATTGACATTCCATGACATTTAAAGGTTAAAACACAGATCGGCTATGACATGCCTGCTCGTATGCAATTCTTTAGCGCGCCTTCTCGCGGTTAAAATTTCCCATGAATTTTAGCCTTTTTCTGTGTACAGTAAATGGTAACGTATTCAGATTTACTTCCAAATTTCTTTTTAATCATCACAATTATTATCAAGGAAGAAGGTGATCATATAACATGTAAAAACATAATTTTTTTTTATGTTTGGCAATTTTGACATCAGTTAGAACAGAGAATATTACTCACGCTTACAGGGAAATAAATAATTTGTTGCAGAAACAGTATTGAATTTACTCGGATACAGTCAGAAAAACCATATTAGAAAAGAAAATGACTATTATAAATAGATATGTTTATTCAAATTTTATGAATACATAAATAGAAAACATTATATTTTAAAATAGTGTAATTTCAATTCGGGGAAAAAAGCCATTTTTGATACTTACAAACTGTAATCTTTAAAGTTTTTTTTAAATTTAATATACACTGGATTAATTTAAAAAAGGCAGTAAGTAATGCGATAGTTACCATTGTTTGGTTTTCACATTGTATCCAGAATTATTTTTATTCTAGTGGCTTTTCAAGTAATTTTATCAGAGATGTCAAACACATTCTCCACTGTAGGTTGTTATATTATTTGTCTAAAAAATTACCAGAAACTTTTTTTTGTACGGAAGTAGCAGTAGAGAAAATAATTAATAATGAACTATCGAAATTAATTATTATTTTTCTCGAATTTCAGAATAAATGTAATCTATCTATTTATATAAAATCCAAGTCTCTGTGTGTCCCTCACGATTCCGGTAGGACCGCCTCATTGAAATGAGTAATTGTTGAAAAAAACTAATGCAGGGTTACCACAGTAGCGCGAAATGTTAGCCAATTTAATGATAGCTGGCTAATTAGGCGTAATTCCCATTTAAAACCATTAATCTTTCATAAAGGAGGTCACTGAAATTTAATTTAAACTCCGCTCTTTTAAGATATTTTTCAAAATCTATGAGTGAGAATTTAAAGTACATCTTTACATCTTCCTCCCGATGCTACTAATACAATAACCGCCAATAGACGACGATGTACTGTGTGAGCTCCTAACTGCGCGATTTTAATGTGCTTTAGGTACTTTTCCAGTATAGGTGCCTTGGCGAAAAAGGAAATTTGGCAACATATTTTCCGGGAATCTATCCACTGTTTCATCTTATATACACACCCTTTTTTTTTCGATATTTATACGATTTATTTAATATAAAAAAGCCGTTTCTCTAATTTTATACAGAAACAGATGTAATTTGTACCGAAAAACATCAATAATATACATATAAAATAAATATATAAAACAAACAAAAACGCTCATCAAGTTTGTTTTCATGGCTGTTTATATGATTTGACAACAAATCTCGATATTTTTCAGTTATACGGACACAATGCCAAAATGTATGATAATGCGCCAATTATTTCAAAATGCTAAAAGATATTTGTAATTTTATGCTAGCAGTTTAATATGAGTTTTATTTTATTGCTTTATTTTATAACAGTTTGTTCACTTATTTTAAGTATATATTTGTGATTTAATGAAATAGTTCGTAAAAGTCTGGAATTTTCAAATGTTATATTTTTTAAATGCTCACTTTAGTATTGACAATGTTTTTTTCTTTTATTTTTGCAAATGCTTCAATTCACGTGATTTTCATTTTGCGTCAACTATTACGCTTGGCGACAATGGTATCCATATAACGGAAAAGTACCCAAATCTCACTTTCTGATGCCCAAATTACACTAAGCTATTTTTAAAAAACGCCAAAGCCCCTACAGTGGAAAAGTACCAAACTGTCTATTATTTTGCGCTATCTGTGTTATAGTTTGTACTATATTCAAGGGGTGTGGAGTGAAGAGTTTAAAAATTAAATATTAAAGTTTCGGCACAGATGTGATATATTGGCGCGATTTTTTTCTGACGCCAATGTCATATACACAACGGGTACTTAACTGGTGGCAAAGTGTCGTTATTTTGCTTGATATGGTAGCCAGGATGTTGTTGTTTATGCTGTTGATGTTTTCGCCAAATTGGCGTATATGACAACTGTGCCAAAGTTTCTATAAAGCAGTATAAGACTAAAAAATTAAGAATAAAATAAATGCAAAATAAGACTTAAGAAGAAAGAAAAATCATGCGCTAAGCATAGAATATGAAACACTTTCCAACACATCCTGAATGCTTCAACAAAACTTCGTTATTTGGGGAAATAAGATAACTAAGTAAACATGTTAGAAGACGCATAAAAAATTTCAAAAATTGATTTCAGCTGTTACCGTCCATAGCCAATAGTATTGTTATTACATGCCATTATTTATTCAAATTTTTATTTAAACTACTCTTAAAACTACTGAAATCACATTTCCAGATATTATCATCCATAGACGGTTATGTATCCAGTTCTTTGCGTGACCCTGTATATCATTTTATCTATATTCTACAAACATTTCTTAGTAAACTAAATGCAGTTCAGCGTAAAAATGCCTTTAAAAACCACCTTTAAGTAATTTACTCTCATACTCAGTAACACTTACGAATTCTTTTGTGTAGCCCTGCTTATGAACTGTAGCATTTATACACACAGTATAGTATGCATAAATGTAGTGAAAAATAAAAGCGCATATCATAATTAAAAATACATTTCTAGCAATCATTGCATATGTACAATACTTCGGAGAAAAGTTGCTTGGCGAGAAAGAAGTTTGCCAACGTATTTTCTGACAACCTATTTACTGCTTCATACTCACAAGCAATTTTTTCCATATGTATGCAATTTATTTAATATAAAAAAAGCTATTTACCCATTTTTTATAATAAACAGAAGTAAGTTTGGAACAGATGTCATATTCGCCCCATATTGGCGCGATTTTTTTCTGTCGCCAATATCATATAGGCAACAGGTACTTAACTTGCGCCAAAGTGTCGTTATTTTGCTTGATGTGGTAACCCGGATTATGTTGTTTATGCTGTTGATGTTTTCGCCAAATTGGCAACCGAAAAAAATCGCGCCAATATGGGGCGAATATGACATCTGTACCGTAATTTTTGCACAGATGTCATATACGCATCGGGGTTGGCGTGATTTTTCTCTGACGCCAATTTGGAAGAAATCTCGCTTTCAAATACCAGTTACTTATATATTTTTAAATTATTTGTTATCATTTTGAAAAGGAAACAACTATAAATAAATAAAAGTTTGAATAATAACTATAGAAAAAACAGTTTACATAATTAAAAACAGAAAATAAAAGTAAATAAACAATTATTAATAAATAAAAAACAATAGCCGGGTTACTATAGCAGGCAAAATAACACGATTTTGGCGCCAGTTAGGTATCCCGGTTCATATCTGAAATCTGTGCCGTAATTTGTATATAAAAAAAATATTATATATATTTAGAGACGATTTTTTATGTATATAAGTGCATATATAAACAAAAATAAAAGTTCATTAGATTTGTTTTCATAGTTGTTTATATATTTTGGCAACATATCTCACTTTCTGATGCCCGAATTGCGCCAAGCTTTTTTTAAAAATGCGCTATAATGGAAAAGTACCTAAATAAATAATTAACAGAAATAACCAATTATACAAACTAAAACTTTTTATTTCGAGATCAAAGCATTATTTTTAATTTCAATTAAAAATGCGTATATCCTTGGATAACTTTAGTTGAAATTAGGTTCACAGCTTAATATCTCATTCCATAAACCTAAGCAAACACAAGTGATTCATTCATCGTGAAACTTAAAAAAAATTTAAATCATTGAGGTAATCATTCACAAAATTATTGCTCCAACAATCAATGGACAATATTCTAATGACATCATAGTAGGTAAAATGGTGGCCGTATCGTTTGAAATTACAAAGATTTAATTTTACAACGTCTCTTAGTTACATTATTTTATTGTCATATTTATGAGCTCAGAACAAAAGCATATTTTTCATTACTTAGTTATTAAAGACGGAAAAAACTTATAAATGCATGATTTGAAAATTTTAAATAATTTTCTTTCTTAATAGTAAAAAATAGCGGGTTTAAGTTAAAGAAGTTTAACTCTTTAATTCTGTTGTAATATTAAAAATTAACTGTACTTATTAGATTTCAGTAAACAACATCAGGACCCGATTAAACTTTGAAGTTAGAGGAATTACAATGTTATTTCAGGACCTTTCTTTTCGAAAAGCTTTTCTAAATTCCACATGTACATGGAAACTCTTCAGTGTTAGAAATATTATTCTTAGGACTGACATAACATGAGAACGGCCTGCAATTTTACACAAGTTTTTGAAAACTACTTTATATCAGAAATTTTACTAAAAACTGGTTACTTTTTTGTTATAGCCACCCACACTATTAGGATTATGACAAGTTGCAGCCAACTTCGCCAACGTCGTAACCAAGATCGTGAAGCACACACATATAATACCATTTCATGAAATCGTATACGATAATTTAATAGTTTTTACCTTACTTCAAGTGTGAAATTTATTTATTTTTAAGGCTTAACAATCTAAATTGTCTAATATATGAATAAAAAAAATGTAAACAAAGGTTGAATAGACATGACCGCAAAAAGCCTCAAATCTGCATAACACTTGGAACCAAACTGTGCAGATTAGTGGTCTTCTACCGTACACAGTTTTTCATAAATGTGTTTCGTTCTTAAAATGTGTTATTGGCACAGATGTCATATTCGCCCCATATTGGCGCGATTTTTTTATGTCGCCAATGTCATATACGCAATGTATACTTAACCGGCGCCAAAGTGTCGCTATTTTGCTTGATATGGTAACCCGGATGTTGTTGTTTACGCTGTTGATGTTTTCGCCAAATTGGCGTCGGAAAAAAATCGCGCCAATATGGGGCGAATATGACATCTGTACCGTGTTATTTTCATCTATCACTGTGGAACAAGCTAGAAAACTCATATTCTTGCACATGAGTTGTATATATCTTTATATCTAAATTTCCGTCATTTTTGACGGGCTACCTTTCTAGTCTTATATATTTTTAAATACTTTAATATCATTATTTCTTTTTAAATGCCAAATGTTGCCAATAAAGAATTGCCAAATAACTAAGTCTACATTTAAAAAACTTTATATTCATCATTTATATTCTAAAAGCTTTTAATATAATTATCCTCTAATGCAATTATTGTATTGTTTCTTTCTTAACAATGTATTTAAATAAATATTAATTCTAATTTCTTTCCACATAGAAATCAAAATAGATGCTTTTTTTATTCAAAAGCAGCAAATGCTGCTAAATCTTTCCTGGATAGTTAATTAAGGGATTTGTTTTCTCCGAAACGCAATTCCATGCATATTTTGCTAATTCAATATATGAATAACCTGTTTTGAATTATTTAGTATTAGATAAATAGTAACTGAATTACTTTTTGATAGAAAGCCTGTTACAGTCTCTTAGCTTATCGACCGTGTATATAAATGAATTACTGAAAGATAATCAAGAACTTAAAATAATAAAAATATCTTTTATTTAGATCCGCCTTAAAAGAACATTAATTTCTGTCATGGCAACACAACATTTCTATAAATCATTAAATAAGATGTTTTACTGTAATAAGATTAGAAACATTTCAGGTATTTAAATTAAAATTAATGTTAATAACAAGATTATACGATTACATTTCACAAGATTGGTGAAGATTACATTCCAAAATGAATTTTAAACTTGAATGAAAATTAAGTATGTGTGCGGAAACTTTTACAATTAGTTGCCAAGGGCGTTTATGAAAACATCAGGGATTTTTTGCGTTTATTCCGACCACTTTAATATATATATTTTTTTAATTTGAGCAACTACTGGAGTTTTAAAAGTTTACAAAATATTAAATAATAACAAATTCAACTGGAAAAAAAAAGATAGATCATTAGTGTTCAGAAGTTTTGTACTCACCTCTGCTTTTAATACTATTATAATTTTCTCTGGAATATAAAATAGCCTTGATCAGAAACGAAACTTAACTAAAATTAGCATCGTGCTTTACATCAAAATGTTATCATGACGAATGCGAACTCTTAGAACTTATTACCTTAGGATTTTTAAAATATAGCATGTAAAAGCAAACCAATAAAGAAATTATGACTTTTGTTTCAATCGTTATTCTACGATAATGCGTGTTGACTGTACCTGTCAAATTGCAACAAATTATGCTGTTTTATTTAAAATATATCGCTTGAAAGTATAATAACTATCTTTCATTCAAATAGATAAATCATTAAGTTCTAAGCAATTCCGTCATCATACATCAAGCTTTTTATCTGTATTAGAATTTAGAAACCTTTTATAAGCTCTTTTCATTCTGTTTAATAATTCTTTAATTGTTCTTTTCATGTCTAAAATAATTACTCCGTATCATTTTATATAGAGTGCAAAAGTGCAATGTGTAGAATTTAGAAATTAGAGTGCAAGATTTCCTGCCAGACCTGCAAAATATAATACACTTTATACTGATTATGCAAATTAAAATATACTTAATCTATTCAAATCAGTTTGTTTAAAATAACAGATATTCGTTTCGTTTAATTTTATCTTAGCCACGTCCTTAAAACACAGATTTAATGAGAAAAAAGATATGAAGTGATATTTTAAATTTCAGAGAAGTTACCAATTAAATTAACTTATTCTCTCAAGAGATAAGACTGATCATCTAATATTTCTAGCAAATCCGTTTGTACTATAAATACTATTCAAATTGCCTTACTTTTTACGATATCCAAAAGGCTAACCAATCCGCAACAAGCCTCGATTTCTCACACACACTCATGTTCAAAATTAAGATCACAAACATAAAATCTGTGATAACTGATGAACTAGTCACTTCGTTGCCACGAAATTTGGCACAGAGGTGTTTTATAATGGGATAAAAATATAGCAACATAACAATATGGAAAAGATTTGGATTGGGAATTAAGAAACAGGGTATATCAAAAAGTGTTAAATCAAGTATCAGAGATAAAGCCTTTATATCGGGAAAAGTCTGTTTAATATGGAGTGTGGCCACAGTGCACTGCTATACAAGCTTCACAACGAACTCTCATACTTTTTATGAGGGTTCCAATAAATGTTTGGGGCCAGAAAGCTCATTCTTTCAAAAGCGCGTCTTTTAACTCCTGGTGGGTCCTGGAAGAAGCGTTACACTGTGCAATGGGTTTTTCTAGACTATCCCAAACATGTTCAATATGATTGTGGCCCGGAGACCTGGAGGACCAATTCATACGTCAAATATCTTCTTCTTCAAGAAAATCATCAACAATGTGAGCTCTGTGTCGCTTTGCATTATCATCCATAAACATGAAGTCCGGGCCTACAGCATCCCGGAACAACTTTATAGGCTTCAAGGTCCTCATCCCTAACACCCGGGGTTCAGTAGTGTGTATCCTTTTCACTGTATCCAACAGGAAAGCCCGGTGTTCTGGAGCCAAAGACATCAGTCTTGGACACAACAAAAATGAAGGCGTGCTCTTTTCAGTGATGAGTCGAGATTCACCACTCAGAGTGATTATCGTCGAATCTTCATCTGGAGAGAACGTTGAAGCTCGCTATTATCCCTCATACGTAAAGGCAATCGACAGTTTTGGTGGAAAAATAATCCTTGTTTGGGGCGGCATAATGTTGGGCAGTTGTACATCGCAGCACGTCTCCGATGCGTGTACTGTCAACACACATCGCTATAGGAATGAGGTCCTAGAAGCCTATGTGTGGTTGTTCTGGGGTACTGTAATCCCAGAATTGATGTTTATGGACGATAATTCGAAGCTACACAGAGCTCACATTGTTGATGATTTTCTTGAAGAAGAAGATATTTGACGTATGAATTGGCCCTCCAGGTCTCCGGACCACAGTCCTATTGAACATGTTTGGGATGGTCTAGGAAGACCCATTGCACAGCGTAACCCTCCTTCCAGGACCCACCAGGAGTTAAAAGCCGCGTTTTGGAAGAATGAGCTTTCTGGCCCCAAACATTTATTGGCACCCTCATGAAAAGTATGAGAGTTCGTTTTGAGGCTTGTATAGCAGTACACTGTGGCCACACTCCATATTAAACAGACTCTTCCCGAGATAAATGCTTTATCTCTGATTCCTGATTTAACACTTTTTGATATACCCTGTTTCTTAATTCACAATTCAAATCTTTTCCATATTGTTATGTTGCTATATTTTTTATCCCATTGTAATACACCTCTGTGTCAAAGTTCGTGGCAAGGCAGTGAATAGTTCACAAGTTTTCACAGATTTTATGCTTATGACCTTAATTTTGGACATGAGTGTACAACGTTATTATAAAGACATAATATATTTATACACAATTAGGTTGACTTGAAATAATACTAATAATTTGAAGTACGATTTACAATACATTAAAGTGAATATCTGATGTAAAATAAGATTTAATTTTGCACTGATTGACTGTTGGGGAGCTGGGAGATGAACGGGACAAGTGATGGATGGGACATTCTCAATATTTCATTCAAAGAACGCTTTTTTTAGTCGCTTTCTTTTCTCATATATGGCACTACTATAGCGTGCTTCAGAACCAAAAGCAGAACCACATGACTGTTTTCATTTTTTGCAAAGCTGCATTTTCTGAAACTGCTTAAAAAGTAACCTTTTTTAACATTTGAAGTTATCAAATATTTTATACAGTGTAAAAAATAAGATATGTTGTAGTTATTTATTTGAAGATTAAATATTGGTAATTAAAATGAATGAATATTAACCAATTTGACAAAATAATTTCTGAGGCAAAATGACGTGCTACTCAATCTACCCTCATAGCATGCATGGTCACAGTGACGTCATTGTGACGTCACTGTAAGTCACTGTGGTCACGTCACATCTGTGACCAAAATGCCACCACTCAGTGATGTCACATTGTGACTGAGATGTGAACTTCTTAGAAAACTTTAAAAAATTACAAAAATTATTAAAAACATGTTATTTACTGTAAAATATATTTTTCTGCCGGATTAACAAATTTTTTTAACCGTGGTCCAAGTTGCATCTGTGCCTCTAACAAAAACTTTTTATTTTCATATAACATAAAATGTAATTAATTCATCAGCAACACAAAACGATTTCCTAATTATGAGAATTTCATATTATTAAAAAAATGTTTTAGGTAAGCAGACCTCGACTTATCTTTTATAAAGATTTTTGTAAATGATCATCTGTTATACTAGAAGTTTCTCAAAGAGTAGTCGAAACATTTCTGTCGTTTCAAACTAAAAACTTTCTATTACAGTTAAGGCTGCAGCTTTTAATGAGCACGCAGAAAGCGTCTTCAAAGTTCAGTCATATATGCATTTCTTGCTTTATAATTTGCATTCAAGTCATTTTTTTCCCTCTTAGTGTTTCACTATTTTAAGTATTTTTTTTTTTTTATTCTACTTCTTTCAAACGTTTAAAATAGAATTGACATTTTCCGAATATAAAATTAATGTACAAAATTTAGGCAAAGCCCACGACATAATTAATTATTCATGTTTTATTTTTTGTTTTCAAAATATATCTTTAAAAATTATTTTACAAGTTTTATTCTACAGAAAATTAATATTAAGAGAATGACAGATTGACAAAGAAAAACTCATCTCTTCTCGATAATCTTGTTGTATTTTTTAAGAAGATATTTTGTATATATATACAAAATATCTTCTTAAAAAATACAACAAGATTATCGAGAAGAGATGAGTGTGATACAAACTGATACCTGTGATACAAATTTTACTTTTTAAAAAAAGGAGGGAGTCATCATTATTACCAATAAATTAATTTGTATACATTTTGAAAATTTAAGCAATGTTTTATCTAGTAAACTCTAATTATGGATAATATTATTATTATAATTTACGTAAATGAAACTTTACAATTCAATAAAACTGATAAAAATAAAAGATGAAATACAATAAAACATTTTCAAACAGGAAATTGAATTAGAGACAATTTGACAAAATTATTACGCATTTAATTTCCTTCCGAAACTGTGATATAGAAAAACAAATAAAACGAAAAAACATCTGCTTCGAACTTCGAAACTTAAAAATCGTCTGCATCTGCACTATTTCAGTTGTTACCACTCGACCGCAGAATAACGGATAAAAGTAACAGTGAAACTTTTTAGAATAAACGCGGGACACTGGACAGTTCTGTGGACACTGTGGACACTGAAGTTCTGTGGACACTGGACAGCATAGATGTGTTGACACGGATTTAAAAACTGAAACAAGAACGTCTCAGGATCCAAGTTAGTTCAGCTAACAAAATATAAACCCGAGAAAATTACGGTAGCTTTGACTTGTTGAAGATGATTCAAGTCATTGCTATCGTACTTATAATCGGATTTAATTGGTTCCCCAAAATCAAAGTATCACGTACAACGTCAATGAAATTAGGTATGTAAAAATATTATTTTCCCTGTTTGCTTTTTTTTTTATTTTATTACAACAATTTTAGTTAGTTTCTCATTAACATGCTGTAGAACATAAATATTTCATTACATTTATTTTTTATTTTGCTGAAATATCTAAAATATTATTTTCCTTGTTTGCTTTTTTTTTTTTAATTACAATGATTTCAGTTATCTTCTAATAAACATGTTATAGAACACAAATATTTCATTACATTTATTTTTTATTTTGTTAAAATATCTAACTTCATTTTCAACAGCTTTGATCAGATTATTAAAATTAGTGATTTAAATTGCATTTTAATCTGGTTTATTTTCTTATTCAAATATTGGGTTAAAACCACATGGTGGCATAAATATAAAAGTATATGGACAAGTATTATCATCAATCATTAACATAATTAATAGACATTTAAAGATAATTAAATTATTTAAAATTTTTGGATGTTATTAACGTTTACCATAGCAAGACCCCTATTTGTAATGAAGTTTGTAGCATGTTATTTCATTTACAGGGACAGTCAATTGTATTCCATTACATTACGGCTTGTGGGAAAAAAATCGTTTCAAATGATTTTTAGTGATTTTACACGCTTTCAAACAGAATAAAATTGATATGCATTTATGAAGCGTACTAAAATGTGCATTCCATAGAATATGCGATGCAAAGAATAGTTATTGTTCATTTACAGGGCTAAAAAAGGAATTCCAATACATAATGATATAGGGGTGGAGGGAATTGTTTGCGGCGTACTTTATTTATGTTAATCTATTTGATATGTAATGAAATTGATATACGTCGTTGAGGTTTACATACTATGAATTATTTCATGTATAATACGAAGTGTTTATAGCATTTACAGGGACACACAAAATATTTCAGATACTATATTGTATCCGAAGTACTGTTCATTAGCGATGATTGCTGGAAATACATTTTTAATTATGATATACACTTTTATGATTCACTACATTTATGCATAGTATATGGTGTATATATATATGCTATAATTCATATACAGGAATATACAAAAGTATTCGAAAGGGTTACTGGGTATTGCTTAAAGAAGGTTTTTAAATAAGTTATGCATTTTAACGCTGCACTGTATTTAATTTACTAAGAAATGTTTGTAGTATATAGATAAAATGATATAAAGGGTCACGCAAAGAATTGGATACGTTGCCATCTATGAATTATAATTTCTGGAAATGTAATTTCAGCAGTTTTAAGAGTGTTTTAGCTTGAATAAAATTTTAACTAAATAGTGGCGTGTAATAAAGGTTCTAGGTAAACTACAGGGTTGTACAAAATTATTTAAGTATGTTTCCATATATTAGTATAAATTTCTAAAAGAGAATTTCAACCTGTTATGCGTTTCCTTGATAAACTAAATTTTTCCATTATATAGTATATATATATCAATCTACAGATCAAATACAGGACTGTTTAAAAGAATTAGAAAACATATTTGGCTGTGGATGGTAGGGTGTCAACGATTTTAATCGGTTGATTTAAATCAGCGATTAAATCATGATTTTAATCAACCGATTTTTAAAAAAAAATCATTGGTTAAAATCAAAAATTTTCTAAATGTTTAAAATGTCAAAAAAATTATTAAAATCTAACATGAACATAATTTGAAAGTTTCTACAGGTATTTTGACTTATTAATAAACAAAAAAAGAGCTTTAAATAATTGTTTCTAAGCTTAATTCATTAGTATTGTAAAAAAATTAAAAGCATTGTTTTTAAGTTTTTATCCAAATTAAAACAGTTTCATTTAAAAATGATATTTAAATCTAACATAATTTGCAATGTCATAATTTCCTTTAGGTAATCAATTTATGCATTATTTTATATAAAAGATACATAGAAAGTATAATTACATTTCTACAAGTAAAATAATAAATAGTAATTAATAGCAATCTCAAGTTAAAGAAGAATGAAAGAATGACATCTGCTCAGCAGCTAAATTGTAAATGAATGCATAAGAGAAAAAGAAATAATTGGTATAAAAATGCTAAGCACAGCAAGAGCTTCTTTGGTATAGGTTGAATAAATGTTTATTATTATTATTTTTTTTTTTTTTTTGTAACTCATATATATTAAAAAATTGAACCATTGAAAGCTAATAGAGGTAATAATGCTGTTACTTAAATATTTTGAGGATTTCAGATATTAGTGACTAACTTATATTTATTCTATATGAATGGGTTTAACTCATTTTCATTTTTTTCTTTTTGGTTAGCATACACGTACATGTGTGTAAGTATAGATTTTGGTGGTTTACAGAAATTTTCCTAAATACAAATTCAAAATGAGCTGCAAAAATATTTGTTAGTTTTGTTATTTGTGCTACTAACTAATGAATTTTACTTATTTGCAGTTTTTATTAATTCTATAATTACTTATACTGCTTCTTCTAGGCCATTTTTTTTAATGGTGCCACACCATGCCCCTTTTGAAATTGGCAAAATGCACCCTGCCTTAAAAAAAGAAAAAAAAAGTTGAAATTTACCTGTAGTTGTAGCCAGAGATTTCTTGTAAAAAACTTCCCCATTCAACAGTATTCTAAATTCATGTGGAAAAAATCTTGCAAAAATATAGAACTTTATTTCTTTAGAAAAAACAGGATATTATTAAAATATGTTATTTAATTGTATTTTTCAATTTGTTATTCATAAAATTATTAAAAATTAAGGACACTTTACTTTTAATGCTAAAAAATATTCTTTTTTTTTTCTTACATCATTACTAAACACATTACTAATATATTTCCTCATGAAATAGTGCCCGTTTTTCTAACTAGCATCCTGTCCCTTTTTCTTTCTAAAATGAATTATTATCATTTTAATAATTAAGGCTTAAAAATATATAATATGTTCCTAATTAGAGAGTTGATTGTTTAATAATTAATTTGAAGTAATGTTAGCTATTTAGTATAAAATGCAGTTAATAATTTTCATAAATGTTAAGTATCTCTAGTATTTATAAAGTTTTACATAATTATTACAATATTAATGTATATAACATTATTGTATAATACTACCTAATGAAACTACTAATTTGCAGTTTTTATTTCTGTAATTACAAACTAACAATTATAATTTTATCAATTAAAGTGTAAAAACATAGATTATGTTAGCAATTAGTGGTGTAATTGTTTTGGAAACCTAAAACTCATGATAGCTATTCAGTATTTGAACGCTGGGGAAAAAATCATACAAATCTGATTTAAATAAAAAAAATCTGATTTAAATAAAAAAAAAACGTTTTTTTTTATTTATTTTTTTAAATTATGATTTTTTTACACCTTAGTGGATGGTAACTGCGTAAATCAGTTTTTAAATGTGTTACGCGTTTTCATGTTTACTTAGTTATCTTATTTACGTTATTTCCCCCGATGTCTTGATAAAACATTTAGGAAGAGTTGGAAAGTGTTTTATAATCTATGCCTAACGCATGATCTATCTTACTTGTTGTTTCTATTTCCCAGATCAGTCTTTTCATATAAAACATACCAAATCTAATTAGCTCATATTCACAAAATACAATATATACGGGAATAAAAAATTTAAATAAATAGGGCTTATCATGTAGTTCTATAAGTAACAGTTGTATTAATGTCCGTTAGACTCCATGTTCGTATTTAAAAAAGCAATGACAAATCATAACACATTAAAAAGCTTACACATTCTTAATATTAAGCTTGAATTCAAGATCAAGCTAACTTAATAAAAAAAGATGTCAGTTAATAAGCATTGTTTTTTAAATGGAAAATTAAAAATATTTTAGAAGAATAGGACTCCAAAATAGCGATATCTTGCTAAAAAGTACGGTAAAAAGATAAAATTTTATATTTCAAACAAAACTTTACTTTAAAATTATCGTAGTTTTTATGACAAGAATCATCACAGTATTAATACTTGGACATTTTTCCAGAGAGAAACATTCACCTTGCATACAATATTTCAAATGAAAATCAAATTTCAAATAAATTGCTTAAAAGGCGCAAAGGCCAACATAGTGAAAAATATCCACGCCGGGTCTCGATCCCGGGTCATCAGTATAGCGCACTGACATTCTACCGACTAAACCACATGGAACGATACCCAGCCTGGAAATTTTCTCCTTATTACATGTTGGAAAGGCTACAAACGCCGCACAAGATGGAATATTTATCGTGAGCCACCGTCATGGGGCAAACACGAAACTTAATTAAACCAGCATCGATTAAATATATATTAATACTTGGAAATTTTTCCAGAGAGAAACATTCGCCTTGCATACAGTATTTCAAATGAAAATCGAATTTCAAATTAAAATTGCCTTTTAAGCTATTAATTTGAAATTTGATTTTCATTTGAAATATTGTATGCAAGGCGAATGGTTCTCTCTGAAAACATTTCCAAGTATTAATATAGTTTCAATCGATGCTGGATTTAAGTTTCGTGCTTGCGCCATGTCGGTGGCTGACGATAAATATTGCATCTTGTGCTGCGTTTGTAGCCTTGCCAACATGTAATAGTGAGAAATTTTCCAGGCTGGGTATCGTTCCATGTGGTTTAGTCGGTAGAACGTAAGTGCGCTATACTGATGGCCCGGGTTCGAGTTCCAGCATGGAATCTTTTTCACTAGTTCACCTTTGCGCCTTTTAAGCAATTAATTTGAAATTTGATTTTCATTTGAAATCATCACAGAGTTTATGACAAGTTCGTCACAAATGACACATATTTCACAAATTGGTCACAGTGCGACTTCAAAACATTGTCACTTTCGTCACAGGTTCGTCACAAACTTAATGCCAAAATAGTCACAAATGACACACTTTTCACAAATTAGTCACACCGTGACTTCACAGAGTGGTCACAATGTGACGTCACAAACGACCTCTAAAACGGCCATAACGACCTCACATTCTAGTCACTGTGACGTCACATCCACGTCACGTGACGTCACATCGACGGTCACAAAATCACAGTGTGACTTCACAACGACGTCGCCGTGACGTCACCATGCCTTACGGGTATGTATCATAGGGCTAATTGGGACAATTTCAAATGAATCAGATGAATGGGACAGTCTCATTCATTCCTAGAGATTTTGAAACATTTATTTATAAACCAAAAAAATATTATATAGGTTTATAAATTAATAATTTATATTAATTATTAGTATTAACCAGTACTCGTATTATATAAGTTGTTTATTATTAAAAAATATATTGAATCTAGCATTGTAATAAATGTTAAATAGTTTATCAAAGAATTGCTAATGAAACTTTATCAAATTAGATAAGATTGTTAAAAATACTATTAGTCCAGGCAATAGAGACCGTATAGGGACTCTACCTAGCAAAATTAATGGTAGTACTGGAAATCGGCTTTCTAGATGTTTTTTGGGTCGCTGAATCCGAATTTGTAATTTCCCACCAAAATTTCCCCCCCCCAAATTTTGGTAAAAAGCCCCCCAAAAGGGTTTTTATTAAAAAAATTGCATTTTTTTATTGTTTTAGGGGAAAAGTAGATAAAAATTCAGAAAGTAGACAAAATTTTCAACAAATTAGATGACATTATGACTTAGGATGAAGGATAGGGGGGATCTGCCTCCGAACATGCGCCGCAATGCGCGTGGCCTAAGTTGCGCATGTCCACTTAACCACTCACACGTTTACATTAGCCCTCCCATCTTCCCTCCGAACTTTCTCTATAAGGTTTACTTTAAGTTTTTTGGGTAGCTGAATCCGAATTTTTAACTTACACCCAAAATTCCGCCCCCCCCAAAATAGTTGTTTTTCACTTAAATTTCTTATAGTTTTAGGGGGAAAGCATTACAAAATTCAGAAACTAGACAAAATTTGCAACAAATAGGATATATGACATTATGACGTAGGATAAACGGGGAGATAGGGGGCTGCCTCGAAACATTCCCTGCGCGCTGTTCTCAAAAACCAAATTTTTTCAAAAAATCAATTTTTTGGGGGGTTGCCGGGTGAAATTTTGGTGGGAAGTTACAAATTCGGATTTAGCGACCCCAAAAACATCTAGAAAGCCGATTTACAGTACAACCATTAATTTTGCCAGATAAAATCCCCTATTGCCTGGACTTCATCATTTAGTGCACGTAGCGCCGCAGTGCATGTTCCGAGGCAGCCCTCACCCTCCCTGTTCATCCTAATTCATAATGTCATATATCCTATTTGTTGCAATTTTTGTCTAGTTTCTGAATTTCATAATGCATTTCCCCTAAAACAATAAGAAATTTAAGTTTAAAACAACTATTTGGGGGGGGGGGGGGGGTTCAGGGGGAAATTTTGGGGGGAAAGTTAAAAATTCGGATTCAGCGACCGAAAAATCTTAAAGTAAACCTTATAGAGAAAGTTCGGAGGGGAGATGGGAGGGCGAATGTAAACGTGTGAGTGGTTAAGTGGAATTGCGCAACTTAGTTTACGCAGCACCGCGCGCATGTTCCGAGGCATATCCCCTCTTCCCCTTCATCCTAAATCATAATGTCATGTATCTAATTTGTTGGAAATTTTGTCTACTTTCTTAATTTCTAGATACATTTTCTCTAAAACAATAAAAAAAATTGATTTTTTTAATAAAAACCTTTTTTGGGGACTTTTTACCAAAATTTGCGGAGGTTGCCGGGGGAAATTTTGGTGGGAAGTTACAAATTCGGATTCAGCGACCCAAAAAACATTTAGAAAGCCGATTTCCAGTACTACCATTAATTTTGCTAGGTAAAATTCCCTATTGCCTGGACTATATATGTTTATTGATGAAATAGGGGAAATTATATTGAACTTTGAGCTTGTGCTTAAATAAATCCTCTCTCGTACTTTCCTTAACATTATTTCATTTGTGCATGATATCTAAGATACATTTAATTAATATTAATTAATATGTTGTGAATGACAAATATTAGCTATGCCGTATTTCAAAGACATTTTTTACTTTCATTTGATATCTAAAATGCATCTTAAGTGGAAAAGGAGAACAGGTAGACAGTCGGAGTTTGCATTACAATTTAAAACTGCAGCAAAAGAAGTGATTAGCAACGCTGGGATATAATAGCCATTATAAGATCTTATATTACAAATATAATTACATATAAATTTATAATTATAAATTTTAATTAAGTAACATTGAATACAAGAAGGAAAATATTTGTGTCACACCCATTCCTATTAGTGCCCCATTCATCCCTGCAGTGGGGATGATTGGGACAGAGATGAACTTGTCTTTAAATTTTATAATATTTTGCCGTATAATAATAATCTAGACTAAATATTGTGCATTGATATAGTCAAATACCTAACGTATGAAATGTGATACATAATATTGATAATAATTAAGAAAAGTATTTAAACATAAATATTTTTGTTAAAATATCCCATTCATCCCGTATCATCCCTATATTCTCTTTCAGAAATTTTGTTTATTTCTAAACTCACAGAACACACTTAGAAAATCGCTCATCTTTTCTGGCTTTTCATATCCACTTTATCAAATGTCCCAGATCAGTGAAACAGTTTCTTGTCGTTGCATAAATAGTTGCGATCTCTCGTTACATTGTTACAAAGCATACATAAACATAATTTATACAGCATAAGACCTATTTGCAATAATATAAATAATACGATATAAGACTGATTTTAGAATAAAGTAATTATTTGAATGAAAATACTTTTCTCCTCTGCATTAATTTGCTTTAAATTTTCTCAGACATTTTATTTATTTCCAAACTCAAAAAACATACTAAGATAATTAGCTACTTTCTTCATGCAATATGGCGGGTTTTCGAGTTTATTAAATCAGGCAGTTTACCATTTTCTTATCTTTGACACAAGTAGCCGCGATATCACATATACACGTTTATTAAATAGGCCTGAAAACAATTAACATAATATTACTTTCATTCGAAATAATATAAATAATATGAAATAATATTGGTTTCAAAATAAAGTGATTATTTGATGTAAATACGTTTTTCTTCTGCATTGATTTGACATATATACATCTTTCCCAAATATGTTCTATTTACAAACTCACGGAATATACTAAAAAAAGTATCCCTATCAATCAAGAAATTGCTATTCTGTATACTTCTTTTTTTAACCTTATCCTAATCCGTTTAGGATGAAATTATTTCGGTACTGACAATCAAAGAAGTGCACATATAAACTTCATTTGGCATTTCATAAAACTAAATTCAGCGTAGTAATAATATTTTTTTTTACAGTGTAGCTAAAACAAAACCCTTGTTCAAAGTTTAAACTTAAGATTGTGCTAAACGCGCTTCTAAAGGAGGTCGCAAATCTGCAACACCATCTTGGTCCATGCTGCGAATTTACAGGTACGTGTTTCTAATTAACTTACGGGAGGCGTATAAAGAGATCGTCTGAATGCAAACTGGTCGTGAATCCAATAGTACGTATGTGATTAATTCTAATTAAATCTGTTTTTAACAATTTGACGTTTATTGCTTTTCTACTGCTACTGGATATTGCATTACACAAATATATCATTAAAAGTTGTTATCTATGTTTTGAAAGCCTATAGCAGATAGAGTACGCCACCCTTGTCATTATGTATGTCCAAACCGTCCGTTTCTGCTAATTACTGACGATTTTTTACGAAAATCATTATCAACAATGCCTTTATACTTCTGTTACGATAGGTTACTCCAGTGATCCTCAACTACTTTGCTGAACGCCCGTAAATCGAAATTTGTATGTAACGGAAAAATGTGCTTTTCTCAAAAGCTATGCGACCTACGGTAATCGCTATAATTTTCCTGCAACGTTTAAAGCTCTAATTTTGTTCATAATTTTAGTTTCAATAGATTAAAAAATAGATGGGGAGGGGGGAAGAACATATTTTTGAACTACATTTTCGATGATATCTCCTAAAATGTAATATCTAAAATTAAAAGAAATGTATTTTTGAGTTCAGCTATAGTAAACCTTTAATAGGAAACCGCACACGATATACAAAGAAAAAATATTTTTCTCAAGTAACATAATTAGCCCTTCTGCCTTTTTCCTAAATATATTTGTGAATATTTAATAATCTGTAAGTATGTAGGTCAATACTCTTTATTACTTCCCCCATTTTGAACATTCTACATGCCATAATTTACAAATAAAATGACTGTGACAGACAGACGCAGTAGTGATCTTATAATGGTTCCGTTTTAACTTTTTAATATTGAACCCTAAAAATGGACATGTAAACCGCCAATCCCAACGCCTGCTAAAGTACAGTCGGTCTTAAGATTTTTGTGCCCATAAAATGTTCGTGCAAAGGAAATTTACATACAAATTGCTAAAATTTATGTTGAAAATATCACGACTGAAGAAAATTTGAGGAAATTGATTGTATTATTTAAAGAAGGTAGGACAAATTTGCTCTATTTACTTGATTATAACATGTTAAAACTAAATATGTAGCAAGCAGAATAAGAAACACCAAAAATATAGATTAAATTATTCAAATAAATATTTATAAGGCGGATTTCACGTAAACATATAATTCAATATAATACTCTGATGTCATGATATTTTGATTCAATACACTTGATATGATATTAGATATCTTATATGAAGTAATTATTATTATTATTGAAAATACTATATTTTCTTTGAGTGATTTGGTTTATATTAATTTTTGAAATCACATTTTATTTTCATTCATTTTATAAGAAATACATAATTATTCACTGTAAAAAAGTACTGAAATGCTGTCATATAAATGATTTTTTGATAATACTTAACACTTTTAAATTCTAGAAATATTCTAATAGGAAGTATATAACTTCATTCTAGCTTGAAATTTGAACTTGATTTATCGGAAATTAATCATACAGCAATTTTCAGGAAAGCCATCTAAATTAAAGACCATTCAACTACAAACTTTAAAGGCGTGTAATTTCGGACATTACAGTGGACAATTGGAAATGACTGTATCTTGGGAAATCGATAAAAGGACGAAGCAAGATATAATTAGATAGATTTCATGAATGGACTTAGATCATTATATTATTGTTAGTAGCCTTTTAAAACAAGATTTTATTTAATATAAAAATATAGCATATCTTAAAATGAAACTTTTTAAATGAAAAACTTTTTAAAATTTCTAAAAATAATTACAGATGACTTATTTAAGAAAAAACATATCATAATTTTAAGAATGTATTACAGTATATCACAATATTATATTTAATATCCTTGTAAAATAATATTTTATTTTATTTGAAAATGTAACAAATCTTAAAATGAAACTATAAGTTTAGCATTTTAAAATTTCTAAAAATATTTACAGATTACTTACTTAAGATATAGCCATATCATAGTTATGAGAATGCATTAACAAGATATCACAATTTTATTTGTTTATCAATTCATAGAATTTAAAGGGTATGATAGGTTCAAAAATGTAATAAAATATAAATTTAAAATAATATCTAAGGATCAATTTAAATATTAAATAAAGTAAATATGAAAAAATCAACATGTTTATATCTTGAACTGATTAAGTTTTTACAAGATGCAAAAGCCGCGCTAGAAACAGATTTTTCATTAACGATAACAACATGTGTGAAATTTCTTATTCAAAATAGGTAAGAACAATAACTTTATTTCATATAATATCATAATAAATTAAGCTCTTACCTTGAGGGTTCAATGTGGGATGCATGGCGTGGTCCGTAAAATTCTTTTCGTCTTCATAAATCAATAAATAACTCGTAAACTCAGACAGACAACTTTCGTACACACAAAAAAATATATATTATTTACACGCGCTAAAGAAGTTACATGTTAATTTGACGGTTTCATTTCTACAACTGCCCAGAAACTGCAAAATAAAAAACAAAGAAAAATTAGACAACCAATCACAGTTCAAAAAACGAAAGAGTTCAAAGTTAAATGCAGATGTAGATGCAATGTGGTTTTAATAAAATTTTCTAATGATTATGTTTCAATAATATCGTTTTTAATTAAGATTAATGTTCATTTTTCACAATACCCCTTTTGAGTTCACTGGGGGACAGAACTCAACTTGAGGCATCACTCTACTTGAATCTATCTGGAGGACGTACAATTCGCCCCCGGCGAGTAGTCAAACGGTCCTGGAGTGCTGCATCACTTCGATTTTCGGGGCTTCCCCTCACCTCCAAAGGACAGAATTTTTTTACTAGAGGAACCAATATTCCGGACGCAGTCTTCAACTTCACTAACCGTACAACCCCGTCTTGACTGGGATAAATTTCAATAATTTTCCCAAGTGGCTAATCTATTCTGCTGGAATTGTCAGTCCAGATGAGGACAACATCCCCAACACACAAAGGTCTTGCTTTTTGGCCGCTAACTGAGCAATTTTACAAGGAGCCGAGATATTCGTTTCTGAATCTTGACATTAAGTCATTTCTAACTTTAACTCTATAATTGTAACGACGGTTTATTTTCTTTTGATCCAGGAACTCTAATTCAGGCATCCCTATCTCGGTTAGTTCTTGCAAAAACATTGCAGGAGTTATCGGCCTAAGATATTCATTGTTATCAGTAACATAAGTTAATGGGCGTGAATGTATAATACTCTCGCAATCACAAATCACTGATAATAACTCTTCATAGTTTAAAGATGATTTTCCCAGTACTCTTCTCAACATTCGTTTCAGAATTCTGACGGTAAGTCCAAGAATAAAACTGTCTATCGAAATAGCATTTAAAAGCTCGAAATGTACTGCTCTAAAAATTGCACATGTGACTATTAAAATCCAGACTTTGGATTGCTTCTTCAAATAAAGAGGGCCACACAGATCTACACCTATTATTTCAAAAATAGCAGCATCTCGAACACGTTCACCTCGTAAGGTACTTTCTTCTACTTCAGGTGGTTTTGATGAGTGCCTTTTGCAAACGGTACATTTATTAATTACATTTTAAATTGTTTTTCGACTCTTCAGTACCCAATAATTTTCTCTTAACACAGTTATCAGCAATGGTACGACACAATGCCTTAATTCTAGATGTTTCGAAAATATAAGCTGTTCTACGACATGATGATCTGAAGGTAATAATACTGGTAATCTGAAATTAAACTCATATTCCCGTTGGAAAATTTTTGTTTTTACTCTTGTGACACCTTCCGAATCTGTAAAAGTGCGTAAACATTTTAATTTTTCATCATTTACATTCACAAATGACCGTTTCGGCTTTTTTCAATTCGTTGTTGGTTAATTGACCGAATATTATGTCGTTCGCGCTACCCTTTTTCGAATTTTGACAAAATCGCAAAATCCAACCAGTAACTCGCAAAATTTTAATGTTCGAGGAATAGCGGTTATACAATTGGGGTTCATTAATCTCTACGTTAGAAGCGGTCACAATCGTTTTTCTTTTTTCTGCATTCACTATGTCCATGTTAGGCAAAATGTTAGTGTCAGGACAATTTTCTTTTGAATCCGAAAGCCATGTTGGCCCTAGCCACCACTGAGATTTAACAAGGGATTTTGCACAACAACCGCGTGATGGTAAATCTGCTGGATCCATATGTCCAGGTACGAAAATCCACGAAGAGGTTGGTGTAAGCTTTCGAATTTCCCTAACTATGTTTTACAAATGTCGCCCAAGGACCTTCCCGTTTTATCCAATACAGTGCATCCATTGAATCCGACCAGTAGAAAGTATCAACATTTTCTAATTTCAAATCGTTTTTAAAGTTATTAGATAATCTAGCTCCAATGCAACATGCTAATAACTCAAGACGTGGAATAGAAATGTCCTTTAGAGGAGCTACTCTAGGACGGGCCTGAATAAGTTGGCAAGTAACATAATTTGATACTTCATTTCTTAGATAAATGCATGTAGCATATGAAAATTTACTCGCGTCACAGAAAATATATAGAGATAATTTTCCAATATTTACCGATACATTAGACAATCTTCGCGAAATCTCAAGATTTCCTAAATCTTTAATTTGGTTAGTCCATTTTTTAAATTCCTTAACTATTTCATCGGGCAGTTTGGAGTCCCATGAAGCCTTTATTTTCCAGCATTTCTGTAAAAGTAACTTTGGAATTAAGGTCACGGGGCAAGTGAAACTGATGCGATCGAATATTTTATGCGTGAAGGACAAAATCGTTCTTTTTGTGATGGACACATTCTCCAATTTAAAAATCCGAAAATCGCACGATAATGTGTCCCTTTCGGTGTCCCACATTAAACCAAGTAACGGGATTTTATTCTCATTCTCATCACTCAAATGATCTTCTCATTATTGCCTAATGCAAATTCCGCGCACTGATTATAACACCAACCACGTAGATCAAATTGCGCTAATGCTAAGAGTTTTCGCTCTTCAGTTCGAAAATATTCTAACTCTTCTAACGACTCTACACTGATTACATAATTATCTACATAAAAGGATTCTTTATGTTTTACAGCAACGCCTTTAATATTCTAAGGTGCTTTATCTAAATCATGTGTAAGAGTAGCAGCCAACAGGAAGGGACTACAACTGATCCCGAAGACCACCCGACAATGTCTATAAATTTCAAGGTTTTCGAAATTCCCGTCGCTCCACCAGAAAAAGCGTAAATAATCTCTATCCTTTTCATTTAGAGATATCTGTAAAAATGCCCTGCGAATATCTGCTACAACACCTATCTTTCCCACTCTAAATCGATTTAGGACAGAAGGAATTAGTTCAATTAGATTACGTCCCTTTTCTATACAATCATTTATGGAAACAGAACCCCTAACATGTGCTGAACCATCGAATACCGGCCTAACTTTGGTCGTAGAAGTAGGCTTGATTACAGCTCTATGAGGTAGATATTGGACTTTAGTGTTAAGCTTTTCCTCCCCTTTCACCTTTTCAATAACCCCATTCAGCTTCCCATTCATTTAAAACTGCTTCGTAGTCTTTCAATAAACCGCAAAAGTTGAGATACTTAATATTATTTTGCAGGTGCTTTATCGCTAAATCTTTATTACTTGGAATAGGAGGATGCTCATTTAACCATGGAAGACAAACCTTATACCTGCCATCAGTTTCGCGACTTACAGTTTCTTTAAAATGCTCAAAAACTAATTTTTGGACTTCTTCTTTAGATTGTTTTTCTGCCGGTTCTACTATACCTAAAGAATCTAAATTCCACAAATCTGTAATTTTGGCATCATTTACATATAATGAAAGGACCAAAAGAGAACTATCCCTTTCATTACCGCCAATTTTACCCATAGTAGTCCACCCAGGTGTTATATGCATTGCAACTAAACCGCAAGAAAGATTTTCTATTTTGCCCGTAAACAAATTTCCCACAACATCTGCTCCCAATAGTACATGGATTTCGTTTGAATCTTGTTCATGTAAACATTTCCTACTTTCATGACAGATATCGCTCAAAAAGATATTGTTTCCTTTTAATTCCGTAATACAATTAATATCTCTAATCTTGGGGATCATCAGCACAAATTTTTTCTTGTTCCATGACCTCAATTTTAATCCTTTTACGTTCCCTTAAACCCCTTAAATTGACAGAATAACAATTATGATCCACTGTTGTTTCGGTACCTCCAAACAGGCCGTGAGTGATTCTGACCTTTCTTAAACTTCTTAATACCACTTTATTGGCTACAAATTTTGAAATATAAGATTTTGAAGACGCCATATTTAAAAGGGAACGCACTATATATCCAAAACCATTATTTCTTACATATACATATAAAGTTTGCAAATAAACAGTGTTCGGTAAACTTTCGTTCGCAAATAGGGCAGTATCCGACATTTCGGTCAATTCTTTAGAGTTTTCCTTTTTTAATTTCTTATAACAAAATAATAAATTATGGTTCCCATAACAATTTAGGCATTTTATATTTCTTTTACAAAAACGTGATAAATGCTTTTTAATTTCTAAACACTTAAAACAAGCTCCCTTTTTCAAAAGAATATTTTTTCTTTCTTCAATAGATAAGCCAGGTGCAAGTTCGCAATTAACAGATGAATGTTTAGATGATTCACAAAAAACACAGCTTAATACGGCCGAATCCTCTTTATTGTTTGTTGATATTAACTCATGTGCCGTGGGATAACATTTCTGCTTATTAGCGCGAAAAGGATGAATGTTTTTCTTATCAGGAGGAGTAAAAATTGTCCTATCTTCATAAATTGACTTTGACACTAGAGCTGCTTTTTTCTCTTGCTTTTAAACAAGCAGATAAAAAATTCATTAATTCCTCTATTTCATAATAGTCCTTTTCATTTTCAGATTTATTAAGTTCGATTAACAGATATTTCGGAATTGTTTTTAATATCGTAGTACACAGTACACTCGAAATTTGTTTTATTTCTGTACCGAGACTTTCTAAACTTCTTAGTTCAAAGGATAATTTGTCAAAAAACCTTCGGAAAGCATAAATATCCGCTGAATTTCTTAACGGCTTGAGAGCCAAAAGATTGCTCATGTTATTATGAATCAGTAGTTGTTTATTGCCAAATCTAGTTTTTAATAGTTCAATTGAGTCTTTCTAAATAATAACCTTTCAAATAATTCTAAATTATCTCAAAAGACAAAATATATTACCAACGCCGTACATCCCTCGCGGGGATGCCCTGTGAAATTTCTTATTCAAAATAGTTAAGAACGATAACTTTATTTCATATAATATCCTAATAAATTAAGCGCTTACCTTGAGGGTTCGATGTGGGATGCGCGGCGTGGTCCGTAAAATTCTTTTCGTATTCATAAATCAATAAATAACTCGTAAATTCAGACAGACAACTTTCGTACACACAGTATATATATATATATATATATATATATTATTTACACGCGCTAAAGAAGTTACATGTTAATTTGACGGTTTCATTTCTACAACTGCCCAGAAATTGCAAAATAAAAAACAAAGAAAAATTAGACAACCAATCACATTTCACAAAGTTAAATGTAGATGTAGATGCAATGTGGTTTTAATAAAATTTTCTAATGACTATGTTGCAATAATATCGTTTTTAATTAAGATTAATGTTTATTTTCCACAACATGATTAGAATACACACTGCTCAAAAAAATTAAGGGAACAAGCAAAAAAGTGAAGAGAGCAGTGCAAAACAGCCATGTGTGGGCATAAAAAGGATAGTACACGTGTATCAATGCGCAATACAGAAAAAAAAGACGTTAAAAATTGTAAGGGATATTTTGTTCTTTGGAAAAATAAAAAGAACATGAAAAGATCGTTTAGGGCAACAATTAGATACCGAAGAAACAGTTCTCTTTCGAGCCAAACTATCGCTATACTTGTATTATAAGTTATTTCAGATATATTCTGTTTTATAACATCCTAACACACATCTCACCTTCAAGCCAAACTGTTGTTTTTTTTACTTTTACTATTCTCGAAAAATAAGTGAAATGCGAATTAACCCTTAAATGCATGATTTTTTAAATTGTTTCGAAAAAATTATGTATGATTTTCAGAAAGGTTTATTATAAAGGAAAAATAATGAAAAAAAAAAAAAAAACAATAAGTCAGAAGTACGTTTTACATACCCATCATACATAGTATAGGGTAAGCCATGTAATCGTTTTAAAAAAAGAATAAAAATTTTTGACGGATTTACACGTTTCAGACATTGGAGATTCCAAAAAACATATTTTTATAAAAAAAAAAAAAAAAAATTACCGTCAGTCAGTATGTTTGTGTGTGTGTGTATATTTGTGTGTCTGTAAACACTCTATCTCCCGAACAAACTGGGATAGAGACTTGAAATTTAGTGTGTACTTAGTATGTAATAATAGGAATAAGTCTATTGTGCATCAATAACCTCGATTATCCGGATATATTTTTTCGAACTCTCGAAATATTTGTTTTGATAAAAGTTACATTAAAATTTTCGAAATTGTTTATTATAAGGTGTGACTATAAAATACAGTACAAAAACATAAATTTTGCATAAAGAATGAAGTAAATCGGAAATTAGTTGCCGAGATATTTGTAATCACATTTTCCACAATCTTCAATTTTTCATGACCCTGTATTTCATTCTAATTTCAATCCAAAGACATATATTAATTGAAAATAAGACTCTTAATCCAACCCAGTAAACTGTTAGTTAATCTTATTATTGTTTTTGGTGTTATGGGTATGATCCTTTTAAGCAATTCGGTACTACTTGATTAACCCGTCTGCCAAAAAACTATCGCCAAACTATAAGATAAAATGCTAATAATGGCTTATCGTAACTGTCACATTCACTTGACATTAAACGCGTAACACGTGTTTGTTGCGTCATCAAGTGATCTTTAATTCAATGCTTTATTTGTATTTTTATTAATATTTTACTAATTTATTTGTTTTTTCGTTATTTAAAATAAAAATTGTGCCAACTTCTATAATTTTGCGAGTAGTTTAGAGATTCATATAATTTGCCGACATGGGTCGACGGGTTAATCAAGTAGAACCTGCAATTCAGCAACAGAGCATTACTATGTATTAAAAATATTTAAATATACGTTTAAATTTTATTTTTTGAAATTGCAATGCATTTTATAAATAATTTACAGATGATTTTTTTTATATTTTATCTTATGCATATCCATGATGGGTAAGTATTACGGTGGCATCCAACGACTAGTTTCGTATAATGCGTCAACTTTTTCTTATGTTGCTCATCTGCAGTACAAGTAAAATCTACAGTCATAACTAAAACATTGCAAATTAGTAAATATTTTAATAAGTATGAATCTGAATGCCTTATTTTATCTATTTTGTTATTTTTTGTAAAACTTGACCCTTAAATGCATGACTGAACTTTTAGAATATTGTTTTTTATTCTTATATTAACGATCATACACCAAAAATTTTAAGAAATATTTTTAACTTTATTTAGTTGCATATTTCTGTAATTTTTACAGGATTAGTATTTCTCTATAAATATAGTGGATGCAAAGTGTTAAATAAAAAGTGATGCAGATACGCATCTCTGTGTATTTAAGTGTTAAGACTGTTTGGTTCTCAGGTACATATATACACTGCTCAAAACAATTAAAGGATATTGCAGTTTTAAGTGGATTTTGTATCTGGTAAACTGTTTAGCTGATTGATACATGGTCGACAGACGTAGTAGGTTATATGAGAATAAATTACACATGTTTGGCAGAAAAAAATGCATTTTATTGCGCATTTGTGTACTAAAGGAAAAAAACACAATTTGTGCATATGAGAAAAAAAGAATAAGAAAAGGTGTTTTCTTCAAAGAAAATAATTTTCAGTAGGGGGTATGGTTTCCACGGGCGGCCAGCAACGTTGAACACCTTTGAGGCATGGACTCAATGAGGCTATTAATGACGAGTTGGGGTATTCTACCCCACTCTTCCAGAAGAGCACTTTCCAGTTCTTGGAGAGTTTATGGGGCTTGTTGGCGGCCAGAAACTCGTCTTCCTAGAGCGTCCCAATCGTGCTCGATTTGATTCATGTCTGGAGAACACGCTGGCCATTCCATTCGAACGATTCCTTCCTCGAAAAGGAAATCCTCCACCAGGTTTGCACGATGTGACCTGCAGTTATCGTCCATTAAAATGAAGTTATCTCCGATTGCTGCAGCGTAAGGGACTACAATAGGTCTGAGGATCTCATCCCTATATCGGCGACCAGTCAGAGCTCCATCTCGAATGATGTAGAGGTCAGTGCGCCCGTCAATGGAGATGCCACCATACACCAACACTCCTCCACCGCCAAATCTGACACTTTCGTGCACGAACGCAGGATTATTCCTACTGCCACGGCCACTCCAGATGAAAATACGCCTATTATCCGGATGCACAGAAAAACGGGACTCGTCAGAATACAGAATATTGCTCCATTCATTTCTCCTCCAGTTGACATGCTCGGTTGCCCACTCCCTGCGGTCGCGACGATGCCTTGATGTTAATCTAACACATACCATCGGTCGGCGAGCATACAGACCTACAGCATGGAGCCGGTTTCGGACAGTCTGAGTTGAAATCGTGGCGCCTGTAGCCGAGCGAAGGTGTTGTTGGAGAAGAGTAGCGTTCATGGTTCGGTGTCTCCGAGCTGTTAACGCTAAATACCGATCTTCATTGGGCGTTGTTGCCCGTCTACGACCTTGCCCTGGTCTTCGGCCTGCACATCCACTCTCCAGAAAACGGTTCCAGATCCTGGAAATGACACTTTGTGACACTCCAATGGCTTGCGCTACTTCGGCTTGAGTTTGGCCCCCTTCTAACCTACCAACAATTCTCAAAGCTTCTGAATCTGTCAAATGACTTCGCTGAGACATCGTACTCATCGAAACAAAGCAATCACTGAATGCCGATCATCCTTGTCTTCATTCTCTTTTATCCAGTTGAAAGTCAAATTTCATTCGCTGCCGCTGAAGCGACGTTTTTGACGTCGAACTCAAAATTTGCATACTCCACAGTTTGAAAACCAGAAAAATTTGCATTTGTGATTCTCTTCTTCTATTTTCGGCCAAAAAAATTCGTTTATATCTTTATTTTATATAAAACTTCAAATATCCTTTAATTGTTTTGAGCAGTGTATATATATATACTAGCATATGGCCCCGTCAAAAATGACGGGAAAGTGTTATTGTAAGTTTACAACATTAAGTCAGACTCAATTAAACAGGTGATTGATATGCATGATTATTCAGATAGTGGTAAGTCCTCAAAAGCATTAAAAAAATAGTGTTTGTAAAAGTCAACCTTCAAATGAAGAAAATATGAACCACCTCATGCGGGGGGGAGAGCTTTTTCCAACAACCCTATGGCAAAATTCTCATTTTTTCTGCACATCTTTGATGAAATTCCTGTTTTTTTCGCAGCCTTTTGACGAAATGAGTGTTTTTATCGGGATTTGTTGAAAATTTTGCTTTTTTTCTGCGCCCTTTTGACGAATTACACCTCTCGCGTTTCTTTGACAAAATTCAGGGAAGAGTGCCACTTGGCAAAAAAAATTGTTCAAAATCTTGCCAAAAATCTTTTCAAGATGGCAGAAAAACATCATTTTTAAATCTTTGTTATTTATAAATCAATGATTTTGCCCAAAAAATAGAAAATGATGTAAAAACATGGATTTATAAATAACAAAGATTTAAAACTGAAGTTTTTCCGCCATCTTGAAAAATTTGTTACGAATGCCGGTAAAATCTTGCTCACAACTACCAAAAAACTTACTAATATAAAATAAAAAGATAAATATAAATAAATACCAATAAATGAGACGGCGATTCAGGAAAAAGGGAGTTTCATACAGAAAAAAATATATAAAAAAAAAACTAAAAATACTTACACAAAAAACAAACAATCAGTTAAAATTTACAAACAAAAAAAAATCAATAATTTAATGTTTATGGTGAAGTTCTCGTTCTTTCTGCACATCTCTGATGAAATTCATGTTTTTTTCGCAGCCTTTTAAAAAAATGACTGTTTTTACCACAATCCTTTCACGAAATGGGTGTTTTTATCGGGATTTGTTGCAAAATTCACGTTTTTCCTGCGCCTTTTTGATGAATTACACCTTTCACGTTTCTTTGACAAAATTCAGAGAAGAGTTTCGCATCCTGTGCCGCTTGACGAAAAAAATTGTGCCAAAAATCTTTTCAAGGTGACGGAAAAACTCAATTTTTAAATCTTTATGTTATTTATAAATCAATGATTTGCACAAAAAAATAGAAAATGATGTAAAAACATGGATTTATAAGTAACATAAAGATTTAAAAACGAAGTTTTACTGCCATCTTGAAAAATTTGTTACGAATGCAGATAAAATCTCTCTCACAACTGCCAAAAAATTTATGAAACATAAAGTAAAAGGATAAATATAAAGAAATACCAATAAATGAGACGGCGATTCATAAAAAAAAGGAGTTTCATACAAAAAAAAATTCAATAATTTACATAAAAAACAATCAGTTAAAATTTAAAAAAAAAATCAATAATTTAATGTTTAGAAAAAGGGATCCTAGTCAGGGTCTGAAACATCGTCAAGGTATGGTACTTCTCTTCTAACTGAATTAAATTTAAATTTTGATGGATGTTTGGTAATACACCCTCGATGTTTTCAGACTCTGAATTTTTTCGGCAGCCGTTGGCTGAATCGTCTGTCTCTAAAACAGTAAACAATGTAAAAATCGATATATTCACCAATAAAGGGTGCATTTTAAACAGCTAATGCAAAAACCCTAAAAAAAAAAAAAGAAAAGAAAGAAATAAACAGCAGAGCAAGCGAGACTTACCTTACAATCAAAATACGTTGACAGAAGCACAGGTGCATCCGAATGTATGCAGCAAATTAGTTACGTAACAGAAAATTTAGCTGACTAACGGTTCACCTGATACTATACTGATGAACCAATAAGCTTCAAGATCCCCCGATTTCAAAATTTACATTTTTTTTTTAGGTTCTTATGTTGAAACTTACACTTTTGCAACCTTTCGATGAAAATCTCGTTTTCTCTGTGATCCTCTAATCAAAACATATTTTTTCTGTGATTATTTGACGAAATTCACGTTTTTCGCGATACTTTGATCAAATAATGCATTTTTTCTGCAGTCATCTGATGAAATTCATGTTTTTTCCACGATTATTTGGCGACATTCACATATTCCATGATCCTTAGACGAAACATGCATACTAAAGGACCCTTTGGGAAAAATTGTGCTTTTTTCTGCGATCCTTTGATGGAATTCATATTCGTTTGATGACACCACCCGTTTTTCTACGATATTTTGATGATTTTTGCAAGCTCCTGGCTATATGTTTTTTTCATCCTGTTTGTTTCTATACATGGACTAAATGCACAGGTCATGGGAAAGGATTAGAAATAAACTCAAATTGCAGTTGCTTGTACTCGCATTTTTATTTTGTCAAATTCTGCTACCCCCCCCCCCTTCTCGTCCTAAAAATGTCAACAAATTTTAATACTGATTTGCATCAATCCCAGGGATGATAAATTGTGCCGAAAAAATGGAATTCCCTGTTTTCGCTGGAAAGTGGCATGTCTGTAAATGCTTTTAAAAATATATGCATAGTTGAAAAAAAAAAAAAAGCTGTTGCATTTTTCAAACAGCAAAAAATAATTCACAGAAATATATTAAATTCAGCTTAAAAAATGCAGCATAGGTGAAATAAGAAACTTTAAAATAAAACAAAAAACATATGGCATTTCTTTAAAAAATCAGATGTTTATTTTTTAATTTTAGATGAAACTTTAAAATTTGATTCATATATTTGGCCAAAACTAAAACACCATTATGTGCATCATTGAAAGTAATACACATACAAAAAGCTATGTTTTTTAACGGTACAAAAATTTAGTAAATTTTTAAAAAAAATGTAATTTTGATTTTTAAATCTTTATTATAATGAAACGTTCCTGTGAGTGATAAACACTTTATGAACATGAACTTAAAATATGCATAGTTTAGATAAAAAATAAACAAAAAATTGTGTATATGGGTGTTTAATTCTGTTCCGTGTAAACTCAGCTGAGTTTGTCAGGCAAACTGAGAAATCCGTTGATTGCCGCGATCGCGCAATTCTTTTCCTGGTCAATTGGCGCCTTCTTTCCGAAAGCCCATAATAAAAATTAAAAAAACTTTTAAAACATTCAAAAATAACTATTGACAGATGAAAGCGAGTAGTGGCGAAGAATCAGCACGTTTATCCCTCTGTTGTTTTTCCTAAAGAAACAGCGTTTCACTGTTGCCACTACAGAAGAGTGAAATACATGAATCATTGATATGAATCAATATTCATATGAATAATGATGAATAATCATTAAATAATGTTCTTTAAAATATTTATTCAATAAATTACGTAATATTTCATATGTATGTCGTAAACTGACTGCTTGTAAATGTAAACAGTCGTAAATAAAATTGCTGCTTATAAATGTAAACACACTGAAAAACGCATTTCAAAAAATGAAAAACGCATTTCAAAAAATGAAAAACGCATTTCAAAAAACTTAAAGGCTTTAATATGCTTTAAAAAATATATTTAAAGCAGAATCAGATGTTAGCAGTATTTTTTTTTTTTGATGAATCGTCAAAGAGTCATTCATTTGTTTCTTAATTTGCTGGAATTTGAATCTGAATGGCAACAGTATCGTTTGCTTAGATTTGATTTCTAATAGCTTAATTTTAATTTAGAACTTAATACATTATAAATGGATATGATACACATGTTTTATATGAAAATATGCTGAACAGACATGATTTTAAGTGGAAAAAATTATCATTTAGCTGTCATATGTTAAGATATGTTTTTCATTAAGCCTAACATGGCATTTAGCTATGGTCGTTTCGCAGACCGGAGTGGTTCGCACCGGCATCGTTCCGTCGGTCACGTGCACTCAGCTTTTATAATAAGTAGATATACATATATGTATGCTGAGATGAATTGAAAAAAAGCAAATAAAAATTGATAATTCCTGTATAGTACATATTTTCGACGAAGTTTATATGCAGTTGTATCATATTTAAACATAGATTTAATGAATTTTTATTCAGGAGATTTGTTATATACTTCCTATTGGTATTTAATTTTAACGTATCGCAAGACAATATGAACCAATGGATACATGGACGTAAACAAGTGGAAGCCGATTGCAACCAGTTCAAAACGGTGTTTGCTAGTGCGTCAGTTGAGGACGTGTTTCTGTGGCGTTATGCGCTCGGTTTATTTCTTTCAAAGTTGTATGCTACGTAGTTTGTTGTTTTTTGTGTGTGCAGTGTTTAAATAAGCATGTGAAACATTTTCAGCATGGGTAAAACAGGGGATCTGTCACCTCGTAAAAAAATTGAAGCTAAGGTCCTCGTGGATGTTAAAAGTTTTTCAAACCGCGAAATATCACGAAGATTGAAGGTTTCTGAAGCTAGTGTACGAGGCATAAAGAAGAAAATTGAGACAGGGGAAGATTTGAGCCCAAAACGAAAGGAAAGATATGGCAGAAAGCCCATTTTCACTCCAAGGTCAGAGAGATGTTTAAAGAAAAATTGTGTGAAAAACAGATGGGCTACCACAAAAATTATAAAATCTCAACTCCAAGATGCTAACGTAAATGTTTCTGAACGCACTGTTTGCAGAAAATTAACAGAAATAGGTTTTAAGGTCTACCGCCCCGCCAAGTTAACAGCCCAAGTTAACAGCTGCAATGAAAGCAAAGCGTCTGAAGTGGGCCAAACAGTCATGTGGACTTCTGGAGATCGGTAAGACTAATAATTTCATCACTAGTCATACATTCAATATCAATTTCTATGGAAGGATGCAAGATCCGCTGAGATGTTTGTATTTTTTTCTGTTTTTGACAGGTTTGCTTCAGTAATGAAAGCACATTTGAAATTTTGAGGAATAAAGCTCAATTTGTGCGTCGTCGTCCTGCCGAAAAGTTTCAAACTGACTGTGTCGTTCAGACTGTTAAACACCCTACAAAAATCATGATTTGGTCAGTCATTAGTAGCAAGGGTACTGGACGTCTGTACATAGTAAAAGGTACAATAAGTAATGATCAGTACATAGACGTCTTACAAAATCGGTTGATTTCGCTGCTCAAAGAATGGTTTCCAAATGGGGAACCATTCATTTTCATGCAAGATGGAGCTTCCTGCCAGACAGCACGGTCTGGCATGATTTGGTCAGTCATTAGTAGCAAGTGTACTGGACGTCTGTATAGTAAAAGGTACAATGAGGAATGATCAGTACATAGACGTCTTACAAAATCGGTTGATTTTGCAGCTCAAAGAATGGTTTCCAAATGGGGAACCATTCATTTTCATGCAAGATGGAGCTTCCTGCCAGACAGCACGGTCTGGCATGATTTGGTCAGTCATTAGTAGCAAGTGTACTGGACGTCTGTACATAGTAAAAGGTACAATGAGGAATGATCAGTACATAGACGTCTTACAAAATCGGTTGATTTCGCAGCTCAAAGAATGGTTTCCAAATGGGGAACCATTCATTTTCATGCAAGATGGAGCTCCCTGCCAGACAGCATGGTCTGTTAAAGCTTTTTTTGTACAGCAAAGTGTTCCTATGTTGGATTGGCCGGGTAATAGCCCCGATATGAACCCAATTGAATACGCATGGGAACTCATGAAATGAGAAGTGAATAAAGTTGTGATTTCAAACAAAACTCAGTTCTCAAAACAGATCATTCATGTGTGGGATCATGATCTTTAAATGCAGAAGACAGTACAGTCTTGCACTGACAGCATGCCGCGCAGAATTAAGGCTCAAATATGGGCTAACGGTGGATCAACAAAATATTAATTTTTCATTACATTTTCTTCATTTTTCTTCAAGAGTTAATAAATACATATTTTTTCTATAATGACGATCTTTTATTAGTATTACAGATACTTACGTGATTAATAAAGTAGTAAATATACATTGTATCTCGTAAAAAGCAATACAGCTGTACAGTAACATCTGATAATTAACTTTTTCTATAAAATCTGATGGTGCGTCTAATAATTTGGCCAGGGACTGCATGACTACTTTGGGCTTAAAGCCCAATGATCCACTCGGGATACTATCGCCTAACATGATATAAACTATTTTAAATTATTTAATAAATTAATTTATTTTACATGTTTGTTTTATAAATAGCTTGTCAGCCCTAACAGAATAATATATTAAAATTTATGGAAAATATCCAGTTTTATTAACATAACTTTATTTATCTATAATTTTTTGTTTTGGATGTTTGTCTTCGTTTTGTGTTTAGAAGGAGATCTAATAATATATTTTTAAAGATATACATTTCAGACGATGAATATTTATTCAAACGAATATTATTACCGTGAAATTCTTTTCCATATTAAATAAATATTATTACACAAAAATGTTTAAAATTAAACAATGATTTTAACTAAACAGTTCTCTCCATTTGCTTTAATATGTTTTAGAAACATAATTTACAATATATTTCTTGAGTTATAAAATGTTGAAGTAAAAAGTAAAAAGTAATAAACATAAAATTAAAATAATTTAATAGGTAGCTTACGGTCTTTTTTCTACTTCTTACCACACTGTCCAAAAAAAAAAAAAAAAAAAAAAAAAAAAAAAAAAATCTGTAGTTCTATAGATGTAAAGTTACATACTTACTAAACTTTCATCTGTAACTGTTAAAAAAAACTGCAAATCTACAAAACTGGTCTTTATAAAGCTAAAGAAATCCGTAATTTTACAAATGAATTTGCTAAATTTACAGTAATCTCACTAAACTTTTATTTGTAACCCTGCTTTGTTGTTACAGGAAAAGTTCTAGGCATACCAGTTTCCTAATAAATCCTTAGTAACATTACACATTTTTTTTTTCGGCGCAAAAGTGTGTTACATGGATTTTTGTTGTTTCCGTTACGTAAAAAAATCTAGGAATCCAAGTTTCCTAGAAAATATTTAGTAAATTACCAGATTTTTTATTACAGTTCAGTAATAACCTCATAACTGAAAAGAATTTTGGAATATACGCATGTCTGCATGTTGTTTAAATAAATATGATGCTTCTTTCTTTTATAATTTGTGTTCCAGCGACAGAAACCTCGCCTTCTACACTGTTTACGGAGGTTCAGTTCTTGATTATAACAATTTTCTGGGAACCAGAAACCTTTCTTTTAGTCCCCGATATGCTATTTCTTCCGGGCAAAAATTAAACTGCCGCCACTAAAAAATTAGCGTTTAATTACTGATTAGCGGATTGGTTTAATTAAAATAATATAAGATTTTTTCAAAATTTAATGATTTGGGTATTACAGAGGTATTCAGTTCATAAAAAAGAAAAATCAAGTCTGTAACATAAATAGTTTCCGAGTACGAAGCTGTGACGGACATGCAGAGAGAAAAGCGAGTCTACAAGGGTTTCGTGAGATGTACAAAACCCTAATAAAAATTAAATTAAAAAAATCAAAAATCTCGACTGCGTAAAAAGCGAACTAATTAATTTTTTCTCACCAATAATAAACTATTTTTTATATTACTTGCCTATTTTTTTTTATTTACTTGTATTGATGACTTTTAAGTTGTGTTTAATTGTTAGTTCCAATCTACAAACACTGTTTTGATGAGGCTTATACATGTCTCGGATGGACAGAGTTGCAGTAAAGCTACCTACCTACACAACTTCCAGGTTATGTAATATTTAAACGGAGCTTTTGGCGGTAAAATAGCCAGTGAAGCATCGTCTTCATTTTGAAAGACCTATCAAATGATATGCCACTCAATAGGGTGCGTATTTTTTTTCGTGCCTACCGCTCTTTTGTATTTTACGGCCGCCATTTTGAATTTATAAAAACAAAATCTAGCCTATAACCATTGGACGGTTATGACGAATCGATAGAGATCTCATTCCTTAAAATCCACTCAGCGGTTGGGATGTTTCGGGGGTATAAAGAAATCCACATACCCAGATCCACCTGAAACACATAACCCTTCTTGGCAGTCGGGTAAAAAGTACCTATTTTATCTTAAATAAGTATATTTCAAACTCGTTGAATTATTGAGAAATTGTGCAATAATTATGGTAAAAAAAGTCAACTCTACTTAAGAACTATAGAAAGTATTTTAAAGTTGAAGATATAGATAATAAAACATCCTTTGTTTCGATGCTTTAATATGTAAATGAGCAAAATATGTTTCTTCGAATTAATTGCTAAATTTTTAAACTTTTGAACAAAATAAATTAGCCATTTTTTGCGAATTTCCACTATCTATCCCATTAAAAATTATTTTCCAAGAAGAAAAAGGTTTACATTTATATGTCATTAAGAAAATAAAACTACATCTTGTTACAAAGTCATGCTACAACGAACAAACATTTAAAAGAGTAAGCAGTTGTTTCTCAGTACAATCATTAGCAAAAGTAATTTGCATACAAATTGATTTTTTTTTTTTTTTTTTTTTTTTTTTTACGCAATTACAATTTTCAATTAAGATAAATTAAGAATACTATCTCTATTATTGTTAAGGAGGTGAATGTTTTAAATTACGTTTTTCTTATACCAGTTTAAAATAAAAAGACGTTTCGAGACATTTTGTGAATGTAAATAGCTTAGAAAACTTTATTACGACGCGTATATGTAAAAGCGTTATGTAAACGTGACAAATAATTTGCTCAGAATGCAAGATTATTTCTTAGCAGTACTTTTTAAAATTAAATTTTACTTTATGTAATAGGAACTTTTTAAATGTTAAATTGAAGAAATATTTCCATTTGGGAATACCGGTGGTAAAAGATAAACATTTTCGTACAATGTGTGCATCGCAAAGGCGTTAAATATGTAATAAATTTAAGATTTTTTTTTTTTTTGACAGAGATATTCTACGTGAGATATATTAAACATGAAAACTAATAACAATAATTATAAATGCTGATCCGCTGATCTGTAGTAGATTCAACTTATTTTCAACTTAAATAAAAAATTCCTTACTAGTTAATATGAGTTTGTTAGGTACCCGTGTGTTTGTTATAACCTGTGCATAAAAAATGAGATAAAAATCATTTACAAATTTCATAAAGAACTCCATTTCTTTTGTATTAAAAATTTCATTGTTCCTCAAAAAGAACTATAGTACATATTTTTTTTTTCGTATTATATGATTAGTCAATACTTAGTTTAAATAACTCCTATGCGATCAAATAATTGAACTATTCAAAATCTTATGAATTTGGAAAATTTTACACATTGCAATCAACAGTAAATTTGTTTGGAAACTTTTTATTATTACCTTCCTTTGCTAATACCATTCATGAATTTAAAACGATATTTTTTTTTCGATCGTTATGTCAAACTAAATTTAATACTCGCTTGAAATATTTAGTATTTTTTAAAGTAATTATTTAAGAGAAATTTCAGAAACATGATCCTAACATGGTATTAAAAAAATCTAAACTTTCTTACAAGTGATTTCATAATAGGCAGTTGTTAGTATACAAAATGAGACTTTTTTTAAATAAAAAAAAATGTAACTCTATTGTCAAATAAGATAAATGAAAAATTCCGTTATTCTTAAAAAGATAAATGTTTTAAATAAAGCTTTATTAAATTAAACAGTCAAGAAATAAACTTTCGAAAAATTTTGTGACAAAATGGTCTTAAATTTAAATGATTTAAAATTCAGAAACATGGCACCAAAGTATCATTAAGGAAGATTTTTTAAAAATCATTTTACAAATAATTTTTCTAATGGACATACCTTAGCATGGAAAATAAAACAGTTTATTTTTTTCTTAGAAAATGTCACATGCAATTAAAATAACATAAAACCTCTTCTTCTTAAATAAATAATAAATGTTTTAAATAAAACATTTTTTAGATTAAAAAAGGTCAAAAAATAAATTTTCTACAAACTTTGTGAACATATAGGATTAAAAATCTAAATGTTTTAATTTCAGTAACTTTATTAGGAAAATAAAAATTACACTCTAATCTCGTTAACGCGAACACTCATTGCTATTATTTAAAAATTACTTTTCGAGTTAAATGTAGTTTGAGTTATCCTTGCTTTAAAAAGTTAGGATAAAGTGCCCATATCTCGTCCGCCCAGTCCCTGTTAGGGCTTAAAAGTTTTGATTTTCTGTGAAAACCTACCAATTTTGGATTTTAGATAGACTAACTACCCACGCACATAGAAACATAGGCAAATATCGTACAAAAAAAATTAACAATGCGAAAAATTATTTTTTCAAAAGTATCTAAAAAATGGAAAAGAAAAAAAGTCCCAATTTCGTCCCCCCAAAAAATTCAGTACGCCGAGGCTTAACTTATAACTAAATCAAAATTTATTTCTAAATGAGTAAGTAATTTAATTAGCATTAAAGTAAGTCACAAAGAAATGTACTAATTATCAGTGGAAGAATAACATAACGAAAGATTAGCCATCCAAACATGAGGAAAAAATTGTCATGAAAAATCATTCCTATTTTCGTCCGCGGAACGAAAATAAGAACTGCAAGGGGGGCTAAATTGAGACCACTCTACTTCCCAATTTGGCGGAGCTTCAGTTCCCGTAAGATAAACTGAGAGTCCTAAAATTCACTATATGCTACTGTCAGCATCGTAAAATACATGCAATGAATAAGAAATAAATACTTTCAGTACAGTATAAACGTTCTACAAACGACGTAATAAGAACTCAGGTCTTCTAAAAATGGGCAATTTGACGTCTTCAATTCATGTATGCGTCTTAGCAAACGAAACTTTCAGTACTGACCCCTTTTACCTTCCGTCATTAGTGCCTTGCGTCATAAGTTGCGCAAATTTCACAGAAGCGGAGAAGTTAAGTGGGACGAAATTAGGAAAGGGGAGGAAATATGAGCACTTCACACTATACATTAAATGTAACAAGAATAAATATGCATACGTATCTTCAAAATCTGCTGTATTACTGGTGTTGAATAAGCTTCCTAAGATCCATCCGTCAAGAAAATATACCTACACGTGGGGTATCTCTTGGTAGAAGTATTTTCAAGGAGAACTGTCCTGCATTTACGTTACATCCAAAAAAATCCACCAAAGCTCCGGTTAGTCAACTCGATTTATTTTTTCGGGTTGAAATCTAAATTGTCACTGCAGATCTCTCAGTTTAATTAGCGTGCGTAAAAAGCTTTGTGAAAACAAATTTAATTACTGGTAAGTACTTTTTTTCCCCTTTCAATGCAATTCTTACAATAGAATTTTATCTTTTCAGTGGGTAGAAGCAGGAATCGCCAGACAATTTTACAATCGCTTGTCTGCAGCTATCAAAATTAGAGACATTTTCCTTCTGAAACTAATATTTTTTTCAAAAAGTTGGAGTTCGGAAAAAATAGAACTCGGTACAATTGCATCGAAAATTTGGGAAAATTTTCTTCGTTCGTACTGTGATTAGGAAATATTTTAATGACCGATCCTTTTCATTTCGTGATAAACAGTATTTCGTGTTAAACGTGTTCGTGTTAAAAGGACTGAAATCCCAAGAAATTCATATACAACTTTACGGTACAACTAGAAACAGTTCGTGTTAAAGGTATAATTTGCCTTAAGCGTGTTCGTGCTAAAGTGGTTCGACTGTGTATATCAGAGAGAACTTAAGTATTAGTAAAGAAAATTCATGAGATTGTGTGTAATTATTTTCTAAGAATTTTTATTTACGATTATCTATGTACACTAAAATTAGTATGTATACGTTTTCTTTTCGTTTGTTTAAACAATTTTTAATTTAATTTGAATTCTTAATTAATTTGGTTAGGGTGCTGTCTTCCTGACAACATGTCCAAATACCAATTCAGACATGGATAATTGCAGTGGGTCGGGAACCACTTCTAACGGATTACGATTTCTTTTTCTAGGATATAAAAACTCGAAGTAGTTTTCTTTTCAAACTTCAATCTTTCTTTCACATTGTTAAGAATTTTTTTTTTTTTTTTTTTTAAATACAAAGCAATTATTTACTTTTATATTCCATATATCCCATAAGGGATATAATAAATGTATCCTATTTTATAAAATTTTAATTATGTTTCTCAGCAAAATACGTTTTTTTAAAAATTCGGTGGGTAATTAATTCGGATATTTTCCAATATATTTTACGCTAAATAAAATTCAAGTATTGTTAGAATTATTCATTAATTATTTATTATTGAGTTTTCCCTAATTTCAAGCATATTTTCCGAACAGTTTTCGAGCCATACGCACTTAAATGTTATTTAAAAAAGGAAAGTATATCTTGCTTCAAAACTTGTTCTAATGGACGGAGATTTAAAAGAGTAAGTGGTCGTTTTCCGGTAATGATTAACACAAGCAATTAGCATGCAAATTGAAACAGAAATTATACTCCGTTTTTTTCTGTTTGTTTGTTGCATTTTCAATCTATATTATAAAGAAAAAAATAACTTTGAAAAACATAGATGTTGTACTGTTGGAGAAAGCACCTGACCATTAAATGTGGCCTTTACTATAATTTATTAAATTTCTAAACATCGCAAAATTTCAATTATTACGCAGTCGAATATGAAGAAAAAATGTTTTTTCAAATGCAGTTTATTTTTTTATTTTTTTTTATTTTAACTGTAACATATTTTACTGACTCATGGTTTCTAAAATAACTTCTGAGAAGAATTTTTTTACATGTACATCTTTCGCGTTCATCCCTAATTCCAAATATTTCATATTTACATTTAAAATAATATAAATAATTCAGAATTTGTTTCTGACTAATAAACCATTACAAAATTAAAAATTCATAAACTAATAAATAAGATAGTAAAACAATATAAATAAACACAAATTTAAAACGCTTGTAATCGAAATACGCATGTAAACGAATAAGACAATCATAATAAAAAAGTCTGCTGTAAGTAGTGAAATCGTCGGCGAGATCTTGTTGTTGTTAGGTGATCAGATGAAAAAAAAATTAAATAAAAAAAATCTATTAAAGTTATCAATAAAAAAATTGTTTTCACCCGGATTTAGATTCTTTAATTAAGATACATTGAGAATACTATTCTGCTATTGTTAAAGTCCCAATTTTATTTGAATGACGATTTTTTACATTTGAAGTACTAAGAAATAACTTCTTAAACATTTTGCGGGTGAACAATTTTTATAGTTGTTGTTTTAATGAAAAACAGCTGTATTTCAAAAGATTTATTTTAAAATCAGATTTATTTTAAAATATAAAGAGTAGAAGAAGGGTGATATTTGGTTATGGATGATTGGATTTCCTTTATTATTATTTATATAAATAAACTAGTTGGATGTGCCAATCCCAAAACTTTCTTCTATCTTATACATCTTAATATTTCAAAACCTAGTTACACATGTTAATACTTCAATATTATTAGTTCAATACTATACCAACTTTGATTTCCATCTTAAATTTCTGCTCAAGTCAATTAAACGGACTAAAAACGAGTTAATCTATATCATGATATTTGTTAAAATTATTAATTTTTCCTTATTCTGTCGTTATCAGCTGTTTGCGAATAGCCGGCATAGCAGGAAGCGAGTTCCCGCCGCTGCATGAGCCGCCGATGCACAATAGAACTACGAAAAATCAAGAAAAGTATACAAAAATCGCTAGCACGGAGCCCCTTTACCGCGCAATATTTCCAAATTCAAGGAGAACCTGTTGGGCAAAGCCAAAAACAAGCACAAACATTTTGGTTCAATTGTATGCATAATTTTATACGCTGTTCGATGGTACAATAATGAAAATGGCACAGAGATCTGAATTATAGCGCCCCCTTCTTTCGGAATTTTTTCAAGTTCAGGGAGGACTTGTTTGCCATAGCCAGAAACATGCACAAAAAATTTGTTTCAATTATATGGATAACTTCATACACTTTTCGATGGTACAATAATGAAAATGGTACAGACATCGCAATTATAGTGCCCCCTTCCGGCAGAATTTTTCCAAATTCAGGGAGGACCTTCGTGACATGACCAAAAATAAACACATAAAATTTGGTTCAATTCTATGCATAACTTCATACACTTTTCGATGGTGCAATATTCAAAATCACACAAAAATAGCTATTACAGCGCCCCCTAGCGGCGAATTTTTTGCAAATTCATGGAGGACCTGCTTGCTATATCCAAAAACTTAAAATAAAAATTTGGTTTAATTCTATGCATAACTTCATACACTTTTGGACGGTACAATATTCAAAATCGCACAAAAATCGCTATTACAGCGCCCCCTACAGGCGAATTTTTTCCAAATTCAGGGAGGACCTGCTTGCCATAGCCAAAAACTTAAAATAAAAATTTGGTTTAATTCTATGCATAACTTCATAAACTTTTGGGCGGTACAATATTCAAAATCGCACATAAATCACTATTACAGCGCCCCCTACCGGCGAATTTTTTCCAAATTCAGGGAGGACCTGCTTGCCATAGCCAAAAACTTAAAATAAAAATTTGGTTCAATTCTATGCATAACTTCATACACTTTTTGATGGTACAATATTCAAAATCGCACAAAAAACGCATTTACAGCGCCCCCTACCGGCGAATTTTTTCCAAATTCAGGAAGGACCTGCTTGTCATATCCAAAAACTTAAACTAAAAATTTGGTTAAATTCTATGCATAACTCCATACACTTTTGGATGGTACAATATTCAAAATCGCACAAAAATCGTTATATCAGCGCCCCCTACCGGCGAATTTTTTCCAAATTCCGGGAGGACCTGCTTGCCATAGCCAAAAACTTATAATAAAATTTTGGTTTAATTCTATACATAACTTCATACACTTTTGGATGGTACAATATTCAAAATCGCACAAAAATTGTTATATCAGCGCCCCCTACCGACGAATTTTTTCCAAATTCCGGGAGGACCTGCTTGCCATAGCCAAAAACGTATAATAAAATTTTGGTTTAATTCTATACATAACTTCATACACTTTTTGATGGTACAATGGCGACAGACAGACGGACAGACGGACAGACGGACAGACGGACGGACGGACAGACGGACAGACGGACAGACGGACACACAGACAGACAGACATTTTCTATAAACATGTTTTTTGGAATCTCTGACCCCTAAAACATGCAAATCCGTCGAAAACCGGAAGTCGAAAAAAATTTCGATTACAATACTTTCTTCTATTGAAGATAGAAGAAAGTAAAAATGTGTTATGTTGCAAATTTATGCTGTGGGATCCTAAACGTTAATTTTTTTAATTGTATTATTACGCCGTATTTCAATTTTCGTAGCATTTTTTAAAGATTTATTTAAATAGCTATCATACATTAATATTTTACATTATATGAAATTGTTTAACAGATTTTTTGAAAATTAAATTTGCTTGTAAAAAAGGAAAGTTTTTTCAATAATTGTATTTAAAAAAATCATTTTAGATAATTTTATTATGAATATATAAGCGTAAAAAGCCGTTTTAATACATATATTTTTAAATAGGGGCTTTTAACTGATATTCGCAATCTAATTAAAACTAGTCGGATGTACCATTCCCGAAACTTTCTTTTATCTCATACATGTTAATACTTCAAAATTCGCTATCGTAGTGCGAAAATGAAATGGCAATCCTTGCTTATCGTGAGGATTCTAAAAAGATGAAATTCCGTGTATTAGCTCTGGGGATATGACTATCACTGAAATCATGTAAATCCAGCAAAATGCAGCGTAGAAGCACCACCTATTGAGTGTTTTACACCAGAATCTATTCATCAACAACTAATGTCAACGTCTAATTGAATATAGAGTTTGTGGAAAATCAGTGCATTAGTTTTGAGATAGAGCTATTGCGAGAATCATTTAAAATCCAGCATAGCAACGCCACCTATTGTGCGAATGACCACAAAATATAATTAGCAAGAACTTGTGTCAACGTCTAAATAAATCTGATGTTAGATAAAAATTCGTGCATTAGTGCTTCAGATAGAGCTACATGACAAATGCAGCATAGCACGCCCTCTGGTAAGCAAATTACACCAAAACATAACCAATAGCAATGTTAATCAAGATATACTTGAATCTGAAGTTTGAAGAAAATTTGTGTATTAGTTCATGAGATAGAGCTATTGAGAAAATCGTGCAAAATGCAGCGCCACCTGTTGCACGTAATCAGCATAATTTCATATGAGAGACTAAATAAATCTGATGTTTTATGAAAATCTCTGAATTAGTTCTTAAGATAGAGCTATTACGGAAATCGTGAAAAATGCAGCATAGCAGTGCCACCAAAAACTTTCAAACCAAAAAACGACGATTTACACTAAAAACTAATCAGTTCTAATTTATATCAGTGACTACCTGGATATATTTTTTTGTTAAATTCCTTGCATTAGTTCTTGAGATAGAGCGCCCAAAAAAATTTGTGTCACATACAGACAGAGTCACAGACTCACAGATTCAAACACAGACATTTTGTAACAACATGTTTTTTGGGATCTCTGACCCCTAAAACGTGTAAATCTGTCGAAAACCGGACGTGGAAAATTTTCACGAATTTCTACTTTCTCCTTGTAAATATAGAAGAAAGTAAAAAGTCATTAAAAAGGTAAAAAGGTAAAGGCCACGTAGACTTCATTTAGAACAATATAACAAAGAATAAGATTTTTTTGTTCCAAAGCTAGTGAAATACGCAGCTATAGCGTCAGAGTACTGCTAGTGTGGACGTTTTGGGCGTTGCTAGTGAAATGACATCCATTCAAAGTAAAATTTAATTCAAGCACAAATGTCGCAATTTAAAGCTACACAAAACGGCAAGATACCAATATTTAAAAGTCTTTTACAAGTAAAATATGCGATGAATTTGTTTTCTCAAAAAGATGAAATATTGATTGGAAATTGACGAAGAGAGATCATCCACCGATTTACAAAATGCTACCCGAAGAAAATAAAACAAGCTTAAAGCTTTTGTTATCGTTTAATCGCTATAGCGCGGTACTTTGTATAGCTTCTAAATTGCCCTTTTGCTTCTAATAACAAGTTATAAATAATAATATATAGTTTTCATGTGTATTAAGGTTCCCGAGACACAAAAATCTTCAAATTTTCAATTTTTTTATTGAATTAAAAATTTCTCTGCCGTTTTCTGCTTAAAATGGTGTTTAAATCATCTTTCTATCTTAATTAGAACAGGAAATATTAATTTTTTTTCGATTTGGCTTGTTTTCAAAATCTCCCTTTCAAGCTATAGAGTTCAAGGAAACGAGTTCTTGTGAAATTGCGTTTTTCTTCATGATAGGTTTTTCACCATTTCTCACATTTGAATTCTTATAACTGGAGAACCGTTAAAGATACAGAGTTCAAACTCGGGACATATCTTTTTCAATTATTTTACTTTACTTTTGAGCCAGCATATTTAAAAAAATATTTACTTTTGAAAATATGATTTTTTTTTTTTAATTGCACCACTTTTTTTGTAATTTTTTCGTTAAATATTTTTAACTTTTTAAAAAATAAATATTTTTTAAAATGCTGTCTCTAAATTAAAATTTATATATTTCTGTTTATTTAAATGAAAAAAAAATTGAATTTCTATAAATAATATTTCGAGTTATAACGATTTTAAACTATCCCACTTTTTTAACAAAATTTAAAAATTAAATTTTTTTTAACAATTATGAGAAGTATTATCATGCGATTTTGTTTACAAATGATATGGTTAACCATCACAAAAAATTTCAAAATTTTAACTCAATAAATAAATTTTTTATTGAAAATGCGCCCCGGACCCCGTTAAGTGAACTTTAAACGACAAAGAAAATCCGAAATTTGGAGCCACTTAAAATGGTGTTGTCCCGTAAAGCCCGGGTTTTTTCATATTAATCATGTGACACTTGATTTAGAACAATAAATCAACATGTATTTGCAATACATTTTAGATAATATGTTGTAAATATTATTTAAAAAAAAAAAAAAAAAGAAAAAAGAATTAAATCTGAACAACTGTTATAGCATTTAAAAATTAAAAAGAAAAAGAGCACAACTTTTTAAACATATGCGACAAACTTTTTTAGGGGAGTTTAATATACAATCTGTCAATTGTTGACATATAAACACTGAATGAACGATTTTTTAAAAACACTTTTTAGTGTAATGTTTCTATAATTTATTTATTTATTTATTTATGGTAAATGAGAAACCTTCAAAGTCATACAGAGACACTTAGAACTTATTTTTTAAAGGAACACATAGACGTATTTTTTCCAGATTCTTTAATTTATAAACGACAATTAAAGCACTGAATATGAAGTATTTCATGAATTGCTTATGAAAGAATAATTTTTCTAGACAAACTAAATTTTATATAGTAAATTTACGTTGACACATTCCCTTTCACGATATTTTTGGAGCTCTGTTTATAGATTCGGAAATCAATACACGATATAAAAATATGCATTAGAAAATTTCGTGACTTCTGTTTTTAAAACTACATTATTTCAATATTTAATATAATATTTTTGTTATTGATCTTGTGTATGTTTTAAGATGTATATCAGTAAAGACAAAACATTCTTAAAATTTTAGATGATCCTAGTCATATTTTCTAAAATTTCCAAAGGAAAAATATAAAAACGGCAAACAAGACGTTACAGTTTTTATTGGAAACTTTATACTATACTTCGAGTTTCATTAAACGATAACAAACTGTACTGTTTGAAAATTCTTTTATTAAACTTTAGGTGTATTTACAGAAAAATGAGATGATTGTTTTTTTAAAACGTATAACAAAGAAATTATCCTTTTGATTGCACGCGAAGCGTTAAATTCAATGGTAGCACAATTTATAAAACGTTTTCGTTGTGATAGATTTCTCTTATATTTGTATACTAAGTACTTAATATACTTGTATACTAAGTGTATAACATATATATATATATATTAAAGTGATGCGAATAGGAAAGAATAAGTAGTTGACTTGGACTTGTATGACCTTGAAAGAAGGTAATTGTTTAATTATTTTAGCTATTCATTTTGAAATATTGAAAATAAATGAAAACTAGTCGGATGTGGCAACCCCAAACCTTTCTTCTATCTCATACATGTTACTTCTTGAAAATTCGCTTTCATACTGCCAAAATTAACTGGCAATATATGACCATCGTGACGATTCTAAAGCTATGGAATTCCATCCATTAGTTCTTGAAATAGGACTATTGCGGATATCGTGAAAATGCAGCATAACAGCGCCACCTGTTGGACGATTGACAGCAAGACATAATCAGCAATATTATTATCAAGGATTATTTGAATTTGAAGTTTGATGGAAATTCGTGCATTCGTTCTTGAGATACAAGTATTGCGGGAATCGGGAAAAATTCAGCATAGCAACAGCTGCAGGGCGATTGACACATAAAACATAAACAGAACCAATTCATATCAAGGATTAAAAGAATCTGAAGTTTAATGAAAATCCGTGCATTAATTCTTGAGACAGAGTTATTGCTGAAATCGTGAAAATTGCAGCATAGTAGTGCCAATTGATGCCAATTTACACCAAAATATAAACAGCATCAATTCATCTCAAGGACTAGCCGAATCTGACGTTTGATGAAAATCCGTGATTAGTTCTTGAAATAGAGCTGTTTCGGAAATCATAAATAATGCAGCATAGCAGCATCACCTGTTAAGCGATTTGCACCAAAAACTAACCAGCATCAATTTATATCAGGGACAAACTGAAAATGAATTTTTATTAAATTCCGTTCATCAATTCTTGAGATAGAGTGCCCACAAAATTTGTGTCACAATTATACAGACAGACAGACGTACAGACAGACAGACATTTTGCAAAAACATTTTTGGAATCTCTGACCATTTAAAGGTGTCAATCCGTCAAAAACAGGAATTTGAAAATTATCACCAATCCAATACTTTTTTGTTGTAATGATAGACGAAAGTAAAAATCTGCAAAATTATGCCTTTATGTAAAATTTTGACGTTATTATCTTGACAGCCTTTTGTTACTAATGATCAAATGCTGCCTGACAAAACGCAATAGTTACATAGGAAAACGTTATTGATATAAAGATTAATTTTTTAAGCATTTGAAATAATTAATTGTAGCAGCTTTAGCTATTTTCATAAGAAAATCACATTATTATTAAAATAAAAAGATAGATGCTAAAAGTGATAGCAGTGCAGTTAAATGCAAATACCTTTTGATAAACATATCTACTAATATCGCACACGCAATCAGAGACATTCTCAGTATAAAAAATGATAAACAAATTATTTTCGCAAAAGTCTAAAAATTAACTACATAAACAAAAATCACGACATCGCAGGTAAAAGGAAAGTATGTGCTTTAATAAAAACTAGCTGCATGGCAACCCGATGTGTTGCTTTTGAATTTCATGAGATCATTCTAATATTTTGGTGAAATTGAAATCCAACTTTATTGTAAATTTAGAAATTATAGTATAAATTTTATAAAGTACAATATTCAAATAATAAATATTATTTAAAATTGAAGTCAATAGCTTTCCCAATAAAAATGAATATATTCTATAACTTTATTCGCCAAAAGCTTTTCGTTCTTCCGAGATTTGGCTTCTAATTTCGGAGCTGGTAGGTATGAAGTTAGTTGGGTGAACTTATATAAAAATTACTTTGTTTTGACTAATTTATTCACAAACATTTTATATTTATGAAGTAAAATAAAGCCTTAGAAAAGTATAATTTTTCTCGCTAAAATATATTGTTTCCAATGTCCTTGTGAAAAGTTTAAATGGCTGCTTTAAAGAAATAGCTTAAAATATGTTTTTCTACGTTTAATCAAAAAAAGTTACGATGATTTTTTTTTCTTTTTACGTCAATGGAATTTATCTCAATGTTCCATTCGGCAGACGATTTTTTGCTTTATAAATTAAACTTATTCCTGGAGCTTGAATATGTTAAAATAAGTTTGTATTTTTTAAAAGTTTCTTAAAAAATAAAATTCAATCACAATATTACTTTTATTATCTATTCAAATAAAAGTTAATCTCGGTTTAAAAATTATGTCAAACAAAGATATCTAATACACCGTATCGTTTTCCACTTTCTCCCTTTTATCCACAAAAATGGAGTTATTAAGTTACCATCCTTACAGGAATCTTATTCATAATTACGAAAAAATTAATATCACGAAAAGTAATTATTTTTTTTTTAATTATAAGACCACTTTTAACATCCTCTGATCTATGGGGATAACTGGCGCTAATATGATCTGTCAACGTTCCATATTCTAGGACGAATAGCTGTGAAAGACAAACGGACAGTCACTTTTTAATATATTATATTTATGTAGTATTAATTTCGGTATGAAAAATTAGCCAGGGACAAATGCTGATCTATTTATATAGTTTTATGGGCAAATGCTTTATTTCGTAATGAAACCTTTACGCAATGGAGATAGATTGAAAAAAAAACCAAGCTTGAAAATCTATATATATAGGGGAGAGTAGTTGAATTTGGACCACTTCACATATTTTCAGGTGTAACTCACTTAATTTTTGGAATATCTGCAAAAGATCATTACACAGGGTCAAGCTATTCATCTACTAACTAAATAAATATTTAGATCAATTTCGTTTTGAAAATCTTAAATTTTATTTTAATTTGAAAAATTTGTCAAAAGTGGTCCAAATTCAGCAACTGGTCGCCTAAGTTGGACCCCCAGTCTCCTAAATTGGACCAAATAATTTTATTAAAAGCAAAGTTTGCGATTAATGAAACAATTAAACAAAATAGCAGCAATGAAATGTTATAAAAACTAATTGTCAGTTACTTGAATACCATGTAAGGAGTGATTCAAAGCTTATACAAGAATTGTGTTTATTGTTTTTTTTCCAGCGCACACAACATGGAACCGTATATGGCAATCTGAACACTGAATCATTTCTGCTATTTTATTTTTCTTACAAATTATCAAAACCAATCATCATTGTCTAGATTTTTCTTTTCAGATTCTGAATTATCAGACATTTTTTTTTTTTTTTTTTGCAACAGAAGTCGTCTTTACATTATGTTTGTAGTTCTTCTCTTCCATCATTTTCTTGCTAATTGCATTACACCTATTTTTTAAAACTCGATGATCTAATTGCTTTTGTGCTGTGAAAAGCTTCCTTTTTGTCTTTTTTTTTTCATTTCAAGGTTTAGTTTATATGGCGATGATGTTAACACAACTGTCTTTTGGCTCCGTCTGTTCTTTGATTTAACTGAATTTAGCAAGCGAAATAACATTTCTAATGATTTTTTTGCTTTTGGGGAGGATTTCTAGCCGCAGCCTTGTTGCAGGGCTATTTCTTCACATCTTACTGTCTGCTTTTTGTTTCCTATCTATATTATAAAGGACAAACATATCTGTGCGTAACGCATACATCATTCTGCGAATGGCAACACTTTCAAATTTGAAATGAATTTTCGTTTTGCAATTTTCTCTACTGAGAATTTTTAAAGTTCTACACATCGCACATTTTCAGTTTTTATACCGTCGTATAAGGAAAAAAATGCACTTTTAAATGCAATTTGTTTGAAAGCTGTATCTCAATTTATTTTTGAGATATTAATTATTTTTATAGTTTTTAGTACCAATTTTGTAATTGTGGCAACAAAAGTACTCCATTTGTATTGAAAGTAAAGGGAAAATAGTAGATTACTGTATTTTTTGTGCCATTTCCTCATAAAAATAAAAATTAAAATACATACTATGTCAAAAAAACCGTCTATATTATAAGATCCGGTGAATTTTGGTTTTATTTCGTTTCTATTCACCAAATAAATGTTTCTTAGTTTATAGCACAAATATTTTACAAACGATATAACACTTTCTCTTTACGAAAACGTATTTTAAATAATTTTGCGACTTTCTTTCACAATTACTTATTTGGTATCAGAAAGCTGAAAGAATGCAATTTTATTTATCCGTGTGTAATAATATTTTCCGAATTTTGAAAAAATAATTTCTGATAAGACATGGAGCTATTTAAACAAAAACAAGTGAAGGCATATGTAACATTAAATATCCGATTTTTTTTTCCGAGCTTCTTGAATGATGATATTGCTTTTTGTTGTGTTCGTGTATTATTATGCGATAATGACGTTATTTGAATACTTTTCGATAGATGTAGGACTAATTACAAAATTTAAGAATTCTAGAAGCTCTATATAGATGTTTTTTAAGACTGGATCATAAAAGTGGACTGCTTTAACGGATGCAAAAGACGCCATTTTATAAAAAAGCGTGTTTTTTTAATTCTTAAAACTGAAATATGCTTTGTAGAAGTACGTCATTACTAAACATTAATTCTAAACATTTTAACACAAATGCGTCTAAAAAATATACGATAATTTTTACTCTTTGGTATTGAGATTAGTATCTGATGCTAAGAGTGCAACTGTTCACATGCAAATATGTTGTTGACGATCATGACTTCAAGTTCGGAATTAAAAATAATTTAAAATGATCAAATTAAAATACCATTTTTTTAAGCATGGTGAATACGTGTATGTGAAGTACATATGTAAATTATGAGAAGGTGAAAATGATGTCGGGAGTAGATTTTACAGGAAAAAAAATCTTATTGTATCAAACTAGAATAAATTTTATCGTTTTGATTCGGGAAAATGAAGTGATTAAATATGCGATTTAATTTTAATAATTCAGATAACCAGGAGTCGCAATCCATAGGGAAAATTGTATTGTTCCTACCAGATCTATTAATCAATAATCTTCATATTTTTTACATTTAAAATATGTTATAGAAAGGTACTGTGGAGATATTATTTTCAAAATTGTGGTAGGAACAGTAAAATTTTCCCTGTAGAATGCCACCCCTGGACAACTGACTGAGTTTTATAGAAATCGTATTTTGTTAATTTTAAGTTAAAATAATGTTTGTTTGAGAGTTAAACTAACCAATTTGAGATGAATTTTCTATTCTAGCTAATTTTGTAGGTTTATTATGAATCAATGAAACAGTTCCTTCTTAAACATTTTCGTTCGTCGAAGTTCGACGGGTTCCACCTTGTATCTTTAATAGCTTTTGCTGTCAGGGGTGTTTTTCTTCCAAACAGTTTGTATATGTCTTTTTCAATAATTTCATCAAGGTTTGAGATTTTATGCTTTTTAATGGAAAAAAAAAGTATAATTCCACCCTCCAGAACTGTAAAAAGTCTTCCATCACATATATCCTGCAGGAAGAAAATGTTTGAATTCAACTCTGTAAATCAAATATTCCGTAGGAATAAAGAATTCAAAGAAATTAAATGCAGTTACATACAAGATAAAAGACATTGCAAACAAAATTTATTGCACACAAATGTAAAAATATTTTTATGTTTATATAGTCCTAAACTGTTTAAAAAAAATAATGCATATATATATATATATATATATAAAACTGGCATGGAGATAGTAATCCATTATAAAATATAAAAAAATAGTGTATAAAGCGTACCGTCCTCGAAATTTGTTACTTACTTTTCAAACTTATGATCGCATATCTGGTCCAATTTAAGTGGTCCAATTTAAGTACCTAACTTAAATTGGCCCAATTACGGCAACTGCGGCATTTTTTTAAAACAGTTAATTTCAAGACTAAGAACAAAAACGAAGTCAAACAAATCCGCGTGAAATATATGCGCAATAAACAGATCATATATGTATATGAAAACATTACAACTTACCTTAGTTTTAAAATATTCACTTACGTTTAGTAGGAAAAAATTAGATCAAAACAGCTAACATTAGGTTTTTTAAAATTGTCTGAAAACAGCATGTGGTAGGCAGTTGCTTCTTCTAATCATGAGTGATGTCATTCTGATGAGTAGGATTTCAGCGGTAGATGGAGTCTCTTCCTTGTAATTAACTGCAGAATGGCAACGGTCCAATTAAAGCGGCGGTCCAAATATGGCTACTCTCCCCTATATATATTATCCTATCGTATGTGGCACAGAAATCCCGATTATTTGTTAATTGTTTAACGGCAACGTCCGAATGAAACGTATCTAAGGGCTATTGAACAGCATTTAATGCATCTCCATACCCATAGGGGGTGTCACCATAGGAGGGACCCTGTTTTCTAGCCTAATGCCGACAAGTTTGTCCCCAACTTGGCAATATATTGCCAAATTTGGCGACCAAAATTCCAAAAATCCAATTAAATTAAATTATGAATAAAAGTAACGTGATACAATGCTTAGTATGCTTTCCCAAATATAAATTTTAGGGAGAAAAAACTGATTGCCAAGGACGACTAGTTATTTAAAAAGCCACACTAAATCTGCAAATTAAGATGCAGTTTTCAATTAAATTGTATTTGATAATAGATTTTTCTATATGGTGGTGTAAAAATTTAAAATGTGCGATGTTTAGAAATTTAAAAGTTTGTAGTAGCAAAAATTGAAAACCGAAATTTCATCGACAAGTGTTGCCATTTACAAAATGACGGCAGCGTTACTCATGGACACATTTGTCCATTATAATATATATAGTGAACGTTCCTACTTGTAATATCGTTTTTTTTTCTTTATCAAGCCCATTTTTCCGGTTTTTGCGATTATAGTTTATTTTATCATTTTAGATATGCTTATTATAAGGTATTTATAAGTCTTTAAGTATACTGTTATTAATTTCAGCTTATATTACGAGGGCTGTGTGATAAGTACCTGGCCTTGGCAAGAAAAACACATTTTTATGTCAAAAATGTATTTTATTTTTCAACATAATCTCCTTTCAGATTCACTTAGCCCAACGTTTTTCTAATTTTTCTATTCCCTCTAAAAAATACGATTTCTCCAACCCTTCAAAATAGGCGTTTTTTTTTCAGCAATAGCCTCATCGTTAGAGCCAATTTTTTTCCCATCGAACTGTTTTTTTCATATTTGGATATAGAAAATATTCGCAGGGGCTAAATCTGGCGAATATGGTGGATACAGAAACAGTTCGTATCCTAATTCATAGAATTTTGCCATGGCGAGGACAAGTGTGCACGCATGCATTGTCCTGATGATAGATAATTTTTTTTCTTCGCCAAATGTGATGTTTTTCTTTCACAACATGATTGAAATTATCCAATAAGTTAGAATATTATTCTCCATTAATCGTTTTACCTTTTTCAACGTAATCGGCGAGAAATATGCCGCACAAATCCCAAATTACTGTAGCCATGACTTTGCTTGCAGATAAAGTCACTTTAGCCTTTTATGGCGCAAGTTGGCCACGAAAAACCCACTTTTTGGACTATTCTTTAGTTTCTGGTGTACAGTGATAAATCCCTGTTTCATTAACAGTTATGAATCGATGCCAAAAATCATTTGGATTTCACTTTAACTTCGCCCAACATTATTTTGAAATTGGCATACGAGTGTGTTTAATGTAAATACTGAGAAATTGCGGCACCCATTTTGCGGAAAGCTTTTTCATATCCAAATTTGTTGTTAAAAATTTTTACACTCGTTCAATTGAGATGCCCACAGTCTCAGCAATCTCGTGCACTTTCACTCTCTGATCGTTTATCTAAACTAGGGGATCGTACCCGGGCTTCCCGAGTTAAAGAATATAGGTGAAAACTTTTTTTTTTTTTTTTTTTTTTTTGAAAACTAACAATTTTTTTATATGCAATACATTTTTTAAATTGCTCACTTACATTTAAAAAGCATTTTTCATATGGAAAATAAGAATTATACAATCAAATAAATTTTTGAAACTTATCAAAAGCGATATTTTCTTATTAGCCACGTGCTAAGAGTTATTTGACCAAGATTTTTCTACTTATGGCATCCTTTTATAGTCTGATAATTTCAGAGCTTATACATGTCTGTTAAATTTGTTTCATTTATATTATTTTATTTATTTATTCATAGGGAAGTTTTTTTTTAATGGATATTAGCCATAAGAAAATTATGAACTCTTTATTTTGTTTTAAGGGCAAACGGATTAATCTTTCGTTATCGAGCTCCGCGCGATATAGATAAATTAAAAAATATTTTATGCTTTAAAATTGTTTGTTTTTAAAGCCATAGACAATCAGTAAACTGAGATAAACTTTGCAAATAAATTCCATTTGAAAAAAAAAATCGTATTTGGTGATCTAAAAATTTAAATTGTAAGATAACAAATATGTTAGATTTGTGTTTTTTCAATATTATTCTGTTATTTGTTTATAAAAGAAGTATTAATTTTGTTAATTTGTCTTTCAGAAATATGTTAGACTGGTGATTGTTTTAATATTATTCTTTTATTTGTTTATAAAGGAAGTATTAATTTCGTTATGCAAAAATAGTCAGAATCAAATGCTGAAAAATGTTTGTTTCTGTATGTGCAAAATGTTTAGTATTATTATGTATTGAAACCGGTGCGTGATAAGATAACTTTAAAAAAATCATGCTTAAAAATTATTTTAGAAAATGTAATACATCAATCAATTAAGATACAGTTTTTAAACAAATTGCATTTGAAAGTAATTTTTTCCTTATGCGACGAAAATTAAAAATGTACGGTGGTCAGAATATTAAAAAATTGCAGTAGCGGAAATTTCAAGACCAAAATTTGGTCGAGAAGTGTTGCCATTCGCAAAATGACGTTAGCATTACGCACATATACGTTTCTTCTTTATAATATAGATACTTAATCATAATTTCAAAGCAGCTGGTCTGTGAAAATGACGCACTTCTACAAATCATAATTCAGGTTTGAGAATTAAAATACACGCTTTTTTTATAAAATGACGTCATTTGCTTCCGCTAAAGCAATCCAGCCTTGAACCTCGTCTATAGAAAAGTATGCATATGACGTCACTATCACGGAATAACAGTAATATTCTTAACATAGCACATATTTTGATTTCAACTTTTTTTTTCAGGTTTTATGAGAAAATGGCAACAAAAAAGATGCAGTATCCCCTATTTTCGACTACTTTCCGTTTACTTTCAATGACATTCAATAGAAATGGGGTACTTTTGTTGCCACTATAAGAAAAATGGTATTAAAAACTACAAAAAAATTAATATCTCAAAAATAAATTGAGATGCAGCTTTCAAACAAATTGTATTTAAAAGAGCATTTTTTTCCTTATACGACGGTGTAAATTTTTAAAATGTGCGATGTTTAGAAGTTTAAAAATTTGCAGTAGAGAAAATTGCAAAACCAAATTTCATTTCAAATTTTAAAGTGTTGCCATTCGCAAAATGACGTATGCGTTACGCACAGATATGTTTGTCCTTTATAATATAGATATTATGGATATTTTCAATCGTTTATGATGTCGTAACTTCAGTTGGGTGACTTGGACGTTCTTCATCAAAAATGCTTGTACGGCGCGTTTGAATTCAGCTGTCCAATATTTTATGTTTGGTAACGAAGGTTCATAGTCCCCATAAACTTTTCTAAGTTCCGCTTTAATCTCAACAATTGTTTTCTTTTTCAAAAACAGGTTTTTTATCTCTGCTCAATATTCAATTTTTTTCATTTTTGAAATATTACCAAAGTTGTTTTATTCAAATGGCTTCCACTCACAAACTAAACAACTTAGTGACTTTGCAAATTGCCAGATTTGATGTGAAAGATCACTTCCTACTTTCCTAAGCGAACTAAATCCTTTTTTAAATTCTAGTAGCACCATCTTTGGCCGAGGCCAGGTACCTATCATACTACCCTCGTATTTTTATTTTGAGTTCATGTTAGTTTATATTTGACAATACATCAATATTTATATAAAAATATAGTTAGCGAAAAAATTAAAATTCTAAGCTAGACATTTCTGTTTAAAGGTATATTTACTATTTCATTATTTAAAAAAAGAGAAAAAATCATTTGTTTTTCTCACTCGTTGACAAGAAAATTGTGTTTTAAAATTTCTATTTAATGAAAATTTTCGACGAAAAGGTAAATTAAACTTTCAAAATTCCTAAGAGAAATAAATTATTTTGAAAATTGTTCCATAATTATTTTTCGATGTAAATATAAAAAAATGAAAATATTAAAATTTAATATTTTTGCTCTATTAAATCCTTTTGCAATATCACATTTTACACTGACAAATCTATAATAATGCATCTTTGGATAACATACACTATAAACAAACAAAATTATGAATAAATGTTTATTTGTGAATCTCGCACTTTTTCGATATATTGCATAAGTTATATTTGTGTTAAAATTTTCATTAATTTATGCGTTAACGTTCAAATCATTCAGTAATAGATATGTAAAGTTTTAAAATTATTCAAATCTTTTTTATTGGCAAAATATTGTAGTTATTTATTTCATTAATTTTTACTTTTAATATTTTAACTTATAAAATCTGATTCGAAGTCTCCACATCATTCCTGGAAAAACAATATTCCTTATTTTTACATAAGTATCAATCACATTTTGTTTTTCTAGAAAATAATATGACTTTTTGAAATTAAAAATTATTAAATTAAATCTATGAAATCTTGTATTAAATTATAATAGTAAAGTAAATTTTATCACGTGCTTATCCATTGACACTGAAAAACACAAGAAAATTATTTTATTTATATTGCTGATATTAAAAATAGTTGTGGGGAATAATATTTAATGATATTTTTTCATTCATCTGCTTTCATAGTGCATTTAGTGGGTGTATTAAAATATTACATGTCGTGTCGTTTGACATAGTAAAAGGATGATAAAATTAACGTTTCCGCGTTTGCATCCTTTTAATAATTATAGAAGCTGATGCAGGGTCAGTGCAAAAATAATCTGAATGAATTAATTTCGAAACATTTATTTAAAGTGCGTACAAAACACTAATAATTTTTCATTTTGATATGAATATAAATATTACTTTTGTTGTCGAAAAAAAAAATCCGTTTCAACGTTCAAAAAAAGTTTTACATAAGGTCGTGAAGGTATCACTGGTCCACTTTTTAAAAAATGGAACAAAATAACCTTGTCTTAACCTCAAACTTTCGTAATTCGTTTTAGAATCAGTAAAAATAGAAATGTAAATTAATTAATATTAAGAAATTTACTTTGATTTCTTAGAGTATTATCTGAATAGCTGTAAAGAAATATTCATATCGCCTCACTTTTCAAAACATAAATAAATGTTGTACAGAATTGTAAGTTCCGTCAATATTATTGTCTAATATTTATATTTGTGAGCTAATTTTAATTAATTGAAAATTTTGTTCCATAATTTCGGAAATAAGGATGTTAAAAATATATAACACTTTTTCCAATGCATAATTCTATAATTTAGTCAATATTATTTTCTTTCTCAATTTAATGATTCAAATCGATTTTAATGATTCGTTATATATCATAATTATGTAACGGAATTTGTTTTAATCCCAAGTTGTAACCAATAATGAAACCCTACCATTCAAGGAAACTGAAGAATTTTATTTACTCGAGAATGAGATAACGAATAACTTTCGGTGTCTTACAGCGTAATTTACCACAATGGAGTTAATGATTTAATTAATAATTTAACATTCGAAATGTTATCCCAATGGGAAAGTTGAAAAATCTTGGGTAGACGTTTCGTTACGTCAAGGTTGACGAATATTTTTCATTTGCAATACCCAGTGAGATTTTGGCGCTAACGATATCCAGCTTAATTTTGGTGCCAATGCGATAAATATTTTGGAGGCTATCGTATTAACAAAAGTGCAAACTTTCACGGGAGGCCGGAGCTGTGCTTCGACATTAAATTTAACCTCCCAGCGAGCGCGCTATATTTTTTGCATGAGCAGGCGCGTGTCGTATTTTTTACGACAAAAAGTTTTCCCATATTTGTGCTGTTATAAATCCAAGACATTTCACAATTATAATATAAGTTAAATTAAAAAACAATTTTTGCATATCAATGGATCAAATTAAACTTTTATTATAGTTGGAAATATAAAACAATACACTTTTTTAAGATAAAAGGAAATATTGACAAAATTTTAACATGAGAAACAATGAGATAAACAATAATACCGCATAAAAAGGATGTGAAAATCAAAAAAGGATATAGATTATAAGAGAAATAATTATATTTTATAAGTTTTTAGTCACTAGCATCACTCCCCTGACATTCAAGGCATCGAATTTTTGTAAGAGAATGTTGCTTGCAGGTATATCTGTTGCATATATAGCATTTCATTGATGCTGATGATCTTCTTCTTTCTTTTACAAACACACCGCAAGTTCCGCGTTTCTGTACTTGTTGTTCTTGCGTTCTCTCTTCTTCAGTACTTGCTTCAGAAGGTAAGGCATAATTAAGACTTAGAAATGTTGTAATATCACGTGGTAAAGAATGAATTTTGGCTCGAGCTGTAAGGTGTTCTTTCATAAGTCCCAGTGCTAAGTTTTTCAAGAAAATTCTTCGAATTGGAGGATTTTCTGCAGGTTTTGATAGCATATATAAAATTTGTGCATTTATTCCGGCAATATTCATAAGGCTGTAAAAGACTGCACATGGCCATCTCCTTGTAATCCGCGAAACAGAGTATGTAGCGCACATTTTGTCGACAGTGTCTACTCCACCTTTTTTAGAGTTGTAATCCAAGATAATTTCCGGTTTACCTGTATCTTTGTCAATATTTGATGTGTCATGCATTGTAGACAGGAGTATGACAGCTTTGTTCTTTCGAGGGACATAAGAAACAAGAGCTTTATCTTTTTGAAAACCGAATATTGTCGATTTAACCACCTTTTCCTTGCATGGCAAAAACTCTGGTGGAATTTCCTTCTTATTTTTCTTTAGGGTACCCACAAGTGTCAGCTTCTTTTGCAGCAAAAAATCTGCCAGAGGAATACTAGTATAGTAATTATCTGTAGTTATATTTCTGCGCGAATTTTCAATTGGAGTAACCAACCTTTTCACAACATCCAGTGGAGAGTTTGAAACTGCATATGGACCATTAGGTTGCAATCCACAATAAATTTCGAGATTGTATGTATTAAAAGTTTTTGAATCACATAGAGCGTACATTTTTATTCCGCATTTTGCAGGTTTACTTGGAATATACTGAATCCATTGGCAACGACCACGAAAGGGATGCAACATTTCATCTATCGTAGCAAATTTACTCATACTATAACAGTTATTGCAATTTCTTAGAAAACAATCAAAAATTGTTCGTAAAGCTGCCAGCTTATCCTCCTTACGTCTGGAAATTCTTGTTGTTCTGTCATCAAATCGAAGACATCTCGTTAGAAATAAAAATCTCTTATAGCTCATGACGCTCCTTGCTATTTCTATTCCTGTACCATCATTTGAAAATAATTCTTTCACATTGGCATGATGTCCCTTTTTTATTCCTATCAAATACAATAGTCCAAAATACGCCATCATTTCACATCTTGTTACATCTTGACAGTCTCTTTCTCTGGAGTAGTTATGTTTTGATCTTAACTGATTTATATGTTGGTTTGTACATTTCAAAATTTGATCAATCATATTTAGATCTATTATTTTCATAAATGATCCAACTTCGTCTTCTATATTTTTCGCAAAAGTTTTGATGCCAGGAAGAACTTTGACAATGTTCAGCTTTTTTGTCTTCGAGCACTTCGTGTATTGTATTTTACGCCATTTGGTAGTTGTGTCTTTACCAATGTAAAATTCTTCATCTTCAAATGCATTTTCTTGTTCGTCCTCAGAAATACTTTGCTCGGCTGATGCAATTTACTTCGATATTTTCATCACTAAGATCACTGTCACTTTCCAGATCTACTTCCTCATTATTATCTTCTTTTTCCTCATCAGATAGTTCCTGAAGGAGGCGTGGAATATCTTCATACTTTACCCATCTTGAAGCCATATTTTGAAAATTCTACTAAAAATATATTTTTAGACTACATAAAATCAACTGATAAGACAGTGTAATAAACATTAAATATAGAGCTGCCGAAATAAAGCTTTAAAAACAAGAAAAAAATTATTATTATTTCAACTCGCAAGAGCGGACGCGTGTCGTAAACTTTACGAATATAGCACAGCTCTGCATAAAACCTACTGCGAAGCTGAAATTTAACCTTGGAATTGGATCACACCCATTTCATCGCGAAAAGAGGGGACCCATAAAGGAATAGGAATGACCTTGAAGCACTTTCGATACAGTTTGTGAAAGCAGTGTAAGGAATATTCCGTTTGTCGTAAAATTTGCGAGGCGCGCCCGCTGAAAGGTTAAACTGTAATGAAAGAACAGCATTAATCAAATGTCATACAAGCTTTTTCTTAATATATATACCGTGCAGAAAATCGAAGAAAATATTTTTTCAAAACTATTAACTAGTATTAAGACAAAATATTGAATTAATATAGAAAAGTTACATTGTCGAGTGATGTTATATCTTTACTGACTTACGGGGGTAAAAACACGTATGAAAAAATGAGGTTGTAACATTAATAAAATAAGATAATTTTTCTGGTAAGACAGGAACACATACTATTGTATATTCATTAAGTAACTAATAACAATTAACATAACTCTTAATTGATGAGACAGATCGTAGACATATAAACATTTACTATTCATTTCAAAACAAAAACCTCACTTATAGGACGTCAGTCACATGCCACAAGACAGAAGGACATATCTCTATAATGAATTGTGGGAGGAAAGAAAACTTTGGTGCTGCCATATATACATATTAAATTGAGGCACAAGCACGACAGCTCTTTCTCACTTAATATTTTTGTCTTTCAGGAGCTCTTCTGTACCCACTGGATCTTCTCAGTACCTGTGGAGAAGAAGAAGAATTATATTTTACAAGTACATCAGCATCAACTATTGAACTAGTGGGAATAGAAGATTTTGGAACTATTGACTCAGAGTCAGTTGATTTAGTACTTGAAGAATCAGGATAATGAAAATGAAGTGGTGTAGGAGCTAGAGCATTTGACTCATGTGAATCAACTCGTTGCAGATCTGTTATACTAGGCTGTATTGGTGGAAAATCACCTTGTTTCACAATTGCATTTTCACTTTTGAAATTTCCTGTATCACTTTCTTCAGCATTTGCATCATTAACTAAAGAAATCACTGAACCTACATTTGTTATTTGATCAACATGCCTTTTCCAAATATTCGAACCAAATTGAACTCTATAATGTAATTTTCCTTCTCTTACTATTATTCGACAAATTTTCTACTTGGCTTCTGGAGTATAATTTCTTACAGCTACTTTCTGGTTAATTTCAAATAATTTTATTTTAACTTTGGACTTTTTCACATCTTGTTTATCATGAAGGGGATTTGTAACATTTGGCACTATCAAATCTATTGTTTTCTTAGATGACGGTTTAGAAGTAGAGATGCAGGACTATCGTAAAATGAGGCATCTTCCTATATTGCAAAAGGAAGCTATTTAATTTCATTTGCACAGTACCAGGTTCGGAAGCTAACGCTTTTAATCCACGTTTGAGAATTTGCATATATCTCTCCGCCTGTCCATTTGTAGCTGGATGGTATGGAGCGCTGAACTTATATTTTACACCCTGATTTTTCCAAAATATATCAAATTCTGCAGATGTAAATTTTTTAGCATTATCTCATATTAAAGAAATTGGAAAACTGTATCGTGTAAAAATTGAACACAGACAAGTAATTGTATTTTCTGAAGTTGTACTAGGAACAACAACAAATCTTCTGGCCGTTTGCTATGGGCATCAACCACTAAACGAAGCATTTTTTCCCTAACAGGGCCAAAATAATCGATATGAATTCTTTTCCATGGGGCTGTAGGCCGTTTCCAATGATGTGTATCAACTTTGGGAGGATTATTTTTCAAATTTACACAAGTACTGCAATTTCGTAGAAGATCTTCAATATCTTAGTCTATACCTGGCCACCCTACAAAACTACGTACTAAACACTTCACTTTTACTATACCAAAATGACCAAAATGTAATTCTTTTAAGATTTGGTTTCTATGCACTTCAGGGATAACTAACCTACATCCCTTTAAAATTCAACTATGTTCAAGAGTAAATTCTTTTTGTTTACCACTAAAAAGTAAATTTTTATGAATTTCAAAGCCAGATATGAGGTGATGAAAAATTTGATGTAAAAGTGGGGAAGATTTTGTAGCTGAAGCAATAGATTTAGAATGGTAGAATAGAGAGTTGATTAATTTGAAGAAATTCAGATTCATCAATTGCATCATTTAATTAAATTCTTGAGGTAAGTCTTTACTACGTAAAGAAGTCGCGAAAGAGAATCAACATTTCCGTGTTCAGTAGTTTTCTTATAACGGATATCATATTGAAACATTTGTAAATAAATTGCATATCGTTGCAATCTAGCAGCCGATAAAACAGGAATACTTTTAGAAAAAGAAAAAATAGAAACTAACGGTTTACTGTTAGTAACTAAGGTAAACCTGTTGCCATACAAATATTGAAAAAAAATTCTTCACACCAAATATAATTGCTAGTGCCTCTTTATCAACTTGACTATGACTATACAGTTTTTCTGCATTATTTAAAGTTCTGGATGGAAACCCAATAGGCTTTTCAGTGTTATCTGGCATCATATGCGAAAGAACTGCAGAGATACCATAAGGAGAAACATCAGTAGCTAAAATTAAAGGTAACTTAGGATTAAAGTGACTAAGAGCCCTGTCAGAAGTAATTTCTTTTTTTTTATACTTTTAAATGCTTGTTCACACTTATAAGACTAATTAAACGTAATATTCTTCTTAAGAAAATTATTTAAAGGAATTGCAATAGTAGATAAGTTTGGTATAAACTTAGCACAATATGTAACTAAGCTTAGAAAAGCTTTAACCTGAGACACATTTACTGGTCTTGGAGCATTTAAAATTGCTTCAGTTTTATCTTGTTTTTTATGAATACCATGTTTATCAACTTTATAATCACATTAAGTAATCTCATCTGCCACATAGAATGATTTTTCTTTATTTATCCTAATGTTATAATCTCTTAATCTTTCTAATACTTAAATCACCTAAAACCAACGTCTAAACACACAATAAAATACATAAGGTAGTTTGAATAGACGTATACGTTTCGCGAATTCCTGGATTCACATAATTAGTGTATAAAATCTATAAAAACAATATCTCCTCAACTACATGTACGGCGAAAACTCAAATGTCAGAAAACACAATACCTAAAGACCATCAAGTTCGATCAGCCAATAAATTTAAAACGGTGCAGTGTCGAATTGAATTTAAAAAGTGCAGTATCGTGACACAACAAATCCACCCAGAAAGTTGAGATATAAGGTACACTAGATAAATCATTAACCAAAAAGTTTTTAAGTGTATGGATATGAACTGCTTCTACTATGGTGACATTTTTGAAGCTGTTCATATCCATAGATTTAAAAACTCCTTGGTTAATGATTTACCTAGTGTACCTTACATCTCAACTTTTTGGGTGGATATGTTGTGTCACGACACTTCACATCCGCTTTAATTCCATTGGCTGTTGGAATTTGATGGTCTTTTGGTATTGTGTTTTCGCCGTACACGTAGTTGGGGGGGATATTGTTTTTATAGATTTTATACACGGATGATATGAGTCCAGGAACTCACAAAACGTATACGTCTGTTCAAATTACCTTATGTATTTTATTGTGTGTTTAAACGTTGTTTTTAGGTGATTTATATTTCCACACAAGTTTTGTATTTACTTTCTAATACTTGCTTTAATCTTTGTAAGTGAATTTCATCTGTTTCACCTGTAACCCCAATATCATCTATAAGAATTGTAACTCCTACATTTCCATTTAAAATGTACTCTATTTTTCTTTTCCACATAGCAGGAGAACTAGCAAGGCCCATGGGTAACTTAAGGAATTGGAATAATCATTTTAATATATTAATGGTCTATAATTCTTGCGATTTTTCATCTACAGGTAACTGAAGATAAGCTTGATTTAAATAAATTTTTATGAAATGTACACCACCACCTAATGTAGCTAACACATCTTATATCTTAGATAAAGGACACTTTTCAACTTTCAGGAAATTTATTTAATGTTACTTTAAAACCAACACATAAACGAATTTTCCCATAAGGCTTAATCACTGGAAATATAGGAGTTGCCCACTTGCTGTTTGTAACTGGTTTAATAATATCTGCGTCTTTTAATTCTTCATTGACTATTGTATGTAGTGCATAAATGACAGTCCTAGCTTTGCAAAACATAGGTGTAGCATCTTTTTCAAGATAAATTTCTGCCTGTAAATATTTAATTTCCCCAGCCTTATCAGTAAAAAAAATCAGAAAATTCCTGTAACAAGCCTTGTAATTTATCAGAATAATTTACAACTTCATTTGTAGATACAGATTTTAAATTATGTGGGGAAATATCAAATTCAGATACGCAATCTCTACCACATAATAATGGAATATTATCTTCTTTTATAAAATACAATTTTATCTTTCTAGTTTTATTTTCATAAGTAACATTTACTTCAACATAACCTACAGTTTTGAAAATTTCCCCAGTTGCAGTTTTCAACTGTACATCTGGAGGAAAAATTTTATAATCAGGAAAAATTATGCGAAATCTTTTTAAAGGAACTGCAGAAATTTCAGATCCTGCACCTAATTCCATATCAGCTCTAGCCTTGTTTCCAATGAAAACAGACAACGTAACAGGATTTGAACTTCATCATATTTTACAGTTAAAACATTTACTGTATTTAAAGATAAACATGTTTTTGAAAATTTGTACTTCTACATACCTTGCTTACATGGCCTTTTTTCCTACAAAGGTTGCAAGTAACATTAAAAAATCTGCAGACATTTGGTAAATTTGAGGCATTTCCACATTGGTAATACTTTAACTTATTTTTATTCAAATCAGAATGTGCATTATTTACATGATTGTTAACATTCTGTTTTTGAGAACAATTTTGTAATTTCTCCTTTTGTACATTTTTCGTACTGGAAATTTTATTTACATTGAGATTTTTATGCTTAATTTCAGCAATTTCAATATCTACATTATATAAAGCTAAAGCTTTCTCAACACCTTTTTCGAAATTTAACCCGTTTGGAACCATGGGTGCGTATACACTATCTAGCCAAAGGTGACCGGTCACTTGCTATTTTAGACGTTTTGTGAAATATCTAAAACAATACGTGAGGAATTAACCTGAAACTGCAGGTGTGCAAACAGTATAGTATAGGTCATATATTTCCGCGAAGATTTTTTTCACGAAACCCCATAGGGAACCTTGAACAAATTGAAAAAGAACGAATATCTTTTGGATAACCCTGTAGAAACTAATGTAGCAAACGCGTTGAAACTCGAAATTATTAATAAGTGGCTTATTGTAATATACCGTGTCCATTTTTATGAGGATAGCATGTATAATCGTAGAGAAATTAAGAGTTTTTAATATAAAAAAAAGTTCTTTTCAGAAAATATGACAAACAATATTGTACACAATACTCTGCAATCAGAATTAAAAAATAACAAAAATTGGATGGAAAATAAGCAGGTTTACTAAAAAATGCTTCACTGCGCATGCGCGAATACAATCTAAATATAATGTGCATAACGTATTAGCTAAGTATATAGAGCAACTTTTGTGAAATTCTCAAAATCTTAGCTTAAAAATTCTGAAAATTATTGTCAATAGAATAAGCTCTAAATCTGTTGTTTTCAAAAGGAAGCAAAAAGATGAGGGTCGTATCAAATATCTGTTGATTAGTGCCAAGATAGCGTATACAATATTGCCTGTACTACTGCATTTGGATGCAACCCTGTAAAAACTAATGTAGCAAACGCGTTAAAACTTATATTATTGATAAGTGTAAAAAAAGATGTATAAAAAGATGTATAAAGGTAGATGTATAAAAGATGTATAAAGATTTAAAAAAGAAGAGGGGTTGTATCCAAATATAGTAGTTCGTGCAATATTGTGTACGCTCTCTTGGCACTAATCAAGATATATTTGATACAACCCTTCTTTTTGGGAACAACGGATTTCCAGCTTATTCTATCGGCGCTAATTTTCAGAATTTTCAAGCTAAGATTTTGAGACTTTCACAAAAGTTGCTCTATATACATAGCTAATACATTATGCATATTATCTTTTGATTGCATTCGCGCATGTGCAGTGAAACATTTTTTAGTAAACCTGTTCAATTTTCATCCAAATTTATTATTTTTTTATTCTTATCGCAGGGTATTATGTACAATGTTGTTTGTCATATTTTCTGAAAATAATTTTTTTGCATTAAAAAATCTGCAAATTATAAGCAAAAAACTTGTCGAAATTTGGGACTGTTTCTATAAAGACCTTAATTTCTCTACGAGTATACATGCTATCCTCATAAAAATGAAAACACTATATTACAATAAGCCACTTATCAATAATCTCGAGATTGAACGCGTTTGGTACATTAGTTTTTACAGGGTTATCCAAAAGATATTCGTTCTTTTTCAATTTGTTGGTGGTCCCCTACGAGGTTTCGGGAAAAAATCTTCGCGGAAATATATGACTTATACTATACTGTTTACTCACCTGCAGTTTCAGGTTAATTCCTTGTGTATATTTCTAGATATTTAACATACCGTCTAAAATCGCAAATGACCGATCACCTTTGGCCATATAATGTATGCACTCTCAAAAATTCTTAAAAGGCTCGAGTTTGACACCATTAAATAAGAAAAGTAAAATTGATTTTATTTAATTACTGCATTTTTGTGATTTATGAAGGTAATTCAAATAATTAACAAAATTGGTGCCAAACGAATAAAATTTTTGTAAAAGATGTCGGTCCTTAACGGGTTAAGTCATCAACTTGCGTAATCAATTTATTCTGAATGCTTTCATTTTTCAGACCGCGCAGAAAGCGTTCCAGTAAATTTTCATTTAAAATATCACCAGTAAATGAACAAAGGTTGGTACATTTTTTTAATCTAGCAGCAAAATCTTTGATTCAGGTTCATTTTGAAAACATTTTCTAAATTTAGTACGTTCTATAAATTTATTTTGGGCGGGGCTTAAGTGTTTAAGCAAGATATCAACAATCTCATTATATTTTAAGACTTCATAATCCTTTGGTACATATAAATCAGACAGTAACCCGTATAATTTCGGTCCTAATAAAGATAAAAGAGCAGGTACATTCTTTTCGACTTTGATATCGCGTTGAACGAAGTTTTGTTAATATTCTACTTTTTCATCAAACTCCTTAAAATGAGTAAACATTTTACTTTATTAAATGTAGCAATAGCGTAAAAATGTAAAATAAATGTAATGTAACACTTACCAACGCCGTAATGATGATGGCTTAGTAATATCACATCGGAATACTTATTGCGGAGAAGCGTAGAACTTTGAAAACAGAAGTAGAACCATTTCCCCCGGCACAATTATCGTTTCCGGTAAAATCAATTCATTTCTATCGATCGTCTCCATTTATTGTATATTTAAAAAGTAACTAATAATAATTAACGTAACTCGTAATTGATGAGGCAGATCGTAGACATGTAAACATTTACTATTCATTTCACAAACAAAAACATCACTTACAGTACGTCAGTCACATAACACAATACAGAAGAACATATCTCTGATAAGGAATTGTGAGAGGAAAGAAAACTTTGGTGCTGCCATCTATACATATTAAATTGAAGCAAAAACATGACAGCTATGAAAAAATGAGGTTGTAACGTTAACAAATTAAGATAATTTTTCTGGTAACACAGAAACACATACTAAGCATTATCTTTTTATAAATAATAACAATTTTATCATTGATTCGAACTTGTTTAAGTCATTAAAAAGATTAATAGCATTAAGCTATCGTCATGCTTATGAAATACTCTTTGTTTCGAAATCTCTTTCCATGAGATTTATTGTTCTTTAATGTTGAAAAAGAAACCACGGTATAAGCAAAATGGTTTGAAATATTTTTTTATTTTTTATTTTACCGAGATGGTTTATGACTCTATATTCCCTTTTTTATTTGGTAAATTAAATTTCACTTAAAAAGCTATTAACAGATTTTACAAGAGATAAAAGGCATAAAAAATACCATTATCAAAAAACATTAAGATTTTCTTAATTTCAAAATTTTGTATATTCTTTTTTCTTATATCAATTTATGCATTTCTTAAAAATATATATATCATGTTTTAAAAGTATTATAAAATGACTCAGAAAGCATTATAGTTTTTTTTTTGTTTGTTTGTTTGTTTTTCTAATAGAAAAAAAAATTAAAAGGAGTGAAAGAAAGTTTGAAACTAAAACAAAATATTTAATATATAAAAATATTACAACTTTTCTGGAAATAAATTAAAGTTATATAGCTTAGAATCGTTTCGTTTAAAAATCATTTAGAAGTGAAAGCTAACTAATTTATATGCCTTTCAAGTATTTCGCACATTGTGATCTAGTCTCTAGTGTGACACAGTCTATCAAAGCTTATGCATGGAAAAAGCGATGAAATAAAAAGTTTGTAAAAAGTCTTATAGATGTTGCTGTGTGTTAGAGAGAAAAATCACATTTGAGAATTTCATTATCACCAATTGCTGATGGATGCATTATGTTAGTCGACGATGATTTTAGTTTTGTTGATTGAACAAAAATGTGCTCGTGTATTGTCAAAAGAAGTTTAAAAATCACTGTAGTTATGATCTTCTAACCGTCATATGTTAGCAATATGTTAGCACACGGTCCATGCAAAATGGTCCAAAAATTAGTATTTCTTATGTTGTGCTACATCTATTAAAGCTTACCCATAAACAAATTGACTCAAAAAAGTGCGAAAAAAGATTTGTAGGTGCTGCTTTGTATAAATGATATAAATAACTTGAGATTTTCATAATCGCCAATTGCTGATGCATACATTATTTTAGTGGGAGTTGATTTTAAGTTTGTTCATTCAACAAAACTGCACCTCTACATTTGTAAAGGAAGTTTAAAAAACATTGTAGTTCGGAAGCTCTATCAGTCATATGTTAGTAATATCATCGCATGGTCGATATAAAGTGGGCTAAAAACTGGTATTCCTTACGTTGTGATCTAGCCTATCAAAGCTTACGCATAAACAAAGTGAGGCAAAATAAAAGTTTGTAAAACGTGTTATATATGCTGCTGTGTATAAGAGAGATAAATCACACTTAAGATTATCATAACCGCCAATTGCTGATGCATGCATTAGTTTGGTGGGTGAAGAATTTAAGTTTGTTGATTGAAGAAACATATACCCCTACATTGGAAAAGGAAGTTTAAAAATCATTGTAGTTCGGAGCCCCTACCTGTCATATGCACTGCACACAGTGTTGCCAGACTGGGGACTTTTTTAATTCAGATTATTTGACTGCCACCACTTTTTTAAAATAGTATAATTCGCTTATTTTTCAGAATTTTTAATCTATTTTTAAATAGGGCGAATATTTCTATTGCAAAAAAGCGGTGACAATCGACAATCTGGGAACAAAAAATTCCCCGATCTGGCAACACTGACTGCACTGCACACCACCTACGCCTCTCAACTGGGAAATCAGAAGTCATATCATTCACCAAGTCACGCAAGCTAGGACGTTAACCAACAATGCGAAATAATTGTACTAGCTTGCACCATGTACCACAATTGAAGTATTAGGCGTCACTATATATAAATATCAAAACTGGATGACACACCTTACCAACTTAAACTAAAGCTAGTAAACCCCATCACATCGCGTTAAAACTTAGAGGGAATTCTTGGGGGATTAGTAATAACATGCTAAAAATATGGTATAATACAATCTTAGAAAATATTATTCTTTATGGAGCTGGGATTTGGGGAGGTAAACCAACAAAAAAGGAAAACAAAAATTAACATCACTACAAAGACCATTCCTACTACAACTGTCAAAAGTATATAAAAGCACGTAAACAGGCGCACTAATTGTAATAACAGGTATACCGTCCACCACTTTAACATTAGAATATGAATACAAGAGCAGAGTCTTACACATTTCACACATCCAAACAACAGAACAGCATTTTCCTTCCATAAACATTTATTGAAATGTCCATGTTTGGCAGTTACATCCAATAGAAGAAACATCGCATCTACAAGTAAATACAAATCTAAATCATACACACAAGCTAACGCACCAACAATTTTTACTGTTTGATTTCGTACAGCAACAGGCGTGGTATCTGATTACTGTGTCAAGAAAGGTACCTCGGTCATCCACCAATAGGCCTGCAGACTGGAGCCTTACCAATCAGAGCTATATGCTATCCCACAAGCACTTGTATGGATCTAAACAGAACGATACTGCGCCACATCTTATACATAGCGACAGTCTGTGTAGTTTGCAGGCATTAGAATACCACAGAACCAAACTGCCACTAGGTCTTTGTATTAAATAGTCTATTAACTTGTGAAAATTCCGCTTAAATTGGTCACGTATCTGCTCACAAGGGTATATTTGGCAACAAATTGATGGATGCTCTAGCAAAAGAAACCACAGAAAACCCGAAATAGATCATTGCCTTCCACTTCCATCTAGATATATCAAACGTTCGTTAAAACAAATATTCTAAAAGACTGGCAAACAGATTGGGCCACTTAAACAAATGGCTGACATACTTATACTCTAATCCCAAAAGTTTCCCACGCGCTATTCCACCTCAGTCCCACAGTACAGCTTTTCTTACTGGTCATGGCTCCTTTCGCCAGTACCTGTATAAATTCCATTGTGCTTCTTCAAACCGATGCGAATGCGGTAAACAAGGTACAGAGTCACACCCATGTTTTCACTGCACTCTAACAAACAATGGCATCTCAGATATATTCAAAACCCTCCTAAAAATTGTCTCACTAATATCCTCACTCGCACAATTGTTAAGAGGAAACTCAAAAACATAGATGAACATTTAACATACTTCTTTAATTTAACCTAGGGAACGCGTCTGTCATTTCACGCTTCTAATCTTCATCACCTACTGTGAGTAGAGCTCCACTTTCAAAGAGTAACTCGAGGGAGTTTCTTCGGGCGCACCCAGAATTTCCCACCACCTACTGATGCCTCTCGCTGACCAGTATCGCGTGAGAAATCTGTTTTCCGGCAGCGACTGCCAACTTCTGTAAGTCTTAGCCAGACCCTGTCCCTTGCTCGCGTTTGGGATAAACCAGGCAGATTGGCCGTAGGAATTTCACACGAGAATTTATGGAAATACCGCCCACACTGTCGCGATTTCTGGCGTCTTCAGCTCTGGCTGAAAACTGTTTTGTTTTAGCCCTTAAATGCCTGATTTTTCAAAAATCATTGTAATAATGTTTTTCGGCTTTCATTTTTTAAATTAATTATGGGAAAAGTACTTTTAAAAAATCATATTTTGTTTTAAGTATGGTTTACGGCTAAAAAACAGTTTGTTACTAATCGGCAATACTGGCCTTTAACTGAAAAAATAATTTTCCTTGATCAAATTCTATAATATTAAACACACAAGAATTTTAGGAACTAGCATAGTAAATAAATTTTACTTGTTCACTGCAAAACAAAGTAGGGTATTTCGCCTCCAAACAAAACAAAAAGAACAAGTAGCAACAATTGCAAAAATAAATCTTTCTTTATTCTTAAACAGCGCAATTGTTGCTATCTACATGTTGAAAATCGATTTAACAATATTTTCAGAATGTATTTTATTGGCAACATTAGGCATTATAGCTTTAATATTATTCTAATAGTATTTTAGAAGCCTAAATTGGGTATGTTGCCTAAAAGCAACGCCCGGCATTTAAGGGTTAAGATCTCAATAAAGCGGACTGTTCTACAATCTTGGTTTTCCTTGTCTGAGAAGTCCCTCTAAGGCAATCAAATTATATCTGTCATATGTTAACAATGTTATCGCATGGTCGGTATAAATTGGTCCAAATCACTTTGAGATGATATTACATTGCATATAAGAAGTTGTGAAAAAATAGCTGTAATATTGTTCAATCAAAAAGCATAATGTCGCCTCTCATTAAAAATGATCTATCTTCAAAAATAGATATCATGATTAGGTGATAAATCAAAATTGTACACTAGACTATTTGTATTAATCATCAAGTTATAAAAAAGTAGTGTGTTTACTTGACATAACAACAGTTTAGGTGATGCAAAAACTGATAAACACTTTCGATAGAAGAATGCATTAATACCGTTTGTTATTCTGCTCCTGTCGTATAATCGATTACCATTTCAAGAAACCGAAAGTGAAACATTTTAAAAAGAGACAATTATCAGTTCTACAAACTTTGGAATTTAAAATTGTATCTGTGAATTTGAAAACTACCCATTCCAGGTAAAGAGTACAAAAATGACTATAGTACTAATGTACAAATTAGAAAACCTGATGTCCATTGAATTTATTGTAAGTTGTGAACAGGATATGCCTTCAACATGATTCCCCATCATGTATAAAAAATGTTTCCTGATGTACCAATAAGTCCTTCATAAAAAATTGTCAAATAATTTTGCTTATAGTATATAAAATAAACATTATTAATTCGTAGAAGATATGAAAGGAAATAAGCATATTTTTAGCTGTAAATTAAAAAAATTACCAGTATAAATATTTTAAAATACAAATTTTAAAAAATTACTTTTCATGAACTATCTTTTCCTATTACTAATTATGGGTAAGTACAATGTTACATATCTGTCATTAAAGAACTTTATTGTATTAATTTTGGGAAGATATTAATCAAGCATAAACTCATAGTACTAGTTACAATAAAATAACCATTGCTCGTTTGTGTCGAAATAAAATAACGTAATTTACAATTAGTTTACATTTAGAACTCTTTCTACGACAGAAGGATGCAGTTATAGGTAAATAATTGACAAGATAATTCAGCATCGTTATAACATAAATGAGATAAAAGTATTAATGAAGTTATTTGAAGTAAAGAAGAATATTTTTAGTTACAAATAATAAAACATATAGTGAATAATTTATTTATTTCGATGTTACTATTATACACATTTTGAAACGTTTTCTTATAGTTCATGCAAACAATTGAAAAAGGAGGTAATGACGGATTTATATTGCTGATATATCTGTAAAGGATTCTGGAAGGTTTCTTTTAAAATATTTGGAAGCTAAATTTGGTTAGAGATTTATTTTATGTTTAAAGTTATTGTATAAAAAAGATTATACATGTGAAACCACGTAATGTAAATTTAAATTATGCATAATAAAAAGTATACTACCAGTAGTTTTTGGAATTCTAAATCAGCGTATGTCTTCTTTTAATACAATAGGATCTGTAACTATGCAATTTTGTGAATTCAAATTCTTTTTCTTTTAAAGAAAGATTCTGATCTTTATTTCTTTCTGAGTATAAATATGTGATTTTTTATGAATATAAATAAATGCACTCTTTTCAAAGAAATAACAGACGTAATGAAAATATTTATGCTTCGAAATTTTATCCTATTTCAATATACACTTTCAAAGTATCCAGCTAAAATGAACCTTTTTCTACATACGTGCCCTTTGTATATATATATCTATTCATATCATTACACATTGGAATATTTTTATGAATTCGAACTCTAAAAGAGTACTAATCTTTCCATATGCAATTTTTCGCAAATTTAAAAAACAAATATTTCCCATAAGTGTAAATTATATCTAAGAGCATTATACAATATCCATTACTTTTCGAAAATGCATATTCATATTTATCCTCGTGCATTCCTCATAATGGATTAATTTTAGCTGAAACTGGATACACTCATTGGATAAATGTAATTTTTCTTTTTCTTATTTTTTTTTAACTTTCACTCATGTATAATGATTAAATGTTGTAGCAACACAAAATCATTTCATGCCTTGTTCAGATGGATGAATAAAAGAAAAGTCGTTGATGATTACTGAATTTCTCTTAATTATGAGTGAAAATACTTCAGATACGCAAACCTTTACCTATAATCATCCTGTAGCAACATCGATCTTTTTTTTTTTTTTTTTAGTAATAACCAATAAAGAATTAAATATATCTTGTGTAATATATTGTAACGACGTATTTACTTATCCATGCGTAATTTTTAAGGTTTCTCGGACCTTATGGTGTATGGTATAGATTAGCGATTGATGATAACAATATGTTTCGTGGATTTTATCGATAGTATGGAAATATCGATTTTAACGATAATATAAAAATTTTTATTGATGTCTCCAAGTCAAATTATTGTTAATCTTAGCCAATATTCGATCCGATTTTATCAAAAATTTTCTGCGATATGAATGAAAACATGTCTAGTTTCGTAGCTAGGCACAGCGTGGGGCAAAATGGTGGTGAGACTAAACAGATAGGGATGATGTGGATGCATAAAGCCTACGTAAAGATAAAAAGCATAAAAAGTCGTTTTATCCAATAATGGGCGTCTTCTGGTGACAGAGAGCTAACGTTTTGTACAAAAAAGGCTGTGCATGAATGTCAAACATGTTCTAAGTTTTATAAGAATTGGTTGCAAATAACCCTAATTTGAAGAAGTAATGGAAATTCATAGCACCCTCTGGCGGAGAAAATTTAAACCAGAATTAACTTAAATGACATGAGGGCAATAGCAAGAAAACATTAGGGGCAGTGGTGTAGTGGTAAAAAGATTAACAGGGTATACGTTACAAGCACAAGTAAAAAGCTAGAGTGTATGGCTTATTTGAGAAACAGAGAGTATACGGAGTTCCTTAAAAAAATTAAAAACTCTACAGTATGTAAAAACGTATAGCATCCATTACATCCCTTTTCAGGGGCACATACAATGATTAAATGAATCAGACCAATACTGGTAAAAATATTGCTTTAAGTTAAAATGACCGCCAAATGTCTTCTTTTTTAACAAGCTTCGCCAAACCAAGCAGGCGAAAGGGCCAGCAGTATCCAGATGGGCCATGATGCTATTAAATTTTCAGATTTATGAGGGAATGGGAGGACAGCATTACTAAAACACTGTCAAATGCGGAATTTTGCTATGTTACCCAGCTGCGGTAATCTAGGCAAAAATTTGGGAAATAATATAGAAAAGGGGGGAAGAAGTGCCAGAGGGACTCAAGAAAGTGAGTTAGAAAATTGGGAGGAGAGAGATGTAAAATGAATCTTATAACAACAGCTACAGGGAGGGGCACACCTTAGGAAAAACTGAAGCTCTCTCTCGCATATTCTTTTATTCTATTTTTCCTTTCTTTTTCCAGCCTATTACTTGCAATGAGAAACAATGGAATTTTACTTGTGGCGGCATCACCGCAACTAATTTTTGGCTTCTATCTAGACTCAATCTACCGTTAATCTTTATTTTTTCTCTATCGTCAAATCGACAGGAACAAATCTTTGCGATCCATAATGAGCTTAGTGATGTAGCTTCGTCATTACTATAAAATATTTTGTTTTTCAAGCCATATACCCGTGCAACGGCAGCCTCCTGTAATTTGCTGGTGATCTTAACTCCACAGAATTAAACTACTGAAACTGTGACTGTTTGCTTACTCGTGTAGAAAATCAGTATTTCTAGTTCTACAATTTAAACAGAGTTTCCAGTTTTATGATTTATTTTAGTTTAATCTCCCTGCAATAGATTCATGTAAAAATTTAATAGAATTACAGATGGTTAAAAATTTAGATGGAAGAATATATAGATGGAAATTTTTTAAAAGAAAATAATTAATTTTACTAAAAATAAGTTTTCATTTAAGTCACAGATTACAAGTAACTACAGTTTAACAAGTAATGTCATTTTGCGTACAGGCTTTTATATCCGGAACATTACAAAAACTACTTAAAAAAAGCAACAACACTTGAGACGTTAATTGCTAATCATTTCAATAAAATAAACATTAAAAATCATTGCAGCTATTAAGTCAACAACGTACATTTTCCAAAATGGTTATTTTGTATTGAAAATCTCTTCGATTAAAAAAAACACACACATATATATATATATAAGCGAAGAATTTCAAGCTTATTCTGGAATTATGAAAATGATATGAAATGAAAAGAAAACGATAAGCATGATGTGTCAGTGGCCATAATGTGCAGTAAAAAAATTCTTATTACATATGCTCGTATTTATTATATGAAATACACATTAGTTTTTATGTACGTGATTACTATCTTCTTATTGCATTCCGAATATAGATTCTTTTTCAGTTTGTTGAAGATAATAGTTTTGAGTAATTTTTTATATTTAGATTATACGTAGAAAACGTTAATACACACTAATAGATGATTTAAATCATCTACTATTTTTATTACATTAATGTCAAGCAATTTATATATATATATACAATAAATGCTATCACGAATTATTCTCGAAATATTATTTCTATAAAAGAAATGCTCAATATTTATAATTATTTAATATACATACATGTATGCATGTAGATTATTGGATAAGTCGAAATTTATTAAATATACAGGATGTAAAGGAATGTCCCATTAACCTGAAAATACTTGCGAACGGAGAAAGCTACATCCATGGAAGTGAGGTATAGTAAAGCGACTACGCTCGATTTAATGCAAACGACAGCAGCGCCCCCAGTGGCGAAATTTGGAAGATATCCATTGCAAATCGAAAACGAAAAGAGATAGAGGAAAATTTCCAGTTAGAAAGTTTTCGAGCATCAATTAATTAGTACGAAACAACATTTGTTTTACATGGATAAGATAAATCTTCGCCTGTATACCCAAAAATGTCCAAAATCTATGCACTCCATTTTGTGTAAACGTTTGAATGGAATAGCTAGAAGTTTGAAGAAATAAGCACAGTTTATGGTATAAATACGTACTTATCTCAATACATTTTTATAACATCACACACAAAAAAAAACAAAAAAGACAAACTGTCTCACAGTGATAAAAAGTTCATCTTCAGTATGTTAGAAAAGTTCGCCAATGCTCACGATACACGTTTGTATTCGTGAGAGTAATTCTGCATGCACATTTCTCAGCATTGAACGTCTATCAAGCCTCTTCAATACGACGACATAGATTTAACCCTTTCAAGGGCGGTGGCTAGACGGTCTAGCCACCTAATTTTAATTCCAAAACTGACAAATTGCACAAAGAATATTTTAATAAAATTTTGCTTTTCATATGAAAGTGCAAATTAGCGTTTTTTTAATTTTCTAAGAAATTCGTTTGAATATTCTGGTGTCAGTCAATTATCAGTTTGCGAACAGATTTCTTCTGCCTCTGAAATAGTTAATCTAAAAATTTAAATGCATTGGAAATTAAATTTTTACAGATATTACAGCACAGTACAACGTCACAATCTGCAATTGCGCACTGCTACATTTCCGGAATGTGAATATGCAAAGTAGAATCGTCGCTCATCTATTTCGGACATTTTTATGTATACATGCGACGATTTATCTTATCCGTGTGAACCAAATGTTGCTTCGTACTAATTAATTGTTGCTCTAAAACTTTCTAACTGGAAATTTAGCTCTATCTCTTTTCGATTTCGATTTGCAATAGCTATCTTCCAAATTTCGCTACTAGGGGCACTTCTGTCTTTTAGGTAAGGCGTAGTCGCTTTAATATACCGTTACCTCACTTGAATAGCTGTAGCTCTCTCCGTTCGCAAGTATTTTCAAGTTAAAGGGACTTTCCTTTGCACCCTGTATAAGCGTGTTTAATTTTTTTAAATGACGCATCATCTATGGTCAATTCCATCGTAACTGACGTAACATTTGATTATCGATTATTGTTTTCTAAAGTGTGTAGAAAATTTACTATTAAACTAGAACATTTTTTCCTAATTTAAAATATTTCTTATTCAGGATTTTATACCCAAATACCAGCAGATTATTTCAATCTCTGTTTTAGTCCCAAAAATTGCATTTCAAAATTCTGTAACTGATGTAACTTAAAATAAACAAACATATTTTATGCCACCATTGAAGTGTAAAAATTATCAAAACTATCCAGTTAAAAAAAATGATTTTATGTTCTTAATAACACTAATTAATGGCAAATTATAATAATAACTTTTTAAATAAATTACTTAAGAATAAAAAAGAAAAATGTGGAATTTACATATGTAACTGACGTAACATTTATTGTGTAACTGACGTAACATTATCACTTTAGAAAGACATTAATGGTACTTATCTTTAGTTTGTGAACAGTAATTTACAATCCCTTTTTATTAGGATTTTTTTATCGAACATAAAATATGAAGTTTTCCAATCATAACCTTAAATTCATTATATTATTAATTTTATTTCTCCTCCAAAACGAGACCTTTCTGTGAAATTGCTCCTATCATCTATCATCTATATCTACTATCATCATATTCGTGGGATATTGCAACTACAGCAAAGGACAAGAAAAGCCAATTCGTGAGTATTTGTAAACAGAATACGTGGACAAGAAGTAAAATAACACAAGATAAATACGCAAAAAGAGTCAAGGTGGAAAGTAAATACAGATTTTTTCATTTCATTATTTATTTTACATATTACATTTTTTTTTTCAAAAAATCACACAATGTCATAAAAAAAAAAAATAAATAAATACTGGTAAATATATTTTTTGAGTGACTATTGAAAAATGAAATATCGATGGAATGTCAGCACAAAAAAAAAAAAAAAAAAAAAAAAAAAAAAAAAAAAAAGTCGACAATTTGTCCTATACTTCAGTCATTTTAGAAAAAAAAAAAATAGCGGAAAATTTTAAAACAAAGCTGGATTTTTGCACAGATGCTAGCTAAAAATGATACATGCTTTTATTTTCTTAAAGCCTTCAACTTTCATTGTTTTTTTTTATATGGATGAATGCTCTTAAATACCTCTTTCATGGTGAGATAGTGAACGGAAAAGGATATGAGAAAAAAAGCTCACTTTTCAGAGATTTCAAATCATTTTTCAAGTCACTAACAGTCAACAGAAAGAATATTTTCTGCTTTCTTTTGTATTATAAAATTCATATACCATATGTCCTCTCGAATGAAAAACTAATGTTTTTTTTTTCTTTTTTTTAAAAAGGAAATAACATTAAATGTATACAAAATTGAATAGGATGTTCTTTAGAAATATAGCGTGTTTAGATTGTAATTTTCTAATAGTTTTCATCTTACATTGTTTCAAAAATGTTTTACAAGTCTTAGGCTTGTGCTTGAAAATTTCTAATCTGAATAAAATGTCTATATGCCTTGGAATTTACGAGAAGTGTCTTTTCTTGCGTCAATTAAAGAAAATTTGTAAATGTGCTTTCTAGAAAATTGGACATCTATGTTTATATATTCAACTTATTTTTAGTTAAGATTTTTTCAGTTTCTTTTTTCCTTCTTTTTAGCAAGATGTTAGATATAATTTGTAGGACATTTCCCTGTTACTCTAGAGATAACATTTTATGGAGTAGAATTCACAAAGAAAGTATCATACAGTTACATAGGCAATTTGATATTTTGGATAATTTAATTACAAATCCCAATTTTAAAAGTATATTGAATATTTTGAGACTACGATAGACCAGTTTGCAAAGCATTTTGAGCATTGCATGTTTTAGGCATGACATATAAAATAACATATCGAGTCGAAATACTTAAAATGACGAATATTCCGTCGGATCGTCTGGCTCTGTATTCAAACAATCTTTATATATTTTTGCTCATTCGAAATATTTTCTTGGATTTATTATTGGAATTCTTTGTTACATGTGTGAGGTAAATTTTTGTGATTTTTAACACTTTCCAACAAAGTTAATAGTGTTTATGAATTCGGTTTGTCTGTCGGTCTGTTCGTCTATCCACGCTCTAACTCACGTAAATATACTCGGATTTCCATGCAATTGAAATATGTCAGTGGTGCTTACCATGGCATGGTCGTTATTGTATATGAAGTGTGTAGCATTAATTGTTCATTTACAGGGGCACTCAAAAGAATTCAGTTACATAATGTATATGAGGAAGAATCGTTTGCAGAGTATTTTAATAGTATTACGCTATTTCAAATGCATTGAAACCGATATAAATCCCTGAATTTCTCTACAATAGGGTTACGATAGAATAGGGCATTAATAGCTTTTGCTGTTCATTTGCAGGAGACACACAAAAGAATTGGTTATAGTACTGTCTTTGAGCAATAATCGTTGGAAGTGCGTTTTTCAATTAGTCTTATTTTTGTACACAAATTCTACACCACGCATACAGGGCTGCAGAAAATAATCCACGCAAATTCTTCTTATTAGCAGAAATTTCTGAATGTGGCTTTTCATCTGAGGTATGTATTTTCTAACTGAACTAAATATTTGCATGCATGTACTCAATAGATTCAAATATATATATATATATATATATATATATATATATATATATGTCATATATAGGGCTGCTCAAAGAATTTGCTTAATTTTCCGATGTAGATGCGGACAGATGTGGGCAGATGTCTTTCAAATGTGTTATGCCTTTCTATATGGTTGAATTAAACATAATATTTTAGCTTGATAAACGGCGCAGTTTTGTTACAATATCCTGAATGTGATGAAAAGTGCTTCATAATATATGCTTGACAAATGATTTTTTCTTTCTTGTTTATAATAGCGGTAGCTGCATTACTACATTTTTAATGGAATAGAGTGAAAAAAAGAAATATTTCGATTATTGTATCATTGGTGGCATTTTCCGATTGAAACTGAGAAGAAACATATTTTCAATACATTTAGAGCCACGATCATCCCTGCTTTCCAAAGTTTCAAACAAATATCTTTGGTTATATTTTGTTTCTGTTACTCGATTTAGGATTTTGTACTTTACTGTGTCATTTATTTCTGTTTGAAAACTGAAATAATAAATATAAAAGGCTAATATTCAGTAATCATATACACGGCTAGATTTAGCGTCAATGTTAATATTTTATCTACTGAAGGTACTTATAACTACTATTAAAATAACTTGTTATAAAATTTGTTTAATACATCGGTTAGTTATAATACAGTTTAGAATGAGTTTTATATACATTACTTTATTTTGTTCCAAAGGCATTATTGGTTACACAAAACAAAAATATTTTTTAAAAGATGGTTTTTTTTTTTTTTTTTTTTTTTTTGCCTTTGCATCTTTTTAGCTTTCTTGGCGTTGGAAGGGAGAGGGGATTTTTCAATTCAAAAATATTGCTATACTTCTATTGTAAGAACGCTATGTTTGTACATTTCCTAATTCTACAAAATACTAAGAAAAATATTTAAAATAAAAGATTTAAGTGGGGTTAAAAATATTGCGCAAAATCCCTATCAATTCAAATTTAATTAATCCTTCTGAATCCTTCAATCCTTCTAAAATCCTTCTGAAATTTATTAAATGATTATGTATATCTTTTAAAGTAGTTTAAACAATTGTCGAAAAATGCTTTAGAAGATAAAAGTTTCATGAATTCATAATTCAGTACATAAAGGATTAAATCCCTTTATCCGGGTTATCCGTGTTCTTCCGTTTCCAAAAATAATGTTAAAATGACTGTAGACAAAAATATTGTTAACAGACTTCTATTTCGAAGCACAAGAGGATGATTAGTTATAAATATATTATAGCACAAAACTGATAAAAATTATATACATAGAGGAGATGGGGGCACATGTGAACAGGGGGAAGATGTGAACATCGCAATTTTTCAATAGTTATTATAAGTTTTTTTATTTGAAAAAAAATAATAAAGATGACAGCACCTGTAGACATATGGTAAAAATTTTTTGAAGCTTTTTGACATTTTGTTTGTCCTCTGTAACCAAAACACTGTTTTTATATCTCAAAAGTAAAATCTTTGTTCCAAGTTGATAAGCGTATAACTTTATTTATTTATTCATCTATTTGAATTTGAGTGTTTTAACATATACTATGAATACTAATAAATATTTTGATAAAGTTCTTTTTTCTTCTAAAATTGAGACATGTTAATGATTTATCAATTTAACAGAAGCAGCAATGTGGGGCACATGTGAACAGACAAGTTGGGGCAGATGTGAACAGTACATAAGTGCCCCAATAATCATTCTGTGATTCTGTTCCTTTCAGTTAACTTAATGATAAATAATGTCAGTTCCATTATCTATAATTTTTCTGAAATAGAAGATATTTTCCTCACACAAAGTTGATTTTGCATTGAAACTTCATCAAACAAATCTTTCAGCAAATACATAAAGAGCAACAAGCTCGTTTACATTCAATTGTACTTTAAATAAATTTAATGTTTTCTAAAATGCAATAAGTGTTTTATATTATTTTACTAAACAGTGTACAACAATACTTTTATGCATTGTTAATACAAAAGTATTACCTTGAACAACTTTGCAAATTTTTCTATTACATTTGTTCTAAACTTGGAATGATGGCTTACTTCCATATCTAAAACAGTTATGTATATGATGCTTTGAATGGAGATAGCAGATAGATATGAGTAATATTTTAAGAAAGTAAAATTTTTAAACTGATAACTACCGTAAAATCCCTATTGTAACCCCCTCCCTCTTTCAAAAGCGAAAGAAGTTGGGGGGGGGGGGGGGTTATAGTCGAGATATTTTTTAAATCATTAAAAAACCCTTCTTTATCTATAATTTACAAGTGAATAAGGCAAATACAACAGTGGGAATCTTTCGTATTTTGGCAGATTTGAGATAAATAGTATGTAAACGCACCCTCTCAAAAATATTCCCCAAACAAAAACCCTAAGCAAAGTTTAAAAGTTTTTATTTCTTTTTTAAAATTGCTTCTTTATTTTTTTATTTTATTTCAGCAATACTTAATGAATCATCTAAGCATCCACCCCCAAAAGATACTTATTTTCATTTTATAATCTTTTGCTTAAACATATCACCCAGAAACTAGAGAAATATAGTATATATATTTCTTTAAGGTGAATTTCACAGGTAATTAACTAATGATTACGATGACAAATAAATAACAGAATAAAAAGCGTGTCAAAGGATATTTTTTCCTTGTGTTCACATGTGCCCTAGGTGTGTTCACAACTACCCCGCTGATGGGGCACATGTGAACAATTTTTCGAATTTATAAAACTATTAAAAAATGTAAGAAGAATTATACAGGTGATTTTTAAAAAATTACCATGTATAAAAGGAAGTTCTATTTACTATAATGAGTAGGTTTTGTTTATAGAAATTAATCCACTCATGAGAAAAAGCTATATTTATGCGAACTGTTCACATGTGCCCCCATCTCCCCTATATATATCCTTTGATTTACATGCATTCTTATAAAAATGCTGCAAAACCTTCAGATGGTGAAAAAAAAGCGTTTGAATGTATCTGAATACGTTATGAGCTCATTTTGAAAAAATGTACAATCTTGAATAATGCACATGTTTTTAGTTCATTTCTAATACAGAATGATGAAAACAAAATCCATGATATAGATTCTTAACTTTTTTTTATTGTTTTTTGCAATTTTTTTGGCAAAATGTCATGCTTACGCAATACAGCGTACACCAATTCAACTAAATATATTTCAATTTCTTTTGTACTACTTACTACTATTACACTTACCTGTACACCGAAGTAAAAATTTTACAATATGTTCAAAACTTACTGGAATATTTCAAAATATCTCCAAAGAGACGTATTTATCATTAAAATTTACCATTTTGTTAAATATTCGACTACCCATAAAATAATTCCACTATCACATAGAGCTTAGATTCTAGTTAAGAACATAGTGAATAATATGGAACGCATTCTAAAATAATTCTCTGAAATTTGTTTGAAACATTTTATGTAATGACGTTTTGCGAAAAGGAAATAACAGAAAAATAGATTTCCAGAAATCGCATTTAAGAATTTCTTTTATTTCTTTCATATACATACAAAATTAATCTAGAAATGCCAATTAAGGTTTATAAGTGTTTTCTGTAACAAAAGTAAGAAAAGGATGTATAGAAACATTTTATTCAATTCTGCCAGTCTTCCTACTCCCACTTCCGGCAATTGAATCATTACTTCCTAGTTATTAAAGGGACCGTAAAGCTTCTTTTAATAATCATAGAAATATATTTCAAACAGATTTGTAATCTTAAATTATATCTCTTTCAGATAAAACGAAAAAAATAATCCTAAATTATAAAGAAAACCCCTCTTTAATGTAGGCAGAAACCTTAAGCAAGTAAATGATTATCAAGGATACGTTCAAGGAATGAAAATAAATCGTCTGTACGTAATATATTTCACTAAAATCTCACTTCGCGTTTATGTATCACAGCTACACCTACTGGAATACTGATGGATGCGCAATGATACCGACGTAAGTTATTAGCATGGATCCGGAAATTTGATTGTCTTACATGTCTTGAAATTCAGAAAACTTAATCCGATCGAAATATATTAGATTTTTTGTAAAGTTTCGTGAATTTTTATTACTATGCCTAAAATGGAAAAAAGGATGGAAATATTCGTATTATTATGCCTTTATGTGGCCATTTTAATATTAAAAGAATAAAAATATCAATTTCAATGCATTCGATTCGTCATCGTCTTACTTTCTTTCTAACCGATGACCAGGCCCCTACCTGCCGGGATGCCCCAGCTTAACGGGTTTAGTACCTGGCATCGGGGCGAAAGACCGCCTAACCGCCGCGAAGCGGCAATAAACCTGACATCATTGCTTCGATCGTCATCCTATTTGCAGTGCCTACTGCTCGTTTATGTATACTATGTTTTGCCGGTTACTTAACGTTATAACCTGTTGTTCGGCACCTGCACATTGCTACTCATGTTGGTCTCGTAATTTAGAACCTTGATCAGATGACGAGACCTTCACCTGGCCAGGCACCTCCAGAGGTATAATTCACAGGTAACTTGGAGGACTTTGCACCCACGACGGATTTTACATGCACCAGGCGCCATTAGCATACATGGCGGATTATAGCCAGCAGTATGCCTCGATCCCGCGGCCTTAGCTGCGGATTCGATGCTCTGCCAACTGGGCCACCGCTGCCCGAACTACTTCTGAATGACCTGGGGTTTAGAAGCCGAATTGTTGGTGCAGACTTGTCATAAGAAAAAGGATTGGAGGGGGTGAGGAAGCAAAAAAAATAAAAATAAAAATAAAATAAATAAAAAAGAATTTAAAAAAATGGGGCGCCGCAGATAGACAAGTTGCACCAAAAGTTAATTTTGGGCCGAAATGCTAGACAAACATAACGATGCAGGGGGACTCCGCCTATCTACCGTACCCCACCGCGTAGAAACTGACTCCGTAGACTTCCCACTGGAGAGGGTCCGGTAGCTTGTGCAGGCTATAGCCTATGTGCAACTAAGAATAATAAAGAGGCGGTAGTCAAAAAGAAAAAAAAAACCTGAAAGGGAAAGAGGTTGGCTTGTACATGTTATTACACTTAAAACTTACTTATAGCTATTTACTTAACTACCATTTATTACATATATTGTTTTAATATAATCCTATAGCACTAGGTGATACTAAACGAACTAGAGTAATTTACTTTAGATTACTTAAATATTGCCTGGCTATTTAAAATGAATTTATATTTTAATCATTTCTAATATTAGAATCGGGATTTTATTTATTAATTATTATTATTATTTTTATATTATCTTATGACAAGTTAACTATGAATTGGCATACTATTACTTAGCTAGGAGGGAATTGATAAGAGACTAACGAGCTGACCTAGTGAGATTAATATACTAATTTCTAATTGAACTAGCTGCTTGAGGTTGTAACTTAGACATAAGCTATGGGGGTTGGGTTTGACCTAAATTAACATTTAATTTAATAATTCATTATATTTGTGTAGTATAATATACTTATCTCACCCAGTGGACTTGTTCTTCTGAGGAGGTTTCCTTGTCTTGGTATTTGGTCACTGTCGTGGTGGTTGTCTTTTTAATATTTTGACATATTCTTGTGGGTCTTTTCTTTATCCTTGATTAGATATATGCTTCCCACACACCGTGAGATGCTTGTCTCTATCGTAGGTTGTTTTCCTTTATGACTATTAATGGTGGATGTCGAAATTTGAGGTTTTGTCACTTTGCGAACTTGCCGCTGATGGTTTGACGACTTGTGGTCTTTAATTGTGACCCTTTGAGTTGGCTTTGATCACTTAACAGGTTCATTTTCCTTTGTTTGTATGTTACCTTGATACGTGAATGCGCACATAGCGATCAGTCCATTGGAACCTAATGGCTGTTATCACGATTTATGCAACATTGTTGCGAGCTATTTGAAAAGGCTTGTGCACTACTGGAGTGGGGCTTGTTCCATGGCCGTTAGTCCGTCAATTTTTTTATGATGACTGTTTTCACAAGATGTGTCGTTATAATTTCTCCTTTGTTGTAGTTGGCTTGGTTTAGCATGTAGTTGGCTTCTCTGTTTCATATTTAAAACACATCTTTTCCTTATCCACTTAACTATCTTCCGATGATTCGTTGGGTTTGTGTGAGTGAGCCGTAGCTATCAGTTCATCATAAATGACTTCCACCTCTCAGAAGTGCGATAAATCGATTTTTTTTTTTTTTTTTTGCAAGTAAAAGGTTCCTTCACCTGCGGCCGCGGTCAACTTAATAGTTAGACTCAGACCTTTTTTTTTTTTTTTTTTTTTTTTTTTTTAAATATATATATATATATATATATATTAAACCTGAAAATAAGGCAGTTAGTTAGTTTGGGGTGGCGATGTTCGCTGGGATGGTATGTGTTTAGCTTTGTTCTTTTATGTTTTATTGAGAGATGGAGTCTATGTTTTCTATTAACCATCTGATAACTGCTTTGCCCTTGTTTTGTACATGTTTATTGTTTGCTAGCTGATTATGCCAAAGTTGCTCGTTGTTTGCTGTGATTTGAATCAGATGGTGTGGTTGTGTAAGTGGGCAGGCTGTTAGAAAGTGTTTTGGGGTTCCCAATTGCCCGCATGCACAGTTTGGTTCATCTTTGCGCTTGAATCTGTGTAAGTATTCTGGGAATGCTCCATGTCCCGTGTATATCTGGCTGAGTAATTTACAACTCCTTAGTCTGTTTGTACTTACTTTTGGTAAGTATTGATATGTTGTCCTTCCCTTGTCCCCGTAATCCCACTCGAACTGCCACTGTTTAATAATTAGTTCTTTAATTGTTTTTTTAAGGTTTGTTATTGGCCTTTCTAAGTTATATGGAATTTCTTTTATTTTATTTTCTGCTGCTTGTTTGGCTAATTCGTCGGCATCCTCGTTTCCTTGGATGCCCACATGTGCTTTAACCCAGCTAATTTTGAACCTATTATTTGAGAGTTTAATTGCTTCTTGTATATCATTTCCTAGTTGTGTGGTGTTAAATGGTTTGCTTAATGTTTGGATGGCTGACATGCAGTCCGAGCGGATGCTGTATTCCATCCCTGTGTTGTTGCCCCAATATGCTGCTTGTAGTATGGCCAGTAGTTCGGCTTGAAAGACACTATTAAACTTCCTTAAATGTGCTGACCACGATTTAATTTTTTGTTCATTTTTGAAGGCTACGAATGCCGAACCCGTAGCTCCTGATTCCAATTTTGAGCCATCTGTGTAGATATTTATGTCTTTGACGTTGTGCCCTATTCTTGGTTCGATTGTTTCTGCGGGGTGTGCGTTCCATACGTTTATTTTTTTTGTATAGTACGTGTGATTTATTGTTGTTCCATGGAGGTTTACATTTTCTCTCAGTCTTGATACTGTACCGTATGTTGCTTCGTATTTTACTTGTAGGTGTATTGGAATCAGGCCTGCAAGTACCTGAAGTGCCGCGGTAGGGGCAGTTTTATATGCTTTAACAATAGACAGCAGGAAGTGTCTCTGGCAAGAGGATAATACCTCCTTGCTCCTTGTATTCAGGTTGTGGCCCCAAATAGGGGCGGCATAAGTTAGTGTCGTTTCAACTACTGTCCTATAAGAAGTTTTAATAATTTCTGGTTTTAAGCCCCAGTTCCTGGATGCCATTGCTCCCAACATGTTGAATGTGTTTATTATTTTTGCTGCTTGTGTTTGGCAATGCGCTAGCCAGTTGAGGTTTTTGTGTATTATGACTCCTAAGTATTTTATTTGCTCTTTTCCTTCAAGTTCTTTGTCATTGAATTTTATGCCTTCTATTTTATATGTGTCCTCTGTTGGAAGATTCCTTGTGTGTGTTCTGTTTAGATACAGCAGTTCTGTTTTATCCCAGTTTAGCGTTAGTTTATTTCCTGTAATCCATTCATTGAATTCTTTGATTATTTTGTTAGCTAGTTTAACTAATTTGATTTTTGTTTTTGCTCTAAGTATTATTATAAAATCATCCGCGAATGCTTGTATTCTTACATTAATTCCCCAATTTTTCTTGAGAGCCGTATCTGCTATGAGCAGCCATAGCAAAGGCCCGAGACAGCTGCCTTGTGGGCAGCCCCCGAATGTCTGCTTTGTTAAAATAATGCCGTTTTCTTCGATTGTGACGTACCTGTCTTTTAGGAAGCTCAATATCCAGTTTGTTAAATAAGTTGGATTGGGGGACTGCTTAAGGTTTTCAGATATAATAGGCCATCTGATATTATCGAATGCTCCCTTTATATCCATTGCTATGAGTAGTGTTTGGTAACCCTCTGTTTTATCCTGTTTAATTGTTTTTATAAGATTATTAAGTGCATGTTCGCACGAGATCCCTTTTTTAAATCCGTATTGTTTATCGCTCCAATATTTGGTTACTGTTAGGTGGTGGGATATTCTGCCGTGTATTATTCTTTCTAAAATTTTACTGAATGCCGGTAATAGGCTGATTGGTCTATAATTTTTGGGGTCTTTAGGGTCTTTACATTTCTTGTGGAACAGAACCACTGTACCTATTTTGAAAGATTTTGGAAAATAGTTAAAGTGGAGGCAAGTATTGTATAATGTTAAAAGAAGTTGTGGCGCTGCATTGTGAATTCGTTTTATTAGGTTATAATCAATATAGTCGAAACCAGGGGCTTTGTTTTGTTTAATGTTTTTAATTATCCTGTTCAGCTCTTGTCGCGTGATTGCAGGGGGTTTTCTTCTTCTTCTCTTGGCTTTTCCGATGTTAATTTATGTTCTATTTTTGGGTCTGTTAAGTAAAGGCTATTTATGAAGTGGTTTAGTGTATTTTTAATTGTGACTTCTTTGTTGTCTGGCAGGATATTGACTAACCTTGATGGGCATGTTTTCTTACCCGACGCTATCTTGTATTGTGGTCCGTATGTATTTTTAACTTCTTCACAGTATTTCTTCCATGAATCGCGTTTAGCTTTTTGTACTATTTTTTTAAGTTTTGCCCTTTCTTTTTGTATTCTATGTGTAATTTCTGTTATTTTTTCCCGTCTTCTTGTTTTTGAAATTTTCTCCTAAACGCTCTGACCCTGTTTCTTGCTATCTTAACCTCTTGCGTCCACCATTGCGGCGCTGTTATGACAGGTGCTTTCCTTTGTTTATAACATTTAAACGCTATTGTTTTAATTTCGTTTTGGAGTCTTAAGGTTATTTTATCTAACTGGTCTGTGTTTGTTATTCTTTTAAGATCTTTAATATATCTATTTCTTATTTGTTTTCTCAAATTTGCGTGTTTTCCGTATTTCGTTTCTAACCTGTGTCTTTGATAGTTAGTGTTATCGTACTGTAGTTTAAATTTAATATACTTGTGGTCGCTGCCCGATTCATCATCGCTCACTTCCCAATCTGTAATTTCAGTCCCTAGTTTTGTTGTAGCTATTGTTAAATCTGGCCATCCCTCTAGTTTCTTTTGTCCCCTTATTGTACTAAAAGACGCTGGTGCTCCTGGAGGGTTTTGGACAAAGAGCGAGTTTAGGAGTAGAAAATCTGTAAGTTTTTCACCCCTGTCATTTATATCTGCGTACCCCCATTGTTGCGAGTGTGCGTTGAAGTCCCCCGCCAGTAGAATCTCACCCTTTGCTAATTTCAGTGTGTCTTCCACTTCCTGAAGTACTATTGCGAAATCTGCCGAGGGGGGAGCATATACGTTTATTATTGTTATAGTTTCTTTTTTATTTTCTACTTTTATTGCTGTTGTATATTCTTTTTCTGCGATTGTTATTGGGTTTGTGCCTATGTTCGTTACTATGGCTGATCGATTATGTTTTGTTTTGGTTACTTTCCAGATGCTGTTTTTATCGCTAAAGGCTGTTATTTTTTCTGTTCTTTTATTTTGATAGTAGTCTTGAAGCAGTCCTATGTTAATCTTGTTTTCACTCATGTAACCCTTTAATGAGTTAGTGGCATGAAAGCTATTGTGTAGATTAATTTGTATGAATTTAATATTGTCTTTATCTTGCGAGTTTTCTTTTGTGGTGGAGCTTGCTATATGTATTTTTTTATTTTTCTGTTTTTGCATGTTTAACGCTTGGGTGCCTTCTTGGCACGCGCTATCTTTAATGTCGGCGTGGTGCATAATTGACTCTATTTAGTTCACGTACTCTTTGTTCACGTTCTCTGATTTCTGCTTGTGTACGCCTATACAATCTTGAAATACCCCCGTATATATTTACTGTTACTAAGTCTTTTAAAACTTCCTCACCCGTGGTTAGTTTTGTTTTCCCCTTTTCTAGTTCCAACTGCCTTATTGACAGTAGTTTACGGTAGACCCTGCACTTCCCGTCATGAGCCGTGTGGTCAACTGGTAGATGTGCTATGAGGTGATCTTTATTCCATTCATTGAAGGTTGTGCACATGACACACCGCTTCGTATTTTTGGGGCAGTCTTCGTATCTATGGTGGCCGGCGCAAATTGGACAGTATTCTTCTTTTTGGGTACACTGGTTTGCAAGATGATCAAACCCTTGGCATCGATGACATCTTAGGATTGTGACATAGTTCTTTACTGGGCATTCCCTCAGTCCCAGGCAAACCGTTCTCTCTCTGAGCATGGGATTTGCCAAGGGCTCGGGGAGCGATACCGGTATGTGCACTTTTCCCGCTGATGCCCGCAGATACCGTAGGGTTCGTATCTTTTCCAGATTATCTTTGGGGCTGATGCCTATCTTCCTGCATATCTTCGTTTTCACTGTTGTTTCATCTGTTTCCTCTGGTGCGTGGAAGATTATGATTCTCTTCATCTTCATGTTTGCTGTCTTGATATTCAAACCGCTGCTACTTTCTTCGCTTTCTGTGAGGGCATCTTTTATCCTCGTGGCTTGTGCCGCCGAATCACATACTATTTTCATACCGTTGCGTATCTTCTTGACGTTCTTCACCCCGTCTTTGTTTTGTATCTTGCTGGCTACTTGTTGCTCCACTTCTTCTGCTGTTCTGTCTTCTTTAGCTTGGATTATTACTGTAGCTGTAGCTTCTTGTACAGCTCTTGCATATGATTTTACGACCGACGTTTTCATACTTACCAGTTCTTCTTTATCAGTTATTTCTTCATTGATCGTTGTTCTTAAGGCTGTTGATTGTTTCATAACTTCTATACTGGCATCGGCGTGCACAGCCCTAGTCTCGATCTCCATTAGTGAATTTATCACTATTTGGAGTGCTCGTTCTATGACCGTGTGCGTCGAAGCGGTGATTTTTGTAGATTTTGCTGCGATTGATTTAATATAGCTAATTGCCAGCATTCCTCTTTCAACTTCTAACGATCTTCTTTTATTTGCTTCTGGCAGATCACAATAACTCATTAGCTTATTCTTGATTTCATCTGTCTCTTTATTTTCCATTTTTGAGGCATTCTGTTGGCTATCTTCGTCGGAATCGACTTCTGTCTCGTCATCGTTGGTGAGATCGAAATATTCTTGTATATTCTTCAGTGTTATTACTGTCTTTTCGGGGAGCTCTTCTTTTTTAGTTGAATTCTTCAATGATTGACCAGGTAGCTCCTTTCGAGCGGAGCCGGATCCATCTGCCACTACTGGTGTCTTTTTTTGTATTTTGGGTTTTAGTGTTGTTGATTTTGAGTTGATTTTTGGTGTATTGTTACGTATGTCTGTTGGAGAGTTTATGCTACTCCTAGAGGAGGAGCGAGTGCCGGGTGGCATTTTGTTGTGTTCTATTACGCTGTTTTCACCTCTAAGTGTACTTGATTATTTTATTTTACTTCCCAGCGGAGTGGGGGGGAGGCAAAGATACATAAACATAAATTGATTTCACACAATAAATACTAATGGTAATTGGTTTACAAACAGTTAAACAATTGTGGGGGGGAGATAATGCTAGAACTTATGCTCTGTTGGGTACTAAGAATGCTAAGGTATAAGATTTAATCACTTACTAACTTCTAAAATGCAGTGAGAAAAATGAACTAGGGGGAAGGTGGGGGGGACTAAGCAAATCCTTAAATAGGCTGGAAGTGGGTAGAATAAAGGTATAGAATCTGTTAAAAGTCTTAGAAAGACACTATTGATTTATTAGTCCTTGTTAACTTGGTTGATTAATCAAAAGTTTTAATTTGAATACTTAATTGATTAATTGCGAGTTAGTTGTTCTCTTAGTAAGCTGTAGAAACTAGGAACTGGGGAGCTGAAAAATTGAATATATATAATATTTAAAATACAATGGCTCACTAATGCTTGCTGTGGGAGCTTATCTATCTACTGTGGAAGGGGTTTGTTAAAAAAGTTATTAGTTCTTAGTGATCTTTCAAAGAGTGGGGACTTGGGAGACAATGAACTGGTATGATGAAGACGAAGGGATTATAGGTGCACGAAGGATTAGTCCGATGCGTAGGGGAGAATATCTATTGTACTGGGCAATGATTGACGCACCCTAACTTCTATTGTTATTTATCTATTAGCTATGTGGTGTATGGACACGGTTGGAATCTATATGCTGTGTTAAGAATGTGAACTGTAGGAGTTAAATGACTGAATATTATATTAAATTAAGTTGAATAATATGTCTAGGTTATTAGGAAAAATAAAAGTTTTGGAGAATAAAAGGTGAAGGGGCTGATTAATTAATACAGAGAGTTATTAAAATTAAGGGGCAGTTTTATAATGAATATAATAAATAATACTGTGTTAAACGGAACAAAAATAACAAAAAAAGGAGCTGTAGTAATGAAGAATTTAACCTAAAGAATTTTAATTTGTAAATTACTTACGTATTGTTTTTCCCCGCCAGGACTCCTGTATCGTCTAAAGATGTTGTTTACTAAAAGATGGCGTCCTTCTTTTACCTCTAAGTAGCCAGTGTTGGAGAAAATGGCGTTTGGGAGAGCTACGATCTTGATCAAGGCAAGCGCCTTACAGGGAGGGGGTTCTTTTTTCGCCGGAGATTTCCTTCTTTCGACCGGTCCTAACCTGTAGCGTCATACCGCTGGCTGCTTGCTTCGCTCTTGGCGGCTGGCTCGTGCATGGTCCCTGCTAATTACTAATTACTTAGTAGCTAATTAACTGTGCATGATATCGTTGATTGAAAGGCAGCTTCGTGTTCCTCTGGTTTATTACCATCCGTGGGTACAAAAACAGTTGAAGTGGTCCTGGTATTTCCGTAGCTAAAAGCAAAATGGCGGAGCCCAAAAAAACGCGTTTCCACAAGATCCATGCGTAAAAGTTCGTTTCATTCGTCATCGTCTATCATCCAAAATGGTGAACAAATACTTTTTATTTTATTTTGTTTCTATGACAAAATTTAATGATTTTTTTACTTTACCTTCTCTTCAAAATGCATTGTAAAAATATTTTTATAATTAACTAAAAAGTTCCTAATTATTCCTAAAATCTAAAATATTGCAAAGTCATTAACTCGTGCGAAGCATTTCGAATTTGAAGAAAATGAAAATTAATAGCTTAGGTAAAAGTTGGTGTTATTGCAAGATATATGCTTTCACGAATTAGAGATAAAAAGAAATATCAGCTTCATCATAATTGAAGAGCTAAGTGGAAGAACATGTTAAGTAACAAAAATGACATTTGAAGAAATTTGAAGTGAAAGTTTTTGCTATAAATTTTAATGATTTATTTTCTATTTGATACCCTGTGTTTAAAATATTAACAGGAATGGTACTAAACTCTCTCAGAAAAACTTATTCATATTTAATTTTCAAATATTAAAAATAATTAATATTATTGACATTATTAAATATTAAAATATTAAATATTAATGAATAATGTCTTAAATATTCAAGACTAAATGGAATCTTAGTATTTTAGCTTCACCATGTGATAGGATACCTCATAACGCTTTCATTCAAAAGATTAAAAAAAATAGAAAAAAAGAAAATGTAGCATAACATATTCATCCACTCAGCTCTTCAATTGTAGATTCACCAAGTGCAAGATATTGGCTGGCTTCCAAAGTTTTTCGACCAAGTCTCGATTAATGAAATTTATTGTAAGCTCCATCACTTTATAATAACGGCACGGAAATGTATCGAAATTCACGAAATGGAATCAAATATTTAAAGAAAAATGCATGTTTTTTTTTTTTTTTTTTTTTCAAATTATCTTACAATGGAAATGGGTTTTCTTAGATATGACAAACTTTTTTATTAATATTTTTTACATATATAGCACATATGGATTTTCTTTTAATAATAATAAAAGAAAAACACGCGAGATCTTATAAATTACAAATGTAACGCAACATGATGATGTGCATCTGAAATATAATAATAATGTATAAAATAAAAATCGATATTAACATACAGATCATTGATTTTTTCAGGTACATTCACGTACACGAAATTCAGAACAATGTAACAAGCACACTTATGCATATCACACATTGAAATAACATTGCTTCCAAATTTTCGATTAAATTCTGCTGCTGCTGGCTTTTTTGACGATTTCATAAAGGAGAAAAGGAAGTTTAATTTCCGTTGAGGTATCTATTGTTGTCTAATTGGTATGCTATTTGACAGTATAGGAAGTATTTTCGTTGAACTAAATGATAGAGTTTTATATATCATCGCAAATAAAACCGAAAATATAGGGTAGATTGGGTAAAGATGCCGTAGATTATGAATTAATTGTTTAAAAAAATCAGCTGTTGTTTTTATTCGTTGTTTTTATTTTATATTAATCATTGATTACTTGTTAAAATTTGGAACCTTATGTATGATTTAAAAACTTATTTCCTTTCACAGCTATTACAGAAAGTATCGAAAATTTTGTTTTTGTAAACTTGCATTTTGGCATCTTACCCCAAGATATGGGTAAGATGGCCAACTATCTAGTGGTAAGATGACTTCTGGAGTTTCAGTGTAAACAATATTTTTTGTGAAACAGTATAAAACATAACAGGACGAAAATAAGTAACTTCAATATTTTAGACATACTAAAGGTGTTAACTTACTTAAAATTAGAAAATTACAAAAATGTGAATATAACAAACGTTGGCATTTAAATAAAAGAGCAAAATAAGATTTGAAAAAAAGGTTATGTTCTAGATAACATTTAAAAGAATTGTTTCTCTTAACGTAGTCAGGCATAGTCTGTCCATGATCAGATACTCAGGACAGAGTATCTGTCATATATCAGAGGCACTCTGATATATGACAATCAGAGGCCTCTGATTTTACCTCTGATCAGAGGCTTCAAATCAGAGGAAAATTCTCTGATTTGAGTATTTTCCTATATCAAAAATTATTTGATGGAGGACAAATATTTTTTTCTCCTCCATCAGAGGGTTTCAGGAGAAAAGAAAAGATTCTAAATTGCAATTACTGTGATACTGAAGAGGGTAGAAACTTGAAATGCTAGTTACAAATCTATTTATATAAAATCCAAGTCTCTGTGTGTCCCTCACGATTCCGGTAGGAACGCCTCATTGAAATGAGTAATTGTTGAAAAACCTAATGCAGGGTTACCACAGTAGCGCCAAATGTTAGCCAACTTGGTGATAGCTGGTTAATTTGGCGAAATTCCCATTTAAAACTATTAATCTTTCATAAAAGAGGTCACCGAAATTTAATTTAAACTCCGCTCTTTTGAGATATTTTTCAAAATCTATGAGTGAAAATTTAAAGTACATCTTTACATCTTCCTCCCGATGCTACTAATAAAATAACCGCCAATAGACGACGCTGTACTGTGTGAGCTCCTAACTGCGCGATTTTAATGTGCTTTACGTACTTTTCCAGTATAGGTGCCTTGGCGAAAAAGAAAAATTTGGAAACATATTTTCCGGGAACCAATCCACTGTTTAATTTTATATATACACGATATTTAATATAAAAAAGACGTTTCTCTAATTTTATAAAGAAACAGATGTGATTTGTACATAAAAACATCAATAATATACATATAAAATAAACGTATAAAACAAACAAAAACGCTCATCAAGTTTGTTTTCATAGCTGTTTATATGATTTGACGACAAATCTCGATATTTTTCCGTCATACGGACACCATGCCAAAATGTATGATAATGCGCCAATTATTTCAAAATGCTAAAAGATATTTTTAATTTTATGCCAGCAGTTTAATATGAGTTTTATTTTATAAAAGTTATTTGTTCACTTATTTAAAGTATATAATTGTGATTTAATGAAATAGTTCAGAAAAGTCTGGAATTTTCAAATGTTATATTTTTTAAATGCTCACTTTAGTATCGACAATGTTTTTTCTTTTATTTTTTCAAATCCTGCAATTCACGTGATTTTCATTTTGCGACATCTATTACGCTTGGCGACAAAGGTATCCCTATAACGGAAACGAACCCAAATCTTACTTTCTGATGCCAAAATTACATCAAGATTTTTTTTAAAAAACGCCAAAGCTCCTGCAGTGGAAAAGTACCAAACTGTCTATTATTTTGCGCTATCTGTATTATAGTTTGTACTATATGTAAGGGGTGTGGAGCGAAGAGTTTAAAAATTAAATATTAAAGTTTCGGCACAGATGTCATATACGCGATGTCATTGGCGCGATTTTTTTCTGACGCCAATGTCATATACACAACGGGTAACTGGCGCCAAAGTGTCGTTATTTTGCTTGATATGGTAACCCGGATGTTGTTGTTTATGCTGTTTATGTTTTCGCCAAATTGGCGTATATGACAACTGTGCCAAAGTTTCTATAAAGCAGTATAAGACTAAAAAATTAAGAATAAAATAAATGCAAAATAAGACTAAAGAAGAAAGAAAAATCATGCGTTAAGCATAGAATATGAAACACTTTCCATGATGAACCACTTTTCCATATGAAACACTTTCCATGAAACACATCCTGAATGTTTTACCAAAACTTCGTTATTTGGGGAAATAAGATAACTAAGTAAACATTTTAGAAGACGCATAAAAAGTTTTAAAAATTGATTTCAGCAGTTACCGTCCATAGCCAACAGTATCGTTATTACATGCCACTATTTAGCCTAAATTTAATTTAAACTACTCTTAAAACTACTGAAATCACATTTCCAGATATTATCATCCAATAGACGGTTATGTATCCAATTCTTTGCGTGGCCCTGTATATCATTTTATTTATATTCTACAAACATTTCTTAGTAAACTAAATGCAGTTCAGCGTAAAAACGCATAATTACTTTAAAAACCACCTTTAAGCAATTTACTCTCATACTCAGTAACCCTTACGAATTCTTTTGTGTAGCCCTGCATATGAACTGTAGCATTTATACACACAGTATAGTATGCATAAATGTAGCGAAACATAAAAGCGCATATCATAATTAAAAATGCATTTCTAGCAATCATTGCTTATGTACTATACTTCGGATAAAAGTTGCTTGGCGAGAAAGAGGTTTGCCAACGTATTTTCTGACAACCTATTTACTGCTTCATACTCACAAGCAATTTTTTCCATATGTATGCAATTTATTTAGGTAGTTGTTAGCTATCCCGTCGACCAGTTTCGCCACATTATATAAATCGCCAAACCACTCGCCAAATTATACAAATTGACATAATTTTTATTTTATACAACGAAAGATCAATTAAATTAGCAAAACATTAATAAAAATACAAATATAACGTCGAATTAAAAATCACTTGATGACGTAAGAAACACATGATCATGTTTAATGTCAACCATTATTGGCATTTAATCTTACAATTTGGCGACAGTAATTTGGTCGACGGGATAACAAACAAGTACCTTTATTTAATGTAAAAAAAGCTATTTACCCATTTTTTAATAGAAGTAATTTTGGCACAGATGTCATATTCGACCCATATTGGCGCGATTTTTTCCGACGCCAATTTGGCGAAAACATCAACAGCATAAACAACAACATCCGGGTTACCATATCAAGCAAAATAACGATACTTTGGCGAGAGTTAAGTACCCGGTGTGTATATGACATTGGCGTCAGATAAAAAATCGTGCCAAAATGGGGCGAATATGACATCTGTGCCGTAATTTTTGCACAGATGTCATATACGCATCGGGGTTGGCGTGATTTTTCTCTGACGCCGATTTGGCAGAAATCTCGCTTTCGAATACCAGTTACTTATATATTTTTAAATTATTTGCTATCATTTTGAAAAGGAAATAACTATAAATAAATAAAAGTTTGAATAATAGCTATAGAACAAAACAGTTTATATAATTAAAAACAGAAAATAAAAGTAAATAAACAATTTATTAATAAATAAAAAAACAATAGCTGGGTTACCATAGCAGGCAAAATAACACCATTTTGGCGCCAGTTAGGTATCCCGGTTCATATCTGAAATCTGCGCCGTAATTTGTATATAAAAAAATATTATATATATTTCGAAACAATTTTTTTATGTATATAAGTGAATATATAAATAAAAATAAAAGTTCATTAGATTTGTTTTCATAGCTGTTTATATATTTTGGCAACATATCTCACTTTCTGATGCCCGAATTGCGCCGAGCTTTTTTTTAAAAATGCGCTATAATGGAAAAGTACCTAAATAAATAATTAACAGAAATAACCAATTATACAAACTAAAACTTTTTATTGCGAGATCAAAGCATTGTTTTTTATTTCAATTAAAAATACATATATCCTTGGATAACTTTAGTTGAAATTAGGTTCACAGCTTAATATCTCATTCCATAAACTTAAACAAACACAAGTGATTCATTCATCGTGAAACTTAAAAAAATTTAAATCATTGAGGTAATCACTCACAAAGTAAGTTCTCCAACAATCAATGGACAATATTCTAATGACATCATAGTAGGTAAAATGGTGGCTGTATTGTTTGTTTATGGTTTGAAATCACAAAGATTTAATTTTGCAATGTCTCTTAGTTACATTATTTTATTGTCATATTTATGAGCTCAGAACAAAAGCATATTTTTTCATTATTTAGTTATTAAAGTCGGAAAAAAAATTATAAATGCATGATTTGAAAAATTTAAATAATTTTCTTTCTTAATAGTAAAAAAAGAACATCGGGAAGTAACAGCGGGTTTAAGTTAGATAAGTTTAACTGTTTAATTCTGTTGTAATATTCAAAATAACTGTATTTATTAGATTTCAGTAAACAACTTCAGGGCCCGATTAAACTTTGAAGTTACAGGAATTACAATGTTATTTCAGAACCTTTCTTTTGGAGAAGCTTTTCTAAATTTCATATATACATGGAAACTCTTCAGTGTTAGAAATATTATTCTTAGGACTGACATAACATGAGAACGGCCTGCAATTTTACACAAGTTTTTGAAAACTACTTTATATCAGAAATTTTGCTAAAAACTGGTTACTTTTTTGTTAAAGCGGCCCACACTATTAGGATTATGACAAGTTACAGCCAATTTCGCCAACGTCGTAACCAAGACCGTGAAGCACACACATATAATACCATTTCATGAAATCGTATACGATAATTTAATAGTTTTTACCTTACTTCAAGTGTAAAATTTATTTATTTTTAAGGCTTAACAATCTAAATTGTCATATATATGAATTTAAAAAAATTTAAACAAAGATTGAAAAGACATGACCGCAAAAAGCCTCAAATCTGCATAACACTTGGAACCAAACTAAGCAGATTAGTGGTCTTCTACTGTACACATTTTTTCATAAATGTGTTTCGTTCTTTAAATGTGTTATTTCCGTCTATCACTGCGGAACAAGCGAGAAAACTCATATTCTTGCACATGAGTTGTATATATCTTTATATCTAAATTTCCGTCATTTTTGACGGGCTACCTTTCTAGTAAAATATAAATAACATCTGTGAACAGTCGAAAAAAATTTGAAATTTAAAAGAAGTGAAGCGGAGAAAGGAGCAAAAAGTGCTCAAAAAAGCCGTAAATTACGGCTTCTGTACAATCTCTGGAAATAATAGACCGATTACAAAATAATGTTTGCGAATCAATAGTGACAGTCATTTATCCTACTCAGCTATATTTGAAGCCGGTGAGACTACCACCTGGGGTTAGCAGGAACAACGTTCTAAGAAGGCTTTAAATACTTTCTACATTACGTTTTCTATGATATATTAGGAAATACCAAACCGATTCAAAAATTACTGTTGGCAAATTAATGGTGACTGTCCCTGTTTCAAAATAGACATTTTATGTTTGTGCCGCTCCCACCAGAGAGGTGGTAGACCTTTAGTCAATATGCTTGGAATTTGACATTTTGATTAATTTTAAGATGTAAATGCGTACTAAAAACGGCTTCTAAAAAATTCAAAACTCCAAATGAATATTGAAATGAGTGTATGAAATAAGCATAAAAGCTTCAAAATACTTTCTAAACTACCATTTATTTAGAATTAGTTTTAGTTTTCTTATTATTTTAAGTCTTGATTCCGTCTAATGCAGTGTAATAATGAAGTTTATTCAAACTGTGGCTTGATTAGTAATTTTTTAATTATTTTTAAAAATATAATTTTTCTAATAAAATTAGACAATCAAACATCACTTGGCATATTTCAACTATTATGCGAGCAAAGCCGCGAGTTTTGCAAGTAAAATTATATATTTACAATATTTATATTACAAATGAAAAAATTTTTTTTGAAATTCCTCCAGATGAAACTATTTCATACGTGCTCTTCATATATTCTTTTTTGAATTAAGGAATTCTGATTCATTTTTTATGTTTTCAAAGCTGAGGAAGCAACAAGTTGCTTCCATTAAAAAATTCTCACATACTCTTGAACGAATGTTTTTTTTTTTTTTTAATTATAAGACATTTTCAATTTCGTTACATATATAATCAATTTCGTTACATACCGAAAGTAAACCCCTCTCCGAATGTAAGCAACCCTATCATATAGGTGACGTTTTTCCTTTTTTGAAAAAGTTCCATTTATAAGCCCTCCCCTCCAAGTTTTATTTTCTGACGCTTTCAATCCTTCTGCTTTTTTTTTTTTTTTTTTTGGAAATCCCTTAAGATTTTTGTTTCCATAACACCTAAATGAAAATATCTTATGCAATTTATTTTTATCTAATATTTTTACACATCATTTTATCAGAACTTCGCCATACGCGCTACCAGTCATAGTATGTGGGAGAATGCGCTTCGGGTGAGCTTCTTTACACTTGATGAGAATCGAGGTCACACACGCAGAGCATTCAGGTGTTGACTCTCTTCCCTTCAGCACACTTCCCATTAGTTATTTTGGTTAGAAGTCACGTGTCCCAACCTGTACATCTCACCGAGCGACAATACGATTTCTAAGCTAAATTGTTAGAGTGTAGTTTATTTTCTGTTTCAACGCGTGCTACAAAAATTAATCATGCCTAAGGTTAAGAATAATTATTCCTTTGAAAAACAGTAAGGGGCATTTGAACGACACAAAAGAAATATTAGAAATTTTCACAAAATATAAACAGAGTTTCAAGTGGACCAAAAATGTTTGCGTAACTGGTTAAGCAATTTGCTACACAGCGATCACACGCCATTGGAAATATTAAAAGGAAGAAAATGGTAGGATGTGCAAGAAATCCATTGTCTGAAGATTTGGACTGAGAACTTTTCCATTTTTGAGAAACTGAACGTGACGAAAACAGAATAGTCTTCAACAAAGACCTGGCTGCAGAAACTTCCAAAATTGCAAGCAAACTGAACATCGCGAACTTCAAAGCAACAAATAAGTATGTGTCTAATTGGAAACAGCGTTTTGATGTAACAATGCGGAGTGAAAAAAATGGCTTCTACAAAATGCAGAAGAATTCGAGAAAGAAGTGACTCACTTCATACAATGCGTGAAATTTGTTCGATGCAAGCATATATTATACGTATATTCCTATGATAATACGTTATACCATATAGAAAACATGGATGAAACAATGATCAGGTTTGACACTCCATGCAATCGAACAACTAGTGTGAAAGGGGATACAAGGATACGAATTTCAAATACGCGTTGCAACAGAAGAGGTTTTACGGTAGCCTTAGCAGACTATGCAAATGGATACAACATGCCAGCTTTTTGCATTTTCAAGGGACATTTTTGACGGATTCCGCCAAAAGTTTGGGCTAAAGTCAGAATTCCATTATATATAAATTTTACAGCAACAACGAAAGGCTGGATGACGAATGATAAGTTTGAAGAATGGATTTTCCCAGTATGAGGAGCCAACACCGATGATATCCGTCGTCTGCGTATTCTGGACTGCCCACCAATTTACAAATCAGCAAAAAAACAAGACAAGTGCTGCATACAGTTGTCACGAATTTAGTGTTAATACCACTTTGATGCACCTGATTACTACAGCCGGAGGATGTGTCGTGAAATAAACCATTTAAATCTCGAGTGAGTGAGCAATTGGAGGAATTTATGTGGAAAGCAGAAAAGACACCCAAGGGAAAAAGGGGATAAATGGCCAAAATCAATTATTATATTTTTTAAAAATAAAAGTCCCATTTAACTGATATTTATATTACAGCAATATCTTTTATGAAATTCAACATAAAATGTGGAGTAGATAGGGAAAGTGTACAATATAAATAGGGAAAACTAAAGGGAGTTAGAAAGGGAGGCTACTAACTCTAGGAGGAGATTTACCCTAAATAAATATATAACAAGAGAAAAAACCCTGCTAGAATATCAAATAGATTTTCTTTGTCGCTTAAACAGAGAGAACCAATGCAGAAAATAACGTATATTGGTAGAAGATGTGTTTCACCTTTTATGAAATAATTATTTGTTATTTTGCAACTTGTACATGTATAGTGTTAAATAGAATGCAAGTCTTCTAATATTTGTTCCATTAAGCAACATCGTATACCATATGACTCCGCTCTTCTTTTGTTTTCAAGGAATCTTAAACTTCCATTTCGAATTTGTACGGATCAATAATTTTAAATAGGCGTTTTAGGGGAACAGTACAGAATAGATCTTTTAAAATCATTATATGAAAAAGGAGTGAAAAAGAAAGTAGTTTTTCGAGTTTTCTAGGCCTTTTTTCATGCCTCTAAAAAGAAAGAGTATTTAATTTTTATCCTTTTTAATTATAAAACTCTTATACGTCTCTTTCATTCTGATAAATAAATACAATGTTTAAGATGTTAAAAATTCAAATGAAAGAGTAGAATGCCAACAAGACATCACTTACAAATGTATCGTAATGTATTATTCTGTAAAAATGTATTTTGAATATATTCTTTTAGGTTTTTTTTTTCAATTTATCAATGCGTTACATTTTTTCTGAAATAATATATAGCTTTTGTTTTCAATTAAAATGTGTTTATTGATTCTTTCTCAAACATGTACAGCGATTGAGATGAAACTCTTGTAAAACTCTATTTAACATCAAATCTAGCACTATCATTGGAAATTTTCTTTATTGTTTACAAGATTAAACTTCAGTTTGAAATTTTAATTTATTAATAATTTAAATAACTTTTTATGTGAAGTTCATTTTATATTTTGGGTATTTTTTAGACATTAGCTATAAAAAAATCTAAGGAAAAAAAACACGTTCTGTGCTTCTAGAAAAATTTTAAAATGTCTAAAAAAATGCAAGTACCAAAATGGTTTGATCTTTCTTTTGTATTACAAAATTTATGTTTTTCTCTGTTTGACAAAAGACTGCATTTCTTATGATGTAAGAGGAGAACTAAATAGAGTGGAGCCAGTAAACGTATTTGAGGAAAATGTCTTACAATTTTCTTTAAAACACGTTTAAATGTAATTTGTTCATTGTGGTGATTAGAAAATGCTATATCAAATTAATGCTATAAAAATATCTAGTACTACTGAATTCAAATGCTACATGAATCGATTTCAGTTGCAAACATTCTATCATATAATTCAACAAGATATACAGAGTAATTTAAAATGAATATAGCGATTACAAACAGCTATATTTAATGGAAAAGAATTTACCGATAAGATTAACACAGAATGTAGACGGAGCTTCAAAATTTCTTTACGTAGGACGCAGGTGCAGTGAAGCTGAAATTTCACAACGCAACGGTTCGCACATTTTTAAACCAACATCTTCCAAAGCGTTGAATCAGTCGAAGTGGAGATGCCGACGATGTCTACTACTCTTGGCCTCTGAGATCTCTGGACTTGATACCTTGTAATTCATTTCTATGTGCTTATGTGAAAAACAGGGTGTGTATTCCTCCCATGCCAAAAAGAATTGAAGAACTCAAAGTACGCATTTGTAATGCGCTTGCGTTGGTGACTGAACAAATGATTCAGAATGTATGGCGTGAAATGAACTACCGCCTAGATGTTATCCGTGTGACCAAGAGAAGACACATAGAACATCTATGATGTATGTATACAAAATTTTGAAGTTCCGTCTACATTATGTGTTAATCTTATCCGTAAATTCTTTTCATTAAATAGTTATAGCCTTTTGTAATCGCTAAATTCATTTTGACTTACCCTACATAATATCATTCTATATGAAGTAACATATTGTCATTAAAATGTGCTACACGTAATTATCATTTGTAGATAGTGTTGTAACGTTTATGAAATTATTGTAATTCATAATATAACGATTGTAATATTATGAAGACCTGTTAGACATATATAAATGCAATATTGGGTAAGGTGCCTTATTATCGTACCCCAGTCACTTTTAGGCCCTTGGAAGTTGTAATTTTCTGTGAAAATCTATCAAGTTTGGATTTTATATAGACTAACTACCCACGCACATAGAAACATAGAGAAATATCGTGCAAAATAATTTTAACAATGCGAAAAATTGTTTTTAAAAAAGTATCTAAAAAATGAAAAAAATGGTCCCAATTTCGCCCCTCCCCCTCCCCCCCCCAAAAAAAAAAAATCCAATACGCCGAGGCTTAAGTTATAACTAAATCAAAATTTATATCTAAATGAGTAAGTAATTTAATTTACATTAAAGTAAGGCACAAAGAAATGTACTAATTATCATTGGAAGAATAACATAATGAAACATTAGCATAGTTGCAACCTCTCGATTTTTTTCATACCAATATTTTTGTGCAGAAATACTTGCTTTATACAATCGCAGTTTTAACTCAATCGAAAAAAGAAAACATTTTTGTAAGATTTTACTGGTATCCAAAAAATCGGGAGATTGGCAATTATACATTAGCCATCCAAACATGAGGAAAAAATTTAAAAAAAAATGAACGAAAAAGCTTTCCTAATTTCGTCCCCGGGACGAAAATAAGAACTGCAAGGGGGACGAAATTAAGATCACACTACTTCCCAAAATTACGAATTTTCAGTTCCCGTAAGATGAACTGAGCGTCCTAAAACTCACTGTATGCTACTGTCAGCATCTTAACAACGTATAATACATGCAATGAATAAGAAGTAAATACTTACAGTACAGTAAATAACGTTCTACAAACGACGTAATAAGAATTCAGGTCTTCTAAAAATAAGAAATTCGCTGTCTTTAATTTATGTATGCGTCTTGGCGAATGAAACTTTCAACCCTGACCCCTTTTACCTTCCGTTCCCTGTGCATTGCGTCATAAGTGGCGCCACATTCTCAGAAACGGAAAAGTTAAGGGGGACGAAATTAGAAGAGGGGACAAAATATGGGCACTTTACCCTACATAATTTTTAAATGCAATTACGGTTTAGGTTATCATGAAAAGATATTGAAAATTTATACGCTTACGTTTTATAACACTGAATTATAAATTTAGCATAAAACGTTTAAGTAATCGTTTCAGCTATAAACCACATAACTTAATTTATAAAAATATTTTTATGCAATCGCCAAACTTTCGGACTTCACATACTACTAAATAAATAATTTTAGGTCACGCGGATCACTAATATAATTTCTTTTAAAGACGTACATGCATTTACAAAATCATCGAAGAACTTCCATTTTATCAACATGAAATGCACCTTTTTAATCTAACAGAATTATAAATGCTATGCCATGAAACTCGTAAATGATCCTTATTTTTTCCAAAAAAATCAAATAGGATATTTAATTGTAATAAATTTATTAAAGTTAGTTTAATTATTGCAAAATATTATTTAAATGTTATACATTTTAGCGAATTTTTAATTTTTTAATTTTAAAGTGAAACCTCAATTGAAATTTAATTGCTGCGACAGATAAAAGTGGTTTTTAGTACAAATATTTTGTAGAAAACTTGAATATCAAATTTTATAATTTAAATTTTCAAAACTGTACAGGGATTGCAATTTATGTTCGGATTTGTTTAGAACCACCAATATTTTCTAGTGGATGATTGGTAGTCCATGGACCACCGGTTGGCGAGCTCTGCTCGAGATGTTCCTAACATAATTTTAAAATTAAATATGCTACATTGCTCTTTAAAGAGCGTTACGTAAAAAGTCACATTTTTTTTAGCGTTAGATATATTAAGAGAGAATAGAAAACTATTATTACATGAGTTAGTTTAAATTAATTTTTTAAAACTAAGACACTTTTTTTTTGAAAAATCACTAATCTATTCAGAAATAGAACCAATAGACATAGAGGATTAAGCAAAGAGGATTAAAATGATTTGTATGACACAAATAAAAGGAATTCTTAAGCAAAGTTCTGTTTTTATGAATTATATTTCATTTCCTGAAAAGGATTAATATTTTGGTAGAGGATTGCAAAAAGCACTGGGAATTTTATATTAGGGGAAAAAACTATTTACATTTATTATTGATGTATTAATAAAAAGAATTGCGTATTTACTATTCATGTATTAATTCAAATTTCAAAGGGATAGAATTAAAAAAAAATCCTTTGTTTGATATAAATAAAAGTAATTCCAGATTTATGTTTTGTTGTTACGCATTATATCTTAGTTTATTAACAGTATAATATTTATTGTAAAGAAAAGTAAAAGGTACTTGGAATTTTATTTTGAAAATGAGTTTTATTTTATTATTATTTATTTATTTGTTGCAAATTAAATACTGACTATGACTTGAATTTTTTATCATAAAATATACTATGTTAACAGAATTCGAGAAAGCAGGTTTTATTTTCTTATTCAGAATAAAAATGTTCCTCAAAAATGAGATTAAAAAGTCGCAGTAATATTAATTTTTAAAAAATGCTGGAACAGATGTTATATATTCCCGCGGCCGCCATCTTGAATCCCCTTTTGCGCCAAGTAGTAAATGTCGCCAAGCAGCGATTTATGCGCATGTTAGTTTTCATGGGGTTGCCAGAACACGTCACTCGTCGGGGTTGCCTTATTGATAAACGCCAACAAAAAATCGCCAAGAAATCCAACATGGCGGCCGCGGGAATATATAACATCTAAGCCAAAATGCTTTTCATTTGATATTCAATTTCAATTATAAAAAGCTCCAGAAATTCAAAGAGCTGAAAAACAATTATTGTTGCTCAGTTTTCAGCAATACGTTTTCACAATTTGCATCATATAAAAGTTTTATCTTCTATTTTATATTGAAATAGCGTCACTTCCGAGCAAAAGTAAGACATCTAAAAAAACTGTGAAAATGTTTCTTTTTAATTTACTGGTATGAGAAACTGTTTCTGCATCTAGTGGAATGTTAAGACATTATTTATATCTTCACATCTATTTTATAGCTTTCATTTGTCTAGACTTGATCACTCCGTGCCTGTGTCGGGTATGATTGTAAAGTTTATGCAAATATTCTTTAGAATTTTTTAAAGTACAAACATACTCCATTCTACTATTACGCTGTTTAATGCTAAAATAATACTTCTGATGTATTGCAACGATACAGTTACACTAGGAGAAAATAAAGTTAGTAACAACATATCAGAGCGTCTCTTTTTGAAGCCCAAAAACGCCAGAGACGAGTGGAGTGGAGTAGTTCTTGAGTAACGGCGATCACGTTAACATATTTCAAGAGATTGCTGTTAGTTACAGTTAAGATGCCACAGTACTCCCCCCCCCCCCCCCCAGTGGTCTTCAGACACGGTACCTGCTAGGAAAATGAACTTTTCTACCGGATCTGGTTGTTTTCTCAGAGCAATTCTCTTGGTGTTTTGTCGTGTTTGGCTGTTGAAGGGTTTCCTTGGATGCTGGCACATCTTCTGGCACACTGAAGAGAAATGCTGGTTTTAGTCGGTCGAGACAAACAGTTGTTTTTTTGCCCTTAATATCAAGTACAAACCATTTTACTGAACGGGAGAGGACTTTAAATGGTCCGTCGTAGGTAGGCTGGAGTGGTTTCCTGGATGCATCATGCCTGACAAACGCGTGGGAGCAGCTTTTCAAATCCTGGTAAATGAATTGCATGTGGCATCCGTGGTTTGCAGGAAGTACTGGTTGCAATTTTCTCATTGTCTCTCTCAAGTTAATCACGAATGGGTTAGGATCAGGATCCGAAGGTGGTTTCAGACCTATGAATTCACCTGGAAGTTTTAGCTTAGTCCCATATACAAATTCCGAAACTGTTGCACGAATGTCTTCTTTCAGGGAAGAACGAAGGCCGAGCAGCACAAATGGCAATGTATCTACCCATCGCTCCGTCATGTGGCATTTGATGGCAGATTTCAGCGGCCTATGCAGTCGTTCTATCATGCCGTTGGCTTTCGGGTTAAATGAAGTTGTTCGAAGCTTTGTTATTCCGAAATGTCGAGCTAGAGATTGTAGTAGTTCCGCTTCAAACTGCCGACCTCGATCGGTAGTTATATATGTAGGCGATCCGAAACGAGAAATCCAGGCAGAAACAAATGTTCTTGCAACCGTTTCTGCGGTGATATCAGCTATGGGGATGACCTCCGGCCAACGCGTGAACCGATCTATCATCGTCAAGTCATAGCAGCATCCTTGAGATGGTGGCAAAGGTCCGATTATGTCCATGTGGACATGTTGAAATCTTTCGTTTGGGGGCACAAAGGAGCCCAGGGGGCTGGAGACATGACATTGCACTTTAGTGTTTTGGCATGCAACACAAGTGCGAGACCAGTTTCTGCAATCCTTATTCACTTCCGGCCACACGAATCTGTTGGTAATCAGTTTTGTTGTAGCCTTTATGCCTGGGTAGGACAGATTATGCAGTGATTTGAAAACTTCAAAACGTAGTCGTTTCGGAACGTATGGCCTGATGGTAACTGTTGAAAAGTAACAATAAAGCTCTGCGTCTTGTAGAACAACTTTTCGGAGTGTCAAGGAGGTGATTTTATTCAATAAGTCCTGTAATTCAGGATCATTTGCCTGTGCCTTAGCGAGATTTATATAATCAATTGGCGAAGGCATTTCTATAGCTGCAATTCGAAAGAGAGTGTCTGCAACAAAATTATCAGAACCTTTTACGTAACGCAAATATGTTGTGAATTGTGATATGTAATCTAGTTGTCTATTTTGCGTGGGGGTGCTTTATGTGATTTCTGATGAAAAGCGAAAGTTAATTGTTTGTGATCGGTATATATATGCAAAATGTCCTACTCTCAAGAATGTATTGGAAATGTCGAATAGCCGAATAGGCAGCTAATAATTCTCCATCGTACGCACTGTACCGTTTTTCAGTGGGAGACAGTTTCCGTGAGAAAAAACCAAGAGGTTGAAATTGACTATTCGTTACTTGATTGAGAACAGCCCCGATAATGAAATCTGAAGCTTCAGCCCATAAAACCAAATCTGACGTTTCTGAAGGGTGAGCAAGTAAAGCTGCATTTGCCAATTGTTGTTTGCAATCATCGAAAGCTCGTTTAGCTTCCACAGTCAATTCTAACTGTCTGTTGTTTTTTTGTCACCTTTAAGATATACGTTTAAGATGGCCTGTTTGTTCGCTGTGTGGGGTAGGAATCGACGGTAAAAATTTATTAGGCCTAATAACATGCGTAAATCCTTTACTGTTTTTGGTTCCTTAAAATCTAATACCGCTTGGACCTTTCCTGGCAAGGGTTTGGTCCCATAATTTAAAACCAAGTGTCCTAAAAAGAGAGTTCAGGGACCCCGAAGACACATTTAGATGTATTTAGTTGTATACCATAGTCGCTGAGTTTCTGAAACAATTCCTTCAAATGTGCTTCGTGCTGCTCTTCGTTGTCAGAGAAAACTAAAATGTCGTCCAAGTATGCAAAGCAAAATCCCAAATCCCTTAAAACTTCATCGAAAAATCGCTGAAAAATTTGGGCGGCGTTGCAGAGACCGAAATTCCATGTACTGGCGGCCCGACTGTATCAATATGATGCACAGTGAAATGTTTGGCCCTATCAAATTTAGGATCTGGGGTCGTAATATCTGGATAAGATCTTTACAAAGAGTGATAGCGAGAATTTTCGTTAATGACTTTAATTGCCGCTTGTTGAGAATTTTCGAAACTACCTGAGTTGCCTAACTGTGTTATCCCGTCGACAAGTTTTTTATTCCTAATATCAACAAGTAGGTTAAAATGCCTCAAAAAAATCTGCTCCGATGATATGTGCAGAGACCTCAGCAACTATAAAATGCCACTTGAAAGCGCGGCGTAAGCCAAAATCTAAATGTAACAATTTAGTACCGAAGGTTTTTATTTTTGATTGATTTGCTGCGTATAATTCTAAAGAGTCAGGGATGTGTTGGTAACCGTGTTGATTTCTTTTAATTGGTATGCATGAAACATCGCTACCGGTATCAATTAAAAATTTCATATTTGTAGCACTATCATACACGCAAAGGCGGTTATTAGTTTTAGCTACCGAAACATCGCTACCACCACAGGCGCTTGTTCGGGTGGTAGCGCTTACTCGTTTCCCGATAGGTAGAATGAGCAAGGTTGCCTACACTGCCTAGCAAAGCGACCAAACCGATTATGGTAGAAGCAAAAATTTTCATTGTTGGCATAAGCTGGATTTCGGCTTCCACTTCTAGGTTGGCTTCTAGACGTGAAGCTTCGACCCCTTGAGTGAGATCTACTCCTTTCTTGAGAAATCTTCTCGACATGCAATGTTAACTTCTCAATTTGCTTTTGCAAGTCCAAAATAGATGGCTGAGCTACTGCCGCAACCGCCTCTGTATTTGCAACCGAATATACATGTGCACTATCAGCGGTAATTTCGTGTACCTTGTCGGCTAAAACCGCAAGCTGGCGTAAATTTTCGTTCTATGCCAATAAGATTGATTGAATATTCGTTGGTAATCTCTGTAACCATAAGTTCTGCAAAAAGTCTTCGTTAAGTTTTCCTGCAGCCAGGTCGCGCATTTGGCGGAGTAATGTAGACGGTTTACTGTCTCCCAACTGTGGTTCACTCAAACGTTTTTTTAAGCATTTTCCATCAGAGTCTGCGAACCCAGTAAGAAGTCTGCGCTTTAATGTATCATATTTATCCTGTTCTGGGGGGGGGGGGCTGTATATAAGATCGCTGACATAGTTTAAACTTTCAGAGTCAATTGACGCAACGAGGCTAGCATATTTTGTGTCATCATTCGTAATTCCAGATAATTGGAATGTGGCTTCTACTTGTGATAACCGCAACTGAATATTTGGTTTTCAAAACGGCGGCACACGAAGTGCAATTCTATTAACTTCACCGCCCTGCATATCACTGTTTGTAATTTGCAATAATAAATAGTACTAATATATATATATAAATGTTGAAATAATGCGCAATTATAATATGAAAATTCGTTTTAAATACAGTAACGCTAACAATAATATGAGTTAACCACATTAAAATTCAAAAAGAAAAACACTCTCTTTCGAAATTACAGAAAATAGAACTGACCTGTATTTCGTTTCTCTCAGACGCTTGGCTGTTGTACACCAGGTTTAATCACCACAATCTTCGTTGAATCAAATACTATCAGCTTCAGAAGTAATTAAATAAACGTTTGCGGTAATATTCATAGTTGGAAAGCATTTCACTCAAGAATAAATGTCACTGATCTCGGAAGAATAAACTGCAGAAGATACGCATCGAGTTCTAATCAAATATTTTCCATTTGTGAGTAACTATTGCGTGAACAAGTTTTAAGATTTCCGGGTCATCACTTTAGCATTTTTTAAAGTACAAACATACTCCATTCTACTATTACGCTATTTAATGCTAAAATATTACGTCTGATGTATTTCAACGACACAGTTACACTAGAAGAAAATAAAGTTAGTAAAAACATATCAGAGCGTCTCTTTTCGAAGCCCAAAAACGCCAGAGACGAGTGGAGTGGAGTAGTTCTTGAGTAACGGCGATCACGTTGACATATTTCAAGAAATTGCTGTTAGTTACAGTTAAGATGTCACAATTCTATTAATTTTTATAAGGTTTTTTTGTTTTTATAGATGATTGTTATTTCGTTAAAATACGAGTGAAAAAATGCACAGCGTGTGAAACCATTGACAAGAGGGGAATATTTAGTTCAAGTGTCAAATAAAATTCCAGGTCCGTATCAAAATACAAAGGAAAGATGCAAGTTTTTTGTTATTCTACCAATCCAAAACACACAAGACTATTTTTCAGCCACACTTAAAGGGTCCAATTTGTCAAAAAATTATTTTCGTTATTTATAAGCAAATTTTAATGCAAATTTCTTTTTGCAATGTACGTTTCTATAAAGATTACTTATGATATAAAAGTTTGTTTAATTTTTGAATATTGTTTTATAAAATTTTAAGTAATTTTTTATATATATTTAATTTTTGATGTAACTATTGAACCTGTTCTCCGATCTCATTACTTTTTTCATTATTGTGTGCAAAAAATGTTTCTTGTTATTTAGTCTTCAGATTTTATAAAACTCTTACTTACGAAATTTATAATAAATTTAAAAGTAAAAAAAAAAAAGAGTGAAATTTTAAAACAGCTTTTTACATGGATGAGTATATTTTAAAATTTTTGATCTTGAAAACAATTTATTAAAAACGTAACATTAAAATCCTGTACAAAATTTCGTACTTTGATCCCATAAGAAAGTTTGAATATATAATTTTAAACATGACAAATAATAAGAAAATATAGTCTGAGATAAATGGACATAACGTTTCAGTTAAAAACAGGGCAGAGCTGTTAAAACAACAGAAAAATTGTAATATCAGCTGATGTAATCATCGTAGAAATACGCGGTTTGCTTTGTAGTATTTTATTAGAAAAAAAAAACCATAAAATGCATATTTTTAAGATTTATGACACGCGGACCCTTTAAAGCACATAGTTACACACTCGTAGTTCACAGTGACCTGTGTAAGTAATTTCTACTTAGGACAATCAAGATAAATAGACTTAGGGTAAATCAAGTGGTCTCGTGTGGTTTGGCTCCTATTGTATTATTATCCTGGCACATTTGAATGTCTCTCCTCACTCACACTCTCTCTCCCTCTATCTATCACTTAAAGCCCTGTTTGTAATCACATTTATGTTACCGTATACTGATATGTATGATTCGAAAATTGTGAGCTCAGTATCATTAATAATGTAAAGGATTATAAAATATGTAAACAACGCAAAGTGGAATAAATTAGCTTATCTAATTAAGGTTCATTTTTGTTTTAGATGATAGTGAATGGAGGGAGTCAAACTTGGTACTTCACGTAAAGAAGAAATGTTGCAGAATTGCTTAAGAACAAAATAATTCGCGACAATAAAAATTATGAATCGTCTTATTTGAATGTTCTATTTCGATTGTTGAAGAGATCGTTCCTACATTAGAAAATGATAACATTAACGATAATTCTCAATAGGATAGAGTGATAAAATTAGTGTCCGTAGGAACACCCTGGGTGCCTGACTTTCATCAGATACTTACAGATCAACAACTTTGGGATCATCAAAGCTTATTCCCGTGATGGCTTATTCCCGTTTTTTGAATGAATCATTTCCACTATAAAGAATGATCACACCAATAATTATCCTCAACCTGCTATACTGACACAGCTAGTTTCTGTAAGAGAACCACCAATACTTGACAAAACTGAGCTTTGTGATAACCAAAATGCGAGGGTTTCCCTCAGTATGATAACCTGAAGGATTCAGTTTTCAATCCAGGTAGTGAAGAAGACAACAGATCCAAAGTAAACAGTTCGAATGGCAGAATTTCTGAAAAGGAATAATTACTTGACACTCCAAAAGAAACCGAAAATATAGAGTGGGAAGGACTACTGGAAGAAGCTGAAAATAGAAAGATTAAATTTGGGATTATATGAGGAGGAACGTATTAGAATCAAAAATCGACTGGGAAATGAAAATAAATAGAAACGAAATATAAAAATGCTAAAAATCAATTCTGTACAAGAATAATTCTACAGGTTAGTGAAGAAGCACAAAGCCAAAGAATCGTTTCGAAAATATTATGATTTATTTCATAGGACTCTTCAGAGGGAACATTCAGTCAGGAATAAAGAAAAAATATTGAGAACAAAAGTTATTAATTCCACAAAAAGAAGAATTCACGCGTACATACTTTTTTAATATAAAATATGGGAAAATACGAGTTAAAAATTATTTTGTAAAGTTAAACTGAAAATGTCATATTGTGCTAATGATAAAGTATTAAAAAATAAAAATGAATATGATTTCCGATTTCCTAAAGTCAGGGGAAAACATTCAAATAGAGTCAATAAAATAAGTGATGCCTTATTCCAAGGGAAAATTGGCCACATAAACAGTTTCCCAAAAACAGAATAACACTACTTCAGAGCAAGCACAAACAAAGTATATTTAGAAGAATCTCTTAATAAAATCATTATGTAAAAATTACTTGTAGAACAATGTTCTGAATGTGGCATAACCCTATGTTAAGGAACATTATTACCAAGACGTTGTTAATACCAAATAAGAAAAATATTTATGTGCCCTGTGTGAAATATTTAACTATCTAAATAAATAAGAGAAAGACACCAGAAAGTGAAGAGATTATTCCGTACAGATTATCCCTGAAGATACGCAATGCATTCATACATAGAAAAGGAAAGAAGTCGAATTTTGAAAAGCGGACCACTTTATGCACCTAGTAAAGTACTCTTAGTTACAATAGCAAAGTTTACTAAAAAGAAAGGTGCTCGTACTCAGTAGCTGAAGCGTCATCAGAAGACATTATAGACTGAAGGACAGTAAGTGAAGTCATGTGTAAGAGTCACAGTATGAATGACAAAGGAGAGAATCGTGGATTGTATTTAAAGTTTTAAATTTTAAGAGGGAAAGCCCGAATACTTTTTTTTTACAAATCTTAAACTGAAAAGTACCATAATGTCATAGGCAAAAGATGGAAAACTCGAACAAAACGAGAACGAAACTGCTGAATATAGCCAATAAAAAACCACCATCAAATCCTGTCAAGAGGAAAATGATCTGATTAGTTTGTGCGAGCAAAACTTTTTCTAAAGAAGCACCATTACTTCTTCATTTCTCTAAATAGAGCTACACATAGTAACAATGATAATTGTGATTCGAAATAATAGTTATAAATATTGAAAATTTTGTAGTACATGCAATACAATTTATTAAATTATTATTAATTTCCATTTAGAAATATAGCTTTAAAACTTTTTTTACTATTTAATTTAATTCCATACCGCTGGTGAGTTCGAAACCGGGCAAAACCGCATTACATGTCCTATATAAATAGTTGCATTTTTCAGGTAAACATTGGAATAAGTTACCGATGCGGCTCTATATCCTAGACATTATTAGACATATGAAGAGCAACAGTTGGGCAAGTGAATTTAATTATCATAGCAAACGCGGTACCGTTAAGCTATAATATGATTAAGAAATAGAAAATGCAAACGACTTTCTTAAATTTCTGGCGAACCAGTTGACATACCACGATGATTTTTCTTTTGAAAGATAGAACTCGACGAGACGAATAAACTGATAGCATTTAAAAAATTACTGTAGCTTTCAGTAGTTTTTTATTTAATCTTAAACGAAAAAATGAAGACACAAAATTCAACAAAGTGTAGCTAACGTTCCAGTGGGTGGATTAACTTCGTTTTTGTTTTATTTTGATCCTCTTGTTAAAACTTAGAATAGGTTTTTTTTTTATCATTGTATGTTTGACGGTCGCTGAGAAAATCGAAATTTTCTTTTATAATGTCCCCATAAAATTATAGAAATCTCTCCTTTTCATTTTCTAATTTTCTAATTCAATAATTTATTTCGTGTTGCCACTCCCTAAAAAGCAGTACAATAATTTTTAAAAAAGGATAACACGTGTACTTTTGTTTTTATAAGTCAATAAAAATTGAAATTCAACTGAGAGATTTTTGTATTTTTGAAATCGACGTCAACCTAAGCAGATAATGCATAATTTTCATAAATATATATATAAACTTTCTTGATTAATATTTTGAACTAGAGTAATAGACACAATGGAGCACAAACGAGTTGATAGGAAAAAGAAAAACAGGGTAAATCCCAAGCTTCTGTTCAGGAGCTAAATGTAAGTTTTTTTTTTTTTTTTATTATCATCCTAACATCCTGACTTACACAAGCGATAGTTATGCAGTAATATAAATACTCCACATAGTAAGCATACCTTAAAAAATACCATTCCATCTATTTTTAATAAGGAAGAGATGTCATATACGCAACAGAGTACATAACTGCGGCAATAATGGTTTTATTTTGCTTGATACGGTAACTGAGCTATTGTTGTTTATTTATCAATTATTTTTTATTTTATTTTATTTTATTTTTTAAAATTATATAAATTGTTTTGTTCTATAGTTATTAATTAAACTTTTCATTATTTATTGTTATTTCCTTTTTAAAATAATAGAAAGTAATTAAAAAATATATCTGTAACTGCTATTCGAAAACGCGATTTTCGTTAAATTGGCGTCAGAAAAAAACCCCGCGCCAAACCCGTTGTGTATATGATATCTGTGCCTTAAATAATTAGGGTTTCATTTAACTTTAGGTACTTTTGCTTGAGATATTGTCGAAAATGTACAGCAAAAATATACGGTACTACTTGATTATCCCGTCGACCAATTTCGCCAAACTATTCGCCAAATGATACAAACTGACATAATTTTTATTTTAAATAACGGAAGAATAAATAAATGAGTAAAACATTAATAAAAATACTAGTAAAAACTTGGGCACAGATGTCATATACGCTTCATATTGGCGCGATTTTTTCCGACGCCAATTTGGCGAAAACATCGTTAATATATCATCTATATCCGGGTTACCATATCAAGTAAAATAACGACACTTTGGCGCCAGTTAAGTACCCGGTGCGTAATGACATTGGCGGCGTAAAAAAAATCATGACATCTGTGGCATATATGACATCTGTGCCAAAACTTGAATTAAAAATCTCCTGCTGACGTAACAAACACGTGTATCGTGTTTAATGTCAAGTGAATGTAACATTTAGTATGATCCATTATTGTCATTTAATCTTATAGTTCGGCGATAATGTTTTGGTCGACAGGATAATCAAGTTGTACCAAGTATGGTACAGATGTCATATACGCACCACGGTCGCGCGATATTTTTTCTGACGCCCATTTAGCGAAAACCTCGTTTTCGAATACCAGTTACATATATATTTTTAAAAAGGGATTAACATTAAATTTATAAAAGTTTAATTAATAACAATAGAACAAAACAATTTATATAATTTTAAAAAAGAAAATAAAAGTAAATAAACAATTTATTAATAAATAAACAACAACATTCGGATTACCATATCAAGCAAAATAACAAAATTTTGGCGCCAGTTAAGTACCCCGATGCGTATATGACATTGGCATCAGAAAAAAATCGTGTCAACGTGATGTTCATATATGACATCTGTCATCTGTGGCGGTTCAAGTACACTTTGGAACGTTACTTTGAAATCGGTGAGTTTCATCGCCAAAATCGCCAAGATGCTTAATGGCCATCGCCATTGAATATATAAATAATGCCATATTTGAAAACTTATAGGTCAAAATATAAGTCGAACCTCGGTTCACGACCACCTCTGTTTACGAACAGTTCGGTTTATGTCCAACTTCGATGATCAAAATTTGACTCGGTTGGCGTGCATTATCTCGGTTCACGACCAAGGCTGCCGAATAAGTTCAGTTGGCAACCCTCACATAACTGTTGTTATTAGTCAAGTTTGGAGTAAGGAGTGCTTTGTGTACCTTTATTACTGTAGAAAAAAAAAAAAAAAAAAAAAAAAAAAAAAAAAAAAAAAAACTTTTTGTTTTACTTTTACTCAGGTTTGCGCTAATATTAGCTCTCATTATGGCTTCTAACAATGAAAAAGTGCTTAGTGATAGCAGTAGTAAGAAGCTTAAGCGAATTACTGTTCAATAAAAGAAATTGTAGCAAAACATGAGAACGATGTTAGTATAATCGGTCTAGCTAAACAATATGATGTGGCCTAAACCATCGATTTCCACGATAATATATATATATATATATATATATATATATATATATTACGCTATCGTATGTGTCACAGAAATCGCGATTATTTTTAATTTTTTAATGGCAACGCTCGAATGAAACGCATCTCATTGTTTATAGAACAGCATTTAATGCATCTCTATATTTATAAGGGAGTTGCCATAGGCTGGAACCTGTTCTGTCGCCAAATACCGCCAAGTTTGTCGCCAACTTGGCGATATATCGCCAAATACCTATAGACTTCCATTGTAAACCAATAGGGTTTACTTGTTTAGAGAGAATCAACAAATTGAGATATTTTAATGCAACAAAAACTAATATCAGTTTAAGGAATTATATTAATCGTATTTAAGGGAGCCCAAGTAAATTAAATTATGAATAAAAATAACGTGAATTTGATTAAAAAACTTTTAACCTCTTAAAACAGTGTGTAGCTCTTGGTTAAATAGTGCATTATTGTGCGAAATAAGATAAAAGTATTGGGAATATTTAAAAGCAACTCATGTTTATTTATATTCAATATATAATTATCAAAAAATTTAAATGACTAGTATTAAAAAATGCTCTGACGAGCACCAAAAAAGGCTAATATGTTTTTAAGTATGAAAAAGGGTTTGACAAGTGCTTCTAATTGAGCATGAAAAGGGACAAGGGTTCCCTTCTTGGCTGCAGCTCACTGTCAATACCAACTTTGAAAAAATCCTATTTGCGCTTTTTCCGTATAAAAAAAAAAATCAGCCACAGTTACGATAAAAATGTGTAGTGTAAAGACACAGCCAGTAAAGACGCAGCCTGATTAAATGTGAATGTAAGGCGACATAGTACCAAAAATCTTAGTTCCTGCAGCGTATTACACTCATGCAGTGCCATCAAGCATGCCCGCAGTGTAGAACAGTACAGAAAACTGATTTGTAGTGTAGTGCAGACTGTTGCAGCAGTCTGCACAGGAAAAATTCCACATGTGCACGCATAACAGTATAATGCATTCATTGATTGTTGAAATTATATCCAAGCGGCTGTGGCTGTAAGATGTACTATGCAGAACAACAGTGCATATGTAAATTATAAACGAACATTAGACGCATACACCTTTAATACGAAGTACAAAAACACAATGTGAGTGTGCACTGAGGTTCAAAGGCATAATAGGAATGTACAGTGTAGTATAGTTTGTAGAAAAATAATAGTACACAGTGCACTGTACAAAGTTGCATTGCAGACGCATGTGCAGTACAGTAATGGAACAGAGCAGTTAACATGTAAAGCACGACGGAAAGTCTTACTAAAGTACTGCGAATATATTTTGTATTGAAAAAGCACAAATATGATTTTTTCAAAGTTGGCATTGACAGTGAACTTCAGCCAACAAGTTACCCCTTGTTCTTTTTCATGCTCAATTAGAAGCACTTGTCAAACGCTTTTTCATACTTAAAAACATATTAGCCTTTTTTGGTGCTCGTCAGAGCATTTTTTAATACTAGTTCTTATATGATCTTAATTAATTTTTTATAAACGCCACCTGAAATATAACCAAAAGTTAGTTTGGTTACCAAAATTTCTGAAATCCCTGAGATACTACCTAAATTATTCATTATTCATGCTTATTCATCATTGAAAATGGCAAATTTCAAAACCGAATTTACTCGAAACCAGATTTTAATCATATCTTACTATTCTTTTGAGGTGACGATATACTGGACCATATATTGTAAATAACAAACACTAACCTATTTACATTCTGAACTGAGAGATGCTGCTGAGGATTCAGCGTTTTGTGTACATATAGATAGATTATACATTTACATTTTTAAAAATTGTTGCATGGTGTTTCTACCATTTTTTAAGTGCTTCAATACAAATATGATCACACATAGGGTGAAAGATTACGAAATATCATATACAGCTTTACCTTTCTTTTACTTCCTAATGATCGTTGCCATTAATTTGGTACCAAGGTATTTAAAAATGTATACATAAAAAATGGGTATCCAAAATTATATTTCATAATAATCATAAATGAACTCTTAAAAATGTGAGATTAATTACTCAGGAGCACAAGTACTTAGTACTGACATCAAGTTAATGTGTGCATGATTTTTCCTTAATTATATCAATCTTATATACATGTTTATTTCCTTATTCTTTAGTGTGGTATGTATTAGATGTTTGCGTGGGTAGACAAACTGCATCATTCATGATAAAGATGTACTATAGCCATTATAGCTTTCTTCGGTGCCCATGTTAGGTATATAACAGTGTTCTGCTATATATTGCCATTGAAGTCCCCCCCCGCCCCCCCCACCTCCCTGCGCGCCAGAGCGAGTTCAAAATTTAATTTCATATAATTTAGGAAACTATATTAATTTCATGGTTCTGCTCCCGCGAGTTGTAAAATTTAATTTAATACTTAAAAGTACACTAGCTACATGCGTTCTCCCTCATAATCATATTATTTAATAACTTATAAACTTCTTTTAAATACTCATTTTTTATAAAGGGAATCACTAATCCAGCCTGCCCTGTCAAATATAGAATTATGGCTTGGAATTTATATAAAATTTTGCTCATTCTGAGGTTAATAAATGAGTTATAAAATCACGTTTAAAATACTTGTTTTTTGTACTTCATAACGAAGGTGTATGTAGAGTCTCTTTAACCCCTTAAGGGGCGGTGGAATATATAATGTCCCACCTAATTTTAATTCAGATTCGCACCATAAACTTTTAATTAAATTTCCCTTTTATAACTTTGCCGGAAAAAAAATTTGAAAAATTGCTTTTCCTTATTTTGAAACAAAATTTTTCGAAAATTCCGTCGTGAGTTCAACACAGAAACGCAATCATTTGTCCTTGAAAAGATTAAAAGCGTTAGCATGAGTAAATTAGCTGCTACTGACGATTTTAAAACAGGCGACTGTTGATTGCACTGCGCACCAACCGGGTAGTTAAGAGCTGTCCTTGACAGACGATTAATCTTGAATTAAATAAGAATTCCGATCGTTTACATTTTTGTCACATATCTTGTAGTCCAGCCCGTTGTACCATGTAAGCTAAGTTATGTCAGATAAAGTGATAATTTCTTGATCTATGAAATGCTGAAACATGAAAAATCGTTAATTGTATGGGTAGCAATTGTTTTAAAAATTAAATATAGGGTAAATGCACCAATAGTCGACCCCCCCCCCCCCCCAGTAGTCGGTCTCTTTCAGATAAAATACTTATGAATAGCTTATTTTTGGTTTCAAATGAAATATTACAATCCCCCTACATGATGCCATCCTTTATATGTCATAAGCCATCAGCAAAGTACTGTGGGTATTTTTATTGCATTAGTAATCAGCCATTTTTTATTTCGTTGCGGTCAAATAACCGTTTTTGCTATTTTTTTTGTTAATCGATGACAAAATTTTTAAAAGACTAGTATTAATTTATTTTTTATTTTTTTCTAACAATTATAAGACTGTACTATTAAAAAGTTTAATAAACTAATGTTTTTCAGTATAAAAATTAAATAAGTGTGTTTGTATTAATTAATTTTAAAGTGGCCGACTATTGGGTATTATATTTACTTACATGTTCAGTAATCGGCCACCACGGTTGACTACTGGCTAAAAGCCCATTTCACCTTTTTTAGCCTATTTTTAATAATTTGATTTTTTTCGTAATTTGATTTTCCCAATTTAAGATTTATATAGCCTTTTACTTGCATTTTATTTTATGCACACTATATATAAGGTGTCCTGGGGTAATAACGCACGTTAAGGTTCTACCAATTTTTACGGCTTAGTTTTAGCTTTTTTTTTTTTTTTTCAAACAAATATAGGATGTGATACAGAAACTTATTGAATTATGTATTTAAGAAAGACTATTTTAGCTGATATCTATTCATAAAATGTAGTGGCGTGATTTCTTGACCAATGCTGTTTGGCGTTATTATCCATCTGGTGGGTAATAACGCCATGGAAACAAAATTATAAAATAAGATGGAATAATCGCATTTAAACTGTCCAATTCTAAAAACACGAATTCTATAGCTTTAGAAATTCACAAATTGTTTTTACTTACCATTAATTGCGATATCAGGATGCCGTAATAATTATATATTTTATTCTTCTGACATGAAAAAATTAGCAGCATTTCGGACGTACAAATTTCTATTTATCTTTATTAGTTTTCAACAATGACAATAATGGTCTCTCGTGTATATAAAAAAAAATCGAATAAAAATGTAGTTCTGCCCCGGAATATCCACCGGGTAATAACACTAGTGGATAGCGTTATTACCCCGCTATGCATTTTGCGCAGTATATTTTAAACTACAAGCTACCTCGCGAATACATCCAAAATCTCCCACACAATTTTGAAAGTACATGAAATACACTACAAATTTATGTAATAAAAAAGTATTTCCTATCATATATGTAGTGTCCACGTCACATAACTTACCTAGCAAATTTTAGATCGGGCGTTGACTCTTACGAGCTTATTCCAGCGATAAGGTCAACAAATGTAACCAATTTTAACTTTTAGCTGTTGTTTGTAATTCAGGTGACTCAGAGCCTTTCAGCGCAGAACCCGTAGTGCCATTTTTCGGATTTCTTCATAACTACGCCTATTATGAGCACTTAGCGTTATTACCCTCCCTGGCGTTTATTCCCCAGGATACCTGATATAAAATGCAAATGGGAATTTTGTTCCGGCCGCTTATAGCTTTAGTTTTGCTGGATAGATTTCGATGGAACTTGCATCGTTAGTTAGATAATTTTTCAGGAAAGGTTTTAGTTTATTGTATATTACACTACGTTGCTTAGTTATATCATCACAGGCGAAAGTTCTATAACCAGGTGAAATCGATTATGAAGTATTAGCATTTAAAAAAAATACTTGAATTGCTAATTAGATTATGTTTTAAAGATGTTTTAGTATATTACATTATATCGTTCTACCGTTATTTATCAATCCTACTGTAAATGATCAACTCAATGATTGTTCAATGATTCTTTACAGCGAAAATTTTGTCTGACAAATTTAAACATAAAATAGTGTAATGGTTTTCGTATAATTTACTTCAAATCGCAATGACATTTCTGACAAAAGCTTATTTTGCTTTAAAATTTGTAATGATGGCAATGGGAAATATGTAAACTGTGAATTTAACCTTGTATTTACAAGATTAAATTCATCGATATATTTCGTTTGGGAAAATCGACGAGCATGAAGCCTTCTAATATACTAATGTTATGAAGAAGAAACGTTTGTTTCTTTTGTTGGAAGAAATCTTTGGAACTGCCGAATCAGTTTTAAGAGATAAAGAAGAAAAAAATGATGGTGACAGTTTCTGCAGAAGCAAAACACGTTCTAAAATATCATTTTTTTGTAATAATGAGGGTGTTAGATATTTGAATCTTGACATGATGTTTTTTAAAGAGATCTGAAAACGGTTCCTAAAAACAAAAGCTAAATATAAAAGGCTGAAATGAGTAGAAATCATACTAAAAACGTTGAAAATTATGATTAATATCAAAATATTAAAGATAAAGACTTGGAATATTAAGTGACAGTTATTTATAAAACGTAAATGCTTGCGCATAATAGTTATGATAAATTTGAAATTTAAAAAGATAAATTAGTCAAAAAACTTTATACTTGTTAGGGATAGAAGTAAAAGTAATTTAAGGATTGAAACTCGACATAGCTCTTGCTTACTTGCACAGAACAGATTTTTTTAATATGTAAATTTTAAAGCGTGAAATGTTCGGAAAGCATACGTAAAACGATGATTTATTTGGGAATTGCGAGGATAAGTTTTTTTACGAAATTTAAAGGGGTGAAATGTTTCTCAGAATCATCTAGCGGGTTATTAGGATGAAATTTCAACAAATTGCGTTTTAATTGATAATATTTAAACTTTCTGCGAAAATATAACTTCTTCCTAATTTTAATCGGCACACAAATATAATTTCTCCCTAATGTTTGTAAGCACACATATATAATTTTCCACCACATTTGAATAACCACAAAGCCACTGATTGTAATAGCTTTTCTAGAATATAAAATAAAACTTATTATCTAGTTGATTAACTCAATAGTCAGCAATAATATTAACTAGAGGCTAACTATTGAGTTTTAAAATCCCATATTCTGCCTGTATAGAACGTAAAAAAAAAAAAAAAAAAAAAAAAAAAAAAAAAAAAAAAAAAAAATGAAACTAACGTTCTTCGTTTTCAAAGGAACTGGCACTTTAAATTATACATTACACAGAATATCAATAATCGATGTCTATGACATGTTAAAATTAACATCGAAACTCAATCTGTTAGGGCCGCCAGAATGACGAATTGACGCCCTATTCTGATCGTATCGTACTAAGATATCACAATTCAGATAGTAATATTTTTACTGTACTAATCTAAATATACAACATATTAAAATTTCATTCCGAAATGCGATGGTGCGTTAGTACAATTAAAAGGAGGAATTGGCCACTCGTTTTTCTCATATCTCATCGAGATATCACGAAACAGACTGAAGCATTTGTATTATACTAATCTGTAACTTTAATCATTAACTTTTCTTGCTCAAAATTGAAAACGAAATAGTACCCTCAAAATAATGAGTTGGTGACTCGTTATGCTGATACCACGAACAGACTGAAATACTGAAATCGTTTTAATCGAAAGAGACATATTAAAATTTCATTTCGAAATTCGATGACCAGATAGAACCGCCAAAAAAAGAATTGCCGCCTCATTCTGCTCATATCGTTCAAAGATATTACGAGGCAGACTGTAATATTTGTTATTTACTATTCGAGATATGCAACTAATTAAAATTACATTTCAAAATTCGATGACGAGATAGTACTGCCAAAATGAAGAATTGGCACCGCATTCTGCTCATAGCTAACCGGGAAATTTCAAGACAAACTGAAATATTTGCATTGTACTAGTCGAGATATGAAACATATTAAAATTTCATCCCGAAACTCGATGACATGATAGTAATGCTAAAATGGCGACCCTGCTGCTAATATCATACCAAAGTATGCATCGACAGATCAATCATTTATGTTCTGTTAGTAATCTTGCCCAACATTATAACTTCATTTTGAAACAAAATGATGTAATAATTTTTTCTTTGCCCGCCGCCTAGTCTACGATGGCTAAACACAAAATTTGAAAGACCGACTACTAGATAATTTGATACTTTTAACTTTACTTTCCATAAGAAACAAGAATTAAAAATCATGCATCAAGAATACATTGAAAAAAGACTTCGCATAACTTGCAGAATTCTTTAATGAAATTTAGCTGCTTCATACCTTTAAAAAAGTGAACATTTTAGAAAAGGCATAATACTTTTGAAAACCAGATTACGGTACCTAACCGGAAAAGTAATCCAATTCTTTTGTGCAGTCCTGTTTTAATCTAAAAATTTGTACATTATTCTATACATAGTATGATAATAAGAAAATGCATAACAGATTGAAAATTCACCTTCAGCAATTTCTACCATTATATGGAAACATGCTTGAATTTTGTTGTACAATGTAATGCCCTGTATATTACCAACAGAGTTTTATATGTCGCACATATAAAGCTAAAATTTAATTCAGGCTAAAACGTGGTTAAAACTACTGAACTAACACTTCCTCGAGTTATTATTCCTGAGAGGTCATGTATTCAGTTTTTCGCTTGGCCCTGTATATGATTTTATTTATATTATACAACCATTTCTTATATACTAAATATAATTCAGCTTGAATGAGCATAACTCAATTAAAAGCATCCTTTCAGGCATTCACGCTGATACTCCGGAAAGCTTACAAACACTTTTGTGTAGCCTTGTATATGATCTATATCAGTTATAAAAACCGCATATTAAGCAAAAATTTAATTAAACTTAAAAACGTATGTCATAAACGAAATCACACTTCCAGCAATTATCGCTAACAGAAAGATACAGTACTGTATCCGATTTTTTTGTGTGTTCCTGTAAACGAACGATAAATGTTATGCATACCATGTTATACAACAAGTATATTGTAGTAAGCCTCAGTAATGTATATCAGTTTCATTATCTTTGAAATAGTGTAACAAAACTAAAATACGATGAAAACCATTATTCCTCCGACACTATTATGTAAAGGAATTCTTTTGTGTGACCCTATAAATGAGTAATGCATAGTTTAATACACGTCATCCATGCATATCAATTTCATTATGTTTGAAATGACCAACATCATTAAAATAAACTTTAAGCAATTTTTTCGCATTGAGCATAATGTATCGGAATACTTTTCACTGTCCCTGTAGATGAAGTATAAATTCTACACACTTTATTTTCAATGCTACACTTTATTTTCAATGCTAATTATTTTCGTGCTAATTATTTTAGTGCTATTGTTAACGCCAATAACATACAAAAAATTCAGGAAGATTCGAGTATATTTACGAGTGTTAGAGCTCGGGCAGACTGAAGACAATGCAAATTCACAAACACTTTTAAACTATGTTGGAAAATGTTAAAAACTATTATAATACTTTAAATTATTACTGAAACATTATAAGAAAAATATAAATTAACACATTTTATTGTTAAAATATTGTTCTTTTTATAAAAATCATTCTTAAACTTATTTACAATAACAAAGCATTTAAGTGGCCGACAATTGGTCCAGTGATGGCCGAACACTACAATTGAGTGGCCCACTACTAGCGACTTTGCTACTTTTAAGTTTAACTTTTTCTAAATAAAAATTATAATAAGTTTTTTTAAAAACAATTGCGGAAAAAGTAAATAAAAGTATACATTAACATGTGTCACTGCACTGTAAAACATTTGGTGTAACCTTCCTCCATAAAACTGGAGGCAGCATTGCTGCCTCCAATCTTACGGTGGTATTTAACTGATATAACTGGTGTAACATTACACAGCTCTTGTGTATGGTTTTACCATAATATTGTGAAACATTTCACAAGTTTCTTTGTAAAGTTACACCACAATTGCCTGCAAGCTTCCACAGTAATTGTGTATGGTTCCACATCAGTAGGAGTAAGCTTTCACCTAATTTTCCTGGAAGGTTACCCATTATTAAGTGCAAGTTTTTACCACATTTGTGTGTAATCGTACACAGTAATTGTGTGTAAGGTTACACATCAATAGGAGTAAGCTTTGATGGAATGGCTAAATTTTTTCTGCACCTATTAATAATCATCTGGTATTAAAATATTATTTACCTAAAATAATTTTTACAAAATAGTAACAGCTTTTAAATGCAAGAAAAATGATTAAAAACACATTTTACTAAAAATTAGTAATATTAATGAACAAGCCTTTAAAAGCACTCTTTTTATTTATTTTGCTGAAATAAATATATGTATTTTATTCAAATTTAATCTTACACAGTAATTGTGTGTAAGGTTACCCGTCTGTAGTGGTAAGCTTTCCTGGAATGTTATACATTATTACATGTACGTTTTCAGCATCCATTATTCATTTATCGACACTGCCTAAAAACTGGGTTAAATTTACAATTTTACAATGTTTCTTTCTATAAATTTTCTTAGTAAAAAAACTCTAAATTGTTATTTCAAAATTTGAAAAATACATATATTTATTGAAGCAAAATAAATAAAAAGTGTGCTTTTAAAGGCTTGTTGATTAATATACACTCATTTTTAGTAAAATGTGTTCTTAATAATTTTGTTTTGTTTATAAAAGCTGTTACTATTTTGTAAAAAAAAATAATGTTAGGTAAATAATATTTTAATACAAGATGAGCATTTCCTGAAGAGTTTTTGTGTTTCTGAATAAGTATTTTAACATAGTTTTTGCATCAATGTGATAAAACAATAAAATAGGGCAGCATTTCACAAAAAATGCACCCCCCCCCCCCTGCTCCTTAATTTTTTTTTTTTTTTGAGTTCTTTTGTGTTTTTGAATCATTATCAAAAGTGGATGAATGCCATTCATTGTACAAATAATCATAAAAAATCATAAAATCATAAGCTCACAAAGTACAATACGACAAGAAAACATATTATTAATTATTTAAAGTATTATATATATTCACTTTAATTAAAAGTATTACATATTTTTTCATACTTATTTTATTATGTTTACAAAAAGATAAAATTTTAAAAGCTTAAACACTTATATTGCCACTTCTATTAATAAGGAATAATAATTTAAAAAGCTTACTTAGTTATCAGTATTAATAATTATAAAATATTAAATATTAATACACTAATAATGAAAGTAAATACTGTATCCTTTCTTTATTCAGAAATAAAAAATATGCTATATTTTTTACTGAATATTCTACAACAATATATAATTCCCATATGTATTATATATATTATTTCTTACTTTACATTTTCTGTAAATATGAATTTAATAAAAGTTTATTTAATTTATCATACTAAAAAAAAGGTATTCTTAAAAAAACATTTTTTAAAATAAGCTTCATTTAACTTATAATGAAATGTTGCAATAAAAAGGAATGATTAAAACATTCTACTATATAATATTAACAAAAAATAATAAACAAAATGGTTTCTCTTAATTATTATTACTAATATAAACAAAAAAAAATTTATGCACCTCTGTGAAAGAATTCTCTAATATTGTGAGTTTATAAAATATCATTACCATTTCCTCCAGAATTTGCGTAACGTTACTCAGAGAATCTAGAGTAAACTTAGACAAATGTTTTACAGTGTGTTAAAATTGTTGTATTGTTTTTCAAAATTCCGCTTTGAGCTATATACTAAAAGAAAGCACTTAAGTGACCGACTATTGGTGCTTTTACCCTATACAAATAAAGTATGATACTGTAATGAAATAAATTTACACGTATATAGGTATAGGTATATAGGTATATATACCCATAAATATACACGTTTCATGCTGTGCGATTATTTCAAATTGCTTGTAACAGTTGCCGTTTTAAAATTATGCTGCAAGTATAATTTAAAACCCTTCGCTATTTCGTCGTTATATTGCCTTTTTTCATATCTCCTGAACGAAAAACATAATATTCTTTTATTATTATTCTTTTCGTTATAATAAAACGTAGATTGTTATTGTTTAAAAAAATGTAATATGTATGTAAACTTTCGTTTTGGAGGTAGGATTTTCGTATATAGGCTTTCCCCTTTCATAATTTTTTAATTCTCCCTTTTATTCGAAATAATTGCTGATTTTTCTTGTTATCCGTAGCAACTTTTGTATAAATAATATATATTTTAGAATTCTTATTCAAATAGCAGAAGAAGTGTCCCCTAAATCCAATACTTCTCCTTATCTGACGTCCTTTTAAAATCTATTCATATTTAAATAGTTTAGTTATTTTTGCATTAAAATAACTTAAAACACATGTAAGGAAGTTTAAGGAATTTTTATTACTTAAACTTTAGATTGAAAATTAACATATCAAAACTTCATTATCCAACATTACATTCAAATTGAAGTATCAAGCATGCTCTTTAATTAATTACATTTTCTTAGCAATTTAACTGAAAATAAACAATTTTTAACCAATCAAGCAATATTAACCGATACACCCTTATGCACCCTTATGGTGCATTCCAGATATGAATTTAAGCAACGTTTAAACATACAAACGTTCTATTTAGAATTCCAACACGAACAGTTGTCGTCCTATTGAAAAACCCGCAATAAAAAGAACTTACACAAGCAAAACTAACTGTGCAATATTGTTTTAAGGTAATCTCGTAATTGTATAAATACAGAGCGCCTATAGCCGTTGTCTGGCCCGTCCGTCTGTCTGTCCGTATGAAACAGTGCAAAAACTACCCAAACGAAAGGTTTGAAATTTAATATATAGAAACGTTGTAGAATTTTGTCGAGTTATTTCAAAACTTTATGAAATTCGAATCTAAACTTTAAAATATATTAAGAAAAGAATTCTTCATTCTATTAAATCCTATCATACGTAATTAATTCAATGACACCCTAGTTGCTATTGCACCAAGTTATAGCACTAGATATAATACGAACGCACCCCATTTGCCACGTTTGATGTACAATTTCCAACTTGTTGTTAGTGTCATTAACAACATTAAAAATAATAGTTGAAAAAAGGACCTATTTGTGAAGTTAGAATAAATGCCTTTTTTTGTATTTTCTTTAGCTCTTTCAGCATATTTTCATAATTACAATATATATATATATATATACAATACATACAATATATACAATATATACAATATATACAATATATACAATATATATATATATATATATATATATATATATATATATATTTTTTTTTTTTTTTTTTTTTTTTTTAAATCAGACAATTGATGTTTATTCGTTTGAAACTTCTTGCTTTGAAATTTTTCTTAATCAAATATAATTGCACTGAACAGTCATTGATACATTTTTTATTTAAAAATTTTTTCAATAATGAAATAGATTATGAAAAATAAATTTTTTACCCATTAAGAAATGTAATAGTTCCTTAACTCTCCTTACTTAAAAAAAAAAAAAAAAAAAAAAAAAAAAAAAAAAAAAAAATTCAATACTTTATTTATTTTGTAACACACATTGCAGAGCAAGGTATTTTTAGTTCATAGTATAGCTGAAGTATAAAATAAAACTATTAAACTATTAATTCTCAATACATTTTCTCAACAAATACTTTACTCAGCCAGCCGTGTTCGTTCTTTGTATATCTTTCTTTTTAATCGAAATTAAAACTGACACAAAATAAAGTGAAAACGTTAAGTGTTTAACATAAAGTAATGCAATGACACAATCTAATAATTAAAAAAAAAAAAAAAAAGACATGACAAGTTAAGTTGTGCAAAAAAAAAAAAAAAATATATATATATATATATATATATATATATATATATATATATATATATATATATCATTTTACTGTAAAAAATGACAAAAACTTTTTTATATGGTGACTGAAAAAATATTTGAAAACTTTTTAATTAATAAAAGCATACTGATATTTATGAACATTGATAATATTTTTTATAATGTCTGACAAAAATGACAGCATTCAGGTTTAATTATTAAAGACGAATAAAATATGCTCATGTTAAATTTTTGTTTAAAAAATATAAATGGAAAAAAAATGAATTTGTACATTTTAATATGCAACTTCTTGAAGAGAAGTGAAATATTTTTTTAATTCCTTAATTTAAATCACAGTTGGAACCAATAATTTAATTTTAAAAGATTACGTTTACTACTTTGTTAAAAAAAAAAATAAAAATTTTACAGTTGAATTTGTTATTTTCTAATAAATTGTTCGAAATTTCTAATCTGTATTTAACATTACAGAAACACTATTACTTGCCCCTGAAAGAGGTAAAAATAGTAATATTTAAATAATATCCTCGTAAAATGATATTTTAAAATATTGAATTGATGTTTTTATCTCTTAAATTTTGTCATCTTGAAGTTAAAATAACCTCTTAGTTTTGTATTAGTAATGTCTCTGTTACTTTGAATTCGCAGTCTTAGAATTCCTTTAAATTTACATTTTTCCATTTGCCTTAAAACTCATACATATGCACGATATGTTTTTCCAGTTTCAGAAATTTTACAGTAGCCAATGTCAAACAACAACAAAAAAAAAAAAACATATCATACAAAAGGTTTATTTGTTTTTAATTCATTATTCCGTAGAGTGCTTCTACGTATTAAGTGTTGTGAGTGGTAATGTAAAATATGTTTGAAAAACAAGACGAAAAAAAAAAAAGCAAGCCCGAGATTATACATTATACGTGGCAAATGAGGTACAGTCGTGGAAAAAAAAAGTAAACACCCCCTACTAACTCCTCAACAAATCATCGTAGAAGAAAGTTACTGGTACCGAACGATTGGAAATAAAATCTACTTTTAAATGATGTATATAAAATTTTCTTAGGGGTCATCTACATATTAAAACGAATCCAAACTTCATTTTTTTCAATGGCAATACCCAATTTTAACGAGATATTTCAAATCTTCTGTTCAAACTATGCCTAGACACCAAATTTCAAGTCATTTGAATGATAAGTTTTTGAATTATAAACATTCAAAATTTAGTGCTTCTAATGTTAAATTACATTTTCATATTTTTATTTATATCTCCCGAAATTATGCTCCTAATGTGCTATTTTTTTTTTTTTTTGTAGTAATAATACTAATATACCCAAACATAAATAAGCTGAATTTGCAATTTTTATAATTTTATGATATGAATTATGAATTATTAAATTAATATTCGAAAAAATTATGAATTGCAACCTACAATTTTTTTGATGGATTTAGATTTATTAAGTCCTGCTTTATGGAAATTCAAAAATTTCACATTTTACTTCCAAGTAGTTTTCAAATTATGCTTAAAAAACGGCAAAATGATGGTTTAAGGGGCCGTCTATGATGGAAGTGAGTAGACATTTTGAAATGTATTCTGCTGTACTGTAATCTAACACACTTCGTTGACTCCTTGAATGGCGCTTAAGGTGCCTTGATCAAGGAAGGGGCTCTCTTGGTTAACAATCCAGTACGGAACTTCAATTTGGATACAGCCCTTAAAATACGCTCGTTTTAAAATAATTAATTTCTCGGAAACTTATGGTACGAATTGCATGAAAATTCGTTTTTAGGCTAATTGAAGGATGTAGAGTTTATTTATGCTGTCAGAATTGGGTACTGCTATTGAAAAAAACAAAGTTATGGTTCGTTTTAATATGTAGATGACCCCTAAGCAAATTTTATATACATCATTTAAAAGTAGACTTTATTTCCAATCTTTCGGTACCAGTAACTTTCTTCTACGATAATTTGTTGAGGAGTTAGTAGGGGGTGTTTACTTTTTTTTTCCACGACTGTACGTTCGTACTATAAGTAGTTTTATAAATATTCAGATCCTGGCACAATAGTTATTGAACTCTTATTGAAAAATGCATGAATACAAAATTCATTACGATTATATGAAATAAATTCAGTAATAAGAAAATAATAGGACGCCATCTTAAATATGACGTAACCAATACGATAAGCTAGAATCACTACCTATCATGGGATATCGTTAAATTAATTACGTATGATAGGATTTTATAGAATGAAGAAAACTTTTATTAATATCTTTTTAAGTTTTGATTCGATTTTCTAAAATTAGAAATGACTCGACGAAATAATGCAATGATTACATATATTAAAGTTCAAACCAATCGGTTGGGTAGTTTTTTCGCTGTTATATGCGTACAGACGGACAGACCGATGGACGAACAAGTCTACAATTTTAGGTTGCATATTTATATAATTACGAACGCACTTAAAACCTATTTGAAGTAAAACCTATATATTTGAATCGAATAGAATAAAATTCAATTTGAGGCAAGTTGCCATCTTTTCAATCTCCTTATCTTCTTATTGCTGGGACAATGATATTTTGCTTTTAATTCAGTATTTTGTTGTATGTTGTATACAGATTGTGGTAAAAGAATATGTAAATTTACAATTTAATGCATGTAGGCATTGCTATAGGTTTTGCTTATACACCACTTTGTAAAAAGTTGTAGCATAGTATATTTCAGATAGTCGTTGTGCTTTATCGTAAGTCATTAAGTGTCAGTAAGATATTTAAATATAACTTCATGTATGAAGTCCGTTAATTTTTTACCCGAAAAATCATTTAAAAATTTTTGATTCGTGATATATAAGTACTTGTGATTTGTATGGCTTCTGCTAATACGACCACTGGTTAAAAATTGCTAGCATTAATTAATTACAATTTATAAAATCATGAAGCAATACATTGTACGTACTGTAATATTTTATTACTAACTGTTAAATTGTAGGACAATAAAATATGCTTGAAAGGTTTTCTTCTATTTTTATCAGTATATTTTCTCCAAATCAAATATAAAATTTCTGAATACCCATAGTAAGTAAGTGAGCATGACATAAACGAAAAATGCTGCATTATATCAGTAAATGTTTTATTTTTTTTTAAATAAAAATAAAATAAACATAATTTGACCATACTTTTACTGCATTTATCGGGTAAATACCACATACGAAGATAAGGGTTTGTATTTAGGAAACTTGTAGTTCAAACCATGTTTGCTGGTTTTGGAAAAATATTTAAATTGTATATTAATGTGTTAACGTAAACAAAAACCTGTTCTTGCTGCATTTTTTGAAGTACAGTCGTGGAGAAAAAAGTAAATACCCCCTACTAACTCCTCAACAAATTATTGTAGAAGAAAGTTACTGGTACTGAACGATTGGAAATAAAGTGTACTTTTAAATGATGTATATAAAATTTGCTTAGGAGCCATCTACATATTAAAACGAACCATAACATTGTTTTTTTTCAATAGCAATACACAATTCTGACAGCATAAATGAACTCTACACCCTTCAATTAGTCTAAAAACAAATTTTTATGCAATTCATACCATAAGTTTCCGAGAAATTAGTTATTTTAAAACGAGTGTATTTTAAGGGCTGTATCCAAATTCAAGTTCGGTACTTCATTGTTAACCGAGAGAGCTGCCTTCTTGATCAAGGCACCTTAAGCATTAAATCAAGCCTGTTAGATTACTGGATAGCATAAGAAATTTCAAAATATTTAGTCACTTCTATCATAGACGGTCCCTTAAACCATCATTTAGCAGCTTTTTAAGCATAATTCGAAAACTACTTGGAAGAAAAATGTGAAATTTTGGATTTCCATAAAGCAGGACTTGATAAATCTGAATCCATCAATAAAATTGCAGGTTGCAATTCATATTTTTTTTAATATTAATTTCATAATTCATATCAGAAAATTATAAAAATTGCAAATTCAACGTATTTATGTTTGGGTATATTAGTATTATTGCTACACAAAAAATTAAAACATTACGATCATAATTTCAGAAGTTATAAATAAAAATATGAAAATGTAATTTAACATTAGAAGCACTAAATTTTGAATGTTTATAATTCAAAAACTTATCATTCAAATTACTTGAAATTTGGTGTCTAGGCATAATTTGAACATAAGATTTGAAATATCTAGTTAAAATTGGGTATTGCCATTGAAAAAATGAAGTTTGCATTCGTTTTAATATGTAGATGGCCCCTAAACAAATTTTATATACATTATTTAAAAGTAGACTTTATTTCCAATCGTTCGGTATCAATGACTTTTGTCTACGATAATTTGTTGAGGTGTTAGTAGGAGGTATTTACTTTCTTTTTTCCACGACTGTACATATTACAATTCGTTAATGATTTTGAATTCAGGGATGTTAATAGTTCTATTATGAAACTTCTTTAATTGTATGACAAATTTAAAAGGAGAATTTTAGTGTGTTATTTATCTAGATTTGTAATCACGTTTTTCTTTCTCAAAATGTGCATTTATATAATTTAAGGTTATTTCTACATATCGTTTTTTTAGTTTTGCATAATTTAAACATGAAAAAAAGCATTTTGTTCAAAATTGCACTGAATTATTTTTAATTGTTTAAATTATTGTTATTTTAAGCAATATTTTTATTGCACTACTACATGCCTTTTAATATTTCCTAAACGTAGGCTAAATCTGAAATAGTATATCTTTTCGGCTAATATTAAGTGTTTTAGCACTGGTCTGCTGTTAAATCGGAAAGTTCCCACTATTGTAAATAGCATTTTAATCAGGTTTATTTCGTCCTAAAACAAGATTATTTTATAATGATTGTGTACATGACATCATCAAAGACGCATTTCTTAATCGCAATTTTAGGTGCGTTCGTAATTATATAAATATGTAGCACCTGTAGTCGTTTTCTTGTCCGTCCGTGTTATATGCCTGTCCGCATATAACAGCGCAAAAACTACGCAACCTAATGGTTTCAAATTAAAAAAATATATAATTTTTGCATAATGTTTTTGCGGTTTTTCAAATTTTATGCAAATTGAATGTACAATTCAACAGGGACAGTAAAAAGTATTCCGTTACATTACGGCCAATAGGAAAAAAATAATTTCAAGTGCATTTTAATGAAGTTGCACCATTTATGCAATTGATATGTATTAAATATTTATTGTTAATTTCCAGGTTCGCACAAAAGTATACCGTTACTTAATGGTATAGGTGGAAACATTGTTTTATCCGCATTTTAATTATGTTAAATTATTTCACATATAATGAAGTTAATATTTGTTGCTAAGGTTTACTGCAAATTACTTCTTGTGTAATAGAAAGTGCATAATATTTACAGGGATTCACAAAAAATTCGGATACTATACTGTATCCGAACTACTGTACATTAAAGATGATTCCTGGAAGTGCAGTTTTAGTAGTGATATGAGTTTTGTAACTAAATGTTTGCATATTACGATGGGTGTATATAAGCTATAGATCATAATCAGGGTTATACAAAAGAATTCGTAAGGGTCACTTGCTGAATATGAACGAAAATAACTTAAAGATGGTTTTTATATGAGCTATATATTTACTACTATACGCTGAACTACATTTAGTACACTAAGATATGTTTGTAGAATATAGATAAAACGATAAAATGGGCTATGCAAAGAATCAGATACATAACTTTCTATGGATGATAGTGTCTTGTAGTGCAGTTTCAGTAGTTTTAAACGTGTTTTAGATTTAAATAAATTTTAGCTAAATAGTGACGTGTATGTAAAGATATAAGGTAAAATACTGGTCTGTACAAAAGTATTCAGGTATGCTAACGTCTATTGGTATAAATTGTTGAAAGTGAAATTTCAACCTACTGTACGTTTTTAACACTTTCCAACATAGCTAAAAGTGTTTGTGAATTCGGTTTGTCTGTCCATTTGGCAATCTGTCTGTCCGAACTCGCGTTAATACAGTTGGATTGCTCTGTAATTTATATATTTTATTGATATGTGCTATGTCATGTTCAGTATTGAAAATAAAGTATGTACATGTCTGTAACATAGCTTATTTACAGAAACACGCAAAAGCATGCCATTACATTATGATCGATATGAGAAAATGTCGTATTTATATAAATACGTAGCCCCTATCTATTATTGTCATCAGAACCGTCCGTCTGTCCAAATACAACAGCGCAGAAACTACCCAGCCGAATGATTTGAAACTTAATATATAGAATCGTTGCAGAATTTCGTCGTGTCAAGTCAAATTTTATAGAAATCGAGTCACAACTTAAAAAGATAATAATAAAATCTCCTTCATCCTATTGAATCCTATCATACGCAAATGCTTCATTGATATTCCATGATAGGTAATGATTCTAAGTTGTCATGGTAATTATGTCCTATTTAAAATTAAGTCCTGTAATTTCCGAATTACTGAATTTAATATATATAATCGTAATAAATTTTGTATTCATGCATTTTTGCATAAGAGTGCAACAGCTATTGCACCAAGATCTGGATATTTAAAAAGCTCGTTACAGTAAGAACGCACTTAATTTGCCAAGTTCAACGTATAATTTCCAACTTTTTGTTAATTATTTTTATTTATCTTTCATTTCCCAATGTACAAAAAATTTATTAGGAATTAGAATTCGTCAAACGTACTATGCTAAAACATTTTTCATTTTGACGATTAAATACTTATCCTACGAGACCAATTTTAGGTTTTAGAATTTTTTATCATTACGATATTGAGAAATTTCGCGTATTGACGTTCTAAATGTATTTTTTCTTATTATTTTCTCATGATCTTACGAAACTGTGAATTGAGTTTTCTGTTTGACTATCAAGCCACAACATGTCGATTATGATAAAGCAAATTAGGTCTTCAGGATGACGAACAACAATAACAAGATCATTTTCATCTAATCTAAATCCTTTTCATATTATTCCTTTCATCTATAAGCACTGTTTATGAGGAAATCTCTTTACTTTAGTTTTTTCTACATTCTTTTAAAATTTAATACTATCGATTCTACTATTTTTAGATATAGATTAATGTGTTAACTTGTAGTTATTTGTTACTACTGTGTACTACTTGTGTCAGAGATCTGCACGGATCCGGGCTTGGCCTGAGACCTGTACCCATCCCAGACCGCTGTCCGGTCCGGTCGGGCAAAATGAAGCCAAAATTTCTAACGGGCTGGCAGATCAAAGACGTTTCGTTAACAAATCACGGATTTTTTTCTCTTCGACCTCGATCCAGGCCGATAAAAGGATTAAATGCGCCATCCTGTCAGACAAAGAAATTGTAAAGTATCAAATGTAGGCGAAAAATGCTAACAATTTTCGATCGACGTGACCGGGGTGAGTATAAGAATAAATGTGCTGCACGATCTGGTGCTAGATTTATAACATCAATACAGAAAACATGTACAGTGTGGAGATCGACATCGAGCAGTTACATCATGTCGGAATCGACGCTTAAATTTTTCAGTAGGCTTGTGTCGGGCTGGGATCAGGTCTACGTATTTTTCTGCATACTAAGTCTACGTGGCGGGACTGTAGTAGAGTTAAAAGTATACTTCAGTCACGCGAAAACACCCGCTCGATAATGTTAATCCAATGAGAGATTTTTTAAAGTATCTCGTTTGCATTTCAATATTTTTATTTTTATTTTTATTTTTATTTTTATTTATTTATTTTTATTTTTATTTTTATTTTTATTTTTTTTTTTTTTTTTTTTTTTTGCATTTGATAGCTGAGTTCGATCTCTAACAAAGGCTGTTTTGTAATTTTTAGGTTTTGGTTCGTGTTATTTTTAATTAGGAGAACTTCACTTTCGGGACCGGTTCCGGAAGTGAAAGCATCCTCATAAAAAATCCGAATGGAAAATCTAAAATGTAAAAACGGTTTTTGTAGAGATCGAACTCAGCTATGCAATACGAAAAAAATCTTTTAAAAATATTGAATTACAAACGAGATAACTTAAGAAAATTCACTCTTTATATTAAAATTAGAGAGTGAGTCTTTTCACTTGTCTGAAGTAGTATCGTTTGCAAACAATTTGTTTTGTAAAAGTATTAGTAATAATAATGAACTTTTTGTAAGGGGAAATTTGTAAATACAGCTTAAGGGAGCTGGTCACTCAGCTTCGGAATTCTCATCCTAATGTTAAGTCTGTGGACTTTTGATGCATTCGTATATTTAGAATACCTTCTCGGGAAATTCATATTTAAAAAAAAATTTCTGTTTACTCTTCTTAAAGAATGTCTCTTTTTTCTTAGTTTTTAAAATATTTCTAAAATCTGTGCTGGATTTAATATTTTATGTGTTAAAAACGGGCAAAATGTGAGTAAGATTTTAATACTTCCTATAAAATAAAGTCTATACTTTAGAAATATTTTGAGAACTAAGAAAAAAAAGAGATATCTCTCAGGAAGTGTACACAAAAAATAGAAATAAAAAATATTAATTTCCCGATGAGATATTTTAAATATACGAATGCAGTAATGCACATAGATTTTACATTAGTGAGGGGAAATCGGAAGTTGAGTTACCAGCCCCCTTACGGAGAAATATTTTACGGAGAAATATTTTAAAAAAATATCTTTTTATTATAATTATATTTCTTCAAAATCTATGATGGTTTTAACCGTCTTTTTTTTCATTCTGATCACATTAATGTTTTTAATGAATCTTTATTTGAATTTAAAAGTTTAATGGCGCATTAAAGTATTAACGTTGCTATTGTGTATATTCTCGCTTGGAAACATATAGTAATCTAGAATATACTGTTAACTTTTTTCATAAATATTTATACAGTATTCTAGAAAAGAATTTTAATTGTATTAATTGTTTTTAATAAAAAAAATCAGTTTTTTTTTTTTTTGTGGAAATTGAATAGGATCTAATTTATTTGATTTTTGCACTGGCCGAACCGTGAACCGCGAACAGAAATTTTGTTTATCCACTGGGCCACGCCAGGCCCAGCTACAAAATTCCACTCCGTGCATACATTTCTACACTACCTTCTATGCAAAAGCAATTTTCATAGAATCGTAAAACAGAACTTTAACAAAAACACGCTCTTACAAAGCTTTCTTTATCCATTGATTTCTTAAAATTCCTGTAGATTTTTAAATATGTAATATATATTTCCTTCTTTTGCCAAGAGAGTACGCTAAGTATAATAGTATGCCTTTTATTTTATGCAAACACCTTAAATAACTCCTTAGTCTCCCTCTCTGTCATTTTTTTTATATAAAGATGGACAAATTTACATCTTTCTTATTGTTTTTTTTTATTATTTCTTTAAATATTTAGTATAAAAAATCGTAGAAATGTAAATTATTTCCATGTTACTGCTTTCGTGTAGCCGTATTGTTTATCACAAAATCGCTTTACATCAGTTTTTTCAACGCCCTTTTTAGTTTAATGCTGTCGATTCTACTATACTTTTGATACAGATTTAACTGTTATATTATAGCTATTTGTTAAAACTATGTCCTCTATGTGCACTACCTCCTTATGAAAACACAATTTCCATAGAAATATAAAACATTATTTAAAAAAAAACTCTCTTACAAAGCTTTCTCTATTTATCAATATCTTAAAAATTCTATTCTTTTTAAAAATGTAATATTTCTTTGCCACGAAAGTTAACTAAACATACTAATCTGTCATGTATTTTAAACAAACACCATAAATTACTCCTTGCCTTCTCTCTCTTTTTATTCAAAGAAAACAAATGGTGTAAAAACGTATGGCTTTCTTTTCTTTTGTTATTAAAAAAAAAAAAAAAAAAAAAAAAAAAAATAAGATTAATTTTCTGAGAAATTTTCTTTAAATATTGTTACACACTAATGGTTTGATAAAACCAGATAGGAAAGTTAAAAATAATTAGTTTTTTTTTTATTATTGTTTAGACAATATTACCGTGAAATCATTTAGTGTTTTGATCGAGGGTGCATAATTACAGTAGAATTCCTGCAATATGTTAAATGCCTACATATGTTTTTTAGCCAATGAAAGTAAGAATTATCATGTTTGTTTTAAGAAAATTTTGTGAATCATTTAAAATTTACATTTAACTTCCAAGAAAAAACATTTAGAAGATTCTTTTTTTTTTTTTTTTTTTTTTTTTTTTTTGAGATCATTATAAATTATATACATATCTACTGATCATATATAAGTAGACAAAAAAGTATCCGATTGCATGTCCGGATATTACTACTGAAATCTAGTTTTTAACACTTTCCTGTTTATGACTTCATTTGTCTGTCAGTCTGGTCGACTTTCTACACTCTAACTCTCGTAAATATGCTCGGATAGTTCTGAAATTTTTGGATGTTAGTGACCTCTACCATAGCACTTTACCTATATCAAATTAAGGCCAATGTGAAAAATCGTTTCAAATCATTTTTAATGGTGTTACACTCTTTCAATCATAGTCAAATTGATATTCATTTATGAAGTCCATTAAAATATGCATTCTGTTGAATATTTGTTGCAAAGAATAATTATTGTTCATTTACAGGGCCACACAAAGGAATTCCGTTTATAATAGTATATGGGGAATTGTTTGCAGTGTATTTGAAAAGATTCCAGATACTACATTGTATCCGAGTTACTGCATATTAGCAATGATTGCTCGAAATGCATTTTTAATTATGATATGAGCTTTTTTTACTAGATTTATGCATACTATAAAGTGCGTATAAATGCTATAGTTCATATACAGGGCTACATAAATGAATTCGTAAAGGTTACTTAGTATGAGCATAAATTGCTTAAAGGTGGGTTTTAAAGGAGTTATGCCTTTTTACGCTGAACTGAATTTAGTTTACTAAGAAATATTTGTAGAATATAGATAAAATGATATACAGGGCCACGCAAAGAGTTGGATACATGGTCGTCTATGGGTGATAATTTCTGGAAATGTAATTTCAGTAGTTTTAAGAGTGTTTTAGTTTGAATAAAATTTTAACTAAATAGTGGCATGTAATAAAGGTACTACGTAAACTACAGGGTTGTACAAAAGTATTCAAAAATGTTTCCATCTATTAGTATAAATTGCTGAAAGATGAATTTCAGCCTGTTAGGCATTTTCTTGCTAAACAAAATTTTCCCATTATATAGTATATATAGCAACCTACAGATCAAACACAAAGCTGTTCAAAAGAATTGGAATACATATTTGGCTATGGACGGTAACTACTGAAATCAGTTTTTCAAATGTTTTATGCGTTTTATAAAATGTTTACTTAGTTATCTTACTTACCTTATTTCCCTAAATAACGAAGTTTTCTTGAAGCATTCAGGAAGTGTTGGAAATTGTTTCATAATCTACGCTTAACGCATGATTTTTATTTCTTGTTAAATGTGTTATGAGGTTTTTTTTTTTTTTTAATTTCTTACTTAGGTGTCTAAATCGAAATGTCTTAAATTCAGACACTTAAGTGTCTGAAACGGAGTGTTCAATTTTCAGACATTTTAAAATGTCTGAATTTTTTCAGACACTTTTTGCGTCTGAATTTTAGACACTTCAAACGTCTGAATCGCAGCCATTTTTTTAAAGCATTATACGTAGCCATGTTTGACCACGTTGATCCTGGAAAAGTATATAGCCATTATTCTGCCCTACTCTCCCCCCCCCCCCCCACACACACAGCCTAATTTTAGGGGCTCCAAAATATGGTATGCAATTTTCATAAAGCTGATAATTGAAATCTTTTTCGACTTTGTACTGATTATAATCAATATTTTGAATTTATAGAGTAGAATAAGATTAAAAATTAAAATATTTGTCACAATACAGTAAAACCTCTCAATAGTAGGCACCTTAGAACCGTGGAATTTGTTCGCCATTCGGAAGTGTCTGTTTTTCTGAGGTAAAAAATATAAAATATGTGCATGTTGTTAATAAAAAATGTGCTTCTTAAATAGTTGTTTCCTCTATGTAGGAGTGTCCGTTATGGAGATTTTACAACAAAACTTTCATAGGACAATTTTCTTCAGCGAACACTGACCTTTTTCAAGATAAATACATTTTTTTTACCTCATAAAAGCGAACACAATCGAATAGCAGGCAAATTCAACGTTCCAAAACGCGTTCAATTCGCGAGGTGGCCGCGATTGAGAGTTTTTACTGTATTTATTTTTTTATTTAGTTTTTAATCTAATTCTACTTTTAAAGTTCAAAATGCTGATTATAATCAATACAATGTTGAAACACATTTAAAATATAAGCTTTAAAAAAATCCATTTCAAATTTGGAGCACGTAAAATCGTAGGGGGGGGGGGGGTCTGCCCATGCTTTAATCAGGCTCTCCTTCTGGAAAAAGTCCAACCCTGTATTATGATTCGATAAATGTACGTGTCAGTTTTAAGTGAAAAATCTAGCTACATGCAAATAAATATTTTATAAAAATCTACCTTTTTACTTTGTATTCATTTTTAATTTCAAATTACTTTTTAACTAAAAGTAATCAAAAAATCAATATTATATAATTATTTCAAATGAAATATATCTGTATATTTTTACCGCATTCTTACAATTACGTTAACGGTACATGATTACATGAATTTAAGAATCTAAAAATAATCATTAAAATTTAACAAAGTGACTACAGATAACGCGAGATCCTTTTTCTAAATCTTTGTTGACATCAACAAATTTTTTTCTGATTCAACGTCTACATTAGTGACGTCAATTTCCGTTCAAACAATCAAATCGTGAAACTGTGGTTTTGACTTTTGAATCATAAAAAGATTATATGTTGACTATTTTCAGTATGGCAAATGGGATATTTCTAAAATACTCGGAAACACTAAAATTATAGCAAAGGGAAATCTTTTAATTAGAATGACCGGATTTAATGAGTTTTATCAGTCAAAACATTTTAAAATAAATAAATGAACACAAGTAATTCGCTGTATTAAATATATGGGCGAATCAATGAATGGAAGGATGTTCGAACTATATTCTTTTTTAAAATTTATGATGTACACACTATGAGGCAGAAGAAAACTTCATTAGACAAGAAAAGCATAAATAATAAATAAAAGTAGCTATTAACAGGAATGTTTACTATAAATGCTTTTGAATTCCAGTACATAACACATAATAAATCTATCAGAAATGTAAAAATCGATGTAAACATTACAAATGCTGCCGCATTAAATGCTTATAAAAATATTGTATACGTAAATAAATAATTAAAAAGGGTACTTCAGAGTAATAATTACACCAAAAAATACTATTAAGGTAGTCTTGATGGTAATTAAGAAGAATGAGCCAATCAACAGGCGATGTCACTGCGATTTTTAAAGTAATGGCTACATAAGAAAAGGCTTAGGAAGGTGTAAAATTAATAAATTCAGTAACCGCTAATATACACCATGCAGAGACACCAAAATTTATTTTAAAGATAACATTGGATAGAAAATAATACAGAAATATGATTGCAGATGATTTGAAGAGTAGAAATTTAAATATTAGCAAAATAAAATTTTAGCATGGAAATACCATAGGCAAAATGCTTTGAACATATTTTGGCATAACGCAGGAACTAATAAAGCTATAGACTCGTGTGAGGTCTTCATTTAAAGAGAAAACAAACACAGAGAGTTTTAAATACATAGTTAAGACCCCACTTACCTGGGAAAAGGTCTGATTATTCCAAAAGCACATTCGCCCAGAGGACGTCCGGATTGGAGGCTACGTTAGTATCCGTTAGTTAGGCAGACTTGGATATTTAAAAAATAAAATCCCCTTGCACATCCGGCTAGCTCTGTTAAAAGGATGGAAAATTTCCATCCTGAAAACATAGCCCGCCAGACAACAGTTCTCTTTACAAATTTGACGAGATGAAGAACACTGTATTAGTTTTATAGATAAATATTAATACGGAGTACCACTATGTCGATAGAAATTAAATCCCGAAACTTCACATTCCGCAAAAAACAATCAAGTCAAAATAAATTATTAGTTAAAATGTACGCGTACATAAAAACAAGCATTCAGTTTGAATTACAAACGAACATCGAGTTCGAAAGGAAGACGCATGCGCAACTGAGAGTGCCCCCTGGTGAATGCGGAGCGGAGTTACAAAGTGTCTTAAAATTAGACACTTGCAGATTTTTTAGACACTTTTATCAGTTCGTGTACACTATGATCATAGTAAGACACTTAGGTGTTTTAAATTAAGACATCTATTGTGACTGAATTTTCAGATTCAGACACTTAAGTGTCTGAAATTCTTTTTCAGTCACATATGTATCTTAATTTAAGACGCCTTTATTTGCAGTGTGGCATTTTTACCTTATTAAATCTTGAAATTCCGTAAAATTTTGTTTTGTCCAGCATCGATAGAAACTATATTATACATGGAAATTATCCCAGAGAGAAACATTCGCCTTGCATACAATATTTCAAATGAAAATGAAATTTCAAAGTAATTGCTGTGTGTATTAATATAGTTTCTATCGATGCTGGATTTAATTATGTTTCGTGTCCGCCCCAGGTCGGTGGCTCACGATTAATAGTCCATCTTGTGCTACGTTTATAGCCCTTGCCAACATATAATAGTGAGAAATTTTCCAGTCTGGGTATCGTTCCATGTTGTTTAGTCGGTAGAACGTCAGTGCGCTATACTGATGGCCCGGGTTCGAGTAACGGCATGGAATCTTTTTCACTATGTTGTCCTTTGCGCCTATTAAGCAATTACTTTGAAATTTGATTTTCATTTTAAATAAGGAATAGTATTTTCTCAAAAAAAGTTTTGACAATTTTAGCCGTTACTGCTATATACAGTGCAGCTTATAAGTTCTGATAAAGCTTTAAATTTACATTCCTCTGTTATTTACAAAATGCACATTACATTTCCTATAATTATAAAAGTATCTTATATATAATTTCAATGTTTAGAGGGAAATTAACGTCAACAATTTCTTAAACAGGTTGATTAAACATCCTGAAATTGAATTCAAAAGTTAGAATTAGCTTTTGTTTGGTTTTGCCATGAAAGAAATATCTTATTTTCCAGCTTAATGCTTTTAGTGTAAAAAACGGAAATCTCGTGAACAGCAGCCTTTCGGAAAATAATATAATTTGTACACCACTACAACATTTTTAAGCTAAATAAATTTTTTAGTCGCGTTTGTTAGCTAAGTACATTTTCATTCTACCATTTCTTCTAATTACTTCAGCTTACATAATGAAATTTAATCTTTTGTTGGCATTTATTAATCCATACGCGGAAGAAACTTTCTTTTTGATTAATAAAAAAATATATATATTTTTAAATCCTTATAATTATAATGAAATAGTTGATTTTAAAAGGTATATAAATAAATTAATATATTTTTAACACTTATTTATCTTTTTTCCCCCACGAGTATTATACTTTTTCCAGCTTATTTTAGAACAATATCAAATTAAAATACTCTGAGTTTTAAAAAAACAGGCAGTAATTTAGGGACATATTCTATGAATTAAAAAAAATTGAAAATAATATTATTCAATAAAAAATTAAAATATCTTTTTTGCAGAGTATTTTAAATAGAGCTTTTGAAAGAGAATTAATGAAAAACTTATTGTCATTCATGAACGCTGATAAAGTTTTTAATATATACTTCAAAACAATCGACTGATGAAATGGTTCTTTATTCATAAAATTTAAATGGGCTCATCTTGAACTGATGTTTAGAAAAAATATCAAAAAAAAAAAAAAGTTTATGTTTTTTTTTTATATATCATATATATTATAAAGCAGTAAGCTCTAAAAGTTCCGCTCGAGTGTTTTCAAAAACTACCCGATGGAGTTTTTTCCAAATTGTATCATTCGATAGGAAATATTCCCGGGATGGTTTATGAGAAAATATACAGGCATAGCTATGATTTTCGATAATAAATTTCGTATTTTACTGCTATTTTGAACGAAAAGGTTGCCAGTGATTATCTTTTGGCGAAAGGTTTGTTGATTAAAGAATTAAGATGGCTATATCTGTTAGAAAATAATACAAACACCTCGCAAATAAATGAAAAAATACTGATATTTAATTAAAAAAACAACAACAAAAAAGGTTTAATAAGACATAATATTATAAAACGAAAATATTTAATTTAAACATGGAATAAATATTTGTAATGCTTAAAGTGTAAATTATTGTGAAATTTTACAATTGGTACAATATTTGGCGAATTATCGCTTGCGATAGGTTAAAAAAATGAATCTGAAAATTTTATTTGAAAATTTTGAATGGCAATTTTTTTTCTTTTTAGCTCTTTTATCGCTTGCACCAGGTTAATAAAAACGTGTCTGAAAACTTGATGAAATAAAATCTAGGTTAATTAGTCTTTTTCATTTTTGTCAATTTAATTATTATTTTTATATAATTCTCCCATCATATGATTTACAGGACAAACTAGAGGTATTTGTAAAAATGGCTGTATTAGTGAGTTACAGCTATTTATTTATTACCTTTGTCGCCAAACAATGCAATTTTAAGCCAAATAAGACAAAAGTGTGAAAAAAGCCGAGAGAAGAGCATTTCGGAGTACATTTTTATATTCAAGCGTAAATTATATAAAAAGCAGTTAAAATTATAGTTATGTAGTCAATCATTTAAATTTTAGTGTAAATGTCTTCCATATACACACATATTCTAAAATAATTTACTTTCAAAGATTTAAAATATTTTTTACCATACTATGGAATACCATTACTATGGAAACATGAGTTTTGTTTTTCTCAAGCATGTGATTTTTATATCCTCGAACTCAGATCATTACTTATTAATTGAATATTGTGTATTTTGTTATTTTTTTAACATGCCGAATATATTGTCGATTTCACTTATAGGGATATTTACTGCTTTAAAAGTTAGGATATAAGAATATTGTTAAGATTATTTCTGCAATTATACGTTATTACTATAAAAAATAAATAAATAAACAAACATTTTGCTATAAATATTGCTTGCTAATTTGTCATTTCTTTTTAGCTTTTTCTGCAAATCTTACGGAATCGTGTCACCCGCCAATTAGCATATTGGATGGCGTATCAAAATTCAAAAGATTAGACAGATTTTGAAATTAGCAATTACTAAATGGTGGCAAATGGAATAATGCCCGTGGACTTATAATTTCAGTCTAGATAGGATTAAATTACCTGGAATTTCTATCAGTATAAAGCGAATTGTCCTGACGCACACTCTAGCAGCTAAACACAGCAACAAATTAAGAGTTATTTTCATAATCTGGGTTATTTACACAACAAATGGGAGATTAATTTACTCTTAAATATAAAGAAAATAGCAGGCTTTTTTGTTTGTCCGTGTTATTATGCTCTTTAGAAAAATGCAAAATTAATCTTCGGTTCAGGTATTTACCAAAATACATATTGCTAAAATTTTTGTATAACTAACTTTATTTATCATTGTCAGATCTTAACCCTTGTACACGTGCAACAATATTATTGCATTAGTTTTAATGTTTGACGTGAACCCTCACAATGATGTCGATTACGGATGATTATAAAGATTTTATTGGATGCATGAGGTTTATATTTCTACAAGATTAAGTCATCGAGTTTTTTCCCGGGTTAACGGTTACATGATTTTAGTTGGTCTACAAAATGAAAAGACAGTGAAAATGGCGTCATTTTAGACTTATCCAGGCAATTCATCTTTAAGAACACAAATTTTATGTTTCACTTTTCTTTTAAATATGAAAGTTAAACAATCCTCTCTGTCTACAAATAATTTATTACTTTTTTGACAGTATTTACTCTGCTAGAATCCAAAGAGGGAAAACAGTAGTAGCACAAGAGGATGTTTATTAAGAAATATAACTAACATCCAGTAAGATTGTATTAATAAATCATATTATTCCCTATGCTTAATTTTAACTAATTGAAGATCTAAAGCGCTAAAGTACTAAAACATTTTAACATGTTTCATGTTAGGGTCCTGTTTTTAATTATCAATTGGCCCCATTTGAGCTCCCTTTTACAGCTCCTTTAAAAATGGTCCAATTCAGAAGCTTTTTTTTCTAACAACTTCTTAGGACTTCCAGACACTATATGAGAGACACACACACAAAAAAAATTCTCAGGCTTTAGTTGCCACCAATTTTGAATATTAATCGCCTTCTTGGGGCCCTTGGTGCAGCTTCTTTAAAAATTTTCCGAATTGCTTGCAATTTTCTTTAACATAGTTGTAGCGTCTTCCGATTACTTTAAAAGCTACTAACAATATCTTTATGCCCAACTACATGCCAGTTATGTCCCTGGCCTCAACCCCTTGAAGTTTTTGCACCACTCTGGTCCCCAGGGGCCGGTCTTTCTTTATACCTCAGTTACCACTTTTTTCGAACATTAATCTCCTTTTTCAGCATCAACTTAAGTTTACTCACTACAGCCGTACATTAAAAATCGCGTTAATTTAAAGGTAACTTATAAAATGGATTTCATCAGTTTAATAAATATCGTGTTAATGTTAAAAGTAATTCATGAAATTTACAAGTGGAGAGGTCATCTTCTACCGCTTGGGGGCGCATTCTTTCCTCCAATTCTAACGACCTAATTTCAACGGGATTTGGTTAATTCAACTTAGACTACAACTACAACCACATTTTGTATTATGAAATTTTATCTTAGACTTCAGTTACCAACATTTTCTAACATTCATGATGCATTCTTTTTTTTCGATTCTATGCGCTTGATTACTAAGAGGTTTGTCTTACTCAACTTGGTTTTCGATTGTCTCCGGCACGTACGGCGCACTTCCGGTACATGCTGCCTTATGTAGCGTGGACCCAGGTTACAGGTTCGTTCGCAAAGAAGTTTGTCGAGAACACACTAGACGATGCGGAAGGCCATGAGTGCCTCCAAAATTAGGTTCTTTTAAAAAAATTTCAAAAGATATAAAATCATACAAACTTGAGTTTTGTTTAAGGTTATTATTTAAGGACTCCGGGCAACGCCGGGCGGGTCTGCTAGTATATAAATAAAAGAAGCAAATAAAACATGGGAATAATATATATTTATAAAAAACGTATTTGATTTATATATATCATCAGGTTTATTTTTTTATTATTAGTAGTAAAACAACGTTACGTAGTAATTGTTTAAGTAAAATAATGCTATAAAAAGTGATAAAATATCCTTATTAAGATTGACGATCGTTTCGTCGCACCAATGGCGACATTTTCAAAATAATTTATGATAGAAAATATTTCCACATAATTTAAAAACAATAAACATAGTAAACAATGTGACGAGACATGATGCATAATGAAAAACATTGCAAACATAAAATTAAATTAGCTATTTGTAAGCGTGGATTAATTTTCATATAATTAAACAAAACGGTAGTAATTTGTAGTAATTGTTATTAATTCTGAATAATACAGGCTATTACACATTGGCCTCCAAAAGTTAAGGTTAAGGCACACGTTTTGTCGAATATCTACAAAAAAAACATTGGCTAATTGTTCTTGATCTTCTGGGATGAAAAGAACATGTTTGATTTCATATTTCTTGGTAAAGGTTTAGTCGGGAGGACAATTAGGGGGCTAATAATAAATTTGATAATAAAATAACATTTGCGATTACCTATGTAACAGAAAAGTCTGGAAATGGTTTGTCACTGTGTTAAACGACTATTTGGGTCTTGTTCAGCGTTTGTGTGCATTTGTGTAAGCATAGCACTCATATTCGTGAAGATGTCATTATGCCTGTGAAATATTCAAAGTTTTTTTTGCGTATAGCATACAGCGTTTTCAACCGAATTTAATACAACTTTCCGAAAACTTGCCAAAGAATAGTAGCAACAGTATACTGCAATTAAAACATGAATATATTGAAAATGGATGAGATATGAGCATTTTTATGAGATAATTTTTAACTGCGCATGCGCAAAAGATTTCAAAATTTTTATTTCATAATTTGGTAGTCAGTATTTTGGGGCAATTTTTTAAAAGAGTCCAGTCAAATATTGTAAAAACTTAGAAATATATAGTGAGCTGATTGAAAAGTTGTGGAAAATCCCTTATAATAAAGCTATTTTTTGGAAGCAACTCACTATATCGACCCTATCTTTGTGAATTTTCGCGATATTTGACTGGACTTTTTATATAAGTTGCCCTAAATAGCTGACTAATATTAATTTTAAGAATGGAATAAGAATATTAATAATTAATTAAGAATTTAATAATAATTTTTATACAAATGTCCATACCTCATCAAATATTCAATATATTCATGTTTTAATTGCAGTATACTGTTGCTACTATTCTTTGACAAGTTTTCGGAAAGTTGGGTTAAATTTGGTTGAAAACTTATAAGCAAAAAACTTTTGAACTTTTCACAGACAAAATAACATCTTCACGAATATGAGTGCTATGCTTACACAAATGCACTTTCGCGTTGAACTGGACCCAAATAGTTATTTAACACAGTGGCAAGCCATTCCCAGCATTTTCCGTTACATAGGTGATCGCAAATATTGTTTTATTATTAAATTTATTATTAGCCCCCTAATTGGCCTCCCGACTAAATCTTCATCGAGAAATATGAAATCAGACATGTTCTTTACATGCCAGAAGTTCAAGAACAATTTTCTAATAATTTTGGTAGATATTCGACTAAACGTGTGCAACTGAAAGCATCCAGTCCATCTACCTTAACTTTTGGAGGCCAGTGTACTAGTTCGTACTTTGTTTACCTTTTACGCTTTTAACCTTATTGTTACCCTTTCATTATTTTTATTGGAAAGTTACTATTAGCGTACCAAATACGTGGCCCATATATTTCTGGAATTTATTCCACTTTTATTATTAAGTAAATTGGTTTTTTTTCCCAGGAAACTTGAGGTTTTTAAATTTCATACTATTGCTGGAGATTACATTAAAGAAGAATATCATGACAATTTTACTTTTATGCTTTAAAAGACGTACGATACAGTACGCCGCCCATGATTTTATGTTACCACCATACGCCCGTGTAATACAAATTTTATTTGTTTTTCAATTCCTACTATTAGCTCACACTCTCCCTATATTTATTTATTTATTTATTTATATATTTATCTTGTTCAAATTTTCAATCGTTAATAAAATACTCATAATTCATCCTATCAAGTTGAAATAAATTTTTTGGAACTTGTACTGGATGACAATTGATGTTAATATAGTTTTTTCAAATATTAATTAATTTATTAAATTTTAATTAATTAATTTTTGTTTTGCATGGGAAACAAAATGGCGGCCATTGGTTATTGAAGTTCAACGAATGTATTTTCAATAAGGGTTTACCATAGGGGGTACTTTGTTCTGTCGCCAAATACCGCCAAGTTTGTCGCCAACTGGGCGATATATCGCCAAATTTGGCGTCCAAAATGAGTCGCCAACTTGGCGATATCTCTAATATTTCGCCAAATTCCCATAGAGTTCCATTGTAAACCTACTTGCTTATAGAAAATCAACAAATTGAGATATTTTAATGCAACAAAAACTAATATTAGCTTAAGGGATTATATTAAATTTTTCTTTGATGGCCTAAGTAGGAATTGACTTTAAAAACAAAATTTTTATATTACTTGTTTTTTATTAATTTGATATTTACTTTTTTTTACTATTGATAGTTACGTAACCACTTTAACTCTTTCAGGGGCTAAAGACTTTCAGTACTAGGACGTTGAAATAAATGACTGGCACCGCAATTAACGGACAAATTTATTTGGAAATAAGAAAAAGGCTATATTTCACATAAATATTAAATGCAAAAGATTTTAGAAAAATTCTGCTGCCATTGTGGTGTTTGGGAATTAAAATTAAGTGGTTTCATAAACATACCACCGCCCCTTCAGGGGCGGTTGTACCCGTTCCGTTCGGGACGTGTGATGCATATATGCACCCTTAAAAGATGCATGTGGAATTTGTTTTTCGCACAATTAATAAATAAATATAATATTTATTTATTTTTTTTAAATCAGAGTATTGTTTGGTATTTTACAAGTAAAGGGAGCTATTTAAAAAAGCGGTGCCATCCAAATAAACTTTGTGTAAAGGATGCCGTCTCGAAAGGGTTAAATGTTACATAGGTACAGAAATGTAAACCTCTAATCTATTTCTCATAAAAACTAAACTGTTGGTTTTTTTTTTTTTTTTTTTTTTTTTTTTTTTTTCATTTTTACTTTACTTCTATACAACTGGATATTTTGAGACTTGAACAAAAACAATAAAGGATGAACAATAAAGGACACTGGTGATTATTTTTCATAAAATAAATGTTATTGTCATCTGAGTTTGCAAAATACTTTCTACTGGAAAAATATCAAATTTGATGTTCAGAGTTTTTTTTAAAGACTGTATTTTGATGACATTTTCTATGAGTAAAAACATAAAGCTGAAAATAATATTTTGCAATAAAAATTGAAAGTAATTTCTTTACAGCACATTTTAAATAGAGTTTTTGAAAGAGGCTTAATTAATAAAAACTTATTGTCCTTCGCGAATTAATTAATACTTCAAAACAATAGAAGGTTGCAGTGCTTCTTTAGTCATAAAAAGTTAAATGGCCTCATCTTGAACTCATGTTGAGGGTATAAAAATAATTATTAAAAAAGTATTTATGTGTTTTTTATATGTAAATGAAGGAAATAAAATATAAAAATATTATTGCATTTAAATAAATCATTACTTTTCTTTATTTATATTATTTTAAAAATATGGTTCTTCGTATTTGTTATTAATTCTCAATAACACAGACTAATGAATTTTATTTTTAAGTTACTATTGGCGTACTTAATATTTCTGTAGTTTATTAGAGTTTTATTATAAATTAAATTTATTTTTTTTTATATTTGTGGAAACTTTGTGTGCGTATTTTTATACTATTACTGGACATTGCATTAAAGAAGACTATCATCAAAATGTTGCATTTAGACTTTCAAAGGCTTTGGCATATAGAGTACGCCGCCCCTGTTTTATCACAACTGGTTCATTTTATACTAATTCTAATTAAATTAGTTATTTTATCAATTTGTGGTTTATTAATTTTATTCTATAATTAGAAATTGCATAAAGCATTAATTTCAATTAAAATGTATAATTAAATGGATCATGTTTTCATATTACTACAAAGAGTCCATTTTCTTATACAATAATATTTTATGTATAAAAACTTTTCAAAATAACAGACATTACATTACATTACAAGATAAAAACACTAAAAACAATATAAAAGGACGTTTTGGATTCATTCTTTCATTTTTAGTGTTTTATCGTGTAATGTAATGTAATGTCTGTTACTTTGAAAAGTTTTTATAAATATGAATGAATTCAGACGTAGTGCTTTTGTTTATATAAAAAAAAATATTTTATATTTTATTATTAATTTAAATCTTCTATCATAAAATTACTTTATTCCCATTGTCAAATTTTTCGGAAATTTTTAAACCTTAAAGGTATTTTGCAATTCAGAAATGAAAAATGGCAAATATGAAACAAATCATAAAATTTCACCTGGAAAAATAGGTAAAAACCATATTGGCACCTGAAATCGGTTCTATCAATTTTGACTGATTTTGAGCAGTCCTCTAGCGGGTATTGGTTGAATTACTTAGCCTCAGTGAAGAAGTAGAAGACTTTATCGTATCTCCATACTCACGTTTGTGTACTTTGTATGTTGCAAAGTTTATTTCATCATCCTTTTGCATTATTGTTTAATAGTTCCTGAAATTCTTATATATGAATACATCTAAAGTTACTAAAATATTTCGTATTCCTGTGTATAGCAAAATAATAACAATTCATGTCCAACAAAGAAATGTTTGCTAGCTTTCATTGGTGCATGTCTATAGTTTGAGTTCGGACCCCCATTATCAATTGGGGGGGGGGGGGCGGTGATACCGGATATGCTATGTTTGATAAAACTCAATATTTGAAAGCCGATAAAGAATGCTGGATGAAGAGGCAGTCAAAATTACTGCATACACAAGAGTGATTATGATATCTCATGGCGGGAGGGTCAGCTAGTTTATTATTACTAATAGAATATTGTGAAATTTAACCCTTTATCTACTGACGGTACTTATAAGAAGCATTAAAGTAACTTGTTATAAAATTAATTTAATTCATCGATTAGTTGTAATACAGTTTAGAATGTCTTATAGATACATTATTTTATCTTGTTCCAAAAGAATTATTGGTTGCACAAAACAAAAATATTTTTAAAAGTATGATATCTTTAGAGCTTTTGCATCTTTTCAGCTTTCTGGACGTTGGGAGGAGGGGGGGGGGGGATTTTTCAATTCGGAAATATTTCTATTGTAACATCATTGTATTTGTACATTTCCTAATGTTACAAAATACTAAGAAAAATACTTAAAATAAAAGATTTGCGTGGGGTTATAAATATGGCACAAAATTCCTATAAATTCAAATCTAATTAATACTTCTAAATCCTTCAATCCTTTTAAAATCTTTCTAAAATTTATTAAATGTTTATGTAAATCTTCTAATGGAGTGTAAACAATTCATAAAAAATGATTTAGAAATCAAACTTTCATGAATTTATAATTCAGTACATAAAGGCTTAATACAAACATTAAAAAGCTCAATTATTTGAACGCGTTAATGACAGTATTAGCGTTAAAGTAGTGAGGCATTTCCACGCTCTGTTTGTGTAACAGACATTTGTTGTAACAGGTACATTTTGTAGTGACTTGCTAGTTGTTAGAAACTTTGTAATTCACAGTTTTTCAGAATTAAATAATTACAAAATAAAATAATTATTGTTACTTCTATGGTACTGACATTTAAAACACTTTTAAAAGCTTTTTTTAACTCATACTTTGCACTTTTATTTTGAGTTCACTCACGGTTAAAATTTAGTTATATAATTGTTCTAAGATTGTAATTCCGCTAACACATAATTTTAATGTTGGAGGGGCGGGGGGGGGGGGTCATTGTGAACATTTTTGTACTGAACGCATATCCCTTTACTATTCCTAGATGCATTTTTTATCACCGTATCTGTCGGCGTTTAACAATTACAGGCGCAAGAACAGTAGAATGCTCAATTTCATAACATATTCTTATTTTTGTTAAAAACAATTTACTTTTCAATATAACTCTATTTTTTTCTGTGGCATTTAGTGTTATTTGCCATATCAAATACCAGAAATTCTTCGATTTATTCAAATGCAACTTCTGTTCGAGATTTTTCCTATTTAGTTTATTTATTGCACTCGACTAAAAATGGGAGCCATTATAACGTTATTGATATTTTATAATATGAGTCACAAATCAATATGAAATATATAATTCATCATAAAATATCTCTAATTTCTCGTTGCCTCAAAATACCTATGTAAATTATACTGAGTGAGGCAGACTTTCTCGTTGGCTCAAAATACCTATGTAAATGATACTGAATGAGGCAGATAAATGATGCAAGGAAATGAATCTCTAATCATAGATGTAATCTAATTATAGCAGATAACAAGAGTTTATTGATAAATAAAATAAAGTAATGTTTTCATGGAAATTAGGAACTTGCTGATGTTGTAATCACGTATAAAAAGCATTTTCTGCATCAAAGAAATGTCAGTTTAAAAAAAAAAAGTATAACGTAAGAAAAATATTTTGATAAATATAATAAAGTAATATTTATCTTTTTATTTGCGTACTGAAGTGATTAGCATGCCTTAACCCTTTATCTACTGAATTATGAATTCATGAAAATTTTATCTTCCAAAGCATTTTTCGTGAATTGGTTAAAATACATTTGAAGATTTGTGTAATCGCTTAATAAATATTCGAAGGATTTTAGAAGGATTCATTAAATTTGAATTTATACGTATTTTGTGAAATATTTATAACCCCACTCAAATCTTTTATTTTAAATATTTTTTTGGTATTTCGTAGAATTAGGAAATGTACAAATATAACGTTCTTACAATAGAAATATAAAAATATTTCCGAATTGAAAAATTCCCTCACACTCCCTAACGCCATGGAAGCTGAAAAGATGCAAAGGCAAAATAAATCATTCTTTTAAAAATATTTTTCTTTTGTGTAACCCATAATGCTTTTCGAACAAGATAAAGTAATGTATCTATAACTCATTCTAAACTGTCTATAACTCATTTTACAACCATTTATCACCATATTCATTTTACAACGATTTATCATCATCTATAACTCATTTTACAACAAGTTATTTTAATGGTACTTATAAGTACCGTCAGTAGATAAAGGGTTAAATAGCAAATGTTTTCAGAAATTTATGCAAAATATTTGAAGTGCCTTAGGAACCTGATTTTTCAATTAAGATATGTCTTATAAAAGATTACCTCAAAGCATATTTTATTTATACTTTTGATGGCAATTCAAATAATTTATTTTTTCATAACAATCAAGGTTTTTTTCCGTGTAAATTAAGGACACTTTTGAAATTATTTTAATTCCTTGTTGTATGAACAAAATATGTTTCGAAAATTTAAACAAACAAGTTAAAAATTAATAATATCGGTTTTAATTTTGTAACCCCTTTTTTTTTTTTTTTTTTTTTTTTTTTTTTTTTTTTTTTTTTTCTTTTCCCACATGGTAAAAACACATATTTTGATATCCTGGCAATATCAATTTTTGTCGATTTAGGATTGAAATCAATTAAAATTTATAGTTTAAAATCGGGAATTTAAGTATAATGATAATATGTACACTAACAATATGCTTATTTGTGCTTGAGCATTGTCGAAGCACCTTTCTTATAAATGCAATTTAAAATGTTTATCCTTCAACAAACTTGTACCCTCATGAAACTTAAAATCTTTTACAGTTGAACATATACGTTGGTATTCAGAGATTTATAATATTTGAAAAACAAAACTTTGAAAAGAAGAACACTGTTTCAGGTTAAATTATTTTAAACTGCTTTTAAACATTTTGAGTTTAAAACGCAATAAGACAAATCAATAATTCTGTATTGTTGTTCTTTTTTTATAGTTGGCGGCCATCATCTCCTATAGAAACTACGTATTACAGAATAAAGTAATTATTATTAGTTCTTTGACACTGTCATGTAAAACACTTTAAAAAGCTTTCTTAAAATCATTCATTTCACTTCTATTGTGATTTCGCTCACGGTTAAAGTGTTGTTATATTAATTCTCTTTATATGCTTGTAAAACTTTTCATATTATTTATATTGGACGTGTATAGATACTTAACATCAATTAAGGTAATATGACTGAACTATTTGAAATTTAAAGGAAATATATAGAAATAAATTGAAAAGGTAAAACTTCTAAATATGGAACGTTTTTATTTTTGCGTATATTTTCTACGATTATGATTAAGTTTTTTAATAACCTATTTCTCTCTTTCATCTAATAATAAATCAAGATATTGATTTATTATTAGAAATTTTAGGTGTTTGTCTTTTCATTACAATTAAAAAATTATTGATATGACCTGTAACTGTCTTTTCTTATGTTGAGTTATGTTGAGTAACTGTCTTTTCTTATCTTTACAGGTTAAATTAAATAAATAAATAAATATATATATATATTAGCCCTATTTGTAAACCTCACTATTTTTTATACCAATATTTTTATGCAGACATGCCTGTTCCATACAAACGCACAATTTAGGAAATTAAATAAAGCGAACATTTTTCAAAGATTTTACTGGTATTAAAAAAAATGGGATGTTGGCAACTATGTACTAGAAAAAAAATATTGCTCATCATAAAACAATTATGTATATAATAAACAACTATGCAATATAATATGCATTAAATTTTGATTAATATTTACTTTTTTGAGTGTGATATATATCGAAACATGCAATACAAAGTCCAACATCATCACAGTCAGCGCCAAAAACCAAACCCAACAGCTCATATTCAAAGACTTCACACGGAACTGCCAGCTAATTTTTTCTGGTTTCAGAAGTTTTTTCCAGCAATAAATCTTCAGCCGGAAATATAACAGGCACGAGAAATAACGAACGACACCTCAGCCCGTGATGTTGACGGGGGCGAGAATTAAGGGGTTAAGCAAAAGGAGCAATTATATAGTGTATAATAGAACACTTTTTTCAATCAGAAAAAAAGGCTATTTTCATTCCTGCTCAATTCACATGTACGTAATATTCCCTGTCAGTTACACTTCAATTTAAATGGAAATAAAATTAATAAAACCACTAATAATACGGATAATATAAGACGAATATAATCCAGTCACGAAAGTGCAGTTACGAGTTATTTTCAGCACTAGAATCAAGAATCTAAATAGTCTGCAATATAAAATTTTAAAATTATATAAGAATTACTGGATTTAATAGCATCGAAAAAAAACAACAAATATGTAATAAATAACTCTTACTAATACATTTTAGTACCATCTCGATTATCCGAAGTAATTGGGACCGACCCTCTTTCGGAAAATTGAAATTTTCGGATAATGGAGAATGCTTCAATTTTAAGATTAAGGAGAAATATATGCAATATTTCTTATTACGATAACAAGTCCTTAATAAAAATAAAGCAACATCAAAATAGAAACAAGAATAAATTACCTGAATTTTAATTTTGAAATTAAGTTTCATTTTGAATTTTAATTTTGAAATTAAGTACCTTTAACATATATCACAAAGGTTTGAAAAAAATGTTTTGTTTGTCACCGCTTCGATTGCCTTTGCTTTGAAGCTCTATCACTGAGTTTTTTAATATTATTAGTTCACCAGTATCACAGTCTTTTTGCTGCTTCAGCCATGCCAAACATTTTTCAAAGTATTGAAATGTTTCAGAATTGCTAATTTAATCGTTTTCTTCGTTCCCCTCCGTAGCTTACGAGAGCTCAAGTTATATTCAAAGGAACTCTAAGCAAGGGGATCTAAAATATTTGTATGTACTCTTAGTTTGGAAAGGACCGCTTGCACTCAAGAGATATGATAGTTAAAAAAAGCTTTGAAAATGGATTTTGCACACAAGGAATGCGATAGTAAAAAAAAAAAAAAGGGGGGGGGTTGGATTTCGGTTAACCGAGAGTTTCGGTCAAAAGAGTTTCGGATAAAAGAGGTTCTACTGTATTCTAAAATTTACAAAGTTAAGGCAATTGTTTGTAGCTGAGTTCTACTTGGGGCGATTGAGCAGCAAAAAATACTTCATTTCGAGGTAACACAGCAATTATAATGTCGCTGCCATACAGTAGAATGGTGAAAAATAAGTACCACGAGTCTGTTTAGGGTAAGAGAGAAAGCTTAAAAATTCATGATACCAGTTTCACTTTTTTTAATAGAAAATTTAAATTCATTATCAAGCTTCAAGAACACGATTGTTCGTAACTTCCTATACAGGAGTTCAAAAGTTACTGGCATTTACTGGCATCGAATGATAGCCTAGATATTCTCTTCTACATATGCAGTACTACAACTTTTTGTGTCATTTACACCCCTATGACGTATATTAAAAGTGCGTCGCATGAAGATAGGCTGTTTAATGGCACAATAAACTGTCGATTGTATTCAAAATGAAAATTATTTTACAAAATACTGCTTGTAATGATTACCTGTAAACCTTCCACTAAGCTTCCGTAAAAAGTAGGATAATTTCTAACATCCTTGTTATACACGTTTCGAACCTTCTTTTTAACACTTTCCAACAATGTTGAAAAGTGTTTATTCATTCGGTTTGTCTGTCCGTCTGTACGCGCTCTAACTCCCGTAAATACACTCGGATCGTTCTGAAATGTTTGGATGTTAGTTTTGGATGCCTACTTCAAATGATGTTTGTAGCATGTTTAGTTCATTTACAGAGACAGTCAAAAGTGTTCCGTTCCATTACGGCCTATGGGAAAAAAATCGTTTAAAATGATTTTTAATGATGTTATATGCTTTCAAACATAACAAAATTGATATGCATTTATCAAGTGCACTAAAATATGCATTCCGTAGAATATGCGGTGCAAAGAATAATTATTATTCATTTACAGGGCCACACCAAAAAATTCCGTTACATATTACTATACGGGGGGAGAGAATTTTTTCTGGCGTATTTTAACTATGTTAAATTATTTCATATATAATGAAATTGATATACGTCGCTGAGGTTTACTATAACTTATTTCATTTATAATACGATGCGCATTGCATTTACAGGGACACACAAAAGATTTCAGATACTATATTGTATTCGAAGTACTGTACGGTAGCGATGATTGCTGCAAATGCATCTTTAATTGTGTTATGTGCTTTTATATTTCACTATATTTATGCATTGTATATGGTGTGTATAAATGCTGTAATTCATATGCAGGGCTACACAAAAGAATTCGTAATGGTTACTGGGTATGATTGCAAATTGCTTAAAGGTGGTTTTTAAATGAGTTATGCATTTTTAGGTGGAACTGCATTTGGTTTACTAAGAAATGTTTGTTGAACATAGATAAATGGATATACAGAGTAGATATCTGCACGGGCCGGCCCGTGGGTCGAAGCCCGAGCCCGGCACGGCACGCGGCCGGGCCAGGGCCTATTTTCAATCACGCACTCGGGCCGGGCTCGGGCCTTACTTTTTTCCTGAAGGTTCGGGACGGGCCGAGCCGGGTCTAACTTATTTTTTCGGCACACACCCGGGTACTGGTTTCATTCCTGATCTTCATGGCCCAAAATTTTCATTCCTAGTTTTCACCCACCTCGTATGGAAATCATTGTCTTGGAATGGCCTGGTCCATTCAAAGGTCAGTAAAATGAGGCTTGGCACAATTTTTTTGTAAAAAAATGCATACATTTTTAAATCGCCATTATTCTACAATTAAACATTCAAATTCATTCTTTTTAAAGAGTAGTAGATTTTCTACACTTATTAAAATATAGTAAAACGTGTGAAAAAGAACCTGTCTATGACGGAATCTTGTTTTAAACGGAAAAACGTGTTGATCCATGCAAAATTCATATACTAATTAATACTACGTAAGAAAATTATAAAAATTAATAACAAACAAAATTAACATAAAACGTAAGAAAATTATAAAAATTAATAACAAACAAAATTAATATAAAACGTAAGAAAATTATAAAAATTAATAACAAACAAAATTAATATAAAACGTAAGAAAATAATATATAATACATTTACACTTCCTAAGAAGGGAACTTGTGTATAACACATTTTTTTTTTCTTTTCTATGCAATTCAGTCTTAGATTTTACTGTATAGCATTTTTCAGATATTTAACACTTCAATACATGGAATATGGATTAACAATATTAATGATAACTGAAACATTTACGTACAAGAAATAGAGATTCGTTAAAAAAATAAATATCGCACCCTGCGGCACTTCTATAAAAATGAAAATTATAAACATGAAAAGAAAAGTTAAGATAAATATTTTTGGCTTGATCTCCTCGTACGAGAAAAACTTTTAACCAAATCGACATAAAAATCAATGTTTTGTAGAAATTCACTCGGGCCGAGCCGGGCCGGGCTCGGGCCCGGCTGAACTTTTAACTTTTTAACCGGACCGAGCCGGACTCGGGCCGAACTTTCAACTTTTTTACCGGGCCGGGCCAATAATATTTTTGTACAGGCCGGGCCGGTCCGAATTTTTTTTTCTCTGAGTCGGGCCGGGTCCGAACCCGGAAATGTCGGCCCGTGCAGACCTCTAATACAGGGTCACGCAAAGAATTGGATACATGGCCATCTATAAATGATAATTTCTGGAAATGTGATTCCAGTAGTTTTAAGAGTGTTTTACTTTGAATTAAACTTTATCTAAATAGTGGAGTGTATTAAAGGTACTAGGTTAACTACAGGGTTTTAAAAAAGTATGCAAGTATGTTTCCATCTACTAGTATAAATTGCTGAGAGAAAAATTTCAACCTGTTATTCGTTTTTTGCTAAACTAAATTTCCCCATTATATCGCATATATATCAACCCACACATCAAATACAGAGTTGTTCAAAAGAATTGGAATACATATTTGCTATAGATGGCAACTGCTGAAATCAGTTTTTCAAATGTTTTATGCGCTTTCTAAATGTTTACTTAGTTCTCTAAATAACGCTCTAAATAGCTCTCTAAATAGTTCTCTAATCTTATTTCCCTAAATAACGTAGTTTTGTTAAAGCATTCAGGAAGTGTTGGAAAGTGTTTCATAATCTATGCTTAAAGCATGATTTTTCTTACTTGTTTATGTAATGAAATCATGACATATAATAAAAGTGCATCTTGACGATCGACTAGTTAATGGCATAATAAACCGTTGAATTTATTCACAATGAAAATTATTTTACAAAATACAGTACGTAGTGATTACCTTTGAACCCCCACTAACATTCAGTAAAATGTGGGTTAATTTGATCCATTTTATGGAAGTATTGAGCCAATTTTTTTTATGAATCAAAATTTCATAGATACTATACGCCCCATTACATAAAATATAACTGCATCCCATGAATACACGCTAATTAAGGACACAATAAACCGTCGATTTTAATCAAAAATAAATTTATTTTGCAAAATTCATGAAATGATTACCTGTAACGAGGGATACGGCGATCTTGGTGTCAAGCTAAGGGACAAACTTGACCAATCCATCGCCTTGGGACAGTGGAAAACTACCTTTTAAATTCTCAACACTTGCGTTCCGACCATCCGTTCTATGAAGAAATTTTCTCGTATAGCGGTGTTCTATCACTCCGTAAAGTTTTGCCCATTTTTTCAGATACACCCTGTATAAATAAGGAAGCATCAAATAAATTGTCTGATTCGAAACAGAGTTAAGCTGAGTAAAATTAACCTACAAGTAACAAACGAATTATTAGAAGTTTGCAAGTATGGTAATATTATAATTAAATGATGCTGCACTAGATTTAGATAAACATTTAAATATAAATATTTTAAGGATAAAAATTATTTCAGCGTGCATTGTTTTTAGTTTTAAATAAAAGTTTGAAAATGTCACAAAATATATTTTCTTCAATAATGCTTTCCGCTTTTACGTTAACATTGGAACTTTTTTATTAGTGCTTACTTAAGAATGAAATCGGCGTACACTACTTCGAAATGTCAATCAAATAAAGATTTTTCTCGTTCTGATCTACTCGTTGAAAGTTTCCTTCTTTCATTGTTTTTATTATTTTTTTTTTAATCCATATCTTTTTTAATCCTTATCTAAGCGAAATATGATAAATTGACTACTGTATGGGGTAACAACAACAGCAACAACAACAACAAAAAAAATAAAATATATATTGTTTTATGAAGAAAAATTATATTTTCTCTGGAAAAATCGTTATTTGTAAATGTTTTACCAAAAAATGTCTTAAAATGCTTAAACAAAAAATGGACTTTCACAATAGCACAAATGGCACTCTCATAAAAATGTGGTTTTTATGAAAATAGATGATATATCACTTGAAAAAAAATTCTTATCCTGAACAGATTTAAACAAAAAATGAAATATTTTGCAGAATTTAATTTAGGAGGTGCAGAAAAATGTGTCTTTAATGGAAATGGATGAAAAGTATCTACAGTAAATAGTCTCAAAAAGAAAACAAAATACATCGACTCGTCGAAAATGTTTTGCACAAAACAATTATGGATTGACACAAACATTATTTTTCAATTTAACAAAATGTTGTGAAAATGTACATAAGTTTTTTTTTTCCAATAATTGTTTTTTCTTCTTTTTTTTATATTGTAAATTTCTTTATTGATACTTATATATGAAACAAAAGCATCATCTATTTCCCAGAGATATCAATCGTATGAAATGTATTTCCATTTTTCATTTTACTGCAAAGTTTTATAATTTTGTTTAAAATTACCATTTAAAAAGATAGTATTAGTAAAATATGATATATTGACTACAGTTTAAAACAAGAAGGGAAAAAATATTATTTACGAAGGTAGATTATGTAAACACAGAACAAAATTTAATCCGTAAAAGTTAAATAAAGGGGTATTTTACTGAACATTTTCGATATAACGGAAACGGATGAAATTCGTGGGAAGAAATTCGTTTCCACAAAACAAAAAAAAAAAAATTCTTTATAGTGACATATATAAAACTTTTAGCAGAAAATAATTGTCGCGTTAATGCGTTTATATTTTTTTATACTTAGACATGTGAAAACATTCTTGGAAAGTTAAAATAAAATATTCTTTAAAGTAAAAAGTGCTGTGCACATCAAAGTAAAAGCAGCCATAAATTTTTCAGAAACGTTAATCGTATAAAAAAAAATTACAAATTTTCTTTTATTTAAAAAAGATTTTTCTTTTGTGGTTGTCATAAATTTATCTAAAATTTAGGCCATTTTCCACACTTTAAAACAAAAAATGATAAATCCATTGTAGTATAAAGTAACAAAAAAAATATGTATTATTTCAAAAGACAATTCGTTTGTAGACGGAGGAAAATATTTTTTAACTAAACTTAGTTAACTTGTTCTGTCAATGGCATCCTATTAGCCTTTAAAGACACCAATAGTTTGTAGAAACAGTAAAGCAGGTTGGCGTATTGCTTGCGTGAACGCCCTCTAAAGTGTAAATTATAATTTTTATTTGCGCTTGTGATTATGTAAATACATAGCACCTATAGTCGTCGTTGTTAGAGAAAATGATAAGCCTGACGTATCCCTAACAGTTCTTGGCGTGAATTCACACGCTTCTCAATTAATCATATTCTGTAAATGCAAACAGCGCTCTGCCTCTTCATAGCAAAAAAGGAATAATTAAATCTCTTACCTTTTTATAGATATTCGTATTATCCGTATTCCGGTTAGTCAGTGATTTGTGGAGTGAATGTATGATTATTCGTTATTTATCCATTGTCGTCGTTCCGCATTGTGTGTAGTCATCTTATATATTAGTGAGTGTGCACGGGTGTTCAACATTATGAATGTACTCCTTTTGACAGGAAAAGAAAGAGAGAAATTTAATTATACATATTATAGAAAGAACAGCGTAATATTTCTTCCCGCTTGTGCGAGATCGCGATGGGAAGTGAGTAAAAAACATATTATCATCACGCATGTTACATCATTAATTTTAACAAGTATATGGATGTATTTTCGCAATCGTCCAAATAAGCATAATTGGGTATTTATATTAAAGTCATATGGAAATAAAGTCCAATAAAAAGTGTTCTGTGTAAAACAGTCAATTATATTGTTTTGAAGTTCTTTTACAAGCCAGAAAAGTCACACGCGTCGACCATATGCTAAAAATATATTGCATATTTCACATGAAAGAAAAAAGGAAGAAAATAGATGCAATCTTTCTGTTTATTTTCTTTTTATATATCAGCAGCTAGGTATTTTCACTTTGAACTGCTTAATAATGTTATTCTTCCGCAGCGGAGGAGAGGGAGAAAAAGGTTTCGAGTCTTTGATTTAGCAATTATACAATATATCTTCCATCAGTCGTCTGTTCCCTCCGCTTGACTGTCTGTCCGTCTGCCCACATATAACAGCGCAAATATTTAACCGAATGGTTTGAAATTTAATATATATAATATTAGCAGAATTTTCAATTAGCAGTCATTTCAAATAAAAAAGAAATGAAATGTAAACTTAATAAGATATTAAGGAAAGTTTTTTATTCTATTAAATCTTATCATACATAATTAATTAAATTATATCCCATGATAGATAATGGTTATATGTTGCATAGTGACTATATTAAATCCTATCATATCCGAACTTGAAAATTTCAATTTCATTTATTTTTTTCATGAAAGATTTGTAATAGGTATATTATTTATCCACGGAAGCCATTCGTGAACAATCTTTCCCAGAAAAATGACTTTTTAGGTACGTTCGTAATTATATAAATACGTAGCAACTATAGTCATCGTCAGGCCCGTCCGTCTGTCCGGCTGCCCGCATATAGCAACTTAAAAACTAACCAAAAGAAAAGATTGTAATTTAATATGTATAATCTTTGCAGAATTTTACGATTCATTTCATTTTTTATGAGAATCGAATGAAAACTTAAAAAGATATTAATAAAAGTTTTCTTCATTAAATTAAATCCTGTTATACGTAATTCAGTGATATCCAATGATAGGTAATGATTCTAGGTTGCCATGTTGATTACGACATATTTAAAATGCAGTCATATTATTTCCATATTACTGTATTAATTACATGTATAATCGCAATAAATTTTGTATTCGTGCATTTTTGTGTAAGAGTGCAACAGCTATTCAAACAAATCTGAATATTTATAAACTAGTTATAAGACTAACACACATCATTTTCCACGTTTGGCGTACTATTTCCGACTCGTTAATTGAATAATTGTTTAACGCACATTCAGATTGAAACCGAATAGAGCTTACAGCCTGTGATGTTTATAGTTTCTGTGCTCTACTGGTATTCATTTAAAAAAACACTTGTCTACATCGTGAAAAATATATTTAACAGATGACATATAAACGTGCGAGACAACAAAATAATTTACAAATTAAATAGATGTGGTTTTAGTCCCGTAAGATTAATATTCAATCTCTTGAGGATTAGAACATTTAAGTTAATGGGTACAATGCAATGCCTTTCCTTAATGTAATGTCAATATGTTTAACCCTTTATCTACTGAATTATGAATTCATGAAAATTTTATCTTTTAAACCATTTTCCGTGAACTATTTAAACTACATTAGAATATTTACATAACCATTTAATAAATTTTAGAAGGATTTTAGAAGGATTGAAGTACGTAGAAGGATTCATTAAATTTGAATTTATTGAGATTTTATGCAACATTTTAACCCCACTTAAATCTTTTATATTAAATATATTTTATAGTATTTTGTAGAGTTAGGAAATGTACAAATATAATGTTCTGACAATAGAAATATAGTAATATTTCCAAATTGAAAAATCCTCCCCCCCCCCCCCCGCCCTCCAACGCCAAGAAAGCTGAAAAAATGCAAAGGTAAAATAAATCAATACAAAAACCATTAATGGGTTAAAAGTTTGACGCAGCACTTTACTTTATGGCTATATGAATCTGAAATATGGGTCTTAAAAATTCTGATATCAAATTTTAAGTGACGCTGTGCTATTAAAATGAATTTATATATATTTAATTTTTCTTTTTGTTGTATTTATTTTTAATCAGTGATACTTTTTCATTCAAAATATGAGTTTTAAGAGATATGATATCAAAATTAAAGTGACGCTGTGATCTGACTTAGATTAGTTAAAAAATTACTTTACACATACTTATGTTTTGTCTTCTGAAATATATTTAGAAATTGAAACATCTTTTTTTTTTCAATACACTATCAAATATGTCATACATTTTCTCAGCTGATGTTATGTATTCAATGTATTTAATTCAATAAATTCATTTATCTTTTGCGTCACGATATCCAGAACCATCCGTAAAATTTATGTAAACGTTTATTTTGCGTCATAGTATCTAAACTAAGTAAATAGCATGCAAATAGATAGTGTGATGCAAAGAAAACATTTACACAAATTTTACCGATGGTTCTGGATATCGTGACGCAAAAGATAAATGAATTTATTGAATTAAATACATTTAATACATAACATCAGCTGATAAAATGTATGACATATTTGATAGTGTATTGAAAAAAAATGTTTCAATTTCTAAATATATTTCAGAAGACAAAACATAAGTATGTGTAAAGTAATTTTTTAACTAATCTAAGTCAGATCACAGCGTCACTTTAATTTTGATATCATATCTTTTAAAACTCATATTTTGAATGAAAAAGTATCACTGATTAAAAATAAATACAACAAAAAAGAAAAATTAAATATATATAAATTCATTTTAATAGCACAGCGTCACTTAAAATTTGATATCAGAATTTTTAAGACCCATATTTCAGATTCATATAGCCGTAAAGTAAAGTGCTGCGTCAAACTTTTAACCCATTAAGGGTTTTTGTATTGATATCATTACTTTTTAGAGGTTTAGGATCAAAAGATTAAAAAAGTACACCTTCATACATGCAATTGGATTAAATTTTCCTAGAAACAAAATAAACTTAATGAAATACCAAAATTTTAGAAAAAGTGCATGAAAAATAGAATACTTTTAATTTATATCTTGGTACTACTTGCGGATTCGCCCGGAGTCCGCCTTGTTTCTTTGTTGATCATCGCCGATGTTAAATTTATTTATTTGGACTTATTTATTTTGTTATTTATATTTGTTGTTTATGTTCTGTTTGCTGTTGTTTATATTATGTTTGTTGTTATGTTATTAAATTAAGCATAAAGTGATTATAAATGACCAACAAAGAAACAAGATGACGGACTCCGGGTGAATTCGCAAGCAGTTCCCATATCTTTTTAAACTCATACTTTGAATTTATGAGAGATATGAATGATAAAGCATCAATGATTAAACTTTTATACATCTTTTTAAATTGAACATAATTTTTGCACATGCGATTATAAAAAAATAAAATGATGAAATATATATAGAGATTATAATTAATAGCATAGCGTCACTCAAAATTTGATATCATTATTTTTAAGTTCCATATTTAAAATTCTTAGAGCATAAGATAAAGTGCTGCGTCACTAACTTTTAACCCATTAAGGGTTTTTGTATTGATACTACTTACAGGGATGGGGAATTTTCACAAAATCTTACCAAACAAAGATTTATTTTATGAGCCAGCAAGATACAACGTACAGTTCAAGAACAATGAGAAAACACACAGCAAAAATAGTTTATACTGTTACTAAGAAATTGTTACTATAGTAGTCACTGTTACTAAGAAATTATTAATTAATATTAAAAAATATATACAACAGAGGAAAGTTTAGTATAAGATAGAACTTAGCACTATCGAAGTAAATTTGAAAAATATAACCAACTATTAAAAAAATGTTGTTGCCAGACCTTAGCCTGCAGTATTTTCAAAGATTGTCTAAAAATCCACTCGCTCTGCGAGGAAAGGTACTCACCAGTGGCAAGTAAAATGATGTATTTCCCATTCCTGACTATTTAAAGTGTTTTCAACTGGTTTTAATTGCAAGAGAAGATCTTTAACATTATAAAGATTATAGTCTCTGATAATTTCAAAGAAATTTTATTAGTGTTATCATTAATAATTTTAGTATAATGGCTGTGGTTATTGATAAAAGTTTCAAAACAAGTTATCTGACTGTTCTAGTGAAAGTTGCAAGGTAAGAGCAGTGTAAAATGATCATTGCATTCTTTTAACCAAGCATATACAGCATGGTAATTGTGAAAGTACTTTTGTATTTCAATGACATGTTTTGTAATTGTTTGTGGAGTTATATTGTCACCTAGAAGATTTAACCAATGAGTAGAGTAACCATATGCTTTAAGTTTATCAGTACCTCTTCATTCTTGCCTCATATAGTTAAAATAAAATCCTTAAAACCCTGTTTTAAAATACTAGTATAATTTTTGCCAGCAACAAAAATTGTGGCAAAAGGTATTTTTGATGTGATGGTCTTTTCCACTTCGGCACAAATTGGCCATCAATGGTTGAAGTTCACAATAATTTTCAGAAACAGGTAGGTAAAATTTGTGATATTTACTTTTGCTAAGCAACGTAGATTATAGAAAATTGCAGACAATGGATGCACATATTATTAGTGACATTTTAGATACATATTCCGATATCTCGATTTAGGAAAGTGCCCACTGGGGAGGGGGGGGGGACAAAGTGGTGGGCGGAGCACCGCAAGTGCACAAAATGATTAAGCAGTCACAGGCCTTTCCAAAGATATGTCACATAATGGGTGTCGGCAAAATTTAGGAAAGTGCCCCCTTTGGGGACAAAGTGGTAAGTGAAGCACCAGAAGTGCATAAAATGATTAAGCGAGCGGTCACAGGCTTCTCCAACGACGTCACATGACGGGTGTCGGCAAAATTTAGGAAAGTGCCCCCCACGGGGGAAAAGTGGTGGGCGGTGCACCGGAGGGCCATAAAATGATTAAGCGGTCACAGGCCTTTGCAACTATATGTCTCATGAGGGGTGATGGCAAAATATACAAAAGGACCCTCCCTCGGAGGGGGGGGCAAGTTGGGAGAGGGACCCTGATCGTGCATAACATGAATAAGCGGTCACAGGCCTTTCCAATGATATGTCACATGATGAGTGTCAGCAAAATTTTGAAAAGTGTCCCCCAGGGTGTGCCAAAGTGGTGGGCGGGGCACCGGAAGGCCATAAAATGATTAAGCGGTCGCAGGCCTTTGCAACGATATGTCACATGAGGGGTGACGGTAAAACTTAGTAAAAGGCCCTCCTGCAAGTGAGGGACAAGTGGGGAGAGGAATGCTGAAGGTGCATAACATAAATAAACGGTTACAGGCCTTCCCAATGATATGTCACATGACAAGTGTCGGCAAAATGTAGGAAAGTGCCACCTTGGGGGGCAAAGTGGTGGGCGGAGCACCGGAAATGCATAAAATGATCAAGCGGTCACAGGTCTTTGCAAATTACGTCACATAAGGGGGGGGCAAAATTTAGAAAAAGGCCCTCCCACGGGGGGGTGGGGGGAGAATAGGGAGAGGGGCACTGGAGGGGCATAACATGAATAAGCGGCAACAGGCCATTCCAACGATATGTCACATGAGGGGTCTCGGTAAAATTTAGAAAAGTGCCCCCCAGACGTGGAAGTGGGGGGGTTGTCACCGGAGGTGCATAACATGAATAAGTGGTCACAGGCCTTTCCAACGATATGCCACATGAGGGGTCTCGGCCAAAGTTAGAAAAGTGGCCCTGAGGACCCAGCGATATAATTATTATTTCATTTGTCTAATTAAATCCACTGTTGCAAATAAAATGTTATATTTCATTTCTTTATCGTCCTGATTCACACATTGTTCAATAACAAAGAGCAAATATTCATCAACATCGCTGAAATCTAAATACCATAATGAAATGAAAGACATGGTGTCTGAAGCATAAAACGCATAAGCTCAGAGATTCAGCTTACACCGTCAATACCATAATATATATATATATATATATATATGTATCATCTGATGTCAGCGATCACACAGAAAACTGCATGTATGATATTTATCACCCACCAAAACGCAATCACATACCATTAGTATCATGAACACCGAACCCGAGGAGTCGGTATTTAATATCACAATTTTAACTGGCAGAAGTCGCACCGTTAATATCAAGAATACTGAAACCGAGGAATTGGTATTTTTAATATGGTTTAAACTTGAGAGGAGACACTCCGTTAGTATCATAATAATCGGAACAGACGATTCAGTATTTAATACCACGGTTTAGACTGGGTCAAAGCTGAAGAAGCGCTGCTTAATGTTGCGGTTTAATGAAGAACCACGATAATCACGGTTTACATCACGATTATGATATTCATGATATACCGTTTTGTAAGGTTTTTAAATATCGTTATCACAATTACCATTTTATATCAATTTTATCAATATATCGCCCAGCCCTACTTTTAAGTTATTTGCATTGAAGTACATACAGATTTTTACCACAGAAAACAGCGAATGCTTACATGCATAAATATATAAATACACTATTTTTTTTTATTACACAACGTAAATCAAACGTCTTTATATTTATTGATTGGAATATATATATATATATTAAACCCCCCGAGCATCTTGAAGGCGTTCCGGCATTTTCATAAAAATGCTTATAAAAATAATTTTAATTAAAATTTTCTTTTCCTGTTTGTTTCTAAAATACACTTCATGCTCCTTTATTTGGTAGACATCTTGAAATACAATTCTGCTGAAAATATTTTTGTCTACAACAGATTAAAATTGTTTTTGGGAAACTGAAAAATATGCTCAAACCGCTCAGAGAGTTAAAATATTTCTTAATTTATTTCTGAGTAATATTGTACTGAGTACTGTTTCGGCCAGGTGTCATGAACTGTGCAAATACCGAATTTAAAAAAAAAAATTGTGCACACATAAGTGCACTCACATATTAAATTATAAATTTTTAAATAATAAATCAGTGTTGATTTCAGGGGGTTTCCCCCCCCCCGGAAGATTTGAAATTTTGTGTTTTCAATGGTCAAAAAGTGCAATTCCTGCCCCCCCCCCCCCCGGAGACAGAAAAATCCCTCCTGGAGAAAAGTGTCTGAATTCAACACTGATATAAACAATGATTAAAGAGATGACCTGTAATATGCAAAATGCTTAAAAACAAACAGTGCAGATTAATTTTCTTGTTTATACACTACATACAGTGTTTAGTTTTGCTACTTTTTCGGCCAGATGTCATGCACTCTGCAAATACACAATAAAAAAAAAATCACTGCTGCACATATATGTGCACTCGCATATTAATGTATACATTTTAAAAATATAAACAATCAGTCAAGAAACAGTACAAAGTCTCTTAAATTTTAATCTGCATTACAACAATTCTTTAATTATGTTAGCTTACTTATCATAGAGTACTTTTTTTAATACACGACTTGATTAAAATATTTTGCATTACAGTTTAATTGCTTTAAACCTACAAACTGGTTAATTTATTTAATACAAAACTTACCAATTGCTGAATAATAATCACCATCTTGCTGGAAAAAAAATAGTGTAACCAGTTTTGTGCTTCACACACTAATTAAGGAAGCATGTAAAACAATTTACTACACTAACTGAAAGATATCTGCATTAGAGTCCTGCATCAGGTCGGGTTACTTGCTTTTACCCGAACCGACTCTTGGTTCGGATCGGATCAATGGTAGATTTTTTGTTGCAGGCCGGGTTCACTTTCATTGTTTCGGTTTGGGTTTTGACTCTAATCGGTCAACCTGAATTTCAAATGATATCCAAAGTATTTTTTCAGGTTGAAGATCTATGTACAGGGGTGGGGAATTTCTAGAAAATCTTACCAGCCAAGGATTTATTTCACCAGCCAGTAAAATGCAATCTACAGTAGAAATTTTTTATGACAAAATTACGCAACTCAAAAATAGTAGGTTACTATTACTATAATGCATTTTCATATTTTTATTCCCTATAAATTTAAAAAATATAAACAAGAGATGAAAGTTTAATATAAAATAGAACTTAGTACCATGTTTACATCGCAATAATTAGGAAAGTTGAAAAATATAGCTAACTACTAAAAAAAAAGTTTTCGGCATATCTCTATAGTTTGCAGTTTTCAAAAACTACCTAAAAATTCACTCGCCCTGTTAGAAAATTCACTCACCAATGGCGAGTAAAATTATGCATTTCCCTACCCCTGTCTATGATACAACAAGACCTCCATAATGGCTTTTCTTTCAAAAGGCAGACATTTCTATTTAGCAAACACATTTTAATTCCTAAACTTTATATATTTGAACTTTTATATAAGTTTGAATAACAGGCACCTCTCAATTTAAACACATGTAACATGTGTATGTGTACATAAACTATCAAAAATATGATACATGTGGTTGTTGTGTGTATCAAAAACAAAATATTGATAATATTTTTCATACTTTGAAAATTATTTTTGCAGGTTCGGGTCGTGTTGACTTAAAATCAGACATGGTACAGGCTCAGCAAAAAAAAAAAAAAAAAAAGCTGAACTTTTACAGCCTCACAGACTTTTTACGAAATTCGAAATTTTCCGTAACCTTTTTAGGGAATTTGCATTTATTCTGCTATCCCTTGACAAAATTGGTCTTTTTCTGCGACCATTTGACGAAAATTGCACTTTTTCTGCAGTCCTTTTAATGAAATTCACGTTTACTCTGCGATCCTTTGACGAAATTTGCGTTTTATTCCACGATCTTTCAACAAAATTTGCGTATTTTCCACGATCTTTCAATGAAATTTGCATATTTTCCACGATATTTGACAAAATTCATATATTTTACACGATCCTTTGATGAAAGTCATATCTTTTTCGTGATCCTTTAACAAAAATTGCATTTTTACTGCGATTCTTAAACAAAATTCGCATTTTTTTTCACAATTCTTTGACGTAATTTGCATTTTTTCCTACAATCTTTCTACGAAATTCGTATATTTTACACGATCCTTTGACAAAAGTAGTGTCTTTTTCGTGATCCTTTAACAAAAATTGTGTTTTTTTCACAATCCTTTGATGGGAATCATACTTTTCCCCTGCGATCCTTTGATGGAAATGTAATTAATTTCTCGCAATCCATTAAAGAAAAGCACACCTTTTTTTTACGATCATTTCGCGTTAATCGCGTTTTTTCCGCGACCAACAATTTTTGCGATCCTTTAAAAAATTTGCATTTTTCCTGCGATCCTTTGAAGAAATTTGCTCAATTTGGCATGGTTGGTACTCGCGTTTTTCTTGTATTTCTTCCGTTATCCCTCCCCCCCCCCCACATATAAATGTCAACAAATTTTAATGCATATTTGCATAGATCGAAGGGATAGTAAAATTTAGTGCCAAAAAAGCGCAATTCCGTGGAAAAGTAACATGTCTGTAAAATGGATTTTGCAGGTTCATGTTGGGTTCTCTGTATTATATAGCTCTGCATTAATGGAATGAAAAAAAAAAAGAGAAAAAAATAATGGAAACAGAATCCTCAGCAAACAGGAATCTTATTAAGGCATGAATTTTGTCTATAATCACTGTAGATTATAAATGTATGTAGAGAAATTTCTAAATCTCTCTTGTGAAAGAAAAGAAAATCAAAAAATTCACCAGTTGGTTACAAGAAATTCTTCAGTTAGTCATGAAGAAAAAAAAAAAAAAAACCCGCAAAATTTGTTCATCTACTGCTTAAAAAATCACAAAATTTATTAATCAGTCGCAGAGGAAGGAGAAAAATCGACAGTCGGTTGTTAGGGGAAAAATCATAAAATTTGGCAATTGGTCACATAAAAAACACACAAAAATTGACAATCGGTAGGAGAAAACATACGATTCATTCATAATTAATATCCATTATGAGGTTTTTAGGTTGAGAAGGAATGATTTTTTTTTTCTTTTTCAGAACTGAATGGCTGAAATTTCAGAACAGAATCACCCCTTGCTCTTGAAAATAAAAGTGGTATTCTCAGAAAATCATTGGCAAAAAAAAATAATTCCCTCCCCCCCCCCCCCCCCCCCCCAAATCATGCCATGTTGGACAGCGCTGATAAAATACATTAAATGTTTTCCCACCAACCAAAACACTGATAATTTTATTGTCAGTGTATGTGAATGAATTCTTACTTTGGAAAAAGCTTTTTAAAATAGGATTACACATATTATGTATTTTGAAATTTATTCATTCTGACTTATTGGGAATTAATCGTGAACTTTTCTTTTGATTTAGTAATCTTAATGGTCTTCAGATTTTCAAGTGGAAACTGTTTAGAAATCTATTGGTATGTATCATATGATAGGGCATAGAGAATGTCACTTTGGTGGTTTTTAACACAAATTGCAACCGTTTGTCAACAAACATTGAAAAAACGATAACTTAGTTTCAAATATTTTTTGAGTTATGGGGATTCCACAATAAGCAATTTAATTAATTTGTAATTCTGACATTGAATTTTAAATTTACTTTAATGAAAGCATTGAAAAATCCATTTTTTTTTTCCCATCAGAAACATTGTAGTCTTTTCTAGCTAAATAGTTTTAAGTTTTTAGTACCTTTCTTCTCGAGAAATCAATCGGCAAAATTAAGAACTTCATTTTGTTTAAATTTGTTAATATTTAAAGATATTTTAGTTAAAACATTGTGATTAAACATTCATTGTAAGATATCTGCTTTAAAAATTTATATTTGTCTCAGCCTTTCCAAGTATTAAAATTTTCAGGCTTAATTTAACATATAATTTTTTATTAATGATTCAATTGTTAAAATAATCATTTTAGTTGCATTTTCTAAAGAGTCAAGAACATATTTTTTGTTACTCGATATGTAATCAAAACAAAAGTTTTCAGAAAATCATTTCTGTTACCCTTTTCAGTTACTGCTGGATATTAAAACATTCCTATCGTAATCGATATGTAAACAAAAGTTTTCAGAAATTTCGGTTGCCCTTTTCAGAAGAAGGTATTCAACTATGAAGCCATAAGGTACTGTAAAAATAATTATTGATGCTGGATTTTAGAACATTAATAGATATTTCAAGAGAAAATAAACGGTTCGTAATATCTACATAACGATAGCGTGGTTAGGTTAAATCGGCGGAAAATAAAAAAGGACACATTAAATCTAAGTAAATCAAAAGACAAGTTAAAAATGGAATCGTAAATCAGATTCAAAAAATTAACAAAATACCTAATAAGGTGTAATCCATAGAATACCATGTTTATAATTATGCAAAGCAATAAGCCACAGAGTTACTCTGTGCAATAAGCAAAACAATAGAAATGGTTGAGTTGAGTCACAAGTCGAAAACCTCGAGCCACGATCATAAACAAGAAATTAAAAATAACTTTTTTTTGAAAATTGAAAAAGAATGATAAATAACAATTATATTGAATACATATAATTAAAAAAAATTTCCCCTTTTTTAAAAATGAATCTAAATATTTTTCGACAAAAAGCAGTAATATGGAATAATAATTTCTTCATAACAAAAGAGAAAGATAATATCAATCGAAATTTCATTTAATATATTTAATATTTTAAAACACATAATAATTAACATTTAAAATTTTAATATTAAAAAAAAACGATTTACTGCCTACATTCAGATTGTTAACTCAACTTAGAATACCTAAAATGACTTTGCAAATTTTGTTTCTGATTTTATACCAACAGCAGATGGATTAAGACTCCTCCTACATACGAAGTGACGTCAAACCTATTCACCAATCACAGACGAGAAAAGTAAAAAAAAAGCGATTTTTTAAAATAAAGATTTTTAAAATAAAACGAGTTTTCCCAGAGAAAAGAAAAATGTTATTCACCTCGTCTTAATCAGATTTATATTATGTATCAATTTAAAGAAAATCGTTAGAACCGTTTTCAAGATTTTCAAATTAGGAACTTCTTCCATACCATACCAACGTTTTCACTTTAAAAATGGCTATTTAGATCTCAAAATATACTGCACGTAGAAATGTAAAAATTTCAGTATACGATTAGACTGCAGATATAAGACTGTTCTAGAAAATTCAGAACAATAGGACCTATATCTGCTGAGTTATTAAAAGACGGCTTTTCGCGTTTTCTTTGATGTCGAGTTAGCTGTATATATGAGTTCCGCCATCTACGAATTCTACGATACGATACGATACGATTTTAGGCTTAAGGCTGCGTCACTCGGAATAACCGTCTTGCATGATCATCCTTTTAAAAATATTTTTGTTTTGTGTAAACAATAATGCTTTTGGAACAAGGTAAAGTAATGTATCTATAACGCATTCTAAACTGTATTACAACTAATCGATTTATTAAATGAATTTTATAACAAGTTACTTTAATGCTACTTATAAGTACCGTCAATAGATAAAGGTTTAATGAAAAGTCTAGTGGTATTATAAAAGCATAAATTACCAAATTGATGAAAAAAGACTAATTTATTTAGAATTAATGTAACACGTTCATGCGCCATTGTAAAGCCTTAATATCAACTTTTTACGCTAATTAAGAATAGTGTAATGATGTCTCGTAATAGTAAATTAGTTGGATGTGCCAATCCAAAAACTTTCTTATATCTTATACGTCATACGTCATATTTCAAAAAGTTGTTACAAATGTCAATACTTGAATATTATTAGTTAATCGGAGTAAAAACGAGTTAATCTCGAGTATGATATTTAATAAAAACAATATTTTTCGTTGTTTTCTTGCAAGTTTTCTGTGGGCGAATAGGCGGTTTTTATTGGATGCAAACTCAACGTCGCTGCTCGAGCCGTCGATGTACAACATAACTACGAAAGAATCGAGAAAATTACACAACTATTACAGTGTCCCTCTTCCGGCTTAATGGTTCCAAGTTCAAGTTAGATACGTTTGCCATAGCCAAAAACATATATATGAAATTTAGTTCAATTCTATGCATGTCTTCATACACTTTTTGATAGTACAATAACAAAAAAAGCACAAAACGTACTATTACAGCATCCCCTTACTGCGGAATATTTCCAAATTCAAGTAGGAACTGCTAGCCATAGCCAAAAAATATATACATAAAATTTGATTCAATTCTATGCATAACTTAACGATACATTTTACGATTCTACAATTGCGACACAAGGACATACACACAGATAGACATATATTTTGTATAAACGTGTTTTTTGGGGATCTCTGACCCCTAAACCGTGTAAATCCTTCGAAAATCGGTAGTCGAAAAAATTTCGATAACAATACATGTTTTTATTATACATAGAAGAAAGTAAAAAGTGATAGAAAAAAGTAATTTAATTAAGAAAGAAAATCGAATAAATCGATCATACACGAAATACAATAATTTTATACATTATAAGTTCTCGGTGTGCAGACTGCATTTTTTTTAATTTTACTCATTTTTTGAAGTTTTATTTCTATTTTAAATTCAAATTTTCAACATTTTGAGAGATTTTTTTACAACTTTTAGAAAAGGGTATTATTTTATACTGTTGCCAAATTTAAAAACAGCGCAATGAATAATATTTTATTCAAATTAAAAATTTATCTACACGTGACTATTATAAACAGTAAAAAACTTTCAACTGAGAATTAAATGATTACGTATTAAAAGCAGGAATAAAAAATTGATAACTACATTATTAATCAAAATTTCCAAACCTTAATATTGCTAAACAATTTAAATTTAAAAATATACTTACACGAGACATTTATATCATATTTTGAGATCATCTTTTAAAACTAATCTGTATATATATATTGCGCTATCCTATCAATGAAACGGGCCTCATTGGTTATTGAACAGCATTTACTAGAATTTCATACCTATAAGGGAGTTTACCATAGGAGGGACCCTGTTCTGTCTCCAAATGCCATCAAGGATGTCGCCAACTTGGCAATATACCGCCAAATTTGGAGACCAAAATTAGTCGCCAAAAGTGACACCAACTTGGCGATATCTCTAACATTTCGCCAAATTCCCATAGACTTCCATTGTAAACCAATAGGGTTTATTTGCTTACAGAGAATCAAAATATTGACATTGAGGTATTTTGAACCAATACAGATATCATTGAAGCGACTACAAGAGTTGCATGGCTCTTGTGTTGAGATTTCTAAGACAACGCAAATAATATTTCCATTCTAACAACAAAATATTTTTACGTGAATATTAAAAAGGGGAAGAAACCTTTGGTGAAAATTACGCTAGATTTAAAACGATACATTTAAGCCATACATTTTAAAGCCGATCAGATTAGCATACTTTTAGAGTTTGCGGTGTCTGAACGGGGGTTGGCGAGCGTAACTCGTGGGGGGGCAGAGCCCCCTAGTTTAATAAAATAAATAAAATGTTATGACATGTGTAAATAGACAATAAAAAGTTTATTTAAAATTTTTATTAAAAAAAATTTTTTTTAACTGCTGAAATTCCGATTACTAAATTTCTGAAGTGTACTTTAAAGCTTTTTTTTCAAATCAAACTCACTTAATTTTGACTCATTTATTAACACTTTCCAACATAGTTCAAAAGTGTTTATGACTTCGGTATGTCCATCTATCCATCCGCTCGTCTGGCCCTCTCCTGTCTGTCAGGGCTTTAACTCTCTTAAAAATTCTCGGATTGCCATGTATTTTTGCTTGTTATTGATATTTGCTAAAGCACAATCGGTATTGAAAATGAGTAGCATTTATAGTTCATTTACAGGGATGGTCAAAAGTATTCCATTCCATTATGAACAATGGGAAAAAATCGTTTAAAATTCATTTTAATCATGTTAGACGATTTCAAACGAAATGAAACTGATATACATTTAGAGAGTGAACAAAAACAAGCTCGCTGTAAAATATTGGGTGCAACGCATTTATTATTCATTTACAAGGCTACACAAAAGAAGTCCGTTACATGATGGTGTACAGGGAAAAACTGTTTGGAGCGAAATTTAGTTCTTTTGCATTATTTCATATACAATGACACTGATACACATTACTGAGGATTACTACAAGATACCTGCTGTGTACCATCATGCGCATAGCAATTTTCGTTCATTTACAGGGACATACAAATTATTCGGATGCAGTACTGTATCGGACGTACTGTCTACTAGCTATAAGTGTGATTCCATTTATGGTATGCGTGTTTATGTTTAGCTAAATTCTGCCTATCTACTATATTTACTATTTGTACTATCTACTACATCATGTGCTACTATATGGCCAAAGGTGACCGGCCACTTGCGATTTTAGACGTTTTGTTAAATATCTAGAAAAATACATGAAGAATTAACCTGAAATTCCACGTGTGTAAACAGTATAGTATAGGCCATATATTTCGGCGAAGATTTTTTCCCCCGAAACCCCATAGGGGGCCGTCATCAAACTGGAGATTATGATTAAGTGGCGTATTGTAATAAATTTTAATCATTTTTATTAGGATAGCATGTATATTCGTAGAGAAATTAAGGTTTTTATAAAAACAGTCCCAAATTTCGCCAAGTTTTTTGAATTAAAAAATATCCGTTGTTGCCAAAAGAAAGCAAAAAGATGAGGGGTTGTATCCAAATATAGTAGTACGTGCAATATTGTGTACGCTATCTTGGCACTAATCAACAGATATTTGATACAACCCCTCATCATTTTGTTTCCTTTTGAAAACAACAGATTTCGAGCTTATTCTATTGACGATAATTTTCAGAATTTTAAAGATAAGATTTTGACACTTTCACAAATGTTGCTCTATATACATAGATAATAAGTTATGCACATTATATTTAGATTGTATTCGCGCATGCGTAGTGAAACATTTTTTAGTAAACCTCCTCATTTTTCATCCAGTTTTTATTATTTTTTAATTCTGATTTCAGAGTATTATGTACAATGTTGTTTGTCATATTTTCTGTAAAGAATTTTAAAGAATTATATTTTTTTTTATTTTAGAGTTCTTAAACTCTGCAAATTTTAAGCAAAAAACTTGGGGAAATTTTGGACAGTTTTTATAAAAACCTTAATTGCTCTATGAGTATACATGCTATCTTCTTTAAAATGAACACAATTTATTACAATAAGCCACTTAATCATAATCTCCAGTTTGAACGATTTTGCTACTTTTTTTACAGGGTTATCCAAAAGATATTCGTTATTTTTCAATTTGTTGACAGTACCCTATGGGGTTTCGAAAAAAAAAAACGTCGCGGAAATATATGACCTATATACTACATTGTTTAAATACCTGCAATTTCAGGTTAATTCCTCATGTATGTTTCTAGATATTTACCAAAACGTCTAAAATCGCAAGTGGCCTTCAATCTTTGGGCATATAGTGTATATATAATACACAAGGCGACACGTAAGCACTGCGGATTATGAGTGTGAATGGTTTAAAGGCGGCTTTTAACTGAGTTTCAAGTTTTCACTTTCAAGTTGAACTATATTTTGTACATTAAGGGATGTTTGTGTAACATAAATATAATAATACACAGTGTCAAACAAAGAACCGGATACATGACCTCCAAAGCATGAAAATATCTTGAAATAGGATTTCAGTAGCTTTAACCATGTTTTAGCCATAAGTAAATTTTATTTTAATATTTGTCGCATATCAAAATCAGGTGGTAATATACACTGCTGTACAAAAGAATTCAAGTATGTTTCCGTATATTGATAGAAACTACTAAATCGAATTTTCAGCCTATTATGAATTTTCTTACAAAATTTTAGCATACTATGTACAATATATAGATATCTGAAGATTAAATAACAGGGTTGCACAAAATCATTGGACTCCTTTTCCGGCTACGGACGCTAATTGCTATAATCTTGTTTTCAAACGTGTATAAGTTTTCTAATATGCCTATTTAGATTTTTTTATCTTAATATTGAGCGAAGTTTCGTTAAAGAATTCTGGAGGTGTTGGAAAGTGTTTCATAATCAATGCTTGGTGCACGATTTTTGTTTCTTGTTTAATTTATTATTGTTCCCAAACCTATAAAATTAGCAAGTGTTCTCGTAAAGAAACTATAATATAATATCATATCAATTAACAAATCCATTTTATGGAATATCATCATGATAATATTTTTTACACCATGACAGTGTTTCACAAAATTATATATCTGATAAAAATGAGAACTTCTTAGTTAACTTTAAAGTATTTTCTATCACGTTTTACTTTTTATATTTTACTTCTATAAGCCACGAATACATGCTTGAGAAGAGAGCTTCTCAATGCTTGTGAAGAGATAACTTTGTTGATAGAAATACAGGATTTCCTATGAACTTTTGCTTTTTATCAAAGTAAATAAGAGAAAGATACTACGCTCAACACTTTTATACCGAGCTTTCATATTTCCTTGTAATCATATGTAAAACATTTTGAAAACTCTTGGAAAAGCAAATAAAACATTATTAAATATTTTCAACTTTGACATGCTTTGATATAAAAATGCGCGGAATTTCAAAATAAGCAAAAATATTTTGCTGAATCAATTCAATTGAAGACGGATAAGTTTTTGACTATGCTTTATTTGAAATATATGAATAATTAAATAAATATATGTAGTAAACACCTACAATTCAGTTGCGATTTTATTGAAACATTGTACGTTATTTTGTTACTTTGAAAAACAGAAAAGAATGAAAAATAAATAATTATTTATAATCGCACACATACTTTAATTCGTATTTATAATATCATATTAAATAGTGATTTAATAGTGATATTAAAACGTGACATTTGTTTTATTCAGTATTATTATAGCATCATTCACATTCGCTGATGATGTAGCATCTTTATACATCCTACTACATATAAAAAAAAGTAACGATTTGGAAATGGGCCAAAAGATTCGGAAATGCACCAATGGAAATCTGCGTAAATACCGCGAAAAGTATCTGATTGGCCAGAGCTTTCTGACTTTTCTTAGCGGAAATTGTGCTTGGTGAAAACCATGGAAGTAGAGAATTTAGATAGGATGGACGGGGAATAGGAAGAATTTTTTGCATTTCGATAGACTTCTGTTTATCTGTTTTTTTAAGGAGTCAATGCAAAAGTGATTTTTACTAAAAGAAGATAATTTCCATTAACTAATGAGAAAGGTGGGGGCGCCATCTGCGTTTGGAATCTAAAAATTGAATGGATAAAAGTTAAGGGATAGCGAAGCGATGCAAAATCGAAACGCGAATCAGTTACGCCTAGGGTTGGCTAGAAAAAAATGGATTCCTTCCCGATACAGAACGGGATCACGAAGCGATTATGGGAGGGGTTGGTGAATGTAGCGAGTAGGGGGGCAGAGCGCTCCTAGTTTCAAAAGAATTATTTTACCTTTTTTTACATGATCCTCTAAATATTGCCCCTAGTTTTAATGTGAAAAGTCACTGTAATTACACTATTTATCTAAATATGTTAAACAGAACTGATACGCATTTTAAATTAATAATCCGCATTTTATTAATTTCTAATATGTAATATTTGGTGCTATCTAACTACACATATTGCATTTTAAAATAAAACAAATAGAATCATGCATTATTTAAATAAAGGCACGTAACACAAATATACATATATATATATATATATATTATGTTTTACATTTTCATAAACATGAACTAGATAAAACACCACAATGAAAAAATATTCATACACATTTAAAGTATATAATATATATATATATATATATATATTATTTTGATTTTAAAAAGCTAACTTTATTGCTTTATTAAGACTAATTGTCTATATTTTCCTTTTGGGTAGAACTCAAACAATATAACTAGAAATAGCGGTCAAATCATTAAAACTATTTCGCATATCAATGATTACAAAACTGCGTTTCTAGACTGCAAATAAAAAAATTATTTTGTATTGATAATTCTTCTTTCAGTCAATCCTTTATTAAGTTACAAGTGTATGACAAATGTTTCGAAATCGCTTTAACGTTATATTACATCAAACTTTCAAACTCTGTAATCCAATAGTGTTCTCGTTTAGGAAATATGCATTATGAAACGTTCAAAGAATACTCTCTGAGGGAAAAATACTAGAATATATCAATTTGATACGCAGTACTATGCAAAATAGCGACGTTATGGATATTAATGTGGAATCCATTTCAATAAGCTGACAATATAACACCACTACAATGCCCTGAAATTTCAAAATGTTTCGTGAAAATAAGTTTAAAAAAGCGATGTGTTTATAAAATTTACCTCCTATTTACAATAAATTATTATACACATATTACGGTATAATAGTGTGTTTTCTTTTAGCTGGTATTAAATAAAAAAGAAAAGTGCCCAGTTAATCTGATGGTCTTAAGCTCGTAGGCCATTCACACTAATTGTATATTATACTCTTATTTCAAAGAATAATGCTCCTTGAAAAATAGGTTAAGGGGATTGGCTCCCCTAAGTTTCCCCCTCTGTACTTAACCAATGAACCTCCAAATTTAATCAGGGAAGCTCCTTGTCAGAATAAACCTTTTACCAAATTTGAAGCAAATCGGATAATTGTACATGAAAAACCCATTCAGCTAAATTAAAAGGAGGGGTTACTCCGCCATTTCCCCCCTATATACTTAACCAATGAATATCCACATCAAATAAGGGAATCGGCTTATAAGAATAAAAAAGCGCCTTCTCAGAATGAACCTAAAACAATGAAACAAATCGCAGATATCTATCAAATGTTATGCCGTTACGTGCATACATACATACAAAACCTGCGGGCACATTAACTCTAAGGCTTTGATAGCCTGTGAGCTAAAAAAAGAGGCTTGACAGGTGGTAATCGATGGCACTAAAAAAGGGGGAATCATGTTGTGGACCTAATAATTCATCGTAAATTTAACCCTGAACAATAAGACAAAATAAACTTTATTTTATAGTTCAAAAGCTGGTAAACACCTAGCGCTTAATAGAAATGCAATTTTAGTGAAATTGTATCTAATAATAATTTAAAAGTAATCCTTTATTTCTACTTCCTAAAAAAGGGAAATAAAATAATATTTTGAAAGCACACTTTTCAAGTCGCTAGAACAATATGTGATGAATTATTTTGAAAAAGCTCATGTTAATTGACAGAAAATTGGCGGAGATAGAGAGCCCGCTGATTTTGAAAATGCTATATATATATATATATATACAGTCGAACCTCTATTTAACGAAGTCGCTAAATCCCGGAAAAAAGTTCGTTATATGGAAAATTCGTTAAATAGAGATTCACCTTTTAAAATACTTTAAACTACATAAAACAGATTTTAAATTCATAAACATTAAATATTTTTACTAAAAGTAACTAATCACATTTTTTAAATAAATTATATCGATTTTTTTTTTATTTATATACACCAATATCCAATATCCATCATGAATTCAATTTTTCTATGTGTTTAAATCTTTGAAATCTGCAAGGAAAGCAAAACATTGTCCGGTAATACACTGTATTTTCTGTTTAAAGAAAATAGTTTTACATTAAAATTAACGAATTTTAATGACCATATCGTATTTATTATTATTATAACAAATAATTTTAACCATACATTAACATATGCGTCCTTAAATTTAGTTTTTGAAAATCTCTGTTAATTTTTTCTGAGTTTTTTCTTTTAAAAAGTGCTTTGTCTCATAATACGTCTCGCATCTTTGCAATGTACCAAAAATCCCTTCATGCGTATTTTCTTCTAGCTATAATAGTGAAATACAATCATGAATCAGCACATCATGATTAATTTCTTCTTTTTTTCTCATCTGTATCCACATTTTTTTAAAGTTACTCTAAGGGATTATCGTCTTCGTCCTCCGTACTTGACGAATTCTCACTGCTGACAAAGAAGGTGCCTGGTAAAACCAGTTCAAGGTCATTGGACATCATAAAATCTGTTTAAAGAAAGAATAAGTTTGAAATATCCAGAAATATTTTGAGGAATGGGAAGAAATAAAAAATTAGATCACAAGAAAAAGTTCGTTAAATAGAGATAGCACTTCGTTATTTGGAGGTTATTTTACGAAGAAATTCGCAAAATGTTCTTGGTTCCAAGGAAAAGTTCGCAAAATAGAGGTTCGTTAAATAAAGGTCCGACTGTATATATATATTTTTTATTATTTATTTATTTATTTATTTATTTATTTATATATGTATGTAATGTAGATATAAAATAGTTATTAATCCCCCGTTCAAGCGCACTCAACTTCTATAGCTTCAGATTTGCCTTTTAACTTTCGATATCGAATTCTAACTAATAAAATATTATGTTCTTGTGTATACAGATTACTTTAAACATTGAACATATATTTCAAAACTTTGTACCTGTCAAAGTGAAAAATGTATTTGAGAATTTTATCACTAATTCAATGATTTCTTATGCCAGCTGTTTATAAACTATTAATGGAAGTGTGCACCAGATACATTCCGAAAAATATAAGTTAACAACTTGGCTTGTATGGGTGACATTTTTTCCCGTAGGCTTTCTCCAGACTTTGAGGTCAGTTATCTATGTATATTATGAAAAACAAACGTAACCATGTGTGACGCTGACGAAATTTTCTCGTTGGCAATAACAGGTGATTCAATTTAACATTTATTATTTTTATTGCATTTTTTAATTTTAAAGATTCGACTTTTACCCCTCAGGTACCGTACTTTATTTTATTTTAATTTCTAATATGATGATGATGTTGATTGCATACAAATCACATCACGAAACGCCTCATAATTTGTTTAAAAATATTTAAATTTAAAGTTTATTAAAAAGTGCGGTAATTTAAAATAGTTATAACTCAAAATATTATCTGAAGAAATTCATTTTTTTTTTCATTTAAATAAACAGAAATAGATAAGTTTAAATTTTGATTCAGCATTTTTTTAAATATTAATTTGAAGAAAAATTACAAATATTTAAAGTAAAAATTTAAAAAAAAAGTCGTATTTTCAAAATTAAATTTTTTTTCCAAATTTGCTGAATCAAATTTATAGTAAAATAATTGAAAAAGACATGTTCCAAGTGTGAACTATTTATTTCCAACGGTTCTCTTGACTTATAACAATTTAAATACGAGAAATGATGAATAAAAACACATCATGAAGAAAAACGCATTTTCACAAGATGTCGTTTCCACTGCAACCGTTGCTTGAAAGCTAGATTTTGAAAGCAAACCAAAACGAATGAATTGATTTTCTCAATTTCAATTAAGATATAAACATGATTTGAACTTCATTTTAAGCAGAAAAAATACAGCGAAAGTTTTAATGCAATAATTTTTTTTAGAAAATTTGAAGGTTTTTGTGTCCCGCACACCCATAATACGGTTTTACATAAACGGTCCTTACACTGTAGGTAATTAAAAATTAGAATATTTATCAGAACTTCCAATGGAACTTTTTAATTTCTTGAGCACGGCGGCCACCGATAAAGGCAATTTTCAGGAAAAATACAAGTATTTTCAATGTAAAAATCCGTGATAGGTGGTCACGCTGTTAATACATTTGGATTAGAGACATTTCTTTTTTTTTTTTTTCGAAGTCAAATTTAATGCAAACTTATATCGATTTCTAGCGTTTTATGTCTTATATAAACAAACAAAAAAAAAAAAAAAAAAAAAAAAAAAAAAAAAAAACATTTTTTTTAAATTAAGGATTGTTATTGAAAATTTTAACAGGTTTTTAACTTTTGTAAAAAAAAAAAAAAAAAAAAAAATGTATGATACATAACGATAACACAAATCATTATATTTACTATTCTATAAATATTCAGCAAATATTCTATGTATAGCAACTATGAATCGTTCAAGGAATAAAAAACAGTTGCTATCAACATGATATATAATACCAGGTAACTGACAGACAGGGACGCAAAACTACTTTCGAAGAAGAAAGATATATAATGCTAGAAAATGCAATGCTGGCTTGAGATCTATTGCAAAAATATGAGATAAGAAAAAGCTTCGGTAGATGGAATAAAGTATTATTTTTATGAACATTATTGTCCAGTAGTTTTAAGCGTATTTTTGTCTGATTTAAATTTCACCTTAATATGTGGCATGTACAAAAATTTGTAATTGATATACAGTGCTCCACAAATTAAGGCATTTTCCACAAAATAATTGAATTACTTTTCCGGTTATGGGCATTAATTGGTAAATCCTGTTTTTGAAATAGGTTAAGTTATTTAATACGTGATTTATCACATTTTTATTATCATATACAGGGTGTCCGGTCTCAACGGTGTCCAATGGCTAATTCCTAAACCATTAGTCATAGACATATAGTTCCAATTACAAAAATGTTTAAAATCAGGTAAAGAAATATTTTAAAAGCGATTTGGGTCAATAAAAACATTTCTTATAAAATTACGAAATTTAAATTTTTATACGGTCCCCCGGTCCTATAAGTTATATTTAGTAAAATTTTCCGTTTACACTGACAAGTAATACAAAAAAAGTCCCGTTGTTCTACGATTAAAATTGACCGAGTAATACGTGTTTAAAGTTGGAGCATATTTTTTGCTGCAAATTGGGGGTCATTCACAAATTGAGTCGAACTATGATTTCGTCAGATATATTAAAAATGGTTGAGAGTAAAATTAACATTGCAATATAAATTTGAAATCTTTAGTCATTCTGACATATTAATGCAAAATATACAATTTGTAATAAACATTTAAGAAGAAATGAAAAAACAGAATTTTTGTTAAATAAACTGATGCTACATTAACAGCTCCAATTCTTTACAAAATGATACGTATTTTAAAATATTATTAGATTACACTAGCCTGCAAAAGTTAGGTTGTTTCATGTTTTTTAGCTTTTGATAATTGATTCTTATGTATTCTGTACCGCTGAATCCGGAATTGACTTTCATTTTTAGCCGTCACATCAGGATTTTTCGCAAATTGTAAATTTCAAAGTTAAAAAGTTCAAAGTTAAAATTTAATCTCCTCCCCCATCTCATCGCACCACCCAGCTGTAAGAATCCCAAGATAAGCAAAAATATCGAATAAATTATTGAATAAAATAAAATAAAATAAGTTTTACATATGTTTTATAGTATGAGATTTTCGCTATATTTTAACTTACACATTTGCAAAAAAATTCTAACGTGATGGTTAAAAATGAAAGTCATTTTCAGATTTAGTGCTAAAAAGTACGTAAAAATCAATTATCAAAAGTTAAAAAATACAACCATCTCCTCTACTTTATAGTATTCGATTTTTGTTATTCTTTAAATACGACAATTTATGATTTGCGAAATATCCTGACATGATGGTTAAAAATTAAGGCAATTTTCGGATTCAGTGCTAAAAAGTACATAAAAGTTAAAAAATCCAACAATCTCCGTCCTGTATTATCTAATCTAAAACTTTTTCTTAAACTTCTTGGCGGTAATCTATCCGAAATTTTTTGTGTTATCCTATAAAATAAGTATAAATGGTAACCACCGAAAATCATAATAATATTAGATTGTTATCGGATTTGCGCCAGTATGTAAAATGTAATCTCGATCGGATATTTGAAAGTGGGTTAAAGTTCGAATACAAATTTTGAACTGAAAAAACATACATAAGATCGTTGAAGTAACATAAAAACTTATAAAAAGAACATAATTTTATTAAAAGAAATCATAAAAGAAACAGTCTTAAATCCTGACAAAATAAAACATATGTTATTTCAGCCAATCTGAAACTTAATAAATGTTCACTTAATCGCAATACTTGTACGATTTTTTTCAAAGCGTAGATACACATGAAATGAGATCTTCGAATACTTTAAGCACTTGGAATGTGACCCCTCAAAGCCAAGCCGAACTTATTTGTTTTCAGAGCAGAAAAGTGGCATAAGTCATGCATTTTTAAAGTTTCAAAACTCGCAGAATTTTAGTGTTATATGAATGGGACTTTTTTTTTGTCTTACTTGTCAGTGTAATAGGAAAATTTTACTAAATATAACTTATAGGACTGGGGGACCGTATAAAAATTTAAATTTCGTAATTTTTTAAGAAATATTTTTATTGACCAAATTGCTTTTAAAATATTTCTTTACCTGATTTAAAGCATTTTTCTAATTGGAACTATATGTCTATGACTAACGGTTTACGAATTAGACATTGGACACCGTTGAGACCGGACACTCTGTATATTAAAGCGTATACCTGATTCTGTAAGATCAGGCTCAAAAATTCACACATTTGCGCATGCGTGAAGTTAAATTTACTAGATCTCCCCTTTAGAGAATAAGCAGAGCAGGTCTGGTTAGCAGAGTGGTCTAAAGCACCTGTTTGGAGCTGTGAACTTTTATAGACGTCGCGGGTTCGAGCCCAACACCCGGCAAAATGATTTCTGTACCTTTTTTGGCGATAATTCATTTCGATAGGGATATTTTATTAAGAGAGAAGTTATATGATTTTGATTTTATTATTATTTGAATGGTTATCATTAAATAAAATTTAACACTCAAAAATATATCGAAAAAATAATTTTATATTTAAAAAAATTAACCTAAAATATTTTGCATGTAATTATCAATTAAATAAATTGAGCTGATCTACATTTTTGTTTATTTATTTATTTATTTTTTTTTTTTTTTACCATTATCAAGAATTCATAGCTGTGTTAGTCAGAAGGAAAAGTTTGCCATTCTTTTCCGTAAAAAAAAATAAATAAAATAAAAAAATAAAATAAAATAAAATAAAATAAATAAAACGGAGAAAAGAAAATATTAATATAAAAACTATAAAATAAACTATATTGAAATCCATGGTTTAATATTTAAAGAAATGAAGAAAAAGTAAAATAAAATTCAAGTAATAAAAATATATATATTATAAATCGTTAGTTACATCAAGTTTCAAAATTAGGCTTTTAGAAAATGAGACTGATAAAATATATATTATAAATTGTTAGTTGCATCAAGTTTCAAAATTAGGCTTTTAGAGAATGAGACTGAAATAAATAAAATGCATGGCAACTTTTAAAGGTCGCCTAGTTAAAAAAATAAGTAAATACATAAAATTAGATATTGTTATTTTTTCAACAGCACAAAAAAAAAAAAAAAAAAAAAAAAAAAAAAAAAAGACTGTAGTAAGTAAAAAAAAAAATGCTCTGCCCAGTATTTTTTGGTAAATTTCTGATAAAAGGCAAGTATAATTGGTTTTAAATTATAAACTTAAAGTTCTTTCCACTTCATTCAATAGGTTAGACTAACAGCACAGCCTAGCTCGCCTTAAAAAAAATAGGAATCACTTATGCAATATAAAAATTTGTCACGATTTCAATAATTAATTTAAAAGCAACTAATTCAAAATTCAAGAATTTTTCTAATGGAACATTCAAGTTATTTACTGTCAAATCTTGACGGGTACTATCTAGTATATTATATATTATATTATATAGGTTAAGTTTTTTTAAAACTGTACATAGGTAGCTTATTTACATTATTAAACAGAGAAGTAGTGTTAAAATATGCTAGCAATATTGGAAACTGTTTCATAATCTAAATTTGCAGCATGATTCATGTTTCTTGTTTGAAATGTAAAAGGACTGTCACTATGATATTCGCATATATATCTTTTACATCATTTTTAAACATTGTAAAATTTTAATTTTGAACCATCGAATATAGAAAACAATGTACTTAAGATTAAAATTTGTTTCAAAGGGCTTTTTGTTGTTTTCTAAATATTAATTTTTAGCAAGCATCATTTTTAACAGACAGAAGTTTTAGCACCGCATGATTTTTACTGAGCAGGATTTCTAAATGCATGACTGAATTCGACAATTGACATCCAGTTGTCAAAATAATGGAAATTAGGGTAGTCCGACCAGTAAGTGAACAGTCCCCAGTGAATGAACATTTTTTATATATTTTAATAGAATAAGGTTTGAAAACATCCCCACTAGATCGGGATACAACATTGCCTTAATTCTATTCAATAGGGAGCTATTGCATTCCTGTTTGGTTACTGAAGTCACATTACCTTACTTTGAGAAGATGTTGTATTTTTCATGTCTGGGAAACACATTGTTTCTATGCTGAAATAATAAGGTAAGTGCAATGTCATTTTATATGTTTGATAAGGATCTACTGTTTTTATCTGCATTATGCACTAATTTTATTGCACATACATTAAATATATATATTATAGCCATATTTCTAATTGTTTTAACCATTGTAGAATATGTACAATGTGAGAATAGTGACGTTTAATAACTGGTTAGAAAAATGGCAAAAATCCAATGAATGAACAGCTGTTCATTCTCTGGAAGTAATATATTAGGCTACTTTTTCCTAGCGAATGAACAGTTTTGGGCTTTATGTTTTTGTGGATTCTTTTATACCTATAGTTTGAGTTAAGTGATTTTTCAACAATGTTAACAAATGAAAAGTTAACAGATATAAAAACGTAACAAAAGAACATATGCGCACACATTTTTAAAGGTAATAATTATTGATGACATTCAAATTTCATTTTTTCTATGTTTTAGATGATTGATATTCTTTCTGATGACCAAGAAGATTACTCAAAAAGGAAATATGGGAGATTCAAGTACACTATAGAGAACTTGAAAATGCTGCACAAGCTATGAGGATCAGGTCAGATCAGTTTGAAGAAGGCATCTCTTCATTTTAATATTCCAAAAACAACGTTGTCTATGAAACTGCGATGGAAAACAATTGAAAGTAAGCGTATGGGACATTCTCTGTGTTGTACTTTGAAGTAGTAAAACTGCTTGAACATTGGATAGTTGGAAAGGGAAAATTGGATTTACAATGCATAAGGATGTAATAAAAGGTGATGTTTACAATGTCATGAAACAAGCAGGAAGGAAAAATTCATTTATAGACAAACATCCAGGGGAGAAATAGATGACCCCTTTTTTTAAATAGCATCCAAGGTTGGAAATATGAAGTAAGCACCATGACAATATGCAGATCACAGGACCAGATGTTTTGGAAGTGGAAGTCGCCTGCAGTAAAGTATATGATCAGGTATTTTAAAGATAATATGAAAAGGCACACAAAAAACCGCCTGAAATTATTTCTGCAACATCCAACCGTTCATCTGAAATTCTTACGGAAATGGAGAAGTACAAGGCCAATGATTTCAGGAAATAGAATTATTATTCTTCTTTTTTTTAAATCTGTAATTTAAAAACTTAAAAGTGACAATTTTTCCAGCTGATTAATTATCGTTCTGGGATTTAAGAAACACTACTTCAGTAAAAAACATGTTATAAGTTATTTGTACAAGTCATAAAATAAATAAAGAACTATGAAATTTAAGTATTTTTAAATTGTTGCCTGTTCATTCACTGGAAAATTTTGCGTTCATTCACTGGTAACAGCTGTTCATTTACTTGGCTTTTCTATCGATTTCTATTAAGACATCTCTAACATCCCAAGCAAGTAAAATGTAAAATCCCTTTTGTTATTTTTAATAATTTGTAAACCAACAAATGTATTTGCACTGTCAAACACCAATAGGTACTGTTTATTAAAATATAATGAATCATTTTCTTTTCAAATGTTCTTAAGTGTTCATTTACTGGTCGGACTACCCTAACTAGCAACAAATGACTTCCCAAAATGGTAATTGATTGTCCTGAGGAGATTAAAGATATTTTTTGTACATAAATCTTACACAATTGTATCCACTCGCGAGCAACGACATGCAAGGCCAGTTAATGACGTTTAAAACGTCACATGGTGTGGATAATTTTTACACTGTGATTGGTGCAAAGTTTTGTGCCAATCGCCTTGTAAAGATAATGCACACTCTATGCGACGTTTTAAAAGTTATGAACTGGCATTGCGAGTCCCTGTTCCCTTCCAAACGTTGCCATCAGGACTACAAGGGCCTTTATAAAGGATATGAAACAACGCCCACCGTGACTGAGTGGTCAAGGCATCACACTGCTAATCGCTTGAGAGCGTAGGTGCGTGCGAATTCGAATCTCGCTGGTTCCGTTACACACTCTTTGTGGAGCTCCCTGCTGTATTTCTCTTGTGTTGTAAATTTCCTTGTGTGTGCTATCTCGTCTCTGTATATATTGACGATGACTTATAAGCGGGCGCTTGACGCCAAGCACACAGGTCAGATATATTTTAATAAATTATCAAATGAAACAACAATTTTATGCCTTGAGTTACGTAAACAACACTTTTTCGCCTAAACACATTTGCTCAAATACGCCATTTGGCTATCGAATTAACAAAGTTTATTCATAAGATAAGCTTAACCAGAAAATAAGCAATTTGCCGCTAAATTGAAATCCTTCAACAACAAGTAAAAATTAAAAAAAATAAAATAAAATAAAATAAAATAAAAAAACCCGACTGCGTGAAAAGCGAACTAATTAATTATTTCTCCTCAATTTGAAACTATTTTTTATATTACTTACCTATTTTTTTTTATTTACTTGTATTGATGATTTGTAAGTTGTGTTTACTTGTTAGTTCCTTTCTATAAAGACTGTTTTGATGAGGCCTATAGATGTCTATAAAGGTTAGTGTTAAAGTAAAGTTAGAGATCCTACCTCTACAACTTTCAAGTTGTGTAATATTTAAATGGAACTTCTGGCTGTAAAGTAGTCAATGAAACATCGTCTTCATTTTGAGAGACCTATCCAATGATATGCCACTCAATAGGGTGCGTAAAAAAAAATTCTTCTCTACCGCCATTTTGTAATTTACGGCCGACATTTTAAATTAATAAAAACAAAATCTTGCCTATAACCATTGGACGGTTAAGACGAATCGATAGAGACCTTATTCATTAAAATCCATCCAGCCGTTGGGATGTTTCGAGGGTATAATAAATCCACATACCCAGATACGCGTAAAACAAATAACTCTTCTTGGCAGTCGGGTAAAAACAGTTTTCTAGCTATTGTCATTTTTTTTTTCTAAAAATACGGAATTCTACATTTTTCGTTCGAGATTTATTATTAAACTACTTATTTATTAAACTACTTAGGAATAAAAAACTGTTCTATAATTAAATTTTCACTAAATATTTAACATTACTTTATAATTTCCCGTGATATGCTATGTTACGTAGGAAAAAATTAAGATAGATAATTTAATGAAATACATGATCTAATTTGCAGCTGCAGTCTAGTAGTTAAAAAACGAAAATGTCATTGCTCTTTTTTTATTACTTTAATAATTACAACTTATATTCTTAAAATATTCCTGATGTACCGATGCTTAATCTTTTCTTTGAAAGAAATGATTTTTTTTTTTTTTTTTTTTTTTTTTTTTTTTTTACATACAGTATTTTTTTAGTATTGAACGTAACACAAGAGAAAGCATGCATATTTTTTTCCTACATTTGCTTTAATTTTATTAAAATAACAGTTTTCTTCATTAACGCGAAGACGATATTCCTCTAAATAGTATCACATACATAGTATGCCAAACATGGAAAAATAATTGCATTACGTTTTTTTTTTTTTTTTCCATTTCTTCTCCATTTGCTGTTGTTTGTATTATATACTTTCTTTAATTAGTGTAAAATATATTTATGATAAATTGAGTTTCCAAGTAAAATATAGAAGGAAAAGTGCTTACATTTATAGTTTATGTCGAAGACAAACGATAGAATTTCTCGAGAAAAATTGTTTTTTAAACAACAATGCGTATTTTGCTACAAATTTTTCTCAAAAGGTTACTGAAAAAGGTATATAAACTAAAAACCGATGATAAACATAATATTTTTTTTTCGAAAAAAATTATAAAAGAATTATTATAATTGAAAACCTTCAACGTCACACAGTTTATTGTTTTTTTCCATATGTTATTAAAATAAGTGGATTAGGTGGTATTGTTTATAAATGATAAATGTAAAAAAGCATTGTTTTAATGTTAGTTTAAATAGAAGTAATGTTTTTTTTAGTTTATTATTATTTATAAGTACGCAATGAATTCAATCATGTTTTTAGTAAAGTTAAATCTAACAAAAACATGTAGCTGTGAAAAAAGGGAGCCAAGTTCTGTAAAGACAATGGCAAGAAAAGAAATGATATCTAAGTGGGTGCCAAGTTCAAATAAAATTCACTCAAACTTACCTACTGAAGTATTATAGCATTTTTTAATTTGTTTATTGATAGCATATTAATAATAAATCTAGAACTTGGCAAGTTTTTACCTACAAGTCATTTATTTTTATTAATGACATTATTATATCTAAACTTGTTATTACATGTTTGAAAGCCTTCATTTGAGTGAACTCCTTCACCTTGAAGGATGGTGTGATAAAATATATCCCACCTAATTTTAACTGCAAAATGCCACATTGACACTAGAATTCAGGACTAAAAAGTTTAATTTTATTAAATACGTGAAAAGAAGCTTTTACCCATTTTGAAATAAATTTGTTTTTAAATTCTGGTGTGATTGAATCATTTCAGCATGTCACGAATAAAAGATATTTGCCCCTGAAGGGTTAAAAAGGGGTGCAGTCTCTAGAGGGATGACCAAGAACAAGCGTAAAGGTAACTGTATCTTTCTGAGGCTTTGCCTTCTCAGGCCTCTTTCTCAGGCCTAATCAGTTTGCATTGAGGTTTCCGAAGGGTGGGTGCTAGAATGATAACCAAAGACGAGCGGGAATGTATTTGTGTATTTATTGGTTTATCAAATCTTTAACATGAGTCATTTGTTTATAATAATAACTACATAATTTTTTTTTACAATGACATTGTTGTTAATCATCATCATTTTATTAAGACATGAAATTGATAGGCATAGCATTTATCAAAAACTTGCCAAGTTCTAGATTTATTATTAATATGCTATCAATAATTTTTATTTCTAAACAATTTAAAAAATGCTATAATACTTCTGTAGGTAAGTTTGAGTGAATTTTATTTGAGCTTGGCACCGACTTAGATATCACTTCTTTTCTTGCCATTGTCTTTACAGAACTTGGCTCCCTTTTTTCACAGCTATATGTTTTTGTTAGATATCATTACTTTTTGTAAAGTTACAATATATTTAGACACTTAATGTTTTTTAATGTGTTTACATGAGACTATTTTATTCACCAAGCAACATTCAATTTTAATTTAAATTTCCTACAACAAACTATTGGGCTGTCAATTTGCGGCAGAAATCTATATTTTAATACTGCTACACTGAATGCATGTTTTGAAACGAAATGTATTGATTCGAAATTTTTATTGTTTCTGAAACACCAATTCCTATTAAACTCCTATATTAAATTTTCCTATTAAATTTTCCAATTAAATATCCTATAGCTGGGCCTTCTTTTTTGTTCTGGAAGTGAAAAATAAAGTTATGTGCTTATGTCACACTATGTATCATTCATCCATGGGTGCGGGCAAAGAGGAAGGACATTGCGCCTCCCTGGATTTTTAAGTTTAATTAACTAAATAAACTTTTCTCTGATGATTTTGAAAATAACAAGTGGGTAAGCGTGATAACAGATCGCACAGAGGGTTTTGTTTAATATTCCTTTCAAAACACTTTTTCCTTTTGAAAAATCTGTTAGTTCCACATTTCGCAACCAGGGGCGCACTCTATTCTAAACAAACCTCTATCCGAACGAAACTCCGTTTTACATACTATCCGTAGATATATTAGTCGAGTGGATTGAGCCCATAGTACCCGAGATAAGTAGGTGCACCTGGCGATAAAAAGTTGAACTAAAATATGTAAGACTATGGTGCATAATATGAAAGAATGGTCAAAGGGGTGTCAGCAAAAGTTGGAAAAGTGCTCCCCGGGTGAAAAGGGTGGATGTTAGAAAAATTGCTTAAAATACATAAGTTAGAGCCCGAAGGAGTAAATAATATAAGACTTTTTGAAAGTTTTGTGATTTGTCGTGTGCTCTGACGTATTCAGCTATACGTATGCAAAAAGTCATGTCTCCAACTTAATTAGGGACTCCCTCAGAAAGAATTGCTTAAAATACATATGTGGTAGCTCAAAGGGTTAAGCGTAAGACTTTTTCAAGATTTTGTCATTTGTCACCTAGCCTTAGGTGTTCTGCTATAAGTATGCAAAATTTCACGTCTTCAACCTAATTAGGGCTCACTTAGAAATAATTGTTTAAAATGCACATGTGGGAGCGCAAAGGGTTAAATGTACAACTTTTTCAAAATTTTATGATTTGTCGTTTGATGTGAGGTGTTCAGCTATAATTATGTACAATTTCACGTCTCCAACCCAATTAGGGGCTCACTTAGAAAGGATTGTTTAAAATACACATGCGATACCCCAAAGGGTTAAATTTACAAATTTTTCAAAATTTTATGATTTGTCATTTGATGTGAGGTGTTCAGCTGTAAATATGCAAAATTTCACGCTTCCAACATGTATAGTTTCTGAGAACGGGCTTTGTGAAGGACAGAATATCTCAATTTGTTGATTTTCTGTAAGCAAGTAAACCCAGATAAACCCCCAGTAAGTAGATAGGTTTACAATGGAAGTCTATGGGAATTTGGCGAAATATAAGAGATATTGCCAAGGTGACGTCACTTTTGGCGACTAATTTTGGTCGCCAAATTTGGCGACATATCGCCATGTTGGCGAGAAACTTGGCGGTATTTGGCGACAGAACAGCGTCCCCTCCTACGGCAAATTAAAATTTCGCCTAATACACGCAATGGTAAAGTAAAAATGGGTACCCCCAGGTGGGTAATTAATCGATTTTCACATTTTTTTTTATTTTTTTCCTTAGTTTTATAGTGTAAACGAACTTTGCACCAAATTTGAAGTCTGTAGCTGCAGTAGATATACGAGATCTTTTTGATGAGTGAGTCAGTTAGTCAGTCAGTGGTAAAATTATCGGATATCAGACATTTTCAAATGTCATTATCTCGGAAACTAATCATGCGTTATTTATAAAATTTTGGATTTTAGGTAATTAGGGTGGCCTTACTACACATTTCGTATAACAAGTACGTAGGTCTAATAGATTTTCAGTTGTAGAGCATTGAAATTAGATGAAAACAGCTCGAAGTGGTTCGTGTAAATAACACACGGCTATGCCAGGTGAACTTGTTTGACACACTGCCGTGTGTCTAGATGTATGTATATTTTCCCTAAATGATTATCATATTTAAGCATATTTTAAAATATGGATCAACTTCTGTTATTTCGTTAAAATAAGGCAAAACAAAAGACACCCGCATACCGTCGCCGGCACTTGTAGTGATGTCGTGCTCGATATGATTGGATGCAACCGAATGAAACCAGATTGTCTTCAGCGACGAATCAAGAATTAGTTTGGGTACACTGTAAAAAAAAAAAAAAAAAAAAAAAAAAAAAAAAAAAAAAAAAAAAAAAAAAATTAGACCAGTTTTTCTTTAGGAATCGGAAAAAAAGTTGCCCTTATCGTACCGGAAAATTTTCCGATCCAGCTCGGAATAAAATCCGTAAAAAAAAGGAAATAGTCAATATAACGGTATTTTACGGATTTTATACCGTGCTGGGTCGGAAAATTTTCCGGTACGATAAGGGCAACTCTTTTTTTCCAATTCCCACAGGAAAACTGGTCGTATTTATTTTACAGTGTAGTAATGACAATCGCGTACGTGTGGAGTCAACGTGGTGAACGCTTTAATCCTGTCTTTGTTTAGAGCGGCCCACCGCTCCCACACCTGGTGTGATGATGTGGGTGCCATCACATACAACACTCGGTCACTCTAATATTAAACGACGGCACCTTGACAGACCAGGGGTTACGGGGGGGGGGTGAGAAATCAGGGTGTGGATGTACTCTTTAAAAAATCTATAATTGTTGACCTATTTGAATGAAACTTCATACAAATACACTTCTCACATTTTCATATAAAACATCTACGATATCACAGGCATTTTAATTTCAAGGAAAATATTCTGAAAAAAAAATCTTCTAAGAAAAATGCTCATTCCATGAGAAACTTTCCGTGTGACATCAGACTAACTCTAAATAAACGACTTCTAAATGAATTTATCATTTCGTTAGTATACTACAGCTATATTTTATAGCTATATCTTATAGCAAAGTAATTTAATGTTACAGACGATGTAGTAACATATCCAACAATTTTCATTATATCGGAAATGAAATGAAACATTTCTCTCAAGTAGCATTTTTCTCTTTTCAATGAAATCTTTACTTCTGAAATCATAACTAAGAGCATCGATAAAATGACATAACATTGAGAAGATCACTGTAGGTTTTGTTTTTATGAATGAAAATCTCGTTGTTTGTTTAAAAATGTTAACAGATGAAAAATAATCCCATTAAATAGTACGCCATTTAGTTGGTTATTTTACATTTTTTTTCGAGTTCAGGTTCTGCCGCAGGCGACAATTTTTTTATTTTTCTATCTCGCACCATTTTTTAAAATCACAATTTCTGGAATCACAACTGAGTGTGTCTAAAAAATGACATAACTTTCAGGAAATCGTTGTAGGTTTCGATTTTATGAATGAAAAAGTTCTCATTTGTTTAAAAACGTTAAGACACAAAAAATAATCCCATTAAATACTACACCATTTGGTTGATTATTTTGCTTTTTTCTCCAGTTCAGATCCGCCGCAGGCCGCAATTTTATAATTCTATCTCGCACCACTTTTTAAAATTAAAAATCTTTCAGATAAACTTCACTAACATGTGCAAAAGAAATATATTACAAAATTTATATTTTCAAAATTGTGGTTCGAATAGAGTATAAAAATAGTCACCTGTGGCAGCCTTGCGACACTGTAAAAAAAATTCCGCAACGTTCCTGGGAAAAAATGGGCAGCTGAGTTGCCCATTATTTCCAAGAAACATTTCTTGAAAATGACTGGAACTTTACTGTATATGTTAAAAACTTTCTACAGAAATGCCAGTAAGTTTCCTGCGAAATACCAGGAATATTTCTGTTGACAGCAAAACATTACTGACATATTCAAGGCTGGAGTAGCACAAGAGCGAAAAATGTCCAGACCAGGGATCGAACCTGGATACTTGGTGTGCCGTGCCAATGCCTTACCTGTTAGGCTATCCGGACCGATACCTGGCTGACATAATTCACTCTGGATGTTCGTTCCCTTCATTATGACATTACTGATATTTCACAGCATGCGGGATCCGCAGACGATTTTTACATTTCCAGTTGACAATTTTCGCTTTATTATCATTATTTGTTAGAATGAAAAAATATTTTGAAATTGACATCAAAATTATTATTTATAATTTACACGAAAAAATAAATTTTCAGTTAAAATTCAATAAAGTAAATATATATGTGATATATTGTTTCTGAACTTTGCTTAAAATATAAAAATATATAAATGTAAATAATAATTAGAAAAAAAATCTAGACATAAAATATTTTGGATTTTCGTCAGTGATTATGTTAGTTTACAAGTTAGATAAAATACATATAAATTTTCATGAAAAAAAAAAACCTAAACGTAATTGTATATTTTTTCCGAAAAAAAAAAAAATTCAAATTTGCAGCAATTCAAAGTGTCAAATATATGTCAAATTTAAATCAAATTGTAATAAAGTGTTAAAATATAAAATTAATTAAAAAAGAAAAAAAAAGTCAAGAGGTAGCATCGAACCCGGGCCGTACGGGTGGCGTGCAAGCTTTCTGCGTCCACAACAGGAAAGACACGTTGAGAGCTGCAAACTAATGGGTATTTGAAACGTATGCTAAAACTCGGCATCTAATTTCTGAAAATCTAAGGCCCATTTGAAGAAATCCTTTCACAAGAATAATTAGAGATAAGAACTCTAAAACATAATTTAAATTAATCAAAATAGGTGAGAATCATATTTGATTGTCCCCTGGTTAATGCAGATCCAAATAATAGGTGTATTTTTTTTTTTTTTTACACAGTCTGCTCGTTAAAGATTTCACAGACAAGTACGAGAGATAATCTCTTAGTGATGTCACAGAGTTATTGTATTTTCATCTGAATTATCTTGACAATAGAGACGTAAAGGATTATGTCGTCTATTGATTTATTTGCATTCCATATTGATTTTTTTACATTCATTTAAGGAATTCTTTTTCGACACTCGCGCGCGAGCAACGGATTATAGCAAAAAGAATAATAAATGGCGGCCGCAGCGTTTTGCTGTTTCCAACTTTTGGTTCAGGAACGTTTCAGATAAGAAAACCAGAATTTCACAGGAAAGAGCTAAATTATTCTGAAAACCTGAGAAAAGGCGAAACGTTCCTGGATTTTACATGGAACGTTACCATTTTTTTTTACAGTGGAGTCGTCAGGAACGTCAAACATTTTTCTGCTGCATATATCAACGAATTCCTGCATTCTCAATTATAATGCTTGGCCGAATTTTTTTTTTATTGCAGCAAAATAAAATGTTTTTTTTTTCAGATTGACTTTTAAAAAATTTAATGGAGCGAATGCACAGATAGCCGCATTATTGCATTTTTATTTTATTTCACCCGGAATGTATTTATAGTTAATAGAATAAAATACAGGTGGATCTGCCAGTAAATATAAAATACTTATTGCAGTATATCAAAAACAACAAAAATTAATAATAATGTATGCATTAAATATTCAATGACTTAGTGAAATATACTTCGGACTGCTACTGATATGCTAGAGGAAATAACTTTAATAACAACAAATATTTTAATAGCAGTTTTTTAAAATACAATATTAATAATTATGGGATAGTTTATTAACAAATTATGAATAAATTCTGGATAACACCCCGAAAATCTTTTGAACAGAAAGATTGATTAATGTATTTATTTTATACAATATTAATAATTATGGGATAGTTTATTAACAAATTATGGATAAATTCTGGATAACACCTCCGAAAATCTTTTGAATAGAAAGGTTGATTAACATATTTATTTTAAGTGCAAAAACAAGTTTTAAAATCTTTAATATTAAACACACACACAAGCCAGATTATCACGAAAATATTATTAAAACAAATTCAGCATGTTGCATCAAAATATGCAAAGAATGTAACAAACGGGAAAAAGAGACGATTCTTTTCCTATCAGTTTCCAAGGAATTAAGGATGTCGTGACAACAGGTTACTTATTGCATATCTTCCACGACATGACCTGCAACGTCTGAATTAATGTACAGAATAAAAAGGACAAAATGCAAAAGTGAATTTGGTTGACAGATGACTATAGTTTCAAAGGAAACTAATGGATTTCCTCAGATTTAGTACCGAACATTCACAGTAAAATGCATTTCAGTATAGAGAAAAGGAAATTTCTTTGATGTTTTATTTTTATTTACGAAAAAAGAAGAAAGTGTCAAAATATTAGATTTAACATCAATTTTCATTCGTTAACTGTATTTTCTCTCTGTATACAGATGTTTGCAAAATATTTTTTTTTTCTGAAAAAATACAATCTCACCGATGAAAGTTTAATGTTACAGAAAAAAAAAAAATATTTCTGTGCAAAAATATACCTTTGTAAAAAGAAACATTATTGTTCTAAATATATAAAATTTTGTATAAAATTTAATAGGTAAGCGGATTTACATTATAGAAATCTAAAGCAACCAAAAATAATAGTGTCTAATAGTTAATTATAAATTATTCTGACATGCGAATTTTTCTTTAAATCAATATATATAAAAGTACTAACTCAAGCAGCACTATATCCGGTTACTGGTTCTAACTTTATACATATATATTTTGATTTTCGGAAAACGTATGTCTTTTCTATCGTAACGTCTATCGAATTATCGTTCTTTCGAATAAAGCAATCAATTGATCGCCCAGTAAAACGAATATATATATAAAAACAATTTCATACTTATTGTTATCGGTTCTAAAAAATCATAAAGTAAAATTAAAAAATTCTCAGTAATTCTTAATTGTAAAATAGAATCTAAAATATTGCTGTGAGAAAAAATCTTTTAAAATTCACAAAAACGGTAGAAACATTTTTAATTGAAAACAATATGTCGATATTTGTTTTTTAAATAAACTCCAACACCATAAATTACTCCAACATCTAGATTTTAATCTAGATATTTATTTTTTAAGGAAAAATTACTTTATGCATCAAAAGTACGCTAAAAACAACAAACAGAACAAGTCGAAAATTGTACGTCAAACGTAGCAAATGAGGAGCGTTCGTTCTATAACTAATTTTAAAAAATATTCAGATCTAGGCGCAATAGCTGTTGCACTCTTAGGCAAAAATGCATGAATGCAAAATTAATTACAATCATATATTAAATTCAGTAATATGGAAATTATCCATCTTAAATATGACCTAATTATCATGTGCAACCTAGAATCATTACTTATCATGGGATATTATTGAATTAATTACGTAACATTGGTTTTAATAGCATGAAGAAAACTTTTATTAATGTCTTTTTAAGTTTCGACTTTCAAAAGATTTTAAGTGACTTGTCAAAATTCTGAAACGATGTCATATATTAAATTTCAAACCATTCGGTTGGGTAGTTTTTGTGCTGTTATATGCGGACAGACGAACAGACAGACAGGCGGACCAGACGACGAATATATGTGCTACGTATTTATATGATTACGACATAATGTATTGGAACCATATACCATAATGTATTGGAAAACGTTTGAGTGTCTCGGTAAATAATCTCCGAACGCTACATACTTTGTTTTCAATACCAAAAATGGAATAGTAAATCTAAATAACATATATCAATTACAGAACAATCCAACTATATTAACCAACCAAATTATAGTTCAGACAGATATACAAATCTAATTCATAAACACTTTTCAAATTTGTTGGAAAGTGTTAAGAACGCATAATAGTTTGAAATTTCACTTTCAGCAATATATATTAATAGACGGAAGCATATTTGGATACTCTTGTACAGACCCATACTTTACCATTTTTATATACACGTCACTATTTAGCTAAAATTTAATTAAGAGTGAAACATCCTTAAAACTACTGAAATCACACTTCCAGAGATTATCATCCATAGACGACCATTTATCGAAATCTCTGAGTGGCCCTGCATATAATTTTATCTGTATTCTACAAACATATCTTAGAATACTAAATGTAGTTCAGCGTAAAATTGCATAACTCTGTTAAAAATCACCTGTAAGTTATTTTCGTTCATACTCAGTAACCCTTACGAAATCTTTTGTGTAGTCCTGTATATGATCTACAGTATTTATAGACACAACATAATGCGCAAAAATGTACTTAAACTTAAAAACTCATATCACGATTAAAAATGTACTTTTAGCAATCATCGTTAATATTCAATGCTTCGGATGCAGTACGGTATTGCAAGTAACTTGTAGTAAAGCTCGGGAACGTATATCAATTTCATTATATGGAAAATAGTTTAAAATAATTAAAATACTTCGCAAACAATGTTTCCCTCTATACCAATAGGTAAGGGAATTCTCTTGTGTTGTTGTGTAAATAAATAATAAATATTCTTTGCACCTCTAATTCTACAAAATGTATGAGCACTTCCTAAATGCATATCAATTTCATTATGTTCGAAAGGGTGTAACGTCATTTAAATGCACTTGAAACTATTTCTAACGGAATAATATCTATCTAACGGAACAATTTTGACTGATCCTGTAATTGAACTATACATCTGATTTTCATAGAATTTGACATAATTCGACATAATTCTGTAACTATTATACATCTTAAATTTCAAACCTTTTAGTTAGGTAGTTTTTGAGCTGTTATATGCGGGTAGACGGACAGAGATACAGACAAGACACAGGCAGACGGACGGGCTAGACGACGACAATAAGTGCTACGGATTTATAAAATTACGAACTCACCTAAAAACAGCTGCTGTTTTTCTTATCAGTTTCCAAACAAAGTGACAACATGTTATTTATTGGATACCAGCCATGCAATTAACAGCAAGTTATATCGAAAATTTCACAATAAAAATTAAATTTATTGTCAGTTGATATTAGCTTAAAATCAAGCTAAAGCATTTCCGAAAATTCTGTATTTAATAAGCTCAATAGAATTTATTTCTGTCTAGGGAAAATACTGCTAGGTGTTTTATTTCTAACCGCTATGGAAAAAAAACAGTCATTTAGAAGCTATAATACGCATTAGCTGAAATTGTCGCTAAGTAAAGCGCACATTCTTTAAAGTGTTGTTTGAAAAGAAATTTGTCTCGGCAAAAAATAATACAATCTACATTATAAAATGAAACGTCACAAATAAGAATATATATATTTTTTAAACATAAAAACTTCATTGATATTTCTATAAATCTACCTCTCTGCATTTGTATATGTATACGTAATGTATCCCACGAAAAATCATTCTATTTATTTATATAATACGCTAAAAGGAGACGATATCCGCTGGCGCTCATCCACGGAAAACCAACATGTCGCCGCCATCATTCCGATGGCGTAAATGAGGCAATTCAACTTATGGAAATAATCTACGTTGTATCACATCTAGTCTTCTTCAGTTTCTCTAAAACCTTCAAAAGCTATATAATTATAATGTTTTAAGTTCTAAATTAAAAATAACCAACTACCAGCAAGAAATTACTGATATAAACAAATGAACATTTAAGAAATTGTGATTAATTTTACAAATGTAAACAATGTATAGTCAGTCATTCATTTTTGAAAATTCATTCATAAAAATTTAAAAACTTTTGTGTATTGAATATTTTAATTTCTGTAATATTAATATACCTTTCATGTCATTCACCAATCAAAATAATTTTTAATTTAAAAGCAAAGTCTTAGAAAACTCAACTCTGTTTTCGGTACTTTTATGTTATCTGGGGCAAATCTCTCCAGTAACGGGTTTTTTCTCCAAATGTAGTTATTGTTTCCCTTGTGTGATTTAGAATCAATGCTTTTAAGTTGAAATAAAATGCTGTTGCATTTATTATTATCCTTATGTATTTTAAAGGAAATGAGCGAACGCTATGTATTTTAATTGTATTTAATATATTTATTTTGACTGTTTGTAAATAAAAATTATGCTTTTTAAATGAAATAGGTAAAAGGTTTATATTTTCAGTGAAATTAATGCAATATGAACAATGTCAATGGGGACAATATTAGATGATTTATAACATCGTCAAGCTAACATGAAAGTACTCTATTTTCTGAGCATTAATGTAATAAACATAGTCTTTAGTTTGTTTGAATCAGGTTTGTATGTTTAATTTATTTTAGAAAAATTGATTTGATGAATGATTAATTAATTTTCTGTCTTTCTTTTTTTTCTTTTTTCTTTTTCAAAATTAATTACGTCTCTACATCACTAATTTTAAATTTTACACCGTTGAATAGGTAGGGTGTACTTTCAAATATAAAATGTTTGAAAACTGTATTAAAATTTACTAGCTTTCCATGATCTTTTAACCAAATAGCTCGATTACGGAGTAATAGTATATGAATATTTTTGTCAATTATTTAAAATTTTAAGGGAAAACGACTATTTCTACTCACCGTCCTAGGGCGGTCGTTTACATTAGTTTTAGAATAATTTTGTACCAAAGAAAAATGATATCAGAAATATATCAAATAGGTGTTCTAACATGGGACATTTCAAGAAATTCTGCATTATGTGTTACATTTTTAACCATGATGGTTCACAGCATTGGTATAAAAATGACATTTTACCTCACCGTACCAAGGCTCTCCAGAGCCGTTAAACGCTGGTGTGAAGAGGGTTATGCTTATCCCCTTACACCAAGAGGTACCTATTCCGGCAAAACAATTGACTCTGGTACTAAACGTTGCAGCACAGCATCTCCCGCTGCACCTTGAATACTTTAGAGGTTATTTCGGTTCAACAACCAAATCCTGAATTAAAGGAAATTACCATGAAGTTCGGATGTCCTCTCCTGTTCCTCACAGGAATCTCTAGTTGACCAGGCACACAGAAAAGTGTCGAGATCGAGTCCGTAGACCAAGTTATCAAATTTATTTTTTTTACCAATGTATCCAGTTAGTGATAGGCTATAGCGAAGAGAACTATACATTTTTTAGTAGATGAAAATAGAAGATCCAGCTTGTGATCCAGATGAGTGACTAGAGTAATCTCTATTGAATATACACATCACTAAGACTGTGTTCTGACAATACCTATTCTTGTATTGACTACAAGCCTAGTACTGAGCCTCAAAATTTACCCTCTCTCCGGTTGTTGGATGCCAATCTATCATCCCTCCACGTGCAAGCAATGTGTATTAAGTTGAGTAAGACTTCTTTAGCAATCGCAGGGGAAACGTAAATTACCTCTCAAACGCACAGACATGCCCGTATTCGTGGTACTAATCCCTAATAGGTATATCACTTTATACCATTTAGGTATATCACTTTCGGTTCTCCGGTTCTGACATGATACATATGGAATTTCATTTTTGAAAAAAATATTTTTTGAATATTTTCTTTTCGAAATAAACAGTAGATTCAAAATTAGCCAATGAATAAGCATATAAGTAATTTAATTAAATAATTATTATCACCTGTATTATTAAACCATAAATTAAATTTCTAAAATACTGCATACATCCTGAAATGGAAACAAGCATATGTCCATTAAAAATCTACAATATATAAATTCACTAAGCTCTAATTATATAAAGCATATGCAACCATTTTCGATAGGCAGGAATTTCTGGAAAATATACAGATATTTATTAAATAGAATTTCACTTCATGAATCTTATGTATGCGAAAAACAAACAAAGGGGAAATGCAGCTGCACTTTTTCTTAACCGCTTCAAGAAGAATAAAAATGTTATGACAACACATATTGAAATCCGTAAGAAGTATAAGAGTGGTTGACTGACGACATTAGCTTCGAAGGAAACTGAAATATTTCTGAAGGTTCATTACTGACTACGCACAGCGTAATTCAATTATGTCTCGAGAGAAGACAATTTCTGTATACCAAAAAATATTATCCTTATACATTTATACCACATACTTATAAGTAATATATATATATATATATATACAGGGTGTCCCAGGTTTATTAGGACAAACTTTAAGGGGAAGTAGGGACCATCACAAAGATTAAGATTTGCATAGCAACCTATGGTCGGAAACGGTTTCGTCCGCGTTAGGTGGTGGTGTTCAGATGACCCACTCTCTTGGCCACCACGTTCTCTTGATTTAAGCAGCATAGATGTCTTCCTTTGGGGGAGGCACTGAAAAGTGCTGTGTACACAACGCCTTTGGATTCCGATATGGATCTGGTTGCAAGACCCGTCTGTGCTGCTGCGGATATACAAAAAAATACACGTGTATTTGAGCGAGTCCGCCAATCTATGGCCCGACGCGACAGTGTAACCTATGCATTGCTAGCAATGATGAAAACTTTGAACATCTTTTGTCATAATTTCACATATCATCTACCACAGCACATATAATATCTTTGATTAATAATTTATTTCAGATCTTCTCAGTCTAGTGTCTCATCGTTTCTTGTACCTGTCATACTACTTTCCCATGTCGTTTCCGACCATGGGTTGCTTTTCAAATCTAAATCCTTGTGATGTCCCCTACCTCCTCTTAAAGTTCGTCCCATTAATCCCGGGACACCCTGTATTTATAAATATAATTTAATAAATAAATTATTTTATAGTAGAGTGATTTATAGCGTTACATCATTAATATATTTCACACATAATCGTTACATCATTAATATATTTCACACATAATCGTTACATCATTAATATATTTAAGATATACCGTATGTGTTTTTTGCCTAGAATGTTACAAAACTTTACTCATTGTATTATACAATTTTTAACTTAATTTTTAAAAAGTTCTCACGCAAGATGATCTACTTCTGGCTCGCCCGTTCATATATTATATAGTTATACAAACTGATACCCGTTTTCGAATGTGTACAAAAAACAACCGCTTAGTTGATATATAGCAAAACTAATAATATAAAATATATTATATGAACTTTTAAAAAGTTCACTGTTTTACGTAAAAGTCGATTAAAATAATGAAAGACATGTTACAAGCTAAAAATAAGACATTTTATTTACAGAGTGCGGAGAAAGTATTGATAGTAAAATCAATCTCTACTCAACGCCATAGATACAATTACTTCAATAACACAAGCCTGGGATGAAAAAAATACAAGGTAATTGATAGCTGATCTTTATGTATTTTTTGGTGTTAATTTAAAAACAAATAATGAAAAAATTCTATCACGTCACGTTTCTTGAAAATTTCAATTTTAGTTGGATTTTTATGAACATTCCATCGTCTATACGCCCTTTTTCCTCATGGACCTGATGTGCCAGTGCCTTTGCCTTCAATTGAATTGAAAAGTCATCTTTTCAGGGTCTTCAGACTCGGAACATTGAGAGGTTCAAGGCTCCGATAATGAATATATGCCCTCTGGAAGCGATTCACCTCAGTTCAACTCTCAGGTTGAACTTAATGATCTGACTAGAGATCTGGGCCTTTTGAAAGAGGCAGCAGAATTGTTGGGCTCCAGATTGAAAGAAAAGAAACTTATTGGCCAAAGAAACCGCTTTTTATTAGTACAGGAATCGAGAAAAGGAGGGGGATAACCTGGTCTATTGTTCTGATGTTCCTGAATTGATGAGCAATTTTAATATCACGTACGATAAAGATGAATGGAGGCTGTTTATACACTCATCGAGAAGGAGCCTTAAAGCTGTACTTCTTCATCACGGAAGCCAGTATGCATCTGAACCAGTTGGATACTCGGTGCATTTAAAAGAACGCTATTAAAACCTGGCTTATGTCCTCAACAAAATTAAATATGCCGATCTCGGTTGGACTGTTTGTGGCGATTTCAAAGTTACCTTTATGCTTCTTGATCAACAAGGAGAATACACAAAGTATCTTGTTTCATTCGTGAGTGTGACAGCTGTGATAAGACTCATTATTGGGTAAAAAAAGAACGACCGAAAAGACAAAATCTTAAACCAGGCACTAAGAATGTTATTCGTAACAGTTTAGTTCAGCCAAAACTTGTATTCTTTCAAATGATTGCGATTGCTTCAAATGATTGCGATTTTTTCAAATGATTATGTTTGTTTCAAATACCCGTGCTAAAAGTTTCAGGTTTATCCGAAGCCAAGTTGAAAGAGGAAATCTTTGTTGGCCCAAATATCCGCAAGCTTATGAAGAATAAAGAATTTGAGAGTAGTATGACAACAAAGGAAAAAGAAGCTTGAGTTGCCTTCAAAGATATCGTCAGCAAATTTCTGTGTAATTATAATAATCCTGATTATAAACCATTTGTAATGAATATGATGGGCGAAATTTCATGCGTTGGGTAGCTCCATAAGTGTCAAAATACATTCTTCACTCACATGTGCACTTTTTCACCCGCAAATTTATCATCAGTCAGCGAAGAACAAGGTGAAAGGCTCCATCAAGACATGAAAGATATGGAAAGCTCAAAAGAAAGATGGGATAAGCTCATGCTCGCCGTCTACTGTTGGATATTAACACAAACACGAGATAGGCCTGAGATCGAACATAAAAGAAGAACATCAAAAAGAAGTTTAATAAATAATAGTACGTACTTAACTAGAAACTTTTTTGTTTTGTTTTTTGCTCAGTTTAAAATTTGTGTGAAACTTTCACGTACACATACATAATATTTGCTTCTCTTGGTCGGTTGCCTATTTTATGTACGTTGCCTTAACAAAAACAAATTAAAATAGTATGTAGATTATAGTTTTCCAGAAACTGCACCATAATTTGATGCAAAAAGTTTAAACTCGAGAGAAATTTTTGATTTATCCTCGACCAGAAGCGGCTCCTGCGATTTGGCAACAGTTGTTTTCATCCACTTGAACCTATTAAAAAATAATCGATTGCTGGAAAATCAATTTGCCTCACCGAGAATCGATTATTTTACATACATTTTCGTGGATAGAAACCACTGTTGCCAGACAGTAGATGCAAAATTGTTCGAGAGAATTCCTTTTCAAATCGGATTTTAGCAAAAATATCGCTATCGATTTACAAAAAAGCTTGATGTGATGGGACAAAATGGAGGTCATTTTCGAAATCAGTACACCAAATAACATAAGAATCCGCGAAAACTTCTCTTGTATTTATCAAAAACTTCAATTTCGCAGGCCTGTGTAATTTTTATTGAGTAAGTTTAACAAATAAGTAACAATTGATATTCTTTTCAATTTTTGATTCGGTCTCCTTTGCTTTGATACACTAGCGGAGACGGCGCGGGAAGGCATCCACGGCACGCCGCAAGTAGTCCGCATCGACACAACTCCATTTACGTATCAGAGCAGCTTTTAAAGAAGCGATATTCGTGTGAGGTTTAGCACAGGCTCTTGCTTCCAACACTACCCATGCTGGGCAATCAAGTGGATTCAAATCCGGACTATTCGGTGGCTAGTCTTGAGAAGAAATGAAATCGCGAAGATTTGCTTGACATCACTGTTGCGTTTGACAAGCCTTGTGGGCTGGTGCTGAATCTTCTTGGAACACATATGAATTTGAGAATTTAGCCATGGTAGGACCTCCTTTATCAGAATTAAGAAAAAATTATCAATACTTTTTCCGCACCCTGTAAAACTTCTTAGTGCTTTACAGCTTTTCCAAGCTCTTCATCAGAGAATATTTTAATAACTAACTGCTATTTATTTATTCAAATACGTCACTTTATTTTGTAAAAGAGAGAACCAATAATTATTACAGTTGAAAGTAGAAGTAGCAGTTTCTTAGATTGAACTTAATTAGAGAAAATATATAATATTATTACATATATAAATATTTATCAATAATTTAATATATGAATTAAATATTAATTGAAAAATCATAGATTGAATTTTTGAAACAAACTCACGTACAATTAACGTGATAATAGAATCTAGCACATTTCTATTTTTAAAAATATTTTTAAAATTTCAGAAAAACTGTAGAAAATAAACACGTTAACATTTTCAGCTGACAGCAACATGTAGAAAATATAAAAGATTTAATAAATAGAATGCTATTTTACGCGAAAAATAAGAAACGGGAAAAGCTGCTTATTTTTTCTTATCCGTTACCGAATGAATCAGAATATATTGACAACAGGTTACTTATTGCACATCAGCCATGACATAAACTACCAAGTCTGAACGAATTTCCTCAATAGAACAAATAGTTGACATATGACATTAGCTTCCAAGGAGACTAAAGCATTTCTGCAGATTCAGGACTGAAATCGCACAGCGGAATTCAATTATGTCTTTTCAGGAAAGAATTTTTTCCATGTTTTATTTTTCATTTGTAAAGAAAATAAAAAAGAGTCAAACTAGCAGCTATATTAAGAATTTTCTCAAACTGACAATGTATATTTAAATTGAATAAAGGATATTTCGTTCTCTAAAAATTGAATTCATTTAATAAAAGTATATTGTCAAAGATAGAAATTTTCTATGTACTGTTAGAAAAACGCGCTTTAATTCTTATCTCTCAGACATGCTTGCTTATACCTATGCAGTGTCTGCCTCTGAGTTTCATAAAAAATATATTCTTCTCTGCTCCTTTGTTTACGTATAGTTGAAAATAACTTTTTAAAATTTTTGCTGTTGGTATGTTTATCTGGATCAAAAACGATTTCATTATAAATACAAAATTTATAACGGACAGATAGAGGATATTTCTGACTGCATTCTAAATTTGGTCGCATTCTGATATCGAAAATAGTATTTTTGAAAACATGTAAAAAATGGGAGAATTCATCAATCAAACAATATCTCAATACTCAAAAAAATGGTGAAATAATTGATGAATTTGAAGGAATCTTACTAAGATTTAAAGGTCTAAATAAGATTTAACTAGTTGGATGTGCCAATCCCAAAACTTTCTTCTATCTTATACATCTTAATATTTCAAAACCTAGTTACACATGTTAATACTTCAATATTATTAGTTCAATACTATACCAATTTTGATTTTCATCTTAAATTTCTGCTCAAGTCAATTAAACGGACTAAAAACGAGTCAATCTATATCATGATATTTGTTAAAATTATTAATTTTTCCTTATTCTGTCGTTATCAGTTGTTTGCGAATAGCCGGCATAGCAGGAAGCGAGTTCCCGCCGCTGCATGAGCCGCCGATGCACAATAGAACTACGAAAAATCAAGAAAAGTATACAAAAATCGCTAGCAGGGAGCCCCTTTACCGCGCAATATTTCCAAATTCAAGGAGAACCTGCTGGCCAAAGCCAAAAGCAAGCACAAACATTTTGGTTCAATTGTATGCATAATTTTATACGCTGTTCGATGGTACAATAATGAAAATGGCACAGAGATCGGAATTATGGCGCCCCCTTCTTTCGGAATTTTTTCAAGTTCAGGGAGGACTTGTTTGCCATAGCCAGAAACATATACAAAAAATTTGGTTCAATTATATGGATAACTTCATACACTTTTCGATGGTACAATAATGAAAATGGTACAGACATCGCAATTATAGTGCCCCCTTCCGGCAGAATTTTTCCAAATTCAGGGAGGACCTTCGTGACATGACCAAAAATAAACACATAAAATTTGGTTCAATTCTATGCATAACTTCATACACTTTTCGGCGGTACAATATTCAAAATGGCACAAAAATTGTACAAAAATCGCTATTACAGCGCCCTCTACGGGCGATTTTTTTACAAATTAAGGGAGGACAACCTTGTCATAGCCAAGAACTTAAAATTTTTTCTTGGTTCAATTCTATGCATAACTTCATACACTTTTCGATGGTGCAATATTCAAAATCGCACAAAAATCGCTATTATAGCGCACCCTAACGGCGAATTTTTTGCAAATTCATGGAGGACCTGCTTGCTATATCTAAAAAGTTAAAATAAAAATTTGGTTTAATTCTATGCATAACTTCATACACTTTTGGACGGTACAATATTCAAAATCGCACAAAAATCGCTATTACAGCGCCCCCTTCCAGCGAATTTTTTCCAAATTCAGGGAGGACCTGCTTGCTATAGCCAAAAACTTAAAATAAAAATTTGGTTCAATTCTATGAATAACTTCATACACTTTTTGATGGTACAATATTCAAAATCGCACAAAAAACGCATTTACAGCGCCCCCTACCGGCGAATTATTTCCAAATTCAGGGAGGACCTGCTTGTCATATCCAAAAACTTAAACTAAAAATTTGGTTCAATTCTATGCATAACTCCATACACTTTTGGATGGTACAATATTCAAAATCGCACAAAAATTGTTATATCAGCGCCCCCTACCGGCAAATTTTTTCCAAATTTCGGGAGGACGTGCTTGCCATAGCCAAAAACTTATAATAAAATTTTGGTTTAATTCTATACATAACTTCATACACGTTTTGATGGTACAATGGCGACAGACAGACGGACAGACGGACGGACGGACAGACGGACGGACGGACAGACGGACACACAGACAGACAGACATTTTCTATAAACATGTTTTTTGGAATCTCTGACCCCTAAAACATGCAAATCCGTCGAAAACCGGAAGTCGAAAAAAATTTCGATTACAATACTTTCTTCTATTGAAGATAGAAGAAAGTAAAAATGATAAGATTTAAATTTTGAGCATGACATTTATACATTGTAATATAAAAATGAATTGCAAAATTTGAAGAAGATAATATTCCATAATGACAAGTAAATCTGGTTTCAACAGTATATTTACATTTTTGCCAAGCTTTTCTCTTTAAAAATATGCCTATTGGTAATAAACACGATTAGGAAAGATCTATAAATCAAGATAAGTTCATTTTTATCCGATGTTTATCTTCCAAATTATTGATCTGTATTTTTAAAAAAATTATATAATAATAAAATTAAAGTGTACACTATATTCAATGACAGTTGATGATGCTGTTCACAACTACGAGGGCAGTATGATAAGTACCTCGCCTCGTCCAGAGATGGCGTTACTAGAGTTTAAAAAAGGATTTATTTCGCAGATGTGACCTTCTACAACAAACTTGGCTAATCGCCAAGTCGCTACGTGGTTTAGTTTCTGAGTGGTAGCCATTTCAATAGAACAACTTTGGTGATATTTCAACAATGAAAAAAACAGAAAATCGAGCAGTGATAAAATACCTGTTTTGAAAAAGAAAACTAATGACGAGATTAAAGCGGAACTCAGCGAAGTTTATGAGGACCCTGCACCTTCGTTATCAACCATAAAATATTGGACAGCTGAATTAAAACGCGGCCATACAAGCATTTTTGATGAAGAACGTCCAGGTCGTCCAACTGAGGTTACGACATCAGAGATGATCAAAAAAATCCACGATATTGTGTTAAATGATCGGAGAGTGAAAGTACGCGAGATTGCTGAGACTCTGGGTATCTCAATTGAATGGGTGCAAAATATTTTAACAACTCATTTGAATATGAAAAAGCTTTCGGCCAGATGGGTGCCGCGATTGCTCGTTGTTGACAATAAGCACACTCGTGTGTCAATTTCAAAAGAATGTCTGGCGAAATTAAAGCACAATCCAAATGATTTTGGCACTGATTCATAACAGTTGACGAAACATGGATTCACCACAGTACGCCAGAGAATAAAGAACAATCCAAACAGTGGGTTTTTCGTGGACAACCTGCGCCAAAAAAGGCTAAGGCGACTTTATCTGCGAACAAAGGCATGGCTGCAGTGTTTTGGGATGCACGTGGCATAATTCTCGTCGATTACCTTGAAAAGGACAAAACGATCAATGGAGAATATTATGCCAGGCTATTGGACCGTTTCGACCATGTTATGAAATAAAAACGTCTGCATTTGGCGAAGAAAAAATTTCTCTTTCATCAAGACAATGCACGCGTGCACACCTGTGTCGTTGCCATGGCAAAATTTCATGAATTAGGATACAAACTGCTTCCTCATCCACCATATTCGCCAGATTTAGCTTCTAGCGATTATTTTCTATTTCCAAATATGAAAAAATGACTTAGTGGAAAAAAATTTGGCACTAACGATGAGGTTATTGCTGAAACAAACGCCTATTTTGAAGTGTTAGAGCAATCGTATTTTTAGAGGGGATACAAAAAATTGAAAAGTGTTGGGCTAAGTGTATCGAACTAAAACGAGATTATGTTGAAAAATAAATCCCATTTTAGACATAAAAATGCATTTTTCTTGTCAAGGCCAGGTACTTATCATACAGCCCTCGTATTATAGGAAAAGCTCACAAAGTCTATGTATTTCACAACTGCACCTCCGAAAATATAGATCGCTACGCGATTAAACTAATATTTGCTATTGTATTGGATCCAAGGATGTCAAACAAACAATTAAATCTTTCGAAATTTGAATTTTTCCAAGATTTCAGTGCAAATGTCACAGTTATTTTCATAATTGTGGCAACAAAATATCTCCTTCTTTATAAAAAGGGAAATAAATAATTAAAAGAGATAAATTAGTAATTTTTTTTGTCTATTTCTTAGAAAATTTCAATTTAAAAAATGTTTTCAATTTCGAGAAATAGTATATCGCGATTTTCTTACTCTGTCAGAATTGATAAACAAATATCTTAAATTTTGATTCGTTCATATAAATAAAGCTGATGACTTTTTGTTTACCTACTCTTAAAATGCGCATAGTGAAGTGTGATCATATAACTTGTTTTCAGAATTATCTAGTTATTGCAAAATTAATTATATAAATGAAGTAACATTTTCCGAAATTGAAGAAAATGTATAGGAATTATCTTTGATAGAATATACAGTTATAGTAAATATTCAGCTTTCAGTGCTGATACCATGGCATTTAGAAGATAGGCGCATATTATGACAATCGAGATTACCTGGAAGTTCACCATATTTAATCATGTATTCAGATAACACCAGGCTTCCTTATGTATTTCAACACTTAAAATTAAAAGATTTTTGTATACATATAAATGATGTCATTTTTATGCCATCAGTTTTGAAGTTTTTGAACGAATGAAATATTTTGACAAGTTTGTCACTGTCGAAAGTAACATTGATATCAAAAACTGAGCAACATTTTTCAAATTAATTTAGAGCGTCATTGCGACAGCTAGATGAAATGGTGACACAGTCAGATTGGATGATAAATTGGCAACATCCTCAGATTTTTATCCAAAATCTTCTCGACCAATGTTTTTTTTTTGTTGTTGTTGTTGCTGTTGTTTACACGTATTATGTAACTGTTCTTTGATAAAGACATCCTAGTATAATTGCATCGAAATCACGGAATTTCCCAAATGTAATTTTCGTAAAGGTAAGTTTAACTACATTTTAAATGTAATTTGTTATATATATAGAAAAAAGTACTTAAATTAAATTTAAAAAATAAAAAACCCGACTGCGTGAAAAGCGAAATAATTAATTATTTCTCATCAATTTGAAACTATTTTTTTTTATATTACTTACCTATACAATTTTTTTTTACTTGATGACTTTTAAGTTGTGTTTAATTGTTAGTTCTTATCTATAAAGATGAGACCTATATGTGTCTATGTTGTTTAGAGTTTCAGTAAAGCTAGAGAACCTACCTGCACAACTTCCAGGTTGTGTAATATTTAAACGGAGATTCTGACTGTAAAATAGTCAATGAAACATCGTTTTCATTTTGAAAGACCTATCCAAAGATATGCATTTCAATATGGTGTGCAAAATATTTTTCCGTCACTACCGCCATTTTGTATTTTATGGCCGCCATTTCGAATTTATAAAAACAAAACCTAGGCTATAACAATCGGACGGTTAAGACGAAAATATAGAGACCTCATTCATTAAAATCCATCCAGCCATTGGGTTTTTTCGAGGGTATAAAGAAATCCACATACCCAGATACGCGTAAAACACATAACCCTTCTTGGCAGGCAGGTAACTAGTGCAATAAATACATTTTTTACGAAAAATAAAATTTGATTTATTTTTACCCCAAATCAATAAAATGATGTCATGCAGAGTAAATCCAACTCATCTGATCCTGTTTCAGACAGTGTGTAAATATAAATACCAAATAGCTTTAATATCATATGACATTATACTTTTAGTAAATCTGTAATACAATTTAAGTACTGTGTTATAGAATATCTAAATTTTAAAAATTCAGGTATAGGTTAATTTTTGCATAGCTATAAAAAATATCAATCATGTATTAAATAGTCATGCCATTTTCGATCAGTTTTGAGAAATAAAAGTAAATATTTAATTACAAGTTGTATGAATAGAAATAAATAATAGTTTTTAAATATGTACATTTTTTAATTTCAATAAACAGGTTTCTCATGGACTTTCTTATTGACAATTAAAAGACAATATTTTTAAATTGCCCATGCTAGATGAGCAAAGAAAAAAAAAAGCAAAAGTCACCTTTCAGGTAATACCAATATTGGTTAACCTTTGGAAAAGGCTGAAAAAAATATACATATCTAAGCCTAAGCCAGTTAATTGCTGTACACTTCTAAGAAGTTTCTCACACACTCTCTGATGAAACTTCAATGCATTCGAATTGTCTTCAGTGGTTTTTAAGTAGGACGAGTTTGGAGGCTGGATAAATAAAATGTATCTCTATACTGATAAAAGAAATTTTCGCTCTGTGTGTCTGTGTCTCTCTCTCCCTGTCTATGTGTGATGATTAGGAAAATCTATGGCATGTACATTGTACAAGTCTGATAATTTGGGCAGGGGTAGTCGAAAGCTTCTCCTGGAGCACCTAATACTTAGAATTTCAAATCTCTAATAATTAGTTCAGTTGTTAATTAAAATTCACAACGCACTCCATAATATATATATATATATATATATATATTTCATTCCCAGTTATAAAAAGGCCTAGCGCATGCCCCGAACCGCATTTGTGCATTGGCAGGTAATCTTTCTGTTTGTTCATAGTTTTGATTTAACCTAAATCAATCAAACCATTAAGTATAGTTTAAATTGAAAGACAAATTCAGAAAGATCGTACTGTTAAGTCTTAAATGGCACAATCAACTCGAAAAAGTATTGCTGTTAACCCTTTAAAAAGAAATTAAAAAAATATTTTTTTCGAAAAAACAATTTCATCTTTATGACAAAGCCCCTCTACGGCGCAATTTTAGAGGAACTGACAAACCAAAATACTCTTTAAAACCTGAATAATTTTTTCTAATAAATGGTGTAATTGGTTTTGAAGGATGAGAATTTCAACACCTTCGAAAAAATTCACGACCACAGGTCACTTTACGCCTTATGGTGACGATAGTTTTCCTGCTGTAAAAGTGCCTAAAAGTTCGTATTAGGAGACAACATTTTATGAGCATCCTTGTAGATTGAATTTACATAACCGGCTAAAATTTCGAATCTTTTGGACGAGTAGAAGCAATTTTTACACTATAAAATATGTGAAAATTATGTTGAAAATAATAAAAACCGCGGTGTTATGGCGAGGAATGTATTACACTTTTGTTAAATAAAAAACATTTTGAAACGAAAAGAGAAATCCTGTTACTCAAATGAAAATGTTTCCTTGCAAAAGATTTTACGACTGAAAATGAATGTTTTTTTGCAAAATCTTTTAATTAAAAAATGTAAACTCAGACAAAACGCAGTTAAAGCAATTAAATTATTCCCGATTCAAAGGTATGTAAGGATATCAATGACAGCATATTTTCCATATTAAAGTCCATACGGTTCACATAAAGATTCTTTCAATACTTCGTTGATTAGTTAGGTCTCCAGATATTTCATGAATTGAACACTAATGAAAGCTAACAATGCGATCAACTAGACCGTTATGTACTGTAATAATAATGAAAAGCGTCTGGCAAAATACACCATAGAATGCTCTTTGGAGCCAATAATATTTCTTATCTTCCAGTATAGTAGTATAATTCTTCAGCTTGAGAGCATTTCGCAAACTACGGATTAAGCTTTTTATAAGTTACATCTGTTATTAATTCCACAATTTTTTTGCATAATTTCCTTCTTTTCAGTAGGTATGTGATTTGTACATATTTAATTATGTATGTTTAATTGTGTTTTTAAGAGTACGTGCAATAAATTTCATAAAATTCTATTAATTAGCGTTTCTGACATCAATTGGGAAATAATCTAATCAAGTGAAACAATTTTATTCCGAAAATGCATTGTTTAATATTATTGGGAATTTTGCCTACTTTTTAAATACTATTTTTAAAATTTATTTATAATATTTGAGACAAAATTGCATTAGTGTTACTTATGATAATTAGCATTGTCAAACAATACACATGCACCGCACATCATTAAATAATTATGTCTCATGTTTAAATATGCATTATGCAATAATCTACTCTTATAAGTAATTACGATATATATATATATATATATAAAAAAAAAAAAAAAAAAATCCGTGGGTCAGGGGCATAAAAATACCGTTCTATTTTAAGTAAGTAATTTGATATTTGATATCAACAAAGCACGTTAGAGGATTATACTTCCACTTGAAAGCCACAAACCCTAAAACCAAATTGTCCAGACAAAAATTCTGTATTTGTACTTAAAATATGTAAAAGTTAAAGCTAAAAATATCTTATAAAGCACCCCAACTAGCTTGTACTCCAGAAGCACGTACAGGGTTACTCGGGTTCTCAGAACTTTCGAAAAATATGTCCTTTTTTTATTGAAAACGGAATTTTGTTCTATCTTTTAAGAACGTCTTGAGAAGATATAGTATAGAATTATCGATTACATTAAACTTTTACTAGAAAACAAAGCATTAAATGTTCTTAATGATATTTCTCTACTTTCGTTATCGCCTTTACAGTTGAAATATTGTATGTAATATAGTATGTAGTAGTTAAATATAGTATAAATAAAGGAAATTTAGTAATAACTATGTAATAAGAGTTTAAATATACACACCGTGTTCTAATGATTCTGCTTCCGGAAGTCAATCAGCTTAAAGTTACATATTCGCAAAGATTTGCATTTCGAATAAACTAAACATTTCTTCTGTTACTTTCTCTGTCTGAGTTAGGCATTAACATTTGTACGTAATTGGGGGCATTTTAAAATGAACGCCCGATTTCAAATGGCAATAACTTTGTTCTGAACAATGATATGATGAAACGCTTTTAGCCTAATACAGAAGTGTTGTTAAAGTTTTGCTTGCGTATTTAATAACGTTTCTGTGTCTCCTTTTACACACACAGAAAACATCCATCTTGTTTGGTGGAAGATTGATCGCGCAGAAACTAATGTCAGGTTATTCTTTATACGCACATTCCGAACTTTCTCTTTTGTAGACAAAGAAGGCATATGTTAAAAAAAAATAGGCAGGAAGGATTCGGGAAAAAAGCATTCACAATACCTGGTTTGAAACGGACTATCTCATGGATAATTTTTAGGAGTTATAAATACCTCTTAGCAAAATTATGAAATACGCAAACAAAATTTTGAGCTGCTTTCAGTTTTGTGTTTGCCACGTTACATTTAATCATATTTTACATTGAAGATATAGCACTTGTAACTCTGTTATTGCTTTTCAACCACCTGGTATTTTCAATGATACAGAGGATTATCAAAATAATATAAACACCCTAGATTTATCAGGAATCCTTTACTAAAATGACGTAGGACCGCCTTTAACATGTAATACCACTTAGTTTCGTCTGGAAATCTATTCATATAATTGCTGAATAGTATGTAATGAAATATTATACCATTCTTCGTGGATATATTCTGAAAGTTCCGTGAGTGATGCCGGCGGAGGATATTGATTCCGGATAGAACGCTCAAAATAGACCATAACGATACGATTACATTAAAGACGAGAACTGTGAGTGCCAAGGTAGATGTTCCACTTCATTCTCGTGTTCATCCAACCGTGATTGGAAAAGTCCCGCTGCATAAATAGGAGTATTATTATCCTGGAAAATTCCATATCCTGCAGGAAACAAAGCTTGCATCATAGGATAGACCTGGTCAGCTAAATCTTCTCAATACTTCTTCCCAGTTATCTTTCCTTTGAGGGTTACGATTGGGCCAGCAAAACACCACGGCATGCTTGACAGCTGAAAGGTGACATTCACGGTCATATGCTTGTGCAACTGCACTCCAAACGTGCAGCTGAACTGTTGTGGAAAAAGTGAGAAACATGATTCGGCTGACCATATTACTGACTTCTACTTATCAACCGACCAGCTTTTGTGGTTGTCGTACAACTGTAGAGGACATTTGGCATTAACAGCTATGATAAGTGGCTTGGGAATTGTTGATCTGCCTTAAATGTTCTGTTTATGTATCTACCTCCTAACTGTAATTACTAAATCTGGAGAATCCAGTTGCTGATTCAGCTATGCGGTCTCTTTGGCTTCAATTGTTTCTATTACAATCCGCTTTAGTACCCGTCGGTCTCTGTGGGCTGCTCCAACTATTCGGTCTCCTACAATTTGACCTCTTTGAAAATTTATGAGGTCTGACATTTTAGAGGTTTGGCAAAAATCCAAGACGTATACAGTTTCATAAAAGCTACCTCCTAGTACTGTTTAAATTTTTTTTAAACTGGTAGCTAGAATTAGATTTTAATGCTTAAAAATCGCATTCTTAAATATCAGTTCTATTCACAGGCGTTTCCAATATTTTGATAACCACCTGTATGTTTCGAGCATAGTTGTGTGGTCTCAAATAGCGCAAACTAGATAATAAGTTGATTATAAAGCGTATCTAGTTGATGAAACGTACGGAATTAAAAAAAATAGCTTGCATACAATCTTTTGGTTTAAATAAAATTTATTTTAAACTTTACCAATTTAAATATAGACCTAAATTTAATGTAAATTGATAAATGGAAAACTTATTATTGTGAAATATTATAAACTGATGAATATATTTGGTTTTTTAATACAAACTGACATGATATGTAGTTTTATAAGTTAAAATAAGACGAAATAGTTCAATAAGAAGGCATAGCTTTCAAGCATTAGATAGGCAATAAACAGTATCTTCATGATTTTCAAATTCAAAATCTATAAGAAATATTTTAATCTGCATGATCTATATGATCTATATAATTATGCAATCTAAGTTTCTTAATGTACCTTCAATATCAGGAGACAATTTTCATAACTATTTTTTAAAGATACTTTATACAAAGTGTATGAAAAATGTGGTTCTCAATATAAAATGATAAAATATCTTTCCTGGTTACAAAATTATATCCCCGATAATGAAAACATATTTACAAGATTGCTTATCTTGTGAAATAAATTTCGAAAAGAATATATATCGAAGCTTTCAAAATAAGCAATGAATATTAGATGCGAATCATTCCATCACTTTCAAATATACGTCAAGAATAAAAAACTTTTCACATAGTTTTGAATATTTTACGTCTTAGATAAATTTTTCTTCATAAAGTGTTAAACAAAATTTATTGAAATGATTTTATTAGAAATGAGGTTAGATTACATACAATGTACGATTAAAAAAAATAAAATATTTGTAGAGCAAATTGCTATTTTCAAAATGAATATATAGGTTTATTTGATGGAGCTATTTGCACTTTATTTAGGTAAATAAAATACCAATTTTTTTAAATCACTGAACATAAAAACTAATTGACGAAAAATTCTACTCTGTCAGAGATGAAGATCATATAAGAAAATTTGAATTTCATTCAAAGCATTTACTCCTTTTGATTTCAATATTCGCATAAAGTACCATGGTACAAACTTTAAGGTACTAAACTCATGGTACAAACTTTAAGGTTAGGTAGAGAACAGTAACAATCATTTATTGTATAGGAATATATTGGACCAAGTGACGCATGAAGGTAAAAACACCAGGAGGGGGGGGGCAATTAGGCCCCTTTTTTAATTTTCAAAATTTCTCATTCATACCAGAAAATATTTATGCTATCCTTTTCTTGACATTTCATAATTACTTAACAATAAAATTCTTTTATGTAAATTTTTGGTATGAAATCGGAATTTTTGAATAAAAAAATAAGCGCAAAACTAGCAAACTTATAAAACGAAATACATGAATAAAAAACATAAAATGTTTATTTACAATGTAGTTTACAAGTAAATAATAATGCATACAATAATATTACAATAAGTTTTCAAAATTGCGTCCACCAACTGTGTTACATGCTTCGATGCGTCGGTGGAACGATTGGCGTACACGTTGAAGATGTCAGGCATTTCCCGCACACGTGCAGCAGCTTTGGATATGCGAGACACTAGATTTTCGTCTAAGTCAACTGGAGTCTCATAAACAAGACTCTTCAGATGTTCCCATAAAAAGAAATCAAGGCTCCATAAATCGGGAGATCGCGGTAGCCAAGGAACTGGTCCACCACGCCCAATCTATCACGTCCCAAATGTGGCATTCAGGTAACTGCGCACACCAGTGGTGAAGTGCGCATGCGCTTCATGATGTTGAAACCACACCCGGTTACGAATGGCGATCGGAACATCTTGTAGCAGTTCTGATAAAACCTGTTGCAAAAAAAAGGTAACAGCGACCATCCAGCCACTTTGGTATTAGGTATAGGCCAATCAAATAATTATTAACAATACCCGCCCACAAATTCCCAGAAAATCGTTGTTGATAAGCATCTGGCCTTGTTGCATGTGAATTATTGATTGTCCAAAGATGGTAATTGTGCGCATTAAATACACCCTCGCGTGTAAATACTGCCTCATCTGTAAATAGAATATGAGCAGTAAAGTCTGGCTGCAATACATGTTGCTGCAAAACCCACGGGCAAAAGTTCAACCGTAGAAAATAGTGTTCTGGCTTCAAAGTTTGTACACTTTGGAAACGGAAGGGATGAAATCGATTTTCATTTAACACTCTCCAAACGGTCGGATGACTCACACCTAAAATTCTGTGCAACAGCTCTTGTACTTGATTCGGGCCTTTCACCACACAAAATTCAAAATAACTTCTTCCAGGCTTGCACTGCGTACAGCTCTTTCTCGCCCAGGTTCCTGTCTGGTGACGTGGAAAGAACCTGTTTCAGAAAGCTGACGGTGTGAGCGCTGAAACATTGTATGATCGGCATCCGTCTGTGAGGAAACTGCTCCTGATACATTCGTGGGGCAACTCTGGCGTTGCCATTTACACGACCATACATGAATGGCTTTTTTGGCATATTTAAAGTCTTCCATGACGAACGATAGTACAATTAAAAATGGCGATTTCTTCTACTTGAATGCATGGTATTGAACGGCGACCAGTCACTTACTGCCCTCTTTCGCCAGTGGAATCAACCAAAAACCCTTTCTATTACAAATATTTCTATTTCTACTTCTATTTTCAATTAAAAAAATTTCGATTTCATACCAAAATTTTTCAAAGAAGAATTTTATTATTAAGTAATTATGAAATGTCAAGAAAAGAATAACATAAAAATTTTCTGGCATTAATGTGAAATTTTGAAAATTAAAAAAGGGGCCTAATTGCCCCCCTGTTGTTTTTATGTTAATGCGTCCCTTGGTCCCATACATTCCTATACAATAAATGATTGTTACTGTGTGCTCTACCTACCCTTAAAGTTAGTACCGTGGGTTTAGTAACACCCTGTATAATTACGTAATGATCTATATTCAATATATTGAGCACTGAAGATACACTGAACATAAAAACTAATCGACGAATAATTTTGTTATTAGTATATTAGCCGGAAAACCTGGTTTACACAGAAATAATGTAAATGCTGATGGTGTGTTTATTAGAACATAAAATAGCCGAACTTTGCTCATCTAAATGCTTCCATATTGTCAATTATTTTTTATCAGTTTTTCAAATTTTAAGTGAAAAACACAATTTTTACGCACCGTCCTAGGACGTGCAATTACACTAGTTATTAAATACTTTAAATAGTAATTAACTCTTTTAGATAGTATTTGATATAAATTAATTTCATTTATTGATATTTTATTGGTTTCTTGAATCCGTAAAGTATGCAACTAATAAATGTATAATCATATGTGTATATATAACTCTAAGCGTATAAAAAGAAAGAAAAAGAATCTAAAAATAAAATAATTTTTAGACATGTTTTAGTCCTACAATGTTTAAAAAAAACTTGTCTCTGTACCACAAATTGCAAGCATCGATCAAATTTCAATTTCATTCCTTCAGAATTTCGGTTCAGGATGTCAAACATCGGCACATTTTTATGATCGACTTGTATATAAACAAGACAATGCTAAAGCTCCACAAATTAGATTAAACTGGAATTTAGTTTAGTGATATTTTATACATGTCAAAAAATCTTTACAAATAGTTTTATAAGTAAATGCCTATCAGATAAATAATAATGTGTCCTTCTTTTAATTGTTAATTTTCATTAGAAAAATAAGTTTCTGAATCTTGATACATAAATCTTAGACACTTGCGTATTATTATTCTCATGTTTACCAAAGTGGAGAGTTAAAATTTTATGTTTCGGGAGTAGCCATGTGCCTAAATAGTTTTTTTTTCATAAATATACTGTAGTTAACGATATATATCGTTTTCGAAAAGTTTTCGGTATATTGATGATATTTTGATAGTCAGATGCGATGACGTGAAAAAGAAAAAAAAATCGATTGCTATCCTAATGGATTAAATGAATTAATGGAGTCAAAAAGTCAAAATAAGGTCAATTATTTAGATATTAATATCGAGATAAATAATGCTGAGTTAAAAACAGGCATTTAAGACAAACGAAAACAACTTTAACTTTGAAACTATAAAAATGTTACAATTTGATTCAAATGTGCATATCTCAATATATAGAAATATTTTCGTTAACGGGTTAAACCGTATAGATAGATTGACTTCAAATACTGGGTAAAAAATTTAAGACCTTAACAACTGGTATATTCTGGCATTGCACCATGGCTATCTTGAGAAACTTTCGAAGAGTTTGCTGCATAATTTCGTAAAGTGCAAGACTTATCGCAGGGATCTAGAGGTATTGTTGACGCGAAGGGAGGAGTAACTGTGAGTTTGATCGTCTTAGGATTATGTGCACTATGTTGGAGTTTCACGTTTAGTTGAGTTTATTTTCTATGGGTCTTGCCGACTCATTCGACTTGTTAGTTCTTTCATTTGGTCTTGACAGGTAATTGGGAGAGCCTAAATTATGTATATTTAATTTTTAAGAAAGATTGTGAACACATTAAATGTAACTAATTTCAAAATTTAATTATTATTGTTTTTTTATTCCTAAGCATAATAATTTTAATCAATCATTTAATTATATATTTATTTAAGGGATTATGCAATATTGTGATAGTAATTTAAATATTGATATGTTATAGCGAGGATAATTTTTTTATGTAAAACATTAATTAATGAATCATCAGTATCATCATTTTACATATTATTTTTATTTTATTTTTTAATATATCATTTACTTATTTTTCTAATATAATGATATAAATTTATTAACATATTTTTAATTATTATTTTCATAGCTCTGAACATTAAAAGCTTTATTCTTTAAATTGCTTTAAAGCTAAATTCAATAATAGATATAAAATATTTTTAATTGTATATTACATTTTATTCCAAAACAATATTTTACTAAGAATAGATTCTACAGATGGCGTCACTTTATTGATTCCTTGAATAACATAGTGGAATTAATTTTTAAATGTTCTATATAGGGTGCTGTTCACATATATTGAGGTTTGTACATAATTGTACTGTACATTATTACACCTTGGTTCATCATCATTTAAAAATCTTTTTCGGCAACATGTGCTAATAATCTCTTACTTTTTTGTTTCTGTATCATTCTAGGTTTTCAAATTGGTAATATGTTTTTTTGTTTCTCAATCCTGTTTATTCATGTTTTATTTTAAACTTATTTGTTTTTCCAATATTATATTTCTCTTTTTATTTGACGTTGTAGTCCTAAATTCGTATTCTTTAGCTGTTTTATGGCAAATACGAAGATGCAACTACATACTTTATTTGCGGAACTCAAGGTATTTAGGATTTGATGAATCGGTTTTGGTTCTACATATTTCCATTATTCTTTTTCTCCTGTTTGTACTATGATTTTAAGATCTCTCTATTCTAAAAAAAAAGTAACTAATGCTATCACCACCTCCAGTTTTGCATGTTTTGTGACCGGTGGTCTTTCTTCGTTAATATTAAGCAAAATATTGTATGCAAAAATATGAAAATCGGTAGTACTATAGAGAAATGTGTGATAAACACGCTGATGGAGACAGTTTTCAAATCGAAGAATTATTTTAAGAGATATTTAATGCTAAAGTTGGACAGAGCAAATACTATCCATGCGAATTTAATCTTTTTTCGATCATTTTATGCGTTAGAATTTCCCGGTGCGCAGACTACATTTATTTTTTTTAACTAGACTCATTTTTGGAGGTTTTATTTCTATTTTAAATTCACGTTTTCAGCATTTCGAGAGATATTTTTTACATATTTTAGAAAATGGTATTAATTTAAACTGTTGCAAACTGTAAAAACAGCGCCAACAATAATGTTTGCTTCAAATAAAAAAATTATTAACACGTGACTATTATAATCAGAAAATATAAAAAGCAGGAACTCATTGGAAATTACGTCATAAAAGCTATATTTACACGTGAATTTTAAAAGAGAAAGAATATTGTAAAATAATAAATTCATTATCATGCGTTAGAAATTACATCACACTTACGTCCCATTACACTTATTACGTAAAATGGACAAACAATAATATTGCAAAACAGTTTAAATTGAAAAAATGCGCGAGATTTTATTTGATATTTTAAGACGATCTATTCAACTATTTTTGTTAGGATAGCGCAAATAATATTTATTTTCTAACAAATGTATTTTCACATGAATATTAAAAAGAGAAAGAAAAGTTTGGTGAAAATTACGTCAGATTAAAAACGATACATTTAAAATGTGATATTAAAAAATAATTCGCTTTGTTAAAAAATACCGGGAGACAAAGACTCTGTTTTCTTAATTCATTTTATATTATCTTATTTTGAAATGTTTAACTTATTTTATTTAAACAAATACGGAAACAGCCATTGTATATTTTAAGAGCAGCTGATTTGTCTTTAAAATTCCCCAATCAAAGAGAAATGAATAGAAATTTATAGGGAAATCGCCACTGTTTTTTAAATTATAATTCAATCTTCCGAAATGCTTTAAAGCCGGTCAAATTAGCGTGCTTTTTGAGTCTGAGGTGTTGGCGAGCGTAGCTTGTAGGGGGCAACGCCCCCTAGTCCATGTTGAAAATTCTAAGAGAAACAGTTTTATTGTCAATGAATAAATTTCTTTTTTATTTATAATTTCATAATTTTGTTGGTAATTTGTAATGATTATATTGGTTATATATATATACCTTGTGTTCTAAAAAGGACTGACTGATTTTAAAATTCAATGACTTGCAAACTGTGACAGACATTTAAAAAATTCTTGCAGGAGGGTTATGCATAAGGTCAAAAGTTTTTTACAGTGATTTTTGATTTTAGTTCGAATTACAAACAATAGATGGCGCTGCAATCAATAGACGCTATATTCAGGCTCGATTTTTGGTACTTCGTGACCCACTCAATACATTTTAACCTTCTTTTTCCGCAAGAAAGAGGAGAAAGTCCAAAAAATCGATCCTGTATTAAGCGGCTATTTTTATGCGGTCCCCCGGTCCTAGAAGTTATATTTAGTGAAATTTTCCTTTTACACTAACAAGTAATACACAAAAAGTCCCGTTATTCTACGATTAAAATTGACCGAGTAATAGCTGTTTAAAATTGGAGCACATTTTTTGCTGCAAATTAGGCGTCATTCACAATTTTAGTCGAAATATAATTTCTTCAGATATATTAAAAAATGGTCGAGAGTAAAATTAACATTGCAATATAAATTTGAAATCTTTAATTATTCTGACATATTAATGCAAAATTTACAATTTCTAATAAACATTTAAGAAGAAAGAAAAAACAGAATTTTTGTTAAATAAAATGCTGCTAAATTAACAGCCTCAATTCTTTACAAAATGATACGTATTTTAAAATATTATTAGATTCCACTAGCCTGCAAGAGTTGGGTTATGTCATGTTTTTTAGCTTTTGATAATTGATTCTTTGGTATTCTATACCGCTGTATCTGAAATTGACCTTCATTTTTAACCATCACACCAGGAGTTTTCTCAAATTTCAAAGTTGAAAAGTTCAAAGTTAAAATTGAGTCTCCTACCTCATCTCATCGGACCACTCAGCTATTTAGCTGTAAGAATCCCAGGATAAGCAAAAATATCGAATAAATTGTTGAATAAAATAAAATAAAATAAAATAAAAAGTTTTACATATGTTTTATAGTAAGAGATTTTCGCTATATTTTAACTTACACATTTACGATTTGTAAAAAAATTGTAATGTGATGGTTAAAAATGAAGGTCATTTTCAGATTCAGTGCTAAAAATTACAGTGCTAAAAATCAATTATCAAAAGTTAAAAAACACAACCATCTCCTCTACTTTATAGTATCCGATTTTTGTTATTCTTTAACTTTTACAATTTATGATTTGCGAAATATCCTGACATGACGGTTAAAAATTAATGTAATTTTCGGATTCAGTGCTAAAAAATACATAAAAGTTAAAAAAAAACCAACAATCGCAGTCTTGTATTATCTAATCTAAAACTTTTTCTGAAACTTCTTGGCGGTAATCTTTCCAAAATTTTTTGTGTTATCTGTAAAATAAGTATAAATTGTAACCACCGAAAATCATAATAATATTAGATTGTTATTGGATTTGTGCAAGTATGTAAAATGTAATCTCGATGGGATATTTAAATGTCAGTTAAAGTTCGAGTACAAATCATGAACTGGAAAAACATACATACGATCGTTGAAGTAACATAAAAACTTATAAAAATAACATAATTTTTGTTAAAAGAAATCATAAAAGAAACAGTCTCAAATCCTGACAAAATAAAACATATGTTATTTTAGACAATCTGAAACTTAATAAATGTTAACTTAATCGTAATAGTTGTGTAATTTTTTTCAAAGTGGAGATACACATGAAATAAGATCTTCGAATACTTTAAGTACTTGATATGTCACCCCTCAAAGCCAAGCCGAACTCATTTGTTTTCAGAGCAGAAAAGTGTTATAAGTCATGAATTTTTAAAGTTTTATAACTTGCTCAATTTTAGTGTTATATCAATCGGACTTTTTTTTGTCTTACTTGTCAGTATAATAGGAAAAGTTTACTAAATATAAATTATAGGACCGGGGGACTGTATAAAAATTTAAATTTCGTAATTTTTTAAGAAATATTTTTATTGACCCAAATCGCTTTTAAAATATTCCTTTATCTGATTTAAAACATTTTTGTAATTAGAACTATATGTCTATGACTAATGGTTTAGGAATTAGCCATTGGACACCGTGGAGACCGGACACTCTGTATATTAGTTGAACTAAATTAACAAAAAATATGAATCGCATCTTAAGAGCTTTGTAATAGAAACAAATTTTTAAAAAACTTGAAAAATGAGACTCCAAATAAAAGATCATTCTGTTCATTAGTGTTTTGAGTTATGTTCAAAAAACTTCCCGCATCGCAATCTTATTTATAACGAAGAAAAATGAAATTAACACTAGGAGTTTCAAAATTTAAATTTCCATAATTCCTAAACTACTTAAGAGAAGAACATCTCGTTTAGTATACAATTAGGTACAATTTATCGGAGAATCCAACTATAATGTGAAAGTTAGCAGTTAGATTTTAGTATTGAAAACTTTAGAATTATAATATGTAGACGACCAAAACATTCACTAATAGAATTAAAAAAAAAAAAAAAAAAAAAAAAAAGAAAAGAAAAAAGATAAAAGCAAGGAGCTTATGTGCAAACAGATTTATTCTGCAACTTTTAAAATTACAGAAGTCATTTTTGTTCTGATATTTTTATGTACTTTACGTTGCTCAGCTGACTACAACGAATCCTTTAAAGGAGTTTAGCAATTATTTTTGTTGTGTAGTAACAAATAAAACTGAAATACTTGTTTTTTCCAAGTATTTTAAACCGATTCTAATCAACTATAAAGTTTAAGGTCTAAAAGATGCAGGATTTGATATTTGTTAAAATTCAATTTTGACCTCTTTGGGTACAAAATTAGAAGATAACCATAGCTCAAAGCGTTTGTCTAATTTCATTAAATTGGGTTAGAAAAATTCCACTACTACTAGATGGAATGTAATTCAATAGCTATGATTTATCATCTCTGTGTTATAAACATATTTTATGAAACCAGATCAGTGCTTTTTGAAAAGATGAATTACATCACATTTTTCCACTCCTTAATAAAAATTACATTTCTACTATCAGTAAATGCTTTACAGAAAATGCGTACTACGTCAGTGTAAAGTTCAGAACAAATTTGTTTTAAATATAAGTTTCTGCGTCCAAACGATATTTAATTAAGAATTTCATTTGTACAGATTATGTTATTTATTTATACTTTTATAGAAAATAGAAAAAAAATGAAATCATTCATGCAAAGAAAAGCTAGCCATATATTTGCGATAAATATATAAACGCTATCTACGATTGTCGACCTGATATAATAATTTATTCATTAGAATAAATTAATATTTTTGTTATTCAAAAGTTACAGTAATGTTTTATTTTCATTTCAAGCTGATCTTTACGATTTTAAGAGCAATTTTGCCTTTCACTTATAAATGTAAAAAAAATTAAATTATATAATCACCGGGCGTTAAAGCATAATTAAAACTTCTGGTATTTTAAATTTGCATTTTCCTATTAAAAATAATGGAAATTTGAATATAGATGGGAAATTTTACATGCAAATGCTAATCATGTAGTTTGTATGATGCGAATATCGCATGTAAAATAATTAGAATGATGTAAATTTCTTGTTTAGAACTGTATATTATCAGAAAATAATTAAAACTGTAGTCATAAAAATGTGTGGCATACTAAATTGGAATCGGTGTTTTGTATTGAGAGTATATCTGAATATGGAAAGACAATTCATATTTAAAATAAATTCAACTTAATCTATTCATTAAAACAAATGTATACCAGTGATTAATTATGTTGTATAATGTTATGTGATCGGGAGTAGACGTCATGATGACAATACAGAAAAGTATGAAAAAATGTTATGATGATAAAACAGCACAGTATGAGTAATGTTGATGATTAGAAGTTGGCATGATGTTGTAAAAGAAGAAAAGTATGAGAAATGTAACAAAGTAGTTTCTGTAGCATACACCGGACCGTCGTCAATGCAAAAAGTCCTTCCGGCCAGTGCTGGGAGGAAGAGGTAGCTTTCATAATCCTTATTTTAAAAAAGCCAACTTATATCATGCAAACACACGAAGCTCAATTTAGTGGAAACCGAATATAGGAGATTCAATACAAATTTTTATCAATATAATGAATGAGAATTTCGCGAAATTAGTCAGCTTTATCCAAGCTGCTTTTCTTTAAAGTAACTTATATTTGGCTGCCAAATTCGGCAATTTCTTAAAGTGCCTGTCATTTTAAGACAACATGGTGGATGAGGCTAAGCAGTGAACTTGCTCGAGACCTTAGTAATTGCTGTGCACATGCTCACTCACATCGGAATCGGTTAATATGTAGGAGTGCTGTCGCATGCAAAAAATCAGATTTTTCAAAATGTCACCCACAATAGAAATTGAAACCGCTATATCTGAGCTATTTTTTAAGGTAAAGACAAACAAAAAATGCTCGTGAATCCTTATATCAAGATCAAATACTTAAGAAAGAAACATTTTTCAATTTCTATTTTTTTTTGCATCTCACTTTCAATATATATACATTTTTTAATTTAATGGCCGCCATTTTGAAACAAGATGGCTGATGAATCTGGCCAGCGAACTTGGTCGAGGTGTTGATGTATACTATCCACATGCCTTCTTACATCGAAATAGGCGAATACGTGTGTTATCGCGTGACAAATACAAGATCGTTTCAAAATGTTAGCCATGCTAAAAATTCAAAGTGCTATAAATCAACTATTTTTTAAGATATCAACGAAAGAACAAATTTTCAGAAACAAACACTGCTCCGGAATCTTTGTATCAAGGCCAAACACATAAAAAAAATCTTTTTCATTTTCCAATTTTTTAATACCTCATTTTGAATTTTAAATTTAATTTTTTTTAAATGGCAACCCTTTTGAAACAAGATGGCGAATGAAGCTGGCCAACGAACTCGGTCGAGACATTCGTATGTACTATGTACAGACCAAGTTACATCCAAATCGGTTCATAAATACGCCTGTTATCGCGTGACAAAAATCAGGTCGTTTTAAAATGTCAGCCACAAGAGAAATTCAAAATGCTATTACTCAGCCATTTTTTTTAGATATAGACGAAACAAAAACTGCTCCCGAATCTTTTTATCAAGGTCAAACACATAAGAAGAAAATATTTTTTCAATTTTCAATTTTTGGTACCACATTTCAAATTTAAATTTTTCTTAAAAATTTAAATGGCCGCCATTTTTAAACAAAATGGCGGGTGAAGCTGGCCAACGAACCCGGTCGAGACATTGGTATGTACTATGTATGAACGAAGTTACATCCGAATCGGTTCATAAATACGCCTTTTATCGCGTGACAAAATTCAGGACGTTTCAAAATGTCAGCCACGCTAGAAATTCAAAATGCTATAACTCAGCCATTTTTTAAGATATAGACGAAACAAAAACTGCTCCGAAATCTTTGTATAAAGGTCAAATACATAAGAAAAAAATATTTTTCCATTTTCAACTTTTTGGTACCACATTTCAAATTTTAAATTTTTTTAAAAATTTTAAATGGTCGCCATTTTGAAACAAAATGGCGGATGAAGCTGGCCAACGAACTCGGTCGAGAGATTGGTATGTACTATGTACACACCGAATTACATCCAAATCGGTTCATAAATACGCCTTTTATCGCGTGACAAAATTCAGGACGTTTCAAAATGTCAGCACGCTAGAAATTCAAAATGCCATAACTCAGCCATTTTTTAAGATATAGACGAAACAAAAACTGCTCCGGAATCTTTGTATAAAGGTCAAATACATAAGAAAAAAATATTTTTCCATTTTTAATTTTGATACCACATTTCAAGTTTTAATTTTTTTTTTTTTTTTTTTTTTTTAAATGGCCGCCATTTTGAAACAAAACGGCGGATGAAGCTGGCCAACGAACTCGGTCGAGACATTGGTATGTACTATGTACACACCGAATTACATCGAAATCGGTTCATAATTACGGGAGTTACAGTGTGACATAGGTCAGATATATATATATATATATATATATATATATATATATATATATATATCAATTTTGAACGGAGGGTGGTTTCGGGGTCTGGGGGTCATGATCGATGAAAATATACCAAAATTTTTTGAAATCGCTTTCCTCCGAATGGCTGCAATAAGTAGCTTTTTTGTAAAGAAAGCCACCTAAAACTGATGGAAATTGGCCCATGTATGGGCCATATTGCCCATATCTAGGCAGAAGTCCACCAATCTCTGTACTGGAGAGGCTACGCTAAAAGCTTCCGAAACTAGCCAGCAATTACTTAAAAAGTTATTTTGCTTAAATCGCTTTTGTATCTACGTTTGTTTCCTTACACCAATTATAATCTTAATTGTAAGTCACAATATATATGCAGTCTTAATCAGCAAGAGTACACCTTTCACCGTTATGCAGCTAATTCATAAAACGTTAAAATTAGAGCATAGTTCCAGATAAAGATATGATTTAAAAGTTATTTTAATCATATTAAAACATATTTAAGTCAAAATAACAATTTTTTATATAAAATTTAATGTATTTTAAGGTGCCTGGTCTATGAATTTTATATCTAGGAAAAAGATATATCCTCATATTAGCAAAACAGTACAAATTCCATTTATTCCGGACCAAATTTTAAGAATTATGATACTTTAAATTTTCTGAATTTAAAGCATTAATCCCCACTGAAAACGATAACTATGTCTTTTCTGCGCACTCTGGACTATTTTACTTTATTCTTTATAACTGTCTGATATGCCCAAAACAGAAATTCAAGTTTTACTGTACAAATCTGATGTTTCCAACTGGACATCAGTATTTTTGCACTGAAAATTTCGACTTATCGTGTTTCAAAGATTGCATCATACAATTAATGCAAAAAAGTTTGTCTGAAATAATAGTTTCAAAACAACACATTAAAAAACTAAAAACGAAGTGATTAAAAAAATGTGATATATATATAAAACATTTTAAAACAAATGGTTTGTTTTAACTTTACTAAGCTAGGTTTATAGTGTACAGTCATTCAGGGTAACTTTGAACCATGGGGTGTAACTTTGCCCCACCTCCTATTTTTCAATATTTTTGACTCCAGAACTGAGCTCTGTTGGCAAGGTTCTAAACTGGGATTTTTACTCTTTATTTTAGAACATAAATTACAACATTATGCGCTATTAATTGCATCATCTAACCCTTTTTGTGAAGTAGTGTTTTCAAGCTAATTTTGAATGCTGTTTTGAAGTTGTTGTGATCCAATTAAATTTTGATAGTAAGTAACAATATACTCATTTACCAGACATATTAATGTCTAAATGTTGTAAATGTGATAATATTTTGTGATTATTTATTTATTAATAGTTAATAAAATGTAAAATAAGAAGGCACTAACATTTTATCACATTTTCGGGGTAACTTTGAGCCGGCTCAAAGTTATACTGATGTTTATAATTTACGGATTATAGGTTCTACTGTCAAAAATTTCCCATATTTGCACGTATATTTTATATAAATGCCGAAAGTGAACATTAGATGTAACATATAAATATTTTCACATATATATGTAAAAATACATACAATTCATTTAAAGGCGTTTTTCGGGGCGGAGCTGCTCAAATTTGACATTTCATACATTCGAAATTTTTTATTCTTGTTTTTATAATACTATTACTAGTATGTATTACTGTAACTATGGACATATTATTGGGATAAAACATTGAAAGTTGTTTTCCACTGCATTTTTATGTTTTATATGAACAATAAACTGGTTTTTTGTTATTTCTAAAGGTTCATGGTTCTCTTCTTTCACTTTTCTTATGCCTGATATTTGTTGTAATATCATAAATTATACAAATCCTGTGATGTTGGGAAATGTAAATTCGCAGTCTTTACTTATCTGAAAACAATTTTTGGGGTTTAAAGTTGTCCTAACTATAATACTTTTTTCATAATGAATTATTTTAAATAATATTTATCATATGGTGCAAAGTTATCCTAAATGACTGGGTAACTTTGAACCAGGCCAAAAATTCATTTTTTTATTGCTTTTATCCTTATTATTCCTTAATTTTTCATAGTCAAACAATAATTTAGGATCATTTCTTCACCTTTATGCCCCTAGTTGCAACCGTATTCTTAAAATAAGAGTGTGGCATATGAAAATAGAGAAAATACGGATCAAAGTTACCCTGAATGACTGTATTTTAATTATTTCAAACCACAGGAAACTTTTAAAACAATTAATACTACAACAGTGTGTGTCGTATATTGACAGTAGATTCATTTCAACTAACGCAGAAAATATTTTATTTAAGAAAGCCACTTTCAGAAAATTTTAAGGGTGTTTTATTTCTTTATTTTATTTTATTTTAATTTTTTTTAAGTTTCTGGTATATTTATTTATTACGAACGATATCATTAAATCACATTATGCACTGTTAAAAAAAAGTATGATGAGTTAAACCGACTTTTGCTGTCATAGTAGCTGCAAACATAAGATGGTCAAACCTAGTTCTAACATTTTAAGCTGAGATTCAAAGAGGGCTCCAAATGTTGGAACAATATTTTGCCATCTTAAGGCTGCGTAAAAATACAACATTTACTCTTGGATTTTTCTACTATAATTTATAAACTCTTTCAAGGGCAGTGACTAGACGGTCTAGTCACCTAATTTTAATTCCAAAACTGACAATTGGCACCAAAAGTATTTTAATAACATTCTGCTTTTCTAGTGAAAATGCAGATTAGCGGGGTTTTATTTTCTAAGAAATTCGTCAGTCAATTATTTCATCATTTTACGAACAGAATTCTTCTGCTCCTGAAAGAGAAAGCAGTGTAGGTTATAGTGCTACACAATATTCTACGGGAACTTTGCTATATTTCCATTATATTTAGATGTTGCTGAAATTTGTCAAATTCTCCTACTTCTATCTGTTATGTAAAATGTGCGTTGCAGTGAAAAGCTTAGATTAAAATATAAAGATTTAATAAGCAAAGGATACATGCAGTTTTTACCTTACCTATTGTAGTTAATCTTATAATAATCTGTGATATGTTTATTTTTCTTATTTCAAAAATTTCAGTTAAAATGAAAATTCATAGCTGAAGAATTGTTTTTTCACTTTGTTGAGAGATTTAACAAAAAGTTATGATAAAAAAAAAAAAAACACGAGGAAAAAACAATTTAAATCTTTTTTCATTTTACTTAATAACATAATACTCTGGTGCATTTATTCAAATTAAAAATCTCCAACTAATGAAATACACTTTATGTTCCTAAAATTTTAATTTGCAATAAAATAAATATTTTCATTTCTTTTTTTTTTTTTTTAAACCATCTTCCAGCAGATATTTTTTTTGCTGAAAAATAGCACATTATATCATAAAAATCTTAAAATAACACACATTAATAAAAATTAGTAAAAATATTTCGAGAAAAAGTACAAGAAAGAAAATACCAAATGAAGCAATTTGATAAAACACTAGTCTTAGCACATTATGCAATTTAACTGGAAAAATTTAATTAAAATCAAAGCTTAGCCTATCTTTTTTTTTCTTTTTTTTTTAAAAAAAAGGCGCCATGAATTTAATATCAAAGTTGTCAAAAAACATAACAATCTCTTTTTTCTGAAAGAAAATAGAGTTTTTAGGTAGGCTATAAAACATTTATTTTAAAATGTATTTGTCATTCAAACTGTTTTATCGTTAAAAAAGATATTAATATGTTCAAATTACAAATGTATTTTTTCTCCTGATATGTCAGAATAATATAATCATTTAAAGTGTTGTAAATATTTTGCATATTTAATTAATATGTCTTTTTTGAAATATGCAATTTTTTTTTTTTTTTGCTGTATATTGCGCAATAATTTTGTTTCGATTTATTAAGAATACTTTTTTGTAACAAAATAGCGAAATTGCAATTTTTTTTTAGAATTGAATTTAGCATAATGGGTAAATATACCCATAATACTGAAAATTTAGTATGTTTCAGAAATATCAACACAACTTTAAAGGTCATAATTTAATTGACTGTAAGAAATATAAAGATGAAAAATAAAATTATGTATCAGGTAGTTCACACGTTTTAAAAGAGATAATTTTAAAATAGTTCAAATTCGAATACATTCAATTCGTATGATAACTTTACCAATCAGTATGCTTGTGTTAAAAAATAATAGTAGTTCAAATATTTCGAAAATTAGGTTCTGTCGCAGACAGTGTCAGAATGTTTAAAATAACATATAAAAATACTGGAAAATATACTGGATATAAAACTGGAAATAACATTTCAGTTGAAACACTGTCGGAAAATTTATGACAAAAACAGTTACATTTCAATTTTTAGTTGCTTAAAAGGCGCAAAGCCAACAGAGTGAAAAAGTTTACAAGCCTGGAATCGCAAGTTCACCGACGTTCTACAAACTGAAACACTTACGATACCTTAGAGGAGGAATTGAATAGAATCCCTTTGTTATCTCCGTCGAACCCTGACGTACTCATGTCGGAGATCTCATCGCCAAAAGGATGCCGTTTTTTCAGGGTGTTCCCTTTCTTGGCAATTTCCTGTTTTCATTCTCGTGATAAAAGAAACGTTCCAAAACGAACGCAGACAAAATAGCTCTTGGTGGGATGCCGGAAAAACCGGTTTGGCGCGCATACTCCCCATCATCACGTGATGGTGGGAGAAAAGGTTGGTATTTCTGCGTCCAGTTACATTAGAAGTCTATGGACGATACCCAATCTGGTACTTCTCACTATCATATGTTGGAAGAACTTATTAGAATTATCCGGTTAGGTATCGTTCCAAGTGGTTTAGTTGGTAGAACGTCTGTGCGCTATAGTAAGGACCGGGTTCGATTCCTGGCTTGCTAACTTTTTCACTCTGTTTTGCGCCTTTTAAGCAACTAAAAATTGAAATATTATTGAATGCAAGGCGTGAGAAATTTTCTGCAGGAAAATTCCCCAGATATACAATGAAACTTCCCTTTAACAAAGTCCCTATTTAACGAAGTTTTCTACTTAGCAAAGTGTTCTGCTGAACCTTGAATTTGAACACCATTAACATGTAAATTAATCTCCTTATTACGAAAAATGTATTCTGTATAACAAAGTTTATTCCATTTTCGTGCATGTACAATATTCAAACGGAGAGGATGCTGTCTCGATGGATGTATGAATTTATTTCAACGCATTGCATGAAAATGAAATTATTTATTTATTTAATCATTTCCATTCAAAACAAGATAGGTTAAAAGCCTTCGATACAATGAGAAGGGGATTGCAGTTTCACGAAAATGTTACAGATGAATTGTTCGGATACTTACAAAAGTGCGAAAAATTTTATGAACAGTATTTTTTATAAGATTATGAACAGTATTTTTTATGACACTTTGATAACATTTGCAAGGGAAATATACTACAAAATACATTTTTTAAATTAGTGGTACGAACAGAATATAAAAATAGTCGCACCTGGCAGCCCTGTGCAGTGCACTTTTGTTTTAAAGATGTGGAAATAAACACAAAAAGGCGGCTAAGACTAAACAGAAGAGTAGCGTACATATTCAAAGACGTCACATTTGGTCTGGGATATATAGGACGGGACGCACATTGCAAATAATGTAACCTGTAAAAACCTCTAAAAGTTAAGGATTTGGAATATTGAGATAAAAGAGAAAAGGTACGCAACGCTTCAGTTTTTGTTTACCTCTTCTTTATGTGTTTTTTAGACGTTATTCTAATTAAAATTTTCTGATATGTCTACATTGCATAAAAAAAAAAAAAAGCTCTGCTACTCGCCGAATTAAAATACATTTTTCCAATTTTTCCGTTTTATGTGTATTTTCCATTTTATGCATGTGTTTTTTATTATACAAATTTCATGAATTTTAGTTTATTTCTATTTAACGAATTTTCTGCACAACGAAGTGTTTAAATGTAATGATCAGACTTCACTGACGATGAGGAAGTTTCACTCTAAATAGATTTAAAAATAGTTATTTCAGAAAATTTACTCTGAAAGGGGAGTTAGCAATAGATGAAAAAGGTCTTTTCATGGATTTTAAAATTAATTATATATATTTTTTTTCATTATGATAAAAAAATATATATATATATTTATCTTAAGTCAGAAAAAAAACTAAACGCTAAGAATGAAGAAAACTGTAAGTTTTTTTCGTCAAAGGGACTAAAAAATCCCGGTAGAAGGCAAAATTTAGTTGTATTTTTCTTTTTAATTTCATATATTTAAAAAATATCTAAAAAGGGAGCTGATAAATTCTGACATGTGGTAGCTGTACAGTGTTGGGGCCAAGGGCCCCTAGCAAAAGAGACTGTATCAATTCTTCATTTTTAAAAAATCCAATAAGAGGATAGATAATATTTCTTTGTTGTTGTATTTCAGCATTACTTGCGATGACATATTTAAAAATTGTCTTGGTTGTGTTTGCACAAAAAAGGCTTAGTTTAGTTTTCTTCATGTTTATATATATGTGTGTAGATATAAAACACATGTTTTAGTTCGCGAAATAAAGGCACATTTGTTCCGCAAGCTTGCCCCTCCCGTTCCCTCGAGCGCTGTCAAACAACTCAGCTCACAAACGGTACGTTTTCTATCTGAAGGGAAAATACTAAAAATTTGCCTCAGTGTCGACCAATCTGGGATTGTTTCGGAACTTTGAAAAAAAATTGCACATAGATAACGGACAGCAACAAATGCTAAATAACTTTTAAAAATACACCAGAACAGTTGAAACTATCAAAATAAAGGCCAATTCATGTATGTTTAGGTGGAGATGTTAGATTTTTGTAGGGATTTTTTTTTCCAGATATTTCCCAAAAGTATCAAAAAGGGTTTGTCATCTGTGGCTAAAAAATGGCGATCTGTGTCTGTCGAATGGTTGTTTGCACGGTGTCATTGATATTTTTAATATTACATCATATTTATATTTTTGAAAACAACCTTCAAATTAAGTTTCAATAGGTTGTTGCTGGTTGCAACTCTGTTCAGTAATTTTGTGCACATTTTAAGCTGCAATCCGTTCCGCGAGAATGTAGAAAACTGTCGGTTATAAAATCAATAAATTAGTGTGTCATAAATTTGTAGGTTTTAAATTTCTTTTACCAAACAGTGATTTAAAGGAGTATTCTTAAAAATAATAAATGAATGCCAGTGTAGAAGTGAATTGCTCCAGTCAGGGCTTTCACAGGCGACTATTTTTTATTTCTATTTTGCACCACTTTTTCAAACAAAAAAATTTTGCATACACTTTAGCAACATTTGCAAGGAAAATATACTATAAAATGCCTTTTTAAAATTAGTGGTACGAAGTGAATATAAAAATAATCGCCTGTAGCAGCCCTGTGTGGTGCACTTTTGCTTTAAAGATGGGGAAATAAACACAAAAAAGGCGGCTAAGACTAAACATAAGAGTGGCGTACATATTCAATGACGTCACATCTGGTCTGGGATATATAGGACGGGACACACATTGCAAATAATGAAAACTGAATAATTCGCTAATGTGATTTAATGGTTTAATGAATCAACCAATAATGTATAACAATAGTTAATAAATCATCTTAAAATCATCTAATAAATCAATTTATTATATGATTGCTTATAAAAATGTGCGGTATCATGTGGAAGCTTTCGTAACATCGAACTCAAAAACACATTTGTTTTAATTTTATGTATTATATTTTCAGAGATATCATCGAAAATGTAATGCACAAATATGTTCACCATCCCCCTTCGAATTTAGAATCTACTGAAAGTAAAATTATGAACAATTTAGGTGCACCAGAAGTTTATTTAAACGTTGCAAGAAAATTATACCGAGTACCCTAGGTTACATAGTTTTTGAGAAAATCGTATTATTCCATTACACACAAATTTAACTCAGCGAGCACTCAGCAAGATTGTTGAGGGGCGCTCGACGTACCTATCTTCGCGGAAGTACAAAAGGATTGTTGATGATGATTTTCGAAAAAAAATGTCGGTAATTAGCTGAGATATCACCGTTGAAGAAATGGACGGTTTGGACACACATAAGACGTGGGCAGCGTACTTTATACGCGATAGATTTTTCAAGCCTAGATAACAACTTTTAATGATATATTTATGTATTTCAGTTAGAAGTAGTAGTATAAAAGCAATTAGTCGTCAAATTGTTAAAAACAGGCTAATTTGATTAGAGTTAATGCCGTAATTACTTTGGAATTCGCGTCTACTTTTCATTCAGTGACAGTACGAAACCCTCTGTGGGACTGTAATACTCGCACTTGACTGATTATTAATTATATACAAAGTTTACACAGTGTTAAAAATGCTAAAAATCTAAGATAAAAGTCAGTAAAATGTTGGTAAAATTACCGATAAGTTTTGCCACCGCCCAATATCATTCTTAAGGTATAAAATTAAGAACGTTTATGCCTTTCCTAATAGTGGAATATAGTCTATTAAGAATTTAGAAAAACACATTAATTTTCACGATAATAAAGCCCCTTGATGATTACAAATGGATTTCTTAGACATTGTGGTGGTTTCTCAGAATATACTTTAAAATTGATACTCGTGGTGCTGCAACAAGCCGGCACCGTTAATATTTTTTTATTGATATTTTCATAGTTTCATAGTATTGATATTGATAGTTTCATTTTGATATTTTAGCATATTAAAATTATTTTTAAAAATTACAAGTGATTAAAAAAAATCTTTAATAATTCACTGAGTCGACATGAAAAAAAAATATTTTGACTCTTATAGTATATTTTCTGCAATAATTCTTGCACGAGGCTCTTATTCGAAATCATATCCTTCTATATATATAAAAAAGTTTTGATTTGGAAATGGACCAATAAAAAATTTGCGTAGATACCGTGAAATGCATCTGATTGGTCAGAGCTTTATGACGCTATAAGGGAGGTTACCAATGGGGGACCCGTCTCTCTGTCGCCAAAAGTGACGCCAACTTGGCACTATTTCCAGTATTTCGCCAAAATTAAGTGTACTTTTCCGTTATACGGACAGCATGCCAAAATGTATGCTAATGCGCCAATTATTTCAGCCCTCATCGTGAAAAGGATTTTTCTTGTAAACCATGCGAAACATTGTGATTTGTTGTTTATGAAACGTGAATTACGTGAATGATTATTATTTAACCTTAACCTTGGAAAGCTTTTTAATTTGCTATTATTCGAAATAAAAATGCTTTTTTTTATAAAATTATAATTTACTTTTACTGCTGACGCTGAGATGGATTTTACCATTTGTCAATTACCAGATGATGAGAAAGTTGCGATAAAACTGTTTCAGGAATTTGGAATTCTGCATAATAAAAGGTTGTGTTCAAACAACCATGAAAGGAAATTATGGATGAGTTCTGGAAATCCGAAATGGAGATGTAGCTTAGGATCATGCGAAGAAAGCGTAGGAATACGACAAAAAACATGGTTTGAAGGATCGCGGTTGTCTTTTCTTAATGCTTTGAGGTTTATATATTTATGGTGCCAAGAGTTGACATCGATTGAGCTTTGTGAGCTGCAACTTGATATGAACCACAACACAACAGTGGACTGGAATAGTTATTTTAGAGAAGTTTGTGCAAATGCTGTACGTTCACGACCAAATAGAAAAATCGGTGGACCTAATAAAATTATAGAAGTAGATGAAAGTCTTTTTACCAGAAGAAAAAACAACGTAGGACGTGTTCTTCCTCCTCAATGGGTGTTAGATGGTTTATGCCGTGAAACACGGGAATGTTTCCTTACTCTATTTCCGATCGCACAGCTGAAACTTTAAAGGCGGCAATAGAAAACAATGTAGCTGATGGAAGTATTATTTATACAGATTACTGGAAAGGATATAAAAAGATGAACTGCTAAGTGCTGGTTACGATCATTTCACAGTAAATCACAAATACAATTTTGTCGACCCTAATACTGGATGTCATACTCAAAATGTTGAGAGATTATGGGGCATCGCAAAATGGCGCAACAAAAGACATCGGGGAACAGTTCGTTTATCATTTAGAGTCGTATCTCATAGAGTTTATGTGGAGACGTCTTCATTCAAATAATGAAATGTTTACTGCAATGCTAAAAGGTATGGCACAGATGCCATATTCGCCCCATATTGGAGCGATTTTTTCCTGACGCTAATGTCATATACGCAACGGGTACTTAACTGGCGCCAAAGTGTCGTTATTTTGCTTGATGTGGTAACCCGGATTATGTTGTGGCACAGATGTCATATATTTATGTCAAATCTATTGGCGCGATTTTTTTCCGATGCCAATTTGGCGAAAATATCAACAGCATAAACAGCAACATCCGGGTTACCATATCAACCAAAATAACGACACTTTGGCGCCAGTGAAATACCCGTTGCGTATATGACATATGCGTCAGAAAAAAATCGCGCCAATATGGGGCGAGTATATGACATCTGTACCTATGTTGTTTATGCTGTTGATGTTTTCGCCAAATTGGCAACCGAAAAAAAATCGCGCCAATATAGGGCGAATATGACATCTGTGCCAAAGAGATTTGTAATTTTATGGCAGCAGTTTAATATGATTTTTTTATATTATTACTTTATTGTATAACAGTTATTTGTTCACTTATTTTAATTATATATTTGTGATTTAATAAAATAGTTCGTAAAATTCTGGAATTTTCAAATGTTATATTTTTAAAATGCTCACTTTACTATCGACAATGTTTTTCTTTTATTTTTCAAATGTTTCAATTCACGTGATTTTCATTTTGCGCCAACTATTGAGCTTGGCGACAATTCTGTCCGTATAACGGAAAAGTACCTTAAGCATAGCCTACTATGACATATACGGCCCACGCATTTCGCCGAAAACCGTCGAAAAAGTGAAGTCGGATTCAGCTTCAAACCCTGAACCAAAACATCACAACGTGCTCTTTTTTGTTTACATTTATACCCTGCCCAGATAGCGGCTTGTTTCTCATCGTCGAAGTTTCAGAATCATTGATCGTATTTTCAGAATAATTAAATAAATAATTATATTCTTCAATTTCCTTCGATTTAAAATGATATTTTACACAGCTTGTAGTATTTTAGTGTTCACATACTTTTAAGATTAGCTAAATTACTTTTTGTTTACTTGATCGTTTGGATCATTCTGTTATTCTTTTTTGAATGTCCCATTTACGTAAAAATAGCTTGTGTTTCATGTACACGTTTTAAAATTAAAATTTAGTTTTTACCAAACTACAGTTCTCATAACTGGCTTGAAGCAGTTATTTTTGACAAATTTATTGCTACCCGTAAAATGTCTGTGTTTGATATCGTCCGAACTAAATAATAATAATAATAGTAAAAAAAAAAAAAAAAAGACGATTTTCCTTAAACATTAAATATTATTATTTTTAATCATATAAAGAAATGGTGATCGTTGCAATATTTTATTATTATCCAAGCAATTTTGATTAAATCAAGTAAGTGTATTTGTTACTTAATAAATTCTATTTATTAATTATTACAAGGAAATTTATGAGTACTTTAATATATTTAAAAGAAATTACATTAGTTTTATTGTTTCAGCAGTGAAGATAGCAAATAAATTTGTGACATTGATGTTTTTAGACTATGCATGTTTTTATTTATTGGAGTGAATCGTCGTTGAAGTTACGGTGAGAGTCAAATTTCTGTTTTGAGCAGCGTATCAGAGTCCTCTGGCGAGCAATTTCATACACGCAAATCGGTCTGCCGGTAGTAGTATCTAAGTATGCCTTGCAAAAAGTAATGCTTTGGAAATAGAACAATGAAAATCAGCGTAGATACCGTGAAATGCAGCTGATTTGTCAGAGCTTTATGACGCTATAAGGGAGGTTACCAAGGGGAGACCCGTCTCTCTGTCACCAAAAGTGACTTCAACTTAGCGCTATTTCCAGTATTTCGTCAAATTTCCATAGATTCCCATTGAAATACAATAGGGTTTACTTGCATGCAGGAAATCAACAAATTGAGATATTTCAATGCAACAAAAACTAATATTAGCTTATGAATAGACCTTAATTGAACTATTTACATTATTTTTAAGCAGAAACAATAATCTGGGGTTGACTAGAAAATAGGAATTGCTTCACTATACCGAATGCAATAGCTAAGCGATTATGCGGGGGTTGGTGAGCGTAGCGAGCAGGGGGGCGGTGCCCCCCTAGTTAATAATAAAAATAATATTTGTTTGTAAAATTTTTTACTCTATATACATATCAGTTGCACAACGTTCATTCTACAGTATCCGTCTCCAGAAACATTGTTTTCTTTAGGTATGAAAACCTTATTTCGTGACATTTAAAGATAATCATGAAATATTAATACATGGATGTTTAATGCATGTATGTTTTAAGAAATGTCACTGTTCAAGAACTGCATTTATATTTCAAAATCTTATTTTATGATCATACAAGTACAACATTGTTTCAAATTTAGAAGACCAGTACTTTAGTTTTCTTTCTTCCGTTCAACTTTCTTATCGGGCAGAAACGATACTTTACTTTTAACTGAATATTAATTTTTCAAACTTTATAAGAGCATAACATATACCGTAATAAATCACTTTTAAGAAATTTTTGACATTTATTTCATAATCCAATTCTGTAATAACATTATGTATTTCCCACTACCAATTTTTTGACCTTTTGAGAACACCATTTTCAATTAAATAAAGAACTCTTACTCATTTTTCTCCCATCCATTTTCAATTCGCGCACTGGAAAAACATTAATTAATTCATGTTGCATTTTTTTTTTTTTTTTGGAAATTAAAAGATTGCGCTCAGTAATTGTTTTAGGATTAGTTTCAAATTATTTTATGCGAAAAAACACTGTATTTATTTAATATTTCAAAGTTACATTTTATAATCTAAAAAAAAAAAACAACTTTTGGAATTTAAAAATTAACGTCACATTTTTTTTTTTTTTTTTTTTTTTTTTTTGTGGATACATTTCTCATTCTCATAACATCACATTATGGATGCGTAAAAATATTTTTGTATACCTTTAGGAGGGAAATTGTAGTGGAATTTATTAAAAAATAAATTAAAAAAAAATTTATAAACTGTTAACTTGTTATCGAGCAAAAACTTTTTTTTTCTTAAAATTCATGTTTTCCTACCTAACACGAATCCGTTAAAAATCTAATATACCACAACTACTTATCTATATTATCCATATTGTAAAGGACAAAAGTATCTGTACTTAACTCTTACGTCATTTTGTGAATGGCAACAGCAGATGTAACGCATATTTTACATCTTCGAATAGAGAGAAAAATGTACTTTTCAATGGAATTTGTTTGAAAACTATATCGCAATTTGTTTCAAAACTGTATAGCAATTTACTCAATTTTATTGTTTTTAAAATAATTTTCAAGCAGGATTTTTTAAAAATCTATTTCTGTCACTAGCACACATGCGATTACAGAAGACAAATATGTTTGCACATATATTAATATAAATGAAATAGTTCAGCGTTTGTTTCCGGCTTATATTCCATAATGAAATTTAGACTTTCATCTATAAAAACGTCCATCCATTTTAACTTCAATACATAAATAATAAATATAAAATAAAAAACAAATTTAAGACATGTGTTAAAATTCATCTTTCCTACAATCAGTTTTGTGTGAGAATCTATAATAAGTATTCATTTACTCAAGAAAACAATGTTTGTGAATTACATTTCAACGTACAACGCTCTGTGACATATGCAACAATGTGTGTTTGTGAATATAAAATATGCTACAATATATACGTTGTAAAACTATATTAAAATACACCTGTTTGGAGGACACTGAATGGTTTACACTGAATGGAGTCTTCTAGACATTTAATTAAACTCTATTTCAGACAATAGAAAAACTGATTTCAACAAGAATCTTTGTTTCTACGTAATGAAGTATCCTGTCTTCAGTTTCGCAGCCCCAATAAACATTCAGTCTCGTGCAAATCTCCATCCCTGTCGGACATGCTGTCCAATTTATTTCTCGGAATCTTTTATGTTCTGAAAGAAGTCCTTCAGAACCATGTTGCACTCTATACAACAGCTTAGAAAACTGTTATAAAACATGTATACATATAAATGTTTAACCTGATCTATTTTATTTTTCCAGTAATCAAGAAAATAAAAGTTTATATGCGAGTTGAATCTCAGCTAAAAATCTCCTGCTGCTTCGAATTTACGCTACAACTCCTCGCTATCCATACAAATAAATAATTTTTTTTTCAGGTGCAAAGAAAAAGCCTTCTACTTCTACTGATAACCAATTGCATGTAGGCCATTTCTTTTATTATAATTCATGTGCAATATATATATATCATTGAAATATAAACTGGGTCCTTTCCTTTACCTACGGCAAATAAATCTCACGTTTTCCCCTTAAATTATTTATAGATTATGAGCCGTCAGGCATGAATAAGGGACGTGAGATATATATAAATATAACCCAGCATAATGCATAATAGTTTTTAATCAAATGAAATTAGCCACTTTATGAAAAAATATGATATGCAAATGTGAAAAAAATATACAAATTTGTATTTATGAATATTGAAAATTAGTGATATATGCATATATATATATATAAAGGTGTTTATATGACATTATAACATATTGCATATCTGAATATTATAAATATTAAGTTCGTAATATAAGTAAGAAAAATAAGTAAAAATGTAAAACTTCCGAATTCAAGTATAACATATTGTGATATATAAATTACTAAGAGTTATATAATGGCTATGTCTAGGGATTTACCGTCTATTGGGAAATTAAATAATACGAATTATCTGTATTGGGCGTTCAAAATCAAAAATCTACTCAATAAGGACGACCTCTTTCAGTATTGTCTACAGGCCCCACCTGAAACACCAGACGCGGCATACTTAAAAAATAGCATTAGGGCAAAAGCTATCATTAATATTTGTATAGAAGACGATCAGATCGTCCATGTAAAAAATCTTCAAACCACCAAGGGCATCTGGGACAGGCTAAAATCCATACACCAGCGCGCGAATTTATCTTCGAAATTATACTCCCAAAAATTGTCAGGGGGAGGTAATATGAATGATCATATAAACAATATACTAATAATAATAGATAGGCTCTCAGCTATTGACGAAGAGATAAATGAGTCACATATTGTGTGAGTCACATATTGTAATGAGTCACATATCACTATCATGCTTTGCTCCCTGCCTCCATCTTACGCGACTATGACTACTGCACTTGAGACGCGTGATGAGAGTGATCTTAAACTGGAATTTGTGAAGAACAAATTAATAGACGATTTATCGCATCGTACAGAAAGTAAAAACGCTAGTTCACATACTAGGCAAACGGCGTATAATACAGAAAGTAGAAACGCCAGTTTACATCCCATTGACACGGCGTACAAAACTGTAAACAAAATCCATAAAATCAAAAAAATTCTGTGGCTTTTGTTCACGTACTGGCCACCTTAGAAACGAATGTTTTCAATTGAAAAATAAAGAGAAATATAATTCCCAGAAGAATAATTACAAAAACGATTATAACAGGAATAGAAACTATAATAACAGCGGTTACAGAACAAATACGGGGAACCATAAAAGCCAAGAAAATACTAAAGATCACTCGTCTAATTTTTGCTTTAATAGCAAAATAAACACAGCTAATGAGAAAAACGACTCGAACGTTACTTTTCCCCCAGTTGAACATAAATTTGAAAATGAATCAACACTAGTTAACAAAACACAAACAAAAAACCATAATACATACATTATAGATTCAGGTTGTACAAGACATGTTACATCCACACAACATTTACACCAGGGAATTTTGGTAACATTGCCATAGCTAATGGGAAAAGATTAAATTCTCAAGGTTTAGGTGGTGTAAAACTAAGCACGGGTCTGAAAAATAGTATAACACTTAAGGACGTACTGTATTGCCCGGAATTAAAGAGTAAACTTTTGTCAGTAAAAAAGGCAACCGACAATAATATAAAAGTAATTTTTGAGAAGGAAACACGTTTTTTCTTTAAAGATAACAATACTATCTTAAGTGCTAAACTGAACAACAACCTCTACGAAATAAATCCCAGAGATGAGTATGGTTACACCTTAAGCACACAAACATCATGTAATAACGAAAAGTGTATATATAAATGGCACCGGAGACTAGATCATAAAAATTTTGACCCAATTAAATATTTAGTTAATCATAAATCGGCCGAGGAGATATAAATAACTGTAAGCATGAGACGCCCTGCACTAAATGTATTGAGGGGAAACTCTCAGATTTACTACCCCAAATTAGCTAAAAACAGAGGCAGAGAAATATGCTCTCTTACGCATTCCGACATTTTTGGGCCCATGGAGACATAAACGCCAGGAGGAAAGCGTTATTTCATAACGTTTACGGACGATTATAGTCGGTTCACTATGACGCACCTATTAGCGCATAAGTCTGAAGCAGTCGAGAAGTTAAAACAGTATGTATGTACAAAATGTATGTAACCTTAACCAAAAATAAATTCTGGAAAGTAATAAAATCTATAAGATCATATAACGCCAAAGAATATCTTGGTGAAAGCTTCGAAAACTATTCGGCCGAAAACGGCATAGAACGCAAATTAAGTGCCCCGTACAGTAGCCCACAAAATGGCGTTTCGGAAAGATAAAATAGAACAATCGTAGAAATGACACGTACTATGCTGTCAAATGCAAAATTGCCTAAGCATTTCTGGGGGGAAGCGATGATGACAGCCAAATATTTAACCAACCGATTGCCGACAAATTCAAATGAAAATCACGCAACACCGTACGAATTGTGGCATAATAGGAAGCCCGACCTATCTAATATTAAAACATTTGGGTGTAAGGGATTTGCCTACGTAGATAAATCTAAAGGAACCAAGTTTGACAAAAACTCAATTGAAGGGGTCATGATGGGGTATGATTTTCGAAGCAAAGGATATGGAATTCATATGGGGAATAACAACATAATAATTTCAAGAACCGTAAAATTTATTGAAGAAGGGACTAAATGTGAGGAAATTAATGATGTTACAGAAAACAAAAATGACGCTCAAACGCCTGCGGAAAATATAAAAATTGATTTAACAAATGATGACGAAGATTAAGTAGAAACCCCAACGCAAAATAATCCCGAACAGGGAAGGTCACTAAGGCAAAACAGAGGCGTACCTCCAAATCGTTTTACAGTAACTGTAAATTTATGCAAAATTGAGGAACCTAAATCATGGACCGAATTACAAAACATTGAGGACACAGATATAAAAAGTAAGTGGTTGGAAGCAACAAATGAAGAAATGAAATCGCTACATGAAAATAAAACATGGAAATTAATTAAAGCTATACCCGGAAAGCACGTCATAGGGTCGAGGTGGACATTTAAGGCTAAAAGAGGGGCCGATGGAACTATAGGGAGATATAAGGCTAGGTTAGTGGCCAAACGATACTCACAAAAATATGGATGTGATTGCGACGAAACTTATGCGCCCGTCGTATCACATACCACATTGAGAGCATTTTTAAATGCAGCCGTTTATAAGAATTTAGACGTGACGCACCTTGAAGTCAAAACCGCTTTTCTACACGGCACTCTTGAGGAGGAAGTTAATATGTATCAACCGGAAGTGTATTTAAAGAAAGAGGAGGAATGAGTCGCCAAGACAAGTTGATTGGGATGCCATTGAGAAGCTCATTAGATATCTGTGACTACCAGGAAAATAAAATTTGTTATCGACAAGTCAAAACCACCTATACTAACAGTATATAGCGACGCGAACTGGGCGAATGATAGAACTGATAGGAGATCGAGCACATGCAACCTATTTAAATTAGGTAAAAATCTCTTAGATTGGCTTTCTTAGGAAGCAGACAAGTGTAGCACTGTCGTCGACAGAAGCCAGATATATTGCAACGTCAACCGCTACGCAAGAGATCAAGTGGTTATTGAGTCTACTCAGTGATCTCGAACTTCCCCAACAGTTACCAATAGACGTTTACGAAGATAACTTATCTGCCATAAAACTGACGAAAAATGAGAAAGCACAAACTAAAGCGAAACACATTGATGTAAAATTTCATCATATAAGGCATCAATATGAAAGTAGCAAAATTAAAATTGTGTACTATCCTTCCAAATACATGATCACTGACATTCTAACGAAGCCACTCCCAAAAACTTAATTTGAATTTCTAAGGAAAGAACTGCAACTAACAATGCCATAGATTCTTCCCCCAAAAAGGAGGAATATTAAAATTCACCTTTCCTACAATCCGTTTTGCGTGACAATCTATAATAAGTATTCATTTACTCAAGAAAATAATGTTTGCGAATTACAGTGCAAATTACAACGTTCTTTGCATTATGCAACAATGTGTGTTTGTGAATAAAAAATATGCTACAATATATACGTTGTGAAACTATCATGGAAGACGGCAGTATTCCGAGTGACGCAGCCTTAAGCCTAAAATCGTATCGTATCGTTAAAATCGTATCGTATCGTATCGTAGAATTCGTAGATGGCGGAACTCATATATACAGCTAACTCGACATCAAAGAAAACGCGAAAAGCCGCCTTTTAATAACTCAGCAGATATAGGTCCTATTGTTCTGAATTTTCTAGAACAGTCTTATATCTGCAGTCTAATCGTATACTGAAATTTTTACATTTCTACGTGCAGTATATTTTGAGATCTAAATAGCCATTTTTAAAGTGAAAACGTTGGTATGATTATCGAGGAAGTTCCTAATATGAAAATCCAGAAAACGGTTCTAACAATTTTTCTCAAATTGATATATAATATAAATCTGATTAATACGAGGTGAATAACACTTTTCTTTTTTCTGGGAAAACTCGTTTTATTTTAAAAATCGTTATTTTAAAAAATCGCTTTTTTTACTTTTCTCGTCTGTGATTGGTGAATAGGTTTGACGTCACTTCGTATGTAGGAGGAGTCTTAATCCATCTGCTGTGAGTATAAAATCAGAAGATTTGCAAAGTCATTTTAGGTATTCTAAGTTGAGTTAACAATCTGAATGTAGGCAGTAAATCTTTTTTTTTTTTTTTTAAATATTAAAATTTTAAATGTTAATTATTATGTGTTTTAAAATATTAAATATATTAAATGAAATTTCGATTGATATTATCTTTCTCTTTTGTTATGAAGAAATTATTATTCCATATTACTGCTTTTTGTCGAAAAAATATTTAGATTCATTTTTAAAAAAGGAGAATTTTATTTTTAATTATATGTATTCAATATAATTGTTATTTATCATTCTTTTTCAATTTTCAAAAAAAATTATTTTTAATTTTTTGTTTATGATCGTGACTCGAGGTTTTCGACTTGTGACTCAACTCAACCATTGCTATTTCTAATTGCTTTGCATAAATAATTATTGGATTACACTTTATTAGGTATTTTGTTAATTTATTATTTGTTTTTTAATCTGATTTACGATTCCATTTTTAACTTTTCTTTTGATTTACTTAGATTTAATGTGTCCTTTTTTATTTTCTGCCGATTTAACCTAACCACGCTATCGTTTTGTAGATATTACGAACCTTTTATTTTCTCTTGAAATATCTATTAATGTTTTAATATCCAGCATCAATAATTATTTTTATAATACCTTATGGCTTCATAGTTGAATAGCTTCTTCTGAAAAGGGCAACAGAAATTTCTGAAAACTTTTGTTTACATATCGATTACGATAGGAATGTTTTAATATCCAGGAGTAACTTAAACTTTTGTTTTGATTACATATCGAGTAACAAAAAATATGTTCTTGACTCTTTAGAAAATGTAACTAAAATGATAATTTTAACAATTGAATCATTAATAAAAAATTATATGTTAAATTAAGCCTGAAAATTTTAATACTTGGAAAGGCTGAGACAAATATAAATTTTTAAAGCAGATATCTTACAATGAATGTTTAATCACAATGTTTTAACTAAAATATCTTTAAATATTAACAAATTTAAACAAAATGAAGTTCTTAATTTTGCCGATTGATTTTTCGCGAAAAAAGGTACTAAAAAAACTTAAAACTATTTAGCTAGAACAGATTACAATGTTTCTGATGGGAACAAATAAATGGATTTTTCAATGCTTTCACTAAAGTAAATTTAAAATTCAAAGTCAGAATTACAAATTAATTAAATTGTTTATTGTGGGATCCCCATAACTCAAAAAATATTTTAAACTAAGTTATCATTGTTTTTTCAATGTTTGTTGACAGACGGTTGCGATTTGTGTTAAAAACCACCAAAGTGACATTCTCTATGCCCTATCATATGATGCATACCAATAGATTTCTAAACAGCTTCCACTTGAAAATCTGAAGACCATTAAGATTACTAAATCAAAAGAAAAGCTCACGATTAATTCCCAAAAAGTCAGAATAAATAAATTTCAAAATACATAATATGTGTAATCCTATTTTAAAAATCTTTTTTCCAAAGTAAGAATTCATTCACATACACTGACAATAAAATTATGAGTGTTTTGGTTGGTGGGAAAACATTTAATGTATTTTATCAGCGCTGTCCAACATGGCATGATTTCAGGGGGGGGGGGGGGGGGAATTATTTTTTTGCCAATGATTTTTGAGAACATCACTTTTATTTTCAAGAGCAAGGGGTGATTCTGTTCTGAAATTTCAGCCATTCAGTTCTGAAAAAGAAAAAAAAAAAAACATTCCTTCTTAACCTAAAAACCTCATAATGGATATTAATTATGAATGAATCGTATGTTTTCTCCTACCGATTGGCAATTTTTGTGTGTTTTTTATGTGACCACTTGACAAATTTTATGATTTTTCCCCTAACAACCGACTGTCGATTTTTCTTTTTCATCTGTGACTGATTGATGAATTTTGTGATTTTTTAAGCAGTAGATGGGCAAATTAATCGATTTTTTTTTTCTTCATGACTAACTGAAGAATTTCTTGTAACCAACTTGTGAATTTTTTGATTTTCTTTTCCTTCACAAGAGCGATTTAGAAATTTCTCTACATACATTTATAATCTACAGTGATGATAGACAAAATTCATGCATTAATAAGATTCCTGTGGTAAGATTCGTCAAATGGTCGCAGAAAAAGACTAATTTTGTCAAGAGATCGCAGAATAAATGAAAATTTCCTCAAAATGTTACGGAAAATTTCGAATTTCGTAAAAAGTCTGTGAGGCTGTGAAAGTTCAGCTTTTTTTTTTTTTTTTTTTTTTGCTGAGCCTGTACCATGTCTGATTTTAAGTCAATACGACCCGAACCTGCAAAAATAATTTTCAAAATATGAAAAATATTATCAATATTTTGTTTTTGATACACACAAAAACCACATGTATCATATTTTTGATAGTTTATGTACACATGTTACATGTGTTTAAATTGAGAGGTGCCTGTTATTCAAACTTATATAAAAGTTCAAATATATAAAGTTTAGGAATTAAAAAGTGTTTGTTAAATAGAAATGTCTGCCTTTTGAAAGAAAAGCCATTATGGAGGTCTTATTGTACATAGACAGGGGTAGGGAAATGCATCATTTTACTCGCCATTGGCGAGTGAATTTTCTAACAGGGCGAGTGAATTTTTAGGTAGTTTTTGAAAACTGCAAACTATAGAGATATACCGAAAACTTTTTTTTTTTATTAGTTAGCTATATTTTTCAACTTTCCTAATTATTGCGATGTAAACATGGTACTAAGTTCTATTTTATATTAAACTTTAATCACTTGTTTATTTTTTTAAAATTTATAGGGAAGAAAAATATGAGAATGCATTATAGTAATAGTAACCAACTATTTTTGAGTTGCATAATTTTGTCATAAAAATTTTCAACTGTAGATTGCATTTTACTGGCTGGTGAAATAAATCCTTGGCTGGTAAGATTTTCTAGAAATTCCCCACTCCTGTAAATAGATCTTCAACCTGAAAAAATACTTTGGATATCATTTGAAATTCAGGTCGACCAATTAGAGTCAAAACCCAAACCGAAACAATGAAAGTGAACCCGGCCTGCAACAAAAAATCTACTATTGATCCGATCCGAACCAAGAGTCGGTTCGGGTAAAAGCAAGTAACCCGACCTGATGCAGGACTCTAATGCAGATATCTTTCAGTTAGTGTAGTAAATTGTTTTACATGCTTCCTCAATTAGTGTGTGAAGCACAAAACTGGTTACACTATTTTTTCCCAGCAAGATGGTGATTATTCAGCAATTGGTAAGTTTTCTATTAAATAAATTAACCAGTTTTTAGGTTTGTAGCAATTAAACTGTAATGCAAAACATTTTAATCAAGTCGTGTATTTAAAAAAGTACTCTATGATAAGTAAGCTAACATAATTAAAGAATTGTTGTAATGCAGATTAAAAATTAAGAGACTTTGTACTGTTTCTTGACTGATTGTTTATATTTTTAAAATGTATACATTAATATGCGAGTGCACATATGTGTGCACCAGCGATTTTTTTTTTTTTAATTGTGTATTTGCAGAGTGCATGACATCTGGCCGAAAAAGTAGCAAGCAAAACTAAACACTGTATGTACTGTATAAACAAGAAAATTAATCGGCACTGTTTGTTTTTAAGCATTTTGCATATTACAGGTCATCACTTTAATCATTGTTTATATCAGTGTTGAATTCAGACACTTTTCTCCAGGAGGGATTGCACTTTTTGACCATTGAAAACACAAAATCTCAAATCTTCTGGGGGGGGGGGGTGAAATCAACACTGATTTATATTTAAAAAATTTATACTTTAATATGCGAGTGCATTTATGTGTGCACAAGTTTTTTTTTTTTTTTTTTTAATTCGGTATTTGCACAGTTCATGACACCTGGCCGAAACAGTACTCAGTACAATATTACTCAGAAATAAATTAAGATATATTTTAACTCTCTGAGCGGTTTGAGCATATTTTTCTGTTTCCCAAAAACAACTTTAATCTGTTGTAGACAAAAATATTTTCAGCAGAATTGTATTTCAAGATGTCTATCAAATAAAGGAGCATGAAGTGTATTTTAGAAACAAACAGGAAAAGAAAATTTTAATTAAAATTATTTTTATAAGCATTTTTATGAAAATGCCGGAATGCCTTCAAGATGCTCGGAGGGTTTAAAATATATATATATATATATTCCAATCAACCCAGTAGCAGAAACAGTGCAGCACGGAAGCGGGCACTGCAGATTATTTTAAACCTTGCAGATTAATGCACCAACTTAAAAATAAATGCTGGGCTTAAAAAATAGCTGAAATTTGCTTCAAGTCTCTAGATTTATGGTATTTGTTGTATCCTTATATTATATATATTCTTTATAAATGGAAATTTTGCTTACTTTAAGTGTTTCTGTTATTTCTTATGATAGTAGGCTTATTGGGTCACAGATAAATTTTTGTTTGCTGCAGACTGACGCAGAAAATTCTGCTTCTGGGCCAATGTATTTATATATTTATGCATGTAAGCATTCGCTGTTTTCTGTGGTAAAAATCTGTATGTACTTTAATGCAAATAACTTAAAAGTAGAGCTGGGCGATATATTGATAAAATTGATATAAAATGGTAATTGTGATAACGATATTAAAAAACCTTACAAAACGGTATATCATGAATATCATAATCGTGATGTAAACCGTGATTATCGTAGTTCTTCATTAAACCGCAACATTAAGCAGCGCTTCTTCAGATTCGACCCAGTCTAAACCGTGGTATTAAATACTGAATCGTCTGTTCCGATTATTATGATACTAACGGAGTGTCTCCTCTCAAGTCTAAACCGTGGTATTAAAAATACCAATTCCTCGGTTTCAGTATTCTTGATATTAACGGTGCGACTTCTGCCAGTCTAAATTGTGATATTAAATACCGACTCCTCGGGTTCCATGTTCATGATACTAATGGCATGTGATTTCGTTTTGGTGGGTGATAAGTATCGTACATGCAGTTTTCTGTGTGATCACTGACATCAGATGATACATATATATATATATATATATATATATTTTTATGGTATTGACGGTATAAGCTGAATCTCTGAGCATATGCGTTTTATGCTTCAGACACCATGTCTTTCATTTCATTATGGTATTTAGATTTCAGCGATGTTGATGAATATTTGCTCTTTGTTATCGAACAATGTGTGAATCAGGACGATAAAGAAATGAAATATAACATTTTATTTGCAACAGTGGATTTAATTAGACAAATGAAATAATAATTATATAGCTGGGTCCTCAGGGCCACTTTTCTAACTTTGGCCGAGACCCCTCATGTGGCATATCATTGGAAAGGCCTGTGACCACTTATTCATGTTATGCACCTCCGGTGACCACCCCCCACTTCCACGTCTGGGGGGCACTTTTCTAAATTTTACCGAGACCCCTCATGTGACATATCATTGGAATGTCTTGTTGCCGCTTATTCATGTTATGCCCCTCCAGTGTCCCTATCCCCCCCATGGGAGGGCCTTTTCTAAATTTTGCCCCCCCCCTTATGTGACGTATCTTGCAAAGACCTGTGACCGCTTGATCATTTTATGCATTTCCGGTGCTCCGCCCACCACTTTGCCCCCCAAGGTGGCACTTTCCTAAATTTTGCCGACACTCATCATGTGACCATTTATTCATGTTATGCACCTTCAGCATTCCTCTCCCCACTTGTCCCCCCCCTTGCGGGAGGGCTTTTTTCTAAGTTTTACCGTCACCCCTCATGTGACATATCGTTGCAAAGGCCAGTGACCGCTTAATCCTTTTATGGCCTTCCGGTGCATCGCCCACCAATTGACACCCCTGGGGGGGCACTTTTCTAAATTTTGCTGACACCCATCATGTGACATCATTGGAAAGGCCTGTGACTGCTTATTCATGTTATGCACCATCAGGGTCCCTCTCCCCACTTGTCCCTCCCCCCTCCCCCCCGAGGGAGGGTCTTTTTGTATATTTTGCCATCACCCCTCATAAGACATATCGTTGCAAAGGCCTGTGACCGCTTAATCATTTTATGGCCCTCCGGTGCACCGCTCACCACTTTTCCCCCATGGGGGGCACTTTCCTAAATTTTGCCGACACCCGTTATGTGACATATCGTTGGAAAGGCCTGTGACTGCTTAATCATTTTATGCACTTCCAGTGCTCCGCCCACCACTTTGCTCCCCTCCCCTCCCCGGGGGGCACTTTCCTAAATCGATATATCGGAATATGATATAAAGATGCTGATTTATCATGATATTTAATTCTAGACATTGCCCATCCCTACTTAAAAGTGCTTTGCCATCGATCAGCATGATACCGATATCTATGTACCGATAATATTGTACCGATGTAATGATACCGATAATATTGTACAATACATTTTCGTCATTATCTAACATTAGTGCACACAAAATGCATTTGTATGCACTACATAGTTTATTATCTACCGATTCTAATAAGGATTTTATGATCGTAGTAGATATGAATGTATTTTATATGAAATTAGTACCAAATAATGAGAGATTTATTGATGTTGTTATGTCAGTAAATAACATTTTAAAGAGTTAGACTTTTTTGTTTGGTGCCATCAAGTTTTGACGGGTTCCATCTAGTGAATCTTTAAGACTTTTTTACTGTTGCTATAGAAATATTTTAGATTATTAATAATTTGTCTCGAATGAGTCATAAAAGGCCAACCCTGCCGCATGGCAATTAAAGTTTTTAAAGTGGCAATTAAAAAATATTATCTATCGCCAAATAAAATACAGCTTTTTCATCTCTAGTTACGTTTAGCTTTTTATTTTTTTAAATGGTGCAAGGACACGGTATCTAAAATGTCACTAATAATATGTGCATCCATTGTCTGCAATTTTCTATAATCTACGTTGCTTAGCAAAAGTAAATATCACAAATTTCACCTATCTGTTTCTGAAAATTATTGTGAACTTCAACCATTGATGGCCAATTTGTGCTGAAGTGGAAAAGACCATCACATCAAAAATACCTTTTGTCACAATTTTTGTTGCTGGCAAAAATTATACTAGTATTTTAAAACAGGGTTTTAAGGATTTTATTTTAACTACATGAGGCAAGAATGAAGAGATACTGATACTTAAAGCATATGGTTGCTCTACTCATTGGTTAAATCTTCTAGGTGACAATATAACTCCACAAACAATTACAAAACATGTCATTGAAATACAAAAGTACTTTCACAATTACCATGCTGTATATGCTTGGTTAAAAGAATGCAATGATCATTTTACACTACTCTTACCTTGCAACTTTTACTAGAACAGTCAGATAACTTGTTTTGAAACTTTTATCAATAACCACAGCCATTATACTAAAATTATTAATACACTATTAACATTTCTTTGAAATTATCAGACTATAATCTTTATAATGTTAAAGATCTTCTTTTGCAATTATAACCAGTTGAAAACACTTTAAATAGTCAGGAATGGGAAATATATCATTTTGCTTGCCACTGGCGAGTACCTTTCCTCGCAGGGCGAGTGGATTTTTAGGCAATCTTTGAAAATACTGCAGGCTATATAAGGTCTGGCAAAAACATTTTTTTAATAGTTGGTTATATTTTTCAAATTTACTTCGATAGTGCTAAGTTCTATCTTATACTAAACTTTCCTCTGTTGTATATATTTTTTTAATAACAATTAATAATTTCTTAGTTACAGTGACTACTATAGTAACAATTTCTTAGTAACAGTGTAAACTATTTTTGCTGTGTGTTTTCTCATTGTTTTTGAACTGTACGTTGTATCTTCTTGGCTCATAAAATAAATCTTTGTTTGGTAAGATTTTCTGAAAATTCCCCATCCCTGTAAGTAGTAGTATCAATACAAAAACCCTTAATGGGTTAAAAGTTAGTGATGCAGCACTTTATCTTATTCTGTAAGAATTTTAAATATGGAACTTAAAAATAATGATATCAAATTTTGAGTGACGCTATGCTATTAATTATAATCTCTGTATATATTTCATCATTTTATTTTTTTATAATCGCATGTGCAAAAATTATGTTCAATTTAAAAAGATGTATAAAAGTTTAATCATTGATGCTTTATCATTCATATCTGTCATAAATTCAAAGTATGAGTTTAAAAAGATATGGGAACTACTTGCGAATTCACCCGGAGTCCGCTATCTTGTTTCTTTGTTGGTCATTTATAATCACTTTATGCTTAATTTAATAACATAACAACAACAAACATAATATAAACAACAGCAAACATAACATAAAATAAATAAATCCAAATAAATAAATTTAACATCGGCGATGATCAACAAAGAAACAAGGCGGACTCCGGGCGAATCCGCAAGTAGTACCAAGATATGAATTAAATGTATTCTATTTTTCATGCACTTTTTCTAAAATTTTGGTATTTCATTAAGTTTATTTTGTTTCTAGGAAAATTTAATCCAATTTTATCTATGAAGGTGTACTTTTTTAATATTTTGATCCTAAACCTCAAAAAAGTAATGATATCAATACAAAAACCCTTAACGGGTTAAAAGTTTGACGCAGCACTTTACTTTATGGCTATATGAATCTGAAATATGGGTCTTAAAAATTCTGATATCAAGTTTTAAGTGACGCTGTGCTATTAAAATGAATTTATATATATTTAATTTTTTCTTTTTTGTTGTATTTATTTTTAATCAGTGATACTTTTTCATTCAAGATATGAGTTTTAAAAGATATGATATCAAAATTAAAGTGACGCTGTGATCTGACTTAGATTAGTTAAAAAATTACTTTACACATACTTATGTTTTGTCTTCTGAAATATATTTAGAAATTGAAACATTTTTTTTTTCAATACACTATCAAATATGTCATACATTTTCTCAGCTGATGTTATGTATTAAATGTATTTAATTCAATAAATTTATTTATCTTTTGCGTCACGATATCCAGAACCATCGGTAAAATTTGTGTAAATGTTTTCTTTGCATCACACTATCTATTTGCATACTATTTACTTAGTTTAGATACTATGACGCAAAATAAACGTTTACACAAGTTTTACGGATGGTTCTGGATATCGTGACGCAAAAGATAAATAAATTTATTGAATTAAATACATTTAATACATAACATCAGCTGAGAAAATGTATGACATATTTGATAGTGTATTGAAAAAAAAAATGTTTCAATTTCTAAATATATTTCAGAAGAAAAAACATAAGTATGTGTAAAGTAATTTTTTAACTAATCTAAGTCAGATCACAGCGTCACTTTAATTTTGATATCATATCTTTTAAAACTCATATCTTGAATGAAAAAGTATCACTGATTAAAAATAAATACAACAAAAAAGAAAAATTAAATATATATAAATTCATTTTAATAGCACAGCGTCACTTAAAACTTGATATCAGAATTTTTAAGACCCATATTTCAGATTCATATAGCCATAAAGTAAAGTGCTGCGTCAAACTTTTAACCCGTTAAGGGTTTTTGTATTGATATTAAAATACACCTGTTTGTGAACATATTTTAAATCAATAACAATCAGCGTTTCATAAAAAACTTCTTCTTTGCTGCACTAGAGGGAGACACCAAAATTTACATTTCTTCAATCCTTTCAGGACTAGTTCAAATTATTGTCCGCAGATGAAGACACTGAATGGAGTCTTCTAGACATTTAATTAAACTCTATTTCAGACAATAGAAAAACTGCTGATTTCAACCAGAATCTTTTTTTCTACGTAATGATGTATCCTGTCTTCAGTTTCGCAGACCCAATGAACATCCAGTCTCGTGCAAATCTCCAGCTTAAACAACTGTTATAAATCTCACATTGTATGCAATATAAATGTTTAACATGATCTATTTCATTTTTCGAGTAATCAAGAAAATAAAAATTTATATGCGAGTTGAATCTCTGCTAAAAATCTCCTGCTGCGTCGAGGTTACTGTACAACTCGTCGTTATCCATACAAATAAATAAATATTTTTTTCAGGTGCAAAGAAAAAGCCTTCTACTCCTACTGATAACCAATTGGAGGTAGGCAATCTCTTTTATTATAATTCATGTGCTATATATATATCATTGAAATATAAACTGGGTCCTTTCCTTTGCCTACGGCAATTAAATCTTACGTTTTCCCCTTAAATTATTTATATCATGTAAGCGAATCATGCTTAAACCAATGAAATTATCAAAATAAAAAAAGACCAGCGATCTTTGGCGATTTTTTCGACTGGTACTTCCTGGCACAATACCGATATGAGCGTATCACTTTTAATGAAGGTCAAATTTTTATTTGAATACTTTATTGCTAACATATAAAAATGATTGTTGGTGTTGTTAGTGAAAAGTGTAATATATATCTATTAAATGTAAAGTATCTATTAGGAGTTTTCAATTAAAAAACATATTATATGCATATCCCGACTTACGTAAGCAATGCGTTCCATAAAGCTTTACGTAACTTGAATTTTACGTAAGTCGAATTAAAAGTTGTTTAGATAAAATGTTGTAAGAAACTGCAATAATTATTCTATGTATATGTACATATATATTATTTACACCGTATTATTTTATAACTAAAGTATCATGCGACAGTATTTACTCGTATATAAACTATAAAAGTATAAAGAAATAAAAAACAAACTTAAACAGAACTTTTCAAATATCTTGTGGTACATGGGATTTATAAATCAAACATTAGTGAATCATAACAATTTTGAATCTACATCAAACGACTATAAAAATAAGAAATAAATGAGACTAATTTATCGTATTCGCTATAAATTTCTGGTGGCAAAACTAAAGGCACTCACAAAATAAAATCCCAGCAAAAAGTTTTCGGTAAAAAGAAAAGCGCCAAGTTCTTCTTAATGTTTCGGCCAGAAAAAGTAGTGATATCTGAAGTTCACACAAGTTAAAAGCCAAACATCTCAAATCTTTCATTGAAAATGGCTTCCTGCGACTTGGTCGTTAATTCCTTCTACAGCATTTCAAAATTAATGATTGGAAATATTACGCATTTATGAATTATTTAAATATTAAAAGTAATATTAGAATGCAAAGAGACAAATTCACATAAAGACATTATAAGTAAAAAATTTCTGATAACTACCATTCAGTTTCAACAAACATTAGTTTTGATTACAGATCATTTTGTCCACTTGTGGTTTAATTGCCATTTTGTACGATCTAACGCTAAAGTCATTAACGTAAAACCCAAGAAATAAAACAAAATTTACTTACTTCTAATCTCACAATATGTTACATTATATTTTATTGTATAATATTGAAATCTTGTGTATTGACGAAAGAGATTTTTTTAGTTTGAACATTTATTATAGGTTGTTTGCATACATTAAGAGGTATTCGATTTATAAACTGTTAAAAGCTGATACTAATTATGTTTTAGCAATTAGGGATATTATCTGTTGAATACATGTATTTTGTTATTTTTAATTTCTAAGCATTTAAATGGACTGAAGTTGTTTAAATGCTTTTTTCAAATGTGTATTTTATTTCTGTACTTTGTGCCAAAAAATGCCTAAAATAATGGCATGTAGCTCATTTGAACATACTTTAAAATTTGAAAAACTCTCTCGAAGGCATTAACGGCCAAGTCGCATGAAGCCATTTTTAATGAAAGATTTGGGATGTTTGGCTTTTAACTTGTGCGAACTTCAGATATCACTACTTTTTCTGGCCAAAACATTAAGGAGAACTTGGCGCTTTTTTTTTTTACAGAAAACTTTTTGTTGGGATATCACTACTTTTTGTATGTTTTTTTCAAGTTTGTTATTCTAAACTATATTAATATGAAAAAACTTAAATTTCGGTACTTTTATGTTAGCCGGGAGCAAATCACCTCGTTAGCCTTTTGCTTTTTCGCCAATAGCAGTTTTCATTTTTCACATGTGTAAATTAGAAACAATGCTTTGATTTTCAAATAAAATATTTTGGTTTATGTTATTATTTCTTATTTATTTATTTATTTATTTATTTCTATGTTAAATATTCTATTGAATAAAATGGGTAAAATTAATCTATTTTAAATGAGATGACTGAAAAGTTTATATTTTTAAATGAAATGAATGCAATATGAACAATGGAGTTGGGAACAGTATTTGGCGATTTGCCACTTGTGCCCGGCTAACATAAAAATACCTAAATTTATTTTATTGAGCTTTACAAATTTATACTTTACTTCTTTTTATATTAAAGTAATAGCAGCCTCTAGCAAGCAGTATTTGCTCTATTAATTCCATGTTAAACGTTGCGTCATGTTATTGTTATTCATAATTTAATTTACTTGCCCATTCTTTCGCCAAGTCGGAAACTTTTGATAGAGAAATCAAGAACTCTTTACGATCATGGAAGCACATCATATATTTTGTGTTGTTATGTATTTCATCTTTCGTGACAAATATATCTCAACTCACTTATGCAAGTTTCCTTAGCAGTTACGATTCGTTCTCTAATGTGAAAATTTTTTTAATCATATTAAGTAATCTTTTCTAATTGGGTTCACTACCAACTGTTGTATTTTAACTTATACGGCTGGGTACAAGTGAAATGGTTCTTATGAAACCCTTTGACGATATCTGCATTTACATTAAACTATATTGATGCTAATAATCTTTTTGTTTCACGTTAACCTTTTCAATAGACTCGATTACGGAAGAATAGAAGGTCTACCGGTTCACTGCCATGATCCACTTGGAAATCTATCATTCTTCTCCTCTGATCGTGTTGAAGAATTAGTCAATGTGCCATGGTTTTCAGATTTTAGCTAATTTTATTCGAAACCTGAAAACTAAAATGCGAGGAACCGGATTATAGAAGATTCATTCTAACGTACATATCTATTAAAAGGTTACATATTATAGAATTAAATTAATCATAAGGAGAACTGGAAGTTTCAATGCTTTAATAGTTTCCGTAAATACTCTTATATATTATACAGAAGTTTTAGCGGTGTAAAGATTACAGTAAGTATAATAACAGTACAATATAATAACAATAGCAGAGGTTTTGGGCAGTGACGAAATTATTAGCACTTTGGAACTATTCGTACGTTATATCATTTAACTATTCAGATGATATGCGGAAAAATAAAAATAGATGGCTAGCATTAATAATTAACTCATTGAAAAATAGCCACTATCGTCAAATAGTCGCCATGCTTGGCGACATTTAGCAAAGTTTCCCCACATTTGGTAATATATCATGTAAATTCTCAAATTTGGCGACAGAAAATGTTTTGTTTATTCTGACGTAATAATGATGCATATGTATTATGTATTATACACATACCTATAATATTTATGATGCAAATGTATTACGTATTATATGCATATGTATAATATGTATGATGCATATGCATAAGTTCATTAACATCACTAAAACACACTTAAAGGAATAGTGTTCCTTAAATAGTAGGGATAACTGCCAGATTGACCAGAGTGCTACTGAGATTAGAATTCCGGCATTTATAATAGGCCGGGAGGCGTCTGCACCACACACCATCACCTCATCGAGTTTACAGCTGAAATTTTAGGATTAGTTAAAACTAGATTATCATATTAAAATGCAACTGGTCTGTTAAGTCATATCTTGGTAGAAACCACCTGAAGAACTTATTTATGTGGTTAACTGATAGGATTACTATTGTATTTTCCTGGATCCAAAAGTTTGGAAACATGGAGGAATAGGTGCAGGAAAACACAATGGAAAATCCACCAATTAATCCATAAAATCGGGTCTGTAGGTGGTTTCCACAAAGATATGACTTGGCAGGCCAGTTACATTTCAATACGCTGATCGATATTTAACTAATTCTAAAATTTCAGCCGTCAACTCGATGAGGTGATCATCTGTGCAGACGCCTCCCGGTCTTTAATAAAATTTCGGTACTTCTTAGTTATCCCGTCGACCAAATTGCTGTCGCCAAATTGTAAGATTAATTGCCAATAATGGTCGCCATTAAATCATTTATTGTAACATTAAATGCCAATATTGGCCAATAAAACCATTAATTCGACGTTTTATTTGTATTTTTATTAATGTTTTGCTAATTTATTTGTTCTTTCGTTATTTAAAATAAAACATTATGTCAATGTGTATAATTTGGCGAGTGGTTTGGCGATTTATATAATTTGGCGAAATTGGTCGACAGGATAACTATGAAGTACCAAAATTTGTTTTAAGGAAGTAATAAAAGATAGGAAGATGGACAGATAAAACTGAAAGATTTGCCTTATTAAGATTTTTGTAAAAGCATATAAAAATTCATTCAGCTTGAAATCATGTAACACCTTTATAACTCAGGCTAATTTTCTGTAATCGGATTTTGGCGACCAACATATCTTATTTATAACTATAACCTTTCTTTTACCGGTTTAAAATTAACAATAAATTAACAGTAAGTAGGCTAATAATACAATACAGTAACATTAGAAGCGGACTTCGGACGCCGCATCTGTCGCACATCGTTAAAGAGAGTTTATTAGTTACACATTTCATTTAATTAAAAGCAGATTTTTAAACTTTCATATGGAATTAGGATATTTTTCCACTATAGGGACCTTGGCATTTTTTAAAAATCTTGGCGCAATTCGGACTTTAGAAACTGAGATTGTTGCCAAATGATATAAACAACTATGAAAACAAACCTGATGAACTTTAATGTTATTTATACATGTACAGCAGACCCGCCCGGCGTTGCCCGGGGTTTTCTAAATAATAACCTTAAACAAAACTTAAGTTTGTATGATTTTTTATCTTTGGAAATTCTTTTAAATGATCCTAATTTCGGAGGCCCCATTCCCTTCCGCTGCGTCTAGTGTGTTCCCATCAAACCTATGGCAGCATTTACCGGAAGTGCCCGCACGTGCCGGAGACAATCGAATACCAAGTTGAGTGAGCCAGACCTCATAGGAATCAAGGCCACAGAATAAAAAAAAATGAATGCACCATTAATGTTAGAAAATGTTGGTAACTAAAGTCTAACATAAACTTTCATAATAAAGAAAGTAGCTGAATTGTAATCTAAGTTGAAGGAAGCAAATCCCTTTGAAATTGCGCCTTTAAACCACAGGAAATAACGCGCCAGCAAGGGCTGGAAGATGCCTCCTCACCTTGTAAATTTTATGAATTACTGTTAGCATTAACGCGATTTTTAAGAAACGGGTGAAATTCCTTATCTAAAGTTACCTTTAAAGTTACGCGATTTTTAATTTACGGCTGTAGTGAGTAGACGTAAGTTGACGCTGAAAAAAATATTAATGTTCGAAAAAGGTGGAGCTCAGGTATAAAGAAAGACCTGACCTTGGGGGCCAGGGTCTTAACAGGAATGTAGTTGTGTATAAGAAATTTTTTAGTGGTTTTAAAGTAGCTAGAAGACGCTAAAACTATGTTAAAGAAAATTGCAATAGAATAGGACATTTTTTAAAGAAGCTGCAACAAAGGCCCCAAGAAGACGATTAATATTCAAAATTGGTGGTAACTGAAGTCTGCTTTTTTTTTTTTTTTTTTTTTTCTTTTTGTCGTTTATGTAGTAGCTGGAGAACAGAAGAAGTTGTTAGAAAAAATGTTCGTGAATTGGGCCATTTTTAAGGGAGCTATAACAGGGGGCCGAAAAGGGTCCAACTGATAATTGAGAACAGAGCCCTAAAATGAAAACATGTTTAAATGTGTTAGTACTTAGCGTTTTAGACCTTCAATTAGTCAAAATTAATCATAAGGTATGAAATAATTATTAGAATAATATTTTAAAGAAATGCGCAAAAATGGAGTAAATGCTTAAAAAGGGGCCCTAGATCCCCGATAAAAATATGAGGGTGCCGGTCTAGGGGGAAGAGTTCAAGACTCAATTTTAACATTATGCAATGAGAAGGTGAGAAAATTAGGGTGTAGAAAATGCATAGAAACTGGAAAATAACTAAATGGAAAAGTGATTCCAAAAATAAAGATCGGATTAAGAGGGGCAATTTATTAATAATTTACGGTGCAAAAGCTTCAAGGGGCCTTGTACCGGGCCCCAAGGGGGAGGGACTTAAGTGACATGTAGTTTGGTATAAATAAAAATTTTTTAGTAGTTGTTAATGTAATCTGAGGGCGCTAGAACTAAGGTAAAGAAAATTGCAAGGAATTCGGATCGTTTTTAAAGAAGATACACCAAGGGCCTCAAGACGATTTATACTCCAAATTGGTGGTAGTTGAAGTCTGAAATACATTTTGTCGTTCATGCAATAGCTGGAGAACCTATAAGAAGTTGTTAGAAAAAAAAAACTAGTGAATCGGACAATTTTTAAGTGAGGTATAAAAGGGGGCCCAAAAGGGGCCAACTGGTAGTTGAGAACAGGGTCCTAACATGAAAACATGTTACAACGTTTTAGTACTTAGCGTTTTAGATCTTCGATTAGTCAAGATTAAGCATAGGGTATGAATTAATCATTAGAATATAATTAGAAATAAATGTGCAAAAAAATGGGGAAATGTTTAAAAAGGGCCTTAGGGCCCCAATAAAAATATGTGAGTGTTGGTCTAAGGGCAAGAGTTCAAGACTCAACTTTAAAATTACGCACTGCGAAGGGGAGAAAATTGGGGTGTGAAAAACGCATGGCACAAAAAAAATTTAAGGGGGCCTGAATCGGACACTATGGGACCCTAGACAGGCCCATGGTCTTAACTGGAATTTAGAAACGGGAGAATAACTAAATGGAGAAAGTATCCCAAAAATAAAGATCGGATAAAAACGAAGCAATTTATTAACAAATTAGTGCACTAAAACTTCAAGGGGCCCTGTGCCGGGCCCCTTGCAAGGGTGCCAGGGTCTTAACTGAAATGTAGAAATGGGATAGAAACTGAAAGGAGAATTCACCCCAAAAACGACTTATATCGGATAGTAAAGAGGCGATTTATTAACAAATTAGTGCACTAAAACTTCAAGGGGCCCTGTACCGGGCCCCTTGAAGGGTGCCACGGTCTTAACTGAAATGTAGAAATGGACCAGAAAATGAAAAGAGAATTCACCCCCAAAACAACGGAGATCGGATAGAAAAGAGGCATGTTATTAACAATTTAGTGCACTAAAACTTCAAGGGGCCCTGTACAGGACCTTTGAAGGGTGCCAGGGTCTTAACTGAAATGTAGAAATATGACAGAAACTGAAAAAGGAATTCACCCCTAAAACGATGAAGATCGGATAGAAAAGAAGTATGTTATTAACAATTTAGTGCACTAAAACTTCAAGGGGCCCTGTACTGGTCCCCTTGCAAGGGTGCCAGGGTCTTAACTGAAATGTAGAAATGGAGCAGAAGCTGAAAGAAGAATTCACCCCAAAAACGATGAAGATCGGATAGAAAAGAGGTGTGTTATTAACAATTTAGTGCACTAAAACGTCAAGGGGCCTTGTACTGGGTCCCTTGCAAGGGTGCCAGGGTCTTAACTGAAATGTAGAAATGGAGCAGAAGCTGAAAGGTGAATTCACCCCAAAAAGACGAAGATCGGACAGAAAAAAGGCATGTTATTAACAATTTAGTACATAAAAACTTAAAGGGGTCCAGGGGCCTTGGCCCTTTAAACATTAAAAAACTGAGCCACAGGTGCAGCAGGACCTGTCTTGGGCTATTCACATCTAAAATTTCAGGCGTCTACGTACAGTAGTTTTCGCTAGCCATCGCACACACACACACACACACACACAGAGCGATGTGTTATTTTATTAGTATAGATTTATATACATATAAACATTTTATTTATACATGCATAAAATATTATTTTTATATAGAAATTATTTATGTTGGTATATAAAAATAAATAAACGGGTTCCTTACATTAAATAAATTGTATACATATGGAAAAAAATGCTTGTGTATATGACACAGTAAATAGGTTGCCAGAAAATACGTTATTATCAAATTTCTTTTCTCGTCAAGGCTATTTTCTGTATTTCGCCAAAGCTACTATATCGGAAACGTACCGAATTGCGGTTATATTTTGTTAAATGATTTATTGTTTTAATATCGTAAATATATCATAACCTATCCTGATTAAAATTTTCAGGTATATTCATTTTTTCTATTTAACAAACATCTTTGGAAAAGCATATATATAAAATGTTATTCTTCTTGAAATCACGCGATCCCTTCAAAACTCTGTAATCGAGTTTTGGCGACCAACATTGGCACAATTGAATATGTTAAGAAACTGTTTACGGCCGAATGAATACCCCTATTTGAAGGGTTTAGAGGCAAAAATTCTGTGTTTTCAGATTTTTCTGGTTAATTGTGCTACAAACCCGACTTACTGGTGAAATTTCATGATTCTACGACTTTTAGAAGTACCTTAGTTATTTGATGATGCGAAGTGAGTTAAAAAAGCGCTTTTTCGGAATTTAATATTTCGAAAACTACTAAACATAGAAACATGAAATTGTGGAACCTTAGTTCAGTTTGACCATATGAATATGTGTATAAAAGAAAAATTTCTATATCTCTCCCTAAAACGACTTTATGAGGGGGTGAAAAGTATGCCAAAATGGTTCAGGAAAAGGTAGCTTACGGTTTGTGCGAACTTGGCGGACGCACTTCCGTGCTCCCAGATAATCATTGATAAGCAAAAACTCTGTTTATGTCATGAATAAGAAAACTGCTATGAATAACAAACTTTAAAGATTAAGTTGTTTTGTTAATGATTTGATTGTACATACCAATAAAAACGTAACTGTATATAATATATAAACTATAGGACGGATGTGGTTTATAGCTATATATTTTATTTATAAAATAAATATCAAAAGTATGCGTAAAGTATACTCAAAAGTATGCGTATCAAACGCGCTAGTATGTTCGCAAATGTAATTTTCGAGATTTATTACGTAACTGAGAATTTACGTATGTAGCGTAATACGTAAGCCGCGGGATGGTTGTGTAATGTATGATTTTCACTTCTATTCTGTAACCTGGGAAGCTGTGGTTGGAAGTCGTTCTATTTTTATAGGGAATTTTTCTCTAGAATGCCGAAAAAGGGGTGTTTTTCAGCATTTGTTTCTGGAATAGGAATAAAGATTTTAGCTCTGGGTTTTTTGCCTGTTGTTTATTATCATTTCAAAAACATTTTAATTTGATTAAGCCGAAAATTGATTATGTTATTCGAGTGCCGTGGATGGATGTCCTAGCGTGCGTGTCCTGCGCTTCCAATCGGAGTTACCCGATAAATCACCAGAGTAGTTTGCCATCAATTTTCTTTAAGGATTGTGAAAATAGATAATATTGTCTGGGGCTTCAAGTACTTTGAGGTAAAAAAGTTGAACATTAACAGCCAGTAGCAGCCATTTAAAAACAAACGCAGCTATCTGAAAATAAAGGTCTATTTATCACTGCTTTTTCCACTTTGGCGTGCTTCTGCAAATGTTTATTTTTTATAAAAAGGACTGAAAATGATCTAAGCTCCAATAAATCATATTATCGTTAATTAAAAATTAGCATGATCGGTTTAATAGTATTTGCGTTTTGATCCCGTCCATTTTTTTAAATATCTATTTTGCATAAAATGCGTTTATAATACTCAAACATAGTTTTATCCTATGCGCAAAATCATTACATAACAACAAAATAACTTTGAATTCGGTAAAATCATTTTACGGGTAAACTCTAACAAATAGAAAAATGTAACAAAAAAAATCGATTTGTTTCAACTGAAAAAAAAATATATTCCCCTTTACATGGTGACTTTTAATGAAATTTTGATTATTTACATAATTTATGTACTTTGATTTTCAAATACCTTTTATCCGAACTTCTTTTAACCGAAACTCTCGGTTAACCAAAATCCATTTTGAATGTTTTTAAAAAATACTATTACATTCCTTGTTAGTACCTTGTTAGTGCTTGAAAATGCATTTTGAAAGCTTTTTTTTTAAAAGAACTATCATATTACTTATGTGCAAGCGGTCCTTTCCGAACTACGTGTACATCAAAATATTTTCAATCCCCTTTCTTAGAGTTCCTTTGAATTTAACTTGAGATCCTGTAAGCTGCGAAGCTGAACAAAGAAAATGAACAGATTAGCAATTCTGGAGGATTTGAATGTTTTGCAAAAGGTTTGGCATGGCTGGAGCAGCAGAAAGACTGTGATATTGGTGAACTAAGAATGTTAAAAAACTCCGTGTAGAGCTTCAAAGCAAAGGCAATCGAAACTACGACAAACAAAACATTTGTTCAAACCCTTGTGATAAATGTAAGAGGTACTTAATTTCAAAATTAAAATTCAGGTAATTTTTTTTTATTTTGCTATTGCTTTATTCTTACTAAGCACTTGTTATTATAATAAGAAATAATTGCATTTATTTATCCTTAATCTTAAAATTGAAGGATTCTCGATTATCCGAAAATTTCGATTTTCCGAAAGAGGATAGGTCCCAATTTCTTCGGATAATCGAGGTTATACTGCACTCATTAAATTGACGATACACTTATATCTGAAAAACATCACTTATTTTAGGTTTAAAATAATTTAGTGAAAATCTGAATCGAAACATTTAATAGATAAGAATAATGTCATTAGCTTAGCTTAATCCATTACATCTATATAATTTAAAGTATACAAGAAAATTGGAAAATAAGGTACACAATTACTTGAGTTGAGTTCTTTAGAAGTGTTAGACTTTAGTCATTAAACACAACTATTTGTTGGACTGTATGTCTATTTATTAAAATCACAATACGATGAGCGAACACTCTGGTCGCCATCTTACTTCACAACAACATTATTCTCTCTTCCGTTCACTTCTCATTTTCAATCCAGAGGAATTCGTGACGCCCTCTTACGGGACTTATAAATTCTCAGTTTTCAGCAATAAACTTTCTACCCCGGATTGAAATGTACAAATTTCAAGATCTCAGAATTTTACAATAAAATAAATTTACATAGAAATTTTACACAAAACTTTCTACAGCAAACAGGTATACAGAACATAACAAAAAATTCAAGATACACAATAATTTAATAACTATAGTTTCAAACTCTTTATAATTAAATAATTTTTTTAAAATTTTCTCTGGAAAATTTATCATTTTCTAAAACTTTTTCAGTTTGGAATTTGCCCCCCAGGAAATTCCTAGCATTATCCGTAAAAATCTTAGAACATTTCCCACAACATATTTTAATTTTTATTTGTGACACCTATTTAAGTAAAATAAATGTATGTTTTTATTTATATGATAAGAAAGGGTGAAGTAAAATTTGTTTGAGTTTTTACGAAAACTTACAACAGTTTTTGACATTTCCCACGTCTAGCCATAAAACGCTTAAGAGTGGCGATCAGAGCATCTGAGGTTAAATCCGAGAGAAGTTCTAGATGAATGGCTCGAGTTACAAAACATATGCAAACACAAATAAATATTTTGTTCAATGAACCCTTGCGCTAATTTTTATAGGTTACATAAAATGGACCACATAGATCTAAACCGATACAATTAAATACTGGTGCCTCATTAATTCTTTCATAAGGTAATTCACCCATTAGCTGAGAGCATGGAGTTGGTTTTACCTTAAAAGAAATAACACAAGAATGCACCGTTTTTCTTGCCAAATTTCTACCCCCTAGAGGCCAAAATTTTAATCTAACAGAATTCAAGAGTTCTTGGGGACCAACATGAAGAAGACGCTTATGCATAGTAATAAAATAAATCTTAATTTAGAATTTTTTTGGCAAAATAGCCGGATGTTTCTGCTCATAAGATACGGAAGCTTTGTTGAGCCTTCCGCCAACACGTAAGATTCCCTTATCTATAAAGGGATTTAAAATATTAAGATTACCTGTCACAGCCTTTTTACTAGATAAATATTTTTGTGATACTCTAGTCAAAATGTTTTCAGCTTCCTTGACTTCTTCAAAAATCAAGTTACCCTTTCTTTTATCAGCATTTCTACAATTGTATATAAATCTGCAAACAAAGGAAAAAATATGTAAAAGTTTATAATAGTCATTACTAAGATCAAAAAAGTTATCAAAAAAGGATAAATTCTCGGTAGCTAGAAATAAAGTCGTTTCACAGTTATTTTTCCTTTCGGAACATTTCATTTCACTTAAATAGTTCTGACTTTCACTTTCAGTTAGTAAGTCACTTTCAGAAAAAGATGATTGCAAATAATTCGAGGAAAATTCTGGATCCATCAAAAATTCGGGGCCTGTAAACCACTTGGAATTGTTCACAAGGAACTCCGTACTTATTCCTCGTGAAAGAAGATCTGCTGGGTTGTCTTTACCTGCACAATGAAACCATGTTTCTGGTTGAGTTAATCTTTGGATTTCATCCACACGATTGGCAACGAAGGACTTCCATTTTCTGCTGGATCCTTTAATCCAGAATAAAGCTATTTTTGAATCTACCCAATGATAGATTTTAGAAGTATTTTTATGATCAATTACCTTTTTAATTTCTGATCCTAAGCGAGCTGAGAGTAAAGCACCAATCAACTCTAAGCGTGGCAAAGTTATTCTCTTTACTGGGGCAACTCTGGTTTTAGATGCTATGAAACTAACAGAAACTTTATCGTAATCTTGCACTCTCAAATAAACAACAGCACCATAAGCCTTTTGACTTGCTTCAGAAAAGCAGTGAATTTCAACATTGTTTGTATCAGATGACAGGAAAACCAATCTAGGGATTTTAATTTGATTTAATTTAGAGAGTTCTGAACACCATTGTGTCCGTTTTTCGTAGATGTCAATGGGGAGCTCAGTATCCCAAGACAGCTTGTGGATCCATAAATCTTGGAAAAGACATTTAAGTCTTGTAGTAAATGGATATAGAATACCAGTAGGGACATAAATTCTTCCAGAAGTCTGTAAAACAAACCGCTTAGTATTTTTCTTATTCCTCAAAAATTCTATCAAACTCGAAATGTCTATGCTAATAAAATCTTGTTCAACATCCCATGATATTCCTAATACTTTCAATGAATTTATAATTCTATGATTTTGATCAAATGGATAAACCTCGAACCCTTCTTTCTTCCACCGTTCTAGTAACGATTTGTCATTTGTTAACCATTTCCTCAAATTATAACTAGCTTCATTCATGATTATCTTAGCTTCATATGAAATCTTCAAAGCTTCTTCAATATTATCGGAACCACTCACCAGATCACCGACATAAAGACAAGTATCGAGGACTTCAAAAGTTTCTGGATATTGATCCTTAAATTTTCGTATATGCTCTTTTATTGTGGCAGCTAGGAGAAATGGGCTAGCATTTAATCCAAAAAGTAAACGTTTAAAACGATACACTTGAATTTTCAAATTATCAGAAACTTTATTCGACAGATCTTCGGTAACTTCCACAAAGAGAAATCTGACAGCATCTCTGCCCTTTTCTGATAATGAAATTTGGAGAAATGCTTTCTCCACATCCGCTAAAATTCCTATCTTATTAAATCTAAGATTAACGAGCAAATGAAAAATACTAGGATTTAAATTGATACCAGGCCACAAACAACCGTTTAAAGAAAGTTGACCTACGTCGTGAGAACTAGCATCAAATACAATGCGTGTTTTCGTGGTGACACTATCTTTTCTAAAAACTGCTCGATGTCGCAAATAGAATATGGGTCTGTCTGGTCTAGTTGAATCTAACACTTTTTCAATAATATCACAATCAAGATATTCCTTCAAAATCTCTTTATACTGAGAAAACAAATTATCATCGTTTCGCATTTTATTAAGTAAATATTTAAATCGTTTTTCAGAGACCTCATAGTTATCGTTCAAATTTGTCCAATCCTTTTTCCACGGAAGGACTACTTCGTAACGATTATCTTTACAGGAAACTGTTTCTGTAAAAATTTCAAATGCCTTATCTTCATCATTACAGTAAGGATCATCCCTAATTCCAATCGATTTTAAATCAAAAAATTTGCTTAATTCTTCTTGTACATTGCAAGTTAATCCACAATAATTATCATTATTATCAGTATTTGAATCAGAGATGCAACCTCCCGCCACGTACCCAAATACGGTATTCTGCAAAATGACGTTAGAACTTCTTAAGCGAATTTCAGCAGTTCGCAATAATTCATCGAAACATTCAGTCCCTATCAAAACATCTATTTTATTAGGTTCATTTAATTTTGGATCTGCCAATCTCACATCTTTACGCAGCTCGGAAAATGGAAATCTAAAATAATGCCCTGGTATAAGGTTTGTTATTTTTGGAACAATCAAAAAATCTATTGTTCTCTTATAATCAGCCTTATTCGAAACAGTGGCCCTAATTTTCCATTTGACACTTATTTGAGAATCATTCAAACATGAAACAGAAACATTAAATTTCTCCTTTCTAATTCGTAATAATTTTGCAAAGTTATCAGAAATATATGAGTAATTGGAGCCGACATCTATTAATGCACGCGCAAGTATGAATTCACCAGACACATTCTTAATATTAATTAAAGCAGTAGATAAAATAGTGTTTTTTCTCCTTTGACACGAATTATTTACAGAAGTGCCTACGAAATCACTGTTCCTATTTTCAAAACACTTAGCTTCGGGATTTAAGCTGTATTTTTCATCCTGGGAGGAGCAGATGAATTCGGAGTCATATCTGACCCCCCCTGATGACTGCTGACTGAACTCCTTGTCCATTGGTGGAGAATTATTTATTTTTTTTTGTATGTGAAGGAGAGATGAATGACGTTTAAAACAATACCTACACGAATAATTGGATGTACAGTTTCTCGCAGAATGGTTTGAGTTTGATAAACAGTTGAAACATAATTTGTTTCTTTTTACGAATTTAATGCGGTCATTGACAGGCATTTTCCGAAATGCATTGCATTTAAATAGTGAATGTGAATCATTTTTGCAACAAATGCACTTAGAATTCTTCGCACTAGTGTAAAACGATGCCGCCTTTTCTTTTGGTTGCTTTTTTTGACTGACGGTGTTAACGTTTGTTTTAGAAGCTTCCAAAGTTCTAGCATGATTTTTTAGAAAGGAAATCAACTCTGAGATTTTCGGCAATTCATCCTTTTAGGATTCTCGTTCCCACCAAAACTTAGAAGAAGAATCTAATTTTTGAATTAACACATATTCAAATATGGTGTCTGAAAATCTCTCTATTTTTTGCTCAAGAATTCCTAATGACCTAATGCATTCAGTTACCTTGTCTACTAATTTTAAAATAGAAGACGGATTGTCAATTTGAATGGAGGGAAAAGACATAAAACGCTTCAAATGTGCAAATACTTGATCTCGTTTATTCGAAAATCGATCTTCTAAAAGATTCCATGCTATCGCATAATTAGCATCAGTAATTGGTATCGACTGAATGATCTTTAAAGGATCAGCATGAAGTGATAATTTCAAATAAGAAAGCTTTTGCGAAGCTGATAAAGCTGAATTATTATGAATACTAGAAATAAAAATGTCTCTAAATGATAACCATTCATGTAATTGCCCACTAAATGTTGGCAAATTTGATTTAGTTAAGCGAATTGTTTCGCTAACATTTTTTTCGCGTTTCGTTAAAACTGGAGCTAACTCAATTAATTTTCTTTTTACAATTAAATATATTTTGTCTATATTCTCTTGAATAGATTGTTGTTCATATATATATTTATCATCATCTTTATCGTCACAAAGTTGAAAATTTTTCCTAAGTATCTCTGCAGATTCTTTTTCGAACGCAGACGATATTTTCTCGTAAAGTTCCAACTCAAATTTATCTAAACCACTTTTATTCGTGAGCTCATTTGTAGCCTAATTTACGTTGGATTTCAATATTTTTTTTTCTTTTAAAACAGATTCCGTATTTAAATAATATATCAGATTAAGTACTAATTATAATCAAACAATAAAGAGGTCAGAACTTACCCCTTTTCATCGTATTCAAGGCCAATATTAATAACACTTAGTTCTTTTTTTTATTAATGTTCACAAAAAATATAGATGCAAAATGTTCGAAGGTAAATTTCTATGAACATAATATATTTAGCGAAATGAACTACTTATCCATAGGGCTCCTCCGGCTCGACGGACCGCAAAATGTTAGACTTTAGTCATTAAACACAACTATTTGTTGGACTGTATCTCTATTTATTAAAATCACAATACGATGAGCGAACACTCTGGTCGCCATCTTACTTCACAACAACATTATTCTCTCTTCCGTTCACTTCTCATTTTCAATCCAGAGGAATTCGCGACGCCCTCTTACGGGACTTATAAATTCTCAGTTTTCAGCAATAAACAAGAAGTATACGGCGTAGGTCAAAGAATAATTCTTTTATTTTGAAAAGAGATAAGGTTCAGGTTAAACAACATTTTTGTAATTGGATAATTATTTTTCTTAGTGAGAAACGGTTTCAAAACGAAAACTTTCTATACGAGAAAACACTGCCTCCCTGACTAAAGGTAAAACATAGTATTGTTTTTTATAAAAGTTTAATCTCTGGCTGAAAGATTGTATCATACAACAACAAATTCTTTTCTGTTGTATAAGGTTAAAAAGCCTTTTTATTTTATAGGATGTTTTCGAAAAAGAAAAACTCATATATATATTTCTTAGAAACAGAGTTGTAGCTTTTTATCACAGAAAAAGAGAACGGGTAATATACAAAATACTCATATTTATTAGAAAACTATACATTTTAAGAATATTAAATTTGTTATTGTAATTATACAAAATACAAATTAAATGAATGTTACATTAACAATATTTAAAGTTGCATTTGGAAGAAGAAAAAGTAAGTTCGGACACCCTTCAATTTCAGCAAAATATTTTGTTTTTCATAATTACTTACATTTGACATAGAAAAGTATAAAAACACGAATTATAGACAAAAATAAATCAATCGCGAAAGTGCTGAAATGAATCAAGCTGCTGTTCATGCATTGCTGCTCATGCTGTTCATGCAATAATACACTGTTGCTGAAGTAAATCAATTAAAAATGAGGACAAATATTATGCAGAAAATTATGAGAAAAGGTTGAGATGACATGTAAAATTTTGACATGTGAAAAGGATGGAAAGCAGTAGGATGCCAATGCTACTAATCAACGAGCAATCGGAAGGAAGGAACAGAAGTGGAAGACCGAGAAAACGTTGGAGCGATAACCTTAAACAAATATGGGAAAATATGGACTGAGAGAGGCAGATTTGGAGCACAGAGTTGAGTAGCGAAAGAAGTTACATTTAGCTTTTGGTTGAGGAAAACTTCAAATGTGGTAAAACTTCTAAAGTAGAAGTAGAAGAAGAGACAATAAAGTGCTGATATAAACAATATTTACTTTCCACGTGAAATTAAGAAAAAATCTATTTTTTCTTGCCTATTTTACAGATAAATAAATTTACAAATATGAAATCGGTATAACCTGTGCATTGTGCCCGCTAAACCTGGGTTTGTGTGCTATCACATAAATGGTGGCTATCGTGAGCAAATGTTTTTTAGCGCTTGTTTTTTAGCGCTTCTATAGTCAATTGAATTTAAATATCAGTATCTTAGTAGTCTTTTTATTTTTATTATACTTATGTCACTATTTATATCCGCATTCAAACGTATGTCATGTTTTTTTTTTTTTTTTTTTTTTTTTTTTTTTTTTTTTTTTTTTTAATTATATGATTGCATTAAGGGAAGGTGTATATTGGGGGTGACGGAGAATGGTTTAACTTGATTGGAAGGAATAGACCTCAGAAACGTTCTTGTGCCGGCCCTCGCTTTCACTAATGACGCGTCAATTCACAGACAGTGTTGTAAACCCATATTGCTTTGTGCGCCCCCGTAAATGAATAATAAAATCTACGTCCCCGTAAATGAATAATAAAATGACGCATTCTGCATTCGATATAAAGCCTGCTGTAATTACGTTGATCAGCTATTTAAGGTTCTGGATTATTCCCGGTGTTTCTCTAAATGGGTTTTTTCGAGAAATAAGCATTTAATGTGTTACAACAAATACCACTCGTCAATATGACGTCAGACAAAAAATCATCATATCTCCTAAAATAGTTTTAATTACTAAAAATGACTTCTAGAGAAAATTTATAAAATGTCAGAACATTAAAAAGAAAATTAAAAAAAATACAATTTTTGAAAGCCAAAGAATTTCACGCTTCCATAACTGCAATAGCATTGTATTTTTAGCTAATATAAAACTAGAGTGGTAGATTCTGTTAAAAATATCTTAGCAGCATGCAAAATGCATGTTTGAATTTTATTATTGCAAGTATATATTTTGTACAAAAATGTAAAACATCCATTATTACATAAGACAAAAAAAAAAAAAAATATCTCATTTCACGTACAATATTTCACTTTAATATCAACAAAGCATTCGTAATTTTCAAAAAAAAAATAAATAAATAAATAAATAAATAAAATCATAATTTTCGGTGTAGCAATAAACATTTATCTCATTATGTATTCTGAATTGATATTAAAATAATAATTAGGGAAGCTTTATTATTGTATTTTAAATGGAAAAATCAGATTTTAACTAAGCTTTCAATGATAAGTTGTCTGTTTCGATTTGTAGCATTAGTAACCGAAGTTATCGAAGAGTCTCCAAAATACTTAAGGAGAAGAAATTGAAAACTTTTATAGCTACTGCTAAAGAGGTTTTTATTTTTGAAAAATTTAATTCTTTTAAATAACAGCGCAAAAATTCCTGTATAAATACCATTATAATTATAATTTGATTAAAGTTACAATTATAATGATCATGATTAACATCCATATGATTATAATTACCAACTTATTTTTGACGTTTAAAAAGTTTATTTTTGAAATTATTATTTTGAAACACAGAATAATTTAAAAAGCATTGAATATATAATTATATATTTTGTTTTACGGTACTTGTATACTTCGAAATCAGTTGAAAATTATTTAAATGCAGTGACAAGGCTTGGCAAAATCGCATATAAAAATCTGACATTTATGTACTTTTTCATAGGAGCAATTAAATTAATTAGAACTCATTTTTAATAGTTTTTCAATAGCTAAACTACAATTTAATTGTTCCGTAAGAAGTAAATTAAAGTATGTAATAGTCACGTGATTTAGAAAACAAACAGAAAACGTTTTCAAAAATGACAGTACCTTTTTAACATGCTATGGAACCAGTTGTATTCCAATACTGCACCCCCCCCCCCTTGTTGAAACTCCACGATTTGATTGGTATTTGGAAAAGCGTTATTATTTGTCTTTAAAATCCTCAAAACTAATGTATTTTGAAAATTTAAAGAATTGTTTATAAAAAACAACGTTTATTTGGCTGCTACTGGTTTTCGGAGACGTTTCCGAAAGGTTTTAATAATATTGTATTAAATATTTTTCTGAACAGATATGCGTTCTGAATATATATATGCCTTTTGGACGCTGTAGATTTTCAAGTAAACATTTTTCACGTTTTACAAACGGGTTTTAGACGTAACATGAGAAGTTAATATAATTAACATTAGCATCAACATTAATATTACTTTTTTGTTCAAAAATGCAGACGTTCACATTATTTTATTGAGAATTGATAGCATAATAAAATCCAATATTCCGGCTTAACAAAACTGATTAATACACTGTACATTATGCTCGGAAACGTCTCAGGAAATCAGTGTCAGCAAAGAAAACTCTATTTTTATAAAAGATTCTTTATATTTCTAAGATATATTGGTTTATGTGCTTTCTTAAGATTAAAGAAGCTGATTGTATAAATCGTGATTAACGTGTACGAGTTTATTGGTACATTTTGATTGCGGTTATGCGGTTATATTGTATTTCCGTAGATTAAGGTGGGGGGGGGGGGTTCCCCATTACATTGCATTGCACTGAGTTGGGATTACGAATAACTGAATTATAATTAAAAGATCAATTCCAATTTTTTTGTAATCGATTTCGTATTAATATATTTATGAACAGGGGGTTTTATAAGGCCGAATCAACTGCTGTCGTGATGTCTAATGGTTGTTTTCGTTCTTATTTAAATGAGAACAATTAGACATTTGAAAATGTGATTGTATAAAACGACTAGGTAAACTATGCCGCCGGCGCTCGTAATTTCATAATGACGATATAAGAAAATTGTTTTAAATGTATCGTTTTCAATATCTTGTAATTTTTAATAAAGTTTTCATTCTCTCTTTCATATTTACGTAAAAGTAATTTTTTTTTTATTGAAATGAAACTATTTTGTTTTAATTGAACATGTTCGGCAATTTTATTATTTGAGCATTTTAAATATGGCGTAATTTTCTGCACTTACAGTTTTTAACTTTTAATAATTGAATTATTATTTTAAAGTTTTATTTCTCTCTTTAAAATTCACGTTTAAATACATTATTTTATTACGAGGTTTTCTCCATTACCCGCTTTTAACACATGATCGTTTAATTATTATTTTGAAGGTTTTTTTCTGTTTTTAATTGACACTTGTAAGTTAATTTTTTTAATGAAAGGTAATATTATTATTTGCTCTGTTTTACAATTTGGCGTCAATATAAAGAATTAATAACTTGAAAACATGCAATAAATCTCTAATAAAATAATGCAATTTGGAATAAAAAATTAAAAAACCCTTAAGAAAATAGTAAAATAAATAAATTAATTGCATAGAGCACACTACAAGTTTCTGTAGTTTGTCCCTTTAAAATACATTTAAATTGCTATGTAGACATTTTTTTTCTATAAAACATTCTTAACGAAATTATTTTGATTGAACTCAACAGTAAATAGCCCTTTAAAAAAGTCTTCGATATAAAAACGGTGTGCTTCAAAGAGTTTATCGAATCTATGTAAAACTATAAATTTTCATAATTCTACATGCAATAGTCTTATATTATTAGCCGAGTAATACCTCGTGTGACAAAAAAATTTATGGCGACAGAACTTTTTTTTTTTTTTTAGAATAGAGAGAAATTCATCATAAAATAGTATCTAATAAAAAACATGTACTATATGCCCACTATTATCATTACTAAATCAAATTTTCTGAACCCACCTTTATTTGGTTTCTTATTTTTTAAAATAAAAGAACGAATTTTACCTGGTACAACATAAAAAATCAGACAAAATATTGAATAGAAAATGAAAAGAAATGTTGGTGAAAATATTTAGGATTTTTTAACAATGGTAGAAAAAATGATGCAATGCTTCAGAAGAAAATAGTTTCAAAACAACATTTTAAACTACAAAGATTACTTTTTCTGTAAACAACCATTAAAAGTATTGTTTTTGTACAGAGGGTAGAAAACAAAAGAAAATTAATGGTCCTGGTATAGAAGTTTATACTAAGGTGCAATTATTTTGAAACGTGTTAATTAAAAAATGTTCTTTCTTTTAATAGAAATATATAAGTAGTTTAAAGGTACCTTATTGGCTTCGTGCGTGATAAAACAGCAATATAAGAAGAAAAGAGGTGTACTCACTATTTCATAAAATTTTCTGTTTTAATATCTTCAATACATTTACCAGTGAAAACGAAGAAAATAACTCTTTTTAGATAGATTTAAAATATATAATTGCATTACTAAAATAATAAATAATAAATATGTTGCAATTCCCAAAGTCACTAACAGCATCTTGTACAAAACATCAGAATAAGCTGTATTAAATTAAAGAGCAGTAGTATTTAAAATATTAACTCTTAACAGTTATTAAGTATCACATTATTATGAAATATATGTTTAATAAAAATATTTCAAAGTTAACCATAAGAAAATAAATATATTTCCTTCAAATACATTTTCTGTCCATACAGCATGCTTTTATATGCTTCCTTACAGAAAGCATCTAATAAACCAAGGACACAGGTATGTCACCAGGTATAATATATCCTAATCTGGAAGAAAGCTACTACAGTAGAGCGCCGATTATCCGAGCTCCAATTAACCGAACTTCCAATTATCCGAACAGCCATCTTTCAAAAAATACTTTTTAACCGAACTTCAAATTATCCTAACAGCTTATTTCTCTCAAATATTTTTTTTTAATGAACTACCAATTATCCAAACATCCTATTAGACCTAGATGTCACATTTTAAATGATGATGATATTGTCGATGATGTTCAAGACGAAAAAGACATTGAAAACGAATGCTCTGAAAATGATCGAGGTCTATCACATAACGAAGCCTTTGAATGTTTGGAAACAGATATGAAATGGCTCAAACGGCAGAAGAATGCTATTCCTATTCAACTAACGTATTTAAGAAGAGTTCGAGATAGGGCAGCATTGAAAAGAACGTCTTCTTTGAAGCAAGCAACAATCGAAAGTTCTTTTGCTTAAATTATAATCTCTGGAGTTCAGAAAATGATAATAAAAAGTAAACAAAAAAATTTAAAAAAAAATCAATTTTTAAACATGCCAGCATTAACTAGTGCTGTCAGTGTCAGTCTAAAGCGTGGATAAAGTGTGATGATTTCAGTATAGTCAGAAACATCCGTCAAATTGTCTGTACATTTATCCGAACTAGGGTCAGTCCCGACTTGTTCGGATAATCGGCGCTCTACTGTACATTGAAAACAAAATTTGTTTTGTTTTTCAATAAAATTTTTTATATAATTTTTTTTGAGAACATGATCACCGTAATAGTTGCAAATACAGCGGAACCTCATCTGCACAATTAAGTCGAACATTGCTAAATTGGAACGGGTATCCAAATTCTGGAGATAAAAGCGGCACTCTTTCTAATCATAACCGTTCATAAATGTAAACCAATATCTTGAAAATATATATTCATGTCTTTTATTGGGGGGGGGGGGGGTGAAGGTGTAATATAATATAAGCTAAACTGTAAAAGAAAATCTATAAAGTTACTAAGAATTTTGTTGTAAACTAGGATTACTAGAACTTTTTATGTAACGGCAACAACAAAACTTCATGTACCAAATACACGATTGTACTGTAAATTAAAAAATATGTAATGTTAATAAGACTTTTTTTAGGAAACTGAGATTCCTAAAACATTTTATGTAAGTGCAACTCGAGTTACATATAAAATTTTAGTAAGATTACTGTAATAATAGTAGATTCTTTTGTAAAGCTACAGATTTCTGTAGTTTTACATAAACTAGTTTTGTAGACGTACATCTTTTTTTTGTACAGCGTACAGATAAATTTTCAGTAAGCAAACAGATTTCTGCAACTTTACAGAACTCTGTAGAATTAATCATTTTTATTTACAGTGTAATAGCATATTAAAGTAGAATATTTTGAAAATTAATTATCCACATATTTCAAATCGATACACAGCAAATTAATTATTCCTGGTGATATTGCTTAGTGTTTTTGTGATAGGCATTGTTTCAAGAAAGAGCATCAGCAGTTTTCAACACAAGCATTTCAGAAATTTTGAAAACCACTTCGCAGAATGAGCCATTTGATATTTCTTTACATATCGTTATGAAAAATGTTTCAGGTCGAATCAAATCAAGCTGAATTAATAAAGGAGACAGAAACAGATTATAATCTTATCTCTACAGCATAATCAATTTTTACCCTTTCTCGACGAACGTGAAACGTTGATTAATAATGCAGCTTCATTATTTAATTGTTTTACTTAAAAAGCGTTCACATTTACGTTCACAAATAATACTATGTGGCCCAGAAAAGAATGCAGAAAACTCAGAAAAGAAAAAAATAACTATTCGAGTTTTAACAAATATTTCAGGGAAGTGCGAAACTGTGCAACAGGAGAAATAACCCACAGATTAGAAAAACAAATGGGAAAATTCGAGACCACAATAGTCCTGTTGAAGTCAGAGATTATGCATTTATATATTTATAAACTTGCGAGTGATTACGCATATATAAATTGTAAAAGAGATTTATTTTATACTTTTAACACTATAAATACGCAAATCTTTTTCTTTAGTGTGTTTTCTTTTCCTTCATGACAGTTCTCAATAATTCATGTATATTCAGTCCAATAGTGCCGAGATCATTATAAAAAAAAGTACCGCCCAAGGTATAATGCATGTTTAAGTATTACACACTGTGCTGCATAACAGTTAAAAAATGCATCTGTCTTTAATATATCTTTTAAGCTTTTTCTTCCTTCAAAATAGAATAATATGGATTTACTCCTAGGTCCGTGTAAAAGAATATTGTCATTATAAATGAGCTGTACCAAACAAATAATTTGTTTAAATATTTGACTCAGTCGTAGATAAGTGTTCTGTTGTATGTTAAAATAAAGATAGTTACGAAGCACATTGATAAATTTCATCGATATGTTCAACAAAACTCCTTTTACTTTTCCTTTTTTTTTTCTTTTTGAAAATAAGCTAACAATCAGAATGCATAGTAAATAACTATTTCGTCAATTTTGTGGAAATTGTAGTTTTAATGGTTATCTTATAGTGCAATTAAATGCAAGCAATTTAGTGCCTTTATTGAGTGAAGATATTAAGTAAAACAATGTTTTTTCTGCGAAAAAAGTGCAAGAAAGCAATGTAAGTAATTCATATAACAGAGGTAAAGTTATAATTTATTTCGCGCTCAATTATTATCTGTTTGACTGTATCGTAATATAAATTTTTTTTTCAGGAGACATGTTTCGAAATATGAAAAAATGACTTATGTAAGAGACTTGCAAAATATGTATTTCTTAGCGTAACAAAATTAATCATCCATTCCCGAAATATTAAGCATCTTAAAAGTATGGAAAACAGGCTATTTTGCCTTTATCCTAAGCAATAACAATGGAATATACAAGTTCGAGGTATAATTAATCAACAATTATGCGAAAAAAGTTTAAAAGTACTATTAAACATCTTTAAAGTACGCAAAAAAGCTATTTTGCCTTTACCCTAAGCAATAACAATGGAATATACAAATTCGAGGTATAATTAATCAACAATTATACGGAAAAAGTTTAAACGTTTATTTTTTTTTTGTTTTGGAAAGCCTTTTGGGCGTCATAAGCACTGGAAATAAATATCCTCGGTACCAATGATGTGTTCCTAATTGTCCTAAAAAAATTCGGACAAAACATTAAGCAGAAATCTGTAGTATAAATGCTGAATTTAATTTTATTTATTTACATCTTCTGTTTATAGTCTATGACATTTACAAGTAATAGAAATTAGTTATTCATTGTTCTTAAATAGTGTTTATACTAATATTAAGTGGAGAGTAAAAAATCATTTGATCGAGTGTTTATTAGACCCAGCAGCAGAAATACTTTGAGAAAAACTTCTAAAAACAAAAACAAAATATTTTTTTTTAAATAAAATTTTCCAATTGAATATTTAAAACTAAAATGTTTTTGTCATCTGTTGCGCTATTTTACAAGCATTGATGAACTTTATATGAGGTTGATCTGTGATAAACAATTTAAAATATTTTATGCAGGTCAATAAAGATTGTTTTTGGACACAATCTCATTTGATGTGGTCATGCATGCGATCGTTAAACTTCGGCAAATTAACATAGAGAATTAATTTGTTTCAATATGACTAATTTGATGCATAGAAAACCAGCTTGGTGCGTCAACCTTCATAAATCTCTCCATAATAATACACATTTTTATTTAAAAATTTATCGAAACAAGTTCAGTTTTGCAGAACTAAATTATTTTATTCCCATACGGTAAAATGGAATTTAATTCTATTTTAGGGCTAAGAAATAAAACTAACAAGAAAGAAAAATCATGCTTTAAGCATAGATTCTTGCCAACACTTCCAGAATTCTTAAAACACTAAAAAAATATATAAGTAAACATTTTAGAAAAAACATAATGCATTTGCAAACCAGATTTCAGAATTTTTTTTACCATAGCTGGAAAAGTGGTCCAAATGTTATGTTTAGCTCTCTATTTAATCCACAGATTTATATGTATTCTACATAGTATGCTAAAACTTAGTTCAGTAAAAAAATACATAACAGGCTAAAAATCAACCTTCAGCAGTTTCTACCATTATACGAAAACACACTTGGATTCTTTTGTATATCCCTGTATATTACTAACATAGCTATAACTATACATATAACTATATATGCGCTGCATAATAAGCTAAAATAGGAGGGCATGTATATAATTCTTTGCGTGGCCCTGTAAATAATTTTATTTAAATTATAGAAACATATCTTAGTATACTAAATATAGTTCAATTTCAGAATGCATAACTCAATTAAAATCCGCTTTAAGCCTTTCACGTTGATACTCTTCTATGCTTCGAATTATTTTGTGTAGTCCTACATACGATATTATAGAATTTGTACACGCTTCATAATAAAGAAACATTTAGTTGTTCTTGTCACGCATGTCATAAATGAAATCGCTAATAGAAAATATGTCAGAAATAGTACTGTATCCGAATCTTTTGTATATCACTGTAAATGAACGATAACGCTATGCGAATCATGTTATACAAGAAGTATCTAGTTGTAAGCATCAGCGATGTATATCTGTTTCATTATATTCCAAATAGTGTAACAGAAGTAACGTACGTAAAAACAGTTTTCCCCGTAGGCCATTATGTAAAGGAATTCTTTAGTGCGGCCTTGTAAATAATTAATAAAGTACTATTCATATTCTACAGAATATATGTTTTAGTACACTTCAGAAATTCATATGAATTTTATTAGGTATGTCATTGTCTAACATCATTAAAATGAACATAAAAAGATTTTTCCCCCATTGATAGAAATTTAATCTGAATAAATTTGACCATCCCTGTAAATTAACTAAAAATGCTACATACTTCATCTTCAATACCAATAACTATATATATAATATATAAGCTATTATAGATGTCAATAACATGCAGAACATTCAGGACGAGTATATTTACGAGAGTTAGAGTTTGGGAAGACGGCCAGGCGGCAGGAATGCCAAACGGACAGACAAACCGACGTCATAAACACTTCCCAACTATGCTAAAAGTGTTAAAAATATGTAACTTTAAATGTAAATTTCGTTAATTTTAATGGAACACAAAAAACATGGATCTGTTGTTTTATTGTTCATAAATATACCAAATTATTAACTTTATAAATCCTAAAATACAAACCAAATATGTAATTTTACTAATTAGAATGTTAGAATATAAAAATATGTATATATTTTAAACTTGTTAATATTTTAAATATTGAATTGCACATAATATTTTTTCCTATAAAATAATACTAAATAACAAGTATGAAAAAAAGATTTTATTTTGTATGTTTTATAAGGCCATTACGCATAAATGTACACATTCTAATTTGTTCATGAAGATATATAAATAAATAAAATGTATTTAAATCTCAGGATTTTTTGTTTGGCGTAGTTTCATTATTTAATTATCAAGGAAATCTTAAACGTATATGTAAAAAAGAATCTATTTTTTTTTTAAATCTTATATCGTCTTACTGTAGATCTAAATGATATAGAATAGCAGTGCTTTTCTGCTACATTTTTCCTAGAAAAGTTGAAAAATGCAATATCAACTCCTCCAAAAGATTGTAAGCATTTCTTTGTTTTCCAGATTTTAAATTAAGAAGTTCAAGTTTCAAACTTTATAAAAGCCTGTCTTTTTTTCCCTCTTTTTCTAAATATTTTTATTCAACTTTTTAAACTATAGAACATGTTTTCAAAAGTAAGAAAGAAAATAATTTATGTGAGAAACTTTGTAAAAAAAAATTATTTTTAACGAATAACTTTTTAAAACTTTTATTAAGTAAAGAAAAGAAACAGATTACTCATATGGTAAATCTTTTCTTCTTAATTTTTTTCTATTTTATAACAATTTGTTTCAATTTTAGGATATTCAGACGATAAACAAAAGTTATTCATAATAAAATCGGGTAATGCCGAGGAATTAAATTTTAAGGGCATGCAATGTAAAATTGCGATATATTTTTTTTATAAGAAATTTTACTGTCTTTAATATTGTTTAAAATAGATTTGTTTAGCAGATTTTTAGATAAACTTTCCTTTAGTACACTAGTTGGCTATGCACCCTAAGCTCTCTAACCACCGTTCAGACACCCCAGACTCTAAAAACACGCTAATTTGATCGGCTTTAAAAATATTACGGAACGTTGAATTATTATTTAAAAAACAGTGGAAATCTCCCTGTAAACGGGTTTCTATTCACTTCTCTTTGTTTTGTGGAATTTTAAATCTGAATCAGCTGCTGTTAAGAGATCCAATGGCTGTTTCCGTCTTAAGATCAGTTAAACATTTCATAATATAAAATGAATTAAGTAAACAGAGTCTTTGTATCCGGGTATTTTTTAACAACCCTGTAAGAAAATTGTTGAAAATAAGACATTTTAAATGTATTGCTTTGAATTTGTCGAAATTTTCACGTAAAAATACTTTTGTTGTTAGAAAGGAAATACTTTTTGCGTTGTCTTAGAACTCATAACAATAGTTAAAAGTACCATATCAAAATATGAAATAAATGTTTCGTGTAAATATATTTTTTTTAATTTAAACGGTTTGGTCATTTAAAATATGACGTAATTTCCTCCATTTACGGCTTTTAACGCATATTAATGTATATATATTTTTTTAATTCTCTTCTCTTTTAAAATTCATGTCTAAATATATTTTTTATGGCGTAATTTTCAATATTTTTCTGATTTTAATACGCAGTCATTTAATTCTAATCTATTTTTTTTTTATAATAATCATGTGTAAATAAACTTTTAATTTGAAGAAAATATTACTTTTTGCGCTGTTTTTACAATTGGCAACAATTTAAAATATTAACCTTTTCTAAAATTCGTCAAAAATATCTCTCGAAAGGCTAAAAATGTGAATTTAAAATGAAATAAACCCACAAAAAAATAATCAAATTTAAAAAAAATAAATGCAGTCTTCACACCGGGACTTCTAATGTATTGTGCTCAGAAAAAATGATTGAATTCCTATTTATAGTTTTTGCTCCTGTAAATTAATGGAATGATTTTGATCAACTTTAACACCAAATATCTCTTTAAATAATTATTCGATTTAAGAGCTGTCTGCATCAGTGTCTTTATAAAGCATTTTTCTATAAAACTACTTATTTTCATATTTTTGTATGCAGTAGTTTTTTAATATTGACGAACAAATACCCCCTGTCAAAGAAAATTCATTTTCAGAGGCGTTGACAGCGTTAGATACTTTGTTTTAGAACAGAAAGATTCATGCCTCAGTTAATTTTCTAAAACAGTTGATTGTTTAGCAAATTGTCAATGATATAAAAATTTCGCAAAAAAGCTGAATAGTTCCAATTTATTTCGTTTCTTAATTATTTGGTAAAAGTGTCATCGATACACTGTATAGCAGCACTGAGCTCACCCTGTGCATGTTTAAATATATATCAGAAATGAAGTGCTGTGTATTTTTCTTCCATCGCGTATCATGACTTCCTCCTATTATATAGAAAGCGAAGAAAGTGTTTCAAAATACCATTGCAGTAACATCTAGTTTGATAATATATGTCATTAATAATAATGAATTTCAGAAATTAGTTTTTAAATAATCATCTAATAAATTACTTAAAGACGGAACCTATTGAAATACATATATGACATCCGCGTTTTACAAATTCATATATTAATTTATTACGTATTGTAAAATAGCAACATTTCTGTTATTCATGAATGTTTCTTACACTGTATTCTGTTTCAACATATAGATCTGATTATACAAGTAATTTTCAAGCAATAACTTAAGTTTCTCATTAGATTTCTCTATTCGGGATATATGATTTGCTTTTGAACAAATGTGGAAACTATGCGAATGACTAGATTTCAGTTAAAATGGTAACAAAATGTGAAATATTTAAATGTTTGGAGTGTAATTATACCGAATATTGTATACAATTTCCATTTTAATTTAGTTCCAACTTTCGTAGCATATTGCTTTGAAAATGGATTATAAATTGTACATGTAAGCGTATTTATGTGTACAGTTATGATTATGCAAAGAACGTAAGTAAATTATTTAAAGGAAGTAATTAGAAGTATTGCTTGAACATTTAGCGGTCTACATATTCAGAGAATATTAGATAAACATTTGGAGCGTACGTGTATCTAGGTTCAAACGAATTTAATGAAGAAAATCATTCAAATGTTACCTTTTGATACATTATTATCCAGAGCGTAATTAGAGAACGGACATATAAGTGTGTTTTTGTGACAAAATTTAGGTTTTTAGTGAATTTAAAAGCATAGTTAAGACAATACTGCCTATTAAAATAAGTTTCAGATATTACTTTTAACTTCTATACACTTTAAGTGTAAGAATAGGAGGTTAATTTAAAGTTAGGCTAAATATGCGTGTGATTTTAAAGGTAACATTCATCTGGAGATGAATAATGTAATAGACTTTTAGGTGAATTTTTGTGGCAGTGTAATAGTAAAAGCTAAGTATAAACAAATTTTTAGATTTAAAAAAAATTAATTTTAAATAGTTTGAGAAATGTAATCACATTTAAAATGTCGCTCCCATTTCCAGTTCCCACTGTAACTGGAAAGGGGAAAAAACACTATATTTCATTTGCCATATTATGGCATTTCGCTAAATTAAATTGCTTTCGGTTTTGTTATGAAATTATTATTTTTTATTAATTGATTATTTGTAATAGCTGTTAAGTTTAGTAAAATTCTGCTATAGCGTATGTTTTTATCAAATAAGCAGTGAATGCCTGTATTATTTTAACTTGCTTTCATTGTTGTTATACAAGATCAAATGAAAAGGTACGAAACGACACGGTGGGTACAAATGTAGACTTCATTCAAAATATTCACCATAGGCCTGAGCACAACGATCCCAATGATGAACAAGCCGCAGGGTTTCTTGTTCCCAGAATTCCTGTAGCCGTGACGACAGTCCTTCACAGCGTCCTTGAGTACGTCGTCCGAGTGGAAGCGCTCCCCTTTCAGGTGTTTCTTCAGTGGACCAAACACATGGAAATCGCAGGGCGACATGTCCGGACTGTAGAGCGGATGGTCCAACGTCTCCCACTTGAACTTGGCCAGTTCCATGTGTGTGACTCCGGAGACGTGTGGACGCGCGTTATCATGGAGCAGAACCACGCCCTCCGTGAGCAGCCCCGGTCTTTTGTTCTTGGTGGACCTGCGTAGGCGTCGGAGTGTCTCACAGTACACATTGGAGTTAATGGTTTTTCTGTGCTCGAGGAATTCCACAAGTATCGGACCTTGAACGTCGAAAAAGACGGTGAGCAACACCTTGCCTGCTGACGGCACGGCTTTGAACATTTAGGGGGAGGTGATGACGCATGCTTCCACTGCATGCTGTCCTGCTTTGTCTCTGGCTCGTAGTGATGGCACCAGGTCTCATCACCTGTGACAATACGCTCCATGAAAGCGGGGTATTCCTGATACCGAAAAAGATGTTGCAGTGCTAGCCCCATACGCAGTTGCTATTGCTGATCGGTCAGCTGCTTCGGAACCCAAGTTGCACACATCTTCCGCTATCGCAACCTGTCGTGAACAACTGTCCACACGGTTCGATAGCTGACATCCATCTTCACCGCCAACATTCGCAATGTGACACGCCGATCACTTCTCACTAGGTCGTCCACCTTGTCGATGGGATCGCTTGTGATGACAGTGTTTGCCTGGCCTGGTCTTGGGTCATCACCCAGACTCCCACGGCCTGCACGAAAACGGGCACTCCATTTTCTGACAGACTTGTCAGAGACACATTTCTCCCCGTAAACTGTCACCATCCGGCGATGAATAGCTGCCGGTTTTTCACCTTCCGCTGTCAGAAATTAGATAACACATCGCTGCTCCTCAGTCGTCGAATTTTGCAACGCGAACGCCATCCTGTCCTCACACGGACTGCTGCATCATTTGGACGCCACTTTTGATAAGAGCCTCTGCTCTCTACTGCGCATGCGGGCGCCCGCGCATGCTCTGATCCCAGTCAGAGACTCCAAATCGCATCCCGAGATGTCTCGCTACGTTCTCCCATGGCGGAATATGCAAATATTTAACTGTTACGTTTTTACGTCGTTCCGTACCTTTTCATTTGATCACCCGTATATTGCATAAAGATGGAATCTTGAAGTAACTGACATTTGATGCTTATATATGTATACACATGTACATTTGTTTTCCGCTGCATGATAGATTGCTAGAACGAAACATATTTTTTTAAATGTAAAGTGTGATATATCTTATCACTATCTGTATTATACATGGGCGATACCATGAGCTTTAATATATTAATATTAAACATTTCAGATGTTTGAATTTAACAGCAATTTAAAGAAAGAAAGACAAAGCTTTATCCAACAATATATGATTTTAGTACAAAATATCTAGAATTTTTTTAATTATGTTATTCTTTAAAATTTTATAAAAAAAAATAAATATCTGATGCATGCATAATTTTAATATAATTTCTATAGAGAGGTATTGCTAAAGATACTGACAAAATAACACATTCTTATATTTGAATAACTATATATATTTTTTAATTTTCAAATTGGGTCAGTCTCACGAAAAGGCACATTTTACGGTCGCGAAGAGTTGTTACATTAGTAAATGTAGCAAATTTCCTAACATTTTCATTCATAAGTACGAGTCTAATTAAACTTTAAGCAATCTAATAAATATATTTTTGACAAAATAATTTTAATATTTAACTTTGTTGTTTGAGTGAATATAAGTCCAAAAACGCGAACATCCGTACATCAAAAATACTACTTTCATGTCACTCACAATTAAGCAATTAAAGTTAAAAATCTTCTTTTTTCAATAATAACTAATTAAATGTCTTTAGTTGAATGATAACTAAGGATTTAATTTATAAATTTTGTATATATATAGTCTTCTTCCATGAACTCTGAAAATAATAAAAAAAAGTGACACAAATGACAGTATATGCAAAATCACAATTAGGTTGTTTGGGAGAAAAAAAACCATTTGATTTATAGATATAACAGTTTTTCTCAGATGTGAATTTATTGAATTTCTTCCAATTTATTAGTTCCATTTATAGTTTGGTTCACTTCTCAGTATATACTTCGCGGACATCATAAAAAAGTTTAAAAAAATTAATTTATACTTATAATACAAATTTTAAACAGCATTAATATTGTATTTAATAATAAAGGAATGGGCCATTTTAGCAATCTGAAAACCAAAGTTTTACCGTGTACTTGCATATCCATTTTTAATGATATCGTCTATTTTATTGGTCATTTATCAAACATTGTGTGTAGTATAAGGATGTCTCAAATGCAAAGATAATTCGTTTTTCGGAAATTACATTCTCTATGTACATTCTCTTCAAAAGATATAAACACTTTTTAGGGCATTTTGTCTTCTTTGTTTGAATGACCCTCAACGGTTCAATTATAAAAAGTAAATATTTACATACTATCCCTAACAATTACTCATTTATGTCTTCACTGAAATTTTTGAAAAGGAAATGTCCCTTCCAATGGCCTTTGTGGCCATGTCGGAATAAAAAAAAAAAAAAATCAAAAACTTTTGAAAAATAACACACAAAACTTGACTACTAATATAAAATTATTTATTCAGTATAAATGAAAACATCAATACAGTTTTTTTAAAAGAAATACACACTTTTATAAAGCAGATTTTTTTCTTGCCTTTATATTTTATACCTTTTTGTTAGGATTACACATTTGGACGATGGTCATACGAGATGCCATGAATTCCGAAAGTTGGATTAATTGAGCTGCTTTTGGAGATTTTAAAATTGATTACATTAAACAGTAAGATGACTAAAGCTTTAAACTGGAAAGAACCGCAACTCACATAGAAGAAGATAACCTATTCGTCCAGGAGGCAATACAATTTGACCTAATATATTCGGAATTAAACATTTTGGTTTCAAATTGGTTAGACCTTTCAATATTATTGCTCATATAGGGCAATGAGTTATCTAAACAGCTAAATATATGACTCATTGAAGACATACGATGTTTAATGGGACTCTTCACTCACTTGAATACACCCACTCCGTAATGTTAAACCAATGGGAATATTATTTTCGAATTTCGCATGTACATTTGAATATTTTTAAATGATTTTTTTTTTATAGGATAGATGAGGTTGATCTTTAATATGACTATTTTTTACTTTTTCGATCTTGGTTGCAGATTTTTTTAATAAAGTTACTTTCCGTTTCGAAACCGGTTCTGAAAGTGACAGTACCTTTATTACAAAAATCTGCAACCGAAATTGAAAAAGTAAAAAATAGTCTTATTAAAGATCGTCCACATCAATCCTATGAAAAAAAATCGTTAAAAATATTCAAATTTAAACGAAAAATTCGAAAACAACCCGCCAAGACAATTAGCATTACGAAGCCAGTCATTTCAAGTGAGTGAACTGTCTCCTTAAAGAGATATCTGTTAATAGGAGAATTTTCACTAGTTCAAGTACCTTATTTTATTTTCTAACCTGATAATTTGTAGTTATGAATCGCAATCGACACGTTATACAGGACTACATTTTATTGACAGCATTTTGAATTGATATATTCGAAATAAATTTTCTTCTTTCTCAAAAGTCTCAAACAGCAACCTAAAATTATCGATATTTCGTTTTCATGGGGTTTAACATGTTCATTGGTAGCTAGAATAATATAAATTGTAATGTCCTATGATATATTACCTACTTTATTTTATAAACATTTCAATTTAAAAGAAAACATACAATTAAAAATTAAATATATTTCTACTGTACACTAAAAGCTAAGATAAACTTATATTTGTAATATAAAGACTCGCACGAAAGTTAATTGTAACTTAAGAATAGTTAAAATGTTAGAACAGAATTAAGCTTTAATGCAATTAAATTGAATTAATAAACTACAATTAATGAAAATATTTAATTCTTACGAACTTTATTTTGTAAAAGAATAAAAATCTTTTCTTTTAAATTTTTTGCTTCCTTCAAATAAAAACACGTTTAACAGAATTTTTTTTTTCAGCAAATAAAATTTCTTTAGAAAAAGAACATTTTGAATAAAAATATCGTGTGAGATAAACTAAGAAAAAAATTTAAAATATATATATTTTTTTTCCTCATAGCACATTTACCACGTTATGCAATTTAATCTAACTTTTTTATAAAAACTTAATATTATTTAATCATTTTGAACTTACGAAACTCAAGGTTTTAACTTATTAACTGTCATTATATATGGTATTTGTTTTTCTCTGCCTCTCAGTAAAAAATTATAATAAAAAAGTTTTCAGACAGCTTCTGATAAAAAAAACATTGAAAGCATTATTTGTCATTCAAAACTTTTATCGTGAAACAATTTTTAATATATTTAACATTTTCAGTCCTGAGGTACATGAATTTACATTCTCTAATTTTTTCCCCGTAAAACCTGAACTATTTGATATCTTTACTCTTTTACATTACTTAATGTAGATGCATGTTTTTACTTTCTTCTATCTTTACAAGAAGAATGTATTGGATTCGTGAAAAAAATCGACTTCCGGTTTTCGTCGGATTTATACGTTTTAGAAGATCCTGAACATGATTTGTCTTTATTTAGAAAATGTCCGTCTGAGTCTGTGAAACTGTCTGCCAGTATCTGACACAGACATTTGGGGCACTTTATCTCAAGAACTAATGCACGGAATTTAATAAAACTACTACATTCTGTTGTATTTTGATATAAATTGGTGATGGTTTGTTTTTAGTGTAAATCGCCCAACAGCTGATCGCCTTTCACTGGTTCTGTTATGCTGCATGTTTCACGATTTCCGAAATAGCTATATTTTAAGAACTAATTCGCGGGTCTTCATCAAACTTCATATTCAGTAAGAACGGTGACATAAGTTGTTGCTGTATAAGATTTGATGTTAATCGCTTTGCTGAATTTTTCACGATTCCTTCAAAAGTTCTATCTTAACAACTAATGTACGGATTTTCAGCAAACTTGAGACATAAGACGTCGACATAAGTTGTAGCTAATTTGGTTTTGGTGTAAATCGCCCGACAGGTGGTGCTGCTATGATGCATTTTTCAGGTTTTACTCGATTTTACCGATAGTTCTGTCTCAAGGACTAATGTACGGAATTTCATCAAACTTTGTATTCTGTTAGATCTTGACATAAGATGGTATGTATTAGGTGTCTGTGTGAATCATATAACAGGTGGTTCTGCTATATTGCATTTTTATCGATTTTCGCGATAGTTGTATCCCCAAAACTAATTCACGGTATTTAATCAAACTTCCTATTCTGTTACACTTTTAATCCTATTCATCCTTATTACGCTTGGATATAGACAGCGCGACAGGCGTCGTTTTATGTTTTTTTGGGTTGGTAATTTTGGTTGCAGACATCTAAGTGGGTGGGTGCCGAAATTCAATGATTTGTTTCGAAGATACGATGCTTGTATCTCTTTTTTAAATGCACACAATTAAACGAACCTATATCTATAGAATCGGCATGATGAGTGAAGACTGCCATTTAATTTTGGCAATGTGATTAGCGAATTATGAACTATTAGCATATATGAATCAGAAGAAAGTTTTGGGTTTGGCACATCCGACTAGTTAGTAAATGTCTGTCTGTGAGTCTGTGAGTCTGCCTGTATGTGTATGACAGAAATTTTTTGGGAACTCTATCTCAAGAACTAACTACGGAATTGAATAAAACTTGAGATTCTGTTATACCTTAATGTAAATTGGTGCTTCTTAGATTTTGGTGTTAATCGCCCATTAGGTGCCGCTGCTACGATGCGTTTTTCGCGATTTAAGCATTTGTTCTATATCAAGAACTAAGGAACAGATTTCCATCAAACTTCAGACTGCTATATCTTGATATAAATTGGCGCATATTAGTTTGGGAGTTAATCGCCGAACAGGTGGCGTTGCTGTGCTGCGTTTTTCACGATTTCCGCAATAGCTCTATCTCAAGAAGTAATGGACATATTTTCATCAATCTTCAGATTGTGTTATACTTTGATATATATGTGCTTCTTAAATTTTGATGTTAATAGCCCGATAGGTGGCGATGCTATTCTGCATTTTTCACGATTCCCACAATAGCTCTATATCAAGAGCTAATGCACAGATTTTCATCAAACTTCAGATTTTGTTATACTTTGATATAAATTGATGCTTGTTAGTTTTGGTGTTAATCTGTCGATCGCTTAACAGGTGACGCTCCTGCACTTCGTTTTTCCCGCTTTCCGGAATAGTTCTATTTAAAAAACAGATGCACATATTTTCATCAAACTTCAGATTCTCTTGTACCTTGATATGAATTGTTTCTTCTTAGATTTTGGTGTTAATCGCTTAACAAGTGGCACTGCTATTCTGGATTTTTCACGATTTCCGCAATATCTCTATCTCAAGAACTAATGCCTGGATTTTTATCAAACTTTACATTGAGTTAGACGTTGAAATAAGTTTGTGCTGATTGGGTTTTGATGAAACTCACCCAGCAGATTTTGCTGCTATGATGAATTTTTCAGGATTTACACGATTTTAGTGATAGTCATTACACAAGAACTCATGCACGGAATTTCATCAAACCACATTCTGTTAGAACTTGACATTATTTAGTGCTGATTAGGTGTTTGTGTAAATTAGATAACAAGTGTTGCTACTGTGCTGCATTTTACACGATTTTAACTATAGCTGAAAAAACTAATGCACGGAATTTAATCAAACTTCATATTCTGTCAAACTTTCACATAAATAGATCCTTATTAGTCTTTGTTGTATACAGCGTGACGGCTGTCGCTTTTTATGTGCTCCGGGTTGGAAATTTTGATTGCAGATATCTAAAAGGCTGGTTGCTGAAATTCAATGGATTTTTTTAAAGATGCGAAGCGTATATCTTCTTTTTAAATGCAACAATTGAACGAACCTACATCTTTAGAATCCTTATAATGAGCATACATTATCATTTGATTTTGGCTCTGTGGTAGGAAATTTTGAAGCATTAACATGTAAGTGATAAAAGCAAATGTTGGGATTGACATATCCGACTAGTTTGGAATGAAATTAATAAATGACACCACTGATCCTTATTTGCTGTGCATCCGGATTTCCAAAATGCCTTGAAGGCAGTGTGGCAAAGAAAGTAAGTATTTTTCATAATTATTTAATATAATTCCATTACAAAAAAGCACATGAGGTTTTGTAGATCATTCACTTGTTTAAAATGATTAAATATGCTATTCCATACTTCCGTGCGTTAGTTTTTGAGATACAGCTGTAGTAAACAACATGTAAAATGCAGAATAGTAGAGAGACCTGTTATAAAATTTACCCAAACACCTAATTTAATGTAGATTATTGATAACTAATGAATATTCTAAGGAGGATTGTAATTTTATATCCGTATCTCGGTATATAAATTATCAGTCCACGTAAATTTCAATTTCAGAAAAGGGGCATTTTTTTTTTATCTATGGTGTCATTTTGCCTGTGAAAAAACAAAAAAAAATGTGTATTTGCAGTGTTATGTTAACTTCAGATATAAATGGGTAAAATTATACGGCTACATTCTTCATTGACATAATCGATTATCACATTTAATGTTGGATTTTAATCTAATTATGTGGTTTTCTGAAATAGGAAAAAAAAACTTGATGTTTGACATTAATTTATGTAATAATTAAAAGTTTCTTTTCTGTTGTTGTTACGGACTAAATAGTTTTATATCTTTAACCTCAAAAAAGGAAACAAGAAAAGAAAATTATATTTTTACTATGATTGTTACAGTGACACATACCGAGCTTTTTAAAACATAAGCTCAAAATTTTATACAAAAAAAAAAAAAAAAAAAAAAAAAAATGACCTGCGTAATAAACAATTAATGTTTGAAAATATTCAAACTTTTTCTCTTTTAAGAGGCAGTTTACCTCAAAATTAATTAAAAAGTCGATTTTTTATTTTAAATATTAAATGAAACCTATTTAATTGTGAACATTTTGACACCCAATTTTAACACATACGGCAATTATATCGCTAGATATCGTAATTTCTTTTTATACAACGCAATTACCCACACATATTGAAACTTTAAATGTCTTTTTCCCCATGTTCTCCTTTTCTTCCATTTCATGGTGTAAAAATACTAAAGCTGTTTTAACAGTTTCCAACAAAGTTGAAAAGTGTTTATGGCTTCAGTTTGTCTGGCCGTCTGTCCGCGATCTAACTCCCGTAAATATACTCGGATCGTTCTGAAATTTGTGGATGTTAGTAACCTCTACTATAGCACAAACCTTATTTCAAATGAAGTTTGTAGCACATTTAGTTCATTTACAGGGACAGTCAAAAGTTTTCCGTTACGTTATGGCCTATCGGAAAAAATCATTTAAAATGATTTTTAATGATGTTACATGCTTTCAAACATAATAAAATAGATATGCATTTATCAAGTGCACTAAAATGTGCATTCCGTAGAATATGCGGCGCAATGAACAGTTATTATTCATTTACAGGGCCACACAAAATGATTCCGTTACATAATGATATAGGGGTGGGCGGAATTTTTTCCGGCGTATTTCAATTATGTTAAATTATTTCATGTATAATGAAATTGATATACGTCGCTGAGGTTTACTGTAAGATATTTCATGTATAATATGAAGTGCATGGCATTATTTACAGAGACACACAAAAGATTTCAGATACTATATTGTATCCGAAGTACTGTACATTAGCAATGATTGCTGGAAATGCATTTTTAATTATGGTTTGTGCTTTTATGTTTCACTATATGTATGCATTGTCTATGGTGGATATAAATGCTCTAATTGATATACAGGGCCACTCAAAAGATTTCGTAATGGTTACTGTGTATGATTGCAAATTGCTTAAAAGTGGGTTTTAAATGAGTTATGCATTTTTACGCTGAACTTAATTTAGTTTACTAAGAAATGTTTGTAGAATATGAATAAAATGATATACAGGGTCACGCAAAAAATTGGATACATGGCCGTCTATAAATGATAATTTCTGGAAATGTGATTCCAGTAGTTTTAAGAGAGTTTTACTTTGAATTAATCTTTAGATAAATAGTGGCGTGTAATAAAGGTACTAGGTTAACTACAGGGTTGTACAAAAGTATACAAGTATGTTTCCATCTATTAGTATAAATTGCTGAAAGAGAAATTTCAACCTGTTATATGTTTTCTTGCTAAACTAAATTTCTCCATTATATAGTATCTATAACAACCAACAGATCAAATACAGGGCTGTTCAAAAGAATTGGAATGCATATTTGCTATGGAAGGTAACTGCTTAAATCAGTTTTCCATATGTTTTATGAGTTTTCTAAAATGTTTAGTTAGTTCTCTTATATAATCTATGTCCCTAAATAACGAAGTTTTGTTAAAGCATTCAAGAAGTGTTGGAAAGTGTTTCATAATATATGCCTAACGCATGATTTTTCTTACTTGTTTAAGCATAATTTGAAAACTACTTGGTAGAAAAATCTGAAATTTTGGATTTCCATAAAGCTTGACTTAACCTTTTGAACGTCGTAACCGGGTTTTTCCGTCACGTGATCTTTGAAATCAAGGGCTGATTTAATACAAAATTGATATTAATGTTATTTTTTTGCAGTACATAAGATAATTAAATATGTAAAGTAATCATAAACAAATCCCCGTACAAATAGTTTTCATAAGTATTATTGTATGAATCATTAAACATAAATTAAAAAATAGGCCGGACGCTTAAATGGTTAATAAATCTGAATCCATCAAAAAAATTGTAGGTTGCAATTCATATTTTTTTAAATATTAATTTCATAATTCATAATTCATATCAGACAATTATAAAAATTGCAAATTCAACGTATTTATGTTTGGGTGTATTAGTATTATTCCTACACAAAAAAATAGAACATTAGGATCATAATTTCTGAAGTTATAAATAAAAATAAGAAGATGTAATTTAACATTGGAAGCACTAAATTTTGAATGTTTATAATACAGAAACTTATCATTCAAATTACTTAAAATTTGGTGTCTGGGCATAGTTTGAACCAAAGATTAAAAATATCGCATTAAAATTGGGTATTGCTATTGAAAAAAATGAAGTTTGGATTCGTTTTAATATATAGATGGCAAATTTTATATACGTCATTTAAAAGTAGACTTTATTTCCAATCGTTCGGTACCAGTAACTTTCATCTACGATAATTTGTTGAGGAGTTAGTAGGGGTGTTTACTTTTTTTCCCCACGACTGTACAATAGAATATGTTTTATTCAGCAACGACGGGGTCACCTTTCAACCTTGCCTTAAAGTAAATTTTTCTAGCGCCTGGATATGTATTTCTAGATCTTATTTGTTCATGTTCATGTAGGCTATCGATTGTAGAAATTGTACCTTGCAATATCGGTCGATACTTTTTTTTTTCACCTTCCAACTACAATGAAATAAATAATATCGAACATGTACGAACTAACTAAAAGCTAATTCGATAATCGGGGATAAACAAAGTTGAACACCGTGTCAAAATTTTATAAACTGGCCAGCAAAAAAGGCCTCCCTGATTTTGAAGTAGTATAACAAAGGCCTTAATAAAGATAAACCATTTATTTTTACACCGTTAGATTGGATTTTTTTTTTTTTTTTTTTTTTTTTTTTTTTTTACATTACTTTGAAAACTCCAATCTGAGCTCGCCCTGTTGCGCGGTAAACATCTAAGAGGCAGTCGATCTTTTTCTAGATGCGCTTTAAACTGGTTAAAACGTCAAACAATTCTTTTGTTTGTATGCGGATCTTCTCCATATGCACGGGCGAAAATGACGTTGTACATCAATAGCAGATTTAAACTCGGCGTAACACAACACTTCCAGCGGTTTCTGATGTACATTCACCATGATTGATGTGAACTAACTGATGAGTGAAATGGCATCGCGTCACGAAGCGTCATCGGCCCGTACGCGCAGGCATATCGAGGTCAACGCAATCCCCATTACTAAAACTCCTTCAGATTTTCTATAATTTCACGTTGGTGTATCGTACCGATTGATTGCGTATTCATCGTAAAATTTAAGGGTCACCTTTTTTTCTATGACCCAGTTTTTCAAATGCAAGTTACAAATTAATTAATATAATGTTCATTTCTTGGTATATGGTCATTGTTTTGCAAATTTCATCTATTTTTCGTTGATAGTAAAGCTTTTATGCTATTAGCGACTTTGATAGGAAATTGCATAACTACGCAAGTTAACTCCACTCTCAACGACAGAATATTATGTTTCGTTAAAACTTTTTATGTGATATGTTCTTTTATGCTAGTTGAGCACATGTAGAAACTTGAATAACTACACTGTTTAAACCCATCAAGAACAAATTTCTCTCAATTCTACCAAGTTCTAAGTTTCTACCACGATCAAATTTATTTGTCTATAAAAGTAATTTTATGATATGATTTTTTATTTAGCAGCATTCTTGGTTGAAAATTGCAAAACTACGAAATTTAACGCATTTCCAAGAAACGAGTTTCGCCCGGATCTTCTAAAAAAGATTGTACAATATTCAATCTTACATTGTGAAACAAAAGCATTTAATGGATGATTTTTTTTCTTCCAGTAGCGTCGCAAATTAGAAATTAAATATCTGCATAATTTACGCTTTTATTTCACGAATGAATTTCCTTCAATATTTCAGTATAAAATCCCGCAATAGTCAGTTGAGGATGATAGGGTGATAGCTTCCCTGGTTGTAAATTTCATAAATAACATTTTAAAATGATTGGGATAGAATTAGGCTATTTTTATTTATTTTACTCTATAACATCCATACTCAAGTTGAAAATTGGTAGGACATATTCAACACAAATTTTGTGTTTAGTGTTGGGTAATAGGATAATTAAATTTGTTATTTTTTTCTTTTTTCTATGTGAGGATTTGAACTCAAGTTGAAATTATCTCAACACAGGTATAGTATGCCTTGTCTTGATCGCTATTCCTTTGAATTACAAGTTAATTTTATTATGAATGTTTATTTACCTTTATGATGTGAACGTATAACTTTTAATCTACATGTATGATATATTTAATGGAAAACATGAAATATTGCAATATACCTTAAAATGACTCTAGTTTATTTTACTTTCTTTTAACGTTTACTGTTTGTTTAAGTGTAATTTGTTTCAAAAATCAAATTTTTCAAGTGAGAAAGGATATATATTCATCAGAAATTATTTTAATTATCATAAACTAGAATATTTTGAAATATATATTTACAGGGAACATAACCTGAATTTTTTCCTTTTACAAAATATTGATAAAAAATTTTTGGTAGAAAATACCCATGATATCTATTTTGAATTCTCTTTCAATACTACAAAATAATATACAATATACAAAAGACATTGTTATAATTAAAAAAAATTTAATTCTGACTTTTAATTTTATTGAAACACGTTGAAAAAAATATATTTCTTTAAATTAGCGATTTATATCATTAATAACTTCAATATAATATTATATTTTATTACATACATTTATACATACATATGAAAAAAAGTATGCAGGAGAGCAAATATTTGTTGCATTCTTAAGAGAAGACATGTGTAAATGGATTTATTTTAAAAAAAGGATAATATTATGATGAAATTTGCCTAACAAAAAATGTGCAATAGAAATTTTTTAACCCACATTTTATTTCTAATTATATATGTTCTATAAAGTATATGAAGTTATTAATTATATAGACATTTTCTACCCTATATTAGGTAACTTTCTTTACAAAAAAGCTACCTATTGCAGCCGTTCGGAGGAAAGCGATTTCAAAAAATTTTGGTATATTTTCATCGATCATGACCCCCAGACCCCGAAACCACCCTCCGTTCAAAATTGATATATATATATATATATATATATATATATATATATATATCAATATATATATATATATATATATATATATATATATATCTGACCTATGTCACACTGTAACTCTCGTATTTATGAACCGATTTGGATGTAATTCGGTGTGTACTTAGTACATACCAATGTCTCGACCGAGTTCGTTGGCCAGCTTCATCCGCCATTTTGTTTCAAAATGGCGGCCATTTAAAATTTTTAAAAAAATTTAAAATTTGAAATGTGGTACCAAAAAATTGAAAATGGAAAAATATTTTTTTCTTATGTATTTGACCTTTATACAAAGACTCGGTAGCAGTTTTTGTTTCGTCTATATCTTAAACAATGGCTGAGTTATAGCATTTTGAATTTCTAGCGAAGCAGACATTTTGAAACGTCCTGAAATTTGTCACGCGATAAAAGGCGTATTTATGAACCGATTTGGATGTAACTTCGTTTATACATAGTACAGACCAATGTCTCGACCGAGTTCGTTGGCCAGCTTCATCCGCCATTTTGTTTCAAAATGGCGGCCATTTAAAATTTTTAAAAAAATTTAAAATTTGAAATGTGGTACCAAAAAATTGAAAATGGAAAAATATTTTTTTCTTATGTATTTGACCTTTATACAAAGACTCCGTAGCAGTTTTTGTTTCGTCTATATCTTAAACAATGGCTGAGTTATAGCATTTTGAATTTCTAGCGAAGCAGACATTTTGAAACGTCCTGAAATTTGTCACGCGATAAAAGGCGTATTTATGAACCGATTTGAATGTAACTTGGTCTGTACATAGTACATACCAATGTCTCGACCGAGTTCGTTGGCCAGCTTCATTCGCCATCTTGCTTCAAAAGGGTTGCCATTTAAAAAAAATTAAATTTAAAATTTAAAATGAAGTATTAAAAAATTGGAAAATGAAAAAAAAATTTTTTATGTGTTTGGCCTTGATACAAAGATTCTGGAGCAGTTTTTGTTTCTGAAAATTTGTTCTTTTGTTTATATCTTAAAAAGTGGTTCAATTATAGCACTTTGAATTTCTATCATGGCTAACACTTTGAAACGATCTTGTATTTGTCTCGCGATACCACACGTATTCGCCTATTTCCATGGAAGAAGGCATGTGGATAGTATACATCAATATCTCGACCAAGTTCGCTGGCCAGCTTCATCAGCTATCTTGTTTCAAAATGGCGGCCATTAAATTAAAATATATATATATTTAAAGTGAGGTGCAAAAAAATTAGAAATTGAAAAGTATTTGACCTTGATATAAGGATTCAGGAGCATTTTTTGTTTGTATTTATCTTAAAAAATGGCTCAGATATAGCAGTTTCAATTTCTAACGTGGGTGACATTTTGAAAAATCTGATTTTTTGCCTGCGACAGCACTCGTTAATATCAACCGATTCCTATATGAGTGAGCATGTGCACAGCAATTACTAAGGTCTCGACCAAGTTCACTGGTTACCTCATCCACCATGTTGTCTTAAAATGGCAGGCACTTTAAGAAATCGCCTAATTTGGCAGCCAAATATAAGTTACTTTCAATAAAAGCAGCTTGGATAAAGCTGACTAATTTCGCGAAATTCTCATTCATAATGATTTAGTATTGATAAAAATTAGTATTGAATATCCTACATTCGGTTTCCACTTAATTGAGCTCCGTGTGTTTGAATAATATAAGTTGGCTTTTTTAAAATAAGGAATATGAAAGCTACCTCTTCCTCCCGGCACTGGCCGGAAGGACTTTTTTATTTCTAATTATACATGTAACATAAAGTATATGAAGTTATTAATTATAAAGGAATTTTTGCAATTTTCTCACTTTTTGCAAGGTGCCCTACATGTTTATTACAGTAAAAGATCTAAACAACTACATTTTATAACAATAAATTTATATTTTCTTTATATATGCTAAAAATAGGAAATTTATTCTTATAAGTGATCGAATTTTGATTTTAAAGATGTCGAGGTATATCATGTTTATTTCATAGGCAGTCGCATGAAATACACGTTATATTTTAATTAAGTGTTAAAAATGCATGAGCAATGAATTTAGGCTGTAATTATACCATTTACGCTTTTTTATTTTAAAAAAACTATTCATTCAAAAAATATATATCCCCCTTTTCCCACAGACATTTCGTTACGAGTAATTTCAAAGTTTTGTTATTTATAAAATCTTATACACAAACCTAAGAGATATTTCTGTCCAACAAACTTATTTCGCCTTCCTCTACGTCTATATTTCATAAAACAACTTTCGTCAACATGTTTGAAGGAAACTTAGTATAAGAAATTTTAACTTTGACAAAACAATGTAAATTAATTTTTCTTTTTCCGACTTTAAATTAAAAAAGTAATCAAGATCCAAGAAACTCTTCAAGATTTAATATTCAGATGAGCTGAACGTTTTCGTTACTGTTTTCACTTTTAAATACTTTTATCACATAGTTTCATCTTAACAAAATGTATTTTGGAATCTAAGAATAAAAAACATTTTATGTAAGTAGTTTGGAATAAATTTTAATAGTTACTATTTATTGATTGATGCAAGAAGTCTACAAATATATAATAAACAAAAATCTGTGACTTTTATCTTTAAATTAAACACTCTTTATAAAAATTATAAATTAGAAAATTTTCTAATGTGAATTTATGTAGGGAAACATTTTTATATTTAATTTAAAAATATGAATAAAAGACCGTAAAAATAACTCCTTTAAACACTCTAATCTAATATTACAAGTAAGAAGATTACAAGTATTAAGTATTAAGTACAGCGAGGTGTCTGATTAAAGTCTGGTGCAACGTGAAATCTGATAACACCTCGCTGCTCCTCAATCGTCGAATTTTGCATTTCGAAAGCCATGATGTTCTCAGACGCACTGTCGTGTCAGTTGGACGGAAGACACTTAACTGCTTGCTTCTCCGCCTCATTCATGCGCGGTCACCCACGCATGCGCACAACGACGCCGGATACCCCGATCGCGTCCCTCCATGTCTCACTACGTTATCACAAAGCGGCATATTCAAATTTGAACCAGTCTGGTTTTTACGGCGTTTCATACCTTTTCATTTCAACACCTTTAATAATTGCTAGTTGCTCGTTTCCAGCTGTCATATTCATTTAAAAACTTAATTGTATTATATTAAGATTTATGTAGATCCAATCCGCATTAAATTGTATAGATTACCAGCAGATTACCATTAGAAAATGTATTTTAATACTTTTCAACTTTTCCTTAGATATATCATTTCATTGTATGAATAGAAATGAAAATTCTTATCAATATTCCGATAGGTTTCGAAAATACTTTATAATCTATGTCGTGATGCATATTTTTATGTTCTTCTTTTAAGTTATGTAAAAAATATCTAATTATTTAACAAGATTTTTAGAGCAAAATGCATTCCGATACAGATAGCGCATCGAATACTGCACTTTCCATTTTTCTTGAAAAACTGGTATCAAATTAATTTACACTTTTCCTTCTCAAACAGTTTTTATTGTATGAATTTAAAAATAATTCTTTAACATGACTTACAACATTTTAAATATTAAAATATTTACAGTTTATTTCCTTATTTAATCCTGTGTAGAAGGAAAGGTTAAAATTGACTAATTTTCCCAATTGACTGCCCTTACCTTCTCGCAAAAAGCAGTTTTAAAAAGTTGCACATCCCATAATTTTAATTGGTTTTTGTTTTCAAAACCTGTAAGAAACGATTTGTACTACAATGACATAAATTCCGAAGGTTAAAAAAAAATGTTTTCCTGATTTCAATCATTTATGTTTTTAGCTAAAACACTAGAATAAAAAAAAATAAACCTAGGATTGTGTCGATTAATGTATTAATTACTTAGACAAGTCGATCAATGCTTAGTCACTATCCTTTTTTAAATAGAACTATACGATCCCATTCATTCAAATGTATTTTTTCGAAACCAGATTGAAATTATGTTGTTCCGAGATAAGTTCTTTATTTCAAAACTTTGAAGTGAAGTGAGATCATTAGGAAAATTTTCGAAGAAGATGACATAACTTGAGAATGCAACTGTCTAAATGAAGAAAATGACTATAAAAGTAAACTCAGAATACTGTCTTACGACTCTTATCATAGTGTCATACAGTGAATTAGTACCATAATGGACAGAACGGAAATGAAAAGTTAAATATACTCTTCTGCAATTAACATCAAAATTACTGTAATGCATGACTTTTAATATATGTCCAAGTGGAAATGGTATTTATTAGAGTTGGTTTTATCGTAAATAAATTTAGATCGAACTCAGATCTTGAAAATGTAAATGTGTTTCCCTCATTAAAAAAGGACCCATATGAATGATATCACGCTGTTTTCACCGGGGCTGGTTGGTTAAAATAGTATCATGTATAATTTTTAGTATATTCTACCCTATCTGGAGAAAATAAACACGTAGGCTAATTTACTTCGATTGTTCGTTATAAAGTAACAATAGTAGTAATAATAATAATAATAATATAAATATTAATAACGATAATAGTAATCTTCCTACTAGCAGCATCTTTAATGATCTACAGACTCTAGTAACATTATTTTTACGACAGTTCTATGCTAATACATTGTACATAAAACAAACATATTTCGCTTTTAGCAGAAGGTGGTATTTCCCAATACTAAACATTTATTATCCGATCAACTTTGAAGTTTATAGAATAACTTTCAGATGAAATTAAATAGTTTTCATGAATACATCGCACGATTTTTGTGAAGAATTAAAAGAAAAAAAAATAGACACCACATACAAACAAAGTGGATTGTGAAAAAAATTACAAGAGTTTTTTTTTTTTTTTTTTTTAATTAAACTAACATAAATACTATGGTATTAACGGTTTAATAAAGCTTTTAAAAGGTAAGCATATCTGAGGTTCGCTATCAATTTATATTAATTAAATTAATTACAGTTGTTTCTAAAGTTGGACGGAATTTTGTTCTGTCACACAAAAGAAGAAAATGTAATTGTAATTTTTGCTTGAAATAGAACAAATATGAATTGCATAAAAATATTTTTTTTTTCAAAAGCAACATCTTACTTTCCAGATTCTGCGCTCTGAATCCGTTTTAAGTAGCCTTTTGAATCAATTATCATTTCTCAATTAGCAGAACACATATTCATAAATCCCATAACTGAAATGGAAAAAGTTTTATTTAAAATCTATAATTTGTGTTTAATTCCAGAAGAAAGCTGCTCCTCACAGTTTTTAAAATGAACAATATTTAGTTGATCCTTTGGTGAGCCTGACCAGAACAGCTGAAAGAATCTAGTCCAGAATATGACGAAGTCATAGTATCAATTGTCCTACTTACCACTTGCAAACAAGACAAAACAGTTCCCAGTCTGGCTAAGAATTACTATATGTGTATCAATGTTCTGCACTTCTTTTGTTTTACTTTCATAAGACCGATGCATGAACCTTCTACGAGTAAAGGGAAATCCAGTGAGGAAGTCACATGGTTCATGATTCCCATTTTGAAGCAAATGTCATTTTTAAATAACAATACACGTTTTGAAATTTAAATACATATTGCTTACGTTTTCGTTTTATTCTGTGCAGTGTAACAACGATAATATTTCTGACATACTCAGACAGTCTTTTTATACAAGGCAGAATCAAACGAAGTTTTTCATTTTCCAAAAAACATGGCAATCTTCAAATATAATTAATTAATCCTTCACGATTACTATCATTATCGAGTCCCATTAGTTTGTTTAAAATGCAGATTTAGACAACCCGCAATAACTTTTTTTAATAACAAAATGAGTATTTTGTCAAGTTTAGTTATCAGTCTAGAACAGACGAATTGATATTATTTTCGAATATAAATGCAGATGATACGTTTTACGAATGAAATTGATTTAATGAATGCATCAGAAAACAGCACGTTTTGCTGTGTAATCAGCTTTAAGATATCATAATTTGTCAAAAGCGGTTGTTACCTTTTCGAGCCGAGAAAAAAAAAAAATATTCTACCCACTCTAAATGGGGAGGATATCTTTCTGTCTTAGCCTGAGCTACTAATGCCAAGACACTCGCAAGCTATAGTTAATCCGATGTAAGTATTCTTTTCAAATTTCTCGTTTGCATTTTAATGATGCTAAGTGATTATTTGTTGCATAGGACATCTAATGTCGATGGCTAAACAGGTAACTTCACACTATTCTCAAAGCAGGTTACAGATATTTTTAAGACACATTCATTTCATGAGTCGGTTTAGAATTGCATTTTTCGTATTTTCTCTTAAATTGTTTATCACAGATGTGTCAGAATATACAGATATTTTTGTTTGTAATATGTGTTGTCACCAGTTCAATGTTGTGTAAAACAGAACACTAATACAGTGGAACCCGGTTAAGACGCGTTTCAAGGGAGTGGACAAAAGTCGCGTATTAAGCGGGATCGCGTTTTAAACGTGATTTATATAATGATACAGGAACTGGACTTATTTACATATCTAATCGTCTAAATGAGCTTTAGAGCTTTCATTTATATGTTAATGGTCAAACATTGTCTTTTGCGCACATTTAGATTATTAAAATTTAATTGTATTCCACTTTAACCTATTGTTTGTTTTTATAGAACCGACTGGAATAATAATGGAAAATAAATATGGATTCCAACATGGTTTATTGAAGATTAATACTTTGAAAAAAAAAAAAAAATTCTACTAGAATATATTTTTTTAAACAAAGAAAATACTAATATTAAATCTTTTCACTTTTTAAAATTATCAGTTTTAAAATCATATTTAGTACTTGTAATAATGAATACCATTATAATCTGTCCTTCTTTTTAATATAATAAACCTATTCTTATTAATTTTTGTGTAAAAAATATTTTTAAAACCATAGCAAACAGTAAAGAAAACACAAAAGAATTATCCAACTGAAGTCGTATGAGTTTAATCTTTACGAGATTCATTTTTGTTACCTATAATGTGTATTATAAAACATAGTAGTGATATAACGTACATTTAAAACCTCCCTAACAGCATGTATGATCATCTCTAACCATAATAATTTTTATGACGTATCTGCGTAGTCTCAATTCGTCTATATCCCTCTACTACGGTACAAACATACACGAAGCGAGAGACAAAGAATGTTAGGAGGCGGGATCAAAGAAGAATTGCTGTTTTGCTAATTTAGCGTGTTTTTGTTTAATTGAAATATCTACCACTATTTCCATTTAGTAATTTTCGCCTTAATTAATTTGTTATTAAAGAAAGTAAATAATACTATTCGGAAAGTTTTTATCTGAATTAAAAAAAATCCACTAAATTGGCAACACTCGAGAACGAGAAGGAATTCGCATCTTGATCAATGAGTTCGCGTCTTAAGCGTGATTTTATAAATCAAAGGACCGAAAATGTATCGCGTATTAAGCGGGATCGCGTAATAACCGTTCGTGTATTAAACGTGATATGTTTGCATTAGCCTTATGGACGATGTTTAAAGGATCGGAAAAAATCCGCGTATTAAGCGGGATCGCGTATTAACCGTGAGCGTCTTAACCGGGTTCGACTGTACTTGTATATTTTTAAAAAGCTATGTAGCAGAGCAATATTTATAATACTTATTCAAATATATCATCAAAAGTATCTATTATGTTAAAATAAATAAATAATCATTTATAAAAATTGTAATGGTAAATTTTTTCATTAATGCGCTTCCGAATATAACAGTTTCATAATTGATACTACGAAATTCAGTAAATTATACAATGTATATAAATTTTAATCTAGAAATATATAAAATAAAATTAACAACAAAACTATTTCCGAACTTGAAATGATAAAATTTACGAAAAAAAATCTTATTTATTAAATTATAAATAATTTTTGTTTTAAAACTGACATGGAATTAATACACTTTTTTAGATAATAAACGGAAAAATAATAGTTTGTGACAACAAAAAATTGCTATTAATAATTTAGTTGGCTTTAGAACATGAATAATGCATTAAAAACTCTCTTAAGAGAGCCTGCCACATAGTAAACACACGTTTTTCTTTTATAATCGCAAACATAGAACACGAAAATTGAAAGTGCATTTAAATGAAGTCCCAGTGGAAATTAACATAAATGTAATACTTGGTTAAATTAGCATTGAAGAAGGTTCTTATATTCACTTCTTTATTTTGTTTGATAAATATACTTGTTTTATATGTAAAGGCACTTTTCTAAAAATATATATTTTATTAACGAGCAAATGCTACCAGAAAAGAATTTTCAGAAGCAGAATTCCTTTGATAACATACTTTAAATGTACCATGTATCAGAATGAAATGTTTTTCATAAATATATATATATATATATTTACATATTTAACATCAAATAAGCTATACATTTAGTCATGATAGCACTGTAAGTATCAGAGATGCTTCACTTATTTAAATTCCCATTATAATAGAAGAATGGAAAACGCAAAAGAAATGTAAATTTATTGCCGGAAATTTAGAAATTCCAAAGAGCAAAAACGCACTTATATGACATACATTTACATTTATTTAATTGAATTATTTTTATCTTAAAACTTTGAATGAAATGCCTTTATGTTATCAGGAAATATGTCCTCTTATAATTCTGAGTTTAGTTTTTATTAATGCCATCTTTTGATATTATGTAAGAAACGCATAGAAATATATATACGTTTTTTGACTTGCACTGTAAAAAAAAATTCCGTACCGTTCCTGGGAAAAAATGGGCAGATGAGTTGCCCATTATTTCCAAGAAACATTTCTTGAAAATGACTGGAACTTTACTGTATAACTTTTAAACTTTCCACAGAAATGCCAGTAAGCTTCCTGAGAAATACCAGGAATGTTTCTGTTAAAAACAAAACATTATGATATTTCACAAAAAGCTTACCTTATTTTCTATGGAACGTTTCAGAAGTGTTCAATAAAGTCTGTCCAATATTGTCAGAAGTGACAATAAAATCAACATTTATGGCTGTTACAATAGTAAAAATTTTACTTTAAAAAATGAAACCATTATTTATTTTTCACAAAATATAAAGGAATAAATATTATTAAAGATTATTTTTTATAAGCAAATAAACTGCGTAAAAAAGAAGAGCATACTGAGCAACACAAATAAAACTGTACAACTGCATGTTATATAGATACGGTGAAAATGGAGAAAAAAAACAACAACAGAAAACAATAGCGTAAATATAGATTAATATTAATTTTAAATCTTATACATAAATGTATAATTTTTAAATGGAAAATCATTAAAGCAAAAATAATATTAATACACAAATTTGATAAAACAAAATTTGTTCTAAAAATAATATAGCATATTAAAAATATCAGCTGAACAAGATAAAATATTATATTTATAGCCACTTACTCTTTTGCGATTATCTTTTTCTTTTAATTTATAATCCTTTAAATGGGGGGGGGGGGCTTCGTATGTCCAACAAGGATGTTCTAGATAATTCATTAATTTCTTTTTTCATTTAAATTAACCAAGCTATCATAGAATCCCCAGTTAGATTGAAGTTTTATAATGAATATGCAGTCTTAATGGAAATCCAAATACTAGGCGTATTTTTCTACTTGTGCTGCTGGCTAAGCATTCCACAGACAGGTACGGCGGATAATATCTTATAAGGAGAGGGTCCAACGTTGGTCTCACCGAATACGATGAACTTTTGTGTTTCGATAGAGTGTACATAGTATATGAATAATGACCGCCATAAAGCGCAACCCCCAGGGGGTCTTGAGAAAATAAGTCGCAAAGTTTAAGCTATAGTTTATTATCGGATAAATTTCCGCCTTTTGCAAGCAGCTTTGTGGTATATTCGGTAATATGCTGGATTTGAGTTTTTTCTACCTGGAAACAAACCCGGCTCGGACTTGTTTTTCGAAACGAAAATTTTTATCAATCATTTTCGAGCCGCAATTGAAAAAATGTGTATAATAATTGAAATTTACGAAAAATATGAATTAAATGCATGTTTTGTAGCATATAAGTGCTTTTTAACTACGATATTTTGCATGCTTAAATATCTAATGAAAAAAAAACCGCATATTTAATCTCCATAGACCAGAAAATTTTTGTTGTTATTTAAAATTATTTACAGTTATTTCAATGAATAATCTAATATTTTTCAAAGAGAAATAAATTAAAACACGTGATATAAATGCGGAAATAATTATATTACTTTAATTTTTTTTTTTTTTTTTTTTTTTTTTTTTTTTTTTTTTTTTTTTTTTAGATGAAAGTATTTCGAATATTTCATGATTTTTTTTAATACACTTTTTAAAATTCTTAATTTGATTTTTTTTATTTCGGATATTTGGTTTTGTAATTATTACCTACGTAATAACAATTTTCAGCAGCTCAATATCTTTTTAGAACTTATTTTTAAGCAAAAAGACAGTTATTCTAACTGTAATCATAAAAATCCAAGATTTAAAAAAATCAAAAAAATGATACATTTATTTCACTGTGAAAAGTAGTAGCTTATTTATGTAAATAACAGTAAATAAATTTTAAAATTAGCTTAATTTTATGGTCTATAAAAGTTCTAATTATCTTATTTTTAGTTTGTTATTATTATTATTTATTTATGTTATCTTTTTTTTCATTAAATATATAAACATGCAAAGATTCACACTTAAAATTGTATTTGTATAATTAAACTGCATTATATAAAAATATTAAACAAAAAAAACTGATTTCCGAAAGAAATTAGTACGTAGACACTTATTCTAATTAAATATCAAGAATCCCAGACTTTAAAAAATCATATTAAAAAAATAAAAGCATATTTTTCAAACCATGAAATATTTGAAGTATTTGAATGAGGAAACAAAATGAAAATAATATACTTGTTCACTTATTTTAATTTATTTCTCTGTTAAAAATTGTAGATATTCATTGAAATAACTGTATATAATTTTAAATAATAACAAAAGTATTCTGGTCTATAGACATTAAATATGAGTTTTCTTTTCATTATATATTTCAACATGCAAAATTTCGTAGTTAAAAAAGCACTTGTATGTTACAAGAGATACATTTATTCGTATTTTTCGTAAATTTAAATTATTATACACATTTTTTCAATTGCGGTTCGAAAATGATGATAAAAAATTTCGTTCCAAAAAACAAGTCCGAGCTGGGTTTGATCCCGGGTAGAAAAAACTCAAATGCAGCATGCTGCCGAACATGCCACAGAGCCGCTTACGAAAGACTGAAATTTATCCGGTTATAAACTATAGCTCAAATTTGCGACTTATTTTCTCAAGACCCCTGTGGGTTGCGCTTTATGTCACTCATATATTTATATACTAACTATACTCTATCGGAATGCAAATGTTCATCGCATTCGGTGAGACCAACCTCGGGCCCTCTCCATGTTACCGATGTCACAGAGATATTGCATTTTCATATGAAAAACCTTGACAATAGAGACGGAAATGATTATGTCCTCTATTCATTTATTTGCATTCCACAATGATTTTTTGACATTCGTATAAGGAATTCGTTTTCGACAGTCGAGCGCGAGCGGCGGACAACAACAAAATAATAAAATGGCGGCCGCAGCGTTTTGCTGTTGACAACTTTTGTTCAGGAACGTTTCAGATATGAAAACCAGAATTTAACAGGAAAGAGCTAAATTATTCTGAAAACCTGAGAAAAGGCGAAACGTTCCTGGAATTTACGTGGAAAGTTACCACTTTTTCTCACAATGTGGGTAGTTAATTTATATGAATTATGTAATTATTAATATAAATTATTAAGTTAAATTATGTAATTATATATTTAAGTAGGTACCATATGTACTGTCGAACAAGAACTTTTTTAAGAAATGAAATTAAATATTTTACACGTAGAAACATTGAATTAAATAAATAAAGAATCATGAAATAAATATTCTGGTTTGAAAGTGGTTAACCTTGTTTAAATTAAACCAGATATTACGAAAGATTAGTGGAAGGTTGGCAGCTATGTTGATGTATCTAATGCATAATAAGCGCAAAACATCTCTTTTTTTCTGAATAGCGTCTTTTCAGTGTTTTCAATAGCGCAATAGAACCCCATTTGAGAGGCGAGCCTGCCAACCAGACTGAAATAAACTAAGTTGTTTATTTCTAATTTATGCAAAAACAAACGTACATTTTTGTATGCTTCTTTGCTTAAGATTGATTGAGTGGTAAGTAAATAATTGGAACTTTAAAGAGTGAGACTGTAGCACCTTGTTTCGGGGGCTCTTGTTTTATATTCCCAATTGTATTGCGTTTTTAATTATTTTTATTTGTTGAGATAAACGTGACCATTGTATATTTTTTGTTACAAAGAGTAGCAAATTTAAAAGAAGATAAGTGCTTCCTACTGGATTTATCAGCAACAGATTCAAGTGAATAAGTAATTTTTATTTTCAATATTCTTTTTGAAATTTTTAAAAGAAAATTTTCTAAATTCTATTCATAGTTACTAACGAAAGTTATAATTTCTTTTGAAATTATTTTCCACTTAAATTGAGTTGAGTGCAAAGCTTAAGTTTTAAAGAATTATTCTTCCTACGAACGCACATTTGTTTTTCTTTTTGCGTTTAAAGGCAGAGTTTGCAGTTTTTATTGAAAAAAAAAATACATGTATGTTCACATTTTATAAATTTGTAATAAATCGTTAGAGAGTTTTCATCTTTGATTTTTAACTCATTCAATTAATATTGCCGCAATGCTTTTCTAATACGTTTGAAAGGAGAGAACAGATACATCATTCAGTCACCCTGAACCACCTAGGTGAATTGTCCACAAAGAGAAATATCCCTCCCCCCAAACCTCACATTTAAAACTAATAACTGAAACTCACTAAAATCTGACTCGTTTTTTTTTTTTTTTTTTTTTTTTTTTTTTTTTAATCTTTATTTCTTATGAGTTTCTTAACATGAGAAATACGGTTTTACGTTGTTAGGAGCAATGTGATTAAAAATGACACCAAGATAAATAATAAACATTTGTTTCTCCGGAACGTATCTTGTAAGTACTAAAGTACTGTTAATACAGGTTTAGAGTTACTAATTGTTTGCTTCATTTAACCCTTTTACAGGTGATTTAAAAAAGATGTAAAGGCTATTAATGATTATATCACTTATATAGAAATATTCGTCTAATTACAGAAAACATACAAATCAAGTATAGCTTTTAGATATGACAGTTAATAAACAAGCGATTATATTTACATGAAAAGAGATAATTATTTTTTTATTTAATCACGATTCCATATCGCTATATTTAGAAAAATGGTATCTTGGGTATAAGAAGGACATTTAATACAACACATCCCTTTATGAGAAATAAGTACCTGGTTTTGATCTCTTTCATTTTTTTCTTAAATTTTAGAGGTTTTTAGTATTAAAAATAAAAGTTGCACTTTTAGTACCGCTAAACTCTCAAACTGCTTAAAATAATAAAAGAAATTACTAGTTTTACTGACTATAAAAATATTTTAAAGTGATTAATACAGGACAAAGTTTATTAATTTGGACGATATCACGAACTCGCTCTTATATAAAAATTTTCATATTCATATGATATGATGTATACTTTTTATTAGAACAATAGTGTTTTAATACTTTTAACCTATGCATTCAGTGAATAAAATATTTGGGATTTTCTCTTTCGAATTATCAGCATTCGTTTTCAATGATCTCATTTTTATTTATAAATTTTACGCTAAAATCTTTTTTACTTTTATTGGTGACAAAGCTGATGCAATATCTATAATGAGACATTTGAAAAACCGAATTGAGATTTTGCATTTTATAGAATAATTTTATTTAAATCGCCTGGGCTCTCAATTTTCACCACGTTTCTAACAAAATCCTATGAATAACACTGTAAAATATGTAGTGCGTTTAATATATTTTTATTTCATAAACTTTTTAAAAACATGCTATTTGTAATGCAAATTTTGAATATTTCCAATATATAAATGTTAAACGTTAGAAAATGTTTACAGAGTTATAATTGTTATGTTATAAATGAAAATTTAATAATATTCTGAAAACACATTAAAATAAAAATATTTTTCTTTAAAACAATAAAACAACATTAAGTTCTGAAAATTCATATTTTCAAAATTTCAACTTTTAATTTTGAATTTATTTAGTAAAACTTTTCAAAAGATTTAAAAAAAAATGTATAAAGCAGGACGGATTGTCAATACATTTTCAAATATGAAATGACAGAAAAATTTATAGAAAAGTATTGTTATTTTTTCTCTGTGGAGAAAAAATACCCAGACCTTCAGAGAAAAAATTGCATCTACGGTGAAGTTTTAAACAAGAAAGTGTCTATTTCTACGTTCTTACTTTTATCGTTTTTGTGTAAAAGTCGGAACTAATGAAAGGATTGTTGACTTTCTATTTTAAAAGATAAAGAGAGTGATTTTTTTTTCAAATTTCTAAACACTGAGAAGGTATCTTTAAATTTTAACGAAACAGTAATAATCGTAACGTACTGCGATACCTAGAATTGAAAAATGAAACTATAACAGCACATACATTCCAATTTTACTAATTTTATTATTGACCCTCTTAATATCCATTTAGAGCATTTCTAACAAAAGAATTTTACGTTAAATAATAATATTAAGCATGCAAAAAACTAAATCTTCACATCAGAAAAAATTCTCTTACATCTGTGTCAGTGTGTCCTAAGCGAATTCCAATGGTAGTTAGGCTTACAAACACTTTTACTAAAGTATCACATAAAATACAGTAACATAAAAAAAATAAAAAATATATAAAAGTTTTAGCAAAATATTAAAAGTGCAACTCGCACTAAAATATAAATAAAGACACTTAACCCCTTAACCTACAATGACGGGCATAGTCCGCGTACGATGATCGAGCCATATGTAAATTTTCCTTACCACTAAAATTTCACAGTAAATATAATTTAATTTAATCGTCGAAATTTCATGATTAAACAAGGCGAAAATCTTTATTAAATTTTAGTGGTACCTATGGATTTGCCAAACCGTGGAGCTGTTAAAAGTAAATCGTAGGTTAAGGGGTTAATAAGAAATAGTGTGAAGTCTTACAGTTACATGTATCGAAATAAAAAGATTCATAGTACAGTAAAACCTCTTTGAACGGTCACCTCTAAACAACGACAACCTCCGAATACCGGCCACATACTGGTGGAACTAACCACGTTCCATAGCATTAACTTTAGTACGAACCTCTAAATAAGGGATTCTGAACAACGGCCGCTTAAAAGTCATGAGAAAAAAAATTAGCAGCTCCTGGAACAATTTCTTATTCATTTGCAAACTGAAATTTGAAGCAGGTCAAACAAATTTTACTTAATAGGCCAACAAAAAGTCGCTTTATCTCTTAAACACTCAATCCTTTTCACAAAACTAGACACAGAAAATGAAGACATTAAAAATGATGGGGAAAATTTAGATAATATTCTTAGAACGGCAGATATTACTAACACGAAGGTCGGTAAATTTGTATATCTAGGCAAAGATTTGGCATTTATTGCCACATTTGATTCATATAGCAAATGGTAGAAGAAAGGAGAGAGGAAGAGAAAAGTGATGCGGAAGGGGAAATAGAAGAGATTATAGAATCTTTAAAATTTCGAGTACGTATACCAAATTTTTGACGAACCTATGTGAAATCCGAAATTTCGCATTAAATCATAATGTTTATGAGTAAGTAGTACAGCAAAACAACCCATATTATTATTTCTTTGGAGAAAGATAGTTGCAGCAGCAAAAAAAAAAAAAAAAAAAAAAAAAAAAAAAAACTACAAATCATTGATTTTTAATGTATTAAAACAATGAGGATTATTTAAAATGAAATGACTATGTATTTCTATTTAAATTTTCGTAATTATGATTTTTAAAAAATGAAACCTGTGAATAACACCCACCTCTGAAGCATGGCAACCAGCATGGCACACCTACTCTTATATGTTGTTATTGTGCTGTATCTGCAGCACAATATGGAAATGGAATATTTTCGTCAGCCACAACCCTGTTAAAAACATGAAACGAAATTAACCCATCATTGTTGATTTGATATATAGATATAATTTTGTAGTTATGAATTGCTCCTTGTAAAAAATATACGTGTAGTTATAATTGTTATTTGTTTTAAGAAACTGATACTTAAAGAAATGTACGACGGCATACAGTGCAAAAATTTGCTTTCTGTACACAAGATATATTTATATGCCTATAAAAGAACATTTTATATGTCTATGATAAGAAAAGAAAAAAATTAAACATTAATATTTATTGTACTGCTTTTGACTACTAATAAAAAAAGGCAATAACATTTTCCTTACGTAGAAAAAAAAATACGAACATTTTATGCGACCGTTTTCTTTTCACGATATCGGAGTACGTTTCCTTCCTAATCTTTTTGAAAGAACCAGTCTGATATTATAGAATTTTTTTCAAGATTTGCAGAAACGTTTCTAAAAGTTATTTAAGTGCTTTTTTTATTATAAGTTTCGGAAACCTACATAATTAATCAAAATCTGGAAAATTAATAACCTAAAATTGTTTAAAGATAAGAAAAATGTCTAAAAGTCAAAGACAAACACGAGATTTTATTGAAAGTTTCTTCCATGTCGTTTAAAGAGTCATTACAGCATCGTAATCACTCGTACATTGTCTTCCGACACCAGAGTATGAATTCTAATAAAATAATCGTATGTTTTAAGCTTTGAACGTGTCATTTACTCAACGTAATTTTACTCAACATAATTTAATTATAGCATGTTTAAAATCGCACTGCTGGCAGTACGTCCATTAATGTGTAAAAAAAGAATTACAGTTAGATTCGCGCTACGCGCAATGTAATTTCTATTTCTACGTTCATTCGTAGAACACTCCTAGAATGCCTTCTTGTTGTGAAAACAGAATGCAACGAACGTTGCTTTAAGAAGGAATGATTTTGTTATGATTAAAAATGTAACTTTATTGTCGACATATTGAAATGAAAGTGGAGCATTGCGTCTCCCAGTATTATGATTTAAAACCGTGTAAATACGTATCGCAGTTTGTAAATAGTATTTCTAATACAATTAAATGTTTACTAAAACGAAATGAAGGCGCTAAGATTCGTTAAGTTTTGATTTGACACTGATACGCTGTGTCTCCTTGTTTATTTCCAGATCAGATAATAATTTTACAATGCTTTGATATTATTTACGATTCGAATTACTCGAAGCATGATTTAGAGATATGATACGAGAGTGATATTTAGATTTTTGATACGACCCTGATAGATAGATAGATAATCTTTACTCAACATAATTTAATTTTTTTATGTTTAAAATCGCACTGCTGGCAGCCCTTTCTGTAGAGACCTTTTAATTATCATATAAAGATGTTGTATTTATATATTTTTTCATACCATCATCTCACGATGTTTGACAAACTCTCAAATTTAGATAAAATGTTCATTATTTATATCAATAAGTTTTTAAATTATACATCAAGTTTTTTAAAATCCTGTCAACAATATCAATTGAATATCCCTTTTTTTTTAAATGTCACCTTTTATATATTTTCAATTTTTCCGGAAATTATTCATAAAATTCTTTAAATTATTCTTCAATAAATATAAATTTCAGACTATATAAATCACTTTATTGTATACAGGTTGATTGTAATTTTTAAAACAAGCAACATTAAGATATCCCAAACTTTAAAATATAGATTTATTTAGAAAAAATATTTTTTTTTTTATGTTAATGAAATAATTATTTGTAAAAAATAAAATGTAAAACAATATATGGAAAATGAATGTCATTTTAAAAAAAGTTTTAGAAAAATAAATTCCTCTCATGTCATCCAATAAGCGTAATATTAAAAATAAGTTCAAAAGATTCAGCCGTTAAGGCAGCTTTAGATTAAATGAATGGAAACACAAAATATGACAAACTAATTTATCTGAAAGTCATCTGTTAAAAGCCTTTTAAACTTTATTCCTGAATTATTGACGCAGAACAAATAAATATCTGAAGCGAAATGTTTCTATTTCTTATAAGCGATTTATTTTAAAACAGTATGACGTTCGTTTTCGAGATGATAAATTGTTAGCATTATCCGCAATCTTTAAATACGTTCTCTTAAAAATTAAGACTTTTAAAATATCCGCATAGAAAATTGTTAAAAAAATTACTAGTAACATGGAAGATGTAAACACAAAAGTTTTAATATCTGAACTACTAGTAAATGAATAATAATAATAATAATAATAATAATAATAATAATAATAATAAAAAGTTGAATCAAAGAATATTAAGTGCCATTTAAAAGAATAGAATCTGAGATAGAATCTGAGACAATCTGAAGATTGACAGATTATTTAATTGAGAATGTAACTCTAATGTCTGTTCGTGATATATCAGCCTGTAGTATATAGGAGTCAATATCTAACGATAGTAAGTTCTGAGTCATACCCTACTTACACAGATAAAAGATTTTCTTTAAGACCTCCGAAACAGTGGTATAGTGAAAGCCTTGTTATTTTTATTTAAACGTGGAAAACAATTTGAAAATGGCAAGAAGCTAACACATTCATATTATTCACATTGCCTTCCTGCTTCGTTGCTTCTCGTATACTGATGGTCAATAAATATGATATAGGGAGACTAGTGAGGGTTAACATACTTTTTACAAAATGATTTTTTTGTTTTTAGATATTGAACGTAGAATAAAGTTTTATATATCATTTTATTTCTTATACAACCATTTATCAAAATAAAATTGCTACATAAGTGTAATACATAAGAAATTTGAAAAATGATTGATTTTAATCATGAGGAAATAATGAGTCGAGTCAAGGCTCCCCACATATGGGAAAGTTGACCCACTACATGGGAGGCTTCACCCACTTTGTTTTATATTGAAATATTTGTTAACATAATTAAAATCAGTTTAAAAAAAGCAGAATAACTTTTTGCTACATGGTTTAATTATTATAAACCATATTTTTGAAAATATGATGCTTGAAAAACCTGTTTAGCCGCAATCGTAAGTCAGGGGAGAAAAAATTTTGTTTTAAACAGAATTTTGTCTGTGGAGGTATAATTCTACAGCAGAGAAAGGGAAATTTTAACATTTAAGACTGTATTCCGTTAGAGACAGGTTCCATTTTCATAGAATTTCATGTATCCGAATTTAGGAGTCACTTTCCCGGTTTGTTTGTCTCCTTGTCCTACTTTTTGTGACACTCGACTTGACAACTTTAGTTGTCACATAGTTTGGCTTCATCTCACTGTATTCATCCTGGTGAAATTTGTCTAGATACCTTCCTAAAGTTATTCAATCAATGCTATCTTCTTTTGCAGCCGCATGAGCACTTCACTTATCATTATCATCACTTAACCCATTCAGAGCAAAGTGCATTCAGTACTAAAATTTTTAGATAAACCGAGCAACGGGATTTACGAAAAAAATTATTTGGAAATAAGAAAAAGGCTTTATTTCACACACATATTAAATGAAAACTATTTCAGCAAAATTATCGCGTCATTGTGGAGTTTGGAAATTACAATATGGTGGTTTTATAAGCATACAACTGCCCATGAAAGGGTTATGACTGCCGCTATCATACTTTCTGGTCCTTTCGTTTCTATTTACCTATTGTATGTAACATTTAAATGAGAAAAACGTCCTATTAACTTCAATATTTATATTTCATTAATTTTTTTCTTGCAGTGGATACTATAGAAATTTTCACATCATTCTCTAATCAGTTTTAAACATTTTCTTTTCCATCACCCAAATTTTTCTTAGCTTTACAAAGTAAATTTACACTCTTTTTTTATATAACCATTAACCTTTTATTATGCACAGTGCATAATAAAAGATTTCCAAAACCCCTTCATTAAGGGAGACTTGAGCATCTGGTGAACCCTCCCTCACATTGACTTGGTCAAACCTTCCCACATAGCCATTTTTTAAAGAATAGTACATTGTTATATCAAACATAACTTACTGTACAATCTTTAGGCCTGGAATGAAAGCTCAATATTTCTGCATTACTTAAAGCCTACTTACTTAAATTTCTATAATATATTTTATCTGAAAAAAGCTTACAAAATATTTCTAAGAGACAGAACTTTTAAGTTGAAAATGACTCACAATTGATTTTTTCCACACCTATATCGATTATCTGTATGAAACATCTGTATGGTCAACCCTCCCTAGTATCTCTATATACATTTTTACATTCACCCTTCTCATTTTTGTCACAAAAAGAAAAAAAAACAATTTTTATTATAAATAAGAAATAGCCCCCCAAAAACGTGTTAAAAAAATTTTCCACTGTCACTTAACTGATATTATATTCAACACTTTAGAGAATTTGCTATTTGGTTATATTTTCGCTACACTGTTTCATAATTGCAACTATCTGAGCGCTCATTAGACAGTTTTTATAACAAACGGTTATAAAACTGTAATGCAACTTTATTCTGACCTTAATAGGATCAATAAAGTGTTTAAATACGCTTAGTAATATGGTCAAGTTACCATTATCTTTAAAAATGTTCGAAAGGTTGAACTGTGCTGCAGATTTATAACAGTGTGGATAACCAAGAAAAAATATTAAAGCCATGTTAAAAACTTCTGTGACTCTTAAATGCATTCTCAAAAGAAAATTTCAAAATATATAAAATCGTCAGATATATTCTTTTAGTAGATAACTTTTCAGATACATATTTTTCTTTTTTTAAAGGAAGTGTTTAAAAAAAATCAATTATTATTTAAAAACGAACTACAGGACTTTCTAAATGCAATTTACGTTTCTCAAAAGTTCTTCATCGGCTTACTTATTTTTTTCTAAATCAAATAATGATTTTTGAGATGAAAATTGTTTCTTATAGATCTTAATTTAATACGAAGGTATATAATTTTTCATCCGTTAAAAAATTAATCATATGCATTCTCTAATATCTCGGCTTTTGAAATCTTGTTTTTCTTTTATTCAGCGATGGTTGAAGAAAGGATTTTCAAATCCGCCAAGTTAGATACTCCGAAATTGTTTTTTAATCCAACGTAATTTAAAGATCAATACATATTTTTATCTCCAAATGTAAATCATACTCCAATTCAGGTTATCCCTGTAGGTACACTGGACATTTTATTCAAACTTTGAATATTTTACTTAAACTCCATTGGCATCATTTGCCCATTAGTCATACGTAAAACCTTTATGCATCTTGAAGCAGCCGAGTTCCTAAATAAACAACAATTTAGTTTTAAAAACGAGAAGATAAGGAAAAAGAAAAAAATAAAAAGAATAAAAACCAAAATTACTTGCGTATGGTAATAGACGACATTTGGTTGTACATAATAATGAAATAAGTTTTCGGCATTCTTAAAATATGTCTGCTGATGGAAAGTTATGATTATTAATTTAGAAATTTGTCAAATGAAAAATAATAAAAAATAACCTAAATCAGGATTTATTTTCTCTTGAAAAAGAAGGGAATGATAAACATAATATAAATTAATTTATCTAACTTTTTCTTAAAACATTTTCTTTATACATGTTGTATCAGCTTTAGTAATGATGATATAGTCTGAAGTGCTACTAAAGAAAATCTTTTAACTGGTAAACATGAATTCTACTTTTTCAGAATTTCGTGTCGCTCCCGATGAAAAGAATATATATATATATATACGCATATATATAAATGAAGATAGTAAAAAGTATAATTCAGTTTGAAGACATAAAATACACGCTTTTATTTTATATAACCTGACGTCATTCGCATCAACTGAAGAATTCCATATTTACGATCCAGTCTTAAACAACATCTACATAGAAGTATGCATATGATGTTATTATCGCGGAGTAATACACAAATCCAGCAGAAAAGCGATGTCGTCAAGCAACTAACTCGACAAAAAAGGGATCTAACGATTGATGTGTTTGTAACATTAATATGGATACATAAAATTAAATATAGTTTATATAGTTTTTATAGTTTATCAGAAATTAGAAATTTATATCTTTCAATATAGCAGGTATTTTAATTACATTTTTTTATCAGTTGTTATGGGAAAATGACAACCAAAAGATATAATAATTTAATATTTTATAAATATTTTTTCTTTGTTCTCTACAGATATGGAGTACTTTATTTGCCTAAATTTAAAAAAATCGTTAAAAACTATGCAAAAATCAATATCTCAAAAACAAATTGAGATGCAGTTTTGAAACAAATTTCATTTAAAAGTACATTTTCTCAATAGGACTGTATAATAATGGAAAATGTGTGATGCTTAGAAGTTAAAAGAATTGCAGTAGAGATTATCCCGTACAATGATACATCTGCTTTGTTTTACGGCTGGCTTATGTAACGGAACGTTATTTTTTAGCGACGATACTTTAATTACTGCCGAAAGAAATAGCATATCAGGGACTAATGAGCAATGCACCTTAAAAACATATTTCTTAATTAAATCAATGACAACAAATACTATTTGCGAAAATTTTTATATTTTGTTCCCTTATGAAACAAAGGGCATATTTAATAAGTGACAAAAATGTATGCTTTTTTAAAATTCAACATAGGTTAACTAAACTTTTATTTATTTTTTTCATTTTTATTATAAAATTTAAAATCGGGGATTCTTTCTTTTTCTGATGACAAATGACGATTCAACTTTTAAAATGTATTTACTAATAAAATGAAAAATATCATTATATTAAAACTATATTATATTACGTTTCGACAAATAAAGAATACCTTTTAGTAACTTAATTAAATTGAAAAGGAAAAAAGATAAAAATCTTTTAACACTTTAAATTCGAAATTGAATTAAAAATAGATAAACGACACTTTTGTCAAATGTCTTTAAAATAAAATTTTCTATAAAACAAGTCATTTTATCTAAAGTAAAGAAAAAAAAATAATAATTAAATACAATTTAAAATTTTTCCGATGTATTTTGAAAGAAAAAAAACATGTAACATACAAATGAAATCACTGACTTTTTCTTTAAGACATTTATCCTAATTGAACTGACATACAGTAAAAGTAAATAAATACAGATTTTTTTTTTCATTTCCGCACATTTAGAAAAAAGAGAGAATTCACTATGTCTGGAGATTAAATATACGGTTTTATTAAAAAAAAAAAATAATATTATGCATATTTTATACCCGAAAATCCTCTAAGAATAGTAAAGTTAAATGATTGTAGAAACTTTATTTGAAAACAAAAAAATCGGAAAAAGTATACTATGTATCAGTTCAAATAAGAAAATTTTGGATACATTGAAACTCAATTGCCTCAGGATTTTCTAGATATGCATGAATGGTACAATTGTTTCAAATATAAAATAGTAATTACTGCTACAGAAAAAAAGAAAGAAAGAAATATTCATGCATCAAGCATAGACTATGAAACACTTTCCCACACAATAAGAATAATGTAACAAAACTTCACCGTCTAATAATTTGAAATATGATGTCTAATTGAAAAATTTGGAAACGAATAATACATTTAAAAACTCAACTTCACTAATTCCCATTTATAATTTAAAAATTATCCGAATTCTATGAGCAGCCCTGTATATGATATATAGATTTCTATCTATTGAATACATGCCTGAAAAAAATTAGTTCAGTTAGGAAATAAATAACACAGTTGGAAATTACTCTTCAACAATGGTGGGTGAATACATTTATTGAGCCCTGTATACGAAGTATAGAATTTATACTCAACGAGTAGCAGGCTAAAAAATTAGTTCAGTTTAAAAGCACATACCGAAATTGAAAACGCACTTCGAGCAATTGTTGCTCAAAGACAGTACTGCAAACGATCTCTTTTGTGTTTTACTGTAAGTGACCCGTAAGGCATGATGACGTCACGGTGACGTCGTTGTGAAGCCACAATGTGATTTTGTGACCGTCGATGTGACGTCACAGTGACTAGAATGCGAGGTCGTTATGGCCGTTTTAAAGGTCGTTTGTGACGTCACATTGCGACCACTCTGTGAAGTCACGGTGTGACAAATTTGTGAAAAGTGTGTCATTTGTGACTATTTTGGCATTAACTTTGTGACGAACCTGTGACGAAAGCGACAATGCTTTGAAGTCACACTGTGACCAATTTGTGAAATATGTGTCATTTGTGACGAACTTGTCATAAACACTGTGATTTCAAATGAAAATCAAATTTCAAATTAATTGCTTAAAAGACGCAAATAGTGAAAAAGATTCCATGCTGGGACTCGAACCCGGGCCATTAGTACAGCGCACTGACATTCTACCGACTAAATCACATGGAACGATACCCAGGCTGGAAAATTTCTCACTATTACATGATGGCGAGGCTACAAACTCAGCACAAGATGGAATATTTAGCGTGAGCCACCAACATGATGCAAACACGAAACTTAATTAAATCCAGCATCGATTGAAATTATATTAATACTTGGAAATTTTTCCAGAGAGAACCATTCGCCTTGCATACAGTATTTCAAATGAAAATCAAATTTCAAATTAATTGCATAAAAGGCAATTTTAATTTGAAATGTTGTATGCAAGGCGAATGTTTCTCCATGGAAAATTTTCCAATTATTAATATAGTTTCAATCGATGCTGGATTTCATTAAGTTTCGTGTTTACCCCATGTCGGTGGCTCACGATAAATATTCCATCTTGTGCTGCGTTTGTAGCCTTGCCAACCTGTAATAGTGAGAAATTGTACAGACTGGGCGTCGTTCCATGTGGTTTAGTCGGTAGAATGTCAGTGTGCTATACTGATGGCACGGGTTCGAGTCCCGGCATGGAATCTTTTTCACTATGTTGCCCTTTGCGCCTTTTAAGCAATTAATTTGATATTTGATTTTCATTTGAAATATTGTATATAAGGCGAAGGATTCTCTCTGGAAAAATTTCTAAGTATTAATACAGCGATGAATTTTGAAATAACCTTTTGCTGTAAATATAAAATCTTATCTTTTTACCGTACTTTTTAGCAAAATATCGCTATTTTGGAGTCCTATTCTTCTAAAACATTTTAAATTTTTCCACTTAAAAAACAATGCTTATCAACTGACATATTTTTTTTTATTCAGTTCTATGCTTGATATTAAGTTCTATGCTTGATATTGAGTTCAAGCTTGATATTTAGAATGTGTAAATTTTTTAATTTGTTGTGATTTGTCATTGCAATTTTAAATACGAACATGGAGACTAACGGATATATTAATACAACTATTATTTATAGAGCGGCGTGATAAGCGATATTTATTTAAATTTTTTATTCCCGTGTATATTGTATTTTGTGAATATGAGCTAAATAGATTTGGTATGTTTTATAGGAAAAGACTGATCTGGGAAATAGAAAAAAAACGAGTAAGAAAAATCATGCGTTAATCATAGATTATAAAATACTTTCCAACACTTTCTGAATGCTTTAACAAGACATCGTAATTTAGGGAAATGACGTAAATAAGATAACTAAGTAAACATTTTAGAAAATTCATAAAACATTTGAAAAATTGATTTCAGCAGTTACCGTCCATAGCCAAATAAGTTTTCCAATTCTTTTGAACAGCCCTGTATTTGATCTGTAGGTTGATACACTGAGAAACATGAAGTACTCAAAAATAAGTAAACCGACGTACTCATATCGAATTGAATATTTTTGGATCAAAAATGAACCCATGCTTTCTCTATTTTGAAACATCACATGTTATCAAACCCAAACAAACGAATAGTTTTGTACCCTGTAATGGTTCATTTCATTTATGGCGGCATAAATGATGTTTATTAATGTAAATATTAAATTATGCACAGCATTTTAAAAATAATTTAAAAGTGCTTGGAAATAATGCTCTTGTCATAAAAATATTCGATTTGAGTATCTTGTTAAGAATTTTGCTATTTTTCTTAATAAATAATCAATTAAACATTTCTTGTTAAGAACTTTGAACGGGAAGCAAATGTCAGTACATTTTTACTTTAAATTTTAGGTTTTTATTTTTTTCTTGGGGGGGGGGGGGGGCAGTACATAACGATTCATATTTGATCACAACCAATGAATAAAAAATGAGTACACGTGTTTCTCAACTTTGAGTACATTTGGATCGGAGCTATTTTGAGTATGTGACGCATTTAAAATTGTGTACTTTTTACTCAATTTTGACTTCCCATTTTTTTAAGTGTATATATACTATATAATGGGAAAATCTAGTTTAGCAAGAAAACGCCTAACAGGTTGAAATTCTTTTTCAGCAATTTATACTAATGTATGGAAACATACTTGAATACTTTTGTACAACCCTGTAGTTTACCTAGAATCTTTATTACACGCCACTATTTAGTTAAAATTTAATTCAAACTAAGACACTCTTAAAACTGCTGAAATCACATTTCCAGAAATTATAATTTATAGACGGCCATGTATCCAATTCTTTACGTGACCCTCTATATCATTTTATCTATATTCTACAAACATTTCTTGGTAAATTAAATGCAGTTCAGCAAAAAAAAAGCATAACTCATTTAAAAACAACCTTTAAGCAAATTGCGCCCATACCCAGCAATCCTTACGAATACTTTTGTGTAGTCTTGTATAGGAATTATAGCATTTATATACACCATACACTATGCATAATATAGTGAATCATAAAAGCGCATACCATAATTAAAAATACATTTCCAGCAATCATCGCTAATGTACAGTACTTCGGATACAATATAGTATCTGAAATATTTTGTGTGTCCCTGTAAATGCTATATACGTATTATTCGTATTATACATGAAATAATTTATAGTATGTAAACGTCAGCGACATATATCAATTTCATTATATATGAAATAGATTAACATAATTAAAGTATGCCGCAAACAATTCCCTCCACCCCTATATCATTATGTATTTAAATTCCTTTTTAGCCCTGCAAATGAACAATAACTATTCTTTGCATCGCATAGTCAACATAATGCATATTTTAGTGCACTTCATAAATGCATATCAATTTTATTCTGTTTGAAAGCGTGCGTAAAATCATAAAAAATCATTTTAAACGATTTTTTCCCATAGGCTGTGATGTAACGGAAAACTTTTAGCTGTCCCTGTAAATGAACAAAGCGTGCTACAAACTTCATTACAAATAGGTACCGTGCTATGGTAAACGTCAATAACATCCAAAAATTTCAGGGCAATCCTAGTATATTTTCGAGTGTTAGAGTGCGGACAGACTGCTAGACGGACAGACGGAGAGACAAACCGAAGTCATAAGCACTTTTCAACTTGTGTTCTATATTATGTATCCTGTATTATATGAACTTTTAAAAAATTCATACTAAAGGAGTTTAATCTATAATTTCCCATCAGGCATGAAAAACACTTTGTTTCAATGCTTAAATATCATATTTTACTTTTTAGTGCCAATAATTACGCGTATCATAAACGTAGAAAATGAATTTACAATAGAAGAAAATTTAATAACCGATTCAGAATGTGTATAATTAAATGTTTGATTGAAATCACAAACAGAAAAAATGCTTACATACAATTAAAATAAAATAAATATACCAATTTGAAAAACACTAAAAATAATAATTAGTATTTATAATTGTACTATTAAACAACAGCAAACTCAATAGATAAATTAAATGCATTATTAGATTTAACAATATCTCAAAAATATTTCCATATGGTATAAGGAATTCCTATTATTTTATAATTTCGGCAAATGTTAAATTTGAAAACATTGGTTTGAAGATTTAGGATTTTGAAAGATAATTTAAAATATTATTAGCACTAAAAGAAAATTCTTTCAAATGTTTCACTACTGTAATATGTAAAAATACATTTTCCCAGTATAATGTTAATTTCTAATCTGAAACAGTTTCGTAATCTCATGATAATCGAACATCATATTTAACCTCAAAATAATAATAACTATAAGTGTTACTAATCAAAAAATAGTAAGAAGCCGATAAAATAATTCCAAATCATTGTCGTTCCTTACATTTTCAATCTCAAGTAAGAGTAAATTAATGGTTATATTAATTACAGTATGAATGTAGGCATGCACAGTCTCTGCGCAGTTTTTTTTCAAGCGATGGCAGATTAAGATATTTTTCTTTACAGTTATCGAATTTGAAAATATCGCTTCTGACAGTTAAAGATCAGTCTCTTACAAATATAACATAAAACTATTTAACTCATATGTACAAATCAGGAATAAAATATTTAAATTAAATAAAACTTACATATACCTTCTATTAATATCCGTGTATCCTAAAATGGTCATTTCCTTATCTTAAAGTGTTGTAGACGTGGTGAAGGTGATGTTCTAAAAACAGTGAACTATTTATTTCCTGCGTCTTCTCATGTTTATTTTTTTGTGGGCAGACGATTTTCAAGCAGATGGTCTGGTACAGATTATTTGTTTTTGCATGCAAGAGATATGAAACTTGAATGCGCAGTAATTTTCTGAAAGTATGGTTAATTAAAATTTTGTATTTGAAGAAATGTCCAATGTATTTAACCTTTTCCTTTTATCCGTACCAAATAATTCAAGTTAAAATGTATTGTAAAGTTCCTTTTTTCTAAATAATTATAATAATAATATTCATAATTAGAGTTTATTAGTTATACCATTGTTTAAATTTTCAAGAGGTGTAAAAATAAATTTAATGTTAATAACGAGCCCCCTTTTTTTTCTTTTTTTTTAAGTAAAGTTTGTTTTGCACAAATTTTGTATATTTCTTTTATTTTCGGAAAATGCTAATTTTATTTAAAAAGTCTGAAAGAAGTAAAATTTATGACTTGAATACAAATTATAAAAATATTCTAAAGAAAGAAATGCATAGATGACTAAACTCTGAAGACTCTTTCTACGTGCTCATTAAAAGGTGCAGATTTAACTGTAATAAAAATTTTTTATTTTGAAACCACAGAAGTGTTTCGAATAATCCTGGTCGGTAAAAAAAGAAATAACTAAATAAATTTCCTCCCAGCAAACTAAATATGTAAAGTGTATAAATTTAATATTCCTAATTCTAAATATATTATCCAAATGCTAGGTAAAATTGAAATCATAAAAAAGTATACATTCACTATCTTAGATATCAAATTGATAAAATATAGCCTGAAAATTTAGTTTATTAATGCTTGTATCGTGCACTTTATTTATTATGCCCCCCTCCCCCTCCCCTTTAGTGACAGAATTTACCATTTGCTATCCACTAATATATTTTATTCCTTATGCCATGTAACTCGTGACTGTTTAAAATATTTCTCTTCATTTTCAAAGATTTTTGAAGTTCATATTTTTGTCACACTGTGACTTACAATATGGTGGTTTTTTTGTCACATATGTGACGTGACGTACGTTACATAGAAGTGACATAACAGTGACCTCACAATTTTTTTTAATTGCCAGAAAAACATAATTTTACAGTAAATAACATGTTTTGAAGAATTTTCGTTATTTTTTAAAGTTTTCCAAGAAGTTCACATCTTAGTCACAATGTGACATCACTGAGTGGTGGCATTTTGGTCACAGATGTGACGTGACCACAGTGACTTACAGTGACGTCACCGTGACCATGCATGCTATGAGGGGAACGACAAATTCTACGAATGCACTTTTCTGTATTAAGCCTTTTGTAGAGGCATTCAGTGAATCACATAAATTTAAATTCATTTGATATCAAGCAATGTCATTAAAATACTCTGCAAATGATTTTTTCCATTGACCATAATGTGACGGAATTATTTTGAGTGCCTCTGTAAATTAACTATTAATGCAACACATTTCATATTAAATATCGAAAATGCCATGGTAAACATCATTAATACATATCAACGGAATGAAAATACGAGTATATTTATACGAGTTAGAGGGTGGACAGACAGACGGCCAGACAAACCGAATTCATAAAGACTTTTCATCTTTGTTCGAAAGTGCTAAAATTGACATATTTGATCAATGACAAATTTAACAATTGAGTTCAAACTGGAATAATTTCCTTTTAATAGTTCAAATATTAATACATTTTTTATAATAGTGCTGCTTTTTAACATTTATACTATGAAGAAGGCCGGAAAATATTTATGTACATGGAAATGTAACATCTCGATTTCTGAATCTTTTCCCGTTACACTCAACAGGATATAAACTACTATTATGTAATATGGTTTCAATATATTTAGAAACATTTATAAAAATAAAATCTATAATTTGTAACAAGAAGATAAATTTAACTTTGGATATCAATCAGTTTCTGCCGCTTCTGGGTAGTACACCTCTAAAAAATTTTTGGAAAGAAGCGAAAGGTTTTTAAAGCTATTAGTTCCAGCAAGATTTTATTTAATTTTACTGAATTTTTCTTATACAACAAAAAACATTTCTCGACTTTTTTAATACAAAATTTATCGCCTTGCCTTTAGAAGAATTCCAACATTCGAAACACGTCATATATTTTGTTGTTTGAATATACAGTATTAGCCTAAATGATTCACAGTGTTTCAAAACACTGTGTAGTGAGAGATATATACGAAATACACAGACGAGTGATACACGACAAGATAGATACATTCATCATGTCTGAAAGCCCGCATCGTTGCTCGCGTGCTGGAACGCATCACTGCTGCTGTGAGAAACATACTATTGAACGTATGGACAAAATTTTAATACCGTTTGGATGCGTGCCGGTGACTAACGGCGCACACATTGAACATTTGTAATATGTATCAGAAACGGGGTGAGTGTATTTATTTTTTCATGTATCAGCCTTCTTTGTACGTGGTGTACTTGTAAATAAACAGTCCTTTGATACTCAATGAATCATTTAGCCTAATCCCGTATATTGATAAAAATATAATTTTACTAAAATTTAAGTTTTCTAATCACATTATGCACAACACACCTATTTTCTTATAAATGAATTATATTTTAGCATGGAATATTTTAAATATCAATTAAGGCAGTAAATTTTAAAAGAATATAATACAATTTTCGTATGATGTTTTGCAATAAGGATATTGTAATAATCATTAAAAATTTTTATTCATCTAATTACTTTCATAATTTATGTCAGTTTTAAATCATCTGGAATCCAAAACTTCAAACTGAAACGAAAAAAAAATAAATAAAAGTACTTTTATATAAGATAATTTTTAACTACTAGATATTTTCAATATTATAATACTTCAGACTCATTTCTTTAATTTCATCATTTAAAACTGTGAACGGTTATAACGAAATCTTTAATTGGTAATAACTAAAATGTTCTCTAAACACATAATGGAACATTTTTTTTTTCTTAGCATTGTAAAAATATTTTTTTTTTCTTTTGTAGAATTTAAGAAATTAGTTTCCAGTAAATATTTTTTCCAGAATGACCAATGCATTCTTTTCTAACATTCTGTTTCTAAAAGAATCTCGAAAACTGAAAACTTTTAACGTAATTCTATTATAGAAATGGTTCGCTTGGTTCTTTAAAAGTTAGACAGAATTGCTGAGACACTCAATAATTCGTAAGAGATAAACTTCACTCAAAATACTTCAGTACAAAAAGCGAATATTGCGTAAAATTGAATTTTTAAAGACTTCTTGGTGTAGTAATTTTACATCAAGATATTTGATTCCAAGCTGTGTATTTTATTAAAAAAGATTTAAAGGGAAGTAGTCCAGTAGACAAAATTTTTACACTTATGATTTATATATCAATTGGCTCTGAAGTGTGCAATAATGTAATTGTTTCATAAAGAATAAGACATAAGATATGAAATAGAAATTGCAATACAAGTTATTTGCTATGCAAATATACGAGGGTCGATCCAGAAGTAACGTTCCCTAAGAGCTCCAGCCCCACGGGAAGGTGCGAGGCTAAATACGGCTACCGCACTGTGCGCGGCTGTACCAGCACTCGCTGTTCCCTCGGCCGCACTTCGCTGCGCCGCTCATTCTTGGCCGCCGTCTGAGTTGGAGGTTCTCATTGTTGATCCCGCCAATATGAGATTCGTCCCGTAATTCGCTTTTTGCACGCCACACGGACTCTACCCATCGATATTCGTCGTCAGTTGAGAAAGGTGTATGGCGATAAGTGTATGTCCGTTCAAAACGTCCGAAAGTGGTGCTGGGAGTTTAGTGCCGGTCGAAAGGAAGTCCACGATGAAGAACGGAGTAGAAGACCATTCGTTTCGGAGGCCGTTATCGGACCTCGCATCTAGTGATTATCACTTGCCCCCCAAGTTAAAGGAACAATTGGGTGGCCAACGCTTCCGGAGAGACGATGACGTCAAAGAAGAAGTGAAACGCTTCCTTAATGGGTTGGCGGCGCAGTTCTACGACACTGGGATATAGAAATCGGAGCACTAGCTACAAAAATGCGTAGAAAAAGATGGCTATTATGTAGAAAAATAGAGCAAACTTTCTTCTTTTCAACGATGTAAATTTCTATGAGAATAAACAATGTTGTCCATTTGTAAATTTGATGGGAACCTTATTTCTGGATCGACCCTCGTATTATGTATAGCGCTTCGTATAAAACTCATTCCGGCCTAAACTGGCGTAATATTTCACAAAAATTGATCAACTACTGGAAGGTCATCAACTAGTGTCAGGGTTTCACTATATGGCTTGCAGAGAGCGAAGAAAAAACGTGGTCCATCTCTCCCGGAATTACCCTATCATTTCATCAAAGGAAAAAATGAAATTTCTTAATAATGTCTTGTTAGTATTGGAAAGTGTTTCATAATCTATGCCTCGTACGTGATTTTTCCTTCTCGCTGATAAAAAATAAAGGTTTTCTTGATAATGGTTGTAAAGTAAGGCTATAAAAAATCCTTCAAGATAATAAACTTGTTATATAACAAGGAAATCAAGTTGGAAATTGCACGTCAAACGTGGCAAATGAGGTGTGTTCGTATTATAACTAGTTTTATAAATATATTTTTCACCGCAAAATAAACTGAATTTAAATTTTAGTACACTTCATAAGTGCATACTAATTTCATTCTGTTCGAAATGCTGTAAAATCATTAAATGCACTTGAAATAATTTTTTCCCATTGGCTGTATTGTAACATAAAACTTTTTACTCTCCCTGTAATTAAACTATACATCCGATTTTCATAAAATTTGAAATGACTCGACAAAATTCTGCAACAATTATATATTTTAAATTTCAGACCATTCGGTAGGGTAGTTTTTACTCTGTTATATGCGGGTGGTCGGACGGACGGACATACAGACGGACCGAACGACGACTATAGGTGTTACGCATTTCTATAATAAGAACGCACCTAAAAATGGAACCTACGATACTAACTTACTTTTTTTTAAGTACTTACTTTTTAGAAACAAGTAAATATATAACTAATTAACACGTCGTAATAAAATACTAAATTTAATTGCTAAATTCCATAAATGAAAGCTTTAAAAGTAGTAAAAATAGGTTTATTCAACTGTTTACAATGTTTCGCGTGTCCCACGTGTTCTTCCATATTATGCAAGTTGTTTCCTTTATTTTACTTAGATGTTTATTTTTATTTTAGTAACCATTGAGTATACAATATAACTATGGCTCGAGTTACTCAATGGTTGCGAAAATAAAAATAATCATCTAAGTAAAATAAAAAAAATAACATGCATAATATGAAATAGCATGTGGAAATTTGAATGATGGCATTTCATAGACAGTGCAGTTTTAGCATATTTTTATTTATTCGTTTTGAAAATGACTCGGGAAGAGTCGAAACATGTAAATTGTTCACCTATTCACTGTAAACCTATTTTTACTCCTTTCAAAGTTTTATTTTACACCTTTAAGCAATTAAAATTAGTATAGAAACAAGTATGTGAATTTAGGAATTAGATTTATTGCCACTATTTCACTTGTTGTCACTAATACCAACTAATAAAAATAGTATTATTTAATACTAGAGTTTTTGTTATTAATTGTGGTGAATTTACTATAAGGTAAGATGGGGTAAATGAGCCATAGGCTCTTTTAGAAAAAGCTGTTGATGCCTTCTAAGTTTTAGCTTTTATCATCATTTTACCCCCAGCTCTACTTCTTAAAACAATGTGTGTCAACTCAGTCATAACTCTGCCTTTGCTGTGATAGGTTGCCGAAAATTTAGGTTTCTTTTTTTACAAACAATGTCCAATTGGTTGAGGTTACTCGACATTTATTAAAATACGGTAAGTACTTTATTAAAGGATCTTTTTTAAAAAAAGATTAGGCATATGATATATTAATATTATTAGGTATCTATACATATTTCCCTCATGTTTCAAATGTAATGCCGGTAATCCATTTACCTGATAAATTTTTCAACAATGGAGTAACGGAGACATGTATCAGGCAGCAATAAATACTTATTTTTAGTTTCTCTTACTATGGGATATTAATTTCTAGATCGTTTTTTTTTTTACTTGCAATAATGAAAAATATATAACACCTTAATTGAAATGACGTAATAACTTTCTAAAAAAAGCTTTTTGGCGTGTATCAAATGAAATTTCTTAAGACATACAGCTAAATCTCGAAAGTTTACGATACAGATGAAGAGGCGTACATAAGACAAAGTGACATTATTAGAAAATTATCGAAATCAATAAAAAATAGTTATGTTCGATATAAAAATATGGTTAAATTCTCCACAGATTTATTGGACATAGCGAACTTTTATTGGGGGTAAATAAAAAGGGGAATGAGGTATTTATGTACTTACGTACCTGTTTGTTCATTGATTTAACTTGTTCGTTTTGTTGTACTCATGTAATATTTATACTAATCACCTATACAAAAGTACGTAAGTTTTTACTTGATTATTATGTTTTTTCTATAAATAAATCTAATAATTTCACATTTTGTGCTTCTTCCAGACACATTGACAGCAAAGATTTCCGTTACAACGCTCTTCAGTTGCTATATAATTAACATGATCTGCCTGGTTTATTTTTTTAAAGTTATTTACACTTTTTCAAATAGGACCTAGTACCTAGTACCACATAACAGAAAAAAAACGCCTGTGGAACACATATTTACCTGGTGCAGTTGCCCCATACAAATGTGGCAACTGGATCATATATATATATATATATATATATATATATATATGTGTGTGTGTGTGTGTGTGTGTGTGTGTATTAGTTTTAGACATTAAAATGTAATTTAAAAATTTTATATCTGATAGAGTGAGCCTAATTGAACACATGTACAATGGTTCAGACATTAATTCAAATGATTGGAAGCTGTACTGTCAGAATCTCCAGATCGATACTGTAAAATTAGGGCCCAGTTGCCTTACATACCCTCTCACAAATAGTGCAGGTTCTGCGGCCCACGCTATTTTATTTGGATTCAACTTAAAACTTCATCTTAAAATTCCCATTCTTTAGAATAACAAAAACATTTTTTTAAACCAAACGATTGATTAATTACGTTTGAAACTAATTTATGCCTTATTATAAGGCAACAATCATACAACTACTGTGGGAAATACTTTTAGCTGTGTGCGAGTAATTAAATTGGAACAGAGAGAAGTCTGACATAATATAAAGAAAATAAAATAATGGATAAAAAAAAATCCAGTTTTTTTTACTCGTCAGAGAAAATTTTATAATTAAAAGTGAACATGGAAACAGCTCTAAAAAATTTCCATTGTAAAATTAATCGTAATCTTACCTGGATTTATAGAATTTTTATTAAAAGAAAAGATTTTTAAGAAAGAAAAGGAATCGTGATTTATTGGCGCAGTTTCAAAAACTTACCAAAAATAACTTTTGAATTATTTTTTTTTTTTTACTTTCTACTTTAGAGGATCGAAAAAGGAATAATAAATTATAAAATATTTAATTAAAAAGTGTGCGAAAGATGTCTGATAAATTCTTAAAAGTTTTAGTCACTTCCAGAAATAAACGTAGGAAAGTAATGTTACATTGACTAAAACTTTAATAATAATTCTTCGCTTTTAGATAATATGTTACCTAATAGAATGTCTCAGAAACTTGTTTTTAGTTCAACGTTTTTATGGGGAAAAAACATTTTTAATGTTTTAATGGTCAAGCAATTAATCTTCTAAAAAATTCATTAGGATCTTTAAGGTATTTTATGAAGAGCAGTTTCGTAAACTGGAAAAAAATATTTTATGAAGAAATTAGTTTTTTTTTTTTTTTTTTCGTGTAGCATAAATTCGATTCTAAAAGCTACAAACTTTTTAATTTCATATAAACAATAAAGAAAAATAATTATTTTATTATTTTAAAGTAACTTTTTTAAACGAAATCAAAAAGATATTTTTAGAATTTTTTGTTGAAAAATTTTTTAAACTTTTAATGTTGAAAGTTTTGAACATGGAACCCAGACATTAAAATTTCACAAAAAAAAAAAAAAATAAAAAAAATAAAAAATAAAACTCGTGACTAGAAAGTTGTCAATTATATGAAAAGTATGACATGTTTTAAAGAAAATAATGTAAAATAAACATTTTTGTGTAAAATTATGACAAAGATCCTAGCAAAAGAGGGATAACATCGAATACAGTATATAGATGTCATTTTGTAAACTAATTTTATGCAATACTTTCTGTTTATGAGTGGAATTCTTCCGTATAAGAAAGTACGCTTAGAATAAAGCTAAGAAAATAGGCAAAGATCGATTTTTCATACTATGCAGACAAAAAAAACTGATAATTAAAAGGAAATTTGGAAGCAAAAAAAGTTTTTTAAGTTCCCATGATAGTTTTATCTGGATCTTAATCTTAAAACAACATTAACTAAAAAAAGTAAAATCTAAGAAAAAATATGAAATATCCATTTTGATTTATTACTCAGCTCAGAAAAAAAAGTTAGAGAATTTTTGTAAAAATAGTTCTTTTTTAGATTTTTCAGTAGAAAATTAAAAAAAGAAATATATAATCATGGTATGTTTAAATAAAAGAAAAAATATAATTCACTCATAAAACTTCCTAAACGCAGTAATGTAATGTTTTCATTGATTAAAAAAAGTAAGTTTTTTTTTCCCTTATAAATTTAGCAAACAGAACGTAACTAAAATTCATTTCTAGCATGGCTTTTGATTAATGTAAAAAATGACATTTAATATTTGAATTTTAAAACGATTGAAATACGAAATTAATTTTTAAATTTTGCAGCGCATTTTATAAACGATAGGGTTTTTTTTCGTTCCGAGCATAAGTCAATTTTTAACTATGAGTTATAGGCACTTATACAGATTCCGAATAAAATAAACCTTAAAAAAATTTAAGATAAAAAATGCAAGAAAAATTGTTTTATAATATTCCTAATTGCTGCAAAAATAAATGGATTCCTAAGTAGGTTTCAACCCTTCTTTATCGATGATGCTGTGCATTAATTCTGTTGACACTATTGTAAATCCAATCTTTCTAAATCTGTCAAAACCAAATCTGATAATTTGATTAATCTGCTTTTTTATCCTCTTTTCTGTTTCACATTAGCTAAACTTTTTAAGCTTTTAGATTCCTTGTTTCGGTCATCCCGAAACGTTTCAATAAATTTAGGTTCTCAATTTTTGCAAATGTGAAATTTATAACGTGCATTGTGATGTTTCCCACTTATATATATATATATATATATATATATATATATAACCATTAAATTAACATTACCGACCACCAACAAAACTGTTAAATTATGAATAAAATGACATTAATAAATTAAGTCCCCCCGCCCAGCACAATTAACGTAGATTCCAAAAACATAGTATAATACAGCAGAATTTGAATAACAGAAATGAAAAAATAATATATACTAGATGTTATGTAAAAAATATAGTCCCTTATACTGCTTTATGAGTATTAAAATGGAAGAAAAAAAGAAAAATATGGATACCGATAAAAATACATGAAAGGCTTATGTATTGAATTACTTTATCAAGGGTACAGAATTCACACATATAAGCAAGGCAGTCGTTTTCTGTGAGAGAAAAAAGCTAAAAGCTGAAACTTTTCCTCCCTGTACACAAACGACTACTTTACCATAAAAATAGAAGAAAAGGGAAAACAGAATAATATTAAATGCCTTGAAATGGAAAAAACAATATAATATATTAAATAATTTATATTATCTTGTATAAATGAAATAAAGTAATATTACTGTGCTTACCCTATATAACCCCACATTATTTAATCCGAATTTGCTCCTGCACATGTTGTACCTACCGCTATAACATTAAGGTTATTTTTGCAGTTAAGTTAAAACATACATTGTATCTAATGGTTGCAGTTAATCTTTTTTTAAAAAACCGTGATAAATGGATTAAATTAATATAAATAGAAAATCATTTCAATATTAGTATTTAAATTACATATTGACACTTTTAAATTTATTTAACTTACAAAAAATTCCCAAATCTCTTAACCTACATGATAACCTTTAATTGGCTACACTGTCACCTAGTGTTGATAGAAAAAATGAAAGAATATTACTCTTAAAAGCCATAAACGTTTCATAAATTAATTTTTGGTGCTGCCATCTATTATGTACATTTAAAAGAAATTTGATCTAAATACAAAAACTTCCAATTTTTTCTTTTATAATTACCAATATTTAAAAGAGAAAAAAAATAAAAATAAATATAAAAATAAATCAAAATCAAAAATCACATTAATTGAATAAAAAAATGGTTTTTCTTTCTTTACTCCCTCCATTCTTTTCTTTTCCATATTCTTTCAATTTTTAACAATCTTTAACCAATTTTAAAATTATTATTATTAAATTTACGGACCAATTATATAATTATACTTAGTTGTAATGAAAAAAGATATGATAACCCTAGTAATTGATTTTTCCATATATTTAAATAAAGACATCATAGTAACATTATTGAAGCTAATGTACTCAAATTTTGCCATCTGCTTTACCCAACTTATCCTAACATCTAAATATTACAATAATATATATCATTATTCACAAAAATATTAAATAAATAAATATACTTGTTATTAGATTAACCCCATTATTATTCTCAAGATACTATGTATCATAAAAACATAAATACACATGCCTATAATGAAATTTAACTATAACAGATGTAAGATCAAGTTATTAGAACATAAATAGTATATTAATGCATGTAATTTATTCTGCTAACCTACCCAATTAATCTATACGGAGAATTTAAATAATTTTATAACATTGATAATAATATATAGCAATATGCTAAAAGGTATAAAATAAATTATATATAATATATATATATATATATATATATATATATATATATAACCACTAAAAAAAATTACAAATTACTATCAAACATTAAAAAAAAATAAATAAATAAATAAACGAACAAGAAAAATGGATATTTGTAGAACATGGGCACAGTCTTCAGGTCCAAATGCTTAAAGTGTCACAAGTAAAGTGTGTGGTTTCATCTTCATATTAGCCATAAAAAATCTAAAGAATATTAATTTGGAACTGCCACACACAGAAAACCGAGAAATAAACCATTAAACACTAATTAAGCTCAAAATTAAACAAGATTAAAAAGAATAAATGAAAAAAAAGAAACGAATTACCAAGTTATAATATATACTGTCATAGCATTAGGTACAACAAACACACACATCATGCATTATATATATATATATATATATCAAACTAAAAGAAATCCCGAAACCTATTAACTCTTATAGGGCAAAGCGCTTCCATTACTAAATTTTAAAGGAATGAATGAAGCCGGAATTTAAAAGCAAATTTATTTGGGAATAAGAAAAAGTTTAATTTCACATACATAGTAAATGGAAAATTTTTGTATCAAAATTCTGGTGACATTGGGTAATTTGGATTCATAAACATACAACAGACATCTAAAAGGTTTAAAGAACAACCCAGTAATGTCTCTAAACATTATATTGCTAAATATTCTATTGCAGGTATTCTTTAAAAATGCAGTCATTGTTCTATTTTTAAAAATTCTGAACTCATATTTAATGTCAATGGCGTATCAGAATTAAACTTTCTAGAAAAATTAGCTATTAATCTTAATCGTGAGATTTTACTTTAAAAAAAAGTTACATCGGAGCCCACTATGATCTCCTCAGTTTGGAAAAACATGTTCACTTTAACCATATATATATATATATTTAAAAAGAAAAAAAAATAATTAAATGCTTAAAAGGCGCAAAGGCCAACCCAGTGAAGAAGTGTCCATGTCGGGATTCGATCCCGGGCCATTAGTATAGCGCACTGACATTCTACCGACTAAAGCACATGGAACGATACCCAGCATAGAAATTCTCACTGTTACAGATTGGCAAGTCTACAAACGCAGCACAAGATGGAATATATTTCCTTCAGCCACCGACATAGAGCAAACACTAAACCAAATTAAATCCAGCATCGATTGAAACTATATTAATACTACTTGGAAATTTTTCCAGAGAGAAAACATTCGCCTTGCATACAATATTTCAAATGAAAATCAAATTAAAATCAAATGAATTATTATTTTTTTATTTTATTTATTTATTTATTGGAATTTGATTTTCATTTGAAATATTGTATGCAAGGCGAATGTTTTTCTTTGGAAAAAATTTCAAGTATTAACATATTTAGTTAGTTATTATATATATATTTAGTAATATAATAACTAACTAATAAATATATATATATAGTATAAATATATATAGTATATATATATTTAGTTAGTTATTATTACTATTGTGATATTCAATTTTTATATTTGTATATATTCTTAATTTTTATCTGTATTATATTCGAATTAATTTATTTATTAGTGTTGTCATATTTAATTTTTTTATTGTTTAATTATATATTTTCTTTTCTGTTGCATATATTTATAGTATATTTTTGGTAATTTTCTTTAAATTCTCTGATTGTATTTTAGTTCTAATTGCTTCATAATTCTCCTGTTGTTCTGTCTTTTTATGTTTAGTTATTGTTTTTCTATGATTTTATGATGCCTTTTACTTTCCTATTGATTGTTTATTGTAATTTGTCCTTCTCCCTTTCATTTACTTTCAGTCTTGTTTTTGTTTTCAAAGAGGTAGCTCGTCTTATTTGCGCTTGAAGAAGAAAGGAAAAGTTCTTTCGAAAGGCCTTCTGCATTTATTCAACTTATCAGGGTTCGTATGGGTCCTTGAATTTCCAGACTAAGAATTTCTTCGGTACCAGTATTTTTTTATGGTAAATCTCTGCTTAAATAAGGCGAAATTTCGTCTGCTTAAACTAAATTTATCTTTCTATTAAAAATATTCATATTTGGCCTTGAAAATAACGGTACCCGTACCAACTCTCTTTTACGGTGTTGATAAGATATATATATATATTGTCATTAATGGTGTTCGAACATTTTTCAAACAAATTCGATAATTTTGATTAGAAAAGCAAATATTTTGAAAAGCTAAATTTATGGCAAAAGCTTATAACTCAAAAGTAAAATTACAAAATGGCACATGTAAATAAGCATGAATAATAACGTTCTGAGTTTTCCGAGTTGAAGTATTCATTTTCTTTTATTTAACCCTTATATGGGCAGGAAATTGCGTTTCGGTAATGTTCAATTTCGGAAATTTCGAAATGTTTTATTTCATAATAAGGAAAATAAATTTAACAACTTTCCCCCACACCAAACTAATAAAAGTAAAATTTGATTAAAAGTTTCTGGTGGAAATCTTTACTAAAATTAAGTGGAATAAAATATATCCCATTGTTCCTGAAGGGGTAAAAAAAGAAGAATTCTAATGTAAATCCCAAAATAGTTAATTTTACTGTTTCAAATGTTCGTAAATTTGTTAACCAGAAAAAATTCCCTGTCTCCAAATCAATTGGAATGTATTTAAATATATATGTTGCAAAAATATGCAAAATAATAAATAGGGATTTATATTTTTAAAAGTTATACAACCATAATGTTCGGATTCTGTCGCCACAAAATGTGGAAAAAAAAATATTGATTATTTTATGAAAACAATTTATAAGGTGATAGATGAAAATACGATTTTAACCTAAATGACTGGAACAAAAATGTCCAAATCAAGTTCCCAGAATGCAAAGAATATACAGGTAAAGGTTAAATGTATTCACTCTTATCAGTCTTATTAGAAAATGGTTGAAGAAAAGTAACACATATTCACAATCTGTTTCAATAAAAGATGCGTTTATTAGCAAGGTGAAAATTGCACTGAAACTTTTTCTGCGATCACTTGCGCCAGTATAATTTAATTTCAGTGAGTTTGAACTAGCTTATACCTCTTGGAGCATTCCTATTTGTTAGTTAAATTGTTATTAATTTGCATATTTAATAAATAATATGTATATTATACGTTGCTTAAAATTATGTGTGATTTCCTTTTGACATCCCCGTAACATTTGCTTTTATTGTTATGGTTATTTAACACTTAAAAATTATTATTATTAGAATTCCAAGCCAGTTCATATCCAGGTTTATTTAGAATAACCAACGCTTATTAACAAGTTCATTCTTAAAAAACTCGATTTATTCCAAGGTTTAAAGCGAGTTTTACTTATTTATTGCAGTTTTAATTGTTATACATGGCGATTTATATGGTAAAGAAAAAAATATTTTTGATTGTTCATGATTATTAATTTAAATTTTTTAATAAATAATAAGTATATGTGAATTACATAAAATTATGTCTTATTTCCTAACGTTTGCTTTTATCTTTATTGTTATTTAAATTTTAAAAAGAATTATTACTACATTTACAATAAACTGGTTCCTATCAACGTTTATTTCCATTAAGCCATGTTTATTAATAGGTTTAATAGGTTTATTCTCCAAAAACAGATTTATTGCGAGCTTTAAACCGGGGGTTTTCTAGTCTTTGTAATTCTAATTATTATGCATGAGGATTTATATATTATAGAAAAAAAATACTTTATATTGTAGTATATAGTTATTAACAGAGATTTAAAATAAATTACAAAATTTATATGTTAGATACAAGCTAAAATTTCCGATACAAATCTATGACTCTTGAAAAGTTCAAAGAAACTATTAAAAAACATTAAAAACAACGACAGCAACAAAAAGAACATCGAATCATCTGCCTTTATCCCAGGAAAAAAATAAAGAGAAATCTTAGAATATTCTTTTCGAAATAGTAAACTCAGTCCTTGTCATTGCATATTTCGTATTTTTTTTTTCTTTTCGAATGATTTACGCATTGTAATTACACACGAAAGGGGTCTGCAATATAGGGTTGAAATGGGACTACAATTGGGTCATTAGCATAATACACTTCTGGTCGATATTTCAGTTTGTTTTTTGGACATTATTTGTATAATTAGGCAAAGTTTCTTGCTACGAAAATGCTATTATCTATACAGTATACATTCTTTAATTGTAATAAAATTCAAATAGAGTTAATCTTTATGCTTTTAAAGTTTTGTTTTTATCCCTTTTGTTTTATCAGCAATTCTTATTAGAGATTTTGTCTTGCAATTGACATAATCCACCTATGTACAGCATGTGAAACTCAATCTAAAAAGCGTAAAATATATATATACTTTTTTTTATTATTTAATTGATTTTTTCGTATACAATAAAGGAAAAACTCAGCACTGAGATGTGCAATAACTAATTGGGCTAAATTAATAATGTTGTTCATTTTTGCATTATTTTTATTTAGTGGTAAATGAAAAGAATAATTTCACTATTTTATTATTCCAAAAACAAAATGTAAAACACATGGACACGCATATGGGAATTTGATTATCATAGTAAATATATATAGGATTTAAATATGATTTACTTTCTTTTTGAAGCATATTCGAAATCGAAAACCATAATAATGTTGGCAAGTTTTATAGACTTATAATTTATTTTTAAATAATATTTACAAAAAAATAATTAAAAATATGCAAATGCTTCACAAACTGTGAAAATGTTAAGTTAAAAGTACATCACATTTTATTGTTGAAATATTCATTAAAAGTCAACATGCGAAAACAAAATCCGGAAACATCAAATATTATATCATCAAAAAAGGTAAACTTTAAAGTAATAATAAGTTAATAAAAATAGTAAGTAAATAATAGTAAAATAAAAGTAAAACTCTTTTAAGTAATAGTAAATGCCAAATTTTTATTGCGGATTTTGATATTTTTCTTTGCAAAAGATTTATACATTGTAATCATAGATGGAAAACTCTGTGAATTACTGCTCGTAGTGAAACTGTAATTCTGTGATAAGCATACACTTCTACTTTGACTCTAAATTTTGTTTTTTGGATCAAAATTTTATTTAACTCAAGAATCTTTTTTTACTTATAACACGCTACTTTCTGTACAACATCTATTTTTTTTATTTTTTGCTAAATTTAAATATATTTAATTTTTATGGTTTTAAAATTTTACTTTATCTTTCTGCGATTATTAGCGATTCAAGAAGATGCATTGTCACATAAACATAATTCACATAATACACGTATATATGGAATATGAAACAAATCTTGAAAAATGTAAAGTCTTTTGTTATTTTTGTTCGTTTGAATTTTCATTTGGGATAATCTAAAAATAATCTAAAAGACACACATACGAGAATTTCTTTATATGCTGTTTTAATTACATCTTGAATACGGACATTTTGTTTAATTTTCAATTTTGTATAAAATTTAAAACTAGGATAGCGTTTGGCGAATTTCACCCAATCAAAGATTTCTATGTCTCAAAATCTATATATCTAAAAGAAAGCCTAGATTTAGAATTAATCAACATACAGCCTAATCTACTATACCTAAAATCGTGAAAGTTGGGGTAAAAATACTTCTTACGATATAGAGAGCCGCTAAAAAAAGATTTTCTAAAATTCCATCGCTAAGGGGGGGGGGGGGGGGAGGGGGGGTAAAAAAGAGAACAAGCTTAAAACAAAAATCTTTAAAAATCTGATTTTATAGTTATTTATCAACTGATAATATATTTTAGTGTATTTTTGTTTGCTGAATTGAATGGTACCAACCAAGTCTAATAGTTTTTGAGATATTTCACAATTTTTCATTTGGCGATGTCTTTGGCGCCAAAACCTCAAATTTTCGAGTGACAATGTCTAAAAATGCATCTGTTACTATAGTAACGCAAAAATTTAAATAAATATTATTGTTAATCAATTCTTTTGGTTAAAGAATTAAAACTCCTATGTCAGCTAGAAAATAAAAGGTACAAACGCATCGAAAAATAAAAGTAAAAGAAATTGTTACTGATTTTATTTAAAAAAAAAAAAAAAGGTTTAATACTTTAACTATGAAAGCAATGTTTGTACGGATAAAAAAAAAAAATCATTTTCAAAAATTTCGGAATTTATGGCAGTTATAGTCTAATATTTGGCAGTTCATCACCAACTCTTCAATGAGAAGAAAATGTGGGTACATTTGTGTTCGCCATGCGCAATTTTCGCCAATAGCAGTATTTAAATTTCGCGTGTGTAAATTACCAAAAACTATTTGACGTTAAAATAATTTGTTTTTGGTTTATGATATTTTTTATTTTTATTATTTTTTTCTTTTCTTCATTTTAAATGAAATTAGTTAAAGACATGTTTTAAATATGTATATTTTAAATGAAATGAGTAAAAGGCATAAATTATAGCCATGCAACGGAAGACTTTACTATCTATATATGAGGGTCATTCAACTGAAACCCTGTCAGTGCGTGTAACTTTACATTAGACGTAAGGGGGCGCCACGCAACTGCGTAAATGGCGGCACCATCTATTGGTAGAGAGACTGACGTATGCGCAACGTTTCAAGTTGCATAGCGAGAGTTTGGTTGCACGCCGAAGAGAAGGTAGTCACACAACTTATCATCCACTACTGAACCTGCAGGTGAATAAGCAGGAACAACGAGGAGTGATTCGATTTTTAGCGGCAGAGGGAGTTGGGGGCCGTGAACTGTATCGACGGATAAAAGATGTGTACGGTGAGTACAGACTGAGTCGTTCAACTGTTGTGGAATGGCGCAAAAGATTCCTTGACGGGCGTGAGTTACTGGAAGACGATGCTCGTCCTGGACAGGCTCATCGTGTCATCACACCGGAAATGATTGCGGAAGTGAATGATTTAGCCTTGGCCAACCGCATAATAATTGTGGACGAGATCCATCGGTTACTGGGTATTAGCGTGGGCACCACTTACACCACATTGCATCAAAACTTGAACTTTCGAAAAATTTGTGCTCAGTGATTTCCCCACCAACTGACCGCCGAACAGCGCAATACTCGAATGACGCTGTCTTTGAGTCATCTGCAACGTTATCATGAGGAGGAATACGACTATTTTTGAGTCTGTGTACTCTGTATAACTACATTTGTGTGTGTTAATAAAATCGTTACTTTATAGTAGTGACCGGGTTTCATTTGGTGTCCCTTATATATAAAAGCCATTCTTTGAGTGTATGTCCTATATACAAATCTTCAATTTTTGACCAATTTGCACGAAACTTGATGTACATACGTTTTAGAACGTAGAAAAGATCGCTGTCTACTTTAAAATATCATCAGACCAATATTTATCCCTTTATTCTACCACCTTCCATAATTTAACATTAAAGAAATATCTGTTTTTAAATTCTCTAATTCATTCGTTTCTTTCACGTTGCCACACCCTAAAAAATGACTCAATAAAGTGAAAAAAAAATAACGCGTGTATTTTGTTTTAGATTTTTGTGCTATATTTTTGCATTTTTGAAGTCGACGTCATTCTAAACAGAAAATGCACATTTTTTTATATATATAATGTAGAAACTGTAACTATAAGAGCGGTAAAATGAATGTTGAGAATTTATTGGATCACGTGACCCAGGGCGGAGTTTTGACTACGTCATAATCCCGAACTGGTGAGAAAACTATTGTTTTTCATTCAGATGGAATAAATTTATCTCGAAAATGGAGCCATGCTTGATATGCTCCCATGGAATTTATTATAAGTTTTTTTTAAGAGTTAAATATTTTAAGTGTTGTGTTTAAGTTTGCTGTTAATAAAATCAAGAAAAGGCACCAGGACTTTAATTTGAATAATCTCAACACGGCACATGAATATAGAAATATTCTTCTATTACTTTGAAATTCACGAACACCCTTTGTTTCTGTTTTTTATATTTTCGTTATAATGGTGCCGAAGTCCGCGAACTCAAGGGAATATTTAATTATAATGAATGAAATACTCATGGACGAGCTCACCCTGTAGGATAATTTCGAACAGTAAGTTCGAAATAAAGGTACTGTACATTTTATTATTATTATTATCATTATTGTAAAAATGGAATCGATTGATAAGTTGAAAGCAAAGAGGACGCTTGTTCGATCGGCATGTACAAAATTAATCACAATTACTGACACTTTTATATCGACTATTGATACTCAAAGTACAGTTGATAAATATAAACTATCTGAATATTTATTAAATCTGCAAGAAAAACAGGATGATCTTAAAACGCTAAATGAAAAAATTGAGGAACTGATTTCCGATGCAACGCAATTCGAAACGGAAATTCAAAAATCACTTGAGTATGACGAATCAATATCGGATTCGAAAGCTACTATCAGAAATAAATTGAAACAATTCAAGGTCGAGCAAGCTGAATCTGTTCCAAGTAATTATGTTTCTAGTTTTAATACTGCTTCACAGTCACAAATTTTGGTTAATTTGCCAAAACTTAATAGAACCCCATTTAATGGTGATCCAAGTAAATTTTTGGAATTTTTTAACAGTTTTGAAAGTGCTATTGATTCAAATGAATCTTAAAGTACTGTTGATAAATTTTTATATTCGAAGTCTTTCTTAACTGGTGAAGCTTATAAAACAATTGCTGGGTTTGCTTTGAAAGAAGAAAATTATAAGTCTTGTTTAACCTTATTAAAAGAAAGATATGGAAAACAAGACCAATTAATTAGTTGTTTTGTTAATAAACTCTTAGAACTTGACCCTGTTAAATTTTCTTTAAATATTAAAGGGCTTAGAAGTCTTTATGACGAAAGTGAAGTCAATATTAGAAATTTACAAGCTATGGGTATTGATTCAGAAAAAATTGGGTATTTGTTAATCCCAATAATGTTGAAACAACTACCACATAATTTAGTGGTAGAATTCCACAGGAAAAAGAACCCCAACAAAGCGGGTGATATTAACGAATTAATGAAATTTATCAAATTTGAAATTGAATCTAGGGAAGCTGCAAATTCTATTTGAGGACTTTCTGTCAAAAGTCAGGAAACATTTCGTTCGAAAGTTGAATATCCTAAAAGCAAATTAAAGGTAAAAAATAATTTTCCGTCAGCGGCTGCATTGAATACAATTGTTAAAAATGCTTGTATTTTTTGCAGTTCTAATTCGCATACTGGATTAGAATTTAAAACCCTAACAAACGAACAAAAAAGATACAAATTGAAGAAAGAGGGCAGGTGTTATCGGTGTTTTTTTAAACACTTACAGTCAGCTTGTAAAGTTAAAATTCAAAACTGTAAAACATGTGATAGTTCTCAACATAACTACCTGTTTTGCCCCCAAACTAATTCTAAAAAACTAGTCCAAAATCAAGATTCTGAATTAAAAGAAGTTAATTGAGTTCAGGAAAGTGACACCGCTAAATTATACCACTTTGCTTCAAAATGCTTGTGTTCAAGTTCAAAGTGGATCTAAAAAACTAATCGCTAGAATATTATATGATTCGGCTTCCACCAAGACATTTATTCGAAGCGATTTAGCAAAAGCATTAAATGCAAAAATCTTAAGAAAGGAAAAACTTTTCATTTACACATTTTCTAATAGAAATCCCACTGAATCCGAATTTGAATGTGTAAAAATAACTTTAAAAAGTAGATTTTTTCCTTACAAGTCTATTAATGTTGAAGCTTTAATTACCGATGAAATATGCGGTACTCATTTGTGTCAAAATGTAAATCCACAGATAAAAAAAATATTATCTCTAAAGGATATAAATGGGCTGATACATTTGAAATAGAATATCCAATTCAAATTCTTTTAGGCGCCAATAATATTTATCAAACTTTGTCTGGATCGCTTACAAAAATAAACAAGCAATTATATTTTCAAAGATCAATTTTTGACGAAACGCTAGTTGGACAGGTGCCAAATAATCAAATAAGCAATTCTGTTCAGTGTTTAAATGTCTATTGCTCATCTAAAGAAAAAGATTTGACTTGTTTATGGGAAACAGAATCATTTCTGTGTAATAAAGAAATAAAACTAGTCTCTGATAATTTAAATGTTTTCCAAAACAATTTACGATTTGTAAATGGTAGATATGAGTCACCTCTAATGTGGAAATCAAAAGAAATGCAAAATAATTTAAGGGATAATTTTAATATTGCAAAGACAAGGTTTATGTATTTAGAAAAAAGATTTGATAGGGATGAATCATTATTTGAAAGATATAATGAGGTAATGAAAGAGCAATTGAAAGAAGGGATAATTCAAATGTGTGACGAGAATTGTGTAAATAAATATACAATGCCCCATAGAGAAGTCTTTAGGGAATGTTCTGATAGTTCTAAAACTAGAGTCGTTTTTCATGCAAGTAGTAAACAAGGAACTAATTACAGTTTAAATGAATGTCTTTTTCGGGAGAAAATTTGAATGCAGACTTAGTAGACGTTATTTTGAAATTTCGAGAATAGAAAGTAGGCTTTTGAGGTGACATAGCCAGGGCTTTTTTACAAATACAGGTTTCCGAATGTGACAGAAATTATTTGTGTTTTTTATACTATAAAAAATGTGATAAATCTCAATCCGTAGTAATGTATCATTTCAATAGACATTGTTTTGGCGTCACCAGTTCGCCCTATGTTTTGGCAGCGACTATCAAAACCATCTTAAGGGATATAAAATTACACATCCTCTCGCACATGAAATGTTAAATAAATCGCTGTACGTGGACGACCTTTTTTATGGAAGTTCCACTGTTCAAGAAGCATTTAAATTATATACTGATGCTGTTTCTATTTTGAAAGACGCGAACATGACTATGAGAAAATTTGACACAAATTCTGAAGAGTTAAAAAATTTGTGAAAAAACTCCAATCCTAAAATTGAAGTAAATGAACATTCCGATAAATCTTTGAAAGTGCTAGGTCTTAGTTGGTGTAATGATGAAGACACATTGTCCCTGAATTTAATATCAGTGTTATCAAATTTAAATGAATTTAAATGTACCAAAAGAAATGTTCTTCATGTAGCTGAAAAAATATTTGATCCTTCTGGAATTGTTTCTCCTTTTTTAATTCGAATAAAGTGCCTTCTGCAAGAATTGTGGCAACTAGGTTTGGAATGGGCTGAAGAGTTTCCAGGAGAAATTAAGGACAGGTGGCTAATGTGTTGTAGCGAAATTAAGGAACTACAAAAAATCAATATCCCTAGATATTACTTTTCCGATTTTGTGGATGGACATAATATACAGTTACATGTATTCTCAGACGCTTCATCAAAAGCTTTTGGAGCAGTGGCGTATTTTAGGTATAAAACGTCACATGACACTTTTAGCACTAGTTTTGTAATTTCTAAGGTACGGGTAGCACTGCTTAAAAAGTTAAACATTACCTCGATTAGAATTATTGGGTGATGTAATAGCTGCAAGACTTGTTAAACACTTGAAGGAATTTTTTAAGTGGATTGGAAAGATTATTTTGTGGTGTGATTCTACTATAGTCCTACATTGGATAAGAGGAACATCGTCCAAATGGAAGCAGTTTGTCGTTTGTCTCCAATCGAGTCACCGAAATACAGGAAATCACAGATCACAGTTCCTGGAAACATTGCATAGAAAAACACAATCCGGAAGATTTGTTGACCAGGGGGTTATCTAGTAAAGATTTAATAAACTCAAAAAATGGTGGCATGCCCCTGAATGTTTGACTGAGCCAGAAAACGATTGGCCTACGATAAAAGCGTTTGAATTTGATCCCACTGACAAAGATGTTGAATCCGAGTATACGTCTAAAGTTATAGTTAGCTCAGCAATAACTTATGAAAAAATTATTGATCCTGGCAGATTTAACAACTTGAGAAAATTATTAAGGGTCACTGCTTGGGTACTACGCTTTGTAGATATACTTAAAAGAAAACAGGATTACAAAGGTACTCTTACGTCTGACGAATTAAATTTGAACAGTTTTGGATAAAAGTTGAGCAAAATGCATTTTATTTTAATGAAATTACATGTTTAAAGAAGGCCAAACCTATCCCAAAGGACTCCAATTTGTTGTGTTTAAATCCCTTTCTAGATAACCAAAATATATTGCCAGTTTCGGGAAGATTACAAAAATCCCAATTGACAGCGGATGAAAAGCATCCTGTCATATTACCTTCTAAATCTGAATTGACTAAATTATTAATCTGGGATTCTCACGAAAAAGTATTTCATTCAAGTGTATCTCACACGTTAGTACAGTTAAGAGAAAAATATTGGATCATAAGAGCCAGACAAACTATAAAATCACTTCTCAAAAATTGCGTTATTTGTAGAAAATTTAATTCTTCTCCAGGAAAACAGATGATTGCTCCACTACCTGCTGATTGAGTGGAACAAGCAGCTCCGTTTTCAGTCATTGGAGCTGATTTTTCCGGACCATTATTTGTGAAATATGATGATACCAAGCATTATATTATTCTAATAACAGGTGCAGTGACTAGAGGTATTCATCTTGAACTTGTCAGCAATTTATCTACAGAAACCTTTCTTCTTGCCTTTCGACGCTTCATTGCACGACGTGTCTTAACTTCTGTGGTGTTTTCAGATAATGCACGTACCTTTAAACGTGCCGATCTGGAATTAAAACAACCGTGGCCTATTGTGAATCATCAAGATGTAAAAAATTACTGTGCTTCAAACGCAATCAAATGGAAGTATATTGTTGAACGAGCCGCCTGGTGGGGCGGATTTTACGAACGTATGGTTCGTACTGTAAAGGTTGGTCTGCGGAAAACTTTAGGAAAGTCCTCTCTGACTGTGGATCAGTTGCATACTGTTCTTCTCGAAATTGAGGGAATGATAAATTCCCGCCCAATTACTTACGTTGGAAGTGATGTTGAAGAACCAACTGTTTTAACTCCTGCCCATTTTCTTTTAGGAAAAAGAATCTCTTCACTACCTCCAGTAAGACTTCACCTTGATTCAAACTTCTCTTCTAGGAAAATTTTTATAAAGGCTTTTAATTATCGAGAAAAGTTAATGAGATCCTTTTGGTCAAGACGGAAAAATGAGTATTTGTTAAATTTGAGATCGGCTCATTCTAGTTCGGTTAATACCAACACCCACTCCTTTAAAGTTAACGATGTAGTTTTGATCAAAGATGATCATTTACCTAGAAATTTTTGGAAATTATGAAGAATTCTAGCGTTATTTCCTGGAAGAGATAGCAGGGTGATGGCTTGCAAGTTAAAAACTGAATCATCAATTATTAAACGACCTGTACAATTATTGTACAATTTGGAGCTCCAGAACTGAAAGTAAAACTTTTTTTTTTTCTTACCAATAACAGAACATTCTAGAACATTATTATGATGTATATTCAATGTTTAAGCAATATAATGTTTTTTTTTAATATTATTTACAGGAATATATCTTCAGTAAGTATCACTGAAATGTATATGTATATATTTTATATTTGCATTATTTCTTGAATTTTATACTTGCATTATTTCTTGAATTTTATATTTGCAATTTTCTTGTCTTTTTGATTTAAATTTGATGGTTAAATATTCTATTCGGTTTGTATTCATTCTCGGACTAAGTATATAGAATTCTGTTATCCAAGTAGCATGATTTAATCTAGATAGAATATCGAAGTTTCCAGGACTACATATATTATTTGGATCTTGAACTGAATTCAAATTTTAAAATTTATTTAATATTTGAGTGTTTTAAAATCTTTCCTTTACTCACTTGGTTTCACTCTTGAATATTTATTATCTTGGATATATTGTTGTTTCTTTATAATTTAATTTAATTTTGTACTTGGAATATACTATATTGATCTTGAATACAATTATATTAAATTTTGTGCTTGAATAACTTAACTTTAATTTAAAATTTATGTAAGAATTTGAATTTCTGAGAAATATGAAGTATTAATTGTTAAATGAAAACCAGGTTACTTGTATTGAAGTTATTTATGTATGATATACTTTCTTGAAAAATTTTGATGAACCCCCATGTTGTTCATGGTGGGGCAGGATGTTGAGAATTTATTGGATCACGTGACCCAGGGCGGAGTTTTGACTACGTCATAATCCCGAACTGGTGAGAAAACTATTGTTTTTCATTCAGATGGAATAAATTTATCTCGAAAATGGAGCCATGCTTGATATGTTCCCATGGAATTTATTATAAGTTTTTTTTAAGGAGTTAAATATTTTAATTGTTGTGTTTAAGTTTGTTGTTAATAAAATGAAGAAAAGGCATCAGGACTTTAATTTGAATAATCTCAACACGGCACATCAATATAGAAATATTCTTCTATTACTTTGAAATTCACGAACACCCTTCGTTTCTGTTTTTTATATTTTCGTTTTAATGAAGTATCACATTAAATTGAATATTTTTCATAAATAAATCATTTACTTTAATACAGACAGTCAAATTTCCTGAAAACAATCTAGGTAAAAGGAAAAAAAAAGGCTAGATATGACGTCACATTCTATCAAATGTTTTAAACGTGTAGTCAAACTCACTGTAAATAGATGACTCCTATATTTTGTTTACTAATTCGATTGTATACTACAGTCATATCTTATAGCTATACGTTGTAGCTAAGTGTTGTATTGGTTTTGATTCAGTGATAACATTTTCTGTGATTTATAGTAAAAAGAGAGAAGTTATTTCCCTTTTCAAAAAAATTCTTGACAGATGCCACGTTTTGAAATTTATGGAAACTGACATCATCAATTTTTTCATCGTTCTCCGTATGAAATCTGGACGAAGTGAGGAAGTGTGAGACAGAACAATATGCCAGCTGCTTTGGGGCAGCCTCTTGCATTTTTTGTTTTCTTATTCACGAAAGGTTTCCATCTGTTATGCACCTTGCCGTGCATTGTGAAAACTGTAGGGGAGATTACTTTGCTGAGGCCAATGTCGCTTATAGGATGTAAACTTGTTAATTAATTAATAATTGATAAAAGCATATATCTTTAAACAATACATTTTTCATTTTTTTTCAGTTCAGTTTATTTTTAGCATTTTTGATTTTAAAATGTTTCATTGTTTCAGTTTTAATCATTTGTCATATTTTGGCGAGTGTTTATTGGCGCATAATTAAATCTAATGTTGTTTTAAATGGTACACAATTTTACAAATTACAGATACTAACTGGAGAGTTATCACCAGAGGTGACCTAACAGTAAAAAGCCTTAAAATTAATGTATTAGTTTATAATTAAGTTTTTCTAATATTAAAATGTAGCAATGTCATTATGGACCTGTAAACACACCTGTCACATGTACATCTGAAGAACGCCATGGCAAGAACTGACACCATGTTATCAGACTTCGGAAAGATGATTGTTTTTCAGTCCACTTTCACTGTAGGACCCCTCTATATGCATGAGCGAACTTAAGATGCGATGGCGTAAGTACGTCATTTCGGCCGGCCATATTTGTGTATCACATTTACATGCAATCTTAAATGGCCAGAAATCTGAGTGCTTTTGAAACAAGGCAAGAAATCTCACGATAGACATGAAATAGTATCGAGATTTTTTCCATCTTAAATTGAAACATATGTTGAAAATTCTAAAATTGCATCTTTGGTCCTACCAGGCATCACATGTATTGCATTGAGTGGCAGAAACGCGTCCACATTCTAGTGTGGTTAGAAGTTAAAATAAAATCAGTGTTAATAGATAAATTCAAAAGTGCTGAAGAGCCTGGTCCCGACCAACACAAATCATCAATGATATCATCAAGCCAGCAATAGTACACAGCCGATATGGACCGCTAAACAGGAAATCACCTTGCATGGTCGATGACGTGGCACAAAGAAATACCCCAAATCATTTTTGAAAGAAATTCAAATTGGAGAGGATAGCTTTCCTCAATATAGCATGGGGTCCATGGTGGAGGGTGATTTCACTGCCAATTTTGGTGGAATAGATGTTGAAAATCGGTGGGTGGTTCTACAACCACATCGTGTCATGTACCTTCTCGGCACACATAAATGTTGAATATTGCAATTCAGTAGAATCCATAAAATATATCTGAAGTATCTTAACAAAGGTAATGATCAGGCATCTTCACCGTATGAGATCTGGACGAAATGAGTAGGTATGAGGCAGAACAATACACCAGCAGCTCTGGGGAAACCTGGTGCATTTTTTGTTTTCCTATTCACGAAAGGTTTCCTTCTGTTATGCACCTTACCGTTCATCGTGAAAACAGTAGGGGAGATTACTTTACTGAGGCGAATGTCGCTGATAGGATGTAAACTAATTAACCAATTAATAATTGATAAAAGCTTATATCTTTAAATAATACATTCTTCATTTTTTTAGGTTCAGTTTATTTTCAGCATTTTTGACTTTAAAATGATTCATTGTTGCAGTTTTAATCATTTGGCATATTTTGGCGAGTGTTTATTTTCGCATAATTAAATCTAATGTTGTTTTACCTGGCACAAAATTTTACAAATTACAGATACTAATTGGAGAGTTATCAGCTGAGGTGACCTAACAGTAAAAAGCCTTAAAATTAATGTATTAATTTATAATTAAGTTTTTCTAATATTAAAATGTTGCATCGTTATTATGGACCTGTAAACAAACCAGTAACATGATGTTTATAATTGTAACATACCTGGAAGTAAGTTAAAAGTCTGTTCATGATTGCAAATTTTCATTTATATACATAAAAAATAAGGTTGACTTAAATAAATAAAAACTAGTCGGATGTTCCAATCCGAAAACTTTCTTCTATCTGATACAGGTTAATACTCTAAATTCGCTAATACACTGTCAAAATTAAATGGCAATCCCTCATGAGGATTCTAAAGATATGGAATTCCGTGCTTTAGTTCTGTAGATATGACTATAACTGAAATCATGTAAATCCAGCAAAATGCACATAACAGCGCCACCTATTGGGTGATTTATATCCAAACCTAATCAGCAACATCTTCTGTCAACGTCTGACAGAATCTCAAGTTAGGAGAAAATCCGTGCATTTGTTTTTGAGATAGAGATATTGCGAAAATCGCGAAAATTGCAGATTTGCAGCGCCACCTGTTCAACGATTAATACCGAAACCTAATCCGCAACAACTTGTGTCAAAGTCTAACTAAATCTAATGTTTGGTGAAAATTCGTTCATTAGTTCTTGAGATAGAGTTATTGCAGGAATCGTGAAAAAGCTAGCACAGCAGCGCCACCTGTTGGAAGATTTACACCAACACGCAATCCGCACCAATTCATATCACGGACTAACTGAATCTTAAGTTTCATGAAAATCCGTGCATTAGTTCTTGAGATAGAGCTATTACGGAAGTCGTGTAAATCCTGCAAAATGCAGTATAGCAACGCCACCTATTGGGAAATTTATACCAAAAAGTTATCAGCACCAAATTATATCAATCACTAACAGAATCTGAAATTTTCAGAAAATCCGTGCATTACTACTTCTTGAGATATAGCTATTCTGGAAATCATGAATGATGCAGCATAGCAGCGCTACTTGTTGGGCGATTTGCACCAAAAGCTAATCAGCATCAATTTATATCATGGACTAACGGAATATGAATTTTTATTAAATTCCGTGCATTAGTTCTTGAGATAGAGCACCCACAAAATTTATATCACATACATACATACAGACTCACAGACTCACAGACTCACAGATGCACAGACTCACAGACAGACATTTTGCAAAAACATGTTTTTCGGAATCTCTGACCCCTAAAACTTGTAAATCCGTCGAAAACCGGAAGTCGAAAAATTTCACGAATCCAATACTTTCTTCTTGTAAAGATAAAAGGAATAAAAGTGTAAAGTTATAATTAGAGATAACGAAAAAAGGAAAAGACAGGCAATCGACAAAAATAGGAAGTTTTGGAAAAAAAGAGAATTTACTGTAAAGAAGCGCAGGTGCCCAGCTAGTTATAAAATAATATTTAGAAGTATTTAAAATATTATTTACAAAAAGTAAAACTAAATATGTATTTAATATAGAAACCATAAACTGTTAAGATAAAAATCTTTGAACTTTGCCTCTTTAAAAAATTCTGAACATTGAACGAAAAAAAAATTAGAAAGCATCTTCCATTGTCTCAAGAAAAAGAGAGAGAGAAAAAAAAACCTATCTATTCATTCCAGAATATTAAATGAATGCCTTTATTATTTTTTTTTCTTTTCAAAATTATTTCATTTCACTATCCATTTTTACAATATAATTACAGACGAAACAATTCTCTCAATTACTGGTTGTAATGACATTCTAATTGCTTCATTAGCATTCACTTCTGGCTCGATTTTTCATTTTTATTTTGTTCCACAAAGCTATTATAAAAACATATTTATCTTGAGGAATCGACCATTATCCCAAGAGCATGTCAAACATATATGTTTAGATATTCATTTTTCAGAATAGTAAATCAATGCTTTCATTACTAATTTCTTTTTTGTTTTTTCAGAAAAACGTTTTCTATCTATGAGAGCATTGTAATTACGCACGAAAAAAAAAAGTTTGCCAATTAGTGGTCATGAAGAGTTTGTAATTTGCTCTGTGACTTGATTTTGCAGTTTCATTTTGTACCAAGATTTGTATAATTAGAACAATTTTCTTGCTACGAGTATGTTTTAAATTTAGTTCTAGATTTTTTTTTGGTGTGTGTAGTTTGTTGTAAATATTAAACATGGTGAATATTTAACATTTAAATATTTGATTTCATTTTGCAATTTTTTATCAGTTCGTGAAGGGAAAGTTTTTATTGAATATTTACTAGTATTTGGTACCTGAAAGAAGTTTATACATACAGGCAGACATACATATACAGGGTGTCCACTCTTAACGATTTCCAAAGACTTTTTCCCAAACCGCTATTCATAGATATATAGTTCCAATTACAAAAATGTTTTAAATGAGGTAAAGGAGTGTATTAAAAGCGATTTGGGTCGATAAAAAACATTTATTAAAAAATTACGAAATTTATATTTTTATACGCTCTCCTGCTACTATAAGTTATATTTAGTAAAATTGTTCTGTTACACTGACAAGATAGACAAAAAAAGTTTCATTATTCTACGATTAAAATTGATGAGTAATAGCAGTTTAAAGTTGGAGCATACTTTTTGCTGCAAATTAGGGGTCATTCACAAATTTAGTAGAAATATAATTTCGTCAGATAGAATAAAAAATGGTTGATATTAAAAAAGTCCTTCCTGCCAGTGCCGAGAGGAAGAGGTAGCTTTCAAATTCCTTATTTTAAAAAAGCCAACTTATATTATTCAAACACAGAAGCTCAATTTAGTGGAAACCGAATATAGGAGATTCAATACTAATTTTTATCAATATTAAATCATTATAAATGAGAATTTCGCGAAATTTGTCAGCTTTATCCAAGCTGCTTTTATTTAAAGTAACTTATATTTGCCTGAGATGTTGATGTATACTATCCACATGCCTTCTTACATGGAAATAGGCGAATACGTGTGTTATCGCGTGACAAATACAAGATCGTTTCGAAATGTTAGCCATACTAGAAATTCAAAGTGCTATAATTCAACCATTTTTTTAAGCTATAAACAAAAGGACAAATTTTCAGAAACAAAATCTGCTCCGGAATCTTTGTATCATGGCCAAACACATAAAAAAATATTTTTCATTTTCCAATTTTTTAATTACTCATCTTAAATTTTAAATTTAATTTTTTTAAATGGCAACCCTTTTGAAACAAGAAGGCGAATGAAGCTGGCCAACGAACTCGGTCGAGACATTGGTATGTACTATGTACAGACCAACTAACATCCAAATCGGTTCATAAATATGCTTGTTATCGCGTGACAAAACCAGGTCGTTTTAAAATGTCAGCCACAATAGAAATTCAAAATGCTATAACTCAGCCATTTTTTTTAGATATAGACGAAACAAAAACTGTTCCGGAATCTTTGTATTAAGGTCAAACACATACGAAAAAAAATCTTTTTCATTTTCCAATTTTTTGGTATCTCATTTTAAATTTTAAATTTTTTAAATTTTTTTAAATGGCCGCCATTTTGAAACAAGACGGCGGATGAAGATGGCCAACGAACTCGGTTGAGATATTTGTATGTACTATGTACACACCAAGGTACATTCAAATCGGTTCATAAATACTCTTGTTATCACGTGACAAATATCAGGACGTTTCAAAATGTCAGCCACGCTAGAAATTCAAAATGCTATAACTCAGCCATTTTTTAAGATATAGACGAAACAAAAACTGCTCTCGAATCTTTGTATCAAGGTCAAATACATAAGAAAAAAATATTTTTTCAATTTTCAATTTTTTGGTACCACATTTCAAATTTAAATTTTTCTTAAAAATGTAAATGGCTGCCATTTTTAAACAAGATGGCGGATGAAACTGGCCAATGAACTCGGTCGAGACATTGGTATGTACTATGTACAAACGAAGTTACATCCAAATCCGTTGATAAATACGCCTTTTATCGCGTGACAAAATTCAGGTCGTTTCAAAATGTCAGCCATGCTAGAAATTCAAAATGCTATAACTCAGCCATTTTTTAAGATATAGACAAAAAAAAACTGCTCCGGAATCTTTGTATAAAGGTTAAATACATAAGAAATTTTTTTTTTCCATTTTCAATTCTTTGGTACCACATTTTAAATTTACAATTTTTAAAAAAATTTTAAATGGCCGCCATTTTGAAACAAAATGGCGGATGAAGCTGGCGAACGATCTCGGTCGAGACATTAGTATGTACTATGTACATACCGAATTACGTCCAAATCGGTTCATAAATTCGAGAGTTACAGTATGACAAATGTCAGATATATATATATATATATATATATATATATATATATAAAAGTTTGAACGGAGGGTGGTTTCGGGGTCTGGGGGTCATGATCGATGAAAATATACCAAAATTTTTTGAAATCGCTTTCCTCCGAACGGCTGCGATAGGTAGCATTTTGTAATGAAAGATACCTAATTAACCTTGCAATATAAATTTGAAATCTTTAATCATTCTGAAATATTAATGCAAAATATGTAATTTGTAATAAACGTATAAGGAAAAAAAACGAAGTTAAATAAAATGATTAAAATTAACAGCCTCAGTTTTTTACAAAATTATACATATTTTAAAATATTAGACTACAGTTGCCAGCAAAAGTTGGGTTATGTCATGTTTTTTAGCTTTTCATAATTGATTCTTATGTATTCTGTACCGTTGAATCCGAAATTGACCTGCATTTTTTTACCATCACGTAATTTTTTTTTTTTTGCAAATCGTAAATTTTAAAGTTAAAAAAAGAAAAAAATAGCGAAAATTTGATACTATTAATCAGATATGATTGTTGTCTCTTTATAAATTGTTATCTTTTTAGTAAATATTATTTTGCTCAAAATATTGTTTTGTTTAATTACACTGTGTGCACCACATCAGTTTTCAAAGTGTAGTCTTGTTATAATATTTTTAATGATGATCGGTATATTTGTAATTCATTAGCAATATATCATTTTATGAGGCGCGCTGAACGTTATCGAAACAGTTAAGTAACAATCTGTAAATATTCTTTTCTTCAAAACATTGTTTTGTTTAATTACACGTGTGTACCACATCAGTTTTCAGAGTGTAGTCTTGTTATAATATTTTAAAAAGTGATCGGTTTATTTGTAATTCATTAGCAATAAAGTCTTTAACCACTAAGAAATAAAAATTTAAATACTTTGAAATTTTGAAAGTCACAAAATAAATTGTATGCATTGTTAAATAATGTTTTTATTTACGTAATTTGCTATTTAAAATTTTAAAAAGAAAATATTTTATAGCTTTCTTTACATAAACAGGAAATTAAAAAGCTAATATATAATAGAAAGTTTTTTATTTCTGTATGATTTTTAGATCAATGCTACACAATGTAATTCAATGAGCTGTCTTTTATCTAAATTCTATCGAGGTTCCTTTATCTGAAATGAAATTTAAACTCAAATAACTTTATAGTTACTGTTATTTTATTGAGAATATTGCAGTTTGAGCAATATTCCAGCTATGATAGCACAAACTTTAAAAGATCATCTGGACTGTAAAGAAATTCAACCGTGAAAGATTCTAAAAGTTATTGAAGCAAAGTTATCTGGTCCATCGAATCTTTTCTACAGTTGAGTTAAGTTAATGGAATAAAAGGGGCAATCTTCTTCAAGCAAATAAATCTAAATGTTTTAAATCTCGTCCAAACTAAAAATTCAAAAGGACGTGTTAAGTTGCAAGTGCAAACGACACAATAAAAAATAAAATTTCAATTCTACTGTACTTTTATGGTCAAAACTAAGATACTATTATCTATATTATAAAGGACAAACTTGTCCGTACGTAACGCTGACGTCATTTTGACGGGAGCAACAACAGACGATTAAATATATATTTTACAATATTTTTTAAAATTTCTAAATATCGAACATTTTCAATTTTTGTATAGTTGAATAGGGGGAGAAACATATTTTACAATGCTATTTGTTTGAAAAATGTTTCAAAATTTGTCTCAAAACTGTATCGCTGGTTACACAATTTTTTTTTCTTTAAATTAATTTTCAAACATTTTTTTTGTAAATCTATTTTTATTGCGTACAGACGATTACGAAAACTAAATCCATTTGCAATTAAAATAATATAAATAGGTCACCATTTGTTTCCAGTGTATATTTCATAACGAAATTAACACATTCATCAATCCATAAAGAAAACAATAAAATAAAAATAACACACAAATTTAACACATATAATCCAACTCAAAAAAATCCTGAAGCAAAGCAATAAAAAACACTTATAGTAAAGAGTGATTTTTGGTGATTTCTATGGTTGTTAAATGTTTGCACGAGTCAAAATTTTATTTGAGCACATTATTTCTATTTTTCAAATGAATATGAGCTTTGGTATTATTAGTGGTCTTTCTAAAAAAGTATATTAAATGTAAGAAATCTATTTGAGTTACCAATTTTAAAAAATGGCATTAACTTATATTCTACTAGCAAAACCCGCTTTGCTCGCGTAATAGTTGGAATATGCCAAGTGATATTTTTGTGTCTAATTTTCTTTAGAAGAAATAATACGTTTAGCTATAATTCAAAAATTACTAACTAAGTCCCAGTTTGACTAAACTTCATTATTGTACTGTATTAGGCAGAAATGAGACTTAACACTATAAAGCCCGCGAGCAGTCATTTTGACTGCTACCAAATGAATATATCTCTGTTCGAACCAGAATTTTTTTTAATAAGAAAATTAGCAAGATACAAAAAAGAAAACTAGTTAACCCTTAAATGCCTGATTTTTCAAAAATCATTGTAATAATATTTTTCGGCTTTCATTTTTTAAATAAATCATGGGAAAAATACTTTAAAAAATCATATATTGTTTTAAGTATAGTTTACGGCAAAAAAACAGTTTGTTACTAATCGGCAATACTGGTCGTTAATTGAAAAAATAATTTTCCTTGATAAAATTCTATAACATTAAACACACAAGAATTTTCGGAACTACGATAAGAAATAAATTTTACTTGCTCACTGCAGAACAAAATAGGGTATTTCGCACGCTTCCAAACAAAACAAAAGGAACAAGTAGCAACGATTGCAAAAATAAATCTATCTTTATTCTTAAACAGCACAGGTGTTGCCATCTACATGTTGAAAATCTATTTAATAATATTTTCAGAATGTATTTTGCTGGCAACATTAGGCATTATAGCTTCACTATTATTCTAATAGTATTTTAGAGCCTGAATTCGGTATGTTGCCGAAAAGCAACAACCGGCATTTAAGGGTTAAATGCATAAGTTAATAATTTAAAATAAAAATTCTGTTGTGAAATAGTTTTCTAAAATTTGAGTAAAATTCCCGATCTTTCTAGTGTTAAATTAATAAGAACTGAGACTAATTCTAAATAAATGATAATTTCGAAAGTATTTTGAAGCTTTTATGGTTATTTTATACTCCCATTTTCAGTATTCATTTGAAGTTTTGAATTTTTTATAAACAGTTCATAGTACGCATTTACATCTTAAGTTTAACCACCATGTCAAATTCCAAGCTTCTTGTCTAACGGTATACCACCTCTCTGGTGGTAATGACACTAACATAATGTGCCTATGTTGAAATAAAGACTTTCACCATTAATTTTCCAACATTAATTTTGAAATCGGTTTGGTATTTCCTAATATTGCATAGAAAACGTAAGGTAGAATGTTTTTAAAGGCTTTTTTAGAACGTTTGTTGTTCCCGCCAACCGTAGGCGGTAGAGTCACCGGCATAAAAAATAGCCCTGTGAAGTATCAGAGATTGTCACCATTGATTCATAACCATTACTTTTGTAATCGGTTTGTTATTTCCTGAAATTGCATAGAAATCGTAATTAAGGACTTTTTTAGAACGCTTTTCGCTCCTTCCCTTCGTTTCACGCCTTTTAAATTTCGATATTTATTTTCGACTGTTCTTAGAGGGTATTTATATTTTATAAGTAACTACCATGTCATATTTAAAATTTCTAGAATCTTCAGTATCACAGTAATTGCAATACAGACCATTTTTCTTTCCTGCAACTCATTGGTGGTAGTGACAGTGGCATAAAATATAGCTTATGTTTGAGCAAGCTCTATCACCATAAATTTGCAACCATTATTTTTTTAATCGGCTTGGTATTTCATAAGATTTCATAAAAAGTCGTTATTTAGAACGTTTTTAGAACGCTTTTCGCTCACTGCATTCTTTTAAATTTGGAATTTTCTTTCGAAAGTTCTTAGAAAGCATTTGTATCTTTTAACTAATTACCATGCAAAAAATCAAAATGTTAGACCCCTCACTATCACAAAAAACGCAATTTAGACCATTTTTTGCTCCTGCAACGCCTAGGTGGTAGTGACTAACCGAAACACTATGACCAGGACAATAATACGCTCCATTCACTTGTTCTTTCAATAACAAATGTTCATCATAACCTCCAGAACATTCTTCGATACAACTGTTGTCCTGATCATTGTGTTTCGGGTCGTCAGCGCCTTCTATATGTGATTCTTTAACTAAAATTTATTTTGCTGCTAAAAATTTTCCAACTACCTTTTGAGCCTTACTTGCAAACCGCACTCCTTTATCATAATTTCTTCTTTTTTTCATGCGTTTTTAAAGTTGTGACGACCTAATTGATATTTATGTACTAATGCATTTATTGGTATTTATATGTCATTTATTGCACCGAGTAGAGTAAAAGATATTTAAATTCACAATTTCCATTTGAATTTCAACATTTGAATTTACCGTATTTCAGATCAATTTTAATACATTGTACTTATCGCCCCACAAGAGGCCGAGAGGTTCAGCTCTCGAAGCTGGCAGACGGGAGGTGCTGGGTTCGAACCCAAACGTGCATGTCGGCCTAATCATCTGGAATTTTCTGTGGTTTTCCTTCGAACGTTGGATTTCCATGTGTAGATACGGGTTAGACTCACTTAGAAAGACCCCCACGGAGGGCACTTCCTCTTGGCCCTATACCCCTCGTGCAGATAAACGGCCGTCATAAATAACATAATTGTACTTAATCAATTCAATATTATACAATGAAATATCTCTTCTTTAGTTGAATTTCAGGAAAATTTCGTTAAAAAATTTTTAAACATTTTCCAATTCAAAGAGTTATAAAATTTTTATTTCTAACATATTTGGTATAATATGTATACCTCGGATGATTAAAAAAAATTCCATTTCTAGAAAAATAATAATAACATGAAGAAAACTATGTGCGTTTTGAGTGTTTTTTTTTTTTTTTTTTTTTTTTTTTTTTTTTTTTTTTTTAAAGACAATTTATAATTCAAAATACAAATAGAGAAAATCGCATTTATAAAATAAAATCTTTACCAAAAAGAAAATGTTTTTTTGATTTATTTCTCAGATAATGAATATGTACATTTGATATCTTAAAATAATAAAAAAAAGGAAAGTGAGTCTTAAATAATAAAACAGCAAATTTATTTTGGCTTTTCTTTTAAGTTTATCTTAGAAAGCATGTATTTAATATATTCAATTGGGAATTACATTTGTTATTATTTTATTAATTTATATAAAGACATACGTTTAAACTTAATGTTGCTGTTCAGACCACACTAGAAATACATTATTATGCTAACAAAAATCGAGAGGATTTAAATTATACATAATTCATGTGCTAATTCCCCATTTAAGATTTTCTCTAGACTTGCCATCTACAAATAAATGTATCGACGGAAAAGATGCTGCATAACGAGTAAGAATGAATTTTATTTTTTATAGGAATAAGTGCATAAAATTGTTGCGAAGTTCTACATTTCAGAATTTTTAAAATTAGTACTGTTGATCCCTATCGCATTGGATTCTTTACTAAATAAATTGCTGAGTTTAGTTGAATCACTGGAGAAGTTATATGAAATGACTCTTTTATGTAGAAGAAATGAATAATTCAGAGAATGCAACGGGATGATTTGCAATACAAATTACCTGAATTTCAAGTTTTCGTTTTATTTTGTTATTATTTACTCTTACTTAATATATTGCACACTTAAGCTGGGAGAGAAATATACACGATGTCAGAAAAGTCTGGATACGGTCAAATAACTTGAAAAATACGCATCGGATTGAAAAATTGAAAAATACGTGTTCAATATCATAAAAAAATATATATATTTGTTGTTGTTGTTGTTGCTGTTGTTCAGAGATTTCAAAGTTGAACCCACATCCCGACAGCCCGAGTGTCAGAGAGGGTCCAACATTTAAATCTTAAATCAGAACACCATTTTTTATTGCACATTATTGTATTCAACTGAAAAAAAAAGTGACTTCGGTATTAAATTTTTTTTTGTTTCGCCATAGATGGCGCTGTAATCGACACAAATCCGGCGTTTTTGTTGCACTTTCTGACCCTGCATCAAACGGCTTGTTTTCTAATAAGCTGCCATCTTATAATCATGGGAAATACATATTTATAAATAAAGATTTATTACAAAACACAGAAAACCGCATTTTTAAGCAACATAAAAAATGCAAATCAAAAATACATTTTTTGCATAAATGCCAAGTAAATAATACAATCTGTATCATTTCGATTTCTTAAACTGCCCTGCTAGATTAGAGTAAACATTTATTGAATCAAATTCCGAGTTCTCAACAAATTTTATTTAAAGACATTGCGCATATCAAAACTTTAAATTGCCCTTCTATTTCGAAGTTGATTTTGATTAATTGAAATTCGCATTTGTCAACAATTTTTACGTAAACTTCCTCGGATCGGGGTGCGGTCTGTTGTAATTTATTTTTCGTGTTCGGATCGGGTTATGGGTTAATAAGACTAAAAAAATCCCTCTGATCGGATAATAAGTTGTCATTTTTCAATTAGCCTAACGCTTTCTAGGCTCATTGCAATAAGCCTGATAAGTATCAGGCTAATTGGATAAGGGATATGATTCTCCAATTAGCCCAGCTAGCCTATGCTATTTGCAAAGAGCCTGATTTCTCAACGAGCCTGCGACATATACATTTGTATTGGGGTCACAGGTGACTCCAGTGGTACTCAGTAGATAAACTGCAAATAAAATATAAAATTTACTCATTTCATTAATTTCGTCTATCTAAATGAGTTAAATGTTAAGAATGAACAAATTCATTTTTTTTCAAAATTTTAAACCTTTTTTGCAGATATACAGTAATGTTGCTCTGGGGAACGGCTGACCCCATGGTATTAGGAGGATTGAACATTGGAAACTTGTTCTTTTCCAACTACTTCTTTACCAAATATTTTCTAAAGAAATCGAAACTATTTTCCCACTTGCGCATAAATACAATTTTATATTATTTTATTATAAATATTTATTCTGGACCAACAAACTCTTCCATATTTTATTATTTAAAAAACATTTCGTTCCAGTATAGTTAAATTTTAAATCTCTTAAATAAACGCTTTGTGTCTCAAAAATCGGATTTTTAAATCAAGTTTTTGCAATCTCATCGAGCCGACGGAATACATTATTAAGGCAGATCAAGTTTCTACACTTATCTCCATACGACCTTCACAATATCATAATAAATCAAAGAATCATTCTTTAGAAATTTCTCATTTGCATTGCAATATTTTTCACCATAGAAAGCTGAATCTAAGACTGCATTTTTCTACTCCTACTTTTGTGTTTTTTTAATTTATTTTGGCGTTAATTTCTGACATGGTGACACTCAACATTTCGAAATTAAAATTGTGCTGAGATCTAAAGTGCAACAGAAATCTCAAAAGTACAAAACTGTCTGGATTGTCTTCGATCTCAAATATCCTATTAAAAAAAATAAGTAAATAAATAAATAAATAAATAAAAATAAGGAAAAATATTTTTTTATCTAAACGAGAACTTGTAGAGCATGTACAGTCGTGGAGGAAAAAAAGTAAACACCCCCTACTAACTCCTCAATAAATTATCGTTGAATCGCTACTGATACCGAACGATTGGAAAATGTCTACTTTTAAATGATGTATAACAAATGAACTCCACATCCTTCCATTAGTGGAAAAACAAATTTTTATGCAATTCGTATCATACGATTCCGAAAAATTAATTATTTTAAAACGAGTGTACTTTAAGGGCTGTATCCAAATTGAAGTTCGGTATTCGATTGTTAACCGAGAGAGCCCCCTTCTTGATCAAGGCACTTTAAGCACCACTCAAGCAGTTAATGAAGACGGTTAGATTACAGGGCAGCAGGAGAAATTTCAAAATATCTGCTCACTTCTATCAAAGACAGTCCCTTAAACCCTTATTTTGCCGTTTTTTAAGCATAATTTGAAAACTATTTGAAAGAAAATGTTAAATTTTGGATTTCTATAAAGCAGGACTTCCTAAAAACAATCTAAATCCATCAAAAACATTGTAGGTTGCAATTCATAATTATTTCGAATATTAATTTCATAATTTATTATTCATATCATAAAATTATAAAAATTGCAAATTCAGCGTATTTAGGTTTGGGTATATTAGAATTATTGCTACACAAAAAATTGGCACATTAGGAGCATAATTTCAGGAGATATAAGTAAATATATGAAAACTAGAGGGTTCTGCCCCCTGCAAGCTACCCTCGCCAACCCCCGTTGAGACACTGAAGAATCTAAAAGCACTCTAATCTGATCGGTTTTAAAAAGATTATAGAAGATTGAATTATACTGAAAAAACATGTAGCGATCTCCCTGTAAGCGGGTTTCCATTCAATTCTCTTTGATTGCAAAAAATTAAAGTAGAATCAGTTGCTGTTAAGACATCCAGTGGCTGTTTTCGTGTTTGGTTAAAGAAGATAAGTGAAGATAATAAAAAGTGAAGAGTGATGAAGTAAAGAAGATAAATGAATTAAGTAAAAAGAGTCTTTGTCTCTCGGTATTTTTTAACAGCGTTATAAAATGATTGACATAATACAATTTACTACAATTACTAAAATTTGCTTTTTCAACCCCTTCAAGGGCGGTGGTCCATTTTTGGATCACCTAATTTTAATTCTTAAATGCCACATTAGCACCAGAATATTGGGATGAAAATTTCCCTTTTATTAAGTAAGTGAACAAAAGCATTTTTGTATGTCGAAATGTATTTGTAAATTCTGGTGCCATTCACTGATTTCAAGATTTTACGAATAGAAGTGCCTTGTCCGTGAAAGGGTAAAACGCATATTAGTGTATTTATTATTTTAAAGTTTCCTTTCCCTTTTAATATTCACGTGCAAACACAATTTTCAAGACATAATTTTCAATATTTTCCTGCTTTTAACACGTTCTCATTTAATAGTAATTTTAAAGTTTTTTCTCTGTTATTAACAGTCACGAGAAAATAAATTTTTATTCGTTAGGAAATATTATTCGTTGCGCTATTTTTAGAATTGAAAACACTCTATATAATAATAGCCTAAGTCATGTAACTATCATCAACAGCTCCAGGCGGCCATTTTGGTACTTTAATGTTAGCCAACCACAGGTGTCATAAATCGCCGAATATTATTCTATCGCCATTATTTCGTTTATATTATAATAGTCCAAGTCATGTAACTGCTATAAACAACGGGCTTATTCCTTCGCTTTTCATAAGAAAGGTTTCCATTTTGATTAAAGAATCAAAATTATTTTTTCGAATAAAACTACATAAAAGTTGCCATGATTGCAAAGAATTCCTGGTACTTTTATGTTGGCCGGGTGAAAATCTCGCCAATAACTTTTTTTTAACTCGCCAGATAGCATTCTTTTATTTTTCGAGTGTTAAATTAAAACGGCGCTACTTGGTTATCCCATCGACTAAAAATCTGTCGCCAAACTATAAGATTAAATGACAATAATGGTTGATCGTAAATGTCACTTTCACTTGACTTTAAGGAAGTTACACATGTTCACGCCATCAAGTGATTTTTATTTCGACGTTTTATTTGTATTTTTATTAATGTTATACTAATTTATATGTTCTTTTGTTATTTAAAATTAAAAAAAAATACGTCAGTTTGTATAACTCAGCGAAATTGGTCGACGGGAGAAGTAATAACATTAAAACGTTGCTTTGAATTAGAAATTAAATCTCATGATTTGTTGCATTGACACATACATACCGGGTTGGGCAGGATTTTTTTACGACAATTTGGCGAAAACCTCATTTTCAAATACCTGTCACATATGTATTTTTAAATTATTTTCTGTTATTTTTAAAATGAAATAACAATAATAAAAAAATTAATTAATAACTATAGAACAAAACAATTTATAACATTTTTTGTAAATAAAAAAGTAAATAAATTCAAATAAACATTTATTAATAAATAAACAACAATAGCCGGGTTACCATGTCAGGCAAAATAACGACATTTTGGCGCCAATTACGTACCCCGTTGCGTATATGACATCTGTGCTTAATATTAGGTAGCTTTCATTACAAAAAGCTACCTATTGCATCCGTTCGGAGGAAAGCGATTTCAAAAAATTTTGGTATATTTTCATCGATGAAGACCCCCAGACCCCGAAACCACCCTACGTTCAAAATTGACACACACACACACACACACACACATATATATATATATCCATATATATATATATAAATGGGGGCTTTTGTATTATTACTATATTTTTGATACGTATTTTATAAGGATGTTGATTTGATATTTTATATGTAATTGGTGAATTTCATTAATATTACTTTAATTATTGTTTTATCTTATTTACAATCATTTGTTATAAATTTTAATTTAATAAGGACAATATCATATTAATTACTAATAGTATACCATTTTTATAGTGATTAATATACATATAAGTATATTTAATATAAATAAAGTTATACTGTATGTATTAAAATTGGGTAATTATTTTTATTATTATTCCTCTATTCTTATTAATATTTTAATATTTATTTATTTTCACTTAGTGTTATAAAATTTATTATCGGTTTAATGATTTTGAATGTCCCACATTCATACTTTTAGGATATTTATGGATGTCTAAAATAATCCACACACTATATTTGTGCTTTTTAGGTAATCGGAATTTAAGTATCTGTTCACATTCTTTATACTACCATATGTTTTTTTATTTACTGTTCATTTTATAATTAACTTATATATAATAGTTTTTATTAAAGATTTTTATATTTTTAATAATTGTTTATATTAATTATTAATGAATTTATTTTGTTTTATAGCATATAGCTATATGCTATATATTATCGATGTTCTAGACTTATTTAAATTCTTAGTGTAGTTTAAATAAGTTAGCTAATAGAATATTTTGTATGCTTTTTAAATTTTATTAACAATAGTTTTTTAAAAATACATTGTGTGGTTTATATTCAGTTTATAATTATCTATATATAAGGATATGTTTGGTTTTGCTGTTAATAAAACAATTGTTACATTCAATTGCTTACAACTGTTTGTCTTTTGACAATTAATTCATAAAAGTAATACTAGATGGCAGCACCACAATTTGTGTTTTTTTTCCGCTAAGTTCTAAATTTACTTTTTCCAGCTACATTTCAGTTATAATTTACTACACCAGGGGGAATTTTTAGCTAAATTTTGACGATATTGTTTTACAGTTTTTAATTAATTTAATAGTGCATTTTAATTATGTAATTACTTTCTATTTATTTTATTTTATATTATATTAAAAGTTATTTAACATTTATTTCAATATGTATTAACTGCATCCTATGGTATCAATTACTGTGATTTCTTAACTGTTTTATTCACCTTAATCTTTACGATATTATGGGTGCCATGTGCGCGTGGATTTATTCTAAAATATTAATCGGTATGGTGTTTATTATTTCATTTTATATCCTATAAATATTTAAATAGGTTTTATTGATTTTTCCATTTCATATTATTTGTTTCTATTCTGTTTTCATTTTTAATCAATTCACTTGATTTTAATGGTTGTTTGGGCACAGGGGAAAATAACTTTTAGCTTTAGCTTATTTTTCCCACAGAAAACAACCATTTTGCTTATATCATTGAATTCTGTGCCCTTGAAAACGTAATTCAATACATAAGCATTTCCATTATTTGTCGGTGTCCACTTTCTTATTTTTCTTCCATAATAATTCTTATAATTAATTTAATCTTTTTTTTTTTTAATATTTTTACAGCTTTAATTCATAATTACGGTTTTTGATGGTGGTAGGTTCTGTTTAATTATTGGTTATATATTAGCATTCAAATTACTATGATGCATTTGCGCAAGTAATTATGAATGTAAGCTTTTTTACGATGTTTTTAAATATCTTTTCATTTTGAATGTCAATAATTCATTTTGAAGTATTTTTTCCTTTTGGTATCTTATATATATTCATATATATTCCCAGGTCGCTAAATGATTTAGCAATCTTTTAAATATTATACGCTTAGATAATTGCTGCAATAGCGCACTGTCTATGTGTATTATCAATATGATTTCTACTATGTAGTTATCTGATACCTTTTTTAGGATTCCATTAATTTTTTCATTCCTATCATTGCATAGCTTTATTTAGTGTTATTTAATTTTCTAGTTATGATTTTACCTGTATTTCCTTGTGGTTAGTATATGATATTGTCCTATATATTCTCTATTTTTGCTATAGCTTTACATAATTCTGAAGAAATATCATTTTATATATTTACATCAATATGGTAGTAATAATTATTTCTGTTCATAGATTTAATGTTAATATGCTTTAGAAGTTTAAATTCATATTACTTTGATCTGAGAAATTGATTGGGAATGCGTTTTGGATGTCTTTGCAAGGTTATAGTTGTTCTGGGATTTGATGTTAGATGCGGATCTTTTTTTGCCTTACTTGTTATCAAAGGGTCCAGTGGTATCTTATTTTTTAGTCTACGAAATAAGGGTTATCATTATTTGGTTATGGTAAATTTGAAGATTGTTTTTACGTTCTGCTTCTATTATTGTAAATATTGTATATATTATTCTTACTCAAGATTTATTATTTATTCAAGACTAATTTAATTAAATAATTAATTTTTATATTAATAAATTTTCTTTTTTATGGCAATTATTGCATTTTCCAAACATAATTTTTATATGACAGTTCTTAGTAAACATCTCGATCCTGGCAAGATACACTTAGCATCTATGCAGTGTAGTGCCCGGTACAGGAACAATAATTGGGTTGTTCCTGGATCGTCATCCAGCAACCATTTATACTCTCCCCCTCGTCCTTTATTTTTTCGTAAGTGTTATGATGCTCGGTGCAAGACATGTCCATACGCTTCTCAGACACAAATTATCTCAGATCCTAATTATTCAAGCTTTTGTAAATCATTTAATGTGATTTATAGTATAAAGTGCAACTTATGTAATATGAAATATATTGGTGAAACATCAGGTCCAATTCATAAACGTATCAATCATCATCGTTCAGACTCTAATAATAACAAAGCAAAAAATATACAATCTACAGCTGAAATTCAACATTTTCATATACATCAATTTAAAAATACGACAATTGAAATTCTTCAAATTCTAAAAAATAAATCTGAACGTCTTTATATGGAATCCTCCTTTATGAAATATTACAACACAATTTATCCTTATGGAGTTAACAGTGAAGTATTTAACAGACCTGTCAAAGTCTTCACATCTATAAATAACAATATTGATTATTCTCCAATTTATCCTACTCTTAATCATAATTTAAATGGTAAAACAACACGTAATAAACGAGGCAAGTGTTCATCATCAGTTGTAGTTTCCAAAAAATTTATCACTAAACATACAAATGATCTTCAAAGAAAACATTTAGAGAATTATAACTGGTTGTTAATTCGAAAACACATCTTTGCTATTAAAAAGAAACAGATTGTACAACATTTAAATGTATTTCTAAGTAAATCTTTCTCTAAACATTTCTCAGATATTTATTTTGACCTCATTATGTCTAGGATTAATCTTTTAAATATTAATTTACAAAAAAAAAACATAAAATTCAAAACATGAATACTCAAATGTTAATTACTTTTTCAAATCACATATTTAATAAAATTAATATCAATTCTATAATTAATGATAAAAATTGTTTTTTTCCCATTAATAATCTTCATATCTCAAAAACCTTTAAATATCCTAATACAATTGGTAGAAAGATTTTTAACTACAATACATTTTCAAAAAATACATCTGCTGCAAGTAATTTTCCGTGTAAATGCAATGACCCCACTCTAAAAAAATACATAAACAATGATCATGGACATATAATCACTGGAAATCTTGATATTGTTAATGATTTTAAATTGAAACAACTAATGGGTTATGGTACTAAATATAGACTTCCATCTAAATTTAATGTTAAATCTATTATCAAACAGTTTACACATGATATTGATATTTTTATTTATAAAATTTCTATCTCTTATAATAAGCCTATTGAATATTTTAATCAGTGGAAAATATTAGTAATTGAAAAATTAACTATGGCTTTAAAAAATAATATGGCTGATTTGGTTTCTATTAACACACAGCATATTTTCCAACAAATTACTAAATTACAAAAAAACCTACGTTATTACATATGTAGACAAATCTCCTAATAATTATGCTATTATTTGTAAATCTTATGACCAACTTCTTACAAATTGTATGTCTTCTAATAAGTCATTTAAAAAAACTAATGAAAATGTAATTGTAAATAATCGTAAAATTCGAAGTTATTATAAACTATTAAATATTTTATCTACTAACTTTAATTATCCATATTTAGTTCTTATTCCCAAATTTCATAAAACTCCAATTAAATTTAGGACTGTAACTATTGGTTGCAATACATATAATAATAAAGCCAATAAACTTCTCTTAAAAATTCTTAATCAATTATATGTACATACTACAAACAATGATAATACACATTGTATAAAAAATAGCTATCAACTTGTCAATATTTTAAAAAATCTTCATTGTGTATATAATATAACGACATATGACTTCAAAGATCTTTTTAATAATATAGACCTATTAGATTTACATAAAATTATAAATGCATTATTTAAAAAGTATTATAAAAAACTGGAATTACCATCTAATATTGATATTGCATATTTTAAATCTTTAACTAACTTCATTATCTATAATAATTATATCTTGCAAGATAACACTTTATATTTACAGCATGTCGGTATACCACAAGGCGGTTGTACATCCAGTTTACTCTCAGACTTATACTTATATCATTATGAACGTAATTTTACTAATAATAATCTACATTTATATCGTTATATTGATGACATAATTTTAATTGATACTGATCATTCTGAAATTACTCAATTTCCAGTAGATTATCCCACTAATTTGGAATTAACGGAAAACCTTTTATCTAACAATACAATTAACTTCTTAGATCTTAAAATTACAATAAAAAACAACAAAACAATCACAGATTTATATGACAAACGTAAAGAATTTAAATTCAAAGTTAATACATTTACAAATTTTAAATCTTGTCTACATCATTCTGTATTTCGAAATATAATACTTAATCATTTATATAGAATAAAATGTTTATGCTCTTCTCCTCTAATTAACAATAATATTAAAATACTAATTTATGATGCATTAAATCATGGTTTTCCAAAAAAATTCATATATTCATTAATATACAATTAGTATTTTTCTTACATGATCTTTTAAAACAAATTAACACATGCGTAAACAAAATTACAAAAAAATTATAAAATAAAAAAATCTCTATAAAAAAATAAAAATTGTAAAATAACAAAAAAAAATTATTATAGGTTGGATGGGTGGGTAGATGTTAGAGTACGGAGGAGGGTGGTGTTGTCTGGATAATACGCAATGGTTAATTTATAAAAAAAAAAAATAAAATAAATAAAATAAAATTGGGGGCTTTTGTATTATTACTATATTTTTGATACGTATTTTATAAGGATGTTGATTTGATATTTTATATGTAATTGGTGAATTTTATTAATATTAGTTTAATTATTGTTTTATCTTATTTACAATCATTTGTTATAAATTTTAATTTAATAAGGACAATATCATATTAATTACCAATAGTATGCCATTTTTATAGTGATTAATATACATATAAGTATATTTAATATAAATAAAGTTATACTGTATGTATTAAAATTGGGTAATTATTTTTATTATTATTCCTCTATTCTTATTAATATTTTAATATTTATTTATTTTCACTTAGTGTTATAAAATTTATTATCGGTTTAATGATTTTGAATGTCCCACATTCATACTTTTAGGATTTTTATGGATGTATAAAATAATCCACACACTATATTTGTGCTTTTTAGGTAATCGGAATTTAAGTATCTGTTCACATTCTTTATACTACCATATGTTTTTTATTTACTGTTCATTTTATAATTATCTTATATATAATAGTTTTTATTAAAGATTTTTATATTTTTAATAATTATTTATATTAACTATTAATGAATTTATTTTGTTTTATAGCATATAGCTATATGCTATATATTATCGATGTTCTAGAATTATTTAAATTCTTAGTGTAGTTTAAATAAGTTAGCTAATAGAATATTTTGTATGCTTTTTAAATTTTATTAACAATAGTTTTTTAAAAATACATTGTGTGGTTTATATTCAGTTTATAATTATCTATATATAAGGATATGTTTGGTTTTGCTGTTAATAAAACAATTGTTACATTCAATTGCTTACAACTGTTTGTCTTTTGACAATTAATTCATAAAAGTAATACTAGATGGCAGCACCACAATTTGTGTTTTTTTTCCGCTAAGTTCTAAATTTACTTTTTCCAGCTACATTTCAGTTATAATTTACTACACCAGGGGGAATTTTTAGCTAAATTTTGACGATATTGTTTTACGGTTTTTAATTAATTTAATAGTGCATTTTAATTATGTAATTACTTTCTATTTATATTATTTTATATTATATTAAAAGTTATTTAACATTTATTTCAATATGTATTAACTGCATCCTATGGTATCAATTACTGTGATTTCTTAACTGTTTTATTCACCTTAATCTTTACGATATTATGGGTGCCATGTGCGCGTGGATTTATTCTAAAATATTAATCGGTATGGTGTTTATTATTTCATTTTATATCCTATAAATATTTAAATAGGTTTTATTGATTTTTCCATTTCATATTATTTGTTTCTATTCTGTTTTCATTTTTAATCAATTCACTTGATTTTAATGGTTGTTTGGGCACAGGGGAAAATAACTTTTAGCTTTAGCTTATTTTTCCCACAGAAAACAACCATTTTGCTTATATCAGTGAATTCTGTGCCCTTGAAAACGTAATTCAATATATAAGCATTTCCATTATTTGTCGGTGTCCACTTTCTTATTTTTCTTCCATAATAATTCTTATAATTAACTTAATCTTTTTTTTTATCATTCTTACAGCTTTAATTCATAATTACGGTTTTTGATGGTGGTAGGTTACGTTTAATTATTGGTTATATATCCATATATATATATATATATATATATATATCTGACCTTTGTCACACTGTAACTCTCGTATTTATGAACCGATTTGGATGTAATTCGGTGTGTACATAGTAAATACCATTGTCTCAACCGACTTCGTTGGCCAGCTTCATCCGCCATATTGTTTCAAAATGGAGGCCATTTAAATTAAAAAAAAAAAAATTCAATTTGAAATGTGGTACCAAAAAATTGAAAATGAAAAATTCTTTTCTTATGTATTTGACCTTTATACAAAGATTTCGGAGCAGTTTTTGTTTCGTCTATATCTTAAAAAATGGCTGAGTTATAGCATTTTGAATTTCTAGCGTGGCTGGCATTTTGAAACGTCCTGAATTTTGTCACGCGATAATAGGCGTATTTATGAACCGATTTGGATGTAACTTCGTTTATACATAGTACATACCATTGTCTCGACCGTGTTCGTTGGCCAGCTCCACCCGCCATCTTGTTTAAAAATGGCGGCCATTTAAATTTCAAAGAAAACTTTAAATTTGAAATGTGGTACCAAAAAATTGAAAATTGAAAAAATATTTTTTTCTTATGTGTTTGACCTTGATAAAAAAAAATTCGGGAGCAGTTTTTGTTTCGTCTATATCTTAAAAAATGGCTGAGTTATAGCATTTTGAATTGCTAGCGTGGCTGGCATTTTGAAACGTCCTGAATTTTGTCAGGTGATAAAAGGCGTATTTATGAACCGATTTGGATGTAACTTCGTTTATACATACTACATACCAATGTCTCGACCGAGTTCGTTGGCCAGCTTCATACGCCATCTTGTTTAAAAATGGGGCCATTTAAATTTTAAAGAAAAATTTAAATTTGAAATGTGGTACCAAAAAATTGAAAATTGAAAAAATATTTTTTCTTATTTGTTTGACCTTGATAAAAAAATTCGGTAGAAGTTTTTGGTTCGTCTATATCTTAAAAAATGGCTGAGTTATAGCATTTTGAATTTGTAGCGTGGCTGATATTTGGAAACGTTCTGATTTTTGTCAGGTGATATCGGGCGTATTTATGAACCGATTTGGATGTACCTTGGTGTGTACATAGCACATACAAATATCTCGACCGAGTTCGTTGTCCAGCTTCATCCGCCACCTTGTTTCAAAATGGCGGCCATTTAAAAAATTTTAAAAAATTAAAAATTTAAAATGAGATACCAAATAATTAGAAAATGAAAAAGATTTTTTTCGTTTGTGTTTAACTTTAATTCAAGGATTCCGGAACAGTTTTTGTTTCGTCTATATATAGAAAAATGGCTGAGTTATAGCATTTTGAATTTCTATTGTGGCTGACATTTTAAAACGACCTGATTTTTGTCACGCGATAACAGGAGTATTTATGAACCGATTTGGATGTAACTTGGTCTGTACATAGTACATACCAATGTCTCGACCGAGTGCGTTGGCTAGCTTCATTCGCCATCTTGTTTCAAAAGGGTTGCCATTTAAAAAAAATAAATTTTAAATTTAAAATGAGGTATTAAAAAATTGGAAAATGATAGAGATTTTTTTTATAAGTTTGGCCTTGATACAAAGATTCCGGAGCAGCTTTTGTTTCTGAAAATTTGTTCTTTTGTTTATATCTTAAAAAATGGTTGAAATATAGCACTTTGAATTTCTAGCATGGCTAACATTTTGAAACGATCTTGTATTTGTCACGCGATAAGACACGTATTCGCCTATTTCGATGTAAGAAGGCATGTGGATAGTATACATCAATATCTCGACCAAGTTCGCTGGCCAGTTTCATCAGCCATATTGTTTCAAAATGGCGACCATTAAATTAAAAAAGATTATATTTAAAGTGAGGTGCAAAAAAATTAGAAATTGAAAAAGGTTTCTTTCTTAAGTATTTGACCTTGATATAAGGATTCAGGAGCATTTTCTTTTGTCTTTATCTTAAAAAATGGCAGGCACTTTAAGAAATCGCCGAATTTGGCAGCCAAATATAAGTTACTTTAAATAAAAGCAGCCTGGATAAAGCTGTCTAATTTCGCGAAATTCTCATTCATAATGATTTAGTATTGATAAAAATTAGTATTGAATCTCCTATATTCGGATTCCACTAAATTGAGCTTGTGTGTTTGAATAATATAAGTTGGCTTTTTTAAAATAAGGAATATGAAAGCTACCTCTTCCTCCCGGCACTGGCCGGAAGGACTTTTTTTCTTTTCGTTTCGTTTAAAAAAAGAATGAAGTAAAAGCCATTTATTTTAAAGGTTTCAATTTGAAATGAAAGTTTTGTATTAAATAAAATGATAATGAAATACAAATTTAATTATGAATAAAAGTAACATGATGCATTTCTCAGCATACATTTATGGGAGGCCAAACTCGTCGCCAAATTAATTTAAAATTACCTTTTCTAAAATATGAAAAAAATATCTGTTATGATTAAAATTTGAGTTGCCATCATTAGAAAAAAGTATTTAAAATTAGAGAAAAATTAATATTTCGAAAACTAATTAGAATTTTTAAATAGAAGGGCAGTGGTTTACAAATTCACTGGAAATTTTAAATCAGAGTAAAATACTTTATCTTTATTTGTTACAGGCCTTTAAAAATCTTGATATTTTATATAACCAATTTTTAATTATCTGTTTCATTTGTACGGTATACACAAAATAAAGTTCATTTTTTATAATTTATTGATGCATTAAAAATATCCTAATATTTGTTATTATTTGTATTAATATAAATTTTCAATTTAGAAAAGTAATAATTTTATTTAAAAGTATTACATTTTCTTGTAAAATTATGTCAAAAGTAACATTTCTGATCACAACAATCTCACATTAAAAAAAATCTACGCATCCCTTATGTGTGATGATTACTTTTATCCCTTTCGTAACTACTGTTCTGAACAAAAAACTTTTTCTGACTCTACTACTTTACTGCATAATCACATTTGTCCACTCCATCCATTTTTAACTGCCACTATTTTGCAACACATGTATTCGCTTTGTTTAGTCAAATAAGCATGCAAGTATTTAAAGACAGTATTTCTATACGGAAAAAGATAGTTAAAATCCGGATACTTGAATGTCATCTTAAAAGTACTTTAAGTATAAGTCTCTCGTCCTCTTACTAAAAAAAACGTTAATCCCGGCGGGTAATTCCCCGTTTGAGTCACAATCATGAACTATCTTTAAAGATTCATTGCAAAATTACGTAAGGGACACACTTTGGCGAATGTTTTATCGATGTAATTTTTATTTAGTTTGTTTGGACAGACTTTTTCTTCAGTGCTCTTTCATTTTAATTTACTTTTGATATTTCTAAGAGTAGCCACGATCATATATTGCTTTTTTACTATAATAGAAAATTAAATCCGCGATGAAAATACATTTGATATTATATGTTTGTACATGAATTAAATAAACATGTTCTTTAAGTTGCTTAATTTAGGAAATATTTCTTTTTAAAACTACCACAAATTTGCAATAACGTTTGTGGGTCTTACAAACTAATTTCAATTTTAACTTTGCGATTTTCATTTATTTACTTTTATTATTGTTATAATGCATAATACATAATTTATTTTTTTCTAGTTAGTTTGATTCCTATTTTGTCTGCAATCTCTTTTTTGAAATATAAAACGTTTTCAGTGCATAAACAAAATGTTCACACCGGATGTAAAGAATGAAAGTTCTTACATTAAAATTTATACATTATATTTTAATCAAATTGTCGTGCTTCCGCATTTAAAATAAATATTAAATGCTAAATTTGAAAGATATTTTCATAGTTGTTTACCACAAAAAAGTATTTTGAATATATTTGAAATATTCAAAAGCGTTCTTAAATTAAGCCAATTACGCTTCACAAGTTTCATTTTTATTGATTCTATTTAAAATAGAGACGCATGCTTGCTTGTATTTTTTCCTTGAAATATTCACATAAATTTCACTTTAAACTTTCAGGGAAAAACATGCTTGTGGTATTTACAGTCAAGCCCCTTTAATGTAATTCAATAAACATCGTGTAATTTTGACGCATATCCAATGAAATCAACACTGAACATTAAGTTAATTCAACTATAAGTGATGAAAACGGTTTCAAGAAAAAAATTTAAGCTATCCGAATTATTTTAACATTCGTCATTCACTCTCGAAATGTTTAACGCTTCTTTTCCAAATCTTTTACGTCTACTAAAAATTTAAAAATGTAGAATTTTAAAAGTCCGAAAAAGTGATATGTGACGCGTATGATATTAAATAAACACCAAAGTTACACCCTAAAAAAGAAACAATACATACTATCTCATTATTTTAGTTGAAATATTTCTCATTTCAATAAATTTTTCCATTTAATTTACCGAATTGTGAAAACAATACAACAAAAACCGTGCATGAGAGATAAACTCAGCTTCAATTTTAGAAAATAAACATATCATTTTTAGAAGAACTTGGGTAATAATAATATTTCTATTTCTTTCAGAATTAATCTAGCCTACTTTCAAACATGGAATTCTAATGTGAAGAATGAGAAGCAAAATATATAGTTCTTAAGAACCTGGTTTAAAAGTCCATTTAAAAGAAAGAAACCAGCATTTAAAAGCTGAAAAAGATAGCTAAAAGGTTTTTTTTTTTTTTTTTAACTCTCTCGTTTGGAAAGAAGTGTAACGTTTTAGCATCAGTTTAAAGTTGCACCACCGGCTCATAAATCATTTCTGAATGGAAACGCCATTTGAAAAAATGCTGTAAATCACTCGTAAAAATTACAGAATCTTTAGTATATATTTTGATTGCTGAAAGTAAAAGTACTTTCAATGTTGCATAGTTAGTGAATTGTAAAATGATTTAACGGGATTTATTACTTCTAAAAAGAAATAATTGAAAGCTTAAAATGTTTATTTTCATCTTAGTTTAAATCAAATTTTATATTTTACTATAATTACAAATTTTATGTTATTAATAACGATTTATTATTAAGGTGGTTCTCATATTCCACAAACAAACATAAAAACAAAAATAAATTTATTAATAATGTTATTAATAATTTGTCATGTTCGAAGTTTTTTTTAAATGCCTCAGGTTTACCCTTTAAATATGCGTAAAACATAAATTCCGAACAGTGATATAGAAATTTTTTCACGAGTTCAATAAGAAATGTTCAAATACGCAGTTTCAATTTATACCTGTAAGGCATGGTGACGTCACGGCGACATCGTTGTGAAGTCACACTGTGATTTTGTGACCGTCGATGTGACGTCATAGTGACTAGAATGAAGTCGTTATGGCCGTTTTAGAGGTCGTTTGTGACGTTACATTGTGACCACTCTGTGAAGTCACGGTGTTACAAATTTGTGAAAAGTGTGTCATTTGTGACATTTTTGGCATTAACTTTTTGATGAACCTGTGACCAAAGCGACAATGCTTTGAAGTCACATTGTGACCAATTTTGAAATATGTGTCATTTGTGACGAACTTGTCCTAAACACTGTGATGATTTCAACTGAAAATCAAATAACAAATTAATTGCTTAAAAGGCGCAAAGGAGAACATAATGAAAAAGATTCCATGCCGGGACTCGATCCGGGCCATTAGTATAGTGCATTGACATTCTACCGACTAAACCACATGGAACGATACCCAGCCTGGAAAATGTCTCACTATTACATGTTGGCAAGGCTACAAACGCAGCACAAGATGGAATATTTATCGTGAGCCACCGACATGGGGCAAACACGAAACTTAATTAAATCCAGCATCGATTGAAACTATATTAATACTTGGAAATTTTTCCAGAGAGTACCATTGGCTTTGCATACAATATTTCAAATGAAAATCAAATTTCAAATTAATTGCTTAACAGGTAATTTAAATTTGAAATTTGATATTCAGGACACTATTTGATTTTCATGACACTAAATCTAATGTATTAAAACATTAACCGTTAAAGAGCACACTATCTGCTCAAATTTCAAATTTCTTTTTTAAATATTAAGCTTACCGTGTTATTTTATAGTAGTATACTACAGATATCTTAGTGATTAAACAGCTGTGATTTTTGAAATTTTTCTGTTTATCTAAAAGATGTTTTATATACAACTTGATATATTAACCCTTTTCGTTACAGTCAATTTTTGTTGTAAAATGATGAAATGATTGTCTGACACCGGAATTTTAAAACGACTTTTTTAGAAATTAAAAAGATGCTACTTTTAATGTTAATCGTAAAAGCAAAATTTTACTAAAATTTCCTTGGCTCCTTTCGTAAGTTTGGAATTAAAATTAGGTATCCCGACCCGGGAACACTGTCCCGGAAACGGTTAATTTGTTCAAATATTGTTCGAAGATATATTGTGCCTGTTTATTATTTATATGGACGATAAGTTTGATAATAGGTACTATCAATCTTTTTAAAACATAAAAAAAAAATTCTTTTTAATCATGAAAAAAATGTAAAAAATGTGATATACTATAAAGTATACTAATATACGTATATAGTTAAAGAATAGTATACTTTTAAACTTGTAAAAAAGGGCATAAACACATTCTATCTCTAAAATAGACATTATAGAGCATGTTAAATTTACAGATTAAAGTATTACAATCACACAAAAAACAGTATTAAACCTTTATTTGATGTTCAAAGAGAAAGGAAACACAAAAAGCAAAATTTTATTATAAAAACTCTTTCAATTCTTAGAATAATATTTGTTTTGGTATCCCAATATCTCCGATAAAATCTTTTAAAACTATCATAGAAGGCGTGAAATTCTCTTTCATTTGAAAAATAGATTAAACGAAAGTCTAACTTTCTCTGTGAATCAAAGAAGCTTAGAAATGTTTCCAGATAAAGAAAATTTCTTGTTAAAAGAATTCAGAAACTAATGTCTTTATCTAGCCGACTGCGAAATAAAATTTCTCTTTCAATAAAATGTTCATGTTTTGTTTTTATGTATGTCCACAAACATAGAAATAATTTGAAAAAAACTAAATAGAAATAATTTGAAAAAAACCCAATAGAAATCATTTGATTGCAATATATGATTAAACTTGGAATTGTCTAAAACTTAACTTTTAAACAAAATCAGTTAAGATAATATGAGAACACCTAAACATTTAAAAATTCGTGTTTTTTTTTTTTTTTTTTTTTTTTTTTTTAAACGTTAACTGGTTTTTCACTGAATTAAGTTTTTATGATGTTACTTCTTACTGTATTGATAATATTCTATGTACAATGGAATATTTTCGAACATTCAGAAGAGTATTGCGTTACTGTTGATCATAGCTAAATTTTGCTGAAGCGTTTTAGTGATTCAGTGGGCAGTGTAAGCTAAGCACATATTATAAATGAAATCACGACATGAACCAATTTTTAATATTTATATAATTTTGTTGGTGTAGAACTCCAAATATAGTGTTTTCAGCTGAGGGAGATTGCAACCTCATAAGTAACTATAAAGTTGCTAATTCAAAAATATATCTTGGAAATTACAATTTTTAATCTTAATTATAAATAATAATAATCGAAAGATGTTTAAAGCATCCTTTTATTTATTTTTTTAAGTGCTACATAGTAAAAAAAGAAATTCAACAAAATCAAACCACTGCTGTTGCAAAAATTAAAAATTAATTAAAATGACAAATTACTTGTTAAAATGGAAACTTTATTTAAACAGATTTTTGTTGTTGTACTTTTCTGTTCCGTCATAGCAGATTCTATCGTATAAAAAATTCGAAAAAAAATCTACAGTTTTTACACTTATTGTATTATTATTATTACTAGGTATTTAATTTTTCATGTTGTTTAGCAAAAATGTAATCTTAGAGGACTGCAACAATAGCGAAATACAGTCTTTACTATTACATATGTCGAGTTTTGGTGAAATTATGTACAAATAGGGCATGTTGGATATATTAACATGTAAAATAGATTATTTCCATGCTTCCAATAGAAGCCTTTTATAAATATAACAGTAAATATACCCTATATATATAAAATCCTAATGAAACGAATTTATGAAACAGATATATGAAACGGATATATGAATCGACTGATTAAACAATTGATTGTGTTTCAAGTGATTTCTCCTAAAATATGGAATATTTTGCGGTGAAATTAACACCAAACATCTGCATTGATCCGCAGATCTCAAAACTGGTATCAGAATTTTTAAATTCGAATCAGTTTTCGAAATATTATATTTTTCTAATTTTATATACATTTCTCAAATGATGGCAACTCAAATTTTAATCAAACAGATTTTTTTTTTCATATTTCAGAAAAGGTTGACATGGTAACCCGGCTATTGTTGTTTACTTGATAATAAATGTTTATTTGCATTTATTTCTTTTTACAAATTATATAAATTATTTTGTTCTATAATTATTAATTTTTTTTATTTCCTTTTGAAAATAATAGAAAATAATTAAAAAATACGGTACTATTTAGTTAATCCGGCGACCAATTTCGCCAAATTATATAAATTGCCAAAAACACTCGCCAAATTATAGAAATTGACACAATTGTTTATTTTAAATAACGAAAGAACAAATAAATTAGTATAACATTAATAAATATACCAATAAAATGTCGAAATAAAAATCACTTGATGACGTAAATACGTGTAACTTGCTTAAAGTGAAGGGAATATGACATTTACGATCAACCATTATTGGCATTTAATCTTATAGTTTGGCGATAGATTTTGGGTTGACGGGATAACTAAGTAATACCAAAAATGCATATGTAACTGGTATTTGAAAACAAGGTTTTCGCCCAATTTTCGGGAAAAAAACGCCAAACCTGCTGTGCGTATATGACATCTGGCCAAATATTACCACTCGAAAAAAAAAAAAAAAAATGCTAACTCTTGAGCTGAAAAAATGCTATTGGCGAGATTTGCATCCGGCTAGCGTAACAGTACCAAGAATTCTTTGCAACCATGGCAAAATTTATGTAGTTTTATTCGAATTTTTTTTTTTTTTTTTTTGATTTTTTAATCAAAATGGAAATACGGTCCCATATTGGCGCGATTTTTTTTTTACGCCAATGTCATATACGGAACGGGCACTTAACTGGCGCCAAAGTATTGTTATTTTGCTTGATATGGTTAGCCGGCGTTGTTGTTTATGTTATTATAATATAGATGAAATGATGGCGATAGAATAATATTTGGAGACTTATTAGAGTTTACAGGGAGATCTGCACAGCTTTTTTCAGTATATTTCAATCTTCTCTAATATTTTAAATACCCATCAGTTTAGCGTGTTTTTAGATTCTACGGTGTCTGAACGGGGTTGGCAAGCGCAGCTTGCAGGGGGCAGAGCCCCCTAGTATTTATATATTTTTTTTTCCATTTTTGTGTGTAAGATTATTTTCAGATAGATACATCCTTTATACACTATAACTTGTTTAAACAGAAAAGTATGGTAATTACATCATGTAGATAAAAAAATATTATGTGCCTTTCTTTTTAAAACAGTTAGTCTCCAAAAGCAGTAGAAATTTCATGCGATAAATGATAATTTACTTATATAATTACATCAATATTTGTTACAGAAAACAAAAATCTGACAATGATTTTTTTTTTTATTCCCAAAAAAATTGTAAAAACATATATTACTCCTAATATAATGTGTATAGCGCTAAAATATTATAAAAGTATGACAAATTTTTAGAATTCTACACTAAAAATATTAGGCATTTGTTTAACGTAAATAATAACAATGAATACTGTTTGCAGAAACCTGTTATATAAAATCTGCTTCGGTAATTTAAAATAACAAAAAGGATAAAATATTTTAAAGTTTCGAGTATAAAACGCAATATTTATAAAACGTAATAAGTATTTTTTAAAATGTAAAATGCGTTAATTTGTTCGTTCATCACAATTCATAGTATTATCTCTCGAATTTAGAAATGTTATTCTGCGTTCGTTGTTTATAAGACATTATAGAGTTTGCAAAACACAGTTCCACAGTTACACAAAGTACACATAAAGAATTCACTGAAACGTGTTTTATGTACACTCTCAGAAAAAATCTTTTTTATACATTATTTATTCGTCATTTTTAAACAAATAATTTCCTTACTTCTAGAAAGTATGTTTTACCCGTTAATTATTCCTGGAAGTCTGAAAAAGGAGGAAAAATTTAGTTTACTCCTTGCACGCATGTGTATTGGCTGCATTAATAGCAAAATTCTGTTTATTTTTAAAAGGAAAATAGAAAATTTAATAAATTAATTTTTTTAATTTATTTTAAAATAAACAAACAAAAATAATGCTTTCGAATTGAATAAAGTAGCAATTTTCTCATTCATTTAAATTTATTCGCAATTCATTTTTCAGAGTATTATTTTTTTTCCGCAATTAAAATATATTCTAAACGTACACATTTAAAACATATATAGTAGTTCAATCACTTTAAAGAAAATCAATTTTATTCCAAAAGCAAATATTTCTCCTCGAATTTAATTCAAAATATAATATTCATATTTTACATCGAACAATCAGATTATGTCTTATAAGAAATATGTGTAATATTTAATGATTTTTATCGTCTATTATACTATAAGCGTTAAAAAAAAAACCAATATTTCATAACGACGAAATGTCCCTGCAATTAAGTTTAAATTTCCGAGCTTTCGGAACAAGAAATTTAATAAGCCTTACAATCCTCCAATTGAAGAAACCCGTATCTTCATTTTAAAGCCCCTCTTTACCAATTGCTCTCTGGCCTAGTGGTTAAGATTCTCGAATCGAAACGCGCGTACCCGAGTTCAAAAACAAGTGCGTCCACGGAAGAAAGCGAAACGTATTAGGGAAAAAAAAAAAAAAAAAAAAAACATTTTTTTTCCAGATTATAAATTTTTTTTTCCTAGGATGGAAAAAAAAAATGAAATTTCTTCAAATTTCGGATATTATTTGTAGCAGTGCTACCAGGAATATTTCCGTAAATTGAAGAAAGTATTTCTGAGAGTGTTGTGTAATTATATACTTTTATAAAAGGGTCAAACAAAAAGAAAACTTGACAATAAGAAAATAGTACTTTAGTTTCAGAACTGAATAAAATTTGAAAAATTGTCTCATGTGATAAATTTGTAAGAATTTTATTTAGATCTTCTACTCATGTACTGATTAAGTTAAGAAAAAAACAAGTAATATAAAAATTTTGTTTTTAAAGTCAATTCCTACTTAGGTCATCAAAGAAAAATTTAATATAATCCCTTAAGCTAATATTAGTTTTTGTTCCATTAAAATATCTCAATTTGTTGATTTTCTATAAGCAAGTAGGTTTACAATGGAGCTCTATGGGAATTTGGCGAAATATTAGAGATATCGCCAAGTGGGCGTCACTTTTGGCGACTCATTTTGACTGCCAAACTTGGCGATATATCGCCAAGTTGGCGACAAACTTGGCGGTATTTGGCGACAGAACAGGGTCCTCCCTATGGTAACCCCTTATTGAAAATACTTTCATTGATCTTCAATAACCAATGGCCGCCATTTTGTTTCCCAAACAAAACTAAAATTAATTAATTAAAATTTAATTAATTAATTAATATTTGAAAAAACTGTATTAACATCAATTGTCATCCAGTACAAGTTTTAAAAAAATTATTTCAACTTTATAGGATGAATAATGAGTATTTTATTAACGATTGAAAATTTGAATAAGATATATAAATAAATAAATAAATAAATAAATATATAAATAAATATATATATAAATAAATATAAGGAGAGTGTGAACTAATAGTAGGAATGGAAAAAAGAAACATTATCACACATCTCTTATGTTGTTCCTAAACACATAGGAGGTTTTATGTACTTATTTTTCTAAATGTTATTTTTCTCCTAAAGAGCCTTTTTGTCTCAGTGCAGAGAATAAATTTAGATTCATTCAATCTTTTTTAAACTCTCCATTTCATACAAATAAAGTAAGTTATTTCCATAAATGATAAATTTAATATGAAGCATTAAAGTATTTTTATGAATATGAGATAAGCCATTCAAGAATTAGATTTCTTATACTTCACAATACAGATGTTTTCGTAAGACATGTATATTGTTTAAAATAGCTGACTAAAAATAAATTATCTACGTAATCATCCACATCCGGCTTAACTGAACCGCAACATAATAATAGAACTTCGAATAACTAAATTACTTATTCATTTTGTTTACTCATGTTTATTTATTTCTGTACTTAATGAACCTCATAAAACGTTTCTTGATAGGAATCGGGAAATGTATTTAAATGTGTATAAAAGGGGTTTTTGTTGGAAAGTAATAACATCCTTTTTATTCCTGATTACTTATAAAAAAATCCTGTTTGTATATCAAAAATTTATATTATATTGTTTTTTTTTTTTTTTTTTTTTTTTTTTTTTTTTTTTTTTTTACATATATGTCTGGAAAATGCTTGCTAATAAAATCTTTACATAGTTTTTTTAATAAAAAACCTTTCAAATGCGTATTCTTTTTGGATATAAAATTATTTTATTTTTGTATTATCTATGGGCGTATTTTAATATCAATACAAAAACCCTTAACGGGTTAAAAGTTTGTGACGCAGCCCTTTATCTTATGCTCTAAGAATTTTAAATATGGAACTTAAAAATAATGATATCAAATTTTGAGTGACGCTATGCTATTAATTATAATCTCTCTATATATTATTTATTTCATCTTTTTATTTTTTTATAATAGCATGTGCAAAAATTATGTTCAATTTAAAAAAAACGTATAAAAGTTTATTCATTGATGCTTTAACATTTACACCTCTCATAAATTCCAAGTATGAGTTTTAAAAGATATGATATCAAAATTTTAGTGACGCTTTGATGTGGCTTTAAACGATTTGTTTTAAAATTAAATTTAAATTATTTTTGTTTTGGATAAGGTATATTCACACATCTAAATAATAGTTTTAATTTTCCAATATACTTTAAATATGTCACTTTCACTCAATGTATATGATGCATTTAAATGCATTTATTTGAATAAATTGATTTATCCTTTGTCCAATGCTATTAAAAATTTAAAATAAGATTTACGTAAAGAATTTTTTTGCCTCATAGTATCCATTTGAATACATTTCACTTAGTTTGGATACAATGACGCAAAAAAATTATTTACGTAAATCTTATTTTAAATTTTTAATACCATTGGACAAAGGATAAATCAATTTATTCAAATAAATGCATTTAAATGCATCATATAAATTCAGTGAAAGTGACATATTTAAAGTATATTGGAAAATTAAAACTATTATTTAGATGTGTGAATATACCTTAGCCAAAACAAAAATAATTTAAATTTAATTTTAAAACAAATCGTTTAAAGCCACATCAAAGCGTCACTAAAATTTTGATATCATATCTTTTAAAACTCATACTTGGAATTTATGAGAGGTGTAAATGTTAAAGCATCAATGAATAAACTTTTATACGTTTTTTTAAATTGAACATAATTTTTGCACATGCTATTATAAAAAAATAAAAAGATGAAATAAATAATATATAGAGAGATTATAATTAATAGCATAGCGTCACACAAAATTTGATATCATTATTTTTAAGTTCCATATTTAAAATTCTTAGAGCATAAGATAAAGTGCTGCGTCACAAACTTTTAACCCGTTAAGGGTTTTTGTATTGATATCATTACTTTTTTGAGGTTATTAAAAAAATAAATAAAACAATAAACACACACAAAAAAATTAAAGACCAATACAAAGAATTCATAGTAAGGATTTCCATTCACCTTCAATCTCTCCCCCCTCCCTCCCCGCAAAAAAGGATGACCATGCTTCAATTTTAAAGAGCACCGTGCAATGAGATTTTTATAAGAGCGCTTTGGTAAGATATGGAAGTAATGTACAACATGCATGTTTAGAGGGTATTTCTGTTGGTTTGTTTCAGAGATATAAAAAGATATGTTACATTTTACTATATAAAAAATTTACTTTGTTAAGAAAAATAGCAAGAAATATTACTCTTTAAACCTTTATATATATATATATATATATATATATATATATATATATATATAACAATCATCGCTCACTTGTAAAAGTAATTACATACATTTATATTAAATCCAAAACTACAAATTTCTGCCTCTCCGTTTTCTCATTCCTACTGCAAAAAAATTAAACATTCTTTAATTTTATATAAAATAATCTTTCACCATCCCTATTTAAAATTCTTTATTAACAATAATAATAAATCATATAAAATAATCCCCTGAGCTCCGAAGATTCCACTTCTGCTTTTGAACCCACCTCTCCAGCTTACCTAAATAATAAAATCTTTCAAAAATTAGTTTGAAAAAAAAAATCTGCAACATTTGTTGCTCACTAACATAAATAAATAAATAAGCACTAACTTCCCTAATGTACAGTCATGGAAAAAAAAGTAAGCACCCCCTACTAACTCCTCATAGTCCAAGAGCTGTTAAACATTTTAGGAAATGTATTTGAGGCACCCTGAAAATTTGTACAACACTTTTGTAATGGCTGAATACAAAATCGAATGTCTGGCTGAAGGATCGTGGCCCAAAAACTGTGCCAGACACGTGTCAAGTGCCATTTTTTGACTACCCCCCAAAAAAGGTATTTGAGGCACGCTGAGATTGAGACAGAATAATATTTATGTTTAGAAAAAAATATTTTGAAAATGACAGACACTTTAGTCGGCACAAAAACTGTGCCACACACGTGTCTGGCACAGTTTTTGGGCCACGATCCTTCAGCCAGACATTCGATTTTGTATTCAGGCATTACAAAAGAAGTGTTGCACAAATTTTCAGGGTGCCTCAAATACCTACTCAAAAATGTTCAACAGCTCTCCTACTATAAACAAATTACCGTAGAAGAAAGTTACTGGTACCGAACGATTGGAAATAAAGTCTACTTTTAAATGATGTATATAAAATTTGCTTAAGGGGTCATCTACATATTAAAACGAACCATAACTTTGTTTTTTCAATAGCAGTACACAATTCGTACAGCATAAATGAATTTCACACCATTTAATTAGCCTAAAAACAAATTTTTATGCAATTCGTACTATAAGTTTCCGAGAAAATAGTTATTTTAAAACAAGCTTATTTTAAGGGCTGTATCCAAATTGAAGTTCGGTATTCGATTGTTAACCGAGGGAGCCCCCTTCTTGATCAAGGCACCTTAAGCGTCACTCAAGCAGTCAATGAAGTCTGCTAGATTGCAGGACAGCGTAAGACATTTCAAAATATCTAGTCACTTCTATCATAGACGGCCCCTTAAACCATCATTTTGCCGTTTTTTTAGCACAATTTGAAAACTATTTGGTAAAAACAAATGTGAAATTTTGAATTTCCATAAAGCAGGACTTAATAAATCTAAATCCATCAAAAAAATTGTAGGTTGCAATTCATAATTTTTTCGAATATTAATTTCATAATTCATATCATAAAATTATAAAAATTGCAAATTCAACGTATTTATGTTTAAGTATATTAGTATTACTGCTACACAAAAAATTAGCACATTAGGAGCATAATTTCAGGAGATATGAATAAAAATATGAAAATGTAATTCAACATTAGAAGCACTATATTTTGAATGTTTATAATTCAAAAACTTATTATTCAAATGACTTGAAATTTGGTGCCTAGGCATAGTTTGAAACGAAGATTTGAAATATCTCGTTAAAATTTGGTATTGCCATTGAAAAAAATGAAGTTTGGATTTGTTTTAATATGTAGATGGCCCCCTAATCAAATTTTATGTACATCATTTAAAAATAGACTTTATTTCCAATCGTTCGGTACCAATAACTTTCGTCTACGATAATAATTTATTAAGGAGTTAGTAGAGGGTGTTTACTTTTTTCTTTTCCGCGACTGTACATTTCACCTTTTCTCCCTCCCCCTACACAGTAAAAAATTAAACCTATTTTAGAATGTCACCCAAAATGAAACAACACCCATATTAGCTTTCGAAACTCCAATATGGGCTGTAATATACCTATTTAAGGGTATGAGACCCGTAAGAGGTCTTAGATCTCTCCAAATTGGGTGAAAACGGTTACATATTCATAGACACAGCTTTGCAATACCCAGTATGGGGACAGTGAACACCCAAATTGGATTACAGCTCTGCTGGTATGAGCAGCGGGCGCTGATTTGGGTAACGACTACTACCCATTTATCTTGATTCGGATAAATAGCAGCGTCACTGCGCGCCATGTTTGATTTCTTCATTTCGTCTGTGTTGTGTTTGTGTGGCGTCTTGTTTACGAGTTCGAATTCTTTGGATATTTACAGAACCCTCGCTGTACCATTACTGGATTTATTCGGGTATTTATTGAATTGTTTGGTACTTTATGTTATTGTAATGTTATTTGTATAAATGTTGACCTAACAAATTTGTTTTGTTACATTCCCATTTACACGCGTTCCACTATAAATGAAAGTGGATTTTATGAGTTCGCTGCAACATTATTGATTGTCATCAGGGCCGAAACTAAGGGAGAGGGGGGCAGATGGGATACATTATATAACATTTCCAATATAAAACAGTATTAAAAAGTCTAATATAATCTCAAAAAAGTATTTTTATTTTTTATTAACTGTGTACTGTTATTTTTGCTTTAAGTGACATAGCACAGAGGAATAACAAAACTCAAAGACTTCTTTCTTTGTGATTGATCATGAAAAATTTTTGGTTAACTAAATTGTATATTTTCTTATAATTTACTGGCTACAGATTTTTCTTTCTTTTTTATGAAGTTTTTAATTTAGACAGGTGAAAAAAAAATTGCCTGCTCCATAAAATATTAAAAATGAATGTTTTAATGCTGTTCTATATATAATTTTTCATAATTTGTAACATATTTTGTGGTGTTTTTTTTTTCTTTTTTTATAGAGCAAAAAAGGACCCAAATGATATATTTGACATTGTTTTGAATGTATTTTTGTTTCATATTTTTTAAGAATAATAATTAAAACATTAAAATCTGTTTTTTAGACAAAGATTTGAAGATTAAATGCAAATGTCATAAAAGATTAAAACATATAATTATATGAAAATAAGACTAGAATAAACTATAGAACTCCACAGTTTTTTAAGGTATGATTAACTGTAACTCGGTTCCATTTTAACCCTTTAGTACGCAGCTTTACATATATGCAAACAACAGTGTTTTGAATTTAATAGATTTTTTTATTCGTATACACCTAATTCACAACAGAAAATTAAAGTAGCAAAATTTACTTTAATTAATAACAAACATTCCGTATTTAAATAAAGTGAAATTAACCATTGAAACTTTCTGGTGTAAAGTCAGATTCTCTGAACTACGTAATTTCTAGAACGTATTATATCATGGGAATTAAAGGGTTAAAGGTTAAGTTTTATAAAATATATAATTATATAAAATAACGTATTTGGAGATATACTTATTAAAATATTTACTAATTTCCAATATTTTAGCGTAAAACAGCCACATGATAGTAATTTTATCAGAAGTGCAACAAAAGAAAAGATTGACGTATTATATAAAATATGTATGTCTGATTTTTTTCATTATTTTTCCCGTGTTATAAACCTTTCAGAGAATCATATATAATTTTTTCGAAACAAAATAAAAAATCGCGCATTTAAGGGTTAAGCATGGATAATGACAGAATACCTAAATATTATAATTCACATATAAAATGCCACAAAACCATGCATGAGATAAATAACAATTATGCTTTCGGCATTCGATATAGCGGTCAAAATCACCCCAATTGGTCTTTCTAATGTTAAAAGTAAATTTATTGCTTGTGGTGAGAATTATATTCTATCAAAGAAATTTTTTAACTTTTAAAATGACAAAAAAAAAAAAAAATAATAATAAAAAAAAATAAAAAAAATACAAATTAGTGGTTTAATTTTCTTTTAATGTGACAAATTAAAGAAATTATAAAAGCTGATAGCATAACACATTTAATTTGATAAGTTAAATCATAAGAAAGTCGTAATTTTGCTTCAAATCAAGATCTTCAGCAGAAAGATTCTAAATATGGTAGAAAAAAATTCCAAAGTTGCCGAGAAAATTATTTAATTATTTATTATTGGAATCTCATCAAAAATCGAAATTGAGCTAATTGTTTTATATTTTAAATATCAATAATTTTTTTTTTTTTTTTTTGGGGGGGGGGGTATTATTTTAACTTCGAAATTTTAATCTTATCCCTTAATAAAAGCACTAAAGTCTATGGAGTTAATTAGGATGTTAATTAACATTTAAAATAAATTCATATACATTGTATCAATCATTTGGGGTGTGTTCAAAATAATAGGTACTAAATATGCCAAGAAAAATATTTCAATTTATCCAAATTGAATGTTGAATTTATCCTTAAACAGGTATTTAAAGGCACCCAAATTGAGTATTAATGTGTCCTAAAATATATATTTAGGATTGTGCAAAATAGATGTTAGCATGACCAAATAGGGTGTTAAGTATTCTCCAAAATGGGTGCTTAGTAATATTCAGATTGGGTGTTAAGATATCCAAATTGGATATTAAACACTGCCTAAAATGGATTCTGTGTGGTGTCCAAAATGTGGCTTAAGATACCCAAAATGGGTATTTAACGGTGTCTAAAATGGATACATAGTGATAACCAAAACAGGCATGGATCATGACCCAATTTGGTATAAATCCAAATTGGGTAACCTCAACCTAAGAATCTTTCAACCCAAATTGGGTTTTTTTTTTTTACCTATTTTAGGTCTTATTTTTTTCTGTGTACTCCCCAGCATTAAAATAATTTAAATCTTTATTTTTATACAGAAAATTCTTCTATATAAATTATCCTCCTATTCCTCAAAATTACCACTTTCCCACTCTAGCCTAGAGATTTCAATCTTTAAAGCTTTTGAGAAAAACGGATCTGCAAAGTCTGTTGCTTAATAATAAAAAATATACATATAACCATGTACACTTTAAATTATTTTTCACACAATCAATTGATGTCATGATAATAGTTGTTCTGGGCGAATAATGTGTTGACTGGGCTGTCGTACAGATAGCTCAATTGGAAGAGTACTGGCAATTAAAGCCAAGGGTTATTAAAGTTCACTGTAATTCAAAATATTTAACCCCTTCGCGACAAGAGCCCTTTGGTTAATTTTTAAACTTTTACTACAGGTTTTTAAAAGCAGAAAATTTTCTGTAATTGAATCACAGAAATGCTCCGATTAAAGAAGGTAAACTTTACAATTAAAAATAAGTGGTGAGAATAATGAAGGATTCTGAACACCTTAAGTGGCTAAGTATACCGGTCGCTCATCCCCAAGGGCTTAAAGATGCTTTTTTGCTATTATAACCTTTAGGATTTACAATATAAAAAAATCTTAATCACTTTTGAGGTAAATAAAGACAGTGGGAAAAAATCAAGATGGCAATGTTTGGATTGGTAAATTCTAAGCTGAGCAATTTGAGCTACAAAATGAAAAAATTATAAAGTTGTAATAATGCCCTCTTCAGAGCAGTCACAGATACTAAATCTTTAAGGTTTTTGATGAGTGAACTTGAACTACAGATGAATATAGTAGAAGATCTTTATAAAGCACACCTTGGGATGAGAAGTTGTGTATATTATTGAATTTGCATTATTTAGATCATATTTCATACATCATTAAATTTACCTCGTATACATGCTTTGAATTACATTCCTTGGAACCAGAAATTGTTCAAATTATAAAATTTTACATAATAGGTACAGATCACACACTATTAAATTACCTTAAAGCATGATCCAGATATGCCTGGGCAAAATACAGTCGGACCTCGTTTTCCCGACACCCAGTTTTCACGTCACTCCGTTTATCACGTCAGTTTTTCAAAGTCCCGATTTTCTGTATATGATTTTAATGCAAATAAACTCCGGATTTTACATCGTTGAATAATTTTCAACTCCGGATATCCCGACGGATTTTCTTGTGGCCACACGGCGTTTTTCATCAGACTAAAACGGAAGCATTGCATTGCATTGAAACGTTCAGTAGTTATCTAACATACATTTCTGAAACAACGATTATTGATTACAATTCATTGCATAATATCGAAAAAATAATTGTAGGATCTAGCTAAAGCAAACCTTAATTCATCAATATTTCATGTAACAATAAAAAAATCAGTCATCATAAATCTGATTTTTATCCTTTTCAATTTTCTTTTTTGTGTTTATTTTGTTTAACATAATGTTCTATTGCTTAAAACTGCAAGAACAGTTATGAATTTAAAATTGTCTTAAATTAATTAAAAATACAGCTTTTTATAAACCAATTTTTCTCTAACTCCGGTTATCGCGACACACCGCTTATGACGACACTTTTTTCTGGACATTAGAGTGTCGGGATAACGAGGTTCGACTGTAATTATAAACAGTGTAGCTCGCTACTGACAGTTTTGGGGACACTAAACGCATTGTTGGCAAATTTATTCCTTTTTCACTATTTTTAATAATAATGAAATCTTTGCCTTATTTTTGGCAGAACTTTCTTCCATTAAATAAAACAAAAATTTAGTTAAAAAAAAACTTTTGGAAGGCATGCATTTTAGTGCTGCAAGAAAAACCTGTCATGAGTTACTACTGATTATAACACCCATTTACAAAAAAATTTAATATAATAACATTGTTTTCATTACTCCAATATAATGTGTTAAAGACGATAATGAATCAAATTTAGTGTTCCAAGAAATAGCAATATTTGTGGAATACCTAAGCTTCTTAACTGCAAAATTCATTGTTTACATATGAGAAATACATTACATTTTCTGCATTAAAATGTTTAAGTGGCAGACTTTTGTGATTGAACAAGAACTGCTTGCAGAGTGCTTTTAATGATTTTAGAATATAAAATTATGGCTCTTAAACTGCTATTAATCCAATACAGTAATAGGGATAAAAATATCATTAAATAGTTCGTTTTAAAAAATTATTTGTATTTTGATCAGATATATCGATTATTACTACCATATGTTATATGTAACATATTTAGTAGAAAAGTTACAACTATTTTGATGAAATTTTGGATCCCCCCCCCCCTCCCTGACATACTGTCAAATTTCGCGAGGGTTTTTTTTCTTGTGATGTTCCTCCCCCGACCGAGAATGGAGCGGGTTTTTTACAATCAACTGATTAATTATGTTTTTCTTTTATTGCTACTTTTTTATGTTAGTGTGGTGATCTTTCAAATGCTATTGCACAACGAGTCGATAAACGTGCTACTCTGTAAGTGATACGGCAACCCTCCAGTGTACAGGTGGAATTGATAAAAAGAGTTTCTGTAATCGGAATATGCGGAATGTTAAAGAATAGTGGATGGTTTAATGAAAGAAGAATAAAAACTTAATATTTAATTTAAGATGCGAGGCAGATTAATATATTAATTGAAATGGTTACTGGGTAATCACTTTATTAGTTTATACAGTCTAATTATCATGACAGCTACAATGCAGCTGCTAATGAAATTTTGTGAAACCAATCGTTTCTAAATAGTAACATGTTCTGAATTGTTCTTATTTACAATAATACTTCATTACCAAAAATACCATATAAGGGAGCTGGCTACTTTTATATTTTTTAAAAGTAAATTATTTAAAGCTTTCTTTTAAGCATATTAACTTTAAAATTAAATAAAAACAAGTATCTTACTTTTGCAAAAAAACTGTTTTATCTTATTTATCTATAAACTTTAATTACTAAATAAGGAAAAGTATCATGATGAAAATTTTTACTTTTAGGAGCTCAAAACAACCAGTCAAGTTAAAATGATTCATTTTGAGCTAATCGTGATAGTTTAAGTATATAAAGTAGAATTTACTATCAGTCAAAAATATGTCAAAGACTGAAATCAGTCCTGAAACTGAAGGTCTTGCACCCATGGCTGTAATCAGCCTAAAAGAAATGCTTCAGGGTTTTTTTTTTTTGTTGTTTTTTTTTCTTCTGTTTTTCTTTTGTTACAGAGATAAACGGAAATAAGATTTTTTCCCCCCTTTAGGTTTAATTTTATAAAAATAAAATACTACGATGCTTTAATTTTTGAAGCTGAAAAGAGTTATATATATATAAAAAATAAATAAATAAATAAACGAAAGATACCCATATTTCGAAAAAGATGTCATTTTAAGTCAATTTTCGTTTGTAATGTTATTAGAAACGATTCGCAAATGAATCATTTTATAAACGGGATTGGAAATCTTAATTTTGATTTCTTCATACCTTTTATTTAAATTGTGCGTTCTTTAAAAATGAAAGATTTTGTTTAATTTCTTTAAAAGAAGACTCAAAACACAAAATTAAATTAGTAATCTATCTGTATTACACTCACATATCACAAGAAATACCTATGCCACACATGAACGTTATTTTGTAAGGAAAACAGTTATGAGTATTGTTGAAAATAAAAACAATTCAGAACATTATACTAATTAGAAAAAATCTGTTGCAAAGAATGCTGTCTGGATAATTAGAAATTGTACTCACTTTCTCCCCTTGGAATACCATTTCAAGATCTTTGATATTTCTTATTTCTTCAGTCAACTTCGCGTATCGCGTAGTGATACATGGCGAAGTCTTATGGCGAACGCGATGAATTTTCATTTCGATACGAGAATTTGCGATAAATATCGAATTTCGATACGAGAATTTTTTTTTAAATGTGAAATATTTTCTCCTTAAAAAATGTTTACTTACTATGAATAACAAGGCTATAAAATACATATAATTACAAAATACTGTTCCATTTAAAAAAAATCAGTCTAAGTATTTTAAAGCACATAATAAACTGTTTTTGTAGTTTAAAAAAAGATTTATTGCCAATATTCAGATTTTTAACTGTGACCTTAATCGCGCAAAACCGATGTGCAACGTTCTGTCTGCTAGCCCATAGAATAACATTCAATCCGCGATCCTAAGAAGTCCAATTTTTCATGCGGATTATATAAAAATTAAGAGTTTTCCTAGATACTAGGTTAGTGTTATCCACTTCATCAAAAACAGATTCATTTTATATATTAATGTTTTTAAAAAAATCTAGACCGTTTCGGAGAAAAAAAAAAGACAAACTTACACCATCGAAATTGCTTTCAAAATGGGTTTACAGATCTGAAAATATACTGCACGTAGAATTGTAAAAAATTCAGAATAGGATTAGACTGCAGATATAAGACTGTTTAAAAAAAATCAGAACAATAGGACCTATATTTGCTGAGTTATTAATAGGCGGCTTTTCGCATTTTCTTTGATGTCGAGTTAGCTGTATATATGAGTTCCGCCATCTACAAATTCTACGATACGATACGATACGATTTTAGGCTTAAGGCTGCGTCACTCGGAATACTACCGTCTTCCATGATAGAAAAATCGAATTTCACACATGCACTGTAAAATTATGTCCTGAATTTAACATATGTTATTCTGTGAAATTTTGTCTATTTACCCGAAAGTTTCCGTTTTGGAAGAAAACTTGAATTTTTCCTAGAATTACTGGAAATTCTCAGTTCAGCACCTGCGACTAACTGAAATCTTGTGTTTAGCCGAAGCTGGGTGAGTAGAACGGAAAAGTTCCGCTACTCCAACTAGCATTTTCGCCGATCCCAACCGTTATAGCAAAAATTAGAAACTGCGCATGCGTGGGGACTTTGATTGAAATTCTCTTGGCAGAAAACTTGTACAGGGTTACCAAGGTTGCTGTGTCAATTGGCGATTACTTTTTGGCGTTCGAAAATATTTCGATGTCTTGTTATTGTGAAACGGTGATAGTGTAGAACTTACGTAAGCATATTTGATTTGATATTTATAATGAATTTATCTGAACAATATACGTATATTCCAGTGAAAAATGATAAAAATATTTTCTTAAACAGTTTTGACTCCTTTTCTTCTAACTTTAATGTGATTTATAAATAAATAACAATATTACCTATATTAGAAAATAAATTGTTATGTTTGATAATTTAACATTTTTCTCAATATCGCAACTACTTCTAGATATAATTTACAGGTAATCTAAATTGGTAATTAACAGCCACAACAACAAAAACATTATTATTATTAGATTAAGAGTGGTGTTTAAAGGACTTGAGATTATTTTTTTATGATATTTTACTTTTTTGTGAAACTAGCTACTTAAATCTCCAATATTAATTTATAGTATATTTTAAATTTGTTTCCTCCTTTATTCACGTAAACATACTTAAATAATTTATTGAAATATTTTAGCATTACTGATAGCATGTTATATTTTATAATATTTATTTTTTATCATTATTAACGTATTGTAATTAAATAGTACCAGATACTAATATTATTGTTGTATCAATACAAATAAAAAGAGATACTATTTATAATAAATATTATCTATATTAGATAAATAAATTTATAATATTACAAGATATGTTATAGAGAGATATTTTATAATACATACTATAACATATTAAAATACTACTTTAATTATATAATTATTATAATTTTTTATTAACTATTATTTTTATAAACTTAATTTTAAAATATTTTGTAAAAAAAAAAAGTGCTGTTATGTAGTATCTAAATCTATATATATATATTTATTTTAATCATTAAATGGTTTACTGAAATATTTGATCATTATTGATATTTTTATAATGTTGTAGTATTTACTTATTATCAACATTAAATATTTTCCTTATAAGTAAAACAGGTGTAATTCATAATAAATATTATCTTCTTTATTGTCTAAAGGAGATATTTTATAAAAAAATATCATAAATTATCATTAAATTTCAATGAAATATTGATATGTAAAATTTTATTTATTGAAGTATATGGATAGTATTACATGATTAATATAATAATAATAATAATAATTTGATAATAATCTAAGTATTAATATTATTGTATCATTATATTTTTAATAATTTGTTATTATCAAACCAATTATCTATAAATTACAGTGACATATTTAATTTTATAATATAATAACAACATTAATTTGATAATTATAAATTACATAATATAATAATTTATCTTTATCAAATGTTCTATATTCAATATTCTATTATTTCATATTCAAATATGCTTTAATTATTTATAAATTGTATGAAAATTACATAATAATATGCTATTATTAAATAATTTGAAAAAAAATATTAAATCTAATTAGCTATTTGGAATATCTAAACATTGTTTTTATTTATTAATTATAAATAGTTAATTATCTAATTAATGTGTATTATAACTTAATTTGATAATAGTATAACTAAAATGAACTCTATTTTAAATTTAAAAAACTCTTAATAATAATTTATATCTTTGCAAAGTAATTTTTATTTTTTGATAAATATATGATGTTACATAATATTAAGGTGCAATTTGTATATGGAGTGAAATAAAAGAAAAAGATCACCGATATAAGAGAAGACTACTATTTATTTGAATGTATCCCTAAAAACAGTTTCATATAAATTCTTTATTAATTTTTATACACCGTAATTAATTATAATAGAAGTATAAATGATATTGATGTTGAATCAAATAATATCACCCTGGCCCCCTCTACACAAAAAGTGAAAAAAATTTACTGTGCTGCCATCTATGTCCAGTGATTTAAACGAAATTGGTTATTAAAAAATTTTATAATTATCTGAGTAGACAGCTTTTAATTGCTTATAACTAAATTAATAAAAAAAAAAACAGTTACAAGAAGTTGTATTTAAAAAGGAAGGCCATAGTAATAATATTCAATAAAAAATGTATTTTTAATATTTAGTAAAATTACATAAAGTAGAATAGAATTGTAAAAAAATAATGCATTATTAAATTTGTAAAAATCATAAACCATTACATTTAAATTTATATGTACTGCTTAAAATAAATTGACAATGTTTCTTTAAAAATATACAATTTGGCAGCAGGACATACAAGATTTAAAAGAATATATTTTTAACTTAATGTTAAAAAAATAAATATATAAAGTAAAAAAAAAAAAAAGATAATTATTCTTCTTAATATTCAATGTGGAAAGAATAATATATATTTGCAGCTACATTTTTATTAGTAATCCGTTTAAATTACTCATTAATAAGTCATTTGCTAAATTTTACTCTTTATTTGTTGAGTAATAAATAATTTCCTAATTGCGTTAGTATTAAATATTTTAAGAAAATCAGGAAATTGCAAAACAAATGAAAATAGAATATTAAATAAAGTTGTGTATTTAATAAATGAATTATTAAATAATATGCGGTTCTTTCTGTTGAAATTAGTAAAACTTTACATGGACTTTCACCAAATTACCTTTAATTATTTAAAAATATATTTTGCGGTGATTTAAAATAACTAAACAATAAGAGTAAAAATATCTATGATAGTAGAGGTATTTTTATTTATTATAAGCCATTGACTTGCTACAACATTTACAGAAAGTTTTGCTAATCAACTGAAAAAATGTTGATGGGATGAAAATGTCACGCCTGATATGATAAAAGCGCCAAGCTGGTAACCTTGTACATATTTGCTTTCTAGTAAGTGAATTTTAATCGAAGTCCCCACGCATGCGCTGTTTCTCATTTTTGCTATAACGGTTGGGATCGGCGAAAATGCCTCCGGCTAGAGCTCCGCGGTTGAGGATAATAGCAGTCTGTGTTCGAGAGTATCATACAGCACGATCGTGCTGTATAGTAGAGCTCAGCCGCATAAACTAAAGGAATTCGCTTGAAGTCTGTACAAGTACAAACATAGACACGTGTTTTAAGCATTAATTCCTTTGAAGACTAAATTTGGTATACAGAAAAGAGGTAAGCTATTCATTTTTTTTTTTTTTTTTTTTTTTTTTTTTTGTAATTTTCAATAACGAATATTTTAAGTATTCTAAATGAACGTTGGTTTGAATAAAATGCAGTTATTACGCGTTAGGTGTATTGCAAAAAAATAATGTATTTTGTTTTCTCTTCGCGATTCAAAAACATACGAGTTGTGAAACTGTGCGAGATTTTTTTTTTTTTTTTAATATGTATGATCAAAATAATTGTTGTAAAAGAGTGTTAAGATATCTAATCCTCAGATTCAGTAGTTACAATTGATTTTCTGTCGATTTGTAAAGAGCAATGCTTTACAGCTCCAAATGCAAAAAATAAAACTAATCTAATATTGTAGTCTCTTTTAAAGATATTTTAATAACAATTTTGAAAATATTTTTGTGAGGCACTCATAAAAAAATAATATATCAAATCATATATTGAGTTGTCACTTTCCGAGTGATTTTGTGTATTCGGAATTGAATTTAGAGGGTGGCCGGGGGGGGGGGGCATTCCCTCCAAGAGCAATGAGATGTCCCCCACGAAAGAAGCGAGATTTTGTGTTTTTAATGTCAAAAGTGCAATCCCCCCCCCTTCCCCAATCCCTTATTTTAAACGAATTAGACCTGAAGGTTCAATTTTAGGTAGCTTTCATTACAAAAAGTAAAAATCTACCTATTGCAGCCGTCCGGAGGAAAGCACTTTCGGAAATTTTTGGTATATTTTCACCGATCATGACCCCCGGAACCCAAAGCCACCCTTAGTTAAAATGTGACTTATATATATATATATATATGTGTGTGTGTGTGTGTGTATATATAATGCTATCTTTTTTAAGCACATTTATCTTACAAAAACAATTGAAAATTAACTAAAAAAATATTTATAAACAAAGGTTTGATTTTTTAATTTGTTGTGCGGGGAGGAGGGGGGGTGGGTAGGTCTGCCTCATGTACTCCTGTTATTCCCAGTAAATTTAGCTATTAAATATAAAAAAATCGGATTATAAAATTCACTTGATTAAAAAAAAAAATAATAAAAAATAATACTTATATTTTGAAGAGGATTTCTTGGAATTTGTTATGTTACAAAATAGGAGTACAAACCAAAATTTTGATTCAAATGGGTTTGGTTAGGATTTAATTTCTATATATGTGTACATATGTCACATTTTATATATATATATATATATATAGGGTGAAGAAGAAAGTGGTTAGAAAAATTAAATTACAATCAGAATGCATACAGATTGATACTATATATATATAAAGTTGGTTTGGGGTGGGGGTGGGGGTGGGGGTGGAGTTAATCCAAATGCAAAGACTCAGAATATCCTTCAAATTTCCTTGCTGATTGTATAACAACAAAAATCATTTGATGTGAGGTTGTTTCAATAGTATTAGTCTGTGCTGCGATTTTCTATTTTTTGTTTAGAATTAAAATAGTGATTTTTTTTATGGTAGTATAGTTGACATATTCTCCAAATTATCATTTTTTCTATAATGAAATGGATCCAACATTTGAAATATTCTCCCAGCCTCTCAGATTAATTTTTTTTTAATAATTTAGAAAGTGCAATCTGCTTGAATATCATCTTATAATGATGTCAGCAATGTTTTGTTTTCAACATATACCTATGCATTACTGGGGTGGGAAATTAAATTATTCTACATCCACTATCCACTGGCAAGTAATACTTTTTTGACAGGGTGATTGAGTTTTTAGTTTTGTCTTTCAAAAACTACAGGCTATAGAAAAGAAATATATTTTTTAATTAGGTACTACTTCACTATCCCTTCGACCAAAAAAAAATTGCCAAACTATAAGATTAAATGCCAATAATGGCTGATCGTGAATGCACATTCACTTGACATTAAACACGCTACAAGTGTTTGTTACGCCAGGAAGTGATTTTTAGTTCAACGTTTTATTTGCATTTTTATTAATGTTTTACTAATTCATTTGTTCTTTCGTTATTTAAAATAAAAATTATGCCAATTTGTATAATTTGGCAAAATTGGTCGACGGGATAAACAAGTGATTCCAATTGACGCACTTTAAACATGACACCAAGTTATATTCTATACAAAACTTTCTATTGTTGTATACTAGGGGGCTCGGCCCCCTATGAGCTACGCTCGCCAACCCCCGTTCAGACACCGCAGACTCTAAATTCACTCTAATTTATCGGCTTTAAAAAGATGTCGAAAGATTGAATTATAATTTAAAAAACAGTGGCGATCTCCCTATAAACGGACTTCTTTCATTTCTCTTTGATTGGGGAATTTTAACGCCAAATCCGCTGCGGCAGTACTTGATTATCCCGTCGACCAATTTCGCCAAATTATATAAATCGCCAAACCACTCGCCAAATTATACAAATTGACATAATTTTTATTTTAAATAACGAAAGAACAAATAAATTAGTACAACATTAATAAAAATACAAATAAAACGTCGAAATAAAAATAACTTGATGACGTAGATACGTGTAAGAACATTTCAAAATAAGCTAATATAAAAGGAATTAAGTAAACAGTCTTTGTCTCTTGGTATTTTTTATCAAAGCGAAAAGAAAGTTCTTTTAATTGAGACATTTTAAATTAATCGTTTTTAATCTGACGTAATTTTGACCAAGCTATTCTTTCTCCTTAAAATATTCACGAGAAAATACTTTTGTTGGAAATTAAATATTATTTGCGCTTTCCTAACAAAAATAGTTGAAAAGATCCTCTCAAAATATCAAATAAATGTCTAGCGCAATTTCTTAATTTATTTTCTTTTTCAATATTTTGTGTTCGTTTTATGTAATAACTGTAATGTGACGTAAATATGACGTAATTTCTCAAATTTAAGACTTCTAACGCATGTTAATGAATTTATTATTTTACAATATCCTTCCTCTTTTAAAATTCACGTGTATACTTTTTATGAAGTAATCTTCAATAGGTTCCTGCTTTTTATACGCAATTATTTAATTTTAATTTGAAAGTATCTTCTCTGTTATGATAGTCACGTGTAAATAAATTTTTAATTCGAAACAAACATTATTGTTTCCGTTGTTTATACAGTTGGCAACAGGTTAAATTAGTACAATTTTCCAAAATAAGTAAAAAGATATCTCTCGAAATGCTGAAAATTTGAATTTAAAATAGAAATGAAACCTCGAAAAATGAGTCAAATTAAAAAAATTAATGAATTCTGCACACCGGGAAGTTATGGCGTATAAAATGATATAAAAATTATTAAATTCCGATGTATAGATTTTGCTCCTATAAAACTTTTTCAGTCAAACGATTTTGTCCAACTTTGGCATTAAATATCTCTTAAAATAATTCTTCGATTTGAAAACTGTCTGCATCAGCGTGTATATCAAACATTTCTGTATAATACTACCGATTTCCATATTTTTGTATGCACTATTTTTCTTAATATTAACGAAAAAAGACCCCCGGTCACAAAAAATTCAAAACCGGCGGCGGCGGCGGCGGCGGCGGCGGCGGCGGCGGCGGCGACAGCGGTAGTTACTTTTTTTTAGAATAAAGAAATATTTCTTATTTTTATTTAATATTATATATACAGGTGTGGTCTCCCAGGTAGGACCAACACATCATTGCCCCAGGTACCTGGTAGTACATGAAAGAAATCTTACACTAGTATGAGACGCCTTCCGAAGAATTATCCAGATACAGGAAGCAAAGACTCCCGGGTAAAGGCAAAAAGAATGATACGGTTGCACAGCTGCTTATAAATCTAGTTAATGTACTGAGTCTATGAAATATATTTTAATTTCTGATGTTATAGCAATAAAGTATTTTTGATATTTTACTTAATTTTGCCTTTTTACAGGTACTTTTATTTAATCTTTTCAATATATTTTCAGCAAAAATTCTATTGTCTTAAAAATAATATACTTAATTTGGGTTTACTTGAGTAATTATGAGTGCTAATCTATATCAATAATTGGTTCACAAATTTGTTGAACAGTATTATATGCATACAGTACGTATGGCGAAATTTTTATAAAATTTTTTTCACGAAGTTTTATTTTATTTTATTTTTTTCTTGTTTAGTGATGAAATATTTGCATTTTTAATTAAATCCAATTATTTTACTTTTTGGGGTGGGGTGAGTATATTCTGATTTCTTTTTTCAGAGATTAGAAGATCTGAAAAAAAATCATCGAATGATTAATATCCACTTGATTTTTAGCAAAATGTTTGTCATTTACTGGGGTATTTCAAAAATCTGTTCAATTATTTGAAAACCTGAGAACAGTTTTTAGTAGCAGAAAAACTGTTGCCATGTTTAATACCGATAGAAATTTCTTTGCATAAATGGTGTATCAGCTAGCTGATATTGCTTGTAAAACTGCAATTTTTGATGAACATTGATTTTTTTTTTCAAAATATAGATAAAATGCTCTACTTTATATATTTACCTAGAGTGGTTACCATGGTGTTTCCATTGAATTTTCACAGTTTGCAAAGATAGAATTAATTGTGAATAAATAGAAAAATGTTAATCTTCTGAATTGCCTGTAAGATGAAAATACTGTTAATTTTAGTACTTTTGCGAAAAAAGGAGTAGTAAGTGTTAAGTGTTGCTTAGTATTAAATGTTATTTTGAGGGTACTATGTCGTTACCAATCTTTTTGTTCTTTCCCAAGTTACGTAGACATAATGATCCTGAAAAAAAAATTTAATGAAATTTTTCTAATTTCTATATTGTTATTAACTTTTTTTTAAATTAAAATTTCTCTTCATTTAATTTTTAAAAAATGAAAAGATTGGCAGCTATGGTATTTTAAAGGAAAGATTTAAAATGCTTTGACATAAAATGTAATTCTAGAATTTCATTATGGTGCATATTAAGAAAATTATCTAGACCGATGATAATAATGTAACAAAAAATATCCTTCCATTCTGATGCAAGATAAAAAAAAAAAAAAAAAAAAAAAAAAAAAATTAACAGGGCTTTTATTTTCACACAAGTTTGTAAAAAGCTAGATAGCTCGGATGCTTTAAACATATATCAGGAAAATTCCACAGATATTTAAGGCATGCAAATTTCACAACATAAAAAGAGTGATTCATTGCTATATTGAAGACTTCAAAATTTAATTATTTGTATAAAAAAATTATGAAAATAAATCTATTGTCAGAAATGATAATATATTAATTTTGAAATCAATTAAGATACCGCCAGCCTTTTCTTTATTTATGAGTGTTATCTTTACGCCACTAATGCAAAATGAATTGTAGGCAATTCTTTAAAACAAAATATATATTCGAAAATATTTACAGGGATAAGGGGGGGCAACAGCACTTGTGAAAATAGAAAACAGCTGATATCAGTGTATCTTTTTTTCTTAGAAATTATTGGAACAGTTTCAATATATATTATTTTATTATACTGGCAGGTAATTTAAACAGGAATATTTATTTTTATTTAATCAGCATTATTAAAAATAAATTAAAATTTCAAAAATAATAACGATTGAAATATAGCAAATTATAATATTGGAAAAAATAAACTTACTTCAATAATTCCTGAGAAAAAGGTACCGAGATCAATATCAATTGGAATGCAAATCAGATTTCGAATTCCCCTCACTAATTTTAAACCTATGTGTGTGTAATGCATATCTCCAAAGGAAATCAATATTTTTAACTTCTGGGCGATTCCGTGCAGAGTGTCACACACGTAACGCAGGCTTTAATTTGAATTTATTTAATTATTTATTAAATTTTAATGTTAATTCTTATTTTAAGTGGTATGGTAAATAAGTTATGACCACATTTTTAAATTTAAATGTGTGGCACTAAAACTCACAGAAGTATATCATTTAATTCCATTACTCAAAATGTGCTTTTTTCTGAAGCAGGAGAAAAAGCACATTTTGAGTAATGAAATTACCACTAAGCTACAAGGACGATGCCCATCTTGGCATCTCTCACTCACATAAGTCGGTAAGACACCCGACTATAATTGCTGCGGTTGCAGTCTTACCGACTTATGTGAGTGAGAGATGCTAAGCTGGGCATCGTCCTTGTAGCCTAGTGGTAGAGCATTGGAGCGATATTCCAGGGGCCCGGGTTCGATTACCGGCTTGGACATTTTTCACTCTGTTGGCTTACGCTTAGTTAGCAAAGTGAAAACTCACTCTTTAATATTCAGCATTTCAAAAGTTTATGACCACTTGGATACACTTTGAAATTCGATGCATTGGAAATCGGGCTCAAACTTTTGCAATCACCCAATACATGCTATATTTTTTACTGCAAAATATTTTTACATACAGTTCCTCATCGTAGATCCCTTATGGCTACCAGTGTGTGCTATCTTATATGACGTGTATACGTCTCACTCACCATTTTAATGATATTTTAGTTTTGAGAGTTTCGAATCCTGTGACTAATTGCACCCTTCATCGTTTGTCAATAGATAAGACTAAACTATGTTTGGTAAAAGGTTTGACAGGTCTACTTTAGCGTTTAAATGTAAAGAAACTGGCCGAAACCAAAAGCAGTTACAATAATTAAATTAAAAGTTATAACACCTTTCACATTGTATGATTTTAATTGATGATTGTATGTGATTAACTAAGGCGTACTTAAATTTTAAATATTTTTATGTCAAGATGTATTTCTTCAAACCTCGCCATATTTAAATTGAAGCATTAAATTTATGTGCAGTGTATATTTATGAGACTATGCGCAAATATTTTTTTATTATATATTGTTTAAATGTTTACTTTTGAGTGAATATTTTTTGAAATGTCTTTCTCACAGTAAAAAGTATTCAAATACATTTTTGTTTAAAAAAATATTACATTTTTTATAAATATTTTAGCAAATCCCGGTAAAAGTTAATATTTATCCTTTTCTATCCTCGGAAAAGTTTGAAAAAGGTTGAAAACGTAGGTTTTTTGAATATTTATCTACTTTTCAAAAATGAATAATATAAAATTTCGTTTTCAAAAATTAAATTTAATTATTTTTATCGAATTATTTACATAAATATACATTTTAGGTAAAAAAAAGAGTGAAAAGCAATTATAAATAAATAAAATAATGTTTTCTGTTCCATAATTGTACTAAGAGATAAAAGTAATGAAGGAAATTTAGTATCTTTCACCGTAGCAATAGATCAATTGCTTCCATTTCTGATTATCACCTCTTAAAATTGTTATTTATTTCACAATCTGAGATTGAAATTTTAATTTATTTTATAATCTTATTACTCATATTATGTAGAAAAAACTTTTCTGTTGAAGGGTTATTTAATTAAACCAGAAATCTGTAAACTTGTAAATTTATTAAAATGAAACCCAAGTGAAATAATAGGATATTTGGAGTACTTGATTCAATTCAATAATGGGTAAAAATAATGAGATTGATAGACTGCACGTCTTCCCATTTAGTGATAAATTACTTTCACACTTAATTTATCTTCATGCAGCAAATGTCTTCTTATAAAACAATAAAAACATCTGAAAATAAAGTAGAAATATACAATTGAATCATTCGCCTTGTCAAATGAAATAACCAGTTAATTTAAAAGTAAACTAAAGATAATAAAGTAAAAGCAGCTTGATTATCTGCTTGAGAAAATTCAGTGATTAAATAAAGAAAAATAATTTTTGATCTTTTATTTCCTTTTATCAATGCATTTAATGTAGGCAATAAATTGCTTTCACGCATATTTTTTTTTTAATGTAAGCAAATATTGACATATAAATGTATACCATCAACTGGAAAACATAATATAAATATTAAATTGAATTTCTTTCTCTGCTACTTAAATTCAATTTTCTTTTGGTTACAAACTAAAGACAATAGATTAAGTGTGATTTTTATAAAGAAACGTTCATCGCTTAAAACTTATAATTGAGATTACGACCTTAAATATAACTTATTTCACAATCATAAAACTTTATTGATCACAGATAATATTTTTTATCAAAATAAATTTTATTTGACTGATTTTTGAATGGAATTGTTTAAACTATATAAACTCCGGGATTATAATGATGAACAGAAAAAGACTTTATGTCCTATTTACAGCATTTTATAAAACGCATGTACTAGGTACTGTCAGTATACTAACAACATCAACAACGACAGCAATAATAATAATAATAATAAAAGGCGATACACATCGTAAAATTTAACTATCAAATGGCCGAAGAGAATAACGAAAATATCTATTCGATTTGGATTTATGTTCTCCAAAAATTTGAGTTAAAGATGTGCTTAGGGATGAGTCACCCTTGTCAACCTAAACAGTTTGTGGGCCGGAATTGCAGGCATTGCTCGAAGCAGATTAATCTCAAATGATTAACTAGAATTTTGGACGAAAGTTGATGAACGGACCTCTGAAGTCGATGGGATTGGTTCCAAAGTAAGAAAATTGGGTGCCATATAAACGGAAACCAAAAGACTTTGAAAGACGTTTTTGCACATGTAAACTTCTCCTCGAACGTCAAAGAAAAAAAAGAGTTTTTACATGGTATCGTCAATGGAGTTACAAAGTGATGCGTTTCAGAAATCCCAAGCTCAGAAAAAAGATTGGAAAAGCTTGTCTAACCATCGACACCAACACTAAATTCGAATATCCATCTTTCGAATATGACGGATGCTCTATATTCTATGTTTTCAGAAGGAAGTTGTAAAGTAGCAGCTGCTCAAACTTGGTCAAACCATTACTGGGGATCGTTACCGGCAAAAACTCTTACATCTGAGCGATATTTGAAAGCAAAGCAACCGAAATATGCCTAAAGACACGAGCAATTGATTTTCTAGAACTTAAACGTTTGGCCGCATGTCCCAAGAGCGGTGAAGGTAGCGTTAGATACGCTCAGATGGAGAGGGATACCGTAGTCACTTTATTCCCCAGACATTTCTATTTTGTATTACTCATTGTTTTCATACAGATAGAATCATATTTCTGATCTGTACACTGCAAATAAAGGGGTCTTAAATTCAGACACATATGTGACTGAAAAAGTTATTCAGACACTTAAGTGTCTGAATATGTAATATCAGACATCATAGGTGTCTGAAATTAAGACACTTAAGTGTCTTACTATGATCATGGTATAAACACTGTAAACTGAAATGTCTGAAATTCAGACACTTAAGTGTCTGAAAATGGAGTGTTCAATTTTCAGACGTTTTAAAGTGTCTTAATTTTTAAGACACGTGTATCCGTCTGAATTTAAGACAGTTCAAACGTCTGAATCGCATCCATCTTTGATCAACCTGCCTGTTCAGCAATAGGCAGCCGTTTTTTTCACTTTTTTGTAAGCTTTATACACTGTAAAAAGTATCCGTTAAAATATGGAAATTGTACTGTCTATTCAGACACCAATTTACGTTATTTATTTTAATGTAATTTTTTTCCGTACATTCCAGAAAATTTTCCTTTTTTTTTTTGCATATTTCTGTATTTAAAAAGTTCCATTTAAAAGATAAAATATAACCTTCCTAGGACAAACCCATATAATTCAATCCCCTTTTCAAAAATCACCTATATTAGACAGGATTTATTTATTTATATTCATACCAGTGTGTTATTTCCAAGAAATCATGAAATTTTTCATTTCAGCCAAATTTCCGTTATAAGGAGGTTTACTTCAGTTTTATTTACTGTTTATTGAGTTACAGTTAGCAAATAACTTTTAGTAGTACGTTTAAAAATATACGATATAACCATGCTGAAAGCGAAATTTTGCCCAGTCTCATTCGATTCCTTCTTAAAAAGTTTGATTGCATAATACTTGCGTTACCTACTGTTATAGAAACCTGTTTAAAGAGGGTCGCTTATAATTCGATAGGTAATTTATTCATCAAAAAATAGAAAACTTATTTCGATCACATATTATCTGAATAACATCATCTGCCAATTTCATGATTTAAGAACAAAAATGAATTAAAATTTATACATTTCCAATTTGAAGGGGAAATTAAACCTTCAATTTTTGAAAATGAATAGTGGCGCCATCTCGTGTAGTCAAAGTAATCTATCTGGAAATAAAACTACAGCGAAAAATCGATACATGACGTTAATGACTTTAGCGTATACCAGTGGTTTCCAACCTTTTTTGGCCGTTCCCCACCTAGGCATCTCTAAAATCATGATGCCCCCCCCCTCCCTTCTATATTATATAAATATTGTCACATAAAAAATAAACTTCCATTTTCCCAGATGGATCCGAAAATAGCATGAACTCCATCATAAGTGATTTCACATTCTTTAATTTATCAAAATCATATTTTTTTTAATTACAAATATGCTTTTAACCTAACTCCATGAATGCAGTGATGCCATGGATCTTCGCATTTACATCGTTTTATTGTTTTTTGGCAACTTACCTCAAATTTTAAAACTGATAAACAGTCGACATTTTTATTTTCGCAAAATTTCTTGAAAACATTTCCATATTTTGTATAACATCTGATAGAATTGATACATTTTATAATGGATTTTAGTACTTCATTAAGAATAAGTGATATTTGTTTATCGCCAAGACTGTATGGATAACATAATTCACAAGTAGCATTTCCGGGTTCACACTTTTATCCAGTTTAAGTTACTCCTTACCTTTCCTCCCATAACATACTTCTTTGATAGCGGATTTTTTCCCATTATTATTATTTGGGCCCCATGTTTGCTCCAATTTAAAATTTTAAAATGCATATGTCATGAATTTCATATTCTGTATGTGGTCTGCAGAAGAGCAATAAGAAGTTTACTTTCAACACTTTCCTTCCGTGATACACACGTGGTTTGATTAATTTCATAAATGTAGCACCTTATTTTTATCATTCAAAACATTTTTTAGATTAAACATGCCCAAATAGTCAATTTTAGATATACTCTACAAAATTTCCCATGTAAAATTTCCCTCGTGGGGCATATTACACTATGAATAGATGTACAAGTTTTTTTTTAAATAAATAGTAAAAAAAAGAGGTGTAATTTACTAAAATAATATTAAAACCAGAGAAATTAAATGATTCTTTATTATATAAAATGTTTCAAATTATAGAAGATAATCCATATAATTATTTCGGTGTCAGTGTATTTTTGAACTTTTAAATGGGATCGTTTCGGAAATTAATTTTTATTCAGTTATTTTTAAATTTTTTCATCTATTATTTCTATTTTTAGACTAAGACACTACTTTCATTAGAAAAAAATGACAGAAAATTTGTTAATAAGAAATCTGAAATTGCCCCCTTGAAAAGACATATTGCCCCCCTGTGGGGCGTACGCCCCACGTTGGGAACCACTGGCGTATACCCCCTGCCATACGTGTACCCTGTGTTTTTTTTTACGACTACAGCACTGTGTATAAACTGTTCAGAATGATACTAAATAGGAAAAAACTTACTGCTACTTAAGGGGACCGGGAAAGCAAAATTCAACCAAAAAATCGATTTTTACTTTTTTATATCATTAAATATCCAACGATGTGTCACACATATTTATATATGAAAAAATAAGTGTTGAAATTATTCATTTATTATTCATTATTTCATATTTCACGACTTTTCATCAAAATTTGGATTTTTCATGTTTATGTTTCTTTTTTTCAATATCTATTAAACTTAAGAACTCAATTTTTTTTAATACTTGTGTTATGTTATATTGTATACTTTAACTCTGGGATTTAATGATTTGTTGAAAATTATTTATTTTAGGCAGTGAAATCTTACCAAAAATGCTAATTTAAAAATGATTTTCAATAAATAATTAATTTTGAGTTTCACATAGAACGAAAATGGTCTGTTAAAATACGTAAAGTATGTTATTCTGTCTACTCTAAAAAATCTAGATCTTTCACAATTTCTGAGAAAAAGGTACATAAAGTTAATGGATTTAACATGGTCTTTCAAGACTTTCCCGGTCTCCTTAAAAACATTGCTTGTGCTTGATGAATAACATGATTTTGAAAACTCTGCCGACGAAATCGTAGCCGAATGGTTAGCGCACTCTTCTCCTACGCAGAGGACTCTGGATCGAATCCTACCCGGCGTAAGTAGTAAAGTTTACTCTAGTTTGGAATGCATACTATATAATTCAGATGGCCTTTGGTTGGTGGTTGTATATAAAATATGGAGATTAGTTCTTTAAAAATTATATTTTATCTTTTAAATGGAAATTTTTAAATACAGAAATATGCAAAATAAGTGGTTTTTTTCTGGAATTTACATCAGAAAATTTCAATTAAAATATGTAAATTATACTGGAGTCTCGAGGGGCTACAGTTCCATATTTTTAGGGATATATATATATATATATATTACACCGTATAATGCTTACGAAAGAAAAAAAAGGTGAAAAAATGTTTGTCAAACATGGATGCAATTCAAACATTTGAAGTGTTTGAAATTCAGACGCATACAAGTGTCTTAAAAATTAAGACACTTTAAAACGTCTGAAAATTGAACACTCCGTTTCAGACACTTAAATGTCTGAATTTAAGACATTCCATTTTGCAGTGTATTTCAGCTCCTTTGAAGATATCTAAAAGTAGCTCGATTCACGGATAGTCCCAATAAACCAGTCGTTCTTCGACCGAAGGATCCATATTTATCGAAATGATGTAAAAACTACTTATCTAACGATGGAGAATAGTTTGAATAACAGATACTAATCACTTTGTTTTGTAGTACACGCTCATTGCCAAAAAAAAAAAAAACATTTAAAATTACGTTTACTACCCAATAATATGGACGTGGCTTTTATGCTATAATTAAACAAAATTTACGTTTATAAGAAATTCTTCTATAACATACATTTATGCTCGATAAGATTATCTGACAATCTATGAAAATAAGATTCCGTAGTGATCTAGAAAGCGCCGGGGTTGGCGAACACTTACCTGCCCGCTGTTGATCGATGTGTTAAACTTGTTGAATTGAGCTTTACAATTTTTCCGATGGAGGTTTCTGCTACCGCAGCTACTACTACCGTTCCGGAGTGATACCAAAGAGGAGGCAAGACACATCCGATGGACTCGTATCCGTTTTATCGGTGAGGAAGCGCCGGAAAACTAGATACTCGTACAGATTACGACTACCGTAAATTTAACATATATATGTAGAAAATTTATTCAAGAATATTTGTAATAATATTATTATAATATAAAATGGTTATAATATTATTTCATTTTCACTTCTCAAAATTTTAATATAAATTTACATGTTAAACAAATATTCTAATTCTTACAATTATCCTCTTACACGTCAATCAGCAAAAAATAGTAGTAATTATTATGAATGTCTAATCCTCTAAGGTTGAATTAATAAGCTAAAGTATCTTACAACTATAGGAAATATAATTATAATAAGAGAAATGAAGCAGATGTATGAATAATTAACAAAAATATCACATAAATACACTTTAAAAAAAGAAAATGTTTTAATTCTATGTTTATTAGTCATTTTTTTATTTCGTATAAACAATCCAGTTATTTTTCTGTTGATGTCTCCGCATTATTAAAACTTTTAAAACCAATTGGAATCAACATCAATTATCTTTTTTCATTAGAATGTTTAAGAAATATGGTGTGTTCGATCATCTCACCCAGGTCTGTTTTCTGAATCAGTTGAATTTTTTGACACTTTGACTGCGACTGGAATTGTTAAAGAATTAATTTTCCACAAATATCGAAATCATCTACACCCATGTTGGAACTTAAGAGAATTTTAAGATTTAGTCCATTATCTGCAGAACTACTGCACCGATTTTAATAAAATTAGGAATGTGCATAAGTTGATATAATGTAACAAAAATAAATATTTCAGCAGTTATAATGTGCACGCATAATCGTGCGTAAGAATTATCAGCGTCGGAAGGTATAAAACAGAGCTTATAATATTGAACCAAAGAATGGGTTAATAGGGGGTATGGTCCGTTATTTCAATCAAAATGCAGCTCACTCAATGTGATTTCATCTTACAAATCAGGCAGTTTATGGATCGCTGTGACAACTAGTCTTACCCCTCCAGCAACGCTGTTTCAGGCTCTGTGTTGTTCTAGGAGGTGGAAAGCGAGTCCAAATTTCCCTGTCCCTAACATGATCTATTGGTTTAGGATTGGAGATCTGGCGGGTCAATCCATCACGCGAATATCCTCACTTTCCAGAAATTCGCCCATCAGATGAACTGTATCTGGGCGCGCGTTGTAGTTCATTAAAATGAAATCAGGGCCAAGTGCATCTCTGAAAATATGAGCATAGGGTATCAAGATATCAGTGTTCCCAGATTAGGGATTTTTTAATTCAGATTATTTGACTGTCATCACTTTTTTAAACTGGTATAATTCGCTTATTTTTCAGAATTTATAATCTATTTTTAAATAGGTCGAACATTTCTATTTCAAAAAAGTGGTGGCAATCAACATTCTGGGACAAAAAGTCCTAAATCTGACAACACTGCAAGATATCATCCCTATACGTCACACCAGTCATAGAGCCTTTGCCAAACACAGGGAGGAGTGTGTGACCATTCAACAAGATGTCTGCCCATGGCCAGACCATCAAACCTCTACTGCCATAGTGTTCTTTTTCTCGGAAGTTGGAAGGCAGGTAGCGGATCCGTTTTCTCTCCAGTTAAAAGTACGTCGAGAATTTGTATTTAGGCTGTACAGAGTGAATCAGTGAATAGGATTGTCCCCCATTGATTCCTGATTCAATGTAGATGATCTCAGCACCATGCTAAACGGGTTCTCCTGTGCGAAGAAGTGAGCAGGACGCAAGAAGCAGATCTTATTGCAAAGAGCACTCTGTCACGTAGCCTTGTAGAAACAGTAATCATTGAAACTCGACTGCCTGTAGCCATATAAACGCCACGAGAGATCTGAGAAGCTGTTCCACTCTTGTTACCTCTAGCTGTAATAGACAAATATCGATCGTCGTTGGTCGTCGTTTCTCTTGGATGACCTTCCCCATCCCCCTACGCTTTCTCTCTATGGGTCCACTGTTTTTAAGTTGGACACGACGCTGGGCGTTATATAGAAGTCTCTAGGAATCTCTACCTGAGACTGCCCTGTTTCTAGTCTCACCGTGATTTGACGTCTCGTTCCATCATCTCAACATTGGCGGTTACTGCTTTTTACCCTACTGAAAAGAAGGGTTATGTGTTTCAAGCGTATATGTGTTTCTTTATACCTTCGAAACATCCCAACGGCTAAATGGATTTTAATGAATGAGGTCTCTATCAATTCGTCTTAACGGCCCAATTGTTATAGGCTAGGTTTTGTTTTTATAAATTCAAAATGGCGACCGTAACATACAAAATGGCGGTAGCGACAAAAAACAAACTACGCACCCTATTGAGTGGCATATCATTGGATAGGTCTTTCAAAATGAAGATGATGTTTCATTGACTTTTTTTACAATCAGAAGCTCCGTTAAAATATTATACAACCTGGAAGTTGTGTATGTAAGATCTCTAACTTTACTGCTACTCTAACCATCATAGACCTCATCAAAACAGTGTTTATAGATAGGAACTAACAATTAAATACAACTTAAAAGTCATAAATACAAGTAAATAAAGAAAAGTAGATAAGTAATATAAACAAGTAATATAAAAAAATATTTTAAGTCAATTCCTACTTAGGTCAATGAGAGAATTTTTTTCTCCCATTCTTCTTTCCTCTTGAGTGGCGCTTAAAATGCCTTGATCAAGAAGAGGGCTCTCTCGGTCTTAAAATACCTTGATCAAGAAGAGGGATCTCTCGATTATTGAAAATTAATTAATTTAATTAAATTAATTAATAAATATTTGAAAAAAAACTGAATTAACATCAAGTGTCATCCACTACCAGTTTTAAAAGAATTATTTGAGCTTGATTGGATGAATAATAAATATTGTATTAACGATTGAAAATTTGAACAAGATATATATAGCGAGAGTGTGAGGTAACAGTAGGAATTGAAAAAAAATTGTTTCACATTGATGAGGAATAATTAATTAGTTCGCTTTTTACGCAGTCGGGTTTTTTGATTTTTTAAATTTAATTGTTTATTACTGTTTTCTTTTGAATTTCATCGAATTTTGCAAACAAAATACTAAGATATTGAGCTAGGTGTACTACAGAACAAAACGCGAAAATTCACACGCTCGCTTTTAAAGCCTGTTGCTGCATTCTCTGCCACTCCGTACACGTGTACGCTTACGTATTCGACACTAGAGTTGCATCTTTCTTTCGAGACGTTAGTTTTACATTTCGTTCATGAAATACGACAAAATATGTAAATTCTCTTAATTTTGAACATTAGTGTATTGCACATGCAGAAAAGGTTACGTTCTCATGGCTGATAGTTTTCTGCTCGGTGTGTTTCGCGCACCTCTGTAAAAGTAACATGTTGAAAGCAATTTATTATGTTTCTCCTCTTATGCACTATTTTGGGTGGCACCATTAACCATCCCAGTAACACTCCCGTATTTGTCCGTTTTTTATGAGATTTAATGCATATAGCCATAAATATAAAATTCTATACTTTAGTTCAATTTGATCCAAATGAACCAGTGCCATCTTGCAGATATTTTCAACATTTTTATTAGCATAATTTCTACTATTACCACAAAAGTACTGTTCAGATATTGTTCCATAGCTACTGTGAGCGGTCGCTAATAATAAGCTCGAAGCAGCAGCGGTCGTGCGATAGCTTCAGTGCCCCTAGTCGAACCTTCCCGCTTTTAGAAGTCTAATTTGATCAACTTCCCTTTTAAATTTGTCCGGTTTCAATTTTTCGATTTGTTTTTCAACCTGGGTTACTTTAGAGAGTCGAAAGGGACGTAGGCACGGGACGTCGGACGGCACGCGAATGCCCCGTGCCCCGCAAATTCTGTGGCGGTCAAAAGATACATAAAGAGATCGATTAACTCACTGGATAATGTTTCTCTACGGAACTGCATTTAGGAGATTTCTATAATAAAATTTACCTATTCGAAAGACTATAGCTCGAAACAAAACGGAATACTAGAAAACAGGAATTCTGCTTTTTCAGAATTTAGTGTTGCCCCCCGATGAAAAAAAATATCTATACATAAATAGTACAAAACATATTTCAATTTTAAGACTTAAAGCACACACTTTTATTTTATGTAAAATGACGTCATTCGCATCTGCTTAAGAATTCCACATTTACGATCCACTCTTAAACATCAGCAGTAAAGCATGCGAAGGATGTCACTATCGCAAAATAATATACAAATGCAGCAAAAAGATGCCGTCATTAAAGAAACTCGACAAAAAAAGGCTATCTAATGATTAATGTGTCTGTAAACGAATGTAAACGAATGTACGCCTTCATTTATTTGTAACATTAATATAGATGATTTTAGTCGTGACGTCAGTCATGACGTTTTGGTTGAATCTGACTCCAAACAAACGGTTGCTACATTGTATTTTCTATTTTGTTTGTGTGTTGCAGCTATATCTTTTATCTATATCTTACATCTAAGTGTTTTAATACTTGATATGTACTGGTAACATTTTCCACGATTTATATTTAAAAAGAAATGACGCATAACAACCGTTTGTTTGGAGTCAGTTTCCGACCAAAATGTGATGACTGACGTGACACTGAAAGCGTCTATAGATATTTAAAATTAAATATAGTTTATAATAGCTCCATGTTTTAACAGAAATTATAGAAAATCAAATTAGCACGTATTTTAATTACATTTTCTTTCGGTTGTTATGACAAAATGGCAACACAAAGATATAACTGCTATTTTTCAACTATTTTCCTCTTTATTTCTACATAAATAGAGTACTTGAGTAGCCAAAATTAAACAAATGGAGCTAAAAACTACAAAAAAATTAATATTTCAAAAATAAATGGAGATACAGTTTTCAAACAAATTGCATTTAAAAGTACTTCTTTCCCCAATACGACGGTATAAAAAATTGAAAATGTTCGATGCTCAGCAGTTTAAAAAATTGCTATAGAGTATTTAATCTTTTTTTTTTCTCTTTACGGCTTGCTTCTGTAGGGTAACGTTATTTTTTGGAGTCGACACAAAATAAGCTGGGAGAAAGAAATAGCATACCGTACCGGGGGCTAATAACTAGTATATGTAGTTAAACTGAAAGTTTCAATTTAAACTGTAAAAATTGAAAAATGCTGAAACCATTGACAGCAGTTACAGATTAAATAAATGTTGAAAGTATAAAATAACCTAAATGTTTCAAAATAAATTTCTATAGATGCAATTATATTGTAAAATAAAACTGAAAAAAATCTCTCTACTATGTTTTTCGATGCAACAAAATAACATAATCATGAAAAGTTAATGGCCAATAGTAGCGTAACACAAAACCTTTCATATTTCTTAAAAATACATTTGCACTAACGTTGCTTTCTTTAAAAAATAATAAGATTTTAAACTTTTTAATTAACGAGCTTCTTTTAACATTGATCATAACATTTTCATTTGGAACTTTATGATTAATTAGAATTAACCGAAATCTCGAATTATACTAGTTCGAATTATCGCGTGTCTCAGTATAGTCATTCAATTGAATTTTGTTGTCTTTAAAATGAAATGAATTTTCATTTGAAAAGCAAATGCTTTTCGTTTATAAGGATTATCAAACTTAATAGAGAAAAAAATCAATATAAAATCAATGAAAGTTATACTTTCAGCTTGTTGGAAATATATTGTAGTAGAGAATGTATTAACTAATCGCAACTCAAACCAATTGTAATTTACCTTTTATATCACCTACGGAATTAAATTACTTGAAAAGTGTTTTTCGTACAGAATATTTGCCGCTCTTAAATTTATCAGTTGTTTCATGTTTGGACTTCGAAATATTTCAAATCTTTAAATAGAGTCAAAATATAATAGTTCAGTCAGATAGTCTCGAAAAAAAAAAAAAAAAAAAAAAAAATTAGAAAAAGCATATTTAATGGAAATCTTATGTAAAACGTTCAGTTTATAAAGAGGCAAACAAGAAGCTGTAAATGGATATTTATAATACTTAAATGGGATGTCTTAATACATGAAAATGATGATGTTGATAAACGGCACTTCCCTTTAAAATAAATATCAAATTTCTTAACATAAAATAGATCTTCAAGCAAGGAAATATAAAGTTTAAAATTGATGCAATCGTCCAAATTTAACGCGTAATTTTACATTTAATAATTAACTCAGTTAGTTGATATAAAATTTTACCTCTTAAGCAAAATAGAGATCATAATAATATAGGTTTGATTTCTATTTTAAAATATCGGGTGGAAAAAGATCTATAGAAAAGAAAAAAAAAATCGATTTGTCCAAAAATATAACTTGTCTACAAGATATTCCAAAAATATTTCTCTTAAGTAATTGTCCCCTATTTAAATTGCCAATTATTTTATATTCCTCTCTCAAACGATTGAAAATAAAATTAGATTCATATGGAGTTATTCAAAAGGAGTGAACAAAATTAACTTTAAAAGGGTTTATTAAATTATATTGCAAGAAGTAAAGTTCCAATTTATTATGATATCTGTAATGAAAATTAATGGAATATATTACTATATAAATAGTAATGCACAGCGGTATTTTCTATACTAGGGGTGCACAACCTTTTTAAGGGAAGGGCCACTTACAAAAATGTTTGGGTTGTCGAGGGCCACATCAGTACCACAGAGAAAATTCAATATCGGGAGGTGTGTGTGTGTGTGTGGGGGGGGGTAATAAGTATTTATTCTTCATGAATAATTATTTTTTGTCTGTAACAAAAACAAACAAACGGAAATAAATAATTGTATGCAGGAATGCATGGCTTCTTCGCATGTGCATGAATAACCATACAACACTTTATGAATACAAACGGTTCCTTCTTGATAAATGGTAACTTGAAGAAAAAAATTACACAACATTTCTAAATAATTTAACGTTATTGAAAATTATAAAAATATTTTATTGAAGAATAACTTTATTTAAAATAAAAGGAAACTTATTATTGAAATAACAAGGCATGGTTGGCTAATTATGCTATTTTTTCTGCGGACTATTAACAAAACTCGTTTTTTTTCTTTTGACAATCAAGTGTGACTAATGAACGAAATCATTTGTGATCATAAAATATATATGGAAGCTCTAAAGATTATTTAAACAATTAGATGTTAAGCAGTGCACTTAATTCCTACAACGTAATGTAAAACACATTTAATAATCGCTTAATACGCGAATTTTGTTTAGTTCACTAAAAAAATCTTAACCGGATTCCATTATCTATGTATATATTGATCTATGTATATATCTATCTATCCAAATAATATTCTGTAATATCCTCCAAAAAGTTTTTGTATAGAAACACATGAGGAGCATAACCATCATATTTATGACTGCTAAAAATTTCAAATTGTTTGGAATATAATGTTAATTGTTTTTTAAAAAAAATATTAAAAATACTAGACAACCCTGCTTTCTCTCCTCTTTTCCGGCAAATTTCAAAATTACTTATTGTCACCAAAAAATAAAGTACGCAAAAAGGAAAATACAAAACATCAAATAATTTCAATGCTTTTATCAACACTGCAAACCATTTCAAAAAATACAAAAATTAACTTTTTAAAAAATCTCATTCTGCGAATTCCCTTTTCCTTTTTCTACGTGCATTTTGTACCAGGATTAATATTACGCATATTTTGATTAAAAAAATATCCTTCATGTTATACAATAGATCTGAATCTTTAATACTTATACTTATAGCTTATGATTGAGTATTGATTTGGTTCGTATATAGCCGGATATAAGTGTGAAATAATAAGTTTGGAAATCCAAAAAGTTTATTAAATAAATAAGAAAATAAATAAATAAATAAATAGTTACGCATAAGACAGTGCTTTTTACAGTTAAATATCAATATTTTATCATAAAAATTATGTAGTCGTTGGAAACATATCCCCCCCCCCCCACACACACACAACACACACGCTTTTCCCATTGAAGTTAATCCAATCCTTTTTACTGCTAAATATCAGGATTTATTATTATTATATTTTTCTTTTCACACAGTCAACAGGCACGTATTTCATACAAAATCGAGTTTAAAATATAAAATAATACAGAATTGAGGTTCATTTAAGAATATTATCACGGTCATGGGCAAGGACGGACAGGTTAGTTAGTTTAAAATATAAAATATTTTTTATTGAAATATTTGAAAATAAATGTATTCCTGTATGCTTGTTCATTCCTTAACCTTTTGTGCGATTCAAACAGAGCTAAACGAAATCTCAAAAAGATTATTTTTAATGAATATCTGGTTAGATTTTTATTTTTATGTTATTGGCCAAAAAGTCACTACTAGAAACAGACAGAAGACCTTTGTCTACAGAACGACACAAAATCAATTACAGTTGATTTGACTGAAAGTATAAAAAATATAATGCGCTTTGATCTGTTGAAAATAAATAGTTAATATATGAAATTATCGAAATATCAAGCAATATGATGTTTTTAAAATAAATATTGGTTATGTATTGTTATTTACATCCATTAATTTATATCACAGAACACTGTTTTTTTTTTTTTTTTTTTTTTCTAACTAAAATATCAAACAAGTGTTAAGCTCATTTCATTATAACTTTCTAATAACACTTTTCCAAGAAATTTGATGTATGAATGCCTGTTTTGAAATATATACATAGAAGTTCCTTCAAAGAAAGTATTCGAAAAGAAGGAAAATAAAAAGATAAAGATAAATGATTCTATAGGAGTAAGAAGATAGTGAAAATGTTTTATGATTTGATGGATTGGAAAATTTACCGGAAGAAACTTTCGGAATTCAGAAAAGAAAAAAGATTTATATAAAAAATTATTCACATCGAAAATGAATAAATATGTTTTGCGTTTTATTAATGTTGATATTTTTTGGAAATGACATTATTAATGTTATTAACAAAATAAAAAAGTATAAATATTAATATGGACAATAAAACAAATAAACTAATGGCACAAGCAAAAACAAAGTAATGTCATTAAAAAATGACAAACTTTTCCTAAGCAAATAATTTAAATTGTCTGTCAAATATGCACACACATAAACACACAATTATATACATGGAATTTAAATTTCTACCTAATAAGATACGTAGACAATATAAATTATAAAAGTGCTTCAAATACAGTGGGAATTGAGATTATGTTCATGAAAAAAAATCCGCCATATTTTTTTTACAACCAAAATTTACTGAATTTCGATACATTAAACTTTATGTAATTTCAAAGCTTTCAAAGAAGTATAAATAATAATATTGACAATAAAACAAATAAACTAAGGCCACAAGCAAAAACAAAATAATATCATTAAAAAATGACAAACTTTTCATAAGCGAATAATTTAAATTGTGTGTCAAATATGCACACACATAAACACACATATACATAGAATTTAAATTTCTACCTGATAAGATACGTAGAAAATATAAATTATAAAAGTGCTTCAAATACAGTGGACATTAAGATTATGTTCATGAAAAAAAATCCTGCCATAATTTTTTACGTCCAAAATTTACTATATTTTGATACTTTAAATTTTATGTAATTTCAACACTTCCAGTCTCTAAACACGGACAGATGATTTTTTAGTCAATCTATTCTATTAGCTTTTCCAATTCCCAGATTTTGTTTTTATTATCGCACTAATATTTGATTTTAATTGTCTATTAAATACATTCTACTTATAAGAATAAAAAATACTGGTAATGTAATAAGAATATTGAAGAGAATTACAAGTACATTATAACCTTGTAAGTCCGTCATAGACGAGACCGAGACAAAGACGGATTTTTTAAAATTACTGATTTCTGAAATAATATCAAAAGTAGTCCCTATATTCTTAATGGTATTTTTAGTCATAATTTAATTCATAACCAACTTATAATCATGTGATACAAAAAGAAAATTAAATTTAAAAAAGTACTTTTTAAAATTAAAAATTGTACAATTCACCATGATATATATATTAAAAATATGACATAATATGTTATAAACTAATTTTGGGGTCAGTTCAATTTAGTCCATCACCCCACCCCTCACCCTCTTCCATCCATGGGATAGCTTACTCCTTTTGGTTGCCTTGGCAACTTGGTGACGTTTGGTGCGCGTTCCAGTTAAGTTTCATCCAGAACTCTGAGACATTTGCATCCATTTCTTAAATTTCAGACTTATCATAACTTCCTGAAGACGTTCGCACATGCGAAATGAAACGTTGGTGTTGATTGTGATTTAATTTGTGCACATTTTAGCATAATGTATATGTTTTTAATAAATAATTTTTAAGCTTATTTTAATTGATATTTTATATGCTACAAAAAAAAATAATCTAACAGACCCTTCTTCCATGAGCTAGAAATATTAGTGAAAAGGCGATTTTTGAATGCCGGATTTTTGAAGTTACACAGTACAGCTAAAATACCCATATTATTTTATTTATTTTGATTTCCAATTTAAATTCAATTCCCTTAGATATACTTATTTATTTTTTTATGATTTGGGTTCCAGTTGATTTCCCAAACTTATCAATTCTTTTTTTTATTTTTATGGAGATTATTTAAATGAAAAGTTATTTAGTATTCTTTACAAATTTCGGAAATGTAAAAACATTATTATTTTATCTACATTATTGTATTCTAAGTAGTACTTCAATGATCTAATTAATCCACGATTCCAAGTTTACATTTTCTAATTTAATTTATATTTTATTTGCATCTTAATTTTACCTCTTATACATTTCTTAAAGTGTGTTATTATTATTATTATATTTCTTTTTAGTTATGTAAGTTTAAAAAAAAAGTTTGATTACAAAAATTTTAGAAACATTATCAGATGGAATAGAAAATAACTGACAGATTTAAGAATGGAATAAGTCTGTATAAAATATAAATTAAATAATATATCACAATTATTTCATAATCTTCAGTTCTTAACTTATTTTTTTATTAATACATTTAGCATATATTGAAATTCATTTTAACAATTCTCGACCTCTTTAAAGATGGATATTTGCTGAAAGGTAATTGACATGTGTTAGCAATATATAGTATAGAATAGGGATGCACAACCTGTGGCCCGCCATGGGTTAACTTGTGGCCCGCGATCACAATTTATACAATTTCTTCGGGTTTTTTTTTATACAATTTCGTTAATTTATAACTGGAAAAATTGCAATTTTTGTCCATATGTCGCAGAAAAAAATTGCGAATTTCGTCAATTTGCCTCGGGAAGAAATTGCAAATTTCATCAGAGCCAAATAAGAATCGCAAATTTCGTTGATCGAGTTCGGAAAATTCGCGAATTTTATCGATGAGTCGCAGAAAAATCGCAAATTTCACTGATCGGTAGGGGGGAAATGGCGAGATTTATCAGTTTATTGCGAGAAAAAATCGCGAATTTCGACAATTTGCCGCTGAAAAAATTGCAAATTTCGTCAGAGTCAGTTAAAAATCGCGAATTTCGTTGATCGGATGCGGTACAAATCGCGAATTTTGTCGAATATGTGATCCTTGATCGGTTGCGGAAAAATCGCGAGTTTTGTCAGTTTAAAGTGTGAAAAAATCGGAATTTTGTGAATTTGCCGGGGGTAAAATTACAAATTTCGTCAGAGTCAGTTAAGAATCGAAAATTCCGTTTATCGTACGCGGAAAAATTTCGAATTTTGTTGATCGCGAGAGGGAAAATCGCGAATTTTGTCGATTCGGCGCGGAAAAATCTCAAATTTCGTTAATCGGGCACAGAAAAATCGCGAATTTTGTAATTTGAGGTATTGGAAAAATTGCAATTTTTGTTGATCGGCTGCAGAATAATCGTGAGTTTCGTCAGTTTACCGCGAGAAATAATCTCGAATTTCATCAATTTGTCGCATAAATATTACAGATTTCTCCAGATTCAGTTAAGAATCGCGAATTTCGTTGATTGGACGTGGAAAAATCGCGAATTTTTTCGATGAGCTGCGGAAAAATTGTGAGTTTAACGAACTTATTGCGAGAAAAATCTCAAATTTCGTCAATTCGCCGCGGGAAATTTTTCAAATTTCGTCAGAGTCGGTTAACAATCGCGAATTTCGTTAATCGGGCACAGAAAATCGCGAATTTTGTCAATGAGGTAAGAAAAATTGCAAATTTCGTTGATCGCTGGGGAAAAATCGTGATTTTTATCAGTTTATCGCGAGACAAAATCACGAATTTTGTCAATCTGTCGCTGAAAAAAATCTCAAATTTCGACAATTGATAGAAAAAAAAATTACAAATTTTGTCAATTGCTCGCAAAAATATTGCGAAATTTGTCAATCGCTCGTGAAATAAAGTCGTGAATTTTCTCAAAAATTCGCGTGTCGGTCCCAAAAAATATCATGAAATAGAAATCCATTGGTCGCAGGAAAAAATCGCAAATTTCATCGATTGTGCGCGTAAAAGAAATCGCGACTTTCGCCAATTTTTTGCTCGAAAAAAATCGCAAATTACATCAATGTATATCAGGAAAAAATCACGTTTCATCCATTGGTCGTTGGGAAAAAATTGCAAATATTGTCAATCCGTCACTTAAAATATCGCAAAATTCCCCAATCTCTCATGAAAAAAAAAATCTCGAATTTTGTCAATCGTTCCCGGAAAAAACTTTCAAATTTGGAAGATCGATCGCAGAACAAAAAGTCGTGAAATAATTCGATCGGGGGTGGAAAAAAATCGCAATTTTTGTTGATCCGTTGTGGAAAAATAATCGCGAATTTTGAAATTTTATCTCAGGTATCGCAAATTGATTGTTTGAAAAGATTGCAAATTTTGCCAACCGGTAATGGAAAATTACCACGAAATCTGCCTATTGGTCGTTGATAAAAAATCGCATGATAAAAAATCGCATTTAATGCATATCTGAGCAACATGTTCAATTTTTTTGCAGATATTGCTAGAATAGGAGGTTGAGGGGGGGGGGGAGGGGTGCGGGTCGTCGTCGTCCTTGGTATTACCTACTTTATTTTTGGAGTCAAGAACAAAAGGATATAAATTTTTGCGTGTTTGATAATCTATTCTAAACTTCCAACGTATTTTCCACCAATGCTTTTATCGATGGCAATTACTTACTAATGCATTGTCTCACAGCAATTAAATATTTAGGCAAGGGGCGTTCATTCTATTCTTAGCTTTTAAAGTCACTATTGTTTGACGCAAAATCGGCTATTGGGAAAAAGTTTTTAATATTTTTGGTTTGACTATATTCTAATATATACTGAGTTTGAGTTATACGTAGCATACTGACAGATGCCTGGTGAAAATGCTGCTATAGTTCGGAGAGAAAATGATGAACTAGATACTTAAGGTAATATTGTTTATATTGTTTTTTATCCTCATTACAAATTGATTTACCTGTCAGAATAACTTACGGAATCCGTTTAATATAAAAAGAAAATTGCCCAGTTAAACTGATGGCATTGAGCTCACAGGCTATTCACAAATCTAATCAGGAAAGCTCCTTAACATAATAAACTAGTATACCGAATTTGAAGCAAATAAGATAATTCTGCATGAAAAAACTATTTCGCTAAATTAAGGAGGGTATTAGCTCCCCCATTTCTCCCTTTATGCTGAACCAACGAACCTTCATTTCTAATCAGAAAAGTTCCTTATCAGAATGAACCTAGAAAAAAAAAAAAAAAACTAAATTAGATAACTCTGCATGAAAACCCATTTATCTAAATTAAGGGAAGGGGTAATTATCCCCTTTTATACTTAACCAATGAACCTCCAAATCAAATGAAGGGAGCCATATCTGAATAAAATGGTATATCAAATTTGAAGCAAATCGAATAATTCTGTATGAACAACCCATTTATCTAAATTAAGGGGAGACTAGCCCCCATCCCTTCTTTATACTTAACCAGTAAATCTCCAAATCTAATCAAGGCAGCTTCTTAACACAATAAACCGGTATGCGAAATTTGGAGCAAATCGAATAACTCTGCATGAAAAACTCATTTATCTAAATTAAGGGAGGGGGTCTAGCCCCCCTTTCCTTCCTTTATACTTAAATAATGAACCTCAAAATCTAATCAGGGAAGCTCCTTAACATAATAAACCGGTATACCCAATTTGGAGCAAATCGAATAATTCTGCATGAAATACACATTTATCTAAATTAAGGGGGGGGTAGCCCACCCCCTTTCCTCCCTTTATGCTTAACTAATGAACCTGCAAATCTAATCAAGTCATCTCCTTAACATAATAAACCGGTATACCAAATTTGGAGCTAATCGAATAATTCTACATGAAAAACGCATTTATCTTAATTAAGGGGGGTAGCTGCCATTTTCCCCCTTTATACATAGTAATTATCTTCCAAATCTAATCAGGGAAGCTGCTTAACAAAATTAACCGGAATACCAAATTTGGAGCAAATCGCATATTTCTGCATGAAAAACCTATTTATCTAAATTAAGGAAGGGGGGCTAGCCCCCTTTCCCCCCTTTATACGTAACTAATGAACCTCCAAATCTAGTCAAGGCAGCTCCTTAACATAATAAACTGGTATACCAAATTTGGGCAAATCGAATAATTCTACATGAAAAACCCATTTATCTAAATTAAGGGGAGTTGCCCCCTTTTCCCCCTTTGTACTTAAGTAATCAGCTTCCAAATCTAATCAGGGAAGCTCCTTAACATAATAAACCGGTAGACCAAATTTGGAGCCAATCGAAAATTTCTGCATGAAAAACCCATTTATCTAAATTAAGGGGGACTCTACCCTCCCTTTTCCCCATTTATGCTTAACCAATGAACACCAATCACAAATCAGGGAGGCGTCTTATCATAATGAACATAGCAAAAAATGTGAAGCAAATCGGATATTTCTATCAAGAGTTATCGCTTTGCCTACATACGTACACACATACGTACATACAGAACCGGCCGGCACATAAGCTCTCAGGCTTTGATAGCCTGTGAGCTAAAAACTAGACGTAGACAGTTTTAAAATCTCGAATCTTCTCCATGTGGAATGGACATTTCTCCAAAAATAGTACTAAATTTCCACATTTGTTTTTCATTTGTAAACCGAAGTTCTTTAAGAGAAAAAAATCATCAAATTCATAGAGGAAATTCTTCATTTTTTTAAACAATGGCTACCTCTTAATTGATAAATCAGGATGAGCTTATGTTTTTCTATTCATTCTGCTTGACAAGTAATTTATATCATTACTAAATTTACCTCGAATGTGTATTTGTCGCTTTTTACAACGAATGTTTCATCAGGCATTATTTAATTACTTTCAATACTATTCCGTATTTGACCATATTGAATTTATCACCAATTTATTACATTAGCAATTTGCGAAGTATTGTTAAAACAAAACAATGCTAATTTTATTGATAATGGCAATGCACTTAATAAATCATGTTTGTGTGTAAAATATGTTTGTTGGACATGAAAATGTTTAGTTAAGAATTGATAAAATGGGAAAACCTATATTTCGCGTTCAGGAAACTGATTAATTCAAAACCTACTTGGAAATATTTCCGAAAATCTATAGCAGCAAAAGAAATTTTGTTTTTATAAATGCTTCTTTTAGTCACGAAAATCAGGTGGTTTCGGATGTTTTTAGATAAAAAATTATTTTCTGAATCGTTGGTAACTTGCAGGAGGTTATTGTATATTTTAAATCGTGGTTATGTTATATTTTACTAGATACGAAAATATTTGTTTTTTCACAGTGTAGAATTAGCAGTTTTGAGATTAAGTAATGGTGAGCATTTAAGGGGCATCGTGTAGTATCAAATGAGGTCTAGAAAGTCATTTCATATAAAAAATTTCGTGAACAAAATAGTTTTAAAAGCTCTTTATTAAACTATATTTTAATAACAAATAATTATTAACAAAGATCATTAATTTTGAAGAAGAAATTTCAGATAAGAAATGTTTGAAAAAAAGTTAAAAAAAAAAGATCTATTTGTAGTCATGGTATTCTGATTTTGATTAATTCAAGCATGTTTTAGTAAAACTTTTCATCTGCGAATTTTTATCAAGTCATTTACAATGTTAGCTTCTCAATTTAATTTGATACGGATAATTTATTACATCTATTAATCAACATTTCATAGTGTGAAACATAAAAAATTCTCAGTAAAGATATATTTTTTAATGCCCTTATCGTGCTATTTTTTGATATGGAAAAAAGAGTTTTCTATTTAAAAAAGGCAGATTAAGAGCAGGAACAGAAGATAAAATGTAAAAAAAGAAAGCTAATTTATTTTTATCATCAGAAAATGTAATATAAAACAGGGAATCTAGTTAAGTAAAAATAAAATATGACCAATAAATATAAACTAACTAGGGGGCTCTGCCCCCTTCAAGCTACGCTCGCCAATCCTCGTTCAGACACCGCAGAATCTAAAAGCATACTAATCTGATGGGTTTTAAAAAAATTAGAGAAGATTGAATTGTACTGAAAAAATCTGTGCAGATCTCCCTGTAAACGGGTTTCCATTCAATTCACTTTGATTGCAAAAATTTAAGGGCGAATCAGTTGCTGTTAAAACATCCAATGGTTGTTTTCATTTTTGATTAAAGAGGATCAGTTAAGCATTTGAAAAGAAGCTAAAATAAAATAAATTAAGTATGCAGAGTCTTTGTCTCCCGGTATTTTAAAACAATCTGTATAATAATAGCCTAAGTCATGTGACTATCATCAATAATTCCAGGCGGACCACTTCGCTTTTTATACTCTAGGTGCCATTTTGGAACTTTAATGTTAGCCAGGCACAGGTGATAAGTCGCCAAATATTATTCTATCACCATCATTTCATCTATATTATAATAGTTCAAGTCATCAACTGCCATACACAAATACGGTCTAATCACTTCGCCGTTCACATGAAAATTTGGCACAGATGTCATACACGTCCCATATTGGCGCGATTTTTTAACGACGCCGATTTGGGGAATGCATCAACAGCATAAACAACATCCGGCTTACCATATCAAGAAAAATAACAATACTTTGGCGCCAGTTAAGTGCCCGTTCCGTATATGACATCGGCGTCAGAAAAAAATCGCGGTAATATGGGACCGTAAATTTTCCATTTTGATTAAAAAAAAAAAAAAAAAAAATCGAAAGAAACTGCATAAAATTTGCCAGGATTGCAAAGAATTCTTGGTACTTTTACGCTAGCCGGATGCAAATCTCGCCAATAACTTTTTTCAACTCACCAGTTAGCATTTTTTTTTTCCAGTGGTAGTATTTGTCCAGATGTCATATACGCACAGCAGGTTTGGCGTGATTTTTATTTATTAATTTATTTATTTTTTATTTATTTTTTTTTACGAAAATTTTCCGAAAACCTCGTTTTCAAATACCAGTTACATAAGCATGCTTAGTATTAGTTAGTTATCCCGTCGACTAAAAATCTATCGCCAAACTATAAGATTAAATGCCAATAATGGTTGATCGTAAATGTCACATTCACTTGACTTTAAGTAAGTTACATGTGTTTACGTCATCAAGTGATTTTTGTTTCGACTTTTTATTTGTGTATTTATTAATGTTATACTAATTTATTTGTTCTTTCGTTATTTAAAATAAAAAATATGTCAATTTGTATAATTTGGCGAGTGTTTTGTCGATTTATATAATTTGGCGAAATTGGTCGACGGAATAACTAAGTAGTACTGTATTTCTTAATTATTTTCTATTATTTTATAAAGAAAATATAAAAAAATAATTAATAATTATAGAACAAAATAATTTATATAAGTTATAAAAAGAAATAAAAGTAAAAAAGCATTTATTATTAAATAAACAACAATAGCCGGGTTACCATTAGGGCTGGATTATTTATAAATATATCGGCAGATATTGATATTTCTTAACTATCGCAATAACAATATCTAAACTTTGACTCTGTTGATATATCCCAATAAGATAACAGTGTTAACAAACACTACAATTACGAACACGAGCACCGAAAAAAATATCGTTAAATAACTCAGAACTCAATAAAATAATAATATTTTGCGCTCACCGCCGGAGAACCTGAAAAAAAAATTCTATTCCATTGTCTTCAACCTCCTTTCTCATCCAAAACAGAAAATCTACATCGATAATCTTCCTTTCCGTTGATTATCTGCAATAGAAACTATCCCAATCATTGCAATACACCTATCTCTTCTCAATAAACCTAAAGTTCGTTCGACTCTCTGCGTAATAGTGAATAACACTTATCATCCTTTCTCATCTCAACTGTGATTAGTCTCTACACCTATTCCAATAACTCCAGATAATTGATACATTATGAATAATAACGCATGAGCATTGGTTATTCGTTATTGCGTTTGATATGAAGATAACGGGTGATCGTCGCGTCTATACCTCAGAAGGTAGAATTCTCGGCTTGCAAGCAACCAATGAGAGTCCGCTAAAGTTCCCCCTTTTGCTTATAGCAAAGTTGCAATGAAAGTTGGCGAAAAGCCCAAGGTCAAAGCAGTTCTTCACAGTGGTGATTGGTTGTTTTTAAAAAGAGCTTCCCAGTCAGTAATATTTATTCATATTAACTTTGTTAGAGCGAAGTTTTCTGGAGTGAATTTAATATATTCTGTATTGATATTTTTCAGCTATGAATATTTATATAAAAAAAAAAAATTAGTATAAAGCTATTCTCAAGTGTGATTTAAGTATTTATATATTTTTTAAAAAGGTTTCAATGTTGGTTTCTTGTAGTAAATAGGTAGAAAGATATAAATACAGGGAACTGCTCTGCTCAACAAACGCAAAACGTTGTGACACATTTACAAATTCATTTTTAAACGTAAAGGCACAAAATTGGAAGGCCTGGATTTTGGAAGCGATTTAGAAACGAACTGTGTTTTCCATTTTTTGATAAATAAAATACCTATCGAGTTAAGCGATTTTGATCACGTGAAAAAGACGTTTTTTACCCTTTCTTGAGTGGTTATTCTTCTTTCGCGCGGAAATTCCGTTCAAAACGCGCCCTTTGGTACTATTTTCTGAAAGATCTATTGCGTTTGAAAAAAAAAAAAAAAAAAAAAAAAAAAAAAAAAAATGGAAAAAACCAAAAAGAAAACCAGTTTGATTCCATAGTTTCTGAACAACAACACCTGCTAGTTTCATGCATTTCCGAACAAAAATAAATTAAAACTTATGTCATAAAGTTGCCCTTTTGTATTTAAGAACAGCCAAGAATGAATTGATTCTTTAGAGAAAGATTGAAGAGCAACATTTCTGTTGCATCTATCATCCACTGAAACCTATTTAATAACAAGTATATTAGCACCACATGTGGCATTAAATTAATTTTAGTTTTTTCTAGAGTTTCCTCTTTTCCTGTGTTAATTATAATAAAATCGTCAACGTCCTAAATTTAAGAATGTTCTATTTTATTTTGTATTTTATAATTTTGTCAGTTATTCGCAAAGTACTTCAATACTTAAAATGTCGCGTCAAAATAAATCATTTTTCAAAAATTTTAAACAAATATCATTATATTCCGGTCTAGGCAATATTCATAACACACATTAGACACATTAAACAATCAATGAGAATATCATTTTTTAATGAAAAAAATTAGTATATATCTGCTTTAGACAAATGCCGACTTTATAAAATCAGTACAATAAAATATCTAAAAAAATAAAAATGTATATAAGTAATAATAAATTAAAACTTGTTTAATAGTTAAAATAATAAAGATTTCGCAGATAGGCTATGTATATATGAGGACGTGAGTTTCAAAACTCGCCTTATCCAAAAAATCAAATTTTGGGAAATCGCAAAAAACCTGTAACTGCGACCCCGTGCATCGAATACCTCCAATTTTTTGTATACTTATAGCTAGTTGCTCTGTGATATCATTGTGTTAAGTTGGAAAATCTACTTTAATTCATTTAATTAATTGAAAAAAGTTTTGGATAAGAAGAGTTTTGTTGCAAACCTATGGATAAGAAGAGTTTTGTTGCCAATCTCTATCATACTGGTTGAAAGAAATTAATAGTTTCTATTTTTGGTCATCGGATGATAATATTTTGGATTAAAAAATAAACCTTACGGGAGCAATAAGTATGATTAAAATTTAGTAATACGTTTTATTATACAAAAGCAAACTTATCAATAATCAAATAAAATTTATCATAAATTGCTTATAATTAAAATAACTTTTTTATAAAAAGAATTTAATATAATATAATCTATATAACATATAATATTATATATATAAACATTTCCTTCTGTTCTGGTTCCTTAGAAATAATATTTTTATAAAAAGTAAGCACTTCCATTTCTGACCAGTTTTCATCAAAATGTTTTTTAACAATCTGTTTGCTTCACAGGGACTCCCTCTCCCTTCTTTTTAAGAAGAAAGTTTAGTTTTAGATGCCTCTAGCAAAACTTTTACACTCTGAATTTTGATATTCCAAGAATCTTCCGAAATACACTTCCACAAATTTGAAGATGGCCATGGTTCTTAGTCTTTATATAGTACCTTATCGTAATACCTTTGAAAGGCCCGGAAATGCCTTAGGTTTATGCCTGAGAATAAAAATTAGACCTTTTAACATCTTCTGACAGTAAGAAATATAGAAAGCGATTCCCCATTTTTAACTTACATTTTAATCTTCTTTTGCGTGTATTCTTTACTAGCCCATGTGTTCATATTTCTTTTTCTATTCTTCACCCTTCCACTACAAAATGCAAGAGTTTATTCGCTTCCCATTACACATAAGACATGCTGTAAAACTTATTTAATTAGTTTGTATGAATAGAACAGGTAAAATCTTTAAACGAAAATAGCAACAGATCACAGAGAAATGAAGGAAAATTACCGTAATAGTAGCTGATAAGCTAGCCGTTCGTTGGTCTTACGCATGCCCAAGGATAAAGCTAGTTTTGTTGCCAACTCCCTAGTGGATAAGGCGAGTTTTGAAACCAAACCAATATTTTAAGAGCCCAAAAATAAAGGATAAAAATATTTTTTTTTTACAGATTATAGTGTTTTTTTCTGTGCAGGTTTACCAATAGAATAGATTGGTAGAGAAAACTCGATTTTTTAAGTTTTGGATAAGGCGAGTTTTGAAATTCACGTCCTCATATATATTTATATTTCTTTTTTATTTATCATGTTGAATGGTTATGAAATTTTTGCTGTACTTAATATGTGCATTTTAATTTCTACGTCTGTTTCCACGTTGCACTTAGACAAAGGTTTATACACTGCATCGTGTTTTCAATATTATAGCATATTCTAATAAATTGATTGAGAAGTTAGTTTTATTCTTTCAAAGTTATCTTAATCAAAATTGTGAGTAGATAAATTACCCGAATACATCACAAGCCTTGCTTTTAATCCTTATATTTCTTTCTTGCCTCACAGATATGTTTATACTGTAAGTACATCATTTTATAATATTTTATTTTAAAGTTATTCCCATTTCCAAACTCAATACTTTCTGGCGCATTTTTTAATTCATTTTTGTTTAAACATTTCGGCTACCTGGGTCCAGATATGCGGATCTCTATTCTTTTCCTCAAAAAAAAAAAAAAAAAAAAAAAAAACTGTTTGATAAAGGAAAATTAAAATTCTACTGCTCTATTAACCTTGCGTTTTATAATTAAAATTTATATAAAAAGCACAAATAATGTATTTTAAGATATTTTTGATGTATTTTAAATAATTTTATATGTAAGCACCTGAAAGTATTTCCTGTACATTTATTTGTGCTTTTAATATAAACTGTTTGATTTTTTTTTACATTTCGACTTAATTTCTTAATAGTTGAAAATTATGTGTTTTAAAAGCGAACTAATTAATGGCAACACCCATGCTTATTTCTTCATAAAATAGATGTTTTATCATCTGAGTTTGCAACACGCCTTCAAGACAGCGTGGCCAAGAAATTTAGAATCTCCCATATTTAACTAACTGAAATCCTTTAAATTAAAATGTTTTAAGGATTTGTATATTATTCACTTGTTTAAAGGCCTTAGATTTGTGATTGTGTAAATTTAGGCTAGTGATAATTAAATTTATATTTTAAGGGGATTTGTAATTTTAAATCTCTGTTAGTGAAAGTAAGTTACTAGTTCCCTAAAGTATCAATTTCCAAAAAGTTCTTTTTTCTGTAATCGATGATGTCATTTTGTTTGTGTAAAACTAAGGAATGGGTATTTGTAGTACTATTTTAGTTTCGACAACGAAGAGGTTATAGACGTGCCGAATTGGCAGAAGCTCTTAATAATTGACTATAAATTCGACCTTTTTTTCGTTTTTCGGTAAAAAACAAAAAAAGTTCTAGGTAAAATCCTGCCAAAGTTGAAATTTTGAACCGAATTTCCAAGTGAGGTGGCGTGGGAAATGTAAAAAACTACTGTCCTGAAATAACAGGTGCTTATAAGTCAAGATCTATAGTCCGTCTCAAAAGTTTATGCTCTTCAAATAGAGTTAAAAATAATTGAAGAAGAAAATATATGATGCCAATTTACAATAAATACTCGACATGCAATCAAAATCAAATAAAATAAGCAAGCTTCCCCTAGTAGACTACTCTCTGCCAGCTCCGCACTCATATGTTAAGAGAATTTTGCACTCAAAACTGTTGGAGCCATTGCAGGATCACAGGGACTATTCGGAAAAGGGAAGATTCACGCATAAACTGGATCCAAAGGTCTCCTTAGAGCTTCCTCCCCTCTCTCCTGCCGTTACCGCATTCCTTACAGGATATGGCCCATTTAAGGAGTACCTCCATAAATTCCATTGCTCAAGCTCCTCTGTATGCGAATGTGGCGATTTAGCAAGTGCCTCACATTATGACTACGCTTGCTCACTTACCTCACGCTGGCATATTCGGCGCCCCTTATCAATCCCTAAAAATTGACTAAGTAATATTTTATCCCGTCCAGCACTTCATTAAAAATTAAAACAAATTTTTAGCTTTTTTAATGGACATATCAAACAATTTGTTCTATACCTCTTACCTTAAACAGTTGTAGCGTTGGGCATACTATCGCCCCTTGTCGCGTTTTTGGCGATCGACGACCATAATCTGTAATACTCCTATGTATTATATATATATATATATTTAATCCTTCTAAAAGTCGCCCATTGCTCGAGTTTTATTATCCGGTGGCTTGAGTCATTAGACTCATTGATGTAACTTTTTTTTAGGACCTTAATAAAGGTGTCCGGGGGGGAACATCTATGCTCTGCAGATGTGGTTTCCACGTCTGAGCAATTCCCCTTAGGCAGTCAAATAAAATAAGCAGTTTTTGTTGGTTAAAAAAAATTACAATAATTCTTATTTAATTTACTTTTTTTCTCGAATAAACAGTGTCTCAAACGTTTAAGAACTTAAAGCAATTTTTTTTTTTAGAAACATGGGACTGGACGGCTGTGATGAGGTTCTGTTACGACGTTTTCTAATTTTATAAAAATATGAAAGCGAAAAAAATCATTTCCACTCATTTTAAAAAGTGCCGAAGTGCGAAAAATTGACAAAAGGTGTTATTTTAAAAGTCTTTAAATTGAAATCACAAAATAAAACTGTTTCTCAAATTTCAAAAATTTAAATTTGTACAAGCAATGTATTTCTATCAAGTGCTCTCTAGAAATGATAATTTCAACAGGTAAACAAGATGTGGACAACCACGTATAACGTTTGTTGAGACGGGTCGGATGATATGTAGATTCTTGATGAGATTAAATATACACACACAGGAAATAATCTCGCTGTACAGGTGTCCAAAGATATTCTACATAGACTTATTAAAAAATGTGATTATATCATACTAAAGAAAATGGTTTGCAAACCATGTCTCAAAGTATACCTCTAACAGACAAGAATGAAACAACACATAACCTGCGTGCAACAAGCGGCTTACTGTTTCATTCAATAATGAGAAATAGTGGAACATAGATAGCCCTGATAGGTGGGAGATGTATTGACATGATCTGCGAAAGGAATTAAGGAGTTTTTTCAACAGGCATCAAGGCAGTAAACCTGTTATGGTTTCGGGGGGGGGGGGGGGGGTTCGGCTTCAACAGCCTGACCTCTCTGGTTTTTCTAAAAGGAAGACAAAATTTCCAAAAATACCAAGGGACGCTGAACCAACATTTCTTTCCATTAGGTGACATTTTTGAGGTGGAGGGTCCTGAATGGATCTTTGAACAAGCTAATGCATCAATCTACATAAGACATATTACGGAACAGTGGAATTCACAGAAAAAACTTAAAATTCTTTACTCGTCAGCTTTATGTCCTGCCATAAACCCGATTGAGAATGTCTATGGCATTTTAACCAGTTTTACAGCAATTGAAAACAGTATGATTTTCTTGAAGAATTCGTTGAGGCCATACAGAAAGTATGGTACTTTTTGCCACCCGAAATACTACAAAAACTAATAATTTCAATGGTCGCGCACTTATTTGAACTAATTCGAAATCACGGAAAAATTATTTGTATGTAACAGTTTAGTAAAAATGATAAATGTGGTGATTTTTACCATTGCGCATAAACTTTTGAGACAGTTTTGTTTGAACTTATTTTAAATTATATTTTTTAGAAATATGTAATTTATTTTTTTTTCTACTTTTGATATCATTTATATAAATGAAATTACGAAATCCACGAATAAAAAAAAGTGCTCGTTATTTTGACATTTTATTATTCATTAAATATCAAAATGTTTTGCTTGTGCTTAAACTTTTGAGACGGACTATAGTTAATTTATCAAAAAAAAAAAAAAAAAAAAAAAAAAAAGTGTTCGATTACAAATCACTTCAATCATGCCTGTAAGTATCATGCATTTATGGTTATAGATAAGTGAGAAAATGTGCGCAATGTCATGTGTCCGATTGTCACACCAGAATTATCGAAAGCTTAAAAACATGACATAACATCATTCTGTAAAGAATTGAGGCTGTTAATTTTCATAATTTTATTTAACAAAAATTCTGTTTTTTTTTTTTTTTTTTTTTTTTTTTTTTTTAGTTATTATTATATGTTTATTACAAACTGTATATTTCGCATTAATATGCCGGAATGATTAAAGATTTCAAATTTATACTGCATATTTTTAGTCTCAACCCTTTTTTAATACCCTTTATTATATTTCTTCTAAATTTGTGAATGACCTATAAATTGCATCAAAAATATGCTCCAAATTTAAACAGCTCGGTCAATATTAATCATAGAATAGCGGGATTTTTTTTTTGTCTTACTTGTCAGCGAAACGGGAAAATTTTACTAAATATAACTTATAGACCGGTGTCCCACATAAAAATTTAAATTTCGTAATCTTTTAAGAAATGTTTTCCATGTCCGTCACTTTAAAAATAATTCTTTATCTTATTTAAACCATTTTTGTAATTGAATGTATGTATCTAGGGCCAACGGTTGCGAAAATAAAGGTCGGCCAGGTTATACGTGGACACCCTGTATAATGCGTATTTGGCCGAAATTAACTTTTTTTTTTATTTAACAGCTAATCTCAAGCGGATAAAAAATAAATTAATTCTACAGAACATAAACAAATGTGCATAAATAAAATATGATTTTATAGATTAAAATGCATTTGATGTCTTTTTAGAAATACAACTGCAGCAGTATGAATTGCCATTATTTTTTATTACACTAATTAATAAACTAAATTGAAACTTTTTAAACTTCAACTAATTTTAATCAAAAGAAAAAAATAATTTAAAGACACTTAAACAAATCCTTTTGAGTTCCTTCCAAATTAAAGGTTTATATTTTTTTAAACGTAATTTGTATAGTAACATTAAATCAATAAGCTTCTTTTTTATACATTGAAACGCTTCCCTAATACTTCCTTTACATTTTTTAAATGTTTCGCATTTGTTATATATATTTGTTTTTATGTTTTCCTCATAATAAAAAACGATAAATCGCGCTGTCAAAGATAATCCATTTAATTCATCTGGGTTTTGAAATACTACTTTAATTTTAATTTAAAATTTTTACATAATTGACCTTTATGCATATCACACGCGATTAAAGAATGAGAATTCCAGATAAGATATGTTTACATAGGAAAACAAAAAAAATCAATGCAGTAATTTATTTATGTAGTCGAAGTCGGTTAAGAAGCGTCTTATGGGTTGGTTAGTTGGTTGTATAGAGATTAATTGGGCAAAATGCTTCTAGCGATAAGCTGCGCTAAAATTATAGTTAAAGGAAAATATAAATATACACACTAGGTGATTCTAAAACATTGTAATAGAAATAAATGCTATTAAAAATAAAAACAGAAGACAATGCTCAATGATAAACAGAAGACAATGCTCAATGATTGAATGGGGTATCCCATTCATATGTAGTCATACAAAAGTATAGACAACGAATATTATTAGTTCTTAAAACAGCAAGGTATAAAAGTAATAATATTTCAGTGAGAAATGCTATCTTGATGGCGTCACAAATATTGTTAATTGTTAAAACTATGAAGTACAGAAATGCCCATATCTTAAAATAAAAGCCTGTATACTTTAAAAGGCATTACTCACAAGATTGCTAATTTCTCTTAATCACACATGTAGTTCTGTGTATTCATCATTTTTTAGTATCTGAAATAATTTTTATCCTCATTGTGGTGAAAGGCAATATATTTATGTTTCCGCATATAATGTTGGATGGACGCTAATCATCTGGACAATTTCTAAATGAATAATTTGCGGAAATTACTTGTAATGTACGAGTATAATGACAGATTACAATTATTTTATTATACATTTGTGGGTATACTTTTTGCCTCATTGCTAAAATCTGAGTTTAGACTGGTTGATCAGGTGTTACTCAATAGCCATCACGATCACCAATCATTACAGCGATTGATTTCAATATAATTTTTCAATTACCAGTTTAAAGTCTGTGCTTCCGAAAATGTTACCTGAATTGGTTACCTGAATTGGTTACCTGAATTACATCTCGTTTGATCAGCTTGAACATGCTGAGAGACATATGGCAAGAACTCATTAACATATGGAGCATTTATAGAATAACGACGCTTAATCACTTGGAACATTTGTTAAAAAAATATATTTTGCGTGTTTCACTATCTTATAATCTTCTTCTTGTTTTAGTTCGACAAAATTTGATGGCTTGCTAAATAAATGTACAACTGTGCCCCTTTAATAGCACAGTGGCTGTGGAGAGGCAAATTGAAAAAAAAATACGGAAATTAAACGAAATAGTAATAATCCACAGATCTTTGTTAAATAGTAATCATAATATAAGATTAAAATGTCAGATGAAAACTGTTTACTTAGAATGCTGTTGGTGTGCACTAATCACAATAGTCTATCAATAAACGAACAAAAAACAGCGGTTACTCATTTTCAAATAGATTTACAGTTATGGTGATTCTGCAGTAAACGATTCAAATAATTTAACTTTCTGACTTTGAATTTTTTAATTATTTCGACGTGTGAATTTTAATTCATTCATTTGACAATTGAAAAGTTTGTCTTTTCTATCAAATTAGTTATTTATTGTTGACTATCTTTTTTGTTGTTGTTGTTTTTGCAAAAATAAAATTCTCAAGTGTAATAAAAAAAAACTCTTCATTTTTTTTAATTTTTTTAATTCGGTAATATTTTAAGTGCGGTCAAAATATGCCAACGAACTTTAAATTTATGATTTTTACTATAAAAAATTTATGCTTTCTGTTTCAATTTTCAGAATTTAAACAGAATTTTTTTGTCGCTTCATTTAGCACATTTAACACCATAGTTTGTGATATATGATTCAATTGTGAAAACAATAATTTTCGTTGCACTTTCTAAATATCCAAGAACGTTTTCGGTTAATAGATATGCAACAAAAACAAATGTCTACAGTACCTAGAAATATCGATAGAGTACTATGTAGTACTAAAAATATTAAACTAGTATCTGTCAGGCCGAAATGTCGGAGCATGGAGGCGCTTAAACTTAAAAGATATTATTTAAAAAAATGTTTTATTTTCTAGATTGCTGTTTAATAGCATAAAAGTAAGTTTGATATAACAATCGTCGATACTTCATTTTAAAGTGTTTAACTCAGTCGTCAATTGCCTCGGGTAATGCACAAATTCTAATCTGTCAGCAAGTGCTCTCATACTTCTAATTTGGGTAAAGCCTGTCCTTAGCGAAAACAGCTTCAATAGAACTTTCTCTAAATGACAAACTACAGTAAAAATGACATATGTTGTTTTATATGACAACACCTTTAGATGGATATCCACAGCAGTTTTTGGCAATGTTAAACTCGAGGATCTATGTATGGTGGCAAGGTATGCAACAGTTAAAGGTAACTAACTTCGTGAGAAAGAAGCTTTTTCTTCATTCCAATATTTACAAATAAGTTTGATAAAAAAAAAAAAACAGTTAGAAATGGCTCATGATACTCAACAAAATGAACTATTATGGCCTCATAACCCTGCATCCAGCTGCTGAGGAAAGTCTAGACTGAAGTCCAGACGCGTGATCATCTTCACTCCATCTTGCTATTTAATCATTGTGATCTTCTAAAATTCTTGTTTATTGACCCCGCTTTGATTTAAAAAGTGCTTCTTGATTATATTCTTTAGATTTCTTGGTTTTGAGAAAAAGACATATGGCACCTTCAAATCCTTCAAGTTAGCCGAAAGCACTATATCTTTGCGTTTTTGCATAAGCGGTGAGAGGTAGTCAAAAACTTGACTCACGCAAAGTGAGTTCAGAGTCTTTCGGAACTGTGTCTGCTGATTGTCGTTTCGTCTCAATGAATTTGTAAATGTGAAACATTTTTTAAAAGCTCTAAGCATTTTTTTGTCCGCGAAGAATCAAAATGACTTTTAAAGAATGTCTCTTATATAGAGGGATGTCTTTTACGCGATGTAACTACCTAATACGTCCAAGGATTGAAACAAATAAGCCTCTAAAAGGCTAAATGCTATCTATTTTACCTTCGCGACATCTTTGTTCAAGGTAAGCCATAAGACGACATCCTATCATTGAAAATTCGTCAATAATGAGAAATAACACTGTATCCATTCTGAGCTGTAGTTTTATTGCTGACTTTTTAAATTAGCGAACTATTTCAAACACGTTGGTTCTTTAAGCACTGAGTGAGCTACCTTGTCTTTGACATTAAATGCAGCAGTACCTGTTAGTGCCAAAAGAATGGTAGCTTCTGATCCTAACTGCTCTATGATTGTTTTACTAATTTCTTTGATTTTTGTACATTTTACAGCTCTTCCTTTTCCAATAATAAAAGTTGATTTAGGGAAATTTGTAACCTTTGTTTGCAAAGACAAAAGCTGTTCAGTGCATAACTGAAGGCAGCATAATTTGTTGTTCTTTAGGATAATTCAGAAATTTTAAAAGTAAAGAGAAACCATTGCATAAGAGAATCTACGGTAAAGATAAAGAATTACCCCCGGATGTATTTGATAGATTTTGATTTTTTTAAATTTAGTTCCGATCTTTGAGAATTTGATCCATCGAGTTAGCGGCAGAAAACTTCAAAGCGCCTTCAAAGACTTGCTTGTCTGGCACAGCTCACACTTATTTAATATGACAGCAGGTAAAAATTTGTAACACGTATGTAACACACACTCATAGATAGTCTGCTATACTCCTCTATCAAACTTTATACCTTTATTCATCTGAGTTGTTGTTATATCGTTATTATGAAAATATTAGGAAGCATCCGAGTTATTTTTATGCGACTTTTCCAGATAGAATTAAGCTGAATAACTCTATACATTTGAATTACTTTCTTTTAACCGTCATTTTCGGAACTTCTGTGTATAACGTTGCACATATAAAATATGTATATTTCTTAAAATGTACACTAAATCTATGCAGCACATTAAATAAATCAGGATTGATTTATGACTTTTAGTGAACATGATTTCTCACGAATTACCTTTCATTGTTGTATCCATTTCTCCGATCATAAGCATAAGCGATCATAGTCATATAGATTAACGTCGCATTTATAGCTAAGCTGCGCGACATTTGGACGAAATATCGCCAAATTTGGCGACCAAAAATATGTCGTCAAAAATTAAGCCAATTTGGCTGTATCTGACTAATTTGGCGAAATTTCCATTGAAATTCAGTACTGATGATTCTTCTCTAACAGGGTTCTTCGCATTTTAACTTCGTGTTCTCCAGTAAAATTAGCTAAAATCTTAAAGCCAAGAAATAGGGATGCTATCTTTCCCAACCCGTACAGAAATTTTTTATTTCGTAATCGACATATTTCTGTTTTCTGGTGTGCGTACATCTTGACAAAAAAAAAAAAAAAAAAAAAAAAAAAAAAAAAAAAAAAAAATGCTTATCTCATTTACTTCAGAATGTTCATTTGCATTTCAGTTGAAATACATTCCCTTACGATGAATTAAAAAAAATGAGTAAACGTCAGTCATTGGGACAATTGCAAGTACTTGCAAATTATTAAATTTGCTTATCAAACAATGCTCAGTAAATTATGAATTTGTCTACAAACCCGATTACGAAAATTTCCCAATAGAAACATACATTCGTCTGAATACAAACATACAGACATAAGAATATATACATATAAGTAAAGTAAATCGAGAAAAATACATGACATTATATTTTTCTCGATTTCCTTGGGTATCACTCGTAGCCATTCGACTAATGCCCAAAATCGTATTTTCCGTATTCGATTTTTTTTTTTTCGTTTCTCTTAATTTAAAATTCAAAATGAATTGCATCGATTTGGAAGCTTACAAAGAATGAAAAGTTCGAATAAAATAGTGGTTGTTACATACGTAGAATGTAAAACTTCTGAAAGGGATGGGAGGGGGGGGGGTCAATCTATATCTCAGGTCACCAATGTATGAACATCGACTTCATCATTCGACTCCATAATTATCCGTATGAGGTTAAAATTCATAATTTACAGCAATTTAGCTAATGTTTTAATTAATAACGGGATGAATCTCGTCGAATTTCGACGAAAGAAATTGTTTAAAAACGAACTCATACATAGGTTAGTACTTAGTCTCTTAAAACAAATATTATTTTTAACTTAATGTTACCAAAATACTAATTCCATACACTTCGACTGTTCAAAATATTAAAAAAATAAACTGTACTATTTATTATACCTAATCAAGATATATAATTTTGTTTGAATTACCCATTGAGTCTGTTATGTTTAAAAGGCACAGATGTCATATACGCCCCATATTGGCGCGATTGTTTTCCCACGCCAATTCGGGGAAAACGTCAACAGCGCACACAATAACATCCGGGTTACCATATCAAGCAAAATAACGACACTTTGGCGCCAGTTAAGTACCCGTTGCGTATATGACATTGGCGTCACGAAAAAATCGCGCCAATATGGGGCGGGGCGTATATGACATCTGTGCCATTTAAAATTGCTGAAAATTTAAAAAAATGATTTCACCTTAAATCAATCACGGAATTATTTTTCGCGTAAAATCTAAACTTAATGTTATTTTCACCGTCTCATAATTTGCATACGAATCTCTTATATTTACATTCGGCATTTCAAAAATATTACAATGCGCAATATGTGATTAATACATATATTTCTAAACTTGAAATCAAGTTTGTCAACCACGACTTTGCATGTGAACATTGACTTGTGATTCTAATCTCTGTATCGGCGAGTAAAATTCCAGAAATTTATATCTTTTAGAGGCGTTCTTAGTAAAATATTTGCTTTTATCAGAGAAAATATTCCTTTTCATTTAAATATGATGTCATTTTGCCTCATTGAAGCATTTCACCAAGCGTCTCAAACTCAATGAATGAAAAAGAATTGAATTATAACAGCTTTTTGCGGAAAACATGAGTATTTTATTAAAGCATGACGTCATTTTCTGTTCATTTTTTTCAGAAAGTTTATTTTGAGTTTTATGAGAAAATGGCATCAATAAAGATAAGCAAACCTTATTATTTTTCCTTTCTTTACAACAATGGAAGTAATCCAATTGCTACCATTTTGAAACAAATTCATAGAATTTTTTTAATTTTTAAATTTAAGTATAAAAATGAGAATATTTAAAAAAAAATAGCTAGTGCGGGCAAATCTACAAAGAAACAGTTTTCATTAAAAAAAAAAAAAAAAAAAAAAAACAATTATTAAAATTGGGGCAAAAAAAAGCTCAAGGTACATGACTAAAAAAAGAAAGCCTTATCTTTCAAATATATAGAATTAAACTCGCAATGTTATCTCTATGGGAAAATTTTGAGCCGACATTTCAGGCTGTTAGGGTTGACGAATATTTATGATTTTCAATACGCGCCGAGATTTTGGCACTACCAACGCCCAACTCATTTTTTGTGTCGATGCGTCAAATATTTTGGACGCTATCGTGTTAACAATAAGTGTTACGTAATGACTAACTTTATCTTTCATCCATGTATCAGTCACCTGCATAATTATTTAACCGGTTGTAATTGCATTGTTTCAATATCTGGCAGCAGTTAGTTTTGTTTTGTTCTAGAGAAAAGTTTATGAAAATAAAGTAATGTGAAATATATACGGCTCTTCTGTCATTGAATTTAAGTTAGAAATATATTCGCTTTAACAATAAGAAATGTTATTGAGGGCAGTTTTAATAGCTTATAGATATTTTAATACTTAACTTTTAGGGATTCATTTAGTTAAGAGATTTATTTACATTGGAATCCAACAATAAGTGTAATTTTTGCAGGGAAGCCGGAGCTGAGCTCCGACAATTATGTAGCATTGTCACAATCATTTCCCGTTGGTATTAAAAGATTTGAAACGTCTTAACTTGCTACAAATGGTAATGCTTAATACCAACAAAAATAAATAAAATTTTCAAATGATACCTTCACTGATATTCAAACGATACCATACTTCAAATGATACCTTACATTAATGGAGACAACAGAGATAATAACAGAAAAAATTAACAGATCGTACCATAAACATTTTCCAAAAATTTCCAGAATTCTGAAAATTCACTATGCTTAAATAATCCTTCTATATATAAAAAAAAGTTTTGATTTGGAAATGGACCAATGAACATCTGCGTAGATATTCCGGGTTGATCCGCATCCAATTTGAATGCTTAAGCATGGCCTTTCATCGTTAATATTAAGAAAACTGTTGCATACAAAAATATGAAAATCGGTGGTATTATAGAAAAATGTTTGATAAACACGCTGATGCAGACAGTTTTCAAATCGAAGAATTATTTTAAGAGATATTTAATGCTAAAGTTGGACAAAGTCGTTCCATTAAAAAAGTTTTATTTGAGCAAAAACTATGCATGAGAATTTAATCATTTTTAGATCATTTTATACGTTATAAGTTCCCAATGCGCAGATTGCATTTATTTTTCTTATTTGACGCATTTTTTGAGGTTTTATTTCTATTTTTAATTCAAATTTTCAGCATTTCGAGAGATGTTTTTTACAAATTTTAGAAAATGTCATTAATTTAAACTGTTGCCAATTGTATAAACAGCGAAACAAATTATCATATCAAATATTTCTTCAAATTAAAAATTTATTTACACGTGACTATTACAAACAGAAAAAAAAACTTTAAAATTAGAATTAAATGATTACATGTTAAAAGCAGGAAAATTACGTCATAAGAACCATATTTACACTTGAATTTTACGTCATATTTAAAATGCCCCAAAAATATGGTAAAACAATTTAAATTGAAAAATATATTTGCGCGAGATATTTTAAGATAATCTTTTCAACTATTATCGTGAATTCGAAGACAACGCAAATAATATTTCCTTCTAACAACAAAAGTATTTTTACGTGAATATTAATAAGAGAAATAAAAGTTTGGTGTAAATTACGTCAGATTTGAAACGATACATTTAAAATGAATTATTTAAAAGAACTATCTTATAGCGCTGCTAAAAAATACCGGGAGACAATGACACTGTTTACTTAATTCATTTTACATTAGCTTATTTTCAAATAACTATTGTGTTTAATTAAATACGAAAACAGCCATTGTATCTCTTAACAGCAACAGATTTGGTCTTAAAAATCCCCAATCCAAGAAAAACGAATGGAAACCCGTTTACAGAGAGATCGCTACTGTTTTTTTTTTTTTAATTTTAATTAAATATTTTTAAAGCCGATCAAATGCGTGCAATTAGCGTGCTTTTTGGATTTTGGTGTGCCTGAACGGGGGTTGGCGAGCGTAGCTCGTAGGGGGCAGAGCCCTCTAGTTAAATAAAAAGAAAAGTACGAAATCAACACACAACAAACAATAATACAGAAAAATCAGCTGAAAAAAAATCTAATACCTGAAATACAAATGTGGGATATATTCGTGTAGCGGTAATATGAATTCTAAAAATCATTGATACGTATCGCCATAGGACAACAACCTAAGATAATTACTGCGCATACCTTAACCAAGAGAGCTTGTAGGCCCGAAAAAGTTTAGCGACTGAAGAGCACCCTCAAAGTGCCGATTGCGCATGATCTATCCAGACTAACAGACTAAATCGTGTTGAACTGTGCTTTGAAATTCTCACGCTTGTGTTTTCATATATATGATTTTCTCATCAATTATCTCTACAATTATGCGCACTACATCTTTCTGTTCTGCCAACTAATTTAGTTCCACCCTGTATACAGTACTCAGAAACTTCTCAAATTATGTGTAAATGATTTTTCTTAATAAGTTACATTCGCAGACTATTAAGGTATCATTTTGTTTCGAAACTTTAAACGAGTGAGTGGAATCGGCCGAATGAAACGGTTTAATTCGTTTAAATGATTCTTGATCTCTATTATTACGGACACAATTTAGTATTTTATCTGCCTTCACGGATCTCAAGGATTTGTGAATTAAATTATTGGTATTAAATTAAATTGCATTTTTAATAGAGTCTGTTGTTTTTTTGTTTCATTTTACGCCAAGGCATCTCTCAAGGTTTATAAAGTAAAATAAAGCGTAATATTTCTATATCTCGATTTTCCCATGCGAAATATACATTATAATTCCGAAAAAAGATATAGTGTTATAAGAAAAATAATGTTAAAGAAATAACTTATTCAGATATTTATTTCTTTTATGAAACAAAAACCAAAAGAAAAGATTGTTTTATGTTATCAGACGTACAGAAAATTAATTATTTTCTAAAATTATTTGTTATGTATTGTTTAAGTTTAAATGCGTAGCGATACTTCAAACTGTTTTTCATTTTTCCGTTAAATTTCATTTAGCATTATTTAATTTTTTAATTTGAGTAATAATAAATAAATAAGATTTTCAAATTATTGTAATAAATAATTAACAATTTTTTAATTTGACAGTTATTTCAAACTCATTTTTTACAGATTTAAATATATTAAATTTTAAATACATTAATTTACAAATTTTAAATATATTAAATCGTACCATTTTTATTAATATTCTTTTAATTTTGAGCCTTGCGTCAATTTGCACTTTTGAAATAATTACATCAATATGTTTTATTTAAAACCATGTGAGTCGTAATAGAAAAAAGTTTATTTATACCTCATTTATCATATTATCAGATAATACCTACACACTTATTGTTAGATGATGCAAAATTATTTGCGGCTGTGATAAATAAAATTGTTTTCGTGAGGAAATTAATAGAAAAAAAAGACACATTTTAGTGAAACATATTATAAATTTATTGGGTAGAATTACTACACTGTAAAAAACACTGTAGTGTGCAATCCAGGTTAAAGATAAAATTTTAGTAAGATCAATGTAATTTTAGTACTTTCTTTTATAAAACTACAGATTCTTGTATCTTTACGAAAATTATGTTTGTAGATTTATATTATATTTTATAAAGATAACAGATAAAATTTTAGCAAGCGTACAGATTTCTGTAACTTTACATCTGTAGAATTACAGATTTTTTTACAGTGTAATAAACCGTTAAATAGAATTAGAGAAACGAGAAACTAAACAGAAAGTGCTAACTAAATATATATTTCATAACATTTTTTTATTTGCTGTAAAAGCATGGAGACTTACTACTGCAAAAATAAATAAATTCGACTGCACTGTAAATGGACTATCGAAGAATACCGTGTAGACTTTCAAGATAGAAGAAAATATCAAGCGAATGTACATAAAGAACAATAAAAGAGTAAAACTAGCATCCTTCGGTACTTTTAAATTAAACACTGAATTCTGTTTAAACATATGACATAGATGGTTAAAAAATATAACTCAGGAGTGCTTTCATGATTTTTTCTACCGAACGCCATTACCAAAAAGTGCTTCATTTGACTAGAAAAGGAAAAATCAAAATCCCCAAAATGTGAGAAGCGGCCTTTTCCTCCCTTAACTCCTTTTGTTTCTCCTCAGCACATAAAGGTTATAATGTTATTTTGTTTTCTATTGTTACTTCTACCAGCAATAAATAGTCAGCCATCTAAATAAGACTATGAAATATCCTAGTAGTATATTGCATGAAAACAGGGAAAATTCTAAGTATAGAAGAAGACAAAGCAATTATTTTCCTTTTATTGTAGTTTAGCTATTCTCACCTGTGTTTAACGTTGCAATAATTGTTCAACACCATTTCATTTTTTAATCAACCAAAACAGCAACAATTGTTATTCGAGTGGTGCTCGGCAGCAGTTTCAAAGCCTAATTCAAAATCTTGGTTAATGAACTTCATGTTTTAGAACAAATTTTCAATCAATGTTTCATGACGAATTCATTTTGCTCATATGGTTTTAGATAGATTTCGTATGAAATATTACCAATTACATTCTCTCCTATGTTGGAATTTCTGAAAGATTTTGCAGATCTACATCGATCATGACCACTAGAACCAAAAACTACACTCAGTAAAAAAAAATAATCTATCTATCTATCTATCTATCTATATACATATATATATATGTATAACCATTATATAATATTACAATTCATCATCTTTTTTATACAAATAAAAATTAATAAAGTGAGTATCAATATATTAGAGTGACATTATAGATAATAGAGCTGAATCAACTATTATTAATTGAACTAATTATTAATGATTTTTTTAAATAAACTTATACCTTATTCACCAATATATGAAGTATTAAAAATTAAAACATTCAAAATTGGCAAAAGAAAAACTACAGAATGTCGAATTTATAAAAAAAATCCCTGCCGGCACGGCCTACAGGCGGAGGTAGACTTAGAAGATAAGTATATTAATTGCACACACACAAAAAAACTAAATCATGATTAGATATAAATCCACTTTAACAGTTTTATCTGGCCGCTTTTCACGAGTTTTTATTTCATTTCTATATAATAGCTGGTTTTATCAGAATCACGTTATAGCGGTATTAAAAAAAAAAAAACTTTTCTATGCTCAACAACTAGAAATTTTCTGGCACATTTTCAGATTCATTTTTAATAGAAAAAATACGAAACTTGCTGACGTGATTTTTGAAAAGATTTATAAGAGACATGTGTTTTTATTTTTCTTTCAATTAATTGAAACTTGATTAATAAACAATTATTTTCTCAGTAGGGCAATATTTTTCGTTTCTAACACAATCGCTTCGGGAAATTATGTTCAAAATACCCAATTTCACATCATTTTTTGAAATATATTCTGCCTCTATCCAAAAATTGATCATAATGGTACATTATATAGTTTCTGAAGAAGAGAATCTATCAATTGGATGCGTTACCAATTGGATGGTACATTATATAGTTTCTGAAGAAGAGAATCTATCAATTGGATGTGTTTGTGAGCAAAAATGAATCTAAAAACGAGTAAGAAAATAAGCAGTTTGGATTTGAATACAACCTTAATAAGATGGTTTTTTTCTTCAACCGCTATGTATTTTTAATTTGTTTTTGCTGTAAGAATTGGTCCTATCAAAAACTTGTCTATATAAATGTTGAAGACAATATTAAGAAGATACATGATAAATTCATGGAGATTTTATATCTTGTAAATTGACGGAGTTATGCAAATTTTTCTTCTTCACCCCCCTTTTTTTGTTTTCGTTTTTAATTTTTTTGCGATACGAATTGGTCCTATCAAAAACTTGTGAATATAAAAGTTGTAGGTAATATTAAGGAGATGTATGATAAAATTAATTGGATTTGATATCTTGAGAATTGGCGAATTTAGGAATTTTTTTCTCCCCCAAACCCTATTTTTAGCGCCCCTTGAGCCCATTTTTAATTTTATCAAAAATCTGTGATACATAAATTTTTGGTCCTATTTTTAGAAGTAATAAAAACTTTAAACTGATTTGATATGTACAAAAATTAATAAGTTATGGGGTTTTTTAAGTTTTCAGAAAACCCCTCCCTATTTCCATCCCCTTGGTCCGATTTTGCCCATTGACGAACTTGACCGAGATTTTATGACCCTTGATTTTATGTATCAGTTTGGAAGAGATTTGTGCAGAATTGTGGAAGTTATCGTGTCGAGAAGAAAATCTTATATATATATATATATATATATATAGAGAGAGAGAGAGAGAGATAAATATATAAAGTTTTTTACTGAGGGTGGTTTTGGGTTCTAAGGGTCATGATCGATGTATATCTGCATAACATTTTCAGAAATTCCAACATAGGAACGACGCTAATAGGTACAATTTCATACGAAATCTACCTAGAAACAAATAAATAATGAAATATATGAAGGAAGTCATAAATATGTGAAATATTTTCTAAACTATCTTGTAACTAAATCAATTTAAGCAATGAAAAATGACCAGAAATAATGAAACATTGTCAGCATCAACAAATCCTTTGGACGAAATGTATGATCTCAAAATTGAAAATTCATTAATCCAAGAAGAAAAAATACAAATGTAATTAAAATGAGAGAGCAATTATGAAAAAAATTGGAACTAATGATTCGTAACTCGTTTTCAAGGGCAATATTAAAAACTCATTAGTAATAAGCGGTTAATTTCTGAGGAAGGAATAATAAGCTACAGCTTAAATGTTAGTTTCTTCCATTGCGCGGTATCACTTTTTTATGGACAAGATAACTTTCATAATTCTGCACAAATATTTTCCAAACTGAAAAATTAAATCAAGGGGTATAAAATCTCGATTAAATTTGTTAATGTGCAAAATCGGACGAAGTGTGTGGAATTATGGAGTGGTATTGTGAAAACCAAAAAAACACCCATAACTGCTTAATTACAATACATATAGAATCAGTTTAAAGTTATTATTATTTTTTAAAAAAAGAACTGAAAATTTTTGTATGACAGATTTTTGATAAAATTAAAATGGGCTCATAGCTCGCAAAAAATAGAATTTTGGGAGGAAAAAAATATTTAATAGATTCTACAATTTTTATCGCGACAAGTTTTTGATAGGACCAATTCGTACCGCAAAAAAAAATTTAAATTTATATGTATATATATATATATATATATATATATATATATTAGGGTGTCCCAAAAAAATGAAAGTCGTTTTATTTTTTAGCATACCCTCTCATTTTTTTCCCTTTTATGTCAAAACAATTGTAAATAAAGTTTCATGTAATTTGGACCGCGGGAACCCGTGCCGACTTGTATCTAAATGTCTCAGTTAGTACTTGTGCACTTAGCGAGTGAACGCTGACCCATGTCATCCTGTCACGTGTCTGTAGCGTACCACCCAGCAGTTGCAAATGATACAGATGAAACAAAACAAAAAAAGAAAGGTTTTGGAATGCTTGTGACAATGCACAACCCGTGAAGAAACAGTGCAAAACCTGTGAAATGTGTGAGTACCAGTTTAATCAGGACAGCGCACATCTATGTGTCAATGTGCGTATAATTCCAAGTTAGTCTTTTGTTAGTAAATGTCTGGATAGTTTTTAATCAGTGAGCAGAACATGGCAGTGGAATTGTGTAGTTCTAAAAAAGTTATATTTTTAATAGGGAAAATTAAACATCAAATAACGGGTTCAAAACTTCCGTCTAATAGACAATTTCTCGCAGCTTTGTTTTACAATATTCGAGAAGGGAATTTAACTGTTAATGAAAATGCAAATATCGCTACTGGTGAAAGTATTATTATTTGGGAAAAGGCACACATGCCTAAGAAATCGTTGCTAAATTATGTGACGAAGCTTGTTAATATGTATCAAGTTTGTAGAGACTTAGAAAAAATGCTAAGAAATTTGAATTTGTAACTATTTTAGACCTTTCCTTTGCTTGCACCATCAAGTATACGATCTGGTATTAAAGGCTGTATTCGAAATGAACATTAAACAAGCGACAACAAGTCCCGATATTACACTCTTTAAAAAGCACAAAGGTAATTGGAAGAACATCTGTCCAACTAAAATACAGTGCTATGGAGAAACAGTGGAATTGTTCTAACCCGTATCTGAACTTGGCAATTTGCTTGAATTTTACCGCTCTGAACTTTAAAATGTTATGATCAACGAGGACTATCAAGAGTTGATCAAAATTTCTGTCATATGTTTAGGTGGAGATGCAGTAAAAAAAATAAATCAGGGTGCTATGTACCAAGCTAGATGCACGGTCCGAGCGGTTTACTTCCTAAAACTCTCGTTATTTAGTTCTCATCTGAAATGAAACGCCAAGGATAAGAAATCACTGTTAAACGTCAGCTTCTTTATCGTGAAAATCTATGTTAAACATGGCTTCAATACATTTTGGCAGTTAAAGAACCCTAAAAAGATTTGTGCTTTTTGACATCTTTGAAAATCTACAAAAATGTGAATGAAGGATTTCTCCAGCATTTATGGTATTTCACTGATGAAATAGCAGTATTAGCACTTTTTGATGATGATGATGTTGACAAAGAAACAAAATTAAAAATGATGACAAATTTACATCGAGAAAATTTCTAGACCCGTGAAAAAACATACATTCCATCGAAGGAAGAAAGAGTTTCAATGTATGGCGAGTTTCATATATTGATTTTTTAATTTTTTATTTAGTTATTGATTTATATCACGCGATTGTTAGCTGTTCTTTTATTTTTTTTACAGAAAAAACATATCTGTCAAAAGCCATTCATTGTTTTCTAGACTCAAAATTTATGATAATTTTGAAGAGTGGGAAACTTCATGGGAGAATAATGCTTTATTTCCCGACGCGAAAAAGACGATCTCAATGCTCAGAGCAATAAACAATACGGCTGAAAGAGCGGAAAAATTGATGCAGGACTTTCATGATTTAATAACGATGACGGAGGAAGAAAAACAATTTTCGTTATGTTGCGTACAAGCACACACGAAGATCTATCCGGACTGTAAAAAGAAAACATTGAAATAAAAATAAGTTCAGTAATGTTTCTTTTACTATAATATATTAGTAAATATCTTCTTTGAATAAAATAATGTTTTATTAACCAAAGAAACCTACATTTTACAATCTTTCTGTAGTATTTCCCATACAAGATTTTATGTTCAAGTTTGACCGAAAGTCGGCACGGGTTACCGTTATCTGATTGCAATAATATTTTTTATTTATGTTTCTCAGGTGAAATAGAAAAAAAAATAGAGGGTATGCGTATTTGATTTTGCAAAAAAAAAAAAAAAAAATACCTTGTATCTTGGGACACCCTAATGTATATATGTACATACTGGTTTCCTATGTTGATTTCTAAATCATCTTTAGAACTTTATCAATTTTTTCATATATTTGTGATTTCAAATTTATTATATATATATATATATATATTAACCAAATTTATTTATTTGCGTATTATTTGGTGAAATATTTATAACTGTGACGAAAACTAACATTTTCATAAGTCTGCAAAAATATTCCTTTCGTATCCTAAGAGCATGTTACCATACATTTGTCATTAAACTGAGCATAAAAATACGTAGGGGCACAATCTGAAAACCTTTTTACGAGGGAAAATATGATTGGAATTTCAGCATTACTTGAGAATTGTGTTTGGAATATAAGATATACGACATTATAAAATTCATATTTTTAGAAAACGCTGCAGCTGATGTTTTACTTATTCATACAAAATCTACATTGGATTTATTTTATCGTAGTTCATGAAACATATTTGAGTCATTTATATATATACAAATAGCGCCATTATTTCAGCACATTTTTACTATTAAATTCAGTACTACTTAGACAGAAGTTTTAACTTTCGTTTCTTGAAAAAGCATTTTTATAAAAATAATAATTTTATGGATTCCATAATGAAATTCAAAACACATCAAATGTATACATTTAAAGTTTCAGTTAAATTAGCTGAAAAAAAAATAGAATTAGAAGTGCCATTACGAAAGTCCGTTATTTGAAAAACGTTTGATTAATAACAGGAAAATTACCGTAAATCATTCTATTCTAAAATTATTTTTTCCATATGTTCAATTCTTTACTAACAGTTCATTAACATTAAATAAAAGAATTGCAAGATTTGCCCTGGACTACATTATTTTTGTAAAATAAATTATATCATCTAAAAATCAAGAAATTTTTTTTATGTTGTTTAACATGGTGAAACGCTCTCTCTATAAATTAACTTAAAGGTGCTCAATCTAGATTTTTAAAATTGCTGTCATTAATTTAATGTTCTGCTTATGCATTGCTGTAGTTTATAAAAATCATGGTTAGAACCCCCCCCCCCCCCCCAGAAATTACGGTTTTTTTTTTCTTATGTAAGTATTTGAGATTTTAAAAAAGTCACCACGAAGATTGGTTATATAGTAATTTCGTATTGTATCGAAATCAATTATTTATTATCTGAAATGTGAACCAATGAATTGCATGAAATCTCCCGATTTTGGAGAATAAATATAAAAAATTGCATTTTGTCTATGTTTAGAAATATTCCTGCAAAGTTTCATTAGAAATCGGTATGACTGTTGAAAAGAGATCTCGCATTTTTATTTACAGTACTCATAATGTAAAACTAACACCCAAAACAAAATCGAACAAAAATTAGCCTGTCTATCTTTTATAAAACAGTCATATTCTATCACGAATTTTCTGTTTGAACAAAGCATGCAATTGTATTTTTAAGGCAAAGACTTTATTTTAGGAATATATATTCATTTATAAATATCTGCAGAAAGCAGCAAAATCGGATTTGAAAGCTGGTATGAAAAGACAGAAAATTTCAGCCTCTCTTACTATTGATTAAATTTTTGAAATAAATATTTTCTTTAATTATGACATTATTTTCTCATATGATAGGAATTTAGCTTTTAAATGTGTGAGTCTCAGTGTAATAAGTACTGATTTAAGTTGTGCTGTATTGTTCTGTATGAAAGTACATGGTTACTCGTTCCACAAGAAATACGGTTAAAATCTTCGCGGCGATCGTTAAGTTGACATGACGCATGATGTTTTCGGCATCCTCGCTTATTCCTACAAACAATTTTTTTATTTCAAATTTTACTTTATTTGATTAAAACTTTCGTACTATTCCGTATATGGTCAAAATTATTATTATTTAAAACCGAGTATAATATAATGTTAAAAATTCTGTAAAGGAACAAACCAAACACCCCAAGAAGGGTGTAAAAGAATGTCTATGCTGCATTCGCAGTTTAGAGCTTGATGCTGATGTACCAGTAAGATGTGAAACAATTATTTTTAATTTAAAGCAAAATTTTTTACATGAATAAAAGTTGTTAATAATAGGAATATAATAATAATTACATAAAAAATTAATCCTTTGTAATAATATACTACGTTTAATTGCTAAAAGGTGTAAGAATAAAATTTTAAATACAGTAAAAATAGTTTTATTTCACTGTTTACATATTTCGGCTGTACCCGAGCTGTTTTCAAAGCAAATAAATAAAAATATTTCAAATATGCACGATCTATGATAAAAATGATTTTAAACAGTCTCATTAATTTTTTCTCGTGCCTTTTCATATTACGTATGTTATTTTTTCATTATTTTTCTAGGATGTTTATTTCTATTTTCGTAACCATTGTGTATCTGGAGCCATAATTTTTGTATGGTTGACCGCCCCAGAATTTGCAGAGCGCGGCGTATCTGTGTAAGTACCTCACGGGAATCATGCCGGCGTCGTCGATTTCTCATATTTACCCAGAAGCAGTAACGGTTTGGCGATACACGCATATCTAATTTTATAAATATGTTACAAGTAGGAAAACAAATATCTTGAATGATTATCTTTATGATCAAGCAAATGGTAAAATTTTGTAATGTTGGTTTAAAATATATTGATCTCTATTATTACATTTTTCTGGTTTCACTATAAATGTATTTCTATATCCATATTGAATATACAGATAAACTCGATTAACAAAAATGGATACAAAGGTATAGTAAATTTCTTAGTAATAACTGTGAAAATAATGAGAATATTAATAGGCAAAAAAAACAAAAGTTGATCCATTATTGCAATTTATTACGTTGATTATTTTAATACTAAACTTAACTTCATACAGTAGGTTAGTTGGCATAGGATATGTAGTCTGCACTTAGTAACTGCCAATTTCTATAGAAGACAGAGATAAACGTACATTCCTATATAGCACCGAAGTCTTTCATCAAATCCTCAGGAGCACTAAGTCATCCCAAATACCCTCTAATACAGTAGACTAGCGGACGACCACCGATAAAGTGACCTCTCACGATTTAGCGACCACTGGACCAGGTCTCGACCATGACTCGTAAATCACACGAGTCTTGATTTAGCGACATTCCAGTGGAAACTGTAACTGAAGATTTCAATCATCTGCAATCATCTAAAACAAGAATTACGAAATCATGTTGTTTTACCATAAAATAGACCATAAACAATTTTTAGAAATTCAGGGGGAATTTTAGGAAGATTATTTAATCCTTAACAGGACATTCCAAATAATCCTTCCTACGAGGAAATTGACTATGTTTCAAAAACACCTCCTTCATCAAAAGAAGCAAAAGATGCCATCAGACTCTAAGAAAAATTTTTGGAATGGAAGAACTTTCTAACGACTACTTTCAGATAATCAATGGCCCCATTTTGGAAGTTTCCAACCGCCATTTGAAAAAAAATTAAAACATCATTTTTCAAAAAACGTTTAAATAACTAGTGTAGGCAATTTTTTAATTTTTTAAAATGTTTAAATTAATTTTTATAAAATCTTTCCATAATTTTTACGCATTTCTAATTCTAAAGATTAAGACAAATTGCAAGAAATATATATTTTTTAAAATTGTATAAATCAATAGCTTTATTGCATTACAATGTTAGGTATTATCGAACTGCATTAAACAAACGTATATTACCAACTTTTCATTTAACGACAATTCGATTTAACATCCGATTTTCTGAAATCCCGAGAAGACTACTATACTAAAGAAGTGGCTACTAAAGACAGGAAGTGACTATCGAAGAGACTACTGTACTAAAAAGACGTGATAAGAACCTCCTGAGAAATAAACATCCAGGATTTCCTAATTATTGAACTCATGTGTACGTTCTCAGTAATAAACTATAATATTCACATAGACATACTTAAAAAAAAAAACAGTTCTTGATCTTATCACTTTGCTAAGTCTAGCAATACAATTACTTAATAACTTTGTGTTTAAAAAAATAATTCGATTTCATCAGGCTCTATTTTTCAATATTGTACATTTATATTTTTAATTATTAGAATGTGTCACATTTTTATTTATGAATTTTAATCCATTAATGAAAATTAAAATTTATTAAAAATTAAGTCAAGACTTCTAATTGGCAAATTTAATTTAATATTTAAAGTAATTAATTATTTACAGAATTTAAATATTTCATTTGTATTTTCATTTAATATTTAAAAAAATAATCACAAATAATTTTTTTCATCTTTAAAAAGTTATCTTTTATTTGAATTTTCTATGATTATTAACTAATTAATTGAATTAATTTAAATTAATAAAACTAATTTCTACGATAATTAAAAAATTCATTTTGAAATATAAATTTCATTTATTGACTTTTTTTCTCAGATTATCTTAACCATTCACTGCACGATTTTTGTTTTCTTTATGAAAAAGTAATTCGATGACTTTAGATAGTCACAAGGCATATGTGTCCGATATTATATCTTTGCCTTTTTGGGCCAAATATGGAACAAAACTCAAAACGCTTGTATATAAGATATACAAAAAAGTATAATATGTATTCAAATGCTTTAACAGACATTTAAAACAGCACGTTACCTGTGACGTCGTTCACGTAACATTAAAAAAAGGGTAAATACATTAATAAATAAAATCATTTCACGCCTGATAATGAAAAACGTATATAATTAAGCAACACTTTATAACATTTTATAATAGACGATATGGTCGTATTTCTTATTTATAGGGCCTTAATATAACTCAGTCATAAAAAAGTGGAATTTTGTGCCAAATAAGATAAACATTTGTGAAAATGAAACTGCAACAAATGAAAAAAGGAGGGCGATGCAAAATCATGAGAATTGACGAATCTCTCTTCGAAGAACGAAAAAACAGCGCTGAGAGAATTCTATTAGAAGAGTGTATTTTATTTGGTATTTGGTGTCAAATTTGTATATTTTTGCTTTCCGTATTTATTCAAATTTATGCACTTATATTATTTAGAAATGCTTGAACATTCCTGTTTTATTTCCAATACGACGATATATTCATCTTTGTTTTATCCTTAATTTTTATTTCATTTTCCTTTTGATGTAAAAATGTTTAATAGAAAATTAATTGTTAAAAAGAAATTTTTATTCAGGATTTTTATGCTAATCATGACGTCATTTTCGACATGAATAATTTTGTGATACATATTATTAACATTTACTATCCATTTTTTTCAAACATGTTTTTAAAGCTTTTTTTCCGTTTTAAATTAAAAATTAAATCTATTCATTATCTATGCGCAGACGATAAACCTCCAAAGAAACGGTGGCTATGTTTCATTCCTTATTTAATATAGTTGGTAGAAAATGTTATCACAGCTTATAAAGTATTAAAAAACTCATCTGTGAGATATAGCTATAAATTATAACTAAAATTTGCACATGAAATAGAAGATACAACGTAGCAACCAATTGTTTGGAGTCAGTTTCCAAGCAAAACATTATGATTGACGTCATACTGAAAGTATCTATTCTATAAAATTATTTAATTCATTTTCTCTTTTCGCGTGAAAATCCTTCGGTTTAAAATTAATTACTGAAGAGAAATTATTATTCCGGGTTTTTATTTTTTGGCAAAGAAAAAAGAGATATGGTTAAATTTTTCAGGAAAATTGTCAATTAATTCTGTGTGAAAAGTAATGAAATTTTGAAATAATAAGAAACATATTTGAATAAAATAAATGAAGCACAGCCTATGTTCATTTCTGTTTTGTAATCTATGTATATACAAAGGTACAAATACATTAATATATCCCTTTTGACGATGACTTCCTTCAAACTTTCGGACACACTTTCACATTTATAATATTATACGTGTGTGCAAAATGTAAAATTTAATGTTAAAAATTTCAAAATACAGATTCTGAAAAAGGTATTAAGGAAAAATATGCATAGAAAATTATTTTACAATGCAATAAATGAAATCTTCAAATGCATCTTCAGAAGGCAAATAAAATAAAATCCATTATAAAAAGTGTAAAACAATTGCTAAGCAAAAAAGTTCCATAAGTTTATTTTTGGTGAAATTCAGAGTAACAATTGTTTTTCTCGATTTTTGCTAGCACAGCTTGGAAGTTTGCATCGTTGTCTGATGTCCATGTATTCTGCAAATGGCTTACAGCATTTAATCGTGCATCTTTGACTGCATTGCTGTAAGAATTCCCCTTTCATTAGACATACTATGGTGTCCTTGTTTAGCATTTGGTGTTTCGCTTCTAATCTTACAAAAGCAGATTGCAAGCTCTTTCCTGAATTTCGCCAATCGCATTCTTGTCCTGACCGCCGAGCAAAAGGGTAAAATTGTAATGTTGTTTTCTCATTATCTTTTCGAAAATGGTAAAAAGAGATAGTTTTTTTAACATGATATAAAAAATTTAATTGTGTATAAGAATATAACCCTTGAAAGTATTAATCATAACTTAATTTTTTAAAACAGGATTACATTTGTAAAATTATATTAATTTAAAAAACGCTTCTAGTGCAGTCAAACCGACCGCTTAGTGAACGGATATATCAGTTCGCGGCGGTGAGAAGGTTTTAAGAGGCTATAAGCACTTCTTAGAATTTATCAAAAAGGAGCTTGGTGAAATATAATAGAAGCGTAAAAATAGCAACGTTAAATTACCAAAAATTTTTAATTTTAAGCATACCCGTTTCGGTAGCATATAGCACACCTTCCTCAGTGCCATGAATGGTTGAAATTTGCTCACATATATAGGAGAGGTGGGAATTCAAGTTAAAGGTTTATTGATCAATAGGAAAACAGAGGATTGCAGGTGAAAGTCAATAGAAACATAGATGGGAAATGGGACCTAAGTAGTGAGGGAAAAAATTTAAGAGAAATAAGTTTTTATGTAATATTTCCAGCAATCCGATAATGGGGGAATAGCGAATTCACAATTAACAGTATTTTTTTAATTTGTATAAATATGAAATGCTTCAAGGACGTTAAGTGCGTGTATATAAGTAGGTTTATGGATTATTTTAACCGAATTGAAGTAAAAAGTATGATTCATCAACAAGCAATGTTTTGCAATAGAGGATTTATTGATTTCTTGTTTTTTAATCTATTGTTGATTTTGTATCAAAGAACATTATTTGTATTAGTTCCAATAATGATAATTAAAAGCGATATTTTAATTACATTCAGGGAAATTCAAAGTTTTTCAGAATCATCCTATAATAATTTCCATAATCTCCATGTGATTCCTTTAAAGAAGAACCTAAAAGAGTTTTGAGAACACCCTAAAATGCTAAAAAGTGGCCATTTTCGGTCCCTGTAGAACTGTGGACCTTCTAGTGACTTCACACTGGGGTATAAAGTTGTTTTAAGTGACAAAATTTCCTTGAATGTCCTGGGAGAAAAATGTACCATGTGGGTTACGCAAATCAAGACATTTTTACAAGAGTTTGCGACTTCAGAGTGACTGTTTCTCAATCCGCGACTTACATAATTATGTAACCGTAGAAAAACGAAAGTAAATACTACTTATTGCAAATTCTACCAGTCGGTTAGCAATACATCTAGTAGTAACTAAGGATATACTTAAATCGTGCTTCAGAGACACTCTGAATTTAGAAGATGTTAAAAACTTTAAAATTTCCAATACTAACTACTATTTCTTGGCATTATACAAGGTTACTATAAAATAATTATTAAATTTCCTTTATTCATTTCATACTTCATTTATTCATTCATCATGTTTTCAGATTCCAAGGATTTTGTATCCCAACAAGACTTCTCACTCCTCTCATTGGAATATTCAATTTCTTCCACAATTGAACAATGAACTTCCGCATCTCTATATATGGCGTGTTGGTGAAGATGAAATCTTTGTATCCTTGGTCAACAGGTTATTTCATTTAACATCTTGTGACTTCTTCCTTTGGGGCCATATTAAGGACCTTGTTTATGAACCCTCAATGGCAAAACAATAGAAGAGCTTAAGGAACGGATCAATACTGCAGTGATGATCGTTGAAAAGATGACACTATAAAATGTATGGAACGAGTTCATCTACTGTCTGGACGTGTGTCGTGTGACCCGGAGATGCACATAGAACTTTTGTGTAGTGTGCAAAAAACTTGGTGAGTTTCCGGTTATTTTTATATATCACTCATGTTTGTACATGTAATATAGTTGAATATATAGCCTTTTAAAAATGAATTAATCCTTTATATTAACTCTGTATTTGTATTCTTTAAAAACCAAACGGTAAATTATTTAGCACGTAGTTTAGAAGTAGTGGGGTTTAAAGTTAAGTACTCATAATGTTAATTTCCTTTTTTATTCGTTTCAAAATAAATTGCAGTGCATTTCATACAATACAATATATCTCATTGCTTGATCGTTATACCACTTTCTTGAAATAGTATGTCTCATTATCTTTGCTTTATTTAATCTGTAAATAAATAAGACGAATAATAATGTTTCAAAAAATCCGTAGAAATGAAGCAATCTGAATTTAAAAAAAAAAAAAAAAAAAAAAAAAAAACTGGTGATTGAAAGCATCCAATTTATCAAAGTAAATTTAGTAACAAGCAGGAATCAGGAATGCTGCTTTTACAGAATTACGTTTCACCTCCAATGAGGAAAAAAAAACATGTTTATTACTACGAGGTGGAACACGTCGAATTTAGACGAAAGAAAATGTTTAAAAAAGGAACTGCTTCATTAATCTATAATAAAAAGTACATAATTAGTTACAGTAAAAAATTCATCTTATATATGTTAGTCTAACTCTCAAACAATACTATTTTAACCTAAAGGCACTGCTCTTCTATAAAAGACATTCTAAATTTTTGTTAAACTTTGCGTTTAATCACAGCGTGATTTCAATGGCGTTATTTTCAAAGGTGAAGGATTTCCACCTGTGAATAATTTAAAAACCACTTGACTGAAAATGATGCACTTCTACAAAACTTAAAAAAAGACATCAGACTTAAGACTTTAAGACTTAAAATTCCCATAAAATGACGTCATTTGCACTCGCGGAAGAATTCTACATTTACGCTCCTGCCTTAAACAACATCTGTAGAAAAGAATACAAATGGCGACAGTATCGAGGTATAATACACAAACCCAAAAGAACAATGTCACAAACTCTAAAAAAAATCGGTTATCTAATGATTCATATAACTTATTTATTTCTAACTTTAATATGGATACTTAAAAATTAATATAGTTTACAATAGCTCCATCTTTTATGTGAAATCATTAATTTATATATTTTTAAAAACAGCGCACATTTTTATTAAAAATGTCTTTCAATTGCTATCAGGAAATGGCAACAAAAAGATGTAGTAATGTACTATTCTCCAACACAGATTTGTAACAAGGCATACTAGATCTATAAGGCAAACCCGTTTTCGTTTAACGTATGAAGTCAATCGCCTGAGGACGCTGATTCCTGGACCAAGTACATTTTGACTAATTGTGAAAACCCTGAACTAAATCTCTGACCATGTGACAGAATAGAAATCAGCTTATTCATTGCTAATTTGCACAGTAATTGTGCTAAAGCACGTGGTTAAACCCAGCGACAGTTTTTTTGCGGTTTTTGGCGAAAAAAACAGACCGTCATATATATTAAGGAGGTAATGGTTTTGAGTAATAATAGAGATGAAGTATCCATTAAAAAAGTGTTTGCAATATGAAGTCGGCAGTCGCTCAAATTTAAATGCCTTCATTCGGAGCAAACAAGACAAGCACGTGGAACAACAACTAAATCTCATTGGACGACGAGAGGGTTTCAAAGCTAACCGCACACACACTCTGTGGAGCCGCAAGTATTTGGACTCAATTTTGACCGGTTTCATGGTTGCACTTTTAGCATCAGGCGAAATCAAATCATTTAATCTCCATCTATCTCTTACCTCCTTGAATTTCCAACTATTTTCCCTTTACTTTCAACACAATTGGAGTACTTAAGTTACCAACATTACAGATATGACATTAAAAACTACAAAAAACCATGTCTCAAAAATAAATTGCGATGTAGATTTCAAGCAACTTACAGTTAAAAAGATTTTTAGTCCCTATACGAAGGAGTTAAAAGTGAAAATGTGCGATGCTTATAAGTTAAAAAAAATTGCAGTAGAGATTATCAGCATTTAACCGTACAATGATAAAACTGCTGATTTATGTAACATAACGATATTTTTTAGTAAGAACACTTAAATTGTTACCCGAATGAAATACCATATCGGTGTCTAACAAGGCTGTCAAAGGCAATAATTTTTTTTACCTTATTTTGTCAACAACTATTTAAAAACAATAATCTTCATTTTTTATTGTTATTCATCTTCGAGATAGATTTTTTTTTTATTTATAAATAATTGCAGGATAAATAATAAAAAAATATCTCCAGCGGCAGCGCTGTAGTAATGAATGTAAATATTATATACTAACAACTGTTAATATCACATGCTAATTCGTAATGTGAGAGTAATGAAAAACATTCTAGATATTAATAGGGGTCAATCAAAAACTGATCATGCAATTAAACTTTTGTTTAAATTGGTTTAAAAGCTAATTATAGCAGTTTAATTTTTGCAAAACTTTAAACAATCCTGGAAATAGTCAGATAATCAAATGTAACATAGCTCAATGATAAGTACTACTATAAAAACTTTAAACGTACGAGTGTTAAATAAATTACTGATTTAGTTTAAGTAAAAGTTTATTTGCTTTTATGCTTAAAACAAATCTGCCTGTTGTACTGCCTGTTGTACAGTTTTTCCCTTAATTATGTTCGTTGAATAATACATTTAGATGAGTGTAATCAACTAAAATATCGAAACCATCCTGCAAAAAAGTCCATCAAAATTTATATTTTAAAAGTCTCAATCAATTATTATACTATAAAATAAGATCGATGTCTTGATTACTACCACATACCTCCTCGTGAATCATTATACTAAATCTGTATATTCAATGCTTGGCATCCTGATACTTTGAAAAAAATTCTTAGACATACATACTCTCACTTTATGGTAGTATGGAAAATAACACTTTAATAATCGTTACTGAAAGTAAATAAAATAATTTCTGGTTTTACTACGGCTGACTGTTAGAAAGTAAACGATATTACTCGAGAAGTATTTTCTGGATAAGTTTCATAAAACAGCCATTACCGAAAATAGAAATCTTTTAGAAAAAGGTCTCTTTCGGAGTTATATAAAATGTGGTTTTTATCATTATTGATGTTGTTAATACTGTTTTATATTCGTTATATAACTAAAAACGGGAAATGTATTGCATTCTTATAGCTGATCCTATCAAAATGAAATATTTGAAGACCTGTTTAATAGAAAGACTGCAGAAAATAGCCATTTATGAATTTAGAATTATCTAAGAAAGGAGGTATTTTTTAAAGTTTTAGATCATTTATAACCCACACACAAAATTAAACAGTCATTGTTATTTTTACTTTTCTCTTTTTTTCCTTAAATTCAATTCACCATAAAATGAGGATGGAGAGATACGCAATTTTCAGGGGAAGTAGTGCAGTGGACACAATGAATTTCAGAAGTGCGTTATATGTCTAATAGATTAAGAGCATGATACAGTCGGAATTTTATCATTATATAAATTTAAAAATAAAACTTTAGAAAAGTTTTTGAGAACAAAGAAATAAAAAAAAAATAGCAAAAAACGGACTGCATTGAAATATTATAGAAGGAAAAATAACTTTGATAAGTAAATATGTTGATAAGTACAAAATTCAGTTGACAACATATTAATATAACGTAATAAATATTTCAGTGACATGTAAATCGGATGCTAATATTTCAGCCTTTTTATATAGGTAAAAAATAAGTTTCAAAAAGCATATTGCTTTACAAAAGCACTAGAGAACATAGTCTAGAGAAATATCATAAAGAAAGTTTGGTGAAATAGTGATATGTGAAAAAGAAATCATAGATTAACAAATTATTATGAGGAATTTAGGAAATAAGATTTCTTCGATGCCAGTATAACTTTCTTGCCTTAATAGTTAAAAAAATTAAAATCGCAATACAAGAACTTACAAATAATAAGCACTAATGCAAGAATAAGGTAGACCAAGATCATGATAATCTTTTTGAAACAAGAAAACTTATTCTTTTGAAGAGAACTTGCAAAATCAAACATACAACATAACGAAAAGAGATGTAATTTAATGAAATAATATCTCTGTTTAAAAATATGATTGATGTTTAACTAGAATCAATTTAGCTATACGATAAGTAATTTCAGATGTATCGATCTAGTGCTGAATCCTATTATATTAAAATTTACACACAATAAAATGTTTGAAAACATTTTTAATATTGCATGCTAATTTTGATTTGCTGTTCTTTACATATTTTTCTGAAAGAGGGTGGTTTTAAATGAAAATACTGAGATGTGCGCTTTGAACACAAATACACGTGATTCTAACTATGTAAAATAAATACCGTTATTTGCACCGTTAAAAGACAATTTAATAAACTAATAAAAAAATTCTCAAACCTTAAAAGCTTTGTTGAATCACCGTAGTGTTTTTCTTTTATAGGGCTGTTACATTTCGTCTGTAATTTCCTCTCAAGAATCGGTTGCAAAATAGTTTCAAAATAGTTGAAAAATTTTCTTGCTTAAAATCGCTTCTTCGAATCGAAATCTTCGTATAACGCTTGCCGATTTTTACGAAAAGCTATGCAATTCTTGCGACATAAATCTATATTATACGTATCAAATCTGAGCTCAGTCGGCAGTACCCTTTTCGAATTATTGCATTCCCTCATACCAATTATAACTAGTCGGATCTGCAAATCCCAAAACTTTCTTCTATCTCACACATGTTAATAATTCAAAATTCGCTACCACAGTGTCAACATTAAATAATATTCTATGCCTATCATGAGGATTTTAAAAGTAGAGGTTCATTGAATTGTGTGCATTTAAAAAGGAGACAGAAGCATCGCGTCATTCAAAGAAACCATTGAATTTTCGGCAGGCACCGTCTTGGATGTTTGCAACATAAAATTGCCAAGCCAAAGAGCATAAAAGCAACAACTGTCGCGCAGTATTTATTTAAGCCTAATAAGAATCTATTTACTTAAAGTGTAACAGAATATGAAGTTTGATGAAATTCCGTGCACTAGTTATTGATATATGACTATTGCTATTTTCGTATTATAACAGAAGCCACAGGGATCGTATTACGCAAAGATTAAATCTGAAACGATGCAACAACATTTATCTTAACAAAATTATGGCTCGAGTTATACAATGGTTACGAAAATTAAAATAAACATAAAACAAACAGACAAAAAAAAAATAACGTGCATAATATGGAAGAACGCGTTGAAAATTTAATGATGGCGTTTTCTAGACCGTACAATGTTTGATAATTGGTATTTACTTGTTTCGAAAATGACTCGGATAGATTCAAAACATGTAAACAGTCGAATTAACCTATATTTACTGTTTTTAAAGTTTAAATTTAAACATTTAAGCAATTAAAATTAGTAAATGTTTTACTTAAAGTTCTTTAAAACAACATGTTTTTTTTTTTTCTGTAAAATTATAGAAAATTGAAAATGTAAGAGACAATTAATATAACATAACTAAGTGTAACTTTACGGACATAAATTTTAATGAATAAACAGGAGAAGCAGCGATCGGGTCAAACTATTTATTTTATATCTTTTCAAACTTTGATAAGATATATGCAGAAATCTGAGAAATATGTCAACTGTGAAATTGGAAAAGGATAACTAGATATTCGGAAGGGAATCAGTTTTCCCTTTATTACCCAAATCGTTAATGCAAAATGAAATTAAATTTCTAATAAACGCATTTTCGAAGTTTGAATTAAATATTTCAAATTCGAATTTATTACTTTCTCTTAAATGATATTTTGTATTTAGACGGACACACAGTATCAATGAAAGATAGGTAAAAAAAAAGCTTGAAAAATTACATTATGTAATAGAAAAATAAACGTGTAAGGCATCGCGATGCACGCTACAAGTATGGAGTTCAAATCTGGAACTAGGTAAGGATCACTCAATATTCGACGCTCGCTCGAGTTTGTATGTTTTATTTTTATTTTTAAATGACAATCTCGCGGAGCGAAATAAGAAGCGCCCGTTATAGCGATGATGTATATGTGACTTATCTTGTTATTTTACTCTCTTTAAATAATTAAAATTAATAATACTAATTAGAGATGAGAAATATAGGTAATTTTGGTTAACAGGTTCCATCGTTTCATTCTTGCGCAGGTAGCACCTGTTATTTTTTTAACATATAACTAATCGCTGCGTATGAAGTCAACGGATGTTTTAATTAGAAGGCGTTTAAACAAAATGCTTGAAATACTTTTTGGACGTAAGTATAGACGCTGTTTTTCATTGAAATGAATTCACACCATTAAATTAGTTTGTGGTTAAAATCTTAAATTCTGCAATTCTGCAAGAAACTTCAATTCTTTACCTACTTATGACACTATGAATTTCATGCATTTTCCGTGTTTTTTGGCACCAAAAACACTTTTTCTATTTACTGTGAGTAAAACGTTGAAAATTAATAAAATTCAGAGTAACATAACTCAGTACGTTTTGGTCATATGCGAATCAATTTTCACTGTTTTACTTGTTATAACATGAAGAAACATTTTCTAAATAAAACTTAAATCGGACCCAGGCATTGTATAAAATTTGGAACGTCTGAACTATTTAGAAATTAATTATTTTAACAAAAATCGATTGTTATATGATGCAGAACAAAATGAAAAAGATGTTTGTAATTGGAACTACACCTCTAAAACTATTGGCAAAAAATAATAACGTATATCCTGCATATCTTATAATTCAATAAAAAGTAAAATTCAATTCATCATAAAATGAGGATCGAGTGAAACGTAATTTTCAGAAGAAGTAGTGCATTGGACACAACGAATTCCAGAAGTGTCTTAGGTGTCTAGCAGATTAAGAGCATAATGCCGTCGGTATTTTATCATTATATAAATATACAAATTAAATTCTAGGAACACTTTCACAACAAATAATTAAAAAATAGTAAAAACGGACTGCATTGAAATATTAAAGAAGGAAAAATCTAATGTTGATAAGTACAAAATTCAGTTGATAAAATATTAATATAACGTAATAAATATTTCAATGACGTGTAAATCTGATGCTAATATTTCAGCATTTTTATATAGATGAAAAATAAATTTCAAAAAGCATATTGCTTTACAAAAGCACTAGAGAACATAGTCTAGAGAAATATCCTAAAGAAAGTTTGGTGAAATATTGATATGTGAAAAGAAATCATAGTTTAACAAATTATTATGAGGAATTTATGAAATAGATTTTTTCGTTACCAGTATAACTTTCTTATCTTAATAGTTAAAATAAAGTTAAAATCGCAATACAAGAACTTACAAATAATAAGCACTAATGCAAGAATAAGGTAAACCGAGAACATTTTAATGTTTTTGAAACAAGAATACTTATTTCTTATGAAGCGAAGTTGCAAAATGAAATATACAACATAATGAAAAGAGATGTATTTATTAAAATGATATTTTTGTAAAAAAATATGATTGATGTTTAACTAGAATCAATTTAGTTATATGATAAAGAATTTCAGCTATATCGAAGTAGCTGAAGTAGTAGAAGTTTAATATAATAGTGTAGAATCCTATTATATTAAAATTTAAACCCAATAAAATGTCTGAAAACAGCTTATGTGTTGCATACTAATTTCGTTTGGCTGTTGCTTTACATATTTTTCTGAAAGAATGTGGTTTTAAATCAAAATACTGAGATCTGCGCTCTGAACACAAATACACATGTTTATGTAAAATAAATACCGTTAGTTGCAAATTTAACCTCGCATATTACTAGGATGTTGGTTTTAAAAGAAAGGACATTCTCGAAATACATTCCGTGCATAAAAGTCGTAGAATATATTCCTTTACGTTTATCACGTTATTACTCATCATATGATGAGGTTGTTCTTACTATTGTAACAATTTCTTTTTTCACGCGATAGGGACAGCATGTTCAAAAAAAAACATTTTATTGGGATAAAGTATGCTTAAACATACTACCCTTTAAAAAATAATTAAATAAATTCTCAAACCAAAAAAGCTTTGTTGAATCACCGTAATGTTTTTCTTTTATAGGCATTACATTTCGTCTGTAATTTTCCCTAAAGTATTGGTTGCAAAATAGTTTCAAAATTGTTGAAAAATGGTTTAATACGTAAACCGCTTGCCAATTTTGACGAAAAGGTATGCAGTTCATGCGACGTAAATCTATATTATACGCATCAAATTTTAACTCAGCCGGCAATACCTTTTTTGAATTATCGCGTTCACACATACAAATCATAAATAATCGGATGTGCCAATCCCAAAACTTTCTTTCTATCTCACACATGTTAATAATTCAAAATTCGCTACTACACTGTCAACATTAAATGACAATCTCCTCCTATAATAAGGATTTTAAAGGAACACAGGTTTGTTGACTTGTGTATTTAAATGGGAGATAGAAGGATCTCGTCATTCAAAGAAGTCACTGAATTTCGGGCAAAAACCGTCTTGGATTTTAGCCACCAAAATTTTCAAGTCAAAGAGCATAAAAGCAACGTGAAAGTGTAACAGAAAATCAAGTTTGATGAAATTCCGGGGATTAGTTATTGATATATGACTATCGCTATTATCATATTATAAGAGAAGCCATAGAGATCGTATTACGTAAAAAATCAATCTGTAACGATGCAAAAACATTTAACTTAACAAAATTAGGGCTCGAGTTACTCAATGGTTACGGAAATTAAAATAAAGATTGAATAAAAAAAAGAAAAATATAACGTGCATAATATGAAAGAACGCGTTGAAAATTGAATGATGGCGTTTCATAGACCGCACAATTTGAGATTATTTTTATTTATTTGTTTTGAAAAATGACTCGGGTAGAGTCGAAACATGTAAAAAGTCGAATTAAATTATATTTACTCTTTTAACAGTTTTAATTTACACCTTTTAACAATTAAATCATTAAATGTTTTACTTAAAATTCTCTAAAGGAACATACTTTTTTTCTGTAAAATTGTAGAAAATTGAAAATGTAATTTTAATGAATGTAAATTTTAATGAATAAACAGGAGAAGCAGCTATTAGATCAAACTATTTATTTTATATGTTTCAAAATTTTATAACATATATGCAGATATCTGAGCACTATGTCAACTGTGAAATGGGAAAAGGATTACTAGATATTCGGAAGGGTATCAGTTTTGCCTTTATTACCCAAATTGTTAATGCAAAATTAAATTAAATTTCTAATAAACTCACTTTCGAAGTTTGAGATAAATATTTCAATTTCAAATTTATTATTTTCTCTTAAAAGATATGTTGTATTTTAAACGGACACACAATATCAATGAAAGATAAGTAAAGAACAGCTTGAAAAATTACATTATGTAATAGAAAAATAAACGTTTAAGGCGTTGCGCTGCCACGCCACAGGTATAGCGTTCAAATCTGGAACTAGGTAAGGATCACTCAATATACGACGCACACTCGAGTTTGTATGGTTTTTTTTTTTTTTGTTGTTGTTTTTGTTTATATTTTTAAATGACAATCTCGCGGAACGAAGTAAGGAGCACCCGTTATAACGATGATGTATATGGTAATTATCTTGTTATTTTATTAATTCTGACATTTTTAAGACGGAGAAAAAAAATCATCTCTTACTTTGTTATCCTCTTTTAAAGCGTGAAATAATATATCCGAAGATTCATCGGGCATGCGCTGAAGCGATCGCCGTCACACTAGGATGTTCCCCATGTTATTTTGTGAAATGACATCACCAAACGTTGAAAATAGACAAGAATCCCTGGACATGCGCTGAAGTAAGCTCAAGTAAGAAAACAAGCTAGTTGGTAAAGTTTCTGTGTGGGGTTTTCATGAAATTTATCTTCAGATTCTTTTTAATATTTAATTATTAATATTCGTTTAAACACAACATGGAAAGAAATTTGTATAAAATGGTATTTTGTTTTCTCTTTGGGACACGCAGACGGCAGTTTAAACAGCAGAAGAATCGAAAAACATTAAAACGTAGGGTGATATCGACGAAAACAAACACAGAAAAGCGCTTCAGATTAAAAAATAATAATAAGTATTATTTAAATTATTAAAATTAGATTCTGTTACAAATAGAAAGGTTGCGCAAATACTTTTTTTTTCTTTATCCCTCTTCCATTACATCGGAGGCCAGATGGTTGCGATTTGAAAATGTAGAATATACGGAATCTTTGCATTTTCATCTGCTTGAAAAAAAAAAAAAAAAAAAAAAAAAAAAAAAAACAAGTAATTATTTGGCATGTGCAAAAGCGATCTTAAAAGGGCAAACTGCCAAAAATTTAAGTTTTTTTTTTTTTAATACACGTCGGTTAACTATGATAGAAATAAAATCTTGCGGTTCAAGTGCATTCGGAACTGTTTTCGCTATCCTTATCCAAATTTTCAGAACTTTACGTATAATATATAATAGACTAACAGCCACACACAGATACATGGACAAATATATTTCTCTTATTAATATAGATTTGAATGGAAATTTATGAATTAAACCTCGAATACTTACATGTATTTAAATTGATGGAAGAACTTCAATCTTCAATGGAAGAAAGTATCGTAATCGAAATTTTTTGCGACTTCCGGTTTTTAACGGATTTACACGTTTTAGGTTTCAGAGATGCAGAAAAACATTTTTACAGAAATGGCTATATGTCCGTGTGTCTATCGCCATTGTACCATGTAAAAGTGTATGAAGTTATGCATAGAACTGAGCAATTTTTTTTTTTAGTTTTTCGCTAATGGCAAGCATGTCCTTCCTTCATTTGGAAGAAATCCGCTGGAAGGAGGCGCTGTAATAGCGATTTTTGTGCGATTTTGAATATTGTACCATGGAAATGTGCATGAAGTTATGCATAGAATTGAACTTTTTTTTTTTTTTTTGCTATAGCAAGCAGCTCTTCCCTTAATTTGAAAAAAAATCCGCCGGAAAGGGGCGCTGTAATGGCGATTTTTGCGCGATTTTGAATATTATACCATCGAAAAGTATATGAAGTTACACATAGAATTTAACTATTTTTTTTTGTTTGTTTTTTTGGTTATAGGAAGCAGGTTCTCCCTTTATTTGGAAAAAATCGGCTGGAAGGGGGCGCTGTGATAGCGATTTTTGGACCATTTTGAATATTGTAAATCGAAAAGTTTATGAAGTTGTGCATAGAATTGAAACAAATCATTTGTGTATGTTTTTGGTCATGGCAAGAAAGTATTCCCTGAATTTGGAAAAATTCTGCCGGAAGGGGGAGCTGTAATAGCGATTTTTGTGCCATTTTCAATATTGTACCTTCGAAAAGTGTAGGAAGTTATACATCGAATTGAACTCAATTTTTTTTTAAGTTCTTTGCTGTTTAAGCAGGTCCTTCTTTAATTTTGAAAAAAACGCCGGTAGGGGCACTGTAATTGCGATTTTTGTGCCATTTTAAATATTGTACCATCGAAAAGTGTATGAAGATATGCATAGAATTAAACCAAATTTTTGTGTATGTTTTTGGCCATAGCAAAAAGTTCCTCCCTGAAGCTGGAAAAATTCCACTGGAAGGGGGCGCTGTAATAGCGATTTTCGTGCTATTTTCAATATTGTACCTTCGAAAAGTGTTTGAAGTCATGCATAGCATTGAACCAAATTTTTTGTGTATGTTTTTGGTAATGGCATAAAAGTCCTCCCTGAATTTGCAAAATTTCTGCCTGAAGGGGGCACTGTAATAGCGATTTTTGTGTCATTTTCAATATTGTAACTTCGAAAAGTGTATGAAGTTATGCATACAAAAGAACCAAATTCTTTGTGTGTGTTTTTGGTAATGGCAAGAAGGTCCTCCCTGAATGTGGAAAAATTTCGCCGGAAGGGGGCACTGTAAGAGCGATTTTTGTGTAATCTTCTTAATTTTTCGTAGTTCTATTGTACATCAGCGGCTCGTGAATCGACGGGAAATTTCCATCTTGATAAGCCGACTATTCGCGATTATTCGTGCTGTTAATGAACATCATGATCAAGATTAATTCGTTTTTACTCCGATTAATTGACTGAAGCAGAAATTTAAGATGAAAGTCAAAGTTGATATAGTATTGAACTAATAAAAATTAAATATGGACATTTGTAACAATATTTTTAAATATTAAAACATATGAGATAGAAGAAAGTTTTGGGACTTGCACATCCAACTAGTTCACCTCTTATTAATTTTTAATATTCTATTTTATTCAATAACTTTTTTATTCTGACTTCCCTAAAAAATTGAAAAGATTAGCTATGGTATTTAAAAAATATTTTCATTATGAAATTTCTTTTTGAATGCTCTTTCGATTTCGTTCTCAAATTGAAGTATATCACATTAAATTAAAATTTATAAATTTAGATAAACCTCTATCACATTAAATACGTTGAAAATTTATTTATTACAATTATTTATTTTATATGAATATCAGAGAAATTAATGAAAAGAAAAAAAAATGAATTTTAAACACATAGTTCTAACAAAATATTGTAGAATAATTTTCTTTTCCATTAAGCATGTTGAGAATTTCATTTTATAAAAATATAGCACAAGTTTCAAATAAAAGAAGAATAGCGTAAAAAATTTAAATTGTATCTAGGGAACACGACCCTATGGGGCACTCATTTTCTCTGTTATTTATAGCCTTAAAAACTTCCAGCAGGAGAACGAGATCCGGAGATCGAGATCGCCTGGTTTTGGGGAACGGATGACTGATTAATCATGCATTAGTGATATGTTGTCGAATAAGTTGTTGTACACATAGTCCAATATCTGGAGGCTCTCCATATTATAACAAGTAGACATTTCCGTTGTTGCGAAATGATACAAAAGAAGTCTGGAGCATCATTTTGTGCCTATTGGCAGTTACGGTGCATGCCTCACGGCATTTTGGAGTAGCTTCTTCGAAAAAGAAGAGTCATGGGATTAATATGGCTAGGAATTCACACCAGACTGTAATTTTCAGTGAGTGGAGTGGGATATCTTCGATGTACGGGAGTTTGCCGTAACTCAAATGCGACAATTATGTGTATCCAATAATCCACTGAGCTGGAATTGTGCCTCAACTCTCCACAGAATCTGTTAATAAGCGATGCATCCACTTCAACTTAACAAGAAATTCCAATGCAAAGGTCAGTCGCTTTTTCATGTCTGTAGCTAGCAACTGTGAATTATGACTAATTTAGTACTAGAAAAAATGCACCATTTTTCTCAGTGTGTTCCACACTGTGCAATAGGGGACATCCAAGTGTCGGAACGCTGCTCACGCGTTACTACAGCCTACAAAGCTATCCATTCACTGTTCAATAACAGAAGTGGAAAGATCTTCAACGACATCTCAACGAATCGGTTTGCTTCCTTGACCAGAGTTAACTGCAAAATGTCTATTTTTCTAGAATGGATGGGTCATTCTCCCGGAACCTTGTGGAAGAAATGGTCCTTTGTGCAAATTCGTAAATCTACGAAACTCTCAAAATAAAGGTGAAGCATTTCTTTCGTTTTCATAAATGTGCTTCATAAGCAAAGTACGCTCTAGCAGCGTGTCAGCCCTAACTTATAAGTATGATATTCCTTAGTTTTTATCATCTCTTTTACCTAGATCGCGGTTGCAAAAAATGGGTTTAGGTGAATTTTTGTGCTTACCGTGCGAAATTGCAGTTATAATGGCAATTTAATTTTCTTTACCTTTTTTTTATTTTCTTTGGTTCCATAAGTGTAATATAAACTAAAAAGGAAATTTTCCATTTCCCATGGGTTTTTTTAATTGTTATTTTTGCCTTTTTTCATAATCATATGTTGTACAGCGTCATCTATCGGTGTTTCCGGAACTAATTATTTTTCACGTAATCCATGTTCCCATGTCTAAAATAGCATAAAACAATCCCATATTACAGGAAGGGTGTTTTAATTCTGGCCGTCCGGCACATATAGAATATTTTTTATGGCATTCGGTAACTCAAACTTAATTTCTAAAATATAAAATATTTAAAGGATAAATAATTTTTATTACCGTTACAGACTTAAGATACAGCTATTTTCTGAAGACGAAAATCAATATTTGATCGTCTTAAGTACTGCTGATAAACTAAGAGCATTTTAATACCAATGCATTCGTGAAGCTGAGAAGCTCGAGAATTAAGCTCGAGAAGCTTATTTTTTCCAATCGAATTATTATTACTATATTAATATAATTTTATGTAATTTAAATTTTATCTTCCCCATACTACTCGCATTTTTCCCATTTTGTTCAGTATAAAATAAACTAAGCTTATATAAATCCCTCTAATTCTATCGAAAATTCCTAAGCAGTTTTATTTTCTTTTACTACAAAACTCTTGCATCGAGTGTTAAAATAATATTTAAATTATTTTTAAAATCACCAGTTTAAAGCGAATATTCTGTTTTAAAAGTGTTTGTAAATTCATTATCAAAATTTATTTAAGCAGTGTTAATTGTAAAAGAGAACATATTATTGTTTGAAAGTCCTTATTAATGTTAAAATAGTATGGCTTGGACATCACAAAGCTTTATTTTACACCTCTGAAATATATAGATTCTAAAATATTAATATATAATACTATTCTAATGTAATTTTATATATTGGTGCATCAAAGTTTTAGAATTCAAATCATGATTCATTTTTTTCTAATTTGACACATAATTGCAGCGAATTAAAAGAAGGAAAAAACATCTGCAATATCTGATGTATAATAAAATTAGATCAACATGCACATTTTAATAAGTAAACTAAAATATAAAAATTGGTGCATTTCTAAATACTGGAAAATAAAAAAGAGCTCATGCTCATCGCAAAAAGAATATGTCTAATATTGCGCAATCTCGTTCACAGCCAATAACTACCGTAAAAATTAAGCAATTCCACCCACAGTGTGGTTAAATGCTTAAGACACCTACTTATGACAAATTCTAATAGAATATGAAAATTTATGCAATTCATGAAATGCATTGAGTACTTTAAATAATGCAATCACAGAAATCGTGAAAAATACAGCATAACAGCGCATCCTGCTGCGCAATATACACCCAAACCTAATTAGCATCAATTTATATCACGATTTTACTGAATTTGGATTAAATTCCGACCATCAGTTCGTAAGATAGATGAAGTTACCAAATTTGTGTCGCAGACAGATTGAAGACATTTTCCAAAATGGGTCAAATGGTATGCAAGACATCCCGAATCATGTTTATTCACAAAAAAAAAAAAAAAAAAAAAAGAAGAAGTTGAAGAAATTTAGAATTCCACTTACTAAATTTTTGAAACTACTCTCTTAATTTTAAATTAGTGTTTTCTGAGAGTTATAGAACTATATCAAGCATAATTAAACATATGTTAAATAATATAAGTTTAAAATTTACAATGTAAAAACTCAAAAAGGGTTTAAAGAGGAATATCACATTCACCTTGGGTTAATATAAATAAAATAATTATCAATTTACTAAAAAAGGTGCTTAACATTTATTTACTATTCTATTACAAATGAACAGGTCTTAAAGACTTAAAGCCATTAATATTAAAACCATATGTGAAGAAAGATGCTACATTGGTTTATAAATAGAACAGGGAAAGCGATATTCAAGTAAAGCTATTCCTTGAAAATTATCACGTTTGTGATCGAAAGATCGCCGGGCTAATGTAACATCTTTCGTCACATATGTTTTTAATATAAATGGTTTTAAGCTTTTAAGAACAGTTTATTTGTAATGGAATAGTCAATAAATTTTAATCACCTCTTTAGTAAATTGATAATTATTTTAATTAAAATTTATATTATGATATTTGTTTTCATTTTCATATTACTTTTACTCCTCAAAATATTAACACTCTCAAAAGTCAGAAAAGAAGCTGTTAGTATGAAATAATGCAAACTTAACCATTTTTCCACTTTTCCTTCTTAAGACGAAATTCATGAAACGTTAGCAATGTCATGAATAATACATTAATATGTTACTCTTAAAAATTCAGAATTTGTCACAAAGAAAACTAACTTTTCTGTTTCATAATGGTAAACATATAAAACAGGGATTGGAGTTTCTGTTAGTAGATATCCCATTGGAAGTTAAGGTAAATTTAATATACGGCTAAATGTAAATGTCTATCTTCTGTGTTATGACTGAAAATACCCATTTATGTATTATTACTTTTTATATACGAGAAGTATGTTATGCGGTAGATAAATTAAAAACTGAAATAAAATGCTGGAACGAAGCTATAATTTCAAATAATAATTTAATGCAAATTAAAATTAATTTTCCTTGCGTAAAGCTAGTAAAGTTTTTTCTTTCTTCTATCTTTACAAGAAGAAATTTTTGGATTTTTGAAAATTCTCAAATTTCGTTTTTCGACGGATTTACACGTTTTAGGGGTCAGAGATCCTGAAAAACATGTTTTTACAAACTTTCTCTCTGTGAATCTGTCTGTCTGTATGAAAATGAAACAAATTTTGTGGGCGCTCTATCTGAAGACCTAACGTACGGAATTTAATAAAAATTTACATTCAGTTATTTCCAGATATAAATTAGAGCTGATTACTTTTTGGTTTAAATCGCACAACAGGCGGCACTGCTATGCTATCTTTTTTCTTAAAGATTTCCCCGATAACCATATCTCAAGAATTAATCTACAGATTTTTATAAAACGTCGTATTCTCTTCGTCCCTGATATAAATTGGTGTAGATTACTTTTTGGTCTAAATCGCCCAATTAGCGGCACTGCTGTGATGCATTATTATTGATTACCACAATAGCTACATCTCAGGAACTAATGCACAGATTTTCATCAAACTTCAGATTCATTAATAATTTGATGCAATTTGCTGCTGATTACGTTTTGTTGTAAATCGCTAAACATGTAGCGCTTTTTTTACGATATTCGTGATAACTCAATCTAAATAACTAATGTACGGAATTTAATCAAACATCATATTATGTTAGACTTTCATATAAATAGATCCATTAGGATGGACATAGGTTGCCGTTTAATTTTGCCACCGTGATAGAATATTTTGACATATTAACATGCATCAGATAGTACAAAGTTTTGTGGTTGTTACATGAGAATACTTTAACCTGTTTATTCTAATCAGTTGAAACAGAAGGGGACATTTTAACGATTAATAAACTATATTTTAAAAAATGCCTTTTTAGAGAAAAAAAATATTTTACTTCAATTTATACTTTTCATATTTGCAGTTAAAAAGCGTGCAAACATACTTTCAATATATATATTAATGCATTAATAATTTTACTTATGGAAATATATGTAACATAAAACAAAAAAGTGATTTTTTGTTTGATTTTTACACGTTTGAAAGTCGACCATCTTCTCAACAAAACATTACTTCCTTAACAAAATTATTCAACCTTTAGAGGAAGTTAAAAATAACACATGCTTTTTGATTTTTCATCCAATGCCTATTAAATTAATCAAACATTATGAAATTTAATAAACGTTAAACTAATAAAAGTAAATATAATTTTCATGACAATTTTTGGATACTAAATAGATTTTTTTAGGACATTTTTTTTTTGTATAACTCAGAGGAGGTATATACTAGATGAAAAAGTGTCATTGATTTGTAAAAAATGTAGTCATTACAAAAAAATTTAACATTCAGCATTTATCTTAATCTGTAAATCGAAAACCCAATGTACAGTCGTGGGAAAATAGTAAACATCCCCTAATGAGTCTGCAATTAATAATAATAAAAGAAAGGTACTGATACCAGTCGTTTGGAAATAAAGTCTACTTTTAAGTGATGTAAATAAAATTTGCTTAGGGGATATTTACAAATCAAAACCAGGCTAAACTTTGTTTTTTTTTTCAATGGCAATACTAAATTTTCATAAAATATATAAAATATTTGGCTAAAAATATGCCTGCAAAAGAAATTTCCATCATTTGAGTGGTTGGTTTTTGAATTATTATTAATCAAAACTTAGAGCTACTAATGTTATATTATATTTTCATATTTTCATTAATATCTCCTCAAATTATAATTCTAGTGTGATAATTTAGTGTGTGTTTATAATACGAAAACACCCATACAAATATACTTTGAATTTGTAATAAAAAAATAATATGAATATGAAATGAATATTAAAAAAAAATATATTAACTGCAATCTACATTTTTTTGGTAGATTTATATTTATTATGTCCCGCTTTACACAAATTCTCAATTTCAAATTTTTCAGCCATTCTGTAGCATTTCAACAATCGAGTCCGAACTTCAATTTAAATACAGCCCCTAAAATATGCTAATTTTAAAATAGTTAATTTCTCGGAAACTATGCGTACGAATTTCCTGAACATTTGGATTTAGGCTAACTGAAGTGAGCAGAATTTATTTATGGTGTCAAATTTTGATATTGCTATTGGAAAAAAAAAAAAAAAATTGGATTATTTTTGATATGTAGATGGTGATATGTAGTAAGCAAATTTTATATGCTTCATTTAAAAGTAGACTTTATTTCCAATCGTTCGGTTCCTGTAACTTTCTTCTACGATAATTTGCTGCAGAGTAAGCAGAGGTTGTTTACTTTTTTCCATGACTGTACATATAAAGTTCGGAAACTTTAGATTCAGGGTATTAAAGAATAGAACAAAGGAGTAGCTACGAAATTTCATTTTACTTGATGACATAATACTAAATGCTGAACAAAAATAAAATATTTACGCGAGTATCAAATTTTTCTCTTAGTAAAACAGGGATGACTTTCTTGCTTTATTAAAATTAGTATTGGTAGGAAAAAAGTGACTCAATAACGATGGAAGATAATAAAGCCATTTCATCAAAGTTATCAAGCTTCCATTTACGCCTCATTTCAGTTAAAGTATATTAAAATAAAATTTTTAGATTTTAAAGCTGGACAATGTATTTTTACAGGACAATCTGTTGGAACGATTATAACGAATTCTTTATCTGCACACTTTCCGAATTCAAAAAAAAAAATGTATCCACTTTAATATCGTATTTTCATGAAGGCACGTTTTTGTTTTCCATTATTTTATTTTTAATGATTTGCTGGTGGTCATAAATCACGTTTCTAAAGCAATTGATATTAAATACAGTTTATAGTGTTTGAGTTTCTTATCAAAATTTGATAACTTAACTTTTTATGATGTTCAATATACTTTTAAAAACTCAATCATTTGCTTAGTTTTATTTTAATTGCATGCCGAAGTCCCATTAGATAAAATTTTGTAACATGTATACATTAAAGAACTTTATATTACAATGAAAAGATTTTGTATTTAGTCTGTAGCCATATCATCTCACTTGACAAGTATAAAGAGAGTTAATAGCTTAGAGTAACTGGCTTTTCCTTTTGCTCGACGTTAACGTCCTCACCTCCTGATCATGGGATTCGTGGTTCAAATCGGCGGAGCCAAACCACACTGTCCTCATTGTTGAAACCTGACAAAGACGCAACTTCCAACAACCTTCAACAACGATCATATCAAATCCCCCCGGTGGATCTAATTCATTCATTGGTGACCCAGACAAACACGCAACAAAAACCTTGATCTGTGTAGTCAACCAAAGTCAGTGTAACGCTCATAGGACAAAACCTGTCATACTGCATCTCACACATGAGTACGACAGCATCGTTCACGAGTGCATAACGCTCGTCAGACCTCAACAAGATGTCTTCCTCACTGAGGATGGAGTGTGTAGCCATCTCACCTCATGTGATCAGCAAAAAGCTACTTACTAGCTTAGAGAAAATGGCTTGGTCTTTTGCTCGACGATAGCGTTCTCGCCTAGGCACATATGTCACATACGCATCAGGTTGGTGCGATTTTTTTCTGACATCAGTGTCATATACGCACCGGGGTACTTAACTGGCGTCAATCTGTCGTCTTTTTGCTTAATATGGTAACACGGATGTTGTGTTTATTTATTAATAAATAGTTTATTTACTTTTATTTTCTTTTTTAAAATTACATAAATTATTTTGTTTTATGGTACACTAATTAAACTTTTTTAAATTTATTGTTATTCCCGTTTTAAAAAATATATAACTGGTATTCGAAAACAAGGTTTTTTTTTCAAACTGGCGTCAGAAGAAATCGAGCCAACATGGTGCGTATATGACATCTATGCCCTCGGCTCCTATCATAAGATCCCTGGTTCAAATCCTGGTGGCGCCAATCCGCACTCTTCTCAAGTCCAATATAAGTTCTTCCAATCAGGATTTGCAATAATGAGAGAGATTGGGCTACTAGAGTTACTTGATCTCTTTTTTTTTTTTTTGGATTTCGTTCAACTGACGAAACCCTATTCTTCTCATCCTTATGTCTGCCTGTCTGTCTGTCACAGGGTCTATTTTCAGAAACAATATAATCTACACTTGGAATTTTATATACTTACAGCTGAATACCTCCGATCACATGAAAAATCATAATATACTAAGAAAGTCTCATATTATATTAATTAAATGAATTTAATGACATCAGGATATTTCTGAGATTTAGATTTAAAAAATAACAGAATTTTAATTTCAGTCTATTGTAACGTCTGTCTGTGGTAACTCATTTGTTTGCTTATCAGAAACTCGGCGTCAGAGTTTGAAGAATGTTTGCCCAGAATAGATTTCATTATCTGATAGATTCAATTTCACATATTTTTTGTACTTCGTTTTTTTCTAATAATAAGGCCAAGAATTGTTGTAAAATATTTCTTTTATTTAAAAATTATTTATATCAGAAGTTGCGAAATTTAAAATTTTGTTTTAACTTCCAGTAAGTTTTTGAAATTTCGTAAGTACATATTTGATTTAAACAATTTGTATTGTTTTGAGAAAATTAGAATTTTTAAATTTTGCTTGAACGTCTACTAAATTCTTAAGTTTAGCAGTTTAGATTTCGTTTAAGCAACTTTTTTGGTTTTTAGAAATTTTAAAAAATACTTAAAACTCCGTTAAGTGTTTGAAAGTTTGCGATTTTTAGAAAAAAAGACGAGTTTTTTTTATTTTATTCAATTAATTTTGCATGAATATTTTTATTTGAAAAATAACTTCCTTATATAATAATTTATCAAATAAGTTTAATGGTGCTGCCAGCTATGTAAGTATAAATTAACTATTTGGATTATTAATTAAATGATAAAGTGTTTTGTAAGGAATATTAAACGAAACCCTCTGTGCGATTGTCGATTATACATAATTGCTTGTTTTATATAAAATGTTAAAATTCGAAAAATGTCTACATTCGGGCACAAAACCTATTCACTATTATTGTAGGGTTACCCATTTACACTATAGGATATTTTGTGCCATCTCTACTAATATTAAAAAACTGAAACGTTTGTTTCTATGTAGCGTGTAAACACTGGTACTATAAAACCAATATAAAAAATTATTTTGGCAAAATGATGAGTAACGTATTTGGGTTAATATGTCTTTAACACTACAACTAAGCAGATGCAACAAGAAAAAACATTTCTAAAAGAGAAATATGCGGGGTACTGTTGTGGCAAGAAACCTGTGGCAAGAAACTTAAAATTTGGAATGATGGTTAATTTTAAATGCTAGGTAAAAACAGCTGCTAGAAAAATGTGAAATTTAACAGTGTTAAATGAGTGCAAAACGTTATAAAAATAATCTAAATTTCAATTTATATGGATGTATTAGAGACAGAACTTGAAATTTGACATTGCTATTATTTTTAAGATGTGACTGCTCGCACAGGACAGTGAATAGTATTTCTGTATAGTATTTTTCCAATTTGTATTTCTCTGCTTATTAGATTACATAATTTTTCAAATTATTAACAGCTATTTGAAAACTGGGATATTAATTATTAGGATGCAGTAGTATTCAATTATAAGTATCTCTCCGCATACTTTTATAAATATAATTTTGTACTTGAAACTATTCATTTAACACAATCATCACATGATTTGATCCCCACAAACTTTTGCCACCACTAATTAATATAAAAATATATACACTTTATTTAATCTCTAATCAGCTATTACAAATTAATCGTTAATCACTAATTAATAAATAAATTATGTACTTTATTTAATCGCTAATCAACTATCACTAATTAATCGCTAATCTTTTATTAATAAATAAAATATACACTGTGATGTCTCGACAACCGAGGATAACCAGAAGTCTCAACAACCAGAAATTGGATATTAAAAGTTTATTAAACACAGAATCCTATTTACAAAATATTTACACTTGTTTAAAGATATATACACTTTTACTACCATTTATAAATAACAATACTCCACCAAAACTACCCATATTATTCCTCAAAACCAAACCAATATTACCTCGGATGCCTTCCCGCATCCTACACATACGACGAACACCCCTACAACTGCCGATCTCCCCTTTTCACTTCAACTCACTTACCGCGTCTCTTCACTTCACTTTACTTTCGAGGGTAGAAAGAAGGTTGGTTGCATGACACCCCCCCCCTCACCCTATAAGATTGTTGCTACTCAGAGCGAAGCACAAATCTGACAAATGGCAACCATACTACAATACAGCATAAGGAATATATAATAAACAATTCAAAATAGATGTACAGATGCCTTGTTATAATAGTTATAGTGATAAAACATATATATAATAAACAAATCACAACAGATGTATAGAAGCCTTGTTATAATAGTTATAGCAATATTTAATGCAGATATATATAACTATAAAAAATACGAAATTAAACACAGAAATATTTTACAACAGACGAAAAGATGCTTGATATAATACTGGATTCAAAAAAACATAAAAGAAAGTATCACTTAAATAATCTTTATACAGTTAACTAACTAGTCTCGATAGACCATCTGCATTTTTTAACTGCGCACCTGGGCAATGTGAAATATTTATGTTATATCTTTGTAAAGATAACACCCATCTTTGTAATTTTGCAGACTGAGGTGCAGATTTCTGTAAATATACCAAGGGATTATGGTCAGTTATTAACTCAATTTCAGCACCAAACACATAAAATTCAAATTTCTTTATTGACCATACCACAGCATAAGCTTCACGCTCGTGGTTGACCAATTTTGTTGAGCCTTAGTGAACTTTTGGCTAGCAAAACTAATAGGGTCCAATTTTTTTTCTCATCTCTTTGCGACAGACAAGCACCTACTCCTTAAGAACTGGCATCACACTGAATAGTATAATGCTTTTTAGGATCTGGTGTATAAAGCTTAGGGGCTTCACACAATAAGCGTTTCAAAGTTTGAAAAGCTTTTTCTTCAACATCAGACTGTGGAATGATCTCAGGAATTTTATTTTTCGTTAAGCCGGTTAAAGACTTAGCGATTTCAGAGTAATATTTTATGTAATCACGATAATAATTAAATAAACCCAGTGCACTTTTTAGAGATGTTTTGGTTTTAGGTGATTCTATCGTTTCAATGTCATGTAACTTTTCTGGGTCTGGTTGATGTCTACCTCCTCCTATGAGATAACCTAAATATTTGATTTGGGTTTTTGCGAACGAACATTTTTTGACACTTACGGTGAACTTCAATTCAGTTAATTTAGACAGAACAGCGTCTAGATGTTTAAGATGAGTATCCCAGTCACGTGAAAAAATAGCAATATCACCTAGATATGCTTTGCAATATTTACGATGTTCACCCAGAGCATCGTTGGTTGATTTCTGAAACGTAGCAGCTGCGTTGCGCAATCGGAATGGCATTACTTTCCATCGGTACGAAGCACGATGAGTTTTAAAAGAAGTGAGATCTCGACTCTGTTCTTCAAGAGGAATTTCCCAATACCCTTTTAATACATTTAAACAGGTAATTATATTAGCACTTCCAATTTCATTGATTAATTCAGTTGCGATCTCCATAGGGTAATCAAAAGGTTTTGTCACTGCATTCAATAGACGAAAATCTATACATAAACTCATGCTATCATCCTTTTTAGCAACACATACGACAGGATAAGCTATTTCAGCCTCACGTTTTTATATAAGTTCTAAATTCTAAATTCTCGAAATCTTCTATTTGTTTATCAACTTCATTTTTTAGTGATTCCGGAATTTTATAAATATATGGTTTCTTCCTTTCTGCACCCGGTAATAAACGAATTTTATGTGCTCCGACATTTGTAACTTGAATTTTACGAGAAAATAATGGTGCATATTTTTCTAGAAGTTTGATTAATTCTAATCGTTTCTTATCCTCCAGATGACTAAGGTCTACTTCAATGTTAGTTTCGTTCAAAGTATTAGGTTTATTTGCTGAGGGGTGAATTTCACCAAATTGAACATCTTCCTAAAAAATTATTCCAAAAGTTTGCGCTCTTACATTAAATTTCCTTATTTTGTTCGCATGAACGTGTCTTAAACTACCATCGGGTAATTTTACTTTATACGAATGAGGGTTTATTCTTTCAACTATTTCACCGGGTCCTGTCCATCTAGCATACAATTTATTACTAGAATCTGGTATGAGCAAATATACTAAATCACCTTTCTGGAATTCTTTCATCCTACTTCGACGATTGAAATTGCGGGCATAATTTTCTTGTTTTTTTTGATGCAGTTAGTGAAGCAAGGTCGGGCTTTTTCCAAATTTATTTTTAATTCTTGCAAATAATCTATTGCTGAGCTGCTAAGATTCAGTGGTAATTGTATTTCACCCGACCACGAAGACTAATACTGCCAAGGGGCCTCTAGCTTCCCGACCATACATGAGCTTAAACTGTGACACGTCACTTGTACCATTTGGTACCTCACGATAGGCAAAAAGTAAAAAGGGAGTATGTCTATCCTAGTTAACAGGATCTGTACGAATTACATGATGTAACATTTGCTTAAACACTCGATTAAATCTTTCTATCGTACCATTCGAGGCGGGGTATGATGGAGTTGAGAAGCGGGGAGATGTTCCTAACCGGTTCTCAAATTCTTTAGTCAATTCAGATCTAAAATTAGTGGTCTGGTCCGAACATATAACTTCAGGAATTTCTGTACGCATAAAAATATCTAGTAAAGCATCACATGCTGCTTTCGAGGACAGATTCTTTAATGGAACAACTTCCGGCCATTTAGTATTTTGATCAATTAATGTCAGACAATACTTATGTTTCCTACCTGAAGGCGGCACAATTTCACCTCTAACGTCAATGTTTACAGTATGAAAAGGATATGGTGGACGAACAACAGGTGTTATGGGAATTTTATCAGTTTGTTTCTTGGGGCTTTTTAACTGACAGTTCTTACACGTTTTACAATAATTTTCTATATCTCTTGAAATATTTGGCCAATAAAATGATAATTTAATTCTTTCCCTAGTTTTTCGCATTCCTAAATGATTTCCAAGAATTGAATCATGAGCTAATTGCAATACTTTATTTCTATAACTTTCTGGTAATACGAGCTGATAAATTTTATCTCCACAAATACTCTTCTTATGAAACAATAAATCATCCCGTATCTAAAAATTATTTTTTCCTAAACGAGCGTCCTCGAAAGAATTATTTAATGTTGGTCATTCTTTTTGTGCGATACGAAATTTATTATACTCTGACAGTGCATTTCGATCACTTTGTATTTCATCTGTCGAAATAAATCAAACATTTGAATTCCCCTTCAAGGCTGAGCTATTTTTAGATTGACCTTGCACCTGCGATGTACTGTTACGCAAGTTTTCGTTTTGAACAAGTTATGTTAAAGAATTGTGTACATCGGGAGTGATTAAAAAGGAACATTTAAATTTTCAGTCAAAGCAAAACGTGTATTTAAGCATACATAAATCCCGCTGTCTGATTTATAATATACAAGGATCGTCGCCAAATTGACGTATTTTTTTAAAGCCGATTCTAAAACAATACTTTCTTTAGTTTCGATTTTCAAATCGGGAATTAATGAGGTATTTAAAATATTGATCTCTGTACCTGAATCCTCGATCGCTTCAATTTGCTTTCCCTCAATATAAAGTATGATTTTTTTAAGGATAAAAACTAATTTCATTTAATTAATCGTTAGTTTGTAAATGTATGGAATTAACATCAGTGACTACTGCATTATCTTTCGAGTACAATTTATTTGTATCTCCCTGCGGTTTAGACTTTTTCTGACCTTGCTCGTTATTTTGTTTATTTGTTATATCATATTTATTTCTCCGGTTTGGGCCAAAACTAGATAGGTGAAGAGATCAATTGCAAATCACGTGATTTTTAGAAATATTTGTTCTTAGATGGAATTTGATTTTTCCTTAGTTGTGGCGGAACATATTTAGCATTTTCATGATTTATTTCACGATAAGTATGTCGTTTCTCAAATTTTGTTTCATCAATAGATCTGCCTTTTGCAGTAAAATAAATATCACACTCTCTTGATAACTGATCAGGCAAAAGCCAACTTTCTCCCTGTTTAACTGCAATATGAATTGAAAGCTAGCTATCCAATGTTTCGAAAATTTTATCCGATATTATTAAGTTAATAAGCCAATCAAAATCTTTAACACTACGGATTTTACAATAATGTAGAAAACAGGATCTTAATCGCGAAGCAAACTGCTGATGTGTTTCACCAGGTAATCTTTTAGCGTTTCTAAATTTTTTTAAACAAGAAAATGGAAACGGTTCATATTCTTTCAAAATTAATGATTTAATTTTCTCATAATCTTTCAAATCCTCGTCATTAATGTGAGGAATTTCGTAAGTACCACCTGCATCAGACTTAATGTCACCGACTCCGTATTCCGGCTCGAGATTAAAAAGGTAACGAAGCTGCGTGAAGTGGAAATGCAAAAAAAGTAAATAGAACGAGAAAAACTTCGGACGACGCGGGTTTTGTAAAAAGGAACAGCATGTTTTCGACGAAATAAGATAGAAGATTTAAATGACTTATGAAAATCTTAGAAATATTCAACGACGCTAAATAAATGAAGCCTAAGTTGTTGCTTTAAAGCTAAATATAGATTGAAAAGAGTGCTTTTAACCGTATTTTTGTTTTCTCTTCGTCTTAATAAATGTCAGTGTTCGTCTTAGAGGTGAGTTATGATTTATAAATAGAGTCTTATCCCATATTAATATATACCAGAACATTTCCTTCTTTCTCGCCTATTAATTTCCATAAGATTTCAGATTTATGTTCCTTAGGAACATTTTTATGTTTAAACGCTCTTTCTAAAGAATCAAAGAACAGATTCCATGATTCGTTTTATTTAGGCACTGAAATAGCCAAAACTTGAACTGCTTTTATAAGTTTATCTAATGATACTGATCTGATGTGCTTTCCCCTTCATTATGGGACAAATTTTCGTTTCCCGTTTGTTGTTGCAAACGCAATTTATTTACTTCCTCTGCATTTTTCCGCTCTGTAACTGTAGTCTTAAAAAATCAGTTACAAATTCTTTATCTTTTAAATATTATTTTGATTTTAATAACAAATATTTTAATTCAGCTACTTTCAAACCCGAATCAGCTTCTTCACCGATTTCTTGCAGAACAATAAGCAAATCTGCTTTAGTGACGTTCTTAAACATTTTAGAACAAAATTAACAGTATCTTATCACACTATTAAAAGTAAAATAACTCGATCACCTCTATTTAGTAATCCAACATTTGGATCGAATGCACATTTTATTTAATTTGTAGAAAGATCTCTGGTTGTCGGAAGATGATTGTGCTGTGATGTCTCGACAAGCGAGGATGGCACCAGAAATTGGATATTTAAAGCTTATTAAATACAGAATCCTATTTACAAAATATTTATACTTGTCTAAAGATATATACACTTTGACTTCCATTTATAAGTAACAATACTCCACCAAAACTACCCATATTATTCCTCAAAATCAAACCAATATTACCTCGGATGCCTTCCCGCATCCTACACATACGACGAACACCACTACAACTGCCGATCTCCCCTTTTCACTTCAACTCACTTACCGCGTCTCTCACTTCACTTTACTTTAAAGGCTAGAAAGAAGTTTGGTTGCATGACATTTATTTAATCGCTCATCAACTATCACTAATTAATCACTAATCACTAATTAATAAATAAAATATATACTTTATTTAATCACTATCGCTAATTAATCGGTAATCACTAATTTATAAATAGTATATACACTTTATTTAATCGCTAAACACTAATTAAGAAATAAAATATACACTTTACTTAATCGCTAATCACTAATTAATAAATAAAATTTACACCTTATTTAATTGCTAATCAACTATTACTAATTAATCGCTAGCAATTAATTAATAAATGAAATTACACTTTATTTAATCGCAGGAACCTGCTATTTTCTAAACCTTAAATCATAATATTTCGCACCTATGAATATTATGAAAATTATCACTATTCCGTAAATCTCGAATAAAAACAATTTTTGTATCCATAAAATCAAAATGTTTCATATAATGCAATGCAACAAAAGCTAGTATAATGCTATGTCAGAGTAAAAGCCTATTTATATCTTATAGAAATATATGTCATTATCAAATTGTAATTTAGTATAAAAATATGTTCAATGTGGAACAATTGCATACATTTTAATAAACGAAGTTATTAGTTATTACACTTGAAAAGACATCTAAAAAATACATTTTCCATTTCAATTCACACAATATCTTACAGCCTGAAATCCAGAATTAATATAGTTAGATTATTTGGATATTTTTAAGCGTATGGCATTCCCCAAATATTCAGAAAATATAATTATTAAGAATGTCAAATTACCCTTATTTTATTTATTTGAAACTCATTCATTAGTTGACCGTTAAATGAAAACAGTAAAAGAAAAAAAGCATGATGCATATTATTTCAAAATTTTAGAAATGTACAAGCAGATATTTTCATATTTTTAGACAATAAAACGAAAATTTCACAGAAAATATACAAAAAATTGCGGATGTTTACAAAATTATTGACAAATTTCAAACCGATTTGATTAATTTAAGACATCGGATAGTGAAAATTTCAATCACCTATTCAACTGTGGCACTTCCATTTCAGTGAATGAATAAAATATGAAAATAATCTGAATTCACACAGAAAAGCATATGACGTAAAAGAAAATGTTTCATATTTTTTCTAACGAATGAACCTTATTGAACTCAAAAGTGTGCAACTAATTCCGAGTATTTCATCAACATAGATTCAGGTGGTGCAAGAGTACGTGGTGTTTAAAAGTACGCGGAACATTTATCTAATCGCAAAACAGAGTTTTGCAATTAGCCACAGTTGCAAATGATGTTATGACATGATAAGTTTATAGTGAAAAAAGACTGCGTATATGTTGAAATTTTAAATGATTTAGAATAGAAAAAGTGATTTTGGTCTTTTTTTAAAAAATATTTATGGTTTTTGAAAAGAGGATCACAATAAAGATTACAATGCTAATTTACTTTTAGGTAGATTTCGTATGAAATACTACCTATTGCAGTCGTTACCATGGTGCGACTTTTGAAAAATTCCTTCATAACGTTTCATTATATGACCCCAGGAATCCCAAAACACCCCTTCTAAAAAGTTTATTTATATTATATATATAAGGTCAGTCTGTCTAAATGTGAGAACCCCTAAATGCGACAATGTTCTTTTACATAAAATCTTAATGCAAGAATCGTAAATAAATGTTATATACTGAAACATACGAACTTCAGAAACAAAACACGAAACATATTTTTTTGCATGTAAAACGGTTTCTTTAAAAGATATTTCCCATCAAATACACATCGTTCATTTTACATCGCCCCCATGTTTCGTAAATGCGACAAAAATTCCCGAAAGTGGCTCACGGTTTTTATTTTTTAACTTTGAAGATCAAATAACCTTATAAACGTCAAGAGCTACATTTTACCTGTTTCTGTTACCTGGCCAGTTAAACTAAATAAAAGGCGACCTGTTTCCGGTTTAGAATTTGAAGAGGACTACGCATTTAGGCGAGCTTGTTTTCAGACTGTGCCTAATAGCGACATACATGTTGTTGTAAATGCGGCGAAACATTTAGAAGAATAACGAAGAAGTTTATATGGGATTTTTTATATATTGTGTTAAAATTATATTTAAATCAAATTTTAAATTTAATTAAGCTGTGTTGAGTCAGCATTATCCTCCATTAATGTTTTTCTTTAACCAGGTGTTTAAATATGTATTTAAGAAAAAACTCTTCTTTAAAATTTTTAATAAAAGAAAGGAAAAAAAACGCAGTGTATATTCCAGTATCATAATATAGACATATGATTAACCTTTAACTGATGTTACCGGTCTCACAGACCGTAGCTTTTTTCAATTTTCATTGTTTAACTTACAAATTTCAGTTTAGCTACAAACACTACTGAAATTTTGCTTCGTTTGGAACATTAGTACTAACACCAGAGACTTTTGAATAAGTGAATTTTAATTATAACACTCCTGTACAAAAAGTTTATTACAAAAACAACATCGTATGAGTTAATCGCGGATTTTATTCATCTTTTGATGGAGCGGTCTCACAGACCGCTTCACATTAGTTATGCAACAATTTCTGTGACATCACTTAAAGGTTAAGGAATTTGCAATAATTTTACATAATGGAAATTCTGGAAAATCTTGTGTAGATTGAAAACACTTTATGTTTATTTTAATGCGGTTAAGTAAGTTCATTTTACCAACATTATACCATTCGGTAGCTTAAATTCTGTCTCCGATTAAAACGTGATGCAATTGAGTTATCCCTGGTTTAGGAGTCATAATTTTTGTTAGCACTTTTATAAAATCTGGTATTTTAATTATTTAAAACAGAATTAAAACATCTTATTAACAGAATTAAAATATTTTATTCGTTATAATCGACATTTTCTACTTTTAAATTAGTAAACGATAAAAAATAAATAAACTATGTTTATCTAAATGAATATCTGTTTCCATATATGTATTTTTAAGTACAGAAAATGTTAATTTTTTTGTGAAAGTGCAAGAAAAATGAAGGGGGGGGGATGCAACAGAAAATCAGGCACAGAGCTTCCCTTTGGCTTAATCAGAATTACTAGAAATATCGTACGATTTTATCTATTTCTAAGGCTGATATATTTATCATGTGACATTTTATAATAAAGTTATATGTAATAAATAATCCAGTTAGCAATATTATAAATATATTTTAAATACTCTTTTAACCCGTAAGCTCCACACTGTGAATTCGCACCGATCGAAATGTCGCCGTCTTTAATTAATTCGCATTTTTCATTCACAAAATAATAATTTTGATAAAATCAAATATTTCATTTGGATTCCTTATTAAATTTCGTATATGGATCATGTAGTTATATTTCATTATCACCAGATTGTCAGCAAAATTATGCGAAGTTGAATTTACGGAAATCCAAATCGCACTGTTGTATAAATTATGGGTATATTGACGCGCGAATTCGCGAATTAAACGATGTTTTCTGCGACAATCATTTAATTGTAGTTATGACCATAGCTCCTTGGCTAAGATGGATGAGATTTTGTTTATATTAGGAACGCATTTATTTATAACTATTGATACAGCGAAATTATTCTTCATTTGGAGCCTAGTACTATTGTTTGAAATGTTTGAAAAATCGAAAATTTATTAGGTTGGTTGGTTGATTTTTGACGGCCGATTATATACTCTTGGGGTATGGGCCCTAGGGGGAGTGCCTTTCGTGGGGGTCCTTCTAATTGAACGTAAGCCGTATTTACGCATATAAATCTAAGGTTTCGAAGAAAACCACGAAAACTCCGAAACGATTAGGCCGACGGGCGCGATTTGGTTCGAACCCAGCACTTCCCGTCTACCAGCTTCGAGCGCACAACCTCTCAGCCACTGGTGGGGCAGAAATTTTATTAGAAATAGTACAGTACAAACAGGTTAGTGCAAAAACAGCATTTTATGAGTTAATCGCGCATTTTATTCATCTTTCAATCGAATGGTTTCGCAGGTTGTAATGTGGCAATTTCCTGTCACAGCAGTTAATCGTTAAATGAACTTTTTCAGATTAATTGTCATGTATAAAACGCATTATCACATTTAGGACTATGAACGTCTCATTTAGGTTTTAGCTACTATAAATGCGACAATCATAATTATTAAATTTCTACAAAACAAGTTAGTTTTGAACTAAAGGTACAGTATTCAGTAATTTGTTGCGTAATAAAATATACATTTATGTAATAAAATCCACAATATACCCTAAATGTGACAAAACTACGGGGAATCGTGTCTGATTTAGGTAGACTGACCTTATGTATGTATGTAGTAAATTTTGTCCGCACGATAAAAGTCGCAATTATGAACGGATCGTCTGATCATCTCGCCAAAAACATTGAGATGTGTAGTATATCGGCGGGAATGCAAATTGGCTAAATCAGCTCAAGGGAGTGGAAATGGGAATTTTAAAAATTTTGAATACCGTCTTCACATGCTAAAACCAGCTCCGACAATAAAAGGACAAGAAAAATAAACATTTTCCGTTATAGCAGTTACAATAAATAAATAAATAAATAAATAAAAAATAAAAAATAAAATTTTAAAATTCTCACCACAATAATTACTTTTCTATTGCAAGATTCCCACGTAAAAATGAAAATGAAATAAATAGTTTGACGAATTGAAAAAAAAAATGAATAACGCATACGTTTTCTAGAGCAAGGTTTTCACATGAAAACTGAAAATGAAATAAACAGTTTGACGAATTAAAAAATATAAATATTTACGTATATTACATGTATTGGAAATATTATGGACGTCAGTATATATGTAATAATATATAACATCATGTGAGTTTCAAAAAACGTATTAAAACATGATAAAAACCCGACTATGGAAATATTAACATATTTTAACATTTTCAGGTTCTCTGAATTTGTTTTCGCCGTCTTAAAACCTATTCCATACATATGCGTGCGTGTATTCGTGTATATTGCAATTTTCTCAAAAGTTTAGGTCCCAAGAGCTCATTCTTAGTGAAAAAACTGGGTTTATCTCTAATCTTGATTTAGATTTCGTTGATGAAATCAGTAAACTTCGAAATCTGACTCCGCCTGGGATTTTTTTTTTCGGTTTTTATGGATTCGGTTAGTATTGGACTTCCTGTCACGTAAGTGATTTGGATTTGTTTATCAATATATAGCATTACTGCTGTTTCAAAGATATTTATCGACGATAGTACAGGAGTACGCAGTGCCAAAGTGAACATGGGTGAGCAGGGCCAAAGTGTGTATGAGTGCGCAACTGCTTTTAGGAAAGCTGCTAACGTTGCTAAAGCAGCAATTAAAATTTCGGTTCTTTAGTCTTTCAAAATTCACCTTTTTTTAAATATTGCCTTTTCATCAAGCAGCGTCACTGGAAGACCATTAGAATCTAAACTTCTTGAATCACGTATGTCAATTGAACTGCAAAACATTGAAAATGAGGATAAAAGATAAACACATCCAATAATAAATGGTATTTTACAAAATGCAGAGAACCCAATTAAAGAATAAATATCCATTAAATTAAAAAAAAAAAACCGACTGCGTAAAAAGCGAACTAATTAATTATTTCTCATCAGTGTCAAACTATTTTTTTATATTACTTACCTATTTTTTATTTACTTTTATTGATCGCTTTTAAGTTGTGTTTAATTGTTTGTTCCTATCTATAAAAGCTGTTTTAATGAGGTTTATAGATGCTTATGATAGTTAGAGTTGCTGTAAAGCTGCAGATCCTACCTACACAACTTCCAGATTTTATAATATTTAAACGGAGCTTCTGACTGTAAAATAGTCGATGGAACATCGTCTTCATTTTGAAGGACCTATCCAATGATAATCCATTCAATATGGTGCATAATTGTTTTCGTCTCTATCGCCATTTTGAATTTATAAAAATAAAACCCAGCCTATGACCATCGGGCGGTTAAGTCGAATTGGTAGAGACACCATTCATTAAACTCCACCCAGCCATTGGGATGTTTCGAGGGTATAAATAAATCCACATACCCAGATACGTGTGAAACACATAATTCTTCTTGGCAGTCGGGTAAAAAACGCACGTTCAATGTGAAATAAACCCAACTTCGGTTTTGCAAGATATCGCTTCGACCTCAACAACTTCATCTTATGACAATTTAGCAGAGTTGTAACCGTATCCAGAATCATATGTGCTGTGATACTATAATAAGAGGAGCAAAATTTTTAAGTAGTCTGGAATTTTAAGCAAGCTACAATCCAGGTTGCTCAGAAGTGTATATTGCATGATTTGTAGAGGATTGGATCAAATGAATTCTTTGCAGAGACAGGTGGCAGGAAGAGCGCCCTTAGAGGACTGGATCGAATGAATTTCTTTCAGAGACAGTGCCACGAAGAGTGGACTGTGCACAATTGTCTTCAATGGTTGTTAAAGTGTAAGCATTTAGGAGGGTAATCTTTTTGAAAATAATACCGAAAGTGTTTCTTTATAAGTTCATAAATGCATTTTTTTTGTTAGTTTAATAATCTAATATTATAAAAAAAAAGATAACCTGTCCCTTAAATCTCCTCATTTATTCTTATTTAATGAAATACCTTAAGTGCGCACTAATGCACCACCTTATCCTACCTATTTAATTACAAGCTAATCGGATTCATTTTACGGCAGTTATGGCGATACATACTGGCAAACAAACAAAAATCAAACTCTTTTGCTGTCTCAACAGCTTAGCCTGAAATAACGTTTCAGCAATAATTGCTTTATCATGAGCTTTTTTCATAAACCTCATTTTCATTTTATTAATTGTTTCTTTAAGGTGATCATCAATTAGAAGCAACTACTATATATGTATTTTTGTGTTTTGTTTCCTTTTACAAATCTTGCTTGAATTTCTTTTATAACGAAAAAATAAAAATCAGAAGGTCAAAAGGAATCTCATTTTAACCATTTTGTGCAATTCTTTTACTTTGTTTTCAATTTCTAACTTATTTTGCTATGCATTGGTCAATTCTTTATATAAATCGGCTTTGATGTGAAAACAAAATTATTTTTGAACAACACAAGTACAGCCAATTTCACTATTATTTTTTTCCATTCTTTCGAAAATAGAAATTCACTTAAACTTTTATTCTCTTTTCGATAGAACGATAGTTTCAACGACTCTTTAATAGAAACTTTGCAGAAAATAGATATTTGTAGTTTAAAAATTTTCTGAGAAAATGAAAGTTATTTTGAGAAACTTTCGGTCATTTTTCTTTCTTAAGCAAAAAAAAATTGTTTTAACGTGTTTCATCTTTTTTCAATAGAAATCAATATGGAATGTTTTGCTATTAATAATGTTAAGAAATGCATTTTGAAAAAGTAAAGTCATTTATTTTATGTTTTGCTTAAGTGTGTCTCAGGACTCTTTAAATTGCAAAAATTGAAAAAAAAAAAGATCATTTTCAACATTTTGTATCTTAAAATGCATTTGATGTAAAGACACAATTCTAATTGGGATGAAAGATATAAGTATGTTCTTTCATTCCATGTATTTAAAAAATTGCAAGATGCAGAATTAGCATTTACAGGCGTCTCCAAACTGTCAGATATTTGACGAGCGGAAAAGTCTTATAACAGCTTACGCGCAGAATTACAAAATAAATTTTGAAACTAGAATGAAAATGTCTATTAGGAACATAGGAACATAGGGTCGCAAACCGCTTATTTAGTCGCAAATACAGTGTGATTAATCCTAACTGAACCCTGGTTGGCGGTAATCATTTCGAGAAAAGTAAAAACATTGTAATGCAAATCCATCGGTATGTACCCTGTTTTGAGTGAAATGTGGTAACATTACGAAAAGATCTGGAAAAAGATGTTTCTCAATCAATCAATGATAACGTATGAATATATAATCACAGTATAAAATGTGGGGGCGTCAATTGCATACTGCTAGCGCGTATAAGGCAAACTTTTAGAACTTTTGTTTGATGCTATCACATTTACAACAAAGGTGAGAATGTCTATTAACTGCTTTATTATAAAATACTTCAGTTTTTTTAAAGTTGTTACTGTCAACTCAAATCGAGTTAGAATGAAACACCCTGTATTTGTGACTAAATAAGTGGTTTGTGACCCTATGTTCCTATGTGATTTTTTATCCTATTTGTATGCCTGATTTGCCATGTCATTTTGAAAACGTTTTTTTAATCACCCTGTATATATATATATATATATATATATATATTACAGGACCTATATTTTACAACGAGTCTTTAATGGAAACTGTGCAAAAAATAGATATTGCATGTTTTTAAAAAATGCAGAGAGGTAAAAGATCTTTTAGAAAAATTTCATCATTTTTTTCACTAAACGTTTAATAGCTAAGCACTTCTTTTTACAGTAGAATTCAGATTCTACGGATCTTTTTAAATCGATTTATCAAATAATGCACTTTTTCAAACTACCTCAAGTCGAAAGATTTTTCGTAGAATCCGATTATAGCACGATTTGCAAAAAAAAAAAAAAAAAAAAAAATATCACCCAGCTTATTTCTAAGAAATATCCGCTGTATTATCATTGGAATTGTTTATATTGAAAAAAGTGTGTAATCTTTGGAGTTCCTTCATTTAGGAATGTCTTTTTTTTAAAGAAAAATGTAAGAAAATTTAAGGAATTTCCGCGACGTCGAGAAAACGTTTTACTCATAATGTTACAGAGATTTCGCATACGCATTAGCTCAGCTGTGAAATTTTACGCTTCCTTTGTTTTTACGAATTATCAATAGTAATTTTTGCATTATTTAATTGAAAAATTTTGGCGAGAAAGTAAAAGGAAAAATACTATTAAAAATTCAGTCATTAGGAGACAGTCGCTAATATATAGTAGCATTTTTCGAGAAATATGAAATGATTTGTTTATTTTCAATTCTTTTTACACTTACCTCAGATGTTTCTCTATGTGAGGCAATTGGAAATACGTTTTTATAAATAATTGTTGAGTATTTTTAAAGATAAAATTACGTGTATCTTTTATCTTTTGGACTAATACAATAATTCATAATATTATTATACTTTTTTTGCTATGTTGAAAATAGATGAATGAATCACGAACATGTATGAGGAAAAGGAGTATTCCTTATCTACTCACTTGAGGCCTTTCACCATGTTGTTTGATGTATTACAAATCAAATTGTAAGTTTCAGAGTATATCTTACATTTGAAAGGTTACTGAAGAGAATAAAATAACTTTAGCAATCCAAAGCTAATAAGGAAAGTAAAAAAAAAAAAAATGGTTAATATATTTAACGATAAGAGTAAAAATATCCCAAAGTAGAAACCGGTTATAGCACGATTTCCATAAAAACCAAATGTCACCCAGCTTAATTATAAAAAAATATTAGCTGTATTTGCTTTGAAATTGTTTGCATTGAAACAATTGTACAAACCTTCGTGCTTATTGATATAAAAATTTAATTCTTTTTAAAGAAAAATTTAAGAAAATTTAAGGAAATTACGAGACGTCGAGGAAACGTTTCGACATAATGTTTTAGAGACTCCACATACGCATTAGCACAGCTGTGAAATTTTAAGCTTTCTTTCTTTTTAGGAACTCTTAGTAGTAATTTTTGCATTGTTTAATTGAAAAATTTCGGCTATAAAGTAAAAGAAAAATACTATTAAAATTTAGTGGTAAGGAAAAAAAGTAAAGTTGGCAGCTACGCATTAGGCATATATTTTTAATATAGATCATAGTAGAGAATAAACGGGGAAAAATCGAAAAAAACATTGATAAAGTAGTAAATTTTCTGAAACTTTCGGTACAATTAATGTTTATATCAACCACAATAAATTAATTTTGAAACCAACATCGCGAATCGGAAATATATTATTAATATTCCTTTATTAGTCAGTATTTTAAGAAAAGGTCATCTGTATTTTAAGAAAAGGAGAAATAAATAAAATTTTAAATGTATTTCAAGAAAGGTATGTTACTTTATTACTGTCATTATTATAAAAAGTAATTAGTATAAAAAGTTTCATGATTTTAAGACCTACATTTTTTTTGTTTGTTTAAGATTAAAAATAATTGAACGAAGAGAGGAAAAGTAAATTTATTTATTTAAAAAAAAAATCTTAGCTATGCTAATAATTTAAAGTTTCTCTCTGTCTGTATGTGTGTCTGCTTGTGTGCGATGGCTAATGTAAAGGAGTTGTGCAGTATTTGTAAAGTAGTTGTTTGTTGTTGCACAGGTGGTTCATTTTGCTAAGCTTCAATACCGACTCTAAGGTAAAAAAATCAATTGTTAATTATTTTAAGAAGAAGGCAGGGAATGCTGAGATAATAAAAGGCAGAAATTTTCTGAAGGTCTTATTGTGCACCGGGATCGTTTCCACCACCACCGAGAATTACACGGCCAATGTTGGAGAAGGGAGCGAAGAGTTACATTTCTTTTTTTATTCACATCATGCGAGGTCAGAAGCTAGTCAGATTCAAAATACACTTTTTCGAAATCTGGAGTGTTGGCAAGCTTACATACACAATTTCGCCAAATATATACACTATATAGCGAGATTAAAGAGAGGAAGACCTGTGGTCAAAGTACAATAATTGAAATTGAATGGAGAATGTAAAAGATTAATAAGAAATATTTAACGCCAATGGCTGTGTAGGAATTCTAGCTCATAAACCGCATTCTATATGGGTTGCTAAAGTTCTCATGGGATTGAAGCGGCCGAAAGAGCACGTTAAAAAAAACAAAAACAAAATAAAGACAGGGTTAATAACTAAAATGACACATCTATCTAACATCTGGACCAACGGCTAAAAATGTAGAAGTAATATATCTGACTAATTTCTGCATATCATCAAACTAAGGCAGAAGGATGAAAATTAGAATCCAGTTATTAGGCGAGAAAAGGAAATGATTTCTTTTCTTTTAACTGCAGTGCGCTGCGGTTAAAATATTAAAGAGACTGAGAATTGAATGCTTAATTTATGAAGGGAAAAGAGCGCTAAAAACAGATTGAATCCGAATACGGACAGATAATTAAATTTAAGAATTTAAAAAAATGTAATTTTAAAGGGGGGAAAGAGGAAAGGTCTTAATATGAATATGTGAAGGTAGGCGCCTTCACATATATCTCCCCAACAGCCGAAAAAGAACGAAGTGAATCGCGAGAGAAAAAAAAATTGACCCCATGTCTTCTCTCAAGTACATTACACATAATGAACAATATGTAAAAATGTAATATTTTGTAGAGGGAACCCGGTGACCAACAGTTTATAAACATATACAGAAATACTAAATATGTAAGGAACAAATAAATCATGTGTCATATAAAAACCATGCCTATAAGCATGATAAAGCAAGTTGGTACCAAAGACTTGCCAAAATAAAATATATTGAAAATTTTTTTGAACTGCAGTTAATACTTCTGGACAGCTGTTTTCTTATTTTCTTATTATTTTTTTAACGTGTGCACACAGTTATTATATTTTTTTTAATTATTTCCAGAAGATTTTAATATAAGATTGCTTGAACTTTCACTGCAAGCAAGAGCAATTTCCACAATTGCTACAAAAGTTGGTTATACTCCAACTTATAAAAATTATTTTTTTCTTGAGACATGAACTGTATATAAAGACAAAACATTACATAGTATAGTAAATATAAAACTTGTTCATTTTCAGCACTATTTGTGACATTTCAAGTTTTTTAAAAGTGGTATGACTGGTAAAAGGAGAGGAAGATGGAGATAAATTATTTGTTAAAAGTTGAAAGTTGCCATCATTTTATCTTGTAACTAAAGACTTAATGTGTTTTACTGCGAACCTAATTTAACTAAAGTGTATTTTAAAACACATAGCACTCCTATAAGTTATAAACAAGAGGTAATAAGAACTTTCCAGAGAAAGTACCCTTAAAAAAAAGTAAAAACTGTACATTAAATTTAATGAAATTTAATAAGCATTATACAACAGGTGACACAAAAGTATGTGTGTGTGTGTGTGAATGTAGTCATAAATAACACCGTTTGGTGTTACGAGTGGTATATACCAGTAATAAACCACATGTGTCAATGAGCATAACAAAAACCAAACAAATAATGCACACCTGTGTACTGAGTGATTGGAAAATCGTGCATAAGAAAAGTATCTTATCACGTGAAATAACTTGAATAGCCAAGAAAGGTACCGATTGAAAAAAAAAGTAAAGTGTAATCCTGTAAAGTTACCAAAAAAAGAAACCCTTTTTTTAAAATATGTAGCACAAAAAAAATAACAAATGTGTGCTAGTATACAAATGAACAATAGCAGTGTATCACAGTGACCTCAAGTGAAAAAAATATAACACTGAACCAAAGAAATGTATCAATGAAGTAAAATGCTTAAGTGTTTTGAAAATCAGTTGTAAAAACAGTGACAACTAGTCCCTGATGCACGCAAAGAATTGACAAAGCAATGAACTCGTGTAAGGGTTATTTCTATGAACTATAACATAAACTATGAACTACTGTGTGTGTTAACTATGAACAAAAATTCTCTACATGCACCAAGCACCAAATAGCAAAATTAAACTGAAGAGAAAAAGGTGTACCGTATTAAAAAAAAAAAATCGTTACCAAAGGGTTAAATTTAATTTTTTTTTTACTGTAAATTTCATAAGATATTGCTGCATTCGTTGAAAAAAAAAATATATATATATATCTACTCAAAACGCATCAGTGTAGCGAAGCTTTGGATTTTTGTACATTTGTATTGAATCATTCCGATGGCTGACGAGTTGATAACGAAGTGAAACAATATTAACAGATCGAATTAATCCATATTGCAGATAGAGACAAGCCGAATATTACAACTAATTCTTTATTGACCAAATCGGACACCAGGTTCGAGTAGTTTTTTTTTTTGCAAGGCGAGCCCTCGGCCGGAGCCGGGCGTTGGAGAGAGAGTCTCGTTACATTCTTATGCTCAGAGCATGCGAGTTCAGAAGGTAGTCAGATTCAAAATATACTTTTTCGAAATCTGGAGTGTTGGCAAGCTTACATACACAATTTCGCCAAATATATACACTATATGGCGAGATTAAAGAGAGGAAGACCTGTGATCAAAGTACAATAATTGAAATTGAATGGAGAATGTAAAAGATTAATAAGAAATATTTAACGCCAATGGCTGTGTAGGAATTCTAGCTCATAAACCGCATTCTATAGGGGTTGCTAAAGTTCTCATGGGATTGAAGCGGCCGAAAGAGCACGTTAAAAAAAAACAAAAACAAAATAAAGACAGGGTTAATAACTAAAATGACACATCTATCTAACATCTGGACCAACGGCTAAAAATGTAGAAGTAATATGTCTGACTAATTTCTGCATATCATCAAACTAAGGCAGAAGGATGAAAATTAGAATCCAGTTATTAGGCGAGAAAAGGAAATGATTTCTTTTCTTTTAACTGCAGTGCGTTGCGGTTAAAATATTAAAGAGACTGAGAATTGAATGCTTAATTTATGAAGGGAAAAGAGCGCTAAAAACAGAGTGAATCCGAATGCGGACAGATAATTAAATTTAAGAATTAAAAAAAATGTAATTTTAAAGGGGGGAAAGAGGAAAGGTCTTAATATGAATATGTGAAGGTAGGCGCCTTCACAGCTAACAAAATCTATGAGACGTACGAGGCTAAAAACTTGTTGACCCAAAGTAAGACCCAAAGTGTCTACAGATGCACTCGAGTGTCAGATTTTTAAATTTCTAATAATTTGTGGAGTTATTAATTAAACATCGCAACGCTCTCTCATGAAAAAGTCATCTATTTCATCTGCGGTTAGCACTTGCGCATGCAATGCAAACTCATTTACGCATCGGGAGCTAGCAAAGAACCTTCTTTTCACTTTATTTCTGTTTTTTTTATTGTTTTGTTTTACTCTAAATTGACCAAACAGCTCAGTAACGTTAAAATTGAAAGATCGTATTCCGAAATATTGTACTCTTATGTCTCAAATGCCGCAATCAAATCGAAAAAAAGTCGCAGTTAACCCTTTGAAAAAAAATGTTTAAAAAGGGTCGTTTTTCCAAAAAAGTTTTTACACTTTATTGATACGCTTTTTTAAGACTCAATTTTAGAGGTAATTTAGGAGGTACCGGAAAGCCAGAAATATACTCTTAAATCTGAAATCATTTTCTAATTGATGGGTCAATTGGTTTTAACAAATACGAACTTTGAGCCTTACAAATACACCGGCGAGCCCAGGTCTCTTCGCGCCTCACAGAGACGACATTTTTTCTACTATAATAGTATATATATATAATGCCCGCATTTTAGCATAATCGTTTTAGAGCATCTCAGTACATAAGATTTACATCACCTACAAAAATTTTCAAAGGTTCGGACGTTTAGAAATAGTTTTTACAAAATAAAATGTGTGAAAGTTTGAAAGAAATTGGTAAAAACCTGAATGGTTCGTCGCGTTTTCATTCACCCAGCGAGCGATTTTAGGGGTACCCACAAACTAAAATTATCTTCTTAACGATGAAATCATCTCTAACCGATGGTGCGATCGGTTTAAAAGTGCATGAATTTTAAATCTTTTCAACTATACTGGCGAACTCGTCACTTCGCGCCTCACGGAAACGATACTTTTTCTACGCTAAACGTCCGCATTTTAACATATTTTTTCGAACATCTCTATACACTAGATTTATATCACCTACAAAAATTTTGAAACGTAAAATGTAAAAGTGCGAAGGATTAAAAAATGTTTCAAAATTACGATTTTGCGGATGTTGTTGTTACTGAAAATATGAAATCTGGCATGGTGCATACTTTTAAAATAGAAACGCTCACCAAAACTATTTCTAAAAAAAGTAAAAAAATCAAAAGAAGAAAATGAGCGGAAAAGGTTCTAAAAATGTGCTGTTTTTTTGGAATTGTTAAGGTTCGCAACTTTAAATGCGACACTGCTGTTACTTTTAAGACGTTACTGCTTGCCTCGTTTAGAAGAAAAATTTAAATTTTAAGTTGTGCAAGAACAAAAAACTTTCTAAAATTGCGATTTCTATGATATAGTTATTAGTAGCCATTTGAAATTTTCTATGGTATTAAATGGCATTGCGGCTGCGTAGGATTCATCCCTTTATAGCACATAAACAATACGATTTATGAAAGCCAATAATTTTGTGAGAATTTTGTGAGATCTTTTCTTTAAAATTGACAATTACAAATTAAAATCGCTTTTGTTTCATGCATTAGCGATAACTTCCGTGTATATTTTTTATGTCTAATATCATGGTAATATATTAAAAAAATTTAAGACCATCAAAAAGAATCATAAACCCCTTAAAATAATTCGGTTTCAAAACCTACTCATTTTTTAAAAATCGGTTGACTTGTTCGAGCGCTAAACTGCACCACTAGTTGCAAATAATAGGTCTGAGAAGCACGTGTAAGAAAAACAAACAACATGATTTTAAGCGTATCTATGGTTTCGTTAAAAAAGACATTTACTTCGGAAGTACTAGTTTCAATAATTCAAGGTTGTTTCAAGCATACATTCTACCCACTTAAAGGGTGTAAAATTTATAAAATTATATAATATAATAACTATGTCATTTTTATTTATGAAAAGAGTAAAGTAATTTATCATAAAAGAAAAAAAAATATCATGTGCCAAAAATATATTATGAAACATTTTTGAGCATTTCCATTATTTTTTTCGAATCTCCATTTTTTGATAGAAGGAAAGTAAAAAATTTAGGAAACACAATATAACAATTTAACCGTAACTATTTAACAAGGGGTATTTTACTGTACTATTAATTTTAAAGCTATTAATTCTCAGGGACGGTAATATATTTGACATATATTGTGCAGTATTGTGTATTGTATATTATATGATCATTACATTATTATAAAGACTGTAAACTATACGAAAGTTTCATGAAAATGGAAAACGTATAGTATAACTAACAAGAAAGAAAAAATCATGCTTTAAGCATAGATTATGAAACAGTTTTCAATAGTTCCTGAATACTCTAAAAAATTCGTTATTTAGTGAAATAAGGTAAATAAGATAACTAAATAAACATTTTAGAAAACGCATAAAACATTTAAAAAACCGATTTCAGCAGTTACCGTTCATATCCAAATATGTATTACAATTCTTTAGAACAGCCCTGTTTTGATCTGAAGGTTGATATATATGCTATATAACGGGAAAATTTAGTTTAGCAAGAAAACGTATAACAGGTTGAAATTTCTCTATCAGCAATTTATACTAATAAATGGAAACATACTTGAATACATTTATATAACCCTGTAGTTTACTTAGAACCTTTATTAGACGCCGCTATTTAGCTAAAATTTAATTCAAAGTAAAATACTTTTAAAACTACTAAAATCACATTTCCAGAAAGTATCAATTTTAGACGGCCATGTATGCAATTGTTTGCGTGACCCTGTATATCATTTTATCTATAGGCTATAAACATTTCATAGCAAACTAACTGCAGTTCAGAGTAAAAATACATAACTCATTTAAAAACCACATTTAAGCAATTTGCGCTTATACCAAGTAACCCTTATGAATTCTTTTGCGTAGCTCTCTATATGAGTTATTGCGTTTATGCACACCATATAGTATGCATAAATATAGTGAAACATAAAAGCGCATATCATAATTAAAAATGCATTTCCAGCAATCATCACTAATGGTACAGTACTTCGGATACAATATTGTATCTGAAATCTTTTGTGTGTCCATGTAAATATTACCCACTTCGTATAACACATGAAATAAATTCTAGTAAACCTCAGCGACGTACATTAATTTCATTATATATCAAATAGTTTAACATTAAAATACGCCGCAAACAATCCCCCCCCCCCTATATCATTATGTAACGGAATTATTTTGTGTGGCACTGTAAATGAATAATAACTATTCTTTGTACCGCATATTCTACAGAATGAATATTTTCGTGTACTTCATACATGCATATCGATTTTTTTATGTTTGAAAGCTTGTAATATCATTAAAATCATTTGAAACGATTTTTTTCCATTGGCCGTAATGTAATGGAGTACTTTTAACTTTCCCTGTAAATGAACTAAAAATGCTTCGTGCTTCATTTGAAATAAGGAATGTACTACGATAAAAGACAATAACATCTAAACATTTTAAGGCAATCCGAGTATATTTACGAGAGTTAGAGAGCTGAAAGCCGGCCAGACGAACAGACAAACAGAAGTCAATAACACTTTTCAATTTTGTTGGAAAGTTTTAAAAATGTACTTCTGAAAATTTTACTCTGCTGACTTGAAAGTATTAGAATTCTTTTGTGCAACATTGTACACAAATTTGGTTCGAATATACAAACACCCATTATTGAACTTTAAACTTAGTTCAAAGCAAAACCTGTAACACTTCAGGAAACATCCTTTCTTCAATTAAAATCTACTGGCAGTAATGTGTTAAAACTCTTTTATGCAGCTTGTTTATGGAATTTTCTACACTATGTATTGCACACAAACTTGCTTAAGACTGAATACCGATAATATTATAGTGGAAAACGCACAAATAGCCCGAATTTTTATAGGTGGGGTTTTATTGTTTACTTCAATAACGGTATCCTTTTCATAATATTACAAATAGTTAAACATCATTAAATATCTTTAAAATACACTTATAACTCTCCTAGTCTATTGACAGTAATCTAATAAAGTTTTAGGGCTTCTCTGTAAACGAAAAATAAATGCAACGCACCCGATCTTTTATAGAAAACAGGTTTTATTGCACATCACTTTCAGAAGCTGTGTTAATTCATTAAAATGAACGTGAAACAATTATTGTCCATTAAAGGTAATTTTGCATAATTTTTTTGAATATCAGTGTAAACGAATCACAAACTCCACGCATCTCCATTTTAATAGGAGAGAATAATTGATTTCAAAAACATATATTTTTGTATGCTAATCCAACTAAATTAGCGAAAGTTTGGGCATCTACAGACTGCGGCCCGTACAGATCGAAATTCATAACGAGCGAAACGATCGAACCCAAACGATCGAAATTCATAAGTAATATTCAATTTTCTTGAAAAAAGTATTAAAGATTTTCAGAACAAAATTTCGTAAATATAGAGTTTATTTTTCTTAAAAGGTTCAGGGTTTTACTACCACACTGAGGAAATTTACAGCACATATAATAAACGTATTAAAAAAAAAGCTTTTCTACTGCAGATTGTATTTCTAATATTACACTACCAAATGTAGTTAAAATATCATTATAAAACCTTGATTCATTTTGAATCCTTATCTTGTAATTGTTATATTATTTTTAAATAACTCTCAATAAAGGTAAAACACTGGCATAATTTTATATTCATTTTATTGTAAACCGTTTCTAATGATGTTATGTCAGGAAGTAATAACTGAAGAAGAGAATGAATAAAATTTCAATATCTCTCACAAAAGTGGTTTGACATTTCCCTTCTTTACGAATACAAAGAACTTTTAATGATCTCGGAAATAAAACATAAACCCAGAATTTACAGCTTATTAAATCTCTTGTGATTTGAATTTTTATTTATCCAGCCATCCAACTCATTGAATGTTTCAATGACATTTGTAAAACAAAACATTTTTAACATTGATGAATTAAGTTTTCTGTATAGTATTTTATTATAAAATGTAATCTCTGTGTTTCTTTGAGATTAGTTCAGTATTTTAAAGAGAACTAAAAAAAAATTGAAATATTATAAAATTATAAATCTTAATTCAAAGATGTTTTATTGTTACGTTTTACTATTACTGAAAGACTGTAAAAAACATGATTAAATAAATTCTGTGACCTCTTTTTAATTTTTTCTAAAATACTAATTATTACTGAAAAAACAATAATATTCAAATATATTCCTTTGTATATATGGGTCATTCTCTGAAAAGTGTCTGTTTTCTTTCTTTTTTTTATTGCGGCTAAATAAAATTGCCTCAAAAATCTCAAAATTTAGCCTACAAGTACCTTATTGCTATATTTATCAAAAAAGAATATGAACCAAACTGTACCTGATAGATCTTCTGATATTTTAATTTCAAAGCACTTCCATTGCTAAAATGTTCAAATAAATAATTGGCACCGGAATTTAAGAACAAATTTATTTGTAAATACGAAAAAATGATGTATTTCACATACATGCTAAGTAGGAAAAAGTTTATAAAAAGTCTGGTGCCATTGTGGCACTTGGGAATTATAGTTAAATGGTTTCATAAACATACCACCATTCTTGAAAGTGTTAAAAGAAAAGAAATTATATTCAGAAGTCATATTGTCATAAATAGTATATTTTTTTATTATTTGTGTATTTTATTGCATTAGATTTTCTTATTTTACTGTTTCGTACGTATATAAATGGATTTAGATCATTCCCTCATATATTAAAATTATAAGGGAATGATGAATACTTCTGAAATCCATTTTATACAAAAAGGATTAGTCTAATGTATATTTTCAGTTACTAAATATCTTTTGAAACACACTTCTAACAAAATAACAACATAAAAAAACATTTCAATAGTTTTTATTAAATTTATAATAGGTCAGGCAATGATGGTTAATAAAAACACCTGCTTTGATCTAGTACTTCAAAGCCATGTGCTAGCTATTCAGAAATGTTTTTGAGCAAACAAAAAGATGTCTTCTTCACTTTACTCATATACAAACTGTCCTCGACCTATATAGTGCATGCGCTGCCTTCTACTAAGTAAATAGGGGGAAATTTATACTTATGTGAAGGAATGATTAAAAATATTAGGGACATCATTAAAAAGTGCCAAAATGCATTTATTATATAAAATATAAATATAATTAAATTGCTAAATATCTATTGAAGTATGTTTAATGGATTAAGAAAAAAATAATTATAAACATAAGTGCTGCAATGGCTGAGAAAGCATTTTCTTTCCTACAAATGTGACTGGGGACATAGTGAGTTAATGATATTTGCATTAAAAATTACATTTAATTTATCATATTTGGGAGATTCTCAAAAGGTGGGAGCATTAAACGTTAACTATATGTAATTTTTAAATTTTTCAAATTTAAGGCCAAATTTTTTTAATACAGTGCTCAGCAAAAGTTTAGACAATGATCAATTATGCTTCTGTAGTGAGAAGTATATAACGAATTGCTGGAACTCAACTGTCATATATTAGTGGGGTCTTATATTCCATACACAAACAGTAAATTTTAATTTATACACATTACATAATATATAATGACAAAAAAACAAATTTAACATTGTAGCAAAAGTATAGACAATTTGTCTGTTAACAGAAAAGTATCCATAAATTAAAATCGAACTGCACCTACATTGTCTGCTATTAATGCAACAATGTGGGTTCTCATCGAAAAAACTAAATCCTGCATCACTTGGGGGTCCATTTCGTACCAAACAGTTTCAACAGCAGATCGAAGTTCATTATTGAGGAGTATTGTCAAAAAATGCATAAACCGTATGAGATATGATGCCACAAAAGTTTTCGATTGGGTTCAGATCAGGGCTACACGCGGGCCAGTCGAGAACAGTAATATTTTGAGCATTAAACTAATTTTTTGATTTGTATGCAACATGAATAGATGCATTATCTTGCTCAAATGTATACTTTGGAAGAGCTAAAAGTTCACCAAATGGCTTTCAAAAGTATGTATGTAGTCTTACGCTGCTTGGTGACCATTGAGAAACTCCAGAGATATTTGTGAATTAAAACAATATGATGCCCAAATCATTAACTCTTTCGAGAGCTGTGTCCTTAAAAAGCACACCTAATTTTAATTCCAAAACTGTCACACGGCACCAAGAAGAATTAATAAAAATTTTCATTTTATAACGTACATGAAAATAAGCAAGTTCGTACTTTCTAATAAATTCTTTTATAAATTCTGATTTCAGTCCATTATTTCATCAGTTTTATAAACAGAATTACTCCGCGACGGAAAGAGTCAATTTGTTGTGAGATTTCAAGGCTGGTTGTTTTATCATTTTCATGTAAACTAATGTACATGTTTCAATAATTCATCTACGGAAGTATCCGTTGACACAGACAGTTCCGACTCGCTTTTAATGCGATTAGCAGCCATCATTTGTCTAGATACCAGTTTATGATTCCTTCTATAATCTCGTTTTCTGGCCACACGAGGTCTTCGAGATTTATGTTTTGTTTTGAAGGAGTCACCCTTAGTCAGAACTTAATAGACAGACTTCTTTGGACGATTCAAAGTAGCTAAAATTTCTGCAAAAGCCTTCCCTTTCGATTTCAGCTTCCATGCTTTAATTACTTCATCTGACTGAAAATTTCTAGCTTGCGGCATCTTCACTAACCCATATTACCGCGAGGTGCACTTAAATACTTCATTCATGTGACGTCATAAGTTTGAAATTTCAGTTTTTCCGTCAACAGTTGCCAAAAAATCACAAAAGTATCTAAACTTTTGCAACATGCAAATTTCACTTTTTTCAGTTATATTAATTAATATCCTACATTAAAACCGTTATTTTTATCCTAAAACATTTCAAATATATTAAAAAATAAATACAGCCATTTGTATAACCCAAGTGTTCGTACTTTTTATTTAAAGGTTAAAAATCACCAGTGTCTAAACTTTTGCTGAGCACTGTAGTATAGTATTTTGTCTATAAATATAATATATAAATATTTTAATAGTATGCCTACAAAATTATACACAAACATTGAAAGACAGCAACTATTCTGGAAACTTAATGATTAAAGCATTTAATTAGCAGTTGTGTACGTTACAAATTTTGGACATTTGCAGATTTTGGACTTAAAGATTTTGGACGTTGCTCTTAGTATTTAAAAAATTCTTAAGACTAAGAATGTAGTAAATGTGTCTGTATACATATATATATATATATGTATAATTAACTTTTTGTTATCCAGTAATAATAATAATAAAATCAAATGATTTGTTACGTACGTTACTTTCGGACATAACAAAATACAGAAAAATTCTTTATAGAAAAGTCCTTCTATCTTCAAAAAAGCAATAAATCAGCCTGCCATCTCTTAACGAAATTATCAAAAAATCATTCGTTTCCTGCATGCATTCGTTGTTTACCATTAGAACCACCTGGAAAAAAGTTATAACTCTTTTTCTCGGTGGTACATTGGAGCAGTTAACGTTATGAATGTCCGAAATTGGCCTCTTTAGCATAAAATAATAAAATTTTAAGATATTTATACAAAGCTTTTACAATAAATTATGTCATTTTCTATCTGTGAATAGAATTAAAAACTCAGTGTAAAAAAAAAAAAATCATAATAAAGTTAATGATAATTAAAGTTATGTTTGAAAGGCTTAAAGTTATGACTTGTGTCCAGTGCCCACTTTTTGAGAATCGCCCATTTCAGTTCCAATAAGCAAACAGTTACAGTTTATATGTATAACTGATTAATATTGATAGATTAAATCACTTTATCTTTTTGTAATTTTAAAAATATGTCTTCAAGAGCCCTGGGACATAAAATTGCCACTTTTCAGAGAATGACTCAAACCTGTAGGGAATTGCTATATATGGAAACATTCTCTTATTTTGGCGCACTGCGTATCCTGCTGGAGTGGAAATGTCACAATTCAACCAATGCATTGATAGCAGCGTCTGCAGATACAAGCAGGGAAAGGTACGAATATTTTAGCAAGTTGCTAGCATTATTTTTGTTATAACTCAAAAAGCGCATCTTCGATTTTAACGAAATCTAAAAAGTAGGGTAGACCGGGGCTAGTTGACCCGCTTTTTCTTCTAATAATTTAAAAAAAAAAATCACAATTCAACATTTTAAATTTATGTTTATGTTAACACTATCAGTGTACATTAAGGAAGAAGTCACAATAGTAAAACTTGAAAATATTAATTGTATGTATTAATTTAGAAGCTCAAATTGACACCATGTTGCTTGGGCCAACCTGCACCTATTGCGGGCTAACTTGGCCCACGTCATTTTTAATGTTCTGATAGTGTAGAAGTTTAAGAAATGATCAAAATTTTGCGAGATCTTAATTTTTATTTCTTGCAACGAAAACACAATATAGCCTCCTAAACTAAAATAAAAATTTTAAATATTAAAACTGTGAGTTACTCAAATTATTAACTTCGACCAATAATTGCTTTAAAAATGGATTTTACTTTCTCATAAAAAAATGTCTTTAATACATTACTGAACATTAAAATTTTTTTAATAAAGGCATGTTACGTGTTAAAACACCGTAAATCTTAAGGTACAGTAATTTAAGAAATCATTCATCCTTGATTAGGTGATTTATTATAAACACACGATGATCAATAAATAAAATCAAGGCCTCTGTACATTTGTCAAGTGCAATTCTTTCTACTTTCTTTCTTTCTTATGTTTTTCTATCGCATCATTCCCTTCACATTTCTGTCAGTAAATTGTAATATTGCTTCATGATGCTTTGGGTAATGCCAGCTTCTTTGAAATAATGATAATTTTCGTTTATATAAAGCTTTAATTCCTAATCAAGTATAAAAAAACCCAGTTTGTTTATCATGAAATATATATATTATTGATTACATTCATGATTTATTATTGGTATAATTTGGATTTTGATAATCTAATAAGTTAGGACATAGCAATGTGCTTGATATAAATATGTTGGATGATATAATTTTTATATATATATTTTTTTTAACTGCTGATCTTTATTAATGGTTCTGGAAGTGTAGTTCTATTCTGTCGGTGGAAGGGATAACATGTCTCTTAAAGGAAAAGATATTTTTTTGATAATTAAAAAATTGTTTCCTGAAACTGCCATTCTTATGAATTATGAAGACAGAAAGGATTATTTAATTTCAACGAATAACTACCCACATAAGAGGTCTTCATAAAGTATGATGTTATTAAAGCATTATTTGTGGCAAACTCTTCTCTGGACGGGGGAACAAAGAGATTTTATTAAAAATTGAGAAATATCAGAGTCGGGAAGATTTTGATTGTTAGATTTGTTACTTTTAGTGGTAGTATGTAACACTAGAAGGCCAAACTTTTAGGTAGATTTCATAAGAAATACTAACTTTTGCAATCTCCCATATGTTGGAATTTTTGAAAAACTTTTGTAGATCTACACCAATCATGACTCTAGAGCCCAAAACCACACCCAGTTCAAAAGTTTATCTATCTATCTATATATATATATAACTTTTCGATGGACACGATAACATAACCAATCAGTTTAAAGTTTTTAAAACTTCTAAGAAAAGGGCCAAAAAATTATGCCTGAAAGATTTTTGATATAATTAAAAATGGCTTCAAGAAGTGAGAAAAATATAGTTTTCAGAAGAAAAAATTAATAATTTCGTGAATTCGCAAGATATCAAATTCACTTAAAGTTATCATAAATCCTCTTAGTATTATTTACTATTTTTGTATTGACAAAGTTTTGATGGGAGCAACTGTTACAGAAAAAGAAATAAATAGCAAAAAAGTGTGTGGGAAGGGGGAGGTTGTATAAGAAAAAAAAAGTCACATTTCCCTCTTCCGTTAAATTATTGGTGGAATTATTACTTAACTTCAAAATGTACCTGCGCCTGTAAGGCAAGCCAACAGGGATTGTTCTATAATTATGAAATTAATAAATGTTTTTTGTAAAACAGGAGCAGCTGATTTAATTTTGGGAGGAGGTAAACAACATTATAACTTCATTTTTTTTTAAAGATTGACTGGAATAACCAGGAATTCAATTAATAAAATAATTCCTTACTATTAATGAATAACAAATAACTTAAAAATAATAATAAATGTTTATTAAAATAACTCATTAAAGCTATCAAAATTTCAATACTCCAGAGCCAAATTCCTAAGGGGCATGTTGGCCCGGCGAGTCAACATAGAAAAGTAATATATATATATATATATATCGATAGATTGATAACCATGTAGTCCATAGATGTAGATAGATGTCCATAGAAAAGTAATATATATATATATAGATATATAGATAAAGTTTTGAACTGGGGGTGGTTTTGGGCTCTAGGGTCATGATTGGTGTAGATCGTGCCAAATGGGCCAACTAACCCCGTATCGCCATTTTTGTTTTTCATGACAGTAAGAAATTATTCTGAAATTATTTCAATAAAAAAAATATGCTCTACAATAACTACGAACAATTATTTTTCTGAATTAATATATATCAAAATCTAAAATATAATCTACAAACAAATAAAAAACGATTATTTATAAGAGAGGAAATTTACTCACCTTTGCAAAATTTTGAAAATTCTCAATAATTCTTTAACGGACGCTCCGACTTCAATAGTGCTGATGTTGGATGAGGAAATCGAAGCAACGCATACTTGGCTGGACTGACAATGTCATCGAATGCAAAGTTTAAAAAATATCTCGACTGGGACAACATGCCCCTATGGCCAACTAGCCCCGGTCTACCCTACATATTTTAAGCATTATTCTGTAATTTTTTGGTTGGTGCAAATATAAAAGTACTTGATTAATAATTTTTTTTTAAATACTTTTGTATATTTTTCTATGTTAAAATTTGTGTAAAAATGTGAAAAAAATATATAATGTGAACTAATATATTTTTCAATATTGTTATTGGTTTCATTTTTTTTTTATTTTTTTTTATTTTTTTTTTTACTTTTGTAATTTTTGAGAAAAACATATTTGAAAAAGCGCCGGCGCATACCTCCCCGATTATCTCAAGGACAGTACAAGGTCGGGGGCTAAAAGCACTCTATATTGTATTTTCATGGTGAGCCTTATTACTGCACATGCTACTTCAAACATCGGCTACTGGGGTGATCTCGCTATGCTTACCCGGCTAGACCCTTTTCAAAAATCTTATAAAATATATGGAACAAGAGTTTTACTTTATTTTTTTCTTAGATTACGCACTACCGAGTATTGAAACCAGAACTTTTTGTACAAAACCATTAAATGAGACTTTGATTTTGAAAATGTGTCACGTCCATTTTTTTTTATTCCTAGATATTGACCGATTTGAAATTGAATATGTTTCAAAGTTTTCGTAAAAATCTTTTAGGAGTCTATATATAAAGGATAAAAATTAAATTAAAAAAAAACAAAAAACCCGACTACTTGAAAAGCGAACTAATTAATTATTTCTCATCAATATGAAACTACTTTTTATATTACTTACCTATGTTTTTTTTTTATTTATTTACTTGTATCGATTACTTTTAAATTGTGTTTAATTGTTAGTTCCTATCTATAAACACTGTTTTGATAAGATGAAGGTAGATGTCTATGAAGGTCAGAGTTGCAATAAAGCTAGAGATCCTACCTACACAACTTCAAAGTTGTGTTAATTTTAAACGGAGATTCTGACTCCAAATTAGTCAATGAAACATTGTCTTCATTTTGAAAGACCTATCCAATGATATGTCACTCATTATGGTGGGTAAAAAAAGTTTTTCTTCTCTACCGCAATTTTGTATTTTACGGCCGTCATTTTGAATTTAAAAGAACAAAACCCACCCTATAACCATAGGACGGTTATGGCGAATCGACAGAAATCATCCCTCATTCATTAAAATCCATCCAGCCGCTGGGATGTTTCGAGGGTATAAAGAAATCCACATACCCAGATACACGTGAAACACTTAACACTTCTTGGCAGCCTGGTAATAAACAAATCCTAGCGTAACGCTGACCTTATTTTGATGTTGGTAACAGTAGACGATTAAATTTCTCTTCTACTGGAATATTTTTAAACTTCTGATCCGCTCACATGTTCAATTTTTACACCGTCGAATAGAGAAAAAAAAATACTTAAAAATGCAATTTGTTTTAAAACTGTATTTCAGCTATTTTGCAAACTGTATTGGAATTTACACATTTTTTATTGTTTTAATTGTAACTTCCACGAATGATTTTAAAAAAATGCATGTCTATCGTATGCAGGTGAAAATGAAAGATAAATCGCTATGCACTTTGTTTAATGTAAATAATTCAGCATTTTTTCGGGCTGTATGATTTTCTTATGAACAGAGACTTTTTAGTAATATCAAATCGCTGTAGATGGCAGCACTAACATTTGAAAAGGACTGTTTTTTCTGAACTGAGCGATTTACTGCTTTAAAAATTAAGACTTTAAATAATTCAAAATCATATTATTTTAATTTTTTTTAATTTTAAAATTCTAATTTTCATTTTTAAGTATTGTGTATATTAATATTGTCTTGTTTTTATTTTTATTAGATAACTTTCTTCTGTATTTTCGCGCTTTTGTGCGAGCCTGTGATACAAGATCAGAATGTTATGTTTTGATTCGTGATGCGTGTGGTTAAAATCTAAATCTAATTCTGTTCAATTAAAAATGTGAAAGACCAGTTAATTCGTAATTCTTTGAGTGAAATCTGTATTCTTCAAGTATGTATTTAATCTCGACTCATCAATGTAAGCAGTCAAGGTTCATGAGTTTGAATTAAGTGGTTTCATAAATCCATTTCGAACGCAACTGGAGTCTGCATCAAGAAATCAAAGGTCCTTTTTTTATTCAAATTTATTCTGTTTAATAAAAGGAAAACTGTATTTTATTCATTTTAAAGCTATACATAAAATGTCCCTGGTCCGTCGGAAGCCCCGGAGATAACTAGTGATAATTTTTATTTCTACCCTATCTATATTATAAAGGACAAACATATCTGTGCGTAACGCATACGTCATTTTGCAAATGGCAACATTTTGAAATTTGAAATGAAATTTTGGTTTTGCAATTTTCTCTACTGCAAATTTTTAAACTTCTAAACATCGCACATTTTGAATTTTTACACAGTTGTATGACGAAAAAAATGCTCTTTTAAATGCAATTTGTTTGAAAGCTGTATCTCAATTTATTTTTGAGATATTATTTTTTTTGTAGTTTTTAATACCATTTTTAAAATCGTGGCAGCTAAAGTACACCATTTCTATTGAAAGTAAACGGAAAATAGTCGAAAATAGGAGATACTGTATCTTTTTGTTATCATTTTCTCATAAAACCTGAAAAAAAGTTGAAATTAATGTACGGGTTACGTTAAGAATATTATCTGTTATTCCGTAATAATGACGTCATATGCACACTTTTCTATAGACGAAGTTTACGACTGGATTGTAAAAGTGGATTGCTTTAGCGGATGTAAAGGACGTCATTTTATAAAAAAGCGTGTAATTTAATTCTCAAACCTAAATTATGTTCTGTAGAAATGCGTCATTTTCACAGCCCAGCTACTTTGAAATTCTTCACAGGTGAAAATGCTATACTTTTGAAAATAATGTAATCGAAATCACACACTGATAAAACGCAATGTTTTCCAAAAATTTACAGAGTCTTTATAAAGGAGAGGTGACATGCAAATAATAGCGATTCATAATTATATTACAGAAATTGATGATTCTCGCCTGGATGGAATTGCTTCGCCGAGTTCGACAAGCAAACAAATAATTCGAGGTTTAAAATAATATCACGTTCCTGAAGTTTTTGTCCAAAATTCTCTCGAATAATAAAATTTTAATGCTATTTTTTAGGGCATTCTACAATATCTATATTATAAAGGACAAACATATCTGAGCGTAACGCATACGTCATTTTGCGAATGGCAACATTTTGAAATTTGAAATGAAATTTTGGTTTTGCAATTATCTCTACTGCAACTTTTTAAACTTCTAAACATCGCACATTTTAAATTTTTACACAGTTGTATGAGGAAAATAATGCTCTTTTAAATGCAATTGGTTTGAAAGCTGTATCTCAATTTATTTTTGATATATTAATTTTTTTGTAGTTTTTAATACCATTTTTAAAATCGTGGCAACTAAAGTACCCCATTTCTATTGAAAGTAAACGGAAAATAGTCGAAAATAGGAGATACTGTATCTTTTTGTTATCGATTTCTCATAAAACCTGAAAAAAAAAAAAGTTGAAATTAATATACGGGTTATGTCAAGAATATTATCTGTTATTCCGTGATAATGACGTCATATGCACACTTTTCTATAGACGAAGTTTACGACTGGATTGTAAAAGTGGATTGCTTTAGCGGATGTAAAGGACGTCATTTTATAAAAAAGCGTGTAATTTAATTCTCAAACCTAAATTATGTTTTGTAGAAATGCGTCATTTTCACAGCCCAGCTGCTTTGAAATTCTTCACAGGTGAAAATGCTACACTTTTGAAAATAATGTAATCGAAATCACACACTGATAAAACGCAAAGTTTTCCAAAAATTTAGAGAGTCTTTATAAAAGAGAGGTGACATGCAAATAATAGCGATTCATAATTATATTACAGAAATTGATGATTCTCGCCTGGATGGACTTGCTTCGTCGAATTAGACAAGCAAACAAATAATTCGAGGTTTAAAATAATACCATGTTCCTGAAGTTTCTGTCCAAAATTCTCTCGAATAATAAAATTTTAATGCTATTCTTTAGGGCATTCTACTATAACTTTATCAAAATGACATAATTTGCTTAATTTAATTTTTCATAATTTTATATAATCTATATATTTAAAACACAAGTGTGTATTTTAGTCATCTGGCCTGATCTTTCTGCTTAACCAATTTTACTATTTTTTTTTTTAACTGAAAGCTGTTTATTTGTAGATGTGATCGCACTATCTTTTTTTTTTTTTTTAATATTCCACTTTTATATTTTAATTTTAAAAGCTTTTAATGAAATTTATTCAAAATGGTGAAAATTAGATAGCTTTCATTATTGCAGACAAAAGAGAAATAATTTAGTATTTTTATCTTTATTCATGCCATTTTCTGATAAACATTCAAAATTGTTGTGTAGGGTTTAGTGGCGCAAAATCCCATTAGGAGCATAATATTAGCGGCATAATAACGGAAAATGACTTACTGCTTTTGAAAACACGCATTTTTCCTCATAAATCATTTATATTGTTTTTCTTTCTGCATGTGTACTGATACTAAGTTTCAGACACTAGGGGAAATGCTTGTTTAAGTAAAAATGAAGTCATATTGTAAAAAAAAGATCATTTTCTTAGCTAAAACTAAACCTTTTAACACAAATGCGTCTAAAAAACATAAATATGGAAATTTTTACTCTCCGGAATTGAGATTAGAATCTCAAGTAAAGAGTGCGTCTGTTCACATAAAAGATGTTGCTGACAATCGTAACTTCAAGTTTTGAGTTAAAACGATTTTAAAATGATAAAACAAAATACAGTTTAAAAAATGATGAATATGGATATGAGAATTGCGTGTGCAAATTTTGAGAAGGTGAAAATTGCTGTTTTTCCTTTCGGAATACCAAGCATAAGAGCCTCAACTGATAACCACATCCTAATAACTGATCTTTATTATATTTTACTGATTATGTGTCTATATTATAAAGAACAAACGTATATGTGCGTAACGCTGACATCATTTTGCGAATGGTAACACTTCACCATCAAATTTCGGATTTAAAATTTTCGCTACTGCAATTTTTTAATCTTCTGATCATCGTACATTTTCAATTTTCGTCGCATAGGGGAAAAATTTACTTTAAAATGCTATTTGTTTAAAAACTCTATCTTAATTGACTGATGTATTATGTTTTCTAAAATAATTTTTAAGCATGATTTTTTTAAAAAGTTTATCTTATCACGTGCCGGTTTTAATACATAATAATAATAAACATTTTGTACATAAAACAACACACTTTCTTCAGCATTTGTTTCTGACTATTTTTGGATAACGAAATTAATACTTCCTTTATAAACAAATAAAAGAATAATATTAAAAAAATAGCAATCTAATATATTTGTGAAAGACAAATTAACGAAATTAATACTTCTCTTATAAACAAATAAATGAATAATGCTGAAAAAAGACAAATCTAACATATTTGTAATCGTAAAATTTAAATTTTTATATCACCAAATGGGATTTTTTTTTAATGGAATTTGTTTGCAAAGTTCATCCCAGTTTACTGATTGTCTATGGTTTTAAAAGCAATTTTAAAGCATGAAATATTTTTTAATTTATCTATATCACGTAGAGCTCGATTACGAAAGATTAATCCCTTTGCCCTTAAAACAAAATAAAGAGTTCATCATTTTCTTACGGCTGCTATGCATTTAAAAAAAAAAAAAAAAAAAAAAAAAAAAAAACTTCCCTATGAACAAATAAATAAAGCACAAATTTAACAGACGTGTAAGCTCTGAAATTATCAGAATATAAAATGATGCCATGAGTAGCAAAATCTTGATCTCTTAGAATGCGGCTAATAAGAAAATATCACTTTTGATCAATTTAAAAAAATTATTTGATTGTATAATTCGCATTTTTTATATGAAAAATGCTTTTTTTAATGTAAGTGTGCAGTCTAAAAAATTTAGTGCATTTAAAGAAATTATTAGTTTTCAATTAAAAAAAAATGTTTTCACCTATATTCTGTAACCCGGGAAGCCCGGGTACGATGCCCTAGTATGTATAAAATCCTAATGAAACGGAAGTATGAAACGAATTTATGAAACGGAAGTATGAATCGGCTGATTAAACAACTGATTACGTTTCACGGTGATTTCTCCTAAAATATGGAATACTTTGCGATGAAATTAACACCAAAAATCCGTATTGATCCATAGATCTCAAAACTGGTATTAGAATTTTAAAATTCGAATTAGTTTTCGAAATATTAATTTTTTTTTCTAATTTTAAATACTTTTTTTCTAATGATGGCAACTCAAATTTTAATCCTAACAGATATTTTTTTCATATTTTAGAAAAGGTTATTTTAAATTAATTTGGCGACGGGTTTGGCCTCCCTTAAATGTATGCTAAGAAATGCATCGTGCTACTTTTATTCATAATTAAATTTGTATTTCATTATCATTTACTTAATACAAAACTTTCATTTAAAATTGAAACCTTTAAAACAAATGGCTTTTACTTTATTCTTTTTTTTCAACGAAACGAAAAGAAAAATATTAGGCACAGATGTCATATACGCAATCGGGTACCTAATTGGCGCCAAAATGACGTTATTATACCTGACATGTTAACCCGGCTATTGTTGCTTATTCATTAATAAATGTTTATTTGAATTTATTTCCTTTTTATTTACAAAACTAGGGGGCTCTGCCCCCTACGAGCTACGCTCGCCAACCCCCGTTCAGACACCCCAGATTCTAAATGCATGCTAATTTCATCGTCCTTAAAAAGATTGAAATATAATTTTTAAAAACAGTGACGGTCTCTCTGTAAACGGGTTTTCATTCATTTTCTTTGATTGGAAAATTTTAAGACGAAATCAACCGCTGCTAAGAGATACAGTGGCTGTTTTTGTTTTTGATTAAAAACAAGAAAGGAAAATCATGCGTACGGCATAGATTAGGAAACGCTTTCCAACACTCCCTGAAAGTTTTAACAAAACTTCGTTATTTAGGGAAATAAGGTAAATAAGATAACTAACTAAACATTTAAAAAACTGATTTCAGCAGTTACCATCCATAGCCAAATATTTATTCCAATACTTCCGAACAGGAAGTATTTGATCTGTAGGCTGATATATATATACTATATGATAGAAAATTTAGTTTAGCAAGAAAACGCATAACAAGTTGAAATTTCTCTTTCAGCAATTCATACTAATAGATGGAAACATACTTGAATACTTTTGTTCCGCCCTGTTGTTTACCTAGTACCTATATTACATGCCACAATTTAGCTAAACTTTAATTCAAACTAAATCACTCTTAAAACTACTGAAATCATATTCCCAGAATTTATCATCTATAGGCGGCCATGTATCCAATTCTTTGCGTGGCCCTGTATATTGTTTTATCTATATTCTACAAACATTTCATAGAAAACTACATGCAGTTCAGCATAACACATTTTAAACCCACCTTTCAACAATTTACGGTCATACTCAATAACCTTTACGAATTCTTTTGCGTAGCCCTGTATATCAACTATAATATTTACACACACCATATAGTATGCATAAATATAGTGAAACTTAAAAGCGCATATCATTAAAAATGCATTCCCTGCCATCGCCGCTAATATACAGTACTTCGGATAGAAAATACTTGTCTGAAATATTTTGTATGTTCCTGTAAATACTATGCACTTCGTATTATACATGCAATAACTTAAGTAAGCCTCACCGATGTATATGAATTTTATTATATATGAATTTTTATAATTAAAATACGCCGCAAACAATTCCCCCCTATACCACTTGTAATGGAATTCTTTTGTGTAGCCCTGTAAATGAATAGTAACTATTCATTGCACCGCATATGCTGCAGAATATTCTGCATATTTTAGTGCACTTCGTAAATGCATAGTTTTTTATTATGTTTGAAAGGGTGTAACATCTTTAAAATTCATTTGAAATGATTTTTTCCATTGGCCGTAATGTAACTGAATACTTTTGACTGTCCCTGTAAATGAACTAAACATGCTACAAACTTCACTTGAAATAGTGTTCGTGCTAGGCTAAACGCCAATAACCAAAAATTTCAGTGCGATCCGAGTATACTTACGAGAGTTAGAGCGCGAACAGACAAACCGAAATCAATAACACTTTTCAACTTTGTTGGAAAGTGTTAGAAATTAGCTAAAAATTTGAAAGTAAGCTAATGTAAAATGAATTAAGTACACAGAGTCTTTGTCTCCCGGTAATTTTTAACAACGCTATGAGAAAGTTCTTTTAAATGTATCGTTTTAAATCTGACGTAATTTTCACCAAAGTTTCCTTTCTCTTTTTAATATTCACATGAAAATTCTTTTGTTGTTAGAAAGGAAATATTATTTGCGCTGTCTTAGAATTCACGATAATAGGTGAAAAGATTATCTCAAAATATGAAATAAACGTCTCGTGCAAATATATTTTTTAATTTAATGTGTTTTGGCAACTTTTATTTATTTGGCCTTTTTAAATATGACGTAATTTCCTTCATTTGTGACTTTTAACGCATAATTATGAATTTAGTATTTAAAACTTTTCTTTCCCTTTTAAAATTTGCGTGTAACTGTAGTTTATATGATGTAATTTTCAATATTTTCCTAATTTTTAACACGTAATCACTTAATTCTAATTTGAAAGTTTTTTTCTGTTTATAATAGCCACGTGTAAATAATTTTTCTATCTGAAGGAAATATTAATCTTTGCGCTGTTTTTAAAATTGGCAACAGTTTAAAATAATTGCCCTTTCATAAAATGTGTAAAAAATATCTCTCAAAATGCTGAAAATTTGAATTTAAAATGGAAATACATCCTCAAAAAATGAGTCAAATTAAAAAGATAATTGCAGTCTGCACATCTGAAACTTCCAATGTATAAAATGATCCAAAAATGTTTAAATTCCTATGTATAGTTTTTCTCCTATAAAACTTTTTTTAATGGAACGATTTTGACCATCTTTAACATTAAATATCTCTTTAAATAATTAGTCGATTTTAAAACTGTCTGCATCAGCGTGTTTATCAAACATGTCTCTATAATACCACCGATTTTCATATTTTTGTATGAAACAGTTTTCTTAATATTAACGAAGAAAGACCCCCGGTCGTAAAAAATATGGATACCGATCTAGTAGGAAAATACCCGGATCATCTACGCAGATTTTCATTGGTCCATTTCCAAATCAAAACTTTTTTTTATATATAGAAGGAAATGTTATAAATTGTTTTGTTCTATAGTTATTAATAAATTTTGTTTTATTTATTGTTATTTCATTTTAAAAATAACAGAAAATATTTTAAAAATACACATGTAACAGGTATTTGAAAACTAGGTTTTCTCTAAATTGTCGTAAAAAAATCACGCCGAACCCGGTGCGTATGTGGCAATGCAACAAATCATGAGATTTAATTTCCACTTCAAAGCAACGTTTTAATTTTACGTAGTAAAAATTACCTTTAACTTTTTGGAGTTGAAGTTACTGAGTTTTAGTAAAGGAGTGGATTTTTAACGTTTAAGTCAAGCAAATCGTGCTCTTCACTGGCTTCCAGTTATATTTACGATAAAATCTCCAAATGGATACGTAATTGAGTACGTGTTAAAAGCAGGAAAATATTGAATATTATGTCTTGAAAATTATATTTACACATTAATATTAAAAGGGAAAACAAACTTTAAAACAATAAATACATTAATATGCGTTTAACTCTTTCCGGACAAGGCACTTCTATTCGTAAAATCTTGAAATCAGTGAATGGCACCAGAATTTACAAACAAATTTCGATATACAAAAATGCTTTTGTTCACTTACTTAATAAAAGGGAAATTTTCATTCCAATATTTTGGTGCTAATGTGGCATTTAAGAATTAAAATTAAGTGGTCAAAAAATGAACCACCCCCCTTGAAGGGGTTAAAGCAGCAAATTTTAGTAATTGTAGTAAATTGTATTATGTCAATCGTTTTATAACGCTGTTAAAAAATACCGAGAGACAAAGTCTCTGTTTACTTAATTCATTTTATTTTAGCTTCTTTTCAAATGCTTAACTGATCTTCTTTAACCAAACACGAAAAAAACCATTGGATGTCTTAACAGTAACTGATTCTACCTTAATTTTTTGTAATCAAGGGGAATTGAATGGAAACCGGTTTACAGGGAGATAGCTACAGGTTTTTTCAGTATAATGCAATCTTCTCTAATCTTTTTAAAACCGTTCAGATTAGAGTGCTTTTAGATTCTGCAGTGTCTGAACGGGGGTTGGCGAGCGTGGCTTGCAGGGGGGAGAGCCCCCTAGTATTTAATATATTATCATCAAAATCAAAGCAGAAACTGCGTCAGAATCGAAATTCCTTTTCACTATAAAAGAGATGAAGAGATTTAGTGCTCAGGCTACTGAGGCAATTGAAAATAAAAATTAAAAATTAATTGAGAAGCTAAAAGCTGAATTGGTAGGTTTAGAAAATGATTTTAAAAAATCTTATTTTGACGTAGCTGAATAAAACGTAAATTTGTTATACAATAACTTTACTGAAGCTAAAGATATTGTTGTTGATGATTTAGTTAAAATTGAACAATTTTTAGAAAACCAAGGCGTAAAATCACAAGAAAATCAAAGTGCAGCTAATAATAGCTCAAATATAGGAGTTAGTAATAACGCTCTAAAGCTTCCTAAATTCGAGTTACCCATATTTTAATGAGATGTCACTCAATGGATTAGCTTCAAAGAGATATTTTTGACTGCAATTCATAACAATGAATCTCTTTCAGATCAGTTGAAATTTTCTTATTTAATAGCCAGTGTTAAGAATTGTTCTTCTAAATTAATATCTGTTTTTTTCAATTTCTGGTGAAAATTATATTGAAGCTTGGGAAACGTTAGTTAATAGATATGATAATCGTAAGAATTTGGCATATTCATTGCTGTCTAAATTTGTTAATGCCAAACCATTGAAATCGCCCATGCAGATAACTATTTTAGAGCTTTTGGATACGTGTAATGAAGTAATTGGAAACTTAAAATCTTTGAAATTCGAATTTAATGGATTTGTTGATTTGATATTAGTGTATATTGTACAGGCGAAATTTGATGAATCCTTAAAAAAGCAATGGGAATTATCCTTAAATAATGATTCGTTTCCAACTTATGAAATGTTGATGACATTTCTCGAAAAACAGGCTCGTAGTTTGCAGAGCTGTAATTCTGAATTTTTTAAATGTGAAGCCAAATCTAATCAAAAGTTTGAAAATAAGTCTCAACATTTTTCAAAAATGCCTGTCGCCAATGCAGTTGCAATGGATAAAGTAAATAAAACTGCAAATCTTTCATGTACACAGTGTAAAGAATCGCACCCACTTCATACATGCCCAGGATTTTCAAAATTATCTGTTGATAAACGTTGGAATTTAGTTAAATCAAAAAGGCTTTGTACCAACTGTTTACGATCGAATCATTTTGTGTCGAATTGTCATATTACTGCAACATGTAAGCATTGAAACTATAAACACCATACACTCCTTTATCGTGATCAGACTACCCCTGCATTACAGAATGCTTTCACGCACCAAGATCATGTTACAACACCAAATGCTGTTGTTAATTATGAGTCAAATTGTTTCACTTCTCAATATTTCAATGTACATTCTCAAACATTGTTGGCTACTGCCATTATAAGAGTTAAAACTAAATCGGGAAAATTTATTCCTTGTAGAGCTATGATAGATAGTGCTTCTCAAAAAAGCTTACTTTCAAAAGCTTGTTGCAAAAACTAGGTCTTCCATCAAGGCCTACAAATCATAAAATCTCAGGAATCAATAATTTAGTCGAAGAAACGGCTCTTCAAGAAGTGTCCTTGACATTCTCCCCGCATTTCGATTATAAAACTTTTCAGTTAGATGGATTAGTTGTTAATCACATTAGAACAAATTTACCAAATTTTTTTATTACAAGTAAATTCTGGTCACACATTGAAGGATTGAACCTTGCGAATCCTAATTTTCATTTGTCCAGTCCTATTGATATACTTATAGGCGCAGATTTATTTGCTAACATCATAATAGGGGAATCAATTCTCGGACCTAAAGGATCACCGAGTGCTGTTAATTCTAGATTAGGTTGGATTCTTTCGGGGATCATTTATTCGAATGAATCAAATCAAAATTCAATTAGTTTTCATGTCACTACACAGATAAGTTCTCAACTACAAAAATTTTGGGAACTTGAATCGGTTCCTACTTCTGATCCAATTTCTCTAGTTGAAGTTGTCTATGCGAAAACAGTTTCACGTTCAGAATCTGGAAGATATATTGCAAATCTACCCTTTAAATCTAAACCGGTTTACGGAAACTCCAAATCTCAAGCCTTAAAACGTTTCTACTTCTTGGAGAAAAAACTTCAAGAAAATCCCTTGCTTAAAGAGCAGTATTTATCTTTCATGCGCGAGTATATCGATTTAAGGCACATGGAACTTGTACCAGATTCAGAAATTTCAAATCCTGATCATTTTTATCTCCCACATTACGGGGTGTTAAAAGAAGATAGTTCTACAACTCGGCTACGAGTGGTATTTGACGTATCAGCTGTTGGTTCAGAAGGTCGCTCTTTGAATGATTATTTAGAGATAGGTACAAAATTGCAACCAGAAATCTTTCCTCTACTGTTAAGGTTCAAAATGCATCCAATCGCCTTTAGTTCTGATATCGAGAAAATGTTTAGGCAAATTCTCGTCAATCAAAATCATTTAGACTATCAACGCATTCTTTGTAGATTCAATTCAGATGAAATTATTAAAGCATACAGGCTGTTGACCGTTACGTACGGTACTTCTTTCGCTCCATTTTTGGTCATTAGGACATTACAGCAATTGGCAAATGACTATGAGCAAAATCATAAAGAAGCCTCTCAGATAATTCGGAAAAGTACGTACGTAGATGATCTACTTTCCGGTTTGGATTCAAAGGAAAATGCCCAAATTTTGGTAACTGAATTAATCGAAGTTATGAAAAGCGGAGGTTTTAATCTACGTAAGTGGACCTGTGATGATCCAGAAGTAATAGCTCATTTACCAGATGAAATGAAGGCTTCATCGCAAAAAGTAATTCAGGAAGATGATATCGTTAAAGTCCTCGGACTACTTTGGGATTCTTCCAAAGATGTTTTACAAATTCGTTTCAATGATTTTAAAGAAGTAAAAACAAAAAGAGATTTGTTATCAGTAGTGGCTACAATATATGACCACTTGGGTTTCCTAGCTCCTACTACAATAAGATTAAAGATCATGTTGCAAGATCTTTGGAAAGATAAGATTTCGTGGGATGAAGAAATCCCAGACTCCATACTACATGTTTCGAATGAGTTTTTATCAGAAATTCATTTGTTAAGGTCAATTGAAATACCCAGATGCTTATAATCAAAATGATGTCCAAATTCAGTTACATGATTTTTGTGATGGCTCAGGTAAAGCTTATGCTGCTGTTACTTATTTACGTGTTGTTACTCCTGACGAAGTATTTGTAAATTTGATTGCAGCTAAAACTAAAGTAAATCCTATAAAACCTCAAACACTGCCACGTATTGAACTTTGTTCTGCTCTTTTATTAGCTATGTAATGCTCAGCAATTATCGATACTTTGCCAATAAACTTTGACAATATTTATCTATGGTCAGATTCGCAGATTGTTCTCAGCTGGTTAAAATCACCTCCCTTAAAAGAAATCAATTCGCCCTAAATCGAGTGTGTCAAATCCAATCATTAATGCCTTCATGTGAGTAGAATCATATTCCAGGTATTCTAAATCCTGCAGATTAAGCTTCTAGAGGTATTTCACCACGAAAGCTTCTTCATCATTCTCTATGGTGGCATGGGCATCCATGGCTGCTATCAAATGAACCATTCCCAATACCTTTGTACAATCCTCCGATATCTGAGTTAAATCCAGTAATTCAATCTGTCAGCAACGTAACTCAAGTAATTGCCCTTCCAGACTTTATTCTTAAGTTCTCCAAATTCTCTAAGTTATCAAGAGTCACAGCGTGGTGTCTTAGATTTATCTATAATGCTAGGCATAGTGCTACAAAAAAATCTGGAAATCTGAGTGCACAAGAAATCTCTGATTCTATTCAATGTATTGTGAAATTAGTACAAATTTCTGAATTCTATACCGAGCTTAAATTATTAAAAGAAAGAAAACCATTACCAAGCAATAGTAAATTATTATCATTATAGTCCAGGAAATTGGGAATTTTACCTAGCAAAATTAATGGTAGTACTGGAAATCGGCTTTCTAGATGTTTTTTGGGTCGCTGAATCCGAATTTGTAACTTCCCACCAAAGTTTCCATCGGCAACCTCCCCACATTTTGGTAAAAAGCCCCCAAAAAACGTTTTTATTAAAAAAAATCAATTTTTTTTATTGTTTTAGAGAAAAAAGTATCTAGAAATTCAGAAAGTAGACAAAATTTGCAACAAATTAGATATATGACATTATGACTTGGGATGAAGGGGAAGGGGGGATCTGCCTCGGAACATGCGCGCGATGCTGCGTAAACTAAGTTGCGCAATTCCACTTAAGCACTTACAGGTTTACATTCGCCCTCCCATCTCCCGTACGAACTTTCTCTATAAGGTTTACTTTAAGATTTTTGGGTCGCTGAATCCGAATTTTCAACTTTCCCCCAAAAATTTCCCCCCGAAACCCCACAAATAGTTGTTTTTAACCTAAATTTCTTATTGTTTCAGGGGAAAAGCATTACGAAATTCAGAAACTAGACAAAATTTGCAGCAAATAGGATATATGACATTATGAATTAGGATGAACGGGGACGGTGAGGGTTGCCTCTGAACATGCACTGCGGCTCTACGTGCACTAAATTATGAAGTTCAGGCAATTGAGGATTTTACCTGTCAAAATTAATACTAGTTCTGGATTTCGAATCACTTTATGTTTTTGGGGTCACTGAATCCGAATTTGTAATTTTCCACCAAAATTTTACCCGGCAACCTCCCAAAAAATTGATTTTTTGAAAAAATTTGATTTTGAGAAAAGCGCGCGGGGAATGTTCCGAGGCAGCCCCCTCTCAACCAGGTTATCCTACGTCATAATACCATATATCCTATTTGTTGCAAATTTTGTCTAGTTTCTGAATTTCGTAATGCTCTTCCCCTAAAACAATAAGAAATTTAAGTTAAAAACAACTATTGGGGGGGGGGGGGGGTCGGGGGAGAAAAATTTTGGGGGTAAGTTAAAAATTCTTATTAAGCGACCCAAAAAACTTAAAGTAAACCTTATAGAGAAAGTTCGGAGGGAAGATGGGAGAGCTAATGTAAACGTGTGAGTGGTTAAGTGGAATAGCGCAACTTAGTCCACGCAGCACTGCGGCGCATGTTCCGAGGCAGATCCCCCTTCCCTTTCATCCTAAGTCATAATGCCATATATTTAATTTGCTTCAAATTTTGTCTACTTTCTGAATTTCTGGCTACTTTTCCCCTAAAACAATAAAAAAATGGAGTTTTTTAATAAAAACCTTTTTTGGGGGGCTTTTTACCAAAATTTGAGGGTGTTGCCGGGGAAATTTTGGTAGGAAGTTACAAATTCCGGATTCACCGACCTATAAAACATCTAAAAAGCCGATTTCCAGTACTACCATTATTTTTGCTAGGCAGAGTCCCTATACGGGCTCTATTGCCTGGACTATTAAATGTGTTTTTAGATTCGAGTGATATTATTCGAGTTGGTCGTCGTTTGTCACAACATCAGACATTAAGTTTTGATAGAAAGTATCCTATGCTACTTCCAAAAAATCATGTTATTATTAAGTTATTGATAAAACATGTCCATGAGCAACATCTACATGCAGGTACACAGCTAGTACTTGCAATAATACGCCAACAGTACTGGTTTATCAACGGTCGTTCTACTGTACGACCAGAGCTCCATACGTGTGTGCTTTGAAACGCCTTAAGTCTCAAGCTTGTCAACAAATGATGGGAGACCTTCCCGTTGACAAAATCACCCCAATTCGTCCATTTTCCAGGGTGGGTTTAGATTTTGCAGGACCCTGTCTAACTAAACCAAATTTGCCAAGAAGTAAGATCAAAATTAAATCTTATATAGCAGTATTTGTCTGTATGAGCACTAAGGCGGTACACCTTGAGTTGGTATCAGACTTGTCTGTGCAAGCCCTGCTGGCAGCCTTGAAGCGATTTATCGCGCGTAGAGGTCTGCCGTCCGATGTATATTCAGGTAACGGCAAAAACTTCATAGGTCTGGCTAATCAGTTAAAGCAACTATTCCAATATTTGAAAGAAAATGATGTTCAAGAATTTCTTTCGAGCCAGAAAATCAATTGGCATTTCATCCCTCCATATGTACCACACTTCGGTTGGCTATGGGAGGCAGCTGTAAAGCTTACTAAAAATCACATTCTAAGAGCATGTAAATCTAGTGTATTGAATTTTGAAGAATTAACTACTTCGCTATGTCAAATTGAAAGTTGTATAAATTCAAGACCCTTAACTCCTATGTCTTCGGATCCATCAGATCCACGTGCATTAACTCCAGGTCATTTTCTAATAGGAGCACACCTCCTTGATATTCCAGAATCTTTAAATACCACAATTCTAACATTAAATGTTCGGTGGCGCTTGGTAGAAAAAGCAAAGAATCAATTTTGTTGTAGATGGTTACGTGAATATCATCAACATCTCCAACAGCGTCCAAATTGGACTACTCCTCGAACTAATCTACGAGAAGGAGATTTGGTGATTGTTCACGATCGATTTCAGCCCATGAGATGGAAGTTGGGCCGCATTCTAGAGACTTTTCCTGGACCGTACAATCTTGTACGAGTTGTTTTGACTAAAACAGCTGACGGTGACATCAAGCGTCCCATTTCAAAGGTGTCCCCTCTCCTGCCGGGGGCGGAGGATGTATGATTTTCTTATGAACAGAGACTTTTTAGTAATATCAAATCGCTGTAGATGGCAGCACTAAAATTTTAAAAGGACTGTTTTTTCTAAACTGAGCGATTTACTGCTTTAAATATTAAGACTTTAAATAATTCAAAAACATATTATTTTAACTCTTTTTTAATTTTAAAATTCTATTTTTCATTTTTAAGCATTGTGTATATTAATATTGTCTTGTTTTTATTTTTATTAGATAACTTTCTTCTGTATTTTCGCGCTTTTGTGCGAGCCTGTGATAGAAGCTCAGAATGTTATGTTTTGATTCGTGATGTGTGTGGTTAAAATCTAAATCTAATTCTGTTCTATTAAAAATGTGAAAGACCAGTTAATTCGTAATTCTTTGAGTGAAATCTTTATTCCTCAAGTATGTGTTTAATCTCGACTCATCAATGCAAGCAGTCAAGGTTCATGAGTTTGAATTAAGTGGTTTCATAAATCCATTTCGAACGCAACTGGAGTCTGCATCAAGAAATCAAAGGTACTTTTTTATTTAAGTTTATTCTGTTTAATAAAAGGAAAACTGTATTCTATTCATTTTAAAACTATACACCGGCTGATATTTCATAACGAAGTGAAAACTTCATCAATAAAATAAAATAACTGAAACAAAATATAAATTTAACGGACATATAATCGAACTACGCGCTATAACAACTTAAATGATCAGAATTTAAATCAACTACTCTAAGTATCGAAATGTTTGGCGATTTCTTACGGATAATAATTCATACGAAAGTATCGCTTTTAAAACCTTGCAAAACTCTATCTGAATGGAAAATTGATACTTTTTAAATAAAAATGCATTTTCGTGTTGTTAATGGAGAATCTAAAGAAATATAATAATAATAATAATAAATGGTCACAAACTACAAAATATGAACTCTAAAAGTTTTGTAATTGCTTAAATGTTAATAGATAATAATAATACAGATGTTAAAAGTTTAAAATATGAATTTTATTTCAATTTTCTAGTTCCTTCGTTCTGCAATCTCGCAACCATCATCAGGGAATATTTTCATTAATTTACATTTTATTCATTACAAATAGGTAACTTCGTTTGAAATGCGAGAGGCTATAATTCTGAGGGTAGCTGGAAGTAGAAGTAGTAATGCTCTGGATCAAACTTTTGCAGAGGAATAAAGATTTAACTGCCGATCCATTCATTTCAAATGAAATAACGTATTTCAATTTAATCTAATGGCAATGAATGAAAATATTCTCTCACGATGGCTGTGGGATTAGAGACTCAAAGTACTAAGAAATTTAAATGAAATGTATATTTTAAACTGTAACTTCTGATTATTATTATCTGTCACTTTTTAAGTAAACAGAGAATTTATACAATTCCTGTTGTGTAGTATGTGATTGATGAATTTAGAATATTGCGTTTCGTATTCTAATTTTATTTTATGTATAAAAAAATTGTTTTATTTTATATTTTGTAACCGGGAAGACCGGGTATTTTTAAATGCATAGTTTAAAATCTATTCGTAAACAGTAATAGTTTTATTTTATATATTTGATTGCCTTATTTCATGCAAAATGAATATGCAACAATGGCTGTCCGTGTTTGATGAAAAAAATCATTGTTTTGTTATGCGCCAATGGACTTGTCTGACTTTGAAAAACAATTATTTGTGGAAAACGTTGATTTAGTTAAAATGGAATATAATTATAATAACAACAAAAAATATTTCTATTATTTATATATTTTAGTTTTAATATTGCATTCTTCTCTAGAAAAGTACAGTAAGAGAAAAATTACTTTAATTGTACGAAAAAAAAAAGAAATGAAAAAGAGAAAAATATACAGTAATAAGTTGTATGCATGGAATTAAAATTAATATAAAACAATGTTTTACCAATGCTGCCAATTCTCCACCGTAGTAGAAGTTATAAATTCTGATTATTCTTGTTACTGTTCTGTAACATAAAAAATAGTTATACTGAAAGTAGATCTTCCTCATACTCAAAATCATCACAATTATAAAAGAGTTGACCAAATGAATTACTAGTAACACATTTATACTGACATTAAATAGTATTTCTTGTAAATAAATTAAAAAAACATAACTTTTAAGTTAATTTGTAATAAGATTTAACATTAGATAATGGATGTGCACAAGTTTCAACATTAAAGGCTCATATTTAATTTTTTTCTACTTACTGAAGTTGTTTTTAAAAGTGTAATATATAATTAACTGTTCAGTTTCGACATACGATCTACAGTAGACTTATCTTTCGGCATTTCTTTTAATTATTTATTCTCTAATTAAAACAAATATATGCAATTAATGTGTTTTTTGTTGTTGTTGTTATAGTATCTAATACTGAGATTCTAAAACTATTCTACAAAAAATAATTCATGAAAACGTAAGTCACTACTCATCTTTTACAAGTCATGTTAAAGATAAAATTTGACGTTTAGTGAACGAAAGCCAAGTGGGCGCAATGAAGTTCGAAGAGTTGTAGAAAAAAATCTTCTTATATAGAAAGCATCTTCCTTAATAGTAAATGTTTTAAGGGAAAAGTAATAATTTTAATGAAAACAATTTTTTTTTAAAACACAGTCTAAAAGTATTTTGTTAAGAATAAATTATTAGTTAATACCAACTATTTCTTTATTTATTCAACTTAAACAAAATAAAATAAATACTAGACAAATCTTTATTTTTAGCATTTATACCATTCTTGAAACTTATTTTTTTAATTTAAAATCTCTCAGTGAAAGAACAATCCACACTGTTTTATGAAAGTATTTTGTTTTACAACCTTTTCGAGGAAAACTGAAGAAAAAGCATTAAAATATATATAAATATAAAACATTCAGAAAGAATAGGTAGAAATGAAAGTTCCAGGAAAAGAAGTATGCGCACATTGCATTTCTAAAAACATTCAAATGTTAACTGCTTCTATTATAAAAGTAATATAGCAGAAAATTTTCAAATAATCTACACTATATATATATAAAATCCTAATGAAACGAATTTATGAAACGGAACTATGAAACGGAAGTACGAATCGACTGATTAAACTACTGATTATGTTTCACAGCGATTTCTCCTAAAATATGGAATAGTTTGCGATGAAATTAACACCAAAAATCAATATTGATCCGCAGATTTCAAAACTGGTATTAGAATTTTTAAATTCGAATTAGTTTTCGAAATACTAATTTTTTTCTAATTTTATATACATTTTTCGAATGATGGGAATTCAAATTTTAATCAAACAGATATTTTTTTTTTCAGATTTTAGAAAAGGTTACTATTTTAAACTAATTTGGCGAGAAGTTTTGGCCTCCCTTAAATGTATGCTAAGAAATGTATCATGTTACTTTTATGCATAATTCAATTTGTATTTCATTATCATTTTATATAATACAAACTGAAACATTTAATATAAATGGCTTTCACTTCTTTATTTTTTTTAAACGAAATGAAAAGAAAAATATTAGGCACATATATCATATACGCACCGGGGTACCTAATTGACGCCAAAATGGCATTATTTTGGTTGACATGGTTGTGACAGCGTTTCTGTCCCATAGCTATCTTTTTATTCAAAATTAATTTAAAACATAACTTTCTTACTATTAGATCATATTATCCTCCCCCCCCCCTCTTCCCTATAATGAAATATGTGATTAAATTCATTTCTCAAAACCATCCAGAGTTTATTAAAGTGATTCCTTTCTTCTTTCTAAAATCATCTTTAATTCAAAGCGCCCAAATAATCATTTCCTTTTTTTCCCTTTCTTATTTTAATCTGTATCTACCCGTTACCGCTGCTTGTGCAAAGAAATAAATAAGAATTAAATAGCACAGCTGCTAGTCTCATTTCATTTTCTTGCATTGGATTTTTTTCCCCGCCGCAGTGATAAGAAATTTTTATCGCTACTAATACGTGAACGTTGAATATGTATTAACAATAAAAAGTAAAAATGAACGAATCTTATGGGAAGCATGTATTTATCGTGTTATGTGGTCGGGCTAAAAGCCAGATGTCCTGGATTTTCTGCATTCTTCTCATCGAGCAATCTGCAGTCTGCAATTTCATGTAACAGTTAGTTGGGCAAAGGCCTATCTGCAAGATAAACAATTTCGGCTTGTCTGTTACTTTTCTCATCCTAATTAGAAGCGCTTACTTGCAATCCACATTTTTGCGGTAATATTTATCGCCAAAAGCCTTTGTACACTTCCGCGCAGTCATCAAAAGTTGTAAATTGGCGATGCTGTGCAACGCCAAGATTTCTTGATTTCGTGCAAAAAACTTGACTTCTGTTTCAGCTCTCGAGATGTAAAATTGTCTAAAAAGAAAAGGCGCTTCGGCGTCCCATGTATTATGGGGTCTCTCTCTCCCATTTTGGCTCCACTTGAACCACCGTTTTTATAAGATTCTTTAATAAAGGAATAGTTCCTGTAATATGGTTGGAGTTATGCTTTTAAGCGAACTATCCCACTGAACAATATTATAATGGTAACCCGGTTATTGTTGTTTATTTAATAATAAATGATTATTTACTTTATTTTCTTTTTTTAAATTACATAAATTGTTTTGTTCCATAGTTAACTATTTTTTTGGTTATTTTCCTTTAAAATTAAAAATATAATAGAAAATAATTAAAAAATACAGTACTACTTAGTTATTCAATCGACCCATTTCTCCAAACCACTCGCCAAATTATACAAATTGACATATTTTTTATTTTAAATAACGAAAGAACAAAGAAAATAGTATAACATTAATAAATATACAATAATATTTATTACATTTATTCATAACATTTATTATTAAATATGTTTATTTAATAATAAATGATTATTTACTTTATTTTCTTTTTTTAAATTACATAAATTGTTTTGTTCCATAGTTAACTATTTTTTTTGGTTATTTTCCTTTAAAATTAAAAATATAATAGAAAATAATTAAAAAATACAGTACTACTTAGTTATTCCATCGACCCATTTCTCCAAACCACTCGCCAAATTATACAAATTGACATAATTTTTATTTTAAATAACAAAAGAACAAAGAAAATAGTATAACATTAATAAATATACAAATAAAACGTCGAAATAAAAATCACTTGATGACGTAAAGACGTGTAACTTGCTTAAAGTCAAGTGAATGTGACATTTACGATCAACCATTATTGGCATTTAATCTTATAGTTTGGTGATAAATTTTTGGTCGACGGGATAACTAACGAGGGAACCACTTTAGGTGTTGCTCGCACCTATAATCGGGACCTGGTGCATTTTGTAGCCATATGCATAAAAGTTAGAGAACCGGTAAAAATTATTTGTTAAAATCATATTTTATATATTTTTTTATATTTATAATTTTTTATTATTGGATTTTTATTTGTTAATTTTACACCAAAAGAGAGTCAAGTCGCCAGATATGGCACTTCAAAATTTTCACTAGCTTTATACCTGTAGGTTTATGTCCAATCCATTACAACACGGTACGTAGCGAAAATACTGAGCTAGGGTAGCCGGAAAACTGTACGGGATGAAAACGACGCCAATCTTTCCCCGCCAAATATGTAAATATAATATTGTATTTTTTGTAAATCAAATTCGTAGGTTCTTGAAGGAATTTTAAAACTTTTTTCAACATTTTATATTTATTATTGACTAATTTATATTTTTAACTATTTTTTTTTTTTTTTTACTTACGTTAAAAGGCCGAAAAGTCGTCTAGAAAATTGCATTTTCAGAAAGTTAATCTGCTGTAAAATCAAAAAATATTATTTTAACAAAAAAATTTTATCGATTCCCAAACTCCCTAATATAGAGCTTTAAAATGCACCAGGTTTCAGTACTAGGTGCGAGCAACACCTAAAGTGGTTCCCTTGTAAGTAGTACCAAAAATACATATGTAACTGGTATCCGAAAACGAGGTTTTCGCCAAATTTTCGTAAAAAAAATCACGCCAAATCCGGTGCGTATATGGCATCTGGCCAAATATTAAATGATGTAACAAACGATGACATTTAATTTCAACTTCAAAGCAATGTTTTAATTTACCACTCGAAAAATAAAAGAAAATGCTAACTGGCGAATTGAAAAATAGCTATTGGCGAGATTTGCACACGGTTAGCGTTGGAGCGCCAACCATGTACCAAGAATTCTTTGCGACCATGGGAAATTTTATGTAGTTTTATTCGAAAAAGAAATTTGATTTTTTAATTAAAAGGGAAAACTTTCTGCACAGATGTCATATACGGACCCATATTGAAGCGATTTTTTTCTGACGCCAATGTCATATACCCAACGGGTACTAAACTGGCGCCATAGTATCGTTATTTTGCTTGATTTGATAAGCCGGATGTTGTTGTTTATGCTGTTGATGTTTTCCCCAAATTAGCGTCGGAAAAAATCGCGCCAATATGGGGCCGTATATGATATGTGGGCCAAACTTTCATATGAAAAGCGAAGAGATCAGAGCGTATTTATTTATGGCAGTTACTATTATAATATAGATGAAATGATGGGGATAGAATAATTATTGGCGACTTCACCTGTACCTGGCTAACATTAAAGTACCAAAATGGCACCAGGAATATAAAAAGCGAAGTGGTTCGCCCGGAACTGCTGATGATAATCACATGACTTAGGCTATTGTTATAGAAATTGTTTTAAAATAGCGGGAGAAAAAGACTCTGTACACTTAATTCATTTTATTTTGGCTTCTTTTCAAACGTTTAACTGAACCTCTTTAATCAAACACGAAATCAACCATTGGATGTCTTAACTGATTCGGCCTTAAATTTTTGAAATCAAAGGAAATTGGGTAGAAACCCGTTTACAGGGAGATCTGCCCAGCTTTTTTCAGTATAATTCAATCTTCTATAATATTTTAAAAAACGATCAGATTAGCGTGTTTTTAGATTCTGCGGTGTCTGAACGGGTGTTGGCGAGCGTAGCTTGCAGGGAAAGAGCCCCCTAGTTAATATATAAAAGTGTGCTTAAACAGAATTTGAAGATCACTTTAGTTGGAGTTCATATTTATAGTAACGTAATATACGTAAATAGAACCAGTTTAAAATTTTCAAATTTTATGAATCTGAATTTAGGGATGTTCCCAAATCTACGCTGAAAAATAATGTTTTCACTTAACACTGAAATTTTAATAATGTATTTCGGTGAATATCACAATCGATAACTTAATATAATACAAGATAATTGAAATATTGTTTCGAAAAATTATAGGTTACGTGAAAAGCTTTCATCTCTTTCTATTCGGCATTACCATTTACTCTCCAAATGATATTTCCTGAGAAATATTAATTTATGGGTGACAATGATGACGATCAAATACACATTTTACTTTCCTTATTTTGTCATGCACTTGAAACTACACTTCCATATAATCTAACAACTGCAAGTCAAAAATTTTCACACGCTAGTTTTTAAATTTGAGGCACTGAATACATAGAGTACTTTAGCTAACCTCTGAAATCCTAAATAGAACACGAAATAAAAAGTAAACGTTAATGCAGTATTAAGTTAATAAAAAGGAATAAAAAATGAAAATAATGTATATAATATGTGAAATATATCTGCCATAATACATTAGAGTGCTTTTCTTTAAGTATAACACTTTACTGAAACAATCACATTTAAAACGTGCAAAGATAAAGATATTGATTAAATATTCGAATAAAACATGTGTTATATTAATATAGATTTTTATAGACAAGTGGATTTCAAATGGAAAAAGCGGAAATTTAAAGCGTTCTATTTGAAAGATAAGCTTTTTCGTAATCAACGAATTTTACTTTTATTTCTTTATAAAGCCTATAATATTAAATGCAATTTTTTTGTAAATTCATTATATAATGAAATATAAAAACAATACTCACTTATGAACAATTAACGTTGTAATATTTCCATGTCTTCTATGTTTATTTGTATCAGAGGTCACGAATGCTCCGAGATGTTCTAAATTTATTTTTTGCATAATTTTCGCGAGAAAATCCTGTTTTCAAATGTATGGTAGACCAAACCTGCAAAAACCGCATACTACTTCTTTTTATTGCGAAATTTTTTTTTTTATTATTATTAAAGATGCTCAATTCATTATAAAACACATATTTATTATAAATCACACAAGTATTTATTTATAATAAACAGGCATTAATTTTACTATAAAAATCACACATTTTTTTAAATTTCAAAACACACATTTTTTTATGGACACACTCAATCTTTTTTATTAGAAAACACACCCATTATCAAGAACACAACGTACTCAGCTGTTATTACCAGAGTGCGTATAAATTGATTTACCGACCAAAATCGACAGTTCTACCAACCAGTGCAACAAATCGCCATTTTGAAAAAAAAAAATACGCCAGTGCTTTTTAGACATGTGTACTGTTCATTTTTATCTATAGAATACTTAGAATACAAATAAATATAGTACATAAACAAATAACAGCATATACATTTCCAGCATGTTGTAGCATTGTAAAAAATTCAAATATTAAGTTACATAGATTTATTGTCAATTTGAAACTAAGAAAAAAATGTATCTCATTTACTATCTAATATTGCATTTTTCTCACCAAATATTACATTTTATACATTATATTAAATTTACGGACAGTAACAAAGTACAGAAATTAAAAGTATTCTTTAAAAAAAAAATTAATGAATTTTTTGCACATCACCTGAAAATCAGTAGTAGAATTTCCTTTAGAAGAATAGACTACTATAGAATTATTTCTTACTGCAGCAATTGGAACCATTCCAAATGCTTGTTTTGACCTTTGATACACACAATAGTTAAGAGGATTTATCTTGTCTTTTGAAAGATGAGAAAATAAAAATAAAAGTTGATTGGTTGTTAAGTTTTCACAGTTAAAAAATAAATAAGATAATAACAATATATACTTTTTTTATTTCAACATATTTTCACATCATTTCTGTTTTCCACATATTGACATTTTGAAACAATTGACCGATTTTTAAGAAACTTTGAACCTAGAAATTGAAAAGAAACAATGAAAACAAATGTCTCTAATAACTGAAAAGATTTTTTTTTTAAATTATGATACATTAATAACGCAAGACAGTTCACAAGTTAGATCAAGCATTAAAAAAATACATTTTTTTAAACGTTCATACTTTGAATAGCCTAATATATTTATTGTTTCTGTTTCGTACAAAGAAATATTAACAAATAAGTGAAAATCTTTAAAATATTAGCATATTACTGACGAGTTACTGATTTAAATGCATGAAAATATTAAATGCATATAATGTGCATTTTTTCTATATCGATAGACGCATTTCGAAGCAAATGACCATAAACATTTTACTAATTTTTCGATACACAATAAAAAGTCAGACTAAAGAAAGAGACGATTATTCCACTTTCTAGTAAGGTTTACTATTTCCTCTCCAAATTCTACGCTTTAAAAAAATTATCAACTATGCATACCAACGGTGCAGCAGAATTCAGTATTATGCAGTGATGAGAGCGCTCCGACCTAAATGATCGATTACAACCACTAAATGTTAATAATATTTCTCGCCGTATTTAATGACAGTATTTCTGAGCTTTAATAAAACAAAGAATACTATTAAAATTTAGTGGTGAATATCAACCATTTTCGTCGCAGCGCGCTCATCCCCAGTATTATGTTGGGTTACAAAACTAAATATTGTTATTACATTTTTTTAAATGAATCTATTTAGCCAAATTACTAAGATATTATTCTTATGTATTTTGCACCTTATTCAGTGTATACAAAAACCATGTATTAATGTGCAAACAGACATACACATTTGACTTCTTTTTAGTTACACAACAAAAGATCAAACAAAGAGAGAGTGGATTATGCCAGGTTTACCATTTCCCTGTTTAATGCTACTTTTCTAGAAATTCTACTAACAATGAATGTCGATGATACACCAAAAATCCGCATCTCATTCTGTTACAAAGATTTAAACATTTTAAGAATATTATCATATTATAGGCTAATGCATCATTGCAATGCATAAAAATGTTACTTACATATATTGTGCATCTTCTCCAGTTCATGCAAATGGACGCATCTCTATCGAAATGGGCATACAACACACATATGGCGTCATGTTTTCACACAACAAAAATTCAAACTAAAGTGATTGCGGGTTTTGTCATTTACATACCACGTCCTCATCAGTGTATGTTTTTAGAATTTTCTTATCTACGCTCCCGATTAGGGAAAAGAATTCAACATCTTATTTTGTTAAAAAGTCTATCTTTTCAGCGAACTTGAAACTACTACTATTACCTCTAAGAAAATATTTCAATAAAGCTTCATCCCTCGGACTGCAATTCGGAAACTTTCCAATTACTTATTTTTACTTTCATGCACAGACTTCTAAAAATATTTATCTGCTGTTAAGTTCATTTTATTTTAACAGGATTCGTAAGTATAAAGAAAAGCTTAATTGAAGATCATGTTAGTTAAGTGAATAATGAATTTATAAAAGGTAGCCTTTTAGTATTTTACGTAACGGATGCTATCAATCAAGAAAATTAAACAACAAATACATTCCTTTAAATCCTTCTAGGGAGTGGAATAAGAACGCACAACTGTATGGTGAAATTCTAAATATTTAAGAAGTAACAGTGAACTGACGGTGATCACGGACCTGCTGAAAAATAAGTATGATCAGAGTTCTCGCTGCCACTTGTCATTGCGCCTGATCGCGACAAAATGCTTCCTTAAACGAGTAAATGAACGATTATACTCGCCAGATTGCGAGTGCTCAATTTTTGCTCAGTTAAAAAAAAAAAAAAAAATGTGTGTGTGTGCGTCTGTCAGTCCAGCCAACACTCTTATACAGATGACTTAATTTCTGATTGCAGGCCCAAGAATTTAGGGCGTATTGTAGATATTATTCGAGGAACGACATGCAGCAACTTTATCCTATTACATGCAACATGCTATAATTTGGCGTGACAGAGGCTTCACCGTGATCAACGCAACAAAAACAAATTGAGAGATCGAATTTATATAAGAAATTCCTATAATGTCATTTCAATATGCGTTTAACGGACCCAATAGGCATTAGTACCATTTTAAAACTGCCCTTGAAGTATGGGCTTCAATATGAAAAGGCGAAAAATTCTACAATTTTTTTCCCTAGTTAGTTTTTTTTTTTTTTTTTTTTTTTTCAATGTGATACATTTTGCTGCTTATATTTAATTTTTTTCAGAATTCATTGAATGTAATATCTTATAAACCTTAATTAACGGTAAAAACTTTTAGTTCATAATACTTATGTACTTATTTTTTGATAGTTTCTACAGTTGATAGTTGAGTTTAGATAAAAAATCATCTATCCAACAATTACAAAAAAAAAAAAAAAAAAAAAAAAAAGTTATTTTAGAAAAACTATGCAAAACCCGCTAGAACCAATTACGAATCATGCCCTACAGTGTCCAGGCGTGTTTTCTCGAACATGGGCCTGGGGTGCTATACAGCATAAGCCGGACCAAGTACTTTCAATAACGCGGGTCTTTCAGTGTTTTCTTCCGAAGCAAACTTCGTACTCACTTTATCGACCAGAAAAAAAAAAAAATGAAAGTTTCGAGATTATTTTGAAACATATTCGAAAAATGTTTTACATTTAAAGGTTAAAGATCGACCTTCTCTTTTGCTAATATTTTTTACATTTCTTACTTTTTTAGTTCTGATTAGCCAAATTGCTAAGGTTTTGTCACAGGTCAGCGGGAACCCTGAGTATACGTGACCGGGTGGTACGGAGCAGCATGCGTGTAGAAATCGTTCTTTCGTATAAAAGCAATAATGGAGAACTAACTGCAAGTGGCAAAATATAACCGCTAACTAAAAATATCTAACCTTATTTTCAGTAAAACCTTAGACGCGTTTTTCTTGAAACGACATTTTTTAGCGCGCAGTGTAATGAAGTGTTAAAATTGATTTACAAATCATTTTTTTTCTTTTTGAAATTAAAGATTATTTATTTTATGAGACCACAAGCGTTTTATGTGTAAAAAAAATCTAAACAACGTTAAAGATACAGAAAAAGGTTAAATATGAACCTTTTTTCAAACGTCAGCGATTTTACAAAATTGTACACAATTTCACGAAAAATAAATTCACCCCCCGCCCTCCCCAAATGCAATATGTTTTCCCAAAAATTTGATTTTTCTCACAATATGTGCACGACATGGCGTAGGGTTCTATGCGCGCAGCATACCCATATTTACATCAACTTTCATAATTATAGTATAGTAAACATATTTTTATAGTAAAAATTATTATTAATACGTGTGTAATTTCAGTTTTTTTTTTTTTTTTTTGTTACTTTATTCTTTCTTCGCGAAATTAATTACCGATATTGACCTACTTTTGGGGCCGATAAACAGTAACCTTGTATTTTAAAGAAAAGGTAATTTTAAAACATAAAATTGCAAGTTTTGTTCCAAACATACATAAATAAACATTGAAATTAAGAATTATTTAAAATTTGTAATGCGTTTTAACAACCACACATACTTTTCAACGTATACCAATTTAAGTAACCTTTTCAATGAAAATGAATATGCGCATTTTTTTAGTCTTTTAAGTAGATTTCGTAAGAAATGCTACCTATTACATTCACGCCTATGCTAGAATTTCTGAAAAAAGTTTTGCAGATCTACGCCGATCATGACACCTAGAAGCCCAAACCCCCCTAAATAAAAAAATTATCTATCTATCTATCTCTCTATACATAATATATATAACATTTTATGGACCAAGGGTTTGGGTATGGGTATTAATAATATATATAACATTTTACGGACCAAGGGTGGAAACACGGGGAAGTTTTGTGAAAACCGAAAAAGCCCATAACTTCTTATTTGTAATGCATATCGAATCAGTTTAAAGTTATTATTACTTCAAGATAAAGGGTAAAAAAATTATGTATGACAGACTTTTGATAAAATTAAAAATAGGCTCAAGGGGCGAAAGAAATAGGATTTTAGGGAGAAAAAAAATTATAACATCCTCAATTTTCAAGATAACAAATGCAATTAAATTTATTAAAAATCTTCTTAATAGTATCTACAACTTTTATATTGACAAGTTTTTGGTAGGACCAACTCTTAAGAAAATAAAAAAAAGAAAACTGAAAGAGCGGGGGGGGGGGGGGGGTTAAAGAATGAAAAATTTCATAACTTTGTCAATTCACAAGATATCAAATCCCCTTAGATTTATTATCAATCTTCTTAATATTGCCTTCAACTTTTATATTGGCAAGTTTTTTATACGACCAATTCTTACAGTAAAAACAAATTAAAAGACATAGCGGTTGAAAACAAGAATATCGTATTAAGGGTGTACTCAAATGCAAACTACTTATTTTCTGACTCATTTTAAAATTCCTTTTTGCTATCAAACGCCTTCCGACTGGCTTCTCTTATTCATAAACTATGAAATAAGCTGTATTGGTTGATTTTTACATAAAGGCAGAATATATTTTTTAAAAATGCTGTTAAAGTGGGCATATTGAACCAAATTTCCCCATGCTGTAGTACTGGAAGCGAAAAAAAGTGCCGTACTGAGAAAATAATTGTTTATAAATCAAGTTCTAATTAATTGAACGAAAAATAAAAATACAGGACCGCAGCATTTTGAAACAAATTTCCCAATGTGATAGTGCTGGAAACGAAAAAATGGTCCTACTGAGGAAATATTTGTTTATAAATCAAGTTCTAATTAATTGAACGAAAAATAAAAATACAGGACTGTTTATAAACTTCTTCAAAAAGCACGTCAGCAAGTTTCATGTTTTTACTTCTAAAAAATAGTCTGCAAATGTGTCAGAAAATTTGGAGTTGTTGGGCGTGAAAAAAAAAATAATGCCGCCTTAACTTAATTCTGATAAAACCAGCTCTTGCAGAAAAATGAAATTAAAAATTTGTCTAAAGAGGCCAGATAAATTTTTTAAACGGGGTTAATATGTAATGTTGATTTAGTTTTTGAAGGTAAAATTAATGAATTCCTTCGAAATGTAACTGCGCCCGTAGGCCGAACCGCCCGGGATTTTTTAGTTTTTAAATTAAAGCAAGAAAATGAAAAAAAAAATATTATATAAAGTTACTATCGAACTAAACCGTTATCTGTTCAAATGTTACATTGTTAGAAATTCAGTTAATTTATCTTATTCAGATAATGAAAAATGCAATATCTTATGTAATTAGAAATTTTGATTCTTATCATGGACTTAAAACTAAATATAACCATTACTTTTATTGAGATGGATCAAAATATCGGCATTTTTAAAACTGCAAGTTGGGAACCTTTCACATATTTGTTTTTACAATTAATTCACAGATTACTCAACACGATTCACCTTCTATTTTAAAGCAACCTTAGTTCTGTAAGGTACAAAAGATAAAAGGAAAGTTTAATTGAGGATTAATTTACTAAAATACGTCACGAAAGAATAAAGGATATTGCATAAAAGCCTTATATTTAAGACTGGGATTTTAAATAATCAGTCATTTTGATCCTTGCAAATTTAAAATACTGCATAATTAATTTTGTTAAAACTCATCTTCTGCGTTTATTTTTAAAAAGTTAATATTTTAATACCTTTGATTTTTATTCTTTTGTATACGATATATAAAATGCATTAAAATTGTTGACATATTTCATCATTGTAATGCTTTGAATCATTTAAGCCATATAGATTATAATTTTATTATAAATTTAAGTGACCCATTTTAAAGCAAATAAACAAATAAAATTCTTGAAATTTTAAAATTTCTTTTCAAAATTGAGAATCGAACTAAGAAATTAAAAATATATTATGTCAATTACAAGCCAGAATAAGATCGTTGTGACTAAATTCCCCATACTTTTACCACATTTAGGTATGGGTAACATTCTATCAAATGTATATAAATATATATATTATCTTGAATACTGTGCTCTTATTTTAAAGAAACTTGTTTAAAAAAAAATAATAAGACTTTAACTAGAATTTAAGCAAAATAAGTATGTTTTTTGTATTTAGGTCATTTTTGTCGCATAGTATTTAAAACATAAATCAGACACTAAAGTATTTAAATGTGAAGATTCAGTTTATGCATATCAGTTCACCTTAACATTTTTATGAGTGTCAGTTCAGCTTAAAATTGTTATGTATGTCAGAACAACTTAAATATTTATTTCGTTGCTATCATTTTTTTTTATGTTTAATAAAGACTTCGAAGAAATAAAACTATAATTTAAAACACTTATTATTAAAAGATTTAAAAAATAAATACCTTAAAATAAGAACAACATAAATAATAACTTAAAAGATAAAAAATAAGTTTAAGATGCACATACACCGTATTGGCTGTATTTTCATTAGATAATGAAAGTTTCAATTTTCATTAGATAATGAACGTTTCAACTTTCATACTTTCAACGCTTTTACCTTTGATCATGTAAAAAAACAAGTAATTAATGAACAATACAACATTTTACCAAACATGCGTTTATTACTATATATATATTAATTAGATATCTTGCTTTTCTGTTTGCGTTTAAGTTTATATATATATATATATATATATATATCCATAAATAAATTACTTTGTGCGAGATTTAAATATATAAGCTACAATTTTTTACAACGTTCAAACGCACCAGTACGTACAACACCATGGCATGAAAAACCACATACAGCCATTTCAAGAATTCATAGATCCCCTTCCTCAATGCGAGGGAAAAAAATGCTTTTCTTCTTCTATGAAGGCCTTAGTATTTTCTCTTTGGTATCTGGAATTTGTGGAACTAGGTCAGTAGTTCAAAACATGGCGCAAAAAAATGTCTTGCATAGGAGTCATTAAATTTTAAAAGGAGCAACTGTACTTTTTTTTTTTTAATTAACTTATTTGTGGCAAATTGTGGCAGAATTTTAACTTTCAGGAATAAAAATCTGGCGAAATTAAACCTAGTAAAATAACATTTAAACTTATAGACGAATGCCTTAATGATTCAAAATAAAGTAAAAAATGGTCAGCAGCAAAGATTTTTTTTTTAATTTAACTGAGGAGTAAGTTAAATTTGGGAGTTTAATTTTCTTGACCGTTTTACCCCTCTATCTTCAAAAATTTTACTTATAATTAATTTTCACACTACCCACACAATATTCAAATAAGAAATAATAACAATATAGCATTTTTATAACAAAATTTTTGTATAACATTGTCTTAAAGGGGTGTTAAAGAAGGGTCGGTAAGAGAAAAAATGGACGGTAAGGGAAAAAAAAGGGACGGTAAATAAAATTATCACCTATATTTAGGCAAACCATGTTAAGACTATGTGATAGTCACAATGTTCATTGATTTTTAGAAACAGATATTTACATTGGATTAAATTAAAAAATATATATATTTACCTTTAAAAGAGCAGGAAAAAACCTTGGGGAAGGTAAGACTACCAATAAAGCCACAATGCTTGAAATTGATATTTAAATGCTGATTTAAATTCTGCAGTAAATTTCCTGTCAAAGAATTTTAGCTATATTTTCTCTAGCATACTTCTGCATGAGAAAAAATTGAAAAACACTCTGTGGCTGCATCTGAAGTGATATTCTGTATAATTTTAGCAAGAAGTACGGTAAGGAATAGAAAATACAGGAACAGAGTTAAAAAAATAATCACATCCTTAAAAATGTGTGCAAGTTAATTTTTTACTTCATATTTATATAAAACAGTAGTCCCAGTCCCGGAAAAAATTCATCGAATTACTTTTATTGAAACAATTTTATACAGCTCCGAACTTACAGACTTACAGACAGCTCCGAACTTAAAAATGAGCATCAGGGTCACGGGACGGTATAGGAATTTTGTGGTATATTTGGACCCCTAACATCGTCCAAAACTTATTTATCTCGTTAATATTGTTATACAGTCATGCAATGGGGGGGTTTCCAGTATAAGAAAAAAAACCCCAAGAATATGTACTAAAATAAAAATTATTATTCTGGGACTTAAAAGTCAAAATCATGTGAGAATGCCGCAATTCCCTATCAATTTTTAATCATTTTCTTTTTTTTCTGGAAAAGTCATGTTGTAATCTAAATTTAAAGTAATATACGGAAATATTAATAACAAAATAAAATACTGAAATTTTTAATCTATTTTAAAATGTTCCGATACAAAAGTTTAAAGAAAAGCACTTACCAAAAAAATTGTATGAAGAGTCTTTTTATAATTTTGAAATCATTTTCGCATTTAAAAACTATTGCATTTTTTTTTATAGTAGCTGTGGTATTTCAGAAATTTTTAACATCTTTTACAATTAATATTTATTGAATAAGACACGTATTTCTATTCACTCTCTAATATGTCACAAGACAAACTTTTGCACGTGAAACTATTTAAATCTATATCTTTTAAGTCAATCGCAGGCTTTATACACTGAATATACAAATAAATTATGAGATAAACATTTTAAAATTATTTATACACGCCGATAAACTGCCAATAATGTGGAAGGAAAAGACCAGTGCATTGCGCGGTGTGTTTCGGAAAGGTCTTCTTGAAATCCATAAATATGAAAATAATGAAATATTTCTGTATCAATTTCTATATTCTGTTTTTCATAAAAAGATATTAGTGTCAAAAAATAATCCACATGTTTTTAATTAAGCACTAAATTGAGATATAAAATGTGGTAATGTTTCAAAATTCAGTGTCAATCGTGAGAATTTTTTCTTAAAAATTTGTAAGGTAAAAATGAAGGGCTTCAAATTCATGTAAGTTGACAAAGATCAACAAGATTATTGCATATATAAATGCGAAGATGTATGAATTCGTTCTATTTGCAGAGAAGTGTGAAAAAAATACCTGCTTGGTATCTTCATTGTCAGTAATATTTATTTTAGTTAGCTACATGTGAATATATATACCGTTAAACTTGGATAATTCGAAGTAGAAGGGACCAGAGAAAAGCCAAAAATTCCAATTCCATATATCCTCTCTCTCAATTAAAAAAAAAAAAAAAAAAAAAAAAAAAAAAAAAAGGAGAAAAATAAGAAAACATTAACTCCATGATGAAAGGTTTAATACATAAAATTTATCTAAGAATACTGCTATATTTGTTTTCAACTATTTATTTATCATTATTCATATATATATATATATATATATATATATATATATATATATATATATATATATAATCAAATATTTTTTACTAGCTTAATTACATTAATCTCTTTTAAGAATACTAGGGGATCGTACCCGGGCTTCCCGGGTTAAAGAATATGGGTGAAACCTTTTTTTTTAATTGAAAACTAATAATTTTTTTTATATGCAATAATTTTTTTTAGATTGACCACTTACATTAAAAAAGCATTTTTCATACGGAAAATACGAATTAAACAATAATTTTTTTTTTTTAAATTTATCAAAAGCGATATTTTCTTATTAGCCGCATGCTAAAATTTTTTGCCAAGATTTTGCTACTTATGGCATCCTTTTATATTCTGATAATTTCAGAGCTTATACGTGTCTGGTAAATTTGTGTTTTATTTACATTATTTTATTTATTTATTCATAGGAATGATTTTTTTTAATGGATATTAGCCGTAAGAAAATGATGAACTCTTTTTTTTTTTTTTTTTTTTTTTTTTTTTGAGGAAAAACGGATTAATCTTTCGTAATCGAGCTCCACGCGATATAGATAAATTAAAAAATATTTCATGCTTTAAAATTGTTTTTAAAACCGTAGACAATCAGTAAACTGAGATGAACTTTACAAACAAATTCCATTTGAAAAAAAAATCTTATTTAGTGATCTAAAAATTTAAATTGCACGATTACAAATATGTTAGATTTGTGTTTTTTCAATATTATTCTTTTATTTGTTTATAAAAGAAGTATTAATTTTGTTAATTTGTCTTTCACAAATATGTTAGATTGGTGTATTTTTTTTAATATTATTCTTTTATTTGTTTTCAAGGAAGTATTAATTTCGTTATGCAAAAATAGTCAGAAACAAATGCTGAAAAATGTTTCTTGCTTTATGTGCAAAATATTTATTATTATTATCTATTGAAACCGGCACGTGATAAGATAAACTTTAAAAAATCATGCTTAAAAATATTTTTGAAAATATAATACATCAGTCAATGAATACAGTTTTAATCAAATTGCATTTGAAAGTAATTTTTTTTCCGTACGCGACCAAAATTTAAAATGTACGATGGTCAGAAGATTAAAAAATTGCATAAGCGTAGCGAAAATTTAAAGACCGAAATTTGATCGTAAAGTGTTGCCATTCGCAATGTTTCCATTCGCAAAATGACGTCAGCGTTACGCACAGATAAGTTTCTTTTTTCATAATATAGATACTGAATCAGTAAAAAATAATAAAGATCAGTTATTAGGATGTGGTTATCGAGGCTCTTATGCTTGGATTTCCGGAATGAAAACAGCAATTTTCACCTTCTTAGAATTTGCATACGTACTTCTCATATTCATATTCATCATTTTTAAAAATTTTGTATTTTGTTTGATCATTTAAAAATCATTTTAACTCAAAACTTGAAGTCACGATTGTCAGCAACATCTTTTATGTGAACAGACGCACTCTTTACTTGAGATTCTAATCTCAATTACGGAGAGTAAAAATTTCCGTAATTTTTTTGGACACATTTGTGTTAAAATGTTTAGTTTTATCTAAGAAAATGATCGTTTTCTTTTAAATATGACTTCATTTTCACTTAAATAAGCATTTCGCCTAGTGTCTGAAGCTTAGTAACAGTACACATGCAGAAGGAAAAACAATATAGAAAATTTATGAGGAAAAATGCGTGTTTTTAAAATAAAGTTAAAAATACCTCATTATTTCTCTCTTGTCTGCAATAATGAAAGCTATCTAATTTTCATCGTTTTGAAGAAATTTCATAAAATACTTTTAAAATTAAAATATAAAAGTGGGGATATTTTAAAAAAACAGATAGTGCGATCACATCTACAAAAGAAGAGCTTTCAGTTAAAAAAAAATAAAAATTAGTAAAATTTGTTCAGCAGAAAGATCAGGGCAGATGACTAAAAAACACACTTGTGTTTTGAATATATAGATTATATAAAATTGAGCAAATTATTTTACTTTGATAAAATTATAGTAGAATGCCTTAAAGAATAGCATTAAAATTTTATTATTCGAGAACAGTTTTGACAAAAACTACAGGAACACGATATTATTTTAAACCATGAATTATTTGTTTGCTTGTCTAACTCGGCGAAGCAAATCCATCCAGGCGAGAATCATCATTTTCTGTAATATAAATCGTTATTATTTGCATGTCACCTCTCTTTTATAAAGACACTCTAAATTTTTGTAAAACATTGCGTTTTATCAGTGTGTGATTTCGATTACATTATTTTTAAAAGTGAAGCATTTTCACCTGTGAATAATTTCAAAGCAGCTGGGCTGTGAAAATGACGCACTTCTATAAAACATAATTCAGGTTTAAGAATTAAAATACTACACGCTTTTTTATAAAATGACGTCATTTGCGTCCGCTAAAGCAATTCACTTTTACAATCCGGTCTTAAACTTCGTCTATAGAAAAGTGTGCATATGACGTCATTATCACGGAATAAAAGACAATATTCTTGACATAGCCCATATTTTAATTTCAACTTTTTTTTCAGGTTTTATGAGAAAATGGCAACAAAAAGATACAATATATCCTATTTTTTACTATTTTCCGTTTACTTTCAATGACTTTCAATAGAAAGGAGGTACTTTTGTTGCCACAATAAGAAAAATGGTAATAAAAACTACAAAAAAATTAATATCTCAAAAATAAATTGGGATACAGCTTTCAAATAAATTGCATTTAAAAGAGCATTTTTTTCTTTATACGACGGTGTAAAGATTTAAAATGTGCGATGTTTAGAAGTTTAAAAATTTGGAGTAGAGAAAATTGCAAAACCAAAATTTTATTTCAAATTTCAAAGTGTTGCCATTCGCGAAATGACGTATGCGTTACGCACAGATATGTTTGTCCTTTATAATATAGAAAGTCAGAGATTGCTTCTTTGAGTCATTACAAATAATTCCAACTTATCGATTGATACAAAAAGTAGAATCTGCTACTTTAGACTGGCCTTAAAAAAAGCTTCAAAGTTCATGTATATGCACCATAACTTCTGAAGAACTAGGCTAGTGCTTCTCTTATATTTCTTTGTTCTCTTCATCCCCAGATAGTCAGTACTCAGCTTGTTTGTTCTCCGCCAGTTAAGCAATAATATCCGCACCAGTTGCTTCGCTCCACACAGCTATGTTTTGGTCCACGCTGACATAGACCTCATATAGGATTTTGCCAGCAGAATTTTACTTGGGTCAAGAAATTCCTTGGAAATCCCCACATAGAGACATTCCAAAGCATCCCATTTTTTTCTTTGGCATTAGCTGAATAAAGTGTCAGAAATTATTTTTACCGCAAAATTTCAAGGGCGATCGTATGAAATTTCGAATTATCCAAAATAAAATGCGAAATATTTTTTTACGTTACTTTAATACAGAATTCTAGGGACTAAGTAAAAAATTCAAATTATCCAGAATTTCGAATTAAACAAGTTCGAATTATCCAAGTTTCACTGTATATATATATATATATATAATAAATAATTAACTTAGAGATGCTTAGGTGAGACGTGGCCAAATGCAAATTAGGAACGATTAATCTAGACAACTTTGAGGTTTAGGCTTCTTCATACCTCCTATTTCTTTTGTAACTTTACATCAATAATTTCCTATGGACTTACTACGAGTTTTTGCTGAATTCGGTTTTTGTAACTGTGTTTTTTTTAAGCTTAATTATCCTTTTTTTCCAATTATCTAGACTGATTTGGCTTTTCCCTTCATAGTGTGCTTCTATTTCTTCATATATATTTCAATTGTTATGCTTTCTAGAATACTTGATCTTACAGTTTTTCGCTTTCCGGCTGTGCAGCAGGATTTCTGTTATATATATATATATATATATATATATATATAATTTACAAATTAACCCCAACCGCAAATTCAAAAGACACTTGATTTTTCTAATTACAATTTGAACACATACACCACTCTAAATTCAAAGATTATTTTAACACTTTTAAATATTTTTAGTTAAAAATGATCGAGTAAGCTTGCAAACGTTAAGTTCCTTTTTACCGCAGTCAATTATTTCTAACATTAAATGTTTCTCAAAAAGTAAATTAAAGGAAGACAACAGCTGTCGCTCCTTTAGCCCGCGATGTCCCCTTCTTTGTCGCATTGGTGGGCTATCATATTTAGGCACAATGATCTTAGCCTCTTGGGGACGAGCAACCCGTATACGTGCCGCGTAAGGTGCTCAGAATCTGTGATTATTCTCACCACTAAAATTGTATTGAAATTTTTTGCCTTATTTAATCCGAGCATTTTCCCGATTCAATTAGGCAAAAATTTCTGTTTTGTAAAACCGGCGATAAAAGATTAAAAATTCTGTAAAAGACGCTCGTCCCGAAGGGGTTAACAATTTTGTTTTCAAATGTTGTATTGTTACAAATTATGTTTTTATAATTTTTGTTATTTTATGAGTACCAACGGAAATAGACTAGTCAAAATCGTCCAATGTTATAAAAAATTTGAATTGTTTGCATGAACTTAAAACTAAATATTACTATTACCGTTTAGAAAATAGTCCAATACAGCTTCATTGTTAAGTTTGCAAGTTGGAAACTTTCCAAGTATTTTACTTATTTTTACTTTTCATGCACAGATTACCCGAAACGATTTATCTTCTCCTCAAGGTCATTTTACTTTAGTAGGCTTTGAAAGTAAAAAAACGAAAGGCTGATGGAGGTTTCAAGTCAAGTGCAAAATGGAAAGGTAAAAGATAACGCATTACAGTTCTTTACTTAAGATGTGCATCTTTAAAGACCAAGTACCTAAAAGAGTTATATTACATACCAGAAGATTTTTGCATTGATGTGTTATATTTAGACACAATGGTTTAACCCTTCTTTTTTCAAATGTTCTATTTTTAAAAATTGTTTTTTTATAATCTTTGTTATTTTTTCAAATGTTCTATTTTTAGAAATTGGTTTTTTTTTTATAATCTTTGTTAATTTATGGGTACTAACGAAAACAGACTATTCAAACTCTTCCAATGTTATAAAGAATTTGAATTGTTTGCATGAACTTAAAACTAAATGTTTCTATTACCGTTTAGAAAATAGATAAATACAGCTTCATTGTTAATTGTGCAAGTTGGAAATTTTCCAAGTATACTTGTTTTTACCTTTCATGCACAGATTGGCCAAAACGATTTATGTTCTCCTAAAGGTCATTTCCCTTTAGTAGGCTTTGAAAGTAAAAAAAAAGGAAAGGCTGATTGTGGATTAAGTCAGTCAAGTGCAAAATGGAAAGATACAAGATAATGCATTAAAGTCTTTTACTTAAGATTTGCATTTTAAAAGAGCCTAACCTAAAAACCTAAAAAAAAAAAAAGAGTTATGAAAGATTTAAAGCTGAAAATAAAAAGTGTTAGTCCCACTTCTACGAAATTTTAAAAGAATATTTAAACAACCACACTCTTTTCAATTGTGATTTTTATGGATTTTTTTGATAAATTTTATATATTACGTGAATGGATATTTTTCCCGTTTCAAGCAGGATAACATTTATATACCTTTATTATACAAGTTACCTTTCTAAACATTAAGAGAAATAGAAAATATAACAACATTTCGGTATTCTTTCGGAGTTTAACTTAATTAAAATATGTTTGAACCAGAAATTTTATTTGAAAAATATAATTTAATAAATGAAATTTAAATAAGTAAATGTCATACGGATGTCAAGGGACCCCGAGTTTATCACATTTGTCTATCTTTAATTACTCTTAAAGTTCATTATTACTTCTCTCTACTTTTTTATTTAAAAAAAAATCATATATACTCTTATATATAAAAAAATAAGATCTATAATGTTACTCTGTAGCAAAAGCAAAAAGAGAAATGTTGACTCTGAAAAGAGACTTTGTTTTATACTGTGGCATAACATCTGCCACTCCCATCCGATAGTTTTATTTTTTGTAGCTGTGCTTATATCTCTTAAACTTTTTAACTGATTTACTTTTTTCATTTTTTCTAAACTCGTAATGTTTTTTTTTTGCACTTTTATATCATTTAATACCACCTTTTTCAGAATGTGTTTTCTTTTTTTTTACTTGTATTTATAATAAAATCTTATTACGTACTTTTATACTAGGGCTATGTATTTTCCCCCCAATAGCTCATTAATTACAAGACGCAAGAATTATTTACGCGAGTTAGAGCACGAAGAGATAGGCGGACAGACAGACAAACAGACAAACCGAATTCATAACCACTTTGAAAATATGTTGTAAAGTGTTAAAAAAAGAAAGAATAACTTACGTACAACCACTTTATGTATTTACTGTCTGTAAGTCATTAAAACTGTTATGAAATATGGGGATTCTGATTAAAAACTGGCTGCTTTTGTATTCTAAAAATAAAAACATTCATTTAAACTTAAATGTAATTTTAAAAATAAACATATCTTAATAAACTTGTTCAAAAAGAATTAGTTTTAAATTTATCACTAAAAATCCTATTTGTTACCTTTTTTTAAACAACTGCATTAACAAAAAAATTTTGTTCTTAACTAAAGCTGCTACTTTTATTTGATTTAAAAGCTCTCTAATACTTAAATGACATTTTTTAATAAACTGTATTTGACGGAAATTTTTTTAAAATACTATCAAATTTCTATTTTAAATTTATTTTCGTATAATATTGTTTTCCTGCGAATTATTTTATATATTGTAATGACTCAAATGAAAAAAAAGCTTTTTTCTGCTTTAAAATTCACTTTCTAAACGAAAATATTTTTTTTTCGTAACTCTGAATTGAATGCATTAAATAAACTATTTTATTTTATTCCTTATTACATTGTTATTTATACTTAAGTATAAAAGGTGTCATACAGGTACATGAATAGATTTTTTATTTGTATATTTTACGTGGGAGTATGGAAAAACTTTTTGTTAGAATTGGCACTTGTTCAAGGTTGATCGCAGTTTTATTGATCAGATAAGACTTTTTTTTAATAACTGGAAATAAATAGAAACACAATTTCAAAAGAAAATGGTTTTAAAAAATAAATAATACATGAAATTTCTAAAAGAAAATAAGGAAGAAGTCTCAAAAACAACAACAAAAGAAGTCACTCCTAAATTTTATTATTTTAAAAAAATGCAAGAAATTTACAGGTACACTAAACATGTTCTAGGAGTTTGAAAAAAAAGAAAGAATGATTGTTAGCGGTTTTATTTAAAATATAAGGAAAAAATTTACTGAGAAATTATCATTATAAATCGTAAATAATTAAATATGAAAGCAATCTTTGCACGACTTAAAAATATTTTCAAAATATTTTTCAATGAAAGAAACTGGAATTGGAATAATATTTGGCGGTTTATCATTTGCTTCTGGATAAGAAGAAAAAATGGGTAATTTTATGACAGTCGTCGCAAATCTCGCCAATAGCATTTTTTAAATTGCCAGTAGTAGTAGTTACATTTCGGGTATGTAAATTTAAAAAAAATTATTTGTTTTGAGTTATAGCATTAATGTATGTATTTTAAATGAAATGAGTGAAGGGTTTATATTTTAAATGAAAATTATAAAATAAGAATATGGTATGGAAAGCTTCTTTGTTGATTCATTACATGTGCCCGGCTAACATAAAAGTATCACAAAATCCATATATTCACTTTGTTTGGTTATTTGCCCATGGGATTCAAGGTTAATCTTCCGTAATTGGATACCACCGCAATCTGTGTATTAGCTATAATGTTGAAACCATCATTTATGTTTGAAGCGATAACTTCACGATGAATTATATTACAGAAAATCGTATCATCATCATCTACTACATTTTTAAAACAGAAATTTACATTTCATTCCGATTGTTTACAATATTTTGATAGGATATACTACCATTAGTTAGGTAAAGTTTATGGAAAGGTTTTAGTGTACATGCATTGTTATACGTTACTTTCTTATAGAGCTACAGGAAAAAAATTAAAAAATAAGTGAACCTGATTATTAAAGTATAACCTTTTCAAAAAATGTACTGAACACATTTGGATGCAAGTGACACTTTTACATAACTGTTTTGGAATGGTTTTAATATACAACAATTCATTGTATGTCGTTTACTTATAGAGCTATTAAAAAGTGATAAAGAAAGGTTAACGCAATTAAGAAAGATACATCTACTATAATTTTATAAAATGCACAGTCGTATTTCGTTCCGACCGCTCGTAATGTGGGTTCTGCAGGATGTATTTTGATGGGACTTGCAGTGTTAATTAGATATTTTCCTGCAAATTTATGGTACTTCTTGCATCTTTGGTCTTTGTAGCGAAGTTTTTTTTTCAGAGTTGTTTTTTCTGAAGCAAAAGCTTGACAACAAATCATATTACAGCATATCGCATCATCATCAACTATAAATATAAATCGCAAATTCGTGTTTGATTATAACTCAGACAACTCAAATTCTACTTAACAGATTTTTGTCGAAGTTACTGTATTAGATAGGTAATTTATTTTAGAAATGTTTCAATGTCGAACCCATCGTTTTACTTTGCGTAGTTATAGAACTAAAAGGGAAAGTTCTAAAATTAGGTGAACCCAATTATGAAAGATTATCTTTTATTTAAATTTCTACTGAACGTATTTTTATTCTAGTTGCGCAGCTAGAAAATATTTCAGGGATTGTTTCACGTATCATTCTACATTTTTTAGTTATGAAGCTATAGGTAAAGTTCCTAGAGGTGTAGTCGTAAAAAAAAAAAAAAAAATCAGAGAACAAATGTTATAGGCAGAGGGATATTAGAGAACATATATGTAAAAGCTATGGAAGATATGTAGAGTTTCTACATAAATCCAGAAGGTATAGGGCTTATAGCCCACACAAAATACCTGAAAGATCTATAATCCTGTTAACGCGATTATGAAAATATATATTTACTAGGGGGCTCTGCACCCTGCAAGCTACGCTCCCCAACCCCCCGTCGGACACCGCGGAATCTAAAATCACGCTAATTTGATCGGTTTTTAAAAGATTAGAGAAGATTGATTTATAATGAAAAAACCTATAGCGATTTCCCTGTACACGGGTTTCCATTCAATTACCTTTGATTGCGAAAAGTTAAGGCCGAATCAGTTGCTGTTAAGACATCCAATGGTTGTTTTCGTGTTTGATTAAAGAAGATCTGTTAAACATTTGAAAATAAGCTAAAATAAAATGAATTAAGTAAACAGAGTCTTTGCCGACCGCTATTTTTAAACAGCGTTATAAAACAATTGATATAATACAATTTACTACAATTACTACAATTTACTGCTTTAACCCCTTCAAAGGCGGTGGTTCATTTTTGGACCACTTAATTTTAATTCTTAAATGACACTTTGACACCAGAATATTGGAATGAAAATTTTTCTTTTATTAAGTAAGTGAACAAAAGCATTTTCGTATTTCGAAATTTGTTTGTAAATTCCGGTGCCATTCACTGATTTGAACATTTTACGAAGAGAAGTACCTTGCCCCTGAAAGGGTTAAACACATATTAATATATTTATTATTTTAAAGTTTCCTTTTTCTTTTAATATTCACGTGTAAATACGATTTTCAAGACATAATTTTCAATATTTTCCTGCTTTTAACACTTACTCATTTAATAGTAATTTTAAAGGGTTTTTTTCTATTTTTAATAGCTATGTGTAAATAAATTTGTAATCGTTAGGAAATATTATTCTTTGCACTGTTTTTAGAATTGAAAACAATTTCTATAATAATAGCCTAAGTCATGTGACTATCATCAACAGTTCCTTCGCTTTTCATAAGATAGGTTTCCATTTTGATTAAAGAATCAAAGTTATTTTTACTACATAAGTAACTAAAACTACATAAAAGTTGCCATGATCGCAAACAATTCTTGGTACTTTTATGTTAGCCGGGTTCAAATCTCGCCAATAGCTTTTTTTTGGTAATTTTCCGTTATACGGACACCATGCCAACTAATGCACCAATTATTTCAACCCTGATCGTGAAAAGGATTTTTGGTACTACTTAGTTATCCCGTCGACCAAAAATCTATCGCCAAATTATTAGATTAAATGCCATTAATGGTTGATCGTAAATGTCACATTCACTTGACTTTAAGCAAGTTACACGTGTTTACGTCATCAAGTGATTTTTATTTCGAAGATTTATTTGTATTTTTATTAATGTTATAGTAATTTATTTGTTCTTTCGTTATTTAAAATAAAAAGTATGTCACTTTGTATAATTTGGCGAGAAGTTTGGCGATTTATATAATTTGGCGAAATTGGTCGACGGAATAACTAAGTAGTACCGAATTTTTATTGTAAACCATGCGAAACATTGTGATTTGCTATTATTTGCTATACTTTATTGTATAAAAGTTATTTGTTCACTTATTTTAAGTATATATTTGTGATTTAGTAAAATAGTTCGTAAAAGTCTGTAGTTTCCAAATGTTATATTTTTAAAAGGCTCACTTTACTATCGACAGTGTTTTTTCTTTTATTGTTTCAATTCACGTGATTTTCATTTTGCGCCAACTATTACGCTTGGCGACAATGGTGTCTGTATAACGAAAACGTACCATTTTTTTAACTCGTAAGTTAGCATTTTTTTATTTTTCGAGTGGTAAATTAAAACGGTACTACTTGGTTATCCCATTGACCAAAAATCTATCTCCAGATAAATGCCAATAATGGTTGTTCGTAAATGTCACATTCACTTGACTGTAAGGAAGTTACATGGGTTTACGCATCAAGTGATTTTTATTTCGACACCTTATTTGTATTTGGATTTTTAGACTAATTTATTTTTTCTTTCGTTATTTAAAATAAAAATTACGTCAACTTGTATAATTTGGCGAGTGGTTTGGCGATTAATATAACTTGGCGATATTGGTCATTTGCTTTGAATTTGAAATTAAATGTCATGATTTCTTGCATTACATAATATTTAACACAGATGTCATATAAGCACCGGGTTTGGCGTGATATATTTTACGACAATTTGGCGAAAACCTCGTTTTCGAATACCAGTTACATTATTTATTTTAAATTATTTTATATTGTTTTAAATTATTTTCTATTAATTTTAAAATGAAATAACAATAATAAAAAAAACAATTAATAACTATAGAACAAAGCAATTTGTAACTTTTTATTAAAAATAAAAATAAAATAAATATAAATAAACATTTATCAATGAATAAGCAACAATTAAACAACGAATAAGCCGGGTTACCATTTCAGGCAAAAAAACGCCATTCTGGCGCCAATTAGGTACCCTGGTGCGTATATGACATCTGAGCCTAATATTTTTCTTTTCGTTTCGCTCAAAAAAAAAAAAAAGAAGAAGAAGTGGAAGCCATTAAATTTAAATGTTTCAGTTTTAAAGAAATGCTTTATATTAAATAAAATGATAACGAAATACAAAAAAAAAAAAAAAAGCATTTTTCCAAGGAGATTTAAGGGAGACCAAACTGGTCGCCAAATTAATTTAAAATTATAACCTTTTCTGAAATTTGAAAAAAATATCTGTAATGATTGAAATTTGAGTTGCCATCATTAGAAAAAAGTATTTAAAATTAGAAAAAATTAATATTTCGAAAACTAATTCGAATTTAAAAATTCTAATACCAGTTTTGAGATCTGTGGATCAATGCGGATTTTTGGTGTTAATATCATTGCAATGTATTCCATATTTTAGGAGTAATCGCCGTGAAACATAATCAGTTGTTTAATCAGTCGTTTCATAGAACCGTTACATAAATTCGTTTCAATTCAGTCGGTTCATTAGGATTTTATATATACAGGGTAGATGAAAATTTAAAAATAATATATGTTACGATTGAAATTTGAGTTGCCATCATTAGAAAAAAAGTATTTAAAATTAGAAAAAAAAATATTTCGAAAACTAATTCGAATTTAAAAATTCTAATACCAGTTTTGAGATCTGTGGATCAACATGGATTTTTGGTGTTAATTTCATCGCAAAGTATTCCATATTTTAGGAGTAATCGCCGTGAAACATAATCAGTTGTTTAATCTGTCCTTTCATAGAACCGTTTCATAAATTCGTTTCAAGTCAGTTGTTTCATTAAGATTTTATATATACTAGGGGATCGTACCCGGGCTTCCCGGGTTAAAGGGGTTAAAGGTGAAAACATTTTTTTTTTTAATTGAAAACTAATAATTTTTTTTTATATGCAATATTTTTTTTAGATTGCCCACTTACATTAAAAAAGCATTTTTCAATTGGAAAATACGAATTATACAATCAAATAAATTTTTGAAATTTATCAAAAGCGATATTTTCTTATTAGCGGCATGCTGAGAGTTATTTGATCAAGATTTTGCTACTTACGACATTCTTTTATATTGTGATAATTTCAGAGCTCTGTTAATTTGTGCTTTGTTTATATTATTTTATTTATTTATTCATAGGGCAGGTTTTTTTAAATGGATATTAGCCGTAAGAAAATGACGAACTCTTTATTTTGTTTTAAGGGCAAACGGATGAATATTTCGTAATCCAGCTCCGCGGGATATAGATAAATTAAAAAATATTTCATGCTTTAAAATTGTTTTTAAAACAATAGACAATCAGTAAACTCAGATGAACTTTGCAAACAAATTCCATTTGAAAAAAAAAATCCTATTTGGTGGACTAAAAATTTAAATCGTACGATTACAAATATGTTAGATTTGTGTTTTTACGATATTATTCTTTTATTTGTTTGTAAAAGAAGGATTAATTTCGTTAATTTGTCTTTCACAAATATGTTAGATTGGTGAATTTTTTAATATGAATCTTTTATTTGTTTATAAAGGAAGTATTAATTCCGTTATGCAAAAATAGTCAGAAACAAATGCTGAAAAATGTTTGTTGCTTTTTGTGCAAAATGTATACTATTATTATGTATTAAAACCGGCACGTGATAAGATAAACATAAAAAGAAAACCATGCTTAAAAATTATTTTAGAAAATATAATACATCAGTCAATTAATATACAGTTTTTAAACAAATTGAATTTGAAAGTAAATTTTTTCCCTATGTGACGAAAATTGAAAATGTACGTTGGTCAAAAGATTAAAAAATTGCAGTAGCGAAAATTTCAAGACCGAAATTTGATCGTGAAGTGTTGTCATTCACAAAATGACGTCAGCTTTACGCACAGATACGTTTGTTCTTTATAATATAGACTAGAAAGGTAGCCCGTCAAAAATGACGGAAATTTAGATATAAAGATATATACAACTCATGTGCAAGAATATGAGTTTTCTCGCTTGTTCCGCAGTGATAGATGAAAATAACACATTTAAAGAATGAAACACATTTCTGAGAAGCTGTGTACAGTAGAAGACCACTAATCTGCACAGTTTGGTTCCAAGTATTATGCAGATTTGAGGCTTTTTGCGGTCATGTCTATTCAATCTTTGTTTACATTTTTTTTAATTCATATATTGGAAATTTTAGATTATTATGCCTTAAAAATAAATAAATTTTACACTTGAAGTAAGGTAAAAACTATTAAATTATCGTATACGATTTCATGAAATGGTATTACATGGTATTATATGTGTGTGCTTCACGATCTTGGTTACGACGTTGGCGAAATTGGCTGCAACTTGTCATAATCCTAATAGTGTGGCCGCTATAACAAAAAAGTAACCAGTTTTTAGCAAAATTTCTGATATAAAGTAGTTTTGAAAAACTTGTGTAAAATTGCAGGCTGTTCTCATGTTATGTCAGTCCTAAGAATAATATTTCTAACATTGAAGAGTTTCCATGTATATATGAAATTTAGAAAAGCTTCTCCAAAAGAAAGGTCCTGGAATGACATTGTAATTCCTCTAACTTCAAAGTTTAATCGGGCCCTGGTGTTGTTTACTGAAACCTAATAAATACAGTTATTTTGAATATTATAACAGAATTAAACAGTTAAACTTATTTAACATAAACCCGCTGTTACTTCCCGATGTTATTTTTTACTATTAAGAAAGAAAATTATTTAAATTTTTCAAATCATGCATTTATAATTTTTTCCGTCTTTAATAACTAAATAACGAAAAAATATGCTTTTGTTCTGAGCTCATAAATATGACAATAAAATAATGTAACTAAGAGACATTGCAAAATTAAATCTTTGTGATTTCAAACCATAAACAAACGATACCGCCACCATTTTACCTACTATGATGTCATTAGAATATTGTCCATTGATTGTTGGAGAATTTACTTTGTGAATGATTACCTCAATGATTTAATTTTTTTTTAAGTTTCACGATGAATGAATCACTTGTGTTTGTTTAGGTTTATGGAATGAGATATTAAGCTGTGAACCTAATTTCAACTAAAGTTATCCAAGGATATATGTATTTTTAATTGAAATTAAAAACAATGTTTTGATCTCGAAATAAAAAGTTTTAGTATGTATAATTGGTTATTTCTGTTAATTATTTATTTAGGTACTTTTCCATTATAGCGCATTTAAAAAAAAAAAGCTTGGCGCAATTCGGGCATCAGAAAGTGAGATATGTTGCCAAAATATATAAACAGCTATGAAAACAAATCTAATGAACTTTTATTTTTGTTTATATATGCATTTATATACATAAAAAATCGTTTCTAAATATATATTTTTTTTATATACAAATTACGGCACAGATTTCAGATATGAACCGGGATACATAACTGGCGCCAAAATGGTGTTATTTTGCCTGCTATGGTAACCCGGCTATTGTTTTTTATTTATTAATAAATTGTTTATTTACTTTTATTTTCTGTTTTTAATTATGTAAACTGTTTTGTTCTATAGCTATTATTCAAAATTTTATTTATTTATAGTTATTTCCTTTTCAAAATGATTGCAAATAATTTAAAAATATATATGTAACTGGTATTCGAAAGCGAGATTTCTGCCAAATTGGCGTCAGAGAAAAATCACGCCAACCCCGATGCGTATATGACATCTGTGCGAAAATTACGGCACAGATGTCATATTCGCCCCATATTGGCACGATTTTTTTTTCTGACGCCAATGTCATATACACACCGGCACCGGGTAGTTAACTCTCTCCAAAGTGTCGTTATTTTGCTTGATATGGTAACCCGGATGTTGTTAATTATGCTGTTGATGTTTTCGCCAAATTGGCGTCGGAAAAAAATCGCGCCAATATGGAGCGAATATGACATCTGTGCCAAAATTACTTTTGTTTATTATAAAAAAATGGGTAAATAGCTTTTTTTACATTAAATAAAGGTACTTGTTAGTTATCCCGTCGACCAAATTACTGTCGCCAAATTGTAAGATTAAATGCCAATAATGGTTGACATTAAACACGACCATGTGTTTCTTACGTCATCAAGTGATTTTTAATTCGACGTTATATTTGTATTTTTATTAATGTTTTGCTAATTTAATTGATATTTCGTTGTTTAAAATAAAAATTATGTCAATTTGTATAATTTGGCGAGTGGTTTGGCGATTTATATAATTTGGCGAAACTGGTCGACGGGATAGCTAACAACTACCTAAATAAATTGCATACATATAAAAAAAATTGCTTGTGAGTATGAAGCAGTAAATAAGTTGTCAGAAAATACGTTGGCAAACTTCTTTCTCCCCAAGCAACTTTTCTCCGAAGTTGCACATAAGCAATGATTGCTAGAAATGCATTTTTAATTATGATATGCGCTTTTATGTTTCACTACATTTATGCATATTATACTGTATGTATAAATGCTATAGTTCAGATCCAGGGCTACACAAAAGAATTCGTAAGGGTTACTGAGTATGAGAGTAAATTGCTTAAAGGTGGTTTTTAAAGGAGTTATGCGTTTTTACGCTGAACTGCATTTAGTTTACTAAGAAATGTTGGTACAGATGTCATATTCGCCCCATATTGGCGCGACTTTTTTCTGTCGCCAATATCATATAGGCAACGGGTACTTAACTTGCGCTAAAGGGCTTGATGTGGTAACCCGGATTATGTTGTTTATGCTGTTGATGTTTTCGCCAAATTGGCAACCGAAAAAAATCGCGCCAATATGGGGCGAATATGACATCTGTTCCAAAATGTTTATAGAATATAGATAAAATGATATACAGGGTCACGCAAGGAATTGGATACATAACCGTCTATGGATGATAATATCTGGAAATGTGATTTCAGTAGTTTTAAGAGTAGGTTAAATTAAATTTTGGCTAAATAGTGGCATGTAATAACGATACTATTGGCTATGGACGGTAACTGCTGAAATCAATTTTTTAATTTTTTTATGCGTCTTCTAAAATGTTTACTTAGTTATCTTATTTCCCCAAATAACGAAGTTTTGTTAAAGCATTCAGGATGTGTTGGAAAGTGTTTCATATTCTATGCTTAACGCATGATTTTTCTTTCTTCTTTAGTCTTATTTTGCATTTATTTTATTTTTAATTTTTTAGTCTTATACTGCTTTATAGAAACTTAGGCACAGTTGTCATATACGCCAATTTGGCGAAAACATCAACAGCATAAACAACAACATCCGGGTTACCATATCAAGCAAAATAACGACAGTTTGCCGCCAGTTAAGTACCCGCTGTGTATATGACATTGGCGTCAGAAACAAATCGCGCCAATATGGGGCGTATATGACATCTGTGCCGAAACTTTAATATTTAATTTTTAAACTCTTCGCTCCACACCCCTTACATATAGTACAAACTATAACACAGATAGCGCAAAATAATAGACAGTTTGGTACTTTTCTACTGTGGGAGCTTTGGCGTTTTTTAAAAAAAAGCTTGATGTAATTTGAGAATCAGAAAGTAAGATTTGGGTTCGTTTCCGTTATACGGATACCATTGTCGCCAAGCGTAATAGATGGCGCAAAATGAAAATCACGTGAATTGAAGCATTTGAAAAATAAAAGAAAAAACATTGTCGATCTAAAGTGAGCATTTAAAATATATAACATTTGAAAATTCTAGACTTTTACGAACTATTTCATTAAATCACAATTATATACTTAAAATAAGTGAACAAATAACTGTTATAAAATAAAGCAATAAAATAAAACTCATATTAAACTACTGGCATAAAATTACAAATATCTTTTAGCATTTTGAAATAATTGGCGCATTAGCATACATTTTGGCATGATGTCCGTATAACGGAAAAATATCGAGATTTGTTGTCAAATCATATAAACAGCTATGAAAACAAACTTGATGAGCGTTTTGTTTGTTTTATATGTTTATTTTATATGTATATTATTGATGTTTTTATGTACAAATCACATCTGTTTCTTTATAAAATTAGAGAAACGTCTTTTTTATATTAAATAAATCGTATAAATAGCGAAAAAAATGCGTGTGTATATAAAATGAAACAGTGGATAGGTTCCCGAAAAATATGTTGCCAAATTTCCTTTTTCGCCAAGGCACCTATAGTGGAAAAGTACCTAAAGCACATTAAAATCGCGCAGTTAGGAGCTCACACAGTACAGCGTCGTCTATTGGCGGTTATTTTATTAGTAGCATCGGGAGGAAGATGTAAAGATGTACTTTAAATTCTCACTCATAGATTTTGAAAAATATCTTAAAAGAGCGAAGTTTAAATTAAATTTCGGTGACCTCCTTTATGAAAGATTAATGGTTTTAAATGGGAATTTCGCCAAATTAGCCAGCTATCAGCAAGTTGGCTAACATCTGGCGCTACTGTGGTAACCCTGTATTAGTTTTTTTCAACAATTACTCATTTCAATGAGGCGGTCCTACCGGAATCGTGAGGGACACACAGAGATTTGGATTTTATATAAATAGATACTTAATCAGTAAAATATAATAAATATCAGTTATTATGATGTGGTTATCAACTGAGGCTCTTATGTTTGGTATTCCGGAAAGAAAAACAGCAATTTTCACCTTCTCAAAATTTGCATACGCACTTCTAATATCCAATATTCAACTTTTTTTCGTATTTTGTTTGATCATTTAAAAATCATTTTAACTCAAAACTTGAAGTCACAATTGTCAGCAACATCTTTTATGTGAACAGCCTCACCCTTTACTTGAGATTCTAATCTGAATTCCGGAGAGAAAAAAAGTCCTTCCGGCCAGTGCCGGGAGGAAGAGGTAGCTTTCAAATTCCTTATTTTTAAAAAGCTAGCTGATGTTATTCAAACAGACGAAGCTCAATTTAGTGGAAACCAATTATAGAAGATTCAATACTATTTTTTATCAATACTAAATCCTTATGAATGAGAATTTCGCGAAATTAGTCAGCTTTATCCAAGCTGATTTTATTTAAAGTTATATTTGGTTTCCAAATTCGGCGATATGTGAAGTGCCTGCCATTTTAAGAGAACATGGTGGATGAGGCTAACCAGTGAACTTGGTCGAGACCTTAGTAATTCCTGTGCACACGCTCGTTCACATCGGAATCAGTTGATATATATGAGTGCTGTCGCAGGCAAAAATCAGATTTTTCAAAATGTTACCCACATAATGAAATTCAAACTACTGTATCTAAGCCATTTTTTAAGATAAAGACAAAACAAAAAATGCTCCGTAATCCTTATATCAAAGTCAAATACTTAAGAAAGAAACCTTTTTCGATTTCTAAATTTTTTGCACTTCACTTTAAATATAATTTTTTTTAATTTAATGGCCGCCATTTTGATTCAAGATGGCGGATCAAGCTGGCCAGTGAACTTAGTCGAGACATTGCTATATACTATCCAAATGCCTTCTTACATCCAAATAGGTTAATAAATGCGTGTGTTGTCGCGTGACAACTATCAGATCGTTTCAAAATGTCAGCCATGCTAGAAATTTCAAAGTGCTATAACTCAAACTTTTTTTAAGATGTAGACGGAAAAAAAACTGCTCTGAAATCTTTGTATCAAGGTCAAACACATAAAAAAAAACCTTTTTCATTTTCCAATTTTTTCATACCTCATTTTAAATTTTAAATAATTTTTTTTTTAATGTTCCCTTTTGAATCAAAATGGCTAATGAAGGTTGCCTACGAACTCGGTCGAGACATTGGTATGCACTATATACACACCAAGTTACATCCAAATCCGTTCATAAATACGCCTGTTATCGCGTGACAAAAAGCAGGTCGTTTCAAAATATCAGCCACAATAGAAATTAAAAATGCTATAACTCAGCCATTTTTCTAGATATAGGTGAAACAAAAACTGTTCCGGAATCTTTATATTAAGGTCAAACACATAATTAAAAAATCTTTTTCAATTTTTTTGATACCTCATATTAAATTTTAAATTTTTAAATTTTTTTTAATGGCCGCCATTTTGAAACAAGATGGCATATGAAGCTGGCCAACGAACTCGGTCGAGACATTGGTATGTTCTTTGTACACACCAAGGTACATCCATATCGGTTCATGAATAGGCCTGTTATCGGGTGACAAAAATCAGGACGTTTCAAAATGTCAGCCACGCTAGAAATTCAAAGTGCTATAATTCAGACATTTTATAAGATATAGATGAAACAAAAACTGCTCCGAAATCTTTGTATCAAGGTCAAACACATTAGAAAAAAAATCTTTCAATTTTCAATTTTTTGGTATCACATTTCAAATTTTAATTAAAAAAAAATTTAAATGTGCGCCATTTTGAAACAAGATGGCCGATGAAGCTGGCCAACGAACTCGGTCGAGACTTTGGTATGTACTATGTACACACCGAGTTTCATCTAAATCGATTCAAAAATACGCCTGTTATCGCGTGACAAATATCAGGTCGTTTCAAAATGTCAGCCACGCTAGAAATTGAAAGTGCTATAACTCAGCCATTTTTTAAGATATAGATGAAACAAAAACTGCTCCGAAATCTTTGTATAAAGGTCAAATACATAAGAAAAAAATATTTTTCAATTTTTAATTTTTTGGTACCACATTTCAAATTTAAAATTTTTTTAAAAATTTTAAATGGCCGCCATTTACAAACAAGATGGCCGATGAAGCTGGCCAACGAACTCGGTCGAGACATTGGTGTCTACTATGTACACACCGAGTTTTTTCCAAATCGGTTCATAAATACGAGAGTTACAGTATGACAAAGATCATATATATATATATATATATATATCAACTTTTGAACGGAGGGTGGTTTCGGGGTCTGGGAGTCATAATCGATGAAAATATACCAAAATTTTTTGAAATCGCTTTCCTCCGAACGGCTGCAATAGGTAGCTTTTTGTAATGAAAGCTACCTAAAATTCCGTTAAGTTATGTTTTTTAGACGCATTTGTGTTAAAAAGTTTAGTTTTATCTAAGAAAATGATCGTTTCCTTTTAAATATGACTTCATTTTCACTTAAATAAACATTTCGCCTAGTGTCTAAAACTTAGTATCAGTACACATGCAGAAAGGAAAACGATATAGACATGTTATGAGGAAAAATGCGTGTTTTCAAAAGCAGCATGACATTTTCCGTTATTATGCCCCTAATATAATATTCTGCTCCTAATGGGATTTCGCGACACTAAACCCTATACAACAATTTTTATCAACAATTTTGAATATTTATCAGAAAATAGCATGAATAAAGATAAAAATACCTCATTACTTCTCTCTTGTCTGCAATAATGAAAGCTGTCTAATTTTCACCATTTTGAAGAAATTTCATAAAATTCTTTTAAAATAAAAATTAAAAAGTGGGGCTATTAAAAAAAAAAAAAAAAAAAAAAAAATGTAAGGCGAACGCATCTACAAATGAAGAGCTTTCAGTTTAAAAATATATATATTAGTAAAATTGGTTCAGCAGAAAGATCAGGGCAGATGACTAAAAAATACACTTGTCTTTTAAATATATAGATTATATAAAATTAGGAAAAATTAAATTAAGCAAATTATGTTATTTTGATAAAATTATAGTAGAATGTCCTAAAGAATAGTATTAAAATTTTATTATTCCAGAGAATTTTGCACAAAAATTTAAGGAACATGATACTATTTTAAACCACGAATCATTTGTTTGCTTTTCTAACTCGGCAAGCCAAATCCATCCGGCGAAAAATATGAATTTCTGTAATATAAATCGCTATTATTTGCATGTCACCTCTCTTCTATAAAGACACTCTAAATCTTTGTAAAACATTGCGTTTTATCAGTGTGCGATTTCGATTAAATTATTTTCAAAAGTGAAGCATATTTACATGTGAAGAATTTCAAAGCAGCTGGGCTGTGAAAATGACGCTTCTACAAAACATAATTCTTTTACAATCGTCTTAAACTTCGTCTATAGAAAAGTATGCATATGACGTCATTATCACGGAATAAAATACAATAATCTTGACATAGCCCATATTTTAATCTCAACTTTTTGTTCAGTTTTTATGGAAAAATGGCAACAAAAAGATACAGTATCTGATATTTTCGACTATTTTCAGTTTGCTTTCAATGACTTTCAGTAAAAATGGGGTACTTTTGTTGCCACAATAAGAAAAATGGTATTAAAAACTACAAAAAAATTAATATCTCAAAAATAAACTGAGATACAGTTTGCAAACAAATTGCATTTAAAAGAACATTTTTTCCCTTATACGATGGTGTAAAAATTTAAAATGTGCGATGTTTAGAAGTTTTAAAATTTGCAGCAGAGAAAATTGCAAAACCAAAATTTTATTTCAAATTTCAAAGAGTTGCAATTCGCAAAATGACGTATGCGTTACGCACAGATATGTTTGTCCTTCATAATATAGATAGATAGAGTAAATTGATCTACTACATTCCTGGTGAGAAAAAGTCTGTATAAACTTTAAAAGTTCATAAAAACCGAAATGAAAAACGTTTGCAGAGTTAGCATCTATAGGTCACGGGAAATTTTTATGACAGGAAAAAAAAACAGCCAATAGGTGGCGCTGACGTACCCAGATCAAAGAAACGATACGCAAATAAAGAACAGGATGTTTCTAAGTCGTTTATTACAGCTCCATACGTTCCACATGATCATCACCACATGGGATGACACATTGGAGTCGAGTCACAAATCCAGAAACGGCACAGTGTAGCAAAACTGGATGTATACATGACACTTCTCGGCGGATTGCATCTTTCAATTCCAACAGATTAGACGGACCGGATCAATACACTCGTGATTTCAAATATCCCCATAACCAGAAATCTGCCGGGGTCAAATCTGGAGACCGAGTAGGCCATGGGAATCTGCAACCCCTGCTGATGATATTTATTGTCTTCCCCAAAAGTGTGTATCAGGAATTTTTTGACAGAAGTAGCAATGTGACAAGGTGCTCCATCTTGCATAAATGGGACGGTAGAAAGCGCGTCTTTTTCACGCAAACATGGCATGACCTTCTCACGCAGAAGCATTAAATAACGCTGAGCATTTACCGTAGCCGTTTTCCACCCATTTACTCGGCAAGGCGTTTCAAAGAAGAACGATCCTATGATAAACGAACTTCTGAATCCACAACACATAGTCACTTTTGGGGAATGCAATGGTTTATGTGTGTACTAATGTGGATTTGACGTCGCTCAGAAGCGACAGTAATGGTTACTAACGTCCTCATGAAGCGAAAACTTAGCTTCATCTGTCTAAAAGATGTTAAAGACCCATGTGGGATTCTGATCAATTTTGGAAAAAGCCCACCTCGCAAATGCTTCCCTCTGTACAGTATCTGATGGTAAAAGTTCATGGCACGACTGTAATCTGTATGGATACAGATCAAGTATTCCATGCAGAATATTGCGGACCTGTGATTGTGGTAAGCCCTAGCGTCTGGAGGCTTCACGATCACTGCTGGTCGCCGCGGATGAATGGGATGCTAACGCTTCTATCCCGGATGCAACACGCCGCGATCGTGCCTTGATTAAAGATGGTCGTCCGGATCTTACACGATCCTCCAGCGTTCCAGTTTCCTCAAACCGCCTAACAAGCTTCATGAGGCCTGTCGCTGTTAATGGCCCTTTTCCAGTCCTGACATTCTTCTGAACGCGGAATTTACGCAAAGCAATAATCCCTGATACCTTGTTCATGTAAAATAACTTTACCAACAAAGTTTTGTCCTTCGTGGTCAGCATCCTTGATCACGAACACGGCTCAAAACGGTGAACTAGTTGTGGATTAGGAGCGCAAGTTCTTATAACCGGTTCATTTGCATATTTCCACCGAAATAGCAAGTACCAGCGCGATCTGTCGGTTGTTTTTTGAGTTAATTTTTTATTTCTGTCTTTAAAAAATTCCCGTGACCAATAGTTGCTAATCCTGCAAATAGTTTTTCATTTCGGATATTTTTTCCGTTTTTATGAATTTTTAAAGTTTATACGGACTTTTTGCTCACCCGGTATATAAATCACAAGGGGGAATTTGGGTCTTTCGGTCCGACTTCTTATCACTTGAGTTCTTCTGAATGGATTTCGAGAGGGCTTGCATTGTTAATTAGATAAATTATGCAGAAACGTTTTAGTATATAACGCATATCATTCTACGCTGCTTAGTAATAGAATTATGTGCGAAAGTTTTTCAACACTCGAACGCCCGGATGAAGTCGATTCGACTCCGATTATATGATTAGATGTCAACCAGGACCAGAAATATTTTCATAAAATAAGTTATAAGTCATAAAATAATTTAAACAACGCAGATTTACGTTAAATAAATCAGTCAAATAATTTTAAATAAAAAATCTAGCGTCAAATATTTTTATGAAACTTGAGTAAAATTTTCGAGAGTTCTTGTGTTAATCAATGAACCATATTATATATAGATTACCCTTTTTAAAAGGTTCTACTGAGAAGATTTCAATGGAATTAGCTCTGTTTGTCAGATAAAGTTTTAGAAATGATTTTAGTATATAACACCCCAGTAAAGAAAAAAACAGTGGGCCATCAGCTGGAAAAAAAGATGGCAGCCAGCACTGCCACTAGCGGTAAAGTGCAATGGTGCCATTACTTAAACCAGTGCAAAAGTATCCGTGCGGAATTCAGCTGGCCCTTCAGTGATGTCCAACAGCAGGCCAGCATTGGTATGCCATCACAATACTTCAATCTGGCACTTTTCCTGCAGTGCTAGCCCATATCCTATGCTATTCTTTTCTGTGCCAGCACATTCCTTTACAAAAATTTCTTATAGAATTCTATGAAAAAACTTATAGAAAAAGTAATATAGAATATTATGGAATTATGGCCCGTTTTTCACTAAGCTAGTTTCACCAAAAGCTATAGAAATATGTGTAGAAGTATCTTTAAAATTTTTATAAAAATACTTGAGCTTGCAGCGGTTTCCATGTGGTCACCCTCCCAAATACTAACCACGCTCGGTGCTGAATGGATTCCGTGATTATACATGAACAATTATTTTCAGCGTATTCTACGACCGCTCGCACTTTTTAAGCTCTCATTACACTATTTCAAATTTGTTTCTCTTGTGATTTGCGTTCCCAATCATTAAACTTGTATAGAAATTATTGTATTGTATATAAGTCCTATATATTTTATACGCTGATTGATTCTCAACTGTGTGAATTATGAAAACCGCAATCTTTTGTAACTTAGTAAAACCAGATTTAAGTAGAAAAAAACAGTGCGTTAAATAAAGAATTTATTTACTTATTCATTTACTTGTTCATTTTGTTGGTGGCAGTGGTGCTATATTATTTACACTTAAAAAAATAGCTTCCCATCTTAAACTGTGTTAAGATATTCATTTCAGATTTGCGTTCAAATTCATTAATCTGCGAGGGGTGATAAAAATAACTCTTATTTTAATATAGAGTTGACAAAATGTTTAAAAGTCTAATAAATTATTATTTGTTAAACTTCAAACGTAATTGTTCAAATATTTTTACACTTCAGATTAAAATATTTGAATAAAAATTACAATTAGTGAATTTTTTTTAAATATTAGATTAATTACGCCACCTAGCGTAAGGGTTCACAACAATAATACTGCAAAAGTTCGTGCACTTCCATGGTGTAGTGGGCCAGCGCATAAGATAAAACGGAGGACGATCAGAATTTTATCTGTTGTTTTCCAAGAACAAAGTTGACTGAGGCTGTTCAGCAGTGGTAAACCATGAGCCAGCACTTCTCCATCATTGCCAGCACCTATCCTGCTGCTGGCAAGTAATTTCCTCTTTGCTGGGACGTATCGTTCTACATTACTTTGCTCTAGAATTATAGGCGGAAGTTCTATAATCAGCTGAACACGATCATGAAAGTTTAGCTTTATTAAAAGGTTCTACTGTACAGATTTATGATATTTGAATTGTCAAATTATCAGGGATAATTTTAATATATTACAGATTAAAATATTTGCTCCTTCACAATCCAAATTTTGTTTGACAAATTAGAAGATTTAAAATCGTAATGGCGTTCATATTGTTTGCAGCACTGCGGAAGAATAGTGGAGGTAAATATATACATTGCTATAAAATACAACATCAAATACTCTGATATATTTCGTTTGATTAAAGTTTCGCTTGGAGAAACCGACTAGCGTAGCGGGCAAAGTCTGCTAGTTAATTATACAAAATAAATAACATTATGTAAATTTACTTCGTAAAAAAACCATGAACCATTTATTAATATTAGCTGATATTTACCATGCTATGACTGTATTATTATAATTCCTTTATTTAAATGAATCAAACTTTTCTATTCCGCATTGCAATTCATTAAAAAAATAATTTTAAAATCCCCAACTCTGAATAGTAAATAAACACACACATACATATATTTAATTCTTATATTTCTATAGAACTAAAAAATTGTATGAAAACTCTATCTTTTTACTTTCTTCTATCTTTACAAGAAGAAAGTATTGGATTCGTGAAAATTTTCGACTTCCGGTTTTCGACGGATTTATACGTTTTAGAATGTCCAGAACACGATTTGGTGGTTTTTAGAAAATGTCTGTCTGTGAGTCTGTCTGTCACTCTGTCACTCTGTCACTCTGTCTGTGAGTCTGTATGTGACACAAATTTTGTGGGCGCTCTATCTCAAGAACTAATGCACGGAATTTCACAAAACTGCATATTTAGTTAGACCTTGATATAAACTGGACCTGATTCGTTTTTGGTGAAAATCGCCCAACAGGTGGCGCTGCTAGGCTGCATTTTTCACGATTTCTGCAATAGCTATATCTCAAGAACTACTACACGGATTTTCATAAAACTTCAGATTCTGTTAGTCCAAGATATAGTTTGGTGCTGATTACTTTTTTGTGAAAATCGCCCAACAGGTGGCGCTGATATGCTGCATTGTTCATGATTACGCAATAACTCTAACTCAAGAAAAAATGCACGAATTTCCATCAAACTTCAGATTCAGTTAGTCCCTGATATAAATTAGTGATGTTTAAATTTTGGTGTAAATCGCCCAACAGGTGGCGCAGCTGTGCTGCATTTTTCACGATTTCCACAAGAACTGTATCTCAAGAACTATTGCACGGATTTTCACCAAACTTCAGATTTACTTAGTCCTTGACATGAATTGACGTATAAATTAGTGCTGTTTGATTTTTGGTGTAAATCGCTCAACAGGTGGCGCTGCTATGTTGTATTTTTGCGATTTCCGCAATAGCTTTATCCCAAGAAATAATGCTTGGATTTTCAACAAACTTCAGACTCAGGTATACCTTGATATCGTTTAGTGCTGTTTACTTTTGGTGTAAATCGCTCAACAGGTGGCACTGGTATGCTACATTTTTTCAGAATTTCCGCTATAGCTGTATCTCAACAACTAATGCACGAATTTTCATCCAACTTCAAATTCAGATATACTTTGATATGAATTGGTGCTAAATCTTTGTTATTTCTTGCACTATTTAAATCATTTAATTGACGTGATTTATATAGAAGAAAGTTTTGTGATGGCCACAACATACTAGTTTCCTTTTGCGTGGGAGTATGAAATGGTTTTATGTTTAGAATTGACAACCATTCAAGGTCGTAAAAGTTTATTGATATATACATTTTTTCTGTAACTTGCAATGAATGAAAATGGGATTTAACTGGGGAATGTGTAAATATAAGCTATGAATCGTGTTTCTAAAGAAAAAGACCATGAAAGTTTCACAAACTTAATGATAATGACTCTCAGGAAAAAAATTAAAGTCCTTTACAAATATCGTTAACTCGACTTTTGTGACTATCATTGAATAATAAAAAACATCTTTGTTTTTTACCTGGACGTAAATTCTGCTAAATGTACCTTTACGTAATTATATATTTAAAAAAAAATAAAGATTTTGTCTGTGTTTCTATATTGGTTTGTGATGTCTGAGGAAATTTATCGTACGTAGACGACTGCAAATTTGAATAAGGTTAGACAAAGACATGCCCGAATTCGCCTGTGACTCAGATTTTTCATTTTTTTTTTTATAATTAGGTGATATATTAATTAAAAATTCTAATAAATGAGTGTTGCATTTCGGTAGTTCGCCCGAAAAAAAATGTCTTTCCAGTGTATTTCCAGTTTTTTAAGCGAGCGAAAGTAAGATCTTTTGTTTTTTCTACATTTTGAAACTGCTATCTCCGTTTACAGACTGGAAAAAGAATAAAACCAAAATACTCACTCAGTTGAGGTATCTAACTGTTATAACGATATTCTTTGTTAAAAAAATATTGATAATTATTATTTAATAAATATCTTTTCTAAAGATGGATTGCATGTTCGTTTTCGCCGAGTTCATACTTGTTTTCATAATTTTCGTTTTTTGTGCTGTTTTAATCTGCCTTCCATGTTCACCGAATGCAAATACAAATACAAATAAAATAAATTAAAATTAAATGATGAAACTTAATATCCGTTTATTCATGGTACCTTTTCGGTTGTAAATGTACCTTTTGCTTTAAAAACATAAGTATTTACTATTTCAAGAACATTATTTTCTGAACTTTGCTTTCATAAAAAATCTTGATTGAATGTGCTGTCACAAAGAAAAAATCCTAACTTCGTCAATTCACAAGATAACGAATACGCATAAAATTATTATAAATCTTTTTAATATTATGTACAACTTTTATATTCACAAGTTTTTTATAAGACCAATTCTTACAGAAAAAATTTAATTACAAAAGAAAGGGGGGGGGGATTGTAGGAAAAAAAATACATATCAGTTAATCCGCCAATAAGGCGATAAAAAGTATCATTGGCGTGATGATAATTTCTGATAACCCTCATAGATTCTGTATATAGCATTGCACTATTAAACGCGCACATCTCTCAAAGAAAAGAAATTAAAATATAATCTGTGGTTCATTTAATGAAATAATCACCATACTATTTGCATTAATTATATAGATATTCTCCATATTATCTATAACTATTGTTGTAAGAAGTTTTTGATAAGATTAATTCTACCAATGGATTATATTACCAAAAATATTGTCAAGGGGTGCAAAAAATATTGGTTGCGGAAAAAATTATCGTAATAACATAGTTATGATAAAATCAACTCTTACAGGAAAACGAAATTAAAAACTCGTCAATAGCGGCCAGATAAAATTGGTAAACTGGGTTTATCCTTAATCTTGAATTCTTCAGTTAGTTTTTTATTGTGAAATTAGTACTTTACTTCGAAATCTACCTCTGCTTGTAGGTCGAGATGGCAGGGATTTTTAAAATTGGTTCGGCAGTTCCGGACACTACCCCATAGATATAAACTCACAAAGTTTATGTTTTTATAATATTAGTATAGATTTACGTAAAAAAAAGAATCTTCCTTTATTTTAACATATTTTTAAGTTGCGAAGGATAATGTGAGGACATTTTACTCAGGAAATTTAAAACTTTTTGCATTTTTCCTACCATTTCTGATTCATAAGGACTTGATATACGTTGAAGAAAATATTATAATATATTCATCAATCCAAAATTATTCTTCTATCCGGACATCACATTCATCATTCCTTTCAAAATGTTAGCACATCTATTTTATCGAAAAATCTTTATGACATTCTTATTTTTAATAATACGTGAAGATGCATTTTTATCTTCTAAGAAAAACATTCCTATGACACTACATTCTTGATGAATTTTTAAATGTTATAATCCACTGAGAGAGTTAGTACTATGTAGAATTAAAATTTTTCGATAAAGTGTCTCATTTTAGGAGGATATAAACCAAGACATATTTAAATTTACATTATACTTTTTTAAGATTTATACTTAAGAAATAAGATCTTTATTAAATATTATAAAAATTATCAGCTTCCTTTGTTATGATATTTAAGCCAAACTAACAATTTTTTCTTAAAAACTTGACTTTGTTGCCACACTGTTAAAAAACTTTCTGAGAAATTACCGAGAATCTATTGGTAATCCATTATCTCAAGTCCAATTAAAAAACTACAGAGATACCAGTAACAGAGATTCTGGTAATTTACAGAAAGATTTTCCGGTAAAATCAGAGTAGATTTGATAAATTGAATCTTTTCTAATTATAACTTAATTGATTTTTGGAAATTAGTGATATTTTTGAACATTGAAGAATTATAATTTTTCGAGTGAATTTAAACGGTTGTACTACTTATTTTTGCGACATTTATTTCCAGCTTGCCCATGATTTGAACTCGTGTCCTCAGTGTTAGAGACGATCACCTTACTGATTGCGATATAGGAGCTGTTACTATTATGTGCAAAGAATGTGTTTTATGATTTAGTGGGGAAATATTTTTACTTTAAATTTACTTTTAATATTACCAAGCTTCTTGCACGTGATGAATGAAACAACTTCAAAGTGATTGGTGATAACAAAATTCTGTGAGACGAAATTATTCTTCCTAAAATATTCTAATTTTTAATCAAGCAATTTTTAAACTAAATTTTCTTCTTTGATATTTCTAATAAAATTGTAAAAGTGCTTTAAATGTGTGTATTTTAATTAAAGCTTATAACAAAGATAAAAAATATCTCTAAATGAAGACATTGAAATCCTACAGAAAATGTGTTATAAGAAAAAGGAAATGTCTGTGAAATGATGACCGAGAAAATCAAATGTATTTATCCGAGAACTGGTGTAAATTTACAGAGATTCTGTGTTAATTTTCTATGTTGTTACAGAAACTTTTAACGGTGCAATTGGCATTGCAGAAAATTATGATAAGTTATATTTGCAATCATGAATTCATTTTTATAAACTTTTTTGATGTACAAATATATATATATATATATATATATATATATATTGCTAAGTTACGGGATCTTATGAGTCTAACGGAATTAAAAATAAGTAAAAACGCACATAGTGTGAAAGGAAAAAACCGTTGTTAAATGAAAGTGTCAACAATACGCGCAAACGCACTTGCTCCTAGCGGTATCTTTAACAGCACCCACGAAGTCTGCATAAATGTTTGCGTAAAAATGCATTTTTGCCCTCAATAGTAGTAAGTTGATGTTCCACGAATGAAAAAAATATAAAACTAGAAAACAGGAATTCTGCTTTTTCAGAATTTAGTGTTGCCCCCCTCTGAATATTATATATATATAAGCCGTTCTCTGTATGTACGTCCGGTATACAAATCTTCAATTTTAGACCGATTTGCACGAAACTTCATGTACAAACGTTTTAGAACGTGGGAAAGATCACTGTCTACTTTAAAAAATCATGAGATCAATGTTTATCCATTTTTTCTATCACCTTTCATAATTTAACCTTATAGAAATATCTCTTTTTAAATTTTCAAATTGAATAGTTTCTTTCCTGTTGCCACACATCTAAAAAACTGCTCAATATATTTTTTTAAAAAATTGATAACTCGAGTACTTTGTTTTATAAGCCAATAAGAATTCGGATTGTCTCACTAAATTTTTGTTGCTTTTGAAATTGACATCATTCAAAGAAGTAAATGCACATTTTTTATATATTTATGTAAAACATTTAACTAAGCATGTTTTAAAATGACGTAGTGCCTTACTTGAATGTTTTTGAAATTAAAAAATCTATTTTAATGAAGTCGTTTCAATAGCACGAAATCAATTAAGGAAAAAGATAATAATAAAAAAAATCGTTTGCTAGATATCACGTCTATTTCGTCAATATAATTTCAAACTGGTTCTAAAAACCGGCTGTTACAATTTATTTCCTATTTCTTTGTAATGATGTATCTTTAATTATATAATTTAGATAAATGTTTTAATACCTGAAATTCAGTGATAACATTGTACGATTGACATCGAATAAGGTTATATAAAATACGATTTTTCTACGATTTATATTAAATAGAAATTATAGCTATTATTTTTTAGGGTAAGCTTTTTTCTTTTTTAAACAAAATTTCATGATTGACATTACGATTGAACACGGCTGGGATTTGGATTTTATGAATGGAAACATGAGTTTCTATTTTAAAATTATCGGCAATGAATCTTTATATACATGTGTTAAAGATGCCTGATATACCGCCCGTAAATAGTACATATATATAAATCGTTTTTAATTTGAAACACGAATACATTTTGAACCCTTATTATATTTGTTAAAATTCTCAACAATTACAGGGAAACGTATTTTTGGTATTTTCGTTTTAGCGATCACTTATTTATCTGAGTAGCACATTTCTCCCGCTGCGGACAAATTCTCCGAACCAATCTTTAATTAAAGGAAATATATGGGTGAATTTCATCTTCCAATATAAAGGAATATGTATCTTTATCTCAAATGTCCTTCCGTATAGCTGAAAACGATACGATCATCAACTGCGCTATTATATTTTCTAATGTGTAAGACAAAATTTCGGCTGTTTTGGGCCTAAGTTTTTAGTTGATCATTTACAGTAGGATTTGGTCTAAGAATGATAGACGGATATGCAATATACGAAAACTATTCCTCAAAAATTATCTAAATTTTTGAAAAGGCTAATCACTCAGAATTGGTTTCACCTGATTATAGAACATTTCAGCTAATTCTATAACAAAGCATGTACAACAAAATTTTATATACTAAAACTCTTCCAGAAGTTTGGGTGCAAAGTAACGGTGCAAATTTCATCAAAATCTGTCCAGTAGAACTTAAAAGGAAAAAAGGGAAAAGCTTTGTAATCGGGTTCACCTGACTACTGAACTTTCTTCCATAATTTTATAACAAAGCGACGTAAAACTATATGCAGTATTTTAAAACCATCCGTGTAAAATTATCTAACAAATAATACAAGTTCCAATGAAATCCATTCGGAATTAAAAAAAAAAAAGAGTAATCTTTAATAATCGGATTCCACATGTTTATGGAATTTCCCCCTTTAATTCTATGAGTAATCAGCGTATAGCAATGTTACGCACCAAAACCTTAACTGAAAAACTAATAGTGCAAGTTGAATTAAAATTATTTCCGAAGAACGCAAGTTATAAGCAGCCGGAATGAGATTCCGACACGAAAACAAACAAATACTGAAATTTGCCAATTTAGTTATGTAAAAGTACACGGAAACAAGCAAACACTTAATTATTTACAATGTGTTTGAGCAATTAAGTTAATCTTTTGTAACTGGGTGGCAGGCATATTTTAAAAGATTCAAGGTTGAAAATTAATTTAAAAAACATAAAAAATCTGTAAATTGAGATAAACTTTTCAAACAAATTACTGAAAGTGTTTTTTGTTTTCTGTTAGACGTTGAAATAATTGGATGTGTGATGTTTAGAGATTAAATTGCAGTAAAAGCGTAATTTATGGTACGGTTAGGTTGTTGCCATCAACAATATGATACTAGACGTTACTCATAGATTTTTCTTCATAATATTGCATTAATAGCAGACGGATATATCTTTCTTAATTGGCTTGCAGGTATATTTAAAATAAAATCTCCGTGATTGGAAATTAATTTAAAATAGATAAACAATCTGTAAATTGATAAAAGATTTCCAAACAAGTATTACTGAAAGTACTTTTTGTATTCTATTAGACGTTGGAATAACCAAATGTGCGATATTTAAAGGTAAAATTGCAGTAAAAGTTAAATTTATGGTTGGGTTAGGTTGTTGCCACGAACAATATGATACTATAGTTACTCATTGCAATGTCTTTTCTTTATAAATTGCATTAACAGCAAACAGGTATATCTTTCGTAATTGGGCTGCATACAAATTTAAAAATTTCCATGATTGAAAATTACTTTAAAATACATTCAAATCAGAAAATTAAGATACAATTTTCAAATAAATTTCATTTGAAAGAACTTTTTACTGTCCGACAGCGTAAAAAATGAAATTGTATGATGTTCAGACGTTAAGAAAAATTTCAATAAAGGCACAAATTACGGGTTAGGTCGTAAATGACGTCTTTTAAGCAAATAATTGTATTTTAATATATGTTTTGATATTTGTTTGGAATATATATTATTATGGTATAGTTAGTAGTAGGCGTAATTAAGATTATTTTATTTATATTTATATTTCTTATTGGTGTTTTTAATGATTCGTGGACGGGAATGCACTAATCTCAGTTATTTCGTATCATTGCCATATTATTTCATTTTAATGTATTTTACCAGGAGGACCCTTATTATTGACACGAGCGAAGCCGGGTAGTTCTGCTAGTATATTATAAATATAGATAGTATAAAACAAATTTCTGTTTTAAGACTAAAAACACACATTTTTATTTTATATAAAATGACGTCATTCGCATGCGATTATGAATACCATATGCACAATAGGGTGGGTCGAAAAAAGCTAAATTTTTCAGATCAACTTCTAATAGCACAGAAAAGTTGCCTTTTGTAATTAGAAGAATAACGCAAAAAAGATTTTTGAAATTGGTTAATATCTTTAGGTCGCGCATCGCACTTAAGTTTTGGAAAATATGATAAAAATTGTCGATTTTTGAAACTAATAATGAGAATTAAAAAATATTCAGATCTACTTCTAATAGTGCGTAAATGTCACCTTTTGTATTAATAGAATAACGTAAAAAAATTATTTAAAATCGGTTAATATCTTTAGGTCGCGCATTGCACTTGCATTTTGGAAAATATGACCAAAAATGACAATTTTTAAAATTAAATGATGAAAATTTTAAAAAGTATTCAGATCTACTTCTAATAGTGCGTAAAAGTCACATTTTGAGATTAGAAGAATAACACAAAAACTAATTAAAATCAATTATTATCTTTAGGTCGCTTCATTGATCTTGAAATTTGAAAAACATGGTAAAAAATATCAATTTCTGGAATTCAGCAACCAGGTTCAAAATATGTTGGTCGTAGAACTACTACAGCTAGAAAAGGTAGAGATAGTTTTAAAAGTGTTTTTTTATATTTTTCTGAGAAGAACCTTTCTTTATATGAGGTCCTTGTAGTTTGACGTTACGGAACTTCTATAAATACATGATTGTAAAAAAGGGTTATTCGAAATTTAGAAATGCCGATAGTGGAGGTCTTTGCATTGGTGTATTTGCCCTCTACATTTCATTGAGTTGCCTTTTAGGCACTTTGATTAAAAGATTGATGGAAAAAGCACAGGATTGCCATACTTTTCTGGTCCTATAGGTACACAGTTAAAAATTTGCAGCAAACTGTCCAGTCATTCAACTGTTTTTACAGATAACGGTTATAAACCGCAATTTTATATCAATACAAAAACCCATAACGGGTTAAAAGTTTGTGATGCGTCACTGTATCTTATGCTCTAAGAATTTTAAATATGGAACTTAAAAATCATGCGATGACATTTTGAATGACACTATGGTATTAATTAAACTATCTCTCTATACATGTTATTTATTTCATCATTTTATTTTTGCTTTATTTATAATCGCATGTGTAAATATTATATTCAATTTAAAAAGATGTGTTTAAGATTTAAAGAGATGTTTATTTCATTGATGCTTTACCATTCATGTCTATCACAAATTCAAAACATGAGTTTTAAAAGTTATGATATCAAAATTTATATTACGCCTTGATGTGGCTTTAAACGATTTGTTTTAAAATTCAATTTCAGTTATTTTCGGATTAGCTAAGATATATATATACATCAAAACAATACTTTTAATTTTCTAATACGCTGTTAAATATATCATTTTCACTAAACTTATATAATATATTGAAATGTAAATAATTAAACAAATTGAGTTATCCTTTATGCCTTGCTATTAAAAATTAAAAATTAAATTAATATAAATAGTTTTTTTTCGTCATTGAATCCAAAATGTCCAATTCAGTGCCTAAAACGCAATTCAATGAAATGCAAAATCCAAAAACACCAATGCAAGGGCCTCCCTAACTCCATTTCTAAATTTTGAATAACCCTATTTTTTCAATCCTGTATTGGTAGAAGTGCCGTAACATCAAACTACAAGGACATCATCTAAGAAAATGTTCTTCTCAGATGTATATATATATATATATATATTAAAAAATCCAAATTCATATAATTTAGTACACACACACAAAAAAAACCTCTAACAAACTGTAACTAAAACAATAATTAACAAAACCAAGAGTAACTAAGAAAAAACTAAATATGAAGACAAGTGGCAAGGCTTATGACTTGCTCTGTGGGGTTAAACATGTTCTACGTGCACAACACTCCCCCTCACTTGCCAAGACCAAACAAATAGAAATTGAAAAAATGAAAACTACAAACTAACCCAACGCCGTCAAATGAAATCCGTGAATATCCTCACCGCTAAGCTATTTTCGATAGGAATCACGTATCGATATATCTATATCTATATCTATATCTATATCTATATATATATATATATATATATATATATATATATATATATATAACCACTAATTAAGCATTACCGACCATCATCAAAAACCGCAATATTGTGAATGAAGTGACAATAAAAATGGATACCACAAACCTATAATATAGAACTGTATGTATAAAATAAAGTGCCATATACTTAATTACAAGAATTAATATGGAAGAAAAAAAGAAGAATATGGACACCGAAAAAAATTGAAAAACTTATATATTGAATTACGTATATCTTTTCATTTTGTATGCAACAATTCATTTTGAATTATTTTTTCCTTAATATTGGTATCTTATATATATTTATATATATACCTAGGTAGCTAAATGTTTTAGCAATCTTTTAAATATCTATATAGATACACATATATATATATAACACTTCTAAAATTATCTTTACCGGTTCCAGCTGTAGTAGTTCTACGACCAACATATTTTGAATCTGGCTGCTGAATTGCAGAAATGTGATATTTTTTACCTTGTTTTTCAAATTTCATTGGCGATGAAGCGACTTTAAGATAATAATCGATTTTAAATAGTTCTTGTGTTATTCTTCTAATTGCAAAATGTGACTTTTATGCACTAGTAGAAGTAGATCTGAATTTTGTTTTAAATTTTCATCATTTAATTTCAAAAATTGTCATTTTTAGTCGTATTTTCCCAGATGCAAGTGCAATGCGCGACCTAAAGATGTTAACCGATTTTAAACAATTTTTTTACGTTGTTCTATTAATACAAAAAGGTGACATTTACGACCTATTAGAATTAGATAGGATAATTCTTGCTAGCCGATAGGATAATTACTACAATAATAGTTGTACTAAGACTAACTAATGAAAATGATGTTTAACTATAGCTAATGCTATATCAAACTTTAAACTCTCTCTCGAAATACTATTTTTTGGAGGTTTTGCTATGATACATATTTAAAAAATTAACGAATTTACATGTACTTAAAAAAGGGATATAAACTTTTGTATAAATTATATTTGAAAACAAACTAAATTTATAATGAAAATATTATCAATTTTTATGAATTTTTTCATAAATAATATTTTAATATTCTAAAAACTATACAATTACTCACTGACGAGTTAAATAATGATTATCTAAAAATTTAATTATAAGAAGGGATAGAAAATATCTTTGCCGCGTATTACAGCGTCTTGTTTATTGAATGTTGAGGTTGTTATCGTAAAAATCTTCGAAAGATAAACAATTTAATAACTCTTTATCAAATTTTGAGAAAATATTCTGTAGATATTGATTTTGATATTTATTGCTCAGATTTTGTGTCTAAAGCCGATGATTTGCACGTTTCTTTAACAGGGTATTGGATAAATTGACTAATGGTTTCGAAAATTGCGAAAAACAAATTTATTGAAATCGCATTATATTAAAAAAGAGAAAATTGCCCAACCCTTTTTAAAATAATTCTAATAAACTGCATCGATATCTAGATTAATAGAGAAAATCATTACTTTCTGAGATTTACTTATTACAAAAAAAAAAAAAAAAAAAAAAAAAAAAAAAAAAGGCAACTAGGATATAATTTCAATTTTTTTCGTTTATTACAATAATGAGCTATTTTAATAGTGAAGGTACCGCATCATATAATAGATAAAATATACTACAGAAATTAAAAAATAATATCAAAACAACAAATATCCTCGTTTATCGAAATATTCGAAACAACATCGAATGTATAATATTGACTTCAATTTTACATTTGAATAATTATACAGTGGTGTCCAACTGAGTCCCACTGAGACGTCAATGTGACTGCAGCTTTATGACGAGTCACCAGGTGACTTTACAATGTAGTTACACTGTGACCCTCATGTGACTGTCATTTATAGACTCAATTTCAAAGTCATCATGAACGTTGCATTATGATAAAGCATCAAATAATATCACATTATAGTCACATGGTGACTTTTCACTATGGTGACTTCACAGTAGTCTCTCTGTCGCCTGAAAGTCATCATGTGACTTTAATGTGACATTATTTGGTAACTTGCACAATGCGGCGTTCACGATGGCTTTGAAATTGAGTCTACAGATGGTAGTCAAATGGAGTCACAATGTAACTACATTGTAAAGTCACATGGTGACTCGTCACAAAGCAACAGTCACAGTGACGTCTCAGTGGAGTCTCATATAGTGATCATTTGAGACTTATAATGAGATGTATGAAATTTCCTATTTTTTTGCTTCACCGTAGTGACTGCGACACTTGTGACCATGTGTGACATGAATGAGATGTTATATGGACTAGCTGTGCTGTAAAAATAGTAATAATACAAATTATATTATTTCCTTTCGAGTATTTGCATACTTGAAAATTAGCATTTTGTGATTAGTCCTTAATTTTGGACACCAGTGTAGTATGCTATATGCAATTTAAACGCCAATTTTATTTAAATCTGTACAAAACACATAATTATGCATATTTTACTGTTGTGTAAGTTATAGGGGAGATCGAGGCTAGTTGGCTACAGGGGTAAGTAGGCGCAATCCTCATAAATCGCCTGTTTGTGGATAGGTTGCGCAACCAGTCACAGGGTACCTTTCTTGTTGCTTTTTACAATCCTCTTTGTAGTTTTGCAGCGTTACCTACATGCAGTGGACATTTATCACGATTTTTCTGTTTTTTGCACTCATAAGTAATTTTTTGTTGCTTCATTATTTTTCTAATTTCTAATACTTATCTTAATAATTGCGATTTAACTTGTGCAGTTTTTCTTAGTGTATTATTCACTGTACCTACCCCATATGTGATTTACTTGGATCATTTATGTTTAGAAGGTTACGTCTCCCTTTTGTGAAGAAATTTATTATGGGGCTAGTAGGCGCATTGATCACGGGGTAAGTTGGCTCGACGTCTAGTGTATGCTGGTAGGTTGAAATACAACAAACACAGTGAAAAGTAGTTGTAATGCAAGATTTTGGGCGCATGGGGCTTGCCCAAACGGAGACACTTGATTTTTTACTTGTGACAACTGTAACTATGATGATGATATTGAGTAAGATAGAAGTTACTCAGTGTTAATGTTTTATTCATTATTTTTATGTCTGTATAATTTAGAATTTGCATTGTACGGCGATAACGCCTTTGTTTAAACTTACTGGTACTAATGAAATTAATTTCTCTTAACTGCGTGCCTTATTTGAGTTTCATTTAAATTTTTATAAACCGTGTGCCAACTTATCTCATAGGTATAAGCAACTTGCCCCGAGACGGGGTAGGTTGTCGCACAATTTTCCTTTTACTTTAAGCTTCTGTTAAACATAAACTACAAGATATATAAACTCAAAACTCTGGGTATTTATAGCCAAATGTCTGTTCTTTAAAAGTGCAGTTACAGTTTGTTAAAAAACTTAAACAAGAAATTTATAAAAATCGATAACTAAAAACTGCGCCTACTATCCCCGGTCTCCCCTACTTATTATACTATTATAAAAATTATACTTATTCCCATATTTACAGGGCGTTTACAACTTATCAACTAAATAAAAATTTTTAGCGTCTTATTTTTTTAAGTACTTTTCAAGTTATGCGTAATTGTTTTTCTCCTATAATATAGGTCACTCGAATCTATATTTTTATTATAGTTAAACTTACTTAAATATTATATTATTTCTAAATTCATTGTTGCAAAGCAGATTTTATAAGTCTATATATAGCTTGCTTTTCAAAATTCCTATTATTAAATATTTAAATGATCTTCCATGATTTATTCACAAATTTTAAAAAAAATCATTTTTGATTACTATATTTAATTTCAATTGTTATGCGCATTTACAATATATAAACTGATTTTCTCACCAAATAAAAATATTAATCCGTTTCAGTTGTTACAAAACAAAATAAAAAATTACAGTAAATTCACTTTACTTGAGTTGCTTAAAATTGACCAAATATACGATCATAAAGGAGGTCGATTGATAAGGGCTATTTTTCGCTTATCATATACGCGAAAAAAAAGTTTCGAATTCAGACAATTGTTCAGTGTTTTTGTATACTTAAATATATGCATTTTTGTTTAGTATAAGATTTACGTGATAAATAAAATTGTAAGTCACAGAAATTATCCGAAAATAGAGTGTTTTGGCCTTTTTCTACATTTTGTCATTTTTTCTATCTTTGATTTATTTTTTTAAGAAGCGTTCCATGAACCAATTTAATTTCGACTTGCAATGATACTACTTTTTATAAGCCTTTATATGTGCATTATTTTATTTTGGTTTAGTGTGCGCTTCTACCTTTCAGAGAAAAAAATGGTTCGAGCGAGAGTATCAGGTGCACTGCTATCGGAGGGCGTTCAGATTTGTTTTGCCGCGCTCAAAAATTATTTACGTTGTTCAGATGTCAATGTTGTTTTCTAAAATTGTTGTTGTAAATGTAAATATTTATTGAAGAACTTAATAATAAATAATGCTTGGAAGTCAGTGTGATTGGTGTAAAATCTGAAGAAAAACAAATTGTACTGTTCGTAGACGTTCTAACAGAAAAGTTATATTGATACTTAGATGTTCTAAAAACTGCGATCTACAGATTGGTTCTAAGTTGTGCTCTAAATGCAGATCATGTGCATTTCGTGTGCTTCGGGCTCAAAATACTTCTATTTCATTTTCTGAGGTAACAGTAAGAGATTATGCGTGAACGAGTAATGACGACGACACCACAAATAAGAAACCTAATATTTGTTTATCAATACCTCGCTGTCAGAGCTGTAACACTTGTTGTATAATATGTAAAGGTAAGAAAAGCCTCGTAACTGTACCAAAAGCAGCTAAAAATCAAGTCGTCATAGAAACTAGAATCTGAATATCGTCGGGAAAATGATGCTGTAAAACTCATATTGCGGGATCGGAATTCAGTTAGTTGTCTAAGCTCTGCAACATACTTTTATTTGAGAATACATCAACGTATTAAAAAGATATTGAAAGCCTTTTAAACAACATCAGAAATGTAGCAAATTAGAGAGGCCTCGATTTTGACACACCGTGACACCATTCCAAGTTCGATTATTATACTCTCATGGGTATACCCATGTCTGATTTTAACTATATTTTTGAACTAGTAATGTCCAAAATGCGTTACTAGAAAAAAAGGTTATCTCGTACTTGCTTGGCAACGTTACTTGTAAAGCTTACAACTGGTCTCTCTAAAGGTGTTCTGTCTTCATTATTCAATATAGGAAAAATAATAATATCTTCAGTGCAATATCAAAGCCAGGCTTTGATTGAGAACTTTGTTCCATTACACCTTGGAATGGAAAACGTCACCATAACAGAAGTTATTCAAAATTATACGAGACCTTTAGCAAAAAGTTTATTTATTACGGATGACGACAATGATACTGTGATACTTGTTACTGATGGCACGTATATTTATATCCAGAAGAGTGCGAACTACACCTTCCTGAGACGATCTTTCTCGTTACACAAAGTAAGACCTTTGCTTAAGCCTATGATGGTCGTTACTACTTCGGGTTACATTTTGGGTGTCTTCAGAAATTACTTCACGGATTCAGAGAAAATTCACGCTAACGTACTTACACATATATTAGCAAAAGATGTATATAATATCAAAGAGAAGCTGAAGCAAAATGATGTTATGATTATTCATAGATGCTTCTGCGATTGTTTGGAACTTTCGCAAGATTGGATCTCGAACATGAAATGCCTAGATTCCTAAATAACAAACAACAGTTTTCCATAGAGGATGTTAAGGAGAGACGTTTTGTAACTAAAGTTCGATTGTTCGACACACAAGTGCTGAAAACTATAATATTTTTATAAAAACAGAACGAAGCAACATCACACAATGGTACTGTCAATGTAAAGTAGGCGCAACGGTCGTAAGGTACTGTGCGCATGTTACTTCCATATTATGGTTTCTGGCTTACTGGCGCCAAAACTCAACTGAAGTTAAAAAACCAAGTCTTGAATATACTCATATACTACAAGACGCCGCCGCTGGATGGTCCAGTAGTGATTCAGCTGAAGAAATCAAGGAGGAAGACTAACTAAAAAAATACATTGCCGAAAGTGTCTGAAACTGTATGATTTTTCCGGTTATTGATTATTTCCGACATTTCACATAATGAAATAATAGTCTTAATAAGCTCCATTCATCTTAATTTTGCATTTAGTGCTGTATTTACTATTGATTATAGGCATTAAAACTAATGACAATAGTGTTTATGTTCATTAATGTACATACTACTTACTTAATTATATACTTTATTTTTCCCATCAATTATTGAATTTTCATTCAAAATATTATTTTTTCTAATTTGTTATGAGGTATACTAATGAAAAAAAAAAATGTCACATCAAGGGGATGATGGTCGACAAATGACCCTTATCACCGCACCTCCTTTGAAAAATAAGTAATGAATCTCGAGAGCGGTACTCCTTAGTATTTTTTTTTCTCCTGCTAGTGATATTTCAGAGTCAGAGTCAGTAATTATGAAACCTACTAAAACTAATAGAGTAAAATAAAAAATGATGAAAACGACACAGGCAAACAGAAAAACATCAGTGACAGCAAAAAGGGTCAATGATATAGAAAACGAAACGGAAAGAGTAAATTGTGAAGAGAAAGAGACCCTCAAAAAGGCTGCAGAAGCACCCCCCCCCCCAAAAAAAAATGCTAAAGAATCATTAGAAATGTTATCTTCCTTGCCAAAATCAGTTAAGTCAAAGTACAGAGGGAGCCAAAAAATATCTGTTTTAATATCTTCGCCATATAAAGTAAACATTGAAATGAAATAACAAAAAATAACAAAAAAAGAAGCTGTAAAAGCGCAAAAGCAATTGGAACATCAAGTTTTTAAAAAATAGGCGTAATTCCATTGGAAAGAAATGATGGAAGGGAAGAACTACAGACATAAGATAAAGAGAACTTCTATTGCAAGAGAAAATGTCTAATGATTCAAAATCTAAAAAGAAAATCAAGACAGTGATGATTAGTTTTGCCTTAATTGTAAGAAAAATAAAATAGCACAAATGATTCAGTGTAGGCATCGCCGAATATGGTTCCATGTTGTGTGTGCTAGATTCTAGTAACAAGCAATTAATTTCCTTATTTCTTATAACTTAGATTTATATTTTGAATACATTGTTATTTAAAACAATTACTCTTACTTTCAGACATTTGATTCTATGATATTTTGTTGCTGTCGATTTGTTTGGTGGTTTCATTAATCGTAAACTTTGCCTTTAATAAAATTATATATGTTCCTTACTCATTAAAACAGCTTAATATTGTTTGAACAAATTTAGGAGACTGGGGGTCCATTTTAGGCGATCAATCGCAGAATTCGAACCACTTTTGACAAAACTTTCAAATTAAAATAAAACACATGATTTAAAAAAAAATGGTTCTAAAGATTTATTTAATCAGTAGATAAATAGATTGACCACTTGTAGTGATATTTTGCAGATATTCCAAAAAATGGAGTTAGTTACATCTGAAAATATGTGAAGTGGTCCAAATTTGGCTATCCGCCCCTATCATACAGATTTTCATAAATTTTAGTTATAGTAGATTCAGGTTTCCATTTTTTAATATATTTTTTAAAAATGTGTCTATTTACTAATGTATGCATTCGAAAGCACCTTACTGAAATGATCTTTTGTAGTTGAAATAATCACACTTGTATGAACAATAGATAATGCAATCAATTTTAGTTTACCATTCCTTGTTTTCCTACAAAATAAACTAATAAATATGCAAGTAAAATAACCTATCTTTTTTCCCTTTTCCGTGGAAGAAAGATACTTTGAAACTACTCTTTAATGGTAGCTTTGCAGAAAATAGATATTTTGTTGTTTAAAGTTCGCCGAAGGAATAAAAGTTTTGATGCGAGTGTTTTAGCCATTTTCCGTTCCAGTAAACATAAATGATAGAACGATCCTTTGTTTTTGTTTTTTGTTCTATTTGTTAATGTCAATATATAAGGTTTTGCATTCTTGTATGTTAACGATGTTTTTATTCAAGCATACAAAAAACATTATTTAGATATTCAAGAAAAGTTGTGAAGAATTTTGAATATAATGCTTTGGATATTTCATAAATCAATCAAAATGATAATTTTATTACGGAAGAATCTGTTTTTCTGAAAAATGAAATAGCTTATGTGTAAGATAGGGTAATTCTAGGATAGATAGACATGGAGGATAGATAGCCAGTCTAAACATTTCAAAATCTATATCATAGATTGCAGCATAAACTTTGTTCATAAGAAATAGTTCAACGTTTTTCATTGATTGCGACGTGCAACTGTGTTTTTTATTTATAAAAATAAAGTGTAATTTTAATATTTATTTAATTTAGCGGTTGGATATTTTTGTTGAGTTACGTATCTGAATGTTTTGCGGTACCCATGTTACATTTTTGTTTTACTATAAGGACTTTTAAGAGACGTATATGATCCAATCTTTACTTTTAAGCCTAAAAGATAGACGTATAATGGCGGAGTGGCACTTTAAATTGGTTGGCAATCTGTCCATGAATTTTAGGATAGATAGATACATTAAATCGAGGAAATATGGCCACCTATAATCATTATTTCAAAATTATAAGCAGTGAAGATTTCAATTAAATATAATTATGCTTGAAATAATTGTATAATTTTTATGTATATAATGATATTAATTAATATATTTATTTAAATTTTAACTAATATAAATATTTCAATAGAAATAAAATAATATGGCTTAAAGATTTTTTTTTCAGAAATTATTGAAAAACTTCGGAAACGTTCTTCCCAGAAACAGATAAAGTTGATAAATACATTTAAAACCGTAAACTACATAAAATAAACGCGAGAAAAAAACGAAATCATGACAATTCCAGTAGCGAAGAAGATGAATTACATTTAACATTTGAAATTATTAGATTCCGAAGGAATAGAATTGGATGAGAATCACTATTTTGGTTCTGGAGAAGTATATAATACTACAACCACAAAGGATTACTGGATAAGGTGCCAGAAATGGTTCTATGTAACGTGTACAAACTATCAAGATCTTTGCCGAAAATGTGGTAAAATTTTACGAAAAGAGAAGGATTGAAATTATACTTCAAATTTTTTTATTCAAAATGTTTTCACTGATTTTTCGTTATATAATTGCTTTACAAAATTCTATGTGTTCTTTATGATTAAATTAATGAAATATGTTGTTTTTGGCTATTTTAACTTCATTTTTTCTTTCTTGTATTGGATGATTTTAATCTCAATTTTGTTTCCCCCTTTTTGTTCTCGATATTTAATTATATTTTGTTCAAAATATGATGGGTATACGTATAAGAATTTCAAATATGCATAAATATTTCTTGTATTTGCATTCTAAGAATTTTTATTTCAACCTTTAAAAACTATGACCATCTATCCTAGTTTTTGCTTCACACTCAGATACTTCAAAAAAAAATTCAAGTTAATTGGTAAATAGATTTACATCATACAAAGCTGAAAAGAGTTAGAAGAAACTTCTAATTATTTTGAACATTTCTCTTGCGGAATAATCCGTAAATTAGTGAAAAGTACATTTAAATACCAATTTTGCTAAATCTATTTTCTTTAAAATTGTATATTTTAAATTTCCTGTCTGTAGGTCTGCAGTAAGTTTAAATCCCTTTCTTTAATTAAATGGCAAAAGACGTATTCAACAAAGTTGTTCCAGTGTTATTCTAGTCGTTTTATTTTATACTAGCTGACCTGTCTGGCCTTGCCATGACCCAAAATAATATTCTCAAATGAACGTGAAGTATGTATGATTTTATATCTTTAACTGGATTTTGTGTGACTGTGCGAAAAATCGGTTGAAAAAAAAAAAAAAAAAAAAAAAAAAAAAAAAAAAAAAAAAAAACTGATATTTAGTAATGAAAATGTAGAAATAATTGCAACGGGAAACTGGGAGGGGGGTTGATATGTTTAAGAAAACTGCGTAATTTGCATGCTGAAATATTAATATTTAACTCAGAAAATCACTGATATACACGTAACTATTTATTTTTTCACATCGAAATCCCGAGTGAATTTTTTTGATTATCAAATAATTATATCAATCATAAATCCGACTACAAGTGAATCAAATCGATACTCGATTATTAGCTAAAAGGTAACATATTGTATTACAATTTCGTACAAAATAAAGTGTATATTTTTAATCAAAACATGCATAATGTCCATTCTGTGGCAAAAAATGTAACCGTAATTTAATTGTTACCTAAGCACAACTTAACTTAACGTAACCGTAACTTAACTGTAAAGTAACCGTAAACTAACTGTAACTTAATATAACCTACCTGTAACTTAAACCTAAAGTAATCGTATCTTAACCCTAACCGTAACCTGACTGCATCCTAACCGTGCACGCGCCACAAAGTACTGTAGTTCCACATTCCACCGCAAGGGGCAAAATATGTTTTATACGAAAATCCGGGCATGGGTCGCGGATGCCTGCAGTCGCGTATAGTAGGCGTACTACGCACGCTTTGTAAAATTTTGTAGTTCCGCTTTCCACAAACAGGATGCGCAATCTTTTGTAAACAAAACTATATACGAAAGAAACTCCGATTTTCAACCTATCCGTAGATATATTATTATACGGGGTGGAGACTCAAATAAGAATTTTAGAAGTTTGCCAAAAATACTATTCAGAAATAATGATAACCACCACTCAGTTAAAGGTCTAATACATAGCTGCGAACTTTTACGCTTTTTTCCTACCACTAAAATTATATAGTAAATATTGCCTTATTTAATCATCGAAATCTCACGATTAAGCAAGTTGAAGATCTTTACTAAATTTTAGTGGTAGCAAAAAAGCGTAAAATTTGGCAGCTATTCTATTATGATCTCTAAGAATCTGCGACATGGGTAGATGCTGCCTACTAGCAGGGATGCTGCGCACGCTCTGTAAAATAAGTTTGTGACTTTCGCGCCTGCCTTCACTGCTCTAGAAGCGTCCCCTTTTTAGAAAGAGGAAAAACTGATCAGAACGTGTAATGGCTTCGCCTAAAAGGTGAGCTATGAATGATGAGAACGACTTTGGCCACTTGCAGTCGTAATGGAAGTGAAACCATTTAAGAACTGTTTAGATTTGTTAGTATTATGTGTTTACTGTTCGTGCTAAGTGCTTGTACCAGTGACGTTCTCCTTGCTATTTTTGTAATTTCCTATTTCAAAGAAAGTTAAAAACTTTAGTACATATAAAATATTAAAGTTACTTTTATTCACCCAATTATGTATCACAATGCTTCACAGAATGTATTGTTTACTTTGAAACTCCAGATTCCATCGTAGTCCTAGATAGTTGGCCATCTTACACGAAGATTAGTGTAAGATTATGAAATGCAAGCGCTTAACAAAACTAAATTTTCATGCTTTAAAAAAATCTTTAAAATAAAGTAAGTTTTTAGCCTTTACATAAAAGTATAAACTTCTGCAAGAAATCAATGAATAACAAATAAAAACAATAAGCGGTTTTTCAAAAACCTTAAGTCAAAAATTACGGCATCTTCACACAATCTATCCTATATTTCTTAATTTGTCCTGTTCTTTTTCATTCATAGACAGTGATACATTATGCTTTTCTGTTTTACCATATTTTATCCATGGAACTTTTTACACATATTTAAAAGATATAAAGTATCATTCAATATAAAAAAAAATAACTGCTTAAATCATAATAACTATTCTTATAAATAAATAAACTAGGCAATTTAAAATTAAAATAATTTTTACTATTTAAATTGTGTGTGGAAATAGAGAAAAACATTAAAAATTGTAACACCTTGATAGACTTTCATTACAATATATATTTTATAATCATTAAACAAAACAGTATTCTTCAGCGCAAAAATATTTTCTGTCATTTTAATTAATAGTTTTTAAAAAATTTCATTTTTTGAAGTTTTTATAATGGTAATTTTATTGCTTTTGTGTTTTTTCTTATCTTTTGATATATTTCCTTACCTCAAGATATTTTATTTTGTTACAGTGGCGACATTTTATTTGTAAATTTATTTTATGCAGAAAAACTTTCAAATATAAGGAGTAGTCCTCAAACTCTAGCATAGCCTCGGGGTAGACCTTTTTTACGTAATTCTTGGTACTATCGCAGAATATGAAAGGAAAAATTATGATGTTATTTTTTTTCCTAAAAAAATCTAAATTAAAAAAAACACTGAATCTCTTTTCAGGAAAAAAAAATATTTGCTGCTTTTCTTCGCTTTTTTTAAATTCTTTAGAAATTTTGGGAATAGAACCAAATAACTATTATTCGGATGTGGATTTTAAAGTCTTTTATAAAATAAGATACATTAAATTATTATTTGAGCCATGATTGTTACCAAATTTGAGAAGTGTACCATAATGGCTAGCTCGAAAATTTGTATTATATGATTGCATTTTTATGACGAAATTTAATTTCATAAAAAAATGGTTGAAAGAAACATATCAATTATTATTTTTATATTGTTACAGATAAAATAACAAACATTGTCATCTCTATTAACTTACTATTGATCGCCAAACTACTTCAGTTATTCTTTAATTGATGAAACGTAGCATGCTAAACGCATTCCACGTGGAATCCCCATATGGAAGTATAAAATCTAATTTTAACACGGAATAACATAACAGTTTCAAAATAAAAAATTAAATATTTTACAGATATGATAACCTTCATTTTTGAAAATGGATATAGTAACACATATTGGAGAATTGTCAGGTACAATACTTTAAATAAAACATATTGATGTCTTTTTTAATGTAACACATACTTTTTTTCTATTTTGTATTTCATTGATGTATTAAGGGTTATCTTTATCGATAAATAAAAAGTTACTTTTATCTGTTTTCTTCTAAAAACATACCTGTAGTAACACATCGCTTCTCGATAGTTAAACTGATTCTAAAAAAAAGTTTATTTTCTGTCACATTGACAAGAACATATATCGGATTTTACATCAAATTTAAACGAAATATTTTAACTTGAAATGATATTAAAAAAATTGTAACGTTATTTATATATTTACATATTTTAAAATAAATGTAATTTCACCTTATGTATTTTGTTTTAAAAGCGTGTTGAAGTTATGTTTGAAGTTAATTGTTTGACTAACTAAGTTAAACTATTTAAGTTATTATTAAGTACTACTATGAAGTTAAACTATTTAAAAAATAAGATATCTATTTCTAACTCCAAAAAAAAAAGGAAGCAATTTGTTCACATAAGCAGTCATTTATTAGCAAATATTAAAATTTTAAACACAGAATCTTGATTTTTATTTAAATAACAAATGAAATATTTCTGTACTTTCAATTTTTGAAGAAAAAAATAAATATACAATACTTCAACAACATAGGTCCGTGTTCATAGCTTGTAGGAAACTGTGTCGGACCGACAAACGGCAGCTTAAATGGGCATTCTCACAATCTTTTGACTTTCGGGAATTAAAATCTGGTGAAATTAAACTTGCTAAAATAACATTTTAATCTGATAGATGAATGCCTTAATGAATCAAAATAAAGAAAAAAGGGTCAGCGGCGAATTTTTTTTTTTTTATTTAACTGGTGTTTAAGTTAAACTTGTGAGTTTAATTTTCCTTACCATTTTATCGCTATAACTTTCCATTTTCTTCTAAATTTTTACTTATAATGAATTTGCATAGTACCCACAGGACATTCAAATAAGAAATAATTACAATGTAGTATTTTTAGTAGAAAATTTTGGTATAACATTGTTTTAAAGGGTTGTTAAAGAAGGGGCGGAAGGAAAAAAAAGGGACAGTAATGGAAAAAAAACAGGGATTGTAAGGATGGTACGGTAAGGAAAATTACCATTATTTTTAGGCAAATCATGTTAAGGCTAAGTGATAGCCACAATGTTCATAGATTTTTAGAAACAGTTATTTACATTGGATTAAATAAAAAATATATATATTTAATTTACCTCGAAAACTGCAGGAATGAACCTTGGGGACGATAAGACTACCAATAAAGCCACGATGCTTGAAATTGATATTTTAATGCTGATTTAAATTCTGCAGTAAATTTCCTGTCAAAGAATTTTAGACATTCTTTCTCTAGCATACTTCATTATGAGAAAAAAGTTGAAAAAATTCTGTGGCTGCATCTCAAGTGATTTTCTGTATAATTTTAGAATTCTGTATAATATTAATGGCATTTTTTTTTTTTTACCTTTGTATCTTGTTCTGGACAATTTAACGGTCTTTTAGAATTTATATTGAAATATGCGTCTTAAATTCTCTTTGTGTTTGAAAGTAAAATATGTGAAAAATAGAAATCTCCTAATAAGGCCAAGCAGTGTAAGGTTTCGTCTTTTTAAAGAGACACTTGTTTTCCATCGTATATTATCATATTTTTAATCGAAGAGTTTTTTGTGTTTTTTTTTCTGAAATTAAAGCATAAAAAATTGAATCCGAAAAAAATGTGGTGAAATTGTATGCGCCTTTGTTACTATTAAATCTTTAAACTAAATTGGTTTTCAATGATACACATGTAACCTAAACATATGAGACGATTGCATTAAAAACTATTAAGAAGAATTTTCCGGGCATTTAAAAAAATAAAACCACTATTTTCTTAAGCGGTCTTTTTTATACGGAAAAACATTTATAAATATTAATTAAGTATGATGTCTAATTAACTATAATTCATAACAAAATTATTTAATCAATAATGAAATGACATCAAAAGTTATTTAATAAATCAGAAATAATTATTCAAGGCGTAACTGCTTCTGATTAAATATAAAAAGAAACAATATGAAATTTTAGTATAATATTAAGAAAATTAAACATAGGAAAATGTTTGTGGAGAAATAATACAATAAAACGCGTGGAAAAAACACAGTTCCTAAATGCGTTTTCTTGTTCTGAAAACATTGAAGTATTCTGATAAATAAAATATTGAATTTAAAGAAAAAGTCTTAATTCATATCCATTAATAGTAACACCATAAAATATATATTCCACAAACTTCAAAATATGTATTAAAAGCACTTCAATGCTTAAAAGACGTCAAATATATATACAAAAACATTAAAATATTGACATGTTTTGATTGATTCACCCAATTCGCATCAGAACACATAAAAAACATAAACATAATGTACATAACACGCTGGAATACGAGATAGTCTCTACTATAAAGTGAAGGTACCATACCCTCTATATTTTCAACACTGCGCGTTGCTCTATCTATCATCCGCTTTCCAAAGTTTTTCAACCATTCTACCCAAATATTCGGAGTGTGAAAAGACAACTTTTGACTTTATTACATACTTTTGATTACATACTTTTGAGTGACTTAAGTATATTTCAATTGATTCCCTTTTAAACATTTGTAAATAAAAATTACATCTATAAATAAATTTAGTTTCATTGAATAGGATGTTGATATTCTCTATTTTACTAAGTCGTGATAAGGCCGTATTTCCTTTATCATATTTTACATCTGCAAAATACACCTTACATCTAATACTGAATTTCCTTTTACCTACATAATAATTACTAACACCCGCCCTCCCCAATAAATGGAATAATATGTACTCCTGAAACGTAACCTTTATGAACTGGATCAATTTTATTGCCTAAAATCCTTATTTTACAGTGCCATATTATCGAGTGTTTTTATGATAATTAATTATTTTAATAACTTAAATATTACACAGAATCATATCAAAATAACGTCTTCAAAATTAATACATATTTTCTGTTTTTTTCTCAACGCGTAAGTTAATAAATATTAAAAGAACTGTAAATTGCCTTTTTCTGAACTTGTGCCCAATTATAAACAAATATGGAATTTTTTATCTAGGTCTTGAACACAACATTTCTCTGCAGGATTTTTTAAAGAAATCTTAAATTAGATAAGCTTTTTCTTATTTGAATATATAAATATTGTAGAAAGATCTAATCTAGGAAGTCAGATTATATTATGAAAATCCTTGACATGGAAAACTTACACATACTGATATTTTAGGAAATGACTTCTCAATATACTGTAAAATATTTAACCCTTTATTTACTGTCGGTACTTACAAGTACCATTAAAATAAATTGCTATAAAATTTATTTAATACATCGATTTGTAGTAATACAGTTTAGAATTAGTTATAGATACATTACTTCATCTTGTTCCAAAAGCACTGTTGGTTACACAAAACAAAAATATTTTTAAAAGGATGATTTCTTTTGCCTTTGCATCTTTATGTTTTTTGACGTTGGGAGAAGAGGATTTTTCAATTCGGAAATATTTCTACATTTCTATTGTAAAAACATTATATTTGTTCTAATTCTACAAAATACGAAAAAAAAATATTTAAAATAAAAGTTTTGAGTGGGGTTATATATATTGCACAAAATCCTTATAAATTTAAATTTATTTAATCCTTCTAAAATCCTTCTGAAAAACATTAAATGATTATGTAAATCTCATAATGTAGTTTCAAAAATTCACGAAAAACGGTTTAGAAGATAAAAATTTCATGAATTCATAATTCAGTACATAAAGGGTTAGTGTGAACAGTTTCTTCATAATTAAATTTAAAAGACGAAAGCAAATGTTTAATGTATAAAGCTATTTTCTGAAATCGATTTTTCAATTTATTCATTTTATTAAAAAAATCTTTTAACATGAATAAATGCAAATCATTGTAGATTTTCTTCTATTCTGACAAAGGCAGAAAAAAAGTTAAAAGAATTGTTTTAGCATTATGTTTAGGCAGAAGAAAAATGACCGAAAGTTTTGCAAAACAGCTTTCATTCCCTCACTGAATTTGAAAACTTCAAAATATCTATTTTCTGCAAAGTTTCCATTAAAGAGTCGTTGAAAAAATGTCATTTCAACGAAAAACGTTAAAAGATATCAGATTTTTTTTTTTTTAGGTAACAACAAAAATAGAATACAAAATCTAAATTGATTGTTTTCTTCAAACGTTTTATCGTTCATTCAAATTTTTTTTAAGAAATAAATTTTGCAAAGTATGTGAAACTTGGAAGCAAATGTATTTAACAAAATATTTATACAGGAACTTTTTATAAGGTCACACATATAAAGGATGAGAGCAATTATTAACTTTTTTTTTTTTTTGAAAAACAAAGAATACATAAAACCAGAGCTGCCAAATTCTCCGGCTTTCTTGATACGAGTGTTTAAATACAGAGGATATTACTTTATTTCATAAGATCATTGTGCGATTTAAAATATCAACATATTTTTAAAGAAAATACTGGTATGAAAAAGGCCGGAGACTTGCCAACTCTGTAAAACTAAGAAACATATCATTTTCATGTGGAATGTTCAACGTATTTTCATAAACTTCTGCTAAGGTGTCTTATGCATACTGCTATCGATTTATTTTTTAATTAAATCAAATTTCATAGAAAAAAAGATGTTCACTGCTATAATAGAGCAAACAATAAATAATCATAAAAAACAAAAGAAAATTTGTTTAGATATACAAATTAGGCCAAAACCCCCAAAATATGAAATCTGATATTTTCAGAATACAATAGCTTATGTAACATGAGGTGTGTCAACGTAGCGGAAATTTATTGAAAGGGGTCTTTATTCTGCAAAAAAAAAAAAAAAAAAAAAAAATCATTATCGTTTTTTTTTATTAACTTGTTTCACGAAATTTTATTCTTCTAGAAACGAAATTTTTAAATTTAGATTACAAGTTGAGAGATGTTTACCTTAAGCATCCCAAACACACTCAAAAAGATTTAACTCAGGTGTATACGTTCTGAAAATACACGAAATTTACCAATACCCATTGAAGAATTTATTTGAGTGTAGATTTTTAGTCAACCATGTATATGAATATTTGAATAATCAGCTTTTATTTTTGTTAAATTTTCTACAGTGTACTTTATAATGTAAACTGAACAGATATAGATATATTAAAAAGTGGAAAGAGTAAAACTATGCGTATATACATTGCAAAAAGCTCCGTGGGCTATTTAAATGACTAACCACTTGAAAGAATGTTAGGAAATTTCTTCATATACTCAGAAATATATCATTTCACTGCTATTTCTTTCTCTTAAAATTTTACAGACAGTTTGTACACTGTAAAAAAACCACTGTAAATTTGCCACAACAAACTCGATCACAGTGAATGTGCTGCATCTTTATTTGGTTTCCTGACTATATTAACATGGAAAATACAGTAGTTGCGTAAAATTAACAGCACAATGTGCTGGCACTTTGGACGCATTTTTTTACAGCACAAACTGCTGGCGTCCAAATTGCCAGCACATTGTGCTGTTAATTTTACGCAACTACTGTATTTTCCATGATAATATAGTCAGGAAACCAAAGAAAGATACAGCACATTCACTGTGATCGAGTTTGTGCGCGAGATGAACAGTACTTTGTACTGTAAAAATGTCGTTTTATTTTACGGTGTACTGAAATTTCAATTCCGTTTTAAAGCACAAATTAAATAGAGAACACAAAGAGAAAAATGTTTTTTGTTTTTTTAAATACATTGAAATTTCCGTAAAATTCATTTTTCCATATAATTCTAATTTAAAGACGTTTTCAATATAATGCATTAACGAATTTTCTTGTTTGAAAGAATACTAGACTTCCATAATTCTTGAGACAATACTAACATCCTTCAAAATAAACTGTACCCCTGAGATATTAATTTGAGATCTGAATCTTCCCTTAGTGTCTTATATTTTTAAGACTTAAGAAAAAAATAAAAGTATATTTTTCAGTTTCCCCTTTGATTATCTGTTTACGTGCCGTAAAAGTTATTTCTATTGTTAATACTACATCACAGAAAGTTCTATTGTTACTGCTGATTAGAAAAGGCGCAGACAAAGATTACTAACACATAAAGTGAAAGCATTATGTGAATATTTTCCTAAAACTGCTTGCTTTTTTTTTGTTTTCATTTGATATTTTGAGACATTACTTTTTTTTATCATTTAGAAGAGTAATTTTTTCTCGTTTTATTTCTCAGAACATCGTGCGAGCACACCATTATTCTTTAAAATTAGTAAGGTAAAAGGTCTTTCCTAATACAGGGGGGAATGAACGCTCTAATATGCGTAGTTATACAGCCAGATATAAAAGTCTACATGGTTATAACGTAGTGAAATAATCGAAATTTACATTTTATATTTTTTTGCCATATGACTAACTTTAATTAGAAAATGTCTCATGTGTGCCGGTTCTCACGAAATATTTTGGTAATATAGCTCTTGGTTCAGTTACTAGTTTCTTTCTTTTTACAAAATTTCAGGTTTTAGTGGATTAAAAAGTATACGAAGATTTGCAGCTTTGTTTTGTGCATGCCCAATTGTTAAATTTGAATATCAAAAATATCTCATTATCTCCTTCACCAGCATTTGAGCGTGATGAATTAGATCAAACTAAGTATAATGATGATTTGTCATTTCATTTAGGATGATGATGATTTGTCATTTCAGAAGTGATACACTGTAATACTGATCTTGATCTTTAACAAAAATTAGATCTCATTCAATACAATTTCAGGTTAATAAGACACTAAAATCTAACTGTGAAAACACTCATGATTGCTGCCGCCATCGAATAACACGTAAATGACAAATCCAAACTGGGGCTACAGTGCTGAGGTAAAAAGTATATCCACAAACACAGGATACAATACTTGTAATATGTCCTTGAATTTATTACATAAATGTACATGTCTCCTACTTTTCACCATATGTTTGTGAGCATTGTCATGTTGATCAGACTAAGCGTAATGTCGATTTGCCATCTCATTTCAGGAACGGATTTCAGAAGTGGCACACTATAATTCTGATCTTTATCACAAGTTAAACCCCATTCACTTCGATTTCAGGTTACCCGTACACTGATATCTAAGGTTGAAAGAACTCGTGATCGCTGTCGCCGTGGAATAATACGTCCGTGGCCAATCCAAACTGGGACTACGGTCCTGAGGTAAGAAGTATATCCCCAACGATTGGATGCAATACTTGGAATCAGTCCTTGAATTTATTACATAAAAGTCCCATGATCCCAGTTTTCCCCATATGTTTGTGCGAACAGTCACGTCCATCTAACTGAGTGCACTGTTATTTGTCATTTCATTTTAGAAACGGATTTCAGAAGTAGTAAACTGTAAATCTGATCTTTAAAAAATGTTAGATCCCATTCAATTTAATTTCCGTTATTCCATACTCTAGAGGTGAATGCAGTGATTATCGCTGTGACATAGTATAAAACGTTCTTGACGAAACAGAACTGGATCTTCAGTACTGAGGTAAGCAGTATATACGCAAGCTTACGATACTATATACTTATTGGTTGTTTATCTGATTACATTATTTGTGTAACAATGAATATTTCACAAATTATCTAGATACGAAGCAGTCCCACTGGTGAGTGACCGCAGTATATATTCTTTGGCAGCACAAAGCAAGAAATAAACAATAATTTACCAGAAATAAATTTAATTAAATATCAATTAAAAATGTCAAGTTATTTTATTAATAAATTATTTACCCACAATAAAAATGTCACAACTCAAAAGTACTACATGAACAGGATTGTCTGTAGCGTAAAATTATAGCATTTAGCTCAGCATGCAACTGTAAAAGCGTACATAAAAACATAAATCATTAAGAATAAATATGTATTAAAGTTTTGTTGCATTAGTATGTTTAATTCTCAACACAATTTGTTCCCTTGCTGTGGTGGCAAGCAGACATACAAAGAAGAAAAATAAGAAAAATATATAGATTATGCAATCTAGAGGTTTTCTGGATAACTACACTTATGACACTTTTCTAAAGACACATTTCGAGATTAATGTAAATTGTACAGATCAAACAGAAGTAAATTAAAATCTATAAAATTTTACATAAGGTTATTATAATTTAAAGCTATGTATATGCATTATAAACCAGTGAAAGGTATTCCAATGGGGGCGGGGGGGGGGGGGGGGTAGAGGAGTTGCACCTGCATCCTAGCAGATATTTATCTGTTTACATATGAAACCGGGTTATTATTGAAAAAAGATTTAATAATATATAGATATATAGATGACATTTCAGTAGTTAAGTTGAATAACAATAAAGAAATTTGTCAATTTAAATGTTATCGAAATACTTTAATTTTAAAAAGCGCATTTGAAAGTCAAAACACAGTCAACTACATAGATGTACTTAGTCACTGGGGTTTACGTGTTACTCTGACGGATTTAACTCGCAACTTTATCAAGAAAAAAAGCTATCGTAAATAGTAGAACTATAACTAGATAAACTCCAACTGTGCTACTCCAGCATTGAATATGAATAGAATATACATACAAATCATTCCATACATCCCCCCCCCCAAAAAAAAATGCGGTACAGTTATTCATAGATTTCATTTGTCGGTCTCTGTTTCTTTTTTGTTTCTTTTTTTTTTTTTTTGTTTTGTTTTGTTTTTTTAATGATTTCACGTTTTTATTCGTTTGGTCTCGGGCACGTGAGGAGGTTGTTGTGCACATAAAACTGGTTAAGCCATACCGTACAAATCACTAGCTTGCCGCCTGTTTCCAAAAGTTATTCGGCGTTTTGTTGTTTAATATTTTAGTTTCAGCTTGATAGTTGCTTTTTCCTTGTTTTGATTTTTCTGATGTATAATTTATCAATATGTATCAATATATATATATATCTGCATATATACATATATACACTCGCGTAGCGTTGGGGGGGGGGGGGTCAAGTTTTTTTACTACCAGTAGTATTGTATATTAAATTTTACTTTCCATGCATCTATATCTATGCATCTATATCTATGAATCTATTTCTATGCATCTATGTATCTATATTTTACTTTCTTTCTTCTTGCAATATTTATTTTGTAATCCTACGCGTAAACTGTTACGATAATTTTTTGTTCGACAAATGTCTAACAGTTTCAAGTCCCCTATAAATACTAATTCTGTCTTGCAATTTTTTAAATACATGAAACAAAAGAACATACTTATATTTTTCATCCGAATTAAAACTGTGTCTTAAAATCATATATATTTTAAGACATTAAATGTTGAAAATGGTCTTTTTTTCATTTTTTCTACTTTTTAGAGTCCCGAGACCCCTTTAATTAGTATGTTTTAACAATTTGGCATTTATTGCTTTTATACTGTTACTGGACATTACATTACACATATATATCATTAAAAGTTGTTAACTGGGCATAGAGTACGCCGCCCCTGTCCTTGTGTATGTCCAAACTGACCGTACCTTTAAGGGTTAATGTCTCGGCTAATTACCGATGATTTTTTTCGAAAATCATTATCAACAATGCTTTTTTTCTTCTGCAATGATAGGTATATTCAGCGATGCTCAACAATTTTTCTGAATGCCTGTAAATCGAAATTTGTGTATAACAGAAAAATGCTATTTACTCAAAAACTATGTGACCTAGTGTAATCGCTATAATTTTCCGGCAAGGTTTATATTAACGTCTACTACCTCTATTTTTCTCATAATTTTAGTTTCAGTAGATTCGGAATTAGAGGGTGGGGGGTGGGGGACATATTTTTGCGCTACATTTTCAACAATATCTTTGAAAATATAATACCGAAAATTAAAAAGGAATGTATTTTTGAGTTCAGCGTTACAAAAGCTTTCACAGGATACCCCACATAACATACAAAGAAAAGATTTTTTTTTCAAGTAGCATAATTAGCCTCTCTACTTTTTTTACTAAATATATTTATGAATGTTTATTAATCTGAAAATATGTAGGTCAATGGTCTTTATTACTTCCCCGAATTTGAACTTTCCACGCTCCATAGTTTACGAGTAAAATGGCTGTGACAGACAGACAGACGGACGGAAAGATACAGGAGAGATCTTATAATAGTTCCGTTTTTACTTTATAAGTACGGAACCCTAAAAATAACAAATCTGAGCCTCAGAGGTATCAGTAGTTGCCTACACTATCATCATACAAATCTGCAGAACTCTGCATGCGGCAGATTTCCTTTGCCATCGCAGCCCGCACACAAACGTATTGCCGGACTCACAGACAGGGCGATATTTTCTTTTATTAATATAAATTAATATTTTTTCTGATTTCTTGCCTTTTTGCTTGCTTCCTGCTATACATCTTTCCATGAATAGAAACCTGATTAAACTGGTAAATTAAACATATGTGTTGGGTATCTCACTTGGATTGTTCAAAATAAAATATATAAAATGTATTATTATTTTCTTCTTAAAAACAATTGCATTTTCTCTCTCTGTTTAAACTTTAGAGTAATTAGTTTAAATTCTTAATAGAATAAATCTAATCTTTTTATGAAGAAATAATTCTCTAATAAAATTTAAATTATATGGTTTTATTCTGTGCATCTGGTGTTATTTTTTTTCCTAAAACTAAAACATTGTCCAAAGTTTCCTTTGTTTATTACATCATTCCTAAAATGTTTTTTTTTTTTTTTTTTTTTTTTTTTTTTTTTTTTTGTAAAAGCAATAAACATTTAATAGATATATGTGCACGAATTCTAATTAGATAAACATATTTGCAATCTTTTTTTTTTTGGTAATAATTTTTCTGAACTTAAAGTGCAAAAAATATAAAAATATTAATAAATATGTTTTTTCTTTCTCCTTTATTTTTATTCTAAAAAAATAATATTTTATTAGATCGCCATAAGCTTTAACTCACAAAGTTGAAAATAATTTAATCCCCGAAGAATTTAAGTTTTATTCTAATATAAATAAATTAATGGGATCAGTACTTTTAATTAATGGATTCTCGTGGCTTTATACTAAGCTCCTTAATTTTTAATTTTATTTTCTGCTGTCTCTTGGCATTTTTTATTTCCATGCGAATACATCCCATTTTTTTTACGTATATCTTTTATGATTTACTCAGCCCATTCTTCAAGTAATTGCTGAAATTAAAATGGGTTGTGTAAAATTAATTCCGCTGAATACTTACATATTTCATTACTTCTGAATTTCATTTCAAATATATAGGTGTCACCCAAATGAAAGTGGCATTGCTGTAATAACTCCGCCATTTGAAGAGAAAGATGACTGCGCATGCTCATATAGAGGGCGCGGAATGCTGGGAATGCATGCGATATTGTCAGATCCCGCCGGATACGTGTGTGATAGCGTGGGAGTACGTTAAAAGGCATCGTTCGCATCAAACGGTGTCAACGCGCGGTCGTGCAATTTTTAAAGCGGGAAATATGAGTGCTAGTTAAATCTATCGTCGAATGCAAAATGTGTATGACACGGAGTGTATATGCCGTTGATCGGTATTCCGATTGTGTAGGGATTTTCATAATGGAAAAGCAGTACCGACGACAGGTCAAGTGCATGTGGTCTTCTTACACTACGAAAATCCCTACACCCACCTTAAGGTGTCAAAAGACAGCTCATGGTAGAAATAGGTGTATCATATGCATATTTTTTAGATCCAGGATGAGCTGGAGGAAAATGTTTTCGCTGAATTAATTTAACAAAATTTATACGTAAAGTCAAAAAATTAACTGTAGAGAAAAGATCAAACTTAGAGAATAATTTTAAGTTAACATTCGAAAGGTGTCTTTTGACACCTCTTGGTTGAAATAGTGTTAAATGATAATCAGCAAATGTGATGTTGCAACACCCTGAAGGAAGTTTCGTAACCAAATGCAAAGTCCCAGGTCATTCAATAGCGTCAAATATACGTGAAATATTTAAATTCAAGGAAAAACAAAAGGCATTTTGTCATGAATAAATTATTTAAATTTTTACCTGTATAAACGTTTTAGTTTTAAGTTACGGAGCGTCAGATTTTGTACTTGTAAGTGAATTCTTAAGTAAAACACATTTTACCAAGGTTGGCATTATATTTTAAAGATTCTTGTACATTTTAAACGCTGCGAAAATCAACATAAACTTTCAAATTTTGAATTAGCGTATCTCTAAAATCCTTTTATGTATAAACATGAAATTTTGACTGTTAATTAAATTGTGCTTTTTTATATACTACCATTAGGAACATAATAGATTTTACAAAATGTGCGTATTGTTGAAATCAAAATAGCTCTTTCTTTTACTCCGTCAATCTTTTCACATGGTATTTTAAGAATATATAAGTAGATTGTTATGAAATTTTATAATAGTACATAGATAATAAGCACATATGTATTTTTAAAATGATCTACACTTAGGTCAAAATTTTTCATTAATCATGTAAAATATAATATCTTTCTAAGAAAATACAACTTTTTAATTTTTTAATGAATAAAAATAATCATAACTAAAAAAATATCACTGTAAAAAATTAAAAGTAGATCATTTTAAAAATACTTATGTATTTATTATCTATGTCAAGTTTTGTAGCAATCCATGCAAATGTTCTCAAGATATTCTGCGCGCAATGACTTACGGAGTAAAAAAAAAAAGAAACTATTTCAACAGTGCACAAATTCTGCATACATTAAATATATGCTTTATTTATGCTATATTTGTTAAACATATGCTATTATTTAATTAGAAACGCGCAATATGTTTAATTAATACTCAAAATTTCATGTTCATACATAGTAATGTATTGAAGCTGCACTAATTCAAACTTTGACATTTTTCTTGATTTTCGTCGCATTTAGAATACACAACACCCCTTAGGTTTCTTGTACTGCAGAGAAATTTAATTTACCATGCATTTTATTTTGTATTCCGTTTATCGTTTTAATATCTGTAGATAATTATTATTTTTCATTTGTATGTATTATACCAACTCATAAAACACTGGAAACACAAGTATATTGAATTAAATCTCGTTACAGCAGTTTCTTATGAAAATCACGAAACAAATATGTAAAAGTTGCAAATAAAATGTATTTCTGAAATCTCTGTGCAAATTTTCTACATGGATTTTAAATGTGATCTTTTGACATCCCCGTACTAATTCCATCATCGATAAAAATCTTCTGGCTTAGAAAGAAAACAAATACTCTATGATTCTTTTTTAACATATTTTGCATAATGAAATATTTGAAAGACCGAAGACACCTTTGATGATGCACAGATGTGATAGTCCGAATATGTAAAATTCGAAGAAAAATCTAACTTAAGTTTGTTCTTTTAAATTTTAATCGTGATTTGAAGCTGTAATAAGAGCCCTTGGAGATACAATAATTTTCAAAAGAAATTGCGCTTACATTTATATATTTCGATTATGATCCCTTGGTTTTGTCGAAATGATATAACTTTCATGAGGGTTTAAATTATTTAATATAAAGCTAGGTTTATATAGTTTTCTAACAGTAAAAAGCACGCCATAACAGGTGAGGTTCAAATATAAAAAAATCTGCAATAACAGAACATATAAGTTTGCAAAACGTTCGAAAGAATACATTTAGTCCTGGAAATAATAAAAAAATATATAAAATTATTAAATATTATTTAATTTATAAAATCTAGTATACTTCCCTCCCTTTAAAACATAGAAATTTGAAGGGATTGTTCAAGAATTACTCTAGTTATTAGAAGCTAAAACTGAGCTGACAGTTTTTCTACAAGTACAACATAAAATAAATTTCATGAGGTATAACATCATGAATAATACATTAATGCATCTCTCTTAAGAATTTAGAAACTGTCTAAAACTAAACTCACATCTTTCTTTTTCAATGACAAACACTTCATGGGGGAATTGTAACCATGTTTGGCAAAAGTCTCTATGGAAATTATCGTAAAGTTAAAAGTTGTAAATTATAAATACATTTATGTGTTTTTCTTGACAAAAGATCTTGTTAAATTTTTAGCATCTAAATGCATTTCCATAAAAGAGTAGGATATTTGATTAATACTGTGAGCGTTTGGGTTTTTTTCTGTATCTTCATAAGAATGCTTATAAGTTCCAGTACATACATGCATATATATATATGTATATATAATCGGTGCTTGATTACTCTAATTATTAGATACTAAAACTGAGCTGAAAGTTTTCATATTTTTACAATTTAAAATAAAATTCACGAGGTCACTTTAATGCACCTCTCTTACGAATTTGGAAATTGTCTTGAACTAAACTCACATCTTTCTTTTCAATGATAAACACTAAATGGGGGAATTCAAAGTATGCTTAACAACATTTTCTTTGGGGATTACCTTAAAGTTAAAAGTAGTAAAATATGCAAGTATTTATTTATTTATTTTTATTTATTTTTATTTTTTTTGTCGGAAGATCTTGTTATACTTTTAGCATCTAAGTGCGAGGCATTTGAATAAAATAGTAGGATATTTGTTTAAGTCTGTGAGCGTCTGAAGATTTTTCAGTGTTTTCATAAAAATGCTAATACGCTCCGGTTCATATATATATATATATAGGATGCCAAAAAAGTCCCTGAACCATTTTAAAATTCAATATAATATCAAGTATTTGTCGTACAGGAGTAGGGTCTGGAATAAATGATTCTCACGAGAAAAAGATTTTCAATGGAATGAAATTAATTAGTTTAAAACTTCGATCATAGATGACGCCACTTGTAAGTATATTATGTTTCAAGTATGCGTTTTTTCTTATTTTCAGATTCGTTTTCATGCTGTGACGTCAAATGACGACTCCCAGCACAAAAGCTAATCGCATAGGTTGGTACTTTGAAAGCAAATCGAAACTAATCTGAAAATAAGAAAAATGCATGGTTTAAACCAAACATACATGTGGCGCCGTCTATGATCCAAGTTTGAAACTAATTATTTTTATTCACTTGAAGAAAACTTTCCATCGTGAGAAGCACTTTAGTCAAATCCTCACTCCTGTACTACAGCCAAAGAGAGGAAAAGAAGGGAGGGCTTTGGAAACCGTAACTAACCGAAACAGTGCAAATAGCTCTGCTGCAAAACATACTCAAAGGGAAGATCCAATCATAAGCATTCTTCATTGAATCTATCAATTCGCCAAATTTTCTTGTAGTAAACCTATGATAACACCTTTGCGACAACGCCCCGCGAGAATTCAAAACGACATTTCTTTGTGAATTTGACTTGATACTGAACAGCGATTGGGACATATTTTTTAATATTATCTGTTCATGTTCTGTTGTTATGATATATTTTTTGTATTCTAAATAGATAGCCGATGAATACGTAGAATGGAAAAATCTTCAGTGATACAGAACTCTGTAAAATAATAAATTTTACGTATCGAAAGTTCCACTTTCTCTTGAAATCTAACATAACAACTAATAGATTCATCTAACGTATTCTACGATCTTTGACCTAAGTCTGCTTACGCACCATCTAGTTTCTTGCAGGCACCCTTCGGCACGTTTGTTCCCGGTAGTCCGATCATTTGATGTCTAATGGGTTTTGCAGGACAAGGATAGGGAGTTGCAGGACGAAACTGGACGCTAACCCACGTTGACAATTTTATGACTATTGTTTGGGGAGAAAATAGCGTAGAAAAAGTATACTCCTCCTTACATCAAAGATAAAATTTATGGCTTTTTCTAGACGATCTTTTGCAGGATAGTCCAAACGCAGCATAACTCCCACTAAAGTGTTTTCTCCATCGGAAAGAAGCTCCATCCACGAAAAAGGGGGGACGGGAGCGCACTGCTTTCGCGCGGACAGGGGACAGCGGTGAGAACAGCGTTACTCCCCATTTTGATAATTATCACTACTGGCGATCACGCAAAAGTGCACCAAGTAAACCCCGTGTTATCATTCGGCCCTTTATGAGACTTCTACCGCTTAGCTGTTTGCACTGTTTCTCTGAGGGTCGGTGATTTACACTGCGTCTATAAAAGTTTCCCTTCTTCACGCTTCAATATTCTTTGCTACATCTACTTGATTTTACATAGAATTTTAAAATGTGTCAGAGACTTTTTAGGGCATCCTGTATGTTTAATTGTGGTTTGATTACTCTAATTATTAGACACTAAAACTGAGGTGGCATTTTTTTTATACTGTTACAAATTAAAATAAAACTCACGAGGTTTAAAATAATCAATAATACATTAATGCACCTCTCTTACGAATTTAGAAACTGTCTAAAACGAAACTCATACATTTCTTTTTCAATGATAAACACTGAAAGGGGGAATGGAAATTATCTTTAACAAAAGAGTCTATGGAAATTATCGTAAAGTTAAAAGTGACAGTTGTGTGGAGCTTTTTTTGACAAAAGTTCTTGTTATATTTTTAGCATCTAAAAGCAAGATGTTTGAAAAACAGGGTAGGGAATTTGTTAAAACCTGTGAGGAATAGGTCTTTTTTTAGGAAAACGCCTAGGAATTTTTCTGTGTTCTCGAATGAAGCTTATAAATTTCAGGATATATATGTATATTTAATCTCGGATTGATTACTCTAATTATTAGATACAAAAACTGAGCTGGCAGTTTTTCTGCTGCTACCATTTAAATTAAAACTCACGAAGTTTAACATAAAGTAACATGTTAACATACATAACATTAATGCAGCTTTCAATAAGAATTTAGAAATTGTCTAAAATTAAATTCGTATCTTTCTCTTTCAGTGATAGACACTAAATGGGGGGAATTGTAACTATGTTTAACAGAAATATCTATGGAAATGATACTAAAGTTGAAAGTTATGAAATATGCAAGGTTTTTTTTTTGTTGTTGTTTGTTTTTTTTTTACGAAAAAAATTTGGTGTATTTTTAGCATCTAAATGCAAGACATTGTAATTAAAGAGTAGGATATTTATTTAATCCAGTGAGCGTCTGATAATTTTTCTGTGTTTTCATATGACGCGTATCAATTTCAGGTTATATATGTATGTTTAATCTCTGATTACTCTAATTGTTAGATACAAAAACTGAGCTGACAGTTTTTCTACTGTTACAACTTAAAATAAAACTCACGAGGTTGAACATAATCAATAATACATTAACGCACCACTCTTACGAAGTTAGAAATAGTCTAGAACTAAACCCGCATCTTTCTTTTTCAATGATAAACACTGCATGGGGAAATTGAAACTATGTTTAGCAAACTTCTCTTTGGAAGTTATCATAAAGTTAAAAGCGGTAAAATATGCAAGTATTTATGTGGTGTTTTTTTTTTTTTTTTTTTTTTTTTTTTTTACAAAAGTTCTTGCTATGTTTTTAGCATCCAAATGCAAGACGTTGGAATAAAAGGGAAATATACTTGTTTAATTCTGTGAGCGTCTGGGGATTTTTCTGTATTTTTATAAGAATGCTTATAAGAATGCTCCAGGATATACATATATTAGTCCAAGAGCTGTTAAACATTTTAGGGAAGGTATTTGAGGCACCCTGAAAATTTGTGCAACACTTCTTTTGTAATGCCTGAATACAAAATCGAATGTCTGGCTGAAGGATCGTGGCCCAAAACCTGTGGCAGACAAAAAATGGCACTTGACACGTGTCTGGCACAGTTTTTGTGACGACTAAAGTGTCTGTCATTTTCAAAATATTTTTTTCTAAGCATAAATATTATTGTGCCTCAATCTCAGCGTGCCTCAAATCCCTTTTTGGGTAGTGTCAAAAAATGGCACTTGACACGTGTCTGGCACAGTTTTTGGGCCGACTAAAGTGTTTGTCATTTTCAAAATATTTTTTTCTAAGTATAGATATTACTCTGTTTCAATCTCAGCGTGCCTCAAATAATCTTTTTTGGTTAGTGTCAAAAAATGGCACTTGACACGTGTCTGGCACAGGTTTTGGGCCACGATCCTTCAGCCAGACATTCGATTTTGTATTCAGGCATTACAAAAGAAGTGTTGCACAAATTTTCAGGGTGCCTCAAATACCTACTCAAAAATGTTCAACAGCTCTCCTACTATATATTTCATCGCGGTTTCATGGTATAATATCTTTCACATCCCTCCACTCTCTATACTATTCAAAATATAATTATGTTAAAAATATTTTTATCTACAGCTATTGTAATACGATTTCTGGACATGGAAAGTCACTGGCCACCCGTCTAGAGGATTAGAAGAGGAGTTGTGTCAAATAAAAGCTACACCTGATAAATATTTTTTTCAACTAAAATTAAAGAAAATTATGCCTAAATAAAATATAAACTTCAAGTTTTCACAGTAGGCAGTATTCCACAATAGACAAACTTTACTCTATGTCTATTGATTCGTCTGGTCACCGAAAGCTCTCCAATTTACACAGATCTCCGTTTATATATAGAGCCCTTTTATAAGAGTTTACACTAAATTCAAAGCATCTATGTTTCTATTTTATTTTAGAAATTTGTGCAATTCTTCCGTGTTTAAATTTTGAAGTGTCGTTATTTTTATTATTCGAACAGTATTTTTTGCATACAAATTTAAAAATTCGTTAAACTAATAAGTATTCTTTTTCCCAAATTTTAACTTTTAAAATTTCTATATTTTTGAAGATATTTTTTTTAAATACAAATTCAAATAAAAATATTTTTAAATTTGATCTGGTATAGTATCACGTTTTTTATAAAGCTGTTTTTTTTTTATAGGGATCCATCATTGTATAAATCATATAAATTAAATTTCTGATGTACCGAATTATCAGAGCGCTCTTAGACCATTCCTTTTTTTTTAAAATATGGAAATGGAAAAGTCTATCATAATGCAAGCCATTTTCTTTTCTAAGTGTCAAGCATATTTGTTTTTCGAATGCATTGATTATTAGCGCTACTTTACATTTTACAGTTTAAAATTTATGTATTTTTTGGTGAATAGAAAACTAATTTGAAATTTACATATAATAAAGCTGTTTTAATTTCAAATCGATATGTACCAGTTTAGAAGAAACAATTTCCGTATCCTTTTATTAGGCAAATTAAATTTGAAGTTAATATCTAAACACATACAATTTATGAATTATTGAAGAACATTTAATGTTGAAATTTATATTAATTTTTTAGAAATGTCTTTTAGATTTCACAGAAACCAGATGAAACCAAAATAAATTTAAATATATTTTTTATTACAAAATAAGTGATTTTGGATTTTTTTGGTAAAAAATTTTCATAGTCCTAATTGTCCCATTTATTGAAAATTTTAATATCAAAATCGATTTATCAAATAATTAATAAGCAAAAATCATTGAAATCTATAATGGAAATGAAGAAATTGTCCATGATTAATAGTTACGGCACGTTTACAAAGGAAATGACTGCACCAATATTTTTGCTTTTACAGCATATTTTTTCAACTTATAAAATATCGCAAGATTTCGTTGGAATATTTTGAAAATGGATTTCAATGTACTGGATTTTAAGAATTTTAAAAATAATTTCCAAGCATAATTTTTTGTTTTAATCTCTTGCAATCCAACTTTGAAAGTTTAACCCGTTTGCACTTAAAACGAAGTAAATGATTCATAATTTGTTTGCTTCTATGTAATATTCCATAAAGGAATCGAAAAACGAAATTATAACTTCACACATAAATAAATAAAGGACGTAATTACTAGATATGTAATCGAACGTATCGCCCAGTGGCGCGGTCGGTAGCGGCAGCTGATACCTTGGCGGTTTTCCCGGGTTCGAATCCTCGGATAAGTGATAGGTATATTTATGAGTACCCGTTTGTAGTTATATAAATATGTAATGGGAGGAAAAATAAAGATAGTTGTATCTTGTTGTTGTTTCTGTGTATAATAAGGATTATTAGAGGCGGAAAGTCCTAGTTACTATAAGCTATAGGCCGCAAAGCATTCTCCACTACGTTGGACGTCAATTTAATTGAAATATGTCCTGAAATACTCCAAAACATATAATTTTTTTGCTAGAAAAAGTCAAATATTTCTCGATTAACGGCTGGCATGCGGCTAAGGCGAAATAACCAAAAATGACTTTTGCAGTAGTTGGTAGGCAATCTTAAATATATTATTCTAAGCGTAAACAAAAAAAAAAAGTATTTTATATTTATATTAACGACATTTTTTCACCTATGTTTTGGATACCGACCAGTATGTTGTGTTACCCAAGTAGGATCTCCTGTAATTTAAATTGTTGCAGACGAAAAACGTTCTTTGTTTCAAATTGTTAGTTATCTAAAAAAAGTATCTCGTATACTGTTTTTTTTTTTTTTTTGGGGGGGGGGGGGGCGTGCTAGGATGTGCTGGTTCGATATCTGTTACCCGAAACAAAAGAAACCAAATAATACTATATTAATAAAATATATTAGAGAATATATCACTCTTACATTAAATTTTTATATTCATCAATGCCTTAAAACTATTCTTCACAGCTCTTTACAAGCGTTATTCATCATTCTTAGTAGCTAGCTTAGTTAATAATATTATTAATCCTACATAATGCGCTTGTGTCTGTTCCACATATTGATATGAGGTGTTGTGTAATTCATCATTTTACAAAGGCAACATGACAAAGTTAGCAAACTTTCTGCTAACACCGAGAATGACTTTGAATGATGCCAATGCGATAATTCTTATGCAAACATCTTTGCCGAAATATTTACAAATGTTTGCGTATTAAATTTGAAAAATATGAATAATTTATTTACACATTTTATTTAATGAAATCGTTATTCATTTTTCGTAATATAGAATTTTACGTTTAATTGATGTGAAAATAAGCTACAAGGATAAAATTAACAGATATTCCAGCATTTCTTAATTTATAAAACTTGAAAAAATAATTCACACATTCAAAGAATAAAAAAAATATTATTAAGATAAAATATAATAAATACAAAATGTTTCTATAGAGCGAATTCAGAAATTTGTAATGCTGCAATGAAAACAAAATCCTTTATAAATTTAAAAAAACCTGTTTATTAAGCAGAATTACCATGATGATTGTAATCGCGTTATTTATTAAAAAATATATGAAATAGATCAGGTTTGATTACTTACAATACAAATATTGCAAACACCTTTTGCAATTTCTGAATGAAGGTTAAAATATATCCTTTAATAAAAAGCAGAATAATCTTTTCCTAAAAAATAAATGATTAAAAAATATAACCAATGATACATTCACAGAAACATAACAAGAAATTAATAAATTGCAGTAAATATTCTGCAATATTATGTTTACCTTCATAATTTAAGTAGATAATTGAACAGATGAGAGTATCATGTAAAGTTTCAAATATTATTTCTTAATATATTACATTATTTTATATCAAATTAAAAAAAAAAAAATCTCAGAAGAACTTGAAAATAATACGTTTTCACACACGCATGCTTGGAATTGTTCGTTTGAAATTGAAGAGCTGTATGTAAAAGAACATTATATTATGATCTACATAAAATATACCACAATTAGTTATGTATAATATGTATTTTTTCCAACATTTTAGGTCCAAAAAGGCAGAGTAAGCTCTGTCACAAAAAAAAATTTGACAAATTTATGGAACCATATATGTTTTCACTAAATGACTATGTACAATCCGTAGGTTTTACGATACAATTCTGCAAATATTGAAATTAGTAAGTAAAATAAGCGAAGTAATTTCACTTTTAAATGGTGTTGTTTGTTCATTTAGAGCAAATATGTACCCACGTTTCCTATACAAATCACAGAATAAAAACAATTTTATCACATCCTAAATTAGCATAGCTGTGAAATAAAGTAAAAATTTATCAAACAGAAATATATACTACGTCTTTTTTTATATTAACGGTGAAAAACAAAATCCGAAGAAAAAGAAAATTGTGCACCTGTTTGAGAATTTTCTTTTTGTAGTTCACAAGTATTTAACCCTTTGCACTCGAGGGCTCCGCTGCGGAGACATAATCTTTCTTTGCAAAATTTGTTTTTGGCACCAGTAATAAAGAAAAATGAAATGTACCTTATTTAATCAGAGCATTTTTGAAATTGTGTTCTTGATCGAAACTTCTTTTTAAAAAAGTGGGGCCGATCGAATAAAATTTGTGTAAGAGACGCCGAGCGCAAAGGCTTAAAGCTATCCTAATCATAAAACTGATTATTTGTCACAATTGCTGTTGTTCCTGGAATCATCTCTAGACCAGTGTCCATGCATAATTTGTTTTCTTTTTGTTACACAGTTTGAAACGATTAATGACATTGAATATATATATATATATATAACGAAACAAATTAATGGGTTAAGTCGAACATTCACGTCGTGCTTTTTACGATATATTACTGGATTAGTACCTCAATTTATTCAGCCCTTGGCGAGGTTGTATAGCAGTCGTACCACTTAGTGCAAGCATCACTGTTGAAGGTGTCAACATTGTGGAAATTTAGCAGCTGTGGACCGATGATACGATTGGTATAGTCCAATCAAACACTCATTTATTCATGATGAATACAAGACAGATTAGGCCGCATGAGTGGTGAAAAAAGGCTTATGAAGAAATCTGGGGTTTTCCCAATTAAAACATGGACACGTAGTCATAGGAAACTGTTTATTCCATCAGAACATACCAATATTAAACCATTCCCACAGGATGAGAAATCAGAGCCATCTCGCTTGAGCACGAACTAGCTATTCATGCGAAAGAGATGTTAAATAACGAATTAATATTCTACGCGACTTAGGACACCAGGCAACAGATTAAGGAAACAATCAAACAGCACAAAAAATCTACTTCCGAGCTCATGCTCGAGGTATTTATTAGAATGCGCGGAGGAAATCCGATTGAAATGGAAACTTCAGGCTAACCAAACAAATTCACGAACGAGACTCGAAGTGAAACTGCGATCCGTCAGTCAGCCAATGGAGACCGATCGAGAAACGTCACAGAAAAGAATCCCGGCGCTGCTAATGGAAGGATTTCGATGTGAAAAAACTGTCTCCCAGCTGGCGGGAAAATGAGATGAAATAGAATAAAAATGTAAAAATGGCTTTTATAAACATTCCAAAAATAAGTAACTGCGTTCAGAATTTTACAGTTTGGTAGACGAAAAAATTAATGAAGGGATTAAAAGTTTAGATTACGTTTTTGAATAAAACTATTATTAAGATACGCGTTTTAAACTTATATGAATTTAACTAGAAATAAATAATAGAGCGTATTAAAAAAAGGAAATAATGAATATGCCGGCGACTTAGAATGACAATTTTTTTATAACATATATATATATATATATATATATATATTAAATGGTTCCATCCATTTTTTAAGTATATAGTCCAGTCAAATTAGGATAAAAAAGGGCCTAAAGTGGAAAATTCTGGTGTAATTGATTTTAGTGTCTTACTTTATGTTTTGGGGGGAGGGGGTGCTGAACACGAATTTGAAGTTGTCCAACAAAATTTCACTCGGCAAATATGAAAAATCGTGAAAAAACCACTAAAAATCGCAGATTTTTCGAGTTTTTTGCTTATAACTTGCAAAGTAAACTTTTTACGCAAAAGGTAACTCAATATTAAAACACAGACGAGAAAATTACCTACAATTCATGTTTTTATCATTTTTATTGTTCGACATATGGCTTCCGTAGAGGCATTGAAAAATCGGCGAAAACCAGTAACTTTTGAAAATCGCAAAACAGATATTCTTACCCTTTCCGTTCATAACACTAAGAGTAAGCATTTCACTGTAAACATTTACTGACGTACTCACTTATTATTAGGTTATATATTATTGTGATGTAGGTATACTGTATGGCCTCGAAAATCCGGCAACTTAAAAATCCCCTCCCATTTTTTTTCACTTCTAACTTACGGGAAGGGCAAAAATAGGAGTTATTTTCGAACTAAAAAAACGAGGTAAAAACGATGCATTAGCGGACAGCGAGATCTCTTATGTTATGCTAAATAGAATCCTCGATAACACTGGTGGCAGCTCAGAGGAACGAAGACGAGGACCTATAAGAAGATAAGTTCTCACCGAAAAAATGCATAAATTTGACCGGAAAATTAACGTAATCGTCAAAGAAACAAGTTTTTATTTCTGAAATCGATATTCGTCACTTGTATAAAATCCAAGAAAGATGGTAGTTACTTGACATTGATGCTTCAGAAATTACATGAGAAGAAATGACAGCACTACTTATCAGACTTTTTTTAACGTATAAAATATCAATTAAAGTATGTTTTTTAAACATTCAATTTGCTCTTTTTCTCACGTCAATATCATTTGGGTATGTATTAAATAACGAATAAATGTCACTATCAAGAAAATCGTAAGTACTTTTGATATTTTTCCCCCATAATCTGTAATTTTCAAAAATCAGTTACAAATTTGCAGTAGCTGACATTCACTCAAAATAGGCACGAGAGGATGCGGATACACTTATTATCACCACAGCAAGGGACATTGCACAACAACATAACTCTGTAGTTATTGTGGGTGAAGGCGTCGATTTGGTAGTTATCATGATTTGTCGCTGTGGGGGTGTACATTCAAATGTATACTTTCTAAAGCTAGGCAAAGGGACAGTTTTCTTCTGGCTGCAAACTTGATCAATCGATTGCTAACAACATATTATTTTTGCATGCCATGGGAGGCTGTGATACTACTTCAGACTTGTTCAAAGTAGGAAATATGAGGTATCTTTGGACTCTCAAGAAAATGCATCTCTCTGCATTAACTAATACCACTGAGGTTTTTAAAGACCATATGGCAGATGCTGATGCAGTTACTGATGCTGGCAATCGTTTTCTGACCTCATTGTATAAATTTGCTGACAAGGAAGCCACGTCATCAACCAAATTGAGGTATATATGTTACCTTGGGTCTTCATATAAGACATCAATCCATTTGGCGTTCTTATCTCCTGCTGAGTCTGCAGCTCAGCAACATTCCTTTAGGGTATAGTTTCAACTTCAACAATGGTTTGGGAAAGAAAAAGATTCTGAACAATGGGGTTGGAAGAAAATGAAAATGGTCTGGAGCAAGTAACCACACTACAGCCACCAGCACCTCAAGCGGTTTTGAAACTCATTTCTTGCAAATGCAAGAAGACCTGCCAGAAAAACTGTGGATGCAAAAAATCAGACCTCAAGTGCTCCAATATGTGTGTAAACTGCGAAAGCAGCTGCAATAACATGCCTCTTACTGAAATCGAGGAAGACGAGGATGATACGGAATTCCCAGAATTACTTGAAGGTAAATATGTATAAATAATTCAAATAATTCCATTTCACCTTTACTTTTTCACTAACTTTTTTATTTTTGTGATCAAAATATTTGTCTTAATACAGTGGTATAACTACTCAATTTTCAAACAATTAAAAATAAATCCTAAATTATTTTTTAAACGGTGGTTCGTAAAATAATAGGCTAATATATTATCTAAATCGAGGTCCAAAAGTTACCTATTAATGATTTGAGTTGTGAAAGAGGGGGTAACAAAAGAAAAAAGTAAAAATCATATTATGATAAAATGTTGCATGAATCATTACTTAGTTAATTAATTACTATTAGTTCTACCGTTTTTAAAAATACTACGTGCACCAGAGCTGCTCAGAAGCCTAAGCTTCGACCATTGGGTGTTTGCAGCCTTCGCCTCCGGCTGGGGCAGCAATCTTCTCCCACGGGACGAAAACGGTTCTTTTGCGCACAGGTGCTTAAATAAATATTATATTTCATTATTGTTTTTAGGTGTAGAAGAATTGGAAGGCATGCCTGCAATCATGTAACGTTTGACCAAGAGGGTTCGGGTTGACTAATGAGTGTCATTTCAAGTCAATAATCCTTTAATAATAAGTGTTTTATAAAAAAAAAATACTTACCTACTTATTTTATTATACTGTATAACATTAAACACTAACTGATCATTAATCCCTTTTTATCTTTTTTATGTATCTATAAAACCTAACTTTTACGTTTCACATATCTGTACAGACGTATAATGATGCATTTTGTATGTTTTCAATAAAGAGGAAGCCGAATACTTCGTCCATTCGTCATTGTTTTTCTTATTCGAGGTCCAAAAAAATTACTTGCACATAAATTGCAGAGATTTGCATCAATTTCGGAAATACAGTCTTGTTTCTTTAAAGATGTTAATTTTTCGGTCAAATGAATGCATTTTTTTGGTGAGAACTTATCTTCTGCCAGGTCCTTACCTCGTTCCTCTGAGCAGCTATCAGTGTTATCGAGGGGTGCATTTGGTACAGCGTCAGCGATATCGCTGTCATCTAATGCATTGTTTTTTTATCTTGGTTTTCAATTAAAAAATAATTGCTATTTTTAGTTTTGCCGTAAGTTGGAAGTGAAAAAAGAGAAGGGAGAGATGACTTTGATGCCGGATATTTTAAGTTGCCGGATCTCTGAATGCCCGATTTTCGAGGTGACACTCTATACCTACAGCAAAAATATGTATATAACCTAATAATAAGTTAATACGTTTGCAAATGTTTACAGTGAAAGGCTTACTTTTAGTGTTATGAATGAAAAGGGTAAGAATATCTGTTTTGCGATTTTCAAAAATTACTGGTTTTCGCCTTTTTTTTCAACGCCTCTACGGAAGCCGTATATAGTACCAAAAAATTATAAGAACATGAATTGTACACTGCAAATAGAAGCGTCTTAAATTTAGACACATATGTGACTGAAAAAGAATTTTAGACACTTAAGTGTCTTAATCTGAAAATTCAGACATTATAGATGTCTTAATTTAAGATACATAGGTGTCTTACTATGACCATGGTGTAAACGAACTGAGAATAATGTCTAAAATATCCGCAAACGTCTTATTTTAAGGCACTTCATTGCTTTAAACGTGTCTTAATTTAAGACGTTTTGATTCTTCCGACGCAATAACCACCAGGGGGCACTAGCACTCCCAGTTGCGCATGCGTTTTAGATGTCTTCTTTCGAAGTGGTATACGTTGTAATTCAAACAAAGTTTGTTTTTATGTACGCGTGTATTTTAATTCGTATTTTGCGAAATGTGAAGTACTGTGACTTTAATTCGTATTAACTTGGATTATTTATTTATTGAATACATACATCTGACGTGTGTGCTCGACATCAAATGTCTCTTAGAAGCTGTCGTCGATACAAGGGCGGGATAGACACGGAACAGAAGTAGACGACGGTTGAAGATTACACCCGGAAATTCTACAAGGCGTGTGCAATGGGCTTAGTGTTAACTCGTATCAATTTATATCAATAATATTGTGTTATTCATCTTCGTCCTGTCGAAGCTGGCAAAAAAAAAAGAAACTTTTGTCTGGCGGGTCCTGTTTTTAGGATGAAACATCTTATTCTTTAAATATGGCTAGTCGGATGTATTATGGGATTACCTTTTAAACTGATGAAAGTCTTTCTCTCTCACTGTGGTTGTGGTAGTTTTTAAAATTTCAAATCGAGGAAGATTTCTTACCTCTTGCAAACAGCGATTGAAGTAAGTGTTATAATCTCTTTATAGTACTAAAATTATTGTCTTTTATGATTTTATTTATTGTACTAAACAAAATCTTGCATGAAATTTAATTAGTTTTGAATCTTTTTGCAAAAAACAAAAACAAAACAAAAAAAAAACACCAATTCTAGAAGTATATATTTTTAAATTTATGACGTTGTCTTTTATTACAAATTATGCATTATTTATTCTCATCTTTTTTCTCAAATTTAAAGTAATAACATCACTAAAAACAGACATATTGAAAAGTTAAGTTCATTCTCTTGTTTTGTTTTGTTTTCAATATGGCAGTTCTTAGTTTCAATTTCAATGGCTAATGCTTATCTCATACTCGACCACAAGGAAATAGAAAAAAAAACTTTGAAAGATCTCCTAAAGTTTTCTTACTTCCTAGCTAGGGATTACAATCCCGGATTGAGATCCCGGGATCCCGCTTTAATTTTAACACCGAAAATCCCGGAATTTTTACTGGGAAATTCCGGGATTTCGGGATTGCCTTTTTTTTTTCCATTGAACAATATTCAGCTGAAATTAAAAAATATATTTATAAACTTTCGCTTTTGGAAAAAAAAAATCAATTGATTTTCATGAAATTTATATATAATTGAAAATGAATGTTTATCTCAAGTATTTCTTAGATATATTTCTAAAGCTATTAAATCTTTTAATGTGTGAAAACTTTTGATTTGGAAACATAGAAGTAAGCCAGTCAGGAAATCATTTGTTTATTTAGATTTCGCTGCATGCGTGGATTCGAAGGTCATTTTCCAATTAGACTTTACTGATAAGCATCGCAAGTTTGTATCATAGTGATATCATGTGCTAACTTTTTATTTATTTTTTTTTTTGGCTTTATTTTGCTTTAAAGATGTCTTGTTTAGTACCTCATAGGAATGATAACAATAAGCCCATGTGGCAATATAAATTTTTAAAAAATCTAATTTTTAAATGATAAGGATTTTTATTTTTTTTCGGGGAGGGGGGGGGGGGATTTTGTATGAAATTTTCGTAAAGTTGATACCTTAAATCTTGCACTGATTATAAAGAAAGTTTTGAACTTTTACAGTAGGACAAGATTAAAAAACACAAAATATAAATAAACAAAATACCGAAGTAATTTTTTTCTCAATATTAACCCTTTGCACTCGAGGACTCCGGAGCGGAGCCATTTAAAATTTGTCTTTAAACTCCAGGTCTCCGCTACGGAGACAATGCAAATAATTTTGTGATACCATGTAATCTTGGCTTTTCTAGACAGGTATCACAAAATTATTTGCATTGTCTCCGTAGCGGAGCCCTCGAGTTTGAAGACAAATTTTAAATGGCTCCGCTCCGGAGCCCTCGAGTGCAAAGGGTAAAGTAGAATATTTATTTATTTATTCATAGTTAAATAGCTGTTGTGATTATCATCTGGTATATATGTAAAATTGCCTATGTGGCAATAGAAATTTAAAAAAAATCTATTTTTAAATTATATGAAGTAGAGTAGGACAAGATTATAAGAAATATATATATTTATCCATGTACTTTAAAAGCCCTCAATAGCCCTTGCCGCTGAATTTGTCCGATAATCGGAGATGTCTGCTTTTGTGAGGTAAAAATATACAAATATGTATGCCATGCGGATTAAAAAAGTATTCGCTAAATAGATGTTTCAGAATAGCTATTCGGGAATGTCCATTAACCTCCACAACGGATACTCCCGAATACCGGACATCTCAATTAAGATAACAATAATGCAGGGTTGCATTTTTTGCAAAAGAACTTCTTGATTAAAGAATGGGCATACTGGGCCGTGCCCCGCCCCCCTACGATTTTAGTGCCCACAAATTTGATGTGCAATATTTGTAAAGTTTATATTTTAAATCTGTTTCGAAATTCCACTGATTATAATCAATATTTTGAACTTTTAAAGTAAAATAAGATTAAAAACAAATTAAAAAAATCTAATATTTAGATAAATATTTTTTGTTTTAATCTTGTTCTACTCCTGAAGTTCAAAATATTGATTATAATCAGTAAAATGTCGTAAAAGATTTAAATTATCAGCTTAACAAAAATTGCGTACCAAAATTGGGAGCACCAGAAAAATCAGGTTGTAGGGGGGGGGGGGGGCAGGACCACAGCCAAATATTTTTCCAGGATTCAACGTGGTCAAACATGGCTACGTATGATGCTTACAAAAAAATGGATGCTATTAAGACGTTTGAAGTGTCTGAAATTCAGACACGAAAAGTGTCTGAAAAAATTCAGACATTTTAAAATGTCTGAAAACTGAACACTCCGTTTCAGACACTTAAGTGTTTGAATTTCAGACATTTTAATTTACAGTGTAGGTAATTTTCTCGTCTGTATTTTAATCGTCTGGTCGTATCGTCTGGTCACCTTTTGCGTAAAAAGCTTACTTTGCAAGTTATAAACCAAAAACCAAAAAATCTGCGATTTTTAGTGGGTTTTTTTCACGATTTTTCATATTTGCCGAGAGAAATTTTGTTGGACAACTTCAGATTCGTATTCAGCAGCCCCGAAAACACAAAGTAAGACACTAAAAACAATTACACCAAAATTTTCCACTTCAAACTCTAATTTGACCGGATAATAATATTCCACATTCATAATATGTGAAGCAATCTGTGTCATCTATAAATTGAGAGCCCTGGTACGAGTATATGCATTTGGAAGAGTTCAAATTTCATTGTTTTACAAAATATAAAGGATTACAGACAAATTATGTGGAAGTGTAACCCGGATGAAATTGGCTAAAATATTGGTATATTGTAGTTAATATGTGGTGTAGCAGGGCTTAATTTCTAACAAAAAAAAGGTACCGGATCCCTAATATCCTGCGGTACCGGTACAACAACAGTACCGCTTTTAATGTTAATTAATTTCAGAATTCTGAGATTAAATGTGGTAAGGATTATGATTAGGAAATAGTTTTAACACAAAAAAAGATAGTTCGCAGCTATGCATTTTTTAGAAAAAAAATGAATGAAATTTACAGAAATTAATATTTATATGTTGAAGAATGGAACAATGCTTTACAATTTTCTATGAAAGATGCATATCGTAAACTATAACCGATTACTTCCGCATAACAATCTTTTTGGGTGAGTCTCTGGAAATCAGATTTAATTAAAAATTTGACACTATTATCGGAAAGAATCTATGCTTTTACAGAAAGGGGTGAAAGACTGTACGATTTCTTTCTATCAGAATAATAACAGATAACAACTATATCTACTTACAAATGAAAGTGACTTCGTAAATGTGCAGAGCAGAGCCTTAGCATGGGTACCGATCATGATTCAAAATAAAGAGAAAAATCACTAATGTGATATTTATACTTGCATGCAATAGAAGACAAAAAACCTCAAGCTGATGCTCATTGGCTAAAACAGAAAAAAAAATTCAGGTTAGATAACGAAAAAAAAACAACCAATAGAAAATTATCCTACTGCCCCAAAAGAAAATCGAGCTGAAAGCAAATTCATTGTTCAGTCCCTCGAGCGCTACCGTATCAACCCGTCGTCACCGACAAAAATTTGAAATAGAAAAATACGATTCTTTCCCCCTTCATTCTGATCAAAATAGCATTAAAATTATTTAAAACAGAATACAATACGTAATTTTAAGGAAGGAAATGTTTTTATTTATAAATGAATAAATAAAATTTTATTCGTAATACTTATGTATTGCTTTGTCTGCTAGATATTCATGCTAGTATATGCTTTACAATGCTAGCCAGAATCACATGCTATATAGCCAGCGTACATAGCGATAGCATGACAAGCTATATACAAGCATTTTATGCTTGTTTGCTGTTTAAGCTTCTTCCAAAGCATGGGGTGGTAGGTACCTTAACGTGCTGTTATATGCGTTTTTATGCTTGCCAGCATAATATGCAATCGGCCAACTTTGGAAGAAATAGCATAACAAGCTATGTACAAGCATTTTATGCTTGTTTGCTGTTTAAGCTTTTACCAAAGGATGGAGAGGTACCTTAACGTACTATGCTATATTCTTTTTTGTGCTTGCGCGCATAATATGCTATGCAGCCAGCTTATTGAGAAATAGCATGACAACCTATGTACAAGCATGTTATGCTTATTTGCTATTTAAGCTTCTTTCAAAGCATGGAGAGGTAACCTTAACATGCTATTATATGCTAAATGCCTTAACATGCTATTATATGATCTTTTATGCTTGCCCGCATAATATGCTATGCAGCCAGCTCAGGGAGAAACAGCATGTACAAGCATTTTATGCGCGTATTTGCTGTCAAATCATGGAGAGGTAGATAAATTTACATGCTATTATATGCTTTTTTATTCTTGCCAACATATTATGCTATGTAACCAGCTTTGATAGAAAACAGCATGACGTACCATGTGCCAGTAAGATGGGCTAATTTGCTACACAAGTCTCTTCCCAGTAATGATGAGGTAGGTACTTATATGAAGCATTGTGTGCTTTTTAATGCTTGGTAGCATCAAATGTTTATTTTTAACACTTTCTAACAAAGTTGAAAAGTGTTTATGACTTCGGTTTGTCTTTTCGTCGGCCCGTCTGTCCGCGCTCTAACTCTCGTAAATATACTCAGATCGTTCTGAAATTTTTGGATGTTAGTGACCTCTACCATAGCACGATCTCTATTTCAAATAAAGTTTCTAGCATGTTTAGTTTATTTACAGGGGCAGTCAAAAATTTTCCGTTACATTAAGGCCTATGGGAAAAAATCGTTTAAAATGATTTTTAATGATGTTACATGCTTTGAAACATAATAAAATTGATATGCATTTATCAAGTGTACTAAAATATGCATTCTGTAGAATTAGAATGTTTCTAATTCCAACTCTAATACTTCAGTTGTGATACCATTTTTTCCTAAAATCAGTCAGCAAGTTGCTAAAATCTTAAGAAGGTTTGATTTTAATGTTATTTTTTCTCCTGTTAATAAAATCACTTTTTCAAATCTCAAACACCTTGTTGATCGCCTAGATAACTGGGGTATTTACCAAATCTCTTGCCAGTGTGGCCTGTCTTATATTGGCCAGTATAAACGTGCTCTTAGATTTCGTTTAAAAGAGCATGAAGGTTATGTTAAAAATCAGGAGCTTAAACGTTCTTCTGTTGCTCAACATTCCTGGTCTTCTCAACATAGGTTCGATTTTTCTTCAGCCATCATTATCCAAAAATGTTCTTCTAACCTTGATCTTGATTTTTGGGAAGCTTACCACATCAATTATAATTCTCACTCTATAGTCAATGACTTATCTAGTACTCCTGATTTTCCAAGTATTTGGAAAGCTTTAATTTAATTTCCTCTTTTTTGGTTTCTTTTTCTCTCCTTCTCCGGTAGATGTCGCTACTTGTCCACCCAGTCGTTTCCACTGCTTCTATCTCATTGGTTGTTTTTGGCGGCTTCGCTACATGCATAGGGCATATAAGTCAGTGCGTCTCTGTCTATCATTTTGCTCATCCTTGCTTTTTCTAGCACGCTGCTCCTTTTTCTCTATCTTGCACTGAAGAAGAAACTCGGTAGTAGATTCGAAACAGCTGTTTTCTGATTTTCATGTATTATTTGTGCATTTTTAAACGTTGTTTTTTCTGTTTTTTAATATTGTTGCACAAAGGCTTTGTTTGCTATTTTTATGATGGTCGAATTGTAATGATACAATAGCAATAAAAAAATATCTGTTGCTTGTGAATTACTGCTAGAATAGCAGAAATTACAAGCAAGTGGTAGTCTTGGTTGCTGCTAGGCCAGCAACATATTCAAGCAACACAAGCTGGAATATTTATGCTGGCCAAGCAGTAAAGTGTTCCAATATACACTATTACTTGCTGGTAATTATGGTGGAACCAGCAAATATGGCAGTTTATGCTATTTTACTTTGCTGGGATTCAGCATTTAATGCTTGTCTAACAAACAAATACTAGCATGAATTTCGACCTGGGAATGGAGTCTGAACCATTGAAAATATTCTTACTGCGTAGAAACATCTCTATTTATTCTCGTATAAAGGGTAGTAAATAAAATCTTGATGGATAAATAATTCTACTATTTTAAAAATCAATGTGTAAAGGTTCTTTGCTAAATAATCTTTTAATTGTCGACATCTATATAATACATAATAAAAATACCTATTAATGATCTTTTTACACAGTCTGAATATTTGTAACGATTCAGCCCTTATTGAATTACCTAAAATATGGAAACAGATTCTCTACAGAATAAGAAACAACAGTAGAAACTAATTTACGTTCACAAATATCCATTTTTATTTTATTTTTAGTTTGAATTTTTTTATTATACATGTGGTCTCGTGAATTTATTTACCAATTTCTTGTTAAAAAAAATGCGAAAATATCTGTATAGACAAATATATTGAAAATGTCGCCGTCTGAGCGACAAAATTTATCCCGATCTGAATAAAGGTATTTATATGCCTTTTAAGTGTATGTTTTATCGATTTTAGCAATTGTTAGCTTACTTTGGATAATTGTAATGTGATTGTTCATATATATATCGTTTTTAACGATTATTAGCTTAGTTTGAATAATTTTAATGTGATTTTCATATATATTTTATTAAGAATTAAGATCTTTCAGTGCACTGTAAAAAAAGAAAAAATGTTTCTTGATGTTGGAAAATGATCACGAACGAAAGTGTAAAATAACCTCTTCCAATTTACTAACGATTCCGAAAATTATTCTGTATTGTTAGAAAACTAAAAGTCAACTAAGCTATTTAACCCTTTACCTACTGACGGTACTTATAAGTACCATTAAAATAACTTGTTATAAAATTTATTTAATACATTAATTACTTGTAATACAATTTATAATGTGTTATAGATGCATTACATTATCTTGTTCCAAAAGCATTATTGGTTACACAAAACAAAGATATTTTTAAAAGGAGGATTTTTTTTTTCTTTTTTGCTTTCGCATCTTTTCACTTTTTTTTGGCGTTGGGGGGTGGGGGAGATTTTTCATTTCGGAAATATTTCTATATTTCTATTGTAAGAACATTATATTTGCACATATCCTAATTCTGCAAAATACAAAGAAAATGTTTTAAAATAAGAGAATTGAGTGGGGCTATAAATATTGCTCGAAATCACTATTCAAATTCAATTAATCCTTCTAAAATTTATTAAATGATTACGTAAATCTTCTAATGTAGTTTAAACAATTCACGAAAAATGCCTTAGAAGATAAAAATTTCCATGAATTCATAATTCTGTATATAAAGGGTTAAGGAAGGAGGTATAAAGCCTATCTCTTTTTGCTGACGCTGATTTTTGGAAACGTTTTGAGAAGTTTTTATTGTGTATTAATAATTTTTCTGAACCCGTCTTTTCGTATGCTATCAATTTTCAAATGGACATTTTCATATTGAGAAAACATGCATTACAGACAAACATGAAATTAATTTACAGCATTACTATTAGCATTAGAATTAAAATTAGTTTGTTACTCTTGCAAGTAAAAATTCAACTAACGTACAAAATTTTTTTATTGCGAGTTCATCAGATTGTAAAAACCGATTTTCTGGATTGATGAAAGGTACTAAACGAAAATAAATAAATAAATAAATAAATAAATAAAACTAGATTTATAATTTAAAAAAAAATCGTAAGATTTCGTGCAATATAAATGCAACGCAACGGGTTGCTATGCCAACTAATTTTATTTAAAAATGAACACTCCGAAAATAAAAAATGTTTCGTTACTCCATGTATTCATTTTATTTTTTATTGAAACAATTATAAAACGATAAGTGTGACATATTTTACGATGAAGTTGATATATGATATTTTTAAGAAATGTTGTTATTCGATTGTTGATATTCGAAATGTTGACGTGCGAGATGATGCTATTTTCTAAATAAATATTTTTTTTTTTTTTTTTTTTTTTTTTGTGTGTATAAAGAAATAGTATTGTGAAACAGCATTAAGAATGTTTGTTGTTCAAAAAAAAAAAAAAAAAAAAAAAAAGAAAAGAAAAAGAAAAAAAAAGCAACTTAACAAATTACAACGACCATTTGGAAAAGGATTTTTTCAAAGACTAATATTTAAGACATAAAAAATCACACGGAGTTGATCATACATTACGTACGCCATGAATTAAACATTAATAGTGTTATTACACGTAAAAATTCCAAGCGACAAAAATCGCCTGCGACTCGTACGTATTATCCACCTGAAACTTACGTATTATCCAAGCATTTCATTGGCTGTTCGGGAAAAGGCTTTTCCATCGTCAGATTTCCGACCAATTTTATATGAAATTTCATTCTTAAACTTCCAAACATCCCACAATATTACTTTTTACGCCGTCGTATACAGAAAAAAAATGTATTTTTAAATGCAATTTGTTTGAAAGCTCTATCTCAATTTGTTTATGAGTTATTAATTTTTTTTTCTAGTTTTTTATTACTTTTTTGTCATAGTGGCAACAGAAGGTATCCATCGCTGTTGAAAGTTAAGGGAAATACAGATTACTGTATAGACCAATCAGGAAACGAATAAAATGCGGATTAAACCAATAAAAATCTTCAGATATGCTTTTGATTTCCTACCCTGACGAGGACAATAACTATTTTTCCAAATGGTTAAAAAAAAAAAAAAAATCCCAAAAGTTTTTAAAAATCACTTGCAGTTCATCGCTTTTATGAATGCTTCTCTAAATATAAAAAATATCTTGGTGTCCCAGGTTAATAAAGAAAAAAAAATGTTTTCAAACTCATGCTCAACTGGGAAAAGGCTGTTATATATTTTTGTTCGGGGTTATATTACATTTTTATAAAATAAGAAATATCTGTTTTTTTTTTTTTTTTTTTTTTTTTTTTTTGCATCACGGTCATCGCATCAAAACAATCCAATTTTCATTGTTCTGCCCATTTAGACAAAATGTAAGCATAATAAAAAACAGTTTATATACGTTGAATTTTACTGTGAAAATGTTGTTATAATAATCCAAACCATATTGTTTTCAGCTGCTTACTTAGAAGAAAGCACACATACAATATAGGAGTGGGAAAACTTTATCTAAATCAAAGAGTTCAAAAATTCGCATTTAAGGGGTGACATGAGAAATTTAAAAATATATATATATATATATATATATATTTTTATTATTGGCTTAAAAAATTGTTTGAATAATCCGGAATCCATTGGTATGCAGAGTTTCCTTTTTTTGTGGCCATTAGAAATTGTAAAAATTCTAGGGAAAGCGAGACTGGGACGCCACGCTCATTCACATTAATTTTAGTCTAACATTTTATACTCATTTATTATATGTAACTAAATTTTATGCTAGTTTATATATATAATTTTAATTCATTTGTTTGATAAAACTGTGCAAGAATAAAGGTGTCTAAGTTTTTTACCTCTAAGAAAAATTGTACTTTCAGCTTAAAACCCCATTAACTCCTAAAGTACACGAGCGATTTCGGTAAAAAAATAAAAATGTTTTGGTGATAGAGTATAAATATAAGATCACATGTGACAAAAAGGTTTAAAATTTTTTTTATTAGTTTCGGAAAAAAAAAAAAAAAAAAAAAAAAAAAACATTTCTGAAAATAGAAAAATTCTGAAAAATTACCATTGCTCTAAAAATAAATAAATAAATAAATAAAAAATAAATAAAAAAATAATAATAAAATAAAATAAAATAAAATTGGTCGCAGAAAAAAAAAAAAAAAAAAAAACTGTCTGCCATAAGTCTTGAGCATAATCTAGTTAAGAGAGATTCAAAATGTCATCAAAATTGGTCTGTTTGTTTCCGAGGAAAGATGTCTTAAATTTCGCATATTTCCTGTATCCTCTGCATCTAATCTTGTTTTCCCTCAAGAACACTTTTCGCCTTTGTCATTTTGAAACACAAAGTACATGTTCAAAAAATACAAGTCACAGTTTAACACAAAACAAAATAAAAAAAGTTGGCGTCATTTGGATGAACAATAAGAAAATTTTAAAAAGATTTAGAAATATTTGACCGACTATCGACACTCCAAACATCTATTATGTCGATACGTAACGAAAAAACTCGATTTTATTATTCGCAAAAAGCGGGAATTGTGAATGGCTAAGTTTTTTGGCTATCCTGAAATAACGAATTTTTCAGGTAAAAATCCCATTATCTCATAAAGTACTCCAGAAATTTTGATAATTTTTTGGTGGTAGAGTATAAATATAAGATCATATGTTGTATACAGTTAAAAAAAATAAAAGTTTTAGTCGCATAGAAAACTGTCTGCCATAAGTCATAATCATAATGCAGTGAATATGGATTCCAAATTTTATAAAAAAAATAGGTAAGGTAGTTTCAGAGTAAACGGGTCTTAAAGCTCGCATAGTCCCCATAGGATTGCACTCAGCCTTGTCTTCCGTTAAATAAACAATGAATTTTTATGTAAATCATTGAGAAAAATATAACTAAAAAATTTCATTGTTTATTCTTTTGTTAATCACCCAATCTCCACATTTTTTAAATAGAATAAATTCGTGCTTTTTCAAAGTTCTATTTATTATTGTTAATCTATAAATTATCTAATTGTTTTGAAAATTATATTATTAATTGCTATTATATTATAATTAAAATATAACTGCTCCATTTTAAAACTCTCTGCTAATTCGATTCAAACACGGTCGAAACCACTAAACAATGAGAGAAGTTCAAATTCGTACTATAACTCTGAGTACTTTAGAAAGTAACACAAATAGAAAATTTCATCTAACATATTCGGATGCGAAATATTATATATTTGTAAATTTTCTTTTTATATATATTTTTTAATTTACAGTGTTATATGTTGTAAGAAAAAAGTCTTTTTTTAAATGCCTTAAAGCTTTTCTCATAGTCTATAGCCAAATAATACATTTGAAATTATTAAATTTAAATTAATTAATATTTATTGGAAATTCCCATTTCTTAAATAAATATAACTTACGTTTGTATCCTGCTATCAAAAATTAATCATTTAATTAGAAACAAAATTACACATAACTTTAAAAATAGCATTGATAAATATATTCAATTTTTTATACGTAGTAGCACATAAATAAAAGCTTGGATTTCTTTTTCAATTTTCTTGGTACTATCTCAATTCAATAGTTATTGAAAATGCATGTATAATAGGCATGGTTATTTTTACTGATAAGATCAACAAAAGATATTTTTAAAATCCAAACATTGATTTGATTATATTACAATATTCGATTTCTATAAAGAAAGATACTATCCTACTTCCGTTAGGAATACCCAATGTGTCACTATCCCGCATTTTGGATTATTTTAAGGAAAAAAAATATCTATCTACTAAACCTAAAAACTGCATAGCATGCGCTTTGCATTCCATGGTCATGTTATCATAAACTTTTCTTCAACTGAACATAAAAATTCCAAAAATGCGTGAAGTTCAATATCTGAAAGAAATTTTCGTATAAAAAAAGACATCATTTGAATATCAGCATTAGCTGGAAAATGTGCGAAAGTTTGCATAAGAAATTATATATTTGACAAATACCGGTTGAGCAAAAAGTTCGTATAAACTTTAAAAATTCATAAAAACCGAAAAAATAACCGAAATGAAAAAGTGTTTGCAGGATTAGCATCTGTAGGTCACGGGAAATTAAGACAGAAATAAATTTAAGACAGAAATAAAAAATTACTCAAAAAACAGCCGACAGATGGCGCTGGTTCGTGCGATTCTGGTGGAAATATGCAAATGAAACGGTTATAAGAATTGGCGTTCCTAATCCAGAACTAGTTCACCGTTATGAGCCGTGTACGTGATCAAGGATGCTGAGTATGAAGGATAAAGCTTTGTTGGTGAAGTTATTTTACATGAACTACTTCTGGATTAGGAGCGCAAGTTCTTATTGCCTTTTCATTTGCTTATTCCCACCAAAATCGCACGAACCAGCGCCATCTGTCGGCTGTTTTTGAATTATTTTTTATTTATGTCTTAAAAAAATTCCTGTGACATATAAATTCTAATCCTACAAACAATTTTCATTTCTGTTATTTTTTCGGTTTTTATGAATTTTTAAATTTTATACGGACTTTTTGCTCACCCGGTATCTATTGCATATTTATTCACAAATATATGAAGTTGTATCATTTCCCACATTGTATAATGTCAGATGTTTTGCATTATTCGTCACTTTTATTTAGACTTTGTATTTTTTAAATCATATTGCTTATACGTATGGAGATTTTATGCACGCACAAAACCTAATTTTATACGAAATGATTATTGCTAAGGCAGTGGTTGCCAACATGGTGTATGCACCTGACATAGGGATTTTAAATCTTTAAGCGGAGCAATTTCAGATTTATTAATAACCTTTTCCATGTCGTTTTATGGTAAGTATAATGGTATAGACAAAAAACTGATGCATTTAATTTTTAAAAATAAAATAAAATAAACAAACAAATAAAAAGCTTCTATTCAAAAGTTTAAAAGATATATATCTATAGAATAATTCTACGAAAAAATTCTTAAAGACATTTCGACAGTTTAATAAATTTGCATTTTCATCGGAACTTTACGGATGTGTAGGGGAGGTATGATACACTTTTTTTTTTACTAATTTTTTACAACCTTTAAAAAGCTATTTTTAAACAATGTTTTCGTGTTTTCTTATAAAGTGACCTTTTATTCATTTATTTAAAATATTGTGAATTAAAAAAAATAGTCATTTAAAAATATATCTCATTTATTGTGAATGGCTACTACTGTATCAAATCTCCCCATTACTGGGGAGGTTTGATACATTGTTATGTAAATTGAAAACAAAATACAGACAATTCAATTTATGCGTCATACAATTTTTTATGATAAATCTTGAAATATTTAAGTAAAATTAGAAACGAAATGACACTGACACATTTTTGTTTCAGAAATGTTTTTTACAAAAATATTTAAACTACTGCTATTATTTAAACAATCCTATTAACACACTTTTTAGAAAATAAATAATGAAAAAAAACCCCTAGAGATCTAGCTGCAAGAAAAAATGAAGTGAACATTGCTGATTTGCAAACAATTTAACATAAATTTAGCACATTTAAGATTCTTTTAACCCTTTCAGGGGCAAAGCATTTTCAATGTTAAAGTGTTGAATAAATAAATGGCACCGGAATTTACCAACAAATTTAATTAGAAATAAGAAAAGGGATATATTTCACTTTCACACTAAATGGAAAATATTTTACCAAAATGCTGGTGCCAATGTGGCATTTGGGAAATAAAATTAAGCGGTTTCATAACAATACCACCACCCCTGAAATGGTTAAAAGAAAAACTAATAACTCTATCATTTTGATAAGTAAAATCGGGTAGATTTAACATTTTTCCAATTTGCCCTTCGTAAATTATAGAAACATTTTCCCTTTCAGGCCATTTAAACTTTTCCCCTTCTACATGACGAGCAAAGTGAACTAACCATCTATCATCGCATTGCTTTTCTATGTAACCTACATAATGTCTATGAATAGTCTCTTTATTCTTCCTTACCAATTTCAGTAGCTCTTGCTGTAAAACAATAATAAATATTACAGTCCTATATTAGTTTGCAAACTTAAAAAAACTGTTAAATTTCAAATACACAAGTGTATCATTTCTCTCCAGTACTAATGTATCATTTCTCCCTATTATACCTTAGTGGACTTTCAATCACTTTGTACAAATGCAGTTGCAAAATGGTAATCTACTTTCTAGTAAAACTAGTCATAACAATGTGCTTTATGAATAAAATAAATTACAAGATATTATTTTCACAATAATAAGAGTTATGAAAGAAAATCAGTCAATGAAAAAATTTACATTGACATTCCAAATGCCTTCAAAATTAAAAGAAAAGAAAAGTTGTCAGCTCTTCAGTGATTAGTCCAGCTAATGATGGCTTCAGCAAATAAAAGGAGCCTTCAAGTGTGTTAGAATGGCTGTTAATGCCATTTGTTGAGAAAAATTGTCAATGTATCAACCCTCTTTATGTATCAAACCTCCCCTACGTACTTTAGAATTTTACACAACTTTTTCTAATATTTATTGACCTATTATGCTTTTACTCCTTTTTCAACATGGTAAATACTTTTTCAAAAGAAACTAGTTAAGTGCATATTTAAAGTATTTGTTATGGATTTTTGAAACTACGTTAGAAAATTTACACAATATTTTTATAAATTTTAGAAGTATGTTGGCAATTAAAATTAATGAACTAAATCTTAGGGATTTTGTGCAATATTTATAACTCCACATAAATCTTTTATTTAAATTATTTTGTAAAGTATTTTATAGCATTAGGAAAAGTACAAATATAATGCTCTTACAATAGCAATATAGAAATATTTCCGAACTGAAACTTTTCACCAGCAATCTTCCAACGTCAAAAAAGTTGAAGAGATCCAAATGAGAGGAAATACATACTTTTAAAACTATTTTAGTTTTGTGCAAACAATAATGCTTTTGGAACAAGATAAAGTGAAGTATGTATTACTCATTCTAAATTGAATTACTACCAATCGATGACTTAAATGAAATTTAATACAAACTTTTTTATCGTACGTTAAATTGCCGTCGTGCATAAAGGGATAAACTATCTAAACAAGATAATACTACCAATTAATTAATAAATTCTAAAATGATCTTCACAAAGGAAATGGTTTATAGTGAATGTCTTATGGCTATAGTGAATGCCTGATACACAATATATGAACATATTTTAATGCATGTACATTTTAAAATTTAAAATCAGGTTAAAAATGGGTGTCAATTTACGATAATGTTGAAGAGAAAGACTGATAACTGAAAAAAAATGTGTTATGGTGGTAAAGAATAAGACTACTTAAAAATGTTCAAGATGACAATAATTATTCTTGTGTGTCGTGTTATACAAAGAAAGATCTTAGTTCTTCAAAAATTTTAACTGTTAATAATGAAGTATCATCAATTTAAAATGAACCTATGGCTAAAGTCATAGGTACTGCCAAATGTAAGAATCTCACGAAAAGTCTTTGTCAAAATAAAAATACAAACAGTAAAATATATTTATTTCACAATGAGGTGAGATTGTAAGAAATGATAAATCTGTTATAGATATAAATGCTAATCTGAATGATATCGTTTATTTTATTAAGACTTTTTCTAGGCATTTCGCAGAATTCCAATACATGGTGTAAAAGATAAAAGTTTGATTAAAAGTTTTTATCATTGCATTTCTTTTTAAATATTTCTCGAAATAATATTATATTATCGAATGTATTCATAAACTACGGAATTTAATTATCTCAAATTACCGTTTAAAATGTAGTAATAAATACATTATTAATAATTTTATAAGGTATTCTTTTAAATATTTAAAACATTTCATAAAATTTGAAAACTCTTTATGAACAAATCTCGCTAGAACAGATAAAATGCAATAGTTATTAAAGAGAAAGAATTAATTAAGAGAAATAATTAAACTCTCTTAACTTTAATAATACGTTTCTTTCATTGCTTTTGAAATTCAATATCTTGCTGATTGTTTGCCAGACTACAATAATTTAAGTTTATCCGTTTTTAATAAATGAAGATTTATTAATTACATTTGAAATTTATTCGTTCTCAGAAATATTGACGCCATAATTAGTAGAAATTTCTAAATATAATAAATCTAACATAGAATTGAATAATTGTGCAACATTTTGATGGGATAAAATTGCAACTGAAAAAATAAACTTAAAAAATTATAAAAGGAATTCGTGTTTATTATTATAATTACATGACAGGACTAGCGTCTATTTTTATATTCGATAAAACTATAACTAGTAAAAGAATACTCTTTTGATAAATTTATCTTTAAATATTGTAGTATAAGTTTATGGCAGAGAGTATTTTTCAAAAAGGAGTACGAAGAGTAGAGAAATATGACTAAGACTCCGTAGCGATCAGATTGCAGTAAATCAAACATAAAAGTCTAAAAAATAAAGAAATATAATTTTCTGTAATGAAATTCATTTTAAAATTTTTATACAATCTCTATTAATAGTAAAATTAATTATTATATGAACTCATATAACCAACTTCTATAAAGGGACAAGGAACCTTCAAATTCATTGTTAGATATTTTTTAAGCTTTGCTTTAAATACTATTCAAATGCACACTATAGGATTTATATTGTATATTACTTATTATAGCATGTATTTATCACAAAAGAATTTTAAACAAGCAAGAAAAATCATGCGTTAAGCATAGATCATGAAACCCATTCCAACACTTCCTGAATGCTTTATCAAAACTTCGTTATTTATGGAAATAAGGTATATAACAGAACTAGGGAACCATTTTAGAAAACACATAAAACATTTGAAAAACTGATTTCAGCAGTCACCATCCATAGCAAATATGTATTCAAATTCTTTTGAACAGCTCTGTATTTGATCTGTAGGCTGATATATATGCTATATAATGGGGAAATTTAGTTTAAAGAAAACGAATAACAGGTTGAAATTTCTCTTTCAGCAATTTATACTAATAGATGGAAACATACTTTTAAACTTTTGTAAAACCCTGTAATTAACCCAGTACCTTTATTACACGCCACGATTTAGCTAAAGTTTAATTCAAAGTAAAACACTCTTAAAACTACTGGAATCACACTTCCAGAAATTATCATTTATAGACGGCCATGTATCCAATTCTTTGCGTGAACCTGTATATAATTTTATCTATGTTATACAAATATTTCTTAGTGAACAAAATGCCGTTCATCGTAAAAATGCATAACTCATTTAAAAACCACCTTTAAGCAATTTACAATCATACCCAGTAACCATTACGAATTCTTTTGTGTAACCCTGTATATGAATTACAGCATTTATACACACCGTATACAATGCATAAATATAGTGAAACATAAAAGAGCATAACATAATTAAAAATGCATTTCCTAGCAATCATCGCTACCGTACAGTATTTCGGATACAATATAGTATCTGAATCTTTTGTGTGTCCCTGTAAATGTTATACACTTCGTATTAAACATGAAATAAGTTATAGTAATCCTCAGCGACGTATATCAATTCCATTATACATGAAATAATTTAACATAATTAAAATACGCCGGAAAAAATTCCCTCCACCTGTATATCATTATGTAACGGAATTCTTTTGTGTGGCCCTGTAAATGACTAATATTTATTCTTTGCACCGCATATTCTACGGAATGCATATTTTAGTGCACTTGATAAATGCATATTAATTTTATTATTTTTGAAAGCATGTAACATCATTAAAAATCATTTTAAACGATTTTTTCCCATAGGCCGTAATGTAACGGAAAACTTTTGACTGTCCCTGTAAACATGCTACGAACTTCATTTGCAATAGGGCTCGTGCTATGGTGGAGTTCAGTAACATCCAGAAATTTCAGAACGATCCGAGTATATATACGGGAGTTAGAGCGCGTACAGACGGACAGGGGGCCAGGCGGACAGACAAACCGAATCCATAAACACTTTTCAACTTTGTTGAAAAGTGTTAAAAATGAGGTGTGGGAGTGAATAAGGAATTTTTCTCGACATTTTAAGAGGTATGAAAAACTTTTAAAAATGCCCCGTGCGCATTCCATATGAATTAATATCCATATTTTTTTTTATGCGAGTTAAATTTTTTATATATAAATATATTTATATATAAATATATACATAAATTTTTTATATAAATATATGTATTAATTTTACATATATATATTATTTTTATATATAAAAATAAAACTGTGCATTGAATTCAATATGTCTGAATACAAAGATAAGAAAAAAAAAATATTTTTTAAATTTTATGAAATTTTCTGTATTTTTGCGTCATATTTCTGCAATTAACTACCTTCACCTTTTCTAATTATATTTAATTTCAAAAACCTATGCATAATTTGCGACATTTACAATTAAAAACGGCTATACAATTATTCAAAGCACTCAGAAGAATAATATATCAAATTTAAAAAATCAAAAAACCCGACAGCGTAAAAAGCGAATTAATTAATTATTTCTCATCAATATGAAACTATTTTTTATATTACTTACCCTTTTTCTTATTTACTTGTATTGATGACTTTTAAGTTGTGTTTAATTATTAGTTCCTATCTACAAACACAATTTTGATGAGGCCTATAGATGTCTATTATGAAGGTTAGAGTTACTGTAAAAGTAGCCATGTAAAGTACACAACTTCCAGGTTGTGTAATATTTAAACGGAGCTTCTGACTACAAAATGGTCAATGAAATGTCGTCTTCATTTTGAAACACCTATCCAATGATATGCCACCCAATATGGTGCGTAAGTTTTTTTTTTTTCGTCTCTACCGCCATTTTTTATTTTACGGCCGCCATTTTGAATTTATAAAAACAAAACCTATTCTATAACCATTGGAAGATTAAGACAAATCGATAGAGGCCTCATTCATAAAAATCCATCCAGCCGTTGGGATGTTTCGAGGGTATAAAGAAATCCACATACACAGATACGCGTGAAACACATAACGCTTCTTTTCAGTAGGGTAATAATAAAATCTAATCGTTTTATAGATTGTTTTATTCGCTAGATATTAAATCTATCTTCAAATATTACGTCCACTTCAAACGAGATATCGTGGCCGAGAGGTCTAAGGCGCTGCTTTTAGGCACCAGTTTCTATGAGCCGTGGGTTCACTGCCAAAATGAAGATTTTGCTAATAATGTTCTTTTTGTCCCGTATAAGACAATAAATTAAGCAATTTCCATTTAAAGATTTCTTTTCGAGATATACAAAATATTTTGGCGATAATTAAAATTCATTTCAGAAGAAAAATTTTATTCCTTGTTCAAAGTGGCTGAATGAGGAAATTTAATTTTTGAATTATCATTTGTTAAAATATTCGGAATCATAGGTTATTTTCAAACCCATGTTACAATAGAATCCATGTTACAGAAGTTTCTAATGGACATATTTAAGGTAAAACAAAATCACGTGTACTCAAATTGTGCATGCATTAGCATAATCAAGGGCTGAACAGGTCCCGTGTTGCAGTTATGCGGCAAAAACTACTTATAAAAATACAAATAGGCCAGATAATTGTATAAGTAAATGAGTTTTTTTTTAAATTTTTAATTCTAATTTCTTGTAATAATATATTAAATTTAAAAATTCAAAAAACCCGACTGCGTAAAAAGCGAACTAATTAATTATTTTTCTTTCAATATGAAACTATTTTTTATATTACTTACCCTTTATCTTGTGGCCGCCCCTCCGGGTGTTTCCGACCCGACCCCTTGAGTGGGGGAGGTGACCGGAAGCTCGGCAGAGTTCGTTGTGTACGAATGCGAGGGGGCCGGATGGGGACGAATTGCCACCTCCTCGAGAGACCTGCGGTCGACAGGCCAAGGGTCCGGTGGCCACGGGTAACGGACGTTGTGCATGGGTCGTAGGGTCTTCGGACCCGTGGTAAGATGCGAACCCTCGGCAACCAGGTTCGCTGGTCAAGCCGGATAGCGACGCTCCATAAGTCGATCCCGGTGCCGGTCTAAGGGCCCGACGGTGTCGCCGGGCAAAGACTAGCTAAGGCGATAGGACCCATCCACCAATTGACTAAGAGGGAGCCTGAAGTATGAGTGAGGGTTTTGTAGTGGAAAGTCCTCGGTGCTCGCTAGTGACGACGGGGCTCGCGGGAACGCCATGCAGGGACTCCCGGAGCAACCGAAGAGCGAGGGTTTCGGACAGCGCCCAGGTTACTTTATGACTTGGGTGGCTCATCCCTCCGAGGACCTCAGCTGGAGCAGTTGGGAGCCGACCCTAAGGGTGGTAGGGTTTGGCGGTGCCCCGTTGACCAAGGAGCGGTCGCGTGGGGAGGCCAGTATGGTTCTGGTTGCTCCATGTCGTGCCGTGACCCATGGGAGAGGGTCGGCCGGCAGGTCCACCATCGAACACTATTCCCGCAGGGAAACGCGCCGGAGGCTCGCCGGTAAGGCGGCGGCTCATCTTGCCTCAGGTGAACTCTTGGTCCGATCCAGGTCCTCCGTGTCTATGCGGTACCGGAGTTTTCCTCGCCTGGTGATGAGGACCTAGAGGTGTCTCCACCTAACTTTCGAACGCACTAACAAAGGTAGCGGTCGGTCACTGCACGGGGTCAGTGGCCTTCGGGCCTGGGTACCCTCGACGGCCGTGAGGTAAGGTAGTGGAGGGCGGGCTTCTGTCGGCCTTCGCTGGCTTCTCTGTCTTAGGATAGTGTCGAGTCGGTGGGGGCTGGCGGGACTCCGTTCCGTCCAACCCCCTAGCGAGGCGGAGTCTATTCCGTCTAGGTGGAGCTTTCCGTGCCCGCCTGGGGTCGCTAACGGCACCTAGTCTGGGCCAACTGGTTCCCGGCGTGATCCACGAGGGATTCCGTCGGTTGAGCCGGGTGGCTTGGGCGAAAAGCCAGGAGCTGGGTCGCTTTACGGCCGGAGGGATTTTCCCCGTCCTCCCTGGTCTTCAAGTTAGGGGCTCTTCAATAACTTTCCTATCGGCTAGCCCACAAAAATGTCTCTGCCGGAAAATGGTATCTGATCTTGGGGGCCTTCCGTAAATTAAATTCGGGTCGGGAAGCCTCGGTTGAGTCCGTGGGCCCAGCGTCTTTATAGGCGTCTGGTTCCTGCGATGGCTTGCGGTGTCTACCGGCTCGAGTAACCAAGTTTAGGGACCACTTGGTTTTTCTAGCTGGGTGGTGAGGACTATCGTAGCGATTGTTCACCAACTTGGGAATAGCCGGCGTGACGTGCGCTGGGCAGTGCGTCGGCCTGACCGGAGTTTGCGTGGGGTTCTGCTCTGTTGAAACTTGTCTGGCGGCGACCTTCGGGACGCGCCGCGGGGCTTGCTTCACGGGTGGTTCCTTGCGTAGACAGATGGGCCTGAAAAGGGCCTGGGACCGGAAGATGGACCCCCCATCTTACCCTTTTTCTTATTTACTTGTATTGATGACTTTTAAGTTGTGTTTAATTATTAGTTCCTATCTACAAACAGTCTTTTGATGAGGCCCATAGATGTCTATTATGAAGGTTAGAGTTACTGTAAAGGTAGCGATCCAAAGGACACAAATTCCAGGTTGTGTAATGTTTTTCGTCTCTACCGCCATTTTGTATTTCACGGCCGTCATTTTGAATTTATAAAAACAAAACCTATCCTATAACCATTGGAAGATTAAGACAAATCGATAGAGTCATCATTCATAAAAATTCATCCAGCCGTTGGGATGTTTCGAGGGTATAAAGAAATCCACATACACAGATACGCGTGAAACACATAACCCTTCATTTCAGTCGGGTAAAAATTATTCTCATGCATCATTTTGAAATTATGCATACCAACGAAATTTTAAACTGAGGAATGCGAATTTTAAGGTTTAGTGCAAGCACAAATATTAAAATATACATTCTAATCGACTAAATGCAAATATAACTACAGCTCAGTGGCGTGGCGTCCGGTCATCGCTGGATGCGGCGATGACCAAGCAATATTTTAAAACTCTTAATAAGCTTTTAAAACTCTACGATCCAGTTTTAGCAGAACATTTGGAGTTCATGTATAAGTGAAGGTAAGATTTAAAGTTTCTTTTTTGAACATTCAACCATTGAATTTTAGAATTAATAATTTTTCACCACAAACTTAAATAATTGCGATGACCACCGAAAATTTTCACGCCACGCCACTGCTACAGCTGCAATAAGTTTATTGAGTAATTTCATCAAATTAATGGTTTATACGTTTGCAATTAAAAGAATGTAAAAAAAAAAAAAATATTTCTGTGACGACGAAAATTCGCAGCGATACGGAGAACATACGGAGAGTGCTCCGTGCGCATTCCTTATCAATTAAAATAATCAATATTTTGATGGAAGTTTGGTTTATATCTTCAAATAAAACTGCCCATAACTTTTTATATATTGAATTTAAAGGTAAGAAAAGTGTAATTTCTAAATTTTGTGAAATTCTCGGCATTTTTCATCATATTTATCAATTAGCTAACTTTAACTTTTGAAATCATATTTAGTTTCTATAAAAATTACATTTTTATGACATATATAATGACAAACATATACAGAAATTTTCAAAGCATTCTTAAGAAAAAATATGAAGGACTGCAGTTGCAAACATTTGTAACCAAAGTTCGGCTGATCACGAGGCTATTTTTTAATCAGTACGAAAAATGTAATTAAAATGATAAAAAATTGTCCGATTGCATGAATTCGACTTAGAGATGAAAGTTTAATTATTTGAGCAAGCTTGAGTAATTATTGAAAGCTTGATCCTGATTTTTGTAGGGCAAAATTATTTTCGTGAATTTGAGCGATTTTGTTGATTTTGAAGGTCTGTTGTACCTATAATGTAACCTCGAGATACCTGAAAAATTTTCTGTAACAACATTATCTCATCAACTCTGAAAAGAAGCTTTAGTAGAGCTTTTTAGTTTAAAATCATTAGAAATGAAAACATTATAAGGCTTATAGGAATAATTTTAAAAGCTAATAATTACTGATGCATAAAGTGTTCCGTACAACAAAGTGTACACTTGGCACTGTGCAAATAGAGCTTCGAATTCACAAAGTTTAAATGCCGAAGTTTTCTAGATAAATTTGTAATTAATATCTCGATTAATTACCGACATTTTATTTCGAAAATCATTATCACCAACCGTTGGATAATTTTGATTGATAGGTACCTAGAGAACACTTCAAATATACTGATGAGCGGCCCAAAGTAATGTTTATATGTAACGAAAAAATGATATTTTATCAAAAACTATGTGACGTAAGATAATCAGTATACTTTTCCTTCAAGGTTCAAATAAACTCCGACAACTACTAATTCTTTCGAAATTTTAGTTTCAGGAGATTCAAAAATAAAAGGGATGAGAGAGACATATTTTTGTTGTAGATTTTCGACTATATCTCTCAAAATATAATAATAAATAAAAGAAAATATCTTTTTGAGTTCGATGTTACGAAATCATTCGTACTATACCCCACACGAGATTTAAAAGAAACGTGTAACAAATTGGCCTCCTTAGTTTGTCCGGAAATATTTTGTGAATGGCTGACAAGCTATAAATATGTGTTAGATGTGAATTTCCAACTGGGCGAAAAATGTCCGGACCAGGATTCGAACCCGGGACCTCCTGGCTGAAGCCGCCAGTGCTCTGCCATCTGAGCTATCCCGGACGATTCTGGTCGAACTCTTTCACCCAGCTGACCTTGAAGATTACAGCATCTGGTCTGAAACCTGGTTCAGCTCAACAGAATAAATATCAGGTAAAGGTAAACGATCATTGGTAAACGATCTAATATGATTTGTTTACCAATTAGAATAATTGTGTTAAAATTAATCTTGTATAAATATGTGGTCCAATAGATCTTATAAATCTCCCAAGTTCGAAGTCGTTTCATAGCTTTCGAGAAAAACGTCTGTGACAGACGGACAGATAGTCACACGCGTGATCTAATAATAGTTATATTTGTACATTTTAAGCCTGAAACCCTAAAAAATAATTAAAGTGTTGTGCAGCAAATCAGAAAAAAAAGACAGAAAAAAGTATGATGGAGAAAGCGAAAGGGAAATGGAAAATTAATGCACTTTCAGTTATAAAAATAGATAAATATAAAAAGTGTAAAATTTAAACAATAATAAATGTTCTCAATTCAAAATCTAGAATGAGCTTGTTTATTTATGTTTTATAGGAATTACAACAGATATACGTTTAAACTAAAACATAAATCACTCTATATTTTCCATACAACCAGTATTCTGTCGAGGTTATTTCGTTTAAAGTACACGGATAAATAAGATAGATCATCTACTCTACTAACCAAATTCTGTTAATTTATCATTTGGATGCCTATTTACAACACTCAAACACTTTATTTATTCCTTAGCAAAAAGTGATGCTTCCATACTGCAATAGTCCCTACCGTTTTGTCCTTTACTCTTGATTTATCAGCAACAACTTTCAGCCATCAGGACGTAAATAAAACACTGTTTAAATTCCGAAAACAATCAGTATTTAATAAGCTTACTGAAATTTTAACAGATTTTGCATGTATATTTGTAAGAAATGTAGATTTTTTCAGTATAATTAACGGTTTTTTCCTCGTGTTTTGGCTGGCAGTTTCTTTCTGTAAAATCAACAGAAAGAAACTGCAAATTGTAAAAATAAAAAAATATATATATATATATATAAGAATAAATAATTTAAAATAGCTATATATAACTTCTTCAAGGAAACAAAGAAAAATTCTAATTTTTCTGTTAAATAGTTTTACTTTAGTCCGAATTTCTCTCACTATTCTGACACGTATTTTGAAGAATAAAAACATGTTTCAAAACTTCAACAAAAATGCTGTTTTCAAAAGAAATATTTCTTGTCTAGAAAATCTTATAAGAACCTGCTATAACTTAAAATACATATAAAAATTCCTTTAAAAATGTAAATTCTTTGAAATGCTGGTACTCATACGATAAAGAATACAAGTTGCGCTTGAAATGCAAATCTAAGTATTTTCAATCATTTTTTCCAAATAAAAAATATATGATGCTGTGTGAAAATTTATGTTATCGTCTTACAGATTTATTTTTAAGACAAGATGTTTTATTTTTTTTTTAAGTTTATGAAGTGCTTTGAAAGGATCCTTAAAATTAAAAATGACATTTTTAGAATTCTTTTCTTTAATAAATAAACTTTTTACGAAATCAATTTTTTTCAGACTTTTTACGAATTCTTGTAAATATCAATGTTACAAAATTTATTGAAGGAAACAAAAAATAAAAATGTCACATTTTATACTGAATATTTTGTATCATGTCGAACAAAATGATACCGGAAATATCGGGGAGATCTGTATCAGTCACCAATTTAGAAATTTAAAATGTTTATCCTATTTTCTGATGTTATAGATATAAGTGACTGATTTGCAAGTGATGCTAAATTGGAGATTTTACATATACTTGCTATATGATATTAGCAAATGGTGAAAAAACACTCCACATGTATTTGACTTGGTTGGCAATGTGATCAGATTTTGACTTCCTTTTATTTGGTTTATGCATGTTCAGGTTTTACGATTTGTTCTTCAGATAGTGTTTTGGGTATTGATGACATCCTCAAAATAATACGAGTATGACGTGGATCTTGGGGGTAAAAATTTATAGATAACTTGCGTATATCAAAATGTTTTCAATGCTCAGTGAAATGGTGTTGAAAGGTAGTACCTCTTTCTTATAAAAGATCCTGTTTAGCGAAGCTTGCCCCTTTACGGATGCATGGTTCTTAAGAGAGTTCTTTAGCAGAAATAATACACGACAGATGGCAGAACTAAACATTTTGATCTGCAAATATTCGTTTTTATTGAACAATTGATTGCTTTATAAATATATTTTAATTGATTGCAATTCGTATTATTTTTAGTACATTTATTAATTTCTAAAATCCTAATTATGTTTTTTTATGTAAATTATGCCTTTTCCTGTATATATGTATACTAATAATTATTTTTTCTCAATTAAGTAACTTTGTTTTTTTTTCCTTCTGTACTGGGGTTTGGAGCGGGGCAGTAATTCGAATGTTGTATGTTTTTATTCTCAATCCTCGAAGTCTATTGAATCTGAACCTATTGTGTGCTATTAAAAAGTTGAAAAGACAAATCGTATTTCCGTTAATTCGTAGTGATGAGTCAATTATTCTTTAAGTTATTTTTTCTTTTTATTCAAATCTTAATTCCTCAAAGTAAATTGATAAAAGTTAAAAAGTATTAAAATCATTATTTTTAGGAATCGCTTCTGTTCATCAGAGCTAGTTTTCTACAATCAAAATGAAGTATATTATTATTAATATTAATTAATTTGTTCTGCTGTTATATTAAAAATATATATTCTAAACTCTACAAGGGACTTTGAGCCATTAAACCCGAATCATATATGTGTTTTTAAGTGTCTTATTTGGTTTTTAACATGACTTTTCAGGCAGTTTTCAAATTGATTTTTAGAGTTTTGAAATTAACAGACGTTATAACACAATACAAAAATTTAATAGTCTCTCATTTTATGAGTTCCTTTTAATCATTCAGATATGATGCCATATAACTATTTTGATTTTAGAAGCAGTACTTATCTGAAACTTTAAAATGGAATCAGGCCGTGTATAGTTGGTATAGAGATATCGTGCATTAATACAAGAAAATTTTATTTCAGTTTGCACGGCACGATCCAGATCGGGTAGTCACAGATCGAGCCCACGGTAGACATCACTCCAACGCTGAAGATGAAACATTTTTTTTATATATATACTAGGGGGCTCTGCCCCCTACGAGCTACGCTCGCCAACCCCCGTTCAGGCACACCAAAATCCAAAAAGCACGCTAATTTGATCGGCTTTAAAAATATTGAATTAAAACGTAAACAAACAGTAGCGATCTCTCTGTAAACGGGTTTCCATTCGTTTTCCTTGGATTGCGGATTTTTAAGGCCAAACCTGCTGCTGTTAAGAGGCACAATGGCTGTTTTCGTATTTAATTAAAAAAGTTAGTTAAACATTTGAAAATAAGCTAATGTAAAATGAATTAAGTAAACAGTGTCATTGTCTCGTGGTATTTTTTAACAGCGCTATAAGATAGTTCTTTTAAATAATTCCTTTTAAATGTATCGTTTCAAATCTGACGTAATTTACACATAAAGTTTTATTTATCTTATTAATATTCACGTGAAAATACTTTTGTTGTTAGAAGGAAATATTATTTGCGCTGTCTTCGAATTCATAATAATAGTTGAAAACATAATCTCAAAACATCTCGCGCAAGTATATTTTTCAATTTAAATTGTTTTGCTATATTTTTTGCCATTTAAATATGATGTAATTTCCTCAAATTACAAGTTTTAACGCAAAATAATGATTTCTTTTTTTTTTAAGATTTTGTTTCTCTTTTAAAATTCAAGTGCAAATATGGTCCGGCATAGATGACATATACTCCCATATTGGCGCAATTTTTTTCTGACATCAATTTCATATACGCAACGGGTACTTAACTGGTGCTAAAGTGTCGTTATTTTGCTTGATATGGTAACACAGATGTTGTTGTTTATGCTATTAATGTTTTCGCCAAATTCGCGTCGGAAAAAAAATTGCGCCAATATTATTCCTATGACGAAATTTTCCTGCTTTTAACATGTAATCATTTAATTCTAATTTTAAATTTTTTTTTCTGTTTGTAATAGTCACGTGTAAATAAATTTTTAATTCGAAGTAAACATTATTGTTTGCGCTGTTTATACAACTGACAACAGTTTAAATTAATGGCATTTTCTAAAATTTGTAAAAAATATCTCTCGAAATGCTGAAAATTTGAATTTAAAATTGAAATAAAACCTCAAAAAATGAGTTAATTAAGAAAAATAAATTCAATCTAAACACCGGGAACTTATAACGTATAAAATGATCTAAAAATGATTAAATTATCATGTATAGTTTTTGCTCCAATAAAACATTTTTAATGGAACGATTTTGTCCAACTTTAGCATTAATGTTCTCTAAAAATAATTCTTCGATTTGAAAACTGTCTGCATCAGCGTGTTTATCAAACATTTCTCTATAATACCACCGATTTTCATATTTTTGTATGCAACAGTTTTTTTTTTAATATTATAGATGAAAGGCCATGCCTAAGCATTCAAATTGGATGCGATCTAACCGGAATATCTACGCAGATTTTCATTGGTCCGTTTCCAAACCAAAACTTTTTTTTATATATAGAAGGATAACGCTGACAGACCTATACCATTGACAACTAAAAGCAGAATGATTGTCATTACATTCTCACAGCATTTGTTCTTGGTCGAGATGGAAATAAATGAAAATAACGAGTATGTTATGATATATGATATGGCGTGATTGGGTTGTGTAGAGACATGTGTTATTTTCTGTTAATGAAAAGTCAATGGAGGTGAAAAAGGGAATTATAAATTCTTTAACACCAAATGTTAACAGTATGCATTAGGAATACTGTAAACCACAAAACTACAATTTTACAGGGAGTTGGCAAAAATGTGATTTGAGAGGGGCGTATAAAACAGCCGTTAATAAAAAATAAATAAGAAGTTAGAGACAAAGTACACATACTGAAAGAATTTTATTTGTTGCAAAAATGTTGGGCAGCTGGATAGGAGTTTCAACGGTCAAAATGATAAATGATCGATGTACATGACTGGGAAAATATTATACATTATAATATTATATTATAATATTATATAATACAATATATAATATTATATATATATATATATATAATATATTATTATATTATATAATATTATAATGATATAAGAAAAGTGTTGCTAGGTGTCAAATAAACGGTCAAGTGCGAGCATTACTCGCGCACAGAGGGTACCGTAGAATGAAATATGAATTTGAAAAAAAAAAAAAAAAAAAAAAAAAAAAAAAAAAAAAAAAAAAAAAAAAAAAAAAAAAACGTTGCTAAAAGAATACTAAGACTTTGTAAAAAACTATACAACGTAGGGTTGGGTATAACTGTATATATTAGAAAAGTGTAAATGGGTATACCATGAAAGTTCAAAGAGATATGGAACCTAAATAATATCAAATATAGCTATTCGTATAACTCTTTTTTTAATATTATCCTAATCTGTTTATGATGAACTTAATTCGGTACTGACAATAAAAGCAGTGCATAGTTAAACTTCATTTGGCATTTCATGAAACTAAATTCAGCGTAGTATTGACCTTTATTTCAACAGTGTAGCTAAAACGAAACTTTTGTTCAAAGTTTAAGTTTGGCATTGTGCTAAGCGCGCTTTGAATTGAGATCTCAAAATTACAACGCCGCCTTGGTCAGTGCCGCGTTTTTCCAGATAAGTGTTTAATTAACTTTTAAAGTCACTCGAGGCGTATTGAGAGATACAATCAATGCAAACTATCGTGAATCCCACAGTATTTATGCGATTCATTCTAATTAAATCTTTCGAGGGCAATGCCCTTTAAAAACGGACACCTAATTTTAATTCCAAAACAGACAAACGGTACCAATATTTTTTAATTAAAATTTTCCTTTTATCATGTACGTGAAAATAAGCAAGTTCGCATTTTCTAATAAATTCGTTTATAAATTCTGGTGTCAGTTCATTATTTTATTTTATAAGTTTATAAATAGAATTACTCCGTGCCGGAAAGTATTAAATGGTCGTAAAACTCTTAAAGCTTCAAAACTTAAGAAACTTTAATTTTTTTAGATGTTAAACTCCTATCTTTTCTGAATATTTTGATATAACTGTTTCCATGAAATTCCCATCAGAACAGAAGTTTTGGCTTTTAGAATTATAGCCCTGAATAACTGCAGCGGCGTTTCCGACACTTTAAAGTCATTATTGCGACACTTTAAAGTCAAATGGCGTTTTTGGGGCATAACGCACAAGATACCTCAAAAACTTCTGAATATTTTTTCATGAAATTTTCATAACATATATTTCATATTAGTCTGTATAAAGTGAACCTAAAATTTCCTTTTTATTATTCAAAAAAATATTTTTTTATGTGATTTTACTGTTGAATTTTTCAAAATTTTGTATTAGCTAAATGCAACATTGCACTAAAGATATAAAAATGCTTTAAATACAAATTTAAGTTCAGGGAAATTATTACAATCTGAAGTATAAGTAAGCACCAAAATTGTCATTGTAGTTGCAATATTTATTTTGTAATCCTGCGCGTAAACTGTTATGCCAATTTTTTGTTCGACAAATGTCTAGCAGTTTCGAGCCCCCTATAAATGCTAATTCTGTATCTTGCAATTTTTTAAATTTATAAAACAAAAGAACATAGAAATATCTTTCATCCCAATTAAAATTGTGTTTTAAAATCATATACATTTTAAGACATTAAATGTTGAAAATGGTCTTTTTTTCATTTTTTCCACATTTTAGAGTCCCGAGACCCCTTAAATTAGGATGTTTTTAACAATTTGATGGTTATTGCTTTTATACTGTTACTGGACATTACATTACACCTATATATCATTAAAAGTTGTTAACTAGGCATAGAGTACGCCGCCCCTGTCCTTGTGTATGTCCAAACTGACCATACCTTTAAGGGTTAATATCTCGGCCAATTACCGATGATTTTTTTCGAAAATCATTAACAACAATGCTTTTATTCTTCTACAATGATAGGTATATTCAACGATGCTCAACAATTTTTCAGAATGCCCGTAAATCGAAATTTGTGTATAACAGAAAAATGCTAATTACTCAAAAACTATGTGACCTAGGGTAAATCGCTATAATTTTCCGGCAAGGTTTATATTAATGTCGACTACCTCTAATTTTTTCATAATTTTAGTTTCAGTAGATTCGGAATTAGATTGGGGGGGGGGGGACATATTTTTGCGCTACATTTTCAGCAATATCTTTGAAAATATAATACCGAAAATTAAAAGGAATGTATTTTTGAGTTCAGCGTTACAAAAGCTTTCACAGGGTACCCCACATGATATACAAAGATAATATTTTTTTTTCAAGTAGCATAATTAGCCCCTCTACATTTTTACTAAATATATTTATGAATGTTTCTTAATCTGAAAATATGTGGGTCAATGGTCTTTATTACTTCCCCGAATTTGAACTTTCCGCGTTCCATAGTTTAAGAGTAAAATGGCTGTGACAGACAGACGGACAGACACAGGAGTGATCTTATAATGGTTCCGTTTTCACTTTTTATGTACGGAACCCTAAAAATACAATTTTTAAAAAAAAAATAAAGTTCGCTGCGGTTAGAGAATTACAGAGAGCGAATTAAAATCAAAAGTTTAATTTTATAAAATTAAAAATGCCGTTACCAAATACATTTAAGCCGGATAAATACTGACAATTAATGTTAAAAATTTAGCAAAAAAAAAAGAAAAACATTATTGTAAGGTGGGGGTGGGAGTCCGGATGAAAAGGGAAAAACCATTAAAAAGGAATGTGTGAAGGTAACCTCCTTCACATGCAACTACATGTGTGAAATTCTCTATGTCGATGTCATTCGCACCTAGTAAAAACAGTTAATTCTCGTCCTAATTTATGGATTAATTATTCAAATGTTTCGCAAAGTGTTATGGAAAGGAATAACGCTTCGTGTACCATCAGATTTGCTTCGTTACTACTATCTTAACTTTGCCTGCTACTGAATTGAATAATATTATAAGTACATTTAGATTTTTAGGTAGCTTTCATTACAAAAAGCTACCTATTGCAGCCATTCGGAGGAAAACGATTCCGAAAATTTTTGGTATCAAAATTGATATATACCCTATATATATAAAATCCTAATGAATCAAATTGAAATGAATTTATGTAACGATTCTATGAAACAACTGATTACCTTTCACGGTGATTTCTCTTAAAATATGGAATACTTTGCGATGAAATTAACACCAAAAATCTGTATTGATCCACAGATCTCAAAACTGCTATTAGAATTTTAAAATTAGAATTAGTTTTCGAAATATTATTTTTTTCTAATTTTAAATGTTTTTTTTCTAATGATGGCAACTCAAATTTTAATCATAACAGATTTTTTTTTTTTCGTATTTTAGAAAAGGTTATTTTAAATTAAGTTGGCGACGAGTTTGGCCTCCCTTAAATTTATGCTAAGAAATGCATCATGTTACTTTTATTCAGAATTCAATTTGTATTTCATTATCATTTTATTTAATACAAAACTTTCATTTGAAATTGAAACCTTTAAAATAAATGGCTTTTACTTCATTCTTTTTTTAAAACGAAACGAAAAGAAAAATATTACACACAGATGTGATATACGCAACGGGGTACCTAATTTGCGCCAAAATGGCGTTATTTTGCCTGACATGGTAACCCGGCTATTGTTGCTTATTTATTAATAAATGTTTATTTGAATTTATATTCCTTTTATTTACAAAAAGTGTTATAAATTGTTTTGTTGTATAATTATTAATTAATTTTTTTATTTATTGTTATTTCATTTTAAAAATAACAGAAAATAATTTAAAAATACATATGTAACAGGTATTAGAGAGCGAGGATTTCGCCAAATTGTCGTTAAAAAAAAAAAAACAACAAAAAAAAAAAACAATCACGCCAAACCTGGTGCGTATTTGACAATGCAACAAATCATGAGATTTAATTTCCACTTCAAAGCAACGTTTTCATGTTATTACTTCTCCCGTCGACCAATTTCGCCAAATGATATAAATAGCCAAATTATACAAATTGACATTTTTTTTTAAAATAACAAAAGAACAAATAAAATAGTACAACTTTAATAAAAATACAAATTAAACGTCGAAATAAAAATCACTTGATGTCGTAAACATGTGAACCTTCCTTTAAATCAAGTGAATGTGACATTTACATTCAACCATTATTGGCATTTAATCTTATAGTTTGGCGACAGATTTTTGGTCGATGGGATAACCAAGTAGCACCGTTTTAATTTACCACTCGAAAAAAAAATGCTAACTGGCGAGTTAAAAAAAAGCTATTGGCGATGTTTTCACCCGGTTAACATAAAAGTATCAGGAATTCTTTGTGATCATGGCAACTTTTATGAAAATTCGAAAAAATAATTTTGATTCTTTAATCAACATGGAAACCTTTCTTATGAAAAGCGATGGAATCAGCTCGTTGTTTATGGCAGTTACATGACTTGGACTATTATAATATAAACGAAATAATGGGGATAGAATAATATTCGGTGACTTATCAAACCTGTGGCTGGCTAACATTAAAGTACGAAAATGGCCGCCTGGAATATAAAAAGCGAAGGGATCCGCCTTGAGCTGTTGATGATAGTCACATGACTTAGGCTATTATTATAGAGATTATTTTCAATTTTAAAAACAGCGCAAAGAATAATATTTCCTAACGATTAAAAATTTATTTTCACGTGACTATTAAAAACAGAAAAAAAAAAACTTTAAAATTACTATTAAATGAGTACGTATTAAAGGCAGGAAAATTTTGAAAATTATGTCCTGAAAATGTCCTTGTATTTATGTCCTTGTATTTATACGTGAATATTAAAAGGTAAAGGAAACTTTAAAATAATAAATACATTAATATGCATTTAACCCTTTCACGGACAAGGCACTTCTATTCGTAAAATCTTGAAATCAGTGAATGGCACCAGAATTTACAAACAAATTTCGATATACAAAAATGCTTTTGTTCACTTACTTGGACAACCAGCCAAGAAGCCAAACGTTAGGCTAATGGACCGCATGTCCTGGCGGGAAAACCCTCTCCACCAATCTAGCTCCACCTCGTCCGCCAGAAGAGGCTTACCAACTGCAATTATTTATTCAAATAAAATAGAAAAACAAAAGCACAATCCTGTGCAGCATAGATTCCTGCTATGCCAACAAAAGTTAACAAAAACGCATGTTTATAGGTTCCATGCAAATATAATATAAAATAAAAACTAAGATTAACTAACCTGAATGAACAAAAATCGCATGTATAGAGGTTACATGCAACTCTGGCAAAAACAAAATTAAACTAAGATAACAGAGTTCGCATGTTTATGGGTAAGATGCAACCAGTGACGTATGAAAGTCTATACTGATAAATAGTTCATGCATAATGTCTGTACAAAGTCCCAAACTTAACGCACCACATTCACAGACAGAGTCAGAGAAGACAATCCTCAAAATTCAGTCATTACACTTCAATATTCATAGTCAAGTAACATCACGAAAATGAAACTCAGTAAAAGGTCCACTTCAATGACCCTCTACCACCTCCAAAAGTCTGGAATACTGCAGCACCAATTTCGCATCTCTTTAAAAGCTTATATCACTTCCTCAATGACCAACGTTCAGATCATCAAATGAATGGCACCCCAATCTTCCGTAGAAGACAGGAAGTTCCAGCTCAAAGACCATCACCCACATACTAATCACTATCTGACAATTATATAGGATAGTATATTCTGATAAATTAAACAATGGTTGTAGCATACTACAGACACAATTTATGATATTTAAGAATTCTTAGTATTATTAAAAACAAGTCAGCATTAACTGATGACGATCCATGCAGCAGGACCAAAGAACCACCCTATATTAGATTCAAAACTTGTATCTTATGAACGAGTACAATTCATTAAGGACGTTATAGTTAGCACAGAGCTTTCTATAGTTTTCTTTACAAAAAAAGAACTCTGGATATATTTTGGCGAACTGTAAGTGAGTTATTAAAATAGAAAAAATAAGGCATTTTGAGGCATCTTCCAAATAAATAGTGTCTAACATTCCCTTTATAACCAAAGTCACAGAGGTCGCTATTTCTCTTTCCTATTTTCTTCAGATACTCGGGAACGCTGCCATGAGCAGTAATAAGATATTGTAATAACTGGCCTGAACATACAAAGTTCTCATCCACCCTATTTAATACTGTATAAGTGTCTCTACCTTTACCACAATGCCTTCACTCTCTTTGCCAATCCTTTACCGTATTGATTTTGCAAATTCTCTTAATTAAGGTGACAGGAAAAGGAAGATTCTCGGTAATATTAGCATTTTCACGATTAAGAGCCTCTTTCGCTAGAGTATCTGCTCGTTCATTTCCAAGGGTTCCGACATGTGCACGGATCCACCCAATAATCACAATCTTGTCAGGATGCTGTATCAAATTAATGTAAATCTCTTTAATTATCAAATTTGCTGGAAAATTTCTTTGTAGATCTAGAGTTGAAGATTTGTTGTCAGTATATATATAAACTTTCTTGTAATCGGTATCCAAAAACCAATTAATAGCATATTTAATCGCTATCAACTCAGCCTGATAAATTGAGTTCATCTTATTTAACGAGATTTTAAAATCTTCAATAAAATCACCATACAGATAAACTGTATATGCGGCACCCACGCCAGTTATTATTTTCGATCCATCAGTGTACACGATGGGAACTTTCTGTTCTTTAATATCATCATCCGATTTATCTGTGATTTGTACGATATACATTGCAGTATACTTAGGAAAATCACTTGTTGCAAGATTAATCATTATATTCTGTCTTTTTATTACTACATCCTCATATTTTATATCGTCCTTTCCAATCATTATGTCATATTTCTTAACCAGATATCTTAAACTAATGTGCAAAAGAGGGATTCCGTTTAGTACGCACAATGCATCCGTAGAGACTGTCCTGTATATAGACAAAATGGTGAGAAGACCTAATCGCTGGCATGAGCTTAATTTACTAAGTGCATGTTCTTTCAAATCACTGTACCAAACCTCAGCACCATAAACTATCTGCTTTTCTATTACTGTCTTATATCATATTTTTCGGAAGTTCGCTTGGAGTCCTAGATCCCGTCTATCTGTTTTCTTAATGCTTGATGCCAGATCTCTAATTTTTTCTCTGATGTTTTCCAAATGTGAGATCCAGTTGAACTTCGTGTCCAAAGTCAATCCGAGATAAGTGATGGTATCTTTAATTGGTATTGAGATGTTGTCAATTTTGAAGATGGGATGCCGATTTTCCAAAAGATATCTACCGAAAAGCATGCCCATGCACTTTTCCCTGCTTATCGTTAGTTTCAGTTCATTGCTAATTTCCGCAAAACACTTAATACGATCATTCATGTTCCTCTCTAATTCGGCTCTGGTGTCAGCACCACCAAAAATTACGAAATCATCGGCATAGGACAGAATTTCTTCAAACTTGATCCTGTATTTCTTCAGTAAATAATCGTCGACAATCAGCCACAACAATGGGCCAAGGCAACTGCCTTGGGGACAGCCTTTAAAAAGTGCGAACCAGACGATTCCTTTCGTAAAGCTGAATCCAATTCGTCTATTGCTGATGTAGTTCTTCAATATTCTTTTAAGATAATCCGATATCGGTAAACCATCAATAATTTCCGCAAGTGTCATCCAATCCACCGCATCAAATGTTGCTTGTATGTCAATCGAAGTGATTGCATAGTACTTGTTAGATCTAAGTTTATCTCTTATCAACTCCCTCAAAAAATGGGTTGCCGTTACCATGCTCCTCTTCTCTCTAAAGCCATATTGAGCCTCATCCCAGAATCCTATTGATTCTAACAATGGCATTGTTCCAATCTTGATAATTCTTTCTAATAATTTACCAAAAATGCTAAGTAAAGTAATTGGGCTAAACGATCTAGCACTTTTACCATCTTTGTTCCGTTTACGAAAAAAGATAACCAATCCATTTTTCTATATCCTAGGAAAATGCCCGAAACTAAAACAAGCCCTGAAGAGTTTTCTAACATAGTTTGGGCATGCTTTACAAATTTTCTTCAATATTAGAGCATCGATTGCATCATAACCCGGAGCCTTACTATTTTTTTGACAAGACATAGCATATCGCATTTCTCTAGTTGTCACCTCCATTACATCACCCGCAACCTTGCCTGTTGAAGTAAAATTAAAAATTTCGGTGGGAATTTTGTCAACGCTAAAATGTTCTTTTATCAGATCCTTTGCTACATCGTCGTATGAATCAAATGATGTCGAATTATCAAATCTTGAAAAAATAAAATCGCTTGGCTTTGTAGCTTTACCAGTGATGTACTTATACAGAGTCCCATAAGTATCCGAAGTATCATGACAAAAATTTGTCCATGAATATCTTTTCGCCTTTTTTACCAATTTTTTATATTCTCTTCTATGTTTAATATATATTTATTTCAAGTTTACATCTTCTGGGTTCCTGATATATCGTTTGTAATGTGCAGACAACTTTATTTCTTGCAGATCTTAAGTTTTCACTAAACCATTTTATGGTTGGTTTGTAGGACAAAGTACCTTTTCTAAAATGCTTCTCTGACATTTCTGTCACTATTTTCATAAAATTCTCTACGTGATCATCGAAATCACTAGTGTTATTAATCAATATAAGATCTTGTAACCATTTTTTTTCAAATTTTCTAATATCTTCAATAAATTTCCGAAATCTTTTATTCTTTGTTTTGAATCTCTGTCGTAATCTAATTATAGGGGTATAATTCAAAGAAAACCTTATATAACGGTGATCACTGGAGGAGAATATTTTGTCGTCGACAAACCAGTTATTCAATTTATCACATATTTCCATTCCGCCAAGTGTCAAGTCCGGACGACCCTTCTGTGTGCCCTACACAAACGAGTGTGGAGCGGTGACATCATTCATGATTCTCAGTTGTTTTTCTACAATATGTTCCAAGAATATTTCTGTACGTTCCGTTTGACGGGCGTAGCCCAGGTCCATGATTGGCACATTAAAATCGCTAGCTATCAGGATGTTATCAAAATTGTTAAAATGTGAACCAAGATCCACAAAGTCTTTATCTATATTGTTATTAGGAGGTGAATACTGAGAACAAATAAAAATAACATCATCATTTACATTTAAAGAGATGGTAATGGAATTATCCAGAGCCAGGTTACTGATCACAGCATAATCCCTGTTAGTTATTATGATAGCAGAATTATATCTTAAAGAGAAATAGATTGGCCATTCTGGTGGAATACCAGGAGCAGCATCATCAGAAACATAGATATCTTGGCAAAGAACTAGATCTATATTATTAGACAAAACATACTGTACCAAAGCATCGCTTGCATCACCACAGTGATGCAAGTTCACCTGCACAAAATTCAACAAACCACCCGTGGCAGTGCCCTTAGCTACGATTAGCTACTATCTTCAGTCTATGTTTCTGGAATGCTGAACAATTACTGCTATCAGCACGATGACTGCAATCTCCATTCACATCATCAAAATAACAATTTGAACAACAAAGAGTATCCGACTTACAGTCTTTCAAGTAATGATCAGCAGCACATTTAACGCAGTTAACTCTCTCAGTACAACTATTGGACATATGCCCGAACCTCTGACATTTAAAGCATCTGGTTATTGACGCAAACTCAACCACCCTATATCTTTCAAAGTCAATGCATATTCTTTTCATTTTCAGTAGAATATTCTTACACTCTTCGTCCACATCTATCAGCCAATTATTTTTTCCCTGCTTGGTTTCAATTTTACGTATTATCCGTACTTCCCTATCTGTACCTTTCATTAAACTTTCTATTATCGCATTCGTAGTTGAGTCTATATCAGAAGACTGCAGCTTTCTTTTAAGTCCCATCATAGTATCTTCTGACGAGCCGTCCTGCAAACACTTTTCCACTTCCTGCTTTACATCCTCCTCTTTAAGTTCTGGATCAACACTTAAAATCAGTATTCTCTCCCTTCTACTGATCGGAACATTTATCTTCGCAATATCCTTAATTTCTTCTGAATCTGCTAGAGAATCTCTAATCACATCCACTTCTGCTTTGGTCTTATATTTTAGTATCACCCTATTAGTCTTAGTAGTTATGATGTCCTTTGGCAGTGGGAGATCTTTATTCCTTTTATTAACCATCTTGATCTTTTCCCTCAGTTGTGAAACATCTTGGTTCTCCTCGTTCGGTGTCACTATTACCGTGTGCTCATCTCTCCTTTTCTGTATTACTTCCTTAGGTTTCGCCGGGACCTCTTCAATTGAGCTAACAGAAGTTCTACTGATTTTCTGGGCTAAATCTGACATCATTGCGTTATATTCAACACGGTCATCAAGTCTTGCTTTCATAACTTTATTGTCCTCCGATATTTCGGTACATTGTTTTACGATAAAATCTAAAGCCTTCTTTTCGCAATTCACAGTTGGTATCGATATTTTATTACCCTTGAACTCTTATGTTCTAACAAATCATGAATTTTCGCATTGATATCCATAACTACTTCGATAAATCTTTTACCTTCAGCATTCTTGATCCACTGTTCTACATTATCATCAGCCATCCTACCAATCCTATATCCCTACAAATACCACCAACGACTTTTAATACAACCCAAAGACCCTCTATCGACAATAACTATCACAAAAGATCCTCTAACTGAAAAAGCAAAACAAACCACCGACAATTCACTAGCGTACGTTTACAATGAGAACTACCTTTCAGCTTAAATAAGAGACCGTGTGGTCTGAAAAAACACAAATGATCCAATTAAAAAGCGAAACAGGAAAACACGATTCAAGTATAAGAGAAACAACAACTAATAAATCACCGGGTAATAGAATCAATAACCGCCGGATAAAAGGATCAACCAACGAAAACTGCCCCACTAGGCATGTGACACAAAAAGGACTAAAAATACCAATGTAGAGAAGTAATACCACGTGCAGCACAGTAAAAAGATAAAAAACTCATACACCACGTGACCAAACTACACACAATAATTGTAAACAACAATAACAAGATCGCAGTAACCACGGCAACAAAGACACTGACTACCAAAAATAAAAGTACTCTAAAAAATATACGTCACTACTAAATCACCACACAATACATCACAAAGCAGAATCACTGTGATCGTAAATGACACCAACAAGAAAAATATACAGGAAGTAAACAACTAAACATAACTCAAACACAAAACTGGCCACCAAAACAAAATGCCAGAAATTACAAGAAACGCTCACCGAAAAACTTCAAAAATAGAAAAAAAATTTCAAATAACCGTTTAAAATTAATTACTACATATTTATAAATTGTATTTAAATTGGCTAAAAAATACATTGAAATACTAAACACATTAAAAAAAATAATTGACATTAAGAAAGTAATTTACATTGAAATTCATTAAAAAATTATTTTGCCATTCAACGGAGAAAATTATTTACATTGAAATTCATTTAAAAAAATATATAAATCTCATTTGCCATTCAACTGACTAGCTTTTTTCTCTGTGCTAGGTAGAAAACGTAAAAATAATATGTGTCTAGAACTTTTTTCTTTTCCTCTTCCTTTTGTAAAGGGATAAAAGCTGAGATAGGAGATAATGAATAGAAATATTTTTAATGACTTTCACTGAAGGGCATAAAAATATTTTCAGTTTGAAATTGGCAAATGTTCAAAGTTTCCTTCAACTTGATAAAGTTATATTTTCTTACAGTAACTAGAAATAAGGGAAACAAAACTTAAAAAAAAAAAAAGAATCAAGTTTAACCTATAAAACATGTTAAGTTCTAAAAGTAAAAGAGAGGCTGAACTGACGAGGAACAGAAGAAAATTATTTTTGTTTTGAAGGATGATTTTAGAATTATACAAAATCTTAAAATTACTTTACATGTTCATTAGACATCATCTTCGTCGCCTTATATCTGAAGGAAAGTTTTTCTACTTCTTCTTAACAAGATTTTATAAAAGAATTACGTCAGAGCTGTATCATCATTTTAAATATTTAACGAAATACAACATCATTTAATATTTGAAATGCGTATATTATTATTGCGCTACTCCCCGAACATTTTTTTTTCAAGGTAGAGCAACTGAAATTGGAAAATAGTGTAAACATACCATGTCATAAAGAACGGGTAAAGAAATAGATATTCTCGTTGATATTTTAAAATTTCGTATTACCATAAATACGGATACAATCCCTGAGTAACATTTAAGTATATCACCAGAATCGACAAAGTAATCAAAAAATTTTTAACGTAAGCATGATATACGAAAATTTTAGAACAATATTTCTAAAAGGAACGCGTTGCATTTCCTATCGAGACTTAAAATATCGCAATAAATCGCTCAATATTCTTATTGACTATATATAGAGGAGACTAGGGAGGGATGACCCACTTTTTACAAAATGATTTTCTATTATTTAAATATTGGACGTAGAATAAAGTTTTATATATCATTTTATTCGTTATACAATCAGTTATCAAAATAAAATTGCTACATAAGTGTAATATGTAAGAAATTTGAAAGATGATTGATTTTAATCATGAGAAAATAATGGGTCAATGCTTCCCACATATGGGAGGGTTGACCCATTATATGGGACGTTTGACCAACTTTGTTTTATATAGAAATATTTCTGAAGAGGAATAAAATCAGTTTTAAAAAAAGCAAAATAACTTTATGTTACATGCTTTAATTATTAAAAAAAATATTTTTGAAAATATGATGTTTAAACAAACCTGTTTAGGCGCAGTCGCATGTCAGAGGACAGGATTTTGTCTGAACAGGTATAATTGTACAGCAAGGAATATGAAATTTTAACATTTAAGAAAGTATTCCGCTAGAGACAGGTTCCGTTTTCATACGGTTTCATGCATTATAATGTCCTAATTTTGTAGCCACTGTCCGCTTATTTTTTTTGTCTTCTTGTCCTACGTTTTGTGACATTCGACGTGACAATTGTAGTTGTCACATAGTTTGGCTTCATCTCACTGTATTCATCATGTTGAAATTTGTCTACATACCTTCCTAAAGTTTTTCGATCCATGCTATGTTCTTTTGCGGCCGCGTGAGTACTTAGCTTATAATTAACATATTTTAACCCTTTCAGAGGCAAAGTACTTTCAGTACAAAAATGTTGAAATAAATGACTGGCACCGGAATATTCGAACAAATTTATTTGGAAATGTGAAAAAAGGCTATATTTCACATACAGAATAAATTCAAATGATTTTAGAAAAATTCTGGCGCCATCGTGGAGTTTGAGAATTAAAATAAAGTGGTTTCATAAACACACCACTACCCCTGAAACTGTTAAGACTGCTGCTTTCGTAATTTCTAGTCGTTACCACTGTTTCTATTTACCTATTGTAAGTAATGTTTAAATGAAAAAAAAGTTCCTATCAGCTTTCCCATTTATATATCGTTAATTTTTTCCGTGCAGTGGAAATAGGAATTTTTGATAACTTTCTTTAATCGATTTTAAACGTTTTCATTTCCATCACCCTATTTTACTGTACCTTTGCAGAATAAATTTACATTCATTTTTATATATAACCATTAATCTTTTATTATGCACAGTGTATAATAAAAATATTTACAAAACCCCTTAATTAACACATTGCCGACGAGCAATTTTTATCAAATCTGAATTTTAAAACAGCATAAGCTCCTCCTATTCTGAAAGTCTTTTGTAAATTGGTGTTCTAGATAGGTTTCCCAAGTTTATATATCAGTAAATATCTGTCAATGCACGATTTAATATAAGACATCTTACAATCTAAAAGAATATGGACAACATATATAATATAAATGCATTTTCTGTAAGGTACAAGCCACGCCCTTAGTCAGTGATTTTTTTGAATGAAAACGCGAATTCTCGTTTTCCGTCGTGAATGTGTTAAAGGAGCCTTGAACATCTGGTCAACCCTCCCTCGCACTGACTGGGTCAAGCCTCACCACCTAGTTCTTTTCTAAAGAATAGCAGATTGTTATGTTATGGCTAACTTACTCTAAAATCTTTATGCCTGGAATGAAAGCTCGATATTTCTGCATTACTTAAAACCTACTGACTTAAATTTCTATGATATATTTTATCTGAAAAAAGCTTACAAAATATTTCTAAACAACGCAACTTTTATGTTGAAAACGCCTCACAATTGATTTTTTTCACACCTATTTCGATTATCTGTATGAAACAGAGAGTGATGTTTGAGCATTCCAGTAGCTTTGGTTGACACCCATAGATAAAACACTGAAATTCTTTTAAATATGAAAAGTGATGCGTGGGTTAAGCCTCCCGTATGGTCCCGTATGGTCGTCCCCAAGTCTCCCCTATATATATATATAGATATTATAATGATAATCTTTTAGAACAAAATTAATGTACTAAAATTACAAATCACCAATCATTAATGTTCAAACATATCCATACAAAAAAACAGATTTTATATGATTTTTTTAGCGAATCTCAAGATCCTCTAATGACAAACATTTATTTACGTAGATGTAAACCATTATCCCACAGCTGCCGATTTTTACGATTTTTTCTTATTACGAAAATTTTATAATCAATTTTGCCTTAACTAACTCGTGAAATCCACGTTAGAACAAAACTGTATAGACTCCAATTGCAAATATATATATTTTAAAAAAAGCTCACTTTAATTTACAATTTGTTTGTACAAATAAATGCTATACACTAAAGTCCTGATTATCCGATTCTCTCTTAAACGAGTTTCCTCTTTAACCGAGTTTCTGAAATAAAAAATATTTTAACCATTTTTTTTTTTCATTCTGGCAAGGAAATGAGAGTTTTTTAACCGCTTCGGGACGAGCGTCTTTTGCCTTCTTTTGAATTCTTCAGCAACAGATTTTCTAAATTGTAAATTAAACCTTATTTAATTCCTGAAAATCTGGGATTAGATAAGATGAAATTTTCTTTATTATATATTGGTGTCCAATTACAAGGATTTTGAGCATCCTAAACGGCACGTATATGTGTCGCTCGTCCCGAAGGAGTTAAGAGCCTGCAATTTTGATGACACTAATACAATGACTTAGCTGTCAACTTGTACAGTTAATTTAACTATTAAAACTTTACAGAAGTTCTAGTCGTAATTAATCGTTAAAAATTCGCAGATTTCGTCGATTGATCAAGGAAAAATTTATTATTAAATTTTAGTGGGAAATTAAAACCATACAACTTGACTTCTATGCAATTTCGTAAAATTGCAGCAATGAAACGTTCATTTTCACCTTCAACAGAAAACTATTAAGTATTTTTTTCAAATGAACAATTTTATTCCCCATTTTTATAAAATCTACGAAAATGCACACCAAAGAACTGTAAATAGTACCTAAAAAATTAATAAATTGTGTGTAAATTTATCTTTCATCTCGTTAGCTATAACTTATGTAAATCAGGTTTATCCAAGTTTTTTGCTTATTTGTCATGTGCTTGGTCCATATTAACTCAGTTAGTTTGGACTCCACTGTAGTATAATTTGTAAAAAATTCGTATAGGAATCATCCATCGTATGAATTGAGTTAAATTCAGTTGAAGTTGCAGAATTTCAAAATTCATTAGTGTGGAGTGCGGAGTTTTTGAACTGAAAATTTGAGTTCACAAGTTTATCTCCGAAATGCGCAATTAAATCCTTCTCTATATAAAAAAAGTAACCCTGTGGAAATGAACCAATCTGCGTAGATACCGCGAAACGCATCTGATTGGTCAGAGCTTTCTGAGGCTATAGGGGGTGGGGGGTTACCAAGAAAGGGGACCCGGCTCTGTCACCAACTTGGCGATATATCGCCGAATTTGGCGACCAAAATTAATCGCTAAACGTACCGCTAACTTGGCGCTATTTCCAGTATTTCGCCAAATTACCATAGACTGCCATTGAAATCCAACAGTGTTTACTTACTTGCAGAAAATCAACAAATTGAGATATTTCAATGCAACAAAAAATAATAGTAGCTTATGAACAGAGCTTAATTGAACTATTTACATTATTTTTAAGCACAAACACTAACTATTTACAATATCCGTACCACTATGTATATAATTTTACATATATATGTTGGCGGAGAAAAGGCGGCGAATTGAAAATTTCAGATGAGTGGAGATTTATATGATAAGATTATTTACTGTAACTACAAATTAGTGAGTTCATTACAAAGATAAGGAAAATTGCAAATAACTTTAATAAATTTGTTGCTTTTTAAATTTTCAACATTTTTAATTTTAAATTTTCTATTAATTTATAATTTTATTTAATTATAAATTTATTTAATTTATAATTATTCAAATAAATTATAAATTTTATCTTTTTTTAAATTTTATATTTAATAATTCTTATAATTATGAAACTCTGTAAGCTCTAATGACTATATGGGAACTTCTGTTGTTACTCTTGTGACCGTCAGAGCACATTTCCATAAATATTTCCAATTGTTTTATTACGAAATATATTTATGATAAATTTTGAAGCAGCCACTTAAAAATACATATGCTCTACTCTCATATGCAATTTGTAAGAAAAATCATTTTACTTGCCTTGAAAATTTGTTACTCTTGTGACCACAAAAAAATACAAATTTCAAAAATTGTGTTTGACGCAGAAGTTCTGTGCATTATATCAGATTACAGAAATAAAATTTACAATATATAGCAGAATAATTATATCTTTTTAAAAAGGATTAATCATTGAACTGATAACACATAAATTAGTTACATTTGATTTTGTAAAAGGTTAAGTGCTACTCTTTTAAAGAAAACAACTTTTAAAGATGGTTCAAATTTAAAATAACATAAAAAAATGTAAAAAAATCTAAAATTAATTAGAGTTTGTAAAATCCCGAAGAGTTTATCAATCTAAGAGCTTTAATGTCAGCCAAAATTTGATCATTTTTTGCTAACTATTGTAGTCATCAGATTCAAACTTGAGAATTCCTTTGGCTTTTCATAAATTTTAGCCAATAAAACCATGAATCTTTAAATCTTCATATTTAAGAATCACTCACTATAACCACTTAGTAACCTCTCAGTTTCTGCTGCTGAACAGAATAAAACATTGTCTTTATTATCAATAATATCACTTGCAACTTCTCCTGTATCATTATTGACTTAATGAAACAGAAATTCCTTGTAGGAATCATGTTAGTGTATGGTTTGTAGTAGATATCGTCATTTTTCATGGTTTTAACAAATTGTATTTGTTGAATGCCCTTCGCTGTTGGTATTTTCTCTCAAAGTAATAAAACATTAATATTCTATTTCTTCATATGATATATGTAATATGCTTACTTTTGTTTATCCATGAACAATTTTGACAATATAAGCAGTAGTCCTTAGAATTGCTTTTTTAGCACACACTTCATTCCACATATATCATTATGCAACAGCACAAAATAAATGTATAGCATATATACCAGGAGTATTTGAAAAACAATTATGTCCTATTAAGTTAATTGAGAAGGAAGTCTGATTCATTGCACGCATATTCTCATAGTTATATTTTTGTTTAAATTGAAAAGCACAACCATCAGTAAAAAAGCAAAACAGATACACTTTAGGAAAATGCAATTTCCTTAAAGATGCTATGCTTAAATTTTACATACAAGAGCATTTACAGAAAATTGATTATGAGTTACATTACCAACACACATCAACCTGGAACCGAACCTCTCGAATCGATTACCTTAACCACTCGGCCAACGAGCAATTAGCAGACGGATAGCTTAAAATGAAGATATGTGTTTTCTGTAAATGCTGTGATTGGTAATGCTTGTTATATTTCTTGTTCCGAAAACTCGAAAATATACGTAAATTTAATTGCAGGAACATTTTGTCTTTAAATAATGTCTGGGTTTTAACATTTCTAGAATAATAGGGGATAAAAATTATGACACATTAGACATATTTTTAATAAGGCATAATTTGATTGTTAGATGTAAAATATGAATATTAGATTTAAAACTAAATTCGAGAAGAAATGAAGCAATCCATACAGCTTCAGTAGGAATTTCTTGCGTTTGACTCAAACAGTTAACCGCATACAAAATATCTTGAAATATATGCTAAATACTAAAAAAAAACCCTACAAGTTTACGATATGGTAATCACGGTCTTATAATTATTCCTACATTGGATGTTGTAAGTTTTATTTATAATACTAGTTTGAGCAAAAAGTTCTGAGAAATTTGTGAAAGTTGCGTTCTTATGCACAAATTAACAACAAAAGCAACAAAGACTATTCTTCAAAGTAGAGACCATCATAGTCCACGACTTTCTGCCATTGTTCTGACTGATTCCGGATTTGCTGGGAGTACCATGGCGACTCCTTGGAATCAAAAAACTCTTGACATGCTTCTCCAACTTCATTAAAGGATTCAAATTGACGGCCCTAGTACTGCATTGATCAAAAAAGTCCATAAACGGATGGAGCCACGTCTAGACTGTAGGCGGGATGTGGAGGGAGAATTTCGACGCCGTCCAATTGTGCACTCTTGTCCCTGGTCCTCTGGGCCACGTGCGGTTTGGTATTGTCCTGCTAAAACATAGCGCGCTTTCGGCGGACCAATCTTGGATACTTCTGTACCAATTTGTCATAGACGCGATTCAACTACTGGCAACAGAGCTCGGCATTCATGGCACGACCATCATGTACGATACAAATTCTGGTAACTATTAGATTGAAAATTTCCTAGAATTTTTTGCTCAACCTAATAATTCAATCGATTTTTTTAAAAACTTGAATGACCTGTTATATATATTTTTAAATGCGTTCGTTAGAAATATATTTTACATCCGTGTATATTTTTTAATAGTCTAAAAAATAAATTGCAAATAAGTTTAAATGAATGAGAAAATTTCAACATTATTAAATTCGGAAGCATTATTTTTGTTTATTTGTTTTTAAATAAATTAGAAATTTTAATATATAGAATTTTCGGTTTTTCATTTTAAAATAAATTCGAACTTTGATATTAATACATCCAATACGCATGCGTGCAAGGAATAAACGGATTTTTTCCTCTTTTTCAGACTTCTGCGAAAAATGAACGGAAAAGGCATGTTTTCTGGGATTACGGAAATTATTTGTTTAAAAATGACGAATAATTTAATGTATAAAGAAAAATTTCTCTGACAGTGTAATAGAATTTCAGAATGGATAAAGACTGAAATCTCTTATAATATTATATGTTCTTGCAGGTAACTCCAAAAGCATTATTAATACTTTAATGGGACCAAGGACCTTCATTTGAGCAAAATTGACCCCAAAATAGACATATCTTTTTGCGTATATTATTATTCTCCAAATTTATACTACGTCATTGTAGAAAACCGCATGCAGATGCGGTTATTTTATGCAAAATTACAAGTTTAATTTTGTTCCCAAACATTTCTTTGGCCTTTTAATATACTTTAAATCTATTTTTATCAATACTGTTGATTGAGTTTTTTTTTTTTTTTTTTTAATGCTCCTTGCTACATCATTTTTTTATCAAAATTCATGAAACTGATAAGGATGATTCCCGATATTGCTTAAAAAGAAACTGTGTATGCATTTTAAAATTCCACTTCATTAAGATAATTAAATTTGATTTTTAACTTATTATAAGGTAGAATTTTGGTGAAAATCGATATGGAATTCAGAAAAACGTCTCTAAAAAATTAACTATTTAAGGGATTAAAGAACCGATACACATATTTGTTTTTAATCTAGTTTTACATGATTAAAATCCAAAATCGAAGAAATATCTAAAAAAATAAGACGCAAGGGGCATTTTAAATTTTGAATTAAATTTTGTAAAAATTCTGGAAATTATAAGAAGATTGGAAATTTCTTTTATAGTTTTCTGTATAGTTATGGTGAAATGTATATTTGCACAAAATTTCAAAACTCTATTATAAAAAGAAAAAAAATGAACGTCTACCGTCACCTTAAAATAAAAAAAAAATATTAATTTAAAATTAAAAGAAAAAAAAATATAAGTATTTTTTATGCATCATTTATTTAGTTTACTATTATACAAATTAGATTTCATGAAATTTGTTAAATAAATCTAAGCTAACAAATACAGGGGAGAGTGAGGAGGATTGGCCATAGGGGGCGCTTGGCCCACCCTTCAATTTTCATATTTAAAAGAATTTCAGAGTTTTGCAAATAATTGGCCACAAAAATTACTTAAATGTTCACGCAATGGTCTTTGTTTCCTGCAGATATTTGAAACGGTGTGGAAAAATGAATTATGAAGAGTTTTCAGTTTAAAAAGTGAATTTTTAGAATCATTTTGTAAGATTTTCTTAGATAAAATATATCATAGAAATTTAAGTAAGTAGGTTTTAATTATTGCAGACATATTGAGCTTTCATTCTAGGCATAAAGATTGTACGGTAAATTAGACTAAACATGACCATGTACTGTTCTTCTGGTTATGTGGAGAGGCTTGATCAATCAATGTGATCGAATGTTGACCATGGTCAAAGCTTTCTTAATTAAGTTTTTTTTGGAAATCTTTTTATTATACACTGTACATAATGAAGGGTTAATGGATACATTTCTAAAATAATGTACATTTATTCTAAAAAGCTGCAGTAGAATAGAGTGATAGAAAAGAACATGTAAAAAATGTATTAAAAGAAGTTCTGAAAAATTGCTATAGAAGCCGGAAATATGTAAAGAAATACAAATGGGAAAGTTGATAGGAACTTTTCTTTCATTTAAATAGTACTCATAGTAAAGTAACAGAAATAATGGAAAAGACTAAAAAGGATGCAAGTAACAGCCTTAAGAAATTTTAAGTGTTCATACCTCTGCAAAATAACGTAACAATGATCAAAACGCTGTGCCCTGAATGCCACCTAAGCAGGTTTGTTTACACATCGCACACTCAAATATTTTTTCTAATAATGAAACCATGTAGCAGAAAGTTATTCTACCTTTTTTAAAACTGATTGTATTTTCCTTAACAAATATTTGAATATAAAATAAAGTGGGTCAAGCCTCACATCTGTGGTGATTCTTGACCCATTATTTTCTGAAGTTTAAAATTAATCATTTTTCAAATTTCTTATATATTACACATATGTGGCAATTCTGTAACTGATAACTGATTACATAATGAATAAAATGATATGTTCATCTTTATTCTAGAATCAATATTTTAAAAATAAAAAATCAGTTTGTTAAAAATGTATCAACACTCCCTGAGTCTCCCTTATGTAATAAAATCAGCTAAGGTATTTCAAAATAATATTTTACCACTTTATAATACAGGCAATTGCTCTTAAAATTTACATTTATCTGACGTGAATAATTTCATATATGTTCATATATTTTTGTGCAATAAAGATTTTGAAATTTGCTCTAAAGTAATGTCATAAGTTTTTATCTTTACTAATAAAAATGTTTGTGCGTGATCTAACAAAGTCAAGTCCGAATGCACATGCGTCTCAGATTTTTCATTTATTATAAATAACAGAGATAATCACTGAAAACCATAATAAACATTGCAAAATGGTACGCCGCAGCAGGATGTGAGGATTTCCAAAGCATTTCGATTTTTGGTAACAGAGGAAAAGGAAGTTGATAAAAAAACATTCTTTTTTTCCCGCGTATTTAAAAGTTTTGAATCGACATAACAATTGAAAGCACGAATATATATATATATATATATATACATACATTTACCAATGTAACCACCGTACTTTTTGTGCTAACGATATAACCCGTATAAGAGAATATTAGTACTTTCCTTTTCAAAAATATATTTTTTCCGGACGTCGACTTCGTGTTCTTCTTCACATGTTTATAAACCCGCATACGCGCTCCTGAAATAAATACGAAAAAACAACAAAAAAGAGCGTTTAGAGATAGTATCTTTCCGGTTATAATGGTACTATTCGTTACAGAAAATCATCAGTATTAAAATTTTCGAATAATATTTTCTTAATGATATTTTCGGGTTTTTCGTTTTTTCTGTAATTAAAAAAAATCCTCATTCCTGAACGAAATACGAAAAAGTAAAAAAAAAGAAAAATGCAAATTTACAGATGGTAACTTTATCGTTCTAACGATATCTTTGCTTTGAAAAAATATTAGTATTTGTTCTATAAAAAAATCTGAAATTCCCTCCACGAATTCGCTAGACTTTCTTTGCTCTCAATGGTTTTCCATGATTCATTTCAGATTCTGTTTTGGTAATTCGAGAATGGGGAATGAGAGATAATTAGACGGAATGGATGTTATATTTATTATTTTTATTCCCTGGATAACTATTGATCAGAATTGAATGTTTAATATATCTAAATGTCAAATTAAATCTGCTGTCACTATATTGGAGGCGCCGTACTTTGTTTGGGAAATTTTTCAATTAACCCAAATTCATGCACAGTCTGTTAATAGTGTAAGTCCGGGAGAGGTGGACCACAGTGTGTGATAGACAAATATTTTCCCAATGTGACGTCCAATAAATGACACAACTACCTCAGGCAGACGCCGTGTATGGCGTGCAGCTTTATGTTTCTCAAAAAACATAATATTTTTTCAGCTAAAAATCATTATTGCTTTTGGTATGTCGAATAATGTTTTCACATGGGTATACATATGCATTTAAATGTTTTGGTTTATATGTGATCTATCCAGTTTTAATTATATAATCTTCTAAATAACCTATAATAGCGACTTAATATTTACAGTGCAGAGTCGGAATAGGTTATAGTTCTCACCTAGGAGATCAGGAGAGATACACTGTAAAAAAATCTGTAGCTCTACAGATTTAAAGTTACATGCTTACTAAACTTTTATTTGTAACTGTACAAAAAAGCTGATATCTACAAAGCTAGTTTTTGTAAAGCTACAGAAATCTGTAACTTTACAAAGAAATATTCTAAAATCACAATGTGCTGGCAATTCGAACGCCAGCAGTTTGTGCTGGACCAGATTTTCTGTTAGGAAGGAGGGATTATACAATCTTGAATTTCAAATTTAACTTTTTAAATAGCTGATTTTAAAATACAAAGTATTTTAATTAAAAATTGTATTTTTCTGTTTCCAGAAAATGTTTAATATCTATATTATGAAAGATTCGTCTACATGCGAGGAATGGACGGAAGATAATTTGAGTCCAATTTAAAGTCTATACATTCATGTAAACTTAATATTGAGTAATTTATTTGTAAGTAAGGTCATTTAATTTCCATGTAATGAAAAAATACTTTTATAAATTTAGTATATGTGGAATTAATTCAATGTTTTATTGTGGTTTGTATATCCAATTAATATGGTCCATCTCAAACGGAGTAGTCCGAGTGAGATGGTCAGTACACTGGGAGTTGGAGAAAAACTTCTTGTTTACTTTTCGTCTGTGCAATTATCCATCGTTTTCATCTGCTTTAAAATGTAATTACATTGCGGTGTAGTAATAATTTTCCTAGTATTTATTTTCTGTTTCATTATTATTTTTTATACGAAATCGAAAAAGTTGTGACACCGGCTCTTTTTTGCTTTGCTAGAAATGGCATATGTAAACTCAAATATTGCATATGTGAAGATGCGAGAGAACATGTTTTACCTAGAATATAGTCGTCGCATAAATGAAGGCCTGCTAACAATATCGAAACATAAATATAAAATATTTTTTTTTAACCCTTTCAGAGGTAAAGCATTTTCCTTGTTAAAGTGTTGAAATAAATGATTGGCACCCGAATTTTCCAAAAAAAGTATTTGTAAATATGAAAAATCCTATAATTCACATACTTATTAAATCGAAAATATTTTATCACAATTCTGGTGGCAATTGAAATACCTTGCGTGTTTGCAGTTATGATATTTTAGACATAGTGTACTGATGGTACTTTAAAGTACCACTTTAATTAATTACCTTTAAGGAATTAAATTTCTCACGGGTGAGTATTTTTTTATGTTTATTCTTTAATTTTCATTGTAGTAACTGAAAAAAAAAATGAAAAAAATTGCAGTAGATACAGGGTAAAGATATTAACTTCTGCTTTAAGAATTTTTAAAGAAACACCATACACTCATACGAATTTGAATATTTCCAACTGAGCGAAAAAATGCCCAGGCCGGGAATCGAACCCAGATCCTTGGCTTACAATAGTTCAATAATAGTTCAACACCATACACTATCGATATACGTTGTGAAAAATAAATTATATTTAAATATATGCCATTTAGAGCACGAAGAAAAACATGGTCCATCCCTCCCGTAGTTACCCTGTGAGTAAATGATACAATCTGGTGCATACAACCAAAGCATGCGTAATATTTGTATGTCTTTGTATTCGAACCTGGTATACGCTGTCGAAAGTAATGTAGGCCCAACTTGATGTACATTTGAAAAAAGTTTCATTTTAAATCCAATCATATAACCAGGTATCCCTGAAAAAAATCTTAAAATATCTTCTGTTAAAAACTTTGAATATTAAATTATCAACTCTTAAATTATCAACTCTCAAATAAATCAACTCTTTTATATATAAATAACTGTATAGAAATGTTAGTTTTAATTTTTGAGTTACATTGTTCTATATAATCATCAATTTATAAATATGTATTATATATTTTATAAAATAAATCGATTTCTTTATGTTTCTAAATTGAAAAAAATCATGGTGGCAAATTTTAGAATATTTAGATTTCGTTACACATTCTACGTGTTCCTGCGAGAAAAGCTATATTCTTACTTTTTAGAGGAACAGTAGTGATCTTCGGGGTGTTTCGAAAAACAAATATTTATCTACAGAAACTAAAAAGTTCTTATGTATGCGCCTTACATTCCATACAGACGTTACCATAAATTTTTCATTCAATTGAACATAAAATTTCCGAAAATACCCGAAGTGCATTATCTGCAACCCCCCTTTTTTTTCTATCCAAAGTTACATGATTTGAATATCGACATTAGTTCAGAAATGTGTGTGGAATGTAAGAAAATTCACGTTTTAAAATTTACATATTACAAAATTTTTCGCTTTTTTTATGAGAGAATGGCATATCTGCTTAAAGAAAATATGTCTGGGTTATGTATTTTTCTTAAAATATGTAAGCAGTAGGTATGTTATATGTATATTCAGTATTTTATTTTCTGATTATTTTGTTTTTTATAATGCTATTATTTATGTACAACATATAAAAGTTTTATATGTAACATAGAAAAAATATTAAAATAAAATTAAAGAAAACTTGCTAAAAAGGTGCATTTAATATGTTAAAGATGTCACAAATATAAAAGATGATATTACATAATTAGGCAGTAGTAAACTTAAAATTTCTTTCCAAATTTAACAATTACTTCTTCTAATTTAAAAATTTTAACCATATAAAAGAAGTATTGTTAACCTTGGAAAGAAATTATCACTTTACTAACTCTCCTCTCCCTTCCCCCTCCACTGCAAATTAGACTCACTAGACTCTTAGACTCTTAGGCTGTTCAGCTTAGGGCAGAGTACGAATAAGATTTTCCAATAAGCAAATCAAAGTTACCCTGATGACGATCAAGTTCTGATCGAAAGCACTCGGCGTGCAATTTTGGAAGTTATTAAGTTTTTAAATTGTATTATTATGTAATTACATCTTTTATATTTGTGACATCTTTAACATACTAAATGCACCTTTTTAGAAAGTTTTCTTTAATTTTATTTTAATATAATGCAAGGTGAATGTGACATTCCAACGGTATATATTTTCATATATACATTTTATACATAAAAATATTCATAAAAATGGTTATTAAAATATATTTTATTTTAATCTTATTCTTTTAGTCTTAATGGTTATTAAAATGTATGTATATATATATTTTAATAATGATACTTATTTATAAATTATTTATCAAAATACTTTTTTGAATTTTTTTTTTAATTATTACCTTCAAACTAGTTTCACAAAATATAAGGATATTGTTTTTATCTGTAATTAAATTTTATTTAGCTTGAAAGATTCTTAGTTATTTTAAATGTAGCGAAGTTTGAAAAACTTTTCTCGAAATGTCATTTAAAGATATTATTTCATTTATTTTAGACTTTCAGGGAATTTAATGTACTGAATTAACATTAAATATTGGTGGAACAAAGATTATTTTGTTCTATTTTCATATTGTTAAAACACTACTGATTGTGTTTTCCTCAAAATCAATTTGTAACAGTTAAACCTTTTAGAGGCAATTAATTGTGTTTCTGTAATATTGGACTGACACCGGAATTTTCGAAAAAAAATTGCTTCAGAAAAGTAAATTTTACAGCATTTTAGTGACAAAGTTCTAAATTTAAATTTTATCTTCATAAAAATTAACTGAAATATAAATTATTTTAAGGGCTTTAAGGAGTAAAATATATGTATAGTTGCCGAAGACTTCTAAAAGCGTAAAATAAATTCTCAAAACTTGGTCAATTGGCGATGAATTGAATTTGCTAAATTTTAGTCTATAAACTTTAACAGAATTAAAAGAAACTCAATAATACTGATTGGTAAACAGATCATACGAATTTTATTTTCCCAACTGAGCAAAAAAATACCAAAGCTGGGTTTCGAAGCCAGAACCTCGGAGTGAAATTGCCAATGGTCTACAAATTAAGCTGCATGGGTCTACATCGTATCAGCATGCCTTGTAGACAGCATAACAATAATTTTCGCTCTGTTGGAGAAATACAAATCGTATGATATTTTTATGTATGAATATGACTGAGGTAAAAAATAATCCTGTATCTACGTTCCCATCTTTTAATGGACTTCCATTGTGAGCTTTTTTTAAAAAGATAAATGGGCCCGGGACAAAAACTTCTAAAAAAAATGAATTTTTTTTTTTTTGTATTGGCTAAAAAAAATACCGAGTTCTTAGTGTTAAATACCGCAAACCGCGTGCTTTTATCTTCATTAGATCCAGAGATATAACACATTTTGCCTTGAGAAGCGATGCATCAGCTAGAGTGACGAGAACTTTATCTTCATTTATCTCAGAATGAATTTTTTCACGATTTGTCAACTTTAAAAGAATATATCTAAAGTTCCTTGCAAGATATACATATGGAACTTTCAACAGAGATTTTATGCTATATTTCCAACAATTGCCTTCAGGATTTTTAATTTTGAGTGATAATTTCGAAAATATGCTAATTAATGCAAAACACACTCATAAAAAATTTCATTTTTTTGCTTGAAATTATTTTATAAAGTTCATAATCAATATTTTAAGAAATTCTGAGAGCAAATTAAAATGACACAATTTCTGTACACAAAAGTGTAAAAATTTTGTAAATCGAGTAAGTACTTCCAGAGTTATATCAAAAATTAAATATTTTTAAAATTTTAAAATTAAAATTAAAAAAAAATATTTAAAAAATTTCAGATTTTTTTACATGTGATATTCTTATTATATTAAAACATATTTCAGAAAAAAATTTCATAACAAAATCTCTATAAATAAAAAAATATATATAATTTTGAGCCCCGGACCCACTTAAGCTGTCTATGTGACATGCAACGTGCGATTACCAATAAGGCCATCTGATATAATCTGTGCCTTCGTTTGCCGGACCATGTATATATATAGGCAGACCACTGACAATTTAAGAAAAAGGTTCTTGATTCGAAATTCGGCTTGGGCATTTTTTTTGCTCAGTTAGAAAAGTACAACACGTATAAATTTTAAATATTAAAAGTGGAAAATTATCAGTTTCTTGGTTTGAGGGAATACGAAATTTCACATTGTGAATTTAGCAGATTCAGCATGATGTTTAAATCTATATAATTTATTAATAAACAAATTATATACTTACGTACATAATTTTTTCTCATACTATACTATAGTATTCTATGTTATATATGTTACTCTAACTGCTCATGATGTTAGATTATATACCTATAGCTTTCTTCCTGACAATAGTGCGTTTCTAAAAGTTTTGTCTCGTGTACTGTATGATGTATGTACTGAATTATCATAAAAATATAAAAATTAATACGAAGGAAAGTCAGCATTTAGGTTAAAAAAAGATATGAGTGGTCAGCAATGAGCAGCATATTGTTTCCAAATGTCAATAGGTAGTAGCACAATCTAACTGTAAGATTTTAATTTCAAATTTATCAAACAACAGTTGCAAAAAATAAGCAGCTGCATTTGTAAATGGCGATTGTATTCGAGGAGTGTACGACAAAAAGATATGAGAGGTCGGAAATGAGTAGCAAATTGTTTCCAAATGTCAATAGTTAGTAGCACTATCCAACTGCGAGATTTTAATTTCGAATTTATCAAACAACAGTTGCAAAAAATAAGCAGCTGTATTTGAAAATGGCGATCGGGCTCGAGGAGTGTACAATAAATAGATATGAGGGATCGGAAATGAGTAGCAAATTGTTTCCAAATGTCAATAGTTAGTAGCACTATCCAACAGCGAGATTTTAATTTCGAATTTATCCAACAAAAGTTGCAAAAAATGAGTAGATGCATTTGAAAATGCGATTGTGCTCGAAGAGTGTACACTAGAAGAGAAGCGAAGTGTTGTGCGTTTCTTGTGGACAAAAGGACTTTCGGAAAATGATATCCACAACGAAAAACTTCTTGTCTACGGTGAAAATTGTTTGTCCCGTCAAGCAGTCTACAACTGGGTCAAGAAATTTTCCGAAGGGCGTTCAAAAGTTGTTCAAGAAGAACGGAGTGGTCGTCCTGTCGAGATTGGGACAGAAAAAGCAATGCCAAAGGTTGAGGAAATGGTTGGAGCTGACAGGCGAACAAGATACAGCATAGCAATTGCAGTAGGGTTTCATATGGTTTAGCCTACATCAGCATGCATGATCGCTCGCATTTTAGAAAAGTATGCTTCTTCTATGGCAACTTCTACAACTTCCACATTACAGCCCAAACTTATCTCCAAGCGATTATCAACTGTTAGGTCCACTGAAAGGTACATAGAAAGGTACATTAGGTACATAGAAAGCTAAGAAAGCAGTCCAAAGACTTTTATTCAGCAGGTATCGGAAAACTCGTAAAGTGATTATACAAATGTATCAAAGTAAATGGCGAATATATAGAGAAATAAACATGCTTTTTAAGTATGTTTGTTGCATTCCCTTTTTTAATTGACTTTTTTAACCTACGTACTGACTTGCCCTCGCACTTTCATGAAATTTGCATTAGTTAAAATACATTCGTCAAGTTTAGATATTCATGTAATAATATTTTGCTCATCAACGCCAATAAAAGAAATATTTTTCAAAAGCATTGTTTTAATTGTATGTAGCTGCAGTAGGTGGCCAAATTATTAGTTACACGCCTAAAATTTACATTTTGATGAGCTTAAAGCTATATATTTTTGTTTACTGGTGGACTGTTAAACTATTTTAGGTATATTTGGATAGAATGCATATGGTTTAAAAATAAAAACAAACTTTCGTTCACAAAATAGAAATTCATTATGAAAAACCTTTGCACAAGTGTTCAAAACAGTATCCTCAGTATTTCGCCAAACGTGGCGTAGTGCCGATAACGGCCTGTACTCATTTTGGCGGGCTCTGTATACATTTCTTTAGGTTTTCTCTTGTTCCTCATCATGGTGTGAGACCTTAAACAAGACTTCTATCAAGTTTCTTTTCCTTCTAGTGTTTCTTTTGATACTTTTCGCTTTAGAAGTTCCCAGGCATGCTCGATCGTGTTTAAATCCTGAGAATTGTCCGGCCATGGCAAATATTTACTTTTTTCTAAATAGTTAAGAATTCTGTTATTGTCTTTGCTTTATGAAATGGCGTCAAGACATGCATGAAAATGCATTTGGAGGTATCGAGAAATCATTCCTTTAGTTGAGGGATCAACTTTCCTACCAATATTTTTTTTACACGGAACCTGACTCATCACGCTATAAACATTGTAAAGACTGGCTGCGCCACATCCGCTGATGACAAACCATACCATGACCTTAAGTGAGTGTTTCACTGTCTCTAAAATACAGTCCGGTTGATATTTTTCGACTTTTCTGCGTCGAACAAATGGAAACTTGTCTGTCATTATTTCGATGTGATACATGTTCGAGAAACAAATTTGAAAATTTTCACAAGTAGGTTCGAAGGAGTATTGTGAGGAATTAAAATATGTAAAGTACGCAGAACACAAAGAGACAAACTACTCTATTCACATTTTCCCAGTCTTCAGCGGTCATATGTCGATGTTGTTTGATGCAAGACAAACACTTCAATTTCATAGCTAAAATCAGCTTGGATTTCTTGCCTAAACTGCGGTATTTAAACCCCAATTTTGCAACACGCGCGACTTGTTGTTCTAATAAAAATAGCAATGCCAGCTTAATTTACGATTCTTGTCAATTCTTTTGTGGACTTTTGTCTGTTTTCAAGACAAATGAAATAGATTTTTCGTTCATCTAGAGGCATAGTGAAGCGTTGATACCAACAATTTCCATACCTTTGGCTCCCTATGAAAGCTATTTTATCAAGTTTAGATTTTATTCTCCTTACAGTCATAGCGGATGTATGTATTCGAATAGAAATCTGTCTTCGTGAATAATGGGAATGCTTCAACAATGCAGTGATCTCTGAAATTGTCACCGAAAAGAAATCTTTACTTTTCCCGATTTTAACAACTGTTGTTAATGTTTGGCACTACAAAAAATAGAGAATTGCGATAATAAAAATCCACAATGCAGTAATAAGCATACATTTGGACAGAATTCACCATAAAAATATCGAAAACCATGTCTTTCCATAACATCCCTAAAGCACGCTTTATACTAAGAGATACTTATCCAGTTAATGACAACTGTTAAATGTCAACTGCCAGTTACATCAGTGCTAAAACCTGAAGGTAACATTGCTAGCATTTAAATCCAAAGACATGTGGAGATAACTTTTACAGATTTAAGCCAGTTTTTAAGTGTAGAACTTAAAAATGTTAGAAAAATTGCAGTGTAACTAATAATTTGGCCACCCACTGTGGGTGAAAAGTGAAGAAGATTGAAGTGAAAAGCTTTGAAAAGGTTTATCGTGCTAAACATCATCATCATCATCATTCGGTAATAAAATAATATGACTCGACAGCATCAAAAATTTAGGTATCTTTTTCCATTATTCAATTGATAATGCTACTAAGAAGAAGTGGATATAATTTTTAGAAAAATACAACAATTTTTAAGCAATAACTGATACATTTTGTTTAATACAGAGCATTTTTTCCATTATTTGCTTTATTTTTTTATTATTTACTTTATTTTTTTATTATTTACTTTATTTTTTTCTATTTTTTACTTCATTTTTTTTATTTATTTACTTATTTGTATTGTTTATTTTATTTTTTATATTATTTACAACACTCTGTGCTAACTTTTTTTTCTATATAAAAAAAATGTCTTTTGTTGAAAGAAAAACAAAAACTTTTGAATCAAACGCATTGCAATCAATTTTAGTTTTCAATTTTTCATTGCTTTTCAAAAAACATAAATTCTATTATATTTACTCTTTCTTTATACAGGAACGATATTTTAAAATGACTCTTTAATGGAAACTTTGCAGAAAATAGATATTTTGTAGTTTTAAAATTCGCCAGCAAAATGGGAATTGTTTGCGGAACTTTGGGTCATTTTTTTCAATGTAAACGTAATGGCAAAACAATTCTTATTGTTTTCTTTGATATTTTCGTGAAAAAGTCCATATGAAATAATCTGCATTTATATATGTTAAAGAATGCACTTTCACAAAATATGTAAAAGTAAGGAAGTTTAATTTATTTAAGAAATGCTAAAAGAAAACAGAATCAATCTATACAAATATTATAAAGAAGTAGCGTTTCTTTTTTTGTTGGTATAATCTATGGAACTACCAAAACGATTTGAAAAGTATTCATGGAAAATGGATGGTGATACTCTCTGTTCCAATATAGGCTGTATTTTATGTCAGAGCAAAAAACTATCTAAAATTGTGCGTTTCTTGTTACTTAAGGAGCTAGGTACATTTAATTTGCATGGTAGTTACTTATAAGATGTACATGGTTTCTGAGAATGATTTCTAAAAAAAAAAATCAAAATTTAACCCTTAGAGGTTTGGGGTGAATTTCTTCAAAATGCCCAAATGTCACATTGACAGCAGTATTTTGTAAAAAAAAAAAACATTCGGCTTATAATATACGGAAAAAAAATGCATTAAGCTACTTTCAAACAAATTTGGTGAATATTCCAGTGCAAATGTGATATTTGAAGATTAAAATTTAGTGGGAAGAAATTCAACCATCAGATCTCAAAGGGATTTAGGAAGTGAAATTTTTGAAAAGCGTTTTAAACACGTTCTAAATACGTTTTATATAAAATCGTTATGGTTAGAAGCATCAAATTGGATTTAAATTCAACTTTTAAGACGAAAATGCACGCACAGAATAGTTTTTTTCAAAATTTGAAATTTGAAACAATACAGGAGACACAACTTTTTAAATTACAATTTTTCTGATACTGAAAAGACTAGATACATGAAATTCTGGATGGGAGTTTAGTTTTACAATAGAAATTATGTTTAAGAAGGATTTCTAAAAAAAATCGAAATTGAAAAAGATGAAATGCACGTGAGACTTTTTAAAAACTTTCTAAATTACGATTTCTATGAAATTGATAGGGATAGAAACGTGGAATTTCGCATAGTTGTTAATTTTAAGATACATGCTCGCACAGAAGAGTTAACAAAAAAAATCCAAAATTTAAAAGGGTGCAGGAAAAAAGAACATTCTATCCTTATGATTTTTGTGATACTGAATGAGCTAAAAACCTGAAATTTGGAAGGGGGATTACTTTTAATGTATATAAATACTCGTTAAGTATAATAAAAAAAAATTAAAGGTGAAATGTGTGTAAAACGTTCTAAAAATGTTCTAAATTACGATTTTTATGGAATTGTTAAGAATAGAAACTTGAAATTTGAAATGACTGATAAATTGAAAACGCAAATGCTCGCACATGCAGGAGGAAAAAATATTATTAAACAAAAAACATAAAAATATAAAAAATATAATTATACAAAAATCTGTACTAAAAAGGATGAAATGAGGAAAAAACGCTCTAATTTACGATTTCCGCGAAATTTTACTATAAAGTTTTATTATCATTATTATTTACTAATTCCACATCCATACTTTCAAATTATGTTTCTGTATCATGCGGAATGCTAAGATATAAGTAGTTTTATAAAACTTAGAAGGTATTGAGTTAATATTTCAACGTTGCTAGTTTTAGTAACAGCAATCGCACTATCTCGTTCTGGAAGGATCTACGTAAGTTGAACTAAAGTTTTTACGAATTCAAAAAACCTTTATAAAAGACATGAACTAAGAAAGCATTGTATACCTTTGCTTAAGGAAAAAAATTACACATGATGTAGAATTAAGTAGAAAAGGAAATTTAAAATACAACAAAACATTTATTTAGAAAACATATTTACATAAAAAAAAAATCGTTTAGAGAATGAACTTTAAAACGCTACCATTTCTAGAAATCACGAAAGTCATAAAATCCAAAGATTTCACTTTAACATTTTATATGGTTAGCACAATAATTTAAAAGCTCCATTAAGCCTACTATTAATAAATTGCAATATATAATTTAGTTACTTTACTGTTACAACTAGGAATTATAAGTGTTATCGATAAATAGAACTTAGATATAATAAATTAATCAAAAATGAAGTAAAGTACTTTTTCCATTCAATCGGTGAGATTTATTGCTATCAAAATCATTTTTGTAAATTGCTAAGTAATATTTATTGATGTTCTAATAATTTTGTAAATCATTAAGTGTTGTTTATTGCTTTATATATTTATTTTATGTTGCGCGCTTTGCCCCAATGACGTCCGATACTCTCTCTGACGAAAATGTAAACGAGAAATAATGTTTAGTATGTATTAAAGTTTTGATGATGTAATCGCTTTTCGTAATCTTTGAATCCGAGTTATTTTGTCGCTTTGAACTGTAGTTAATTGCTATGATAACTACAGTTGTAGTTTTTATGAATTTGAAATTAAGTTATTAGAGATAACATTTGGCGCGAAAACGTGGGCCCGACATCGCAATTATGGAATTAAAATCATTGAAACTTGAAAGAAAAAGCCTGAGAATAAGATTAGAGAAGAATTAGTGAAACTGGATATTGATCTTACAAGTCTGTTTGTTTTACAGAAAGAATTAGAGGATAAATTTGTAAGATTAGAGGAATGTCAGAAAAATATCAGTAGCATTCTGCTGAAACAGGAAGGCTCCGAGAAGGAGTGTGAAGACGATTTTCAATCAGCCGAAGAATATCGGGATAAGTACCTTCAGTTGAAGGCTGGAGTAGAAGAAAAAATGATTTCTTTGCAGACGCCTGTTTTTTAAAATAGGAATGAATCTCTTGGGAAGAGGAGTTTTAAATTGCCGAAGATATAATTGAAGAAATTTAACGGTAATGTTAAGGAGTATTTGTCATTTTGGTCTCAATTTCAGAAGATACGTGAAGATAAAAGTATTTCGGACTCGGATAAATTCCAATACTTAATACAGGCGGTCGTTCCGAATTCAAAAGCAGCCAGAGTGGTTGGGAGCTTTCCAGCTACAGCTGCTAATTATCAGCAAGCAATACATCAAATCAAAGAAAGATTCGGTAGAGAAGATCTGCTCGTACAAGTCTATATACGGGAATTATTAACAATGGTCATGAAGAATGCCATCGCTGGCCGAGTTAAAACAGATTTGCCTAAGTTGTATGATGAATTAGAGGGAAAGTTGCGATCTCTCGAAAGTTTAGGACGTACTCAAGAAAAATACGGGAATTTCCTGATCCCGTTAGTAGAATCGATCCTCCCTGAAGAAGTCTTGATGTCATGGGAAAGAAAACGAAATGCCGAAGATGCGATGCATGAAGAACGTTCACTAAAAATTTAATGTCTTTTCTAAAACACGAAGTGAAAAGCGAGGAGATGGTTGCTTTAGCGCGTAGTAGTTTTGGTGCTAATACTACTAATAAAAGATATGACCGGGATAATAAAACTTCCCCTCCTGCAACGGCTTAATCGCTAGTAAACACTCCTTTTGGAAAAACAGGTAAGCGAGAATTTACTTGTATTTTTTGTAATAAAAAACATTCATCGCGAGATTGTTTTGCCGCTAGAAATATGGCTTTAGAAAATAAGAAAAATATTTTACTGAAAAAAATGCTTGCTTTAATTGTTTTAAGCCTAACCACTTATCTAAAAACTGTAGACTTAAAAGTACCTGTATTAAGTGTAAAAAATATCATCATGTTCTTATGTGCTCAGATTATAATAGTGAAAATGATAAGAAAAAAAATGAAACTCATGAAACTAATACTATGACAAATCATTCCAATAGTGAAAATGTTTATCTCATGACATTAATGGTTAAAGTGAAAAACAAGAATGTGGAACTAAAGGTTCGCACTATTATTGATTCTGGTTCTCAAAACAGTTATGTTAGTAAAAAGGTGGTTGAGAAACTACATCTGGTTCCTCAGAGGAAAATTAAAATGTTCCATTGCCTTTTTTGGGGGAGAAAAACCTCACTTCAAATACATGATGTTTATGTTTTCTTGTTTCTGATTTGAATGATTCTTTTAGTTGTAGAGGTATTCTCTGAGGTATTCTCTGAAAATAAAATTACTGGTTTTGTACCCAAACGTTCTAGTGTGGAGGCACCTATTGAGCTTAGAGAAAAACAAATTATTTTACCTGATCTTGAATCCAAGGATTCGGAAATTAACTTACTTTTAGGGGCCGATTAAATTGCACATTATTCACTAATAAATGTATGAAATTAAACTCAGGTTTATTTATGTTAGAAACACGGTTGGGTTGTGTATTAACTGGAAAACCCAATCAAAATTTGAATAGTAATTATGATAGTAATACTGTTTTGTCAGTTGTATCTTTGTATGTAAAAAATGCTTCCAATAATGAGTTATGGGATCTTGAAACGATCGGTATTAGGGAGCCTGTAGAAAGTTTGAAAAATTAATATGAATATTCTAAAATAATAGAGGAATTTAAAACCAGTATTAAAATTCATGCAGATGGTAGATATGAAGTTTGTGTACTGAAATTATCTGATTTTTTTTCAAATTTTTTTCTATCATATTTATTGATTTATTGCTATCATAATCATTTTTGTAAATTGCTAATATTTATTTATGTTCTAATAATTTTGTAAATCATTAAGTGTTTTTTATTGCTTTATATATTTATTTTATGTTGCGCGCAAGGGCCCAATGACGCCAGATACTCTCTCTGACGAAAATGTAAACGAGAAATAATGTTTAGTATGTATTAAAGTTTTGATGATGTAACTGCTTTTCGTAATCTTTGAATCCGAGTTATTTTGTCTCTTTGAACTGCAGTTAATTGCTATGATAACTACAGTTGTAGTTTTTATGAATTTGAAATTAAGTTATTAGAGATAACAATAAGTATGGAATGAATATGTCTCCGTAAAATTTGTATTCCTTAATTAGACTTTAAATGCCTAATTAGAAAATATCGCTCTCCTTAATCCATAAAAAACAACTATGTACACAAGGATAACAATAGAACATGAGAAGTATCTTAATTGCATACTCTTGGTCATCAAATTAATGCCCATCGTCCGACAAAGAATCTTGGAAAACAGTGACAGTTTCTTTAACTAGACCTATCCAGTCAAACCTTGTTTAAAATATATTCCCTTACATTGGGACTGGCTTATAAACTTTATAGCCCTAATTTCACTGTCTAAATTACCTGGAGTCAAGAGGAGAATGAGAAGCACTCTTAAATCCATTATTACATTAGTGACATGTTTTGCAGTTATCCGCCAATTCCCAAAATACAACAACAGCTATAAAAATCTCAAGTTAAACAAAACCTCAGAAAATATGTTACATACTGGAACATCTATATAATTTTTAAGACATGATCATTAAATAGCTGAAATAAACCCTATAAATATGTGAAATGAAATATAAATATCACATTTTGTTTAGCAAATATAATGCTTTAAGACTTTTCATATTTAAATACATTGACATATTATCAAAGTAAGTGGCAACAAATAATTTAACTTAATCCAATTAAAAATATATTTCTCTCACGATCAATATTTTCGAAAATTGCGTTTAAAAAAAATTAACACAAAATGATATCGTTCACTTTTTAAAAATTGATAAGATTTTTCAATATAATGTTTCATAGGGTTCAATTTTAAGAATGTTCCCAATAATAATATTTTTATATTTATGATATTTGTATAATGATGACGTAAAATATGCTAAATATCTGATGTTGATTCTTCGACTAGGCGTAATTATATATATATATATACCCGAGATACAATACCGGGGATAAAATTTGTTAGTGTCCCTAAATTGTTGACCATCTTAAATATAAAGTGTAAAATATATCTTATACACTGTTAAAAATCTGCAGTTTTAGCTGCATAGTCACTCCGCCGCTTTTATAGTATATCTCAATTCTGGCCAATGAGAATGCTCCATATTATAGTAAAGTAATCGTTTTCTATAAAAGGGGTGGAGTGCCTATGCAGAAAAAGCTACAGATTTTTAACAGTGTATGAAATAAAAGTTACTGCGTTTTGTTACTTGAATAAAATAGTTCATGAACATGTCAGTTTTAAAACTGATTTCATGTTCGATAATGTCTTAAATCTATTTTTTGAAATGATACTTATGACATATAGTAGCTGGATACGTTGTTAGCTATATTAATCCTACATAATCCATGTGTTTCTGTACTACACACCTATACTGTAAATCTTGTAATCCATCATTTTACTGAGGCAACATGACAAGCTTCCAAAAACTCTCGAATGACGTTTAGAAACATATTGAATAACATTAATGGAACAATACGAATACAGATTTTACATTTGGATCATTAAATATTCAGGAATATTTGTATGTTAAAATTCATCCATTCGAGTATTTTTATAAGGATTTTAATTTATTACTTATAAATAAAAACAATTAAATATTTACTGATAAATTGGATATTTTCAGGAACATATAAGTAAATTTTTAAAAATATATATTAGTAAACAATAACAAATAACAATATTTAATGTTTATATTCCGACAAAAATGATCTTTATTAAATAAAACAAGATTTTTTTTTTCATAGATGAAAGTCATCAATAATTATAAAACAAACTCTAAAATTTTCTATGCTAGAATCCATTAAATATCTTGTTCAACAGTACCCAACTGTGTATTCACCGTTCATGATTACGTGCCATGAGGTGCTACAGACTAGGCCTGTCAAATCTTTCATTAAACAGGGGCTCCCCTCATCTAGTTACAAAGAATGAAGCGCGACATTATTCACTTGACTTAACACTTTAGAAGGGCGGTGCCCACAAAAAAGGACACCTAATTTTAAGCGTACTGCCACCAATAATATTTAATTAAAATTTTTCTCTTATAAATTACGAGAAAACAAATTTGTATTTTCTAATAAATTCGTTTGTAAATTCTGGTGTCAGCCCATCATCTTATCATTTTACAAACATAATTACTCGGCGCCGGAAAGGGTTAAATCATGAAACAATACTCGTATTATCTTACGGTTGTAATCGACATTCTAATTTACGCAGAGGCTAATTTCCTCCTGTATTTTTTGTAAAGTAATCGTCGCCTTGTTTAAATGAAGAATTTCTGCAAAAAATGTGGCGAACATTTACTATTCGGAAATATTGATAGAAGTTTGCTTCTATGGTAATAACGTCCTGAGCATGAGTAGTCTTATATGTCACAAACGTCTTATACCTTGAACATTTATTTCAGTGGTAGGTATAAGTCCCTACGATACATAAATTCAATAAAAGCGATAACATAAAGTAGTAAATACAGAGTGGCATTTTTTTGAAAGCGAGCGGAAGATTAAGGGAGTGGGAGCCATGTAAAAGCTTTTGCATGAAACCCAGAAGAACATGAAAGAGACAGAAACTTTTTAATAATTAAAATATATATGCAACCATTATTTACTTTAAAAAAAAACTTTCATTAAAATTTATCTTTATCCTTACAAAACCTTAGTGACATACAAAAGGTCGCCCAGAAAACCCTCAAACAGCGACATAGCGCCCGCGTGCTCCGCGTTAAACAGCCTTGCTCTAAACCATATCTCCCGGTCAAGTTGTCATTCTTAATGTAGAGCTATCAGTGTTTTGTTAAAATGTAAATTTGATTATGATTTTATTGATCTCAAATGGATTAAACTCTAAGAATTATAATAATACAGAGTTTTATTCAGACTATAGATTTAATCATTAAAATTTTCTTGATCTAATAAACACATTAAGAAACGACAACATTGAAGACAACTCATTTTAACCATCATCGTGAAAAGAAGGATATGCTGTTTTACATAGTCTTCTATATGTATCTATATATATAAAAGAAAGTCTGAATTTTGTATTAATCAACGCGCAGCCCAAACTACTGAACCTAAAATTTTGAAAATTTGGGTAAAAATACTTCTTATAACATAGAGTGCCGCTAAGAAAGGATTTTCTAAAATTCCACCCCTTAGGGGGGTAAAAAATAGAACAAACTTTTAAAAAATTCCTTAAAAATCTGATTTCATAGTTATTTTTCAACTGATGACATATTTTAGTGTATTTTTGTATGCTGAATCGAATGGTACTAACCAAATTCTTTTAAGTCTAATAGTTCATGAAATATTTCATATTTTTCTAATTTGGCGATGTCTTTGGCGCCAAAACCTCGAAATATCTAACATTAGAAGTGATAATTCATCCACATTCATTCATATTGTAAATCCGTTACTGTAGCAACGGAAGAAATTCAAAGTAAATCTTTTTGTTAATTCTTTTGGTTAAAGAATTAAACCAGCTATATGAGTTTGAAAAAAAAAAAAACAAACGCCTTGAAAATGTATATATATATATATATATATATATATATAGAATTTATTGAAAATACAAAGAAGCAATTCGCTGAGAAATAATTAACTTTATAAAACGAAAATGTTTGAAAATGAAAGCAACGTTTGTAGGCCTAAAAAAAACTTTTGGTACTTACATCCGGGCCATGTCAATACAACTGCGCAAAGCATGGCGACAATTACACTAATTACAGCAACCCTTATTTTTTGTCCAATTGATAGTTTATTATAGTTTTAAATTTATTTTATTGTTATAGTTTTTTTTAATTATGGGGTATAGCATGTAGTTTTATGTTATATATTTTATTTATTTATTTACTTTAAACAATTTGCTATTTTTAATAAGGTTATGTATTTAAGAATGTTAAATTACTGTTTTAAACGTAATTGGCAAACGATAAACAAGATTGGCAATTGTCAACAATTTTTGGCGAACTATTTCATAGTCCGCATAATACGTAATTACAACTTTTTCAATGGAAGAAATTGGAATTGAAATAATACATTGCGATTTACCATTTGCTCCTGGATAAAAAGAAAAAATGGGTACTTTTATGTCAGCCGTGTGTAAATCTTGCCATTAGCATTTTAAAAATTGCCAATAGCAGTAGTTACATTTCGCGTATGTAAATTAAAAACAATTCTTTGTTTTCAGTTATGGCATTTACTATTATTGTTTTACTTTTCAGTTTTTTCAATGAAATTAGTGTAAGGCATGTATTTTAAATGAAATGAGTGAAACGTTTATATTTTGAATGAAAATAATAATAAGAATAAGGTATGGAAACAATCTTTGTTGATTTATTACATGCGCCCGGCTGACATAAAAGTATCACAAAAGCCAAATATTCACCTTTCTTTGGGTTGTTGTTCATAGGATACCTGGTTAATCTTCCGTAATCGGATACCTCGCCAATCGGTGTATTTGCTACAATGTTGAAAGCATCGTTTACGTATGAAGTCAAAACTTCACGATGAATTCTATTACAGATAATCGTATCATCATCATCTACTACATATTTAAAACGGAAATTTGCATTTCATTCCGATTGTTTATAATATTTTGATAGGATATGCCACTATTAGTTAAGTAACGTGTTTGGAACGGTTTTTGTGTATACACACAGTGTTCTATGTTGCTTAGTTATAGCGATAAAGAAAAAAATTAAAAATTAATTGAACCTGATTATTAAAGGTTAGCCTTTTCAAAATATTCTGTTGAACAGATTTGGATCCAAGTGGCACTGTTACATAACTTTTCAGGAACGGTTTTAGTATAAAACCATTCATTATATGTTGCTTAGTTATAGAGCTATTGGAAAAGTTATAGAGAAAGGTGAACGCAATTATGAAAGATACATCTACTGTAATTATATAAAATGCAAATTTGTCTTTCCTTCCACCCGTTTATAATTTGAGTTTTGCTGGATGTATTTTGATGGGACTTACATTGCTAGTTAGACAATTTTTTGTGGATGATTAGTACTTCTTGCATGGATGGTAGTTCTCTGTAGCGAAGTTTCTTCTGGGTTATTGCTTTTTCTGAAGCACAAACGTGACAACAAATCAGATTGCAGAAAATCACATTACAAGAGAAAGTCCCAAAACTAGGTGAACCCGATTGTGAAAGATTACCTTTTATTTAAAGTTATACTGAACGTATTTTGATTGGAGTTGAATAGTTAGGTATTATTTCAGGTATTGTTTTAATATTTAACATATTCTACATTTTTAGTTATGGAGCTATGAGGAAAATTCTCAGTGGTGTAGTTGTAAAAAAACATAGGATAAAATCTACAGGCAGTGGGTATATACAAGCGAGTATATACCCTCTATGCTATGTAGGGTGTGCAGATTTTCTAAAAAAATCCAGAGGTCTACGGCGTATAGCCTCTGCTACATTACTGAAAGTTCTACAATCACGTTAACGCGATTATGAAAGATTTATTTAACTACCTACTCCACCATATAAAATACAAAGAGCAATTTCGGTCCTATCACTTATAACTTGGGTTCTTTTGAATGGATTTTGAAAAGACTTGCATTGTTAGATAAATTTTCAATAAAGGGTTTCGTATCTAACACATATCATTCTACGTTGCTTAGTTATAGGATTATGTGTGAAAGTTACTTAATAAGTGAACCCTATTTTGAAAGATTAGCCTTTTTAAAAGATTCTATTGAGTTAAGTTCGATGGAATTAGCATTGGTTGTTAGATAATTTTCCAAGAAAGTTTTTATTATATAACACATATTGTTCTACATTGCTTTCCAAAGAATTATAGATGAATGTTCTATAATCTGGTGAACACGATTATGAAAAATTAGTCTTATTAGAAGGTTCTACTGAACGGATTTTGATGAGATTTAAATTTTTAAATTTTCGGGTATGATTTTAATATGCTGCATATTGTTCTTCCGTTCTTTTACATATTCAGTTATAAATAATCAACTTAAAGATTTACTTCTTAACAATCCAAAATTTGTCCGAGACATTAGAAGATATAAAATCGTAATGGCATTTATATTGTTTTCAGAAATGGGGAAGATCATTGGAGATAAATGTATATATTGCTATAAAACACAAGATGAAATATACCGATATATTTCGTTTGAGAAACCGACCAGCGTAGCGGGCGAAGGCTGCTAGTTTATTTATATTTTACAACCCTAAATTTGCATACTAATAAAAATTCAACTGCCAATGGAAAACTGAATTAAAAGCAATTTTAAAGCATTTCATACCCATAAACACTAATGCTTACGAAAAATTTTCAGTAGACATATGGATGATCTATAGAAATTATTTACACCACATTCTACAGTAAAGTTTAGTTAAGGTCAATAACATATACAACAACTGAAGGTGCACTCACAACAGTTATCGCCTATAAACAATACTGTAGATGAATTTTTCACGTGTCTTCATAAATGAGCGATAAGTATTGTGCATTTCATATCTTATAGAGATCCGGTTGTGGTGCACTTTAGTAGTGAACATGAAGTTAATTATTTTAATTAAGTAGTGTAACCAATTTAAAAGTTACTGCAAAAACCTTTTTGTGATAGACCATAATGCAACACAATCCTTTAGTAAAACAAAGCCTGAATGCATTAAAAAAAAGTTTAGAACTGTTTATCCCATTGGGTTCAATTATTGAGATGTTTTCTATGAACAAGAGAATGTATATTACAATTTTGCACTTTATGGGCTTCACAGTTGAACGAATATTATAAAAAGAAACTTATTATAGTTTATACGCACCAGCAAATTGCAAAGAAAATGTTGTAATAAGTTAATTACTGAGAATTACATATGTGAAATAGGGTGGAGTGTAGAATTTTTTTTTTAATTCAAAATCCACGCGGTATGGGAAAGTTGCGTATTGTATTGCTTATTACGTAAAAAAAAAAAAAAAATCTCCTTTCTGAATTGATATCTCCTTCATCATTCGCCACAAGGCACGCGAAATCGTCGAATTTCAGCTAAATTAGGTAATTTCCCCAAATTTTAATAACAATTAACAAATTTACATTTCATTGGCACATTGTGGATACAATGTTTTTATGTCCCTTTATTATATGATAAACGCTTCAAATCCCTTCAACTTCATCTTCATGTGCCCTAACAGGGCTATAACATTATGAAGTCTGACAAAGTTTGACTTATTTGCGGTTTACTTGAAAAAACTGCTACATAATAAAAATCAAGATATACACAAATGTTTGAATTTTTTTATTAATTTCGGCTATAATATGACATATATGTTCCGTTTGCATGTTTACATTTAACTCGTCAGTTTTTATAAGCACCAAAATAATTAGTTGAGAGAAATTGGAGTTTCTAAACATTTTCAATTTGTACTTTGTAATCGCTCTTTTTTTCAAAAGTCTGGAACGTGACTCAATTTTAGTCAGAATGTATACTATACATCCATTGTTTCATATCTTCACACTGTTTCGGAGGCTTCTGTTACTAATTTAACAATTCTATCAGTTACTTCTGTGTGGCATTGCAATTTCAACAGGTTTAGAAATGTTTCAGTGTTTGCACCTAGAGCACCATTTTTGAACGTTTCAATGTCTTCTATCTCCAATATCCTGATGATTGGAGTCTTCGTTCTCGCTAATCTTTGATTTACACAAATTAAATTGACATAAGTGTGCTGCTGCAAAATTTATTTTTCGAGCCTTAACACTAAAGCTACCGGGAGGGGTCAAATGACCCTTTTGGAATTTTGTTTTGGAATTTCTCAAACTAAGACATTACGAAATTTCTTTATATTGCACTTTGTTCTTTAAAATGCCCCATCTCCGAACTACTTTTTTTGCCTAGAAAAAAATATTTTATGCTTAACTACCGCAAGGGGTCATTTCACCCCTGAATATATTTATGTTAAATCATAAAGGTATAAATGTTTTATTTTTCAAGAACATTAGTAACTTGCGTATTTTTGCTTTTAGATCCTTTATTCTACTGCATTTCATCATATTTGTTAACCCTTTTAGGGGCAAAGCATTTTCAATGCTAAGGTGTTGAAGTAAATAATTGGTACTGGAATTGACCAACAAAATCATTTGTAAATATGAAAAGGGCTATGTTTCACATATTAAATGGAAAATATTTTACCAAATTTCTGGTGCCGTTGTGGCGTTTGGGAATTAAAATTAAGTGGTTTCATAAACATACCAGCGCTCCTGAAAGGTTAATGTGTGATGGCGCAATTAGAAATTGGCTTTACTCCGGGTGACATTCTAGTTTGAACATTTCAGGTTATATCGAAAATGAAATAATCTTAAAAATATAATAAAACAAATTTGCACAATATTTGTTTATTAAATTTTCGAATTTCTTGAAATAACTAATTGTTTCCTTATTTTTTTGCGTGATTATATATATATATATATATATCACTTTAATACATAAACAATTTGTAATAGTTATTTGAAAAAAAATGTTTTATTCATACACCAAAGTGTACCAAATGGTATATTTTTCTCAAAACATCGTAAATTAGATACGTTTTTATACAGGGGTCCTGTTTTGTTAATTTTTGAATCGATTTTCACTGCTGTCTCTTGTCTCCTGCTGCTTTTACGCGTCTAAATGCGAGCTCCTTAATGTATTCCCTATCATCTGTTAACATAGCAAGGAGTTTCCCCATGAGCGAATTAACTGTTTATTTGGATCAAACGTTAATAATAACCCGCAAACCTGGCTCTAGATACCTGAAATTATTTATTAAAGCCCACAAATACCCACTTCCATCTGAAGAACGTAATTTTGACTTTATGAGAAACCAAACAGGTACATAGACTTTCATCACATACTCGCACAGGATACAAATATTCTTTGACGGATTCTCACTTACAGTATAGAGTTGCAGAAGTCTTGTAGGTGTGGTTAAACATCTTGAATGATTTAGTGGTCGCAGTTTCTGAGATTTAAATTCTGGAATATAAATCAGATTCTGGAGTGTAATTTAAAAGTTCCAGAATGCTAGTAAAACAGGAATGAAAGGAAGTTTAAGTTTCCAAAAATAAAATTTGCAACAGAAGACTGTGTCAGTTTAATTTATGCAAATCAAAGATGAGAGAGAATGAATCATTCTTATGGAGGCTTAATGTAATATGAATACATATTGCATTTTTTCATTAAACAATAGCGATTGTAAAAGGTACCTTCATGTAATAAAAAGAACATTTTATTAATGTCTCCATTAACCGCTCTTCCGCATATACATATTACGATTAGAACACATTAGTCCATACGACTAGAATTGTTACTGTATAAAGAAATAATCCGTTATAACCTTGAACGAATTTTGGAGCAATTTCGTTTTTTTATGAGGTGCTTTGAAAGTACTAAGCATGTAACATATCAAAGAATGGCAGAAAATGTTGACTTTATCTGTGTCAGTGAGTCTGTTAATATTTTGTTCGCATAGGCTGTCATTTTAAGAAAGAATTTGACTGAGTGAGAGGCCTTTTTTTTCTCTGAATACTAACGAAATTTCTGTAAAAAGTTCTTAGGCGAAAGAAATTGCTACAGTACAGTTTTGCCTGGCATTAAATAAATATAATTAAAGCTTTTCGTTGATATAATAATGTGCATCACGCTATTTTTTTATATTTATAAGCTCCAACGGTATTTAATGTACTTCATCATAAATATTCTTCGTTTAAAAACGTCTCATATGATTTTATAACGCACTCGAAGAATATCAAATAGAATTTCACGCTTATGAATAAAAAAAGTAACTGGAAAAAAATTCAGAATATCTGTTAAAAATTACCTCATTGCTGTTTTGTGGCATACAGTGCAAAAATTATGTATGTATGTAAAAGTTATTACGTATTACCTATGTCATACAGATTATATAAATTAAAAAATCATATATTTTTTTCTATTAGCATATTACTAAGGATAAATTTTGAACTAATAAATTCAGATAAGAGGTAGAAAATTTAGATATCTCAATTCGTAAAATGCTATTATAGAAAACAAATTTAAACATTAATTAGTGAAGTACCGGATGTTAGATGACTGTGCAAAAGTATAATCGTCAAAAATGTATATAGATTTTTTTTTTTAAATTATACTGTATTTCTTCTTGCTATACAGTAAATTATGAATGTTAAATTCGATAAAATGTATCTTTAAATTTTTTATTAGAAAAAGCTTTTTTTTATGTTTTCTGTAAAAATTATGATATCTTTTAACGCTTTCCAATGTAGTTGAAATGTGTTTATGAATTCGGTTTGTCTGTCCGTCTGGCCATCTGTGCGTTTGTCTGTCATGCTCTAACTCGAATAAATATACTCGGATCTTTATGGAATTGATGTAGTTTAATGATGTTTACCATGACATGTTCGATATTGTGTATGAAGTGTGTAACATTAACAGTTCATTTAGAAGTGCAAGCAAAAGAATTCCGTTACATTATGGTGAATGGAGGAATATCGTTTGCAGTGTATTTTAAAGGCGTTACGCTATTTCAGATGTATTGAAATTGATATAAATAACTTAATTTTATTACAGGATGATTACCCTAATAAAGAGCTTCTATAGCATTTATAGTTCATTTACAGGAACACAAAAGAAATGTGTTACAGCACTGTCTTTGAGCAATAATTCTTGGAAGTGAATTTTCGATTTCGGTATGTGCTTTTAAATTTAAATATATTTTTTAATTCTACTCGGTGTGTATAAATTTTATACCTCGTATACAGGGTTGCATATAATAATTAAGTACATTTCTCCTTATTAGGAGAAAATGCTCAAGGGTGATTTGTTGATTTTTTTTTCCAAACTGAACTAAATTTGTGCATGCATGTAGTTTACAGATACAAATCTATATACAGGGCAGCTGAAATAATTCGAATAATTTTCAGACTGTAGATGAAAATTGCTGAAATTGGGTTTTCAATTGGTTCAATTAGACATCATATTTCAACTTACTAAATGGGGAACTTTTGTTACATTATTCAGAATGTGTTGGGAAGTGTTTCATAAGCTATGCTTCATGCATGATTTTTATTTCTTGTTATATTAAAATTCAATATAAAAAAACCTAAATATGAGAAGGTTTCTAAGCTTTCTTAAACATTTGATGCCTATAAATAAATCATCAATCTTAGTTTTTATAGGAAGAGCATTTACATTCTCCCTTTTCAGACCGTTTCTAGAAATAAATAGATAAAAAAGAAACTTCGTAAGTATGTGCTTTGCATTCCGTGGATACTATACCATAAAATTTGCATTGAATTTGACATAAGAATTCTAAAAATACCCGAAGTGCAATATCTGGAAACCATTTTTATCCAAAAACATATCATTTGAATATTCGCATTAGTTGTAAAATTTTATTTCCGTGGAATGTTAAAAAGTTTCCATTTGAAACATTACAGTTTATCTTGGTACATTTTGTAAGAATCCAAACCTTATTTATTCTTTGAAATCTGGATAGATATTTATTCTTCCTTGAGTATATGTAACCTCGGAATAAATTGAAGTAAATTGCGTGCTTTATCTTTATACAGAACAATTGTTATAAACATTATCTTACTGTTCCTAATCTTGCTGCATTTTTATATACACGTTTATTGTACACATTTATGCATAAATCGTTATTCATTAAAAATTTAGAAAATAAATATTTTTTAAATGATCTATTAGATTTTCTAACCCATACATAAATAGTTGCCAACTTACATGTTTTTTTATCATTTATTTTTCTATGAAGTAAGTCATATATAAGCTGAAATTCATTAATTAAATAAAGTGAAAGTTAGTATTCGGTAATTATTGTGCCCCAAAGCGTATACTCCCACAGTTAGGTCTATATACCTTTATCAATTTGCACGTTTATATAAGCTTCCAATCGAATAAGTATATTGAATATTGTGTTTAAAAAAATTAATGATATCGATTTATGAATTAGTGGATTAATTATCATTTTAAATTTGAACGGTAATAATTTCTGCATCATTTCAAATTTAAAAAACTATACTTCAAAAAATGTCATGTGTGGCACTGTTACATTCTTGGTAAGCTTTCTGTGATATTTCATTATGTGTTTCCTTCAGAACATAATTAAAAATCTTTAATTCATTAAAGATAATTTAAAATTCTCGTTCTGGCATCGAGTAACAGTTTTTTCTGATATTTGAGAAAAATGTGTAATCAAAATAAATACTTACCAAAAGTAGATAGAAACCAAAGTAGTTTGTTAAAGGTAGATAGTTACCAAAAGTAGAAAGTAAATAAATATATATATATATATATATATATATATATATATATATATATATATATATATGCATATATATATATATATATATATATCTTGCGAAACCTGTGAGGATTCAATTTCAATTTTTATTTAGTACCTGTTTACTGATTCCTCCCACTCTTCGACGAGCAAGAAGTTGTTTATTTATCGTTTCTTGTTGAAAATGCTCAATAGTTTTATTGTTATGTTTTGTACCCTCTTTTTCATTAATTTCATGATTTGCATACTTTTGATAAAGCTATATATATTTATATATATATGAGCATTTTCAACAAGAAACGATAAATAAACAACTTCTTGCTCGTCGAAGAGTGGGAGGAATCAGTAAACAGGTACTAAATAAAAATTGAAATTGAATCCTCACAGGTTTCGCAAGATATATATATATATATATATATATATATATATATATATATATATTTACTTTCTACTTTTGGTAACTATCTACCTTTAACAAACTACTTTGGTTTCTATCTACTTTTGGTAAGTATTTATTTTGATTACACATTTTTCTCAAATATCAGAAAAAACTGTTACTCGATGCCAGAACGAGAATTTTAAATTATCTTTAATGAATTAAAGATTTTTATTAAGAATTATATATATATATATATAATTCCGATTTCACAATTTTAAATATAGTCCAAATTTTACATTGAAAATTATTTTAGTAGAATACACTTTTTACAAATTCTGTTCTGATCTTTGGATTTGAAATTTGAAACAATATATCATCTCTTCTCAAAAGAAAAACTGAATGGTGAAACCAAATTGAAAACGCAAAGGAGAAAATAAAACAAAGTTAAAGAAAAAGAAATTTATAAGTTAATGATTGCCTTTTCATATATATTAAATTTGGTAACATGCAAGATTGCAGTTCTAAAAGTACAAATCTTCGAGATAGTTGAACTAAATTTAATAAGTTTCCTTCATTCCGCAACAAACCTCTTTTCTTTTTCCTCTTGGAAAATTATACAACTCTTCAGATTTTGGGAATAGTTCTGCTAATTTTGGGGCAGGAAGCTAGTTGATCATTGTCTAATTACTTTCAATCATCGAAAGAAATTCATTCTGTTTTTATGTGCAATTAATTTGGTATTTATGAAGTCAGACTTCGTTTTTACAATTTTTGGATCTTCTTTAATATTTAATATTTTTATCTTTAATATTTAATGTAGGGAAAGGCATCTTTTGGCTAAAACAATTAGACGTACACATATAAGTTAAACAGCACATAAAACCAAACATTTTGATGGAAATTTATCATATAATGTAGTATAACTGAAAACAGAATAAATATAATTTTTAGAACCTCTTTCTAAAGCTATTTATTACAGATTTTTACTTATATGTATAATTAAAAAAAAAATCACAAAAATATTTTGAACTAATGTAGAAGAGCGATTTAAAAACATTGTTTAAAAGATCTTTTAAAGAATATTTAAATTAAATTATATAAAGAATATTTCTATAAATAGCTTCTTTTCTAATGAATATAACTAACGAATTTATGCACATTTACACAATAAAGAAAATATTTCGTTTTAATCAATAATATAAATTTAGGATGTTTAATAGCTGGTTATTGAAAAAAGGCTTATTGGATGTGCGAGATTCAATACCTGCATTTTATAAATAAATAACCCGAGAATAAAAGAGTAAAAAAAAAAAAAAAAAAAAATGCGCTAACAGCCCATATTATAATATATGTGAAAAAAATGTCAAAAAACAAAAATACTTACAAATCTGACAAATACATGATTTTGTTTTACCATACATTTGCACATGGTTAAATATCCTCATCAGACAGACGTCAATTTCCATTTTCAAATTTTAAGAGATTGGACTTTGAATGCATCCGAATTTTCCAAATATCTCTTCTGAAAATTAATATTTTTACCTTCTTTGTTCTGTATGTTCTTCTTATGTTTTTTTTTTCTTTTTTTGTATAAAAAGTTTATAAAACACATATTAATTTTATATTTCATGTTTTAGAATCTGAGTGAAGCAGCCAAATTGTAACTAAGAATTTAAATTTTGAATTAAAATTAACTATGTGTTTAAGGAATTTGTGAAGTAAATAAGAGAAACATCCTCCAAGAAGAGCAATAATATAAGTAAGGTAAAAATTTTAATTTCTCGAGAAGAAATTTGAAACCATTGTTGCATTCCAAGACCATAGGTTTAACATTGAAGAGGGAAATTTTCTGTCTGATTGATAACAAGCTTTAAGGTATTCATACTACTGGAACGAAATAACCCTCTAATCAAGAAGATATGCAGATGGAACACTCTTTCCTTTCAAACGTTTGAAAAATTCAATAGAAAAAACATAGTGTTTCTTCTCCTATCGGTTAAAGATCTTGGGAGTGTTAATGTAAAAATATCAATTTTGTGGTCACATTTTTTAATTTTTATTCTTTAATTTCTAATTATTATTTACTTTTTACTTTTTAGTTTTTTCCCAACACAAAAACGTAAATTTTATTTTTTTTACATTAAATCTGCGTGTTATACAATTCACTATACGATGATTATATCAATGATATACAGGAAAAAAATACGCAAAATAAATGTTAAATAATCAGACAATATATATATTTTTTTATTTGCTCGAAATCAAAAACATTGAAGAAAAAGGTCTGTAATAAATAAATATTATATATTAATATTATATTTTACATAATAAATAAAATATTTTATTATCTTTTGGGTCTTTAAAACAGAGTTTTAAATAATCCTTTTTCTAGCGTATATTATAAACTGTAATTAAACTGTTAATGATGACAATGTTATTAAGAAATAACTTGCAGCGGTAGCATGTATGATTCTTTTTTAGCTAGTTTTCTGAGAGTACATGTGCATTTCACTGCGTTATTTATACTTCAATAGAGAAAGTAAATTTAATTTGCTTTTAAGAAGTTTGGGAATACGTAATTGTATTTCTATAATGTTACGTTCACATAAGAAATTATAAAAAATTAAAAAAAAATAAAAAAACTGCGATGTTACAAGCAGTGTTCCCAGATGGTCGAAAGTCAATTTTCACAAAATATCTGAAAATTTTCCCTAATAAGGCTTTTTTCTGAAAAAGTTCCCAACTCAGTTTCTACTTAAATAAGTAAATTTTTAATTATCAATTTACCGTTATAAAAAATGTTTTACTAATTTAAACTCAAAATTTCCCCCCAAATCAAGCCTTTTTTGGAAAAATATCCATATTTACAAAAGATAAACATTTAAACTCGGCAGAATTTTGCATGCATATTCGCAGCTAAACAAAGAGAATGACATTGATACATTTTACAACGACAAATTCTTTTATGCTTGTTTTTATAAGTTTTGCTAATAGATGATACTGGACTACCATTACGTCAGCTCTCATCTACGTTTATGCCAATAAAGTTTTCAAGGTTTAGACCATCTCTATCAGTTTGGAGTGAAACGAATCTGAGATGGTTATTGCATCACCAATTTTTATCAATTTTAACCTATAAAACGTTTTTTTTTTTTTTTTGCCATTTCTATTGGAGTACCAAATTGTAATGCGAAGCAAACTTCCTTGCATCAGTCACTGTGCTTTCATCAATAATAAACGTAAAATAGATGTTTTCCACATCTTTAATTAAATCTTTTAATAACCGCGGTAAAAGAACGTTTCGGATAAGCCCTGCAGATTTAGAAATGTATAAGTTTATGCCGTTTAAGACCAGAGTTCTCATTCAAGTTTCTTAAAAGGAGAACTAGAGAGTCTGCTGCATTCGCTGAGCAATTTCAGTTAAAAACGTGGCAGTGTGATTGTAGTACGTAATGGACTTTATTCCAAATCTGGGTTCGAGGCTGAAAAAAGTCACCTGATACCGGTAATTTACCCAAAGATCTTCTAACTGATAAGAAAGGAGGCTACTACTGCTTTCCGCATGAACTGTTTCACTGGCTGGTGAGGTTTTTTCATTATGTCTACAGAGCCTTCCCATCCTTACGCTTGACCACGTGATCAAAACGTAGATGGAATATCCTCCAGTGCATGTCTCACAAAATGACTACTGTCGCTCCATGAAGCACAAATTAACCAGCCTTAAACAAAAAAAGGTTATAAAATTGTTTCTATTTACGTTGTATAGTACTAATAAATAAATGTGTCTGTGTGTCTGTCCGCGATGACTACACTGTTAAAAATTTTGCAGCATTCTGGCAGGTCATTCGACCGTTTTTTGAAAAAAAGGTTTCATAACCTGTGATGTTTGTACAACCCCTCTCCCCTATAGAAGCGCCATCTGTGGCCAAAAGAGAAGAAACAGAGCAGAATCTGGGATGGCTTTGCCTAAGAAGGTGATCCAAAACTACTGAGAACGGTTTTGGCTAGTGCCAGCCGTAAAGAATCAAGATGAAACTATAAGTTTTGTTGATATGACTTAGTGTCATGTGTACCTTTGTTTGTGACAGTCTGTGTTCACCGTCCCGTCCTATGTGTATAATAAACGTTTGCGTTGTTTTGATAATTGGCCAATCCTTATAGAAAAAGCCCACACGCGACCATCCGGTTGCTCTTTACACTGGCGTCAGAAGTATTGTGGGATTTGGCCAAAGTGAATTCAACAAGTGAATTTAATGTGCATTAAAGATACCCTATCCCTGGATTATTTTTTCCCTGGACGTGCGGATTATTTTTGATTTATATTATCCGTATCGGATTATATTTTTACGGAGGTAAGATTTTATTACATTACTTTAAGTATGGCAGATAAGTTATCAAAATTAAAAAAAGCTCGCGGAGTCACTAAAAGTTCTATTACGTCAATAATTAAAAAAATCGAAGATAATTTTGTGTCCGACACGCCAAACTTAGACGATCTTGAAGAAAATTTGGCGATGTTAGAACAGAAAGGTAGTGATTTGAAACAAGAGGATAACGAAATCCTAACATTAATTGATGATTTATCTGAAGTCGAGAAAGATGCCAAGGCGTCGGCAGAGTACCAGGAAAAAATTACGCTCTGGAGGTTCAGAGTGAATAAAAAATTAAAACAAAAAGAACCCCCACCCCCTGTATGTCCCGCAAATAGGTGCGTAGAATTTCCTAACACGGTCAAACTACCGACACTTAAAATTGAGAAATATTATGGAGATATTAAACTTTTCCAGAATTTCTGGAACTCGATTAAAACAGCGGTACATGACAATGAACACCTCTCAAATATTGAGAAAATGAATTATTTATTCAGTTATTTAGGAGGGAGTGCGTATAATTCTATATCGGGTTTTGCGTTATCTGATAAAAATTACATAGAAGCAGTCGACTTACTTAAAAGACAATTTGGTAGGAAAGATTTAATTATTACCAGTTATATTAATACGCTGTTAACTTTAAAACCGGTTACAAAATCGCATGACGTCATGTCACTACGTAAATTATACGATGCTATTCAAACGCAGATTCGTAGTCTAAGGTCATTAGAAATGGAAGCGGACACTTTTGATGCATTATTGACTCCGATAATATTAAAAGCATTACCGTATAATTTATCGCTTGAGTTCAATAGACAAAGTGTCAAAAATTCTGAAGAGAATTACAGCTTGGATAAATTATTATCATTTATCCGAAATGATTTGGAGGCTAGGGAAAAGCAAACTCAAATTATAAATTTATCTTCTGACCATTCAAGGCCAAAGTACTTATCAGGAATATTACCGGAATGTAAACAGATTAACAAAACATCTGGCGTAGCTGAAGTGTTTGCTTTAGAGAATGTTTGTTTGTTTTGCAGGTCAGATAATCATCTAACTGAAAAATGTGACAGATATTCAATTCAGGAAAGGATTAATAAATTAAAAGCTGAGGTTAGATGCTTCGCTTGTCTGAAGCGAAAACACATAATTAAATATTGTACGGAAAAAACTAAATGTAGGCTGTGTTCTAAATTACATCACGTGTCAATTTGTAATTCTTTAGTTGGGAAGGGTAATAAATCAGAAAAAAATACGAATGAAAATGCGCTGACAACCCGAGTAATGTCGCGGAATGTATTTGATTTAGAACGGGTGCGAGAAAAGAAAAAAATAATTGAACCACTCCAATTTATAGACTTAGAATTTGAGAATAAAATTTTGCGAGGGGTCGTCGATAGCGGTACTCAGATTTCAATTATAAAGAGCGTTTGTGTACCGGAGCATTTTAAAGTACCATGCGGTTCAATTATACTTAAATCAGCTTTCGGACACGAGTTAAGAGCACCGTTAATAAACATTCCATTAAGCATAGCTGCAGATAAAGTACATTGCAGGGTGTTCCCAAAAATAGTAATAACGTGCGCGATGGTTGATAATTTAATTAATGATTTACTGTTATCTTTAAATGCTCATAAGGAATTAAGCACAATAAGCGAAAGTAACGAACCCGACACCACAATAAATGATTTTAGTACTATAAATTTGCCCCGTACGAGTGAAAACAACGCGGTAGATTTAGATTCAGCTTGCGCTGCTACGGAGGCCGAGCAGGTTAAAATTGGAAATGCAAACGAGAATATTGATAACGATGGCAATGAAAATACCAGAAATTTCACGAACGACTCGGAAAATTTTAAATGGGAACAAAAGACGGATGCATCACTAAATCAGTGTTGGACAGATGCCAAAAATGAGAGTAATAATTATTTTGTTCAGGACGATCTGTTGTACCATCGTGACAAAATATTAGGGGAAACGGTACATCAATTGCTCGTGCCCGAGCCGCGTAGAAAGCAGTTGCTAGAGCTCGCACATTCAAGCCCCTGGGGTGGACATTTAAGAAAACGAAAGACCACTGAAAGATTAAAATATTTAAACATAATGGCAAAACAAGACCTTTGTTTTCATTCATCTTTTAGAACAGAAATCATTATATAATGTTTAGCATTTATCTCTGCTGAAGATTACATTTTCCGGAAAAAAGAAGAAAGGAATAAGAAAATTTCATACACTTTGGAAATTCGGTGAAAACATATCAAATTAGCAAAGGTAATACAAGATTGTATTGACCTGATAATTCAATAAAAATATTTTTCACCTAAAAAAATCAATATATATTTCATATAACGAAGAAAAAAAAATATTTTTTAAGGTCTTAGTGTATATCTTGAAAGTATCAGAGTCTCAAATTTTATAAGATTTAGTACCTTACATCAGTAAAATATTCTTGTATGCACGTTAATTAACGTTGTTGGAGAGCAAAATGGTGCACATTAAAATGTAAAGTGTCACATAAAATTGTGAATGTTCTGTTCTCTTACGAAATTCCACAGTTAAAGAAATAATTTTCTAACTGGCTTCTGAGTCAGTAGCAACACTTTTTGAAAATCTTTAAAGAATATTTAGAGGATTTTTTTCCCCCACCAATTGTTGTTTGTTTCCTATTAGGTGCCGGAATATATCCACTTTTAATTGGATTCCAAAATATATTTCTTGAACACATGAAAACTGGGCCGTAAATGTTTCAGTGAAGCGTTTCAATTAAGTAATTTAGTTAATAGTATCTTCATATTGAAGAAGCTCTAATGTGCACTATCAAACTACTGAATCAACCTATTATCAATTAACTGAGCCATATTCGTTTCAGTGAAGCTTTTTGATTCAGGAATTTAGATGATAGAATTTTCATATTAAAGAAGTTTAAATGCGCATTATTAACCTACCCGTAAAAGAGAATCAACATTACTGTTAAAAAATGTAATTTTAATTTCTACCAAAACAAACTGAATGGACATTTACAGCTCGCAAATCTATTTTGATACATTTCATCACACAGTAGCGTCAAAAACTTTTGCGTAGAAAATACTGTGTCTCTTTTCTGTTCGTTTATTAAACAGAACATTTTTATTGCAAAACTAAATAAGCTGCAAAAGTTTGCGAGGATTTACTAAGTAAAGCAACTATTTCTAATGAGAAACTGTAACGATTTTATCAGACCTTAATTATACAGACAACATCCGAAAAACAGAAAAAATACATTCTACTTCTTTTAATTTCTCCCTAAACTGGCATTATAAACGTATGCACAAATTCACATTGATATAAAATTTTCTTGCGTTATTTTAATTAAACTCTTTTTATTTTACATTTTGAACACCATGGTGTTTTTGAGCAGATCCTCTTTATATAAATTTAAATACCAAAATTTTTCTTTTATTTGTTTTTGAAGCTCATGTTTGCTTTTTTAAATCTTACACACGTTCTTCGTTTTTATTTTATCAATATTATTTTTACCTAAAACTTTTTTAAAATTTAATAACCTTATTAAGCAAAGCAAAGAGTTTTTATTTTCTATTTTTATTCTATTTCTAAGTTTTAACAATTGTATTTATTATCTTGAATAGAAATAAGCTTCTCATGCTGTAAAAAAAATTATTACTCATTATATTCATTTCAATTTTTTGTGTGTGTGTGTGTGTGCAAATGTAAGAATTTTCTTAAGGAATATAGAAATTGAGTAAACATTTCATAGTGGTTTATAGCCGCTATACAGCATGTAAAGAATATCTTGTGAAAATTATAAAATTCATTTTCAATAATTCTCCACTTTTGAATGTTAAAAAATCCTTTTTACTAAGTAAAGACAAATAAATATATTTACTTAAGCAGTCTTTTTATTTTTCAATAATCCTGAGTCAAAATGACTCCCCTTGATTTCAAAGTCGTAAAGATATTCTTTTAATTAACATTCTACGTAGATTTTTTATTCTTTTATTTATGAGAGATTTTCTTACCCTAAGAAATATTACTTTATTAAGACGAATAACTTTTATGCGTATAGTTTCGGTATTTAATGAACATCGTCTTTGTTCACTAAAGTTGATATAGCTTGCAGAAAAATGTCTTTTTTCGTGATTTTTGAGATGTTCTCTACAAGGCCTCAGAATTATAGAAATAAAATAATCACATGATATTTCTTTATTGTAAATGTCAAATTAAAAGTAATGATTTTCATTTCTGGTAAAAAATAATCCCCATTCTATGAAAAATGCAGTTTTATTGACTTTTAAATAATTTTTAGAATATATTTCTAAATTGTAACTTAAAATAAATTATTAGTTCACCAAAAACATATCTTTAGAAAAATATTTTGACACATCATACATGTTTTTCAAAATATGTAAATAATCTTCAAATGACTCCAGCAGAACTTAATTTAGTATATTGTTAAAAAAAAAAAAATTAAGTTGAGCTAAGACGATGGTTACATGCTCTGTTCCGCATGTTTGAATATGCAGTAAACTGCCGACTATCCGGCCTAATGTGGCGGAAGTGTAGGCAGGATAACAAAAAACCGTAGGGGAAGACGCTGTACAATGAAACAAAATTTACTTTTTTTTTTTTCCTTTCCACAATTTTGCATGCACAAAAATATAATTAATGCATATTTTTTATCTTGTATTTTCCCCATCTAAATAAATTTTTATTAGGTTCTAAACAATATCTTTATGCTTGAAAAATAACAAAAAATAAATGTCTTACAGTGTTTCATTGTACCCCGTATGCCGGGGTACAATGAAACACATACAGGTGTACAATGAAACACTCCAAATGATAGAAGAATTTTCACCCAGCATAGTTTATTTTATGAAAAATGAGATAAATGCAAAAACAAAACTTGATTAATAAGGAACTTGATAAAAATATTATAGTCTAAGATGAAAAATAAGAAAATTCTTTTAGTTTAAGAAATACCTTTCATTTTACATTAAATTGGCGCAAGTCAGTTTCAAAAATTAGCATTTCTGTTTATATTTCAGTTGATCCTGAAGGAATATGGGGTGGTAGTTTCAACAGAATGAGTTTTTTTTAAATGTAAGTTTCTAAAAAAAAAAAAAAAACCTAGAGTTGGAGTCTTTATATGAAGTATTTCACATTTGACTTCATTTAAATGTATGATTTCTCCAACAGTATATATTTCCTTATGTTTTCATTTATACGGATACTGCTTGTGCCATACATGTTGTGTGTGAATATCTCATTCTTAGTACCTTGATGACCAGCTGGGCCTGGAAAAAAATCTGGATCATCATCAGAGTCTGTAGCAGGCAGAGTTTGTTTACAAAACAATCCCTTCTCAGCTTTTTTTCTCTTTCTATTTTTTAATTGCTTAACAAGAGCATTTTTTACTGACCTGGTTAGAACAAAACTCTTTTTTTTCTGTTTTCCTACTCTTACTTCTAATATATTCTATTTACTACTTTTATTACTATAGTAAAACATGTTTCATTGTACCCCGTCTGAAAGTGTTTCATTGTACCCCGCACTGAGGTTACTAAATAAAAATTTATTTTCAAACTTCTAATATTTATTTTTTTTAGTTTGGTTTTGGAGGTATGAAGACAACAACCCAAATATAACAATGTATAGAAAAAATAATTATTACATATAACAACAAGGAAAAAGAAACTAAATTACTTTTAGTAAGGAAAGTTACTTTCAATGGCGTACAAGCAATAATCTTTTATTGCTACTGTTGTAGAAGTGTGAATGTATCCAAATCACATCAGTAATTGGAACACATCGTTGTATAACATATATATAAACTGCAACTCTCTATGACAAATTTGACTGATTTTACAAGTAATGTTTCATTGTACCCCGTGTTTCATTGTAACCCATCTTCCCCTATAGGTCGGAGTTTCATAAATATTTATTCAATCCGTGCCCTCCCCCGCCATAATATTAAAAACACATTTTAAGATAAATTTTATATATACAGTACATACTGTTTCAAAATTAGCAAAACATTAACGTGAAACGTCAAATTCGTAAAAAAATGATTAAATCTTATTTTACTGTTTATTAATAAATGATTGCACAAATATGAAAAGTTATACATAAGTTAAAAAGTAAAAAATTACAGTTTTTAGTTTTTGATAAAGTCCTTGATAGATGACTGCTTCTTCATGTTAGCCCTCTTCACCGAAGTAATGTCCATCCATTTACACAAGCTATTGTTATCTTCTGGCGTCGCTTCCTCCAGCTGACGAATGTATTGCAGTGCTGGCTGAATCGTATGAACCCTTACTAATGTGGGATGAGATTTTCCCTACCATTCTCCTCTTCTTTTTCTTCTGTTACCTCTACCTGTGTAACAATTTCTACATTATTGGTGTCAGTTAAACATCGGTCATTAACATTGTCATTTGCCGTCCATTCTGCAATGTCCTCTACATTGACATTTTCAGAGCCCGGTGTGCTTTTCAGCAAAGAAAGATGCTTATTATTCCTCATCTTCCACTTCAGTTTCTCACACGGGTTTATGTCCACATTTATGGTCCAAAAGAATGTTCGAACACCTTGCAATTACGTTGTTTCTAATTTCTTCAATGTATGCCCGCTTAGCAACCGATATTTTAAGATATTGGCTGAGCAATTTGGTAAAGATAAATAATCGTGCTCTCACATATACAGTTACACTGAAAAAAATTTCGAAACCTTGCATTACATTACTAACGTTTTTCATTTTAAAATGTCCGACACAGTATAAAACCATAAATAACGCTGAAACTGAAGCAAAATGACTAAAAACGAGAACAGAAAATCAACGAAAAATATCAAGCACAACAACAAATTTTTCCAAAACAAACAAACAAACAAAAAAATCTGATTCAAACTTTTACAAGTGACGGCCTTAAAAAAATAATAATAAATAAATAAACGGCAAACCACATGTGGACGATTGTAGACAGTAATGAATTATAACACGAGGACATTTCACATAAAATTCAGCTGTTTAAAATATTTAAAAGGTACAATCTCATCGATGTGTGTTAGAATGGTCAAGACCACAAAAACGCCAAATGACTGTAGATAACTACGTCACCATTTTTTTTTTCTAATATGATTGAAGCATTAAACGTTTTTTATTTTCAGTTTTTACCTGATGGTGCTGTTTCGAGAGCTATGAGTGCCATTTCAATTTCATTCATGATTATTTAGTCTGAAGATCACTTTACTATGAAATAAGTAAGTGTTGCCATTTTAAGTTTTTGCGATTTTCTAACTTTTACAGTAATTGTGAGAGCTTGATTGTGTTTCTTAACCGTATTCTGAAGGCCTTACTTTAAACTAACTGCGTTTTAATTTCCTTCAGCCTAGAATACTAGACATAGTTAGTAGAGCGTATAGTTAATATGGCCACAGTCGTGATAATTATGGTCGTCTAGTATTCTAGGGTTAAACAGCACAATCTCTAGGTGCTCATACACTGGTTTCCAAAAAATATTGAAAAATCACAAAAAGAACGACAACTCGTTCAACAATGAACTAATCCGTATGAAATTTCCATATATTGTTAAATAAATGATGCTGGATTAAATTACAAAATGCGATTTTCTGGTGTTGCAATCGGATTGCGTACTCTGTTAGGAGCATAAAAATAAACGCTAGAGAGTAAGGTGCACTAGTGAGTTTAGAAATCTGGGATAATCAATTCATTAGAATGACCTCAAGGAATCATTTGTCCAGAGAATTGCGATTTAGAGCTATTGGAAGATTGAAGGTTGGTCAAAGTTAGACAGAGATAGCCAGATGGCTAAATGTGTGTCCTTCTGTAGTTCATAGGCCTTGACAAAAATTTCAGTTAACTGTTTCGGACTCCAGAGGGTTCAGCTAAGGGAGGTCAAGAGATACAACAAGCGTCGATGATCGGTACTTGCGTTTATGTGTACTAAGGAACAGAACCAAAACCCCATCTCATCTTAGAGCCTCCCTTGCCTGAGCCAGTGAAAGGTTGTGCTGTGCGTAGAAGTCTTTACGAAAAAGCTCTTTAAATGGGGTGACTGGCCATTTGTGTGCTGCTGACCTGACGTCACAGGAGGGAAGTTCTGAGATGAGTACGTCAACATGTTCACTGGACCGCTGATGAGGCTTGTTCTTTTTACGGTTCAGTGTCAGTTTAGCATACAAAGCGATACTAAGCGTTGAGAACAGGGAGCATGTTATTGACCAAACATCCTTGAAAGAGATTCATCCGGAGGAGCATGTGTCTGTGTTTCGGGGTGTATCTCTTTTTGCGGACGCACAAGCCTCCATGTCTTTCCACGTGAACCTGAATGCTCAGGTCCATAGAGATGACATCCTTGATGGTTATGTGCGCCCTTGTGCCAGTGTATTAGATAATGATTTCAAGTTATAGGACGACAATTCTAGACGCACAAAGCTCGTATCACGAAATATGATATTAATCACCATACGTGCGTATGGAGCGTATGGAATGACCAGCTCGATCACCGGACATGAATCCTATCGAGTATGTTTGAGATGTTTTAGAAAAATTTGTTGCTACTCACAATCCCCCTCCTCAGATCCTTTCCACTCTTACAACTGCTTTACAAGAACATTGGATCGTACTTCCCAGTGTACCTATCAATGGGATATCTGACAGTATCGCACATTGCTTTGTGCGCTGTATTGCTTCTGGGGAGATCATATTCCATATAAAAGGTACTTTTCCTATACCGAATAATCGCTAATTTTGCAATTTTTCCTTAATTTTTAGAAACCAGGGTACATTGACAACATATGTTTATTAACATCATGCATATGTAAAGGCGATTTAATTTTTGACTACCAAAAAAATGCAAGAAACAGTAATATATAAAATAAATTACAAATGATGCGTTATTAAAAATTGTAAAACTTATTTCAGTATAGAATATGAAATTTTCCGATAATAATTGCATGTACTTTTCCGTGTTCAAGATATTTTAGATTACTTAAAATATTAGGAAATTCTAAATTAAATTTAGTAACATTTATAGTAATACACATTACGCTCTTATCACAGATAATTATAAAGTCGAAGAAGACAGCAATAAGTGATAAGCAAAAATTTGTATTTATTAATTTTTATATAAAAATATTTTTCAGAAAATATACAAGGCACAATTATTTAATAATTAAAAATCCCAACGAAAAAGGTTTATAATGAGAGCCATTTTTTAATACGTAGAATTGAAACAACAAGGATCGTAAAGCAACACAAATTTTAGATCCTATTTCGAAGAATGACCTACTTATTGGAACACATTTGAAATCTGTAAAATGTTATGCGAACCTTCGAAGAATACTGGCTTACATCCCTGAGAAACAGCAATACAACAACAACAACAACAACAACAACAATAATAATAATAATAATAATAATAATAATAATAAAATTATTTATTGCCCATTAAATTAATACTCTAAATATCTTTCTGAATTCGGTTATAACTTTATCAGCTAGAAATAAAAATGTTCATTATAGAAAAAAGCTTAAATCATTTTAATCTTAAATTATTTAAATGCATTCTTAAATAGGATCTCCTGAACGTCTTGAAGTTCATGTCACGGAATTCCATATCTCACTTGTAGCTCATTATTAATTAATCGAATTATTGTTCTAATGTTTCCCTTGAGATATGTTAGTCTTATTAGAAGTGATATGTTAAAATAAGGCTCAAAATATTTAATTATTTAAATGAAAAATGATGGCCAGCAAAGTTTACATCAGATTTCATTATTATTGAAATCGAAATATTTGTCATTTAAAATAATTTACTTAATAGTCAATACTTTTATGTAGTCTTACGGATATAGGGGATAGTGAGGCTTATTTTAACATGTCTGGGACGCCATTTGCTTCGAGCTTTGTAGTACAAAATACAGTAGAACCCATAAGTAGCAATAGTTAACAGATGGATATATTTTTGCGTTCACTGTAAAAAAAAATTTGTAAGGTTACTAAGAATTTTGTAGGAAACTGGGATTCCTAGAACTTTTTATGTAACCACAACAAAAGATAATCATGTAAAATTACAAAAGTTTCTTCAGTAAGTGTTACTAAATATTGCTTAGTAAACGTACTAGTGATTTTTTAGGGAGTTTACCAAAAAAAACTCTTGTAAATTTACTAAATATTGTTTAGTGAAGTTACTAATGCTTGTTTAGGGAGTTTACTAAATAAGTTTTAGTAAATTTATCAGTGAATATGTTGTAAACGTACTATTCCTTTTTAGGGCGTTTTCTAAAATTTTTTTTGTAAATTTACTAAATATTGTGCTGTAAATTTACTAACGGTTTTTCAAGGGAGTTTCTCTAATTAGCTTTTGTAAATTTACTAAATATTTCTTAGTAAACTTACTAGCGATTTTTTAGGGAGTTTACTAAAGAATTTGTGGTAATTTTTCGAAAGATACTTTAGTAAACGTACTAAGGATTGTTTAGAGAGTTTTCCAAAGAATTCCTTGTAAGTTTACTAAATATTGTTCAGTAAACTTACTAACGATTTTTTAGGGAGTTTACTAAAGAATTTTTCGTAAATTTACTTAGGATTATTTAGTCAAGGTACTAACGTTTTTTTAGGCAGTTTCCTAAAGAATACTTTGTGAATTTTCTAATGATTTTTTAGTACACTTACAAAGGAATTTTTAGTACATTGACTAAGAATTTTTTTTGTAAAATTGCGAAGGATTTCATAGTACATTTACTATGAATTTTTTTAGTATTGCACCCAAAACTTTACATATACATTAGCAAAAAATTGTTGGTAACTTTATTAAAGTACCGTCAGAAAAATTACCAATGATTTTTTAGTATTCTGTCTAAAACAGTTTTTGTATTCTCGCCAGAAAGTTTTTTGTAACCGTGCAAGAGATATTGCAGTAAAATCAAAATCCTTCGATCAAAATAAGTAATATGGCCTGACGTGTTTTTCAGTAATACCACAGCAATTGCCAGAAATATTTGTATGTTATGCATTAAAAAACTGACTGAAGCTTCACTGTAGATATTCAAATAGGTACAAAATCATTTCCATATTAAATGAGCATTATAACAACAGCAGTAAATAAGCAGATAAGCAGAAGCAGATCTTATGGTTTTTAGTTAAATTAAAAAAGCGAATAGAAACAATAATGAAAGTAAAGTATCATTACTGAGTTTATAAAATATGCCTAAATTTTTAAAAAATGTTATCGATACACTGTTAAAAATAAAGTGTGATGTTTCTCCAAGAAAATGGTGAAAAGTCGCTGAAATTTAGCTGCAACCAAGATATTGGCGATAAGTTTTACCAGTTTATTGGTGCTTTCTCAAATACCATTATATCAGTGAAATGTTAAACAATGATTCAGGTTTTTTATAAATCCAATTTTCTGGTGAATGGTTGAACCATAAATCAGGATTTTTTTAAATCCAATTTTCTGATAAAAAGTTTAACTATAAATCAGGGTTCTTTTAAAATCCAATTTTCTGGTAACAGTTTGAACCATAATTTAGTTTTTTTTAATCAAATTTTCTGGTAAAAGGTAGGACCACGAATCAGGATTGTTTTTAAATCCAATTTTCTGGTGAAAGGTTAAATCATAATTCAAGGTTTTCTCTATTCCAATTTTTTGCTAAAAGTTTGAATCACGATTCAGGATTTTCTTTTATCTTTATGGGGAATGGTTACGCCGGATTGTAGATCTCTTTTTTCCCCCCTCACTTTGGTTTTCAATTTATCATTTTATGGTGTAATAATAAACAAAATTTCAGATTATACGAGATTATCTTGCAGTAGGAAAGCTTTTTTTTATTTTCATTAAACCGAAAATTATTTAAGTTTTAATTATTGATTCTATTGTCTTTGAAATATATTTAAAAAACAAATGTAAACCATTTTGATCTAATTTAACAAAATAATTACATTTTTTCCCCACAAATATTACCATTCTGTCCTTTTACATTTTGGAATATTTCTTCGCACTCAGTTACACTTACAGTCCATTTAGTGTTTGCTTATTCACAAAGAAAAAAAAAATAATAATTTTCTTTAGATTTAAATACATACCCTGTTTTTATTATTGTTTTAATTAAAAAGGCAGCTATAAGTAGCAGAATCCATTTAACCTCTAATATCAGCTAATACAAAAGTATTACTTTAAACTTTAAAGCTTTTTTTTAAATACACAATGTATTTCTACAACATATTAAATACTTACTTTGAAGGGTTAATTTAATAACAGCAGTGTTGCCACCAAGCGACTAATTATTCTTACATATAAGTATTTTTTCAGTATTCCTAAATGATAATCTATGACGATGATTTATTTATTTTTTAACTATACTCGTAAAAAAGAAAAATATTCATCATCAGCAGCCTTGCAATAGCTGAAAAAGAAATGGTTACAGACACTTAAATAGCAACACATTTAAGTTGGTTTGCGGTATGCCGCTCCATTTATTGAAAATACAAATTATATAATCATTAAATTATATGTATAGTATGTCAGACTAATATTTACTGTAATATAATATCATTTTACATACAGTTTCTCTCATACAGTTTTAAGAGGGCGCTGCACCCTCTCTGACCATTCAGGTCATCAAATAAAAAGAATTCTTGAAGCTTAGTATGTTCTAAATCAGGTTTTCAAGTCTGGTAAAATGGAATAGATCCAAGCATCAGGTTAAATTCTCCACCTGTTTTAAATGAAAGAGTAAATATTTTAAGACATAAAATATTTCTTGTGCAAACATAACAATAATCAAATTTCACACAGGGGAATTAATAAAAAAATTAAACAATATATCAATTTAAATCTCTTTTACAAGGAAATCTTCAGCATTTAAAAAATCAATCAGTGTTCGAAATCATTGGTGGTCCGCTGGCCCAAGAACACCAAAAATTCATTTGAACCACTAATTTGAAAATTTAATGGTCAGCAGGAACAGTAACCACCCCCCCCCCCCCCTCTCTAAAAGGTCATAGGTAAACTTAAATTTTCCCGTCTCGGAGAAAACGGCAACCTAACACAAATCACACAATTTTATTTATTTTAAAAAATAAATAAAACTGCATTAAACCTTAGTCAATTGAAATATTGGAATTAAAATATCTAAATAATTTTATAGTTTTTCTTTATGTGCTGTTTATTTAATTTTTAGTTATAATTTTATATTTTATTAGGCTAAAAATTTTGGATAACTGCAAAGAAAGTTTGTAAGAAAAAGCTGCAAAATTCTCCATTTGTTAGGTAAAAGAAAAATATTGTGAAATTCTTAAATGTAAAAAAATATTGCAAAAAGCGTCAGTTGGTTGAGGGAAAAAATTCGTCAATCAATCGTGATTAACAAAAACTAATGCTTGCCATTTGGCTGCAATAGGGTGTTAATGATTTTAATCAACGATTAAATCATGATGAAATCAACTGATTTTTTTTGGAAAATTTGTTATTTTAATCAATGACATTTTATGGTCTATTTCAATGGTATGTAGGGAAAAATCATTTGTAGTATATTGGAATGATATTACACTATTTCAAGCATATAGAAATTCATACACATCACTGAAATGTACAAAAAGATGCTTACTATAGAACATGATGAGCATAGCATTAATCGTTTATTCATGGGGGGAAACAAAAGGATTCGCTTATAGTACTGTATAAATAAACAATAATTGCTGGAAGTTCGTTATTTGTTGTGGTAAGAGTTTTTTTTTTTTTTTTTTTTTTTTAATTTAACTAATTTATTTACTTCGTATGTATAAAATCTGTAAATCATATACAGGCTGCAAAAAAGATGTATAAATTTCCGTTTATTGACGAAATATGTTGAAGGGGAATTTTCAACTGTGAAAATGCGTTTCTTAAATGAACTAATGTTTAGCATACTATTTGGTATATATTCAAATGTATAGATCATATATAGCGTTGCACAAAGGAATTCGGAGATTTTTTCGATGACTGATAATAATTGCTGAACTTTAATTTTCAAATGTGTTACGTGTTTTGTAATTTGCTTACTTAGCCATCATATGTAACTTTATTAAAAGTTTATTTTTTTTTTTACATAATTCTGCATGTGTTGGAAAATTATAATCTGTCGTTGAAGCTTGATTATTTTACGTTCTTGTTTAAAAAAATATTTTTATTTTGTATGTGTGTATATATATACATATGGGCGAGTTGTAAAAAACAGGGTAGGTGGGTTAAACCGGGTAGCGCAGATCCCTCCTTCAGTTGTACTTCTGTCTATCAGCCAACACGAGAAATAACTTGTCTATAACCATTATGGCATTTATAGCTGATTGAAACGTTACTGTGTGCGGTTTTATTTTAGTGTGAAGGAATTAGTTTCAATTACTCTTAAAATATTGTTTTATTTGATTCTAGATTTTACGCGTATAACCACGTTTTTTCAGCATATTAAATATTCCTGAGTACTATATCTAATTCTTTCCTTTCCTGATAATACTTTAAAATTTTTACTGATCTTTTGCTTATAGGATTAAGAGTAGTGATGCTATGTTTAAACTCTGTTATGTTGAAGTATTACCGGGTACTTAAGAGTGGGTCAGAACTGGTTATACCCGATTTTGTCCGACACTCATAGAATGTATTTTTAGTAAAGTTAATAAATTAGCATGGAATTTTAAATTGCATTCTTAATGCTGTTAAGTTATAATATAATTCTATCTAGTTATAATGAAAAAACTTTAATTTTGATTTTGTTTTATATTAAAAAGTGGGTCTAATTTTTAACTTACATTTATGAAATTAAATAATTTGCAATTATTAATGAACAAAATAATGGTACTAATTAAGGTATAATTTTATATTATGCTTATTACATTTTAATAAATAACTTTCTAATCTGAGGTGTAATAACTTGCGTTATGGGTCCACTTAAAATGCAAATATATTTCGTGACTCTTTTCTCTAAATAAAATAATCTGCCGAAATTGACAAATAATCCAAAAAATCCCAATCCAATATAACTAGGCTATATAATCTATAACAGAATTTTTTTTATCAAATATTAAACAGGCAAAAAAAAAAAAAACCCTCTTGACGAATGAAACTTTCCCCAGACTCATTTGCTGTATATAATAGGAGTGGATGGATTACGAAAGAGGAAGATTTGGTTAAAAAATTTACAGATTTTTTCCAATCCTTGTCCTGAAAAGTCCGTTCTTTAAATCCTTAGTAGGTGTTCAATTCATACAAAAGAATCCAGTTAATCTAGTAAGAGAAAGCAATGTATTTATATATGCTTCTTTCCTTACGCAACGCATCGATTTCAACCCCTTGATGTGTCTTTCAAGCATCTCTAAGCTCATACTAAGAACAAGAGGTGAAAAAGTGGTTATTTCCCAACTCTGCGCGATCTATAACAATTTACCAAATTGGAAAATTATTTAAAACTGCATTTTCGAGAGCAGCAATTGTAAATACTGCAATCAGAAGGTTCGAGAAAACAGGGATTTTCCCCTACAACAATGTTTTTCCAGACCATCTTTTTGCTCCTTCGGAAGTGACAGAGAAACCCATGAAAGTCATCACAGGATAATGGAGCTCAACCTTCCGAACATAAACGAGTTGACAACATCCAGCAGCTTTCACGTCGAGCTGCTTCCAGATGCAGCAGTTAACATCACAATCACAGGCGTCATCACTCATTCAAAATGTTACATCAACAGAATACATTATTAAAATTATCCATTCGACATCTTCAGACTATGTAGCCCAGCAATCTGTATTTCCAATTTCGCCTAAAATGTTATTATCCCCTTCTAAGGAAGGCTTTAGAATTGAGAAAAGAAAGGGAAAAACTTATTTTGATTTCTTCTCCCTATAAATTACAGATCGAAGCAGATATTAAGGAGAAATAAGCCAAACAAACTGCAAGACGAAAAAAGAAGTTTCTTTAAAAGAAAAGAAACCAAAAAAGATTGCGGACACATCTTCAAAAGAAGAGGATAATGAAACCTGTATGTTTTGCTATGAACTTTACTCAAATTCTAAATCCAAATACGATGTTTAAAATTCCACGATTAGGCACACGAAGCATGTAGTAATGCAGAAGAATATGATGACAAATTCATCTGTGATTTTTGAAGCTAAAAGAACTCGAAAACGTACAGTGTAAAGTAAGCAAGCCTATACAACGTAGAAAAGTTGCCAACGAATTATTTTTTTACACATGGAAGAACACATGTGCAATTTCGTTTTGTTAAAAATAATTAAAATGCATTTTTTACTATATTAAGCAAGATCTTTTTGACCAAAATGAGTTTCCAGTAGTTTTAAATGAATACCCAATTTTACCCAACCAGCGAGGTAAAACCAGATTTTTGCATACGTTTGAAAAAAGCTATTTTTTAATATAAATAATTATATATATATATATTGTTTGAAAAGAACGTTTTATTATAGCCAAGGATTCATTTTACATTAAAAACAGTGTTCAAAGTTTGTTTTCCCATTTCAGAGCATTTGAAACTAACAACTTTTATGGTACCCGATTTTGCCCCACCTTCTCTACATATATTTAAAGGATGCTGTAGAAAAAAATAGCATGAAACATTTATTAGCTCCTTTCTACATCTGTTTCTACCAAAATTTTTGGTAACATGCCATTTATCTTTTAAAATAAGCAATTTTTCTATTCGCATACACTTTACGGTAGTTATCGCGATATATCACCGATATTAACACGTTGATATATTCCGATATTAAATTTACGATATTCTCCCCACCTAGCAGTTAAAGTTTTGAAAAAAAGATCAAAAAAGTTTTCCGAAAGCTTGTAGCAATTTATTCCAGGATGATATTTTAGAAATATCGGCAAATATGTATATATATATGCTCTAAAAGTTAAAATCTTCTAACTGATGATGCAATTGATTTTTAAAAACATGAGTTTTAACTCTTTCAAATACATTAATGAGCGTAGGTCACTTCGTGCCTCACAAAGACTATATTTTTTCTACCATAAAACTAACTAAACGTCCGTATTTTAACACAATCTTTTTGGAGCAAATCAACAGGCGAGATTTACATTTACCTAAGAAAATTTCTTAACATTCGGAAAAATATAAATATTTTTTACTAAATAAAATGTGCAAAAACTTCGACAAAATAAGCAAAAACCTGAGTTACATCGTGGTAAAAATCTTACCAGGCTTTTTTCCACAAAATATTAATATTTTTTCACTCGGGATACGAAAGCATTATGTTTTTACCATCTAAAAATTTCAAAGAATCTAGACGATAACGACAAACTTTAAGAATTTAAAATACTGGAAGAACCTTGTCCCTCCCCCACATCCCTTTCCAGGCATATTTCAAAATTACACATAAGACTCCAAAAATCAAATTATGCAGAATATTAATACCAAATAATAATAACAATAACAAAAAGCATATACTTTCAATTCTCTTTGAAATACTGCAATACATTTAAAAAAATAGAAAATTAATCTTTTAAAAAATTCATTGTCCGAAGTCACTTTTCTGTTTTTCTGCGCATTTTACTGTACGACTCACATTACGTAGGGGAGACCGGGGGAATGGCGACACCTTAAGGGAATTTAAATTTTTTCACCTCGAAAAAGTGTTTATTTTTTAATAGTAAAAATTCTAAAGCTGAATCATGATCTTTAGTATCTGTATAAATTTAACCGTAATAATAACTAATGTAAGAATACATAAAAAAATATTTTTTAAACCTCTGCACAGTGGCGGGATTACCCAGGACACCGGGGTAATTCCGCCACTGTACCGGGGTAATGCCGCCACTCTTTAATGACCTAGTCCATGCATCAAATGGATACTAAGAAACACACAACATACTGAAAATATTAAAAAGCAGAAAAACCAACGTTTAAAATGCACAAATAATATATGAAAAGCAGCAAACAGCTGTTTCGAATCTACTAGCGAGATTCTTCTTCAGTGCAAAAGGAACAGCGTGCTAGAAAAAGCAAGGCTGAGCAAAATCATAGACAGAGACGCGCTGGCTTTTATACCCTATGCGGGTGGCGAAGGCGTCGAAACAACCAATGAGAGAGAAGCAGTGGAAACGACTGGGTGGACAAGTAGCGACATCTACCGGAGAAGAAGAGAAAAGAAACCAAAAAAAAGGGGGAATTAAATTAACGCTTTCCAAATACTTTCTTCTCCGGTAGATGTCGCTACTTGTCCACCCAGTCGTTTCCACTGCTTCTCTCTCATTGGTTGTTTCGACGCCTTCGCCACCCGCATAGGGTATAAAAGCCAGCGCGTCTCTGTCTATGATTTTGCTCAGCCTTGCTTTTTCTAGCACGCTGTTCCTTTTGCACTGAAGAAGAATCTCGCTAGTAGATTCGAAACAGCTGTTTGCTGCTTTTCATATATTATTTGTGCATTTTAAACGTTGGTTTTTCTGCTTTTTAATATTGTTGCACAAAGGCTTTATTTGCTATTTTTATATACTGAAAATAGTTAGAAAGCAAAGTAATTGAGCAGAATAATGGTTAACCTTACAATTTACTTCATATTGCAAAAGTCACTCTGCTGAATTGGCTCCACTATATTAAAATGAGGCCATTTCTCACCCGATTTGCATGGCGGCGCCATTACCCCGAGAGGACAATATGGCGGAAATCCCCAAGCAAAGCCGAAAGAAGAACCGAACTTGTTCAACACATTGCATCAAAATGTCGGCGAATGCATGTAGATTACGGGTCATATTATCTTAATTACCTAATTTTACAATAAAAGGTGCTTATCTCTACTCATTTGAAGCTCCAAAATAATAAGCAACTAGATGAAAACTACATTTTTCACTAGAACAAACGACCGACGTACAGCAAAGTCACTCTCACTTTAGGCACTGTTTATATTGTTGGCCGCTATAGTGCAGGCACATTCACTATGTCAAACTGCCCTTAGTTTTTAAACTAGGTGGGGTGGCGGCATAACCCGGGTTGGCGGCATTCCCCCGGTCTCCCCTATACATTATTTAAAAATACACACTTAATGTTATACAGTAGCTTTGAAATGATCGAGTATTGATTTGGCTCAGATGTAAATGGATTTAAGGGTGAAAAAAATTAGTTTGAAAAGAAAAAAAAACACCAAGATTTTGATATGAAAATAAAATCTATATCAATATTATAAAAAACAAATATATCTGCGCGTAACGCTGATGTCATTTTGCAAATGGCAGCACTTTGAAATCTGGAATGAAATTTAGGTTTTGCAATTTCCGTGTTCAGCTTGTCGTCAGCTTAAAATTCCGAGTAAAATGAGAACTCCATTTAATATTTTTGTTGAACATTGTCACAATTCTATTTCAAAGACCCGTGATCGGGGGATGTAACTCACAATTATGTGGGTGGGAAACTGGAAATTGTTTTAATCCCTTCCGTTTAGGTCTAAAATGAAAGTACCAAGTTTTATCCCACGTACTAGGTGAACATTAGAAAATATGTACATATTTATAGTCGAAAAACTTTTTTTAAATTATCTTAACAATATCTCAGAACAATTAATGCTTCCAAAAACATTGTCAATACAAATGTTGTAGAATTTGAAATTCTGAATAAAATGAGTACCCATATTAATATTTTTGATGAACATTAAGGTCGCAATTCTATTTCTAAATTTTGCCTTAACCGCTAATCAGGAGAGAGACAGAGTTATCAATCCACCCTGCCTCCGTTTATTACATACATGTATTTTCTTTAAGTTGTTGAGGCCCTTGAGATGTTTCTGTAAATATGTTAATGCTTTATTTTGTATATTTTGAGGATTATAATTTAGTAGTTATCGAGAAAGAGGTACATAATTGACAGCCGTTTTACATGACATTTCTCAACTGATATCGTCAACCTTAAACCTTAGTTTAAAAAAACGTAAAGCTAACATTAAGCTAACTAATACTTTTTTTCAATATTCCGAAGGTTTTAAAATTTTATGAATTTAACTTAAGATGCTTGTATACTAGTCGAATATAATTTTTATTAAAACCATCTTAGTCCTTTTCGTAAAATATCGAAGTTTAAAATTGTGCTATTGGTTGACCTATTTCCTCTAGCGACAAGAATCCTGCACACTCATTTGTTCCCTCGCTCCTCCCCACTATTTTCGACCTCCTTAAATGTGATGCATACGCACTGTTATTCACTATATATGTCAAATTAAATACGACGCATAATTCAAATACAATATCAGAGATCATAAACAATATTTCCCATCATTTACAAATCATTTTTGAAATATGCTAAAAATCATGAAATAGTGCACTTTTTAAGTTATTTATTTGTTCGTAGCGGCAAAGCCGCACCTAGTAGGGCGGGAAAACTTAGTACATTTATTTCTGACCTATGTTGAAGGGATTAAAACAATTTCCAGCTTTTCCGTATTTAATTCCGAATTCGGCCTTTTTTTTTTCATTTCCTACCACTCGGCTATATTCCGTAATCAAGAGTTTAAGCCATAACTCTGAAAATATCCAAAATAAAGCCTAAAATAATTACAAAATCCTCAATAAATTAATATATATATATAAATTAGAAACAGGGTGAACTGATAACCTCGTCTGTTCTGGCTTCAATCACTTGATTAACGAATTAGGCAAAACTTTGCATTATAATTGTAAAAATTCAACAAAAATATTAAGTACACATTTCAATCAGAATTTTAACCTCTACAACATCTGTATTGACAATGTTTTTGATAGAGTTAGTTTTTTTTAGATATTGTTATGGTAATTAATAAAAATGTGTTTTTTGACTATAAATCTGTACATATCTTCAACCACTCACCTAGTAAGAGGGGGAAAACTTAGTACATTCATTCTAGACTTTAAGTAAAAGGATTAAAACAATTTCCAGAGTTCCCCTAATTAATTCCAAATGCGGCCATTTTTTCCTCCCCTACCAATGGTCTATAAAGAGTTTTAAAGACTTTAAAATTCTATGTGCTCTAAGTTTTTTTTTTTTTTTTTTTTTTGGGGGGGGGGGGGGAATGCCAATTTCGAGTGGGAAGAAAAATCTTGATTATTTATTGTGACAATAAAATGACACAAAAGTTTTTTTTTTTTAATTTAAGCAATTTTAAAGAGTTTTGAAACTTTAAGTATTATTACTGTGAGATGTGAAGAAAACGGGGAAACGAAATTTTGAAGGTGAAATTCAGATAAAATTTTAATGAAATGGATATGATGGAATGAATAGTTAATGAAATTTAGGACCGATTATTTTTTCACTTAAAGTAACAAATACAGTAGAGCAATTTTTTTTTTTTTTAACCTTTAACTGATGTCATAGAAATTGTCACATAACTAGTGTGAAGCGGTCTGTGAGACCGCTCCAACGAAAGATGAATAAAAGCCGCGATAAATTCATAGGATGTTGTTTTTGTACTAAACTTTTTGCACAGGAGTGTTATAATTAAAATTCACCTATTCAAAAGTCTCTGGTGTTAGTACTAAAGTGAAACAAAATTTCAGTAGTGTTTGTAATAAACTGAAATTTGCAAGTTAAACTATGAAAATTGAAAAAAGCACTAGTCTGTGAGACCGGTAACATCAGTTAAAGAATAAAAAAAAAAGTTTTAAACAGTTTAAACTTTGGTATCTGGGAGAAGGGAGTAAAAAGGGGAGGTGAAATTTCAGAAGAAAGGTTAGCAATGGCGGTTTTATCTTTATTTTTTAAATCAGAAATGAAAAGAAATGCAGAAGAGTTCCACCCCCCGATTAAGAAATAATATGACAGTAAAGCACTTTAAAGGGCTTATAAAAATTTTTGTATGAAAATAAGCACTTTCAAGCACAAAAAAAAACTTTTGAAAAATGCAAGTATTTTTAAGGACCGTACGAATCCTGATACATTAAAAATTTCCCGACTACAGAGTAGTCCTGCACGGGTCAAGTTGCACCAGACACAAAACCGAATATTATACTTAAGTCAACCCGCAACTCGACCCGAACCCTCCAAAAATATTTCCTCGATCCGAACCTGGCCAGAATCAGCCAAAATAATTTCCGGCAACCTGCAACTCAACCCAGGCCTATTTCAACACGAACCCGAAATAAAAGCAAAGGAAATCCTGTTTTATTGATATTATGAAATGTAATCTACAATTACATCTCTAATAACAATGCTTTATGTAGGCAAATGGACAAATGTATATACTTTAACATTCAAACATATGTGGGTATCATGCCCACAAGTACTTGAAGTGAGGACAGCTTGTTGAAAAGCGCCATCGATATTCACCATCATGGTTGATCTCAATGACGCTTGCTGACAAGATGTCCACAACATGGCTCACAATCACATGACACACCTAAGTGATGTAGGATAGGTGGGGGCTAAAGTTACGCACTTATTAATTTTGATTTTTAACGAGCACATTGATCTAAACTTATGTGACGACTGATTAAAATGTTGTATTAAAACCTTAGGCACGTTCCACTATCAAACGACCACTATCAAACGACATTCTGTCAAATTATAATTCCGGGAGAAATTGTAATTTAAAAAAAAACATTGCTCTGCGTATCTTTGCCCTATTCGTTGGGCTAAAAGTATGCAGTGATGAGGCAAAAGATTCGCAGTGCGCATTTTTTCCCCATTACGGCCGGATTTTGCCCCTATTTTCACTAAAATGAATGAGTAATGTAAAAGCATTAGTAAATTTTGATAATATTTAAACTGAAAATTCTAAACTAGACCATGAAAAGAACAGCGGTCTGCGAGATCACAAATAGCAGTTAACCTCCAACTGTTGTGACAAAAATCGTTTCATAAATACTGTAAGTGGTCTCCGAGACCGCTTAATCGTTGATTGAATAAAATGGTTGACTGACTCATAAGAGGCGGTTTCTGCGCTAAACTTTATGCAAAGGGCTATTATAGTAAAATTTCCCGCATTCAGAAGTCTTCAGCTATACTTCTAATTTACCAAACGAATCAAAATTAAACTAACATAACTACTTAAATTGAAAATTACAAGTTAAACTGTGAAAACTGAATATTGCAGCAATCGGCGAGATCGTTAACAGGAGTTAAGGATTAAGGTTTAAAACAAAAGCGATTCATGAAACAATATTGATTTTTAAAAGTAGGTAGGTAGATACCAACGTTCTATATTAAAAAAAAAAAAAAAACTTAACTAGAAAAAGGAAAATGTAGTTTACTAACTTATATTAGTTAAGCAGCTATTATATTTTATATAATATAAATTTAGAAATTGTGAAAAGCTTTGCATCTAGCTAAAATGATAGGGCAATGTCCCATATCTTAAACATGTTCGTATCTTTGTCCCAAGAAGGATGCGTACTTTTACCCTATTCTGCAGTATTTTGCTTAACCGGCTACCTATAAGTATAAACAAATGTGATCGAGGTAAACTACGGCATTTAGAAGCTAAAAATATTTCGATCTCCACTAAAATTTTGGATTTGTAAAAATTCCAGGTACTATTCCAGCTAAAAAATAAAGTGAAATTTAAAAAATATTAGATCAAAATTCGAAAATTTAAACTTACCTCATTTTCTTAGCACAAATTGCTACTTTTAATCAAAGGTTTAAACAAATGACTAGTACACTTGAAACAAAACTGCCACCTATTGGTCATGAGAGCCGAAATGTTGCTTCATATGAAATCAGCCGGTGCGTATTTTTGCCCCGCTCATATCTTTACCCCTACCTACCCTATATCTCTCTTTGCATGAGAAAGTAAAAACTCGGCATTTTATCGCTCAAACTCACGTAAAATTAAAAATGCAGTTGTTTATATTTAGGTTTTTTCCAAGTCTAAGATTTTCACAAAAAGTTTGAGCAGAACAATTTTTCAGATAAAATAAATACATATTTCAATATGAATGAGCTATTATTAAATTTACTCCTTAACCTTTAACTGATGTCACAGAAATTGTCACAACTAGTGTGAAGTCAATTAGTGTGAAGTTGTCTGTGAGACCGCTTTATCGAAAGATGAATAAAAGGCACGATTAACTCATAGGATGGTGTTTTTGTACTGAACTTTTTGTACAGGACTGTTTTAATTAAAATTTACCTATTCAAAAGTGTCTGGTGATAGTACTAAAGTTCACAACGGAACAAAATTTCGGTAGTGTTTGTAGTTAAACTGAAAATTGCAAGTACATAAATAATTGCAAAACTATAAAAATTAAAAAAAAAGCTGTGGTCTGAGAGGCCGGTAACATGAGTTAAAAGTTAAGAAAAAAATACATGTATAAGAAATGTGATAAATTCTTTTTATTTAAGGCACAGTTAAGAACCATTTATCCTTCTCTAGGAATAGAAAAATTTTACCAACATTTCATTTTTCATATACACGCAAACATATGTATAATATTTCTGATAGTTTTAAAACACATACCCATGATATGTGTGTATGGATAGAAAAGTGCCCAATATTCAGAGTTAGAAGCATAGGAGAGAGTATGGAGGAATGGGACACATTTTACAAAAATAAGAAAATGAACTTTGTTTGACACAAAAACAATATTTCAGTTTACAGAATACAAAATGAAACACTTTCTAATGTCCCTGAACAATATAGAAACATAATTTTCAGAAACAATTTTATAATTAAAGAAATTGCAAGTTTCAAAATTTGTCCCATGCTTAGTTTAATCCATGCTTAAAGGCTTAGTTTATATTATGGATAATATACAGTATAATGTTCCATAAATAGGGAAACTATTACATCTATGCATAAACAAGTCATTAATATTCAGAAAGCATAAAAAATATATGAAGCAAAATCACTTCTGATCTTGAAATAATCTTTTACTTTATACAATTGAAATCTTATGCAACTTTTTTCAACTGGAGATTGGGATACCATTGCTTCATGTAGTGTGCGATTGATGAAATGTCTAGAATGATCATATTCAAAAATTTTTATTACTACCAAAACAAAAACAAATTTTGCAGGAAATTTTGCAGGAAAGTAAAAGAATATATAAAATTTATTAAGTTAAACCACCTCTTTGCATGTTCGCCAACATAAATGAAAAATACTGGAACTTCGAAGGATCACTTTTTGCTTCCTAATTGGTTTGATTAAGAGTATCAACAATAACACAGATTATAAAACATGTAAGCGTGAGGGGGGGGGGGGATGTTATGAAGAAAATTTTTAAAGTAAAATTTTTATTGTATAATTTTTTTTTTATAAACAAACTTTCAATTTTATCCATTGCTGGCACATCTGCCCAATACCTAGATTTTTAACCTGAAAAAAAAAAAAAAAAAATTTGGACATTCTTTTGAAAAATCAGTCAACCCGAACCCGACACACACGATTCAAAACCCAAACCGACCCGATCCGAACCAAAAAAGTAAGGTAAACCCGACCCGATGCCGGAATCTAGTACAATAAATACCGATTACACGGCACGACTCTAATATTAAGAAAGATAATTTTGGTATACATTTTAAGTATTCTGCAGAAGAATAGTGGAATATTTAGCCTTCATTATCAGTCAAAGGGAGGGGGGGGGTTACTATTCATTGCATCACTAATTAGAGATAAAATATTTAATCTGCTAACCATATTGCAATAAAATATTATTTTTTACATAAAACATTGGAAATTGCACGCATACAGTAAACACTGATGTAAAGAATAGTCATTTGACTGAACGATAAATATTTAACAATAAAATAATAGGATGATATCGCATTAATACCTGCTAAAATCATGTTACATTATAATTCGAAATCAAACGGTCTTACTGTGTAGTTCATTTTTACTTATTAGGAATCAAGGAGAATGGAAATATAACAAAATTTAACTCATAAAGACGAAATATTTACTTACATCCTAATTTGAAATCATAATCAAGATGGATACCTTGAACACCTCTGTGGTTGCGTGAATAGTCATTACGTCATCATTGAAGTCCTTTCTCATTGGCTGACATGGGAGACTAAGATATTTCATGTATTTCTACTATGCGAGTGGTAAATATTATACCCGGTTACAGATAAAATTCTAGTAAACATGCAGATTTCTGTAGTTTTACAAAAACTAGTTTTGTAGGATTACAGATTTTTTTTTACAGTGTTTAAGATAACATTCATTCTACAAACACATCAGAACTTACTTTTCTTTGTCTTTCTTGACAGTGTAGACATATTCACTTTATTGCTTTATGAATTTTCAGCTTTGCACACTGTAAAAAAAAAAAAATTGTAAAGTTACTAAAATTTTTCTAGGAAACTGGGATTCCAGGAACTTTTTATGTAACGGCAACAAGAAAAATTCCTGTAACAGATGCTGTTACAGAAATTTTTGCTGTTGCCGTTACATAAAAAGTTCCTGGAATCCCAGTTTCCTAGAAATATTTTAGTAACTTTACAGATTTTTTTTTACAGTGCATAAAAACAGAATACTTTTTTTTTTAAGAAATGTGAAACTTTTAAAATAAACACATTTATCACGCTATTGAATGTTAAAACTCTCATTTTAGTCCGAAATTTAATAAACTAAAATTGTAAAACCAGAAGTCAGGGGCTGCAGTATGAGGCACATAGTCTTAAGGCAAGTTATTCACAGCGTAAAGTGTTCGAGATGAGACGATTTGTAGTTTTATAGCTAAATAGCTAATAATAATCTAAGAATGAATAAATAATATTTAAAAAATAATAACAATTAATTACTCAAAATATCTTGATTTATGATTGTTTATAATATAATAATTTTTATATTTGAAATATGTATCGCAATAGTGTAAATAACATGTAAGGTGTATGTCCAAGCATGTCCAATTGTATAATCTCTGTGGAACAATTAAAGAGTGCATGCTTCTTTGTTTATATTTTTTTCTACAACACTTGTTCAGTGTGATATTTTTTTAATAAGTGAAATAATCAATATGCAACTTTTTTTTTTTTTTTTTTTTTTTTTTTTTTTTTTTTTTTTTTTGTAAAAAATAGTCAAGAACAGAAAAATAAATGTACAAAAATAATTATACGAAAATTATCCCAATGTGCCCCTGTTCCTTATGAAATTAAATTAATAGAAATTAAAAAAAAAAATTACTGGAATGTTTATAAATTTGCATGATATATTTTAAAGCTACATTGATTGCTAATTTTGAGGCTTGCTTATAAATAATTGAAAGATGCAATCCAGAGTGAAATATTTATTTATATAATTGATCAAACATATTTAATATCTTGATGCTAAAGGCGTTTCATCCGTATTGCATTCGAAATATTTCAAATATAATGTTTTTATTGAAATATTGCTCGAATTTTATGAAAAATATTTAAAATTTGGAAGATCTTGGATAACTATCACTTGGATCTAACGCATGAATAATAATTAAGCAGTTATAGTTTAGATAGACTCATATTATAAGTAACAAAAATATGCATGGTTACAAATAAAATTTTCTGCATTTTATATTGCCTTTTATTTACAGAAAAATTAATTACAAATACAATATTTATTTTTACATTTAACTGCTTATGATAACGATTTAATAAGTAAGTTTTTCTAGAAACAAAATGTTAGTTTTACTCCATTTTTGTAGAGTATAAATAAATACTATGTTTAAAAAGTATGATGATTTATAAGATTAAATTTTAAACTCATTTACAAGAAATATTTCATGTTATATAAGTTTCATTTTGTGGATAGAATTTAAAATATTTAATGATATAATAATAATTATATAATAATGTATTGTCTGTGATTTTAATGTTAATATTTTAAAGATGGAATTCAGATGTAATATTTTTGGTTATATAATATAATAACAACATTTGTTTTTGATTAATATTTAATTTTATCCAGGTACAATGTAATATTACCTATATTATAATTTAGCATTTTAATTGTTTTAATAAAGATTATCATCATTCTTTTCATATCAGTGAAAAATGCTAAAATTGAATTTCTCATATGGGTATTTTTAACTATTTTGGAAATGTCCAAAGTTAGTTGTAACTCGGCCTGTTAAGCACAAATTAATATTCACATTCCAAAAAAAAAAAAAAAAAAAAAAAAAAAAAAAAAAAAAACAGAAATATTGTTGTTATTAAACTAGAAGTTGCTAAGTGCATCAAGTTTATAACTTTATAACAAAGTTTTTAAAAACTTTTTTTGGCTAATTTTCTTTTTAACAAATTTTCTTCTAGATAGTATGTTAAATTTATTGGAGTTTGGAAGTTTTGTCAAATAAATATTTTAAAACTCATCATTAAACATTTATTTACTTACTAGATATGATGTCTGTATTTTAAAATACACTTTTCGACTTTTTAATGGATAATTTTGTTCTGTCATCAATTTAATTATTTCTCCTATAATTTGACGAGAACTCATATAAAGTAATACTAAATTTAAAACGCAAGATGATTAAACACAATAAATTTAATAACCTTTTAAAAGTGATTTCAAAAGTATTTCATATTATAGTATTTTATCTTGCGTGTAGCATTAAAAATATTTAAAGACGTACTAATGACATATTTGGTTTTTAGTAATTGTTAATATATATATATATATATATATATATATATATATTATATTATAATTTAACATTTGGTTTTGTTTAAAAAGAATATCTCCAAACAAATAAATATAATGCTAAATTCGTTTTTAAATCGTATCTTCATAAAATTTTATCTATAAATCAGCTCCTATCGACACCAACTATGTGGAATTAAAAAAAAGAAAAAAAAAAGAAAAAAAAGACGTTAATAACAGTATTTTTGTATTCTCTGACGAAGGCTATGTTTATAGCTGAAAGTGCTAAGAAGTATTAAAGTCATTTAACATCTTCTTAAATATTTTTGTCATCTTTTAAGTATTTTGCTCATAGTGTTTTAAAAGAATATCCCTATTCTCATTTTATCAGTGAAAATTGCGATATTCAATGTCGCATATACGTATTTTTTATTATTTTACCAATTATCCTAGAATTAATTTTAATACTGTATGACAGGCACAAATTAATATTCACATTCACTATAAAAATAAATCTAAACACTTCATGTTACAAAACTATAATTTGCTATGTGCACCAAGTTTATACTTTTATAATAAACTTTTTGAAAACTTATCTTACTGAAAAAGATAGGTTATTAGATAGGTCTTCTAGATAGGTTATTAAATTTATTGTTACATTAAATTAAAATTCGGAAGATCGTTTTAAAGCTCGTCTTTACTTACTAGAAATGATCTCGTTTTATTGAAATAAACTTTTCGACTTATTAATAGATACTTCTTGACATCCAAACATAGATTTATTATTGTCTCTCATACTTTATGGTTAAACTTTATATTAAAATTCAAACATAATTAGATTTATCTCTGAAAGAAATTCATTGAATTATTAAAATAACACAAGTATACAATATGTTGAAAGAGAATAACTTTGATTGCTAAGTCAGATTTTTTATAAAACAGGTTGAAAAGTTAATACATATTTAAACAAAGAATTTATCTATATCTATTCTTGATCAATTATTCTAGAAATCGAAACTTATTGACTAAGAAACAGGAAATGAGCTAATAATCTTTAAAAGTTATTCTATTTTAAATTTTTCATTTAATATTAAACAAACACGAAATATGCTAGGTTCAAACATACCCTAATATGCTAATTTAGCATAAAAGCGGAATATTAATTTCTGCATACAGGCCGATCTTTGATTTCCCCCCTTTCCTCTCAATGGATATTTTTAGAAAGCAGAAAATATTTGCTGCTTGTACAAATACGATTTTCAGTAGTCTTTCATGCGTACAGAAATAATAATTACAGCCTATTTCTCGTTATTAACTATTTGGAAAAATGGTTATTGTTCTCGTCAGGATGGGAAATGAAAAGCATATCTGAAGGTTTTTATTGGTTTAATCCGCATTTTATTCGTATTCTGATTGGTCTTTATAGTAATATGTATTTCCCTTTACTTTCAACAGAAATCTGTTGCACTATGACAAAAAAGTAATAAAAACTACAAAAAAAAAAAAAAATAATAATATCTCAGAAACAAATTGAGATACAGCTTTCAAACTAATTGCATTTAAAAGTACATTTTTTTTCTCTATACGACGGTGTAAAAATTAATATTGTGGGATGTTTGGAAGTTTAAGAATGAAATTTCATTTAAAATGGGTTGTCAGATTTCTTGGAAATCTGACGATGAAAAAGCCTTTTCCCGAACAGCCAATGAAATGCTTGGATAATACATGTTTCAGGTGGATAATACGTACGAGTCGCAGGCGATTTCCGTCGCTTGCAATTTTTACGTGTAATAACACTATTAATGTTTAATTCATGGCGTACGTAATGTATGATCAACTCCGTGCTATTTTTTTATGTCTTAAATTTTAGTCTTTGAAAAAATCATTTTCCAAATGGTCGTTGCAATTTGTTAAATTGCATTTTTTTTCTTTTTAATTGGGGGAACCTTAAATCATTACACAGATATTTTTTTCGGATTTAATGCAGCCATAACATTTATTATAATCCCTTAACGTGCGATTTTCATTTTTGATTTTCTATTTACAAATTTTTTACAAATTATTAAGAGTAAAAATAAAATATAATCGAAGAAGTATATTTAATTCTAAATATTATATTCTTCTTGATAAAAATTCTAATAAAATTATAAGCTACTAAATTTCCCGCATTTTATCTAATAAAGTATGAAAGTAAGGAAGAATTTCATGAAAGTGCATTAAGTAATGAATCGTTTACGAATACTGTAATTGACAAATATCAATCTGAATGAAAATTTTTATTTGAAGTTAACCAAAGATCCGAAGCAAAAATTAAAATGAAATTTCCGTCGATAGCAGCAGTAACCCGAAACCAAACAAAAGATTTAATCGAACTCCCAGCAAAAGAATAAAAAAATAGCTAATTTCACGTGTAACCGACCCGCAATAATAAAAAAAAAGTTGTTAATTTGAGTTGAAGAAAACATTAAAACCAATCGAATCCGTAATTGACTTTTAGACAGATAGAGTTTGTGTAAAATTGGGTAGGTGATACGACTCAGTTTATCACACATACATAAACACACAAATAATATTGAACAAATTAGACAACAAAAATAGTTTTCTATTTTTAAATAGCTATTTCAGACAGAAATTTCTAATTGTGACTGAAAATTCAGTTTCTTGTCTATGATAATTCTAGAGAATACTGAGATTTAAAACAAAAGGAAAATTTTTACAATGAAATAATACTTCTTCAACGTGAAATTACGTATATCAATTTTATCATTTTTTTCAGTCAAATTCCAACAGGATGAAATGAAATAAAATCTAATTTGCCCAAGCAACATGCAAAACTTCTATCAGCTTAAATAATTCCTCTAGCATTGATATAAATAAAGCTTTCTGATATATTTTTTAAATAATGAGTTAATAGTAAATACTATCTTGTTATTTTAAAAACTATATGCAATTTTCCTACACTTTAAGCAGTTAAAAAAAAAAGAGTTTCAATTAATTGATTGAAGATTGTGCTTTCGATGCTGCAAAATATTAAAAAAAAATAATAGCTTAAAATTTAAAACCCTTATAAACCACTACATATTGTTTCAGGAACGAATGTTTTATTATACATTCAAAATGACTCAATACAGTACCATTCTAATTGCAAAGACAAATTTGTTTGCTAATACTTTATTTATCTTCGTTATAATGAAAATCTTGGAAATGTAATAAATCATATCAAGAGTGTTTTGCAATTTAGTAAAAAAAAAAAAAAATATTATCTTAAATATTGCTACGTTTTCCAAATCTTTATTTATTTTTTTAAATATTTCCTGAGGCATAAGATAATCTAAAAAAAAAAAAAAAAAAAAGACATTTAAATAACGTTTACCTTGCATGGAAATATTTAATAAACTAAATGTAAACATCAGAAATAATACGAGAAAAATAATATATAAAATGTTTATTTAACTTTGTCTGTTTTTGTCACAATCCGGAACTTAGAAGACTATAAAGTAGGGGTGCACAACCTGTGGCCCGCGAATTTCGTCAAATTATAACTGGGAAAATCGCAATTTTTGTACATGTGTCGCTAGAAAAAATCGGGAATTTTGTCAATTTGTCGCTGGAAAAAATTGGAAATTTCGGATTGATCGGGTTCGGAAAAAATCGCGAATTTTGTCGAGAATGTGCGGAAAAATCTCAAATTTCGTTAATCGGGTGCGGAAAAATCTCGAGTTCCGTCAGTTTATCGCAAGAAAATCGATAATTTCGCCAGAATAAGTAAGGAATCGCGAATTTTGTTCAGTACGGTAGGAAAGATCAAGAATTTCGTTGATCGAGTGCGGAAAAATCACAAATTTTGTCGATCGGTGCATAAAAATCTTAAATTTCGTTAATCGGGTACAGAAATATCGTGAATTTTGTCGATGAGGTGCTGAAAAATTCAAATTTCGTTCATCGGTTGCGGGAAAATCGCGAGTATCGTCAGTTTATCGTGGGAAAAATTACACATTTCGTCAGTCAGTTAAGAATAACGAATTTCGTTGATCGGGTTCGGATAAATCGTGGATTTTGACGATCTTTGTGAAAAAAACCTCATTTCATTGATCGACTGCAGAAAACTGGCGAGTTTCGTCAGTTTTTTGAAAGAAAAAATCGTGAATTTCGTGAATTTTCCGCAAGGAAAAAATTATAAATTTTGTCAGTTAAGAATTATGAATTGCGTTGATCGGGTTTCGAAAAACCACGAACTTTGTTGATCATGTGCGAAATTTCGTTGATGTGCTGCGAAAAAAATTGCGAGTTTCGTCAATTTATCAAAAGGAAAAATCGCGAATTTCGTCAATTTGCCGCGGAAAAAAATACAATTTTCTCCAGAGTCACTTAAGAATCTAAAATTTCGTTGATCGAGTGCGGAAAAATCGCGAATTTTGTGGATTCGGTGCAGAAAAATCTGAAATTTTGTTAATCAGACAGAGAAAAATCGCGAATGTTTTCGATGAGGTGCAAAATTGCAAATTTTGTTGATCGGTTACGGAAAAAATTCGCGAATTTCGTCAGTTTATCGCGAGGAAAAAAATCACGAATTTAGTCAATTTTCCGCGGGAATAAATTACATATTTCGTCAGTCAGTTAAGAATCACAAATTTCGTTCATCGTGTTCGGAAAAATCGCCAATTTTCTCGATCCTGTGCTAAAAAAATCTCAAATTTCGTTGATCGGATGAGGAAAAATCACGAGTTTCGTCAGTTTATCGAGCGAAATATTCATAATTTCGTCAATTTGAAGTGGGAAAAACTACAAATTTCGTGAGAGTCAGTTAAGAATTTCGAATTTTGATGATCAGGTTTGCAAAAATTGCGAATTTCGTTGATCGGGTGCGGAAAAATCGTGAATTTCATTGATCGAGTGCTGAAAAATCGCCAATTTCGTTCATCGAGTATGTAAAATCGCGCATTTTGTCGCTGAGGTGCGGAAAAATTGCAAATTTCGTTGACCGGTTGCAGAAAAATCGCGAGTTTCGTCAGGTTATCACGAGAAGAAATCACGAATTTCGTAAAATTTCCGCAGGAAACATTTACAAATTTCGTCAGATTTCGTGAGATTTTTTAGGAGCAGAAAAATCTGAAGTTTCGTTGATCGGCTGCGGAAAAATCGCGATTTTCATCATCTTATTGCCAGAAAAATTCGCGCATTTTGTCACTCTGCCACGGTAAAGAAATGACGAATTTCGACAATTGATTAAAAAAAATACAAATTTTGTCGATTGATCGCAAAAATATAGCGAAATTCTTCAATCGCTCGAGGGAAAAAATCGTAAATTTTGTCAAAATTTTCCATTTATGAAGAAGGAGCAGTTAGTCGTCATAAAGTGCTGTATGGTTATTCATACAGATGTGAAGAGGCTCTGCCTACAAGTATTCATTTCTATTGGTTTATTTTTTTATGAACAAAAATCAATATTGTTCAAAAATGAATTATTCTCTACCCCCCCCCCCGATATAGAATTCTGTCTGTGTTACTGATGTGGCCCTCGACAACCCAAATATTTTTGTAAGTGGCCCTTCTCTCAAAAAGGTTGTGCACCCCTACTATAAAGTATTATGAAGTAGAATATCAAAGCTCAAATTTTGTTTGCGCGATATTTCGAGTAAACAACTACCGAATCATATAAAACTATAATTGTGAGGGAAAAACTAATTTAAGAAGCAAGAGAATGAATGTAATCTCAAATAATTGAGAAAAAATTATACATTATGAAAATATTCCTTTCGTAATTAACAGAAATTTCTGTAGTGCGGCAAGTCATTTAACAATAATTAACATGTTTTTTATTCACGGGGAATGGACGGATGATTATAGAATTTTAAAATGTTGCATAATAGCTTAGACACTTAAACTATTATACAGTTATGTAATATAGGCACAAAGTGGAAATTTGTACTACTTCTACTATTATATTGGATTCTGGTACTATGTCGACATACATCATTTAAGTACACTTAAAAATTATGTATCTTCGTTTAAGAGTTTATGTGTGATTTCGATTTATGTTATTCTAATATGCAAGTAAACAAAAATAAAATTTCCATATAAATATTTTTTGACTATTCTTGAAATAGCCTTTTTACATATTTATACAAATCTATTTTTATTCACATTCTTGTCTATAGTTTTAGCAATTTATTAATGTATATCACTGTATAATATATTTTGGTATACATTTTATTTAAAAAAATTGAACGGCATCAGTCTTGTTGCATCTTTTAAATCTTGCAAGACATTATGCTTTTTTATGTACTCAAATGTTTTATGATTTATTTCAGTATTTCCTTTAAGATAAGAGTATATAAATTATGCTAAATAACAAATATATATATAACAAATTGCGCGTTATTATTAAGCACTTTCTTTTAAACTTAGTTGAAAATAATGCTTCTCCGTAAATTTAGCATTCAAATTTATATTGTTTTAGTCTATCTTGTAAATACAGAGTATAAAAATAAATAAAACTGTCACAGGCATTTTTACAAAAGACAGTAAAGTTCAATTTTTTGGCTTTAAAATTTCGTAATTAAACTTTTATAATCCTATAATACATATATACAGTGCTGCCAATAATCTTATTTATGCAATTTATGAAATATTTTACAATAATGTTTATTTTAAAAATGGGAAAGGCATCAGTCTTGTTATATTCTTGAAATCTTCGAATAAACCTAAAGGAAAACATAACTATATTACGTCTTTAACCAACTTTGTAATGTTGCATAATTTTATCAGTAAAGTATGTTACAAATTTTCTACAGAATACAGTAAACTCTGTCTAAGGCGAAATCGATCGGTACTCAGAAAATTTTCCGTGGTAGACAATATTCCGGCTTATGCAAAAAGCTCCCCCCCCCCAAAAAAAAAAAAAAAAAAAAAATCCTCGAATTTGATGACTTTTTATTGATTTTCCTGACTCAAAAATCGGTTGAAAACTGAAATTCGGTAAGATCTTTTGTCTTTATAGGTAAATGAGAAACGCTATTCAATTTCTTAGTACTGCTGTAATACATGCGATTTGGAAGTTTACACACACACACAACCTCCCCCCTTCCCCCCAATAAACTTCAAGAATGAGACAGAATGCTATAACTTTGAATTTGAGTACATCCTTAAAGTATAATGTATTGCACTTTCGAAAACATATATTTTGATAAATGCTCATTCTACTAGAGATATTAAGTTTTAAATATAATTTTGCATATTAAAAAATGGCACAAGCATAAATTCCTTAAAATTTAAACAGTTCCTATCCTTTTGAATTAACTTTTTCAAAGTGTTAGGAAATTTAACTAACATGCTCGACATTCAGTATTTGACTTATCCGTTTTAAAGTTTAATAAACAAAATGCCTCTCATTTTTAAATTATCCTTTTTCGGCCTTATGCAATATTTTGATTTCGGTGGGACCTTAAAATCCTTTCCGTTTCCGCGTTAGACAGATTCCGCCTTATGCAGCAAGAATTAATGTTATTTTCTATGGGTTCGCCGGGACTTGAAAAATTTTCCGCGGTAGACAGAATTTACTGTACATGCAACAGGGAAATTTTATAATATTAAACATTATTATCTTGTTATTTAATTTTAAAAACAGTTAAACATTGTTAACATTTTAAGAAAATTACTATTGATTCTTTGTCAGGAAGTAATAACCAAATAAATGAGAATCTGAATTTCCTATTAACTTTTAGTAACTGCTTGTATTTCCTTTATAGATGAATAGATGGAAATTTTAATGGTCTCAATAATAGAAGCAAACCCTGAGAAGATTCATTTTATGGAACTCATGTAAACGTGAGTGTCTCCTTTCTATTTTCAGATATATATGTCAAGGATATTTAATAGAGTGTTTTATTTTCATGTCAATAATTCTTAACGATGTACTAAATTAAATGATCAGTTATATAATAATATTTAAAATGAAGTATATATATATATATTTTAATTTCTTAGAATTAATTTTTTTTTTGCATTCTCATTCTACTTTTATGAGAAAGTGCCTGTTTTATGTTTCCAAATTTAACCCGCTCTACATGGAAAAATAGACATATCAAGCTGTGCTTGGAAAAAATGGATAAAATTTCCAGTTATACCGAAAGGGGAGTACAGTTATCATTTACGCGAGAATCATAATGATAGTTGGAAACGAATATCTTTTAGTAACACTTTCACTGCCATGAGCATCACCTGTGGGTATTTTTTTTATTCTGTGCCGTGACCATCAGCCGTGGATCACAATTAGCTTTCCATATAATATAAAATAGCAATCAAGAGCAGCAATGACTTCATATTTGTGTGCGCTACTCTGGGATAACTGTAAATCACTATATTTTTGTGAACTTACTCCGAATTATGTATACTGTATGTATTTTACAATAATTAAACCCTTTAAAAACACTTTTATTAGTGTTTTTAAGTTTGGCACCCTGGTGATTACTTTAAATTCCTATAGGGTAAGTGAACGTGTTAAAACTTGAATCAAAGCTTCAGCATTTTCTTAACAGTCATGAAACATGTTTCATAACTCCATGTGATTGAGATATGACTAAATATACCGTTGCAATTTCAGAATGCAGTAAAAGTTAATTCTTAATTCTCTGTAGTGTGTGTTTCCGTTACGTAATCTTTGAGACTTTTTAGTCTCATGATGTGTCTCACGAATGTCATGAGATGCATTTCAAACTTGTTTTAAAGTCTGATGTCCAAATAAATAAATTGAAGTAAGCACAGAAACTTGAAAAAAAAGTACAAGGAAGATATTTCTTCTTCCTTTATGATTACGCAATACTTAGGAATTTAAAATGTATTTCCGACTTTACGTTATTTAAAAAAAATCTCGTATGGAAATCCATCAGATTATTTTTTCCATTTATTTTTTAGCATTCGAATTACAATTAAAACCAAACAAATTTTCTGAATCAGCATTAAAAAAAATCGAGTTAAAAAAACAATGTTTGTGGAATAAATAGCATAAATTTATCACTTATAGAGATTTACTTTACTTAATCAACTGAGCATCAGAGAGCATGTAATTTATTTAATTCTCTCAACTGTATCTAAAAGTTAATTTATTCGAGGATGACAAATTGAGCTATTAACATGCACATATATAAGAAAAAAATTAAGGTATTTTGAAAATGTTGTGATATATTGAACCAAACTGAAACATCGAATAATGAAATAAAAGCAACAAGTGATTTAAAAGAATGTTGAAAAATTAGCAAAAATAACACGATAATAATAATAATTCCAGAAGAAATTAAATTTGCCATCTAATAAGAGACGAAGGATATAGCAGTAAGGTAGAAAAATATATTGTGTTAACAATACTAATATAATAAAAATTAATCTCGAAACTTTCTTTGTGTTCTTTAAGTTTGGGTTATATGGAAAATAAAGAAGATATGGATATATAAAAATTTCATATCTAGTTAATAATACTATCTAGTAGCTTTCCACGTTTCACAGGTTAAAAAATATCCAATTTTACTCCGAAAACAATATTATAATTTTAAAACTTCTCTTTTATGAAAAATGTTTCTAAGGTTATATATTACAGCAATATTTTCATTAAAAATAGTTTACTGTTCTGTATCACTGTTCTATGTTTTCATTTGCATAAACGTTAAAATATTGTACTCTTATTTATTAAAAAATATATATTATATATGCACATAACATTTTGAAAGTATTACTAAGGTTTTTTATTATTATTATTATTATTTTAATAACTCAAAACAGCTTAAAAGTAAATTCTAATAGATTATTTAATTATCGCATATAAAGTATTCGTCATAAATGAATTTTAACATGAAAACGACACTGGTAAAACGTTCGTTCTTTGATTTATTATAATTTAAAATTAAAATAAATAATATCGCTGTTTCAATAGCAAATGGAACTGCATCTCAATACTGTTCAAAGTTGAAACACAGATTTCCGTTTATTAGTCAGTAATGCTTATTAGTTGAATTATTTATAGAAAATGTTTTTACGTTTAATATAATAATTATTAAACAAATTTATGAAACAACACAAGTTAAATATTAAACTTTTAAATTGTTCTATTATTCGCCAAGGAAAATTTAGAAAATACTTGAATGTAATTTTAATATTTAAACATTTTAAAGTGTTATCCCACCATAGTCATATAATAAAATGTAATCTTGCCATTCATAATATTGCAAATGTATGTTAAAAAGTTCTCACTAAAACATTTTAAAATTAAATATTTAGCTCCATATCCCAAAGCAGTTACTTTTTAACGACATTATCATAATTTTTACGTAAAGTTCGCCATGATAAAGATTACAATCTCCTTCGTTTAAAATGAAAATGATTTTCTTTCGTTAAAACATCTGCAGTTGGAAAAATAAATCACTTTAATTCTTAAAATTAATTTCGCAGTTTGTTTCCGTACCAATATTGCATGTAAAATAATATTTTTAATTTAGAATCATATCTTGTCAAACTTTTAAATCGCATTGTAACTTTTATCAGTTCCTTAGAGTTTGCGGTACAAAGAATATCTCATATTAAAATTTTGGAAGCATAGAAAGATTTTCAAAACTGAAGCTTCCGATTTAAAAGTCTCAACATAAGTTAAATTAATTTGCGGTTTATTACTAGTAAGATAAATTTTGTAATTCGTTTCTGAAATTCTTATATTTAATGAACAAAGGGGTTTTTAATAAGTTAAATTTTAATCACATTTATTGAATTTTTTTTCTCTCCAGTGCAGATTACTTCAGAAATAACAATATTTCAGCCAGATATTCTTTTTTCTATGCATAAATAAAATTGATATCAATGATTTATAAACAGAAAAACATTCAAACAAACACGCCATAAAGTTTTATGAAACGAAATATTCAGTTTTTAGAATTAATGTGATCCATTTTTAACGACTAAACTCTGTGGCTATACGATCCCTGAAGGACCTTCCTTACAGAATCCATCTCTGTTTTATTTATTTTATTTTTCTTTTTATTCTGGGTCTCGAGGAACTAACACATTATTCCCGCGCAGGTGTTAAGCCTAACGTGGCACCCTCAGCCTGTAGTTCCCAAGCAAGCTTGGTATTCATTTTATCGACATGAAGTGATGGAAGGCTGAGTGAACCTTGACCAGAGAGTCGAACACTCGACCTGCAGCATGTCGGCCAGACTTGATGACCACTACGCTACTGGGCTTCTCTATTTATAACACGTGACTAGAAAATCAGTGGTCATGATAATGTCAGGTTTGCGGAGCATACATTTCAGAACGTATAAAAATGAACATATAAAAAATCTTGACATCTTAAATATTAAGACACATGAAATCTTACATATCGAAAATATGTGATCTAGTACACTGTGTCTTCTGAAAATCACAGTTTCACCATTTTGTTCCTTACTTTAGTAAGTTGTACGTACTGCAAACATTACTTTGAATGTTTGTCACCTCACTAGTTAATTAATTAAGGACATGACATAGAGCAACCAATATTGTTTCCTGTCTAGTTAAATATTTATTAGTTTTTTTCATCTTTGAAAACCTAAAAAAAATAAATTTATAAATTCAGCCCCATTTCGAAAAGATTATTTTTAAAAAGACACTTCTTATTTGTTTATTGTTAGCACCATTGGAAAGAAAACACTGCATTTACAAAAACAAAACAAAACAAAAAAATGGGTATATTCAGCATAAAAAACAATGTTAAAATACGTATTATGAGTTAGATTCGTAACTATATACTAATATATATTCATTCCGGACGCATTCAGATATCTCAGAATGAATTTAGAATTTTAGGATAACACTCTACCTATACCGAAATTTCCTTGCGCAATCACATGAGAGGGACTGAAGAACAATCAGTAATGTTCGAAGTTTTTGGACCTATCTCATAAAATATGAAGCATGGCGAAACGTATTGTCCTTTTACAAATGTTTAGAAAATCGCCCATTTAATATTCAATGATCTATTACTTGCAAAAATAACTTTATTAGCGACTCTAAAATGTTCATTTTTAGGTTTCCGTACTTAAAAATTAAAAACGGTACCATTATAAGATCACTCCTGTGTCTATCTCCAGGTCTGTCACAGCCATTTTACTCGTAAACTATGGATTGTGGAAAGTTCAACATTGGCAAAAGTATAGGCAGAAGTAAGAAGGCTATTGACCCGCATATTTATAGATAATTAACCATTCACAAATATATTTACGAAAAATGTAGAGGGCTTATTAAGTTACGTGAAAAAAATAAATATATAGCGTGGGGTATCACTTGAAAGCTCTCATAACGCCGAATTCAAAAACATATTTTTTTTAACTTTAGGTATTTTATTTTCAGAGATATGGTCAAAAATGTAATGCAAAAATATGTCCCACCCCCTCTATTTCCGAATCTACTAAAACTAAAATTATGATAAAATTAGGGTAGTATAAGTTTATTTAAACTTTGCAGGAAAACTATAACGATTACCCTAGGTCACATAGTTTTTAGTAGAATCGTTTTTTTTCGTTACACAAATTGACGTTCATCAAAGGAGTTGAAGAGTGCTGGAGATACTTATAGTCGCAGATGTATAAAAGGATTGTTGAAAAGGATTGAACAAAATAGTTTTTGGTAATTAGCCGAGATAGTAATCTTTGGAGACACGGACGGTTTGGACATACATAAAAACACAAGAGGGCGTATTCTAAGCGACATCGGCTTTTAAAGTCTAGATAACAACTTTTAGTGATATATTTGTGTAATGCAGAACACAGTTACAAATTCAAATATTTATTGTACGGAAAACTCCTTGCGCGATACTCACACTTGCCCGGTTATTTAATTGATTACAAAGTCACAAATCGCTTTTAGAAGTTTCACAATTAGTATTAAATAAACTCATTTTAAAATTTATTTTAATTTTTACAAGGAAAGAAATATTTTAATAAAACAATTATGATAAGTATGCATGGTTTTGCTTTTAGAAAAAAGTGTTAATCTTTCTTAATTGGTACAGTAAACTCCCGATTATTCGCTGAACTGAGTGGCGTGGCTATCACGGAAAAGCCGAATTCGGGGATAATCCACAAAAGTATTACAAAAGGGAAAAAATCAACGGAACAAATCAGCACAAATATGCACTTGAACAATTTATGCACACAATAGGTCACATAAACATACATTTGAGCAATTCGCACAATATGTACATTAAACATACTTATTACTTGAGGAATAATAAAATTATTCACTACTTGCAAATTTGTAGATTTACTTCTTTAGAAAATCAGTCAAAAGTATCTGTTTTTCGTATTGAAACACTTCTTCTTTATTTGGGACTAGCAAATCCCGCGGCTTTGCTCGCGTAATATTTGAAATGTGCCAAGTGATATTTATATGTCTAATTTTTATTAAAAGGTACTAACTAAATTTTTATTTTATTAAAAGGTAATATTTTAGTTTATTAAAAGGTACTTATTACTTTTAGGAATAATTAAAACAATTACTATTTAAAACACAATTTGATTAAGCATCATTGTTACACTGCATAAAGCAGAAATGAGACTTAAATTAATAAAACGAAATAAAACTAAATAAATAATAATTTGGAAAATATTTTGAAACTTTTATACTCAGTTAATACGCTCATTTCAGTATTCATTTGAAGTTTTGAATTTTCTAGAAACCATCTTCTTACATCTTAAAATTAACCATCATGTCAAATTCCAAGTTCTACCACCTCTCTCAACATAAAGGGCTGTGTTGAAATAGAAACTGTCACCTTTAATTTGCCAACATTAATTTTGAAATTGGTTTGTTATTTCCTAATATTCCACAGAAACGTAATTTAGAAAGCTTTTAAAGGCGTTTTTTAGAGCGTTTGTTGTTCCTGTGAACCCCAGGTGGTAGAATCATCGGCATAAAATATAGCCTGTGTAGGACCAGAGACTGCTACCATTGATTCGCAGCTATTACTTTTATATTTGGTTTATATTCCCTGAAATTGCGTAGAAATCGTAATTTAGGACTTTTTTAGAATGCTTTTCGCACATCCCCTTCCCTTCACCCCTTTTTAATTCGAATTTATTTTCGACAGTCCTTCGAGGGCATTTATATTTTATAAGTAACTACCATGCCATATTTAAAGTTTCTAGCCTTTTCAGTATCACAGAAATCGCAATTTAGAAAGTTTTTAGCTACTGAAACCCTCTGGTGGTAGTGGCAAAGACATAAAATATAGCTTATGATTGAGCAGGTTCTATCACCAACAATTTGTCATCATTATTTTTTTAATCGGTTTGGTATTTGATAAGATTACATAAAAATTGTTATTTACAACGCTTTTCGCTCACTTCAGCTTTTTAAATTTGAAATTTTCTTTCGACAGTTCTTAGAAAGCAGTTGCATCTTGTAAGTAAATACCATGCCATACTTCAAAGTGTTAGACCCTTCAGTTATGCAAAAAACGCAAATTAGAACATGTTTTGCTTTTGCAACCCTCAGATGGTAGTGACAGCAACATAAAATATAACCTATGTTATAGCAGTGACTGTCACCATTGATTTGCAACCATTACTTTTGAAACAGCTTTGGAATTTCCTGAGATTGAGTAGAAATCGCAATTTAGAATGTTTTTAGAACGCTTTTCGCGCATTTTCACCCCTTTTTAAATTTCCAATTTTTTCGAAAGTGTTCTTAAAGATCATTTATATGTAATACATATGTACCTTGCCTAATTTTAAATTGCTAGCCCCTACCGATCACAACAATCGAAATTTGGAACGCTTTTTTGCTCCTGCAACGTCTAGGTGATAGTGATGCCGACTTAAAATACCGTCTATGTTAGAACAGAGGCTGTCAGCATCAATTTCTTAACACTACTTTTGAAATCAGTTTGATTCTTCCTGAGATATTGGTGACAAATCGGCATTTAGAACGCTTTTCGCTCATTTTGCTCCTGAATCTCCTCTGGGTTAGTGGAAACATATATAAAATATAGCCTATCTTGGAGCAAGATCTGTCACCATCATTTTAATGCCATTATATTTGAAATCGGTTCATTATTTCCTGAGATTGCATAGAAATTGCAATTTAGAACGTTTTTTACAACGCTTTTTGCGCATTTTGACCCGCCTTTTAAATTTCGATTTTTTTAGGAAATGTCCTTAGAGATCATTGATATCTTATAACTAACCCCCATTCTAAATTTCACGATTCAAGGCCCTTCCGTCACGCAAAAACAGCAATTTAGAACGTTTTTCTCCTGCAGCCCCTTGGGGTAGTGGCACCGACATAAAACATAACCTATGTTGGAGCAGGGATTTTCACCATCATTTTGACGCCATTATTATCAAATCGGTTTGGTATTTCCTGAGATTGTGTAGAAACTACCATTTAGAACGTTTTTTAGAACGCTTTTTGTGCATATTCACCCCTTTTAAATTTCGAATTGTTTAAGAACTGTTCTTAGACACCATTTTTATCTTATAAGTAACTAATATTCCAAATTTCATATTTCTAGGTCCTTCAGTAACGCAAAAATCGCATTTTCAGAACGTTTTCTGCTCCTGCACCCCCTTTGGGGTAGTGGCAATGACATAAAATATAGCCTATGTTCTAAGTTGCACTAACACCATCATTTTGACACCAATATTTTTTAAATCGGTTTGGTATTTCGTGAGATTATGTAGAAACTACTATTTAGAACGTTTTTTAGAACGCTTTTTGTGCATTTTCACCCCTTTTAAATTTCGACTTGTTTAAGAACTGTGCTTATACACCATTTATATCTTATAAGTAACTAATATTCCAAATTTCATATTTCTAGGCCCTTCAGTAACGCAAAAATCCCATTTTTAGAACTTTTTTTGCTCCTGCACCCCCTTTGGGGTTGTGGCAATGACATAAAATATAGCCTATGTTCTAAGTTGGAATAACACCATCATTTTGACACCAATATTTTTTAAATCGGTTTGGTATTTCCTGAGATTATGTAGAAACTACCATTTAGAACGTTTTTTAGAACGCTTTTTGTGCATTTTCATCCCTTTTAAATTTCGAATTGTTTAAGAACTGTTCTTATACACCATTTATATCTTATAAGTAACTAATATTCCAAATTTCATATTTCTAGGCCCTTCAGTAACGCAAAAATCGCATTTTTAGAACGTTTTTTGCTCCTGCACCCCCTTTGGGGTAGTGGCAATGACATAAAATATAGCCTATGTTCTAAGTTGGACTAACACCATCATTTTGACACCAATATTTTTTAAATCGGTTTGGTATTTCCTGAGATTATGTAGAAACTACCATTTAGAACGTTTTTTAGAACGCTTTTTGTGCATTTTCACCCCTTTTAAATTTCGAATTGTTTAAGAACTGTTCTTATACACCATTTATATCTTATAAGTAACTAATATTCCAAATTTCATATTTCTAGGCCCTTCAGTAACGCAAAAATCGCATTTTTAGAACGTTTATTGCTCCTACACCCCCTTGGGGGTAGTGGCACCGACATAAGATATAGCCTATGTTCTAAGTTGGGCGAACACCATCATTTTGATACCATTACATTTGGAATCGGTTCGGTAGTTCCTGAGCTTATCTCCGACAAATAAACAATTTTTACCTCTTTATAATAGGAGTATGAGTATGATTAAAGTTTTTTTAGCACTATTTTATTACAAAGCGACGCGTCATCTTCTCCCTCTAAATACTGAATAAGGCCTTCAACGTGACTTTAAGTTGCTTCGTGGCTTACCATCCGTTGTACCTTCCCATCTTCTTCATCGCTCTCTTCACATTTCATTCTTTCCTTTGGTTAGAGAAATGTACTGGGATGTTCTCAGCTCTTTTTCCCTTAAAGGATATCTCTTTTTTTTTCCATACGCTACTAGCTTTAGTTTATAGGATCATGGAGTATTGCTGCAAGTCAATAGTGTTAGATGTTCTTTACTGCATTTATGTCCTGGAGCTTGATTTTCGCTTTCGAATGCCATAGTTTGTATTAGCAAACATTACTAGAGCAATACTGCGTCATCATATTTGTATATTTGTTCGAAAGAAATTCCGTCAAATTGAAAAAAATGTTCAAAATCATCTTTGGAATGTTCAGCAACTTGTTCGTCGCAACTTAATTTCTCGCCGTTTAGACCACTTTCTCATATACTGAGGTGTTTTCTTTTAATCTTTTCAGCCATTCAGACGATGCGTCAAATGTTCCCTCCAATCACAGCATTTGAAAAAATTGTTTTGCTTTTTCAGCAACAATGGACCCTGAAACAGGCGTTCCCTCACTTCTCACTTGACTTATCCAACGGAAAAGTGCCGTACCTAGTTCATTAAAAGTGCTGTATTTTATAATTTTTATTTTTTTTTAATCCATGAAGATTTTTCCGTTGAGGCTGCTATGCATCAATTTATTCTTCTGCAATAAAATTTCCCTAACTGTGCATTCTCCAATTCCATGTATCAAGCTAATTTGTTTTCTCATAGCATCATTTCGATTTTTTTTAATCAGGTCTGATTTGTCCTGAATTCTTAACACAACTCTTTTTCTTTTTCGCGACATTTTTTAGTGCGAAGTACGTCGATAACTTCTTGAATTTGTCTTTAGAAAAAGGCCATACTCATAAGACAGCGCTCTAGTCGTTTCACTAAATACATGTATACTAAAAGCCGATACTAGTTCTATAATTCTAGCTTTATCTTTCGATAAATATTTAATTGTTGGCGGATTTTATTTTACATGAGTACAAAGGTGGGAATCTAACGCAAAATAGACATTTAAACCTTGCTTTTTTAATCTTACAGAAAAGGCCAAAATGAAACAAAATTTGTCTTGCCAATAAAAGTGTGTTTTTTCCGGTAGTATTAACAGTAATAGATGAAGAGGTGTTCCTTTGGAAACATAGTCTTTTCAAAATGGGGGTGAATTTATGAATTTAATTTTTGAAGAGATTTGGAAAAATGTATAAACTAATAAATATTTATGTAGACTGAAAACAACTTCAATAGCTTTATGTATTGTGTATAATTAACACACTGGTAACGTGACAAATCTTTAAAGCGATTTGTTCAAGAGTTACACCTTCTCAGCGTAAAAGTTTATCGCGACAAGCCGTCTGGCCTTCTTTGACGGCAAGTTGTGATCAAATGTATTATGATCTTTAATGCTTCAATTATGATTTCAGTACAAAAAGTTCTATTAAATTCAATATCTGAAATAGGTAAGGCTCCTTGTATCATAAGTTGTAATGTGACAAATTTAGTGATTTTGACATTTTCCCTGCGAAAATGAAAGAGTAAAATTTACTGTAGTATCCGTATTTCCTGAACTATACGGATTCTGACTCATACAGTTCACATATGATAATTACAGACTCATATGTATGTAGAGATTAAATAAAAAGTTAATGGCGTTAAGAATGGACAAATACGCCAATTGACATTGAATGTCCCTTGTGAATGCTTGGAAAGAGTAATGTTTAATATTGCACACAGATGCCTCTAAATGCCAGAAAAAACATTTCCCTTACAATACTACACACAAAAATAGAGTTAGAAGGGGAACGAAAAACAAGTGGGTAAGTGTGATCACAGATCGCACAGAGGGTTTCGTGTAATATTCCTTTCAAAACACTTTACCCTTTTGAAAAATCTGCTAGTTCCACATTTCGCAACCAGGGGCGCAATCTATTCTAAATAAACCTCTATCCGAACAAAACTCCGTTTTACATACTACCCGTAGATATATTAGTCGAGGGGATTGAGCTCATAGCACCCGAGATAAGTAGGCGGCCATGGCGGTAAAAAGTGGAGCTAAAATATGTAAGGCTAATATGCATAATATGAAAGAATGTTCAAACGAGTGTCGGCAAAAGTTGGAAAAGTGCTCCCCGGGTGAAAAGGGCGGGGGTTAGAAAAATTGCTTAAAATACACAAGTTAGAGCCCGGAGGAGTAAATAATATAAGACTTTTTGAAAAGTTTATGATTTGTCGTGCGGTCTGAGGTATTCAGCTATACGTATGCAAAAATTCATGTCTCCAACTTAATTAGGGGATTTCTTAGAAAGAATTGCCTAAAATACATATGTGGTAGCTCAAAGAGTTAAACGTAAGACTTTTTCAAGATTTTATGATTTGTCTCCTGGCCTCAGGTGTTCTGCTATAAGTATGCAAAATTTCAAATCTCCAATTTAATAAGGGGCTCAGTTAGAAAGACTTGCTTAAAATACGCATGTGGGAGACCAAAGGGTTAAATGTACGACTTTTTCAAAATTTTATGATTTGTTGCATGATGGTGTTCAGCTATAAGTATGTAAAATTTCACGCCTCCAACCTAAATAGGGGCTCACTTAGAAAGGATTATTTAAAATACACATGTGAGACCCCCAAAGGGTTAAATTTACAACTTCTTCAAAATTTTATGATTTGGCGTTTGATGTGAGGGTTCAGGTATAAGTATGCAAAATTTGACGCCTCCAAACCTAATTAGAGGCTCATATAGAAAGAATTGTTTAAAATACACATGTGGGAGCCAAAGGGTTAAATGTACGACTTTTTCAAAATTTTATGATTTGTCGTTTGATCTGAGGTGTCAAGCTATAAATACGCAAAATTTCACGCCTTCAACCTAATTAGGGGCTCATTTAGAAAGAATTGTTTAAAATACACATGTGGAAGCCCAAAGGGTTAAATGTACAACTTTTTCAAAATTGTATGGTTTGTCATTTTATGTGAGGTGTTCTGTTATAAGTATGCAAAATTTCACGCCTCCAACATAATTAGGGGCTCACTTTCAAAGAATTGTTTAAAATACACATGGGGGAGCCCAAAGGGTTAAATGTACGACTTTTTCAAAATTTTATGATTTGTCGTTTGATGTGAAGTATTCAGCTATAAGTATGCAAAATTTCACTTCTCCAACGTAATTAGGAGCTCACTTAGAAAGAATTGTTTAAAATACACATGGGGGAGCCCAAAGGGTTAAATTTACAATTTTTCAAAATTTTATGATTCGTCGTTTGATGTGAGGTGCTCAGCTATAAGTATGCAAAATTTCACGCCTCCAACCTAATTAGAGGTTCACATAGGAATAATTTTTTCAAATACACATGTGGGTGCCCAAAGGGTTAAATGTATGACTTTTTCAAAATTTTATGATTTGTTGTTTGATCTGAGGTGTCCAGTTATAAGTATGCAAAATTTCAAGTTTCCAACATGTATAGTTTCTGAGAACGGGCTCTATGACGGACAGACAGAGGAGCGAGTCGAATAGGGTTTCGTCAGATGAACGAAACCCTAATTAGAAATATGGCGAAAATTTTTCTAAAATATTTGATGTGCATTTTGATAAGTTTTCTCCAGCACTGGAAATTCAAGCATGCGTAATTCTATGTGTATATAACGATTTCATTAACTAGAAAAAATCCTTATGTTTGATTTATTTTGTTTAACATTAACTAATCTCAACGTGAACAAAAAACATGAAAATAAAAAGAAAATGAATAGAATAAATATAAAATAACATTAAAAAAATATAAATAAATGTAAAATTGTTGAGATGGTGATGTACAGCTTACTATAAAAGTCATTGAAACGGAAAACACGATTTGAAAAAAAAAAAATGTATTAAGTGAAAAAGCTCATGTTACCATTTAATGACAAGAACATAGGGAATAGTATTGCACTTGATGCTGAAAAATGAAGTTTTTCAGAATGTGTTGCGCTTTTTATTATGTCTTCAGAGATACCTTATTATAACATGTTTAACTTTTATTAGTTAAGCATGATTATTAGGGTGGATCGAAAAGTATAAGTAAAAAGGTTTTTTTTTCGAAATTACTTTTGGCGCTGGGTGCAAAAGTTGCCTTTTATGTATTTTAGTTTACACTTATTTTTTTATTCAAGCCCATTCCAATTTGTCTGTACCCCAAGCGCTCCAGAAATAGTTAAAAATTGAAATTTTTATTAAAATGTATAATTTTTTTAATTTATTTTTTAATTAGTTTTGGCATGGGGTGAGAAAGTTGTCCTTTATGACTATTAGTTTGCATGTTTTTTTAAAAATTGAAATCCATTTATATCTTCCGGTGCCCCAAGAGCCCCCCAAAATAGTTTAAAAAGGAAAATTTTATGAAAATTTATACTTTTTTCATTTCATTTATTTATTTATTTTAAATTACATTTAGCGGCTGGTGAGAAATTTGTGTATTGGGTGCACTACATAATTGTGTAATTTAGATAATTCTTTATCTAAATCCATTCATATCTTCTAGTGTCCCAAGTATAGTTAAGCATTGTAAATTTTAAGAAAATGTATTAATTATTTTTTTATTTCGGAAAATCGTTTACAATTCTGGCAAAGCGTTTAGTTAATAAAGAATAAAATTATAAATAATAATAAATTTTTAATAATACATGAAGTATAAATTTAAAAATAAAAGCAATAAATCATACAATGAAACACTTTTCAACACTTCCTGAATCCTAAAAAAAAAAAAAAACTTCGTTATTTAGGGAAATAAGGTATATAAGTGAACTAAGTAAACAGTTTAGAAAACGCATGAAACATTTGAAAAACTGATTTCAGCAGTTACCCTCCGTAGCAAATGCGTATTCCAGTTTTTTTTAACAGCTCTGTATTTGATCTGCAGGTTGATATATACACTATATAATGGAGAAATTTAGTTTAGCAAGAAAACGAATAACAGGTTGAAATTTCTCTTCCAGCAATTTATACTAAGAGATGGAAACATACTTGTATACTTTTGTATAACCCCGTAGTTAACCTAGCACCTTTATTACACGCACTATTTAGCTAAAGTTTAATTCAAAGTAAAACACTCTTGAAACTACTGGAATCACATTTCCAGAAATTATCATTTATAGACAGCCATCTATCCAGTTCTTTGCATGTCCTTGTATATCATTTTATCTATGTTCTACAAACATTTCTTAGTAAACTAAATGCAGTTCAGCGTAAAAATTCATAACTCATATAAAAACCACCTTTAAGCAATTTACAATCATACCCAGTAACCATTAGGAATTCCTTTTTTTAGCCCTGTATATGAATTGCAGCATTTATACACACCATATACAATGCATAAATATAGTGAAACATAAAAGCACATAACATAATTAAAAATGCATTTCCAGCAATCATCGCTACCGTACAGTACTTCAGATACAATATAGTATCTGAAATCTTTTGTGTGTCCCTGTAAATGCTATGCACTTCGTATTATTCGTGAAATAAGTTATATTACACCTCAGCGACGTATATCAACTTCATTATACATGAAATAATTTAACATAATTAAAATACGCCGGAAAAATTCCCTCCACCCGTATATCATTATGTAACGGAATTCTTTTGTGTGGCCCTGTAAATGAATAATAATTATTCTTTGCGCCGCATAGTCTACGGAATGCATATATTAGTGCACTTGATAAATGCATATCAATATTATTATGTTTGAAAGCATGTAACATCATTAGAAATCATTTTAAACGATTTTTTCCCATAGGCCGTAACGTAACCGAAAACTTTTGACTGTCTCTGTAAATGAACTGAACATGCTACAAACTGCATTTGAAATAGGGTTCGTGCTATGGTAGAGGTCACTAACATCCAAAAATTTCAGAACTATCCGAGTATATTTACGGGAGTTAAGGCACGTACCGTACAGACGGACAGACAGACCGAATGCATAAACACTTTTCAACTTTATGGAAAGTGTTAAAAATGAACTTAGGTAGAATTTTTTTTGCTTCTTTGATTTTGATGATTTACATATTTCTGAAGTTTGTAATAATTTTTAGTGTTAAAATGTTTGATATGATTTCTTGGTGTGATTCTATTCAATATGAAATCCTGTCTCTTTCCTTGTCAGGATACACTTTCTGATGCCTCAGACACTGGGCGAATGCATCTTTCAACGGCGTTGGTATGGAATGAATATTTTAACCATTCCTCCTTTTCCTACTTTTACTATGACCTCAATTTATTCGCAAGGAACATTCGTCAAAATAGCTTGTTCAGAACATCCAAATAGGTGCCAGTTAATAACTCCATAATAATCTTTTGCTTTCAAGTTCATTTCTGGTTCTTGAAAAATCGTTTTGGCCTCTAATTTCATTTTTAGCACAAATTAGCTTTCCTATTGCTGAAGACCTGATATGCTCTCTGTTATCTGAGAGCATTGACAATAACAAATTTTCATGATGACAAAAGAAACTATATTGTTGAACAACAGTGTCTACTATCTTTCTTAGATTGGGATCAGAATAGCTAGAAATCGTGATAAGTTTCCAAATATGCCGCGCTCCTTTTGTTATGAAGGGCTTTGTTTTAATATGGAACCATATATGGGCATATACCTCCATAATATATGTTGCAAGAATAAAGAGATCCTCAAATGGATTTTCTGTGCTCACATACAACCTTAAAATTCTACCTGCAATTGTCAGCCATCTTAAGAAAACAACTAGACCAGGTTTATTTAATTCCAGGTCAAGAACACATTCATCAGGTGATATTGCTATGCAAATATCATATAAATACTGCTCATCATTCTTGAGAACCATTCTATCTATTTTATCTGGCATATTCTCCACACTTATTGAAGAAAAGGGAACTATAAGTAGTTTCTCGCAGGTTTTGATTGCTGCAACTCATTTATATAAAGTAAGCAAATGACTACTATAAGAGTCTATTGAGCTCAGCTCCATCAGTCTAATAACTCATCCTTTGTGCCCGATATTTACATTTGTTCAGTCACATCCAATTACTGTAAGCCCATATAATTATATGTTATTTGATAAAAAATAAATATTATTGCTTTTTTATTGCTTTTGCTTCTTCTGTTGTCGCTGAAACGTGTTCAATACACTGAGAGTAAAGTTTCTTTATAAGCGTTCCTATTTTGCGGTTTTTGATTTGAACTGTGTGCCCTTCATCACTTGCACTTTATGTGTGGTCTTTTCTATAATGTATAAAAAATAATTTTAAACATTTAATAATAACGATAAACAATTATTCATCTTTTATAGAGAGTACTTTTTACTCTATACAGATGATTCTTTAACTCTTATTTTTACTTATATTTTTCGTTCAAAATTTGCATAAAATCGACTTTCGGCAAATATTTAAGTGTCTTGGGACAGCGGAAAGTAATTATCGAATTTGAAAATTTTTTTCATATATGTTAGTTTGCTTAAAATACAAAGTAGTACGCCAAAAGTAATTTAATAAAAAAATAAAAAAACAAAAAAAAAATGATAATTTTTCATAAAAATGTCAATTTTTAACTTCATTTGGGGCGCTAGGGGAACCGGAAGATATGAATGGATATCAATTAAAAAATATGTAAACTAATATACGTAAAAGACAACTTTCGCACCCCGCGCCGAAAGCAATTAAAAAAAAACTGGACATTTTCATAAAAATTTCATGATTTATCTATTTTTGGAACGCTTGGGGCACCGGAAGATATAAACGGATTTTAATAAAAAAGCACATGTAAACTTGTAAACATAAAAGGCAACATTTGCACCCCGCGCCGATTCGATTATGCACATTTCAATTTTTCGATTCACCCTAATGATTATATGTGTTTTGATTATTATGTATGTATGCATAATATGTAATGTAAAATAAATACATTTCTAGCAATAAGAAGAATGATACAGGTCTTCAAAAAGGAAAACAAAATACTAAGAACTAAAAATCAGATCAAAATATTTAATTTTTTTCTGCATGTTATTATTTTTTTTTTCATATCGTAAAATAATGTTGTACACTTTCTTTAAAATTGAAAAGCTAACTTGCACTAAATATGAGCATATAAGAAAAAATAGCATGGATATATGAATAACAAGACAACCTATAAAAAACATTAAAAATATTAGACACTTTTATTAATCGTTTTTGTAGAAAAATATTTTGATTCAAATTTTATTCAATATTCTCATATATGTATTTTTGCAAACGAAAATATATTTCAAGATTTGACTATTTTGGATATCTTATCTCGCAGACCTAATTATTTCCCATTTTAAATTATCTAATAATGACACTGTGTAACATAAAATGTATCTAAAATTTCTTGAAAAATTTTCGAAATATACTCAAACATTATTACAGAAAACCAGGAGAATATGAAATGCAAGTTTTATCATTTTCTTCCATTTTCCCAAATATATAATTTGTTTACGCTGTCATATATATTCCATTTTAAAATAATATATTTTGTTTTGAAGCAGTAATGCATTGTTCCGGTTAATTTTTGAAAGTGGTAGCTGTCTTTGAAATTTTTTTAAGAGTTGAAGTTTCTTATACAATCATGAAGAAAGATTTAGTTTTTCGATACGTGTTGTGCATTTTATGATGATTAAAAGGTTTATAGAGCTGTACATATTTATTTTGATCATCTAGACTAGACTGACTATGCGTGTGTATAGATGGTCGCACGCGTAGCAATAAAATATTCAATTTAATTTATCTCTATTATTACATTATGATGTGAAATTCTGAAATACATTTTCAAAATGAACATATATAAAAAAAATCTACTACATCTTCTTTTTTGACATAGGTTGAAAATATATGTTTAGATTTGTGTACATATATTAACTATATATAAAGAAAAAAGGCAGCAACATGGGTAAAAATATTAAAATTATAGAAAATGCTTTCAACATTTTTCTTTTGATATTTTAATTGAAAAGCATTTTAGTCTAACTGAAACTCAATATTCTTATTCAATGATTTGTCGTAGGAACACATCTTTTAAAATTTAGTAATTATTTCTCCATTTCTGTTCTTAAATGTTATATTTTAATAAAACCATGATATAACTTAAAATGCATGTTACATTTCTAAAAAAAAAATAAATTTTTCGATTTACACTCATAAGTTACTGAAGAAAATTAGTCAAACATGACGAGCAAATTTTAACATTTTCACTCATTTTCAAAAATAAACTTATAATATAGGTAACTAGCAAACTCCGCGGCTTTGCTCGCGTAATAGTTGAAATATGCCAAGTGATATTTCCATGACTATAATTTATTAGAAGAACAGTTTTTGGAATAATTAAAAAATTATAAATTAAGCCAAAGTTTGACTAAACTTCATTATAAAAGTGCAATAGACAGAAATGAAATTTTAATTAAAAAGAAGAACTAAAACTAATTACAAATAAATGATAATTTAGAAAGTATTTTGAGACTTTTATGCTCATTTCATATGCTCATTTCAGTATTCATTTGAAGTTCTGAATTTTTTAGAAAACAACTTAACCCATTTACATTTTAAAAATAACCATCATGTCAAATTCCAAGCTTCTTGTGTAATAGTCTACCACCCCTCTGGTGTTAGTACCAACAACATAAAATGCCGAAACAAAGTTGAAATAGAATGTCTCGAAAAATGTTGAAACAGAGACTGTCACCATTAATTTGCCAACATTAACCTTGAAATCGGTTGGTATTTCCTAATATTCTATAGAAAACGGAATTTAGATGTTTTTTAAGGCTTTCTTGTTGTTCCTGCCAACCAGGAGGTAGTGACACTGGCATAAAATATAGCCCGTCTAGGATCAGGGACTATCACTCTTGATTCGCAACCAATAACTTCTGTAATCGGTTTATTATTTCCTGAGATTCCATAGAAATCGTAATTTAGGACTCTTTTAGAATGATTCTCGCTCCTTCCCTACGCTTCACCCTTTTTTAATTTCGAATATATTTTCGACTGTTCTTAGAGGACATTTATATTTTATAAGTAACTACCGTGCTATATTTAAAGTTTCGAACCTCTTCAGTACCCCGGGAATCGCAATTTAGAAAGTTTTTTGCTCCTGCAACTCTCTAGGGGTTGTGGCACCGACATAAAATATAGCTTATGTTTAAGCAGGTGCTATCACCATCAATTTGCAACCATTATGTTTGAAATCGGTTTCGTATTTCATACGATTGCATGAAAATCGTAATTTAGAATGCTTTTAGAACGCTTTTCGCTCACTTCATCCTTTTCAATTTGGAATTTTCTTTCAACAATTCTTTGAAAACATTTGCATCTTTGAAGTAATTACCATTCCAAATTTAAAATGTTAGACCCCCTCTTTAACATAAAAACGCAATTTAGAACATTTTTAGTGACAACAGCGTAAAATATAGGCTATGTTGGATCGGGGACTGTCACCATCAATTTGAAACCATTACCTCTGAAATCGGTTTATATTTCTTGAGATTGCGTAGAAATCCCTATTTAGAACGATTTTAGAACGTTCTTTTTTAAAACAAAAGTTTTATTTTTCCCCATTTAAATTTCAAATATTTAAGGAACTCTTCTCAGAGAGCATTTACATCTCATATGTAATTACCATGCCAAATTTCAAATTGGTAGCCCCTCCAGTATCACAAAAATCACAATTTAGAACGTTTTTTAAAATGCATCCGCAAGGTGGTAGTGACGCCGACACGAAGTAAATCCTATATTGGAGCAAGGGCTGTCGTCTATTCCCAACCATCAATTTCCAACCATTACTTTTGAAATCGGTTGTGTACTTTCTGAGATTGCGTAGAAATCGCCATTTAGAACGTTTTTTTGAATTCTTTTCGCGCATTTTCACCCCTTTTAAATTTCGAATTTTTTAAGAAATGTTCTTAGAGATCATTTATATCGTATAAGTAACTACCATTCCAAATTCATGTTTCTAGGCCCTTCAGTAACAGAAAAATTGTATTTTCGAACGTTTTTTCGCTCCTGCACCACCTTTGGGGGTAATGGCACCGACATAAAATGTAGCCTATGTTGGAGCAAGGGTTGTCACTATCATTTTGTCACCATTATTTTTTAAATCGGTTTGGTAATCCTTGAGATTGCGTAAAAATCACCATTTAGAACGTTTTTTAGAATGTTTTTTTCGCATTTCCACCCCTTTCATATTCTGAATTTTTTAAGAATTGTCCTTACTGATCATTTATATCTAATAAGTAACTACCATGCCAAATCCCATTTATCTGGTAACTTCAGTATCACAAAAATCGCAATTTCGAACGTTTTTTTGCTCCTGCACCCCCTTTAGGGGTAGTGGCACCGACATAAAATGTAGCCTATGTTGGAGCAAGGGTTATCACTATCATATTGACACCATTATTTTTTAAATCGGTTTGGTACTTCTTGAGGTTGCGTAAAAATCGCCATTTAGAACGTTTTTAAGAACGCCCTTTTGCGCATTTTCACCCCTTTTAAATTTCGAATTTTTTAAGAAATGTTCTTAGAGATCATTTATATCTTATAAGTAACTACCATTCCAAATTTCATGTTTCTAGGCCCTTCAGTAACAGAAAAATCGCATTTTCGAACTTTTTTTTTTTTTTTTGCTCCTGCACCCCCTTTGGGGTAATGGCACCGACATAAAATGTAACTTATGTTGGAGCAAGGGTTGTCACCATCATTTTGAAACCATTATTTTTTAAATCGGTTTGGTAAACCTTGAGATTGCGTAAAAATCACCATTTAGAACGTTTTTTGGAACGCTTTTTTGCGCATTTCCACCCCTTTTAAATTTCGAAATTTTTAAGAAATGTCCTTAGAGATCATTAGTATCTTATAAGTAACTACCGCATTTTTAGAACGTTTTTTGCTCCTGCACTCCCTTTTGGTCCGTAGCACGGACATAAGTCATAGCCTATATTCTAAGTTGGGACCACCATAAACACCATCATTTTGATACCATTACTTTTGGAATCGGTTCGGTAGTTCCAGAGCTTACCTCCGACAAATAAACAATTTTTACCTCTTTATAATATTAGTATAGATAATAAAAAAAATAACGCCATTTTCACCTTAATTAAATTATTCCAAATTCTTACAATGTCTACGGTTTTCCCCTGTCTTTTAATAATATCTTAAATTTCAGTTATATTTTAATCTCATGCCTTTAATCAGCGCATAGTTTTACTTCTTAATCTAAAAACCTTAATTGTTAAAATGGACACTTCTTTGTTAAATTTTTATTACTGTCGATTGTTTATTAACAACATTTTAAAATTTTATTATATTTATTCTTCGATATCCTAGCATTCTTTGAAATCCTCCTGCGTCAATATATTAACCTATTTCTGTATCCCATTTCGATAAAGAGTTCCGAAGTTAAGTCATTAATTGCCCTCCTTGCTCATCGTTTTCAACCAGTCACTAGGCACGCCTTCCTCTAGCTTCCCTCTGACTTGAGTTTCGTTCGCTCTGACGTAGAACACGTCAGTGTACCTTTGCGCATTTAGCTAGTATAAAACGAGGTTACACAGACATTGAGACAGGAATGTGTACGTATTTTCACTTGCGTTATATATCCGAGTCACCGGCAGGAGTTTTTATTCTATATTCGATGTGTTTCTCTAAACCGTTTAACATCTTAATTGTATGCTAAATACGTAACGAGGCTCAGATATGGGTCTTAAACTTGACAACAATGTGTAATTGTTCTCTGTTACTTGAAGTCTAATAAGCCTCTAGATGATAAACGCAGCGTCTTTATATTCTACGGGAAAATTAACAGTATAAATTCAACCCTGCTTTCCATTGCGACCTGCTTTACTCCAATACAAAATTGGTAATCCATCAAAGTGTTGATAAGTGATTGGTGAGTGTGCAGGTTCATCGCTTGCCTGAGAATAATACTCCACTAGATTTTCGACATATTTACACCTGTTTGGTAAAATAATACAATAGTCAGACAGCATGAGAACTTGTGTGAAACAATCGTAATATATATAGCAAAATATTTAATGTCATTTTGGATGTCATAAAAAAAAAAAATAAATAAAATAAAATTGACTTCATATACAGTTTTGAAGTGTTCTGAATTTTATGTATTTCTTGAGTGAATTTTCTCGTGGAATCTCGTTTTTTTCTCTTTTTTTATGTATTCTCTTAAACTTTTTTTAAAAACTTTTTTTTAATAAAGAAAAATGAAAAAAAAGGTCAAATTATAATTATGTAAAGACTCCATTTTTAGTCTGATAAATCAATATAATGAACAATTAGTGTTTCTAAAACAATATAATGAAAACATGTTTTGGCATCTTAGGATATTAGACACAACTTTTTTAAATTTTTGATAATTTAAGATAATTACTCACCAGCCTTACCAGTGCATTACACACTACTGGCCATTAAAAACACTATAACAAGAAGGCGGCATGCTACAGACGTGAAATTTAAACGACAGGAAGAAGGTGCTGCGGTATTAAAATAATTAGCTTTTCAGCGCATTCAGACAAAACAGGCGCCGGTAGCGACACTTAAAAAGTGTTTAAATAAGAAATTGTTCAGCAGGTTTCACATACACAAATTACATTTGAACGTTGTTGCCTGCTCAAAAATTGTTTGTATGCCTCGTGTAAGAAGGCGAAATGCGTACCAGCACGTTTCTGACTTTGATAAAAGTCGAATTGTAGCCTACTGGGATTGTGGTTTATCTTATCGCAGTATTGCTGCTCGCGTCGGTCGAAATTCAATGACTGTTCACCGAGTATGGAATAGATGGGTTCAGGACGGTAATACGGAACGCCGTGCGGGATGTCAACGGCCTCCTAGCACTAACAGCCGAGAAAACAGGCATGTTATCCGCATGGCCGTAATGGATCGTACAGCCACGTGACGAGCCCTGAGTCAAGAAATTGGGTCATCAACTATACAAAAAGTGTCTGCACGAACAGTTCGACGACGTTTGCAGCAGCATGGACTCTCAGCTCGGAGACCATGGCTACGACTTCCTTTGACGCTGTGTCATAGACAAGAGCGCCTTACATGGTGTGATCAATGACGAACATGTGCGCACGAATGGCGAGACGTAATTTTTTCAGATGAATTCGGGTTCTGTTTACAGCATTATGATGGTCGCATCCGTGGTCGGCGCCATCGTGGTGAACGCACATTGGCAGCATGAATTCGCCATCGTCATACAGACACATCGATGGCGTAATGGTATGAGGTGCCATTGGATACACGTCTCGGCCACCTCTTGTTCGCATTGACACAGTGACTTTGAACAGTGAACGTTACATTTCTGGTGTGTTATGTCCCGTGGCTTTACCCTATATTCGAGCCCTGCGAAACATTTCGTTTTAGCAGGATAATGCCCAACCGCATGTTGCCAGTATTGTACGGTCTTTCCTTGATACGGAAAATGTTTGTCTGTTGCACTGGTCAGCACGTTTTCCATATCTCTCACCAACAGAAAACGTCTGGTCAATGGTTACCGAGCGACTGGCTTGTCACCATACGCCAGTCACTACGGTTTATGAACTGTAGCGTCGTGTTGAAGCTGCATGGGAGTCTGTACATGTACGTACATGCCATCCAATCTCTGTTTGACTCAATGCCCAGGCGTATAAGTGCTGTTATTGCTACCAGGGGTGGTTGTGCTGGGTATTGATTTCTCAGGATCTATGCACCCAAATTTCTTGAAAATTTAATCACTTGTTATTTCTAGTATAATATATTTGTCTAATAAATATCATTTTGTTATCTGCATTTCTTTCTGGTGTAGCAATTTTAATGGCCAGTAGTGTACATACTAAGTCATTTTTTCCTAATGTAGCGTAACTTGAGATGAGATGCCGTATCACGTAGTTTCCATATGCGCAGATGACGTAGGGAAACGCTGCTCAGTTGTAAGGAAGAATGTTCCGTAGTGATACTTTAATTTTCATTTGCGTTCTTTTTAAAAATAATTAAGTGGTTCTTTTCTATTGCTATTTCATCTTAAAACTTTCGTAAGTGTCCAAAATCGTACCTGGCCTTTCTGTAAAGCATAAATAATGGCCGGTTCTCGTTTCTTCACGTCAGTGGGGGCACCAGCGTCTTGCCGAATACTATGGGGTGAGTCGACGAAAAGTTTAGGGGTTAAGATGCCGGTTGTTTTCCCTTGGACTAAGATGTGTTTATTTTCCATTGCGGTCAAATGCCTGGTTGTTTCTTCATTGTTTATATTATTATTGGCTATTAACTAACTTGTGAACAATTTTAATCAGATAATTTAAATCAGTGATTAAATCGTGATTTTAATCACCTGATAAAAGAAATCATTGATTAAAATTAAAATTTTTCTAAGTGTTTAAAAGGACAAAGAAATATTAAAATCTAAGGTGAACATAACTTGAAAAGTTTCTATACGTATTCTGCCTTATAAATAAACTTTATTGGCCTTATAAATAATTGTTTAATAATTATTAATTTTAATCATTGTTAAAACTTTTATGTCAAATACAGTTATAAATAATTTTTATAAATGTAAATATCGGTAGTATATAATATATTTTTAGATAACTAGGGGTTTTTGCCCCCTACGAGCTATGCTCGTCAACCTCCATCCAGACACCGCAGACTCTAATAATACGTTGATTTGATCTGCTTTGAAAATATTACAGAAGATTAAATCTTAATTAAACGACTAGTAGCGATCATCTGCAATCATGTTTCCATACATTTCCCTTTGTCTGAGGAATTTTTAAGATAGAAACAATTGCGTTCAAGACAGCTAACTGCTACTTTCGTGTTTGATTAAATAAGATCAACCCAACAATTTAAAGTTAACTTGTATAAAATGGTTAAGTATACATAATTTTGTAAAGATGCTATAGGAAACGTATTTTAAATAAGACATTTTAAATGTATCGTTTTAAATATGACGTAATTTTCACAAAGTTTTTTTTCTCATTTTTATATTCAAATAAAAATAATTTTTAAAGCATATAAAAGCCAAACTAAATCTGTGTGATAATAACAACTGCGAATTTCCAGGTCCTTTCTAAAAAGGAATTAGACAAGAAATCAAAGGGTAGAAAGAAAGAATCTTCACCTGACGATGATATGGATGATGATTCAATTCCCTCTCAAGATTCAGAACACGAGAATTTTTTTTAAGTTAATGAGAATGATTGTTCAGAGTGTCTAGCAGAGTGCAAAAAAACTTTGTGAAATTATGATGGGATCAAGTGCATTCAGTGAAACTGTTGGTTATATAAAAGCTGCTCAAAGTTCCTAAACAAATGTGCAGTTTTAGGCAGACCTGAGATATTGCTAAAAAGAACAAAGGGACATATGGAAAACATTAACAAAAAAGCTTGACTCTAAAGCACTTTATCACAGTGGCTTTACCGTAGTTAAACTTGTTATAATGTTTAAAAATAGGCATACGTAAGAACCATAATTCTTTTAAATGTTAAATAGAACATAATATATTAAAGAACTTTATACAACCACATATATTAACATAACATAAATAATTATATCACAAATAAATATTAGTTTGGTCTTTTATTATATTGCCAACGTTTGTTACATTCATACTTTTGTAATTTCCTAATATTAAGTAAGTTAACAACTTTAGTATGTCTAAAGTATTAAAGTTATTTTTATCCATTTGATTATGTTTTATGCTGCTTCACAAAAAATATTGTTTAGATTGAAACTCCATAAGGCATCTTTCCCCTAGATAGTTGGACATCTTGCCCATACTTATGGGTAAGATGCGGAAATGCAAGTGTTTAAAAAAACAAAATTTTGAACGCTTTCTTTAAAATAAAATATGTTTTTAAATGATACATAAGAGTCTAAACTTTAACAAGAAATCAATGAATAACAAATATAAACAACTGGCGATTTTTAAAATAATTGGGTCAAAAACTACGGCATCTTTACCTAGTCTAACTTAAAAATAAGCTGTCCGCTCCCACTTAATAAAGTTAAACAAATTCTCCTTTTATATAATTTATATCTATTTTCAAATTGGGAAATTTATTTCTGATCTTTTTTTTCACATTAATAATAAATAACAATTAATTAATATATAATGTTCAACTCCATTAACTATGCTAACACTTTGTAAATGTAACAGTGCCATATAATTTATGTGTATCACTATTGTGATTAAAAAAGAAAACAAACAAAACACCCACAAAAATAAATATATCAATATAGCACATAAATATGTTTTATCTAACGCAAAATAGAAATGTGGTCTTCCTTATAATAGAGATAATTAACAAATATTTCTTTTTTATAATTCATATCTGGTGTTTCCAATGTCTGAAAGATAATTCTGAACTTTTTTTTTCCATAAAAAACAATTAGCAATTTATTAATATCTTATATTTCATTACATTAACTATGCAAAAAATGTAACAGTAAACTTGTAATAATACTTATTTGTATTATATTTGTGAAGAACAATAACAACAACAAAAACCCCTGTTACCGCTAGAAGCGTCATCTATGTGGTTGGTTTGGAAACTTGTGAGTTGAGTTCGAGACGCCGATCCGAGAAGTACTGTAAACATGGTTCCCGATAATTTTTCTTTTTCTTTTGGGGACTGTATCAGTGTTTTTCATTCTCAAACACTATAAAAATTATCGGGAGCCGATGTTCACAGTACTTCTCGGATCGGCGTCTCGAACTCAACTCACAAGTTTCCAAACAAACCACATAGATGGCGCTTCTAGCGGCAACAACCCGTTAACAATACAGTACATAAATTTGCGCAAGAGGTTTCTTGAAAAATATTTATTTCTGTATTGAAGAAGGCTTTTTCCTGAGTCATATCATTTCGTAATCAGCATGTACACGCTTCTTAAGAGCCATTTGAAAATCAGACAAGTGTGATAGTTGTATTTTTTGATTTGCTTGATGCTTTTTTATGTGGAAGTAGATCACATTTAATGGATAATGTGCAATTTTGAAGCCCTGAAAATTTTTCCCTTCACTGTAAAAAATGTCAAAGTTCAAGGTTGTGACCGCCATTCTTCATGAAAAGGGAAATGCGAGTATTTTTGCAGGGCTAAAGCTTGGGAAAGCAAAGAAATCCCAAAATTCTTTTGTGCTGATATGTTAGTATAACAGTACCTGCTTAGTAAACTGTATTCGTTTCCAATAGGCATTGTTATTTTACATTGTTATGTTGCCTCAAAATGCAATGAAAATGACGTTTTTGTCCGTTTTCCGCACGTATTTTCTTATTTAAGCAATAGTACCCCAAACTTTTTCTTTTAGAATATCAAAGTGTACTACTAGGACAAACTAAATAATATAAAACTTTACCGGAATATTGCTGCTGTTAGCAGGAATAGCTGTTAATTTTTCAAAAATTTCTAAATAGGCAGCATTTCAATTAGTCTTTTCTCAAAACAGCGTCACGGTTCAATGAAACAAAATATATCACGTAGTAGTTAGTAGCATGTACAAACACATGGGAAAGAAAAAACAAAGTGGGGTCTCGTCATATTTTCAGAAAAAAAAATGTCAAAAGTCACAAAAAAGTCTGTCATTTATCATACTTTTTCCCTAACAGAAAACGAAACACCCCGTTTCTCTTTCTGCTAGCTATGTTTTTCCCTATGAGAAAATGAAATATCCCTTTTTCTTTCCCCTGCCTTGTTCTAAATGAAAAAAAAGGGAAATTTAAACGGGATATTTTGACAGTGAATTTTTGTAAATTTTGTTATTTTTTTCACTAAAAATATGACGTGGCCCCACTTTTTTTCTTTTCTATGTGTTTGTACATATTTTCAACTACCACGTGATACATTTTATTTTATTGAACCGTGAAGCTGTTTTGAGAAAAGACTAATTGAAATGTTGCCAATTTTCAAATTTTTGAATATTTAACAGACTATTTCTGCTAACAGCAGCAATATCCCGGTAAAGTATTATATGATTTAGATTGCCCTAGTACTACACTTCGATATTCTATAAGAAAAAGTTTGTGGTACTATTGTTTAAATAATAAAATATGAGCGGAAAACGGACAAAAACGTCATTTTCATTGCATTTTGAGGCAACATAACAATGTAAAATAACAATGCCCCATGGTAACGAATACAGTTTACTAAGCAGGTAGTGTTATACTAATATTTCATCACAAAAGAATTTTGGGATGTCGTTGCTTTCCCAAGCTTTAGCACTGCAAACATACTCGCATTTCGCTTTTCATGAAAAATGATGGTCACCTTGATCTTTGACATTTTCTACAGGAAAGGGAAAAATTTTTCAGGGCTTCAAAATTGCAGATTATTCATTAAATGTGATCTACTAAAATATTTTAAAAAAAAATCAAGCAAAACAAAAAATACAACTATCGCACTTGTCTGATTTTCAAAATAATAAAAATTCAAAATCTTTTAAATTTAAAACATAGTTCAATATCTGTACCATTAACGAGAGATTTGTTTTTCTATTTATGAAAATAGAATCATTCACGATAACCAGACTAAATGATTTACGGTATTGGAGTTTATTATCTATGTACTCAAACTGATGTCATTAAGTATGTAACAGATTATTATTTAAATAGTGCATGACCTTCTTACCGGACCGAAAAGAAGGGTTGTGTGCTTCACGGGTATCTGGATATGTGGATTTCTTTATACCATCGAAACATCCCAATGGCTGGATGGATTTTATTGAATGAGGTCTCTATCAATTCGTCTTAACGGCCCAATGATTATAGACTAGGTTTTGTTTTTATAAATTCAAAATGGCGGTAAAGACTAAAAAAAAAAAAAAAAAAAAAAAATACGCATTCTATTAAGTGGCATATCATTGGATAGCTCTTTCAAAATGAAGACATGGTTTCGTTGACTGTTTTACAGTCAGAAGCTCCGTTAAAATATTATACAACCTGGAAGTTGTGTATGTAGGATCTCTAGCTTTACTGTAACTCTTACCATCATAGACATCTATAGACCTTATCAAAACAGTGTTTATACATAGGAACTAACAATTAAACACAACTTAAAAGTCATCAATACAAGAAAATAAAAAAATAGGTAAGTAATATAAACAAGTAATATAAAAAAAATACTTTAAGTCAATTCCTATTTAGGTCAGTAAGAGAATGTTTTTTCTCCCATTCTTCTTTCCTTTTGCGTGGCGCTTAAAATGCCTTTATCAAGAAGAGGGCTCTCTCGATTATTGAAAATTAATTAATTAAATTTAATTAATGAATTAATATTTGAAAAAATATGGATTAACATCAAGTGTCATCCAGTACAACTTTTAAAAAAATTATTTGAGCTTGATTGGATGAATAATAAGTATTTTATTAACGGTTGAAATTTTGAACATGATATATATAGTGAGAGTGTGGGCTTATAGTAAGAATTAAAAAAAAAAGATTTACATTGATGAGAAAGAACTAATTAGTTCGCTTTTTACGCAGTGTTTTTTTTTTTTTTTTTTTTTTATTGTTTAATGATATTTATTTGTATTCGTTGATAGTTTTCCTAATCTATTCAAAATTATTAACTTTTGAAATTTGAAAATAAAATAAAACTTTAAATTCGAAATACATAATAAAATATTTTGTGTTTTATAATTAAAAATATATACACTTAAAAAGCTAAAAAATTCGTCATTAAAATTATGTCTTCGGAAGAGCGTTCGTTTACCGAAAAATTTAAAAATTAATATCTAAAACTTACGTAAAAGTATTTTTGGAATAAATATGAAATTAAAGGAAAAATTCTTCAGCATTTATGCCATTTGCATTATCATTAAATAAATAATTTCGGTCAGACTACTTAACTTATAATGAGTTCCAAAAATTAAAGTATTCCATTCCAAGCTAACAATGCTCATCGGATTTTGATGCGTTTGTAAAAGTTTGCGGTATAATTAAACCTTCTGGCAGAGCACTTCTTTTTTAAATTAATGTACAAAATATATTAATTTACATACTGCATTTTGGTATTTAAACAAAACATTTGTTATCAAAATGAAATTATTCGTAAGTTCTAAACACATGTTTTCCTGTTTATATAACTATATTTCAGATCATGCTATATACCTCATTATCTTATCACAATACAGCTTAAAAATTAAATATATTTGTTTCTATGAAAAAATTGCACGCGAACAAATCGGAGGGATTTTTTTAATTATTTAAAGTTCAAACATTTAGGATTCCAAAGGCATTACTTTTGTTTCAGCGATGATTAGAAGCAAAGTTATAGGCCAAAATATAAACCGGAAATGAATTTTTTTGAAACCGGAAGTTACAGTTTAAAAAGCCACAGAAAGATAAACAATACATTTTAATACACAAATTTATAACATATAATATAGGGTAGTCCAACCAGTAAATGAACACTTAAGCACATTTAAAAAGAAAATGATTCATTATACTTTAATAAACAGTACCTATTGGTGTTTGACAGTGCAAATACATTTGTTGGTTTACAAATAATTAAAAAATAACAAAAGGAATTTTATATTTTACTTGTTTGCGATGCGAGGGGTGTCTTAATAGAAATACACAAAAGCCAAGTAAATGAACAGTTGTTACCAGTGAATGAACGCAAAATTTTCCAGTGAATGAACAGGCTGAAATTTAAAAATACTTAAATTTCACTGTTCTTTTTTTATTTTACTAGTAGAAATAACTTATAACATGTTTTTACTGAATTACGGTTTTTTTAAACCCAGAACGATAATTAATTAGCTTGAAAAGTCACTTTTAAATTTTGAAATTGATCGTAAATTACATATTTAAAAAAAACAAACACTAATTATATTTCGTGAAATTATTGGCCCTGTACTTCTCCATTTCATTAATAACTCCAGATGAACGGGAGGATGTTGCAGAAATAAGTTCAAGTGTTTTTATTATGCATTTCATAAGATCCTTAAAATACAAAATCTTATACTTTACTGCAGGCCACTTCCAATTCCACTACATGTGGACCTGTGGTCCAGATATTGTCATAGTGCTTACTTCATATTTCCAGACTTGGATGCTATTAAAAAAAAAAAAAGAAAAAAAAAAAAAAAAAAGAGTCATCCATTTCTCACCTGGATGTTTGTCTATAAACGGATTTTTCTTTCCTGTCTGTTTCATGATATTATAAACACCACCTTTTATTTCATCCTCATGCATTGTAAATCCAATTTTCCCTTTCCAACTATCCAATGTCCAAGGAGTTTCTCTTCTTCAAAGGCCAACACACGCTATATCCCATACGCTTACTTTCAATCGGTTTTCCTCGCAGTTTCTTAGACATCGTTCATTTTATAATATTAAAATCAAGAGATGCCTTCTTCTAACTGAGCTGACCTGACCCTTATATCTTGTACAGCGTTTTCAAGGTCCTCTTTAGAGTACTTGAATCTCCCATATTTCCTTCTTGTGGAATCTTCTTCGTCATCAGTAAGAATATTTCTATCAGTCATCCAAAAACATAGAAAAAGTAAGAAATGAAAGTCATCAATAATTATTACCTTTAACAATGTGTGTATATATTCTTTTGTTAAGTTTTTATATCTGTTAACTTTTCATTTGTTACTATTGCTGAAAAATCACTTAATTCAAAATATAGGTATAAAATAAGCCACAAAAACGTAAAGCCCAAAACAGTTCATTCTCTAGGAAAAGTAGCCTAATGTGTTCATTCCAGTGAATGAACAGCTGTTTATTCATTGGATTTTTAACATTTGTCTAACGAGTTATTAAATATCCCTATTCTTAAATTGTACATATTCTACATTGATTAAAACGATTGGAAATATGGCTATAATATATATATACTTAATGTATGTACGATAAGATTAGTGCATATTGCAAATAAAAACAGTAAATTCTTATCAAACATATGAAATGACATAGCACTTAGATTATTATTTCAGCATAGAAACAATGTGTTTCTCAGACATGAAAAATACAGCATGTTCTCAAAGTAAAGTAATGTGACTTCAGTAACCAAATATGAATGTGATAGCTTCCTATTGAATAGAATTAATGCAATGTTGTAACCCCATTTAGTGGGGAGATTTTCAAACCTTATTCCATTAAAATATATACCAGTTGTTCATTCACTGGGGGCTGTTCACTTACTGGTCGGACTACACTATACACAAATATTTAAAATTACAAATATGGTGGATTTTAAAGTTGTAAACTTTGTATATAATTTTTGGTGCTATATAAAAATCTTAATTTGCGTTTTCTGGAATCATGTTTATTATACAAAATTTAATATATGTTAGTAAATTTAAGAGGTATTGAAATATTTTGCTTCATAACACAGGTAAGTAGTTTACTAATGTATTGTTAAAAAAAAGTGAAATATTGAATAGATTACGTTATAGAAGTTTTGGAATAAACGCAATTGTTTACTAAAATTTGACTAAAAATTGTCTATATTTGAAAAGTTAATTAAAATTATATTAAACATTTATATAAATTCATAGTTTTATTCCCTGTTTTAACTGAAAACATACGTGCTTGATAAAATTTTATACTTTTCAAAAAAAAGTCCCCCGAAGGTAGGCATATGCCTTAAAAATTTGTTTGAGAAAATGTATCTACAGAAGCTTATAATAAATAAATTTATTAAAAGAATAATTTCATAAAGAATGATAATAGCTTAATATATTTTTTAAATATTTATTTAGCTTAAATATTTTTCTTAAGATCATGTTTTAGGAGGGAATTATCAGTTTAAGAAATATAGTTTTGTTTCTTAAGATTGGCTAACCGCTGATCGTTATTCAAAATTCGACAATTTTTTTTTTTTTTTTTTTTTTTTTTTTTTTTTTTTTTTTTTTTTTATTGAGAGTATTTTTTTCTGGCATGAATGTATGAAAATTGTCTTACATGAACCTTCGACATGAACAACTCTATCCAATATAAGTCTTTAACAGTTTGTACACGGTAATTTCGTTGAGAAGGTATTCTAAACTTTTCCGAAAAAAAATAATTTAAAAAATTTGCGACAAGAGAAAATGCTTTTTCATTAATAAAAAAACATGCATATTTTATTTACTTCGCTTAAGTTTTATTTTTTGAATAATAAGTATAATTTGTATATATTTTTTTGTAGCAAAAATAATTTACATGACTATCGTTGTGAAAAAAGGAAGCCTGTCAGAAACAGTTTGACACAGAAAATATTATACTCGTCATTTTACCAGAAAGCTGGGAAATCGAATTATTTACGTAGCCAATGTTATTTAAAAGTACCTAAAGTATATTCCGTGGATTTGAGCGTAGTTTTGCATGTTTAATGATGATCAGAAAGACTCAATGAGTTATGAGGAAACCAGTAACTGGCTTTTTGTCAATAACAGTGAGAATCAGAGGTTTGGATTAGACATAGATATTTGCAATACAATGGAGTTTAGCAAAGAAATATACTTTGTAAATATTTACCTGTGTTATCTTAGACCAATGAATTGAAGTGTCGTTGAAGGAAGTCAAATATAGCGTAAGAAATCATTAGTTTAGAAAAGTTTTGGATCAGAGAAGAAGAAGAATTAGATGTTCGGTCCGTCTCCATATTAGTGAAAAAAAACGGGTTGTATTTTAATACGGGTTATTAACAACTGAATTGCACCATTTCTAGTTAGCTCAATTTTAAAGCTGAATTAAATCTCTTGTTCATACATTAAATTAAATAAGTAATAATGAAAAAAACATCGTGATATTTTGCAAAAAGAAGTAAAATTATGAAAGACGAAGATCAAAATGAGACGCATTTATCTTGAACGATAACTTTAACTGCTTGAATAATATAAAAGATCACGGGGAAAAGGGAAAAACATTGATAGTCTTATACTAGGTATTCTGAGATATGTTAATTTTTCGAGTGAAAAATAAATATTCTCAATTTTTGCGTATTCCAACATTATGTTTAAAAGGACTTCCTTGATATTTGCTTCAATCTAAGTTTACTACCAAACGGTAGTATCTGGCACGTGGATAAACACATGGTACTATCACATCAAATTTTACAACAATTCAGTATCATTGGGTTTCTCTTTCACCCGTCAATAGATTTTGTATTTTTAATTTAATTACAGCTCACGATTTATCAAAACTACTTCTATGTTAAAAGAATTTAAAAGTATGAAAAATTTAAAAATATCTTAAGCAAAATGGTTTCCAATACTACATTTCTAAAATTGTGAAAATGAACAGGTCGTATCTATCTAGTACTATTTTTTTTCTAATTTTTACCATGAACACTTATCATATTTGTAAAACAAAGCAATGGAAATAAATAACGAAATAAGTAAAATTTCAGGCTCGCTTTTTAAATTGAATGTAACAGTCAGTCTTCGATGGAAAACATAATCTAGAAGATTGATTGTTTTCTGAAGCTGTTTTTATCTGAAGAACAATTTTTAAAAACTGGGTAATAAAAAGATTACAGAAAATAGCAGTTTAAAAATTTTAAAGCTTCTAAGATTTTTTGTTTGTTCGTGTTTAGATCATTTATCATCAGTGCAGAAAATAAAGCAGTGTTATTTGACATTTTCTTTACGTTAAAGCCAGTTTAAAATAATATACTTTTGATTATGGAAGGAAAATGTTATTCATAGAATAAAAAACTAAGTGAAATAATAGAAAACATGTAATTTATCTGTTTGATATATTTAAATCATAATGCATTACGTAAGATTTTTTCCAAACGTATATCGAAGATATAAAACAAGGTATATCCAAAGCATTAATGAATATATATGAAAGATTGTACAAATATATTTGTAGGCAAAAGAAGCATAAGGGACTGCGACTCTCTGTTGCCTAAATTTCAAAACTAGGACTTTCGGTTTGCATGTAAATTGGTTTAGGTTTATCATGATATCGTACAGTTTATTGTTTAGAGAGCAAGAATATATCTCGCACTCAGTTGATTGAAAAAAAAACTATTTAATCCATTTCAAATATGTCACTATTTTTTTTCGCAATCCCAGCATTTTTTTTTTTTTTTAATGTTACATAAAAAGCATTTCTTTAATTGCTTTTCTAGTTTCTTAACTACCAGTCTAGTTTGTGAAAGTCTTATTTCTTTACTAATCAGTTGGTACTTTCCAAACACGAAGTTTCGTAAAATTATTGGAATTAATATATGCAATTTAATGGTTATTAAGTTGGCTAAATGCGTCTAGGCTAATTCCATGAAAACGTGCCATGTCTGTCACACAGCTGAAAATCGCTATGCTTGTTGACCACCGTCATTTTCGAAAAGCTTGCTTCACGTTATTCAATAGATCAGATATTTTCGATAAAATAAGTTTACATTTTTCCGTTCTAAAATACTGGTAGCCAACAAGCATAGCGATTTTCAGCTATGTGACAGACATGAGAAGTTTTCATGGAATTGGCCTCTAAAGATTTTCTATTAAATTTTAATTATTACGCTGTTATTATCAGCAAATAAGAAACGCTTTTCAGCACATATATGAGTGATAATTATTTCACATTTGTATTGAGATTCCCTGAATCAAAAGCGTTTTTGGCAGAAACTTGAGAAGTTACTTTGAAATCAATTTTTATTTTATTTTTCAACTCCATTGTCTTCGTGTAGTGCTTGACTTTTCACAATAATTATAAAATTTATATATTATTTATGCATACTTCACGAAATATCTAGTTTTAATTTATTTTCTAAAAAAAAAAAATAATAAAATTTAATAATAACACTGGATAAGAGTGGTTTTGTCCTAGAACTAAAATTAGTTGATTCTAGATCAGTTTTTGGCGCTGATTCGGAATATGCTTTCCGTTTATCCCTAGGTGGTCCAGGTTTTGAGAAATTTGCATATTTAAATTTATGCAAATTTAAGCTTTTTTGTGCTATTTTATGCAAAGTTTAGATATAATATACGTCACATCTAATTACGTTTTCTAGATTTTGACTACTTGGCTATTTACTTCAGATAAATGTCACGATTTGCATATTCTTAACATTTATTTATTAGTTATTAAGCCTAATTTGCATATTTTTCAATGGTCTAATGTTTACATCAATATCAACCTTAAAATAGTTGCCACAGAATTCACGTAATGTTTTTCTAGACTAGATTTTCACGCTGATTTCAAATCTTCAGTCTGTTTTCTTATGCCATGTATAGTAAGATGCATTTCTACTTTTACACCGCATTAACACAGGTTTGATATGAGATGCTTTTTAGTGGCGTGTAATTCATTGACAAGAAGGTGAAGAGTGTCAGATTAATATCAGAGACATAAACAAAAATTTATATAATCGAAAAAAAAAATAAGCAGTAGAATCTATCCTAACTAGTTGAAGTTTATCATACAAAGTATCATAAAATGCTATTTCTGCCTTTTTTGACCAAAATCTAAAATTTCACTTTTTCTCAAAAACTAGACGCGATAGAAGAAAACAGATACAAGATTTGAAATCAGCTCAAAAAACTAGTTTAGAAAGATATTATTTAGAAGAATTTATTTGAATAATCTGCGAAAGAATCGGCAGAAATATTTGAACGTCAACAAACATTATTAGAAAAATATGCAAATTAGGTACAATATTTCACAGTCACATGTCAGTATAATCTCAGAAAGAACGTCTTTGTGAAGCAAATTAGGTAGTAATCATAACATAAAACAGAAAAAACCCTGTCTGATATTGCTTTATACCTTAAATTTGCAAATAATTGTATAAAATTTACTAAATTTGCATGAACTGAACTATGCAAATATCTCTCAAACTTGACGTGCTGGAGTAAATCTAAAACTAGATTCGAAATCAGCTCAGAAAACCGCATAAAAAACAACCAATTTCTGTTTTAGGACAGAGAAAAAGTTCCAACTTATTGACCAGTGTAATGTTCAGTTAAATTCATGTATAAAATTCGGAAATCTCAAAGAATAACGAAAAGCAAGCAAAATAAAAATTAAAGGAAACTTCGTAACAATTTGTGTATATATTTTATCTACACGAGATTATAACAGCAGAATATGTTTTAGAAAGGGAAATTAAACAAAACCTTAAGGAAACAGTAGACACAGAAAAACATCAAATTCGATTAAAAAATCAATTTTTTAATTTTTTCGAGTAAAGTCAATTATGTTTTATTTAAATATATATATATACGTATAGTAAATGAAGTTTGATTAGTATATTATAGTTTAACTTCCAAAATATAGTTTAAATATTTATGCGTACTTTAAACGCTCTTTTCTCAGAATTGAAAATTTCGCACATTTATGAAATTTGAAATGTTCCATTCGCATTCCTAAGTATCAGATTCTATTAAAATTTTTATTGTGCAATCCTGATATAATAATAAATAAAAGTTAGCATAAATAGTTCCATTTAAGAAACATTTTAATGTTAAAGTTTTCTTCATAATACGATAACTATCGTTATTTTACACGAAAATATAGCGTATTCTTATAATTTTTTTTTTCTTTTTAGACATTCAGTGAACTTTTATAATTTATGGTAATTTCCCTCCTAATAACTGAAAATTACCTGATCCAAAAACAGAAGTTATGTTATATTCAAAATAAATGCGCATGGCGCTTTTTAAAATGTAACAAATATTCGGTAATTTAAAATTGCAATAATTAAAAAAAAAAATATTTTTACACATAAATTTTGAATTTAACTGTTTGAAGTTGCCATTAATAAACCTACCAAACCAATTTTAAAATGAATCTGTTGAAAATTAAACGATTTGTTTTAAATGTCCTCTGATCCCTTAAAAGCGTAATAAAAAGAAATATTAAAAAAATATTTATGCATATTTTACACTATTTTTATACTGGAAGACAAACTAAAATATCTGCGATTTCAGTTCTTTTTAAGCAACCATTATCTTTCTTCTCGAAATAATATCATTTAAAGAAAATCTTTTAATTTATGGGTAATAAAGTTACAGAAAAATTCAATAACCTATTCCGGAAGTGAGATTTTGGACTGTTTCTTATGTACCTGAAACTTTATTGCGCTATTATTATGAAAATAAAGAGTCAATTATGGTACCATTCTTACATTTGCGAGCTGGAAACATTCCAAGTACTTACTATTTTAGCCTTTTCATGCACTGGAGGGTTATAATGATTTATCTTTCTTTTAAGCTCGTTTTATTTTAATGGGATGTTAATGCAGAAGAAAAATACGAATGAGGAAAAATAGGAGGCGACAAACTTTTGAACTATTTCCTTTGAACTGTTGTTGTTCTTTTATTTAAATATTTTAAAATATCTTTTTCATGTATTATTAGATTGTATTTTTTGCATATTTTCATGAATTATGGAAATAATAATATGAAAAAAAATTGGGGGAAGGGGTTATACCTCAGTCCTATTTTCACATTTCAATTTTTAATTAAATTAAAATATGTAAATATTGAAACATAAACCTATTTGCTAATTATTTATCATATTATGCTTCCCTCATAAATTTCTCGAATTTTAAGCTTATCATAGTTTTTCATTTAATTAAAAAAATAGTAATTTTAGAACCAAAGTACAACACCATTGATGTACTTTAGCTCGACGCATGTTGTGTCATGGACCACGCATTATTTTTTTAAGAAAAGAATTAAAATTAACGAAACATTTTTACGATATCTTTGAAATAAATCTTAAAAGTATATTTAATAACACATTTATCAAGTTGTTTTAAATTAATATAAAACAGAAGGCGTAAATAAGATGGTGGATGGGGGATAATTGCAACCACAATAGATATCAATTGCATTGGTAACTGTTTTAGTCCATTTTTATATATTTTTTATTCATGTTTGTTTTATCACAACGCAAAATCACTAAGGAATAGTTGTAAAAAGTGCTAAGATTTTTTTTTTTATTATTATTCATTTATTTTTAAAATCTAATACCGGAAATATATAAATAATTATTCTATCTGTCTAAATAAGAATAGTTTTTGGCAAAATGCTAAAGCTTCCCTCGCAACTGTTTCATGAACATATTTGTCTTAACCCTCTCGGCACCGAGTTTTTTTTTCCAATTTTGGGGAAAATTACTTTTACTCTAACAAAATTGAAAGTAGCTATCAAAATCGCAGAAATTACAGTTTACTGAAATTTAACGAATCTGCTCTTTACAGAAACCTAATGAATGTAGTTATGTTGCGTGTTTTTCATACAAAAATAGTCTAAGGAAAAAAAAAATTAAGACGTTTGGAAAATGTCATATTACAAACATATTAAACAAACATGAAAAATTTAGTAGTATTTTTTATTTTTTTATCATAAATTACTAATTCGGAAACCCTAACTTAAATTTATAGAGTGAAACATATAAAGGTATATATAAATATTATACAGTCATACAAACAATAAATACAATAAACCCAAGACTGCTGCTCTATACACTCAATACAAGACTGCTGTACAATACAAGACTGCTGCTCTAACCACTGACCGATACTCCGGCCGATGTCTAACAATGCTCTAGTGAGAAATTGCAGACTCAGGCATTGGCCGGAGTAGCTTAGTGGTTAGAGAAGCAGTCTTCTATAATGTGGTCCCGGGTTCGATTCCTGGCTCTGGCTAATTTTTAACTCCAGTTGGGTTTATTGTATGTATTGTTTGTATGTCTGTATAATATTTATATATACCTTTAACTGTTGAATGCAGGCGTTATTTATGTGAGTAGTTGTGTTTTAATATATATTGTAGTATGAGTGTTTTATTATAGTGAAACATATGTTTGAATTAAAAGAAAAGCGAACGTTTTACTAATAATTAATGAAACTTCTATTAATATAATTATAATTAAATGCTGAAACACAAGTCATAATAGCAAATGCATCGACATATGCTATCACTATTAGGTGCTGGAATTAACAAAAATATTTTTTTCTTTCAAATATTGCAATTCGAAGTGGGAGTCTCATGTGAGGTTCAGGGTGACAAGAGGGTTAAGTATGAATTCTATCCTAGTGCTATTAAAGCGTTTCATGGTGAAAACAATAATCCCTTCTCCACATTGTCATTATTTATGATTTTTCTGTGCACAAGTGGTGTACATATAGAGTTGAATTTTGTATTCATTCCCTTAATTATACAAGGGCAAACGTTCCTGACAAATTTTCATTTGTTGCTTTTTTAGCCGAATCTTATGTAATTGTGTTGTATTTTGAACCTGTTCAAGGTTCAACACTATTGCTAGGTTCAAGGTACAAAGTTTTCTGACTTTAAAAATAATGACTTCTTACCATTTTCTAATTAGGCTAAACATGATTTGAAACTCATGCCAATTATGCACTATGAAAACTTTTATGCATACATTTGAATTTAAAACAATTAACTGTTGATAACAAGATATAATGAAAAGTTGCAGCTTTAAAAAACCCACTTTTGGATGATAAAATATTTTTTTAAACAATTGTCTTCAATATGTGTTGACTGTATTAAATAGACCAAATGCTAAGTAATATCAAGTGATATATATCAAAACTACATTGATTAGTTTAATAAATCCAATGGACAGAGCTAAAATCTTTATTGGTTCAATGTACCTATATGTTCAAGGTACAACACTTTCCCTATTACATTTTTTTACATTTGGATTGATATTGTATAATTACATAAAAAGCACAAATTATCATACATTTAATTATTGAATTTGGCATATTTCTACAGTTTTACAGGCACGAGAAGATGCTCACGTTTGAGTTACCACTATTTACCAATCGTACTCTTCACACTTTTTTAGTGAAGAATTTCCAGCTTACGCAAATATGCTACAATTAATTATTTGATGTCTTTTATGTATTTATGATACAAAAAAATAATAGTAATTTTCTTAAATACTTTAGATTTTGTTTTATAAACTCAAAATGGATTTCCTTTCATCTATATTATATTTTAATGCACTGTACTTACAAGATTAGCTTTACTGTAGAACATTTTAAATGTCATTTGAAGCTTCACTGTTCATTACTGAAATAAAATAATTGTCTGGATTATTTAAGGATTAATTTTTTTCTTTATATGTATACGAACATATATATACAGTAAACTCTCTGTAAGGCGGACTCTGTGTAAGACGGAGATCTGTCTAACTCGGAAATATTTTCAAGTCCCTGCGAATCCATAGACATAGAGTATAGGCGGAATATTGTCTACTACGGAAAGTTTTCTAGGTCCCGATCGATTTCGCCTTAGATAGAGTTTACTGTATATATAGTATATATATATATATATATATATATATATATATATATATTATATAAAATTAATGAAAAATTATTATACAACTGGCGCTAATAGCAGCTCATGTCAAATGCAACAAAATGTATTTCATCACTAGTTTAAAATGCAAAAACACCATAACATCGAAAATATAGTGTATATCTGCAATATTTAACTATAAAAAACTCCAAAACATTAAAAGATACCGGTAAAGACAAAAAAACACATGAAATAACAGTCTGTTCTTCATCAGTGAGAGGACAGGATGGACGTGTGTTCAGAAACCTGCAGACGTTTAACAGTGCGGGTGGAGTTAGGTCTGTCTGGATGAAGAACAGACTGTTATTTGCATGTGTTTTTTTGTTTTTTCCTGTATTTTTGAAATTTTTTTGAGTTTTTTTAGTTAAATATTGCAGATATACACTATCTTTTCGAAGTTATGGTGTTTTTGCATTTTAAAGTAGAGATGATATATATATATATATATATATATTACTTAATTTCAAAATGCCTAAACACCATAACTCCAAAAGGAAGTATGATATGAAATAATGTGAAATAATATGTTTTATTGCATTTGAGATGTGCTGCTGTAGCGCCATTCATGCAGTAATTTTTTCATTAATTTTGAAATAAAATATATATATATATATATTAAGGTGTCCCAAGATACAAGGTAAAAAAAGAAAAAAAAATGCAAAATCAAATACGCATACCCTCTATTTTTTTCTATTTCACCTGAGAAACATAAATAAAAAATATTATTGCAATCAGACTACGGTAACCCGTGCCGACTTTCGGTCAAACTTGAACAGGAAATATTGTATGGGAATACTATGGAATGATTGTAAAATGTATGTTTCTTTGGTTAATAAAACATTATTTTATTCAAAGAAGATATTTATTAACATATTATAGTAAAAGAAACATTACTGAACTTATTTTCATTTCAATGTTTTCTTTTTACAGTCGGGATAGACCTTCGTGTGTTCTTGTACGCAACATAACAAAAATTGTTTTTGTTCCTCCGTCATCGTTATTAAATCATGAAAGTCCTGCATCAATTTTACCGCTCTTTCAGATGTATTGTTCATTGCTCTGAGCATTGAAATGGTCTTTTTCGCATCGGGAAACGAAGCATTTTTCTCCCATGACGAGGGACTCTACAAAATTATCATAAATTTTGAGTCTAGAAAACAATCAATGGCTTTTGACAGATATGAGATCATCGATGCTTTTTTCTGTAAAAAAAATAAAAGAACAGGTAACAATCGTGTGATATGAATGAATAACTAAATAAACAATTACAAAATCAATATACGAAACTCACCATACATTGAACCTCTTTCTTCTTTCGATGGAATGCATGTTTTTTCATTGGTCAAGAAATCTTCTCTATGTAAATTTGTCATCATTTTTAATTTTGTTTCTTTGTCAGCATCATCATCATCCAAAAGTGCTAATACTGCTATTTCATCAGTCAAATACCATAAATGCTGGAGAAATTCTTCATTCACATTTTCGTAGATTTTCAAAGATTTCAAAAAGCACAAATCTTTTTAGGGTTCTTTAACTGCCAAAATGTATTGAAGCCATGTTTAACATAGATTTTCACGATAAAAAAGCAGACGTTTAACAGTGATTTCTTATCCTTGGCGTTTCATTTCAGATGAGAACTAAATAACGAGAGTTTTAGGGAGTAAACCGCTCGGACCATGCATCTAGCTTGGTACATAGCACCCAGAGGTCAGATTTAATTTTTTTTCTGCATCTCCACCTAAAAATATGACAGAAATTTTGATCAACTGTTGATAGGCCTCTCTGATCATAACATTTTAAATTTCAGAGCGGTAAAATTCAAGCAAATTGCCAAGTTCAGTTACGGGTTAGAACAATTCCACTGTTTCTCCATAGCACTGTATTTTAGTTGGATAGATGTTCTTACAATTCCCTTTATGCTTTTTAAAGAGTGTAATATCAGGACTTGTCACTTGTTTAATGTTCATTTTGAATACAGCCTTTAATACCAGATCGTATACATGATGACAACAAGCAAAGAAAAGCTATAAAATAGTTACAAATTCTTGTTGTCGCTGCTTGAATACGTCTTGTAATTTCTTTGCATTTTTTGTAAGTCTCTACAAACTCGATACATATTAACAAGCTTCCTCGCACAATTTAGAAACGATTTCTTAGGCATGTGTGCCTTTTCCCAAATAATAATACTTTCATGAATAGCGATATTTTCATTTTCCTTAACAGTTAAATTCTCTTCTCGAATATTGTAAAACAAAACTGCGAGAACTTGTCCATTAGTCGGAAGTTTTGAACATGCTATCTGATGTTTAATTTTCCTTATTAAAAATATCACTTTTTTTTAGAACTACACAATTCCACTGCCATGTTCTGCTCACTGATTAAAAACTATCCAGGCATTTACTAACAAAAGACTAACTTGGAATTATACGCACATTGACACATAAATGTGCGTTGTCCTGATTAAACTGGTACCGACACGTTTCACAGGTTTGCGCTGTTTTTTCACGGGTTACGCATTGTCACAAGTATTCCAAAACCTTTCTTTTTTTGTTTTGTTTCATCTTTTTCATTTGCAACTGCTGGGTGCTCCGCTACAGACACATGACAGGGTGAAATGTGTCAGCGTTCGCTCTCTAAGTATACAAGTACTGACTGAGATATTTAGACACAAGTCGGCACGGGTTCCCGTGGTTCAAATTACATGAAACTTTATTTACAGTTGTTTTGACATAAAAGAAAAAAAATGAGAGGGTATGCGAAAAAATAAAACGACTTTCATTTTTTGGGACACCCTAATATATATATATACTAGCAAACCCCGCGGCTTTGCTCGCGTAATATTTGAAATATGCCAAGTGATATTTATATGTCTAATTTTTATTAAAAGGTACTAACTAAATTTTTACTTATTACTTTTAAGAATAATTCAAAAATTACTATTTAAAACACAGTTTGATTAAACATCATTATTACACTGCATTAGGCAGAAATGAGACTTAAATTAATAAAACTAAATAAATGATAATTTAGAAAATATTTTGAAACCTTTATGCTCATTTAATACGCTCGTTTCAGTATTCATTTGAAGTTTTGAATTTTTTTTAGAAACCATCTTCTTACATCTTAAAATTAACTATCATGTCAAATTCCAAGGCCTACCATCTCTCTCAACAGAAAGGGCTATGTTGAATTAGGAACTATCACTATTAATTTGCCAACATTGATTTTCAAATCGGTTTGTTATTTTTAATATTTCACAGAAACGTAATTTAGAAAGCTTTTAAAGGCCTTTTATAGAACGTTTGTTGTTCCTGTAAACCCCAGGTGGTAGAATCATCGGCCTGTGTAGGATCAGAGACTGTTACCATTGATTCACAACTATTACTTTTATAAGCGGTTTATATTCGCTGAAATTGCATAGATATCGTAATTTAGGACTATTTTAGAATGCTTTTCACACCTCCCCGTCGTTTCACCCCTTTTTAATTCGAATTTATTTTCGACAGTCCTTCGAGGGCATTTATATTTTATAAGTAACTACCATGCCATATTTAAAGTTTCTAGCATTTTCAGTATCACAGAAATCGCTATTTAGAAAGTTTTTAGCTCCTGCAACCCTCTGGTGGTAGTGGCACAGATATAAAATATAGCTTATGTTTGAGCAGGTTCTAACACCAACAATTTGACATCATTATTTTTTAATTGCTTTATTATTTGATAAGATTGCATAAAAATTGTAATTTATAACGCTTTTCACTTACTTCATCTTTTTAAATTTGGAATTTTCTTTCGACTATTCTTAGAAAGCAGTTGCATCTTGTAAGTAAATACCATGCCATACTTCAAAGTGTTAGACCCCTCAGTTGTGCAAAAAACGCAAATTAGAACATGTTTTTCTTTTGCAACCCTCAGATGGTAGTGACAGCAAAATAAATTATAACCTATGTTATAGCAGGGACTATCACCATTGATTTCCAACCATTACTTTTGAAATAGCTTTGGTATTTCCTGAGATTGAGTGTAAATAGCAATTTAGAACGTTTTTAGAACGCTTTTTGCGCATTTTCACACCTTTTTAAATTTCTAATTTTTTCGAAACTGTTCTTAAAGATCATTTATATCTAATAAATATGTACCTTGCCTAATTTTAAGTTGCTAGCCCCTACCGAACACAAAAATCGAAATTTAGAACGCTTTTTTGCTCCTGCAACGTCTAGGTGATAGTGATACCGACATAAAATAGCGTCTATGTTAGAGCAGAGTCTGTCAGCATCAATTTCCTACCATTTCTTTTTAAATCAGTTTGATTCTTCCTGAGATATCGCTGACAAATCGGCATTTAGAACGTTTTTAGAACGCTTTTCGTGCATTTTGCTCCTGCGTCTCCTCTGGGGTAGTGAAACAGATATAAAATATAGCCTAACTTGGAACGAGATCTGTCTGCATAATTTTTACACCATTATATTTGAAATCGGTTCAGTACTTCCAAAAATTGCATAGAAATCGCAATTTAGAACGTTTTTTACAACGCTTCTTGCGCATTTTGACTCCCTTTTAAATTTCGATTTGTATAGGAAATGCCCTTAGAGATCATTGATATCTTATAACTAACTACCATTACAAATTTCACGATTCTAGGCCCTTCCGTAACGAAAAAACCGCAATTTAGAACGTTTTTCCCCTATACCCCCTTTGGGGTAGTGTCACCGACATAAAACATAGCCTATGTTGGAGCAAGGGTTGTCACCGTCATTTTGACACCATTATTTTTTAAATCGGTTTGGTATTTCCTGAGATTGTGTAGAAACCACCATTTAGAACGTTTTTTAGAACGCTTTTCGCGCATTTTCACCCCTTTTAAATTTCGAATCGTTTAAGAACTGTTCTTAGAAATCCTTTATACCTAATAAGTAGCTAATATTTCAAATTTCATATTTCTAGGCCCTTCAGTAACACATAAATCGCATTTTTAGAACGTTTTTTGATCCTGCACCCCCTTTGGGGTAGTGTCACCGACATAAAACATAGCCTATCTTGGAGCAAGCGTTGTCACCATCATTTTGACACTAATATTTTTTTAAATCGGTTTGGTATTTCCTGAGATTATGTATAAACTACCATTTAGAACGTTTTTTAAAACACCTTTTGTGCATTTTCCCCCCTTTTAAATATCGAATTGTTTAAGAACTGTTCTTAACATCATTTATATCTTATAAGTAACTAATATTCCAAATTTCATATTTCTAGTCCCTTCAGTAACGCAAAAATCGCGTTTTCAGAACGTTTTTTGCTCCTGCACCCCCTTTGGGGTAGTGGCACCGATATAAAATATAGCCTATGTTCCAAGTTGGACTGGCACAATCATTCTGATACCATTACTTTTGGAATCGGTTCGGTAGTTCCAGAGCTTACCTCCTACAAATAAACAATTTTTACCTCTTTATAATATGAGTATAGATATATACTAGGGGGCTCTGCCCCCTGCAATCTACGCTCGCCAACCCCAGTTCAGACACCGCAGAATCTAAAATCACGCTAATTTGATTGGTTTTTAAAATATTAGAGAAGATTGAATTAAAATGAAAACACCTATAGCGATCTCCCAGTAAACAGGTTTCCATTCAATTCCCTTTGATTGCGAAAATTTAAGACGAAATCAGTTGCTGTTAAGACATTCAATGGTTGTTTTCCTGTTTTATTAAAGAAGATCAGTTAAACTTTTGAAAAGAAGCTAAAATAAAATGCCGATATAGACCGGTCTTTGCCGACTGGTACTTTTTAACAGCGTTATAAAACGATTGATATAATAAAATTTACTACAATGACTACAATTTACTGCTTTAACCCCTTCAAGGGCGGTAGTTCATTTTTGGACCACTTAATTTTAATTTTTAAATGCCAAATTGGCACCAGGATATTGGAATGAAATATTTCCTTTTATTAAGTGAGCAAATGCATTTTTGTATTTCAAAATTTGTTTGTAATTTCCGGTGCCATTCACTGATTTCAACATTTTACGAATAGAAGTACCTTGCCCCTGAAAGGGTTAAACGCATATTAATGTATTTATTATTTTAAAGTTTCCTTTCTAATTTAACATTCATGTGTAAATACAATTTTCTAGACATAATTTTCAATATTTTCCTGCTTTTAACCCGTACTCATTTAATAGTAATTTTAAAGGGTTTTTTTTCTATTTTTAATAGGCATGTGTAAGTAAATTTGTAATCGTTAGAAATATTATTCTTTGCACTGTTTTTAGAATTGAAAGCAATCTCTATTATAATAGCCTAAGTCATGCGACTATCATCAACAGTTCCTTCGCTTTTCATAAGAAAGGTTTACATTTTCATTAAAGAATCAAAGTTATTTTTTCGAAAAAACTACATAAAAGTTTCCATGATCGCAAAGAATTCTTGGTACTTTTATGTTAGCCGGGCTCAAATCTCGCCAATAGCTTTTTTTTTTTTGGTATTTCTCCGTTATCCATGCCAAAATGTATGCTAATGCGCCAATTGTTTCAACCCTAATCGCGAAATGGATTTTTATAGTAAAACATGCGAAACATTGTTATTTGCTATTATTTGCTATACTTTACTGTATAACAGTTATTTGTTCATTTATTTTAAGTATATATTTGTGATTTAGTAAAATAGTTCATAAAAGTCTGTAGTTTCCAAATGTTATATTTTTAAAAGACTCACTATGCTATGGATAGTGTTTTTTCTTTTAATTTTCAAATGTTTCAATTCACATGATTTTAATTTTGCGCCAACTATTACGCTTGGCGACAATAGTGTCCGTAAACGGAAAAGTACCTTTTTTGCTAACTCGTAAGTTAGCATTTTTTTATTTTTTGAGTGGTAAATTAAAATGGTACTACTTGGTTATCCCATTGACCAAAAATAATTCGCCAGACAATAAGATTAAACGATAATAATGGTTGATCGAAAATGTAACATCCGCTTGACTGTAAGGAAGTTACACGTGTATACGCCATCAAGTGATTTTTATTTCGACGCTTTATTTGTATTTGAATTTTTATACTAATTTATTTGTTTTTTCGTTATTTAAAAAAATAAAAAAATACGTCAACTTGTATAATTCGGCGGATGGTTTGGCGATTTACATAATTTCGCGATATTGGTCATATGCTTTGAATTTGAAATTAAATGTTATGATTTGTTGCTTAATATTTAACACAGATGTCATATTAGCACCGGGTTTGGCGTGATTTTTTTTTACAACAATTTGGCGAAAACCTCGTTTTCGAATACCAGTTATATATGTATTTTTAAATTATTTTCTATTATTTTTTAAAATGAAATAACAATAACTAAAAAATATTATTAATAACTATAGAACAAAGCAATTTATAACATTTTCTTTTAAATAAAAAGAAAATAAATGTAAATAAACATTTATTGATGAATAAGCAACAATAGCCAGGTTACCATGTCAGGCAAAATAACGCCATTGTGGCGCCAATTAGGTACGCCGGTGCGTATATGACATCTGAGCCTAATATTTTCCTTTTCGTTTCGTTTAAAAAAAAAAGAAAGAAGTGTAAGCTATTAATTTTAAATGTTTTTTTTTCTTAATGAAAATTTTGTATTAAATAAAATGATAACGAAATAAAAAAAGGCATTTTTCTTAGCATAGATTTAAGATAGGCCAAACTTGGTCGCCAAATTAGTTTAAAATTATAACCTTTTTTGAAATGCGAATAAAAATATCTGTTATGATTGAAATTTGAGTTGCCATCATTAGAAAAATGTATATAAAATTAGAAAAAAAAAATAATATTTCGAAAACTAATTCGAATTAAAAAATTCTAATACCAGTTTTGAAATCTGCGGATCAATATTGATTTTTGGTGTTAATTTCATCGCAAAGTATTCCATATTTTAGGAGAAATCGAAGTGAAAAATAATTAGTTGTTTAATCAGTCGATTCATACTTCCGTTTCATAAATTCGTTTCATAAGGATTTTATATATATAGGGTAGATATACATACAGAGAGAGGAAAAGAGATTCGGCTGTGTAAATACCGAGTGGCATATATAGAGCTCGTATAAATATATATATTTTTAAATAGAGAGTGTAAAAAATAAAATTCCATTCTATGACAAATAAGAAGTCTGTTTGGTGTAGCGTATACGAAACGTTATTTGGCATATATATCGTTGTAGGCAAAAACACTTTCTTCCTTTTTTGCTTCAAAACTTTCAAAATTTTAATTTTTTTACATGTTAAACTCCATTATTTTCTGAACATTTTGATATAATCGTTTCCTTGAAATTCCCATTAGAAAATAAGTTATGGCTTTTAGAATTATTCCCAGTTCAATAGCTGAAGCGGCGTTTCCGAAAATTTCTCCGTCTACTACTCCATCTACTCGTTGACATTCATTAAGATTCATTCTTTGCTGAAAGCCAAATAATATAAACTGACAATTTGTGGAAAATCCCTTATCATTCAGCAGCTTTTAGAGAGCTACTAAAAATTCTCACACTATATTACCGATATCTTTCTGAATTTCCCTTATATTGGACTGGCCTTTTTTTTGTGTGTGTGTGTGTGTGTGTTGACTTTTGCTTTGACAAGTCATTGAAAAAAATATTTTTTTATCTCGCGCGCATGCGCCGATAAAAAATATTTCATTCAACTGCTCATATTTCACGAAATATTTCATATATTTACATTCTAATTACACCATATTACGTCTACTACATTTTGTCAAACATTCTGAAACTGACGTTAAATTTAGTAAAAAAAAAAAAAAAAAAAAACCTGCATTATATAAACAAAAACATGCAAAATGTTTTTGAACTTAAAAAAAAAAAAAAAAAAAAAAAAAAAAAAAAAAAAAAAAAAAAAAAAAAATCTATGTATCTCCACGAATATACGTTCTATTCTTTCACAAATAATTACATACACTATATGGCCATTAATGACCGGCAACTTTCAATTTTAGATATTTGTCGAATATTTAGAAATGTACTTGACAGATTCTTCTGGAATTTCAGGATTAAAAGGAACAGGTATAACATCATATTAACAATGTCGATTTGATAAGGGGGCAATTAGGGGGGCAACAAAAAATCTAAGAGAAAAAATAATAATTGGGATCACCCTGTAAAATAAAATGCACGGAATGATCTGTCGCTACCGAATATAAATAAACAGACATTGTGCAATATGTGTATTCTTTTGTATAAGAATAGCACGTATATTAATAGAGATATAGCGATTTATTTTTTAAAAATTAAAAATTCTTGCATGTTTTTTGCTTATAACATGCAGGGTTTTCAACCAAATTTAACACCGGTTTCAGATAAATTGACAAAATATAGTAGAAACTATATAGTGCAATTGGAATATAAATATATTAAATATTTTAGAAAATATGAGCAGTTGTATGCAATAATTTTTATCTGTGCATGCGCGAACGATAACACGGATCGTTTTACATAATTTAATAGTCAATTCTATGGAGCAACTTATTAAAAAAAATGTAGTCAAATATCGTAAAAATTCAAAAAGATATCGGCGTTAAAGTGAGCAAATTTCTAGTTGGTCTCTAAAAGCAGCTGAATGATAAGGGATGTTACACAAATTGTCATTTTTTATTAACTGACTTTCAGAAAAAAGTTATATTATTATGTGGCTATCAACGAGTAGATTTAGAAAAAAATGCTTCGATTTTGATACTTCTTTTGATCATGGTATAGGCTCGTTCTGGTGGTTATCCGAGAAGAAGTAAAGCATCAATAAAAAATGAAAATTAAAAATGACAATTTGTGGAAAATCCCTCTAATTGTCCCTCTTATGAAATCGGCATTGCTAAATATGAGGTCATACCTGTTCTTTTCAATCCTGAAATTCCAGAAGAATCTGTCAAGTATATTTCTAAATATTCGATAAAATGTCTAAAATTGAAAGTTGCCGGTCATTAATGGCAATATAGTGTATATTGTACAGTATCCATATATTCGTACGCTATAGCGATGTATCATTTCGTGCATTTTATATTACGGGGTGATCCCAAATATTATTATTTTTCTTTGTTTTTTTGTTGGCCCCGTAATTGTCCTTTTGATCAGTTCGAAGCTTATAAGTATGAAGTTGAACATATTCATTATGATATTCAAGTTCCATAAAAATCTGACAAATATATCTTTAATTATTTAACAAAATGTCTAAAATTGAAATTGTCTGGTCATTAATGGCCATATAGTGTATATTTTAAGATATTAAATATTGAAAATCACCTATTTTTTTTTCATTTTTTTCAAATTTTATGAGGTTTTAGACTCCTTAATAATATATCACATACAAATATAATTATTTGGGTTTAGTTTCATAAATAATTTTTCTTTCATTATTTTCAAAACAGTTAAACATAATCTTGAAGTTTTGAATAGACAATTTATTTTCGATGTCTACATCATAAGAAGTTTACTTGTATTTTTGATTTAAGTGATTTAAATACTTTTGATAAATTACTCTTTTAAATATTTTAGTAAAATTGAAACCATTCCTAAATATCTTAAACAAAATAAAGTATTTTTTCGGACTATGGAAAATAAATGAGTTGAAAATCCAAATTTATTTTTTTTCCCTTAGACGGTAAAAAACTGACAATCAGATAACAGCAAAGCATTATCGAAGTTTAATCGGTGAAAATGATAAATTACCCATTTGTTATGGGGGAAAATGGCTGCATTGTTTTAAAAACTTATCGCAGATTTGTATTTCCTTGAGTACTAAAATATGTTTAAATGAATAATGTTGTGCCTGTTTTTGCTGCAAAATGGTAATAATATATCAATCTTACGAATTAATAAACACTATTAGGTAAAATTTGATATAAACCATATTTTTAAAGTCATGTTTTATCAGGTAAATGTTATTAATAAATATTTAGTAATACATTAAATTTATAATGGGAAATTTTGAAAGTTGTTAACGTCTTTAAATCCATTTAAAAAAAATACAACAATAGAACTCGCCCCTGTTTATTCCTAAGACGATATGCAAAAAATACTAGGGCGGATGAAATATATAAAGTCGACTTTTTTAATATGAAAATAATTCATTTGTATTTGTTATCAGGAAATTATGATATGTTGTTTATGGTATGGAGATTTGTTTGGAAGCGTTTTACTCTTCACACATTCATTTACTGAGTTGTTAGCAGTATCACAAAACACAAAGAACCTAATATGTTTGCATAAAGTATAATTATTAAACGTTCAACAAATGTCAAACCAATTTATATTCGGCACAGATTTAACGTACATTTCGGAAATGACACTCTATCGACTTATTAGACATGCACATTTTAAAAGTTGTGTAAAACTGACCATGCTGTAGATGAAAAAAAGGCAATTTACTTTGCAAAGTGAAATTGGTCCGCTGAAATAAAAGCTTACAAAATTCTCACATTTTTTTTGCCGGTATCTTTTGTGAACAAGTCACATATAATGCATTATATTAGTGTCAATTTTAACTCAATATCGGCCATGTAAACGTCCCTTGCCCACACGGTTTTTTTACTTCTTTGGAACAATACAAGACCTCTTATAACAGCTGTGACGAAAGGACACTGGACAACATTCAACCATCCACTCTATTTCTATAATCCGAACAGCTCAACTTTGAAAACATTGTTTTTGCTAGCAGTGTTAGGTGAAGAAATATTTTCATCAGATGAAGAATTCTCAGAATTTTTCTGCAAATCGCTTTATATGCGTCCTAATTCTTGTTATTATACAAGAATAATAATAAAACTTCATTGAAAAAGTGTGTAAATATTATTAAAGTAAGCTTTTCAAAAAAATAACATTTCCATAAATTTGTATAAATTTGGTAACATTTTTAAAATTATCTGTTTAAAAAGTATCCTTTATATTTTATCCTTTGTCTTTTTTTCAGTATAGAGACGTAAATATGACTTAGAAAAATAAAAATGCGTTAACATTTCTTATATTCTGTTTGAAAAAGTCTGTCTGATAAATTGAAATTTAAGAAAAATATTTTCAGCGTAAATGGCAGATTATCAACTGAGAAGTAGCTGCTCCGTTTTAAGTGTGTATCTCTGATTTTTAGTTTCCAGGTTATATAAACGTCTTATATTTAAATTATACTTTACTGCAAAACATTAAAAACTTTTTTTTCACATATTTTAGAATAAAACGATAAAAATTGTAATTAATGAGACTTTTAATTTACTTTTCTTTTGTTGCAAAAGTTCCTATGTAAGTAACATTATTTGTGGAATAAAACAGATTACGGACAAATTTTAATTTTCCTTTATTTTCACATTTTTAAAATCAAATACAGAATTATATCAAAAATTTAAAGTTTCTGTAATTTAATCTCTGCAGTTTTATTATTTTTTTAACGTATATCTTCCTAATATCATTTCTTTTATATTAAAATATTTTTTCTTAAATTTCTTACGCTTTAAACAAAATCATGGATAATTAAAAAACACAATTATTACTAAAATATATATCGTAGATAGTTGAATAACTTTTTTAATTAATTAAATGTATTTGTAAAGATAAATTACTATTTGATCTTAATTGATAACATGCAAGAACAACTACTTAAAACTAATTCTCAATAATATTTTTTCTTTACTTTTTACTGTAAAAGAATAAATATGATTAGAAGTAAATACAAAAAGAAGAAATATTTTTCTTACATATGTTCGAGAAAACAACATCTGATGTAAATACAAGAATAAACAAAATTAAAATCAATGAAAATGAACGTTTACAATGTTTTCATGATAACGAATAAATACCACAATTTTTGTTTTTCAGGACATAAACATGCTAGAAACAATTAATTTTGGCTTTTTGCCATTAAATGTTAAAAATAATTTATTTTTAAACAGCTTTCACAATTTCAAAAAATTCATAATTTCTTTTTTATATCCTTTTTCATTAGCAAACAAAATATTTTAAAATTTACTTTTAATTGCACAATTAGATTTTTCATAAGCAAGTTTAATAGCTGCTTTCATACTAATAAATATTTCAGAAAATTTTACCAATGTAATAAGGTATATTTTTTACAGTTAAATGATTACTCAGCTAAACTTGTTTTTTAGTGAATGAAATGTTTTCTGTATAAAACATGCTTCTTTTATATGTAATCTGTGCCATATATCTTGAGATAGAACAATTGCGGAAATCGTGAAAAAATCAGCAAAGCAGCGCCACCTGTTGGACAATTTACACACAGGGTCAGGGTCAGCTAGGTGGGGAGGCCTACCAAATGGCTTAAGCACTCACGAGCCCCACCTAGCGGTTTCCATCTACTACACTGTAAAAAAAAATCTGTGAAGTTACTAAAGATTTTCTAGGAAACTGGGATTCCAGGAACTTTTTATGTAACGGCAACAAGAAAAATTCCTGTAACAGCGTCTGTTACAGGAATTTTTGTTGTTACCGTTACATAAAAAGTTCCTGGAATCCCAGTTTCCAAGAAAAACTTTAGTAACTTTACATTTTTTTTTTTACAGTGTACCGCCGTCACCACACACACACACACAAAAAATAAAATAAAATAAAATAAAATAAAATAAAATAAAAATATTAATAATAATAATAATAATAAATAAAAGGCTCGAAGGGACCTACAGGAAAGCCAATTGAGAATATTAACTCTTTAAAACCTACAAAGACGAAAAAAATACTACGTTTAAATCCTGACGTTTAAAAGGAACAGTTTTGGAAAATGAACCCGTCCATTTGAGTTTCCTATAGCTGTATATGGGAGAGGCGTGGTTGAAATGTCAACTTGATGTATGTTTTTTCTTCTCCCCCTGATATTTTCTCCCTTTTCACTGTCGGAAACAACTGAGAAAGGACAGCAGTGATCTGTTTATTTGTTTGGAATGTTAATTCTAGTAAAAAAATTATTTATCCCTATCCACCTATAGTAAGAAATATTTACACTGTATTCTTACTCTATTTATTTTATTGGAAACGTATGTTTATAAACTATAAGGCTTGGAAGAAAGGCTTCTAATGTTGTTCTCTGACATTCGCCTGTGTGCAAAAATATTTTCGCACGAACCTCCTCACGCGGAAAATTATGTATTCATATAATAAAAATGGTAATAATCACAGAACAACGAAAAATAGCAAGAATGACACAGGTGTGTGTTAGGTGTTATTTATGATGGCCGATTATCTACACGAGGGATATAGGTCCGAAGAGGAGTACCCTCCGTTGGGGGTATTTCTAAGGTATTCGTATTTATGCAAGGTTAACCAAGGTTCAAAGAAAACAACGGAAAACTCCGAACGATTAAGCCGACGAGCGCGAATGGGGCTCGAACCCATCACCTCTCGTCTACCAGCTTTGAGAGCAGAACCTCTCAGCCACTGGTGGGGCCAAGAATAATGCAGAAAAACGCATAATCCTTGTAAAATTATAATTGGAAAAACAAAATTCGGCAAACATTCTATATGGGCAATAAAATGAAAATACCAGAATAATTCAGCAAATTTGTACCTCATTCTTTTTATTATGGTGTAAATAGGTCGGTACCATCCAGTAGAGTATGAGATCAAAAAATTTAAAATTTGCTTACATTAGAGAGGGCTCATACTCAATTTAATGGTTTAAAATTCTGAAAGTAAAACAAATAGTAATTAAAGTCCTCCCCTAAACCTCTCACGGTAGAATTTAAGAGTAAGTACTTTTAAGGTGATTCTAAACACATGTTCTTCCCTTCTCAAAATTACGAAAGTTTCTGTGATATTTATGAATTTATTTTTTAAAGTAAAATCACGAAATTTCAGTCATGGCTTTTGAATGATTCTTATTTCTCCTTTTTCTTCGATAAATGCATTACAACTTGTATTCTAATCAATTTTTGTCACATGACGACTTTTCTTTTGCTTCCCATCAGGGATTTTGGTTGAAAACGTCAATTTCGACAGTATTTTTAAAAGAATACGTGCATCTATCGTAAAATGGAAAAAGCTGTTCGCTTTCATAGTTTCTGAATAAAAGCACCTGAACATAAAAAAGTGCATTTAGCAGTAATAATAAATTCAGGTGACTATGTTGTTTTAAAATTTACCTAAACTCATTTTATGAATCAATATTTCGCAAAAGCCTGTTAATCTGAAACCTGTCTATAATGGAATTCTGTCTGAAACAGAAAAACATTCGAGTTCCAATGAAAGACCCTTGTTAAATTCCAAACTTGTCTAAACTAAAGCTATTTCCTGTCCTTAAACGGTTTCGTTTCTAGAGGTTTTATCGTACTAGGTAATCAAAATAATGTACACTGTAAAAAAAAATCTGTAATCCTACAAAACTAGTTTTTGTAAAACTACAGAAATCTGCATGTTTACTAGAATTTTATCTGTAACCGGGTATAATATTTACCACTCGCATAGTAGAAATACATGAAATATCTTAGTCTCCCATGTCAGCCAATGAGAAAGGACTTCAATGATGACGTAATGACTATTCACGCAACCACAGAGGTATTCAAGGTATCCATCTTGATTATGATTTCAAATTAGGATGTAAGTAAATATTTCGTCTTTATGAGTTAAATTTTGTTATATTTCCATTCTCCTTGATTCCTAATAAGTAAAAATGAACTACACAGTAAGACCGTTTGATTTCGAATTATAATGTAACATGATTTTAGCAGGTATTAATGCGATATCATCCTATTATTTTATTGTTAAATATTTATCGTTCAGTCAAATGACTATTCTTTACATCAGTGTTTACTGTATGCGTGCAATTTCCAATGTTTTATGTAAAAAATAATATTTTATTGCAATATGGTTAGCAGATTAAATATTTTATCTCTAATTAGTGATGCAATGAATAGTAACCCCCCCCCCTCCCTTTGACTGATAATGAAGGCTAAATATTCCACTATTCTTCTGCAGAATACTTAAAATGTATACCAAAATTATCTTTCTTAATATTAGAGTCGTGCCGTGTAATCGGTATTTATTGTACTAGATTCCGGCATCGGGTCGGGTTTACCTTACTTTTTTGGTTCGGATCGGGTCGGTTTGGGTTTTGAATCGTGTGTGTCGGGTTCGGGTTGACTGATTTTTCAAAAGAATGTCCAAATTTTTTTTTTTTTTTTTTTCAGGTTAAAAATCTAGGTATTGGGCAGATGTGCCAGCAATGGATAAAATTGAAAGTTTGTTTATAAAAAAAAAATTATACAATAAAAATTTTACTTTAAAAATTTTCTTCATAACATCCCCCCCCCCCCCCCCTCACGCTTACATGTTTTATAATCTGTGTTATTGTTGATACTCTTAATCAAACCAATTAGGAAGCAAAAAGTGATCCTTCGAAGTTCCAGTATTTTTCATTTATGTTGGCGAACATGCAAAGAGGTGGTTTAACTTAATAAATTTTATATATTCTTTTACTTTCCTGCAAAATTTCCTGCAAAATTTGTTTTTGTTTTGGTAGTAATAAAAATTTTTGAATATGATCATTCTAGACATTTCATCAATCGCACACTACATGAAGCAATGGTATCCCAATCTCCAGTTGAAAAAAGTTGCATAAGATTTCAATTGTATAAAGTAAAAGATTATTTCAAGATCAGAAGTGATTTTGCTTCATATATTTTTTATGCTTTCTGAATATTAATGACTTGTTTATGCATAGATGTAATAGTTTCCCTATTTATGGAACATTATACTGTATATTATCCATAATATAAACTAAGCCTTTAAGCATGGATTAAACTAAGCATGGGACAAATTTTGAAACTTGCAATTTCTTTAATTATAAAATTGTTTCTGAAAATTATGTTTCTATATTGTTCAGGGACATTAGAAAGTGTTTCATTTTGTATTCTGTAAACTGAAATATTGTTTTTGTGTCAAACAAAGTTCATTTTCTTATTTTTGTAAAATGTGTCCCATTCCTCCATACTCTCTCCTATGCTTCTAACTCTGAATATTGGGCACTTTTCTATCCATACACACATATCATGGGTATGTGTTTTAAAACTATCAGAAATATTATACATATGTTTGCGTGTATATGAAAAATGAAATGTTGGTAAAATTTTTCTATTCCTAGAGAAGGATAAATGGTTCTTAACTGTGCCTTAAATAAAAAGAATTTATCACATTTCTTATACATGTATTTTTTTCTTAACTTTTAACTCATGTTACCGGCCTCTCAGACCACAGCTTTTTTTTTAATTTTTATAGTTTTGCAATTATTTATGTACTTGCAATTTTCAGTTTAACTACAAACACTACCGAAATTTTGTTCCGTTGTGAACTTTAGTACTATCACCAGACACTTTTGAATAGGTAAATTTTAATTAAAACAGTCCTGTACAAAAAGTTCAGTACAAAAACACCATCCTATGAGTTAATCGTGCCTTTTATTCATCTTTCGATAAAGCGGTCTCACAGACAACTTCACACTAATTGACTTCACACTAGTTGTGACAATTTCTGTGACATCAGTTAAAGGTTAAGGAGTAAATTTAATAATAGCTCATTCATATTGAAATATGTATTTATTTTATCTGAAAAATTGTTCTGCTCAAACTTTTTGTGAAAATCTTAGACTTGGAAAAAACCTAAATATAAACAACTGCATTTTTAATTTTACGTGAGTTTGAGCGATAAAATGCCGAGTTTTTACTTTCTCATGCAAAGAGAGATATAGGGTAGGTAGGGGTAAAGATATGAGCGGGGCAAAAATACGCACCGGCTGATTTCATATGAAGCAACATTTCGGCTCTCATGACCAATAGGTGGCAGTTTTGTTTCAAGTGTACTAGTCATTTGTTTAAACCTTTGATTAAAAGTAGCAATTTGTGCTAAGAAAATGAGGTAAGTTTAAATTTTCGAATTTTGATCTAATATTTTTTAAATTTCACTTTATTTTTTAGCTGGAATAGTACCTGGAATTTTTACAAATCCAAAATTTTAGTGGAGATCGAAATATTTTTAGCTTCTAAATGCCGTAGTTTACCTCGATCACATTTGTTTATACTTATAGGTAGCCGGTTAAGCAAAATACTGCAGAATAGGGTAAAAGTACGCATCCTTCTTGGGACAAAGATACGAACATGTTTAAGATATGGGACATTGCCCTATCATTTTAGCTAGATGCAAAGCTTTTCACAATTTCTAAATTTATATTATATAAAATATAATAGCTGCTTAACTAATATAAGTTAGTAAACTACATTTTCCTTTTTCTAGTTAAGTTTTTTTTTTTTTTTTAATATAGAACGTTGGTATCTACCTACCTACTTTTAAAAATCAATATTGTTTCATGAATCGCTTTTGTTTTAAACCTTAATCCTTAACTCCTGTTAACGATCTCGCCGATTGCTGCAATATTCAGTTTTCACAGTTTAACTTGTAATTTTCAATTTAAGTAGTTATGTTAGTTTAATTTTGATTCGTTTGGTAAATTAGAAGTATAGCTGAAGACTTCTGAATGCGGGAAATTTTACTATAATAGCCCTTTGCATAAAGTTTAGCGCAGAAACCGCCTCTTATGAGTCAGTCAACCATTTTATTCAATCAACGATTAAGCGGTCTCGGAGACCACTTACAGTATTTATGAAACGATTTTTGTCACAACAGTTGGAGGTTAACTGCTATTTGTGATCTCGCAGACCGCTGTTCTTTTCATGGTCTAGTTTAGAATTTTCAGTTTAAATATTATCAAAATTTACTAATGCTTTTACATTACTCATTCATTTTAGTGAAAATAGGGGCAAAATCCGGCCGTAATGGGGAAAAAATGCGCACTGCGAATCTTTTGCCTCATCACTGCATACTTTTAGCCCAACGAATAGGGCAAAGATACGCAGAGCAATGTTTTTTTTTAAATTACAATTTCTCCCGGAATTATAATTTGACAGAATGTCGTTTGATAGTGGTCGTTTGATAGTGGAACGTGCCTAAGGTTTTAATACAACATTTTAATCAGTCGTCACATAAGTTTAGATCAATGTGCTCGTTAAAAATCAAAATTAATAAGTGCGTAACTTTAGCCCCCACCTATCCTACATCACTTAGGTGTGTCATGTGATTGTGAGCCATGTTGTGGACATCTTGTCAGCAAGCGTCATTGAGATCAACCATGATGGTGAATATCGATGGCGCTTTTCAACAAGCTGTCCTCACTTCAAGTACTTGTGGGCATGATACCCACATATGTTTGAATGTTAAAGTATATACATTTGTCCATTTGCCTACATAAAGCATTGTTATTAGAGATGTAATTGTAGATTACATTTCATAATATCAATAAAACAGGATTTCCTTTGCTTTTATTTCGGGTTCGTGTTGAAATAGGCCTGGGTTGAGTTGCAGGTTGCCGGAAATTATTTTGGCTGATTCTGGCCAGGTTCGGATCGAGGAAATATTTTTGGAGGGTTCGGGTCGAGTTGCGGGTTGACTTAAGTATAATATTCGGTTTTGTGTCTGGTGCAACTTGACCCGTGCAGGACTACTCTGTAGTCGGGAAATTTTTAATGTATCAGGATTCGTACGGTCCTTAAAAATACTTGCATTTTTCAAAAGTTTTTTTTTGTGCTTGAAAGTGCTTATTTTCATACAAAAATTTTTATAAGCCCTTTAAAGTGCTTTACTGTCATATTATTTCTTAATCGGGGGGTGGAACTCTTCTGCATTTCTTTTCATTTCTGATTTAAAAAATAAAGATAAAACCGCCATTGCTAACCTTTCTTCTGAAATTTCACCTCCCCTTTTTACTCCCTTCTCCCAGATACCAAAGTTTAAACTGTTTAAAACTTTTTTTTTTATTCTTTAACTGATGTTACCGGTCTCACAGACTAGTGCTTTTTTCAATTTTCATAGTTTAACTTGCAAATTTCAGTTTATTACAAACACTACTGAAATTTTGTTTCACTTTAGTACTAACACCAGAGACTTTTGAATAGGTGAATTTTAATTATAACACTCCTGTGCAAAAAGTTTAGTACAAAAACAACATCCTATGAATTTATCGCGGCTTTTATTCATCTTTCGTTGGAGCGGTCTCACAGACCGCTTCACACTAGTTATGTGACAATTTCTATGACATCAGTTAAAGGTTAAAAAAAAAAAAATTGCTCTACTGTATTTGTTACTTTAAGTGAAAAAATAATCGGTCCTAAATTTCATTAACTATTCATTCCATCATATCCATTTCATTAAAATTTTATCTGAATTTCACCTTCAAAATTTCGTTTCCCCGTTTTCTTCACATCTCACAGTAATAATACTTAAAGTTTCAAAACTCTTTAAAATTGCTTAAATTAAAAAAAAAAAACTTTTGTGTCATTTTATTGTCACAATAAATAATCAAGATTTTTCTTCCCACTCGAAATTGGCATTCCCCCCCCCCCCCCAAAAAAAAAAAAAAAAAAAACTTAGAGCACATAGAATTTTAAAGTCTTTAAAACTCTTTATAGACCATTGGTAGGGGAGGAAAAAATGGCCGCATTTGGAATTAATTAGGGGAACTCTGGAAATTGTTTTAATCCTTTTACTTAAAGTCTAGAATGAATGTACTAAGTTTTCCCCCTCTTACTAGGTGAGTGGTTGAAGATATGTACAGATTTATAGTCAAAAAACACATTTTTATTAATTACCATAACAATATCTAAAAAAACTAACTCTATCAAAAACATTGTCAATACAGATGTTGTAGAGGTTAAAATTCTGATTGAAATGTGTACTTAATATTTTTGTTGAATTTTTACAATTATAATGCAAAGTTTTGCCTAATTCGTTAATCAAGTGATTGAAGCCAGAACAGACGAGGTTATCAGTTCACCCTGTTTCTAATTTATATATATATATTAATTTATTGAGGATTTTGTAATTATTTTAGGCTTTATTTTGGATATTTTCAGAGTTATGGCTTAAACTCTTGATTACGGAATATAGCCGAGTGGTAGGAAATGAAAAAAAAAAGGCCGAATTCGGAATTAAATACGGAAAAGCTGGAAATTGTTTTAATCCCTTCAACATAGGTCAGAAATAAATGTACTAAGTTTTCCCGCCCTACTAGGTGCGGCTTTGCCGCTACGAACAAATAAATAACTTAAAAAGTGCACTATTTCATGATTTTTAGCATATTTCAAAAATGATTTGTAAATGATGGGAAATATTGTTTATGATCTCTGATATTGTATTTGAATTATGCGTCGTATTTAATTTGACATATATAGTGAATAACAGTGCGTATGCATCACATTTAAGGAGGTCGAAAATAGTGGGGAGGAGCGAGGGAACAAATGAGTGTGCAGGATTCTTGTCGCTAGAGGAAATAGGTCAACCAATAGCACAATTTTAAACTTCGATATTTTACGAAAAGGACTAAGATGGTTTTAATAAAAATTATATTCGACTAGTATACAAGCATCTTAAGTTAAATTCATAAAATTTTAAAACCTTCGGAATATTGAAAAAAAGTATTAGTTAGCTTAATGTTAGCTTTACGTTTTTTTAAACTAAGGTTTAAGGTTGACGATATCAGTTGAGAAATGTCATGTAAAACGGCTGTCAATTATGTACCTCTTTCTCGATAACTACTAAATTATAATCCTCAAAATATACAAAATAAAGCATTAACATATTTACAGAAACATCTCAAGGGCCTCAACAACTTAAAGAAAATACATGTATGTAATAAACGGAGGCAGGGTGGATTGATAACTCTGTCTCTCTCCTGATTAGCGGTTAAGGCAAAATTTAGAAATAGAATTGCGACCTTAATGTTCATCAAAAATATTAATATGGGTACTCATTTTATTCAGAATTTCAAATTCTACAACATTTGTATTGACAATGTTTTTGGAAGCATTAATTGTTCTGAGATATTGTTAAGATAATTTAAAAAAAGTTTTTCGACTATAAATATGTACATATTTTCTAATGTTCACCTAGTACGTGGGATAAAACTTGGTACTTTCATTTTAGACCTAAACGGAAGGGATTAAAACAATTTCCAGTTTCCCACCCACATAATTGTGAGTTACATCCCCCGATCACGGGTCTTTGAAATAGAATTGTGACAATGTTCAACAAAAATATTAAATGGAGTTCTCATTTTACTCGGAATTTTAAGCTGACGACAAGCTGAACACGGAAATTGCAAAACCTAAATTTCATTCCAGATTTCAAAGTGCTGCCATTTGCAAAATGACATCAGCGTTACGCGCAGATATATTTGTTTTTTATAATATTGATATAGATTTTATTTTCATATCAAAATCTTGGTGTTTTTTTTTTCTTTTCAAACTAATTTTTTTCACCCTTAAATCCATTTACATCTGAGCCAAATCAATACTCGATCATTTCAAAGCTACTGTATAACATTAAGTGTGTATTTTTAAATAATGTATAGGGGAGACCGGGGGAATGCCGCCAACCCGGGTTATGCCGCCACCCCACCTAGTTTAAAAACTAAGGGCAGTTTGACATAGTGAATGTGCCTGCACTATAGCGGCCAACAATATAAACAGTGCCTAAAGTGAGAGTGACTTTGCTGTACGTCGGTCGTTTGTTCTAGTGAAAAATGTAGTTTTCATCTAGTTGCTTATTATTTTGGAGCTTCAAATGAGTAGAGATAAGCACCTTTTATTGTAAAATTAGGTAATTAAGATAATATGACCCGTAATCTACATGCATTCGCCGACATTTTGATGCAATGTGTTGAACAAGTTCGGTTCTTCTTTCGGCTTTGCTTGGGGATTTCCGCCATATTGTCCTCTCGGGGTAATGGCGCCGCCATGCAAATCGGGTGAGAAATGGCCTCATTTTAATATAGTGGAGCCAATTCAGCAGAGTGACTTTTGCAATATGAAGTAAATTGTAAGGTTAACCATTATTCTGCTCAATTACTTTGCTTTCTAACTATTTTCAGTATGTTGTGTGTTTCTTAGTATCCATTTGATGCATGGACTAGGTCATTAAAGAGTGGCGGCATTACCCCGGTACAGTGGCGGAATTACCCCGGTGTCCTGGGTAATCCCGCCACTGTGCAGAGGTTTAAAAAATATTTTTTTATGTATTCTTACATTAGTTATTATTACGGTTAAATTTATACAGATACTAAAGATCATGATTCAGCTTTAGAATTTTTACTATTAAAAAATAAACACTTTTTCGAGGTGAAAAAATTTAAATTCCCTTAAGGTGTCGCCATTCCCCCGGTCTCCCCTACGTAATGTGAGTCGTACAGTAAAATGCGCAGAAAAACAGAAAAGTGACTTCGGACAATGAATTTTTTAAAAGATTAATTTTCTATTTTTTTAAATGTATTGCAGTATTTCAAAGAGAATTGAAAGTATATGCTTTTTGTTATTGTTATTATTATTTGGTATTAATATTCTGCATAATTTGATTTTTGGAGTCTTATGTGTAATTTTGAAATATGCCTGGAAAGGGATGTGGGGGAGGGACAAGGTTCTTCCAGTATTTTAAATTCTTAAAGTTTGTCGTTATCATCTAGATTCTTTGAAATTTTTAGATGGTAAAAACATAATGCTTTCGTATCCCGAGTGAAAAAATATTAATATTTTGTGGAAAAAAGCCTGGTAAGATTTTTACCACGATGTAACTCAGGTTTTTGCTTATTTTGTCGAAGTTTTTGTACATTTTATTTAGTAAAAAATATTTATATTTTTCCGAATGTTAAGAAATTTTCTTAGGTAAATGTAAATCTCGCCTGTTGATTTGCTCCAAAAAGATTGTGTTAAAATACGGACGTTTAGTTAGTTTTATGGTAGAAAAAATATAGTCTTTGTGAGGCACGAAGTGACCTACGCTCATTAATGTATTTGAAAGAGTTAAAACTCATGTTTTTAAAAATCAATTGCATCATCAGTTAGAAGATTTTAACTTTTAGAGCATATATATATACATATTTGCCGATATTTCTAAAATATCATCCTGGAATAAATTGCTACAAGCTTTCGGAAAACTTTTTTGATCTTTTTTTCAAAACTTTAACTGCTAGGTGGGGAGAATATCGTAAATTTAATATCGGAATATATCAACGTGTTAATATCGGTGATATATCGCGATAACTACCGTAAAGTGTATGCGAATAGAAAAATTGCTTATTTTAAAAGATAAATGGCATGTTACCAAAAATTTTGGTAGAAACAGATGTAGAAAGGAGCTAATAAATGTTTCATGCTATTTTTTTCTACAGCATCCTTTAAATATATGTAGGGAAGGTGGGGCAAAATCGGGTACCATAAAAGTTGTTAGTTTCAAATGCTCTGAAATGGGAAAACAAACTTTGAACACTGTTTTTAATGTAAAATGAATCCTTGGCTATAATAAAACGTTCTTTTCAAACAATATATATATATATAATTATTTATATTAAAAAATAGCTTTTTTCAAACGTATGCAAAAATCTGGTTTTACCTCGCTGGTTGGGTAAAATTGGGTATTCATTTAAAACTACTGGAAACTCATTTTGGTCAAAAAGATCTTGCTTAATATAGTAAAAAATGCATTTTAATTATTTTTAACAAAACGAAATTGCACATGTGTTCTTCCATGTGTAAAAAAATAATTCGTTGGCAACTTTTCTACGTTGTATAGGCTTGCTTACTTTACACTGTACGTTTTCGAGTTCTTTTAGCTTCAAAAATCACAGATGAATTTGTCATCATATTCTTCTGCATTACTACATGCTTCGTGTGCCTAATCGTGGAATTTTAAACATCGTATTTGGATTTAGAATTTGAGTAAAGTTCATAGCAAAACATACAGGTTTCATTATCCTCTTCTTTTGAAGATGTGTCCGCAATCTTTTTTGGTTTCTTTTCTTTTAAAGAAACTTCTTTTTTCGTCTTGCAGTTTGTTTGGCTTATTTCTCCTTAATATCTGCTTCGATCTGTAATTTATAGGGAGAAGAAATCAAAATAAGTTTTTCCCTTTCTTTTCTCAATTCTAAAGCCTTCCTTAGAAGGGGATAATAACATTTTAGGCGAAATTGGAAATACAGATTGCTGGGCTACATAGTCTGAAGATGTCGAATGGATAATTTTAATAATGTATTCTGTTGATGTAACATTTTGAATGAGTGATGACGCCTGTGATTGTGATGTTAACTGCTGCATCTGGAAGCAGCTCGACGTGAAAGCTGCTGGATGTTGTCAACTCGTTTATGTTCGGAAGGTTGAGCTCCATTATCCTGTGATGACTTTCATGGGTTTCTCTGTCACTTCCGAAGGAGCAAAAAGATGGTCTGGAAAAACATTGTTGTAGGGGAAAATCCCTGTTTTCTCGAACCTTCTGATTGCAGTATTTACAATTGCTGCTCTCGAAAATGCAGTTTTAAATAATTTTCCAATTTGGTAAATTGTTATAGATCGCGCAGAGTTGGGAAATAACCACTTTTTCACCTCTTGTTCTTAGTATGAGCTTAGAGATGCTTGAAAGACACATCAAGGGGTTGAAATCGATGCGTTGCGTAAGGAAAGAAGCATATATAAATACATTGCTTTCTCTTACTAGATTAACTGGATTCTTTTGTATGAATTGAACACCTACTAAGGATTTAAAGAACGGACTTTTCAGGACAAGGATTGGAAAAAATCTGTAAATTTTTTAACCAAATCTTCCTCTTTCGTAATCCATCCACTCCTATTATATACAGCAAATGAGTCTGGGGAAAGTTTCATTCGTCAAGAGGGTTTTTTTTTTTTTTTTGCCTGTTTAATATTTGATAAAAAAAATTCTGTTATAGATTATATAGCCTAGTTATATTGGATTGGGATTTTTTGGATTATTTGTCAATTTCGGCAGATTATTTTATTTAGAGAAAAGAGTCACGAAATATATTTGCATTTTAAGTGGACCCATAACGCAAGTTATTACACCTCAGATTAGAAAGTTATTTATTAAAATGTAATAAGCATAATATAAAATTATACCTTAATTAGTACCATTATTTTGTTCATTAATAATTGCAAATTATTTAATTTCATAAATGTAAGTTAAAAATTAGACCCACTTTTTAATATAAAACAAAATCAAAATTAAAGTTTTTTCATTATAACTAGATAGAATTATATTATAACTTAACAGCATTAAGAATGCAATTTAAAATTCCATGCTAATTTATTAACTTTACTAAAAATACATTCTATGAGTGTCGGACAAAATCGGGTATAACCAGTTCTGACCCACTCTTAAGTACCCGGTAATACTTCAACATAACAGAGTTTAAACATAGCATCACTACTCTTAATCCTATAAGCAAAAGATCAGTAAAAATTTTAAAGTATTATCAGGAAAGGAAAGAATTAGATATAGTACTCAGGAATATTTAATATGCTGAAAAAACGTGGTTATACGCGTAAAATCTAGAATCAAATAAAACAATATTTTAAGAGTAATTGAAACTAATTCCTTCACACTAAAATAAAACCGCACACAGTAACGTTTCAATCAGCTATAAATGCCATAATGGTTATAGACAAGTTATTTCTCGTGTTGGCTGATAGACAGAAGTACAACTGAAGGAGGGATCTGCGCTACCCGGTTTAACCCACCTACCCTGTTTTTTACAACTCGCCCATATGTATATATATACACACATACAAAATAAAAATATTTTTTTAAACAAGAACGTAAAATAATCAAGCTTCAACGACAGATTATAATTTTCCAACACATGCAGAATTATGTAAAAAAAAAAATAAACTTTTAATAAAGTTACATATGATGGCTAAGTAAGCAAATTACAAAACACGTAACACATTTGAAAATTAAAGTTCAGCAATTATTATCAGTCATCGAAAAAATCTCCGAATTCCTTTGTGCAACGCTATATATGATCTATACATTTGAATATATACCAAATAGTATGCTAAACATTAGTTCATTTAAGAAACGCATTTTCACAGTTGAAAATTCCCCTTCAACATATTTCGTCAATAAACGGAAATTTATACATCTTTTTTGCAGCCTGTATATGATTTACAGATTTTATACATACGAAGTAAATAAATTAGTTAAATTAAAAAAAAAAAAAAAAAAAAAAAACTCTTACCACAACAAATAACGAACTTCCAGCAATTATTGTTTATTTATACAGTACTATAAGCGAATCCTTTTGTTTCCCCCCATGAATAAACGATTAATGCTATGCTCATCATGTTCTATAGTAAGCATCTTTTTGTACATTTCAGTGATGTGTATGAATTTCTATATGCTTGAAATAGTGTAATATCATTCCAATATACTACAAATGATTTTTCCCTACATACCATTGAAATAGACCATAAAATGTCATTGATTAAAATAACAAATTTTCCAAAAAAAATCAGTTGATTTCATCATGATTTAATCGTTGATTAAAATCATTAACACCCTATTGCAGCCAAATGGCAAGCATTAGTTTTTGTTAATCACGATTGATTGACGAATTTTTTCCCTCAACCAACTGACGCTTTTTGCAATATTTTTTTACATTTAAGAATTTCACAATATTTTTCTTTTACCTAACAAATGGAGAATTTTGCAGCTTTTTCTTACAAACTTTCTTTGCAGTTATCCAAAATTTTTAGCCTAATAAAATATAAAATTATAACTAAAAATTAAATAAACAGCACATAAAGAAAAACTATAAAATTATTTAGATATTTTAATTCCAATATTTCAATTGACTAAGGTTTAATGCAGTTTTATTTATTTTTTAAAATAAATAAAATTGTGTGATTTGTGTTAGGTTGCCGTTTTCTCCGAGACGGGAAAATTTAAGTTTACCTATGACCTTTTAGAGAGGGGGGGGGGGTGGTTACTGTTCCTGCTGACCATTAAATTTTCAAATTAGTGGTTCAAATGAATTTTTGGTGTTCTTGGGCCAGCGGACCACCAATGATTTCGAACACTGATTGATTTTTTAAATGCTGAAGATTTCCTTGTAAAAGAGATTTAAATTGATATATTGTTTAATTTTTTTATTAATTCCCCTGTGTGAAATTTGATTATTGTTATGTTTGCACAAGAAATATTTTATGTCTTAAAATATTTACTCTTTCATTTAAAACAGGTGGAGAATTTAACCTGATGCTTGGATCTATTCCATTTTACCAGACTTGAAATCCTGATTTAGAACATACTAAGCTTCAAGAATTCTTTTTATTTGATGACCTGAATGGTCAGAGAGGGTGCAGCGCCCTCTTAAAACTGTATGAGAGAAACTGTATGTAAAATGATATTATATTACAGTAAATATTAGTCTGACATACTATACATATAATTTAATGATTATATAATTTGTATTTTCAATAAATGGAGCGGCATACCGCAAACCAACTTAAATGTGTTGCTATTTAAGTGTCTGTAACCATTTCTTTTTCAGCTATTGCAAGGCTGCTGATGATGAATATTTTTCTTTTTTACGAGTATAGTTAAAAAATAAATAAATCATCGTCATAGATTATCATTTAGGAATACTGAAAAAATACTTATATGTAAGAATAATTAGTCGCTTGGTGGCAACACTGCTGTTATTAAATTAACCCTTCAAAGTAAGTATTTAATATGTTGTAGAAATACATTGTGTATTTAAAAAAAAGCTTTAAAGTTTAAAGTAATACTTTTGTATTAGCTGATATTAGAGGTTAAATGGATTCTGCTACTTATAGCTGCCTTTTTAATTAAAACAATAATAAAAACAGGGTATGTATTTAAATCTAAAGAAAATTATTATTTTTTTTTTCTTTGTGAATAAGCAAACACTAAATGGACTGTAAGTGTAACTGAGTGCGAAGAAATATTCCAAAATGTAAAAGGACAGAATGGTAATATTTGTGGGGAAAAAATGTAATTATTTTGTTAAATTAGATCAAAATGGTTTACATTTGTTTTTTAAATATATTTCAAAGACAATAGAATCAATAATTAAAACTTAAATAATTTTCGGTTTAATGAAAATAAAAAAAAGCTTTCCTACTGCAAGATAATCTCGTATAATCTGAAATTTTGTTTATTATTACACCATAAAATGATAAATTGAAAACCAAAGTGAGGGGGAAAAAAGAGATCTACAATCCGGCGTAACCATTCCCCATAAAGATAAAAGAAAATCCTGAATCGTGATTCAAACTTTTAGCAAAAAATTGGAATAGAGAAAACCTTGAATTATGATTTAACCTTTCACCAGAAAATTGGATTTAAAAACAATCCTGATTCGTGGTCCTACCTTTTACCAGAAAATTTGATTAAAAAAAACTAAATTATGGTTCAAACTGTTACCAGAAAATTGGATTTTAAAAAAACCTGATTTATAGTTAAACCTTTTATCAGAAAATTGGATTTAAAAAAAATCTTGATCTATGGTTCAACCTTTCACCAGAAAATTGGATTTATAAAAAGCCTGAATCATTGTTTAACATTTCACTAATATAATGGTATTTGAGAAAGCACCAATAAACTGGTAAAACTTATCGCCAATATCTTGGTTGCAGCTAAATTTCAGCGACTTTTCACCATTTTCTTGGAGAAACATCACACTTTATTTTTAACAGTGTATCGATAACATTTTTTAAAAATTTAGGCATATTTTATAAACTCAGTAATGATACTTTACTTTCATTATTGTTTCTATTCGCTTTTTTAATTTAACTAAAAACCATAAGATCTGCTTCTGCTTATCTGCTTATTTACTGCTGTTGTTATAATGCTCATTTAATATGGAAATGATTTTGTACCTATTTGAATATCTACAGTGAAGCTTCAGTCAGTTTTTTAATGCATAACATACAAATATTTCTGGCAATTGCTGTGGTATTACTGAAAAACACGTCAGGCCATATTACTTATTTTGATCGAAGGATTTTGATTTTACTGCAATATCTCTTGCACGGTTACAAAAAACTTTCTGGCGAGAATACAAAAACTGTTTTAGACAGAATACTAAAAAATCATTGGTAATTTTTCTGACGGTACTTTAATAAAGTTACCAACAATTTTTTGCTAATGTATATGTAAAGTTTTGGGTGCAATACTAAAAAAATTCATAGTAAATGTACTATGAAATCCTTCGCAATTTTACAAAAAAAATTCTTAGTCAATGTACTAAAAATTCCTTTGTAAGTGTACTAAAAAATCATTAGAAAATTCACAAAGTATTCTTTAGGAAACTGCCTAAAAAAACGTTAGTACCTTGACTAAATAATCCTAAGTAAATTTACGAAAAATTCTTTAGTAAACTCCCTAAAAAATCGTTAGTAAGTTTACTGAACAATATTTAGTAAACTTACAAGGAATTCTTTGGAAAACTCTCTAAACAATCCTTAGTACGTTTACTAAAGTATCTTTCGAAAAATTACCACAAATTCTTTAGTAAACTCCCTAAAAAATCGCTAGTAAGTTTACTAAGAAATATTTAGTAAATTTACAAAAGCTAATTAGAGAAACTCCCTTGAAAAACCGTTAGTAAATTTACAGCACAATATTTAGTAAATTTACAAAAAAAATTTTAGAAAACGCCCTAAAAAGGAATAGTACGTTTACAACATATTCACTGATAAATTTACTAAAACTTATTTAGTAAACTCCCTAAACAAGCATTAGTAACTTCACTAAACAATATTTAGTAAATTTACAAGAGTTTTTTTTGGTAAACTCCCTAAAAAATCACTAGTACGTTTACTAAGCAATATTTAGTAACACTTACTGAAGAAACTTTTGTAATTTTACATGATTATCTTTTGTTGTGGTTACATAAAAAGTTCTAGGAATCCCAGTTTCCTACAAAATTCTTAGTAACCTTACAAATTTTTTTTTACAGTGTAACACATTGGAACATCTCAGTATATTTTTAATATAAAAATGAACAGTAATAATAAATGGTAAAATTCCTACTAATTATCAAGACTTAGTCTCTAATAAATGAAACGATAACTCAAAGAACTCAGAGTTTATCTGAAATATTTTAGATTTTCTTTCAGTTGGCATTCATTACCAAAACTAAACTGAAATAATAATCCAGTGAATGAAGTTTCTAACTGTAACTAAATTGTTAGTGGTGAACTATTGGTTTCTACTCCAGTAAGTGTCTGTTCGGATCTCGCTAAGGGTTTTGATGGTCATCTCATCGCCATGCTACAATAAAGCTTCTTTAAACGGAATTTGTATTTAACGGAATCATGTCGTAAATGGGAAAATTTCAAGGATATCATGAAGGTATATCTTAAACTTATACCTTCCTAAAAGTAAAATTCTCTTAAGACGAAAAATGTTGTTTCCGTTTTCATATGCTTTTACTATATTTGAAATTTATCTTAAATCTGCTCTAAAAAAAAGGAAAGGTTTTTCTCTACTCACACATACGCGAAATCATTGTTAGACATAAAAGCATAAAAACTGCAAGCATAACTAACGGAGTGAATTGGAATCGAAAAGCGTTTTTCAACTTTTAATAAAGGTTCTGGATAAAAATTAATAATAAGTAGTTATATTAGAATGTTCTTCATAGCGCAGGTCTTTCGCGGATTTTGATATCTTAAAGATTGGCTTAAAGCGCCAAATTTGACATAATTTTATAAAAAATGCTTGCATTTACAAAAAAAAAAAAAAAAAAAAAAAAAAAAAAAAAAAAAAAACATTTGATTTGCTAGCATCTAAACTAGTATACTCTAGTACTAATATACTCTAATACTATACTCTATACTAGTAGATATTTGGCACATTCAGAGATACAAATATGTTTAAAAAAGTAGCCAGGTACAAATTTATAAAAGAAAAAAAAATGGGAAAAAAAACATTATATTATGTAAGAAGTATAATGCACAAATGCAGCATCAGCCTCTATATTGCATGCGATTCCTTAAATTTTTTACATCAAAACAGATAGCTAAATCATTTGTTAAATAAATAAAAAAAAAATGTAATCTATTTTTAAAGATTACAAGCTATATCTAAATTTATATACAAACATTTACAGTAATAATAGTAATAACAATAATATTTATGGGTATTTTTGAAAAAAAAAAAATGTTTTTTTTTTCGGTTAAAGCAAAATACTTTTTAAGTTGGCGTTTTAAACCAATTCCTCAATGCGACAGCGTTGAAATAATTATCCTGAGACAATAATCGCTCGGAAATAAATAAAAATGTAACTAATTCATAGATAAATGAAACAACCTTTTCCACTGCAAATCTGTTCAATTGCAATTAATCGCTTGCAAATGAAAAGCTTTTTTTTTTTTTTTTTTTTTTTTTTTTTTTTTTTTTTTTTTAAGGACAGCTGGAATTTTAAATGCGCCCGTGATAGTAAAAAATTGGTGACCAGTTTTGAATTTAGATATTTTTCTCTTGGCGGGAATTTGCAAATCGGAGAGAGAGAGGGGGGGGGGGGGGGACTGTTATTGTAAAAATAGTGTGTTTTCCATTTTGCTTTTTTAACCATCCATTGTATTTATTTTCTAAATCTCTATCACCTGATCCAAATATGTTTCAAAAGGTAGCTAGGTACAATTTTAGAAAAAAATCTGCAAATAAAACATTATATTAAATAAGAAATATAATGCACAAATGCAGCATCAACCTCTATATTGCGTCCGAATCGGTAATTTTTTTTTTTACATTGAAACAGATAGCTAAATCATTTGTTAAAAAAAAAAAAAAAAAAAAAAAAATGTAATCTCTTTTGAAAGATTACAAGTTATATCTAAATTTATATACAAACATTTAAAATAACAATATTATTTATGAGTATTTGAAACAAAAAAATAATGAAATTTTTTTTTATTATTAAAAGCAAAATACTTTCAAAGTTGGCGTTTTAAACCAACTCCTTAATGCGACAGCGCTGACAATAATCATCCTGAGCCAATAATCGCTCGGAAATAAAGATGTAATCAATTCATCGATAAATATATATAAAAAAAAAAAAAATCCCACTGCAAATCATTTCAATCGCAATTAATCCCTTGCAAATGTGAAGCCCTTTTTCTTTTTTTAGGTAAAGCCCCCCCCCCCCCCCCTTTTTTTTTTTTTTTTTTTTTTTTTTTTTTTTTTTTTTTTTTTAAGGTCTACCCGAATATTAAATGCGCTCGTGATTGTAAAAAAAAAAAAAAATGGTGGCCAGTTTTGAATTTAGATACTTTCTCTTGGCGGGAATTTGTAAATCGGGTAGGGGGAGGGTGCTTTTATTGTAAAAAAATAGTGAAATTTTCATTTTGCTTCTTTAACAATCCATTACTTTTATTTTCTCTATTACCTGATCCAAACAATATTGCTACTCTTTTTAACTGCCTTTCACCTTTCTCATACTTTTATTCATTTTGAATACAATGTAATTAAATATTAGCGCTGATAAATAATAAACTTCAGAAAACATGATATCATGCTCTTGAAGTTAAAACCTTTAGAAAAAGAAAAGCTCCCCTCAGAAGAATCCTTTTAAAGCTACGTTCTGACTTGTATTTTGCTTCCTTCTCTAGTATTCTTGGAAAATCTTTTATTCTGAAATCATCTGCGGTTTATTCACAAAAGAATGAGGGGAATCAACAATGGGTCAGGAGATAAGGAGCTCGACTCTACTTGAAGGAAAGGTTCCTCTTTTGCTGGACATCAGTCACTTTTCTGCTAAAGTCGTTAAAAATCAAAGACACCGAAAAGCCACAAAAAACGAAGCCGACACTGAAATCAGTTAGAAGGATAGTGGGTACGCAGCCTTAGTGCTAAAAGAGGTAAATATAACCACATGTGTATATTCCATCAATGTCATCCGAACAAAACAGTCGGCGACAATAGAGACACATCCGTACGGACGGAGTGAAACGCATCTCTTTCTATTACCCTCCACCCCTAAATTCTTCGCAAACGGCCCAGAACGGCCGAGCTAGGCGTTAAGTTGCAGGGCCGTTATGGGCCGGCTTAGGTTCTAAGGGGTTAAGATTAAATACAATATAAGTACAATATATACACGATGGAAAGCCCAATTTTTACTGGGCGTTTACGAGAGAAATTTAGATATTTGTAATTAATAAGATCATGGGATAATAGATAATAGGATTTTTAAACTTGTTGGAGCGGCAAAAGCTCAATTACTCTGCAAAGCTGGGCGTTCTGCAAAAATACAATAAAAGCTACGTATATGTATACTAAATTAGAAAGAGATTCATAATTTTAAAAATAATGTAGAATATAAAAAATAGGTAAAATAGTGAATAATTATGATGAATATTATATAATTATATGCACACACAAAAGTTCAAAAGTCTATTGTTCTTGCAACAGTTCAATTATAGTTCAATCGTGTTGTTTGTGGCTAAGAGTTTATTTTGAATTGGTGGTATCTGTCTATTTGTTAAGATACGTTCTCATCATCATCTATAAATGGCAAAACATTTTGAAACAAATAATGGTTGTTTTCTAAAACTTTCATACATTCAATTATCTTTTGACAAAATGATGGATTTGACAAAACCACTGAGAACCACTGAGACATAGAAATTTTTGGAGATTTTCTTATATGGTAATATGATGTAAGGGTACAGTTAAAGATATAATGCAATGATGTAGCTCGCTGACCGCATACACATAATGGAGAAGGAACCCTGTCAAATTTATAAAGATATGATGAAAATATATGATGGCCGTGGTTGGTGGCAAACAGAAAAAGATTTCTATGCAGCAGGATTCTCTTTTCCGAGACTTTTGGGGCTAAAGCGTATGTGTACCGTCCTGTGGTACCATAGTCCCAGCGAGTCTGCCATTGTTCGTGTAGAGATGATTTTAGAAGCTTCTTCAAGTAAGAAGGAGGGTTGGGAAAGAATGTGTATTTGGCATGTGATGTGGCTTTGGTTGCTTCTTTTGCCAAAGATTCTGCATGCTCATTCCCCACATTACCCACATGTCCACGGACCCATTTAAAGAAGATCTTTTTTCTTGTTTCTTGGAGTAGTTTGATAATTTGTACTGCGATGAGATTTTTTGAAAAAACATCTTCTATTGCTAAGAGACTTGAGAGACTGTCCGAGTGTATTAATACTTCTTTATGAGGGGAGTTCCTAATCCACAGCACAGCCTCTTCTATGGCCAGGAGTTCTGCCTGAAAAACAGTATTTTCTTTACTTAACTTAGTTTGATCCTCGTGGATTAACTCTCTGATACACACAGAAGGCATATGCCGTTTCATCTTCCATCTTGGAACCATCCGTAAAAATGTTTATTTCTACATGTGGAGTATTTTCTGGATGTATTTGAAAGAAATATTCTTTAAATGGTTCAACTTGATCTGACTTCATTTTTGGTTGGTAAAATATTGGTTCTTGATTTCCTGTCGGGATTCCAAGACGTAAGACTCTTCCTGTTGTTGCTATATATTCAAGTTGAAGTGCCAAGGGCGGAATACCTGTTAAAACACAAAGGGCATCCGCCGAAGTTTTTCTGTAGGCACGTGAAACTAATAACAGGCATTGGTATTATATTGATGAGATCAGAGGAAGCCCATGGGCTTTGCTTATCCGGTGAAACCAAGTTGCATACGTGATTTTCTTCTCCAAGATACTATTGTACCAAATCTTCAGAATTAATTTGTTTACCCCTCCGTAAGCTGAGGCAAACTTCAATAGGTCTTGCGAAAGTTGTGTAATATCCTGCCTTTTCTTTCGTAAATGGGGGAGAAATGACAACGTACTATCCAGAACGATACCTAAGTATTCTAAAGTTGCCTCACTTTTTAATGAATGGTTGTCAATTTTGAGTGTTGGAGCTCTTTTCAAAAATTTTGGTCTTCTAAGGTGGAGAACTTTACATTTATTGTAAGATATTTTCATGTTGTGATTTGACATCCACCTACTAATATAATCTAAGATGTCCTTTCCTAATTTTTCTAATTCTCGCCTTGTTTTACCATTTAATATAATTAAAATGTCATCTGCATAAGCTATTATTATGTAACCTAACGATTTTAAATGGCGTAAGAGAGCGTTTAGGAAGATTCTCCATAGGAAGGGCCCAAAACATGAACCTTGTGGGCACCCCTTCCTAAACCAATGAATTTCTTGTGCTAGCCAATTTGGTTTCGCTCCCCTGTGAGATAAAAAGGATTTCAGTATATTAACATATGGCTCCTCCAACCCCAAAAATTCCAGTTCTTGGATTGTTGCGTCCCAAGGTAAGTTGTCAAAAGCATTTTGGATGTCTAATGATATTAATGAAATGTAGTTGTTTTCTTGTTGAAGTAAGTCAATTGTTGAGAGAACTTCTTGTATCGCTGATTCAGCCGATTTACCCTCTAAGAATCCGTGTTGAGAACTCTGTAGAACTGTCGAATTTCGAAAATGATAATTTATTCGTTTTAATAATAATTTTTCAAAAATTTTCCCCAGAATTGGGAGTAGAGTTATTGGTCTGTATGACTGAGCAGATTGTGGGTCCTTACCTGCCTTTAGAAAAAAGACTAGTTCTCCAATTTTCCAACTTTTTGGGAAGTAATTTAAGTTTAATAGAGTATTGTAAAGATTCAGTAATAGAGATGAATGTGAGTGGTAAATATTTCTTACAATCAGATGGTCAACATTATCAGGACCTGGTGCTTTATTCCGATTGAACGAGAAGATGGCAGCTTTTAGTTCTTGGAGTATAAATGGATTAACTGCCTGGGTTGAGCGCGGATGAATTTGATGCGGTTTCAAGTCCGAAGGACCAAATATTGAATTGGCAATTTCTGCATAAAAAGATTGTTTTGAGTGGGTTGCTGTAGTGGAATCAGAAAGAGCGTAGACTTCCTGTCTGTAAAAATCTCTAAATGCCGTATTTTTAGTTTCCCAAAGGGGTCTTTGGTATTTGAGCAAAAAGAACTCCACGCTGTTTTCTTTGCTTCCAGAATTTTATTTTTATAGAATGCTCTATACTTTTTTAATTTGATCATGTCTTCCTCTGATGCAGACAAAAGTTTTGTTTTCCTATAAAGTGCTTTAACAAAGCTTCTCATTTTCCTAAGTTCCGCTGTCCACCAAGAAACTGTTGGTTTAAATGTGACAATTTACACACAAAACTAACCTGCACCAATTTATATCAGGGGCTAGTGGAATATATTTTTTTTATTAAATTTTGTGTATTAGTTGTTGAAACAGAGTGCCCACAAAAATTCCGTCACATAGAGATATTTTCTAAAAGCAGTCAAATCGTGTTCAGGATTTTCTAAAACGTACAAATCCATCGATAATTCGAAGCGGAAAATTTCACAAATCCAATATTTTCTTTTTGTAAAGATAGAAGAAAGTAAAAAATATAAAGGATGGATGCCGCAAAGTGGTTTACAGATAACCGCTACAGCATTCAAATACATCTAACTCCCACTGTCTCACATAATTGAATAAAACATATGATTCAATGAAATAATCAAATTTGTTTTCATACTTGGTTCAGCTGTGAAGAATACTACAAATTATTCGGAATTAAATAGCAATTTATTAATTTTCGACTAAAATTTTATTTTGGAGCGGGACAAACTGCCTTAGATCAACTAATTTCTTTTTGCAAATCCCTTAGAATAGTAATCATACTATGTATTATGTTAATTTATTATATATATATATTTTTCTGAGGTAAAGAAAAAAATGCCTTATTTTATTTTATATGTTTGGTTTAGAAATATCATCTTTATACACATACACTGTTCAAAACAATTAGGGGATATTGTCAGTTTGGTAGGAAATGAAATTGAAAGAAAAGAGGTTAAAAAGGAAAATTATAACGTTTAGAAAGTTAGGAATATGCAAATTTTGATTGTGACGTAGAAATCCATGTGTTCTAGATAAGAAGTGAAAAGCGACCTCGCATCATTTTTTATGAGGAGGTAATTCAAAACAATTGACACACGTTGAACGTTTTGTAACAGTGAATACGATATCTCAACAACATGATTTAACTGAATTGGAAGTCTGGGGGGGGGGGGGGTTAAGTCCTTTAGAGGCGGGTCAAACGCAATCCGTTGTAGCGGAAGCCTTGGAAGTTTTGTGAGGTGTCATTTTTAGACTATGGAATCGATTTTTGGAAATTGAAAAGGTTAGCCGAAGAACAGGACAAGATTGTATGCGTGCAACAAGACAAAATGAGGATAGGTATTTAACATTAACTGCCAGAAGAAACGACAATTTTAACGTCAATGTATTGCAATAGCACATTCAGAAAGCTACTGGTAGCAGAGTTGCGATTCAAACTGTATTAAACCGACTCCATGATATCGGTTTGTATGCGTATACCTGTAGTTTGTGTTTCTTTAATAACGGGCTACATTGCCGCCTCAAAAGTTCGCACAAGAGCATCTCAAATGGGAATTTGATGGAGTGGTGCTACTTGCTTTTCACGAACAAATGCTGCATTAGTGTACAACATGAAACAGGCTGATTACGATCCGGAGAGAACATGCCACTCTGAAAAATACTGCATTTGTGAATGAAAGTGTCCGATCTGACAGAGGCGGAATAATGGTCTTGTCGGTATGTATATCAATGACCGCACCTGCCTGTACATTATCAGGACTGGAGCACTGACTGCTCAGCGATATAGAGATGAAATTCTCAGACCTATTGTCATACCTTACGCTGCAGAAATTGCGTATACATTCGTTCTCATGGATGGTAACGCCAGTACACATCCTGCTTGACTAGTACTCAATTTCCTTTTCGACGAAGGAATCCTTCAAATGGATTGAGCAGCATATTCCACAGGCATGAACCCCATAGAACATGTTTGGGGACGTGAGGGGTTGGGTTTCGGCCTTGAAGTGTTACTGGTTGCTTATCACGCCCCACAAACAATTCAGGAGTTAGAAAACTCTTTTCTACAGGATTAGGACATATTACCCTAATTTCGCTTTGATAGCCTCATTCATTTCATGCCTCGTAGTTGTGCGGCATTGCTTTCGGTAAATTTTTTGCTTGTTTATATGATATGCACCAATTGCGAAATTTTTTTAACCGACAAACAAACATTTAATAATCCGATGCCCGCTCGCTTATTTTTCTTTTCACGTACCTTACGATACATAGTTCATATAACAATCAACAAAATATTTCCTCATCCGCAGTTTACATCAAAAATCATAATATCCACTAATTGTTTTTAGCAGTGTATCTACTTATGTTATCTAAGTGTTATGTTATGTTATGTTATCTAAGTGTAGGGAAGTGTAGGTAACCATTCAAGGGCGAACCGTGCCATCTATATTTTTAAAATACAAGGCTGTTTGTTTTCTCATCTGCCCTGAGCCTTCTACTGAACCGATTTTGCTAATTATTTTTTTTATGAAAGCTGTCCATTTGTAGATGTCATTTGTCATTTAATTTGTCATTTCTATTTTTCAGTTTTAATTTAAAAAGTTTTTATGAAATTTCTTCAAAATGGTGACTATCGGATTACTTCCATTGCTTCAGATAAAAGAGAAATAATGAAAAATATTCAAACATGTGGTTTTGTGGACACATTGTTTTCAATCGTAAGTAAGTTACTTTTGTTTAAAAAATCTATACACGCGTATTTTATTTTTATAAGGTAATAAAAATAAATATTTATTGCGACATCAAGAGAATATTTTTTATTGTGTTTAATGTTTAATGTATCTTATGTATAATAATGTTTTTTGTTACAATTAAATAGAATACATATTTTTAATTGAATATACTGTTGTTAAACATAAAGAACTTATATAAAGTATATTTGAAAAGTTTGTTAGTGATGTTAACCAGTGATGTTATGCTTAGGGGTAGTTTTGAAATTAAGTGGAAATTTGAGTCCCAATTAATTTTTTTTTTGTACTTTTAGGCAAATAATTGTTAAACTAAATAGATAATCTATGAAGGCACATCTAAAACTTGTATTAAAAAATGCTTTAGAATAAATTTGAAATTTAAAAACTATTTTAATAAAATTAAAATCATACAATATGTCACCTCCATGGTATGTGTCTCCATGCCTGTTTTTACTTTACAACACGAATGTATCCCATAAGATAAAATAAAAGAACCGAATAAAATATATTAAGTTAATTAATGGATATAGTTTACTTACTTTTTAAAAGAAAGTTTTGAAAATTTATATATTTTAAAAATTTACAGACCAAGATGCTTTGGCCCCCAGAATTATAGCTACTTGCATGACATATCAGTTATAGTTATATAAAAATCTACTAGGTGGCATCAAAATCTAGAACTTGGAATACAAATTAACTACAGGTAGCTACATATTGGATGGAATATTTCTGAAGCATGCTAAGTTGTTACTTCATCTAGTTTTAATTAAACACTTTTAATTTCTATAGTGTACTTTAATTGGATATCAACTCCATGGCCTCATTTTGTCAGTTTTAAAAATAGCAGAATTCTATTGATAAGTAGCTTTAAATTGATTTATTTGATTTTGTATTCATGTAGCATTATGTTAATGTTGTGCATAGTTTAGAAAATATTAGGCTTAATCTCAGAAATGTCACTTCCATGCCATTGCTGTATCATGGAGGTTACATTGACCCATGGATGTGACATGCAATGCAAACAATATTTGATGTATTGATGCAAACAATATTTTAAGGGTGCTTAAAGTATATATTTAGTTATTGAACCTATATTTTTATTTTAGGGATAAAGTTATATTAATAAAAATATTTTTTGAAACTGGAAATTTTTAACTCAAAAATACGTATTTTTGTTTAAGTTTGATTTATTAATGCCTTTCAGTATTTCTTTCAATACAAGTTAAATTTTATATTTAATTAAATTTATTTTAAAGCATCTTATTGAATTTCCTGATCTTCTAAATTTAATAAATAATAATAAAAATAGAACTAAATTTAAATTTTCAGTTTTTCTCTGCTAGCCAATTTGATAAATTAAAATAAAGCACAAAATGTTTGTTTAATATTTAATGTATTTAAATAATATGACCACACTGGAGTAGTCTACAGTCGTACATTTAAAGCGCTGTAATTTCTATTTATCTATTAATCTACTTATTTTTATCTAATTGTACGTTAATATTTTAAAATATTTTTTAGTTATCATGGCTCGAGCAAAAATAAAAAAAAAATTCTGTAGAAAAGAAAGGAAAACTCAAACCAGAAGCAGAGCAGAAAGGACGGGATAAAATTAACGAAAATCCAGAATTTCATTAAGAATGTAAGAAAAAAACGCAAAAGGTATTACAAGAAGAAAAAAGAAGGAAAAATAAAAGCTATTTCTCAAATGAGTGAAAGACAGAAGCATGCACAAAGAAAGAATTGGGCACAAAAAATAAGGAAAATTCAAGAGAAGAAAGCAAATAAAGAAAAATTGCAGCAAGTCCTTTTAAATTCTACTACACCAGAAACAGATGATTGTCCAGAAATTACAAACAATCCTATTGCAAATGTTAAAGATGTGCTAGGAAGAGCAGGTATCTTGGTCGAAAAATTGTAACATAAGCAAAACAAAGGCATACCAAAGAGTAAAATTGCTTGAAAAAGAGCTTTAAATGTTATGAAAAGTTGTATGAAATGTAAAAGAGAAAAAGATTATTATAAGAAAAGATATCAACGCATCATAAGTAAAAGAAAAAATTTAAAACAGTCCAAAAGAGAAAGTACAGAAAATATTAAAAGGTGAAAATTTTTCTCATAAAGTCAGAAAATGCCTGGGTTCAGCATTGACCACTCAAATCGAGAAAAGTTTTTAAAAAAATTAGCAGTCTTAAAAGTCAAAGAAAGCCTTTGGACTTGTCCTTTCTGAAAAAATAATAAAGAAGTACGGTAGTATACACAAGATTTCAGTTAAGGTCCTGTTAATCCGTTTTTAAAAAATGTGACCTCAGTTGAAGATTATGTAGAAGTTATATTTATGCAAAGATGTTCGGGATCCAAGAGCAAATTTGTTTTCAGTAAAAAGTAAGAAGCATTCATAAGATATGAAAAATAAATTTGTGTGGTTGAAACAGCCTAAAGTGAACAATCGGCTACAATATATCTTTGATTTAATCCGTCAAAACTGCAATATTATTTAATAAAAAATGAAATTTGAGCTTTGTTTTCTTTTAACATGTTACTCAAGAGCAGTGTCCTTTACCTGTATTGTAATCCAGTTTTTGTTTTTATGTGTTATCTGACTTTCTGTATTTCATTGAAATGACATATTATACCTCTTAAACAATAAAACAACCTAATATCGCAACCATAAATGTTTTCCAATCTAGTAAATGTACAATATATTCATTATTACTATTGAAGGTTGTCACCTTCATGGAATGATGTGTTACCTCCATTTTTATATGAAAAATGAAATTTAATTTTAAATTTAAAAAAATTAACCTTGACCTCTAATCATGATTTATTTATCTCTAAAACCTTAAGAAAATGTTGGAAACACAACTTAAACGCGACAATTAGAACTTTTATTATTTACAAATTTCCAAAGTGAAATTTCCACTTAATTTCAGAACTAGCCTTAGCTTCAGATGTATTTGTACATTCATAAAATTAAATGGAAAAACTTTTATGATTGTGTCAACATGACGTAATTTTCACTGATTTTTCTGTTCTTAAGGGCTCAGGTACCCTTTGAATTAACAAAATACACAAAAAACTGAAAAGTATGAGAATTGCAATCACTCTGTAACTAATTGAGTTTTAATTATAAAACTAAAAACCCATATTAAGAAAGATTTATTTTATCAATTAAAGTTGTTAAAAAATTATACACATACATAAAGTTTAATTTATTTTTATAGAAAATGCAATTTTTACGAAAAAAATTATTCTTGCAGGCATTGCGTGCATGGTTTTTCAAATTTGAATTACTAAACCAAACCAAGATTATTTTTTTTTTTTTTATGAGTACAGATAGAATGTGATTTCAAAATGACCTACAATTCAAAAATAAATCTTGTATACCCCGAAAAAAAAAGAATTGTAAAGAAACTCAAAATGTCGAGATTTTTTTAATAAAAAATTAGTCGTGAATTTTAAACTTCTTACTTGAAAAACATAATAATAGGCCATTTCGTGGCTGTACACTGTTAAAAATATCCCTGTAAAATTACGGGCAGAAGTTTCCAGTCGTACCCAGTAAAAAAAAAAAGAACAAAAAAAAAAAAAAGTCAACATGTATACTCTAGAGCAGGAAAATGTGCCATTATTTTCTAATGCGTTAATTTATATGTTTTATTATATAAATATTATATTATATTAATTTATATATAATTTATTAATAATACCATTATTAATATGCCATTAATTTTCTAAGTATCTAAAAATATACCTGTAAAATTAGGGGCAGAGATTCCAGTCATACCCCGTAAAAAAAAAAAAGCATCCAACATGAACACCCTACATTTGTACACCCTAGCGCAGGAAAATGTGCTATTATTTTCTAATGCGTTAATTTATATGTTTTATTATATAAATGTTATATTAAATTAATTTATATATAATTTATTAATAATGCCATTATTAATATGCCATTAATTTTCTAAGTATCTAAAAATATCCCTGTAAAATTAGGGGCAGAGATTCCAGTCATACCCCGTAAAAAAAAAAAAAAAAAAAAAAAAAAAAAAAAACTTGTCTATCATTTTGTTTAGTCCTTAATTTTACGGGGAAAAGATATAATGCACTTCAAAACACAATAACGCTTTACTTACTGTTCTGTAGGCCGTAGCACGTTAGATAATCATCACAGAATCGCTTTTTTGGCGGGTTAAAAAGTATGTTACGGTTGCTGTTAAGTGATATAATTTTTCGAAACACGATTAAAATGAAGGATTACACCTGAGCGGAGGAAAATGTATGGGGTAGTACCGTATGTTTTTTAGTGGATAAGACCGTTTTTCATGAAATAAGTCTGTTGCCCGTGAAAATTGAAGAGCAAACTCTCATAAATTTACAGTTTTTTTCTGAGAGTGTATAAGTTTATTACATTCAGCGAAAACTTCGGGAAATTCTAGGAAACCTATTTTCAAAAATCGTGCCCTGAATGATCAAAATTGCTTGTTTGAGAAACTTGTCTTTAATGACTAAATCACCCCTTGATCATTTAGAAAAAGCTCAAAGTGTTTTAGAATAACTTCTCATGTAATGGGAATTTTAGTATGGGATTTTATTTTAAAATGTTTTTAAGATAATCCTATTTAATTATAAGCTATTTTTTAAAAAAATCTATATTTGGTTGCTTTAAAGGGTACCTAACCCCTTATTTCTAAAGATTAGAATCGTAGCCTATATGGATCTTTGATCTATTTCCAGAAATAAAATATTAAGTAAAATTAAAATATCTTCATCCTTTGTATTTGTAGAAATCAGTTGTCGTTTTCAAAATGTACATTTTTACAATACAAACCTTTCAATAATAAAATCTTCATGTTGTTTGTTTGTATGAAGTCTCATAAAAATAATGCGCATCAACATTACGTCATTTTTGACGGGAATAATAATATATTTCATATATTAATATAAATATATTTCAATTTAATTAATGAAAATTATTGCATAACGGGCGCAAAAGCAGCTCATATGAAATGGAACAAAAGATTCTTAATTAACATATGCAAAACCAGATACATTATAAATTCAAAAGGAGGTGTATATTAAAAAAATTACAATAAACTATAAACTCTTAAAACAATTAAACATTAATCTACTCAGGCAAAATTCTGTCTGTTCCTCTTCAGTGGGGCGACAAACTAAACATCTCCACCCACCTATCAAAACTATGAAAATTACATATAAATCTATATATACTTTTTATAGTGGTGGATAGACTTACTTCAGTTTATCCACCCATTGGAGGGAAACAGACAGTCTTTTGCCTGTGTATATTAATGTTTACTTGTTTTAAAAATTTACAGTTAATTGTTTAAAAAAATGTATTATAGATATTTTTTCTGGATTTATAATGTATTTGTTTTTGCATATTTTAATGAAGTATATACATATATTATTTTAGTAAAGCTTTAAGTTAAGAAAAATATATTAAAATTAAGTCAATTTTATAAATTTCAACTTAGAAAGATCCATGTTGCTGCCATTTAAAAAAATTTATAATAAAAAATAATCAAGTAAATAAGCATTGAAAAATACGCGAAATAAAACAAATGTCACAAAAGATAAATTTATCGTGTTTCTTCTTTTTTTCTGTTATTTAAAGACAAAATACAGCATTTTATAAGCGTTAAATACTTTGAGATTTTCTTAAATAGAAATGTACCAAATGACTACGTTATGTGGAAAATTATATTAGCTAGTGCATCGCTCTTTCACAGAGCCTAATCATTTATCAATACCTCCATACTATTTAATGTTATTATTTTCAAGTAATATGAGTATCTTTAAGTAGTATGCAAGTTTATAATAATATTAATCTTACTTATTGCATTTACTTCGGCACCGCATACTGACACAAAGCCTATCGTAATTCTTCATTGTACCAGAATAACATGACAGTCTTTCAAGAAACTTTGTTTTGATGCCAAATATGATTTCGGATAATGCCATTAAAATACTCCGTATGCAAATATCATTTCACAGATAGTTAGTTTGTTAAGTATTTATAGATGTTTACATTTTATATTTGATATACTGCATTTTTTTACTTGCATATATTTAAATTCAGGACATATACATGATAATACATTTTCATTTTTTTTTTAATTATAATTTAAAAAAAATGTTAAATAAAATTCATTCTTTCAGCTTTTTATTTGGAATTAAGTAATGGGGAGAAAATAAGTCACACAAATGTTCTTTAAACTACATTTTTATAGCAGACATTATTCTTGTCATAGCACTTATTTTAATTACAATTTGGTTTTCACTTGTTATGAGAAAATGGCAACAAAAAAGTATAGAAATCTAGTAGTTTCCTTTCTACAGAAATGGCGTATATTCAGTTGCTACCGATGCAGAAATGTCATTAAAAACGACAAAAAAAAAATAATAATATCTCAAAAATAAATTTAGATGCAGTTTTATAATAAATTGCATTTAAAGGTAATTTCTATACGAAAGTGTAAAAATTAAAAATGTGCGATGTTTAGAAATTTAAAATTTGCAGTAAAGTATCAGTATTTGACAGGATTATGGTTAGGTGTAACGCTATTTTTAGTTACAATACTTTATACGCTGTTTGAAAATAATAGCATATCGGGGAAACAAATTAAACCAATGCAAGCTATAAAAATTGCTCATGTTGTTATTGTCATTTAACCCTCCATTACCCGCATCATTTTTATACTAGACATACTCGTGATGAGTCTGATAATCCCAAATGTATTTTTCGCTAGTTTTCAAATAAAGATATGGACACTATAACCAAAATTTCTTTAAAAAATTAAATACAAATCTTTAAAAACAAACTGGGCAGTTTTGACATTTTAGATGTCTTTGTGCCGCTTATTTCTTTACGTCGAAGTTGTGAAGATCACTAACAAACAAATGGTCATTTTACGCTTGCCGTTGTAAAAAAATTAGGTGCATGGCTGTCTTATGGGCTTAATCGATACTGCTATTTAATGGTGTAATCGTTTGCCTGTTATCTTTTATAGTTTTGGACATCAGAACTCCGCACATTTAACATGTACTTTTTGTTATAATAAATACTATCTTGCTTGAGTATGTTAATTCTAGTAGTGTACATACATGTGCTTTACAAAAACACACTCTAACGGGAGATAATTGAAGTAATTCTGCACGTATCATAAAATCGAATGTACAAATCAGGTCTTCAAAAAAATCCTTGGTAAAGTATTTTATTATAAAGGTTTATGTATTGAAAATTGAACGTTTATGATTAGTCATCAAAACATTCAAAATAGCGTCATAACTTATAAATTTTCTCAGTAATGGAGCCATCCTGTTTTGTATAATAGCACATTGTCGCTTGACTGTAACTAGGTATGTATTCCACAACACTAATTTTGTCTGTTTGAAATTTATCCCAATGTTTCTGGATAACAGTTTGACCTTTGTATAGTTCAGACGCAAAGTTGTTATATTGAATTAAGGTTTATTACTCACTCTGATCAAAGTTGTAGTTTTCCAACTCGGACAAAAATGTCCAAGCCAGAATTCTAACCAGCGATCTCTTGGCTAAAGCTGACAATGCTGTGCCAACTGAGCTATGCCGGATAAAACAGAATGACCTAATTCAACCAGCTAACCTGATCGATCATAGCATCTTGTTTGATATATGAATCAGCTCAACAGAATAAATCGCCGGTAAAAGAACTCCAGTAATTGCTGGAAACGAAATTACTTTATAAAAGGCTTAACACAATTATTATAATTGGTAAATAAATCATTTGAGTTGTAATTTTCCAGCCGGAAGAAATATGTCGAAGGCAGGACTCGAACCAGGGATCTCTTGGTTTACACTGATCTGTACATAAAAGAGTGTAGCGTCTTCATTTGCTTTAAATTCATGGCTAAACTAAACAACGAACCTAAGTTGTTGAGTTTCAGTCATTCACGATGTAAAAAAAAATCAACTTACCTTCTTCTAATTTTCATTTAATGCTAAATTCTGTATTAATACAAAAATGTTGTTTTATGAAAAATATGTTTTAATATAAAAATAGCAAATAAAGCCTTTGTGCAACAATATTAAAAGGCAGATAAAACCAACGTTTAAAATGCAGAACTAATACATAAAAAGCAGCAATGCTGCTTTTTATGTATTATTTGTGCATTTTAAACGTTGGTATTTTCTACCTTTTAATATGTTTTAATAGTCATTAATGAAGATTGTTTCACATTAAAATTAAAATTGCTGAAAAAATAATCTCATTTGAAAATTCATTCGACAAAATATTCTTAACTTTTTCAACGGCAAAATGAATTTCGAATAACATAAAAAATATTTTTTTTATGAATACCAAAGTAACTTGAAATGTCTTTAATTATTGTGTATCAATTTACATAACTATGTAAGGGAAATTAAACACAGAAAAATATTTCAATATTTTTATTTAAAAAATGATTTCTTTTAAGATAAAGTTCTATGCGCATTAAATATTAAGATTTCACTAAAAAAATTAAGTTTTCATCTGTTTCGGAATCATATTCTAATTAGCTCTGAGCGGCATATAGAAATATAAAGTAAAAAAAATAAGGAACAGAAATTGTAAAGTTTAACTACACTTTAAATCTCTCTATAAATGAATTATCCTCTACATCTTTATTTATTTTTCTACATTTAAATGTGATTAACTAAAGAAAACTAATCAGAACGAGCAGTAAATTTTAATGTGATCGATGTAAAAAAATTTCAGAAAATGTTTTACAGATAATTTTATCCACGGAAATATTAATTTAACGCAAATGTAAAAGTTAATAGAAATGAAGTTCAAGATTTATAATTTGGTTATCAATCCTTAAATATTGCTTTCGAAATTTTCTTTCTTTTAGTATTAGGGAGTAATACCCTTAAAAGTAAAACATTACTTAAAGGTTAGCAAACTAGCAATCTGAAGTTTAAATTTTAAGTAAGCTTATTCTTCCAAACTAATTCAGAATATTTCGTTTTAAGCAATATTTTTGTTTTCAAAATCTAATTATGGAATGAGCTCAGAATTATATTTTAATTCCGTTGCTTTTTTTTTTTTTTTTTTTTTTTTTTTTTTTTTTTTTTTTTAGGGGATTAGTGGTAACAGTAAATAAAATATATCAGTCTCATTATTAACCCTATTCTTAATGTTTGTGTCATTGCTGCTTCAATTTTTATTGAAAGAGAGTGATTTTCCGTATATTTTATGTTTCGAAAATATACGGTGTACATAAAAGAACGCCCCAGTTATACATTTTAATAGTCTTAACTGTAAGCGTTGTATAGTGTTGGTTCAAGTTTACAAATAAAGAGTAGAGGGTCTGTCCAGGCAGTAATGAGACCAATCAGAAGGCCAAAGGTGCGGAGTTTGTAGCAGATGTTTACGGCGGGGGCTGTCAGTTACAGAGTCTGGCGGAAGTCAGTTAATTGAGCCTTTACAGCGCATGAATCGCTCGTGAAACAGACACGTGTTTGAAAGTGGCTCTAGTACAGCAAAGTGTCGAGCACCGATAAGGCATAAATTTTGTGTAAAACTAAGGAAATCGGCTTCTGAATCGGTATAAATCGGACTCCTGAAATAATAGGTTGTGTAAATATATTGAAACTTGAAACAAAAGACAGTCTTTACAGCCTAATACCATACCATGATTCCATATGGCAATGACTATGGATTTGTATTAATAATATATTATTAGATTACAAAATATGTCAATTTTTACTTTTTTTTAAAAATTCAAACCTTGGTAGCGACCCCTAAAAAATGTTTTAAAATTTTGAAATTTTTGTGGAGGTCTTTATTTTATACATAGAACAAAATAGGAGGGTTCCCCATAGAAAATTTTAAATTTAATTTTTTAAGGACAACCCTAATATATATATATATATATGTACAGGGTGATTCATAAAAGATGGGCAGAACTTTAAGGGATTATAGTACACTTAAAGACAAATAATATTAAATAGGAGACTAAGGGTCCCAGACGTATTCCCAAGGAGATAGGGGGCATTAAAGTTTAGGGTCCGAAATTTCAAATGATTATAAAACATGGAAAAATTGGTCGATTCGTTTGCGGTTTTTGCAAAAAATTTTCTTTATGCCAGTATTTTCTTGAAATTAAATTTTAAAGTTCAATTTCAAAAAATGCCAATAGGGGGCGCTTTAGACTTTGGAGTAACAAACAACTATTTTTTAACGTTATTTTTTGTATTTCTTTAAATGATTTCGAAAGCTTAGACTTAAACTTAAATTTTCAGCTCAAAATCTGAATCGCTGAGCGTGGTTCAGTAGCGAGGGGAGGGGGTTCAAATTTCAACTTCTGAACATAGTTCAGTTTGCACTACTTAACCATGCCCAACGATTCTGTGCTGTGATACGAGGCAAAAATACAACTTTCGTCAAGGACTGCATAGTCGGAATTCACTCATAAAGGCACTGGCACAGTTGGAAACGTCGCTCATGCAAACGTTAAAGCTCCATTCCTGACGCTAGTCACCGGATAAAGAAGGAAACAGAAAGTATGCAAATGTCAAATGGGGCAGAAGAAGAACACGTATGCAAAATTTCGACACGATTCAGGCATAAAAACCACAGAACGGTGAGTCAAGTGTAAGTCGCTGTAGTAATGAATCGGAAGATGGTGCCCTTCACGAATAAGGAAAAGGCTGAGATGCATTTAATTTACGGAGCGGCAGATGGAAATGGTGCAGAGGCACAACGAATGTACGGAGAGCGATTTCCCAACAGGCGGTTGCCTAACCGCAAAACTTTCGAGCGCTTGCACAGACAGTTGTGTGAGACGGGATCATTTCTCGCTTCCCGGTCGAATGCAGGTCGTGCAAAAAAGGACGAATCAGTAGTTGTTGCAGAAGCCATTCTGGATGTAGTAGCGGCGCAGCCAAGTACAAGTACACGAACAGTGGCTAGGCAGGTGGATACCTCACAGTCCATGACTTGGAGGGTACTGAAGGATGAACATTTGCTCCCGTTTCATGTGCAACGAGTCCAGAAACTGTCTCCAGGGGATTATCCAAATCGTATTGAATTCGCCCGCTGGTTTCTGCAGCAGAACGCGCTAAATCCACATTTTGGACGAACTGTGCTTTTCACCGATGAATGTACCTTCACACGTGAAGGTACATTTAACACACACAATGCACCTGTATGGGCGGATGTCAATCCACATGCTACGTATCCACATGCTCATCAGAGACGCTTTTCCATCAATGTTTGGGCAGGAATCCTCGGAGACCACCTAATCGGACCGTACCTTCTTCCTGTACGCCTCAACGGTAAAAAATACCTCACATTTCTGCAACATGTGCTGCCAGACCTGTTAAACGTTGTTCCTCCACGCATCCGGCGGGTCATGTGGTTCCAGCACGATGGAGCGCCAGCCCATTACGTACGAGACGTCCGCAACTATCTGGACATCACATTTCCGAACAGATGGATTGGTCGAGGTGGTCCTGTTGCTTGGCCTGCTCGCTCGCCAGATCTTTCACCCCTCGATTTCTTTTTCTGGGGACGATTGAAGGCTCTTATGTATGAGACACCCATTGAATCCCCCGAGGAACTGGTCGCCAGACTTTCCGCCGCTGTAGGGGAAGTGCTCGAAAAGCCTGATGTTTTCGCGAATGTTCGCCGTTCCATTCTTCGCCGTTGTTCTGCGTGCATAACCTCTGGTGGTCACAATTTTGAACATTTATTGTAATTACATGTTAATAAATATGCTTTGGTAACATAATCCTAATTTGTGTCTTTTTACCTCGTATCACAGCACACAATGTGTGGACATGGTAAACTGAACTGTGCTCAGGAGTAGAAATTTCAAACCCCTCTCCCCAGAAACTTAACCACGTCTAACGATTCAGATTTTGGGCTGAAAATTTAAGTCTAAGCTTTAGAAAGCATTTAATGAGACACAAAAAATAACGGTATAAAATAGTTGTTCGTTACTCCAAAGTCTAAAGCGCCCTCTATCGGAATTTTTTGAAAATTTTCTTTAAAATTTATTTTCAAGAAAATACTGACATAAAGAATAATTTTAGCAAAACGCGGCAGTAGTTAGAGCCTAATCTACGACACAAAGATCGGGAATAACTGATTTTTGTTCTGGGGGGAGAAGGGATTCAAATTTCAAATTTCAGTTTACGCTACTTAACTACTCGTTAGGACTCAGATTTGTAGATCAAAATTTAAGTTTAAGTCTAAGCTTTCGAAATAATTTAAAGAAATACAAAAAATAACGTTAAAAAATAGTTGTTTGTTACTCCAAAGTCTAAAGCGCCCCCTATCGGCATTTTTTGAAATTGAACTTTAAAATTTTATTTCAAGAAAATACTGGCATAAAGAAATTTTTTTGCAAAAACCGCAAACGAATCGACCAATTTTACCATGTTTTATAATCATTTGAAATTTCGGACCCTAAACTTTAATGCCCCCTATCACCTTGGGAATACGTCTGGGACCCTTAGTCTCCTATTTAATATTATTTGTCTTTAAGTGTACTATAACCCCTTAAAGTTCTGCCCATCTTTTATGAATCATCCTGTATATATATATATATATTTAAAAAAAAATTGTTTTGTTACTTTAAGATTTGTAATAAAACATTAATGAAGTCTTACCATGCTTCTACATATAGCGTGTTTCTAAGCGACTGATTAAAGACTAAAACGCAGCATGGTTAACGTGTTATGAGATTTACTAAATTTGTTATTTCGAAGGAGGAGTGTAACAATAAGAGAGAAGAAGCATTGGGGGATATTCCACTTATTTAGGTAGATTTCGTAAGAAACACTACCTCTTATATCCTCCTCTATGTTGGATTTTCTGAAACATTTTTGCAGATCTACGCAGATCATGACCCCTAGAACCCAAAACAAATCCCGGTTCAAAACTTTATATATCTGTCTGTCTATCTATCTATCTCTATCACTTTTTTTATCAACACGATAATTTCCATAATTTTGTGCAAATCTGTTCCAAACTGATACATCAAGGGGCAGAAAATCTCCGTCAAGTTCATTAATGGGCAAAGTCGGATGAAGGGGATGTAAATAGGGAATTGTTTTTTCTTTTAACAGATAAAACCCCATAACTTTTTAATGATGATACATATCGAATCCCTTTAAATTTATTATTACCTCTTGGAAAATGGCCAAACAATTATGTATGACAGATTTGTTATATATACAGTACAGCTCCGATTATCTATGGAATTTTGTGGCAAGGGCACCGCGGATAATCAGAAAAAGAATGAAAATGGAGCGCAAACACGAAAAAAAAAGAAACTTCAACATAAAAACTATGTCTTAGTGTACGAAAAATGTCATAAAACGTTTAAAATACATACATATGCACAGTACAGCAGAAACCTTTGCTTTACGTCTAAATCACTAAAATAAAGAGCAATAAGCAAGAAACAATTTCATACATACTGTACAAAAAGAGTTGAGTTACACCTTTTTAAAAAAAAAATGAGTCACTCGTTTTTGCTTCTTGCTTTGGAAATAGCTTTTCGTTATTTTAAATTGTACACAATTGTTTTTCTTTTAGTATGGAATAATTTTTATCTCGAAAATGAAGTTATTCTTGATGTGCTATTCGGAAATTTATCATAATAGTCTTATTTAATTGTTAAATATTTTAATTGCTGTGTTAACGTTTGGTTAATAAAATCAAGAAAAAACACCAAGACTTTATATCTGATATTTCAAACATGGCAACCGAATCTAGATATATTCTTCTATTACTTTCGAATACATAAATTTTTCTGTTTATATTTATTAGTAGGATTTATCGTATTTTCCTTGATGTTGGCTTGAATTAAAAATATTCACTTCGGGGATAAACTGCACCGCGGATCTTCCGCTCGCTGATAATCGGGGCTTTACTGTATTAAAAATGGCCTTAATGGACGAAAAAAAATAGAGTTTTGAGAAGACAAAAATTCATTATTTTGTCAATTCTCAAGATATCAAATCCACTTAAATTTATTATAAATATTCTTAATATTATCTACAATTTTTATTTTGACAAGTTTTTGATAGGAAAAACTCTTACAGGAAGAAAAAAAAAGGAAAAAAAAAACACGTGTTGGATGAAAGAAAAAATTATCACTTCGTCAATTCACATGGTATCAAATCCGCTGAAATTTATTATAAACCTTTTTAATATTATCTACAACATTTATATTGATAAGTTTTTGATAGGACCAAGTCTCACAGCAAAATAAATAAATAAATAAATAAAAACAAAAAAGAGAGGTGGGGGGGGGGGTAGAAGAAACAAATCACCATAACATCCTTCTGATAAAAGCCAACTCTTACAGAAAAATGAAATTAAAAGCTCGTCAAAAGTTGACAGATAAAATTATTAGACTAGGTTTATCTCTAATCTTGATTTAGTTTTTGTTGGTGAAATTAGTACTCAACTTCGAAATATACCTGTGCCTGTAGGCCAAGCTGGCAGGGATTTTTTCTTCTGTTCTCCCAAATATCCAAAATATTATTTCAGTATGTTGAATATTTTTCTGTAATAATAAACAATTTTTCTAATGTTTATTGTGTAATAAATGTCAAAATCAGATTTAAAATTTAATTAAGCAGTTAATTTTACGATGAAAAAAAATTATTGACAAGACAAATAGTTTTTTTTTTTTTAGTATATTAATTGTATTTTTTTTTTATAACATATTCTAATGAATAAAGCAAAATCGTAGTATTCATCACCGTTTAGATCTGCGAAAGTATAATATTTCTTAAAAAGGTAATTCCTCATGTTTTTCTTACTTCTATTGGTGCCCCTTTAGTCTCAAACGTGAGGGGAGAACGGGAGAATAGTTACACAAGTTTCATAATGTCTGCAAACTATAATTTTTAAATATTTCGATTTAACTCTAAAACTCTCTTTTTTACCCGACTGCCAAGAAGGGTTATTTGTTTTACGCGTATCTGGGTATGTAGATTTATTTATACCCTCGAAATAAGCCAACGCCTGGATGGATTTTAATGAATGAGGTCTCTATCGATTAGTCTTAACCGTCCGATGGTTATAGGCTAGGTTTTATTTTTATAAATTCGAAATGGTGGCCGTTAAAGGCGGTAGAGATTTTTAAAAAATGACGCACCATTATGAGTGGCATATTGTTGGATAGGTCTTTCAAAATGAAGACGATGTTTCATTGACTATTTTACAGTCAGAAACTCCGTTTAAATATTACACAACCCGGAAGCTGTGTAGATAGGATCTCTAGCTTTCCTGCAACTCTAACCTTCATATACATGTATAGGTCTCATCAGAACAGTGTTTATAGATAGGATCTCTAGCTTTCCTTCAACTCTAACCTCCATAGATATCTATAGGCCTCATCAGAACATTGTTTATAGATAGGAACTAACAATTAAACATAACTTAAAAGTCATCAATACAAGTAAATAAAAAAATAGGTAAGTAATATAAAAAATAGTTTGACATTGATGAGACGTAATTAATTAGTTCGCTTTTTACGCAGTCGGGATTTTATTACTTCATTTTTTTACTCTTATTTTAAGTCTAAACCAGTGGTTTCTAGACTTTTCTTCTTCCACACCCCACCTCAGCATCATACATACCTCTCTCTTAATGAAATATAATTTTCAATATTTAAAAATTAGTTCCTATTCATACGAGGAAGCCTAAATAGCATAAAATTGTCATTTCGGATATCTATATTCATTGTCCGCACTCATCCCTTCACAATATATATTTTTCATTACAGTGAAACCTCCCTGTGCGACCACCTCCCAGATTAATAATTTTTTCATGGAACGAAATTTATTCCCATAGGCTCAATACTAATTTTACCTTCATTGAGAGACCATCCCAGTTGAACTCCCTCCATGAGCGATCAATTTCTTTAAAGAAAATGAAGTAAATTTCATTTTTCCCTGGTCACTTGAAAAAGATTTTATTAGAAAAATAATTCCGGAGAGCGCATTATTCATCAAACTTCTAAACTAAGTTTTTTTTTTTTTTTTTTTTTTTTTTTTTTTATTATTATTATTATTATTATTATTATTATTTATTTATTCCGGTAACTTTTAAGTGTTTAAACCCAATTGCCCTCTTTTGAGGCAAAGAATTTAACTCAGATGACAAATTAAAAATGATAGTCAATAAACTCCCCTGTCCTATTCTGTCTGGAAACTCTCAAAGAAATCGATAAATTTATGAAATCTTCATTATTTGTTCCCGTCCAAAAAAAATTGCATATATTTATTGAACTTCGAAAAGACTCGGAAGTATAAGTTATAAAAGATAAAAGCGCAAAATCAAAAAAAAGCGTCAACATTTTCATTTTTTTAAACTTTACAGTAGTTAACTTAATTAATTAACTTTTGTTTTGATACTTAAATTTTTACATTTTTGCCTAATTTGAAAAATAAATTTTAGTAACATTAACTGTTACTTTTTTCAACAATTAAAATCTAGATTTAAACATAACCTACATTAGTAGACCACCTCTCGGAGTGACCAATTTTTATTGGAGCGGAAAGTGGTCGATTTAGGGAAGTTTTACTCTTATTTTAAAAACTGATTCCTTATTTACATGGAGGACATGTAATATAGCATACAATTGACTATTTCACAATTCTGTATTCATTGTCTAATTCATTGTCCATACCACTCTCTTCATAACATATAAATTTTATTATTTTAAAAATGAGTTCTTATCCATTTGTATCTTCACAAAAGGAGGTGGGCATAGAAGGCTGATTTTTGCTAACCGAATAGAATCAAAAAAGTTTTCCTTTTTCTAGAAAATTTCAATTGTTTCAGACGAGAAACACGTCTTTTTTTATATAACATTTTAATCTATATTTCAGTTATATGAATTTGATATTTGTCGAAATAAAGCGCCCACAATACCAACGTAGATTTTTTTTATATAAAACACATATATTAAAATGTAAAGAGTAGAAAAATAACTACGATTTTGTAATGAACGTTTCATATTGAAATCAAAATCCATTTTATATAATTGAAATGCATTATTATTTACAAAAAAGCCTGAATTTTTTATCATGAATAATATAGTTAAAGAAACTTCAAACAAACGCATACGAAAGATACTGTTAATACATATCATAGATGATATTAAAACAGTAAAAAATCCTCGATAAAGGCTATCGAAGTTTAGCTATCGTGAGAGGAGGGCACAAAAAATAACTTTATATAGCTAACACTTTTTCTTAAAGAGACCCTCATGTTTGAGAACAAATTTAAGCATTGGCGAATGATATAATTGATTTTTGTACGTAATTAATATTTTGAGGAGAAAGGATCCTTATACTCGGTGCGACAAGAAGGTATATACATTCTATTCCTCATCGAAATATTAAAAAGAAACGAGATACTTTTCGACAATTTGTTCTTTTTATGAATACCACAATAAAAAAAAACCTTTCAAGATTGCGATGTTATAAATTTTAAGTAAGTGTTTTATTTCTAACAAAAATGCAGTTCTCTTTTGGCGAGCTTTCCTTTCCCCGTTATTGGTAGTTAACCGACATCTATCAACTCATTTTAAGGATATAGTCAGGAGTATTTCATGTCTACACTCTATTTCACCTGAACTTGACCCCCAATATGAAAGGTAGAGAATCTAACATTCCGCCTTGAAAAATAGTTCTCCGTTATTTTTTAATCTTAAATATCTAAAATGCGTAGGAATTTATAAGATAATGTTTATAAATTAAAGATTTTGATTTTTTTATATTCGTAAAATATCATACTAAATGGCCATATTTGTATCAAAGAGTATCGTATCGAAGAGTATCCTATTATTCGTATCAGAGCACCAAAACTTAAAAAAAAAGTTTTCGGAAAGCTTTCCTTTGACTGTTCACTGGGATTGCAAAATTTTAGAAGCCATTTCAGTATCTGAAACTGTAGACAGATTAACCATTATTGTTTCACGTAAAGGTACTGGCCATTTAAATAGCTGTTCCACAATTTCAATCAGGAAAAAGTGAGGCAATAGCTCCTGCTGTTAACGAAACATTGGAGTTGTGGAGATTATAAGCAAGTAAAATGTATGACTTTTGATATAACCTTTGTTGATACCTGTTTATCAGGAGCAGCTTGAGCTGTTCTGGATTAGAATATGAACAAAGAAATGGTTTGGCTTGCGATCATCACATCCTTTAAATTATGCTTGAGGAAGATGTTATAAAGTCCCTCAGAGTTTCAAGCGGACCGGACATACCATTATTCCAACGATTTAAAATTTCGTGGATGTCTATCGATTATGGCATATTTCAGACTCTCATAACTGACGGATTAATCAATGAAAAAAATAACACATAATGCGTCCGAAATTACAGAATTTGCTCAAAATTATCTTAGAAATTTTCAACCAATGGACGATTACAAGGAACCGATAGACCTTGCCATCATTTTCTCAGGAGCAGTAACCGAAAGAGGTGTTTATATTAGAGCTCCAGGTGGGGATTGCATAGGGCTCCATGAATGGTGAAGGTGATGTACTTGATGTACAAGATTTATTTATTTAGAGATCAGTTTAAACTCTATAAGTAGAAAAATTCTGGAGTTCGTCAAGTTTTCTCGTTTGTTGTGAAAATCTACATTCACACTGGTATCAGGCCCAATGATTTTACATTTCTTGAACTTGAAAAAAGACGAAAATGTAAATGAAATAATTTCTTTGTGTGCTTTGAAGGACATTTCTGTACTTCACAGAACTAGTTACTTTTGCATTTTTCGATGATAATGTCTTTTTTAAAAATAAAAGAAAAATGGTGCATGCTTTGAAAAATGAAGAAAATTATGAACCTTTGAAACGTACACGGGCTGATCCTGATGTCATTCTCGAAAATAGCTTGCAAGATTTTCTAACAAACACCACTCTGTGTTTTTTTTTAAGTATGGATTTACCTTTAGACTTTTTTGAAACAGATGCAGCTAATAGGAATAAAAATGAATCCTACAAGACATGTAAGGCACTAGTGACTTCAGTCAAACTTGTTAATGATGTAGCCGAAAGTTATATAGCACTCATGGAGGAATACAATAAACTTCATTCAAAAGACAAAGAACAAAAACAGTATTTCAAGGATATGATCATGGCAGTCCAAATCATTTCTTTGTTCGTATTCTGCTCCAGAAGAACACAAGCTTTTCTTGATAATCCGGTATTAACAAAGGCTATATCAAAAATCATACATTTTACTTGCTCGGTACTCCCCACGACTCCAATATTACGTTACCAGCAGAAGCTATTGCCTCTTGAACTACCCTGATTGAAGTTTTGGAACAACAAGTAACTGGTCAATACCTATACCTGAAACAATAATGGGGAATCTGTCTACAGTTTCAGATCCTGAAATGTCTTCTAAAATTTTGCAATCCCAGGGAACAGTCAAAAGAACGCTTGCCGAAAACTCTTTTTTTAAGTTTTGGCCTCTGCTTGCTTGTCTTCAGATACGAATATGTCCATTAAGTACGACATTTTACAAATATCAAAAAGTCAAATTCTATAATTCATAAACATTTTCTTATAAATTTTTATGCATTTTAGCTATTTAAGATTAAACAATAACGGAGAACTATTTTTCAAGGCGGAATGTTAGATTCTCTACCTTTCACAATGGGGCCAAGTTCAGGTGAAATAGAGTGTAGACATGAAATACTCCTGACTGTGTTCGGACAATAGGTTGTGTAAATATATTGAAACTTGAAACAAAAGACAGTCTTTACAGCCTAATATCATACCATGATTCCATTTGGCAATGACTATGAATTTGTATTAATAATATATTATTAGATTACAAAATATGTCACTTTTTACTTTTTTTAAAAAATTCAAACCTTGGTAGCGACCCCTAAAAAATGTTTTAAAATTTTGAAATTTTTGTGGAGGTCTTTATTTTATACATAGAACAAAATAGGAGGGTGCCCCATAGAAATTTTAAAAGTTAATTTTTTAAGGACCACCCTAATATATATATATTGATAATTAAAAAGAAAACAAATTATACTACAAACGTTTAAAATCTGGCAACTGTAAAATTTGTAGGATATATGAATGTCTTTATAAGTATAACTTCTAATTTAGAAATGGAAATAATTAATAGCGTTTATTTTAAGAAAAAAATGTACCTTTATGTATAAATTAAAATAAGGCAACATTCTATTTTATAATCACAAAAACTTTTAAATTGTGAAACAATTTTTTAAACTTTCAACTATCAAGTATTATTCCATTTTTTAACTAAAAAAGTATAGCCCTTAATTTCCTTTAAATGTTATCTTTTTTTGTAACTGGCATATATTAAATAAAAACAGTTACGTAGTGCAAAATTAAAAACGTCATTTTCTTCTGTGTAATCTTTTTACAGAAGAATAAATCACTCCTGTTAATTTTTTCCCGCTTTTATATCCATTTTTTAATTAAATGCATTAACTATATGATGTTTTTATTATATTTAATGAAAGAAAGGCGCTTTTTTAATTAAATAATATTTCAAGTTGTTTTCAGAAAAATACTTAAAAGTTTAATAAAAGTTTTGAATAGCAGTTTTAAATAGATTTTTTTTATTATTATTCTGCGTGCTATTTAACTAAAATAATTCTTAGAATAATTTCCGCTTAGAAGAGAAATAAGTTTATATATATTTTGTTTTATAGAAATTGGGATTTTTTGCGTTTATTTAAGTAGATGAAATTTAACGATAATGAAATATGCAAAATTATGGAATCTGATTTCTGTGAAGTAAAACATTAGGATGGAATAGTTTTGTTGTTTTTACTTTTAAACTAACAATATGCTTAAATTTTTATATATTTTTTATTTTTTTATTTTTCTAGATAATCTTGAAATCAAGTAATCTGTTAAAAACGGGTTTGTGTGATTTAAATGCTTAGTATATTCTATTATAACTCCTGATTATTTTTTTTAATTTACAGCTTTCACAGAGACTAAAGGATTTTGTAAACTGCCCCACGTTTTGTGAATACACTATCGTAGTGCTAACTTATCTTCAACTGCTGACGGGAAATACTTTTTTTTTCACTGTGTAATTAGAGGTTTCACTATAGAACAAGATCTTGTTTCTATTATTAACTCTTTGAAGCAAGTAATCAGTTTGGAACAGTTTTTCCTGATTTAAATACTTAGCACAGTCTTGTCTTCATTCCGATTAATTTTGTTATTTGTAACTATCACAGAGATTAAAGCATTTTGAAAACTTCTCCACGTTTTGTATATACTTGTATACTATGTATTTTTGTATGCAATATACTGCGACTGTGCTAACATATCTTCAATTGGTGACGTGAAGTACATTTTTTTCTCCTCACTTTGACATTAGAAGTTTCACTGTATAACAGTATCTAGATCCTTTTATTAATTACTCGAATCCAGCAATAGGTTTGGGAAGAGTTTGTTTGATTTAAATAATTAGTATATTCTTCGTTTTGATTAATTTTGTTATTTATAGTTATCACAGCACTTAAAGCATTTTGAAAACTGTTCCAGTCTTTGTGAATATACTGTGACAATGCTAACATATCTTTAACTGGTGACGTGAAGTACTTTTTTTCTCACTGTGGCATTAAAGATTTCACAATAGAACAAGAACTTGTTCCTATTATTAATTAATCGAATCAAGTAATCTGTTTGGAACGGGTTTTTCTGATTTAAATACTTAGAACAAACTATTCTTCCTTTCGATTAATTTTGTTTCTTATAACTATCGCTGAGATTAAGGGTGCACAGGTCTTTTAAATTTTCAAAAAATCAGTTTTTAGTTTTTGCTTTATTCTGAATGTTTAAAATTTCTCAACAATATGCAAAAAACCGCATTAAAAAATCTGCATTATTTCTTGAGTTACAATCATTTTTAGATGATGAGTGTAATAGAAGATCCGTAGATATTGAAACTTTGAAAAGCGTTTTCTCAGATTAGTAAATTTGGAGTTTGCGCGCACTGTTACTTTTAAACAATGTAAGCTACAACTTTGAAAAAAATAACCAAATATGCGTTTCTTTATAGTCTGCAGGGTAAAAAAAAAAATCAGTTATTTTGGTTATTTATTTTTTTGCAATTGAAAAACTTCAAAAAAAAAAAAAAAATGAGATTTTTGAACTTTTTTTTTTATTTTGTGATAAAATTAAATTTTAAACAAAACTTTTTGCATATATTTTGGTTTTAAGTTATAAGTAGGTATGTTATTATTCTATTATGTTCTAAAATTGTTTTCTATATGCATAATTTAGAGTTTTATCATGCGCGCAGCGCTTAATCACGCATTAGTGAGAAGGATTTTTAAATTTAAAATTTAAATATTGATTTTGTACATACAACATTTATTATTTTGGATAATGTACTTAAGAATATATACTTTAGGCAGGCAGGGGAGAAATAGATCTTAATTGCATATTGTTTATGTTTTGGTACTTTGAAAAAAGGCGATGTTTTTGTTTGTTTCGACAAACGCAAAGGTCCTGTGCCCGCTTAAAGCATTTTGAAAAATGTTCCACGTTTTGTGAATATACTGAGACAGTGCTAACGCGTATTTTTGACATAAGAAGTTTCACCATACAAGAAGATCTTGTTCCTATTTTTAATTGTAATTTCAATATCTTCAAAGAAACAAAGTCATTTTATGACTGGAGAAATAGTATTTCAAATTGAATATGATCAAGAATTTGGTATTATGAATTTATGTACAGTTTAAAGATAGTGAAACTTCGTACGCATATGACGATCAAATACTTATAAAGATTGTCAAAAAACTGGATTTTTATTTCTATTGGTTATTAGGCACATAACTTTGTATATGCTCAAAATTATTACACTATTGCATCCGTTGTATTTTCCTTTCATCAGCAAGTTAATACAAAAATGTTTCAGTTTTTTTTACAGCAGTGATGTATTAGTTTTTAATTGGAGTAACATTCTTCTAAATATGTCTTCATATTCGTAGTTTTGAAAAAAAAGTTTTTGATATTTCTGAATCGAAGCAAAAGAAACGTCAAATGAAAAAAAACGAAAACTTGCGACATATTCTACTTTTTTTTCATTTACCAGTGCATTTTGGATACTGTATGTATTAAAATATTTCTGTAGTCTACATGATGAAAGGCTCTCTTAATAACATAATGTCGTTTCAAAGATGGACATTTTAACATGTAAAATTTGACGTGTTGAGATAATTGTACAGTTGTATTAAATATTTTTTAAATTCTGCATTTTCTAAGACTAGAATATAGTTCGGCGTGGATTTGGGAGAGATAATGAGAAGTATGGGGTAATGTACCATGAAATTATACCAACATTTACATTGCTATAATAGAACATGCTTAGTTTTACAATCAATGGAATCGAACTGATGTAAATATGTCATGTATGTAACTAATGTAAATATGTCATGTATGTAACTAATGTAAATATGTCATGGGATGTACAAGCATTCTTAGGAAAATGCAGATAAACCCTAGAAGTTGAAAGAGATAAAAATGATCCATGGTTGACATCTTGTGTTACTAATTTTAATTATACTTTAACAACGAATGAGCTAAATTTGAGCTTAATTCGAAGTGTTTAATTTGATTTTTAAAATATTTGGTATAAAATCAGTCATCCTTATTTATGCGGTAAAGAATTCAAATGTAATTTCTGTTTCCTAGTAAATATAAAAAAGCTTTAATTAACCTTCAATATTTAGTTACTTACCGATTATCTCAGGAACAAATATCTCCTAGGCACGACATTCCAGAGGCTATCATTTTTCCATAATACCATTTAATATACTTAGGAAATTATTTGTAATGAAGAAACAAATTTTGTTATTAGTTTTATTTAAAATTAAAGGTACCTAATCTATCACTAAATTTCGGAATGCATTAATTCCAATAAATATTTAGAGTGTTTAAAAAAGTCTAGCAAGCTCCATAAGAGTTTGAAGGCCATATAAAAACTAAATTACGGTGAGTTCTTATAAAATTAATAATAATGCCCGTTCATTAATATTTAATTAATAGTGCTCGTTTACGAAACTAGATGATAACATCGGAGACACTACTAGATTTCTAAATTACAAAGAGCTGTGCCATTAAAATTTCAATTAAAAAATACTAAATCTATGATTTCGTTAACAGATTTCAGTTTAGCGCCAAGCAGAGTTGGGCAAATCTGTAATTGTAATTATCTGCAATGTAACTACAGTTTAATTGTATGCAATTGATTATAGTTAAACACGTTCAAGAACAGAAATTTTGTCAACTAATTCTGTGGAGGAATGCTACGGATAGAGTGATGCAACAATATTTTACCGTATGTAATTTGAACTACAATTGATTACTTTCAATTAAATTGTAATTACCTTTCAGATAATTGTAAATGGAATTTTGCCCAACTCTGGCACCAACTCCAATATCTTTTGACTCATCTCTCCAATCAAGTCCTTTCCGTCAAAAGAAGTTCTTAGTCACAGTAAAATGAATCGGTCAGTAGACGAATGGAGTCTCTAAACAAAAGTGTTTTTTAGAAAGAGTCTTACTTTCAATTTAAAGCATACTGAATCCAGGACGGCAAATCTTGGAAATGAACCCTATCATGGCAATTTTAAATAATCTTAAAAATTAAAAATTTTCTTTTTCAATTCTGGTAACCTGTTACATGATACTTTTATTATTGAACCAGAAAAGGCTCCTTGTTGACATACAGTTAAGAAACAACATACTTGAAATTATTTTTTAAAGACATAAAAAAAGTCACTAAATTGAGTTAGAGTTTTCAAATAAATTTCATTTGAAAGTACAATTTTTCTCTATTCCAAGATTAAAAATTGAAGTTATGCAATATTTAGAATTTCTGTATAAGAACTACAAAAAAGAAGCAGGTTTATAGTAATCGACCAAAACTAGCTTTGAGATTTCGACATCGACCAAAACAACAGTATTGAAAGAAATTCGCCTTAAAAAACAAAAAAAAAAAAAAAAAAAAAAAAAAAAAAAAAAAAAAAAACATAAACATATGAAACTGACTGGTATCCTTTACATTTTGTTATGTTTTGCTTTTTATTATATAATTTGAGGGTTTTAAAAGTCTCGAATTATAATAAATGTAAAGCATAACAAAATGTTTCATCCTGCAAGAAATGGAATAACATAATCTTTGACGTTAAAATGTGAACATTTTGAAGAAAAATCATTTTTCAGATCATTCTTTTTTTTTTTTTAGTTAACTAAAACAAAGTTATTAAATGAGATGGGAATTTAAAAATGATGAAACATCTTTAAATTACAATGATAACGTTTAAATTTTGCAATGGTAATTGTGAGCCAAAGGTGGTTAATGTTCCTAAGGTAGATCGCCTCCCTCCTCCCCCCCCCCCCCAAAAAAGAATTAATTTCATTTTTAAACACATAATGGCGGTACTGCATTGTAAGTCATGTATCTGCAGCGCACGTTGCTGAATTTGAAGTGATCACTTTGATCGGCTGTCATTTCTATGCAGTGGTTTCACTTTTGAGGAGTAATCATTCTAATTCACAGGTAAGATATTTTGATTTACATGTGTTTGAATTCTTAGAACTTTGACTTAGGATTCGTTTTCTGAAAGATTATTTCCTTCTCTATAACCACATTTATTCCAATTCTAATATACTTTCAGATTAATAGTTATACGTTATTAAAATGCAGACCAAACGCATTTTCCCAATGTTGCCCGACATCCGCCTTCTTAAGAAACAAATATGGAAATCAATGTAGTAAGGATAATTTATATTGTTCTACTTAAATATCTGCAAAACTTATTATCATTTATTACCAGACTTTTCCAATAATTACAACACTATTGAGAACACCAAAGATCCCCCTAAAAGAAGTCTGTAAATCAGAGAAGAAAAGCCCTGAACTACCGCGCACAATAAGTGGTTCAGCCTTTTCGTGTCAGAAGATATGAAGATTAAGAAGAGAAACTCGAAATATATCTAAATAAAGATTCCTCAGAACATAATGGTAAGCAACATAATAAAAAAACCAAAAACCAATCAGTTTCACAGTTAAAACAGAATTTTAAACAATCTGATATTACCATGCCTTCTCACAAGCGGTTGCCAGCCAAAAGCAAGCTGATTTTGACATTTATGAAAGAAAGACAAAATAATGGACATCCGATTGTGTAATCAATTCTTGCAATATGGGCATGAAGAGTGTCAAAATTTTACTAAGCAAGACAAAATCAAAAATTTCATCTACACATTTTGTACGTAATCTAATTGCAAAAATATATTTGAATAAAATGTATTCTAATTTTCCTTGTAATTAAATATTTGCTTTTAATTGAAAATTGTATTACTATTCTAGAAGTAAAATAGTTTGCATAGTATTTTTTTTTTACATTTGTAAAGTGGTTTGAATATATGGGCCACCTTTGGAACACTATGCGCCAAAGGTAGGCCAGAAGCTGCAATTTTTAAATTGCACTATAAAAATAATTAAATGTTATTTTTTAAAGACAACTATACTTGATATGTGTTAGGGATAAGTATAAAACTTTAAAAAAAAAGAAAAAAAATCAGCTGCATTCACTTAACCTGAATATCTTGAAAAATCCTCCGATTTTAACTACGGCGTCTTTTTAGATCACATACCTTAATCTTACAAGGTGATGGCCAACCTTGTTAATCACAGATTTTGATTATTTTAATATATGTTGTAGGATAGAGACCCCTTAGTGTCAGGTTCAACGGATTTTATCCAACGCTCCCTAGTTCTTGAGAAACCGGGGGGGGGGGGTGTCTAATAATAGTACACAACTTAAATGCTTACATTGCAGCCGCAATGATAGGTTAGTCGTAGCTCAGTTGGTACGGCGTACGCTGGCTGATCTACGGACCCGGGTTCGATACCCGAACGCGCTACATATGTTTTTCTCATTTTTTTGTTTTATAAATATACTTGTAATTATAATTTAATAATTTCAATTACAAATTTTAATATCATACGTTTAATTATAATGTTAACAAACTTAAATTTATCATTTTTTTATTTTTTAAACTATTATTTCTCATCCTTTAAAGAGCTTTAAAAAGAAATTGGATCTATTATTGAATGATAAAAATTTGAAAATCGTGACAAAATCTATTGTGGTGCCATCTAGTTATGATAAAATAAAAGAATATTCAAATAAAATAAAAATAAAAACAGAATAGAAGATAAAGGTGAAAGCAAAATAATTGAAAGCGCAAGCATACGTATTACAAATTTAAAAATCTTTAATAAGCAAAAAATCGGTTGTAATTTAATTCTGATACTAATGTTTAATATAATTATGATTGTTACTTTAAAAACAAACGTATAGTATATCGCAATAATAGTATTATCGCATTGACTTCCTTTGTTAAAGCAACGCCTAAATGATGCTTCTTTAAAATCACGAATTGACACAATTGCTCCATATCATTGCATATCATTGCATATCATTCATATCATTCAAAAAGAATATATGAAATACATTTTAAAAGTGATTTTTAAAAAATTAACAGTTTTATGATGTTTTATACAACTATTTAGTTAAAAGTAAAAAATGAAATAGGTTAAAATTATAATTGATATACAATATTATAAATTTTAATTGACAATGAGATTATTAATTATCTCAAGTATATTTATAAAGCAAAAAATAAGAAAAACAAATGTACCGGATTCAGGTATCGAACCCGGGCCCGCGGATCAGCTGGGAATCGACATACCAACTGAGCTGCGACCAACCCATCACTGCGGTTACAAAGTAAGTATTTAAGTTGTGTACTATTATTAGACCCCCCCCCCCGGTTTTTCAAGAACTAAGGAGCGTTGGATAAAATCCGTTGAACCTGACACTAAGGGGTCTCTACCCTACAACATATATTAAAATAATCAAAATCTGTGATTAACAAGGTTGGCCCTCTCCTTGTTAGAAACTGTTGTAAATTAAGGAATTATAGTGGATTATTAGCAACATTTCTATTTTCGACAATAAAGAACAAGAAATAAAGAAAGAAGAAAAAAATGCTGTCTGTTAAATTCACAAATATATGTGACTTTCTTGCTCTTATTTCAAAATAATTTCAAATCTAAAATGAAGAAAAATTTAAAAAATATATTTTTAGGAAAGGGTGTTTTGAATTGCTTCAACAATTGCATTTATATTTACAAAAAAGCTATACAATACTCAATGCATTATTAAAGGGTCAAAATTTACATATGCATTATTTTTTTTTCTTCATGAAACTCATGACATGTGTTTAGCTCATTACTACTCAAATAAATAAAATAATCACTTTTAAAAATGTTACGTGAAATTTATTTGATGCTAAAAGTTAATTTATACACCATTTCGATTTGAATATGGGGGTTTGACAAATTTACTATCTCAATAAAAGAACGTTTTAAGAAAAATATACGATAAGGTATATGAAAAAAAGATAGCATCATGTACTTAATTTTTCATTTTATGATTGCAATTTTCCAAAAATTGCTCACATATCGAAATCAACACCCATATACACCAAAAATTGTTTTTTATAAGAAGTATTTGATCCATTTGAGATATCAATGAAAAAATGACTGAATATCTATCACAGAATTCCGAAAATGTTTCATATTTGAAAAATTCTGAAAGAAAAAAATGCAAGACGGTAGTAGGAAATGTAGATGATTTGTGCTTTAATCTATACTCCTATTATAAAGAGGAAAAAATAGTTTATTTGTAGGAGGTAAGCTCTGGAACTACCGAACCGATTTCAAAAGTAATGGTATCAAAATGATGGTGTTAGTCCAACTTAGAACATAGGTTATATCTTATGTCGGTGCCACTACCCCAAAGGGGGTGTAGGAGCAAAAAACGTTCTAAAATTGCGATTTTAGCGTTACTGAAGGGCCTAGAAATATGAAATTTTGAATATTAGTTACTTATAAGATATAAATGATGTCTAAGAACAGTTCTTAAACAATTCGAAATTTAAAAGGGGTGAAAATGCACAAAAAGGGTATAAAAAACGTTCTAAATGGTAGTTTCTACACAATCTCAGGAAATACCAAACCGATTTAAAAAATATTGGTGTCCAAATGATGGTGACAACGCTTGCTCCAAGATAAGCTATGTTTTATGTCGGTGTCACTAACCTAAAGAGGGTGCAGGAGCAAAAAACGTTCTAAAAATGCGATTTATGTGTTACTGAAGGGCCTAGAAATATGAAATTTGAAATATTAGCTACTTATTAGATATAAGGGATTTCTAAGAACAGTTCTTAAACAATTCGGAATTTGAAAGGGGTGAAAATGCACAAAAAGCGTTCTAAAAAATGTTCTAAATGGTAGTTTCTACACAATCTCAGGAAATACGAAACCGATTTAAAAAATATTGACGTCAAAATGATGGTGACAACGCTTGCTCCAAGATAGGCTATGTTTTATGTCGGTGCCACTAACCCAAAGGGGGTGTAGGAGCAAAAAAACGTTCTTAAAATGCGATTTTAACGTTACTGAAGGGACTAGAAATATGAAATTTTGAATATTAGTTACTTATAAGATATAAATGATGTTTAAGAACAGTTCTTAAACAATTTGAAATTTAAAAGGGTGAAAATGCACAAAAATTGTTCTAAAAAACGTTCTAAATGGTGATTTCTGCACAATCTCAGGAAATACCAAACCGATTAAAAAAAATAATGGTGTCAAAATGACGGTGATAACCCTTGCTCCAACATAGGCTATGTTTTATGTCGGTACCACTACCAGAAAGATGGTGCAGGAGAAAAACGTTCTAAATTGCGGCTTTTGCGTTACGGAAGGGCCTAGAATCGTGAAATTTGGAATGGTAGTTAGTTATAAGATATCAATGATCTCTAAGGACATTTTCCTAAATAAATCGAAATTTAAAAGGGGGTCAAAATGCGCAAAAAGCGTTGTAAAAAACTTTCTAAATTGCGATTTCTATGTAATCTCAGGAAGTACTGAACCGATTTCAAATATAATGGTGTAAAAATGATGGTGATAGATCTTGCTCCAAGTTAGGCTATACTTTATTTCTTTTTCCACTACCACAGAGGAGATGCAGGAGCAAAATGCGCGAAAAGTGCTCTAAAAACGTTCTAAATGACGATTTGTCGGCAATATCTCAGGAAGAATGAATCTGATTTCAAACGTAATGGTAGGAAATTGATGCTGACAGCCCCTACTCTAACATACACGCTATTTTAAGTCGGTATCACTATCACAAAGACGTTGCAGGAGCAAAAAAGCGTTCTAAATTTCAATTTTTGTGATTGGTTATTATATTTGGTATATTAGTAATATAGTTGCAACTTAAAATTAGGCAAGGTACATATTTATTAGCTATAAATGATCTTTAAGAACAGTTTCGAAAAAATTGGAAATTTAAAAAGGGGTGAAAATGCGCGAAAAGCGTCCTAAAAAAGTTCTAAATTGCGATTTCTACTCAATCTAAGGAAATAACAAAGCTATTTCAAAAGTAATGGTTGCAAATCAATGGTGACAGTCCCTGCTATAACATAGGTTATATTTTATGTTGCTGTCACTACCATCTGAGAGTTGCAAAAGCAAAACATGTTTTAATTTGCGTTTTTGCACAACTGAGGGGTCTAACACTTTGAAGTATGGCATGTTATTTACTTACAAGATGCAACTGCTTTCTAAGAACAGTCGAAAGAAAATTCCAAATTAAAAAAAAATGAAGTGAGTGAAAAGCGTTATAAATTACAATTTTTAAGCAAACTTAAAAATTACCGAACCGATTAAAAAAATAATGAGGACAAATTTTTGTGATAGAACCTGCTCAAACATAAGCTATATTTTATGTCTGTTCCACTAGCACCAAAGGGTTGCAGGAGCTAAAAACTTTCTAAATATCGATTTCTGTGATACTGAAAAGGCTAGAAACTTTAAATATGACATGGTAGTTATAAAATATAAATGCCCTCGAAGGAGCGTCGAAAATAAATTCGAATTAAAAAGGGGTGAAGCGCCGGGGAGGTGCTAAAAGCATTCTAAAAAGTTCTAAATTACGATTCTATGCAATTTCAGGGAATATAAACCGATTATAAAAGTAATAGTTGCGAATCAATGGTAACAGTCTCCGATCCTACATAGGCTATATTTCATGCCGGTGATTCTACAACCTGGGGTTCACAGGAACAACAAACGTTCTAAAAAAGGGCTTTAAAAGCTTTTTAAATTACGTTTGTGTGGAATATTAGGAAATAGCAAACCGATTTCAAAATTAATGTTGGCAAATTAATGGTGACAGTTCCTGTTTCAACATAGCCCTTTATGTTTAGAGAGGTGGTAGGACTTGGAATTACACATGATGGTTAATTTTAAGATGTAAGAAGATGGTTTCTAAAAAATTCAAAACTTCAAGTGAATACTGAAATGAGCCTATTAATTGAGTATAAAAGTTTCAAAATATTTTCTAAATTATCATTTATTTAGTTTTATTTCATTTTATTAATTTAAGTCTCATTTCTGCCTAATGCAGTGTAATAATGATGTTTAATGAAACTGTGTTTTAAATAGTAATTTTTGAATTATTCCTAAAAGTAATAAGTACCTTTTAATAAAAAAAACCTTTTAATAAAATAAAATATTACCTTTTAATTAAAAAAAATTAGTTAGTGCATTTTAATAAAAATTAGACATATAAATATCACTTGGCATATTTCAAATATTACGCGAGCAAAGCCGCGGGGTTTGCTAGTAAAATATATTTGATAAGTAAAATATATCTTTTATCACAGATTTTTGTAAGCGTATATGATAATATAAACCTAAATCACAACATATTTATTAAATGAATATAAATATATATAAATATAAATATATATATATATATATATATATATATATATATATATATATATATATGCACTTTTATATTATAGAAACATGTGAGTGGCTACACAAAATTATTGCTACTAATGTATTTTTACATCTGTATATCCTTTATCCAAATTTTACTTTTAAAATTAAAAAAATATTCATTTTCTGTTATCAACATATTCAAATTTTTTAGGATTAATTATGGTGGTTATGTTCTCGATAAATGTTACATAACTATGTGTTATATAAATAATAAATGTTATATAAAAAACTAAACCTGTGGATGTACGATCAGGACATAAAGTGCCCAACTCTGTTTACTTGACCTTGATCCCCGAGGTGCTATGCAGCCTGCGCCCCGGCCAGGTGGTCAACCCAATGCGAGATCCTCGGTGTTTAGTTCCCAACCAAGCTTGGTACTCATTTTATCGACTCCGAATGGATGAAAGGTTGAGTGAACCTTGCCCAGGCTGGAGCAGAACTCGCCAACTGTACCGTGGCAGACAGGTGTGCTAACCACTGCGCTACTGGGCTTCTAAATGTTATATAAAAGACAACATATTTTATTGTTACTCTGAAGTTTCATAATTTTAATTAATTTTTCAATTAATTTTCAGCAATGAAATGACGCTCAAAATTATTGAATATTTTTAATAAATGATTTCTCACATTGCTAACTAAGTTAAAAATACTTTTATGTTGTTTTGAATTATGTAAGATAAAAACTTAATTACTATAATTAAAATAAAACACATAATCTGAAATTGAATTCGTTAAGGAAAAACGCTTAAAAACTATATTATAAATAAAACGACTAGTTTCCAAAACATAATAAAGGCGATATATTTAAGACCTGTCTAGGTCTTTATACAAACGATACTACCGTAAAATTTGAAATGTCTATTTCCGATAAAACCGGAACTTTCTTCATCATATCCAATGTGGGCTTTTGTATATCCATTTGTTAACTAAATTATCTTTGCATGTTTATCCTGTAAAAAAAAATTTGGTTTTTCTTTTATTCTTAATTGGGTTTTTTATGCATAATGTATACCATGAATTTTTCAGAATTTTAGTTTAAAGTACTACTAGATAGTACCCGTCAAGATTTGACGGTAGATAACTTGGATGTTCCATTAGAAAAATTCTTGAATTTTGAATTAGTTGCTTTTAAATTAATTATTGAAATCGTGACAAATTTTTATATTGCATAAGTGATTCCTATTTCTTGAAAGCGCGCTAGAGGGTGCTGTCAGTCTAACCTATTGAAGGAAGTGAAAGGACTTTAAGTTTATAATTTACAACCAATTATGCTTTCCTTTTATCAGACATTTACCGAAAAATACTGGGCAGAGCATTTATTTTTACTTACTACAGTCTCATTTTTCTTGTTGAAAAAATAACAAAATAACAATATCTATTTTTATTTTTATTTTTATTTTTTTAACTACACGACCTTTAAAAGCTGCCATGCATTTTATTTATATCAGTCTCTAAAAGCCTAATTTTTAAACTTGATGCAATTAACGATTTATAATATATATTTTTTATTACTTGAATTTTATTTTACTTTTTTCTTCATTTTTTAAATATTAAACCATGGATATCAATATAATTTATTTTATAGTTCTTATATGAATATTTTCCTTTCTTTCCTTTTTATTTATTTATTTTTTTACGGAAAAGAATAGCAAACTTTTCCTTCTGACTCACACACTTATATATTCTTGATAATGGTAAAAAAATATAAACAAAAGTTGTAGATCAGCTTAATTTATTTAATTGATAATTACATGCAAAATATTTTAGGTTAAATATTTTAAATATAAAATTATTTTTTCAAAATATTTTTGAGTGTCAAATTTTATTTAATGATAAACCATTCAAATAATAATAAAATCAAAATCATATAACTTCTTCTCTTAATAAAATATGTCATCATCGAAATGAATTATCTCCAAAAATCATTTTGCCGGGCGTTGGGCTCGAACCTACGTTGTCTACGAAAGTTCGGAGCTTTAAACTGGTGCTCTAGACCACTCGGCTAACCAGACCTGCGCTACCTTTCCTCTAAATGGAAAATCTAGTAAATTTAACTTCACGCATGCGCAATTGCGTGAATATTTTAGTCTTATCTTACAGAATCAGGTTTACGCTTTAATATATATGATATTTTATATATCTTTAAAATTACAAACTGGAACATACATTTTTGCTCCTATCTAGTCACAGTTTTACACACACACTACAAAATTATAACATACAACAAACATTATAGATATTTGATTAAATAATATAAATAAAAAATTCTGGATTACTTATATTAACGAAACACTAAATAACAGTTAAAGTCTTAGATTAGTAATATAGTTCTTTCAGCTGTCAAAAATTGCATTATTTTAATCTAAATGTTTATCAGTTTTTGATTGACACATTACACAAACAAGGAAGTCATTTTCTATTTTCCTAATATGGTGGCTGAAAGAATAATCAAGTCTTATTTATGACTGGCATTAAGAGTTTTTTGAAAAGCAGTTAACTTTATTTATAATGAGTTTATCTAATTCTGAAAGGGATTACTATTTCCAACATTACATACCCTTGCTTTTCTTCCATAAACTAGAAGTTGATGTTTTCGGTAGAAAAGTGGAAGAAAGGAAATTTTTTGTGCATTAAAAATTTTGTCTAATTGGAAACAGCACGTTTCATCAATAATATTTCATTTTCGCGAATATGGATTAATTAATTTGTTAACCTTTTCGGGACCAGTGGTGCCAAATGGCACCATGAATTTCATGAATTTGTTTTATATTTAAAAACTGAGCGTAAGAGATTCTATTTGAAGTCATACCAAAAACACTATTTTTGTCTTTTCAATGTTATTTTTACTTTCCTCAATAGATAGCAGCAGAGGTTATACAAACTGGAAAGCATTGCCTGATTTCCTTTTTAAATGTGAAGTGAAAACATGACTGTGTAAAAAAAAAAAATATTATTCACACTTTTCTCTTTTTATTATATTTTTTAAATATAAGTTCTAATATATTTATAATTCAACAATTGTATTTTTATTTTAGTAATAATGCATAGTAAATATACATGATTCGATCGCCGGGACTATAATAGTCACAACCTAAATCTCTATTTTGATTTCTTAACTGATTTGGTAGTTTTTTGAAAGGAAGAAATTTTCCTTTATATTTATCATGCATAAACGAAAAAAGGGGTTTCAACATTAGAAAGAGCCATTTTTTTTTACTAAGGAATGAGAATTTTTCTGATACTGAAATTGAAAAAACTGCCGAAGAGGACAGTGAAAGTGCTCGCAATCTGCCAAATGCAGATGAGGCTCCTATTTCAATTGTCAATATTCTTGATCTGGATACAGATGACTCTTTTTACTATTTATGTAGGAAATAAGTATTAGAAGTTGAAGTTGAAATTGGATCCGAATTGGATATTCTTTTTTGATTTATTATTTTTTCGACAGGAAACGTTAAATAAAACACACAAAATTTATATTTATATTTCAAATGACTGCCATTATGGTCAAAAATTTACTTTTTAAACTAACTGTTGGTGTTCACTCTAGACAACTCAATGCTTTGCTTCAGATTCTTGTAACAGCAGGAAAACGGCCGCCGAGTTTTATGTTCACGACGCCCAAATGCAAGCATCCTAGTCGCAAAGGACGTATTACTGGTTTCGTTTTACACGCAAAATTTAAATACGTAAGTGAAATATCAAAAAATATAATGCAAATGTCTCCATGTGCGCATTTCTTTCCTTTGTAACAAAAATAAATCGTAAAAATTACGTGAAATTTAGGTCAAAGTAGATCTTTTCTTAAATTTTACTCTTAACTTTTTACTTATTATATAAAATTTTTGTTACTTTTCTTGTACTAAAGATAGATTGATTTCTATAAAATTCTTTTGGGGAAATAATATTGCAATCAGTTATTGCAGTAGACGTCGATTATGTAAACTTCCTTAGTTGAAATATACTTAGTGCATCTGTACTAATAGTAAAACTGTAAGTGTCGACAATACAATTTACGCATAGGAAGCAAAGATCGCAATGTATTTATTCTGTTTAAAAAAAAAAAAAAAGCTACCTGTCTTCAAGCTTAATTTTATTTTCATTCTATATCTTTAACAATCACAAAGATTAAAAAAACAAGAAAAAAAATCATGCGTACGGCATAGATTATGAAACACTTTCCAACACACCCTGAAAGCTTTAACAAAACTTCGTTATTTAGGAAAATAAGGTAACTAAGTAAACATTTAAAAAGTTGATTTCAGCAGTTACCAACCATAGCCAAATATGCATTTCAATTCTTTTGAAGAGCCCTGTATTTGATCTCTATGTTGATATATATATATACCGGGTGTTCTAAAAATGACTTTCTGATATTAAAATTCAATAACTTGCAAACGGTGACAGATACTTAAAAAATTCTTGCAGGAAAGTTATGCATAAACTCAAAAGGTTTTTTTTTTTTTTTTTTTTTTTTTTTTTTTTTTTTTACAGTGATTTTTGGTGTTAGTTCGAATTACAAACAATAGATGGTACTCCGATCAATAGACGCTATTTCAAGCTTGATTTTCGGCACTTCGGGACACACTCCATACATTTTAATCTCCTTTTTCCGCATGGAAGAAGAGAAAGGCCAAAAACTCGAGCCGGTATTTATTCCCTATTGCTTACAGCGCCATCTATTTTTTGTAAATCAAACTAAAAAAAAAAAAAAAAAAAACCTTTTGACCTCATGCAAGAATTTTTTAAATATCTGTCACCGTTTGCACGTTATTGAATTTTAAAATCAGACAGTCCTTTTTAGTACACCCGGTATATATGTATACTATATAATGGTTAAATTTATTTTAGCCAGAAAAAGCATAACAGGTTGAAATTTCTCTTTCAGCAGTTTATACTAATAGATGGAAACATACTTGAATACTTTGGTACAGCCCAGTAGTTTACCTATTAACTTTATTATACGCCACTTTTTAGCTAAAATTTAATTCGAACTAAAACACTCTTAAAACTACTGAAATCACATTTCCGGAAATTATCATCCATAGACGACATGTATCCAATTCTTTGCGTGACCCTGTATATAATTTTATCTATGTTAAACAAACATTTCTTAATAAACTAAATGCAGTTTAGTGTAAAAATGCATAATTCATTTAAAAACCACATTTATGCAATTTGCGCTCATTCCCAGTAGCCTTTACGAATTCTTTTGTGTAGCGCTGTATATAAATTATAGCAATTATACACACCATATAGTATGATAAATATAGAGGAACATAAAAGCGCATATCATAATTGAAAATGCATTTGTAACAATTACCGCTAATGTACAGTACTTCTGATACAATGTAGTAGGTGAAATCGTTTGTGAGTCCCTGTAAATACTATGCACTTCGTATTATACATGAAATAACTTATAGTAAACCTCAGCGATGTATACCAATTTCATTATATATGAAATAGTTTAACATAATTAAAATACGCCGCAAACAATCCCTCCCCCCTTATATCATTATGTAACGGAATTCTGTTGTGTGTGTCTGTAAATGAATAATAACTATTCTTTGCATCACATATTCTACAGAATGCATATTTCAGCGCACTTCTGAAATGAATATATATTTTGTTATATTTGATTGCGTGTAACATCATTAAAAACCATTTGAAACGATTTTTCCCATTGGCCGTAATGTAACGGAATACTTTTGACTGTCCCAGTAGATGAACTAAACATGCTAGAAACTTCATTTGAAATAAGGATCGTGCTATAGTATGCTTCAATAACATCTAAAATTTTCAGGGCAATCCGAGTATATTTACGAAAGTTAGAGCGCGTATAGACGGCCAGACGGCTAGACAGCAAGACAAAACGAATTCATAAACCCTTTTCAACTTTGCTGGAAAGTGTTAAAAATGGGTATGCTAAAAGTGATTTCAGTAAATATAAAGATTTATAATAAAGATTTTTAACGATAGTATATTTAAAAACAGTCCTACTTCTTTGGTACACACAAAAATGGCCACATGTCAAGAGCAGCAATGAAAATATAATTTTTTTCACACAATAAATTAAGTGATGTCACATATATCCGGTTTTCAGATATTTGTTGGATTGTTTTTAATTTCGGGTGGAGGCTAGTATCAGGCGATATTCATCATTATCTATCATGGAAATATCACCGTTATTGTGTGTACGGAACCAGTTTAAATGCTTATTTAAAGAAACTTAAACGTTTACCTTAATGACTTTTAGTATATGTATTTTCATTTTAAAATTAGTGATTTTTTCTTACATAATTCTAATTGAAAATATACTTTTGACATGCCTTATCTGTTTTTGGTGCAATATAATAATATCACGATGAAATGTCGTAAACGGGGTAAGTTCGAGAGTTGCTAAATTCCACAAATCTTTTATTTTGTTTTATTATCGCATTTTTTCTTGTCACTGGTATATAATAGGCAGGAATGGAAAAGACACATTTAGAAATCTATGTATTTTTTGCTTTAGTCAGTAACTCCTTGGAATTAAACCAGATAATCAACGAAAATCCTCTATACTACGACTTTCAATTAAATTATGTAATTATACTAGCGTTTCCTTCTTCTTTTTTAAATGTACGTGAAATAAATTGAAGAAACAAACTTGCACTACTAGTACTACCCAATGTTATTGTTTTCTTACATGAAGACTATGTTCTATTTTAAAGTATCTTCTAATTTTCTATTTTTACTCATTTTTTTAAATATCACACATAATTTCTCAATAATGTTATCTTTTTTTCTTAATTGACGAAAAAATGTGTAAGATAAAAAACGTCTTTTTTTCTATAAACTTTGTACTGTGAAACAAATCTCTTCTCGTAATAGGAAAAAATATATATATTAATTTTTTATGCTTTTAGTAAATCAAAAAAAAATTTCATTAACTGTATGATGTTTATTTATTATATTATTGAAAGAAAGAATAAAATATGCTTTTAATTTAGCGACCTTACAAAAGTACAGAAATAAATGGATGAATATTTAGAATCGCAGATCTTAACATAAGCTTCCTCATTCTCAATGGTTTTGACTAAAATCATATCTGCAGATATGATTCCGCTTGGACAAACATAAATTAATATATTGTGTAATTTTTTTTTTTGCCTCTTATGATTTAAACGAATCAATTTTAACGATAATACAAGATCGAAAATTCCTAAAACGTGTTTGATAAAAAAAAAAAAAAAAAAAAAAAAAAAAAAAAAATGGTGGAATGTAATAATTTTTTTGTTTTTTTATTATGCTAATTATGTTAAATTATGCATCCATTTGGTGTTTAAATTTTTTCAGTTTCTGGATAATCAAGGAATCTCCGAATTTGTTCGAAAATGGTTCAATATAGTTTAAGAAATTCAAATGTTTGTCTCTTTTTACTTTTATTTGATTTATTTCATAATGTTATCGCAATGAGTTAATCATTTTTATGATTTATCGTCGAAATCCGAGCAGTGACAAAAATGATCTCTACTGCTATCCTGATGTGCTATCCTTTTCTTAAGTAATATATTTCACCATGACTTCAAGCTATATAGTAAACTTGATCTCTTTGCTTTTATTAATTTTTGTTTTACATATTTGAACTATAAATAAAGATGCAGGAGACATATTGTGTAGGGTGTACATAAAAAATATCCCAACTTTACACGACTATTAAAAGAAAAGAAAAGAATTACAACTTGTTGTTAATAGGAAATAAAAGTCAAAAGTTTAAATTAAACACAGGTATAATTGTTCTATGTAAACATCTCCAGAAACATGAACGATATCTAAACGGTACTATACTCATCCCCAGTGGCGCATCCAAGATTACGCTTTGGGGGAAGCTAGCATATTTTAGAAGCCTAAATGTGGCCAGATCTGGCCCGTCCCGCCTCCCAGCTCTGTTTTTATTTCACCTGATTTGATGGGACGTGCCGGATTAGGTCCTTACTTACATTTTTCTGCTTACTTGAGCAGAGTCGTAACCAGCCAGAGGAAGCTCTGGAAAGTTTGATGGAGCATATTCTAAATGATTTTAACATGTTAAATAACGAAATACTGTACTAATATATATCTTAGTTTTTGCAATTTTTTGGTGTGTTACTGTATTTGGATTATTTTAGAGTGTCTTTTCAATCAAATGATTTGAAATTTTATTACTAAACTAGCTGTTACCCGTGACGTCGTTCACGTAACATACAAAGAAGAAATGAATTAATTAAGCAAAGCATTTCCCTTCCGATAATTAAAAAAATATATAATAAACCAATTGTTTATAACATTTTATAAGAGACAATCTATATATATAAATATATATTACGCTATCGTACGTGGCACATAAATCGCGCAATTATTTTTAATTGTTTAATGGCAACGCCCAAATGAAATGCATCTCATTGGTTATTGAACAGCATTTAATGCATCTCTATACCTATAAGGGGGGGGGGGGTATCTGTAGAGGACCGTATTCTGCCACCAAAAGTGACGCGAACTTGGCGATATCTCTAATAATTCGCAAAATTCCCATAGACTTCCATTGTAAACCAATAGGGTTTACTTGGTTACAGAAAATCAACAAATTGAGATATTTTAATGCAACAAAAACTAATATTAGCTTAAGGGATTATATTAATTATATTTAACCCTCTCGCTGCGTATTTTTTTTCATCAAAATAGGTTAAAAAATCATGCATTTTTTTTATTACGTATTTCAAATCTATATATAGCTTAGAGTTTAAATATGTAAACATTTTTTGTAAAAGAGTTCAAGATCTTAAATGGGATGTGATATTAGAAATTAGGCGAAATCAGGACTGTCAATGGAGACTATTTTTATAGTCTTGCACCACTATTCTAAAAAAATCAATTTTGCAGTATATTTCTCTTGTAGATGTTGTTAAAGTCTATATGAAATTTTTTGTATTTGAAAAATGGTCCGAGTTGAAATAAAAAATAGTCGCCAGGTGAAAAAATGAATCCCAGAGGAAATCTCGGATTGCGCAAATTTTGCTACTTTTACGTTGCCCGAGGAAATCTCGGGTTGCACAGCGAGAGGGTTAAGGGAGTCCAAGTAAATTAAATTATGAATAAAAGTAACAGGATATAATGCTTAGCATGCTTTCCTAAACATAAAATTTAAGGGAGACCAAACTGGTCGTCAAGGGGGCTAGCATGAGTAATTTAAGGTATTTCTTTATTATAAGGTCATTGACATAGCTTAGGTTTATACACTGAACAAGGATGTCTGTTTATATCATGAAGTAATAAGAAAATGACAAATATGTCATATACGCACCGGGGTACCTAATTGTTGCCAACATAGATTATTTTGCTTGACATGGTAGCCCACCTATCGTTGTTTATTTATTAATAAATAGTTTATTTACTTTAATTTTCTTTTAAAATTATATAAATTGCTTTGTTGTACAGTTCTTAATGAAACTTTTTTTTATTTATTGTTATTTCCTTTTTTAAGTAATAGAACATAATTTAAAAATATAAATGTAACTGGTATTCGAAAACGATGTTTTCTCCAAATTGGTATCAAAAACAGATCGCGCCAAACCAAGTGCGTATATAGCATCTGTGCCAAGAAAATTATCGGATGATACTGTTTTATATGTTTAAACAATCATACTTGTCATCAAAAGTGGGCGAAGAATTGGTCATATGGAATATTATTAAGTCTTTACCACACACACACACACAAAAAAAAAAACCTGTTTACAACAATGTATTTACTTTTGCACCTAATTCCTTTCTCTAAAAAAGCAAATTGATTACTAACCCGATTACAGAACATAACATTTTTATCTAGTTAATTTTTTACTTTTTAAGAATGAAAATACATATTTCCTGATAATCATTACATCATTTTCGACATTGATAATTTTACTGGGCATATTATTGACATTTGCTATCCATTTGCTCTTCAAAAGTTTTTTTTTAAATTTAAAATTGAAATATAAATCTTTGTGTTAACCGTGCGCAGACGATAAACCGTAAGCCTTGATAACAATTTTCTTTAAATAATAAGAATTAATACCATAACACAATCTCATTTTATTTCAACATCAAAGCATATCCGTTTTATATTTTGCATAGATGACGTCACATTTGCCTTCTTTCCGCACATACTCAAAATTCATGCACCTTGTATTATTAAGAATACTTGAAAATTTCCATTTTAATCTTTCAGTTAGAAATTAAATTATTATTCTAAGTTTTTATTTTTTGTCAACGAAAAAAGGAAGATGGTTAAATTTTATCGGGAAAATGTCAATTCATTGTGTATGAAAAATAATGAAATTTTGGATTATTAAGCAAAATATTTGAATAAAATAAATTAAACATAGCCTATGTTCATTTCCTTGTTGTAATTCATTTATATCCAAAAATACAAAAGCATTAATTCATTCGTTTATATGCTGACTTTATTCAAACATTCGGACACACATTGACATTTATAATATTACTAGCAAACCCCGCGGCTTTGCTCGCGAAATATTTGAAATATGCCAAGTGATATTTATATGTCTAATTTTTATTAAAAGGTACTAACTATTTTTTTTTATTAAAAGGTAATATTTTATTTTTTTAAAAGGTTTTTTTTATTAAAAGGTACTTATTACTTTTAGGAATAATTCAAAAATTACTATTAAAAACACAGTTTGAGTAAACATCATTATTACACTGCATTTTGCAGAAATGAGACTTAAATTAATAAAAGGAAATAAAACTAAATAAATGATAATTTAGAAAATATTTTGAAACTTTAATGCTCAATTAATACGCTCATTCCAGTATTCATTTGAAGTTTTGAATATTTTAGAAACCATCTTCTTACATCTTAAAATTAACCATCATGTCAAATTCCAAGTCCTACCACCTCTCTCAACATAAAGGGCTATGTTGAAATAGGAACAGTCACCATTAATTTGCCAACATTAATTTTGAAATCGGTTTGTTATTTCCTAATATTCCACAGCAACGTAATTTAAAAAGCTTTTAAAGTCCTTTTTTAGAACGTTTGTTGTTCCTGTGAACCCCAGGTTGTAGAATCACCGGCATGAAATATAGCCTGTGTAGGATCAGAGACTGTTACCATTGATTCGCAACTATTACTTTTATAATCGGTTTATATTCGCTGAAATTGCATAGAATCGTAATTTAGAACTTTTTTAGAATGCTTTTAGCCCCTCCCCTTCGCTTTACCCCTTTTTAATTCGAATTTATTTTCGTCGTTCCTTCGAGGGCATTTATATTTTATAAGTAACTACCATATCACATTTAAAGTTTCTAGCCTTTTCAGTATCACAGAAATCGCAATTTAGAAAGTTTTTAGCTCCTGCAACCCTCTGGTGGTAGTGGAACAAACATAAAATATAGCTTATGTTTGAGCAGGTTCTATCACCAAAATTTGTCATCATTATTTTTTTAATCGGTTTGGTAATTTATAAGTTTGCTTAAAAATTGTAATTTATAAAGCTTTTCAATCACTTCATTTTTTTAAATTTGGAATTTTCTTTCGACTGTTCTTAGAATTCAATTGCATCTTGTAAGTAAATACCATGCCATACTTCAAAGTGTTAGACCCCTCAGTTGTGCAAAAAACGCAAATTAGAACATGTTTTGCCTTTGCAACCCTCAGATGGCAGTGACAGCAACATAAAATATAACCTATGTTATAGCAGGGACTGTCACCATTGATTTGTAACCATTACTTTTGAAATAGCTTTGGTATTTCCTTAGATTGAGTAGAAATCGCAATTTAGAACGTTTTTAGGACGCTTTTCGCGCATTTTCACTGCTTTTTAAATTTCCAATTTTTTCGAAACTGTTCTTAAAGATCATTTATATCTAATAAATGTGTACCTTACCTAATTTTAAGTTGATAGCCCATACCAATCACAATAATCGAAATTTAGAACGCTTTTTTGCTCCTGCAACGTCTTGGTGATAGTGATACCGACATAAAATAGCGTCTGTGTTAGAGCAGGGGCTGTCAGCATCAATTTCCTACCATTAAGTTTGAAATCAGATTCATTCTTCTCGAGATATTGCCGACAAATCGGCATTATGAACGCTTTTCGCGCATTTTACTCCTGCATCTCCCCTGGGGTAGTGGAAACATATATAAAATATAGCCTATCTTGGAGCAAAATCTGTCACCATCATTTTTACACCATTATAATTGAAATCGGTTCAGTACTTCCTGAGATTACATAGAAATCGCAATTTAGAAAGTTTTTTACAACGCTTTTTGCGCATTTTGACCCCTTTTTAAATTTAGATTTTTTTAGGAAAATGCCCTTAGAGATCATTGATATCTTATAACTAACTACCATTACAAATTTCACGATTCTAGGCCCTTCCGTAACGCAAAAGCCGCAATTTAGAACGTTTTTCTCCTGCACCCCCTTCGGGGTAGTGGCACCGACATAAAACATCACCTATGTTGGAGCAAGGGTTGTCACCATCATTTTGACGCCATTATTTTTTAGATTGGTTTGGTATTTCCTGAGATTGTGTAGAAACCACCATTAGAACGCTTTTTTAGAACGCTTTTCGCGCATTTAAACCCCTTTTAAATTTCGAACTGTTTAAGAACTGTTCTTAGAAATCCTTTACATCTAATAAGTAGCTAATATTTCAAATTTCATATTTCTAGGCCCTTCAGTAACACATAAATCTCATTTTTAGAAAGTTTTTTGCTCCTGCACCCCCTTTGGGGTAGTGACACCGACATAAAACATAGCCTATCTTGGAGCAAGCGTTGTCACCATCATTTTGACACCACTATTTTTTTAATCGGTTTGGTATTTCTTGAGATTGTGTAGAAACCACCATTTAGAACGCTTTTTAGGACGATTTTCGAGCATTTTCACCCTTTCAAATTTCAAATTGTTTAAGTACTGTTCTTAGAAATCCTTTATATCTAATAAGTAGCTAATATTTCAAATTTCATATTTCTAGGCCCTTCAGTAACACATAAATCACATTTTTAGAACGTTTTTTGCTCCTGCACCCCCTTTGGGGTAGTGACACCAACAAAAAACATAGCCTATCTTGGAGCAAGCGTTGTCACCATCATTTTGACACAAATATATTTCAAATCGGTTTGGTATTTCCTGAGATTGTGTAGAAACTACCATTTAGAATGTTTTTTAGAACGCTTTTTGTGCATTTTCTCCCCTTTTAATTTTCGAATTGTTTAAGAACTGTTCTTAGAAATCCTTTATATCTAATAAGTAGCTAATATATCAAATTTCATATTTCTGGGCCCTTCAGTAACACATAAATCACATTTTTAGAACGTTTTTTGCTCCTGCACCCCCTTGAGGGTAGTGACACCGATATAAAACATAGCCTATCTTGGAGCAAGCGTTGTCACCATGATTTGGACACCAATATTTTTAAATCGGTTTGGTATTTCCTGAGATCGTGTAGAAACTACCATTTAGAATGTTTTTTAGAACGCTTTTTGTGCATTTTCATCCCTTTTAAATTTCGATTTGTTTAAGAACTGTTCTTAGACATCATTTATATCTTATAAGTAACTAATATTCAAAATTTCATATTTCTAGGCCCTTCAGTAACGCTAAAATCGCATTTTTAGAACCTTTTTTGGTCCTACACCCCCTTTGGGGTAGTGGCACTGACATAAGATATAGCCTATGTTCTAAGTTAGACTAACCCCATCATTTTGATACCATTACTTTTGGAATCGGTTCGGTAGTTCCAGAGCTTACCTCCTACAAATAAACAATTTTTTCCTCTTTATAATAGGAGTATAGATAATCGAAGAATTTTGAAAGTTATAGAGAGCAAGAGGTTGCACGGGGTCTTAATTTTTTAATAATGTGAATTTTAAACATGCTAATACTTCGAATTTTAGAATAAAATTTATAAAAGAGGTAAACATTGTGCGACAAAATTAATATATTTTAAAAAATTCCGATTTTTTTAAGAATCTATAAAAAAATATATAATATTTTTTCATAATTAATAAAAATATATCTAGTATAGTCTGGAAATGGCTTCAGTCCCCTTATCTCCCCTTGTGGGTGCGCCAATGCTCATCCCACACTTTTAACAGCTTGATTTTCTTTTGTATGGTCTCATCAAAGATCAGGTGTATGTTCCCGCTCTACCAACTGGCGTTGGCGAACTTAGGACACGCATAACTGCAGGCATTCAAAGAGTTACACCGGACATGCTGAAAAAAGTGGAGAATGGGATATCGTACCGCCTCCATATCATTTGTGTTTATGGAGAGGCTGACAATGAATACTTATAACTGTGTTGAGAATAAAATTTCAACTGCTGTTTTTGATCTCCGATGAAGGTGACAAGGTTGTACTTTTTTTTATCTTTTAATAGCCCTTTTAAATTGAGATAATCTTTTATGCACACCCTTTATAGTGTCTGCCAGTTGCAAATAAAATAACTGAAGCTATAGTCAAACAATGACGGCTGTTACTTGTGTTAAATTAGATCAACAGGTACTGATTATAAACAGGGCAAACTTTCACCAATAGATAAACTTTTTCCTTATTTTAACGCGTTATTCTTACAAAGTATCTGTCATAAATAAGTAAAAATGTTATATTCGTTTTTCTTTTCGACGTTTGCCCCGGTGTTATATTAATCGCATTCACTTACATTGAAAGGTTTGTTTGTTCGTATCACAATATGGCGGCAACGCATTGCCCGTATTCAAAGCACGCAATTACATTAAAAAAAATAGCTGTTTTCGCACAATTTTGAAACATTCTGCATTAATAATGTATTAACAAAATGCGAAATTTTCTATTCAGATTTATTGATGGAAGTTTGTCCCATGGGCCATCAGCCCCTGCGGAACGGGTAACGGTTCAACATTTTTAATGTATGTCAATTCCTTTTTATTCATAGTTCCATGGTTATATAAGACTTCATAGACAGAGAGCAATTAATGAATATCAAAATACGATTCATTGTTCAGAGACGCTCAAACTGATAGTCACATGCATCAACGTCAAATTCATGTGTTGTGTTTTGCTGTTTTTTAGAGCTTGCGAGTAATTTTATAGTGACATGGGACCTAAAGGTAATGTCGTGCTATCAAAAAAAAAAAAAAAAATCTGACTCTTAGTTTGGCGTTTGGCTCAAGAACTAGAAATCGTGATGATGTTTGAAAATGGCGTATGTAGAACATCATTATGAAAGACTACAACATAAGGAAACATGATATACATGATATAAGAAAAAAGACAAGTTGAAACAGTTTTTGAACGAATCAGAAACTCTGAAAAATCAAAGTAAAAGGCAAGTTTTAAAAAAATCCAAATTAGAGCAACTAGATTCGGTGTTGTGCAATTGGTTTTCAGCAAAAAGATCAGAGGGTAAATCTATAACTGGTCCAAAGGTTGTTGAAGAAGCTAAACAGTTCCAATGCGATTTGGACATTGATACAGATTCAATTTTCTTAAAGCTGGCTGAGGAGCTTTAAGACTCGTTCGTCATGGTATCAAAAATTATGATATTTCTGGCGAGCTGAAATCTGCCGATGTTGTAGGTGATGAAGTGTACAAAGTTAATTCAAGTCTACTGTTCCTGAAAATGAACTTACAACTAGTCAAATCTATTATGCAGACGAGAGCGGCCTTTGGCGGCGTTGTCTTCCAAATTCTAATATTGCTGCTGGAGATCAGAAAAGTGTGAAAAGTTTTAAGTAACATAAAGATCGGTTAACAGTACTGCTGTGCTCCAATTCAATTCATCCGGTGATCACAAATTAAAACCTTTTGTGATAGGAAAGTCAGAGAATCCTATGTCTTAAAAGGAGTGAAACGCTTGCTTGTGACTTATGGAGCACAACCAAAATCAAGCGTTGTTAAAAATCTGTTTCTTCAAAGACTTTGTGCCAGCTGCTAAACAATTTTTTTTTAAATGTCTGAGTACACTAAGGTTATTTTGTTTTTAGACAACTGTAAGAACTGTAGGAACTGTAAAGCTCATACAGAAAAGGAAGAATTAGTGTCTAGTAAAATTTCAGTAGCCTATCTTCCTCCCAATGTCACATCCTTGCTTCAATCCATGGATGAATAGGTAATCCAGAACTTAAAGTCTCACTACCGACGCTACTTTTTACAGAATTTAATGGCATCGGATATCAATCTGAAAGATTTTCAAGGATAGTTTTCTATTATACACGCTCTCTTTGGTACTATTTTGGCTTGGGGTGAGGTAAAACAGGAAACTTTGAAAAGGTCATGGCATAAACTTTGGTCTGAAGTAATGGACAAAAATATTAAGTTACTGAAAGCGATACAGTTGATGATGAACTTAAAGATGAATTAGGTTGTTTGCCTTTAGAGATCCCTGTGTCACAACTGAATCGAAAAGAAATAAAAGAGTGGGTTGAAGCAAATTTTGATGAGGCGAGAAAGAAAATTTTCACAGATAAGGTTGACGCTGATGAAGATGATATAGACAAGTTAAATAACATCAGTTGGAATCAAGCATCTTATCCCTTGAATACATTTATCAAGATTTCTGAGCGCGGCAGTTTGTTCAAAGATGCGGAGATTTTGAAATTCCGCATCATACCAGATGACTTCTTTAAAAAAAAAGGAAGAAAGAAAACTATTACAAAAAAAACTGATATTCAAGATTTTTTTAAGATGGCTTCTATGAGTAGAGCTAACTGTGTAGGCCTACAGCGCCTGTTTTCATTTTATAGTCATATACATATGTTCTACTTTACATTTTGTAGTCATTTTGTATTTTATTCAAACTGCTTAAAGAATAAAAAACATGCTTTACTGTCATTTTTTGTTTAATTTTAACTTTTACACTTTTTTTTTCGACATTCATCCTGTAATCCCGAAAATTTCGTGATTTGGCATGATTCAAGTCCCGAACGTACCGGATTAGGGAATGTTTACTGTAATAGGTATTTCTTCCATTTTGGATGACAAAGAAACTTGCAGCTTGCTTGCTACATTCAAATTTACTTGTAGATAAAAATTAGAAGAACAAATAATCTTTTTTTTTTCTGCTTCTCCACTACATGACACGTGATCACGGCGCCTGATAGACAAAGCAAAAGAGGCCCGGGAAGGGGATTGTGAAATATTCTACAGAGGGAGGGATCGAGAGGACAGCAGTGTTAGGTTTCCAATAGAAAGTGCACTGAAGGATAACATTAAAAATCTTTATTCGTTTTCATTCAGCGAGAAATAACTGCAAAGCGGAAGCGATTCTCTATTGCCGATAAGGCCAATATTATCGAAAAACCGAAGCTTTTTTCAGGGACTGAAGCAGAATTGACGAAATATCCTGGGGATGCAACATCTGCACTTAAAACAATTTTAAGCCAACAAGATGCCTTTGAAACAAAATCGGTTCAATAGGAAATGCTGCTAAAAGATTAAAAGATTAGTCTTTCATATGCTGATCTGGAAAAAAATCTTAATTGAATGGCTCCACCAAGCACACTCTGCTAATATTCCTATAAACGGAACAATATAAAGAGAGAAATCTATTGAAATTTCTCTTAAATTAGACATAACAGGATTTTCCGCATCAAATGGGTGGATCGACGGAATCAAAAAGAGACACAACTTGGCATGCATATCAGTGTGTGGTGAAACCGCAAGCGTCGATCAAGTCACTGTTGATGACTCGAAAAGGGATGCAGTACCATCTCTGGTAGAAAATAATACTCCGCAGAATATTTTTAATGAGGCAGGCTTATTTTAAATCTTCTTAAAGGTAAGAGTACACAGTAAAAGGAGAATCATGTAACGGAGGAAAGATGTAAAAAGAACATCTAACTGTTTTACTGTGCTGTAATACTGATGGTAGCAAAATATTAGCTCCGCTTGCGCTTGTTATTGGACATGCTAAAAAACCTCGTTGTTTTAAAAACATTAAAATTTTTCCCACAAGTTACAAAGCTAATAGAAAATCCTGGATCACGGAAGTTATTTTTAAAGATTATTTGCGGCAACTGGATAAGAAAATTCAATTGGAAAACCGTTAAATAATCTTGTTTGTAGATCCATGCACAGCTCACAAAAATGTAACTGTGAAAAATGTGCGCCTAGAACTTTTTCCACCAAATTGTTCCAGTATGTTAGCGCCCTGTGACATATGGATAATTCATTCCTTTAAAGTGGCTTTCAGACAACACCTTCTACGAAAGGCCTTGTTTCATTTGAAATTTTGTATCAATTCCAGTGACCAACCCGAATCCAAGAAGAAGATAAACGTGTTGGAAGCCCTACTTTTGATATCGCCGGCATGGAAAAAGGTTACAAGAGATTGCATCTCTAACAGCTTCAAGAAAGGTGAATTCCCGACCCGGGATTATCGGAACTGTCTGCCTATGACCACATACGGAATAACGATTCCACAGAGTTTGATTCAGCGGGACTTGATAGGGATGTGTTACCGAATGTGTTACCGAAGTACTGACTTGCGAAACAAAAGCATAGTCGATTTCCGAATTGATGAAAGGTATTCGGATGAAAGCGTTCATGAAAAAGATCGTGCAGTTGTTGAATCAATGCCGTCTTTCAATGAAGCCCAAGCTATTTTGCAAAAACTGAGAGTTTTTTTTTTTTTCAAGGACATGAAGCACAAGAAAAAGAATTGGATACAATTTTAATGCTTGAGACCCCATTGTGCGTTTTGCAATCTAAAACATTCAAATCAAAATCTGGGATTTTTTACCGCAAAATAATGTAAGTTTTGATTTCTTATTAATGTAACAAAATGTGTTAGTTACATACAAATACTTTATTTTATATTTTATGTTTCATTAAATTAATTTAAACTTGATTTTATCATTTCGACGATGTTTTAAATAACACACATAGTGTTTTTCTTATAACCCCTATTTAACGTTTTCCCGCTTTTAACGACGTTTTTGAGCAGTCCCGTGAACGTCGTTAAATCGGAGTTCCACTGTATTATGATAAATTATGATATGCGTGCGATATTAGCTAAATAACTTTCAATATGTCATAATATTATATAATTATTTTTCTTTAAATACATATTTCCAACCTAATAAATAAGGAACAGTTAAAGTAAGATACGTGTCTATCTGCTATTGTTTGATAACTTATTTGAAATATAAATGAAAGGAAATAATAAAATTTTAAAACATAAAAATGTTTTATTACATAAATTATATACATAAATTAAATTAATTTCCGTACATTAATAAAATGTAGATGAATTAAAAGCTGAGATTTATATTTACATAAAAGCTTTGAAATAAGACATTAGTTGCATGGAGGAAAGAGATGACCCATAGTAGAGAGCAGCTGTGCACAAACAACATATTTATCACCTTGCATTTTACAATAATACGTTTTTAATTTGTGAATATCCCTCTCCTCATAAACCCGCCTCCTAACATACCTCGAGATAAACTATAATTTAAAATTTTCTATTTCTGAAATGTCTGGCTGTAAGATAAATTTATGATAAATGAAGGAGATATAAGATAATATCCTGAAAATTTTGCTTAATGCTTTATTTTGCGATAGTAAATTTATGAAAATTGCTCATATATCGAAATAACCACCGAAATACATTGAGATTTTTTTGGCTTTTTTTATATAAAAAAAAATCTTACATCTTTTTGAAAGAATTAGCTATAAAATTTTTTTTGAAAGAATTGCAAAAATATTTGAAAAGATTTAAAAATAAATTGAAGACGCTAATGTAAAATAATAATTTTGTTTGCATAAGTGAACTATATTTTATGTCTGAAAAATATCCCTATGAAAGTTTTTTACTACACATAAAACATATTTTTTTTTTTTTTTTTTTAACATTTCTCAGCAGTCATTTAAAATCTTATGAAATGCACTTTTATTTAAAATTAAATTTCACAGGAGAGGAAAAAGAATATTTGCTGGATTTCACTATAAGATGAAATTTCAGCACTTACCTATGCATGCAGAAATAAAAACATGCATAAAAGCATAAGCCCCTTAATAATGAATACGTAGGGTGTGGATTGGAGGGTTGGGTAATTTTACATTCGCACACAATCCACACCTCTTCTATGGTCGCAAATGTTCGTATAGCGTAATAATGGTATTTCCCGTATAACTACCCTTATAAAACTGTTTGTGTAGCGAGATACACCTGCGACAAACCTATTAGTGTAATAAAACGCAAAATGAATTTTTGCAAGATGTGTCACTTTTCTTGCGCCTGAGCGATATTAAAGTCTTTAAATATTTTAATTTTGTTCAAAACTTCAAAAACTATCAAATTAAGTTCTAAATTAAAAATAGGGAAATTACAATCAGCAAATAAAACATTGTAATTCAAGTGGGGGTCAAGGTAGTTACACCAATTAGAACTGCCTATATGTAGTGTGTGACTTCCAGCATGACTTCAATTGCAACTACCCTCAAGAGTATCAGGAGGAAAATCAGGAGCTTATTTTTCTTGAACGAATTCGTGAACGTTTTGTTCCTAATTTAAAAGTATATGTCTCGAGCGAATTATATTCAACGAAAACGTTTCACCGTGGAATGCAATGACTAGAAGGAATTTTGCATTAAAAGAAGAAAATTTTTAAAAGAAAACCTGTTCTCGGAAGTTCTTTTATTTATTTATTTATTTTGTTCAACAATAGGAAATGAGTTAAATGTACCCAATATTAAAAAATATTGAAACGGATTACAATATTATGATAAATTATGATATGCGTGCGATATTAGCTAAAAAACTTTTAATATGTCATAATATTATTTAATTCTTTTTCTTTAAATACATATTTCCAACAGAAAAAATAAGGAACAGTTAAAGTAAGATACGTGTCTATCTGCTATTGTTTGATAACTTATTTGAAATATAAATGAAAGGAAATAATAAAATTTTAAAACATAAAAATATTTTATTACATAAATTAAATACATAAATTAAATTAATTTCCGTACATTAATAAAATGTAGATGAATTAAAAGCTGAGATTTATATTTACATAAAAGCTTTGAAATAAGACACCAGTTGCCACGAAGGAAAGAGATGATCCATAATCGAGAGCAGCTGTGCACAAACAACATATTTATCACCTTCCATTTTACAATAGTACGTTTTTAACTTGTGAATATCCCTCTCCTCATAAACCCGCCTCCTAACACACCTCGAGATAAACTATAATTTAAAATTTTCTATTTTTCAAATGTCTGACTGAAAGATAAATTTATGATAAATGAGGGTGCTACAAGATAATATCTTGAAAAATTTTACTTAATGTTCCATTTTGCGATAGTAAATTTATGAAAATTGGCCATATATCGAAATAACCATCGAAATACTTTGAGATTTTCTTGTCTTTTTTTTATAAAAAAAACTTTACATCTTTTTGAAAGCAATATCTACAAAGAATTGACTGAAATAATTGCAAAAATGTTTCATATTTGAAAAGATAAAAAAAAAATAGATGACGCTAATGTAAAATAATAATTTTGTTTGCATAAGTGAACTATATTTTATATCTAAAAATATCCCTATGAACGTTTTTGACAAGTTTATTCGAAATAAAAATGCTGTTCTATATTTATAATAACTAAGAATATAGATTGTTACCTACACAGAAAGCAGATTTTTTTTTTTTTTTTTTTTTTTTTTTTTTTTTTTTTTTTTACATTTTTCAGCAGCCGTTTTAAAATCTTATGAAATGCACTTTTATTTTATGAATGTCTGTAATTGTCTAAGCAAAATTTATGAATTATTAATGTCATTAGTGTATTTTTATGCTCATATATTCTATGCCAATATGTTCTTTTAAAGTTCTAAAAATATTGCCGGTCGTTGGCATTAATTTTTTAATTTTTTTATTGGAAATTTCTTACTTCTATTTCATTTTATATAATTTTATAAAGTATATCTATAAATATTTATAAAGGAATATTACATCTGTCACTTTTCTTTCTTAAACTAAAAAAGTTTATTTCTGGGACTTATGCTCGTGACAAATAAAATATTTTTTTGTTCTCCATAAAGAAACAAAACACTAAACTGTGTCAAAATAATATACTCAAAAGTAAAATAAACTGAAATAAATTTTTCTCTGTATAGTTACAAGAAAAAAAAAAAAAAAAAAAAAAAAAAAAAAGGAAAATAACAAGGAGCCGAAATTAAGATTGACAAATTCCACAGTTACTTTGAATTTACAGGTTAAAGTATGAAACGGCCACCACACACATGTATTTATCAATGAATTATTCACACCATTTCTTTTTTTTTCTTATTTGCATAAACACTATTGTAATAAAATACCAAAAAATGTCTCTTAGATCTTGGTAAATATTTCTAATAAGATGGAACAAACACATTTACTAAACTAAATACATTTGAAATATAAAATTTTAGCAGCTTTTAATTTTTTTTTATGAATATCTAAAAAAAATCTAAAAAAAATTATTAAATGAAATTAAACAAGATTTGCATTTCAGAAATAATTGCTTTGTCGATGTAATCTTAAAATTACACTTGTTGCCAAAATATCTCTTCTTATAATAAAATCCGAGAGGAGAAAAGTATAGTTAAGCATTCTGGTCAGCGAATCCAACGTAGCTAAACACCATGTTAGGCTTAATGGAAAGCATATGCTAATATATGACAGCTAAATGATAATTTATTTATTTGAAATAATGTTTGTTCAGCATTTTTCACATAAAACATGTGTATCTTATCCAATTATAATGTATTAAGTTCAAAAAAAAAAAAAAAAAAAAAAAAAAAAAAAACTATTATAAACATCAGATTACTAGATATAAACAAAAGAATGTTGTTACCATTCACAATTTCCGAATCTTGAAACAAATGAATAACTCTTTGAAAACTTCATTAAAAATACAGGTTAATTATCTAATTATGTTCATAAATAATTGTAAAAGCATATCGCTCATTTGCAAGAAAAGTGACACATCTCGACAAAAGTAAATTTCACAGGAGAGGCAAAAGGGGATTTGCTGAATTTTACTATAAGATGAAATTGCAGCACTTAGCTCTGCATGAAGAAATAAAAACGTGCATAAAACCATAAGCCCCTTAAGAATGAAGACGTAGGAAGTGATTTGGAGGGTTGGGTAATTTTACATTTGCACACAATCCGCCCCTCTTCTGTACTCACAAATGGACATATAGCGTAATAAATGTATTTCCCATATAACTACCCTTATGAAACTGTTTGTGTAGCAAGATACTCCTGCGAAAACCTATTAGTATAATAAAAATCAAAATTAATTTTTGCGACATGTGTCACTTTTCTTGCGGCTGAGCGACTTTTTAATTTTGTTCAAAACTTCAAAAACTATCCAATTAAGTTCTAAATTAAAAATAGGGAAATTGCAATCAGATGATAAAACATTGTGATGCTGGGGAGGTCAGGGTAGTTACACCAATCAGAACTACCCTCAAGAGTATCAGGAGGGAAATCAGGAGCTTATTTTTCTTGCTAAATCTTTTGGCACCATCTATGAGTAATTAATATAAACAGAGAAACTTTCTGCTGTAATCGTACTTTTTCTAAAATGCATTTTATCGGATTTGAAGGCATTCCAAGTAAAATGAATATTTGTTTTCAGTTCTCATTGAAATCGAAACAAAAAAATGTATAATACAGTTGTACAATATACTTTAATTATCTTGCAGATAAAATTATAAATTTTAAAATAAGTAAGTTTGTAGCGTAAAAAAGTATAATGCATTTAATAACAATTTACATTCGGAAACGATGCAGATTAAAATCGTTAAAAAATTGCTCTTTAGCGTATTACAGAATAATTCAAAATTACTTACTGAGTAGTAAAATTATTTGTAAGTCGCAAAATTAATATAGGGAAAAAATATTATATAAAAAAAATTTCTACTTAGTAATATGAATATGTAAAATATTTTATTAAATGTTTAATAGAATAAAGCGTAATTTTCCCTATACTATATATATATATATATATTTATTTATTTATTTATTTATTCCAGCAAAGTATTTGTTCAAGAACATGAACATTTTATTGTTTAAGAAGGCATAGGCACTGTTGAGTTTGTCAAAACCTCAAAAACATAGCCTTTTTCAGTGTACCAAATTACAAGTACTATGCTATTAAGATCATTTTTTCCTCTCAGCCTAAGATATACTACGTACTTAAGTACATCATACAGAAAACTTAAAGTTGTATATACAAAATTAATATTTAAATTTCAAATTTGAAAACTAACCTCAGTAATGCATGAATTAAAATGATTAAGTGCTTGCTCATGATAAAGTTCTAAATTATGCACGTAGAAAACCTTTTTTTTTTTTTTTTCTTACAAAATAGTATCATAACACACCTACTTCCTTCTAAATTAAAACCAAAATATATACAAAAAATTTTGAACAAATTTTAATTTTAGCACAAAATGAAAAAAAAATTAAAAACTTTCAAAATTCTTTAAAGTTTTTCAAGTGCAAAAAAATATGAATAACCAAAATGCGTTAATTTTTTTGCTTTTAGCATGAAGCCTATAAAAAATGCATATTTGATTAATTTTTTTAGGGCTACAGATATTATATTTTCAAAATAACAGTGCGCGCAAACACTAAATTTAATAATCTGAGAAAACTCGTTTTTAAGTTTCAGTATCAGCGAACTTTCCATTGTACTCATCGTCTATAAATGATTATAACTCAAGAAATAATGCAAATTTTTGAATGTTTTTTTTTTCTTTTTTGCATATTGTTGACAAACTTTAAATAATTCGGAATAAAACAAAATCCGAAAACTGATTTTTTTAAAGTTTAAAGGACCTGTGCATCCTTAAAACATATACTGGTTTCACTCAAAGTAGTTTTTGTACTTTACCTTAAACAAAGAATAAAATATTTAACTCTACAGGATCAGGACTTTGGAATTTAATATGCTCGTAGGCATAACAGATTCATACAAGTATACATAAACATTTAATATGCGTTGCTGTCGAATATACAATCAAACTAGGTTAAGACGCTCAAGGTTAATTCGCGATCTCGCTTAATACACGGATTTTCCCCCCCGATTCCTTGAACATCTCTTACAAGGTTAACCCTTTGAGGGGCGGTGGGATATATTATACCCCTCCTATTTTTAAAAAGATTTGTACCAGAAACTTTTAAATAAATTTTATAATTTTAAATTTGAGGGAAGGGGGATGTTGAAAAAAAGTACTCTACCTTATTTTAAAATAAAAATTTTCGATTATTCCGGTGAGAATTAAATATTACAAAGCCATTATTACTTGCCTCTCAAAGGGTTAATGCAAAAATATCACTTTTAGTGCGGGAACGGTTATTACGCCATAGACTTTTGGTCCTAAGAAGCGAAAATATCACACTTAAGAAGTAAATTCCTTCAATCTTCTCCAGTATTGTCAATTTAACGAGATTTTTTTTTTTCTTGTTCATATAAAAAAAAACTGTACTGTATTTAACAAGAAATTAATTAAAGCGAAAATTACTAATAGGAATAGATAGATAAATAGAAGATATTTGAATTAAACAAAATTACTTTAAATTAGAAACATTGCAAATCTTCTTTTACTCCGCGTCCTAACGTTTATTGCTGCTCGCTTCGCGTACGTTCTTACTGTAGTAAAGTGACATAGACGAAACGAGGATACACAGTTGCGTCAGAAAAAATATTATGGTTGGAGGTGATATTATGTATGTTGTTAGTGAAGATTTAAGTGTACTTTATACCACAACTATGTTTTATAATGCATATTATAGAAAAAATGAAACTCGCGAACATTAAAGACATACGACTGATGTTGTATAATTATTTTATATTTTCTGGGTTTTTGTTACTTTTTGCTATATTAACAATAATGTTTACACAGAAATTAATATGGATACATTTTTTTATATTAAAAAGAAGTACATATTTTAATGGTATTAATTATCACAAGTTCTAAATATGATTTTAACATCTGGATTCTGCTTCAAACATTTAACCTTTTTTTCATCATGTTCAAATAATTAGTTTAGTAGGAAAATAATTTTTGTTGTTTTATTTTTGCTTCCAATTAATAATAATAGACAATAAAGCCATGCTGGAATCGATTTTTATTTTCCGTTATTATTCTAATCGGTCCTAAAGAAGAAACAGTTTTTAAAAGTAGAATACAATTAAATTTTAATATAAACATAAATATATGATACAATTTTCGACAATAAACATATAAATGAAAGCTCTAAAGTTCATTTAGGCAATTAGATGTTCAAATCAGCCACGTTCCTGCAACATTATACAAATCGCTACTTTTATACGCTACTTTTGCCCACTCCCTTGAAACGCGTCTTAACCGGGTTAGACTGTACATATATATATATATATATATATATATGAGTGTGTGTGTGTGTGTGTATTTATATATATTGATGAATTATTCTTCATGAAATTCAAAACACTGTAAAAGCAAAAAAAGCAAATAACAAACTACAACTAAAATATAAAACAACGAACCCTGAATAGCAAAACTGAAGTCAGGCTGCATGGCTAACAGTACGCGTAGGAATCTTATCGTAAATATATATATATGTATATATATATATATATATATAGACTGAACCAAAACTGACAGGGTTTTCTTTACTTTGAATTTTCAACAGAAGTCTTTCGACAATTTTAAAATTAAAGATTTTTTCAGATATTATGACACTTTTTTCCCTCTTAGAGATATTGATATAGCTGTTGCTTAACATTCCTCTTAGTAAAGAATTGTTCAATTATAGATCTCTTGCCTTTTTCTTATGAAATTCCTGAAACATGTAACACAGATTTCTTAGATTTTATTGATGATTTCCATAAACATGTTATTACTGGAAATTTAGATATTATACAAAACCAAAATTTACATTTTATGATGAGATTGGGTACTAAGTTTAGATTAAATAAAACAATTAGCAAGAAAACTGCTATTCAGATTTTTGAGAGGGATTTGAAAAAATTCATTATGCAATTATGTTAGAGATTTAACACCCCCTTTGAAGCTTTTTTTGAATGGGAGTGGCATATATTAAAGGAATTTGAGTTTTTTGTTAATAATTATTTGAACAGTAAGGATTATGTTTATCATAGTCTCAATAAAGAAGATATAAATTATATTCAATTTTTACATAACAATTTTGTAATAGTACCTGTGGACAAATCGGCTTCAAATTATGCAATTATATGAAAGCTTTTTTATATTGACAAAGTTAAAAATGAGTTAAATAATAGTAAATTTTATAAAGAGTGTAAATTAAGTCACAAGGTTGTTGTAAACAAATTTAATGCGTACACCAAAAAGGCTAGAAAGATGTATTCATATAATTTTGCTATTAATAATCATCATACTTTTTCATTTCTGTTTATGACCCCAAAATTTCATAAGACACCTATTAAATTCAGATTTATATGCTGTAATTCAAGACGCATAGGTAAAAGTTTAAATGTTAAGTTACAGGAGTTTTTGAAGCGCATTTATGGTTTTTTGAAGTTTAAATATAGAAATACTAGCTATTTTTGGTGTATAGACAATAGTAATGAGGTTTTAAATAAAATTAAAAAAAACGCCCATAACGCCCACAAATTTGTATATCTTTGATTTTGAAAATCTTTTTCCTAATATACCTATAGATTTACTTTATGATACATTAAAAATATTTTTGATATGTTTTGTATTGAGGAGGAGCTTGGAATTAAAAGAGATTTTTTCTTAAGTTTATGTAATTTCTGTTTTCTTAATAATTTCATTACATTCAATAGTTCATTTTTCTACCAGGTATGTGGCATCGGTACGGGAACTAATTTTTCGAGTTCTGCTGCAAATCTGTTTTTTTTTTAATTATGAATTTAATTATGTTTTAAACAGTAATAAGTGTTATGCAGTTTTAAGGTATATCGATGATTTAATAATATTCGATGACAAACTTTTGGTATCGATTAACGATATCTATCCTCCATGTTTAAAATTAAATAAGGCTTCTGTTGATAGTTTACATGTTAATTTTTTGGATTTAGACATTTTAATTAAAGATAGCAATATATTAATTAAGCTTTTTTATAAACGGGATTTTTTTAATTTTAATACTCAATCGATGCCACACTGGTATTCAAATTTAAGTAAAAAGGTTTTTATTAACATTATTGTGGGACAAGTTAATAGATTTTATAGAATTTGTAGTAATAGAGAATTTTTGAGTTCACAGATTTTTAAATTTACTGATAATCTTTTTTATAATAATTTATTTCCATACCAGTTTATTTTTCATTATGTAAATCAGCTTGAGAAGAGTTTTCTAAAGTGGCAACAGCTAAGCGGCCAAACACCGTAATGGATGCCAAGGTAGCTGCTTGAATATATGAAGGGTGTGGATTAAAGTCTTTTTAAGAACGTCTGCATGTTGATGTGCTTCAAGTAGAAACTGCGGTGACTTGGAAAGAAAATTAATGATTATGAGGATAATGGAAAGACAAGTCTTCAGGACGCTGGTCTAACTTGGATTATGGCCTTGCTTGCAACTCCTGCTGATGGAAAGAAGTGAAGCGTAGTGATTGTTTTAAAGGTAGCAAGTTTTTTTCAGGTCTTCATGGGTAAAGGTGGGGGTATGGCCTTCTCACATGTTCAATACTTTTAATTGCTTAATGATTTAGTCATATTAGAATTTTTATTAATTTTTATTTACGTTTTATCGTTTTTCTTGGATTTTGAATTGGTTGGTTATATTTGTTTTTAAAGCAGTTTTGATTCGTTAATATTTTTTAAAATAGCTTTGTAATGTTGTGTTTTTGAAAGTTTAAATCTATTTTTATACTTTTGGAGTATGTGGGTTGGCCATATCTTGCGAAACCCGTGAGGATCTAATTTCTGTTTTTGGTACCTGCTTTTTTCACTCCTCCCACTTTCTGATGAGCAGGGAGTGGTTTGTTTATTGTTTTTTCGTTATAAATTTTCATGGATTTTTATTGTTGTTTTGCAACCTCTTTTCATGATTTTCATAAATCATTTACTTTTAATAGAGCTATATATATATATATATATATATATATGGGGGGGGGGGGGATGTTATAAGACAGTGGTTATTAACGCTTTTTGACTATTACAGGCTTATTTGTTATGAATATTTATAATGAATTTTGACTATTACATAACGGGAACAATAATCTAATATATAAATTTATCGCGTTTTTATTTTTATTTCGAAAGTTGAAATGAAAAAAAATCACAATGAAGCACTTTTTAAATTTAGATTTTTAAAAAAGTAAAAAAAAAACATTTTTTAGTTTAAAATATTTTTATCACTGAAAATGAAAATTACAGTAACAATATTGTGCGAAACAAAGTAAAACATTTCAAGTTTTAAAAGCGAAAACTGCCTTAAATTCTTTATTTTTAATTTTTATCTTAGTCATAAAACAAATTGAAGAGAAAATCAAAAACATCTAGACGAGTAATAAAGCGTGTATTACATATGAGAAAAAATTCGTGTTATACAGTTTAATTAAAACACAAGAAGTACTTTAAAGTAATTGTTAAGAAACGCATTGAAGTATTAAATTTTTAATTTAAATTTCCATATATTACAGAAAAAACATTATTAAAAAGCATCGTTGAATGTTTTCAAAAAAATTGTATATTTTTTCACTTTTGAATGGTGTTATTATGGTTATCATAAAAATACTGGGTGATCAATTTAAAAGAGTACTCATTTGTTTTTCATATTATCCACATCTATAATATATGTATCAAGACTTTCAACATTATTACTTATTTAATATGACTATATTTAATGTGCGGGTATCGTTTTTTCACTTTTTAAATGCGAAAACTCGTTTTTAGTGTTCCGTACATAAAAGTAAAAACGGAACAAATTTAAGATCACTCCTGTGTCTGTCTGACCGTCTGTCACAGCCATTTTACTAGTAAACTATGAAATGTGGAAAGTTCAATTTGGATGAAGTAATAAAGACTATTGACCACATACTTATAGATTATTAACCATTTAGAAACATGTTTAGGAAAAATGTATGAGGGTTAATCAACTTGAAAAAAAAAAATATTTGTATATCGTGTGGTTTATCGTATGAAAGCTTTCGTAACGCTGAACTCAAAAATACGTTTATTTTAATTCCAGGTATCGAAAATGACCCCCACCACCTTCTATTTCTAAATCTACAGAAAATAAAATTATGAAAAAATTAGGGGTAGTAAAAGTTAATTTAAACCTTGCAGGAAAACTATAGCCATCCCTAGGTCACATAGTTTTTGAGAAAATCGCATTTTCACGTTACACACAAATTTCGATTAAAGGAGTTCGGAAAAAGCGTTGGGGAGAGCTACCTATTTTTGCAGAATTATAAAAGAATTGTTAATAATAATTTTCGAACAAATTGTCGGTAATTAGCCGAGATATTAACTCTTAAAGACGCCCACGGTTTGAACATGCATAAAGACACATACTATATGCGTCATCGACATTTAGAGCCTAGATAACTTTTAATGGTATATTTATGGAATGCAATGCTCAGTAATAGTATAAACGCAATAAACGTCAAACTGTTAAAATCGGAATAGTTTAATTAGAATTAATCACATAATTACTATGGTATTCGCTATATTTTTCATTTAGTTGCATCCTCTGTATGCCACCCGTGTATTTAAAGGTTAATTAAAAACCTATTTGGGAAACACGGCACGGACCAAGGTGGCATTGAAACTTTGCGAATTCCTTTCGAAGTGCGCATATTACACTGACAAGTTTTAACTTTGAACAAGAGTTTTGTTTTAAGTACAATGTAACATATCAGATTATTACTACGCCAAATTTGGGTTTCTGAAATGCCAAATGAAGTTTAAATATGCACTATTTCTATTGTCAGAACTGAATTAAGCTCATCTTAAACATATTGCGATAGTATTAAAGAGTTATAGAGAATAGCAATATTTGATACTATCTATTCTCATTATCTTTCTGAACTTTCATGGTATATCCATTTATGCTTTTCTAGTATATACAGCTATACCGAACTCTACGTTATATAGTTTTTTTACACTTATTTTTATTTTAATAACGATTTTTTCTAATAGAGTTACTAATTAATATATTTATTGTACGTAAGCCTCTGAGCGCAGGTAATACTGGAACTTGATCGTTTATTTAGTTGGGGGAAGTTCGTCGGGTCAGCATTATGGGACACTTTCTCCAGACTGCAATTTAAAACTGTGACAGTAATATTTAAATAAAATTAATGAACTTTTATACTTAATGCCAGTTTTTATTAAACCTTTCTAATGTCTGCGATTTTCATTGCTGATTTTCATTTAATATTTAAATAAAATCTACTTGCATTGACCACATAAGTACAATTTTGAATTCAAATGTATAAATGCACATATCTAGCGACGGAAGATAGAACAAAATTATATTGCACGTTTTCGTCTTTGATACATCATAAGAAGAAGAAAAGTCTTATGACAAAGGAACTGTAGCAAATGAATTCGTCCTCATTTACTCGATTTAGTAATCGCGTTCTATAACCTTTTTGAAGACATATATATAATAAGGCTATGTTCAAACGAAAATGCTTAAGACACTCGATTTGACACCTTCAGGATTTATTTCGCGGTCATTGTAACATTACATTTGCAACAAAAAAGAACAAAACTTATTTTCTTTTCATATTTTTGCCATTCTATGCTTACTTCTATTTCACTTTTTTTCTTTTTTAAAGTTTATTCGTTGGGATATCTATATTTATATTCCTTATTTCAAATGAAAATCAGACGAATGTATCCAAGGCGAATGTTTCCCTCTGGAATAATTTCCATGTATTAATTTATATTTCTTTTTATGTTTATAGTAATCTAAGTTTATTTTATGTATTGAAATATTTTCTGACTATATAGAAAAATATAGAAACAAATCTTATTAGATAGGTTTTATTAAAGTTTATTTATTTTGTCTAATTTAGATGTACATGAAATTCCAGCCATGTAAATTGTTTTTATCATTTACTCTTCGTCTACGTTTGTCTTCGTTACAAAGTCCCGAAAGAAAAGAACATCCAATTTCATGTTTTTGAATCATGTATTTTTCATGAAGGGATTTATGCAGAGATTCTAGGATTAAAACACACTGGATTATTGTATAAGAAAAATAGAAACCCCAACTTTATTTCCGAGTACTAACTGAAAAACTTTGCTTGTTGGAGAAATGGGATTTATACGAGTTGAAAGCCCTTTTAATGAAATTTCGAGTGTACTTTGATTTTCTTTTTTAAAACAAATTTTACAAAAGAAAGGGCAAGAATATCTTTTAACGTTTGTAACAGCAAAAAAAAAAAAAAAAAAAAAAAAAAAAAGAATATATAATATGAACTTTTAGTATACTAGACTATTTTTAAGTATCAGTACTTCTTTTATATTAATATTTTATTAATATGTCCACTTGATAAAGCACCATTCCCAAACTTCAGTGTTATGAGAAATAATTTAATAACTAAAAACGATTGGGACTCGCATAATATGTACGCATAAATAACCTTTCCATAAGATGTTTTAGGAAACAAGAGAAATTTCACAAGAGTCATTCACACCAGAAAGAAAACAGGTTGTATACAATACACTGTAAAAGAAACTTTATATAAAAAAAGAAAAACTGAAAATTTCCAGCAGCAGAATTTTTGATGTGATTCATGATATCACGGAATTTGAATCTTATATTATACATCGTACATGTTTTTGTATATCAGAAAAATATTAAAAAGAAAACCTGATATATAACAGCAAAATAAAATGTGCATATATAAGCAAACATGGAAAAATATGCACATACATATAATTTTCATGGTTGTTAAATTTTATTAAATATGCTGATCAGCAAATGAATCTTTAGCTCTTTCATAGCTAAAGATGTCACAAAAAACTTTTCCCACTAGTGCAATTTCCCCAAGTTTGCAATTATGCATTGTGTCAAATAAGGAGAAAAAATTCGCTCAACAAAATACTTCATTTCTACTTAATCTAGATTAATAATCAAACATTCTCTAGAGATGGAAGTGAAATACAGTGCGTAGAAAAACAACCAAAGAACAATTGAAGTCACTCATAAATCTTGTGTTTAATTGGCATTCTTAAAGTAAATTTCCTCCTGATCTGCAAGTATTAAGTTTGAAATGACACTTGTTTGTTTAAGGCTTTTTAGAGAGTTTTTAAGTTTTTTTAATCTATTTTTCTAGAAGCCTGGACTAAAAAAATACCATATATATATTTTACAAATTTTCATATATTTTCCGACAGTCAAAATAAGGAAAAATTAGTACCATTGAATACACCCGACAAAACAAAATAACCACTATGAAACTGATTATCTTGACACTAATTAATATTTAATAACAATTTAATTAAGAAACTCCCCCTTTTTACAAATTAATTATCATACTTAAATTGGTTATTCTTTTACCTTACACTATGATGAACAAAGCAGAACAATATAGTATTTTGTAAATGTCATAAATATATATAAAACATGAGATAAATACATAAATAATATGTAAAATGTGTAATATGTCTAATTTCTGTAATATTCTAATTTGTGATAGAAAGTCAAAATATTAAAAAAATTAGCGAGTTAAGAACAACTTTTTATTGGAATGATTTTTTATGGATTACTTAGTGATATCTTCAGCGTATATTTTTCAATTAAAAAACCTATTTCATACAGTCTTTATAATGATATTTAAAAGAAAAACACAAATTGTTCCATAAGTACATAAAAAATTAACATAATCACAAAAATGAACAGAAAAACGGTCAGCAAAGTTATGTATGTACGGAAGACATTTTCTTGTTGAAACATTGTATTGTTATTTATAGCTAATTTAAACCAAGTTATTATCAGCATTTCTGATGTTTGAACTTTACTTCAAACTTTTGAGTTTTATAGTGTTTATAGTTTTGCCTAAACATTCGGCAGATCGCTATTTTATTTGAAGTGAAATAGTGCAGCTAATCCATCCTTTAAAAACAAGTTTCTTCAAAAAATACACTTAAGAAAAGAAATTAATGCGGTTTTCTGTTTCACACTTTTAAAATATGAAAAAAAATTGTCTTAAGTGGTCAGGTAACCTTTCAACCAATAAAATACATGGAAAAGTGACCTCTATAATAATTGTAGTCTCTCTTTCATTAATTGACTTTTAATTTTAAAATTGAAAATACATGTTAGGAACGATTTATTTTATCAATTAAAGTTGTTAAAAAAGGTATACACATATACATTTTTTTAAAGGTAATACAATTTTTTCGAAAGAATTATTCTTGCATGCATTGCGCGCACGATTTTTCCCATTTGAATGGCAGAAATAAGCCAAGATTTTTTTTAATGGGTACAGATATAAAGTGTTTTCAAAATGACCTACAATGAAAAAAATAAAACTTGTTGATCCCTAGAAAAAGAAATAAGAAATTAGGAATATCGAGATTTCTTTTATACAAAAGTAATCGTGAAATCTAAACTTCTCACTTGAGAAACATAGTAATAGGTCATTTTGTGCTTCTGTACGTTTAATATATTCACCGAAAATTTCCTGAATTTTTTCGGTAACCGTTTTTCAGAAATCATGGGCGCAATGATCAAAATCGCTGTTTTATGAATATTGACATTAAAGATTAAATCACACCTTGATCATATAGGAAAAGCTCAAACTGTTTTAGACATAATTTCTCTTCTAGTGCGAATTTTTACATGGGGATTGTTTTTAAATGTTTTTAATGAATCCTTTTTAATTATAAGCTATTTAAAAAAAATCGATTTTTGGACGCTTTAAAGGTTTACGATTCCAAGACTTTTATAAATATAGTATTTTCAATCCATGCATATGAAATATCATATGGACATCTTTGGTAATTTAACGGAAAATATATCTACATTATACATGTATAAATAAAATTATGAAAAGATTTTATTAAAAGACTAATTCAGATATATGAAAAAAATATATGAAATATCAATTGTCGAACTTTTAAATGAAAGAGGATAACATGTCCTTCTTGGGTTTTTTTCTAATTGTAATGAGAAAATAATATCAATAATGAACATTTCTATCTGGATCGAAGTCGCACTTTCATTGGGTTGAAGTTACACTGTGCTAGTTAAAATTTTCATTTTGCATTACCTTTAAAGTCTTTTTTTTTTTTTTTGGCTCCTTTATAGACACATTTTTTTTACATGTAACTCAATTTTATATTTGGAGTACACATTATCATTTACCCGATGGTTACAATTTCAACTAAAATATGCGTGTTATTAAAATTCTGAAACATCATTATCATCTAAGAAAAGAATGTTCTGTCCTTTAAGTTGATATGTAAAAACTTGAAAAAAAAAAAACATTTTAAATAGGAGAGCCAATTGCACACTGTAAGAATCCATATAAATAAGAATGTATATCACCTTAAAACAAAAATCCGCCCTTGATAACTTTTGGAATTTAAATGATTCATTATAGTTCCACCCATTCATTATTTTACATTCATGTATCAAGACTTCACAATCCTGTCGGAATGTGTAACGTTTATCATTTAATCTAATCAATTCTCTTCCCTTCAACTGAAAATGTTTTTGATGTAAAGTGAAAAATGTTTCTGTTACAATAAAAACAATAATTTTAAGGATTTTCCTTGTTTCAATATAAGCATATTCTTAACGCCTGATACTAACCAAACACTCCTTTAAATTATACACGGTGTATCAAGTATGATCGTTCAAATTTGGTAGGGCAGTAGGAAATAACAAACAAAGGCAATATTGCCTTCGTTTTCATCTAGTAAATTATGCATACAAAGGAAATCATGACTTGTAGAGGACGCTGTAAATCTACAATTCTGCTCACCTCCACTCTGCACACAATCACCTCCCCCTGAATACTAGGCCTGAACGCTGACAGAAAAATGGCCGCTGCCGAAGGCGGAATTTTTTTAACGTAGGTACTGTCCCTTAAATGTTGACACCAGTATTTTATAAAAAATTTCTCTGACTTAATTAATCTCACAAGAATAAAGCGGAAAGAGCTTTAAAAAGTTATTGGTATGAATATTTAAGGGACGGTACACACGCTGAAAAAAATTCGCCTTCGGCAGCCGCCATTTTTATGTCAGCGCTCAGGTCTAGTATTCAGGGGACGGTGACGCAATGCTTTCTTACATGTCCAGCTGGTCGTTACTCGACAACGGGACTTTCCAGAAGTAGCATGAGTCACTATATGTTAAATGAATATACAGTTATGCATCTAATTTACTGTGTGATAGGGAAGTCTTCGGATTGCTGTGCAAATGTATGCAGAACGCTGTAAGATTTCTCAATTGGAACTGTTCATGTCGATTGTCTGCCTCCTCTATAATCACAAGTACCGACAACCGATTCAGTTTTGCACAGTTGTTGATGAACACGTGCAATCATTTAATTCTGGTGCTTGAGCCAGTTGGAGTACCTTGAGGCACAGTAAGATTAGATTCATTTAACGTATAATGATTCAAGTTACTTTTGTAAAGTCGCATTGTTGAATTGCGACAGCCTGGACTTGCCAGAGAGCTTTGCGCATGAACAGAAATTGTGGATACAAAGCGCATCTAGAACTTCATGCGTTCGTTTGCGCCCATACTTTCCTATGTGTTATTGTCCTTTTTATTCTTAGTACCTCCATAACAAATTTGAACTCATTAATGATGCAAAGTGCATTTCGTATTGTTTAATTTCTCTTAAACTCATTAGTTAAAATTTATTTAACTAAAACATATATCCGACTGATGATAGAATATCTGACAGAAGTAATGAAAACTCAAAATATTTGTAATATATATATATATATAAATCATATTTTCTAATTAAAACCCAATCGAAACTCCAATATGAATTTCTATTTTGTTATTTGTAGTTGTTTAAGTGATAATGGAATCCATACTTTTTTCAAGTATATTTTTACTATTCCCTTTTCCAAAAATATTTATCAAAATCAGATGTTGAGAAACTGAATTTTCTGACAAAAAGTTTTGGGACGACTGTATTTGAATTTAAATTAAGATTTAAGTCAAAAGAAAATAATATCACAAATAATTGTTTCACAGGATGTCAGTTTTTGTCGTCGAAAACAGATAAATTGCTCACAGACCCTTAAAAAATCATTAAAGAAATCTATCAATTCTCTCGTGGAATCTTTCGGATAAAGTTTTTGAAGCTATTATCTTACAGTTACTTTTGCATTGCTTTCAATTGTTTGAATTATTTACAAGTTTCCATCAATTTCCTGCAGATGAAAAAACAAATAATAAAGATATACTTAAAAAATATTTTGAAAAGAAAAGTAAAAACCAAACTTATAATTTACATTAGTCTTAACATACAGGGCGTCTATAAAAGAATGTCCCAAATATAAATTGTAAAAGTATCAACTGTAAGCGTTGTAGAGTGCTTGTTCAAATCATAAGTAAAGAGTAACTCAAAAAGTTTTATATAAGCGAATGCGCAGGTACTGCTTTGTTAATTACTTGCTTGCAGCAAATATACATATGCAATAAATACGCAAATTGGCAATTTGCGCAAAATTTGAATAGCAATTTTGGCAAAATTTGAATAGTAATTACGATAGTAATACTGTTTTGTCTGTTGTATCTTTGTATGTAAAAAATGCTTCCATTAATGAGTTATGGGATCTTGAAACGATCGTATTAGAGAGCCTGTAGAAAGTTTGAAAAATCAATATGAGCATTCTAAAATAATAGAGGAATTTAAAACCAATATTAAAATTCATCCAGATGGTAGATATGAAGTTTGTTTACGTTTTAAATCTGATAGGATTGATTAATCAGTAGTAAAGAAATGACGTAGAAGAGACATAGAAAAATGGGCGAACGCGCAAAAAAAGGGAGGGGTTCTTATTGATTATGAAAATGCTTTCAGAGAATGGGAAGATTTAGAAATAAAGGAGAATGTAACGGGGTACGCCCCAGAAAGGGCATTTTTTGCCGCATCGGCTGTGGTGAAAGTGCGCAGTGCATAGTAGTCTGAATAGTCCCGTTTTGATGCGTCCGCTAGAGAATACGGAAAGTGTTCCTTGAAGGATATTTTGTATAAATGCCTGAATTTAATTGAGCAAATACCGGATATTATAGATAGGTTTCGAATTTATCAAATTAGTCTTTCTGCGGATATCGGAAAAGCCTTTTTGCAGATTAGCATAAACCCAGATCTTAGAGATTTTTTATGATTTTATTATACTTCTGTGAACGAAGAAATTACTTAGAGACATTGCAGGGTTTTTTTCGGAGTGAGTTCGAGACTACTTTTGTTAGCGTTTCGATATCTCATTTATTAGATAATGTATCTCATAATGATAGGAATATGGCAGAAAATTTGAAATATTCGTTTTATGTTGATAATTGCGTTACAGGTGTTTCTAAGGCTGTGGAACAAGACGAATTTATTGAGCAGGCTAAATGCATCATGTCTCGAGGGTGTTTTAATTTGTAAAATTGGAAAGTAAAGTTAAATCTAAAAATGTTTCAAAGAGTTCAGGTGTAACAAAATTGCTTATAGGATATTGTAATATCTTGGTTGGGATATGCTTAAGTGTAATTTAACTTTTGATAAATTTTGTAACAATGAAAATTTGACTAAAAGATTAATTTTGAGTTCTGTGCTGAAAATATTTGACCCGATTATAATATTGTACCCGGCAACTTTGCCACCCAAAATTATATTGCAACAAACATGGAAACTGGGTCTAGGTTGGGATTGTCCATTGCCGGAAGAAATTCAAAGACATTTTAAAAAATGGTTCGGTGAAATAAATATATTAGAGGACGTTCAAATTCCGCGATATGTTGAAATATAATGAGTCTACCGAGATGCGTGTTTTCGTGGATACATGCAAAGAGGCATATGCAGCTTGCGTATTTTTTCGAACTAAAACCCCGGAAACTGTAAAAATTCAATTAATTAGAGCAAAAGGTAGGGTTACTCCTATAAAACAAGCGTCAATACCCAGATTACAATTAATTGCGCATAACATCGGAGCTAGGTTGTCACATTCAGTGCAGCAAGCACTTTGTGTCCAGAACATGAAAACAATTTTTGGAGTGACTCCATTTTTGCATTGTACTGGAAAAGTGAATGCAGTGAATTATCCGTTTTTGTTTCGCACAAAGTAAAATAAATAAATAGTCTTTTCCCTAATAGCGAATGGCACCATGTGCGATTTTAAAATGAATCCTGCGGCTTTGATTTCGCGATGGTGTTCTATCCAGCAATTGCTAGAATCTCGATGGTGGGAAGGGCTTTAATGGCTCATGGAGTAAAGGGAGAAATGGCCCAGGACTAAGACTCTTGATAGTAAAATTTCTGAGATTACTAGTGAAAGGAGAAAAGTGAAATTGTGCAATGTAAATACAACAGTCAAAAATATTCCTTATTACGTTAGGAAATTTTCAAAATATTAATCTATTGTTAGACTGGTTGCTTGGGTATTAAGATTCATATAAACTGTGAAATCGCGATACAGTGCTAAAAATGGTATATTATCAGTTGAGGAATTAGGACATGCTGAAAAATCTTTAATTACAATTGTACAAAGTGAGTTTTTTCCAGACGTGGATTCTATACCTAATCTAATCTGTTTTAAAATGAAGACGGTATAATTAGAATAAAGACGAGAATTACAGAGTGCATTGATACACCATATTTCTTATAGGCAAATCTTTTACCTGATGACTGTATTTTCCCGGTTAGACTGGTAGAACATTTCCATATAGAGAATTGTCACGCTGGAACTCACATTCTTCTAAGTATTTTGAGAGATAAATATTGGATTCATAGAGGTAGAAGAACTGTGCGAAAAATTGTAAATAAATGCATTCCTTGCCAGCACTATAAAGTTAAATCACGTAAATCCGATCCAGCGCCACTGTCGTTTGATCTCATTAAATATTTTAAGGTTTTTGAAATTGTAGGCGTTGAATTAGCTGGACCATTATTTATTAAAAATGCAGATAAAATCTGGATAAGGCTCTATACTTGTCCAGTCGAGCTGTCCATTTAGAGCTTGTCTCCTCTCTGTCAACTGATGCATTTTTGCTGTCTTTTCGACGTTTCGTCGCAAGAAGAGGAAGACCTACAATAATCTATTCTGATAATGGTACCAATTTCAAAGAATCTTCGACGATCACTCGGGAAAGCTGTCGTGACTTTTGAGGAACTGCAAACAAATTTGTGTGATTGTGAGTATATTATAAACGCTCTACCTCTCACATATCAATGAGAAAAACCAGAGGATTTAGTTTCATTAACACCGAACATGCTTTTAGTGCAAAACAATAATTTTAGTGTCACGAACATTGACGAAGTTGACGCAAAACAGTTCCGCAAAAGGCAGCGATGCAGAATTAAGCTCATGGAACAATTGAGAATGCGCTTTCTAACTGAATATATCGGTCAACTTATTCAAAGGCGTCGTCAAATCGCCCCGTTACCCGACTTGAAGCTGGGTGAATTTGTGCTGATTGGGGATGATTTACAAAAACGTCTCATTTGGCTGCTAGCAAAGATTGTGGATCTAATTCCTGGAAAGGTTGGCTAAATTAGAACAATCAGCTTAAAAACAGAACATGGTGTGGTTATCAGACCTATACAACGATTTTTTCCATTAGAATTACCTCGTACTATTTTTTATCCTTCTCCTTTTCAGCTAGAAAGCAGTAATCAAGGTGCTCTGATGGGGACAGATTCTTCAGACTTCTTGACTGAATCTGAGCCAACGACTTATAAAATCCGATTTGGTCGTGTGACCAAAATGTCCCAGAGATTTGGCAAATATAATATAGTTTTGAGTAGCTAGTCAGCAACTCAAAAGGGAGCTTAAGTGTTACTTAATGATATTCTAATAATTTCCTAAAGCTTTAAGTGTTATTTAATACCTTTATATATTTATCTTATGTTTTCGCGTGGGTGCAAATGACGTCAGATACTCTTTCTGACGAAAATGTAAACGAGTAATAATGTTCAGTATATATTAAAGTTTTGATTATGTAACTTGCTTTTCGTAATCTCCGAACTACATTTATTTGTCCCTTAAAAGTGCATTTAATTGCTATGATAACTACAGTTGTAGTTTTTATGAATTTTAAATTAAGTTATTAGAAATAACATAAAATGAACATATTGAATATTTGTAAGAAAAACTATATTACTTTACCTTCAATTTGATGTATGATTTGTTGTAAACAGTCTAAATTAAACTGTTATAATATACCATTGAACCTGGGATATTGTTTTATGAACACCCTGTATTGTAAGTACATTTATTCAGTAATGTAAATGCCTTTTATCTACTTGAAATTTTCCGGATTTTTTTAATAAAAAGAAGCACACTTTGTGCATTATTATCTTTAAAAATTAAATGCATATTGTTCCTATGCAGTGGTCATATGAAATTTATATAATTTTATTCATTAAATAAATTCTTGTTCAAATATATTTGTTTGAACTGAAACCTCTAGTTGAAACCAGTAGATTTGGCATTTATGCTTTAACTTAGTTGTTTGCGTAATTTAAAACTTACAAATAATGCATTGCAGCAACTTTTTAAAACATGAATTAGTAACGTTTAAAATAGGCAAACATAATACATCTGTATTTTAATAATAAACGAATAAAAAAACATTAAAATGAGATATTTAATAAAATGATACGAAATTCCAGATAAAAGAAATTTTTAAACGTTTCAAGCTTTACCAAAGCCAATCAGTGGATTTTCTTTTAGGGCATATTAGTGGAATTGTGCTACCCGAAAAAAAATTGTTAAAAAACCAAATATTTGGTTAATATATCCCCGTCCAAATATTTGGTTGGACTGATCAAATTACTTTTTGCGAACACAATCATTGCGTCAGTCCAACCAGTTATTTGGATGATGCTATATTAACCAAAACTTAGTTATTTTAACTAAATAGTTTTGTCCGATCAGCTCTAATTGTCAAATTAAAATTTATCATTGCTTTTAAAATTTGTAAGAATGTAAAATTTTATTTCCTAGAAAAATGATTTATGGGTACGTGATTAATTGAGTGTTCTATTTGCTAGAAAAAAGATTTGTGATGATTTGGTGTCTAATTTTTTTAATGTTCTTATTAGAACATTTTAGATTGACAAGCACTTGCCTAAAATAACACTTATTTCAACTAGTAAAACACTTTTTTTTTTATTTTCAAGAACATTCCCTAATAGAATTAAAAAACATTTACCTTTCAATTACGCATTTCATTAATATATAACTAAGGTTAATGGAAAGTTGAGATTTACAACATATAGTTATATATAATTTGAGGTTGAAAGACATATATTAATTAAATACCATTTTGTTCAAATATTACAAACTCTTTTCATAAAAAGTAATGATTTCTTTATTTTTATTTTAAAAGTACTTATGTTTTCGTGATATTTCAAAAACAGCTTTATAATGCAGAAAGTACCCTTAATAGAAAATCATATTTTTTAATTATCAGGATAGAAATTTTCAAATACCATTTTATGGAACATTAAAAGAAAATCCTTACAATGATAATTTCAGACATTTGGGAGTACAGAATATACGTTTCTGCTAGTTTCTCAGCTATTTTAGTACAGATAATAACAAAGCATGTGTGTTTGAGACACAGATATAGTCAAACAGTTTTCCTCTTGTCACAACATCTTCTAGACACAGTTGTCTCAGTGTTTTATGAAATAAAACTTTAATTGACGCCTGTAAGCGAACGTAACTCCTATACACACCTCCGACCGTGCATGTCAAATTTATTTCACTCAGCAAAATAATTCATTACTATATACAGTATGTCCACGAATAATCTCACCGACCTTTATTTTCGAAACCTTTGGTCCTAGATGCATACTTCCAATTACAAAAATGGTCGAAATTAGGCGCAGGGTTAAGATAAAAAAAATTTTGAAGCGAAAAAACAATTTAGTGAAGAATTACAGAATCTAAATTTTTATACGGTCCCCCGGTCCTATAAGTTATAGTTAGTAAAATTTCCCTGTTACACTGGCAAGTAAGGCAAAAAATCTCGTTATTCTACGATTAAAATTGACCGAGTAATAGCTGTTAAAAGTTGGAATATATTTTTTGTTGCATATTAGGGGTCATTCACAAATTTAGTAGAAATATAATTTCGTCAGATATATTAAAGAAATGGTTGAAAGTAAAATTAGCATTGCAATATAAATTTGAAATCTTTAATCATTCTGACATATTACTGCAAAATATATAATTTGTACTGAACATTATAAGAGGATAAAAATAACAGATTTTTTGTTCAATAAATGGATGACAAACAACAGCCTCAATTCTTTACAAAATGATACAGATTTTAAAATGCTGTTAGATTACACTGTCTTTCGAATTTTGGGTTGTGGCATGTTTTTTAGCTTTTGAAAATGGATTCTTATGTATTTTTTAGCACTGAATCCGAAAGTGACCTTAATTTTAAACCATCACGTCAGAAATTTTCTCAAACCGCAAATTTCAAAGTTAAAAGGCTAAAAGATAAAATTGATCCCCCCTCCCCTCCCAATCACATCGGACCCCCGATCTGTTTAGATGTAAGCAACCCAGTATAAGCCAAAAAATCTGATAAATTATTGAATTGAATTAAATAAAATTAAACTGAAAAAAAAAGTCTTACATCTATTTTATAGTATCAGATTTTTCGTTATTTTTTAACCTTGAAATTTACGATTTGCGAAAAATCTTGACATGATGGATAAAAGTGAAGGTAATTTTTTGATTCAGCGTTAAAAAATACATAAACTGTAATTATAAAAGTTAAAAAAACACAATCATCGCGGTTTATGTTATCTAATCTAAAACTCTTAAACTTCTTGACGGTAATCTATCCGAATTTTTTTGTGTTATCCTCTAATATAAGTATGTTGCATTGTCATTGGATTTAAGTCAGTATGTAAAATTTAATTTCGAGCGGACATTTGAAAGTAAATTAAAGATCGGTTACAAATTTTAAACTGGAAAGACGATCATTGCAAGTTAAATAAAATCTTATGAAAATAACATAACTTTAGTTAAAAGAAATCATAGCCTCAAACCCTTACAAAATAAAACATATGTTAAAATACAATTATTTTAACTAATCTGAAACTTAACTAATAAAAGTTAATCGTAATATTTGTACGATTTCTTTCAAAGCGCAAATACCTTGAAATAAGTTTAAGTACTTTATACACGACCCCTGAAAGCATGGTTGAAATCATCTGTTTTGATATGCAAAAAAATGCAAGTCATGCATTTCAAAGTTTCATAACTCGGTCAATTTTAATGTTAGTCGAAGGGGACTTTTTTTGTTTTACTTGTTAGTGTCACAGTAAATTTTTAGTAAATATCACTTATAGGACCGGGGGACCGTATAAAAATTTAAATTTCGTAATTTTTTAATAAACGTTTTTCTTGACTCAAATCGCTTTCAAAATAATTCTTTACGTTATTAAACCATTTTTGTAATTAGAAGTATGCATCTATTACCAACGGTTGCGAAAATAAAGGTCGATCAGGTTATACGTGGACACACTGTATGCAGTTGTATGCGATATTTCAGATAGTGATAGGCGTTTTTTTAACTTTTCTTGTCGTATAACTACAACTATTCTATAAAACTGAAACTTTTAACTAAGATATTCTTTTGAATTTAACATATTTTCATAATGCATGTTTTAGTGTGATAAAAAATTGTTTAATGGTTTTCTTAATTCATATTTGAATAAATCATTTTTACTTGGGTTTTATTTTAAGCGTTACATATATAGTTCAAGAAATAACATGTTTATTCTTGCTCGATTTTTAGTTATTTTATATTAGCAATCTGAAGTGCGAATCATTGTGTCAAAACTCAAAGAACTGCGTCATCCAACACAGTTATTGTGCATTTTTTCAGGAGGACTATTTGAAACGTTACATAGAATCATTAAGTGTAAAAGATGACCGCAACTGTTGAAGTTGTGAGGTCGTGTGCAAGCAAGATGATTTTGGTATGCTAACAACAACGGAAATTTATCTTACGTAGAGTAGCGCATTGGTTGCCCTCCACAAAGAGGGATATAGGCGATATTGGCACAGATAATTGTATTTATTCAGTGAACAGTGTCATGAACATTAAATAAATTGAATCCCGTGAAACTGCAAGAAAATTAATTGGGGGCAGGAAGAATATAACATCGCAGTATAGGTATCATTTTTTTGAAGAAATAGTCATTCAAAAAGGGGATAACTTTTTATTTTGATCTGAAGAACGGATGATAATGTTTACCTAGGCAACAGTGAATTGTTCTACAGAAATGAAGTTGAATCTATTATTGACAGGCCTACACAAACTTCTGTAATAACAGGGAGAGATTTGGGTACATAATATGTGACGTCAATAGTAAGAAAAAAAATTAATCACAAAATTTTAAAGCATATCCTGAGCCAACATACTTGAGGGTGTATTCACAAAAATTCGTTGGCCCGCATCACTTCACCAATAATACAATAAATTTCCGCTCAAACAAATCGATTCTTCATAACAATTTTAAATGTCCAATATTATACAAAGTTTCTGATGCTCAAGATGCCACGGCGATTGCTGCATGATTACGCGATTTGTCATTCAGCCAAACTCGCAAGTATTATCACATTTTCATTTTTTCTTATAACTGTACCACAAAAGGAAATATTACATAAATGTTGTGAATTACTTCAAAATTTAACAGATGGAACCATTCCTTGAGAGCCGAAATTTTCCCAGTGTGTGCTGGATACAATAAACATCAACATATCTTTATAATCCATCTTCATGTGTATGATGATGGTTTCACTTTCTATTTAAATGTATTTCAGTCAAAATGTCCCTTGCATCTACCTGCAGCAATCGATAATTACATATTTCGGGGTTTAAAAGATTTATTAATAATAAAGGAGACGTAACTCACTCAAATAAAATCGTTTCAGGACACAATGTATAATCAATATACTTGTGTTTTCCTATCTGACGCTATTTATTCTATCATATGTCTATAAGTTTGCCATCACACTAAATAGTGCCTTATGGGAATCCCGAGAAATTCAAATTGTCTTGACCTAAAAAAGTGAAAGTGTTGATCACTTTGATTGTATCTCCCCTATGAAGAGGTTTTAATTAACTGCGTGTCAAATATTAACTAATCTCTAGCATAAATATTTCTTATGCCGATAAAGCTTTTGTATGTAGTTGACTGTGTGTAAAATAAAGAGAATCATATTAAACCATTTTAAAGCTATTTTCTTACCAACTTTCACGGCGACATCTATTTAATAAGAATAATGCAGTGCTCTGAATATAATAAACATGAAAGTCTTTTACCGAATACATCTATTGACAAGAATTCACGCACAGTTACAAATATCTTCATCTCAAATCAATGTAAATTATATTCACTGTTTTCTTTACTGAACTACGTAGTTAATGTTTCATTGAAAATTAACTACTTATTTCATCGTAGTGAGAATAATAGTAAAATTTCAGCAAATTCTTCACATTGATGCAATCCTATTTAATATCAAATCATTTTATGATAAAGGTACATATGTAAGTTAGAAAAAAAACCTTTCGTTAATTTTCGCCTTTTTATACCGTTTACCATTAGTTCAAATGACTTTTTAAAAACCTTTATAGACATTTCCATTACGTTTATACCTCAACTTATTATTTTAGAACTTAAATCGCAGCAATAAAAATAAAGCCCAAGTGAATACAGTTGAATCTGATAATGTAAGAAGATCTTTCTGAAGATATCCATAGATTTAAAGATGTTTTAAATTTAAGAAAAATATGTAAAGGGGAAAGAAGTCGAAAAAACATTATGGATTTTCTCTGTGAATCATATAGGGGATATTTATTTTATAGGTACTTAAATGCATTTTAAATTGCTCATCTTATAAATAAAAGTATAAATTTACTCAGACTAAGGCATTTGGGATTTGAAATTTATTTCTTTTATTGTAGATCATTCATATGGTGCGATGTTTTATTTTATGTTAAAAAGCAGTGTTTTTTAATTTAAGTTGCAATTACTATTTTCAACTAAAATGTATAAAAATAGTATTTCTAAAACATAAATAATATTTATGTTTTTATTATATAAAAAATGATTTACAAAAAAAAAAAAAAAAAGTTATATTTACGCTTATATATATATATATATATATATATAAACAGCGCTTCTTTAGTTCATTTTTAGCCAAGTATCCATTTGTAATATTAACTCCGTATTGTAACTCTAATCCAAAGTAAAACTAATATTTTCATAAATATAGACATTCAAGTAAAATGTTTCTTATTTAAATTTAATATATTTTTAATTGTCATATTTCACTGTTATGAAAATATCCAATATCGCTAATTCAGTGTAAATTTTATGAAGCAATTCGTTATTGGCTCGATATTATGCCCACGCCCATAGGTTGATGATATTGATTTGAACGATATTAGAATCAATCAGCATATATAATTCTATATTTTTCATTATTTATTATTGAGTATAATTCTTCAAACGTCCATGAAAATAACTTTAACTGTATAATAATAAGGTAAATCTAACGAAACGCAGCTTATTTCTAGAAATTAGACAATAAATAATCTGTTCTTTTCGTCGTGAAATTATAACAAGCTAGCAGACTATGACCGTCACAAAACAGTAATCTATACAATTCTACTGTGCACATTTACGCACCAAAAATTGCGAAGTATAAATAAGTCAACCTAACTCGAAGATTCTGAGACCAGTGAATAAAACTAAATGGCACACATGACTTATCTCGGTATTGGGTAATCAAATACAAAATTAAACATTTTTTTTCATATTTTTAATAACTTCAACTACAGTTTTTTGCATTTCTACTCAATAGAGACTTGATACCACCGTCATGTTCATCATCTTAATAACACAGCATAGCACATTTCCCCTTCATTCAGACTAACAGAACACTAGAAAAGATAAAAATTATCTTAGCAAAGAATGAGATGTTAAATATCTAAATTTACTTAAATATTGTTTCAGAATAAACCTTCAAATAAATTAATATTATCTTAAAATAAGGTAAAATTTAATTTTACCTTAAAATAATTTAATTATCCATGTAAAAATGGTAAAAACTATTTTCAGTTAAATTTTTAAAGGTTCTAAATTAATGACCGTTCTCCCAAGAATAATTATTATCAAAATAACTTTAGAATTCTTCAATGTAAAAAATCTATCATTTAAACTACACTCCAAATTTAATCTTTCGAAATGTAACTTCCTTTGAATGTAGAATAATTAATCAATCTGTGATGGGTAATCCATTTAAGTAACACTGAATTTTGAAAAAAAAAATTGGAAACGTATATTAACAGTTTTATTTAATTTGAAACAGTGATTTTTAATTATTTGTGTGACTTTTTTTAACTTATGTAACTGATTATTATTAATTCGAATTTAAAAGACTTTGAAATTAGCATGTGTTTCTATTTTCTATGTTAAATAACTGAATATTAACTTTCAGGGTAAAGTTATAATTCCTTAAACTACAGTGTCTTAATTTCAAATTCGCTCTCTATTATTTATGCAAAACAGAATACATAAGCAATTTGAAGACCTAAGAGATTTATTTTTAGATTAAAATTTTAAGTACTTAACAAATACAATTATTTATTAGTAAAATATATATATGTGGGGAATTTCGTAAGTAACACCTGCATCAGACTGAATGTCACCGACTCCGTATTCCGGCACGGGATTAAAACGGTAACGAAGCTGTGTGAAGTGGAAATACAGAAAAAAGTAAATAGAACAAGAAATAGTACGACGACGCGGATTTTGTTAATAAGGAACAGAATATTTTCGACGAAATAAGATAGAAGAATTAAACGGACGTAAGAAAATCTTAGAAATATTCGGCGGTGCTAAATAAATGAAGCCTAAGTTGTTAAACTAAATATAGATTGAAAAGAGTGCGTTTAACTGTAATTTTGTTTTGTCTTCAACTTAATAAATGTCAGTGTTCATTTTAGAAGTGAGTTATGATTTATAAATAGAGTCTCATCCCACAAACTGGTGTTCAGCAGTGACAGTTAACCCACCAATATTATCCCTTTTTCAGAATTATCCATTTTACAGATTCAAGCCAGATATTATTCTAACGGTGATTTTATTGTTATTATTTTATTATAAAGTTAGTTGACATACCTGAACTGGAACTTGCATTTAAAAATGCACGAACAAATAAAATTAAATTACTACATAAATTCCTATTTGATGCAGAAGGTGATCGATCTAATAGAAAGAGGATACGTGATTTTACTGGTTTCGGTTTTCAAACTGACAGCATCGAGTTCAAAAATAAAATAACTAAAGTTCAAACTGATTTTCCCGTAAATGACCCGATTACAGTGTGTAATCTACTTTGTATTTCTAATGAAGGATCTTTAAATGATCTTGCAACCCGAAATACATACCTTTCAGACTTGAGCTTACTACAAACTAATATTATACAAAATGAAAAGGGACACTGACTCGGAACCCGAACTGCCTTCAAATAATATGACTTCAAGTAATAACACCGAATTATCAAATTTTGACAAACACAAGCAACTTCCAGTTGAAAGTTTTGTGTCATCATCTATTAGTTTTAGTGATGTTGAAAGTTTTGTACCTCCTTTTGACGGAAGTTCTTTCAGTGATATAAATGTCTGGCTCAATACTTTTGACGATGTCACTAATATGTTAAATTTATCTGACTTTCATAAATTCATATTTTGTAAAAGATCCTTACGAGGAAAAGACCAGTTGTTAGTACAGACAAAATTTCATATCAATTCATATGACAAACTTAAACAACTCTTAATTTCAGAATTCAGTACCACATATAATTCTGACGAGTTACATGATATATTAAATAAACGAAAATTGCAAGAAAATGAATCGATAGAAGAATATTTTCTTATAATGAAACAATTATGCTCGCGTGGTAACATCGAGGATTCCGTATTAATGCAATATATCATAAATGGTATACCCGACCCTGTTTCCAGAAAATCAATGTTATATGGATGCCAATCCATTGTAGAATTCAAGCAAAAGCTCAAAATTTATGACAAAATTCGACATGACTTTGAGAACAATAAATTTCACAAAGTCAAACTTGAAATGCCAGTGAAAGACAAATCCTTTCAACCAAAATCTGATCATTTTTTGCTTTAATTGTGGTTTGTCAAATCATAAAAGTAGCCAATGCAGACATAAAGACAAATGCCCTTGTTGTTTCGTTTGTTCGAATTTTGGCCATAAATCGGCTCAATCTGATTAACCAAGGAGGTCTAGAGCTAAGCCTGAACCTTTCAATGCTTCCACGGTCAAGTCGAACACTTTCATGACAAGTCATTATTTCGTCTTTATATGTTACATCATTGGTAGACACAGGTAGTGAAAGAAGTTTGCTAAAGGAAATTATATACCGCAAACTCCCTACAATCTCGAACCTTGAACATTCAACTATCACATTAACTGGATTAGGAAATACTATAATGAAACCCTGGGTTTTTTCTCTACGGACATTATGATAGATGATTTTAATTATACAACTAATGTTTATGTAGTCCCAGATTATTCCATATCTTTTGATCTTATTATTGGTACAGATGTTATACAACAAAGTATTTTAACAATTTCTGGAAATAATATTTCGATGCAAAAAATCGAGAAAAATGACAGCACCTCCAATAACTTTTTGATTAATGTTGCTCATGTGTTAGACGATCTTAATCTTGATTTATCTCATATTACCGATGAAACAATACGTTCAAAAATTTCAGAACTTATTCAAAATTATTCTCCCAGAAAAAGAAAGACAACTGATGTTAAATTATCAATTCATCAGGAAAACGAAACACCTGTCACTTGTCCTCCCCGACGCTGGGCGCGAATAGAGAAAATCTTTCAGATTTCTGAAATTTTCAGAAATTCAGATTTCTGAAAACAGATTTCTGAGTAGCTCGAAACGGGAATTAATTGTAAAAGCACTAGTAATTTTTCATCACCCATTGCCCTAGTAAAAAAGAAAGATGGCTCATATAGATTGTGTTTTGACTATAGGAAATTAAATTCTAAAACACATAAACAACGTTTTCCCCTCCCAGAAATTGATGACATTATTGATTATTTGCATTCTGCAAAAGTACTTACTACCCTTGACCTTAAAAATTCATTTTTTCATGTCGAAGTAGAAGAAAATAGTAGAAAATATACTTCTTTCGTAAAACATCCTGGTCAATTTGAATTCTTATATATGAATTATGGCCTTAGCGATGCACCCTTAGTGTTTCAAAGATATATTTATAACGTTTTTCGAGACCTCATTAATGAAAAAGTACTTATAATCTATATGGATGACTTCATAATACCAGCAGAAAACGAAGTCGAAGGACTCCAGAAATTACAGCGCGTCCTCACAACTGCATCCGAATATCGTTTAGAATTGCATCTTTAAAAAGACCACTTTTTACAGAGAGAAATTCATTTTTTGGGTTACCACATTAAAAATGGTCAACTGCATCCATCTCCCTTAAAAACTAAAGGTGTCCTCAATTTCCCAGAATCTAAAAGTATAAAAGGCGTACATTCATTTGTTGGACTAACTTCATATTTTCGTAAATTCATTCAAAATTACTCTTTAATAGCTAAGCCTTTAACAGATCTCCTTAGAAAGGACACTAAATTTCACTTTGGTGACCAGCAACGAAATGCATTTAATCAGCTGAAACACATCCTTTCTTCAGGTCCTGTTTTAAGCATTTACAACCCGAGTAACGAAACAGCAGTTCACTGTGATGCATCTATTGACGGTTACGGAGCAGTCCTTCTTCAAAAGTCTTCTGTTGACAATCAACTTCACTTTGTTTGTCAATTTCAATTGTTTACTTTATGAGCAAAAAAACCACAGATGCCGAACGTAAATATCCGAGTTATGAATTAAAGTTTTAGCTGTCATGGAAGACCTTTAAAAAATTTCGCGTTTACATTCTAGGCTTTTCCTTTCAAGATAGTCACAGATTGCAACGCATTTGCCTTTACTATGAATAAAAAAGATATTTGCACCATGACTACTCGATGGGCATGCTAGCTGATTGTCATGTTAGCTGACTATAACTATACAATCGAACACAGGCAAGATACACGAATGCGCCATGTCGACGCTTTAAGCAGAAATCCAATATGTATGATCAACAAGATAGTTCTTCCAAAATCATACAATCGCAGAACACTGACGAACATATACAGGGCATCAAAGAAATTTTGAAAACAAGGCCATATGACAACTATTTCCTTAAAAATAACGTTCTCTATCAAAATCATAAAGGCATCGATCTGGTAGTTGTGCCGGTTGAAATGCAGCTAAATGCCATTAAACACGTTCATGACAAAGGACATTTATGCCGTAAACGTTGTGAAGAACTCCTTAATGAAGAATTTCTCATCCCTAATATGTCAAATAAAATTGATAAAATTATAGCAAATTGTGTAACATGCCTTTTGTATAATCGCAAACGTGGAAAACAAGAAAGTGAATTACACCCCTTACCTAAAGAAGAGACTCCTCTCCAAACCTACCACATTGATCATTTAGGCCCTCTTGAAACAACTAACAAAAATTACAAACATATTTTGTCTTTAATAGATGCATTTACTAAATTCGTCTGGTTGTATCCCTGTAAAACCACTTCTGCTACCGAAGTTATATCAAAACTACGACAACAAAGTTATACTTTTGGCAATCCTTCCACCATCATTAGCGATAAAGGTCCTGCCTTCACAAGTAAAGAATTTGCTGATTATTGTCAAGAGGAAAATATAAAGCACGAGACAGTTACAACTGGCCTTCCCCGTGCCAATGGTCAAGTAGAACGACTTAATTCCACCATAATTTCTGTAATCTCTAAAATGTCCAAAGACGAACCGACCAAATGGTTCAAACATATTTCTAAAGTTCAACAAGTCATAAATTTAACTTACCAACGAAGCATTAAGAAAACACCGTTTGAAATATTATTTGGTACAAAAAGGATATAGAAAGAAGATGTACAAATTATTGACCTCTTAAACAGTGCAGTCGAAGAACAGTTCATAAAAGACAGAGAACACCTCCGTAAAGAAGCCAAGAAGAATATTCTGAAAATTCAACAAGAAAATCACAAGCACTATATTTTACGACGTAAGAAACCCCGGAAGTACAAGCTTGGTGACCTCGTAGCACTTAAGAGAACCCAGCAAGGACCAGGTGTAAAGTTGCAATCTAAATTTTTAGGTCCGTATAAAGTAACCAAAGTGAAGTCTAACGACACCTACGACGTAGCGAAAATCTCATTAATCGAAGGACCGATAAGTACTAGCTCATGTGTTGAATACATGAAACCTTGGTCTGACGAAAACTGAAGCTTAAAAAAAAACATTTTTTAAATATTTTCTTCTTTCGTGTTTGTGAACATTTTATAAGTCAATGCTTTTAAAGAAATTTCCATATGATGTTACTCCATTTCAAATAGACTGAGTGATCTTTCTGACTTACAGATTTTTTTCCATGGATTTCCATTTGAAATCCATTTTACCGAAAGTGTTTAATTAATTGTTTCTAAGTATTATGTTATTTGATTATTTTCCATGTCCATATTCTTGGCATGGTAGATATCAAAAGCATTTTTTCTCTGAAAATTAAAATAATATCATTAAAACAATTTTGAGTGGGACAATTTTTCATATTAAGGATTTTAATTCGAAAAAAAGAAAGATTTTAATATTGTCGTTGTTTTTCTTCACGAGTCTAAAGTTTTTTTTTTAAGTTAAAAAAGTTACATTCTAATCCTTCGCTCTAAAAGAGTTTATTTTTATATATAAATAAATTTTTATGTATTTTAATAAAAACATTTTGTTGTTATTTCGCTCCTTAAAAATACACGTTTTGTAACAACTCTGGTTGATTTAGCTTTTTTACTTTTATGAATATGACAGAAATGAAAAAAAAGTGAAATACTTTAGGTCAGCTTTCATTTTAAAATTTGAAACTTTCCACTTCTCACCGTTAGAGAGGAATCTTTGGTTTAAATACATAAAATTATTTTTAATTAAAGATGTTGTGTTAAATGTATTTCGTAACTTTCGAAAATAAATAACTTCGTGAGATTTTTATAATGACAAATGCTTGAAAAAAAAGACTAAGCGAGGTGAATTTTGTAGGGAATGCCTTTCTTATGTTTAATTTTTTTAATTAAAAAAGTTTTGTCTGCTATATATTTATATTAGTCTGCTATAAAGATTTGTTTGCTGTAGTTTTGTCTGCTATATCTGCTATATATATATATTTGTCTATGCCAGTAAGATGTAATTTTTTTCATAAAATTTCATAAACTTGGCTTTATTAAAAAGTTCTGAAATGAAAAAATATTTATATAAGCAACTTTTTGACAGTGTATGGTAATTATGTTTTTAGGAAATGAGTGTTTAAAACGATACCAAAATTAATGTATTAAGTTGTAACTGGTATTGACCGGACTGACAAGAATGCTAGTTATATTCATTCTATCACCCCACTATTTTCTTTTGGTCAATTGCATGGATTCTTTCAATAACTTCCGCTTTTTATGTATTTTACTATAATGTTAACATTGTACAGTCGTGGAAAAAAAATAAACACCCCCTACTAACTCTTCAACAAATTATCGTAGACGAAAGTTACTGGTACCGGACGATTGGAAATAAAGCCTACTTTTAAATAGTGTGTATAAAATTTGCTTAGGTGGCCATATACATATTAAAACGAATCCAAACTTCAATTTTTCAATAGCAGTATCCAATTCTGACAGCATAAATGAACTCTACATCCTTCAATTAGCCTAAAAACGAATTTTTATGCAATTCGTACCATAAGTTTCCGAGAAATTAATTATTTTAAAACGAGCGTATTTTAAGGGCTGCATCCAAATTGCAGTTCCGTACTGGATTGTTAACCGAGAGAGCACTTTCCTTGATCAAGGCACTTTAAGCGCCACTCAAGGAGTCAATGAAGCGTGTTAGATTACAGTACGGCAGAATAAATTTCAAAATGTCTACTCACTTCCATCATAGACGGCCCCTTAAACTATCATTTTGCCGTTTTTTAAGCATAATTTGAAAACTACTTGGAAGAAAAATGTGATAACGAGATATTTCAAATCTTCGGTTCAAAATATGCCTAGAAACCAAATTTCAAGTCATTCGAATGATAAGTTTTTGAATTATAGACATTCAAAATTTAGTACTTCTAATGTTAAATTACATTTTCATATTTTTATTTATATCTCCTAAAATTATGCTCCTAATGAGCTAATTTTTTGTGTAGCAATAATACTAATATACCCAAATATAAATACGTTGAATTTGCAATTTTTATAATTTTATGATATGAATTAAGAATTATGAAATTAATATTCGAAAAAAATATGATTTGCAACATACAATTTTTTGATGGATTTAGATTTATTAAGTGCTGCTTTATGGAAATCCAAAATTTCAAATTTTTCTTCCAAGAAGTTTTCAAATTATGCTTAAAAAACGGCAAAATGACGGTTGAAGGGGCCGTCTATGATAGAAGTGAATAAATTTTTGAAATTTATTCTGCTATTCTGTAATCAAACAGGTTTCATTGACGCTTAAATGTGCCTTGATCAAGAAGGCGGCTCTCTCGGTTAACAATTGAGTTCGGAACTTCAATTTGGATACAGCCCTTAAAATACGCTCGTTTTAAAATAATTAATTTCTCTGAAATTTATTGCACGAATTGCATAAAAAATTTTTTATAGGCTAATTAGAAGGTGTGGAGTTCATTTATGCTGTCAGAATTGTGTACTACTGTTGAAAAAAACAAAGTTATGGTTTGTTTTAATATGTAGATGGACCCTTAAGCAAATTTTATATACATCATTTAAAAGTAGACTTTATTTCCAATCGTTCGCTACAAGTAACTTTCTTCTACGATAATTTGTTGAGAAGTTAGTAGGGGGTGTTTACTTTTTTTTCCACGACTGTACATGTTAAATTGTATTTCGATCATATTTAGCTATGCAGAAACATTTTAAAATATTTAAGCATTAAAATCGTAACACGAATTTTTTATTTCCTTTGCACTAATCATTTTGTACTTAAATTAAAATAAAACTACTCGGATGTCAATCTCAAAATCTTTCTACTGGCTCATACATGAAAATTTATTATTCATAAAAATTAGTGGCAATCAATGCGCATCAAGAAGAATCTAAAGGTTTAAAATTCCGTGCCTTATTTCTTGAGATATGAATATCCCTAAAATCGTGTAAATCCTGCAAAACGCAGCATAGTGGTGCCACATACTTGGTAATTTACTCTAAAACTTAATCAGCAACAACTTATGTCAACGTCTCACTGAATCTGAAGTTTGATGAATATCCGTGCATTAGTTTTTTGAAAAAGAGGTATTGTGCAAATCGTGTAATATAAAGCATAGCAAGCTCCACTTATTGTGCGAATAACACGAAAATGTTATCAGCAACAACTTGTGTGAACGTCTAACGTAATCTAAAGTTAGGTAGAAATTCGTGCATCAGTGCTTAGGATTGACGTATAGCGGAAATCGTGAAAAATGCACATAGCAAAGTCACCTGTTGAGCGATTTACACAAAACATAAACAGCATTAACATTTATTAAGTCATACCTGAATGTGAAGCTTGATGGAAATTCCTTCATCAATTCTTGAGATAAAACCACTCCGGGAATTGTAAAAAATGCAGCCATAGCAGCGCAACAAGTTAGGGGATTTACGCCAAAACGTAATCAGCACCAATTCATATCAAGGACTAACTGAATCTGAAGATTCATGGAAATGCGTGCATTAGTTCTTGAGATAGAGCTATTGCAAAAATCGTGTAAAATACAGCATAGCAACTCCACATATTGGGCGATTAACACGAAAATCTTATCAGCAACAACTTGTGTCAAAATCTAACTAAATCTAAAGTTAGATGAAAATTCCTGCATTAGTTCTTATGATTGAGGTATTGCGGAAACAGGAGGAAATGCATTTCAGCAGCGTCACATGTTGAATGACATACACAAAAACAAAATCAGCATTAACGTTTACCAAGGCATACGTTGACAAGATTAAATAAATTGCTTATCGAGTTATACGCAAAACTTTTGTTACAAACATTTGTACAAAATTTTTCTAAAAAAGATTTACTTTAGAAAAATGCAAGTTTTTTGTTATTTAACCACTTCACCGGCGACGGGTATAGGGAAACAATGCTTTTACCCTCGACTTATCTCGAGGCAGCCGTTGAAGTGGTTAAAAGTGGTTTTTATTACACATTAAAAAACAAAAACAGAAAAAAAGCCTTAAGCATACCTGTTAATAAAGTTGGCTTCACTTTATTAGGCATTATTCATATTATTTATATAGAAAATTCCAAGTGAATATATTTGGCAGTTTCTGAGAAAAGGTACATTAACTTAATATTGTAGGTATAGGGACTTCCAACTGCCCAATTCATAAATAATTCAAAAAGCAACTCGTATTTTAATCGCAGCGGAGCTATTTCTAATCAACTGACGTCATTTTCAATAAATGTTAAATATAGAATTAAGCTTTAGGAAGAGAATTTAACATTGAATTAGATAAAAAAGAAACAAAGATTCATTCTATTCTTAGTTAAAGTTTCCGTTTGACGTCTGATTTAATATCCTAATATTATGAACATTAAAATAAAATTTTGTTCTGTTTTATCAATTTTACGCTACGTTTTACAAATGAGTTATTATGTAACACCGAATTAGCTGAAGATGTTTGTATTATATTTTATTAATTAATAAATTGTATTATTTATTAATTAATAAAATTTATTATTTATTAATTAATTAAATTTATTATTTATTATTTCATTAATGCAAGTGACTTAACTCAATATAAAATCAATTATTACATAATTACAGACGCGCTATTCTTATAATACTTTCCATTAATTTTTTTTCAAGAATACTTTTTTTTAGAAAGTTATATTGAAATGTTATTTAGAATAATTTAGTAAATATGTCATAATCAATATAAGTTACAATTTAAAAACCATATGTTACCTAAGGAGATATAATAGTATCCGTTATCAGTTTGTGTATTTTTTTGTTTTCATAATTATTTTACTTTATGGAGCAACAACATACAACAACCTCGTCCGAATTATCCATGATTCCAAAATGAGTCCTTTTTGTGTAGAGAACTTAGAAGCCAATGTTTATTTGAGATTTTAAAAAGTATTTACAAAAACAACGTTTCTGTTGCTGCCATTAATTTTCAAACTTTTTTTTCGGTGCGTTAGTCAGTTTCTTCAAAGGTTTTTAGGATGTTATTAATTCTCAAATAAATGTTGTTATGTTCAACAATCGCCTTTTACAGGTGGACATGCAAAAGTAATAGAAAAGCGGTCTCAAGAATATTAAAGATTTAAAATTTCCCAAATTTTAATTTTTTTAGATGTCAAACTCCCATTTTTTCTGAACCTTTTGATATAATTTTTTGCTTTAAATTCACGTTATAACAAAAGTTATGGTTTTTAGAATTATACCCGCTCAATAGCTGAAGCGGCTTTTCCGAAACTTTGAAGTGATTTTTCTCCAAATGACGTTTTTAGGCATAACTCGCACGATATCTTAAAAACTTCTGAATATTGTTTCATGAAATTTTCAAAACATATGTATCATATTAGTTTGTATAAACTGAACCTAAAATTTCCTTTTTATTGTTCAAAATAAATTTAGGTGATTATACTGTTGAGATTTTCAAAATTTTGCATTATCTAAATACGGCCTTGTATTAAAATTATAAAAAATGCTTTAATACAAATTTATTTAGGTTCAGGCTAATTACGTTAATCTGGAGTATAAGTAGGTACTAAAATTTTCATTCTAGTAGCAAAATTTATTTTGTAATACTGTGCGAAATCTGTTATGCCGATTTTCAATTCGCTAAATGTCGTAAAAGTTAGGAGCCCCCTATAAATGCTAATTCTGCATCATGCAAATATTTAAATACACCAAATTAAAGAACATACTTATATCTTTCCTCCCAATTAAAATTGTATCTAAAAATCAAATACATTTTAAGATATTAAATGTTCAAATGGTCTTTTTTTAAATTTTGAATTCTGAAACCCCTTAAGCGGTACAACTAAAATTAATATTCTTTTATTACTCTCTCACACATAATTTCAGTTACGCAGCCGAAAACGTTTAATTGTCAATTGATAGCATAAAAAAAAAAAAACAATATTCCGTTTTGAGGAAAAATTAAAAACTACTAAAAAATTCTTTAAATACTTCTAATTACTATTTAATCATCAGCATTTAAAAATACTCGTAAATGTTTCGATAAATCTGTACCATCATTATTTTTAAATAAATGTCTCTTTATACCTAGAAAACGTAGTGGGGATTAAGTTTGTTTCCCGGTACGGTATGCTATTTCCTTTTCCCAACTTATTTTGTGTATTCCAAAAAATAACATTACCTTACAGAAGCCAGCCGTAAAACAAAGCAGTTTACGATTAAATAATCTATAGCATTTTTTTTAAACTTCTAAGCATCGCACATTTTAGATTTTTACACCGTCGTATTTCGGGAAAAAATGCTGTTTTAAATGTATTTTGTTTGAAAACTGTATCTCCATTTATTTTAGAAATATATTTTTTTTTTTTTTGTAGTTTTTAGAGCCATTTGCTTAACACTAGAACGGCGGCGAGGGGTCATTTTGACCCTTGGCAAATTAATACATTTCGATTCGAACCGGAATTTTTTTTTATAATATAAGATTAATATATGCTGCACAAAAACAACTTAAATAAGTTAAATAGTTCTAAATAAAAATTCTGATGTGAAATATTTTTTTAAAACTCGGGCAAAATTTCCCGCCGTTCTAGTGTTAATATTGGCAACGGAAGTACTCCATTTCTGTAGAAAGTAAAGGAAAAATAGTTCTAAAATAATAATTATATATTTCTGTTGCCATTTTCTCATAAAAACCCAAAGAAAATGTAATTAAAATACGTGCTATTTTGAAAAAAAATATAAACGAATGAATTCTGTTAAAACAATGGAGCTATTATGAACTATATTTAATTTTAAGTACCTATAAATCATTAGATAGCCGTTTTTTTTTTTTTTTTTTTTTTTTTTTTTTTTTGTCAATTTTCTTGAATGACGGCATCTTTTTGCTGCAGTTATGCATTATTTTGCGACAGTGATGTACTATGCATGCTTTACTGTGGATGTTTAAGAGTAGATCTTAAATGTGGAATTCATAAGCGGATGCGAATGACGTCATTTTACATAAAATAAAACATGTGCTTTAAGTCTTAAAATTTAAACATGTTTTGTATTGCAGTAGAGTCCCACTTAACCGAGTTATTTTCTTGTCATGGACTGGTGGCTTCTATTATTATAAAACAGCCATTATAAATGAAGTGTTAGGTTAAGATGAAAGAGCAGCCGTAAAGAGTTAGAACTCTGATTTTCGGGTTAGAATGGAGAATAAAAATGGCCATAATGTTTTTTGGGGAAAAAAAATATGGCCATTTTTTTTCTTTTCAGACCAGAAAATCAGCGTCCTAACTTTTTAAGGCTGCTCTTTCATCTGCACCTAACGCTTCATTTATAATGGCTGTTTCATAATAATAGAAGCCATCAGTCCATCAGAAGAAAATGAAGTAATGGAAATGTCGGGGGCGACACTAAATTCTGAAAAAGCAGAATTCCTGTTCTCTAGTTGTATAATTTCGCTCGTGGTTATATTATATTTTTCTAGATTAACAAGAGTCGCATTATATAGGGAAAATTTTACTGTTCCTACCACTATTTAAAAAATAATATCTTCATCGTACATTTCTATAACATGTATTAAATAAAATGATCATGAAGATTACAGATTAAGGGTTTAGATAGGTACAATAAAATTTCCCTTATATAATGCGAACCCTGGATTAAAAAAAAAAACATTAGTATTTTTTTGCAATGCCCCAATATCTGTATGTGATGAATCACAATATTTCGAAGGGAAATGGTAAAATACATCACTAATTTTCATTCGAAAGGTAAAGTCCTTTAAGAATTGAATCTTTGTGGAATACTAAAGACGGACTTATGCCACATTAATAAGCATGTCCCGTAAGGCATGGTGACGTCACGGCGACGTCGTTGTGAAGTCACACTGTGATTTTGTGACCGTCGATGTGACGTCACGTGACGTGGATGTGACGTCACAGTGACTAGAATGCGAGGTCGTTATGGCCGTTTTAGAGGTCGTTTGTGACGTCACATTGTGACCACTCTGTGAAGTCACGGTGTGACTAATTTGTGAAAAGTGTGTCATTTGTGACTATTTTGGCATTAACTTTGTGACGAACCTGTGACGAAAGTGACAATGTTTTGAAGTCACACTGTGACCAATTTGTGAAATATGTGTCATTTGTGACGAACTTGTCATAAACTCTGTGATGATTTCAAATGAAAATCAAATTTCAAATTAATTGCTTAAAAGGCGCAAAGGCGAACTAGTGAAAAAGATTCCATGCTGGAACTCGAACCCGGGCCATCAGTATAGCGCACTTACATTCTACCGACTAAACCACATGGAACGATACCCAGCCTGGAAAATTTCTCACTATTACATGTTGGCAAGGCTACAAACGCAGCACAAGATGCAATATTTATCGTCAGCCACCGACATGGCGCAAACACGAAACTTAATTAAATCCAGCATCGATTGAAACTATATTAATACTTGGAAATTTTTTTCAGAGAGAACCATTCGCCTTGCATACAATATTTCAAATGAAAATCAAATTTCAAATTAATAGTGTAAAAGGCCATTTTAATTTGAAATTTGATTTTCATTTGAAATACTGTATGCAAGGCAAATGTTTCTCTCTGGAAAATTTTCCAAGTATTAATATAGTTTCAATCGATGCTGGATTTAATTAAGTTTCGTGTTTGCCCCATGACGGTGGCTCACGATAAATATTCCATCTTGTGCTACGTTTGTAGCCTTGCCAACATGTAATAGGGAGAAAATTTCCAGGCTGGGTATCGTTCCATGTGGTTTAGTCGGTAGAATGTGAGTGCGCTATACTGATGACCCGGGATCGAGTCCCGGCGTGGATATTTTTCACAATGTTGGCCTTTGCGCCTTTTAAGCAATTTATTTGAAATTTGAATTTCATTTGAAATATTGTATGCAAGGCGAATGTTTCTCTCTGGAAAAATGTCTAAGTATTAATATTGTGATGATTCTTGTCATAAAAACTACGATAATTTTAAAGTAAAGTTTTGTTTGAAATATAAAATTTTATCTTTTTACCGTACTTTTTAGCAAGATATCACTATTTTGGAGTCCTATTCTTCTAAAATATTTTTAATTTTCCATTTAAAAAACAATGCTTATTAACTGAAGTTCTAAGCTTGATCTTGAATTCAAGCTCAATATTAAGAATGTGTAAACTTTTTTTAATGTGTTATGATTTGTCATTGCTTTATTAAATACGAACATGGAGTCTAACGGACATTAATACAACTGTTACTTATAGAACTACATGATAAGCCCTATTTATTTAAATTTTTTATTCCCATATATATTGTATTTTGTGAATATGAGCTAATTAGATTTGGTATGTTTTATATGAAAAGACTGATCTGGGAAATAGAAACAACAAGTAAGATATAGCATGGGTTAGGCATAGATTATAAAACACTTTCCAACTCTTTCTAAATGTTTTAACAAGACATCTGGGGAAATAACGTAAATAAGATAACTAAGTAAACATGTAAACGCGTAAAACATTTGAAAAACTGATTTACGCAGTTACCATCCACTAAGGTGTAAAAAAATCATAATTTTTTTAAAAAGAATAAAAAAAAATCGGATTTTTTTGATTTAAATCAGATTTTTTTGATTTAAATCAGATTTTTATGATTTTTTTCCCAGCGTTCAAATACTGAATAGCTATCATGAGTTTTAGGTTTCCGAAACAATTACACCACTAATTGCTAACATAATCTATGTTTTTACACTTTAATGAATAAAATTATAATTGTTAGTTAGTAATTACAGAAATAAAAACTGCAAATTAGTAGTTTCATTAGGTAGTATTATACAATAATGTTATATACATTAATATTGTAATAATTATGTAAAACTTTATAAACACTAGTGATACTTAACATTTATGAAAATTATTAACTGCATTTTATATTAAATTGCTAACATTACTTCAAATTAATTATTAAACAATCAACTCTCTAATTAGGAACATATTATACATTTTTAAGCCTTAATTATTAAAATGATAATAATTCATTTTAGAAAGAAAAAGGGACAGGATGCTAGTTCAAAAAACGGGCACTATTTCATGAGGAAATATATTAGTAATGTGTTTAGTAATGATGTAAGGGAAAAAAAAAAGAATATTTTATAGCATTATAAGTAAAGTGTCCTTAATTTTTGATAATTTTATGAATAACAAATTGAAAAATACAATTAAATAACATATTTTAATAATATCCTGTTTTTTCTAAAGAAATAAAGTTCCATATTTTTGCAAGATTTTTTCCACATGAATTTAGAATACTGTTGAATGGGGAAGTGTTTTACAAGAAATCTCTGGCTACAACTACAGGTAAATTTCAACTTTTTTTTCTTTTTTTAAGGCAGGGTGCATTTTGCCAATTTCAAAAGGGGCATGGTGTGGCACCATTAAAAAAAATGGCCTAGAAGAAGCAGTATAAGTAATTATAGAGTTAATAAAAACTGCAAATAAGTAATTTCATTAGTTAGTAGCACAAATAACAAAACTAACAAATATTATTTGCAGCTCATTTTGCATTTGTATTTAGGAAAATTTCTGTAAACCACCAAAATCTATACTTACACACATGTACGTGTATGCTAACCAAAAAAAAAAAAAAAAAAAAAAAAAAAAAAAGAGTTAAACCCATTCATATAGAATAAATATAAGTTAGCCACTAATATCTGAAATCCTCAAAATATTTAACTAACAGCATTATTACCTCTATTAGCTTTCAATGGTTCAATTTTTTAATATATATGAGTTACAAAAAAAAAAATAATAATAATAATAATAATAAACATTTATTTAACCTATGCCAAAGAAGCTCTTGCTGTGCTTAGCATTTTTATACCAATTATTTCTTTTTCTCTTATGCATTCATTTACAATTTAGCTGCTGAGCAGATGTCATTCTTTCATTCTTCTTTAACTTGAGATTGCTATTAATTACTATTTATTCTTTTACTTGTAGAAATGTAATTATACTTGCTATGTGTATTTTATATAAAATAATGCATAAATTGATTACCTAAAGGGGATTATGACATTGCAAATTATGTTAGATTTAAATATCATTTTTAAATGAAACTGTTTTAATTTGGATAAAAACTTAAAAACAATGCTTTTTACAAACTCAACTGTTTTTAATTTTTTTACAATACTAATGAATTAAGCTTAGAAACAATTATTTAAAGCTCTTTTTTTGTTTATTCATAAGTCAAAATACCTGTAGAAACTTTCAAATTATGTTCATGTTAGATTTTAATACTTTTTTTTTTTTGACATTTTAAACATTTAGAAAATTTTTGATTTTAATCAATGATTTTTTTTAAAAAATCGGTTGATTAAAATCATGATTTTATCACTGATTTAAATCAACCGATTAAAATCGTTGACACCCTACCATCCACAGCCAAATATGTTTTCTAATTCTTTTAAACAGTCCTGTATTTGATCTGTAGATTGATATATATATATACTATACAATGGAAAAATTTAGTTTATCAAGGAAACGCATAACAGGTTGAAAGTCTCTTTCAGCAATTTATACTAATATATGGAAACATACTTAAATAATTTTGTACAACCCTGTAGTTTACCTAGAACCTTTATTACACGCCACTATTTAGTTAAAATTTAGTTCAAGCTAAAACACTCTTAAAACTGCTGAAATCACATTTCCAGAAATTATAATTCATAGACGGCAACGTATCCAATTCTTTGCGTGACCCTGTATATCATTTTATCTATCTACTACAAACATTTCTTAGTAAATTAAATACAGTGCAGCGTTAAAATGCATAACTTATTTAAAAACCACCTTTAAGCAATACCCAGTAACCCTTATGAATACTTTTGTATAGTCCTGTATATGAATTATAGCATATATATATACACCATATACTATGCATAAATGTAGTGAATCATAAAAGTGCATATCATAATTAAAAATGTATTTCCAGCAATCATCGCTAATGAACAGTACTTCGGATACAATATAGTATCTGAAATATTTTGTGTGTCCCTGTAAATGCTATATACACTTCGTATTATACATGAAATAATTCATAGTATGTAAACCTCAACGACGTATATCAATTTCATTACATATCAAATAGATTAACATAAATAAAGTACGCCGCAAACAATTCCCTCCACCCCTATATCATTATGTATTGGAATTCCTTTTTTAGCCCTGTAAATGAACAATAACTATTCTTTGCATCGCATATTCTATGGAATGCACATTTTAGTGCGCTTCATAAATGCATATCAATTTATTCTGTTTGAAAGCGTGTAAAATCATTAAAAATCATTTGAAACGATTTTTTTCCCACAGGCCGTAATGTAATGGAATACAATTGACTGTCCCTGTAAATGAACTAAACATGCTACAAACTTCATTACAAATAGGGGTCTTGCTATGGTAAACGTCAATAACATCCAAAAATTTTAAGTCAATCCGAGTATATTTACGCGAGTTAGAGCGCGGACAGACGGCCAGACAAACCGAAGTCATAAACACTTTTCAACTTTATCGGGCATGAAAAACACTTTATTTCAATTCTTAAATATTATATTTTATTTTTTAATGCCAATAAAATAAATGTATCGAAAATGTAGAAAATGAGTTTACAATCAAAGAAAATTTAATAACTGACTCTGAATGTCTACAATTAAATGTTTGATTAAAATCACAAACAGTAAAAAAAAAACGCTTAAATACAATTTTAAAAAAATATAGCAATTTGAAAAACACTAAATAATTAGTATTTATAATTGTACTATTAAACAACAACAAACTATAATAGATGAATTAAATGCATTTAACAATTTCTCAAAAATCTTTCCATCGCCATATTGCTTTTGAAAGGAATACCAGATCAGTCATTGCATATGACATACAACTATTTAACTCATGTAATAATCTGTCAAAAAGGAACAAAAAATTTAAATTAAATAAGACATACCTTTTAAGTTCCATAAATATTTTAATATCCGTATTTTATCCTAAATTGTCAGGCATATTTCTGTTAGCTTAAAAAAACTAACTCTCCGTGTCAGAAGTTCTCTGATCCTTATTTTATTCTGCGGTTTTCATCGAGCGCAGACGATATTTGACCAAGCAGGTGCTCCTACTGTATTATTATAATTTTTTTTTTTTTTTTTTTTTGTACACAACAGAGTTTAAATGCGCAGTAATTTTACCTTTATGAGAGTATCTGTAATGAAAATTTTCTATTTGAATGAAACACCTGCCTTTTTTCTTTCTTTTTTTTAAAGTACAGTTTGTTTTACACCTAATAAATAAATACGTATCTTCTTAATAAATGAAAAGAGAGTATACAGGATAAAAAAATTTTCTTTGTCAACGTGTCATTTTTTTCATATTCATTTTCTGTAGAATAAAACAATTTTAAAATAACTTTTTTTAAAGTCATATCTGTAAAACACGAATTTGAAATACGAATAATTATATCATGGGTTTTGTATAAAATTTGTATACATATTTTTCGGAAAATACCAATTTTATTTAAAAAGTCTGAAAGAAGTAGAATTTAAAAAAAAAATAGTTATTTAAAATAGTTAAACACTAACAGGAAAAAATATGACTTGAATGCAAATTCTAAAGTAAGAAATGCATATATGACTAAACTCTGACTATTCTTTCTACGTGTTCATTAAAAGCTACAGACTTAATTGTAATAGAAAATTTTAGTTTGAAACCACAGAAGGGTTTAGAATACCACTGGTCGACAAAAAATAAAATAAAATAAAATAAAATAAAATAAATAAAAAAATAAATAAAACAACTTCCTCCCTGAAAACTAAATATGTAAAGTGTACAAATGTAATATTCCTAATTCTAAATATGTTATCCAAATTGCTCCAATACGTACCATTTTCCCGAGAAACATTTTTATAATAATAACAATCAGTGAAGGATTAAATTGCAATGGTAGATAAAATTGAAATCATAAAAAAGTATACTTTCACTGTCTTAAATAAGAAATTGATAAAATATAGCATGAAAATCTAGTATGTTGATACTTCTACCGTGCATTTTTTTCTGCCCCCCCCCTCTCTCTCTCTTTTCGTGTCCGAATTTACTATTTCCTATCCACTAATATATTATCATTCCTTATGTCGCTGTAACTCGGGCATGTAATATTTCTGTTCATTTTCAAAGATTTTTGATGTTCATATTTTTGTCACACTGTGACTTACAATATGGTGATTTTTTTCGTCACAAATGTGACGTGACGTACGTTACATGCAGTGTCATAACAGTGACGTCACAATTTTTTTTAATTGCCAGAAAATATAATTTTACATAAATAACATGTTTTGAATATTTTTTGTAATTTTTCAAAGTTTTCTAAGAAGTTCACATCTCAGTCACAATGTGACATCACTGAGTGGTGGCATTTTGGTCACAGATGTGACGTGACCACAGTGACTCACAGTGACGTCACAACGACGTCACCGTGACCATGCATGCTATGAGGGGTTTCCTTTATTTAAAGGTCATTCCATAATTTTAACATCAACTGTATATGATCTTCTTTCTAGAATAAAATTTCTGGTACATATATTATTCTAATATATTTTTGTTTCTTTAATCTTGGCAAAAAAATGAAAAAATGAATTCTTCTAATCTGTTTTTTTCTTTCTTTAATCTTGCGGACGAAATACAGTTATATATTTAACTTTTAATTATCTATATTTAAGATTAAATAACAGCTGAAGTATGTTCTTAATTTCTATTGTAGAAACATTTCTACACTGTTGTAGTGACTATGAAAAATTCAGTATCTTAAAAAAAATAATCTAAACCATAAATATACTGAAACTCCTAGTCTGACAATCTTATAGGTAGCTTAGTCCTAAATGAAAATCGCAATATATGGAGAATGTCTGGAAAGTGATGTATTAAGCAAAGTTAAAACAGTCGAATTTAAACATAGTATGAAAAATCAATAAGATCTGCTTCGAAAAATTTGCCACAGTGTAAATAAATGACCTAAAAGAATATTGGATGTATAAAGAAATAATTCGCAATTAAAATATCTTTTTAAAACTACTGTTTCGCAATTGTTTAAGTTACACATAAATCACTATCATGTAAAATTACCTTTAGGATAAAATAGCCATTTGTTTTTTAAATTGCAATTCTAGAATTGTAATTCCATATTTTGGGAAAAAAAAATTATCTTAAAAGAATACACAAAAAAATGTTCAAAAGACAAGTAAAATAAAAAGAAACGCTAGTTTAATTATATTTTTCAACAGACAATTTAAATACTTGTTTGTAAAACAATTTTCAAACCCGCCAGTCATGCATAATTCAAAAGCGATTTTTTAAAAGCATTTCTGATCTATTTCTATCCAATTGGCGCCTCTTCCCACGAAAGATAAACACCGAATAAATGACTTGAATCTATCGTCCTACATAAAGATTCAATGAAGTCTATTCAGTTTTTATTTAAAGATTCACTTTGACGTCTGATTTAACAATCTAGAATTCTAAACTTCTAAACAATGCTTATTTGTGGTTTTGAATGTAACCCGCTATCGCTAGTAAATTCCTACTCGAAATAAAGTGAAGCCTCTAGAGAGTTTTTCATTACTGTGCAATAGCCGACGCACATCTCTTAGTTCAAAGTAAAGCTATTTTGAATGCATAGCATTTAGTTTTGTATGATTTTTTAAAATTCTATTAGTCCTTTTTGGAAAGGTTTCGCTTATAGCAACATAAAAAAAAGATATGCAGTTAAACAGTTAAAGTATATCAAAATAAATATATGTTTAGGAAGTATAATTTTATGCACACATTTATGAACTATTCCAAGTTTATTTATATACTTCATTTACAGTGCAGGTTAAATAGCGTTTTAAATAGCGTTTTTTCATTAAAAAATGCACTTTCCTATTGAGCACAGCTATGTCAAATTTATTCGACTTCCAAAACATTTTCTTTATATCATATATATTCTCAAACTTATTAAATCTTCACAAAATAGCAATAATCCGAATCAGGATCATCTGAGTGTTCTTCAAGGTCATCAAAGTTGTCAAAATCCATGTATTCGTAATTTTGTATTAACCATTCATGACTTTGTACTCATAAAACCTACCGTAATTTTGTAAAGAATGATTGTATCGAGTTGGTGGATAGCATTATTCGATTCAGAATTAAAAACTACAAAAAGAAGGATACCTCAATTTAGCTATTTAAAATAAAGTTGAATATTTCCCATGAGATAAAATGTCCCCTTTTGCCCCCCCCCCCCAAAAAAAAAAAAAATATATATATATATATATATAAAACAACTTCATTTTTTCTGGACTCATCGGATATTCATTTCTAGAGTTAAAACGAAGTTTTTTCCAAATTTTCTTGAATGACCATCAGTCATTGCTGAAAAGAGCCATTTTACCTGCACTGAAGTATAATTTTTGATTTTGTATTCATAAAAACTGCAGTAACTTCGTAACAAATAATCGAATCGACTGGCACAAGGTGTCACTCTATTCAGAATTAAAAACAGCATAATAAACGATACCTCAGCCACGGTACCCACTTGATCTACTTTAAAAATGAGATTCCGCACATATCTGAGTTAAAAATGCGCCACTTTTGCCGCCTAAATCATATTAAAACAATCTATTTTTTGGCTACTCATAGGATCTTAATTGCTAGTTCCAATACGTTTTTCAGAAACTTTGGTAAATGGTCATCAGGTGTCGTATGTTACTCAATTTTTACTCCATCTAACCTGTACTATTAAATACTATGCTTGAAATCTCGATTAACGTGTAGTAAAATTTATTTACATTTAATGCATAAAAAAATAATGTGGTTTTTTTCTTAATTATTGTGGTTTATAATTTAAAAAGTATAGTAATAAGTTATAATTTTTAAAGATGATATTAAAAAAAATCGTATTCAAATCATTTTCCGATAAAAACATTAAGTTACATTGTATAATTTTAATTATAATGGAATTTTTATTTCTTTCGAAAATTTCAGTGCATTTCATTAAAATGAAAGCTTCTCCATCGAGAAATACTTTTCCATCATGTACTTTAAAATTTCGAAAAAGAGTTACATTCTCTCAGTTAGAAACATGCTTTCCAATGTCATTTTTTAAGCTTTTTCTAAAGGTTCGAATATAATTTAGATTCTTATAAACGAAGAAGACAAACAAAGATTTTAACACACTTAACATGTACAGTCGTGGAAAAAAAAGTAAACACCCCCTACTAACTCCTCAACAAATTATCGTAGAAAAAAGTTACCGGTACTGAACGATTGAAAATAAAGTCTACTTTTAAATGGTGTATATAAATTTTGCTTAGGGGGCCATCTACATATTAAAACAAACCATAAATTCATTTTTTTCAGAGGCAATACCCAATTCTGATAGCATAAATGAACTCTACACCTTTCAATTAGCCTAAAAACCAATTTTTATGCAATTCGTACCATAAGTTTCCGAGAAATTAATTATTATAAAACGTGCGTATTTTAAGGGCTGTATCCAAATTGAAGTTCCGTAGTCGATTGTTAACCGAGAGAGCCTCCTTCTTGATCAAGGCACCTTAAGCAGTCAATGAAGCCTGTTAGACAACGGCACAGCAGAAGAAATTTCGAAATATCTACTCACTTCTATCATAGACGGCCCCTCAAACCATCATTTTGCCGTTTTTTAAGCATAATTTGAAAACTATTTGGAAGAAAAATGTGAAATTTCGGATTTTCATAAAGCAGGACTTAATAAATCTAAATCCATCAAAAAAATTGAGGGTTGCAATTCATAATTTTTTCGAATATTAATTTCATAATTCATAATTCATATCATAAAATTATAAAAATTGCAAATTCAGCGTATTTATGTTTGGGCACATTAGTATAGGGCACATTAGTATAGGGCACATTAGCAAGCATATAATCTGCATCCATCGAATTTTAAGATGTTTTCCTCTTCAGAAAAACTGTATTTCGTATCTTAGAGTCTGTCAGCGAACGGTAACCGCAATATTTGTATTTTTAGTTAATTACTTCAGTTTTGAAAATACATAAAAATTTGTATTTAATGTACGTATGATGTATATTTTATCTGTTTTTGTTTAAGTCTGCATTTCATTATTGCAGTTTAAGATAGATTATAATCTTCAAAGTTTTGGAAATTTTATTGTTAAATTTTATATTTATTGATGAATTAAGAAAAGGCCATTCGAAGAATTTTAAAGAACAATGAATGAAAACGTAAAAATACAAAACTTTTTAACTGAAAAAAAAAAGTTCACCGTATACATAAAACATATTTTAATGCAATTACGGTATAATAATCTACTTAATTTAAATTATTTTTTAAAAAGATAATTTCAAAATACTATTTACTTAAAACTTTATAAAGATAAAGTAAATAAAAAAGTGTCCCTTGAATTTATTAAACGAAATTAAATTTAAATAAAACAATATATAACAAAACATTATATATATATATATATATATATGTATATATATATGTATATATATATATATATATATATATATATATATATATATATATATATATATATATGTATATGTATTTATATATATGTATATAATAAAACATTTATATTATTCAAAATTTTCATCAAAGAAATAAACTGTACTAGTAAATCCCGTGCCATTTCTCGGATAATAGTTAAAATATGCCAAGTGGTATTTTTTTGTTTTTTTGCCTATTTTTATTAAATAAAATTATTCTGCCCAACGTAATTCGAAAATTATTAACTTAGCCACGGTCTGATTAAACTTAATTATTACACTGCATTACGCTAAAATGATGAGGTTAAATACATTAAGCTAAATTAACGAGAAAAAATAAAACCAATTCTAAAAATGTGATAATTTAGAATGTACTTTATCAAATGTACAATACGTAATTTATCGCACTGCTAACGAAGCGTAGAACCAACAATTTCGAAAATGTCCAAGCTGGGAATCGATGGAATAACGCTCCAAGTGTTCTACCACTTAAGATATGAGGACGATGCCCAGCGTAACATTTCCCACAAATGTTGGTAAGGCTGCAACTGCAGCACAAAATGGAACAGTCTTCATGAGCACACAATCCTGCGGCGAAACATGAAACACAAACAATACCAGCATCGTTGAACACAAACATTTTAATTAATTTTTCAATTAATTTTCAGCAGTGAAATTACGCTCGAAATTATTTAATAAATAGTACGTGATTTACCACATTGCTAACGAAGCGTAGAACCAACATGTGAACAATGTCCATGCCGGGAATCGAACCCAGAACCCTTGGAATAGCGCTCCAAGTGCTCTACTACTTAAATTACGAGGACGATACCCAGCTTAGCATATGTAAGATGAAACAGTCTTCATGAGCACACAAATTTGCGGCGAAACATAAGACACAAACAAACCCAGCATAGGTGAACACACATATAAATCCTTCTATATATAAAAAAAAGTTTTGATTTGGAAATGGACCAATGAAAATCTGCGTAGATATTCCGGGAAGATCGGCATCCAATTTAAATGCTTAAGCATGGCCTTTCTTCGTTAATATTAAAAAAACTGTTGCATACAAAAATATGAAAATCAGTAGTATTATAGAGAAATGTTTGATAAACACGCTGATGCAGACAGTTTTCAAATCGAAGAATTATTTTAAGAGATATATAATGCCAAAGTTGAACAAAATCGTTCCATTAAAAAAGTTTTACAGGAGCAAAAACTGTACATAGGAATTGGATCATTTTTAGATCATTTTATGCGTCAGAATTTCCCGGTGTGCAGATTGCATTTAGTGTTTTAATTTGACTCATTTTTTGAGGTTTTATTTCTATTTTAAATTCAAATTTTCAGCATTTCGAGAGATATTTTTTAGATATTTTAGAAAATTGCATTAATTTAAACTGTTGCCAGCTGTATAAACAGCGCAAACAATAATGTTTGCTTCAAATTAAAAATATATTTTACACGTGACTATTATAAACGGAAAATATAAAAAGCAGGAACTCATTGAAAATTACGTCATAAAAACTATAATTACACCTGAATTTTAAAGGAGAAAGAATATTGTAAAATAATAAATTCATTAACATGCGTTAGAAGTCTTAAATAGGAGAATTCACGTCCCATTACACTTATTACGTAAAATGAACAAAAAATAATATTGCAAAACAGTTTAAATTTAAAAATTGCGCGAGAAATTTATTTGATATTTTAAGATGATCATAATATTTCATTTCTAACAAAAGTATTTTTACGTGAATATTAAAAAGAGAAAGAAAAGTTTGGTGAAAATTACGTCAGATTATAATTGTCAGATTCAAATTATAATTCAATCTTCCGAAATATTTTTAAAGCCAATCAAATTAGCGTGCTGTTAGAGTCTGCGGTGTCTGAACGGGGGTTGACGAGCGTAGCTCGTAGGGGGCAGAGCCCCCTAGTTTAATCAAAATTTTATAAAGTTTTATTTATTCAGAAAAATATTTTAGAATTAGATGAAAATAGGGTCGCCGAAACCGATCCGTAAAAGCTAAATCCCAGCACGAAACTGAAACATTGAAAGTCAACTTGAATAAAACCAGAACTGACTCGAAAAGATTTAGTATCAACCGGACCAGCTGTAAATTTCTGTTATCCGACACGTGCACGACTCAAATTTTGAGAGATGTAATTCTATGAACAGTACCACAATAAAAATCGATTGAAAACCAAAGAGAAGCGTCGAAATTCCTCTTCATAAAGGATGTAAAATTATAAAAATAACATGGAAAGTTTTTCCTCAGAGAAATGCACATAATTGAGGGGTTCATAACCATAGTCCATTTAAAAGATGCGTGCAATCTGTTTCATCCACTCCCACAGTGAACCAAGTCTAATTTAACTTACTTTCTCAATAAATTTCATCTGTTTACAGACTTTTTTTTTTTACTGTCGGACTGGATAAAACATATTTTATCATATTTCTAAATGGATTATCTCATTTTTTCCAAAATTTACATGGTCTACTATGGTTGTGTGCCCCTTAATTGCCAATGAGCATGTGGGGAGGAAGGTGGGAGTCTATAGACAGACCACCGGTCATGCAAGAATTTTTTTTAGGAAATATAATGGTATTTTGTGATAAAGAAATTGTAGTTATAAGGTGACCCAGCCAGTAGCTGATGAAATAAGGTCAGTGCTACGAGGTTTTTATTATATTTCTTTCCTTTTAAGTTTTAGAAGTATCATAACATGATTACTACAACCCTTAATCCCTTAATTCTCGCTCCCGTGATACTCACGGTCTGTGTCTTTTATTCAGATTGTTTGATTCCCACTAGTTTTATAAAATAGTGTAATTCACTTTATTATGGCATCATTTTACCTGTAATTCAATAAGATGAATATTTCTTTAAAAAAAACTGGTGCCAATAAGCAATTTGAATTTTTAACACTTAATTTAATGCGACCGTTAATAGGTTAATAAATGTCCTATAATTGGCAAAAATGAAATCTGCTGAAATTAAATAGCAATAAAATTATAAGAAATGGTTTCTTGAATTGTCATCTTCCCAGTAGTTGATCAATCGAAGAAATCAGTAGAAAATTCAAAAATTAATCTTTAAAATATCATGCTTAAGTTGTGATTAACAATAATTTATACAAAACTATTATTTGAAATAAGCAAGATGGAAGTGGGTTATTTCAACTAACCGTAATTGTCCCCAACTTATCAAAAACTACATTTTTACATTTTCTAATTAAAAGAAATTCATAAAATGGCGTCTTTTACAGCAAGAAGCTGACAACAATGTGGCAACAGGTGCTCCATTATTCAAACAAAAATATTATGTGTAGTGTCACGTATAAAACTCATTTCCCCCTGAAATGGCGCAATATTTAAAAAAATTGATCAACTACTGGACGGGTATCAACTACTGGTGGGATCACCGTACGAGCAAAACCGATAATGATAGCAAGATAGATTAAGTAAATAAATTAGAAAAATGTTTAAGTAAAATTAAGTAAATTTAAGATTAAGTAAATTTTTGATATTAAGATACTTGTTACGGATAGGACAGATTGCCTATGTAAAATACGAAATTTGATTGACGATGCTTTTTATACGAAGATCAAGACAGCTCCTTTCAAAATTAACTCAAAAAAGGAAAATCCGTTATTGAGTAGTCCACTTTTATATCAAACAAATCTTAGATCCTTCTTTCTGTGTCGCATTTTGCAAGTTTCTAAGAATTTTGAACAGTTTACTATCTTGGCATTCGCGACAAACAGATTGTTTCCATCTTTGAAACCTCTTCTTATAAATTAACCGAACATATTGTTTCTACTTTCTCCGCGTACTCTCAAACAATGTATCGACCTGTAGAACATCTTATGAGTTTTCTATTCAACTTTTTTATTTCCCTGATTGACCAATCAGCATTGAAATCTCTATTTACAAAGTACTTGTTTAAAGCGCATTAAGATGTCTTAAAACACGCTTTGAAGTATTTTACTGCTGACAGTTTGAATTAGATGAAAAAATAAATTTTATTGGAATTTTTTTCCTCACCAAATATGTTCATATTTAATAGAAATTTTTATCATAGGACTTATTCTAGGACTATAAACAACCCCCTCATTTAGAACATCAGTGACATTTATATGCATAACTTCGAAGAAAAAGTATCCAATAATTTATTATCTTCCATTTTACATCGGTTATGTCTATGGCTGATTCGCACTGCTTAATTAGATTGGCATTGGGCTTCCTAATGAACCTAATGAATCTTCTCCCATCAACCTTTAAGATGGAGATATTCAGACTACTTCTGAATTCGAAATTAATGCTTTTCTACAAAAATAATATATATCATACCACTGTTTATCACAATATATTCTATTTATAGTTTCTTTACACATCAAATCCCCCATCGTCTTTCTTCCTATCGACCAAATCAGAAATCGGCATTTTTTAAAACTTATGTACATTGGGCTTAAACATTTACTTCTAGGAATTTAGTTCAAACTGAATTAGACTACATTAAATCCGTGGTATAGTTTGTTATCGGTTCTAAAGTAAATTATACTCTATGTAATAAAATCAAATTTACAAATCTTAAATGCTCAACAGACAGATTTTCCCGGTGGGGTGGGAATTTAAAAAATATCTCGTGATTGTGATAAAATATATATGTCAAGTCCAGGTACCCTTAAAGGAACGCTTGCCGAATTATATAAACAGTGTTAAAAATGGTGACATTAAACCCACCGCTATTGTTCACCGTTATTGGTGAAACAAGTAAAATTTTAATTTTCTGAAGAGTCATTAATTAAGAATGTCTTTAATATATTAAATCAGTTTTAGGGAAAAAAGTATATGGAAAATTCTAACAGTTTGGTAACGGATTTATCCAGTACCTATAATTTTTTTTATTCTGCTTACCTTTCCTTTAATGCTCTATATTCTCTTATCTTTATATAAAGATAACATATATTGTATCAAGCTTGCGAGATTTGTAACATTTAACATTAAATTTTAGTTGTATGAACTTTTAGTTTTCTTATATAGTATTAGTAGTTTTTTTCAAATTTTTATTTTTACTGCAGTTATCTTTTCTTAAAGTATGGAGAATAAAAAATCTAAATCTAAAATAATCTAAACAGTATAAAGACTTGTGTTTAAAACATAAAATTTAAGTTATTAATCCATCAAAATATTAAAAAAAAAATTAATGCTTTAGAAATCGACCAATGAAAATCTGCGTAGATAACGCGAAACGCAACTGATTGGTCAGAGCTTTCTGACGCTATAAGGGGGTTTACCAAAGGGGGGGGGGCGGCGCTGTCGCAAAACGTCGCCAAGTTTGTCGCCAACTTGGTGCTATATCCAGTATTTCGCCATATTTCCATAGACTCCCATTGAAATCCAGTGGGGTTTACTTGCTTGCAGAAAATAAACAAATTGAGACATTTCAAGGCAACAAAAACTAATATTAGCTTATGAATAGAGCTTAATTGAACTATTTACATCATTTTTAAGCACAAACACTAACTATTTACGATATTCGTAACACAATATATATAAATTTATATAATATAATTCTTATAATTATGGAACTCTGTAAGCTCTAATGATTAGGTGCTTGGAGATAAGGAAATAAAATTGTCAGAAGTTGGGGAGGAGCACATTTTTACCAAGTGGAATCTAAGAAATTGAATGCATAAAAAATAAGGAATCGCAAAGCGATCCAGAATGGAAACGCGAAACAATTACATCTGGAGTTGGCTAGAAAATAGAGATTGCTTCGCGATACTGAATGGAATCGCGAAGAGATTACGTAGGGGGTTGGTGAGCGTAGCGAGCAGGGGGCGGAAACCCCTAGTTTTCTAAAAACAATAGTTAAAGAGCAGCAGCTGAAAATGTTCAAGTCAGTAAAACTTGTGTGGGCAATATTTTAAAAATAAAATCGGAATATCTACAAAGATTTGAAGAAAATGAAAATGAGTTTAGGAGACAGAAAATTTGAAATATCAATTATTTTGAAGTAAATCAAGCAACTGTTGAATGGTTTTAAAAAATGCTGGGACTGGGATTAACCCTTTCAGGGGCAGAAGAATTCTGTTCGTAAAATGATGAAATAATTGACTCGCCCTAGAATATTCAAACGAATTTCTTAGAAAATAAAAACCCGCTATTTTGCACTTTCATTACAAAAGCAAAATTTTATTAAAATATTCTTGGCGTCATTTGTCTGTTTTAGAATTAAAATTAGGTGGCGAGAGCCTCTAGCCACCGCCCTTGAAAGGGTTAATGCTCGAGTTTCTGGACCTTTGCTGCAAGAAGCAGCTAAAAGGGGAGTTTTAAGTTAATTACTTCTTTGCAGTATATTTTAAATTAGTAATTCAGTTATTATAATTGTTAAATTAATCAATTCATTACTTGATATAGTGCATTTTTCCGTATGTATATTTTATGTTTTATTTTTTGAGATCACAGAAAATTTTAACTTGCCATTTTTAAAGGCACTTCATATAGTGACCATTTTAGCCGGTCCCGAGGGTGATCACTTTAGGCAGGTTCCACTGTATTATATTTTTATTAAATAATATTTTTTAAAAGTAATATTATTTTCCCATTTAATATTTTAATTAAAATATCTTTTAAATGTGATCATTAAAAATATATTTTAAATGCGGATATTTATTTATAAAGGGCTTTCTATAAAAATTCAACTTTATATATAAATTCAACTTTATGCAACTTTATTAATCTTGTTCAACTTCAAAAAATAAGTTGTGAGTACTTTGAATGAATGAGAAAAGTAATTGTTATTTATTTTTAAATTAAAAACCTTTTTCCTGTTTTAATTAAATTAGAAATCTTATTTATAGAATTTTTGGTTTTTGATTTTTAAAATAAATTCGGATTTAATATTAATAGAACAACACGCGTGCATAAATAGGACTGAACTGAATTTTTCTTTCTTTTTCAGACTTTCGGGAAGAATTCACAGATAAAACATGTTTTCTGAGAGTACGGAAGTTATTTGCTGAAAAATTAGGAATAATTTAGTGTATATTACCGAGTTTTTCTGATAGTACATGTGGGGTGAATTTAAACTGCTGAAAAGATATAAAACGCACGTTTGAGGGCTTTAAGTCAATTTAAAATAAAAGATATTATTTTATAATAACTCAAGGACTCTCTACTATATTGTAATTGACTGTTTCACGTGTGTTGTGTTATTATCATCATAAGAAGGCTTTGCAGTTTAAGGATGTGCGGCGCTGAACGAAACAACATTCTGTAGTTTATAGTCACTTTTAAGCATAATCAACAGATTTATGACTATACCTGATGATGTTCTAATGTTAATATCACTCTCGGGCACTCTATCAGACATTTAATATACACTGAAGAGCCAAAACATTATGACCATCTACCTAATAACTCAAGTCTCGCCTTTGGCTCGCATAAAAGCCGCAATCCGCCTTGACATGGATACCACAATTCCTTGGTAGATGGCCGAAGGCATTTTGTACCAGATATTCAAGCAGCGGTCGCGGGAATTCGGGATATTACAACACGGTTGTTTTTGAGCTCTGAGCTGCTATTCCACGACACCCCAAATCTGCTACATCGGATTAAGATTCGTTGAGATAGACTCCCAGGACCTTAACTGGGATTCAGTATTATGTTCTTGGAATCACACCAGCAGAATTCGACACTGTTAAATAGAGAGTTTTCTTGCTCGAAAACTCAATTTTATGTTGGGAAGTCAGATACCATGTAAGGGTGCAACTGTTCTGAAATATGTGCAAATAGTCCACTGCCTTCATGGTGTGTTCTAACGCAATCACAGGTCCCAGGGACGCCCTTGAGAACGTCCCCAATGTATAATATCGTGACCACCGGACTGTGTATGACCCGTTGCATAAGGAGGAGGAAGTGGGCAACAGTTCGCTGGATGAAGAGGTATTTTGACACTGCCATCGTCATGTTGAAGAATGAATCGTGATTCATCCGACTAGGCAGTTCTCTCGCAATGCTCCATGGTCCACTCACGATGTTCAAGAGTCTAGTAGTTGGCGATGACGCTTTGCCAACAGAGGCACATGTGTGGAACGTATGCTGCGTAGTCTCATATCCAACAGTGACAGATGAACTGTGTGCTCAGAAACAATTCTCCTTGGACCTGTATTGTATCGGACTCTCATCTGAGGCAGTGTCTGTCGCCGATTTTGCTTTACCAAGTGGGAGAGTCTCCGACGCCCATTTTCCTTGATGAGGCGCAGTCGTCCAACAGCAAGGCGCCTGATGATAATTTCACTGTCATTCATCTAATTTGCGTAAGTAGTAACAAAGATATATCGCGAACAACCCACAAGTCGAGTTTCGGAGATACTCGTTCTGAGCCGCCGGGCCATTAAATTCCGCCCTCTATCAAAGTCGCTTAGATCAGCGGAAGTTCTCATCACAGGCAGAAGGAAACGAAAGCATGATTCCTCAGAATCCCTAGCAGTAGTTAAATACAATTACCACCTGATTACGGTCCCTCCATGTCATCCAGGCGTGTTCTTTGCAAAATGTGAAGATGGTCATAATGTTTTGTCTCTTCGGTGTATAACATTTTATGTTAAAAAATGTCACGAAAATAAGCTAAAAGATGACTTCAAGATAACTGAACAAAAATATAACTACGAAACACAATAAAGAAAGAAATCCAACGTGACGTACTCCTTTAATATGCGTAAATAACATACAGAATAAATTTATTTCCACAGAGAAAAAAATGGTCGATATATCTTTCGTTTCATTGAAAAAAGAAAATGATCTTAAAAACACACTGGAAGATAATCATTTGCATGTAAAACAGGTCATTTTGCTTTAAATAATACACAATATAATACCTCAAAGTTTTAAATTTATGTTCACGGAATAGAGAAATAGAGTTTTTAAAACGTATTAACAAAAAAGACATCGTATTTATCTTTTTTATATAGATCTAAACAGGTACAATTTTAGTTTCTGTTTAAAATGCGATTTACAAGTACCTCCGTCATAAATAATTCAGATGTGGATTCCTCTTTTAAGCATTTCTGGTCTAGGTTTATCAAGTTGACGCCCTTTATCAGGAATGCTAAACATGCAATAAATGACTTGAAACCAACATTCTACATAAGACTCCATGAAAATTAAATCAACTTTACTGCCATTTTTACCGAAACTTTAAATCCTCGCTTTCATGTGATATTCAACAGTCTAGCATTCTAAAATTGTAAACGTTCTTTCTTTTGATTTCGAATGCAACGCTATCATTTAAAAGTAAATTTATTTTACCGGCAAAGACTCTTCGGAGTTTCTCATTCTTATTCGACAAATAATGCCTAACTCCTAGTGCAGAATGTGAATATTTTGAATATTAAATATTTGCTTAAAATGTTCTTCAGAAATGCCTCCATTTTCAGGCGAACTCCTTTTATAAGAAGTTTTAACCTATTTTTAGCTAGTGTCGCTCACGTACCTTGTATGATAAACATAAAATAAATAAATAATTTCATAAATAATTTCTTAAAAACGCAGAATTTCAGATTCAATGAAAATAAAATCATGTTTGTTCCCTTTTCATTCAATAGTTAAAATAGATGTAATCATTACACTGTAAAAAAGGAAATGCTTCTAGATATTTACAAACATATAACATAACCTCTTCCGAGTTTTCTACGATTTTTCACGAAGAATCATAAAATAATTGAGTGCATTGAGTGAAAGTTTTAAAGCAAATTTAATTTGAAAGCATATTTTTCCGTTTTTTCGCTTATTTAAAAATTTATTTTTTATATAAAATTAAACGCTACAATAAGGCCAATAAAAGAAAAAAACACTGTCCTCTTCACCCTCGTTTTGATGTACGAATTAGTGACGGGTATGTTTATACTTTATAATATCCATGCTGTTTAAAGATATTTACAAACTAAAATATAAAAGTAGTAGTTAAATGTTGCAGGCTGACAGTCTGTGTTTCTTTTTTTTTTAAAGTCCGTGATTTTTATACCCTTTGAAAAATCCATTTATATGATGGCTCATTTAAATACAACTTTCGACATTAACCCTTAAATGCCTGATTTTTCAAAAATTATTGTAACAATGTTTTTCGGCTTTCATTTTTTAAATAAATCATGGAAAAATACTTTAAAAAATCCTATTTTGTTTTAAGTATAGTTTACGGCTAAAAAACAGTTTGTTACTAATCGGCAATGCTGGTCTTTAATTGAAAAAATAATTTCCCTTGATAAAATTCTATAATATTAAACAAACAAGAATTTTAGGAACTATAATAAGAAATAAATTTTACTTGCTCACTGCAGAACAAAATAGGGTATTTCGCAAGCTTCGAAACAAAACAAAAAGAACAAGTAGGAACAATTGAAAAAAATAAATCTATATTTATTCTTAAACAGCACAAGTGTTTCCATCTACATGTTGAAAATCGATTTAATAATATCTTCAGAATGTATTTTATTGGCAACATTAGGCATTATAGCTTCAATATTATTCTAATAGTATTTTAGAGCCTAAATTGGGTATGTTGCCGAAAAGCAACACCCGGCATTTAAGGGTTAAATAGCGGCGCACAATATCCAACTGTAAGAATACTTAAATTCAAATTTTCAAAATTTACACCTTTTTCTTTCATTTCAATAAATAAATAGAAGGAAATGCAACACTAATGCTTTTTTTGCCTCTTTTTTTTCTTTGATAATTCTAAGGGTAGCTTACAGTTTGAGATACATATACAAAATGTGTGAGCTACATTATTAATAATATGTTATTTCCTCTTTTTGTATTTTATATCAAATCAATTATTGAATCATATATATATATATATATTATTTTATCAAGCAATATTCATTTTTATACGTCCGATGGCAGGATTTATTTATTCGACTGCGTCTGAATTTAGTTTCTGACATCTGGAACATGAACCATCTACAAAAAATTGTCTGTATAGTAGTTTAAAAGCATTTAAATATTTCTTTTAACACATCTAACCATATTTAACACGCATTCAAATTTAAAGCATTTTATTCAAAGGTTTATTGAAGCTTCCCCTAATTATTATTCTTGATTTTCATGCCTGTGAGAATTCTACACCTTCTTGTGAATTTGAATGAAAATTCAAATGCATTTGACTAAGTTAATTCCTTTTATGTAGCACCCATTTGTCAAGAGTGTGTATGTAAGGAAAGTTAAGTTCAAATATTATGTAATTAAGTGAATATACTTTGAAAAGAACTTGCAATTAAAAAAAATATTTTCACATGAAATAGAATAATACAATTTACATTTCATAAGGAAAAATGCTTAAAATGTATAAATTAAACAAATGTTTTATTTCTCTTGAAACCCCTCGATGTTGACTTATAATTTTTCTTCAAGCACTATCGAAGACACATTAATTTAGGTAATTATTATTTTTATTTAAAATATGTAGCATTATTTTTTATTAACTTCTGAATGTTTTTATAATTTAATTTAAATATTTTCCTTCCGGAAATTATATTTCTCTATGTGATTATGTATTTGGATCTCTATTTGAATCTAAAGCTATAAAAAACGTATAATGGTAATAGAAAAACATAGCAGACCTGCTTTTAATAAGATACCTACTATCATCAACACATAAAAAAAATCATATTTGCTCTATCTAATAATATAAGTTGGATTTTACTAATTATCACGTTAACTAGTGGAATGTGCCAATCTCAAAACTACCTTCTATCTCATACTTGTTAATACTTAAAATTTCTCAAAAATTACATGACAATCTATGCCCATGATGAGGATTATAAAAATATAAAGTTCTGTGCATTATTTCTTGCGATGTGGTTATCACTAAAATAGTGTAAATCATGAAAAATAGAGCCTAGAAGCGCCACCTGTTCATGGCTTACACCATAACCTAATCCGAAACAACTTATGTCAACATCTACCTGAATCTGAAGTTTTATGAAAATCCGTACATTAATTTTTGAGGTTGACCTACTGCAAAAATCTAGCATAGCAGCACCACCCATCGGGCATTAGACAGGAAAACTTAATCAGCAACATCTTGTGTCAACGTCTAACCGAATGTGAAGTTAGATGGAAATTCGTGCATTAGTCCTTGATATTTAGGTATTGCGGAAATCGGGAAAATTGCAGCATAGCAGAGTCACCTGTTGGGCGAGTTAGACCAAAACATAATAAGCACCAACATTTATCAAATCATAACTGAATCTGAAGTTTTATGAAAATCCGCACATTAATTTTTGAGGTTGACCTACTGCAAAAATCTAGCATAACAGCACCACCCATCGGGCATTAGACACGAAAACTTAATCAGCAACATCTTGTGTCAACGTCTAACCGAATGTGAAGTTAGATGGAAATTCGTGCATTAGTCCTTGATATTTAGGTATTGCGGAAATCGGGAAAATTGCAGCATAGCAGAGTCACCTGTTGGGCGAGTTAGACCAAAACATAATAAGCACCAACATTTATCAAATCATAACTGAATCTGAAGTTTTATGAAAATCCGCACATTAATTTTTGAGGTTGACCTACTGCAAAAATCTAGCATAACAGCACCACCCATCGGGCATTAGACACGAAAACTTAATCAGCAACATCTTGTGTCAACGTCTAACCGAATGTGAAGTTAGATGGAAATTCGTGCATTAGTCCTTGATATTTAGGTATTGCGGAAATCGGGAAAATTGCAGCATAGCAGAGTCACCTGTTGGGCGAGTTAGACCAAAACATAATAAGCACCAACATTTATCAAATCATAACTGAATCTGAAGTTTTATGAAAATCCGCACATTAATTTTTGAGGTTGACCTACTGCAAAAATCTAGCATAACAGCACCACCCATCGGGCATTAGACACGAAAACTTAATCAGCAACATCTTGTGTCAACGTCTAACCGAATGTGAAGTTAGATGGAAATTCGTGCATTAGTCCTTGATATTTAGGTATTGCGGAAATCGGGAAAATTGCAGCATAGCAGAGTCACCTGTTGGGCGAGTTACACCAAAACATAATAAGCACCAACATTTATCAAATCATAACTGAATCTGAATTTTTCTGAAAATTCGTGCATTAGTTCTTGAGAGAGCGCTATTGCAGAAATCGGAAAAAAATGCAGCATAGCAGTGCCACCTGTTGAGCGATTTCCACCAAAACGTAATCAGCACCAACTCACATCAAGAACTAACTGAAGTTTATGAAAATCCGTGCATTAGTTCCTCAGCTATAGCTATTGCGAAAATTGTGAAAAACCGAGCATAGTAGCACTACCTTTTGAGCGATATACACCAAAAACTAATCAGCACCATTTTATATTAAGGTGTAACTGAATATAAAGTTTTATTAAATTCTGTGCATTAGTTCTTGAGATAGAAATCCCACAAAATGTTTGTCGCATACAGACAGGCTCACAGAACGTGTGGCAGACAGTCATTTTCTAAAAATCATCAGATCCTGTTCAAGACCTTATAAAATGCATAAATCCATCTAAAACCGGAAGTCGAAATTTTTCACGAATCCAATACTTTCTTTTTGTAAAGATAGAAGAAAGTAAAAAAGTATGCTTTCTTCGAAGAATATCCATTTGACTGTCTGATGATATACAGTGTTCCAGTTTTCGTAATATGTGACTGGAGCACCGAAATCAAATGCAATATTGAAAAATTACTTCGCGAATTAAAATTTGGAAAGTCGTGTGCACGTATGGAGAACGTAGACAAAAACACGATAATATTATTTTTTAAATTATTAGTATTTAAAATACAAATTAAATAAAAATCTCAACTTGCAAAACTCTACAAAATTTATTTCAATGTAACTCGCATCATAAAATAAAAAATATAGACAATATGTAATATAAACGAACTATAAGAATGTTTCTTTTACAATTTGAGATTATGATTGATATTTATCAACTGCAGTGACATCATCAAATTTTGAAAAAATCATAAGCAAATCATTTAATGTAAATCATTCAAAACTGGAATCTTATAGCAATATTTAATTCCTTAAACTAGCATATGACACTCTAGTATTTCATAACTAACAAATTATAATAGGGAATATATTTAATTAGTGAGAAATAGAATTTACCATTGCTGTAAAGTAAGCTGGGGTATCTGGACCCATGATGTAACTGAAACATAGGCTATTTATAAAAAAAACAGTTGATGTTTTTTAAGTTTTAGCTTTTGTCAACATTGCACCTCCATCTCTACTTTTTAAAGCAACGTGTGTCAACTGAATCATAACTCTGCTTTTGTTGTGATAGGTTGCCGAAAATTTAGGTTTCTATTTTTTTTTTTTTTTTTTTTTTTTTTTTTTTTTTTTTTAACAACGTCCATTTGGTTGAAATTCCTCGGCTTTTCATTAAAATACGGTAAGTACTTTTATTAACCAATCTTTTTATTTAAAGATTAGACACATAAGTACATTAATATTATTAGGTATCTATATATTTTTACTTCATGTTTCAAATGTAAGGTCGGTGTTCCAGTTACCCCATAAATTTTCAACAATGGCGTAACTAGACCATATGGGATCCGGTTACCCCAACAGTTTTACATATATTTTTGAGTTTCTCTTACTACGGGAAATTAATTTCTACATTTTTTTGCTTGCAATAAAAAGAAAATTTTATAATACCTTATTAAAATTACATAATACAGTTTTAAAAAAGCATTTTGAGGGTATCAAACCAAATTTCTTAAGTGTGATAGCTATGGCTCGAAAGTTTACGATACAGATGGAGAGGCGTACATAAGGCGAAGTGAGATTTTTAGAAAATTATCGAAAGGAATAAAAAATATTTCTGTTTGGTTTAAAAATATCGTTACATTCTCCACAGGTTTATTGGACATATCGAACTTCCATTGTGGTAAATAAAAAAGAGAATGAGATACTTAAGTACTTACGTAGTCGTTTGTTCATATATTTTTTTGTTATTTTTTTCCTTAAAATACCCATGTAATTTTTGTACCTATTACTTATACTAAAGTACATAAACACTTACTTAATTTTTATGTTTTTTGTATAAACAAATCTAATATTTTCACTTTTAGTGCTTTTTTTTTTGACACATTGACAGTAATGGTTTCCCTTATAACGCATTTTATTTGATATATAATATGCATGATATGCCTGATTTAATTTTTTTGGTTTTTTACACTTTTTCAAACAGGACCTGATACCCAATATTAAAATGTAATTTTGAACGTTTCTATCTGATAGGGGGAACCTAACTGAACACATTTACAAAAGTTCAGACTTTAATTCAAATGAATATCAGCCTTTTGAAGCTGAATTGTCAGAATCACCCGAGTCACATTGTAAAATAATGGCGCAGTTGCCCCACGTAACCTTAAATTTTTCATTAAATGAAGATTAGTCAAACCTTCCAGTGAGGCTCTCTATAGTTCAAAAAGCCAATATAATAAATTTACTTGAGGAAAAAAAAAACTTTTCTCTCATCAGCAGATGTAATTGAATATACAGTTGGCTATCGATTGCACAAGCATGCCATTTTTATGTTTATAGATGCGTTCGTAATTATATAAATACGTTGTAGCTATAGTCGTCGTTCTGTCCATCTGTCTGTCCGTCCGTCCGAATATAACAGAGTAAAAACTACCCCACCGAATGGTCTGAAATTTTAAATATAAAATTTTTGCAAAATATTGTCGAGTCATTTAAAATTTTATGAAAATCTGATGTACAGTTTAATTACAGAGACAGTCAAAAGCTTTCCATTACATGACGGCTAGCGGGCAAAAAAATATTTTAAGTTCATTTTAATGATGTTACAGACTTTCGAACAGAATGAAATTGATATTCACTGATGAAGTGTACTAAAATATACATTCATTACAATATGTGGTGCAAAAAATATTTATAAAACTAGTTATAATACGAAAGCACCTCATTTGCCACGTACAATTTTCAACCTGTTTAACTTTTAATAATTTATTTTTATGTATTTTTTAGTGCTGAGTCTGAGAATGACCTTAATTTTTAACCATCATGTCAGGAGTTTTTGAAAATCGCACACTTCAAAGTTAAAAAGTAAATAAGTAGTAATAGCTATGATCTTATGCGATAAAATAGATGTGATGGTTGTGTTTTTCAACTTTTGATAATTGATTTTGATGCATTGTTTTAGCGCTGTATCCGAAATTGATCTTCATTTTTAACCACTACGTCAGAATTTTTCATAAATCTTAAATGTCGAAGTTAAAAATTAAAAAATAGAGAAAATCTGTCAAAGCAATTTGTAAAGCATTACCAAAGGAAGACAAATGTTTTAAATACGTCTGCGCAAATTTCCAGCTCTATAAACCGCCAAAATAAAAAAGGGAAACCAAGATGAACCCCACAGATTATATAAAATAAAAAGCTCGAGGCATTGCATAAAATGTTCGTAGAAACTTCAACACGGAATAAAATTGTAAGGATTTTAAATATACAATATTTTACTCGTTTAGTTCTAAAAATGCATAATATAAGCCAAAAGATGAATAAATTATTATGAAAAAAATAAGTTCTGCATCATTTTTACAATATCATATTTTCGCAAAATTTGAATTTTTTTTTTTTTTCTTTTTTTAGTAATTTGCTATTTACGAAAGATCCTGACATGATGGTAAAAAATGAAGGTCACTTTCGGATTCAACACTATAAAACACATAAGAATCAATTATCAAAAGCTAAAAAACACATCCATAACACCTATGTTATAGGTTTAGATTTTTGCTTTTATTTCACTTTTTAACCTTGAGATTTACGATTTGCGAAAAAAACCTGACGTCATGTTTAACTAGTCGAATGTGGCAATCCCAAAACTTTCTTCTATCTCATATATGTTAATATCTCATATATGTTAATACTTCAAAATTCGCTAGCATACTCCCAAAATTAAATGGCAATCTATTCCCATCATAAGGATTATAAAGATATGAATTTCCGTGCATTAGTTCTTGAGATAAACCTGTCGCTAAAATCATGTAACTCCTACAAAATGCAACTCAACAGTGCCCCCTATCGGGTGATTAACACCAGAACCTAATCAGCAAAAAACTTGTGCAAAATTCTAAATGAATCCTAACTTAGACGATAAGTTAGTTCTTGAGATTAGTTCTTGAAATAGAGCTATTGCGGAAATTGCGATGAATGCAGCATAGCAGCTCCACCTGTTGCATACTTTACACTAAAACATAATCAGCACCAATATTTAAGGTATAACTGAATCTGAATCTGATCAACATTCGAGCATTAGTTATTGAGACCAAGCTATTGCGGAATAATTCATTTCGCAATTCAAGCAGAATAGAATTGAGCATAAAAGCATCACTTCTTTGACGATTTACACCAAATTGCAAACAGCACCAACTCTTATCAAGAACTAAATCAGAAGTTTGATGAAAATCCGTGCATTAATTCTTAACATAGAGCTAATGCGAAAATCGCAAAACATGCTGCATAGCAGCTCCACCTCTTGAGCGATTTACACCAAAATGTAAAAAACGTCAATCCACGCCAAGGGCTAATCGAATCTGAAGTTTTATGAAAATCCGTGCATTAGTTCTGGATATTGAGCTATTGCGGAAATCGTAAAAAAATACCACACAGCAGCGCCACCTGTTGAGCGATTTACACGAAGAGCTAATAAGCACCAATTTGTAGCAGGGACTAACTAGATATATTTTTTTATTAAATTACGTGCATTCGTTCTTGAGATAGAGCGCCCAGAAAATCTGTGTCACATACAGACAGGCAGAATCTCAGACTCACAGACAGACATTTTGTTAAAACATGTTTTATGGTATCTCTGACCCTTAAAACGTGTAAATCCGTCGAAAACAGTAAGACACAAATTTCCTGAATACAATACTTTCTTCTTGTAAGGATAGAAGAAAGTAAAAATGAATATTACTTTCGTATTCAGTGCTACAAAATTTATAAGAATGCATTATGAAATGCTAAAAAACATGACACAACCCAATATTTGCAGACTAGTGTTATCTGACACCCGGGAAGCCACAGGTTGATCGAAATATTCGAATAATAGGGAGGGCATTATTAAATCAATTTTTGAACTTTAGAATCTATTATTAAAATTATTTTAAAAGAAGAGAATTGCTAATAGCATAAATTAAAATAAATACAGATCTTTTTGTTATCCCAGAATAACTATAAACAAGTAAGAAAAATCGTGCGTTAAGCATAGATTATGAAAAACTTTCCAACACTTCCTGAATGCTTTAAAAAAACTTCGTTATTTAGGAAAATAAGGTATATAAGTGAACTAAGTAAACATTTTACAAAACGCATAAAACATTTGAAAAACTGATTTCAGCAGTTACATCCCATAGCAAATATGTATTCCAGTTTTTTTGAATAGCTCTGCATTTGATCTGTAGATTGATATATATACAGTATAATGGTGAAATTTAGTTTAGCAAGAAAACGAATAACAGGTTGAAATTTCTCTTTAAGCAATTTATACTAATAGATGGAAACATACTTGAATACTTTTGTACAACCCTGTAGTTAACCTAGCTCTTTTATTACACGCACTATTTAGCTAAAGTTTAATTCAAAGTAAAACACTGTTAAAACTACTGGAATCAGATTTCCAGAAATTATCATTTATAGACGGCCATGTATCTAAATCTTTGTGTGACCCTGCATATCATTTTATCTATGTTCTACAAACATTTCTTAGTAAACTAAATTCAGTTCAGCGTAAAAATGCATAACTCATTTAAAAACCACCTATAAGAATTTACAATCATACCAAGTAACCATTGCGAATTCTTTTGTGTAGCCCTGTATATGAGTTACAGCATTTATACACACCATATGCAATCCATAAATATAGTGAAACATAAAACCACGTAACATAATTAAAAATGCTTTTCCAGAAATCATCGCTAGCGTACAGTACTTCAGATACATTATAGTATCTGAAATCATTTGTGTGTCCCTGTAAATGCTATCTACGTATTATTCGTATTACACATGAAATAATTTATAGTATCTAAACTTCACGACGCATATTAATTTCATTATACATGAAATACGCCGGAAAAAATTCCTTCCATCCCTATATCATTATGTAAAGGAATTCTTTTGTGTGGCCCTGTAAATGAATAATAAATATTCTTTGCACCGCATATTCTATGGAATGCATATTTTAGTGCACTTCATAAATGCATATCAATTTTATTATGTTTGAATGCATTTAACATCATTAAAAACCATTTTAAACGATTTTTTCCCATAGGCCGTAATGTAACGGAAAAATTCTGATTGTCCCTGTAAATGAACTAAACATGCTACAAACATCATGTGCAATATTGTTCGTGCTATGGTAGAAGTCACTAATATCCAAAAATTACAGAACGATCCGAGTATATTTACGGAAGTTAGAGCGAGTAAAGACGGACAGACAAACCGAATGCATAAACACTTTTCAAATTTGTAGGAAAGTGTTAAAAATGCAAGAAATGTCTGTAATTAAGTATATTGTATTACTGCCATAAGTAGAACAACATGATATCTTGTAGTTAAATCGGATTTGCTCGCAGCAAAATATATGATTCAACTTAATAAAAGGTTACGTTTTTAATAATTTAGAAGTATTTGAAACATTTATTAGCATTTTTACTATATTTTATGTTTCTATAATTAATTAGAAGTTAATTTTTTCTCTGTAATTTTGGAATATTATGGATAGAATTATTGGAATATTACAGAAACTCTTATGATTAAACATATGAAGTGTGCTTGTTTTGCAAATTCCAGTTTCAGATAATCGCCAGTGTATAGTAAGTTTAAAATTATATAACCAAACATTTGTGTATGAAAACAAATACTTATTGAAATACGCTCAAATTATATATATTTGTAAATATTTCGTCTTCATTTCTTTTTTATAGTTTAGTTATTGCACTTTTTTATATGATTCAGATCAAAGGACTTTCCTATATCTAGAAAGCGTTAAAGTACTCTATTTTTTAAACGATGTTATATTCAACTTATTATAAGCAACGTCTTCAATGAATTGTAGTAGCAATTTCCGCTTTTAAATTTTTATTTATAGTAAAATTAAGAAAATATTTTAAAATGACATCTTGTCATTAAAAACAAAATATAATTTTCAAAATTAAGTTTTATTCATTAAGATGACGGAATTACAAATATTTTAAAATAACTCGTTGTCATTCCCTGTAAAATTTTATTTTAACTATTATAGAGCTAGGAGAGTCTGCGCACATTTCAAAAGAATAATAATAAAAAATCTAAATTTTAATTTTTTTAATAAACTATGCTTGAATAATTTTGACTTCATTTGTTTTTTTTTATGCATTTCCATTGTTATTTTGTTGTTATGCTGTAATTTAATTGAACAGCAGTAATAAAACCAAGAAAACTATTTTGCGCAATCTCTCCTTACAGGGTAGGAGAGATTGCGCACATGGGTACGAGTGATTGCGCATATGAATAGAAGAGATTCTTATTAAAAATAGGTACAATTAAACTGTTAACAATAATAATTACACTTAAATGAGATCGTTGTAATGTTTTTGTGAGTAAATATTATTGTATTAGGAGTGAAATTCTCAACCAAATGCTTAAAAATATATATATATATATATATAGAATTTTAACAATAGTTAAAGAATTTTAATATAAGAAGAAGATTAAAATATCAGAAAAAGGAAGCCCTGCTAAGATTACAAAATAACATTAATCTACTTGAAACCATGTTTAACTTGAAAATTACTTCATTTTCATTTCCACAGTTTTAATGTATTTTATTTGCTAACCGAAATTCTCGCCACCCATAATCGATGCACTTATTGCAGTAAATCGTGCAGCTTTCGTGCAATCACCTGCAACAAGCAATACATTGAATTCACTCACTGGTCGAAGTTGTCTCCTGGTACAGTTCCAGATGTTCAATGCACTCATCCTCATTGACCTTCATTTTGTTTCCATCATTTTTTTTATCCCAATTTTTCTGGAAGCATCTTATTTTGAGCTGGGATTTTTTTTGGTTGCTGTTTGTTTGTTTTTGTAGCGTTATCCTTCTTTAAGTATTTTTTTTTTTATGTATATTTTGTGGATCAGTAACATTAGTTGCACACTGTTTCCTTTTTGATTTCGATGGCATTAAATTACTTGGAGTGGGTGAAAGCTTTCCCAAAACATTGTAGGCGTTATAAATTTATTTTAGTTAGCAAAATTAATTTATTAGCAAATTAACTCTTCATAAATAAAATAATATATATGAATATTTAATTAATTTATTAACAAAAATAATTACATAAAATTAATTCATTAACAAAAGTTTTATCTGCAAAAGTTTTTTTTTTTTTTTTTTTTTTTTTTTTTTCAAATTAATTTGTTGCCAAATTTAGTTTCAATAATTATATGTTTTTCACAAAATTATTTCAAAATATATTCATTCATATGTTTTACACGTAATTTGCAATTCATGCAAATTTACCAATAAGGTGTGTAATCTCTCCTACCACTGAAACTTATGGGAAATGCGTCATCTCTCCTAAGTAGCACATGCGCAAACTCTCCTATTTTATTAGGGGAGATTGCGCGGGATTTTATTTAAACATGGCCACTTCCAAAATGAATTTTTGCTGTTTGCATACTTAGTCTAGGTTAGCATCTTATAAGAAATCATTTAAGTTCAAAATATTTTGTACTACTGACATTCTATAGAAATTCTGACGAACTGTTATGGAAATTGAAGCACGTACTTTTGAAAAACAAAACTAATATCAATGCTTTATCCAAGACGCTTGGAACAAATATGTGCACATTCATGTAGACACTGCACTAATGCTGCTGTACAACTACCTTGTGTAGCTGCGCGTGCACTCTACTCCTTCCAGTTGAATCTCTTTGTGCGCGATCTCTCCTACCGCGCGAACTCTCCTAGCTTTACCTTATACTTAAATGAAAATACGGAAACACATCCGGACAGTATTCTAATATCTTGACGGCATTAACTGATGCAAAATTTTAAAGAATTCCTGGTATGTTTTATTATTATTATTATTTATTTAAAAGAATCCTCAGCAAATATTAAACTCAAGGTATCCACTGAAATTGATTTCCTAAACATGAAAATATTTTGATTTGACATGTTGGTTCTAAAAACAAAACTATAATTTTTAAATTTGTTTTCTAAATTAAGTACATGATGCTTTATTGGAGATATTTGAAAGAAATTGTTATCATTCCTCGAAAATTTGTATAGATTATGCATTTATTTTTAAATAAATATATCTAAATCTACAAAAGAAGTATGGAATTCATAAATGGTTTTTCAAAATTTTTAAAACTGAAATTAATTTCAGACAACACTTTAATCAAAATCTCATTTTCCATCTTTTTTTATAGCCCAATTTTAAGAGATTCAAAATTTCCATTGAAGTACTAAAATTAAACTCCAGATGAAAAGAAATAGATTCGGTAATGGAATACAGTTTTTCTCAAGTGATTCATGTTTGGATAATTTGCAAAAGAGAAAATGATGAAAATAAAAAGAATAAATTCCACGACTACGTATTCAACCACTTGCTTTTTTATTCCTTTATTCAGCCAAGTGCATAAAACTTCTCTCTACTTACCATTAAGACATTACATATTGCTCTTCTTATAACTTTTTGAAATATATTTGAAGATACATTTCATAAGATTTAAAAGGAGTATTTTACATCGGAGTTTTATTTTTAAGGAGTCTTATAACATTTGATTTTTATTTGTATATTCATTTGAAATTTCCCTAATTAAGAATTGTCATTATACAAAATTTTTTTCTTGTAAAATAGTGATATTATTTTACACATAAATTTGTATGTTATCTTAGTTTGAAATATTCTTTAATTGTTATAAGCAACAACTACTCTATCTAAATTAGTTACGTATCGTTTTCTACAACTGAACTTTTATTCATGACAAAATATGAAAGAATATACATCTTCATTTCTAAAGAATATATAAATATATATTTTAAGCGTCGATGTTACATATGTCCTTAGGTCACCGAAAAAATATTCTGCCGTTAATGAAAAAAAAAGTGTTTTGTAATTGTTGGGTTGATTCCTAGAAATATGGACATTTTTTTCATTTGCATTGACATAGAAATCCACTTCACTTACTGTAGGAGCGCTGCATATTGATTTCATAAATCTCTATATTCTACTAACGTTTTATATGAAGTTGAAAACATAAGTATCTCGGAGGTTTACTTTAAATAATTGAAGTTTATTTGTTGATAAAATATTAAAATTGTGAGACTTTTTGCATGCATATCTGTATACACGATATGAGACTGTAGGTTGTGTATGTATTATATAAGAGTAAAAGTGAGTAAAATAGCGTTGAATATGGAAATACTGTATTGAATATGGACTATTCAACAAGGAGGTAATTTAAATATCGAAAAAAACATATGCATAATTCATGAAATAATAATATTAACTTGAAACTGAAATCTGACAATAAAGCAATTTTTTAATCTTGTCATACTTCGCTATTAAGCTTTGCAGAGCGGAGAACCGTTTTTGGACAGCTTAATTTCAATATCAAAATGCCACAATGGCACAAGAATTTTGGTCTGGATTTTTTTCTTTTATTACGTACATGAATAACAAGTTTTTACTTTTGATAAACTTTTATAACATATTTTTGTTTTTAATTTCTCTCTTTGTTTATCTTATATTATTATACTTTTTACTTTCGTGGCTACATTCCACATCTAAACATATTTTTCTTTTATGACTCCCATTTGATTTGAAAGTCGATTTACATTTCTACTGGATGTAAAGTTGTTCTGCAACTAGGCAATTCATATGAAACATACACTGTTCCATTTTTCGAAGCTTTTTCTGACTTTGAAATAAATTTGTTTTTATTTACTGGTGTTATATAATTAATTGATCATTTTACGAATAAATTACTTCGACCCTGAAAGGGTTAAGTAAGACAACTCTACAACCTATTTGTTGCAAGAATTCTTGACCGTTACTTTCAAAAATTATGTGTCCATTTGGAATTAAGTTTTGAGAAAAGAGAGTTGAGGGTTTTAAATTTAACTACTTTTAACCCTATTGTGATTATTTTCGTAATATTGATTTCAGAAGAATATTTAATTCAAAATGTCATTTTTTCATCACTTATAGCTAACTTTTAAAGGATTCAAAATTTCATTTGAAATACTTTAACGTAATCTGGAATAAAATCAGGCGGATCATGCAACGAAGTACTTTTTCTCAAGCGATCCATACTTTGGAATGTAATTTTGATTGAGAAAAAGATCAAAATAAAAAGGAATAAATTCAACCACTACATACTTGAGAAATTACTTATTTATTCTTGTATTCAGCGAACAATATAAAATGCTCCTTCTCTCTCCATAAGTGTACCGCAAATTGCTTGATCTCATAAATCTTTGAAATATATTTGAGACTCTGGGTTTTAAAAGATTTCGAGAAAGTAATTTGCACTTGAGGTTTATTTCAAAGAGGTTCTTATCACTTGTGTTGTAAATTTAAATAAAACTTCTGAGATATTTTCGATGATATGAAGTACTGGTGTAAAAATATATTTTAAAGATTGATGTGCTGTATTATTTGTGTTCTGTAATTGAAAGCCTATTTAAAGTTTTAGACTTTTTCTTCTTATAACAATAGCTCATTTAATATTTATATTTAACCGAAGTTCCTTAAAGGAGTTGAAGAGAGGTTAATTGCAATATTCTTGTGGGGTTTTTTTTTTCGATTTAAACATGTCAGTGGTTATCAAAAGTAGTGTTTATAAATACATTTATATTATGTATTTAACATTTTTTTATGTGTAAAGCTTCGGTGCAAAAATATCTTTTAAAGATTGATGTGCTGTATTTTTTGTGTTCTGTAAATGAAAGCTTATTTTAGGTTTTAGATTTTTTTTTCTTATAATGATAACTCATTTAATTTTTATAGAACCGAAGTTTCTTAAAGGAGTTGAAGAGAAGTTAATTGCAATACCTTGTGGTGCTTTTTTCGATTTATTACATAACAGTGATTATCAATAGTAATGTTTATAAATATATTTATATTATGTATTTAACATTTTCTATGTATAAAGCTTTTGGTCTTTCAAAATTTCTGAAATTAAGTGTAATCACTAAAAGTAAAATGTATATATGAGAAAGTGTTATATGCAAAAATTTGTTGTACATTTAATTTTAACACAATATTTTCTTTTCATCTAAAATGAATGTATTGCTCTTATTTCTTTTTTTTTAATGAAAATATCAGGTTGGGTAAACAAAGAAGACTTTTCTGTTACATACTATGTTAAACAATTTATTTTAGATGGTTGCAAACAGTTTTAAAACATAACCCAACTTCATCAGCAATTTCTTGAATTGCGATACATAGATAATCTTTAAAAGACTACGCTAATAAGGCGTAGACAGAGGCAAGTTAAACTAATGACAACATTGTTTTCAAATTTATAGTTTGTATTTAATATTTTTAAATGCTTTTTTGCTTAGGATATCTGATGTCAATAACTAAATGGGTAGTTTCATACTTTTTCGAATAAGGGTGCAATCTTTTTCTCAGGGGATGAGGGGGGGGGGGGGGGGCTGGCAGAGGTTGACTTTTGAAACGGGTTTCGAAAGTAAAATAGTCCACAGGAAAGCAATCCGCAGCATTTTGAAATACTTGGATGGCTAATTTTATTTCGTAAACAGGTTTCATATACGAGCTTTCGAAAACATAGTTTCTCTCAAATTATTTTGATTGTTGTAAACATCGTTGCTACTTTTATACAACTAAAATCACATAGTTATATCCACCAACGTCAATTTATCGCCAAGTTTGCTGATTACTTGAAGAAATATCGCTAAATTCGGACGCCATAATTGAAGCCATACATGAATATAGCTGACTAATTTGGGAAAAATCTCAATTCCGGATTGGTATAAAATGCGATTTGTTCTTCTATAATCGGATTCCACGAATTTTAACTTCGTGTTTTTGAATAAAATTATCTAGATAAAAATGAAAAAACGTGGAATAAGCAATCTTTTTCTCCCGGTAGAAATGGGAAGATATTTTGTGTTATATTTTTTCATAACCATCAATCCAATCTGTTTTGCATCGATTAATAATGATTGAAGAGCTCCAAATTTTAGCCACATCATAATTCATAAACTATTTGGCCGAAGAACTACCCGTTTCTTAATTCCTCCCGATCCTTTGAATGAGCTGTAATTTTGGATTCGATATTTTAAAATTCTAGACATCGATTTCTGTTAAAATATTATAAGTTAAAAATCCATAGTATAATTGAAATGTTCATTTCGAAAACAATTTATTTTTCCAAACAAATATAAATAATTACATATCTAGGATGGAAGGTCCAAATATTTCTTCATAGTGGAAAGCATAATAAACAGTTCCTTTCGATTTTACGTAATTCGGTCATAGTTAACAAATTTGAATCATTACATATCTAGTATGCAACATCCAAATATGTCTTCGTACTGGAAAGCATAATAAAATGTTCCTTTTGGTTTTACGGAATTCGGCTATAGATTATTCTTGTATTACTTCATATTAAAAAATAAAGTATTATTACATATTCAAGGGAAATTCATATTTTTCAATAAGGTTTACTTTCTATTGTTTCTTTCTTTACTTTTGGAAACTTTGTCAACAAAAAAAAAAAAAAAAAAAAAAAAAAAAAAAAAAAAAAATGAAAGTCTTCAAGAAAATAATTTTTTTTTTCTTTTAAATATACTTTTCATTAAGAAAAAAAGTAACTTCAAAAATGCAAACAGAAATCTTTCCTGCAACATTTCAACATCATCAAACAATGAAAAAACAATGCGGACAAAAATAGATCGTTACTTCAAAAAAAAAAAAAAAAAAAAAAAAAAAAAAACTTCCCATATAAATTAAGCATAAATGTGACTATAAATAAACATATTGACACTAAGAAGACATTTTTTGTTCATTTTCAAAGAAATATTTCTTTTTTAAACCTAAATGTCTGCTCCAAAACGCTGTCATGAAAAATGCATTGTTCCAAAACGGAAGGCTTTTCTTTCTTTAAGAACGTTGTGAAGAGGACAGAAGTAAATGAAAAATGAAGACCGTAAGCTCTATTTACATGTATTATACATCAAACATGCCAGAACTTTCTTGTATGTACTGATTGTACTTTGTAAAAGAACATTAATTTAAAATAATGCAGTTTTACTATATTTTACATAAAAAATAAGAGAAATGTGATTTCTGACGATAATTGCATAACAATTAAAAATGAACGTACTTTAACCGATTTATGCCTGAATTTTTGTTTTCTCAAATTTATTGCAAAAATCACTTTAAAATATTGCAAAATAAACAGGAAAAATGCTAAAAAAATTACGCTTTTTTTTTTTTTTTTTTTTTTTTTTTTGTATTTATTTGATAAAATGTAAGCGTACTAAATATGGGAATATGCATAATATTTGAAATAATATAATATGCATAATTATATATTTTGTCTAAATTTGCATAAAATAAGCTTTTAAGTGGTATATTGTATACTATAATTAGTTGTTTTAGGATTTACTAAAAATTTATATATTGTTTTAAAGAGATAAGTAACATTATAAGTATTAGTAATAATAAACTAAGAATAATCGTATTTGAGGTTTAAAAATAATGTGTATTATAATCATCTTGAAAAATACTATACATAAATAACTGTACCCTAAATGGCTTATAAAAAATATATGTTCATTCCTGCCTAGCGCCCTATATATTTTACGTCACAAAAATGCATAAAAAATAGGTTTGAAGATATAATTTCACAATTAAAAAAATATTTCAAACATGTTTCAAAGAAGTCTACAAGCTAAGATTATGACTTATTTATTTGGATCCTTGGTAGAAAAAACGCAAATAAACTTACTTTTAACATTTTGCCATCTTGAAAAATGAAAATCTATAAACTCAGAAAAAAGCCTCCATTTTAAGCAAATAAATATCCATCTTATGCTGTCATCTTTCGGTAAGAGGAAAAGACATTTATAGATAATTGTTTCATATAATTTTCAGGTTTTAAAAAAATAAGAAAATTTTACAAATTTATTAAAATTCAAAGTGTCCCAAAAACGGGACACTAGGCATAAATAGGATAATAAACTAGTTTTTGCCGCGTTAGAGGGTAAATTCAGAGAGTAAAAAAAAAGACATGTTTTCCTCTAATTTTAAATACTATTAAGATTTTTAAACGAAAAATTTGTATCAGTTAAAAAATGCATTCTTCATTTGTATGGAAAAACTCTAAATAATAGAATTTTTTTTTATTTTAAAAAGCGTAGAAATAGGTGAATTAAAATCAATGGATTAATAGTTTTTTCCTTTTATTTTTCTTAAACATATTTTCTGATTATTTTGCTTCGCTTTATTGCATCTTCAAACTAAAAGGAATATTTTGCGGCAAAAAATAAATCATAATTAGTTAAGCATTGGCTAACTGTTTTCCAAAATGGTACTAAATGCTTTAAAACCACGCTCAACTCAGTTGAACTTGGTTTTAAATCGTACTTTCGATTCATCACTCAGTTCATTAATGATTACTTACTTCACAAGATGGCAACACTATATTTTTGTATTCATATCTTTGGTCAAGGTTCGACAGATTATCTCTTGCACAGGAAGACTTCATCTCTTTACTTTGAGCCATTTTACTATCATATTTTTCCTGAAGATGACTGTAGAAAAAGCTCGAAATGTAGATTTTAAATGTTAGTGTATTAAAGTTCGTATTTTGTGCATCATCGAGCACGATTGCGCGATTTTATTTATTATATTTTATGGTGCAACTGTCCAATATGTGATAATGTATTTTTTTTTTTTTTTTTTTTTTTTTGATTAAATGCGTCTTGCAGAATGTTGCTTTCTCCTGCGAAAATTACATTTTTTGGGGTTTTCAGAATTTAGATTCCACAAGAAAAGAAAGATATACACATACATATATAAAGTATACAGGGTGTCCCTAAACTCATGGTACATACGCTAGGGGTGATAGAACACATCAAGACGAGTAATAGGAAATAGGAAATCAAGGGTCCCAAACGTATTACAAACGAGACAGGCGCCATCAAAGTTTAGGGTCCCAAATTGCAAATGATGATAAAAAAAGGGAAAAATGGGTCGATTTATTTGCGGTTTTCGCTAAAATCATTCTTTAAATTAGTATTTTCTTAAAAAAAAGTTTTAAAGAGAAGTTATAAAAATGCCGGTAGAGGGCGCTCTAGACTTTGGAGTACCGAATAACTACTTTTTACCGGTTTTTTTTTAACACTGTTAAATGTTTTCTAAAGCTCAGACCTTAACTTAAATTTTGTGTGCACAAGTGAAATCATCGGGAGTGGTTAAGTGGAGCAAATTTAACTGTGTTCAGGGGGTTGATTTTTGAACGATCGTATGTAATGAGCAAAATAATAAGTGATGAAGCAAACTTTAAGGGGTGATAGTACACATCAAAACAAACAACATTCACTAAGTCATGCATGATTTGAATTCAAACGCAAACGTGTTAGACCGTTTTCAAACTAGATACATGCAAGCGCTATAGCTACCATTATGCTGAAAGTTTGCGGAAGAAGAATATGAAAATATGACATGGGGAAGAAGAACGCGTGTGCAAATTTTCGCTAGCATAAAAGTTACTGATTCGAGTGCGTAATTGTAAAAACTGGGAACTGTTCACAGCAGCTGTCTTCATTTGCTCTGTGGATAGCCGATAATATGGTTTCGTACTCTAACCAGGAGAAGGCCGAGATGCATTACATGTACGGAGCTGCACACGGCAATGCAACAGAAGCTCAAAGATTGTACCGAGAGCGTTTTCCAACCAGACGTGTTCCTGATGCGAGGATATTTCAACGACTGCACCAATAACTGTGCGAAATGGATTCCTTTGCAATTTGCATGCAGGATACCGGACGTTCCATGAGTGTAAGAATGCCATCCGTTACGGATAATATTTTGGATCGTATCAGCGAGAGGCCTAAATCTAGCACGCGGGAACTGTCCGAAGAAGTTAACGTTTCCCGTAATACCTTGTGGCGAGTTCTGCGAGATGAAGAAATGCATCCGTACCATGCACAGAGAGTTCAAGGCCTAGAACTATCGGATTACCAGGCACGTGTCAATTTTAGCACGTGATTGCTCCAACAAACGGCTGTGGATCCTGCTTTTTGTGCACATGTGTTTTTCATGGACGAATGCACATTCACAAGCGAGGGTATTTTGAATATCCACAATTATCATGTGTGGTCAAATGAAAACCCATACACAATACGTCCACGTTCGTTCCAGCGACGTTTCGCGGTCAATATTTGGGCCGGAATCGTTCACGATTATCTAATTGTGCCATACTTACTGCCAACGTGCCTGGATGGAGATTCATATCTTGTGTTTCTGCAACAGGTGTTGCCAGAAATATTAAACCATGATCCAGCGCACATCGGACGACTTATGTGGTTCCAACACGTTGGAGCACCGGCCCATTAGAGCCTGGATGCCCGTAACGCCCTGAATATCATGTTCCGGGGCGATGGATAGGTCGTGGCGGTCCAATCAGCTAGCCGGCCCGTTCTGGACTTTTTCAGGACTTTTTTCCTGTCTGGACTTTTTCATGTGGAGTCATATGAAGAGCCTGATATACGAAGATGGTCCCGTAGATTCTGCTGAAGACCTTGTTGCCCGGATATCCGTTGCTTCGGTCACCATAAGAGAGATGCCTAATGTTTTCGTCAATGTACGCGGTCAATTCATCGACGGCTTCAAGGGTGCGTTCGTGTTGGATGCCGCAATTTTGAACAATTCCTGTGATGGAGTACTTCGTGTTGTTTATTTTCATTTGATTGAATAAAGTGTTTTTCTTCCATTTATTGGTTTCTTTTCATTCCATCTCTGTCTGTCCTGATTTCCATCATTTTGTTATTATTTTGCTCATTACATACGATCGTTCAAAAATCAACCCCCTGAACACAGTTAAATTTGCTCCACTTAATCACTCCCGATGATTTCACTTGTGCGGACACAATTTAAGTTAAGGTCTAATCTTTGGAAAACATTTAACAGTGTTAAAAAAAACGGTGAAAAGTAGATATTCGGCACTCCAAAGTCTAGAGCGCCCTCTACCGGTATTTTTATAACTTTTTCTTTAAAACATTTTTTTTAAAGAAAATGCTAATTTAAAGAATGATTTTAGCGAAAGCCGCAAATAAATCGACACATTTTTCCCTTTTTTATCATCATTTGCAATTTGGGACCCTAAACTTTGATGGCGCCTTTCTCCTTTGGAATACGTTTGGGACCCTTGGTTTCCTATTTACTATTACTCGTCTTGATGTGTTCTATCACCCCTAGCGTATGTACCATGAGTTTAGGGACACCCTGTATAAAGTAAATTACTCATCGTGCGCTATCCTATTTTTTTTTTCTTTTTGTCAAAATTTTCATCTTATTAAATTTTAGAAAGTTACTTCAAATCCTACTATTCAACGGGTCGAATTCGGATTCTGGTGTTTAAATAATAAATGTAATTTTTCGTAATCGGAATCTGTCTTTAGGGATTCTAAGGAGTACAAAAATCATTTAACTGTGAAAATTAGATGTTATAATGTCACTGCTCTGATTTAATTTTTTTTTTCTAAACGAACTATCAAAAACAATTTTTTAATAGAATCAATTATTGTATTGAAATGCGCTCATATAAACATTTGATTTGTTTTAGAATTAAGTAATTTTTTTTATTATTAATCCATACCACTTAAGAAGATTAGTACGAAATTTATTTTAATGCCATCAAAAAAGTTTTTTTCGAAGTGCATATCATTATTTTCTAAAAATGCAAATACGACATAATTTTAATGCAGAAGAAAATTAAAAAAAAAAAAATGTCTACTCTAATTAACATCAACAGAAAAACCACATTTTAAAAATGTATACTGAATACGATACCAACTTTGATTTTTATTTTAAATTTTGGCTTCAGTCAATTAATCGGAATGAAAACAAATTATTCTCGATCATGATATTTATTATAAGCAAAACCCGCGCCTTTGCTCGCGTAATAGTCGAAATACTTCAAGTGATATTTGTATGTCTAATTTTTATTAGAAGAAATTATGCTTTTAGGAATAATTCTAGAATTACTAATATAGACACAGTTTGACTAAACTTCATTATTACACCGAATTAGGCAGAAATGAGACTTGAATTAATAAGAACTAAAACTAATTCAGAATAAATGGTTATTTAGAACATTTTGAACATTTCATACGCTCATTTCGGTATTCATTTTTTTGCCTGTTTTGGTTTTTTAAGAAACCGTTCTTAGTACGCATTTACATCTTAAAACTAACCAGTACGTCAGATTCCAAGCTTCTTCGCGGTCGGTCAACCACCTCTTTGGTGGTAGTGGCACTAATATAAAATGCCTATGTTGAAACAGAGACTGTCACTATTAATTCGCCAACAGTAATTTTAAAATCGGTTTGGTATATTCTAAAACTCCATAGAAAAGGTAACTTAGAAAGTTTTTAAAGGATTTTTTAGAACGTTTGTTGTTCAGGCCAACCCCAGGTGGTAATATAGCATAAAATATATCCTGTGTAGGATCACAGACTGTCACCACTGATTCGCAACCATTACTTTTGTAATCGGTTTAGTATTTCCTGAAATTGCATAGAAATCGTAATCTCTTAGTACGCTTTTCATTCCTTTCCTTCGCTTCAAATCTTTTTAATTTCGAATTTATTTTTGACAGTTCTTTGAGGGCTATTATCTATACTAATATTATAAAGAAGTAAAGAGTGTTTGTGTTTTGTAGGAGGTAATTTCTGGAACTACCGAACCCATTTCAAAAGTAATGGTATCAAAATGATTGTGTTAGCTCACGTTCGAACATATACTATGCCTTATGTCGATGCCACTACACCTATGGGATGTAGGAGCAAAAAACGTTCTAAAAATGCGATTTTTGTGTTACTGAAGGACCTAGAAATATAAAATTTGGAATATTAGTTACTTACAAGATACAAATTATTTCTAAAAACACTTATTCTTAAAAAATCGAAATTTAAAAAGGGTGAAAATGCGCAAAAGGGTTTCCAGAAAACTTCTTTATGGTGGTTTCCACACAATCCCAGGAAATACTAAACAGATTTTAAAAACAGTGGTGTCAGAATGATGGTGACAACCCTCGATCTAATATGGACTCTATTTTTTGTTTGCGTCACTACTGCCTGGGGGTTGGTTGCAAGAAAAAAAATGTTCTAAATCGGGGTTTTTGTGTTATTGAATGGCCTAGAATCATGAAATTTGGAATGGTAGTTACTTATAAGATATCAAGGATCTGTAAGACCATTTCCTAAAAAAAATCAAAACTTAAAGGGAGTGATAATACACGAAGAGCGTTCTAAAAAAATCGTTTTAAATGGCGATTTCTGCGCAATTTTAGGACGTATCAAACCGAATTTTAATACAGAAAAAAGTAAAAAAAAAATACCTACTCAAATTAACATCAACAGAAAAACCACATTTTAAAAATCTATATGTGTCTACCACCTCTCTGGTAGTAGTGGCACTAATATAAAATGCCTCTGTTGAAACAGAGACTGTCACTATTAATTCGACAACAGTAATTTTGAAATCGGTTTGGTATATTCTAAAATTCCATAGAAAAGGTAACTTAGAAAGTTTTTAAAGGCTTTTTTACACTGCTCAAAACAATTAAAGGATATTGCAGTTTTAGGTGGATTTTGTATCTGGTAAACTGTTTAGCTGATTGATACATGGTCGACAGACATAGTAGGTTATATGAGAATAAATTACACATGTTTGGCAGAAAAAAATGCATTTTATTGCGTATTTGTGTACTAAAGGAAAAAATCACAATTTGTGCATATGAGAAAAAAAGAATAAGAAAAGGTGTTTTCTTCAAAGAAAATAATTTTCAGTAGGGGGTATGGTTTCCACGGGCAGCCAGCAACGTTGAACACCTTTGAGGCATGGACTCAATGAGGCTATTAATGACGAGTTGGGGTATTCTGCCCCACTCTTCCAGAAGAGCTCTTTCCAGTTCTATGAGAGTTTGTGGGGGTTGTTGGCGGCCAGAAACTCGTCTTCCTAGAGCGTCCCAAACGTCCTCGATTGGATTCATGTCTGGAGAACACGCTGGCCATTCCATTTGAACGATTCCTTCCTCGAAAAGGAAATCCTCCACCAGGTTTGCACGATGTGGCCTGCAGTTATCGTCCATTAAAATGAAGTTATCTCCGATTGCTGCAGCGTAAGGGACTACAATAGGTCTGAGGATCTCATCCCTATATCGGCGAGCAGTCAGAGCTCCATCTCGAATGATGTAGAGGTCAGTGCGCCCGTCAATGGAGATGCCACCATACACCAACACTCCTCCACCGCCAAATCTGACACATTTGTGCACGAACGCAGGATTATTCCTACTGCCACGGTCCCTCCAGATGAAAATACGCCTATTATCCGGAGGCACAGAAACCGTAACTCGTCAGAAAACAGAATATTACTCCATTCATTTCTCCTCCAGTTGACATGCTCGGTTGCCCACTCCCTGCGGTCGCGACGATGCCTTGATGTTAATCTAACACATACCATCGGTCGGCGAGCATACAGACCTACAGCATGGAGCCGGTTTCGGACAGTCTGAGTTGAAATCGTGGTGCCTGTAGCCGAGCGAAGGTGTTGTTGGAGAAGAGTAGCGTTCATGGTTCGGTGTCTCCGAGCTGTTAACGCTAAATACCGATCTTCATTGGGCGTTGTTGCCCGTCTACGACCTTGCCCTGGTCTTCGGCCTGCTCATCCACTCTCCAAAAAACGGTTCCAGATCCTGGAAATGACACTTTGTGACACTCCAAGGGCTTGCGCTACTTCGGCTTGCGTTTGGCCCCCTTCTAACCTACCAACAATTCTCAAAGCTTCTGAATCTGTCAAATGACTTCGCTGAGACATCGTACTCATCGAAACAAGGCAATCACTGAATGCCGATCATCCTTGTCTTCATTCTCTTTTATCCAGTTGAAAGTCAAATTTCATTCGCTGCCGCTGAAGCGACGTTTTTGACGTCGAACTCAAAATTTGCATACTCCACAGTTTGAAAACCAGAAAAATTTCCATTTGTGATTCTCTCCTTCTATTTTCGGCAAAAAAAATTTCGTTTATATCTTTATTTTATATAAAACTTCAAATATCCTTTAATTGTTTTGAGCAGTGTATTACGTTTGTTGTTCCTACCAACCCCAGGTGGTAATATGCCATAAAATATATCCTGTGTAGGATCACAGACTGTCACCACTGATTCGCAACCATTACTTTTGTAATCGATTTATTATTTCCTGAGATTGCATAGAAATCGTAATTTAGGACTCTTAGTACGCTTTTCGCTCCTTTCCTTCCCTTCAAATCCTTTTAATTTCGAATTTATTTTTGACAGTTCTTTGAGGGCATTTATCTATACTAATATTATAATGAAATAAATATTGTTTGTTTGTTTGTAAGAGGTATTTCTGGAACTACCGAGCCCATTTCAAAGTAATGGTATCAAAATGATTGTGTTAGCCCGCGTTCGAACATAGACTATGTCTTATGTCGATGCCACTACACCAAAGGGGATTTAGGAACAAAAACCGTTCTAAAAATGCGATTTTTGAGTTGCTGAAGGACCTAGAAATATAAAATTTGGAATATTAGTTACTTATAAGATACAAATAATTTCTAAAAACCCTTATTCCTAAAAAAATTAAAATTTTAAAAGGGAGAAAAATCGCAAAAAGCGTTCCAAAAAACGTGTTTATGGTAGTTTCCACGCAGTCCCAGGAAATACCAAACCGATTTAAAATAAAGTGGTGTCAAAATGATGGTGACAACCCTCGCTCTAATATAGTCTCTATTTTATGTTTGTGTCACTACTACCTGGGGGTTGGTAGCAAGAGCAAAAAAATGATCTAAATTGCGGGTTTTGTGTAATTGAAGGGCCTAGAATCACGAAATTTGGAATGGTAGTTACTTATAAGATATCAATGATCTGTAAGAAGATTTTCTAAAAAATCAAAATTTAAAAGGGGGGATAATACGCGAAAAGCGTTCTAAAAAAATCGTTTTAAATGACGATTTCAGCGCAGTTTTAGGAAGTATCAAACCGATTATAAAACTAATTGTTGTAAATTGATGGTGACAGCTCTTGTTCCAAGATAGGTTATATTTTATGTTTGTTTCCACTACCCCAAAGGGGGTACAGCAGCAAAGAGCGTTTGAAAATGTGATTTTTGTGTTATGAAAGGATCTAGATTCATGACATCTGGCAATATATATATATGTATTAGATACAAATGATCTCTAAGAACATTTCTTTAAAAATTTAAATTTTAAAAGGGGGGAAATGCGCGAAAAGCGTTCTAAAATGCCGATTTGTGAGCAATCTCGAAATAAAAAATCAAATTAATTTCAAAATTAACGATGGAAATTGATTCTGACATCCCCTGCTCTACCATAGATGCTATTTCATGTCGGTGTCACTAGCACGTGGGTGTTGCAGGAGCAGAAAACATCCTAAATTGCGACTTTTGTGACCGGTAGAGGCTATCAACTTGAAATTAGGCATCGTACATATTTGTTAAATATAATGGATCTTTAAGAGCTGTTTCGAAAAAAAAAATGCACAACTGAGAGGTCTAACATTTTGAAATTTGGTCACCATCAATTTCCAACCATTACTATTGAAATTGGTTTGATACTTCATGAGACTGCGTAGAAATCGCAATTTAGAACGCTTTTAGAACGCTTTTCGTCCATATTCACCCATTTTAAATTTCGATTTTTTTAGGAAAGGTTCTTATTATTATTTATAGCATATAAGTAAATCCCATGCCTAATTTTAAGTTGCTAGCACCTGCAGCATAACAAGAATTGGAATTTAGAACTTTTTTACCCCTGCAAGCCACAGGTGGTAGAGACACCGACATGAAATAGAGCGTATGATAGAGCAACAGCAGTCACCCTCAACTTCTAACCATTACTTTTGAAATTGGTTTGATAATTCCTGAAATTGCGCAAAAATCGCCATTTAGAACGTTTTTTAGAAGAGTTTTTGCGCCTATCTAGACCCATCAGTATCAGAAAAGTCACAATTTAGAACAACTTTTTGCTCCTGCAACCACCAGGTTGTAGTGACACTGACATAAAATAGACCCTATATTGGCGCAAATGCTGTCATCATCATTTTCTCACCATTATTATTTTATATCGGTTCGATATTTCCCGAGATTGTGTAAAAATCGCAATTTAGAACGTTTTTAGAACGCTTTTCGCGCATTTTCACCCCTTTTAAATTTTGAATTTTTAAAGAAATGTTCTTAGAGAGCAGTTATATCTAATAAGTAACTACTATGCCAAATTTCATGTATCTAGGCCCTTCAATGACAGAAAAATCGCATTTTAGAACAATTTTGCTCCTGCACCTCATTAGTGGTAGTGGCACCAATATGAAATATTGCGTATCTTCGAGCAAGGGCTCTCACCATCATTTTCACACCATTATTTTTTAAACCGGTTCGGTACTATCTGAGACTGCGTAGAAATTGCAATTTAGAACGTACTTTGCTCTTGCAGCCCCCAGGTGGTAGTGACACCAACGTAAAATAGAGCCTATGTTAGAGCACGGGCTATGACCATCGATTTCCAACCAATGTTTTTAAAATTGTTTCGGTACTTCCTGAGATTTTGTAAAAATTGTCATTTTGAACGATTTGTAGAATTCTTTTCACGCATTTTCACCCATTTTAAATTTCGAAATTTTTAAGAAATGTTATTAGACATCCTTTATGTCTAATAAGTTACTACCATGCCATATTTAATTTATCTGGGCCCTTTAGTAACACAAAAATCGCTATTTATGACGTTTTGTTTGCTCCTGCAACCACCAGGTTGTACTGACACCGACATAAAATAGAGCCTATCTTGGAGCAAGGGGTCCACCACCATTTTCACATCATTATTTTTTAAACCGATCTTGAGATTGCGTAGAAATCTCCATTTAGAACGTTTTTCAGAACGCTTTTTGGGCATTTTTACACTTGTTTAATTTCAAATTTTTTATGAAAGAAATTTTTTAAGAATTTTTTAATTTATCCTTAAAGATCATTTATATATTATAAGTAACTACATTTCAAAATTTCATGTTTCTAGGCCCTTCGGTAACACAAAAATCACATTTTTAGAAAGTCTTTTGCTTCTGCACCCCGTTTGGTGTAGTAGCACCATCTTGAGATGTAGCTCCTATGTTCGAACATGGACAAACACCAAAATTTTGATACCATTACTTTTCAAAATCGATTAGTTAGTTCCAGAGATTACCTCCTAAAATCAAATTTTACTTCTTTATAATATTAGTATAGATAAGTAACTACCACGCCATATTTCATGTATCCAGGCCCTTTAGTAATACAAAAATCGCTATTTAGAATGTTTTTTTGCTCCTACAACCACCAGGTTGTACTGACACCGACATAAAATAGAGCCTATCTTGGAGCAAGGGCTGACACCATAGTTTTCACACCATTATTTCTTAAACCGGTTCAGTGCTTCCTGAGATTGCGTAGAAATCGCCATTTAGAACGTTTTTTAGAACGCTTTTCGCACATTTTAACCCCTTTTTAATTTCGAAATTTTTAAGAAATGTCCTTAGAGATTATTTATATCTTACAAGTAACTGCCATTCCAAATTTCCTATTTGTAGGCACTTCAGAAACACAAAAATCGCATTTTTGGAACTTTTTTGTTCTTGCACCCACTTTGGGGTAGTGGTATCGACTTAAGATATAACTTATATTCGAATGTGGGCTAATACTGTCGTTTTGATACCATTACTTTTGAAATCGATTAGATAGTTCCAGAGATTAGCTCCTACAAACAAACAAACAATTTTTACTTATTATTTCGTGAGATTGCATAGAAATCGTAATTTAGGACTCTTAGTACGCTTTTCGCTCCTTTCCTTCCCTTCAAATCTTTTAATTTCGAATTTATTTTTGACAGTTCTTTGAGGGCATTTATCTATACTAATATTATAAAGAAATAAATTTTGTTTGTTTGTTTGTAGGAGGTATTTCTGGAACTACCGAGCCCATTTCAAAAGTAATGGTATCAAAATGATTGTGTTAGCCCGCGTTCGAACATAGACTATGTCTTATGTCGATGTCACTAAACCAAAGGGGATTTAGGAACAAAAACCGTTCTAAAAATGCGATTTTTGAGTGCTGAAGGACCTAGAAATATAAAATTTGGAATATTAGTTACTTATAAGATACAAATAATTTCTAAAAACCCTTATTCCTAAAAAAATTAAAATTTTAAAAGGGAGAAAAATCGCAAAAAGCGTTCCAAAAAACGTGTTTATGGTAGTTTCCACGCAGTCCCAGGAAATACCAAACCGATTTAAAATAAAGTGGTGTCAAAATGATGGTGACAACCCTCGCTCTAATATAGTCTCTATTTTATGTTTGTGTCACTACTACCTGGGGGTTGGTAGCAAGAGCAAAAAAATGATCTAAATTGCGGGTTTTGTGTAATTGAAGGGCCTAGAATCACGAAATTTGGAATGGTAGTTACTTATAAGATATCAATGATCTGTAAGAAGATTTTCTAAAAAATCAAAATTTAAAAGGGGGGATAATATGCGAAAAGCGTTCTAAAAAAATCGTTTTAAATGACGATTTCAGCGCAGTTTTAGGAAGTATCAAACCGATTATAAAACTAATTGTTGTAAATTGATGGTGACAGCTCTTGTTCCAAGATAGGTTATATTTTATGTTTGTTTCCACTACCCCAAAGGGGGTACAGCAGCAAAGAGCGTTTGAAAATGTGATTTTTGTGTTATGAAAGGATCTAGATTCATGACATCTGGCAATATATATATATGTATTAGATACAAATGATCTCTAAGAACATTTCTTTAAAAATTTAAATTTTAAAAGGGGGGGAAATGCGCGAAAAGCGTTCTAAAATGCCGATTTGTGAGCAATCTCGAAATAAAAAATCAAATTAATTTCAAAATTAACGATGGAAATTGATTCTGACATCCCCTGCTCTACCATAGATGCTATTTCATGTCGGTGTCACTAGCACGTGGGTGTTGCAGGAGCAGAAAACATCCTAAATTGCGACTTTTGTGACCGGTAGAGGCTATCAACTTGAAATTAGGCATCGTACATATTTGTTAAATATAATGGATCTTTAAGAGCTGTTTCGAAAAAAAAAATGCACAACTGAGAGGTCTAACATTTTGAAATTTGGTCACCATCAATTTCCAACCATTACTATTGAAATTGGTTTGATACTTCATGAGACTGCGTAGAAATCGCAATTTAGAACGCTTTTAGAACGCTTTTCGTCCATATTCACCCATTTTAAATTTCGATTTTTTTAGGAAAGGTTCTTATTATTATTTATAGCATATAAGTAAATCCCATGCCTAATTTTAAGTTGCTAGCACCTGCAGCATAACAAGAATTGGAATTTAGAACTTTTTTACCCCTGCAAGCCACAGGTGGTAGAGACACCGACATGAAATAGAGCGTATGATAGAGCAACAGCAGTCACCCTCAACTTCTAACCATTACTTTTGAAATTGGTTTGATAATTCCTGAAATTGCGCAAAAATCGCCATTTAGAACGTTTTTTAGAAGAGTTTTTGCGCCTATCTAGACCCATCAGTATCAGAAAAGTCACAATTTAGAACAACTTTTTGCTCCTGCAACCACCAGGTTGTAGTGACACTGACATAAAATAGACCCTATATTGGCGCAAATGCTGTCATCATCATTTTCTCACCATTATTATTTTATATCGGTTCGATATTTCCCGAGATTGTGTAAAAATCGCAATTTAGAACGTTTTTAGAATGCTTTTCGCGCATTTTCACCCCTTTTAAATTTTGAATTTTTAAAGAAATGTTCTTAGAGAGCAGTTATATCTAATAAGTAACTACTATGCCAAATTTCATGTATCTAGGCCCTTCAATGACAGAAAAATCGCATTTTAGAACGTTTTTGCTCCTGCACCTCATTAGTGGTAGTGGCACCAATATGAAATATTGCGTATCTTCGAGGAAGGGCTCTCACCATCATTTTCACACCATTATTTTTTAAACCGGTTCGGTACTATCTGAGACTGCGTAGAAATTGCAATTTAGAACGTACTTTGCTCTTGCAGCCCCCAGGTGGTAGTGACACCAACGTAAAATAGAGCCTATGTTAGAGCACGGGCTATGACCATCGATTTCCAACCAATGTTTTTAAAATTGTTTCGGTACTTCCTGAGATTTTGTAAAAATTGTCATTTTGAACGATTTGTAGAATTCTTTTCACGCATTTTCACCCATTTTAAATTTCGAAATTTTTAAGAAATGTTATTAGACATCCTTTATGTCTAATAAGTTACTACCATGCCATATTTAATTTATCTGGGCCCTTTAGTAACACAAAAATCGCTATTTATGACGTTTTGTTTGCTCCTGCAACCACCAGGTTGTACTGACACCGACATAAAATAGAGCCTATCTTGGAGCAAGGGGTCCACCACCATTTTCACATCATTATTTTTTAAACCGATCTTGAGATTGCGTAGAAATCTCCATTTAGAACGTTTTTCAGAACGCTTTTTGGGCATTTTTACACTTGTTTAATTTCAAATTTTTTATGAAAGAAATTTTTTAAGAATTTTTTAATTTATCCTTAAAGATCATTTATATATTATAAGTAACTACATTTCAAAATTTCATGTTTCTAGGCCCTTCGGTAACACAAAAATCACATTTTTAGAAAGTCTTTTGCTTCTGCACCCCGTTTGGTGTAGTAGCACCATCTTGAGATGTAGCTCCTATGTTCGAACATGGACAAACACCAAAATTTTGATACCATTACTTTTCAAAATCGATTAGTTAGTTCCAGAGATTACCTCCTAAAATCAAATTTTACTTCTTTATAATATTAGTATAGATAAGTAACTACCACGCCATATTTCATGTATCCAGGCCCTTTAGTAATACAAAAATCGCTATTTAGAATGTTTTTTTGCTCCTACAACCACCAGGTTGTACTGACACCGACATAAAATAGAGCCTATCTTGGAGCAAGGGCTGACACCATAGTTTTCACACCATTATTTCTTAAACCGGTTCAGTGCTTCCTGAGATTGCGTAGAAATCGCCATTTAGAACGTTTTTTAGAACGCTTTTCGCACATTTTAACCCCTTTTTAATTTCGAAATTTTTAAGAAATGTCCTTAGAGATTATTTATATCTTACAAGTAACTGCCATTCCAAATTTCCTGTTTGTAGGCACTTCAGAAACACAAAAATCGCATTTTTGGAACTTTTTTGTTCTTGCACCCACTTTGGGGTAGTGGTATCGACTTAAGATATAATTTATATTCGAATGTGGGCTAATACTGTCGTTTTGATACCATTACTTTTGAAATCGATTAGATAGTTCCAGAGATTAGCTCCTACAAACAAACAAACAATTTTTACTTATTTATAATATTAGTACAGATAATCAATAGATTTTCGATATTCTGTTGTACATCAGCTGTTTACGATTAGTCGGTTTAGCAGGATGTTGCTGTCACTGCTCGAGCTGCCGATGTACACTTGAACTATTAAAAGTCTGTAACATTATAATTAAATCGGTATTACAGCGCCCCCTTCCTATGGAATATTTCGAAATTAAAGGAGAACATGTTTTTTGTAGCTAAAAACATAAATATTAAATTTAGTTGAATTCTATGCATAACATCATATATTTTTTTATGGTACTATAATGAAAATGACACAAAAATCGCTATTACATCGCCTTTTTTCGGCGGAATATTTCGAAATTCAAGGAGGACCTCCTTGCCATAGCAAAAACTTAAATATGTAATTTGGTTGAATTCTAAGCATAATTACATATATTTTTGATAAGAGAATAATGAAAATGACACAAAAATTGCTGATACAGCGCTCTCTTCCGGCGGAATTTTTCAAAATTCAAGCAGATCCTACTCACAATCGCCAAAAATATGCACACAAAATTTCGTGAGTTCTATGCATAACTTCAAACACTTTCCGATATTGCAATAATAAAAAGGGCACAAAACTCGCTCTTATAGCACTCCCTTCGTGCGGAATTTTAACAAATTTAGGGAGAAACTGCTTCCCATACTTAAAAACATACACGAAACATTTTGATCAATTCTATGTATAAATTCTGACATTTTTTGGTAGTACAATGGCGACACACGGTCACGCGCACACTTTGTAAAAACTTTTTTTGGGCGGGAGCTCTAACCACTAAAACGTGTAAATCAGTCGAAAACCGGAAGACAAAATAATTTTTTATTAAATTACTTTCTTCTATTGAATATAGATGAAAGTAGAAAACAATTAGTTTTCACTGTTCTATTTTCACTTTGAATACTGTAAAAAATTTTATGAGACCTGTGTAGGTGGTCAGTGGTACGGGTAGTGTGCATGCAGGAAAAACTCCAATTCTAAATACGGGAACTGAAAATTTATTTAACAGCTATTATTAAAAGAAAGTTACAACAGTTTGATTGTATTTTTAGTGATAATGGTGAGAGAGACCCCATTTAACAGCTGCGCAGAAGCGCGGTTATTAGTACTTTTAAACTCAACAGCCAAAATTCAAGTGAGACATTTCACAAGAAATGTGACAGTCTCTTTCACAAGGATTTTTTTTTTCTTTTTTCCTCTACTACGATAACATAATGTAATCTTGTAGGTACCCAATATTCAGCAAACATTTTCATAACTTTTAAAATCTTTTGTAGAATCTCTACTAGATAAAATATTAAAAAAAGCAATTTGCTATATTTACAAGCATTATTTTGTAACTGAAACGTCTCATATACCTATGAAATTAAACTTTCTTATTGAGATAAGCAGTAAAAGTATAATTTCCACGAGAACTATACTTAAACACCTCAATTTCTAACATTTGCACATGCATACAGTATACATATGTATATACCATTTATGAAATAAGTGGTCGCAGATAGCTATGAAATTAAAATAAACATGTCACGATAAGCTTATAAAGTATATATATAAAAAAAAACTAATTTTATAAATAAAAACATCGCTTCGTACCACATTCACATTGAACACACAATGAATACAATCTGTTTTCAGTTGTGCTTTATGTATTTTCATATTTACTGCAAAATAAGTGTTAGTTTGTCTATAAAATTTAAATAAGTTTTCAAGCGTGCACTCACTTTGGTGTGCATTAAGAGAACCTATGGTGGGCTACCAAAATTCTCAGTCAAGTTCTATAAAGATTTTACAGATAAACAGAAGTAATATTTTTAATTATTCTGTTTGTTTGTTTTTTGTTGTTGTTAAATAAAGTTTACAATAATATTGCATTTCTTGCAAGTTCATATTATTATTTCAATACTTTTAATGAGTAAATTAGAAAATCTCTCTATTCTAAAAAAAAGTAACTACCGCTGTCACCGCCGCCGCCGGTTTTGAATTTTTTGTGACTGGGGGACTTTCTTCGTTAATATTAAGACAAATAATGCATAGAAAAATATGAAAATCGGTGTTTTTATACAGAAATGGTTGATAAATACGCTGATGCAGACAGTTTTTAAATCGAAGAATTATTTTAAGAGATATTTAATGCTAAAGTTGGACAAAATCGTTCCACTAAAAAAGTTTTATAGCAGCAAAAACTATACATGACCGTGTAATCATTTTTAGACCATTTTATCCGTTAGAATTTGCCGGAGTGCAGATTGCATTATTTTTTTTAACTCATTTTTTGAGGTTTTATTTCTATTTTAAATTCAAATTTTAGCATTTCGAGAGATATTTTTTACATTATTTTAGAAAATGGTATTAATTTATACTGTTGCCAAATGTACAAACAGCGCAAACAATAATGTTTGCTTCAAATTAAAAATTTATTTACACGTAACTATTATAAACAGAAAAAATCATTTGGAATTAGAATTAAATAATTATGTACAAAAAGCAGGAACTTATTAAAAATTACGTCATAAAAAGTATACACGTGAATTTTAAAAGAGAAAGGATATTGTAAAATAATAAATTCATTAACATGCGTTAGAAGTCTTAAATGGGAGACATTACGTCATATTTACGTCACATTATAGTTATTACATAAAATGAACACACAATAATATTGCAAAACAGTTTAAATTTAGAAATTGCGCTAGACATTTATTTGATATTTTAAGAGGATCTTTTCAACTATTTTTGTTAGGAAAGCCCAAATAATATTTCATTTCTAACAAAAATATTTTCACGTGAATATTTAAAAGAGAAAGAATAGCTTGGTAAAAATTGCGTCAGATTAAAAACGATTAATTTAAAATGTCTCATTTAAAAGAACTTTCTTTTCGCTTTGTTAAAAAATACCAGGAGACAAAGACTCAGTTTACTTAATTCGTTTTATATTAGCTTTTTTTGAAATGTTGTTACACGTGTCTACGTCATCAAGTTATTTTTATTTCGACGTTTTATTTGTATTTTTATTAATGTTGTACTAATTTATTTGTTCTTTCGTTATTTAAAATAAAAATTATGTCAATTTGTATAATTTGGCGAGTGGTTTGGCGATTTATATAATTTGGCAAAATTGGTCGACGGGATAATCAAGTAGTACCGCAGCGGATTTGGCGTTAAAATTCCCCAATAAAAGAGAAATGAATAGAAATACGTGTATAGGGAGATCGCCACTGTTTTTTTAAATTATAATTCAATCTTTCGAAATCTTTTTAAAGCCGATCAAATTAGCGTGCATTTAGAGTCTGCGGTGTCTGGACGTGGGTTGGCGAGCGTAGCTCGTAGGGGCCGAGCCCCTTAGTCATAAAAAAAAATTCTAGAGTATTTTATGTTATTATATTTCCAGGTAAAACTCATTGCTCTGAAAGGAAAACGTTAAAATTAGAAATGCAATAAAAACGTTCGAATTTCTGAAAAAATTAAAAATCTGTTAGATTTAAAAAAAAAAAAAAACATAACATCTATACGAACTATATTTCTTTCCTACAGTTTTTCCTTTTCATAGTTTAAGTGGGTAGTTATGGCATATTGGCATGTTCCGAAATTGGCATATTCCTAAGAAAAATAACTACTGGTTGAATAAAGCCGTAGTGTATAAAAAATGTTTAAAATAACTTAGCACTTATAGTTTGTTTATCTCAATTTGCCAGTTAATTTCACTCTTTTCCCGCAAATTATATCTTGCATAAGTATTTGAGCTAAGTTTTTCAAAAAGAACAAACGTTTATGTTGGAATTACTTTCCATTTACACAAAAGAAAAACCTTATCTTATTTTTCGAGGTATAAAATGCAGAAACTCGAACTTGTTTCAGAAGTAAACATCACAATTTTTACGTCTGGAAGTTTTCCAAATTTCACTCTATAATTTATTGTTTGGTTTAGAATCTGCAAACTAAAAGTATCTACTTTTGTACATAAAAATGTGAAGCTCAAATTCTTTGGTTTTGATTTGGGATGCATGTCGAGGAATATATTTTTATCGGATTCTGGTGGGGTTGCGAACCAAAGAAGAACTATTGTTGGTATAGGATCGGATTGAGGGCCATCGCATCCGGGTCTGTTCGTGGTCGGGTAAAATCAGGTCAGCCGACCCAATGCAGAATCGGCACAAATGTTACTGTCTTCACAAAACAGTCACAGCGTGACTTTGAAAAGTAAGGTACCTGACCCCATTATGGCTCACCTAAGTTTTGATTGCTTTTTTTCACCATGTTAATATTATTTTTCCCGGAAACTATCTATGCTGTTGCTTAGAGGGATTAATATGGTAAATAAAAGTTTATACTTGTAATTGTACTATTAAAAATTATACGAGTTGAAATGTAAAAAGTGTCATTTGGGCCATATTGAGAACACCCCGTTCTCAATATCGCCCACTTTGTAAATTTTTAGAAAATTATATATATATATATACATATAATGTATAATATAATGTATATATATAATAATTGCAATTTTTTGAAAGCCATTAAAATCACCAAAAAATAAACAACACAAATAAAATTAAAACAATATATATATATATATTTACTAAGAAATGTATTAATTGAAGAACAGAAGCGAAAAAAAGTTATGTTCGTAAAAATTCTATGTACGCTTGAAGTCACTACAAATATATGGCCCAACCTGGCCATAATGGGAACCTCCGCCATTTTTTTTCTCCCAAAAAACAGATATACTAATAAGTAATGATAAAACTATTGATAGTATCTTAAAGTAGATTAACGGTGTTACTATATTAATTTTTACTTTATATGACATCCTAAGAAATATTAAAAATGCTAAACATTCCTTACATTTAAGGGAACGCTGGACTTTATTTTTTTTTTAATTCTCCTCGTAGAAATATAAAATTTTGTGCATATATACATTTCATCATAAGTATATAAAATACTTTAAAAGAAATTTCTATTTTTTTATAATTTTAAGATTTCGTTAAAAAATAATTTTTTAAAGGAAATTTTAAAATGCTCCGGGTGTCACAATTTTTGAAATATGTCCTTGGTTTTGCATTTTAATCATTTAAAACTCTATCACAAACAAATCTAAGCATCGATTTTATAATCTCTTGTATAGTTAATTTTTTAGATTTTTTTTTTATTATTTGGTATCGATTTTCATCAAAATTTTGCCATTTAATACATTAAAAATCAAATTTAATCATCTTAATGAAGTCCAATTTGAAAATGCCTGCTTAGTTCCTTTGTAAACAATAGTATCAGTGTTCTTCTTTATTAGTTTCATAATTTTGATAAAAAATTACGACGCCTGGAGAATTTCAAAAATCTAAAAACGTTGAAAAATCAGTTTTGAAAAAAACAGATTTAAAGTACACTGCTCAAAACAATTAAAGAATATTGCAGTTTTAGGTGGATATTGTATCTGGTAAACTGTTTAGCTGATTGATACATGGTCGACAGACATAGTAGGTCATATGAGAATAAATTACACATGTTTGGCAGAAAAAAATGCATTTTATTGCGCATTTGTGTACTAAAAGAAAAAAACACAATTTGTGCATATGAGAAAAAAAGAATAAGAAAAGGTGTTTTCTTCAAAGAAAATCATTTTCAGTAGGGGGTATGGTTTCCACGGGCAGCCAGCAACGTTGAACACCTTTGAGGCATGGACTCAATGAGGCTATTAATGACGAGTTGGGGTATTCTGCCCCACTCTTCCAGAAGAGATCATTCCAGTTCTTGGAGAGTTTGTGGGGGTTGTTGGCGGCCAGAAACTCGTCTTCCTAGAGCGTCCCAAACGTGCTTGATTGGATTCATGTCTGGAGAACACGCTGGCCATTCCATTCGAACGATTCCTTCCTCGAAAAAGAAATCCTCCACCAGGTTTGCACGATGTGGCCTGCAGTTATCGTCCATTAAAATGAAGTTATCTCCGATTGCTGCAGCGTAAGGGACTACAATAGGTCTGAGGATCTCATCCCTATATCGGCGACCAGTCAGAGCTCCATCTCGAATGATGTAGAGGTCAGTGCGCCCGTCAATGGAGATGCCACCATACACCAACACTCCTCCACCGCTAAATCTGACACTTTCGTGCACGGACGCAGGATTATTCCTACTGCCACGGTCCCTCCAGATGAAAATACGCGTATTATCCGTATGCGCAGAAAAACGGGACTCGTCAGAAAACAGAATATTGCTCCATTTATTTCTCCTCCAGTTGACATGCTCGGTTGCCCACTCCCTGCGGTCGCGACGATGCCTTGATGTTAATCTAACACATACCATCGGTCGGCGAGCATACAGACCTACAGCATGGAGCCGGTTTCGGACAGTCTGAGTTGAAATCGTGGTGCCTGTAGCCGAGCGAAGGTGTTGTTAGAGAAGAGTAGCGTTCATGGTTCGGTGTCTCCGAGCTGTTAACGCTAAATACCGATCTTGATTGGGCGTTGTTGCCCGTCTAAGACTTTGCCCTGGTCTTCGGCCTGCACATCCACTCTCCAAAAAACGGTTCCAGATCCTGGAAATGACACTTTTATACACTCCAATGGCTTGCGCTACTTCGGCTTGAGTTTGGCCCCCTTCTAACCTACCAACAATTCTCAAAGCTTCTGAATCTGTCAAATGACTTCGCTGAGACATCGTACTCATCGAAATAAAGCAATCACTGAATGCCGGTCATCCTTGTCTTCATTCTCTTTTATCCAGTTGAAAGTCAAATTTCATTCGCTGCCGCTGAAGCGACGTTTTTGACGTCGAACTCAAAATTTGCATACTCCACAGTTTGAAAACCAGAAAAATTTGCATTTGTGATTCTCTTCTTCTATTTTCGGCAAAAAAAATTTTGTTTATATCTTTATTTTATATAAAACTTCAAATATCCTTTAATTGTTTTGAGCAGTGTTTATTAAAAGGCCGGAAAATAAATATTTTACAATATTCAAACGCTTGTAACTTTGCGAAAAATAATCGCATCTACATGTAATTTTTGGTAAACAGCTCAGAACAAACTGGAGAACAATTATATGCGCAAAACTATTTTTCTATTTTGGGGATAATTTTTACTCAACTAAAGGTCCACGGTCCCATTAAAAAATAATAACACGACATTTTTTGGCCGAAAATTTCACTGCTTCTGCAAGTACGTCGCAAACGTGATATGACTTCGCTTTATTGTTTTTCCGCTCTGTATACTCCTGAGGGTCGAACGTATACTGTCATCTATAGAATAAAAAAGAAAGTAAATGAAATATACGACGTGTGCCATACTGGGACCAGGTACCTTAATCATAATAGAGCTCAGAAACGGCCATAACGATTTCACATCCGCGTCACTGTGACTGCAAATCGACGGTCACAAAGTTGCTATGGCGTCACAATGCGAAAAGTACACTTTTTCTTTTGAGATAGCGCGGAGGCTCCTTTTCTTTCTTAGACTGTGATAATTTTAACTTATTACTCTCCCTGGTAGTTTGAATTAACAAAGCGTCAAATGTAAATGATTATTTTTATATTTTTAAATTAGATATAACAAATAAAAAATACTCATTAATCAGTTAGAACAAAGTAAATCTGACAAACATAAAAAACACCTTTTTTTTTTTTTTCAGAACAATCAATGAAATCCCACTAGAGACCTAAGTGATAAACGGTCTCAAGTGAAATCATTAAATCAACCTTTTTATTTGAAAAGGAACTAGACTTCGATGATTTCTGAAACTTTATTGGCATTCGTCAAAGTAAATTGTTCTCCTGGGATACTTGTTCCACATGAGAAACTTCTCTTTTTTTGTTTATTCTGTAAAGATTTTAAGTGAAAAGTTAGTTTCCTTTCGATTCTTTATCATAATGTGCTAAATAGAAAAAGTACTTTCATTATTACTAAACCCTTTTTTTTTCTTCCGAAAAATTTCTGCTTTGGTACGAGTATGTGAGACAAGTTTTATATTTTAAGTGATATCTCATCTGAATAGAGCTGAGTTTAATGGACTATGAAGACATTTTTTTTTTAGTTTACTGCACTTTATATAGAAGAATTATGATTTTCCCTTAAAATATTAATTAAAAAAAATACCTTAGCAGCTTTTAGCTTTATGACCCTCATTAAAAAATACTTCACGATATTCTTAAGTACTTTAATGGTACGTAGTTTGAAAATTGTCTATCATAAATACCCAAAAGTTAAGTTTACGGACATTTTTTTTTCTTTTTTTTTCTTTTAAAAAGTACAGTTTGACAATTGGTTAAAACTTGAACCCAAATACTGCTTTATTAACGAATATTACAAACAAGTTGGAAATTGCTTGTGAAACGTGGCAAATGTGGTGCGTTCGTACTATAACTTGTTTTATAAATATTTTTTGCACCGCATATTGTACTGAATGTATATTTTAGTGCACTTCATATGTGCATATCGATTTCATTCTGTTCGAAAGGCTGTAACATCATTAAAATGCCCTTGCAATAATTTTTTCCCATTGGAAAGTCATGTAAGGGAAACTTTTGGCAGTCCCTGTAATTGAACTATACATGCGATTTTCATAAAATTTGAAAGAACTCGACAAAATTTTGTAACAATTATATTTTTTAAATTTCAGACCATTCGGAAGGCGCTAACATCATTGAAATGCACTTATAATATTTTTTTATTCCTATTGGACGTAATTTAACGGAAAACTTTTGACTGTCGCTGTAATTAAACTATACATCCGATTTTCATAAAATTTTACATGACTCGACAAAATTATGCAACAATTATATATTTTAAATTTCAAACGACTCGGTTAGGTAGTTTTTACGCAGTTATATGCTGACGGACAGACAGACAGACAGACGGACTGATAACGACTACAAGTGCTATGTATTTATATAATTACGAACACACCTAAAATAAACGAAAGACTTGCGAAGAAAAGCTACCTATGAACGAAACATACAGAATTATTATCTATCTGTCTGTCTATATTATAAAGGACAATCACATCTGTGCGTAACGCTGACGTTATTCTGCGAATGGCAACACTTTGAAATTTGAAATGAAATTTTGGTGTTGCAAATTTTTAAACTTCTAAACATCGCACCTTTTCCATTTTTACTCCGTAATATAGGGGAAAAAGTACATTTAAATGGAATTTGTTTGAAAGCTGTATCTCAAATTATTTTTGAGATATTAATTTTTTTATAGTTTTTAGTACCAATTTTGTAATTGTGGCAACTGAAACACTCCATTTGTATTAAAAGTAAAGGGAAAATAGTAGATTACTTGATCTTTTTTTGCCGTTTTATCATAAAAACTTTAAAAAATTGAAATTAAAATACGCGCTATGTCAAGAATATCATCTGTTACAAAATCTGGCGAATTTTGGTTTTATTTCGTTTTTAATAATCAATTAAATGATTTTTAGTTTAATGCAAACTTACTTTACAAACGATACAACACATTTTCTTGATATGAATATATTTTAAATAATATTTCTATGACTTATTTTCTTCGCATTTACTTCATTCGTTTCAGAAAGCTGAAAGAATGCCATTCTATTAATCCGTGTGTAATAATATTTTCTGAATTTTGTAAAAGTAAAATGATTGATTTCTGATAAAACATGGATGCTATTATAAGCAAACAAATTAAGGCATATGAACAATTAGTTACCCGATTTGCTTTGCCGAGCATCTTGAATGACGACATTACTATTTGTTCGGTTTGTGTTATTCCCCAGGTTAAATTGGTGGTGACAGCCCTTGATCTAACATAGGTTCTATTTATGTCGGGTGTCGCTACCACCTGGGGGGTTCCAGAAGCAAAAAAAAAAAAAAAAAAAAAAAAAAAAAAAAAAAAAAAAAACGTTCTAAATTGAGACTATTGTGATCTGTATGGGGTAGCAACTTGAAATTAGGCATGGACGTTACTTAATAGATACAATTGCTCTCTAAGTACAGGTTTTAAAAAAATCGTAATTTAAAAGAGGTGAACATGCGCGAAAAGCGTTCTAAAAACGTTCTAAATTGCGATTTTTACGCAATCTTATGAAATACCAAACCGATTTCAAAAGTAATGGTTGCAAATTGGTGGTGAAAGAACCTGCTCAAACATAAGCTATTTTTATGTCGGTGCCACTAACATTAGAGTATTTCAGGAGCAAAAAACGTTCTAAATTGCGATAAATATGCCATGGTAGTTACGTATAAAACATAAATTCCCTCTATGAACAGTCTAAAATAAATTCGAAATTTAAAAAGGGTGAAGCGAAGATAAGGAGCGAATAGGGTTCTAAAAATTCTAAATTACGATTTCTAACAATATCAAGATGTATTAAACTAATTACTGAAGTAATGGTTTCGAATCAATGGTGACAGGTAGACATTTTATGTTAGTTCCACACCACCTGAGAGGTGATAGGCCGTTAGACAAGAAGCTTGGAATTTGACATAATGGTTAATTAGGTAGATTTCGTATGAAATACTACCTATTGGGATCGTTCCCATGTTAGAATTTCTGAAAAATTTTTGCAGATCTACACCGATCATGACCCCTAGAACCCAAAACCACCCTCAGTAAAAAACTTTATCTATCTATCTATCTATCTATCTATCTATCTATCTATCTATCTATCTATATGTATCACTTTCTTCTGGACACGATAACTTTGGTAATTCTGCACCAATCTCTTCCAAACTGATACATAAAATCAATGGGCATAAAATCTCTGTCAAGTTCGTTAATGGGCAAAATCGGACCAAGGGAATGGAAATAGGGAGGGGTTTTGCGAAAACCGAAAATCCTCCATAACTTCTTAATTTTTATACATATCAAATCAGTTTAAAGTTTTTATTACTTCTAAAAATAGGGCCAAAATTTTATGTATCACAGAATTTTGATAAAAATAAAAATGGGCTCAAGGGGCGCAAAAATAGTGTTTTTGGGAGAAAAAAATTCATAACTTCGTCAATTCTTAAGATATCTATTCCAATTAATTTTATTATAAATCTCCTTAATATTATCTACAACTTTTATATTCACAAGTTTTTGATAGGAGTAATTCGTACCGCAAAAAAAAAATTAAAACCAAAACAAAAAGGGGGTTTGAAGAAGTAAAAAATCCATAACTCCGTCAATTCAAAAGATATAAAATCCCCATGAATTTATCATATATCTTCTTAATATTGTCTACAACATCTGTATAGACAAGTTTTGTATAGGACCAATTCTTAAAGCAAAAAAAAATTAAAAATACATAGCGGTTGAAGAAAAAAATCATCTAAGTAAGGGTGTATTCAAATCCAAACTGCTCATTTTCTGACTCATTTTACAATTCATTTTTGCTCTCAAAGGCTTCCAATTGTTACGTTTTCTTACACAGAAACAATATAATGTACCGAAATGGTCAATTTTTTGATAGAGGCAGAATATATTTAAAAAAATGCTGTTAAAGTGGGCATTTTGAACCGAATTTCCCGAAGCAGATTGTGTTGGAAAAATCATTGCATTAAGGATGCACTCAAATCCAAACTGCTTATTTTGTTACTAATTTTTAAATTCATTTTTGCTCTCAAACGCATCCAATTGCTAGATTCTCTTATTCAGAAACTATATAATGTAAAGTAATGATCGATTTTTTGATAGAGGCAGAATATATTTCAAAAAACGATGTCAAAATTGGCATTTTGAATGGAATTTCCCGAAGCAATTGTGTTATCACTTTCTTCTGGACACGATAACTTCCGCAATTCTGCACAAATCTCTTTCAAACTGATACATAAAATCGAGGTACATAAAATCTCGCTCAAGTTCGTGAATGGGCAAAAGCGGACAAAGGGGATGGAAATAGGGAGGGGTTTTGTGAAAACCGAAAAAACCCCATAACTTCTTAATTTTTGTACATATCAAATCAGTTTAAAGTTTTTATTACTTCTAAAAATAGCGCCAAAAATTCATGCATCACAGATTTTTAATAGGCTTTAATAAAATTTAAAATAGGCTCAAGGAGCGCAAAAAATAGGGTTTTGGGGAGAAAAAAATTCCTTGCTTCGTCAATTCTCAAGATATCAAATCCAATAATTTTATTATACATCTCCTTAATATTATCTACAACTTTTATATTCACAAGTTTTTTTTTTATAGGACCAATTCGTACCGAAAAAAAATTAAAAACGAAAACATAAAAGCGGGCTTGAAGAAGAAAAATTTTAATAACTCCGTCAATTCACAAGATATAAAATCTCCATGAATTTATCATATATCTTCTTAATATTGTCTTCAGTATTTATATAGAGAAGTTTTTGATAGGGCCAATTCTTACAGCAAAAACAAATTAAAAATACATAGCGATTGAAGAAAAAAATCATCTTATTAATGGTGCATTCAAATCCAAACTGTCTATTTTCGTACTCATTTTTAAATTCATTTTTGCTCTCAAACGCATCCAATTGCTAGATTCTCTTATTTAGAAACTATATAATGTACAGTAATGATCGTGTTTTTGATAGAGGCAAAATATATTTCAAAAAAGGATGTCAAAGTGGGCATTTTGTGCACAATTTCCCGAAGCGATTGTTAGAAACGAAAAATATTGCCCTACTGAGAAAATAATTGTTTATTAATAAAGTTTTAATTAATTGAAAGAAAAATAAAAACACACGTCGCTTATAAATCTTTTCAAAAATCACGTCACCATGTTTCATATTTTTTTTTAAATTAAAAATGAATCTGAAAATGTGCCAGAAAATTTCGAGTTGTTGAGTATGGAAAAATATTTTTTTTAATATCGCCTTAACATGATTCTGATAAAACCAGCTATTTTATAAAAAGGAAATAAAAACTCGTCAAAAGCAGACAGATAAAACTGTTAAAGTGGATTTATATCTAATAATGATTTAATTTTTGTTGGTGAAATTAGTATACTTAACTTCGAAATCTACCTCTGCCTGTAGGTCGGGCCGGCAGGGATTTTTTTAAGATGTAAATGCGTACTAAGAACGGTTTCTAAAAAATTCAAAACTTCATTTGAATACTGAAACTAATATAAAAGTTTCAAAATACTTTCTAAATTGTCTTTTATTTGGAATTAATTTTAGTTATTATTATTAATTTAAGTCTCATTTTAGCCTAATGCAGTGTAATAATGAAGTTTAGTCAATTTGTGGCTTAAATAGTAATTTCTGAATTATTCATAAACGTATAACGTCTTCTAATAAAAATTAGACATAGGAATATCACGGTATATTTCAACTATTATGCGAGAAAAGCAGCAGGCTTTGCTAGTAGTCTATAAGATAATATATGTAACATTTTTCATTTATTTATTCATAGTTTTATTATTTGTAAATAACTTTTATTTTATCAGAAAATACTAAACATCCATTTTGTTAACAATATTTTATTAGAAATATTTTATCATAATCAAGACACAAAAAACTGTAATCGGCTTAAAGCTATCAATTGTGTCCCGTTTTTATATCTTTTGTTCTTACTTCTCAATATTATAATGAAGTCTTAGTTTTAAGATATTTTTATTTTGTTTTCTATAGCAAAAACTTCAAAGGTTAAGTATATATTTTTTAAACGCACATAAAAGATTTATCTAAAATATTTAATTAGAAACAATTTAAATAAAAGCTATAAAAAATGTTTGTAAACTTACAGACCGGAACAAAAGAAAATGGAAAAATCTACTTTATAAGTAAGCTTTAAGAAAATCCTCGGAAGACTATTTTTAAATGAGGCAAATTTCACGCAATTATTAAAAAAAAAAATTTAAGCTTAACTTATTATGAATTAGTTTTTACGTGGAATATATTTTAATGCTATAATTTAAATCTTGCAGACGCATTCACTTACTAAAAGAGACAAATAAATATTCCGTCATAAATTTAACACATAAGCATTACTCTAAAAGAAATACTTCCAAAATTAACATGAACATATCGCGTATGCTTTAAATCCTTAACTTAAACTATCAAAAATTTAATATAAACATACTGCGTATACCTTAAGTCCCTAACTTAAAATATCGAAAAATTATACAGCATTTAATTTGTAAAAATTCAACCAAGACTGTAAAACATAATTATTTTTCAATTAATAATCTTACATTTTAAAATAAGAGGTAAATTAATATTTAATTACATTTTCATCAATGACTAACACTAAAACATTTTAATTTTTACCCAATTTTTATTCAGTTCTAAAATCACAAAACAAATAAAATAAATTATAGTTCTTAGCATTTATTTTAAATTTCAGCATTATAATTTATAGTTATTTCTCATGTTTATCTTATTTTCTGTTAACATTACGGTATTTTTCTTTTTATATTTTAAATTACAAGAAACATGATGAATTAAATTCACATTTTATAAAATTGTTGCTTTTAAGACAATAATTGTTTCTGTGCAGTAAAAAAAAAATAGTCTACAATATAAACAAATCGGAAATTGTACGTCAAACGTGGCAAATGACATGTTTTTGTACAATAACTAGTTTTATAAATATTCAGGTCTTTGTGCAATTGCTGTTGCACTGTTATGCAAAATTGCGTGAATACAAAATTTATTTCTATTATATACACTGGTTATCAAAAATTAAGGAAAAGTCACAAAATGATAATTTTTAAATACGCGAACACTCAAAAGGAAATAATATAATTCGAGTAATTACTATCTCTATAACACAGCTAGCCCATATAACATCGCATTCATGTCGCAAATGTCACAGCCACTACGGTGAAGAAAAAAATAGGAAATTCCATACATCTCATTATGAGTCTCAAATGATCACTATATATGACTCCACTGAGAAGTCAATGTGACTGCTGCTTGTGACGAGTCACCAGGTGACTTTACAATGTAGTTAAATTGTGACTCTCACGAGACTGTCATTTTTAGACTCAATTTCATAGTCATCATGATCGTTGCATTATGATAAGTCACCAAATAATATCATATTATAGTCACATGGAAAGACTTTTCCCAAAAGAGCACAATGGTGACATCACAGTAGTCTCTCTGTCACCTGAAAGTCATCATGTGACTTTAATGTGACATTATTTGGTAACCTATCACGATGCAGCGTTCACGATGACTTTGAAATTGAGTCTACGAATGACAGCCACATGAGAGTCACAATGTAACTATATTGTAAAGTAACATGGTGACTCGTCACAAGGCAGCAGTCACAGTGACGTCTCAGTGGAGTCACATATAGTGATCATTTGAGACTCATAATGAGATGTATGGAATTTCCTATTTTTTTTGCTTCACCGTAGCGACTGTGACACTTGTGAACATGTGTGACATGAATGAGAAGTTATATGGACTAGCTGTGTTATAGAGATAGTAATTACTCGAATTATATTATTTCCTTTTGAGTGTTCGCGTATTTGAAAATTAGCATTTTGTGACTTTTCCTTAATTTTTGATAACCAGTGTATATATTAAATTCAGTAACACGAAAATATCATGACACTATTTTAAACAGGACTTAATCACCATGACAAACCAGAATCGTTACATATCATGGAATATAATTGAACTAATTGCGTATGATAGGATTTTATAGAATGAAGAAATCCTTTATTAATATCTTTTTCGGTTTTGATTCTATTTTCATAAAATTTCAAATGACTCGACAGAATTGTGAAACGATTATAAGGTAAAGCCAGCAAGGTTAAAAACTAAAAACAACAACTGTTTCAGCACCTTAACAAAATGAGTCCTACAAAATGAAAAAGGCAATGTTTCATTGGAATCTAAGGAAATTTAATATAACTATAAACGACAACATAGAGTCAATTCTTCCGAGTAACCCATAATTCCGAATGATATTCTTTACTTTTTATAACCACACAAAAATGACATATTCTTCGTTCAAGATTTGAGGCTGGAACAAACTTGATGGATCAAATTTATTACTTTTGTTATTTATTCAGACATTGAGTAAGACGCCAGACATGATTTTTTTTCCTTTTATTTATGCTGGGTACTTTGATCTTGAGATAATTTTGCACTATATATATATTTTTTTTTCCTCTCAGAGTTCATATTCACACATTTTATATTTTGACTTTACTTATTTCAGCACTCGCAAAACATTACAAAAACTCATTACAAAATTAAATTATCTTTTATCTCTTTGCATATGATGTTCAATTCTCAAGTTAAATTTAATTTGTTATTAATTTAATGTACTGCACTATTGCATTGCATTTCATTGTTTTTCAAGTAATCGTACGCGGGTGTCTGAAATTGAAAGCCCTTATTTACATAATTTTAAGTATTCATATATATAGTGTGCGTTAGAGAATATTGATTCAATATTTTGCTAGGTATAAACATAAAGAAATGCGTACTATCAGCCAGATGACAATCATTATTTAAGATTCCTTGTATGCTTCGGCTTAATATAAATGGAATTTTAACATTTAATACTTTTTACAGTTTCTTTTCAGTTAGCAGATCTAATTAAAAAAAAAAAGAATAGGAGATTATAAAAATACTTTTGAGGTTATTAAATATACTATCACTGCTGGACCAGTTGACTTAGTACACATTTCATCGTACATTTTCTTTCCTCCTTTCAGTACAATACACAATTGTTTACTATCATTCACACAATTCAGCATTCATGTACCATCTTTATTACATATACATTATTTTTTAAATTTTAGATTCACTATTTTATATTTAATTTTTTTTTATGTTTTGTATTAGTAATTCAACCATAATATTTTTTTTTAGTGTTATAAACCCTTTCATTTGATTATTTCACGGCCGGGGATAATTTTGTGAAAGTGTTTATCTTTTGCGCTTGGTTGTTACCGTGTGGTGCTTGTCGCCAAACTCTCGCCTAGTTAAAATGATATTTGTTTATCTCATTCTTTTCATTATTCTATTAAATAATTTTAATATCCCGTAAGGCATGGTGACGTCACGTCGACGTCGTTGTGAAGTCACGCTGTGACATTGTGACCGTCGATGTGACGTCACGTGACGTCAATGTGAAGTCACTGTGACTAGAATGTGAGGTCGTTATGGCCGTTTTAGAGCTCTTCTATGACGTCACATTGTGACGACTTTGTGAAGTCACGGTGTGACAAATTTGTGAAGAGTGTGTCAGTTGTGACTATTTTGGTATTAACTTTGTGACGAATTTGTGACGAATGTGACAATGCTTTAAAGTCACATTGAGATCAATTTGTGAAATATGTGTCATTTGTGACGAAATTGTTTTAACACTGTGATGATTCTGTGACGACAGCGACATTTGCTTTGAAGTCACATTGTGACAATTTTGTGAAAATTGTGCGATTTGTGACGATTTTGTAATTAACGTTGTCACGAATATGTGACTAGTGGCAATGTTGTGAAGTCACACTATGACATACTTGTACAGTTGTAAACACGTATGCATGTCACACATAGTCATAATTATGCATGTTGTAAAATCATTTACATCTATAACGTTAATATACTTCGGCGATAAATCGCAATTAAAACTTGGGGGCCTCTATAACAAGGGTATACCAAAAGAATTTTATTGAATCAAAATGCAATACCCCGCAGACTTCAATTTTTGTTGCACCTTTCTTTACTATTGCAATAAATGAGAATATTGAAGACAACTGAATGATCGATCTATCACATTTTTTTTTTCAAAATTAGTTATTTGTTAAAAGCATTAAAATTACCAAAGAAACAATTTGTTTAAATATTCAAATCTTCATCAAAATGAAATTTGTGTTAAAAATATAATATTTTATAATATATACAGTACTTTTTATATTCTTTAAGCTATAGAAAATACTGAATGAAATTAATTTATTTCATTTAATACGCATTACAAACTCGAAGTCACTGGTGAAGTTGAATTTTTTCGATTACACAACATTTATAATAAAAAAAAATGAAAAATAAAAAGAAATGCCGATATTAAGTAATTAAATTTTATATGTTTTATGATATTGATTACCATAATATATATATATATGATTGTAATTCAAATAAGTTGGGGCTGAGAAAATAGGATATTTCTCTGTTATAGAGGCCCCTATAAATTTGATTATGCAAAAATTTGCAGTAACGACATTGTGAAGTTCATGCATGCGTTATATACATATATATATATATATATTCGAAATGCTCATCATGTGCCATATAGTCATTATGTACATATTGTTTACGTCTTTTATGCCACATACATGCATTACAAAATTTACGATGTACATTTTAGCAATAACCATTTGAAACTACTCAAATGAAAAATACAGCTTTGGTATAGAAAATTAACTGAGTATCACCAGTATCATTATGCTGAGAATTCTAAGAACAATTTCGGCAATACTCGTTATGTTGGAAGATAGCAGCAATAAATAAAATCGTATTTTTAAGCTCACTGTAAAAGTGAGTAAAACTTTTGGGTATGCATATAACGGGGATACAAAGGGTTAATTTATTTTACATCAGGGTTTGCTTGAAGTAAAATCCATATATAAAACAACTTTTTGATTATTAAAAAATAACTTTAATAATTGATTGCCAAAATTACATTTTTATTTATGAAATTATATATTATAAAAATAACTGTTACTAGCTATGATTTTTTAAAACAATAATACCTTATTGCTTATAAAACACATCACCGCAGCTACTCTATTTTGCGTCTAATATGAAAGTTTTTATGTTTTGCCAAAGATCTATCTGGCTGGATATATGTTGCCATGACATATATAACCCTGATATTATCATAAATAGTACAAAGAGATTAGAATCTACAACGAAATTTTTAGAATAAAGTCTGGTGAAAGTTTTATAAATAAAGTAGAACGCCGATTATCGGAACTCCAATTAACCGAACTTCCAATTATCCGAGCAGCATATTTCTCACAAAGAATTCTTTTTAACCGAATTTCCAATTATCCAAATATTTCTCTCTCTAAAAAAGAAAAAAAAAAAACACCTAACTTCCAATTTATTTTTTGCTTAAATTATAATCTCTGAAGTTTAGAAAATGATAAAAAGAGAAAAAAAAATTAAATAATAAAAAAGTAAACAAAAAACAATTAAAAAAAAAACAATTTTTAAGCACTCCAGTACTAAGTGGTGCTGTCAGTCCTAAACCTAGATAAAGTGTGAAGGTTTAGAATAGTCAGGAACATCCCTTAAACTGTCTGCCCATTTATCCGAACTTTTGCTTATCCGAACTAGGGTCGGTCCCGACTTGTTTGGACAATCGGCGCTCTACTGTATATATTGTATTAGAAATACAAATAATCATATTTATTTTTATATGACACAATAGCACAAAATAATGAACACAGTATCAAATGGTTAACTACTTTTTAATGTAAATAAAGTATAAAAATTGAGGCCATAAACACAAAATAGAGCCACACATAGGTTCATTATTATTACTAATATTTTATTTACAAAATTATGGTAATTATAAATAAGAAATCCATTTTAATCACGCTGTTTATAAAGAGTGTATAATATCGATACTTTGAAATTTATCTCGATAAAATCATTCAGGAAATAAAATGATAAAATTATCCAGAAAAAAGTAAATAATAAAAGATGGTTATTACAATTTAGATTCCTACCGTTCAAGTATTTGCGTTATTTTTAAAGTAAAATCGTATTTAAACACTTACTGATTGCGTAACTTCTATATTTTCATTTGCCAACAGACTTCTAGTTCACTTTGAAAACATTTCAGTAAGAATGTTTAACAACTGAAAAGCTTCCACCCGCTATGACTTTTTCTTTATAGATTTTAAAACATTTCTCAGGTTGAATAATACATTAAATAATCATTTTTCCCCCTTAACATTACATATCTACGATCTCTTTTAATAGTATACGTTTCCGTTGTGTCTTATTTTTTATAAATTCCTCTTCTGAGCAGATGCAATTTTTTAAAATAAAAACATGCAATGCAAATTGTTTAAGACCATCACTTAATACAAAATTAAAAAATTATGTTTGCCAATAATTTTATTCCATAAAAAGCCCTATTTTAAATAATTTAATTATCTTTAAATGTTTATTAATTATATTAATGATTGATTATAATACTTGTCCATATACTTTCATATTTATGACACCATGTGGTTTTAACCAAATATTTAAATAAGAAAATAAACCAGATTAAAATGCAATTTAAATCACTAATTTTAATAATCTGATCAAAGCTATTGAAAAGGAAGTTAGATATTTTAACAAAATAAAAAATAAATGTAATGAAATATTTATGTTCTATAACATGTTTATTAGAAGATAACTAAAATCATAGTAATTAAAAAAAAGCAAACATTGAAAATAATATTTTAGATATTTCAATAAAATAAAAAATAAATGTAATGAAATAATTATGTTCTACAGCATGTTAAGAGAAGCTAACTAAAATTGTTGTGATTAAAAAAAAGCAAACAGGGAAAATAATATTTTTACATACCTAATTTCATTGACGTTGTACGTGATACTTTGATTTTGGGGAACCAATTAAATCCGATAATAAGTACGATAGCAATGACTTGAATCATCTTCAACAAGTCAAAGCTACCGTAATTTTCTCGGGTTTATATTTTGTTAGCTGAACTAACTTATATCCTGATAACGTTCTTGTTTCAGTTTTTAAATCCATGTCAACACGTCTATGCTGTCCAAGTGTCCACAGAACTTCCCGCGTTTATTCTAAAAAGCTTCATTGTTACTTTTATCCGTTATTCTGCGGTCGAGTCGTAACAACTGAAATAGTGCAGATGCAGACGATTTTTAAGTTTCGAAGTTCGAAGCAGATGTTTTCGGTTTTATTTGTTTATCTATAAACAGTTTTGGAAGGAAATTAAATGCGTAATAATTTTATCAAATTGTCTCTAATTCAATTTCCTGCTTGGAAATGTTTTACTGTATTTCACCTTTTATTTTTATCAGTTTTATTGAATTGTAAAGTTTCATTTATGTAAATTATAATAATAATATTATCCATAATTAGAGTTTACTAGATAAAACATTGCTTAATTTTTCAAAATGTGTACAAATTAATTTAATGGTAATAATGAAGACCCCCTCTTTTTTTAAAAGTAAAATTTGTATCACAGGTAATATGTACAAAATATCTCTCTATTATAAAAAAAAAGTAACTACCGCTGTCACCGCCGCCGCCGCCGCCGCCGCCGGTTTTGAATTTTTTGTGACCGGAGGTCTTTCTTCGTTAATATTAAAAAAACTGTTGCATACAAAAATATGAAAATCGGTAGTATTATAGAGAAATGTTTGATAAACACGCTGATGCAGACAGTTTTCAAATCGAAGAATTATTTTAAGAGTTATTTAATGCCAAAGTTGGACAAAATCGTTCCATCAAAAAAGTTTTATAGGAGCAAAAACTGTACATAGGAATTTAATCATTTTTAGATCATTTTATGCGTCAGAATTTTCCGGTGTGCAGATTGCAGTTAGTTTTTTAATTTGAATAATTTTTCGAGGTTTTATTTCTATTTTAAATTCAAATTTTCAGCATTTCGAGAGATATTTTTTACAAATTTTAGAAAATTGTATTAATTTAAACTGTTGCCAACAGTATAAACAGCGCAAAAAGTAATGTTTGCTTCAAATTAAAAATTTATTTTACACGTGACTATCATAAACAAAAAATATAAAAAGCAGGAACTCATTGAAAATTACGTCATAAAAACTATAGTTACACATGAGTTTTAAATGAGAAAGAATATTGTAAAATAATAAATTCAGCAACATGCGTTAGAAGTCCTAAATAGGAGAATTTACGTCACTAGGGGGCTCGGCCCCCTACGAGCTACGCTCGCCAACCCCCCCGTTCAGACACTGCAGTCTCTAAAAGCACGCTAATTTGATCGGCTTTAATTGAATTTTTTTGGAAGATTGAATTATAATTAAAAAAACAAAGGCGATCGCCCTATAAACGGGTTTCTATTCATTTCTCTTTGATTGGGGAATTTTACGGAAAAATCAGCTGCTGTTAAAAGATACAATGGCATTTCAAAATCATCTAATATAAAATGAATTAAGTAAACAGAGTCTTTGTCTCCCGGTATTTTTTAACAAAGCGAAAAGAAAGTCCTTTTAAATAAAACATTTTAAATATATCGTTTTTAATCTGACGTAATTTTCACCAAACTTTTCTTTCCCTTTTTAATATTCACGTGAAAATGCTTTTATTAGAAATGAAATATTATTTGCGCTGTCAAAAAAAAAAAAAAAAAATTGTTGAAAAGTTCATCTCAAAATATCAAGTAAATATCTCGCGCTATTTTTAAATTTAAACTACTATTTTGCAATATTATTTTTTGTTCATTTTACGTAATAAGTGTAATGTGACGTAAATGTGATGTAATTTCTCCTATTTAAGACTTCTAACGCATGTTAATGAATTTATTACTTTACAATATCCTTTCTCTGTTAAAATTCACGTGTAATTATAGATGAAGTAATTTTCAATAAGTTCCTGCTTTTTATACGTAATTATTTAATTCTAATTTGAAAGTTTTCTTTTCTGTTTATAATAGTCATGCGTGAATAAATTTTTAATTTGAAGCAAACATTATTGTTTCCGTTGTTTATACAGTTTGGCAACAGGTTAAATTAGTACAATTTTCTGAAATAAGTAAAAAAATATCTCTCGAAATGCTGAAAATTTGAATTTAAAATAGAAATGAAACCTCGAAAAATGAGTCAAATTAAAAAAATAAATTATTTCTGCACACCGGGAAATTATAACGTATAAAATGATCTAAAAAGTATTAAATTCCGATGTACAGTTTTTGCTCCTATAAAACTTTTTTAATGGAACGATTTTGTCCAACTTTAGCATTAAATATCTCTTAAAATAATTCTTCGATTTGAAAACTGTCTACATCAGCGTGTTTATCAAACATTTCTGTATAATACTACCAATTTTCATATTTTTGTATGCATTATTTTTCTTAATATTAACGAAGAAAGACCTCCGGTCACAAAAAATTCAAAACCGGCGGCGGCGGCGGCGGCGGCGGCGGTGACAGCGGGAGTTACTTTTTTTTAGAATAGAGAGATATTACACTTATTACGTAAAATGAACAAAAAATAATATTGCAAAACAGTTTTAATTTAAAAATTGCGCGAGACATTTACTTGACATTTTAAGATGATCATAATATTTCATTTCTAACAAAAGTATTTTGACGTGAATATTAAAAAGAGAAAGAAACGTTTGGTGAAAATTACGTCAGATTATAATTGTCAGATTCAAATTATAATTCAATCTTGCGAAATCTTTTTAAAGGCGATCAAATTAGCGTGCTGTTAGAGTCTGCGGTGTCTGAACGGGGGTTGACGAGCGTAGCTCGTAGGGGGCAGAGCCCCCTAGTCTTCTAAAAAATACAAGATTATCGAGAAGAGATGAGTTTTTCTTTGTCAATCTGTCATTCTCTTAATATTAATTTTCTGTTGAATAAAACATCTTGTAAAATAATGTTTAAAGATATATTTTGAAAACAAAAAATAAAATATGAATAATTAATTATGTCATGGGCTTTGCATAAATTGTACATAAATTTTATATTCGGAAAATGTCAATTTTATTTTAAACGTCTGAAAGAAGTAGAATTAAAAAAAAAAAGTTAGCTAAAATAGTGAAACACTAAGAGGAAAAAAATGACTTGAATGCAAATTATAAAGCAAGAAATGCATATATGACTAAACTTTGAAGACGCTTTCTGCGTGCTCATTAAAAGCTGCAGACTTAACTGTAATAGAAAGTTTTTAGTTTGGAACCACAGAACCGTTTCGACTACTCTTTGAGAAACTTCCAGTATAACAGATGATCATTTACAAAAATCTTTATAAAAGATAAGTCGAGGTCTGTTTAACTAAAACATTTTTTTAATAATATGAAATTCGCATAATTAGGAAATCTTTTTGTGTCCTGATGAATTAATTACATTTTATGTTATATGAAAATAAAAAGTTTTGGTTAGAGGCACAGAGGCAACTTGGACCACGGTTTAAAAAAATTTTAAATCCGGCAGAAAAATATTTTTTACAGTAAATAACATGTTTTTATTATTTGTTGTAATTTTTTTAAGTTTTCTAAGAATTTCACATCTCAGTCACAATGTGACATCACTGAGTGGTGGCATTTTGGTCACAGATGTGACGTGACCACAGTGACTTACAGTGACGTCACAATGACGTCACTGTGACCATGCATGCTATGAGGGATATGGTACACCTTCTTATTTTATTTTATTATCTTTTATTAGAGAGTTTATCATCATTATCATTTCAATCTCAGAAGTTATTATTTTGGTAAAGTAGTTTTACAGTACTTACTCGTAAGCGAAATGTACAATAATCTTTATGATTTTTTATACGGTTTTACCATATCCTATAAACATTTTGGTGACATACAACTGTGCCTTTTTTTTTCTTTTCACAATACCATTCAATGTTTTCCAGTGTTTGTTATCTTACACCCGCACTGTTGTATATTTTTTATAGGACATTTAACTTTCTGTTGCTTCTCTTTTTAATTCATTGAAACTGTCAAAAACTACACACATTACACATACTTTCAATGAATGTTTTTGTACCATTCAGAGCTACCATTCAGAGTTACCATTCAGAGTTACCATTCAGAGTTACCATTCAGAGCTATCATTCAGAAATACACTTTTATCCTTTCGTGATGTTTGCAAGCATTTATATGATCCGAATGCTATTTTGAGTAATTTCTGTCGAGATTATAGTCGAGTTTTGAATATCACACACTACACACATTATACACAAGTTAAATCAAGGCTACCATTCAATGTTTCTGTATCATTCAATGTGTTCTTTTCTTTTGACAATATATACATTTATCTCTTAAACGGAACTCTCTTTAAATAAATACCTCATATATCATTTTTTTAATATCATTGACATTTTTGGGTTAAACTTTCTCAGAGTTCTCTAAATTGTTGTCTACAGTTGAAATATACAAACTGTGCATTAATAAATTATGCCACTATGGTGAGTATATTATTTCATAATATTAAGATTTAATAGGAATCTATTAGACTCCTGATAATGCACATTTGCTTTAAGGAAATTACTAAGATTAAGGCGTAAAAATTTCATTCTGTAGATGTACACAAATATCTTAGACATTTTTCTACCATTCCTTGTGTAAACACTACATTGTATCAATTACCCTTTTTATTTTATGAAAATATATAGATATTTTTCATGTCTCTGGTTCCTACTCAAGTCTCACACTTAAACATATTTTAATATAACAAAAATGTTGTTCACTTTAAACACTCTAAATTAAATTTAAAGTGCTGATGCTATTTATTTTTCTTTCAAAAGTGATAAACACAGATCATTTACACTCTTGTATGCTTTTCACAATTACACTTAATTTTTACTTAGTTCATGGCATAACATTCAATTTAATTTAACTCTTTATTCAAGGCATTTTTTTTCTATTGACATTAGTTCATAGTTTATTATTAAGCTTTTGGTTTGAGAGTATTTTATCCACAGTCGTAAAGAAATTGTTAGCTCGTTGGTGTTTATACCAGCTTTATCTTCAGCAGAAGTCTAATTAAGTGTTGCATTCTAGCTGTACATACTTACTCTCTAAGGCACCTCTCTTCACTTACACATTCTGTACAACCAAGAACATTTTTATCAATATTAATACTACTGCATTTCTTTATAACGAATAATTCCTAGTTTGTATAGAAAGAGTTTTCTACACAAAAGTTTTTTCTTTTCTTTTTGTTTGTCCAATCATTTTTAAATTATCTTCTTAGAGATGATAGTTTTGTGAAATTTTGAAAACATTAAACAAATTTATTGTATTTACGTTTACCATTTTAAATCATTGATGTTTCTAACCACACTAGATATTTTATGTGTTTTCATATTCATATTATTATAGTTATGCCTTGTGTATAAATATATACACTTATTGCTTTTTACGAATTTTATTTTAGCATAGCATATAGATTTTTGTGTGGAAATTTATATTCCAACATATTATTTTAGTTGGAACATATCCAATGTTTTCGGGCATGCCCAAATTGTCGCTTTAGGACTTAAAAGTCAAGCAAGATGAAAGATCTGGAACTACAAAAATTATTTAACCTGTGCACAGCGAATTCCAGATATTAATCTCTAATGTATTTTGGAGCTTTATGATGACAATTTGATCATCGAAATTTTAAATTATGGTACCTTATATTGCAAATTTGAGAATTTGAGACTCAATTTATACTAATCAGTGCATATGCTTTAAAATTTCTATGAGCTCATTTATCTATGTCTCATATATATTCAGTTGCAACATTTTTGTTTAATTTTCACTTATGTATGTGTCATTGTGTATTGTCACTATACTTCAGGTAAGTGTGTCGAGCCAAAACTCTTGGCTTATATAACTTTTTCTGGGAAAATGGGAGAGATATGTGATGATGAAATTAACATATCATCACATATTATTATTTATACCCTTTTAAAATTAATTTCCTTTTTACAATTTAAAATCTAATCGATTCTTCTTTTCCTTTTCAAAAAAGTATATCTATTTCTTCTCTTTTGCGCTTAATAAATTACTTTCGCTTTATATGCCGGGCTTTCTCAAAACCCCTAATAAAATAAATCAAAAACAAGTCTTTTTCTCATCCGAAAATCATTATCTGTTCGAGTACACGTTTCTTCGGTTAACATATATAAAAAATATACTCTTTGTCCATATGCAGCATTATGGTAAACACCCATTGTTAATTCGCCGTTTGATAGTCAATACAAGTGCCTTTTCGGCCTGAGAGATATCCTGATAAAATTAAAATCGGCGTCTGAAACTGCATTCCTTCTTCTAAATATAACTTCCCCATTGCGCGCCCTTGGCATATCATACTGTTCGTTGACATTTCAGTTACTCAAGCTAATGAATGATTGTGCTGATTTTGAATTCAAAAGGTCCGTTAGGTTATAATTGTGCAAAGTTCAAAGATTTGCGGCTCGATGCACTTACAATCAAGGCTGTTGGACGGCATTCTATCTCTGGCCGCGTCACTGTTAATATGTAGCAGCATTTTTATCTTCTGCATTCCGGGGTGACCCCGCGAGAATGTTATATTGCTCGCTTGTATTTAATAAAATGCCACATACGTATCTTGGATCTTTTAACTGAATCTTCATAGTACCTGAGTTTTTGCGTCCACAAAAAGCACTTTAAACTGATACAGCTAATTGGATACAGATAAAATGACTATTTAAAAATTAAATTAATTTATCTTCAAAAGGATGAACGAAAACAATAGTATACTGGGCATCGTCCTCGTGGCTTAAATGGTAGAGCACTGGAGCGCTATACCAGGGGTCCGGGTTCGATTCCTGGCTTGGACATTTTTCACTTTGTTAGCAAAGTGATAAATAACGCCTTTAGTATTCAACAATTTCAGGCGTAATTTCACTGCTAAAAAGTAGTTGAAGAAATAATTAAAATTTTTATGACATATTAAAAAATTAAATTGTACTTAATTTCTTATATTAAAAATGGTGGCTTTCCAGAAGAAGCTTATACGCAATAACACACATTAAACTGGAAGAATAAGAAAAAAATAGAAGCCGTTTTAAAGAATATGCATTATTTGTGAAATGGTATCAATTTAAAGTAAAATGTAAAATTTCCTTAATTAAAGCTGCACAAAAGCGCGAGACATAAATATCCCTTTAAAAAATCTTACTAATTTTTCTAGCACAATATGCCGCGTTTAATTATCAAAAAGGTTAAGCTGATGAATTGAAATTGGCTGAGTTAACGTGTCAACCAGCTTTACAAATGCGGTTATAATAAAAAAAAAGAAAAAAAAAAAAAAAAGGAAAAAAGGGAAAAATCGCCTTAATGATTCGTTACTGTTTACTTTCAGTATCGGAAATCTATTTCTAGGCTCAAACCTTTATTTTTCATATCTAAATAATAGAATATGACCCTCGTGCTTATAAAACATAAAGAATAATTTAACCCATTGACAGGTTCTTTATTCTTTTCTTTTTATTTCTTTGCTTATTTATTTATTTATTTGTATAAAATAAAATAATAACATATGAAAATACTACTTTTTACGAACTCCAATATTCGCCTCATATTATTGAAGAACATTTGGTCTTTAAATAAACAAAGCTAGTAGTGGTATCCAAAAGCTTCGAGTAAATTTCATTTAGATTTCATTTTTTCACGTACGGTGAACGATAAAAGCTGTTATCGGGTTAAGCAATGAAAAAAAAAAAAAAATCTAAACTTTAAAAAGGTAAAATCCCTTGCATAATATTTCATTGAAAAGTTTCTTCAAATCTTCTAAAATCTCCTCAAGCATGACTCATTTGCTTTTCATAACGCATATTTTTTAAGTTGTAATTTAACATTTAATTATTTTAAGTTTCGGTTGATTAGATAAAGAATGCTTAAATCCAAACTCATTTTAAATTAAGCTGTATAATTCTAAAATAAATAAGCTGACGATATTTTCCACTTTAAATCAAATTTCTGACTTATAATGATTATCTGTCATATCTTTCTGGTTCTATTTTCAAATCCTAGATTTGTGCATTTCTTACGTGAACGTCATTACTTACCCATCATACATAGTATAGGAGGGTAAGTCTTGTAATCGTTTTAAAAATTGAAAATTTTTTTGACGGATTTACACGTTTCAGACACTGGAGATTCCGAAAAACACATTTTTAGAAAAAAAAATTGTCCGTCCGTCTGTATGTCTGTGTGTCTGTAATCGCTCTATCTCCCGAACAAATTGAGATAGAGACTTGGAATTCGATGTGTACTTAGGGAGTAATAATGGGAAGAAGACTATTTGATATTAGTAACCTCGATTAACCCGAACTGTTTTTTTTCGGACTCTTACAATATTCGTTCTGATAAATGGTATACAAACATTTTCGAAATTGTTTATTTGAGGGAGTGAATATAAAAGACAATAAAAAAACATAAATTTTGCATCATGAATGAACTCGATCGGATAATTAGTTGCCGAGGTATTTGTAATTCTATTTTTCATACTCTTCGATTTTTCATAACCCTGTATTTCATTCAAATTTCAATTTAAAGATATATTTTAATTGAAAATGAGACACTTAACCCGACGCAGCAAACTGTTAGTTAATAGGATTATAATTTTTCGAGTTATAAGGATGTTTCTTTTACGCGATTCGGTACTACTCGATTATCCCGCCGACGAAAAAATTATTGCCAAACTATAAGATTAAATGCCAATAATGGCTTATCGTAAATGTCAAGCATTTAATGCCTCACCATACCTATAAAGGGGTTTACCATAGGGGGTTTGTCGCCAACTTGGCGGTATATCGCCAAATCTTGCGGCCAAAATGAGTCGCCAAAAGTGACGCCAGATTGGCGGTATCTCTAATATTTCGCCAAATTCCCATAGACTTCCAATGTAAACAAATAGCGTTTACTTGCTTAAAGGAAATCAACAAATTGAGATATTTTAATGCCACAAAAAGTAATATTAGTTAAGGGGTTATATTAATTATACTTAAGGAAGTAAATTTTAATAAATAACTAAAACCAAATAAATTAAATTATGAATAAAAGTAACATGGTACAATGCTTAGCAAATATCACATGTTTTATTTTCATATTTTATATTATCTATATCCATGATGGGTAAGTATTAAGGTAGCCCCCAACGACTAGTTTTTCTCTCACTGTAGCAATTGCTTGAGAATTTCAACATCATACTGCAGCAACGTTAATGTCTAGTAAGAAAGAAACATGAAAAATACGCTGAAAAAAAAACCAAATCTGTAATTTTTACAAAATAAAATTGCATTTTTTACAGAAAAGAAACTGTTTTAAAGAAAATCGTTTTATCTGTAAAAACAGTGTGGATTTCACAAGTTTTACAGAAAATGTCTGTATTTTGTACACAAAAAAACAGTTTTAATGAAAATTATAAATATTTTTTGTAAATTAAAAGGTTGTACTCGCGCCAAAATTCACAGTTTTTTTTTCTGTCAATTTGAGAGTATTTTTTTTTATATATACATTATATATACAATATAGTCATTTTTAATACACACAACATAGTTGGAAAGTATTTATGACATCGATTTGTCTGTTCGTCCGTCCGTGCTCTAATCTCCTTAATATACTCTGATTGATGTGTAATCTTAATTTGTTGACAAATATTATAGTATGATCTCTTTAAAAATGAAACGTGTAATTCTTAAGGTTCATTTACAGGGGCAGTCAAAAGTATTCCGTAACATACGGTCAATGGAAAAAAAATCTTTTCAAGGGCATTTTAATGATGTTACACGATCTCAAACATAATGAAATTGATATGAATTTATGAAATGCGCTAAAACATGCATTCTATGGAATATGGCTTCCAAAGAATTTATTATTCATTTACAGGGCGACATAAATAATTCCATTTCATACGGGTCTACAGGGAAAAACTAATTGCCTCGTGATCTAATTGTGTTACACTATTTCAAATATAAATAAATTGATATGCATTTATGAAGTGAACTAAAACATGCATTCTTTGGAATATGCTTGCAAAGTAATTATCATTCATTGACTGGGCCACACAAATAATTCCATTTCATACGGGTCTACAGAAAAAACTAATTCCAGCGGGATTTAATTATGTTAAACTATTTCAAATATAAATATATTGATGTACATTACTATGCTTTACTAAACGTATCTGGTGCAGAATATGATGCGCATAGCATTTATCGCTCATTTACAAGGCCGCACAAAATATTTCGGATGCAGTACTACATCCGAAGTACTTACTGTCTATTTGCGATAATCAGTGGAATTATTTTTTCAGTCATGATAAGTCTTTTTATGTTTGACTAAAATTTTGCATGCTACATGGTATGCGTAAATTCTACAGATTATATATAGGGCTACACAAAAGAATTTGTAAGCATTACTGAGTATGAGTTAGAATTGCATAAAGGTGATTTTCAATTCCGTTATATATTTTCAATCAGTATTCTAAATTTAGTATACAAAGAGATGTTTGTAGAATATAAATAAATTCACATTCAGGGACCCACGAAGAAGCGCATAAATAATAGTTTATGGATGATAATATTTAAAAGTGTGATTTCAGTAGTTTGACACGTTTTTTCTTTTCTCCTGATTTCAATTTTAGCTTAATATTTGGTGCGTATTAAAAACCGTGGGTAATATTGAGGGTGTTCAAAAGAGTTCGATTATTTTTCCATCTTATGATAAAAGTTGCTGACTGTGATTTCAGCCTATTATTTGTTTCGTTACTATGCTAAATGTTTACCTAGTTTGCAGAACATACATAAATCTATAGATCAAATACAGCATACAAAAACGAATTGAAATTCATTTCCGAATACGAAAGGCAATTGTTGAATACTGTTTTAAAAAGATGTTATGTGCTCTATAAAACAATCTTATTTACCTCATTAGCAGGGACATATTTTTAGATAGGGCAGTGTTTCATAGTCTATGCTTCACGCACGATTTTTTTTCTTGTTAATTTATTACGCTATTTTTTTAAACATAACTTGCTTTTGGCATGCATAGAATAAATTTTGAAATCGATTTTTTAGTTTCTTCCTGATATGTTAAAATTATAAAAATTGTGCACACCGGTGTGTTTCCGATTATAATAAAATCTTTTAATATTTCTAAAATTATTTATAAACTTATATCATTTATATATTTATATTATATTATTTGTAAATTTGCAAACTGATGCAAACAGACATACTTTCACGATAATTACAATACTTTCCTTGCATTGTGTGTTTCATAAATAAAAAAATAACTACGACATACAGCATCTTTAAAATGCTCAATATTTTTAACATTTTTAATTCCTTCACAGAATCGCAAGCTAAATTATATTATTGAAAACCGTTTCAAGTTAATTGGACAATTTGCTTGGAAGTATGCGTTTGAGAAATATTTGGAATAATAAAGTAATCAGGGAATTTTATCCATTTAAAACTTGTATACATGTTCGTATATTCCATATTCTTTAGGGAATTGTAAGTAATCTTATTCTTGCGTATTTAGATTTACTGCATTTAATATCGAGTGGTTCTATTGAGACAGTCTCCAATATGAAAGGCTAATATAAAATAACGTTAAAAATGTAGTATATTTTTATGAAGATTAAAACTTAATAATTTTAACGGTTGCATAACGATCTTTGTTATCTAAAGAGACATTTTTAGGAATATGAGTTAATAGTTAACTTAAGTAGCAGGATTTATTGATAATTAAAGGTAATGACAGAGCAATACGTATATATATATATATTCACTTAGTACACTAGATTCACTTAGTATACTGTAAAATGTAAAAAAAAAAATCTGTAATGTTACTAAAATGTTTTTAGGAAACTGGGATGCCTAGAACTTTTATGTAACGGCAACAGCAAAAATTAATGTAACAGATACGCTAATGTACAGTAAATCAAAAAATCTGTAAGGTTACTAAGAATTTTTTAGGAAACAGGGATGCCTAGAACTTTTATGTAACTGCAACCCGGGTTACAGATAAAATTATAGTAAGGTTACTGTAATTTTAATTGATTCTTTTGTAAAGCTATAGATTTCTGTAGCTTTACAAAAAATAGTTTTGTAGATTCCCATATTTTTTTGTACAGTGTGCAGATAAAATTTTAGTAATCATACAGATTTCTGGAACTTTGCATCTGTATATATATATTTTTTTTTTTTTCAGTGTAGTAGTACCAATGTCTTTACCAAGTTGGTTGGCGAGCTACAAGTTCATTGATGAGCTTCATACAGCATGTTGTTTTAAAATGGGCGCATCAAGAGACTGCTAAAATTCGCGACTAAACACACACCCCTCTAAATGAAGCAGACTTTGATATAGCTGACTATTTTGGAGGAATTGTCATTCGTATTCAGAATATACGAAAATTGGTATTGAATGTTCTATAATCCGGTACTACTAATTTTTTCTTCGTATGTTTGAGTATACTAAGCTGATTTTTTTTTTTTTTTTTTAAAGAGGACTATGAAAGACTTCTTTTTCTCCCGGCCCTAACCGGGAGGACTTTTGGTTTGCCAGAAAGTATTAAAGTAAAGTAAAGTAACTAAATTATGCATATAATTGAATCAAACATCTTATTTTTTACTATGGACGTCGTACCCCAGTTGAAAAATAAGGATATTCCACGCCTTTAGTGTCGTCGTCTTTTCCACCCGGGGGACTTGCCGGGAGGACTCTTGTATTTCCGGAAATTCTACGATGTTGTGCATAGAACTGAATCAAACATATATATTTTTTACTATGGACGTCCTTTTTATCCCAGTTGAAAATGAGGATATTCCACGCCTTTCGTACCGTTCTTCGCTAAAGAGTTAACCCATTAAGGACCATGGGTGCTTATATGAACATTCAAAAGATACAAACAGAATTTCTATCCAGTAATAAAGAAAAAGAAATATTTAGCTTATTTAATTAGAGCATTGTAAGTCAATGTAAATTGCTAAAAAATAAGTAGTTCCGATCAAATAAAAATTGTGTAAAAGACGCCGGGTCCGAAAGGGTTAAGCAAACAATTCGAAAGGGGTTTTTTTAAAGCGAAGGTGCATATTTACCAATTTAAATTTTCTGTATCTGTTTTCATTCAGACCAACTGAATAGAAAATTTCATGTTTCAAAATTCTGCCACATTCAGGTTTGCTGTATTTAGATAGATTGAATCTGTATGTAACGTTTTCAATTTTAAAAGCTTTTATTATAAAATTTACAACATATATTATGTTTATTCGAAGATTAAACAATAGTTCTAATTTCTTGCTCACATAATGATTTTTTTCTCTAAACAAAGAACTTCAGCAATGCAATAAACTAACTGTAGCAATGTAAATAAATAAACGAATATATATATACATATTCAAAGTGTTAAATTTTAAGAAAAACAGAGAAAAATATACGTTGTTTTCTGGGAATATAAAAAAACCTTTAACTGCACATATTTTATCGTTAATGATGATTTAACATGTTCCGTATTTATTTGTCCATATTTTTGTTCAATACGCGTATAATTATGACATCTAAACTAAAGTAAAAAAAAAATTGCATCTACGGTTTATTTTCATGAAATCACGCAGGATCGACAAATAGTGGAGACAGTATTTTTTTTTTTCTTTTCTGGTGTAATTTCCAATTATTGAGTTTTCTCTCAAATAACCGAATATTCATCTATCGAAATTAAAACAACCAGAAATAAGGAATACTCTAATCTCTCTATTCTAAAAAAAGTAACTTACGCTGTCACCTACGCCGGTTTTGAATTTTTTCTGACCGGAGGTTTTTCTTCGTTAATATTAAGAAATAAATTGCATACAAAAATATGAAAATCGGCGGTATTATAGAGAAAAGTTTGATAAACACGCTGATGTAGACAGTTTTGAAATCGAAGAATTATTTTAAGAGATATTTAATGCTAAATTTGGACAAAATCTCTCCATTAAAAAAGTTTTAATCGAGCAAAAACAATCCATGGGAATTAATTTATTTTTAGATCATTTTATACGTTAGAATTTCCCGGTATGCAGGCTGTGTTTATTTTTTTTAATTTGAGTCATTTTTTGAGGTTTTATTTCTATTTTAAATTCAAATTTTCAGCATTTCGAGAGATATTTTTTACTTATTTTAGAAAATGGTATTAATTTAAAGTGTTGCTAACTGTGTGAACAGCACAAACCATAATGTTTGCTTCAAATTAAAAATTTATTTACACGTGACTGTTATAAACAGAAAAGAACTTTCAAATTATAATTAAATAATTACGTATAAAAAGCAGGAACTTATTGAAAATTGCTTCATAAAAACTATATTTACACGTGAATTTTAAAACAAAAAGGATATTGTAAAATAATAAATTCATTAACATGCTTTAGAAGTCTTAAATAGGAGAAATTACGTCACATTTACGTCACATTACACATATTACGTAAAATGAACAAAAAATAATATTGCAAAACAGTTTAAATTTAAAAATTGAAGGAGACATTTATTTGATATTTTGAGATGAACTTTTCAACTATTTTTGTTAGTACAGTGCATATAATATTTCATATCTAACAAAAGTATTTTCACGTTAATATTAAAAAGAGAAAGAAAAATTTGGTGAAAATTATGTCAGATTAAAAACGATATATTTAAAATGTCTTACTTAAAAGAACTTTCTTTCCGCTTTGTTAAAAAATACCGGGATACAAAGACTCTTTTTACTTAATTCATTTTTTATTAGCTTTTTTTGATATAAACTGATTTTATTTAATCAAAGACGAAAACAGCCATTGTATATTTTAACAGCAGACGATTTTTCCTTAAAATTTCCCAATCAAAGACCCGTTTATAGGGAGATCGCCACTGTTTTTTAAATTATAATTAAATCTTCCAAAATATTTTTAAAGCAGTCGATCAAATTAGCGTGCTTTTAGAGACTGCGGTGATTAAAAGGGGTTGGCGAGCGTAGCTCGTTGGGGCCGAGCCCCCTAGTATAGTCTAAAATTGATGTGATTCTTTTCAAGTCAAATTTTCTTGAAATCACTTAAGATTTAAAGCTTTATTAGATGAATTTTATTAAATGAATTTTATTAAATGCTTTTTCAAAATGAGTTCTTAATTACAATAATTGATTTAAATTATCAAGTAATTTTACATTTAAATTTTAGATTATAATTTAAGATTTTTTTATTTCTTTATTCAATAAAACTATATATATATATTTTATGGATACCGAACATTGCAGAGTTTTTTTAAGATACTTTACGGGTACTTCTTATTTTATTGAGATGCATTTACTCTTTCATCACTTACTTCAAAAGACAAAAAAATAAAAAAATAAAAATAAAAATAAAATAAAATAAAATAAAATAAATAAAAAAACCCCCTTCATAAATTAAAATAACACCATATGTATACAACGAACACATAACTTGGAATATAAATTTACTTAATTAAGACTTTACGAAAATATTTCTATCAAACTGCTTAGATCTCCTATAGTGTGATAATTTTTCATTCCATATTATAAAGGTTTTTTTTTTTTTTTTTTTGAAGATGCAGGTTTATACTTAACTGTTTTAAGCTTCAGTTGATTAACCCGATAATATTTTAATTTCAAAGGAATTTAAATTAAGCTACATAATCCCAAAATAAATTAAAGAAGCTGATTATTTTCTACATTTGAATTGTAATTACCGCACGAGAATTATAATCTTTCCATTTATTTTATTTAATTTGAACACTAAAATTTCACTTTTTATTCTATTAATACCTTTCTTTGTCTATAAAATTGTTAAGAATTTGTAAACACCTTCAAAAACTAAAGCTTTTCACAAAATATTTTGCATAACAATCAGTGAGATATGGTATTTTTAATTAACGCACAGTTGTTAAAATATTCGATCTTCGGTTTCAGAAATACAAAGAATGATGTTACTAAAATATGTTTTGAGCTACTTAACTGCCGAGCATCCTACAAGAATTTGAGCAATGTTTAAAAATAAAAAAAATTAACGATTAAGTTAATGTTAAAAAGAGCAATATTTTCCCATGTCTGTATGAATTTTCTGTATTTGTTTATGCTTCATCATTACCTTTAGGAAGTTTCTGAGTGCTACTACTCTCGTATCTCTAGATTATATCTCTCGCATTTATGAACTACTAAAAATTAAAGCTTTTCAATAAGCATTTTTAATTATTCTCCGTTTTTCATTATATCTCTAAGTTTCTAAGTTTTGATGTTGTAAAAAAAGTATCCATTGATTTATTATACAAAATTTATATTACAGAATTACGATTTTACGATACATTCAATATAAATCAAAACGTCTAAAAAAACATAAAAAGTAATCGAAGCACATATTTTCATGCACGGGTTCCATATATCTAACAGAAGATATTCTCCGTTAAGTTTTAAATATTAAAATTTTGTTCATCAAATTATTCAGGCAAAATACTTCCAAATTATACTTGCATACCTAATAAACAATTTATCTTTCAATGTATAATACAAAAAACGCATTACAGTAGCGCTCAAAAGTATTTTGACAAATATAATAATACAGTTAATTGAAAATAATAATAAAATACAAAAATCAATCATTTATTTTATTTAACCATATTCAATGTTTGAATTTTAATAAATTAACTATAAATATTAATAATATTAATAAAATTTTATTTATACTATATATATATATATATATATCTGAATTTTGTCATGCTGTAACATTCGAATTTTCAAACCGATTTGGATGAAATTTTTCATATGCGTAGTACATACTAATGTCTCGACCAAGTTCGTAGGCCAGCTTCATCCGCCATTTTGTTTCAAAATGGCGACCATTGGAATTTTTGAATTTTTTTATGTTTTCTAACATTGTATACTTATAGAAAATGTTACGTTTCACAAAATGCAAACTCTTACGTATCATTTGAAACAGAAAGTTAGAAACATTAAAAGGTATTTTAAAGAGTCACACAGTGTAAGTTAACAACATAGGTTATTTTAAAGTGAAAGTTAGGAAACCTACAAATTTTCAAACGTGTTCAAAAAATTCAAATGGCCGCCATTTTGAAACAAGATGGCGGACGAAGCTGGCCAACGAACTCGGTTGAGGCATTAGTATGTACTATGCATATGGAAAGTTCATCCAAATCGGTTCAAAAATTCGAGAGTTACAGCATGACAAAATCCATATATATATATATATATAATTTGCTGCTAAATTTATTAAGATTCATAATTGTAATAGTAATAATGTTCATTTGTAATTATATTATGGCTATATATATATATATAATTTTATTAATATTATTAATATTTATTATTAATTTATTAAAATGAAAACATTGAATATGGGAAAATAAAATAAATGATTGATTTTTGTATTTGATTATTCTTGTGAATAATTATCTTTGTCAAAATACTTTTGAACGCTACTGTATATTGATATTTATTGAACGGGCATTTTAAGCACATAAGATTACTTTATTTGAGCAAGGTTAAACGTGTTTGTGCATGAACATTTTTATAACAGAATTCTATTATTAAACAGAGAACCGGCTGGTATTTTTAATTGCCAGTTGACTGTTCCTGTATAGATAGTGTCGGATATGAAAATGTGTGATAACTCGATGTAGAACATAGTTCAGTTATTACAAATACTGAAACACAACTGTAGGATGTGCTTGCTGGGTTTTGATTTATTTTTTTTTAGCGACAGTACTTTCTTTAATCGTACATTTAAAATGAAAATGTTTTAGATTGAGTTATTCAGTTATATTTCCACTTGGCATTCTTCGCCTGAGGAGTACCATCACTGAAATTACTCAATTTAGAGGCGTATTTTTAAATTTCTAAAGTTTCGCAGGGTGACATGTGAACATGTGATAAGTATTGCTCTATGTTTTGCTGTTTCAGTAAATTCACTCCTTAAAAACATTATATAACAAGTAGAAATTAATTTAAAAAATCAAAAAACCAGACTGCGTAAAAAGGGAACTAATTAATTATTTCTCATCAATTTGAAACTATTTTTTATATTACTTACCTACAGTGGCGTGGCGTGAAAATTTTCGGTGGTCATCGCAATTATTTAAGTTTGTGGTGAAAAATTATTAACTCTAAAATTCAATGGTTGAATGTTCAAAAAAGAAACTTTAAATCTTACCTTCACTTATACATGAACTCCAAATGTTCTGCTAAAACTGGATCATAGAGTTTTAAAATCTTATTAAGAGTTTTAAAATATTGCTTGGTCATCGCCGCATCCAGCGATGACTGGACGCCACGCCACTGCTTACCTATTATTATTATTTTTTTTTTTGTATTGATGACTTTTAAGTTGTGTTTAATTGTTAGATCCTATCTATAAACACTGTTTTTTTAGGTCTATAGATGTCTATGAAGGTTAGAGCTGCAGTAAAGCTAGAGATCCTACCTAGACCACTTCCAGGTTCTGTAATATATAAATGGAGCTTCTGACTGTAAAACAGTCAATGAAACAACGTCTTCCTTTTGAAAGGCCTATACAATGATATGCCACTCAATATGGTGCGTACAATTTTTTTTCGTCTCTACCGCCATTTCGTATTTTACGGCCGCCATTTTGAATATATAAAAACAAAACCTAGCCTATAACAATCGGACTGTAAAATCGAATTAGAGTCGACCTAATTCATTAAAATCCATTCAGCCGTTGGGATATTTCGAGGGTATAAAGAATTCCACTTACCCAGATACGCGTGAAACACATAACCCTTCTTGGCAGCGGGTAAAAACTGAAATGAAAAGCATTTTTCTCTTCCGTGCATACATGTTTACCTCTCACTGCATTATAATGACTAAACCACATCACAAAAGTCCATTAATCACTTTTAGCACTGTAAAGCTTATAAACATAAAATACCTCTCTTCAAAAGTTATTTCGTTTAGAACAATGAATGAAAGCTCACAAGAGATTTACGTGAGAAAAAGGGTCTCAAAAGAAATCATCAAATCAACTTTTTTGTTTTAAGTGGAAAGTGGACTTCGGTAATTGCTAAAATTTTATTGGCATCCATCAAAGTAAATTATTCTCCAGGGATACATGTTTTGCTTGTGAAACTATTTTTTTTTTTTTTTTTTTTTTTTGTTTTTCATTTAATGATTATTTTAAGTGCGAAATTAGATTTCTTTACGTTTTTTATCCTAACATGTTGAATACAATAAATGCTTTCTTTGTTATTCTTTTGTGTTTTTGATTCTAATGATTTGTTTAGAGAAAAGTGTAAACCCTGCTTGAATATTGACAAATTGCTGAATATGTATTATCTGTAATACCATATTTTAGGCGTAAACTCCTTACATCGAGTTTGTATGTTACATGTTACATTTATTTGCTATGTTTTTTTTTTTTTTTTTTTTTTTTTTTTTTTTTTTACTTCCATTATTTTAAATTTGTTACTTTACGTAAATTTATCTATAATTAGATGGTTAAATTAACAAAAATTCTTTTTATAAATAAACTTTTAATTAATGGTTTTTTACCTGTTTGAGTAATAATTAGATCCTGTCAAACAATTGTCCGTTAATCAAATTTAAATGAAAGAATTTTTTTGTCACTTTCTTCCTCATCAACAAACTTAAATTTATGTTTTCTTTTGAGATATATTAATATGACAGTTAAAATATATGTTAAAGTGTTGCAAACAGGGTCAATAACGCACGTATAAGCGCTGGGCATCCAAGAAAACAATAAAAGAAAATCACTGGATACACGAATCTCGCTGTGCAGGAATCGCAAAATGCACAATACTCGTTAAAGCCGCGGTCACCAGCGCACGTTGACAGCAAAGCGCCGACAAATAAAAAAAAAAAAAAAAAAAAAAAATCACTGGATACACGAAATTGGATGTGCAGCAATCTCTAAAAATGGACAAAACTCGTTGAAGCCGCGATCACTAATGCACGTATGAGCGCTGCGCGCCCATGAAAAGAAAAACATAACTCGATGCACGAAACAAGTGTTGAAGCAATCACTAAGAAGGACAAAACTCGTTAAAGCCGCGATCACTAACACACGTAGGAGCACTGCGCATACATAAAAACAAAAAGAAACATCACTGGATACACGAAACTCACTGTGCAGCAATCTCTAAAATGGACAAATCCCGTTATAGTCGCGGTCACTAACGCACGAATCAAACTATTAAAACCTATATACATTTGTCAAAAAATGCACAATAAAATCTTTGAAATTCTTTTTTTTTGTTTTGTTTTTTTTTTTTTGTTTTTTTTTTTTTTTTTTTTTTTTTTGTTTTTTTGTAATGTTTGTGATGCGCAAATAATTCTTTTACGAGAACAGTTATGTAAGGAAAAAAGTATTTCTGATATAGGAATTCGCTTTAAATAATAACAACACTTCATCTCAATCTTTAAAAAATTATTTGAAAATCATAATTTGAATCATTCAATGTTTACTTCGAGAAAAGCGTTGATTCGTTTGATTCGTTTTCCGTATCGTGCAAATATTTCATAAATGTACGATAATATTTTTTGAAATAAAAATATCTGTAAAATACGTGAATAACAAACCCCGAAAATAAAAATAAATTCCTACAATTATACGCGGTGTGCTCTTTAAAATTATTTTTTATAATATTTATAATGCGCAAGTAGTTCTTTTAGGTTAATATTTAATGAGGGAAAAGTATATCTTTTGTAGAAAGGCACTTTTTCAGACTGACCTAATACTCGCATGCACAATAATTTCCCTTATCATCTTTCACCATAGATAAATGAACAACGCAAATGAGGGTTACAATATAAAATTTCAACACCGATTACTTAATGTAATCCATAGATAGGACAATATAGGACACTTCCATAGAGCGCAATGGTAAGCAATTACGATCGCCGCGCCTTTAGTGACAATGGGGAAGAAACTTCTTTTCCTTTGATTATTTTTGTTATTGAGCGTCTACCTTATTGTAATCTTTCTTTTTTCAATGCTGCACGTTTACGTTTTCAACGAAATCTTAAATGGATTGTTTTTCTTTTTTGCGTACATAAAGAGTGAACAGTATCAGTGCAACGAAAAACAAGCTAAAAATTCGTCTTCAATGTTATATATCAAGAAAATATGATATAATTGGATTAAAGCTGCATAAAGGAGTAGTATAATAATAATAATAATAAACTACTGCACACTACTAGAACCAGAAAATCTCAAAAAAATTCCCATCTGATAGAAAAGTTTATATAGACGATGTTTTATTAATTTATTAAGTTTATTGTATTAAAAAAAATCGTTACAATAATCTTTTAAAATGTACACATTTTCACTTTATCGCAGAGAAAATAAAAAGATTGTTTTTAATTTAAATAACGTACCATCAGTTCAATAATATTTGTAATGTTAACATGAAAGAAATAATAACAAAATTACTAATGTTAGGAAAAATTCCTTTTTGCTGTAAAAAAAAAGGAGAGAGAGGATGATATTACATTCCATAAAATTTTATTTGATGTGAATAAGTTATCGCAATACCTACACTTAATTTTTTATAATTCAGTATCAAAAAGTTACATGTTTACTTTTTGAGCAGAATCTTCTTGGGTTTTCTTTTATATTATTATTATTTTGTAAATTACTGGGGAACGATAAAAGTACGATAAAAAAAAAAAAATCTAAATAAATCAAGTAAATACAATATTGTCTGCCTCTATTTCGTAATTAAAGTATTTTCTAAATTTCTTTTCTTACCTTTATATTCAAATATATAAAATTGGATGCACAGTTTTATCTATATATATAAACCAAACTATTATAAAAAATATTTGGGATTTTCATTGATATTCAGTTCGCATGTGGCATTTTGAAAAGTTCTAAAATATTACGGAAAATTCCTTCTTTTTTTTCTTTTTTGTTCTCTTTTTTTTCTTTTAATTTTTTTTTTTTTTTTTTTTTTTTTTTTTTTTTTGTGATAAATTTATGCCATAATGCATATAATGTTCCCTTAAATAATATTTAAAGTGAAATTTACAAAAAATAAAAAAAGTGATTTTAAAGGTCCTTCGTCCCCTTAAAGAATAGTTTTAGATAAAAATAGGTGGAGAAAGCTTTTAGATAATAAGATGCTGAAGATTAAAAAATTCGATAAAAACATTATTTTTATCCAACCATAGTAAAGCGTTATTTTTCTGAACGAATGAAATGTCATTATAAATAAACAGCTGAAAATAACCCTTTTTTGTTTATTTTAAATCGAAATTTTATATACAGTCTTTGTTTGTATTCATTGAAACACAGTAATTTTATTCAACTCGAAATTTGATTATATCCCTTTAAATAAATTTTGGCGTTATGGAAATATTTGGAAAAAACAATAACTACATCCTACTGTAAATGATAATTAAGCGATTATTTAATACGTGGTTAACAATACTCGAGAACACTGAGCATATCCCTACCTGTAGGGCAGAATGTATAGCTGAATACGTTCTAGACCTGTCAGCGGCGCGATATTCCCTATATTGCTGAATGGCGGTGATCGACACAACAACAATACTCAAATAAAGGCAGGAAAATATTTCAATTTAGAAACTTACAATCATTTTATTTGAAAATAAATAAGTATAATCTCAAATTATAACACTTACTAAATTGACTAATGACATTGAAATCTTTCGCAATGCTATGGGAAAAGAAAGATGATAGCAAATAAAAATGGTGCAGGAAATGTTTTATTTAATTAAAACTAGATATTGCTAAATTAATTTTCATACATTAGACAGACTTGACTTTACTTAAATTTAAAAATATACAAAAACATTTAATTAAAAATACAAAAAAATACAAAAAACGTTTAGCTGTGCAAACGCACAGCCTCATCAGTACACAATCAGCTACAGCAGAATATCGAAAACTAGTTGCTACGGGAGATTGCCACATTAATTAACAAATTTATGTAAATTTACGTTACACATTAACCAAATCATCGTAGGAGGATTATATTTCTTTTATAATATAGAAATATTCCAAAACACATTATACAGGGCGCAGCAGATATTTGAGAATAAAATAATGACTGCTTTCAAACAGGAACAGTCACCAATGACGCAACATTTTTTTATATTTTAACGTTCTGTACAGGTGACCATATGCTGAATGGAAAACACAATTCATTGAAACTACCTCTAGCCGCAATAACCACATCTACACATTTTCGAAACTGACTGCAGGTAGTAATCAAATAAGTGTTGGAAATTTTATGCTATTTCATACACAACGGTTGCCCTTAGAGCATCAAAAGTGTTGTGTGGATGACTATTGGGGTGCTTCTCAACCACGTTCCACACTTAATAGCCCATTGGGTTTATAGCTGAAGGGTTGGAAGGAACAAGCTGATGATGACATGATCAAGGAAGTTTCTGGCTATCCATAATAGGGTTGTGTGGGCTGTATGTGATGGTACAGAGTCTTGTTGAAAAACGTGCGACCTTCCACGTGCTACCCATGTAAGCAATAGCTTTAACACATCAACACAAGCAATGGCATTGTCTCTAACTGAAAGTTTTCTGTGCATGATGGTTGGAGCCTCTTGGAACATTTAACTCAATCACCGATCTTTCTCCGGTTCAGTTTCTGCGACATGATAATTTTTTTTCATCGGATTGAAACAACAGAATCCCTGGCTACTCTTAATGTTTCAACATGTTAAGGGGGCACTTTGCTCTGGTCAAGAAGTTGTAATTGGTTCCTTCGGAAAATAATTGCCTTCTCCTCCTCATGTAGGTCCTCTAACAATGGTCCACATGAATCACACCTCGATAGTGGCCTCATGAACCTGCAGCTCTGTACCAAGTATTATCATCGCCTTCCTAGGATTTTCATCTACACGATTGGCGAATTACGGTTCTTTGATAATGTCATTTCTTTTACAATGTCGTTTCCTGTATAAAACTGTTGCCACATTAAACCTGAAAATCCTTCAGTTCGTTCCTTACTTTAACCCATTAAAGACTGAAGTTGCGTTTTTGCGACATTATTTTGTGTTTTTTTAACTTTTTTGATGCCAGGAAAAGAGAAAAGTAAAATTTGCCTTATTTAACAGTATCCTAACAGTTTAAAAGACAGTTTGTTCGAGGAGCCTGGAACCATTGTTCCACAACCCCGACATATATGATGATAGATGTTAAATGTTATAGAAGATTCATAGCTGGTAGCATTGGGAAGGGAGGGCATACTAGTGAAAAATCTACCAAAATTGCTAGGAAAAAGAACTCATAAAAAGGAATATCTAAAAGGAAGTTTAAGTATAGCATTACAACAACAAGATATATTTTTGTATTTTAAAAAATTTTAATATTTTTTATAATATTTTTCATATATTTTATAAATTTTTGAAGGTTTTTTATAAGTAGAAGTAAATGATGTTAGTAGTTAGTTAAGTAAAGAGGGTAGCCTAGGCCTAATGGCTCGATGAAAGTGCGTTTTGGATCCGGAGGGTAGTATAAGCCTAATGGACGGTGAAGTTGTGTTTTGGATCCGCTCGAGGTGCCATGAAATTGCTGGAGACTATGCAGTCAGAATGTCAGGGCAATTTCGGGATCGACCATCCACCTATGCGCGGTCCTGAAAAGGACCAGTCCTCTCAGAAATACACCGCCCGACATGAGGGAGAGCACATCTGGATCTTCGCCGAAGAACGCCGCAGAAGTGACGGATGCGACCGTACGTCTAATGCTGTGGTCCTGACAAGGACCAGCCCAATCCACCCTATACACTGCTCGATCGGGGTCAAAATACGCGGAAAGCCGACGAAAACGTCTTCTTATATAGGCTACAGAGGAAAAGGTAGGAGCCAATGGAGGAGTCTGGACTGCTACTGGCAGTCTGAGAGGAAAGATAGCAGGGGATGTAGAGACTAGTAAAACGTATAATTTAAAAATAAATTTAAAATGTTAAAGAGCACATTTAAAAATAATTTAAATAAGAGTATCTAAAATAATTCCCATTCCAGGACGTTTGCGATTTTGTGGGTCGAAAATGTCGTATCTAGGCAAGGTATTCAAGGTACTGTTTTCCGAAGTTTCTAATGCTTGATGAAAATCAAAGTTTAAGTGCTGGATAAAAGGATTCAGTCTAGAAGAAATAATTTCTTTGTATAAATGGTAGTTTCTGACAAAGCACATATGAATAAGGCACGTCATAAATTAAACGAATACAGTAGGCGCGCGATTTTACGAACTCGGTGGACCTAATATAATGTGTTCGTAAAATCGAAAGTTCGTAAATGGGAGTAACATTAGTTCAATGGGATGCTGGTTGGCACCAGTACATCAGTTCGTAAAAACGAATAATTCGTAAAAAAGAGATTCGTAAAATCGAACGTCTACTGTAGTAGCATTTTGTGCTTGAGTGATGAGTTTGATGTGACTCTGAGCGGCATACAACCGAATTTCGGACACGTACGTTAGAATTGGACGTAAATAGGAACTGTACAAGAGCATTTTATTTTTAATAGAAAGATCATTGTTTCGAGCAAGAAGGAGATATAATTTACTTTTAGCAACTCGAAACTTATTCGCGTGGATGTGTTATTTGAATGTAAGTCTCTGGTATAAAATAATGCCTGGATATTTACAACTTGTGGAACTGACACATTTCAGTGACTCATAAAGTAAAAGTAAGTGTTTAACAAATAGTGGTGTGAACTAAATTAAATTCCTGTAAAATATATTGGTTCTTAATGTGTTAAAGATGAATTACCGGACGAGTTTGAAGAATGCGGCAATCTCCAAATTGGTGGCGCTCCTCAGCCAATGAGACAATAACAGCATGCCTCTCCATTTCCTCAGTTAGTCTAGGTTCTTACATATGTTTATATGTAACAGACAAGAATTTCTAACTATGATGCACAGGGTGGCATTTCATCCACGATATATGTTCTCAAATACCTGCTGAGCCCCCGTATTCTTGTTCTTAAAATTTACTATTTATTAATATTCTTACTCCAATTTATTTTCTGAGATTTGACTTTTGTATACTTTTTTTGTCACCATGGAATCGTCTAAGTTCAAATGCTGGAACGATTCCAACGTTTGGAAATTGGAGACATTCACATTTCGCTGTCTTGCTTTATTACATTTTCGCATTATTTACCACTTACACTCTGCCACATTTCCAAGTAGTTTCCACTTGATAGATAGGATGCAAAATAGTTTTAAATTTAATTAAATAACTAAATTTTAGGGGTATTTTTTACGAATTTCTATACAGTTCCTGCGGCAGTGGCGTATAACATATTCGCTAAATAGGAACTAAATTGCAAATACCGTTTGGCAGTCATAGTGTTTGCTTTCTCAAACAAACACAAATCATGAATACAACACTTTTCTTATAGAATGCATTCTGAGAGTAAAAATATCATTTATAGTACATGTGTAACGAATAAAAAATGTACTTAAATGCTATAATAAAAATTCACTGCAATACTTTCATCTTTCATATTCAGAAACCCATATACAGCAAAAAATAACTTCTTTTTAATTCAAATAGACCCATATATTTTTTTTTAATATGATACTTATAACGCATATTTTCTTATATTCAAAGCACATTTCTCAGCTAATACATATATTGAAAAGCTGTCTTTCGAAGAAAAAATGGTCATCACATATTCCACTACACATATTCCTACAATTTCTATGTTCATTTTAACGAAAAATTTATGCTAACATATCCGTGAGATGCAAACTGCATGTAAAAGAAATTTTAGTCTTGATGGATAGATATTTGTCTCCAAAATCAGTACCAAAAAAAGAAAATAATGGATATGTTTTTTTGAAAAATATAACATACAAGTATGAAAATAATCTTTCTGGGTATATTGGGCAATTTAACAGAAAAAGGGAATTTTGTTACATTACCGCTATATCTTGGAGCATTTTTAAATACCGTACGAATTTATCGTTACAAATAGAATAAAAATATCTGGTTATTTAGCTATAGCTGCTTCTAGAAAATTGATTCTTTTTAACACTTTCCAACTTTGTTCAAAAATGTTTATAACTTCGGTTTGTCTGTCTGTCTGCGCCCTAACTCAAGTAAATATACTCTGGTTTACATGTAATTGATATGCGTTGTTTAGGTTTGCCATAGCATGTTTTGTATTGAAAATGAAGCGTGTAGCAATAATATTTTTTTTACAGGGGCCATAAAAATTATTCAGTTACATCATGGTCTACGGGGAAAAATCATTTGTGGTGTATTTTAATAATGTCACACAAATTTAAAATAATGAAATTTATATACGTTATTCAGGTGCACATGAAAATATTACTATAAAATATGTTATATGTAGCAATTACAGTACGTTTACAGGAAACTCAAAGGTATTCCGTTATATTATTGCATATGATGAAAATTCGTTTGCGGCTTATTTTTATGATGTTACTGTATTACAAATATAATGAAATTGATAAGAATTTCAGAGCTGCACAGACACATGTTTTCTGTAGAAAATGATGTGCAAAGCATTTATCATTCATTGACATGGTCATACAACAATTCGGTTATGCAATGTTCTACGAGGAAGACTGTTTGCAGCCTTTTTTAATAATGTTGCACTATTTCAAACAGGATTAAATTGATATACATTACTGAGGTTTATTAGAAAATGCTTGCATTTGAGTATGGTTTGCAACGCATATATCGTTCATTTACAGGGAAATATAAAAGATTTCGGATACAGTGTACTGTATCGGAAGTATTGTATTTCAGGGATGATTGCTGAAGGTGCTTTTTTCGTTATGATATGTTTCCGTTATGCTTTAAGATTAACAAAATTTTTGCATGTGGGGTATACAAATTATAGTTACCATATACAGGCCTACACAAAAGAATTCGTAAGCATTACTGAGATTGAACGCTAATAGCTGAAAGGTGTTTTTGAGTTTGAGTTATGCATTTTAGAGCCCGGATACGTTTAGTATACTATGAGCTGTTTCTTACATTTAAATAGAGTCATATACATACAGGGCTACAAAAAAAAAAAAAAAAAAAAAAAAAAAAAAAAAAAAACGTGGATACATAATTGCATATGCATAGTAATTCCTGGAAGTGCGATTTCAATAGATTTAAGTGGATATTTAACTAAATTAAATTTAAGCTTAATATGTGGCCCGCATAAAAATCTATTGTTAATATACAGGGCTGTAGAAAAGAATTCAAGTACGTTTCCAACTATTCACAGAATTTGCTGAAAGGGAATTTTAAACTGCGCTATGCTTTTCTAACTAAACTAAATTTTAGCATATTATGTAGAAGATACACAAATATTACAGATTAAATACAGAGCTCCACAAATGAATTGGAGTACATTTCTGGCTATGTGAAGTAATTGTTCAAATTCGGTTTTAAAATGTGATATCTCTTTTCTAAATTGTTTAATTAGGTGTCTTCTTTACCCTCTAAACAGCGAAGTTTTGTTTACCTATTCTGAAAGTGTTGGAAAGCGTATCATACACTATGCTTGAAGTATGGTTTTTCTCTCTCGTTTTATTTATCTTAATTTTTACTAATTCTTTCAATGAAAGAAAGTTGTCAAAGAGCATTACTTTGTGTAATCCATTATCATAGTTTAACGTGTGCATCCTTTGTATCTCGAGTCACATCCAAACGAAACTTCAGTTCAATCCACGTGTTCACTAGCATTGATTGCGGAATTGACTGGATCACATGCGTGATTCTACTCTGCAATACTTTTATGTCAGCCACAGAAGAAGCGTACACTTTGTCCTTGACATGAGCCCCTATTTAGGTTGGAGGCGCGAAATTTTGCATATTTATAGCTCAACACCTCAGATCACACGTCAAATAATAAATTTTGAAAAAGTTTTATGTTTAACCCTTTCAACTCCGGTTTGTTGTGTATTTTAAGCAATTCTTTCTAACTGAGCCCCTAATTAAATTGCAGATTTGAAATTTTGCATACTTATTGCAGAACACCTGAGGCCAGGCGACAAATCATAAAATCTTGAAAAAGTCTTACGTTTAACCCTTTGAGCTACCACATATATATTTCAAGCAATTCTTTCTAAGAGAGCCCCTAATTAAGTTGGAGACATGAAATTTTGCATACGTATAGCTAAATGCCTCAGACCACACGACAAAATCATAAGATTTCCAAAAAGTCTTATATTATTTACCACTCTGGGCTCTAACTTGTGTATTTTAAGCAATTTTTCTAACCTCCGCCATTTTAACCCGGGGAGAAATTTTCCAACTTTAGCCGACATACCCTTGACCATTCTTTCATATTATGCACCATAGCCTTACATATTTTAGTTCCATTTTTTCCGCCAGGTGCGCCTACTTATCTCGGGTACTATGGGCCCAATCCCTTCAACTAATATATCTACGGATAGTATTCAAAATGGATTTTCGTTCGGATACAGGTATGTTTAGAATCTAGTGCGCCTCCTGGTTGTGAAATGTGGAACTAACAGATTTTTTAAAAGGATAAAGTGTTTTGAAAGGAATATTAAACGAAACCCTCTGTGCGATCTGTGATCACACTTACCCACTTGTTACTTTCTTCTATCGTTACAAGAAAGTATTGGATTTGTGAAAAATCAATCCGAGCAAGACAAAAAAAAACAAAAAACATACATTATATAAAAACCATTTACATAAAAGCAATTTACAAATTACAACGACCATTTAGAAAATCATTTTTTCAAAGACTAAAATTCTTGCTGAGTTAGTATATCACCATATAGCTTATTGAACAACAGCAAAAAATATTACTGGTTATTTTGACAGATTTTATCATTTCTAAAAAATAAATGATTTCCTCTGAGATTTGTAAGGATCGATAAAATGGTTATGAATTATTTTTAAAAAGTCCAACATTATGTCTTACTAGATATATTACACTTTTAAAAAGTTTATAGCATCACTATTAAATTATTTTTTTAGTTCTATAATCTTCCGTTTATCTTTTCTTTTCTAAATTAAAATGGAATATGTATAATGCAAATGAAATACCTTACAAAAAGGAGTGATATCTAATCAAAAACAACTCGTTGTAAATGATCCCGCCAAGCCACAAACCTAAAACGTCAGTCATAAAAAGAAGTGATATCACATAAAAAGAAGCGATATAGAAGTGCATACTACGAGTGCCATGTAAAAATCTATCACTACTCATAATGTTTCCAAAGGACTCGGAGTGAGGTACAGTATGTGAAAACTGCTTGGCGACCTGCTGGCATATATTTAATATATGCAGTACCTACATCAATTTCGAAAAATTGTGAAAGTCGAAAAAATTAATTTTAAATTCTCATTATATAAGCCTTATAAATATTTGTATGTGGAAGATCTGTAATAAATCAGAAAAATTTGTAAGGCAAGCAGAAAATAGTACGTAATTGTGGTAATCATCGATTTTTACAATTACACTTTTCAATATTTTAAACATAATGTTTAATTACATAAATGCGTTTAATAATACGCTGTTTCAAAATTAAAGGTAAAACTGGTAAAATTAATCCTGTTTATGACAGAATTATTTCTTAAACGTAAAATGTCATGTTTCCGACATAAGGAATATTATGTAATACTATTGTAACAAAGCCTTACTAGAACAGATTTTTCCCCCGTCATGTGCAATTCCGTTAACGTAGGTTTTACTGCAATATATCTTAGTTTAGTTAACGTCTATTATTAGGTGCATTGTTAGTAATATTCATATGATCATTATTTTTTGTTATTATTTCACAACTCAAAATGTTTATTAAATTTTTACTTAGAAAATCCTCCGCGTAAAAGTGGTCTTTCTTGTTCAAATGATGGTAAATAAAATCAACAAATCGATCCCATGGTGTTAAATAAGAATGGGCATGTAAACGCCAAAAGCTTCAATTTTTGACAGTTTAATGGGATCAGTAATTTTAGAAGAAAATTGTTAAACAAATAGTCACATGTAAGTGCAGGAAGAACAAACATTATAAAAGCCTGCAGGTCGCCAAGCAGTTTTCACATACTGTACCTCACTCCGAGTCCTTTGGAAACATTATGAGTAGTGATCGATTTTTACACGGCACTCGGAGTATGCACTTCTATATAGCTTCTTTTTATGTGACATCACTTCTTTTTATGACTGACGTTTTAGGTTTGTGGCTTGGCGGGATCATTTACAACGAGTTGTTTTTGATTAGATATATTATGACGTGGCATATCATGTTTTATATTGTAATTAATGCATGCTTTATGATATCACAATTTTCATGCGTTTAAAGGGCTCTATACGAAATAAACGTTAAAAAAAAATGCAAATCGAAGTTTTAGAGTCTCTATCAACAGAATAGGCACTATTTTAAGGTACAGTAATAAATTATTAGATGTAACTAAAAAAAGTATCGTACTGTTACTCGAAACTCTAACTCGTTTTTCCGAAAACTCTTTTTTCTTTTTTTAAAATTGGTTACCACGATTACTCAAAAACATCAAAACGTTTATCTTATAATTTTACAGCTCTTTTCTTATGAAACTATTTAGTGACAAAACGCGGTATTTCATTTTCGTTGTTTGCATATGAACCACCTTAAACAGTCTTTTTTTAAAGATAAAGAATGAACTTTCAGTTCACATAAATTAAAAATTTAAAAAATATATATCATTTCCTTCTTCCAATTTCTTGAATAAATCTTATTTAAAACATATCCACTGTTTTTTTTTAATTTTCAAATAAGCTATATTTAAGCTTAATGAAAACAGAATTATGAAAAACAGAAATTTTTTACCGCATGTTGTGGTATAACCCCTTAAGAACCTAATATCTAACTAGCGTGAAGACAATTTAAATCGATAGTAAAGGTTTTTTTTTAATTTCTCGTTTTCATTTCAAGATTTAAAAAAAAATAATTATAATACCTGAACTTGATGCCTAAATAAGTAGTGTCGAATTTTTTTTCATTTTGGCTGGATTTTGTTTTTCTTCTGATGACACATTTGATTTCAGAACCAGATGTGATACTAAAAATTATCTTTATAATATAAAACTGAAAGCAAAAAAAAAAAAAGTACGATGATTGTTAGTTAGACTTTCATCTCACAAGGAGAGGGTCAACCTTGTTAATCACAGATTTGATTATTTTAATATATGTTGTAGGGTAGAGGCCCCTTAGTGTCAGGTTCAACGGATTGTATCCAACGCTCCTTAGTTCTTGAGAAACCGGGGGGTCTAATATTAGTACACAACTTAAATATTTACTTTGCAACCTCATGATAGGTTAGTCGTAGCTCAGTTGATATGGTGTTTATCGGCTGATTCGCGGGGCCGGGTTCGATTCCTGAATGCGCTGCATTTGTTTTTATCATTTTTTGTTTTATAAATTTACTTGTAAGTATAACTTAATAATCTCATTGTCAATTAAAATTTTTAATATTGTATATCAATTATAATTTTAACCTATTTAATTTTTTACTTTTAATTAAATAGTTGTAATAAAACATCATAAAACTGTTATTTTTTTTTTAAATCACTTTTAAAATATATTTCATATATTCTTTATAGATGCAATGATATTGAGCAATTGTGTCAATTCGTGATTTTAAATAAACATCATTTACGCATTGCTTTAACAAAGGAAGTCAATGCAATAATACTATTATTCTGTTTTTAAAGTAACAAGCATAATTATATTAAAAATTAGCATCAGAATTAAATTACAACCTATTTTTGCATATTAAAGATTTTTAAATTTGTAATAAGTATGCTTGCGCCTTCAATTATTTTGGTTTCCGCTTTTCTTTCTGCTTTTATTTTTATTTTATTTGAATATTCTTTTATTTTGTCGTAACTAGATGGCACTACAACAGAATTTGTCACGATTTTGCATTTTTATCATTCAATAATAGATCCAATTTCTTTTTAAACCTCTTTTATGGATGAGAAATAATAGTTTACAAATAAGAAATGATAAATTTAATTTTGTTAACATTATAATTAATGTATGATGTTAAAATTTTTAATTGAAATTATTCAATTATAATTCCATACTATATTTATAAAACAAAAAATGAGAAAAACAAATGTAGCGCATTCAGGTATCGAACCCGGACAACGCCATGCCAACTGAGCTACGACTAACCTATCATTTTGGTTGCAAAGTAAGTATTTAAGTTGTGTACTTATATTAGACCCCCCGGTTTTTCAAGAACTATGGAGCATTGGATAAAATGGATAAAATCCGTTGAACCTGACACTAAGGGGTCTCTACCCTACAACATATATTAAAATAATCAAAATCTGTGACTAAGAAGGTTGGCCCTCTCCTTGTCAGATATCCTATGCTTTATATAGATTGATATGTATATTGAAATGCATACGAGAAATTGGAAAAAGAATGATGTTTAATTTGCTGCCTTTCTGTTGCTATCGTACGATGCTAAATAATTTAAACTAAAAATAATATATAAGGCGTTCCAAAAGTTAACAGACAAATTCAGAGGGGTGATAGTAGGCATCAAGATGTTTAAAAATTGCCAATAAACATGAGGTAGCAAACCTCGTATTCAATCAAAAGTATAGGGTGTTTCATCTTAACTCAATTTGTGTTGACGGCAATAACTTTCAGAAAACTGAAGTATATTATAACTAGCAAAAGCCATGCTTTGTTTGGATTTGCGAAGCATTATTTAATAAGACAAAAATTTGAAAATAAAAATATATTTTATATTATTTTTGCATCTTTATTAAGTAAAAACGTTATTTTATGTTTTGGCGCATTTTAACTTTAGAAATATAAATACAGCCAAATAACTAAGAATTTCCTCGGAATTTTTATTTATGATATAACGAATCTAGCAATTAGTTTTATGTGTTTACAATTATTTTGTTCCATTCTACAAAAAAAAATCATAATATAATTCTTTTAAAATGCGTAAGTATCGTCTGCGTAAATGATTCCACATTATAAGAATAAATTGTGTATTAGAATTCTTAGCACTGAAAATACTTTTATAATTGAATATAAATAATTGAATTTTCACCAATTTTAATTCATTAAAAATATGCTATAATTTTCATAAAAAAGTTATTTTAAAAAGTTCATAAAAGAAGTCGTAAAAACACTTAATTAATCATAATTATATCTATAATGACTAACTCCATTATTTATTTTTTCGTCTGAAAATATAAGTGTTTAAGTTTTTATTTGCAAAAATGCGTCCGTAATGGAAAAAACATGTAAAATAAATTAACTGAAATAATACATTTTTAAGGTTATTCTATAAAAAAAATAATAATATTGCACAAATTTACAGATCATAATTTATTGTTATGTTTAATTTCAAGTGAAAATACTAAATAGTTTTTTTTTTTTTTTTTTTTTTTTTTTTTTTTTTTGTAAACTGTGCGACAAAATGTAATTTGTGTAGCCTAGTATAGGATTCGCTTCGCTCATTCTAATAAAACATTTAACAGACATTCTCACCTTTGTTGCAATTATGATACCACCAAACAAAAGAGGCAGACGTTTGCATTATACACATCAACAATATGCACTTGACGCCTCGCATTTTGGACTGTGATTATACGTTCATACGGTAACATCGGTTGCTTGAGCAACATGTTTTACGAGATCCTTTCGTGATGTTACACTGTTAAAAATTTGCAGCCTTCTGGCAGGTCATTTGACCGTTTTTTCCGAAAACGGTTACACAACCGTAATTTTAACACTATTCTGACCATATTATTGGCCATTTTATGGTCAGAATATAGTTAAATTATGGTTATGAAACCGTTTTTTCAAAAAACGGTCGAATGACCTGCCAGAATGCTGCAAAATTTTTAACAGTGTAGTACATTTCATACAAAAGAAGGCACATATCGTGGCATTTTCATTGCAATGTTTTTATTTATTTTTTCGAAATTATTAATATCAACCTTAGTTCAGTTAGGATAAAATGTGTATTTGTGAATTAAATAAGTGGTTTGCGAACCCACGTACTGTGGCAATTTTTCATCCTCTTGATGAGTACTACGACTTCTCTAACTTTGAGAGTCGAATTTTGGGACACATTTTACATATATATAGATCACCCGCAAGAAAAGTGACACATCTCGACAAAAAATAAATTTCTCGGCCGAGGCAAATGAAGCTTCCGATTTTTTTTACTGTAACATAAAATGATAGTACTTAATTCTGCATGCAGCTGTAAAAATGTTTAAAAAATGCGTCAAACCTTTAAGAATCAAGACATAAAAGAGTTAAGGTGGATTTAGTAAATTTTTACCCCCCACCGTGATAAATGTAAGTCTTTGTTGAGTTGTGACATTTTTCTTGTAGCACAATTTGGAAAATTCCAGTAGCCTTTCAAAATAGTACGTGCAAAAATATGGATTCTATTGTATATAGAAGAAAGTATTGTAATCGAAATTTTTTCTGCTTCCAGTTTTCGTCGGATTTACACGTTTTAGGGGTCATTGATCCAAAAACATATGTATACAAAATATCTGTCTGTCCGTGTGTCGCAATTGTACCATCGAAAAGTGTATGAAGTTTTGCATAGAACTGAAATATATTTTTTGTGTATGTTTTTAGTTATGTCTAGAAGGTTCTCCTTCAATTTGGAAATATTCTGCGGAAAAGGTGGGGCTGGAATAGCGATTTTTTTACCATTTTCCTCATTGTACCATCGAAAAGTGTATGAAGTTATACATAAAATTGAACCAAACTTTTGTTGTATGTTTTTGGCTATGGCAAGCAGATTCTCCTTCAGTTTGGAAATATTCTGTCGGAAGGACGTGCTGTAATAGCAATTACTGTCCCATTTCCATTATTATACCATAAAAAAGTGTATCAAGTTATGTATGGAACTGAACCAAAGTATCAGCATTTGTAAAGTAAAATTTGTAAGTATTAATATTTGTAACTACTTTTTGAAACATTAAGATGTATGAGATAGAAGAAAGTTTGGGCATTTGCACGTCCAAGTACTAGTTTTCAATCACAATGTTTTAACTTTAATCCATTATCAATCATTATCAAAAATATTAGTTTGTATCAAAGTAAGAATCAACCGGAGATTCATGATAAGTTTTCTAGGAAATTAAATTAAAAGAAAAAGCATATTTCAAAACTTTTTTATAATTATTATTCAACTGTAATTTTTTAATTGCATTTCAACGAAACAAAATTGCAGTTACTACAAAATAAATGCACATTATAAATATACAAGAACTGATTATTTTATTAATAAATCACATAGTCTTAATTTCATCATCACAATATTTTCTATAACAATTAAAAAATAAATAAAAGTATACAAGTTATTTTTCAGATTTATATTTTAGTCAACTATTTATTTGTCTCTATATATCATCTCTATATATTTATAAACTACATTATTATAAAAAGGAACTATACTTAGGATAACAAAAAATACAAAAAATATTGCTTGTTGTTTAGTAGCAATTCAAAAACAAATATGGTTGTTTCAGTTTTCAGAGTTACTTTCTCCTAAAGCTTGAACAGAATTACTGTGTTTGTTTTATAGCTTCTTCAAACTTTTGAGAAAGAAAAAGAATGATTAAAATCAAGCATATACCACATAATTATCACAGATTTTTTAAAAACACCTAATTTAACATAAAAAAAGCTGAAATGGTGATTCTATCTCTTCTTTTTTTAAATTTCTTATTTTTATAAAAATAAATATATAAATTTTGCAGCATTTTATTGTACTTTCTCAAACAGTAACTTTACTTTTAAAAGTCCTGTATGGATGCAACACCAGTCCTTTATCCATATTGTAAATGATATAATGTAGAAAAAAATGGCATAACTTTGAGGAATATGGTTAGTAGGAATTAGAGACAATTAAAGATCTTGTTTCTTGTGTTCACGTAAATAAAAGGGTTTCGAAAAGGCTTTATGCAAAAGCAAAAGATCTTTGAAACATCTAGCTTAAATTTTAAGCTCAGAAAAATCATCTGCGTCATCAGAGTACATTACGTTGAATGGAAAAGGTTTTGATTTATCAAATCTTAAAATTTTGGTTCTGAAAAATTGAAGAACGTTAACTTCATTATCTTTCAATTAATTCCTTAGCTCATCTCATTTCGCCAGTCAATCGTTTTAAATTTAAATGATCAAAATGAACTAACTCATTCAGTACAAAATGACTCCCTTCTTTTAGGCTGTTCAAATTGATATCACATACAGTTGAGGGGTATAAATTCAGCCACTTTTTTTCTCTATTACTGAATGGCCACAATCGCCTTCATTTTGTGTATGTCCACAGATCAAGAATTTAGAGTTATTCTATTGATTTTTAGCGCCTTAACCCCTTAACGCTCGAATTAAATTACGGTTTAAAAATTCAAATTGCTTATTGGCATCACCAATTAGAATAATTGTGTTAAAATTATTCTGGTGTATTTACGCATCAAGCGATTTCCGGAGTTCCATTCTGTTGAACAGAATCAGGTTTCAGACCAGATGCTGTAATCATCAAGGTTAGCTGGGTGAAAAAGTTCGACCAGAATCGTCCGGGATAGCTCAGATGGCAGAGCACTGGCGGCTTCAGCCAGGAGATCCCGGGTTCGAATCCTGTTCCGGGAATTTTTCGCCCAGTTGGAAATTTACATCTAATATGATTTGTTTACCAATTAGAATAATTGTGTTAATATTAATCTAGTGTAATTTCGTATCCAGCGATTTCTGGAGTTCCATTACCTGAGATTTATTCTGTTGAGCTGAACCAGGTTTCAGACCAGATGCTGCAATCATCAAGGTTAGCTGGGTGAAAACGTTCGACCAGAATCGTCCGGGATAGCTCAGATGGCAGAGCACTGGCGGCTTCAGTCAGGAGGTCCCGGGTTCGAATCCTGGTCCGGACATTTTTCGCTCAGTTGGAAATTTACATCTAATATGATTTGTTTACCAATTAGAATAATTGTTTTAATATTAATCTAGTGTAATTTCGTATTCAGCGATTTCTGGAGTTCCATTACCTGAAATTTATTCTGTTGAGCTGAACCAGGTTTCAGACCAGATGCTGTAATCATCAAGGTTAGCTGGGTGAAAAAGTTCGACCAGAATCGTCCGGGATAGCTCATATGGCAGAGCACTGGCGGCTTCAGCCAGGAGGTCCCGGGTTCGAATCCTGGTCCGGACATTTTTCGCCCAGTTGGAAATTTACATCTAAAAGAGTTTTATAAATTGCTCAATTATGAGCTTATGGAAATGTTCTTTGTGAGACATGTCGTTTTTCTTGCTTCATCACTGCGCATTTTATGTAATGGAAAAGTGACACATAGTGTAATATTTAGGTTTTCTTTATACCGACACGAATAATACTTTGCCAGTAGCAAGATGAACATATGACACACCTGTGTATGGAATAAAACACAAAATGAATTTTTGCGAGATGTGTCACTTTTCTTACGGTTGAGCGATATATATATGTATATATATTGATTGTAATTTTAAAAAATAATTTGACAGTTTTATTTTTTAACCAATGTCTTTCTCATTATGCGAACTAATTAGCGAATTAATCCTTAGCCATTCTAACAAGAATGTCACAGCGTTTCGGTAATGATTTAACTGTTTCACTATACCATAACTGTAAATGTATTTATTTGTCAAATACTGTAATAATTATTTATTCAGTAACTATTTTAAACAATGTCTTTAATTTTTAATGTGTCCCAGTGATAAATAGTTATGCGTGATGGAATTATCATATTTAAATGGTAAAATGAAAGATTTTTTATAAGGAAAATTGTAAAAATATTTTTATTGAAGCGTACGTTTTCGCAAATTGCATGATGATTCAAATATATTGTGTCTTATGAGAATAACTTTGATACACTTTTCAGAAAAGTAAAAAAATAAATAAATAAATAAATTAAAAAAAATCACTTTAGTAGGAAAAACACTGTGGAAAATATTCCGAAAATAATATTTGACATCATTGTTTAATTTACTCAGTTGTAAAAAAAAGATCCTATTTAATTTAAATAGTAATTTCTTTTATGCTTGTAAAATATTCAAAAAGGTTTTTTTTTTTCATTAGTTAATTTTTTATCGTGTAAATATACGCTTTTCAGAACCTCGCGCGTTTAGTTGACAATATTCCACATTTTGACTTTATTTTAGAGATGCATGCCTGTAATTTTGGCCATTGTGGAAATATTGAGCGACGGTAATACATATACGAAATGTTTACATTTGCTATCATTTCTTTTAAGTAAAAATAGTGTGCTTCAGTACGTTATTAATAAGATTTTTTTTCACTAGATTAATATCAACACAATTATTCCAATTGGTAAACAAATCATATTAGATGTAAAACTTCCAACTGGGCGAAAAATGTCCGGACCAGGATTCGAACATTTTTCGCCCAGTTGGAAGTTTTACATCTAATAAGATTTTTTTTTTTGTTTTATAATTCAAAGATAATTAGAACAATAACAATAATCAGTCTAGTTTTGTAGTAGTTTGAAAAGCAAATACTAACAGTATACATACCAGTTTTTACGATGTGACTAATTATTAATTAAGTTATATGAATAGTTTATTAAATTTGCAGTACAGACTTTTGCCCTTTTTTAGCAGTCAATGATCTAAATAAGAAAAAAAAATATTACTATTGTCAGCACATATTTAAAACATTAAATCTGCTTATTGAAAGAAACTGCTTTGTTGGTGGATGGGGCATTCTTCCAAAATGGGTAAAATACACGTAAATGTCTTACTTAATTTATAAAATAAAATCGAAATTAATTAAAATTATTTTAATAACTTGTTCATGTTATTAGCTAACCTACATGTATGTAACAAATTAAAAAAAAATCGATAAACTCCTTCAAACATAGTGCATTCATTGTTTAAATGTCATTACCCTAACTTGTAACTAGAGTAGTATATGTTGTTCAAAGGGTTAAATAAATTAATAATAAAACTAGTTTTCCAATAATAATTAATTTAATACATCAATAATAAAGCATATCGTACAATATAGAATAATTTAATTATTTTCACAATTAAAGAATTAATACAATGTGTGTAACTGAGAGAAATATCATTCTCCTGTCTGTTTGTATTGCACTCATTATTTTGCCTATAGATAGTAGCAGTGATTTCTTTTTGTGCCTATTGAATGTCTTTTTATTTATTTGACTTCGTAAGTAAATAGTCTCAGTTTATTCCATTTTTGTGTGAAATTTTAAAGTTTTTTGTCGCTAGAATTATGTTTAATCTGAATCATTTTCCTGGCATCTGCAGAAAAAACTATGTGAGTTTAGAATTGCTTATATTACAATACATAAGGAATAATATATTTTTTTCATTGAAAAAATATATACATTAATTTTAAAACTTTTAAGCAAATTGTACCAGCTTTTAATTATATTACTTTAATCTTTATCCTGACCATCTTTGAATTTGAAAAAGGAACAGGACAAAGACAGCAAACCAGCGATTCAAAATTTTGACCACTTTTGATAAAATTAAAACATTTTTGAAAATTTTAATTACTTCATTTTTTTAATCCTTTTTTTTAACCTTTTGGAACTTACTTAAATTATAACACTTAAAATAATTTAGAAGGATATTTTTTAATCCATGTGAGGAATTTTGTGCCATGTTATTGAACAATGCGCTTTTAACAGTGAAAGAAAATTGCTATTTTCGAAGATGAATCAGGTGGAAATTTATATTCACTAAATCATAATATCCAGAAATAATTGTACAAGGGAATTTTTTTCACTACAATTTGTATCAGCAAAATTATGTGATAATACAGGCTTTCTCGTTAATGTAGCAATATAAAAAAGAAATTTAACGATATCTTTGTATATGTCTAGAATTTTACTTCATTTTCCTTTATATAATTCAGAAGCCAGTATTTTTCCATAACACACACATATATATATAAAAAGCAGTATAAGATTATATTTAGCCTGAACCAGCACCCCCCCCCCCTCACAGAACAAGAAGAACAAGAAAAATAACTATGTAAACATTAAAACTTTAACAAAAACTAGGAAAAAATAGGCTGCGGCCTCATCGGCAGTGGGTTATGTTTCAAAAGCAGCCGAGCATTCGATAAAATATACATTAGTGGCAGTGGGTTTCGGCCAGAACAGTGATAGCAAAATTAAATGTTAAAACATTCGATGGCTATTATCACATGCTCCCCCACCGGACCCTACGCCAACAATATCAAATGAATGCCTCACCTGGAACACAGTAAAAGATGGTAAAAATATGTTCGTTGAAAAAAACCACACTCAACCAACTTAGCCACATTGCCACAACCCAAATATAAAACATAAAACAAACTAAACAGAGCAGAATCCAACATCCAATCAACCAATCCTAATTCTTTCCAGGCCTGTTGCCAATCGACGCAGCACATCATCATAACATAGCACATCATCATGTTTTTTGTTGGATTAGGTTACTGTGCTTTACGTTTATATATATATATATATATATATTTTTTTTTTTTTTTTTTTTTTTTTTTTTTTTTTTTTTTTGCCTGAAACACATTGCACAAACATTATTGCATTATTTCAGCAAAAGTACAAGCATCTTAAATTATCTTAAATTAAAAACGCATTTTATATAAATTTTAGTTCATTGATCGATGATTAATTTTAATTTTTTTAAATCCTATTTCAAATCAAATTATATATATTCACAGATTTTTTCCGGAATCAAAGAGATCTAACGTTTACTTACGAATGTTTTATTTTTTTAAATAAATAAAAATTAGAGCTATACTGTCTTTTAAAAAATAGATGTCAAAAACGATTAATGAATAATTTTAATGAAGTTTCTGTCGTCTGTTTAAAATCAATAAAATTACAATCGATACGGAAGTTACTTATGTATATTTACAAGTAAAATGAGAAATCATAGGCTCCAAATGTAATAAATACAAAACGCTTCAATAAGGCTTTTCAATACATAGCAATTTTTATTTATGACATGGTTATTACAGTGATGTTAATCTGTAGAGATTTAATTAAATGATGAAGAAAAAACTTTAATTTCCTACTAGAGAAAAGTAAGCAAATAATTCCAGCTGAAAAACAACAAGAATAGCATGTATTCGAAAACATTCTGTAAAATAGGAGTTAACTGCATCCTTGAGTTCATTCCGTCGCGAAAACAAATAGTATTTAATGTTAATTGTCTTGAATTTTACTTTAATATTAAAAAAAAACATTTAATGAGTTAAATTTTTAAGCTTTAATTTCACGTTTACCTGAGATATCTTGATTTAAACAGATTATCTTTTAAAGCCTACCTTAATCTCCAATAAAATTAAATAAACAAAAGAAATTTAAAAAGAAATGAAACATTAACATTTTGAAGCTATGACAGGAGTTTTGGGTTTTCATTTTAGGAAAAACGAATATTTGAGAAAGGTTGTTAAGTGAACCAATGATTCTTTTTTTAAATGAACAAAATAAGTACAACGAAAAGTTAAATGACTACAGCCTAATATAATACTCATTGTATTAAGAAGTATCTCAAGCATCTCAGTTTAGTTTCGAAAAAAATTATATAGGATTTTCTGAAAGGATTATTACACAGGAAAAATAATGGAAAAAAAAATTCAGAGATATATTTTTCATGCACATCTTCAATAGAATTAAAAACTACTGTCAAGTGGATGTTTTACGCTATTTTAACCCTTAAATGCGTGATTTTTTATTGTCTTTCGAATGAATTATATATGATTATCTTAAAAGGTTATTACAAGGAAAAATAATAATAAAAAAAAATCAGAGATACACTTTTCATATAATACGTCAAACACTTGTTCTGTTGCACATCTGCAATACAAGTAAAAAATACTGTAGTGTGACTATTTTACGCTAAAATATTGCAAATTAGTAAATATTTTAAGAAGTATGTCTCCAAATACCTTATTTGATATAAATTATTTATTTTATAAAACTTAACATTTAACCCTTTAATTCCCATGATACGCTATAGATTTAAAACGCTCTAGAAATTACGTAGTTCGGAGAAATCATGGAAGACGGTAGTATTCCGAGTGACGCAGCCTTAAGCCTAAAATAGTATCGTATCGTATCGTAGAATTCGTAGATGGCGGAACTCATATATACAGCTAACTCGACATCAAAGAAAATGCGAAAAGCCGCCTGTTAATAACTCATCAAATATAGGTCCTATTGTTCTGATTTTTTTTAAACAGTCTTATATCTGCAGTCTAATCCTATTCTGATTTTTTTACGATTCTACGTGCAGTATATTTTCAGATCTGTAAACCCATTTTGAAAGCAATTTCGATGGTGTAAGTTTGTCTTTTTTTTTTCTCCGAAACGGTCTAGATTTTTTTAAAAACATTAATATATAAAATGAATCTGTTTTTGACGAAGTGGATAAGACTAAACTAGTATCTAGGAAAACTCTTAATTTTTATATAATCCGCATGAAAAAATGGACTTCTTAGGATCGCGGATTACATGTTATTCTATGGGCTAGCAGACAGAACGTTGCACATCGGTTTTGCGCGGTTTAGGTCACAGTTAAAAATCTGAATATTGGCAATAAATATTTTTTTAAACTACGAAAACAGTTTATTATGTGCTTTAAAATACTTAGACTGATTTTTTAAAATGGAGCAGTATTTTGTAATTATAGGTATTTTATTTCATTGTTATTCATAGTAAGTAAACATTTTTTAAGGAGAAAATATTTCACATTTTAAAAAAAATTCTCGTATCGAAATTCAATATTTATCGAAAATTCTCGTATCGAAATGAAAATTCATCGCGTTCGCCATAAGACTTCGCCATGTATCACTACGCGATACGCGAAGTTGACTGAAGAAATAAGAAATATCAAAGATCTTGAAATGGTATTCCAAGGGGAGAAAGTGAGTACAATTTCTAATTATCCAGACAGCCTTCTTTGCAACCGATCCTTTCTAATTAGTATAATGTTCTGAATTGTTTTTATTTTCAACAATACTTATAACTGTTTTCCTTACAAAATAACGTTCATGTGTGGCATAGGTATTTCTTGTGATATGTGAGTGTAATACAGATAGATTACTAATTTAATTTTGAGTTTTCTTTTAAAGAAATTAAACAAAATCTTTCATTTTTAAAGAACGCACAATTTAAATAAAAGGTATGACGAAATCAAAATTAAGATTTCCGATCCCGTTTATAAAATGATTCATTTGCGAATCGTTTCTAATAATATTATATACGAAAATTGACTTAAAATGACATCTGTCGTTTATTTATTTTTTTTTTTTTTATATAACTCTTTTCAGCTTCAAAAATTAAAGCATCGTAGTATTTTATTTTTATAAAATTTAACCTAAAGGGGAAGAAAATTCTTATTGCCGTTTATCTCTGTAACAAAAGAAAAACAGAAGAAAAAAAAAAACACCTGAAGCATTTCTTTTAGGCTAATTGATTACAGCCATGGGTGCAAGACCTTTAGTCTCAGGACTGATTTCAGTCTTGGACATATTTTTGACTGATAGTAAATTCTACTTTATATACTTAAATTATCATGATTAGCTCAAAATGAACCATTTTATCCTGACTGGTTGTTTTGAGCTCCTAAAAGTAAAAATTTTCATCATGATACTTTTCCTTATTTAGTAATTAAAGTTTATAGATAAATAAGATAAAACAGCTTTTTTGCAAAAGTAAGATACTTGTTTTTATTTAATGTTAATATGCTTAAAAGAAAGCTTTAAATAATTTACTTTTAAAAAATATAAAAGTAGCCAGCTCCCTTATATGGTATTTGTGGTAATGAAGTATTATTGTAAATAAGAACAATTCAGAACATCTTACTATTTAGAAAAGATTGGTTTCACAAAATTTCATTAGCAGCTGCATTGTAGCTGTCATGATAATTAGACTTTGTATAAACTAATAAAGTGATTACTCAGTAACCATTTCAATTAATATATTAATCTGACTCGCATCTTAAATTAAATATTAAGTTTTTATTCTGCTTTCATTAAACCATTTACTATTCTGTAACATTCCGCATATTCCGACTACAAAAACTCTTTTTTTCAATTCCACCTGTACACTGGAGGGTTGCCGTGCCACTTACAGAGTAGCGCGTTTATCGCCTCGTTGTGCAATAGCATTTGAAAGATCACCACACTAACATAAAAAAGTAGCAATAAAAGAAAAACAAAATTAATCAGTTGATTGTAAAAAACCCGCTCCATTCTCGGTCGGGGGAGGAACATCACAAGAAAAAATAACCTCGCGAAATTTGACAGTATGTTATGGGGGGAGGGGGGGGAATCCAAAACTTCATGAAAATAGTTGTAACTTTTCTAATAAATATGTTACATATAACGTATGTTAGTAATAATCAGTATATCTGATGAAAATACAAGTAATTTTTCAAAATAAACTATTTAATGATTTTTTTTATCCCTATTACTGTATTTGATTAATAGTAGTTCAAGAGCCATAATTTTATATTGTAAAATCCTTAAAAGCACTCTGCAAGCAGTCCTTGTTCAATCACAAAAGCCTGCCACTAAAAAATTTTAATGCAGAAGATGTAATGTATTTCTCAGATATAAACAATGAATTTTTCAGTTAAGAAGCACATGTATTTTACAAATATTGCTATTTCTTGGAACACTAAATATGATACATTATCGCCTTTAACACATTATTTTGGAGTAATGAAAACATTGTTATTATATTAAAATTTTTTTGTAAATGAGTGTTATAATCAAAGCAGCTCATGACAGGTTTTTCTTGCAGCACTAAAATGCATGCTTTCCAAAAGTGTTTTTTTTTTTTTTTTTTTTTTTTTTAAATTTTTGCCTTATTTAATGGAAGAAAATTCTGCTAAAAATAAGGCAAAGATTTCATTATTAAAAATAGTGAAAAAGAATAAATTGACCAGCCATGCATTTAGTGTTCCCAAAACAGCCAGTCATGAGTTACCACTGTTTATAATGATTTTTCCCAGGCATATTTGGATGTTAATTTCAAGGTAATATCTTTAAGGTAATTTAATAATGTGTGATCTATACCTATTATATAAAATATCATAATTTGCACATTTTCTGGTTCCAAGGTATGTAATTTAAAGCATGTATATGAAGTGAATTTAATGATGTATGAAATATGATCTATATAATGCAAAATTCTATAATACGCACAACTTCTCATACCAAGGTGTGCATTATAAAGATCTTCTACTGTATCAGGGTGTCTACAGAAAATGTAAAAAAAAGTTCCCTGATTTTTCCATGATTTCCCTGACTATCTTTATCAGACCTCCATGATTTCCAATATTAACAATACACATTACGGTATTTTTGCTTGTATGCCAATTCCTTGAATAACACACTTATCCAGCTTGCTAATATTTTTCACTTGGAGGAAAAAACAAGAGAAAAACATAAAAACTACCTAATATTCGTTAAGTATTGGTTGACAATTTATAAATCTGAACTCAAAATTTAGTCCAAAAATTTCATATAGGGACCAATGGATATAGATAGGGTGACCAGAAAAATTTCCTCATTTTCTGAAAAATATTGAATTCTAAGACTTATCTACATCTGATGGGATAGCTAATTGGATTAAGCTGGCCACCTGCTCAGGTTATGCTAATGTATCATTTAAAATTTTTAAAAATGGGTAAATTGTCTTAAGCACTATCCACAAAAAATGAGGACTCACCTTAATTTGCGTTAAATATCAAAAACCCATACCATATGGGTTTTTTAAAAAAGATATTGGGAAAGACTACTCAGCATGTGAAAAATATGGTACATAACATAGATAAATCAGTCTCGTTGCCAAGGTAAAAAAGAAAATATTTTGAAATACAGACAAATTTCCCTGATTTTCGAGTATTTTTGCAAAGTTCCCTGACTTCTCCCTGATTTTTCCATGATTCCCTGATTTCCAGATTCTGTAGACACCCTGTGTATTCATATGTAGTTCACACATCAAAAACCTTAAAGATTTAGTATCTGTAACAAGAGGACATTATTACAACTTTATATTTTTTTCATTCTGTAGCACAAATTACTCAGCTTAGAATTTGCCAATCAAAACATTGCCATCTTTATTTTTTTCCACTGTCTTTATTTACCTCAGAAGTGATTAAGATTTTTTTATATTGTAAATCCTAAAGGTTATAATAACATAAAAGCATCTTTAAGCCCTTGGGAATGAGCGACCGGTATACTTGGCCACTTAAGGTGTTCAGAATCCTTCATTATTCACACCACTTATTTTTAATTGTAAAGTTTACCTTCTTTAATGGGAGCATTTCTGTGATTCAATTACAGAAAATTTTCTGTTTTTAAAAACCTGTAGTAAAAGGTTACAAATTAACCAAAGGGCTCTTGTCGCGAAGGGGTTAAACATCTTGAATTACAGTGAACTTTAATAACCCTTGGCTTTAATTGCCAGTACTCTTCCAATTGAGCTATCTGTACGACAGCCCAGACAACACAATATTCGCTCAGAACAACTATTATCATGACATCAGTTGATTGTGTGAAAAATAATTAAAAGTGTACATGATTATATATTTTATTATTAAGCAACAGACTTTGCAGATCCGATTTTCTAAAAAGCTTTAAAGATTGAAATCTCTAGGCTGGAGTGGGAAAGTGGTAATTTTGAGGAATAGGAGGGTAATTTATATAGAAGAATTTTCTGTATAAAAATAAAGATTTAAATTTTTTTAATGTTGGGGAGTAGGAGGAGGGAGAAGAGGTGAAATGTACAGTCGTGGAAAAAAAAAAAAAAAAAAAAAAAAAAAAAAAAAAAGTAAACACCCTCTACTAACTCTTTAACAAATTATTATCGTAGACAAAAGTTATTGGTACCGAACGATTGGAAATAAAGTCTATTTTTAAATGATGTATATAAAATTTGCTTAGGGGGCCATCTACATATTAAAACAAATCCAAACTTCATTTTTTTCAATGGCAATACCCAATTTTAACGAGATATTTCAAATCTTCGGTTCAAACTATGCCTAGGCACCAAGTTTCAAGTAATTTGAATAATAAGTTTTTGAATTATAAACATTCAAAATTTAGTGCTTCTAATGTTAAATTATATTTTCATATTTTTATTCATATCTCCTGAAATTATGCTCCTAATGTGCTAATTTTTTGTGTAGCAGTAATACTAACATACCCAAACATAAATACGTTGAATTTGCAATTTTTATAATTTTATGATATGAATTATGAAATTAATATTCCAAAAAATTATGAATTGTAACCTAAAATTTTTTTGATGGATTTAGATTTATTAAGTCCTGCTTTATGGAAATCCAAAATTTCACATTTTCCTTCCAAATAGTTTTCAAATTATGCTTTAAAAAAGGCAAAATTATGGTTTAAGGGGCCGTCTATGATAGAAGTGACTAGATATTTTGAAATGTCTTACGCTGTCCTGTAATCTAGCAGACTTCATTGACTGCTTGAGTGACGCTTAAGTTGCCTTGATCAAGAAGGGGGCTCTCTCGGTTAACAATCGAGTACCGAACTTCAATTTGGATACAGCCCTTAAAATAAGCTTGTTTTAAAATAATTAATTTCTCGGGAACTTATAGTACGAATTGCATAAAAATTTGTTTTTAGGCTAATTAAATGGTGTAGAATTCATTTATGCTGTAAAAATTGTGTACTGCTATTGAAAAAAACAAAGTTATGGTTCGTTTTAATATGTAGATAACCCCTTAAGCAAATTTTATATACATTTAAATGTAGACTTTATTTCCAATCGTTCGGTACCAGTAACTTTCTTCTACGGTAATTTGTTGAGGAGTTAGTAGGGGGTGTTTACTTTTTTTTTCCATGACTGTACATTAGAGAAGTTAGTGCTTATTTATTTATTTATGTTAGTGAGCAACAAATGTTGCAGATTTTTTTTTTTTTTTCAAACTAATTTTTGAAAGATTTTATTATTTAGGTAAGCTGGAGAGGTGGGTGCAAAAGCAGAAGTGGAATCTTCGGAGCTCAGGGGATTATTTTATATGATTTATTATTATTGTTAATAAAGAATTTTAAATAGGGATGGTGAAAGATTATTTTATATAAAATTAAAGAACGTTTAATTTTTTGCACTAGGAATGATAAAAGGGAGAAGCAGAAATTTGTAGTTTTGGATTTAATATAAATGTATGGAATTACTTTTATAAGTGAGCGATAATTGTTATATATATATATAAAGGTTTAAAGAGTAATATTTCTTGCTATTTTTCTTAACAAAGTAATTTTTTTATATAGTAAAATTTAACATAGCTTTTTATATCTCTGAAGCAAACCAACAGTAATACCCTCTAAACATGCATGTTGTACATTACCTCCATATCTTACCAAAGAGTTCTTATAAAAATCTCATTGCACGGTGCTCTTTAAAATTGAAGTATGGTCATCCTTTTTTGCGGAGAGGGAGGGGGGAGAGATTGAAGGTGAATTGAAATCCTGACTATGAATTCTTTGTATTGGTCTTTAATTTTTTTGTGTGTGTTTATTGTTTTATTTTTTTTTTTTTCAATAACCTCAAAAAAGTAATGATATCAATACAAAAACCCTTAACGAGTTAAAAGTTTGTGACGCAGCACTTTATCTTATGCTCTTAGAATTTTAAATATGGAACTTAAAAATAATGCTATCAAATTTTGAGTGACGCTATGCTATTAATTATAATCTCTCTCTATATTATTTATTTCATCTTTTTATTTTTTTATAATCGCATGTGCAAAAATTATGTTCAATTTAAAAAAATGTATAAAAGTTTATTCATTGATGCTTTAACATTTACACCTCTCATAGATTCCAAGTATGAGTTTTAAAAGCTATGATATCAAAATTTTAGTGACGCTTTGATGTGGCTTTAAACGATTTGTTTTAAAATTAAATTTAAATTATTTTTGTTTTGGCTAAGATATATTCACACATCTAAATAATAGTTTTAATTTTCCAATATACTTTAAATATGTCACTTTCACTGAATTTATATAATGCATTTAAATGTATTTATTTGAATAAATTGATTTATCCTTTCTCCAATGCCATTAAAAATTTAAAATAAGATTTGCGTAAATAATTTTTTTGCGTCATTGTATCCAAACTAAGGGAAATGTATTCAAATGGATACTATGAGGCAAAAAAATTATTTACGCAAATCTTATTTTAAATTTTTATTGGCATTGGACAAAGGATAAATCAATTTATTCAAATAAATACATTTAAATGCATTATATAAATTCAGTGAAAGTGACATATTTAAAGTATATTGGAAAATTAAAACTATTATTTAGATGTATGAATATATCTTAGCCAAAACAAAAATAATTTAAATTTAATTTTAAAACAAATCGTTTAAAGCCACATCAAAGCGTCACTAAAATTTTGATATCATATCTTTTAAAACTCATACTTGGAATCTATGAGAGGTGTAAATGTTAAAGCATCAATGAATAAACTTTTATACATTTTTTTAAATTGAACATAATTTTTGCACATGCGATTATAAAAAAATAAAAAGATGAAATAAATAATATAGAGAGAGATTATAATTAATAGCATAGCGTCACTCAAAATTTGATAGCATTATTTTTAAGTTCCATATTTAAAATTCTAAGAGCATAAGATAAAGTGCTGCGTCACAAACTTTTAACTCGTTAAGGGTTTTTGTATTGATCTGACTTTACACCAGAAACTTTCAATAGTTAATTTCGATTTATTTAAATACGGAATGTCTGTGATTAATTAAAGAAGACATTGCTATTTTAATTTTCTGGTGTGAATTAAGTGTTACGAAACGATGGAAGAAAAGCATTTTGATTATACTGAAATATCACCAAATTGCGCTCTAAACTATCGATACATTACTATTTTCGGTCTTTTCTTAAAAAGCGCAGCACCTATATTCAAAAGCTTTGTTATCAGAAGAAAAATAAAAAAATAAAAGGGCTCAGTTAAACTGATGACATTGAGCTCATAGGCTGTTCATAGTTATGTGACAGCGTTTCTGTCCCATAGCTTTCTGTTTTATTCAAAATTTAATTTAAAACATAGCTTTCTTGCTTTTAGATCATATTATCCTCCCCCCCCCCCTCTTTCCTATAATGAAATATGTGATTAAATTCATTTCTCAAGACCATCCAGAATTTGTTAAAGTGATTTCTTTCATCTTTCTAAAATCATCTTTAATTCAAAGCGCTCAAATAATCATTTCCTTTTTTTCCCTTTCTTATTTTAATCTGTATCTACCCGTTACCACTGCTTGTGCAAAGAACTAAATAAGAATTAAATAGCACAGCTGCTAGTCTCATTTCTTTTTCTTGCGTTGGATGTTTTTTTTTTCCCCGCCGCAGTGATAAGAAATTTTTATCGCTACTAATACGTGAACCTTGAATATGTAGTAACAATAAAAAGTAAAAATGAACGAATCTTATGGGAAGCATTTATTTATCGTGTTATGTGGTCGGGCTAAAAGCCAGATGTCTGGATTTTCTGCATTTTTTCTCATCGAGCAATCTACAGTCTGCTATTTCATGTAACAGTTAGTTGGGCAAAGGCCTATCTGCAAGATAAACAATTTCGGTTTGTCTGTTACTTTTCTCATCCTAATTAGAAGCGCTTACTTGCAATCCACATTTTTGCGGTAATGTTTATCGCCAAAAGCCTTTGTACACTTTCGCGCGGTCACCAAAAGTTGTAAATTGGCGATGCTGTGCAACGCCAAGATTTCTTGATTTCGTGCAAAAAAACTTCACTTCTGTTTCAGCTCTCGAGATGTAAAGTTGTCAAAAAGAAAAGGCGCTTCGGCGTCCCATGTATTATGGGGTCTCTCTCTCCCATTTTGGCTCTTGAACCACCGTTTTTATAAGATTTTTGATAAAGAAATAGTTTCTGTAATATGGTTGGAGTTTTTTGCATTTAAACGAACCATCCCACTGAACAATATTACATAAATTTGGTTCATTGGCCGGACTTTCTCCAACCAAAAAAAAAAAAAAAAAAAAAAAAAAAGAATGCATATTTATTTGAGAGAGAGAACCTCCCCATCCCCCCAACCTTTAAAATATTTTTTTATGCTGCACTTTCGACGTAGTACTCCTGCATCTTAAAAGTACAATTTTATTCGTGAGGTTTCCTGCCCATTTCCTGACGCTTCGTAAAACACCAGAACATGCTGTAAGATCTATGTGCCGGAGCGGTACTGCTAGATTGCTTCGAAATTGTCTTTCAATTCTAAGCGAAGACTGGATTAACTCTACACTCTGTGGTCCTTCTACATTGGTGATTTTGGAATAAAGGAGAGAGTTATGTTGTGACTCATCTACTCCGTTGCCCCACCAAGTTTTTTTTCTCCTCGCTTCACCTGCTGGATGTACAAATGTGAAATATGTTAAAATTTTTTATAGTGTTTCTCTACAAAATAAGTTTTGCCTTCATTCCAATACTAAGGTGATTGTTTGGTGCTCCATAGTTAAAGAAAATAGAGCTAATATAACCGCATAGTTTACGGAAAGCCAATAATCTACTGGTGTATCTTGGTATAATATGTGCTGCATTATGCATCTGTGTTGGAAGTCAAAAGAAAAATTATTTCAGTTACGAAATAGTTCGTGAAACTTTTGCCATATGTGCGTTTTTTTTATGACTACATCTCTAATTTAGATTCCTCATTCCCAGATTGTTTGTTTTGTGCATCTTATCATCTTCAGCATGCAATCTAAAAAAAAAAGAAGATAGCGTTCAACAGGCTCATTCATGTTGTTCAATTCGTTTTCGTGTCATATCTAGGTATCCCAAATTAGGATACCCCAATAGTGATAAAATTGGATGACGTTTAACATGCACAATATTGTTTCTCATATTGTCTATAGATACTTAATTGATATAGTGATTAATATTTTATCTTTCAGTGCTTTTTTTACTTTTCATGCTATGATAAATGTTTCTTTATTCATATTTGCTGGTTATAAAAAAAAAAAAAAAAAAAAAAAAAAAAAAAAAAAAAAATTCGTTACTTCTTGCAGTTCATATTTGTTTTTGTTACTGCCTTGTATAATAGGTGACATCCGGAAGAGAGAAGACATCGGCATTAAAAAAAAAAAAAAAAAAAAAATATTGTATTTTAAACCGTTAAACTTGCAGCTATATTTCTAAGCTGCTCTTTGCATGTTAGTGTTTAAAAGGTAAGTGCTATTTAAGTTCAGTTAGTTTATGAATGTTTAAATATACATTATTTTCATGCATGACAAGGGTTTTCTGGGTTTAACATTTATCGTGAAAGATATTGCGCTTGCATTCCTTGTCGCTATTGGACAAACAATAGCCTTTTAAAATTTAGCTAATTTATCTGTTGCACATTTTGTTGCTTTTAATTATAGTTATGAATGACATATTTTTAACGAAAGGTGTGTTTATTTTTAATTTAATTTCTATTTTAATTGAAAAGAGATGTATTTGTATTTATCTCTGTTATGAATATTTAATATTTTAGGTAATATTTCATCTGCTTTTAAAAATATAAGTTGTTACTTACAGATCGGCAGTTGATGTGTAAAGTAAAATTTATGAATAATTGGGATGCATTTCTAAGGGGATGAAAAAAAAAGGTAGCAATTTTTTTAAGTTTGTTGCATTTGAGTCACATTAGAAACTTCCTGAGTATCTTGCATTGACACATTGACGCACTTCAGAGATAATATATTCCTTTTATTTTATCTCTAGGCCTTGAAGTTGCTTCTCTGTTGTTTTATCATTTGTTGCACATAAATACGCTGGCTCGTATGCTGTCTGTTAGCAGTATGATTTAAATAATATGTTGTGTCATATTGCAAATTATTCAGTATAGTTTCTTTTATGAGTAGTTTTCTGGGGATTTTTAAATGGTTTTTTTTTTTTTTTTTTTGGTAGTTAAGATGCTGTCATTCAGCCTTTCTTATAAATGGTAAAAAAGAAAAAAAAAAGTCTATAGATATATTTATCTTTGATTGTAAATGACTTGCTTTTGAATACCTTTTACATTATTAGACCTGGGACACACTTTTGAAATTTCTTTTTAGAGTTAATATATTATTTTTTTTTCTATGCAGAAAGTTTTATGTTTTATGACTTTATTATTATTATTTTTTTTTTTTTTTTTTTTTTGCACTGATTAAGAGTAATGTGAAATATGTTGGATTTGCGTAGTCGTGGCAATTTAAAATAAGTATAGAGGAGGTGAGCATAACATTTTTTTCTCAGTTAGATGTGGGCACTTGATTAGAAATTTACATACAGTTGGCGTAATCATAAGTTAAAAAAAATATTAGATTATTTATCTTTCACATTAACATTTTCTTGGAGTGTGAACTTTGGCAAAATATTTAGTAAGTGTAGATTAGTTTATCCTGGCATACATTTTATTTAGGCATATTATATAGCTCGAGTCATCATGTCATGGTTACAAAAATATTTTTTTCCCTTTTGGCTCTCGTTTGCTTTTGCAAAATACATAAGATGTACAACATAGGTTTGACGTATAATTTTAAACTGTTATTTTATTTATGTTTCTCAATGACATGCATTCACATTAATACATTGGTTTTTTTTGTGTGTGTAAGTTTGTTTGCTTGTACTTCTGTCATGGTTTATGTGGGATACTTCAGTCATTGCGCTATTTTCCATGGGATAGCAAAATGTCTGAGGTGTGTATTTCGATCTATGGTTAAGCAAGTTGGCCGCTAGCTTAATCAGGGATCGGATATGTTTCCTAACATGATTGATGGAGTTACACTAATATTAATTTTACAATTGGAGTAGTGTTTACATTTTAAAATTATTTTTAGATTGCTAAAATTTCACCTGTAATTGTTTTCCTAATGCTGATGATGGATAACACCTTTACACTAATTTACACTTTTACTTCTAACTTGCTATGTGCAGATAGCATTGTTAGGTATTAATCACACATGTTTTTTTTCCCCTCTCATGCACATGGTTTGGGATGTCAGGTTTGGCCTGGTACTACACACACACACACACACACACACACATTGACTCGTTCAGTTTTGCTGAATTTTTGTTATATTTCAATTAATACTCACCATGGTTAAGGACATTCAGTGGCGTCTGTGCATGTATACGTTTCTTTTAGCATCATTTGTGTTTAGCTTAAAAATTGTATTTTTTTTTCACTGCATTCACAACTTCGTAGTTCTTTTTAGATAGACTTTCTTTTAATGTCATGTTTTTTTTTTTTTTTTTTTTTTTATTTATTTATTTTTTTTTATTTATTTTTTTTTTTAGTTCGTGTGTTTAAAAGTTTTGGAGAAATTATAACATAAGGTAACTATTGTACATTGTTTACAAAGTCATCTTAAAGTTTTTTTTGCAAGGGATAATTAACCAGGTGTACAGTTTTACACTTGCAGCTAATGTACTGTTGGACTTCATTGTTTACGCGCGGCTGGTGACTCGTTGCTATTTTAAGTTATAACATAAGGTATTTTTTTATTAAAACTGACATGATATTTGATATCGGTAAATGTTTTTCTTATAAAAGGTAGTCACATGCATAATGTGAGCTGTTAGGTACACTTTATTTTTGGTAAAGGGCTATTCACATATAGTCATTAAACTAACTCTTTGGCATTTTTTTTTCTTCTTCAGATTTAAAATTTTTTAATTTGTGAATTCAAGTCTCACAGTTGTCTTGTGACGGATACATACATTCATACCACATAAGGTACATTGCTTGTTATTTTTGGCTACCAATATGTTTTTTTTTTTTTCCCTTTCATTCTTTTCTTGGAACATGTTTGGCTTACATAACTTCTACAATTTTTAGCGTAGAGTTATACATTTTATGCACGCTTCTGTTAACTTAAGACAGTAATGAATTTGGCAGATGCAGTTTTAGTTTCTTTTTAACCCTTAGTCAATCACTTATTCAACAGTTTTCTTTCACATGTAGTTCATATGTTGGATATTTGTTTGTGTTTCACAACAGTTGTTTTTTTTAATACATTTTGGTGCATTCTTATACATACATTACACTAGTTCATGTGTTGATTTACATATTTTGTTCATTTGCTTTTACACATTGTACTTTGCTAGCGATTTATTCGGCAGTATTTCTTTTTTTTTTTTTTTAATTCTTACAAGTAGTTCATTGAGTTGTACACACTGGCTGGTTTAGAGTTTAACCAGAGCTTACACACACATTACAAGTAGTTCATTTGTTTTTTTAACCCTTATTCATTACATTTTGATGATAACTCATTAATTATGTAATTGAACCTCACTCGTATGCAAGTGTCTTGGGTTTTTACACATATACTGTCTGTTTATTTTGTGGGCAAATACATTACAATTTTAGTTCATTGAGACATTAATACATAGAGTTCATGTGATATTATACAATTTGTTCATGTGTTTACTTACACGTTGTGTATGCTTGCGTACACTTTTGTTCATGTGTTGCATTACAAGTAGTTCATTAGTTTGGGAGTTCCCCCCCCCCTCCCTCCACACACATACAGTTCTCCTTTTACTTTTCTATCTTTTAAATTTTACACGATGTTTCAATATTAAAATACTTCTTTTTAACAGTTTTTTTTGTGTTTGCATAATGTCAGAACATATCAATGGCATCATCACTTTGTCTCTATACAAAGATTTTAATGTTTCTAGGAGTTATCCGTCACATGACATATTAAACTACACATACATTTCGAATTTGTTTACTGTTAACATATAACATTTTTTTTTACACTTTCATTGGATACTTCTTACTTGGAGGTGGCAGATCGAGTAAGATATCTTGTTACACTATACAAAATTGTATGCAATTTATTATTAATTTTTTTATAAGTTTGCCAGGGTTTAAATTTTGATCAATACATGGAAAGTCAGGATGGCAGTGTAAAAATTCATAAAATGCTAAATTATAACATAAAGTTTTTTTTTTTTTTTGGAAACCGGGGAATTAGTTAAATTGCAGGAATCTAAAAAAAAAAAACTACCCCTTATTATTTAGGGCAGAAGTCATAAGCTGATGCCACTAGAATTCACAAAATTTCAATATGTAGGGCTACACTTGTTTGAGCGCGTGTAGCTTGCACAATTTTTGTCTCTGGTAGTCCTGTGCGCTATGCACAAATTTTTGTAAGTTTCTTATGCCAGTAATGAAGCAACCTAAGATAATGCTTCAAGATTCTTAAGAGAAGCTTCAATTTTATGAAAGAATTCATCTTTCCTTAAAGTAACAAATTTTTTTTTTACTGGTGTGTATTTGTCCATTGTTTTTATTTGCTTGCATTTATTTAATATTATGATCTCATGTAAGATCAAATTTTTGAGAAGTCGTATATACAGTAAATGCTTCTCTATGTGAATTGATACATGACTAAAATGCTGGTACCAGCGCCACAAAGAAAAAAAAAATAAATATAGGATCATGTGTTATCAACTACTGTGGCGATTTTATTTTGTGGAATATTTAATTAAAAAAAAAGAATTATTTTGAATATTATGAGCGTTCAGTCATGGATATAACACAATTCTTGTGAATTGTTTTGAAAGCAAGCAAATATTTTTTTTCTACTTACTTATAGTTGTATAAAATATTTTACAGGACCTAAAGGGTAATAGTTTCACAGACAAGTTAAAATAGATTTCTTGGTAGATATCAACTTAAATAGTTAGTTTTACTTATTTTGTCTTGGTGCATATTCTGTAGGTGCGAAAGTGGACAAAGGATTTTATGTACATATAAAGCTGCAACGTACACGTTTCAGCTTTCTTCTGTTGTGGGGGTGAGTTGTGTGACAGCATTTCTGTCCCATAGCTTTCTGTTTTATTCAAAATTTAATTTAAAACATAGCTTTCTTGCTTTTAGATCATATTATCCCCCCCCCCCCCCCTCTTTCCTATAATGAAATATGTGATTAAATTCATTTCTCAAGACCATCCAGAATTTGTTAAAGTGATTTCTTTCATCTTTCTAAAATCATCTTTAATTCAAAGCGCTCAAATAATCATTTCCTTTTTTTCCCTTTCTTATTTTAATCTGTATCTACCCGTTACCACTGCTTGTGCAAAGATATAAATAAGAATTAAATAGCACAGCTGCTAGTCTCATTTCTTTTTCTTGCGTTGGATGTTTTTTTTTTCCCGCCGCAGTGATAAGAAATTTTTATCGCTACTAATACGTGAACCTTGAATATGTAGTAACAATAAAAAGTAAAAATGAACGAATCTTATGGGAAGCATGTATTTATCGTGTTATGTGGTCGGGCTAAAAGCCAGATGTCTGGATTTTCTGCATTTTTTCTCATCGAGCAATCTACAGTCTGCTATTTCATGTAGCAGTTAGTTGGGCAAAGGCCTATCTGCAAGATAAACAATTTCGGTTTGTCTGTTACTTTTCTCATCCTAATTAGAAGCGCTTACTTGCAATCCACATTTTTGCGGTAATGTTTATCCCCAAAAGCCTTTGTACACTTTCGCGCGGTCACCAAAAGTTGTAAATTGGCGATGCTGTGCAACGCCAAGATTTCTTGATTTCGTGCAAAAAAACTTCACTTCTGTTTCAGCTCTCGAGATGTAAAGTTGTCAAAAAGAAAAGGCGCTTCGGCGTCCCATGTATTATGGGGTCTCTCTCCCCCATTTTGGCTCTTGAACCGCCGTTTTTATAAGATTTTTGATAAAGAAATAGTTCCTGTAATATGGTTGGAGTTTCTTGCATTTAAACGAACCATCCCACTGAACAATATTACATAAATTAGCCCCCGTTTCACCCCTTTAAACTTAACAAATGAACTTCCAATTATAATAATGGAAGGAACTTGTATACTAAATTTTAAGCAAATCTGATAAATCTGCATGAAATTCACATTTATCTAACTTAAGGTGGTATTAGATCCCCTTTCATTCCATTTATACTTAGCCAAAGAACCTTCTAATCTAAACACGGAATCGCCTTATCAGGATAAACCGGTGGACCAACTTTGAAGCAAATTGGTTATTTCTGTATGAAAAACCCATTTATCTAAATTAAGGGGTGGTTATACCCTCGTTCCCTCCTTTTTATACTTAACCAAATAACCCCCAAAACTAATCAAGGAAACGCTTTATCAGAATGAAACTAGAAGAAAATTTGAAACAAATCGGATATTTTTATCAAGAGTTATCACGTTACGTACATACAGAACTTGTGAGCACATTAACTCCCAGGCTTTGTTAGCCTTTGTGCTAAAAATGAAAAATAACCGAATAAAACACCGCTTTTTTCACGAGCAAAGACTCCTTACAGTTATTTGGACCCTTTTTACCTTTTTCTTTTAAGAAAAAAGTCTTATCAAGAACTCTTTTAAAACTAAATGAATATTTCTTTATCTATTTTTACATTTAATATTGAAATTCAGACAAAATCGAGCTAAAGATAAAAAATCATACAAAGTTAAGGTACATTTAAGATTATTATCATGGGCCCAGGAAACGCCGGGCGGGTCACCTAGTTGAAAATAAAATAACAATACATACATTTAAATGTATTTAGAAAGAAAACACATTAACAATCCTTAGACTTCTCCCATTCAATAATGTAAGTCTTCCAAGAATCAAAATAAAATTTAATAACAACTTCAAAGCACTCGTTGAAAATTTTAAGTAAATACACACTCACAAAACAATTGTAAAAAACATTCTAAAAAAAACAACTAATTGCGTTCTTTAATGCACTGTAAAATGAGCTGCAATTTTACATTTTTCACAACTTCGCGTGATATAAATGGATTTCTTTTCGTAGTGTTACTAATCTTCGTTTAAATGAAGTTACATAAAGTTACTTAGAACATATTCTAGGAACGTAGTCAGTTTTTAATGTGAGAGGTATTTTGGTATTTTTTCAGATGTGATATAAAGCTGCGAAAATTAAAGACAAACTTTTAAAAGTGTTTTATGTCCTTTTTCAGCCCACATAATTTAGATTCTTTATTAGTTAATAATTCCTTTTTTAAAGAATCTTTAAATAAAAGCAAAATTAAATTTTTACTGCATATGAGCGGTAACAAACTTTATTGTTAGGATAGCAACTTTAAAATTTTAAAATGTTTGAAAAATCTGTTATATTAGAGGTTATATATCGTTTTATATATAGTGTAGCCTGTAATAGTATATTCCATGTTAAATGAGAACTTTTGTAAAATGCATAAAAAATGGCACGATAATGGAATTATCGTAAAACAAAACTATTGTTTATTGTTTAAAGAAATACTTTTATAAAAATGAAAAAAATGACTCTTTAAAATTGGTACATTTTATGATATTGTTTTGCCCCAATAAGACTGCTATAAATTGAAACTAGCCAATTTATAAAAATTTTCATTCCCTCAAGAGGTTCTCAAAAATTTTGTATTTATGTGTTTGTTTTTCCAAAACGTTAAACGTGGAAAAGAATGTTCTGCTAGGTTCAAACCAAATTAATCCTAATAGCACATTGTACGTGGTGACTTTTTGAAAATGAAAGCAACATTTATGTGTAGAAGAGTCACTAAAAATTTAATGTTTGAACGTGAATATTTACCATGTATTTTTTTCCTGCAAATATCTAATTAAAACGAAATTATTAAGCCTAATCTTTCATTTAAACACAAAAGACGCGTTTATTACTTTAAGATTTGGCAAAGCAAAACTCTAAATTAGTGGTTCAAAAAAAATATAGTGGAAAAGTTACGCTCATTTAAAGAATCATAGGTTTTATTTATATGCAAAATTTCGTAACAATGGTATTTTTTCAGGCTTTGCAGAACGATCACTCCATAGTTTAGCTGTTGCTAAATCAAAGAAAAAAAATGATATTCCTCAAAAGGTTCACAAGATGATTGATTGTGAGATCTTTTACATGCAATATTTTTTTTACGTTGGCAAAATTTCGTAGCTATTGTATTTTTATTTATTTTTTACGCATAGAGATCAATTTATATCCGTTTGCAAAACTATTAAGAATATTGAAATCCCTTCACTAGTTCTCCGCATAATATATACGTCAAATTAAACTGTTTCACATGTGATTTTGAAACTTTTGTAAGCAGCTTAATTTTTTAGAATACTTCAATAGTAATCAAAACTTTCAAACTTTAAAGCTGAAATTTCACATTTCCAACAGCTGGTTGGATTTAAATAGATCATCTTTCGCAATTAACCTGCACTTAAGTTACATAACAGTATAAAAATTCAGAAAACAAAGCATTATTAAAACTGTAAAAACCATTTTCCTTGTTCCTTCTCCAGTAATTTATCTTTGTTGATTAATGAAAAAAAAAATGTTCTTCAAATACTTTTAATTCCTCTGCAACCAATAAATTCCGTTTATATGTATAAGAAAGAATTGTGTTTCTTATTATACTAGCAAATCCCAAGGCTTTGGGTCGCATACTAATTAAAATATGTAGAGTGGTATTTAAATTACTATTAGACGAAATTATACTGTTACGGATAATAATAAAAAATATTCTAAATAAGCAGCAGTTTGACTGAACTTCATTATTACACTGCATTAGGCAAAAATTAGATTTAAAGTAATCAGAAGAACTAAAACCAGTTCTAAATAAATGATAATTTATAACGTATTTTGAAGCTTTTTTGCTCATTTCCATTTTCATTTGAAGTTTGATTTTTTTAGAAACCGTTCATACCAAGAATTTACATCTTAACAACAACCATCATGTCATAATCCAAGTTGCTAGTCTAAGTCAAATTGCACACGGAACAGACAAACAACAAAAATGCGTGAGTCAAGAGACATTTCATCCTGTTAACAAAGAAGAAAGCTGTTTCAACACTAGATTTTATACACGGAACAGACAAACAACAAAAATGCGTGAGTCAAGAGACATTTCACGCTGTTAACAAAGAAGAAAGCGGTTTGAACACTAGATATTGTCTCCTGTCTCACGCTTTTTGTCGGTTTTTTTTTCAGTGTGCGATATGCCTAACGGTCTACCACCTCCCTTTGTAGTGGCACCAACATCAAATATAGCCTACGATGCAGCAGGGACTGTCACCATCAATTTTCTACCGATACTTTTGAAAAAGGGTTAATATTTCCTGAGATTTCATCGAAATCGGATTTTAAAATATTTTTAGAACGCTTTTCATTCATTTCATCATTTTAAATGTTTAGTATTTTAGAAAATGTTCTTAGAGTGTGTCTTTACATATTATAAATATCTACCATGGCAAATTTCTAAATTCTGTCTTTAACAATTATACAAAAATCGTATTTTGAATGTTTTAGAGTTGCATTTTGGTCATTAAAAACTAGGTCACTATTAAATTTCTATTTTTTAGAAACTTTTCTTAGAGAGCATTTACATCTTATAAATGACTACTGTGCCAAATTTCATTACTGTGTTTACTGTTTCAAATTTCTAGGCGCTTCAGCATCACAAAAGTAGCATTTTTAGAACGATTTACGCTCCTACCCTTGGGGTCAGTGCTACCAACATACAAAATAGCCGATGTTCAAACAGTGAGTATGAAAATCAATTTGCCATCATTTCTTTCAAAATCGGTTCCAGACATTACACCCATAAACATACAAACAAAGAGACCAGCGTTACTTCTTACGTATACATTTAAACTGTAGAGAACTTTAAATTTTAGTACAAAGGAATAACGAATAACATTCCTCGGAAAAAACATGATCTGTAAAAAATATTGCGATGTATATTTATATATACATAAAGTATTGCCGATTTCGAACTATAAATTCAGACGGTTGATAGTACGCATCAAGAAGATGCAAATTTGTCAAATAATATGATGTCGCAAACCACTTACACAAATACAGGGTGATCCATCCCAACTTAAGTAGGCTATACTGTAATACTTCTGCGAGAATTTAAAATATTGCAATAAAAATTTAAGGATATTATTATATCTTTAATAACGAATTAAGTAAGTAATTAGCACAATTCTCAATTGATGAGGTAGCTCGTAGGCATATAAACATATAATATTCATTTCACAAACAAACACATCACTTACAATACGTCACATGACCCAAGACTAGAGAAGAACATTTCTCTGATATTTATTCCTAATGAATTTTAAGAGGAAAACTTTGGTGCTACCATCTATATGTAATAAATTGAAACACAAACATGACAGACACTACCTTGTTTTGTATGAAACGTGATAACATAAAACAGTTCTGGAAAAACAGTGTGCTCACGCAATCGATGATGCGGTATGAACTGATAATCACAGTCACAAATTGGAGCGCCAAATGCATACTTCTGGCGCGTATAATAGAAACTTGTATCACACTCTTTTGCTGTTATGTTAAAAACAAATGTGTGCATCTCTATTAAAAGTGACTATAATATATTTCAGTTTTTTTTAAAGTTATTACCATCAATCCAAGTTGGGTTAGAGTAGAAGATCCTTTATTTTTGGTTAATGGGTGGTTTGCTACCCCATGTTCTCGGGTAATTTTTCATCCCCTTGATACCCACTATCGCTCTCTGAATTTGTTGGTCCAATTCAACAACCGTTGGTCCTAGATGCATACTTCCAAACAAAAATTGTCACAATTAAGTGCAGGGTTAAAATAAAAAAAGTTTGAAGCGAGAAAACAATATAGTTAAGAATTACAGAATCTAAATTTTTATATGTCCCCGGTCCTATAATTTATATTTAGTAAAATTTCCCTCTTACACTGGCAAGTAAGGCAAAAAAAAAGTCCAGTTATTCTACGATTAAAATTGACCGAGTAATAGCTGTTTTAAGTTGGAGTATATTTTTGATGCATATTAGGGGTCATTTACAAATTTAGTAGAGATATAATTTCGTCAGATATATTAAAGAAATGGTTGAGAGTAAAATTAGCACTGCAATATAAATTTGAAATCTTTAATCATTCTGACATATTACTGCAAAATGTACAATTTGTACTGAACATTACAAGAGGATAAAAATAACAGATTTTTTGTTAAATAAAAGGATGAAAAACAACAGCCTCAATTCTTTACAAAATGATACATATTTTAAAATGCTGTTAGATTACACTGTCTTTAAAATTTTGGGTTGTGGCATGTTTTTTAGCTTTTGAAAATTGATTCTTATGTATTTTTTAGCACTGAATCCGAAAATGACCTTCATTTTAAACCATCACGTTAGGATGTTTCTCAAATTGCAAATTTCAAAGTTAAAATTGATTCCCCTTCCCCTCCCAATCGCATCGGACCCCTGATCTGTTTAGCTGTAAGAAACTCAGTATTAGCCACAAAATTGAATAAATTATTGAATTAAATAAAATATAACCGAATAAAAAAGTCTTACATCTATTTTATAGTATCAGATTTTTCGCTAGTTTTTAACCTTGAAATTTACGATTTGCAAAAAATCTTGACATGATGGTTAAAAGAGAAGGTAATTTTTTGATTCAGCGTTAAAAAATACATAAAATGTAATTATAAAAGTTTAAAAACACAACAATCGCAGGTTTAGGTTCCCTAATCTAAAACTCTTTATTAAACTTCTTGACGGTAATCTATCCGAAATGTTTTGTGTTATCCTATAATATAAGTATGTATATGATGGTAAGAGTCGAAAATCATAATAATATTGCATTGTCATTGGATTTAAGTCAGCAGTTAAAAGAAATCATAGCCCTAAATCCTTACAAAACAAAACATATGTTAAAATATAATTATTTTAACTAATCTGAAACGTAACTAATGAAAGTTAATCGTAATATTTGTACGATTTCTTTCAAAGCGCAGATACCTTGAAATAAGTTTAAGTACTTTATACACGACCCCTGAAAGCATGGTCGAAATCATCTGCTTTGATATGCAAAAAAGTGGTATGTCATATATTTCAAAGTTTCATAACTCGGTCAATTTTAATGTTAGATGAATGGGACTTTTCTTGTCTTACTTGTTAGTGTCACAGTATATTTTTAGTAAATATCACTTATAGGACCGGGGGGCCCTATAAAAATTTAAATTTCGTATTTTTTTAATAAATGTTTTTCTTGACCCAAATCGCTTTAAAAATAATTCTTTACCTTATTTAAACCATTTTTGTAATTGGAAGTATGCATCTAGAACCAACGGTTGCGAAAATAAAGATCGGTCAGTTTATACGTGGAGACACTGTACACTGTTAAAAATATTGCGAAAACTTACCTCTGTTTTTAAAGGTTATCTATTTTCTGACCAATGAGAATGCTACATAAACGCCCTTGGAGCATTCTCATTGGTCAGAAAATAGATAACCTTTAAAAACAGAGGTAATTTTTCACGATATTTTTAACAGTGTATATATATATATATATATATATATATATATATATATATATATATATATAATTTGCAAATGTCCTTTGGAAGGCGACAAGAAAAAGGAAAATTTAATTATTCTGATATTCAAAAGAATAAAATCACTTATCGAGATTAAGTCCATTGACTAATAGTAATGAATAATCACGTTTCGTTACTACATATTTAGATCCTCCGAGATCAACTTTAAAGTTATTCGTAAAAATTGTAAATAAATGTTTTAAGAAGGAAAATGTTGTAGAAAACATTCTGGAAAAATTCAATCCAATTAATAATTAACTTCATCGTTTAATTTCTTTCTAGGGATGAAGTAGCATTTAATGAGAGATGCCATTTGTTTACTCCAAAAAATGGATTTTTCTTTTTTAATTTCCATTGCATGCTTAAAGTGTGTAGTAGATGTGCCTGAAACAATTTGGGATTTTTTGAAATATTTAGGAAGTTGTAGTATTTTGGACGGAACCCTGTAAATGCTGAAAATCAAGACACCTACACACCAAAGCCTTAAACTCACTATACCGTTTGGTTTTCCACAAAAACATGTTTTTCAACTCGCAATATAGCCAAACAACTAACCGATTATCTATACATTAGCCGGGTTTGAAAGATAATTGTGCTATAAATCTATTTATTATTATTATTTTAAATAATTGTTAAAATTTCCACCAAGACATTAAAATAGAAGAAAAAAATCCGAATACGTACGTGTATTTTCAAACAGTAGCTATTTTGTTTCATTTTAATCGCTTTAAATCAAATTAATTTCATGGCCTCGCAAGTTTTATAGCTTATGGTTACTGAATTTCAAAAACGCATCACTTTCAAGTTTCAGAAGAATTTACGATGAACAATCCTTCACTACATAAAGTCGTGCGTTTTAAAGTATGATACAGACATCAGTTTTGTATTTTGTACACACAAAAACTTCTTAAAATAGATAAAAATGTGCTTGTTTAGTTAGGAAAAATAAGTTTTCATTTTTCTTTTAAGAAAAAAGAAGTAAATAATTATTATTAACACCTATATTTATTGCCACAGTCATCTAGATTGTGTTGACTTTCAGATCTTAAAATTACAACAAGAATGGATTTCACATTTTCAAAATTTCCCATGATTTAAATTACTATAATTCACACTTTCACTTAAGCTTCATTCAAATGAAATTATCTAACATAAATGCATATTTATAATAAAGTTTCAAAAAGTGCGTCAAGAATTCTGGTCAGTTTCCCCATTACTTCATTTAACTAAGAAGTAAGTTGCGTAAATTAAAGATTACACAATTCTTTCCTATCCTAGTGCAACGTCCTTAAATTAGTTTAAACTTATAGTCCAGGCAATAGGGAATTTTACCTAGCAGAATTAATGGTAGTTATGGAAATCGGCTTACTTTATGTTTTTTGGGTCGCTGAATCCGAATTTGTAACTTCCCATCAAAATTTCCCCCGGCAACCCCCCCCCCCAAATTTTGGTAAAATGCCCCCCCCCCCCAAAAAAAAGAGGTTTTATTTTTAAAAAAAATCCATTTTTTTATAGTTTTAGGGGAAAAGTATCTAGAAATTAAGAAAGTAGACAAAATTTGCAATAAATTAGATATATGACATTATGACTTAGGTTGAAGGGGAAGGGGCGACCTGCCTCGGAACATGCGCGCGGTGCTGCGTGGACTAAGTTGCGCAATTCCACTTAACCACTCACACGTTTACATTCGCCCTCCCATCTCCCCTCCGAACTTTCCTTATAAGGTTTACTTTAAGTTTTTTGGGTAGCTGAATCCGAATTTTTAACTTACCCCCCAAAATCCCCCCCCCCCAGAAAAACCCCCAAAATAGTTGTTTTTAACTTACATTTCTTATAGTTTTAAGGGAAAAGCATTACGGAATTCAAAAACTAGATAAAATTTGCAAGAAATAGGATATATGACATTATGATGAAGGATAAACGGGGAGAGAGGGGGCTGCCTCGGAACATTCCCCGCGCGCTTTTCGTAAAAACCAAATTTTTTCAAAAAATCAATTTTGGGGGGTGTTGCCGGTTGAAATTTTAGTAGGAAGTTACAAATTCTGATTCAGCGACCCAAAAAATATAAAGTGGGTCGAAATCCAGAACTAGTATTAATTTTTCCAGGTAAAATCCCCTATTGCCTGGACTTCATAACTTAGTGCACGTAGCGCCACAGTGCATGTTCAGAGACAGCCCTCCCCCTCCCCGTTCATCCTACGTAATAATGCCATATATCCTATTTGTAGCAAATTTTGTCTAGTTTAAGAATTTCGTAATGCTTTTCCCCTAAAGCAATAAGAAATTTAAGTTAAAAACAACTATTTGGGGGTGATTTCGGGGGGGGGATTTGGGGGGGAAGTTAAAAATTCGGATTCAGCGACCCAAAAAACATAAAGTAAACCTTATAGAGAAAGTTCGGAGGTGAGATGGGAGGGTGAATGTAAACGTGTGAGTGGTTAAGTGGAATTGCGCAATTTAGTTCCCGCAGCACCGCGCGCATGTTCCGAGGCAGATCCCTCCTTCCCCTTCATCCTAAGTCATAATGTTATATATCTAATTTGTTGCAAATTTGTCTACTTTCTGAATTTCTAGATACTTTTTCCCTAAAACAATAAAAAAATTGATTTTTTTAATAAAAACCTTTTTTGGGGGGCATTTTACCAATTTTTTTTTTTTTTTTTTTTGGGGGGGGGGGGGGGCACCGGCAGAAATTTTGCTGGGAAGTTAAAAATTCGGATTCAGCGACCCAAAAAACACATAGTAAGCCTTTTTCCAGAACTACCATGAATTTTGCTAGGTAGACCCCCTATGCGGTCTCTATTGCCTGGACTATTTACTTGATATTAACTTTATGTTCATTCTTCAATTTTATATTTAATTGTCATGTTTCAGTTTAGACCCGAAGTGCGATAACCTTATATTAATCTTATCTTATTATTAATTTTTTTTTTTACTTTGTAATTCACCCTTGCTAACCAGTTATTGTGGTATTTCCGAAATAAATCATCATATTTGAAACAGGTTAATCAAGAACGAAAAATCAAGTGTACTGCATACATTATGAAACACTTTTCAACGCATTCAGAATATTATAACAAAACTTTACAGTTTACTCAGGTGAAATATGATGTCTAAGTGAACAATTTGGGAAACGTATAACGCATTTGAAAACCCAATTTCTGCTATTACCTCGTTAAAATACACTATTTTTTGCAGCCATATATATGATCTACTGATATGAATGCATGCTACATTGTATACTAAAAGTTAATTCAGTTCATAGATTAACATACAAGATAGGACATTTCCATAGAGCATAATGGTAATGCGATTGTGATGTCTTTAGTGACAATGGGGAAGAAGCTTCCCATCAAAAATAGGAATATTTTTATTATTGAGCGTCTACATTATTGTGATCTTTCTTTTTTTAATGTTGCATGCTTACGTTTCCAACAGAATGTTATACCGATACATGAACATAGAATAGATGGTCTATTCTATATATCTAATATCTATTCTATGTTCATGCACGGTTATACATTTTTTTCGTACATGATGGTTGAACGATCTAAGTGCAACGAAAAACAAGCTACAAATTTCGTCTTCAATGTTATACGTCAAGTAAAATGATATAATTGGATTTAAAGATACCATCGAGTTTAGCCGTGAAGCTACATAAAGCGACGGTGTAATGTAAAAATGTACTAAATATTGCAATCTACAAGTCCCAGAGACTTTCAAAAATATTCCCATTTGGTAGAAATTTTTTACAGACGATGTTTTATTAATTTATGAAGTTTAATGTATTAAACAATCGTTACAATATTTTTTTTTTTAATTTACCCATTTTCACTTTCTCACAGATAAAATAAAATCATTGTTTTTAATGTAAATAGCATACAATCAGTTCAATAATATTTATGATATTAATATATAGAAAATAATATTAAAATTATAGGTAGAGAAGAATTCTTTAGTACAAATTTTTAGAATTATATAAAATTGAACGTTAAAATGAAACAAAACATAGAGATATTGATAAAATTGTATTCGATGTCAATAAATTAACACAATACCCGAATTTAATTTCCTACAATTTTATCTGATGAACTTATATGTTTTCGCTTTCAACAGTATTTCCTAGGGTTTTTCTTTTATATTATTATTATAATTATCATTTTGTAAGTTAAAGCAGAAAGAACAAGTACAATAAAAAAAAAAACCAAACTAAATAAATCGCACATAAATAATATATCGTCTGCTTCTGGTTCATTTAGGAAAGATAAAATTGTATTCGATGTCAATAAATTAACACAATACCCGAATTTAATTTCCTACAATTTTATCTGATGAACATATATATTTTCGCTTTCAACAGTATTTCCTAGGGTTTTTCTTTTATATTATTATTATAATTATCATTTTGTAAGTTAAAGCAGAAAGAACAAGTACAATAAAAAAAACCAAACTAAATAAATCGCACATAAATAAAATATCGTCTGCTTCTGGTTCATTTAGGAAAGAATATATATTCAAAACATAGACCGTAAACGTACTTCATCAACATAGGTAAATTTCGGAGACATGTTAATTCTTCTCCATTGTCGGTAGTGATGCTAGTACTGTTGACATTAGAGATTTTGCCTCAAATGTCCCATCTTGTATGTTAATCTATGATTCAGTTAAACGAATAACACAGTTGAAAATTTCCACTCAGCAATTTCCGCCAATAAATGGATGTTGTTGAGAACAATTTTGCGACCCTGTGTATGCTCTATAGAGTATATGCAAACCAAGTAATATAGAAAAATAATTAAATTTAAAAACCTATACCACAACTTAAAACGCACTTTCAGCAATTATTTTCCGTATGCTTCAATAATTCAATTATTGCTTATTTTCTTCTTCAGCCAAATTTCTATGTGTGTCCCTAAAAATAAACGATAAGTTCTATGCACATCATATTCTATTCTAAGAACCTTGTAGTGTATCTCAGTGGTGTGTATCAGTTTTGATGTGTTTAAAATATTGTAATATCATTAAAATAGACGCAAACGATTTTTCCCCATAAACCGTAATGTAACGGAATTCTTTTGAGTGACCTTGTAAATGAACCGAAACTGCTACACACTTCATTTTCTATACCGATCACACCATTGTAAACCGCAATAGCATACATCCATTTTATGACAATCGGGCTGTATTTACGCGAGTTAGAGCACTGACAGTCAGTAAGATAGACAGGCAAACGGAAACCTTTCAAGTATGTTGGAAAGTGTTAAAAATACATATACTATGAAAAATATATTAACTCTTTATCTACTTACGGTACTTATAAGTACCATTAACTTGTATATAACTTGTTAGAAAATTCATTTAATGCATCGATTAGTTGCAATACAGTGTAGAATGGGTTATAGATACACTACTTTAACTTGTTCCAAAAACATTATTGGTTACACAAAACAAAATATTTTTAAAAGAATTATTTATTTTGCCTTTGCATCTTTTCAGCATCCTTGGCGTTAGGGGAGGGGGATTTTTTAATTCGGAAATATTTCATTATTTCTATTGTAAGAGCATTATATTTGTACATTTCCTAATTCTACAAAATACTAAGAAAAATATTTAAAATAAAATATCTGAGTCCTATTATAAATATTGCTTAAAATCCTTATATATTCAAATTTAATTAATCCTTCTAAATTCTACAATCCTTCTTAAATCCTTCTGCAATTTATTAAATGATTATGTAAGTCCTCTAATGTAATTTAAACAATTCACTAAAAATACTTTAGAAGATAAAATTTTCATGAATTCATAATTCAGTACATGAAGGATTAAAAAGTTATGAAAAGTCACTTAATTTAGTAATAGTTTTGAAAAATAATTTATTCGAAAATACGGTCTCTATTCAGTTAATTATTCAAATTATGCGATATAGAGAAGTGGTGTACGTGCAGTAAAAGTTCATGGGCACAATCAGTATACATTTCTAAAACTCGCAACAGGTTTTAAGTAACCATCTAGTAGTAAGCTAGAACCGGATTTGAGTCCGGTCATAAATATTACTCAAAATCCTTATATATTCAAATTTAATTAATTCCTCTAAATGCTACAATCCTTTTTAAATCCTTCTACAATTTATTAAATGATTATTTAAGTCCTCTAATGTAGTTTAAACAATTCACGAAAAATACTTTAGAAGACAAAATTTTCATGAATTTATAATTCAGTACATGAAGGGTTAAAAAGTTATTAAAAATCACTTAATTTAGTAATAGTTTTGAAAAACAATTTATTCGAAAATGCGATCTCTATTCAGTTAATTATTCAAATTATTCGATATAAAGAAGTGGTGTACGTGCAGTAAAAGTTCGTGGGCACAATCAACATACATTTCTAAAACTCGCAACAGGTTTTAAGTAACCATCCAGTAGTAAGCTACACATTATTTAGACACAGCCAAAAAATAGAACTTTTTCGTTAACAAATTATATTTCCATTTCAATACACATGTGTACCGAATATAAATCTCCAAATCCTAAAATTTCAACAAATTACACTCAAATATTCACAGATAAAATTTTCAAGTTTAAGACACAGAAAATATTGAATGATTATAAATATTCCAGAACACTAAGAAATTTTCAGTGATTCAATATCTTTATACATCTTCGATATATCTTCGAGTTTATATATCTTCGATTATTTTATAAATACGTAGCTTACTTTAGTTTAAATTCCCAAATCGCAGACATCTTACAGCTTATAAAATAAAATCTAAATTTAATAGATAATTCAGCTACTTACAAGGAGAATGCAATAGGTGAAATTGTTTTTTGCCCAGATTCCTGGACAATGAATAAAACGGTAGGCTGTTGCATATGTATTATTAGATTTAACCATTTGTTACAACTGCAAATTCCAGTTATGGTACGAAACTTTTATTCCTCTTATTTCAAAATACACAGTTGGAAATAACCTTGTTAAAAAAAGGCATTATTTGATTTAAATAAAATTTAGAATTTTATATTCAGTATTTGTAAATCAAGAAGTAAAACTTTTGACTGTATAAAATTTTATAAGACATCTAATGTATATAAAATACATTGAAAAAAAAAATAAGAATAGTTTTGTGACAAATATAAGGATTCTACTGTCTTATTTATAATTTTCGTTTACTCGTAGTAATGGCTGCCATTATTATAAAATTTTTAATGGTTTCTCTTCATACTGTGGCTGATATTTTTATAATAAATTACGCGTAGTTTTATCTTTTAAAAATCAGTATTCGTACATTAAAACACTAGAATGCGGGAAATCTTGCTAACACCTGAAACGCCGGATAGATGTATTTTTTTATATGCTAATTGATTAATCGAACTTTTGTCTATGCGTGGTGATCATCGGGATAGGTTTATTTAGTTTTAAGCAAGATTAACGGGTCATTTGGTAATTAATGATACTCAAATCTTTAACAGAAAACAAATCATTGTGTGTTTACCTTAAAATTATTCATAAAAATATTAGTTTGTAGTAAATTAAATTTATACTCGAGATGGCATTTCATTTGTATTTGTTTTGAAACAATTATAATTAAATATAAATTGTGCAAAGAGATTTAAAAAATAAAACTTTTATATATTTCAATTTACTTCGATAAAATGACCCATTTTCAACAGGTTTTTTACACAAATATTTAATGAAAACAGTTTAGAAAACCATTTAAAAGAATTTGAACAAAGATAATCCACTGCTGAGTGGTAATAAAAGTTAATTGGGTCAATGTTAGTGCAAATGAAAATTTTGAGAATTTTTCAGGCGTATTTCAAATATCATTTATCAGAGCAGACGGATCAAAGAATTACTATATTGGAATGACTAGCAGAAAATTTAAGTACAGAAAATTGTAGCATGTAGCTGATATTAAATATAATATTAAAACCACAGCCCTGGTCAGATTACATCAAAAAGAAATCATTGAAATAAATTTCAATGAAAGTAAGTTAATTTTCCCCTCCCCCAGTCTATATTAGCCATCCATTATAAGAGAAACCGTAGGGAATATAAGACGTAAAAATTCCATATGTAGCGATGCATATCATATAACTTAATAAAATTGTGGCTCGAGTTACTGGATGGTTATTAAAACAGAAATAAAAATCCAAGTAAAATAAAAAAATAACGTGCGTTTCATTAAAAACTGAGTGATGGCGTTTCATAGATTGTGCAATTGCAGAATTATTTGTTTTCAAAATGACTCAGGTACAGTCGAAACATGTCAACAGTCAAATAAAACTATTTTACACTTTTTAAAGTCTTAATCTTACACCTTTTAACAATTAGAAATAGTGTATTATTACAAGATGTTAATTTGTTATATATTTTCAAAGAAGTTATTTAGACCTTCGTCAGAAATTGTTGGGTCTATTTTTTGGTGCTAATTCACAATTCTGTGATTACATATCTGAAGTATGAGGTGAATACTTTTTTTTAGATTATTTTGTGTATATGCAAAAAATTATAAATGCATATGATCTCGAATTCTGCCTCTGTATATAGAATATGGTGATTGTAGGTTAAATGACATTCTGGTTTTTTGAAAAATGGAATCTCTGAACCCAAACATCTTTTCCAATCATGTTTTCTGTGTTTCATTTGCGACAGAAAGTTCACTGAAAAATAAGGAAAGCATTGACAGCAACACAAGTTCTATAGATAACAGCCTATCAAGACCTAATCCATCAAATTTCACAGTTTTGATGTCATCTCCCTCAACACTAGCGTTGACAACATCTGTTTCTCATACTCGAAGACGTATGTATCTTTTCAAGCGGCAGCATCTACAAGTTCATCATCTTCATTCATCAGATTACTATATGCGTTTCCACTTCATTGTGCAACTCATGTTAGATCATCCGCTAAAAGGAGGTAGCATGAAGGTGCACTTGTCTAGCAGTCCTAATATTGCAGAAGTATAGGCAAAATCTTCTGAGAAACATAATTCATAATCAAGACGTTCAACTCTATACGCTCGGCAGAAAATCCGCTTAGTTACATCCAATTATGTCGACAAAGACATGGCTCTTTCTGAAGATGATGATGATGAATCATGTCTTTATTGCAATTATTTATTTTGCCACTCAAACCTTAACACTAGAACTACCGATGTTTCATATATGCCTAGTTTTACCGCACCCGTCAAATTGACGGATTTTTGATAATGACTTTCATTGTAACTTTTGACTTAGTTAATATAAATAAAAGAATACAATTTAACAAAAATAACATTTAATATAATAATTCATTAATTATTAATAAAAAAACAAACAAAAACAGTTTCTATTTGCATTTATAGTGTACCACATTTGACACGTATGAAATAACTATGAGGCACATATTTTACAAGTACATGCTATCTTAGATGAACACTTGCCACTTAGTTAATGTAAATAAAATAATATAATTTAACAAAAACAACATTTAATATAATAATTCATTATTAATAAAAAACAAACAAAAACAGTTTCTATTTTCATTTACAGTAGAGCACAATTGACACGTATGAAATAACTATGAGGCACATATTTTACAAGTACATGTTATCTTAGTTGAACACTTACCACTTAGTTAATGTAAATAAAAGAATATAATTTAACAAAAACATCATTTATTTTAATAATTCATTAATTATTAATAAAAACAAACAAAATGAGTTTCTATTTGCATTTATAGTATAGTACATTTGATATGTATGAAATAACTATGAGGCACATATTTTACAAGTATATGTTATCTTAGATGAACACTTGCCACAAACATATTTGTTGCATACATTGCAGGTATAAGTCGCTCTGTTTTGTTGCACAATCGAATTTGGTAAGATTTGCGTTCATAAGGACTTTTTTGAGTTTTCTGGAGTGCAATCCATTACTTTCCGTTCTTTTTTTTTGAGAGGAGGCTTCTTTTCTGCAGCACCTATATTCACTGGAGAGTTCTTCGTATAATTGAAATGAAAATTATTTTCCAGTTATATTTTCATCACAAGTCTCTTTATAGAAAATTCACGCATTGATTACTGCCAAGTCCAAAATATTATAAAATACCTGTAAAGGCCATCTACGTGACCATGCTTTTACTCTATATTGGCGGGCCATCTGGTCAACTACATCTACTCCAAACTTAGTCTCATTGTAAAACGACGCAATTTTTACGGATTTAGATTTTGATCTAAGAAGTAGTACTATTTATACGAGTCTTACTTTTGTAAATTGTTACAACAATATCAATTGATTTGTAGAGTTTTGTGGAGAAGAGAGCCATGTTATCTTTTCTAACTTCAGCTATTTTCGGATATTCTCTTTTATTTGCTCGCACAGTTCCAACAAGACTTGTTTTGTTTTGTTTTGCCAGTAGCGTCTGTGTGAGTTGTATACTTGTAAAAAAATTATCCTTTGTTATATTTCTCCCACAATTTACATAGTTTTTTACAAGATTCAAAACTACAAATTCATTGAAAGGTACTCCTGATGGTCTAGGTTCATCTTTGCCTAAATAGGGAAAGCCCATTTATAAGATATTTACTTCGCACGTCTACAGTTAACCAAAACTTAATTCCGAATTTGTCCGGTTTATTGAATGGTCTGCACGGATGCTGCATTGGGCATATTGCAGAAATCTGCATGTTGCCTTTGTGGGAAACAGTCGTTCATCTATGCTTATATTCTGATCTGGTTTCTAACAAGCTTGGCTGTTATCAATAAAGGACTTCCACATTTCGGAAAATAATCCAAATTTGTCAATTCGTAAGCGAACACTCTTCTCACTTTTTCTTGTCGAAACGAATGAATCTCATAATTTCTGAAAATCTGTTCCTATTCATACTTTCGTGAAAGATGAAGGTCCCCATTTTTTTGACCACAAATAAGATAATTTCACATTTCTCGCTTCGTAGGCTCTTCGAGCATACAAAATAGCTACAAACGCATATATTTCTTCAATAGTAATTTTCCAATCGTCGTTCTGTAAAACATTTCTGGCCCCGAGTAAACTGAATCGTAATCGGAGCAAAATAGACCCCGTTATAACGGCTGCCGAACACTTTGGATCATTCAGCATTGAAACTGCCAAAGCCGTAATTTTGACGGGTCTTGGTATAAATAGGTATAGGTCATACAGATTACGGAAATTAAAGTGGGCCAGTGGAAATTGAATACGAATATTTAACTATTCTTATATTTCATTAAAAGTCATATCATAAAATTCTAGAACAATACATAAATTATATCAAATTTTTAAGCATGAAATTTGAAAACCGTCAAAATGACGGTCGTGGTAGTTCTAGTGTTAAGGGAATGTGGATAAAATGTGTTAGATGTTCATAGTGGTCACATAGTGAATGGGCAGGTTTTTGGTGTACAAAAAATGTGTTTGTGGTTTAGAAAAATACAAGTAATAGCAACTTATGGGTGTGTCATTTTAGCACACCGCTATAGATAAAGTAGCATACGGCAGCATATTACATAAATTGTTATTATGAGGTTGTGACTTTATTTGTACTTTTTAAAAGGCACCATTGTGTTTCGTATAGTTTTCGAAGTTGGGTTGTAAATAATAAAGGTCACGAGACAACATTTGTATGAATAAAAGCAATTTTTCCTTAGGGTATGTAATTTTAGGACAGTTTTTCCTTACCAAACAAATGTTTTGTCGCGTTAGATTTTCAAAAATCATGCGTAATAATAATTTAAAATTTTAAAAAATCTGTAATTTTAACTACTTTTTAAAAACAAATTTCCAAAAGATTTTTTTTCTATTACACAATGTATTAAATTATGTGATATTTAGAAGTGAATGTATAAGCGATAACAGGAAAAGCTATAGCGCAGAAATTTTACGCTATCGTAAGGACAGTTTTAATATAGAGAAGCCCATAAGCTTATTATTTTAACAGATATTTAAGGGGGTAGGATACCTTTGAACACATCCAAAAAGTAAAAAATATCACTATGTTCCAAGCTTCAAAACTTGTGTAATAAATCAAAAATAAAAATTAAACTTTATTTAAATATAAAGCTCATATTTAAATTTATATTCAAAAATATATATGTACTTGTAAATTAGTAATAAATATTGAAACGATAAGTTAAAAAATATATGATAATAAGAGAAAAAACGATTGCACGCATGATAAAATCTAAAAATATGCACATAAAGAGGAAATTTTGGTGAAAATAAACACATAATAGAGTTACCTTTATACTAAAACCAGAAAATTTCTAAAAATATATTGACTAAATTAAAAAATCAACGAAAAATTGAAAATTTTCACTTTTTGAAAAATATTTTCAAAGTACAAAATCAGAAAAAAAAATAAAATTTTACATTTTTCTGGTTTTGCGTTGTAGCTAATACAGTAATGAATATCCTTCTATATATATAAAAAAAAGTTTTTATTTGGAAATGGACCAATGGAAATCTGCGTAGATATTCCCTGCAGATCGGCATCCAATTTGAATGCTTAAGCATGGCCTTTCTTCGTTAATATTAAAAAAACTGTTGTATACAAAAATATGAAAATCGGTAGTATTATAGAGAAATGTTGGATAAATACGCTGATGCAGACAGTTTTCAAATCGAAGAATTATTTTAAGAGATATTTAATGCCAAATTTGGACACAATCGTTCCTTTAAAAAAGTTTTATAGGAGCAAAACCGTACATAGGAATTTAATCATTTTTAGATCATTTTATGCTTCAAAATTTCCTGGTGAGCAGACTGCATTTAGTTTTGTAATTTGACTCATTTTTGAGCATTTATTTCTATTTTAAATTCAAGTTTTCAGGATTTCGAGAGATATTTTTTACTTATTTTAGAAACTTGTACTAATTTAACCTGTTGCCAAATGTATAAACAACGCAAACTACAATGTTTGCTTCAAATTAAAAATTTATTTACAAGTGACTATTATAAACAGGAAAAAAAACTTTCAAATTAAAATTAAATAGTTACGTATATAAAGCAGGAACTTATTGAAAATTACTTCATAAAAACTATAATTACACGTAAATTTTAACAGAGGAAGAATATTATAAAATAATAAATTCATTAACATGCGTTAGAAGTCTTAAATAGGAGAATTTACGTCACATTACACTTATTATGTAAAATGACAAAAAATAATATTGCAAAACAGTTTAAATTTAAAAATTGCGCGAGACATTTATTTGATATTTTAAGATGATCATAATATTTCTTTTCTAACAAAAGTATTTTTACGTGAATCTCTCTATTCTAAAAAAAAAAAAAAAAAAAAAGTAACTACCGCTGTCACCGCCGCCGCCGGTTCTGAATTTTTTGTGACCGGAGATCTTCCTTCGTTATTATTAAGAAACATAATGCATACAAAAATATGAAAATCTGTTGTATTATACAGAAATGTTTGATAAACACACTGATGCAGACAGTTTACAAATCGAAGAATTATTTTAAGAGATATTTAATGCTATATTTGGACAAAATCGTTCCACAAAAAAGTTTTGTAGCAGCAAAAACTATTCATAGGAATTTAATCATTTTTATATTATTTTATACATTTGAAGTTACCGGTGTGCAAACTGTATTTCTTTTTTTAATTAGACTCATATTTTGAGGTTTTATTTCTATTTTAAATTCAAATTTTCAGCATTTCGAGAGATATTTTTTTTTCATTTTTTTAGAAAATGGCATTCATTTAAACTGTTGCCAAATGTATAAACAGTGCAAACAATGTTTGCTTCTAATTAAAAATTTATTTACACGTGACTATAATAAACAGAAAAAATCATTTGGAATTAGAATTCAATAATTATGTACAAAAAGCTGGAACTTATTAAAAATTAGGTCATAAAAACTATACACGTGAATTTTAAAAGAGAAAAGATATTGTAAAATAATAAATTCATTAACATGCGTTAGAAGTCTTAAATAGGAGAAATTACGTCATATTTACGTCACATTACAGTTATTACATAAAATAAACACAAAACAACATTGCAAAACAGTTTAAATTTAGAAATTGCGCGAGACATTTATTTGATATTTTGAGAGGTTCTTTTGAACTATTTTTTGTTAGGAAAGCGCAAATAGTATTTCATTTCTAACAAAAGTATTTTCACGTGAATATTTAAAAGAGAAAGAATAGCTTGGTCAAAATTACGTCCGATTAAAAACGATTAATTTAAAATGTCTCATTTAAAAGAACTTTTTTTTCGCTTTGTTAAAAAATACTAGGAGACAAAGACACTTTTTACTTAATTCCTTTTATATTAGCTTATTTTGAAATGTTTAATTTATTTTACTTAATCAAAGACGAAAACAGCGATTGTATCTTTGGTACTACTTAGTTATCCCGTCGACCAAAAATCTATCATTCGCCAGACTATAAGATTAAATGCCAATAATGGTTGATCGTAAATGTCACATTAACTTGACTCTAAGCAAGTTACACGTGTCTACGTCATCAAGTTATTTTTATTTCGACGTTTTATTTGTATTTTTATTAATGTTGTACTAATTTATTTGGTCTATCGTTATTTAAAATAAAAATTATGTCATTTTGTATAATTTGGCGAGTGGTTTGGTGATTTATATAATATGGCGAAATTGGTCGACGGGATATTCAAGTAGTACCACAGCGGATTTAGCGTTAAAATTTCTCAATCAAAGAGAAATGAACAGAAATCCGATTATAGGGAGATCGCCGCTGTTTTTTAAATTATAATTAAATCTTTCGAAATCTTTTTAGCGCCGATCACATTAGCGTGCATTTAGAGTCTGCGGTGTCTGGACGGGATAGATACTAGGGGGCAGAGCCCCCTAGTGTGGTAAAAATTTCTTTTGATTGCAATGCATAGTTTTTTCGTAACACTGCGCGCAGTATCAAAATTCATCGTTCTGAATAAACGCAACGCAAAGTTTAATTATCCTATGTAGTCTTAATATGTAGTCATAATAAAACTGCCATATTTAGTAAACTAATGGGAATATTTTAATGCGGTTTTTTGCATATTGTTCAGAAATGATTACAGAATCAAAATATGCATTAAAAAAATTCGAAAATTTTGATGGTTTAAAGGTATACCACCTCCTTAAAGACATAATTCTGAAACTAATGTCTTTAACAAAATTTTGTGATTAAAATGTATACAAGTATATATGTTTTTTGAGTCTGTTTGTGTTTTGTCAACTATACACATTTAATGGATCGTTCTTAATACTATTTTAATTACTCATTCTTTCTCATTAAACATGATTTTAAATATTGTGCTAAGTTATCAAAAATCAATTTTATTGTTAAATCTATAACACAGGTCAGAATCTATTAAAAGCGATTTAATTTCTAACATATAGTACTTATTAACTATAAGTTTTATGAATAAGTATTAGCCCCCGAAATACTATTTCTTTCAGGCATCAATTAATGTCTCGTCACTAAAAAATAACGTTACGTTACGTAACTCTACCGTAAAAAGAAGCAGATGTATAATTGTACGGTTAAATACTGATTATCTCAACTGTAATTTTTTTAACTTCTAAGCATCGAGCATTTTCAATTGTTACACCTACGTATAGGGAAGAAAAGTCTTTTAACTATAAATTGGTTGAAAACTACAAATCAATTTATTTTTGGGATATTAATTTTTTTGAAGTTTTTAATGTCATTTTGTATTCTTGGCGAATGAAGTACTCCATTTCTCTAGAAAGAAAAGGAAAAATAGTTGAAAATAGTAATTATATCTTTTCGTTGCCATTTTCCCATAACAACTAAAAAAAAGGGGGCTATTTTTAAAAAATATAAATGAATAATTTCTGATAAAACATGGAGTTATTATAAACGATATTTAATTTCAAGCATCATATTAATGTTACAAAGGAATGAAGGCATATAAATCGTTAGATAGCCATTTTGTGTTTGTGTGTGTGTGTGTGTGTGTCGAGGTTAGTATATCGCTTTTTGCTGGATTTGTGTATTATTCCGTGGTAGTGAAGTCATATGCATACATTTCTATAGATTTTTTTCAAGACTAGACCGTAAATGCAGGATTCTTCAGCGGATACAAATAATGTCATTATATATAAAATAAAACTGGGTTGTAAAAGTACATTATTTTCACTCCATCGACTTTGAAATTTTTCACATGTCAAAATGCTTCACTTTTCCAAATACCGCATTTGAAATCACACGCTGATAAAACGCAAAGTTTTGCAAAAATTTAGAATGTCTTTATAGAAGAGCAGCGACCTTTTTGGTAAAATAATAAATGTTTCAGAGTTAGACTAAGCAATATAAGATGTATTTTCTATTGTAATTAAGTTGTAGGTTTATTATAAATTATTGAAACAGTTTTGTCTTAAACACTTTCGTTCGTCGAAATTCGACAATTTCCACTTCGTAATAAAAAAATTTTTCCTCATCGGGAACGACAATAAATTCTGGATATAAGAATTTCTGCTTCCTGCTTGTTTTTCCACTTCTCTCTCTACATGTATTCCCGATTTTACGCAGCCTTTTTATGAATAGCCTATGTCCATCGAATGTATTTTAAAATCATAATTAAAAAATTTTGCAGTAATTGGACTTTTATTTATTAAGTTATGACAAATTTTAACATTTAATATATATATATATATATATAATATATATATATATATATATATAAATATATATATATATGTATATATATATATATATATATAGCACATTATGTTTTAAATGCGTTTGTCGGACCCAGAATCCTGCACCATAAATAAACTAAGTATAACCATAAAACATGCAAGAAATTTAAACAGATATAACCTGAACAAGAAAAAACAACAAAAGGCTGTGGCCTCTTCAGCGGTGGGCATTTTAGAAAGCACAGCAATGTTTCAGATTAATTACAATTTACAACAAACTATTATTCAGTAGTGGCAGTGGGTTTCGGCCAGAGTGTCGCAAAGCATAAGTCAAATGCATAAAAACAATTGAAAGCATATCGCGAACACTCCCCCACCGGACCCGACGCCACAATAAACAGTGCATCTCGAAGATACCACTGATCAGTGGTATCTTCGAGATGCACTGTTTATTGTGGCATTGTTTTTATGCATTTGATTTATGCTTTGCGACACTCTGGCCGAAACCCACTGCCACTACTGAATAATAGTTTGTTGTAAATTGTAATTAATCTGAAACATTGCTGTGCTTTCTAAAATGCCCACCGCTGAAGAGGCCACAGCCTTTTGTTGTTTTTTCTTGTTCAGGTTATATCTGTTTAAATTTCTTGCATGTTTTATGGTTATACTTAGTTTATTTATGGTGCAGGATTCTGGGTCCGACAAACGCATTTAAAACATAATGTGCTATATATAATCTGTGTGGTTATATGCAGCTGTAGCGCTTATCGGATGGATTTTATTTTTATTTTTATTTTTTACTTTTAGTTTTACTTTTGATCTTTCTGAGCTTATATATATATATATATATATATATATATATATATATATATATAATATATATATATATAAATAAATAAATATGTATATATATATAAATATATATATATATATATATATATATATATATATATATATATCTTTTACCAAAAATCTAAAACACAACTTTCAGCTAAGTTTTTTGTAAGTTGTTAGAAATATAAATGTTTCAAAAGAACAAGGATCATATTTTTTTAAGCATAATTTTCTTCTAAAGTAGTAAATTTTTTAAATGAAATTATAATCGATATTGACGTTTTAAAGGCATACATATATCTTAGACACGATGTGTGCTTATCCGCGATATCCGCTTAAAATCATAAATTGTGTTAAAATTTTCAATTCATAGTTTAGAAACTTAGTTTTATGTGTTTTACGGGAGGAATGATTTTGGTCTGTAACCCATTTATGCTTAATTTTTTCTTTTCTCAAATTTCTTGATAAATCCAATTTAAAATGTTGCAAAATGAGCTGGAAAAATACAAAAAAGAAAAAAATTGCGCTGATAATTTTTAAATTTAATAAAATCTAAATGTACTGAATATGGGAATATGCATAATATTTATAATAGTATAATATGTATAACTCTAGGTTTTGTCTAAATTTATATAAAATAAGTTTTTAAATTGTATATTATATACTAAGATAAGTTTTTTTTATAAACTACAAAAAATATTTATTTCTTTACAGAGACTAATAACATTATAAGTATTATCAATAATAAACTAAGAATTATCGTATTTGAGAAAAAATAAATAAATTTACATTTTACATTTCGCCATCTTGAAAAATATAAAGTCTATAAACACCGAAAATTGCCTTCATTTAGAGAACTAAATATCCATCTTATGCTGGCAGCTCTGTAACAGATAAAGACATTTATAGATATTTATTTCATTCAATTTTCATTTTAGAGAGAAGAAAAAAATATAGAAACTTATTAAAATTTAAAGCGTCCCAAAAATGGGACGCTAGGCATAAATGGGTTAAAGATATTTGGATTATTCTGTAATTAGTAAACAGCACTGTAAAATTAAAAACCAATATTAAATTAAATTTCAAAATTTTGGATCAATCTTAAAAACCTTATACGATGTTTTTTATAAAAATATAAAATTCCGTTTGAATTTTAAATTTGCCAGTTTATTTATAATTAATAAGAGAGAACAGAATATTTTAAAAATGATTTAGTAACATATTTAAATCACGGTTGGCACGGTTTAAACCAAGTGGTTTTAACCATGGTTTAAACCACGGTTTAAACCAATTAGTTTTTTTAATAAAAAAAAAAAAAATTGGTTTTTTAGAAAAAATCTAACATAATAGTTTCTCTTTTTTGTAATTTAATTGTCTTAAATTATAGATAGAAGTAATTTCTACTTTTAATACTTCATCTCAGCAGTCAACATTAGACATAATGATCCGAGGTCATGCTTCTATGCATGTAGAATGAAAATTAGCATGTGCTGATGAACATATCTGGTACCCTAAAGATTTTTCTTAAAACATGTGAAAATTGAAAAGATAATATAGATAAATAATATTCAATATTTAGCATAAAATATTTTCATTTAAAAAATGCAGATTATTTACAGCAGTTAACAAAATGCAATGATCTTTAAGATTTTGGTTAAGTTGTAAAAGAAAATTTTCTGGATTGGGATTGGGGAAGATTATTCTTAAAGAATTTAAAAGAGTAACTTAAGATATGAAATTGAATAACACATCTTGCAAAAATTGAGTGCTAGTTATAGCATTTCAGTAGTATCAATCAATCTTTTCTGTTAGTTGCTGAATCTAATGACCAAAAATGTTGACTTGGACACTTGGAGTTATCACTCAGAAAACAAAATAACCATAAGTATTTGGATATAAGAAAAAAGAATAAGAACAACCACCACAGAATAATATATTATATTCATGAAACTGCATCAAATGTTTATTGATTGATTATTATATTATTAATCAAAAGATTCTTCATACGATTTTCAAGGTATCAATGTTTCACTGTGTAGAGCAGTCTACTTTGAACATAAGACACAGCTGTTACTAATAATGTTTAAATTAGAAATGATTTCAATTTTCTATATAATTGACTGTAATTATTTAATTTAAATATTTTCAAAAGTTATATTACTTGTATAATATCCAAAAATGTTTATTTTATCAACAGATATGCATCTGTATGCAATAGGAAATTATATTTAAAAAAACTCGGTTTAAACCAAGAAAACATGGTTTAAATCAAATAATGAGGTTTTTTTGGTTTTTTACAAAAAAAAAAACTCTTTTTTTTTTTAAACCCTGATTTAAGTTATATGTTACTATACATTGTCATATTTGTAGGAAAATCATGGTCTGAAACTTTATAACGATTCAAAGTATAAATAATTAATTGTAAACTGCTGTAAAATAATTACTTGATTCGGAGACTCTTCTATTATTAATAGAATTCTATACTTTTTATGTATTTTAAAAATACTTTTATGTAATAATTCTCATTAAACTAGCAACTGAAAATACACTTTTCATTTACGTGAAATGCTTCATGAAATATAGCACAGAAAAAGTTTCGTTGCTATTCTCTTATTAAAAGCTAATGCTCTATTAACTCTTATTAAGTTCTTTTATTAATGTGAAAATATTAAAGCATGTGTTTATACGTATATCTTTTCTCATTAATTAAAAGAAAAATAACAATCCATATCTTCTAACATTTTTTATATATTCAGGCGATGATTCGTATAGTGAGAGTCTATTGAGAATGAATTAGGAGTAGAAAAAAAAACTTTCAAAAGGGAAAATGTTGCGGAAATTATTCTGAAAATAACAATTAACAGCATCCGTTAGTTTCACCCCACTAAAAAACTATTACTATTTACTCGAAATTATCTCATATTTTAAGTTTCTAGAATACTAATTAATATTTCTAATTAGGTAAATTTTTAAGCTGGAATTTTGCATTTTTTTAGCACCTCGAGTGATTTTATGAATTAGCTTCCGCAGTTTCACACAATCTTCTTATAAATAGAGCTATGTAATAAAATTAATTTAGATGACATTTATGGAAATAAGATTTTAAAATTTGTATGAGAAATATCATTTTCCCCACAGATATTATATAACAGACAGATTTTATCTAGGTTTTTGAACTGATAATATGAAAACAATAAAAAATCAGAAATAATTTTTAATACACTTATATTTTGTTTTAATTTTATTATTGTGCTTTTCGTGTAAGAACAAAAATTTTATATAAAATTCAAAAATAACGTTTTTCTTTTTTAAATTTACGATTTTGTAATACCATTCAATATTTAATCCATTCAGAATAACAGAATGTATACCAGGGATAGATAAGTTTCAAAAATATTTGGGAAACAAAAGTTTTAATTTCTGTGCATACTTCTTTCTGTACAGTACATAATATTCATTTTCATTGAACCCATGACGCTTCAATAGTGCCTACTACTTGATAGTGCCTTCTAGTGTTTTCCAATGTAGCGCGTACGTTCCATAGGAGGCAAATTAATTGTTAAGGGCACATTTCCAGATTAACTATTCACCAATCTCTCTATCTTTTTTTTTTTTTTTTTTTTTTTTTTTATCTTTTTGCAAAAGTAATATTGCAAATTTTCTTTAAACGTTATGCTTGCTAATTTCAAAAGTAAAAATTAAAGGTATTTTTTTTTCAATTTTAAAATTACTTTGTAAAAAAATGCAAAAAATAACTGATACCAAAAAAATATACAGCAAGTTGTGTAAAGATTCAACTAGTCGGATGTGGCATTCCGAAAACTCCTTCTATCTCCTTAATACTTCCTAAAAAAATGCAGCATAGCAGAGCCACCGGTTAGGTGATTTACACAAAAATCTAACCAGCAACAACCTATGTCAACGTCTAATTGAATTTAAACTTTGATCAAAATCTGTGCATTAGTTTTTGAGATAGAGCTATTGCGGAAACGGGAAAATTTCTGCGTAGCAGTGGTACCTGTTGGGCAAGTAACACGGACAAGTTATCAGGATCAATTTATATCAGGGACTAACTGAATCTAAATTTTGATGAATATTCATACATTAGTTCTTGAGATACAACTATTGCGGAAATCGTGAAAATGCTGTATAGTAGAGCTACATATTGGGTAATTTACACCAAAAGGTTATTAGCACCAAATTATGTAAATGGTTAACTGAATCTAAAGTTTTATGGAAATACGTGATTTAGTTCTTGAGATATAGCTGTTGTGGCAATCATGAATAATGCGGTATAGTTGCGCCACCTGCAGGGCGATTTACACCAAAAAAGTAATCAGCACCAAGTTATATTACAAACTAATTGAATCTTAAGTTTTATTAAATTCCGTTCGTTAGTTCTTGAGAGAGAGCGCCCATAATTTTGTGTCAAACACAGACAGACAGATTCACAGTCAGTCTCACAGACGCACTCACAGACAGACATTTTGTAAAAAACATTTTTGTTTTCGGGATCCCTGACCCTTAAAACGTGTAAATCCATCGAAATCCGAAAATCGAAAATTTTCACGAATCAAATACTTTCTTCTTGTAAAGATAGAAGAAAGTAAAAATATTGAGCATAATCTACTTCATTGAAATTATTTTTCGAAATCTAAAATTTAATATATTTTTGATTAGTTATTGAAGGCGCTTTGTAGTTATATTCGCTGAGCAATATGTCACATAGAGAAACTTTTTCACATAACGTAAATAATTACCTAAAAGTGACTACCTTGATCGCATTTATCTTTCAAAAATATTTTAAATATCTGAACTAGCTACTACCGACCTTATAAAATTAATAAACAACCACCTGAATATCACAGGAAGAAATAAATAAGTAGTGAATTGCCTACGGTTATGAAGCGGGCCTTATACATATATTTTAGGATCAACTGGTGTGAAATTTGGGTTGGGTAAAACTGCCAACAGAGAAGAATGATGTGATGGAAAAAAATGCTAGTTAAAATTAATTGTTTTTTAGTTATACTCAGGGATTAATTTCTAACAAAAAAAGTACCGGAACCCTAATATTCTGCGGTACCGGTACAACAAACGTACCATTCTGATGACAATTCTATTAACTTATAATTCGACGAACGTAGAAATTATGCATTTTTAATAGGGCCACAGAAAAGATCGCGGAAAGATTGTTGCTAAAAAGCAGAAATTTCAATTAAATTTTAGCAAAATTACTATAGGTTATTGAGATACACAATAGCATTTTTTAAATTGAAAACAAAGTATGTAGCAGTTGCATTTCTTCTACAGGGAATAAAAAAAAAAATTCGGATACATTGCCGTCGATATGCAGAAATTTTATTTCAAATTGAATAAAATTTATATAGGTTATTTATTCACACAACAGCATTTTTTCAACCGAAAATAATTTTGGTAGAATTTAGATGTTTTGCAGGGTACCACAAAATATTAAAGTTTCTTTTAATATGATTTTATTAAAAAATATATTTTTTTCAAGATGACTACACAAATTTCTCGAAAAATTCTGAGTAGTAAAATACAAAAAAGAAATGAATGTTAACTTGTAATGTAAAATAGAATGCTTAACGTATTATTTGTAATGCATTATACAGGGTGCCCACTAAAGTCCTTCCCACGCTCTTAATTGCCGAACGGTTGCAGCTATACTCATAAAAATAGTGTCTAGGCATAGTAAAGTGGATATGCTCTTCCAGATGACACCGCTTCCAGAGTCACCTGGTGCAAAACAGCTGATTTAATGTTCCCATGTCGAAAACGAGATCATTTAGCATTCATGTTCACCATGTTCATGTTCTTTCGAACTACATGGATGGACCCTACAAACTTTTCTTTCACTTTTATTCCATATTTCGAACCGTTTTCGCTATAGAAACGCTAATGCCATCATTTTGCACCAGGTGGCGCTGTAATCGATCTTATCTAGTAGCGCATATCGTCTTTATTATACTTAGACACCACGTTTAAGAATATAGATGCAGTCGTTCGGCAGGAACGGACTTTAGTGGGCATCCTGTATTTTTATTTTAAGACGTTGTTGTTAAATAACCAAATATTTATCACTGTTTGAGTATTTTATTAGTGATGCATGAAAAAAATAAACAGCAAAAGCTATTGAAACTTCAACGAAATACTTTTGTCCACCTAGATCGTCTAATCGTTCCACTGTGCGGTGCCGACATAAATTTGGGATAGAAAAACGCGATATCCGTTTCTCCTTCATTGTGATCAATAGCATTGAAATGATAGCATTAAAATGATTTGAAAGAAAATATAATATGTAATTTTAAAGGAGGAAAAGTTTTTTTTTTCTATACATGAATAAATAAAATTTTAAATGTAATAGAGTTGGAGCTGGAGTCAGCCCAAGCTCTAAAACTGATATAAAAATTGAGTCCGTTTTATCTCCATATCCTTAAGGCTCCTGTAATACTACATTTTCTACTTGTGCGACACATTAAGTGTTTTGGTAACAAATAATGCAAAATCTTGGAGATGGGATGGAAAGGAAAAGGTAATTTAGGCTTCGGTGTTTCGGAAGCGCTATTGCACTGGGCTCCGGAGCAATGTATTTATGAGCAACAGTGAATTCCGACTAATATTTAAATATTTAATAAAAAACAGAGAAGTACCGGAGAAGTGCTTTGGCGCAAATTAAGCCCTGGATTCTTTTATTCATAGCAAAATCTTAGTATTAAAAAATATCGCACTTGTTCCTAAGACAATACTAGAATCAATTAGAAAGCACTATATTTCTTTTAAATTTAATTCCAAAATTTCCAGAAATGTTATGAAAATAAAACTCTCATCATACAATCCTTTTGTTTTTTTATTGAGACCAGATGATAAAGAACAACAACACAGTACAACAACGTGTATTACTTCAGAAAATTTACAGAGTTACACTAGAAACATATTTGTGACAAAATGTCTAGCTGTTTAGTAAGCTAAAATAATTAAGTAACTTGTCATTGTTAACCGCTTTGTTATTAGATGTACCGAATTCATACGTGTTCTGTAGGACACTTAAAGTCATTGAACGGAAACTACTATTTTCGCACAGTAATTTTTACCTTAAATATTTATCGGTTTACAGTAATTAAATAAATCTATAATTATTATTCGGTAAAAGTGGTAACTAACGGTGTTAAAAGAAACATACGGAACGTCCGTTGCGATCTGGCTAATACCCTTTTAACGCTTTTTTAGTGTGGATATGAGTTCATGCTTTAAACAATATGTTTCAGGGAACATCGTGATTTTAGAGATGCTTAAAAGGGCGTGGTGAAATGAAGATTGAAAACAATTGGTCTAATGAGAATCAATGCGAGCTGGAGCAATTAAGAATAAGTTTGAAATTCCTCCTGGTAAAATTCAGAATATATTTCGGACAGAAAAAAGAGTTGCAGAAAACATACTGAAGAATAATATTTAACTGTAGTCAATTTAGCTCCCAAACTCAGCTTCCATATAATGAAAATTGCCTTGTCTTTTTAGCTAGTAGATAACTGAAAAAGCATTTCTAATTAGGCAAGTTAAAACTGGAATTTCATATTTTTCAGTAGCTCGCGTGATTTATAATTATTACTTTTCTCATTTTAACGTACTCTTTATACAAGTTAAGCTATAAAATTAAAATAAATTTATGGAAATAAAGCAATATTAAATTAGAAGAATATCATGACTTTTTTGTGAGGGTGTTTACATAAAGACGAATTTTATCTCTGCTTTTGAATAGATAAATTGATTCATAAATTATTTTTAATTGGCGTATCGTTTGTAACTATTACTATTATTATTATTATTAATGTTATTATTATTATTACTTTGGTATAAGATAAAACATTCTATAAAAGTTCGTAATGTCGTTTTTATTTGCAATTTAAAAGTAGTGTAATACCATTTATATGCTAAAATCCTTTCAGAAAAATAGAGAATATAATAATGAACCCATAAGTTTAAAAAATATTTGAAATCAGTAAGTTTAAATTTATATGTATACAACATGCCTTTTCATTGATTACGTGGTGTTTTCAATAGTTTAGGTGTACATTGTAGATCTACTGAGATTCCATGAATAGCTAAAGTGCCCGAGAAAAAATTACTTCCAGTAAATTTTAAAAATTACACACGAAAAAAAATGTTGTAGAAAGCATTTTGAAGAATACTAATTAACTGCAGCCGTTATTTTGCTCCTGCGCTAAAACAACTACTATTTCATTTAAATTGTTTTGTGTATATAATTTGTAAAAAACGGAAGCATGCCTGTCGAATTGTATACATTTTTAAGCTGGAATTTTACGTTTTCAGTACCTCGCCTGATTTGAATGAATTACCTTCGCCAGGTCCCATAATATTCGTATGAATGAAGTGACAAGACGATAAGAAATTTAAAATATATTTATTGAAAGATAAAATTAGAAATTATTCTATAAAAGTCGGTGACGACGTTTTTTTTTTTTTTTTTTTAATTTAACAACATTAAAATGCCACTTCATATGCTTATACTTTTAAAATACAATAATAATCCACAAGGTTTAAAAATATTTTAAAATAAATTTAATTTATGTTCATGCAATGTGCCTTTTCACTGATCACCTGACAATTTCAAAAGAATCAGTTTACAGAGAATCGACAAGAAGCTGAAAAGCTTGAAAACAAACTTGAAACCAGTTTGATATTAAACAAAAGGCCTACGTCTCAATTCATTCATAATTATAAAAAAATTTCAAAATAACAGACATTACATTACATTACATTAAAGGATAAAAACACTAAAAACAATTTAAAAGGACGTTTCGGATTCATTGTGAATTCCTCATCAGCTAATTTTAATTAATAATTTTTATTAAAGAATAAAGAATTAGCTGAAGAGGGATTCAGAATGAATGCGAAATGTTCTTTTAAATTGTTTTTAGTGTTTTTATCCTTTAATGTAATGTAATGTCTGTTATTTTGAAAAGTTTTAATAATTTGAAGCCACTCCTAATAAAAGTTTGAAATTACTTCCAAAAAGAAAAAAAAATATTTCAAAAAATATTTTGAAGAATTCTAATTAACTGCAGCCGTTAAATTGCTCCTGTGATAAAGCAACTACTATTTTATCTGAATTGTCTTGTGTATAAAGTTTGTAACTTACCGAAAAATGCCTGTTTAATTGTATATATTTTTATGGTGCAGTTTTACAATTTCAGCACCTCGCCTGGATTAAATGAATTATGTTCCGCAGTTTCTCATAATATTCGTACAAATTTAGTAACATAACGATAAGAAATTTAGAATATATTTATTGAAAGATAAAATGGAGAAAAAAATATTGTATAAAAGTCGGTAATGAGGTTATTCTCTTTAATTTAATTGCATTAAAATGTCATTTGATATTCTAATACTTTTAAAATACAATAGTAATCCATAAGGTTTAAAAATAAATTTAATTTCTGTTCTTACAGTGTGCTTCTTCAGTGATCACTTGACGATTTTAAAAGAATCAAATTGCATAGAAACAATAAGAATCTAAAAATCTCGAAAACAAACTTGAAACACCTTCTAGTAAAATTTAGAAAATACTTCGGTAAACTAAAATGTTGTAGAAAATATTTTGAAGAATGCTAATTAACCAGTTTTCGGCCAAAGGTGCGTAAACGCACCCTTTCAATAAATATTATTTTATTAACATTGTGACGTATATCGCTCACTTATTTCTTTTTTCTGCTATTTTTAAGGGTTCTGAAGACATTGTAAAACATTAGTAATTCAATTGGAGTAAACACTTTCGGTTGAGAAATTTTTAAAATACGCTAGTTTTTTTTAACTTGAAGAGGTTATTGACAAATTCGACTTTTTGATAATGTACATTATTCGACATGAGATTAATTATATGTTTTTATAATGGATTAAAGTTGCAAGTTCTATAAATAAAATAAAAATATAACAAATGTCATAAAAGAACTAAAAATGTTTTATAGAAATTTAATGGTGCGTTAACGCACAATTGGCCGAATGCATGAAAAGTAGGCAAAAATCGAAAACCCACTTTTTATGCAAGGTTTCAGAGTTTTATTTCAAATTTAGGCTCATTTATTTGTGCTTCAAATGCCAAGGCCATTTGCATCCAAAATGTTTCGAAAATGTCCATAAAAAATATAAAAATTCGACTACAATACAATTGTTCAACTGAATGATTTGTTCATTGATTTGGTCAACGGTGCGTATACGCACCATTATATTTCTTAGATAAAATATTATTTTTCATGAATGTAATTTAAGCATATTTCAATGAAAAATTTACACACATTTTATAAAATTCCTATGCTTGGCATAAAATGGGTTAACTACAGCCGTTAATTTGCTACTGCGATAAAACAACTACCATTTCACCTAAATTGTCTTGTGTGTAAAGTTTGAAACAAACTGAAAAACACCTGTCTAATTGTGTACAATTTTATGCTTAATTTTACATTTTCTGTACCTCGCCTGATTTAAATGAATTATCTTCCACCGTTTCCCATAATATTCGTACAAATAAAGTAACACAACGACAAGAAATTTAAAATATATTTATTTAAAGATGAAATTAGACAATTTTCTAGTAAAGTTGGTAAAGACGTTTTATTGGTATTGTTGGTAAAGACTTTTTAATTTAACAGCATTCATATGCCATTTCATATGATAATGCATTAAAAAAAATAGGTCTTCATAAAAGAATGTCCCAATTTCAATGGTATGTTATAACCGTTTAATTTAGACTATTTACAACAAATCATGCATCAAATTGAAGATAAAATTAAGTAGTTTTTCATTAAAATGTTAAATATGTGCACCTTTAGTTATAAGAAACACATCCAAATTAAAGTTCAATTCTTCCAACACTTCGGTTAAGAAGTCCGGAACAACGGAAGAAATAGTCTCTTCAATTCTGTGTCTCAACTCTGGCAAATCATTAAGTAATGGCGTAACGCAGACACAATCTGTTATAAAACCCCGAAGAAAAAAAAATGCCTGCAGTGGACGTTTTTAAATCTTCAGCCTACCAATAACGCTTTACGCTCAGGAGTCGCCATTTTGCGTATGTGGCACAGCACCTGAGTAAATAACAAAACAGCACTCGCGCAAGCGCTTTTCTAAAACTGTTTGCATTACACTTTATTTGTGAACTTGAACATACAATCAACAACGATTTCAGTTGATTCTCTTAAAATTTGTAACTGGGACATTTACAATGATAATCCATAAGGTATAAAAAAATTTAAAAATAAATTTAATTTCTGTTCATACAATGTGTCTTTTCATTGATCAGTTGAAGATTTCAAAAGAATCAGTTTACTGAGAATCAATAAATAAGCTGAAAATCTCGAAAAGAATCTTGAAACCTCTTTTAGTAACATTTTCAAAATGCTTTACAAAGTCAGATTGTTTTAAAAATTCTTTCTGAATAATAATTAACTATAGTCGTTAGTTTGTTACGGTGTGAAAACTTGTATTATTTATTCTAAATTCTCTTGTCCTTTAAGTTTGTCGAATACTGAAAAAAATATTTGTAATTAGGTCCGTTTTTTAACTGGAATTTTGCATTTTTAAGAAACTGGCATGATTTCAATGAATTATCTTCTTGGTTCACTTAATCTCAGCTTAAATTAATTTAGTAAAGAAAAGGAATTAGAAGATAATATGAGATAACAACAAACTTTTTTTAATTGCCAAAGGAATGTTTTTTTACCAAATAATAATTAATCTAATGAAATGAATTAAGCAAAATAAACGACTTTTTCAACATTATTTAAGCTCAAAGGCTATCAAAGCCAGAGAGCTATTGCGTCCGCAGATTCTGTACGTAACGCGACGTACAGTACGTACGTCTGTACGTAACGCGATAACTTTTGATAGAAATATCTAATTTTCTTCACATTTTGGATAAATATACACTGTAAATTAAAATGCCTGAAAATCAAACACTTAAGTGTCTGAAACGGAGTGTTCAATTTTCAGACATTTTAAAATGTCTGAATTTTTTCAGACACTTTTTGCGTCTGAATTTCAGACACTTCAAACGTCTTAATAGCATCCATTTTTTTTTGTAAGCATCATACGTAGCCATGTTTGACCACGTTGAACCCTGGAAAAATATTTGGCTGGGGTCTTGCCCCCTCCACACGCCCTCCCCCCTCCCCCCGTAGCCTGATTTTTTTGGTGCTCCTAATTTTGGTATGCAATTTTCGTTAAGCTGTTTATTTAAATCTTTTACGACATTTTACTGATTATAATCAATATTTTGAACTTCAGGAATAGAACAAGATTAAAGCAAAAAATATTTATCTAAATATTTGTTTTGATGATAAATATGATTTTGAATATGATTTTTTTTAAATCTTATTTTACTTTAAAAGTTCAAAACATCGATTACATTCAGTACAATTTCGAAACGGATTTAAAATATAAGCTTTACAAATATTGCACATTAAATTTAGTGGCACTTAAATCGTAGGGGGACGGGACACTGCTTTAATACCCATGCTTTAATCAAGAAGTTCTTTTGCAAAAAATGCAACTCTACACTATGGTTATCTAAATAGAGATGTCCGGTACTCGGGAGTATCCATTGTGGAGGTTAATGGACATTCACGAATAGCGGACACCTCTATTTAGCGAATACTTTTTTAATCCGCAAAGCACACGCATACATATTTGTATATTTTTACCTCACAAAAGCAGACATCTCCGATCATCAGACAAATTCCGCGATCCCGAAGTTTCCGCTATTAAGGGCTTTTAAGATACATGGATAAATATATATTTTTTTATAATCTTGTCCTATTCTAAAAGTTTAAAATATTTATTATACTCGGTTGAATGTCGAAAGAGATTTAAAATGTCAGATGTACGAAAATTGCAAATAAAATCCCCCCATCTCCCCAAAAAAGGAAAATTCATATAATTTAAAAATTAGATTAAAAAAAAATTATATTGACACATAGGCAATTTTACATATCTATCAGATGATAATCACAACAGCTATTTAACTATGAGTAAAAAAATTAAAAAATAAATATTCCACTTTAATAACATTAAGAAAAAAACTACTTCGGTATTTTGTTAAATATATTTTGTGTTTTTAATCTTGCCCTACTCTAAAAGTTCAAAACTTTCATTATAATCAGTGCAATATCGAAAAGGATTTATGATATCAGCTTTGCGAAAATTGAATACGAAATCCCCCTCCCCCCACCTCCCTTCCCGAAAAAAATTTTAAATTCTTATCATTTAAAAATTAAATTAAAAAAAAAATTATATTGCCACATGCCACTTCAGCAAGTTTTTATGTAGATCACAGGGTAATCACAAAAGCTATTCAACTATCAATAAAAATAAATAAATAAATATCCTACATTAATAGCAAGAAGAAAAAATAACTTAGTTTCCAAGCTTCATTTGTCTTAAATATATATCTTAACATCTAATTGTCATTCTTGTAATTTTCGTATAAGTGTATATAAATACAGTTACAAAAATCACAGTATTAAGTACAAAATCTATAGTTATAGCTTTTTACTTTTTCCCATTATAAATTTCAAATTACTTTTCTACTAAAAATAATCAAAAAATCAATATTATACTTGATTTCAAATCAAATACATATGTATATTTTTACTGGCAGTTTTAAAATTAAGGAGCACATAATAGATGAATCATGACAACGTCATACGTTTTCAGGTACTTTATTTATCTTATTTTTTAATCTGCGGTTTTACGTTAGGAAGAAAGATCTTTTCAAAGCTTTTTTTTTCTTTCATTGTGGTCGTTATGTGAGATAAGAATTAACCATTGAAACGAAACTGCGATTGAAAGCAAGAGAATGAATATTCAACTTAAAATGTCTCTCTTTTAGTAATATTATTACTTTAAATTTGGGAAAAAAAGATGAAAATTCAGAATATATAATTTGTAATAAAAGACAACGTCATAAGTTTAAAAATATATACTTCTAGAATTAATGGGTTTTTTCGCAAACAGATTCAAAACTAATTGAATTTCATGCAAGATTTTCTTTATACTATAAATAAAATCATAAAAGACACTAATTTCAGTACTATAAAGAAATTATGACACTTACTTCAATCGATGTTGCAAGAGGTCAGAAAAATTCCTCGATTTGAAATTTCAAAAACTACCCCAGTGAAGGAGAAGGGCTTGCATCATTTTAGTACGATATTTCATAATATATCCGAATAGCCATATTTAAAGAATGAAATGTTTCATCCTCAAAATAGGACCCGCCAGACAAAAGTTTCTTTTTTTTTTTTTTTTTTGCTAGCTTCGACAGGACGAAGATGAATAACACAATATTATTGATATAAATTAATACGAATTAACACTAAGTCCATTGCACACGCTTTGTAGAATTTCCGAGTGTAATCTTCAAGCGTCGTCTACTTCTGTTCTGTGTCTATCCCGCCCTTATATAGACGACAGCTTCTAAGAGACATTTGATGTCAAGCACACACGTCAGATGCATGTATTCAATAAATAAATAATCCAAGTGAATACGAATTTAAATCACAGAACTTCACATTCCGCGAAAAACGAATTAAAATACACGCGTACATAAAAACAAACTTCGTTTGAATTACAACGTATACCAACTTTGAACGAAGACATCTAAAACGCATGCGCGACTGGCAGTGCCCCAGTGCCCCCTGGTGGTTATTGCGTCGGAAGAATCAAAACGTCTTAAATTAAGACACGTTTGAAGCAACGAAGTGTCTTAAAATAAGACGTTTGTGGATATTTTAGACACTATTCTCAGTTCATTTACACCATGATCATACTAAGACACTTATGTATCTTAAATTAAGACATCTATAATGTCTTAATTTTCAGATTAAGACACTTAAGTGTCTAAAATTCTTTTTCAGTCACATATGTGTCTAAATTTAAGACGCCTCTATTTGCAGTGTAGGTTCATTCTGATAAGGCACTTCCCTGATTAGTTTTGGGGTTTCATTGTTTAAATATAAAGGAAGGAACAGGGGTCTAATCCCCTCTCTTAATTTAGATAACTGGGTTTTTCATACAGAAATATCCGATTTGATTCAAATTTTGGATATAGATTCATTCTGATAAGCTTCGCTTACTTGATTAGTTTTGGGAGATCATTGGTTAAGTATAAAGGGGGGGGTGGAATAGGGGAGCTAATCCTCCCTCTTAATTTAGTTCAATGGGTTTTTTTTTCGATTTCTTTATTTTTTTTCGGGGCATTATCCTTTGAAAAAAAAATAGTGTAATATACGATTAGTGTGAATAGCCTATGAGCTCAATGCCATCAGTTAACAAAGGGCACTTTCTTTTAGATTAAGTTAATATTTAACACATTTGACTTAGCTTAAATGTTTGAATTAATATTTTTAAAATTCAATAAATGGTTAAATAAAATCTAGGAAAATCTAAATTTTAGTATAAAGAAAAAAAAAGAATGAAATTTACTATATAAGTCAGAAAAATTGAAATAAATACAATATCAGCTAAACGAAACTAAAAAAAGTCATAGTGAGCAACGTCGCATTTTTTTCAGTAAAAGAAATAAAAAAAACACGTATTTGCACCCTGTAAGCATACGCATTTTAAAATCCACATTTAAATTAGTATCACATATTGTCCATGCCATTACGCACATAAAAATTTCACTGTAAAAAAATTCCGTTAAAAAACGCAAATTCTACTAGCAATCGAGACGACAGTAACATTTCCGTATTTTAAGGGAATTTTTTCTTGTAAATTTTGTGAAAAAGCAAAATATTTTCTAGAATTTATGGGAAAAAAATCCAAAAATGGTACTGGCATCTCGATTGCCAGTACAATTTCCGTATTTTAACGAAATTTTCTTAGTGTTCTAAAACTAAAATGTAGATAATTTGATATTATCTTTCCTCGAATGTCTCATATTTGTATCTCCTGATTTCTTGATAAGTTAGTTCCATGCGTACTTGTAGTGTAAGTCACATATGCGCAAATAGCTACGATGTTTGACTACCAGTACTTTAGAGCGGAAAATGTGACATTTTTTAAAGGAGCTATCTTATTAATTAAATAAATGAAGGAAACTTTTCGAATATAACGGTACCTAAAAAGCATAGCAAGTTATCAGCTATGTGGCTTACACTACAAAAACACATGGAACTTCCCTATACTGACATTGCATAATGTATTTATTTTTTTAACAAAATGACGATACAATATCAGAAAACGTTTCGCAGATTATATTTAAGCAAACACATCGGGTGTAAAACTGCAACTTTAAACAAGCACTTCAGTGTGTAACAGTTTGACTGTTTTATCAATAAACGAAAATCACTTCTATGTGAAAGTATAAATATGTAAAGAGTACATTAAAAAAACTGCATCAATTTCTCAAATCTTTTATATCCTAAACTTTTCATTCTTTGACACATGAATCAAACCTTTTGTTAGCTTTACTCTCATTCGAATCTAAATCTTAGAATATAAGGGTTTATAATACTTTAAATCAATTTCATACTACAGTGTAACAGTCGTGAATATTAGTGAGTATTCTCACTTCCACCAAACTTAAAATTAATTGCCATCGTATCACAAATTCTAATTATACGACAAGTTATTATTTAAAAAAAGAAAATAATAAATGTTAAATTCCATCACTGAAAGACATGTATAATTAATAATGAGAGTAAAATTTGAAACAACGTTTGTAATTTTTAAGAGAATCCTTTAAACCCTGACCCGCACAATTGTACGGTTGATACTAAAGTGAAAGAGAATAACTATTTCCTGTTTTTGTGAGATTTAAAACCAAATCTGCACATTTATATGAGTTTATTGCCTTCAGATGCTTTGATAAGACGCAACTAGGGGGCACCAACTACAATACAGGGTTAGATATTTTCTTTTAAAAAGACTATATCATCTGACAGCAATAGACAAAAAGTATGTACTGTCGTAATTTCTTTTAAATATGATTTTTAGTGCTTGCTTGGACTTCATTTTTCTTTTCATATAGTTTATTTATGATTTTAACTTATTTTGTCTTTGATAAATTTAATTAGGTTTTACAAATGTTGAAAAACAAATGACCTGTACAATTGTGCGGGTCCGGCATTTACCATTTCCAAAATGGGTACAATTCCTAATAGATTAATTTTTTTATTTTTAAGTGATATTTTTAAACTTATGCTTTTAGCAATTTATTTTTTATTAAATACATTTTTAAAGCGGATTAATTTTAAATTAATAGGTTTGTACTATTCACGATTTCTATTTAAAATTGATAGAATTAGATATATGATATGTACATGTAACGAGCTGTATATTACTGCTCTGAGTTATAGATGTCATATATAATTTATAAGTTTGATATGAGTTATATGCATATCACGAGATAGATTTTTAAGTTTTATAAATTCATTCCATTTTGTCGACACAGCAAGTAAACCATCAGGAATAAATAATAAATTATGGAAAGTTCAGTAAATGCTCGACAGATTCCGTAGTGTCTGCTTGAATTTACCAGGAGATTAGGGAAAATTTTCCATAGATGAGCAGACGATTCCTTTTTTTAGGACGTGCTTCAGTAATGCAGTATATAAAAAACAAACCACACTCTGTTGTAAAAGGGGTCACCTGGGATAGTTTTAAATTTTGTAGTATACCAGTGGGGAGATACAGACCTGGTCCACAGGGATCTGAGCTTAGGACCTGCTGTTGTCCTTACTGTGGTTCAGACCTAGTTTTATGTGCTTCGATCGGTATTTCAACAAAATACCGCTGCTGGCAAAACTAAAAAAATGAAATTTGAAGGATCAGGCACAATCCAAACGGAGTGAAGGGCATACCATTTGTCAACGACTCTTAAGAGGGGTGTGAGCATTGAGCATGTCTCAGAAAATGAAATTGTAGTGGTCTGTCCAAAAACAAAAATTGTTTCACACATTTTTGTTGTGGCTGATGAAAATTATCTCAATAAAGAACAACTTTTTTTGCTTAAACTTTTATATTTAGATATTTGTACACATAATCCAAAACTACACAATTGTGTAGATGTAGCCAAAAAACGGCTGCATTAAGACCGAACCCGTACAATTGTGTGGGTCCTACCTGGGCATAACCTGACATCGGGTATTTTTTGTTTCAATCAAATACGGTCCGGTCGATAAGAGGAAACGAAACAAACTTTCAATTTCTACCAAAAAATCTCCCTGTCTTAAAGGGTTACCAAAACCTAATATATAATTAACTTAATATGCTTGTTATGATTTAAATTATGTATTTCAGTGTAAACATAGAATCTATCCGTGCTTTAAGAAATATATGTACAACAACGGTAGAATATTTTTAAATTTTTGTTAATAGCACGTAAATACATGTCATTCGTGTATTAAAAAGTTGTTAATAAATTACATCTTCCGTAAATTTATATAGAGAAATTACTTTAAACAATTTGCATTAAATTAATTTTTGGATTATACATTATCGGATAAATTATGTAACAGCTTTCTAAGATATTTCATAGCGTCATTAATTTAAGTGATTTTCTTTGTTTAAATCGACGAAAAATATTTTCTAGAATTATGTTACGTACTTATAGACATTAGAATTTCATCGAATCAGTTTAAAGTTTTTATTACTTCTAAAAATAGGGCCAAAAATTTATGTATCACAGATTTTTGATAAAGTTAAAAATGGGCTCAAGGGGCGCAAAAAATAGAAAAAAATTCATAACTTCGTCAAATCTCAAGATATCAAATCCAATTAATTTTATCATGAATCTCCTTAACATTGTCTACAACTTTTATATTCACAAGATTTTGATAGTACCAATTCGTACCGCAAAAAAAAAAAAATAAAAATAAAAATAAATTAAAAAAAATAAAAACGAAAACAAAAAAGAAGCAAATCCATAACTCCGTCAATTCAAAAGATATAAAATCCCCATGAATTTATCATATATCTTCTTAATATTGTCTACAACATCTATATAGACAAGTTTTGGATAGGACCAATCCTTACAGCAAAAACAAATTAAAAATACATAGCGGTTGAAGAAAAAAATCATCTTAGTAAGGGTGTATTCAAATCCAAACTGCTTATTTTCTGACTCATTTTACAATTCATTTTTACTCTCAAAGGCTTCCAATTGGTGCCTTTTCTGACTCAGAAACTATATAATGTACCGTAATGGTCAATTGTTTGATAGAGGCAGAGTATATTTTAAAACCTTCTGTCAAAGTGGGCCTTTTGAACCGAATTTCCCGAAGCGGATTGTGTTGGAAAAATCATCGTATTAAGGGAGTATTCAAATCCAGACTTATTTTTAAATTCATTTTTGCCCTCAAACGCATCCAATTGGTAGATTCGCTTATTCAGAAACTATATAATGTACCGTAATGATCGATTTTTTGACAGAGGCAGAATATATTTCAAAAAATGATGTCAAAGTGGGCATTTTGAACGGAATTCCCCGAAGCGATTGTTTTAGAAACGAAAAATATTGCCTTACTGAGAAAATAATTGATTATATATCAAGTTTTAATTAATTGAACGAAAATTAAAACCACAGGTCGCTTATAAATCTCTTCAAAAATCACGTCAACAAATTTCATGTTTTTCCTATTAAAAATGGATTTCGAGTTATGCCAAAAAATTTCGAGTTGTTGAACATGGAAAAGTAATTTTTTGAATACCGCCCTAACATGATTCTGATAAAACCAGTTATTATATAAAAATGAAATAAAAACTCGTCAAAAGCTGCCAGATAAAATTGTTAAAGTGGGTTTATCTCTAATCATGATTTGGTTTTTGTTTGTGAAATGTGTATACTTAACTTCGAAATCTACCTCCGCCTGTAGTCCTGGCCGGCAGGGATTTTTTAATTTCATATACTTGGGAACATCACATTGCATGATTGCACAACAATATTAACGGGGTAAATAAGTTTTGGACGATGTTGGGGGTCCAAACACATGGAAAACTCCTATACCGTCCCTTGTCCCTGATGCTGATTTTTAAGTTTGGAGCTGACTGGATAAAATTGTTTCAATAAAAATAATTCGATGTAATTCTTTTCTGAAACTGGAACTATTGTTTTATATAAATAAGTTGCTAAAAATTAGCCTGCACACATTTTTTAGGGTTGTTATTAATTTTAAAACTCTGTCCCTAGGTTTTAGATTTTTTACCATCCCTCTTATAAAATTTTACAGAAAATCATTTCAGGTGCAGCCACAGATTTTTTTTTTCAAGTTTTTTTCTCATGCAGAGGTATGCTACTGAAATAATGTCTAAAATTCTTTGGCAGGAAATTTACTGTAGTATTTAAATCAGAATTTAAATATCAGTTTCAAGCATCGTAGCTTTATTGGTAGTCTCACCGTCCCCAAGTTTTATTCCTGCACATTTTGAGGTAAATTATTATTTTTTTTTTAATTTAATCCAATGTAAATAACTTTTTCTAAAAATCAATGAGCATTTTGGCTACTACTTAGTCAATACGATTTGCCTAAAATAGGCGGTAATTTTCCTTGCTGTTCCATCCTTACCTTCCCTTTCTTTTCCATTCCGTCCCTTTTTTCCTATATTATCCCCTTTTTTACATTACCTTCCCTTCTTTAACACCCCTTTAAGACAATGTTATACAAAAATTCTGTATTAAAAGTACTACATTTGTATTATTTCTTATTTGAATGTACTTTGGGTACTATGCAAATTCATTTTAATAAAAATTTAGTACAAAATAGAAAGTTATAGTGGTAAAAGGGTAAGGAAAATTGAACTCGCAAGTTTAACTTAAACCTCAGTTAAATAAAAAAAATTTCACCACTTACCATTTTTTCTTTGTTTTGAATCATTAAGGCATTCGTCTATCCGATTAAAATGTTATTTTAGCAAGTTGAATTTCGCCAGATTTTTTTACCCAAAAGTCAAAAGATTGTGAAAATGCCCCATATATATATCAATCAGTTTGTCTACATATTATATATATGTATTTTATATTTGATTTTTGCCATGCTGTAACACTAGTACTTATGAACCGATTCGTAAGCGACTGAGCATGTGCGCAGGACTTACCATCGACGCGGATTACGTAATTATCATTTTTTTTATCATTTAAAAAATAGAATATACTATTAATGAAACTGCTAAATAAAAATTTAAACAGAAAATAAACATTTATTTGTTTCTAAACAATCATTTGAAAGCGTATTCCACGAACGTAAATGAACGGGCTTAATTATTCTTTTTTAAAGTGAGGTTCCATTATCTAATAACGAAATTATATAATTTTTAAAATATTATTTGATTTAGTTTACATAATTAAAAGTTTGTAAATAATTTTGACCCAACTCTCAATGTATCATCTAGTAAAACCTCTTAAAAAAAATTCAAAATCATACATGATAATTGGTCTAAATTTCGAAAAAGAAAAAAAAAAATAGAAAAAAAAAGATTTTTTTATCGATAGATATAAAAGCAGTTCAGCAATACAAAGGAAATATATATAAAAAGATCTTCAAAACTTCATTATATATATTTTTTAAGTAAATTAATTACTGATTATATTCAATTAATTGCATTTTTTACTAAAGGAAATACCTAAAAACAATACTTCATAAAAAAAAATCACATTTAATGTATTCCATTAAAATTCACGCGAAAATATACTTATTTTTATTTTATAAAATATAGGAGGAAAGATGATAAGGGAAGAAATGGATAGATTTGATAGCGATTGAATAATGATTTTTTTTTCGTGATTTAAAATGCATTTTTATTTGTTAAAGAAACAACTTATTTTTTTTTTTAATTAAAATGTTTGAAAAACATTTTTAATTAAAATGCAACATGCACAAAATAAAATAAAAACTAATAGGAAATAAAATGTGTTTTTTTATGAAGAAAATGCAAAAAAGAGACAGGTTCATTGATCTTATTTTTCAGACACGGGTTTAATGAAATATGATATTATATCTCTTACATAGAAAGGCATCCCTAAAAATTTTTTAAAAAAAAATCCCAGTGAATGACATTTAATCTAACTTAAAAACTCTTTCTGCATGAAATTCTTTTTTCTTTGTGAAAGACTATTAACAATTAACACATTTTTCTTTTGCATTTTTTTATATATAATTACCAAAATTAAACAACAACAACAACAACAAAAATTAACATCATTTTTTCACTCAATAAATACAATATATTGATGCGTCTGAAACTGAAAACTTTTTACAGTACGAGATAAACATATCTATTTAATAAACTTTTTAAAAAAAGTTTAATTATAAAGAAAATTATTTTAGAAAACATTAAAATTATCTCATTAATTGCTTATGTGAAATGTAATTGATCATTTTATTCGTATGCCAGTTATCGCTGTTTGTTTTTATTTAGAATAAAATTATTTGTTTTAAGTAAAACTTATATGTAATTCGGGAGTAGTTTTTAGTTTCATCTTTGTTTGAACGTTTTAAATTTTTCAAAGTGGGAATTTTTAAATATTTTTTCATAGAAATGTCTGAAAGGAAACTTTTACAACATCATTTAAGAGAAAAACATTTTTTCCAATAATTTAAATTAGGAGTATTGCATAAAATTTAGAAAATTAAAATATAACTTTTCATATTAAAAAATATAATAATAATGAAATAGGAACAGTTAATCTTGGAATTTTTCTTCATATATTCGAAGAGATTAATGTTTTCTTTTAGCCTCTTGAGGGACGATTTTTTATGGTGCGAAAAAAATTAAAAAATTACTTATTTTTTTTTTTTTTACTATTTATTCATTTTATATTAATAGGAATTCAAAAAGAAAAAAAAATCTCATAACGTTCACATAAAACATAACGTCCACATTTGTGACCGTTGAGCTCTGCAACGCAATAAATGTAGGCATATTTCTTATTGATATTTTCCGCTTTATTTTAACTTGTAAAACTGTGTAACTTCTCAATTAAAATTAAAAAGACTAAGTTTATTCAACAGTTTTCAATTTGACACGAAAATAAATTTTCTATTTAGGAATTTATATTTAACTATTGTATATAATTATATTTTAATATTTAAAATAAATTTCATTTAAAATTCTGGGCAATCTGTCTTTTTTTAATATAGTACATTTCATAAAGTGAGTGAACTTCATAACAAGCTTATTATATTGTTTACACCATTTGGCATCACACAATTTCACATTTGAAAGATATAATTCAAAATGGGTTGTTCAAAAGCAATGACGAGATTACAAGTTACCATATCTTAATTTTAGAAAATGAGCGAAATGAACGCGTCAAACACAAAACAGAAGGCAGCTCATACCTTTTCTTATAAGTTCCTATTAGTCATATAAATTATCCAAGAGATAGCCAATTTCGCGCCAGTTATTGCGATGCATTGTCCATGATTTCTTATGACTGTATTTTACGTAGATATTAAACGGACATTCATACTATGACATTAGTACACACATATGTTAGGTAGAGCCAAAGATACTCACTTTCCGTAAAATTCGCTTTTGAATGTACAGATTGCATCTAAATTTGTCTCATGAGTGATTAAAATGGTATGTTAGAACACCAGCCAATGTCACCATCAATGTAAATTCCGTCAAATTATATTTTCGCAAGAACTTGTAATTAAAAGAAAAAAAACATTTGTTTGCGTGGCTTTGCCCTATTGATTGAGGTGAAAACACGCAGTGATCTTTTAAAACCATGCTCTGCGTAATTTAGCAACATTTCCACTAAAACGAATGAGTTAAGTTAAACCTTTTTCGAGTTATATCAAGGTAGACAACCATTAAAAATGTATAAAACGGTTATTCGATCTTAAACTTTGTCATGTAATATTCGAAACTTATGCTATCTTGTATTTAGCGGAACTATTTTGAATAGGTTTAAATAAAAGAAATTGAACATCATTCAATGCGTATCAAGCAGCCGTCAGTCGTTTGACAGAATCTGTAACTGCTGGATACTATTTTATAAAATTGTCAATGATGACGATAATCATAAAACAAAATAAGAAACTTTTGAGTTATAACGCCCCTCCTCCAAGGATTAATTGCAAAGCGATTAACATATTTATCGCGGCATTATAAAGCATATATGACAATATAATAATATATGATGTATATAAAATTTAATGACGCATATGACCAATTTATAGTCATGCATGACGCGTTTTGTATCATATATACATATATATATATATATATATATATGACATGGGTATAACATCTATATTATGTACAGGGTGATTTTAAAAAACTATCCTGATGTATGAGCCCATAGTTACCACACCCAAATGAATGAAATTTTGTTTTAAAGTATTCTGTGGTATGCACTTACGAAACATAAAAACAACAGTTAAGCTATAACAGTTACGGTTGCATTGAAAAAAATTTCAAAAATTTCCAATGTCAGCACCCATTTATTGTTTCATTGGAATATGATCTTCATAGTAATAAGTCATAAAAAGTGCTGGAACGGTACCTGTATCATGAAAATCGCAGTCGATAGACAAAATTAATTTTTCACAAAAAAGGCTTTTTTTTTCTTAAAAGTCTCGAGGATCTGACTAAACCTATGGAATCTCTGACTAAACCCTGTAGCAAAGATTTCTTTGGAAGACTAATAATGCATTTTTAGCTATACTTTTGTCTCATTTTACTAAAAAATACGTAGTTTTTGGCTTTGGGGTCTCCAATTACACTTGTGGGTCTAAAGCAGCTTCCCCGTTTACTTTTGTGGCAGTTATGAACTGATACACGCGACAGAAAAAGAATTTAAAAAAAATGAAAAATAAAAATGGTTTGTAATGTGAAGATACAACGAATTTATTACCATAAGAATAACTTTAGGTTGAGAAAACAAAACTTATTTGCACATTTCATTTTTCAAATAAAGAAGGCAGGAATATATTTTTTTGAAAAAAGAAGAGAACGATTTAAAATAAGTAAGGAAAACTTTCAGATTATAGTTAATCTTAGAAGACATTTCTGTTCTTTTGAAAGGGACATCTAATCCTCTTACGTGCTTGGCTGATTTGAAATATTAAATTCTGTGTTTAAAAAAGAATTGTATATCTATGTTCCACCCCTCCGAAACAAATTCTATATCACAGTTCTTTTTAACATTGAATACTATATTACATAATGCATAATTGTATATAATGCATTGATAAAATATTTCACGATGTGTGCGGGAAGTATATATTTTTCAAAATGCTAATTGAATGCTGAACACTAATAAGATTTTGTCGCAAATATTGTAAATAAAATCTAAAATAATATAAAAACCCGCGTAAATTCATTAATCCAATCAAGCAATGCTTTTTACAGGTTAAATTGTTCAATTTTGTCAGATTATTTACCACTTCGTATCAGAACGGTTAAATAATAAAGGAATTTCAGGCAATACATTGCTGTACATGGATACGTACTATGAAATAGAAGTTTAAGGGTATTGATACAGATAAATCCGTGTACCACACCAATATGAGTACCTAAATAAAGCTAATCGGATGCCTTACATCTGTTATCGTTGAACAAATAGACAAATAGACTAACAGACAGGCGGAAAACAACTTTGTGTCTCCACAGTGAGCTTTTACTGACGTTTAGAAACTACACATATTAAATAAAATAAATTAAAATTAAAAAAAAATATTTAAAAATTTTTTTTAAATTATAATTTGGTAAATTTAATTTTCTTTTACGTTAAAATAATAGTATTAGTTAAAGAAATTGTTTATTATAAATAATAAATTATATTTAAAATGTAAGTTTAAAAAACATTTTCTCTAATTACATTTCGCAAAAGCCTTTATTTTAATACAGTTCCTTATAAGGCGTCTTTGAACAAAATAGTGACATACGGGTAATCAAATTCATTGATCGAGGGTATTTTGAATAAAAACTTGGAGAGCTTGCTATTATATCTTCAAATCTACATGCCCCATGTTACCTCTCTGTTATAATGACGAAATAAACAATTGTAAAAATGGTGTTTAGCGCATGGTTTCAGTGTCACTTACGAAAGTAACAACATTCTCAAAACGCATATTTTTTGCAAACTTCGAAACTGATGGTCTGAAAATAGACATTATTTTTACACCTTCAAGAATAATTCAGTTGTATAAGTTAAATACATGATGAAACTTGGTGTCATTTGAATACATGATTAAACATGATTTAATTACATAAAAAAACTCCATTTTTAGGATTCTTGAGGGAAAAAAATCTATCGCTTATACAAATGGCATCTAAAAGCGAAATTGGTTCAAAAAAGCACCGCAAAGTGGAATTTTCTTTCAAGAAACTCGACTTGTTAATCGGACAATTAATGCTCGAGTGTGACTTAATTAATCGTTCGCATCGGTATAGCGTCTAGAAGAAAAAAAGCTTCTAAAGCGAAGTGGGCTCGAAGCTGCTGCAGTTCGATCGTGAATATCAAACAACACGTTCATTCATGCTAACAGGTCAAGATGTGTTTAGGTGATAGTTTCTAGATTCTTTTCAGTTGCGAAGCAAATCTCCGCCCTGTATATGGGGATAATTTCAAAATGAGGGTAGAAGAAATTGTTTTAAATTATAATCCAGTTTTAAAGTTGCAAAATGAATGTAGTGAGGAAAAATTTTACTTCACTTATTTCTTATAAATATTTTTTTTTTTTTTTTTTTTTTTTTTTTTTTTTTTTTTTTTTTTTTTTTAATTTCGGCAAAAGATTTTTTCTTATAAATTAATTTACTTTAGAAATGAAACATTGAAATATGAAAGTCTGAACACATGGAATTTCTCAAGAACTTGGAGGAAATTTTATTGTTAACTTTTCTATCTGAGATTTCACAGGTGTACTCTAACCTTTAGATGAATTCCTGAGCGACATAAAATACTGACTTGAATAAAAATTTTAAATCCAAGATTTAAAGCATAAAAAGAATAAGAAAGTATTTCCTTCCGCTGTAAAACTGATTTACAGAAATCTGTTTGAAATAAATAGAATTTTTACAAATAGGAACGCTTCAGTTAATCGACTGTACTGTTTTGTACATTATTTTATGTAAATGAAATCATAAATATCCTAGAAAAAAAATACTGTATGTTTTATCTATGGATATGAAATACAAATTAAATAAAGGAATACGCTTCAAAATAATGGTTACATATTGGCAATACTAAAAGAAATGTCGCTTAGTTCCATAGTTTGAAACATAAAAAAATAACAATGCAGAGGGTTTTAAATTTATATTGCTTGTTCATAATTTAGAAACAAAATTATAATTGCACTGATGAAATTTGCAGTAGAGACACGAGAGACACGAGAGTACATTCTTTCAGAATTTTGTATATTTGACAAATTTAATTGATTCAGAGAAAATTTAGCAACTTTTGATTTCTTTACTCTAAAATAATTGGAAAATCGATACAAAAATCTTTATCTGAATGTCTGAATTTGGATAAAATATGTTTGAAACTTTAAATATCATCGCTGATCTTATTCCTGAAAGTTTACAGTTTTATTGTTTCAGGCAATGGGATATTTATGTAGAATATTTTAAAAATATATTTCTAATTTTAATCTAAGAAACATCTTTCAATAAAAAAGTAATAATAAGAAAAGAAATATTTGATCAAATAGGAAAGCACTTATAAAACTTTCTCTAATAATACAATAGACGCGTTTATATTTTAGGGATTATAATATAATTTGAAACAAAATAAGCCTGCTGAAAGAGCATCCAAAACAATGGATTTCAAACATGAAATCCGAATTGTAGATCTCACAGAAATCGTAAAAAATGCAGCATTACGGCGCCACTTATTTTTCTATGTGCAAAGGTATTCAGCAGTCGTTTATCAACTAATACTAGCAAAAGCCGTGCTTTGTTTGGATTCGCGAAGCGTTATTTAATAAGATAAATATTTCAAAGTAACAATATTTTTTTATATTATTTTTGCGTCTTTATTAAGCAAGAACGTTATTTTATGTTTTGGTGCGTTTTAATTTTAGAAACGTAAATTCAGCCAAATAACTAAGAATTTCCTCGGAACTTTTTATTTATGATATAAGACTGGTATAAATAAAAATATTTTCGAAGCAAAATTTTACAAAATATTTTTAATTTTTTAACTAAAATCTCTTTTAAAGATGTTTTTACATTTTACAATAGCCTCTGGTGGTTTCTCAAATGGTTTGAAATAGGTATGTTTCCAATCTTTGTAATTCACATCAAATAATCTTTGATAGCAATCTTAGAATAATATATTCGAAGAGAGCTTGAAGAAAGCTACTTCTTCAAAATCCTATTTTCTGGAAAAACATTTGAAATCTGCCCTGGTTGATACTCAGAATTATTAGCTGTAAAACTTTTCATTCTAATTTCTTCTTTTTTTCTGCATGTTATCATACAAGAATTTTTGATATTGTAGAATCCCTCGTAAGGAAATTTTCTATTAAATGCTAAACCTTGAAGGGTTTTAACTCTCGACAACGCTACGTACGTTAAGCCAACTGGTATCTCTTTACCCACAATATCTACGACTGCTTTATCTAATCTTAAACCTTGAGATTTATGAATTGTAACTGCAAAAGCCAAATGCAGAGGAAATTGTTTTCATGAGCAATTTATATTTCCATTTTTCCAGAATTTAATTATTTGTGGAATCGGAACGCAGCCATTCTCATAAGTTGAATGACTGTAGTTTTCAAATTTAACCATGATTATTCGCGGCATCTGGTCTGGTGGCCCATGATTTTCTTCATAAATAATATCTGCAACATAGCCTAAAGCCCCGTTTACTAAACATTTTTCGTTCCACAAATTAGAACGTAACATTACTTTAGACCCAATTGAAAAAGTAAGAAATGGTTCATTTCAGAATTGTCATTTCAGAATCAACCAACTTTGCTTTAGTACAATTATGAAGAGCTTGAATCAAGGCAACGGATTGAGGCAGTTCTTTTAATTTATCATTATTATATTCTTTTACGCCTTTATTCGTTGAAAGCAGCCTAATTGCATCTTTAAATAAATGCTGTTCGCTTTTTGAATGAGACAAATATGGACTAAGATCTCTTAGCTTTTGATTTAGTCCCAATAAAAGTTTTGAATGAATCGTTGATCCACTTATATTGACTGCGGCAAAACCAGTTGGTGCAAGAATTGAAAAGAAGATGGACCAATTGTTTCATTTAATCGAGCAGTGAAGTAATGTACTAAAGTACTTTTTCCAGAGCCTGCTTTTCCTTGGGCAACAATTCCTTTTGTTGGCATTTCTCGACTTTGCAATAAATTCAGCTGTTCTTCAAAAATATTTATTATTTTTTTCTGTTCATGGGTAAAGACGAAATTTGGCAAACTGGAAGAAACAGTGACACAACTACTTTTTTCACTCTCTTTCACCTTTTCATTTTCGATAAAATTCTGTAATTTATTAAGCAAATCTTGACTTTGAATGTTATGCCAGTTATAACTTATATCAATGTCCCTTCTGCCCAAATCAAATTCATCCTGTGCATTATTTTGTCTTGAAGTGACATTCATCCAGTCAAATGGTTGATCTATTTCAGTAGGTTCAATTTCTTCAAATTCTTCCTAATCTTCTAAATTTTGAAACAGATATTCCAAATCAATTCTCTGAATTACATTATTCTCAAAATGCTGTTCATATATAACTGTCCATGAAGTATTATTTAGATTCATAATTTGAAAATCACTCCAAGGAATATGCAACATAACTTGTTGCTTATAGAAATCTTCATTATTTACATTATTGGGATCATATTTGAATTTCGGTATAATTCTGCGGAAAAATGGTTTTTTTCTGTTACTGAAATTTTCACCGCGTTTATAATCGTTTGCGAAATAATTCTGCAAGGACATATTTTCAAATCTCACTGGGCGTTGCTCGTACTTTTTAAAAATATTTGAAACGGATATGCTTCCATCCTCCTTATTCATATCTAATTGCTCCCATGCGTTCCTTGCCAAATTAATGGTGACAAACTGACGAGATGACTTATACAAAGGCCATCCCATTAACACCCAAAATATTTCCAGAATAATCACGTTCAGCACACATTTTTATTAAAATCTTCTGAATTATCTACAGAACATTGATATTATTGCGTGATTCTTGAACTGTTTGTCTGATAAAATATTTCTGCCCTTCTGATCTGGGTTCGCATTTGCTAGCATATTTAGCAATATATTTTAGAACTGCGTGAATGGAAATGACTGCTTGGGAATCCATGTTTGCTCGCCAAATTTTTAAAATTTGTGGGCTATGACTATTTAAATAAGGACTATTTATTTTTTAAATGTATTCGGATTCATTAGTAAGGAACTGAATTTTACTTTCGTGAGCACATTCTTTGGGAAATTTGAAACGGCATGTGACTTCAGAAGAATCTTTTTTTCTTTTTTCTTACAATAAGCTTTAGAACATTTATGCATTTGTACTGCACGCATTTAGTGATTATAGCCTGCAGCTTCATCAGGCACTTCCGTAAAATGAAATTTAGATGGCTGTATATCATTAACTTGATTAGGATCTGGTTGCCAAGTCGATATGAATTCGTCGAAGTATTTTACAATTTTGCGTATCTTTTCATCATCATTTGAACTAAGATTGTTTACATCAGGAGCATCTTCAAACCAGAAAAGACCATGCATGTGAGGAGTACCTCTATGTTGAAACTCAATACGAAACCAAAAGTCCTTGACTTTGAATTATTTCTTGAAAAAAATGTTCCATAGAGAAATCCAACCATTTATGAAAAAAGTAAGCAACGATTAAAGGATTACAATTCAACAGTTTTGATATTCTGATGAATTCAGAATTTTGCTTACAATTATTGTAACATAGTCTGCATCAGTAATGCGATAAATTTCAGGCCAGTATAAATCAGCTACACTAAGTTTAATGAAAACAGTAGGAATTCCCAATTCCTCAACCATGTCTAACAACTTTCGTGATCTGATAAACCAATAAGAGCTCGATGATCTTAAATTAGCATTGAGAGATAAAATCGACTTGTACAATGTAGTATCTTTCTGCAACCGTTCCTGTAGTTTTTCAACATTTTCAACATCATGTAGGAGAGAATGTTATTCAATACGAATAATTCCATTTTGTAATGCTCTCCAACCCATTATGCTATTGAAAGCAAAAAATCTAAATCTTGGATGCCGTGCAAATCTTCCATCGTCATATATCATGAGAAATTTAAAGTATTCTTTTGGTGTAATTTTACGAACTCTAGCATCTCTAAGATCACCTCTTCCTGTTGGAAATAACGTAGGAAAAACTCTACAAATATATCCATCACATGAAAATTAATTTATAGGCTTAGTATCTATCTGAGGCCAAGGAATGACACTGCATTCATCATTTCCTTCTTTAATACCTAACATACTATTTATTGCCTCTCGATTACATCTGAAAGTCACATTTGTGGCTCCGGATTCATATATATAATTTGTCTATTGACATTGATCATCTACAGAATTCAAAGTTTTTTCAACTGATGGTAAATAAATCTGCTGTTGCTCTTGACTGAGTAATATTCGCTGAAAAATATTTTCATTTTTGGGTAAACTTTGCAAACTATTTTCATCAATTGTAATATAACTATACCAAGGATTATTTTCCTTTAGATATTCTAAAGCACACTTAACGTGTTCACGATTTACTATAAAATATTTGAATTTAAACCATCTTGTCTTCTAACAAAGATGTGATAAAGTATCTACGGAATGAGGTAATAAAGTATAAAATTCTGTAATATCTTGATGATAATTAATAAATTGCCCACTGTATCTAAGCTAACCACCTTTAATGCGATAAACAGTAATAACTGGATGAACTTGGGCAATAAATTGCACCTCAACGAAAGTTAAGTTCTTCAATATTTCCGGTTGTGGACAAGGATCCATATTATTAGCTACAGAAAAAATATTTAGTTCATTATTTACTATACATTTATGGCAAGTCTTACAAGTTCCGTCAGATAGAATATGCATGTCAAACCAACGTCGATGACAAATTTTACAAAAATATAATTTAATTTTTTTTGTGCATCTTCGAATTTTAAAGCATATTTCCGAGCACATGCATTATCTGTCAGAAGAGATTCGTCATGTCGTCGTTTTTTGCGCTGGTATCTAGTCTCTTGCCTTAAAGCTAAATCATGTTCGCGTTCTTTTCGACCAGTAAGTGTACGTTTTCTCGGCATTCTTTATAATACAACTAATACATTCCATAAATTGTTTTTAAACTGCCAACATATTAAAAATAATACTAATAGTAATTACTTCTTAATAGTAAATATGCTTCATTTGGTTAAATTTTCGACCTTCGAATTCGAGTAACACTTTATATAACGAATTTAATATTTAATTTTATTTGTTTACAATTTTTTTGTTGCCACTTTACAATAAAAAAATCATAATATAATTCTTTTAAAATGCGTAAGTTTCGTCGGCGTAAATTATTTCACATAATAAGAATAAGTTGTGTATTTGAATTCTTAACATAGAAAAATACTTAATTTAATTAAATAATTGAATTTTCACAAATTTTAATTCATTAAAAATATGCTATAAATTTCCTAAAAAATATTTTAAAAATTTCACAAAAGAAATCGTGAAACTATTATATGATTAAAAGTAATGAAAGCCGAAATATGCGCCATCTCCAACCAATCTTAATAAAGTATTTTATTAAAATGTATATTTTCCTCTCAAATAACATCATTTTGAATATAAGATAGTTTAATGTAAGTAAAGTTTTAAGCTGTACCCAGTATTACAATAATTATTTTACCTTACATATTACGTATGCCACGCTGCAATATTAAAAAGCTGTAGCCGGTATTACGATAATTATTTTGCCTCACATGCAAATAATTAGAGATATAGATATTATGTATGCCTCGCTGCAATATTAAAAAGCTCCAGCGGGTATTACGATAATTCTTTTACCTCACATACAAATAATTAGAGATTATTTAATTCCGCTTAATTATTACAATTTTTTTTTTTAGATAAACGCAAACATTTTATCACAAACTCCAACAAAACTTTTTCTTCTATTTATTCCTTATTCCAAAGATACAGATTTATCGTCTGCTGCCATAGTAACATGAAAAATTAAATTTTATTAAAAAAATGAGCAGCAGTAGAAAGATATTTTACTAAATCGAATAGTTATTTTTAATTTTGGTTTTAGAATTCAATTCATGAACTCCAGTGCATAGAACGGGTTAAACAGCTAGTTAAATTAAAAAAAAAACATTTTTTGAGATATTTTGGCGGAATAATGAAAATATATTTTATTTATTTAATTAATCATGATTCTATCTATAAGTACTGACTCCATGATTTATTAATTTTTCTTCTGAAAATATACGTGTGTATTTTTATTTATTTATTTATTTATTTTTTGAAAAAATGCACCCGTAATGGAAAAACATGTAAAATAAAATAATTAAAATAATGAATTTTTTTAGGTTATTCTGTAAAAAAAATAGCATTGTGCAAATCGACAGGTCATAATGTATTTTTAAGTTGAATTTCAACTCAAAATACTGAATAGTTTTTTTGTAAAGTGTACGACAAAATGTAATTTGAGTACACTAATAGAGGATTCGCTTCGCTCATCCTAATTATCTTCATGCTAATTATCCTATTATCAAAGTCCTATAAAGTAAAATATCGTTACAATGAATCACTGGGGAGCACTGATTAATTTCGCAATACTATAAAATTCTTTAAAGTGAATGATTTTATAATGAGATAGCATAATATAATTGTTTTCAATATTTTAAAAATATTCGTTAAACTGGAATTTTTTTTCTTAAAGTGATGTCCGTTGTAACGAAATTCTATTGTATTTAAATTATTTAACTTTTTGTTATAGTTATACATTCTACTTTAAGGGACTTGGTACGTTTTGAATTATTATTATTTTTTTAAGCATTTTAAGGTACATTTTTGACATAGTAATAAAGGACTCAATGAATGAAAATGACTCTGTCAAGAAACTGTCCGATTCCCCTGTCAAAATTTGTAAAATTGATTTTTTTTTAATTTAAGTAAACTTTTAAATGTATCTTCTCGTACAATTTTTAACATTTTGAGCTGATTTTTTAAAACTATTCTTAGAGCTCTGCTTATCATTTTAAACATCGGATTTATCAGAAGTTAATTAGTTTGGGAGAAAGAAAATAAAATTTGCAAATACGCGTAAAATTACATTAAAAACTAAATTTATTTTACTTTTTTTGTGTGTGTGTGTGTAAAAATAACTTTTTACTTTATTGTAAATCCGATACTTAGTTTTATCAAAGAGACCATAATTAACAAGTAAAAAAAAATCCAAGTTAATTGAAAAATATACATAATTTTTTATCAATTTGAACGTGCTAATTCGTCGAAAAAACACAAACTTAGTAAAATCAGTTTTAAGTGAAGTGGGTAAGACATTTAAAGGGACAGCGATATAATAAAATCTATTTTAACTGTAATTATATTGCTTGGACCTTTACGAAACTTCATCAAAATATACTGTGGATAATAAAATATAATTTAAGCAAAAAATAAGAAAATCGGTATTTTCGTCATTTTTTGTCGATTGAAGGGTACCGAGTCCCCATACTAATAATAAACGGTTACGTGCGAGTATTACTCGTACTCAGATGGTTACGTACAATAAATATATGAATTATTTACCGTATTATTAAAAATATCTCCGCTAAATGAATAATAAGACATTAAAAAAAACTATACAATGTAGGATTCGGTATAGCTCATGTGTATACTTGAAGAGTATGAATGGGTATACCATAAAAGTTCAAACAGATAATAATCCTAATAAATATTAAATATTACTATTCTGTATAACTCTTTTTTTTTTTTTAAATCTTATCCTAATCTGCTTATGATGAACTTAATTCGGTACTGACATAAAAAGTAGTGCATGTCTAAACTTCATTTGGCATTTCATAAAACTAAATTCGGCGTAGTAAAAAACTTTTCTTTTTACAGTGTATCTAAAACCCTTGTCAAAGCTTAATCTTGGCATTGTGCTAAGCGCGCTTCGAAAGGAGCTCACAAATCTGCAACGCCGCCTTGGTCCTTGCTGCGTTTATCCCGATAACTTTTTAATTAAATTTTAAAGACACGGGAGGCATATTTAGAGATCTACTCAATGCAAACAAGTGGCGAATTCCATAGTATTTATGTGATTAATTCTAATGAAATTAGTTTATTAGACGTTTATTTCTTTTATACTGCTACTGGGCATTCCATTACACAAATACTTCATTAAAAGTAGTTATCTAGTATTTAAAATCCGATAGTACATAGAGTACGCCGCCCCTGTCATTATGTATGTCCAAACAGTTCGTGTCTTTAAGAGTCAATATCTCAGCTAATTACCGAAGATTTTTTTTCGAAAATCATTGTCAATAATGCTTTTATACTTCTGGTACGGTAGGTACCTCCAGCGCTCTTCAACACCTTTGCTGAATGCCCGAAAATTGAAATTTGCGTGTAACGGAAAATTGTGATTTTTTGAAAATCTATGTGACCTTGGGTAATCGCTATAGTTTTCTTGCAAGGTTTGAATTAATGTCTACTACCTCCATTTTTTTCATAATTTTAGTTTCAGTAAATTCGGAAAAAGAAAGGGGGGGGGGGGCATATTTTTGCTCTACATTTTCGACGATATCTCTGAAAATATAATACGTAAATTTAAAATAAATGTATTTTTGAGTTCCGTGTTACGAATGCTTTCATACGATACCCAAGATATACAAAGAAAAGATTTTTTTTTTCAAGTAAATTAATTAGTCCCTGTGCATTTTCCCTAAATGTATTTATGAATGTTTAATAATCTGTAAATATGTGGGTCAATAGTCTTCATTACGAACGTTCCACGTTCCATAGTTTACGAGTAAAATGGCTGTGACAGACAGACACAGGAGTGATCTTATAATGGTTCTGTTTTTACTTTTTAAGTACGGAACCCTAATAAAAAAAGAAATACGAATAGGAATATTAAACTTTTTTGGTAAAACTTAAATATTTCATTTTTAAATTATCTTGAAGACATGAAAAAATATGTAGGTTTTTTTTTTTTTTCTATTATTCAATAAATTTATTCTATTGGAGGTTTATTTTTATGAATCAAATGCATAAGAACGATGCGTTGCCAAAAAAAAAATAATAACTTTTTGTAGTTCTAGTTCTTTTATCTAATTTTATAATTATAATAAATCTCATTTTTACTTCTTTAAAGATATGAAAATATATTGGAAAAGAAAAAGAATCATTTTTTTTTCTCTTTTTTATAAGAAAAAAGAGATTTTTTGCTGCTTTAAAATGTTTATATTTTCTAAGAAATCAAACTCATTTTTCTTATTGTAAACTGTTTAAATAACCGCTTCAGTAAAAACGTGATAAATAAAAACGAAAAAAATATTGTTATGAAACGTGATTTTATATAAAACAAATGCAAAAAATTATTTTAATATCGCATTTTCCGTCAGCTGATTAATGTATTACAAGCATCCACTACAACGATATGTCTTTGCTTTGATTTAGAATAATTACAAGAAAACGTCATTTCAAATTTTTATAAAATCATTTTTTAAAATACTGTAATTTTTCGAAAAACATACAACCAAACATCTTAAAATTCTGTCAGATCTTGACGGACTGATTGGTCAACTTCACTGGACATTTTAGATATATGAATGAGACTCTTTTTGTTTATCGCTTTTTGTATTTCACTTTTTATAATTATATTTTATCACTGACTCAAGACGTAAGTTCAAATTATACGCGATGCATATGTAACTAAACTTGAGAATCGGTTTCCACGTGCTCATTAAAATCTACAGACTTAGCAAAGGTAGATTTTTTCTCAGTTTGAATAATGACGAAGTGTTTCGAGTGCACTCTAAGAAAGGTGTATAATAACAGTAGTAAATAAAACAGCTGATGATCATTTACAAAAATCATTATAAAAGGTATGTTATGTATACCTAAACCATTTTCTATTAGATAAAATTCCTATAATTAGAAAATCATTATGTTTTATTAATGAATTACTTACACTTTGTTTTTTTTTTTTATAAAAATCAGAACTTTTGGTCAGAGGACCCATGAGTACCACTGGGATAATATCTTCAAACATCGTCGCTATTCGAAAATTTCTTAGGGGAGGCAAATTTTTTTGAAGGGTAGGAAATATTTATTTTGATCATGATGTGCAATCAGGGAAGAAATTTTTCAGTTTTATTCTCACATATATTGTACTCTCACATGTTAGAAAATGGTTATTTTATTCTAAAAACCTAGTGAATGTTAATTGTACGTATGTAAATATATATATATATATATATGATTTCATTTCCTTTAATTTTAAATAGAAACTATTAATAACTGAAAGACCTTGTTTAGTTAAAAATTAAATATAACTTACTGAATTTGTTCTTCATTTTAAAATACATTTTCATTAATTATTATTAAATGCGTGTGATTATTTGTTGCTGAGATCTAAAATCATTTCCTTAGAACAGGAAATTAGTAAACGAACAATTAATATAATAAACTTAAAACAACATTACTTTAAATACTAGTGTTATTTAACACTAGAAAGCCCGCGAGCAGTCATTTTGACTGCTACCAAATGAATATATCTCTGTTCGAACCGAATTTTTTTTTATAAAACTATGTTAATAATTTAAAATAAAAATTCTGGTGTGAAATATTTTTCTAAAATTTGAGTAAAATTCTAGGTCTTTCTAGTGTTAAATAATACTACTTTAACCCCTTAATTCTCGCATTCATATTCACGGGCTGTGTCTTTTACTCAAATTGTTTGATCCCCACCAGTTTTATAAAATAGTGAAATTCGGTATATTTTGGTACCGTTTTTACTGTCATTAAATAAGGTGAATATTTCTTTTTCATAAAAGTGGTGCCAATAAGCAATTTGAATTATTCAACCGTAATTTAATTCAAACGTTAAGGGTTTAAGGCGGAACAGGGCATTTAAACGTTGAAAAGATCAGTTTACGGATTTTTTTTTCTGATTTTTTAGAAGTTTATCAACAATATGCAAAAATATCATTCAAAATTCTGCATTATTTCTTGAGTTATAATATTTTATCAACGGCGAGTGCAATTGAAAGTCTGGTGATATTGAAACTTTAAAACGCGTTTTCTTAGATTAGGCAATTTGGAGTCTGCGCGCACTGTTACTTTCAAAATATGTAAACAATTTTAAAATATTACCCAAATATACGTTTCGTTATAGTCTTCATGTTAAAACCAAAAACATTTCGATTTTTTTTTCACTTAAAAAACTTGAAATATATATTTTTTAATTTTGTATATATTTTTATTTTGTGCTAATATTAAATTTAAATAAAGTGTCAAGTGCGAGCATTACTAGCGTACAGAGTGTTCCGTAGAATAAATATGTGAATTTGTAACTGTATTATTAAAAGAAAAAAAAAATGCTAAAAGAATACTAAGACTTTTTAAAAAACTATATAACGTACCCAGGTAAAAAAGTCAGCAAAAAACCTTAAAAAAAAACTTCAGGGAATCTGAAGGTATTTGGAACTAAAATTACCTTCAGCTTACCTTTAGGTAAAAAACATGTATTTTCCCTTAACCTTCTTAGTTCCAAATACCTACTGTTTTCCTTTAGGTAAAAAACCTGTTATTTTCCTTCACCGATTTTGGCAGAAATATCTGCAGTTTTTCTTTAGGTATAAAACCTGTATCTTCTATTTACATTATATCGCTGCACCTGCATGCGGACAGCCTTCTGTGCAAATTCGCATTAGATCAATACATAATAATGATTATATATCCAGTTCGACATTGATTTGATATATATTATGCATAAAATAAACTTCAAATACTCAAATGGGATTACAAAATTTGTGAAGTTGGTTGATTTAACATTAGCTTTTGGGGGTATCATGTCATAGATTTGTATAGGCTCGTTTCTGGAAAACAACTATGCTTATAATAAATTGCATGAACAGTGTTGGCAAAATTTAGAAATGTGCCTCCTGGAGGGGCACCATAGGTGTGTAACATGAACAAGTGGTCACAGGCCTTTTGAATGATACATCACATCAGGGATGTCAGCAAAATTTAGAAAAGTGCCCCCCCCCCGGTGGGTCAAAGTGGGTGGGGGGGGGGGCATTAGAGGTGCATAACATGAATAAGTGGTCACATGCCTTTTGAACGATATGTCACATGAGGGGTGTCAGCAAAATTTAGAAAAGTGTCCCCCGGGGGGGGGAAGGCACCAGAGGTGCGTAACATGAATAAGTGGTCACAGGACTTTTAAACGATATGTCACATGAGGGGTGTCAGCAAAATTTAGAAAAGTGCCCCCGGGGGGGCAAAGTGGGGGGAGGAGCATTAGAAGTGCATAACATGAATAAGGGGTCACAGACCTTTTCAACGATATGTCACATGAGGTGTGTCGGCAAAATTTAGAAAAGTGCCCCCGGGGGGGCAAAGTGGGGGAGGGGCATTAGAGGTGCATAACATGAATAAGTGGTCACAGGCCTTTCCAACGATATGTCACATGAGGGGTGTCAGCAAAATTTAGAAAAGTGACCCCCGGGGGGGCAAAGTGGGGGGAAGGGCATTAGAAGTGCATAACATGAATAAAGGGTCACAGACCTTTTGAACGATATGTCACATGAGGGGTGTCGGCAAAATTTAGAAAAATGCCCCCGGAGGGGGCAAAGTGGGGGGAGGGGCATTAGAAGTGCATAACATGAATAAGGGGTCACAGACCTTTTGAACGATATGTCACATGAGGAGTGTCAGCAAAATTTAGAAAAGTGACCCCTGGGGGAGCAAAGGGGGGAGGGGCATTAGAGGTGCATAACTTGAATAAGTGGTCATAGGCCTTTTGAACGATATGTCACATCAGGGATGTCAGCAAAATTTAGAAAAGTGCCCCCCCCCGGTGGGGCAAAGTGGGGGGAGTGACATTAGAGGTGCATAACATGAATAAGTGGTCACAGGCCTTTTGAACGATATGTCACATGAGGGGTGTCAGCAAAATTTAGAAGTCCCCCCCCTACGTGGGGCAAAGTGGGGGGGTGTGACATTAGAGGTGCATAACAGGAATAAGTGGTCACAGGCCTTTTGAACGATACGTCACATGAGGGGTGTCAGCAAAATTTAGAAAAGTGCCCGCCCAGGGGGGAGCAAAGTAGCAGCATGGATATCAGATGTGTATAACATGAATAAGTGGTCACAGGCCGTTCCAACAGTATGTTACATGACAGGGACAGGTGTTGGTAAAAGTTAGAAAAGTGCCACACTTTGGTCCTAGTATTGTGCCCCCCCCCCACCCCTTTGAAATTTTTATATATTACAAATAATATTTATCGGAAACCTCCGATGAAAATGCTGCAATTTAAAAAAAAGTCTGAAAAGTAAGAGATAATGAAATCCCCCAAAGCAGAATATGCTTATAAATGAGAGGTACATCGCAGAGCAACGGATTTCACTGCAAAACATTTCAAATTTTCATTTTCAAGAAAATTCACCATTCAATGTAGGAAAAATCGCAAAATTTGTCATTCATTGGCTAGAAAAAAAATCACCAAATTCTTTAATTGTTCATTTAAAAAGTAAAGATGAAAATAAGCAATCGCCAGTCGCTACTCGGCAAGTAAAAGTGAAAAACTGACGATTAAAAACATGGAAAGTACCAGCCAAACGCAAGATTTTCCAAAAGGAATTTCGTCAAAGAATTGGAGAAGAAAAAAACATGAATTTTGTCAAAAGATCGCGAAAAAACACACATTTCGTCAAAGGATTACGAAAAAAAAAATGTAAATTTCATCAAAGGATCACCAAAAAAGTAAATTATATCAAAGAATCGCAAAAAAGCGAGAATTTTGTCAAAAAATCACAATAAAAACAGCACATTTCATCAAAGGATCGTGGAAAAACCCGAATTTTATTAAAGGATCGCAAAGAATCCGAAATTTCGTCAAAGGATTGTGGAATAAATGCAAATATGGTCAGTGGATTGCGGAAAAAAAAACACAAATATCGTCAATAGATCGCAGAAAAAAAACAATTTCGTCAAAGAATCGCAAAAAAAACACACATTTCGTTAAACGATCGCTGAAAATCCAAAATTTCGTCAAAGAATTGCGAAAAAACGTAATCATCATCAATAGAGCAAAGAAACAACGCAAATATCGTCAATGGATCATGGCAAAAACACAAAATTCGTCAATAGATCGTCAAAAAACACAAATTTTGTTAAAGAACCGCGGGTGAAAAAAAAATGAGAATCTCGAAAAAAAAAAAAAACGAGAATTTTGCCAAAGAATTGCGAAAACGAATGCGAATTTTGTCAAAAGATCGTGAAAAAAACGCACATTTTGTCAAAGGAACGCCAAAGAAACGAAAACATTGCCAATAGATCCCGAAAAAACGCGAATTTCGTTAAAGTATCTGGAAAAAAATGCATAATTAGTACCAGAAGGGATCCTTTACCACCCCCCCCCCTTTACATTTCAGAAAATTTGCTGCAAATTTCAGATTTTTTAAACCTATTTTTTTCAATTTTGAATCATACCTGCTACTCAGTGGATAAACATACCTAAAATATACCCATAAATTAAATATTCAGTGACATAAATGTACTTACTGGCTACTAAAGAAATTATTCTCACTCGCTAGTAACTGGCTACTAAATAAAATGAACCTACCGGCCAGTGGCTACAAAGCAAAATTCCTTATTTTCATCTTTATTAAAAAGATTGTGAAATTCATCAATGGGTCTCGAGAAAAACTCGTACTGTACAGTTCATCAGTCATGGAGAACAAATCATGAAATTCTTCAGCTTGTTGTGGAAAAACATACAAAATTCGACGAACAGTTGCTAGAAAAAATCCATGATTTTTGCTAATCAGTTGCAGGTAAAAAAACTTCGTCAGTGCACCGCTAGAAGAAACAGCAAAAAAAACCCACGATCTTCCTTAATCGGTCGCAAGAAAAAGTCTCAAAATTCACCTATGTTGTTAAAAGAAAAAATCGAGAAAATTACAAATCGGTCGTGGCTAAAAAAAAATCGCGGAATTCGTCAGTAGATCAACGGAAGAAACTGCGAAATTCGTAGATCAGTAGCGAAAAAAAACTCGGTTTTCAACAATCGGCCTCAAGATATACTTACTGGTTCAAGAGAAATATAGCAAAATTTAAAAATCAGTCACCGGTAAAAAAAAAAGCGAAATTTGTCAGTAGATCAGAGAAAAAATGGAAATTCCTCGATCAGCCGTGCAAAAAAAAACCCTCGAGATTTGGCCAATCAGTTGAAAAAAGACACAGTTTACCAGTCGACTGCCCAGCAGCAGAATTTTTTTCTGCAGTCTGCAACACAGATGGAGACTTTAAAAACAATCTGCAGAACTTAAGGACAAATGCTCTCTTTCCAATCCCTCATGCACTCACCCCCCCCCCCAGGTATTTGTGATTAACATAAAAGGAAAGTACTTTTTTAAATAATTTACCTTTGTCCTCAAAATTTTTTAATACCACTATTTGAAAAGTCTTTCATAAAATTTGACAAAATTTCTGTGAAGTTAGAAAACAGAATAACAGTAAAAATAACATGTAAACACCAATTTCTAAAATTTATGAAAAGATTGATACAATGTGATAATATCAAAAATTATATATAGATGCGGTAATACAGGGATGAAAGTGCACTAAAGCCACTTTGAAGCAGCAAAAATCTAATTTTTTAGCAATAAAACCTGTTATTGGAGCAGATTGAAATTCTTAGAAAATCAAATTTGAGTAATTCATGCAAATACTATAAGTAATTCTAATGCAATGTTTTATTTAGCAATCTTAGCTAGTTGTGCAATTCAAAATTTAACAAGCTTTCACTCAAAACATGGCTAACTAATATTTAACCTGCCACTCAGCTGTAAAGAAATCTCGTGAAAACATCAATGTTGTAGCAAATTTTCCCGCGATTCTTTGACGGAATTCACTTTTTTTCCCTCGATCCTTTGACGAAATGCGCGTTTTTTCGCTATCTTTCGACGATGTCCGCCTTTTTTTTTTTTTATCACGATCTTTTGACGATGTCGGCCTTTTTTTATCGCGATTATTCGACGATGTTCGCGATATTTCAACGATGTTCGTGTTTTTTCGCGATCTATCGACGATGTTCGCGATCTTTTGATGATGTTCGCTTTTATTCGCGATCTTTCGACGACGTTCGTGTTTTTTCGCGATCTTTCGACGATGTTCGTGTTTTTTTGCGATATTTTGACGAAATTCGCGTTTTTTCTGCCGATCCTTTGAAAAAATTTCGCGTTTTCTCCGCGATCTTTTAACGATATACGTGTTTTTTCGAGATTTTTTGACGATATACGTGTTTTTTCGTAATCTTTTAGTAAATCCACGTTTTTTAGCGATCATTGAGCGAAATTCACTTTTTCCCGCGATTTTTCGACGAAATCCGCGATCCTTTGACGAAATTTGTGTTTTTTCCGCGATCCTTTGATGAAATTTGAGTTTTTTTACAATCCTTTGACGAAAGTTGCTATTTTTCCGTAGCCCTTTGACGAAGTTAGTGTTTTTTTTTCGCGATCCTTTGACGGAAGCCGCATTTTCCCGCCAGACTTTGACGAAAGTTGCTATTTTTTCCGCAGCCTTTTGATGGAATGGACGTTTCCTTCTTGATCTTATGACAAAATTTCGTTTTTTCTTCGCGATCTTTTGACGAAATTCACGTTTCTTTCGCGATCCTTTGACGAAATTGGCTATTTTAACTGCAAACGATTGACGAAATTGTTTTTACGGCGAACATTTGTCGAAATTTGTGATATTTACGTCCGAATTTCCGGAGTAATGACCATTTTTTTTTAATTTCTAAAGAAATCACCCCTACGAGGATTGACTCATTTAATAATGGGCGTTTCACGATCGCGTGTCTAGAGTTTTCTCCGTGAATTATTTATATTTTAAAGGGAATCGGAGCTTCGTCAATCGCATGTGGCGTGGATCGTATTATAATGGCACATGGCAAATAATTTCTAGCAAACTTTTTTTTTCTAAATTTTAACAGTTGAAAAATAGTCTGCAGACCTTCTCAAGAGTCTGCGACGTGCGTCGCAGCGTTGCGCCGATTCTGCGCTCGGGGTCGACTGTGAAAAAATATCACAATTTTTACTGATCTGTCACGAGTAGAATGCGAAATTAGTCGATCGGTAGCAGAAAAAAATATGATCGTTCGCAAAAAAGAGAGAAAAAATTTGCCATCAGAAGTGGAGGGTATACAGAGGTAAATGTTGCATGCCTTCTGGTTCTTTTTCAGTAACACTGCATACCTGCATAAACTTGTCAACTGGTCATATGAAAGAGAAAAAAACCCCAGGAAATTTATCAGTCGGTAAAGGGTTAAAAAAAAAATCACACAGTTCTTTGATTGTCACGGGGGGAAAATATTATTTAATTCATCCATTGATTGCATGAAAAAAAAAATTGTTTTGCTTGTAAGTTGTGGGGGAAAAATATGGAAATTTATCGACTTTTTAAAAGACGGTTTATCGACAAAAAAAAAAAAAAAAAAAAAAAAAAAAAAGATCCGTTGATAAGCTTAGGTAAGGGAGAGGGGGGGGGGGGTCGGCAAAATTCATAAACCGACTGCATAAACAAAAAAATAAATATTCAGTTCCGCTAGTTGCTCGCAAGAAAAAATGCAATATTTGCCAATCAGTACAAGTAAAATACCCCAAAATTTGTCAATTGGTTACAAGAAAAAATTGCAAATTTCTTCATTCAGTCATCAGGGAAAAAAAAAAAAATCTGAGAAATTCACCAGTAATCATTGGGGGGGGGGGGGGGAAGAGAAATTCCTCAGTGTGTTGATTTAAAATATTGTGAAATTTGTCAATCTGCTATGGAAAAAATAATGAAATGTAGCGGACAATCAATTGTGAGATTCTTCATTCGGTTGCAGAAAAAAATGGAATGCAGAAAATTAGCGAAAAATCGCTAAATTAATCACATTAAGTGACAATTGAATATTATCGTTGAATAATAATTATTGAACATCAATGTAAACAAAAAAGAATGCATAATTATATAAATTGGAAAAAATCACAAAATTCAAACCATCACAGGAAAACATCACAAAATTCTACTGATGATAAAAAAAAAAAAAAAAAAAAAAAGATCCTAAATAAACCAATTCAAAATATTTTTTGAGAACAAGGTACATGAACGCCCTTTATGTAAAACTTCCCACCCAGCAGCCCTTTCTTCCTAGAAGTTGAATCTAAAAAAAAAAAGGCCACAGAGTGGTAATTTTTTTAAAAAGGGCACACTTGTACTCTGTAAAAGAAAAAAAAAATAATACTTTGAACTGGCTTGTTCAGCCGTCCCTTCTTCTCTACAGACTTTTGCAATATTTTCCCGTGATCAAATGAAGAATTTTGCTATTTTTTAAAAACGTAAATATCACCATTAGGTCATGGAGAGGCGCAGTAAATTTGTCAATCGGTCATGTGAACCAAAAAACGAGAAATTCACCAGTCAGTTACAATGAAAAAATCACATTGTTCTTCAGTTGTAGCAGGGAAAAAATTGCTTAATTCACCCAGCGATCACAGGAAAAAAAAAGTAAGAAAAAGAAAAACCTCACAAGTTTACCAATCGGGTGCAAGAAAAAATACAACGTTTAAATGCAAATTGGTAGAAATACAATATTGCAAAATTCATCAGTTGGTTGCGGGAAAAAATTGCAAAAATTCTCATTCAGTCATCTGAAAAAAATATTGTTTTAAATTTGTCTTTAACTGTTTTTTCGTGAAAAAATTACTTTATTTAAAATAATTAAACACATGTAAAATTATTTTTGGTACTTTTTGGTTAGCCGGGCACCAGTGTTATACATATATATTGTAACATATAACACTAGCGCCCGGCTAACCGAAAAGTACCTTATTTTTTCTATATTTCATATTCTACATAATAAATTAATCTACAATATATAAAAATTCTTTTAATTATTTGGTACTTTTCGGTTAGCTGGGTGCCAGTGTTATATATACATATATGTGTGTATATATATATATACACAGATATGCATTTATATATGCAATATATGTATGTATATATAACACTGGCAAACGGCTAACCGAAAAGTACCAATTATTTTTATGAGTCAAATACTGCAACCAAAGACACCGAGCCCTGCTAAATGATTTGCAAGAGACATTACACCTTCTGTGCATTATTAATCAAGCAGCTATGTTCCTAAAAAGATTATAGCTGTTCAATTTATAAAGGAAACTAAATTAGGTACTTACTAGTAAAATTTGTATTCCAATACATGGATCTATTAACTTGGGTCCTTTAAAGGACCCTTTACAAAATTTTATCACCTCAAAACAAGGAACCTTCATAAAACTTTTCACCTGCAAACAGGATCCTTCACAAAACTTTCCCACCTCCAAACTGAACTTTTTACAAGTTTAATTATTTAGGAGTAAAATCAGTCTTTCACTTTTAAACATAATGGAAATATATGAATATATTTTTCGCTATTATTTAAAAAAATAGTGAAATTTATCTTTAGTTGTACACGAAAATTTCTTATAAAAAGTTTTCCCCATACCACAGCATTTCTAAATTAATGTGGCGATATTTTTTACCGAACATGACTCTTGTCGAATGCATGGTGAATACAAAGTGCCGAATATCAATACTATAATATTAAAAAGAAGTGTAATACAGCCCTCTTACGCTATATATATATATCAACTTAAAAATTAATTAAAATTTGACTACTATACTGATGAAAAACTCCCTGCAAAAAGAAAAAAATACAATAACAACACGACAACGTGACGATTAGTCCCGCTAATTTTCCGAATGGCGTTAAAACGTAAACACACGGTCTCAGAGTTGAGTTGGGTACTTCCTTCTCATTCTCCCGTGACATGGAATCAGAAATACAGCTCGTGATCAAAATCAAATGTTCCAACGAAAATTTGAAATAAATAGATTAATACGAATTATACATTTTTCATTTGTTTTTGAAGAAGTAATTTTTATAAAAACTGGAAGTCACGCCTGATAGAGGATAAGGGCAAATTATGCATGCAATAACCCCACCTATATTTTTCAGCTTTAATCGTGGACGCCACCAAAATGAGGAGAGGGTGGATGGGAGGGTCCCTTCCCCTCCATTTATTTTGAAATTTAAGTGACTACAGTGAAACCTCCCTGTGTGACCACCTCCATTAACTCACCACCTCTCAGAACGACCATTTTTTCATGGAACGAAATTTATTCCTATAGGCTCAATACTAATTTTACCGCCATTCAGAGACCATCCCAGTTGAACTCCCTCCATGAGCGACCAATTTGTTTGAAGAAAATGAAACAAATTCCGTTTTCTCCTGGTCGCTTGAAGGTTTTATTAGAAAAATAATTCCGGAGAGCGCATTATTCATCAAACTTCTAAACTAAATTTAGATTTTTTATTATTATTATTATTCCGGTAACTTTTAAGTATTTAAACCCCTTTATGCCTTTTTTAGGCAATGAATTTAATTCTGATGACAAATTAAGAATGACGGTCAATAAACTCCCTTGCCCTATTCTGTCAGGAAACTCTCAAGGAAATAGATAATAATAGATACAAATTAATGAAATCTTCCTTATTTATTGCTCCCCCCCACCCAAAAAAAAAGCATTTATTTACTGAACTTCGAAAGGACTTGGAAATATAAGTTATAAAAGATAAAACCGTATTCATTTTTTAAACTTTGTAGTAATTAACTTACGTAATTAACTTATGTTTTGATACTTAAATTTTTATATTTTTTCTTAATGTGCAAGATGTGTTAGTGACATTGTTATCTTTTTTCGACAATTAAAATCTAGATTTAAACATAACCTCCATTAAGAGACCAATTTTTATTGGAACGGAACGTGGTCGCTTTAAGGAGGTTTTACTATAATTAACTTTTGTTTTGATACTTAAATTTTTATATTTTTTCTTAATGTGAAAAATAAATTTTAGTGACATTAATCGTTACCTTTTTTCAACAATTAAAATCTAGATTTTAAACATAACCTCCATTAAGAGACCACCTCTCAGAGCGACCAATTTTTATTGGAACGGAACGTGGTCGTTTTAGGGAGGTTTTACTGTACATATTTTGTTATGTTTTCAAAAACAATATAAAATTTATTATTTTCGAGTAACTAAATTAAAACAGCCTCTTTTATGTTAGTATGTGCAAAATTCTTAGTTCCTCTTTTTTAAAGAGCTGTTGGTGTGTTTTATGACGGTCAATTATCTACACTTGGGATATGGGCCCAAAGGGGAGGGGAGGGGGTGCTCTAGTGTCTTTCTAAGAGAAAGCAAGGAAATCCAAGGTTCGAAGAAAACCACGGAAAACTCCGAACGATTAGGCTGACGGCCGTCAGCCTAATCGTTCGTGATTGGAATCGAAACCAGCACCTCTCGTCTACGAGCTTTGAGAGCAGAACCTCTCGGCCACTGGTGGGGCGGTTTTAAAGAGAACTATGAATGTCGCGCTTGGACGAAAGAGCGGCATGGTGAGAGGGTTGAGTGCCATTGTCCCTTCTGTATTTGAAATTTAATTAACTAAAATTTCTTTTTTTTTTGACAGATTTAGAAAAACACAGTAAAATTTATTCTTTTCGGAAAACTTAAAATGAAAAACTAAATAAGACATTTTCAGAAAGGGGGTGGGGAAACTGGGGGCCCATTGCCCATAGTTAGATACTAAAATTTAACTAAAATATATTTTTGTGCGTGTTTGAATACGATTTTAAATATTAATGAAAGGGGTTTTGAAATAATTTGGAGATTTTTTTTAGGGGACAATTTTTGTTGATTGAAATTTTTGCATGCGTTAGAGTTTGAGGGAATATTTTTACTAGTGGTAATTTAAGAGAAATTTATGAAAAATTTTAGGATAAAAAGGAGACTTTGGAATAATTTCGGGATTATTATTTTCTTTATAGAGGGGGATTTTCTGAGATTGAAATTTTTGAGCGTGTTAGAGTTGTGGTGAATTATTGTTCCTTGTTATAATTTTAGAAAAAATTGTGACAAATTTAAGGTCAAAAAGGGCTTCGAAATAACTTCGTGATTTGTTTTTCTTTTTAGGGGGAATTTTCTGAGATTAAAATTTTTGAGCGTGTTAGAGGTAATGTTACTTGTAATAATTTCAGAAGTTAAAAAATTTTTACTGTACCGATGGAAGACGTTAGATTTCCGTGTATTATCTAAAATATTAATTTAGAAATTTATTAAAATTATTAATGAGGAAACACAGGCATATCAAAATCTTAGATACCATAATGTGCAATAATAAAACTTTATAAAACTTTCAAGTAAAACCTCCATATTACCTGCATGAGAAACAGTTTTCATTTTCCCTGAAAATATCTCAAGCGATTTCACGAAAATTTTCTAAGTCATTGAAGATAATTTGGAGGTGATAACTTACAGAAATAAATCTGTATGAAATCTTTTAAAAAGCGGTATACTTCTCTTATGAAAACCTTTAGTTTTCATTTTCCTTAAAGATACCCGCTGAAACCTTCAAAATGGCTGCAACATCTCAAAAATTTTAAAGGTTTTTCTCTGATTTTTTTACCTGGGTAGGGTTGGGTATAACTGTATATATTAGAAAAGTGTAATCGGGTATACCATGAAAGTTCAAAGAGATATATGGAACAATATCAAATATAGCTATTCGTATAACTCTTTTTTTAATATTATCCTAATCTATTTGTGATGAACTTAATTCGGTACTGAAAAATAAAGGCAGTGCATAGTTAAACGTCATTTGGAATTTCATGAAACTAAATTCAGCGTAGTAATAACCTTTATTTCTACAGTGTATCTAAAACAAAACCTTTATTCAAAGTTTAAATTTGGCATTGTGCTAAGCGCGCTTCGAATGGAGGTCTCAAAGTTGCAACGCCGCCTTGGTCAGTGCCGCGTTTTTCCAGATAGGTGTTTAATTAACTTTTAAAGTCACTCGAGGCGTATTGAGAGATACAATCAATGCAAACTATCGCAAATCTCACAGTATTTATGCGATTCAAATTAAATATTTTGAGGGCGATGCCCTTAAAAAACGGACACCTAATTTTAATTCCAAAACAGGCAACTGCCACCAAGAATATTTAATTAAAATTTTCCTTTTATCATGTAACGTGAAAATAAGCAAGTTCGCATTTTCTAATAAATTCGTTTATAAATTCTGTTGTCAGTTCATTATTTCATAAGTTTATAAATAGAATTACTCCGTGCCGGAAAGGATTAAGTGGTCGCAGGACTCTTAAAGAAATTCTTAAAAATTTAAAAAATTTTAATTTTTCTAGATGTTAAACTCCTATCTTTTCTGAATATTTTGATATAATTGTTTCCTTGAAATTCCCGTTAGAATAGAAGTTTTGGCTTTTAGAATTATACCCGCTCAATAGCTGAAGCGGCATTTCCGAAACTTTAAAGTCATTATTTTCGAAATGGCGTTTTTGGGTATAACGCGCAGGATACCTCAAAAACTTCTGAATATTTTTTGATGAAATTTTCAAAACATATATTCCATGTGATTCTGTATAAACTGAACCTAAAATTTCCTTTTTATTGTTCAAAAAATATTTTTTTAGGTGATTTTACTGTTAAAATTTTCAAAATGTTGTACTAGCTAAATGCAGCATTGCATTAAAAATATAAAAATGCTTTAAATACAAATTTATTTAAGTTCAAGAAAATCATTACAATCTGAAGTATAAGTAAGCACCAAAATTTTCATTCTAGTTGCAATATTTATTTTGTAATCCTGCGAGTAAACTGTTATGCCAATTTTTTGTTCTACAAATGTCTAACAGTTTCGAGCCCCCTATAAATACTAATTCTGTATGTTGCAATATTTTAAATACATGAAACGAAAGAACATACTTATATCTTTCATTCCAATTAAAATTGTTTTAAAATCATATACATATTAAGACATTAAATGTTGAAAATGGTCTTTTTTTCATTTTTTCCACTTTTTACAGTCCCGAGACACCTTAAATTAGTATGTTTTTAACAATTTGACATTTATTGCTTTTATACTGTCACTGGACATTACATTACACATATATATCATTAAAAGTCGTTAACTAGGCATAGAGTACGCCGCCCTGTCCTTGTGTATGTCCAAATTGACCGCACCTTTAAGGGTTGATATCTCAGCTAATTACCGATGATTTTTTTCGAAAATCATTATCAACAATGCTTTTATTCTTCTGCAACGATAGGTAAATTCAGCGATGCTCAACAATTTTTCTGAATGCCCGTAAATCGAAATTTGTGTATAACAGAAAAATGCTAATTACTCAAAAACTGTGTGACCTAGGGTAATCGCTATAATTTTCTGGCAAGGTGCGTCTACTTTGTACTTTGTACTTTGTACTTTGTACTTTGTACTACTACTGTGCAAATTAACGTCTACTACCTCTAATTTTTTCATAATTTTAGTTTCAGTAGATTCGGAATTAGATGGGGGGGGAACATATTTTTGCGCTGTAAATATAATACCTAAAATTAAAAGGAATGTATTTTTGAGTTCAGCGTTACAAAAGCTTTCACAGGATATCCCACATGGTATACAAAGAAAAGATTTTTTTTTTCAAGTAGCATAATTAGCCCCTCTACTTTTTTACTAAATATATTTATGAAGGTTTATTAATCTGAAAATATGTGGGTCAGTGGTCTATATTACTTCCCCGAATTTGAACTTTCCACGTTCCATAGTTAACGATTAAAATGGCTGTGACAGACAGACAGACGGACAGACACAGGAGTGATCTTATATTGGTTCCGTTTTTGCTTTTTAAGTACAGAACCCTAAAAAAAGCTTTTTGCATATATGTTGATTTTAATTTACAAGTAGGTGCATTATAATTCTATTTTGTTCAAAAATTGTTTTCTATATGCATAATTTAGAGTTTTATCACAAACGCAGCATTTAATGATTTTAATTTATGCATAAGTGAGACGAATGTTTAAATTTAAATATAAATTTTGTATATACAAATTTACTTTTCAGTACAAACTTTAGGAAAAAAGAGGGGGGGGGGGGCGAGATCTTAATTGCATTTTATTTGTGTTTTGGTACTGTGAAAAAGGTGATGTTTTTGATCGTTTCGACTAACCCAAAGGTCCTGTGTCCCCTTAATTAAAATACGACAAGTATAAAAGCAGATAAAATTAACTGAAAACGAGCGTTCTTTTATGAGAGACGTATATATAAAAAATAATATAAATACTGCTTTCAGTGAGAAGTTTCAAATAATATAAACTCCAATGGTAGTATCCTGCCATTTGACTTCATTCCGAAGAGTTAAACGAAAATAATTTAGGATACTTCACGCATTTTCAAATTTGAAAGTATATTGAAATAAATTAATTATTTATATTGTCGCTTGCTGTAATGGCTTCCAAAAAAGTCATTTCGTTTTTTTTTTTTTTTTTTTTTTTTTTTTTTTTTTTTTTTTTTTTTAATTTATTTTATTTTTTTAAATTTTAGATTAAATTTTAGTCGAAATGATTTAATTTTTGAAGTGTATCTGTTTGGTTCCAGCATAAATAAGTATATAAAATATAATATTATGAACATCCTATCGAGGAGTCTCAGGACTCTTAAAGCTTCAAAATTTTCGAAATTTTAATTTTATTAGATGTTAAACTCCTGTCTTTTCTGAACATCTTGATATAATTGTTTTATTCAAATTCCTATTTGAATAGAAGTTAAGGTTTTTGGAATTACACCCGCTCAATAGCTGAAGCAATGATTCAGAAATTTTGAAGTCATTTTGCTCCAAATGACGTTTTTGGGCATAACGTGCAGGATATTTAAGAAATTTCAGAATATTTTTAAATGAAATTTTTAAAACATAAATTTCATTTTAGTCTGTATAAACTGAACCTAAAATTTCATTTTTATTGTATAAAATAGTATTTTTAAGGGGATTATATTGTTGAAATTTTCAAAATTTTGTATTACCTAAATTTATGTACAACTCTGTAATAAAATATGTAAAAACGATTTAAATACAGATTTATTTCAGTTCAGGGTAATTACTATAGTCTGCTGTATAATTAGGTACGAAAATTTTCATTCTAGTTGCAAAATTTATTTTGTAATATTGTGCATAAGCTGTTCTACAAATTTTCTACTCCACAAATGTCTGATAATTTGGAGCACACTATAAATACTAATTCTGCATATTGCAATTTTTTAAATACATCAAATGAAAGAGCTTATATCTTTCATTCCGATAAAAATTGTGTTTTTAAATTATATGCAACTGATATTCAAAATATTAGAATAATTACTTTTTGTTACAAATTGAAAATATCGTTGAAAATGTCTTTTAATGCAAATAGGCAAACGATATTTTTATTTAGAAATTATTGTTCATTAAACTTATTTCTTTTCTTAAATGTAATATAATTCTGAAAAGATTAATTGAAAAAAAATATTTTTAAAAGTCAAAATATTAGAATATTTATTCAAGTGGTTCAAAATATTAGAATATTTCACATTAATTCTACTAATTAACATAATTAATAGTTAATATCACTAATTCATAACTGCTGACATCATAGATTAAATTCAGACGATTTTATTTAAAATCAGTTTTCTTTTTGCAGTTTGTTTGCTTTTTCGTTTTAAAATGGCTCGTTTGTGTGATATTCCTGAATCTATTAAACTTCGTATGGCTGATTTGTATAGGCACGGTACAAATCAGTGTTATATGGCGAATTATTTACGTTGTTCGCATTCAAGCGTTAGTAAAATGTTAACACAATATTAAAAAAAATGGAAATTTTCAAAATAATCGCAGAAATGGCGGCTGAAAACCAAAAACATTTGCTAGAGATGACAGGAAACTGAAGCTTATAGTTAAGAAAAATCGTTTTAAAAGTGTGCGATTCTTGCACCGAAAATGGAAAGAAGAAGAATTTGAAGTTTCTACGTCGACAACATTAAGACGTCTCCATAAATTTAAGTTTGAATATCGTGTACCGAAAACAAAACCTCTCATGGCTGCAAAACTAAAGCATATAAGATTGAATTGGTGTAAATCAAGACGTTTATGGGGCGAAGAAGATTGGAAAAATATATTATTCAGTGATGATTGTATGTTTTTTTTTTTTTTTTTTTTTTTTTTTTTCATATGGTAATCAAGGTATTCGAGTTTGGAGAATGAAGCAAGAAGCATTTGATAAAGAAATCCTTAAACGTTCGTTAAAATTTGCTCCTAGTGTCATGGTTTGGAGTGGCATGAGTGCAAAAGGACCTGGAAAGTTATGCATCGTCTACAAAAAGGTTAACTGTCAGAGATATAAAAAAATTTGGAATATTATATGATTCCATCATCAGAAGATTTTTTTGAAGATGATTTCATCTTTCAATAAGATTTAGCGTAACCTCATACTTCGGTATCGACTAAGAATTGGTTCCGACAACGCACCATTAAGGTACTTCCTTGGCCACCAAACTCACCAGACCTTAATCCCATCAAAAACTTATGGTATATAATGAAGAAAAAATTAAAAGAAAATCCTCTTCAAGTAACCGATTTAGTGGTGCGTATAAAGTCTATTTGGGCTAATATTGATAGAAATGTTTGTAAATACCTTGTATATAGTATGAAAGATCAAATGCACGCTGTTATGAAAGCTAAAGAGGATGCTACAAAATATTAACTACCATTTACTTCATGTTCATAAGGTAATATTGTTGCCTAAAATAAAATATACTAATATTTTGAACCAATCAAAATTTTATTCTAATATTTTGATGTGTTTCAGAAAGGTTTATACCTAATTTATTGTATTGTATTTTATATTTTATAAATGTTAAAATCTTATCTAAACATTCCAGATTTAATTTACAAGAAATTTAATTGAATTTACTTAGTATCAAAAATAAATAAATGAAAAATATTTTTTTCTTATTACATTTTCTCAATTATTTTAATATTTTAAATTTGAGCTGTACATTTTAGTATATTAAATGTTAAAAAAAGTCTTTTTTTCAATTTTAAGTGTTCTGAGATCCCTTAAAGATGATACAGTAAGAGCTTTTACAAATATTTTTGATTCTGTAACTTATTATGTTTCACTTGTGGGATTTGAAAATTCTTCTAATAATAGCTGTTATAAAATATTTAAAATATTTAACTTACATTAAAGTGGCAAAATATATTTATCTTTTCTATCTGCTTTTAAACTAAAGCACATTAGAAATAATGAAGTATATGTTATTTTCCTGAGTAGTACATTTGATAAAAGATAAAAATTTGTATTTCATTTTATCAATTCCAGTTCCTAAACATATCTCATTTTCAGAGATATATGCAGCCATATGAAATGTAATTTATTATCATTGATTATATACATAAACGATATTCAGAACGTAGGATTTTAACTTTTCTAAGTACGCGGCATATTTCAACGGAATATTTATATTTCATTTAAGCAGAGACATCCACTTACATAAATTATGCAGGTGAATCTTTCAGTAACGTATTAACTAATATTCCTCATAATTTATAATCGCGAATCTACTTTAATACGAGGTATTAAACATAAAATCTAGATCTATAAATTTCTCAAAGCAGTTATACTTTAACGGAGATATTTGAAGAGAAATATCACATACTTAATATTTATGACGTTTTAAAATTATGTTAATTCTGTATTTTTCTTTTGTTTTACATCAAATATACAGAGAAGAAACGAATACATTTTTGCAAAATGAATAATACGTGTAAAATATCTTTCAATGCTTTAAATAACGTATTTCTAACGACTTCTGTTACTTGTTTGTTTAATTTAACTATTAATAAAAAAATATCAAATTTGGAATTGATAGATTAATAACAAACTTGCTTACACTTTCAAAATCATCATTTCGAAAAAGAAAATTAAAAAAATTAAAAATTTTCAAACAAGTGTTGTTATTTAAACAGAAGATGCAAACAAAAACCTTGAGAAGAGCAAGTATTTTTAACTGAGCGCTGAAGGAAGTACAGTGTGTCCACAAATTGTCTTCACAACTTCAAATCTAAATAATTAAGCAGTGGAACAAGATATGTCAGTTCTGTTTTCTTCATCTAAAAGAGAATTTATGAAAGTTCTGTTTGCTTTTTTTTTCAGGTACACTGAGTAAGTGCTGAAGAAGAAACGTTAATTTTTCAACAAAATAACAACTCCACAGGAGAAGGCGTGCATTTCTGTTTCATAGAAACAATATCAGATACACAGGTTCAACAACATTTCAGTACTTATCTGATCTTGTTGCTATGAAACAGAAAAGGCAGTGCACTTGTTCCATTGGTGTTGTTACTTCGCAGAAATGTGATGTCACCTCTTCACTACTTACTCAAAATACCTGAAAAACAAAGCAAAGAAAACTTTCAGAAGTCCTCTTTTAAATGATGTAAACAGAGCTGTGACATATTGTTCCATTCTTTAGTTATTTAGATTTGAAGTCGGAAGGATAATTTGTAGACATGATTTAGTATTGGAAATGGTAACAACTATTGGAACGGATATCATAAAGGTTTTGCACTAACATGTCTATATTAACCCAATTTAGTTCGCAAATTGAGGGAAAAGTTGAGATAAAATTCTTTGTTGAAGAACAAATAACTGATACATTATAATTCAAATTGGGTGTTTTATTTATAGAATATTTTAGTAGGAAAAATGTTCATCGTATGAAATATTATAAGCATGTTGTCTCGTTGTCATTAAGTAAGACTTTAATAACAGAGTTCAAGTTTTCAAATATGCAATATTGATATAAACAAAAATATGTAAGTAAATTTTCTACTTTCGTAATGAATGTAATGTAACGCTTTCTATCAAGTGTTTCAATAAAAAAAAATGCCACGGTTCCTTATAATAAAATACTAATTTTAATTACTAAAAGGAGTAAAATAAAGCTTAAAAACAGTAAAAATATGTTTATTCGACAGTTTACATGATTCAACTCTACCCGAGTCATTTTCAAAACAAACAAATAAAAATATTCTAAAATTTCCTCTTCTATGAAATGCCATCATTGAATTAATTTAATGAACTATAAAGTCAATGATATCATCAAACGTGGATCGTGTCTCCTGCGTATAAAGAAAATTTCAAAGGTACATAAGGTCACTGTTATTCCTAGGATTATAGGAAGATTAAAATATCATAAAAGCAATATGCCATTACGGCCCATAGATTCCGAGTATTCAGAACCAACTTATTTCTTAGAAAAGGCTTATGTTCCCTTTTTAAAACAGATTTTACCAGATTCTAGGTTCACTATTAAATCAACCGAATATTCTATTCAGAAAATCAATAAGATACATTTACCAGGTAAATATATCATGTTTGATATAAACAAAAGGACTACGTCTGAATTCATTTATAATTATAAAAACTTTTCAAAATAACAGACATTACATTACACTACATTAAAAGATAAAAATACTAAAACAATTTAAAAGGACGTTTCGGATTCATTCTGAATCCCTCATCAGCTAATTCCAAACGTAAAAGTCATACTAGGTTTTAAAGTTCAACAAGTAGAAAAACATTACATCAAATTGCCAAAAAAATATAGTTAAAACAAAACTGAATATTCTATTGGTAGAGATGCAGCTTCGTTAATTGCTAAATCAGCAGTTCTCGTGTACCAAGCTTCCAAAAAAATACGACTTGCATAAATGATGCATCCTGATCTAGTTATATAGGCATTCTCAAAACTCGGAAAATGATCAGTTTTCATGGTGTGGTCAATGATTTTAGATTTAAAATTTTTATTTCTAAATGCATGTTTATGCTCCTTATGTCTTGTTTCAAGTGCACGGCTGGTTTCACCTATATAGTCTGTCCTAATGCAGTCTGTGTAGCAATCTCAAAATTCAGCGGTTCTCGCTGTGTAGCAATCTCAAATTCAGCAGTTCTCGCTGTATAGCAATCTCAAAATGTACAAAACTCGTAAGGCAACAAAATATACATAAAATTATCAACATACCTTACACTCTAAAAAATAAATGTGTAAATTTACACGCAAAAACAGGTATATCGATGACACAAAAACGATTTGTCTATATGGGTAAATCGGTGTGTAAATTACCGAAATACACGCCTAATGTGTAAATTTTAAAATACACACTTTAATGTGTAATTTGATGATAAGTCCAAATGTGTAAAAATTAGGTGATAAGTCTTCAAATACACACTTTAATGTGTAAATTGTACAGTAATACACATATTTCTGTGTAATATTCTTACACACATATCTGTGTAATATTCTGTTTTTACACAAATTTTTGTGTAATATGCAAAATACACATATCTTTGTGTAATGTATAAATTACACATATTTTTGTGTAATATACAAAATACACAGATATGTGTGTTATATTCTGTTCTTACACATATTTCTGCGTAATATACAAAACACAGATTTTATTTTAATATTCAAAATATGCAGATTTTTGTGTACATAGTGTTATCTTTATACTTTGGCATCTCTAAATTGCGAATTAAATCTTTTTATGATAGTAAAAAAAAAAAAAAATACATGAAAACAAACTCATAGGGTTGATGTGTTTGTTCTTTCTAGTAAGCAAAAAGTGTACGCATAATGTCATTAGGCATTTTCCATGCCACATATAGACAAATCGTTTTCTTATCATCGATATACCCGAATTTGCATAAAACAGGATCGACTCAAAGATAAAATATATATATATATATATATTTTTTTTATTGATTAAGAAAAAAATATTGAAATGTCCTGAAAAAAAAAGAAAAAGAAGTTAATTTCAGGCTCTGATATCTAAGCATTGCCACACCAACAATATTTCGCGCCTGGTGCGAAAAACGTTAATAAGTTTTCTCTAGATAATTGACACATCAGTAACTGATGGCACAAACGAAGCCTGCCAGCGCATAATTTAATTGGCTGTGTCTGCGCCCACACCACTCTTGTGTCTCTGTATTTTAGTATAATCAACTTGCCTATATTTTCATGTTTTCTGAAATAGCTTAAATTAGGTATACTCCAAACAAAAGACTTTTATTAAAAGTATCTTCTTAGTGGCTATACATCTATAACGATGAACTTTTTGGCGATTTCCGACTCCCCCTGCCCTTATGATATCATACGTCATCATTCTACCAGTCCCTTCTCCCTAATGATATCGTCATCAATGTCTAAAAATTATTTTTATTACAATTTTTTTCTTTGTTTTTCTTTTTATACGTTTGCATTGATATACAAGTATGATTATGCATTTATTACTCCCATATATATAGGGGCCATCCACAAATGATGCCACGATTGGAGGGGGAAGGGCGTCGTGAAATTGTGACAGTTTGTGCCAAAGGAGGGGGGGTTATAAAATACGGAAACAAGTGTAATATAATTTATGGGAGCCCCATACATAGTTTTTTATTTAAATGAAGTAAAGAAGTTAATAAAATATCACTATTATATCTGAAACAATTTTATATCGAATACTACTTGAAAGGAAATACTTACTACTTAAAATTATTGAATAATATATTTTTATTAGAAGTAAATGATTTAGAAGTAAATGATTAGAAGAAAATGATTAGAAGTAAATGAACCCTTCTAATATGATTTGTTTACCAATTAGAATAATTGTGTTAATATTAATTTAGTGTAATATATTTTTGTTACATGATGCATTCAAGAGTAATAATATATTCTTGCACTTGCTCTTGCAGGAGGATAAGCTAAGCATAATTTCTTATAAACGAAACAGGTAGACGATATTCTTCCCCATTTTTTCTAGTAAACATAATAAGTATAATTTTGAACATGATTTCTCTAACAACGAATTATATACTAGCAGAAGAATAGGAATGGCGAACGTTGCGATATTCCATATTTTGGAATGAAATGATTTTACAATTATTTAATGGTTTTAATAATAACTTTGTATTTTCATAAAAATAAATAATAGACTAAAAGAAAAAAAAAGATAATAGATTACACTGATGTAAAAAAAAAATATCAAAAAAAGAAAATTTTGGTTGGGTCAAAATGGCAACGATGTCAAAAGACAGCTTCACTGTCCCCCTAGAGGTATCTTACGATATCCATTGCCAGACCACCCCTACTCACTAAAGTGTGATAAAGTTGTATATGTTCAGCTCCTTAAAGAAGTTTCAAATTAAGATATATTCATTATAGCATCAAACAGAAAAATAAAGTTATTCTGAGTTTTAGAAGCATTTCTATGAAATGGAGGGAAATTTTCAAATGCTTCTGAAAAAAATTCCCTACACAATATCTAGTGTCAGTTATAAATATAGTTTGAACTATGCAATTTTCAGTATGTGGGGGGAAATGCATTAATATTTCTGAAAAATATTAGCTTATAAAAACATATTTAAAGCATTTTCTGTTTATTTATTGAGCAAAATGTCTATAGAATATTTTCAAATTATGTTCAAGTACGAATAAATGTTTTTTTAGATCATTTTAAAAATTTGGGTACATAATTTTAATAAATTGTATGTACACACACACACACACACACATACCGTCCTACCCGCCCTCGTCAATAACTAAACTTTTTACCGACGTTTGGAATACCCACCGAAATTTTATTAATAGCATTTAAATATTGTTATAGAATGTTAAGATATGCAAAATATACATATGAACACCAAAAAAATTTCATTCGAAGAAAATTTGTATTTTTTAGAACGAAAAGTTTGTGGGAGTAAAGTACAATTATTTAGAGTAACTCGAGTGTTACTCGTTTTGAAATTTTACACACTCAACCCGAGTAACTTAATCTCGAACTAAGATATCCTGGGTGGTTACTCTATTATTCAATGAATTACCTGACAAAGTGTATAATGTTATTGAAGCGTTTGAAGGACAATGGCAATTTTTCGAAAGTATGTTTTAAGCAATAGGGATGAAATCGTTATGATTTCGAGATATTCATGCTTAATCACCTGCTATTGTTAATTAAAATAGTACTTAATTGACGCTATTATTACTTATGGGTAGTAATTAATGATTATTATTGACAAGTAGTAAATAATTGACTTATTGACTGCGGTTAGTTAATGATTGATTAATACGATTTAATTAATGTCGTCTTTAAAAGAAAATGGGCTCTTTTTTTTATCAATTTTGTGAACAAATATCAAATTTTGTTTAAAATATTAAAATATATGTCATTGGCTGTAACAAATTCTTTAGGTAAGTCTTTTGAACACGGTTGTTTGTTTAATTCGGTGCAATAATTGTAGAATGGTGTCTTTTTTTTATGCGACATGAAAGGATGTTTCATACGGGGGGGGGGGGGGGCTTTGCTGGTTGATGAAAATATATCGAAAATATAATATTTGCAATGGAGACGAAAGTGTTATGATATAAAGATATTCATGCTTAATAATTTACTTACATTTGATTAAAATGGTACTTAATTGACGCTATTGGTACGTAGATAAATGTAAGTAATTGGTGAATATTTTTAATTGACAAATGTTAATCTGTAGTAGTTAACTACTGATTAATATTATTTAAATTATGTTACCTATAAATAAAAAAAAATAAAGTAACTTATGTAAAAAATATTCTTTCGTTTTTAAATTAGTAAAATATATGTCATTAACTCGAACAGAATTTTAGCCAGATCTTTTGTTTACAGTTGCTTGCTTAATTTGCTTAATTTCATCATGCAAGGATTTTTCGGAAATCGTAAATTTCAATGCGAAAAATCTGATACTGGCACAACCCAAAATTTGAAAGACAGTGTAATCTAGCGGCAGTTAAAAATAAGTATATTTTTTAAAGAATTGAGGCTGTTGTTTTTCGTCCGTTTATTTAACAAAAATTCTATTATTTTTATCCTCTTATATGTTCAGTACAAATTGTATATTTTTCAGTAATATGTCAGAATGATTAAAGATTTAAAATTTATATTGCAATGCTAATTTTACTTTCAACCATTTCTTTAATATATCTGACGAAATTATATTTCTAGTAAATTTATGAATTACCCCTAATTTGCAGCAAAAAATATTCTCCAACTTTAAACAGGTATTACTCGGTCAATTTTAATCGTACAATAACCGGACTCTTTTTTATTTACTAGTCAATGTAACAGGAAAATTTTACTAAATATAACTTATAGAACCGGGGGACCGTATAAAATTTTAGATTCTGTAATTCTTCACTAAATTGTTTTTTCGCTTCAAACTTTTTTTATCTTAACTCTGAACCTAATTTTGACCACTTTTATAATAGGAAGTATGCATCTAGGACCAACGGTTGCAAAAATAAAGGTCGGTTAGGTTATACGTGGACACCCTGTATATATATAACGGCTTCTATAAAGATTTCTGCTTAAGTTTCACCCATAGGTTTAACATTTTCTTTCGAGTTTCTCTGTGTGACTCGTATAAGCTCTAAAGAAAATTATTGTTAAACTCTTTATTATTTAATTGGGTTTTTTTTCTAGTAAAATTTTATTAAAATAATACATGATTGTATTATATATTCAGATAAATTTCAACTTTAAAAATAAATATTAGAAAATCGACAGTTTTTTCTTGTTCTTGTCGACATGCATCGATTATCTAACGAATGTTTAAATATGTGTAACAGATAAAGCGAAACATTATGATAAAGGAATACGACATTTTAAATTATTATTATTTTTATTAATACAATTAAAGTGTTTATTTATTTTCTTTCAAAAAAAAAAATGTAAGAATATTTTCAGCTTTATCATATTCTCAGTAAAAAGTTCAGAAATAAAAGGATTATCAGAAATAGAACCGATGCATTAGGAGGCTACTTCAGTCAATCGAAAAGACCCGCTCGCTAATGCTAATCCTATGAGCGAAATTTATAAAGGTATCTCGTTCGCATTTCAATATTTTTAAATGATTTTTTTTTTCATTGGATAGCACAAATCGATCTGTACAAAGACAGTTTTTCACTTTTTCAATTTTGTTTACAGGTATTTTTAATAAGGACACTTTCACTTTCGGAACCAGTTTTGAAAATGAAAGCATCCTCATAAAAAAAAAGAAAAAGAAAAGTGCCCAGTTAAACTGATGGCATTGAGCTCACAGGCTATTCACACTAATTGTTATTATACTCTTATTTCAAAGAATAATGCCCCTCAAAAAATAAATGAACAGGGATTAGACCAGTTTCCCCCCTTTATACTTAACCAATGAGCCTCCAAATCAAATGAAGGAAGCGCCATATCGGAATAAACTGGTATATCAAATTTGAAGTAAATTGAATAATTCTGCATGAAAAACCCATTTATCTAAATTAAGGGGTGACTAAGCCTCCGTCCCCTTTTATACTTAATCAATAATCCTCCACATCTAATCAAGGCACCTCCTTAACATAATATACCGGTATACCAACTTTGGAGCAAATCGAATAACTGCATAAAAAACCCATTTATCTAAATAAAGGGGGGGGGATCTTGACCCCCTTTTCTCCCTTTATACTTAACTAATGAACCTCTAAATCTAATCAGGGAAGCTCCTTAATATAATAAACCGGCATACCAAATTTGGAGTAAATCGAACAATTCTACATAAATCCATTTATCTAAATTAAGGGGGGCTAGCCCCCTTTTCCCCCTTTATACTTCAGTAATGAACTCCCAAATCTAATCAGGGAAGTTCCTTAACATAATAAATCGGTATACCAAATTTGTAGCAAATCGAATATTTCTGCATGAAAAAGCCATTTATTTAAATTAGGTGGGGGATCAGCCCCCCTTTTCCCCCTTTATCCTTAAGCAATGAACCCCCAAATCTAATCAAGGCATCTCCTTAACATAATAAACCGGATACCAAATTCGGAGCAAATCGAATGATTCTGCATGAAAAACCCATTTATCTGAATTAAGGAGGTGGACTAACCCCCCTTTCCCCCCTTTATCCTTAACCAATGAACCCCCTAAACTAATCAGGGAAGTTCCTTAACATAATAGACCGGTATACCAAATACGGAGCAAATCGAATGATTCTGCAAGAAAAACCCATTTATCTGAATTAAGGGGGGGGTGGAATAACCCCGTTTCCCCCCTTTATCCTTAAACAATGAACCCCCAAAACTAATCAGGGAAGCGCCTTATCAAAATGAACTGGTATACCAAATTTGGAGCAAATCGAACAATTCTACATGAAAAACCCATTTATACAAATTAAGAGGGGTTAGCTAACCTACCCCCCTTTATACTTAAGTAATGGATTTCCATATCTAATCAGGGAAGCTCCTTATCAGAATAAACCGGTATACCAAATTTGAAGCAAATCTTATATTTCTGCATGAAAAACCCATTTATCTAAATTAAGGGGGGACTAACCCCCCTTTTCCCCTTTATCCTTAAACCCCCAAAACTAATCAGGGAAGCGCCTTATGAAAATGAACCTAGAAAATAAAAGTGAAGCAAATCGGATATTTATATCAAGAGTTATCGCGTTACGTACGTACATACGTACATACAGAACAGGCGGGCACATAAACTCTCAGGCTTTGATAGCGTGTGAGCTAAAAATAAATAAAAAGATAATAAAAAATAAAAAAAGGCCTTTGTACAGATCGATTTCAGCTATTTAATGCAAGAAAAAAAAAATCATTTAACAAATATTGAAATGCAAACAAGATACCTTTATAAATTTCTTCCATTGGATTAGCCGTAGCAAGAGGGTCATTTCGTGTGAATAAAGTAGCCCTCCCACATGTTTATGTGAGTATGAATGAGATCGATTTCATTAAGCATTAATTATCAAAGCTTATTTAAAATGTTTATTTAGATTTCTATAAAGAATAGATATCTTTCTATAAAGGAAGAATAGAAGATATTACCTTTAAGGTTTTTGAAATGCTCAATGCAATACCATCATAGTTAAGTCTTAAGGCTGTTCTCAAATCCAAAAGGGCAAGTTTATGACATAAGTTTTAATTTATTTTTGTTCGGAAATGCATGAAACTAGCAATTTTTGTTGATCAGAAACTATATAATCGAACTGTTTTTTCCGTTTTTTTGCAAACGCAATAGATCTTTCAGAAAATAGTGTGAAAGTGGTCGTTTTGAACCGAAGTTCCCGAAGAAAGCAGAAAAACCAGTCAGCGAAGGGAGAAATACGTCTTTGTTACGTGATCAAAATCGCTTATAACTCAATAGGTAATTTATTTATCAAAAAATGGAAAACACAGTTCGTTTCCAAATCGCTTCCATAGTCGGGCCTTCCAATTTTATATCTTTCCGTTATAAAATGAAATTGTAAATGTGTCAAAACGTTTGCGCTTGTTGAGCAGAGCAGTTGAGAGCCTTAATAAAATAACGACACGACCCTCGTCCAAATGAAAAAATGTAGAACCAAAAAGATAAATTTTTCAACCCCATATAAACATTCCTGACCGATGTTTAATCCGAAATATTTACTTTTTTTTTTTCTTTCTTTCTTTCTTTCTTTTCTTTTTTTTTTTTTTTTTTTTTTTTTTTTTGTCAGTTATTATCATTATGCGCCAATGGTATGTAACAAGCTCTTCCGCCCCGGGCGCCAAATGGATTTCCTGTGGTGCTGGGAGAGAGACACCCTGTATTTTTGACAAAAGAAAATGTTATTCGACCTTGGCTTCCTATATAAAAAATAGTTTGTTGTGCTGTGGTCTACCATTTCTTAAAGTTTGCCAGATCTTATTTTATTTTTTTTTTATCACTCTATATTGTTTAATTTTTAAGGCGTTTGTGTCATTATTCATTAATATTATAAAATTACGATCAAAATCTTCTTTCCTAAAATCAAATTTGGAGTTATTTGTATTTCGAAATTTCATATTTTAATATTACCCCATATATGTGTTATTAAAACAAAATGCTAATTAAACTTTTTATTGTTAAATTTTATTTTTCTGGTATTGACTAAATAAACATCGTCGGTTTAATACTGATGCTTTCAAAAGTTTAACATTGAATTTTTTACCAACACAATACGAACTCATATGGCATTTTTAAGATAAGAAATTATATTAGAAGTATTTTTTAATTTGCTATTAAAAATATATTTAAAAGGTTTCGTATTTTTTTTTTTTTCATTAGAAAAATCGCGTTTTTTAAAGTAAATATTTTATAATGTATATATATATCAGACCTTTATTATGAAACTTTGTCTAATTTTAATTATTTGCTTAAATTTTAATACAGAATGTTATAAAATCAACATTTACAATTGTTATTAGGGCATATTTTTAAAAAAGGAAGCGTATTCTGAAACCAATTATACGTACTGCAATAGAATATGTGCATTCTTAGCGAGAGAAAAATACGTTAATACATAATGTTACAATATAAAGAATGTTATAAAATCAACACTTACAATTGTTTTGGGGGCATATTTTTAAAAAAGGAAGCGTATTCTGAAATCAATTATACGTATTGCAATAGAAGATGTGCATTCTTTGCGAGGGAAAAATACGTTAATACATAACAAAAACATTAATGTATTAACTCATAATACAATACATTACATTGAATGTTACTTTTCCCCTATCTGAAACACGGAACGGAGTAAGATACAACTCTTATCATGGCTATTTATGTTTCCTGCCCATTTCTAGGAAATTTTAAGTCTGGCATTCCAGTTCCAGTGTGAGTGACCACGGCCAGATGTCGTCAAGGTATGGGGTGAAATCCCTTTAGGCAAAAGAGCGGTTAGTTTTAGCCCGAAGACATATTTTTTGAAAAGGGTTTTAGTCAGGAGAAAATAATATTTTGCCTTTTTCTACCTTTACAAAAGATATTCTTCGAAATTCTTTTAAAGAAAGAAAAATAAAATAGGAATCATAACCCTTTATTTTTTATAAAATGCATATAAATTTTATTATAATTACTCAGATTTTAAAATAATATTAATAATTTTACATAACTTTTTTAATAGCCTACATCAGCAATTTTGCATATATATGCATTTATCATTTTATTTTTCATTTAAAACCTCGAAATATTTTCAACACAATCATAAAAATTCCATGAATTTTAATTAAGATTCCATACAACTGATGATTTGTTATTAATAATATCTATAACAGTAATTATCTATCATAAAAAACGCGTTACATATCCCTTAAATCAGCTGTTCACACATATATAATCAGATATATATCTAATATATAAACAAGGAGGAAAAATCGATATGAATTAAAGGTTGGTTGGTTGTGTTTATGACGGCCAATTATCAACACGAGGGATATATGCCTTAAGGGGGGGGGGTGCCCTTCGTGGGGGTGTCTTTCTAAGGGAACCTAGCCCGTATTAATGCTTGGAAATCCAAGGCTCGAAGAAAACTCCGAACGATTAAGCCGACGGGCGCGATTGGGTTCGAATCCAGCACTTCCCGTCTACCAGCTTCGAGAGCAGAACATCTCGGCCACTAGTGGGGCCCGATATAAATTAAAATACATCAATGTTTTACTATATACCTATTAATACTGAGATTTTCAAGAGCGTGGGCCCAAAAAGCTTTTTCAGATGAAAGAAAATGAAACAAAAAAAATAATAATAGGTTTTCGTGAAACACACAATTTTTAGCAATTGTTTTATTTTTATTCTGTTGAAAGTTATCGTGGTAAAAACTTTTTTACACGTGCAGAACAAAGTAAAATTTGCGAAATTATTACATTTTATCAAGGAATTTCGAATCGATCTTAAGCGAAATATAAATTCATTACTATTTCAAGTAACCGTAATGTAAAAGCAAATTAGTATTAATTTATTATGTCGCACTTTTAATCCTATCAACATAAGGTAGACCAATTAAACTGTGATTTAAGCGTACACAGGGCCAGTATTATGAATCGGCAAACGGGACATTGGTCCATGATCCCATAAGCTTAAAGGGGGGGGGGGGGGAATGTCAGTTGGCAGAATTGAAAGAAATTAGCTGTTGAGTTCCATTGTTTACATACTTTTATATCGTACAATAAACTGGATTTATTTTCAAATTCTGACAATATTGATCGTAGCTGTGAGGCATTTTTCTAGATTGTGTGTGTGTGTAGGGGGGGGGGGGGGATTGTTGATTTTTTATGCGATTCTTAAATATTCGAAAATCAGTAGCAAATGTACTGTATTCATCGAAGAACCATAATTTTTTGTCTGAGATGCATGGCGGCTACCCAACAAGTGTACAAGAATTAGAAAAGAATCTTTCATTTAAGTCGCTTGTTCATTCCACATGAAATCCATTTTCTCTTACCCCTATACCTAGATTCATGGAATTCGGATTAGAGCAAGAATTGATCTTTCGTAAAAGTTTATTATCAATAAGAATTAAAATATTTTTTCTAATAACTCTTCCTCCCCCCCCCCCCCCCCCGGAGTCTATAATTAAAAAGGAACTGCATATTAGAGTAAGATTTTAAATAGTTACCTTGTTTTAATGTTAGGAATTTTGAAAAAAATAGGAATCATAATCTTTTATTTATTTTTCAAAATTCATGTAAATTTTACTACAATTACTCAGATAAATAATAATAATAATAAATAATACCTTATAACGCTTTCTGTTTAATCGCTAATAACAACAACATTGCATATGTATGCATTAATTATTTATAAATAATTCTTAAATTTTCAGTCACAATAACAAAATTTTCAAACACTGATATAAAAATTTCAGATATTTAATTCAGATTCTTTGAGAACGGAGGAATTTTTTTATTATTATTATTCATATATACAAGAATTATCTGTTTTATAAAATACACTATATATCACTTAAATCAGTCGTCAAACGAGCCATAAAAAAGAATATGCTAACCATCAGTTAGCTGTATAATCAAAGATATATCTAATTTATAAACAGGAAAAAAAAAACTGAATAAAAATACATGTATCAAAATACTGCAGTTTTCAAAAGTGTCGTCAAATACGTTTTTTTAAGATAATACAAAATGAATAATTTAAAAAAATCCAGAACTATATAGTATTTTTAACAACTGATAAAAATCTTTTAAAATCAGATTCTTAAAACTCTCATGGTGTGGATAATTTAGTTCAGCAAAATCTTTTTTACAGGTACAAAGTAAAGTTTGCAAAAGTATTACATTTGTTATAGAAATTCAGAGTCCACTGATAATCGAAATATAAATATCTAATGACATTTTCAAAAACATATGATGTAAAAACAGAAAGGTATTAATTTGTTGCCTCGCACTTTTAAGGGACTACACTGTAAAAAAAAAAAAAAAAAAAAAATACGACCAGTTTTCCTGCAGGAATCGGAAAAATAGTTGCCCTTATCGTACCAGAAAAATTTCCGACCCAGCTCGGAATAAAATCCGTAAAATCGGAATAAAGTCCGTAAAATGCTGTTTTATTGACTATTTGCTTTTTTATTTGGATTTTATTCCGAGCTGGGTCGGAAAAGTTTCCGGTACGATAAGGGCAGCTATTTTTCCGATTCCTACAAGAAAACTGGTCTGATTTTTTTTTTTTTACAGTGTACTTCACTCACGCGGAACCACACGCTCGCTAATGTTATCCCTATAAGAGAATTTTTTTTAAATATCTTTTTTTGCTTGCATTTCAGTATTTGTACATTATTATTATTATTATTATTATTATTATTTTGCATTGGATAGCTGCATAACTTTGTACAGCACTGGAGAATTTATTTAGAATACATTTACTTTTCAAACTAGTTCCGAAAGTGAAAGTATGCAAACAAAATCGAAAAAGTAAAAAACGGGCTTTCTAGAGATTGACTTCAGTTATTCAATGTAAAAAAAAGAAATCTTTTTAAAATATTGAAATGCAAACGAGATATTAAAAAAAAAAATCTCTCATAAGAATAACGTTAGCGAGCTTGTGTTTTCGCTTGAGTGAATAGCCTCGTAACGCTATCAATATAGTTTAGGAAAATTAAACTGATTATAAGTATTCACCGGTAGAGCTAGATTGAGACCTAGGTAATCGGGGCCCTGGTCAAAGTATTCATAAACTTGAGGTCTCTGAAATCTATACACTGTAAAAAAAAAAAAAAAATGTGACCAGTTTTTCAGTAGGAATCGGAAAAATAGTTGTCCTTCCTTATCGAACCGGAAAATTTTCCGACCCAGCTCGGAATAAAATCCGTAAAATCGGAGTAAAATCCGTAAAATACCGTTTTATTGACTATTTCCTTTTTTTTACGGATTTTATTCCGAGTTAGTTCGGAAAAGTTTCCGGTACGATAAGGGCAGCTATTTTTCCGATTCCTACAGGAAAACTGGTCGTATTTTATTTTTTTTTACAGTGTATGCTTTAACACTATCAAAATAGGCTATTGAACTGGATCTGAATTATCAGGGGTAGAGATTAAGGCATGTCCTATAATCCAACAAGTTAGAAGGAGAGGAATCAATAGACAAAATTTTTAAAAAATTTGTTGATTAGTTTCATTATTTACATAGCTTTATTATATCGTACAATACAAAGACAATTAATCAGTAATTAGCGTTGTTAGGTCTCAAGAACGCATATGCCTATATGTATTTCATAAAAAAAAAAGACAGCTCGACTTACGGTTTAATGCTGGATCATGAAAATTATATCTAAAAGAATACCCTATCATATGTGCATTAAAAGTTATATAAAGGTGTTATCGTGATTTTTCTTCTTTTTTTCTGCAATTGGCAACTCTCATCTTTCTAACAGATAAGGCATTTGTACAATGTTTTAGGTACTAAACAGTGCTTCCCCCTAATTTGTAATCCTGAGTTAATGCCCTACCAAAAACAACATTTTTGCCACTACGCTGTCGCAAAAATTTTGCCAACTATGAGAACATATTTTTTCGCACATCATTTTACACACATCATATTCTACTGAAAAATATTTTGTAGTAAACCTCAGTAATGCATAACAAATTCATCCCGTTTGTAATAGTGCAAGATAATTTACATACGCTGCGAACAGTATTTCCCCGGAGACCATTATATAATCGGACCCTGTAAATGAATGATAAATGCGTGACCCTGTAAATGAATGATAAATGCTTTGCACTCCATATTCTACAGAAAGCATGCATTTGTGCATTTCATAAATTCATATCAATAAAATGCGTCGCAAACGATTTTTCTTCATAGATCATAATATAACGAAATACTTTACAGCTCTCAGTACACGTACTGTAATTATATAGTAACCATCTTCAAGTGCGCCTTAATAATGTATATAAATTTCATTATGTTTAGCACATTGTAGCACTATTAAAATACACCGCAAATGATTTTTCTCCATAGACCTTAATGTAGCGGAATATTTTTGAGTGCCCCTGTAAATGAACTATGAATGGTACATACTTCATTTTCAATACCGAACATGCCATAATGAGCATCAATAACGTATATCAATTACATGGCAATCCGAGTATATTTACACGCGTTACAGCACTGACAGAGAGACAAACCCAATTCATAAACACTTTTCAACCATGTGGAAAGTGGTGGAAAGCGTTAAAAAGTAAATCTTTTACAAAAATAAATGTTATAAGACGTTAATTAGAAAAGTTTAAGAATAATTTATTCATCTGTTTAAATTTTAATGCAGAATGATATTAAACCAACATTTAAAACTGCTATTGATGCATATTTAAAATAATAAAGAAAACATATTCTGAAATCATTTATACGTACTGCAATGAAACATGTGTATTTGTTATTAAAGGGGAAAAAAAATTATGCCTAACAGAAATTTTAATGCTTTTTACTCATAATAAAATACATTAATGTTATTAAAAAGTTTTTTTTATTTAATCTGTTTTAAAAACTGCATTTTAAACTCAGACACTCAGAGTAAGGATACTACAACAGTGCAGTCATTATAGCTAGTTATCATTTCCACGAAATTTCAAGTCACACCTTTTAGCACATAACTGCTGACCAGATGTACATGTACAAAGGAGGGGGAAATTCGCTAAGAGCGATTAGGGACTGGCACAGATGCTTGTTAAAAAAGTTTCTGGAATGAAGAAAATGATATTGTGCCCCTTTTCGTCTGTGTTTTACCTTTAGAGAAGATATTCTTTTAAAGAAAGTAAAATAAAATAGAATTCATACTATTGTATATTTTTTTTTATAAAATGCATATAATTTTTTCTATAATTATTCAAATTTTAAAATAATACCGATAAACCCACGTAACGTTTCTTTATTTAATAGTCAACATCAACAATATTGCATGCATATGTATTGAAAATTTAAATTTTAACTTAAAATCACGAAATAATTTATTATAATTATTTATCTGTATCATTAATTATCTATCATAAAAAAGGCACTAAATATTTCTTAAATAAGTTGTCACTATACATAATCAGAAATGCATCGAATACATAAACAAGAGGAAAAATCGATATGAATAAGAATACATTAATATACACTTATGAATAAACATAATGAATACATATTATGTAATCGAAATTTTTTCGACGGATTTATACATTTAAGGGATCAGAGATCCCAAAAACATGTTTATAGAAAATGTCTGTCTGTCCGTGGGCCCGTATGTTCGCGTGTCTGTTGTCATTTTACCATCAAATAGTGTATGAAGTTATGCATAGAATTGAACCAAAAATTTTTTAAAAAGTTTTTGGCTATGACAAGTACGTCCTCCCTTAATTTGAAAAAAAACCCTGTTTCTGAAATTCAAAATTTTTTAATGAACAGTAACTGGAGGAAATAACGACACTTTCACTTTCGGAACCCGTTCCGAAAATAGAAGTAACTTTATAAAAAAAAAAGCACCCAAAATAAAATAAAACGGGCGAATGTAAATGCCTAAGCTATTCAATTAAAAAATAATAATAATAAAGTCGAAATACACACGATATACTTGAAAAGAACACCCCACCCCCACCCCCCACCCCCAGAGCTTTAGCATTAGCTCGTGAGTGTCTTCGTCTGAAGAAACGGAAAACTGAATAATAAATAGAACTTATTTTCTCATTTATATTTTTTATGTGAAATGTAATGGCGGTGCAAAAAGTTCTGGAAGTGAGCGGTAATTCAGTCAGTGACACCGTATGCAATGCGAACTATACTTCCAATTACGGAGCATCTAGTTCAATACTGTTTAAGGGTAGATAAGGGCAACTTCCACAAATTCGCATTTTACATTTACATTTCACACAATGCAAGTCAAATCTGGTGAAAATTGACTGTAATATGGCTCTTTCAGTGATAAACGTTTTGGAAAACTTATGTTCTGTCAGGAATGAGACACCCTGTATTTTTCTCAGAAGAATGTGATTTTCGATCCTTATTTCATATTAAAAAAAATTGTTTGTTATAGTATGCTATATAATTTCTTAAAGCTCTCAATTTTTTTTTTTTTTCAATCTCACTCTGTATTGTTTGAATTTATAAAGGCCTTTATGTCGTTATTCTATGAGAAAATTGTGTATCAAAACTTTCTGTCCTAAAATAAAATTTGAAGTTATATGAATTTCAGAATTTCATTTTTTTAACCACTCATTCATGTATTATTAGAACAAAAATTTTATTATACAATTAATTATTGGTTTTATTTTTATTGTGTACTAGTAAACCTCGATTTAATGCTGGGATGCTTTTAAAAATTTATCGCTGGACTTTTTATCGTTTCAGTATATTTAAGAAAGTCTATCTCAGGTATAAATAATTAATATTAAAATACTCAATATATCAATATATTGAAAAAACAAAACATTAAAATTATTATAAATTAGATAAGAGTTTTTGAACATTTATTTATAACAAACTACAGTTTTTTAAATACAAAAGGCGGCCTTTTTTCGGGAGAATGAAACATTCTTCGCCCCAATACCAAGAGATTAGATGCGAGCAGTTGTATGTCTCAGAATTTTTACAATGACAGTAAGTTGATTTAGCCTTTGTCTGAATCAAAAATTCAATTCTTTTTTCCTATTAATTTTCATTATTAGGGAACTTAATTTTATTGGTTATTTTTGAAGCTATATTAGCAAAATCGTATATTATGGTACAATGCAAGCTCGTATGAAATTTTTCGTTCAAATAAATAATCACATTATGTTCTTTTTTTCTTTTCTTTTTTTTTTTTTTTTTTTTTTTTTTTTTTTTAATGGGGGGGGAGGGGTAATTAAATACGTATTTATATGTTTTCATATTGTTATTATTTTCATCAAGAAAAATCATATTTTTCTCTGTGTATTCTAAAATAAGTAATTATATTGCAATTAAAATATTACTGTTTTTTAACTGCAATAATTTTTATTATAATTAAAAATTAAATGATTTTTAAAAATGGATGTTCTAAGACGTTTGTTAAAAAAACTTAACTATATTTTTGTATGGTTTCATAAAAATACATTTATATCTTCGTAAAGTTATGTACTATATTAACTTCATAAAATCAAGTTTTCTTCTTGATATTGCCAAAAGACACTAAAGAAATTCACTTACAAGTGTATAAAACAGGAAACGAAATATTATTACGATATATAATAAGGAACTTTTTTAAAAACAAAAACACCTATTAATTTATCAAAATCTGATTTACTAAAATTGTTTTTCATAGTATGAAAAAAAATTTCTTCGTCAATAAGTCTGATCTGAATGGAATCTTATTGAAATTACGGATTTGTTCTCGAGATTGGCAAATACCTAACTGATCCAAGAACGGAAAAAAGAAAGAATGTATATAGTATTTTGGCAATTGGAAACCTGCTTTCGCCTGCCCTTTTATCTAATATAAGCAGACATAGGGAGAATGTCCCACTGAAAGCCATTAATTAAGCCTCTGACAGGAACAAACATGTACAACGCGGAATGCAAGTGAGTAAAAAGCGCTACAGTATAAACTTTTGAATCGTTTTGCGTTCAAGAAGCTGAAATGATCATAAATGGATTTTCGAATCCAACTAGAATAGAACAGCAAATCAAAATAAGAATTCATATTTTAAAGAAACATTTTTCAAAATAATACAGGATTTTAGTGTATATTCAGATAAATTTCAACTTAATAAAATGTATATATATTATACAGTATTAGAAAATCGACAGTTTTTTCTTGCTTCTTTTTTTCTGCATCTTAAAATTTGTGAAAAAAGATGCACCAGTTATCAAACGAATGTTTAAATATGTGTTACAGGTAAAGCGAAACATTATGACAAAGGAACAAAACTCTTTTAAAACACTATTATTGGTAACAAAATTAATGAGTTCTTGTTATTTTCTTTGAAAAAAAAAATATTTAATAATATTTCTAGCTTTATAGTACTCTCAGTAAAAATTTTAGAAAGTAAAAGATTATCAAAATAAAACATACGAATTACTGCCACTCTACTTGTTTATGTGAGTATCAACCAGATCAGTTACATTAAGAATTAATTATCAAAGTTTATTTAAACAGTTCATTTAGTTTTCTATACAGAATATTACCTAAGATTTTTGAAATGCTTAAGCTAATATCGGCGGGGTATAGTTAAGCTTTAATAAAATATCTAAACTCTCCCACCCCCTCCCCCATAGGAAGAAAAGTCGAACAAACTAAATTTTTCAACATCCTATAAATATTCTGCTCCGTTGTTTAATCTGAAATTTCTACGTAGTCTTTTCCCCCCCTTTTTGGGAGGAGGGGGATTGAAATTACTACCTATTTTATGTTGATCTCAAATCAAAACTGTTTAATTTAGGACAAATTCTTGAATTCCATTTTATTTGTAAAAGAGGATATTGGCAAGCATTCTTATACAGAAACTATTAAATAGATTTTTTTACCCTTTTTTATAAAATGGCAGAGAAACTTTCAGAGTTTTACCATGCATTTTGAGCTATATTTCCAGAAGTGACAGTCGCGGATGAAAGTCGCCATGATCAAACAATCGTTTATAACTCAAGGTATAATTCACTTATCGAAAAAAAAAAAACCTGTTCGATTCCATATCACTTCAATAAATATACCTACCCGGGTCAAGCTTTAATGTTTAAAAATAAATCTGTAAATTTGTCAAATGAGGCGGGGGTGGGGGGATTTTTAGAACACTCTTGCACCGAAAAAACTGAAAGAGTCAGACACACACATGCACAGAAACAAATAAATAAAATCGTAGAAAAGTGAAAATCGTGAGGTATTTTCTGTTTGTGGTGCAGGCATTCGGCCTTTTCAAAAATTAATGTAACTTTAGAGAATCTGTAATTGTTTACACAGGAATAAAAATATATAAATAGATAAAATTAAAATCTAACAAATTTGAAAAGTATGAAACTTAAATTAGAATTCTATAAAACAGCAGTTTTTTTTTTTTTTTAAATCTTTCTATAGTTTTGACATTACTAACCAGAATTTTCAATTGTTTTATAGTCGTTATCTCTAAAGTCCATTAATAACATTCATTACAAAATAACAAAATACATCGTTAACAAAACAGAATTGGAATTATAATTCGATTTTTTAAAGTAGCAAGTCATGCTCAAATACAATTGATTTAAGTGTATTAAATTGGTGATTTTGTTCTTTAAAAAAGGAATTTTTTTTTTTTTTTTTTAAGGTTTCTATTACAAATTAAAAAGAGAAAAGCTGCGACGAGCAAGAAAGGTGTCTCTCCGCCTACCGATTTATCAAATATCTTAAAACCTCTCAATCTTCAAATTTAACATAGCCCCTTTTCTTCAATGGCTGCATTGAAGAGATCCTTTAAGAGGCTACTTCAGTCAGGCGAAAACACCCGTTCGCTAATGTTAATCCAATGGGAGAATTTTTTTAAGTTAAGATCATTTCGTTTACATTTTAATATTTTTAAGTGTTTTTTCAATAGATAATGTCGATCTGTACAAAGGTGGTCGATCTGTACAAAGACCATTTTTTACTTTTAGAATTTTCTTAGCATTTTTTTTTTTTTTTTTTTTTTTTTTTTTTTTTTTTTTTGTGATGCTTTTACTTTCGAAGCCAGTTTCGAAAGTGAAAGGGTCCTAATTAAAAATACATGAAAACAAAAACGAAAAAGTAAAAAACGCCGATGTAGAGAACGAGATATATTAAAAAATATCTCCGATTGGATTAACATAGCTAATGGTTGTTTTGCTTGACTGAAGTAGCCTATTGCAGGGTTTAATTTCCGTCGGAGCCAACCGGAGCCCCAGCTCCGGCACTTCTCTGTTTTCAGTAATTATTTAAACATTGGTCGGAATTCACCAGAGATCATAAATACAAGGTTCCTGAGCGCATTTTCCCCCCAACCATGATTTGCCATCTCGTAATTCCGAAAAACCGAAACCCTTTCCTTACCTTCCAATCTCGAAGTTTTTTGCATTATTTTTTATCAAAACACTTTTGTGTGACGTTAAGAGATGAAGATAAAACGTACTCAATTTTTATATCAGTTTTTGGGCTTAGAGCTCAATCTGTCTTATATTCGAAATTTTATTTATTCATGTATAGAAAAAAAAAAATCATCCTTCAAAATTACGTATTATATTCTATTTCGAATCATTTTGATCTGAATGAAAGGAAAACAGAAATCGTGTTTTTCTATTCTGGTAATATTTGCAAGTTCATGTCGTCAACGCATTGATACGGCTCCACTCAAGAGAAAAAAAAATGAATTTGCTTTCAGTTCGATTTTCTTTTATGACAGTAGGATAAATTTTAATTGGTTGGGTTTTTTCTTAATTATCATTTATTATTATTATTATTATTATTATTTAGATATCTAACCTGAAAAGAATATTTTCTTTTTTTACCCAACTAGCATCAAATTTTTGTTTGTTTGAGGTTTTTTGTCTCCTATTACGTACGAGTATAAAAATTACGTTAGTGATTTTTCTATTTACTTTGTATCATAGACGCTGCCCATGCTAGGGCTCTGCTCTGCATATTTTACGAAATCACTTTCATTTGTAAGTAGATATAAATGCCATGCATTGTTATTCTATCAGAAAGCAGTTGAGCAGTGTTTCCCCTTTTTCTATAAAAGCTTCTAATCTTTCCGATAATGGTGTCAATTTGTTAGTTTATTCTGATTTTCAGGAACTCACCACAAAAGATTGTTATGCGGAAGTAATCGATTATAGTTTAAGGAATGCACCTTTTATAGGAAATTGAAAAACATTGTTTCATTCTTCAGCATATAAATATTAATTTCTGTAAAGTTCATTAATTTTTTCATAAAAATGCACAGCTACGAACTATGCCTTTTTTATGTCTTAACACCATTTCCGAATCATAATCCTTACCATATTTAATCGTAGAATTAACAAAAAGTCCCAATTAACATTATAATTCGGCAAAGATTGCTATTCGGAAGGACTGATAACTAAAAAGTGGAATAGTGGACAGCTAAAGTATATGCTGACAGGTATATTTAAAATTTTTATTTTGTTAAAGGAAAAAAATGCTTTAAATTTTGCAAATAATGTACAAAATATAAATATGCAGATTGGAGTAAAATTTTTATTTTGCTAAAAAAAAAAATGCTTTAAATTTTCTAAATAATGCACCAAATATAAATATGCAGATTGGAGTGACAGGAGGAGGGGAGGGAGAGGGAACGGTACAGTTGTTATTACCGGCACCATAAAATATAAGGGCTCCCAGGGCCGAAAGTAAGGTGGGTGGGGGGGGGGCAGAGGGGGCATGTGCCCCGGGCGCCAGATCGAAGGGGTGCCAAATGAAGGATTATATTTTTGGAATGGATTATTTTCTTCTGATGGACTGATGGCTTCTATTATTATGAAACAACCATTATAAATGAAGTGTTAGGTGAAGATGAAAGAGCAGTCGTAAAAAGTTAGAACTCTGATTTTCTGGTCAGAATGGGAAGAAAAAAAAAATGGCGGCCATTTTTTTTCTTCCCATTCTGACCAGAAAATCAGAGTTCTAACTTTTTACGACTGTTCTTTCATCTTCACCTAACACTTCATTTATAATGTCTGTTTCATAATAATAGAAGCCATCAGTCCATCAGAAGAAAATAACTCTGTGAAAGCGGAAACTCGGTTAAACAGGACTCGGATAATCGGGACTCTAACTGTATATTTCATTTTAAAAATGATCTTTAGAATATTTTTGTTGGTGTTCAGAGGGGAGTCATGGCCACCGTGACCTCCCCCTTGGATCCGCCATTGTAGATTACGTAGTTCAGTATTACATATTTTAAATTTAAAAATAAGTCGGCTATTAGAAAATTAGTAAAATTCTCTTTGTAAATGTACTTTGCGGAAGATGGAGGGGGGGGGGGGGCAAAATCCATGCTTGCCACGGTGGCAAAAACGGCTAGTTTCGGACCTGAGGACTCCGATACTTTTTTTGTTAGAAATTAAGCCCTGCTCTTAAGAGGCTACTTCACTCGTGCGAAAACACCCGATCGCTAATGTTAATTCTGTGTAACAATTTTTTAAAGTATCTCATTTGCATTTCAATATTTCGATGAGATCGATCTTTACAAAGAACTTTTTTCACTTTTGTATTATGTGTAGAGGTTTTAAAAAAGTATTATTAGGATACTTTCACTTTCGAAACCGGTTCCGTAAATCCAAGTATCCTAATTTAGTTAGATTTTAACAAATAGTAAATTGACTGATTTAAATAAGCACTTCATACTTTAAAAAGTAGAATTTCTGAATGCGTCTTATGCAAATTTCTCTGCATAAAACAACATATAATTTAATCAATCTCAGTGCTATTTTTTATAGGAAAAGAAAAATATTTAGAGTTCAAAATAGATTTAAAAAAAAAGCGGTCAAGTGCGAGTATTACTCGCGCACAGAGGGTTTCCGTACAATAAATATAACTGGTAATTGTATTAAAAAAAAAAAAACCTTTGCTAAAAGAATACTAAGAATTTGTAAAAAACTATGCAAAGTATGTGTATAACAGAATATACTAGAAAAATGTAAATGGATATACCATGAAAGTTCAGAAAGATGTGAACCAAAGTAATAACAATTATACCTATTCTGTATAACTCATTTTTACTTTCTTCTATCTTTACAAGAAGAAAGTATTGGATTCGTGAAAATTTTTGAATTCCGGTTTTCGATGGATTTATACGTTTTAGGGGACAGAGATAATGAAAAACATGTTTTTACAAAATTTCTGTCTATGATTCTGTCTGTGTGTGACAAAAATTTTGTGGGCGCTCTATCGTAAGAACTATTGAACAAAATTTAATAAAATTTTAGATTCAGTTAGTCCCTGATATAAATTGGTGCTGATTACGTTTTGGTGTAAATCGCCCAACAGCTGGCGCTGCGATGCTTCATTAATCATGATTTCCACAATAGCTATATCTGAAGATCTAAAGCACGGATTTTCAGAAAGCTTCAGATTCAGTTAGTCTTGATATAATTCAGTGCTGATAACCTTTTGGTGTAAATCGCTCAATAGGTGCTGCTGTTAAGCTGCATTATTCATGATTATCGCAATAGCTCTATCTCAGGAACAATGCACGAATTTTCACCAACCTTCAGATTCAATTAGCCCGACTTATATATATTAGTGCAGTTTAGTTTTTGGTTTAAATCGTCCAACAGGTGGCGCTACTATGCTGCAATTTTCACGATTTCCGCAATAGCTGTATCTCTAGAACCAGTATATGAATTTTCATCAAATTTTAGATTCAGTTAGTCCCTGATATAAATTTTTCCTAATAAGTTTTTGGTGTAAATTGCCCAAGTTGCCCGCTGCTATGCAGAACTTTTCACGATTTCCGCAATAGCTCTATATCAAAAACTAACACGCGGATAAACTTCAAATTCAATTAGAAGTTCACGTAAATTGTCCTTGATTAGATTTTGGTATAAATCATCTAACGGTGGCACTGCTGTGCTGCATTTATCAAAAGTATTAACATGTATGAGATAAAATAAAGTTTTGGGATTGACACATCCGACTAGTTTAAAATTAACTTAATCTGTTTATAATGAACTTAATTCGGTACTGACAATATAAGCAGTGCATATTTAAACTTCATTTGGCATTTCATAAAACTAAATTTAGCATAGTAATAACCATTCTTTCTACAGTGTAGCTAAAATAAAACATTTTTTCAAAGTTTACATTTGGCATTTTGCTAAGCGCGCTTCGAAAGAAAGTCACAAATTTGCAATGCCGCCTTAGTTCTTGCCGCGTTTTTCCAGATAGGTTTATAATTAAATTTAAAGTCACTCGAGGCGTATTGAAAGATACATTCAATGCAAAATAGTCGCGAATCCCATACTATTTATGTAATTCACTCTAATTAAGGGGTCTCAGGGCTCTCAAAATTGGAAAAAATGAAAAAAAAAAAAAGACATTTTCAACATTTAATATATTAAAATGCATATGATTTAAAAGCACAATTTTCATTGGGATGAAAGATTTAAGTATTTTCTGTTATTTAATGTATTTTTAAAAAATGCAAGATGCATAATTAGCATTTAAAGAGAGCTCCAAACTGTCAGACATTTGACGAGCAAAAAATTGTTATAACAGTTTAAGCGCAGGATTTCAAAATAAATTGCAATTAGAATGAAATTCTTGGTACCTACTTATACTTCAGATTGTAGTAATTATCCTGAACCTAAATAAATTTATATTTGAAGCATTTTTATATTTTTAATACAAAGGTGTATTTAGCTAATACAAAATTTTGAAAATTTCAACAACATAATCACTCAAACAAATTTTTTTTGAACAATAAAAAGGACCTTTTAGGTTCAGTTTATACAGATTAACATGGAACGCATGTTTTGAAAATTTCATGAAAATAAATATTCATAAGTTTGAGATATAAGTGTGCGTTTTGCCCAAAAAAGTGATTTGGAGAAAAATGACTTAAAAGTTTCGAAAATGCCACTTCAGCTATTGAGCGGGTATAATTCTAAAAGCCATAACTTATCTTCTAATGAGAATTTGAAGGAAACAATTATATTAAAATGTTCAGAAAAAGTAGAAGGTTAACATCTAAAAAATTTAAAATTAAAATTTTTTTGAAGCATTAAGAGTCCCGAGACCCCTTGCATTAGTCTGTTTTTTTAACAATTTGACGTTTATTGCTTTTATACTGTTACTGGCCCTTGCATTACACATATATAACATTAAAAGTTCTTAACTAGGCTTTAAAAGCCGATGGTACATAGGGTACGCCGCCTCTGTCATTATGTATGTCCAAACTGCCCATATCTTTAACGGTTAATATCTCGGCTAATTACTGCCGATTTTTTTCGAAAATCATGACCAACAATGCTTTTATACTTCTGCTACGATAGGTACCTCCAGCGCTGCTCAACACTTTTGCTGAATGCCTGTAAATGGAAATTTGTGTATAACGGATGAATGAGATTTTCTCAGAAACTATGTGACCTAGAGTAATCGCTATAATTTTCCTGTAAGGTTTAAATTAACATCTACTACCTCTAATTTTTTCATAATTTTAGTTTCAGTAGATTCGGAATTAGAATGGGGGGGGGGGGACATATTTCTGCGCTACATTTTCGACGATATCTTTAAGAATATAATACCTAAAATTGAAAGAAATGTATTTTTGAATTCAACGTTACGAAAGCTTTCAGGCGATATCCCGCATGACATACAAAGAAAATATTTTTTTTTTCAAAATAACATAATTTGCCCCCCACCCCCACATTTTTATTAAATATATTTATAAATGTGTAATAATCTGAAAATATGTGGGTCAGTAGTCTTTATTATTTCTTCCAATTTGAACTTTCCATGTTCCATAGTTTACGAGTAAAATGGCTGTGACAGACAGACACAGGAGTGATCTTATAATGGTTCAGTTTTTACTTTTTAAGTACAGAACCCTAAAAGTGTGCGTAAATATTTCTTTTAAAAAAGTTTCTGATTTAAGCAATGTGTTAAGGCTTTTTCTTTTCTTCTTTGAGTATTTAATTTAGTTTATTTATTGTAATGACATATTTTTTAAGCATTCAAATTTTAAATAAAACTATTCATTTCTCGAAAATTATTCTCTTTATTACTGAGAGAGTGTAAATTAAAGTTTTATCGTAAACAAGTCGAATTCAGGAATTCAAAAAATTTAATTTGATAATGAGAGCGTACATACATAAATTGAGTAATTCAACACAAAATCTACGCACATTTTTTGAATCATAATAATACAAAATTACTTGCAACGCAATTAATTTAAATTTGGAAGTGAGATCAGGATATTAATAATAATAATAATAATAAAAGTCATTTATCGCTTTATTTTCCAAATTTAAAGTACTTTCTTATTTTTTTATTGCAAGTCTTGCGAGATAATTATAATGAAATGAAAATGTCATTGGAATAAATTTAAAAGATCATATAAGGAAGCGATGCAACTTTGGGATTATTACATACATATTGACTCTATGAGTTATATCTCTTTTTAAATATCATTGTAAGTATTTCTTTGAAGGAACCAATATTAAAAAATCTTGATAGTCTTAATTTTTAAAAGAAGAATCCTTTAAAATCTAGGATTCTCTCTATAGAACTTCCCCCAAGTTTCCAATACGCGCATGCACTTTCTTTAGTAGAATCCATTCCATTTATAATGATTTACACTTTGCACATGTCTTACCAACCCGCCCCGAAACATAATAGACAACAGATTTCTGCACGAATTCCAAGATAAGCAAACTTGTATCAAAGTTGTATATCCAGTTGATTCAACTGAAAAGGCATGCTGAGTAAAACACCTCATAATATAAGAAAGCATCCGTTATTTTATTATAAGAGCAAAGGTTCCTTTTATTTTGATCTTCACAGTTATTATAGGGGAACTACAACAGTGAAATATTTCAAAAGCTAAAATGTAGAAATATAAATAAAAGTAAAAAATAAAGAGTGTTAAATACCCTATTAAATTTTGCGGTTTAAATCTATTAAACTACGGTTAAACGTTGAGAAAACAATTTAGATGACAAAACAATTAGGGGAGGCAGGGGTAATTAGGATGAATTTTTTTGACGATTTGAACTTTGACAATTAATTGCCAGAGAATGAAGTGGAGTATATACTAATGTTATGTATAAGTTTACTCAGTGCGTACTTGTCTCTTGAAATGTGTAACGTCTCGGCCACTGGTGTTTTTTTTTTTTTTTCTTTGATTTAAATTTCAGTTTTCATTATTTCATTTCTAGTTTTCCTTTTCTTTTTTTTTAAACTTGTAATCGCAAACTTTATTTAAAAGATGTATCAATTTCAATTATAAAGGGCAATATAGATAAAACGAAACATCATGATAAAGAGACATTTTATATCTATTTTTAGTTACAAAATTAAAGGTCATATTATTTTCTAGAATAAAAAAGTATTTATGTATGTGAGCACGAATCAGAACGACTCTGTTATAAATTAATTGTCAGAGTTTAGCGAAATAAGTCATCCAGATTTTAGTAAAGAATATTACCTTAAGATTTTTGAAATCTTTAATCTAATACTGGGGCGGGGGGGGGGGGGGATTAGAGAACATATCCATTGTTTTTTTTCTTTTTCATATGATAAATTTAATGCATATAGAGATTCCGGACCGATAAGAAACATTTTTTAACTCAATACAAAACTTCTGAAACGACATTTATTCATGCATTTCTCGACGGATTTTTATGAGGATTAAAATTACCCTCTATTTAAGGATAACAATATCTTTTTATGTATGTTTTAAACATCATAATTGAATAGGTGAAGTTTTTAAAACCTAATTATATATGAGGAAATTATTTTATGTACATTTTATGCACATGTTTAGTAAATTATTGTTTTATCAAATGTGATATTCCGCTTTAACCCTTTATGTACTGAATTATGAATCCATGAAAATTTTATCTTCTAAAGCATTTTTCGTGAATTGTTTAAACTACATTAGAAGTTTTACATAATCATTTAATAAATTTTAGAAGGATTTTAGAAGTATTGAAAGATTTAGAAGGATTAATTAAATTTGAATTTAAAGGGGTTTTGTGCAATATTTATAACCCCACTCAAATATTTCATTTTAAATATTTTGTTAGTATTTTGTAGAATTAGGAAATGTAAAAATATAATATTCTTGCAACATACAAATATTTCCGAATTAACCAACCCCTTCCCCTTCCCCCAACGCCAAGAAAGCTCAAAAGATGCAAAGGCAAAAGAAATCCTCCTTTTAAAAATACTTTTGTTTTGTGTAACAAATAATACTTTTGTAACAAGATAAAGTAATGTATCTATAACTCATTCTAAAGTGCATTACAACTAATTGATGTACTATTAAAGGAATTTTAAAACGAGTGACTTTAATGATACTTATAAGTACCATCAGTAGATAAAGGGTTAAACTCTTTTTGAATCTCTCCATTTGATAATATTAATATTCTCAAATAAATCTGGCAGTTTTATGACGCATTCATCAATTCAATTTTTTACGTAAACGCGTGAAATTGGCACGTGCTCTTATTTCGAAGCTGAATAAATATTGTTATCTTCCATTTTCCGGTAAAAAAATGGGATTATTAAGAAAATGCTGTTAAAATTGCCAGTTTGAACAAAAGTTTTTGATAGGACAGCCCTATAAATGTCGTTATGAAACAAAAGTAGTTTAAATCAAAATGTAATTCATTTATCGGAAAATAAAAATAATAAATGTTCCTTTCATATCAATATTCCTTAAATTTGTTTAATTAAGAAAATAATCTTTTCTTTCTTAAATACTTTTTAAGCTTGACTGTGGGTAGAACTATGTAATAATTTTTTGGCAAAATTTATCAATCAATTTATAGATTATATATATAGTATTTTGAAATTTTCGGAAGCTTTTTTGTTTTCGAAATTGTCTAGTTTTTCCCTTTTTTATGAAAAATAATCGAGAGAAATGTATGCATAAGTATACTCTGTTATATTGATAGAACAATTATATAAACAAATTGCGCTGTTCTTTCCGATTACAAAAGATTTGCCCATTTACACGCGAAACAGTATAAATAGTCTAGCATTTATTTCCGGCTGGTTTTCTATAATGAAGAAACTTTATTAATAAATAATAAAAATTGCATTAATAACATTAATATAACACAAATTTAACAGGTAAGTAGTCTACATAATCGTTAAAACCACTGAAATGTTCAGAATCGAAAAGGCTGCTGTAAGTAGCGAAACCTTTGTCCATTGCTTTGGCTATTAACTTCAGCTATGCCCATAATTTTTATTATTATTATTATTATTATTAAAGATATTTGCCTTTAGATGAAAGTTGAGTATATCACATGGCAGGACGATTTAATATTTTTATATAATTCCAAATTATTCGCTGAATGTTACTGATAATACCTTTCAACAAAAATCAAAATTGAAAACATCAAGTATATTGGGGAGGGGAGGGAGGGGACATACTTCCGAAACATATATAAGTCTTCAGAACAATGCTGCTTCACGAATAATATTTTGTAACAATGTCCAGAAATTTGAACACAGCATTTATATTTATTACATATGAAGAAAAAAATAATAATTGAATATTTTGAATTTTAGTAAGTAGCCGTTAGATTCAAAATATATATAACGCATTGACTGTTATGAAAAAACTTAAAGTTTGTTACTTAATTATGCGTATCCCCAGAGATAAAACGGAAAGTATGTTAAATTTGATAATATATATGCACTATACCAGGCAGTCAAAGAAGTAAAACCTTTTTATGCGATTGAGATATGATAGAGAAAAGAGCAAAAGAACACTGTTTTGAATGCACCTATTTTATGTACTAGTATTTATGGTTTCATTTAACTTTTTAAAAGAGCTTAATTTTATTGTTATTATACATTTTTCCTTAAGAGGGTATTTCCTTTTTTCGGTTCAAAAAATCAATTTTTCTTTTTTTTTTCTTTTTTTCTATTCCCTATAGTCTGTAGATTACCCTTGTAAAATTATTTGGCCGAATTCGAAGACCTTTCGTAGTTATTGATTGCTTTAGCAGAACGCGCTCGTAGGTTTTTACTGCTTTGGAGCACTAAAAATGCATTTTATGTAAAATAAGTTTTGTCAAACTGGGCGGGATCAGAACGCAAAAAAATTATTAAACCGATCTTGTAATTTATTTTTAATTAAAGGAGACATAATTTATTAAGTTTTGAACCACTTTCAGCCATTTTTATACAAAAAAAAAAAAAAAAAAAAAAAAAAAAAAAAAAATCATTTAATTTAAAATTACGCAAAGTGCGAAAAAGGGAGCCAAAAAGAAACTTTTTTTGAAATGACCACCATTTTGTTATTTTCGATTTCTTGACCTCAAAATACTTGAAGTCCCAGACAATCTTATCTATTTTCATAATCTTTAACAAAACTCGACTGCAGACGACTACGGTAATCTATCGGATCCCACACAGTTGGAAGTGCACGACGCGCATCACCTACGCAACACAATTCACATAATCAATTTTTGATTTAAAAAAAAATGCAATATCCTTCGAATGATAATAAATAATATGCAAAAATTTCGGAACACAACTTTTCATTCCTATTCTAAAAAAAAAAAAAAAAAGAAGCTAACAACAGCCTTTTTTCAGTATCTAGAGGCAAAGCCGGCTGCTTAAGCTATGACCAACTACAATTAAAATATTTAAAATATTATATCGGTTATGTATGTAGTTCATATTTGCTTTATCCTTTAATTTCGATTTAAAACATTAATCGACGTAGGTCTGCACACCATGCAAAAATTTCACAAAACAATTGACTGAATTCTTGCGAGTCCCACTTCCTCTCACTTTATCTTTTCCCTTTTTAGCTCACAGGCTATCAAAGCCTGAGAGCTAATGTGCCCGCCCGTTCTGTATGTATGTACGTATGTATGTATGCTTCTATGTATGTATGTATGTATGTATGTACGTACATAATGCGATAACTCTTGATAGAAACATCCGATTTGCTTCAAAATTTTTTTCTGGGTTCATTGTGATAAGGCGCTTCCCTGATTAGATTTGGGAGTTCATTAGTTAAGGAAAAAGGGGGAAAACGGGGTTAGTCCACCTCCTTTATTCAGATAAATGGTTTTTTCATGCAGAATCATTCGATTTGCTCCGAATTTGGTATACCGGTTTATTATGTTAAGGAACTTCCCTGATTAGATTTGGGGGTTCATTGGTTAAGGATAAAGGGGGAAAAGGGGGGTTAGTCCACCCCCTTAATTCAGATAAATGGGTTTTTCATGCAGAATCATTCGATTTGCCCCGAATTTGGTATACCGGTTTATTATGTTAAGGAGCTTCCCTGATTAGTTTTGGGAATTCATTGGTTAAGGATAAAGGGGGGAAACGGGGTTATTCCACCCCCCCCCCTTAATTCAGATAAATGGGTTTTTCTTGCAGAATCATTCGATTTGCTCCGTATTTGGCATACCGGTCTATTATGTTAAGGAACTTCCCTGATTAGTTTAGGGGGTTCATTGGTTAAGGATAAAGGGGGAAAGGGGGGGGTAGTCCACCCCCTTAATTCAGATAAATGGGTTTTTCATGCAAAATGATTCAATTTGCTCCGAATTTGGTATACCGGTTTATTATGTTAAGGAACTTCAGTGATTAGTTAGTTAGTTAATTCAGATAAATGGGTTTTTCATGCAGAATGATTCGATTTGCCCCGAATTTGGTATCCCGGTTTATTATGTTAAGGAACTTCTCTGATTAGTTTTGGGGGTTCATTGGTTAAGAATAAAGGGGGAAAAGGGGCGCTAGTCCACCCCCTTAATTCAGATAAATGGGTTTTTCATGCAAAATGATTCGATTTACTCCGAATTTGGTATACCGGTTTATTATGTTAAGGAACTTCCCTGATTAGTTTTGGGGGCTCATTGGTTAAGAATAAAGGGGGAAAAGGGGCGCTAGTCCACCCTCTTAAATTAGATAAATGGGTTTTTCATGCAGAATGATTCGATTTGCGCCGAAGTTGGTATACCGGTTTATTATGTTAAGGAACTTCCCTGATTAGTTTTGGGGGTTCATTGGTTAAGGATAAAGTTGGAAAGGGAGGTTAGCCCGCCCCTCTTAAATTTGATAAATGGGTTTTTCATGCAGAATGATTCGATTTGCTCCGAAGTTGGTATACCGGTTTATTATGTTAAGGGACTTCCCTGATTAGTTTTGGGGGTTCATTGGTTAAGGATAAAGGGGGAAAACGGAGGTTAGCCCGCCCCCCTTAATTTAGATAAATGGGGTTTTTTTGCAGGATTATTCGATTTGCTCCAAATTTGGTATACCGGTTTATTACGATAAGGAGCTTCCCTGATTAGATTTGGAGTTTCACTGGTTAAGTATAAAGGGGGAAACGAGGGCTAATTCCCCTTCACTTATTTTTTTGAGGGCATTATTCTTTAAAATAAGAGTATGATATACAAATTGTGTGAATAGCCTGTGAGCTCAATGCCATCAGTTTAGCTGGGCACTTTTCTTTTTTATTAGCTCACAAGCTATCAAAGCCTGAGAGCTAATGTGCCCGCCCATTCTGTATGTATGTATGTATGTATGTACGTATGTACGTACGTAACGCTATAACTCTTGATAAAAACATCCGATTTGATTAAAAATTTTTTTTTTCTAGGTTCATTTTGATAAGGCGCTTCCCTGATTAGTTTTGGAAGTTCATTGGTTAAGTATAAAGGGGGAAAAGGGGGTTAGTCCACCCCCCTTAATTCAGATAAATGGGTTTTTCATGCAGAATTATTCGATTTGCTCCGAATTTGGTATACCGGTTTATTATGTCAAAGAACTTCCCTGATTAGTTTTGGGGGTTCATTGGTTAAGAATAAAGGGGGAAAAGATTATTTATCCCACCCCTCTTAATTCAGATAAATGGGTTTTTCATGCAGAATTTTCGATTTCTCCGAATTTGGTGTACCATTTTATTATGTTAAGGAGCTTCACTGATTAATTCTGTGGGTTCATTGGTTAAGGATAAAGGGGAAAAGGGGGGTTAGTTACCCCCCCCCCCCTTAATTCAGATAAATGGGTTTTTCATGCAGAATAATTCGATTTGCTCCGAAATTGGTATACCGGTTTATTATGTTAAGGGACTTCCCTGATTAGTTTTGGGGGTTCATTGGTTAAGGATAAAGGGGGAAAACGGAGGTTAGCCCGCCCCCCTTAATTTAGATAAATGGGGGTTTTTTGCAGGATTATTCGATTTGCTCCAAATTTGGTATACCGGTTTATTACGATAAGGAGCTTCCCTGATTAGATTTGGAGTTTCACTGGTTAAGTATAAAGGGGGAAACGAGGGCTAATTCCCCTTCACTTATTTTTTTGAGGGCATTATTCTTTAAAATAAGAGTATGATATACAAATTGTATGAATAGCCTGTGAGCTCAATGCCATCAGTTTAGCTGGGCACTTTTCTTTTTTATTAGCTCACAAGCTATCAAAGCCTGAGAGCTAATGTGCCCGCCCATTCTGTATGTATGTATGTATGTACGTATGTACGTACGTAACGCTATAACTCTTGATAAAAACATCCGATTTGATTAAAATTTTTTTTTTCTAGGTTCATTTTGATAAGGCGCTTCCCTGATTAGTTTTGGAAGTTCATTGGTTAAGTATAAAGGGGGAAAAGGGGGTTAGTCCACCCCCCTTAATTCAGATAAATGGGTTTTTCATGCAGAATTATTCGATTTGCTCCGAATTTGGTATACCGGTTTATTATGTCAAAGAACTTCCCTGATTAGTTTTGGGGGTTCATTGGTTAAGAATAAAGGGGGAAAAGATTATTTATCCCACCCCTCTTAATTCAGATAAATGGGTTTTTCATGCAGAATTTTCGATTTCTCCGAATTTGGTGTACCATTTTATTATGTTAAGGAGCTTCACTGATTAATTCTGTGGGTTCATTGGTTAAGGATAAAGGGGAAAAGGGGGGTTAGTTACCCCCCCCCCCCCCTTAATTCAGATAAATGGGTTTTTCATGCAGAATAATTCGATTTGCTCCGAAATTGGTATACCGGTTTATTATGTTAAGGAACTTCCCTGATTAGTTTTAGGGGTTCATCGGTTAAGGATAAAGGGGGAAAAGGGGGGGGGGTAGCCCACCCCTCTTAATTTAGATAAATGTGTTTTTCATGAAGAATTATTCGATTTGCTCCGAATTTGGTATACCGGTTTATTATGTTAAGGAACTTCCCTGATTAGTTTTAGGGGTTCATTGGTTAAGAATAAAGGGGGGAAAGGGGGGCTAGTCCACCCCCCTTAATTCAGATAAATTGGTTTTTCATGCAGAATTATTCGATTTGCTCCGAATTTGGTATACCGGTTTATTATGTTAAGGAAATTCTTGATTAGTTTTGGGGGTTCATTGGTTAAGGATTAACGGGGAAAGGGGGCTAGTCCACCCCCCTTAATTTAGATAAACGGGTTTTTCGTGCAGAATTATTCGATTTGCTCCAAATTTGGTATACCGGTTTATTATGTTAAGGAGCTTCCCTGATTCGTTTTGGGGATTCATTGGTTAAGGATAAAAGGGGACTAGTCCACCTCCTTAATTTAGATAAATGGGGTTTTTTGCAGGATTATTCGATTTGCTCCAAATTTGGTATACCGGTTTATTATTTTAAGGAGCTTCCCTGATTAGATTTGGAGGTTCATTGGTTAAGTATAAAGGGGGGTAAACGGGGGCTAATCCCCTTCACTTATTTTTTGGGGGGCATTATTCTTTAAAATAAGAGTATAATATACAATTAGTGTGAATAGCCTGTGAGTTCAATGCCATCAGTTTAGCTGGGCACTTTTCTTTTTTATTATGATATTATCACAGTGCTATTATGACGAGATAAACGACAATATATTCGAATAACTTTGCTTAATGTGTGAAAAGAAGGGCAGAAGCTAGCATTGTCGAGTAAATGAATAGTTGAGTGTAAGAATTGGTAAAATACCTTATCATGGAGTAACTTAGATGAGTTTATGTTATAGATGGGCAGAAGGTCGCGTTATCGAGTAACTGAGATAGATGTGTATAGGAATTATAAAAATACGGTACCATCGAATACCTTTTAGATTCTGTGTAGAAATGGGCAGAAGATCGCATTATCAAGTAAATGAGATAGTTGTGTGTAGTAATTTGCAAAATAACGTATAGTTGAGTAACTTAAATTGCTGTGGTGGTAGGACGGCGTCAGGTAGATAAGGACGGCAGTAGATTGCATTATCGAGTAACTTAGATAGTGTGTGTAGGAATAGAAAAAAAACGTATCATTGAGTAACTTACTAGATCACTGTGTGTATAAATCGACAGAAGATCGCATTATCGAGTAACTGAGATAGTTGTGTATAGTAATTGGTAAAATACCGTGTCACCGAGTAATTATATTGCTGCGTAACACATGGCAGAAGATTCCATCATCGAGTAACTTAAAGAGCTGTGTGTAGGAATTGGTAAAATATTGCATCATCGAGTAACCTCAGCTTACTTGACAGAAAATCATTGCATCTGGTGAAAGATTGGGGATTTATAATACCTACTATATATATAAAATGAAACTGGAAATTTCGTTCCGGCTGTTGATAACGTGAATTCTGCTAAATGGATTTTGATGGACTTGTACTGTTAATTAGGTAATTTTAGGGGAGATTTTAGCATTTTGCATATCATTCTATATCAAATCTACAATAAATGATCAACGATCCTTAACAGAAGAAATTTCACTTAACACATTAGATAATATAATAACGCAATGACATTCATATCGTTTACAGCAATACAGAAAGACAAATAACGTTCCATATTACTTTAAAACACATGGTCAAATTCACTGAAATTTTTCATTTGTTTCAAAGTTAGTTTAGCGAAACCGATCAGCGTAACGGGCAGAGCCTTCTAGTAATATATAAATGAAAAATAATCTTTTTTTGGTAAAATGCGTTCTTATGCACATTGCGCTGCATTAAATGTAGGATTTTATTCGATCTCGTCTTTGGCCGATTTTCGTAGACCACAATACAGAAAAGGAAAAGTGTCGTCCAAATACTGCAATCGTTTATAACTAAAGAAGTGATTCATTTATTGAAAAAAAAATGTCTATTACAAATTACTGCCATAACTATGTCTGTAAGTAGCATGCTTTTATATTTAAAAGTTAGTCTAAAAATGTGTCAGAAAGTTTCAGACTATTATTGAAATTTTTTTTAAAGAACCGCCTTAAATATAACTTTTTATTTTCTTCTAAACTTTTACTTATAATGAATTTGCATAGCACCCACAGAATATTCAAATAAGAAATTTAAAAAAAATGTAGTACTTTTAATACAGAATTTTTGTATAACATTGTCTTAAAGGGGTGTTAAAGAAGGGACGGTAAGGTAAAAAAAGGAGGCGGTATAGAAAAAAGGGGACGAAATGGGACAAAAAGGGACGGTAAGGAAAATAACCACCTATTTTTAGGCAAATCATGTTAAGACTAAGTGATAGCCACAATGTTCATTGATTTTTAGAAACAGTCGTTAACATTGGATTAAATATTTTCTTTTATTATTTATCTCGGAAAGTGCAGGAGTAAACCTAGAAAGACAGCTTAAAACATAAAAATCAGCATCAGAGACACGGGACGGTATAGGAGTTTCCTGATATTTAGACCCCCAACGTCGTCCAAAACTTATTTATCTGGTTAATATTATTATGCAATCATGCAATGGGTTGTTCCCCAGTATATGAAATAAAAAAAACACAAGAATATGTACTAAAATAAAAATTATTCAGGGACATAAAAGTCAAAAGATTGTGAGAATGCCCCATATATATATATATATATATATATATATATATATATATATATATATATATAAAGCAGTATAAGATTATATTTAGCCTGAACCAGCGCCCCCCCCCCCCTCACAGAACAAGAAGAACAAGAAAAATATCTATGTAAACATTAAAACTTTAACAAAAACTAGGAAAAAATAGGCTGCGGCCTCATCGGCAGCCTATTTTTTCCTAGTTTTTGTTAAAGTTTTAATGTTTACATAGATATTTTTCTTGTTCTTCTTGTTCTGTGAGGGGGGGGGGGCGTGCGCTGGTTCAGGCTAAATATAATCTTATACTGCTTTATATTTAATTTATGTGTTTTACTGCAGCTGTTTGGCGCATTTCACATGAATTTATCTTGTTTTTTGTTGGTGATTACTGTGCTTTACGTTTATATATATATATATATATATATATATATATATATATATATATATATATATATATATATATATATATATATATTGAGGTGGGAATGCTGAGACTGTGGAAGTTTGTTGATGAATTTCCTTTCATTTTTAGCTCACAGACTATCAATGCCTGAGAGCTAATGTGCTCGCAGGTTCTGTATGTATGTACAGTCGTGGAAAAAATGTAAACACTCCCTACTAACTACTCAACAAATTATCGTAGAAGAAAGTTACTGGTACGAACGATTGGAAATAAAGTCTACTTTTAAATTATGTACATAAAATTTGCTTAGGGGCCATCTACATATTAAAACGAACCCAAACTTCATTTTTTTCAATGACAATACCCAATTTTAACAAGATATTTCAAATCTTCGGTTCAAACTATGCCTAGACACCAAATTGCAAGTTATTTGAACGATAAGTTTTTGAATTATAAACATTCAAAACTGAGTGCTACTAATGTTAAATTACGTTCTCATATTTTTATTAATATCTCCTGAAATTATAATCTTAATGTGCTAATTTTTTGTGTAGCAATAATACTAAAATACCCAAACATAAATACGTTGAATTCTCAATTTTTATAAGTTTATGATATGAATTATGAATTATTAAATTAATATTCGAAAAAAGTATGAATTGCAACCTACATTTTTTTTTATGGATTTAGATTTATTGAGTCCTGCTTTATGAAAATCCAAAATTTCACATTTTTCTTCCAAGTACTTTTCGAATTATGCTTAAAAAACGACAAAATGATAGTTTAAGGGGCCCTCTGTGATAGAAGTGACTAGATATTTTGAAATTTCTTGTGCTATCCTGTAATCTAGCAGTCTTGAACTACTGCTTGGGTGGCGCTTAAAGTGCCTTGATCAAGAAGGGGGCTCTATCGGTCAACAATCGGGTACTGAACCTCAGTTTAGATACAGACCCTAAAATACGCTAGCTTTAAAATAATTAATTTCTCTGAAATTTATCGTACGAATTGCATAAAAATTTGTTTTTAGGCTAATTGAAGGGTGTAGGGTTCATTTATGCTGCAAAATTGTGCACTGCTATTGAAAAAAAACAAAGTTATGGTTCATTTTAATATGTAGATGGCCCCCAAAGCAAATACTATATATATCATTTAAAAGTAAACTTTATTGCCAATCATGTGGTGCCAGTAACTTTCTTCTACGATAATTTGTTGAGGAGTTAGTAGAGGGTGTTTACTTTTTTTTCCACGACTGTACGTACGTAAAGTGATAACTATTGATAGAAATATCCGATTTTCTTCAAATTTTGTAAATAGGTTCATTCTGATAAGGCGCTCCCCAGATTAGTTTTGGGAATTCATTCGTTAAGCATAAGGGGGTGGGACGGGGGATAATCCCCTTAATTTAGATGAATGTATTTTTCATGGAGATTTATCCGATTTGCTGCAAATTCTGTAAATAGGTTCATTCTGATAAGGCGCTTCCCTGATTAGTTAGATTAACATTAGAATAAAATAGATTTAAAATATCAGCTTCATTAATGTTGCATACTAAATTTCAGAGCTCCAAAAGTCGGAGACCATAGGGTAACGGTCCAGTTGGGCAGTGCTTTAATCACACCCATTTACTGCGTTATTTTACAACATGTTTTCTGTAAAATGTAGAGTATGTAGTGGTAGTATTTATAAATATTTTACAAGGATACACTAAAAGATGTCAACATTAACTCGTTTAGAGCCTTAGACAGTAATTAGGTTTCATTATTGCTTATGAGCGATACTTACATAACTAAAAGTGCATTTTTATGTATTGTATGTGTTTTTAATATTAGCTACACTCATTTTAATTGCATAGTATTTATAAATTCTGCTGACAATATACGTAGCTTTAGAAAAGTGTTCTTAAGAATTATCGTTATGAGCCTGACTAATGCACGGTCATGCATAGCCACCTCATTTGAACGAGTTCACCATGGCAGGAATTCGGATGCCATTATGAGTAAAATTGGCCAAAAATTACAAATATTATCTTTCACCAAAAAGACTTTCAAATATCAAGGAAGAGCGTTACCTCTCCTTGAATCATGCTCCCCCCCCCCCCCCCCGCGAAAAAAAGAATGAGCTACATTCTCAAAAAACTAATGATTAAAATTTTATTCTATAAACATAGTACATAGTTTTCAAGTGAAATTATTGGTGTTTTCCTCTTAACGAGGCAAGTTAAAACAATTTATGATGATCAATGCGGGGGGGGGGGGGGGGGTTCTTTTAGACATTTTATTACATTCATAAATAAAAAAAAAATGAAGTTTGCAAACCTTTATCTCATAAACCAATCCATCAATTTTTCTATTAGTTTCCTATTAGTTTTTCTACTAGATATTTTCTTAAAATTGTGACTATCTTTGTTGTGATATCCCATAGGCCTACCCAAGGGAAAGGGCTGATGGGACTACAGCCCCCCCCCCCCCCCCCCCTCCGACGAAATTTTCGAAAGTGATATGAAAAAAAAGCTGATTTTTTGCTGCTTCTTTTTTGGAAAACAAATTAACTTTTTTCTGTCATGCAGCGGATTAGTCATTCTCATTAGACCCATATTAGTCCACATGGTCACCAAAAAAGAGAAAGCGGGCTGATGGGGTTATAGGCCCTCTCCTCCCGAAAAAGTCTTAAATTAAATAAAAAAGTGTTTCTTCCTTACTTTTTTAAATAAATATGATTTTTTTCTGTCATACAACGAAATAGCCATTCTCTCGTTAACCCCTATATTACTCCACATTGATATCACAGCATTCCCAAAGATGGGGAGGGGGATGTACGAATTACAGCCCCCTCCTCTCGAAATAGTTGAAAATAAAATGAAAAAAGTGCTGATATTTTTTTCTTTCTATTTGAGATAAATTTGTATTTTTTCCCCGTTCATTTAACAGACTAGTCGCTCTCTTCCCTTTAGTTCCTAATTAGTGCACAGTGACACCACATTATACTCAAAAAGGTGGAAGTGGGGCTAATGGGGTTACAGTCCCCTCACAAAATAGCCGACAATGAAATGAAAGAAATGCTGATTTTTATCTTTTTTTTGAGATAGATTTGTAATTTTGTTTTCTGAAATTCTTACTTTTTTAGATAAATCTAAATTTTTTTTCTACTGTATTATATAATCATACAGCGAAATAGCCATTCTCGTTAGCTCCAAGTTAGTCCACATTGACATCGCAGCATACCGAAATGAGGGGAGGGGGCTGATGGGATTACAGCCCCTTCTTCCCTAAATAGTCAAAATGAAATGAAAAAATAGTGCTTTTTTTCTTTCTGTTTGAGATAAATGTGCATTTTCCTCTTTTCATTCAACAAACTAGCACTCTCTTCTCTTTAGTTCCATATTAGTGCAAAATCACATAGCATTATACCAAAGAAGTGAAATGGGCTAATGGAGTAACAGCCTCCTCCCAAAACAGCCGAAAATGATAAAAAAAACAAAACAAAAAAAAACGCTGTCTTTTTTTTTGTTTGTTTGAGATAAATTTGTAACTTTGTTTTCTGCAATACAACAAACTAGCCATTCTGATTAGTCCTATATCAGAGCACGGTTACACCACAGTATACCCAACGAGGGGAAGGGGCCTGATTACAAGCCCTCTTTCGAAATAGTGGAAAATGAAGAAAAATGTGCTGATTTGTTTTCTTTCTGTTTAAGATGAGAGAAATTTGTAATTTTTTTCTTCCTATAATTCAACGGAACAGCCACTCTCTTCTCTTTAGTCTTATCAGTGCACAGTTGTCCAAAGAGGTTGAAAGGGGCTAATGGGTTACAGCTCTCTTCACGAAATAGCCGAAAATAAAATGAAAAAGGTGCTGATTTTCTTTTTGTTTGTTTGTTTGAGATAAATTTGTAATTTAATTTTCTGTTATACATATGATTAACAATTCTCGTTAGTCCTTATTAGTCCACGTTGGCACTACAGCATATTCAAAAATGGGGAAGGAGACTGTTGGGGTTACAGGACCCGCCCTTCAAAAAATGTTGAAAATGAAAAAAAAAGTGCTGATTTGTTAACCTTTCTGCTTGAGGGAAATTTGCAATTTTCCCTCCTATCATTCAACTACAACATACTCTTTAGCCCCATATTAGTGCACAGTGGTACCACAGTATAACCAAATAGCTGGAATGGGGCTAATGGGGTTACAGCTCCCTCTCGAATTAGTCCCTTATTCATATGAAACATGAGAAATGTTCGGGCTGTTTAAATCTGCGGGTTCTGGGAAAATGCCCCACGTGTCTTCAAATAGAAAACAAGTGGGTATGTGTGATCGCAGATCGACACAAAGGGTTTCGTTTAATATTCCTTTCAAAACGCCTAGTACATTTATCGCCATGGAACCCCTTTTAAATTATGGTAAACCCTCCCTAAACTATCTTAAAGTTTCAAACAGATCTCCTTGTTCTATTTCCTAATTGTGTTTGCGACCCTCTTACCCACACCGAAATGTGACGCGCCATTCTTTTTGATAATTTTTTTTTACCATGTGCTATAAACTATCTTAAAATATAACACAGATCGCGGTGTTAGGTTTCCTAATTTTCACAGAATCGCGTTCTGTTAGTTCCACATTCCACCACTAGGGAGCGCACTCTATTCTTAACAAAACTGTATCTGAACGAAACTCTGTTTAAACAACCTATCAGTAGGTATACTACTTGAGGGAGGGGGCGGTTTTCGACGGAGCCCTCGTTCACCTCCCCCCCCCCTCAACAGAAATTCAACTTACCTTAAATTTATAAAGTTCTTATTATGTGTTATAAACTATGTCAAAGTTTAAAAGCGGTCGGTTATTCAGTTTTCCTAATTTAAAAAAATTCCCATCAATTGTCTGCGCGAAAAAGCATCTCTTTTATAAGTTTAAAAATCGATTTTTTCATAAATCGGAAAATCGTGGTCCGATTTTTTTTAAATTGAGATTTTATGAATCAGCGCACGAAATAACATTCGGATGCGAAAGAACCAAATTTGTAAAATCAAAAGTTAAAAAAATTTGTACTTCGATTATCAAACCCTAGTGTAAAAATGTATCCCTTTTTCTTTCCGTGTTACGTAGCCTGCCGTGCAAAAAATGCACTTCTGGAATTAATTACCAAAAAATTCATTTTCGCTTCCAACTCTCGAAATTAAGAAATGAAGACAGATTCTGAAAGAGAATGAAATTTTACGTCTGATGGCATAAAAATCGTCGCTAAAAGAAAAAAAAAATTGGTCTTTTATAAAAATTCTGAGTCCGTTTTTAAACCGCAAGACACACCTGTTTTATATTTTCTCATTCTCTCCGAAAATTCAATGTCATCAGGCATTGACAAAATTGATATTTTTTTCGGGGACCATTTGTCAAAAATCGGGATATATTTAAGTCCGAATTCACGAAACTTCAAGCCATGTCGTTAAATTTTGGAAAATTCGGAACATAATCATCCTTTCCCCCTCTGGCTACGGCCCTATTGCCAAAAATGATTTTTGTTTACAACACAATTCAACGTGTTTTGTAAGATTTAGAACATTAGGGAAATTTAAGTCAGCCCCCCCCCCCCCCCGAAATAAAATCCTGTGTACGACGCCACTCAGATATCCCATATACTACAGTGAATACTACATGGTGTAAAATTTATCTATATGTACAAAAGGCATGAAGATTAGTAGTAGTTGCTTAAGCATAATATTTATGAACAATTTCTATGGACAGACAGAAGATTGGTCCTCAAAATGATATTTGACCCGCTGCTCTACAAGGAATTATTACAATATACAAGTTGTATTTGCTCAGGCGGAAAAGGAAAATATATTTTTTCTCTTTTTTTAAAGTAAATTATATTGGGTACGTTCATTAATTAAAAAAATTCGAAAATTTGTTTGAAAATAACGACCCTTTGAAAATCTAAATGACAAACACTGTGGTAAATGAATAATTGTGTTCAGTTTTTAGAAATACATGCTAAATTTCTAACGATTTCATTAAAATAATTGGGAGTTGTTTACTTTGGTGACAGACATACTAAAATAATTTTATTGTTATTCATTGCATGGTATGTGTTCGAACCTCATTTGTATCATAATTGTATTATATTTTAGTATCATTATATGTTGCTTAGTATCATCATATAACCTTGCGTTGTCACAAGAACGTCCAAAAAAAAAAAAAAAAAAAAAAAAAAAAAAAAAAAAAAAAAAGACTAGAGCGAAATTTGGGGATTTCAATTTGAAAATAATGGTCATTTGAAAATTCGAACAACTTTACAGTTGTAGGAACTATATTTTCAATCCATCAACTCAATATTAGATTATGTTAAAATCATTTGATTTCAATAAAAGTTGCTTATTTTGCTAGACGAGAGATTTAAAAATTTTGATGGCTTTCATTGAATGATTTGTGTTCGGACCTTGTATGAAATAGGAAATATATTATAGCCAGTCTGTATTTTTATTCGTCAATTTCAATAATTGCTTAACAAATTTGCTACAGCTATCTCATATACATCTAATTGCATTCGGTAAGGAAATTTAAAATTTTGCTTCTAATTAACTTCAACAAAATAATGAATTTAGGAGGAATAACACCAATTTGTTTAATTTTTATTAAATCTGATACATTATATCTTTAAAAGAATAAAAAGGAAAAAGAAGAAGAAATAACCTATTGTTCCGACTGGTGCCGAGAGGGGATGTTTAAAATGAATTTAACTGAAATATTGACAATTTACGTTATTAATATTAGGTCTATTTTTTCCATTCACTGAATATTTTAAGTTATTTCAGATCTTTATTTCGTGAGAAATTCACGCTCTAAAGCTACGTTTAAAAAATCGTGAATTTTTATCTGATTTTTTTCGTTATATTTCAAAAACTATATAGACAGATATTCTTCTATCAAAAATGTAGTTAAATGGAGAGGAAAAACTTACATAGCCAATCTGAATTACCGAAGAAAATAAACACACAAGAGCTGCCATTCTTGGATTATTGCCGCTTTCGTGAGTAACCGCGAAATAGAGAGGAAAATCTTATATAGCAAACCTGTATTACCAATGAAACCAAACACACAAGGGTTGCCATTATTGGACTATTACCGTTTTACCGAGTAATCGTTAGAAAACTCCCTGGGTTTGAGGCTGCATTTTTACACACCGCCAGATGCGTTATACAGATTTTAGATTTTACATAACACACGGTGTGTATGAATGACTGTGGAATAACGCTTTTCTGAGTAACTTCGGAAAAAGTGGTGCAATGCATAGAAAAATGCCTCAGGAACGTCATGGTATGCTTAAACAAATCGAGTAACCGGCAAAAGTTACTCGAATTGAAATTGGTTACTCCTTACGTTGGTGTTTAAACCACTTTAGGTACTCAAAAGGGAGGGTAGGAGAGTGCACACACACACACACACATATATATATATATATATATATAATCGTTTAAAATCGCGATTTAATCTGTGATTTCAATCATCTGATTAAAATCGTTGACATCCTTATTAAAAGTAGGGTAGATGCTCCTGTTTTGGCCAGCTTTAGAGAAAATTTGAAATAGAAATTTTACAGTTATTGACCAATTGAAGCATATTAAATCATAATAACATCATTCTTTAGTAAATTTAATTGTCTTTTTGTGAATTATAATAACTTTTTCCAGCATGTTTTAGGTTGTGAGTAATAACTCATTATGTAAATCATTTCAATTTGCACCTGTTTTGGCCACTTCTACACCAGTTTTGACTACCTCTAAGCACCAGTTTTCGCCACTCCAATATCATGTAGTTTAACAAACATTTTAATTGATAATAAGTAAAAAAAGAATTTTTATGTAACATCTATTTTACAACACATGTATTTGTTTGCTGCATTAAGAGAATTTTGCAAATATCTTTATGAATTGATAAAAACGTCAAGTAAAATATACTTATGTTGATTTTAACTGGAAATTTTAACTAAAATATAAAAAAATATGTTTAAATTTGATTCATAAAAGGGACAACGGTGCCCATAGTAAATATTTAACTATTAAATCAGTTTTACAGTTATCCATGGATTGTGGCTTGTTTAGAACAACACTTGAATCTTCATCAATGAGTTATTTTTCTTGAAAGCATATTTTCTGATTTTGGTCTGATTTTCATCAAAGAGTTATACTTCTTGAAATCATCTTTTAATTTTTTTATTAATATTAGCTTGTGCTTTATTTATGTATCCTGCTTCTTTGCAAGTTATTTTAATGTGTGATTTCATAAGGGAATCCTACCATTTCATGCCTGGTCTTCAATCTTGAAATGGAGTTTCTATCTTGCCGGCTACAGTTTTCTGGACAGAATCTTAAAGTTGTTCCATTTTTTATAGGAAATAGTATTCTGACAATATCTAAAATCCACTTTTCGAATCGATTTTTAACTTCAATTCCTAGTACTTTTAGGCTACCTTTATACCGACTTGAGATTCAATATTATTAGAGAAAATTGGTGCCTGTCCTGCAAACTTGTAATGGAAGGCAGAATGGGTTACTCCAAAACTTTGCTAGATTGTAGTGCTGGCATTACTTTTGAATGGCCTTAATTTTACTTCCTATCTTAGAGCAGTGCTCCCTCTAGGCCATTTTTAAGAGCACAAAATTCTGTCTTTGTTAATATTCGTAAAATGAATCCTGTTCTTTTTAAATAATGTGAAATACATTTTTATTTCTATTTAGATATCTCTAGTAAATATTTTCACAATATTTAATATTTCTAAATCCATGTGTCTGAAATCTTGCAAAAAGTATGGAACCTCTTCATTTTTGTAGGAAAAATACAAGCAATTAAATCATGCTATAATTTTATTAAACTTTTTAATTTATAAAATGCAAAATCTTTCAAAATTTACGTTTTAATTTATTTATCATATCTACATTACATATCAACTCACATTTTGTTTTATCAATACTATATTTTCTTTTTAGCAATGTCATTCTTTAGTGACTAGCACAATGACCTTCTTTCTCAAGGGAATTAGCTATTGGACAGAGAAGAACAAAATTTCTTTTATAGAACTACCATTAGCTTGCTTTTTTTATTATTATTGTTGTTGTAGCCATTACTATATCAAACAAAACTAAATTGATTTTGTTTTATCTAGATGTTCTTAAATTTATTAAATGACTAAAATTCCCTCTATAATGAATCATGTGGCCACAAGTGGAACATGTATTGTACCCTTTATGGACATCCCCATGGCCATAACTGGTACATATAGCGAATTTAACGCACCAGTTTTGCCCACCCACCCATTAAACTGTTAAAATAATTAATTTAAATGTGAAATTGCATTAGAGAGAAAGCTTACCTCATAAAACCTAACAGTAATTTGTTTCAGAACAAATAGAACCCGATAAGTGCCTAATATTGAAAGATTCTGAAAACTTGTCAGCTAAGCAAAAATCTTAATACATATAAGCACACACTACAGTTTCATAATTTTTTTTTCAAGTCACATTTTATCAAAAAATAAACGATATTGTAAATGATAAAAGAGAGTTTGCTTAAGGTGTAAAAATGCATATTATTTGTTATAATCAATTCACAGTCTAAATATTGGACAAATCGATCCAATGTGGCCAAAACTGGTACAGTAACCAGAACTGGAGCATCTATCGTATTAAAAGTATTATTTTTTGTTTACAAATTAAGATTAAATTTGCAGTTTATTTTTATGTTTATAGACTGTTTTTCCTGTATCAAAAAAGTACTTTTTTATTTGAGGTTTTATTTTTCTTAGATATATAAAAAAAAAGACAATGTTTAATCTGTTATGAAAGAATTACCATAAAAAATATTTATTGATTTAACGTTTACTAAATTTAATAATATTTCAATATAAATTTATGTATTTAATATATTTTTTATTCGAAACATTTCATTCTTAAATGTTAAACTCTGAGTCAAATAAATCTTCCAATTATACTATAAATACTTTCATATTTCAAAGCATAAAAAACCCCACTGTTTATTGTTTACAGGAACTTATTAATATTTAATTTGTTTATATACGTATATTTATTTATTTAATGCGCTGTTACACTTTATTCATATTTAGTTTCAATCATTAGATAAACAATTATTTAATTTTCCATTCCTTTACCATCAAAACTTCATCCTTTCAAACACATCCTTCACCATCTTGAAATTTTAAGGAGGCATACAACTATTAACATCAAAAACTTGATTTTTCGAAAAATTATACATGAAAGAACAATGTTTTTATTGCATCTTAAAACAATCTGCATAGAAATATTTCTATATTATTACGCAAGTTATGACTAAAAAAATCTGTCAGTTGTTCTTACTGTGTGCAATGATTATAAGGAATGATTTAAAAATGTGTTTACTATATCAAAAGTTTACGTACCTCGTAAATGGTAATCCATTTTTCTTTTGTCCGAATCTTAAAGAATAAAGTTCATGTCAACATTTGCACAAAAAAGTGATGAGATGCATCTCACGGTATCCTAATTTCAATACTGTTATGTTGTCCAAATCCATTTGTTTTTACAAACTTATTGCTTCCGTTAAATTAGAATAAAAAAATATATTTTTTTGATATTTCAGGAGTGTATAGAACAATTGTTCTAAAACACAAGTCTCATCTGACTCGATCGTCTGGGCAGTAGCAAATGGCGGATTTTGAATTAAAGCAGGTGTTTTCTATGATATTGTTTATAAGTTTTTCTTGTGATAATAAACACCGTTTAACGATATGATATTTTAGTTCAATTTTCGTAACTGAACTTTTTCAATAATTCAAATGAAACATTAATTTACGTGTGTGCTTTCGAACGTATAGATCATTGCATACATACACACACACACATATACTCGTATATGTATATATAGTACATATATATATATATTATTAATTTTAATTACCTACGTAATAAAGTCCTTTAAAATATAATATGCTTACATGCATACATGAAAAATCTTTATATTGCAGTAAAAGATTCTGGGTTAACCAATTTATTCGGAATATTTTCATTAAAATTGTTTGAATGCTACTTTTTTTCAAGATAGTAATGTCCGTCTTTTTTTTTAATCAGGCATTAAATAAATCAAATTAAAAAACACAGGTGCAATCAGCCAGTTTCAATTGAAAAAAAAAATTGTTAACAATATTTTCCCCCAAACTATTTAAAATAATTTAATACTGTCTCCCCCGCCCAAGTGACTTCTAAGTGACTATAGAATATTTAAGTCCTAAAAGAAAATGGAACTAAAAATGTTTTTTGTCATATTACTCCCCCCCCCCCCCACCTTTGTCACAACCAACATCCCCCAATTCCTTTCAGAAGATAATTTCTAATTCTCTTTCTTTTTAAATGCTTATGTTGGTCACAGATGTAAAATGAACAAGTGGCTGGCACTGACGTTCCAGTGACATCACAGTGTCTTCTGAATCCCTTCCAGCAGACAATTTTTACTTTCTTCTATCTTTACAAGAAGAAAGTATTGGATTCGAGAAATTTTTCGAATTCCGGTTTTCGACGGATTTATACGTTATAAGGGTCAGAGATCCCGAAAAACATGTTTTCAAAAAGTCTGTCTGTGAGTCTGTCTGTATGTGACACAAATTTTGTGGGCACTATATCTCAATGAACAGAATTTAATAAAACTTCAGATTCAGTTAGTCATTGATATAATTTGGTGCTGAAAACTTTTTGGTGTAAATAGCCCAATAGGTGGCGCGCTGCTATGCTGTAATATTCATGATTATCGCAATAGCTTTATCTCAAGAACTAATACGCAAATTTTCATCAAAATTTAGATTCAGTTAGTCCCTGATATAAATAAGTGCTGTTTAGTTTTTGGTGTAAATCGCCCAACAGGTGGCTCTATCATGTTGCATTTTTCCCGATTTCCGCAATATCTGTATCTCAAGAACTAATGTATGAATTTTTATAAAACTTCAGATTCAGTTAGTCCCTGATATAAATTGATCCTGATAAGTCTTTGGTGTAAATTTCCCAACTGCTGCCACTGCTAAGAAATTCAATTAGAAGTTGACGTAAGTTGTTGCTGATTAGATTTTGGCGTAAATCACCTAACCGGTGGCGCTGCTATGCGGCATTTTTCAGGAAGTATTAACATGTATGAAATCGAAGATAGCATTGGGATTGCCACATCCGACTAGTTAATTAATTTTTCATTTAAATGGTCCCGTATTTCCAATTTATCGGTAATGTGAGGGGGGGGGATCAGGAGGAAGGATCCCTTACAAAAATAAATAAATAAATAAAGTTTTTCAGTTCTTTATTTTCAAAATGCTGTTACAGTACTATATTTATGCAACGGAATAATTAAAATAAAATGTGCATTTTGAAACTTATTAAAGTTTTCTTTTTTTTTACTTATACACTGTTTGTTAACATTTGCACACTTATAACGAAATGTAACAGTACAATTCTTGTAAATCCAAGTATTTTTTAGATTTACACACTTTTCTGTGTTTATCAACCGATAACAACTTACATATTTCATGTCATAAACTAAATACACATAAAAACAAGTAATTTTTTGTAGAAAATGTGTAATTTTAATGACAAGGGTGCGAATTTAAAAATTTACACACTTCTATGTGTATATATAATTATGCTTAAATTAGAATAACACTCCAATTCGTATAAATTCAGTCATTTTTCTACATTTACACACTTGTCTGTGTATTTTAAGCGATAACAATTTACACACTTACTTTCATAAGCTAAATACACATAAAAATATGTAAAATTTTGCAAAAAATGTGTAAATTTTATGACAAGTGTGTAATTTTAGAAGTTTACACATATATGTGTGTAAAATTGGCGAATTTACACATTTATTTTTTAGAGTGTAACAGACATCTGCTTTGTTGAAAGATCAAGCATGAAATAACTGCTAGCATCACCGTCATTTTTTAAAATAGGCTAATGAATACACACTGACGCACTGTAAACAAAACTCCTTTATTCGTCAAAATTTTCTCATATTTCTTAATTACTTCAGCTAGAGCATTTAAACGGACTACGGAACCTTCAATCAAATACATCCAATAAATTTAACATAATAATAATTGACAGAAACACAACACGATGTCACAAGCCATACGCAATCAACTGAATACGCATCAAAACACGGTCTCCCAAAAAAAAGAGTTTACCAGAACATGGTTGCCATATCCAAAAACACCGCAAACATCGCCAACAAGAAATTGCCAAGAAATCTAAAATAGCGGCCAGGTAACATACAGCATCTAAGCCAAAATTAGTATATAATGACTCCTTCTACAATCCAAGTATTAAATATATGTATGCACTCTGTTGCAAAACAATATGCGCACCCACAAAAAATTGAGCCAAAGCTACAAAACTTGGCATGCTGATTTGATTTGTTGAGTTATGTAAACAACTAATGGTTTGGCACCGATAACCAATGGGGGCTTTTGCAATGCACATTTAAATTACGCAGCAGGCAGCATTTAAAAGACCCGGTACTCGAATTCACGGGTATGTAGAATTGGACTACTATTGTCGATAGATAGTATTTGACTCAATGATACATTTAACCCTTTGAGGGGTAAGCAATAATGGCTCTGTAGTAATGAATTCTCACCAGAATAAACGAAAAATTTGCAATGCACATTTAAATTACGCAGCAGGCAGCATTTAAAAGACGCGGTACTCGAATTCACGGGTATGTAGAACTGGACTACTATTGTCGATAGATAGGATTTGACTGAATGATACATTTAACCCTTTGAGGGGTAAGCAATAATGGCTCTGTAGTATTGAATTCTCACCAGAATAAACGAAAAATTTTATTTTTAAATAAGGAATTTTTCTCCCAAAGCTAAAATTGTAAAATTTAGTTAAAAATTTCTGATGCGTATATTATTTAAATTAGGTGAGATATAATATACCCCACCGCCCCTCAAGGGATTAAGATGTACTCGAAGACACTACGAACATCGGTCCGACTTCGAAAGGGTTTGAACCATAGTCCTAAAAAAGTTTGTTGGTCCAACAGTCGTATTCGACAGCATTTTGATTGAAGTGATATTGTTGTTCCGTAGTGCTGACATCATTGGATTTGAGAAGTCATGACCAACCTTTGCAGTGGCTAGGGAGTCCCAGGCCAGAAATAGATCGAGCAATCATAGGAGCAGTCACAACTACACCAAAAATGTCACTATTATCTATTCGACGCTATTTGCCAGTTCATATGGATGCTGTGGTATCAAGAATCCAATCCGTAGATGATAGGCCGACTCTGGGCTCATCTCTTGACGTTAATTTAGGCAGTTGCGCCTAACCCTTCAACATAGGCAGCTTCGTCTAAATTGGTGTCGAGAAAGCTCAGCAGTGCCTGAATTGAGAAATGTGATGTTCAGCGACGATTCCCGCTTTTCTCTCAGTTCTTGTGACTACCATATGGATGTGTTGGCAAAGAGCTCAGCGGTCCTATCCTGCATTCATTACTGAGCCCTACAATGCCGTAACACTTGGAGTGTCATTCTTGGTAGCGATCTGCTGGGATTGCTGATCTCTTTTACTCGTGCTGCTACTCTAACTGGTCTCATGTACGTATACAACATTTTGCAGTCGGTGATACGGTCTATGTTATCAAGTCACCTCCGTGTCCTTTATCACCAAGATAATTCTCAGCCACATACTGCACGACTCTCGCAACAATGACTACAAGCATATAATGTCTTTCCATGGCCTGCCAGGTCACCAGATCTTGCTCAAATAGAGAATGTTTGGAATATGTTGGAAAAGCTATTTTAATCTCTTCGGAATATCACCAAACTAGTTTATTAGTTGCTACCATTATGGCAGAATCTATCAAAAGAGGGACATCGGTAACTTAATAGACTCCATGCCTCCCCGAGTATCGGCTTCTGTAACTGGAAAATGTGGCTTTACAACCTACTGAAATTGATATTATTTTGTTGCCACTAGTGAATAAAATGCTTTTTTGTTATGAATTTATAATTTGTTAATCTAATCAAACACTATTCACATCAAGTTTCATGGTCGTGGCTCAATTTTTTCTGGTGCATATATTTTTGGCGAAATGAGTGTGTGTGTGTGTGTATATTACAAAAATTAAATTCCCGCTCTATCTTAAAATTATTCTATAAATTTTCACTACATAACATAATTTTATAATACTAGTTTATTTTATTATTTCCTGTCTTAAAAATATTCCAAACATTCCTTTTAATTACATTTCATTACATTTTATTTCTTTTTCAAACAATTTTTAAAAACACACTTAACTTATGTTATTATTTTTGTTTCAAGCTATTTTTATTTTTATTTCAATCCTAAATGCCGATATGAATTCTACTAAAATAGTATGTTCTGAAAGTCTCATTTTTTTACCATTTACCTTTTCCTTTTTTTTTCTTTTTTTTAATTCTATAAGCCCTTTTCATGCGTTTTTCTGAAAAAAAAAACGCTTCGCTTCATTTTCCTTGTGCAATTAGAAAATATAATATGTGCTTTCATGTTATCCCATTTAACGTTAGTATCTCTGCATTGCACTGGAAATCCCTTCGCAGGCCAATATTTATTGACAGACATAAGATCCTCAGCCAAGACTTTTTCTGTTTCGTGTTGTTTAAAAATCTACATACGTCACCAGAAGGTGAGATCATCTTTAATAATGAGTAAGAGCTTAGATATCATTGTTTAATATTGTAGAATATGGTGGAGGGTTAACTAAAAGAGGCAGCGGTGGGATGGCGTAATTATTCTCATTTAATCAGATTGAGTCGTAGTAGTGGCGAATCTTCTACTTATGTATTATGTTCGAGTGATCTAATAAACATGTTTCCATTGTGGATAACAGTCATCTAGTCCTTTTACAGGGAAATACCGTAATTTGTAGATAATTCATCAAATACAGGGTGATTAAAAAAAGATGGGGAAAATTTTAAGAGGTGATAGTACACACCCAAACAAACATTTTGTATCAAAGAATGCATGGTCGAAAACTAAACGTAAAAAAGTTAGAGAGCGCCAAATGTTATGTTCTTATACGAGGCAAAAACACACAATGAACGATTAAGTTAAGTTACGAAAACAAATTTAATGGCATTTGATTACAATAAGTGCTCAAAACATTGACCGACAGCTGTTATGCGCCGTACAATGGCGAAGAACAGATTGGCGAATTTTCTGAAACACACCAGGCACCACCGCGCTCGCCAGATCTTTCATGTCTCGATTTTTTTTGTAGGGACAGCTAAAGGCTCTTGTGTATGAGAATTGAATTCCCATTGAATCCGCAGAAGAACTTGTCGCCAAGCTTTCGGCTGCTGTTGGGGAAGTTCGCGATATGCCTGGTGTGTTTCAGAAAATTCGTCAATCTGTTCTTCGCCGTTGTACTGCGTGCATAACAGCTGCCGGTCAATGTTTTGAGCAATTATTGTAATCAAATGCCATTAAATTTGTTTTCGTAACTTAACTTAATCGTCCATTGTGTGTTTTTGCCTCGTAAAAGAACATAACTTTTGGCGCCCTCTAACTTTTTTACGTTTAGTTTTCGACGATGCATTCTTTGATACAAAATGTTTGTTTGGGTGTGTACTATCACCTCTTAAAATTTTTCCCATCTTTTTTGAATCACCCTCTATAATAGTGGCGGCTTCAAAGTAAGAATAATATTCTATTAACAAGTTTCACTAGTAAGAACTTCCATTTAATTATATAGGGCTATAGTCTTGAGTGGGGTCTCCGTTAACAAAAACAAGAGAGAGTGGGGTCTCCGTTAATGCTCTCTTGTAATATTCAGAGAGCCTTAAAAATGTTAATATAAATGTTCACCCAGATTTTCAGATTTTTCAAATTTAAAATTAAGTAATATGAGTGAGTTACAGAACTAATTATATAAGTAAAAATTGGTAAAAAAACTAGGTCACTGTGGAGTAGAAGCTCTACACAGTCTTATTGGTGGTTTAAAAACAGAATGTTAAAATATTCTAATCGTAAACCCTCCTCCTACCACTGCTGAATGGTATAGGTTAGTAAATCAACGTGTGGTAATTTGAACAATTGCTACTACACTCATAAGACATAATATACATCATTGCTATCTAGACCTTTCTAAGATCAACATAATGCACCTAAGCATTAGAATCGCCAACTTGATCATGCTAATTTTGGAATACATGGACGACTTTTTACTCTTAGAGCTCCAACCACCCATTTTCAGAAACTGTATCCACCCATACACTGTAGAATTTGTCATAATAGAGGAAATTTTAGTATTTTCACTGCGAAAGAGTTTGTGTATTTAAGGTCAGTCGTTGACAGTCTTAAACTCACTTATCATCTTAAATTAATCATTAATCAGCAGTTTTTTTAATAAGATTACGACAACTGATAATGAATGAATATGCTAAGAAATATAAATTTCCTCGTGTTTTGGATTCTGTATCTAAGATATGTATTTTGCCTCTAAAATTTTTAAACAATTTTTAGGAGAAAATAAAAAGTATTGTTCCTATTAATATTGGTTAATATAAAGGTTTTCCACAGATCAATGAAGCATGTAGAAATTTCGTAAGAATAAGTAAAATTAAAAGATATATTATTTTATTTGCGGGTAATACCAACTTAGAATATGCAATATTTGGTTTAAAGGAGTGTACTATTTTTAATTTGGATATAAACTGTAAAGATTGTATTGTTATTCTAGAAAACACTGCATTGATTCATAAAATATCAACCAATAATGTACTTTAATGTTAGCAATAATTATCATGATATGCAAACATATTATAGAAATTTCACGACTCCTCAAAACTTTTGCGTTCTTAACACTTATGATTCTGAATAAATTTTAGAAATCAATTCAATTCAGAAGGGAATTTTGAGGGATTTTGCTGAGAATATCTCCATATTTTTAGTAGTAGTAAATATGTGTGAGTAGGATAATACATATTGAATCACAATACGTTTTTTTCGAAATCACACCCTACCGATATCTTTAAAACCTGTCATACAAGAAAAAGAAAGACAAAAAGAACCCTTAGACAAAAAGACAAAAAGACACTTACCGGAAAAAGAAATTTCTAATCAAATTCAATCTTTATTAATAGCTGGTTTAATTAAAGAAAGAAATTGTCCTTAACCTGCCCCTCGTACTTCAGGTATGAAATGCGATGAAGACAGATTTACTGGACTATGTGTAGAATATCGAAATCTAAATACCATAATAAAAAAAAATATGTTGAAACTTTACCTCGAATCGATAGTATCCTTGATAATTTGGCTAGTGCTCAGTACTTTTCCAACTTAGATTTAGCCTCTGGTTACTGACACATACCTATACCCCCATTAAATACATAAAAAGTAGCTTTTTACTAACGATACTGGCCTTTTTGAGCAGGCTGTCCTCTCCTTCCAACTGTTCCAAACTAATGTTCCAACTGTTTAATTAAAATAAATTTATGTATCCATACTATACTCTTATAAAGTACCGTACAGGAAAATATGAGTAAAGGGTATTTTACTGCATGAATTTCCTTTCAAATGACTCAGAATTGCAGTGCTTAAATTCATTTACTTGAGTTTTTGTTTAATATAAATCTATGATCAAAATGGTAAAAGTTTAACACATGCTTTTCAAATGTTTCACTATTTTAAATGAGCGATCCTTTAGATTAATAAAATTATGGAACAGATTTATATTAAAACGGATAATAGTTTTTAAACGAAAATGTTAAGTAAATCGTTATTTATACTGCATTTTTACATATGTCTTGGCACTTTGTTTTTTTTTTCTTAAACTAAATAAGTTTTTTTTCAAATATCGCTCTTACGAAGCACATTTTTGAGAAATGCAAGTAAATAATATGTTTCCAAAAATTTTAAATTTTAGGACTTTTTTTTTTAATTTTTAAAAGTATTTTTAAGTAAATAATTTTTACGAATTTTATCATATAAATTACTTGTTTTCTAAAGAAATCTATTTTCCCCACAAATCCATTGAAAAATATTCCAAAATGTATCATGAGATATATAAATAAACTAATAAATAAGACGTGTACGCTAAAAACAAAGGAGACGAAAGTCATTGTTTCAGGTAATAACACTTGTGAAAGCATGATCGGATAATCGGTCGAAACCATTGCACGTGGACATAATGCCTGTAATTATTATTTATCTTGCAATAAACCAAAAATCTGGCTTAATATTATAAAAAAAACTGTCATAATTTTTTACCTTTTTGCAATATTTCAAATTTTCTCTGTTTTAGAATGAACTTCTATGCTTATTTCATTAAAAAATTTTCTGATGTACTCACAGCAGTTTTCCATTCATATAATGGATCAAGACTCCAAATAAGCTTTAGTCTCTAGATATTTGAACAGTTCAACATCATATTTATCTCGAAGACAACTGCAGAAGCAGTTCAGAACGTCGATACTACACTTTATCATTCATTTTATTTGTGCAAGTTCATATAAATATTCTTGTTTTGCGCATTGAGTCATTCAGCAAGTTTATGTATTTTTAACGTATTCATCTTATTTATTATATTTTACGGTGGAGTTGTCCTACATATGTTAATAAATAAAATAGTCCATTGTTAATAGAGTTTCTTTAACCTATGGGCGGTTTAAACTATTGTCTACGAATATATTTTTTTTATTTACGTAAAACTAGACAAAATTCCAATTAAAGTAGCGCTATTTGAAAATGAATTTATAAAACGCATCTAAAGAAAATTTAATACGAAATTGAGTAGGCAATCTTTTTTAACATCAAATTATATGTTTTCTGCGTTTGAATGTATTGTTATTTTTGTTTAGGAAAAATTTTAAAACAAAATTATAAAATAAAGTATAAATCTTCAATTATTCAAATTATAGCCTCCTGAGACCCAAGCAAAATGTAATGCATATATATTTTTTTAAATATGAGTTTTTTTAACAAATTGGCATAAAAATGGCGTTTTTAAAGAAATTGATAAATTTCGATTTTTTAATTTTGTTTTACAGCACATCCATCTAAATGGATGCTCAGGCCATAACTCGCTTTAAAGTAATTACAAAAATGCGAGATGTATGGAAAATAATAGAATTTATTATAAAGAACATTAAGACAAGTATTAATATCTGATTTAAAATTGCAAAAAAAAATAGTTTAAACAAATTAAAATAACATAAAAACGAATATACCAGCAGAACGTAGAATTCCAACTTGACTCTTGCCCCACCAGTGGCTGAGAGGTTCTGCTCTCGAAGCTGGTAGACGGGAGGTGCTGGGTTCGAACCCAATCGCGCCCGTCCGCCTAATCGTTCGGAGTTTTCGTGGTTTTCTTCGAACCGTGGATTTCCATGCGTTAATACGGATTAGGTTCCCTTAGAAAGACCTCCACGGAAGGCACTCCCCCTAGGGCCCATATCCCTCGTGTAGATAATTGGCCGCCAACAATCAACCCAACCCAACTTGACTCTTATTCATTACGCAATTTTGTAAACAAAGTATTTACCGTTGTCAAAATCCAAAACATGAATGTTGATTTTTGATTCGTACATTACCAAAACCATCTAGTTTTAGATTGCTAGAATGAAATTTAAAGCAATAGAAAGAGAAAGCAAAACATTCATTTAAATGGATGCCACGTCTCAGGAGGAAAGAAAAAAATCTTCAAACACGGATATGGAATATAATATTTTTTACAATGAATTTTTAAACATTTTACCATAATAATTACATTTTTTCTGAATGAAATTATTTTTTCTTCATAAAACTATTCAAAAAAAATTTAAAACGGTATTATAAATTTCTTTAAAAAATTTTACATTGTTTTGCAGATTCTCTATCAGGTATAGTCGTTCCAAAATATTGCCTTCGAGTAAAGTTTTAAATCATAGAAAACATCTTTAAACTTGATCGAATTCCAATGAAAGCCTCGTTATTTAAAAATGAGTTTGTAAAATCCATCTAAAGAAAATTTAATGCCAACTCTGAGAGGGCAGCTTTTTTTGACATCAAGTTATAAATTTCTAACATTTGAATACATTTTTCTTTTTGTTTAGAAAAAAGTGTAAAACAAAATTATAAAATATAAGAATAAATCTTCAAACACACAGGATATAATATAATATTTTTAATAAGGCATTTTTAAACATTTTACTATAATAACTAGCAGCCTTCGCCCGCTACGCTGGTCATTTTTTCTGAACAAACCTTGAATCAAACGAAATATATCTACAAATTTGCTCATGCGTTTGAAAGCAATATGGACATTTACCTGGAATGCCCATCCGAATTGGTGCAAACAATATGGACGTCATTATGCTATTATATCTTCTATTAAGACAGACAAAATGTGAGCTGTTTAGGACCAAATTCTTTAGTTGAAACTTCACTGTAGGATTTGGTAAAGTACGATAGAACAATATGTAATACACTAAAACCCTTCCTCTGAAAAATTATCAATGCAATTCTCATCAGAATCCGTCCAATAGAACCTATTAAGAAAGCTAATCTTTCATAATTGGACTCATTCTAGAACTTTCAGCCAAATTTCTATAATCAAGCAACCTAGAACGATATGTGTTTTAAATTAAAACTTTCCCTAAAAAACTAAATAACCAAGCAAGTTCACTGAAATCTACGTAGCAGAATCTTTTAAACTAGCAAATGTACCAAAAGCTTCCCTAAAAATTGTCTAATTAACAGTTTAAGTCCCATCAAAATCCATTCAGCAGAACCTTTAAAAAAACCAATCTTTCATAATCATGTTCATCTGATTGTGAATTTTCCCCCATAATTATTTAACAAAGCAACGTAGAACGATATGATATACTAAAATCTTTCAGAAAAATTATGTAGCAATGTAAGTCCCATCAAAATCTATTCAGCAGAACTAAAGTTCTAAGTAGCCGGAACGAAATTTCTCTTTGCATTTCATATAAATTATAGGTAGTTAAATTTAAATATATCTTTCATAATCACGTTAACCAGATTATAGAACCCTCAGGGATCTATAGGTAGGTCTACGTTACCCTCTGGATTTTTTAAGAAACTCCGCACACCTTCCATAGCTATAGAATATATATTCTCTAGTAATTTAAAAAACTGAAAAGATAAACAATAATAGGAAAGAATGTCATAATTCAAAACAAAGAGTTGTTCATATGGTACTACTTGATTATAGACCAAATAACTATCGCCTACCCGTCGACCGAAAACTATCGCCAAACTATAAGATTAATGGCAATAATGCCTGATCGTAAATGGCGCATTCACTTGACATTAAATGTGTTACACATGTTTGTTTCGTCATCAAGTGATCTTATTTCGATGTTTTATTTGTATTTATCTTAAAGTGATACTAATTTATTTGTTCTTTTGTTATTAAAATAAAAATTATGCCAATCTGTATAATTTGGCGAAATTGGTCGACGGGAGAAGTAACACCATTAAAACATTGCTCTGAAGTTGGAATTAAATGTCATGATTTGTTGCATTGTCATATATGCACCATGGTTGGCGTGATTTTATTTTTACGACAATTTGGCGAAAATCTCTTTTTCGAATGCCAGTTACATATGTATTTTTAAATTATTTTCTATTATTTTTAAAATGAAATAACAATAAAAAAAAGTTTAATAAATAACTATAGAACAAAACAATTTATAAAATTTTTTTGTAAATAAAAAGAAAATAAATTCAAATAAACATTTATTAATAAATAAGCAACAATAGCCGGGTTACCCTGTCAGGCAAAATAACGCCATTTTGGTGCCAAGTAGGTACCTCGTTGCGTATATGACATCTGTGCCTTTTTTCCTTTTCGTTTCGTTAAAAAAAAAAAAAAAAAAAAAAAAAAAAAAAAAAAAAAAAAAAAAAAAGAAAAAAAAAGAAGTGAAAGCCATTTATTTTAAATATTTCAGATTGGTTCGGGATGTTCAGAAGTTCGAGATTGGTCGATGGGATAATCAAGTAGCACCGTTTTAATTTACATGCGCAAAATGTAACTCCTGCTATTGACAATTTAAAAAATACAATTCACGAGATTTGTGCACGTCTGACATAAAAGTAATCATATTTCTTCTTATCCAGTATAAATAGCCAAATATTTTTTCATTTCCAATTTCTCCCTTTGAATTTTTTTTTAAGTCGTACAAACATTGCTTTCTTTTTTATCTAAATATTTTCGTTTTATAATGTTAATTTCTCAGTGAATCTTTTTCTTGCATTTTAAATAAAATCAATTGCTTTTTCTATTCTTTTAAGGCGTTTGTATATATATTTTTTTCAAACTCATATTGCCGTTTTAATTCTTTAACCAACAGAATTAACAAAAACATTTAATTTGAATTTCTTCCGTTGCTACAATAACGGATGTACTATATGAATGAATATGGATGAATTATCACTTCTAATGTTAGACATTTCGAGTTTTTGGCGCCAAAGACATCGCCAAATTAGAAAAATATGAAATATCTCACAAACTATTAGTCTTAAAAGAATTTGATTTGTACCATTAAATTCAGCATATAAAAATACACTAAAATATGTTATCAGTTGAAAAATAACTATACAATCAGATTTTTAAGGAATTTTTTAAAAGTTCTTTCATTTTTTACCCCCCCCCCCTTAAGGGTGGAAATTTAGAAAATACTTTCTTAGCGGCACTCTATATCATAAGAAGTATTTTTACCCCAGTTTTCAAAATTTTAGGTTCAGTAGATTGGGCTGCGCGTTGATTAATACAAAATCCAGACTTTCTTTGATATACTATAATAATTACGTTTTTTTCTGAATTAAATCATTTTTCTTCATGAAACTATTTATAAATATTTAAAACGGCATTATAAATTACAGTAAAACCTCCCTAAAGCGAACACGTTCCGTTCCAATAAAAATTGGTCGCTCCGAGAGGTTGTCTCTTACTGGAGGTCATGTTTAAATCTAGATTTTAATTGTTGAGAAAAGGTAACAATTAATGTTATTAATATTTACACATTCAAATATATCAAAATTTAAGTATAGAAACAAAAGTTAAATACATAAGTTAATTACTGCAGAGTTTAAAAAATGAATACATAGACGTTTGCTTTGTTTTTACGGTTTTATATGTTAAAACTTTTATTTCACAGTCCTTTCGAAATTCCGCAAATAAATGCAATTATTTTGGACGAGAACAAATGATGACGATTTCATTAATTTATCTATTTCTTTAAGAGTTTTCCGGCAGCGGAGTTTATTGACCGTCATTCTTAAATTGTCACCAGAGATAAATGCATTGCCTGAAAAGGCAGAAACGGGTTTAAACACTTAAAAGTTACCGGGATAAAAAAAAAAAATATAAACTTAGTTTAGAAGTTTGATGAATCATACACTTTCCGGAATTATTTTTCTATAATTCCTTCTTCAAGCGACCAGGAAAAAACAGAATTTTCTTCAAAGAAATGAGTCGCTCATGGAGGGAGTTTTTCTGTGATGGTCTCTGAGTGGAGGTAAAATTAGTATTGAGCCTATGGGAATAAATTTTGTTCCATGAAAAAATGGTCGTTCAGGGAGGTAGTCTCTTAATGGAGGTGGTCGCACAGGGAGGTTTCACTGTAGTTTATATATGCCCATTGTTTTGCAATTCTCCATCAGCTATTGTCGTTCTAAATTATTGCCTACGAGTAAAGTTTTAAATAATAGAAAACTTCTTTAAAAATTGATCGAATTCCAATGAAAGTCTCGTTATCTGAAAATGAATTTGTAAAATCCATCTAAAGAAAATGTAGTTCAAAGACGGAGTGGAAAACTTTATTTGACTACAAATTTCATGTTTTCTACTTTCCGATACATTTTACTTACACTGTAAGAAAAACTTAAACAAAAGGAGAAATTTATAAATAAAAACTGTGAAATACAAGAATAAATCTTACAAACACGTGTATCTGATATGAATGTTTATCTTAAGCATTAAATGTGTGTTCAATAAAGTTTTGTCTAGCTATGCATTTTGAAAGAAAGAAATTGAAATATCGGATATTTAATACTACTTCGAAACTACAACCAATGCATAAATCTACTAAAACATTTCACATAGAACATACTCCTTTTGTATTTTTTTTAAACAATCTAGACAAAGAGTTTTTTTATAAACGAATTACTCCTGAAAGTTGCAAGATTTTTTATTAGATTTAGATTATTTTATTTCATGTATTGTAAGTTTCTGTGAATTGGGAATTTAAGTGAAGAAAAAGTTACAAACTTTAATAATGTTTGAGGTAATCTAAAAATGCGATATATTCTTTTCACATTTTTCAGACCCATAAGGAATACTCATCATCGGACAATATCATTTCCAATATATTATTTTTTGAAACTTTATACATAAAAAAATATTAGAAGTTTTGCAAGCTATAATTACATTCTGTGATTTAATCTATGAACATAATATAATATTTATCATATAAAAATTCAAACTTTAATATTCATAATGTTAGACATGCTATTTATTTTAATTGCTATTATACTAGATGACCCTGAAATGCTTAAATTGGACGAGTGGGGTATCGTTTATTCAGTTTTTTTTTAATTCAGAGTCAAATGCCACCATCTGCAAATTGATGCGATCATTTGTTGCAATGTTATCGCATGTTTTATGAATACAAATTCGAAAGTTATACTTTAGTGAAGTAAAATATATTTTTGCAATAACAACCTATGATCGTTCTGTAAAGCATGTGAAAACTTTATTTTGGCACAAAAAATGAAAATCCGATATGTCACCCCTCCCCCCCAAAAAACAGTGGAAAGGCAAAAGGGTTAGAGAAATTTAACTCAGAGTGGGAAAATTCAACTTTTTGAAAATATGTTAAGTAGGGTATTATTTACTATGCATTTTTAAATTCTGAAGCGAATAACATCTTTCGCAAGTCGATGCGATCATTTGTTAAAAAGATGCGGCTGGTTTTATGTATACAAAGCAAAAAATAAAACTTCATTATTGAGCACAGTTTTGCAACATTAGTTTTACGTGCGGAACAATTATATATGCCTACCCTTCTTTATGACATATTAAATAATTTCAAACTTATTAAATGTCCTCAAAATCTTAATAATCAAAATCAGAGTCATCAGAGTCTTCTTTACGGTCATCAAAGTTGCAAAATCCATATATTCATGATTTTGAATTCATAAATCCATTTATGACTTTATATGCATAAAATATGCTGTAACTTTATTGCGAATTATCGTATCAGCATGCAGATGGTGTCATTTTATTTAGAATTTAAAAATGCATAATAAAAGATACCCTACTTGACCTACATAAGAAAAAATTAATTAATAAAAAATTTCTCATACCCCATGTTCATGTTCCTCCTTTTATACCATCCCCCCAGCTCCCCCCCCTCACCCTAAAAAAATCACCGTACAAAGATTTTAACATTTGGAACTCTTCGTATCTTTATTTTTATGGCCAAAACGACGTTACCTCCAGATTTTCATAAATGACCATTATTTGTTGCTGTAAAACCCTATTCTATCTGCACTAAAGTATAACTTTCGTCTTTGTATTCATAAAATATTGCATAACTTTGTAACAAATGATTATATCGACTTGCGGAAGGTGCCATTCGATTCATAATTAAAAAATACATAATAAACGTTACCCCACTTGATCTACTTACAAATTTTGAGTTTCTTCTTCCTCTCTGAGTTAAAATGTGTGCTTTCCCCCACCCCCACCCCCCAGACTCCAACAAAAATGTTTAAAAAATTTTATGTTTTGGAGAGTCATCCCAAATTTTCGGAAATGGCCATCAGTTGTCGTATATTACTCAATTTTTGGTATATTTTACGTGTACAAAAATATTATTATCATAATAGATATTACTGTAAACTTACAACTCTTGATCAGTGTTAAATTATTTTATTTGCTTAAACATCTCCGTTTACTTATATTACTGATAATTGTGCGGTTAAGTATTAAAAAAATATATTATTCATTATGTAATAGAAATGTTAAAGGAAAATCAGCCTACCATTCTAGTTACCAACGCTTCCGAAAACATGTCTTTTGGAATCAGAAAGCATTTGTAGAAAGACTAATGAGAAACCTCAGAAATTTCAGAAATAAATTTATTCTCGTGATTTACCGAACTGTTTCTTTAAAAAAAAATTCCTTTAGTGACGGCAAATTTCTGGAAACTAAAAATCTTTCTTCATATTTCGAATAACTGTTAGTAATAAAGTTTTCAGATTGATTATTTTTTTACAGGTTACTGAAAATTAAAAGACATGTATTTAGATATATTTGCAAATAAAGATAATTCAAATTTAATATAGTAAATGGTATATGAACTGGCAGCAGTTTCATTGTCTTGTATATATATCCTCCTCGATTTCGAAGTATCACATGTGATATTTCGGAACCGAAGAGAACATTTGGGAAACGCCCACGGCAGAAGAAAATTTTTGCTGAAAAATTATTTTAAACGGAAATACAAGTGTGATTCACCAATTTAAAGCTGAAGAGTTGCAGTATGTGAATTTGTAAGTTTTAATTTCATAAGAATAAGTCTACACCAGAACTGGGCTGGGAACTGACAGCATTAAAATTCATTTACAGTTGAGCATAAAAATCAACTCATTTAGTTGCATAGTTTTTTTTTTCTATTCCTTAAATCAAATTATTATGGATTGAAAATAACAAGATAAAATTATATCTGTTAGATCTACATAGTTAAAAGATTTCATCTAAGGTATTAAATGTAATTTTAACTTTATTTATTAGTTGATAATTAAATGTCACAAGAGTAACAGTAATCATCTTAAAGTTTTAATGTTATAAAAATTATTTACACTTTTTACCCAAAACTCCTAACTCTCTGATTTCGAGGTATAAGAAATATTTTACATTAAATATTTTGTTTATGCTATGCATGGAGTGGACTCTGGGGTGTTTTCACAGAAGTAACAAACGTTTGTGACACAAGAGTAACACATAAAACTTTTGTCCATAGTTTCACATAAAACTACATTACAACCAAAATAAACAGAAAGCTTAAAGTTTAGTTGTTTTCTCCGGTATGAGAATAGTTCTTGAAATAGTTTTAGCCATAATTAAGGTTGTTTTGTAAATTGTAAGGAAGATTTTGTGTTTTTTTTTTTTTTTAAAGGATGTATTTATTTTTATTCATTTTTTGTGATAACTTAAGATTACAAAATAATAATGACAAGTAATTAAGGATCGATTAAAACAACTCAACTGGTGTCATTTTTGTGTTCTTTCTTTTGGTTTGAAGCACATGGTCTTTGATCACGTGTTTTATAAAGCTTCGTTAACTAAATTCTGCTGTATGACCTGCAGAAATTCTTATAGAAACACTTATGTAAAGATTCTGATAGTATATTTCAAAGGAAAGATTTTAATATTGCTTCTTATATATGACATTGATTTAGAGAGCAAGAAAAATTTTGCTAAGCGCAAAAAATTATAGGGAAAAAAATAAGAATGAAATTGAATATACTGATGTGAGAAAGAAAGAAAACAAAATGTACTATGATAAAATGAAGAAAAGTCTTAGAGTCAGCAAAAGCTTCAGCAAGTTAATGAAAATAATAAGAGAAGGGCAAATAACAGAACTAGCTAACTTCAGATTCTGTAACGAAAAAAAAAATCAAACTTTACAGCTTTGGGGAATTTTATGCCGATGAAGATTTAAGAAGAGATCATTATTCATCTAAATCTGGATTAGTTAGATGTAAAAAAGATCACGTAATTCCATCAATAAGAGGTGACGTTTACTAAGAGAATAATATTTTTGTTTAAAGAAGCTTTCCTAAACTGAAAATTTTGAAATTCCGTTGCACCTTTAAAGCCTAGTTTCATAAAATAATAGAAAATTAAACATCAGAATATCTGCATTTGTGGTTGTCACATAGACATTCAAGCAGTTCATGCAGTGACTGGTGTATTTCCCGCATTAAACATTCCTGTGAAAAATGTAATTAATTTTTCTGCTGAGTTACATCACAATTAGAATGTATGAATTCAGAAAATCCAATTTCTGAAGATAACATCGAAGAATTAGTCAAAAAGGAAGTCCATACTACAGAACTTCTTATAAATTATTGAAAATAGCAAAAAGATGATAAACGTTTTGCTATTGACAAAAAGTTTATCAACATTTTGACAAAAATATTACTTTCTCAAAAGGTTGACAAACATTTTGAAAAAGTAACAGTTGAAGAAACAATTTCTGATTGTTTACAAAATTTTCGAAAGCAACTACATCCATTTCTGTGGCACACATTTCTCCAAACTTGTATACAGGATTATTTAGATAATTCCAAAAGAATAACCATTTCTCATAGAATCGTTATACCAGTGGATTTTCTAAAAATTGTACATTTTTTATGCCACGACGAAATTTTGGTACGAAATACTGCATACTGGTCGAATGCACAAGCGACTGTCTTTCCAGCCATTATATAGTTTTATCCAAAATTAGTAAAATTTAATACTATTATTTCAGACAATGTAACTCATAATCAATTTTCTGTAAATACTCTCGTATGTAAAATTTCAACATAACATCTTTTAGGGAATGCATTTTCTGAAAGTGTATCTGTTTTGCTTTTTTATGCTGGTTGTGCTTTCCAATTTCACAAAAGTATTCAAATATGCCTGCAATTAATCAGACTTCTTTCACAATTAACTTAATTGGGCATATTTTTTGTTTAAATACTCCTGGTATACATGCTGTAGATTTATTTTGTGCCGTTGTATCATGATATATGCGGAATGAAGTGTGTGCAAAATTGTTCATGAAAAAATAAAAGCAAGCATACTCCATATATCAGATGAAGAAATAAAACAATAATGTTTCATTATTTTGCGAGAAAATACCAACAGCGAAGGGCATTCACCATGTAAAATGACACTATCTTCTATAAACCATACGCTAACATCATTCGTACAAAGAATTTGTGTTTCATTAAGTAAATAATTATACAGTAGAAGTTGCAAGTGATATTATTGACAATGAAGACAATGATTTATTCTGTTCAGTAGCTGAAACTGAGAAGTTGCTATGTGGTTATACTGAGTGAATCTAAAGTATGATGGTTTAAAGATTCGTGGTTTTACTATTGAAGTTGTAAACGAAAAATATCAAATAAAGTACTAAGAGCTATTAAAAGCATAAGGAATTCTCAAGTTTGAACATTATGACCGCAATATTTGTCAAAAAGGAATGAAATAGTGGCTGACTTTAATGATCTCAAATAGATAAACTCTCGAGGATTTTACAAACTCTAATTAATTTTATAAAGTTTTGCATTTTTTTTTTGTTATTTTAAAATGTAATCACCATTAAAAGTCTTTTTCTATGGAAAAGTAATGTTTTAAACCTATTGTAATTATTTTGTTTAGTATTTAAACTGAATGTTTGCGGAAATTCCTTTATGGGCAGAATGTCACAAGAGTAACATTTAGCATTTTGCAAAATCAAATGCAACTAATTCCTGTGGTATCAGATGAGTTCAATGATTAATACGTTTAATAAATATATAATTACTCTGATATATTCTGCAAAGTTTATTTCTATAGTCTCGTATAATTCACAGAAGTTCTGTGCCAAACACAATTTTTGAAAATTGCATTTCTTTGTGGTCACAAGAGTAACAAAATTTTCATTCGTTATCTAGGCAACTAAAACAACTAGCTTTTTTTTTTTCAAATTGCATATGGTTTATGAGAGTACAGCACATGTAACACTGGACGTTCCCATGTACTAAACTATTTGAATTTTTTTTTTTTTCATTTTTACTTAATTCTACATAGCTGAATTTTTCTCACTTTGGATCAAATTCAATAAATTGCAGTACAGATTCTTATTTACTCATAAAATAATTGATATTTTCATCGGCGGTTTGAAAATGCCTTCCTGACAACGTGCCCAAGAAAGTATCACATTTTCATAATTAATTAACTTAATCGCTTTTCCATTAAAAAAAAAAAAAAAAAAAAAAAAAAAAAAAAAAAAAAAAAGAGCATTTGTAGATCGTTCTGTTCATTAAAGGAATTGACTTTTTTACTGTGTAATTTAAATTATCAATAATTAAATCGATATTATAATGATGTTAGTACTTTTAGATCCCTATTTTTGAACCTAAATTCCCAGGCCCGTCATGTATCAATTTCAGAAAAGGGCTCCTTCTACGTTTTTTTTTTTTTTGTTTTTTTTTTTTTTTTTTTTGTTTTTTTTTTTGTTTTGTTTTGTTCGTGCAAAATCAATGAATGTGTAAAATATAGTATATGAACTTTTAAAAGTTCACTGTTTTTCTTAAAAGGTGACTAAAAGAATAAAAGACATATTACAAGTTAAAAATATACATTTTATTTAAAACTTCTTAGTACCTTAAAGCTTTTCCAAGCTTTTCATCAGAAAATATTTTAATAACTAATTTCTGTTTATTTATACAAATACGTCACTTCGTTTTGAAAATGAGAGATGCTATAATTTTTAGAGTTGAAAGTAGAAGAAGCAGTTTCTTGGATTAACTTAATTTGAATAAATATATATTATTATTAACTGCAGTTCCATTTATTTTATCTCTCCGTTCTCTTACGTCACTTTTATTTTTAAATGCTTAGCTGGGCAGTCGAAGTAGCAGTGTTTCAGATTAAATTTTGAAGATGAAAATATTTAAATGCCGTACCATAAACTTTAATACGTCACTTATATTAAGTATTCAGGATTTTTTTTCAGGATATTGAAGCATAAGTTGCGAATATTGTACAATAGGGCGTCGTTACATACATTATTGTTTTTGCACATGATTTTTATGAATTCTCTAATAGCGGTTGCGTAACCTGATATTCTGAAAGTAAATCTTGAAAACTTGAGAAAAGTGACGTATTAAAGTGTATGCTACGGCAGTGAAATATTTTCTTCTCTCCAAATTTAATCTGAAACACTGCTACTTCGACTCTCTTGCTACGCATTTAAAAAGGAAAGTAACGTATGAGAACAGAGTGATAAAATAAATGGAACTGCAGTTAATAATAATATATATTTTATCTAATTAAGCTCAATCCAAGAAACTGCTACTTCTACTTTGAACTGTAATAATTATTGGATATCTCATTTTAAAAACAATGTGATGTATTTCTATAAACAAACAGAAATTAGTTATTAAAATAGTCTCTGATGAAGAGCTTGGAAAATCTTGAAAGTACTAAGAAGTTAAATATACACATATATATATATTTTAACTTGTAACATCACTTTTATTATTTTAGTCACGTATTTAGTAAAACAGTGAACTTTTTAAAGTTCACATGATTTATTTTATTTTAGAATCCAGGTGAAATATTGTGTTTCTTCTTATAATATTATCAATGAATGTGTATCTGCAGTGTTAATTTACCTTCGGGTCTGAAGAGGTTAAAACTCCAACCAAATAGACGATCATGAATTACTATGAAACAATAGAAAGAATAACTTAATCTCACTTATTCTGATCAGGATGCTTTCAAAAGTTGTTATAAATGTTAATGCGATCTACTGTATTTAAAACAAGGAAATCCGAGAAATCATTCGTCAAGCATACATTTGAAACTCTTTCCAATATTTCCAGAACACTTTATATATTTATAGGAAAATATTTATAGGATGAAAGTTGATGTCTAATTAAATAATTTGAAAAACACATAACACATTAAAACCCCAATATCACGAATAATATTAGTAGTTGGAAAAGTATCTGAATTATATTGTACATAAGTTTTAAGAAACATGTCTGGTAGAAAAAAAAACTTTCTGTTATCAATGCTTCTTTAAATCTAAAAAATACATTGATTTCTGATCATTCTGAAATTAAGAAACGTGTGGTGAAATCGTGGGGATCTTGAAAGTGGAAAAGAAAATTTTAGAATCAAAACAAACATTTTGAAGAATTAAAGGAAAAAACTAAAATTTTGTAAAATATTATAGTTAAATAAAAGCTTCCACAAGATTTATTAAAACAAACAAAACCAAGAAATCATTCGTCAAGCATACATTATGAAACTCTTTTCCAATATTTCCAAAACACTTTAACAAATCTTTTATAGGATGAAAGTTTATGTCTAAGTAAATAATTTGAAAAACACATAACACATTAAAAACACACATATCACAAATAATATTAGTAGTTGGAAAAGTATCTAAATTATTTTGTACATAAGTTTTAATAAACGTGTCTGAAAATCAGTGGTAGAAAAAGAAACATTCTGTTATCAATGCTTCTTTAAATCTTTAAATTCATTTATTTCTGAGAATTCTGAAATTTAGAAACGTGTGGTGAAATAGTGGGGATCTTCAAAGCGGAAAAGAAAATTTTAGAATCAAAACAAACATTTATAGGATGAAAGTTGATGTCTAAGTAAATAATTTGAAAAAAAAAACATAACACATTAAAAACACACATATCACGAATAATATTAGTAGTTGGAAAAGTATCTAAATTATTTTGTACATAAGTTTTAATAAATGTGTCTGAAAATCAGTGGTAGCAAAAGAAACTTTCTGTTATCAATGCTTCTTTAAATCTCAAAAATACTTTGGTTTCTGAGCATTCTGAAATTAAGAAACGCGTGGTGAAATCATGGGGAACATGAAAGTGGAAAAGCAAATATGAGAATCAAAACAAGCATTTTGAAGAATTAAAGCAAAAACTACAATTTTGTAAAGTATTATAGTTAAATAAAAGATCCCACAATATTTTTGTTTTAAAAATCTAAATTATCATTTATAGAAAATTTGACCATCAAAATATCTAACTTAAAAATTTAATAAATGAATGACGATGACAAAATTGGCAAAAAAAGTATTTTGCCATGAATTCACAATTTATTTCATTTATGTGAAATAGCATTATTTTATTTTTTGGATGTTCCGAACTTAAAAAGTAAAAACGGAAACATTATAAGATCACTACTGTGTCTGCCTGTACGTCTGTCACAGCTATTTTACGCGTAAACTCTGGAACGTGGAAAGTTCAAATTGGGGGAAGTTAAAAAGACTATTGACCCACATATTTACAGAATATTAAATATTCACAAATATATTTATGAAAAATGTATAGGGGCTAAATATGTTGATTGAAAAAAATATTTTCTTTGTATGTCGAGTGGGGTACTGTTTGGAAACATTCATAACGCTGAACCCAAAAATACATTTCTTTAAGTTTTATGTATTATATTTTCAGAGATATCGTCGAAAATGTAGGGCAAAAATATCTCCCCACCCCCAACTATTTCCGAATTTACTGAAAGTAAACTTATGAAAAAATTAGAGGTAGTAGACGGCAATCTAAACCTCGCAGAAATATTATAGCGATAACCCTAGGTCACATAGTTTTTGAGAAAATCGCATTTTTCCATTACACACACAAAAAAAAAAAGATTTGCGGGCATTCAGCAAAGGTGTTGGGAAGCGATGGAGGCACCTATAGTAGCAAAAGTATATAAGCATGATTGATAATGATTTTTGAAAAAAAAAATTGTTGGTAATTAGCCGAGATATTATCCCTCAATGACACGGGCGGTTTAGACATACATAATGACAGGGGTTGCGTATGCTATGTACCATCATCATTTAAAGCCCAGATAACACCTTTTAATAATACATTTGTGTAATGCAATGATCAGTAGCAATATAATTGCAATAAACGTCCAATTGTTAAAATCACACTAGTTTAATTAAAATTAACCACGTAAAAAATATCGGATTCGCGACTCCATCGTGAAATCCATCTACAAATAGCTTTGGTCTTCTTCCTCATTACAAAGTATTGTATCAGCACTAAAATAAGACTTGACTTCGCCTGGACTTTCGTAAAACCTCCTCATTCAATGTCAAAGAATCCCCATTCTTGGGACACAAAAGTCTCTTTCCGAAAGATGATCAAGATCAATTTTAGACGAACCAAAAATAGCATCCAATATATAATCCTTATCTGATATGATCTGATATAATTACATATGATATGATTTATTTACCAATTAGAATAATTCTGTTGAAATTAATCTAGTGTAATTACATATCCAGTTATTTCTGGAGTTCCATTATTTGCGATTTATTCTGTTGAGCTGAACCAGATTTCAAACCAGATGCTATAATCGATAAGGTTAGCTGGGTGAAAAAGTTCCACCAGATTCGCCCGTGATAGCTCAGATGGTAGAGAATTGGCGGCTTAAGCCAAGAGATCCCTGGTACTAATCCTGGTACGGACATTTTTCACCCAGTTGAAATTTTAAATCTAATATGATTTATTTACCAATTAGAATAAATTAAAATTATTCTTGTGTAAGCATTTAACTTCTTTTTTAAAAGTTTTTGCGACAAAAATATCCGTTTTTGTAATGCACTTTATTCATATTTACAAAGCATAAATTATTCCACTGATATTGTTCAACTTTGCGACCTTATGAAAATACAGCATAACTCATTAAGCACAGCGGCAAAACGCATTATAAAAGAATTTGGCATTAATTTATATCTATGATCAGATGTAGAATTAATTTGTATCTTTTTTTTCCATTATGTGAGTTCCAATAATTATGCATATATACTTCTTGCTCATCCTTCCGACTTGACAGCGTAAAAAGTGGAAATGTCTTTTCAAGAAATTTAACATGGAATATTTTACGTGTGTGTAGCAAATTATAGCGAATTGATGAATAAAAACGCTTTCGACAGAATTTTTAATGATGTAATATCTAAAAATGATCTACGCATATGATACTTTAAAAAAAGTAATGAATTCATTTCATGCTTTTAAGCACTTACACACATAATTTATTATTTACATAAGGGAAATGTTGATTTTTAAATTATCAAAAATTTAATTTTTTGATGTGTTAAACTCCTACATTTTCTGAATATTGTGATATCATCATTTCCTTGAAATTCCTATTGCAACAGAAGTTATGTTTTTTGGAATTAGAGCTAATCACGGATGAAACGACGCGACATTTCTGAAATTTTGAAGTCATTTTTATTGACATGACGTTTCCGAGAAGAACGAGCAGAAATTTCGAACATTTCTCAATATTTTTCGCAAAAATTTCAAAAGTTTTGGTTCATGTTAGTCTTTATAAACTGAATCTAAAATTTCCTTTTGGGTCGCTGAATTCGAATGTGAAACATCCCACCAAAATTTCCCCCGGCAACACCCCAAAAAATTGATTTTTTGAAAAAATTTGGTTTTTGAGAAAAGCGCGCGGGAAATGTTCCGAGGCAGCCCCCTCTCTCCCCGTTTATCCTACGTCATAATATCATATATCCTATTTGTTGCAAATTTTGCCTAGTTTCTGAATTTCGTAATGCTTTTCCGTTAAAACAATAAGAAATTTAAGTTAACAACAACTATTTTTTTGGGGGGGGGGAGGGTCGGGGGGGGGGATTTTGGTGGTAAGTTAAAAATTCGGATTCAGCGACCCAAAAAACTTAAAGTAAACCTTATAAGGAAAGTTCAGAGGGGAGATGGGAGGACAAATGTCAACGTGTGAGTGGTTAAGTGGAACTGTGCAACTTAGTCCACGCAGTACCGCGCGCATGTTCCGAGGCAGATCCCCCCTTCCCCTTCATCCTAAGTCATAATGTCATATATCTAATTTGTTGCAAATTTTGTCTACTTTCTGAATTTCTAGATACTTTTCCCCTAAAACAATAATTTTTTTTTTAATAAAAACCTTTTTTGGGGGGCTTTTTACCAAAATTTGGGGGGATTGCCGGGGGAAATTTTGGTGGGAAGTTACAAATTCTGATTCAGCGACCCAAAAAACATAAAGTAAGCCGATTTCCAGAACTACTGTTAATTTTGCTACGTAAAATTCCCTATTGTCTGTACTATAAGGTATTTTTTTTTTGTTTGTTTGTTTGTTTGAAGCAACGAAAACAAAGCAAATATTTCATTTATTATCAGAAAATAAAATGTCCTCAAATTGATAAAATTGTATTTGAAAAGTAATTTTGCGCAGTACTTTTTCTGTACATTTCTTTTCAAATTGTCACGTTAAGGAAAATTAGTACCGAACATCATTCGAAAAAAATACCTATTCTTATATAAAATATAAAAATTATCTAAGATTCCAATGTATTTATGGATGAAATTTGGAAGTCATAATATATCATTCATTTAACTCTTCATGAAATATAGTTTGGGTAAAAAAAAAATTATAAACAAAAATTGAAATTTGTTTTGAAAATTTATTTTGGAAAAAATATATTTTTATTTAATATTTGAAAAGAAAATATGAAATCTAAAAAATATATATGTTTAAGCAAATCTATTTGTGAAAGTTTTAATTATGTGAATGCAAAATTATAGTTCATTTTACAGTTCAAGGTTTTTTCCCCTTAAAACTTCTTGTATTGCAGTATTTTTTGCAATGACTGCAAATAAATTTAACATTAGATGTTGCAGAATTTAAACATTCATAATTCCTAAACTGCTTGACGAATGACTTCAGGTTTGATACTCGAATGCAAAATTTAACGAAAAAGGGAAATAAAGCGCAAAATATGGTAACTGTGTTAAACGTTTCAGAAGCCATGTAGGGTAGTGGCCAGCACGCCTGTCTACCACGTCACAGGTCGCGAGTTCGGCTCCCGGCTGGATAAGGTTCACTTAACCTTTCATCCCTTCGGGGTTGATAAAATGAGTACCAAGCTTGCTGGGGAACTAAACACCGGGGGTCTCGCGTTGGGCTGACAAACCTGACATATGCTGCACAGCACGTCGGGGCCCAGGGTCAAATAAACAGATTTGGGCACTGTAGGCCCTGATCCTACAGCCACAGGTTTAGTTTTTTTTTTTTTTAGTTTTAGTTAAACATTTCAGAGTTTGGCACAATTTTATTATGAAGACGACCCCCAAAATTTATTAATTTTAATAAAAGTTGAAAAGTACACAATTTTCAATCGAATGGACATTTTTACCTTTTGTTGTGGGATAATTTGGTGATTAAACTGTTTGGACATTTTTTTTTTTTAATGCAATTGTACATATAGCACAGGGTTTTATTATTTTCTTATGTCAGAAATTATATACATACTATCTTAACAAATGAAGGCATTTTAATAGAAAATTCTAAAGTTTCTTAATTAAAATGATTTTTTCAGCTAAGAACATCTTGAAGTATAGAATAAATAGAATCATAATTTCAATGCATTTTCCATAATACTATCAATTTAAAGCATTTTTTTTTTCATAAAGGAAGTCTAATAATCATACTTTAAAAAACTATTTCTTACTAGATAAAGCTATTCTCTCAAATTTCCTCCGGATAATGTACTTCATCTTTTTTATATTTGAAACAAGAAAAAAATATATGAGGATAAAAAAATTTCTTCAAACGCTGAATAGAGTTTTTTCATCTTTAAAATAATTATAGTTTCGGATAAAACAACTTGCCTTTTTTACTTAATCTATTTGAATAACATTCTTAATTAAAATACACCAGATATAAAAGAATATAAAGTTAACAGGACAATGAAAAGTATTGTTTTTATTTATAAGAAATGTATTAAAAGAATCGATTAAATTATCGTAAAGGGTTATAATGGAATGTAAGTTTCTACGTTAAGAAATTTGTCGTTTTCTTTCATCTAAAATAATAAATTTAGATGTTTATGTGTTTTTATTATTAACAGATTTCCGCGTGCAGAGCTATAAAATGTGCAATAGCGTATTTTTATGATTGGAGTTCGTTTTTCAATTATGTTATTTAAATTGTTTATTCAACTTTTAGTATTAATTTTCGTATTTTCCGGAGGTTTTTCCACATTAGTAAGTAGAATCCATATTTAATATTTTAGCCAAATAATGTCATTGGCCTTAAATTCTAGGTATTTTCACTTAGTTTCTTGTATTCTTATTTCGTATATATTCCGAATTTTATATATAACGTATTGATTAATATGTAGCATCAGAAAACTATTTTTTTGTTAAAAATTCAATTATTATCATAATCTAAGCGCAGATGCATCATTGTCAAATTTAGTGCATTTCAATCAGATTTGTACACTGCAAATTGAAATGTCTGAAATTCAGACACTTAAGTGTCTGAAACGGAGTGTTCAATTTTCAGACATTTTAAAATGTCTGAATTTTTTCAGACACTTCAAACATCTGAATTTCAGACACTTCAAACGTCTTAATTGCAACCATTTTTTTTAAGCATTATACGCAGCCATGTTTGACCACGTTGAATCCTAGAAAAAATTTTGGTCCTGCCTCCCACCCCCACCCCCCCTTTGAGATAGATCTAGTAAACTCTAGAGAATACTCTTTGAGATAGATCTAGTAAAACAGATGATCATTTACAGAAATCATTATAAAAGATAAATCGTGGTGTGTATACATGAAACTGAACTATTTTTTTTATTGAATGAAATTCGTATAATTAGAAAAAACTTTCTTTGTCGTTGATGAATTAATTACGTTTTATTTTATATGAAAAAAAAAAAGTTTACGATCTAAAGCACAGAGAGACAATTTGGGCCACATGTATAATTAATTAATAATTATGTATATTTTATAAATACGCATGATTAATTAATTATTTCGCATATTTAATAAATGCGTAGTATTAATTAATAATATATTTATGTATGTATTAATTACTTTAATACGTACAATTTAAGTACTTTAAAAAGTTTTTGGACATTTTCGTTTTCCTTTTCGGCCGAAAATAAGATGATCGTCAAAATTTGGTTTCAATTTCGGTTTCGGCCTTAAAAACCGGTTTCGGTCGATCCTTAATAATAATTATATATAACATTTCTATAAAAAAAATACCGGTAGTTTATACACAGTCAAAGATAGAGTTTTTTGCATAATTATGATTTTTTTCGCAATAAAAAGGACACAGATACATTCTGTTGACTTTTATATTAGTATTTCCACTTTAAGATCAACATTGAATTACCATTTCACTTGTCGCATTTTCAGTTTATCAAAATTTTTGCTTTCCTTAATGTTTTTACACACACTGTATATATATATATATATATATATATATATATGTGTGTGTGTGTGTGTGTGTGTACTGCATTATTGAAATCATCAACATACTTATACTGAATTATGCAGGTTACACCGTTCATGACGTATTAATACATATAACAAGTAGGAATCTGGATTTTCTTCCTTTTATATAGATATATATATATGTTGCAGTGATATATATATATATATATTACATATATACCTTTATATATATATATATATATATATTGCAGTGAGATATATATATATATATATATTTTACATATATGTACAAAAATATTATTTTTACAATCTGAAACAAAACTTTTGTCTAAAAAATCTCGCAATTTTTAAGAGTGTATTTCTAAATTAAACATTTTCGACTACAAATTATCTCAATTCTATGTTGAAAATTTTCATCTCGTTTGTTTTATTCTAATCAAAATTGTACAAATATTTACAAGATAAATACCGATATACATATGAAAATATTTCATATATGGGAGTTTTTGAAGCCTTTTTGAGAATATATCTCGCACGCACAAAAAGTTACTGCCTTGATAATACAAATAAATATAATAGCTCCTTATTACATTCAGTGTATTTTTTGTTTTTAAATTGACAACGGCAAAATTGTACCATACTAAAGTGATATGCGAAAAGTATGTCTATAAGTTACATATAATAAGCTCCAAACGTAAAGTGTATTTTAGAGCATGGTATTATTTTAATATAATAAACGACGATTTAAAACATCATGAATAATAATGTGTCAAAGAAATGTATGCAATATCTAAATACTAAAAAAAAATAGGTTGTTTTATTTTCTATTCTGTTTTAGTACGTAATCGCACACATATTTTGGTATCAATTTAAATGCATACTGCATTATTGAAATCATCAACATACTTATACTGAATTATGCAGGTTACACTGTTCATGACGTATTAATACATATAACAAGTAGGAATCTGGATTTTCTTCCTTTTATATAGATATATATATATTGCAGTGAGATATATATATTACATATATACCTTTATATAGATATATATATATTGCAGTGAGATATATATATATATATATATATACATTACATATATGTACAAAAATATTATTTTTACAATCTGAAACAAAACTTTTGTGAAAAAAATCTCGCAATTTTTAAGAGTGTATTTCTAAATTAAACATTTTCGACTACAAATTATCTCAATTCTATGTTGAAAATTTTCATCTCGTTTGTTTTATTCTAATCAAAATTGTACAAATATTTACAAGATAAATACCGATATACATATGAAAATATTTCAAATATGGCAGTTTTTGAAGCCTTTTTGAGAATATATCTCGCACGTACAAAAAGTTACTGCCTTGATAATACAAATAAATATAATAGCTCCTTATTACATTCAGTGTAGTTTTTGTTTTTAAATTGACAACGGCAAAATTGTACCATACTAAAGTGATATGCGAAAACTATGTCTATAAGTTACATATAATAAGCTCCAAACGTAAAGTGTATTTTAGAGCATGGTATTATTTTAATATAATAAACGACAATTTAAAACATCATGAATAATAATGGGTCAAAGAAATGTATGCAATATCTAAATACTAAAAAAAAAAAAAATTGGTTGTTTTATTTTCTATTCTGTTTTAGTACGTAATCGCACACATATTTTGGTATCAATTTAAATGCGTACTGCATTATTGAAATCATCAACATACTTATACTGAATTATGCAGGTTACACGGTTCATGACGTATTAATACATTTAACAAGTAGGAATCTGGATTTTCTTCCTTTTAAATTAGTAAAGCTTTATTAGAATAAAATGCGTAAAAATTATTCAGATCTTTGGATAAAAATTAAATAATAACTAGAAAACAGGAATTCTGCTTTTTCAGAATTTAGTGACACCCCCGATCAATATATATATATATATATATATATATATATATATATACTCAAATGTTAATTACTTTTTCAAATCACATATTTAATAAAATTAATATCAATTCTATAATTAATGATAAAAATTGTTTTTTTTTCCTATTAATAATCTTCATATCTCAAAAACCTTTAAATATCCTAATAGAATTGGTAGAAAGATTTTTAACTACAATACATTTTCAAAAAATACATCTGCTGCAAGTAATTTTCCGTGTAAATGCAATGACCCCACTCTAAAAAAATACATAAACAATGATCATGGACATATAATCACTGGAAATCTTGATATTGTTAATGATTTTAAATTGAAACAACTAATGGGTTATGGTACTAAATATAGACTTCCATCTAAATTTAATGTTAAATCTATTATCAAACAGTTTACACATGATATTGATATTTTTATTTATAAAATTTCTATCTCTTATAATAAGCCTATTGAATATTTTAATCAGTGGTAAATATTAGTAATTGAAAAATTAACTATGGCTTTAAAAAATAATATGGCTGATTTGGTTTCTATTAATACACAGCATATTTTCCAACAAATTACTAAATTACAAAAAAACTACATTATTACATATGTAGACAAATCTCCTAATAATTATGCTATTATTTGTAAATCTTATTATCACCAACTTCTTACAAATTGTATTTCTTCTAATAAGTCATTTAAAAAAACTAATGAAAATGTAATTGTAAATAATCGTAAAATTCGAAGTTATTATAAACTATTAAATATTTTATCTACTAACTTTAATTATCCATATTTAGTTCTTATTCCCAAATTTCATAAAACTCCAATTAAATTTAGGACTGTGACTATTGGTTGCAATACATATAATAATAAAGCCAATAAACTTCTCTTAAAAATTCTTAATCAATTATATGTACTTACTACAAACAATGATAATACACATTGTATAAAAAATAGCTATCAACTTGTCAATATTTTAAAAAATCTTCATTGTGTATATAATATAACAACATATGACTTCAAAGATCTTTTTAATAATATAGACCTATTAGATTTACATAAAATTATAAATGCATTATTTAAAAAGTATTATAAAAAACTGGAATTACCATCTAATATTGATATTGCATATTTTAAATCTTTAACTAACTTCATTATCTATAATAATTATATCTTGCAAGATAACACTTTATATTTACAGCATGTCGGTATACCACAAGGCGGTTGTACATCCAGTTTACTCTCAGACTTATACTTATATCTTTATGAACGTAATTTTACTAATAATAATCTACATTTATATCGTTATATTGATGACATAATTTTAATTGATACTGATCATTCTGCAATTACTCCATTTCCAGTAGATTATCCCACTAATTTGGAATTAACGGAAAACCTTTTATCTAACAATATAATTAACTTCTTAGATTTTAAAATTACAATAAAAGACAACAAAACAATCACAGATTTATATGACAAACGTAAAGAATTTAAATTCAAAGTTAATACATTTACAAATTTTAAATCTTGTCTACATCATTCTGTATTTCGAAATATAATACTTAATCATTTATATAGAATAAAATGTTTATGTTCTTCTCCTCTAATTAACAATAATATTAAAAAACTAATTTATGATGCATTAAATCATGGTTTTCCAAAAAAATTCATATATTCATTAATATACAATTAGTATTTTTCTTACATGATCTTTTAAAACAAATTAACACATGCGTAAACAAAATTACAAAAAAATTATAAAATAAAAAAATCTCTATAAAAAATAAAAATTGTAAAATAACATAAAAAAATTATTATAGGTTGGATGGGTGGGTAGATGTTAGAGTACGGAGGAGGGTGGTGTTGTCTGGATAATACGCAATGGTTAATTTATATATAAAAAAATGGGGCTTTTGTATTATTACTATTTTTAATACGTATTGTATAAGGATGTTGATTTGATATTTTATATGTAATTGGTGAATTTCATTAATTATTAGCTTTATTATTGTTTAATCTTATTTACAATCATTTGTTATAAATTTTAATTTAATAAGGACAATATCATATTAATTACTAATAGTATGCCATTTTTATAGTGATTAATATACATCTATTTATATAAAATCCAAGTCTCTGTGTGTCCCTCATGATTCCGGTAGGACCGCCTCATTGTAATGAATAATTGTTGAAAAATACTAATGTAGGGTTACCATAGTAGTGCCAAATGTTGAACAACTTGGCAGATTATCGCCACATTTTATGAAATATCGTCAAATTTGTTGACAAAAATAAGTTGTCCTATATGAAGCCAATTTGGCGTTAGCTAGCTAATTTCGCGAAATTCCCATTTAAAACCATTAATATTCCATACGAGGTCACCGCAATTTAATTTAAACTCCGGCTTCTAAGGGTTTTTATGTATGGGTGAGAGTTTAAAGCATAATATACGAAAATATACGTTTTTATATCGTCATCCCTATGCTACAAATAAAATATAACGCGCTGTACTATCTGAGTTAACTGCCTGATTTTAATGGCCTCCTAACTGCCCGATTTTAATGAATGGAGTTTACATAGCCGGATACAGAAATTAAATTGTCGGTAGTTTTCCAGCATAAGGGCCTTGGCGAAATAGCGAAATCTGCCTTGGCGAAAAAGGGAATTTGGCAACATATTTTCTGGCAACCTATTTTCTATTTTATTTCATATACACACGGATTTTTTTTCAACATTTATACAATGTATTTAACATAAAAAAGCCATTTGTCTTATTTTATTCAGAAACAGAAGTTATTCGTGTATAAAAAACAACAATAATATATACATTTAATTAAAATATAAACAAATTTATAGAAACAAACAAAAAAATTCATCAAGTTTGTTTTCGTAGCTGTTTTTAACATTTGGCAACAAATCTTACTTTCTGATGCCTGAATTCCATCAAGTTTTTTAGAAAACCGCCAAGGCCCCTATAGTGGAAAAGTACCAAATTCTCTCCTATTTTGCACTATCAGCACCATAGTTTATAATACATGCAAGGCGGTCAGAGTGCAAAGTTTAAATATTAAATTTTAAATCTATTTATATAAAATCCAAGTCTCTGTGTGTCTCTGACAATTCCGATTGGGCTGCCTCATTGATTGCGGCAATGTTAGGCTTCATACAACTTACAAAAATTAGTACTACTTAGCTATCCCGTCGACCAAGAATCTATCGCCAAACTATAAGATTAAATGCCAATACTGGTTGATCGTAAATGTCACATTCACTTGACTTTAAGCAAGTTACACATGTTTACGTCATGAAGTGATTTTTATTTCGATATTTTATTTATATTTTTATCAATGTTATACTAATTTATTTGTTCTTTCGTTATTTATAATAAAAATTATGTCAATTTGTATAACTTGGCGAGTGGTTTGGCGATTTATATAATTTGGCGAAATTGGTCGACGGGATAACTAAGTAGTACGCAAAAATTCAATATATAATTTCTTCTATCTGAAATCCCGTCTATAAAATATTCAAAATTGGAAAAGTTTAATGTTTTGCGCTATCGTTAAAACCATTCCAGAAGCCGTGTTTAATTTTGCGGTACTACTTGATTATCCCGTTGACCAAAAAACTATCGCCAAATTATAAGATGGAAGCCAATAATGGATGATCGTAAGTGTCACATTCACTTGACATTAAACACGGTGCACGTGTTTGTTATGTGTTCAAGTGATTTTTGCTTCAACTTTTTATTTGTATTACTATTAATGTTTTTCTAATTTATTTGTTCTTCCGTTATTTTAAAGAAAAATTATGTCGATTTGTATAATTTGGGGAATAGTTTGGCAAAAAATCATGCACTGAATATCTATCTCAGCGCCACGAAATAGCCTGCATGAGAAAAAGTGAACCGATGTTAGCATTCATCCAACAGTGAATTACCTCAATTGTTTTTATAGTTTCATTTACTTTTTTTCATCTTTTAACGTTGCATTAAATGTGTATTAAATAAAAATAGGTACAGATGTCACAGACACACCGGGGTTTCTTTTTAGCACCAAAAGGGCGATTTTTTGCCTGGCGTGGTAACCTGCAAATTTTTGCTTTGAGTGAAAATATGGCGTTTTATAATAAAATTAAATGTGCGTGTTAAATTAAAATTATGTGTACGATAATGGCAACTCAAAACGGCAACAGTTTTTTTTACGTTTATTTTGTTTTTTAAGTGAAAAAAGAATAATGAAGTACAAATGTAATATAGAATATTTTATTCAACAATTTATTGTATTTTTCATTTGAAATTAATGAAACTGCATCCGAACGTAAACGGCGTTCAGACAGAGAACGTAGAGCCCGATAGCTAGCTCGGCAGTCGCAAGAAACATTAAATTCTCTCCGAGAAGAAAATAGATTACGGCATTCAAATCAAAGAGCTAATGAAAGCCATAGTGATCGATATTTGAGATTATCTCATAACTCTTTGCGTACTTCTACACAGCGTTCAAGTGAAAATGAAGAACAAAGGTTAATCAGACGTAGTCATGATGCTGAACGTCATTCTCGGCGGTTTTTGACTCAACGACAAAACTACTACGAAAATCAGCAACAATTAATTTATGAAGCCTCTCAGTCTCAAGTTATTGAGCCTTATACGTGTGAACAATTAAGCATTCTCTGCCAATTTTGCAAAGCGCGCCATTTTCAAGTTGAGAAACCCAGAGATGGAAAATTTAACAGTTGTTGCCATAAAGGTAAAGTTAGGCTTCCACAACGTCATCGGTTTCCACCATACCTCCAAGACTTGATGAGCGATTCAAATGTACTTAATTATCGTAATTTCAAAGAGAATATTCGCTCATAAAATAGAGACATTTCATTTGCTTCTATGGATGCTAAACTTGCTGGGAATGCTCCGGGACACTGCCCTTATTGTTTTAAAGATCAAGGCTAAATTTATCACCGAACTTCCAACTTGCATCCTCCTAATGGCCAACAAAGAAAATTTGCTCATCTGTATGTTTTGGAAACAACACAAGCTGTCGTAGAGCGTCTTAACATTCCCGAAAATTACAACTGTTTACCAAATGTTTTGCGTGAAATTGATTTACTTATGCGGCAAAATCCTTATGCTCAAGTTTTCAAAAAAATGAGTGAGGTGGAGACTGAGCAGCAACAACATGCACAAAGATACAATTTACAAATGCCAAGACTTAATATTGTATTGCGCCGAGATCGCCATTCAGACAACATGCGATATAATTTGCCGACATCAAACGAAGTAGCTATGGTTTTTCTAAATGACGATGGTGAACCACCCTTTCAACGCGATATCAGAATTTATCCAAGAAATAATGACCAACCTTTTGTAAACTTGAATATTTTAAGTCCTAATTTAGATCCAATGACTTATCCTATATTCTACCCAAACGGAGAGCCTGGCTGGACAACAAATGTATCACTATCACCTTATCCAGGATTTTCACCTGGTGTTCGAAGTAATATATCAATGCTTCAGTTCAAAGTTGCTCAAACAGCGATTCGGGATAATGAGTTTAATCCAATATTGCCTGGTGGAAAACTTGCTCAGTAGTGGATAATAGACTCTCACTTACAAGTGGAAGCTAATAATCTCAATTTCATAAGACAGAAGCAAAAAAAACTTCGTGCAGACGATTATTCTGGCCTCAGGGACTTTGTAGCCCAAGGAGTAGCTGATGCGGGTGTTACTGCTGGAAAAACCATAATTCTACCTTCTTCATTTCAAGGGTCTCCTAGAAATATGAGAGAGAGATACAATGATGCTATGTCCATTGTTACAAAGTTTGGAAAACCAGATTTGTTTTGTACATTCACGTGCAATCCACAATGGCCAGAAATAGTCAAAAATCTACTGCCCGGACAAACGTCATCATACAGACCTGATTTGGTAGCGAGAGTGTTTAAAATCAAACTATCAGCATTAATGAATGATATAACAAATGGGGAACTATTTGGTAAAGCTGTGGCCTTTGTATATACTATTGAATTTCAAAAAAGAGATCTTCTACATGCTCATATTCTTTTAATTCTAGCAGAGCCCTATATATTTCGTAATGCTGCACAAGTTGACCGTTGTATTTCTTCGGAGTTATCAGATCCTGAAACTTATACACGATTATCAGAAATTGTTCTTCGTACTATGGTCCACGGCCCATGCGGAACTTTGAATCCGAATTCTTCATGCATGGATGGTAATAAATGCACAAAAGATTTTCCAAAAGAGTTTCAAGAAACAACTAAAGTCAATCTGAATGGTTATCCACTCTATCAAAGACAACAAGGCGCAACTGCTATAGTTCGCGGCAAACAGATACATAATCGCTACATCGTACCATATAATGCATATTTACTGCTTAAATATGACGCACACATCAACATTGAAGCCTGCACATCCATCAAATCTATTAAATACATTTACAAGTACATATACAAAGGTTATGATGCAGCAAATGTAGTAGTTCATGCTGAAAATAATGAAAGTAACGAGTTTGTGTATGATGAACTGTCGTCACATGTTGATTCTCGATATGTGAATGCAACAGAGGCAATGTGGCGGTTACTGGAAAATGAAATGCATGATCGTTCTCATCCAATAATTCGTCTTGCCATTCATTTACCTTTAAGACAACAGGTTTATTTTCATGCTGGTGGCGAAAATGCTGCTCTGGAACAAGCTGCCGACCGCGAAACGATGCTGACTGCTTGGTTCAAGTTGAATAGAACAGATAATGATCTTTATGTTGATATACCATATCATTATGTATACGAGAAAAATGCTTGGAAAAAACGACAAAGAGGAGGCGATAAAATTGTTACAAGATTATATTATGTTAATCCAAATGATATTGAACGTTTCTGCCTTTGGTTACTTCTCCTTTTTATGTTCTTGGTGCTACATGCTTTGGAGATTTAAGAACATATGATGGAAATCTGTACAACACATTTCAAGAAGCTGCACGTGCACGTTGTCTTCTTGCTGAAGGTAATGAATGGGATCAATGCTTAGAAGAGGCTACTTTAACTGCAATGCCATTACAAATGCGTCAAACTTTTGCATTTATCTGTATATTTTGTAATGCAACAAACGCAGCTAATTTGTGGGGAAAATATAAAAATTCAATAAGCGATGATTACTCAAGAACTTATAATGAATCAGCTGCTCAGAACCAAGCTTTGCAAGATATTAATTGCATGTTGGAATCTCATGGATTAAACTGTGCATCATTTAATCTTCCTACACTCGATATACTGCAGGTAATTCAAAATGAAGAATTCGATTATTTTAATGAAGCTGAAGTAGCTGTTGAACAAATAGCAATTTTAAATTTCTTACAATGAGAAGCTTTCAACCAAATAAAATCAGCACTTGAAAGTGATTCTGTTACGAGACGTTTCTTTTACGTAGATGGCCCTGGAGGATCTGGTAAAACATATTTGTACAACGTACTCATGCATTTTGTTAGAGGTAAATGCCAAGTAGTACTTCCACATGCAATAACAGGAATTGCATCAATTTTATTAGAGAGTGGTAAAACTGTTCATTCCGGCTTCAAATTACCAGTGCCGATTTTAGAAACTTCCACATCTGCCATTCGAACGTCATCAAGTGAAGCTCAAATATTACGTGAAACTAAATTAATTATAATTGATGAAGTGACAATGATGTCATGCCATGTTCTTCGTTGTATAGGTGTCTTACTGCGGGAAATAATGTTGAATGACATGCCTTTTGGAGGCAAGGTTATGTTATTAGGTGGAGATTTTCGCCAGACATTGCCAGTTGTTATAAGAGGAAACAGAACAGAAATTATTGAAAGATTCTTGAAATCAAGCCCACTTTGGCAAGAATTTATACAACTTAGACTATCTGAAAATATGAGATCTGAAGGGCAACATTCCTTTAATGAGTGGCAGCTTAAAATTGGTGAAGGAAAAACACCCGATATATCAAATTTACCAGCAGGTACAATAGAAATTCCACCATCAATGGTTTGCAAAGATTCAATTATTGCAAGTGTATATGGAGATCATATTAATTATACCGCTTTTGAACAACTTGAACAAAAAGTAATTTTGACAACAAAAAACAAACATGCATTATCATTAAATAACAAAATTTTGAATTTGCTGCCTGAAGATGGAAGAACTTACTATAGCGCAGATTCTGTCGTGTCTGACAACCAAGAAAATGTTGATAATTATTCACCTGAGTTCTTTCATGAACAAACTCCATCAGGGATGCCTCCTCATAAGCTTACTCTGAAACAAGGAAGTATCATCATGCTTCTCAGAAACATGAATCCAAGAAAAGGATTGTGCAATGGAACTAGATTAATTGTGCACTCTCCCCACAACCATTTTATGGATGCTTTCATTTTAACAGGAACAAATCAAAATGATAGAGTTCACATACGAAGAATTGATTTGACACCAAGTGAAACTTCTCTACCTTTCATTCTTAAACGCCGCCAATTTCCAGTTATACTGTGATTTGCAATGACGATAAATAAGTCATAAGGACAAACATTTTCTACAGTTGGACTGTATTTAAAAGAACCGTTTTTTCTCATGGACAACTATTTGTAAGTATTTCAAGATGTAAAGAGGAAGAGCAGTTAAAAATTTACGTAGAAGATACTGAAGAGCAAGGTCGGCTTTTAAATAATGAAAGAGATTTTACAAAAAACATCGTATATCCTGAAGTTTTGTGAACAAATTTTAATTTCATTTTTCTGTATTCATTATTACATAGTTTTTCATAAATTCGTTTTGTTTTTAAATTGTGTTATTTTCATCTATTACTGCGGAACAAGAGAGGAAAACTCATATTCTTGCACATGTCTAAACCCTTTAAGACCTGACCTACACAACTATGTAGGTGATCCTAAGGCAAAAGGAAAAACAATTTCCTCTGTTTCTGGCACTAAAGCAGAGCATGCACCAAACAATTGTGTGGATCCTCCCTTGACGTCAACTGAGATCGATAAAAATTTTAAATTTTTTTTCTCAATTAAATATCATCTTATTAATTTGGGTTAAAAGCCAAGACATTTAATTTCTACTAAAAGTCTTCAGGTCTTAAAGGTTTATATATCTTTCTATCTTATTTTCCGTCATTTTTGACGGGCTATCTTTCTAGTATAAGTATATTTAATATAAATAAAGTTATACTGTATGGATTAAAATTGGGCAATTATATTTATTATTATTCCTCTATTCTTATTAATATTTTAATATTTATTTATTTTCACCTAGTGTTATATAATTTATTATCGGTTTATTGTTTTTGAATGTCCCACATTCATACTTTTAGGATTTTTATGGATGTATAAAATAATCCACACACTATATTTGTGCCTTTTAGGTAATTGGAATTTAAGTATCAGTTCACCTTCTTTATACTACCATATGTTTTTTATTTCCTGTTCATTTTATAATTATCTTATATATAATAGTTTTTATTAAAGATTTTTATATATTTTTAATAATTATTTATATTAATTATTAATGAATTTATTCTGTTTTATAGCATATAGCTATATGCTATATTTTATCGATGTTCTAGAATTATTTAAATTCTTAGTGTAGTTTAAATAAATTTGCTAATAGAATATTTTGTATGCTTTTTAAATTTTATTAACAATAGTTTTTTTTTTTAAATACATTGTGTGGTATATATTCAGTTTATAATTATCTATATATAAGGATATTTTTGGTTTTGCTGTTAATAAAACAATTGTTACATTCTATTGCTTACAACTGAAGCAAGTCTTTTGACAATTAAATCATAAATGTAATACTAGATGGCAGCACCACAATTTGTGTTCTTTTTTTTCGATAAGTTCTATATTTACTTCTTCCAGCTCCATTTCAGTTATAATTTACTACACCAGGGGGAATTTTTAGCTAAATTTTGACGATATTGTTTAACGGTTTTTAATTAATTTAATAGTGCATTTTAATTATGTAATTACTTTCTATTTATATTATTTTATATTATATTAAAAGTTATTTAACATTTATTTCAATATGTATTAACTGCATCCTATGGTATCAATTACTGTGATTTCTTAACTGTTTTATTAACCTTAATCTTTACGATATGGGTGCCATGTGAGCGTGGATTTATTCTAAAATATTAATCGGTATGGTGTTTATTATTTCATTTTATATCCTATAAATATTTAAATAGGTTTTATTGTTTTTTCCATTTCATATTATTTGTTTCTATTCTGTTTTCATTTTTAATCAATTCACTTGATTTTAATGGTTGTTAGGGCACAGGGGAAAATAACTTTTAGCTTTAGCTTATTTTTCCCACAGAAAACAACCATTTTGCTTATATCATTGAATTCTGTGCCCTTGAAAACGTAATTCAATATATAAGCATTTCCATTATTTGTCGGTGTCCACTTTCTTATTTTTCTTCCATAATAATTCTTATAAATAATTTAACCCTTTTTTTTTATATATACTTACAGCTTTAATTCATAATATTACGGTTTTTGATGGTGGTAGGTTATGTTTAATTATTGGTTATATATATATATATATATATATATATATATATATAGATAGATAGATAGATAGATAGATAGATAGATAGATAGATAGACAGTACAAAACATATTTCAGTTCTAAGATTTAAAAGACAAGCTTTTATTTTATATAAAATGACGTCATTCACATCAGCTGAAGTATTCCACATTTGCGATCCGGACTTTAAACAACATTTATAGAAACATATGCATATGATGTCATTATCGCACTTAATACACAAATCCAGCAAAAAGCGATGTTTCATTAATGCGTCATTCAAGAAAATCGACAGAAAGAATGGGCAACCTAATGAATAATATGCCTTCATTTGTTTATAATATTAATATCGCTACCAAAAATTAAATATAGTTTATAATAGCTCCATGTTTTATCAGAAATCATTCATTTATAATTTTTTAAAATAGCATGAATTTTAATTACCTTTTTTATTTCATTTCTTATAGGAAAATGGCAACAAAAAGATATAACAATCTGCTATTTTCCAACTATCTTTCCTTTACTTGCTACAGAAATGGAGTACTTCAGTTGCCATCATTAAAAAAATACTGTTAAAAACTACAAAAAGAATTAATATCTCAAAAATAAATTGAGCTGCAGTTTTCAAACAAATTTCATTTAAAAGTACATTTTTTCCCTATACGACCGTATAAAAATTGAAAATGTGCGATGCTTTGAAGTTTAAAAAACTGTCAGTAGAGATTATCCGTATTTAATCGTACAGCGATACATCTGCTTTGTTTTACGGCTGCCTTAAATAATGAACGTTATTTTTTAGAGAAGACATTTTAATTGCTGCTAAAAAAAAATAGGATATCGGGGCCCCATAATAATGATAATAAGTTAGATACGAAATTTTAAAATATTGATTACCAGTTATATCCGAGTTAAGTCCGAAAAAACTACTTTAAAATTTATCCGGATTTCAATCACATTCGCACTAGTTCAAAAAACATTCGAAAAATTCATATTAGAAAAATTTAATCCAAACACTCGTTTTAAGAGGTATATTTTTCCCACAAATGGATTTTTTTTTTATATATATTTGTTCCTCCTGCCTACGAAATACTGTTAAAAAACTGTGAAGAAAGGAATAAATCTTACAAATGCATATACTGAATATCAAAATCTCTCTAAGATTTTCAAAAACGGAATTATCGGCAATGCATTTTTGAAAGACAGAGAATGCAATTTCCGATCCTTAATATAATTACGCAGCTGCAACAAATGGATAAAACTAGTCACGCCTTTCTTATTGATAACTACGTTCTTTCATGTATTTTTAAACAATCAGTACAAAACTTTCTCTAATTGTATTGCTGTTGTAAGAAGCGGAATTTTCTTTTGAATGTAACTTATTTTATTTGTTTGACTGTAAGATTTGTAGAAATAAATTCGAAATAAAACAATGGAACGCATTTATAAAATTAGTTAAGAAGACAAATAAATACGAATGGATCGATGAATTCTTCCATAGAACTTGCGTATTTATTTTTATTTAACAACAGTAATTTCTGCAGTCCAAACTAATGAAGTGTTATTAAATATATCTTAACATGCATGTGTATTTCTATGGCATTTTGGGGGATTTTCAAAAGAGTTTTTTTCACTGCCTCACCACTAAAATAGATGTATGATCACACCATTTTTGGAAGGTCTTGAAACAAAATTTACCGGGAGATAAAATACATGAGCATAGGAATCGGGAAAATGTAAAAATGTAATCGTCACATATTATTTTTTATCGTCCTGATAAAAATTGAAATTCCATCCATACAAATATCACTAATTAAAAACTTCATTTTTCTCATAAAGTGTATTAAGATCTTTTTCTCATTTGTGAGTTATATATTCCATTCATTTTAAAGCTTACAAGCTCTTTTAAGCAGTGAATAAAGGAATTCAAAATCGACCTTTCTATCCCGAAACTTTAAGGATGCTTAATTGAATTTTTTCTTGCCGTTAAAACGAATTAAAAAAAAAAAAAACATACTAATTTTAACATTTTGCTACATCTTGGTCTCCCATTTCAATGTAATAATACAACAAGCAGGAAGCAAGAATTGTGTGGTTCTTTTCTTTAGAATTTTCTGTCGCCCCCGATGAAAGAAAATGTACATGAATATTCACAGTACAAAACGTATTTCAGTTTTAATACTTAACATACGCGCGTTTATTTTGCACAAAACGACGTCCTTTGCATCCGCTGAAGAATTCCACATTTACGATTCAGTCTTAAACAATATTTGTAGAAAAGTAATCATATGACGTCATTATCGCGGAATAATACACAAACACGGCAAAAAGAGATGTTTTCATTCAAGACACTCGACCAAAAAATTGGGTATTTAACGTTTCATATGGTTTCATTTGTTTGTAACATTAATATGGATATTGAAAATCAAATATAAGTTATAATAGCTTCATGTTTTATCAGAAATCCCTCATTTATATTTATCAAAATTCGGAAAAAATTGTTACACACGGATTAATAATATCGCATTATTTCAGCTTTTTGATAGGAATTAAGTAAATGCGAAGAAAATACACTGGCCTCCAAAAGTTAAGGAACAGGGACTGGATGCTTCCGATTGTACACGGTTTGCCGAAAATCTCACAAAATTATTGGAGAATTGTCCCTGAACTTCTGGTCGTAATCAACATGTTTGATTTCATATTTCATATTTCTATATGAATATTTAGTTGGGAGAGCAATTAGGGGTCTAATAATAAATTTAATAATAATATAATATTTCGGATCACCTATGTAACAGAAAATGCTGAAAAGGATTTGTCACTGTGTTGACTGACTATTTGGGTCCTGGTCAACGTTTCGTTGTATTTGTGTAAGCATAGCACTCCTATTCATAAAGATGTTACTGTGTCTGTGAAAAATTCAAAAGCTTTTTGTTTATAGCATACAAAGTTTTCAACCAAATTTAACACAGCTTTCTTAAAACCTGAAAAATGACATTAGCAACAGTATACTGCAATTAAAATATAAATATATTGAATATTTAATGAGATATAGGCATTTGTATAATATAAATTTTAACTGCGCATGCGTGGAAGATTCTAAAATTTTTATTTTACAATTTGGTAGACAACTATTTAGGGCAACCTATATAAAAAGTTCAGTCAAGTATCGCGAAAATTCTCAAAGTTAGGGGCGATATAGTGTGTTGCTTTCTAAAAAAAATATTATAAGGGATTTTCAACAAATTTTCAATCAGCTTACTATATCTTTCTGAATTTTCACAATAGTTGACTGGACTTTTTATAGAAGTTGCCCAAAATAGATGGCTACCAAATTATGAAATAAAAATTTTGAAAATTTGTACGCATGCGCAGTTAAAAATTATTTGATACAAATGCCCATATCTCATCAAATATTCAATGTAATAATGTTTTAACAGCATTATACTTTTGTTGCTGTTATTTGTCAGTTTTTCGGAAAGCTGTGTTAAATTTGGTTGAAAACTCTGTATGCTATAAACTAAACACTTTATAATTTTTCATAGACATGATAACATCTTGACAAATATGATTGCTATGCTTACACAAGTGCACACAAATGTTGAACAGGACCCAAATAGTCATCTAACACAGTGGCAAACCATTTTCAGCATTTTTTGTAACATAAGTGATCGCAAATATTATTTTATTATTAAATTTATTATTACCCTCCTAATTGTCCTTCCGACTAAATCTTCAGTGATAAATGTGAAATCAAACATTTTTTTTTTTTTTTTTTTACATTCCAGAAGTTCAAGAACAATTCGCCAATAATTTTGGTAGATATTCGACGATCCGCGTACAATCTAAACCATCCAGTCCCTGTTCCTTAACTGTTGAAGGACAGTGTAACTTATACAAATATTCTTCAAAATACATTTTTACTGTAGACGTCAATGATACACCTATGTCTTATGGTTAGGTATAACGCTATTTTTAGTGACAACATTTTAATTGTTATCTGAAAGAAATAGCATAACGGGGCTATAAAAAGTCTTATACTACATGCCTTTCCTCCTATTTTAATGTAAACTTTCATTAGCGTTCACAAAGTATAATCTATGCAATTGATTATTTCACTCATAATTCTGTAAGATTTGTTGTGAAATGCGTCTGGTATTCATAAATGTCCATCTTTCCGCTTCTTAATATCTACATTCTACAAGCCATCGCTTGTCATTCTAATGTATAACTTGCAATGTCAATTACACAAATTAATGAATTGGGTGGTTGGATTGGAATTACGAATTTATTTTAAATGAGTTTTCTTTTAGGTTTATCATAGACCAGGATTTCCATTTTTTATTTAATACATTAAAATTGACTCTGGCCGTTTTTCATCACTCTTCTAATGATCAACATGTAGATCAGACATTTATTGTCTCTAGTCTGGGGTTATCCACTTCAGCAATACTCCTTTTACCGCACATCTTTAATGAAAGCCACTTAAATTTTACTGTATTAACTGAAGTTGCTGAATCTTACTCTTGTGGCCCGAGTTATCTATTAAACGTAATTTATTCTAAAATTGATTTAAGTTATCCATTTTAATACTCCGCAGTTTAAAGGATTTTCGTCATCAAGGAAACAACAAATTTTCAAAACAGTATTTTCTTCGTTATAAGCTTATAGAGATTATACATTTTATATAGAGATATTTTTTCTTCATTATAAGCAAAAACCACCAAACAGTCGTAACTCAAGCGGTAAAGCTCTAGAGGACGCTTTGCAATTGTGATAACTGGGCGCGCATTTGTATATTTTACCATCGAGAAATTATTAAGATTAATTAAATTGGGGAAAATATTTTATATCTGATTTTTTTTATTTTTGTCGAAATGAGTTTTATTGATCCAGTTTGAAAAAAAAAATGATTGGAAGGGGATTTAATTTTTTACATGTTTGAATAGTCGTAGATAATGTGAATTGCAAAATATTTCAAAATAATGCCAGATTTATTAATTTATTAATGTAAAATATATGGCTTTTATTTTAAAATATTGCATTTTCAATTTTTGATACGGTGACTGTGTATATTTATAAAACAGTACATTTATGTATAAAAAATCCCTTCCCCATTTCCTCTACCTGAAAGATCTGAAATTTCTTGAAATTAAAAGTTGAGTTTTCGTCAAAGAAAATAAAATTTTTATCGTTCTGCTTGTCACAATATGGAGTTTTTATTTTTCAATTCACACCTTATTGGATTCCAGGGCTGAAGCATATAGGACAAATTTTATTGTTCTTACCAGTACCTTTTATCAGTAATCTTCAAGAGATATTTTTACAAGAATTGCAATAGGAACGTATTATGAGGATTATTCATAAAAAGATACTGGTAAGAACAATAGAATTTGTCCTATATAATGCGACCCCTAGATTCAGTGGACCCTATAAAGTTATAATTTTCCAACTGTAATTTCTCTCTCAGTAGGAAATATTAGACTTGTAATTTACCTACCGTTAAAGTATTGTTTTAAAATTAACATAATGTAATTACAAAAGGCGTTCGTTTTTCCATAATAACTGAGAGTAAAATCATAAAAAATCAAGAAATATATTTACATCAAAATATACATCATTTTTCTTCAAAACACCTTCCCTCAAATGATAAGCAACAGTCCCATTGTTCAACGCATTTTTCGGAATAAGTAGAGAAACCGTTTTCTGGAAACTGTTTCAAAGAAACCTACACAGCTAAAATAATTTCAGAATCTGTTTTTTTTTTTTAATTTGTCAGAAACTCTAGTTGCGGACTTGATATGGGTTTCAAAATAATGCACCTAAGTTTCATCACCTGTTATTACAGTCTTCCGATTATTTTGATCCCCTTATCAAGTCCGCAACAAGTGATTATGACATATTCAGTAACAGATTCGGAAGTTATTTTAGAAGCGTTGGGTTCTTTGAAGCAGCTTCCAGAAAACGGCTTCTCTACTTGTTTGAAAAGTAGATTGAACGATGGGACAGTTACATATCATCTGAGAAAAGTTGTTTTAAAGAAGAATGGTGTATTTTTTAATATATATTTATTGATTTTTTCTTATAATTTTACTCTCAGTTATTATGGAACGTCCTTTGCATATATATATATATATATATATATATATATCCAACGTTTCTTGGAGTTCATTACCTGCAGTTTACTCAGTTGAGCTGATTCAGATATCAGACCAGATATCATAATCAACAATATTTTCTGGAGAAACAGGTCCTCCAGATTTGTCCAGGTTATATTAATTAGCAAAGCATTGGAGTTTATGCCAAAGTTTTCTGGTCCGAAACCTGGCCAGGACACTTTTTCACTAAAATTGGAATTTCTTAATGCGTGTCTAATCTGACAAGAAAATAAAATCTAATAATATTACTGTATTAATTTGTTTATTCAGTCTTTATCTCTTTTGTCTGTTTATTTTTGATTTAACAATACATTCTCTTTTTTTTTTTTTTTTACGTTGGAGCATTTATCAACGCGCACAATCTTCGTGTACATTTCTAAGGGCGCATTAAACTGGAACATTGCAAAACAATTTCACTTAACGCTCCACTCTTAACAATAAAATTGGAATGAGGATGATGGAACGGATATTCTTCGATATTAAATATATGAGGCACGAATCTTTTAAATATGAAAATAATGTTTGGAAATTTTGGTGCAATCATATAGCGTAATCAATATCTACGAAATGTATCCATATTTTTTTTTTTTTAATGAAAATGAATTTTCATTAAAATGTAGTTTGATATGTTTTTAACGCACTTGTGCTATTATTAAACCGGCATATGCTGTCTTTATTACGAAGTGAAAGTTTTAGTCTTTTAATATCTCTAAATATATTTTTCTATCATCTTTAACATTTTAGGTTATTAAAGGAGAATTTATTAAATATAAATTACTCTAAGTATTTTCCGATAGGTTTTCAGTTAATTTTGTAACTTGAACTGGAAATGATCTAAAATCCAGGTGGTTTATTTTATTTGCACAGTATAGAATATCCAGGTTGATTATGAAATGATCTTCAATACCAATTTCGAAATAAGCTTCTTGAATATTTTATCTGTAAATGGAAATCACTAGAGTCATCTGGAAATCACTAGATATCTGAATTAATTTTTTTATACAGTTTAGGCCTATATAAACAAAAAGATATTTTTACATGTTTATGCAATAAATTTTGTTTGCAATTTCTTTCATCTTGTATGTATTTGTATTTATTTTCTTTGAATGCATTATTCCTACGGCGTATTTGGTTTACAGAGTTGAATTCAAACATTTTCTTCCTGGAGGATATTTGCGATTCCCTGAGGAAGGGCAGACTTTTTACAATTCCGGAGGGTGGAATTACACCTTTTTCCATTAAAACTCATAAAACCTCAAACCTTCCGGAAGGAGGGGGTTGAATTCAATACTGTTGAATATATAATGTTTGCGTATAATTAATCGTAGCGTATTTTTCCATAGAGCATATTTTTCTAAAACACTTTTATAATATAATGTTAAAAATGTTGAAAAAGACACGGACAAGCTGTCTGAAAAAAAAAAAAAAAACAGGTGACAGCAAAAGCTGTTAAAGATAAAGGAAATAAAAAGGAGAGAGTAAGTTGTGAAGAAATTGACCTGCAATAAAGCTGTAGCTACAAATTCTCCCCAAAGCCAAAAAATCATTAGAAATATTATATACTTTGCTAAATTTAGTTTTAAAAAAAGTACAGAGGGAGCCAAAAAAACAGTTGTGTTAACATCTTCGCCATATAAAGTAAACCTTGAAATGAAAAAAACACAAAAAATCGACTAAAAGGAAGCTATCACAGCATAAAAGCAAATGGAACATCAAGTTTTAAAAAATAGGCCTAATGCCGAAATCAAGGAAATGGTGAAAGGGGAGAACTACAATCATAATGTAAAGAAAACTTGTGTTGCAAAAAAAAGTCTAATAATTCAGAATCTAAAAAGGAAAATCTAATTAGTGATGATTGGGTTTGCCTGATTTGTAAGAAAATAAAACAGAAGAAATGATTCAGTGTTCATATTGCCAAATACGGTTCCAAGTTGTGTGCGCTGGAAAAAAAAATCAATAAACGAAATTCATGTGTAAGTTTTGCATCAATCCTTAAATGATATTCAAGTAAAGGGCTATTAGTTTCATAATTTCTATTCTTAATTACTGATAACTTTGATTTATATTTTGAATACATTTTGATTTAAAACAATTACACTTATTTTCAGATATTTGATTTCATTAGATTTCATTGCTGTTATTTTGTTTGATTGTTTCAGTAACCGTAAACTTTGCTTTTAATAAAATTAGTTATATTCCCTAATCATTAAAACAACCTGATTTTATTTGGTCCAATTTAGGAGACTGGTGGTCCAACTTAGGCGACCAGTTGCTGAATTTGGACCACTTTTGACAAATTTTTCAAATTAAAATAAAATTTAAGATTTTCAAAAAGAAAATGATCTAAAGTTTTATTTAGTTAGTGGATGAATTGATTGACCCTGTGTAGTGATATTTTTCAGATATTCCAAAAATTAAGTGAGTTACACCTGAAAATAAGCGAAGTGGTCCAAATTAGTCTACTCTCCCCTATGTGACTGAATTTTGAAGACTCTTTTCATGCGCCCATAAAAAGCTGAAGACTTAATAGTTTCCAGTTTGAAACAGCAGAATTGTTTCGAATACTCTTTGAGAAGATCCCGTATAACAGATGATCCTTTATAAAAATCATTATAAAAGAAAAATCGAAGTCTGTATACAATAAACCTTTTTTTTATTCGATGAAATTCGTATAATTTGAAAATCATTCTGTTTCGTTGATGAATTAATAACATTTTATTTTTTATGAAAATAAAAACTTTTGCTCAGACACATGTACCATTAATTAGTAATTATGTATATTTATGTATATATATTAATTAATTAAAAATTTTTTGGATAATTTCGTTTTCGTTTTTAGCAGAAAATAGTAAGATTACCGAAATTCGTTTTCAATCTTAAAAAGCTGTTTCCGTCGATCCTTAACTAGAATGCACAATAACATTTCACATGTTAAAATATTCACCGTATTCTGCATAGATTTTAGAATGTTGCATAAACACTTTCAGCTTTCTATCATGTACTACTGCCATACAGAGTTTCATTTCCTGTAGCTATTTTTTTTCTCAGATTATTTTTTTTATATTCTTATATTTTGCACAATGAATTTTATTATTAAGTTGTTCTGTAGTATTAATAGTTTACATGATTTAGAAATGAATATTTATAAGCGAAAAAAATGCCTGCATGATCCCCCAATGAATGGTATGCAATAGCTCCTAAGCCATTGAAAAGTCACAAGTATCGATTATACAAAATGGCATTTGTGGGCAACAATAGAAATTCCGAACTTAAAATGGAAGTATGTATCATTTCTTTCAAATTCTGGGAATTTTTTTTTCTTTTTTACAGAATATTTTCAAACACTTTTTAAGGAATAAAAGAAAAAAAATCGAAACTTGTTTTCGAAATAAAATATAAAATTCAAGTATGTTACATTAATTATTAACACAATTTTTAAATTTTTAAATAAATCAAAATAGATGTTAATTTCCAAGTTGGGGAAAAATGTCCGGGTTATGATTCGAAACAGGGATGTCTTGGCTCAAACCGCCAATTCTCTACCGACTGAGCCATCTCTGACAAATCTTGAGGACTAATTCACCCAACTAACCTTTAACTATCACAGCATCTAGTCTGATATATGAATTAGCTCAACAGAATAAATCGGTTATTTTTGGAACTGCTGATTTATTTACCAATTGAAAAATTTTATTATAAATTAATCTAATATAATTACTTATGCAGCGTTTACTGCAGTTCTAGAAATAACCTTCGATTTATTCTGTTTAGCTGATTCAGGTAATAGACCAGATGCTGTGATTGTTAAAGGTTAGATTAAATAATTCGATGGTTAAAGTCTGAATAAGCCCTGCAGATTCGTCAGGGATGGCCCAGACTTTTTCGCCCGCTTGGAAATTTTCATCTGTTTTCATTTATTTACCAACTGAAAAATTTTGTTAAAAATTAATCTAATGTAACTACGCATGCCGCATTTATTGCAGTTCCAAAAATAACCTTCATTTAGATCTGTTGAGCCGATTCAGATATCATACCAGATGCTATGATCGTTAAAGATTAGTTGGGCGAATGGCTCCTGAAGGTTTGTCAGAGATGGCTCAGTTGGTAGAGCATTGGCGGCTTCAGCCAAGGCATCCATGTTTCGAATCCTGGCCCGGACTTTTTTCACCCACTTATTCTGAATATTCAAGTTATTCGTTTTTCTATGCATTTTGTTTTTCTAAATAATAATTTTTTGCACTATTTTCAACTTAATAGATCTCGCAAACCTGTCCTCTTAAAATATGTTTATTTAAAAACGTGTAGGATGTGGCAATCCCAAAACTTTCTTCTATCTCATACATATTATTACTTCCTGAAAAATGGATTATAGCAGTGCCACCGGTTAATTGATTTACAACAAAATCTAATTACCAACAACGTATGTCAATTTCTAATTGAATTTGAAGTTTGATGAAAATCCGTCCATATGTTTTTGACATAGAGATATTGCAGAAATCGTAAAAAGTTCTGCATAGTAAAGGCACCTTTTAGGCAATTTGCACCAAAAACGTATTAGGATCAATTTATATCAGGGAAGAACTGAATCTAAAGTTTGATGAAAATTCATGCATTACTTCTTGAGATACTAGCGGATATCGTGAAAAATGCAGCATAGTAGCGACACCTGTTGGGCAATTTACACGAAACACTAAACAACACTAATTTATATTAGGGACTAACTGAATCTGAAGTTTGATTAGAATTCGTGCGCTAGTTCTTGAGAAGGAGTTTTTTGCGATAATCATGAATAACAGCATAACAGCATAGCTGTGCCACCTATTGGGCAACTTACATTAAAAGTTTATAAGCTCCAAACAATATTATGGACAAACAGAATCTAAAGTTTTCTGAAAATCAGTGATTTAGTTCTATTGTGGAAATTACGAATAATGCAGGATAGCAGCGCCACCTGCTGGGCGATTTACACCAAAAGGTAATCAAGACCAATTTATATTAGGGATTAAGTGAATCTAATGTTTGATTAAATTCCGTTCATTAGTTCTTCAGATAGAGTGGCCACAAAATTTGTGTCAAACAGAGACAGACAGACAAACAAACAGGCATTTTGTAGACACATGCTTTTCGGGATCTCTGACCCCTAAAACGTGTAAATCCGTAGAAAACCGGAATTCGAAAATTTTCACGAAACCAATACTTTCGTCTTATAAAGATAGAAGAATGTAAAAACAAAACGCGTAAGTCGAGCAACTGCTCAAACAAAAACTTCTTTAAATAAATGACAGATTTACAAAAAATCTTAGCAAGGGTTTTTTTTTCTTATTTAAGATCTATTTTTTTTTAACTAATCGCGTTGAATAATGTAAGTCACGCAACTATAATTTATACATTGAATGATTTTAATAAGTTAATTTCATCAGTTTCGCAGTATTTTCTTTTTTCAACTTATAAATAAATTTCTTTTAAGAGGGAGAAAAAATTGCAAAAAATATAATCAGATGTTTGACGTATTAGAATAAAAAATCTTATGAAAATTCGATATACACAGATGCTAGTATATTAACAAGAGAGCAAAAACAAATTACGACAAATGTGCCTGACTTAGGTAATGAAAAAACACACTTTAGTTTATAAACTCTGACATTACAGAAAAATAAATTTATTTTGTTCACATGCCTTTTATCACTAAAGGAAAAAAATACGATGAGAAAATTAATTTTGAGTTCAGAAATACATGTGATGGGAATTTGCTTACCATGGTGATAAAAATTGTCATTGTAAATAGTATTCAGCATTAAAACTTCTTTTTAACTGTTAATAAATTATAATACTCTTATGGTCTTCTAAAAACATAATGGAAAGAAATATAAAAAAAAAGATTAACATATAAAAAATAATGTTTTGAATTTTCGTTATACAAAAGCAGTTCTTTTTGTTTTAATTCTGCACTATTTTTTTACTATTTTTATTTCATCCATAAAATCTAAACACGATACCAAGCACAAACGTTCTGTTACATTAGAAAACGATTGTCCAAACAATTGCCAATTTAATTTATTAAATGTTTGAATTTTATAGCATAGTCTGACATTAAATAATAAATTCTAATGGAATTATGTTTTATTGGATTTTATCCTATATTATTTTATATAATATAAATCACATCTTAATATATATGTTATATTATTAATTCTTCCTTCGCGATATTCTATTCTTCATACTAAATTACCGGCATATGCACTAATTTATTATTCATTATTAATACCTATCATCAGTCCTATTAAATTATCCTTAAATTAATTATCTTGCCCGATTTACTTAAATATAAAGCTTTTAGTTTATTCGTAATTTGTGTCATGATTTCTAATCATTTCTATTATTTTATGTGAATTCGAATGTTTTTAAAAGAGCCATTTCTTTTTTTTTATTCCAAGATTATCTTCGTGCGCTGGGGTAATTTTTACTATAAAATGGGTCCGCTTCAAATTGCCAAGACTCTGATTTATCATTCCTATTGTTCGTGACGTAGGATTTACATGTATACTTTATTCTCGAATTGGCTAGAGCGCGAGTAACGTCATGATTTCGTGTTTCTCCGCGTTGTAGCAAAAAGCAGATGCACGAGACTTTCGGCAGAATTTGTTTGATCTTTCCCATCAGTCCAATAGTCCCCTGGCTTGTCGTTCCAAGATATTCATTCTAATATTTATTCTAATTTTATTTTAAGAACCCACAGTGATCTCATGTCAAATCATTTATCTTCGAGACGTCAATGCCTTATAAAGAATGTGTTGAGCTGTTTTAATGATGATTTCACTTAATAAAATTATAGAGCTCTAAATTGACTTGTTTTTCTTTTATCCTGGGGAAACGTACAAGCATATCATTTCGTGTCTTTTCTCCGCAACTTCACGATGTGTTCCAACATTTAATATTTTACAAATAAAAACCACCAGGCGAATGGTTTTCCTAAATTAATTCTGTGGCAAGATCAACCATGCTACATTAATCTCCGGTAGGACAAATGGATCTATTCTCCCTACTTCCTTTTGTATGATAAAAGCCTATCACTACCTGCATTCTTGGTATTGTTACATTAAAAGCCGTCAGGATTAATGCTGCTGACTTCATTCATTCTTTTTCAATTCCTACTATTAGTTCATACTCTCCCTATATTTATTATTTATTTATTTATTTATATATCTTGTTCAAATTTTCAATGGTTAATAAAATACTTATTATTCATCCTATCAAGTTGAAATAATTTTTTTAAAACTTGTACTGGATGATAATTGATGTTAATACAGTTTTTTTTAAATATTAATTAATTAATTAAATTTCAACTAATTAATTTTAGTTTTACGTGGGAGACAAAATGGCGGCCATTGGTTATTAAGCATTTAATGCATCTTCATATCTATAAGGGGGGTTACCATAGGGGGCACCCTGTTCTGTCGCCAAATACCGATAAATTCGTCGCCAACTTGGCGATACATCGCCAAATTTGGTGACCAAAATTAGTCGCCAACGTGGCGATATCTGTAATATTTCGCGAAATTCCCATAGACTGCCATTGTAAATCTACTTGCCTATAGAAAATAAACAAATTGAGATATTTTAATGCAACAAAAACTAATATTAGCTTAAGGGATTATATTAAATTTTTCTTTGATGACTTAAGTAGGAATTGACTTTAAAAACAAAATATTTATATTAATTGTTATATAATAAAAGCACAACGACTACGACTAATTAAATCCTTATTGTTACATGTATAGCATGCAAGTACATCTATTCTATTTACATATTTAAAGTACAAATGGAAATTTCGTTTAAAAATTACTGTCATGTGTCGCATTTAGACCCATTTTTTTTTAAATATGTGTAGATCTGATTGAATGCTTGTAAATGTGTCAGCTAATACATGCATCGTACGATTATAAGAAAGCATAGTGGAAATTATTTTTAAACATTCAAATATAAAAAATGTCAGTCTAATGAAAATAAAGGAACTTAAGCCCCAGTCACATAAGACGAATAATTTGCATAATTACGTTTCTCACGTTTAAATGAATTAAGAATCTTCTCTTATCATGTAAATAATTGTAAAGATGTGGATGATTTTATAAGTTTATAAAAAATCACAGGATATATTTAAGTAGCTAATTAAAAAAAAAAAAAAAAAAAAAAAAAAAAAAGAGATAGAATGCATTAGCAAGAAATCATAAATATTTTGGATGCATATTTTTAACTTACTAAAAATATTATTATGATGAACATCAATATGTATAATTAAAATAATAAAACTTTGTAAAAAATCACCATAAAATAAAAACAATACACAGGGCGCGTTTCGAGGTAAAAATATAACAGCTCGTCATCAGCTACAGCAAACACGTGTTGTCCGCTTACGGACACGTGTTTACTGTAGCTGATAACGAGATGTTATATTTTTAGCTCGAAACGCGTCCTATGTATTGTTTTTATTTTATGGTGATTTTTTACAAAGTTTTATTATTTTAATTTCTTCATATCGCCAGTTTTCAGTGCTGTTTCAGTGCTGTTTCATTGTAATCAATATGTATAATTAGCATTTATGTAACAGAAGTAACAATAACTTTTTTTCCTCTATAATGATTTCTTTTTTCTTTCTGAGGAATACATTTTGCCAATCCAGCAAAGTGCGTATATATTTTTGGTAAACAAAAGTAAAACAATTATTTAAAGAAAAATGATTTTGTTAATTGTTCGCTTTAATGCAAAATCTGCGAAGAAAATTGTACACGAAACTTACACGCACACTCACATATGTGCAGAGATCTTATCTATTCCTATTTTTAAAGAAAACAACTTGTGTTTACATAAAGCAGTTATGGACGTGTTAACCATTTCGGCCCTGCGGTCACTTATGTGTTCCTTACTTTTAAAATTCTTTAAACTATACATAACCCCTTGCAGTTAGTAAAAACCTCATAATCACATATGTGAATTTTGACTGTTTATTGGCGAAGTAGCGCCATCTAGCATTACAATAGTAAAAAAAAAAAAAAAAAAAGTTCACAAAAACTTCAGAGCCGAAAGGATTTTAATTTAAATTAGGGACTACTTTTCCGAATGACTAATTTGTGATAAACACTAAAAAATACTAGTATATTTTTTGTCTGTTAAATCCTGTTGTAATATGACATATTTCGAAAGTCTTCAAAAAATCTTCCTTCGACTAATTTCATGTGCAAAGAATGCGAAATAACTACATTCGTTGGGTGTCAGAAACTAATATATTCGTTAAATTTCAGTAAAACCTGATTTCTGTGATTTGGTTAGTTACTTTTAATTTCATTAGCGTAAAACGGATTTTTACCTCAAACTGAAAAATAAATTTAGGGCCGAAAGGGTGAAATGATATGACAAATTTATAACATGTTTTACTATAAAATGTATTTTTTTCCTTTTACGCAGATTTTTAACTTACTTTAACAAAGACGGCTTTTTAAGTATTTTTAAATACAAATATTAACAAAACATAATTAGGGCATACATAAACGGATAGATATTAAGTTAAAAAAAATATTAATAAATAAGTTAAACAAGAAAATTGTATATTCATATTCGATTACTCTATAAAAATCTGTATTTGAATAAACATAAATATTGGCATTAAAGGTTATCTCTACAAATTTTGATTATGCATGTGTATAAACTACTGACATGTTTTCAGTATAGGAAGTAAATATATATATTCACTTTATAATTTTATCTAAGAATACATCATTCAACTATATAGGCATCCCCCGATTTACGTAAGTAATGTGTTCCACAAAGTTTTGCGCAACTTGAATTTTACGTAAGTCGAATTTGTAAGTTGCTTAGGTAAAATTTTATAAGAAACTAGAATATTTATTATGTATATATATGTATATTATTTACACCGTATTATTTTATAAATAAAGCATCATGCAGCAGTATTTACTCGTATATAAACTATGAACGTATGAAAAAATATATAAATAAACTTAAAGAACACTTTTAAAATATCTTGTGGAATACGGGGTTTATAAATCTAACATTGATAAATTCATTTATAACGATTTTGAATCTACATAAAACAACTAGAAAAATAAGAAATAGTTAAAGAAGACTAATTTAACCTGTTCTCCATGAATTTCTGATGGCAAGAGAAATGAATAGCACTCACAAAATAAAATAATCCTTGATAAGTATAAACTGTATTTATTAGGAATTATGTGACTACTATGAATAACGAACAATAAAGATTAAGTTGGTTTGTTATAGATTTGATTGTATGTACCAATAAAAATATATAACTCTATCTAATATATAAACTATATTACTGTTGTGGTTTATATCTATATATTTTTTTTATAAAATAAATATCAAAAGTATGCAACTGCGTAGCAAACGCGCCAATATGTTCAAAAATGTAATTTCCGAGATTTATTACGTAGCTGTGAATTTACATAAGTCGCGTAATATGTAAGTCGGGGGGATGCTTGTATATTTATCTTTACAAAAATCAACATAATTGCGTTAAACTAAATTTATAAATTCATCTATGTCGTCAACAAGATTATCTTGACCTATTTCGGTAGAAGATATCAACTTGAAGAAATGAAAAAGTAAATGTGTTTTGATACTAAAAATAAATGCTGTCATTGCAATCTTTGGTATCACCTTCTTTGGTAACAATGCTCTTTAAAATTCACTGCTTGAAAGTAAAATGATGTCCATTTAATATGTTTTGAGTTCTTATTAATCGTTCGTACATCTTTTCTCGTAAAATATTCATGCATAATGGAATAAAATACTTTTTGAAATACCTTCATTTTCATGAACATGTAGAGGTTTTAAATATTTTTATCTGAAGTACAATTTGTCGATTTTTTTAAAAGTCTCATTTCTATGTTTACTAAATTTAGTACTAAACTACGTTGGACTAAATTTATAAATTCATCTATGACGTCAACAAGATTACCTTGACCTATTTCGGTAGGAGATATCAACTAGAGGAAATGAAAAAGTAAATGAGTTTTGGTGCTAAAAATAAATGCTATGATTTCAGTCACTTATCTTTCGTAACAATGCTCTTTAAAATTCCCTACTAGAAAGTGAAATGTTGTCCATTTAATATGTTTTGAGTTCTTATTAATCATTCGTAAATCTTTTCTCGCAAAGATGTTAATGCACAATGGAATGAAATACTTTATGAAATACCTTTATTTTTATGAACATGTAGTGGTTTTAAATACACTGGCCTCGAAACGTTAAGGTACAGGGACTGGAAGCTTTGATTGCACACGGCTTGTCGAATATCTACCAATGTTATTGACGAATTGTTCTTGAACATCTGGGATGAAAAGAACATGTTTGATTTCATATTTCTCGATGAAGATTTAGTCGGACTGACAATTAGGGGGTTAATAATAAATTTAATAATAAAATAATATTTGAGATCAGTTATGCAACAGAAAATGCTGGAAATGGTTTGTCATTGCGTTAAATGATTATTTCGGTTTCGTTCAACGTTTGTGTGCATTTGTGTAAGGATATCACTCATATTCGTAAAGATGTTAACGTTTTTGTGAAAATTTCCAAAGTTTTTTGTTTATAGCATACAGAGTATTCAACCAAATTTAAAACAACTTTCGGAAAACCTGACAAAGAACAGCAGCAACAGTACACTTCAATTAAAACATGAATATATTGAATATTTGATGAGATATGGGCACTTGTATGAAATAATTTTTAACTGCGCATGCGTGGAAGATTTCAAAATTTTTATTTCATAATTTGGTAGTCAGCTATTTAGGGCAACTTATCTAAAATGTCCAGTCAAATACCACGAAATTTCACAAAGATAGGGGCGATATAGTGAGTTATTGCTTTCTAAAAATAGCATTATTATAAGGGTTTTTCCACAACTTTTTAATCAGCTCACTATATCTTTCTGAGTTTTCACAATATTTGAGTGGACTTTTTACAGACGTTAGCCAAAATAGCTGGCTACCAAATTATGAAATAAAAATCTTGAAATCTTATACGCATGCCCAGTTAAAAATTATTTCATACAAGGGCCCATATCTCATCAAATATTCAATATATTCATGTTTTAATTGCAGTATACTGTTTCTACTGTTCTTTGTCAGGTTTTTGGAAAGTTGTGTTAAATTTGGTTGAAAACTCTGTATGCTATAAACAAAAAACTTTTGAATTTGTCACAAAAACGTTAACATCTTTACGAAAAGGAGTGCTATGCTTACACAAATACAACAAAACGTTGAACAGGACCCAAATAGTCAGTCAACACAGTGACAAATCCTTTTCAGCATTTTCTGTTACATAGGTGATCGGAAATATTATATTATTATTAAATTTATTATTAGACCCCTATTTGCTCTCCCGACTAAATATTCATATAGAAATATGAAATCAAACATGTTCATTACGACCAGAAGTTCAGGGACAATTCTCCAATAATTTTGTTAGATATTCAGCAAACCGTGTACAATCGGAAGCATCCAGTACCCGTTCCTTAACCTTTGGAGACCAGTGTATTTTCTTCGCATTTACTTAATTCCTATCAAAAAGCTGAAATAATGCGATATTATTAATCCGTGTGAAACAATTTTTTTCGAATTTTGATAAATATAAATGAGGGATTTCTGATAAAACATGGAGCTATTATAACTTATATTTGATTTTGAATATCCATATTAATGTTACACAATGTCAGTGAATAATTTGTCCTATGATTTAGGAAGATAGATTTTATTTAAACTTAAACTTACACTATGTTCAAAACTACATAAAAGATGACACAATATTTAAAAAAGAAGTTAAGTTACTTTGATACCTTAGTACTTTCAACTATAAAAACATAGTCTTTGTCAGAGAAATATAAGGAATACTACTGTTATTAACATCTAATTTTCAAATCCAATTGATGGTGACGAAAGGAGTGAAAGTGGAAGTCAATTTTTAGACCCGGAAAACATTGGGAAAATAAAACATGGATATAGGGAAGTGGAATATTACTCGTTTCTTTAAGCAAACTGAGCCAAATTCTGGGTATGCTCTAGGATAAAACGTCATTACAAACAGTATTTTCTTTAGTAATAATTTCTATTGATTCGTGGATAATTAAATCATGACAATTCTTTGAGGGATTTTATCCTACAACATACCCATAATTTGGCTCAGTTTGCTTAAAGAATCATAAAACAAGTAATATTTCACTTCCCTATATCCACGTTTTATTTTCCCAATATTTTCCGGATCTAAAAATTGACTTCCACTTTCACTCCTTTCGTCACCATCTACGTGGATTTGAAAATTAGACGTTAATAGCAGTAGTATTTGTTGTATTTTTCAGACGAAGACTATGTTTTTATAGCGAAACAGCACCGAAAACTGGCGATATGAAGCAATTAAAATAATAAAACTTTGTAAAAAATCATCATAAAATTAAAACAAAACACAGGACGCGTTTCGAGCTAAAAACATAACAGCTCGTCATCAGCTACAGCATACACGTGTCCGTAAACGAACAAGTTCAAAAATGAACTGAAGATAAAGAATGTTGCGAAGAATGCGAAGAATGCGACAGATGGCGCTACCTGACAGAGGGATATGCAAAAGGGAAATGTGTTGAACTTGTTCGTTTACGGACACGTGTATGCTGTAGCTGATGACGAGCTGTTATGTTTTTAGCTCGAAACGCGTCCTGTGTTTTGTTTTAATTTTATGGTGAATTTTTACAAAGTTTTATTATTTTAATTGCTATGTTTTTATAGTTGAAATATATAGTTGAATATAGTTGAATATAGTTAAATAGCTAAGGTATTAAAGTAATTTATATCTTTTTAAAATACTGTGTCATCTTTTAAGTAGTTTTGAACATAGTGTAAGTTTAAGTTTAAACTTTAAAGATGAATTAAACATTTCTATTTATTTATTTAGATTTTATTTTTTCGTCACTTTGTTCACATAGGCTACTTCCACTACTTCTAATTTAAAACGAAGTGACGGATGTGAAGAAAATGGCGTATTAAAATGATTGGAACGTCAATTAAATATTTTCTTCTACACAAATTTAATCCCAAGCACTAGTATGTCCCTGCTAAGCATTTAAAATTATGTGATGTATGTGAAAAAAGAGACATATTAAAATTAATTGGTCGGCAGTTAAATATTTTTTCCTCTACAAAATTTCAATCGCAACGCTACTACTTCTACTTCCAGCTAACCTAAGAATTATAGACTATCCCATTTCAAAGGAAGTGACGTTTTTGAAATGAATAGAACGGCCATTAATGAAAATATTCCTCAACGATGGCTGCGGGATTTCAAACAGAAAGTACAAGGAAATTTAAATAAAATGCATATTTTAAACTTGTAACATCTGCAGTATTACAATCTGCCACTTTTTAAGTAAACAGAAAACTATTTGAAATTTATAGTGTGTAATTCGTGACATATAATCTAGTTTCAGCAAACTCATTAGCAGTTTAACAAAGAGAGGGTCCGAGGTTGGTGTCACCGAATGCGATGAGCATTTGTTCATTGATAGAGTATAGTTAGTATATAAATATATGAAAGTCATAAAACGCAACTCCCAGTGGGTCTTGAGAAAATAAGTTGCAAAGTTTAAACTACACTTTATAATTAGATAAATTTTCTTCGTAGGCAAACGGTTCAATAGCATGGTCTGCAGCATTCTGGATTTAAGATTTATTTACCCGCGTTCAAATCCCGCTTGGACTTGATTTTCGAAACGAAAATTTTTATCAATTATTTTCGAACCGCAATTGAAAAAATATATTAATTGAAATTTTCGAAAAAAATTAATTAAATGTATGTTTTGTAGTATATAAGTGCTATTTTAACTACGAAATTTTGCATGTATAAATATATAATGAAAAGTAAAAAGAAACGTATATTTATGGTTGGATGATTTTTGACGGCCGATTATCTACATTTGGGATATAGGCCCTAGGGGGAGTGCCCTTCGTGGGGGTCTTTCTAAGGGAACCTAACCCGTATTTATGCATGGAAATCCAACGTTTCGAAGAAAACCACGAAAGCTCCGAAACGGTTAGGCCGACGGGCGCGATTGGGTTTGAACCCAGCACCTCCCGTCTACCAGCTTCTAGAGCAGAACCTCTCAGCCACTTGTGGGGCTCGTATATTTATGTGACTATAGACCAGAAATTTTTTGTTGTTATTTTAAATTATTTACAGTTATTCCAATGAATATCTACAATTTTTATCAGAGAAATAAATTAAGATAAGGGAACAAATAGATTATTTACATCTTGTTTCCTCATTCAAATACTTCAAATATTTCATTGTTTAATAAAAATATGCTTTTAATGATTTTTTAATGTCTGTTATTTTTGATTTTTAAGATGAATAAGTGTCTAGGTAGTAATTTCTTTCGGAATTCATTTGTTTTTTCATGTTTAATATTTTTATATAATGCGGTTTAATTAAATAAATACAATTTTAACTGCGAATCTTTGCAAGTTTATATATTTAAGGAAAAGTAAAGTTAAAATAAATAAATAATAATAATAATAATCTGAAAAAAGTCAATTCTAACTTTTACAGACCATAAAATTAAGCTAGTTTTAAAATCTATTTTCTGTTATTTACAAAATAAGATACTTTTTTTTCACAGTGAAATAAATGTATCGTTTTTTTAACAACAAGCTTTTTAAATTTTGAATTTTTTAAATCTTGGATTCTTATGATTATAGCTAGAATAACTGTGTCTAAAAATAAGATCTAAAAAGATATTGAATTGCTGAAAATAGTTATCACGTAGTCAATAATTACAAAATCAAAAATTCCGAAAAAAAAGTCATTTTACGAATTTTAAAATGTGTATTAAAAAATCATCAAATATTCGAAATACTTTCATATAGAAATAAAATTAAAATAATATAATTATTAACGCATTTATATCACGTGTTTTAATTTATTTCTCCGTGAAAAACTGTAGATTATTCATTGAAATACATCTAAATAATTTTAAATAACAACAAAACATTTCTGATCTATAGATATATAAATATGTGTTTACATACTTTTATTTTTTTTTACTTTTCTTTATATATTTAAACATGCAAAATTTCGTCGTTAAAAAAACACTTATATGCTACAAAATATACATTTAATTCATATTTTTCGTAAATTTAAATTTATATGCATATTTTTTAATTGCAGTTCGAAAATGATTGATAAAAAATTTCGTTACGAAAATCAAGTCGGAGGAGTATTTGTACTCGGGAAGAAAAATCTCAAATCCAGTATGCTGCCGACAATGCTATTAAACCACTTGACAAAAAAGAAATTTATCCAATTATGAACTGTAGCTTAAAATTTGCGACTTATTTTCTCAAGACCCCTGGGGGTTGCGCTTTATGACGATAATATATTTATATACTAACTATACTCTATCAATACACAAAAGTCCATTGCATTCAGTGACACCAATATCGGACCCTCTCCTTGCAAATAAACTACACTGAAAACTTCTGGAAAATCAATGAAATTAAAATATATATTGTGTAATACATTTGTTAAATTATATATTGTATAAATATTTATAAATGTTTATTTAAATCTCGAAAATATATTTACTTCTGTGGTTTCTAAAGATAAAGAAGGCTATTCGAAATCGTTTGTAAATCGGTAGTGGTTATTGTATATTTTTGTTTGTGGTTATATTGAATTTTTCTAGATTGAGAAACATCTGACTTTTTTTTCAGTGTATCCATTTTATTTAATATGTGTCTTTATACTAAAATAATCTCATTAATCGGAATTTAGGAGAAAACTGTACAATAAAAGAATCAGTGGCGAAAAATAACTTCTAAATTTGTTCTGAAATCTTAAATCACAGAATAATGTTAACATTTATTGAATTGTGCATAATTATTCCATGTGCTTAATTTATTTTATGAAAATCGCTGTGCCCAAATTTTAATTTAGCTAGATTTCGCAAAATATGTTTTACGAAATAAATTGCCTTGATTGTTATTATATTTCGTTAGAAGGAACATAGAAAAGTATATAATAAGAATGGAAGTTATAAATATCTTATTTCATTGCATCCTTGCAAAGATACGCTTTCAAGTGGAATAATGCTTTTTTTTTTTTTTTTTTTTTTTTTTTTTTTACAAATATATCAGAGGAAGCACACTCGAAACAAACTGGCATGAAAATGGTAATTAATTAATCTACTAATCCGGAATGAACGTATGATATTTTTCTTTTTTTTTTTAGCCTATTGTTATCAATACTTGAACTTAAACTATTTAAGGAAATAATCTATGCTGGGAAACTATTAATCTTGTAGATTCAAGTGCAGCGATATCTCTTTTATTATTTGTTTGATTCTTAAGAGATCAATATAAATTATATATTTCGTCATTATAATTATGATCTTGCTGAGATTTCCCTTATTCATTTTAGTTAATATGTGTCTCAACCCGAGAGTAGTCGCGACATTTTTTAGAACGTTAGTAGTCGCGTTCGGTCCATTTGCCGCCGTTACCAGCAGGCCGAAAACGAAGGGGAAACTTGCCGGTGTTATCAGATGATCGAAAGCGGATAACGTAGGGTGAAAATATTGACCGAATTTTAAAAGATTACAGCAATTATTCATTTTACAACATTTTACAGCAATTATTTATTTCACAACCTTTTACAGCAATTATTTATTTCGCTTAAGTATATATTCAGTTGGCATCTAGATAAGTGTTTTTAATAACTCTTTCTTCGTTTTGCATAAATACTTAAAAGTAAATAGTAAACGATTTGATTGAATTTCTGATGTTACTATGAATCAATAATTAGCAGCAAAACATTTACGAATTATGAATCTAAATTCGTGATAGGGGTTTTTTATTTATTTATTTTTATTTATTTATTTTTTTTTTGGAAGGACATAATCAGAGTCAGGTAGATTTTTATGATGCTCCGGCACTCTATATCCATTTAATAAAATAAAATTAATAAATTTAGCATCAATATATTACACTGACAATAAATTGAACAATTAAACTGAAAATAAAAATGGAACCTATGACATGAAACACAAAAACCAAACACAATACCACTATTTTACCAGTATATTATATATATATATATATAATAAAGAAAAAGGTAAAAAATGCTTAACTTCGAAATTATAAATGTAAATGTTGTAACTACGTTTTATTTATTTATTTTGTGGAGTGTCTGTGTGTGTGTGAGGGGGAGAGGAGGGGGGGTGCTCTCGAGATTTTGTGATTAAATCCATTTTTCAAATAAAAATGCACGATTTGTAGTTTTTGTACTTATTTCAGGGTGGGAGCAGCGCCCTTGAATAAAAACGCTGGATACGAACTTCGCTTATATAAAGTAAATAATAAATAAGTTATTGAAATTATATATTTAATTTAAATACATTTGCAATTGTAGATTTAAATCCTAAGATGGATAAATTATTTTAATTAATAGAATCATTGAAAGGTTCATCTTAATAGGGATGTATTTTACAGCAACTATTTAATTAAAATAAATATTCAATTGTACATTTCATAATTAGGTATTAATATTATAATTTATTGTTTTATAATAACATTCATTAAAATAATAAAAACAATAAGAAAATTTTCTCCGAAATTATAAATATGCAGCAATAATTTAATTTAAATGAATTTTCTCTCGAGGTTGGGCGAATCTCTCGAATGGGCTCTCGAGATTTTGTGATTAAATCCATTTTTCAAATAAAAATGCACGATTTGTAGTTTTTGTACTTATTTCAGGGTGGGAGCAGCGCCCTTGAATAAAAACGCTGGATACGAACTTCGTTTATATAAAGTAAATAATAAATAAGTTATTGAAATTATATATTTAATTTAAATACATTTGCAATTGTAGATTTAAATCCTAAGATGGATAAATTATTTTAATTAATAGAATCATTGAAAGGTTCATCTTAATAGGGATGCATTTTACAGCAACTATTTAATTAAAATAAATATTCAATTGTACATTTCATAATAAGGTATTAATATTATAATTTATTGTTTTATAATAACATTCATTAAAATAATAAAAACAATAAGAAAATTTTCTCCGAAATTATAAATATGCAGCAATAATTTAATTTAAATGAATTTTCTCTCATAATCTGGAAAACATTATTCTGAAAAATAGTTTGAACAATTGATGAAGGACAACAAATTTAAATTTGTTATATACCGCCCCCAAGCCTCTATTGGATTTCAATAATAATAATAGTAATAAAAACATTTTCTGAGGCATTGTTTAAAAAAAAAATGTGTTTTTACTTACAGTATGAAAATTTAAAAATAGATAAATTTTAGAAAAATACTTAAAATATTTTTTTTAAATCATAGTATAAACATTCACTGAATTATCCAAAAGACATTTTTATTTCGTAATTTCTAACCTACATTATAAAATTCTCATTATTTTTCTTATTGTACAAATAAATTATATGTATGTTCTTCACAGATATACATACTACATTTCTGAGAAAATTGTTTTATCTTTCGAATTTGTTTTATTGTACAAAAACGATACTTTTCAGATTTTGGAGATACGGCAATTTTTTTACTAATTTCCACAAAATTCTCTTCTCTCTTTTTTAATGGTTTGGCAGTGTTGTTGTCTGTTTTCTTTCATTTATATGTTCCGGTAATAAATGGAAAGCAAGTTCTTTGAAATAATGATGATGAATTTCCCTTTTTTTCCATACTTAAACGATTGTCAATTTGAGAATTTATTCCCGCAATATTTGACAATGAAAAAAAAGAAAAAAAAATGTAAGTGACCATCCATCAGTTTTTTGTGCGAACTGACTTCACAACTAATATAATAAAACAATTTTAAGTCACATTCTAAAAGTAAAAAAAGTATTCTATGAACGGGTAAAATAGCAGATAGAAAGACGAAATAACAACAGGGAGAGAGTCCGGACTTCGAAGAAACTTTCCCCCACAGATTTCGCGGAAATGGGAAAGGATGAACACGAGGGGGAAAAATTCAACTAATGCAAGTGGTCGCAACGCGGTCATTTAGACCGATTGAAACTTAAGAATGCGATAAAATGCTAAGAAATAGCAGGAATGACTTGCAATTTTACTACACAAGAGTGTGAACACTCAAGGTCAGCTACACGGAATTTGGCTATCGTAACTTTAATGGGAAATGAGTTACAGGAAGATAACTATTTTCGGGCGGGGAAAAGACCAACGCGCGACTATTAACGGGTTTTAATGAAACACTACCCTTCATTTAAATATGCATCACAAAAAAGGCCTTAAAAGGAGTGAAAATAATTTTAAAACTTTCATTAAGCCTTTGAGTCAAACAATAATGTTAATATTTATTGCATTTTCTGAAGGTATTTTGCGTATGCATTTCATGTTTGAAAAATTACTATGCCTGGGTTCTCTTAAGGGATCCTTTTAAATAAACCATTAATTGACATTTTTTTGAAAGTTCATTCAAGAATCAATAAGATTGGTAACATCAATTCCAATAATTTTTTGCTAAAGATGTTGTAAACATAATGCAAACAAATTTTTATTGTTAAAATATTTTTAGATCCAACGTTTTACATATAAGTAGGGGCCTCTGCATCCTGCAAGCTACGCTCGCCAACCCCGTTCAGACACCGCAGAATCGAAAAATACGCTAATTTGATCGGCTTTTAAAAGATTAGAGAAGACTGAATTATAATGAAAAAACCTGTGGCGATGGCCCTGTAATCGGATTTCCATTCAATTCCCACTGTTTGCGAAAATTTAAGAGCGAATTAGCTTCTGTTAAGACATCCAATGGTTGTTTTCGTGTTTGATTAAGGGAGATCAGTTTAATATTTGAAAAGATGCTAAAATAAAATGAATTAAGTAAACAGAGTCTTTGCCGCATGGTATTTTTTAACAGCGTTACAAAACGATTAACGTAATACAATACAAACATTTTAAATGTAATCTTTTAAATCTCACCTAAGTTTCACTAAAGTTTTATTTCTCTTTTTAGCATTCACATGAAAATACTTTTGTTTTTAGAAAGGAAATATTATTATTCGCGGTGTCTTAGAATTGGGAACATTAATTAAAAATGATCATCTCGAAATATGAATTTAATGCCCCGAATAAATATATTTAAATTGTTTGGCAGTATTATTATCTGGCCTCTTTAAATGTAACGTAATTATTACAATTTACTGTTTTAAACGCATATTAATATATATATTATTTTAAAGTTGCCTTTCCATTTTAATATTCACGTATAAATATAATTTTCATGACATAGTTTACAATATTTTCTTGCTTTTAACACGTACTTAATTGTAATTTTTAAGTTTTTTTTCGTATCTAATAGTCAAGTGTAAATAAAATTTTAATCGTAAGTATATATTATTCGGTGCACTGTTTTTACAATTGAAAAAAATTTCTATAATCATAGCCTAAGTCATGTTACTATCATCAATAGTTCCGGGCGGACCATTTAGCTTTTTATATACCTGGTGCCATTTTGGTACTTTAATGTTAGTCAGGCGTAGGTGATAAGTCACCAAATATTTTTCCATCCCCATTATTTCATCTACATTGTAATAATTCAAGTCGTGTAACAGCCATAAATAATTACGGACTGATCCCTTCGCTTTTCTTAAGAAAAGTTTCCATTTTCATTAAAAATTCATAAAAAAAGAAAAAAAAATCGAAGAAAACTATATAAAAGTTGCCATGAACGCAAAGAATTCTTGCTACTTTTACCCTAGCCGGGTGCAAATCTCTGCAATAGCTTTTTTAACTCACCAGTTAGCATTTTTTTTCTGGAGTGGTAAATTAAAACATTGCTTTGAAGTTGAAATTAAATATCATGGTTTGCTGCATTATATAATAATTGGCACAGATGTAATATACGCACCAAGTTTGGCGTCATTTTAATTTACGACAATTTGGCGAAAACCACGTTTTCGAATACCAGTTACATAAGTATTTTTAAATTATTTTCTATTATTTTTAAAATGAAATAGCAATAAATAAATAAAAAATAATTTATAACTATAGAACAAAACAATTTATATAATTTTAAAACAGAAAATAAAAGGAAATAAAAATTTATTAATAAATAAACAACACAGGGATGAGAGCGCTCGACCCAAATGGCTGATTTTCACCACTAAATTTTAATAGTATTCTTTGCTTTATTAAGTCTCAGAAGTTCTGTCATTAAATACGGTGAGAGTTATTGATAAAATTTAGTGGTAGCAATCGGTCATTTGGGTCAGACGCTATCATCCCTGACAACAATAGCCGGGGTTAAAGTCGGGTTGTCAAGCAAAATAGCGCCATTTTGGCGACAGTTAAGTTTCTCTTGGCGTATATCACATCTGTGTCTAATATTTTTCTTTTCGTTTCGTAAAAAAAGAGGAAGGAAGTGAAAGTCATTAATTTTAATGTTTCAGTTTTAAATGAAAGTTTTGTATTTTAAGTAAAATGAATAAAATGAATGAAAGGATTATATTTTAAATAAACTTAATGAAATACAAAAAAATAAATAAAATAAATTAATAACTAAAATGTGAAGGGAAAAATATTTAAAATATTTGGCGATTTATCACCTGCGTCCCGTTAACATAAAATAACGAGTTCTTGATTTCTCTATCAAAATCTTTCAATTTGGCGAAAGATTGTTAGAGAGTAAATTGAGTTATGAATAAAAGTAACATAATGCATTTCTTAGCATGGATTTAAGGGTAACCAAACTGATCGCCAAATTAGTTTAAAGTAATAACGTTTTCTAAAATGAAATACATACATATGTATATATATATATATATATATATTATGATTAAATTATGAGTTGCCATCATTAGAGAAAAGTGTTTAAAATTCGAAAACAAAATAATATCTCGAAACCTAACTCAAATTGTGAAAATCTAATACCAGTCTTGACATCTGCAGATGAATACCTATTTTTGTCGTTAATTTCAAGCACAATATTGCATATTTTAGGAGAAAACGCCATGAAACATAATCAGTCGTTTAATCAGTCGTTTTATAAAATCGTTTCATAAAGTCGTTTCATAAATTCGTTTCATAAAGTCGTTTCATATATTCGTTTCATCAGGACTTTATATATATAGGAAGAAAATTATTATTCACTATTATTAATTAATGATAATTTTCTTTTCCATGTCTAAATAAATATATCTGCGACAGATTGTTTTTAAAGATCTTGCTAAGATTTCCCTTATTCACATTAGTTAATATGTGTTTCTTTCACGAAACACTACCCTTCATTTAAATATATATCCCAAAAAACGCTTTAAAAGAATATGAGAGTGAAATGAATTTTTAAATTTCCCTTGAGCCTTTGAATCAAAGAGTAATGTTAATATTTATTGAATTTTCTGTAAGTTCTTAAAAATTTAAATATTTTAAAAAATCCTAATTTTAAAAAAATATCTTAGTACAGATAAAAAGAACAATCATGTCTATACAAACACGAAGAGAAATCATACATCAAATAACCAAAGAAATACTTTCAAACACATTCAGAATACTGTAACAAATCTCATTTTTTAATAAGGTAAAAAATGATTTCTAAAGTAAACAATAGAGAAAATGCATAGCACATTTGAAAATCAAATTTCAGCAATTACTATCTGCAGTCGGAAAGATATCCGAATTAATTTATGGAACCCTGTATATAATATGTAGATTTTTATATATAACATTTTAATACAAAGAATCTGGTTCAGTTAGGAAAAGCTTAATACATTTGAAAATTGCCTTTCCACAATTTCCTTGAATAAGCGGAATTTATACATACCGAGTAATAATCAAGAAAAATAGAAAAATTTAAAACCACATACCGCAATTGAAAACAACCTTCTATCAGTATTACTCATACAGATGGCTGTAAACAGATTGTTTTGTGTGGCCCTGTAAATGAACAATAAATGCTATGTACACCATATTTTATAGGTAACATTTTGTACTGTTTTTAAGATAGTTTCTAAATTTCAAAATGTTTGATATAATATGTTATCAATATAATACACTAAAATCTATTTGTAATGGTATTATTTTGATCAATCAATGGAATCAATGGAATCAATGGTATCAATGGAATTATTTTGAGTGCGTTTGTAAACGAATTACAATCACTACATGAGACAGTCAGGTGGTTGGACAAACTGAATTCACATATGCTCATTTTTTTCATAGTATGCCAAATATGTGAATTAAACTATGTTGTTAATTCAAGCGTATATTAGCAAGCAAATACTGTAATTAAACAGAGTACTATACGTAGACTTGGAAGATTTATTAAAAAAAAAAAACATATATCCAAAATTCACTTACTAAAGCATCAGTTTATTATTTTTATTTGTATTGAAACATTTCCCATTACTTAAATCAAAATTAAAAAATACAATTTTTTTCAAAAGTTTACATCTCAAAATGTTAATATCAACAGCAACAAAATAATTTATGTATACGATCAGTGCTTTCTATTAACTACTAGCAGGCGGAGCCCGCTGTGCTGGTCCATTTTTCAAATAAACCTTCAATCAAACGAAATGGAGAATTCGACCCTGTATTTTAAATTAATATGGACCTTCACCTGGAATGTTCTTCCGTTATTTTCTGAATACGCATCGGACGCCATTGTGCTATTAGGTTATCTGATGCGTTACACGAAATTCGGGCAATTTAGAAGCAACTGTTTAGTACATCATGTAGAGTTTGGGAGGAAAATGCGGCCATTACGATCATCAGAAATTACAATGTTCTCTAATCAGCACACTACTAAAAAAGAGAGAATTACAATGATTGCAGAGATTGACCATTTAACTTAAAGAATGTTTGGGTTATTCGCTTTCGTTTGCTAGTTCTTTTACTCCGGGCTTCTTAGCTTAGTGCTATGTGTGGAACTAATAACATAAATACAATCTCTCTCTGCGTTACATTATATTTGGTAATATACTTGTTCTTTCGGCAGGTTTTCTACAGTTTCTTATCTTCGAATTTCGGTAGATTAAATACAGTCAAAACAGTATTAAACTTTTATATTCTAAAATATGTGAATCATGTAAAAGTGGATATTTAAAGCTGAATTGTGTGAATAAAATTAAAACAATGTCATTTTAACTAACGTTTCTTTTTATTCAATAAAATATTCCCAATCATCCGTAATCGGATCCACAACCAAGTTTGATGTGAAACTTTAGGAATCTTCGTAATAGTATGGCTACAAATGTACCAGAGTTAGCTACAAAGCAGAGTTAATTACGCGCCAAACTACATTCCATTAAATAATGTCAAATTGCTGTTGATTGAATTTTAGATCTTTCACTATCAAAACTGTTTGCGAATGATAAATAAAGTTAGTAATGCAAAATTTTTAGTAGTGATTTTTTTGGCAAACCGAAGATTTTTTCACATTTCTCTAATGGGCGTAATAAGACGGAGAAATCAACATGCTTTTATTTTCAAGACGTCATTATTCATCAGTCTGTCGCCTAAATAAAACTAAAAACGTTAATTTGTGACTACGATCAGCTGCTCCGGAGGTGCATCAGCCAAAATTGCTTTATAATAATTGAAATTATATTTGAATCTGAGGTACTTTTATTTAAACCTAGACTAAATGAACAGATATTGTTCCATTGGCCACCTTTGTCATTTAAAAGTTTTTTTTTTTTTTTTTTTTTTTTTGTACATTCAAAGTGATGCTTTTTTAGTGATATTAAAATAACTGCAGATGAAAAATATATAATAGTAAATATTCTTTTGTGAATTTGATCCATAAAGAAAAACATAAATTTATTAATCGCTAAGTACAAATTTCGCGTAATCTTCTGAAATCGGATTTACTGTCGACGGTTCCTTTCAAATATAAACGAATCTTCCAACACTATATAATTAAATTTGCCAAATGTAGGATGGTTGATTATGGAAAATTCATCCAATATCTTTTAATAACATTTCTAAAAGAAGGGAGGATATGGGGGAAAATGACGAATTAAAAGGAATATGGTAAAGTGATTTCAGAAAGCAATTTATTTTTTGCAAAATGTTTTCTTTCGTGAAGGTAATAACGCATAATTGCTTACATTTTCTTAAGAATAATCTTTAATACATAACATTGCAAACATTGAACGTTTCTATAAGTTTTTGGTTACAAACGTGAACTCAAAATTGCAAATAACATATAACATGTAAATCATAAGTACCATCATTTTTACAATTACATCTGCTAGTTTCGTCTGTAAGTCACATGATGGAGGAGTTATAAATAAAAAAGAACAAATCAAAATCAAAATCGTTACTCACAAGGAAGGTCTTCTTAAAGAGCATACTCAAATTATTTTGAAAAAAAATTGCTTATAAAACTATTCATGTTTGTAGTAAAACTTCAATCAAATTTGGCGGCGGAATCTGAGTAAAAATCTGAAAAAAAAAAAGAAATATATTTGAGTATCTGGTGCAAAAAAGACGAACGTTCCACGCTATTTGGCTACCAAGACATTTCCTTCCCAAATGCAAGATATTTAAATGCATTTGAAAATTGCTTGTTAAATAAGTATTTAAATGCCTAAAAATCAGTGAATTTAAATCTAAACGAAAGATTAGCGTATTATTTTTATCTGTAAGCGTATATAATATATAGAAATTGCGTGCTGCAGTAGTTATTTAATTTTACATGGCTTAACCGTCTAGAAAAGTTTTAAGGATATTATTTGATTATCCTGTCGACCAATTTCACCAAATTATATAATCTGCCAAAATACTCGCCAAATTATACAAATTGACAAAATTTTTATTTTAAACAACGAAAGGATAAATAAATTTGCAAACATTAAGAAAATTACAAATAGAAGTCAAATTAAAAATCACTTAATGATGCAACAAACACGTGTACCGTGTTTAATTTCAAGTGAATGTAAAATATACGATCAGCCATTATTGGCATTTAATCTTATATTTTAGCGATAGTTTTTTTTTGTCGACGGCATAATCAAGTAGTACCGTTTTAAGTTTGCTTTAAAAGTAGCTGGCTAATTAAACATGCTATCATTAAACATTTTTATATTAAGTAGTTATTTCCACGGCAACAATAACCATCACTTCTTGTTTCTGACACTAACAATATCAAAGTCAAATTGCCAATGTTCAGTATCGAACATTACTTTTGAGATTGGAACAAATTTAATAAACTTAAATTTAGTTTTAAACCGTATAATTATGATAGTAAAATTTTAATACAGGGTGATTCATAAAAGATGGGCACAACTTTAAGGGGTTATAGTACACTTAAAGACAAATAATATTAAATAGGAGACTAAGGGTCCCAGGCGTATTCCCAAGGAGATAGGGGGCATTAAAGTTTAGGGTCCGAAATTTCAAATGATTATAAAACATGGAAAAATTGGTCGATTCGTTTGCGGTTTTTGCAAAAAATTTTCTTTATGCCAGTATTTTCTTGAAATAAAATTTTAAAGTTCAATTTCAATAAATGCCGATAGGGGGCGCTTTAGACTTTGGAGTAACAGACAACTATTTTTTAACGTTATGTTTTGTATTTCTTTAAATGATTTCGAAAGCTTAGACTTAAACTTAAATTTTCAGCTCAAAATCTGAATCGCTGAGCGTGGTTCAGTAGCGAGGGGAGGGGGTTCAAATTTCAACTTCTGAACATAGTTCAGTTTGCACTACTTAACCATGCCCAACGATTCTGTGCTGTGATACGAGGCAAAAATACAACTTTCGTCAAGGACTGCATAGACGGAATTCACTCATAAAGGCACTGGCACAGTTGGAAACGTCGCTCATGCAAACGTTAAAGCTCCATTCCTGACGCTAGTCACCGGGTGAAGAAGGAAACAGAAAGTATGCAAATGTCAAATGGGGAAGAAGAAGAACACGTATGCAAAATTTCGACACGATTCAGGCATAAAAACCACTGAACGGTGAGTCAAGTGTAAGTCGCTGTAGTAATGAATCGGAAGATGGTGCCCTTCACGAATAAGGAAAAGGCTGAGATGCATTTAATTTACGGAGCGGCAGATGGAAATGGTGCAGAGGCACAACGAATGTACGGAGAGCGATTTCCCAACAGGCGGTTGCCTAACCGCAAAACTTTCGAGCGCTTGCACAGACAGTTGTGTGAGACGGGATCATTTCTCGCTTCCCGGTTGAATGCAGGTCGTGCAAAAAAGGACGAATCAGTAGTTGTTGCAGAAGCCATTCTGGATGTAGTAGCGGCGCAGCCAAGTACAAGTACACGAACAGTGGCTAGGCAGGTGGATACCTCACAGTCCATGACTTGGAGGGTACTGAAGGATGAACATTTGCTCCCGTTTCATGTGCAACGAGTCCAAAAACTGTATCCAGGGGATTATCCAAATCGTATTGAATTCGCCCGCTGGTTTCTGCAGCAGAACGCGCTAAATCCACATTTTGGACGAACTGTGCTTTTCACCGATGAATGTACCTTCACACATGAAGGTACATTTAACACACACAATGCACATGTATGGGCGGATGTCAATCCACATGCTACGTATCCACATGCTCATCAGAGACGCTTTTCCATCAATGTTTGGGCAGGAATCCTCGGAGACCACCTAATCGGACCGTACCTTCTTCCTGAACGCCTCAACGGTAAAACATACCTCACATTTCTGCAACATGTGCTGCCAGACCTGTTAAACGTTGTTCCTCCACGCATCCGGCGGGTCATGTGGTTCCAGCACGATGGAGCGCCAGCCCATTACGTACGAGACGTCCGCAACTATCTGGACATCACATTTCCGAACAGATGAATTGGTCGAGGTGGTCCTGTTGCTTGGCCTGCTCGCTCGCCAGATCTTTCACCCCTCGATTTCTTTTTTGGGGGACGATTGAAGGATCTTATGTATGAGACACCCATTGAATCCCCCGAGGAACTGGTCGCCAGACTTTCCGCCGCTGTAGGGGAAGTGCTCGAAAAGCCTGATGTTTTCGCGAATGTTCGCCGTTCATTCTTCGCCGTTGTTCTGCGTGCATAACCTCTGGTGGTCACAATTTTGAACATTTATTGTAATTACATGTTAATAAATATGCTTTGGTAACATAATACTAATTTGTGTCTTTTACCTCGTATCACAGCACACAATATGTGGACATGGTAAACTGAACTGTGCTCAGGAGTAGAAATTTCAAACCCCTCTCCCCAGAAACTTAACCACGTCTAACGATTCAGATTTTGGGCTGAAAATTTAAGTCTAAGCTTTAGAAAGCATTTAATGAGACACAAAAAATAACGGTATAAAATAGTTGTTCGTTACTCCAAAGTCTAAAGCGCCCTCTATCGGAATTTTTTGAAAATTTTCTTTAAAATTTATTTTCAAGAAAATACTGACATAAAGAATAATTTTAGCAAAACGCGGCAGTAGTTAGAGCCTAATCTACGACACAAAGATCGGGAATAACTGATTTTTGTTCTGGGGGGAGAAGGGTTTCAAATTTCAAATTTCAGTTTACGCTACTTAACTACTCGTTAGGACTCAGATTTTTAGATCAAAATTTAAGTTTAAGTCTAAGCTTTCGAAATCATTTAAAGAAATACAAAAAATAACGTTAAAAAATAGTTGTTTGTTACACCAAAGTCTAAAGCGCCCCCTATCGGCATTTTTTGAAATTGAACTTTAAAATTTTATTTAAAGAAAATACTGGCATAAAGAAAATTTTTTGCAAAAACCGCAAACGAATCGACCAATTTTTCCATGTTTTATAATCATTTGAAATTTCGGACCCTAAACTTTAATGCCCCCTATCTCCTTGGGAATACGTCTGGGACCCTTAGTCTCCTATTTAATATTATTTGTCTTTAAGTGTACTATAACCCCTTAAAGTTCTGCCCATCTTTTATGAATCACCCTGTATATACACATATAAAGGTATATGACGAAAATGCAGTAATAAAAATGTATTTATTTAAGTTAAGCTTAATCTTACTAACTTCATATGAAGAGTAGAAAATGGTTTTACTTAAAAATTATTTATCATATAAAAAGTATCATTCAAAATTTTATTGTGTAGCCAACCAGCATTAAATCTCCAAGCAAATTAAATTTTCATTATTTTTTTACGAACGCTAAATCGAGGTTTTATCGAGTATTTTTATGAACATATTATATGTCATGAGAAGAATATTCTATATATTCCACATGAGAAGAACATTATATATATTTTTTAAATATTTCTGAGCATGCGCTTATGGAAATTTCCTTGATATATTCCTATCAATTTTTCAGATGCATTTTTTTTTTAACCTGACGCAAAAGATAATAGCCAAATCTTATTTCAATTGCAATATTTTATCTGAGTAAATTTTTAAGCATTGCGAACATTCCCGTTCATGTTTAAATTAATTATTTTTGTTTTTTTTTAAATATTATCACTCATTAAAGCGGAATTTTTCTTTCTTTTTTCTTTTAAATAAAAATTGTAACAGTTTTTTCTTTTATTTTTCGAGGTGTAATAGCCGTTTCAGTTTTTTTTTTTTTTTTTTTTTTTTTTTTTTTTTTAAATCAACGATGAATTTAGCCAAGAAATGAAATGGTAACCTTAGCGTCCAAAATTACAGAACTTTCCGTCATAATTCGATAACTAATCTACGTATAGTGTTGTGTTATAGCTTAAAACCTTCCCTTTAACGATACCTATCTAACAGTGTAAGTTCCGTCAAAATCCATGTGGTAGAACTCGAAATATAGATGTTCGGAACGAAATTCCCGTTTTGATTTTATATATATAATAGATAACTTTTTATACGGATTGTTTCATAGTTACCACTTTTTAGAAATAGTATTATAGTAATAGTAAAGCAAATAGTATTTATAAATACTATTTGCTTTAATTTCGAAAAGAAGATGAATTATATTTCAGTTTCACCAAAAAACTGGAGACAAATCACAATTAAAATAATAAAACTTTATATAAATCCCCATAAAATAAAAACAATACAAATACACACTTCTTGCACGATCTCCTCTTTCCTCTTTCTGTTCATTTGTGACCTTGTACCGTTACGGATAAATGTTTATTGTAGCTGATGAAAGACTGTTATATTTACCAGGTCATAACGCTTCCTGTGTATTTTTATTTTATGGTGACTTATACAAATTTTATTAATTTAATTATGAATAGTATCGTTTCAAAATGTGATATCTATCAAGTAATCTGAATTAAAGAAAAGTAGCGCTACTGGTAACTGTGCTTAAGATTGCTTAACATTTAGTATCACTACTTTATTATTTGAATAATGTTAGTATATCAAAATCCTAGAACATATCCCCTTTACAATCCGTATTTTTTATGAGATGTGGAAAGTTGTTATATCATATATTAAAGAATGTTTTTTATTTACACTCAGTTAAAAATGCTTTGTCTATACGTGATTTAACCGAGTTAAGAGAAATTCCTGTTTTGTTTCACATACTCAAATATTTGCCAAAGAAATTTTATGTTAGGTGTTGACCTTTACTGTATTTTTCTTTAAGAAATAAGTTGAGACAACAAAACCATTACACAAATACTTTATAAGGATTGAGAGATGTGCTTAATATTGTATTTCTAGAAAAATATTTGATAAGACAAATATTTGGTGAAATTATTTACAGAAGAATGTATATTATGAAGATATGACTTCACAAACATTCCATCAATGTATAATAAGGAATAAAATATCTAAGAAATTTTAAAGTGACTGGCAGGTAAATATTTTGTTTATCTAATGTATGTTGATATTTGCATGATTTTAGTACTGCTTAAATCAGAAAAATATTAAAAAATATATTTTTAAAATAAAATTTTTAACGTTTTTAATCTCTCTCTCTCTCTCTCTCTCTCTCTCTCTCTCTATATATATATATATATGTATATATATACATATTTAATATAGAATATAATAGAAATTTTTAAAAGAAATTTTAAACAAAAAACAAATTGTTAAAATTTAAAAAAAGAGAGAATGGTCCGTAAATATAAAGTACTAGAATTCAATAAGTGTATATGTTATGTTTTCATTCGCACTACGATATTATACGGATATGCGCAAGTAATTGTTACACCTATCAAATTTTCTGTTCTGAAGTTTATGGTTTCAAAGAGTTGATGTCTAAAGACAAGGATAATGTTATTCCAAAGCCGTTACTGACAATCAGTTTTGTGCTTTTTCCTATTCTTCGTCATATCCTATATTAATTTGAAAAATAAAACTAATAAAAATGTAATATATAGTTATATTTATTACAAGAATGTAGATTTCAATTTATGAATTCAGTATTGAATGAATGAATGAATTCAGTATGAATTCACTATTGTAAAGTAAGTTAAATTGTACAGAAGAGTGATCCAAAAGATTTATTAGCCTTCTTCGATTGACTATTTTCTCTGTTCACGTCACGATGAAAGTTTCTAATTAATGGCACTCAAAACTATTGTTTGTGACTGTTATGAATCCTGCGTAGTTTATTCAAGTATTTTGTCGTCGTGTTATTACAGTTATCTAAAAGTCGCTTATTAATATGCGTATTAGATTAATTCACGGATAATAATAATAATATAGATATATATATACGGCGCAAGCGGTTCTTTGTAAACTATGATTACATATAAATATTTTCGACCCCCTTTCTTAGAGTTCCTATGAATTTAACTTGAGCTCCCGTAAGCTGCGGAGCGGAACGAAGAAAATGAACAAATTAGCAATTCTGAAACTTTTGAATGTTTTGCAAAATATTTGGCATTGTTGGAGCAGCAGAAAGACTGTGATATGGGTGAACTAATAATATTAAAAAACTCCGTGATAGAGTTTCAAAGCAAAGGCAATCGAAACTGCAACAAAGAAAACATTTTTTCAAACCCTTGTGATATATGTAGGTACTTAATTTCAAAATTAAAATTCAGTTAATTTATTATTGTTTATATTTTGCTATAGCTTTATTATTATTTTTTTAATATAATAATGTGTATAAGCACTTGTTACCATAATAAAAATTTTGCATATATCTCTCCTTAAACATAAAATTGAAGCACTCTCGATTATCCGAAAATATCGATTTTTTGAAAGATGGTTACTTCGGATAATCGAAGTTCTACTGTATATATATTTTTACTAAATCTGTGATGGCTTATGTTTTATAAGAACTGGGACCTTAGTTTCCGAATTATGCTCGTACGTAATGATCTAAATTAAGGGCCTTTTTTGAACAATTTTTAGTAGCGTAACAATATGGAACAGTAACGCAATAACAATTAAATTTCCACCAAAATTAAAAAAAATAATTATTGCAAAAAAATTAAATTTCCATCATTTATTCCCTATACCTTGAACAAAACCTTTATTCTATAAATTATATGAATCTTTCGTAATAGTATTATGCACTTTATTCATTTTTGGAGAATGGTGTAGCCGAAAGCGAATTACTTTCGAACTCTAAAGGGAACCGTTTATTTAAAGTCTTAGTTATAATTTCTTAGATTTTTATGCTAGAAATAAATAAGAACAAAAATTAATCTCTCTACTTATTGTTATTGATTGGAATTTTTAACAGAAAACTAGAGGCAATTGAGTGTTTGGTTATTAAAAGAAGATCTAGGGTTCAAATTAATCTAAGAGTGTATTTTATAAGCTGAATTGTATTTCTATAGAAGTAATCAAAACAACATCTCGGGAATAAAGTGTGCAATAAATAGCAATTCATGTGCATTAATTTTGAAGCAATATCTAAAACTATTATTTAATTAAATTCATTTCTACAAATTTATCTAGTAATATTATTTAAAATGAAGACTTGTACCCGGATGTTACATTCTTTTAATATTTTAAAATAAAATTTATTTATTCAAGTATACTTTAAAAACTTGAGTAAACAAATAAAAACTATTATTAGTATTATTAAAAATGAAATCTTTGTATATGTATGAGCATGCTTTATTTCTATTACGTGTCTTTTTGGACGACCTTCATTCAAACTGGGATAGAAATATTACGGTAAAAGAAAATCCGGTAAAAAGAAATGTTTCCTCTCTATGAAAAACATTTCAATGAAACAAAATACTTCACTTTTATTAAAATTTCTCCAATTAGTTTTTTTTTTTTTTTTGAATAATTTTTTTGCTGAAAGTTGGTTTCTAACTTTTAGTGGAATATTTTTTTACTACCTTGATTGAAGTCAGTTGGAATGCTCTCCGTTAAAAAAACAATAAAAGGGAATGTGGTTTTGGTCAATAACGTCTAAATGAATTATCTCATTTTTGATCAGAGAATTTCATTTCTGTCAAATTGAAAGCATCTGATTAGTGGCATTGCTAATTTTTTCGATAAAAATGTACTGTTCAAAATAATTATAAATGCTGCATGCTAAATATGAATACATGACAGTTAATTAAGAAAGGAATTTATTTAGAATATTATTGAAACTCCAAATCATGCTTATTTAATTAAAAAGTATAACTGTACGAATCAGATGCCAACTTTGGGTTAAATAAAATTATAATATGTGTGGATATTATCAAATTATACTATTAAGGATACTTTTATAAAATATGCTTTTTTTTAAACGAGTTCTCTCGATCTTACCGTCACTGTGCGCAATGTATAGAAGTTTATATCAATTAACAGTCTTCTTCTAGATACCTTACATATATTTATATACTACGCTAAGATGACGATACCAGGTCGCGCTTATTCCCGAAAAAAAAAATAATAAAAAAAAAAAACACTGCCATTATCCCGATGCCGTAAATAAGGCGATTGTTAGACTTACGGAAATAAGCTAGTTTGTATAACATCCATTCTTCTTCATTTTCTCTAAAACCTTCAATAAGAATACAATTTTAATGTATTAAGTTCTAAATTAAAAATAAACAAACGAACATTTTTGAAATTGTTATTAATTTTACAAATGTAAACAATGTGTAGGGCATGTCATGCATTTTTAAAACTTCATTGATAGAAATTTAAAAACTTACGTGCATTCAATATTTTAACTCCTGTCGTATTAATATGCCTTTGACGTCATTCGCCTATGAATCAATGAAATTACTTTTCATTTTAAAAGCAATGTCTTAGAAAACGCAACACTATTTTCGGTACTTTTATGTTATCGGGGGGGGGGGGGTATCGCCAATAACGGTTTTATTTTGCTAATAGTTGCTATGTTTTCGCGTATGGTGATTTAGAAACAATGCTTTGAAGTTGAAATAAAATGTTATTAAAATTATTATTTTAAAGGAAATGAGTGAAAGGCATGTATTTTAATTGCATGCAATGGATGTATTTTGAATATTTGTATTTTAAATAAAAGTTACGCTTTTTAAATGAAATGTGTTAAAGACTTATATTTTAAGTGAAATTAATGCAATATGAATGATGTCAATGGAAACCATATTTGGCGATTTATCACATCGCCAAGTTAACATAAATTTACTCTATTTTCTGAGTAATAATCATAGTCTTTGTTTGTTTCAGATTTGTATGTTTAAAATTTATTGTTGGAAGAATTGGTTTGGTGAATTAATGCACCATTTTTTTTTTCTTTTAAAGTGAATTACTTCTCAACATCCCACAATTCTATACTTTACACCGTTGAATAGGTAGGGTGTTCTTTCAAATGAAAATTTTTTGAAAAATATATTTCAATTTACTGACATTTTATGATTTTTAAACCAAATAGCTCGATTACCGAGTAATAGTATATGAATCTTTTTATCAATTATTTCAAAAATTACGGAAAACCACGATTTCTGCACACTGTCCCAAGACGGTCGTTTACACTAGTATTAAAGTACGATCTTATACATATAATATTAAAGTTAAACGAAAAATTACTTTCAATTTTAACATATGATATGCGATGCTGTTCTTAATCGTTAGTAGTATAATGCATAAAATGAGATCGCATAAATGTAAGAAATATTTAAATAAAGCACTACTATCTTTTCCACGATTGCTATAAAACAATTGTTATTACTAAGTCTTTTTCTTTTGAATTACTAATACTTATATATTCTTTTAACAACTTTATTAAATCAATCTGATTCTTTACTTCTATAATCAAGTGAGTAAAATTCTATCATAATAATAAATAAATTTTGTTATATAATTGCATAGTTTTAATTCAAATTTAAATATAAATCTTATTATTGTATTAACTACTTTCAAAATAATTTTCTATCAACATCATAGTCCATATTACAACGAACAATATTAATTGTGCAATTAAAAGAATAAAAAATTGTTTTCTTAAATAGATTTCTACTAAAAAAAAAATTGTATTTATAAATAAATATGCAAGGGAACAAAAGTTCAAGACTCTGTGAATTTAAAACAATCTCGAAAAGCTATATTACTTCATAGGACGCACTTCTTTTTGTTATATAAATTTTGTATCGATCATATCGAATGCATAACACTATTTTGTTTTTATTTATCACAATTACTTTTTCTAGATTCGTTTTCATTAAAATAATATTTCTGGATTTTATAATTTATAAAGAATGCATAAGCAAAAAAATAAATAAATAAATAAATAAATAAATAAAAATAAATGCTTTTTAAACAATAGTTTGGGAAATTACGCTAGACAAAATGGCATAATTATGTGTTAGGCATTTAATTTCCTGTTAATACATTCGGAAATTGCTATAGAAACTTCTAAAAACATATTTAAGCGGTGTTATTAAATTTACGTCCCTTTTTAACTTCATTACTGATGTTGAATTTGCTATTATTAAGAATGTACTAGCGACATGAAAAAAGTAGCTGAGTTTATTTAACACTTCACTGAATTTAAGAAATTTATAATGATTAAAAGATTTTTTAAAAGTTCTTTGAAGAGAGTCTAAAAATTATATTCAAGAAATCATTTGAAATATTTATTTAAAAAAAAAAATAAAAAACGCACATGAAATTTGTAGAATTGTAAAAGTTATGTACTTTTTTTTTTTTACGAATGCCATTATTTTTTCAGATTGTTAGATTTTTTAAAATCTGAATTGCTTCATTTTTATGAACTAGTGTTGTGACATTATTGGATAATTTGACTTATCATAAATGTAAATAAATTGCACATAAATACCTTAGTTAACGATGGGAAAACAGTAAAATTATTATTTTTTTTAAATCTTTAACACTTCGTTTTATGAACTTGTGTCGTGACATAATTGGATAATTTGACTCATCATAAATATAAATATATTGCACTTAAAAACCTTAGTTAACGATGCACTGTAAAAAAATCCGACCAGTTTTCCTGTAGGAATTGGAAAAATTGTTGCCCTTATCGTACCGGAAAATTTTCCAACCCAGTTCGGAATAAATTCCATAAAAAAAGGAAATTGTAAATAAAACGGTATTTTAGGGATTTTATTCCGATTTTACGGATTTTAATCTGAGGTAGGTCGGTAATTTTTCCGGTACGATAAGGGAACTATTTTTCCGATTCCTACAGGAAAACTGGTCGTATTTTTTTTTACAGTGTGGGAATACACTAAAATTATTTTTTCTCTGTTTATGTTATACCATTTTAGGAGCACCCGGCAATCTTGAATAATCATTAACTAATTTTAATAATGCAGTCACTTTAGTTTTAAATATTTATCAAATATATTTTCCTGGTGCTGTAAATTCTTGTTTACATTATCACAAAAAATAAAAGTTTATTATTGTTACGCCATGTGTTGTCAATGACAAAAGTATGTATTTCAGTATGTAATATAAAATAAAAGTACTCTCTTACGAAAGTAACAGTTTCTGATCAAAACGTATACGAAAGTACATTTTACTTTGAATTCACATTATAATTATTAAATTTGTACGATGTTTACGCCTTTGCGGTCAGCAGATTTTGCTGATGGGAGTAACAGCAGGTTGGATCTAATTTAGCGTTTCGAAGTTACTTTTCCATACGGGAGTTAAAGTCAATATATGTATATTAAAACACACAAAATTTATTGAAACACATTTGTTGTGTTTAAAAGTACTTATAATATATAAAAACGTAATTTTTTGTTTCTGTAATTATCCAAAGTCTAATATTTTCCAAAACATTTAACGTTACGAAGACTTTATTGAAATATAATGTACATAATCTGATTCAGTTTTTGTTTAATGTGTGCACATTTGTGTAGACTGGTGTGTGTATGCTTTCATAGGTACACTGGTCATCAAAATTAAATGATAATGAGAAAAAATATGCTCACTAAGTTATTATTGCAACCAATGCCCAATGCTGCAATTATTTATGTTAATTAAAAACTATTGAACCAAAAATTTCATTCCGCGCATACGTTAGCATCGGAAATATGCGAATTAGATGATTGACAATGTGGTGCGCAATAGACGTATGTTGGAATTCTGATCTGTAGTGTTGTTTAAAGTGAATGTGATGTGTGAGTGGGATTAGTATTCATTAGTTATGACTCAAAGGCATCATTTATGTTAAGATCAAAAGTGGCGAATAATTGGTAGAATCGAGGAAGCTAAAAAAAAAATGGACCTCGCCCAAGATTTGAATATCCCTCAATGTGTCGTATCAAGAGCTTCGAGCCGCTTTTTAAGCACTGGATACGTTGATAGACAGCCTAATCAAAAGAGATCAAGAGTAACAACCGCATCCGGGGACCGTTGTTTGTCATTGTGGCTCGAAGAAACCGCGAAGCGACTACAAGAGATTTGGTTCAGGCCTTTAGGCTGCCACAATAATTCGAAATAACCATTCTTATGCTGAAAGAAGGCTTAAAGAGGATGGATTGTATGTGAGAAAACCAAAAGTTTGTGTCCCACTTACTCCAGCTTCCCAAAAAGCCCGTTTAAACTGTTGCTGTCGTCATGTTCAATGGAGCCAAGAGGAGTGGTCTCGAACGGGATATTTCACGGACAATGGAAGGGCAATCTTCCTTCATCTCTTCAGATCAAAACACGTCTAGAATCAGTGTTCAGAATATTTCTGAACTCGTCAGTAAACAATAATTGAGCTCAGTTTTCTTGCCTTCATTGTACTTGACGAGGGCAACAGTTTAAACGAGCCCCTTGGGAAGCTTGGAGTGAGTAAGACACAAACTTTTGGTTTCTCGCATACAGTCTATACTCGTTAAGCCTTCGTGCAGCAGTAGAATGGCTAATTCGACTTCTTGTGGCAGCCTGGAGGTCTGAAACCACATCTCTTGTAGTCGCTTCGCGGTTTCTTCGAACAACAATAACAAAAAAAGGTCTTCGGAGGCGGTTGTTGCTCTTGGTCTCCCTTGACCAGGGTATATATGAACGGATCCAGTGCTTAAAAAGCGGTTCGAAGATCTTGATATGACAGTTTGAGGGATATGCAAATATTGGGCGACCTCCATTTATTTTTTACCTTCCTCGATTCTACCAATTATTCGCCAGTTTTGACCTTAATTTAAATCATGACTTTGAGCTATAACTAATGAATACTGATCACATTCAGACACCACATTCAGTTTAAACAACGGTACACACCATATTGTCAGTCACCTAATTTGCATATTTCCGACGCTAACATATGCGCGGAAGTGCAATTTTGAGTTCAATAGTATTTAATTAACATAAATAATTGCAACATTGGGTATTGGTTGCACCATTAACGTAGTGAGAATATGTTTTCTCATTATCCTTAAATTTTAATGACCAGTGTATATATTAATAACCTGAGCTTTTGCTCTATTTTTTATATGATCTGCTTCTTTTTTTCATTCCAGTTAACAATAGATTGTCACAAAAATAGCTATGATAAAATCATAAATATGAATATAATAAAATAAGATCTATTAAAATATTTTTAATTTACACTGAAATGTCTTAAAATGTTTTTAAATCAAATTAAACTTTCCAGATATTGTTCTATTTCAGAAAAGATAACTAAAAATGACAGCTCGAATTTCACGTTCTAAATATTCTTTAATCCTTCGACAATTTTTTAATTCATCAAGCAGATTAATTTTACGAAGAGAAAGTTGTTCAGAATTATTTCTAAAAATATATCGTTGCCATGCCAACTTTGTTACATAAATCATAAAAATAAAAATACTAAAACTGAAAATAGAATAAGACGCAGTGGCGTCTGACAAATTTCAGTTGCACTTTTTTTTATGAAGAAAGCCTGCACTAATGTGAATTAAAAATATTAGAATAATTAATAAGAGAAAATTACTTTCCGGATGTATTTAAAATGTCAACAAGTGTATAGAATAATAATAATAATAATAATAATAATAATAATAATAATAATAATAATAATAATAATAAAACGAAAAAAAAAGTACTTCGGACTTTATTGAAACGAACCACATTTTTTATTCATATTTTTGCTGTAGACTATTTTGCCAAGCTTGAACGAAAATTATACATTTTTTTTTTTTTTATATAAAAGTATTCATATTAGGTAAATTTAAAAGAGATATTGACGAATTATATCAACATAAAAGAACTCTACTTTCCTGGTTACTGCTACTTAAAATCAAAATCCAATAAATGTGTCCTAAACAAAAATAATAAATAATTTACAAAATATCGTTAAGGACCGGGTTTTGTTTTATTTTTAAACTTTATTCTTTCTGTTAATTTATGCATAAACTCATTATTCATATAAAAAAAAATTATGTTCACTTGTATTCTTTAACCCGTTAGGCACGAGTTGGATCCTTGAGTTTATTAATAGAGACTTGTAAGATTTTGATATTAGGCCTGATTTTATATTTTAATTATTAAACTAATTAAGCGACAGAAATTATCACCGGTTATGAGCTTATGTATCTTCTCTGCACCAGCTTTGACGTCTCACATTTGCTTTGCGTTAAAAAATACCATTTTTTTTTCAGCTTTTAATAAATGAGCTAGGTTCTTTTTCAATCGCCGCATAGACTAATGTTAGATTTTCACTTATTAAATCTTTACCTGTTACTATACTTACTATACTAATAATGAATGTCTGGTGTTGAAAGATATATTTCGCAACAATGTTCCTAATGTTAGAAATTGATCTATCGCGGAAACCTTAATTTTACGGCATTTCATAGTATTGTAGCAAATATACGAGAACAAATAAGGAAAACAGGGTTTAAGTTGCAATTTGAAAAGACGGGATATTTGCAGTATTTTCTAGATTATTTGAATTTCTGCAGATAAGATTATGGTGTATATGATGCACGGGCGCTTTTTTTCGTTTTTTCCAAACACAAAAGATGTGAACATTATATATGCGTACAAATTTTACATGAGTATACGGTATATTATGTAAAAGTGAATATTTTAAATAAACATTTATTCTGAAATAATTAAAATCTTGTGTTGATAATTCTCGTAAAGTTTATATTTGTATTTTTTGTTGTTGCTACTTCTATTTTTATTTGTATTGACTGTCTCCGGGACAGATGTAGACACAGTGATATTGCAATAGGCACTTACACAGCTATCGAAACACCAACCTCTGTTATTGTTAACATGAAAAAGAAAATTTAATAACTTAATTAGCAGCTATTTAAACAATACAAATATTTGTAAAAGTGTAATTCTCTGTAACACTCTTACCCTAAAAGTCATTTTATGAATACTAATGTTAACATCCTATTATTTATTTTGTAGAAACACCAGAATTTTAATTTGTTATCCTTTATCTATGGCTTGCTAGTGTTGTTTATTTCAAGTTTTGGCAGAAATTATTACTTTTTATAATAAAAAATAATTTATAAAATAGCTTCCGTGGTGTAAGTCACAAATGAGATCAAATTCAGCCAGATAAAAAAAAAAAAAAAAAAAAAAAAAAAAAAAAAAAAAAAAAAATCAGTCAATCTTGGGTATATTTCATTTCATTTTCTGCAATATCGAACACTTGATCATGATTGGGTCAAATAATATTTCTTATATTTTACAGAGTATAAGAACAAATTTGACTTTAAAAAATAACCCAATGGATGAATTCCATTTTGGTAGATATCTAGCAAATTAACACCTTGAAATAATATACTAATTTCAAATGCTAAAAGGTTTAAATTAAAACATTAAAAGCAGTAAAGATACGTTTATTTCGCCAGTTGACATGTTTCAACTCACCCCAAGTCATTTTCAAAACAAATAAATAAAACTTTTTCAAATTTTCACGGTCTATGAAACGCCATCATTCAGTTTTCCACTTATTTTTTCATAATATGCACGTTATTTTTTATTTTACTTGGATGTTTAATTTATTTTTATTTTCTTAACCATTGAGTACCTCGAGCTATATTTTTCGTAAGTGAAATGATGCTGCATCTATACATATTGATACGTGCGTTTTGGAATACTTCTACTTATTTGTTTTGAAAATGACTCGAGGTGAATCTAAACATGTCAAAAGACAAAATAAACTTATTTTTACTGGTTTTAAAGTTTTAATTTACACCTTTTAACATTTGAAATTAGTCCATTTTGGTAGTTTAGTTCCCATTTCCTTAATTATATCCATAATAAATAAAACAACTTCTAATTAAGAAAGAAATTTCAGCTGTCAAAAGTTATATGATTGACGAGAAAAGCATTGGTATAGAAAACGGTTTATTGCGCAATAAAGGTAATAAACGGTTTCTTGCGTATTTTTTAATCCACTATGCAATGTCCGGGTACGTGTCGTAATGTGCAGTAAATCGAGTATGAAAATACCAAAAAATTATTCCTCCACGTATTACATTGATAGTTGCACTGGTTTGGTTATGTATTACTGCTAAACAGATGAAACATCAAATCAACAAATTTAAAGCTTTGTGTCATGACCGTTCTGATAGCTTGTTTCTATTTTGACTCATTTTCATTTTCTATTAATATTGTCGATTTTCCCATTGTAAGTTATTTGTAATTCCTTTTTCTTCTTTTTTTTTTTTTTTTTTTTTGTACATTTAGGCTCTCTTCATCATTAGCGTCCACTTGATAGTTCATGTTGTATAACACGTTATTACAGATAGGCTTCGTACGTTTCATCTTCTTCTAATTAAATTTCCTGAAACAAAAAGTTGATATTCATTAGTGTTTACATAGATCTATATATCTATATTATAAAGGACAAACATATCTGTGCGTAACTCATATGTCATTTTGCGAATGGCAACAATTTGAAATTTGAAATAAAATTTTGGTTTTGCAATTTTCGCAATTCCAAATTTTTAAACATCTGTACATCGCGCATTTTAAATTTTTACACCGTCGTATAAGAAAAAAAATGCTCTTTTAAATACAATTTCTTTGAAAGCTGTATCTCAATTAATTTTTGAGATATTAAATTTTGTAGTTTTTAATACCATTTTTCTTATCGTGGCAACAAAAGTACCCCATATCTATTGAAAGTCATTGAAACTAAACCGAAAATAGGAGATACTGTATCTTTTTGTTGCCATTATTTTCATAAAAGCTGAAAAAAAAGTTGAAATTAAAATATGGGCTATGTCAAGAAAATTGTCTGTTATTCCGTGATAATGACATCATATGCATACTTTTCTATAGACTAAGTTTAAGACTGGATTGTAAAAGTGGATTCCTTTAGCGGATGCAAATGACGTCATTTTATAAAAAAGAATGTGTTTTAATTCTTAAACCCGAATTATATTTTGTAGAAATGCGTCATTTTCACAGCCCGACTGCTTTGAAATTCTTCAGAGGTGAAAATGCTTAACTTTTGAAAATAATTTAATCGAAATCACACACTGATAAAACGCAATGTTTTGCAAAATATTTAGAGTGTCTTTATAGAAGAGAGGTGACATGCAAGTAATAGCGATTTATATTACAGAAATTGATGATTCTCGCCTGAATGAATTTGCTTCGCCAAGTTAGACAATCAAAGAAATAATTCGTGGTTTAAAATAATATCATGTTTCTGAAGTTTTTGTCCAAAATCCTCTCAAATAATGAAATTTTAAAGCTATTCTTTTAGACATTCTACTATAATTTTATCAAAATAACATAATGTGCTTAATTTAATTTTTCCTAATTTTATATAATCTATATATTTAAAACACAAGTGCGTTTTTTAGTCATCTGTTCTGATCTTTCTGCTGAACCAATTTTACTAATATATATATATATATATATATATATATATATATTAACTGAAAGCTCTTCATTTGTAGATGTGATCGCACTATCTCTTTAAAAAAAAAGTCCCACTTTTATATTTTAATTTAAAAAGCTTTTTATGAAATTTTATCAAAATGGTGAAAAATAGATCTCTTTCATTATTGCAGACAAGAGAGAAATAATGAGGTATGTTTATCTTTATTCATGCTATTTCCTGATAAAATTTTTAAATTGTTGATAAAAAATGTTGTATAGAGTTTAGTGTCGCAAAATCCCCATTAGGAGCAGAATATTATATTAGGGGCATACTAACGGAAAATGACATACTGCTTTTGAAAACACGTATTTTCCCTCATAAATTTTCTATATTGTTTTTCCCTCTTCGTGTGTACTGATACTAAGTTTCAGACACTAGGCGAAATGCTTATTTAAGTGAGAAGGAATTCCTATTTAAAAGAAAACGATACTTTTCGTAGATAAAACTAAACATTTTAACACAAATGCGTTTGAAAAACATAAATTACGGAAATATTTATCCTCCGAAAATGAGATTAGAATCTCAAGTAAAGGGCGCGTCTGCTCACATAAAAGATGTTGCTGACAATAGTGACTTCAAGTTCTGAGATAAAATGATTTTTAAATGATACAATTTTTAAAAAAACGGTCAAGAGCGAGCATTACTCGCGTACAGAGGGTTCCGTAGAATAAATATGTGAATTTGTAACTGTATTATATAAAAAAAAAAGTTGCTAAAAGAATACTAATACTTTGTAAAAAACTATACAACGTAGGGTTGGGTATAACTGTATATATTAGAAAAGTGTAAATGGGTATACCATGAAAGTTCAAAGAGATATGGAACCTAAATAATATCAAATATAGCTATTCGTATAACTCTTTGTTTAATACACTGCTCAAAACAAGTAAAGGATATTGCAGTTTTAGGTGGATTTTGTATCTGGTAAACTGTTTAGCTGATTGATACATGGTCGACAGACATAGTAGGTTATATGAGAATAAATTACACATGTTTGGCAGAAAAAAATGCATTTTATTGCGCATTTGTGTACTAAAGGAAAAAAACACAATTTGTGCATATGAGAAAAAAAGAATAAGAAAAGGTGTTTTCTTCAAAGAAAATCATTTTCAGTAGGGGGTATGGGTTCCACGGGCGGCCAGCAACGTTGAACACCTTTGAGGCATGGACTCAATGAGGCTATTAATGACGAGTTGGGGTATTCTGCCCCACTCTTCCAGAAGAGCTCTTTCCAGTTCTTGGAGAGTTTGTGGGGGTTGTTGGCGGCCAGAAACTCGTCTTCCTAGAGCGTCCCAAACGTGCTCGATTGGATTCATGTCTGGAGAACACGCTGTCAATTCCATTCGAACGATTCCTTCCTCGAAAAAGAAATCCTCCACCAGGTTTGTACGATGTGGCCTGCAGTTATCGTCCATTAAAATGAAGTTATCTCCGATTGCTGCAGCATAAGGGACTGCAATAGGTCTGAGGATCTCATATCTATATCGGCGACCAGTCAGAGCTCCATCTCGAATGATGTAGAGGTCAGTGCGCCCGTCAATGGAGATGCCACCATACACCAACACTCCTCCACCGTCAAATCTGACACTTTCGTGCACGAACGCAGGATTATTCCTACTGCCACGGTCCCTCCAGATGAAAATACGCCTATTGTCCGGATGCACAGAAAAACGGGACTCGTCAGAAAACAGAATATTGCTCTATTCATTTCTCCTCCAGTTGACATGCTCGGTTGCCCACTCCCTGCGGTCGCGACGATGCCTTTATGTTAATCTAACACATACCATCGGTCGGCGAGCATACAGACCTACAGCATGGAGCCGGTTTCGGACAGTCTGAGTTGAAATCGTGGTGCCTGTAGCCGAGCGAAGATGTTGTTGGAGAAGAGTAGCGTTCATGGTTCGGTGTCTCCGAGCTGTTAACGCTAAATACCGATCTTCATTGGGCGTTGTTGCCCGTCTACGACCTTGCCCTGGTCTTCGGCCTGCACATCCACTCTCCAAAAAACGGTTCCAGATCCTGGAAATGACACTTTGTGACACTCCAATGGCTTGCGCTACTTCGGCTTGAGTTTGGCCCCCTTCTAACCTACCATCAATTCTCAAAGCTTCTGAATCTGTCAAATGACTTCGCTGAGACATCGTACTCATCAAAACAAAGCAATCACTGAATGCCGATCATCCTTGTCTTCATTCTCTTTTATCCAGTTGAAAGTCAAATTTCATTAGCTGCCGCTAAAGCGACGTTTTTGACGTCGAACTCAAAATTTGCATACTCCACAGTTTGAAAACCAGATAAATTTGCATTTGTGATTCTCTTCTTCTATTTTCGGCAAAGAAAAATTCATTTATATCTTTATTTTATATAAAACTTCAAATATCCTTTAATTGTTTTGAGCAGTATATTCTCCTAATCTGTTTATGATGAACTTACTTCACTACTGACAATAAAAGCAGTGCATAGTTAAACTTCATTTGGCATTTCATGAAACTAAATTCAGCGTAGTAATAACCTTTATTTCTACAGAGTAGCTAAAACAAAACCTTTATTCAAAGTTTAAATTTGGCATTGTGCTAAGCGCGCTTCGAATTGAGGTCTCAAAGATGCAACGCCGCCTTGGTCAGTGCCGCGTTTTTCCAGATAGGTGTTTAATTAACTTTTAAAGTCACTCGAGGCGTATTGAGAGATACAATTGATGCAAATTATCGCGAATCCGACAGTATTTATGCGATTCATTCTATTAGGTCTCCAAGAAAATTCTGTCGTTTAAAGTTCTTTCACACCTATTTTTTAAAAAATTCTGATTTCTTCATTAGCACCACTTTTTTCAAATGGTAAAATTCCTATAGTTTTCACATTTTACATTAAGTTGAAAACAATCGGAATTTTACCATTTCAAAAAAGTGGTGCCTATGAATAAATCAACATTTTAAAAAAGTAGGCGTGAAAGAATATAAAAACGACAGAATTTTATATTCTGTCAATAAATCTTTCGAGGGCGATGCCCTTAAAAAACGGACACCTAATTTTAATTCCAAAACAGACAAATGGCACCAAGACCATTTAATTAAAATTTTCCTTTTATCATGTAACGTGAAAATAAGCAAGTTCGCATTTTCTAATAAATTCGTTAAAAATTCGTGTCAGTTCATTATTTCATATGTTTATAAATAGAATTACTCCTTGCCGGAAAGGATCAAGTGCTTCAAAATTTAAGAAATTCTAATTTATTTAGATGTTAAACTCCTATTTTTCTGAATATTTTGATATAATTGTTTCCTTGAAATTCCCATTAGAACAGAAGTTTTGGATTTTAGAATTATACCCGCTAAATAGCTGAAGCGGCGTTTCCGAAACTTTAAGGTCATTATTTTCCAAATGGCGTTTTTGGGGCATAACGCGCAGGATACCTCAAAAACTTCTGAATATTTTTTCATGAAATTTTCAAAATTATATATTTCATGTTAGTCTCTATAAACCGAACCTAAAATTTCCTTTTTATTGTTCAAAAAAATATATTTTAGGTGATTTTACTGTTGAAATTTTCAAAATTTTGTATTAGCTAAATGCAACATTGCATTAAAAATATAAAAATGCTTTAAATACAAATTTATTTAAGTTCAGGGAAATTACTACAATCTGAAGTATAAGTAAGCACCAAAATTTTCATTCTAGATGCAATATTTATTTTGTAATGCTGCGCTTAAACTGTTATGCCAATTTTTTGTTCGACAAATGTCTAACAGAGTTTCGAGCCCCCTATAAATACTAATTCTGTATCTTGCAATTTTTTAAATACATGAAACGAAAGAACATACTTATATCTTTCATCCCAGTTAAAATTGTGCTTTAAAATCATATACATTTTAAGACATTAAATGTTGAAAATGGTCTTTTTTTCATTTTTTCCACTTTTTAGAGTCCCGAGACCCCTTAAATTAGTCTGTTTTTAACAATTTGACGTTTATTGCTTTTATACTGTTACTGGACATTACATTACACATGTCCAGTCAACATACATCATTAAAAGTTGTTAACTAGGCATAGAGTACGCCGTCCCTGTCCTTGTGTATGTCCAAAGTGGCCGTACCTTTAAGGGTTAATATCTCAGCTAATTACCAATGATTTTTTTCGAAATTCATTATCAACCATGCTCTTATTTTTCTGCAACGATAGGTATATTCAGCGATGCTCAACAATTTTCCTTAATGCCCGTAAATCGAAATTTGTGTATAACAGAAAAATGCTAATTACTCAAAAACTATGTGATTTAGGGTAATCACTATAATTTTCCGGCAAGGTTTATATTAACGTCTACTACCTCTAATTTTTTCACAATTTTAGTTTCAGTAGATTCGGAATTAGATGGGGGGGAGCATATTTTTGCGCTACATTTTCAACAATATCTTTGAAAATATAATACCTAAAATTAAAAGGAATGTATTTTTGAGTTCAGCGTTACAAAAGCTGTCACAAGATACCCCACATGATATACAAATAAAAGATTTTTTTTTTTCAAGTAGCATAATTAGCCCCTCTACTATTTTACTAAATATATTTATGAATGTTTATTAATCTGAAAATATGTGGGTCATTAGTATTTATTACTTCCCCGAATTTGAACTTTCACGTTCCATAGTTAATGATTAAAATGGCTGTGACAGACAGACAGATAGACAGCCGGACAGACACAGGAGTGATCTTATAATAGTTCCGTTTTTACTTTTTAAGTACGGAACCCTAAAAAATTATGAATATGGATATGAGAAGTGCGTATGCAAATTTTGAGAAGGTGAAAATTGCTGTTTTTCATTCCGAAATACCAAGCCTAAGAACCTCAGTTGATAACCACATCCTAATAAATGATCCTTATTATATTTTACTGATTACGTATCTATATTATAAAGAACAAACGTATCTGTGCGTAACGCTGACGTCATTTTGTGAATGGCAACACTTCACGATCAAATTTCAGTCTTGAAATTTTCACTACTGCAATTTTTTAATCTTCTGACCATCGTATATTTTCAATTTCCATCGCATAGAGAAAAAATTTACTTTCAAATGCAATTTGTTTAAAAACTGTATCTTAATTTACTGATGTATTATATTTTCTAAAGCATTTTTTAAGCATGATTTTTTTTTTAAATTTATGTTATCACGTGCCGGTTTCAATACATTTTAATAATAAACATTTTGTACGTAAAGAAACAAACATTTTTCAGCATTTTTTTCTGATTATTTTTGCATAACGAAATTAATACTTCCTTTATAAACAAATGAAAGAATAATATAAAAAAAAACACCAATCTAACATATTTGTGAAAGAAAAATTAACGAAATTAATGCTTCTTTTATAAAGAAATAAAAGAATAATATTGTAAAAACACAAATCTAACATATTTGTAATCGTAAAATTTAAATTTTCAGATCACCAAATAGGCTTTTTTTTCATGGAATTTGTTTGCAAAGTTCATCTCAGTTTACTGATTGTGTATGGTTTTAAAAACAATTTTAGAGCATGAAATATTTTTTAATTTATCTATATCGCGCGGAGGTCGATTACGAAATATTACTCCGTTTGCCCTTAAAACAAAATAAAGAGTTCATCATTTTCTTACGGCTAGTATCCATTAAAAAAATTCCCCATGAATAAATAAATAAAACTAGTCGGATGTACCAATCCCAAAACTTTCTTCTATCTCATACATGTTAATACTTCAAAATTCGCTATCACACTGCCAAAATTAAATGGCAATCTATGCATCTCATGAGGATTCTAACGATATGAAATTCCGTGTATTATTTCTTGAGATATGACTATAGCTGAAATCGTCTAAATTCAGCAAAATGCTGCCTAGCAGCGCCACCTATTGGGTGATTTATACCAAATCCTAATCAGCAACAATTTATGTCAACGTCTGACTGAATCTGAAGTTTGGAGAAAATCCGTACATTAGTTGTTGAGATAGAGCAATAGCGAAAATCGTGAAAATTTCTGCATAGCAGCGCCACCTATTGGGTGATTAACACCAAAACCTAATTAACAACAACTTGTGTCAACATACAACTAAATCTGAAGTTAGATGAAAATTGGTCCATTAGTTCTATTGATAGAGCTATTGAGGCAATCGTGGAAAAGGCAGCAGAGAAGCGCCACCTGTTGGGCGATTTACACCAACACCTAATCAGTAGCAAGTCATATCCAGGACTAACTTAATCTGAAGTTTGATGAAAATCCGTGCGTTAGTTCTTAAGATAGAGCTATTGGGGAAATCGTGTAAATCCTGCAAAATTCATCCTAACAGCGCCACCTGTTGGGCGATTTACACCAAAACGTAATCATCATCAATCCATATCAAGGACTAACTAAATCTGAAGTTTGATCAAAATCCGTGCAATAGTTCTTGAGATAGAGCTATTGCGAAAATCGTGAAAAATGCAGCATTGCAGCGCCACCTGTTGAGCGATTTACACCAAAAACTAATCAGCATCAATTTGTATTAGGAACTAACTGAATATCAAATTTTATTAAATTCCGTGCATTAGTGCTTGAGATAGAGCGCCCAGAAAATTTGTGTCACATACACACAGACCGACAGACAGACTCACAGAGTTACAGACAGACATTTTGCAAAAACATGTTTTTTGGAATCTCTGACCCCTAAAACGTGTAAATCCGTCGAAGACCGGAATTCGAAAATTTTCATGAATCCAATACTTTCTTCTTGTAAAGATAGAAGAAAGTAATAATATAAATAAAGCACAAATTTAACAGACATGTATAAGCTCTGAAATCATCAGAATATAAAAGGATGCCATAAGTAGCAAAATCTTGGTCAAATAACTCTTAGCATGCGGCTAATCAGAAAATATCGTTTTTGGTAAATTTGAAAAAATTATTTGATTGTACAATTCGTATTTTCCATATGAAAAATGCTTTTTACTTTTTTTCTATCTCTAGAAATGCTGTTTACTTTCTTCTATCTTTACAAGAAAAAAGTATTGGTTTCATGAAAATTTTCGAATTCCAGTTTTCGACGGATTTACACGTTTTATCGGTCAGAGATTAAAAAAAACATGTTTTTACAAAATGTCTGTCTGTGAGTCTGTCTGCCTGTCTGTTTGTCTGTCCGTGACACACATATTGTGGGGGCTCTATCTCAAGAACTAATGCACGAAATTTAATAAAAATTTATATTCAGGTATTCCCTGATATAGATTGGTGCTGATTAGTTTTTGGTGTAAATCGCTCTGCAGGTGGTGCTGCTATGTAGCATTTTGAAGGATTTTCGCAAAAGCTCTATCTCTCTACCCTAATGCACGGATTTTTATAAAACTTCAGATTCCGTTAGTCCTTGACATGAATGGATGCTGTTTACGTTTTGGGTAAATCGCGTAAAAGGTGGCGCTACTATGCTACATTTTCCAGGATTCACACTATTTTCGCAATAGCTCTATCTCAAGAACTAATGCACATATTTTCATCAAACTTCGTATTTAGTTAGTCCTTCATGTGAAATGATGCTGACTACGTGTTGGTGTAAATCGCCCAATTGGTGGCGCTGCTGTGCTGCATTTTGAACTATTTCCGCAAGTGCTCTATATCAAAAACTAATGCACGCATTTTTCACAAACTTCTGATTTAAGTATAACTTGATTAATATTGCTGCTGATTATGTGTTGTTGCAAATCGCTCAACAGGTGGCGCTTCTATGCTGCATTTGTCATGATTTGCGCAATACCCCTATCTCAAGAACTAATGCACGAATTTTACTCAAGCTTCATATTCAGTTAGACGTTGACATAAGTTGGCTATAATTAGGTTCTGGTGTAAATAACCCAATAGGTGGCGCTGCTATGCTGCATTTTCTGGATTTACATGATTTCAGTGACAGTCATACCTCGAGAACTAATGCACGGAATTTCGTATTTTTAGAATTCTCATGATGAACACAGATTGCCATTTAATTTGGCACTGAGATACTGAATTTTGAAGTATTGGCACATATGAGATAGAAGAAAGTTTTGTGATGGCCACAACATACTAGTTTAACATAAGTGGGCAATCTAAAAAAAGTATTGCATTTAAAAATATTATTAGCTTTCAATTCAAAAAAACGTTTTCACCTATATTCTTTAACCCGGGAAGCCCGGGTACGATCCCCTAGTATATATAAAAGCCGTTCTCTGTATGTATGTCCTTTATACAAATCTTCAGATTTTGACCGATTTGCACAAAACTTCACGTACATACGTTTTAGAATGTGGAAAAGAACGCTGTCTACTTTAAAAAAACATCAGAAAACTAATTATCCCTTGACTCTACCATTTTCCATAATTTAACATTACAGAAATATCTCTATTTAAATTTTGTAATTCAATCGTTTCTTTCCTGTTGCCACACATCTACAAATCTGCTCAATAATTAAAAAAAAAAATTGCCAACTCGAGTACTTTGTTTCATAAGCCAATAAAAATTCAGATGGTATCACTATATTTTTGCTGTTTTTGAAATTGACGTCATTCAAAGAAGAAAATGCACATTTTTCATATATTTATGTGGAAATTTAACTAAGCATATTTTAAAATGATGCAGTACCTTAGTTGAATATTTCTGAAATTAAAAAATCTATTTTAATTAAGTCGTTTCAATATCAAGAAAACAATTAAGGAAAAAGATAATAATAAAAAAAATCGTTTGCTAGATATGACGTTAATTTCGTCAATATAATTTCAAACTGGTTCTGAAAACTGGCTGCTACAATTTATTTCATATTTCCTTTGTTTTAGCGGTCAGTTTCGTTTTAGCGATCACTTATTTATCTGAGTAGCACATTTCTCCCGTTGCCGACAAATTCTACGAACAAATCTTTAATTAAAGGAACGTGTGAATATACGTGTGAATTTGATCTTCCATTTTACAGCAGTATGTATCTTTATCTCAAATGTCCTTCAGTATAGCTGAAAACGATACGATCATCACTGCGCTATTATATTTTATAATATGTAGGACAAAATTTCGGCTGTTTTGGGCCTAATTTTTTAGTTGATCATTTACAGTAGGATTTGGTCTAAGAATGATAGACGGATATGCAATATACTAAAAGTATTCCTCAAAAATTATCTAACTTTTTAAAAAGAACATTAACTTTTTTACATTCAGAATTGTTTTCGCCTGATTTGAGAATATTTCAGTTAATTTTATAACAAAGCCTGTACAACAAAATGTTATTTACTAAAACTATTCCAGAAAGTTGGGTGCAATTTAATAGTGCAAATTTCATCAAAATCTCTCCCGTAGAACTTAAAAAAAGGCTATTCTTTTACAGTCGGACTCACCTGACTATTCTCTTTCTTCTATAATTTTATAACAAAGCGACGTAAAAGTATATGCAATATTTTAAAAAACATCCGTGTAAAATTATCTAGCAAAAAGTACAAGTTCCAATGAAATCCATTCAGAATTCTTTTTAAAAAAAGCTAATCTTTCATAATCGGGTTCCACATGATTATGGAATTCCCCCTATAATTCTATGACTAATCAGCGTATAACAATGTTACGCACCAAAACCTTAACAGAATAACTAATAGTGCAAGTTGAATTAAAATTATTTCAGAAGAACCGAAGTTATAAGCAGCAGGAATGAGATTCCACACGAAAACAAATACTGAAATCTGCCAATTTAGTTATGTAAAGGTACACGAAAACAAACAAATACTGATTTATTTACAATGTTTTTGAGCAATTAAGTTAATCTTTTGTAACTGGGTTGCAGGCATATTTTAAAAAATTCAAGGTCGAAAATTACTTTTAAAAACATAAAAAAATCTGTAAATTGTCATAAACTTTTCAAACAAATTACGGAAAGTGTTTTATTGTTTTCTGTTAGACGTTGAAATAATGAGATGCATGATGTTTAGAGATCAAATTGCAGTAAAAGCGTAATTTATGGTACGGTTAGGTTGTTTCCACCAACAATAGGATGCTAAGCATTACTCATAGAAAAGTCTTTCCTTCATAATATTGCATTAATAGCAAACGGATATACCTTTCTTAATTGGGTTGCAGGCATATTTAAAAATATCTCCGTGATTGAAAATTAATTTAAAATGGATAAACAATCTGTCAATTGAGATAAGCTTTTCAAACAAACATTACTGAAAGTACTTTTTGTATTCTATTAGACGTTGGAATAACCAAATGTGCGATATTTAAAGGTCAAATTGCAGTAAAAGTTAAATTTATGGTTGGTTTAGGTTGCTGCCACCAACAATATGATGCTAGAGTTACTCATAGTAATGCCTTTACTTTATAATATAGCATTAAGAGATAACAGGTATATCTTTCGTAATTGGGCTGCATGTAGGGATGAAATTTCCGCGTTTTTGCACACCGGTATATTCTTAGAGAAAATGTTGTTCTGTTAAATCTCAAGATTATCCCAAATAAATGAAATATCATTTTCTCTAACAAAATACTGGTGTGCAATTCTGGAAATCTCATCCTTGGGCTGTATGCAAATTAAAAAATATCCATGACTGAAAATTACTTTAAAATCCATTCACATGAAATAATTGAGATACAATTTTCAAATAAATTTCATTTGACAAAACATTTTTCTATTCGACAGTGTGAAAAACGAAATTGTATGTAACGAAATTCATATGTTCAGAAAAATTTCACTAAAGGCAAAATTTATGGGTTAGGTCGTTGCCATCATCCGTATCATGTCACAATTTGCATTGTATTTGTAGTTCTTTTTTTTATTATATACTAGCAAACCCCGCGGCTTTGCTCGCGTAATAGTTGAAATATTTGCATGACTATTTTTTATTAGAAGAACACTTTTTGGAATAATTCAAAAATTACAAATTAAGCCACAGTTTGATTAAACTTCATTATAAAAGAGCAATAGAGAGAAATGAGATTTTAATTAATAACCCTCATAGCATGCATGGTCACAGTGACGTCATTGTGACGTCACTGTAAGTCACTGTGGTCACGTCACATCTGTGACCAAAATGCCACCACTCAGTGATGTCACATTGTGACTGAGATGTGAACTTCTTAGAAAACTTTAAACAATTATAAAAATTCTTCAAAACATGTTACTTATTGTAAAATTTTATTTTTCCGGCAATTAAAAAAATATTGTAACGTCACTGTTATGTCACTGCATGTAACGTACGTCACGTCATATATGTGACAAAAAAACCACCATATTGTAAATCACAGTGTGACAAAAATATTAACTTCAAAAATTTTTGAAAATGAAGAGAAATATTTAAAACATGCCCTAGTTACAGCGGCATAAGGAATGAATATTAGTGGACAGCAAATAGTAAATTCGGACACGAAAAGAAGGGGGGGGGGAGAGAAAAAGAAAAATGCACGGTACAAGTATCAACAAACTAGATTTCCATGCTATATTTTATCAATATGATATCTAAGAAGTGAAAGTATACTTTTTTCATGATTTCAATTTTATCTAGCATTGCAATTTAATATAATAATACATCACGGATTGTTATTATTATAAAAGTATTTCTCAGAAAAATGCTATGTGCTGGAGCAATTTGAAACATATTTAGAATTAGAAATATTAAATCTATACACTTTACATATTTAGTTTGCAGGGAGGAATTTTTTTAACTTTTTTGGCGACCACTGGTCGAAACACTTCTGTGGTTTCAAACTAAACATTTTCTATTACAGTTAAGTCTGCAGATTTTAATGAGCACGCAGAAAGAATCTTCAGAGTTTAGTCATATATGCATTTATTGCTTTATAATTTGCATTCAAGTCATATTTTTTTCCTGTTAATCTATTTTTAGTAACTGTTTTTTTTTTTTAAAAATTTTACTTCTTTCAGCCTTTTTAAATAAAATTAGCCTTTTCCGAAAAAAAAAAATATATATATGCAAAATTTATGCAAAACACATGATATAATTAATTTTTCGCATTTCCAATTTGTGTTTTAGAGGTATGACTTTTAAAAAAGTTATTTTACAAATTGTTTTATTCTGCAGAAAATTAACATGAAAAGATTGACAGATTGACAAAGAAAAATTTTTTATCCCCGAAAACATTTTTTTTATTTATTAAGAAGATATTTTTTATTTATTTCGCATGAAACAAACTTTACTTAAAAAAAGGGGTTTGGTATTATTACCATTAAATTTATTTTTACACATTTTAAAAATTTAAGCAGTGTTTTATCTAATAAACTTCCGTTTTCAAATGAATTTTTTTGAAACTGATAAAAAAGAAATGGTAAAATGCATTGGAAAATTCTTCAAATAGAAAATTTTAATTACAGACTAAGTCATAAAACTATTCCGCCTGAAAGTTAGGACTGCAAATAAACAGTAAAATCAGCTGCTGAAGATCGTCTGCGTCGGATGACCGCAACCGCAGGGTAAACAGAGAACTTTTTGTAATACACACGGGAAAAGAACATGACCAAGTCTACAATGTCAGCTTTTGTTTTTGCTTTTTTAAATGTAAAAGAAAGACGTCTGCCATTTTCGGGCAAAAATACTCGGATATTATTAATTTACAGCAAAAAAAGGTAAGTCTTATTTAATTTAAATTTTTTATTTATGTTTGTATATTACGATTATGAATTAAATAGTTTTATGTTATACATATAGAAAGTGACTGATCTGGAATTGTTTTGAAGCGAAATTTTCCTAATCGACACTATTTTGTAAAATGTGTTAATCGGCCATCGCTCAAAAAAAAAAAAAAAGAAATTCATGTCTACATTCATAGTGGGATGAATATAAACATTAATTTGCAGTTACTTGAGATTGAGACAGTGATGTGGAATTTTTTTCGGCTTCTTATTTTTTTTTCTGATTACTAACACTCATATAACAGTATTTATCGTCATTATTGTTTTGGAGTTAAATATTATATTCGAATAGTATGATATTACGAAACTGTTTCAGTTTAGAAATTAACATTATAGTGGGAAAATGTCTTTTTACATATTATAATAGCGTAACTTTTGAAAGATTTTTTTTTTTTTTTTTTTTGCTAATAATATTTTAAATTATTATTTAAAATCCTGAATCTTCATACCAATGTTTTCAGATTTAACATTTGCCAAAATTATAAAATAATAGGAATTCCTTATAACATATGGAAAGATTTTTGAGAAATTGCTAAATCTAATAATGCATTTAATTCATCAATAGATGAATTAAATGCATTAGTTAGTTGTTGTTTAATAGTACAATTAAAAATACTAATTATTATTTTTAGTGTTTTTCAAATTGGTATATTTATTTATTTATTTTTAATTTAGTTGGATATATGGCCTACTATAAATGATAATTTCTGGAAATGTGATTCCAGTAGTTTTAAGAGTGTTTTACTTTGAATTAAACTTTAGCTAAATAGTGGCGTGTAATAAAGGTTCTAGGTCAACTACAGGGTTGTACAAAAGTATTAAAGTATGTTTCCATATATTAGTATAAACTGCTGAAAAAGAGTTTCAACCTGTTATGCGTTTTCTTGCTAAACTAAATTATCCCATTATATAATATATATATCAACCTACAGATCAAATACAGGGCTGTTCAAAAGAATTGGAAAACCTATTTAGCTATGGACAGTAACTGCGGAAATGAGTTTTTCAAATATTTTATGCGTTTTCTAAAATGTTTACTTAGTTCTCTTATTTACCTTATTTCCCTAAATAACGAAGTTTTTTTAAAGCATTCGGGAAGTGTTGGAAAGTGTTTTATAATCTATGCTTAACGCATGACTTTTCTTACTTGTTTTTTCTATTTCCCAGATCAGTCTTTTCCTATAGAACATACCAAATCTATTTAAGCTCATATTCACAAAATACAATTTACACGGAAATAAAAAATTTAAATAAATATGGCTTACGTCGTATTTAATAAAGCAAAGATTAATCACAACCACAACACCTTAAAATCTTATACATTCTTAATATCAAGCTTGAACTCAAGATCAAGCTTAGAACTTAATAAAAAAAGATGTCAGTTGACAAACATTGTTTTTTAAGTGGAAAAATTAAAACTATTTTAGAAGAATAGGACTCCAAAATAGCTATATTTTGCTAAAAAGTACGGTAAAAAGATACTATTTTATATCTCAAACAAAACTTTATTTTAAAATTGTCCATTTTAAAATTCATCACAATATTAATACTTGGAAATTTTTCCACAAAGAAATATTCGGTTTGCATACAATATTTCAAATGAAAATCAAATTTCAAATTAATTGCTTAAAAGGCGCAAAGGCCAACCTAGAGAAAAGAATCCATGCCGGGACTCGAACCCGTGCCATCAGCATAGCGCACTAACATTCTACAGACTAAACCACATGGAACGACACTCAGCCTGGAAAATTTCTCGCTATTACATGCTGGCAAGGCTACAAAAGCAGCATAAGATGGGATATTTATCGTGAGCCACCGACATGGTGCGAACACGAAACTTAATTAAATTCAGCATCGATTGAAACTATATTAAGACTTCGAAATTTTTCCAGAGAGAAACATTCGCCTTGCATACAATATTTCAAATGAAAATCAAATTTCAAATTAAAATTGACTTTTAAGCATGTAATTTGAAATTTGATTTTCATTTGAAATATTGTATGCAAGGCGAATGGTTCTCCCTGTAAAAATTTCCAAGTATTAATATAGATTCAATCGATGCTAGATTGAATTAAGTTGCCTGTTTATTCCATGTCGGTGGCTCACGATAAATATCTCATCTTGGGCTGCTTTTGTAGCCTTGCCAACATGTAATTGTGTGAAATTTTCCAGGCTGGGTATCGTTCCGTGTGGTTTAGTCGGTAGAATGTCAGTGCGTTATATTGATGGCCTGGGTTCGAGTCCCGGCATGGAATCATTTTCACTAGGTTGGCCTTTGCGCCTTTTAAGAAATTAATTTGAAATTTGATTTTCTTTTGAAATCATCACAGTGTTTATGACAAGTTCGTCACAAATGACACATATTTCACAAATTGGTCACAATGTGACTTCAAAGCATTGTCGCTTTCGTCACATGTTCGTCACAAAATTAATGCCAAAGTAGTCACAAATGTCACACTTTTCACAAATTAGTCACACTGTGACTTCACAGAGTGGTCACAATGTGACGTCACAAACGACCTCTAAAACGGCCATAACGACCTCGCATTCTAGTCACTATGACGTCACATCGACGGTCACAAAGTCACAGTGTGACTTCACAACGACGTCGCCGTGACGTCACCATGCCTTACGGGAAGAAGAACTAAAACTAATTCCAAATAAATGATAATTTAGAAAGTATTTTGATGACATTTATGCTCATTTCATACGATCATTTTAGTATTCATTTGAAGTTTTGAATTTTTAAGAAACCATCTTAATACATTTACATCTTAAAATTAACCATCATGTCAAATTCCAAGCTTCTTGTCCAACAGTCTACCACCTCTCTGGTGTTAGTGGCACCAACATAAAATGCCGAAACAGAGTTGAAATGGAATGTCTCGAAAAATGTTAAAACAGAGACTGTCACTATTAATTTGCCAACATTAACCTTGATATCGGTTGGTATTTCCTAATATTCTACAAAAAACGGAATTTAGATGTTTTTAAAGGCTTTTTTGTTATTCCTGCCAACCCGGTGGTAGTGACACCGGTATAAAATATAGTACGTACAGGATCAGGTACTATCACTCTTGATTCGCAACCAATAACTTTAGTAATCGGTTTGTTATTTCCTGAGATTCCATAGAAATCGTAATTTAGGACTATTTTTGAACGCTTTTCGCTCCTTCCCTTCGCTTCAGCCCTTTTTCATTTAGAATTTATTTTAGACAGTTCTTAGAGGACATTTATATTTTATAAGTAACTACCGTACTATATTTAAAGTTTCTAGCCTCTTCAGTATCGCTGAAATCGCAATTTAGAAATTTGTTTACTCCTGCAATCCTCTAGCGGTTGTGGCACCGACATAAAATATAGCTTATGTTTGAGCAGGTTCTATCACCATCAATTTGCAACCTTTATGTTTGAAATCGGTAACGTATTTCATATGATTGCATAAAAATTGTAATTTAGAACGCTTATAGAACGGTTTCGGCTGACTTCCTCCTTTTAAAATTGGAATTTTCTTTCGTTCTTAGAAAGCATTTGCATCTTTGAAGTAATTACCATTCCAAATTTAAAATCTTAGACCTCCTCTTTAATACAAAAAACGCAATTTAGAACATTTTTTGCTCCTGTAACTCCAGGTGCTCGTGACAACAACGTAAAATATAGGCTATGTTGGAGCGGGGACTGTCACCATCAATTTGAAACCATTACTTCTGAAATCGGTTTATATTTCCTGAGATTGCGTAGAAATCGCTATTTAGAACGCTTTTCGTTCTTTTTCACCCCTTTTAAATTTCAAATTTTTTAAGAACTGTTCATAGAGATAATTTATGCCTTATAAGTAACTATCATTCCAAATTTCATATTTCTAGATCCTTCAGTAACACAAAAATCGCAATTTCGAGCGTTTTTTTTTTTTTTTTTTTTTTTTTTGCTCCTGCACCCCCTTTAGGAGTAACGACGCCCACATAAATTGTAGCCTATGTTGGAGCAAGGGCTATCACCATCATTTTGATACCATTATTTTTGAAATCGGTTTGGTACTACTTGAGATTGCATAAAAATCGCCATTTAGAACGTTTTTTAGAAAGACCCTTTGTGCATTTCCCCCCTTTTAAATTTCGAATGTTTTTAAAAATGTTCTTAGACATCATTTATATCTAATAAGTAACTACCATGCCAAATTCCATGTATCTGGCCCCTTAAGCAGCACAAAAATCGCAGTTTCGAACTTATTTTTGCTCCTGCACCCCCTTTAGGGGTAGTGGCACCGACATAAAATGTAGCTTATGTTGGAGCAATGGTTGTCACCATCATTTTGGCACCATTATTTTTGAAATCGGTTTGGTACTTTTTGAGATTGTGTAAAAATCGCCATTTAGAACGTTTATTAGAACGCCCTTTTGCGCATTTCACCTCTTTTAAATTTCGAATTTTTTAAGAAATGTCCTTAGAGATTATTTATATCTAATAAGTAACTACCATGCCGAATTCCATGTATCTGGACCCTTCAGTAATAGAAAAATCGCAATTTCGAACGTTTTTTTGCTCCTGCACCCCCTTTAGGGGTAGTGGCACCGATATGAAATGCAGCCAATGGTGGAGGAAGGGCTCTCACCATCATTTTGACACCATAATTTTTTTAATCAGTTTGGTACTTCCTGAAATTGCGTAAAAATCGCCATTTAGAACGTTTTTAGAACGCTTTTCGCGCATTTTCACCCCTTTTTAAATTCGATTTTTTTACGAAATGTCCTCAGAGATCATTAGTATCTTATAAGTAACTATCATTCCAAATTTCATGTTTCTAGTCCCTTCAGTAACACAAAAATCGCATTTTTAGAACGTTTTTTGCTCTTGCAGCCCCTTTTGGCAAGTGGCACGGACATAAGATATAGCCTATGTTCTAAGTTGGACTAACACCATCATTTTGATACCATTACTTTTAGAATCGGTTCGGTAGTTCCAGAGCTTACCTCCTACAAATAAACAATTTTTACCTCATTATAATAGTAGTATAGATATATATATATATATATTCTGTAGATGACTCAATGAATGAGTCTAAACATGTAAATTTTTAATTTTTTTAATGTTTTTTTTTTTTTTTTTTTTTTTTTTTTTTTTTTTTTTTTTTAAATTGAAATGACACTTTTTAGCAAATAATTGTACTTTAATACATGTTTTGACATTTGTTTGGAATATACATTAATATGGTATAGTTAATAGTAGACGCAATTATCACTATTTTACTTATATTTGTTATTGGCCTTTTTAACGATTCGTGAACGGTAATGCACCAATCTCAGTTTTTATCATTGCCGTATTATTTCATTTTAAGGTACTAGGGGGCTCGGCCCCCTACGAGCTACTCTCGCCAACCCCCGTCCAGACACCGTAGACTCTAAATGCACGCTAATTTGATCGGCTTTAAAGAGATTTCGAAAGATTGAATTGTAATTTAAAAAACAGTGGCGATCTCTCTATAAACTGATTTCTATTCATTTCTCTTTGATTGGGGAATTTTAACGCCAAATCCGTTGCGGTACTACTTGATTATCCCGTCGACCAATTTTGCCAAATTATATAAATCGCCAAACCACTCGCCAAATTATACAAATTGACATAATTTTTATTTTAAATAACGAAAAAACAAATAAATTAGTACAACATTAATAAAAATACAAATAAAACGTCGAAATAAAAATAACTTGATGACGTAGACACGTGTAACAACATTTCAAGATAATCTAATATAAAAGGAATTAAGTAAACAGAGTCTTTGTCTCCTAGTATTTTTTAACAAAGTGAAAAGAAAGTTCTTTTAAATGAGACATTTTAAATTAATCGTTTTTAATATGACGTAATTTTGACCAAACTATTCTTTCTCTTTTTAATATTCACGTGAAAATACTTGTGTTAGAAATGAAATATTATTTGCGCTTTCCTAACAAAAATAGTTGAAAAATATCCTCTTAAAATATCGAATAAATGTCTAGCGCAATTTCTAAATTTAAACCGTTTTACAATATTATTTTGTGTTCATTTTATGTAATAACTGTAATGTGACGTAAATATGACGTAATTTCTCCTATTTAAGACTTCTAACGCATGTTAATAAATTTATTGTTTTACAAATTCCTTTCTCTCTTAAAATTCACATGTAATTATAGTTTTTATGACGTAATTTTTAATAAGTTCCTGCTTTTTGTACATAATTATTTAATTCTAATTCCAAATGTTTTTTTCTGTTTATAATAGTCACGTGTAAATAAATTTTTAATTTATTTACACGTATAATTTTTTTTGAAGCAAACATTATTGTTTCCGCTGTTTATACAGTTGGCAACAGTTTAAATTAATATCACTTCTAAAATCTGTTAAAAATATCTCTAGAAATGCTGAAAATCCGAATTTAAAATAGAAATAAAACCTCAAAAAATTAGTCAAAATAAAAAAATTAATGCAATCTGCACTCCGGCAAATTCTAACGCATAAAATGATCTAAAAATGATTGAATTCCTATGAACAGTTTTTGCTCCTATAAAACTTTTTTAGTGGAACGATTTTGTCAAACTTTAGCATTAAATATCTCTTAAAATAATTCTTCGATCTGAAAACTGTCTGCATCAGCGGGTTTATCAAACCTTTCTGTATAATACTACCGATTTTCATATTTTTGTATGCATTATTTTTTTTAATATTAACGAAGAAAGACAGCCGGTCACAAAAAATTCAAAACCGGCGGCGGCGGCGGCGGTGACAGCGGTAGTTACTTTTTTTTAGAATAGAGAGATTTTACCCGGAGGGACCCTCATTATTGACACGAGCGAAGCCGGGTAGATCTGCTAGTGTTAAATATATGTAATATATGTAATATGTTTGGACATTTTAACTTATGTAGAGAATTGCAAACTTACATAAGAAACTGTAGCTATTCGTAAAAAAAAAAAAGTTTTTTTTTGTTTTTTCTACATTTTTCGAAGGTTTATAGTGTGTAGAATAAACAACTTTGGAAGGTTAGATAAAATTTGAAATATTTAAAAGTAACAGTAAATTGAAAGCACGATATGACCGGTTGAAAAAAAGATCTGCTGGACCTTGCAGGATACAGCTGCACGCCTGCTGATTTTTTCAATTCATGGGTATAAATCCAGGAATCTAGAACTAACTGTAAATTGCAAAATGCGACAATGAAGTAAAATAATTATCGTATTATAATTAAAATAATTATACTATTTTTCTTGTGTAAAACCTTCAACGTGTCTTTCTTCAAACGGCAATTTTCAACGCGTCATGCAAAGTTCTATTTTAATGGATCAACTAATCAACCTGTTTATTTTTGAAAATTATATCCTATATCTCTCTATTCTAAAAAAAAGTAACTACCGCTGTCACCGCCGCCGCCGCCGCCGCCGGTTTTGAATTTTTTGTGACCGGAGGTCTTTCTTCGTTAATATTAAGAAAAATAATGCATACAAAAATATGAAAATTGGTAGTATTATACAGAAATGTTTGATAAACACGCTGATGCAGACAGTTTTCAAATCGAATAATTATTTTAAGAGATATTTAATGCTAAAGTTGGACAAAATCGTTCCATTAAAAAAGTTTTATAGGAGCAAAAACTATACATCGGAATTTAATAATTTTTAGATCATTTTATACGTTATAATTTCCCGGTGTGCAGAATTAATTAATTTTTTTAATTTGACTCATTTTTCGAGGTTTCATTTCTATTTTAAATTCAAATTTTCAGCACTTCGAGAGATATTCTTTACTTATTTCAGAAAATTGTACTAATTTAACCTGTTGCCAAACTGTATAAACAATGGAAACAATAATGTTTGCTTCAAATTAAAAATTTATTTACACTTGACTATTATAAACAGAAAAGAAAAACTTTCACATTAGAATTAAACAATTACGTATAAAAAGCAGGAACTTATTGAAAATTACTTCACCTATAATTACACGTGAATTTTAACAGAGAAAGGATATTGTAAAATAATAAATTCATTAACATGCGTTAGAAGTCTTAAATAGGAGAAATTACATCACATTTACGTCACATTACACTTATTACGTAAAATGAACAAAAAATAATATTGCAAAATAGTAGTTTAAATTTAAAAATAGCGCGAGACGTTTACTTGATATTTTGAGATGAACTTTTCAACTATTTTTTTTTTTTGGACAGCGCAAATAATATTTCATTTCTAATAAAAGCATTTTCACGTGAATATTAAAAAGGGAAAGAAAAGTTTGGTGAAAATTACGTCAGATTAAAAACGATATATTTAAAATGTTTTATTTAAAAGGACTTTCTTTTCGCTTTGTTAAAAAATACCGGGAGACAAAGACTCTGTTTACTTAATTCATTTTATATTAGATGATTTTGAAATGCCATTGTATCTTTTAACAGCAGCAGATTTTTCCGTAAAATTCCCCAATCAAAGAGAAATGAATAGAAACCCGTTTATAGGGAGATCGCCTTTGTTTTTTTAATTATAATTCAATCTTCCAAAAAAATTCAATTAAAGCCGATCAAATTAGCGTGCTTTTAGAGACTGCAGTGTCTGAACGGGGGGTTGGCGAGCGTAGCTCGTAGGGGGCCGAGCCCCCTAGTATTTGAAAAAAAAAAAAAAATAACCTCTTTGCTCTAAAAATATTCAGGATAATCTCGCATATGTAATTATTCATACTTTTCAATGTCGTTGATTGCTTATTAGAAATGATTCTGAAACCATCATATCTGAAACTACTGACAGAAATGAACTATAGATAATCTCTAAAATGAGTGGTATTTCGGAAAATTTAAATAGACTGAATATATTGGAAATCTAATAATTGAACATTGGAAATTTTGGTTAAGTTTGTTTAACATATATTTTTTAATTGATAATATAATTTTCTTTTTTTATTGCAATTATCTTGATTATTTAAAAAAAAATGTGTTTCGTAACACAAATATTTTTAAATAGAACTTAACGCTACAATCTTGAAAAAAAAACCCGAAAAATACTACTTAAACTCAAGAATAACTTTCTTTCATTATAATAATGAAATTATAAGTCTCATTTTACTCAACCATTCTTTAATTCTTCTTCCTTTAATACATATATGATACATAATAAATATTCTTCCTTTAAGGACTTTATTACAGCCTTAGGCAAAGAAATTGGATAAATAGATAATTCAATAATATAAGCTTTAATCAATATCTGATAATACCATTTTATTGGATTAACACTCATTAACACTCGTAGTTAAGTTATTTAAAGAAACGTGCTCTACTCCATGGCTGTTATATAGCTTTCAAATGAAAGTTATTTCTTTAATTACGTCGTCAAAGCTATAGGAGAACACAGAAAAACTGCTGTTTGATCACTAAGATTAGCAACTAAATGTGACTTCCTTTATATATTCCTGCTAGTGTGCGTCCGTTTGCTAGGATCATAGAATTACTATCAATATACGGCACAAACGCCACGTTAAAAGAATGTAAGATAAAAAGGTGTGCTTCCCTTTATCCAAACTTTTGAATGATACAAAGTTGTTAACTATTTCCTTGAATTATTACTTGTAAGACGTTTATTTCATAAAAATACGATTGCTGAAAGCGAATTACTTTCAAAATCTTAAAAGAGTCTTTCTGTTACTCACATGTTTCACATTGATTAGAATTGTGTGTTAGAAATAAACTAGAATGTTTTATTGACGCTTTTCTATCTTCATTATAAAAAGAAATTAAAAAAGAAATAAACATTGTACATTTTTCTCAAAAGCTGCCTTTTAAGATCAGACAAATTCTGTAAAAGATATAAAAAAGTTATTTTCGTAATAAAAAAAAATACACCAGCTTTTAAAAATCATTGTTAGTTTTATTTTTTAATTTAATTACGCTCTTTGATATGGTTTGTTAACAAAAATCTGTCCAGATTAGCTGTTTTACAATAGCGATTCCCGAGTACTTGAAAATATATTATTTTTCTCTGTAAAGGAAACCTAAAGTAATTAGTACTAAAAACTAAAAAGCACGTTTTTTTTTTTCTTTTAACCGGATAAGACTAAAAATTAATTAATATTAAAGTATTATAACTTGTTAAGTTTTTATAATAAAAGCATAACTTTCAATATGTCAAAGCAATAAAAAAGAAGGTCATATAATAATTCACTTTTCTATTGTAATATGTATAGTATGCAGCCCCTTAAATAACAAACGCTATTTAAGGAAACTGTTAAATACATTTTAGTATTATTTGTACTAAAATATCTATACTATGTATATTATATAATAACATATATATATCCCTTTTTTAGGTGCGTTCGTAATTATATAAATTCGTAGCACCTATAGTCGTCGTTCAGTCCGTCTGTCTGTCCGCATATAACAGAGCAAAAACTACCCAACCGAATGGTCTGAAATTTTAAATATATGATTGTTGCAAAATTTTGTCGAGCCATTTAAAATTTTATGAAAATCGGATGTATAATTTAATTACAGGGACAGTCAAAAGTTTTTCTTTACATTGGGTCGAGCCATTTCAAATTTTATGAAAATCGGTAGTATAGTTTAATTACAGAGACAGTCAAAAGTGTTCTGTTACATTACGGGGAATGGGAAAATTATTGCAAGTGCATTTTAAAGATGTTACAGACTATGGACTTATGAAGTGCAAAAAATATACATTCAGTACAATATGGTGTGCAAAAAAAAAAAAAATATATAAAACTAGTTACAGTACGAACGCACCTCATTTGCCACGTTTGACGAGCAATTTCCAACTTGTTTAGCGTTTGTATACATTTTTAAGTGCGTTCGCAGTTATATAAATACGTAGCATCTATAGTCGTCGTTCAGTCCGTCTGTCTGTCTTTCCGCGTATAACAGAGCAAACACTACCCAACCGAATGGTCTGAAATTTTTAATATATAATTGCTACAAAATTTTGTCGAGTCATTTCAAATTTTATCATAATCGGATGTATAGTTTAATTACAGGGACAGTCAAAGTGTTCCGTTACATTACGACCAATGGGAAAAAATTATTGCAAGTCATTTTAATGATGTTACAGCTTTCCGAATGGTCTGCAATTTTAAATATATAATTTTTGCAAAATTTTTCGAGTCATTTCAAATTTTATGGAAATCGGATGTATAGTTTAATTACAGGGACAGAAGGTTACGGGGTTACATTAAGGTCAATGGAAAAAAAAATCATGTGCATTTTAAAGATATTACAGCCTTTCGAACAGAATGAAATTGATATGAACTTATAAAGTGCATTAAAGTGCATTAAAATATACATTCATTACAATATGCGGTGCAAAAAATATTTATAAAACTAAATATAGTACGAACGCACCTCATTTGCCACGTTTGACGAGTAATTTCTAACTTGTTATAAATTAAAATCAGTTACAATAAACAGTTGTTTAAAATATATTTCATGTAAATCTAATTTTAAAGGAACGGCTATATAAACAGAAAAATATCTCTAAAGAACCTAAAACGTTAACTTACGACATTTGTTAACATTCGTATATCTTCTTATTAAACATATAACTTTATGCGTAAATATATTTTTAGTTGCAGTTAATTCTACTTTCTGTATAGCACGTAATTTGAAATATCGTAATGCACATTTTTATATTATTAAAACAATGTATGTTATTTTATAAGTATTACGTGACAAAATTGTTAGAAGACAAGAGAAAATATTCGTATTCATAACGATTTTACTTATTTTTAAATAAAATTAGCAAGTCTGGGCCGTACTACATCGATTGATGTAGGTAATAATTGAAACATGAAAAGTAAGCTTTGCGCAAATTGTTTAACGTCATATAATAGCTTTACTTTTAAGGGGAAAAATACACATATGAAATTTGTATATTCTTGTTATTATTTACTCTGTAAACAACATTTAAATGCTAATTACAGTAAAATATTTTGAAGTACCAGGAAAAAATATTTCTAAAGAGATGAGATTATTGTTTAGAAATGGCATACATTTTTGGAAGATCAGGTTTTAATAAAATGTGATAGCTTTATTAAATTGCCGAAGACATTACTAAATCATAATTTTTTAAAATAATAAACATAGTTTTGCTAAAGGTAATTGTGATAGTTTTGTCTGTAATGTTTATAATGATATTTTAGATCTTTTTTCAGCAAATGAATATTGGTTGTATTCTATTATAATAAAGTTATTACAATTTTTTATCATTCTTTCAAAATTTAAATATTGCTATGACAATATTAATTCCATATTTAGATATCAATTTTTTTTAGATTTATACAATCATCTGCAATACATTTGAAATAGAATATTTTAAACTTGATAAAATTATCTATTATGCTATCACACATTTTTAATATTTTACTAGTGCGAAATGTCAATTGTATTATTATTTTTTTTTTTTTTTTTACATTTAATTTTCTTTAAAAATTTAATACTCTGATTTATGATAAGATATTATCTAAAAGTATACCAAATAATCTTTTTATCTATTATAAAACCAATCATATCAGAAAAATAGATGTAGATATTACTCTGTATTTTTTTAAAATTCATATCTGTAATCAAACAAACTGTAGAGAATGTACAAACATTCTCTACTAGTCACCTTTATAAGACATGGCTAATACAGAATAGCACTATAGACATATGTTTCATGGCATTAAAGTAGTGGTAAACTGATTTTTCAACAAATTGTTTACTTACGTCGCAGTTTAAAATGTTATAATGGTATATTTTGACTTTAAAATTTGTATAATACAAAATATATCCTTTCGTGATATTTGTACGAAACGACTTTTAAAGAATATACCTTATTTCAATCTTTATACATACATAAAGCTATTTTAACGAGATGTATTTTATTTTCATACACAAAATAAAATAATTCCAGTTTTATTTTTAAAACTAATTTTCAAGAAGAATTCTACTTAATAAGCTTTTACGTACTTTTTACGAGTACACTACTCATACTAAGCTTGCTACTTATTTTAATTAAATGCGTCTTTTTTTCGCATTTCAGTAACATATATATATTTTCAGAAATTGATTAAATTATCAGGTACTAATTCCACTGTTTGTTATAGTGGCATATTTACATTGAATTCTACTTGTCGTATTTATTAACGAATATTTATAAGCATATTTAATTATTTGAACACAAAATACTAACAGTTAAAGAAATCATATGATTGTAAATCTAAATGAAAAAATGTCAAGGCTGAGATTCAAAACCATGCATTTTGTTAAATCTTCAAACTCTCTTTTAAACTGTAAGCACACGCGTTCTGGAAAATCTCATCCCAACCACATTTATTCTTCGAAACAAAGGATGGATATTTTTTTAGAACGCTTCTGGCCTACCATGTGCCTTTCAAAATCAACGTCGAGAATGGATGGGTGAAGGAATGTCGGTTCTTTGTTTACTAGGAGGGGAGAAATATACCTCTTGGGAGTAAATAATCCCATGCGTGTACGAACGTTTCATTTCGATACGTTCATTTCACAGAATAACACACACTCAAGTAATTTTAATGAAGGAGTAACGAAAAAGCTAGTTGTATATATTGATGAAAGTGATCTGAAAGAATTTAATATCAATTTTGTGAAATAGTTAATATTTCAATATGTAAAAGAATCTTTTGCATGTTTTCTAAAAAATAAAAACGTGATTTCTACAGAAATACGACAAAATCTTTGAACAAATATGAAAAACATGATTTTTTCTGTAAAAAGAAGTAGAATCGATGTATTTTACAAATATAGAGCAGTAATTTTTTTAAAAATGTATTTAGCCTAAAATTTTATGTGAGACAAAAGATGATAAGATTTATTCCACGCGCATGGTAACGTTACAAAAGTATGTGCGTGTGCGTATACGTTAACGTATGCTGAACAATTCCGCAATATTTTACTCGGGGAACAATTTGGCAATGAAATGAAATCAGATCTGTTATTTTAAAAAAAATCGATAAAATAAACCACATCTTCATTTACCTGTGGTTTATTTAGTTGAACTCTTTCAAATAACAAACCAGATATCAGTCATTCTCATAAGGTTTTATGAGTAAAATAGATCGGCCGGATTTGTTCAACATAGCTTATGTGGAAGATCGTTGACAGCTAAAGTGATATTCCTGGGTTTGAATCCCTGCCTGGACACTACGTAATCACCATGAGAGCCTAGAATCATTAACTATCATGTGATATCATTGAATTAATTACGTATGAAAGGATTTAACAGAACGACGAAAACTTTTATTAATATATTTTTTAAGTTTGATTTGATTTTCATAAAATTTGAAACGGCTCGACAAAATTCTGCAACGTTTATATATATATATTAAATTTCAAAACATTCGCTTGGGTAGTTTTTGCGCTGTTATATACGGACAGACAGACAGACAGACAAGCGGACCAAACTACGAGTATAGGTGATACGTATTTATACAATTAAGAACGCATCTAAAAATAGGAACTTCTTACATAATACTGAATGTACAGCACACAAAAAAAAAAGTTTTAGGAAAGTCAAGGGAATATCTTGAGGGACTTATTTATGATGGGTCGGCTACATCAAGCACGAGTGCTGGTTGCCAGTACCGATTATACTTTCCGATGTTATTATTCTTAATTCTGATGTTATCTAGTAACCTTCAATGTATGTTTTACAGTTTTCAAAAACAATGTAGATTGCTTTGGAGTATACAGAAAATAATCTCTATCGGCAGCACACCTGTTGAAACTAAGAATTTTCTGTCAAATTGGACTCAAGAGCGTTAGAAGCATTTTTTCTTCCATATTACTTTGAAAAAGTTTTTTTTCTAAATATAGTGTTACTGCGTAATGAGTAAACTGCAAAATCAGAAATCGTACATTATAAAAAAAGACATGTATTTCGTAATCTATTAAAACATAACATAACCACAAAGGAAAATATACACCAAAATTTTCCGGGTTTTCAGCGATTGGCAAAGTCATACTATAGCTTTAAAAAGCTCAGAAATTACCATATTTTCATCTTTTAAAAAAGGAATTTGAAAAACAAAATTTCTTTTGATGCCATTGATTTTTGGAATTATTCCCAAGTGGTTTTTTTAGTGTGTTAATCAGTAAAGGATTAAAGTTTTTTTTGAGTAAACATTTTACGGTTCAGCAAACACGTTTTACAGGCTACAGGCAAACATGATAAATTAACAGCATTACTATTACACATTAATATTAATAATTTATGATATTCTTGAATGTATGTTATATAAAAATTTTATTTTGCAATATTCATTTAAATTATTCTAGGTTTCCGGCATATTTATTATATCCCTATTTTTAATAAAATTTATTATTTATTCCTAGTTAATTTCCTTTAAATTTAAAACGCGTATTTTAATAATTATCTATTCGAAATCTAAAACTGTTAATACCTTTATAAATTTTTATCAACTACCCAACCTATAACATTCAGAGAAGCTGGTTTTTATTTTCGAATATTTTTAAAAGCCATTTTTCTATTATTATTAATCTTAATTCCACGAACTTCGTTTCCCGCGCATTTTAGACGCTAGACGTTTTACATGGGAATCTTTACGTTCCCTTCGCCAATTCTAACAGAAAGCAGATGCGATGACTTAGGAACTCAGATTTCTGTCTTGATCCACTGCTTCCAACTATGTTACCCGCTGTCTAACGGTCTCGTAAAATTCTAAATTTGCTTTTTCCGACCTCATAGTATGATGTAGTGATCCATGCTCCAGCCTTAGGGTTCTGAGAATGTTCTTATAATGTGGGAAATTTTTTTTTAATGTTTTGATGAATAAACGTATTATGATGACAATTGGCTCGATTTTTCTGGAGAAACCATCGGATTGCTAAACCATTGGCCTTGCTACACGTATGCCCTGGACATCGGATTAATAAAATGACTGCAAAACGAATCCTTGTGTTTCATTTGGACTTAGATGATCTCAGCTATTACAAACAAATTCATGTAGTGTAGTTAATTGGATTTGTCGACCTCAAAAAATAATACAGCTTGTCACCAGCCGCCATTATTCTACGAATTTAATGCATCAAATTACAACCATTTAATAATTCAACGAAATTTTATACAACGTTTCATGTATAAATTCAATTCCTCATCTACAAATATTTAATTGAGGATTTGTGTAAATCAAGAAATATTTGTCTTTTAATGCAGTGTAGTTATTGAACAGACTACGATCAAAACCGATTCAATACATAGAAATTAACTTAGAGAGCATCACAGAGGTAAGTAAATTAATATTTAAATGTGTACATGCACATGCAGCAGTTTGTTTACATGCACATTGGTAATTACTTGATAAAATAAAATTATTTTATGGATTTTTTATAGTTACAGTTTTTATAGCATTGGGTCAACTTCATCGCGACATGCAGTTGAGTGCAGTTTAAAGCCACTTGATGATGAATATATTGATTTCTGATTTTTAAGATTACAATTACGTTTCTCAGAACAAAAAGATGTAATACATCAGGGTGGCGCTGGTAGCCAAGGTTGCGGGTGGTGGCGCTGTGATAGCGATTTTTGTGCCATTTTCAATATTGTACATGAAGTTATGTATAGAATTGAACCTATTTTTGTGTATGTTTTTTGCCATGGGTAGAAGGTTCTTCCTAAATTTGGAAAAACAAATCCGCCTGAAGGGGGTGCTGTAATGCCTATTTTTGTGCCATTTTAATATTATAACTTCGAAAATGTATGAAATTATGTATAGGATTGAAGTATTTTTTTATGATTTTGGCCATGGCATGATGGTCCTCCCTGAATTTGGGAAAAATCCGCCGGAAGGGGGCATTGTAATTGCGATTTTTGTGTAATCTTCTTAATTTTTCGTAGTTCTATTCTACACCAGTGTCTCGTGAATCGACGGGAACTTCCTATCCTGATAATTCGACTATTCACGACTATTGGTGGTTTTAATAAATATCATGAACGAGATTATCTCGTTTTTACTCCTATTAATTGACTGAAGCAGAAATTTAAAATGATAGTCAAAGTTAATGTAGTATTGAACTAATAAAAATGAAATATTGACATCTGTAACAACTTTTTGAAATACTAAAATATATGAGATAGGAGAAAGTTTTGCGATTGGCACATCCAACTAGTTTGAGTTCATTCTACGAAAAATTATATCAAGTTTAACTGTAAAAATTAAGTTAATTATACACACTTTTTCATGACATTTAAATATAAATCTAGAGAAAAATTAGTATTTTATACAGAGGAAACGTTATTTTGATTTATAGAGAGAGACTCGGGGATACTAACAGGACCCGAATTGCCGGGGGGGTTCTGGGTAGACGCCCTGTTTTCCCGATGTTTTTGCCACCCCTACCTGTTTCGGGATGTGTATTTAAAACTTTTACGTATGTCCTGTACCAAATAGATCAAAATTGAAATTTGTCCACCAGGATCCACTAAGCCAGTTGTAACTGAATGAGTATTTTATAAATAGTGCTGGACTGATTTGATGGTTCTAACATAGCATAAAATATGCATTTTTTAAAGATGGAATTTTGATTGAGTTTTTTTTTTTTCACTTAATTTGTTAAATTAAAGCAAATCATCTGGTTAACTACTATGTAAGAAGAACTTTTTTTAATACTGAAGAGATGTTTTATTTTAATAAAAAAATACATATTAGTAAAAACAATATATATATTTTAATTATTCTTAATAAACACGTTTATTTAAAATCTCCCACATGTTAATGAATATAAAAATATATTATATTTATTAGCGTTAAATATAACGTTAAGTTAAAAGAACATATTTCAAAATTAAAAAAACAACCTCAAATTGAATTTTTTCGTTACTTTTCATAACCTACTAACTAAATAAAAATATTGGTTCAGTAAACTAATTTATCTAGATATGCCTCTACTTTACACACATTTAATTAAAAATGACGGATCATATTTCACGACCCTCCATAATCCTTCAGCATTTTAAACGCATCAGCCAGATTCTGAAGACGAAAAAAAGTTCAAAAATATTTCTAAAAACATTTGGTTCTTTGTCGATTTCGATTATATAATCCAATAACAAAATGCTAAAGAAAATCGAACTGAATACATATTCGTCAAAGAGATTAAAATCCTAGAACTTTAAATAGGAAAGAAATATAATAGTAATTTTTTTTATAAATTTATAATAATTTAAGGGGTCTCAGGACTCTTAAAATTGGAAAAAAGGAAAAAAAGGACCATTTTCAACATTTAATATCTTAAAATGTATTTGATATTAAGACACAATTTTAAATGGGAATGAAAGATACAAGTATGTTCTTTCATTTCAAATATTTGAAAAATTGCAAGATGCAGAATTAGCATTTACAGGGGACTTCAAACTGTCAGACATTTGACGAGTAGAAAATCGGCATAACAGATTATGCGCACGATTACAAAATAAATTTTGCAACTAGAAGGAAAATTTTGGTGCCTACGTATACCTCAGATTATAATAATTACACTGAACCTAAATAAATTGGTATTTAAAGCATTTTTATATTTTTAATACAAAGTTGTATTTAGCTAATGCAAAATTTAGAAAATTTCAACAATATAAACCCCTAAAAATATATTTTCTTTTTACAATAAAAAGAAAATTTTAGGTTCAGTTTATACAGACTAACATGAAACATATATTTTGAAAATTTCATGAAAAAATATTCAGAAGTTTTTGAGATATCGTGCGCGTTATGCCCAAATACGTCATTTATAGAAAAATGGCTTCAAAGTTTTGGAAACACCGCTTCAGCTATTGAGCGAGTATAATTCTAAATGCCATAACTTCTGTTCGAATGGGAATTTCAAGAAAACAATCATATCAAAATGTTCAAAAAACATAGAAGTTTAACATCTAAAAAAATTAAAATTTCGAAAATTTTACAGCTTTAAGAGTCCTGAGACCCCTTAAGTAAATAAACTTCAGTATAATATTTATTTCTTTACAGTCATGAGTATATATATATAGTATATTTCAATTAATTTTCTTTAGTGAAATTACGCCCGAAATTTTTAAATATTAAATGCGCGAAATTTTTCACGTTCCTAACTAAGCGTAAACGATAAGAGTAAAAACTTTCCAAGCCGGGAATCGAATTTGGATCTTTGGAATAACTCTCCAACACAGTTCCTGTAAAATTTTCGAAGTGTTGTCTTTAACAATGTTGTTAAATTTCTCAAGTCTGGGTTTAGTTGCGTTGCTATTAACTGCGTGGCGCACGTGACAGAAATAATTCGATTTTTTCTTCACTTGTTGCTTGAACTCGATTTAACTGAACCAGCCCTTCAAAAGATACAATAGAAAGTGGAGGAAAAATCACTTTTTTTTTTTTTTTTTTTTTTTTTTTTACAATGTTTAGAAATCAACGTGTAAAAATAAGATTGACACCTTCCAACGGGTAATAATGTCTACTGCTATCTGCTATTGTCAAATTATTTTTGGTGTTTGTCTACATATTAAAATTTAACATAATTTTATCGTTTCGAAACAGATTGTATTTTTTTACATAACTAAATAACTATCTTGCGCAATGAGCTGTACTTTTGGTTGCAAAAATTCATGTCTCTTCTACTATGAATTTAAAAATATGTACATTAAGGGGATCCGGGACAAATTTTAAAATAATTTTTATTTATTGAGTTAAAATTCTGAATATTTTTGTAAGGGTTAACCATATCGTTTGTAAATAAAATCATATGATAAAACTTAATTAATCTTAAATAAACTTAATTAAACTTAAATAAAAAAATTAAAAAAAAATTAAATTTAAAATTTATTAAAAAAGTGGGGTAATTTAAAATCGTTATAACTCGAAATATTATTTATAGATTTTTTTTATTTATTTAAATAAACAGAAATATATAAGTTTTGATTTAAATTCCCCATTTTTAAAAATATTAATTAAAAAAAAATTAAAAACATTTAACAAAAAAAAAAAAAAAAAAAAAAAAAAAAAAAAAAATGTGGTGCAACTTTTAAAAAAAATCATATTTTCAAAAGTATATATTTTTTTTAATATGCTGAATGAAAATTAAAGGAAAATTATTGAAAAAGACATGTTCCAAGTTTGAACACTTTATATAAGTTTTGATTTAAATTCTCCATTTTTAAAAATATTAATTAAAAAAATTAAAAATATTTGACGAAAAAAAATTAAACAAAATGTCGTGCAACTTTTTTTTAAAAAAATCATATTTTCAAAAGTATTTTTTTTTTTTTTTTTTTTTTTTTTTTTTTTTTTTTAATATGCTGAATGAAAATTAAAGGAAAAGAATTGAAAAAGACATGTTCCAAGTTTGAACACTTTATTTTTAAAAGTTTTTGACTTATAAGAATTTAAATACGAAAAATAGTTAAAAAACCCATCATGAAGAAAAACGCATTTTTACCAGAATTCGTTTCCATGTCAGCCATTGTTAGAAAGCTAGACTTTGAAAACAAAGAAAAACGAAAAAAAATTAATATTTATTGTTCTAATTAAGATAGAAACATGATTTAAAAGTGATTTTAAGCAGGAGAAACAGAGAAATTTTTAATGTAATAAAATATTTTTACAAAGTTTGAAGATTTTTGTGCCCCGCACCAACTTAATTTAAAAATGGAATATATTTAAAGTGAATTTTTTTTAAACAGAAGTCGATCTATAATCTATGGATATGCAAATTCAGCATTACAGCTTATTTCGATACATAGTCTTTTAGTTCTGTTTTAAACATTACTCACATTTTAACCTTTTTTGCCGGGGTAAAAATTTAATTAAAAGTTTTAAATCTCAGTAATTCCTGAAATATTCAAATATGATTTCCAAAATAAGTGTTAGTACGGAAATTTTTAATTTTGTTACAATTATAATATGCAAACGACTCTGAAAACAGAATTTCATAGATCTTATTATTAATTTGTTGATATCAAACCCGTTTTTAGGTGCGTTCGTAATTATATAAGTACGTAGCACCTATAGTCGTCGTTCAGTCCGTCCGTCTGTCCGTCTGTCCGTCTGTCCGCATGTAACAGAGCAAAAACTACCCAACCGAATAGTCTGAAATTTCAAATATGTGATTGTTGCAAAATTTTGTCGAGCCATTTCAAATTTTATGAAAATCGGATGTATAGTTTAATTACAGGGACAGTCAAAAGTTTTTCTTTACATTACGGCCAATGGGAAAAAATTATTGCAAGTGGATTTTAATGATATTAGAGCCTTCCGAATGATCTGAAATTTTAAAGATATAATTGTTGGAAAATTGTGTCGAGCCATTTCAAATTTTAGGAAAATCGGACGTATAGTTTAATTACAGGGACAGTCAAAAGTTTTTCTTTACATTACGGCCAATGGGAAAAATTATTGCAAGTGGATTTTAATGATATTAGAGCCTTCCGAATGATCTGAAATTTTAAAGATATAATTGTTGCAAAATTTTGTCGTGCCATTTCAAATTTTTGGAAAATCGGATGTATAGTTTAATTACAGGGACAGCCAAAAGTTTTTCTTTACATTACGGCGAATGGGAAAAATTATTGCAAGTGCATTTTAATGATATTACAGCCTTCCGAATGGTCTGAAATTTTAAAGATATAATTGTTGCAAAATTTTGTTGAGCTATTTCAAATTTTAGGAAAATCGGATGTATAGTTTAATTACAGGGACAGTCAAAAGTGTTCCGAAAAAATTATTGTAAGTGCATTTTAATGATGTATCAGACTATGCACGTTATGAAGTGCAAAAAATTATACATTCAGTACAATATGGGGTGCAAAAAATAATTTTAAAACTAGTTATAGTACGAACGCACCTCATTTTCCACGTTTGACGAGCAATTTCCAACTTGTTATATAATGGTTTGGGACGGAATTAACTCTCCAGTGTCCATAAGTAAGCTTACATATATCAGTGATGGAACAGTGTACGAGATAATCAATTGACACCGCTAAATTCTTTGCCTTATTTCAGGGTAGAATTTCTGCAGGTTTTTTTTTTTTTTTTTTTTTTTTTTTTTTTTTTTTTTTCCAAGGCAAATTATACTATTAAAATTATTTGTGACAATCACTCAACCACAATCGCTGCGACGCTGTTCCATCACTGCATATATATACATATATATATATACAAATTCATAAGTTATATTGCTTTCACTTAAAACAATCAATAAAAACACATTTTATAAAGTACATTTTTAGCAAGTAAGTGACACAAAAATTCAGGATTGCATAGCTAAAAGAAAAAGTAATAAAAAACATGCAACTTTTTTTAACAATTTTATCCTTTTTTCTCCCTTAAGGGCTCTCCAGACTCTTAAAGCTTTAAAATTTTCGAAATTTTAATTTTCTTAGATGTTAAACTCCTATCTTTTCTGAACATTTTGATATAATTGTTTCCTTGAAATTCCCTTTAGAACATATATTATGGCTTTTAGAATTATATCCGCTCAATAGCTGAAACGGCGTTTCAGAAATTCTGAAGTCATTTTTCTCCAAATGACGCTTTTTGACATAACACGCGCGATATCTCAAAAACTTCTAAATATTTTTTCATGAAATTCTTAAAACATATGTTTTATGTTAGTCTGTATAAACGGAACCTAAAATTTCGTTTTTATTGTTCAAAAAATATTTTTTTAGGTGATTATACTGTTGAAAATTTCTAAATTTTGCATTAGCGAAATACAATATTCTATTAAAAACATAAAAATTCTTAAATACAAATTTATTTATGTTCAGGGTAATTATTATAATCTGAAGTACAAGTAGCAACCAAAATTTTCATTTTAGTTGCAATATTTATTTTGTAATCCTGCGCGTAACCTGTTATGCCGATTTTCTGCTCGTCAAATGTCTGACAGTTTGGAGTCCCCTATAAATGCTAATTCTTCTTCTTGCAATTTTTTAAATACATGAAATGAAAGAGCCTACTTATATCTTTCATTCGAATTAAAATTGTCTCTTAAAATCAAATACATTTTAAGATATTAAACGTTGAAATTGTCTGTTTTTTTCTTCCTTTTTTTCCAATTTTAAGAGTCCTGAGACCCCATAAAAATAGAAAATATCAAATACTTGCTTGTTTGCAGTAAATACAAAACTTTTTAAGGTTAAGCATCATATCCGAAAATCCGAGAGATTTGGGACTTTTTAATTTCTTCGAACTTCAATAGAAGAAAATATTGTAATCGAATTGTTTTCGACGGATTTACAAGATTCAAGTGTTAAAAATTAAGAAAAAAAAACACGTTTTTACAAAATGTATGTCTGTCCATGTACCGGTGTGTCAACATTGTAGCATTGAAAGGTGTATGAAATAATGCATAGAGTTGAACGAATTTTTTTAGTACGTTTTTCTCTATTGCCGGACGGTGGTCCTATATATTGGAAATATTCCTCAGAAAAGGAGATATGTAATAACTATTTTTGTGCCATTTTCATTTTTGTACATAAAAAATGTGCATGAAGTTATGCATAGAATTGAACCAAAATTTTTGTGTATATTTTTGTCGATGGCCCGTGTGTCTTCCTTGAATTTGGAAATTTGCAGCCGAAAGGCAACACTCTAATAGCGATTTTTGTGTAATTTTCTCATTCTTTCGAAATTCCGCTGCACATCGGCGGATCGTGCAGTGGCCGGAATTTTGCATTGTGCTAATCCGGCTATTCGCAAGCAGCTGCTGTGCAACAGAATAATGAAAAACTATTGATTTGAATGAATATCAAGATCAAGATTAACTCGTCTTCACTCCAATTATTTGACTGAAGCAGAAATTTAAGATGAAAATCAAAGTTGGTATAGTATTGACATAATAATATTGTGTTAACATTTATAACATTTTGAAATATTAGGATGTATGAGATAGAGGAAAATTCAGGGATTAGCACATCCAACTATTTGGAATATGTAAACCCTTGTTCATCCGGATAAAGGTACCGTGTTACATATTCAATTAAAATGTAGTCCTAGAGATACCTTCAAAGATCGTGTCAACTGAACGTGGCAATAGACGTTCTCGTATTAATAAGTGTTTTTTTTTTTTTTTTTTTTTTTTTTTTTTACCAGTTAATCAATATACCATGCTATCAGGCATTATTATTATTGTGGAGTGCAACATCAGTACAGACTATTTCGTTATATGTTATTTTTGGTTATTATAAAGGCACACTATTTTTCTTAAAAAAATCTTCTATATTGTCTTTAAGTGCACATGAAACATCTCAACAAGTAAAATGTTTTTCAAAAGCTGTTTTTACAAAATATTTAACATCACGTATTTTACTTAAAAATAGAGATAGAAATGAAATTGTTTTTTTTTTTACAGTAAACATATACATTATAGTGCATATATAAATCAAAAGAAATTAATTTCATGCATAAATTAGTTTTCAACAACTAATTAACTTTTTACATATTTTTTGAATAATATGTCTGTTCTTTATACTTTTCTAAAAAACTGTTAAATATATCACCTTAAAATATGTTGTGGTGTCAGAAAACATGCTATTTGAGAATCATAAGAATCAATTTTCATTTTAGCTTCAAAGTAATAAAATTAAAAAATATTCTACTAAAAACTTTGAAAATCCTACAAACTTTAAGAACATATTTTTCACTATTTTGAAACAATTTTCACCCGCACCTATAATGTTAGATATTTTTAAAGAAACAAGTTAGTTACACAATTTCGGAACTTTTCAACTGTTTACCTGAAATAGAATTTTAGACAACATTAATAAAGTACAACATTAATAAAAATACAAATAAAACGTCGAATAAAAATAACTTGATGACGTAGATACGTGTAACAACATTTCAAAATAAGCTAATATAAAAGGAATTAAGTAAACAGAGTCTTTGTCTCCTGGTATTTTTTAACAAAGCGAAAAGAAAGTTCTTTTACATGAGACATTTTAAATTAATCGTTTTTAATCTAACGAAATTTTTGCCAAGCTATTTTTTTCTCTTTTAAATATTCACGTAAAGATACTTTTGTTAGAAATGAAATATTATTTGCGCTTTCCTAACAAAAATAGTTGAAAAGATCCTCTCAAAATATTAAATAAATGTCTAGCGCAATTTCTAAATTTAAACTTTTTTGCAATATTATTTTGTGTTCATTTTATGTAATAACTATAATGTGACGTAAATATGACGTAATTTCTCCTACGACTTCTAACGCATGTTAATGAACTTATTATTTTACAATATCCTTTCTCTTTTAAAATTCACGTGTGTACTTTTTATGACATAATTTTTAATAAATTCCTGCTTTTTATACGTAATTATTTAATTTTAATTTGAAAGTTTTTTTCCTGTTTATAATAGTCACGTGTAAATAAATTTTTAATTTGAAGCAAATATTATTGCTTGCGCTTTTTATACAGTTGGTAACAGTTTAAATTAGTACAATTTTCTGAAATCTGTAAAAAATATCTCTAGAAATGCTGAAAATTTGAATTTCAAATAGAAATAAAACCTGAAAAAATGAGTCAAAATAAAAAAAAATAATGCAATCTGCACTCCGGCAAATTCTAACGCATAAAATGTACTAAAAATGATTACACTGCCATGTATAGTTTTTGCTGCTATAAAACTTTTTTAGTGGAACGATTTTGTCCAACTTTAGCATTAAATATCTCTTAAAATAATTCTTCGATTTGAAAACTGTCTGCATCAGCATGTTTCAAACATTTCTGTATAAAACCACCGATTTTCATATTTTTGTATGCATTATTTTTCTTAATATTAACGAAGAAAGACCTCCGGTCACAAAAAATTCAAAACCGGCGGCGGCGGTGACAGCGGTAGTTACTTTTTTTTAGAATAGAGAGATGTTTTTATTGACCCAAATCGCTTTTAAAATATTTCTTTACCTGATTTAAAACATTTTTGTAATCTGAACTATATGTCTATGACTAACGGTTTAGGAATTAGCCATTGGACACTGTTGAGACCGGACACCCTGTATAGTACTATAATCTTTTAACTCTTATTTTTTGGCCGATAATTGTAAACTGAAATTTTGAACCATTTTATGTTCCATATGAATCCTTAAAGATTTACATAATAAACAATAATTGAAATTGAAATTTAGTTTCTTTTTTATAACAATATACAGTCTGACACTTATATTACATAATATACCAATTAATATACCATAATATACCAATATTATACAATTTCTTTGACGGTTCTTATCTTGATATCCGAAATCTGCATTTCATATCATTCTGAGTGTTTATCTCCTTGAAAAACGAAAGAAGATAAAAACTCAGAAATTGATAATGATCTTCTTGACAAATCATCTTCTTGATAAATGAAATGCATATTAAGGATGTCAAGATACGGACCGCTAAAGAAGTTGCATAATATTGTTATGTAATATAATTTTTAAGTGTGAGACTATACTTTTTTTTTTTAAGTAAATAAATATATTTTAATATTCTTCTATCTCTAGTAGAAGAAAGTATTGGATTCGTGAAAATTTTCGATTTCCAGTTTTTGACGGATTTATACATTTCTGGGTCAAAGATCATCAAAAACATGATTTTACAAAATGTTTGTCAGTGAGTCTGTCAGTCTGTCTGTCTGTATGTGACACACATTTTGCTGGCGCTTTATCTCTTGAACAAATGCATGGAATTTAATAAAAAGTTATATTCTGTTAGTCCCTGATATATATTGGAGCTAATTAGTTTTTGGTGTAAATCGCCCAACACGTGGCGGTGCTATGCTGCCTTTTTTTACGATTTCCGCAATAGTTATCTCAATAACTAATACACAGATTTTCATCAAACTTCAGATTCAGTTAGTCCTTCACATTACTTGGGGGCGTTTACGTTTTGGTGTAAATCACACAATAGGTGGAGCCACTAATATGCATTTTTCACGATTTCAGCAATAGCTTTATCTCAAGAGCAAATGCACAAATTTTCACCTAACTTATGATTCAAGTTAGACGTTGACACATGTTGTTTATGATTAGGCTTTAGTATATTCGCCCAATTGGTGGCGCTAATATGCTGCATTTTGCAGGATTTACACGATTTTAACGATAATCGTATCTAAAGAACTAATGTACGGAACTTCATATATCTTTAGAATCCTCATGATAGGCATTGATTGCCATTTAAATTTGGCACTGTGATTGCGAATTCGGAACTATTAACATGTATGAGATAGAAGAAAGTTTTGGGATTGTGACATCCTACTAGTTAATGACTGTTTATAATGTAAATTCTTACATCCAATATAGAAGAATTTTTTAAGAAAAAGTGTGTCTTTTTAATGACCAAAAATAAGATGTAACGAAAGGGTCTGTACTGGTGTTGCTCTCCACAATAATAATAATGTCTTATAGCATAGCAAGGGTCAGCTAGGTGGGGAGGCCTACCAAATGGCTTAAGCACTCACAAGCCCCACCCAGCGGTTTTCATTTACTACCGCCGTCACCAAACACACACAAAAAATTTAAAAAAAAAAAATAAAAAAAATAAAAATAAAATAAATAAACAAATAAAAGGCCAGAAGGGACCTACAGGAAAGCCAATTGAAAATATTAAGATTAAATATAATATAAATACAATATATACACGATGGAAAGCCCAATTTTTACTGGGCGTTTACGAGAGAAATTTAGATATTTGTAATTAATAAGATCATGAGATAATAGATAATAGGATTTTTAAACTTGTTGGAGCGGCAAAAGCTCAAATACTCTGCAAAGCTGGGCGTTCTGCAAAAATACAATAAAAGCTACGTATATGTATACTAAAATAGAAAGAGATTCATAGTTTTAAAAATAATGTAGAATATAAAAAATAAATAAAATAGTGAATAATTATGATGAATATTATATAATTATATACACACACAAAAGTTCAAAAGTCTATTGTTCTTGCAACAGTTCAATTATAGTACAATCGTATTGTTTGTGGTTAAGAGTTTATTTTGAATTGGTGGTATCTGTCTATTTGTTAAGATGCGTTCTCCTCATCATCTATAAATCGCAAAACATTTTGAAACAAATAATGGTTGTTTTCTAAAACTTTCATACATTCAATTATCTTTTGACAAAATGATGGATTCGACAAAACCACTGAGAACCACTGAGACAAAGAAATTTTTGGAGATTTTCTTATATGGTAATATGATGTAAGGGTACAGTAAAAGATGTAATGCAATGATGTAGCTCGCTGACCACATACACATAATGGAGAAGGAACCCTGTCAAATTTATAAAGATATGATGAAAATGGGCCGTGGTTAGTGGCAAACAGAAAAAGATTTCTATGCAGCAGGATTCTCTTTTCCGAGACTTTTGGGGCTAAAGCGTATGTGTACCGTCCTGTGGTACCTTAGTCCCAGCGAGTCTGCCATTGCTCGTGTAGAGATGATTTTAGAAGCTTCTTCAAGTAAGAAGGAGGGTTGGGAAAGAATTTGTATTTGGCATGTGATGTGGCTTTGGTTGCTTCTTTTGCCAAAGAATCTGCATGCTGCTCATTCCCCACATTACCCACATGTCCACGGACCCATTTAAAGATCTTTTTTCTTGTTTCTTGGAGTAGTTTGATAATTTGTACTGCGATGAGATTTTTTGAAAAAACATCTTCTATTGCTAAGAGACTTGAGAGACTGCCCGAGTGTATTAATACTTCTTTATGAGGGGAGTTCCTAATCCACAGCACAGCCTCTTCTATGGACAGGAGTTCTGCCTGAAAAACAGTATTTTCTTTACTTAACTTAGTTTGATCCTCGTGGATTAACTCTCCTCTCTGATACACACAGAAGGCATATGCCGTTTCATCTTCCATCTTGGAACCATCCGTATAAATGTTTATTTCTATTTTCAGGAGTATTTTCTGTATCTGTTTGAAAGATATATTCTTTAAATGGTTCAACTTGATCTGACTTCATTTTTGGCTGGTAAAATATTGGTTCTTGATTTCCTGTCGGGATTTCAAGACGTAAGACTCTTCCTGTTGTTGCTATATATTCAAGTTGAAGTGCCAAGGGCGGAATACCTGTTAAAACACAAAGGGCATCCGCCGAAGTTTTTCTGTAGGCACGTGAAACTAATAACAGGCATTGGTATTGTATTGATGAGATCAGACGAAGCCCATGGGCTTTGCTTATCCGGTGAAACCAAGTTGCTGCAGCATACGTGATTTTCTTCTCCAAGATACTATTGTACCAAATCTTCAGAATTAATTTGTTTACCCCTCCGTAAGCTGAGGCAAACTTCAATAGGTCTTGCGAAAGTTGTGTAATTTCCTGTCTTTTCTTTCGTAAATGGGGGAGAAACGACAACGTACTATCCAGAACGATACCTAAGTATTCTAAAGTTGGCTCACTTTTTAATGAATGGTTGTCAATTTTGAGTGTTGGAGCTCTTTTAAAAAATTTTGGCCTTCTAAGGTGGAGAACTTTACATGTATTGTAAGATATTTTCATGTTGTGATTTGACATCCACCTACTAATATAATCTAAGATGTAATGTTTCTAATTCTCGCCTTGTTTTACCATTTAATATCATTAAAATGTCATCTGCATAAGCTATTATTATGCAACCTAACGATTTTAAATGGCGTAAGAGAGCGTTTAGGAAGATTCTCCATAAGAAGGGCCCAAAGCATGAAACTTGTGGGCACCCCTTCCTAAACCAATGAATTTCTTGTGCTAGCCAATTTGTTTTCGCTCCTCTGTGAGATAAAAAGGATTTCAGGATATTAACATATGGCTCCTCCAACCCCAAAAATTCCAGTTCTTGGATTGTTGCGTCCCAAGGTAAGTTGTCAAAAGCATTTTGGATGTCTAATGATATTAATGAAATGTAGTTGTTTTCTTGTTGAAGTAAGTCAATTGTTGAGAGAACTTCTTGTATCGCTGATTCAGCCGATTTACCCTCTAAGAATCCGTGTTGAGAACTCTGAAGAACTGTCGAATTTCGAAAATGATAATTAATTCGTTTTAATAATAATTTTTCAAAAAAATTCCACAGAATTGGGAGTAGGGTTATTGGTCTGTAGGACTGAGCAGATTGTGTGTCCTTACATGCCTTTAGAAAAAAGACTAGCTCTCCAATTTTCCAACTTTTTGGGAAGTAATTTAAGTTTAATAGAGTATTGTAAAGATTCAGTAATAGAGAAGAATGTGAGTGGTAAATATTTCGTACAATCAGATGGTCAACATTATCAGGACCTGGTGCTTTATTCCGATTGAACGAGAAGATTGCAGCTTTTAGTTCTTTGAGTATAAATGGATTAACTGGCTGGGTTGAGCGCGGATGAATTTGATGCGGTTGCAAGTCCGAAGGACCAAATATTGAACTGGCAATTTCTGCATAAAAAGATTGTCTTGAGTGGGTTGCTGTAGTGGAATCAGAAAGAGCGTAGACTTCCTGTCTGTAAAAATCTCTAAATGCCGTCTTTTTTAATTTCCCAAATGGGTCTTTGGTATTTGAGCAAAAAGAACTCCACGCTGCTTTCTTTGCTTCCAGAATTTTCTTTTTATAGAGTGCTCTATTCTTTTTTAATTTGATCATGTCTTGCTCTGATGCAGACAAAAGTTTTGTTTTCCTATAAAGTGCTTTAACAAAGCTTCTCATTTTCCTAAGTTCCGCTGTCCACCAAGAAACTGTTGGTTTAAATGTGGAGTTTTTTTTCTTTAAAGTATGGTCACAGGTTTGTGTTATTATATTTATAAAGTTGTCGTACTCTTTTTCGAATGCCCTCGTCGTTTTTATATCCTGGAAAGTTATATTATTTTCTTGCAATGATTTAGATAATTTTCTATTGAATTTTTTCAGTGAGACATTCTTTGTCCGATATCTACGCTTTGAAAGCTTCGGGGTTTGTATATCCATATACAAGGTTATCAGCCTGTGGTCACCGTAGTGCATATCATCCTCAACAGTCCATAAGGAAACTTTTTTAACATCTAATTATAATACGTGCAATAGAAAAAGCAGATTTTTATGTTAGCAAGCTATCTAAAAGTGCAGTTTTTTGTGCGGATTCAAATTTTATAATTTTTTTTATTTAAGAAAATATAATTAATTATTAATTTTAAATTGATAAGTTTTAAATTCGAAAGATAGTTTTTCAGAGATATAATACAGAGAAAATATATAGTTGAGAATTATTATACCTTTGATGTTTGAGCTCTAACCATGAAAATTTAAAAGAATCTTTCAATACTATTATCAATTGGGATCGACTACAATGTATGGTCTCTGTAAGGAGTCTTTTCTTATGCTGGAGCATCCCTACTGTAGTTTTTCGTCTATTTACGGACTGTCAGGTATGTTAGGATCTAATGGACATTTTATTCTCATATATTATTATACTAACATTTCTACTTATTTAAGTTTTTACCTACTCTTAAACTTTATTTTTTATGTGGCTACCAGCCGCGTTTAAACATTCTTCATGATTCTCATTGCATTGAAAAACGCACTACCTCTACACCGGGTGTAAAGTTGCACGACAACTAGGCAATACAGAAACTGACTACATTGTTATATTGTTTCACTGCTTTGAGAGGTAAAAATATTTTATTAAAAAAAGAAACTATTCATTTTAATTTGCAGAACATACTTTTTTCTATAAGTTTTTCAAAATGATGTCACTTTTATATAAATTTTCGTCTATGAACCAAAGTCCTTAAACTTTAAATTTTGTGGCTGAATCATCAGAAGAATGACATATTCCGATGAATAATGGAGTATTTTTATAAATATTCAGTAGAAAGGAAAACTGGGCTTTCTTCAGAATGCTTCGGCGTTTTGCCTTCAATACATTTAAATCAATTCAAATTTCTAACGTAAAAATGTAGAAACTATAATGATTTTAACACTGAAGGACAATTGATTATATATTTTAGAAATGCAATACAAGTCTGTTAAAACGCTTTCTGTTTATATCGGAATAATGTGTTAAACGAAAAAGTGCCATGCTTCCAAGGGAATGAATTGATCTCTGACTTTTTTAAAGTATTTTTCAACCATGTTTTTTTTAATTACTATTTATCCGGAAAAGGGACATACAGCTCAAATGTGGAAGAATAACCCGTTTTCAATAAAAATCAAACTAAATATTACAGCATTTGTTTATTTTCGTGTAATATTCTGTAACTAAATTTCGAAACGAAACCAAAACTTAAAAAAAAATAAATAGATAAAATTTGCAAGAATCAAAACTTAAAAAATCTATTAGTCTTTTCAATTTAAAAGGATTTTTACCTACAATATATACATTGGACAGTATATCGAGCATTCTTTAACCGGATAGGCCGTTTGAAAATGCCTTGTATTTATAATACCAAAGTTTAATTTTTTATGTTCTATTTTGTATCAAAGCACACATGATTTCCCGAATTTTGAAAAAAACATAACATTTCAGAATTGTTTCATTAAATATGATTTAATTTAATGATTTCGAAAATCTGTTATTCTTGCAGAATACAAAATTCATTTCTTCAGGAGGACTGTTTTAACAGCTTCCCTGACTACTCCGAGTTATTTTGGATTCGTACATATTACAATTAGTTATTATTCCGAGAAAACTCGGCGTGGCATAATTTGTCACTATTATTTGTTTTATAGCATTTTTACTCGGCCTGAAGCTTAAAAAGAAAGAAAATTTTCTTATTTAATATAATAAATAATATACTATAATAAATAATATATATTAATTGACTGACAGTTTTTCAAGTTTTGTATGTGAAATGCAAATGATGAAATGTGACTGCAAATAATGTAATGACTTATTGCATTTTTTTCCTTCAAAAAGATTGGTAAGGGAAGAGGTTAATGACATAAACATCTCATTGGTCCAGCGATTTTATCTTGTTTTATTAACAGTACTCTCAACCATGAAATGTTTGCATCATTTGGAGAACTAGAATACACTCTCATTTAAGAAATATATTAATGCAAATATAAATTCTTGCTATTAGAAGTACATAATTTATATAACCAAAGGTTGTGTGATTTTTGCTTGGCGAAAACAAAATTGATCATCATTATGTACGGCTTAAAAGAAGTTCTTATCATATAAAATATTGTCTGAACATAGAAGAATCACCTTTTGGTTAACAAAAATGTTTCAATTTTTATTTGATTCTAACTAAAAAGCCCGATTTTATTAAATTTTCTTTGTATGTTAGGCTATAAAAGTAGTTTATAGATATTCGCTAGAACAAATGCAAAAAAAAAAAAAAAAAAAAAAAAAAAAAAAAAAAAAATCCGTATCATTTCAAAGTTGTAAAACCTAAAAAAATAAAAAAAAACAATGCACTATATTTCATAAATCATAAAATTCCACAAAATTACAAAATTCCGTAAATATCACTGACAAACAATTAAATTAATTTATCACTTTGCATAGCAAAAAAGTATTATCCATAATGTAGCATTTAAATTATAATATTCAAACATCAATTAACATCAATTTTCCTTTCAGCAATTGATTTAATATTAAAACACTCTGGATTTCTAGAAAAAGCCTTTATGACAAAAAAAAAAAAAAAAAAAAAAAAAAAAAAAATCCACCAAATTAAATGATAAAAAGTCCCACTACTTCTGAGTACCTTGTAACACGGTATTAAGCTAAAATCAGTTCTTGCAAAGAATAAAACATTGAAACATACTGTCATTCATTTTGATTTATATCAGTTTTTATCCCAATAAAAGTGCAAAAACTGATTTATTGTATTCCATTTAAAAATTTTTTGTAGATCAAACAAGTAAAAATATTTATATATAATTTCACGAATAAACGTTCTGAGTTCTATTGAAAAGATTGACATCACTACATTTTAATAGTATCATTCATAATTTTATATCTAAAAAATTTTCTCTTTAACAATGTTGGATGTACTACAATGAAAACATTCGAGGTAGTTATTCCTTAAGTAGAATAAAAACAAAAGGCATTTTTACAGAGCATGCCTTTTATCTACAATGCGGACAGAATTTCCTTTAGGTGATTATAAAATATTATGGTTCATAATAAATCATATACAAAAATATACATTCTTTCTTTCACCGTATGCTTAATTTTATATTTTGTAGGTCTAATAAGACAATTTTTTTTCTTTTTAACTACGGACATTTCCATCCACGTATTTGTTGTGATTTAGTTTATACATACTCAAAAGAAATTTCATAAAACAATAATTTTAAATATGCAGGCAGCAAGATGCCAGAAAATCCCTATAATTGAAAGAGATTTTTTGCTATTCGAAGAAATTTCCATATTTTACTAGAGAATTTCAGGAAATTTTGATTTTAGTTTTGCGAATGTTTCCTCTGCATTCCTTCATTCTGACATTTCTTATATTTCATATTAAGCGTATAATATAAGCATTTTAAATGTTTCCGAAATTTCGACAGTAAAACGTGGTTAAATAAGTTGCTAATTTTCTTCAAAAAAAATCGAAACATAAGCTGGAACTTTCTTTTCTTTTGAAATAATTCCATACTTCTATAAATATGTCTTAATGAAATTCTGGAAAAAATATTATTATATCAGCACATTTTCTACAATTCATTCTAGAAGTATAATCTAAAGTATAAAATAAATCACTTTATATTTCTGTAAAAAGTTTCAGCAGTAATTTATGTCTTATTACAAAGTAGTTAACCAAAGAAAATTTTTATAAATTTAATATCGAAGATTTTCGTTTCGTTTTCCAGGTGTAACTAATAGCCCCATTAATTATAACTCTTCCTTCCATTCACTCAACTCAAACAGGGATTTCTTTTAATATAGGAATAATGGTCTGAAGAAGAATTACTTTGCATAATATTTTTAAAAAGTGCTAAAAATCTTTTGAAATGATTATCCATGCGTTGCTTTTCATTCCAATATCAAAACAATATCGTTCCAATGTAAAGGATTAAGAACGAATTTTAGAAGAAAAAAGTAGTATAGCTTTTACAAAAAATGTAAAAAGTCATATATTATCATTGTTACTTTGTAATATACTACGAAAGACATCTTCAGTAGCCAGTTTTCCATTCAAAGAAACTCTAGAAATAAAGTTTAAAGCACAAATGTCTAATTTGAAAAAAAAGAAAAAAATCCAAACAATTACAATTATTTTTAAATTAAAATTTAGAATTATTTTTAAGAGTTTTATTTTAACTTTTTCCACTTCACGGACACCTATACGGTGACATGCTCAGTTTAACCAGAAGAAAACTGAGACCTTACAATGACATACTAAATTGAACTACAAATCCAGCGACACGCATATGGTAAAGAAAAAAAACATACAAAAAATAAACATACTTTTAAGGAATTACCCCACATATCATTTCAAATATGTAAGAATAGTGTGGAATTGCTGATAGGTTAGCGAAATTTTGGTGTGGAGTGCAAAAGGTAAATATTATTAAGTTCTTATTTTCAATGACATTTGTCTCTAAACTCTACACTTTACTCCTCTCCCATGCTCTCTAGCCTAGTCCACCTCGCCGAAAGCCCGCCAACTTCAGTTTGCGCGAGTGTACAGCTGGGAAGCTGACCTATTTTAGGCCACTGTGAATGAGGAGTGGCTGTTCCTGGCCACCGCCTTCTGAATATTAGGCCTGAGTCCTGACACAAAAATGGCGGATGCCGAAGTGAGATTTTTTTCAGCGTGTGTACGATTCCTTAAATATTCGTACCAATAATTATTTATATTTTTCTTCCGCTGTAATTTTCTCAGATTAAACAAGACAGAGAAATCTTTTGTAAAATACTGGTGTCTAACTTTGAGGGACCGTACCTAAGTTAAAAAAAAAAATCCACCTTCGGCAGCCGCCATTTTGTATCTGCGCTCCGGCCTAGTATTCAGGGGGCGGTGTCCTGGCACAACAGCAACGTTCAGCGGCAGTGACCCTAGATTCTACAATGTCTTTATTTTTTTTTTCTTTAAAGGCCGGTATTCATCTGGATCGGTTTCATTACACACATATTCAAATTTTTGGCATTTCACTACGCTCTTATGCAGTGATGGAACAGTGTACTGCCAAACAATCAAATGAAACCACTAAATTTTAATTGTATTCTTCGTCTTATTTCAGGATAGAATTTATGAGATTTATTCAAGGCGAAGAATACTATAAAATTTAATGGTGACAATCGACCAACTGCTGCACCATTGTTTCATCACTGCTTATGTCACAAAATATTCAATTATTTCTCTCAATTTCCTGTTATTTTTTTTAAATGTTATTTATTTTATTTATATTTGTTTCTTATTAAAAACAACCTAAAATAATTAAAATTTGAAAAATTCAAAAAGACGTCTTTCTATTATAATGCTGTACTTATACGATCTTCTTATCATTTTTATTTTTCCTACGAGCTTTTGTCCCCAGCTTTTCCTTATAATTTTCATACTTCTGCCCTCCTTTACCATTGCTACCCGCTATGAATTGTTCTACAAGTTAACTTTCATCACCTTCTGTTTTGGGAAAGTGAGGCATATATCCCAGGCTCTTCGGGAAAATTGTCTTTGAAACTTTCTATTTTCTACTAGCTAATCTAATCATCGTTGATATGTCCAATCCCCTGATATTTATCTTAAATATTCCTAAATTCCAAAATCTACTAGTTATAGTATTAGTTGTTGGAGTGGGAACTCAAATAAGAGAAAAAAAGAGAGAGGAAGAAGGGAAATGCAAGTGCTCTTCTACAAATGACTAATTAAGACTACTGCAGTGCTCGGTGAAAGAATATGACAGCTATCTTATCTAGGAACTTAATTTAAAAATTTGCTGAATTTACTGTTCGGAAAGTGTGGTATCTACTAATCATAACTAATCTTTTATACTGTGAGATTTAAGAATTAATATATTAATATAATTTGGACTTATTTTCAATGAAATATGGTTAATAGAATTTGAGTTATTAAGATCGGGATATGCTCTTCGACAAATCGCTAATTATGACTAATGTAGTACTTTAAAATTGGGACTCGCAGCTGAGCCAGGAATATAATTTAAGATTTTCAGAGATTACTATTCAGAAATAGTGGTAACGTCAACTGGGAAGTTTACTGACTGCGAGAGGTCCTCTCACCATCCCCACCCACCCACCCTTCTAATGTCTGTGGATTGAAGAGAAGATGAAGTACAGAATAAATTTCTTTTCCATATAAAATCAGTTTTTTTTTTTTTGATAAAATAAATAAGATACAGATGACTTTTTTTCCATTTTTTGAATTTCTGAAACTGAATTTTATTTGCGTTATATATGCCAATATTCAATTACCTACCTGAAGTAGTTTTAAAAAATGCCCATATGCATTAGAATTTCAGACTGATATTGTTTTAATTATTCCAGTCCCCTCCAGAAAGCTGTTGACTTTCTTCAGCACTGTAACGGAATTATTTTAGGTATATCTGCAATTGAACGATAAATGCTGTGCACCATACTCTCTAATTATCTTCTTACACTGCACATAATTGGAATACTATATAAATTCTAATATATTTGAATAAGTTTAAGATAAATAAAATACTTTGTAAAATAATTTACACATAAATCATAATGCAAAGGAGTTCTTTTGTGTGTCACTGTAAACTATTTATGAATATTACACACTTCGGTTTCAATACCAAACATGCGATAGTATAAGACTCAGTAATGTATATAAATTTCATGGAAATCTGAGTATATATACGTAAGATAAAGCGCGGAAATGCAGTCTGGGAGATAAACAGAATTCACAAGCACTTTTCAATTATAATGTAAACAGTATAAAATAAAAAGAGATATACAACAAATTGTATGAAGAATTTATGAAATTTAATTCAAAATTCATTTTTTCTACTTTGATATTTGCGAAAAAGTATAAATGCACTTAATTTTAACATGCTTTCGAACGTGTTCCTTATATTTTTCTTCTTTTAAAAATGCAAAAAATTTAGTGCCCTTCACTAATTTTTAAATTATATAGAAAAATATTTAATAAAATTTTTGAGTGTTGTATAGACCTTTTTTAAATATATCTACTAATTGTTTTAGTACCTTAAAGAAAGAGTAGTTTTTGTGACATGTTTATATATAATTACTTGTACAAAAACTGTTATCGATAGTTTAATTATGTATTTTATATTACACATCATACTATGAGATCACATTAGTAAATAAAATACATTTTAAAACAACAGATCATCTAACATCATATGTTGTCGATAAACAATAGAATCATTTAACTGAAACGTTCTTGTAAATAACAGTGGGTAATAAATCATTATATAAAACGCACATGTAAAGTGAAATATTTAGGAATAATTTATCTCCGTTGTTCTGTTAAGTAAAACCAAGTATGAGAAATATTCTCCCTTCCATTTTTCTAGCTTCTCGTTCAATGGAAGCTAGTAGAATATCCAAACCCCAAAGGTAAATTTATCCCTCGTTCTTTAGCTCAACGTGAATATTATAAGTCTAGTGTTTTCAAGTAAAAACTTTAAATAAATACTTTTCTATTTAATGCAATTTTGAATACTTTCATAAGTTATCATTGTACATAAATGAAAGCACACAGCTATACACGCAGACATACACACATATATATATATATATATATATTATTAAAATTCTTCTTTTTAATTGTAGAAAATATTTTCAAAATACACGTACATCTTTAATCTTCAAATTAGTTATAGTGAATGTGTACGTATGCACATTTACAAAAGCTTGTTAATATAAATGTTCAATGGTTAACATGTTTGTCAGACCTAAATGATATTACAATAGTTTGAAGTATGTTTTTCATTTTCCGAGAACAGACATATGCATTGAGATGTGAGAAATCAAACACACCCACACACTATATATATATAGGGTATATCTGAAAAAGGGAGCAAAACTTTACGGGGTAATAGAACGCAGGTATATGACCAAATTTTGTCATAGAATGTATGGTCGAAACGCAAGTGGTGAGAAGTTGAAAGGTAGACTTCCACTGTCGCAGTTAAATAATTAACACAAGAATGAGAGGATATACTTCAGAAAACATTTTTTAAGAGGAATGTAAGTAATGTACGTGCTCAAAGAAATTGCTCAAAAGATCTTCTGTCAGCTGTAATGCACCATTCACACCTATGGGAAAGGGACTGACGCACATTTGCGAAGACACCAGGCCTTTCCCGAATATCGCCCGTAACAACGGCAATCCTGGCGACTAGATCCATATCGGTTTCAAATAGGCTCTTGTAGATTACGCTTTTCATATAACCCCACAAGAAAAATGTACAAACGCTGGCGATTTTGGTGGCCAAGCCATGGGACCACATCGACCAATCCATCGCCCTGGGACAGTGGAAGACTAACTTTTAACTTCTCACCGCTTGCGTTCCGACGATACATTCTGTGACGAAATTTGCACGTATAGATGCGTCCTCGTATAGTTTTACACTCTTTTTCAGATACACCCCGTATATATAATACTTAAGCGTACACTAAAAGTCCAACGTATTAAAGTTAGATAAAGGAAAATAAACACATATATAACAAATTTATTACGATTACATTTATTGCTTGATTAATATAATCACATAATATTTTACAAAATTTGTAAATAAATTATAATAAATTATTTGCATTATTTAGGATTCATGAGTTTTGTAACAGAAAAAAACACAATTTGTGTAATAGCTTCCAGGTAGTATATTTCTCGATATATAGATAATAAGGTTAGCGAAAACATAACGATGGTATACATGGGCTGTTTTATTCTGGATTAGTTTGGAATGAGTTTCCCTACATTTTTCTCGAATAATATATATTTTGACTGAATGCAACTATTGTTTAATGTTTAATATAAATAAAATGTTTCGCTTGACGTGTAAAATCATCGTTCGCAGATTTTCTTCACATTAAGGACAGTTGGAAGTAAAATTTTTGAAAAAAGTCGTTTTTTTATTCTTTTAATATTTTGAGTCCTTTATTTTCCCCCTTTTTGAATGGTATATTAATTTTGTTTCTATGCAAACAAGAAGTTAAAGAAATGTAAGTAATTGAGTTTGTTATCATCATACATAAACATTACATGCGTAAACTTTAACCTAAATTTTCTCAAAATGCTGCTTTTTGAACTTCGATGTACCTTTTTATAGGAACTACTACACATTATTACTTGCAATCTTAACAGAATAATTCTCACATATCTTTGATCAATCTGAAGTGAACTTTTGTTACAAACATGTGTACAAATTTTTTATAAAAAAGATTTTGTTATTTAAAAGTGGTTTTAATTACACATGTTTTAAATAAATAACTAAAGCATATCTGTTATAAAGTTGACTTCACTTTATTAGGAATTATTCATATTATGTACATAAAAAATTTCATTTGGTAGTTTCTGAGAAAAGGTTGGTATGGTACGTATAGGAACTTCCAACTGCCCTTAACTGAACACTCAGCATATATTATATAACTTTTCGACTGTTTAATAAATTTTAAATGTTTTTTATAATAAAATACAAAATAGATTTAACTGCATTTGTATGTTTTCTGTTCATTTTTGAGAGATAATTTTTCAATTTAGGAGGTGACAAATTAAATTCCTTATTTTGTAAGTAAATAAACGTTACTTAATTAGAACTCGACTTTATGTCACAAACACATTAACATGATTAAAGAGGAAAGTAATTGGTTTCTCTGTGTGATGGAAAGACCATTGAGTTGAAAAATAGCGTCGGTGCTGACGCTCGGATTGTCTCATGAAATTTTAATGATAAACATTACAAATTTAAATGTTACAATAATTGAAATAACTTAATTAAATAAGTACCTCAAAATTTTGTTCGGAGAAATTTATTTATAGTCATAGTCTGCGTACTTTGTTATGTGAATCTGTACATATTTTAATTATCAGGATGAGATGATTGACTTAGATATTGAAAAGTACGAAACTTGAACTAATCATATGAAAGATAAATATATTTTTGAAAAATATGAAATAAATTTACGAAATCACATATTTTACATATTGTTGTAGTTAAAATAATTGCTCTTAGATTGTAAAATTTTATTCATTATGAATAATTTAGAAATATATAAATTTTAATCGATTGATAGCATTTGAGAGCAACATATTAAAACTTACAGCGTTTATACACCTAAGAAAATTCAGGTGATTTAAGAAGACTGAATACCAGAATTTTCGTAATGGTCGTAATTTTCGTAATAGTTCCAGTAATGGTCGTCATGTTTATTCACAGAATTGTTTCTATCTAATAAGGCAAATATTACCTTCGAAAAAATTTTCTTATTCCTCTGAAATGTACGCACCTTTTGTATCAGGGTTGGCTAGTTGATTTTTGACGGCCGCTTATCTACTCGAGGGATATAGGCCCGTGGGGGGTGCCCTTCGCGGCGGTCTTAAAAGCAACATAATCCGTATTTACGCATGGAAATACAAGGTTCGAAGATAACCACGAAAACTCCGAACGATTGGATTCAAATTCAACACCTCTCGTCTACCAGTTTCGAGAGCAGAACCTCTCGGTCATTTGCATCAGGGTTAAACCTTTTTTTTTTAAATCAGTGTATATCTGATGACGAATTTGTTATAAAAAATATGTCTATGTAATTTTTTTAAAGTAATTATTTAAAAACAAAAAAATACAAACATATATTGCGCTAGCCTCTTAAAATATCCGTAGAATTTACAAATAATTTTGAACCAATAGTTATCATATTTTAACGTCAACAAACATATAGTATTTATCAAGAATTTGCATAGTTATTTAAAATACCTGAGCCATTCCTTATTGGTTTATTGAACATAGTGAAACAAACAATGTTTTCATAGTAAACTAGTTTTTGGAATCCATTTATTTGTTCACCAATAGTGATGTCCTATACGATATATTTTTTTATGTATACTTCCAGACATGTAACAGCTAGGCAATCCGTTCGTGATTAACCTCTAGCATGTGGATAATATGAAAATACCAAACAAGCTTTTTCGATTAGTTGATGGGAAATATATTAAAATATACAAAATATTAAAAATCTATTAGTTTCCCTTTTAAAACCATTTCCACCTACGTTCTATTCAACACAATGCATTCCAAGGATGTTTAGCAATGATAGCGGGGGTTGAACAGCATTGATAAGCATGAAACTCTACTATATATATATGTTATTTTTTTTCTCTAAAATATCTCTTTATACACATACTATACATTTTGTTACGCAATTACTATTGATATAGAAATAATAAATAATAATTATTAAGAATTTGAAAAAAAAAGAAAAGAAAAAACAGCAAAACTTTCAAAACAGACACTTCCAAATAGCAAATACCAAATTATGCGACCACTTTTTCTATCCCTATTCCACATAGTTTTATGTATTTTATGTCTGTATAGAAATGCATTCCACGAACATGAAATATCCGATATTTTGGAAAATTTTTTGGTTAATATGCAACTCATTCGTCTTCTGGAGACATCAAAATACGATAAAACCAAATGAGTGTTAAGCGAAGAATAATATAACGAAGGCCAAGTACAGCGACGGAGAATCTCTAGCACGCTAAAGAATAATTTTGGCACGATGTTGATTGTGGCTCTAAATCAATATACAATAATATTGCACAAAATACACGAACTTCTGACACACTTCTTCTTTACATTCGATTAATTGGAAAAAAAAATAAAATAATTGAAGCTCTTTAAAATACTGTGAATTACCGCATTAGAGAAAATATTAATGATAAAATTATGACAACTGAAAATTAATTTCAGCGATATTTAAAGAAATTGCCGTTTGCTTTTTTAATAATTTTTCCATGTACCTACGCCTGCAACGCCATTTTTTCGAAAATGAATAACACAAAAAATCAAAAACTGGTTGTCTGATAAAAACCAGTTCAGTTTTAATTCTGTATAAATTATGAAACTAATATTGTTTTTCATCCAACATGCAACAATATAATTGATCACGTAACTTTTTTTAAATAACTTCTAAAATATAGTTGTTTTTAAGATTATTGCAGTATAATACCTACATGTATGCTACCTTAAAAAAAAAAAAAAAAAAAAAAAAAAAAACTTAAGTAATTTTTGTTCAGGATTTTTTTAATCTATTAAATGTATGTATTAGTTGGCACGACAAGGTCATGTAAAATATTTTTTTTTGAAAATTCTTCATGTAAATTTTTCATGTAAAGTATTTTTTTTGGCACGCAGTTCGTCAACCCTGGTCTAGCATATAAAAAATAAAAAGATATTTTCTCAAATTTATTCCATGAAACAGTGTAAACAGACATGTTTGTATTAAAATGTTTACTATATAACAATACAGACTATTATAACAAAGACGGAATTACCAATAAATTATTAAATATAATCCTGATATTGAAACGTATTTTATTTTAGCCTTATTCTTATGTTAGTAATAAGATAAAATTATTTTCACAGAAATTGCGAATTTCTACGATTAACAATCTCATAACGAAAGACATTTTCCATCGGCATTGTATGAGGATGAATATTTAAAGATAAGGATACAGTGGAACTGAATTGGATTTATTAAAGCCAAGATAAGAGCATAGCTTCATAAATGTGGCTCCTGAACGAATTTCGAACTTATCTGGATTCTTCTAAAAGAGTCGTCTAATTAAATATCAGTGATATAAATAGTTTCGTAAATATAATACTAGATTATTTCTGAACATTGAGAAATTTCCTTCAATTACCTTTATTTTATTTTGTGATTACCTAAATGACAAACATTAAAGGGTGTCATTAAAAAAAAAAAAAGATTGAAATCGAATACAACTTTATAAGCTTCAGCTAAATTGTTATTCTTTATGTATACTTTATCCGGAGATATAGTTGGTCAATAAATTCAAATTATAAATCTGCATAAAATAGTATTAATTAATTGATGATAAAAATTTACTATTATCGCTATAAGGTAATAGTTTTTTTGGTTAATTCTCGTAGATAGATATTGAGCTTCTTTCTCCTGTATTCTGGACGGAAAACAAGATTTCCATTTATACATTTGTGAGCTCGAAATATTTCATTATCACTAATTTGTTCTGCTTTAAAAATTGTATACAATCACAATTATAATTCGATTTTTCAAAACGAATATGTTGCTGTGGCAGGTGAGATGTTTTAAACATATACCACTTAGTGTGAATATTCGACTTTTCTCCTCAAAATAAATGTTGTGAATATACGATATCTTTACAATCAATTAATATAATTGCTGAGATCTGTTAAGTCTCGCGGTAAGAACTTTCGGAAAAAGAATTTTGAAATATTTGAATTTAAATACGCGGAGTGAATGTTATTTTGAAACGCAGTTTACCGATATTTTTTGTATAATGACGTGACTCGAATTCAATTAGCAGAAAACCACCGCTATTATTTTATTGATATAATGAATAAAATAACCATTAAAGTTGAAACTTAATCTTTGTGAAGTTTTTTAAGGATATTGTTTTCTAAAATAAAGTTTCCATAAGATTTCGATAAGTTAATGTAAGACATAGCAGTACATAGCAGATTTCTTCTGACCATGTAAATATTCTTTTAGTGTAGTCTCTTTTTTATTATAACGAAAGTTTAACGCTAATTTTATCCATATTACATTGTCGTTTCCAAATATCGTGGATTTGATATGGACATAATGGCAATGTAATGTTTCAACATTTATTTTGTGTGAACATGGGATAAAAAGATTTCGGAATATCACGAGTGTCTAAGTTACCTAAAATAAATTATTCTAATGAGTAATTTTAATACTTTAAATTTATCTGATAATATTATCAAACGGCTATATATATATTTTAAACTTTTATTATAAATTATCTACAGCTACCCAAGTTCCTGGTCTAACACATTTTTCTAATAATGCACACTAGGGTAGGAGCGATTTTTTTTTTTTTTTAGAAAAACGGGTAGGGACTAAAAGTTTCTTTTATAATAGCACATCAATGGTGTACAATATTACCGCTGAAAAAAATGTATTCAGTCTGAACTGTTGGTCCAAAAGTCCACGGCTGAAAATGTTAAGAAGTAATAGTTAGATGGCCCTTGATTGTTATATTTAGAGAGCAACAATTTGAAGCCCTATCCCCCGTGCATTCAAGTGGAGGGTATTCGGGTCTAGGTATTTACGTGCCTGTATTTGTTTTTATACTTAGTATAACGCTAAATTCATATGTCAAATAGCTGCTAATTTTAGTTCATATTTCATATGTATTTCGCTTTAAAAATATATATATAATTTTTTGCATTCGATTAGCTATTTTTTGTGACAGAATTAACCATTGTAGCCCAGCGGTACCATATAGTATCGGAAAAGATGCAACTATTTTCTAGTTTGAAGACCAGTATTTTTGAACGGAAACATTATCTTTATTTGATGACATAAACTTCGTGATAAAATGAGACAAAAATAGCTATTTTAAAAAACTGGTGTGAAATGCAACTTTTGCATTTTAAAGAGGAAAATAATTCCGACTTTAATGGGTTAAAGTATTTTAAGTACATTGCTGCTTTTGACTGTTATGTATCTATGTCTTCAATTTTCTAAACACCCAATACCGGAGTTTGAAGGTAGCTTTTTAACACTACAGTTTTAGTACTCAAGAGATTGTTTGCAGATAAAAATAGTTAACATAACGTGTGTGTCACAGCATTATGCCAAATATTTTGATATATGGTCGTCTACTGCGTATCGAATGTGAACGTTCGTCTAGATGATGTTGGTCAAAGTGAGTCTGCCATTATCGCATGGTAATGTTTGTGGAGTTGTCTTCATTATGCGATTGATATTATCCAGCAGAATATTACCAAGTCATAAAATATACACTGTTATAGTTTTTAAAAAAATTCCAATACAAGTTTTAGATTCCTCCCCTCCAAAAAAAAAAAAATATATATATATATATATATAAATAATACTCTTTGTTGTTCAAAATTTCTTACACTAAAATACACCCACATATGCGTAATAAGTTAAATAAAATATAGACCATGTTAAAAAACATGAATGAATGTCTTTGTGCAATTACGAGAAATTCATAGAATAAGCATCTTTTACCTGACTTTGATATTAACTTTTGTTTAATACTTACCTCTCAATCTTATATATAGATTGTCAGTATTGTTTGTTCTTAATTCAGTATTTGTTTCCTATCATTATCTTTTCATTTTGTGAGAAAAAGAAATCTGATCTCACTTCAAACACATAAACTTTTATAATCTGAAAGAAAATGCCATTAAAAAGATTATTTGGATTTTCATTGTATTGCCACGCAGTAGTCCAATGCAAGTTTTTATGTTTTATCCGAAATAATTACTTGAATAATCTTAATAAAGAAGCCTTGCCACTAATCAGCAGCAAAAACTTCGTAAATATTTGTGATGAAAATTATCTTTTTTCCCACGAACGCTATAAACTTTAATATTTTTTGAAAAATACTCAGATCACATTTTAAAATATATCGGAGCTGGGGGATAAATGGGACAATGGATGGATGGGACATTCTCAGTATTTCAGGCAATGAAGGGTTTTTTTAATAATTGCTTTCTATTCTCATGGTATATGGCACTACAATAGTGTTCTTTAGAAACAAAAGCAAAACCACACGGCTGTTTTCATTTCTTTTAAAAGCTGCATTTTCTGAAACTCTGCTTAAAAAACAAAATTTTTTTAAACATTCGAAGATGTCAAATATCGAATGTCTCAGCAACTAACTAAAACAAATAACTTACAGTAACTTATCATGCTAAAAACTAGTCTTTTTTTCCGTTTGGAGGAGTTTTGTAAAATCGCACATCCGTAACAGCATAACACTCTATCGTAACAAAATAGTCAGGGTTCGATCATAAAAGGATATTTAATCTTTAAACAAAAATGGTATTTGCAATTTATGGTACTTACAGCCAATCCAGTGTATCACCATTTGAGATCACTGTAATATAATATTTCCCTTGCGTTTTGGATAGACGTAACATTTGGATAGATGTTTAGATCTTGTGGGTTACGTTTACGATGACTGTTTATGAACGCTTATATTTCCTTACGTTCTATTCTTTTACTACTACAACGGAAAACATCTTAAATATATATATATATGTACATTTTTAGCAAAAAGTTTAAAAAAAAATTAAATTATTAAGTGAAAATTTAACTTAAGTTAACAAAGAGAAGATTTCTGTTTCTTATGAATATACACTTTATAGATTTATTAATTCTTATTGAAAAAAATATCAACGCATGCGTATTAATCTATTCGTTCAAAACCATTTTAGGTCTTATTGACCGCTTCCAATTTCAATTTACTCTTTTTAACTTGTTATATTCATTTCAGCTATAAATATTAGTGATATTTACCTTCCTTTGGAGCCCTAATAATATCGTTAGAATCACGGACAATGAAAGAGCAGACGCTTTGGCCATTTCCGTAATTAAAGAGAACAAATCTGATAAATTTTTGGAAGTTTCAACCCGTTGTCCTATATAAAGTCGCATATAAAAAATGGGATTATGAGAAAATGTCAGGAATTCCAGCGCATTAGTGAAAAATGTCGCGATACTTATGTAGTGATCAAATAAGTAAATACTGATGTCTTATGCATTTCTCAGGTGTCAGCCTATTATATATTCTGTTCACGGCGCCCTTTCTTCATACCTTTTTGATATTAACAAGAAAAGTAGTAACAGATGTCTTTGTGGTGAATTGGGAGATCCTAAGCACTACTTATTTGAATTTCATAATAGACAGGAAAATATTTTTATAAACTAAGGTAGCATTAAATATTATTCAATAAAATAATTTATTAAATAATTCTTTTACATTTAGTTTTATGCATGAATGAAACGGTATCTACATTTGTATTTAAGGGAATATTCATGCACAAAGAATCTTATCTCTTTCAAAATGTATCTTTTTTAATAAATGAAAAATTTACCTAATGCTTACACCCACATATTAAATGTTGCTTTATGAGTATTTTCAAAATAATGCAAATAACTATGTATTAGATTCCTTATTCCTGTGCAAAAATACAGTATTATATAAAAATAAAATAATCTTTTCAAAAAAAATATTAACCGATTTTAAAAAAAGCGCTAAAAAGAACTAAATAATTCTTTAAACTTCTCTAATGACGAAACGTTATCCATTAACTGAACATCGGACATCATGTATCGGCATAAAAACGTTAAATTTAATATATAGAATTTAATAGCTACCAAACATGGATTTTCTAGAGAATATTTTTTACAAAAGATTAATTTACATATTTATGATTTAATTTACGAATATACACGTATAAAAAGTAATCAATTACTTTTTTAAGTTGGTGCCAACCTATCTTAAGTATAGTAAAATTGTGAATATATTGTATCTATTACCATGAATAAAGTGATGATGTAATTATTATACAAAATTTTTTTAAAAAATGCACCTATTTCTTCAGCAAATTATTTGTTTAATCATTATCGATTGAGGATGTTTGGCACCAACTTCAAAAAGTAATTGATTACTTTTTATACGTATATATTCGTAAATTAAATCATAAATATGTAAATTAATCTTTTGTAAAAAATATTCTCTAGAAAATCCATGTTTGGTAGCTATTAAATTCTATATATTAAATTTAACTTTTTTATGGCAATACATGATGTCCGATGTGCAGTTAACGGATAACGTTTCGTCATTAGAGAAGTTTAAAGAATTATTTAGTTCTTTTTAGCGCTTTTTTTGAAATCGGTTAATATATTTTTTTAAGATTATTTTATTTCCTACTTTTTATTTATTCATACCGTAACACATAATTATCCGGATTTCAACATCTGCTGAATAAGTAAATTATTTGTCAAATAAATTATAATTTACAAAAATTATATATTAAACAAAGAGTTTTTAATGAATTCTTTATAATTTCATTAGAAATATTGATTTTATTAGCATTTAATACTTATGATATTTTTTTAACAAGTACATTGTATTCAGAACAGTCTACATTCCTTTATTTATTCATCACGTACACCTGACGTATGTGCTTGACATAAGGGGTCCGCTTATAAGTCATCGCTATTATACAAGTACGAAATAGCACAAGGACTTTGAGCTTTGACGGGGGGTCTAGAAAGCACAAGGAGATTTACAATACCAGAGAATTGCATCAGGGAGCTCCACAAAAAGTGTGCAACGGAGCCAGCGGGAGTTGAACCCGCAGCCCAACTACGCTCTCAAGCGATTAGTGGTGTGGTGCCTTAACCATTCAGCCACGGTCTACATTCAAGAATTATTTTTTGTGGGACTCCGTTGTCAAGAAGCAAAATGGAGACTATGTATCAATATTTGTATTGACTCTTCAAGTATATTGACAAGGATCCAGATATATTTTTCGCTGTTAGGGAAATGAGATTGACCAATCAGAAGCCTGCCTTTTTGCGAACTTGTAATTTTTATAGAGTGTGTCCTTTTAAATTTCAAAAATTCTTCTATCAAATAAAACAAAATTTTCTGTACTAAAATGCTGGCATACAAAAAGTTGTAGACTTGTCAGGTTTGAAAATGTGGTCCAGGGCCCACCGTGGCTGAGTAGTCAAGGCATCACGCCGCTAATCGCTTGAGAGCGTAGGTGGCTTCTGGTTCGAATCTTGCTGGCTCCGTTGCACACTCTTTGTGGAGCTCCCGGATGTAATTCCGTGGTGCTGTAAATTTCCTTGTGTTATCTCCTTCCTGTATATTGACAATGACTTATAAGCGGACGCTTGACGCCAAGCACACAGGTGAGATATATGTATTCAATAAACCAATAATGTGGTCCATAATGAAGAATATTCCATCTACGTTTTGATCACGTGGTCAAGGTAAAAACTTCTAGCGTAAAGAACGGAAGGCTCCATAGACGTAATGAAAACCTTCGCCAGCCAGTGAAACAGTTCAAGCGGAAAGCAGTAGTAGCCTCCCTTCTTATCAGTTAGAAGTTATTTGGGTAAATTACCGGTATCACGTGACTTTTTTCAGCCTCGAACCCAGATTTGGAATAAAGTCCGATCTACACTGTTAAAATATCGTGAAAAATTATCTCTGTTTTTAAAGGCTATCTATTTTCTGACCAATGAGAACAGTGTTTATGTAACGTTCTCATTGGTCAGAAAATAGATAGCCTTTAAAAACAGAGGTAATTTTTCACGATATTTTTAACAGTGTACATTATTCTTTTCCGATAATCTTCATCAGTTGTTTCCTCATGTAAGGTGCCTCTAAACCTTAAGCAACCTCCGGTGACTGGTTTTGCGTTTCTGTGGGGCCGCCTTCATATATTAAAAAATTGTTGTTTAAGAGTCACTTTGGTGTCTTTAGGAATTCATTCTCCCATATAATAACATTGTTGTTTACACTTTTTGAGGTACTAATTAATAATATTAATCAAAGTTTTTAATTAATGAAATTTTTCCTGTAGTATATTTTGAACTTTGCTCTTCATAGCGGTGAAGGTTTCATTCTAAAATATTAGCTCTAAGTATTTTTAAATTTAATTATAAAATGTTAACTTTTTTTTTTCCCATGGTTGGTAGGTTTGTTGCATGCTTTTACTTGAGTTCAGTACCTGTAATGTTGAGATGTTTTTGGCACCTAACTTTTAAATGATCCGGGTTTGTCGAGGGGTTTGTTCTAGCATCTGTGCCCAGGGACTATATTGTTAGAGAGTTAGTGTGAGTATCTCTGAAAAGTAAATATTTACTAGAGACTCTCGCTGGTTGTTTGTATTCCGTCCGACATGGGCCTTTTAATCCTTTTAATAAATATATAGTATATTTATACATTTCTCTGATTCTTTTGTTCCCAGCTGTTTTTTTTTTTATTATTATTATTAATTTATTTATTTTTTATTTAGTAACATCCATCCTCATCTTTTAGGCAGTTCTTAAGTTTTTCCCCTACAATGGGGCCTTTAGTGCCAGAGCTGCACATTGTTTTTTTTAAATTAATCAATGTTATAAATATTTTAAATCGTCTTTTCCCCCCTTAATTTAAGGATTTCAGGCTGCGCTTCCCTATTCGAACAATTTTGGGTACGCTGATTCTATTGGTGAGCTCCATTTCATTCTAGCTCGATTAGGGGGTGGGGGTCTGGGGGGCAGGGAGGGGCAATCTAATTATTTTTCTCCCCATTGTGTTAAGTATCATACCATTTTAAAGGTATTGACCTCAGCTCCTCATTTCCAATATTTATTCACTCTGTAACTATAGGGGGGGGGGCTCTAGGGGCAGGGAGGGGTATTTTTTTCCTTCCTCTCCCCAATGTGTTAAGTATTATAACATTATAAAGGTATTGACCTCAGCTCCTCATTTCTAGTATTTTTTCACTCTGTAACCATAGGGGGAGGGCACTGGGGGCAGGGAGGGGCAATATATCTGTTTCTCCCCCAACAGGTCAAGTATTATACCATTTTAAAGGTATTGACCTCAGCTCCTCATTTCCAATATTTATTCACTCTGTAACCATAGGGGGAGGGCTCTGGGGGCAGGTAGGGGCAATATATCTATTCCCCCCAACAGGTCAAGTATTATACCATTTTAAAGGTATTGACCTCAGCTCCTCATTTCTGTTAATTATTCTTTTGAAATTTCACTCTTCGTAGCCGTTAGGGGGCGCCATTTTAGCTAAATTTGTTCACGTCTCTCAAATAGGGCAGGTAATTTACCAAATTAAAGGTATTGACCTCAGCTTTTCATTTTTATTAGTCATTCCTTTCCAGCGTCTTTTTATTGCCAATAAGTTGCGCTAAATCTGCTTTATATTTGTGGTTCTTTTTAATATTATCATTAATTTCAATCCCTACAACTTTCTTTTCGTTTACTCAAGGACAGTACTTTTTTTTTTCTCCCTCATGTAACATTTGCTATTTTTCGGTTTGTTCAGTTAATTGTAAGCTTAACAACTCCATTTAATTTACTTTTAGCAGCACACTCTAACATATTATATCATTTATAAGTTTCAGTTTCCCCTCTAGTTTTTTTTTTTTTTTTTTTTTTTTTTTACTTTCTGCAGTGCCTTCTAAAAATAATACTTTTCTTGCAAGGTCTTTACACCCCTCTAACTCGCACCCACTTTGTCCCCTTACCACATTTTCTACTTCCACCATGGACATATTTTAACATCTACCATTTTTCATATACTTTATCTTGCACTTATCGACATCATCCAAGCGCAGTATGGATAACAGACTTCAAGGGTATTCATATCTATTTTATTACAAATGTTTAACAAACATACTAGCTTTTTCAGCTCTGGCACTCATTTCTGCGATACTAATCATTTTCAATCTTAATTAAAAAAGAAAAAAGAAAAGAAAATGTATAACACATCCTATAAAAGTTTACTTATGTATATTTATGTATATGTATGTGTGTGTGTGTGTGTGTGTGTATATGCATATATATATATATATATATGTGTGTGTGTGTGTATGTATGTATGTGTGTGTATGTATGTATATATATGTTTTTATTTTAGAAGGGGGCGGGTGTCTCTTTTCTAAATTCCCTTTTCTGAATAGTAAAACAACTCTCACGTTTTGCATGTCTCCAGACATGTTACTAGGTCACTTTCACCATTTAAATACAAATTCAGTGTGTGTAAATCACTAAAATACACTCTCATAAGCATGAGCTTTTATTTTGTTTTTTTGTAACAGAATCTTTGTAAATACTTAATATCCTTAGATTCTTCTTCTTTTTTCGTCACTTATTATTGTAATTTTTTTTTTGTTAATATATGGAACTTAGTAAGCAACATATGTTATCAGAGAAGCACTGACTGCAGTACATCTGCAATCATTATAAATATCAATTATTAAAATACCTTTATGATCATTGTTATTATCATTTCCTTGTACTACTTTGTATGTGTATGAGCTTCAATGAAACACGGGGAACTCCCATCACAACATATGTCTTGGCCCAATTTATTTTAAAAACATAAGAAAGAAAATTGTATTCTATCATTTTTTTTTTTTTTTTTTTTTTTTTTAGTATTCAAAATGATCCCAAAATTTCGGTTATTATTCTTAGTCATTTCCGGTGATTTCAGTCACTGATTTTTGCTTTATCTTTCTATTTCCCTTTTTTTCAAAAGAGTGTAGTATGGGCTCTGGCGTAGCCTCTTCCGTACAGGAACTAATCTATCGATATTATATTGAACTGGGAGATAACTAGTTAGTTTTATTGAGTTAAACAGGTGAGGTTCAAAAAAGTGGTTAAGGTACTAACAAGCGAATCAAACAATCTTGTGAATTGTGTTTCCCCATCATCTTAGTCGAAAGCCAAGAAGTGATAAAAGTGCTAACCGTCTATGCTACCTGTTTATACTTCATCTCAAAAACTTTAGACTGCGCAAAAGTTTCGCCTTAAAGATGAATGAAAGTAATACACCCTCGCATTGCCTCAGATCAAGAAAGGATAGATCACAATAAAAAAAACAATTGCAATCATCGCAACAGAAGCAGTCTGACAAAGGGTCACAATCTGAGAAGCCAGCGAAATCAGAAAAAGCGGAAAAACAGCGATCGCAGAAAAACGATTTATCGAAACAAGTACAAGCTGAACATTCAAAATCACCAAGAAAATCTAATGGTAAGAGCGAACAACAAGAACAGATGGAAAACTTACAGATCTGCGAAATAGAAAAATTGGAAAAGATGACAATGGACGAGATATTTGAAGAATATGATAAGTGCAAAAGACTTGGCAGATCTGATGATGCAAACATGGTAAAAGCTTACAAAGCATACATAATAAAGAACATAACAGAGGGCAATCAGGCAAAAGCGGATTTGGAACGTATTAGAGCAGGTTTGGAAGAAGAAAAAGAAACACGGGAACACCAGGCGGAAGAAATCATAATAGAGCAGAGAGAATTAGCTGAAGCTCGTATCAAGCTGGCGGACATGGAAAAATTAGTAGAAGAGTTAAAGTCTGTCCAAGCACGGAAAAAGGAAATAGAAGACGAACTTCGGTTTATAAAAGCCAAAAAATTAAAACCGTGCGCAATACGCCAAAAAATAGAAGAGAACATTAATCGTCTCCTAGCAAATAAAAATGAAGACCCAAAAAGCGAAAAGTTAACTATCAAAAATGAAATCATAGAAGGTTTCCACAGCCTGATGGAACTAGTGGAGCAAATAAATGAAGAAAGAGAAAACTGGAAAACAGAATGCATAGAACACCGAAAACGTGAAGAAGGTAACAAAAAGCAAATAGACATTCTAGCAGAGTTAAAGGAAACTATGACTTTCATATTGGGTCAACATGGAACGTTCCTGAAATCTGAGTTAAAAAAAACAGAAGCAAGAAATAGAAGCAATACAGGAATTCCTCAAAAAATCTCCATTACTACAAACACCAAAACAAAAAGCAGATATGAGAAGAATTGACAAGAACGCGAAAAGATGTTTAGTTACGCACAAATGGCACAATTCCCACCTCTGCCAACGGAAAAGCCAACCCTAATACTGAGCCCGAAAAAAGATGGAATTCCAGGAGTTAAGGAATGTCTTAAATACCGAAGTGGATCAAAGAAAACTACAGACCTCAAACTGTATCCCTACAAGATCTGGGAAATTCCTAATAACCTGTAACAATGATGAAGAACTTGCACAGATAAGAACCAGCCTCCAAACCAGTGAAAAACTCAATCACATGATAAACATAACAAAGAAACCACCGAAGATGTTACGGGTGATAGTATTTGGAGCGCCAGAAGCCCCGATGAAGTTGAAAATGGACAATAAATCAGAAAACCGAGACAAGCAAAAAGAAAATGATGAAGCAATTCAAAACTATGAAGAAAACATCATAATCCCAGCTCTTAATAAATGTCTACGAAAGGATAATGTCTCCTTAAAGCTGCTGAAAGTGATGAAAGGAAGAAGGGGAGAAGCAATTTCACATCTAGTTCTTCAAATGTATGAAAGGGACGCATTGCAACTGCAATCGCTGAAACCGTGCTTTGGTTTTAACAGATGTACAGTAAAGCCATATATTCTAATACCACGTTGCTTCAACTGTCAAAGACTAGGTTACGTATCAAGAGACTGTACAAATGAACTAACTTGTGCTTATTGCTCAGAGAAACACCATGTAAATGAATGTACGGCGAAGGAACCAAAGTGTATCAACTGCATACAGGAAAACAGAAGTAGAGAAACTCCAGGAAAGGACATTCCAACAAATCACACATGTTTCGATGGACGCTGCCCGACATATATTAAACAACAACGAGAAGCAGTAGCACAAAGGACACTAAGATTGCATAAAATTCCGTGCAATACAATGTAACCTACAGAACAGTAAGTCCAACACGGCAGCATTTATCCGTTTCATAATTCAGGGAAAAATCTCACTGGCATGCGTCCAGGATGCCTACCTCTTTAACAAACGCCCATCTTCTCTCCCAGTTGATGTTCCCTGTTGCAGCTCTAGTTCCAACAATAGCCACATAATAATTTTGGATCAAAATTTAAAGCACTGTATCTCGGCAAAAAACGATCATTCCATCTTTGTAAATCTAGAACTAGAAAATTTTATTCTGAGCATAGGCAGCCTGTACAGCCCTCCACGTTCAGATTTTGAGGTGGACGTACAAGACTGGCTGCGCTCCGCACGCCAGAGTGAGTACCAGCTAGTCCTGGGTGACTTCAATGCACACGACCAGCTTTGGGGATATACTCGAGACGATGACAGAGGACGGCTACTCGTAGATTCTTTATTAGCAAATAACTTGATTGTCTTAAACTCACCATCCTGTACACCAACCTATGAGTCCGGCAAAAGGGAAGGGCGTCTTGACCTCTCAATTTGCACACAACCACTATTCAGCTACTTTCGAGGATGGGATGTCTTCCCTGAGCTTTTCGGTGACCATCGGCCTATCGTAACAGATCTTTTGCTTCCAATCCCGATCCTTCCGAAACGACGCTTCAGAACAAAAAATATCCCATTCAACAAATTCATAGGCATAGTTGAAAACTCGTGCTACTTAAATTCCGTAATTTTTTCTTCAGTAGACTCACGTCAGGCCTTTGACCTGACTTACAAATCTTTTCAAAATATTATTCAAAATAGTGCAAAAGCATCCTTTAAACTAAAACCTCCATTCAGACAGGTCAAGTTCTCCTGGTGGACAACGGACATTCGTTCTCAAAGAAATAAAGTAAAAGCAATTTATACAAGAGCAAAGAAGACGAACTTAGACTCGGTAGAATATTAAATTTACAAAAGAGAGCGTGCCAAATACACTGCTCAAAACAATTAAAGGATATTTGAAGTTTTATATAAAATAAAGATATAAACGAAATTTTTTTGCCGAAAATAGAAGAAGAGAATCACAAATGCAAATTTGTCTGGTTTTCAAACTGTGGAGTATGCAAATTTTGAGTTCGACGTCAAAAACGTCGCTTCAGCGGCAGCGAATGAAATTTGACTTTCAACTGGATAAAAGAGAATGAAGACAAGGATGATCGGCATTCAGTGATTGCTTTGTTTCGATGAGTACGATGTCTCAGCGAAGTCATTTGACAGATTCAGAAGCTTTGAGAATTGTTGGTAGGTTAGAAGGGGGCCAAACTCAAGCCGAAGTAGCGCAAGCCATTGGAGTGTCACAAAGTGTCATTTCCAGGATCTGGAACCGTTTTTTGGAGGGTGGATGTGAGGGCCGAAGACCAGGGCAAGGTCGTAGACGGGCAACAATGCCCAATGAAGATCGGTATTTAGCGTTAACAGCTCGGAGACACCGAACCATGAACGCTACTCTTCTCCAACAACACCTTCGCTCGGCTACAGGCACCACGATTTCAACTCAGACTGTCCAAAACCGGCTCCATGCTGTAGGTCTGTATGCTCGCCGACCGATGGTATGTGTTAGATTAACATCAAGGCATCGTCGCGACCGCAGGGAGTGGGTAACCGAGCATGTCAACTGGAGGAGAAATGAATGGAGCAATATTCTGTTTTCTGACGAGTCCCGTTTTTCTGTGCATCCGGATAATAGGCGTATTTTCATCTGGAGGGACCGTGGCCGTAGGAATAATCCTGCGTTCGTGCACGAAAGTGTCAGATTTGGCGGTGGAGGAGTGTTGGTGTATGGTGGCACCTCCATTGACGGGCGCACTGACCTCTACATCATTCGAGATGGAGCTCTGACTGGTCGGCGATATAGGGATGAGATCCTCAGACCTATTGTAGTCCCTTACGCTGCAGCAATCGGAGATAACTTCATTTTAATGGACGATAACTGCAGGCCACATCGTGCAAACCTGGTGGAGGATTTCCTTTTCGAGGAAGGAATCGTTCGAATGGAATGGCCAGCGTGTTCTCCAGACATGAATCCAATCGAGCACGTTTGGGACGCTCTAGAAAGACGAGTTTCTGGCCGCCAACAACCCCCACAAACTCTCCAAGAACTGGAAAGAGCTCTTCTGGAAGAGTGGGGCAGAATACCCCAACTCGTCATTAATAGCCTCATTGAGTCCATGCCTCAAAGGTGTTCAACGTTGCTGGCCGCCCATGGAAACCATACCCCCTACTGAAAATGATTTTCTTTGAAGAAAACACCTTTACTTATTCTTTTTTTCTCATATGCACAAATTGTGTTTTTTCCTTTAGTACACAAATGTGCAATAAAATGCATTTTTTTCTGCCAAACATGTGTAATTTATTCTCATATAACCTACTATGTCTGTCGACCATGTATCCATCAGCTAAACAGTTTACCAGATACAAAATCCACCTAAAACTGCAATATCCTTTAATTGTTTTGAGCAGTGTATCAGAAATTGACTCAAAGAGTGAAGAAGGACGCCTGGGTAAATTTTTGTAAGAAACAAACTGACCCATTTGGCAAATCTAAAAAGCTGGCTTTTTAGGACTTTCAAGACTGTCAGATTAGCTATCTGCCGGACTCGTCATTCCCAGCTTCCAGGTCCTTTTCTTTGTTTACACTGACAGAAAAAAATTTTGGTGCATCACTGGGATCACCAGCTCAACCAAATATGGCAACCTCACAACAAACTCACGCAGAGCAGCCTAACTTTACAATAAAAGAACTGCGAAACGCAATCTATAGCTTTAACCAAAACAAAGCTCCAGGTCCCGACGGAATAGACCATCGGATGATTAGATCTTTCTTTTCTAAAATACCCTTAACTCTTCTAGACATGTATAACAGTGCACTTCGTTTAAACTATTTCCCGGAGGCCTGGAAGGTGGGCGAGCTCGTTTACTTCAGGAAGGTAGGTAGACCAGCAAATGAACACACCTCTTATAGACCAATAACGCTACTCCTCGATATTTGGTAAATGAAAAAATGTTCTTAAGACGAATTAATCATTCACTAACTCAAAGCAACGCATTAACAGGCCTACAACACGGTTTTACTCAATTAAAATCGACCGAAACAGCACTAGAACAGGCATTATCTTACATAGATATTAACAAATCTAACAAAAATTATACATCTTTTATTTCGCTAGATTTTATGGGGGCTTTTGATAATCCCCCATGGGACCTAGCACTACAGGCACTACACCATTTAAACTTATCACCTGAGCTAATTAATGCAATTGCTTCCTTCCTGTCGGGCAGGCGGGCTCTGGTGGACTGGCAGCTGCCAGATCTTTTGTATTTTTTCTCAAGGGGTTGTCTTCAGGGCCCCTGTCTGGGACCATTTTTATGGTTGGCTCTCCTCGTTGGCTCTCCTCGCTGCGGACCTTTCTGTTTGAGTTCTGTGCGATAGTCGCATACGCGGATGATGTTTTACTTATAGTCTGGGGCCCAACAAGAGCGTTACTTGAACAACGAGGGAACAGAGTACTAGACTCTATTCAAAACTGGGCGAAAATCCACAAAATAACAATTTCTTTCGAGAAGTCGCGCTCTATAACGTTTGGTAAACCGAAAATTCTCCAACGGGACCCATTCTTTAAACTACATGGTAAAAATATAAAGTCAGAAAAAACAACTAATTATCTTGGAATCAAAATTGATCAACACCTCTCATTCTTACCCCACCTGGCATCAAAACGTCAAGAAATAATAAAAATCACGCAAAATTTATACAAATTCTCCTCAGTATCAGGTCGTCTTCCATCATACTTCTTTAAAGTCTGGTACTCATCCATCCTACAGCGGCAACTGGCGTACGCAAGTGCAGTCTGGTTTCCGCGAATGCGGAAGTCGCATGGAGTTCGCCATATTCTAGCGGCTCAGAGAAGGGCACTTCTCCTGATCTCCAGAGCCTATAGGAACACTTCTACCGCAGCACTTCAAGTCCTCACGGGTCTTCCTCCATTGGACATACAATTAGAAGCGGAGGCTGAGTTCGCTCGGATCACTCGCCTGGGTGCTTCTAATATTACTTATTTTGCCCCAATGTACTCAACAAAATGTTCAAAGTATCAGATCTCTTCACTTTCAAATGGTATTAGTATTTGTGCAACAAAAGACTTTAACGGATCAACACACATCTTTACAGACGGGTCTAAAACAGAAGTAGGAACTGCGGCAGCTTTTTGTGTTTATAGGCAAAGCTCACACTTTTTTTCCAGGCGCGCAAGGCTTGATCCGGGGAACTCTGTCTTCCAGGCAGAGCTCTTTGCTATGAAGGAGGCGATTCTTTGGGCAGAAGAGGACTCTGACACCCAATACTTAATTTCATCAGACAGTTTATCAGGTCTAATGGCCCTTTCAAAATTTGATAACAATAATCACTTAGTTCTAGACATAACCTTACTCCTTCAGTCCTCAGAAAAATCGTTCTTCTTTAATTGGGTTAAAGGACATTCTGGTATAACGGGCAACGAACTGGCTGATCAGCTGGCGAGGTCAGCAGACGATGATTTAACTTTACCACTAACATTTCTTCCATTCCCACAATCAACATTGAAATTAGAACTCAAAAAACAAATGCTACACCGATGGCAACAACGTTGGTCTACAGTGCAGGTGGGTCAATACACGCGTGACTTCATACCTAAGGTCTCACAAAACATTTTCATAAGTAACAGATACCTGTATCTCTTTCTCACAAATCATGGACCCTTCCAACAACACTTATATACCATAAATAAACGGGACTCACCTCTTTGCATTTGTGGATCCTTATCAACATCATTACACTATATTTTACATTGCACATTAACGTCCCACTATCACGTTAAAAAGCCACAACAGATGACACTGCCTGACTGGCTAACTTACCTGCTCGACCGTCCAGTTCTCCTGCAACGTATAGCGGATTGTATGAAATTTTTAGAAGACAACGAATTTATATTTAACAATCCCCTCCCTTTCTGAGCTAGCTGAGCAAACTCATTGTTTTTAGCTCCCATTTCAGACAGGAGCCCCTGTTTTGTACATAATGTAAATATTTGTCTTATTTCCTATGGTTTGTTTATTTAGTATTTTCATTATATTTATCAACATATGCATTTCACTTAAAGTTTTTCAGCTCTAATATTCAAAAAACATGTCTTGTAATTGTTTATGCATGTATACAACATAGTGCAATTGCTGTCAATATATGTACTGATGACACTCCTTGTGAGTTTCAGAGTCAAAAACAGCAAATTGAATTTATTTTTCTGTATGTTATTAACTGTTTTAAAAATATTGTCATTGTTAATGTATCTTACCATATGCAGTGGATTTGAGTCTCCCCCCGGGATTGCACTTATACTCTAAAGCGAAAGCTGGGTTCCCGGGTCGGTCATCCCTGTCATCCCTGTAAGGTGCCTCTATTTGAGAGTGGTGACATACAATGCTCAGACTCTTGCCTACACTACGACAAAATTAGACATTTTCTATTCCAGAACTTGACGATACTCTTTGGACAAGTTTGATTATACGAGTGGCAGACAATGGACTTTATTTCAAATCTGTGTTCGAGGCTGAAAAATGTCACGTGATACCGGAAATTTACCCAAAGAACTTCTAACTGATAAGAAGAGAGGCTAATACTGCTATCCGGATGAACTGTTTCACTGTGAAGCGAGGGTTTTTTATTACGTCTACGGAGCCTTCCCTTCTTTACGCTAGAAGTTTTTACCTTCACCACGTGATCAAAACGCAGATGGCATATCCTCCATTTAGCAAGCATTAGTTTGGCAATAATGGCAAGCTCTTCAGAATTCATGGCGATAGCTTTTGTCCAGAATCTATCAATCAATATTTTTTTCCCGTATGTCACCATTCTCATACCAATACTCCCCATCCTTAGGCAGTAAAGACATCAGAAATGAGCGTCAATGAGTCGTGTTTAGTCTGAATCTGATAACCGAAGACAGTGCTGCTAAACATAAGAAGGCACTTTTATTTATGCTGTATATGGATGCACTTTGCAGTGCACCGACTAATGGAGACACTTTGCTGAACTATAGTGCCTAGAATATATAGTGTGGAAATCGGCTATCCCTGTAATAATTAAAAAAGCGCTAAAATATTGTATCCCTTAAATGTGCAACGATGCTGCTGAAATATGAAGATCGCAGCGACATCTGCAGGATATTTTCTACAACTGAAAGATATTACTTGTCTATACAATGTAATACTAGTAATACGAAAATCCCGCAGATGTCGCTGCGATCAACACTTGGGATTTTAGCAGTATCGTCGCAAATTTATGGAATACAAATTTTTAGAACTGTTTGTACAGCATATTTCCACACTACACTGTTAAAAATATCGTGAAAAATTACGTCTGTTTATAAAGGCTATCTAGTTTCTGACCAATGAGAAAGCTACATCAACACGTATCGAGTGTTCTCATTAGTCAGAAAATAGATAGCCTTTAAAAACAGATGTAATCTTTCACGATATTTTTAACAGTGTAGGCATTCTAGACGCTGTAGCTGAACTCTGATGTATAAGGCCACTTTGCTATTGAATTGCAAGCTTTTTGATACCCAATTCCGATGTCGATTAGCATCGTTTTAGGTATTTGGGTTTTTCTGAATGCAGCATCTTTTCTAGATAAGATCTCGCACTTCGGAAAGTTGCCGCATCCATTAAACTATAAGATCCACATCGATACCTACGGACATCGAAATTGAGTGTGGAAAATCTGACAATCCATCAATAAAGTTTACACATCAGAGTTCTTTAAGAGAAACTAATGTCCAAACTATAGTAAACCTAGGCATTTTCTATTACATAACTACAGCGTCTAGAAAATATAGTGTGGAAATCGGCTATCACAGTGATACTTAAAAAAGTGCTAAAATATTGAATTTCTTAAATGTCAAATGATGCTGAAATCCAATGAGTAGATCACAACGACATTTGCAGGATATTTTTTAAAACTTCAAGACGATTTGGTTACAGCCATAGAGAAGAGATAGGGGTGGAGAGTGCTTTGGTAATCCTAAAGTGGAACCAACATAATAGTCACGTGTTTATAATAGTCACGCGACTTTTACCGCCAAAGGCTAGCATATGTTTGCGAAAGGAAAATAAACAAATTACCGTATCGTTAAATTAAAGTGAGAATCTTCTTTTACTAATTTAAAACAGATTTTAAGTTGCTTGGTTTTACTTCGTTTATATTTTTACACTATTTCACATGCATAATGTGGATGCTGAATATATTTATATATTTTTTTTAACGACCGGCAACAATTTTCAAATTGCGAAGCAAGCAATAACAAGCAAAATCTGTAAACCTTTACATGAGTAGGGCCGGCCATGTTGATGTCGCTTTTCAACGGAATTCTCTACGGAAAGCACACTCCACCCCTATCTCTTCTCTATGGTTACAGCGTTGAGAATATATAGTGTAAAAATCGGCTATCCCCGTAATACTTAAAAAAATGCTGAAATATTGGATCCCTTAAATGTCAAACGATGCTTAAATCGAATGAGTCGATGACAGCGACAACTGCAGGATTTTTCTAAAACTCCAAGACGAATTGGTCTAGACACTGTAATAATAGGATGTTTACTTTGATATCTGTAAATATATCGCAGAAGTCGCTGCGATCAGCACCCTTGTTTTTAGCGTCATTGCACATTTAAGGAATACAACTTTTTAGCGCTGTTTGGACAGCAGATTTCAACGCTATATATTCTAGACGCTGTAATTTGGTCTAGCTTTAGATGCTGTAAGCATGTTCACAATACCTACTGGGTTCCGATCCTGAGCCGTTCTCATTGGTTCCTCAGATTTAGATATCCGAAACATACTTACTGACTGTCGCAGTGGTACAGCGTCTAGAATACATAGTGTGGAAATCTGCTATTTAAACAACGTTAAAAGTTGTATCCCTTAAATGTGCAATGATGCTGAAATCCATGTAGCTGATCGCAGCGACATCTGCGATATATTTTCAAATTTCAAAGTAAACATCATCGTATTATTACGACGTCTAGACCAAATAGTCTTGGAGTTATAGAAAATATCCTGAAGATGGCGCTGTGATCGACTCATTGGATTTCAGCATCGTTTGACATTTAAGGAATCCAATATTTTAGCACTTTTCTAAGTATTACTGGGATAGCCGATTTCTACACTATATATTCTAGACTCTGTAGCAGTAGTACTTAGAAAGTACTGAAATATTGTATCCCTTAAATATAAAACTATGCTGAAAAACAAAGAGTCGAACGGAGCGACATCTGAGGATATTTTCTAAAACTCCAAGACCATTTGGTCTAGACGCTGTTATAATACAATATTTACACTGAAATTTTAAAGTATAACGCAAAGTCGCTGCGATCGGCTCATTGGATTACAGCATCATTGCACATTTAAGGGATACATTTGTTTAGTGCAGTTTGGATAGCAAATTTCCACATTATTTATTCTAGGCGTTGTACTTGTGCTCTAATACATGAGAAACTTTAAAGGTTTATTTTCAACTTTTCGACACTGGCTTTCGATATCGGTTTGTGTCTTTGTGGGCCTTCCGGTTTGGTGGAAGACAGAATGGCCGGGATCCAGATAGATTTTTCGCTCTTAGCGAAACAAGATCGATCAATCAGTTTTTCAGATCAATCAGCTGCATTTTTGCAAACAGCGAAAAGTTTGCAAAACTGCAGGCTTCTGATTGGTCAATCTTGTTTCACTACCAGCGAAATATCTATCTGGATCTCGGCCTTTGTCCAGCTAAGTTTCCGCACTTTGAAAGATCTCGTAAGAGTAACAGTATGAAAGATGAGTGCTTATAATTGGGCGACTGCTTAAAAAAGGATTTGAATTTTAATGTTTTATATTTTTAAAAAAATGTTCCAGTCATCAGATTTTTATGAAATTGCAATGGGACCAAATGGATGACTTAAACTTTCAAACAAAAAAAAAATCAAAATCGGTTCATATTTAAGAAAGTTTTGCGTGAACATGGCCAAAACATACATACAGGTCGAATTGGTAACCTCCTTCTTTTTGAAGTCGGTTAAAAATAACGATATTACACTTTGTTTTAATTGATTGTGTTAAAATGATCAATATTTTTATGTAAATTAAATATTTTACTAGTAGTTTATTGTGTCTATTTTCTTTCAGACTAAATATTTGTATTTTTATTTAATATATACTATGAAAAATATGTTACTCAAAAGAAATAACTATGGATTTTTTATGATATGGTGTGAAAACTAAAAAAATCAAGAGTGAAAATATCTATAATGTATTTTTCAGTATTTCTATACACCATAAAAAGATTAAGAAAAATTGATAGACATTGAGATAATAGAAGGTTGTAGTAATAAGTGTCTGTAAGAAAATTTAGCATGTACTGATTTTAAAAATCTTGAAAATGCCTAATTTGTACTTTTAAGTTTTTTTCAAAACCCCATTTGTTATTGATATGTAAACATTCTTAGAGTCAGAGTAAGACTAATATAAGCATAACAAATGTACAATTTTGAAACGGAACAGCGAACTATAAAGAAAAAGGATAGGTAATGAGAAAAACTGGAAGGACATAAATTGTAGCGATCAGTGTCAGTAAGCAAATTCAAAATCTAAGAATTTTCAGAAAATTGAAAATAAGCAAGCTTTATTATATTTTATTTTAAAAGTCTTTCAGAATAAAAAATTGAAGCCTTTGAAATTTTAAACTTATTTACACAGAGAGTATGACTAATAAGTTAACAGAAAATATTACAAATTTTATAATGCACGAAAACACATTCAAGCAAAATGGTAGACACTCTGAAAAAATGAGATGCTATAAAATGGAGTGTTAACTGTCTTTAAGATAATTTCAAAACCTTGAAAACCTTCAGATTTTTTTCTATTTCTCTCATGAAGTATTTAGTACTATCGGTCCTTAACTATTTTAAACTCTGTAAAAATCTTGAATGCACACGTAAAATTTCAAAAAAATTGGAAATATTAAAAAAAAACGAAACTGTGAAATAATGATATAAGATTTTGTCCCCTAAACTGTAATAATATATTTTCGTGCACACACCTTAAATTCATGAGTATTAGATGCTAAATATGTATAAAAAATTCTATATTTTAAAACAATTTTTTTTCTAACATCACTCACTAAAACTAATATAAACAGAAAAATGTTTTAAATATCGCAGTGGAATCGAAAACACTAAAGGCAAATAGCTAATAATTAGTAGAATTAATGTGAAAGGTATAAACTACAGTACACTTTAAACAAGTTGGAAATTGTCCGTCAAACGTAGCAAATGAGGTGTGTTCGTGCTATAAGTAGTTTTATAAATATTCAGATCATGGTGCAATAGCTGTTGCACTCTTATGCAAAAATGCATGAATACAAAATTTATTACCATTATATACATTAAATCGAGTAATACGGAAGTAATATGAATCCATATTAAATAGGACGTAATCACTATGGCAACCTAGAGTCATTACCTATCATGGGATATCACTGAATTAGTTTCGCATGATAGGATTTAATAGGACGAATAAAACTTTTATTAATATTCTTTTGAGTTTTGATTCGATATTCACAATATTTGAAATGACTCAACAAAATTCTGCAACGTTTCTGTATATTAACCCTTAAATGCCCGAGTTTTCAAAAATCATTTTAAAAATGTTTTTCGGCTTTCTTTTTTTCAATAAATCATGGGAAAAATACTTTAAAAAATCATATTTTGTTTTAAGTATGGTTTACGGCTTAAAAAAATGTTTGTTACTAATCGGCAATACTGCTGGTTAATTGAAAAAAATAATTGCCCTTGATAAAAGTCTACAATATTAAACATACAAGAATTTTGAGAACTATGATAAGAAATAAATTTTACTTGCTCACTGCAGAACAAAATAGGGTATTTCGCAAGCTTCCAAACAAAACAAAAAGAACATGTATCAACAATTGAAAAAAATAAATCTATCTTTATTCTTAAAAAGCACAAGTGTTGCGATCTAAATATTGAAAATCGATTTAATAATATTTTCAGAATGTATTTTATTTGCAACATTAGGCGTTATAGCTTCAATATTATTCTAATAGTATTTATAAGCCTAAATTGGGTATGTTGCCGAAAGGCAACACCCGGGATTTAAGGGTTAAATGTCAAACCATTATGTTGAGTAGTTATTTGCGCTATTAAATGTGGACAGACGGACGGACCAGACGACGACTATACAGGGTAAAAAAAGACAAATGTTTTATTTTTATTTATTTATTTTTTTTAATCTACGAAAATATGTAAGAATGAAGAACGCAAATAAATATTAACATCTTCCGAATATCCCAAGATTCCAAAAAGTGTTCCTTTATCTTTAGGAACCTCAGAAAACAATTTATTTTCGAAATTTAAAAAAAGAATTAAAAAATATATATATATTAGCTACCCGTAATTTTCTTAACGTTTCCTACTTGTTTTTCAATGCATTAATCAGTTCTCTGTATCAGATGTAAATTTCCGACCGGGCGAAAAATGTCCGGACTGGGATTCGAATCAGGTATCTCTACCTTCTGAGCTATCCCGGACGAATCTGGTGGTACTTTTTCTCCCAGCTAACCTTATTGATCATAGCCTCTGGTCTGAAATTCCAAGAGATCTCTGGTTCAAATCCTGGTGCAGAAATTTTTCGATCAGTCGGAAATTAACATTTGACATGATTTATTTACGAATTAAAATAATTGTGATAAAATCTATCTCGTGTAATTACATTTCCAGCGAATTTAAGATCAGATGCTATAATCAATAAGGTTAGCTGGGTGAAAAAGGTCCACCAGATTCGTCCGGGATAGTTTAGATTGTAGAGCATTGGCGGCTTCAGCCAAGAGATCCCAGATTCGAATCCTGGTCCGGGCATTTTTTGTTCAATCTGAAATTTATATTTGATATGATTTATTACTAATTAAAATAATTATGTTAAAATTAATCTTGTGCCATTTTTTGTACCCGGAAAATCGTTTTTTTTCCGGATTCAATCAATTCTCAAGTAAACATTTTCAGCTGCATAACTGAATTTGTCATGCAATTGTAACAAAATAAGGATAATTTTCTTATTAATGTTAATGCTGTTAATTTCTTGTATTTATCTGTTAAACATGTTTTCTTAATATCAAAATATTTACCTGAGAATTATTAGCATCCGAAAAATGATATTCCGGTTTAAGAAAACTGATTATTGCACTGTAAAAGCTACTCAGAGACGTTTCGGAAAATAAAGGGCAGCTAATAAAAATTTATTTTTATAAATTTTTCTTTAAATTTCTAAAATAACTAATTTTCTGCGGTTTTCCAAGGTAAAGGAATGCTTTTTGGAATCTTCGATGACTCGGAAGAGGTTATTGTATATTTTCGTTTATTGATTGTAGTACTCTTTGGTAGATGGAGTAAATTATGTATTTTTTTACAGTGTGTGCTACGCATTTATACAGTGTGTCCACGTATAACCTGACCGACCTTTATTTTCGCAACCGTTGGTCCTAGATGCATACTTCCAATTGCAAAAATGGTCAAAATTAGGTGCAGAGTTAAGATTAAAAAAGTTTAAAGCGAAAAAACAATTTAGCTAAGAATTACAGAATCTAAATTTTTATACGGACCCCCGGTCCTATAAGTTATATTTAGTAAAATTTTCCTGTTACACTGACAAGTAAGGCAAAAAAAGTCCCGTTATTCTACGATTAAAATTGATGAGTAATAGCTGTTTAAAGTTGGAACATATTTTTTGCTGCAAATTAGGGGTCATTCACAAATTTAGTAGAAATATAATTTCGTCAGATATATTAAAGAAATGGTTGAGAGTAAAATTAGCATTGACATATAAATTTGAAATCTTTAATCATTCTGACATATTACTGCAAAATATGCAATTTGTACTGAACATATATGAGTATAAAAATAACAGAAATTTTGTTAAATAAAAGGATGAAAAACAAAAGCCTCAATTCTTTACAAAAATGATACATATTTTAAAATGCTGTTAGATTACACCGTCTTTCAAATTTTGGGTTGTGCCATGTTTTTTAGCTTTTAAAAATTGATTCACATGTATTTTTTAGCGCTGAATCCGAAAATGACCTTCATTTTAAACCATCACGTCAGGATTTTTCTCAATTTCAAAGTTAAAAAGTTCAAAGTTAAAATTGATCGCCCCTCCCCTCCCAACATCATCGGACCCCTGAGCTGTTTAGCTGTAAGAAACCCAGTATAATCCACAAAATTGAATAAATTATTGAATTAAATAAAATTAAACTGAATAAATATGTCTTACACCTATTTTATAGTATCAGATTTTTCGCTATTTTTTAACCTTGAAATTTACGATTTCCAAAAAATCCTGACATGATGGTTAAAAGTGAAGGTAATTTTTTTTTTTTTTATTTAGCGTTAAACAATACATAAAACCTAATTATAAAAGTTAAAAAACACAACCATGGCAGGTTTGTGTTATCTGATCTAAAACCATTTCTTAAACTTGCTGACGGTAATCATCCGAATTTTTGTGTGTTATTCTCTAATATAAGTATGGATTCGACGTTAAGCGATGAAAATCATAATAATATTACATTGTAATCGGAATTAAGTCAGTATGTAAAATTTTATCTTCGATCGGACATTTGAAAGTCAGTTAAAGTTCAAGTACAAATTTTAAACTGGAAAGACGATCGTTGCAAGCCAAATAAAACCTTATGAAAATAACTTAATTTTTGTTAAAAGAAATCATAGCCTCAAATCTTTACAAAATACAACATATGTTAAAATACAATTATTTTAACTAATCTGAAACTTAACTAATAAAGTTAACTCAATCGTAATAGCTGTACGAGTTCTTTCAAACCGCAGATACCTTGAAATAAGTTTAAGTACTTTATATACGACCCCTGAAAGCATGGTCGAAAATATGTGTTTTGATATGCAAAAAAGTGGTATAAGTCATGCATTTCAAAGTTTCATAACTCGGTCAATTTTAATGATAAACGAATGGGACTTTTTCTGTCTTACTTGCTAGTGTCACATTAAATTTTTACTAAATATCACTTATAGGACCGGGGGACCGTATAAAAATTTAAATTTCGTAAATTTTTAATAAATGCTTTTCTTGACCCAAATCTCTTTAAAAATAATTCTTTACCTTATTTAAACCATTTTTGTAATTGGAAATATGCATCTAGGACCAACGGTTGCGAAAATAAAGGTCGGTCCGGTTATATGTGGACACACTGTATAATTATTAACGGACCTAAAAAATGGAAAATGTTTTTTCGGAGATATTAAAGACTCAAAAAAGTGTTCCTGTTATCTGCAGAAACTTTAGCAACCATTATACACCACCATTTAAAGAAGCCTTCTTCAAAACAAATGTTTCTTTCGCTGCCCATAATTTACGAAAACATTTCACATTAATTTTTACAGTGTGTTAATCAAACCGATATTAATATGAAATATTGGTTTTTCGCATGATAGAAATTATTCGGTTAAAATTTTCAGCGGCGTAACATAATTTCTACATGGAACAATAACAAATTAATGTGCATATTAATACGTTATTCTACCGAGATTAAAAATATTTGTTGAGCATGAAAATGTTTACTTGAAAATTGATAAAATCGAAAAAAAAAAAAAAAAAAGATATTTAGTGTTGACACCTGTTTGAAAAAACTGACTAATACACTGTAAAACATATTCGGAAAGATTTCCGAAAAAAATAATCACTAACAGCAAAAAAATAAATACATAAATAAATAAATAAAAATCTTGCGCTATTATTTCTTTAAATGTTTCTAAATGTAAAGGAGCGCTTATCCAAATCGTGGGTTATGCCCAAAATAGTATATTATATTTTCGTAAACTTCATTCATACATAAATAGTGACAATTTACGTTTCTTATAGTAAATAAAATTTCTGTAAAAATAATGAAAGTGAAACAATTTTCAGACTTAGAAATACGTAGTATGTTTATAATATATGTTCTTCAGAGGATTGCTTGTGACACGACATTTATACTTATACAATGTGTACGAGTAATAAGGTGAGAAATTACAAATTTGGAATTAATCAGGAAATAACTGTGGTATACTGAGATGATTTTGAACAAAATAACAATAATCTCCATAAAAAAAGAATCATGCAAATATACATTGTATTAAATGTGTTTAATTCAAATTTCTGATCTATAATGGAACATTTAGCCGTTTGGGATAATGTTGAACGTGTTTGCCTGAAAGGAGTTTGCCACTACCAATTCCGAAGAAAATCTCCTTCTTATTTAAACTCTTCCAGACGGTTTGTTATGCAAATTTTATGCATATTCATAAAATGAATATGATGAATTTCTATATAAATATCTTATCTTTGGAACTGAAAATAAACAAGTAAAGAGAAAAAAAAATCTGACTGATAAACATATCAAGTTGAAGGCCATTAAGTGCCGTGTTAATAATTTCTAAACGAAATTAGGTGTTTGATATTAGTAAATATAACAATAATTCAAAATTATAATTAAAATTTTAATATAAGCGTTGATTTTAGGTGTTTTAAAAACTGTATTCGTTTTTATACTTTAAAAGTAAATTATAACTAAAAAAATAAACAAATTTATTTAAATTACTATATATTATATGCGATTATTAGTTTTTAGATATTTTCCATTTTATATTTATGTAAACATCTTTTATCTCAAAATGTTTTTATAACAAAAACTTATATAATCATCTTTCAAAGCACTGTTTAAGCGCTTTTCATATTTCACAGTTTCATTTAAAAATATTATTCTACTAATTAATATAATGACATTTTTTGTGGATTTCTATTTTCGCACTATTTAAAAAATATTCAAATTGTTTACATATATAATAAGAGTTTATCATTAATGTTATAAAGATAGATTTATTATTTTTTTTAAATCAAACTTAAACAACGTTCATGATAAAATCATCTCTTTATAAAATAATTTCCAATTACCTATTAAACAAAGTGCTCTTTGTCCGTTTGTAAAAAAAAAAAAAAAAAAAAAAAAAAAAAACATCATTAATAAATTCATTTACACGAATGCAAACTGTTGATGAGTGTTCATTTTCGATAAGATTCATTATGTGTTTTTGATTTTTTATTAATTTTATTAATGGAAGGTATTTTAGTTATTAAAAGTTTTACCTTGCTTTAAATGATATTTTTATGATAGTTTACGTTTTGCACAAAGTTTTATAAAATTCACTTTTTTATATAAAATAAAGCTAGTTTTAAAGTTTTATTTTATGTTGATTTAAGGAAGTCTTAATTAAATTTAACGTTCATAGTCATTTAGGAGACTATTTTTAAAATAAACTTTTAAACGTAGAAAAGCTTAAATAAAAATTAAAAATTTAAATAAGGGAAAAAATCAATAAAACGATTCAATTCTATTACTGTAGATGATTGGAAGAAAATCCAGAAAGAGAGATTTAACAAGAAATAAAATAAGTACTCCTAAAGGCTGATTTGCGACTCAGTTTATACACAAGATAATTTAAAAGATGCGATTGTCCGGTTTAACTAAAATATTTCATTATGAAAATTCGCCTATATGTTGTGTTATAAAAATAAAATTGCTGTTCTAAAATTTAATACATTTACATGTTAATATGTATTCACAAAAATCGTTACAATACTTACAATAAATAACCAGTATGCCAGTTTTCAATGTGAACAAAGTACGCAAATCCCAAACCCATATTTCCAATGGCCTAGTCAAGGTAGATGATGAAACAGAAGAAACTTGGACACTAATGCTTTCGTTCATAAAAGATTCAATCAGATTGATGCTTTCACCCAGATGCATTTTTTGGTTACTATTTGCAGTACAAAAATGTTCGGTAGCATATGTTGCGAAATGAAAGAAGTCCAGCAGACGGCGTTAAGCGCATTGAATTATAGACTGGAGAAATGTTGACTGCGGAATAATTTTGTTTAGGTTATCATGCAGGTAGTTTGTGTAAAGTAATCGTCATTAATGTAAAAATATTTCGTCCTCAAAATAAACGTTTTTTATTAGTTAAAGATGAATGAATGAATCAAGATGAATCTGAAGCTGTAGAACAAGAACCAGTTATGATTAGGTAAGATCGAATATTTTTCATACCTTTTATTCTGTTTGATTTCGAAAGGAATTTTATAAAGTTTCGAATATAATTATTGATGATGAATACTCGCGAGCTAAAATAGAAAATGTCGCATACTATTGAATTAGATAAATCCAAAAGTATGCGTAATAATCGCAGAACATCTTTAACAAAGATTATTAACAAAATAACAGAACAACTGGCATTAGACGACCTCAATAATGATGAAATTGGAGATCTTAAAATTCAATTGATTTAAAACGCTGCACAGGTTTATAAAATACATTCAGAAATGTATAAACTGACTGATAACTTAGCCACCCTTGAAAAAGTTGCAGCATCCAGTCCGAATTATCGCAAAATGATCACCAAAGCTAAAGCTAAAATCGATGGCTATTTGAAATGAAGTGTTTCTGATGAAATAAAAATAAATTCCTCCATCATATTGTCCACAAGACTTTTAGAATCAAAGAATAATCGAAATGTCAGAAAGCCGAAGATAACTATAGATACTTTCCTTGGCAAATGTCGAAATTTCCAGGAATTCTGGGGGCAATTTGAAGTGGCTATACATGAAATTATATTGTTTTCGAATGTGGAGAAATTGAATTATTTAAAGAAATTCTTTAAAAGAAAAGTTTTAAAATGTAATCATGGGTTAGCCTTAAAGCAAGATTATTATAATGTCAACATCATATTTTTAAAAGTCAGATTTAGAAAAAATGAAATTGTAGTAAGATCACATGTAAATAAACTTTTACGCCTAACTCTTGTTCAATCCGAAGCGAAATTTAGCGAACTCAGATAACTACGTAATACTTGTATTATTCAAATTAGAAGTCTTGAAGCAGCCGGCCGGCGTAGAATTAAATAATTACAGAGGAATTCTATTCACTATATTAGTCAAACTGATTCCCCCAAAAATGTTCACGAATTTAATCGTTCGGCTTAAATTGGAGATTCTTGGAACTGAACATCATTATTAGAATTTCTTAAACAAGAAATCGAATCGCGGGAGAAAAAGTATATATTTCGAAATGATGAAAAAATTAAAAAGATTAAATTTAAAGAATTACCTTACCGAAAAATATGAAACCCATGAAATTAAAACGAAGGCATCTATCTACATTAATTGCTTTTATTTAAAAATATTGCGCATTTTTTCAGGTAGCGATCACGATAATTCTAATTGTTCCTTAAGCATAAATAAGACTTTTACGAAAGGGTTATTGCTTTAACTGTCAACAAAAATCGCAGATATCTATATTTTACCGAAAAAAATTTCGTAATTCTAATTATAATCGAAGATATAAAATATTTATTTTTTAAGAACTTGGAAAACAAAATACCAAAAAAACAGAAGACTCAAAATCTGCCACAACAGAAACCACCGATTTGAATTGCGTAACTTCAAGTGAAATAAATGAAAATGTATTCTGCAAACAGCTGTCTCCTTGTTAAGAGTAATGAGTCGTAGAAAGAAAAACAAGTTGGAAATTGCTCGTCAAACGTGTAATTGAGGTACGTTCGTACTATAATTAGTTTTATAATTATTTTTTGCTCCGCATAGTGTACTGAATATATATTTTAGTGCACTTCATAAGTGCATATCAATTTCATTCTGTTCGGAAGGCTGTAACATAATTAAAATGAACTTGTAATAATTTTTTCCCTTGGCCTTAATGTAACAGAAATTTTTTCACTGTCCCTGTAATTAAACTATACATTTGATTTTCATAAAATTTTAAATGACTCGAAAAAATTTTGCAACAATCATATATATAAAATTTCAGACCATTCGGAAGGCTGTAACATCATTGCAATATTTTTTTCCCATTGGCCGTAATGTAACGAAAAACTTTTGACTGTCCCTGTAATTAAACTATACATCCGATTTTCATGAAATTTGAAATGACTCGAGAAAATTTTGCAACAATTACATATTTAAAATTTCAGATCATTCGGTAGGGTAGTTTTTGCTCTATTATATGCGGACAGACGGACGGAGTGGACGACGACTATAGGAGCTACGTAATTATATAATTAGGAACGCACTTAAAAAGGGTTTCATGGAATAGGCGTCAGAAAAGGCATTCGTACATTCATCTTTTTTTCGTAAATTTAATTTACAGATTTTCGGAAAATTAAATTAGCAATTCACCTCATAGAGTCAAAAAAAAAAAAAAAAAAAAAAAAAAAGCTTTTTAAGAAATCTAGTAAAGGTAATTTGAGAAACGTTTGCGATTCAGAGAAAGTTATAACCATACAAGCTATTGAAACATTTTCTATTTCAGAAGTAGAAATTTAAAGATCCAAGTAAAGAAATTCGTTAGGTTTTTAATGAATGCCAAAATAAAAATATCTGCTATCGAAGCTTATGAATATTAAAATTATCGTTATTGATCGGGTCAGATTATTACTGGAAAATTACAACAGGGAAAATCAAAAGAATGTCCGGTGCTTTAGTAGGGATGGAAACGAAACTAGGTTATCTATTTAATGGTTGTGAACAGAAACGCAGTTTTTTTTTTTTAATGTTAACGTAATGAATGCTGCAGTACGTAACAAAAATTCAGAAGAAACAGACATTTTGAAAAGATTGTTTGATTTATGATGTTTGTGAATTTCTGTAGTGACAATTTTAATTCCGATTATAACGAAGTTTTAAAAGAATTAGAAAATTATACAAAACTATTCAAAGAACTTTACGAAGTTAAACCCAACGGGATTGAACATTCCTATTTATTATAATATAGCTATAGTAATGCTATCAACCGTTTAAAAACATTTGTTGAAAAATTTACGAAAAATATAGAATTTCATAATCAGTACAAGGTCACTACTTTAAAACGGATAATTCAATGAATCGCTGAAAGGTTTAATGGAAATTATAGTGTTGCTAATTTTAAAAAATGTTGCATGCGATATTACGCGGTAATACGTGAAGATAAAACATCGATAAAGATGAGTATAGATATAGATGCCTTTTAGAGTGAACACGCAAATTTCCATTACTTAAGGACTGCTTCATCCTAAGTCAGAATTTAACGCCCGATATTCTAATACTTCTTTCACAGTTCAGTATAAATAAGGTTGTCATAATGGCAGATACAGATATATTTTACAAGTAGAAAGAAATGCAGTTAGATTTCAGCGGATTATGAACGATTTAGATGCTGACTCCGAAGATTTAAGGATGGTCATGTAATTTTCGGAGAAAGATCGAGCTCATTTTCGCTGGAACGAACAATTAAACATAATATCACGAAGTACAAGAACCTCTATGTAACTGCCTTCAGCTTTTCGCATAGTAAATTGCATGTAGACTATCATAATCAGATATGAAGACACAGATTTCACGTGCATCATTCACGAACAAATATAGTCAATGCTAGTAGAAGCAGTCTTCAATATGACAAAACCGAAAACAAATATACACTTATTACATTGCTACATGGTATATTTCATTTATCAGATCGCTTAATCAGAGTTTAACATGCAAAAACATGGCATGGATGTGTCTCGGAATTTGCGACACATTACCGAGAAATAACTCGAATTTATGACACAGACAAAGAATCAAGACTTTGACCTTTAGATGCACGTTAGGTGAAAAATTTCACCCTAAACTTGTCACACAGATTTCTACACCTCGACATCGTAAAAGAATGCGAAAATATCGAGAAAATATATTGATTCATGTGCGGAAAATATGGAAGTCTTATCTGCTACAGTCGCAATCAGCTCACCAGCAACAACGGGTGGACCAGCAAGCTAATTTAAAGAAAACACCATAGTTCTCATAAAAGACAACATTCACGACTAATCTAGAAATTGTGTGCTATAATCCAAACTCATCCCGGGTGTGATGGTCGAACAAGAGCATAGGCAGTAATGCTGCCAAACGGAGCCATTATCTGAAGATCGGTACAGCTTCTTTGCCAACTCGAACTCGCAACTCTTTCGCATCTAGACGCACACCGTTCCTCGGAAGTTGTTGCTAAATGAAAGAAGTGCAGTGACGCTAAGCGCGTTGAACTATTGACTAATATTTAAATGGACTGTTTCATATTGACTTATTCATATTTAAGTACATTTCTCTAAAACAGCAATTCTCTTCGATAATTTTGTTTCCTTCAGCAGGAAATTGGATGAAGAAATCGTCGTCTTTCTATACATATTTGAGGGTTCTTTTCGTTGAATTCCCCCAAACAACAATCCGAAGCTTTATTTATTTTAAAGTTAAATATGAAGTCATATTGACCAGTTGTTGTTACGCTTAGCATTTTAAAACTGTGTTTTTTATTATACTCGCTATGAATATAAATATTATCTTAAATTCCGGCGTACAGTGCGAGGATCAAATGAACATAAAGAGTCCACGAAAAAATATTTAATGATGTGAAACGTTTTTTCCGTCGTAATTATTTCGCTTTATTTATTAAATATGGTTTCTTGTTTGTATAAGTTTGAGCCTTGCGGTGTATGTCGAAAATACTGTATGTAACTCGTATTTCTAAAAAAAAAGAAAAAAAGAAATGAAACACATACCAAATACACTATAACCTAGATTCCGAAAAAATAATCCTCTGAAATTTTTTTTACAACGTTGTGCTTTTCACAAATCACAAAATTGATTGCATTAAGTCTCTGTCAGCTATTAATTTACTACGTTTCTCTGCGCCGTTAGCTATCATTATCTATTAATTCCACTCAGCTGTCATGAAAGGATTTAACTTGGTTTACTATATTGGTACTTGATGTGCCGCCTTTTATCTGTCGCAAATGAAGTTTCTAAATGATTTCAGAAAACTCTTAAGGATTATTTTTAATTTCCTTTTCAGAAAATCCAATTTATAAAGAAAAATTACAAATAATTTTTTTTATTATTATTTTATATTTTTTTCTGATTCCCTATACAAATTAAAGTTTTTTTTTTTTTTTTTTTTTTTTTTTTTTTTTTATAGTAGCCAATGATTGCATATTCGAGATGTATTAGATTATGTACTTTTTAAGTAAACGAGTGAAATATAAACAAACAGCAAATATATACAGGGTGTTCCGTTAAAGGGGTCCAATATTAATAGGGGTAATAGAGGAGATCACACGGAGCATAAATCAGTATATAATGCCTGGCCGGATCTCAATAATTTTCAAGTTACAGCAAATAGAATGAAAAATCGGAAATTTGTAAAAAAAACCCTCATTGCTAAACTATCGATAATGCTACATAAAAACGAAGCACATATTTAGAAAGAGCAGAAAAAATCCTACGAAATGACATAAGTTGTTTTAGAATACTGAGAATTAATGGCGAGTTACAAGCTCTGAAACAGTGAAAAAATACAAAATCAAATATTTAGCAAAATAGTTAATCGTTAATTCCAAAAATGCAACTCTACCTACATCAAGGAAAATGTTATAAAATTTGGTCCATTCCGAAAGCTTTCGAAGAAGCTGACAATAAACCATATCAGTTTAATTGTATGGGAGAAATCAAGCAGTTCCCTAGTTACAACTCTGTACTGTTGCACGCTCGGAAAGGGCGAAACTCCGCCCATGACGATTGTAAACACCCCGTTTTAATATCTTTCAATTATACATTTCTGATCAACCTCTATCAATACCCTTTCATTATTCAGTCTGGTCAAGTGAATGACATATTGTGCAGCTCTCGCCTTGTCTTAAAGCAAACTCCGTGACTGCTGCGTTTCCTCCATGAACTTTCAGGATGATGAAGAAGAAGTACTTTTTATGCAAATTTTCTATGTGTATAGGAAGAAAAGTGTAATAAAACAGCAGTCATCAGTGGGCGTTATGTTAAAGGGAGACTGTTGTAAGTGGGATTGTAGTAAGTTGATGTATAATAATTATGCCGGAATACTCTAACGAAGAATATGCGGACATGCATCTGATGTGCGGGCAAGCTCATGGAAATGCATGTCTAGCACAGCGCATGTACCGTGAGCAATTTCCAAGGAGACGTTGCCCAAGTTCGAAACTCTTTATAAAAATCGATAGACGATTACGGGAGACTGGATCGTTTAATACAGCAAGCATTGATGCAGGGAAACCTCGACATGTACGAACACCTGCAATGGAAGAAGATGTACTGAATATTTTTAAAGATAACCCCTCCACGAGTACACGAGCTGCTGCGTCTGAAGTCGGTGTTTCTCACCAAAGTGTGTGGCGTGTTCTGCGTGCAGAAAACATGCACCCCTTTCATGTGCAGCGGGTACAACTGTTATCAGTAACAGATTGTGCTCAGCGGACAGAATTCGTACGCTGGTTGCTTAATGTAACAGAAAATAATCCACAATTTCTGTAAAATATTTTATTTACTGATGAAGCAACATTTACGAGAGAGGGCGTTGTAAACACGCACAATATGCACACATGGTCATATACAAATCCGCACACTGTTTTCCCGTCGAACGCACAACAAAAGTTCAGTGTGAACATATGGGCAGGTGTCCTCGGCGATTATCTCATAGGACCATATTTACTCCCAGATGTACTCAATGGCAGTACGTACTTGGTTTTCCTACGGGATATCTTACCGCAGTTACTGCAAAATGTGCCAGCAACATTGCGCCACAATATGTGGTTTATGCACGATGGCGCACCGGCACATTTTTTCATAGGTGTTCGCAATCACCTCAATTCAACATATCCTGAGAAATGGATTGGACGCAGTGGACCTGTTGCTTGGCTTGCACGCTCTCCAGACCTCAATCCGTTAGACTTTTTTGTTTGGGGGCACCTTAAATCGCTGGTGTATGAAACGCCTGTGGATACACCGGAGGATTTACTAGCGCGAATCGTTGTCGCTGCAGGAGACATTCCCAACTCCGTCGGAGTTTTTCGGCGTGTTCGCCAATCTTTACGACGTCGCTGTCGGCTGTGCGATTCTGTTAATGGGCGCAACTTCGAACACCTATTATAATAATGTCCGTTCGTCTGCCTTCCGACATTGAACTGTGCAGCGCAGGCCAGAAGACTATGCTTCACATATGTCATAAAGTACGTGAAATGTAATTCTTTATTTGTCATTTTTCTTTTATTTTCAACACTTTTTGGCACAGTATTTTGTAAGTCACAGACTGTGGTGTACTCAAATTGTAAATTACAAAGTTTGTATGAATTAATTTAAAATTTAGTGTCTTTTTTAAATTTATAATTAATAAAATTATTATGCTATTTGTTATTATTATTTCCTATCATAAATTATGATGCACATATACATACAATAATTGTCCATGTAAAACATGTACTGAAACTTCTTGCATAGTTACAAATTGCAATATTTTTAATTATTTCCGAATTTTCACCACCAGTTTAATTTTAAAGAATTTAACTTAAGCTTTATATCAATAAAAGACCACTTTAAAATGTAGACTATTATTGTAAAGTTATTTTGGTTCATTCAACTCTTGAATAATTAAAAATGTTGCATCTCAGAAGAAGCATGATCGAAAATGTATAGTTGAGAGTAATTAAAAAGGCGGTGTTTCCAATCGTGATGGGCGGAGTTTAACCTTTGCTAGTGTCAAAGAAAGCGGAGTTGTAACTAAGAAACTGATTAATTTCTCTCACACAATTAAACCGATATGGTTCATTGTAAGCTTTTTCGAAAGTTTTCGGAATGGACCAAATTTTACTACATTTTCCTTGTTGTAGCTAGAGTTGTCTTTTTGGAATTAACGATTAACTATTTTGATGTATATTGGATTTCGTACTTTTTTCACTGTTTCAGGGCTTGTAACTCGTCAATAAATATTGCTATTTTAATACAATTGATGTCATTTTGTAGGTTTTTTTCTACTCTTTCTAAATATGTGATTCGTTTTTATGTAGCATTATCGATAGTTTAGCAATGAGGGTTCTTTTACAATTTTCCGAATTTCCATTCTATTTGCTGTAACTTGAAAACTATTGAGATCCGACCAGGCTTTATATACTGATTTATGCTCCATGTGATCCCCTCTATTACCCCTATTAATATTGGACCCCTTTAACGGAACACCCTGTATATATATATATATATATATATATGTATGCATATTGATAGTTGAAACATTAATTAAATACTCGATAAAGTGCGAGTTTTTGTCGAACACAAAGGGTTCAGTTCAATAAATTTATTCATTACCAATTGCAATATTTAAAAAAAATCGTTGCTAATATAATAATAAGATATTGCCTTCAATAATTGAAATCAATTGGAATGAAAAACATATGTTATTTATCATTATGATTCGCCTTAACTACAATAAAGACCTTGTATAAAGTTTAAACTTATAATTGTGACAAGAGCGCTTTGAAAGGAGGTCGCATATTTTAAAACGTCTCCTTGTTTTTCCCACGTTTTTCTATATATATTTTTATTTAATATCGGCTAATTACCAAAAAATTTTTCGAAAATATTTCCTCGAAAAAATCTTCCATCGAAGATTTCGCTTCTATGGGTATCTCGGACGCCACTCAACTCCCCCAATGATCTTCCGAAAGGCAATATTTGTGTGTAACGGAAAATGCGATTTTTTCAGTAATTATATGATCTAGTATGAATTCATGTAAGGTTTAAATAATCTCATACTGCCCTTAATTTTTTTCATAATTTTTGTTTCAATAGATTCTGAAATAAAAGGCAGGGATATCTCTGAAAATATAATACCTAAAATTAAAATAAATATATTTTTTTATCCGGCGTCACGAGAGTTCTCGGACGATACTCCACAGTATGTACATTTATTTTTCAAGTAACTTAATTACCCCCCCCCCCCTAAGTTTTTCCTCTACATATGTGGGTCAATAGCCTTTATAACTCCACAAAAAATTTAACTTTCCACCGTTTTCGAGAAAAAACCACTCTGACAGACGAACAGGGAGACAGATAAGTGATTTTAAAATGGTTCCGGTTATACTTTCACTTTCCATGTTAGTCGATTTGTAAAATATCAAGATGCTGAGCAAACATTTCTGAGAATTTTGTGAAAATTGCGTTGTTATGCGCAAATTAACAACAAAAGCAACAAGGACTATTCATCAAAGTAGAGAACATCATAGTCCACCACTTTCTGCGATCGTTCTGCCATACCTCTAGCACTCCTATATATGATAGAGATTCTGGTAAATATTAGATTAAAAATTTCCCAGAACTTTTTGCTCAACCTAATAAATACTTGACAAACTCTTCTGGAACTTCAGGAATATAAAGATTTTTAAAGTGTTGATGACGCAGGAAGTTAAGGGAACTAAACAAATAGAATAAAAAAGTATTTTTGGGCAACCTTATAAAATAAAATATCCAAATGGCCTTTTTAGCTGTTGCACATGACTATACGGATCATGCACAACATCTGTGTTTCTTTCTGTAATAATAATACGTATATATACGGTGATTTAAATGTTTTTAAAAGTATTAAATAAATTTCTGACTTAATAAACAATCTATATTTTTGTAAAATCTCATACTCATTAATAAATGTTTCATTATAACAATGTATCATATTAATGTAATATTTGTTTCATTATTATTAGTTCATTTATATAAATAATTATGGCAAGTAAAGAAAAAAATGCTAATCTTTTACTTTTTAAAATTTTTAAGGCAAAAATATCGATGTTAAAATACAAAATAGGAACCGTAGATGTATATGTACGTAACATTCACCGAAAAAAGGTTTGGTGACTACCAAAATAATATTTACTCATATCATATAAAAACATAAACCAATTACAAATCCTAAGTTTCAAAGAACTTAGATTTATAAATAAATTTAACTACAATTAATAATATGTATGTATATATATATTATTATTAGTAGTAGTATTATTACCTGGAAGAAAGATATGCTAGTTAATTTATTTCTTCATGTGTTTTATTAACAGAAAAACATATATAAACATTTTGATTTGCATTATAAAAATATATGTATTAAGTACAGATTAATAAAAAATATATCTCTCAGGTTAAGAACTTTGCCATAACATCTTTTATTGTAAAATATACGCTTTATTATTATATTAACCAATGTAGATAATAAAAAACTACTTTTATCTTCATGTTATGTCACTGATACAAATGTATCTTTAGAAAAGATGAAAAAATAATGTTTTGAAATATCTTAACTATTAACTTTTACCTAATATATTTATTAGTAATGTTGGGAGATACGATTAAAGTATTATGTTTTTACAAGACAAATATCATTTAGATAGAATCATCAAAATACTGGTGGAGAGAATTAAACTTATATATATCTGTGTAACAAATATTATTTCTCTAGTATTTGCTTTTGGAGAGTTTTTTAAAATGTTTTTACAGTTTCTGTATGAACTCTGTAAGCCCAAAATTTACGCAGAGATAATATTTATATGTAATAATATTATTAATGTTGGGAGATACGATTAACGTATTATGTTACAATAAAACAAATATCGTTTAGGTAAAATCATGAAATACCTGGACAGAAATAAAGATATATATATAGCTCTATCAAAAGTAAAAGATTTATAAAAATTATGAAAAAGAGGGTGCAAAACAACAATAAAAATCCATGAAAATTTATAACAAAAAAAACAATAAACAAACCACTCCCTGCTCATCAGAAAGTGGGAGGAGTGAAAAAAGCAGGTAACAAAAACAGAAATTGGATCCTCACAGGTTTCGCAAGATATGGCCAACCCACATACTCCAAAAGTATAAAAATCAACAAATAGTCTTAAACTTTCAAAAACACAACAGAACAAAACTACTTTAAAAATATTAACGAATCAAAACTACTTTAAAAACATAAACAACCAACCAATTCAAAATAAAAAAAACCAATTTAACTTATAAAACGTAAATAAAAATTAATAAAAATTCTAATATAACTAAATTATTAAGCAAGTAAAACCATTGAACATGTGAGAAGGCCATACCCCTACCTTTACCCGTGAAGACCTGAAAAAACTTGCTACCTTTAAAATATCCACAACGCTCCATTTCTTTCTAACAGCAGGAGTTGCAAGCAGGGCCTTAATCCATGTTAGACCAGCGTCATTAAGACTTGTCCTTCCGTTATCTTCATAATCATAAATTTCTTTCCATATCACCTCAGTTTCTACTTGAAGTTCATCAACATGCAGACGTTCTTAAGAAGACTTTAATCCACACCTTTCATATATTCAAGCAGTTACATTGGCATCCATTACGGTGTTTGGCCGCTTAGCTGTTGCCACTTTAAAAAACTTTTTTCAAGCTGATTTACATATAATTAAAAATAAACTGGTATGGAAATAAATTATTATAAAAAAGGTTAGCAGTAAATTTAAAAATCTGTGAGCTCAAAAATTTTTTATTACTGCATTTTACTACAGTCATTACACATTTTACTACTTTACTACAGTCATTTCTTCTAAGCATTGGTCTATGTTTAAACCAAGCGCGAGTTTATACCGCAAAATTGTCCTTATCTGACTTCGTGAACAGAACGCCACTGGAAGAACTCCACACGATCACAGCTAATGAATAACTCAGCCTACAGACTTGTGGTTACGTGCAGGTGCATAAGCATTAACCTATGTCAACACGCTGCCACAAGCAGCCACCTGCGACTTTTTGTTTCATCATATTGCAAAACTTTCCTAGTACCCTTTGTATAATTGATAAATTAGATTAAAAAATCGATTCTACTCAAAGAACCAAACATTTCTTCTCGAAATTCATTAAAAATATAATATTCATTCACATCATTTCCCAAATCACCCATTTCAATAAATCTCTTACCTTCATTTAAAACTTAAACTACTTAAAAGCGATTGTAGGCTTGATAGTAAAGATACTCGATTCGAAGGAGTCCGGTTCCAGGTTCAAGCCCAAGGTCAGCCAAAGAAAAAAGAATCAGAGATTTTTCTTACCTACTGATTTTTTTTTTTTTTTTTTTTTTTTTTTTTTACTAACTGGAAATTTCTGTGATTTGAAGAAAGTATTTCCGAGAGGTTTCATAACTATGTATAGTAGTTGTAAAAATACAATGTAACTCAATAACATTTGCTTTTGTTTCGAATGTTGTAGTGAAAAAACAATTGACCAGCAAAATATATTGTTTAAAGGTAACATTAGATAAATAACCTTAAATAACGAACTCATATATCTTCAGTATTTATTCATTGAATATGTAAATAAGATTTTACGGAAAATTTTAAACCTTTGCAGCATTTGTTCTGCCATGTAATCCAACAGAATATACCGCATGTAATGAAACTCAGTTGACAGGTTCCGGCCGGCGCCAATATTCATGTTTTTATCTGTGAGAAGGCGCTTGAATTCATATTTCGCTTCATCAGGCGGCGCGGTACTGTTGCTTATTCAGACACTGTATGTAATGACCCGACCCTCTCATATTTATTGAATTGAACTCGAATGTAACAAGCACAGTTAATTGTGAATGTCTGAAAGCTCGCACGGAGTAAGTAAATCACTTAGAGACGTGATTTTATTGACCATATATGTACGAATTTAATGTAAAATGTCTTACAATCTAAAGAAATATGGACAAAATGATATAAATGCATTTCTGAAAGATAGAAGCCACGCCCTTAGTCAATGATATTTTTTGAATGAAAATGAGAATTCTCGTTTCAAGTCGTGAATGTATTAAGTTTATAATAATGAATCTTTTTTACTACTGAATTTTCCAACATCCAAGTATGACCCATCTGTAGTGCACGCCGTCTAGAGCATAGTCCAGTATGACCCACCTGTAGTACACGCCTTCTATGGAACAATCGAGTGTGACTCACCGATTATGCACGCCGCCTGATGGGACAGTTGAGCGTGACCCACCGGTGATACACGCAAGCATGAATGTATTAAACAATGGACACGTAGGTACACTTTATTATTTTTAACTCAACAACTGAGAAAATAACAAATCTATTGCAGTTTAGAACCTTGCTTACAAATATATGTTTTTATTTTTAAACAGTAATATTACCAGGGGAAATTAAATATTAAATAACGATGATAACAAAAACTTGATAATAGTTATAAAAATGGTAGAGAAATAGTGAATTTAACAATTTATGAGCTACAGACAGTTATTAGATGTATATATATTGTAAAAACATATTGTTCGATGTCCCGAATTTCCTTAGCACAAGGCTGCCTTTGCCGACTATTTTTTAAATTCTATCCCACACCACTTTCTGAAAACAGAAATCTTTTACATCCAGTTTGACAACATCTGGAAGAGAAATATACATAAAATTTATTTTCTTTTAAATAGTGGTGCAAACAGAACATAACTAGTCGGATGTGGCAAAACCCAAAACTTTCTTCTATCTCATATATGTTAATACTTCCTGAAAAGTGCAGCATAGTAGTGCCACCGGTTAGGTGATTTTCACCAAAATCTAATCAGCAACAACTTATATCAACTTCTAATTGCAATTGAAGTTTGATGAAAATCCGTGCATTAGTGTTTGAGATAGAGCCATTGCGAAAACCGTGTAAAGTTCTGCGTAGCAGTGGAACCTGTTGCGTAATTAATACCAAACAATTATCAATATCAATCTGTATCAGGGAGAACTGAATCTAAAGTTTGATGAAAATTCGTGCATTGCATCTTGAGATAGAGCTATTGCAGAAATCGTGAAAAATGAAGCATAGTATGGCCACTTATTGTGCGATTTACAACAAAATCTAAACAGCAATTATTTATGTCGGGGACTAACTGAATCTGCTGTTTAATGAATATTCGTGCATTAGCTCTTGAAATAGAGTTATTGTGTTAATCATAAATAATGCATAGCAGCGCCACCTGCTATAAATAATACACTTTATTATATATAAGTGTACAAAACATATAGCTATTTACAGCAACGTTCTAAATGGTATCTGCACAAAGAAATGATGTAAAAAATATTATTATTATTATTAGTGTCGTATGAAATATTGGAATTTATGTTGTCGTTATTATGGTTTTAGGTATAAGTGTGAATCAATGAATATATAAAATTCGAATCAATGTGCATATTATATTAATTAAATTGTATCTAAAGTGGTAAGTTATTTACCAAAATAAGGTGATATTCTAGGTGGTCCAGAGAGGAGATTGCTATCTATTTCCCAGTAACTTTTATGGCCCAGTACGTAATCCTGGTGTCGAGGGGTTCACAATGGAACGGACAGGTCATATTGGTACAGATTTATGAACAAATGTATGGATGCAATAACTGAAGCCCCCACAAGTTGGATCCTTGGGGCCAAAAAAGGGATGTGAAGAGGGCAGACAGAAGAAGGTTTCTTTAAGACACTGGTTAGAGAAAACTTCGAATAAGAAATCTTATAGATAGAAGAACGTTCTGGAGTGGCTACATGTTGAGCAGGGGTCCAAAGCCCGGCCCTATTATCCAGGAGAATAGAATAAATACACTGTGGACGGATAAAGAGATATAGTTATAGTTCTAGTGGAGTTCTTAAAAAGAGAGTTCTAGTGGGGTTACAAGTAGCAAGTTCTGTAGAGATGAGTACGGCAGTTCTCTACTTAATCTTACAAGGAGAGGGCCAACCTTGTTAATCACAGATTTTGATTATTTTATTATATGTTGTAGGGTAGAGACCCCTTAGTCTCAGGTTCAACGGATTTTATACAACGCTCCTTAGTTCTTGAGAAACCAGGGGGTCTAATATTAGTACACAACTTAAATACTTACTTTGTAAAGAAAGGGACAGGTTGGCAAATTGTTATTTTATTTTATCATTATTTATTTTGAACTATTATTTCTCATCCTTTAAAGACATTTAAAAACAAATTGGATCTATTATTAAATAATAAAAATTCCAAAATCGTTACAAATTTGTTGTAGCGCCATCTAGTTATGATAAAATAAACATATTCAAGTAAAATAAAAAATAAAAGCAGAAGGGAGATAAAGGGGAAAACAAAATATTTGAAAGCGCAAGCATACGTATTACAAATTTAAAAATCTTTAATATGCAAAAAATCCGTTGTAATTTAATTCCGATGATAATTTTTTATATAATTATGCTTGTTACTTTAAAAAGAGAGTAGTAGTATCATCGTATTGGCTTCCCTTGTTAAAACAATGCATAAATGATGTTTCTTTAAAGTCACGAATTGACACAATTGTTCAATGTCATTGCATCGATAAAGAATATATGAAATACATTTTAGAAGTGATTTTTAAAAAATTAACAGTTTTTTGATGTTTTATACAACTATTTAGTTAAAAATAAAATATTAAATAGACTAAAATTATAATTGATATACAATATTATAAATTTTAATTGACAATGAGATTATTAAGTTATAATTACAAGTATATTTATAAAATAAAATATGAGAAAAATAAATTTAGCGCTTTCGGGCATCGAACCCGAGCCCGCGGATCAGCCAGCAAATGCCGTACCAACTGAGCTACGCTCAACCTATCCTCTTCGTTACAAACTACGTTTTTAAGTTGTATACTAATATTAGACCCCCTGGTTTTTCAAGAACTAACGAGCGTTGTATAAAATCCGTTGAACCTGAGACTAAGGGGTCTCTACCCTACAACATATATTAAAATAATCAAAATCTGTGATTAACAAGGTTGGCCCTCTCCTTGTTAGTAAGAGTCAAAGTAGACTCTGAAGTTATGTGTGCGTTCGAGCGACAAAAATAGCAATAGGTGCTTCATCTCACTGGTGTTGTCAAGAGATCCCCTGGGCCATACCTAGTCTTCATATCAGCACCAGCAGTTTAATAGATGTTTTCAGGTAACAATTTCCTCATATTTGTTCCATTTTCTTAATTGTTGTATTTGTGCAAGAATACAATAAGGGTACTGCGGGTCCGATTGGAAGAGTAAACCAAAAATGTTCAATTATGATTAGGTTAAGGTTCATTAACTTCAAGTAAATCAATTATATCAAATGTATTACTTAATCCTAGAAGGGGCGAAAGAATTAAGTTGTTTTAATATGTAATTGTAAATATGCGGGAATTTAATAAATCTGTCTGAAAACTATTTACTAAAATTTCACAACACAATCAGGTGATTGAAGAAATCTTTAGGTCTTCATTTCCGATAATATGTTATTATTATCAGGGGTTTTAGCTAAGACAAAACGATCAATTTATGTTTTATTAATTATGAATATTACATACTATGAGTCTTCAGTTAAAGAGTATTTATACTCAAAGGGTGATTAGATTTAGGCTTGTCTAATTCACCCTTGGAGTTAGTGAGTGCGCTTCCCCCATTTACCTCCATAGACCTCCCACAATATTTCCCCCAATGTATCGTTATGGTGGGTCATTAAAGGGTTAAGGGCAAGTTTTTTACATGCTTCCAGATCCCCACAACACCACCTATTGTGCGATTTTCACCACGTTATCAGCACCAAATTATATCAAGACTTAACCGAATTTGAAGTTATCTGAAAATCCATGCTTTAGTTCTTCAGATATAGCTATTGTGAAAATCACGAATAATGCATCATAGCAGCACCACCTGCTGGGCGATTTAGAATTAAAAGTAATCAGCCCCAATTTATATCAGGGACTAACTGAATCTAAAGTTTTATTAAATTCCGTTCATTAGTTCTTGAGATAGAGCATCCACAAAATTTGTGTCACACACAGACAGACAGACTCACAGACAGACATTTTGTTAAAACATGTTTTTCGGGATCTCTGACTCCTAAAACGTGCAAATCTGTAGAAAACCGGAATTCGAAAATTTTCACGAATATTTTACTTTCTTCTTGTAAAGATAGAGGAAAGTAAAAATAGTCACTAGTAGTTGCCCTGTTAGCATAGTAGCTGGTTTTATTTCTGATTGCCACCGATAGATGTAGCTGAAACCAATAGAGAAGTCTTCGAGGCAGAAGCAGAAATCACACAGGGGTAGTGCCAATCGAAGAGAATAAATATATAAAGTGGATTTTACTCTAATATTAGCTCCTATGAGAGTGAAGCCTGCCTTAATCGCTCATCCTCCCAAATCTTGAAGACAATATAGACATGAAAAAAATGTTGTATGACGTTCGATTAAAATCAGTTTAATAAGTAGGATTTTTTTGTTTTATGATGTGATATTCGCGGATTAACGTAATTATTTTTATTGTATTTTTCCACTTATTATATTTATTCATTTTTATTTTTATTTATTTATTTATTTTTATTTATTTATTTATTTATTTGTATTTCAAACACCCAGTGAAGAGATTAAGCATTTTTTCTGCTATAAATTTCATAAAACGTGTTACATTCAGAGAAGTTATAGATTTTTTTCAATGCAAAGTATTTTATCTCAATTTAAGGAGGCCGTGGATGTTCAGTTTTGCAAAAATTGACTAAGTAATAGTTTTTTTTCTATTTATTTATTAATATACTTCAATCTTAACTGCATAATTTTCAAAAAACCGCAAGCAATTGCTACAATTCCTAGTGCAGTTACAAACATTTGAAATTTGTACCACGTGATTGAGTTGACTAAAAATGAAGCTTTGATTCGTGTTTCTTCAAAATGAGAATTTTCGTCGAGTTAATGCTGGGTGATCAATGTGTTGGTTCTTTTTTTAACTATGAATATTTGACAGGTTATTTGTGTCAGGTGTTATGTCAAATAATTTGGTATTTTTTTAAGTCTTTGTTGGCACAGAATATCATTAAAGGCATTTTGCGGCATTAAACACCATACAACCAACCAGCCATACTTGCTTGGTATATTCTGGTTTTACTTTGATAGTCCGCTTATTGGCAGCAGCGCCAACTATCTTTGGAAAAGGAAACAAAACATAAAGCATGGCAAACAAATTCCTGACATGATACATTACTCTTGTAAGTGAGTTACTTCGATAGATGTGACAGTTTACAAGATATTGAATTAAAAAAAAAACACTTCCAATTAAAACTCCGCTTAAAAGAATCACAATAATGTTTTACGATGTTCTACATATTTGCATCATCACACAAACACTTTTACATTAATTTTAACTTTGAAAACACATTATTTTTACTTTAATTCATATTAATTTATATCAATTTATATTGATTATAAATGCCGGGACAAATATATTAAGTTTGCAAAAATTGCTGCCTAATTAACTTTATTAAAAATTGAAAAGTATTTTTGATTTTATCTTAAAATAATTTTCTATATCGATTATCGAATACCATAGCTGTCATATTTTACCCGATTTCCTTACCGCTAATTTTTAATGGACATTTTTGCTTAATTTATTTGCAAACGTCTACGATTAAAAGAGGTAAACATATCCATGATCATCATGACATCTGTAATAATCATTGACATGTTTTGATTTATAATATATAATCTGCATCCAAATGAAAAAATCTTTCAAGATCTATAGACATATTTTTAAAAGATTAAATAAAGAATTGAGTTAAGAATTTGCGCAGTATTTTCTGAATAAATCCTTTAGAATTTCGCAGAATAAGTAAAATAATTAAGATGAAAAGTCAAAATTACAAACTTAAAACTTATTTCTTCGAAAACAGATTTATATATGGTTTAAATAAATAAAGTCTAAAGTTCAGTAAGAGTTATACCAGCTTAGAAAACAGTTTATTGCTACGTATTTCGAAAACAAGGATTAACGGAGGAAACTCTTTTGAGAATTAATTATAATACATTAAAAACTTTCTGCATTTAATGTTAGATCTTTTCGTTTAAGTAATAATTAGTTTCATACGTTATACTGTAAATGAACATTTAGCGGAAATTTTGGAAGTTCACAATGGAGTTTTAAGAAATGCGAACTCGGTATTTTATATTCGATTTAATGAATTAAAACATAACTGACACTGCACTTAAGTAAAATAATGAAAGATATTACTAAATATATTCAAATATTTAAAATGCTTTTTTTTTATAAGTATGGATAACTGGATAATTACTCTTATGTACATCGTCTTCTAAAAGAATTTTAAGGAATTCGTATATCTTTCAAAGCTTTTAAATAAACTTTTAAAGGCAAACAATATATTATAAAATAAAAATAAAATCTCCAAGTCTAAAGCATGTTTCTGGGCATGCCTTTCAACATGATCCATTTAAAGTATTTTTCTACATGCGTGTCTACTTAAGTGTTATTATACTATTTCAGATGGTACTTATTTGTACCACATTGTGAATAAGTAGAAAAGTAAAAATAAATAATTTATAAGCACGCAGTGTTTATCTCAAAAAAAGCTTAATTACTTGACAGCTATTTCATGTTGCTCCAAAAAATAAATATATAAATAAATAAATAAATAAAAATAAAATACGAGAGCTTTCCTTCGGCTTCGATTTTAACTCGTTTATTTTTGTAACTCGAAATAGTTGTACCTTTGAAGGGATTTTCGGCACAACTAAAACGAACAAAAACCCTTTAAATTCATATATTCGTTACATGTAACTAGCAAAACCCGCCCGCGGCTTTGCTTGCGTAATAGTTGAATTACGCCAAGTGATATCTGTATGTCTAATTTTTAGTAGAAAAAATTATACTTTTAGGAATAATTCAAAAATTACTAATTTAGCCACAGTTTGACAAAGCATCATTATTGCACTGAATTAGGCAGAAATGAGACATGAATTAATAAGAAGAACTAAAACTAATTCTAAATAAATGGTATTCATTTGAAATTTTGAATTTTTTAGTGGCACTAACATAAAATACCTATGTTGAAACAAAAACTGTCACCCTTAATTTGCCAACATTAATTTTGAAATTGGTTTGGTATATTCTAATATTCCATAAAAAGGGTAACTTAGAAAGATCATAAAGTTTGTTGTTCCTTCTAACTCAGATGGTAGTGGCACTCGCATAAAATATATCCTGTGAGGGATCACAGATTGTCAGAGTTGATTCGCAACAATTACTTTTGTAATCGGTTCATTATTTTCTGAAATTGCATAGAATTCGTAGTTTAGGACTTTTAGAACGCTTTTCGGTCTTTACCTTCGTTTCACTTTTTTTAAATTTTGAATTCATTCTCGACAGTTCTCAGAGGGCCTTTATATTTTATAAGTAGCAACTATGCCATATTTAAAGTTTCAAGACTATTTATAATCTAAGAAATCGCAATTTAGAACATTTTCTGCTCCTGCAACCCTCTGGGGGTATAGTGATACCGATATGAAATAAAGCCTATGTTGGAGCAAGGGCTTTCACTATCAATTTCCAATCATTACTTTGAAATTGGTTTGATACTTCATGAGATTGAGTAGAAATCGCAATTTAGAACGATTTTAGAACGCTTTTTGCCCATATCAACACGTTTTGAATTTTGATTTTTTTTAGAAAATGTTCTTAGAGTTTATTTACAGCATATAAATAGCTACCATGCCTAATTTGAAGTTGCCAGCCCCTGCAGTATCACAAAAATCATAAATTAGAACTTTTTTGCTCCTGCACTACCAGGTGATAGTGACACCAACATGAAATAGAGCGTATGTTAGAGGAAAAGCTGCCACCATCAATTTCCAACCATTACTTTTGAAATCGATTTGATACTTTCTGAGATTGCATAGAAATCGTCATTTAGAACGTTTTTTAGAAATCTTTTCGCGCCTTTTCACCCCTTTTAAATTTCGAATTTTTTAAAAAGTGACTCAAAGACCATTTATATCTAATTAGTAACTACCACGCCAAATTTCATATATCTAGGTCGTTCAGTAACAGAAGAATCAAACTTTAGAACTTTTTTTTTCTCCTGTAACCCCCATGTTGCAGCGACACTGACATAAATAGAACCTGTCTTGGAGCAAGGGCTGTCACCCTTATTTTCACGCCATTATGTTTTAAATCGGTTCGGTACTTCCTGAGATTGTGTAAAAATAGCAATTTAGAATATTTTTTAGAACAATATTTAGAACACTTTTTAAAACGCTTTTCGCGCATTTTCACCCCTTTTAAATTTTCATTTTTTTAGAAAATGTTCTTGGATCAGTTATATATAATAAGTAACTACCATGCCAAATTTCATGCACATAGGCCCATCATTAATAGAAAAATCGCAATTTAGAACGTTTTTGGATCCTTCTTCGATTTTGTGGTAGTGGAATCGACATAAAATATAGCTTATCTTGTTGCAAGTGTTGTCATCCTCATTTTCAGACAATTATTTGTTAAACTGGTTTGGTACTTCCTGAGAATGTGTAGAAATCGTCTTTTAGAACGTTTTTTAGAACGCTTTTCGCGCATTTTCACCACTTTTTAATTTCGAATTTTTTACGAAATGTCCTTAGAGATCATTTATATCTTACATGTAACTACGATTCCAAATGTCATGTTTCTAGGCCCTTCAGTAACACAAAAATCGCAATTGTAGAACGTTTTTTGCTGCTGCATCCCCTTTGAGCGTATAGGCATCAACTTAAGAGATTATCTCCTACAAATAAACAAACAATTTTTACTTCTTTATAATATTAGTATAGAATAGATTTCTAAAATATATTTTTTTTTCTTTTTGTCATCGGCAATTTTTATGATTATAGCAAACTAAGAAGTTTTCCAGAAGTGCTTAACAGTAGGGTGGAGTGACAAAACGAAGTTGGAATTTTGATTTCGGATAGCAGCCAAAAGTTGCCTTTTAGTACCTCTAATATACGTGCAAAATTTCATGAATTTTGAAAAATTCCTTCAGGGCTTTACCAGGGTCTTTATATTTTCATTTTTTCAAACAATAGGTTCTTACCATAAATTATACGTTTAAAGGGTTTTTTTTGTCAATCTCGTTTGACATTTTTATATTTAAAATGTTTAGTGTAACTTCTTTTATCATTTTTAATTTTAAAATATTCGAAACATTTTATTGAGTTATACAAATTGTTTGTTCGCATTTTGAGAGTCAAAATGAGTGCAAGTGGAGGCAAACCGGTGTTTACCATTACTAGAAATGCAGTGGAATGTCCTGTATTTGGTACTCCTTCAAAACTAAAGGATGTTTTTTAAACAATAGCAGACGACATTAAAAAATATTACTATACTTATATACAAGGCAATAATTAAAACACAGCAGGAATGGTAAGTATCCACCAAAGTTGGCGGTAATTAAAATACTAACATAAAAGATCGAAGAAATGCAGAAGAAAGCATCAATTGTTGTAGTTTCCCAAAGGCGTATTGATCAAACTATAGAAAAAAAATTCTGAATACTAGAAGCTTTTTTGATTCCTCAAATAAAAAATGATAATTACATGATGAAAGTTCAGACTCTCAAAGCTGAAGCTTTAAGTAAAATTATAGACGTTTTAGCGTACAAATGCAAGCCAATTCCCAAGTGTACTTGTGAAAAATCAAAGAAGGTACCTCTAAAAGAACAAGAATTTTTTCTTGACCAAAGGTCAACAAGAAAGATAGTTACTGGTACTCTCGGTAAAGCTGGGTCAAGTATATTGAAGATGTAGTAGCACTTCATCAGGGTGTGAATAATTAGTAACCGTATCACAAACACTCACTTCTAAACAAGTGTCACAATTATAAAGAACACATCTGCTATGGTTTCAAGGGCCTGAAATCAGTATGGGGTTTCTGATAGATGCGTGGCAGCAATAGCTTCTGCAATTCTACAAGATGTTAGCATTGTAACAGAAAACGATTAATCACATATAACTGACAGATTCATTGTATGCAGAGAACGAAAGAAAACTAGAGAATGTGCTAAAAAAGATAATCTGAAAGCTTTAGAGCAGGAATGGAAAGTATGTATTTTGATGGAAGAAAATATAAAACACTACATCAAGAGAAAATTGGAGATAGACTACTATCGAACTACAAGTGAAGAACATGTATCATAAGAGCAATTGTACTGTATCTGGAACGCATTACATCATCTTCAGGATCAGGAAAGTATATTACATTTAAAATACTACACTGAAAACTACTTAAACCTTGAAACACTTAAGGCTATTTGTTGCGACGGAACAGCTGTAAACACTGGAAGAAAGACTGGTGTGATTAGGTTATTTGATAAAAAAACAAAAAAGATTAGTCGTCCATTGCAGTGGTTATTATGCTAATTTCACATAAACGAATTGCCACTGCATCAATTATTTTCTGAACTTGATGGACAATCTACTGTCTCGCGAGCCTTTTCTGGTCATACCGGAAAATTGTTGGATCAATGTGAACAACAGACAGTTGTGGAATTTAAAAAAAAAGTCTGCGATCGTCTCCCAGAAATGAACAATGGAGAGTTAACTACAAATTAAATTTATTTTTATGACATGTGCCAAGCAGTTAGGTCTGGCGAATGCTCCTTAAATCTGGTAAATCGTAATCTAGGAAAAATGTGTTATTCTAGGCTGTTGACAACTGCCAATCGACTACATGGACTTTACATTGGAAGTAAGAATCCTTCCCAAAATCTGTACTGGCAATGAAAGTATTAGCGCCTATGTGGACATTACGAAAGATTATTCCGGAAAAAGTGGAGCTCAAAATGATTTTTAACCAATTAAGTTGTTTCCTTAGTTGAGGGGAGATTTAAAGAATATTGTCGATCCCGTTATTCAACGAAACAGATACTTCTGTCAGCTAGAAAATATTTTAATAGGAATGATAACATATGAAAGAAACCATGTTCGAGAACTTGTATTCCGAAGAATATTAAAGGAAAAGGAAATAGAATGTTCAACAATATGGCCGTTTCATTTTTCAATATTAAAATTGAGTGCTACAGACTATTTTGAGATTATTGACTGGCAAGAATGTGAAATTACATCATCTCCCCCATTCTTAATAGAGGAGCTGAAAGTTCTAAAAGATCGGAATTCCTTTCTTTTCAATTCCCTAAGTTTCCTTGTCCTATTCAAGCAGTTGAAAGATGTATGAAATTAGTTACTGAAGCATCACTAGCAGTTGTAGGAGTAGAAATAAGGGACGGATGGATACGAGCAAAAATCCAATAACAAAAGATAATGGCTTATTTTGATGCCAAATGCCAATATAAATTACAGCGAAATGAAAGATCGCTTTGCAGAACATCGTATATATATTCTTTATAATATGTTACTATATATTCAGAAAACTATATTTCCTATATATTCAGATAACTATATTTCAGAGAGCTGCATAGTGTATCTACTTATTGTGCTCTCTATGTTCTTTGTGACAATTCCAATTTTAGAGTCATCATTACCTTTTAATGTATTAAAACATGACGATACTTGGATTTAGCACCAGTAATACATTAATTAGTAATATTTTAGGTTTATTTTATTTATTTTTTTTTATTATTATTATTTTTTAATTGAAATCAGAAATTTTGTAAAAAAAAAAAAATATATGATTAATTTACAGTACATAGTAAAATCTTGGTTTTTCGCGTATAAAGTGCATTATCTTTAAGAGCTGGTAGAGCCCTAAAGATAAATTCCAAATGACCAGAAAATTTAACCTTATATCCAGTATGCCAAAAGGCACCATTTAGAAATATCCAAAGGAAAAAAAAAATGGTCATTTTTACTCCATCCTACTTAACAGTGCTTAATAATAATCTTACTTTGAGGGGTTTCCGAGATGACGTCAACTTTACTCCCAGTCTAAAGATAGTTGTCTTGCAATTAATGACCCATTGGGAGAAAAAGTGTAGCTGTAGTATAAAACTACGAAAAATGATTTTATTATAAATAAAAGTTTAAAAATTTTTCTCAAAGTTAATTTGTGAAAAAGGTGGTATTAGGTGATATAAAATTGTTAAAACTTACGAGTTTAGAAAAAAAAATGAAAGAAATGAAAAAGTAAATAAATATATTAAAATAAATAAGTTAAAAAGTTTAAGATAAATTAGTACAGTTAAGAAGAAGGAAAAACTATCGGACAAAGCTGGCAAGAGCAGGTTGGTCAAAGGAGTAACAGATGTTATGTCACAGTATAAAAAAAAGGCGCTTTTGAGAGTCAAAATTGTTTTTTTATTGTTACAGAGTAACAGTATAGATCTTAATTTGTTATATATAACAATATGTATGTTTTTCTTTTATTATAAAAAGGTAAAGAGAGATAATGATGAAGTTTAAGAGTAATTAAAATTAGGCAAATGTGAGGAACTAAGCGTTCCTCTACATCCATAATAGTGGAGAATTTTCGTCTTTTTCAGTGATCAGACACAAAGGCGTCGTAGTCGGGGAGCTCAGCTAGTATTTATTTAGGGAGGTTATATAACTTATTGTAAAAAATGTTCTGCGAGGTTAAGTGCTCTTTTTTCTAAAAGTAGGGGCTTTAAGGTCTCTATGGATAGTGGTGTTAAGTAAATAGTGCAAGTCATTACAAACAATGCGCAGCTGTTTATTATAGAGTCTACTAAGTTTGTCCATTTAGGAGTTACAAGCAAACCCGAAAATGGGAAAGTCGTAAGTCATAATTGGTAAAATGCGAGAATTGTATAAAATATATTTGTTGTAAATAGAAAGTGTTGAACTTTTTAACCCCTTAACGGTCGCATTAAATTACGGTTTAAAAATTCAAATTGCTTATTGGCACCACTTCTCTGAAAAAGAAATATTCACCTTATTTAATGACAGATAAAATAATACCGTAATAAAGCTAATTACTCTATTTTATAATACTGGTGGGCATCAAACAAATCTGAATAAATCTCAAAAAAGACACAGCCCGTGAATGTGACGGGAGCGAAAATTAAGGGGTTAAAAGAGGTTTAAGTGCTTGAGAGAACCCATCAACAATCATCCCGATGAATTAAAAGAGTCTGTTCGAAGTAAATATTTGGTCGAGAGTGCCCCCCCAGACACTTAGCAGTATTAGACCATGGAATGGCAGTATTATTGATGCTGAGTCTATTAGGCTAAGTAAATTTAAATATAGAGTTGGAGAGATGAGTTATATAGACTATACAGTTAGTAGGAAGATTTTTGAGTGCGGCATTAAAAATTTTATCGTACCCAGAGGCATTATGTTTTTTTTTAGGTTTTCTGACTATAGTATTGATAACAATATGTTAGATAGTAATGGGGGTTTCATCAGGGGGCATAGACAGGAAATTGCGAACAATTTCCCTGACCTGGGAAAGATGATCTTGGCTAGCGAGGTTTCGTTGTGGGGAAAATTGGCCAGCATAAGATCTGGCCAATATATTGGCCATATCTTCATCTGTATATGCTGTACTATTGTAGGCAGTAAGAAGAAGAATGGAAGCGAAGAATCTATTATGTTTACGTTTAATTATCCCGAGAGAATAATCCTCGCTAGAAATATTTTGGAGAAAATCATTCCAATTTTTTTTTTGCTTTTCTTTGTAAATACAATTTTTGGTTTTATTTAGTCTATTCATGATGGGTTTAAGGTTGGGATCTATAGTTTTTTGGAACAGTCGCCGGAGCCAATTCCTCGGTTTGCACATGTAATTGATGTAACGTGGAGGTGTAAATTAGTTAGTTTTCTTAAAGTAATGAACCGTGGAATAATTTTGGACATTAGTAATGTGAACATCTATTAATTCTACAGTAGAATCAATATTTCAGTTTTGTTAATTTCAGGATCAGGTAATATCGGAATTTTCGAGATAATTAGTGAATTTCGACCAGTCAATGGCAACGGAAGGTAAGAGGTTTGTGGTGTATGGGGAGTATGAAGGCTATGTTTGTGGCGCGTAAAAAAGTTATGAAGAGATGAACCTCTCTGAGAGATGGCACTGCAATTCCAATGTCTGTTTCTTACGTTAAAATTGCCGGCAATAAATGAGTTATTGTTCTGAGAACTTAATTGTGTCAGACTAGTGACCGGTAAATGACCATTAGGTTTCACATAAATAGATGTTAGGCTAATATTGTTGTTTTCCCGAGAAGCATATAATTTTGATCTAAAAAATTATTTTCGAAACATTTTTCTGGTCTTAGTCGTTTGAGAAATTATTTTTATTTAGTTTTGGGTAATACAGTGAAACCTCTCTAAGGGGACCACTCATTAAACCATAAAAAATCGGTCTTTCAGAGAGGTGGTCTCTGAATAGAGGTGATGGGTAAAGCGAAGTTCCATGAAATACATACTACAAAAACAATTGTTATTCAATTAGTTTATTATATTTCATGTCTATACAGCTTTAAAGAAAGAATTAATTGTATTTTGCTTTGATTTTAACATTTTCTGTTTCTAAGCATTCTTTGATCCGTTTAAACAAATTATTTATATAAGTATCATCTGTAACAGGCATAGAACTTTCTATCAATCTATTGATTTCAACAATTGTTTGACATGAAATAGAAGCTTAAATTGGCAGAAGCTCATCGTCTGAATCAGAATGAGCTTCTAAAATAGATTTTTAAAAATCTCAATTGTAATATAATTTGTTTTTATAAATGACTGTAGAAATTATTTTTAATATAAAAATTTTAAAGTCTACGATTCTCTCAATCTTCCGAGAAATCACCGTAACACTCAAGAGCTTCCTCATATTTATGTTATTTATCGTCTTAATCAACGTTATCTGCATTTGATAGATGAATCACTCATCTTCCAAGGGAGAGGAGAGATGACCTTCATTCGCCAGGTATAAGGAAATACACTTAGCTGAGCGTATTTTCTGGAGAGAAGAGGAATTTTGAGATTTCCCCATGCAAAGGAAAGTAATCCTACTCTTCAACTGAAAAGTTGAAAAGCGGTCTTTCAGGGAGGGAGACGGGAAATAGTGGTCTTTCAATGGAGGAAATTTAACACTGAGCCTATAGCCAAAAATTATAGACCATAAATTAACGGTCTTTATGAGGGGTGATCTTCTTAAAGAGGTGGTCTTTAAGGGAGTTTTCGATGTATATTGAGCTTGTTTTCTATGATCTGGCATGTAATCTGAAATGCACGCAATACACGTAAAAGAAAGAACAACAAGACTGCATTTGTCTGAAAATGACGTGCCTTCTTTTATCAAGTGCGGTGTCCTTTTTCAGACCTCATTTTGTATAGTAATGGTCGAATAAAAATTTGGAGAAAACCTTTTAAAAGTGTTTATGCGTTAAGTTAATAACTGTGCAATTTTAAAAATATACATAAAATATTATTAAAACTGCACAGAATGACAAGAAGTTGCTTCATGTTTTCGTATATTCCACTTCCAAATATTTTGCAGAAGTATTTCATTTGATATGTAGTTACGTATTAAAAATTTATTTCATGAAATTTATACTTTTCAGCTTTGACATAAAGCTGAGGTCCTTAAACAGCAAAAGTAAAAAGCATATTCCAACCTTGCAAATTAAACATGTTTCAAAGTAATGTAAACATGTTTCATATTAAAAGTAAATTAATTTTCAAACTTATTTACTACCGTCACTATTGCTTTCAGAAGCGGAATTTACCGTCTCATCTTTAAAAGATATCAAATTTACACCGCGACATAGTGGAATACTTGAAGCAAAATCCTGGCCAAAATTAATTTTCATGCGTTTTGCAGTTAAAATCCTTTCTGTTGGCTTACTATTAGCAAGTATACTTAAATAATGATATACGCACATAAAAGTATGCATTTGCATATACAAATCAATAGAAAATAGAAAGTTTACTTAACTTGTTTATAAGAGTAAAGTGATTTTTGGTAAAGTTGGTTTACTTAGAAGTGACGTTTAAAAAATGTAGTTCATTTTATTACATGTAATCTTTTTAATTATTTATGCAAACGAATGCATTGATTTACTTATTATTTACATTTTGTATTTGTATTTAGGAAAGTTGAGTTCTAGTATAAAGTTTTTGGTTTTTGAGTGTTATTCATAGATAAAGAAAACAATTTGTATTTATAAATAGCAACTATATGTGTAATATATATATATATATATTTTTTAAATTGGCCTTCAAAATTATAAGCATTATGACTGTGTATAAAAATAGCAAATAAAATCTTTGTGCAAGAATATTAAAAAGCAGAAAACCAATGTTTAAAAATGCACAAATAATACATAAAAAGAGATGCTTCGAATCTACTAGCGAGATTCTTCATCAGTGCAAGATAGAGCAAGGCACAGCGTGCTAGAAAAAGCAAGGATGGGCAAAATGACAGAGACAGGCTTATATAACAATATGGCATATAATGCGCCTGCGCCAAAAACAACCAATAGGAGAGAAGTAGATGAAACGACTGGGTGGACAAGCAGTGACATCTACCGGATAACGAGAGAACAAGAAACCAAAAAAAGGGAGATTAAATTAAATTTGGAAAGCATTAATTTAATTTCCCTTTTTTGGTTTCTTTTTCTCTCGTTCTAAGGCAGACGACGCTACTTGTCCACCCAGTCTTTTCATCTACTTCTCTCTCATTGGTTAATTTTGGCGCATTCTCTACCCGTATTGGGTATATAATCTCTGTCATTTTGCCCAGCCTTGCTTTTTTCTAGCACACTGTGCCTTGCTCTATCTTGCACTGAAGAAGAATCTCGCTAGTAGATTCGAAACAGGTGTTTGCTGCTTTTAATGTATTATTTGTGCATTTTTAAGCATTGGTTTTCTGCTTTTTAATATGACTATCCTTCGAAAATGTTACGGCACACATTTAAAAAAGCTATATATTTAAATCAATATACCTAATTTAGAGATAAAAGGCTAAAAAAAGCATTTTTAATGTATTAGAAATAGAGCTATTGAGCTGAACAGTTCATGGAGCAGAGAAAAATATACATTTAAACATAATTAAACATGATAAAGGAGTTGAAACAGATCAAACCTCCTCTTCAACCAAATCTAGGCACCGGATATGGCTCATCCTGAAATCTACAACAATCCACCAGTTAGTCAGCTATTATAAAGTATGAATTTTACAGTTGTTTTTTAGATTTTTTGGTTTTTACGTCAACGGTACGGTTTTTACTACACTGTGCGTTGTAAAAAAAAAAAAATTGAAATGTAATAGTTTTGAAAAATTTCGGGAAAATATAATTCATATTGAGATTATGAAAGCTCATAACATTTTCCCAACTGAAAAAGGATTAATTTTCCTTTTTCTTTTCAGCATGTTTCTTGAACAGAATTTACCAATTATTCCACGTTCAGAATTTGTTGACTGTTCTCGAATAGAATATATATTCATCCACCAATGGAGTTATGAATAAAGAGGAATAGACATATATTGTATTGACTATCATCTGGGAGTGAAGTAACCAAGGATGTTGTCACAAGATGGCGGCTGCTGTGTTTAAATCGGATCTTCCGTTTCTGATTACCTCCTGGGCAAACATCCCACCAGTAAAATTTAATAGAAAATTTCGTCTCACTTAAACGTCTTATTCACGGAATTTTTTTCTCACAAATGTGGTGCGATTCCCTGTTTGTCAAAATATGGTGGAAACGCGGGGACTGACTACTGCCAAAGTAAACTTTTATTACTAAAAGAAAAAAAAAATTCTACCATTATTTATCACTGACATTTTGCAATAACAATGTGTTTAAAAAAGGAGAAAACTTCTATATAAATATACTGGTGGAAGTTTCCACCGGCGGTAAACAACTTCTGCGATAGCGGTAACAGTTGAAGCTTCACTATTTTATAAGGATACTAGAAAGGTAGCCCGTCAAAAATGACGGAAATTTAGATATAAAGATATATACAACTCATGTGCAAGAATATGAGTTTTCTCGCTTTTTCCGAAGTGATAGATGAAAATAACACATTTTAAGAACGAAACACATTTATGAAAAACTGTGTACAGTAGAAGACCACTAATCTGCACAGTTTGGTTCCAAGTGTTATGCAGATTTGGGGCTTTTTGCGGTCATGTCTGTTCAATCTTTGTTTACATTTTTTTAAATTCATATATTGGACAATTTAGATTGTTAAGCCTTAAAAATAAATAAATTTTACACTTGAACTAAGGTAAAAACTATTAAATTATCGTATACGATTTCATGAAATGGTATTATATGGTATTATATGTGTGTGCTTCACGATCTTGGTTACGACGTTGGCGAAATTGGCTGCAACTTGTCCTAATCCTAATAGTGTGGGCCGCTATAACAAAAAAGTAACCAGTTTTTAGCAAAATTTCTGATATAAAGTAGTTTTCAAAAACTTGTGTAAAATTGCAGGCCGTTCTCATGTTATGTCAGTCCTAAGAATAATATTTCTAACACTGAAGAGTTTCCATGTATATATGAAATTTAGAAAAGCTTCTCCAAAAGAAAGGTCCTGAAATGACATTGTAATTCCTCTAACTTCAAAGTTTAATCGGGCTCTGATGTTGGTTACTGAAATCTAATAAATACAGTTATTTTGAATATTACAACAGAATTAAACAGTTAAACTTATTTAACTTAAACCCGGCGTTACTTCCCGATGTTATTTTTTACTATTAAGAAAGAAAATTATTTAAATTTTTCAAATCATGCATTTAAATTTTTTTTCCGTCTTTAATAACTAAATAAGGAAAAAATATGCTTTTGTTCTGAGCTCATAAATATGACAATAAAAAAATGTAACTAAGAGACATTGCAAAATTAAATCTTTGTGATTTCAAACCATAAACAAACGACACCGCCACAATTTTATCTACTATGATGTCATTAGAATATTGTCCATTGATTGTTGGAGAACTTACTTTGTGAATGATTACCTCAATGATTTAAAATTTTTTTAAGTTTCACGATGAATGAATCACTTGTGTTTGTTTAGGTTTATGGAATGAGATATTAAGCTGTGAACCTAATTTCAACTAAAACTATCCAAGGATATATGTATTTTTAATTGAAATCAAAAACAATGCTTTGATCTCGAAATAAAAAGTTTTAGTTTGTATAATTGGTTATTTCTGTTAATTATTTATTTAGGTATTTTTCCATTATAGCGCATTTTTAAAAAAAGCTTGGCGCAATTCGGGCATCAGAAAGTTAGATATGTTACCAAAATATATAAACAGCTATGAAAACAAATCTAATGAACTTTTATTTTTGTTTATATATGCACTTATATACATAAAAAAATCCGGTACAGATGTCATATTCGCCCCATATTGGCGCGTTTTTTTTAGTTGCCAATTTGGCGAAAACATCAACAGCATAAACAACATAATCCGGGTTACCACATCAAGCAAAATAACGACACTTTGGCGCAAGTTAAGTACCTGTTCCCTATATGACATTGGCGACAGAAAAAAATCGCGCCAATATGGGGCGAATATGACATCTGGGTACAGATGTCATAGTCGCCCCATATTGGCGCGATTTTTTTCTGTCGCCAATATCATATAGGCAACAGGTACTTAACTTGCGACAAAGGGGTTGATGTGGTAACCCGGATTATGTTGTTTATGCTGTTGATGTTTTCGCCAAATTGGCAACCGAAAAAAATCGCGCCAATATGGGGCGAATATGACATCTGTTCCGACATCTGTTCCAAAAATCGTTTCTAAATATATATAATATTTTTTTATATACAAATTACGGCACAGATTTCAGATATGAACCGGGAGACCTAACTGGCGCCAAAATGGTGTTATTTTGCCTGCTGTGGTAACCCGGCTATTGTTTTTTATTTATTGATAAATTGTTTATTTACTTTTATTTTCTGTTTTTAATTATGTAAACAGTTTTGTTCTATAGCTATTATTCAAACTTTTATTTATTTATTGTTATTTCCTTTTCAAAATGATAGCAAATAATTTAGAAATATATAAGTAACTGGTATTCGAAAGCGAGATTTCTGCCAAATTGGCGTCAGAGAAAAATTACGCCAAGCCCGATGCGTATATGACATCTGTGCAAAAATTACGGCACAGATGTCATATTCGCTCCATATTGGCACGATTTTTTTTCTGACGCCAATGTCATATACACACCGGGTACTTAACTCTCGCCAAAGTGTCGTTATTTTGCTTGATATGGTAACCCAGATGTTGTTGTTTATGCTGTTGATGTTTCCTCCAAATTGGCGTCGGAAAAAAATCGCGCCAATATGGGGCGAATATGACATCTGTGCCAAAATTACTTCTGTTAAAAAATGGGTAAAAAAATAATTAAAAAATGGGTAAAAAAATAATTAAAAAATGGGTAAATGGCTTTTTTTTACATTAAATAAAGGTACTTGTTAGTTATCCCGTCGACCAAATTACTGTCGCCAAATTGTAAGATTAAATGCCAATAATGGTTGACATTAAACATGATCACGTGTTTCTTACGTCATCAAGTGATTTTTAATTCGACGTTATATTTGTATTTTTATTAATGTTTTGCTAATTTAATTGATCTTTCGTTGTTTAAAATAAAAATTATGTCAATTTGTATAATTTGGCGAGTGGTTTGGCGATTTATATAATTTGTTGAAACTGGTCGACGGGATAGCTAACAACTACCTAAATAAATTGCATACATATGGAAAAAATTGCTTGTGAGTAAATAGTTGAACAGCTGTTGTTTGTTGAGGAGTAAATAGGTTGTCAGAAAATACGTTGGCAAACTTCTTTCTCGCCAAGCAACTTTTCTCCGAAGTATTGTACATAAGCAATGATTGCTAGAATTGCATTTTTAATTATGATATGCGCTTTTATGTTTCACTACATTTATGCATACTATACTGTGTGTATAAATGCTACAGTTCATATGCAGGGCTACACAAAAGAATTCGTAAGGGTTACTGAGTATGAGAGTAAATTGCTTAAAGGTGGTTTTTAAAGGAGTTATGCATTTTTACGCTGAACTGCATTTAGTTTACTAAGAAATGTTTGTAGAATATAGATAAAATGATATACAGGGTCACGCATACGCAGGTCACGCATAGGATACATAACCGTCTAAACTGCTAAAATCAATTTTTTAAATTTTTTATGCGTCTTCTAAAATGTTTACTAAGTTATCTTACTTCCCCAAATAACGAAGTTTTGTTAAAGCATTCAGGATGTGTTGGAAAGTGTTTCATATTATATGCTTAACGCATGAATTTTCTTTCTTCTTTAGTCTTATTTTGAATTTATTTTATTCTTAATTTTTTAGTCTTATACTGCTTTATAGAAACTTTGGCACAGTTGTCATATACGCCAATTTGGCGAAAACATCAACAGCATAAACAACAACATTCGGGTTACCATATCAAGCAAAATAACGACACTTTGGCGAGAGTTAAATACCCGTTGAGTATATGACATTGGCGTCAGAAAAAAATCGCGCCAATATCGTATATGACATCTGTGCCGAAACTTTAATATTTAATTTTTAAACTATTCGCTCCACACCCCTTACATATAGTACAAACTATAACACAGATAGCGCAAAATAATAGACAGTTTGGTACTTTTCCACTGTAGGAGCTTTGGCGTTTTTTTAAAAGAAAGCTTGGTGTAATTTGGGCATCAGAAAGTAAAATTTGGGGTTGTTTCCGTTATACGGATACCTTTGTCGCCAAGCGTAATAGATGGCGCAAAATGAAAATCACGTGAATTGAAGCATTTGAAAAATAAAAGAAAAAACATTGTGGATACTAAAGTGAGCATTTAAAAATTATAACATTTGAAAATTCCAGACTTTTACGAACTGTTTCATTAAATCACAATTATATACTTAAAATAAGTGAACAAATAACTGCTATAAAATAAAGCAATAAAATAAAACTCATATTAAACTGCTGGCATAAAATTAAAAATATCTTTTAGCATTTTGAAATAATTGGCGCATTAGCATACATTTTGGCATGGTGTCCGTATAACGGAAAAATATCGAGATTTGTTGTCAAATCATATAAAAAGCTATGAAAACAAACTTGATGAGCGTTTTTGTTTGTTTTATATGTTTATTTTATATGTATATTATTGATGTTTTTATGTACAAATCACATCTGTTTCTTTATAAAATTAGTGAAACGTCTTTTTTATATTAAATAAATCGCATAAATATCGAAAAAAAATGCGTGTGTATATAAAATGAAACAGTGGATAGGTTCCCGGAAAATATGTTGCCAAATTTCCTTTTTCGCCAAGGCACCTATACTGGAAAAGTACCTAAAGCACATTAAAATCGCGCAGTTAGGAGCTCACACAGTACAGCGTCGTCTATTGGCGGTTATTTTATTAGTAGCATCGGGAGGAAGATGTAAAGATGTACTTTAAATTTTCACTCATAGATTTTGAAAAATATCTTAAAAGAGCGGAGTTTAAATTAAATTTCGGTGACCTCCTTTATGAAAGATTAATGGTTTTAAATGGGAATTTCGCCAAATTAGCCAACTATAACCAAGTTGGCTAACATTTGGCGCTACTGTGGTAACCCTGCATTAGTTTTTTTCAACAATTACTCATTTCAATGAGGCGGTCCTACCGGAATCGTGAGGGACACACAGAGACTTGGATTTTATATAAATAGATGTCAGTTCCTCGTTATTAATAGTTCCATGCGTCCATCTTGACAATCTTAATCAAGAGGTGAACAGTTAAATTTCAAATCATAAAATAATTTTATTATAATTATTTACTATAAAAATCAAGTTGTAAACAAATACATAAACTCTTAGATATGTCAGTTTCATTATTCAAATAATATTGGTTGTAAAAGTTATAGTATTAATGACGATCAACTGAAACAATATGAGTACTGCATACAATACAAGAATTTCAATTTCTGAATTTTTCGCAGACTCATAAGTAAAATAAAAAGAAATATTATCATTTATTCTGGTTATAACAAAATCTGACCATAAAGTGTTTGTGAAAGAAACTATTGTACTTTAGTGACAAGCACTCAAGCAAACAATTTCCTGAACGTGACATCCTAGGAAAACAGTCACATATGTCCCAAGGGTGAATATGCCATGACTGCAGACATTTAGAGAAATTGAAAAAAGAAATCACAATATATTTCTTCTACGTTTCAATACAAACATTATCTGAAAATGCATTATCTCACTAATAAATGATTGACAGAAGCAATATTTTCAATTTATTAAGCCGTTTTTAATATTATTATTATTTTAAATATATGTGCTCCCTTGGCAGTCCGTAAAATTAAAATTATGCAATATCTTTTAATTAATTCAATAAGTTTCCAAAATTATTATTATCGTCTTTATATTCTCTTCGAAAATAATTATTACTCCTTCCAAAAATTGTTATTTGTAAATTAATTGGATTTTTCTTTTAAGCATTTAAAAGCAAACTATAGAATTTTGAAAGGGTTTTCTTTATTTTATATTGAAATTCATATTCCCAAAAATAGGTATTGCATAATTTATTAAAAGAAATTTATTAAACATAGACATAAATTGATTTTCCTATGAAAAGTCACTAGATATATAAAAATATATTTATGTTAAAATATAGAGGATATAGTATCTTTCTCGCTCTTTCTAAATACATATATATATACAAAGTGTCCCCTAATTCATTACAAACAATATCAGAAAATGCATTATCCTACTGATAAGTGATTGACAGAAGCAAAATATTCAATTTATGAAGCCTTTTTTAAATATAAGTGCTTACGTGGCAGTCCCTAAAATTAAAATTCTGTAATATCTTTTAATTAATGCAAAATCTTTTAAAAATTATTACTATCGTCTTAACATTCTCCTCGAAAATAATTATTACTCCTTCCAAAAATTGTTATTTGTAAATTAATTGGATTTTTCTTTCAAGCATTTTTAAAAAAAGTATAGAATTTTGAAAAGAGTTTCCTTTATTTTATATTCAAATCCATATTCCTAAAAAATAGGTATTGTACAAGTCATTAAAAGAGATTTATTAAACATAGACATAAAATGATTTTCATATGAAATACCACCAGATATATAAAAATATATTTCTCTTAAAATATAGAGCAAATTCTATCTCTCTCGCTCTATATGTACAAAGTGTTCACAAATTCATCGGCCAAACTGTAAGGTAAAGTAAATTATACATAAAGAAGCAATTTTGTTATAGCAAAGTGGGCCGGGAAAAAAAAAATTAGCAACTAGAAAACAGGAATTCTGCTTATTCAGAATTTACTGTCGCCCACGACGTATATATATATATATATATGTGTGTGTGTGTATAAATATTTTGGGTGTCCTAAAAAGGACTGACTGATTTTAAAATTCAATAACTTGCAAATGGTGACAGATATTTAAAAAAAAAACTTGCAGGGGCGTTATGTATGATGTCAGGGTTTATTTTTACAGTGATTCTGGAATTTAGTTCGAATTACAAACAATAGATGGTGCTGCGAGCAATATACACAAAATCCGGGACCGACTTTTTGATCCATTCAATATGTTTTAATCTCCTTTTCTGACATGGTAGAAGAAAAAGACCAAAAAATAGAGCTTGAATTTAGCTTGTAGCGCCATCTATTGTTTGTAATTAGTACTAATTTGAGAATCACTGTAAAAAAGCTCATGACATCATACATAACGCCCCTGCAATATTTTTTTGAATATGTGTTACCTTTTGCAAGTTATTGAATTTTAAAATCAGTCAGTCGTTTTCACGACACCCGTTAGATAGTACAAAACATATTTCAATTTTAAGACCTAAAACACAAGCTTTTATGTTATATAAAAGGACGTCATCCGCATCCACTGAGAATTCTCCATTCACGATCCAGTCTTAAACATCATCTAGAGTAAAGTACGCTTATGACATCACTATCGCTAAATAACACTCAAATCCGAAAAAAAAGAGATGCCGTCATTCAAGTAACTCGACGAAAAAATAGGCTATCTAATAATCCATATGTCTTATTAATATAGGTACTTAAAATTAAATATCGTTTATAATACCTCCATGTTCTATCAGAAATGATTTATTTATGTATTTTTTTTTTCTCAAAATAGCAGGTATATTTTAATTGCAATTTTTTTAGGTGTTATTGGAAAATGGCAACAAAAATATATTATTACTATTTCCAACTATTTTTCATTCACTTTCTACACAAATGGAGTACTTGAATTGCCTATAAAAAACAAAAGTTGCAAAAAACTACAAAAAATTAATATCTCAAAAATAAATTTTGATGCAGTTTTCAAGCAAATCGCATTTAAAAGTATTTTTTTTTCAATACGGCGGTATAAAAATTGAAAATGTGCCATGCTTAGAAGTTAAAAAAATTGCAGTAGCGTTTTTAACAGTACAATGATATATCTGCTTTGTTTTACGTCTGGCTTACATTACGGAACGTTATTTTTTTGTGACGACTCTTTAATAGCTGGGATAAAGAAACAGCATTCCGACGGGTAAAAAACAAGAAATGCGACTAAAAAATTACAGTAAGTGCTCAAATGTGCCACTGGCAGTGTCTAGCAAATGATTGGCGTACCTTCTCGCACATTCCAAGTGTTGAACCATGTCGTGAACATTTGCAGAAACGGCTTAACACAGTAACACAGTTGATGTTTATTGCAATAGGGATAAAAATTTCCAGACCATTACTCTATCCTGAATACCTCGGCTTGCTTGAATAACTGGAAAGAATTAAATCACGTTATATCAAAAGATTCACATACCATTTAATGAATAGAATGATAAAATGTTTTTAAGATCTGCAGATATGTAACATTTCTTTGAAAAAAGAATTGATTTATTATAGCTAGACATGATCAAACTTTAGATTTATTGTCGATCAGTATATTCGGTCTTTCTCGTGCAAAATGAATTGCGTGTCATAAATGTGTATTGTATTTGAATTAAATAATTAAGGAAACCTCAATAAACTTATTCTTCTTTCCTGATTATTTTGAGTAATTCAAGTAGAAGTTGTTAAATTTTGTAAAATCTTGTAATAAATGCTTTCACGATTGAATAAATGATCTTGCTATAATATCATTTAGTGTGTGTACTTGAAATACAAAAGGAAAGCAAATTTAAACCGAGTAAAATAATTTTAAGATTTATTCCACATAATTTCTATCTGAAATTATTATAAGACATTATAATGTGCATTGAAAACCGTTAAATTGAAATGTATTATAATAATGTAATTAAATATACCTTTAATTAAAGTGTCTCTAAAATGTGATAATGCGGCTGTAGAAAAATCTTATTAAAGCATATAAGCTTTATGCTTTATGCTTTATGTACCTTTCAGTGAGTTATTTTGAATGAACTCAACAAAATTAAATTTATAGGTATTCAAAAGTAAAAATTTAAAAATTTATGAAATTGTGTCAGAACACGGAAAATCTTGTATACCGTGTAATCAGGCCACAATGACGAGAGAGGAATATATACAGTTGAAATGAAATATTCCGGATAGTTCAAAATATAGTGCATCGGCATGGCAAACCATGGTATCCGGGACCGAGTCCTGGTCTGGGCATTTTTCGCTCATCTATCTATACTCATCTATATCTATACTCATCTTATAAAGAGGTAAAAATTGTCTATTTGTAGGAGGTAAGCTCTGGAACTACCGAACCAATTCCAAAAGTAATGGTATCAAAATGATGGTGTTAGTCCAAGTTAGAACATAGGCTATATCTTATGTCCGTGACACTGGCCAAAAGGGGGTGCAGGAACAAAAAACGCTCTAAAAATGCGATTTTTGATGTACTGAAGTGCCTAGAAACATAAAATTTGGAATGGTAGTTACTTATAAGATACTAATGATCTCTAAGGACATCTGTTTAAAAAAATCAAAATTAAAAAAGAGTGAGAATGAGCGAAAAACGTTCTAAAAAACGCTCTAAATGTCGATTTTTACGCAATTTTAGGAATTACCCAACCGATTTAAAAAATAATGGTGTCAAAAGGATGGTGACAACCCTTGCTCCATCATTGGCTATATTTTATTTCGGTGCCACCACCCTAAAATGTGTGCAGGAGAAAAAAAAAAACGTTCGAAATTGCGATTTTTGTGTTACTGAAGGACCAGGAATATGGAATTTGGCATAGTAGTTACTTATTAGATATAAATGATCGCTAAGAATATTTTTTTAAAAATTCGAAATTTAAAAAGGGGTGAAAATGCGCAAAAAGCGTTCTAAAAACGTTCTAAATGGCGATTTTTACGCAATTTCAGGAATTACCCAACCTATTTAAAAAATAAAGGTGTCAAAATGATGGTGACAACCCTTGCTCCAATATAGGCTACATTTTATATCTGTTCCACTACCCCTAAAGGGGGTGCAGGAGCAAAAAAACGTTCGAAATTGAGATTTTTGTGTTACTGAAGGGCCCAGATACATGGAATTTCAATGGCAGTTACTTATAAGATATAAATGATGTCTAAGAAAATTTCTTAAAAAAAAAAAAAAAAAAACGAAATTTGGGTGAAAATGCGCAAAAAGCGTTCTAAAAACATTCTAAATGTCGATTATTACGCAATCTCAAAAAGTACCAAACCGATTTAAAAAACAATGGTTACAACACTTGCTCCAATATAGGCTACATTTTATGTCGGTGCCACTACCCCTAAACTGGGTGCAGGAGCAAAAAAACGTTCGAAATTGCGATTTTTGTGTTACTGAAGGGCCTAGATTATATGGAATTTGGAATGGTATTTACTTATAAGATATAAATGATCTCTAAGAACATTTCTTAAAAAATTCTAAATTTAAAAGGGGTGAAAATGCGCGAAAGTTTTCTAAAAAAACGTTCTAAATGGTTATTTCTATGCAATCTCAGAAAGTACCCAACCTATTTGAAAAGTAATGGTTGGAAATTAATGATGACAGCCCTTGCTCCAACATAGACTCTATATTATGTCGGTGTCACTACCACTTAGGGGTTGCGGAAGCAAAAACGTTCTAATTTGCGATTTTGTGTTACTGAAGGCCTAGGTTCCTGAAATTAGGCAGGGCAGTTATTTATAAGATACAAATGATCTCTAAGAACATTTCCTAAAAAATCGAAATTTAAAAGGGCTGAAAATGAGCGAAAAGCGTTCTAAAAAACTTTCTAAATTGCGATTTCTACGCAATCTCAGGAAGTACCGAACCGATTTAAAAAATAATGGTGTGAAAACGATGGTGACCTCCCTTGCTCCAATATAGGCTGCATTGCATGTAGGTGCCACTACCCCAAAGGGGGTGAAGGAGCAAAAAACGATCTAAATTGCGTTTCTTGTAATACCGCAGGGGCTAGCAACGTGAAGCTGGGCATGGTAGTTACTTATAAAATATAAATTATCTCTAAGAATATTTCCTAAATAATTCGAAATTTAAAAGGGATGAAGATGGACGAAAAACGTTCTAAATTCCTATTTCTACGCAATCTCAGAAAGTACCCAACCAATTTCAAAAGAAATGGTTGGAAATTGTTGATAACAGCCCTTACTCCAATATAGGCTCTATTTCATGTCGGCGTGACTACCACCTTGCGGTTGCATTTAAAAAAAAACGTTCTAAATTGTGATTTTTGTGATACTGAATGGGCTAGCAACTTGAAATTTGGCATGGTAATTACTTATGAGATGTAAATACTATATGAGAAGACTTCCTTAAAAATTTGAAATTTAAAAAGGGTGAAAATGAACGAAAAGCGATCTAAAAACTTTCTACTCGTAAATAGCGATTTCTACACAAACTCAGAAATATAAACCGATTTCAGAAATAATGGTTTCAAATTGATGGTGACAGTTCCCTCTCCAATATAGCCTATATTTTACGTTGTTGTCACTTCCACCTGGGGGTTACAGGAGCAAAAAATGTTCTAAATTGCGTTTTTGTGTTACTGAGGTTGTCTAACATTTTAAATTTGGAATGGTAATTACTTCAAAGATGCAAATGCTTTCTAAGAATTGTCGAAAGAAAATTCCAAATTTAAAAGGATAAAGTTAGCGAAAAGCGTTTTATAAGTGTTCTAATTTACAATTTTTATGCAATCGTATGAAATACGAAACCGATTTCAAACATGATGTTTGCAAATTGATGGCAATAGAACCTGCTCAAACATAAGCTATATTTTATGTCGAATGTTGCATGAGCGAAAAACTTTCTAAATTGCAGTTTCTGCGGTACTGAAAATGCTAGAAACTTTAAATATAGCACGGTAGTTACTTATAAAATATAAATGTCCTCCAAGAACAGTCGAAAATAAATTCGAAATTAAAAAGGGGTGAAGCGAAGGGAAGGAGCGAAAAGCATTCTAAAAGTATCCTAAATTACGATTTCCCTGGAATCTCAGTAAATAATAAGCCGATTACAGAAGTTATTGGTTGCAAATCAGGTGTGATAGTTCCTGAAACTATATGAGGGCTATATATTATGCCGGTGTCACTACCACCTGGTTAGCAGGAACAACAAGAAAACCTTTAAAAACATCTAAAATCCGTTTTCTATAGAATATTAGGAAATACCAAGCGATTTCAACGTTAATGTTGGCAATTAATGGTGATAGTCTCTGTTTCAACATTTTTCAAGATATTCTATTCCATCTTTGTTTCGTCATTTTATGTTGGTGCCACTAATACTACACTGTAAAAAAAAATCTGTAATCCTACAAAACTAGTTTTTGTAAAACTACAGAAATCTGCATGTTTACTAGAATTTTATCTGTAACCGGGTATAATATTTACCACTGGCATAGTAAAAATACATGAAATATCTTAGTGTCAACTGTCAGCCAATGAGAAAGGACTTCAATGATGACGTAATGACTATTCACGCAGCCACAGAGATGTTCAAGGCATCCATCTTGATTATGATTTCAAATTAGGACGCAAGTAAATATTTCTACTTTATGAGTTAAATTTTGTTATATTTTCATTCCTTTAATTATAAAATTGTTTCTGAAAATTATGTTTCTACATTGTTCAAGGACAATAGAAAGTATTTCATTTTGTATTCTATAAATTGCAATATTGTTTTTGTGTCAAAGTTCTTTTTCTTATTTTTGTAAAAGGTGTCCCATTCCTCCATACTCTCTCCTATGCTTTTAACTCTGAATATTGGGCATTTCTCTATCTATACACACGTATTATGGGTATTTGTTTTAAAACTATCAGAAATATTATACATGTGTTTGCGCGTATATGAAAAATGAAATGTTGGTAATATTTTTCCTATTCCTAGAGAAGAAAAATCGTTCTTAACTGTGCTTTAAATAAAAATAATTTATCACATTATTTATATACTTTTTATTTCTTAACCTTTAACTGATGTTACCGGTCTCTCAGACCGCACCTTTTTTTTAATTTTTATAGTTTTGCAATTTTTTATATACTTGCAATTTTCAGTTTAACTACAAACACTACCGAAATTTTGTTCCGTTGTGAACTTAGTACCATCACCAGACACTTTTGAATAGGTGAATTTTAATTATAACAGTCCCGTACAAAAAGTTTAGTACAAAAACACCATCCTATGAGTTAATCGTGCCTTTTATTCATCTTTCAATAAAGCGGTCTCACAGACAACTTCACACTAGTTGTCTTCACACTAGTTGTGACAATTTCTGTGACATCAGTTAAAGGTTAAGGAGTAAATTTAATAACTCATTCATATTGAAATATGTATTTATTTTATCTGAAAAATTGTTCTGCTCAAATTTTTTGTGAAAATCTTAGACTTGGAAAAAACCTAAATATAAACATTTGCGTTTTACGTGAGTTTCTGAGCGATAAAATGCCGAGTTTTTACTTTCTCATGCAAAGAGAGATACAGGGTACGTAGGGGTAAAGATACGAGTGAGGCAAAAATACGCACCGGCTGATTTCATATGAAGTAACATTTCTGCTCTCTTGGCCAATAGGTGGCAGTTTTGTTTCAAGTGTACTAGTCATTTGTTTAATCCTTTGATAAAAGTACCAATTTGTGCTAAGAAAATGAGGTGAGTTCAAATTTTCGAATTTTGATCTAATATTTTTAAAATTTCACTTAATTCTTTAGCTAACAGTACCTGGAATTTTTACAAATCCAAAATTTTAGTGGAGATCGAAAGATTTTTAGCTTCTAAATGCCGCAGTTTACCTCGATCACATTTGTTTATACTTATGCGTAGCCGGTTAAGCAAAATACTGCAGAATAGGATAAAAGTACGCATCATCCTTGGGACGCTGACAAAGATACGCACATGTTTATGATACGGGACTTTGCCCTATCGTTTTAGCTAGATGCAAAGCTTTCCACAATTTCTAAATTTGTATTATATAAAATATAATAGCTACTTAACTAATATAAGTTAGTAAACTACATTTCCCTTTTTCTAGAAGTTTTTAAATATAGAACGTATGTACCTACCTACCTCCTTTTAAAAATCAATATTCTTATTTCATGAATCGCTTTTGTTTTAAACCTTAATCCTTAACTCCTGTTAACGGTCTCACCGACCGCTGTAATATTCAGTTTTCACAGTTTAACTTGTAACTTTCAATTTAAGTAGTTATGTTAGTTTAATTTTGATTCGTTTGGTAAATTAGAAGTACAGCTGAAGACTTCTGAATGCGGGAAATTTTACTATAATAGCCCTTTGCATAAAGTTTAGCGCAGAAACCGCCTCTTATGAGTCAGTCAACCATTTTATTCAATCAACGATTAAGCGGTCTCGGAAACCGTTTACAGTATTTATGAAACAATTTTTATCACAACAGTTAGAGGTTAACTGCTATTTGCGATCTCGCAGACCGCTATTTTTTTCATGGTCTAGTTTAGAATTTTCAGTTTAAATACTATCGAAATTTACTAATGCTTTTACATTACTCATTCATTTTAGTGAAAATGGGGCAAAATCCGGCCGTAATGGGGCAAAAATGCGCACTGTGTATCTTTGCCTCATCACTGCGTACTTTTAGCCCAACCATTGGGGCAAAGATGCTCAGAGCAATGTTTTTTTAAAAATTACAATTTCTCACGGAATTATAACTTGACAGAATGTCGTTAGATAGTGGAACGTGCCTAAGGTTTTAATACAACATTTTAATCAGTCGTCACATAAGTTTAGATCAATGTGTTCATTAAAAATCAAAATTAATGATAAGTGCGTAACTTTAGCCCCCACCTATCGTACATCACTTAGGTGTGCCATGTGGACAACTTGTCACCAAGCGCCATTGAGATCAACCATGATGGTGAATATCGATGGCGCTTTTTAACAAGCTGTCCTCATTTCAAATACTTGTGGGCATGATACCCACATATGTTTGAATATTAAAGTATTTACATTTGTCCATTTTCCTACATAAAACATAAATTGTTATTAGAGATGTAATTGTATATTACATTTCATAATATCAATAAAACACGATTTCCTTTCCTTTTATTTCGGGTTCTGGTTGAAATAAGTCTGGGTTGAGTTGCAGGTTGCCGAAAATTATTTTGGCTGATTCTGGTCAGGTTGCGGATCGAGGAAACATTTTTGGAGTGTTCGTGTCGAGTTGCGGGTTGACTTAAGTATAATATTCGGTTTTGTGTCTTTTGCAACTTGACCCGTGCAGGACTACTCTGTAGTCGGGAAATTTTCCATATATCAGGATTCGTACGGTCCTTAAAAGTACTTGCATTTTTCAAAAAGGATTTTTTTTGTGCTTGAAAGTGCTTATTTTCATACAAATTTTTTTTAAAGTTCTTAAAAGTGCTTTACTGTCATATTATTTCTTAATCTGTGGTGGAACTCTTCTGCATTTCTTTTCATTTCTTATTTAAAAAATAAAGATAAAACCTCCATAGCTAACCTTTCTTCTGAAATTTCACCTCCCCTTTTTACTCCCTTCTCCACAATACCAAAGTTTAAACTGTTTAAAACTTTTTTTTATCCTTTAACTGATGTTACCGGTCTCACAGACCACTGCTTTTTTCAATTTTCATAGTTTAACTTGCAAATTTCAGTTTATCTACAAACACTACTGAAATTTTGTTTCGTTTGAAACTTTAGTACTAACACCAGAGACTTTTGAATAGGTGAATTTTAATTATAACACTCCTGTGCAAAAAGTTTAGTACAAAAACAACATCCTATGAGTTTATCGCGGCTTTTATTCATCTTTCGTTGGAGCGGTCTCACAGACCGCTTCACACTAGTTATGTGATAATTTCTTTGACATCAGTTACAGGTTTAAAAAAATTGCTCTACTGTATTTGTTACTTTAAGTGAATAAATAATCAGTCCTGAATTTCATTAACTATTCATTCCATCATATCCATTTCATTAAAATTTTATCTGAATTTCACCTTCAAAATTTCGTTTCCCCGTTTTCTTCACCTGTCACAGTAATAATACTTAAAGATTCAAAACTCTTTAAAACTGCTTAAATTAAAAAAAAATATATATATATATATATATAATATGTTCTGTGTCATTTTATTGTCACAATAAATAATCAAGATTTTTCTTCCCACTCGAAATTGGCATCCCCCCCCCCCTTAAAAAAACTTAGAGCGCATAGAATTTTAAAGTCTTTAAAACTCTTTATAGACCAATGGTAGGGTAGGAAAAAAGGGCCGCATTCGGAATTAATTAGGGGAAAGCTGGAAATTGTTTTAATCCCTTTACTTTAAGTCTAGAATGAATGTACTAAGTTTTCCCCCTCTTACTAGGTGAATGGTTGAAAAAATGTACAGATTTATAGTCAAAAAACACATTTTTATTAATTACCATAACAATATCTAAAAAAAAAATAACTCTATTAAAAACATTGTCAATACAGATGTTGTAGAGGTTAAAATTCTGATTGAAATGTGTACTTAATATTTTTGTTGAATTTTTACAATTATATTGCAAAGTTTTGCCTAATTCGTTAATCAAGTGATTGAAGCCAGAACAGACGTGGTTATCAGTTTACCCTGTTTCTAATTTATAGGGGAGATGGGGGCACATGTGAACAGGGGGCAGATGTGAACATCGCAATTTTTCAATGGTTATTGTAAGTTTTTTTATTTGAAAAAAACTACTAAAGATGACAACACCTGTAGACATACGGTAAAAATTTTTTGAAGCTTTTTGACCTTTTGTTTGTCCTCTGTAGCCAAAACACTGTTTTTAGATCTCAAAAGTCAAATCTTTGTTCCGAGTTCATAAGCGTTTAAATTTATTTATTTATTCATTTATTTGAATTTGAGTGTTTTAACATGCACTATAAATATTAATAAATATTTTTAATACAGTTCTTTTTCTTCTAAATTTGAGAAATGTTAATAATTTATCAATTTAACAGAAGCAGCAATGTGGGGCACTTGTGAACAGACAAGTTGGGGCAGATATCAACAGTACTTAAGTACCCCAATAATCATTCTGTGATTCTGTTCTTTTCAGTTAACTTAATGATAAATAATGTCCGTTCCATTACCTATAATTTTCCTGAAATAGAAGACATTTTCCTCACACAAAGTTGATTTTGCATTGAAACTTCATCAAACACATCTTTCAGCAAATACATAAAGAGCAACAAGCTCGTTTACATTCAATTGTACTTTAAATATATTCAATGTTTTCTAAAATCCAGTAAGTGTTCCAGTAATATTATTTTACTAAACAGTTTACAACAATATTTTTTATGCATTGTTAATACAAAAGTATTACCCTGAACAACTTTGCAAATTTTTGTATTACATTTATTCTAAACTTGCAATGATGGCTTACTTCCATATCTAAAACAGTTATGTATATGACGCTTTGAATGGAGATACATATGAGTAATATTTTAAGAAAGTAAAATTTTTAAACTGATAACTACCGTAAAATCCCTATTGTAACCCCTCTCTCTTTCAAAAGGAAAAGAAGTTAGGGGAGGGGGGGGGGTTATAGTCGAGATTTTTTTTAAATCATTAAAAACCCCTTCTTTATCTATAATTTACAAGTAAATAAGGCAAATACAGCAGTGGGAATCTTTCGTATTTCGGCAGATTTGAGATAAATAGTATGTAAACGCCCCCTCCCCAAAAATTTTCCCAAACAAAAACCCCTAAGCAAAATTTGTTTTAATTTCTTTTTTAAAATTGCTTCTTTATTTTTTTATTTTATTTCAGCAATACTTAATGAATCATCTAAGCTTCCACCCCCAAAATCTACTTATTTTCATTTTATAATCTTTTGCTTAAACATATCACCCAGAAACTAGAGAAATGTGTGTATATATATATATATATATACTTTTTTATGGCGAATTTCACAGGTAATTAACTAATCATTACGATGACAAATGAATAACAGAATAAAAAGCATGTCAAAGGATATTTTTCCTTGTGTTCACATGTACCCCACGTGTGTTCACAACTACCCCGCTGATGGGGCACATGTGAACAATTTTTCGAATTTTTAAAACTATTAAAAAATGTAAGAACTATACAGGTTATTTTTAAAAAAATACCATGTATAAAAGAAAGTTCTATTTACTGTATTGAGTAGGTTTGGTTTATAGAAATTAGTCCTGTCATGAGAAAAAGCTATATTTATGCGAACTGTTCACATGTGCCCCCAACTCCCCTATATACATTTTAATTTATTGAGGTACTATTTGAGGATTTTAATTATTTTAGGGTTTATTTTGGATATTTTCAGAGTTATGGCTTAAACTCTTGATTACGGATTATAGCCCAGTGGTAGGAAATGAAAAAAAATGCCGAATTCGGAATTAAATACGGGAAAGCTGGAAATTGTTTTAATCCCTTCGACATAGGTCAAAAATAAACGTACTAAGTTTTCCCGCCCTACTAGGTGCGACTTTGTCGCTACAAACAAATAGATAACTTAAAAAGTGCATTATTTCAAGATTTTTAGCATATTTCAAAAATGATTTGTAAATGATGGGAAATATTGTCTATGATCTCTGATTGTATTTCAATTATGCGTCGTATTTAATTTGACATATATAGCGAATAACAGTGCGTATGCATCACATTTATGGAGGTCGAAAATAGTGGGGAGGAGCGAGGGAACAAATGAGTGTGCAGGATTATTGTCGTTAGAGGAATTATAGGTCAACCAATAGCACGATTTTAAACTGCGATATTTAACGAAAAGGACTAAGATGGTTTTAATAAAAATTATTTTCGACTAGTATACGAGCATCTTAAGTTAAATTCATAAAATTTTAAAACCTAAGGAATATTGAAAAAAAGTATTATAAGCTTTACTTTTTTTTTATTTATTTTTTTTTAAAACTAAGGTTTAAGGTTGACGATATCAGTTGAGAAATGGCATGTAAAACGGCTGTCAATTATGTACCTCTTTCTTGATAACTACTAAATTATAATCCTCAAAATATACAAAATAAAGCATTAATATAATTACAGAAACATCGCGAGGGCCTCAACAACTTAAAGAAAATGCATGTATGTAATAAACGGAGGCAGGGCGGATTGATAACTCTCTCTCTTGATTAGTGGTTAAGGCAAAATTTAGAAATAGAATAGCGACCTTAATGTTCAGCAAAAATATTAATATAGGTACTCATTTTATTCAGAATTGCAAATTCTACGACATTTGTATTGACAATGTGTTTGAAAGAATTAATTGTTCTGTGATATTGTTAAGATAATTTAAAAAAAAGTGTTTTTCGACTATAAATATGTACATATTTTCTAATGTTCACCTAGTACGTGGGATAAAACTTAGTATTTTCATTTTAGACCTAAACGGAAGGGATTAAAACAATTTCCAGTTTCCCACCCACTTAATTGTGAGTTACATCCCCCGATCACGGGTCTTTGAAATAGAATTGTGACAATGTTCAACAAAATTGTTAAATGTAGTTCTCATTTTACTCGGAATTTTAAGCTGACGACGAGCTGAACACGGAAATTGCAAAACCTAAATTTCATTCCAGATTTCAAAGTGCTGCCATTTGCAAAATGACGTCAGCGTTACGCACAGATATATTTGTTTTTTATAATATAGATATAGATTTTATTTTCATATCAAAATCTTGGTGGGGTTTTTTTCTTTTCAAACTAATTTTTTTCACCCTTAAATCCATTTATATCTGAATTATATGAATACTCGATCATTTCAAAGCTACTGTATAACATCGTGTATTTTAAAATAATATATACGTAATGTGAGTCGTACAGTAAAATGCGCAGAAAAACAGAAAAGTGACTTCGGACAATGATTTTTTTTTTAAGATTATTTTTGTATTTTTTTTTAAATGTATTGCAGTATTTCAAACAGAATTGAATGTATATGCTTTTTGGTATTGTTATTATTTGGTATTAATATTTTGCATAATTTGATTTTTGGAGTCTTAGGTGTACTTTTGATATATGCTTGGAAAGGGAGGTGGGGGAGGGACAAGGTTCTTCCAGAATTTTAAATTCTTAAAGTTTGCCGTTATCATCCAAACTCTTTGAAATTTTTAGATGTTAAAAACATAATGTTTTCGTAGCCCGAGGGAAAAAATATTAATATTTAGTGGGAAAAATTCTGGTAAGATTTTTACCACGATGTAACTGAGGTTTTTGCTAATTTTGACGAAGTTTTTGCACATTTTATTTAGTAAAAAATATTTATATTTGTCCGAATGTTTCGAAATTTTCGTAAGTAAATGTAAATCTGGCCTGGTGAGTTGCTCTAAAAAAGATTGTGTTAAAATACGGACGTTTAGTTAGTTTTATGGTAGAAAAATATAGTCTTTGTGAGGTGCGAAGTGACCTACGCTCACCAATGTATTTGAAAGAGTTAAAACTCTCAGAAGATTTTAACTTTTAGAGCATATATATATAATATATATATATATATTTGCCGATACTTCTAAAATATCATCCTGTAATAAATTGCTACAAGTTTTCGGAAAATCTTTTTTTTCAAAAGTTTAACTGCTAGGTGGGGAGAATATCGTAAATTTAATATCGGAATGTATCAACGTGTTAATATTGGTGATATATCGCGATAACTACGGTAATGTGTATGCGAATAGAAAAATTGCTTATTTTAAAAGATAAAAGGCATGTTACCAAAAATTTTAGTAGAAACAGATGTAGAAAAGAGCTAATAAATGTTTCATGCTATTTTCTGCTACAGCATCCTTTAAATAAATAAATATATATAGGGGAAGGTGGGGCAAAATTGGGTACCATATAAGTTTGTTAGTCTCAAATGCTGTGAAATGGGAAAACAAACTTTGAACACTGTTTTTAATGTAAAATGAATCCTTGGCTATAATAAAACATTCTTTTCAAACAATATATATATATAATTGTTTATATAAAAAAAATAGCTTTTTTCAAACGTATGCAAAAATCCGATTTTACCTCGCTGGTTGGGTAAAACTGGGTATCCATTTAAAACTACTGGAAAACTCATTTTGGTCAAAAAGGTCTTGCTTAATATAGTAAAAAATACATTTTTATTATTTTTAACAAAACGAAATTGCACATGTGTTCTTCCATGTGTAAAAAAAAAATAATTCGTTGGAAAATTTTCTACGTTGTATAGGCCTGCTTACTTTACACTGTACGTTTAAGAGTTCTTTTAGCTTCAAAAATCACAGATGAATTTATCATCATATTCTTCTGATATACTACATGCTTCGTGTGCCTATCCGTGGCATTTCAAACATCGTATTTGGATTTAGAATTTGAGTAAAGTTCATAGCAAAACATACAGGTTTCATTGTCCTCTTCTTCCGAAGATGTTTCCGCAATCTTTTTTTTTTTAAAGAAACTTCTTTTTCCGTCTTGCAGTTTGTTTGGCTTTTTTCTCCTTAATATCTGTTTCGACCTGTAATTTATAGGGAGAAGAAATCAAAATAAGTTTTTCCCTTTCTTTACTCAATTCTAAAGCCTTCCTTAGAAGGGGATAATAACATTTTAGGCGAAATTGGAAATACAGATTGCTAGGCTATATAGTCTGAAGATGTCGAGTGGATAATTTTACTAATGTATTCTGTAGATATAAAATTTTGAATGAGTGATGACGTCTGTAACTGTGATGTTAACTGCTGCATCTGGAAGCAGCTCGACGTGAAAGACGCTGGATGTTGTCAACTCGTTTATGTTCGGAAGGTTGAGCTCCATTATCCTGTGATGTTTCAGAAATATTTATTTCTGCAGCTATGCAAACCTGGGGCTGCATAGACCTAGGAGTGTTATCATGACTTTCATGGGTTTCTCTCTCACTTCCGAAGGAGCAAAAAGATGGTCTGGAAAAACATTGTTGTAGGGAAAACTCCGTTTTCTCGAACCTTCTGATTGCAGTATTTACAATTGCTGCTCTCGAAAATGCAGTTTTAAATAATTTTCTAATTTGGTAAATTGTTACAGATCGCGCAGAGTTGAAAAATAACCACTTCTTCACCTCTTGTTCTTAGTATGAGCTTAGAGATGCATGAATGACACATCAAGGGGTTGAAATCGATGCGTTGCGTAAGGAAAGAATCATATATAAATACATTGCTTTCTCTTACTAGATTAACAGGATTCTTTTATGAATTGAACACCTGTTAAGGATTTAAAGAACGGGCTTTTCAGGACAAGGATTGGAAAAATCTTTTAACCAAATAAAATAAAGACCTAATTTCGTAATCCATCCACTCCTATTATATACAGCAAATGAGTCTGGGAAAGTTTCATTCATCAAGAGGTTTTTTTCTTGCCTGTTTAATATTTGATAAAAAAAAAATCCTGTTATAGATTATATAGCCTAGTTATATAGGATTGAGATTTTATGGATTATTTGTCAATTTGGGCAGATTATTTTATTTAGAGAAACAAGTCACGAAATATTTTTGCATTTTAAGTGGACCTATAACGCAAGTTATTACACCTCAGATTAGAAAGTTATTTATGAAAATGTAATAGGCATAATATAAAATTATGCTTAATTAGTACCATTATTTTGTTCATTAATAATTGCAAATTATTTAATTTCATAAATGTAAGTTAAAAATTAGACCCACTTTTTAATATAAAACAAAATCAAAATTAGTTTTTTTCATTATAACTAGATATATTTAGAATTGTATTATAACTTTACAGCATTAAGAATGCAATTTAAAATTCCATGCTAATTTATTAACTATACTAAAAAACATTCTATGAGTGTCGGACAAAATCGGGAATACCCAGTTTTGACCCACTCTTAAGTACTCGGTTTTACCCCAACATGACAGAGTTTAAAATATGGCGTCACTACTCTTAATTCTATAATCAAAAGATCAGTAAAAATTTTTAAATATTATCAGGAAAGGAAAGAATTAGATGTAGTACTCAGGAATATTAATTATGCTGAAAAATAGTGGTTATACGCGTAAAATCTAGAATCAAATAAAACAATTTTTTAAGAGTAATTGAATCTAATTACAGCACTATAAGCAAATCCTTTTGTCCCCCCCCCCCCACATAAATAAACGATTAAATTAATGCTATGCTCATCATGTTCTATAGTAAGCATCTTTTTGTACATTTCAGTGATGTGTATCAATTTCCATATGTTTGAAATAGTGTAATATCATTCCAATATACTACAAATGATTTTTCCCTACAGGCCATTGAAATAGACCATAAAAATCATCGATGAAAATCACAAATTTTCTAAAAAAAAAAAATCAGTTGATTAAAATCATGATTTAATCGTTGATTAAAATCGTTAACACCCTATTGCAGCCAAATGGCAAGCATTAGTTTTTGTTAATCACGATTGATTGACGATTTTTTTCCCTCAACAACCAATTGACGCTTTTTGAAATATTTTTCCACATTTGATTTAAGAATTTCACAATATTTTCCTTCTACCTAACAAATGGAGAATTTTGCAGCTTTTTCTTACAAACTTTCTTTGCAGTTATCCAAAATTTTCAGCCTAATAAAATATAAAATTATAACTAAAAATTAAATAAACAGCACATAAAGAAAAACTATAAAATTATTAATTTAGATATTTTAATTCCAATATTTCAATTGACTAAAGTTCAATGCAGTTTTATTTATTTTTTAAAATAAATAAAATTCTGTGATTTGTGTTTGGTTGCCGTTTTCTCTGAGACGGGAAAATTTAAGTTTACCTGTGACCCTGTAAGAGAGGGGTAGGGGGGAGTTACTGTTCCTGCTGACCACTAAAATTTTCAAATTAGTGGTCCGAATGAATTTTTGTTGTTCTCGGACCAGCGGACCACCAATGATTTCGAACACTGATTTTTTAAATGCTGAAGATTTCCTTGTAAAAGAGATTTGAATTGATATACTGTTTAATTTTTTGATTAATTCCCCTGTGTGAAATTTGATTATTGTTATGTCTGCACAAGAAATATTTTATGTCTTAAAATATTTACTCTTTCATTTAAAATAGGTGGATAAATTAACCTGATGCTTGGATCTATTCCTGACTTGAAATCCTGATTCAGAACATACTAAGCTTCAAGAATTCTTTATATTTGATGACCTGAATAGTCAGAGAGGGTGCAGCACCCTCCTAAAACTGTCTGAGAGAAACTCTATGTGAAATGATATTATATTACAGTAAATATTAGTCTGACATACTATAGATATAATTTAATGATTATATAATTTGTATTTTCAATAAATGGAGCGGCATACCGCAAACCAACTTAAATGTGTTGCTATTTAATAGTGTCTGTAACCATTTCTTTTTCAGCTATTGCAAGGCTGCTGCTGGTGAATATTTTCCTTTTTTACGAGTACTGTTAAAAAATAAATAAATCGTCGTCATAGATTATCAATTAGGAATACTGAAAAAATACTTATATGTAAGAATAATTAGTCGCTTGGTGGGGACACTGCTGTTATTAAATTAACCTTTCAAAGTAAGTATTTAATATACTATAGAAATACATTGTGTATTTTAAAAAAGCTTTGAAGTTTAAAGTAATATTTTGTATTAGCTGATATTAGAGGTTAAATGGATTCTGCTACTTATAGCTGCCTTTTTAATGCTGATTATTTCAGTATTTACGCATATACTTTATGTATTCGTTATGTTTGTGCTTTATTTATTCAAATGTGTTATATTCATTATTGAATGATAAACAGAAACAAATACTAAACTTTTTTTGTTGTTGTTTTATATTCAAATCAATTAATTTTGCATAATTGAGCTGTGTTGCAATATAAATTTTAAAAATATTTCTATTTTATTTTTTGTTTTGTGAAAAGAAGGTAAAAATTTGAAAACTGTATAATATGAAAATTTCAGCATCTATAGATTCACAAGAATTAAAGAAAAAAAACAGATCATGAAAGTAGCAGCTAAGTGCATTATGCAAAAAACCTTTTCAAACTCGTGCAAAAATTAATACTGGTTGAAGAAATTTATTCAGCCATTGCTTAAATTAAAACAATAATAAAAACAGGGTATATATTTAAATCTAAAGAAATTTTTTTTTATATTTTCTTTGTGAATAAGCAAACACTAAATGGACTATAAGTGTAACTGAGTGCGAAGAAATATTCCAAAATGTAAAAGGACAGAAAGGTAATATTTGTGGTGAAAATAATGCAATTATTTTGTGAAATTGGATCAAATTGGTTTACATTTGTTTTTTAAATATATTTCAAAGACAATAGAATCAATAATTAAAACTTAAATAATTTTCGGTTTAATGAAAAAAAAAAAAAAAAAGTAAGCTTTCCTACTGCAAGATAATCTCGCATAATCTGAAATTTGGTTTATTACACCATAAAATGATAAATTGAAAACCCAAAGTGAGGGGGGGGGGGAAGAAAGCTACAATCCGGTGTAACCATTCCACATAAAGATGAGAGAAAATCCCGAATCGTGATTCAAACTTTTAGCAAAAAATTGGAATAGAGAAAACCTTGAATTATGATTTAACCTTTCACCAGAAAATTGGATTTAAAAACAATCCTGTTTGGTGGTTCAACCTTTTACCAGAAAAATTGATTAAAAAAAACTAAATTATGGTTCAAACTGTTACCAGAAAATTGGATTTTAAAAGAAAAACTTGATTTATGGTTAAACCTTTTATCAGAAAATTGGATTTAAAAAAAATCCTGATTTATGGTTCAACCTTTCACCAGAAAATTGGATTTATAAAAAACCTGAATCATTGTTTAACATTTCACTAATATAATGGTATTTGAGAAAGCACCAATAAACTGGTAAAACTTATCGCCAATATCTTGGTTGCAGCTAAATTTCAGCGACTTTTCACCATTTTCTTGGTGAAACATCACACTTTATTTTTAACAGTGTATCGATAACATTTAAAAAAAAAAAAAAATAGGCATACTTTATAAACTTAGTAATGATACTTTACATTCATTATTGTTTCTATTCGCTTTTTTAATTTAACTAATAACCGTAAGATCTGATTCTGCTTATCTGCTTATTTACTGCTGTTGTTATAATGCTAATTTAATATGGAACTTATGTAATTTAATATTTTGTACCTATTTGAATATCTACAGTGAAGCTTCAGTCAGTTTTTTAATGCATAACATACAAATATTTCTGGCAATTGCTGTGGTAATACTGAAAACCACGTCAGGTCATATTACTTATTTTGATCGAAGAATTTTGACTTTACTGCAAATCTCTTGCACGATTACAAAAAACTTTCTGGCGAGAATACAAAAACTGTTTTAGATACAACACTAAAAAATCATTGGTAATTTTTCTGACATTACTTTAATAAAGTTACCAAACATGTTTTGCTGAAGTATATGTAAAGTTTTGGATGCAATACTAAAAAAATTCATAGTAAATGTACTATGAAATCCTTCGCAAATTTACAAAAAAATTTCATAGTCAATGTACTAAAAATTCCTTTGTAAGTGTACTAAAAAATCATTAGAAAATTCACAAAGTATTCTTTAGGAAACTACCGAAAAAAGTCGTTAGTACCTTGAGTAAATAATCCTAAGTAAATTTACGAAAAATTTTTAGTAAACTCCCTAAAAAATCGTTAGTAAGTTTACTGAACAATATTTAGTAAACTTACAAGGAATTCTTTGGAAAACTCTCTAAAATATCCTTAGTACGTTTACTAAACTATCTTTGGAAAAATTACCACAAATTCTTTAGTAAACTCCCTAAAATATCGCTAGTAAGTTTACTAAGAAACATTTAGTAAATTTACAAAAACTAATTAGAGAAACTCCCTTGAAAAACCGTTAGAAATTTACAGAACAATATTTAGTAAATTTACAAACAAATTTTTAGTACACTCCCTAAAACATCGATAGTAAGTTTACTAAGAAACATTTAGTAAATTTACAAAAACTAATTAGAGAAACTCCCTTGAAAAACCGTTAGAAATTTACAGAACAATATTTAGTAAATTTACAAAAAAATTTTTAGAAAACGCCCTAAAAATGGATAGTACGTTTACAACATATTCACCGATAAATTTACTAAAACTTATTTAGTAAATTCCCTAAACAAGCATTAGTAACCTCACTAAACAATATTTGGTAAATTTACAAGAGTCTTTTGGGGAAACTCCCTAAAAAATCACTAGTACGTTTACTAAGCAATATTTAGTAACAGTTACTGAAGACACTTCTGTAATTTTACATGATTATCTTATGTTGTGATTACATAAAAAGTTCTAGGAATCCCAGTTTCCTACAAAATTCTTAGTAACCATACAAATTTTTTTTTACAGTGTAAAGCTGTGTTAGACAGTTAGACAAGAGGCTTTGAATTTGACATGATTATTAATTTTAAGATGTAAATGTGTTAAGATGGTTTCTAAAAAATTCTTAACTTCAAATGAATTCTGAAATGAGCATAAAAGTCTCAAAATACTTTCTAAATTATCATTTAATTGGAATTAGTTTTAGTTCTTCTTAAGAATTAAAATCTGATTTCTGTTTATTGCACTTTTATAATGAATTTTAGTCAATCTGTTGCTTAATTTGTAATTTTCGAATTATTTCAAAAAAGTGTTCTTCTAATAAAAAATAATCATACAAATATCACTTGGCACATTTCAACTATTACGCGAGCAAAGCCGCTGGGTTTGCTAGTTTGGAATAAATCTCAACTGTGCTACTCTTGAATGTAAGAAAGATAATTTGTTTAATTTATTAAAATAACTATTTGGTTACCTATGATTTAAATGTTTTTAGGTGGGTTCTTAATCATATAAGTACGTAGCGGGTATATTTGTCGTCTGGTACGTCCGTCTGTCCGCATATAACAGCGTAAAAACTACCCAATGGAATGGTTTGAAATTTAATATACATGGTGTATCTGAAATGCTTCAACAAACTTAGGAAGGTGATAGTACTCATCAAGATGAACAAAAAATGCAACGGAACATGGGGTCGCAAATGGCGTTTAAAGGATGAAAATCGCAAAACTGATAAAAATATCGCAATATCGCATGCTGCTTTTCTGCAGAACTGACTTGTAGCACGAAGGTGGTTTTCCTTTTCCTTTGTGCAGATCCGGTAAGGAAGAGATTAAAAAAATCTTGGAAGAAATCCAAACGAATCTATGAGCAGAAATCCACGTCGAGTCATTTCAAATTTTATGAAAATCTAATTAAAATGTAAAAAGATAAAAATAAAAGTTTTCTTCATTATATTTAATCCTATCATGCGTAATTAATTCAATCATATCCCATGATTTGTAATGATTATAGGTTGTCATTGCCGTCATATATAAGATGGGTTCATATTATTTCCGCATTACTGAATTTAATATTTATAATCTTAATTAATTTTGTATTCAAGCATTTTTGAATAATTGTACAACAGTTATTGGACAAAGATCTGAATATTTACAAAACTAGTTATAGTACGAACGCGTTGAAAAAACTTTCCTTGAATAAAATAACTAAGATATTTATCTAAAATGAAGCTTGTTTGCAGAATGCATTTACACATGATTAGTTTTTAATGGCATGTGGAAAATTACTTTCCTGGTATAAACAAAGAGAAATCATCATCGAGCATAAATCTAAAATCTTCAGTTAAAAATATAATTAGTTTCAGAAAGACAAAATATAAGTAGCTATATTAACAATATCATTAACTAATCTCGTGCACTCAAAATGCATTTTACTTCCAGTAATGAAGAAAATTAATCAAGGCGAGGCTTAGAAGATTTGGTGTTTGAAATATTAATTCAAGAATATAATTACAATGAACGATTAGTAATTTGAAACAACTTTAATTCCAAGAATTTTTTAAATATTTATAGTAAGAAGTAGTTTAATTATTGGCTTATACATAATTATACACTTGTTTTGCCATACATAAACTTTTAGAAATACAGGGTAAGTCAAAATGAATATAGAGATTACAAACAACTATAACTATTTAATGGAAAAGAATTTATCGATAAGATTAACACAGAATGTAGACGGAACTTCAAAATTTTGTATACATACGTCATAGATGTTTTATGTGAAATCCCTTGGATCGAACGCTTTGGAAGATGTTGGTTAAAAATTGTCCGAACCTCTGTGCTCCAGTGTGGGGATGCTCCATCTTGCTGCACTGTGATGACGGAATGACATTTGTTAAATTCTACCATGCAGAATGCTTTCTGCACTGGACTCGCCATTTTTACTAATGAGATGCCTGCAATGAACAGGTTTCTTGTGGTTGGGAAGTTTCAACTCACGCATGCATAGGCTTCCGCTTCACTCTACCTGCGACTTACGCAAAGAAATTTTGAAGTTCCGTCTACATTCTGAGTTAACCTTATCGATAAACTTCTTTCCACTAAATAGTTATAGCAGTTTGTAATCGCTATATTCATTTTGACTACCCTGTAATTGTCCATGTTTCATTAATGTGAAGTAGGAAATAAGAATGCATTAACTTTATTATGAGGCATTTACCGGGTGTCCCAAAAAGGACTGACTGATTTTAAAATTCAATAACTTCCAAACGATGACAGATATTAAAAAAATTCTTGCAGGAGGGTTATGCATAAAGTCAAAAGTTTTATTACAGTGATTTTCGATTTTAGCTCGAATTACAAACAATAGATGGCGCTGTAAGCAATAGTCGCTAAATACAGGCTCGATTTTTGGTCCTTTCTGTTGTTCCATGCAGAAAAAGGAGATGGAAATGTATTATCCGGGCCACGAAGTACCAAAAATCGAGCCTGAATTTAGCCTCTATTGATCACAGCGGCGCCATCTATTGTTTGTAATTCGAACTAAAATCGAAAATCACTGTAAAAAATCTTTTGACTTTATGCATAACCCTCCTGCAAGAATTTTTTTAATATCTGTCACCGTTTGGAAGTTATTGAATTTTAAAATCAGTCAGTCCTTTTTGGGGCACCCGGTATGTGCATTAAAACAATTTACGTCAGTTTTTTATTTTGTTTTATTCGTATAGAAGTAGTATGTATCATCGATATATATGTTATCCACGTTTATCATATGTTTTCATACGCGTTTAATGATTCTAGAGAATACATTTTAGTTGCGTTCGTAATTACATCAATACGTAGCACCTATAGTCGTTGTTCAGACCGTCTATCCATCTGTCTGTCTGTCTGCCTGTCCGTCTGTTCGCATGTAACAGAGCAAAAACTACCCAACAGGATTGTCTGAAATTATAAATATATAATTGTTGCAAACTTTATTCGTATTATTTCAAATTTTATGAAAATCGGATGTATAGTTTAATTACAGGGACAGTCAAAAGTTTTGCGTTACATTACGGCCAATGGGAAAGACATATTTCAGGTGCATCTTAATAATGTTACAGCCTTTCGAAAAGAATGAAATGGATATGCACTTATGAAGTGCACTAAAATATACATTCAGTACAATATGCGGTGCAAAAAATATTTATAAAACGAGTTATAGTACGAACGCTCCTCATTTGCCACGTTTGACGTGCAAATTCCAGCTTGTTTATATTCTTTGCATAAACACTGTGTTGTGAAATACAAAAAAAATGTCTCTTAAATCTTTGTAAATATTTGTATTACGATGAAACAATCACATCTACTAAACTAAATGCTATTGAGGCATAAAATTTTAACAGTTTTTAATTTTTTTATGAGTATCTTAAAAAAAACTAAAAAAACTTTATTAGATGAAATTAAAGAATATTTGTATTTCAGTAAAAATTGCTTTGTAGACGTTTGATATGCAATTTCCAACTTATATAAACGAATGCTAATTTTAAATGTAAATAAGTATAATATTCGACTTTTTTTTTTACTTTTTAAAACATTTTAAAGAAGAGATTTAGACACAATTTAAATCAAGCACATCAGATGCCAAAATGCCATGGAGCTAGAAATCGCTTATAACAAATGAAAATCCATTTTTTCCAACTGCTATCTATAGAAGGAAAAGTATGCAAAATATTTTTTGTCGTCCGGTTTATGAATTTGTAAGTTTTACAAAAACATCTTATTGCGATATCCTACTCTGTGAACCACATATTAAAAGCAGCTCTTTTACAGGGTCTTTTTGCAAATATAACCTTTTATACCTAATATTACTAATAAGAAAAAAAAGTAACATTTTGAATCATTTATAATATATCTTATTGCGGTTTCTTTTTTTCTATAAGATAGCGGCAAAACTAAAAACAGTTATATTATTATTACTAGTATTTAAATCGCCTTTGTTACATTTAGGAGCAAGTAATCGGGTCGAATGTTTGATTAGAAGTCTTTTTAAATTTGATTGAAATTAAAGAACATTTCTACTTACGATTACTTGCATTTCATATTATCTACACTGTAGTATAGGAACTATTGGCAAATTTATAATTTAAACTACACTATATGGCCAAAAGTGACAGGTCACTTGAAATTTTAGGCGTTTTGTTACATATCTAGAAAAATGCATGAGGAATTAAACTGAAACTGCAGGTGTGTATACAGTATAGCATAGGTCATATATTTCGCGAAGATTTTTTCCCGAAACCTCATAGGGGTCGGTCAACAAATTGAGAAAGAACGAATATCTATTGGATAACCCTGTAAAAACTAATTTAGCAAAAGTGTTCAAACTCGAGTTTATTAATAAGTGGCTTATTGTAAAATACTGTGTTCATTTTTTGAGAATAACATGCATACTCGCAGATAAATTGAGGTTTTTATAAAAACAGTCCCAAATTTCGCCGAGTATTTTGCTTATAATTTGCGGAGTTCTTAATATTAAAAAAAGTTCATTTCATAAAATATGACAAATAACATTGTACACAATACTCTGCAATCAGAGTTTAAAAATAATAATAAAAATTGGATGAAAAATTAGCAGATTTATTAAAAAATATTTCACTGCGCATTGGTGAATACAATCAAAACATAATGTACATAATGTATTAGCTAAGTATATAGAACAACTTTTGTGAAAGTCTCAAAATCATAGCTTGAAAATTCTGAAAATTATCGTCGATAGAATAAGCTCGATATCCGTTGTTCCCAAAAGGAAGCAAAGAGATGAGGGGTTGTACGTGCAATATTGTGTACGCTAACTTGGCACTAATCAACAGATATGTGATACAACCCCTCATCTTTTTGTTTCTTTTTTGGGAACAACGGATTTCGAGCTTATTCTATCGACGATAATTTTCAGAATTTTCAAGCTATGATTTTGAGACTTTCACAAAAGTTGCTATGTATACTTAGCTAACACATTATATATGCATATTATATTTTAATTGCATTCGCGCATGCGCAGTGAAACCTTTTTTAGTAAACCTGCTCATTTTTCATCCAATTTTTATTATTTTTTAATTCTTATTACAGGGTTGTATGTACAATGCTGTTTGACATATTTTATGAAAATAACTTTTTTTTTATATTAAGAACTCTGCGAATTATAAGCAAAAGACTTGGCGAAATTTGGGAATGTTTTTATAAAAACCTTAATTTCTCTACGAGTATAGATGCTATTCTCATAAAAATGAACACAGTATATTATAATAAGCCACCTATTAATAATCTTGAGTTTAAATGCTGTTGCTGCATTAGTTTTAACAGGGTTATCCAAAATATATTCGTTCTTTTCAAATTTGTTGACGGTCCCCTATGGGGTTTCGAGAAAACATCTTCGCGGAAATATATGACTTATACTATACTGTTTACACACCTGCAGTTTCATGTTAATTCCTCATTTATTTTTCTAGATATTTAAAAAAACGTCTAAAATCGCAAGTGACCGGTCACCTTTGGCCATATTGTACCTTTGTCACATCAAGGAGCAAGTTAAAAGCATACAAATGTTCTGAATCTAAAGGAAAGAAAATGATTTTGGTTAAAGCCATTTTAAATTTTTATAAAACACTCATAGTACAATATATATTAAAACACACATACACACATAAATAATGCCTGCATTCAACAGTTAAAGGAACAGGCTCAGTGGCTAGAGCAGCAGTCTTGTATACTGTGGTCCCGGGTTCGATTCCTGGCTCTGGCTAATTTTTCACTCCAGCTGGGTTGATTGTATTTATTGTTTGTATGTCTGTATAATATTTATATATACCATTTTAAATTTATTTGAAATTAAGAAACAACTTACCGTAAAATGTTTTTTTTTTATTATTTTACGCTGCAGTTAAGTCTTTTTAACTTTCTGAGGACATAGAGTCCGAAAAGTATTGTGATCATGATGAATGTAGCTATCGTTATTTGTAGTTTATATTATTTCTGCAGTTAATTTTTTTTTCTTCCAAAGATCGCAGTGTCAGGAAAGTACAGGGTGACCCAAAAGTAGATATACAGTCAGATATACATAAATGATTGTGCCTTTTCTTTCGTTTCTACGGTAAACGATAACTGGAAATCTGAGCGAGGAGCAACGATGGTGGAAGCTTAAGACCTACTGGAAGTATGAAAATGCAGTGACGGTGCGTAATATGCGGGAAAATAAATTTCATTTGCCCGCGCCGTCACGTCTTACGATTCACCGCGTGAGAGACACGTTTTTGACCACGAGTTCCGTTTAGGAAATATGGGCGACTGCACACGACGTTGACAGAGGAAAATGAGATGAAGGTGGCCCTTACATTCGTAAACATTCAAAAGAATTCCACACGACAAGCATCTAGGGAACTGGGTATCCCGAGGACATCATTTACAACTTCTGATGCACAATCTGCAATTAAACCTGTATTAAACCTGTATATGTAATTAAACCTGTATTAAACCTCTATTAAAGTATTACTGTATAAGTAACTGTATACCTACTTTTGGGTTACACTGTATAGTAATCATGATGTATGTAGTTATTGTTATTTGTAGTTTATATTATTTATTTAAGTTTTTTTTTCCGAGAATATAGTGTAAAGAAAATATTGTAAGCATTGTGTATGTGTACTTGCGTGAGAGAGAGTAAACCCTATAGCTTCCAACGGTACTTTCTACTGAGCTCCTACTTGTCTAATGTTTTATGGAATACTGCCGCAAGAACCTTATAGTTTTCCTATCAATCAGCCGACGAATTAGATATTTAAACATTTTTAAAACCATTTGGTACCGATTCGACAGGGAAAAAATGCGTCGGAGATTCAATCGCAAATATTTATGCGATGTATGGAATAATCAGTAGATTAGAGTCAACATCTTAAATTTCGAATTAGGAGAACTACATTTTTTAATCCTGCTGATTCCGTTATATCTGAAAATATCTGTACTCACGATGTGGTATACAATGTTTTGTAAATGGGTTAAATCCACTTCAGACTTTTTTAAATGTTCTAATAAATTATGTATTACAGTTACAAGTAAGGGTGACCAGGGGAATGGTGAAGCCTTAAGGGAATTTAATTATTTTCACCTCAATATTTTTTATAGTAAAAATTCCACAGCTGAATAATGATCTTTAGTATCTGTATACATTTAACCGTAATCTTAACTGTAAAGTAAGTACACATAAAAAAAAAAAAATCATCCTCTCTACAGTAGCGGGATTACCCAGGATACTGGGTAATTCTGCCAATGTATAGGGTTTTGACGTCACTCTTTAATGACCCAGTAAATACATAAAATGTGTACTAGGAAACAATTAACCTATAGAAAATATTTAGAAAGCAATGTAATTTAAAAGAATAATGAATAATTACAATGTTCCTTAAGATAGATTTATTAGTGTGCTAAGCTTACAAGTTAACTCAAATTGCAAAAGTCACCCTTAGCCATGGTGGCGGCATTACCCCGAGAGGACAATATAGCGGTAATCCCCCTGCAAAGGCAAAAAAAGAAACGAACTTGTTCAACAAATTTCAATTAAATGTTGCGAATACATATAGATTACGGGCGGGTAATATTATCTTCAGTACCTAATGTTACAATAACAGGTGTTTACCTCTGCTCATTTGAAGCTCCAAAATAAGAAGAAACTAGATGAAATTAATTTTTTCATTAGAACAAACGAAAGACGTACAACAAAATCACTCTCACTCTAGGCACCGTTCCTATTGTTGACAACTATAGTGCAGGCGCATTTACTATCTAAAACTGTCCTCAGTTTTTAAACTAGGCGGGGTGGCAGCATAACACGAGTGGCGCCATTCCCCCGTTCTCCCCTATCTCATGTTGACACAAGTCAATATATTCCAAAACAAATTTAAACACCAATCTGGGAGATGGCGAAACATAAAATTTCTTAATAATTATTTTTTCACTTTGATATCACTTTTTGTGTTAAAATATATTTTTAACACTCTATAATAAATGTTGAAATATGATATTGCTGATACAGGAATTTCAATTCTTATATAATGTTGATTAAATCTTTCAAATTTATTTAGCTTAAAAAATAATTACAAGGTTACTAGTGACTTTTTTAAACACTAGGGGGCTCGGCCCCCTACGAGCTACGCTCGCCAACCCCCGTCCAGATACCGCAGACTCTAAATGCACGCTAATTTGATCGGCTTTAAAAAGATTTCGAAAGATTGAATTATAATTTAAAAAACGGTTCCGATCTCCCTATAAACGGATTTCTATTCATTTCTCTTTGATTGGGGAATTTTAACGCCAAATCCACTGCGGTCCTACTTGATTATCCAGTCGACCAATTTCGCCAAATTATACAAATTGACATAATTTTTATTTTAAATAACGAAAGAACAAATAAATTAGTACAGCATTAATAAAAATACAAATAAAACGTCGAAATCAAAATAACTTGATGACGTAGACACGTGTAACAACATTTAAAATAAGCTAATATAAAATGAATTAAGTAAACAGAGCCTTTTTCTCCCGGTATTTTTTAACAAAGCGAAAAGAAAGTTCTTTTAAATGAGACATTTTAAATTAATCGTTTTTAATCTGACGTAATTTTGACCAAGCTATTCTTTCTCTTTTAAATATTCACGTGAAAATACATTTGTTAGAAATGTATTTTATTATTTGCGCTTTCCTAACAAAAATAGTTGAAAAGATCCTCTCAAAATATCAAATAAATGTCTAGCACAATTTCTAAATTTAAACTATTTTGCAATATTATTTTGTGTTCATTTTATGTAATAATGTAATGTGACGTAAATATGACGTAATTTCTCCTATTTAAGACTTCTAAAGTTTGTTAATGAATTTATTATTTTACAATGTCCTTTCTCTTTTAAAATTCACGTGTATACTTTTTATGACGTAATTTTCAATAAATTCCTGCTTTTTATACGCAATTATTTAACCCTCTCGTGCATAAATTATTTTTCATTTTTTTTCATTAATCACAAAGAAATTTTTTTTGTGATAAATGAGAAACTATTGTAAAATAATTTTATTATTGTACTGCATGCTAGGTATTATCTGTCCACAAATCAAATCTCCATAAAAAAAATGCTCAAAAATTTTTTTGCTTAATAATGCAATAATTATACGACCTCATATGAGGTCCGTATGCATGAGAGGGTTAATTTTAATTTGAAAGTATCTTTTCTATTTATAATAGTCACGTGTAAATAAATTTTTAATTTGAAGCAAATATTATTGTTTCCGTTGTTTATACAGTTGGCAACAGGTTAAATTAGTACATTTTTCTGAAATAAGTAAAAAATATCTTTCGAAATGCTGAAAATTTGAATTTAAAATCGAAATAATACCTCGAAAAATGAGTCAAATTAAAAAAATAAATAAATTCTGCACACCGGGAAATTATAACGTATAAAACGATCTAAAAATTATTAAATTCCGATGTATAGTTTTTGCTCCTATAAAACTTTTTTAGTGGGACGATTTTGTCCAACTTTAGCATTAAATATGTCTTTAAATAATTCTTCGATTTGAAAACTGTCTGCATCAGCGCGTTTATCAAACATTTCTGTATAATACTACCGATTTTCATATTTTTATATGCATTATTTTTCTTAATATTAACGAAGAAAGACCTCCGGTCACAAAAAATTCAAAACCGGCGGCGGCGGCGTCGGTGACAGCGGTAGTTACTTTTTTTTTAGAATAGAGAGATATTTTCTAAATATAAATATGATGTTTAATTAGGTTGTACAGTTGATCGAAAAATACAACATGACAAAATATATTTTACACCACAGAGTAATGAATTTAAAGAAGTCTTAACGTGTTTATGGCATTATATAACTAGAATAAAACATTAACAAATAACATTCCGCAATTCTTAGTTATGTTGGAGATTTATTAATAGTAAAACAAATCTTTTTAAAAAACTTCTTCTTTATTAAATAAATCTCGTTCAAAACATATTTAAAAAAATAATAATCTATTTTATCTAGAATGCTAATGATGAGTACTACATTTCGAAGAGCTTATCTCAAACAACGTAAATCTTGCATTTATGTGAAATGAGACTTGTTTTCGAAATGTAGCTAGACTTAATTAGATTTTAATTATACGTGAAAAATTACTTTCCTTTTGAAAACAAAGAAATAGCATTAAGGAACATCAATATCAGATCGTGAGTTAAAATTATAATTAGTTTTGTAAAGAAAAAATATTAAACAGCTTACTTATTAGTAATTCTCAACATATTAAGTTTAAGAGTAAATATAATTAGCTAATCACGTATATCGAAAGCGCATTTGATTCTATGTATCAATCCTGTGGGAAATTAATTATCGATAAGCATAAGGATATTTGACGTTTGTAAACTAGTCCTGTTTTAAAATTAAATTGAATAACTATTTATTTAAAACCACTGAATATGTAAAATATTATAATAACAAAAACTTGGACTTGCACTGTCAAATTATAAATTTAAAACTCCTATGATACTTATCAGCGTACACATAAATTAAAATTATATTAAAGACACATTAAAAATTAATCGCAACGTTCCATGCTCTTTCTAATGAGCCATCATCAGAGGAGAGGGTTCTTGACCTCCACGAAGCAAAGTTGCAAGCAGCCCAGTCCCTTTCACAGCATCAAACTACACACAAACTACACACTTACAACAGTTTGATGTTGTGAATGTGACTGTGCTGTTTGTAACTTTGCTTCGTGGAGGTCAAGAACCCTCTCCCCTGATGATGGCTCATTAGAAAGAGCATGAATTTTTGGGATTAATTTTTAATGTGTTTTTAATATAGTTTTTGTTTCTGTGTACGCTGATGAGTATCATAAGAGTTTTTAATTATTAAAATATTATATTATTCTATTAGCAGAAAAGTTTCAAACATTTGTTTACGCTGCATGCAGTAAATTTTCAAAAATATCGTTTACAAAAAAATATATATATATTATTGAAAACAACAATTTACACACACATATAAATTTTATGAATATATATCTATCAATATGGGGGGATGAGTTCTGGGAAATCACTTGTTGGAAATTTTACGGATCGGTATTAATCATAACAGCTTCTTCTCTTTTGTTCTTTAACCAAGGCGCCACTGAAGACAACCGGACCATTCCATACAATGGAAGTTATCTCTAGTGAATCTTGTTAATAGCATATTATTGTGGAGAATTTTGTAGCCGCCACCATAGCATTTGGTCCAGGATCGAAGAATTTTGGTAGTTTCCCCATAAATTGACAGAAGACATCCGTAATGGAAACAAATTTATTAGATCACTCGAAAATTGTACATTAATAGAACTTCCGCCACAAACTACGAATCCATCTTAAAGGAGAATAATTAAAGGGGTATTTTCACTAAAATTAAAAAAATGTTTACTAAAAAGGTGCATAAATATTTACTAAAATATTCAGTTACAAAATGAACTGAGTCTTTAAAAACTTAAAAAAACATTGTGGTTAAAATGATATGAAACAGAAAAGATAATTCTCGAGATCTTTCGATCGCAAACGCGATCATTTTCAAGGGATAGCTTCGCTGAAATGTCGCATTCACTGTGCTATTTATATAACAGTCTGGGAAAAAGGATCAGTCTATTATAATCCATTTGGAAAAATGGTTAGTGCCCTCGTCAGGGTAGGAAATCAAAAGCATATCTGAAGCTTTTTATTGGTTTAATACGCATTTTATTCGTGTTCTGATTGGTCTATACATTAATCTGTATTTCCCTTTACTTTCAACAGAGATTGATTACTTCTGTTGCCAATATGACAAAAATGATGTTTTTGTTGCGATGCTGAAGTGTTAGATATTTTTAAAATATTAAACCAAATTTCAGGTGTGTCATAAGATAAAACATCATTAGATACATTATTTCCTTTACTTACTGAGCTCGTTCTGAGATTTAATTTTTTCAGTTAGTGATAGTCTAGTCTAGAGGCATAAATTTTGTGCGTTTTGCCAATCTCAAAAAAAAAAAAAAAAAAAAAAAAAAAAAAATCATACATTTATTTTCAACATACTTATTGATATTTTGAATATATATACAATATTTTTTGAAAAAAGAAGGACAAATAAATAAGTTGCAGGCTTGTAAAGTTATGGGGGGAGGGTGCAGGTTGACACGATTGCAACCGTTCTGTCCATCTGAAACAAAATTAAAATTTAATTTAAAAAATCAAAAAAACCCGACTGCGTAAAAAGCGAACAAATTAATTATTTCTCGTCGATGTGAAACTATTTTTTATATTATTTAGATATTTTTTTTTATTTACTTGTATTGACGACTTTTAAGTTGTGTTTAATTGTCAGTTCCTATCTATAAATAATGTTTTGATGAGGCCTATCGATGTCTATGATGGTGAGAGTTGCAGTAAAGCTGATCCTATCTACATAACTTCCAGGTTGTGTAATATTTAAAGGAGCTTCTGACTGTAAAATATTCAATAAAACATCGTCTTCATTTTGAAAGACCTGTCCAATGATATGCCACTCAATAGTGTGCTTAATGTTTTTTCGTCTCTACCGCCCTTTTAAGTTTATAAAAACAAACCCTAGCCTATAACCATCGTACGTTTAAGACGAATCGATAGAGACCTCAGTCATTAAAATTGATCCAGACGTTGGGATGTTTCGAGGGTATAAAGAAATACACATACCAGAATAAGCGTGAAACACATAACCCTTCTTGGCAGTCGAGTAAAAAAAGGTTCTTAAGTAGGAATGTCGTTATAGCCACTACCTAAGAGAAAACGGAAGAAATAATTCGCAAAATGGCAGCTACCAGAAATAAAAGCATTTTTCGACTCTTTTCTTCATAATTTTTAATTATTTAAGACAGTAAATAATAATAATAATAATAATAATAATTCTGTCACAAAAATGTTAGGGGCAATAGCAAGTTATACATTCAAGATTGATAAAACATTTGAAGTAAATCGCTTAAATACAGCTTGATATGTCATGTCATGCATGTTGAAAAAGTAGTTTTGAGAAAAACGCAGTAATTTTGTGTCGTGAGAAAAACAAATATTTGATGTGCAGATGTCAGGGAAAGTGCTGATTTAAATGATTTACACATGGTTCCATTGGTGATGAGTCAAGTCGTTAGAATACCAAAAATGGTCGAGTAGTCGGGCATTGTCCGATTTGCTCTGACGTGATGGGATTTCGTCCTGCGTCACTGAAATAGCTATAAATCCGTAAATTAATGGAATTTTAATAGTTTAACTCGGGATATATTCTTGAAGATATAAACTTTAAGAATTTAAAAAAAAATGATTTTTCAAAATTCTAGACCAGAATACCCCAAGGCATTCCACTGCTTCAGCATTTATTCAATACTACACCATACATTATTAGAAAATGCTAATTAAGATTTTAGATGCTACTCAGGGTGGCCTGACATCCTTGTGAAGTATGCATATTTTATATAAATCAAAATAACAAAAATATTAGCTCCAGATCTCATATCTATCAATAAATACTACCTCGCGAAGGAATTTTTACTGAAATGCGTTAAGTACCGAGAACCAGCCAACAACGTCTGGATGTAAAAACGCGGACTCTCTTTTCGAATTGCAGAAGAAAAATTAGATTCACCTTTTGGTTATTAGCCCAGTGTTAGGGGAGGGGGTAAAACACCGAATTCGGAATTAATTAGGAGAAAACTGGAAATTGTTTTAATCCATTTGATTTAGGTCCAGAATGCTTTCCCCCTCGTTATAGGTGAGCGTTAGAAAATATGTACAGATTTATAGTCGTAAAACAGGGTTTTTTTTAATTACCATAGCACCATCTCAAAAACACTAACTCTATCAAAAACACTGTCAATACAAATGTTGTAAAGCTTAAAATTCTGAGTACTATATTTTTGTTGGGCATTGAGCTCACAATTCTACTTCAAAGTTTTGCCTAAATCGCTAATCAAGAGCTTGATGCCAGAACAGACCCAGTTTTCAGTTCATCCTGCTTCTAATTTATATATATATATATATATATATATATATATATATTGAGACATTTACGATATTTTTGTAATTATTTTAGCTCACTATTTTGGATATTTTTAGAATTACGGTTTGACACGTTGAGTGCCACGGTCACTGACACTGAAGCTGAAAAATTTACAATGTTTTAAATAATTTTTAAGCAAGTATAATCCTGTAATAAATAAAAGGTAAGTAAATTTTAAATAAATTTTCAATAATTACTAAAAACAATATATATATATTTAATTTTATATCATATTTTAGACCGTCAGTCATCGGTGAATGACGCGTTCTAAAAAGAAAGTTCAGTATCAGTCACCGATGACTGACGTGGCGCTTAGCATGTTAACCACTTGATTACGGACACAGTAGTAGGAGATGAAAAAAAGGCCGAATTCGAAATTAATTTGGTGAAATCTCAGAAATTGTTTAATCCCTTCGAAATAGGTCAAAAATTAACAAAAATACATGTATATAAAAAAATTGAAGCAGGCTGACTGATTACTTGGTCTTCCCTGGTTCCAAACTGTTGATTAACGATTAAGTCAAAATTTTGAAATAGAATTTCGGCCTTATTATTGAACAAAAATATTAATGTGGGTACTCATTTTATTCAGAATGTTAGGCTCTACAACATTAGTATTGACAATGTTTTTGATAGTTAGTAGTTTTGAGATATTGTTAAGTTAACTTGGTATCTCCTGGGTTCAAGTTCTTGATTGGCGATAAAGGTAAAATTTTAAAATAGAATTGCGACCTTAATTATATAAAAAAAAATAATTTGGGTGCTCATTTTATTAAGAATTTTAAGCTCTAAAATAGTTGTACTGACAATTTTTTTTATAGTGTTAGCTGTTTTGAGATATTGTTAAGATAACTTGGTCTCTCCTAGCTTCAAACCCTTGATTAGCAATTAAGGTACAATTTTGAAATAGAATTGCGATCTTAATGTTGAACAAAAATATTAATGCGGGTACTCATTTTATTCAGAATTTTAAGCATTGATTGTGTTTTTATAGAGCTATCTGTTCTGCGATATTATTAAGGTAATTAAAAAAAAAAAACGTGTTTTCTAAAAATAAATATATACATACTTTCTTACGTTCAGCAAGTACGCGAAAAAAAAACATAGTACGTTCATTTTCAACCTAAACTGGAGGGATTAAAACCATGAATTTCAAAGGGAATACATGTACTTGTAAACGAATAGATAAATTATTTTTATGTTTTTGTTTAATTTAGATTTTTTTTTTTTTTTTGTTTTTCCCTTATGTCGATTCTGATATTCAGACGACGTGAGTTCGGATAATTAGATTTTCCCTATATCAATAATTAGTACTTAATTAGTTTATTTGATTACTTTTAAATTAACATAAATCCTGAACAGAGACAATGTCATAATATATTTCTTCTTTAGAATATATTAAGCTATATTAGACAGTAAAACAGAAAATTTATACTGTTATTTGGACATTGAATGAATTTAATGAAAATCTAGCAAACGCAATTATTGTTCATTTCTAAGTATCTTATTTGAAATTACTTCTGCAGATTTAGCATTTTATATTACAATGGGTTTAAGTTTCCAATCTCTCTTTCATTCAAATCTTCTTTGTTTCACAGATTTAGATGTAATTGTATATAGCAGTCTAAACTTTTAGAAACAACTTCTTCCTCTTTTGTTGCAAAACCCCCTACCTTATTTGAAAATATATAAATTTTGCTTTGTTAATGCACTGAAATATGTAAATTAATGAAAATTGGGCATTCTTTGTACAGATTATATTAGTGTCATAATTTATTCGATATATAGGGTTTTAAATGAAAGAAGAGCGAAAGAATGTGCATCTGTAAATTTCCAATTAACGAGCAACGATGATGCATTAAAGATGAGTCAATAAGCGATTGTCTCAAAATATTATTAAATTGATAAATAATTGATGTTTGTAAATTATTAATTTAATTGGTTTTTTAACGTAATGAAATCCAGAAACTGCAAATGTTTAACGCACTCAATAACCTAATCCTGATATGAAGCTCCTAAGTTAAGACACGAAAATAATGATTTAAAAACCTCTTTTCTCTAACTTTTACTACGATTGACATTTCCTATGCTTTTATATTTTATGCGCATTATAAAAATTACTAAATGTTTCTTAATAAAAAAATATATAATATAACCACAAACAAATATTTATAATATCATCTCCCGCGTTACCCACGATTCCGAAAAGCTTTCTGTTGTCTTTAGAAACATTTAGGGAGTATTAAATTTCAGTGATTTAAAGAAGCATTTACAAACACGAAGTTTCTTTTCCTCTCAGTAATTTTCAGAAACGTTTCCGAACAGCTATTTCAGCGGAATAATCACTTTTCACGTTGAAATATAGGTTGCACAAATTCTATCAATTCTGAAGTAAACATCATGTGATAAAAAAAAAAATCGCAACAAATGTGCCATATAGTTCTATTCGTTCAAGTATTGTGAATGATTTTAACGATTTAGTTCTAGCACACCCATTATTCTTTTAATTAAGAGCAATAGATATCTTATTAGGAGTTAACGTTTTCTTTACATTGCTTAAAGAGGAAGTTATGAAAAGAGGTGAAAATCTACCCTTCGCTCTATGTTCTAAACTTGGTTGGATTTATTAGGGGAACTACCACTTTTGATACAAGTCAACGTACATTTTCTGTTCATAATATTCAGTTACAACTAAATGATTTAGTTCCAATGTCTTAGTCGTTAGATTCCATTCCTGAGCTAGTTCGAATTTCTATGGAAGAACAGTTATGTGAAGACCATTTTAAGTGCATTTTTTTCGAAATAGTTCCGGAAGATTTGTTGTGAATCTTTCATTTAGAGATTCTCCATCGCGATTAGGTGATACTAAGGAACTGGCCATGAAGCGATTTCGTTCTTTGGAACGTAAGCTTTAAAAAAAAGCAGTCTATTTACGTAAACTATCGACAGTTTATGAGGGAATATTGGGACTTGGGTCATGGAACGTATATCCAAATCGGAAAGAGTTCCTCCATTTGTTTTTTATTTACCTCATCATGCTGTAATTCGTGTACCAAATACGACGACAAAATTAAGAGGTGTTTTTGATGCCCCTGTTAAATCTACTTCTGGTGTGTCTTTGCATGATATTCTGATGGTCGGATCCCGCATACAACAGGAACATTTTGCAATTCTTTTAAGATTTAGAACTTTTTCTATTGTTGTACGCGCAGATATTGAGAAAATGTTAGACAAATCTTGATTAATCCAGAAGATAGAGATTTTTTAAGGATTCTTTGGAGAAAGAATTTCCAGGATCTAATAGAGGAATGCCGTATAAAAATAGTCACTTTTGGTATGGCATCTGCCCCGTTTCTCTCTACTAGAACACTTCATCAGCTTGCCTTAGATGAGAAAAATGATTTTCCTTTGGCATCTGCAGCTGTGTTGAAAGACTTTTATGTAGATTATTTTCTCTGTGGCGGCCAGAATGCGGAAGAGGTTGTTTAACTAATTAGTCAATTGACATTATTAATGAAACGAGGTGGCTTTAAATTATGAAAAGGGTTTTCAAATGTACCTGGAGTATTGAGGAATATTTCTGAAGAATGTAAAGAAAGTACAGAGTCGTTGTTCTTTACAAAAGATGGTGGGATAAAAATTTTAGGAATTCAATGGAATTTAACGGGTGATTTCTATTGTTTCACTGCTTTAGACCATAAGAAAAAGGATATATATTCTAAAAGAGATATTTTGTTAGAAGTTGCAAAGGTGTTTGATGCGTTAGGCTTGCTTTCTCTTGTGTAGTTTTCATGAAGGTACTGTTGCAAGATTTATGGAAATTTTCCCTTACCTGGGACGAGCCAATTAATGAAGAACTTAGTAAACGGTGGACATCTTTCCGGAATAATTTAAAGGTAATTTCTATGTTAAAAATTCTTCGATTTGTATTAGCTGCAGATAAGATAAAAACTTCCAATTCCTTTCTTTTGTGTTGCGTCGGAAAAAGCATATTGTGCAGTAATATATATGCGTTCAGTTTCTCAGAATGAGAAAATTACCGCAAATCTTTTGACATCTAAAACTAAGGTCGTACCTATTAAGACTCAGTCAATTCTGTGACTTGACCTATGTTCAGCTCTTTTTTGCACAAATTTGCTGAAAGTTGTTTTGGACCACTTAAGTCTCAAAGAGAGTGAAGTATTTGCGTGATCGGATTCTAAGGTTGCGTTGGCATGCCTTTCTTCAGAGCCTCATAGATGGGAAACCTTTGTAGAAAAACCGTGTTTCTAAAATCTAAGAAACACTTCTTAATATTTTATGGAATCATGCACGTGGTCATGAAAATCCAGCTGACTACGAAACAAGAGGTATGCTACATCGGAATTACTGAATTGTGTTTCATGACCCTAAATTGTTAAGAGAGCAATAGGATAAACCGTCTAATGAATCATTTGAAGGCAAGGGTGTACAAGAAAATATCCTAAAGGGAAAAAGGGGGGGATTGTGTTGTAAATATTTCTAAACTTGGTGATCATCTGATTTTCAGATATTCTTCTTGGAATAGACTAGTACGAATCGTCGTGTGGTGCTTAAGATTTCTAGATAATGCAAGAAAATCGTTCTCAAATTGAGTACATGGCTTGCTCTCAGTCTTCGAGCTTTCAGATTCCTCAAAAAAAAAATACTGACCATAATCCAACACCACTATTTCCGTGTTGAAATATTTAATTTAAGTCATCACAATTTTTTTAAATCTTCAAGTAAACTTTTGTCTTTAAACCCATTCCTGGATCATAATTTTATTTTGCGTGTTGGTGGATGATTGAGGCATGCTAATGTCTCAGATGATCAGAAACATGCAATACTATTGCCTAAGACGCATCATATCACTGCATTAATTATCAAACATTATCATATTACTTATTTGCATGCTGGTCGACAGATTCTTTTACCTGCTCTTCGAGCCAATTTCTGGATTTTAAGTGATCGAGATGCAGTAAGAAATATAGTGAGGAGTTACTGAAAGTGTTTTCATGCTTCACCATCTGTTGGCACTCAAATAATGGGAGATCTTCCAGCCATACGTGTTACGACAAGTCGTATATCCTCAAAGACTGGAGTTCATTCTGCAGGTCCATTTATGTATAAAGAGAGCAACCGTAGAAATATAAAGTCGTTTAAGAGTTATACTATTGCTATTTTTATTTGTTTTTCAACTCGTGATATTCATCTTGAATTGGTTTCGGATTTGACAGCTTCCACATTTTTGGCTGCTCTGATAATATATGTTGCCCGAAGAGTTCAACCAGCTGAGTTGGTCAGTGATTGCGCAAGAAATTTCAAGGGTGTAAGTAGGGAATTGCGTGAGTTATACAATTCCATATCCTCTATTAGTAAGAATCAAACATTACAGAATTATATGGCTGTTGAAGGTACTATCTGGAACTTTAATCCCCTTCTGCTATTTTGGTAGTCTGTGGGAGGCTAGCATAAAATCTCTGAAATATCATCTATGTAGAACAATGGGGAATTCACTATTTATTGTTGAAGAATTCTCTACATTATTGTCACAAATTGAAACCTGTTTGAACTCGAGACCTATTATGTCCTCTCTTACATGATCCAAGTGATCTACAAGTCTTGACAACAGGACATTTTTTGACTGGTGCTACCTTGACAGCTGTTTAGGACATGACGTTTCTGAAGTTCAACCAAATAGACTTCGCCGTTGGCAATTAACACAGAGAGTATTCCAGGATGCGATGGAGTGGTGAGTATTTGTCTCAACTCCAGCAACATCCCAAGTGGCTGCGTTCGACAGCAAATTTAAATGCCGGTGACTTAGTGCTCATTAAAAACGAACATATTCTTCCTCTTCAGCGGAAGCTAGGAAGATTTATTCAAGCATTTCCCGACAATGATTGTCATATGAGAGTCGCCATAGTTAGAACTGATACCGGAAATTTTGAACGAGTGATTCATAAACTCTGTCCTCTACCATTTCATTAACAAGAAGACATATATAACTCTTTTATTTGTAACCCTTGAAGATTTCAAGGCCGGTGGTGTATGTTTACAACCAGCGAGCTATCAACTGACTGCGAAAATGATACACACGTGGTCTCCTGTCATTGAGAAATCCAAGCTCAAATCATTTATCAAACAGCTGCCAGATAAAAAACACTCAAAAATTAAAATTGTTAATTAATTTATATTCGCTAATTGCTGTTGTATTTCAAAGAATATCCGGATTCATCGTTAAAAAATACTCATAGGTATGTTAATTTCAACTCGATAAAAGATATATTAAAAATATATATAACATCCCTTTAAAACTTCTGGTGCACTTTGAAATGTAGGAACCCGCTGAATCCGGATTCAGATCTATTTTTTGTCCTTCTAAAAACCTCTAGCCTCGAAATAATGTGCAATTTTAGCAACCTAATTGCTAGCCTCACAATGGGGGTCAAATCCAGCCTGTCTGTGGTATTGAAGAAAGAAATATTTTTTAATTCATCCGCTTGATGAGAGTGAGTTGCGATTGTTAATTAATTACTCAGCTATTAATTAAAATTTTAAAATTCTGAAAATGAGGTACATCAGGAGAGACTTTGCGCTATTCTCACAAAAATTTTGAGCCTCGTGCGTGCCGTAGATTTTCCTAGACATTGCACACACACAGACACACAAACAGCGCTAAACTTTCTTTTATTAGTATAGATATATATAATGCAGATATCGCGTTAATTAGTTTTTAATGCTTAAAAATTACTTAGTTCATATAAAGAAAATAGCTATCATCGAGTTTAAAATATATTTGGTTTTGTACGTAAATTTCGGTGTAAGTTATTATATAGTGATTCTAGTCATCTTTTTTGTAAAGGAATTAGCCAACTCAATGTGTTAGAAAGAGAATGGATGAAATGTTTCGAAAATCTGAGTCAGTTAGTCATAGCTACATTCTTAAAATTTATACAGCTGGTTTATACAGCTGGATAAAGAACATAATCAAATTGCAAAAATGCTGTATTACACTTTTAAAATTTTTTGTAAAAACGCAGAAAAAAAACCGAGACTCTGTAAATTTACACTAGTTCTCGGTTAAATGCATTCGATCGAGTTTATCTGTCAATATTTTACAGTCATTTTCCTTTTTCTTACAAGGAATCCCTTGTAAGGATTTCCATATGTTTATTTAAAGATAATTTTATCTTTTTTACAACGCGTAAGTCAAAATACACGCTTTTAAAATTATTTTAAAAAATTATTAGAAATATTAAATATGAAAATTTACTTTTAAAATTGTTTTATTCAAAATTAGAATAATTTAAAAAGGATAAATTCGTCTCTGCGGAGTTTAGTGGGAAATTTTTATCGATAATAAATTTAAAGTTGTTTTATCTACCATGTGCACGAAGCTTGGTAATATTAAAAGCAAATTGCGTGGTATTATTTCAATGCTATTATTATTATTATTATTATTATTATTATTATTATTATTATTATTATTATTATTATTATTATTATTATTTCAAAGGTAAATGCTCTGTAAAAATATATCAATCTTCTAAAAATATGTTACAAAAAATGTATTAAATAATTAAAACGTAAAAAATCAATTTTTAAAAATAAATTGCTTTTTTATTTTTTCCCTCTAATTTCTCGCAAAAAGATTCTTTTGAAATACATTATCTCATGATGTGCATGTATATTATGTGACAATTTTGAAAAGTTATCTAAAACGTAATTATTGAAAAAAAACGAATTACATTTAAATATATTCATTAAAAAAATAATCTACTAAATATTTTATTTATTAGATAAACTAGAGTTCCAAAATTATAATTAAACATACTAAAACATTAAAATTGATTTCTAAAAAAAAAAATGTAGATATTAAATTATTAGGTATCGGTCTAAAATAAATTAAATTAAACCGTATACGAATTTATGTAGCGAATATATTTCAAACGAAATCTTTGAAAACGATAACAAGTAGAATATATTTTTTTCACGCTGAATCACAAAAGACATCTTTTGCAAACCGTTGTAGCAGCTCCAATAGGCAGTAAGGCGTTTTCGTCTCTAATCCAGAGAACTCGGGTTCTTGTATAAATTGGATCCTGCAGTTGTTGAAGTTTATTCAGAGAACTCTAATTCTTCATAAAATGCGCTATTTTTGAAAAAAAAATTAAATGGTTTTTATTAAAAGTAAATTTACATTTATTTTACTGATATGAATTTACAGATTCAACTGTAAATTTCTCAAATAATGTCTCTGTAATCTGTATAATTTTACATAAGACTTAAAATAACGGATTACTCGTAGATTCTCTGTAATTTCACAGATTTTTTTTTTTTTTTTAACAGTGTAATATATCACTAACTACATGTTAAAGAACACAATCTATTTAAAACGTTCTGGATCGTCTTTTAATGATTTTTAATTAAAAATTATATTCAATCTGGAAGAGGCAACGGAAAATCCAAAAATCCTTTAATTACAAATCCAATGGCGCGTTTTGTTGTTAAATTTAAAATGTAAATAGAAAGAAATATAAAAATGCAGTTTTAACAAAGATAAATAAATAAATAAATAAATATATATATATATATATATATATATATATATATATACATATATATATATATATTTTTTTTTTTTTTTCATAAAATGACTTGTTAAATGCATAATAAATTTTTACTTGTGTATTTTTGGAGAATGAAAGCAAAAACAAAATCTTAGTCTTACTTGTTCTGTTATTTCTGAACTCATGTGTTTTATTTAATAAATTCATAAAACATATTTCATGTTTCTTTAAAGTTGTAAAATTCCGCATTCTAAAATATGACCTTATATTTCATGTTGAACAGAATAATAACTTTTATTTCCCAGAAACCTTTGGTATAATACTTTTGTTTCTTTTATGAAATAAATCTTTTCGATAGTCTGTAATCAAGTTTTATCTTGTGATCTATTTTAAATCAATATTTTATCTTTTCTAATATGTAATGTGTTGCGTAAGCTATTAAAGTGGTTTTTTTCGATAATATAATAAAGAATTTATAGCATCCGTATTGCATTTTAATTTTTAATGTGAAATTCTTTATTTTAAGCACATTTTCAATCATTGTTTGTAAATCAAAAGATAATAATATATTATTTTGAGATAAATTAGTAAGTAAATAAGAAAATGGTATTTAAACTCTAATGTCCCAAACTACTAATTGTATAAAATATCTCCTTAAGACTTTTTCGCATTATGCTATAATAGTAGATTAGGTGTTTTATAAAGTTCTAATTCATAATTTAAAAAATAATTCGTTAACCCTTTATTTACCGACGACGGTACTTCTAAGTACCATTGAAGAAAACATAATATAAAATTTATTTACTCTATCTATTAGTAAAAGTATATTTTTTCCCATACAAAATACACTGTTTGATCAGATTTAGAAAGCACGGTGAAACAGTCGAAGCTAAATATTTTTTTAAAGTGGTAATTTTCTCAAACATTTACAGTGATGTAGATTTTGCTTTACATAAAATTATTACATGGCAAATTTCGAGAAGCAAAAACATTTTCTCTTACAGAGAGATCACATAACGTTTATTTACATTGTCTTGTAAGATTTTTTTGTTGTTAATTAATATAATTATTTTTGTCAATATTTCACGAAAAGAGTTATAACTACCTATTTATTTAATCAGTTTTAATGAAAAAAATTATCTAAATTTCATATCATTATTAATTAAAAAATTCTAGTATATTTTCAGATCTTAAAGGAGATAATTTTTAAAGTGGAGCAATTTCTTGAACCATACTTTCGAAAATAAAGGGTTAATTAAACATCTTTGTAGAACTATTTGTAGTACGTCCATCACTCACTCTTTTTTCAAATTTATATAACATAACCTTACGCTAATTTAACTTTTCATTTTCCATTTTGAATATGAACTTAGCACATAAATTAATTTAAAAAAAACATTTATTTAACTTTATGTTCAATCACGGCATATGTAATTCACCATCATTTAATGCTATTATTACTAGCTGTTTAACCCGTTATACGTACGGGAGTTCATGAATTTTATTCTAAAACCAAAATTAAAAATAAAAAACAGTACAACCAAACTAAAGTTCATGAATATAAAAATGTGTTATGGCTATTAAAAATCTGTAAATACAAAACCAATATGAAATAAGTATGTACACAAAAAATCAGTTATGTATTAAAAAATAATTATAAGTAAGTATTTACACAACTGAATTAAAATTTGGGAATATAAAAATCAGTTATAAAGTCAATATTTACACAACCAAACAAAAATTTGTAAGAAAAAATGAAATTTACACCACGACTGCAAAAAAATGGAAAAAATTATTTTAAAATGAAAAATCTTTGCACTATTTTCCACATCAGCAATGAGGTAAATTGCGGTAGACTCGTTTTTTTAGTACGTATTTACACAACCAAATTAAAGTTTAGGAAATCAGTTCTGAAGTCAATATTTACACAACTAAACAAAAATTTGTAAGAAAGAATGGAATGTACATCGTCATTGTAAAAAATTAAAAAAAATATTTTAAAATGAAAAATCTTTGCATTGTTTTCTACGTCATCCATGAGGTAAAGTGCAGTAGACTCATTTTTGTTTGTTTGTTTTTTACAATGAGCAAAATAGTTGCGACTTAAGATAAAACTTCACGGAAGACAATGTTTTGTGTAGTACCTTATCAGACTGTGACAAAAGTTTTTCTTGTTTTGATCCGTCCTTGACCTAAACGCATACGCATCCTCTAGAAGTTGCTCTTGAAAAGGCTACATACAACATCCCATATGAGAAAACTGGATAGGCAAATAGATTGCAAACTTTGACCCTGAGATTTATTGATAGTCATAGCAAAGGCGAGCCTAAGTGGGAACTGACGGCAGCGTAACCGGAAAGGTAAACTGGTTTCCGACGGAGTAAGCAGGATCCTCGGTATGAAAACACAGGTGCCTCTCTTATGTCCTGTCAAAACGTCTGCATCTATAACATTTTGCGACAACCTTTTGACTATTAAACGTGTTCCATTACAGAGGCCCCTGGGCGGATTCGTGTTCCAAAGCAACATAACAATAACGCCAAATTTAAGATTTAACTGATGTGGTGGCATTCCAGAAGGTGTTAAACTATTGATGAAATCCATCTGCAAATTGTTTTGTTCTTCTTCATCATCACAAAGTATTGTATCAGCACTAAAATAAGACTTGACTTCGTCAGGTACTTTTCGTAAAACCTCCTCATTTAATCTCAAAGGATCCTCATTCTTGGGACACAAAATGGCTCTTTCTGAAAGATGATCAAGATCAATTTCAGACGAATCAAAAATATCATCTACAACAGAATCCTGCACTAAACATTCTGGAGGTATATCAATAATATCTTCTCAGAGTTCATAATCATTAGTCAACCGACCATCCCCCAGGAGAATGATGCATTCCACGAAATCAAGTTCCTCCGGCTCCGTTCGCATATTTGTAACCAGATTGAACTGTCGAAATGTTGGCCAGAGAGAAGAATTCTTGATACAGCTTTCAAAAATGAGTGTTTTGTTTGCATGAATAACTACAGGTAAAATCTGCCTCCAGTCACCTCCAAGAATAAACACTTTGCCTCCAAATGGGACATCCTTGCCAACCAAACCTCGCAGAAGTCTATCAACAGCATTCAAAGCATGAATAGGTGTCACGGTACATTCTTCCCATATAATGAGCTTAGCAATTTGCAGTAATCTTCCTTCAGATGTATTTTGCCGAATTTTTGAAGCTGAATTATCCAATATGAAGACTGGTAATTTAAATTGAGAATGTGTAGTTCTTCCACCTTGTAAGAGTATAGATGCGATGCCTGCCCATGCAATGGGAATAGCAGTATGTCCCATTCCTCTGACTTAATGCAGCAAAGTATTGAATAGGAATATTTTTCCTGATCCCGCAAAAGCATTTCCCTTTGTCATTATGTGACTACCATCATCACGCGGTCTATACATTGGGTAACCATCAACATTCTCAGCCATTTTATTTCTGAACTCTTTTGGATAACCCTTTGAGCAAACACCGTCTTCCATGCAAGATGAGTTTGGATTTATGACGCCACATGATCCGTGAATCATCGTAGCCTTGACAATTTCGTGCAATCCATTTTCAATTGTGGAATCAGGTAATTCAGCACAGACCATGGTGTCAATAGTGGCTGAATCTCTTATCTTATCATCATCGGTTAAAATGAGTAAAAGGGGCATGTGTGGCAATCCTCTCTTTTGGAATTCAATAACATGTATGTCTGCGACTGTGCGTCCCAAAATGCCGCTCTTTTTAAGATAGTTCAACATTACTTTCTTCTTCATATCGAACACGCAAGCCACTAAATCTGGACGATCATGAGGCTTTTGTCCTGGGAAAAGGCTCGCTTTGATTTCTCGCCAATTTGGATTGCACGTTAGGGTGACAAAAAGATCACGCTTACCAAATTCTCTAACAACTGTCATCGCATCTTGAAAATTTTGCTGCATGGCTCTGGGACTTCCTATGAATGTAGATGGCAAAATAACCAATACACCTGGTTTCAAACCAGATTGTTCTGCTAGAGCATTAAGGTGATCCGCTAACCCTAAGTAAGATTCTACTCTTAATGTTTCCTGGTTAGAGCGGATGTAATTCAGACGGTTTCCTTCAACCTTGACATAAGCATCAACGCAATACTGCTGCAAGAGTTTTCCACCATAAAGCAGGGGATTGAAAACATTCCTTCTCACTGACAGCCTGTGACTGTAAAATTGAAGTTCAGAACATCCAGCATCCACACTCCAACCCTTTTCGCCACGTGGAAAAAATAAAACATAAGTCATGGGGCCACAATTAGGATTCAGGGCATTTATTCTACACAGTTGATTCCCCTTCGGATATCCCATTGGTAGGTGGTGCACCATCCGAACTATGGAAAACCATGGCTATCCCATTTGACTTTGGTGCATTGCATCTGCCTCGATGGTGGTCCGCTGATAAAATTTTATCGTATATATGCATGCACACGCTTTCAGCTGCTCCTGGTCCTTTTTCTGCGACGACTCGTTCTTCCCTTTCATGAAGCATTTTAAAAGCATGTGCATAAGGGTTAACTCGCCTGGTAACATCGTCAAGCTTGCTTATGATTTCTTCTTTACATTTTTAATTTTCTCTACTGTTCATACGTTGCCGCAGTGCTATATCAGAATCCTATACATAAAATTGAGCATATTTTTCCTGACCTAATTCAGATGGATTAAGATGAGAAGTATTATGATAAATTGGTCCATGGATTCTAAAACAAAACGGGCCAGTACCTGGGAGCGGTGTAACATGAGCACCCATAGAGGCAAAAGACAACGCACTGTTATATGACCTTATGTGTTCGTTAAAGTGAACTGACGATCTATCACTGCCATCTATAAGCTGTCTCAGCTTATCTGGATATGGTTGAGGAGGTTCCAAAATTGCTTTGTCGCTGTGACAACAGTGAGTATAAATTCCTATTTTATTCTTCTCTGCATTGAAAAATAAGTGGGTAAGTGTGATCACAGATCGCACAGAGGGTTTCGTTTAATATTCCTTTCAAAACACTTTATCCTTTTGCGAAATCTGTTAGTTCCACATTTCGCCACCAGGGGACGCACTCTATTCTACACAAACCTCTATCCGAACGAAACTTCGTTTTACAACCTATCCGTAGGTATATTAGTCGAGGGGATCAGGTCAATAGCACCCGAGATAGGTAGACGCCCTCTGGTGGTAAAAAGTGGAACTGAAATATGTAAGACTATTTGCATAATATGAAAGAGGGGTCAAAGTGGTGTCGGCAAAAGTTAGAAAACTGCCCATTGGGTGCAATGGTGGGGGGGGGGGGGGGTTAGAAAAATTGCTTAAAATACGCAAGTTAGAACCATGTGGGTAAATTATATAAGACATTTGAAAATTTTATGGTTTTTCGTGTAATCGCAAGTGTTCTGCTATACGTATGCAAAATTTCAAGTCTTCAACTTAAATAGGGGCTCAGTTAGAAAAAAAAACTTAAAATACACAAGTTAGAGCCCAGAGGTTTAAATATAAGATTTTTTAAAAATTTTATGATTTGTCGTTTGATGTGAGGTGTTCAGCTGTAAGTATACAAAATTTTAAGTCTTAAACTTAATTAGGAGCTCAGTTACAACAAAAAGATTAAAATACACAAGTTAGAGACCAGAGGGTTAAATATAAGATTTTTTCAAAATATTATGATTTGCCGTCTGATGTGAGGTGTTTAGCTATAAATATGCAAAATTTCAAGTCTTAAACTTAATTATGGGCTCAGTTAGAAAAAAAAAAAAAAAAAGCTTAAAATATACAAGTTGGCGCCCAGGGGGTTAAATATAAGACTTTTCAAAAGTTCATAATTTTTCGTTTGATGTGAGGTGTTCAGCTATAAGCATGCAAAATTTCTTGTCTTAAACTTAATTAGGGGCTCAGTTAGAACAAAAAGATTACAATACACAAGTTGGAGCCCAGAGGGTAGAGATAAGACTTTTTCAAAATTTTAGGATTTGTTGTTTGATGTGAGGTGTTCAGCTATAAGTATACAAAATTTTAAGTCTTAAACTTAATTAAGGGCTCCGTTAAAACAAAAAGATTAAAATACATAAGTTGGAGACCAGAGGGTTAATTATAAGACTTTTTCAAAATTTTAGGATTTGTCGTTTGATGTGAGGTGTTCAGCTATAAGTATGCAAAATTTCAAGTCTTAAACTTAATTAGGGGCTAAGTTAGAACAAAAAGATTAAAATACACACGTTGGAGCCCAGAGGGTTAAATATAAGACTTTTTCAAAATTTCATAATTTTTCGTTTGATGTGAGGTGTTCAGCTATAAGCATGTAAAATTTCAAGTCTTAAACTTAATTAGGGGCTCAGTTAGAATTAAAAGATTAAAATACACAAGTTGGAGCTCAGAGGGTTAAATATAAGACTTTTTCAAAATTTTAGGATTTGTCGTTTGATGTGAGGTGTTCAGCTATAAGTATGTAAAATTTCAAATCTTAAACTTAATTAGGGGCTCAGTTAGAACAAAAATATTAAATACACATGTTGGAGCCCAGAGGGTTAAATATAAGTCTTTTTTGAATTTTTTGCCCCAATCGTTCATGGACCTCCTACCAGCAGCCCCTGTGCAAAATTTCGTAGCCCTGCGCCCTTTGGTTTCCGAGTTTTTGTGGTTACAATCATACGCGCACAGATTTTAACAGTATAGATAAAAGAAACATCATCACAGTCAAAATTGGAACTTTCTTCCATCTGTCAAATATGGCACGAACTTTTCCAATCAACAAACATTAAGTAGTAAACGATTATCATAGTTTCCACTAAGCTGAATATCAATATGATGTATTTTCTTACTCTGTAGGAATAATGTTCTTCTCCACATTTTTTGTCTAGTCTGCTGCTCTTTCATATGCAGCCATTATTATCAGCTTATCATGATGTTTAACAGAGTGTGTTGTTTTTTATGACCAATCTTGTAACATATCAATTTGAAATTATAGAAATAAAGTATAATTTACCAATTACGCATAAGTAATTGATTTTTGTGAAAACTGTCCCTGATAGAAACATTTGAGATTTTACCGGAAACGATAATAATAAAATACACATAAGAAATACCCTTTTTTAAAAAGTAAAATACTGTCTTTGAAAGCTTGTATTTTTTTTTTCCAAACACAAAACGGTTACATTAGCAATTACTCTTGAGTTCAGAAGGTACATAAAATTAAAAAGTTTAAAAATATTTGTAAATGACTGATTTGTAATTTTACAAATAATATTACCTTATAGACATATACATATATATATATAGTATTATATATATATATATATATATATATATAATACCAAAAACACATACTATACATCCAATCCCAAAATTCCTGAGCTACAAAGAAAAATTAACACAATAACCATGGACAACCATGAACCAAAAGAAAACATCCAATGGAGACAGACTGCAAGGCTAAAGACTTGCATGCTGGGTTATACCGGTAATTACTCATGAAACTTCCATCATGTCTGTCGAGACCAAACTGACCAAAGAAAGCTTTAAACAGGCCATACAAAGCAGTAACCCAATTCGAAAACAACGACGCATCCAGACAGAGCTCTTTATAAAGCCTACAATTATTTGGCGATGTTTTTAATCGCCAAAAGTAAAGCATCGCGGTAATCTTTATCCTTGACGAAATTGTTTGTCAAACTATTTAACAAACTAATAGGATAATTCTGAACCATTGCATCTTGATAGATATTTATAATGTCATTTATTATACTACTAGCAAATCCCGCGGCATTGCTCGCGTAATATTTGAAATATGTCAAGTGATATTTATATGTATAATTTTTATTAAAAGGTACTAACTAAATTTTTATTTTATTAAAAGGTAATATTTTACTTTATTAAAAGGTACTTATTACTTTTAGAAATAATTAAAAAAATTACTATTTAAAACACAGTTACATCAAAGGTCATTGTTACACTGCATAAGGCAGAAATGAGACTTAAATTAATAAAACGAAATAAAACTAAATAAATAATAATTTAGAAAATATTTTGAAACTTTTATGCTCAATTAATACGCTCATTTCAGTATTCATTTGAAGTTTTGATTTTTTTTAGAAACCATCTTCTTACATCTTAAAATTAACCATCATGTCAAATTCCAAGTCCTACCACCTCTCTCAACATAAAGGGCTATGTTGAAATAGGAACTGTCACCATTAATTTGCCAACATTAATTTTGAAATTGGTTTGTCATTTCCTAATATTCCACAGAAACTTAATTTAGAAAGCTTTTAAAAGTCTTTTTTAGAGCATTTGTTGTTCCTGTGAATCCCAGGTGACAGAATCATCGGCAAAAAATATAGCCAGTGTAGGATCAGAGACTGTTACCATTGATTCGCAACTATTACTTTTATATTTGGTTTATATTCCCTGAAAGTAGAAATAGTAATTTAGGACTTTTTTAGAATGCTTTTCGTTCCTCCCCTTCACTTCACCCTTTTTTAATTCGAATTTATTTTCGACAGTCCTTAGAGGGCATTTATATTTTATAAGTAACTACCATGCCATATTTAATGTTTCTAGCCTCTTCAGTACGGCAGAAAATGCAATTTAGAAAGTTTTTAGCTACTGCAACCCCCTGGTGGTAGTGGAACAGACATAAAATATAGCTTATGTTTGAACAGGTTCTATCACCAAAAATTTGTTATCATTATTTTTTAATCGGTTTGGTATTTGATAAGATTACATAAAAATTGTAATTTATAAAGCTTTTCACTCACTTCATCTTTTTAAATTTGAAATTTTCTTTCGACAGTACTTAGAAAGAAGTTGCATCTTGTAAGTAAATGCCATGCCATACTTCAAAGTGTTTGACCCTTCAGTTATGCAAAAAACCCGAATTAGAAGATGTTTTGCTTTTGCAACCATCCGATGGTAGTGACAGCAACATAAAATATAACCTATGTTATAGCAGGGACTGTCACCATTGATTTGCAACCATTACTTTTGAAATAGGTTTGGAATTTCCTGAGATTGAGTAGAAATCGCAATTTAGAACGTTTTTAGAACGCTTTTCGCGCATTTTCATCCCTTTTTAAATTTCCATTTTTTTTAGAAACTGTTCTTAAAAATCATTTATATGTAAAAAATATGTACCTTGCCTAATTTTAAATTGCCAGCCCCTACCGATCACAAAAATCGAAATTTGGCACTCTTTTTTGGTCCTGCAATGTCTAGGTGATAGTGATACCAAATTAAAATAGCGTCTATGTTAGAGCAGAGGATGTCAGCATCAATTTCTTACCATTACATTTGAATTTAGTTTGATTCTTCCTGAGATATAGTGGTGACAAATCGGCATTTGGAAGGTTTTTACAACGCTTCCCTCATTTTGCTCCTGCATCTCTTTTGGGGTAGTGGAAACAGATATAAAATATAGCCTATCTTGGAGCAAGATCTGTCACCATCATTTTTACACCATTATATTTGAAATCGGTTCAGTATTTCCTGAGATTGCATAGAAATTGCAATTTAGATCGTTTTTTACAACGCTTTTTGCGCATTTTGACCCCCCTTTTAAATTTCGATTTTTTTAGGAAATGTCCTTAGAGATCATTGATATCTTATAACTAACTACCATTCTAAATTTCACGATTCAAGTCCCTTCCGTCACGCAAAAACCGCAATTTAGAACGTTTTTCTCCTGCACCCCCCACTGTAAAAAAAATTCCGCAGCGTTCCTGAGAAAAAATGGGCAGCTGAGTTGCCCATTATTTCCAAGAAATATTTCTTGAAAATGACTGGAACTTTACTGTATATGTTAAAAACTTTCTACAGAAATGCCAGTAAGTTTCCTTCAAAATACCAGGAATACTTCTGTTGACAGCAAAACATTACTGACATTTCACAGCTTGCGGGATCCTAAGACGATTTTTACATTTCCAGTTGACAATTTTCGCTTTATTATCATTATTTGTTAGAATGAAAAAATATTTTGACATTGACATCAAAATTATTATTTATAATTTACACGAAAAAATAAATTTTCAGTTAAAATTCAATAAAGTAAATATATATATGATATATTGTTTCTGAATTTTGCTTAAAATATAAAAATATATAAATGTAAATAATAATTAGAAAAAAAATCTAGACATAAAATATTTTGGATTTTCGTCATGTTAGTTTACAAGTTAGGTAAAATACATATAAATTTTCATGAAAAAAAAAAAACCTAAACGTAATTGTATATTTTTTCCGAAAAAAAAAATCAAATTTGCAGCAATTCAAAGTGTCAAATATATATCAAATTTAAATCAAATTGTAATAAAATGTTAAAATATAAAATTAATTAAAAAAGAAAAAAAGTCAAGAGGTAGCATCGAACTCGGGCCGTACGGGTGGCGTGCGAGCTTTCTGCGTCCACACCACGAAAGACACGTTGAGAGCTGCAAACTAATGGGTATTTGAAACGTATGCTAGACCTCGGCATCTAATTTCTCAAAATCTAAGTCCCATTTGAAGAAATCCTTTCACAAGAATAATTAGAGATAAGAACTCTAAAACATACTTTAAATTAATCAAAATCGGTGAGAATCATGTTTGATGGTCCCCTGGTTAATGGAGATCCAAATAATAGGTTTATTTTTTTTTACACGGTCTGCTCGTTAAACGCTCCACAGACACGTACGAGAGATAATCTCTTAGCGATGTGACAGAGGTATTGTATTTTCATCTGAATTGTCTTGATAATAGAGACGTAAAGGATTATGTCGTCTATTGATTTATTTGCAGTCCATATTGATTTTTTTACATTCATTTAAGGAATTCGTTTTCGACACTCGCGCGCGAGCAACGGATTATAGCAAAAAAATAATAAATGGCGGCCGCAGCGTTTTGCTGTTTCGAAGTTTTGTTCAGGGTTCAGGAACGTTCCAGATAAGAAAACCAGAATTTCACAGGAAAGAGCTAAATTATTCTGAAAACCTGAGAAAATGCGAAACGTTCCTAGATTTTACATGGAACGTTACCATTTTTTTACAGTGCCTTTGAGGTAGTGGCACTGACATAAAACATAGCCTATCTTGGAGCAAACGTTGTCACTATCATTTTGACACCAATATTTTTTGAATCGGTTTGGTATTTACTGAGATTATGTAGAAACCAACATTTAGAACGCTTTTTAGAACGTTTTTCGCGCATTTTTACCCCTTCTAAATTTCAAATTTTTTAAGAAGTGTTCTTAGACACCATTGATGTCTTATAAATAACTAATATTCCAAATTTCATATTTCTAGGCCCTTCAATAACGCAAAAATCGCATTTTTAGAGCGTTTTTTGCTCTTCCACCCCCTTTGGGGTTGTGGCACCGACATAAAACATAGCCTATGTTGGAGCAAGGGTTGTCACCGTCATTTTGACACCAATATTTTTTAAATCTGTTTGGTATTTCTTGAGATTGTGTAGAAACCACCATTTAGAACGTTTTTTAGAACGCTTTTCGCGCATTTTCACCCCTTTCAAATTTCGAATTGTTTAAGAACTGTTCTTAGAAATCCTTTAATCTAATAAGTAGCTAATATTTCAAATTTCATATTTCTAGGCCCTTCAGTAACGCAAAATCGCATTTTTAGAACATTTTTTGCTCTTGGAACCCCTTTGAGGTAGTGGCACCGACATAAAACGTACCCTATTTTGGAGCAAGCGTTGTCACCATCATTTTGACACCAATATTTTTTAAATCGGTTTCTTATTTCCTGAGATTGTGTAGAAACTACCATTTAGAACGTTTTTTAGAACGTTTTTTGTGAATTTTCACCCCTTTTAAATTTCGAATTTTTTAAGAACTGATGTTAGACACCATTGATATAAGTAACTAATATTCCGAATTTCATATTTCTAGGCCCTTCAGTAACGCAAAAATCTCATTTTTAGAACGTTTTTTGCTCCTGCACCCCCTTTGGGGTAGTGGCACCGACATACAATATAGCCTATCTTCTAAGTTGAACTAACACCATCATTTTGATACCATTACTTTTGAAATCGGTTCGGTAGATCCAGAGCTTACCTCCTACAAATAAACAATTTTTTCCTCTTTATAATAGGAGTATAGATTATGATTAGAATTTAACTTCACTATCCTTATTAAACTATTGATAATGATATTTCTGAAAATGGAAATATGTACATTGGAATTAAAATTTAAAATCTTTATTGTTTCAAAGTTGTAATCCTTTCTGTTATCATAAATGCCAGTACTCAAACCACCCCTCTCAATGTCGATAGTGAGATCTAAATAATTTACATGTTTTTCGTCATATGACGTTTTCTTTAATGTCAAACCTTGGGGATAGTAGTCTAAATTTAAATCGTTATTGGAATCGTTAATCCTTACCAACAGCACATCATCAATATATCTAAAACTTGAAAAATCCTTATTTAATGTTTCATTAACCTAGTATAAAAATAAATAAATATTTGCAAGTACCGAACTGCAACTACCCCCCATAGGTATAATCCTTATATGCTGAAACACATGCTTACCATCGAATAAATAATTTTCATTAACTACAAAGTTAAATAAATTTGTTAAATGATCCAAATTTTGACCCAAAATATTGTACCGATTGAAAAAGTCAAAAATTTTATTTTTAAGATCAGTTAAATCAATACTCTTATATAAATCTTCAAAATCATAAAATATCATTATATATATATATATATATATATATATATATATGCATCAAGATGTAAGCTAAAATGAGATACATATTTGTGGAAATAACCTTCTTAAACATTATTTTATTCACAGATATATTAAAAGTATTTACCGATGATGGAGTGATGTATTTAACGTTGATCCTGAAGCGTGGAGTTGGTAACGAATGAATCAAATATATCATACAAAAATATTATTCACCTGCAACTTTAAAGTACCATCGTAATTTTGGAGGGATAAACAAACTTTCATCTAAAAGGGAAAACAATTCTCCTTTTAAATACGATTCCTATTCTAAAATATTTTTTTTGCCACTTACAACATTTATGTGTTATCCGAACTTTTTGTAAGCAAAACTTTAAGACAGTATTGCATTTTAAAAATATTTTATTTTAATGATCAATACCATAAACTGAACGCTCTTATTTAAAGTTTTGATAGAATCGTAGCACTCTTTCTGATTCTTAACTATTTATATATTACTTATGAGAAATATCAACATTGTCAATTATCTAAAGCTTAATTTTTTTAACGAGTTTAACATAAATTAGAAGTGAAAAAAATCAGACATTAATAATTATAATTTTCCTTTAAATATTTATCATTTTTATCTGATACATTTTTGGCCTAAAGGTTCCCAAAAAATTTAGAATAGAGCTCTATGTTATATTAAAATATATATTTTAATTTCAATTATTTTTTTAATATCGATAAATGGGTTTTTAAACGATATTATAAATAAAAAAATCATAAATATTAAATATTTTGAGTATAATTTTAGATGTATCTGTTAAATGCCTAGTTAATTTTAGTGATAACTTTTGATTTATCTTTACATACTAACGTACTACAAATCAAAATATTGGCTCATTTATGTTTAAAGATATAGAGAAATAATATAACATAATTCGTCATTTGAACTTAGTAAGTAATTAGCATTGTATTTATATGTTTGCATTTCTGCAGTTCTCTTACTTATCAAGTGTGTATATATACTAATTTCAAGTTGTGGTGCACATAACACAACATGCTTCAAGCTTCATTTCCAAAATTAACTAATGCATTGCTTAATAAGCAATAAATATGCATAGGTTTTCAATGTATGCTCCATATTACCCCCTCGTTTAACCTCAATCTTACATCATTTTATCTCCATCTTACATCACTTAATATACATTGCATTATTTTTTTTCCAAGAGATTGGATTAAAGAATACGGGTTTTACTAAAGTTTAGGGCTTTATACAGAAAGATATATATTTATTCGTGAAGATTTCAGATGGTATTCTATGAAGAAATAAAACTAATTTCTTTAAGAGAATATGCTATTTACATGGATAAAATATAGTATCGACTGAATAAATCAATTTTAACTGTTCTCTCATGTGTTATAAAAATAAAAATAAAAATAATACATTATAATCAATGTTATAATTCTTAAATATTTTTGCATTTTTATCTCTTTAGTGCGCAGCTTTGCATATATGCGAACAACAGTGTTTTGAATGTAATAGCTTTTTTTATTCGTATGTACCTGAGTCATAACAGAAAATTAAAATAGCAATACTTGCGTTAATTAAAAACAGACATTCCATATTTAAATAAAGCGAAATTAACTATTGAAACCTTTTGGTGTAAAGTCAGATTCTCTGAACCACGTAATTTCTGGAACGTATTCTATCATGGAAATTAAATGGTTAAAGGTTAAGTGTTTTAAAATAAATGATTATATAAAATAAGCATTTGGAGGCATACTTATTAAAATATTTACTAATTTGTAATATTTTATCGTAAAACAGCCACACGACAGTCGATTTTACTTGTATCGCAGATGTGCAAGAGAAGAAAAGATTATATGAAAAACGTATATCTGTTTTTGTTTTTTTTTCATTATTTTTCCTGTGTAATAAATCTTTCAGAGAATCATGCAAAATGATTTCGAAACAAAATAAAAAATCGCGCATTTAAGGGTTAAATAATGACAAAAGAATTATTCGAAACACTTTCATTGTTATTAAAAAAATTATTTATATGCTTACCTAAATTCAAACATAAATGTACATATACACAGCCACAAACACACTCATATATGAGGGTTACTCTGAAATTATTGAGATACGCGTAGACGAGAATTTACAAAATAAAAATAACGGTTTAATTTTAAAATACAAAGTATTTTAACACAACAGTCGATTTTTTACTGAATTACTTCAGCTTGTTTAGGATAGAATAAATTTTAAACAGAAGAGAAAATGGAGTTGACGCGAGAACATTTTCGCGCTATGATTTTCTACGATTTTAAAGCAGGATTAAATCAAGAAGAATACGTTCAACGGTTGAAATTAGCATTTGGTGATGAATCTCCAGCTCGCTCTATTCAGATGGTTTAAAGAATTTAGGAGAGGTCGCAATTTTCTTCAGGATGAAGAACACACAGGAAGGCCGCCGTCGGCAGTAATATTGTATAATGTGTCTGCCATACGAAAAATGTTAATGGATGATAATCGCTGTACCTATCAAATGATACAGAAGGAACTAAACATTGGATCCGCAGCCATACACAAAATTATTCATGAAAAATTGCATATGAAAAAAGTAGTTTGCCGTTGGGTTCCCCATAATCTAACTGAGCACCAAAAAGAGGAACGTGTCAGAATCAGTAAAGAATCTCTTAAATTGTTAAATGATGGTGGCCACCGCATCATTTCTAAAATTGTAACGGGTGATGAAAAAACGTACATACCGTTTTTTGACGTTCCAACACGGCAAGAAAGCAAAGTATGGGTCTTTGAAGATGATCTCACGCCGACAATGGTGAAAAGACAACGCGCACTGAAAAAAGTGATGTATGCCATATTCTTCAGAAGTACGGGATTGGTCAAAGCTATCAAGTTGGAAGGACAGAAGACAATAACAGCAAACTGGTATACCACTAAATGTCTTCCTGAAATTCTACAAGAAGTGAATGTTGAGGGACTAATGCTTCACCATGACAATGCATCTTCACATACAGCCGGATTAACACTTGAGTTTCTTAAACAAAAACGAATTAAAGTGATAGAACATCGTTCGTATTCACCTGATCTAGCTATGTGTAACTTTTGGTTATTCTTTAATCTAAAAAAGAATTTCCATGGACGTCGTTTTCATTCAGAAGAGATTGATGTGGCTATAAATGCATTTTTTCATCTATTCCAATAAATGAATGGGTGAGGCATTTAATCTGTGAAAAATTCGTCTACAAAAGTGCATTGATGCTAGAGGAGACTACTTTGAACACACCTAAAATTTTGTAAGTATAACTTTAAAAACTTAGTTGTATCTCAAAAATTTCAGAGTGACCCTCGTACAATTATCAAAAAGAAAAAAAATGTGTACGGCAACCGAAACTTAATCTTCTCATATCATAGACTTAACTTAATACATTTATTTATTGGGTAACCGTATCGTTTAAATTTTGTTTGTTTGTGTAGTCCTTTCTTGTGACTATATTATGCTGTCTGTTTCAAGCATTATTCAATGTTTTTGCGAAGCAAAATTATTTAACTGAGAAACAATGCAATTTTTATGTAAAAATTTAAATATATAAAATTTTTTAAAAATAATTTAAGACATTATTTAAACTATAGTTCTCGTACAATTTAAAACGGTGTGCAGTATTTTTCCCCCTTATATTCCTTACACGTGTTCTCAATAATTGTAAAGAAGAGATTATAAAAAAAATAATTAGTTTAAGTAAAAGAACTGGAGTGTCTACTCTCTGATTTTCATAAGTGTCCAGAAATTAAAATTTTCTGACTCATTGGAGTTATCTTTATTCAAATGCTGGACCTTCCGGTTATAAAATCTAGACTTTGCATCTAAGCTGTTAATGCTTGATTAAAGCACTCAATATTTATCCCTTACACTTTGCCGCATTTCGATGAGTAATTTCCCTATTAAATCGATCAGAAAATGATAAAAATTCACAATTTCTTCAATACGTGAAATTCAGTGACTCTCGTCACTCAAATACTCGAAGACCTACACCAACTGAATTTCTTGATACTAATACTTCAATTCATAAATCAACTGACTCCGATTCAATAGTTTCACAACCTTCTTTTCCTAATAGTTCCATTGTTGATGCTACTAAATCTTTGAAAACTACTTCTTCTTCTTCTTCTCCACAGGTGCTTAATTGGCGCAGCATGTCCCCCAAGGAATTTTGCGACATGAACCTCATACAACCAACCACAAGTACTTAGAAGATCCAGTAGGAACAGAAGAACTTTTGAACGTTTTAAATATTAGGAGGGGGGAGTTGTCATATTTATGTTTCCATTTTAAATGTATAGATTGCAGCACAAAAGAATTCCTAACCCGAATTCTAGAGAATTACCTTGCAAAATGGAAATAGAATATTCGGTTCTTTTTTGTCTTTAATATTGTGATGTGTTCTTGTTACTGGTGTGAAGATTAAGTATGTATTTATTGCTACCTCTTCATTTATATTTTGTGAAAATTATTAATTAATGAGTAATGCAAACAATTTAATCTCTTATATTGCCAGCAAAAGTATACGCAGCTGAAGTTACGGAATCTCAAATTGTACTATTGTGTAGTTAATATTCACTCACGAATTCCGTGAATTTGAAACGATATTTTCACGACAAGTGTTTAACACTTAACTGCTGTTAGCGGTTTCACAGACACTTCCTTTTAAAATTGTCACTGGTTAAATTGAAATTTTAGTTTATTTATAAATATTTATGAAATTTTGTTTCGTTTAGAGCCCTAGTACTAATGCTAGAGACTCCTGAATGACTGATTTTAAATTATAATAATCTTGTGCTTAAAGTTTAATACAGAAAATGTAACCTATGAGTTAATGCACTGTAATAATAATAATAAAAAAATCTGTAAAGTTACTAAAGATTTTCTAGGAAACTGGGATTCCTAGAACTTTTTATGTAACGGCTACAACAAAAATTCATGTAACAGACACACGTTTGCGCCGAAAATAAAAAAATCTGCAAAGTGCCTAGAACTTTTCATGTAACTGCAACCAGAATTATAGGTAAAATTTTTGGAAGATTACTCTAATTTTAGAAGTTTCATTTGTAAAGTTACAGATTACTGTAGCTTTACAAAAATTAGTTTTGTAGATTTGCAGTTTTTTTTTTTTTTTTTTTTTTTTTTTTTTTTTTTTTTTTGTACAGTTACAGATGAAAGTTTATTAAACATGCAACTTTACATCTGTAGAACTAGAGATTTTTTTTTTTTTTTTTTTTTTACAGTGTGGAGCATTTTAGTTATCTTCCTTCAAACGGCATTGATGACCGTTCACAGTAACTATCCAATAATTTCTGAAACAACAATAAAAAATTAACTTATATTTTCAGGTAAATTTGGTTGTATAAAACTCATCGTCAGATTTGTGGCTTTGGACGTCTCATTTCGGTTTTAACTGCCATAAATGCGACAAAAATCCCCTAAATGTGACAATCGCATACTGTGGGATTATACTACAAATAACGAATCAATTTCTATAAAACAAGTTAGATTTGGACTAACAGCACAATTTTTAATTATTTTCTGCTTAATAAAATATATATTCATTTAATAAAATGCAAAATATACCCTAAATGCGACAGAACTACGGGGAATCGCGTTTCATTTAGGATCAATGACCTTAAGTGACATTCAGTCAGTAAAAACTGTAAGAAAACAAAAGAGTACGAAGAGACTATTTTTTTTTTCTTTTTAGTCTTGATATTTTGTATCATATTGTATTGTATGTGTTACATTTTAAGGAATATTATTTATTGAATGTTTTGACTTTATCCAGAAGATAATTTTTTTCATTAAATAAGATAATGTGTTATATATTACTACATATGTACATAACATTTTTCCAGATGTGTCGTGTTTAGTAACTTTATCAATTTTACTATATCAAAATGTTTTTTTTTTTTTTTTTTTTTTTTTTTTTTTCTCAGATTATCCCTTTTTTTCTTAACCAACATGATTATGCAATTTCGATGTGATAACTACATTTTCCGCCATTTTGTCACAAGACGTAATATGCGGTATATTATATAAAAGTATATACATACTAGAAAGATAGCCCGTCAAAAATGACGAAATATGAGATATAAAGATCTATACAACACATATGCAAGAATATGAGTTTTTCTTGCTTGTTCAACAGTGATAGATGAAAATAACAGATTTTAAAAACAAAACTCATTTATGAAAAATTGTAATACAGTAGAAGAACACTAATCCGAACAGCTTGGTTCCAAGTGTTGTACGGATTTGAGAGTTTTTGCGGATTACAGTTCATGTCTATATTATAAAATTAGATATATGGCCTCTTTATACTAAATAAATTGTATAAATATTGAAAACAAAATGCGTGTGTATTTGAAATGAAACAGCGAATAGGTTGCCAGGAAATATGTTGCCATTTTTTCCTTCTTTGCGAAGGCTTCCCTAAAGTGGAAAAGTACCGAGAATTTTTGTATCCAACTATATAAAGAACGGCACTTTTACCACATAGAAGCCTTGGAGTACATTTTTAAATTTTGTCATGATTTGGGCTTCAGAAGTGAGATTTTTTCCTAAATGATATAAACAGCTATGAAAACAAAATTAATGAACTTTTAAGTTTATTTGTATGACCTATAAACATTTTATTTATATCAATATTATTGTTGTTTTTTATATACAATTTACTTCAGTTTGTATACAAAAATAGTTAAATGGCTTCTTTATATTAAATAAATTGTATAAATATTGAAAAGTTACTTGTGTATACGATACAGTGAATAAGTTGCTAGAAAATATGTTGCCAAATTTCAATTTCTCGATGTCTCGCCAAGGCCCCTAAACTGCAAAAATACCTAAAGCACATTAAAATTGGGAGTTGGGAGCTCAAACAGTTCAGCGCAGTCTACTGGCTGCTATGTTGTTAGTAGCATCGAGATGAAGGTGCAAGACGTACATTTTCGTATATTACACTTTAAATTCTCGCCCATACATTTTGAGAAAAAAAATAATAAAAAAAACCCCTTAAAAGCGCGGAGTTTAAATTAAGTTGCGATGACTTCGATTATGAAATATTAATGGTTTTAAATGGGAATTTCGCCAAATTAGCTATCTATCGCCAAGTTGGCATCATATATGACAACTTATTTTTGTCACCAAATTTGGCAATATTTCGCCAAATTGGTCAACATTTGGCGCTACTGTGATAACCCTGCATTAATAATTTTCAACAATTACTCATTATGATGAAGCGGTCCTACTGAATTTGTGACGGACACACGGAGACTTATATTTTATATAAATAGATGTATATATATGAAATATAATATTAAAATTTTTACCCCATACAAAAAGCTAGTTTTAAAGATATTGTACAATCAGATAGTTATTTATTTTTAAATATATATATATATATATATATATATTTTTTTTTTTTTTTTTTTTTTTTTTTTTACAGTATATATATGTAGAAAAAAAAATCATATTTTATTAAGTAAGTGCGAAAATTAACTATGCAATAACGACATTTAACGTTAGATTGTAAATCAGATATTATCAACGTCAATATCTGTAATCCATTTATATAATTCTCAGATTTTCAAACATATACATCAATTTAATTTTGAGTTATGATACGCATACCTCTCATGCTTGAAGATGCATTTCCAAAATTGACTAGTGCAGAGTTTAATAAGCAATAAATATGTGTATGCATTTCATATATCAATTATATCAGTAACCTCCATCCCACCCCTCTTAACAAACTTAACCTTATTTAGCATACATACTGCTTATTTCCCACTTGGCATACATTCAGTGTGTTTCTATATAAGATGTGACATTAATGTGAAGGACTCTAAATGTACATACACACACACACACACACATATATATATATATATATATATATAGGCTAAGTCCAATCGAAACACCAGGATTCGTTTAGAAGTCGTGTTATATTCCGATGGTCGGGGCATACATGTAGCAAGGCAAAGGATTGAGAAATTCGGTAGTTTCTTCATAAAAACCGAGCCCAATGTTATTCAAAAATGTTTATTCAGCCAAACATCAAAACGTAAGCAATTCCCACATTATGAGAATCTTCGCAGAGTCCTCAGGCTAGAGTATGAATCATTACATCACGCTAAAAAGATCTTAAACTGCAAATTTAGATGTTCTACTAGACTGTAAGACACCTGGTAACGTAGTTTTAAAACACTCGAACAAAACAGATTTCTGAGTTCCGAAATCATCGCATTGGTATATTTTCTAGTTTTTTCTGTAATCTTGGACTGAATATTAAATACACAGAAAAAAAATAGTATTTTTATTTATGTAAAATCTTTTGTATAATGTATCATGATCCAGTGCACGACCTGCATATCCTGCATCAGATCTAATATATGAAAAGTTATTCAAAGCCGTACAGATCAGCAATTTATGTCGAGCCCTGTTGGCAAGATATGATTTGTCAGGTTTGAGTGTGGTCGACACTAATAGTTCTAGATTTCGATTTTGTTAGTGTTGGGTTTTGATTCTATCGGTTTGGATAAGGTAGTCAGTTTTTTCAAATAAAATCCACAAAATTCTTTCAGATGAAAAAAAAATATATATATAAATTAGTATCTATGTTCAGTTTTCTACACGTGAGTGATAAACTTGATATTAGATATACTTTTATACATTATATTTTCATAATTACGTTTAAATCTGTATACATTTTCTTTAGTTTGGGGTTTCGGGGTAAAATTCATCGGGTTATGAGTTGACTTGAAATGTAATTTTCATTTTCAGCTCGGTTTTTACCGTGCCCCTGTAGAAGTCTAATATGATAAGATAAAAAGTTGCCATTAAACAAAAAAAAGTAAGAAACTATCCTTTAAACCTCGTTTTATTTTTTTTAAAAATTGTTTAGCAAGTAGTAGTAAAAATAATTGTAAAAATTAGACCAAATATTTCAAAGCCATAAAGATTTTATCTACATCAGTAATAAGTTGGAAATAAAAGTTAATCATGCTAACCAAAGAATACATTGCTATAATCAATACACAATTTTAACATTTAAAGAGACTAAAATACATCTTTTCTAATGTAATTTTTTATTTAAAAAAAAAAAAAGTTAACCTGCTTTGTAAAAATATGTAATTAAATTTTGCACATAAAAAAAAAAAAAAAAAATGAAATAGATTTACTAGAACAACTTTTTTTTAGCTATTCTGTTAAACAAAGAACTAGATATGGAAATTTTCTTTGAAGAATAATGTCATTTAAATGAAAAATATACCCATTAATCATGTCTATTTAAATGCGATTATGTGATATTTCAGATTGCAATTCAGAACGAGACTTCCTTTAATATTCTTAAAATTAAAGGTTGCGTTATTTATCATGACGAAAGAAAAGTATGAGTGTTTCGATAAAATATTGCGTGTTGTTATTCATGTTTATTTTCTTGTTAAGATTTTTTTTTATTTTTTTATGAATGTATAAATCGGGTGCTTTAAAATACCAAACTTCTGTTATAATAATAAAAAATAATAATAATCTGTACATATCATGAAATAACAATAGTATTTTTCTTGTTTTGAAGTTATTTGGAAATTAAATTTTTCGATTATTTTTCTGTAAAGGTATAGATTTCCTATTTTGATCAATCGAAATACATAATTAAGTACTCTGACGTTCAACATCACCGATATATCATTAGGTGGAAATTTCTAAATATATATGTATTCAACAAAGTTTATTAATAAATGTACAGTCGTGGAAAGAAAAAAGGGTAAACACCACCTACTAACTCTGCAACTGACTGTAATAGAAGAAAGTTACTGGTAGAAAACGATTGAAAATAAAACCTAGTTTTAAACGATTAATAAAAAAATTCCTTAGGGGCCATCTACAAATCAAAAACACTCCAAAAAGTGTTTTTATTTAATGGCAACACCCAATTTCGACAATATATGTATCTTCGGTTCAAACTATGTCCAGAAATGAAAGTTCAAATCATTTGGATGATAAGTTTTTGAGTTATAAATATTCGAAATTAAGATATTCTATTGTTAAATTGCATTTTCATATTTTTATTAATATCTCCTGAAATTATAATCCTAAATTGCTAACTCTTTGTGTGGTTATAATTCTATAAACCCAAACATATATACATTGAATTTTCACTTTAAAAAAATTTATAGTATGATTTATGAATTATGACATTAATATTCGAAAAAATATTAATTGCAACCTACAATTTTTTTTTTGATAGATTTATATTTATTATGTCCTGTTTTATGCGAATTCTCAAATTTTTTTTCCATGTAGTTTTCGAATTACGATTAAAAAACGTCAAAATAATGGTTTAAGAGGCCGTCTACACTGAAAAAAAAGTCCTTCCGGCCAGTGCCGGGAGGAAGAGGTAGCTTTCATAATCCTTATTTAAAAAAAGCCAACTTATATCATGCAAACACACGAAGCTCAATTTAGTGGAAACCGAATATAGGAGATTCAATACTAATTTTTTATCAATATAATGAATGAGAATTTCGCGAAATTAGTCAGCTTTATCCAAGCTGCTTTTCTTTAAAGTAACTTATATTTGGCTGCCAAATTCGGAAATTTCTTAAACTGCCTGTCATTTTAAGACAACATGGTGGATGAGGCTAAGCAGTGAACTTGGTCGAGACCTTAGTAATTGCTGTGCACATGCTCACTCACATCGGAATCGGTTAATATGTAGGAGTGCTGTCGCATGCAAAAAATCAGATTTTTCAAAATGTCACCCACAATAGAAATTGAAACTGCTATATCTGAGTCATTTTTTAAGGTAAAGACAAACAAAAAATGCTCCTGAATCCTTATATCAAGATCAAATACTTAAGAAAGAAACCTTTTTCAATTTCTAATTTTTTTGCACCTCACTTTAAATATATATATATATATATTAATTTAATGGCCGCCATTTTGAAACAAGATGGCTGATGAATCTGGCCAGCGAACTTGGTCGAGGTGTTGATGTATACTATCCACATGCCTTCTTACATAGAAATAGGCGAATACGTGTGTTATCGCGTGACAAATACAAGATCGTTTCAAAATGTTAGCCATGCTAGAAATTCAAAGTGCTATAAATCAACCATTTTTTAAGATATCAACAAAAGAACAAATTTTCAGAAACAAAAACTGCTCCGGAATCTTTGTATCAAGGCCAAACACATAAAAAAAATCTTTTTCATTTTCCAATTTTTTAATACCTCATTTTTTGAATTTTAAATTTAATTTTTTTAAATGGCAACCCTTTTGAAACAAGATGGCGAACGAAGTTGGCCAACGATCTCGGTTGAGACATTGGTATGTACTATGTACCAACCAAGTTACATCCAAATAGGTTCATAAATACGCCTGTTATCGCGTGACAAAAATCAGGTCGTTTTAAAATGTCAGCCACAAGAGAAATTCAAAATGCTATTACTCAGCCATTTTTTTTTAGATATAGACGAAAGAAAAACTGTTCCGGAATCTTTGTATTAAGGTCAAACACATACAAAAAAAATCTTTTTCATTTTCCAATTTTTTGGTATCTCATTTAATTTTTTTTATTTTTTAATTTTTTTAAATGGCCGCCATTTTGAAACAAGATGGCGGATGAAGCTGGCCAACGCACTCGGTCGAGATATTTGTATGTACTATGTACACACCAAGGTAAATCCAAGTCGGTTCATAAATACGCCTGTTATTACGTGAGAAAAATCAGGACGTTTCAAAATGTCAGCCACGCTAGAAATTCAAAATGCTATAATTCAGCCATTTCTTAAGATATAGACGAAACAAAAACTGCTCCCGAATCTTTTTATCAAGGTCAAACACATAAGGAGAAAATATTTTTTCAATTTTCAATTTTTGGTACCACATTTCAAATTTAAATTTTTCTTAAAAATTTAAATGGCCGCCATTTTTAAACAAGATGGCTGGTGAAGCTGGCCAACGAACTCGGTCGAGACATTGGTATGTACTATGTATAAACGAAGTTACATCCAAATCGGTTCATAAATACGACTTTTATCGCGTGACAAAATTCAGGACGTTTCAAAATGTCAGCCACGCTAGAAATTCAAAATGCTATAACTCAGCCATTTTTTAAGATATAGACGAAACAAAAACTGCTCCGAAATCTTTGTATAAAGGTCAAATACATAAGAAAAAAATATTTTTTCATTTTCAATTTTTTGGTACCACATTTCAAATTTTAAATTTTTAAAAAAGTTTAAATGGCCGCCATTTTGAAACAAAATGGCGGATGAAGCTGGCCAACGAACTCGGTCGAGAGATTGGTATGTACTATGTACACACCGAATTACATCCAAATCGGTTCATAAATACGCCTTTTATCGCGTGACAAAATTCAGGACGTTTCAAAATGTCAGCCATGCTAGAAATTCAAAATGCTATAACTCAGCCATTTTTTAAGATATAGACGAAACAAAAACTGTTACGGAATCTTTGTATAAAGGTCAAATACATAAGAAAAAAATATGTTTCCATTTTTAATTTTTTGGTACCCCATTTGAAGTTTTAAATTTTTTTAAAAATTTTAAATGGCCGCCATTTTGAAACAAAACGGCGGATAAAGCTGGCCAACGAACTCGGTCGAGACATTGGTATGTACTATGTACACACCGAATTACATCGAAATCGGTTCATAATTACGAGAGTTACAGTGTGACATAGGTCAGATATATATATATATATATATATATATATATATATCAATTTTGAACGGAGGGTGGTTTCGGGGTCTGGGGGGTCATGATCGATGAAAATATACCAAAATTTTTTGAAATCGCTTTCCTCCGAACGGCTGCAATAGGTAGCTTTTTTGTAAAGAAAGCTACCTAAAATGGCTGAGTTATAACATTTTGAATTTCTATTGTGGCTGACATTTTAAAACGACCTGATTTTTGTCACGCGATAACAGGCGTATTTATGAACCGATTTGAATGTAACTTGGTCTGTGCATAGTACATACCAATGTCTCGACCGAGTTCGTTGGCCAGCTTCATTCGCCATCTTGTTTCAAAAGGGTTGCCATTTTTAAAAAAAAAATGTAATTTAAAATTTAAAATGAGGTATTAAAAAATTGGAAAATGAAAAAGATTTTTTTATGTGTTTGGCCTTGATGCAAAGATTCTGGAGCAGTTTTTGTTTCTGAAAATTTGTTCTTTTGTTTATATCTTAAAAAGTGGTTGAATTATAGCACTTTGAATTTCTATCATGGCTAACACATTGAAACGATCTTGTATTTGTCACGCGATACCACACGTATTCGCCTATTTCGATGGACGAAGGCATGTGGATAGTATACATCAATATCTCGACCAAGTTCGCTGGCCAGCTTCATCAGCCTTCTTGTTTCAAAATGGCGGCCATTAAATAAAAAAAATTATATTTAAAGTGAGGTGCAAAAAAATTAGAAATTGAAAAAGGTTACTTTCTTAAGTATTTGATCTTGATATAAGGATTCAGGAGCATTTTTTGTTTGTCTTTATCTTAAAAAATGGCTCAGATATAGCAGTTTCAATTTCTAATGTGGGTGACATTTTGAAAAATCTGATTTTTTGCCTGCGACAGCACTCGTATATATCAACCGATTCCGATGTGAGTGAGCATGTGCACAGCAATTACTAAGGTCTCGACCAAGTTCACTGGTTAGCCTCATCCACCATGTTGTCTTAAAATGGCAGGCACTTTAAGAAATCGCCGAATTTGGCAGCCAAATATAAGTGACTTTAAATAAAAGCCGATTGGATAAAGCTGACTAATTTCACGAAATTCTCATTCATAATGATTTACTATCGATAAAAATTAGTATTGAATCTCCTACATTCGGTTTCCACTTAATTGAGCTTCGTGTGTTTGAATAATATAAGTTGGCTTTTTAAAAATAAGGAATATGAAAGCTACCTCTTCCTCCCGGCACTGGCCGGAAGGTCTTTTTCAATTTCTAATTTTTTTGCACCTCACTTTAAATATATATATATATATTTTTAATTTAATGGCCGCCATTTTAAAACAAGATGGCTCATGAATCTGGCCAGCGAACTTGGTCGAGGTATTGATGTATACTATCCACATGCCTTCTTACATCGAAATAGGCGAATACGTGTGTTATCGCGTGACAAATACAAGATCGTTTCAAAATGTTAGCCATGCTAGAAATTTAAAGTGCTATAATTCAATCATTTTTTAAGATATAAACAAAAGAACAAATTTTCAGAAACAAAAACTGCTCCGGAATCTTTGTATCAAGGCCAAACACATAAAAAAAAAATCTTTTTCATTTTCCAATTTTTTAATGCCTCGTTTTAAATTTTAAATTTAATTTTTTTTAAATGGCAACCCTTTTGAAACAAGATAGCGAATGAAGCTGGCCAACGAACTCGGTCGAGACATTAGTATGTACTATGTACTGACCAAGTTACATCCAAATCGATTCATAAATACGCCTGTTATCGCATGACAAAAATCAGGTCGTTTTAAAATGTCAGCCACAATAGAAATTCAAAATGCTATTACTCAGCCATTTTTTTAGATATAGACGAAACAAAAACTGTTCCGAAATCTTTGTATTAAGGTCAAACACATACGAGAAATATCTTTATTATTTTCCAATTTTTTGGTATCTCATTTTAATTTATTTTATTTTTAAAATTTTTTTAAATGGCCGCCATTTTGAAACAAGATGGCGGATGAAGCTGGCCAACGAACTCGGTCGAGATATTTGTATGTACTATGTACACACCAAGGTACATCGAAATCGGTTCATAAATACGTTTGTTATTACGTGACAAAAATCAGCACGTTTCAAAATGTCAGCCACGCTAGAAATTCAAAATGCTATAACTCAGCCATTTCTTAAGATATAGACGAAACAAAAACTGCTCTCGAATCTGTTTATCAAGGTCAAACACATAAGAAGAAAATATTTTTCAATTTTCAATTTTTTGGCACGACATTTCAAATTTAATTTTTCTTAAAAATTTAAATGGCCGCCATTTTTAAACAAGATGGCGGATGAAGCTGGCCAACGAATCCGGTCGAGACATTGGTCTGTACTATGTATAAACTAAGTTACATCCAAATCGGTTCATAAATACGCCTTTTACCGCGTGACAAAATTCAGGACGTTTCAAAATGTCAGTCACGCTAGAAATTCAAAATGCTGCAACTCAGCCATTTTTTAAGATATAGACGAAACAAAAACTGCTCCGAAATCTTTGTATAAAGGTCAAATACATAAGAAAAAAATATTTTTCCAATTTCAATTTTTTGGTACCACATTTCAAATTTTAATTTTTTTTAAAAAATTTAAATGGCCGCCATTTTGAAACAAAATAGCGGATGAAGCTGGCCAACGAACTCGGTCGAGACGTTGGTATGTACTATGTACACACCGAATTACATCGAAATCGGTTCATAAATACGCCTTTTATCGCGTGACAAAATTCAGGATGTTTCAAAATGTCAGCCACGCTAGAAATTCAAAACGCTATAACTCAGCCATTTTTTAAGATATAGACGAAACAAAAACTGCTCCGGAATCTTTGTATAAAGGTCAAATATATAAGAAAAAAATATTTTTCCATTTTTAATTTTTTGGTACCACATTTAAAATTTTAAATTTTTTAAAAATTTTTAAATGGCCGCTATTTTGAAACAAAACGGCGGATGAAGCTGGCCAACGAACTCGGTCGAGACATTTGTATGTACTATGTACACACCGAATTACATCGAAATCGGTTCATAATTACGAGAGTTACAGTGTGACATAGGTCAGATATATATATATATATATATATATATATATATATATATATATATATATCAATTTTGAACGGAGGGTGGTTTCGGGGTCTGGGGGTCATGATCGATGAAAATATACCAAAATTTTTTGAAATCTCTTTCCTCCGAACGGCTGCAATAGGTAGCTTTTTGTAATGAAAGCTACCTAAAAGATATAATTCTACATATGTAAAGCTACATAAATTTGTATGCTTACTAAAATTTTATCTGTACACGGTAAAAATAAAAGATGTAAATCTACAAAACTATTTTTGTAAAGCTACAGAAATCTGTATGCTTACTAAAATTTTTTCTGTAATCAGGGGATAATTACATGAATTTTTGTTGCTGTAGCTACATAAAAAGTCCTGGAGATCCCACTTTCCAAAAAAATCTTAGTAATCTTAGAGATTTTTTTATTTACAGTGCAAACTTGTAGTTACTTGATTTATTTTTGTTGCCGTTACCGTCAACCGGGACATACTTTGGTCCTTGCCATAAAAAAAGGTTTTATTCTTTGTATTGAACAAAAGATACAAGATAATTTGGAGTTTTTGCCCTTGAAAAATATTTTATACCCTGTTATAGGATAATTTAATAGTTTGAGGGTAATTTAAAAATTTTAGTGACAACACTAGATGTGTTTGTAAACAACTGTTTTCTTTTGTAAATTTTAACTATAGTGGTTTATAACCAAATTTTCTATAGTGAAATAATCTGCATAAGAGCTAGAAATAAGGTAAGTGTCAAAATATTACCTTTAGTAACCTGTAACTCATGTGTGATCATAATTTTTCCTTTAACATTTTATTTTTACAGGAAATGTTTGTGTTTTCATATAGTTAACATGAAAACTAGTATTTCGGGATTCTTTGTACCAGGCCTTTTTTGGTCAGAAAATAGCCCCAATTTCTTAGAAATGCCATTTTATATAATCAAACCTCTTAAAACATGTTTTAAGTAACTTTTTTTTCAATTGTTTCTGTATCAAAATGTTACATTAATTGTTTTTGTTCCAGTTACCGAGGATAACATGACGAAAACTGCTTCTCGTTTCTTTAATATTAACAATTGATTTATTGTGTTTAAATGTAAATGAAGAAGAGGGAAAAAAAACATTTGTTTATCGAATTTGCAGTGTTAATTTACTACCAAATAATACTGTAAGGGGTTTCAATAAAAATGTATTCATTTACATATGAAATGTATTTATTTTATATGAAACTAAGTGAATGGACCAAAGAAGCCCCCAGCAAGGGATACTTTGTTCCAAAATTTTTCAAATAGTTAAAAAATAGGGAAAAAAAGTCATCTTTAAAACCATACAGTTTGCTTCATTGTTTCATGTTTATTGTTTACAACTCCATTTCGACGTTGAAAAATCATATGTAATAATTTTTAATGATGGAAATAATGATAGAAATAGGAAAAAAATGGCCCAAATTACGGTGCATAAAAAATTCGAGGTATCGCAGTTTACTATAAAATCCTTAGTAACATTACTGTGCATGATGTGTAGAAAAACAAATTTCAAAAATATATATTTTACTCATTTTATTGCAGCCTTTGGGCTGCCAATAGTCGAAACATATTAAGCATATGAAATGGCCCTATTGGAAAGAAATAATACATTAATAGAAGTTACATCATCATTCTGTAGCATTTCAACAATCGAATACCGAACTCCAACTTGGATACAGCCCCTAAAATACGCTTATTTTAAAATAATTATTTTCCCTTAAGCCAATCGGACGAATTTGATGATAATTTGTTTTTAAGTTAATTGAAAGATGTAGAATTTGTTTATGGTGTCAAACTTCGGTATTGTTATTGAAAAAACAATGTTTAAGTTCATTTTGATATGTAGATGGCCCTGTAAGGAGTTTTTATATATATTATTTAAATGTAGACTTTATTTCCAACTGTTTGGTATCAGTACTTTCTTCTTCTATAATTAATTGCATAGTTAGTAGCAAGTGTTTACTGTTTTTTTCGATGACTGTACCTTAGAGCATCTACTGAAAGCATCTACGCATTCGAAGGATTCAATTAGTTGTTATCATGCCAATTAAAGGTTTGGTTTGTGTTTATGACGGCCGATTATCAACACGTGGGATATAGGCCCTGGGGGGAAGGGGTAGTGCCCTTCATGGGGGTCTTTCTAAGGGAACCTAACCGTTATTTACGCATGGGAATCCACGGTTTCGAAGAAAACCACGAAAACTCCGAAACGGTTAGGCCGACGGGTGCGATTGGGTTCGAACCCAGCACCTCCCGTCTACCAGCTTCGAGAGAAGAACCTCTCAGCCACTGGTGGGGCCATGCCAATTAAAGAATCAGGCAAATTATTATAAATCTTATAACTGAAGTTAGAAATGCATCCGGTATATGAAGAAGTTTTTCAATGTCGTATCGCAGATGGTATTATTTTCTTCCTAAGAAACAAAAATGGTAATAAATATTACCAGATCACTTCCATCATTTAAGGGGACCGGGTAAGCTCTATCTCGGCCATTTTAAAATATACAAACTTTATGTACCTTTTTCTCAGAAATGGTGAAAGATAGAGGTCTAGATTTTTTAGAATAACATGCTTTATGTATTTTAACAGACCATTTTTGTGAATTTTCGAGTGAAATTGAAAATTAATTATTAATTATTTATTGAAAGACATTTTTAAATTAGCATTTTAGATAAGATTTCACTGCCTAAAATAAGTAATTCTGAACCAATCATTAAACCCCTGTGTTAAAGTATGCTCCATAACATAATATAAGTATTTAGAAAAATCTGAGTTCTTAAGTTTAACAGATATTGAAAAATAGGAACACAAAACTGAAAAATCGAAGTTTTGAGAAAAAATAATTTTAAATTGTGAAGCAGTGTTGTCAGTGGGCTACTTTTTTTAAAAAATTCTGATTTCTTGATTGGTACCGCTTTTTTGATATAGTAAAATTCGCCTTATTTAATAACATATTAATTAAGGCGAAAACGATGGGAATTTTACCCTTCAGAAAAGTGGTGCCAATCAAGAAATCTGAATTTAAAAAATGTAGCCCACTGTTGTGAAGTGCTCTTAGAAAGAATGAGAAAATCCAACACCTTTTTCTATACATAAACATGTGTAATTCATCGTTGAAAAGATAAAAGTTTAAACTATTTAATAATGCAAAAAAGTAAAAATCTTTTTTTTTTTTTTTTTTTTTTGGTTGAATTTCGCTTAACCGGTCCCCTTAAGGAATATTGGTGAGGTCGAGAAATTATTAATTAACGACCCTTACCATAATAGAAAAGCTTCGTAGAACTCCTTTAAATGCACTAACATCATTTGCATTTTTAAGTGCGTCCGTAATTATATAAATACGTAGCACCTTTAGTCGTCGCCTTGTCCGTCCGACTGTCTGTCTGTCCGCCGGTCCGCATATAACAGCGCAAAATCTACCCAGCCAAATAGTTTTAATTTTTTTTAATATATAATCGTTACAGAATTTTGTTGAATCATTTTAAATATTATGAAAATCCAATTAAAACTTAAAAAGATATACTTTTCAATTAAAAAAAAAAATGCGAACAAAGTGTAAATATAATTAAGATTAGCTGTTCTCTAGTACATTTTTCAAAATCAAAACAACAAATGCTTAGAAAGAGGAATAATTGCTAAATTATGTTTATAAAATGAATCAAACTTTTTTTTTAAATTTCAACAGATATATCATTTAGAGAAAACGAAGAGCTGTTAGCATATCAAATTGTACTTTAATTTATGATTACATTTAATTTTTGTGAAAAAAAAAATGTTTGAACTATTTACGTGAACATAAAACATAATAACTACGCAAGCAAATATAATTTAATGAGATCATAATTAATCGGTAATGACAATTTAATAATTCACATTTGATCAATGCAACGCAAACATAATTTATGGTGCTTTTGTTTTGTCTTTTGTAATTACTAATACATTAAACGAGATTGTAGTTTAATTTTATTTAAATTTCAGAACTGTTAAGTAATGTCTCTCCTCCGATTTCCTTTTCAAATCAACAACAAAACGTTGTTTAATAAATGAAAGTTGGCATTACAAGAATATAAAAACTAGAAAACAAGAATTCTGCTCTTCAGAAGTTAGTGTGTTCCTCGATGGAAAAGTATAGTATGTGTAAATAAATATAGATAGTCAAAACATATTTCAGATTTAAGACTTAAAACACACGATTTTATTTTATTTAAAATTCCACATTTACGATTTCGACTTAAACATCTACAAAAGACTTTGCGTATGATGTCACTGTCGCTGAATAATACACAACAACAGCAAAAAGTGCTGTCGTTACTCAGTAAACTCGACAAAAAAAATCCGCTAGTTATTCATACGTCTTCATTTGTTTGTAACCTTAATACATATATTTAAATTTCAATATAGATTATAATAGCTCAAGGTTTTATCAGAAATATTTTTCTTTTATATTCTTTCAAAATAGCACGTATTTGAATTACATTTTTTTCAGTTGTTATGGGGAAATGGCAACAAAAAGATATCATTAGTATTTTTTAACTAGTTTTCCATTACTTTCTTTAGAAATGGAATACTTGAGTTGATACCATTACAGAACTGGCGTTTAAAACTACAAAATATTACTATCTCAAATATAAATAGTGATGCAGTTTTCAAATAAATTGCATTTAAATGTCCCTCCTATACAACAGTGTAAAAAATGAAAATGTGCAATGATTAGAAGTTAAAAAAACTGCAGTAGATATTATCAGAATTTAACAATACGCCTGCTTTGTTTTACGGTTGGCTCATGTAACAGAACATTATATTTTAAGGAAGACACTTTAATTGTTTCCCGAAAGAAATAGTATGTTGGAGGCAAATAATTATTCAATACCGATATGCAATATGCATGTAATACTGCATTTATAACTATATTTAGTAAAAATAAATTTGCATATTCATATATGATAAACTACATAAAACTGAAAATAAATAAATAAACGCGAAAGTATGTTTTCCTAGTAGAAAAAAATAAAATAAATAAAATAGTAGCTATTCTCCAAATGTAATTTCTGAAAAGAAAGGCATCAATAGCCCTATAAATTTTTTGGTATTTTTCGGTTAGCCGGCCGCAAGTGTTATATACACGTATATGTATATATGTACAGGTATGCATATATATACATATATATATATGTGTGTGTGTTATATATATATATATATGTATATGTGTGTATATATATATACTTATATATATATATATATATATATATATATATATATATATATATATATATATATATATAAGTATATATATATACATACATATATATATATACCGGGTGAGCAAAAACTCCGTATAAACTTTAAAAAATCATAAAAACCGAAAAAATAACCGAAATGAAAAACTGTTTGCAGAATTAGCATCTATAGGTCACGGGATTCTTTTTAAAGAAAGAAATAAAAAATAACTCAAAAAACAGCCGACAGATGGCGCTGGTTCGTGCTATTTTGGTGTAAATATGCAAATGAATCTGTTTTAAGAATTTGCGCTACTAATCCAGAACTAGCTCACCGTTGTGAGCCATGTACTTGATCAAGGATGCTGAGTATGAAGGATAAAGCTTTGTTGGTGAAGTTATTTTACGTGGACAATTTCTGGATTAGGAGTGCAAGTTCTTATTACCGTTTCATTTGCATATTTCCACCAAAATCGCACGAATCAGCGCCATCTGTTGGCTGTTTTTTGAATTATTTTTTATTTATGCCTTAAAAAAATTCCCGTGACCTATAGATGCCAATCCTGCAAACAGTTTTTCATTTCGGTTATTTTTTCGGTTTTTATGAATCTTTAAAGTTTATACGGACTTTTTGCTCACCCGGTATATATATATATATATATATATATATATATATATATATATATAACACTGGCGCCCGGCTAACCGAAAAGTACCGATTTTTTAAATATATTATTTAATGGTTAAATTATGCTGTATTTCGAAATACGAAAAAAAAAAAATAAAAATTTCGAAATACGAAATTCGTTTAAAATATATATATATATATATATATATATATATATATATATATATATATATATATATATATATGCATATATATATATATATATATATACATATATATATATGTGAGAAACTATTTTTTTTGTAACAGACAACGATTAAATTTATAAATATTCCTATAATTAATATGTACATATTGTTAGATAATATTAACATACTGCATGGTAATTCAAATAAATCTCTCTCTTTAATCTTTCGGAAAATAATACTCGCGCTATTTATGTCAACATTAAACATATTAGTGGCCGATGTAAATCTAAATTAATGAGTCTTATAATTCAACTGTAAAGCACTGGGTTTCAGACGACATTTTAATATATCATATTTGATGACTGCGTCACAGAAATAACTTCTGATATCAATTTTTTACCAATGTGTATTTATGAATAAAATTTATCAAAATGATTTTTAATACAGTTCTGTTATATTTCTATGTATCGTTTTCGATTGAACTCGGAAATACACGCAATTACTAAATGTTGTGTAACGTTTGAAAACTGAATTTACAGTGTAAGCAAACAACGGCTCTTTAGAAATAGAAAATTATAATTACAATCTAAAAAGTAGTCGAACTTGGCAATCTTATACATGATAATATTTATGGAAAAATACACTATACCAGAAGCACCGGTTAGGTGATTTACACCAAAAATCTAATCAGCAACAACATATCTCAACTTCTAATTGAATTTGAAATTTGATGAAAATCCTTGCGTTTTTTTTTTTTTTTAAGATAGATATATCGCGGAAATCGTGAAAAGTTCTGCATAGCAGTGGCACCAGTTGGGCAATTTACATAAAAAACTTTTCACTATCAATTTATATCAGGGACTAACTGAATCTGAAGTTTTATGTAAATTCGTGCATTGGTTCTTGAAGCAGAGCTATTGCGATAATCATGAATATTACAACATTAACTGAGTCTGAATATTTCTGAAAATCCGTGATTTAGATCTTGAGATATAGCTATTGTGGAAATCAGATATAATGCAGATTTGCAGCGCCACCTGCTGGGCGATTTACAATAAAAAGTAATCAGCACTAATTTATATCACGGACTAACTGAATATAAAGTTTTGATAAATTCATTAGTTCTTAATATAGAGCGCTCACAAAGTTTGTGTCACACACAGATAGACAGACAGACAGTCTCACAGACTCACAGACAGGCATTTTGTAAAAACGTGTTTTTTTTTTTTATCTCTTACATTTAATACGTGTAAATCCGTCGTAAACCGGAATTCGAAAATTTTTCGAATCCAATACTTTATTCTTGTAAAGTTAGAAAAAACTAATTAGGTTAAATGATTTTAGAAAATAATGCTTTTTTTCCTTTAAAATAAATCGGAATACATGAAAAACTTATTCAGTAAGTAGCAGTTAATTTGTAAAATATACTTATTAATCACATGTCAAAGATATTGAAGCATGCAAACCCGGGAAAAGGAGTACAAACTCAGCAACTACCTTTACCAACGTGCAATGAAAAGTGAGTAATTTTAAACAAAGTGTTTATGTTGATGAAACTTCTGCTATAAAAGGTTCATATACATGTCTCGAACACACGGTATTTTAAAAAATGAATAGATTTTATAATAATTTTATATAATTTTATTTCTTCAAATTCTGCTGGAAAAAAATATGGAATCACGTCAAATCTGAGAAAAACATTTGGACTGTTTAGTCAAAATACGTGATTAGTACTTGAACGTCAACATTTTGTCTGGATGATCACTTTGAAACAGTCAGTCACACTTTACAAGTTCTTTGCACTTATTTACATAGATGTAAGCGTATTCTTTTCGATAGCTTCTTTTAGTATATGTGTTGCCATTGGATGCAGTTTAAATAATTTTTTTTAAATATACTATATATTATCGATAGGAATGAAATCTGCACTAAAGGTCAGCCAGTCGATTTAAGGGACAGTATATTAAAAAGTAATTACTTTATTTATCCGGGATCGAAGTCGCGAAGAATTGTTATCGACAAATATAACACCACTGTATCCAAATTGATCCTTTAAACTAGGATTCAAGAAAGCTTCTGAAATTTAAACATATTTTTCTTAATTTCCATTCGAATTCACAATACATCTTAGACAACTTGCAGCCCAATATCGTGATTAAATCAGGCAACATTTGACCAAAATGGGAACAGTTTTCAGTATAGTTGTAACTTTGAAATCTCCAAGGGAATTTTTCTTTATCAATATCTGAGCTAGTACAATTATTTGATTCATTGATGAAAAACAACTTTTTTCTACAATCATTAAAATCCCAGTATTTTTGGTATATCACAATCTAGCTTGCTTGTGCTGTACTATGAGCCTGGGTTTTTCGTTTTATTTAACACGATGCGCATCACTGTATTTCGTACCTTGGTCTTGAATGCAGCCTTCCAGTTAATATTGCTATCATTAGCTGTTTTCCGTCTCATATTTTTGAATATTTTAAGAGAAAATCATGACGTGCTGATGTAAATCGTAGCCTCTGAAGACGTCAGACGACTGCTACGTCTACGAGCTTCCTGATATAAAAAAAAATTCGACATTTAAAATAAAAGCATTAAATAATATTAATGATCTAGCAAATGAATGAATATTTGTAAATAAAACAATAACAAGAAATGCAATATTCCACCTTGATGCAGTCACAAAATACACAATATGAACATTAGAGCTCACCCTTTTGCTTAAAATGCGACAAAGATATATGCGTTACGAGTTAAAACTATATATTTTACTTATCTTTTTTGGTACAGTATACTCCCGACTATCCGGTGTGTGGCGGAAGGGTAAGCCGGATAATGAAAAAGCCGAATAGGCCGGAGTTCTACAAATATTTACTAACTTCGTGCCCTCCCTCCGTCATGATATTAAAAACGCATGTTACGCATATTAAGATAAATTGTATATATACAGTACACACAGTTTCAAAATAAGCAAAGCATTAACATAAAAGTAATCCTTATTTTACTTTTTATTAATAAATGATTGCACGAATATGAAAAGTTATGCATAAGATAAGAGTCAAAATTTACAGTTTTTAGTTTTTGAAAAAGTCCTTAATAGAGGACTACTTCTCTTTGTTAGCCCTCTTCCGCGACGCAATGTCCCTTCATTTACGCAAGTAGATGATATCAGGTGGCGTCGATTCCTACTGCCTAATGTACTGCAGTGCTGCCTTAAGTGTCTTGAACCCTTGAGAATGAGGGATGAGATTTTTCCTGCCATCCTTTTAATATTTTTCTTCTGATATTTCTCTCTCTGTCAACACTTCTACAATATCGTTTTCAATTAATCCATTAACTTCGTCCTTTGCCATCCATTCTGTAATGTTTTCTGCCCTGACATTGTCAGAACCTAGTATATTTTTCAGCAACGGAAGAAGCTTATCGTTTTCATCTCCCATTGCAATTTCCCACAGTTGCAGTTTATGTCTACCTTATTTTGGTCCAAAAGAATGTTCCAAGATCTTGTAATTACTATATTTGGAATTTCTTCCTATGCTTTTGGCACCCACCTGGGTGGGAACCTGCCTGCCTTGGCCGCTTGGATCATTCGTCCCGTGGCTATCGTCAGGGAATAGTTTTTAGTTGCTGTTCCATTCATTCAAAGTACGTCACATCGTTTGAAATGAGAACAATTTAATCCAATGGACTGCTACTCCTACTTCCATCTACCCTATTATAGAGTCTTTTATTTCAAACAAAGTTTCCTATTTGAATGAATGGAACAGCAGCTAATAAAAATATTCCATGATTGTCACGTTTGTGGCAGGCCAAAAGTTCTAGGAAATTTTTAAAAAAAATGTATCATTTTAACTTGAAAAATCTATATTATTATTATTATATTTGTCCCTTTTAGGTAAAATCGTTAGCTTTATAAAGTTCATATTGCGCATTTTGTAAATATCTGTATTATTGTAATTTATTTATTTCATTTATAAATAGTTATCATTTTAATTAAAACACATTAGAATAGAGTTGCAAAATGCTCAGTAATGAATTGAATACAATATTTATATATTTCAGAATATCTATATATATATTTCTCTTACGTAGCGCTAAAAAGGGGATGTATTTGTAGCTTGCTATTTGGCATCAGCCACAGGGACGATGCTCAGTGGTTAAGGTACGGTCACATGTCCCAACCCACTCAGCAATTCAAAATACAGACAGAATGTCTCTTTTAACGGAAACCGTTTGAGCAATACATGAATGACAATTGCTATTAGTCAGTTTTACGGTGACGTGAGGAATTCAGCTAATCAGCTTTTTGATCCAAGGTTGTATTTAGACACTGGCGAAAACGTTTTGTTTACAGTTCGATAGTGCAATACGTAGCATATTTTATAGCGTCTTATTATAGTTTTAAATTAATTTAAGCCGTGATTTTCAACACTATAGGCAAAATGAAAAGAGAAGGACCTCATCTGACACTAACATGCCATTTTAATTTAAACGGCGTCAATTTCCTGTTCGCTTTTCTTTCTCAATGATGATCAACAAGTCACAGCGCCAAACTTTTGATAAATGCATTTTTATTTACATTATCAACATAATTTTCAATTACTTTTTTATAAATTATTTTTCATTTTAAAAATTTATAAATTTCATAATGTTAAAACGATTTAAACCCATTGACAGCACCACTTAATTTGTAAATTTCATATGTTGCTTGCTCGGATCGCATAGCGGTCCAACTAAAAATATTTTTTATTGTGTTTTCACTAAGGTTTTAAATTAATTGTGTTTCCAAGGTACATTTTTAGTTATATTTTTAACAAAGTTTTCCATTACTTTTTATACATTAAAAATATTTGTAAATTTAATACGTTGTAATGATTTATGATAGCACTCATTCTGGCTAGAGTTAGACATAAATAGTGGCGAGCGAGCGAAGCGAGCTGGGATCGCGTAACGATCCCAATACGAACCGCGTAGCAATTCATGGGGGTTGGCGATCATTGGCGAGCCTCCTAGTTTGAATATATTATCCTATCAGTTGCTTACAGATATAATAGAATGTTACTTGTGAATGAATCTGAAAAAATTAAGACTTTTCTGGTTATATTTAAGATTTCAGTTTTTTTTTTCTCTTATCTATGATAAAAAGGACATAACCCAGTCATTTCGGGTTATATAACATACTGATCCATGCGCAGAACATAAGCAAAAATCATTTTTAAGTGAAAACTCTGAGTGTTATTTTACATTTTCTAATTTCAGGGTTCCGTACTTAAAAAGTGGAAACAAAACCATTATAAGATCACTCGTGCATCTGTCTGTCACAGCCATTTTAGTCGTAAACTATGGAACGAGGAAAGTTCAAATTGGGGGAAGTAATAAGACTATTGACTCACATATTTACAGATCATTCAACATTCATAATTATATGCAGCAAAAGTGTAGAGGGGCTAATTAAGTTACTTGAAAAAAAAAACTTTTATATATATATCATGTGAAAGCTGTCGTAATGCTGGACTCAAAAATACATTTCTTTTGATTTTAGGTAATATATTTTCAGAGATATCGTCAAAAATGTAGTGCAAAAATATGTCCCCAACCGCTATTTCCGAATCTACAGAAACTAAAATTATGAAAAAAATTAGAGATAGTAGACGTGAATTTGAAATTTGCATTAAAACTATACAAATTACCCTAGGACACATAGTTTTTGAGAAAAGCGCATTTTTCCGTTACACACAAATTTCGATTTGTAATTCAGCGAAGGTGTTGAGGAGCGCTGGAGGTACATATCGTAGCAGAAGTATTAAAGCATTGTTAATAATGATTATCGAAAACAATCGTCGGTAATTAGCCACGGTGTCTTCACGCTGACGTCATTTTGCGGATGGCAGCAGCAGACGATCAAATTTTATTTTACTGCCTTAAAAAGAACTTCTAAACACCGCACATTTTAAATTTTTACACAGCCGAATAGGGAAAATATGTGCTTTCAAATACAATTCGTTTGAAAGCTATATCGCAGTTTGTTTGAAAATTGTACCACAATTTACTCAAATTTTAATATTTTTAAAATAATTTTCAAACATGAATTGTTTTCAAATTTCTTCTTATCTCGGGCAGACGATTGTGAAAGATAAATTGATTTACACATAAACTAATATAAATAGCTCATTATTTGTTTTTAGCTTATATTCTATAACAAAAGTAAAACAACCATTAGTCAATAAGTAAAACAATTAAATAGAAATAAAAAATAAATTTAATATATCGAATAGAATTTCTCGTTTAAACCAGTGAAATCAACAAAATCAAAAAAGCTTATTTTAAGTGATCTTAGAGCTTGTTCATCAACAACGACCATATCGTCCGGGCGCGAAGGAGACTGGGGCATATGGAGTGGGATTTATTTTAAACATACAGTTACGATGAACTTGGGAGCTAAATACTGAGCAGCTTTATATTACCCTCAGAGTAAAGATAATAAGAGATTATGTGACAAGTCTGTGGTATTACCCAACGTTTTTATTAGATAAATAAGGCAGTATGCCGCAGAGTCCAGAGTGTTTTTAAAAGAGAATAGCAACATACGCACAGAACGAATGTTCGCCTATTACAGAGCTTGGTGATAGCCTAGTATCTTCCTTCGCTTGAAAAATAGTGTTTTTGTACAATTATAACTTTCGTTTTGATGCATTTTCTGATAGAAACTTTGATGAGTGCTTTGTAATTTTTAAATATTTGCTTAATAAATTATGTTCTTTCGACAGTAAACTCACATATTTTCCTTTTTCCGTGTATTTAAAGATAAAACTTTTTTAATCAATGTTTTATAACGTTGGAAATTATCTTTTCAATATATGTGTGCCACATTATTTTCCTTGAAACTGGTTTACACTCGAGAAAAAGTCATTATGGAGAGAACTGTTGTTAAGTTATTTGAATCTGACCACTGTTTTTTTGTCCAGCTGTTTAAGTGAATCAATCAACCTACCAAAACAAGTGAAAACGTAAAAAAAAAAAAAAAAAAAAACCCAAGCACGTGATCATAACGACCGCAATTTTTTTGTGGGCCAAGTAAGCGAAGACCGAGCGTAAAATTTTCTGATGATCGGATTTATATGAGATCACGTGATACTTTTCATGAATGTTTTGCATTTTGTCTGAGTGCATATAGACATGTATTTCTATTATGAGGAACATTGTTTGGAAAGGTAAGAAAATTTAGTTATTGGTTTCATCTGTTTTGAACCATAAAATTATGAAATAATTAAATTATTTCGAAATCCCTTACTTCTTTAGAACCTACTCCATGAGGGATGTCGGGCCCGGGCACGCCCGATCTGCGTCACTGAACAAGTTCTTAGGCGATTTCATCGGCCGTTAAATACTGACACGAGACCAATATCACAATATCGCTTGTAATACACGTCAAACTTTATTTGAACGATTTATTGCTTTTTTTCATAAAAATGTGAGTTTTAGTATTGTTAATGGACATTCTAAAAACATATCTTAAATGTAAAAAAAATGCATTTCAGTTATCCATAATAATAATAATAAACAGTAAATCGGTCAGAGGTTTTCACCGCAATCTTTGAGAATATTTGCTTAAACGTTTTTTCATTAACTTCAATTTTCTTTTTTTAATCAAACAAACAGTTTTAACGATATGTTACCATGAAAGACCGAAATCTGGAGAATGTCAACTTTCACCGGTGACTGTCAACATTCACATAGTCGCTTGTTGTATGCCCGAAATATTTGCTAAATATTCTTATTTCTGACTTACACCGGCAAATGTCGACATTCACCATGCACTAATGGTAAATGTTGAATATGTCAGAAATTTGCATTTACTTCTTTGTATTTCAGGTGTAACCATTAATTTTTAAAACATAAAAACGGTTTAACCGTTTGTAATTCAAAGGTGTGCTCACTTAGTTTTACCAGAAATCACTACAGAAAGTATTTTAGAGTACTATTCTTGAAAAAAGGTAAAAATGAAAATAAAAATAAATAATAAATTGTTTTCTCGTTGACTCTCAATTAATGCATTTAATTATTCTGAAAGAAAGAAAGATCACGGCTCACTGCTTCATCCATTCAGTATAAATTAGGATATTGAATAAAAAAATAAAGTTTATGAAAACGTTGCGAGCACCATCAAAACTTACGTAAAACTGACTGTCTCGCCGTAGAACAAAGAATTTGGTGACAGACTGTAGCCCCTCTCTTGAACACCGCTTCGCTTTTTGACCTTCACCAGAGCATATCTGTGCTTGCCGACATTCGCCGGTGATGATCCGAATGCACGAAAATCAAATATTCAGTCTTTCACCGGCGTATTTGGTAGGTGCTGACATTCACCGGAGGAAGTCGACATTCTCCAATTTCGATCTTTCACGGTAAGAGATAAAAATAAAATAAAATAAAATAAAAAAAAAAAAAATACTACATCAAAAGTAGCTTGCAGAACCTTTCTAATAGTAGCTCGTTCAACGCTGTGCCTAAGTGTATGGAGAGAAAAATTGATGTAGGCATCACAAATAACATACTGGTATATGGCGGTTTTCACCTATATTCTATAACCTGGGACGCCCGGATTTACAACCTAGTAATAATAGTTATTAAAAATATACTTTTATCTTTCTTACTTATGTCTGTATTCAGTAGAAAAATGTAATTTACACAAATTCATGAATAGTAAATTGCACAATAATATTAATAAATGAAAAATGGCAATCTACATTACTTTTATAAAAAAATATTTAAGAATATCGCTTCTCTAATGTGTTTTTCTCAAAACCCACAAAACATTGGATATATAGATATTAAAAAAATATATGATTAAATTATGATGCATTTTGAGTTAAGGTAAAATCCTTTTATACAGAGCGCAATATGTTATCTATCGCCGACCTTTAATTTCTCAACCGTTGGTCGTAGATATATAGTTTCAATTACAAAAACGTTTCAATTGAGGTAAATATTCATGTTGCATTATTTAAAATAAAAAGTCAATTTTATAAAAATTACGAAATCTAACTTTTTATACGGTCTCCCAGTCCCTATAGTAATATTTAGTAAAAGTTTACACATATCATAACACATATAACAGAAAAAGTTTGACATCTGTACTACAAAAATTGACACAGTTACTCACAGTTACTGAATATCAAAGTTTGAGATTTTGTCTTTTATTGAGGGATCAGTTAAAAGATGAATTAAAGGAATTCGAGTTCAAAATCACCTTGCTATGTCCCTTTTACGGCAAAATCACCTTTAGTCGGTATCGCCAAATCGGGGTATCACCAAAGGGGGTTATTTCAGCTAAAAATTCGAGCTGACTTTTAGAGGTCGTATAGAAAGCGAAGAATGAAATATTGAAATTAAACAGAAAAATAAATGTGAATTTATTGTAATATCAGAAAACGGTCTAGTATAAAAAATGAATACATAAAACGCCGGAATCTACTAGAGATGCTGCTCAAAGTGTTTTCCATTGGTGGCAATGCACAATTGAATGCGTGACAGTACTGAGTCCTGGACACGTTAGAGCATAGCAGATGTGCAAACTGTGAGACAATCAAAAGGATGATGTGACCTGGAATCCTCCACATCACCCGGAATCTACGACACGTGTGGTGCGGTATATGGGGAGCCTAGATTGTTGTATCCATCTTCTACGATGGGAGCTTAACGGGCGATTCTTACTGCATCTGCTACAAAACACGATACGTGACTGGTATGAAAGGCTGCCTCTCCAGCATGCAAGCCGGGTGTGGTTTCAACATAATGGGGTCATCTCCACATAAAATATCAAACATCCGGGCGTATCTGGCCTCCGAATTCTGTCAACAGATCCTTGGATATGGGTTTCCCGTAGAGTGGACACCGCGTTCACCGGACTTGACTCCCATGGACTTTTACCTCTGGTATTACATCAAGTCATAAATCTATGTGACTGAGACTACAATTATGGTTTATCTGAAGCAGCGCGTCATCCTTGATTGTCGCACAGTTTGCACACTTGCTATGGTCTAACGTGTCCAGGACTCAATACAGTCACTCATTCAATTCTGCATTGCCCCCAATGGAGAAAACTTTGAGCATTATCCCTAGTAGTTTCCAGCGTTTATGTATTCATTTTTTATAGTAGACTGTCTTTTGCAATATAAATAAATAGCATTATAAATAGAATAAGTATGAAATAAATAGAAAAATAAATAGCATTTATTTTTCTGTTTAATTTCAATATTTAATTTTTCGCTTTCTATACGATTCCTAAAAGTCAGCTCAAATTTTTAGCTGAAATAACCATCTTTGGTAATACCCCGATTTGGCGATACCGGCTAAAGGTAGTTGCACCGTAAAAAGGTCATAGCACCCTGATTTTGATCTCGAATTACTTTAATTCCTCTTTTAACTGATCCCTCAATGAAAGACAAAATCATGTGCTAAAATCTCAAACTTTGAAATTTAACAACTGTGTCAATTTTTGTGGTACGGATGCCAAACATTTTGTGTTATATGTATTATGATATGTGTAAACTTTTACTAAATATAACTATATGGACTGGGGGAGCGTATAAAAAGTTAGATTTCCTAATTTTTGAAAAATTGATATTTTGCTTTAAATAATGCCACAACATGAATATTTACCTCATTTGAAATGTTTTTGTAATTGGAACTACATGTCTAAGACAAACGGTTGATAAATTAAAGGTCGGCGATAGATAATATTTTGCACCCTGTATAATAGTACGGAGGTGTTTTTTTTACCCGACTGCCATGAAGGGTTATGTATTTCACGAGTATCTGGGTATGTGGATTTCTTTATATCCTCGAAACATTCCAACGACTGGATGAATTTTAATGAACGAGGTCTATATCGATTCGTCTCAAACGTCCGATGGTTATAGGATAGGTTTTGTTTTTATAAATTCAAAATGGCGGCCGTAAAATACAAAATGGTGGTAGAGACGAAAATAAAATACGCACCCTATTTAGTGGCATATCATTGGATAGGTCTTTCAATAGGAAGATGATATTTCATTGACTATTTTACAGTCAGAAGCTCCGTTTAAATATTACACAACCTGGAAGTTGTGTAGGTAGATCTCTAGCTTTACTGCAACTCTAACCTTAATAGACATCTATTGGCCTCATCAAAACAGTGTTTATGGATAGGAACTAACAATTAAACACAACTTAAAAGTCATCCATACAAGTATATAAAAAAATAGATAAGTAATATAAAAAATAGTTTCACATTGATGAGAAAAAGAGTAATTAGTTCGTTTTTTACGCAGTCGGTTTTTTTGATCTTTTTAAATTTAATTAACATTTATAATTACGATCAAGGTAAATGAAATTGCAGTTAAATTTTATTTAAATTTCAGAACAGTTAAATAATGTTCTTATCTCCAATTTTTCTTAAATACGTGTAGTAATTAAGGGGCTGTTTATAGAAAAATAATATACATTACAAGAATATAATAATAAATATTAAAAGTCGAGTTGCATTTATATCTATAACTAATACAAAAATTTAATTTCTATTCTTTCATAAATGATAACTTGCACATAAGTATAAATTATTTTATAAATTAAAAAAGAATAACTATTATAGACAATGTAAATTCAGTAAGCTAAAAGCAATAATGTCTATCTAGATTTAAATGTATATATATATATATATATATATGTCGTAGGCTAATTGAGAAATCCGGATCTTTGCAAACAGCCTAGGCTCTTTGCAAAGAGCCGGGCTAATTGGAGAATCCATCTCCCTTTTTCCAATTAGCCTGATATTTTTCAGGCTTATTGCAAAGAGCCTAGAAAGCGTTAGGCTAACTGAAAAATGACCACTTATTATCCGATCAGGGTGATATTTTTAGCTCACAGGCTATCAAAGCCTGAGAGCTTACGTTCCCGCCGATTCTGTATGTACGTGTGTACGTACGTACGTACGTATGTACGTAACGCAATAACTCTTGATAGAAATATCCGATTTGCTTCAATTTTTTTTTACTAGGTTCATTCTGATGAGGTGCTTGGTATAGGATTTAATGGTTAAGTAATGATTTAAGAAATGCTTTTAAAATACTTGCCAGCATAAAATTGTTACAATGTTTTTGGTAGCAAACAGCAGTTAAACTAGAAAATATTCCTTTTAATAAAACGTACATTACACTACGTTAAATTATAATAACATACCAGATGTTAAATCAAATAAAGATTCTCTTTAAGAAAAATAATTTTTCCAATATTTTTGTCATGATTAAACATATTAGTCGAGAAAATAAATCTGAATTAATGAGTCTTATAATTAATCTAAGAAGCACTGAGATTCAGACGACATTTTTATAATTCATATTTGAGAAAAGCATCACATCACAAATATAATTTATGATAATATTTTTTGGCAATGTTAAACTATGAAGAAAATAAAGTAAAATGCAATTTATTTTTATTTCAGTTCTTTAATATTACTAATCATTTTTTTTTAATTTTAAAAATAAATTACATGGCAAGGAAATAACGACTTTATAGAAATGGGAATTTATAATTACGATGGAAGAAAAAATAAAATACTCTTATGACATTATGCTTTTTTCCTTTCAAATATGCACATTTATGATGTAGCACATAATAAAATTATGAAAATTGTATTTGCAGTAAAATACAAAATATGCCCATTAATCAAATGCGCATTAAATTATATCATTTAAACATACTATATTGTAATTTAAATGAAAGTTCTCGTTAATCGTACGAAAAAAAAGTATGCTTTAATTGTATGCCAGCATGAAACATAATACCGATGCAAGTAAATCTGAATTAATGGGACATATAATTCATCTGTGAAACATTGTGTTGCTGACAATATGTTAATGCATATTTGATGAATGTAACGCATAAATGATTTGTAATAGCATTTTGTTTTCTGCCAACTCTTACTATGAATATAATAAATCAGAAATAAATTATATTTTGTTTAATTTTAGATTAGATGAGCAATATTACTAAATTTAATGTTCTCTTAAACTCAAAAGTACATGTAATTACTGAATGTAGTTTTATGTATTAAAACTGAATTTGAAAGAATATAATAATTCCAACAAAAAGTTTTCGGTAAGAAAAAAAAAAAAAAAAAGCGCCAAGTTCTCCTTAATGTTTCGGCCAGAAAAAGTAGTGATATCTGAAGTTCGCACAAGGGCACAAGTTAAAAGCCAAACATCCCAAATCTTTCATTGAAAATGGCTTCCTGCGACTTGGCCGTTAATGCCTTCTACAGCATTTTAAAATTAATGATTGGAAATTTCGCATTTATGAATTATTTAAATATTAAAATTAATATTAGTATGCAAAGAGGCAAATTCACATAAAGACATTATAAGAAAAAGATTTCTGATAAATACCATCAATTTCAACAAACAATAGTTTTGATTACAGATCATTTAGTCCACATGTGGTTTAATTGCCATTTCGTACGGTCTAAAGCTAAAGTCATTAACGTAAAACCTAAGAAATAAAAAAAAAATTACTTTCTTCAAATCTCACAATATGTTACATTATATTTTATTGTATAATATTCAAATCTTGTGCATTGATGAAAGAGATTTTTTTCTTTTGAACATTTATTATAGTTTGTTTGCATACATTAAGAGGTATTCGATTTATAAACTGTTAAAAGCTGATACTAATTATGTTTTAGCAATTCGGGATATTACCTTCAGAATACAAGTATTTTGTTATATTTAACTTCTAAGCATTTAAATAGACTGAAGTGGTTTAAATACTTTTTTTAAATGTGTATTTTATTTCTGTACTTTGTGCCACAAAATGCCTAAAATAATCAAAAAATGTAATTGTCATGTAGCTCATTTGTACATACTTTAAAATTTGAAAAACCTTCTCGAAGGCATTAACGGCCAAGTCGCAGGAAGCCATTTTCAATGAAAGATTTGGGATGTTTGGCTTTTAACTTGTGCCCTTGTGAGAACTTCAGATATCACTACTTTTTCTGGCCGAAACATTAAGGAGAACTTGGCGCTTTTTTTTTTTTTTTTTTTTTTTACCGAAAACTTTTTGTTGGGATATCACTACTTTTTGTATGTTTTTTCTAGGTTTTTTTTCTAAGCTATATTAATATAAAAAAACTTAAATTTCAGTACTTTTATGTTAGAAGGGAGCAAATCTCCTAATTAGCATTTAGTTTTTTCGCCAAAAGAAGTTTTCATTTTTCACATGTGTAAATTAGAAACAATGCTTTGATTTTCAAATAAAATATTTTGGTTTATGTTATTATTTGTTATTTATTTATTTATTTATTTATTTATTTCTATGTTAAATATTCTATTAAATAAAATGAGGGAAATGCATCTATTTTAAAACAGATGACTGAAAAGTTTATATTTTTTAAATGAAATGAATGCAGTATGAGCAATAGAGTTAGGGACAGTATTTGGCGATTTGCCACTCACGCCCGGCTGGCATAAAAATACCTAAATTTATTTTATTGAGCTTTACAAATTCATACTTTATTTCTTTTTATATTAAACTACTAGCCGCCTCTAGCAAGCAGTATATACTCTATTAATTCCATGTTAAACGTTACATCATGTTACTGTTATTCATAATTTAATTTACTTGCCCATTCTTTCGAAAAGTCGGAAGCTTTTGATAGAGAAATCAAGAACTCTTTACGATCATGGAAGCACAACATACATTTTGTGTTGTTATGTATTTCATTCTTTCATGACAAATATCTCTTAACTCACTTATGCATGTTTCCTTATCAGTTACGATTCGTTCTCTAATGCGGAAATTTTTAATCCTATCAAGTAATCTTTTCTAATTGTATTTTATTACTGTATTTTAACTGATACGATTAGGTACAAGAGAAATTATTCTTATTAAATCTTTTGATAATATCTGCATTTAATAATAATATTGATAATATCTGAAACCATATTGATGCTAATATCTTTTTGTTTCATGCTAACCTTTTCAATAGACTCGATTACGGAAAAATAGAAGGTCTACGGGCTCACTGCTATGATCCATTTGAAAATCTATCATTCTTCTCATCTAATCGTGTTGAAGAACTAGCCAATTTGCCATGGTTTTAAGTTTTTAGCTAATTTTATTCGAAACCTGAAAACTAAAATGCGAGGAACCGGATTATAGAAGATCCCTTCTAACGGTACATATCGATTAACATCTTACATATTATAAAATTATAATAATCATAAGGAGAATTGTCAGTTTCGGTGCTTTAATAGTTTCCGTAAATTCTATTTATATAATACAGAAGTTTCAGCAGAGTAAATCTTAACAACATAGTCACAGTAAGTATAATAACAGTACAATATATTAACAATAGCAGAGGTTTTGTGCAGTGACGAAACTACTGGCACTTTGGAAATATTCGTACGTTATATTATTTAACAATTCAGATGATATGCGGAAAAATATAAATAGACGGCTCGCATTAATAATTAACTCATTGAAAAATAGCGCCACAAACGTCAAATACTCGCCAAGCTTGGCGACATTTAGAGAAGTGTCACCAAATTTGGTAATATATCATGTCAATTCTCAAATTTGGCGACAAAAAATGTTTTGTTTGTTCTGACGCCATAATGATGTATATGTATTATTTATTATACACATACCTATAATATGTATGATGCAAATGTATTACGTATTATATGCATATGTATAATATGTATGATGCATATGTATAAAGTTCTTTAACATTACTAAAACGCACTTAAAGGAATAGTGTTCCATAAATAGTAGGGATAGTTGCCAGATTGACCAGAGTGCTATTGAGATTAGAATTCCGACATTTATAATAGACCGGGAGGCGTCTGTACACAACATCACCTCATCGAGTTTACAGCTGAAATTTTAGGATTAGTTAAAACTAGATTAGTACATTAAAATGCAACTGGTCTGTTAAGTCATATCTTGGTAGAATCAACCTGAAGACCTAATTTTAGTGGGTGACTGATAGGTTTACTATTGTATTTTCCTGCATCCAAAAGTATGGAAACATGGAGGAATGGGCGCAGGAAAACACAATGGAAAATCCACTAATTAACCGGTAAAATCGGGACTGTTGATGGTTTCTACAAAGATGTATGATTGGTAGACCAGTTACATTTTAATACGCTAATCGATTTTTAACTAGTCCTAAAATTTCAGCCGTCAATTCGATGAGGTGATGATCTGTGCAGACGCCTCCCGGTCTTTAATAAAATTTGTTTTAAGGAAGTAAAAGATAGAAATATGGGCAGATAAACTGAAAGATTTGCCTTATTACGATTTTTGTAAAAGCATATAAAATTTCATTCAGCTTGAAATCATGTAACACCTTTGTAACTCAGGCTAACTTTCTGTAATCGAGTTTTGGCAGCTAACATATCTGATCTGTAACTATAATCTTTCTTTTACAGATTTAAAATTAACAATAAATTAACAGTAAGTAGGCTAAAAATACAATATAATAACATTAGCAGCGGTCTTCGGACACCGCATCTGTCGCACATTGTTAAAGACAGCTTTATTAGTTACACATTTCATTTAATTAAAAGCAGATTTTTAAACTTTCATATGAGAATTAGGATATTTTTCCACTATAGGGACCTTGGCGTTTTTAAAAAATCTTGGCGCAATTCCGACTTCAGAAACTGAGATATGTTGTCAAATGATATAAACAACTATGAAACCAAACCTGATGAACTTTTATGTTATTTATGTATGTACTATTTATATACATATAAACATTTTATTTATACACGTATAAAATATTGTTTTTTGTATACAAATTATTTATGTTTGTATATAAAAATAAATAAACGGGTGCCTTACATTAAATAAATTGTATACATATGGAAAAAATTACTTGTGTATATGACACAGTAGATAGGTTGCCAGAAAATATGTTACTATCAAATTTCTTTTCTCGTCAAGGCTATTTTCTCTATTTCGCCAAGGCTACTATATCGGAAACATACCGAATCGAGGTTATATTTTGTTAAATGTTTTATTGTCTTAATATCGTGAATATATCATAACCTATACTGATTAAAATTTTTAGGTATATTCATTTTTTTCTATATAACAAACATCTTTTGAAAAGCATATATATAAAGTTTTATTCTGCTTGAAATTACGTGACCCCTTCAAAACTCTGTAATCGAGTATTGGTGACCAACATTGAATGTGAAGGAGCTGTTTACGGCCAAATCAACACCCCCTGTTTTAGGGGTTTAGAGGCGGAAATTCTATGTTTTCAGATTTTTCTGGTTAATTGTGCTACAAACCCAATTTACTTGTGAAATTTCATGATTCTACGACTTTTAGAAGTACCTTAGTTATTTGATGATGCGAAGTGAGTCAGTGACAAAAAAGCGCTTTTTCGGAATTTAATATTTCGAAAACTACTAAATACAGAAACATGAAATCGTGGAACCTTAGTTCAGTTTGGCCATACGAACATGTGTATAAAAGAAATAATTCTATATCTCTCCCTAAAACGACGTTATGAGGGGGTGAAAAGCATGCCGAAATGGTTCAGGAAAAGGTAGCTTACGGCTTGTGCGAACTTGGCGGACGCACTGCCGTGCTCCCAGATAATTATTTGAATCATAGATGAATTTATGTTATTTCTCATGGTCAACTTTAAATTTATCAAGCCCCAATTTCGCAATATTTTTTTACTTTCTTCTATCTTCAATAGAAGAAAGTATTGTAATCGAAATTTTTTCGACTTCCGGTTTTCGACGGATTTACACGTTTTAGGGGTCAGAGATCCCAAAAAACATGTTTATAGAAAATGTCTGTCTGTCAGTCTGTCCGTCTATCCGTCTCTCTATCGCCATTGCACCATCAAAAAGTGTATGCCGTTATGCATAGAATTGAACCAAATTTTTATTTTATGTTTTTGGCTATGGCAAGTAGGTCCTCCCTGAATTTGGAAAAAATTCGCCGGTAGGGGACGCTGTAATTGTGATTTTTGTGCGATTTTGAATATTGTACCATCCAAAAGTGTATAAAGTTATGTATAGAATTGAACCAAATTTTTATTTTAAGTTTTCGGATATGGCAAGTAGGTCCTCCCTGCATTTGGAAAAAATTTGCCTGTAGGGGGCGCTGTAACAGCGATTTATGTGCGATTTTGAATATTGTACCATCCAAAAGTGTATGAAGTTATGCATAGAATTGAACAAAATTTTTATTTTAAGTTCTTGGCTATGGCAAGCAGGTCCTTCCTTAATTTTGAAAAAAATCGCCGGTAGAGGGCGCTGTAATAGCGATTTTTGTGCCATTTTGAATATTGTACCATCGAAAAGTGTATGAAGTTATGCATAGAATTGAGCCAAATTTTTTATGTTTGTTCTTGGTCAGGGCACGAAGGTCAGGATCAAATTGCCGGACTACAACACGTTAAGAATGAAAATTACCCATATCTTTCCTTCGTTATCCAAACAGAAAACTTATATGTCCGAAAAAGGTTAAGTATTATTAAATGTATATATATATATATCAATTACTATTTGGTTATCTTCATGAACATATAATTTTGCTTGGTAATACAGTGATACAAGCTGGCTATTTTCCTTTTATTCAATTTATTATAATGCAACCACTTATTTAAAATAGCATATTTCATCTTATTTTTGAGTTATTTAGTTTGCTATTAAAATAGGTGATTATTTCTGCAAAATAAAAGTGGTGGAAATCAAGAAATTTGAATTAAAAAAAAAATAGCCAACTGGTAACATTGCAATAATAATACTATTTAAAGCTGTATAACTTATAATTGTTCGCTAAAATATATTTACTTTTTATATAAACTGGTTTTCTAGTAGATGTTAGGTGTTATTTATGACGGCCGATTACCTGCACATGGGATACAGGCCCTAGGGAGAGTGCCCTCGTGGGAAGGGTCTTTCTAAGTGAACCTGGCCCATATTTACGCAAGGTTTCCGGAAGTTCGAAGAAAACCACGAAAACTCCGAACGGTTATGCCGATGGGCGAGATTGGGTTTGAACCCAGCACCTCTTGCTTACGAGCTTCGAGAGCAGAGACTCTTAGCCACTGGTAGGGCTCGTTTTCTAACAGGAAAGCAAAGCTTTTTATGGGTAAAAAATTCAGCAAAAATCAAACAGATTAAATATTTAGCACAAATGTAAAACTGGCAGATGTATAAATAATTCAAATATATGGTTTACCAAATAGGCGAACGCAGCTTATTTATTTAAAAATATTTATTATAATAACTTCTCTATAATCTCGAATCTAATAAAAAAAAAAGAATCCCTGACTGAGAAAATATAATTACTGTTGCTAAAAATAGGTCCTAAATTAAAGTAATTCGTTTTCCTGAAGACAGTTTATGATAAATATTAAATTAAATTAAATGAATTTGTACGATACCGCGTAAAAAATAACTGGCACATTGCTATTCGGTAAATTGGTTAAATAATTAAATATTCATCACTAAAAGTTTTAAAATTTTCAAAAAATGGGATTTTTAAAAGCAATTTTCTATATGAAAATTTCATTAATGTTTCAAAATATTAATGAAACCCAAATTGATTACTGAAAATTAAATCTATAATAAATTCAATTTTTTCTCTGAAAATTACATTTGTTACGTTGTAGTTATTTATATTATGATAACTATATTTTTGTGGTTATTTTATTAAAGTATCTTTATCATTATTTTAATAATATTTATATTTTGTTCAGTGAAAATAACTTGCTTTTAGGAATTACATTCTATATAAACTTAATCTTTATTTAAAATTCGTTTATATTTTGTGAGTAAAAATTGGATAATAAAAGTATTTTTCAAAAGAATTTATGAAAATTCATGTATATTTAATCCAGTTATGGGGAAAATGAAATAAACAAAAATTAAATTAAATTCATTACATACGAAACATTATAAAATTAGTATAATTTTATCAGTTACTTTATAATAATTTAATAATATAATATCAACTGCCTTTGCGAAGTAAATGCCATACGGAATAAAAGGAAACAATCTTTAGTAAAATAATAAAAAAATATTAAAATTAGGATTTATTTATTAATATTATTTTATTTTTTATAATACTGAAATATTTTAGTAAAATAGACCGCATGTAATCTATAAAATCAACCAATATAAACGTAACAATTCGAAAATAGTACTTCAAACATGGCAAATGAGATGCGTATGTACTACAGCTTGTTTTATAAATATTCATATCTTGGTGCAATAGCTGTTGCACTCTTACGTAAAAATGTATGAATACAAAATTTATTACGATTAAATTTATTAAATTCAGTAATACGGATATAATAGGACCCCATCTGAAATCTGACGTAATCACCACGGTGACCTAGAATCATTTCCTATGATGAGATATCATTGAATTAATTACGTATGATAGGATTTAACCGAATGAAGAAAAACTTTTATTAATATCTTTTTACGTTTTGGTTCGATTTTCAACAAATTTGAAATGGCTCGACAAAATTCTGCAAAGATTACAATATTAAATTTCAAACTATTCGGTTGTGTAAGTTTTGTGGTGTTATGTGCGGGCAAATGATTAGTTAGACAGGCGGACGGACCAAAAGACGACTATAGGTTCTACGTATTTATATAATTACGAACGCACTTAAAAATTTAAAAGTTTGTATCCAAAATGTTTATAAAGTTTGGCATCTAAGAAAAATATATAACTAATTTTTTTTTTCTTTTGATATAACATTTGATATTCACATACATTCGTTTTTGTTTTGTTTTTCAACTGGCTTATCCGACTCTAACAGATATTAGTTAAAAGTGAAGTGCAAATTATTAAAAATTATGGCGCAAGATAACTTTCTTTGCTCGAGTTTCAATACTATTTAGTTGCTATCAGAAAAAAAAAAACAGCAAAACTTCGAAGGGTCTTTAAGTTCAAACAGATGAGGAATTCAGAAAATGCCCCTTTAAATTACTTTATATGCTCTTAAACGAAGCTTCAAAATTAGAAATATCACGACGTTTAGTAATTTAAAATAATAATGTAAAATAATTTAGAAAACATTGATTCTACAAAATAGCGCATAAATCTAAGACTAATTAGAAATTTTATGTATGAAGAATTCAACAAATAACTTGTTTAGATGACGATTGATGCATTTGTGATAATCAGTTAAGTTTGTTTATAATTATTTTGAAAGATTACGACCGAAGAACTTTTTTCATGTAAAAGAACGTATGTAATTAATTGTATAAAAAATACATTACTGAAACACATCATTACAAATTTTATAAATAATAAATACTCATTGAAATAAATTGTTTCCTCAAGAATTATAAAATTTAAAGCTCTACTTTAGAAACACCAAATACACACACACACATATAAATATATATATATATATATATATACAGATAAAAAAGTGCTAATTAAACAGATTTCCTACACCTTCAGCTGAAATACCTGTATTTGTATGAAAAAAAAAAAAAAAAAAAAAAAACTCTACTTATATAATTTCAAAAGGCGAGATTTTTAAAGAAAATACTGGTGTAAAAGTGTAATTTGAAGAAATCACACTTTCTACATTAAAAAAAAAAATAAAAAAAATTTGCTAGTTAAACAGGGTTCCTACGCTTTGAGCTAAAACACCAGTATTTTTATACAAAAAAAAAAAACAAAAAAAAACTCGATCTATATAATCGATTAAAAAAAGCATATGTTTTGTAAAAGAAAATAATGGTGATTTTCACCTAAAGTCAGGTAAATTCCATGAACTTTAGGCATTCTGTTACAGTGGGAGGATTCAACATTCTTGCTATTATATTTAGAAATAAATGGACAGTCTGAAAATTGCTAATGTAAATACGTGTGTTGAAAAGTGAACAAATATATTTTTTGGATCATCTGAAGCTCAGTGTAAAAATTAAAATTTCCTGAAGTAAGTGTTCAAGCGAGCAACTCGCAGCCAACAATGAAGTATTAATAAGTATTGAAAAGCAAAGAGCGGTCTCAATAGCTGGCAGTAAAATGCTTGCAAACTTCTATGTTTTCAACACTTATACCTGGCAATTTTATCTTTTTCACTGATAACGGGGCCTTAGAAGTTTCGTGAAATCGGTTGCCGCACGCACATATTATTATTTGTGCTATTTTCAAGTTGTCCATTTATTTCTCGAAATAATGTTAGGTTGTAGTTCATATTTTGTCTCGCTATATATATTTATATATGTTGAAAAAAATTAATACAAATATAAAACAGTTTATCTGAAACGTAGCCAGAAATATATGTTACTAAGAATAGATATTGGTGTGAAGGATATTTCGTTCACATATTCTATTAATACCGTTTTCCTTTACCCCCTCCCCCTTTTTTTAAAATAGGGTTATTTTACTAAATTCCTATATTTTATATCGGTCTTAAAATCATAAATTAAATTTATTTTCTTCGCTCTTTTTCTTTAGAAATACGTTCTAATTTCTCTCTCTTAATTCTAAAAAAAACCCACAAAAGCAGACGTAGATCAAAAGAGACATGCTATTTTTATCGCGCATTGAAACAATTCACCCAGTACGTTTGCATGCTTAATTTGATTGCTACTCCTGATCTTTCTCATGCCTCTTTTCTTTATTTTTACTGTGTCTCTACATCTGCATCTTTTCTTTCCAACGTATAAATTCTTATCATAAATTTTGTCTGCAATATCTTAGTTTTAATTGCATATGCCTTCAAACGGATCGACGCGCCTATTCCCATGATTTGGCAAATCCCCTGTAAAATGCGGCTTTGTGGTTTTCGGTTCCCCACATTTTCTGTTGGCGTTAACTGTTGGCGTTAAATTTTTATAGGCTGCCCTTTCCCCTCCTCATTGACAATACATTAACGGTTTTGAACACGTGTCTCATTTTAAACTAATTCTCGCCAGATTTCTACTGGATTGCTTGTTTTTGTAAATTACTGCTCGCCAATAACTCAACGCTCTAAAATGTGGTTATGATTTCATTCTGTTCCTGATCGTGCATCTGTAAACATAAAATGTATCTTGTCCTTCTCCAGCACCGGCGGTTATTTGCCGGAACTCTCTCGATATGTACGGACCCTGCAAATAAAAACTCTTTTTTACCGGACCATACGGATGTCATCTATAAACTGGCTATATATATTTTCTCATACTAAAAAGGTGAATATAATCCTGCTTCATAAATAACCGATGCTACGTGAATAATCATCTTAAAACTGCTTTCAGATATATGGAGTTTAAGATGGCAAAAGACGTCACAAGAATTGGTGCATCAGGGACTTATCGAGAGATTGCTCGAGAGGGACAGGTAATTGATTTTTTTTTTCTTTTTGCAATTATTAATTTGGCATAGCCTTTCAAACGACCACATCGATTCAATTCCTCTTCTTGTAAGCAATAGAGCGTACAATAACAAACTTTTCAGACTGGATTATTAAAACATCATCCCTGTGTTGAATCACAGGAATACATTTAATGGATATTTCCCAGCGTATGGAAGTTTGGAATTTAACCTTCTTTTTCGAGTATTCTACAGAAATCGGATATTTTTGTCTTCTATTCCTGAACAAGCCATCCATCAACGGGAAATGTGGTTCACGTACTCCTGGCCAAAGGCTCGAGTTTGACCGAAAAACTTCACCCCAAGACATGCCGCGTAACCCCGTATCAAACTCCATTCAGAGCACGGCTTTTCGTACAGGCAAAAAAAAAAAAAAAAAAAAAAAAAAAAAAAAAAAAGAAAGAAAAGAAATAATTTGTTTGCTGTTTTGACATGACTCACTCATACTAGAGAGAATCTTCAGTGCACTGCAGCGAATTGCTCCTATTCGACGCATCTGATAACATTACTACGCTGTGTAAGGACGTAAGTAAACGTGTTATTTTCGCTAAAAAAAAAAAAAAAAAGAAGAATGAAATTCGTCCAAAGAGAAACCTTAAACAAACAAAATAAAACAGCGTATCCAAAGTACTGTTATTAGGACGAAAGATTTATCAATAGCAATCATTTTGGAAATTTATTCTCTCTCAAAAAAAAAAAAAAAAAAAGAGAGAGAGAGAGAGAGAATCACCTGCTTATCAGTATTTTTTTTCCAGTGCCTTATTCTTTTAAGTAATTTATCAACATTTTTAAATGGTGTGTCTTTAAGGTAAGTTTATTATTTTAGTAACACGAGTGCAATTTTATTGCGGCATAAACTAGTCGCAAAATACATATATATATAATACATAGATACAAATTAAAATTTATATAGTGTTTTTCTTTTCTTTTAAATATATTCATTTAAATATATTTTTTATGCTAAACTTCTTAATCTTAAATATACTGCTGTGGAATTTTTCAGCAGTTTGCTTTTCAAAATATATACAATATGCAGTCATTTTATATTTTAGGAAAGTAAAATATATTTTTGCTGTGTTTAAATCTGTTGTAGAAATATTGTTTTCTCCTGCTTTTGAAAGAAAGTATTAGTAAATAGATATTTTTGATACACAGGGAAAGAATGTTTTTTTATTTACATATTATTTTTCTTTCTCTTCTGCTCTGTTTTGCATAAAAAAAGACAGAAGAAATAGTTATTAAGATCATCTACTATAATGAGGATGTTACATAAAAAAATTTAATTCCTCATACCTTAAAAAAAACTATAATGGTAAGATTATTAGTTTATTGTACATTTTCATATATTTTTTGTTATTGGTATTAATGCGGTAATATTTATCTGTGATGCTCTATTTATTTCATTTTAATGATGTGGCATGGTATTAAAAAAATGAAAAGCATCTAACTTCATTTCATTTAGATTCTGGTTTAAGATAGTTTAAACATTGTAAATGTGACACACACATCGAGACAATTTACAAATAATTTTATTGTTTTACGGCAGTGAATTGCATGCAAATTCATTCATGCATTTTCATTATATAAATGGAGAAAGTAATAATAATGCTAGTTCATTGTTTACTTTTTCGTTTCGCATTTGTTTTTAATCGATTGTGTCTGTCACATTACATTTTATCTAAAACTTCTTTAAGGCAACGTTTCAGTAATTTGTATTTGTTTGTTTAGGTAAAGAGCGCTACCACATTTTTAAATATTTTTTAGGTAACACAGTTTTGGATTTTCTCATAAAAAATAGAGCTATTATATTAGAATATTAACCTTAAAATTAGAGAAAATCAGTGATATGCATAGATGTCTGCACAACAATGAATGCAGAGGTTATAAGAAAACATGATCTTACATGCATCTTTCATTATAATTACATACATTTTTTTTTATAATTTGTGCTTTATCTAAAAAAAAAAGGAAAAGTAATAGAGAAAAACTTCTATAAAAATTGTACTGTGTGTTTTCTTTTACATATATACAGGTAATCAAGTTTATATATTGTTTTTATTATAATTTGTGTGTATATATGATATATATAAATATATTTTAATTATTGATAAAATATAATATGCAACAATTGGTACATCACGTTGTACCATTATATTAAAAATATCTTAGGTGTTGCACTGGTACAATTTGGAAAAATACTGAATCAGGCAATTAACTTAGGTTTTTGTTTGCGTATAGTAAACTTTTCACTTTATTTTACTAATTTTTTGGGGACATTTCTTAATTTACATTTTACAATACTTTCGTAAATACATTACATTTACATATTTAGAATTATTATGCGTAATATCTAAGAGCCTCTCTTGATATTTTATCTCAGCCTGTCACATGTTATACTCTTAACAGTTTGAATCCATGCTCGAGTCATCATGCATAGAAATAATAATATGAGAAAAGGTAACTTTGTTTCTTTTTCTTCGTTTTAAAATGCATAAGATTATCAGTTAACATTTGAAATCAAGTGATTGCCGTGTTTTCACATACCTTCACACATTTCTTGATGTGAGTCACAGTTTTTGTTTATAATTAAATGGGGTAATTTTTTTTTTCCAGTTACTTTGGGTTTATCTTGCATTGTGCTATTTTCTAGAGATATCATGGTGTCATGTTTTTTCTTTCTTTTTCTCTCTTCATTTTTGTACGTTGGCAAGATGGCTACTTGTCTGTGCAAAAACGGGGATTTTTTTTTATTATTATTTAATTACAGATTTCATAAATTCAGATATTATTTTGAAGTATATCATTATTCCACACTTTTCTAGTTTATCAGTTTTGTTTTTTTTTGTTTTTTTTTTGTTTTTTTTTATGTTGGGCACTACTAATTTTATTTACTTAGACACGACATTAATAAAAAAAAAGCTACACTAGCTCGCTCTTTTCAATTAATTCTATAGACACATAGAAATTCATATGTTCACTGTAGAAATTGTTTAAAATGCTTGTACATATTTGTTGTGGTTTTATATTCGGCCTGGCTTTACATGCATACACATATTTACACTTCATTTTGTTAAGAATTATTTTGACTTAGAGTTCAAAGTTAACATTCGCCATGTTTGGATTTAATCATGATTTTATGTGCTTTTCGTAATCTTTTCTACGTACTTGTTCACGGTTTGTGTACATTGTCATTAGGATAGAAAGTGGCAATTCTATTTTATAGGCAATTTTTTTTCTAACTAAATGATTTTTTTTAAGCAATTTGTTTTCTTTGATTTCTTACACTTTTAAAGACACTACTTGCACATGTGTCAGTATTTTGTTACGTGAAATAACTCACATGCTGCACATTACGTTTCACATACATTTTGCATTACTGATAGAATTTGTTCGTAGAATTTGATTATTTGGACACGGATGGTGACTCGATGCATGATTCCCCCCCCCCCCTTATGCAATGTGACAGAATATATTTAAAAAATTGACATTTTTGGGTATAAAATTATTGTGATTGATTATTTTCACTGGTTCCGTACAATTTTTTTTTATGTAAACATTTGGCATCATTATTGCAACATTTACACTTTTCTTCTATTTTAAAATTTTTATATGAAACTTGAAATTTTTTTTTCTCACACGGAATCTGTTATAGATACATACACTTTGTAGCGTTTCTTGTGATCACTACTTAAAGCTAAAAAAATTTTTATTTACTTACATTATTCACGTTTGTTTTAACATGATTCTAGCCTAAACATCAAGTGTATAAAAGCCTATCAAGTTTTACAGTTTTGTATTTTAATATTATAAATTGTAGTCACAGCACATTGAGCTATATTTTTGTGCGCAATCACTTAAATTTCTTTTAACCCTTTTCTAACGATCTATTCGACAGTATATATATTTTTCTTTTTTCAACACGATACAAGTAGTTCATGTGAGTATATTTACACAATTTTGTTCATGTGAGATTACGCTTAGTTCATGAGTATATTTACACAATTTTGTTCATGTGAGATTACACTTAATACATGAGTATATTTACACATTTTTTGTTCATGTGAGATTACAAATAGTTCATAGCGTATAGCACTTTAGTTCATTGCGGCTGGTTTAGAGTTTAACCAGACATTCTTCACACAATACAAGTAGTTCATAGTTCATAACACATTAGTTCATTGTGGCTGGTTTGAAGTTTAGCAGGTGTTTTCACACATATACTGTCCGTTTAGTCTGTTGGCAATTTTTTTTCTTTCTTCAATGGTAACATTTTTTTTTTCTATTTTGAGACATGATATAGGTTAATAATTATTATGAAATACAGTATGATTCTATTGCTAGCCTTTTTTTTTTTAAAATTAAATAGAGTTAGTTTGCTTGTTTATAAAAAAAAAAATATCTTTTAATTTGTTTTTCCACAGTATTGCGATAGCATTGCTTAGCATGCGACAGGTTCTAAGTTTTTTTACAATGGTGTTTTATTTTACAAAGGTTTTATTTCTTCACTTTACCTGCATGCTACGCGAATGAGATTGTTATATGTGGTAAATAATAAAATGTGTGTAATAAATAAAAATTATCATGAAAAATTAAATGTTTCACTGAGGAATTGTTTTCAATTGGTTGTAAAAGCAGTTGGTAGAATTCTTGTTTGGTTTAGTGTTGTCTGTAACTTCGTCATGTAAATAATTCTCAGAAATTTTGCTACATATATTAAAGTATTTCAAACATATTTAACTATAAATATATATAATATAAAAAACTAAATTTTTTCTAAAAACTTCTGGAAAAATTAAATATTTCTGAAGTATAAACTATTGTTGGATTTCCTATGCTCCTGCAAATGTTAAATTGAGGGGTCATTTAGCACCCTCTTAGAATTTGAATAAGAAGCTAAAAATTTACCAGCAACTATTGATGAGTCTAAAAAAATTAAGGGGTGGCCTAGACTCTAGCTCAAAAAAAGTTTTTTTGAACCACCCTAATATATATATTTATTATTTATATATATACAAGGAGTCATTTGTTTATTGTTTTTTAGTTATAAATGTTCATTGGTTTTATCGTTGTTTTGCACCCTCTTTTTTACAGATTTCATAATTCATGTACTTTTGATAGAACTATATTTACTTAGTACATATAAGAAGCTGCGTTGCTCCTGATGCACTGGGTTGTTTGTTTTACACCTTTTTAAAAGCATTATATACTTTGGCAACATGATAAGCTGCTTTGCGCTTCTTTTGCTATGTATTCAATAATTCATTTCATCTTTCACATGTTGAATTGCATGTATTTTGTTATGCAATTGGGTGTAAGTGCCTACAAAATGTTATGATAAAAAAATTTTAATTAAAAAAAATGGAATTTTGTATAAACTCCTTACTGAAATTATAAATACATTAGGTGAAAGGATAAGCATTGTAAAACGTGATTGGTGAGTCGTGCCGAGGCTGTTGTTCTACCATCAGGTTATTGTATATTATGGAAATTTAACAATGTTGACTATAAAATTACATGATTGACTTGTTCTCAGGCTTATGTGGGTGAACCTCCCGGTTCTCTGAATGTTCGAATTATCAATCATAGGTCTAATGTCAATGATGATGATTTACAGTATCCATCTTTTGAAATTTTACATTTTAAATTGCATTCTCTTGGTAACATTTTAATCGAAATTTTGGCACATGTTGAAAATCAGAATGAATGTTTGAAAATAGAAAATGACTTCATTTTAAAGCATAGGAATTTGCACCATTATGGCCTCAATACAGTGTTGAATACTTATAATTTAAAAAGTATTGATAATGTACATAGTTTTTTTTTTAATTTGTTTAACAATTTGAAAATAATTAAAAGAGATATGAGGAGCTCACGTGTATAGGCCAGTAAATTAAATTGTTTAGTGCCAAATGAGTGGATTTGTGATGTTGAAAAAGATTTTATTGCAAATTGTAGTATTAAAGCTGTAAAGAAAGCGGTTTTCACTCTAAAGCTTAAAATTTTAAATAAAATTAAAAAAGCTTGTGGAATTTTTTAATTTTCTAATTTGCATTTTAGGGACCTGCTTTGTAACTTTATGAATTTTAAAGATTTTTTCAGATTCTAAGACTGACAGGGTTTTTTTTACTTTAAATTTTTAACAGAAGTCTTTCGATGATTTTAAATTAAAGATTTTTTCTAATATTATGACACTTTTTTTCCCTCTTAGAGATATTGATGTTGCTGTTGCTTATAAATCTAACATTCCTCTTAGTAAAAAATTGTTCAATTATAGATCTCTTGCTTTTTCTGATGAAATTCCTAAAACATGTAAATGTGACACAGATTTCTTAGATTTTATTGATGATTTCCATAAACACGTTATTACTGGTAACTTAAATATTATACAGAACAAAAATTTGCATTTTATGATGGGCTTGTGTGCTAAGTTTACATTAAATAAAACAATTAGCAAGAAAACAGCTATTCAGATTTTTGAGAGGGATTTGAAAAATTTCATTCTGCAATTATGTTACAAATTTAACACCCCATTTAATTTTTTTCGAGGGGTGGGAGTGGCATATAATGAAGGAATTTGATTTGTTTGTTAATAGTGAATTAAACAGTAAGAATTATGTTTATCATAGTCTTAGCAAAGAACATTTAAATTATATTCAATTTTTGCTTAAGCATTTTGCAATAGTACCTGTGGACAAAGCGGCTTAAAATTATGCAATTATATGAAAGCTTTTTTATATTGACAAAGTTAAGAATGAGTTAAATAGTAGTAAAATTTATAAGGAATGTAAATTAAGTCACACTGTTATTGTTAACAAATTTAATGCTTACACCAAAAAGTCTAGAAAAATGTATTCATATAATTTTGCTATTAATATTATCATACTTTTCCATTTTTGTTCTTAACTCCTAAATTTTACAAAACACGTATTAAATTCAGATTCTTATGTTGTAATTCAAGAGGTACTGGTAAAAGTTTAAATGTTAAGTTACAGGTGTTTTTGAAGCGGATTTATGGTTTTTTGAAGTTTAAGTATAGGAATACTAAATATTTTTGGTATTGACAATAGTAATCAGGTTTTGAAAAACATTAAAAAAACGCCTATAACAAGTACTAATTTGTATACTTTTAATTTTGAAAATCTTTTTTCTAATATACCCATAGATTTACTTTATGATACATTGAACAATATATTTGATATGTTTTGCATTGAGGAGGAGCTTGGAATAAAATGAGATTTTTTCTTGAGTTTATGTAATTTCTGTTTCTTTAATACTTTTATTACATTCAATAGCTCGCTTTTTTACCGGGTATGAGGCATTGGGATGGGTACTAATTTTTTTAATTCTGCTGCTAATCTTTTTCTTTTTTATTGTGAATTTAACTATGTTTTAAACAGTAATAAAAGTTTTGCAGTTTTAAGATATATCGATGATCTAATCGTATTCGATGCAAACTCTTGGTATCGATTAACGATATCTATCCTCCATGTTTAAAATCAAATAAGGCTTCTGTTGATGGTTTACATGTTAATTTTTTGGGTTTAGATCTATTAATTAAAGATAATAATATATTAGTTAAACTTTCTGATAAACGGGATTTTTTTTAATTTTGATACTCAATCAATGTCGCACTGGTTTTCAAATTTAAGTAAAAGGTTTTTCACCAACATTATTTTGGGCAAGTTAACAGATTTTATAGGATTAGCAGTGCACTGTAAATGAAAATGTCTGAAATTCAAACACTTAAGTGTCTGAAACGGAGTGTTCAATTTTCAGACATTTTAAAATGTCTGAATTTTTTCAGACACTTTTTGCGTCCGAATTTCAGACACTTCATACGTCTGAATCGCAGTCTTTTTTTTTTTTTTTTTTTTTTTTTTGTAAGCCTTAAACGTAGCCATGTTTGACCACGTTGAATGCTGGAAAAAATATGGTCATGGTCCTGCCCCCCGCCCACCGCACACACACAGCCTGGTTTTAGGGGCACCAAAATTTTGTATGCAATTTTTTATAAAGCTGATAATTGAAATCTTTTTGGACCTTGTACTGATTATAATCAATATTTTGAATTTCTAGAATAGATTAAGATTAAAAACAAAAAATATTTTGTCTTGATACGCAGTAAAATCTTTCAATAGCGGGCACCTCGGAATCATGGAATTTGTCCGCCATTCGGAGGTGTCTGATTTTCTGAGGTAAAAGTATATAAAAAATATGCATGTTGTGAATGAAAAAAATGCGTTTCTTAAATAGTAGTGTCCTCGATTTAGGAGTGTCCGTTATGGAAATTTTACTACAAAATCTTCATGCGGACAACTTTGTTTTCTGAACACTTTCCTATTCAACATAAATATATATAATTACGTCAGAAAAGTGAACACCTTCGAATAGCAGACAAATTCAGGATTTCCGAGGTGTCCGCGATTGAGAAGTTTTACTGTATTTAGATTATTTTTTAGTTCGTTTTTAATGTTGTTCTACTTTAAAAGATCCAAATATTGCTTATAATCATACAATGTCAAAACAGATTTAAAGTAAAATCCTTACAACAATTGCTTACGTAATTTGGGGCCCCCAAAATCATAGGGGAAGGTAGGGGACACTTACCAATTTGCCCATGCTTTAATAAATTTCTTCTGCAAAGTACTTAAACCTGCATTCTGGTTCGCTAAATAGAGGTGTCCGGTATTCGGGAATGTTAGTTATGGAGGGACTGTTCTTAATGCACAACGCACGCACTTGGTAAAAAAATTGTTGGAAAATAAATAATGTATGCAAAAGTTGTATAAGTTAAATTGTGTTTATGTGTGAACCACAGTCGTTAAATTCACTAAGAGAAAATAGCTTTCTTTGTAAAGGAAAAAAGTAACTGATAAACATTTGAACGTAACTTTTCTTTTGATTAGGCAGGCATTTTCTGCTCTGATCCAAGTAGGTCAAAGGACATGTGTTATCAAATCATTAGTCATTTATCTCGATCACTTGCAATTCATCTGTTTAGAAATAAAGAATCGTAAAAGAAATGCATAAATCGCTCATATTGTATTATATTTAATCCGGTTACTGCCTACATATTTGTTTATTTTTTATGAAAAATATATAAATAAAGTAATATTATAAAATTCTAACTTTTTACTGATATCCATTTTTAGGTGCGTTCGTAATTATATAAATGCGTATCACCTATAGTCGTCGTTCGGTCCGTCCGTCTGTCTGTCCGTCCGTCCGCATATAGCAGAGCAAAAACTACGCAACCGAATGGTCTGAAATTTTAAATATATAATTGTTGCAAAATTTTGTCGAGTCATTTAAAATTTTATGAAAATCGGATGTGCAGTTTAATTACAGGGACAGTCAAAAGTTTTCCGTTACATTACGGCAATGGAAGAAAATTATTTCAAGCAAATTTTAATGATGTTCCAGCCTTTCGAACAGAAAGAAATTGATATTCACTTATAAAGTGCACAAAAATATACATTCAGTACAACATGCGGTGCAAAAAATATTTATAAAACTAGTTATAGTACGAACGCACCTCATTTGCCACGTTTGGCGTGCAATTTCCAACTTGTTATTTTCAAATAACTTTTTTACTAAAATTAACCAAAAATCAATATTATAATTGACTTCAAATTAAATATATATGAATCTAAAATAGAACATTTAAACAAAAACTTACTTGAAATGCTTCGCAGATGATAAGAAAAGTTTCTGGATTTGAAATTTTAAAAACTCACAGAGGGCGAGAACGACTTGCATCTTTTTAAAATGAAATCCTTTCATACATCCGGCTAGCTATACAAAGAGAATGTTTTCCATCCTCAAAGTATAACCCGCCAGACAAAAGTTTTTTTAACCAGCTTTACAAGACGAAGACGAATAAAACAGAATTATTGATATAAACTAATACAAATAGCACTAAATCCGTAGCATGCTGTGTTTGTGGAGTTCCCGGATGTAATCTTCAAGCGTTGTCACTTCCTTGTGTCTATCCCGCCTTTATATCGACGACGGCTTATTAGCGACATTTGGCGTGAAGCACATAAGTCCATGTATGTAATAAATACATAAACTAAGAAGATGCGTATTGTAATCACAGAAGTTTAGTACATTCCACAAAAAATGAAACAAGTCAAAATAAATAAATTAATTAAAATCTACGCGTACATAAAAACAAACAACCGTTTGAATTACAAACGACTATCACTGTAGAAAGAAACAAATATAAAACGCATGCGCAACTGAGGTGCCCCCTGGTGCCTAATGCGAATAGCAGTAAGAAAACGTCTTAAAATAAGATGCCTGCAGATATTTTAACCACGTACTTTAGTTCGTTTATACCATGATCGTAGTAAGACACTTATATGTTTTAAATTAAGACATCTATCATGTCTTAATTTTCTGATTCAGTCACTTAAGTGTCTGAAATTCTTTTTCAGTCCCATATGTGTCTAAATTTAAGACGCCTCTATTTGCAGTGTGATAGGGATAGCAGTGAAGAATTTTTGAGTTCGCAGATTTTTAAATTTACTGCTAATCTTTTTTACAATAATTTATTTCCATATCAGTTTATTTTTCATTATGTAAATCAGCTTAAAAAGAGTTTTATGAAGTGGCAACAGCTAAGCGACCAAATACCGAAAATAGATGCCGATGGAACTGCTTGAGTATATGAAAGGTGTGGACTAAAGTCTTTTTAAGAACTTCTTCATTTTGATGAATTTCAAGTTGGACCTGAAGTGATATTGAATGAAGTTTATGAATATTAAGATGACGAAAGACAAGTCTGGTTGACGCTGGTGTAACTTGGATTATGGCCTTGCTTGCAACTCCTGCTGTTAGAGAGATGTGGAACGTAGTGGATATTTTAAACGTATCAAGTTTTTCAAGTCTTCACGGATCAAGGTGGGAATTTGGCCTTCTCATATGTTCAATGTTTTTAATTAATTAATGATTTAGTTACATAAGAATTATTATTTGATTATGTTTTATAAGTTAAATTCAGTTCTATTGATTTTGAATTGGCTGGTTTATTATGTTTTTTAAGTAGTTTTGTTTCGCTAAGTTTTTGAAAGTTTAAGTTTCTTTGATGATATTTTACACTTTTGGAGTATAGGGGTTGGTCATATCCTGCGAAACCTGTGGGGATTCAATTTCTATTTTTGGTACCTGTATTTTTTTTTTTTTTTTTTTTTTTTTACTACTCCCACTTTCAGACGAGCAAGGAATCGTTTGTTTATTGTTTTTAGGGTTCCGTACTTAAAAAGTAAAAACGGAAGCATTATAAGATGACTCCTGTGTCTGTCCGTCCGTCTGTCTGTCTGTCACATCCATTTTACTCGTAAACTATGGAACGTGGAAAGTTCAAATTCGGGGAAGTAATAAAGACCATTGACCCACATATTTTCAGATTAATAAACATTCATAAATATATTTAGTAAAAAAGTAGAGAGGCTAATTATGCTACTCGAAAAAGAAAATCTTTTCTTTGTATATAATGTGGGGAATCCTGTGAAAGCTTTTCTAATGCTGAACTCAAAAATACATTCCTTTTAATTTTAGGTATTATATTTTCAACGATATTGTTGAAAATGTAGCGAAAAAATATTCCCCCCCCCCCATCTTATTCCGAATCTACTAAAACTAAAATTATGAAAAAAATTAGAGGTAGTAGACGTTAATATAAAACTTGCCGGAAAATTATAGCGATTACCCTAGGTCACATAGTTTTTGAGTAATTAGCATTTTCTGTTATATTCAAATTTCGATTTTCGGGCATTCAGAAAAATTGTTGAGCATTGCTGAATAGACCTATCGTTGCAGAAGAATAAAAGCATTGTTGGTAATGATTTTCAAAAAAAATCATCCGTAATTAGCTGAGATATTAACCCTTAAAGGTACTGTTAGTTTCGACATACACAAGGACAGGGGCGGCGTACTCTATGCCTAGTTAACAACTTTTAATGATATATATGTGTAATGTATTGTCCAGTAACAGTATAAAAGCAATAAACCTCAAATTGTTAAAAACATATTAATTTAAGGGGTCTCGGGACTCTAAAAAGTGGAAAAAATGAAAAAAAAACATTTTCAACATTTAATGTCTTAAAATATATATGATTTTAAAACACAATTTTAATTGGGATGAAAGTTATAAGTACGTTCTTTCGTTTCATGTATTCAAAAATTGCGAGATACCGAATTAGTATTTATAGGGGGCTCGAAACTGTTAGACATTTGTCGAACAAAACATTTACATAACAGTTTACGCGCAGGATTACAAAACAAATATTACAACTAGATGGAAAATTTTGGTGCTTACTTATACTTCAGATTGTAATAATGTCCCTGAACTTAAATAAATTTGTATTTAAAGCATTTTTATATTTTTAATGCAGTGTTGCAATTAGCTAATACAAAATTTTGAAAATTTCAACAGTAAAATCACCTAAAAAAATATTTTTTTGAACAATAAAAAGGAAGTTTTAGGTTCAGTTTATACAGACTAACACGAAATATATGTTTTGAAAATTTCATGAAAAAATATTCAGGCGTTTTTGAGGTATCCTGCGTGTTATGCCCCAAAAACGCCATTTGGAAAATAATGACTTTAAAATTTCGGAAACGCCGCTTCAGCTATTGAGCGAGTATAATTCTAAAAGCCGAAACTTCTGTTCTAATGGGAATTTCAAGGAAACAATTATATCAAAATATTCAGAAAAGATTCAGATCATTCAGCGCGAGTAATGCTCGCACTTGATCGTTTGCTTAGTTATAAATGTTCATTGGTTTTATTGTTGTTTTGCACCATCTTTTTCATAGATTTCATAATTCATGTACTTTTGATAGAGCTATATATATATATATATATATATATATATATATATATATATATATATATATGTATATATAAAATTAATTTTAGCTTTAGCTTATTTTTCCCACAGAAAACAGCCATTTCGCTTATATCATTGAATTCTGTGCCCTTGATAACGTAATTCAATGTATAAGCTTTTCAATTCTTGTCGGTGTCCATTTTTTTTCTTTTTTCTTCCATAATAATTCTTATAATTCTTATAATATTTTTTTTTTTTTTAATACTTACAGCTTTAATTCATAATAATTGACGGTGGTAGGTTATGTTTAATTAATGGTAATATATATATATACATATATGTATATATATATATATATGTATATATATATATATATATATATATATATATATATATATATATATATATATATATATATATATATATATATATATATATATATATATATATATATATTGGATGACTAAAGTAGTAGGCAGGAAACATTGCAAAAATCAGGGGGAGACCTACATCCAGCAATGGATTAAAAACAGTTGTTGTTGTTGTTGATGATGATGATATATTTATATTAATAAAATGAAAAGACACAAGGAAAGAGGGGGGAAATTACAACAGTAATTTCCAAGCTGAAGAGGGAAAGTAGATGTTGATAGTACATTGACAGGTTTATCGGAATTTTTAAAAATAAAATATGCTTCGTGAAAATCCGAGTGACTGGGAGAAACAGGGGAACAAATAATTCTTTCCATGGAGAAATTAAAACAGTGACTTTAAGCCCAACAATGAGAGGCAATCGAAGATTTAGTAATTACTTGATTTCAAATATATCACTGATGCTCGATTAATCTGAGTTTTAAAGCTGTCTTAGATTGACCAATAGAACATAAATTACAAGAACAAGGAATAAAATAAACGTCCCACCGTTTCTCAGTAGGAATAGGATCTTTCAGGATCTTCTCGAGCAAGTGTTTACTTTGACGATGACGGGCTGTTAAAATGTCCGATCCGAAACGTGCCCAAAGTGTTATTTTGTGTTTTATGGTGATTTTAACAAAGTTTAATTTTTCTAATACTCTATGAGTCTAAAAAATACATTTATTTAAATTTTATTAAAGTTATTTGTTAATATGTTTGACTTTATTATACCAGATCAATTGTGTTTGGCAACATAATTGTAAGATAAACCATATGTCTTATTATAAATATCTGATTGGTGTATTCCTAAATGTATTCACTTTTCGAAATAATTAACCGTATTATTTTTTTTTCTGGCATGTTAATGCAATAAATATTTTCATGGGTATTATAATCAAATTGTTCATGTCAACCCATTTTATGGCATTAAAAAATAATACGATACAATAAAACGTAATATATAATATTTATAATAAACTTTCTATCTTTTTTTTTAATTTTATCATTTCAACCTTTGCAAAGATTTACCTTTTTTTTCTTTTTTTTTCTTTTTGTATGTGTACTATTTTATATGAATAAAAAATTTACAATAGATATAAACATGAACGAATGAAAATAAATATTCATTGTAAATAATTATGCATACAATTAAAATGATAGATATAATTTTATAAAATAAAAATATATTATTTTTTAAGTTAAGTATAATATCATTAGAGGATATAAAGCTCATTATATTTAACATTTACTAATAATTCCTTATAAGACCAGTGGCAATGTGGTCAGCGTGTGTGATTACTATGCAACAGGTCCACAGTTCGATTGGGCAACGTTGACTCAGCTTTTCATCTCTTCTGGGTCGATAAAATGAGTACCAAGACCCACATTTATAGTACATATCACCGCTTAAGCGACAAGGTAACAGGTTTTACAACACAATTAATGAAAATAGAGAAGGTATCTATGTTACGTGGGTGGAATAAAGTGGTGGAAAAATTACTATGATCCATGAGCTCTACAAATATAAAACAAGATGAGCATCTAAGAGTTTCCTGGATGTGTTAGTTGTCAGCGCCGATGTTTTTCGACCCATACTTTATTCTCCTCACCATATTTGATATATTCTGGAAAGAATTTCTTGTTTGTTCTCTCTTTCGCAAATTTGATGATTAATTATCTTAACTATCGTCGTGTTCTACCATTTAAAGTCCATATTCAATATTGTTACAAATTATTTGTAAATTCCGCACACCATATATATGCTTTAATACAGATGATTTTTTTAAATTATTGATTGGATAATTTGATATTATAAATTAAAAGGAATTAGATTCGAATCTGTTAGTTAAATAAAAATTTATTTGAAAAACAGCGTCGAATAGAATACCTTTCAATTTTTTTTTCTTCATTTTTTCCTTTCAGCTCTATCTCATTTATTCATTTTATGTTATTGCACGCAAAATTTATAGTTGTACAATTAATCATGATAATACAAAAACAGTTATTAAGTAAACATAAAGAATAAATTACGTAAAACATGAGGAAAGCGATCCAAGATAATCTACTTTTGAAATCCTTATGAATATTTAAACTGAAAGAAAAAAGAAATTAAATGCAACCATAAAAAAGAAAAAAATCGAATGCGTCACTTTAATTTCCGTAACACAAAATATTATTTTTACGCTATAAGAAGTGACATTTATATTGTCAAAAGAATAATAAATAAAACTATAATAACAAAAGAATAATAATAAATCAAAGATAACTATATATATCCATTAATCAAATGCATATAAAAAGAGATTAAATTAACATATCAAATTGCAATTGAAGTAAAGGGTGTCTAGTGAATAAGACCCTGATTTCAAAATTAAATATCTCAAAAACAAAGATCAATAAAATTATGCGGTAAACGGTTTGTTCATTAGCTAAGCTGTAAAAATATTATACAGAAGTTTCAAAATTTAGTTGCAAAAACCGTTAACAGATGGCGTTGTAATCGCAATGCTTGTAAAGTGCTTCGAAGTCCCGAGTACTAGCGTCTCATTCCTACATGGCTCCCTACGGAAAAACGAATATTGGGAAAGTCCATTTTTTCTTTGGGGTGATGTGCAGAAATGGAAACATCTGGTCACAGAATTATTGCATCAGCTTTAATTTTAGAAAATTTCAATTAATAGAATTTTCAATAAAAAGTTTAGAAATCATTATAAGAACTTATTAAATATTTTATTAAATTCAATCTTTAATGCCATATATTTATTTAAATCAAAATGCATATATTTAGAAAAATAATTCTGTACTTTTATTTATTTTATTATATTTTTAAATCACGGCATAATATTTTGGTATTATTGTTTATACCTGAATTATTATAAATAAAAAAGTAATTTTTCACTTTTAATTTATTTTTAAATCACGGCATAGTACTTTGGTTTTAGCACAACACATATATTTCTTTTCTTTGTAAACAAGGTTTTAGAGATAGAAATTATGCATTAAATTATTTCTTTTTTAAAAGGAATTGATGATAAGTCATATCATCAACGTCAAAGCAAAAGTATTTTGGATGCTTCATTCCTTTCCAACACTTCGGATCCTATCGCTAGAAGCTGCACCATATCTCTTTGCTAAATGAAAAAATAAATAAATAAAACGAGTTTTTAAAATTAGAATTATTATTTTTAACTTAGTTAAGTTTTTTTTTTTTTTTTAATAGAAACTTTGAATTTTTTCATTCAAACTATTCTCTACAATTTAAAGAAAATGATATATGAATCATTATTATGAATGCTCAATGGTTATTAAAAAATGTATTTCTTTCAGCTTAATTAAATTTTAAAACCAGAAATTTTGGGGTTTTTTATTCAAACTTTTTTCACAGTTTAAATAAATATTAAAAAGTAAAGATTTCCATTTTTTTCAAATCCTCCTTTACTTGGACTCGATTCCACGATCTACCAATTAGGAGAAAAAAGACATACCACACAGATACTGGTATCCGGACCGAAGTAGCTTATAATAGAATTTGAAACAAATCTCAATTCTGTCAACACATGGCTCCGCTTCTGCACATTACCCAAATAAAATATTTCAATAAGTTCTTATATAATGATTGTTAAACTTTTTGTTGAAAATTCTATTAATTGAAATTGTCTAAAATTGAAGCTGATGCAAGAATTCTGTGACCTGATGTCTCCACTTCTGCACATCACCCCAACGAAAAAGCGGCTTTCCCAATTTTCGTTCTTCCAAAGGAAGCCATCTAGGAATGAGACGCTAGTGCTCTCGACTTCAAAACACAATGTATAGGTATTGCGATTATAGCGTCATCTGTTAGCGGTTTTGGAACTAATTTTTGAAACTTCTGTATAAAATTTTTACAGATTAGCTAATAAACAAACCGTTTACCGCATAATTCTATTGATCTTTGTTTTTGAGATATTTAATTTTTAAATCAGGGTCTTATTTGCTGAACACCCTGTAATTTTTTTCTTTAATCGACAAGAAATTGAAGTTTGAGATTTTATGTCAACAAAAACCGTAATTGGGATACAAGTTAACGTACCATAATGAATCCATCGTTAAAGCAATGGTTTGTTAGACAACTTTTAAATAAAGTACGTTTGACTAATATATTGTAAAAGGAATTTTATAAGTAAAACCACGAACGTATTGAAGAAGATTGAAATTTAATAATATTTTAATATAGAAATACTTAAGGATTGGTTCTGTCTTTAATTTTCTGTATAAAACGAAAAAGTAAATAATTAGTAAATGTTATCTTAACCATTAAGTCAGGAATTAACAAAATATATAATGCTTATAAAAACAACAGATAAATTTTTATGTAGTTATATATAGAAGCATAATAAAATCGGTGCAGAAATAGTTTTGTTATTTTGTAGATTTAATGAGTTTAAATTGACTTTAAAACTAATTTTTTACTAATGCTATTTTGTGATAAGTATTCATCTTGAAATAAATTGAAATCATGTATGCACAGGTGAAATCTTGATGCTATGAAAATTGCAGACAATAACGTATTTAGTAATAGCTAATATGTATGATTGTCTGTTTATGCTACAATAAGAATAGTTATTTGCTACAAAGTATATTTTTTTGAACTAGCTTTATAAAATTTCTATCGTCTCCTAAAAACTGTAACTTAAATTTGGTATAGCATAAATATACTAGCTCTTACGTAATTATTTTGGTGCTGATCCTGTTGTGGCTAATATAATAAAGTTTGAAAGAAGAAGAAATGAAATAATCTAAATTGAAATAGTATTCTTAAATAATTTATTACAAAAGAATTTCTAAATTTAAAATTATTTGAAAAGAAAACGATTATTCTGATATTTAAGCAATAATTAAGATAGAATGAGAAAGCGGCAGAATCCTTCTATATTATATATATATATATATATATAAGTAACGATTTGGAAATGGACAATGGACATCTGCATAGATACAGCGAAACGCATCTAATTGGTCAGAGCTTGCTGACTTTTCTTAACGGGAATTGCGCTTCGCGAAAATCATGAAAGTAGAGAATTTAGATAGGATGGGAGGGAAAAGGGAAGAATCTTCTGCATTGCGATAGACTTCAGTTTTTTAGTGATCGAAGGCAAAAGTGATTTTTACATAAAGTAGATAATTTCCATTAATTTTTAACCATTACACCATATATAATCAAAATTTAAATAAATGCATTCCGAGACCTACGTTAAATAACCTAAGAAACCTTCCATTCTAATTTATGTGTTCATGCTATTTTCACATATATATGTTAACAGGGACTTTTGTAAGACTTGTATTATAATTATATCTCAACAGATGGCGGCAGTAAAATCTGCAATTTTTTCACGTCTTCAGGCTCATTGGTTGTTTCCACATGTGCATTATTTTCTGTCAAGTGAGGTTTTGACATTGTTGATCCAGCTTAATTCTTCTACATTCCTGAGGATGGCCACGGATGTGTGCTGAAACTTTAGAAGGGTTTAGAGTTTTTAATCTATATTAAATGTTTGTACAATAGTATAGCAAAGGTTTTGTGGTTTATGCTAATCCATTTATTCAAGTTTTATAAATATTTCAGTGAAAATTTGAAAAGAATAAAGTAAACAAAGTATAAAATACAACCATTAATATAAATGAAAATGCTGTGGTGAACCCTATAAAAATAATCTGCTTTATCAAATTTCATAGACAGTTCATCAGATTAATATTTATATTAAAGGCTGCATCACAAAATAGTACATTATACTGTCATTTTCACAATGAACAGTGTTTGTAGAACAATTATCTTATCTAATATTGCCTGAAAAAGCTGAAATACGTTGAATTTCAATTATTTGCTTATAATTGTTTTCTTTTTTGTACTGCCTTTTCCCTGTTCACATTAAAAACTATATTAGAAGACCTTTATAACACAAGGAACTTTGCACGTACTTAAAACGGGTTTTGGAGACAAAATGAATCCATTCATACCAAATACTAACTCAATATGAAGTCTTTCTTAAAATCCGTTTCAATAAGAAATGTTTTGCATGAAAAATGAGTGCAATAATGCAGGTTGTAAAATTTAGCATAAAATCCTGCTCTAAGTTGGAAATAAATCTGTAAATTATGTAGATTTTATAAATATTTAAATCGTGCGGATTTAATATTTCAATAGTATTAATTATTGTCATGTTTTGTTTTCTTTTATAAGCTGCAGATTGCAGCACCAAAGTTTCCTCCTACAGAAATAAATATTAGATTAACTGTTCTCTAGTTTTGTGTCATGTGACTGACGTTTGCAAGTGATGTTTGTTTTTTGTTTTGTGAAATGTTCAAGTAAATGTTTATACATTTTCGATGCTGCATCATCAATTAATAGTTAGTTAATTATTATTAATTATTTACTATTGTAAATACAGGATAAGTGGCGACGATGATAAAAAGGTATAATGTCACCGGCAAAGAATTACCGAAAATGATAATTGTTCCCGGGAAAATGGTTCTACTTTCGTTTTTAATAAGCTGCGTTTCTCTGTAATAAATACTTCAATGTGATATTATTAAGTCATCATCATTACGGCGGTAGTAAGTGCTGCATTACATTTATTTTACATTTTTACTATTTTGCTACATTTAAAGTAAAATGTTCACTCACTTTAAAGTTTTTGATGAAAAAGTTGAATCTTTCACAACTTAGGTGAAATGGTTGGAAAAAATTTCGTTCTGCATTACATAACAGAACAGAAAAAAGTTCCTGCTCTTTTATCATTATTAGGACAGAAATTATATGGTTTACTTGCTGATTTATGTGTACCTGAAGATTGTAAAACCTTAAAATATAATGAAATTGTTGTTATTCTGTTTAAACAATTAACCCTCGCCCCCAACAAATTTATAGAACATTTAGAAAATGTTTTCAAAATGAAACTGAATTTATTCAATGACTATTTTTTTTTGGAATATCAATATCAACAATGCTTTTATACTTCTGATACGAAAGTACCAACAGCGCTCTTTTACACCTTTTGTGAATGCCCTCAAATGAAATTTGTGTGTAACAGGGAAATGCGTTTATCTCTAAAATTATGTAACCTAGTGTTACTTCTGCAAGGTTGAAATTAAAGTGTGCTAACTCGAATTTTTTTCTTAATTTTAGTTTCAGTAGATTCGGAATTAGATAGAGGTGGGGGGGGATATATTTTTGCACTACATTTTCGAGCATCTCTGAATATATGGTACCCAAAATTAAATGAAATGTACTTTTGAGTTCAGCGTTACGGAAGCTTTCACTCGATATCCCACACGATATTCAAATAAAAGACTTTTTTACAATTAACATAATAAGCTTCTTTGCGTTTTTCCCTAAATGTATTTATGAATGTTTAATAATCTGTAAATATGTGTATCAATAGTCTTTATTACTTTCCCTAATTTTAACTTTCCACCTTCCATAGAACTTATAATGGTTCCGTTTTTCCTTTTTAAGTACGGAACCCTAAAATTTGTAAGGTATTCGATTCGACACAGTTAGTTAAATAACCAGTTGCTAACTAACTGCGTCGAATCGAATACCTTTCAATTTTTTTCCTAATTTTTATCTATCAGCGTTATCTCGTTTATTCATTTTAGTTAATGCATGCAAAATTTATAGTTATTCAATTAATCCAGACAATACAAAAACAGTTACCAAGTAAACATAAAGAATAAATTGCTTAAATCATTAAGAAAACGATCCAAGATAATCTATTTTTGTAATCATTATAAATATTTAAATTGTAAAAAAAAAGAAACTAAATGCAAACATAACAAAGAACAAGTAACATGCGCCACTCTAATTTCCTTAACATAAAATATTATTTTTACGATATAAGAAGTGACATTTATATTCTCAAAAGAATAATAAATAATAAATACATAGTCTTAAAATAGAGCTTCTTTTTTATTTTTATTTGCTGGGACAAAATTGTTATGAAGATGTTATTTAATGTAACAAGCAATCAAAGATAACGATAAGAACCCATTAATCAAATGCACATAAGGAGAGATTCCATTAACATCTTAAATTGCAATTGAAGTAATATTTTTCTACAATCTTCCTGAAATTGAAGTTTGAGATTTTATGTCAACAAAAAGCGTAATTGGGATTCAAGTTAACGTACCTTAATGAAATGCATTATCCATCGTTAAAGAAATGGTTTTTAGACAACTTTTAAATAAAGTATGTTTGATTTATGTATTGTAAAAGGATTTTTTTTCTAAATAAAACGAGGAACACATTAAAGAATATTGAAATTTAACAATATTTGAATTTATAAATATGTAATAATTGATTCTAACTTTTATTTTCGGAATAAAAGGAAAAGTTACATAATTAGTAAATGCTATTTTAACCATTAAAAAAGAAATTATTAAAATATATAATTTTTGTAAAAATAACAGAAAATTTTTTATGTAGTTATATATAGAAGCATAATAAAATCGATGCAGAAAAAGTTTTGTTATTTTGTAGTTTTAAGGAATTTTAACTGGCTTTAAAACGAAATTTTAACTATTGCTATTTTGTAATTAGTGTTCATCTTGATGTAAATAGACATCATGTATGTACAGGTGAAATCTTGATGCAGGCAATAAATCATTTAGTAATAGCTTATAAATATGATTGTCAATTTATGCTACAGTATAAATAGTTATTGACTACAAAGTATACTTTTCTAACTAGCTTTTAAAATTTCTATCTTCCTGCAAAAACAGTAGCTGAAATTTGGTATAGTATAAATATAATAACTCATCCGTAATTATTTTGGTGATGATCCTGTTATGGCTAATATAATAAAGTTTGAAAGAAGAAGGAATGTGATAATCTAAATTGAAATAGTATTCTTAAAAAATATATTACAAAATAATTTCTAAATTTAAAATTATTTGAAAAAGAACGATTATCCTGATATTTAAGCAGTAATTAGGATAGAATTTGAGAACGACAGATTCCTTCTATATATATATAAAAGTAACGATTTGGAAATTAGCTAAAAGATTTGGAAGTGGACAATGAAAATCTGCGTAGATACCGCGAAATGCATCTCATTGGTCAGAGCTTGCTGACTTTAATTAACGGGGTTTGTGCTTGGCGAAAATCATGAAATAACACAATTTAGATGGGCTGGAAGGGGAAAGCGAAGAATCTTCTGCATTTCGATAGAATTCAGTTTTTTAGGGATTGAAGGCAAAAGGGATTTTTACAGAAAGAAGATAATTTCCATTAACTCATGAGAAAGGGTGAGGGATGGGTATCTGCGTTTTGAATATAAAAATTGAATGCATATAAAATAAGGGACCGCGAAGCGATACAGATTGGAAGCGCGAAACAATTACCTCTGGAGTTGGCTAGAAAATAGGAATTGCATCGCAATATCGAACGGAATCCCGATGCGATTACACGGTGTTTAGTGAGAGTAGCGTGCAGGGCCGCAGAGCCCCCCCCCCTCTCCAGTTCATATAAAAAATATTATAATATAATTATGCCATTGGAGAATTGTAGATTTTGTTGAGGTAAATGCCTGCAATAAAAATTCACCTTTTCTTAAAATTTTCGAAAATTTGTATTGTTTTATTTGAAAGAGCAATCATTTACGAATCTAAATCTGTTTTAATTAGTATTTCTATGATTTAGAAGAGGAGTAATGACCAATTTAAAAAACAGTAAGTAATGAGTCAAATACCGAAAATTAGCGTAGAAGGCCAACAGAAATGTAAAAGCTGTTTCTTAGCGCTATTTTCTTTCTTTTTCTACAGAAGTACACTTAATATCTCAATTGACATTTCTAGATTAATTTTGTACGTATGTGAAAGAATTTTTTTTTAACGCGATTTCTAGAAAATCAATTGTTCCGTTATCTGCATGTTTGATAACTTCATTACATAAAATATGTTATACATATAAAAAACTTTGGATCATTACACCATATATAATCAAAATTTAAATAAATGTATTCCGAGACTTACGTTAAATAACATAAGAAACATTTGATTCTAATTTATGTAGTTCATTGTTATATTAACAGGGTCTTTTGTAAGACTCTTATTATAATTATATGTCAACTGATGGCGTCAGTAAAATCTGTAATTTTTTCACGTCTTCCGGTTCATTGATTGCTTCCACATGTGCACTATTTTCTGTCAGGCGAGGTTTTGACATTGTTGATCCAGCTTAATTCATCTACATTCCTGAGGATGGCCACGGATGTGTGCTGAAATTGTAGAAGGTTTTAGTGTTTTTAATCTACATTAAATGTTTGTACACTAGTATAGGAAAGGATTTGTGGTTTATGATAATCCATTTACTCAAGTTTTATAAATATTTCAGTGAAAATTTGAAGAGAATAAAGTAAACAAAGTATAAAATACAACCATTAATATAAATAAAAATGCTGTATTGAACCCTATAAAAATAATCTGCTTTACAAAATTTCATAGACAATTGGTCAGATTAATATTTATATTAAAGACTATATTTCAAAAGAATACATTAAATTGACATTCTTACAATAGAACTGTAGTTGTAGAACTACTATGTTATTTAAACTCGCCTGAAAAAGCTGAAATATGTTGAATTTCAATTATTTCCTTATAATTGTTTTCTTTTTTGTACTGCCTTTCCCTATTCACATTAAAAACTATATTAGAAGACTTTTATAACATAAGGAACTTTGCATGTACTTAAAACGGGTTTTGGGGTCAAAACGCATTCCATTCATGCCGAATAATACCGAATACTTACCCAATATGAAGACTTTCTTAAAATCCATTGCAATAAGAAAAGTTTTGCATAAAAAATGAGCGCAATAATGCAAGTCATAAAATGTAGCTCTTCAATCCCGCTCTAAGTTGGGAAAAAAAACAAATCTGTAAATAATGTAGATTTTATAAATGTTTAAATCTTGCAGATTTATTATTTCAATAGTATTGATTATTGTCGTGTTTTGTTTCTATTTATAAGCTGTAGATGGCAGCACTAAAGTTTTCCATGCAGAAAAAAAATATCAGAAAAAATTTCTCTAGTTTTGTGTCATGTGACTGACGTTTATAAGTGATGTTTGTTTTTGTTTTGTGAAATGTTCAAGTAAATAGTTATATGTTTACGATGCTGCCTCATCAATTAATAGTTGAGTTAATTATTATTAATTACTTACTAAATACAGAATGAGTGGCGACGAAGATAAAAAGGTACAATTACCGAAAATGAATCAATCGAAACAAAATTACCGAAAATGATAATTTGGCCAGGGGAAATGTCTCTGCTTTCGTTTTCAATAATCTACGATTCGGTGTAATAAGTACTTCAATGTGATATTATTAAGGGGTGTCCGAGACGCAAAAATCTTCAAATTTTCCAAAAAAAAAGAATATTTCATTAAAAATTTATCAGTTTTTTTCGTCCTTAAAATGACATTTAAATCGTGTTCCTATCTGAATTAGAACAAAAAATATTATTTTTTTCGTTTTGGCTTGTTTTCAAAATCTACCTTTCAAGCGATGTCTGTCATGAAAACGACTTCCTGTAAAAATGCGTTTTTCTTCATGATAGGTTTTTTTCACCATTTTTCGTATTTAAATTCTTATAACTCGAGAACCGTTAAAGTTAAAGGGTTCAAACTTGGAACATATATTTTTCAATTGTTTTACTTTGATTTTGATTTAGCATATTTGAAAAAAATATTTACTTTTGAAAATATCATTTTTTTTTAATTTACACCATTTTTTTCTAAAATTTTTGGTTAAATATTTTTATTTTTTTTTATAAGTTAATATTTTGTAAAATGATGAATCAGAATTAAAACTTATATATTTCTGTTTATTTAAATGAAAAAAAAATGAAATTCTATAAATAATATTTTGAGTTATAACGATTTTAAATTACCCCACTTTTTTAATAAATTTTAAATTTCAAATTTTTTTTTCAAAAATTATGAGAAGTTTTATCATGTGATTTTCTTTAGAAATGATAAGGTTAACCATCACAAAAAAATTCAGAAGTTTAACAAAATAAATAAAAATTATTTTAAAATGTGTCCCGGACCCCTTAAGTCATCATCATTACGGCGGTAGTAAGTGCTACATTACATTTATTTTACATTTTTACTATTTTGCTACATTTAAAGTAAAATGCTCACTCACTTTAAAGAGTTTGATGAAAAAGTTGAATCTTTCACAACTTACGCGAAATGGTTGGAACAAAATTTCGTTCTACATGTCATAACAGAACAGAAAGAAGTTCCTGCATTTTTATCATTATTAGAACCGAGATTATACGGTTTACTTGCTGATTTATGTGTACCTAAGGATTGTGAAAACTTAAAATATCATGAAATTGTTGATATTCTGCTTAAACACTTAAGCCCCGCTCCCAGCAAATTTATAGAACGTATTAAATTTATAAAATGTTTTTAAAATGAAACTGAAACAATTCAGGATTTTATTGCTAGATTAAAAAAGGGTACGACCTTTTGTTTATTTACTGGTAATACTTTAAACAAAAATTTATTGGAACAGTTTCTGCGCGGTCTGAAAAGTGAGAGTATTCAGAATAAATTGATTACGCAAGTTGATGACTTAAATTTCGAAAATGCTGTTGAGAAAGCTTTAGCTTTACATAATGTAGATATTGAAATTGCTGAAGTTAAGCATAAAAATTTCGATTTAAATAAAAATTTCCAGTACGAAAAATGTACAAAATAAGAAATTACAAAATTATTTCAAAAACCGAATGTCAACAATCATGTAAGTTGTACACATTCTGACATGAATAAAAATAAGTTAAAGTGCTATCGATGTGGAAAAGTCTCACATTTAACAAATGTTTGTACATTTGTTTATGTTACTTGCAATCTTTGTAGAAAAAATGTCCACTTAAGAGAGGTATGTAGAAGTACAAATTCTAAAAAATCAGGTAAGTTCTTTAAATACAGAAAATTGCTTAACTGTTAAGTATGATAAAGGTTCAAATCCTATTAAGTTGTCTGTTTTCATTGAAAACAAGGCTAGAGCTGATATGGAACTAGATACTGGATCTGGTATTTCTCTGTTCCTTTAAAAAAGTTTTCGCATAATTTTTCCTGAATATAAAATTTTTCCTCCAGATGTTCAGTTAAAAATTGCAAATGGTGAAATTTTCAAACCTGTAGATTATGTTGAAGTAAATCTTACTTATGAAAATAAAACTAGAAAGATAAAGTTGTATTTGATAAAGGAAGATAATTTTCCATTACTATTTGGTAGAGATTGGGTATATGAATTTAATATTCTCCCACATAATTTAAAATCAGTATATGTGAATGAAGTTGTAAATTTTTCTGAAAAATTAGAAGGTTTGTTACAGGATTTTTCTGATTTATTTACTGATAAGGCTGGGGAGATTAAAGGTTTACAAGCTGAACTTTATCTTGAAACAGGTGCTACACCCATATTTTGCGAAGCTAGGACTGTCACTTATGGACTACGTGCAACAGTCAATGAAAAATTACAAAAATATACAAGACGCAAGTATTATTAAACCAGTTACAAACAGCAAGTGTGCAACTCTTATATTTCCAGTGGTTAAGCCTAATGGGAAAATTCGGTTATGTGGTGATTTTAAACTAACATTAAATCAATTTCTGAAAGTTGAAAAGTATCATTTACCTAACATAGAAGACATGTTAGCTACATTAGGTGGTGGTGTACATTTTACAAAAATTAATTTAAATCAAGCTTATCTTCAGTTACCTGTAGATGAAAAATCACAAAAATTATTGACCATTAATACACCAAAAAGATTAATCCAATTCCTTGATTTACTTATGGGTCTTGCTAGTTCTGCTGCTATATGGTACAGAAAAATTGAGCACATTTTAAGTGGAATTGCGGGAGTTACAATTTTTATAAATGATATTGAGGTTAGAGATGAAACAGATGAAATTCAGTTACAGAGATTAAAGCAAGTATTTGAAAGATTAAGGGATTATAACATTAGGATGAATAAAGAAAAATCATTCTTTGTGGCAGATGATATTCCTTATTGAGGTTACAAAGTTGATAAACATGGTATTTATAAAACACAAGATAAAAATTAAACAATTTTAAATGCTCCAAGACATGTAAATGTATCTCAGGTTAAAGCTTTTATAGGCTTAGTTACATATTATTCTAAGATTGTACCAAACTTATCTTCTATTGAAAATCCTTTAAATAATTTGCTTAAGAAGAATGTTAAGTTTAATTGGTCTTATAAGTGTGAACAAGCATTTAAAAGTATAAAAAAGTAAGAAAAATCATGCGTTAAGCATAGATGATGAAACACTTTTCAACACTTTCTGAAGGCTTTAACAAAACTTCGTTATTTAGAGAATTAAGATATGTAAGAGAACTAAGTAAACATTTTAGAAAACGCATGAAATATTTGAAAAACTGATTTCTGAAGTCTATAGCCAAATACGTATTCCAATTCTTTTGAACAGTCCTGTATTTGATCTGTGGGTTGATATACTTATATAATGGGAAAATTTAATTTAGCAAGAAAAAGCATAACAGGTTGAAATTTCTCTTTCAGGAATTTATACTAATAGATCAAAATCTACTTGTATACATTTGTATAGCCCTGTAGTTAACCTAGTGCCTTTATTACACTCCACTATTTGGCTAAAGTTTAATTCAAAGTAACGCACTCTTAAAACTACTGAAACCACATTTCTAGAAATTATCATTTATAGACGGCCATATATTCAATTCTTTGCGTGACCCTGCATATCCTTTTATGTGTGCTCTATAAACCTTTCTTAGTAAACCAAATGCAGTTCTGCGTAAAAATAAATCACTCATTTAAAAACAACCTTTAATCCCTTGGGGACAAGCAACCGGTATTCGTGCCGCGTAAGGTGCTCGGAATCAGTGATTATTCTCACCAGTAAATTTTTATTGTAAATGTTTCCTTATTTAAGCCGAGCATTTTCCCGATTCAATGAGGAAAAAATTCCTGTTTAAAAAAGCAGCTGACAAAAGATTAAATTTCTGTAAAAGACACTCGTCTCCAAGGGGTTAAGCAATTTGCCATTATACCCAGTAACCATTACGAATTATTTTGCGTAGCCCTGTATATAAATTACAACATTTATACACGCCATATACTATGCATAAATATAGTGAAACATAAAAGCATATAACATAATTAATAATGCATTTCCAGCTATCATCGCTAATGTACAGTACTTCGGATACAATATAGTATCTGAAGTCTTCTGTGTGCCCCTGTAAATGCTATGCCTTTCGTATTATACATGAAATAAGTTATAGTAAACCTCAGTGACGTATATCAATATCATTATACATGAAATAATTTAACATAATTAAAAAACGCCGCAAACAATTCCCTCCACCCCTATATCGTTCTGCAACGGAATTATTTTGTGTGGACCTGTAAATGAATAATAACTTTTCTTTGCACCATATATTCTACAAAATACATATTTTAGTGCACTTGATAAATGCATATCAATTTTATTATGTTTGAAAACATCTAACATCATTAAAAACCATTTTAAAATTTTTTTCCACATATGCCGTAATGTAACGGAAAATTTTTGACTCTTCCTCTAAATGAACTAAACATGCTAGAAACTTTATTAGAAATAGGGATCGTGCTATGGTAGAGAACACTAACATCCAGAAATTTCAGAACGATCCGAGTATATTTACGAGAGTTAGAGCGCGGCCAGACAGACAGACGGCCAGAGAAACCGAAGTCATAAACACTTTTCAACTTTGTTGGATAGTGTTAAAAAAGAAATTACTTCTGACATTGTTCTTACTCACTTTAATCCTAAGCTACCTTTAGTTTTATAGTGATACTTCTCCTTATGGTATCTCTGCAATTCTTTCACATATGATGCCAGATAGCACTGCGAAGCCTATTGCGTTTATGTCCAGAACTTTGAATAATGTAGAAAATCGGTATAGTCAAGCTGATAAAGAGGCACTAGCTATTGTATTTTATGGTAATTTTTTTTAAATATTTGTATTGCAACTGGTTTACCTTATATACTGGCAGTAAACCTTTAGTGTCTATTTTTCTCTTTCTAAAAGTATTCCTGTTTTATCGACTGCTGAAGTGCAACTTTACGCAATTTATTTAGAAACGTTTCAATATCATATTCGTTATAAAAAACTACTGATCACGGAAATGTTGATGCCCTTTTGCGACTTCTTGTGCGTAGTGAAGTGTTACCTCAAAAAATAAACTCAAATGATGCAATTGATTAATCTGAAGTTCTTCAAATTAATCAATTCTCTATCGACCATTAAATTCTAAATCTATTACTTCAGCTACAAAATCTGATCCCCTTTACGTCAAATTTTTCATCATCTAATTTCAGGTTCTGAAATTCCTAAAAAATTTACTTTTTGGTGGTAAACAAGAATAATTCACTCTTCAACATAGTTGTATTTTAAAAGGATGTAGGGTAATTATCCCTAAAATTCATAGAAACCAAATCTTAAAAGAATTACACTTTGTTGATTTTGGTATATTTAAAATGAAGTCTTTAGCCGGTAGTTTTGTATGGTGCCCAGATATAGACAAAGATAATGAAGATCTTGCACGGAATTGCACTACTTGTGTAAATTTGAAAAATAATCCTCCCAAAGCTCATACACATCATTGGGTATAACCTAGAGCTCCATGGCAAAGAATTCATATTGATTATTTTGGTCCTGTTACGGGAAAAATGCTTCTTTTGTGGTTGATGCCCATAGCAAATAGCCAGATGGTTTTATTGTTCCTAGTACAACTTCAGAAAATACAATTACTTGTCTTTCTTCACGTTTTGCACGATACGGTTTTCCTATTTCTTTACTATCAGATAATGCTAAACAGTTTACTTCTGCATAATTTGAGATATTTTTGAAAATCATGGTGTAAAACATAAGTTCCGTGTTGCGTACCATCCAGCTACAAATGGACAGGCGGAGAGATATGTGCAAATTCTCAAACGTGGTTAAAAGCCTTAGCTTTCGAACTTGGTACTTTACAATTGAAATTAAATAGTTTCCTTTTGCAATATAGGAAGATTCCTCATGTTACAACGGGGGTTTGTCCTGCATCTTTATTTCTGAAACGTCATATAAGAACAAAAATAGATCTGATAGTGCCAAATGTTACAAATTTCGTTCATGATAAACAAGAAGCGAAAAAGTCCAAAGTTAAAATAAAAGAATTTGAAATTAACCAAAAAGTAGCTGTAAGAAATTATACTCCAGAAGCCAAGTGGAAAATTCGTCGAATAATCGCAAGAGAAGGAACATTGCATTATAGAGTTAAAGTTGGTTCGAATATTAGGAAAAGACATGTTGATGAAACAACAAATGTTGGTTCAGAGATTTCTTCAGTTAGTGATACAAATTCGGAAGAAAGAGATACAGGAAATTTCAGAAGTGAAAATGCAATAGTGAAACAAGGGGATTTTCCACCAATACAGCCTAGTAAGCAGATCCGCAACCAGTTGAATCTCATGACCCAACTACTCCAGATCTTACACCAACTGACTTTCATGATTCTGATTCTTCAAGTCCTAAATCAACTGACCCTCAGCCAATACTTCCAATACCTTCTATTCCCACTAGTTTAATAGTTGATGCTGCTGAACTTTTAAAAACTAACTCTTCTTTTTCTCCATGGGTACTGAGAAGATCCAGTAGGTACAGAAGAGCTCCTGACCGTCTGAAATATTAAATGGGGGAGAGCTGTCATGTTTTGTTTTCATTTATAAGATGTAGATGACAGTACCAAAGTTTCCACCCACAGAAATAAATATCACAGAATTGTTCTCAAGTTTTGTGTCATGTGACTGATGTTTGTAAGTGTGTTTTGTGAAATGTTCAAGTAAATCTTTATATGTTTACGATGCTGCCTCATCAATTAATAGTTAAGTTAATTATTATTCATTACTTAATAAATGCAGAATAATTATATTATGATTTAATATATAAATATTTTGTGGAATACTTAAAATAATAAATATTTTTAATTTTCATCAATAAAATATGTAATGTTTTTCTTTCTCCATGTTTATTTAAAACATTCACTTTTATGTAATTGTATAAGAGTTTTAAAATATGTATTTGATTCTAAACTGCCAAAGGAAAATATAATATCTAATAAATTCAGCTTTTTTTCGGAAAATCAGTTACACAGTGATACCGTTATTTTTCAAATGACTGCTATTACATTATCACATTTTTAGTACTTGTTTTCTATTCTGTAAAAATGCATTATTTTAAAAAATAAATTTCCTTATAAACGACAAGTTTATTTAAAATATTTTTAGTGTGCAAAATCGTCTTAAGGATTATTTCTTGAAAATGAAATATTGGTATAATAATTTAAATTTTTAAAGATATCCTTATTTTAACGAAAAAAAGCAAGAACATTTAAAATGAAACTTATTTTTTTAAAAAAAATATTCTATGTGTATTTTTGTAGGATTATTTCATTTACTTTTCTATTTTTTAACATCCTAATGTTTATTCTCATAAAAAAATTCTGAAATAATAAATAAATAGTTTTCTTGAATAAATTATGCATATTTTTCTAAACATAAAAATTAAAAAAAATATATATACAGGTCTGAAACTACGTGAGAATATTTATCAATTTTCAAACTAATAATAAAGGAGCATTTTTTATGGAAAAAAATGGTCTTACAATAAAGATTTAAAATTTATTAAAAGCGAAACAATGTATTAGCCACATGTCAGAAGTTAAAAGGCGATAAATTCGCCAAAGATATCTACTGCTGTTATTTGGATTCCCACTTTTAGTGGCTTAAGTGCGTAGTTCGACCAAGTGTCTGAAAATTTGTGTTTTATTTTTTTATTTACTTTTGTTGTTGTTGTTGTTGATGATGTAATAATAACTAAAGTTGTTTAACTTGCTTTAATACTTGAAATTTGCAAGCTTGAAAGCAAGTTAAAAGCCTATGTTTATCCTTATATCTACAAATATCAAATATTTACGGGGATAGTGTCAATTCAATCTTTCTGTTATTTTTTAATCATGAAGTTTTAATTTTATTATGGGATATTTGCAAAAACAAATTCTGAACTATTTACACTGTTTCAGTGCAAAGGGGTGATCTTTCAAAATTCAAAGGGTTAGATTTAAATATATATATACAATATGCTTCAGCGGTCACACAAACATATATACAGGGTGATTCAAATGTGTTCGATTATGTAATAAGTGTTTTGCATACAACGTGGTGTGCATAAGTTCTACTAACCATATATAGGTCTACAAAAAGAATTCATCACTGCTGAGAATAAACGTGTATTTCTTAAGGGTTTTTTTTTTGTTTTGTTTTGTTTTTTGTTTTTTTAACCGAGTAATGTATTTTCAAACTCAACTATGTTTAATATGCTAAGGAATGTTTGTAGCCTATAAATAAAAACGCCTACAGGGCTATGTTAATAACTAGATGCGTGACCGCCTAGCAATAGTAATACCTGTAAGTGCAATTTCAGTTGATGTTAGCGTGTTTTCGCCTGAATTAAATTTCAGATTAATATGTGGATTGTATAAAAGACTATGAATTTGTACGTAATATACAAGGCTCCGAAAAAGAAACCAAATACGTCTCTCTCTATTGGAAAAATTTACTGAAGGTGATTTTTCAACTGATGCGTTTTCTTACTAAACTATATTTTAGCATACTGTATGTAAAACACTTACAAATTTATAGACCCTATAGCAAGCTGCACAAAATAATTGCAGTACCTTTCCGTCTATTGGCGGTGATTGTTGAAAACTGGTTTTCAACTGTGTTACACGTTTTCTAATTTGTTTGTTTACTTAGGTATTTTTTTCTACGTCATTAAACAATGGAGTTTTGTTAAAGTATTCTGGAAATATTGGAAAGTGTAACAAATCTGCGTTTGACTGAAGATTTTTCTGTTTTGTTTAAGATAAAGTCGAACAAGCAATTCTCCAAAACCTTGCGTCAAGATAAAAAAATTACAAAAAAAAAATCTTTTTTCAATTTCTAGTTTTTCTGTACGGCTCTTTTAATAAAAAAAATAATTAAGTGGCAGACATTTTGATATAAGATTGCGCATGGAGCTAGCTAATGTACTTGGTCGAGATATTTGCAATGCCTTGCACACATTCTTTGTGACATCCAAATCGATAAATAAACACACATGCTATCGCATGACGAAAATACAAAAATCAGATTGTTTTGAAATGGCTGCCACCCTAAAAATTCAAACTCCTATATCTCAATCATTTTTAAGATAAAGGCAAAACAAAAACTGCTCTGGAATCCTTGTATCATTGACTTAATAAGAAAAACCTTTCGTATCGCTTTTCATAGTTGCCAACTTTTAAGCTTTTTTCCTACCACTATTTCTGAACGGAAAATTCTGCCTTATTTAGTCCTCAGTTTTCGACGATTAAATAACACAAATTTTTCTCTTCAAATATAGTGGCAGAAAAAAAACCGTAAAAGTTGGCAGCTTCCTCTTTTTCGAGTTTTAAAATTAAAAAATAATCATAATGACTGACATTTTGAAACAATATAGCGGATGCAGCTTTTCTAAGGAACACGGTAGAGACCTTGGTATATCCGGCTGTTTGCAAACAGCCTAGGCTCTTTGCAAAGAGCCGGCCTAATTGGAGAATCCATCTCCCTTTTTCCAATTAGCCTGATATTTTTCAGGCTTATTGCTAAGAGCCTAGAAAGCGTTAGGCTAATTGAAAAATGACCACTTATTATCACAAGCGTCTAGCGATCACACTTTTTCATTTTGATCCTGTGATCCTGCGGGATCAGCGAGCTCCGCGCATATCGTTCCGCGCATGACGTATTTTGCATCATACCCATACCGCATGACATATATTTGTTTATATTTAGATGTTACATAGATGTTTAGATGTAACATAAAATTACTAGAAACATATAAAAATTTATTATATTCAGAATTTAAAGTGCCTTTAAATGATTAAAAAATAAATAAATTACTCAATCATTATAAAATTTCAAATTATGAAAAAAATATTAACAATTATTATTTATTCAAAATTAAAAGTTCTTTTAAAATGATGATAAAAATTAAAATTATTAAATTTAAAATTATGAAAAAATATTTAATTATTATTAAATTTAAAACATTCTTTATGATTAGCTTATCTTTACACCACTAGATGGCGATACTAAAGGCAGTAAATCTGTTAAAACTACGATCACCATATCAAATATTTGGAAAATTCACAATTAAGAAAAAATTGTTAATAGTGGTACAAATATTGAAAAACATAAATTTTCAGATTTTATCTTACAAAAAATTTAGTTTTTTAAATCAATTTTGACATTCATTTTCCTTCAGCTCCGTAAGGAATCGAACTTATGCCATTCTAATTGAAGTTGAACGTCATACCACTACACCACAAAGTTCCTTAAATAATTTTGCTTAGATTATTATTTTACACAAACATCGATACGTTATACGTGGAACGATATGCGCGGAGCACGCTGATCCCGCAGGATCACAGGATCAAAATGAAAAAGTGTGATCGCTAGACGCTAATCTTATAATCCCGATCAGGGTGATATTTTTAGCTCACAGGCTATGAAAGCCTGAGAGCTTATGTGCCCGCCGGTTCTGTATGTACGTGTGTACGTACGTACGTACGTATGTACGTAACACGATAACTCTTGACAGAAATATCCGATTTGCTTCAATTTTTTTTTTCTAGGTTGATTCTGATAAAGTGCTTCCCTGATTAGTTTTTGGGGTTTCATTGGTTAAGGATTAAGGGGGGCTAGTCCCCCCCCTTAATTTATATAAATGGGTTTTTCCTGCAGAAATATTCGATTTGCTCCAAATTTGGTATACCGGTTTAATATGATAAGGACCTTCCCTGATTAGATTTGGAGGTTCATTAGTTAAGTATAAAGGGAGGAAAGGGGGGCTAGACCCCTCCCCCCTTTATTTAGATAAATGGGTTTTTCATGCAGAGTTATTCGATTTGCTTCAAATTTGATAAACGAGTTTATTACGATATGGCTTCCTTCATTTGATTTGGAGGTTCATTGGTTAAGTATAAAAGGGAGGAAAGGAGGGAAATTGCCCCTCCCCTTAATTTAGATAAATGGGTTTTCATGCAGAATTATCTGATTTAGTTTAATTTTTTTTTTTTTTCGACCGGATCCGAACTTGAAGGTTCCATTTGAAGTCAACCCGAAAACCGACCACAGCCATTTTTCGGATTGAGCTCAATTAGAACTTTCAGGTTCGGATCGGGTTGCCGGTGGACGGAGATTATTTTGTCTGGCTTGCATCGGGTTATAGTTCATTGGAATATTTTTGTCGGTTAAGATTTGGTTCGGGACGGGTTTCAGGTTGACTTCGAATGGAATTTTTAGGTTCAAGTAGCGCTGCGTGTCCACGGAAACTAATTTGTCTTGTTCGGATCCGGTTATGGATCTTTGGAATATTTTTGTCGGTTATCAGATTTGGTTCGGGATTTCGGGTTTTTTCAAATGGAACTCTCAGATTCGGGTCGGGTTGCATGTAGATTGAAATTATTTTGTCTTGCTCGGATCGAGGTACGGTCTGTTGTAATTTATTTTTCGGGTTTGGGTAGGGTTATGGGTTAATAAACCTAATAAAAAGAAAAATGCCCAGTTAAACTGATGGCATTGAGCTCACAGGCTATTCACACTAATTGTATATTATACTCTTATTTCAAAGAATAATGCCCCTCGAAAAATAAATGAAGGTATTAGTCTCCGTTGCCCCCCTTTCTATTTAACCAAAGAACCTCCAAATCTAATCAGGGAAGCTACTTAACATAATAAACATGTATACCAAATTCGAAGCAAATCAGATAATTCTGCATGAAAAAAAACATTTCACTAAATTAAGGGGGGGGGTATTAGCTCCCCCATTTCTCCCTTTATGCTGAACCAATGAACTTTAAAATCTAATCAGAAAAGCTCCTTATTACAATGAAACTAGAAAAAAAATTAAACTAAATTAGATAATTCTGCATGAAAACACATTTATCTAAATTAAGGGGAGGGGCAATTTCCCCCCTTTTATACTTAACCAATGAACCTCCAAATCAAATGAAGGAAGCCATATCGTAATAAACTGGTATATCAAATTTGAAGCAAATCGAATAATTCTGTATGAAAAACCATTTATCTAAATTAAGGGGACACTAGCCCCTGTCCCTCCTTTATACTTAACCAATAAATCTCCAAATCTAATCAAGGCAGTTCCTTAACATAATAAACCGGTATACGAAATTTGGAGCAAATCGAATAACTCTGCATGAAAAACCCATTTATCTAATTTAAGGGGGGGGGTCTAGCCCCCCCCTTGCCTCCCTTTATACTTATCTAATGAACCTCCAAATCTAATCAGGGAAGCACCTTAACATAATAAACCGGTATACGAAATTTGGAGCAAATCGAATAACTCTGCATGAAAAACCCATTTATCTAAATTAAGGGGGATCTAGCCCCCCGTTCCTCCCTTTATACTTAACTAATGATCCCCCAAATCTAATCAGGGAAGCTCCTTAACATAATAAACCGGTATACCAAATTTGGAGCAAATCGAATAATTTTGCATTAAAAACCCATTTACCTAAATTAACGGGGGGCTAGCCCCCCCCCCCTTTCCTCCCTTTATACTTAACTAATGAACCTCCAAATCTAATCAAGCCATCTCCTTAACATAATAAACCAGTATACCGAATTTGAGCTAATCGAATAATTCTACATGAAAAACGCATTTATCTAAATTAAGGGGAGAGGCAATTGCCCCCCTCTCCCCCCTTTATACATAATAATGATCTTCCAAATGTAATCAGGGAAGCTGCTTAACATAATTAACCGGTACACCAAATTTATAGCAAATCTCATATTTCTGTATGAAAACCCCATTTATCTAAATTACGGGGGATAGCCCCCCCTTTCCCCCCTTTATACTTAAATAATGAGCTTCCAAATCTAATCAGGGAAGCTCCTTAACACAATAAACCGGTATACCAAATTTTTAGCAAATCGAATATTTCTGCATGAAAAACCCATTTATATAAATTAGGGGGGGGGGGTACTAGCCCCTCTTTTTCCCCTTTATCCTTAACCAATGAACTCCAAAAAATAATCAGGGAAGCACCTTATCAGAATGAACCTAGAAAAAAAAATTTGAAGCAAATCGGATATTTCTATCAAGAGTTATCGCGTTACGTACATACAGAATCGGCGGGCACATAAGGCTCATAAGGCTCACAGGCTTTGATAGCCTGTGAGCTAAAAATATCACCCTGATCGGATAATAAGTGGTCATTTTTCAATTAGCCTAACGCTTTCTAGGCTCTTTGCAATAAGCCTGAAAAATATCAGGCTAATTGGAAAAAGGGAGATGGATTCTCCAATTAGCCCGGCTCTTTGCAAAGAGCCTAGGCTGTTTGCAAAGAGCTGGATTTCTCAATTAGCCTACGACATATACAATATAATCAAGAGTTGAGCGGAGTGTGGTTTTGGTTTCTGAAGGTCATGATCGGAGAAATTTTTTTCGGAAATGTTTTCCTCCGAACGGCTGCAATAGGTAGCTTTTCACCTTTTTTAGACAAAATAGGAATTTAAAAATTGGAGGTGTTTTTAATTTTTTGGGAATTTTTCACGATATTCAAAAGTTATCAATATCGATAATGATTAATTCCATTTTTTATAAATATAGCAATAGTCAATTTTACTTTGCACTAAGCCTAATTTTTCGTTCATCCGCGTACCTAAAAAAATAATTGTTCCCGCTCAATTATTTATGGCACTAATTAATTTTGAGAAATTAATTTTGTTTATATGTAGGGTTTCATTATCATGCTTAAAGTATTCTTCGTCGTGGTTAACCCTTCACTGCACGATTTTTTTCTATTTTTATGGAAAAAAGTATTTGAAATCCATACCTAATATCCAAAATCCAAAATCTAATAATGGGAAAAATAGTAAAAAAAAAAAATAAATTTCAAATTTTCAGCTAAAATTTGATATTTCAAGTCGTGTACCCTATGTACACAATTACGGTTTTAAAACATTGTATTGCTATATTTTACAACTAAATTAGCTTAAATTAATTAATTTTATCTACTTAACACTCTGAGACTTTTTTTATATTAATATTTTTAAGTATTCAGTAAAAATAAAGAAAGTAAATTTTACCTTAATAGTTTGATAGATTTTTTTTTTTTTTTTTTTTTTTTTTTTTTGTTTCCGAAGAACAAATTCTATTTTTTTGTCAAATGCAGCCACCTGACATGGGCAAAATAAGTGTTATCCCACTTTTTGGACTAGTCTTGATCAGGGATATAGATCATATTGGCCAAATTCATGGCACATAATAAGAATTACATTTTTTTTAGGTATGTTCCAGATGTGGTACGTGGTGCAGTGAAGGGTTAACATCAAACTATGAAAATTTTTGTCCACCAAAATTTATCATTTTGTCCATGGTTTGTTTAGTAACTTACAAAAAATACGTATCAACAGAAATTGATGATTTATATTATACTGAAAGATCTAAAATTATTTAAAAACAGAAAGAACATGCATGAAGTTTGCTTTTAAATTTTGAAAAGATATTTTTCCGTGTGTTGAGATTTTGTGCAAGGATATGTACATTTCAGGATCGTTAGAGTCTCTTCTATAATAAGAAAATATTTATCTTAAAGTTTCAAATTTTCTGTTTGTTATGGAAGGTAGACTCTTGAGACATTGTCATTAATTTTTATATATATATATAAAAACTTATGCATATACATGGCATCAAATATTTACATTAACTTATTCTGTACTAACTGTCTTTATGTACAGACTGATTACATTCATGATTTAAAAAGTTTTAAGCCCTATTTTATTTGAAAATGTATGAAATAATTTTTGATATCTAAAATAGTTTTAGTTTTGTTATAATTAAAAAAAATTAAAAATATACTTTGTAAAAAAGGAAGTCAATTACATAAAATTTATTATAATTTTAGTATTTTTAAAACGTAACAACACATATCCATACAGAGTAATCTTGTCAATCACATAAAACTCTTGCAAATATTATATCAGGAGCATAGAAGAGAAAGGGCGAACTCAAAAAATCCATTTTCTTTTCCCATGGCAGATAGATGTTGGCAACAAGTCGGTAAGTCGTTCTGCTCTGGTTCGTTCTTAATATTTTCACAGTGTCAAGCTAAAGTGAGTAGTACCACATATTATGATACTACTCGCAAAACTGTTAGCTTGATATTCCACCACCCCAATTTCGGGATTCGACCTTTCACTCCAAGGTCCTGATATAACTTGAATGCAATAAATGATTAAACTAAACGAAGAGATTGTCACGAAAAAAAAAAAAAAAAGAGAAAGCGAATGATGACACATATTGGTTTATTGTCACTAAGCTCTCTTCCAAGCGTACAGCTCCACCAGACTTAAAAGAAGTGATATAGTATGCAATTTAGGATTCGTAAGGTCCATATTGCAAATCTTCCGTGTTTTTTAGTCAAGCGAAACCGAATACGTGTGATGATCGCTCTCTGATGCAAAAAATAGTTTGGAAGCGACCCATATATCCCGTTAATTAGCCGGTTAGGTATGATATCATTTTCCAAATCTGTTAATCGCCAAAAATCTGTGTGTTTCAGCTCTTTTAAAACGCTTTTGAAAATAGTTCAGAATGATCACAGTCTATTATTTTGTGGAGATTCTATAAAGCCCTTCCATGAATGGTAAAATACCGAGGTAAGGTTATACAACGAATTCAAATGATAAGAAATTATTTCACATGTAAATACGAATCCACTTTCTACCGTCTGGACATAACTTCTTTAGACGAGATTAATTGTATTATTATTGACTGCAGGCAGCATGACTTTTCTTCAGCTTTAGTATTCCTATTTTGCTTCACCCAAAGCGTTCGTGTCGTTTACAGGATCTGTGGTTTTTTCTGCTGCTTATCCAGTTTTGTAAGGAATCGGGTTCATATTCGAGTGATACTCAGGTAATGTTCTGCGTAATCTCCTAAACAACAATCTATATTAATTAGCTCACACGATAATAAAGATCAAAGGTCACCGTGTATTTTTATCAACTCTAAAAAAAAATAGTTGAGAATTATTTATGATCTCGGTTTGTCTATTTAATATTTTTATTAATAATTTCAACATAGCTGAAATGTGTTTATAGTTTCGGTTTGTCTGTCCGTCCTGTAATTCTTATAAATATACTCGGCTATCCATATAACTGATATATATGTTTAAGGTTTATTATGGACTATAGTATAATTACTGAATAATAAGTGATAAGAATATGTAGCTCATTTTCTTGGATATAAAAAAAATCCCGTTAGATTCTGATTTACTGGAAAAAATTTTGCGGTGTAATTTAATGATGTTGTACTTTATCGAAAATACTGAAGCATATATGCATTTCTTTTGTGCATTAAAACATTCTTGCTGAAGATGATAGAATTCAAAAAAAATATTTTTCATTTTAATCATTATATAGAATTAGGTTACGCTTACATATGATCTTTGGGGTGAAATTTTTTGCAGTGTATTCCAATCATGTTGCATGATTTCCAACATAAATAAATAAATCATTTTAAATGAAAGAAATTAAAAGATAATAATAGATTTGCAAACGCAAATAAATAATAATAAAATCTGTACAACAACAACAACAAAAAAAAAAATATATATATAATATGTTTTTCCTGTCATATTAAAAAGCCCTTTTTATTAAAGTTATGCAATTTTATTTATTGATACTTAGGAAGATAAAGTAAATTTTATGTTTCAATTCATGTATGACAGTTACAAAAAATAAATTTAGAACAGTCTTTATATTTAAAAAAAATAGAATACAAAAGCGATACAATGTTTTTATGTATAATCATAGAATTTAAACTATTCATCGATAAACTATTTAAAGTTTTCATTTCAAAATAATCTTTTGAGCCATTTTCTTTTATGAATATTTTATAAATGATTCAGAACAATAAAAAACAAAATTAGCAATGAGAATACATTTATTATAAATGCAAATTCTTTTTTTAAGATTTACTTTATTGATTTGAATTTTTTTTTAACGAAAAATTCTGCCTTTGAATGTTTTTTATTAATATGGTTTCGTATTAATTTCATTGGTGTTAGTTCTTTAAATTCATTATATTTTTTATATTTTATGAATTAAAATTTTAATGCACGAGATCAAAATAGTTTAAAGGTATATGAAAGTAATTTTTATATGTAAAATACAATTAATAAAGAATTGCTTTTTTTAGAAAATTATGCGTTAGATAATAAAGCTGTATGAAAAGTGGAATTTATTTTTTTAGGAAAGAATTAAATAGATTCCGCAGTTGTCTTTAGATAATTATTTTTGCATATGTAATGATTAAATATTACGTTTATTTCAAATCAGTTTTTATAAAAGAAATATTCTGTATATACAGACTGTTTATAATGACTCCTTACGACTTTTATGTAACATATTCTGAATTCAGTATCCTTGTAGGTGACCTGATGAAAGATTTCCACATAATAATTTAACGTAGCTATAACTTGTGCTCGCCTACACGGATTAACATATGAGCAGATCGCAATATATTTTTATTTATTGCTACAAACATTTTAAAATTATAATTTCAACATAATTGTCTTTAAACAGTGCCAAGTAGTGGAAGCAGCTTGGCGCCCTACCTAGTTGCCATCAACGTCCCACCTTGTCAAAAGATAGAGTGACATCTCATTATATGAGTCTGTAAGTGGAGTAATATTCAGAGAACATCTGCGTTTCAGAGAAAAGACAGAGAAAGGCTGGTAAATTCTGATTGTTCAAGACCATTTAGGTCACTCCATCTCAGATTTTCTGCTGAAAAAAGATGACAATATAAGGAAAGTCTATTAAATTTAATAAAAAATAGTCAAATATGATAAAATTTGGAATGTGTGATGTGTAAAAATGTGAAAAGACAAAAGCGAAGAATAGCACTAGTTTAGCTGGTTATGGCATACTAATGTCTAGACGGAGAAATCTAAAAAAGGCCCTAAGGGTCACATATTTTCTTGTACATTTAAAAAAAAAATAAATTAAAAAAGATTAAATGCTTTAGAAATAGATAAAACGATAAGTTTTTAGAGAATAAGCTTTATTAAGAATAATATTTTAAGATATCTTCAGTCATCACATGAAATGCTTTCAACATAATAATTCAGCATAGGTATATATTTTGCTCGTCTATATGGATTAACATATGAGCAGGTTGCAATGCTTTATATTTTTATTTGTTGCTTCCAATATTTTTAATGCATATTTTTTATCACATCTTTCCGTAACATGTATGGTAGGAGCTCTTTCAGCTTCCTGCACACTTTCAGCCGTCTGAACTTGATTCGCTGCTATCCTGCATCCCCATTAGCTGCAGAAATTGCACGTCAAACCCCATATTGAATCTTCACAATGCAGTTCTCAGAGACATCCGCTTTCCTGACATTTCAATCCTTTCTCTTGGTTCGATTTTCACACGCAATTTGATTCGTCGCACTCTGCAACCTCATTGGTTGCAGAAGTTAGCAGTCAAATCCTATCCGGAACTTTCTCTAAATTTGATTTTTTTCTCAATAAATCTCTACTTTTTATATTTTTTATAGTTCTATTTTTTTTCTAAATTATTATTGCTTTATTCAATTTATATAAAAAAATTATGGTTCTTGGTCCTTTTTCTTTTCCTCCCTTACCCTCTGTTTGCTTCGATCAACCTAATGCTCGGGAATTTGTGTGCAAATCACATCTTTTGCTCAACGATCAAAATCACTCGCATCAAGATCCACTCGACTGATCACCTTCGATTGGAAGTTAACGAGAGTACTACGACTCTTGTGCGTCTTACAGAGTACTCTGTAATAGTTCATTGGTTTTCCATAGAGATTATCTCAGAAAGTTAGTGATAGTAAATATATCTTTAAAAATATACGGAAAATACTTACTTGTATGTAAGGTTTTAAAACGTTTTAAATTCTCATTCTCTGCGGGTTATAGCAACTTGTCAAGTTCCACAATCCTCAATTTCAAACTTACGCACAGTTTCCTCAATTTCAAACTTACGAACAGCTTGAATACAACGCGTATTTGTTTAAATGATAATACATAGACTTTCAGAATCTACAATGGGAAATAGCCGATGTCTCACCTGTGTTTTCGAGTGAAATGTAGCTGCTTATAACCACTTATTTTACTTTTTGCACAATATTTGTTTTCAAGGAAGTTCTTTTTGGACCATCCTCATTTTTTATGGTATTAGATAATTTGAATTTACCTAATTTTTGATAGCTACACTGCTTGGTGCTGTTTTTGTGAATTTGCGGTAAAAAGCCTCTTACACCTATTCAGACATTATTCCACGTAGACGATCAAAAACAATGATCTTTTTTTTCCATAAAGGCATTGTTTAGATCGAATGGAACGATAATAGATTTAAGCATAATTCCAAAAACTTTTTAGAGGTTTTTATACAGAGCTGTATAAACAATTGTAAAGTTTGAATTTTAAAAAAAATGCATGTTACGATACAAATTAAGATTAGAAATAAAAACACTTTTCATAAATGGCACGTATGTTATCTTATATTATAATATGAGCAAAAATTGCGTGTGTATGTGCGTGTGTGTGTGTGTATGTAAATTTTATCTTGAAAACGGCTCTAACAATTTTGACAAAATTTTGTATTTTACCATTTTCAGGCACGAGAGAACCACTGGGCTAGGTCACATGTTCAAGACAATTCTATTAGTGGGTCATTTTGGGACATATTGGGTCAGGGTCAAGCTAATTATATCTGAAAAAGGCCTCAAGTGATTCTGACTAAATTTTGTATCCAAACGTTTTCGGGCGCGAGAACACTGTTAAGCTAGATCACATGTTCGTGAAATTTTAATTAGTGGGTCATTTTTGGGTCTCTATGGGTCAAGACAATATCTAAAAAAGGCTCTAATGATTTTGACTACATTTTGTATTATGTCGTTTTGAATTACGAGAAGACCATTGGACTAAGTCACATGTTAGAGAAAATTTGATTAGTGGGTCATTTTGGGTCACTGTGGGTCAAGATAATTTTATCTAGAAAACGACTCCAACGAATTTGACTAAATTTTGTATTCTGTCGTTTTCAGGATTGAGGACACCTTTAGGCTAAGTCGCACGTTCAAGAAAGTTCGTTTAGCGGGTCATATTGGGTCACAATACTTCAGGGTGAAGTTCATTGAATCTAAAAAACGGCTCAAACGATTTTGACAAAATTTGTGTTACACCGTTTCCGGGCACGGTAAGATCAATGTGCACGATAAGATCACATGTTCGAGAAATTTCGATGAAAGGGTCATTTTTAGGTCTCTACTGGTGAATCTAATTTTATCTAGAAAACGGCTCGTACAATCTTGATCAAATTTTGTTACGATACAAATTAAGTTTATAAGTAAAAATAGTTTTCGTAAATGACACATATGTTATTTATCTTAACATAGAACAGAAATTGTGTTCCCCATAGATACTCAAAGAATGTCACAAAGACATATTTTAGGGTGCGGCATGTGTTTCGAAATCTTATTTCAAATAGATTGCATTGAAATACATTTTTCTCAAAATTATTCATGAAATTAAATAACTCTTAAAAATAACATTACATTGTTGTACTCTTTTTTGAGACATTTGAAAACCTGTTTAGTAATTTTCGAGTAGATAAACTAATTTTATGCAGATAAATTAATTTTAAGCAAGCAATTATAGCAAATGAAATACGTTAAAAAAATAAACCAGAAATATTCTTTTTTTGTTGTATTTATTTATTTATTTATTTATTTATTTATTTATTTTTTTTTTTTGTCGAATGATCGATTTTTAATTTTGCTACTGCCAAAGCTACTTCAAAAGCATGTGAATTGTTTGAAATCTCGAAAAAAATATGGAATCATTCAGAAAAAAAAAAGATATTCGAATTATAACTCTGATTTATAGTTTATGTAATGAAATGTGTCAGATTAAGTATATTACCTTTTAGAACTATTTGTAATTTGGTATGATAAACAAATATTAACAAATTTGGTAAGGCTTTTAAAGTATGGTAAAAATAAAAGATATAAAGATAGTGTAAGAATTTTTTTAAATTAAAATTGAATTAAATTTTTAATATTCTATAACACATTTAATAAATTCAAGAAATTAAGACAAATTTATTTAATGATATGCGTACTAAAAATGATTAGGAATTAAGTCATACACTTTCACGATGCATACGATATTGCATTTATTAATTTGAGATAATGCATATCGAGCTTAATTGTAAAATATAATGCACAGCATTTATCCGTTTAAGCCATGACCCACACAATTGTGCGGGTGATATTAAAGTAAAAGAGAATGACTATTTCCTGTTTTTGTGAGATTTAAAACTAAATCTGCACATTTATATGAGTTAATTGGCTTCAGATGTTTTTATAAGGCACAACTAGGGGGCACCAACTACAATACAGGGTTATATTTTCTGCTTTTAAAAAGACTATATCATTTGACAGCAATAGACAAAAAGTATGTACGGTCGTAATTTCTTTTAAATATGATTTTTAGTGTTTGATTAGATTTAATTTTCCTTTTTATACAGTTTATTCATGATTTTAATTGATTTTGTCTTTGATAAATGTAATTAGGCTTTAAAATGTTGAAAAACAAATGACCCTCACAATTGTGCGTGTCCGTTCTTTACCACTTCCAAAATGGGCACAATACCTAATATATAAAATTTTTATTCTTAAGTGATTTTTTTTAACGTATGTTATTAGAAATTTATTTTTTATTAATTACATTTTAAATCGGATTAATTTTAAATTAATAGGTTTGTTTTATTCATGATTTCTATTTAAAATTGATAGTATTAGATATATAATATGCACATGTAAAGAACAGTATGTTTCTGCTCTGAGTTATAGATGTCATATATGATTTATAAGTTTTATATGAGTTATATGCATATCACGAGATAGATTTTTAAGTTTGATAAATTCATTCCATTTTGTCGACACAGCAAGTAAACAACCAGGAATAAATAATAAATTATGGAAAGTTCAGCAAATGCTCGACAGATTCCGTAGTGTCTGCTTGAATTTACCAGACGATCAGGGAAAATTTTCCAGAGATGAGGAGACGATTCCTTTTTTTAGGACGTGCTTCAGTAAAGCAATATATAAAAACAAAACACACTCCGTTGTAAGTGTATCTCCTGGGATAGTTTTAAATTTTGTAGTACACCAATGGGAAAATACAGACCTAGTCCACAAGGATCTGGGATTAGGACCTGCTGTAGTCCTTACTCTGGTTCAGAACCAGGTTTATGAACTTCGATCGGTATTTCAACAAAATACCGCTGCTGGAAAAACTAAAATCAAGTGGGTAAGTGTGATCATAGATCGCACAAAGGGTTTCATTTAATATTCCTTTCAAAGCGTCCTGTACATTTATTGCCATGGAACATTTACTAAATTTTGGCAAACCCTACCTAAACTATCGTAAAAAGCTTCATACTGATTCGCCTTGTTTTCCTAATTTTGTTCGTGCAACCCCCACCAGTCCTCGAAATGCTATGATATATCACATGACGGGTATCTGCCAAATTTAGAAAAGTGATCCCTTTGGGGGGGGTGGTGAAGCGGGGTAATGGTCACCATGATTTTTGACGCGGCCTGATGTTTAAAATTTTTGTTATGTTTGATAAGCTATATTAAAGTTTCAATCAGATCGTCCAGCTATATTTCCTAATTTTGATAGCGCCCCTCTTTCACCCCCCCCTCGAAATGCGATACGCCATTCCTCTTTATACTTCATTATCATTTGTTATAAAGTATCTTAAAGTTTAAAACAGATCGCATTGTCAGATTTCTTACTTGAAATGAAATCGCGGTCTGTTAGTTCCACATTCCACCACCAGGGAGCGCATTGTATTCTTAACAAAAGCGTATCTGAACGAAACTCCTTTACACAACCTATTAGTAGACATGTTACTCGAGGGGGTGGCGGTCTTCAGCAAGAATTTAAGATAATTGTTGAAATTACTATTCAGAAATAGTGGTAATTTAACTTTTCACATATTTATATTTAATAAGTAGCATTTATCTGAGGCCTCCGTCAAAAAAAAAAAAAAAAAAAAAAAAAAAACGCACCTGAAATGGTATGAAACAAAAAAGAAATATTTTGCCCCTCCCCTTCTCCCCACCTGCCGAAATTTCACGCGCCTTTTTTTATAAACTTTTTCTTATGTGTTATAAACTATGTTAAAGTTTCAAACAGATCACCTTGTTAGATTTCCTAAATGAAATCGCGGTCTGTTAGTTCCACAATCCACCATGAGGGAGCGCACTCTATTCTTAACAAAACTGCATCTCAACGTAACTCCGTTAAACAACCTATCAGGAGATATGCTAGTCGAGGGGGTGACGGTTTTAACCAAGAATTTCTTATATTTGCTGAAATTACTATTCGAAAATTGTGGTATCAATACTTCTGACATTTTTATCGGGCATAAGTAACATTTATGCTGTATTTTTAAAAATCGGACACCGTTCAGAAGTATACTGCAATGAAAGATCACGTGACTGCCTTGTAAAATAAGTATATAATAGAAATAAATCAATTAGTGAAATTAGCCCCCTCTCCCCTACCCGAAATTTCACACGCCATTTTTTTAACTTTTTCTTATGTGTTATAAACTATCTTAAAGTTTCAAACAGATCGCCTTGTTATATTTCCTAATTTTAACAAAATCGCGTTATGTTAGTTCCACATTCCACCACCAGTGAGAGCACTCTATTCTTAACAAAACTGTATCGGAAGGAAACTCCATTAAACAACCTATAAGTAGATATGTTACTCGAGGTGGTGGCAGTCTTAATAAGAAATTGAGATATTTGCTGAAATTACAATCCGGAAATAGTGGTAACTAAACTTTAGATAATTTCTTATTAAATAAGTAGCATATATCTCAGAACTTCCTCAAAAAAGTCACCTAAAGCAGTCAGAAACGTTAATTTTTTTAATAGAAATCTAGCGATCCCCCCTCCCCGGGATTTCACGTGTCATTCTTTTTTACACTTTATCTTATGTGTTATAAAATATCTTAAAGATTCAAACAGATCGACTTGTTATATTTCCTAATTTTAATAAAATCGCGTTATGTTAGTTCCACTTTCCACCATCAGGGAATGCACTCTATTCTTAACAAAAGCATATCTGAACGAAACTCTTTTACGCAATCTTTCCGTAGATACATGGGTCGGGATGGTGGCGTTCTTAAACAAGAATTTAAAACATTTGCTGCGGTAACAAACGTTAAGATTTTAAAAATAATTCTAGCTCCCCCCCCCCCCTCCACGAAATATCACACTCCATTCTTTTTTACACTTTTTCTTATGTGTTATAAACTATCTTAAAGTTTCAAACAGATCGAGTGGCGGTCTTAACCAATAATTCAAGATATTTCCTGAAATTACTATTCGAAAATAGTGGTGTGAATACTTGTAAACTTTCTGATGATGAATGAGTTATACTTATATCATAGCGCTGTCCAAAAACCGCACGCAAATTATTAGATTTCCTAATTTAAGTTAATTCATGGTTAAAAAAGCACGTGTCTCCATTTTAATCAACGCATTCGATAGCAATAAACCGATTAATTAAATAATAATTAATATTTCAGCTTGTAATTAATATAGGACTTAGATATGGGAATCAATGAAATCAGCGATAAATTTGACATCGGGATGCCAAAAACTTTAATCAAAAAATTTAATATTTAAAAAGTTAAAATTTCATATTAAAATATGCTATTATGGAAAACCGCAGCTCCGTCATGTCTACCTGCTTTCCCGCCGAAATGAAATATTTTTTCCTTGTCTTTCCAATTAAAGAAATTAAATTTTTATCGATCGATTTTTAGTGGATATTTTAACTTATACGCATCGCAGAAATGTGAAGTTTATACCAAATGAAAGTAGATTTTTTTCCGCGTCTTTCTATTCCATTTACAAATTTCGCGGACCAATATTTTCTGATATGCGATTTCGCTTTAAAATGTCCACTTCATTTTTCGGCTTAATTTCCTCCGTGGTAACCGTGCATCGGCTGATTTTACTGGCAACCCTTAGGAGAAACACGGATGATTTGGAGAAAGTCCGTTTGAACCTGCGTTAAAAATGTGGATTGGTTAATTTTAGAAGTTAATTAGCCCGTAATTAGGTTAATTACCAACTTTTTTTAAAATTTTATGATTTGTTGTTTGATGTGAGATGTTCAGCTATAAGTACCCAAAATTCCAAGTCTCTAACATGCATAATTTCTGATAACGGGCTCTGTGACGGTCAGACAGACAGACGCACAGACAGACAAAGGAGTGAGACGAATAGGGTTTCGTCAGATGAACGAAACCCTAAAAAAGATATTTGAAGGATCAGGCACAAAACCAAACGGAGTGAAGCGCATAATACCATTGATCAATGGCTCTTAAGAGGGGTGCGGGCATTGAACGCGTCTCAGAAAATGAAATTGTAGTGGTCTATCCAAAAACAAAAATTGTTTCAAACATTTTCATTGTGGCTGATGAAAATTATCTCAATAAACAACAACTTTTTTTGCTTAAAATTGTATCTTTAGATATTTGCGCATATAATCCCAAATTACACAATTGTGTAGATGTAGCCAAAAACGGCTGTATTAAGACCAAACCCGCACAATTGTGCGGGTCCTCCCTTGGCATAACCTGACATCGAGTATTTTTTTTTAAATATTTTTCTTCAATCAAATACTTGATCGATAAGGGGAAACAACCCAAACTTTGAATTTCTACCAAAAAATCTCACGGTCTTAAAGGGATATCGGTAATATAAAATGCTACTCGCACCAAGGGATTAGTAATAAGATCTACTGATTTCATTTGGATAGCAAATGAGAAATTAATCGGCTAAAGAGTTAAAAAATTATGCAGGCTTAGTGATGGATATTCCTTAGGTAAAATTCATTTATTATCCTTACAGCAAGTGTACTTTTTAAAGCATAACTCCAAAACCACTTGGCAAAATGGGCTGTAATTTTGGTTGCACATATTCAGAGCATTCTCCAAATATTGTATCAAATACAATAAATATTCTTTCCAAATGTGGATTACAATATATTTGCTATCAATATTTTAAAAAATTGCATATTGCAACTTTTGAAAATATTGAGAGCTGGCAATTTCTAGATACCTGAAACGTGCGATTAGTAAATTGGAAATTATTTCATCAAGCAATCTTTTTGTTATACTCTAAAAAGAAAAAGAAAAAAAAACTATACGCATTGTAATTTTGTTTTGCAAAGATAAAAAATTATTTTTATTTCACGAATTCCTAAATTTTAACCTATTAGACTCAGGGGTGCAGAAAATGTTTCTATTCCCAACATTTCCCCCAATCCACATGAAAATTTCCCAAAAATTTTACGGCATGTTATAGGTAAATGCTGCATTACCATAGGTATAGAAAATAAAATTTATTCTTCCAATATTTCTCAACTTATGTGTGAATATATATGACGAAGGTGATACTGAGTGAAAAAAAAAAAATTCTGAAATTCACAGCAAATTTTCTGTAAGGTGATGGAAGGGAGGGCGGGGAATCCACACCTAGCACTTACTATGTTTTTTTCATGCCCATTTGACAAAATTCTCGTTTTTTAGCAATCCTTGAGGAAATTTGTGGTTATTTCGCCTTCCTTTTGACGAGTTCTGTGGTTATTTCGCCTTCCTTTTGACGAAATTTGCTGTTATTTCGCCCTCTTTTGACGAAATTTGCGTCCATTTGACGAAATTTGTGTTCATTTTGCGATATTTTGACGAAATTTGAGAGTATTTTTCGCGTTCCTTTGACGAAATTTTCGGTTATTTCGTTTTTTTTTAGAAAATCGCGGTTATTCCGCCCCTTTTGGCGAAATTCGCGATCTTTTGACGAAATTTGTGGTTTTTTTCGCGTACCTTTGACGAAATTCACACTTATTTCGCCATGTTTTGGCGAAAATCGCGGAAAATTCACCCCTCTTGACGAAGTTCATGGTTGTTTTGAGATTTTTTAAACGAAATTCGTGGTTGTTTCGTGATCTTTTGACAAAATTTGCGGTTATTTCGCGATGTTTTGACGATATTTGCAGTTTTTCGCAATCTTTTGACGAAATTTGCGGTTTTCTCCGCCAACTTTTTACGAAATATTTCGCGATCTTTTCACAAAATTTGCGTTTATTTCACGATCTTTTGACGAAACTTGCGGTCCTTCCAGAGTCTTTTGACGAAACTTGCGGTTCTTCCGCGGTCTTTTGACGAAATCTGCGTTTGATTAGCGGCCTTTTGACTAAATTTGCGGTTCTTCCACGGTCTTTTCACGAAACTTGCGGTTTTTTCCGCGAACTTTTAACGAAATATTTCTCGATTTTTTCACAAAATTTGCGTTTATTTCGCGATCTTTTGACGAAACTTGCGGTTCTTCCGCGGTCTTTTGACGAAACTTGCGGTTCTTCCGCGGTCTTTTGACGAAATTTTCGTTTCATCCGTGGCCTTTTGACGAAATTTGTGGTTCTTCCGCGGTCTTTTGAAGAAACTTGCGGTTCTTCCACGGTCTTTTGACGAAATCTGCGGTTCTTCCGCGGTCTTTTGCCGAAACTTGCAGTTCTTCCGCGGTCTTTTGACGAAATTTACGGTTTTTTTGCGAATTTGTGACGAAACTTGCGGTTCTTTTGAGTTGTTTTGATGAAATTTGCGGTTATTTTGCGATCTTTTCATGAAATTCGCGTTTTTTCTGTAATTCTTGGACGAAATTCGCGGTATTTTTATGTCCGAATTTTCAAATTGATTACCGTTTTTTTTTTTTAATTTTCGAAACCGAATACCTTAAATTTTCAGAAATTTCGGAACAGAATCACCCCTCCCCTGATATACGGTACATATAATTCTGAGATCGATTTTGTGAAGGTCGCCATACAGTTCTTTTAATTTGTAATGAAATTTTCTATCTCAGGGAATTATGGAATTTGTTATTAAAATCGAAATCAATTGTATATATTTCTGCAAAATTTTCCCAGGTGGTTAAAATTTCCCCCGATCCTAGATCGCCGGATCGGACATATTCTGCACCCCTGAATATACTTAGTCCTAGTGCTACACGACTAAAATAAGGTGAAAACTGAAAATCGTGATAAGAATATACCGATTGGTCAGTATCTACTTTATATTAATGCAATGCATTTCAGAGGGGGAGGCATCGCGTAAAGTCGTGGTAATTCAAGATGGCAGCTGTTATTCAAAATGGCGTCATTTTCTGAATTTTCTTACTATCCATCATATAAATGAATGTTTCAGGTCAATTTCGATGTTTTTAACGTCAAAAATCGTTTTTAATACTTACCGTCATATTTGAATGCGTTTATGAATTCAGTTTGTCTGTTTGTTTGTCAGTCTGCCTGCTTGCCATTCCATGCTCCAACTCTCTTAAATATCGCTACTCACTTAAATTCACTCAGATTGTCATGTAATTTATACATGTTATTGGAGTTTACAATAACATGTTCCGAATAAAAATGAAGTGTATAGGTTTTATAGTCCGTTTACAGGGCTCTCAAACGAATTTCATTACGTTATTGTCTATTAGTGCGGGCGCAATGGTTGAGAAAACTGCAAATCGTGAGAAGAATATACCGACTGGTGAGTATCTACTTTATATTCATACAATCCGTATAAGAGGAGGAGGCATCGCGTAAAGTCGTAGGAATTTCTTGATGGCGGCTGTTATTTAAAATGGCGTAATTTTCTGAATTTCCTTACTGTCCATCATATAAATGTGTGTTTCAGGTTGATTTCGATGATTCTAACGTCAAAAATTGCGTTTTTAAAACTTTCCGCCATAGTTGACACAGTTTATGAATTCAGTTTGTATGTTTGTTCGTTTTTCTGCCTTCTTGCCATTCCATGCTCTAACTCGCTTAAATATCGCTAGTCGCTTAAATTCACTTAGATTGTCATGTAATTTATATATGTCATTCAAGTTTACAATAATATGTTCCGAATGAAAACGAAGTGTATAGGCTTTATAGTCCGTTTACAGGGTCCTCAAAATAATTCCATTACGGTATTGTCTATTAATCCGGGTGTTACGGTTGAGAAAACTGCAAATCGCAAGAAGAATGTACCGATCGGTGAGTGTCTACTTTATATTAATACAATCCATATAAGAGGGGGAGGAATCGCGTCCAGTCGTAGGAATTCAAGATGCCGACTGTTATTCAAAATGGCGTCATTTTCTGGAATTCTTGCAATTTTCATACTATTCATCGTATAAAAGCCCGTTTGATGTAAAATATATGCGCAAAAGCTGTAAAAATAAGTGTGGCTGTAGTAAGGTTGGATTTTCTATCACATTATTATGTAACTGCAAAAACGAATGTGAGAAATATGATTATACAAAGTTAAGTTTTTATATTCTTTTACTGTAAATGTAACATGCAATTTTTTTAAAATCTTGTATAATTAAGGTATTAATAAAAATGTATTTTTGTTATTTATTTATTCCTTTCTTTTTTCCTCACTATAAAATACAAAAATACTTTAATAATTGTCCTATTTTGATTTTAAGCGTATTTTTGATAATAAAAAGGTAATTTTTCAGTTTAAATATATTGAAATTGACATCATAGACAATTTTGTAATGTATAGGAATAAAAATGCAAGCAATTTTGAATAACAGCTTCCATCTTGAATTCCTATGAATTTGTACGATGCCTAGACTTTTATATACATTGTATTAATATGAAATAGTTACTGACCATTTGGGATATCTAATTTACAAAATGCAGTGTTTTTCATACCTAGCAGCTCCACTAATAACAGTTGATATAACTGATGATCTTTATAGAATTTATACACGAGTTGCAAACGCACGTATTCTGTTTTTCGTGTGTCACTATAAATAAACGATAAATATTATGCACACCTTATTCTATAGTAAGTATCTTGTAGTGCATCTCACTCATGTATGTCAATATGAATATGTTTGAGAGAGTATAACATGATTAAAACACATTTCAAACGATTTCCCCCCATAGACAATAACGTAATAGAATTCTTTTTAGGGCGCTGTAAACGGACTATAAAACTTGATATATACACTTGAATTTTTATTGGGAACATGTTATTGTAAACTTAAATAACATATATAAATTATATGACAATCTGCGGGATTTTAAGCGAGTTAGAGCATGGAATGGCAAGAAGGCAGGCATACAAACAAACAGACAAACTGAATTCATAAACTCATTCATCTATGGCGTAAAGTATTAAAAACTAAACTTTTGGCGCTAAAAACTTCAAAATCGACCTGAAATACACATTTATATGACGGATAGTAAGAAAATTCAGAAAATGGCGCCCTTTTGAATAACAGCCGTAACCTTGAATTTCTACGGCTTTACGCAATGCCTCATCATCTTATATGGATTGTATTAAGATAAAGTAGATACTCACCAATCGGTATATTCTTCTTGCGATTTGCAGTTTTCTCAATGGTAACACCCGGATTAATAGACAATACCGTAATGGAATACTTTTGAGGGCCATGTAAACGGACTATAAAGACTACACTTCGTTTTCATTCGGAAGATGTTATTGTAAACTTGAATGACATATTTAAATTACATGACAATCTGAGTGAATTTAAGCGACTAACGATATTTAAGCGAGTTAGAGCATGGAATGGCAAGAAGGCAGACAGACAAACAAACAGACAAACTGAATTTATAAACTCATTCAACTATGACGGAAAGTATTAATAACGAAATTTTTCATGTTAAAAACATGGAAATCGACCTGAAACACACATTTTTACGATGGATAGTAAGAAAATTCAGAAAATGACGCCATTTTGAATAACAGCCGCCATCTTGAATTACCACGACTTTACGCGATGCCTCCCCCTCTGAAATGCATTGTATTAATATAAAGTAGATATTGACCAATCGGTATATTCTTATCACGATTTGCAGTTTTCTCAACCGTAGCACCCGGACTAACTCCAAAACTCTCGCTGTGGGACCAACTATTTTTATTTTATATCTCAAAATATTTTACATCTTTCAAATATATATTTTTTTAAAGGAAAAGTTAATAATGTTATGTCTAATACATATTTTTATCTAATACATATATTTATTTGATATTTTTCGTTTTTCTATTTTTTGCAGATTTTTTTTAAAAAGGGAATTTTTAGTTTTCCTACTTTCTAAAGTAAAATTACTCGAAAGAAGAAAATAAAATTCTTCTGATTTTACAAACACGGTGAATATGTAAAGCCAATATTTCAACAAACAATACATTTGAAACGCTAAGTAAATAGATACATTTAAAACAAAAATAGAAAGGTTTCTTTGGAATGTTCCAATAACATAAACTTTGGCAGTTGCTTTGTTGGCAAGCACGCTTCGACAAACAAAAGAGTGCGCTCCTAGGCAGAAAGTGCAAAAGAATCAGTTAAACAGTTCAAATAAAATAGGTGTCTTGAACATCATAAGACTTTTAGATACAGTAATTTAAATTGTGTTTAAAAGGCAACTAATATTGATTTTTAAGATCTGCAATCTATTGCAGTGTCCCTTGAATGTAGATGTGTAATATTACTTTAAAAAATAACGTTTTTTGAACAGTGGTAGGTTTAAGGGTGTTTTCGAAAAAATATTTTTCCACCCTTAACAGCTCGAAATTTTCTGAGACATTTTCAGACTCATTTTTAAAAGTAAAAACATGAAACTTGCTGGGGTGATTTTTGAAGACATGTTTAACATGCCGTGTGATTTCATTTTCAGCTTAATTAATTAGAATTTGATTTTTAAACAATTATTTTCTCAGTATGACCATTTTTTTCATTCCCAGATCGCCCGCTTCGGAAAATTCGGTTAAAAACGCCAACTTTGACAGCGTTTTTTACAGTATTTTCTGCATTTATCAAAAAATTAAGAAGCACCGCACATTATATAGTTTCTAAATAAGAGAATTTCCAAGTTTGATGCGTCTGAGAGCAAAAATGAATTTTAAAATGAATCAGAAAACAAGCAGTTTGGATCGGAATACACCCTTAATTAAAAGCATCGATAATCTCTTAAAAAAGAAATCTTGTACTTGTATGGATGATGTTTAAATATTTTAAAAATTACCAGAAGGAATGTAAATAAAAAAAAAAGATTTTTGTCTGTTTGAACAATAAGAGAAAACTATGCATGATTGTGCTATGGGTGAAAGCAAATTATTAATTAAAAAATAGAAACTTATTTTTGTAATTTTTTGTAGCAAGAAATTGAATATAATAAAGTGAAGTAATAATAAAGTAGTATTTTCAACGGATACTTTTTAAACAGACGTAGGAAAATAAATATATGATATAAAAAATTAAAATTAAAATTAGATTTCTAAATTCGGAATAGTCCCATATTATACTTAAGGTACTAACAATGAGAATCCTGTAGATCAATTTTAAAATACATAAATGCCTCTTAGGAAAGATGTATTGAAGATGATATAATCTATTTCAATAAATCGAATATCGTAGTGTGGTACTAGTAGCGTGGAAAATATTTAAAATATTGAAATAAGAAATGTATCAAATTCCATTTATAAAACAAGCTAATTTTTTGAAAAGAATAATCAAGAAACTTGAAAACGTCATTTAGGAATATATAAGAGTTAAAAATAGTAAAAAAATGTGTTGATGAAATAAATTATTTCATCAGAGGGTTAATATGCCTTTATTTCATTCACTTTTTATTTCATTCTTAGCAACCAGTATATTTATATAGGAATATTAATTCTGTAAAAATTACAAAATATGAATTTAAAAATCTACCTTAAAATTTCTCTTCTCTAATCTTTAATATAAGACTAAACAAATAATTCTAAAAAATAATTTATGGATTTAAGAGTCAAGTTTTACAAACTAAAAAATTATATAAAATAAGATATTTAAATTCCTGCTTATTAAAATATTTACTAATTGGCGATATTTTAGTTTTTACTTGTATTGCAGATGTGCAACAAGAAAAGGTTGACGTATTAAACGAAAAATGTATCTGTGATTCTTTTCATTTTTTTTCTGTGTTATAAACCTTTTAATGAATCATATAAAAAATGTTCGATACAAAATAGAAAATCATGCATTTAACCCTCTCGCTGCGCAATTCATACGTGTTATTGAAGTTTACAATAACATGTTCCGAATAAAAATGAAGTGTATATGTTTTATAGTTCGTTTACAGGGCCCTCAAACGAATTTCATTACGTTATTGTCTATTAGTGCGGGCGCAATGGTTGAGGAAACTGCAAATCGTGAGAAGAATATACCGATTGGTGAGTATCTACTTTATATTAATACAATCCATATAAGAGGAGGAGGCATCGCGTAAAGTCGTAGGAATTTCTTGATGGCGGCTGTTATTCAAAATGGCGTAATTTTCTGAATTTCCTTACTGTCCATCATATAAATGTGTGTTTCAGGTTCATTTCGATGATTCTAACGTCAAAAATTGCGTTTTTAAAACTTTCCGCCATAGTTGACACAGTTTATGAATTCAGTTTGTATGTTTGTTCGTTTTTCTGCCTTCTTGCCATTCCATGCTCTAACTCGCTTAAATATCGCTAGTCGCTTAAATTCACTTAGATTGTCATGTAATTTATATATGTCATTCAAGTTTACAATAATATGTTCCGAATGAAAACGAAGTGTATAGGCTTTATAGTCCGTTTACAGGGTCCTCAAAAGAATTCCATTACGGTATTGTCTATTAATCCGGGTGTTACGGTTGAGAAAACTGCAAATCGCAAGAAGAATGTACCGATCGGTGAGTGTCTACTTTATATTAATACAATCCATATAAGAGGGGGAGGAATCGCGTCCAGTCGTAGGAATTCAAGATGCCGACTGTTATTCAAAATGGCGTCATTTTCTGGAATTCTTGCAATTTTCATACTATTCATCGTATAAAAGCCCGTTTGATGTAAAATATATGCGCAAAAGCTGTAAAAATAAGTGTGGCTGTAGTAAGGTTGGATTTTCTATCACATTATTATGTAACTGCAAAAACGAATGTGAGAAATATGATTATACAAAGTTAAGTTTTTATATTCTTTTACTGTAAATGTAACATGCAATTTTTTTAAAATCTTGTATAATTAAGGTATTAATAAAAATGTATTTTTGTTATTTATTTATTCCTTTCTTTTTTCCTCACTATAAAATACAAAAATACTTTAATAATTGTCCTATTTTGATTTTAAGCGTATTTTTGATAATAAAAAGGTAATTTTTCAGTTTAAATATATTGAAATTGACATCATAGACAATTTTGTAATGTATAGGAATAAAAATGCAAGCAATTTTGAATAACAGCTTCCATCTTGAATTCCTATGAATTTGTACGATGCCTAGACTTTTATATACATTGTATTAATATGAAATAGTTACTGACCATTTGGGATATCTAATTTACAAAATGCAGTGTTTTTCATACCTAGCAGCTCCACTAATAACAGTTGATATAACTGATGATCTTTATAGAATTTATACACGAGTTGCAAACGCACGTATTCTGTTTTTCGTGTGTCACTATAAATAAACGATAAATATTATGCACACCTTATTCTATAGTAAGTATCTTGTAGTGCATCTCACTCATGTATGTCAATATGAATATGTTTGAGAGAGTATAACATGATTAAAACACATTTCAAACGATTTCCCCCCATAGACAATAACGTAATAGAATTCTTTTTAGGGCGCTGTAAACGGACTATAAAACTTGATATATACACTTGAATTTTTATTGGGAACATGTTATTGTAAACTTAAATAACATATATAAATTATATGACAATCTGCGGGATTTTAAGCGAGTTAGAGCATGGAATGGCAAGAAGGCAGGCATACAAACAAACAGACAAACTGAATTCATAAACTCATTCATCTATGGCGTAAAGTATTAAAAACTAAACTTTTGGCGCTAAAAACTTCAAAATCGACCTGAAATACACATTTATATGACGGATAGTAAGAAAATTCAGAAAATGGCGCCCTTTTGAATAACAGCCGTAACCTTGAATTTCTACGGCTTTACGCAATGCCTCATCATCTTATATGGATTGTATTAAGATAAAGTAGATACTCACCAATCGGTATATTCTTCTTGCGATTTGCAGTTTTCTCAATGGTAACACCCGGATTAATAGACAATACCGTAATGGAATACTTTTGAGGGCCATGTAAACGGACTATAAAGACTACACTTCGTTTTCATTCGGAAGATGTTATTGTAAACTTGAATGACATATTTAAATTACATGACAATCTGAGTGAATTTAAGCGACTAACGATATTTAAGCGAGTTAGAGCATGGAATGGCAAGAAGGCAGACAGACAAACAAACAGACAAACTGAATTTATAAACTCATTCAACTATGACGGAAAGTATTAATAACGAAATTTTTCATGTTAAAAACATGGAAATCGACCTGAAACACACATTTTTACGATGGATAGTAAGAAAATTCAGAAAATGACGCCATTTTGAATAACAGCCGCCATCTTGAATTACCACGACTTTACGCGATGCCTCCCCCTCTGAAATGCATTGTATTAATATAAAGTAGATATTGACCAATCGGTATATTCTTATCACGATTTGCAGTTTTCTCAACCGTAGCACCCGGACTAACTCCAAAACTCTCGCTGTGGGACCAACTATTTTTATTTTATATCTCAAAATATTTTACATCTTTCAAATATATATTTTTTTAAAGGAAAAGTTAATAATGTTATGTCTAATACATATTTTTATCTAATACATATATTTATTTGATATTTTTCGTTTTTCTATTTTTTGCAGATTTTTTTTAAAAAGGGAATTTTTAGTTTTCCTACTTTCTAAAGTAAAATTACTCGAAAGAAGAAAATAAAATTCTTCTGATTTTACAAACACGGTGAATATGTAAAGCCAATATTTCAACAAACAATACATTTGAAACGCTAAGTAAATAGATACATTTAAAACAAAAATAGAAAGGTTTCTTTGGAATGTTCCAATAACATAAACTTTGGCAGTTGCTTTGTTGGCAAGCACGCTTCGACAAACAAAAGAGTGCGCTCCTAGGCAGAAAGTGCAAAAGAATCAGTTAAACAGTTCAAATAAAATAGGTGTCTTGAACATCATAAGACTTTTAGATACAGTAATTTAAATTGTGTTTAAAAGGCAACTAATATTGATTTTTAAGATCTGCAATCTATTGCAGTGTCCCTTGAATGTAGATGTGTAATATTACTTTAAAAAATAACGTTTTTTGAACAGTGGTAGGTTTAAGGGTGTTTTCGAAAAAATATTTTTCCACCCTTAACAGCTCGAAATTTTCTGAGACATTTTCAGACTCATTTTTAAAAGTAAAAACATGAAACTTGCTGGGGTGATTTTTGAAGACATGTTTAACATGCCGTGTGATTTCATTTTCAGCTTAATTAATTAGAATTTGATTTTTAAACAATTATTTTCTCAGTATGACCATTTTTTTCATTCCCAGATCGCCCGCTTCGGAAAATTCGGTTAAAAACGCCAACTTTGACAGTGTTTTTTACAGTATTTTCTGCATTTATCAAAAAATTAAGAAGCACCGCACATTATATAGTTTCTAAATAAGAGAATTTCCAAGTTTGATGCGTCTGAGAGCAAAAATGAATTTTAAAATGAATCAGAAAACAAGCAGTTTGGATCGGAATACACCCTTAATTAAAAGCATCGATAATCTCTTAAAAAAGAAATCTTGTACTTGTATGGATGATGTTTAAATATTTTAAAAATTACCAGAAGGAATGTAAATAAAAAAAAAAGATTTTTGTCTGTTTGAACAATAAGAGAAAACTATGCATGATTGTGCTATGGGTGAAAGCAAATTATTAATTAAAAAATAGAAACTTATTTTTGTAATTTTTTGTAGCAAGAAATTGAATATAATAAAGTGAAGTAATAATAAAGTAGTATTTTCAACGGATACTTTTTAAACAGACGTAGGAAAATAAATATATGATATAAAAAATTAAAATTAAAATTAGATTTCTAAATTCGGAATAGTCCCATATTATACTTAAGGTACTAACAATGAGAATCCTGTAGATCAATTTTAAAATACATAAATGCCTCTTAGGAAAGATGTATTGAAGATGATATAATCTATTTCAATAAATCGAATATCGTAGTGTGGTACTAGTAGCGTGGAAAATATTTAAAATATTGAAATAAGAAATGTATCAAATTCCATTTATAAAACAAGATAATTTTTTGAAAAGAATAATCAAGAAACTTGAAAACGTCATTTAGGAATATATAAGAGTTAAAAATAGTAAAAAAATGTGTTGATGAAATAAATTATTTCATCAGAGGGTTAATATGCCTTTATTTCATTCACTTTTTATTTCATTCTTAGCAACCAGTATATTTATATAGGAATATTAATTCTGTAAAAATTACAAAATATGAATTTAAAAATCTACCTTAAAATTTCTCTTCTCTAATCTTTAATATAAGACTAAACAAATAATTCTAAAAAATAATTTATGGATTTAAGAGTCAAGTTTTACAAACTAAAAAATTATATAAAATAAGATATTTAAATTCATGCTTATTAAAATATTTACTAATTGGCGATATTTTAGTTTTTACTTGTATTGCAGATGTGCAACAAGAAAAGGTTGACGTATTAAACGAAAAATGTATCTGTGATTCTTTTCATTTTTTTTTCTGTGTTATAAACCTTTTAATGAATCATATAAAAAATGTTCGATACAAAATAGAAAATCATGCATTTAACCCTCTCGCTGCGCAATTCATACGTGTTATTGAAGTTTACAATAACATGTTCCGAATAAAAATGAAGTGTATATGTTTTATAGTTCGTTTACAGGGCCCTCAAACGAATTTCATTACGTTATTGTCTATTAGTGCGGGCGCAATGGTTGAGGAAACTGCAAATCGTGAGAAGAATATACCGATTGGTGAGTATCTACTTTATATTAATACAATCCATATAAGAGGAGGAGGCATCGCGTAAAGTCGTAGGAATTTCTTGATGGCGGCTGTTATTCAAAATGGCGTCATTTTCTGAATATCCTTACTGTCCATCATATAAATGTGTGTTTCAGGTTCATTTCGATATTTTTAACGTCAAAAATTGCGTTTATAAAATTTTCCGCCATAGTTGACTCAGTTTATGAATTTAGTTTGTATGTTTGTTCGTTTGTATGTCTGCTTGTCATTCCATTCTCTAACTCGATTAAATATCGCTACTCGCTTAAATTCACTCATATTGTCATGTAATTTATGTATGTTATTGAAGTTTACAATAACATGTTCCGAATAATAATTGAAGTGTATAGCTTTTATAGTCCGTTTACAGGGCTCTCAAAGGAATTCAATTATGTTATTGTCTACTAGCGCGGATGCTATGTTTGAGAAAACTGCAAATCGTGAGAAGAATATACCGATTGATGAGTATCTACTTTATATTAATACAATCCATATAAGAAGGGGAGGTATCGCGTCAAGTCGTAGGAATTCAAGATGCCGACTGTTATTCAAAATGGCGTCATTTTCTGGAATTCTTGCAATTTTCATACTATTTATCGTATAAAAGAGCGTTAGATGTAAAATATATGCGCAAAAGCTGTAAAAATAAGTGTGGTTGTAGTAAAGTTGGATTTTCTTTCACATTATTGTGTAACTGCAAAAACGAATGTGAGAAATATGATGATACAAAGTGAAGTTTTTATATACTCTAACTTTAAATGTAACATGCAATTTTTTTAATATCTTGTATAATTAAGGTATTAATAAAAATGTATTTTTGTTATTTATTTATTCCTTTCATTTTCCTCACTATAAAATACAAAAATACTTTAATAATTGTCCTATTTTAATTTTAAGCGTATTTCTGATATTCAAAAGGGAATTTTTCAGTTTAAATATATCGAAATTGACATCGTAGACACTTTTGTATTGTATAGGAATAATAATGCAAACAATTTTGAATAACAGCCTCCATCTTGAATTCCTATGAATTTGCACGATGCCTTGACTTGTATATACATTGTATTAATATGAAATAGTTACTGACCATTCGGGATACCTTTTTTGCAAAATGCATTTTTTTCATACCTAGCAGCTTCACAAATTACAGTTGATATAATTCATGATCTTTATAGAATTTATACACGAGTTGCAAACGCACGTATTCTGTTTTTGGTGTGTCACTATAAATAAACGATAAATATTATGCACACCTTATTCTATAGTAAGTATCATGTAGTGCATCTCAGACATGTATGTCAATTTGAATATGTATGAGAGAGTATAACATGATTAAAACTCATTGCAAACGATTTCCCCCCATAGACAATAACGTAATAGAATTCTTTTTAGGGCGCTGTAAACGGACTATAAATCTTGATATATACACTTGAATTTTTATTCGGAACATGTTATTGTAAACGTAAATAACATATATAAATTACATGACAATCTGAGTGATTTTAAGCGAGTTAGAGCATGGAATGGCAAGAAGCCAGACATACAAACAAGCAGACAAACTAAATTCATAAACTCATTCAACTATTGCCTAAAGTATTAAAAACTAAACTTTTCAATTTAAAAACATCGAAATCGACCTGAAATACACATTTATATGACGAATAGTAAGTAAATTCAGAAAATAGCGCCATTTTGAATAACAGTCGATATCTTGAATTTTTACGGCTTTACGCGATGCCTCTTCATCTTATATGGATTGAGTTAATATAAAGTAGATACTCACTAATCGGTATATTCTTCTTGCTATTTGCAGTTTTCTCAACCGTAACACCCGAATTAATAGACAATACCGTAAGGGAATTCTTTTGAGGACCCTGTAAACGGGCTATAAAGCCTATACACTTCGTTTTCATTCGGAACATGTTATTGTAAACTTGAATGACATATATAAATTACATGACAATCTGAGTGAATTTAAGCGAGTAGCGATATATAAGCGAGTTAGAGCATAGAATGTCAAGAAGGCAGGCAGACAAACAAACAGACAAACTGAATTTATAAACTCATTCGACGATGACGGTAAGTATTAATAACGAAAATTTTCACGTTAAAAACATGGAAATCGACCTGAAAAACCCATTTTTACGATGGATAGTAAGAAAATTCAGAAAATGACGCCATTTTGAATAACAGCCGCCACCTTGAATTCCCACGACTTTAGGCGATGCCTCCCCCTCTGAAATGCATTGTATTAATTTAAAGTAGACACTGACCACTCGGTATATTCTTATCACGATTTGCAGTTTTCTCAACCGTAGCACCCGGACTATATTGGCATCTTATGCATAAACATATTTCTAAACTCTATTTATTTTACGTGGTTAATATAGTGGCGTTTTGTTGGGTAAACCAATATAATTCCTAAAGCACTTGAAAGAAAGCCTTCTCTTTTAATATACTAATGTAAAGTTTAATGGAGAATCCATATATGGTATAGTCGTGGAAAAAAGAAAAAGTAAACACCCCCTACTAACTCCTCAACAAATTATCGTAGAAGAAAGTTACTTGTACCGAACGATTGAAAATAAAGTCTACTTTTAAATGATGTATATAAAATTTGCTAAGGAGCCATCTACATAATAAAACGAACCATAACTTTGTTTTTTTTCAATGGCAGTACACAATTCTGACAGCATAAATGAACTCTACACCTTTTAATTTGTATAAAAACAAATTTTTATGCAATTCGTACCATAAGTTTCCAAGAAATTAATTATTTTAAAACGATCGTATTTTAAGGGCTGCATCCAAATTGAAAATCGGTACTTGATTGTTAACCGAGAGAGCTCCCTTCTTGATCAAGGCACCTTAAGCAGTCAATTAAGCCTGTTAGATTACAGGATATTATAAGAAATTTCAAAATATTTAGTCACTTCTATCATAGAGGCCCCTTAAACCATCATTTTGCCGTTTATTAAGCATAATTTGAAAACTACTTGGGAAAAAAATGTAAAATTTTGGATTTCCATAAAGCAGGACTTAATAAATCTGAATCCATCAAAAAAATTGTAGGTTGCAATTCATATTTTTTTTAAATATTAATTTCATAATTTATAATTCATATCAGAAAATTATAAAAATTGCAAATTCAACGTATTTATGTTTGAGTATTTTACTATTATTGCTACACAAAAAATTAAAACATTAGGATCATAATTTCAGAAGTTATAAATAAAAATATGAAAATGTAATTTAACATTAAAAACACTAAATTTTGAATGTTTGTAATTCAAAATCTTATCATTCAAATGACTTAAAATTTGATGTCTAGGCATAGTTTGAACCACAAATTTGAAATATCTCGTTAAAATTGGGTATTTCTATTGAAAAAAATGAAGTTTGCATTTGTTTTAATATGTAGATTGTCCCCTAAGCAAATTTTATATACGTCATTTAAAAGTAGACCAAAAAGTAGTAAAATAATTTTTTTTAATTCTGCCAAACATTCGCATTTAAAAGTAGAAAAGTTTATTTCCAATCGTTCGGTACCAGTAACTTTCGTCTACAATAATTTGTTGAGGAGTTAGTAGTATTTTTTCCACGACTGTACGTATTGTTTGTATTAGGGTTGAAATTTTTTTAATTTGTTACAATTCTTGCATGCGGACGACCAATTTATTATTAAAATATTGCATTAATTATTGGATGTAAGTCGGTAAGTATGAGGGGCATTTTTACTTGTACATTTTCATTTGCAACAGACTTAGTAGTAGAATTATCCTTTGTTTACTTTACTGAACGGCAATATACTAGTTGTAGTACAAATTTTGTTGTTGTTGTTTGCAGAAGGGCGTAGATGGTGCATATTTCAGTTTTATTTCTTTGTGAATAATCAATGTATGGTTTAGAAAATCTGAAAAAAAATATATATTTTTTAAATATTGACATCGTTTCAATCATTCAGGAGAGGTAGGTAGTTCAAAATTAGTTCTTTTATAGGGGATTTTAGAATTGCTGTCGCACCTTAACCCATTAAGCGCCGCTACATAAATTAACCCTTTTTTATGGAATCATTGTTTTTTCTTAATGAGCAGGATGTCATTAAAGTACTTCTAATAAAAAAAAATTAAAATAATTGGATTATTTATGAAAAACAGCGTGTTCCCGAAATGGGAGCAATGGTCCTTAATGGGGGTAATTTTTTTTACAAAAATATACTTTTGCCTTTGTGTAGTTATAACAGTTATTTTTAAATTCTTTTAAAATAAAAAGGACTATATCATTCTGAAACAGTCATTTTATGAGAAATTGAGATAAATTACATCTACAATTATAATAAACATCTACGTTTATAATAAAAAAATTAATTTACCTTTTTTATAAGCATTTTCATTACATATCTCTTTATTTTTCATCATTACATTATTTTTTCTCTCTATTTTGCATGAAAGACGACTGAACAATTTGTATGCGTTTATTTATTTTTTCTTTTTTTAATTAGTAAATCACATACTTCTTCTTTGACTTTTGATTTTGAATGTACGGAAAGCTTAACCTCAGCAGATGTATCACGAGTGGGGACCATGCCCTGGACACGAAATTTCTGAGGGGCACAAATTTTTACATAATTTCGTCTAAATTTCCATTAAAAAAGTCATAATTCTGAAAAAAATGTGATATTTGAGGTATTAATGCGATGAAATGACAAAGAATAAGTGTGTAACATGTAAAAAAACTAGCATCAGTAAATCAACCAATCTAAGGGTGCACGAAGAATTGGGAGTTTCCTGGGCACAGAAACTTGCTAGTCAGGCCCTGTGAGCCTACTTGTTCAAAATAATACAAAGGTTGAGACACAGTTAAAGATTTCACAGACATATTCTCCTTAAAATCGAAATAAAAATAAAAAAGTCTGCTAAACTATATCTTTTAGCAAAAAGAAGATATCTAATAAAGTAAGAAAAATATTTTAATAGTAACACTTCCAAGAAAAGTTTATTAGGAATGATAAAAAAGCGTTTCTAAAACTTCTGTACAGACTGTTTTCACACTCATAATAAAAGCACCATATTGGGTCTTCCTAATTTTACTTTCCGTCCGGCCTTGAAAACTAACGAAAGCACCATTGCTCCCGTTACGGGAGCAACTCGTTCTTTCATGAATTATGATCAATCTATTATACTTATTAACTACGGATTTAGGCAGTATTAGACAATAGATAGTTATAAACATATTTTAAATAAAAAATATAATTTTTATTTGTAAGTTATTATTTTTCTTTAATTTCTTGTGAAAGCGTCAAAAAGCTAAATTTCGGCTTTTAAAACAAGTTTTAAAAAATAGAAAATGCAAATGAAACTTTAAAAAAATACAGAAGTCATCACATATATTCAAAATACAAATAACATAAACTTTTTGACAATATATAAAATGCTTATTTAAAAAAAAAAATCCCAAAGTAATGTTCCTAAAATGGGAGCAATGGCGGTTAATGGGTTAACAGCACTTGTGTTGTACATTATTATTGTGTTGTACATTTATTTCCAACCGTTCGGTACCAATAACTTTTATCTACAATAATTTGTTGAGGAGTTAGTAGGGGGTGTTTACTTTTTTTTTTTTTTTTCTACGACTGTACTTATTCTTTGTATTAGGGTTGAAAATGTTTTAACTTGTGAGAATTCTTGCATGCGGAAGACCAAGTTATAATTAAAATATTTCATTAATTATTGGATTTAAGTCGGTAAGTATGCGACGCATTTTTATTTGTATATTTTCATTTGCGACAGAGTTAGTAGTGGAATTATCCTTTGTTTACATTACTGAACGGAAATATACTAGTTCTAGTACAAATTCTGTTGTTGTTGTTTGCAGAAGAGCGTAGATGTTGCATATTTCAGTTTCATTTCTTTGTGAATAATCAATTTATGGTTTAGAAAAAAAAATATTTTTTAAATATTGACATTGTTTCAATCATTCAGGATAGGTAGGAAGATCAAAATTAGCTCTTTTATAAGGGATATTAGAATTGCTTTCGCACCTTAACAGAACTTGTGCTGTACATTATATTCGACATTTATGATAGATTACCGTCTTCATAAATGTTGCTCAGATTGACTTCATTATTGTTAATATTTTCTAATAAACGTATAGCATAGTATATATTAATTGTAATTCATTTTGTTTGGCAAATAATGGTTAAAACCTTAAAGCCTTAATTATAAATTCAATCAGAAAACAATCTTACATTAACTTTAAACCATTTTTTTTTTTTTTTACTGCGCAAGCTATAAAATGTTTACCAAATTTCTATACATTAATTTTTATACATAATATTACAGTTAATTTCAAATAAATGCACTACCTACTTCATGACCTTTCATTGTATAGCTGTAAGTGTCAATTATATTCTGAAAGTTAAGTAACTTTTGTCAAAATTTTATAAAGAAACCTCCATTCACCATTTAGTTGTCACAAAATTTTTTCTTCGAAAACACATTTGCGTAGAGCATAATTATTCGATTTTTTTTTCTTTCACTATATATATAATTTATTAACTACAACGTACCTATATTAAAATATCTCTTCAATCAATGAAGAAACTGGAATTGGTTAAAAGAATTTCATGAAAGAGTAAGCAATATCATCATCTGAATATAATATAATAATACCTTATTAAATATATTCATGATTCGTGACAATAAATATTTTTAAAAATGCAAGTTAAGACAAAGAAAAAAAGAACTTTATTCTTCAATTTTAACAAGATACATTTCCACATATAAAATCATCTCCTGCATGAGGATGTATCGTTCATTTGTGGCTCAAGCAACCTTTTTCTGTAACAAGCTTATGCTTTTCTTCAAAATTTAGAAAACATGATTTTATCTAAAGAATTCTCCAGAGAGGTTGTTAAATTTAATTGTAAAGGTTTCTTTAGAATGCATGTGCATTCAACAGGATGAAAACATTAATTCATATTTCCGTTCACTTAAGCAGAAATTTTTCGTGTGAACAACTGTTTTAAAAAATCAAATTTAAATAATAACGTGCATGACATGTTATATTTAACTATATGAGATTGCTGTTAAAGGCTTTCTTTTCTCTTTTGTCATTTGGGAGAACATTTAAATGTCAATCGTAACACGAAACGTTTTTATTTTATTTTTTAACTCTTCAAATCACATAACAAATAGTATGACTATTTAATGTTAAAAGATACCTAATGATTAAAAAGATTTTTAGTCGAATGTTTGACAACAGTGTGATTTTTAATTACTTCCAAACACGTGGCGTTGTTTAAATGGATAAAAAGAAATAAAATAATGGTAATTCACTATATATTTCGACATTTTTGTGATACTAATTCGTAATAGCGTTTTGTGTTACACTGGCCTCCAAAAGTTAAGGTACAGGGACTGGATGCTTTCGATTGCACACGTTTTCTCGAATATCTACGAAAATTATTGGCGAATTGTACATGAACTTCTAGGATGCAAAGAACATGTTAGATTTAATATTTCTCGATGAAGATTTATAGTGGGGTTCAATTAGGGGGCTAATAATAAATTTTATAATAAAATAATATTTGCGATCACATATGTAACAGAAAAGGCTAGAACTGGTTTGTCACTGTGGTAAATGACTATTTGGGTCCTGTTCAACGTTTGTATGCATTTGTGTAAGACAACACTCATATTCGTGAAGATGTTAACGTTTTTGTGAAAAATTCAAAAGATTTTTTTGTTTATAGCATACAGAGTTTTCAACCAAATTTAACTCAACTTGTCGAAAACTTGTCAAAGAATAGTAGCAACGGCATACTGTAATTAAAACATGAATAAATTGAATATTTGATGAGATATGGGCATTTTCATGAGATAATTTTTAACTGCGCATGCGCGGAAGATTGCAAAATTTTTATTTCATAATTTGGTAGTCAGTATTTTGGGGCAACTTCTATAAAAAGTTGAGTCAAATTTTGTGAAAACTTAGAAAGATATAGTGAGCTGATTGAACAGTTTTGGAAAATCCCTTATAATAAAGCTATTTTTAGGAAGCAACTCACTATATCGACCCTATCTTTGTGAATTTTCGCGATATTTGACTGTACTTTTTATATAAGTTTCCCTAAAGAGCAGACCAAATTATATATTAAAAATTTTAGGATCTTCCACGCATGCGCAGTTTAAAATTATTTCATACAAATTCCCATATCTCATCAAATATTCAATATATTCATACTTTAATTGCAGTATATTCACTGTAAACTGAAATGTCTGAAATTCAGACACATAAGCGTCTTAAACGGAGTGTTCAATTTTCAGACATTTTAAAGTGTCTAAATTTTTAAGACGCTTGTATGCATCTGAACTTAAGACATTTCAAACGTCTGAATCGCATCCATCTTTGACCACATTTCATTTCTATGCAAAAGCAGCCTTTTTTTTTTTATAAGCATTATGCACTTTAAAAAAAAATCTATTATAATATGGAAATTGTACCGCCAATCAAAACGCCAGTGCAATTTACTTCAATTTACATATTTTAATAGGAATTTTCTTCCGTTGAAAAATTTTATTTTTTTTTTTGGAAATTTCTGTATTTAAAAAAAGAAAAATCAAGCTTTTATGGAAGGGCAAACTGCCATATTTAACATTATCAAAGCCCATTACATTATGTTTTACAGGATTTATTAACTCACATTACATCTGAATATTAAACTTACCCTAGACAGGATTCGAACCCGGGACCTGTTGGCTTCCAAACTGGCGTTTTATCCACTCGGCCACGGTTGCGTTTGTTGAAAACTCAAATATTGTTACTTATTATGCTGCACAATGAAACGGTTGTGGTAGATATTTTTCCGATCTAGTTAACGTTTTACACATTTTCCCTCCTAGAATTTTGAATATTTGTTTAATTTCATGCGTTAAAGACCAGCAAAAAGGTTTTTTTCTTCTAGCGAAAAAAATTTTTTAGAACACAAATATTATTGTTTTATACAGAAGAAACTTTATTTTTGAAATATTAAGGACGTATTCTAATCTAAACTATTTATTTTCTGATTCATTTTTAAATTCATTTTTGCTCTCAATCGCATCAAACTGAGAAATTTTCTTATTTATAAACTACACAATGTACCGTGCTTCTCGATTTTTTGATAAATGCACCAAATATTGTAAAAAGTGCTGTAAAAGTTGGCGTTTTGAATCGTATTTTCCGAGGCGGGAGATCAGGGAATTTAAAAAAAAATGGTTATTCTGAGAAAACAATTGTTTAAAAATTAAATTCTAAATAATTGAGCGAAAAATGAAATCACCTGGGCTCTTATACATTTCTTCAAAAATAACCTCAGCAAGTTTCATGTTTTTACTTTTAAAAATGATCCTAAATAGTTTTAAAAATATCTCAGAAAATTTCAAGCTGTTGAGGGTGGAAAAATATTTTTTCGAATACACCCTTAAAATATTTAAATTGTTTTAAAAGTGTATATATTATATATGCACTGTTAAAACATTTAATTCGGTACCTGTACCGTTCAGGGGTGAAAAAAAACAATTTTTCATTAAAAAAAATGTGTTTCTTATTGCCCAAAGACAGTGTATAATTTTAACGGGAAGGTATTGATATAGAGCTCTGTTTTCTTTCTTTTTTTTTTTCTTCTGATGATTGAATATATGGCAAAATTTTTGAAATTGGGCTGATTAATTTCTTCCTGTGCTGTATATTCTGAGCCAAATTTCTCAGTTTTAAATATTGTGTATAATTTTTCTGCAAAAATATTGACATTTATTTATAAAAATCCTTGTTTTACGCGAGTAATTTTTTCACGGTGAAATCAGATTACTCCTGAACTCAATCTTTAGCTAAAATGTTAGTGTATAAAATTTCAGAGCTATTGTAAATAATTCCAAAAAATTAAATAAGTACTTTGATTTTTTTAATTAAATAAATAATTTAAAAAATGCTTAAACATAATAAATAAGATAAATAGATAATTAAATAAATACTTTAAAAGTAGATGGCGCCACATCTATATCTGAAAGGTATACTAGTATGATTATTTTCAAAACCAAAGAGATTCTTTTGACGTTTGTGAAATATAGATATTTTAAGTCATTTTTGTTCTTAAACGCAGGAAATTGTAGGTGATGTTATTCAGAAAGTATGTGATCGAAATTAGTCTTCAATTTTTTATGAACAAATTACATATCGAATTATAAGCGATTAACAAAAATTTGAGGTTTGAATATAAATAAATAAACCATCTCTAATATCATGTCTATATGGGTTTGTCTTTGAAAGATTATATTTTACTTTTAAACGGAACCTTCTAAATACAGAAATATGCAAAAAAATGGAAATTTTCCTGGAATTTACGAAAAGAAAAAAATTACATTAAAATACGTAAATTTGCGTCTCGACTAGCAGTACAATTTCTATATTTTAAACGGATATTTTTTCACAGTGTTACAAGGTGGAAACTAGGGGGGGGGGCAGAGGGAGCATGTGCTCCGTGCGGCAGACCGAAGGGGCGCCAAATGAAGATTTTATTTGTCGATTTTTCGCACATTTATGTAGCACAGTTTTGTTAAAATCATCCTGTCTGGGGTATGCCAAAGCATAGAAGAATCTAAAGATGATATGATATGGCATAAGAATCCTGTATAAAGCGGAATTTTTTTCGATTCCATTTTCAAGATTTTAATGAATCAATATTTGACAAAGCAGATTACGTAGTTCAGTATTACATATTTTATGATTACATATTCTAAATTTTAAATTAAGTAGGCTATTAGAAAATTAGTAAAATTCTCTTTGTAAGTATACTTTGCGGAGGAGAGGGGGGGGGGGCTAAATCCATGTTTGCCCCGGTTGCAAAAAAGGCTAGTTTCAGTCCTGGCAGTGTATAAAGCTTACAAAAAAAGTGGAAAAACGGCTGCCTATGCCTATTGCCGAACATGCAGGTTGATCAAAGATGGATGCGATTCAGACGTTTGAAATGTCTTAAATTCAGACACATACACGTGTCTTAAAAATTTAGACACCTTAAAATGTCTGAAAATTGAACACTCCATTTTAAGTCACTTATGTGTCTAAATTTCAGACGTTTCGTTTACAGTATTTATACTATGATCATAGTAAGACACTTAAGTGTCTTAATTTCAGACGCCTGTGATGTCTGAAATTTCATATTCAGACACTTAAGTGTCTGAATTACTTTTTCAGTCACATATGTGTTTGAATTTAAGACGCCTTTATTTGCAGTGTTGTTGCTACTTTCTTTGTCAGGTTTTTTGGAAAGTTGTGTTAAATTTGGTTGAAAACTCTGTATGCTATAAACAAAAAAAAACTTTTGAATTTTTCACAAAAACGTTAACATCTTCACGAATATGAGTGTTGTCTTACACAAATGCATACAAACGTTGAACAGGACCCAAATAGTCATCTACCACAGTGACAAACCATTTCCAGCCTTTTCTTTTACATATGTGATCGCAAATATTATTTTATTATTAAATTTATTGTTAGCCCCTAATTGTACCCCCCGAGAAATATTCACCGAGAAATATAAAATCAAACATGTTCTTTACATCCTAGAAGTTCAAGAACAATTCGCCAATAATGCTGGTAGATATTCGAGAAAACGTGTGCAATCGAAAGCATCCAGTCCCTGTACTTTAACTTTTGGAGGCCAGTGTATATTTCGATTAACGTGGGTGTATTTCAATAATAATAATTTTAAAAAAAATGTATGTTTTTAATTCTGGTACTATTTCGCAATGCCCAATTTTATATCCAAGGTCATATGATAATATGTAAAACAAATCGCTAATAAAATAAAGAAAATTTATTTAAACACATATCTGTATCTTCTACATGCAATTCTGTCCTATTCTTTCTTATAGTAATGCCAGATGAAGTTTTAATTAATAGTTAAAAGTATAGTTGATAATAGTTACGTTAATTTTTTTTAAAAATTGTAAGTTTGACAAATCATTATATTAATAGAAAATATTATTAGTGTTTCGTTCATCTGCGAAACCCTATTCGTCTCACTCCTCAGTTTGTCTGTCTGTCCGTCACAGAGCCCTTTCTCAGAAATTATATATGTTGGAGACTTGAAATTTTAGATTCTTATAGCTGAAGAGCTCACTTCAAAAGACAAATCTTAAAATTTTGAAAAAGTCTTATATTTAACCCTCTGGGCTCTAACTTGTGTATTTTAAGCTTTCTTTTTTAACTGAGCCCCTAATTAAATTGAAGGCCTGACATTTTGGTTTCTTACAGGTGAACATCTCACATCAAATGACAAACCACAAAATTTTGAAAAAGTCTTATATTTACCCTTCTGAGCTCTAACGTGTGTATTTTAAGCTTTTGTTTCTAACTGAGCTTTTAATTTACTTGAAGACTTGAAATTTTAGATTCTTCTAGTTCAACACCTCACATTAAACGACAAATTATAAAATTTTCAAAAAGTCTTATATTTACCCCTCTGGACTCTAACTTGTGTATTTTAAGCAATTTTTCTAACTCAGCCCCTAATTAAGTTGGAGATCTGAAATTGTGTATACTTATAGCAGAACACTTGCGATCACACGAAAAATCATAAAATTTTCAAAAAGTCTTACATTATTTACTCCTCCGGGCTCTGACTTCTGTATTTTCAGCAATTTTTCCACCCTTTTCACCCAAGGTGCACTTTTCAAACTTTTAACGATACTCCATTGACCACTTTGTCATATTATACACCATAGCAGTACATATTTTATTTCCAATATTTCTTACCGCCATGGGGCGTCTAGCTATCTCGGGTGCCATGGAACCGATCCCCTCGTCTAATATATCTACGGATAGTTTGTAAAACGAAGTTTCGTTAGGATAGAGGTATGTTTAGAATAGAGTGCGCCCCTTGGTTCCGAAATGCCGAACAAACAGATTTTGCAAAAGGATAAAATGTTTTGAAAGGAATATTAATTGAAACCCTCAGTGCGATCTGTAATCACACATACCCACCTGTTTTTTTTTTTTTTTTTTTTTTTTTTTTTTTTTAGAAGAGAAACCAGAATAATTACACTAGTCAGAAAATATATATATACTTTTTATTCGCTGCAAACAAAGGTGAACTACATTTGACATTTCCAATTTTACATATCTGATCGAAATTGCTACATCATAACCCTTTTTTAAAAGAAAAAGGTTTAATATAATAAAATTCAAGTTTCGAATGAAATTTTAATGTATTCATCGACAATGTTACAAAATAAAGAAAAGTTGAAACATCCATAATTTGTATCACAATAGTTAAGTAATACATAAACTGCAATGCAAAAGTAACATCATTGGCAGGTTCTCCTATATTGTTGCTTTCGTTTCCCCTATATAAGTGTACAGCAGTAATATACTAATATATATTTCTTTTTTTTTTTTTTTTTTTTTTTTTTTTTTTTGCAGGCATTCATGCGAACCGTTTCCTGTATTAACCAGAAACGGACCTCATATTAATAGGACAAAATGCAGAAAGGACAGTTTTAGTGACATATTGTATCTCAATACCTTAAGCGAGAAAAGTTTCTTCTCAATGTATTCGTTATTTTTGCTACAAAATAATGAAAAATTTAAGTATGTATTATTTTTATCACATTAGTTAAGAAATGAATAAATTACAATGCAAAAGTAATATCGATGACATTTTTTCCTGTATTGTTGTTTTCGTGTCACACATATAAATGTGCTGATAAATTTTCCTTTTAATTGCAGTTATATCTCTTTTGCATTAGATCTACATTCACTGGAACTATTCCTCGTGTTAACCAGAAACGTGCCCAATTTAACAACGAAAAAATGCAGGAAATGCGATTTTAGTGTCTTAAACAAGAAGTTTTTTCATAATGTCTTCATTATTTTGAGACTTTCTGTTAATCCAATAAATATAAATTAAATTTTTTTGGGGCTCGTCCGTGCGTTGGACTGTGTGTACCAAACGTACAAATCATTCACTCACTGTATTTTTCAGTTTAACAATTTTTGTAATAGCTCCAAGTTTTGTATGAACATATATTTTTGTCTTGCCAACTAAAGCCTGGTTTTGAGAATATTTCGTGCCGCATTTGCCATTTCACGCTCCTCACTATTCATCATCCTTTAACCACCTCTCCAAGTTTCCGAATATACAGTTGCTTTATTTTGTCATTTTTAATTACTTTTCTTATTTAAGTTTTTCGTTATAATAGAGTCAGCAATACAAATTTAGCAAAACTTTCCTCGTATTCTCAGAAGCAAACTTTTAGGTCTTTATCTTTAAGCGCACGTTTTGTTAGGTATGCATTTTTTAGTTTTTCCCAGTTAAATCAAAACTTTGATGTATCTTTCCTTTTTCAACACTTTCAAAGATAATTGATAGGTGTTAGTTTTCTCTGTTCGTCTCTCCGTCCGTGTGTTTTATTACGGTTATTTACGGTGTATTTTAATGACATTACTCTATTTGAAGTGAAAATCAAATTTCAAATTAATTGCTTAATAGACGCAAAGGCCAACCTAGTGAAAAAGCCATGCCGGGACTCGAACCCGGGCCATCAGTATAGCGCACTGACGTTCTACCGTCTAAACCACATGGAACGATACGCAGCCTGGAACTTCTCACTATTATAGGTTGGCAAGGCTACAAACGCAGCACTATATGGAATATTTTCTTTCGTGAGCCACCGACATGGGCAAATACGAAACTGAATTAAATACAGCATCGATATAAAACTATTAATACATGGGAATTTTTTCAGAGAGGAACATCCCTTTGCATAGAATATTTCAAGTGAAAATCAAATTTCAAATTAAAAGTGAGAAGTTCCAAGCTGAGTTCCAGGCTATCGTTCCATGTGGTTTAGTCGGTAGAACGTCAGTGCGCTATACCGATGTCCCGGGTTCGAGTCCCGACATGGAATCTTTTTTCACTAGGTTGGCCTTTGCGCCTATTAAGCAATTAATTTGAAATTTGATTTTCATTTGAAAAAGTATATGCATGGCGAATGTTTCTCTCTGGAAAAATTTCCATGTATTAATAGACATTACTCTATTTTAAACATATTGAATTTGATATATATCACTCATGTGTTACTGCAAGGTTCTTACTATAGAACATGGAGAGCATGGAATTTATCGTTCATTTACAGGTAGACACAAAAGAATTTGGCTACAGAAGAAAATGAACAATAATTGAACTATTGAAGCCTAAGAACAATAATTCCCTGCAGTGCGTTTTCAGTTGTGGTATATGTTTTTTAATTTAATTATTTTTAAAATTTTACTTTGTATGTATAAATTACATAGATCGTATACAGTGTTGCAAGACAATTTTCAACAACACCTGTTTGTTTATTGGCGGAAATTGTTGAATGAATTTTTTCAACTGTTGTATGCGTTTAACTGAACTACGTTTTAGCATATACTATACAGTATACATTCATATCTATAGATCATATACAACGCTACACAAAAAAATACTATATTTTCTCAACCATTCATGGTTTTAGCAGAAATTGTGTTTTTGAATGCGTTATGCATCTTCCAAATTGTTAATTTAGACATAATTTTTCACTTCAGTAAACTATGAAATTTTATTATAGTACTCCAAATGTTTTTGGAAAGTGTTCCATAATCTAAGCCATATGAATATTTTTTCGTTCTTCTCAATAATTATGTCACATATTTTTGATGCATAAATATTAAAACCATGCTTTTTAAAACCTTTTTAAATAATCGAATAAATATAATTCAAACCGGAAAGCGCACACACTTATACTTCGATCCATTGTTTGTAATCCAGTGAAAGTTTAAATCAAGTAATATTGTTATGCTGCAGACGATAATAAAACCAGTTCCGAATTGATGCCACATAAGTTGTACTGTTTTTTTCATTTAAATTCAAATCATAATGAAAAATGTTAGAAAAGAAAAAACGACATTTTGTGAAAATACATTACCAATGGAACATGGAACTCTGAAATTGAAGTTGAATGAAACAAATTAAATTAAATAAAAATCATTTACTTTCATGAGGTAAACTGATATTAAAATTGTCTGAAATTCAGTTTTGTTTGTAGCATAAATAAATAGTTGATTAAAAATATTTGAATAAATAAATATTTAATTTTAAATATTTACATTTAAAAGATTTGAAACGGTGGGTATTGGATTTTTCTGAATAAATTGTTGTAATCTGATTACGGCAATTTGATTTTTTTACAGTCAACATTTATTTTAAACCACGTGTATTTTAACATTTTATTAATAACTTTGTTTGCATAACATTTGCTATGCTTTTTTTATTTTATGTTCTATCACGCAAAAAGAAGAAAAGTTATAAAAAATGGATATATTCCGTTCTATTTCCACCCTAAATAGAACTTAAAATAACGAAAAAAGTAACATTCTATTAAAAATAACTTTTAATCTTCTTTAATCGTTAATATTTTCCTAAGGGTCCATTTCCATATAAAAAAGAACGCATACTTCATATTTTTATATAATAAATCCCCAATCTGATAAAATAAATGTATTTATAATATTATTACTTACATAGTAATATTACTTAAGGAGAAGGATTTGAATAATTTTAATGCTAAAACTGTCTAGATATCTTAATATTACGTGTAATAAATTTAAATATAGAAAAAAACATATTTGTCTAATTAGTGTTTCACCATTGAAAATCATAAAGTTAAATCAAATTGTATTATGCATATAACCCTTAAATTTAGTAATCCAAGCGTAATATTATTTAGTTGACTGTATACATAATCGGTAACACATTATGCTAAAGTAAGAAAATTACTTTAATTTAGTGTACAATTTTCTTCCAACCATGTCGAGAAAAACTATTTTTAATTGCATGAGTTTTGCCGATGACTGCTCTGATGTATTGATGAAATAGGTGTATAGATTCTTGTGAATCAACTTTGGAACTTATAGCACATTTAATACCTTCACCTGTTCCAATTAAGTAGAACGGTTAAACTTTTTTAGCATTTGTCGAGATTGGTATTTTAGAGATTTCGATTAAAGACAAATTGAAATATATTTTTATAGAAAAGACCTCTGATCTGGATTAAAATGAGGTCTGTTTACACAACGAAATATGTCAAATATAGTTCAAATGGAACTCATTCCTAGGAATTAACTTGGTATAGCAACAAAAATTAACATAAATGTTCTACTAAATGAGTGTACAATGAAGGTTGATAAGTGATTGATCTCCCTTCAAATATTTAGAGATATTATATAATTTCATATTTTCATCTTTTTTCTGTGTAATGTAAGATTTCTCAAAATGCATTAACCATGGTTGTATCTTCATACTCGAGTCTAGGTCAAAGGGAACAATATCAATTCCCCTATGGTGCTTCTCGATTTTTTAAAAATTCTAGATCTTAATTGTATAAAGGGGGATAACTCATTTATATAGAAATGTAATAGTATAAACATATTAATAAATATAATAAGCTTAAAGTAAATAAACAATGAAATATATTTTTTCTCAATAAATAATAACAACTAAAATATAATACATCTCTAACAACAATAATAATAATAACAGTATTATAAATAAAGTAAAAATCTTTTAAAATACTGCACATATTAATAATAATATAACAATTCTCACCCACAGAGAGGCAGTTTCCAAACATGGTGACTTCTAGACGGAGAGCTAGAATTTATTATAAAAAAAAAAAAAAAAAAAAAAAAAAAAAAAAAAAAAAAAAGCTGTAATCGATGAAAAATCGTACTGTCATTTGACTAGGTTAATACCAATTTCGAAATTTTTAGGAAGATAATGTGAGGTCTAATAGGGGCACTTGGAATTTTCAGGAATTTATTAAAATTTTCTTAATCATTCTAGACAAGAGTCGATGAAAAAGTGATTGACAATCAATAGTCAGAGTTTTACTAACAATGTGAAATTTCGACCATGAAAAGCATCACTCCACGCAATCATACTGGTTGATAATCGATGAAAATAGGTGATATCTTATAGTCAGAAACTTACTGACACTGTGAATTTTCGATGATGTTGTCGGTCTTCTATTAACAATTAATTAGCAGGCAATCTGATCCTGTGCGGCTTTTGTGACATATTACTGTCGACTTTTGTGACACTCCGGCGACACTCTTATATATCTACGAAAATGAAGTATAGTAATCAATGCCAAAATCTTTGCCAATCCTTCGTTATCATGATACAATGGGACGCAGTCGTGGTGGCGAATAGGAGGCAGACTCAAGAAACATTGGAAGAAATTCCCCTTCAATAAATAATAGAGGCAGTATAAACTTAACTAGTTTATTTGTAAACATATTTTATAAACAGCTCCAGTAGGTTATCCATCGGCTCTCAGAATGTAGCTGTATCATTTCATAATAGCTATATGATGTTACATGGTATTAGAATCTACACATTAAAAATCGAACCACCAAGTAACGGGGTTTTATTAAATAAACGAAAAGCGTACAAATACCGTGCTCCTAGCCGATGCAACACTATAAATGCTCAAAGAAACAGAGCGCGAACGGATACATTACAAGTGAAAAAAACAACCCCGTTAAAATAGCCGGAAGGACGGGACGGGAGACAGGCTACGATTCGATTTTCTCCGGGGGAAGGGGAAGTACGCGTGACGACGATGATAAACTATTTATCCTCGGCGTCAGATTTATAGCGTAACAAAAAGTTTGGCGGGCGCTGGCAAGGGATTATGGGATAGAGAACATCATAGAACAAAAATATTAAAAAAATGAAAGAAAAATTATTATCTCAGAATAAAATGAAAAAAAAAGTAATTTAGTGGTTTTATAAGAAATAAGTTACGGCCGGATTAAGGTTTTTAGAGTAATAATTAAAGGATACGCATATTAAAGGCGTGAAATAAAAAGCAAAATTATTTAAGATTTTATTAAAGATATTTAAAAAATGGGTAGATATTAAGAATTTGGTATAGTTTTGCTAAGGTAAAAGTGCGAATTTTTTTATTATTACACACACACATATATATATAGTGTGTGTGTGAATCTATATATGTGTGTGTGTGTCTTGACATATACGTGGATTTTAAGCATTTTTGTGAATCGAATTATTCTGCTAAAATTTAATTATTTTCAAACCAAAAAGGAAGATAAACTGTATAAACAAATTATGGAGCCTCGCTGCAATTTGTTTGTTTCATAAAAAAATACAGAATGTAATTCATATTCTGTAAAATATTGGACGATGAAATAAGATTAGAATTCAAAATTCTAAAGACAAAAACTAAATAAATTATAAGTCATTCATTGTCTTGAGTTAACTTCAAAGGCAATTTTTTGTTTGGACGTATCTTTTATCTTATCGCATGGGCTCGACTTATGATATATATATAAGCATAAAATAATGCTCTTGAAAATAAATATTTGGTTTTAAAAGTATTGAATAGAAAGAAATATGCAAATATTGAGTAATTGGATATGTCTAAGTAATAGATCTTATTTTTATGTTTAGCAAATAAAATTTTGAAATAAATTATTTTTAACATATGTTGTTCTTTTTGAAATATCACGTACTTTATCATAATTTTTTTATGGTTTATAAAGGAATTTATACATAAACTTTTTTTTTAATAATATATAGCAGCAACTATCTCTAACCCACTTGTATTTTTAACTCAAATTCTTAAGATGTATTAAATAAAATTTTATTATTTTTAAAAATAAATGAAGATTTGTATTTTATCCAGTTAGAAATGATTTTCATATATAATAGAAATTATATTTTTTTCATCCTATTGGTTTCTATTTTTATATTGGATTTTTATATCTAACATACATAATTGCAATATGGTTTTTTATTATTTCATCTATTTTTCAAAGCTACATTTACCAGATATACAAAATTTATAAATGCTTGTAAAATGAAAACAATATACAGCACCATAATAATTAATCTTTTAACTATTTTGAAGAAGTGTTGCCAACTTTTGTATTTCATTCCTAGATACAGAGTAAAAATTTGTGACTGGATAGTTTTTTTTATGGGTAAATTTGTTTAGCTTTTTTTATCAGGGGGAAAAAGAAATCCAGCAAGATTTTCACGTTCATTTGACTTTTAGTATATACATTCTGATTTTTTTTTAGTTCGTTTGTTGTTGTTAATATGACTGTTTCGGTATATATGTCGAATACTGCTAATTCTTTATTTATTGTATAGAGACTTACTTTTAAAAAGTTACTATGTTATGTCATTAATATAGGTGGATCAAGGGTTATTGAGAGTTTACAGCTAAATCTAGATGGATTTGAGTTGGTGTCTAATAAAAATCTTTAGTATAGGCAACATTGTTTCTTCAGATAAAGCTTAAGGTAATTTTTAACACAATTATTCAACTGGTAAATAAATCCTAACAGTTGAAAATTTCCAAGTTGGGGTTGGGTGAATTAGTCCTTTAGGTTCGTCCGGGATACTAATATCCGGACCCTCAAGCGTGCAACACTTTTGGCAAAACTCAAAGTGTGCCAAATAATTTGATGAGAACAGTGCTACTCCGCGCGTATTTTTATAGAAAGTTAAATACTGATTTAACATTTTCAATTTGTCAGTTAATTGATTGATTGATTCAAAATGAATTCAGATAATTTATTAAAGAAAAATTTAAATCAAAATGATTTTTCTTGGTCCTTTCTCTAAATAAAAATGTTTACTTATTTTTAAAGTTTGCCATTCATTAAAAACATTTTGATAAATTCACCGTTTAGTAATACAGTATATTGTTAACAGCCAAGATAGATTTTTTTTTTTTTTTACTTTTTTCATTGAGTATTCATTGATGATATATAATAATGATAATAGATTTAGAATTACCAACTTTTAATTGTTTACATGTATGTGAATGGTATGAATCCTCTTAAAACATTTATTAGAGGCGAACAAATTGCAACTTTTCATAAATCTGAATGGTTCTTCAATCCTTCTTTTAAAAATTATAAATTTTAAAATGTTATATCTCTATTTGAATGCGATGTAAAACCGTAAGGAAAGGTTTTTACAAACGGAATAAGATTTGAATCAACGTAAATTCAAATTCACTGTCAGTAATGTCATTGAGCGCATGCGCGGAAAGCGCTCTTCTCTCAAAATTATTTGGCACTCACCGATTATCGCCAAGGTGTTGTACGCTTGAGGGTTTGGACATTCGCGTCCGGAATGGTTCAGTTGGAAGAGCATTGACGGCTTCAGCCAATACATCCCCTTTTCGAATCCTGTCCCGGACTTTTTCAACCCGATATAAATTTTTAAATGATAAAGCTTAAGTGATTTTCTGTTTTTTATTAATATGGAAATATTTATTTCTTATAATTTATATTCAGCAGTAATAAAAAATACAACCGTTAAGGGATGATTTCTATTGAGTTTAAAAGCTCTACTGTAAAATATTTTGAATAATAAATACTAAAATAACAGAAATAATCGATTAGCACTTGATATAAAATTAATTATGGAATAATAATAAGATTAATATTATCACTTTATCTTAATATTTCATTTGTTCTGAGATTGTTTGCTTTAAAAGTTAATATTAATAACCTTACATATTAACTATTTAAGATACACCAAACAAACAAGCTTTTCTTTTAATTTTCATTCTGTGCCTTATTATGAAAAAAATATATAGGAAGTAAAAATATTTTGCATAAACCTATCGTTTTTTTTTTTTTTTTTTTTTTTTTTTTTTTTTTTTTTTTAAGGAAAAGCATAATCCTGATTTGTTAAATTTTTCCTTACATTTGGTCTATAAAATTGATGAAAAGCATTCATTAATTTTTTAAAAGAATCTAACTCTATACTATCTTTTTCTCCGTTTTTAAAGTTCTATTTTTTTTTAGATTGCAGCTTTTAAATTTATTTTTTCAAATATTAATCTTTAATTTATATTAATATAAATTGTAATATAATCATCGATCAATTCTTATACCCCCACCCAGTAGTACACAAGCTTAGAAAAATGATGTCTCAACCGTTTTAAGCTTATAAAAATAATAGAACAAGGCTTTGAACAGGTTTATTATAACTGAAAGATTTTATTTCTTATATACACTCTAAAGAACATTTTATTCACGAAGATTGTATAAAAAAAAATCCCTTAAAATTCCTTGAAATTGAAAAAAAATGAATTTCTAATAGCATTTTGTGCGCTGCCTAAAACATTTCGCTTTTTAAAATTATTTTTTTTATTTATTGAAGCCCTTTTTAAATATAGACAAGTGTTTGAAATTGGACTGTCAAATAAGCCTAAGATATATTTCAAAAAAGTAATGCGATATGTAAAAAAAATCGTAAGATGACAGGCTAAATCATATTCAACATTAGTGTTTGTTGTTTAGGAACGTTTTTTTTCTTTTATCTATAAATTACATTTTTTTTTTTTTAAACAAAAATTTTATGATGTTATTAAATGGATCTAGTGAGGGAAAGGAAAAATTTTTCGATATCGCTATAGAAAAAATATATATATGTTGAATGTACCCGTTCATGATAACGAAATAAAAATGCATTTTTGTATATTAAAAAATCACTAACATTAATGGAACATAACTTACCTACAAGAATTTTTTCAAGTTATATATAATTTTGATAATACTTGATTAATGAAGTTAAAATTTTTCACATCAAGACAGATTAACTTGAAAAATACGCGATAGTGATTAATTATTAAATATATTGAAACTTATTTTGAAAAATAACAATATATAAAAGGAACGTCTTTTTTTAGAAAATTACCTCGAACTCTTATCTGAAATTGTTTTACGTAATTGAATAATGAAAATAGGTTAGAAGAAACAAATTTGTATTGTGTCGTTTAAAGTCAAATAATCTTATCTTTTAAAGGAGATCCAATCATTTTAGAGGAACATTAAATTTTCATTAAAATATACTATAAGAGGCATTTTATAAAAAATCTCCCCGCAACATATGTATATGGAGTATTTAGCCTGATCACATCTACCTGATTTCAATACTAATTGTTTGTAATTCTTTAATAATAAAATTAAGTGTGTGTTTTTTTCTTTATTTGAAGAATTCTAACAGCTCTAAAATTATTTGTACTTACCAATACCCAGGTATTTTTTTCGTACATTATGCATGCTGTTACATCTTCCGAGTGATAATATTTTGTTCGTTTATGAATATAATTTAATCTAGAATTTGGAATATTTTTAAGTTTACGTTTTAACAAAATACTATATAAAAGAAAACTGCAAGAACACAAACATAATTTACTCAGCCTGTTATACATAAATAGTCCGTGTTTCTCATTATTATTAAATTTTTCTTTACCAAAGAATTCCAACAAATATGATTAATCGGTATATTTCATCATATATGAAGAATGGTGAACGTATATAATAATAAAACGAGATTTTTTTTTTTTTTAGAACGCTTCAAACGTAGGTTCAATTCAACTATGTGACGATCCTTTATAGAAAAAAGAAGTTATTTATATTGGAAAATAAATTTTAAGAAATGAAATTTAAATCTACTTCGGTTTTCATTTTCGATAGCTTTTTAAACTTACCTGCTTCTTAGTTATGATCTTAAACATCTTCTGCACTCTAAAGAAAGAAGTGAATTCATTAAGTAATTTCGTTCACCTAATAAAAAATTGCTTAAATTCACTTATGAGCATTTTATTAAAGGCAATTAAAATGTAATAACAATTTAGCTGAAATACATGCCCACAAAAAGGAAAACCAATTTGGAAGCTTCTCTATCGTATTCAAATGGAAATTTCCTTAAATGCCATAAATGCATAACAATATTATTACAAAACTAAGTCGGAAAAAATCAGGCGATCAGTTGTACTTTAAATGTTGAAAACAATAATTTATAAACAAAAAAGCAATAACAGTTTTTTTAACGTTCAACAAACGGGTGTAAGATGATAGTCCCAAAGAACTAAAATAAAATAGCCTTCATAAGATCATTACTCTGAATACCACCTTTCAAGAAGTTTTAAATTTCCTAAACATTTAACTTTGAATGAACTGTTACATTATTATTTAAAGTCTAAAGATTGTTTGAACACAAATTCAAAAACATTAATTTTAGAAAAGTACATACAATTTTAGTTTAGATATCTCTAACGACGTACGCTTATGAGCCTAACATAAGCTAATTTTAAGTATTAATATTCTAAATTTTAACAAATAAAAATGCCCTGCTCGGTTGGTCAAAATTACAGATTGAGGCTCGTTGTCAACAACGAATTATCTCAGATGAATCTGCGAATTTTTTAGTGCCCAAACACTCACATGCTAAGTCCTGTTATCATAGTACGTAAATTAACAAGTATATTATAATTCTGCCAGCCCGCTCGTAACATTAGAAATATAGATATTCAACATGATTGCAACCTATGAATTAAATCACAAATAATTAAATAGGGAAACGAGACGTTCGCATTCAACGGGAAACGTACGCCAGAGATAATTTTAATCCACAACAACGAACAACGCCATTATGATGTACATAAATTAGAAAGTTAAGTTAATTAAAATAAATAGATTATTTATAATTATTTTCACTCTCTTGCGTAAATAAAATGTGTTACAAAGTAGCATTTCTGTGTCTTTCTTTATCACATATTGTTTTTTTTTTATTAATATTATACAAATTAAAAATGTCTGCAGAAGACGATAACATAAAGAGATAATTTAAGAACTGAATGGAGGAAGAAGTTATGAAATATTAAAATATTAAATATTAAAAGATACTATCTCATATCTTCAATGCTAAGCAACATTTTAGTATTTTAGTTTTACCACATGATATAATACGCCATATACTTTAATCCATAAAATAAAACAATGTTTGAGAAAATGTATCGTAACATGTTACCATTAAACTCTTCAAACAAACTAAAATCCAAAATTATTTTTCAACTCAATTTACTTTTAAACTAATAACGAAATATACATTGCCAATGCTATTAGCAGTTTTGCAACCGTCAATTTGCATGTAATCTGGTTTTTAAAACAGTAGAAGATCCGCTCCTTTCTGAAAGACTTTTGTGAATTTCTTGCCTAGTTTGTGCATCATTAAGTATGTGTCAATGTACAGATATAATATGCAATGTCTTACAATTTGGAAAATATGGAGAATGCATGACATAAATGCATATTCTAAAATGTAGAAGTCACTTCAACTGTGAGCTCTTTGTCAATGATATTTGGTTTAACAAGCACGAGAATTCACGTTTATTTGTTATTCACGCCTATTTGTTAATATCTATTATATTTTTTGTTTTATTAAAAACTAAGAACAAAAGAGATTGTAAAATTGTTTTTATTCGACATAAATCTTATTTTGAAAATTCACATCTGATCTCAATCACATTTCTTAATAATTTTTTATAACAAAAAAATGTTTTTTTTAAATTATTCTTTCATGTTATAGAACGACAGTACATTTACCATAATGGGAAATTCTCTTGTCATGTGCTTTCATAATTGAAGAGCTAAGTGGAAGAATATGTTAAGTAACAAAAATTACGTTTCAAGAAATGTCAGGTAAAAGTTTTTGCTGTACATTTTAATGATTTATTTTCTGTTTGATAACATGTGTTTAAAATATTACCAGGTATGGTACTAAACTCTCTCAGAAAAACTTATTCATATTTAATTTTCAAATATTAAAAATTATTAATATTATTGACATTATTAAATATTAAAACTTCAAGACTAAATAGAATCTTAGTATTTGAGCTTCACCGTGTGATAGAATACCTCATAACGCTTTCATCCAAAAGATTAAAAAAAAAAATTAGAAAATGTAGCATAACATGTACATACACTCAGCTCTTCAATTGTTTTCAATCCGGTAAGATAAATGGTATTCCAAATATTTACATGGTATTAAAATACTGTGACAGATAAATGATTAATCTAGTTGTAATTAAAAAGCTTGTAAGAGCTATTTGAAAATTTTAATTATGTCCAACGTACATTTTTTTTTAACATTTAAGTTATTTCAATAAAGTAGCTAATGGTTTCATTTCCTGCAGTGTTTTGACAACAAATATAATATTTCTGTACACTCTATTATACTTATAAAAAAAGAATGCATTTAGAGAAAAAATGATTCCCAAAGAACGTAAATGTATATTAAGTAGAAAAAATACATGAAATGAAATTAAAATTTAAGAATTTAAATAAACATATTAAAAACATATTATTGATTTTTTTTCTTTATTAAATAAAAATATATGCAACATTAGATATTATTTGTTCTTGAATAATAGCCTTTTTCTATATAAAATACTACCGTTAATATTCTCATTACAAGAAAAGAATCTAATAATGCTGTACCAGAAAACATAATCTCGAAACTTTGTAAACTATTATATAAAAAATATCTTGATTAAAAAAATAAGGTTTCATCAATTTTCGAGGAACACATTAACTTTCCTAAATTTAAAAATATTTCTTGAAAAGAATCTCAGAGTTATTTTTAATCCTGCGAAATTAATGATGCTACAAATCTTTGCATGCTTTCAAACTAACCTGATATATTTATTTAAATAAATAAATAATCGTATAACACTTATTATGATATTCTTATTGGGTTAAAAAAATAAAAAACTCTTAAATCACATGGAAGTTATATATATATATATATATAACAGTGATTAAACATTTTTCCTGGGAAGTTTCATTAACATTTATAGGAGTTCGAACCAGTCGATTATTTATTAAAAAATAATATACAAGGTTCTCATACCAAAGTTTGTCTATCTATGAATCCAAAGCGGAAAATCCGACCAACAAGCCGAAATTAAATGTGAGATGTAGTTATTGGAAAATATGGGGTCGAGATTGTGGTGAAAAGAAACAGTGAAGCCTACACGGTTACGGTTATACTAGTTAAAAAGTTCTAATCGGTCGAATGACAACACTATGGTGATCGTATTGGAAAACCTTAAATGGGATTGGACGGTAGATGTATGAAGGAAAACGGTGCCATGGGAGACATTCAAAGAACAGCATTCAAGACAACCAATAGAAACAGAGATAATTGGAAAAAAAATACTGAAATATACGAGTTTTCCATACTACTCCTTTTTTTGCTTTTACTGCCGGAGAGACTGCTCAGACTAGGAAGTGAGTCTGTAGAACATAGATGTCCCTCCCAGTCCCCTTTATTGTGGTCTTTAAAAAAAATTACAAATTTCAGCCGAGTCTGAGCCCGCCAATACGCGCGATAGAGGGCGGAGTGATATATATATATATATATGTAAGATATAGGTAAATGTTTCAATAGCAAAGATTGTGCAACAACAATGAGGGCATTAAATAATGCTATATTATGCAAAGTTAGACAATATTATACAAGTTTCTGCGACCCGACATTGGGTTCTGACTAAGGGGGAATCCAAGTCCCTGTCTCAGTGATAGAGTAAAACTGAAAGGATACATAACAAGTTGAAGATGTTTTTAAGATTTAAGAGAAAAGTTGGCGCGGTAAAATATTTTCTAGCCAACAATCTGGAAGAACAGGAGACGGCGATGACCACCTCGGGAACTCAGCTTTTGCTTTAGAGTGTTAGTGCAATCCCGAGGTTCCAGGAGACGACGGATATCCCTGCAAGTTGTTAAAGGACAATTATAGAAATAATGAGAGGCAACAGCAACATCACCGCACTCACATAGAGGAGAAAGGGCTCTTTTGAACTTGAAGAGGTATGCCCCAAAAGGACCATGACCGGTAAGGAAAGCCGTAGTGGATGGAGTGAGGAGAAGATCCAAAGATACCGCTGGGACCAGATCATAGGTATATCTACACTTATCTGAGTAGCTCCAGTAATCCTGCATTGTTTAATAAAATGAGCGCGAAGATATGTTTTGATGTGTGAGTGCTGTACTGGAAGTGAAAAATCATTTGATGGTCTAGCAGTTGCCTCCTTTGCCAACAAATCTGCCGTTTTATTTTCCAGGATACCCTTACGGGCTGAAACGTGTCTTAAATAGGTTTTCCAGTGAAATTTTTTAGAAGCGATTTAATCTCAATAACCTGTGGATTTGTTGAGTCAAAGAACAGATAGCCTGCAGGCTTGAAATACTATGCTCTAAAAATTGGAATTAAATTTTTTTTATTTTGTTGAGAAATCAACTCTAAGGCTTTAAAGATGGCAAAGGGCTCAACTTGGAAAATGGAATTATTGTTATCCAGCCTGCAGGACCACCGATTAGTAACTTCATTCCCTTTCGTAGCGCAGAAAGCTGCACCTAATCCGGTAACAGTGCGTGAGCCATCGGTGAAGACCATAACATTTTGAGTGGGAGAGTAAGAATTTATAGTTGGATTTACTTGGAGGTGGGAAGTCTCATCTGCCGGATGGAACTGCCAGCCAAGAGCCTTACGCTGTATTATCATTTGTGTAAAACATTACTGTAAGATAGCTTCATTCTCCAAATGAATGATGTTACTTTTAGTGAATTCATATTTAATGGTAATGGAAACGGGAGGAATACCTGTCAAGATATTGAGAGCATCACTGGAAATAGTTCTATATCCCCTGGAAATTTGCAAAAGAAACATCCTTTGTCTAGAAACTAATTTATTAAGTGCTGCTTTTTTAAGATTCCCCCCCCCCCAAAAAAAAAAAAAAAATATATATATATATATGCACCATAGGTGATAACTTTTTCAACAATAGTAGTGTACCAAATTTTTAGCATATGACTTTTAATACCCAGAGATTTAGTGGTTAATTTTTTTGAGTAGTGATAAAACTTTACTAGTTTGAGTTTAAGGTAATTAATATGAGAGGACCAGTTCAAGTGCTCATCTATTGACAATCCTAACAATTTAAGGTTGAGACATGATGGATACTAGTGCCATTTATTCTGATGGTGGGTTTCCTTTTAAGTTTATACGGTTTTGCAAATGTTAAGACTTGGGATTTATTAATTGAACGTTCAGATGCAGAAGCTGACAGAAAATTGGAACAGCAAATCAGCCTCCAACTCCACGTCCAGACGCCGAAAACCAAAGAAAATAAAGCTGAAGTCATCCGCTAACGCAAAAAGCAAGTATCTTAGTAATTAAAAATTCTTATGATACTCATCAGCGTACATATATGTACGCTGATGAGTATCATACGAGTTTTTAATTATTAAATTTTGACAGCGAAAGTCCAAGTTTTTCTTATTAAGTATCTTAGTTTTTCGAATTCTGGGAGAATTATATTAGCTATGAGAAGCCAAAGAATTGGCCCTAGGCAGAAACCTTGAGGACAACACTTTTTCTGTGGGTGGATAGAGATTCACGCTCCCCAGTTAATAAGAATGCTTCTCTCTGAGAGATAGGAACAAGTGACTCCAGCAATATTACCCGGACAATGTAGAAAGCTAAGTTGGAGGAGAATGTCTCTCCACTCAACATTATCGAAATCTCCTTGAATATCAAGAGAGACCAGGGAAGTGTATTTTCCTTCATTAATTTTTAAAACACAGGAAATCAAGATTTCGGAAAGAACTTTTTCTCATGATCTGCCCTCTCTGAACCCAAATTGCCTATTACTTAAAAACTTGCTTGATTCGAGGAAAATAATAAGACGTTTAGCTATTAATTGTTCTAGTAATTTACCTAATACCGAAAGCAGGCAAATCGGGTGATAAGAACTGGGTTCAGAGGGAGTCTTCCCTTGCTTACGGAAATATACTACTCCCCCTTGTCTCAAAGTTAGAAGGACATAATGGAAAGAAACACAGAGATTGGCCCATTGGATAAAAACCTCTGGCAATATGTTAAAGAAACGCTTGAGAATTCGGAAATCAATAGAGTAAGCACCAGGAGCTTTGTTATTCTTGAATTTGCCAAGAGTGGCGCGAAGTTCGGCATTAGAAAAGGTTTATCAGAGTAATTCGAAAAATTAATGTCAAGATTATTATGGCTTGGATATACTGTTTCACCAAAAAGATGATTGGTAAGGAATTCGAGATTATTACGTTTAGACGAGGAGAATGAAGGCCGCTCTAGAAGGATTTCATCCGGAGTGAAGAACTTCCCGGAAAAGAATTTTTGTGCAATACCAAGGGGATTCTTCTGGTGCAAAGAAAAGGACCTCCAATCTGTGCCTTTGGCAACAAGAACAGATCGTTTGTAAATGGCAGCTTAAGGATTTGAATTGTTGGATAATTTCAGGGGGTGGGGGTGAATTTAGCTGTTTCAAATTTTTAAGTTTTTTACGAAGAGATGTTAGTAAATTACGTTTTGATTTTAATTCGGGAGACCAAAATGTAAAAACAGGTCCTTTGCGAAGATATTTAAGGTGGAAGGTGGCTCGCAACGCATTTTTTATTGTGTCTATTAGCAATTCTGTAAATATATTTACCTCTTCTGTGTTATTTAAAGAATTCATAGTCAAATTAAGTGTGTTTCGTTTGTTTTTTAGAGTTTTATCAATTTTTTTTTTTATAATTTCCAAATTTTGTATTGTATCTGCGTTGCGTGGCTAAAAGAAGAGTGATTGAAGAGAAAATTAAATGAACTTATGATCAGAAAATGTGTGTATATCAACAACTTGCCAGTTACGAATAAAATTAAGCGCGACCGGTTTAACAAGAGTATGGTCTGGGAATCCCTTTGCCACGAATGTGCCCGATTTATTTCTTTTAATGAATGTATGTTTACGGTTGTCAATATTAGAGATTGAGAGGTTGTTAGTGACGAGAAATTTAATGAAATTCTCCCTTCCCCTAGCGTCCTTTCTGGGACTTCCCCAGAGCGGAAAGTTCGCATTAAAATCACCTCCACATAAAATGGTCTTCTTTGAGTAATTAGGTGCTTCCACTCTTGTAGTGAGTTATCGAAGTCAAGTGAAGGTGCAATATAGTTTGATCCGATAATGAACTCACCTTCCGCCGATATTATGTAAACCATACTGCTTCTTGAAGATTTTTCACAAACAATGATTTGAGCACGGGGATCTACTATTAGTGATTGTCGTCTCTCGGTTAGTATTTTTTATTTTCAATGCTCTGGTCAATGGGGGCTTGGAAAAAAGGTTGTTTTCATTCGAAAAATTAATATTTTGTTTACAGTAACCGTCACCGTGGAGACTCCCTTGTTCATGTTCACACAATCTCAAGTACATACCTTCAAATACTAAACCTCTCATTTCAGATGATTGTTGGTTGGACGAACCCACCAATAGGGATTCATATATCGGCAAAGTTCCTTTATGACCGTCTTGAATTTAGAAAAGATTATCCTCTTGTCATGAAAGGAAGCATGATAATCTCTTCAAATGGTTTTAAAATAAAGTGATATTTATATGAGAGATCTATATATAATCTAATTATCTAGAGGCAGTTATTTGAATATTTTATTTTATCTTACGCAAAATTTGTTTAAAAGAAACAAGTAATATAAAAATTTTGTTTTTAAAGTCAATTCTTACTGAGGTCATCAAAGAAAAATTTAATGTAATCCCTTAAGCTAATATTAGTTTTTGTTGCATTAAAATATCTCAATTTGTTGATTTTCTATAAGCAAGTAGGTTTACAATGGAACTCTATGGGAATTTGGCGAGATATTACAGATATCGCCAAGTTGGCGACAAACTTGGCGGTATTTGGCGACAGAACAGGGTCCCCCCTATGGTAACTCCTTTTTGAAAATATTTTCACTGATCTTCAATAACTAATGGCCGCCAATTTGTTTCTCATGCAAAACTAAAATTAATTATTTATAAAAACTTTTCAAAATAACAGACATTACATTACATTACAAGATAAAAACACTAAAAACAATATAAAAGGACGTTTTGGATTCATTCTGAATCCCTCATCAGCTAATTCCTAACATAAAAGTCATACTATGTTTTTATCTTGCAATGTAATGTAATGTCTGTTATTTTGAAAAGTTTTTATAAATATGAATGAATTCAGACGTAGTCCTTTTCTTTATATAAAAAAAATAAAAATAATAAATAAATAAATAAATAAATAAATAAAAATAAAAATAAAAAAAATAATAAAATTAATTAATTAAAATTTAATTAATTAATTAATATTTGAAAAAAACTGTATTAATTAACATCAATTGTCATCCAGTACAAGTTTAAAAAAAATTATTTCAACTTGATAGGATGAATAAGTGGTATTTTATTAACGATTGAAAATTTTAACAAGATATATAAATATATAAATAAATATATATCTATATATATATATATATAAATATATATAGGGAGAGTGTGAACTAATAGTAGGAATTGAAAAAAATTATCCTAAAAAAAGTGAACACTTCTATTGCTATTTGGTAAAAAGGTGTAAGATTGAAACTTTAAAAAGAGTAAAATAGTTTTATTTGACTGTTGACATGTTTCGACCATACTCGAGTCATTTTCAAAACAAATAATAATATTCTGATATTCCACGGTCGGTGATGTAATGATCTGAAACGCCATCATTCAGTTTTTCCTGTAACGCACGTTATTTTTTATTTTACTTGGATGTTTATTTCTATTTTCATAACCATTGAGTTACTCGAGCACTGTTTTGGTAATTTAAATCATGCGGCATCGTTACATATGGAATTTTTACGTGCTAGAATCTCCATGGTTTCTCAAATAATGGACGGATCATATAGATCAGATCGAAAAATTATGTTGCTTTTCATTAAAAATTATTTGAATGTTATCTTCTTAAAGTGAACACTTATTTTCTCTTGTGATATAACTATACGAGTCTATTAGTGCATCAATATTTAAGTATATATTTATCAATATGCATAAATATATAATAGGAAGTAAGAAGATTATAAGATTTAAATAATACAATAACATTTTAAGTTAAGCAATTATTTAAAGAAATTTAAAATGTACTCATACTAGAATATAACTTTTATTAACAAATAATAAAAAAACTGGTTAAAATTATTTAAAATATCATATTTAGTAATTTTTTAATATTAAAATCTTAACCCTTTTCTGTCAAAGTACTCCTCCTAGGCAAAGACATCTGTTACACAAATTTATTTGGTTGTCACAACTTTATTTTTTATTTTTTTTATTTGTACGTGACACAGTGTTGTCAGTGGGATTCTTTTTAGGGTTTCGTTCATCTGACGAAACAATATTCGTCTCGCTCCTATGTCTGTCTGTCTGTCCGTCACAGAGCCCGTTCTCAGAAACTATACATGTTGGAGACTTGAAATTTTGCATACTTATAGATGAACACCACACATCATACGACAAACCATAAAATTTTGAAAAAGTCCTACATTTAACCCTTTGGGCTCCCTCATGTGTGTTTTAAACAGTTCTTTCTGTGTAAGGCTCTAATTAGGTTGGAGGCGTGAAATTTTACATACTTATAGATGGACACCTCAGATCAAACGACAAATCATAAAATTTTGAAAAAGTCGTACATTTAACCCTTTGGGTTCCCACATGTGTATTTTAAACAATTCTTTCTAAGTGAACCCAAATTAGGTTGGAGGCGTGAAATTTTGCGTACTTATAGCTGAATACCTCACATCAAACGACAAATCATAAAATTTTCAATAAGTCGTACATTTAACCTTTTGGTCTCCCATATGTGTATTTTAAACAATTCTTTCTAAGTGAGCCCCTATTTACGTTGGAGTAGTGAAATTTTGCATATTTATTGCTGAGCACCTCACATCCAACAAATAATCATAATATTTTGAAAAAGTCGTACATTTAACCCTTTGGGTTCCAACATGTGTATTTTAAACAATTCTTTCTAAGTGAGCACCTAATTAGGTTGGAGGCGTGAAATTTTGCATATTTATAGCTGAGCACCTCACATCAAACGGCAAATCATAAAATTTTGAAAAAGTCGCCCATTTAACCTTTTGGGGTCCTAATTGTGTATTTTAAACAATTCTTTCTCAGTGACACCCTATTTAGGTTGGACGCGTGAAATTTTGCATACTTATAGCTGAACATCATCATGCGACAAATCATAAAAATTTGAAAAAGTCGTACATTTAACCCTTTGGGCTCCCACATGCGTATTTTAAGCAATTCTTTCTAACTGAGCCCCTTATTAAATTGGAGATTTGAAATTTTGCATACTTATAGCAGAACACCTGAAGCCAGGAGACAAATAATAAAATCTTAATTTTCAAAAAGTCTTATATTATTTACTCCTCCGGGCTCTAATTTGTATATTTTAAGCAATTTTTCTAACCTCCACCCTTTTCACCCCGGTGCACTTTTCCAACATTTTGCCGACACCCCTTTGACCATTCTTTCATATTATGCACCATAGCCTTACATATTTTAGTTCCACTTTTTGCCGCCGTGGGCGCCTACTTATCTCGGGTGCTATGGGCCCAATCCCTTCGACTAATATATATACGGATAGTATGTAAAACGGAGTTTCGTTCGGATAGAGGTTTGTTTAGAATAGAGTGCGCCCCTGATTGCGAAATGTGGAACTAACAGATTTTTCAAAAGGATAAAGTGTTTTGAAAGGAATATTAAACGAAACCCGATGTGCGATCTGTGATCACACTTACCCACTTGTTTAGGGTTTCGTTCATCTGACGAAACCCTATTTTTCTCACTCCTTTGTCAGTCTGTCCGTCACAGAGCCCGTTCTTAGAAACTATACATGTTGCAAACTTGAAATTTTGTGAACTTATACCTGAACACCTCACATGAAACGACAAATCATAAAATTTTGAAAAAGACTTAAATTTGACACTTTGGGCTCCCACATGTGTATTTCAAACAATTCTTTCTAAATCAGCCCCTAATAAGGTTGGAGCCATGAAATTCTGCATACTTATAGTTGAATACCTGAGACAACCAGACAAATCATAAAATTTTGAAAAAAAGTTTTATATTTAACCGTTTGGGCTCCAACTTGGGTATTTTAAGCAATTTTTTTTTCTAACAGTGCCCCTAATTAAGTTAGAGACATGGAATTTTGAATTATTATAGTTAAACACATGAGCCCACACAACAAATCATAAAACTTTGAAAAAGTGTTATATTTAACCCTTTGGACTCCAATTTATGTATTTTCAGCAATCCTTCATAACAGAATTCCTAATCAAATTGGATGCATTCAATTTTGTATTCTGATAGCTAAACACCTCAGATCACACGACAAATAATAAATTTCGAAAAAGTTTTTTGTTTAACCCTTTGGAGTCCAGCTTGTGTAGTTTAAGTAATTCATTTTAACAGAGTCCCTAAGTGAATTGGGGACTTGAAAATTTTCTTACTTATAGCTGAACGCCTCAGATCACACGCCAAATAATAAATTTCAAAAAAGTTATATATTTAACCCTTTGGACTCCAGCTTGTGTGTTTAATCAGTTCTTTTTAACAGAGCCCCTAATTGTATTGGAGACTTGAAATTTTGCATACTTATATCTGAAAATTTCAGATCACACGACAGATAATAAATTTCGAAAAAGTTTCATATTTAACCCTTTGGACTCCAGCTTGTGTATTTTAAGCAATTCTTTCTAACTGAGCCCATAATTAAATTGGAGATTTGAAATTTTGCATACTTATAGCAGAACACCTGAGGCCAGGCGACAGATCATAAAATCTTGAAAAAAATCTTACATTTAACCCTTTGAGCTCTCACATATATATTTTAAGCAATTCTTTCTAAATGAGCCTCATAATTAAGTTGGAGACATGAAATTTTGCATACTTATAGCAGAACACCTGAGACCACACAACAAATATTTTTTTTCGAAAAAGTTTTATATTTAACCCTTTGGACTCCAGCTTGTGTTTTTTAATCAATTCTTTCTATCTGAGCCCCTAATTAAATTGGAGACATGAAATTTTGCATACTTATATCTGAACGCGTCAGATCATAAGAAAAAATATGAATTTTTGAATTAGTCTTATATTTAACCCTTTGGGCTTCAACTTCTGTATTATAAGCAATTATTTCTAACTGAGCCCTAATTAAGCTGGGGATATGAAATTTTGCATACTTATAGCTGAACACTTGTGATCACACGACAAATGATAAATTTTTCCAAAAAGTCTTATATTATTGACTCCTCTGGGCTCTAACTTGTGTTTTTTAAGCATTTTTTCTAACTTAGCCGCTAATTAAGCTACAGGGTGCTAGTTTCACTTGAAGGCTCCGGGAGAAGGGGTCAATTTTTCTCCAAACCCCTCATCTGATATATCATTTGACAACCCTTCGGCCACTCTTTCATTTTATGCACAATAGCCTTTCATATTTTATTTCCACTTGGCCAGGAGGGCTTTCCTATTTTAAGTTTTATGGGTCCAATTTCCTCGACTAATATAAGTATGAATAGGTTCTAAAACGGAGTTTTGTCGGGCAGACGTTTGTTTAGAATAGAGTGCACTCCCTAGTTTCGAATTGTGGAGCTAACAGATTTTGCAAAAGGATAGTGTTTTGATAGAAGTATTAAACGAAACCCTCTGTGCGATCTGTGATCACACTTACCCACTTGTTTAAAATTCAGATTTCTTGATTGGCATCACTTTTTTGAACTGCTAAAATTCGCCTTATTTAGTGACATATTTAAGGCGAGAACAAAGGGAATTTTACCATTTCAAAAAATTGGTGTCGATCAAGAAATCTGAATTTTAAAAAAGTAGCCCTCTGGCAACACTGCCTTGAAGACATCTGCAAGATAAATTTACTAAAAAATGTACTTTTAAAATATAGTGGTGCAAAGAATATAACAATAGAAATATAAATCTTAGGCGACTATTTGCCTACACTCGACTGAAAAGGGTTAAAACTATTATTAAAATTATCAATTATAAATCTAATTTTACATGCTGAATTCAAAAATATATATTGTAATTCTAACTACATACAAACAATAACTATTTATCCCAGATTTTATCAAACATTATCTTTACTATACTCATTAGAAAGACAGCAAAAAACGCTATAATTCTGTCAAAGAAAATATAATTTTATAACCTGTCAGTTTATACTTAATAATTAAATATTTGTAAGTAAAAAATATTTTCTTGATGGAGTTATGGCTTTCATCAATTTTAGATAAGCACATTAACTTACCTATAATGGAAAAATTATTTCTAAAGTGATGCATAATTCTTTTAAATCATGCAAGATTAATGATCTTCAAAATATTTACATGGTTTTAATAACATGGTAGGTAATTGATTGATCTCTTTATAATAAAAACATATGGAAGCACTTACTCTAATAAAATTAATAGACACAAATCAAATTTTGTTTATTCGGAGGTTCAAGCAAAAATAGTAAGTAGTTATTTTTTCACTTTTGTATCCGTAACATATGAAATAATAATTCGGTTGTTTATGAGATAAGCATATAATATATTTTGAAAAGTTTAATTTCTATAAAATTAAATATATAAAAAAAAGTTACATTAAGAAAAGGATTTTAAGTTATGATAAAATTAAAAAAGATAAAAAAAAAATACTGTTACTGCTACATATTATTTTATTAACAGTAAGAAAACTTGTCTCCTACAAGTTATGTTTCTAGAACCTTGTTAAAACCACGCAGGTTGTAAGCTAAAAAAAAAAAAAAAAAAAAAAAAAAAAAAAAAAAAAAAAAAAAAAAAAAAAAACATTTATAATAAGCCACATCCCCCAATTCAGCAGCTTTATGATTTGCATGAACTTTCCCGCCCCTTCCAAACGATACCTGAGAATTTTATTGAAAAATGAAATACAAGTTAATTCATCTTGGCGAAATCTCCACTCAACTCAACAGTCAACAGTATCCTAGCACACATAGCAATATTTTTTATAAATTATTTTCCTTCAGCGAAATTCGATGCATCTGGTCTCGCGCTCTAAATACTCGTTTTGCTTAACCCTTTGTGTTCATGAAAATTTTATCTTCTAAAGCATTTTTCGTAAGTTTTTGAAACTACTTAGAAGATTTACATAATAATTTCACAAACTTGAGAATAAGTTTTGTAGGCTTGAAGGATTGAAAGATTTAGAAGGATTAATTAAAATTGAATTTATAGGAATTTTGTGCAATATTTATAACCCCCACTCAAACATTTTATTTTAAATATTTTATTTAGTATTTTGTAGAATTAAGAAATGTACAAATATAATGTTCTTACAATAAAAATAAAGAAATATTATCGAATTCAATAATCCCCCCCCCCTCCTCAGCGCCAAGAAAGCTTAATTGATGTAAAGGCAAAAGATATAACCCTTAAAAAAAAAACTTTTGTTTTGTGTTACCAATAACGCTTTTGGAACAAGATAAAATAATGTATCTATAGCTCATTCTAAACTGTATTACTACTAATCTATGTATTAAATGAATTTTATAACAAGTTATTTTGATGGTACTTTTACATACCTTCAGTAGATAAAGGATTAATGATGAAAACTGGGATTACATCACCCTTCAACTAACTATACATAAACTTTCTTGTTCTTTTTGTCCTTGTTTTGATTAAAAAGTAAAAAAATAAAAACAAAATATGCATGTTGATAATCTGCTAAATTCATAGCATTTCTAATTGTTAAAATAAAAATGGGTGGTCTCTGAAAGAAATCTTTTTTTAGATGGGATAATTCCCATTAGTTTTTTCGCCTGTCCTCTTCGAGCTATTGAAAATTTTCTTTAAAATTTTCTTTAACTTTATTCTCTACTACATTGTGAAACTTTAAGTACTCTTAAGTTCTTAACATAATTGTTATTCTTTTTCTTAATTCCTTATAGTTAACTTTCTCATCGTGGCTACAAGCCACTGTAAATATACTTTTTTTAAGACTCCCTAATACCCTTGCAAATTCAGTCACCTCTGTACTCGATGTTAAGTTACCACGCAACTAGGATGTCCATCTACCAAATTACATTGTTATTGTTCCATTGTTCAATGAGATTATGGCAAACTAAACATAACGATTCTAAATATAACAATATTGAGTCTTAAGGTTCTTTTAAATCCTATGTGCTATTTACACACACACATAACAAAAAAACAAAAAAACAGATAACATATTATTCTGTTATATATATTTTTTTCATATAAATCTTTAAATTTTCGCATTCAAGATCTTTTCTTTGTTGTTAACGGATGGGTTATTTTTACACCCACAAATTCTTGGAGTTGAAATTTTCAAATGAATACGATCTGAGCATTAACATATGCGATATTTTCATGTGTTTACCATCTCTATACACACGGCAATTTTGATAGAGTGTGTATTATTTATTTGTATTAAAATAACAACATTTTATTACTAGTATTCTTTTCTCATTAAATCATGCCTGCCATTAAATACAACGATAGTCAGTATTCGGAATTAGTGGTAACTATTTTAAATAATAATAATCTAAAATTTGCCATATTTAGTTCAGGTTCGTTTATGCAATTTGCATTTACTGCATCAAATATGAACTTAATCAAACATACTGAAAAAGCCAAAGGCTTGGCTGACCACAGATAATATGTCGGTGTGCAAAATGCGGCTTTCGGAACATTTTTACATGCGCGATCTAAACGGTATTATGCTGAGTATAATTTTGTTCAGATACTAATAATTTTGAAAACTACACATGAAAGAGACGTTGGAACAAAAATAAGTATAAATCTCGGACCATCCATTCAAACGTTTGGTCTGAAACATATAAAACTGAAAAAACACATAAACTGCATAACCGCCTTCGTTGTAAATAGATTAAAACAAATATTAACAACATAATAAACTGCAAAATTGCGTGTAATCAAATAAGAGGCAATAAGAGAAGTTCTGCATTAATTTCAAACGGTGCTTAAACTTAAAAGAAGTAAGTGAGCCTTCTCCTTTTGTTTAGCTGTAACTTGCACATTTAAGCACATTTAAGTCACTTAATTGTGAACAGTAGATCAGCTTTGAACGACTTCTTAGTTGAAACTAACTTAACACACTTTCTATCGATTGAACGTCTTCTAATATTTTGAGCCACTGGGCATAGTAAAACTGTAGTTTAAAACTACTTAAGCAGCAAATGGTAATAAAATAAAACATTAAGGAATTATTTAAAAAAATTTATGCAATTTATAAGATTAAGAAATTAAAATTAAAGTTGATAAACTTAACAAAAAGAATGGTTAGTAGGTAGAATAATTATATTTAAGATAGATAAATTTGTTTATAGGATATCTGTAGTTACGGAAACAACTAAGTTTAAAGTATATAAAATTTAAAAAAAAATTAAGTTAGCGCTTATTCAGAAATGACACTCAACAAGGAATGGGAGGAAAAGTTGTAAAGAAGGCGGCAAAATCCACATAAAAAAAAACCCACTAATCAGTGCAGTATATATATATATATATATTGAAAAATCCAAATTCATATAATTTAGTACACGAAAAAACATCTAACAAACTGTAACTAAATCAATAATTAACAAAACCAAGAGTAACTAAGAAAAAACTAAATATGGAGACAAGTGGCTAAGGCTTATGACTTGTACTGCGCGGGTTAAACATGCTTTACGTGCACAACATTCCTCCTCACTTGCCAAGACCAAACAAATAGAGATTGAAAAATGAAAATCACAAACTAACCCAAAAGCCGTCAAATGAAGTCCGTGAATAATCTCACCGCTAAGCTATTTTCGATAGGAATCACATATCGATAAATCACCATCATCGAACAATTCCAATACCTTATTTCAAGAGCATTTTTTCTTCATAAAATTGAAAGTTAAATCATTCAGAAAATGTATTGGGTAATTTTGTTTACTGGCGTTTATGTAAAGGTTAAAAATTTCACCAACCAATTTATCAACATTTGAACACAAATTTGCAATACGATTTAATCCATTTAAATATATATTTCTAAAAATTGAAACATGCACGTTACTATTAAAGTTTAATATTTTAAATGTATCAAAATCAAAATAATTTCTTTTATCATAAATACTGTATACTAAAATTCCGTTTTTAATCTCCAAATTAACATCCAAGTAGTTGACACTGCTTTGATTATCCGAAGAACTCTTTAAATTTAAAGTGTCTGGATAACATTTAAATTGATAAATTTCTTTATTGTTATTCAGCTCAACCACCAAAACATCATCTATATATCTGTATATCTTTAAGTCTTTTTCCAACAATAAACCGGCTTCATATGTAAACAGATAAATATCTGCAAGGATGGAGCTACAACTGCCCCCCATTGGAATACCTCTCACTTGTTTATATATTTGTTTCCCTTCAAACAGATAATTTCCGTAAACAACAAATTGAAATAAATCGGTGAATATTTCAATACTGATATCCTTCTCTTTAGATTTCTTGAAAAAATCCATAACTCTGTACTTCAAATCATCTAAATTTATGCTATTATACAAATCCTCGAAATCATATGTATACAATCCTGTAATGTTTTTCAGCTTTTTTAAACTTTTTATAAGCTCATAGCTATTTTTTTATTACTATCGAAGAATATTCATTTATAACCTGATCAAAAATCTTTTGTAATATATTCAACAATTTTTTATTTACACATTCCAGGTAAGAACCAAACCCACAAGTTACGGTTCTAAAAGTAATTGGTTTTTTATGGAATTTTGGAATCATTACAAGATAAGGAAATTCCGCACTATTTTGCTTTGATTTTATTTTTTTATAAAACGCCTTCACTCTGTTTACAATAATATATATATATAGATGATAAAAGAAATATTTTCAGATTTGATACTTTGAAAATTTTGAATTTTCATAGAAATTTGCGCATATCTATTTTTAGGAACATCTTTGTAAATGGTATAAATCGTATAGAGAGATTGACTTCAAGTTCGGATGGATTGGTTAGTGAAATTTTCTAATATCATAATATCGCCAGTTCGCAGGGTTATCCTTCGAGATTTATTTAGGGTTTAATTTATGATTTTAGCAAATGTAAGAGTTATTTATTTAAGTTACATTCACTGTTCGATTCTAGAGTTGTGTGATTGCACATGGTGGGAATTAATTGTTTGGTTTACATTTCATATCTTTCCTGTTTTGAAGTTAGTTTTTCTGATTGATTTTGATTTTGACAGGTCAGAGTGAACGTCGTCCACGTAAATCTAGATTACCTCGCAGTGCTTGTCGTAAGTCATGCCGCCTGTCTCCTTTTTTGTTTTAGTTAGTTGTATACATTTCTCTTTCGTTTATTTTTTCTGTTTGTTCATTTTTTAATGGTGTGCTTTTAGTTTAGTTATGCGTTTGGTTTTAAATTTAAATTTATAGAACTTTGTGTTGTCTTAGTTTTTATATTGTACATATACATATTTGTGTATTTTATATAGTGCTTTTTTTTAGTTTTTATAATATTTAAAAAATAGACAGATGAATAGTCAAGGTGTGGTGAAATCGAAGTTCACTTTGTGTCCATAATCATGGAATATTTCGAACGTTTTACAGGATGGGGTTCGAAGGCGTCATAGTCAGTTAACTCCGCTACGATTTCACTTAGTAAGCAATACATTTTGTCGTAAAAGCTCTTTGTAATATCATTAAAGCGCTTACGTAAAATTAAAGTTTTGAGATCTCTTCAGATTGTAGTTGCATTCAAACGTCTAATTATTTATTTAACAAGGATTTGTATTTTCTTTCTGGTGTACATTTTTTAGTACTTTTTTCATTAGAAATAAAATAAAATAAAATAAAATAAAATCAATTGTTTTATACTTGTAAAGTACACAGTTTTGAACTCGTGTTTCTTAAAATATACCAATTGGTATTTATGTGCCCTCTATCATGAAATGGAGATTATACAACAACAGGTAACTTAAATATTACTAAGTTGGATTCTTAGGAAACTGCATTCTTGTACTGCATTAGTTAAACATGAGACTTTAGTTAGAAAATTTCCGTTGAAGTCTAATTCCATTTGAAATTGCCCCGTTAGAAAAAACGCGTACGTCCAAACTTCTTCCGAAGTTTTAAATCCAAGTTGCAGTAAAAGAAGTTATAAATTCTGTTAAGTAATTTCAAATTCCTACAAATAAACAAATTATAATGTTTTACAAAATTTCTATACCTTGATTCACCATAAAAATAAAAATACAGTAAAATATTTAATTGTGATACGATATCAATGTTTAATTGACATTTTCCTGCGATAAAAATCTGAATATGAAATGCTTCCTGGCTCACTTGGCAATCATGTTTTTTTTTTTTTTTTTTTATCATTTTTATCACTATTATTTTAGTTGCTTGTAACAGTTACTAATACTTGCGTGTTTTACCACCAGTGACGTATAATGAAAGTCCATATTCCAAAACTTGTTTGAAAAATATTTGATTTTTCTTTTTTATTATATTTAAATTGAAACATATTCGTGCTCATCCGACTTTTAGAAGTTATCCCTAAGTCAAGTTTAAAGTTTCAGAAAGATGATGATTTGATAATAAAATTTCTAATAACAGTTAAAAACTATTAACTCCTTGTAAGCTCTTTCAATACAGATTGCAGATTATTTTTCATCAATAATGATTTACAAAGTGTACTTACATAATACAAAAATTATGACATATTTCGAAGGATCTTAACAGATATTTTCAATTTTTCCTAACGCCAAAAATAATCTTTATTTATTTTTTTTTATATATAATTTCTATAACAGAATGAAAAATGATCCTGCTTCTTAATATAAATTCTTCTTTTAATATGAACGGAACATGAGCTATATATAATAAAATTATTTATTTAACGCTTGCAATTTTGAATCATGCTAAAATAATCAGATAAATAAATGATAGATTAGTATAAAATAAAAAATAATACAATTAGTAATTTTTTATTTAAAAAATGGGGAAATTTTGATAAAAGAAAAAATACTACAAGAATTCTGCGCAATTATTCCAAACTTGGGCTTTATAATTGAATGAAGAAAAGAAATATGTAAAATAAAAAAAAATATGCCAATAACTTTAAAGCTAATCTAATATTTTAGAATTATTTAGTTTTTATATAAAAATAATTTCATTTCATTGAAATGAGGAATAAAATATATTTCTTTACGATTTTTATAATAAAAATCAACTGCGCATTATTTTAGAGGGAATCACAGAATAATCTCATTTTTTAGCTAAAATAATTTAATTTTTATAGTTTCAAAATCTTTGTATAACAAAATAAAAAAAAGTGTTTTTTTAAGCTGGAATAAATACTGATTAACGTTAATGAAATACAGTGATATTTTTCAGTTGCGATCTACAACACAAAAAATTGGATTAGTTGACTTTATATGTGCGTGTTATACGTGGGTTATAAAAATGAACTAAAATTTAATAAAAACAAAAATATGATCATAAGAATTTTACGTTACACCAGAACAAAAGAAACACTATTTACTTGCAAAAACTAATGATATTCCCTGTGAGATGGATTGAAATGTAAAAGTGGTTATACTTTTCTAGTTATTATCCCATTTATTTTAGTTTTTTGTATTATTTTTTACAACATATCTTATGTAATTTTTCAAGGAATTAAGGTTTGTGTAATATGACGAAAATGTATAAAAACGAATAAAATGTAACCTGAAAATGTAGCTTCACACCCGGAAATATACGTTTCCATTTTATTTTTATGGTACGTTATTTTTGGCTCGTTTTTCTGGATTTATCGTGTACGGCAGCCCATAAATTTTGCATTTTTTAGATTGCAATGGCTTATGCAAGGATGTAACTGTACTCATATTTGTGTGCATGCACTTGTGGAAATCAAGCTAATTTGGACTTGATGTGATTCTGCAATGGTTCCACAAATATTTCCATTTTTTCGATGTTTACTATATTTTCAATTCCTTGTCTCATTTGTTATGGTGATCTGTTTCAAAGAATTTTATAAAGGTTAATACATTATTTTTTATTCTCAATTATAGATGATAATTTGTATTAGTTCATAATAGATTTATATATACACTACTCATACTTATATATATTTATTATTTCGAAAAGTACCACCAAAATTGGTCCATCTAAAATAGGTATGTTCAAAAACCAACAAATTAAAATCTGTGTTATGTATAAAGTTGATTAACTATCCTTTTCTACCCATTAAAGCTAGTCCATTGTGTTATTTGTTAGTACAGATTAAATAAGTGAAGAATATATTTTCATTTCCCCTGATTCCCAATTCCAATTTCCCTGATTAACTGAAAAATATTAACTTATAACCTTATTTTATTGACTGCAGTCTCTGTAGGTCAGAAGAAGTGGTGCTCTAAGCAGCTTCATTTATAAAAAGATTCTTAAGGCACCGCTGCTAGTAGCAAAAGATTCACATCATTATTGGGATTGAGTCTTTGAATTTCATTGTTTATATTATATAAGTTCCAATTAACCAAAACTGGATATATTGAATTCGGCAAAAATGACAGTATATTAATTTACCATTAGTAAACCTTCAATTAGTTCATCTTACTTCTCTTTTTAGGTATTTTCGCGTCTATAAGATGAATGACTCTTAATAGTTCGGTGTATAAAAAACATGATAAATAAATAAATATGTTCAATACAAAATAATTTTAAACGGATTTAAATATCTAACTAATCTGTGAAGTTATTTTTTATATCTTTGACGTTCGGTTCTTATAATCAGCAGTTTTCAGGCAATATTTTTTAAAAAATATATTAGTTAATTATTAGTTTGAAAATATCCATGTGTTTAGAAAAAAATAATATATTATACGTAAAATTTGCCTTCATGAGATATAAGCCTGTTTAATTATTTTCTTCGGAGAATGCGTATTGCAAATTATGCAAGCAAATAATAGTAGGTAATAAAAAAAAATTATATATATTTTTTTTATCTATAAGCCTTTCAAAATTCTCGAAATAAGAAGAAAGTACTTGTCTTTCAGAAGATTGAGGCTTTTACCAATATTATTGAAACGTGACTAACAGATTCTGATAAGGAATATACTATTCTTTTATCTAAGATATAAATAATTTGGATTCTTCAAGGAAAGTAATGATAAAATGTCTTAACAATATATTTATGTAACTTGATACATAAAAGACATATTATTGTGGCGGATTACAAAACAGGTTTTGCATTTTTTTTTCTTTTTTTATGAAAGTTAAAAAAATAATATAAATATATTTTTCTCTTACTTAGAAATCGTAATTTATAATTGAATATGAAAGGAAATATTTAATAAAATACTAACTTAAATAACTGTAAAACTAATCAATTTATTTTAATTTATTTCAATGCTTACGAGGAAATAACGATTTGCTTCAATAAAAAAAATAAAAATTAGGTCATATGAAGAAGTGAATTATCAGCAATAAAATACGAACAACCCTGTATATATATATGTGTGTGTGTGTGTGTGTAAAATAACAAAATTTTTTTCGCGATTTTATCTTAGAAAAACTATTCCAAATTCTTAATATCTACCCCTTTTTACCCATCTTTAATAATATCTTAAATATCTTTTGTCTTTTATTTCATACCTTTAAACCTGCTTATTCTTTATTTATTTTTCTAAAAACCTTAATCCGTTCGTAACTTACTTCTTATAAAACCCACTAAATTACTTTCTTTCCTTTTATTCCGAGACTAAATTCTTTTCTTTTGAGTGTTTTTAATATTTTGTTCGATTGTGTTCCATTCCCCATAATTCCTTGCAAGCTTCCCGCCAGCATTCTGACTACGTTATAAAACTAACTTCGAAAGTATTAAGTCCATTCATCTACGTTACGCGTCCCTCTTCCCGGTGCTCTTCGTATCGCTGCCAGTTTTGCTGTCCCGTCCGTCCGTCTCTTTCCACGTAATCCGCCTCTTTACTTGTAATGTAACCATTCGCGTACCTTTCTTTGGAGTATTTATGTCGTTGCACATGCACAGGCTGGGAGTTCAGATTTTTTACATTTTTCGTTTGCTTAATAACAAGACGTCCCTTAGGGTGTATGACTTTTGATTTATGTAGATTATAATAACTTTAACATCATATAGTTTATTACAGAGTGGTACAGCTATTATTCAAGAGCCGATGGGTCATCTACTGGAAATGTTATGGAATATGTTTGCAAATAAACATATGTTAAGTTCATGATGCCTCTATTGCTTAATGAAGGGGAAATTCTTCCAATGTTTCTTGAGTCCGCCTTCTATTTGCCACTACGACAGCGTTCTAGATGTTCTCAAGAATGACAGAGGGATGGCAAAGTTTTTAGCTAGGATTCCTATACTAATTTCACGTATATATACAGGAGTGTCGCATGAATTTCATATATATATATATATTAGCAAACCCCGCGGCTTTGCTCGCGTAATAGTTGAAATATGCCAAGTGATATTTGCATGATTATTTTTTATTAGAAGAACACTTTTGAAATAATTCAAAAATTACAAATTAAGTCACAGTTTGACTAAACTTCATTATAAAAGTGCAATAGGCAGAAATGAGATTTTAATTACTAAGAAGAACTAAAACTAATTCCAAATAAATGATAATTTAGAAAGTATTTTGAGACATTTATGCTCATTTCATACGATCATTTCAGTATTCATTTGAAGATCTGAATTTTTTAGAATCCAGCTTAACACATTTACATCTTAAAATGAACCATCAGGTCAAATTCCAAGCTTCTTGTCTAACAGTCTACCACCTCTCTGGTGTTAGTGGCACCAACATAAGATGCCGAAACAGAGTTCAAATAAAATGTCTCGAAAAATGTTGAAACAGATTCTGTCAACATTAATTTGCCAACATTAACTTTGAAATCGGTTGGCATTTCCTAACATTCTATAGAAAACGGAATTTAGATGTTTTTAAACGCTTTTTGGTTGTTTCTGCCAACCAGGTGGTAGTGAAACCGGCATAAAATATAGTCCGTATAGGATCAGGGAATATCACCCTTGATTCGCAACCAATAACTTCTGTAATCGGTTTATTATTTCCTGAGATTCCATAAAAATCGTAATTTAGGACTCTTTTAGAATGCTTTTCGCTCCTTTCCTTCGATTTCTCCTTTTTAATTTCGAATTTATTTTCGACCGTTCTCAGAGGGCATTTATATTTTACAATTTACTACCGTGCTACATTTAAAAATTTCTAGTATCTTCAGTACCGCAGAAATCGCAATTTGAAAGTTTTTTGCTCCTGCAATCCTCTAGGGGTTGTGGAACCGACATAAAATATAGCTTATGTTTGAGCAGGTTCTATCCCCATCAATTTGCAACCATTATGTTTGAAATCGGTTTCGTATTTCATACGATTGCACAAAGAATGTTAATTTAGAAAGCTTATAGAACGCTTTTCGCTCACTTCATCCTTTTAAATTTGGAATTTTCTTTCGACAATTCTTAGAAAGCATTTGCATCTTTGAAGTAATTACCATTTCAAATTTAAAATATTAGACCCCCTCTTTAACACAAAAAACGCAATTTAAAATCTTTTTTGCTCCTGTAACCCCCAAGTGTTAGTGGCAACAACGTAAAATATAAGCTATATTGGAGCGGAGGTTGTCACCATCAATTTGAAACTATTACTTCTGAAATCGGTTTATATTTCCTGAGATTGCGTAGAAATCGCTATTTAGAACATTTTTAGAAGGCTTTTCGTTTATTTTCACACCATTTAAATTTCAGATTTTTAAGGAACTCTTCTCAGAGAGTATTTACATCTTATAAGTAATTACCATGCCAAATTTCAAGTTGCTAGACCCTTCAGTATCACAAAAATCACAATTTAGAACGTTTTTTTTTTTTTTTTTTAAATCCAACCGCAAGGTGGTAGTGACGCCGACATGACGTGCATCTTATATTGGAGAAATGACTTCCATCATCAATTCCCAACCATTACTTTTGAAATCGGTTGGGTACTTTCTGAGATTGCGTAGAAATCATCATTTAGTACGTTTTTTAGAAATCTTTTCGCGCATTTTTACCGATTTTAAATTTTGATTTTTTTAAGAAATGTTCTTAAAAATCATTTATATCTTATAAGAAACTATCTTTCCAAGTTTCATGTTTCTAGGCCCTTCAGTAACACAAAAATCGCATTTTCGAACGTGTTTTCGCTCCTGCAACCCCTTTGTGGCTAATGGCACCGACATAAAATGTAGCATATGTTGGAACAAAGGTTGTCACCATCATTTTGACACCATTATTTTTAAAATTGGTTTGGTACTTCTTAAGGTTGCGTAAAAATCGCCATTTAGAACGTTTTTTTAGAACGCCCTTTTGCGCATTTTCACACCTTTTATATTTCGAATTTTTTCAGAAATGTTCTTAGAGATCATTTATATCAAATAAGTAACTACCATGCCAAATCCCATGCATCTGGGCACTTCATTAACACCAAAAATCCCTATTTCGAACTTTTTTTTTTTTTTTGCTTCTGCACCCCCTTTAGGAGTAGTGGCACAGACATAAAAGGTAGCCTATGTTGGAGTAAGGGTTGTCACCATCATTTTGACACCATTATTTTTTTTAAATCAGTTTCGTACTTCTTGAAATTGCGTAAAAATCGCCATTTAGAACGTTTTTTAGAACGTTTTTTGCGCATTTTCTCCCCTTTTAAATTTCGATTTTTTTAAGAAATGTCCTTAGAGATAATTAGTATCTTATAAGTAATTGTCATTTAGAATTTCAAGTTTCTAGGCCCTCAGTAACACAAAAATTTTTAGAACGTTTTTTGCTCCTGCACCCCCTTTTGGCCAGGGGCACGGACATAAGATATAGCCTATGTTCTAAATTGGACTAACACCATCATTTTGATACCATTACTTTTGGAATCGGTTCGGTAGTTCCAGAGCTTACCTCCTACAAATAAACAATTTTTACCTCTTTATAATATTAGTATATATATATATTTTTTTTTAGTTCCGATCAGTGTTGACAGACAGTCGAAAGTCAATCTCCCCAAAATTTCTGAAATTTTTCCCAAATGAGTGGGTTTTTTTCGAAAAAGTCCCCAACTCAGTTTCTATTCAAAAAAGTAAATTTTCAATTTCCAATTTACCACTGCAAAAAATATTAAACAAATTTACACTGAATTTTTTCGAAAATCAAGACTTTTTCTAAAAAAATTCCCCATTTACCAAAAATAAACATTTAAACTTGCAGAATTATGTATGCATATTCGCAGCTAAACGAAGAGAATGAGAGATACATTTTACTACGACAAGTTCTATTATGCTTGTTTTTTAAATTTTGTCAATGGATGATGATGGCCTGTCATTACATTAGCTTCACCAACGCTTATGCCAATAAGTTTTTCAAGGTTTAGACCATCTCTAATCATTTGAGATTTGAATGTATCTGAGATGGTGTTGCCATCACCTGCTTCTATCTCTATCTAACTTAACCTATAAAACGTTGTTTTTAATTTTTTGACATTCCTGCTGAAGTTTCAAATCGTCATGCAAAGCACCTTCGTTGTATCAAACCCTGTGCTTTCATCAACAATAAAAGAAAAATAAATGGTTTCCACATCTTTGATTCATTAACCACCAAAACTATAAGGTAGAGGTTTTCAAATATTTAGCCAAACGTCGGTCGTTTGCCACTACAAATTCTGAAAGATAACATTATGTGATCTTTAAATTTTAGGTCTTTTAGGTTAGGCTAATTTTTGAATTGAAAAACAGTGGTGTGTATGTAAATAATTTAAATATGTGTTTTTCTTTTATTCTGACCGTTGCATTAATGCAATACTAGCGGGCAATGGGTTAATTAAATCTTTTAAAAAGCGCGGCAAAAGAACGTTTCTGATAAGTTCTGAAGATTCATTAATGTGAAGGTTTATGCCGCTTAAGTCCGCATAGTTCTTATATAAGGAGAACTGGGGCAGGGGGGGGGGGGGGGGGGCTGCTGCATTCATTGAGCAATTTCAGTTATAAACGCAGCAATGTGCTTGCGGTACACAATTGCAAGTCTTACAAAGAGCTCTACTATCATTCCACGAAGCACAAATTAACCAGCCTTAAACAAAAAATAAAGTTATAAATTTGTTTATATTTCTGTTGTATAGATCTATACTAATAAAAGAAATCCTTCTATACATAAAAAAAGTAATGCTTTGGAAATGAGAATCTGCGTAGATACTGTGAAACGCAGCTGAATGGTCAGTGATTTCTGACGCTATACCAAGCTCTGTCACCAAATATCGCCAAGTTTGTCGTCAACTTGGCGATATATCGCCAAATTTAGCGACCAAAATTAGTCGTCAAACGTGAAGCTAACTTGGAGCTATTTCCAGTATTTCGCCAAATTTCCATAAACTCCCACTGAAATCCAATAGGGTTTACTTCCTTGCAGAAAATCAACAAATTGAGATATTTAAATGCAACAAAAACTAATATTAGCTTATGAATAGAACTTAATTGGACTATTTACTTTATTTTTAAGCACAAACACTACTTATTTACAATATTCGTAACACTATAAATATTTTTTTATTTAATTTGTAATTATTCAAATAAATTATAAATTTTACCTTTTTTAAATGATTTTATATTTAATAATTCTTTTAATTATGAAACTCTGTAAACTCTAATGATTACCTGCTTGGAGATAAGGAAATAAAATCGTCAGGAGTTGGGGAGGAGCGCGTTTATACCAAGTGGAATCTAAAAATTGAATGCATAGAAAATGAGGAATCGCGAAGCTATCAAGAATGGAAACGCGAAATAATTTCTTCTGGAGTTGGCTAGAAAATAGGGTTTGCTTCGCGATACCGAACGGAATCGCGAAGCGTTTACGCGGGGGGGTTGGTGAGCATAGCGAGAAGGGGGGCGGAGCCCTCCTAGTGTGTATATATATATGTCTGTGTGTCTGTCCGCGATGACTAGGAAAATCTGTCGCACTTATATAGTGGTCCGGAAATTCAGTTGGGTGTAGTCCAAGGCAGATCGTGATGCACCTGTAATATGGGTGAAACTGTCATGTTGTAAACGACGACCACGACCACGAGAATTATTGATATCTCCGGTTTCTGTATTTTATTTTTGTTTTCCAAATCAAAATCGAGATAGTGCCAGTGTTGTCAGATGACTGAAAGTAAACTTTAAGTGAACAAGTTGGAAATTGCTCGTCAAACGTGGCAAATGAGGTGCGTTCGTACTATTACTAGTTTTATAATTATTTTTGGCACCCCATATTGTACTGAATGTATAATTTTTTGCACTTCATAAAGCGCATAGTCTGATACATCATTAAAATGCACTTCCAATATTTTTTTCCCATTCCCCGTAATGTAACGGAACACTTTTGACTTTCCCTGTAATTAAACTATACATCCGATTTTTCTAAAATTTGAAATAGCTCAACAAAATTTTGCAACAATTATATCTTTAAAATTTCAGACCATTCGGAAGGCTGTAATATCATTAAAATGCACTTGCAATAATTTTTCCCATTGGCCGTAATGTAAAGAAAAACTTTTGACTGTCACTGTAATTAAACTATGCATCCGATTTTCCTAAAATTTGAAAGGGCTCGACAAAATTTTGCAACAGTTATATCTTTAAAATTTCAGATCATTCGGAAGGCTCTAATATCATTAAAATGCACTTGCAATAATTTTTCCCATTGGCCGTAATGTAAAGAAAAACTTTTGACTGTCCCTGTAATTAAACTATACATCCGATTTTCCTAAAATTTGAAAGGGCTCGACAAAATTTTGCAACAGTTATATCTTTAAAATTTCAGATCATTCGGAAGGCTCTCATATCATTAAAATGCACTTGCAATAATTTTTCCCATTGGCCGTAATGTAAAGAAAAACTTTTGACTGTCCCTGTAATTAAACTATACATCCGATTTTTCTAAAATTTGAAAGGGCTCGACAAAATTTTGCAACAGTTATATCTTTAAAATTTCAGATCATTCGGAAGGCTCTCATATCATTAAAATGCACTTGCAATAATTTTTCCCATTGGCCGTAATGTAAAGAAAAACTTTTGACTGTCCCTGTAATTAAACTATACATCCGATTTTCCTAAAATTTGAAAGGGCTCGACAAAATTTTGCAACAGTTATATCTTTAAAATTTCAGATCATTCGGAAGGCTCTCATATCATTAAAATGCACTTGCAATAATTTTTCCCATTGGCCGTAATGTAAAGAAAAATTTTGACTGTCCCTGTAATTAAACTATACATCCGATTTTCCTAAAATTTGAAAGGGCTCGACAAAATTTTGCAACAGTTATATCTTTAAAATTTCAGATCATTCGGAAGGCTCTCATATCATTAAAATGCACTTGCAATAATTTTTCCCATTGGCCGTAATGTAAGGAAAAACTTTTGGCTGTCCCTGTAATTAAACTATACATCCGATTTTCCTAAAATTTGAAAGGGCTCGACAAAATTTTGCAACAGTTATATCTTTAAAATTTCAGATCATTCGGAAGGCTGTAATATCATTAAAATGCACTTGCAATAATTTTTCCCATTGGCCGTAATGTAAAGAAAAACTTTTGACTGTCCCTGTAATTAAACTATGCATCCGATTTTCATAAAATTTGAAATGGCTCGACAAAATTTTGCAACAATCATATATTTGAAATTTCTGACCATTCGGTTGGGTAGTTTTTGCTCTGTTACATGCGGACAGACGGACGGACAGACCGACGGACAGACGGACGGACGGACTGAACGACGACTATAGGTGCTACGTATTTATATAATTACGAACGCACCTAAAAAGGGGGGGGGGAAACCTCCAAGATTTCCCTCAAAAATGCTGATAGTTCCCAAAAATTTTCCGAAGAATTACTCATCCCCAAAAGTTTCCCCTGGAGGTTCCAACCCCCCCCCCCCCCCCAAAAGGTACAAATCCCAACCTTGCAACACTGGTCCCGACCTGAATGTGTCCCACACGTTTCTGATGTTGATAAAAGAGTTCCCGTTAAAAGAAAGTGCACTTTTCTGACAATAATTCGAATAATCGGAAAATCCGAACTTCAGAAATTTTTCAATGCTTTTAAAGATATATTTTTCTTTCATTAAAATAAGTGATGGCAATGGCTTATTTTTATGCTTCAAAAACAATTTTTAGCGCTCTGGTATAAACCAAATTTATTGCTATTTAGTGCTACAATAAGAATTTTCTTATGATAGTCTATAATAAAAAATAAAAAATGTGTTCACAAAAGTCTTTAACGAAATTTATTGAAATACAATATTAAGTTACCGATATTATTTTATTTTCTACACACTATAAGATTAATGACTCTTAAATATTTAATGATGCTGAAACAAGAAAAAAAGAAAAAGATTTTATAATAAATAAATGCATAAATACGTAGTAGATTAATAATACAAATTTGATTTCAGCCCTATCAACATGTGTGAAATCGATTTAACAATATACTTCTTATTTAATCATATTACTTTATAAATGATGTTTGAAAATAGTAGATTGTTGTGTTATTTATACTTATTTACTAACAGTTTGGAAAATGAATATTCGTTAATTAATATTTTTAAAATATTTAAATGCGTTGAATGTTTAACATATTTGCATGAAATAATTTATATTTAAAAAGGCTCTTTAGACTTATTTACGTCTTTGTTGCAGTAAGATCATATTTTTCACATGTTAAAACACACGTGCGGCATAAAATTAACTTCTTTCAGGAGTTAAAAAATGTGAAGAATAGTTGTTATGTCCTGTGAAGTTTTTCCATGGTAATAGCGGTTCACCTTTTAAATAATGAGAGATGTATGTTGCAGAGTAGGGAAGGGGGGCATCGTGATTTTACAAATGCTTCGGTGGAAGCGTGGACAATAAAAGGTTGGGAAACAGTGATCTAGATATATTTTTCTAGAAAAAAATACTGATATTTTGGCTGGAAAAATCCCTGACGCGTGGCATCCCTGCCATAGTTCCTGAATTCGTGAACATTTTAACGTGTCTGAGAAAAATTCAAAAGTTTTTGTTTATAGCATACACAGTTTTCAACCAAATTTAACGCAATTTTTTGTAAACCTGACAGAGAATAGTAGAAAACGTATACTGCAATTCAAACTTAGATATATTGGATATTTGATGAAATATGAGCATTTGTATGAAATTTCTTTTAACTGAGCTTGCGTGGAAGATTCCAAAAAATTCTTTTTAGTAATTTGGTAGGGATTTTATTTATGGAAACTTACATAAAACGTTCAGTCAAATACTCAAAAATTCAGAAAGATAGGAGCGATATAAATGCTTTCTAAAAGTAGCTTTAGTATGAGGATTTTCACAATTTTTCAATCAGCTTACTGTATCTTTGTGATACACTATGTGACTGGGGTATTTATTAAAGTTGCCCAAAATATCTGTCTGCCAAATTATGAAATAAATTTTTTTGAATTTCAATGCATGCACATTTAAAATAATATTTCAAACGAATGCCCATATATCATCAAATATTCCACGTATTCATGTTTTAATTTCAATATACTGTTTCTACTGCTCTTTGTAAGGTTTTCGGAAAGTTGTTTTAAATTTGGTTGAGATCTCTGTATTCTATAAACAAAAAAGTTTTGAATGTTTTATAGAAACGTTAACATTTTCACGAATATTGCGTTCTTGCTCGAGTGCTGTGTTTACAGAACTGCACAGAAACATTGAACAGGATTCACATTGTTATATAACACATTAAAAAATTATTTTGATAATTTCGCGCACCGCATTGAATTTTGATCGCAAATATTAATTTATTATTACATTTTTTTATTAGACCCTACTTGTCCTCCCGACTAAAACTACACTGAGAAATTCAAAGTCAAACTACATTCTAGAAGTTCAACAAGAATTCGTCAATAATTTTAGTAGGTATTCGATAAACCGCGTAAAATCGAAAGTGCCCGGTCACTCACCCTTATTTTTTGGACACGAGTGTAATTTGAAAATGTATGTGAATATGCATAAGACGTTGTTCATCAAAATGGTCTGATGTATATAGAAAGGCAAAACATTCTTGCCAAATCCATAAAATTAAGAAATGCCCAAGGCCTTTCGAAAGAACTTTGTCTTTCTTCATCAAGCGCAGAGAACACGTGACAATACATAGAAAGCATAAGCAAGACCGAAATGATAAGGAAGGGAAAGGGAAAAGTTGAAGAAACAATTAATCAGAAAGCAGAGCATTAACCAGTCACACAACATAATTACCCAATCAGAAGAACATAGATTAGAAGGAGCGTTGTGAAGCAAAATTATTAAAAAGAGTGGAAATAATTTAAGAAATCACACAAATTTATAATATATATATATGTAAAAGGGGAAAATTAAAAGAAAAATTACATAATAAAAAACATATATTATACTACTAAAACTAAAAATATTAAATGCATGCAAATGCAATAAAAATTTTTAAAAGTGATAAAAAGTAATAATACGTGCAAATATAAAAATTAAATGTATACAAATAAATATCTATCTTTATAAATACTTAGCATGGCTGAGTAAGATTTTTCATTAACAATAACTTCTCGATTAAGATAAATAGGTAAATTTTCGAGAAAGTCCAATTCTGAGACAATCGAAGCATTTTCACCCTAAAATGTGTTATACTGTCCAAGGTGAAGAAGCAGTTCTCACAAATTTTTAGTGAAGTTGCTTATTGAGTTCGACCGCATCGAGTGAACTGTGAATGGTTTTCACCCTTGGACGACATCCCAAAACCTTCTTAAATCACAACATAAATGATATAACCGCGACGCATAAGATTTTGTGATAACGATACTTAATCGGGATCGCATAGTTCTACGTAGAAGTAACCTTTAAAAATCCCAAATAACAGTGAGCGTCTTCTGAAAACGAGCACCACGTGAAAAAATGTGAATGAATATCCATTGTGAATGCATGCCCCCGACTAATTAGATGGTAAACAGATAAAAAGATAAACAATTGATATTTTGAGGAGTTGCAATGCATCTTCAATTCCCGTGGATAAGTAATTGTGTAACACATCTTAGAGGAGCCATTAAAGTTCAGCGGTAGTACTATATATGTACTCCAATAAAAACATAAAAAGATATAATTTAAAATAGAAGGAACTATATTTATCTCAAAGAAACAGAAACCGAAGCTATTAAAAGCGTTTTTAAAGTTCGATAAATGAAGCGTGGCTTCCCTGGACTGAACCAGAAAGTCCATAAACTAGAAGAATTGTGAAAATGTATATAAAAAATTTAATAAAAAGATAGAATGAAAATTAGAAAGTTTAAAATAAAATATAATGTCCAACCTGTTCAACACTGTTGATAAGAAGTTATAATCATCTGAGTAAAAAAGCTTAAGCTAAGTAAAAGAAAATTGACGTTCCCTTTGAAAAACGACAATTTTTACATTATTTAAAATATACATACATATATATTTACATATTTAAAATATATGGGATGAATTTAAGACTGGCATTCGGTCACTGACATTTTAATGGATCAATGTAATCTGGTAGATGGACTTCCTAGTTGTGTGGAAACTTAACATCCAGTATAGTCCACTAGTTGAAGAAGACGGGCGAAAAAGCTACCGGGGTTTACCCCATCTAAAAACAAGAAAGAAAAATTCATGCGTCAAGCATAGATTATGAAACACTTTACAGCATATTCAGAATAATGTAACAAAACTGCACCATTTAATAATTTAAAACGTTATGCTGTTTCACCCATATGGAAACACATAACATATTTGAAAACCCAATTTTAGCTGATCTCATGTATAATCGGAAAAATAACTGTTTTTTTTTCAGCAGACCTTTCTTTATAGGGTATATAGATTTGTATCTAGTAACTACCAAAATTTATTTCACTTAAGAAATACATATATTTCAGTTGAAAAATTACCTTCAGCAACTTCCTCTAATGAGGAGAATTGTACGTGTAAAATTTTTTGCAGCCCTGTATATGAGTTTATAGAATTTATATATAGCGAGTAACATGCAAAAAAATGGTTAAATTGGAAAGCGCTTACCGAATTATAAAACGCACACTCCAGCAATTTTTACTCAAAGTCAGTACTTTAACCGATTTCTTTTGTGTGTCCCTGTAAATGAATAAAAAATGCTGCGAATGCCCTGTTCTAACGTAATCGTAGTGAAATTCAGTGATTTATATATGTTTCAATACATTTGAAATAGCGTAATCTCATTAAATATTCTGCAAACGATTTTCCCCATCTACCATAACGTAATGAAACTCTTTTGAGTTCCCCTGTAAATGGACTATTGATCCTACATACGTCATATACAATACCATACAAGCTTTGGTGACCCTAAATAACCTTTATCAATTGCATGAAAATCCGTGTGTATTTACGGGAGTTAGAGCGTGGATAGACGGACAGACAAACCGAATGCATAAACACTTTTCAACTTTGTTGGAAAGGGTTAAAAAAGACTCCTTTCAAACACCACAGGCATATTATCTCTTTCACTTGAATTTTTTTTTTTATATTTCTGGTATTTGTTGTTGTTGTTGTTGTTGTTGTTGTTGTTGTTTTTGTAATTAAAATCTTTTCTTTTTACAGCATTTTAAGACTAACAAATTTTTCTAAAGTGGAGTATACTCACATAAAAAAAAACCTCCTTTTTCCGCAATTTCTCTTTTTATACAGACATGGGGTGATTTTTTTTTTTTTTGTTGTTGATTGTTTCTGAATGTGATTTTTTTCAGACAATATTTTATACATATTCTCTACTAAAGTGGCTTTATAAGTTAATAGCAAATTAGGACCACAGTTTCGATAAACTTTCTGGGAATGTTTCATTTGCATTCGTTACTATTTCAGGAAAGATAATTATTATATTTTCTACAATTTTATTTACATGGAAGAGAGCGAAAAAATTAATTTAAATTATTTAGAAAACATTTGAAAAATCAAACTTTTATATAAATATTCTACAAATGCTTTTAATTGTATTTCTTTAGAATTTTAATATTTTACAGATCATGCAATAGAAATATCATTTTAGTCATGCAATTTTATAATGATTGCGATTTTTGTATTACTGTTATTATAGTTATAACAATATGTACTTTATTGTGGGTAGTACTTCAAATTTAAATGCATTATATTAACGATGGTGTTCTAATTTTCTATTAATATTTCAAAAACAAAATAATCTTAGTGGATAATATAAAAAAGAGAGCAAAGTTTTAGCATGATTAATGAGATTTAATATATCTTTCACCAAATCAGAGAAACTAGAAAATTGATACGATCCTGATAAATCAGTTTTCTTTTATAAATCATGACATTGTGAAATATTAATCATTCTCGAATGAATGCTATTGACGTTTCATTATTAGAGAAAGTTTTTTTTTTTACATTATTTCTAAACTTTGTTGTAGAATAATAATTATTGTCTGAATGGTAATTTCTTGCAAAACCCTTCTACCAAATATTTAAATTAATAGTGAAAAATGTATCAGGAAATAATTGAACGAAGTATCATTTGAATAATAATTTTTGGAATAAAAGTCTTTTTTTATGAAATATTTGATTTACAATCTAATTAAAAGGAAAGCCTACATACGGAATATAAATTAAAAAAAAAATATATTATTTTTTATGTATTCTGAATTTGCAATGTTCTCATTAAAAATTTCAATATCATTGTCCATGTCAAAAGAACTTACTAGTGTTTTATTATTGGAAGTTAGACGCAAGAATCAATTCAAATAAGTTCCACGAGCTTTGCAGCATCAATTTTTTTTACTTTATATTTATAATAAAAATTTAATTATTTTTATTTTTAATATTTTTCTAGACATAAAATTCATTTTTGCATTGTTAAATGTCTTTTGAAATTAAGGGCAGTCGGAATCCCTATACCTGCCATCTTAAATTAATGTACCTTTTCTCATAAACTACTTAAGATATGGACTTGAAATTTTTTTATGTATAAAATAAACAATTCTTAATCATCTGAAGTTAAATTTATAATTAAATAAAGCTTAGATATTTTTAAAAAATCTGAAGTAGAAACCATTTTCAAATTAAAAAAAAACATGTATTTTTTTCAAAGATAGTGATTATAATAAAAAAGGTTATTTTTATGAGTTTAAACAATTCACCTCAGATTAAACTGGGATATGTACAGAATGCTTAAACAAAATTCCAAAGCATAATGTATCATAGTTTTTTCCAAAGGTACATCGGAGGAAAAAAAAACTACATTTAGAGATAATCAAGTTTAAAAGTACCAGAGATTTAAAAACTCTGTGGTTAATGATTTGTCTAGTGTACCATACATCTCAACTTTATGGGTGGATTTGTTGTGTCACAACACTTCACTTCCGCTTTAATTTCATTGGCTGTTGAAACTTGATGATCTTTTGGTATTGTGTTTTGACATTGGGGTTTTCACCGTACATGTAGTTGGGGGATGTTTTGGTTTTTATAGTTTTTATACACTGAGGCTGTGAGTCCTTGAACTCACAAAACGTATACGTCTGTTTAAATTAAATTATTTTATTGTGTCTTTAAACGTTGTTTTTAAGTAATTTAATCAAGTTTAAAGTAAATGAGCGCAAGTAATTAAAACATCCCTGCTCCATAGTACTTATTCTTTGTATTTTTCTGTTCACGTTTCTCTTGGTGTTTCCTTTTCAATCTTTTGAACACTCTTTTTTCTTTAGATTGCTGTAAATGTTCATATTTTGCACGAAGGTGTTTTGGCAATATATCTCTGGTTCTATGCCAAATTTATGAAGCACATTAATTTTATACTTCGTGCTTATCGTTAATTATCAACTTCGTGCTTATTTGTATTCACAATATGATCACACATTTTGCATTTAACATTTGATTCAAACATTGATGTTCATATATTTAACTCAATTAAAATATTTTTACATGCATTTTCTGTATATTTAGAATAACTTTATTCTAGATCCCCTAATTTATTTTATGTGGCAGATGTAGTTACATAATCACAGTTTTCAGCTGCTTATGCACCACCTTCATCACAAATTCCTTTCGAACTTTTTCGTGGATAATACTTTCCTTTACTTTTTTAAAAATTTTTACTTTGCGATCTCGGCATTATTTTTCAGTCGCAAATAAAGGAAATAATAATAAAAGACTCAAAAGATAATAAAACTTTCATAAAATAAAAAGAAAACTACTGTGTCAGTGCGAAGTTCAACTAGCAAACTAAACAAACACAAAAAAACCATGCTGTTTATTCCAAAATAAATCAAAATATATCGATTAAAATAAATAGAATAAGTTGTAGTAAATCTCTTTTCCGTTTTAAAACATCAATTCTGAGGCTAAGGAACGAAGGTCAGAGCGAGATAGCTTTCAGTGTTTCCGTTCTCAGCTCTTTAAATGGGCGTGGTCAACACGTATGAGGAGATAAACTAACAGAATTACTAAAAATTTTCCAACTTCTGGCTGTCGTAGAAACAAAAATAGCATATCAGTAAAAAATTCCTGCCGACCCGGCCTACAGGCGGAGGTGGATTTTGAAGTTAAGTATATTAATTGTACCAACAAAAACTAAAACATGATTACATATAAATCCACTTTAACAGTTTTATCCGTCCGCTTTTAACGAATTTTTATTTCATTTTTATATAATAGCTGGTTTTATCAGAATTGTGTTAAGGCGGTATTAAAAAAAAATACTTTTCCATGGTCAACAACTCGAAATTTTCTGCCACATTTTCTGATTAATTTTTAATAGAAAAAATACGAAACTTGCTGACGTGATTTTTGAAAAGATTTCTAAGCGACCTGTGTTTTTATTTTTCTTTCAATTAATTGAAACTTGATTAATAAACAATTATTTTCTCAGTAGGGCAATATTCTTCGTTTCTAACACAATCGCTTCGGGAAATTCTGTTCAAAATGCCCAATTTGACATCATTTTTTTAAATATATTCTGCCTCTATCAAAAAATCGATCATTACGGTACATTATATAGTATCTGAAGAAGAGAATCTATCAATTGGACGAGTTTGAGAGCAAAAATTAATTTAAAAATGAGTAAGAAAATAAGCAGTTTGGATTTGTATACAACCTTAATAAGATGATTTTTTTCTCCCCCGCTATATATTTTTAATTTGTTTTTGCTTTAGAATTTGTCCTATCAAAAACTTGTCTATATAAATGTTGAAGACAATATTAAGAAGATGTATGATAAATTCATGGGGATTTTATATCTTGTGAATTGACGGAATTATAGACATTTTTATTCTTCACCTCCCTTTTTTTGTTTTAGTTTTTAATTTTTTTTGCGGTACGAATTGGTCCTATCAAAAACTTGTGAATACAAAAGTTGTAGATATTATTACGGAGATGTATAATAAAATTAATTGGATTTGATATCTTGAGAATTGACGAAGTTATGAATTGTTTTCTCACGAAAACCCTATTTTTGGCGCCCCTTGAGCCCGTTTTCAATTTTATCCAAAATCTGTGATACATAAATTTTTGCTCCGATTTTTAGAAGTAATAAAAACTTTAAACTGATTTGATATGTACAAAAATTAATAAGTTATGGAGTTTTTTCTGTTTTCACAAAACCCCTCCCTATTTCCACACCCTTGGTCCGATTTTGCCCATTCACGAACTTGACCGAGATTTTATGCCCCTTGATTTTATGTATCAGTTTGGAAGAGATTTGTGCAGAATTGTGGAAGTTATCGTGTCCAGAAGAAAGTGATATATATATATATATATATATATATATATATATATATATGGGAATTTCTTAGGAACACCTGCATTAGACCGAATGTCTCCAACTCCGTGTTTCTGATTCGAGATTAAAAAAGGGAACGTAAACCGACGAAGCTGTGTGAAGTAGAAACGCAGTGGAAGTAATGGAACGAGGAAAAAGTTGGACGATGTTGATTTTGTAAAAGAATCAGAATACTTTCAACGCTACAAAACGGAAGGTTTAAACGACGTGTAGAAATGCTGGAAATATTACGACGTTTATAAATGAAGCCTGAATTATAGCTTTTAAGCTAATTAAAGAACGAGAAGTGTGTTTTTATCTGTATTTTTGTTTGTGTGTTCGTCTCAATAAATGTCAGTGCTCGTCCTAAAAGTGAGTTGTGATTTATGTATAGAGTCTCACCCCATAAAGTGGTGTCAGAAGTCCCAGTTAACCCACCAATATTATTAATTAGAATTATTCATCATACAGATTCAAGCCGGATATTATTCTAACGGTGAGTTCATTATTATTATTTTATTATGAAGTAAGTTGAAATACCAGAACTGGAACTTTCATTTAAAAACGAACGAACAAATAAAATAAAATTATTACATAAATTCCTATTTGATGCTGACGGTGATCGATTTAATAGAAAGAGAATACGTGATTTTACTGGTTTCGGTTTTCAAACCGACAGCATCCAATTAAAAAATAAAATAACTAAAGTTCAAACTGATTTTTCATTAAATGATCTGATTACAGTGTGCAATCTACTTTGTATTGATAATGAAGGATCTTTAAACGATCTCGCAACCCGATTAGTTACATACCTTTCAGACTTGACCTTACTACAAAATAATATTATACAAAATGAAAGTGACACTGACTCGGAAACCGAATTGCCTTCAAATAATATGGCTTCAAGTAACAATACTGAATTATCAAATTTTGACAAACAGAAGCAATTTCCAGTTCAAAGTTTTGTGCCATCGTCTATTAATTTCACTGATATTGAAAGTGTAGTTCCTCCTTTCGATGGTAGTTCTTTTAGTGATATAAATGTTTGGATAAATAATTTTGACGATGTCACTAATATGTTTAACTTATCTGACTTTCATAAATTCATATTTTGTAAAAGATGCTTATGAGGAAAAGCCCAGTTATTACTACAGACAGAATTTCATATCAATTCATATGACAAACTTAAACAACTCTTAATCTCAGAATTTAGTACCACTTATAATTCTGCCGAGTTACATGATATATTAAACAAACGAAAATTGCAAGAAAATGAATCGATAGAAGAATATTTTCTTGCCATGAAACAAATATGCTCGCGTGGTAAAATCGAGAATTCCGCATTAATGCAATATATCATAAACGGTATACCCGACCCTGTTTTCAGAAAATCAATGTTATATGAATGCCAATCCATTGTAGAATTCAAGCAAAAGCTCAAAATTTATGACAAAATTCGACATGACTTTGAGAACAGTAAATTTCGTAAAGTCAAACCTGAAATGCCAGTGAAAGACAAATCCTTTCGACCAAAATCTGATCTTTTTTGCTTTAATTGTGGCTTGTCAAATCATAAAAGTAGCCAATGCAGACATAAAGATAAAGGCCCTCGTTGTTTTAATTGTTCGAATTTTGGCCATAAATCGGCTCAATGTGATCAACCAAGGAGGCCTAGAGTTATGTCAGAACCCTCCAATGTTTCCACAGTTATGTTAAACACTTTCATGACCAAACATGTCATTATTTCGTCTGTAAATGTTACAACATTGGTAGACACAGGTAGTGAAAGAAGTTTGCTAAAGGAAAGTATTTATCGCAAACTCCCTACAGTCTCGAACCTTGAACATTCAACTATCACATTAACTGGATTAGGAAATACTATAATCAAACCCCTAGGTTTTTTTCTCTACGGACATTATGATAGATGATTTTAATTATACAACTAATGTTTTTGTAGTCCCAGATTATTCCATATCTTTTGATCTTATTATTGGTACAGATATTATACAACAAAGTATTTTAACAATTTCTGGAAATAATATTTCGATGCAAAAAATCGAGAAAAATGACGATACGTCCAATATTTTTTTTGATTAATGTTGCTCATGTGTTAGATGATCTTAATCTTGATTTATCTCATATTACAGATGAAACAATACGTTCAAAAATTTCAGAACTTATTCAAAATTATTCTCCTAAAAAAATAAAGACAACTGATGTTAAATTATCAATTGATCTGGAAAACGAAGAATCTGTCACTTGTCCTCCCAGACGCTTGGCGCAAATAGAGAACAACTTCGTCGAAAAACAAATTTCTGAGTGGTTCGAAAAAGGAATTATTCGTAAAAGCACTAGTAATGTTTCATCACCTATTGTCCTAGTAAAAAAGAAAGATGGCTCATATAGATTGTGTGTAGACTATAGGAAATTAAATTCTAAAACACATAAACAACGTTTTCCCCTCCCAGTAATTGATGACATTATTGATCAGTTGCATTCTGCAAATGTATTTACTACTCTTGAAACTCTGTGATTTATGTATAGTCTCACCCCATATATATATATATATATATATATAGATATAGATATAGATAGATAGATAGACAGATAGATAGATACATATATATATATAGATAGATAGATAGATAGATACACACACACACATATATATATATATATATAAAGTTTTTTACTGATGCTGCTTTAGGGGTCTGGGGGTCATAATCGGTGTAGATCTGCAAAAATTTTTCAGAAATTCCAACATAGGAACGACGCCAATAGGTAGTATTACATACGAAATCTACCTAAAAGAGGAGAAATGGTAGATTCAAAATATTGAAAAATTGAAAAATCGATATATTTTAGGTTTTGACCTTCCAACAGTGCTGTAAAATTAAGTAAATCTCTTTTTACTCACAGACGTTTTGTAACACTAAAATCGTGAAATATTTAATTGCATTTTAAATAAATAAACAGTATACCAAAACGAGTGTACCATTACTCTGCCTAAGATATCGTTTTATCAGAAATTCATAAAGTTTAGAGTATTTTTTTAGTCCTAAAAGTTCTAAAACATTGAGTAATTCTATATTTTTGTTCATGGTATTTTTAAACATTTTTATTTGTTTTAATCATTTTTATTTTGTTGTTTTATTATGTTCGATTTCTATCTATGATGAGTTTCTTCTTTGAGTGAGAGCGTTTAACATCTGTGGTATCTTGAAGTATAAACTTATTAATAGATATCGTCAGTAATTATTTTCATGACATGAAGGTATATTGGATAGATTGTTACTATTTATTTTCAGTAAAACAAGTCATTTCTTGATGATAAATTATCAGAAACATTTAGTATTTTGATGTATTTCACCATTTATTTCTAATAATATATATACCTTGAAAAAGTGATTAAAATTTTACTTTCATCTTCATATTTAATTAGTTTTATTTTTCATATTTTTCTAGACATAAAATTCATTTTTGCACATTTTTTGCGCTTTAAAATCTCTTTTGAAATTATGTAATAAAAAATCTGGCTCTTTTTACTCACAACCGTTTTGTAACACTAAAATCGTGAAATATTTAATTACATTTTAACTTATTTTGAAGTGTCCGATATAGTGAAATTTAATTCCAACTTTAATTATCCAAATTTATCATTTATGGTTTACGATTTCTGCAATCTGAAACAATATTAGCTGTTTTTATTTTGATTATGTTTAGAAATCAGAAATTGTATGCAGTTTTTATGTTATTAGAATTATTAACTACCTTATTGAATCAGCTTTGGCAATATACAGAATGAAAATAATATTTTCTCTTAGCTGTAAGCAAATGAATCTAAATTTAAACTTCTTAATTTTTATACAATAACGAATTTATATATATATGCAATACTTTTTCAAGTATTGGTAGACCATGACGAAATAATCAGTGAAATGCACCCATCCCATATTAAAAACCCGAAGGATCGTAAAGCTATAGTTGTAATTTATAATCACACTTTAAAGGCCAGATCATGAATATATTAGGTGTTTTCTAGTCAACATAAAATAAATTACAATTTTCTTTAAAATGTTTATTAGATTTCATACATAGGAGCAAAATTCCACCGGTTATCCAGTTTTACCCATATTCGAGACGTCTCACTTCTTAAAATATAATTAAGATGTTAGAATATTAGAGACATCATATCGAATTGAAGAAAAACTCTCCCGGTTACATAGGGTTATCAGACAAGACGATAAACGTACAAGTTCTCTCTTCTTGGTATGTGTAAGCTGTACAAATATCAGCAAAAAGCGCAAAGGTACACTGACGTGTTCTACGCCAGAGCCAACGAAATTCAAGTTAGAGTGGAAATGACTAGAAAGCGCGCTTAGAGATTGGATGAAAAGGATGAGTAGGGTGGGGAAAACTTGACGTAGTGACAGAACTCCTTACTTAGAGTGGAAATTTTAAAAGGGGAAACGGATTAGACGCGGCTAAAATATGCAAGGAAACCTGGGATATCAAATAAGAAGTTTAATAAAAGATAAAAATAGCAGTGATAAACATTCGAAAGAAATAAGTTGTCTCAAACTATGAAAAAATAAATTAAATTAGTGCGTTTTTACGAAAAGTGTAGCTTTAACAGATTAACGTTTTTAGAATAAGAAATAAAAGCATGTGCTGATTTTAAAGGCATGGTATGAAATTATAATTGATATTTATGATATTATTAAAAGACAGATAAAAAATGCAGATATTATAAGAATTTGAATAAATTAAGTAAGGTAAAATAGCGATTTTTTTTATTATTCCATATATATATTTATTATACAAACAAGATGTAGGGAAGAGTAACCAAATTTGTACCATTACACATATCTTCAGGTATAACTCACTCAATTTTTGGAATATCTGCACAATAGCGCTACACGAATCGCTACATCAATCTATTAATCTACTAACTAAATAAATATATAGGACAATTTCTTTTTAAAAATCTTAAGTTTTATTTTGGTTTGAAAAATTTGTCAAAATTTATCCACATTTAACAACTGGTCACCTAAGTTGGACCCCCCCCCCCAGTCTCCTAAATTAGACCAAACAATTTTAGGCTGTTTTAATGAGTAGGGAATATAACTTACTTTATTACAAGCAAAGTTTGCGAGTAATGAAAAAAAAAACATGAATGAAATATAATAAAATCAAATGTCTGAAAGTAAAAGCAATTGTTTTAAGTCAAAATGTATTCAAAATATAAATCAAAATTATCAGTAATTAAAAACTGTAATTATGAATTAATTGCCAGTTACCTAAAAATCTTGTAAGAAATGATGCAGGGATTACACATTAATTTATTTTGTTCGTTTTTTATTCTAGCGCATATTACATGGATCCATATTTGGGAATCTGAACGCTGAATCATTTCTGCTATTTTATTTATTTTACAATTTATGCAAAACCAATCATCACTGTCTTGATATTTCTTTTCAGATTCTGAATCATTAGTCATTTTTTTTTTCTTTGCAACAGAAGTTTTCTTTACATTATGTCTCCAGTTCTTCTCTTCCATCATTTTCTTTCGAATTGAATTGCGACCATTTTTTTAAATTTGATGTTTCAGTTGCTTTTTTTCTTTAAAATTTTCCTTTTTGTGATTTTTTTTTTACTTATTTATTTCAAGGTTTACTTTACATGGCGAAAATATTTACACAGCTGTTTTTGGCGCTCACTGTACATTGATTTAATTTATTTTTGGTAGGGATATAACATTTCTAATGATTCTTTGACTTTTTTTGGTGGTGTGTGGGGGGGTGGGTTATAGTTGCAGCCTTTTGCTGTCACGGATATTTTTTCTTCTAGACTGTTTCTCTGTGTCGTTTTCATCATTTTTCAATTATATTATAAAAATTACTAGCAAACCCCGCGGCTTTGCTCGCGTAATACTTGAAATATGCCAAGTGATATTTGCATGACTATTTTTTATTAGAAGAACACTTTTTGAAATAATTCAAAAATTACAAATTAAGCCAAAGTTTGACTAAACTTCATTATAAAAGTGCAATAGACAGAAGTGAGATTTTAATTAATAAGAACTAAAACTAATTCCAAATAAATGATAATTTAGAAAGTATTTTGAGACATTTATGCTCATTTCAGTATTCATTTGAAGTTTTGTATTTTTTAAAACCATCTTAACGCATTTACACATTAAAATTAACCATCATGTCAAATTCCAAGCTTCTTGTCTATCTACCTCTTCTTTGGTGTTTGTGGCACCAACATAAAATGCCGAAACAGAGTTGAAATAGAATGTCTCGAAAAATGATGAAACAGACTGTCACCATTAATTTGCCAACATTAACCTTGAAATCGGTTGGTATTTCCTAATATTCTATAGAAAATGGAATTTAGATGTTTTTAAAGGCTTTCTTGTTGTTCCTGCCAACCAGGTGGTAGTGACACCGACATAAAATATAGCCCGTATAGGATGAGGGACTATCACTCTTTATTCGCAAAAAATAACTTTTGTAATGGGTTTATTATTTCTTGAGATTCCATAGAAATCGTAATTTAGGACCCTTTTAGAATGCTTTTCGATCCTTCCCTTCGCTTCACACCTTTTTAATTTCGAATTTATTTTCGACTGTTCTTAGAGGACATTTATATTTTATAAGTAACTACCGTGCTATATTTAAAGTTTCTACCCTCATCAGTACCGCAGAACTCGCAATTTAGGAAGTTTTTTGCTCCTGTAACTCTCTAGGGGTTGTGGCACCGACATATAATCTAGCTTTTGTTTGAGCAGGCTCTATCACCATTAATTTGCAACCATTATGTTTAAAATCGGTTTCGTATTTCCTACGATTGCATAAAAATCGTAATTTAGAACTCTTATAGAATGCTTTTCGCTCATTTCATCCTTTTAAATTTGGAATTTTCTTTCGACAATTGTTAAAAAGCATTTGCATCTTTGAAGAAATTACCATTTCAAATTTAAAATGTTAGACCTCCTCTTTAACACAAAAAACGCAATTTAAAACATTTTTTGCTCCTGTAACCCCCAGGTAATAATGACAATAATGTAAAATATAGGCTATGTTGAAGCGGGGACTGTCACCATCAATTTGAAACCATTACGTCTAAAATCGAGTTATATTTCCTGTGATTGCTTAGAAATCGCTATTTAGAACGCTTTTCTTTTATTTTCACCCAATTAAAATTTCAAATTTTTAAGGAACTCATCTGAGAGAGCATTTACATCACGTAAGTAATTACCATGCCAAATTTCAAGTTGTTAGCCCCTTCAGTATCACAAAAAATCACAATTTAGAACATTTTTTTAAATGCTACCGCAAGGTGGTAGTGACGCCGACATGAAGTACATCCTATATTGGAGCAAGGGGTGTCATCATCAATTTCCATCAATTTACATTTGAAATCGGTTGGGTACGTACTTTCAGAGATTGCGTAGAAATCGCCATTTAGAATGTTTTTTAGAACTCTTTTTACGCATTTTCAACCCTTTTTAATTTCTAATTTTTTTAAGAAATGTTCTTAGAGATAATTTATATCTAATAAGTAACTACCATTCCAAATTCCATGTATCTGGGCCCTTCAGTAACACAAAAATCGCAATTTCGAACGTTTTTTTGCTCCTGCACCCTTATAGGGGTAGTGGCACAGATATAAAATATAGCCTATGTTGGAGCAAGGGTTGTCACTATCTTTTTGATACCATTATTTTTTAAATCAGTTTGGTACTTCCTGAAATTGCGTAAAAATCGCCATTTAGAACGTTTTTTAGAATACTTTTCGCGCATTTTCACCCTTTTTTTAATTCCGATTTTTATAAGAAATGTCCCTTAGTGATAATAAGTATCTTATAAGTAATTATCATTCCAACTTTCATGTTTCTAGGCCCTTCAGTAACACAAAAATTGTATTTTTAGAACTTTTTTGCTCCTGCACCCGCTTTCGGCCTGTGGCACGGACATACGATATAGCCTATGTTCGAAGTGGGACTAACACCATCATTTTGATACCATTACTTTTGGAATCGGTTCGGCAGTTCCAGAGCTTGCCTCCTACAAATAAACAATTTTTATCTCTTTATAATATTATAAGTATAGATATAGATTTAAAAAATATACGCTACGATTAATCTAATAAAAAATTTTATGTATTCAAACAGTGTTGAATTCAGGCGAAATACCTCCCCCGGAGCACGAAATGCCCCTCCCCAAATTTATGATCTGTCCAATTTAAGCAACTCAAATTGGTCCGATAAGGCAATTGCGTTATTTTGTAAAATAGATAATCTCAAGACTCAGAAAAAACAAGTGGGTAAGTGTGATCACAGATCACACAGAGGGTTTCGTTTAATATTCCTTTAAAACACTTTATCCTTTTGCGAAATCTGTTAGTTCCACATTTCGCAACCAGGGGGCGCATTCTATTCTACACAAACCTCTATCCAAAGGAAACTCCGTTTTACAACCTATCCGTAGGTATATTAGTCGAGGGGATCGAGTCTATGGTACCCGAGATAGGTAGGCGCCCCAGGAAATTGCACGGAACATTCTTTTATAACCTTTTATTATGTGTTATGAACTATGTCAAAATTTCCAGCAGATCGACTTGTTAGATTTCATAATTTTAACAAAATTGCGTTATGTTAGTTGCAAATTCCACCACCAGGGAGCGCACACTATTCATAACAAAAGTGTATCAGATCGAAACTCTGTTAAACAACCCATCACTGGATGTGTTACTCGAGTTGGTGGCAGCGTTAAGCGAGAAATTAAGAAATTTGCTGAAAGTACTATTCGGAAATAGTGGTAACTAAAATTTTGACATTTTATATTTCATAAGCATCACGTGTCTGACTATATCACAGTGCTCAAAAAACGACATCTTAAAGGTCGTAAACGCTTATTTTTAAAAAAAAGAAATCCAGCGCCCCTCCCCCGCCCTCCCTTCACAGGAAATTGCATGCACCATTATTTTATAAGCTTTTTATTATGTGTCATGAAGTATCTTAAAGTTGCAAACGGATCGCCTTGTTATATTTCCTAATTTTAACAAAATCGCGTTACGTTAGTTCCGCATTCCACCACCAGGGAGCGCACTCTATTCTTAACAAAAGCATATCTGAACGAAACTCCTTTGCGCAATCTCTCCGTAGATACATGGTCGGGAGGGTGGTGGTGCAGTCTTAACCAACAATTTAAAACATTTTCTGCGATAACAAACGCTAAGATTTAATAAATAAATCTAGTCCCCCCCCCCCCCTCCACTCCTCGAAATATCATACTCCATTCTTTTTTACACTTTTTCTTATGTGTTATAAAGTATCTTAAAGTTTCGAACACATCGAGTGGCGGTCTTAAACAATAATTTAAGATATTTCTTGAAATTGCTATTCGGAAATAGTGGGATGAACACTTATAAACCTATAAACTTTTTCATATTGAATAATTAATACTTATCTCATAGCGCGCCGTCGAAACACCCCACACAAATTGTTAGATTTCCTAATTTAAATGAAATCTCCGTTAAAAAAGCACGTGCCTCCATCTTAATCTGGCGTTTGATGGAAATAAAAGGAATTAATAAAATAATAATTAATATCTCAGCTCGTAATGAAGCCATCTCTTTGAACCGGGTATGTATGAAATCTGCGAGAAATTTCCAGCCCGGATGTCAAAAAATTTAATCGAAAAATTTAATATTTAAAAAGTTTAAATTTCGTATTAGACTTTCCTCCACTTAAATTTCTCCCGCGCCGATATGTCGAGAGATGACAACAGCCGCCTTCGGTGAATGGAAATCTGTTTTCATTGCCTTTCCAAACACAGAAATTAAATTTTTATCAATCGATTTTTAGTGGATTTTTTGCGTTCTATCCTACGCAGAAATTTGAAATTTATACCAAAATAAAGTAGAATTGTTTCCGCGTATTTCTACACCTGTTACGAATTTGTACGACCGATACTTCGGCAGATCCGATTTTGCTTTTTAAAGGTCCACTTCATTTATTGCTTAAATTACCCCGTGGTAATCCTGCACCGGCTGATTTCTCGGAGCATCCGCCGAATATACTGGCAACCCTTAGGAGAAACTGGGGAGGATTTCGATAACGTGTGTTCGCACCTGCATTCAAAAGGTTGATTGGTTAGTTTTAGAATTTAAATAGCCCGTAATTGGGTTAATTACCAACTTTTTCAAAATTTTATGATTTGTTGTTTGATGTGAGGTGTTCAGCTATAAGTACCCAAAATTTCAAGTCTCTAACATGTATAGTTTCTAAGAACGGGCTCTGTGACGGACAGACAGACAGAGGAGCGAGACGAATAGGGTTTCGTCAGAAGAACGAAACCCTAAAAAAACACTTTATCCTTTTGATAAATCTGTTAGTTCCACATTTCGCAACCAGGGGCGCACTCTATTCTAAACAAACCTCTATCCGAACGAAACTCCGTTTTACATACTATCCGTAGATATATTAGTCGAGGGGATTGGGCCCATAGCACCCGAGATAAGTAGGTCCCCCTATTGGTAAAAAGTGGAACTAAAAAATGTAAGGCTATGGTGCATAATATGAAAGAATGGTCAAAGGGGTGTCGGCAAAGGGGTGTTGGAAAAGTGCTCCCCGGGTGAAAAGGGCGGAGGTTAGAAAAATTGCTTAAAATATACAAGTTAGAGCACGGAGGAGTAAATAATATAAGACTTTTAGAAAATTTTATGATTTGTCGTGTGTTCTGAGGTATTCAGCTATACGTATGCAAAATTTCATGTCTACAACTTAATTAGGGGCTCTGTTAGAAAGAACTGCTTAAAATACATATGTGGTAGCTCAAAGGGTTAAACGTGAGACTTTTCAAAATTTTATGATTTGTCGCCTGGCCTCAGGTGCTCTGCTATAAGTATGCAAAATTTCAAATCTCCAATTTAATAAGGGGCTCACTTAGAAAGAATTGTTTAAAATACGCATGTGGGAGCCCGAAGGGTTAAATGTACGACATTTTCAAAATTTTATGGTTTGTCGTTTGATGTGAGGTATTCAGCTATAAGAATGCAAAATTTCACTCCTCCAACCTAATTAGGGTTCACTTAGAAAGAATTGTTTAAAATACACATGTGGGAGCCCAAAGGGTTAAATGTACGACTTTTTCAAAATTTTAGGATTTGTCGTTATATGTGAGGTATTCAGCTATAAGTATACAAAATTTCACTCCTCCAACCTAATTAGGGTTCACTTAGAAAGAATTGTTTAAAATACACATGCGGGAGCTCAAAGGGTTAAATATACGACTTTTTCAAAATTTTATCATTTGTCGTATAATGTGAGGTGTTCAGCTATAAGTACCCAAAATTTCATGTCTTCAACATAATTAGGAGCTCACTTAGAAAGAATTGTTTAAAATACACATGCGGGAGCCCAAAGGGTTAAATGTACGACTTTTTCAAAATTTTATGATTTGTCGTATGATGTGACCTGTTCAGCTATAAGTACCCAAAATTTCATGTCTGCAACATGTATAGTTTCTGAGAACGGGCTCTGTGACGGACAGACAGACGGACAGACAGACAGACAGACAGACAGAGTAGCGAGACGAATAGGGTTTCGTGAGATGAACGAAACCCTAAAAACGAAAGCAAACAAGTCCGCGTGAAAAATATGCGCAATAAACACATAAATTAAGACATGTATATGAAAGCGTAACAAATTACCTTAAATTTAATGTATTCTCTTACGTTTAGCAGTGGAAAATAGAACAAAACAGCTAATTTTATGTTTTTGTAAATTGTATGAAATCAGCTCGTGGTAGGCGGGTGCTTCTCCTAGCTGTAAAGAAACTGCAGTGAAACTTTAAAAAATGCAGTTTGAAGACTGCGGTGATTTAGCTCAAATCCCTGCAGCTTTTTTGAATTCGACATAACTATAAATTTACCGCAGAAAGTGTGTAGTTAATAACTACACTCTTACGGCCCCACCAGTGGCCGAGAGGTTCTGCTCTCGAAGCTGGTAGACGGGAGGTGCTGGGTTCGATCCCAATCGCGCCCGTCGGCCTAATCGTCCGGAGTTTTCGTGGTTTTCTTCGAGCCGTGGATCTTCCATGCGTTAATACGGATTAGGTTCCCTTAGAAAGACCCCCACGGAGGGCACTCCCCCCGGGCCTATATCCCTCGTGTAGATAATTGGCCGTCAAAAATCAACCCAACTCAACTACACTCTTACTGCAGTAAATTTATAGTTAACGCAGTTTAGTAATTTATAGTCAACGCACGCTAACTTTATAATATTATTATTATCTGTTATAAACTATCTCAAAGTTTAAAAGCGATCAGATATTTAGTTTTCTTCATTTTAACAAATACGTTCATTATCTATACGAAAACGCATTGCTTCTAAAAATTTAAAAATCGATTTTTTGATAAATCCAAATGTTTGGACAGATTTAGTTTAAATGGAAGTATTATTAATTAGAGTACGGTTTTACATCCGGTTGAGCAAGAACCATATTCTAAAAGCAATGTTTAAAAAATTATGTAGGTGGTATTAAAAAATGCAGTTTCAAAATTATCTGTTTTTTGTATCATGCCACATGATCTGCAGTTTGAAAGAAGCATGCAGGCGTGTTGTGCACGCACTTCAAAATTTTGTAAAAAAGGATATCTCGCTCGAACGAACCTTGAACCGGGTCACCGCTGCCTACGGCACAGTATAGCAGTCGTGCTGCGCACGCTCTGCAAACTCTTAAAAAAGACAATCACACTCGAACGAAAGTCGAACCAGGTCCCTGCTGCTTATGGCACCGTATAGCAGTCGGGCCTGCCGCACACGCACTGCAGAATCTTATAAAAAAGGCAATCTTGCTCGAACGATCCTCGAACCAGGTCCCCGCTGCATACGGCACCATATAGCAGGTGCTGTAAAATCTTGTGAAGCAAATCGCGCTTGTTGGGAAAAGTGGGGGGATGCACAGCACACCCGAGATGTATAACATGATTAAGCGGCCACAAACCTTTCGTACAATATATCACATGAGTGTATCGGCAAAATTTAGAAAAATTCTCCCCTGGGGGGGGGGGAAAGCAGGAGGATGAACACCGGAGATGCATAATATTATTAAGTGGTCACAGATCTGTCCAAGAATGTATCACATAAGGGGTGTCGGCAAAATTTAGAAACACCCCCCCCCCTTGGGAGGGGGCAAATTGGGGAGATGGACACCGGAGATGTATAACTTGATTAAGTATTCACAAGCCTTTCTAACGATATGTGACATGACAGGTATCATGGAAATTTAGAAAATCTCATTTTTGTTATGTTTTATAAGATTAAAGTTTCAAACAGATCTTCCAGTTATATTCCCTAAATTTGTTCGTTCCCCTACCTCAATCCCCCCCCTCGAAATGCGACGTGCCATTCTTCTTTATAATTTTTAATAATGTGTTATAAAGTTTACATATTTATATTTAATAAGTAGCATGTATCTGAGGGCTCCGTCAAAAATACGCACTTGAAACGGTATGAAATAAAAAGGTTAAAAAAATGACACATTTCGCTCCTCCCCTTCCCCCACCTGCCCAAAATTTCAATTGTGTTTCAATTTACTGTTTTTAGGGTTCTGTACTTAAAAAGTAAAAACGGAACGATTATAAGATCACTCCTGTCTCTGTCCTTCTGTCTGTCTGTCACAGCCATTTTACTCGTAAACTATGGAACGTGGAAAGTTCAAATTCTGCTAAGTAATAAAGACCATTGACCCACATATTTTCAGATCAATAAACATTCATAAATATATTTAGTAAAAATGTAGAGGGGCTAATTATGCTACTTGAAAAAAAATATTTTTTCTTTGTATATCCTGCGAAAGCATTCGTAACGCTGAACTCAAAATACGTTCCTTTTAATTTTAGGTATTATATTTTCAAAGATATTGTCGAAAATGTAGCGCAAAAAATATGTCCACCCGCCACCCCCCCCCCCCCCACCACCACCACCTGATTCCGAATCTAGTGAAACTAAAATTATGAAAAAATTAGAGTTATTAGACGTTAATATAAACCTTGCCAGAAAATTATAGCGATTAACTTAGGTCATATAGTTTTTGAGAAATTAGCATTTTTCTGTTATACAAAAATTTCGATTTACGGGCATTCAGAAAACTTGTTGAGCATCAGTGGATATACCTATCGTTGCAGAGGTATAAAAGCATTGTTAATAATGATTTTCGAAAAAAATCATCGGTAATTAGCCGAGATATTAACCTTTAAAGATACGGTCAGTTTGGACATACAAAAGGCCAGGGACGGCGTACCCTATTCCTAGTTAACAACTTTTAATGATATATATGTGTAATGTAATGTCCAGTAACAGTATAAAAGCAATAAACGTCAAATTGCTAAAAACATAATAATTTAAGGGGTCTCGGGAACCTAAAAAATGGAAAAATGAAAAAAAAAGACCATTTTCAACATTTAATGTCTTAAAATGTATATGATTTTAAAACACAATTTTAATTGGGATGAAAGATGTTCTTTCATTTCGTGTATTTATAAAATTGCAAGATACAGAATTAGTATATATAGGGGGCTCGAAACTGTTAGACATTTGTCGAACAAAAAATTGGCATAAAAGTTTACGCGCTGGATTACAAAATAAATATTGTAACTAGAATGACTGTGTTGGTGCTTACTTATACTTCAGATTGTAATAATTTCCCTGAACTTATATAAATTTGAATTTAAAGTATTTTTATATTTTTAATGCAATGTTGCATTTAGCTAATACAAAATTTTGAAAATTCCAACAATAAAATCATCTAAAAAATATTTTTTTGGACAATAAAAAGGAATTTTTAGGTTCAGTTTATACAGACTAACATGAAATACATGTTTTGAAAATTTCATGAAAAAATATTCAGAATTTTTTGAGGTATCCTGCGCGTTATGCCCAAAAAACGCCATTTGGAGAAAAATGAATTCAAAGTTTCGGAAACGCCCCTTCAGTTATTGAGCAGGTATAATTCTAAAAGCCAAAACTTTTGTTTTAATGGAATTTCAAGGAAACAATTATAACAAAATATTCATAAAAAATAGGAGTTTAACATATAAAAAAATTAAAATTTCTTAAATTTTGAAGCTTTAAGAGTCCTACGACCACTTAACCGTTTTTGTCGTGGGGTAATTCTATTTATAAACTTATGAAATAATGAACTGACACCAGAATTTATGAACGAATTTATTAGAAAATGCGAACTTGCTTCTTTTCCCGTACATGATAAAAGGAAAATTTTAATTAAATATTCTTGGTGCCGTTTGTCTGTTTTGGAATTAAAATTCGGTGTCCTTTTCATAAAGGAACAGCCCTCGGAAGGTTTAATTACAATGAATCGCATAAATACTGTGGGATTCGCGATAGTTTGCATTGAGTGTATCTCTCAATACACCCCGAGTGACTTTAAAAGTTAATTAACCCCTTAACAGTGACATTTGTTTTCTTACAAAAAAATTAAAAATTGGGTTGGACACCACTTTTTCCATACTAAAATATTTACCTTACTTAATCGAAAAATATCTGAGAATCAATAAAGATAAATTTAATATTTACACTTTTCTATTATATACAGCTATACCCAAACCTACGTTGTATGGTTTTTTACAAAGTCTTGGTATTCTTTTGGCAACGGTTTTTTTTTTTTTTATAATACAATTACAAATTCATATATCTATTCAACGGAACCCTCTGTGCGCGAGTAATACTTGCACTTGACCGTTTATTGTTTATATGACATATTTGCATTCTTTCCTCTTATGTGAAAATATTTTTTTTTTTAAGTAATCGAAATAGAAAAACCACAAAATTAAGATGATGTCAAATAATCTATGCAAAAAATAATCATTTAAAGAATAACTAAGGACATTGTCATTGGTTTTAACATTAGTTTGCGATTATTGTAACATGACAGTGTACTAAGCTCATTCGATATCCTATGCAATAAATGAAAAATTTATGAATTTTGTCAATCAGGCGAGGGAATAAAGTTGTGAAAAATGTCGATTTGTCACTAAGAAAAAAAATCAAGAAATTTGTTGATTGACCACAAGAAAAAAAGAGGATTTCGATAATAAACTGCCAGGAAAAAATATCAAAATCATATATTCATCTTGGAAAATCATAAATTTTTCAACTGGCACAGGAAAAAAAATCATTAACTTTAGTCGATCAGTCACAAGATGTAAAGGCAGAATTTGCCAACCGGTCACGAAACACATGCAATTTGATAATCCGCCATCGAGAGAAAATCATGAAATTTGTCAATCAATCATGGCGTAAAAAAGAAAAAAAAAATGTAAATTTAGTCATTCAGTTCCAAAAAAATATTGTTAAATTTATCAATCGGTCACGTGGAAAAAAAATTGAAAATTTATCTTGTGCCAGCAGTTGTATTAAAATAAAACTAAAAATTTTGGCAATAGTATGTTGATAAGTAAGACCGCCCACAAGGACAAATCCGGAAAGTCACCATGCTGCCAAATGTGTGAAAAAAAAAATGTGAATACTACTGATAAAATTAGCGTCTGAACAAATCTCTTCAAAATATGTTTTTTGAACAGGACACAAGGTGCCCTTTTATTATTTAATTCTTGCCTGGCAGACCTTTTCGTCTGGAGTCAACACTATAAAAGTCTTTTTTTCTTCTTTCTTATACAAGAATACACTAACCATTTGTAATATCATGGCTTGTTACTTTGCTCATTTGGATATACCAATAGACACTGTGTTAAATTAATAAATATTAAATATTTAGTACTAAGATATATTTTTGTACTTACGTTGAATTACAGAAAGGGTTCTGTTTGCAATGCCTTGTTTTAAAAAATACGGTTGATAAGTTGTACCAGCTGATGGTAGGCTCTCTCGGCCATTATTGAAGAATACAGTACCCAGAACTTTTCTAAAATCTGTAAAATGTACCTTGCTTATTAACCTGTTTAAGGGCTGTGGTTCCTTTTTGGACCACATAATTTAAATTCCTAATGCCACATTGACACCATAGTATTGGAATGGAAAATTTCCTTTTATAAAGTGCGTGAACAAAAAGTTTTGCTTGTTTACAAATACATTTGTTTGTAAATTCTGGTGTCATTCACTCATTTCAGCATTTTGCCTATAAAAACCTTGCCCATGAATGGATTTTTTTTTTTTTTTTAAAGCACAATTCTAGTAAAATATTTATTACACGATTCCTAAAATATTGTGAGAACCAATATTATATCTACATCTAATTGTCCAAACTTTTGATCTCACATTTATATATTTATGGTCGAAAATTGTTTCTTTTATACATATTTAAAATTTAACTGTATTTACATTTTTTTCCCTAAACTAAACACTAGCCAATAACTTGTGCAATCCCCCCCCCCTCTAAAAAAAAAGCACCACTGTCACATCAAGTAGCTATATTACTGCTTAAATTAAATATATTTTTTTTTTAATTATTATTTCAGTGGTGGCTTAGTATCGATATCAGTGGTGAAATCAGATTCGTCATAACAAACTTGATGCTTTTATGTAATTATATTAAATGTTTAAAAAGAAAAAATTATTTAACATATAAATGAAAAAAATGATCGTACTGGTAGAAATAAAAATTATTTTCACGTAAACTTTCACATTCATCTAATTACCAGTTTGATATTCATTAACACATTTAAAACAGACACATTTAACACAACATTTAACACAGACATAATTTAGTTGAAACAAACATACAATTAAAAATACAAAGTGGAATTCTGATTAATAGTATATATTCGTTTCATTTTTCCTTATTAATCCTATTGTTATCTTAACAAACTGAATTGGTTTCCAATACTTCACACTAGGAATGGGACAGTTTTAGACGTAGCCCGATGATTTGCATTCGGGCAGAAACTGTTTCAAAGTAAAACTTTTATTCATTCACAAATTAAAAATGGAAAAAAAAAAAAAAAAAAAAAAAAAAAAAAAAAAAAAAAAACTTTCTATTTGATTAATGATTAATAAAAGTCGCAAGTGTAATACTGAAAAAAAGAAAATTAAGAATGCAAATTAACGCTCAGACAAAACATTTCACTGCTAAATTGTGGAAACGCCAAGATAACGTTGTAAACAGTCTGCGCTGGGGGGTAGTTGAGAAACAGCGGCTAGCTGTACTTTTCTTCTATGAAAACATTGAGTCAGAATAGAAGCTGTTATTCGTGACGTCAACCATGGCGTTTTGCAGGGAAACCGACACCGGAAAGGAACGGTTTCTATGTTGAATTTTCTACTTTGTTTTTATTAAATTATAGTTATATTTTATAACTGTATCTCACAGCGAAGTGTTTTAATACTTTATATATAGTGATAACATTTTCTATGATTTATATTATTCTTTTTACTACAAATGAAAACTTGTTAATGTACATACTTTTTTAGAAGCATGTTAAAATTTACAAAAACTAATCTTACCTGCATATTTTTGTCTCCTTGAAATTGTAACTTATACAAATGAATTGAGCCTATTTAAACAAACGAACAGGAAATACATATGTTACACAACATACGTTTAAATTAAGAAATAATTTATTGCCTTACACGCAGTATTCAACTTGTTATGAATTCAATCCTGCACCAGGGCTACATTGATGTTGAACCTAGAGGCTACATGGCTTTGTATATCTGAAATGATATTAGGATCCGGTAACTGCTTGCTGGATCCATTTATTCATTTCAGTACACATTGTCTAAGTACTTCACGGCCGAAGACTACATCCAACATATCACACATATATTTAGAAAAATCACCAACTCTACACAGAGCAAGGCTAGATTTTTCCAAAGAAAATAGGATTTTGCATTAAAAATACTATGAAAAAGATTCAACAGGTTTAAAAAAATCAGAAACTTTACAATGCTTTCAGTTATTTATAAAATATTTAAATATAAAGTATTAATATACGTATCCACTATAGCGGTAATGATATATTCAAGAGATTCAATAATTTATGGTAATTTTTTTTCAGTTTTACTACATAAATTTGGTAAGAAAATACTTTCTTATACAGTTTCGGTCCTATAATCGAAAAAAAAAACTTTCAGAGACTAGCGTGTAAAATTAAAAAAAAAAAAAAAAAAAAAAAATGTTCTTCTATAATCAAAATTCGCCTAGTCATTCAATTTTGAATTTTGGGAATTTTAGTAAACAATAAAACCGAAAGGGTTAAGTGGTCTCAGCACTCTAAAAGCTTCAAAATTTTCGAAATTTTATTTTTTTTAGATATTAAACTCCTATCTTTTCTGAACATTTTGATATAATTGTTTCTTTGAAATTCCTATTAGAATAGAAGTTATGGTTTTTAGAATTATACCCGCTCAATAGCTGAAGCAGCGTTTCCGAAGCTTTGAAGTGATTTTTTTTCCAAATGAATTTTTTGGGCATAACGCGATGATATCTCACAAACTTCTAAATATTTTTTCATGAAATTTTCAAAACATGCGTCGCATGTTAGTCTGTATAAACTGAACCTAAAATTTTATTTTTATTAAAATATTTTTTAGATGGCTATATACTGTTGAAATTTTCAAAATTTTACATTAGTTAAATACAACTTTGTATTAAAAATATAAAAATGCTTTAAATACATTTGTTTTTAGTTTCAGGGTGATTCCTACAATCTTAAGTATAAGGAAGCACCAAAATTAACACGCTAGATGCAATATTTATTTTGTAATCGTACGCATAAGCTGTTGTATCAATTTTCTGCTCGTCAAATATCTGACAGTTTGGAGCCCCCCCCCCCCCCACTGTAAATGTTAATTCTGCATCTTGCAATTTTTTAAATACATAAAACGAAAGAACTTACTTATATCTTTTATCCGAATAAAAATTGAGTTTTAAAATCATATACATGGTCTTTTTTTTTTCTTTTTTTCAATTTTAAGAGTCTTGAGACCACTTAAACCTACATCCGTTCAAACATATACAAAATGAGTAAAATTCATAAATTTTAATTTTGCACCATTATTAGGCAAATTTAAACATAAAATAATAATTACTATGTATTTTATTTTATTTTATTTTGCATGACAAACGCATGAGTAAATTTTCCTAAATATTACTTATGGGACCAGGACACTCTGTAAAAAGTTAATTTTCATAACTCAGAAATTCATTCATTGTCTCAAAAGTAATCACTAAACTAATACTTATCTCATTTTACACATTTTTAAAATTAGAATTATATATCTAAAACTATAACACTTTAGAAATTAGCTATAGATCAATAATTGGAAGATATGCTGTATTTTTATGGTTGCTGTGCTCCCAATATAAATCTTAGATTTTAACAATAAACACAAATGTTGATTGATTTTGTAATATATATTTTCTTTCACTTAAAAAGAATGGGGATAAGGATAAAGTTTTTTCCAATGTGGTTTTTAATTATGTCCTTAAAAGTTTGGGAAAAATATTAATTATTATTAAGTGTATTTCATCACATATGCAACTATCAAAAAATTAAAACATTTTTAACCACTTTTAAAACTTCAGAAACTACCACACAATCATACAATACTTTGTCCTGCAAAAGAATCTTACAGTAACTGCAGTTACACTGCCGTTACTATTATCATAGTCATACTTACAAAAATTAAGACCTGTAAATTTCTTGAGTAACTGCAGTTATACTACAGATACATTACCGAATACTCTTCTGAATTAATGACTGTAAAATCACTTAAAATTCACTACCGTTTTACTGCAGACATAAAGTCTTACTATTTTTTTTTTTTTTTTTTTTTTTTTCGGGGGGGGGGGGGGGGGGTTGAGGAAATATTTGACAATAACTGGAAAATAACTGAGTGTTTTTACTGTTGAGATTGAACTACAAAACAAACTACGGTTGACCGTATAAAAACTTCAAAAATACTTCATTTATGTAAAAGAAAAAAAAACTACAGTTCATTTTTAGCTGGGATAAATTACATCAATCTGATGAGTTGGGTTTCAGCGGTAGATGGCGCATCTTTCTGTAATTAACAGAATAATGGCAGAGGTCCATAGCGGCGGTCCAAATATGGCTACTCTCCTCTATAATAAAAATATATACGATATCCTCTTTTTTTAAGGCTGCAGATAAATTGATTCAGAATTTTATATAAAATAAATAAATCTTTATTATCATTTAATTTTAATGAAAAAATAATTTTTAAATTCAGAATGTTAATGATAGATATATTTCTTCAAAGACAGTAAAATAAAGGAACTATATATAAACAAATTAAAAGTGTTTATTTTATTTATAATATGAGTCTTAATAAAGGATTTCTTTATTTAATAAAAATTGTTAACAATATTTCTTATAAATATATCTCGTCTGCATATTCAAAAATATCCCAAAAGTTCTCTAATGATATTTTTATAATAAAAATACTGGGATTTGGACATTCAGTAATAATATAAATGTTTATTGAAAGGACATTTCCTATAAATTTAGATCCGAATGAAGCAATTTTCGAAAAATAAATGAAGAATAGTTTATATAATTGTTAATTACATACATTTCGATTGAAAATTATACTTTTTTCTAAAGTTTAATTTTACAGTATAAAAGACCTAACAAGATAATTAAAAAATTAGGATCACAAACGTTTGAGCCAATTCGAAAAAAAAAATATTGCTATTAAAAAAGACGAAATAACATATTTTGTTTTTTTTTTTCAAAATATCGTATATTTAAAATTTCTCAATACATAAAAAAGTTCAAGCATACATACAAGCAAAATATGATTACACGAGTAATATTTTGCTAAAAATGAACCATTTCGACAATATTTATCTATTTTCACGGAACTACACATCGTATTGTATGTATATTATTACAAATATAATTAAATGTATGTATATTTCCAACCCAAGCACATGAATTGCATTAATTTGAATGTTATACAATTAATAATGTCTTTACTACTGCTGATACGAATAGTTAAGTTGTATAAAGTAGAATTATTGCAATTTTCTGTATAGGATCAAAATTGCATTGCACTTATGCAGCATTATAGAAATAATTTATAAACAGTGGGTAATTTTTTAGTTTGATAGACTTTTTACTTGTGCTTGTAAATTACTCTCGCTTTGCTTAATGTATAATAATCATCATATATCGAGATATAAGCTAGAATATATATTACATTAATTAGTATGGACGAAATATTGCAATACTGTATAAGAATATTATGCATATGAAATGCATTCTGTTTGTTTATACAGTATAATTTGTTTTGTTTTTAGCGTTTGCATCATAAATAAGACATGAGATTTGTCACGCGTGATAATTAGAGATATATTTCGCAGTGAAACAGAGTAACAAAGTTTAATCGTGCTGACATTTATGTGATAGAAGTACGCACAACATTTCATAACTGTTGTAATTTGTATTTTTAGGAAGTAAAGGATTTTAGATTAAAAAAAAAATTAGATTAAATACCAGTTAAATTTATCTTTATTTTAAATAAAAATAAACCATTGGTCAGATACAAAATTTAAGCATTTTTGCAAGTTTCTTAATAAAAAAATGACTTAACAATTTTTAATTATTAATACTTAATTATTTTTATTCAGATCACATTGTGAAACTTACTTTTCTTCAAATATACAAATTGCAAAAATTTAATTAGTTGTAACATTATTTACTTTGATAAGTATTTTTCTTTCTACCAAGGATAACATTAATATCCATGTTAATTTTATGAGAATTCATACATTTCAACAGTTTTGTCTAATGCGATAAAGTAATATGAATTATTCATTATCACGTTAATTTGATTAATATGTGATCACTGAAACGAACACACTGAATAATTCATTTAATCTAAACTAGATAATTCCAGAAAAGTGTTTTTGCTTAATCATTTAAATACTTAAAAGATGAAGTCGAGTCTTACAAAAACATTTTTTAAAGGAGAAACATTCATATAACTAAACTCTTAAAACTGAATTAAAACCACTGTTTATTATTAAAAGTGATTTAGAACTATAGGCGTAACGTTAATATTTTAAATCTATGTATACATGTAATTTAAATTAGCAGAAAATATTTATTCATAGATACATACACTAAATAAAGCGTTTATAAAACATAAATAAAATATCTGACAGCATTTAAAGGTATATAAATATTTTTAATACTACATAAATAATACTAGTGAATAAATTTTAAAAAAAGTACGTGTTAAAACTGAAGAAAGGAATATGGCACTGAAATTATTTTCTAAGGTATAGCCTACTTCAACCTCTGTTTTATTTTCTTTTTACAATTTAAATATTAATATTAAAATATGTTTAAGGAAAAATTAAAGACGGAATTAATTATATACTCTATATTCATGTGCATAATACCAACAGGTGTATAAAACATACCTAAAATTTCAAATTTCTGTTTTAAGGTATTATCGACGTATTATGCGCGTCTCATTCTTTAGAAAGAAATTTTTATGAGATTTGTAACAAAAAATTAATAAATTCACGTAATCCGTTAGTCAAGATGTTTATACTCAGTGCGAGTGATAACGATTCTATAAATAAATAGAATGCTCTTTAACATAAAATCTCACTTCTTATGTTCAAGTTTTTTATTTCTTAATGTTTAATCTTCTATTTTTAAAACTCGCACATGTAATTTTCGATACCTGGTTATAAAAGGGCGCATTATATTTCGAAATATACGGTATATAATTTTGTTGTTTTCGATTGAAGAAGAAATTTTTGGAAAATTTCACAGCTGCGTCAATGGAGCGACGCGTCGTGACGTTGTATCAGGAGGGTAACATTTTACATCGGGTAACATTTTACAGTTCCATATCCATTACACATTGGGGTGTCCATTTAGTGAATAGCGATCATTCCAAATGATACAAATGTTTATATTTGAATAAAATAAATAAACGGTCAAGTGCGAGAATTACTCGCGCTCATAGGGTTCCGTACAATAAGTATATGAATTTTGAATTCTATTATTAAATCAATCTTTTTTAAAGAAAAATATGGCTTCGTAAAAACTATACAACGTAGGATTTGGCATAGCTGTATATATACTAGAAAAACATGAATGGGTATACCGTAAAAGTTCAAAGAGATATGAAGCCTAAATAATATCAAATATTGCTATTCTGTATAAATCTTATTTAAATCTTATCCTAATCTGTTCATGATGAATTTAATTCGGCACTGACTAGAAAAGTAGTGGACATTTAAGCATCATTTGGCATTTCATAAAACTGAATTCAGCGTCGTAATAATCTTTTCTCTTTACAGTGTATCTAAAACAAAACCCTTGTTCAAAGTTTAAACTTCACTATAAAAAAATACTGTCAGTTTTCAGGTAGGAATTGGAAAAATAGTTACCCTTATCTAACCGGAATAATTTCCGACCCAGCTCGGAATAAAATCCGTAAAAATAAGGAAATAGTCCGTAAAACGGTATTTTACGAATTTTATTCCGAGCTTGGTTGGAAATTATTCCGGTACGATAAGCGCAACTATTTTTCCGATTCCTACCGAAAACTGGCAGTATTTTTTTACAGTGTTGGCATTTTGCTACGCTTCGAAAGTAGGTAGCAAAGTAGCAACGCCACTTTGGTCTGTGCCGCGTTTTTCCATACAGGTTTTTAGTTAACATTTAAAGACACAGTAGCTGTATCGAGAGAGCCACTCAATGCAAACTAGTCGCGAATCCCATAGTATTTATGTGATTAATTCTCATTAAATTAATCTGTTTTTAACAATTTGACGTTTATTACTTTTATACTGCTACTGGGCATTGCATTACACAAATACATCCTCAAAATTTGTTATCTAGGCTTTAAAAGTGATGGAGCATAGAGTACGCCATCCCTGTCATTATGTATGTCCAAACCGTCCGTGTCTTTAACGGTTAGGCAGCCTAAGAAAGACTGCTCAGGGCCGGCTAGGCCTGCCCCTTAGAGCTTAACGTCTCTCCCGGTATGTTCCCCGACACGTTGGGGCTCGTTAGTGAGTCCAGCCCTGTCCAGCCGTATGCAGACGGACAAACACAAAAGGCTCAAGGGGCGACGTTCACCCGCCAAGGGCGTCTATGCACCACCGACCACAGAACCCAGAATTTATTTGAAAAAGAACAAAGTGGGTTTACAAAAATTAGACGAATGCCTTCCTGCCAGGAAAACGCCTACTCGCGACAGAGGGCGGGAGTATAAGAACATTTAAAGTAAAAAAAAAAATAAATAAATAATAATAATAATAATAAACATCACTGATCCTGGCCGCCGGGGGATGAACCCCTCTCGTGAGAAGGGGCGGCAGGAAGGGAAAAGAATGAATTGCGTGGCGCAAGTAAGATGGCACGAGCAAATACTCAAGCGTCCATTAGAGATGTAATGATTTGCGTGGCACAAGTAAGATGGCACGAGCAAATACTCAGCGTCCATTGGAGATGTAATGCTTTGTGTGGCACAAGTAAGATGGCACGAGCAGATACTCAAGCGTCCATTGGAGATGTATCTCTTGATGGAATGGTCAGAAGCAAGAGCAGAGGCTCTTGCGATCGTAGGAAACCACACATTGATGGATAGGAGAATTTATTGGAGCCTACAAAGAGGACTGGATTCTGGTGCTGTTTGAAACTTGATATGGTAGCAGTGAGACTGGATAAGCAGAACCAGGGCTTACGTTAAGTTTGTTAAGTATGTAAGGAAATTGTGAATGTGTTTTAATTTGTTGAGTAGGAGGGTGCGGGAAAGGACGTTTTGGAGCCAATTGACTGGCAGTATGTCTGGACGTCTCAAGTGCCAGCGTTGCGTGAGAGTACAACTGTAGTACGGGTGACTTATAGTGCCATCTTCACCGCAGACGCAAGTGGCAGTGGATCTTATCTTGAAGCGGTCCAGATATGCCATGAAAGGGCCATGTCCTGTTAAGAAGCTAGTGGTTTAGGGTGTTAAGTTATATAGTGTGAGAGAAACTTTAGGAATTAGCTTATATGTGTGCCTGCCCTTTTTTGAAGTATCCCAGTGCTCCTGACATTGCGTCAGTATCCTTGCTCTAAGGACCTTTTTGACGTATGACTGGGGCACTGGGAGGTGTGTGTGTATTGTTTCTTTCTGTGTGGCCTTCTTCGCTAGGTTGTCTGCTAGTTCATTGCCAAAGATACCTTTGTGATCCGAGACGTGACCTAGTGAGATACGATGTAGGAGATTCTTAAGTTTTAGTTTGATTTGCAGTACTAGAGGATGTTTTGTCCTGTGTACCTGTATTGACTGCAGGCCAGAGAGGCAGTCACTGTAGATTATAATATTATTGCTAGAGAGGGATTCCACCCACTCTAATGCATTTAGTATTGAGAACAGCTTCGCTTGGAATACGGAGTTATTATCATCTAGCCTTGCAGACCACTGATGGACCACCACCGTCCCTTCCGTGGCACAGAAGGCTGCACCCACGCCAGTCTCTGTGCCTAAAGCATCAGTGAAGAGTGTGGTGCTCAGGGCAGGTGTGTAGCTGTTGCGTGTTGCGTTTACTTGAAAATGTGAAGTCTCCTCAGCGGGGTGGAGATGCCAGCTCCTGAATTTGTATTGCAATGTTGTGTTTGGAAAAAGAGAATCAATTACTGTGTCACGTTTTAGCTGTAGGATTGAGGATTTGGCGTGTTCGTATTCTAGTTGAAGTGTGATGGGTGGAATTCCTGTAAGTATATGTAGTGCATCTGTGGAGATTGTGCGGTAGCCCTTTGAAATTTGTAGGAGAAAAGTGCGTTGTATTGATTTTAGTTTAGGTTGTGCTATAGATGATAAATTACCCCCCCCCCCCCAGATACAGGCCCCGTAAAGTATTATTCTTTCGATTATTGTTAGGTACTAGATCTTCAGTGTTTTGTTGTCTACCCCTCCCAATTTAGAAGTTAGTCTTAATGAATTATTATGATATGCTGTCAATTTAAGTTTTAGGTCGTTAATGTGTGGGATCCAGTTAAGATTTGCGTCAATGGTTATACCTAGGAGTTTTATGGATTGTACGTGTCGAATGGAGACATTATTGATCCTCATCACTGGAGGACGTTTTGTATCATATTTGTGTGGTTTGGTGAATACTAGTGCTTGAGACTTTTGTGATGAGAGTGTGATGTGCAGTAAATCCAGGAGCCGTCAGAAAATAGGAAGAGCTTCGGCAAACTGTTCCTCCAGATGACGTCTGAAACGACCGGAGAAAATGAAGATGAAATCATCGGCGAAGGCAAATAGTTTAAATCCCAGCCGATTTAGTTCTGTCAGTAGCACATTCGCTACAAGTAGCCAGAGGATTGGGCCAAGGTACGAGCCCTTGGGTTCAACCATTCTGCAATCGGTGGGTAGATGTGCCAGCAACCCAGTTAATCAGGACGCTCCTCTGTGTAGGAGCCGATGAGACCAGATTTGTTCCCCGGACAGTTGAGTGCTTCTAGTTGTAAGAGAATTTCTCGCCATTCTACGTTGTCGAATATCTCGGCTAGTTACCTACGATTTTTTATGAAATTCATGATCAACAATACTTTTATACTTCTGCTACGATAGGTACCTCTAGCGCTGTTCAACACTTTTGCTGAATACCCGTAAATCGAAATTTGTGTTTAACGGAAAAATGCGATTTTCTCAAAAAACAAGTGACCTATGGCAATCGCTATAATTTTCCTGCAAGGTTTAAACTAACGTCTACTACCTCTATTATTTTCAGAATTTTAGTTTCAGTAGATTCGGAATTAGATGGAGGGGGGGGGGGGCATATTTTTGCACTACATTTTCGACCATAACCTTGAAAATATAATACAGGAAATTAAAAGAAATGTATTTTTGAGTTCAGCGCTACGAGAGCTTTCACACGATACCCACAAGATATACAAAGAAAAGATTTATTTTTTCAAATAACATAATTAGCCCCTATACATTTTTCCTAAATATGTTAATGAATTTTTATTAATCTGTAAATATGTGGGTCAATAGTATTTATTATTTCCCCCAATTTGAACTTTCCGCGTTCCATAGTTTACGAGTAAAGTGGCTGTGACAGACAGACAGACACAGGAGTAATCTTATAATGGTTCCGTTCTTACTTTTTAAGTACGGAACCCAAAAAATATTATTAAGCAAAAGAAATCAAAGGATAGTTGGTATTTATTGTGAGGAATGAACACCACACAAAAATTAAAAAAATACACGTACGAAGTTGTATAAAAAATAAATTCGCTCGGCAAAATTTAAACATACACTATAAAAAAATCCGTGAAATGAAGGCCTTTTTCTGTTCCATTTTTCGTTAAAACACGAAAGTTTCAGCCTGGATGTATCTTCCAAAATGTAAAAAATTCACTAATCCGACGTAAAAAAAAAAAAAAAATATTGGGATCCTCCAGGATGAGGGGGTGCCCACAATATCTGTGTCACACACAGACAGACAGACATTTTGTAAAAACATGTTTTTCATTATCTCTGTCCCCTAAAACATATAAATCCGTAGAAAACCGGAATTCGAAATTTTTTAGGAATCCAATACTTACTTCTTGTAAATATTGAAGAAAGTAAATATGAGTTGCGCAGAATAGCTATATTTGATATTATTTAGATTCCATATCTCTTTGAACTTTCATGGTATATCCATTTACATTTTTTTACATTATACTCTTACATTGTACTGTTATACACAACCCTACTTTGAATAGTTTTTTTTAAAAAAGTCTTAGTATTCTTTTAGTAACTTTTTTTTTTAATAATACAATTACTAATTCATATATTTATTGTACGGAACCCTCTGTGCACGAGTAATATTAGCACTTGACCGTTTATTTAATTGTTTTACTTGCCTTTATTTCTAAGTAATACCTTTTGACATTTTATACAGATATTTTTGATATATCAAAGATTACGTTATCCCTTTAAAGAAGATTAGAAAACTATCTATACTTTTCCTAAATAAATAAAAGCATCTATTTTTTCTTTCAAAGATATTTTTATATGAACTTTTCCCTTTTAAAAATATACATTATTTTTCTCTAAAATGTTTTATCATAACAATAGTTTTAAAGAAACTTCTATAACTTTTTAAACAAAAAGCGATTTGTATTATGCATGTTTTTATATCCTTTCGTCAGTTTATTTTGAATTAAAAGATAAAATATTTTAAGTCCGAGAGTATAGAAGAATTTCAGTTTTGAATGTGATATTTAAAATAAATAGAAGATTATAAGCTTTTAAAACACCCCATTAACTTCTTAAAAGGTCTTTTAAAACTTCTTTATTAATCTGTTTATTACACTCACTGCAGATTTTACTTCCTCTAGTATTTCAAATAACTATTATAAGATGGCTTTTCTTTCAAAATAAGTTAACAGAGATAAAAAGAAAACATAAAATTTTTATTAAATGATTGAATGCATCTACTTGTAGACCTGATGCACAAGTAAATAATGTGCACATTCTGCTATTTATTAAACAGGTTATTTTTTATTTAAACTTACTGTAGGTACACTAATTTATTTTTCAGCGTAAGATTTAAAGTTTATATTTATTTTCTATTAAACTGCGGTATGGCAATTAGATATTTAATTAAATTCATATAGCTGAAATGTACATTGTCAAAATATTGTAAATTTACTGAACTTTTACAGTGAATTGCTCCAAATAATGTAAATAAAATGCAATTGTTCCAAAAAATGATCAATTACCGTCAATTTCCCGTTTTACGGACAAAATCCGTTTATCAAGCAATATTATTATTATTTAATTTTTGTATACATTTGTGGGAAATAATATGCAGCTACAACTCGTTACCTTCGTAAACTTTAAATTTGCTATTTTACTAGTCCCTTTTACTTGGTAATCTATCAGGGATTGGTCTATAATTTTAGACCGACATTTGAAATTCATACCAGAAAGTTTTGAAAGAAGGTTTTTTTACTTTATGTGATTGATAAATGTCTCTTATTAAATAAAGAATAAAATTCTATTCTTTTTTTTCTGGTCTGGGCACTAAATTTCTGTATAAAAATAGAGGCCAAACTTGAAACCTTGTAATCTATATATTACATTTGGTTTTAAAATACACAATATTAAATAGTGCTCAATTGTAGCTTTTTATTGTACTTTTCAAGCTTTTTATTTTATTTTTTTTGTTTTTTCAAGCTTAATTTTCTTAATCGTTTTTCTTCATTATTTGTGTTGTATCTTTTGCCCTTTTTTCTGTCTGATTTCAACGAGTTTTAAGTTGATTTCCAACATATTGTTTAACTATTTCAACATTTACATACACTTATTGAATACAATTTTTATCTTAAACAAAATTACATTTTAAGAAAAGAAAAACTTTTCAAGTTTTCCGATCGTGAATAAAGGATTAATCTAAAACATTTAAAATTTGATTTAATTATTTATTTAGGCATTCTGTTTGGTTTTCCAAATGCCCGGATTCACATTTTTCTTATCGTCGAGTGTGGTATTTGTTTTTTACATATATTTATATTTTAACTGGCAAAAAGATGGAAACATAAAAATTTTAATAAAAAATATTCATGAAAGTTTGATTCAGAAGTTGAAAATTCATATTGAACCATTCATATTCTTGCTGATGTTTAATTGTGGCCAGGTCAGTTCAAAACAAAAAAACAAAAAAGCAAAAACAAACAAAAAAAAAACACTTGAAAGTGGCTTTGTCATGCATATGCGTTTTGAATAAGGCTATAATTTTCTAAATAAATTATTTAACTTTAATTAACAGATATTTTTTAATTATTATAACAAAATAGTACGAAATAAACAGTTCTCCTATATTCTGCTCTGCTTTATTTAAGGTTATACCGTTTCAAATTGTCAAAATTGATAATTCAGTTATCCCTTCTCTCTTTAGTGTTATCATTACCATTGTTTCAATAGATTCCATAGATGTCTACAAATACTGACACAGGAAATATTTAATTAGCTGTAGTAATAATATTATAAGATGTAGATAAAGTGTTCTTTGATATGACCAGGCTACATAGAATGTGGCCTTATATGGTAATTTCTGTTTTACACATATTTTATTTTCAAACACAAACAATATTAAAATACGGAATATTTCGATATACATTCTAAAAGATCGTTTAATTATCCCGAACATAATACAATGATCTAAAATACAAAGAAAAATTTACGCTATTCATGCATGGAAGTATACTTGTTCTTTTTAACATCGACGTCATGAAAGATTCAGTGGTCAGAAAATGACAACGAAGCCAGTACCGGTTGTTTTTGAAGATATCCGCACATGTAAAGGACACATAAACGTCAGATATATATTGCCATTTATCTGTCAATAAACTATTAGATACAAGATATAGGCTAATGGTCTTATTAAGGACATGGACTTATTTCGTAGAAGTACATTATTTCGTTTCTTCCTATGACTTTTTTCGAATTGGTAATTTTGAAGCGATATTTATCTAAAACTAGCGGACTTCACCCGCTTCGCTGGTCGGTTTTTCTAAAAGAACCTTGAATCAAACGAAATATATCTAGCAAAGATGAATTGTGTTTACCTATTTTTCTAGTATGTTTGCCATCTTTAATTTCAAGCTTCTACCTAAAA